>OX421907.1:0-9111000 GCA_949128165.1 Lathronympha strigana | reverse complement strand
TTTAGCTTAGCTGAGCAAAGAAATTAAAGTTATCAAGCGCAGCTTTCCTTACTTTTTATTTAGAAGTCAAGTACTTATTTTAGTTTTTACTATAATACCTGTACACAGATTTACTCGTATAACTTTAGCTCATTATCGAATATTTGATTCAAATCTTGTTAATTCAATTTCAACAAGTGTCCGTTCAATTTCAATCACCGTCAGAAGTACGTATACTAAATTTACAATGGCTTCAGCCGTAATTGGAATGACAATGCAAAATGGATTGTGCCCAGTGGGACAATTTCGCTAGTGTCAAAGTGTCCTACCACATCATCATCATCCTCACCATCTTGAGTATAGACCGGAAGTCCTAATTCCATACAGTACCTCCTTCCTTTCTAATGGACACCTTTGTAATAGGCGAAAAAGGAATCCACATATATTTTTGTCATCGTCCGTACCAAAAACGGTAATAATTTGCAATATTATTATTATAATAAATGCAATATATTAGTCCATTCATTCTAAAACACTGTTCTATTATATAATAAATTCATAAATAACTAAAAATAAGAACTGCAGAAATAACCATCAATGTAAGTTAATAATAACAATATGTAACAGAATAATGACATCCCTGTATGTGGTATACTCGTAAGTTACGCAATCTCCGAAAACAATCTGCGTTTCCCAATCAGACCGAAACTCAACTTCCTCGTCATGTCCTCTCGCGCAGGCCTTACACAATTCTTCAAAAGGATCATAGCGTTTCCATTTGCATGATATTGTGTCGTCAAGCGCAATATGGGAATATTATTCCTTTGTGTGATTCCATGCAATCTCGGAACAAGCGCGCTTGTGTCGTAAACTTCCACTGACAACTGTAAAGGTTTAGTTTAGCCTGCCAGTAACATATTATTGGATTTCTGCTGGTTTTTATAATATGATATAAATTGTTTTTCCGGTATTGTATGCGTACAGTCACCAGCATAAATATATGACGGTGAACAGCCGTGCAAAAATATCTGGCGCTCTATTGAGCGCATGCCGCATAGGTATCTGACGACACTACCTCGTAAAAAATATGTGATGCTTTGTGGCCGGTAAAAACATCGTTACTCCGTATCCGCAAAAATATGTAAGCAGTAAGATATAATAGGTATTCAACATTCATCATATGTGACTTTTCAGAAAATCGCACTCGGGCCATAACTCACAAAAAATATAGCATCAAGCAGGGATTGTAAATAATATTTAATATAAGTATTATAATAACTTATAATCGACAAGAAGAAAGAAGACTGGACTGGACTGGTTGTCTGGAAGAAATCGCTTTTTAGCGATAAGACCGCCTGTTGTTTGCCTCTGTGTTAATCAAATGTTTGTACCTTGTAAATGTTTTTTTCTTTCTCATGTACTGAGGTGTGCAATAAAGAGTATTCTATTCTATTCTATTCTATAATCGAACGCCATTGTCAGGGCGACATATCGACTGGACGACCACACAAAACATAGAATCGTGTCAATGCAAGACTACTAAATTACTACGATTTATTTAATTTGGCTGCTTGGACGAATTGCATCATAAGAGATCAGCAAAACTGTTGACAACCTACGGAATCGGAGAAATAACAAACATATAAGTATACATTTCTTTTTGACACTTCCTTTATCTAGTAAGGAAGTGAAGGAGCATCATAGTCATACACCCTGTATGACTATGATGTTCTTAGTTTTGACGGGGGGGTTGGTTGGACACGCACGCCTGGTCTACTACTAAGAAAGTCGAACAAATAAAAAAATGTAGTTATCACCCTTTTTATCGCACTTATACCTATTCGAGCGAAAGAGATGCAGATCGAAAATCTAATTTTCGATGTTTGCGGTAGGCTCTCACATTTCTCAGAGCAACTTTATTATTCTTATATTTCAGCAATTTTAAACGTCGATTTGATGACATAATAAAACGTGAGACAGACATATGTAATGACAAGTCTGCTTATGCCAGCCAGATATGGTTTTCTTTTGCTGATTCATAAAATATTTTTAAATATCGTGTCAGATATATAGGCGACCCATCAGTCAGCCGATGTTTTTGCTTTTACAGGGGATAGATATTTCTGCCGATGAGAGTGATCACATAATTTTGATTTTTATAAGTAATCACATATTTTTGCGGATACGGAGTAACGATGTTTTTGCCGGCCACAAATCATCAAATATTTTTACCGAGGTAGTGTCGTCAGATACTTATGCGCCCAGCAGAGCGTCAGATATTTATGCTCGGCTGTTCACCGTCATATATTTATGCTGGTGACTGTACAATAGGGATGACGACTAGGTTGAAAAACTATCCTTCTAATTAGTTCATCAGTTAAATTGTCTAAAATGATTAGACACGTATTTTTTCCTTCTTCAATTTATTTAAAACTGACGAAGATATAGAGCATCAAAGTTCCGGAGTGGGGACTTGTGACGTCACTACTAGATAAGAATTGTAGTCAACATCAGTTACATGATTTTAGCCAATATTAAAGCTAATAAACCCGCCAGAGGTGGTTTATTTTAGGAACATTTCCTATGCTACTACTGTCAGGGCTCTCAATTTATACTTGTAAGTAGGTTTTGTATGCTTTTACGGAGCATTAATATTTGTTTACATGGGTAATAATAATTTATTACTTTTTACAATTTTCTGATATAATATTACGAACTAGTATAATCTACAAGAACAATTAGAATATCACTGCAACACTGTGTTCCGAGAATTGGCAAAACACTGCGCCACTAATTTACTGCATGTCAATACATCACGCGACATCAATCAAGTGTTTGTGTCCATGTGGCATATCTATCAGGAACATAACAATCCACTAAACATTAAAATTTAGCTTTAAAATCCTCCGAAGTGTTAGCAAGAAATGGAGATATTTTTTTTAATATAGAGGACAATTTGGAGACACCAAGGCCCACTCGCACCACCCAGGGTTAGCCGCTATCTCGGAGTTAAGCTTTCAAATTTCATACAACAAACGCTTAACTCCGGGATATATTATGTGGCTAACCCTGTGTGTTGCAAGTGCCCCTAAGGATACTTTAAAAACGCTCATGAATTTAGTACATCTTTGGTATTTTCTTCCTTTTACTATCTGTATACTGACAGTATACAATTTATATGTATATATTTTAGTGACTTTTTAATGAGAAAAAGAAAAAAGAACTTCTTATATCACTGGAAATTTACCAAAGTTTAGCAAACACAAACCTTATTTTCGTCATAATTTTAATTGGAGTATTTTTCAAAGGAGTAGGTCTGAATTCCAAAAAAAAAAGTGCTATGCGATTTCATTGGTTTTTTAGCAGATCCTTTCCACAACTCTTAAAAACCTTAGCTCGCCGTACCGCTTTTTTGTTTTGATGTGTAAAATCCCTAAAAAAAGAGGTCTAGCATTTGGCGAATTCTAAGAAATTCTGCCTACGCCACCTGTGGCATATGTTCGCTTTGTCCACGCTTGCGCTTCGCGGCTTCTTTCTGCCAGATAATGTTTACGCAAAACGTAGTAGCCATCACTCCATTTACTGGCGAGAGGTCACAAGTCTCGCAGGCAGCCTCTACAGTCGTCCGTCGCCCGTCGCCTGGCCCAGGGGGTGCATACTTCTATGGTATTCCGGGCCGAATCATCGTTTGTCTCGCATTCGTGGCATTGGAGCCCTAACTTCCGCCCA
Source organism: Lathronympha strigana (assembly GCA_949128165.1). Classification (NCBI taxonomy): domain Eukaryota; kingdom Metazoa; phylum Arthropoda; class Insecta; order Lepidoptera; family Tortricidae; genus Lathronympha; species Lathronympha strigana. The sequence goes on along the minus strand of OX421907.1, from coordinate 9,107,292 downwards.
ATGTTATGCAGTTAGCGCCTATAATAACAGTACAGGTCACATAGGGACTATCTTCCAGCTAAGCTTTCAACGTTTGAAGCCTCTCGAGGGCCTGCCTCGCTGCCACTTCTACCTCTTCCGGGTCCAATTGTTTGCCCATTTCTCTCGCCTCGGTCCTCACCTTATGCCTTTCTGCCAGCACCTGAGCATCTAGCTAGCTCCCAAGGTGGGCATTTCCCTCGCTGCCCGCTGCGCAATTATTTTACGTAAGTAGGTACCTAAACGCTTTCTGCAAAAAACAAATTAAAAAGCATATCAAAACGTCGTTAAATTTTAAGTCCCGAAACCGTCATTTACGAGTAACTCGGTTGAAACGCAGACATTTCTAACTCAAATTAAGTAGGTACCTATAGCAAAAATAGCTCTTTAAGGATGGGGTCTTCATTCCTTAGAGCTACTCGTAATTGCAACAGCAATTTCTCTACACCCACATAAATATTGTTATTTAGTTAAATAGTAACAAAACATAATTGTATTTGACGTATTTTATTCAAATACACTCATTCATAATGTTACCGATAAAAATGGACAGGTTTTTAATATTTTCCGTACCTATATTTTAAAACTTTATCATAAAGTGCTCTGATGGAAAATCTTACCGTCAATTTATTTTCAATGCAATATCCTTCCAAGACGCAAGCAATAGTTCTGTGAAAACAATACGTTCCCTCTTTGAATAAGAGAAGTATTGTATTACTAAATAAGCAGGGGAGGAGAACTGTTTATACGAGCATACGTTTAGTCTCAAAACACGTACTTAATTTTATTCAGTGGACGTACACAAAATTGAACTCTACACACATAGGTATAAGGATTGGGTGGATGCAAAGTAACGTTGCTTTCATAGTTATTTTATTAGATTTTCCATAGTGGTGTAGGTCGGGGGATGCGATAACCATGGTAACGGCACGAAGGCTTCTGATGTAGAATGGCAGTAGAATACTTTGTTTTATGCTAACTGCTAATGTAAGGAAATTTCTGGATTTTCTTCACAGCTTTGCGCTGAAGATTTAATGTAGGACTGGATACTATTACGGGCTTGTGCTGAAGTGTTAAATTTTGTTGTGAAAAGCAGATCGTTATTTAAATTACTGTTGGCTTACGAACTTCCGACAACATTGATGCTTTTGTGATTTATGTAAGTAATATTTAATTTAAGATAGCATGATAGATCAGTGGAAAACTATGGATCATTCGTAAGTACTGAATTATATGCCAATTCGTACGATTGACGTACTCACCCTGTTAACAAATTAAAGCGGATTATTTATGAATTACAATCCTACACTATTGAAGCCGCATATTTAATAGTAGATTACATACCAAGGCCGTTTTAGTGGGAAATGCTTCGCCTCGGCCGACAATTACATGTGATCCGAGGCTTTCCCATTTAACGGCCGAGGTTTGTATACTATTTTTCTGCCCGACGGAGCCGGCAGGCGGCAATTTAGTTTTGCGTAAAGTGGCGCTTACCGGCCGGAGGACTGAAAATATTATAACTTCGTTTACCTAGTTCAGTTTGTCTAAGTCTTCCCTAGATGGCGTTAGTAGTAGCGATTTTCGGAAAATATTTTGTTTGTTTTTGTCTGCAAATAATCCCAAAATACTCTAAAAAATATAAGGAATTAATTGTGCATAATATCTTGCAATCAAATGCCTATTTTAGTGATGTTGAAATTAAAATAATTAGTTTCCCAATTTTACAAAAGATGTCACTTTGTTCACGGCGCAATATTTTAGATCGCGCTGTTAAGATTTTCCCAGTTTCATATAAAGTCCAACGAACATTTTGTTAATCAATCCAAAATCAAATCAAGCAGTAAGTGTTATTGTACAAGGTGTAGTAGATAGAAGTGTAAATAAAGTGGTAGTAGTGAAGTTTTATACAGTGTGTTTTTTGGACCCTTTCAAATTAGTTCAAATTGACTTATTAGCGATTTTAAGATAGTTTAATAGAAATATAGTACAAATTACGTAGCACTAAATTAAAATTACATAAATACGTGTTTAAATTCATTCATTCGAATGTCGTGGGTTCGAGCCCCGGCTGGTACTAATGAGCTTTTCGGAACTTATATAAATAGGTACGAAATATCGTTCGATATAATTTAACAATCGTTTTTTGGTGAATGAAAAACATCGTGAAGAAACCGAGCTTATCCACCGAGGGTTCGGTATATGGATGGAGTAATATTTTTTTATGACGCAAACCAATTTTTTTAACTTTAGTTATAAGACAGTACTTCCAGCATGATATCAAATAAATTTAAAGAAAAGAAAAAAACAAATTTGGTTAAATTTCAAATCCTGTTCCGAAAAGTTTTTTTTTAAATTTTAAGTTAATAAAGTTATGGTCAATGTTATATTTTTCCTGTAATGTTTATAATATTAAGGTTTCGTAAAAAAAAAAAAATTTTTATTTCATAAACTTTAGAGATAAAAGAGGGAATTTACATGTAATTTTTTTTTACATTTTCCCTTATTAAAAAAAACAATTATTATTTTAGAATGTGCAAATCTAGCCTTTTTCTTTTACTTTATCCCCCACAAGACTTTTTATAATTAGAATTTACTTATGGTCTGATGCCCCAGTCGCTTTCGTAAAACCATCGCCTTCCCCAAATCATGGGATTTGGTTAGGAAGAAACACCTCGACAACAAACTAAACAAAGCAACAGTGACCTTCTGGCAATGCCGAAGGATGGTGGGAAAGAGATGGGGGCTAACCCCTCACATTATACTGTGGCTATACAAAATGGTTATAATGCCAATGATCAGCTATGGCGCGGTCGTGTGGTGGCCTCGCACACAGCTTACCACTGCAATAAACAAACTAAACAAAACACAAAGACTAGCATGCATGGCCACTACAGGATGCATGAGAACCACTCCGACGGCAGCACTAGAAATAATACTAGGACTCCTACCATTACATATACACATACAGAAGGAAGCGGCAGCCACAGCGCTGCGGCTAAAAAACCTAAACCTGTGGTCAAACCTCAGCTCGACACACAAAAAGATCTATGACAACATGGTCTCTACTATGCCAATACTGGAAGCACCGACTGACAAAATACCGAAAACGATGATCTTCTGGAAGGAATATGCCATATCGTTAACAGAAGACCCGAAAGAGGGACTAAACCAAACGAGCCTTAGAATTTTTACAGATGGCTCAAAAACAAATGAGGGAACAGGATGTGGTGTCTTCTCAGAAGACCTAAACATACACATCTCGAGACCTCTAGGAGAACACAACACAGTATTCCAAACAGAATGTGTGGGAATAATAGAAGCCTGCAAGGCAGTAAGCAGACGTCAAACCAAAAACGAAAACATACTAATACTGTCAGACAGTAAATCAGTACTGCAAGCGCTACGCAGCGACAAACTTACCTCACAACTCATACTTGAATGCCACAATAACCTCACGGAGTTAACCGAGGAAGGAAACGGAGTGACTGTACAATGGATAAAGGGACATAGTGGCTCAAGAGGAAACGATGCGGCGGATGAACTGGCGAGGAGAGGGTCAGAGACACCGACATATGGACCGGAACCCATCATACCACTACCTTTATCGTACATACAAAACCGACTAAACCAACATCACAGAAACCTTCACAACAAATACTGGAATGAACTGAACACATGTAGACAAACCAAAGAAGTCCTACCGGAGTTAAACGACAAGCTCACAAAAACCTTACTTAGGACACCCAGACACCAACTACGAAAAATAGTAGGGCTACTTACAGGACACAACACACTAAACAAACACCTATACAACATGGGTATAACAGATAGTCCTATGTGCAGAGCCTGCATGGGAGAAGAGGAAACAACGAAACATATTGTACTGGACTGTAGACAGGTGGAAGTATACAGGAGTAGGTATTTAGGGACTATAAACACACTAAAGGAGGCATTTAGCAACCTAAAACAAATGTTGGCCTTCATAGAAGAGCTGGGATGGTTGGAGTAGGGCTACCTCGTTACCACGCAAAAAAGGCACATTGGATGTCGAGTTGCGGAAAAAGCCCAGAAAAACTAACTAACTAACTACGAAGGAACCCCAGGATCACTGGGACGTGGCAAAAAGTTAAAAAAATGGTAGGAGGATGATGAGAAGTCACAAGTTAGGCAACTTATGACTTCTCACCATCCCCCTAACTTAAGCATTTTAATGGTTTTCTAAATTATCGCCGAAATATATCCCAACCAACTTATCGCAGAATTTTATTTCGCCATATTTTAATTTGCTAACTGCAACGTTTCGCAGACATATCTTTCACATAATCCAACCTAACCTTAGTTGGAACATAATAATTTGGTAAATGTTGGTATGCCAAGTGAATCATCGGCGAAAAGTTGGTTGGCGAGTGATATACGGCAAAATGAAATTTAAAAAAAAGGCAGAATACCCATTTTAATATCTTAACCCATATACTGCCATAGTCGGCTGTCTTGCGTCACCCTAAAGTCTTCCCACGGACGACTACAAACAGCCGGCAGCTTCTCCAATAAGGACTTACACGGGACTCCGTTAAGTTCAATTTCACTTAAATAATCGCTAGCGCCTGGCGTCCGGGGCACGGCATACGAATATACCTTCGCCGTCTGGCGTTCAAAGGGTTGAAGTAGTAAGTTCAAGTCGACTTGTTGTATTTTCGATTTTGCATTTAACACAACTCAAAGTGGTCACCACTCAGTGGTACCTATTAGTAGACTTACGAGTAGTAAATAGTGTGATGTTAGCTTAAATTAAAATTGAATTTGAAATTGAATTAAATAAAATAAAAAACAAAAGGAATAACAAAGTGCCTTCGAACTACTTCGTCTTAATTGTTGTGGGAAACTGAGTAAATAAAGAATAACCAGATCAAATCAATGTGAGTTTATATTTGCTATTTTAACATGTACTTATGACAAAAAACAGAGAAAGAACGATGTAATAATTTTAACCAGATATTATATTTTCAATACAGTTTACAATATTCAGATTTACATAATGTTTTACATTTTTACAACGCATATATTTATAGTACAATTATAAGTATGTTTAAATTTAAAAATATTTTTGAAATAAAAAGTATCCTCTTTGAATAAATCACTAGTAAATTAACTAGTAATTAGTTTTTTAGGAACAGCCCGCCCTCACTCCCACCATTTATAAATGGCTCCCCAAAATGCAACTAAGCAATGAAGCTTAGGACAGTCCCTGTTTGACTTTTTATATTGTTTAATTTTAATTGTACAATACTATTTGAAATAATCGCATTAGTGTCATAATTTAAGTTTGATAATGATGATGATGATGTTGCCGTATAACATATGATAGGGATATTTGTCACATACTTCTGACATGAATGAAACGACATCCTTTAAATACAAGTAAAAATTTAAACTAATTCAAATTCCTCCTATATGTATACCTATATATATACCTATATGTATATCTATATGTATACCTCCTACTGTAAATTTACGTAAAAATATGCTACAAACAGATCCTAAAATGCAACTAAGCAATTGAAGCTTAGACAGTCATGTTTTTACATTATTACCACAACTTCAGTTTAAAAATAATAATAAAAATACAATAAATGCAAAAACATGTAACAATCGGAATTTTGTTGGTTTTTAATTCCTCCTATATGTATATCTACTGTAAATTTACGTAAAAATATGCTACAAACAGATCCTGAAATGCAACTAAGCAATTGAAGCTTAGGCTGTCATGATTTTAGATTATGATCACAACTTCAGTTTAAAAATAATAATAAAAATACAATAAATGCAAAAACATGTAACAATCGAATTTTTGTTGGTGGTAAATATAACTAGTCATATGACAAGTTATGTACATTTTTTTACGAGAAGAATTAATACAATGATTTTAATTTGCATTAAAACAATTTTTGTTATTTATTGTCTCTAGTCTAAATTAACCATTCAAGAGAAAATCGAAGTTACACAATCAATTATATGTTCGACACCGAGTAAATATCGATAGAAATTGACTGGTCGACCATACAAATTTGATTGATCGACATCTAACCATAATAAATCGATGTCGATTGGAACATCTCTTAAAGTTTTAATATTACTTAATTATGTTGATTTTTAATTCATACAATACACATTTCTAAGTTTCTTAGCCATAGTCCGATACAAAATTATTTTTATCTACTTCATATTGTTTGTTTTGTTTATCACTGTTAAGTTTTTTTTACACTGGTTCTATGTCTTTTTAGGGATTGACGATCCTAGCCTGACTGACGATGTGGGTGACTCACAGACTTCGTGTATTTATTCTAAACTTTATGCAGGGGGTGTAAGTTTGCGATTATTTTAACTCAAAATCAGGTCGGTAGTTATAGGCTAGCTTTTGAGATCTCTTTCTTCTACTACCAACACACTTAACTCAACATTAAAAGTGAAGAAACCACCTTGGCATGTCCTTTTATTCATGAAGCCGTTGTGTGCCCTTGTCTGTTTGTTTCTCTGTGTTTCACATTCATTTGCAAAATATACTGCAGAATTTTCTTAATAACTCCATTTCTTTTTGTGTTTGATTTTACCATTGCTCTCAAGAGTCTCTACTCCAGTTTATATTATCCCAATCTTTGCTCTGTCGGAGTTTTTTATCTGAGGCACTTGCGCATCAAACACAATGTTGTTGCAGTCTTCCTCAGTATTTCAGGTTCCACCATTTCCTCCATCCTCCATTCCTCCAGGTTCCTCCATTTGAAAGTCGATCTGCATTTCTTTAAGCTTAACAAAAGCCTCTTCAGCGCTGCTCTTGTTTCCGTTGTAGCCCCTCATAGCCATCAGGATTCTGTAAAGAGAGTTGAAATATTAATTTCAATGACAGATTTTTCATACTGAGCCTGTTCGCTTGGCGGCTGTAATATTACTTTTCCGGACAATATTAGTATAATACTTAGAAAGAAAGGAAAAGTGATAAATCCATGACCTCGGGGGAGACTCGCGACTATGGGATACATGAGCACTTTATTCCACTTTTCCTTTCTTTCTAAGGCATGTAGTACTGTTCGCAGACGGTTCTGCTTAAAAATAAAATAATTATAGTACATATTTAGTACTCTATAAAAAATTACTAATACATATAAATAATATCTGACCTAACCAAAACACATAATAATATAAACAAGACGGATAGAAGAAAAGACTAAAAAGAAGATAAAAATATGCCTGGCTGTCTAGTTTATTTTTAAATCGCACTGCCCCTTTTGTTATTTTATACCCATACTATACGTGAAGCTACGTTGAGAATTGAAGTCTATGAGGTGGACGTTGAACTGTTGTGGATTGATGTAGACAGTTGGTACCTATCTGTAAACTATTAAAAAAACATTACGGTTATCCTCGTGTCTAGGTCTCTCCTTAGCTGCTCCAAAGTGTAAAATGTCTGTCAGTTAAGTCAACACCTGGAACAAAAAGGATTATTTTAACTAATGTTGTCAGTCAATAAAACTATAAATGTTTATGTTAAAATTCATCTTTTCACATACTTTTTACAATTTAACAATTTCATCGATTGTGTTCAGTCTTCAAAATTAATATCTTGATGGGTTTTTCAGCTCCAGCATCTTTAATACTATATTTTCTGGTTTATCTACTTAGGCCTTAGGGAGCAGCCAGAGGTGACTTCTGAAAAGAAATAAATTAAGTAATAATAGTTGAAGAAAGAGGCTTCCCCAAAAACTGTAATCATAAAGATTTCATTTGAAAATACGTGGTTGAAATTGCAAAACATTAAATATCCACAAAATATGTATCCATAATATTAAAACATACCCTTCCGTCACTTATTCCGAATTTTTAATATAATTTCTTCTCTGGTGATGGTTTTACTCAATCGTGTTCTTGCTAGTCAATCTTCAAAATAATCTTCTTTCTTGGTCTTGAAGTTCGCAAGCACAATGAAATACATTCGCAGAGCATATAAAATACATTCGCAGAGCATAAATACATTCGCAGTGCAGATAAAAATACATTCGCAGAGCAGATAAAATACATTCGCAGTGCAGATAAAAATATATTCGCATAGCAGATAAAATACATTCGCTTTGCAGAGGACACGGACATAATACTGAACTAGGTACATTAAATTTGTCAGATTAGGTACAATTTTGAACATTTACATGTATGAATGGAAGTGGCTAAAGTGATTTTATGAAATTTTGTCTTTATAAAGATACCTAGTTGATTTAATATGAAATATGTTTTATAGCAGAGAAGAAAGGGGGTTCAAAGTTAGTAAGGGAGTTCTTATAAGCTTGTAAGCGGCTTATAACGCCTAATTCATGTTTTTAAACAGTTTTTTAAGATAAACTATTTATTTGAATAGTGCAAAAAAGTTGTTAATATTTATTTTAATAGTGCAAAAAAGTTGTTAATATTTTTTTATTTATCAAAGACAGTATTTAATTTAATTTAACGTAATCGTCTAGATAGAAAATAATTGCAAAGTTTGGTTTTAAATATCATTAAACGGTTCTATGTCTGTATTTTTTTACTTAACTAAGCGTCTGCAATTAAAATAACAATTTTATATATCTAAACCGCCAACAACATTACACAAATGGTTTAAGGTTTTGTTTATTTTAATACGTATCATGTTTTGTCCTTCTAAAACCAGGCTGGTTGGTGATAATGCGATCTCATTTACTCCGATACAAATAGATAGTGTGATAGCTGTCAGCCTCCTAAGAACGAGGGCTTATTGGGCAGATTTTTAGTTTTACTTGGGCGAAACTCCGAGTAGAGTGTAACTACGTACTACGTACGTCACACGACTTCATAAATATTTTTTAAATATAATTAAGTATATTATGCAATTAGGTAACGATTATTGGGACAAAGTTGTGCTAATACACATTAAATTGGTCGTGTCGTGTTTTTATTTAACTTGAGTATAAGTTATTTCAAAATAATTAAAATGTGTTAAGTTGTTCAATTTTCTACTTTTATCTATTTTAAAGCTCTTTGAATACCACTAGCGACTTCTAAATTAAATGTACCTATGTATTCGGTATATTGTAAATAAATAAATATTCGCATAGCAACAAAAAATACAAGGTAAAAACATCATGTCATAGAACATCTTTTTTTATTAGAAAAATAAATTAATGTATAAACTCCGTTGTAATAAAAAAGGTAATAAAGGTAGATAATAATATTTTTATAGTGATATATTAAGATATTTTAATTTAGCTCGTGCTCTTGACAATGAAAAATTTATAGTTATGATTACAAATACATATTTATATTAATTAAACTTCTGACCAAATAGGATACCGAACTAAACTGGCTAATAACGAACTAACCATAACGCATGTTTGTGTCAATAGTAATAAAAATATGTGAACTTACGCCTCTACCAGTATAAGAATATTACTACCTACAAAATACATTTTATTATTATACTTATCAATTAGTTGGCAAAAGATGTTCTGCAACATGAAAAACACGTAAATTACAATCGCTTGGCGGCAGATCGCGAAAACCTAGTCACGATAAACACAGTAAAAAGGCAAATAAAAAAACAATTCGCAGAGCAATTATAAACAAATTCGCAGAGCATTTAGAATGGCTCCAGGATTGGGCTTCCAACATGTCTTCATTGCCCCGCCATCTTCCAGGTTGGCTGCTTCCAGGTTGGCTTCCTCCAAGTTGGCTTGTTGGGTCCGATTCTGATACGTCTAGCCGATCTGGATATAACTGTTTCAACAGAGCGCGAAGACGAAATAGCAATCATTGCATCGCACGCAAAATAAAAACATAACAACGAGAAAAAAGAAAGACAAAACACGAAAATCGCTGTGCTAAGTACTGTTCAAAATAATATTCAGTAAAAGTGTGTGTACGTGTGTAGTGTCGTGTGTGTGCTGTGTTGGAAAGTCAGATGGCAGTCGCTTTCGCAAAACGCTAGGACGAAGAAAAAGAAAAGATTCAATAAAAGTGTCAAAAATATACTTAATATTACTATTTGATGCAAACTTTTCATAGGCATGTAGGTTTTTTTAATTAATTGCTAAATTAATGTTAATGAAAAGAAAGATAGTAATTAGGTGTATTTTCGACTACTTTTCTAATTTTAACTATTTAAACTCGCATAGCAAACTTACACCTAATAGTTCTGGGTCTTCCAGCAGGTCTTTTAAGTCACGCCCGATGGCCACTTCGTCCAGACACCCCCGTCTTCCAGTCCACCTGACAGGCTGCAGTGCTGAAGTTGGCTGATCAGGATAGAACTACTCCGCCAGTCTGCCATCGCGCCTGTGTACGTCGCCAAGACTCCTGCCATTTGCGCCTGATGTAATCTTCTTTTTTCTTCTTCTTCAATCTGAGAAATTATAAAAATAGTTAGGTACTTATTGTATCGTTTGTTTGATTTTCTGCGTGATCTATCTTATCCTTATGAGCAAACTTATATATTTTTACTAATGTCTGAACCATATTAAATAAAATATTTTTATCTATCACGAGCAGATAACCGGGTAGAAAATATCTCTTTCCGTCTCTAGATATAAGCTATTAAAAATGAAACCAAGGAGGAAACCATAGACAATTGAATGAATGAAATGATTATGTAACCGTAGAATTGTAAGTACCGTTTGTTTATAAACTAACGCGCGAGATTGTAAACAAACGGATAGGTTAGGTTAGGTTAGTTTATAACAACGCAAATAATGTTAGGTACTTTCCTTCCTATTCCGCCAAACGTGCTAGTCCATTAGTGCCAAGCCGTTATACCTACTTGCGTATTTTTTTTCTGCAGGCAATTAATGTTTCCACCTTCCCGCCGCAAAAAAATAATACGCAAGTAGATATAACACACCACCACCAATAATACAAAACTTGACACGTGTTTCGCCTCTCTACGAGGCATCCTCAGGAGATGCAGGAGATCTCCTGCATCTCCTGCAAGTAGATATAACGGTTTGGCATTAATAGACTACTTAGCACGTTTGGCAGAATAGAAAAGTAACATTATTTTCGTAGTTAATATGGAATTCCGCAAAGTAACGCCTGATTCAATAAATTACTTATAATATCCCTAGTCAAATTATAATCTGTCGGAAGTTTACAATTTTACCGTGACAATTATATAATAGGCTCTATAGAAGTAAAGACTGAATTCGTTACGTCACTTAATGGGATTGTATCAAAAAAAATTGTGATTTGTTGCGAGGTCCATAGAGCCTGTCATACTGGAACTTTTTTATACAAATATGCAAAGAAATGAGGATTACCGCGAGTCGATTTTTCGCTAGGGGCGCTAGTGGAACGTGGGTCCTTCGGAAACATTTCAAACGTCACTTTGACAATTCTCTCATATTGGCACGCATGAGTGGCGCCGCGTGGTGAGCGACAATACGGTAGCGCCCATTGCGGGACGCGGGAATAGTTAACAAAATTAAATATAACATTGAAAAAGTGGTTTGCTTGTTAGGAATAAATTTATTAAACGGATAGAGTTAACAGACGTTAATTTTACTCCCGACTCGATAACAGACGGGTCTAAAACAGCGATTGACAGTTTTTTAACGGAATGTTTATTATATTTGCTTCGAACGACACATGTATTTTTTCATTGGGTAGTTTCTTCGATAACTTGATTTTATGAAATGTACTTGTAGTCTTTTAGTCGTAGAGTCGAAATGAAAAGTAGACTGTTTTTCTCGGGTCATAGCACCCGTTTCACCTTCGAATTTTTAGTAAAATATCTCAGGTGTGAGTCACTTTCAACCCTTGGTTAACAATTGACCTACTATTACATATGTACCTACATTCTTCTACATTTTTTTAAACTAAATTTTACATAAAGGGATGAATAAGTAGGTACTTAATTAGAATTATCATAGAAAGAGTAAGTGAGATAAAATAAATACAGAAACATGTATGATAGATAGTTAGTTAGGTAGTAGATACCTAAAGTCAGTACTTACTGAAGTAAAAATTAATTATATTTATAGGATTCAGAATTCAATTTTAGTATAAGATGGCCAGTATTTGATGCCTTAGCCTACCTAAGAAATAAAATAGGTAGTTAAATAATATAGACAAATATTGACTTTTAACTGCAATTGTTACAATAAGATAAATAACGCGCGTAAGTACCTAAGTAACATAATTATTATGACGTTTTTGCGTTTTAAAAGTGAAACAACAATTTTATTATCAAGACTTTTTTTTCAAACCAGTATTATATTATCAATAGGTACCTATATGTGTCGGACTGTTTTCCTTTTTTAAATATTTCGTATAGGTTTTTTTTAAAACAAAAATATGTAAAATGCAATATTCCGTTTTGAAACAATCCACCCACCAAGGAGGAAACTGTTCAGTACGTTTACAATATTTGTATGGAGAAATGACTGCCCTCTAACTTTTTGAATGCTACTGCGCATTCAAAAAGTTGCTTGTGTTGGTTGCGTTGCTGACGCATCCATAAAAAGTGCATGAATTCGTGCAACGCTTGCTGCATTCCGGTATTATTACTTTTAACTTTGCACAGCTTTATTGTGTACCGTAACGCACAGCAATAAGAGCTATATTGGACCGACCGCTTCGAATACAAATTGTGGAACGCGGCCATCGACGCCTGTACCGAACGAAGTTTACTGAGACAAGAACAAGATGGCGTTGGTAATAATAGTATGGCTTTCAGAATTCTCAAAGGAAAATGTGAAGTTATGACAACTGGTCACGCTGAATTTTAACAAATATACACACATTTACGACGATAAGTAGATACCTATAAAAGGAGCTACCTTGTTACCTGTGTTATTTTTTAAATTAGGTTAGGTATCTGCATTATTTTAGATTTTTGTACTAAAATACTGCATGGCTACATGTTTAAACCACAAATTAAGAACAAATGATGTAATTGATTGTAGACATATAAACAATGAAGTAGGTACCTCAACATCTGCAGCTGAAGACATGATAACAATCCTATATATTAATTCCACACTTATATTTAATTGAAAACACTTATATCATCAACACTGATAGAGTAATTAATACCTTTTTAGAACAATCAACGCATATGAAACAGAAATGTATTTAGAATGTTCTTTAAATAACTCGCGTCACGAGTAAATACATGTAGCGTGGCTGTCGAAATGACATTACATAGTAGCTTGCTCCACAACGGCCACAACACAAGCCACTAGCTCTAAGAGTCGACAGAGTTATGTCTCGCTCTAACACGCTTAGAGTGACTGCAACGTTGCTAACAATATCGACATTTCGGAGCCGAAGCTCAATTGATGCGAGAGTGAAACGGCAGCATTAAAGAGAGAAGGCAATACTTACGCGCACTTTTCGTCCCGCAAGTTACATAATTTAATCGAATTGTACCATCACGAAAATATTTCATACGTATTGTTGAAACAAAATTAATAAAAAACACAAATTACTTAATAAATTCTATGAACAATATTTTTTTACTAAAGGCCAACGACCGGCCTCGTTTCCCGCCGGCGCTGTGCAAGGTCAGACCGGGGGTGGCGTGTCCTTATAAACACCGAGTGTTGCAATGTAAAGACAAATGGCAATTAGGAAGTCAATAACGACCCTTGCTTAATTGATTACAACATAACAAAAACTTTAAAACTGGTCTTTATATACGTATTATAGGATACGTATCCGCACGACTCTCCGGCGTGCGAGGGAAACATCGCTACAACGGCATAGCGCCGACTTACTCACACACCGGGGCGCTAAATTAATAACAAAATAGGTACTCAAGTACCCGAGTTACAACAAAAGACAAAGGAGAATGCAACTAATTTATGAGTAAGGTGCCTAACCGATGAAGTCTTTCAATAACTTGTTTCATTATAATCGCAACTAAATAACGGAACTACATGACGCCGACCATGCAATAACAATAAATGAACTTACCTCACCACTGGACATTAAAAAAAACCACTGACAATGACGAGTGCACAAGTAATGTTTCCGTCTTCGTTGCAGGCACAGGAATGAAAGATTCCATGTAAGACACAGTAGGGCTACTTGGCCCAGGCATTTGGCCGGAGTGGGGGAAGGGTCCAATGTAGTTGTATTACATAGAGGCTTGGGGTGCCTTCGACTTTGGCATGGTTGCCAGCTCGATGTTTTAACAATGCATTATAGAAAAAAGAAGCGTTGACTTTTTTATGTTAAGATACTTAAGATGGGACCAGGATGCAAAAAATGTAACATGCCAATGCCATAATTTCTGAAACCATACCAACCATGACACCGAAATTGCTAAATGGTATATTTGAATAGTAATACTATTTGAAATAGAGGTTAGTTTAGTAGTACATGACACGTGGCCTAAACTGTTTCTCACGTCCCTAGCAACTTAGACATACTCCATTACACTGTAAATTTTCTGCTTATTATTACTGTCCAAAGCTGGGTAATAACCCTAGGGAAGCTAGAAAAAATAGTACCTACATACAATTCATGCAAATGACCCAAAAACCCCATACCGTCGACCTTACTTTTTCTAAATCCTCATTGGCCAATCTTTCTCAGGTATAAATTCGGTAATACCTACTTCTCATTTAGTGGGGATGCTTGGTCCCCTTTTTGGTAAATTCAATTCATCGTATCTTATTTAAGTCAGTTTTTGAAATATCAATTCCATCTAATACCGAATAAGGTTTATTTTCGCTAAACCATATAATACTCTTACTGCTATTGCTAATACGACTACAAATGTCCTTTTAAACGGTTTATTTAAAATTAGGAACATCACGTTGTCACTATGGGTTATTATTTTCAAAGTAGGTAAAGATCCTCTTTCTGACCTGCCCCAAAGAGGTATCACATGGTCTGATTATAAAGTGTACCCTAAGAAGAGTCCGGAGCTTTTTGTTGGAGGTAGGTAGGTAGGTAAATTTATTAAATAGTTGGCACACACCCCCTTAAAAGCTCTTTACATTGGTCGTTCTGGGCCGCGTGCGGGGGACTGGAGATTTCCATCTCACATGACGTAGGGCCCATATTGGAGGACAAGCAGGCCGATGCCATGCGGGCCAGAACGACAAATTAAATTATTAGGGTTTTAAAATTGTAACAAATCGCTAACGAAGCCGATTTTAATCCGAAAAAAAAGATAATTCAACTGATCACCGCCGGTGGTCAGGCTTTCAGCTCTTCCTTCTTTTCGTCAAGCAAGATCAATCAAGCATTTATAAGTTTAATAAGCAGTGTTGTACATTTAAGGTCTCATATATCAATCCCATCAAAAACATTACATATAAAAAGACACAAGCCTCGCACCGCAGGCATGGAAATACAAAATTATTTTTGTTTACATTGGTATTACATCTCCAAAGATTTTGAATTTTCTATGACAATTATGTTTAAAATATAGTACCTTAGAGTTTTGATGACCGGTGAGTGAGTGAGTGAGTGACCAACGCAAAATTACACAATGTTGGCCTGAACTCAAATGGCCTGAACTACTTCGAGAAAAGGATGATACGGCCGTGCCTTTTTTTTGCTCGACTTCTTCCAGATCGAATGTTATTTTTTAGACCAAACGATACATGACAACTTTAATTCCATATCAATAAAGTAATGTGTAGTACACAATATTATTATTACTGTCGGAAAATCGCATTCATATTTTATAATAGAACAAGCAATTAATGAAACCAGACTAGCAACATACCTGGAAATAAATATTTCTCTGAAAAACACTACTCAATGTTTAAAAACTGTGTCGAATAACGATTTTTTTTCTAATAATATAACAATTGGTTTTCTGTCTTATTTTGCCGTATTGCATAAGAACGGGACAAATAAAAGGAGCTAGCTTGGTGTGGTAGAAAATAAATAGCAACATCGTTGAGAGTTATTTTCTACCACAGTCCTTGTTTGATTTTTGGTAAAATAAACTTAAGCCTTGTAAATAATACTGGGACCTTACCCTGACGTCTTAACGCGATTCAGTTGACGACTTAAACTGAGTTGTTTCCATACAACCGAAGGCCTAGTATAAATATTTTACGACATTAACTTCTCGACCGCGTTAGCGTATCGAGGGGTCAAAATATGAAAGTTGCCGGATGATTTAAATAAACGGCAAACATAATTTGAACTCTCGATACGCTAACGCGGTCGAGAAGTTAATGTCGTACAATTTTTATACAAGGCCTTCTGAGCCTACACTGAACCTTAACTGAATCGCGTTAAGACGTCAGGGTAAGTAAGGCCCCTGTTTTCTATTTTGTAATAATATAAACGTAATGTTATAAAACCTTTCAATATTTAAACAGATGCAGACAATAGCCTGTTCTTCAAGCAAATTGTCAGAAAGAGTTCTAAATATAAAAAATGCGCATTGTTTCAACGATGTCATCCGGGGCTAATCCCTTACAAAATGGACTTTACCTGCATTACTGCAAGCATCACGAATTATCTAAGCGCCATATTGGATCTACTTAACAGATAGTTGATCGGTTTAATTAAATGCCAATTATGTCGCTGAACTCAGCTAACGAGTTTCTAGTTGCCCGCAGCCCGATATAGATGAGGTAAAAAGCTGTAAAATAGGCTCAGACTGGTAAAGAAAGACATAGGTAGATAATGAAGTTGAAAAATTTGAAAACCCTCGTAAATGCCCTAATCTAAGATATTATGGCAGAACCTAACAATATCATTAAATTCATGAAGTAGTCTTCACTCAGCCATGATCTTAAAGGCTTGGGCGCTACGAGAGTATTTGGGATGAAGACCCACCATTAAATCGTAAAAAGATCCAGACTGGTCTGCGTAGAGCCTATTTGTTTACTTAACTAAGTCATTTATTTCTTGAGTGGAGTGGCGGTTATTATTAAAATCGCCCAAAGGGGTAATCTCCACATTAGGTCTAAACAAAAACAGTCTGAAATATAAACCAAAGGTTTTGTTAATAAAATCTAAATATGCCAATGCCAACAAAACTCAACAAACAAAATTATAAAAATAAGCAAAACTGTAAAATTTTATCGCTTCTTAACTGGCATGGATAGAAAGAAAATATTATCAACGGCACCTTAGACACATTTTATGAATAACGCCACTACTGACCAAAAAAACTCAGGTACAAAATTATGAATAACAAAAAGCAAACCTAAAAATTTAAGACAAAGCGCCGGCGCTTCGCAAAAGCCTTTTTTCTTAAAAAATATACTTAAAAAGCATCTATTGTAAATTTTACTGTAACATTATCGGAATTGAGTTCATTATTCTGTGTTACTCTCTCTTTAACTAGAGTTGTTGCCAAGTCTCCAGCTATTGTTGTTCCTGTCTTTCATGACTTTTACAAAATGCTTTTTACTCGTAATCCCTCTATAGTAAAAGTAGAGCTATTTTTTTATAGCTGCAAACAGAATACAAGCCTCTTTTGTGGAATTAAGTCGGCACAGATGTTGATGTAACTTTGAAATCATGAAAACGCCAATAAACAATACTTAAGTACCTGCAGTGGTTACCAAGAAGTGGTTACCAAACATTTTACAAACGAGTTAAACAGTACTTTAATTTATGAAGCAACTAAAACAAACTCGCACAATGTTTTGGTTGTAGTTCTTGAACTGGTAAGTTAAATAATTCAGAATGTAAGCAATTTGTCAGGCAAATTGCCATTACTACTCGTAAATATAAGAAAAAACTATAATTAGATAAAATATACAAATTAATTTGAAGAGAAACTCACTACTTTAAAAACTTACTCATATCACATATCACTTTCAAACCATACAGGTTGTAACGAAAATGATCAATCAATCAATATCCTGGCCTTATCCCATTTACTTGGGGTCCGCACATCTAACACTCTGAAGCCATTTCTTGCGGTCTGTTGTCAAATCTGGCGTTAAGCCTTGCGTCAGTAAATCTTTTTTAATGTTCGAAGTCCAGTTTGTCAGCGAATGGCCTCTTCCCCTTTTGCCTTCAGCGTTGAAATTCACACTCCTAGTGATATGGTCGTTGGCACGGCGTTGGACATGCCCAAACCAACGTAATCTGCTCTCTCGCATTTTGTTTCGGATGTTCGCGGCTTTAAAGGTGCCTCGTATGACGTGTTCTTAATTTTATCTAGCCTTGTAACTCCTCCCGACCAGCGCAGCATCTTCATCTCCGTTACGTGCATTTTCTGTTCTTCCTTTTGTCTCACGGCCCAACACTCAGATCCGTAGAGCAGGGCTTTCCCCACTAAACATTGTAAAAACCCACCTGCAAGATCGTTTCATATCGTTATGATCCCTAGTAAGCATTTTTGAAACCTTATAACAGTTTTTGAGTAAAAGACAGAATTTAATGTATAAGTTATAAACATTTATTTAATAACTTTTAGACTTGGGACTTATTTGACATAAAACAAATATATGTAATTACTAAACAAATTAAAAAGTGAACTTCACATTTTACTCAGTAATTAACGAAAAACTAATTAATAATCGATTCAGGCAAAGCTGGAACTCGCTCCTGAGAAAATGGGCTGGTCCTAGGCACTAATCATTTCATATTCCACGGAACGGCTTTTTCTGAGTGCTTCCATAACTGGAGTGTGGGGGGGGGGGGGTGATCTACTACGATGAAGTAGCATTGGAGCTGTAAAATCGGGTTCAGGATTACTTTTCATTGGAGCTGGTACCGACATTTCCCGATTCTGTGTTGTAGAGATTCGTCGAACTCCGATACATTTCCATCGCCGATGATTTCAGCCACCAAATCAGATATTAAAAACCCTAAACAAAAAAAACCGAACCCTAAAAAGCATATAATAGTTTATTTATTTTAAAATACGACGTAATATCCTATTCTGGCGAGTCTCATAAAAAGTGCATGTGGTCAAACTAACTATTTGACTGTCATTTATTAACGACTCACATTAATTAATTATTTGTCCAAAACTTGAACTGAAATATTTTTAATACCTAACAGACAATGTTTTACGAAGCATAATCAAGCATTTATTTATTTCAATGTGACAGAGGAAAAAGGTTGAAAACAGGTGCATATATACATTTATGTTTAATTGTTTATGAAGCCAACCGGATAATAGTCTACATTATAGGTAAAATAATACAATATATCTTAAATATTCAGAAACAAAACGCAAACATTTATTTTGTCAAGCAACCATAGACACACATTTTTCTGGAATTGATGTGCATTTTAAAATCATCTGACAGTTTATTTGATTTTTTTTTCTACTCCAGTACTTCTATCAGTCAATTAGATGACTGACATCGATATTTAATAGAAGTTTATGTGATTTTATATAATGAAAGGCATTAAAACTCCAGTGTGGGTTTTATATTTATAATAACATCACACGAGTGTTTTAATGCCTAATTATTTACAATTACATACACTGCTTTATATACACACATATCATGACTCTCCATGATGCGTTCAAAGCGCAAATATATCGACCGCCATTGCGACTTTCAGGAATAAAAACTTTTCTGACATTCAAGTTTTAACATTTATATTTTTTTAATTCTGAGACAAACTAGAGTTGGCGTCAATATATGTTTAGAGTTGGCGCCAATGTATGTTTAGAGTTGGCGCCAATGTATGTTGTTTCGATATCGAAATGACGTGCGACTTGCGTGCGTCATTGTATGCAATTGACAATTCGTTTCAAACTAAACGTCATTTCGACTGATATTAGATTAGAATAAAGGTCAAATAAAATTTTCCTGTGTCAGATATGTTCAAAATTTGAACAAAAGTAATATTATCGAAATCGATAATGTGGGTATATAAAAAGAATAATTATATCGTGGTCTATGGTGTTTCATAAGAACATCGCTAAGCGATGCTCCTATGAAAATACATGATAATATATTTAATATATTAGCACTGTTATTTTCTTTTTCTTTAGTCGGCATACGAAATTTCCAAATCGCAATTTTTGCTGTCGTAACAAACTAGTGTATGCAACAGCTCAGAATTAGTTCTTAAAATTTTTGGGTTTATTATTAAAAAAACTCGACTGCGGCTCTACAGCGACCCTTGAATTTTGAGAAACCCTATTATATCACTGTTGCATAAACTACTATAAAACATATAATTGTATTTTATACACTACTTTTTCTACGAGTCATCATCTTCATCATCCAAGTTACGTATATATACGCTTCCATAACAATCAATTCTAAGCAATAAATAGTACCTTTGGAAGGTAGGTACATTGGAGTAATTTTTGAAAACAATTTCCAAAGTTAGGTATTGTGTTTTGCCAACTATTCCAATGCAATGAATGAACCTTAAATATGACTTCCATTCATATATGAACTGCAACAAATAAGTAGGTAAAACAGCTTCTATAGAAGAATCATAATATATATATAGGTATATATATATTATATATATATATATATATATATATATATATATATATATATATAAAATGTCACAACATTCTAGCCATTTGTACTGGTTAGTTTAGTTACTATTTTTATTTTATTTTTAGTAATGATTAGAGGTGTAGTTGTCTTTACAAATTGTGAAAAATTAAATTCACTGAGAAAAATGTTTAGGAGTAAATTTCGGACTTGGTGGAGACGGAACTTGAGGTTTTTCACCAAAGTGTAATTGAAAAACTGTCTCTGATTTGCCGATAGCGTCAAAGATAAAAAAAAATGTGTTTCAAATGTAAGTAAAATTGCCAGATATTGCAAATTAAAAGTGTAGAGTAGAGTAATTTTAGTGTAGAGTTTGTTTGTAGATCTATTTTTGAAACTACATATTGTAGTGGGCTACAGCGTATCGTAATGAAATATTATAGCTCAGTTGGATGTATCATAGACTGTCTGATATCGTAAATTATGTGCTTGTAGTTATTGTTATATATTGTTAATTGACAGATTAAAGTAGGCGAGTAGAAAAATAGCATTTCAATTGACAAAACTATAAGCTTATACTTTTTGATATTAGACAGTCCAACTCAACTATAATATTAATTTCGATACGCTGTAGGCAACTATAATAATTTTAAAAATAGAACTTCATACAAATTCTATACTTATTTGCCATGCCGCCTGCGCCTGTGCTGACCGCGCCCCCCGCGCCGGCCTGCCGACCGACATATTTTTGTGTTACATCCGTGTTAAGTCAATGAAATTGAATGACGAAATTGTTCCTCCAAAGATGATGATGATGACTCGTAGAAAAAGTATTGTATACAATCGTAATGTAATTAAGTTTTTCAATCTCGTACCTTCTAAACACGGTACTCGACTGAAAAACTCTTCATTATATCACGATTGTTGTATAATAGTAGTTTATGCAACAGTGATATAATAAGGGTTCTTAAAACTTGAGGGTCGCCGTTACAAATTCAAATTTTCAAATTCAAATTCAAATTCAAAAATTTATTCTGCAAGTAGGCCTCAAGGGCACTTTTACAAGTCAATAAGCATTACAGTAAAGCATTTGTATGTACAAACATTTACAATATATAGAAGTAAAATTATAATCTAAATGTTGACAAAACGAGCGAAGCCGAGTTTTGTAATAATAGACCCGCGTGTTTAAGAACCAATAATGTGCTGTTGCATACCCTAGTTTTTCGACGACAGCTAAAATAGTAAAAAGCAAAATCTAGAAACGTGGCAGAATAGGGAAGATGTTGTGCCCACTATAGAAATTAAAAAAAAAACAACAACAGTGCTCATATATTATATGAAAATCCATAGGAGCAGTGTTCTTATGGAATACCACAGACAACGTTATAATGTATACTTTTTAAATATCGCTGTCAGTCATCTAATTGACATATAGAAGTGCTGGAGTAGAAAAAATACTAGTTAAGATTGTTTACTAAAGATTTACAACTTTAATAAAACTCTGAAAAGGGGGAGATTTTTACGTTGAATCAGCTAATTATAGCTGACTTAAAGTTATTAGGATGGCAGTATGTTGGGGACAGTGAAAAGTCAAACTGATAATTGATCCGGATAGTCTGTACACTCCCTTTTCTAACTTTAACCACAATCATTCCCCAGCAATTTTATTACACAGTCGAGTATATTGATAACTTCGATTCTTCGACTCAGCCTTACAGTTCAGCTAACGCAGCATCCCGTTTGAATGCCCTTAATTCCTCTGAGTTTGCTAAATGCGTGTTTGCGGCTGAATCGTCTGTGAACCCCCTTAATTGACAACTTACCTCCTTCTGCAGCTAGTAAACTTTCTACCACAGGATTTTGAACTTTATGACTTCCATTATAGAGTGTACTGAAGTACGAGTGAGGTTGAAATTAGATTTGAAGGCGGTTCAGGAGTTCCCAAATGAAATATAATTGCGTTTCTGAGTTGTGGTAATATTTGACGGTTATTATCGATGTCTTGTTACCACTGATGATCCCTGGTTCATAAATTCCTATTTTCGCCACAAAGTAATGAGCCACATTACCATTACCTTACTTAGGGCTACTTGTACCACGGTTGGTGCCCAACTAACCTGGAGTTAAGCGTTTTTTCGTGTAGAATTTGCAGCTAACTCCGGGTTAGTTGACTAACCTTGTGGTCCTTAGATAAGTTAGGTAACTAATCCTCCCTAGGGCAGTATACAAATTGTAAGGAGCATTTTGAGCAGTGCTCTCGTCTGAAATTCAATTAAAAGCAAACTTTATATTGATATTAAAAAATGTGTGAACGTTACCGTAACGCGTCAAAAAATATGCACAAATTACCCACATTAAGTGTCATTTCGTAATGAACTTATTTGTCGCCGGCCGGCGTCAATGCTAACCAGAGTTACCAGTCACACCGGCTGTTTTACTTGGATGTTGGATGATAATAATATTGTCTTCAAGTCTCAAATCTATTCTTGCTCTCTCTCTCTCTCTCTCTCTTTCTCTCTGATCGGTATCTGATGTTTAAAAATCTTGGCTAGTATCGTGGTTTATGCAACCACGAATTGAACGAATGATTTCTCTCCATCGTTTTCTGCCCTGAGTGTGTCTTAAGAATGAAGACGTGTCTTTCACTTGATCTGTCCATCTTTTGCATTTGGTTCGAATTACTTACATTCATATTAAGTGGAAATGTTTTCTGGAATAAATTAATTTCATTCATAAAACTGCGACACACTTCGCAAATTGTTCTGTTATCTCGAATATTGCACCATGCACCGGTTTTATTTCATTTTGCATGTGAAATTGTTTTTCTGGACTTAGTTAAGAACATAATGGATAATAATAAACATTTCGATTCCTTTTGGATATAATTGAACAATATTTTAAACGGGTGACTCCTGTTATTTCGATCGAATTTTGTCACATCACATGTGATAATTGTTACTTTTAAAACTGTATACTTAAGTACCATGAAATTTTAATAATTTACCTTGGGTAAGTTTGTCAAGCAAGCTAATAATTTAAGTGTAAGTATAGGTAGGTACCTATTTCATAATTTTCACTAAAACAGAACATTCTAGTGTAGTAAGGTAAGTAAGGTAGGTAAGTTGTTACCTACATTTGACTTACATTGTGAGAAATACTAGCTGTTGCCCGCGACTTTGTCTGCACAACGCCTTTATAAATTGTAGCCTACGTGTTATTGTAAATAGTGAGATGTATAAACTATATTATTGTAAAGTTTAATTAAAATCCATTCAGTAGTTTTTACGTCCCTGACCCTGTCCCTGCCTACGAAGCAGGAGGTCCCGGGTTCGAATCCTGGTCAGGGCATTTATTTGTGTATTTATCACGAATATTTGTTCCTGAGTTATGGATGTTTTCTATGTATTTAAGTATTTATATGTATCTGTCTATTATATATATCGTCACCTAGTACCCACAACACAAGCCTTATTGAGCTTACCGTGGGACTAGGTCTATTTGTGTAAGATTGTCCTATAATATTTATTTATTTTTTATTTACGTGATGAGTAACAAACATCCATACTTACACACTTTCGCGTTTATAATATTACGAGTAGTAGGATGAGTAAAAGTCTTGTCAATCAAAATGTAACATTAAGACCAGTGCAATGAAGATTTTGAGCAACTGATTCTAATTTTCAAGCTGAAGTAGGAACATAATTCAATCCCACTAACTCATTTAAATTTTTGCATGAACACTGTAGGTATATATCGTCAACAAAAGCCTAAAAGACGTATGTTCGGTGCAATATGTGTATTTCTACTATACTTGTGTCTTTAGACTTGATATTCCTCATTATTCCCCAGTTTCTTAGTTTCTATCATAAATCACGTAGTGTCAAAACCTAAACTCTGAACATCGCCACTCTTGAACGCACCTGCCGCTGCCGCCCATTTTGGAATTAATTTAAAAAGTCAAATATCGGCAACTGAGCCTTCACCCCACTTTAGCATAATTTACGTACTTTATTGAGCGTGAATATGAAATTTATTTACACTGACAGTATATTAAACATACTTTTTGTTTATCTTTTTAGGAAAATTCGAATACGTCTCGGAGAAAGTCTGCAGGGTAATCTGAGAAGTCAAACGTCGTGTTCTCTCGTGTAAGTACAGTTTGATGATGTTTATTGGTTTGTTTTCGTTTATCTCTTATTTAAGACGCACTTGCAAACTTGGTTCAGAATCTTCAGTTACAATATTTTATAGATACCTAACGACAGTTGAAATCTTGGAGGAAAACATAATTGCTTGAATTTATAGTTTGACTGTGATTTTATACAATGTTTCTCGATATTTGACTTTTAATTTAACGAGCAAGCGAAGCCAGTGATTTCTATGAGTCTACTGGAATTTCCGGCGTTTGAATGCTACATTCATTAAATTAAAATATATTTTTTTGTGTGACTATAACTCGAGTATCGTTGATCGTCGTGAGTTTTTGGCAGCTCATTGGTTGGTTATTTTATTATAGTTTGAATAGGTACAGTCAGCCACACAGCTATGAATACAGTCAAAGTGCCCAAAATATGTATACACGACTTTATTGCCTAAGCATTAAGGTCCTGTATACATTTTTGGCACATTGCCTGTATTCATAGCTGTGTCGCTGACTGTACCTATCAGCTAAATCTATGATAAGTTGTCGAGACATAACTTATGTACCCGCGTCTCTTATGTCACATAAGAGACGCGGGTTCATTTCGGGGCGAGGCGAACCACTAATAAAAAAAATGCTAAAAACATTTTGAACCTAATACGCTATCATTTAATCAGCATTATTATCCGCTTATTTTCCGCGCAAATTTGGCAACATTTTATTGGCATATACCTATCTAGGTACTTGTGGCACATCATATGATAGGTCTTTAGAAATACATACTAGCGTACGGACAAGTGGTGGAATTTTGAACAGAGCGGGAAATGGAGTCGTTATTATCTATTAAATTTTTATGATTTAATTAACAAATTTAAATTGTATATGATACTTACTAATACTTATAAAATATAATACGACCGTTTCAGTAGTGAATGGTTTCAGTGGTGTTTGATACAAGGAGAAACAGGGACAAAACATGTGATGCCTTTTGTTTACATTGTTAGAAAGTTTCATTGACGGCGATCTTACAGTAATTCATATTACAACTGACGATATTGCAATGGTAACGTCAAACTTTTACTATGGACCGACTCGAAGGCGTTGTAGAAATGCACTAACTTCACATTTTTTTACGGATGCAGTTCGCCCTATTGCATAATATTCGATCCGTATCGAACATATAAATAAATTAACATTGTAAAGTAAAACTAGTTAACATGCGTATTAAGGATTGCCCAAGTGATAAATATCCTTGCACTCCAGAATCGCGTAGGTACTTATGCCTTTTACTGCGCACGATATCGTTATAAATTTCGCTACCATTTAATCTACGAGCTTCGTTTCGTTCATATACAACTTTACCTGTAGTGTATCATTGTAATAGATTCAATACCACACACCCCTCTGAAATGTAACAAATCAACGTTCCCATTTAGTCCCGGAACTGTGAGTCGTGTAGCGTGTCGCGGACAAGGGCTGGTAATTTCCTGGACACATCTGATACTAAAAGGTATTTGAGAAGTTTTGGCATTTTAGAACAGTTTCCACTATAATGTTAGGTACCTATAGGTACTATTTACACAGTGACAGCCACCCTTACATTCATGTCATACACACTACTATCGACCTACAGTAACTATTTTACTTAGACTGCAATAAGTAATAGAATGCATACGGGAAATATAACGCTTTAGTTTATGTGCGTATCTGCGTATAGTAAGGCAAGTAGGTTTTTAACTTGGACCGTTCAATCAAGAGCACTGGCATTGTTTGTCATTTTCTATATACAAAAATTCTGCCGGTTTTTGCTGGGGCGCCTCAAATCTAACGTAACGTACGGTACCTAGTACCCAGAGTGGAACACCTGTCAATTGCAATCTCATATATATATATATATACATATGATCAAATATACATAATAATGTGATATGGGCTTCAGGAATTTAAATTGAAACTCTTTCGATGGTAGATATTTTTTGTTGTGTTTTTTTTTGCAACATAACTTCTGCTGAATGTTTTCGAAAGATTTTTATCGAGCAATGCACTGAAAACCATCCTTAGACTAACTAAGTCTTGTTACATACCATAAGGAGCATCATGCAAAAAATAAGTGGTATGCAGAAATGTTTTCAACATTTTGCAGAGCTTTCTTCGATAGCATCAAAACACGCATATAGTACCATTACATTATGCTCAGCAGAGTAATTGATGGCATATTTTTATGAGGCATATGTACACGAAAAGGGCGTGCCGTTGGATGTTGGCCAGATTTATCAGCGCGTAGGCTCTTTGAACTTAGACCGAGGATGTTCAGGAAATATCAATTGGAAATGTTATTACTGTAATAAACTTAGCAACATGATTGGTATTTTAACGGACACATGGAGAAATTGGTTATAATATCTTAGATGTGCGTAGAAGAAATATTGGGCAGGAATTTGCACGTCTTTTACCCTTATTTAACCTACGGTCGACGATATTATGATGCTGTAATGTATTTTATGCAGAAAGTAAAAATAAAAATTACTGATATTAATAATCAGTTCATGAAAGCTTGATTTTTTATAGAATACGTAATATATAATTAATGAACTCAATTAAAAAATATCACGTTCAATTAACAGGTAGCTGAAATATACGATTTTTAGATAACATGGTCATTTACGTTATCAATTACAACTGGATCTAGGGCTTCTTTAGGATGCTACCGGAAATATTATTATAAGCAGGACAAATTAAGAAGTTATGGTTACACTGGACCACACAATACCTCGACTATTTAAAACGAGACATTTACCACGTAAAAATGTTTTTATAAGCTCTCGATATTTCGCCACTGCAAAAGCGCCATGTTCACGGTGTAATATCGGGAGCTCATAAAAACAAATATATCGTTTTCAATAGTAATTATAAGGCAGCTGATATAGCTTACACGACAATCATGTATAAACAAGCGTAATGAATCTACTAGTCTTCGTCATATCAATACCTTATTTAGCAAGACCTTGTAAGATAGAACATCTTTAGGCATATGGAAACATAGTTTCCTGGACTAAGGTTACAAAAAAGGGCACAGGCTAGTTACTTTATTGTAATTGGGTTGATCAACTATTTCTTGTCACTAGTTGCCATAGATACGGTCTTCTGGGTCACTTTTAAAATCACGGTCTTGGTATTTTTGGTAGTCATATTCCCTTTCCATGATGAACCATCTACCAAGCATGTCAGTAAAACATACTACAAGGTTTCTTCTAACAAACTGCCGACGAGACAGAATAACAACAAGATATAGTTGAGTCACCCAATTGCTATTAGTCACGAGGGTGTGTTATGATTATGAAGATGAAATGTCTATAATGGCATCAATACAAAAATCAGAAATGGAAGTCGAAATTTAAAATTCGCGCAGAAGATACTTGACGCTGAAAAAGTTTCTTACAAATTAAAACATACATTAGTAATATGAATGACGTCACTTAAATGCAACAGCCATCTGAAAGAAAGAAGAAGAAATAATAGTGTTGTTATGACCGCAAAATTGAGTTAGTGAATTTAAACGCCATAACATTTATTTTCAATAAAATATAGATTTTGTGCATTGTTTTTTTTATGGGAAAGGTAACAAACGAGCAGACGAGCCGCCTGATGGGAAACGGTCATCGCCGCCCATGGACATAAGCGATATCGGAAGAGCCGCTCATGCGTTGTTGACCTTTGAGCCTTTTAAAGCCCTGAACTCTCGTTTCTTGAAGAACCCCATATCATATCGCAAAGGGAACACCTCAGGAGGTAGGTCATTCCACATTTTACATGTTCTGGGTAAAAACGAGCGAGAAGCCCGTTTATTCTTGGTGTGCCATGTATCTAGGAAATGTGGGTAAACCTTATTCCTTTGGCGGGAAGTGCGATGGTAAAAACGAGACGGAGGCACCATGTCAAAGAGTTCTTCAGAGCATTCTCCATTGTACAGACGATAGAACAGGCACAGAGAGCCAACATCTCTCCGGAGGCTGAGCTGCTCTAAATTGTTACTAAGTTCGGGGTCGTCCACGACACGAACCGCCCTAATTGTAAAAGTAAAAAAAAAACTGTTTTGCAAGTTTGAGATTTGTTTTTTTATTATTCACCTAATATTTATGAGATTTGAATGCTTTCTTCATTTATTATGTAGCAACTTAACTGAATTTCGTTTTAAAAATCAACAGTGTCATCGTCTAATAATAGTGTTAATATACTTACTATCCTATGTAGAGAACCCATAAAATGAAGTCTTCATTAACTTACTGATTCATGAATATATCTACAGAGTCATTCCTGTCAATTATAGCAACCTAAAGTTAGCGAAACCTTAACAACAAATAAACTAATTAAACCATATTACATACAAATAAGTGTCATGTTGTTCATAACTCGTGAAATATGGCCGCTTCGTGGAAACTCAAACGATTTCCTTTCTAAGTACGAGCAGTAAATCAGCTTAATGACGAGTTTTAAACTTTGCAAGATGCTTTATATGAAGCGGGGAATCACAGTAAGCGAAAGCATCTAAAGGTACTTATTATCGTGCGGGATTCGAGTCGACGTACGAGTATTGACCGGTCCAGTGTAAACATAACTTGTTAATTTATCCTGCTTATAATAGTGTTTCCGGGATAATCCTAGAACACTAGATCCAGATCACTAGATTCAAGCACTACTTTTTAGGGTTCCGTAGTCAATTGGTAGATAGAAGTGCTGGACTAGAAAAAACATTTTGTGATACAGTAGAGGTTTATGAAGAATTTCAAGGAATAATATTTTGATTTGGTCAGTTAAGCCATTTTTGATTTTATGCAGAAAAAAACATATCTTCTCGGTTTAAACTTCTCGCAATTTTTCAGTTCACCAAACTTTTTTCCAAGAAACTGTATCGTAAATAATATAAATGGTCAAACTTCATTTTATCAAAATATTATTCAGTCAAATCACAGTCAAATGTATCGTTTGGCATAACATACTCTTCTTAAAACAATACATTTTAGATTGTGGAACTATTTTATATGCATACTATAACACAAATGGCAAATTGTTTTGGCGGTTTAAGGTAACGGTTAACCTAACACGCTCCTCCTCGCTTCGCTCCTTGTCGCACCTATCTGGACTCTGTCGCTTAAAAATCTTCTGTGTGTAGGTATATGATTAAAAATGATTCTTTTTTTTTTTAATTTCTGTGTAAGTACTTTACTAAGCGCCAGTTGCACCACCACAGTCAGCCAACTAACCCGGAGTTAAGCAAAGTACGTGGCAGTAAGCATCAGTAAAAATAGATACCTAATCATTTTCTAATCTATGCTTCAATCTGAATTGCGAAGTCACAATTTGAAAAAAAACATGTTTTTGAAATATTCCTAATATAAGACAAAATAAAACATTTGCTTTATAAAAACTTGATTAAATGAAATTATACCAAATGAATAAATTGCGATATATAATTTTGCTAAACGTTGATTTGGGAAATAAAACAATGCTAAATGATTCTTGGGAAGTGAAATTGTGCGAAACATTTTTTTGGCGAAAGAGCAGGATACTTACCTATTTTATTTCATATATACAGACATTTTCAGTATGAGGTGCAAAACCTTATAGGCTATGATTGCAAACGGATAGGGTGACGGTGTGAGAGCAAGAAAGCATTATACCATCGCCAACACCGTTTACCGACCATTTATAATTCCTATCGCAGCGGGATAAGACCTACCGGTAGTCAGTTAACTAACCAAGTAAAAAAATCACTTGAATTTAGCTCTACTTAGGGCTGCCATCTCGTACATTGCCGAAACCGGACAAAAGAGTTAAAAAACCCGGACGTTTCATTAAAATCGCGGTCTCTCCCCGGACACTAAAGAAATCAATTTTTAATTTAAAAATTTAGCTTTTGCTAGGGATTGACCTGAACCCAAAAATGTCCGGGTTTACCCCAAACAGTTCTAAAAATCCGGGCCGGACGCTCCCCGGACGGGCTCCAAACCAGGACAAATCCGGGGAAACCCGGACGGATGGCAGCCCTAGCTCTACTGTAACATGTAACGTTACTCGTAGAAAGCGTAAGTACTGGATAGTCTTTGCCATCGACTCGCATAATATATACTTTCTAAGCGATTGGATCCAACCCCAGAAAGGGAGCAACTAGCTAGTTAGTGTATTAAACTATCTCCTTACTTCATAAGGGCCACTTGCACCCTCCGGGGTTAGCAACATAACCCGGAGTTAAGCGTGTTTTGTATGGAATTTGACAGCTTAACTCTGAGTTACTAACCCTGGGTGGTGCAATGGGTACATATGTATGTATATCAGAGACCAGTAACAAAGACTGGTAACGGTGCCCCCACCGTTCCGCCATGTTCGTTTGAATTTCTTCCGTTTAATGTTCAAATCATTAAATTTGTCATTATTATTTGTTTAGGATTACCAACAGATAATACATCTTGTACGCTCTTATATCTATTTTACCATAACTAAGTAAATTACCTACTAATTTTATTAATTATAGGTACATATTATTTTATGATTCTGGTAGTGACATTCAGTGTCTGCTAGAAAGCAGAACACATAAAATGTTTTACTCACATTTTACTTAATCTGATAGAGCCTACTCATTGCTTCCTTGCATTTGTTTTGTTTTTTCTTTTAGCTTTTTCGGTGCACGTTTTTCAAACAACAAAAAAGCATTTGAGATCCAAATTTCCGCCTTGGAATCGATAACCGAATAAAAAGTCACGACTGTGACATTAAAAATTTATGTTATTTCCTCCCAACCCCTTGTTTTTCCAAGAAAATTGCCTTCATCCCCCGCGCAAGCAGTCGGAGGCATTAGGCAAACTTTCTTTAGATAATAAATAGCTTTTCGGTAATAAACTGATGCATTATTAAATTCACAGCGTTTGATGTTCCGGTATAAAAAGATATTGTATGACAAAATTAAGTTTAGAAATTGGGGGTCTTTTGGACATTGGTAAATATACTAATAAAAACCAGGCCACGCAAGCTGTATAAAGGATAATATACCTACTAAGAAACCGCAAATTGTACGCAACCTGACTTAAGATGATAAACCATAAGAAAGGTTGGCTTTATTTAGCTAAAATTATTCGGTAGTATATGTATAGTGACGACGTTTTAGATATTGTCAGGAAAAAAAACTCTATGAATACGAATCCATAGAGATGTAGATAAGGATAGTCAGCTGCAGATATAACGTACCCTCCTCCTGTATAGAAAGTTTGTATATGAGAGGGGGGGAGCGAAGGTATTATCTCTGCAGCTGACTATACACCAGGCATAATTATAAAACTGTAACTCCTTAGACATTTTAAACTAGACTAAAAATCATCATACACTACCAAATAGAGGATTCCATGACATGTAGATTATATAGGTACAGTAAAGGAATTTAATTTGTGACCAACGTGAGGTTGAGAGTCCTGTCAAAATGTATTAAAATACAAAGAAAAAGTTTGCATAGTGAGTCTCAAATTAAATTCCTTGACCAACAGAATTCTGACAATCCGAGAAGCAATAGTCCTGTGACCACTCACACTCATGCATGACACCGATCACAGAGCCATATAGTCACACCACGCTATCTCTTCCAACTCGCTTCCAAGCAAGTGAATAAAGTGTTATTTTAAGCGTCAAACTTCTATGAAATTTTGACGTTTACTTTACAAATTTACACTCTGTGCTATCAAAATCTAGGAAACATATCATAGACGGGGACTCTACCTGCTTATTAAGCTACAAAACAAATGATTATCAGTAGTGTTATTATAATTAAGGTTAGGGTATCAGAACCCCTATATCTCGCATTGTGTTAGCTGGCATTCAACCCTTAACCTGTCAACACTTGTGTATACATACATAACAATGCAAGTGTCCATAACAATCGTAACTGCTTACTATTATCAGGCTTATATCATTACGCTTGTTTACCACCAACATGATAAAAATAACCTGTGTAAAAATAATCAGGCACGGCACGCTGCAGCCTTCGCACCGACTCACACTTGACCGTGTTTTCTATTGAAATAAAGCTTAAAGAAGGTTTTCTGGCAGGGTAGGCGTGACTCTCAGGGGATGTTGTGTCTATTTAGGGGGATATCTCTGTCACTTTAGGAAATAATGTATTTTGTATCCAATATTCAATTATGCACTTTTTAAATTATTTCGTTATTTAAATACGTAAAAACC
The DNA here is from genome assembly GCA_949128165.1 of Lathronympha strigana. Lineage (NCBI taxonomy): Eukaryota > Metazoa > Arthropoda > Insecta > Lepidoptera > Tortricidae > Lathronympha > Lathronympha strigana. The sequence goes on along the minus strand of OX421907.1, from coordinate 9,074,499 downwards.
TGAAGACTTACCTACTTGTTTTTCGACTTCCACGACACGTCTTAGTTTGGTACATGCTGCATATTATTTTTAAATTCAATGTGTTATTTTAATTATAATCACAGGACACCAATGGGGTGTCCTTGGTTCCTTGGAGTTTGGGACGGATGCTAGTGTGGCTGTGAACTAAGTAATGTAAAAGCGGGCGGAGCGGCTGAAAGCGCCGAAATTTTAAAACGTAATAAATATAAGAGCCTGGGCAACGAATATCTTTTTGTACCATTCGGGGTCGAAACTCTTGGTCCATGGGGTTCCCGCGCACGCAAGTTTTTCGTAGAAATCACGAAACATCTGGTTGATGTTACTGGTGACCGAAAAGCTGGTGGCTTCCTCACACAACGTATCAGCATTGCGATACAACGAGGAAATGCCGCCAGCATCCTAGGTACAATGCCTCAAGGACCTATTTAAGATTTAAGGTAAGTAGAGGTAGGTAAGTTACACTTACTATATATTTTATATTTTGAATATAAATGTTATCAATCAACGATAAATGATAGATTATAATCATATTGTACACTTTGTTATCATACTTATAAATTACTCAAAGTTTCTATATTAAAAAATGTAGGTACACAATGTTCAATATTATAAGCTCACTTACAATATTTTAAATCGAAAGGCAAAAAGAAAAAATGAAAAGAAATCATATCAATGATAAATTATACACCCGACACAAAACAACTACGGTAGGTAACATTCACATTCAGACAAATGACTTAATTTGCAGCTATAAACATAAAAGACCAACGGGCAAAACACAAAAACTCGCAATTGAATAAAAAAAATAAACACAAACAAATCACTCACTTCGCACTGTCATATAAACGCCTGACAGTTATACACCTACAAAAATATATTAACCATCCTCATATACCGTAACACGTTACAATAAGATCCATTTTTATTATTTAATCCACTTTCACAAACTTGTACAAATAAAAAGAGACAACTTAATGTCAAGTTGTCAATTTGTGGATTATGCAAAGCAGCCAACAATTTCTTTTTCTATTACCATAATACTCGTGGCAAAATATTTGAGGCACAAACCTACGGCGACGACGTGGGAAAAGCTAATAAGTGTTTGTCTATTTCGTTTTTCTTATGATGTGATGTTTTCATTCATTTAGTTTTTTTTTATCTTGGTATTCACCTGCTGGTTTGCTGCTTGAAATTGATTCAAGCTGCTGCTTCAAGATTTAGGCAGTAGTACCTAATGCCTAATGAGACATCTATTTTAAAGCTTATATATCGTAGAATGTCTGAAAATGCATACCTATAATATAAGGAATAAACCAGGCACAGTACTTAACGTAAAACCACCCAGCCTTAAAAACAATCTAGGTAGGTTCATTAGTTTTCTTTTGTTCTTCTCATTTAGAATAAAAATCCCGTGTGCCGGGGCTTGGTCAAGACGTCGACTAGTCACTAGGCCTCAGTAAGGTGTTTTAAGTAAAAGATACCTAAGAATTCTAGAATGTGTATAAATATAATAGAATACTGGAATATGCTGCTTACAGTTTAATTAATGAATATATAAAACATGGTTTTGAATATGCCTGGCTTCCTACTAAATGTACGCCCGTGTGCAGGAGTAAATATGCGGGCTTATATCCGTTTGTTCACTGCTTGTCACTGCAGTTTCGGATTTCAGACATATCACGTTTCTACTTTCGTTTTTTTGGCTATGAGGGCGTTATTTGAATCCGTTGATTGAAGTTATCTCCATTTAATCCTTTTTGTATCCTTTGTTTTTTATGATCGCCGAGATGATAGATCTTGTTTGCTAAATAAGATGTAGGTAAGGTTATTTCTTAATAATGTCCCTGTTCCTTCTATGATTTAAAGTTTTTTTTTCTAATATGTAAGTACTACAAATTGTATTGCCTCTTAGAGCATAGTCAAATTTGAAGCCCACTCCTAAATATTGTCTATGATCTAAGACTTACCTGCATGAGAGAGTTTAAAATTTAAAACTAAAAACTAAGTAAGGTCAATGTGGGTAAGTCCGCGGCATTTTTAATTTATAATAGAAGTCCGTCATATACGGCAATCTCCCATGCTTAAATACCTACACCGCTCAGATAGGGTCGATATCGGTAGGTAAAGCAGATTTTTGTTTTTTCAACTCTGCTGTTAAAGGTGGCTTACGTATATATAGTATACAAATGCAACAGCACAATCAGATCAAAAAGTACTTTGACCATACGCTTATATCGAACTATATTTTTTCTATATGTTGGCAGATAAAGTGTAGCCGCTTACTATCGCCTTTTAATTATTCGCGTGCTCTTGCAATTATATCTAACCCCGCTTTCTTTTGCTCGAGCATGTGTAAATATTCTTAATTTGACAGTTTAACCATGCAAGAAATGCAATACACAATACTACACAAAAAGATAAACATATTCATAAGCCATGTTTCATTCATAGCTTTAAAATCAGCGCGTCTGGTCCAAAAAACAAAATGGACAAAATCAACGAAAACAAAGTTTTAATGAAACAGACACCCTTTCAATGTTTTACTAATCTTAACCGTCGGCACACGAGACACGTCGAATGATTGATTAAGACGTTTACCAGTAAAGGATGTTAAATTAAAAGTAAATGTCGCGTCCACTGCAGTTATTTGCGTGTACAAAAGGCAGAATGCGACTGTATTCCGCCATTAGTCAAACTAAACGTTGCGCGATGCGCTTACGCATAGTACAGTCGGCTTGAAACTCGTTTCGAAAGATCTATGGTGTATTTAAACTATCTAAAAAAAATGTGTCAGTAATGTACAAATTATTTTTTTTAATTCAATTTCAACTAAGTGTAGCCGGCCATATACGTTAGGACACATCCGCCGGATCTGCCAGTCAATCTATAGTAAACGTTCTGGCCCAGCGGACATACACACTGCGAAGATCCGACGGATAGCCCGAACGTGTATGGCCTGTTTATAATGAAAATCAATGTTGATCATCAGACCAAGATAAATGTTTACTATTATTAGAAGCTTATGTAAGTACTTGGGTAATACAATATTGTTGAAAATTCGCTAAATCTGCTAAAGTGTGTATTACAGAACACGCAAAACATTTTTTTTTACTGTCCATTCCAATGTCGGGTGTTTTATTAATGTAATAAATTATCATGTTGTTGTTGCTGTATTATTATTATATTTTCCTTCTTCCTTCTTGGAATGAAACATTTTTGTTAGTTTAAGTTTCTCGGTGTATTGGTTTTTATACTGTAATGCCGTGTAAACATTATTAAATAAAAAATATAAATATATAAATATATATATAAATATCATAAGGCTAGTTTAACAGGATGACGGCAGGAAATGAAGATTTTGCCGACTGTACTTCACGCAGCGTGTCACTCGCATTTGTCACTCGCCCCTCCTAATTGGCACTCCTGCGCACTTTAAGAGGAAACCGAAATATTTCCAAATGTCACTATTGTCAGTCGTCATATGCTTGCAATAGCCTACTCGAAATAGACAGTGATTGTATATAAAAGTTCAGCGGCCTTCCAATGACGTCTTAACGTGATTCAGTGAGTCGCTTCTATACAACTGAGCCTAAACTTAACCTACACCGAATCGCCTTAAGAAGTCATAGTAAGACCCCAGTATATAATCACTTACCCACAACTTTATTCGCGTAAAAATCGTAGAAGTGATTTAAATCCAGTGGGCGCTCACTTATGAGTTAAATAAAATAAACTTTTTAGCGCCACTTGCACATGAAATACTCTTAAACGCTGAACTCTTTTTATTTGACTAACCCCAGTTGGTTCAAGTGGTTCTTATTAGACCTTCAAAACTTTTGGAAAAATATGTGTTCGAATGTCTCAAAGTTCTAACTTCAACCGTTTATACGTACTGTGTAGTGTCTCACTGTATCTGTCATCTCTAAGTAATATGCTTCGTTAGATTATAAGTTTAGTAGGTAACATTGTTTTCTTTAAAAAATGGATTTTAAAAGAAGCTTTTAATACCTACCTATTTTGAGAAAACATTATTTTCAATGCAGTTGCTCAAAAAGTGCCCTTTTTTGCTGTTTTGCGTGCGCAATGTTCGTTTTTGTGAACAATAAAGTAAAAAGCATTAGCTTTTTAGTCAAACAGATGCTTGCGCACTAAGCACTTAAAAGTAAACTTGCTTTGCGCTTGCCTAATAGACAGTGGTAGATCATTCCAAAGCTGGATAGCCTGGACGGTTAATGATATTTGATATATTATTTTCATAATAACATCACACGAGTGTTTTATTGCCTAATTATTGCACTGGTTTACATACACATAATATATTTTTATATCAAGATTACCACGACCACTCTGTCAAGAGTGATACGCAGAAGAAGGAGATATTATTATACCGGGTGTGACCTGTAATAGGAGCAATAAATTTAATCTTAGATAGTACTCCCGAAACTGAACAACGTTTACTCAGCGACTTTTAAAAATAACGTTTGTATTGATTTTTATTACACTTTATAGTTTGTTAGAAGACACAATGTACTGCGAAGTTTGTCATTTTTGTACTATGACAAAGAGACGTCAATTAGGCTGATGTTAACGTACTTACGTTGAAAATTCTATTTAGTTTTGTGAAAAGGTGAAAACCTACAGAGTACATATTTTTTTAAAGTTGTGGAACAAAAGTTGTTAGGTTTGAGGATTAAATTGATTGCTCCTATTACAGGCCACACCCGGTATACATGAGCTCTCCGTGGTGAGCTCTGCATATTTCGGCCGCCATTAAGGCTTTGACGAATGAAAACTGAAAATTTACTGTCATAAAATTTTAAACATTTATTTTTTTTAAATTTAGAGATAGTTCAAGCCCAAGCCAATTTTTTTGTTTTTTAGAAATGTTCGAAATTTAAATTTAATACGTAACGCAATTTTAATTTAATTTATTATGGAAGTTGATTCTGTTATGTAGCTATAATAACATTTTCACACATAAGAAATTTGCTGTTATGTTAAAATTTATCATTATAAGGCCCATTTGCACCACTCACTCACTGCCGCTAACCCAGAGTTAAGCTGTAAAGTGTCATATTAAAAAACGTATAAGTCAAGTTTATGTGGCTAACCCGGGGTGGTGCAAGTGGGCCTAAGGGTCTTTATATTCAGTTTTTGAACTCATTATAGAGGGCTAATGATATGTGGGTATATAAAGTAAGTACTAACTAACATACCTAATAAACAAGTTTAAAAGCAAAAGACATCCACATCGTTGCTTGTATCAGCAGTGTAATTAAAGTCTCGAAACAAAAGTATTTTTTTGATAATTGTAGTTCCTCTTCCAATTTCGAGCCAATGCTCGACACTGCTCGAGAATGTCGATACAAAGGTGCATTTATAAACGGAGTCCTTTATTAAATAGGTATTTTTTTATTTTTGTTTATAAATAAGTTTATTTAAATCAATTCATTAATACAATATAACAAATAAAATAAAATAAAACTAAATTAAAATTAATAAAATTAATTAAATCTATATCATTATAGCGACGAGTTGACCGTTTTTTATCGGCAATAAAAAAAGAGATTTTCGTCTGTTTTGTTCAGTTGAATGTTTTGGAAGAAGTTCCGCAATAACACACGACACTGTCACGGGAGTTGAGGGACATTTTTTTATTTATTTAAAGCGAAGATTTGTTACAAGTTTTCATTAGGTACTGTTACGTACAATAGTAGTTTCCGCTAGGAAAACCGCGAAATGACATGACACGCTCTTATGGCTGTACAAGTTAGTTTGAGTCAGATATTTTTTCGGCCTTCATAGAGAAAGATACTCTTGCCGGTGATTGTACCTTGTAAGTTTGTTTGGACAAATATCATGAAATAATTTCGTTAACTTGGACGCTTACAGATATTCGATTGAGTTACTGAATTTATCAACTTACCTGTTTAATCTTGGTTACCTAGAATCTAAATGATATATATCTTTATTTTTCAATTTAGGCACATTACAATGCACTTATGAACATCAAAAAAAATGCTACTACCGGTTCTAACTCTACACCACAGCCCGAGAAGATTATTACCAGCAAGAAACTCGGCGGGACCTCTTTATTCAAAACAAAATTACAAAAGTAGTAAAAATATTAACAATATGTGATTCTACAAGAAACCATATCAAAAGAAAACAGTGAAACAGAAAGAACACAAATAAAAAATAAAAAAGAACAACCAAAATAAAACAAAATTTAACGGTTTTAAGCACTAAAATGCCGTCAGGGAGGTCCAAAGATGGACACACTTTATTTAATTATTCTATGTGTATTTACGCTGCTGCTGCTGACGAACATGTATAAAAATATATTTGAAAAGATGTAAGCAAAGGATGTGAGCAAAGTGAAAGAACTTTGTAATTATCGTAGTATTTGGCATTCTGTCTCTGCCTACAGCAGCTGCAGGGATAGAGGCGTGGGTATATAATAAATTTTGTTTTCTGCGCTAATTCTTCAAGAATATTATTATTGATTCAACAAGGACAAACTGACTTTGATAATAGAACGTCGCAGGAGTCTCAAGAGTCATTTTCATGAAAGGCAGTTTCTCATCAAATCAGAGCAAACAGCTGCTCGGAGCTAGAGCAAAGAACCATGCACTAGCTACTCGTAGCTCGTAGACATTCCTAATAGCCCTTAAGTCCCCATCGAAATTGAAGCAAACAGTTTTACGCCGCTGTCCACTTCAGATCCACATTGTTGCACAAAACCAACTTAACTTTGCACTTTAAACTTACAATTTTAAACTCAATCGCACTGATTTAAGACATATTTTATTGCAGATCAATTTCTGTTTTTCGTCCGTGACGTTTCCATGGTAACGAATATTAGATGATATTTTTTATTTGCTAAAGGTTTAAGCGATTATAGCTGTTATGCAGCTGGAATAAGGGGTATTTGAAATGCAGAACGATTTTTAAGCAAATATTTTCCGGTACTGTATTTCTGCAATTGAATTTTGTTTTTGCAGGATTATTTTCCGGTGGTGATTTCATTTGTTTTTTAATGCCATTCTTGTCAATATACCACTCGTAAAAGTAAATTTAAGTGCCACTTGCACCATCAGGGGGGAATTCGACAGTTAACTCCGAGTTAGTAGGCTAACCTTGGTTAGCGCATGTGGCCCTACTATTGTATTACGAAAGCAGCAACTAATCAGAAAATATATATTTAAAATATTTAAATTCCTATGAAATATTGCGACGAACCCTGAACACAGGGTTTATATTCAACTTGAGCAACCATCTGCATCACTTCACTTCTAAATGCCACTGTACTTAGATCAAATCTTCACAAAGGTCACGCGAATCAAATTTCAAACCGATTGAATAATGGAACAAAATTAATCAATTTAAGAGATTATAGTTATAGAGTTACTGCATTAAAGTCGTTTTTTGGCTATCTGTTGGCTACTTTGTGACCTATCTGATCAACGTTTTTTTATCATAATGTCCCATCAGCCTAGAAACACCAGAATGAAATACAATTTATTAGAATGCGATAACAATATTTAACTGACATATACATAAAATAAATAATAACAATTATATATAGAAAACTCCCGTGAGTATTAGACATATTAATATACTTAGACCGGGTTACTCACGTCTATAAAGTCGAAAATAGCTCGACATGTTTCGGGACGGTCCGCGCCCCATAATCATGAGTGAGAAGCGCTTGCCGCGATTGCTCTGCGCGCAATCGCGGCAAGCGCTTCTCACTCATGATTATGGGGCGCGGACCGTCCCGAAACATGTCGAGCTATTTTCGACTTTATAGACGTGAGTAACCCGGTCTAAGTATATTAACAATTATATACGTTATATTTTCGCCATATTGAAAAAAAAACAGTTAAAACACAAATGCAAAATGTCGAAATGTTTCGACTGCATCGTGCACTCATCGTCGGGGCCATGCAGTGAGTGCAGCGTCGATGCGGACAGGGGATCAGCATTATATTTTCGTGCCTTAAGTTCAGATTTAAAAATATGCAAAACGAAAAAGCTAGAAAAAACTCTTACTTATTACTACTTATTACCGTGAGAAATATAACAAAAAAACATTCGATCACTGATGTTAAACTATTTATTATGTAGTACGCAATATTGTAACTATGTACTTTATTTGCTGTTAAATGTGCGATCACTATTTAAAGATTAAAACAGGTGCTCAACTCTAGTTCACATAATGTATCCCGTTTACCCTCCAAAAACAAGCTTTGTACCTAACACAATATTTGAATAGGCTAGCACACAGTCCAAACATAGCCTTTCTTCGTACAATAGTGCTCGCTCATGTTCAAGTGTACAATTTTACAACAGAATACTGCACAAAACTTGTAACTGATTTAAAAGCACCGCAAAACCCCAAAGGGTTTTGCAAAGCGTCGCCATTACTGCAAACTATTTTATATTTTATCAGAGTGTTATGAGAATAAATCGCGGGTGAACAAACACACTGAATTGCGCGCGTCCCACTAGAGCGTTGGAGTGGTTGCACACTGGATGTTACGTTATGGTCGTGGTTTGGAAAACACACTACCAAACGTCAATAGCCAAGATTATTATCCGAGTCTTACCCTAATCATTATTTTATTACGCAAGTTTATTGTCGAGTATGACTGTATTACCTAAGCTTAAATAATATCTTAAAGAGAAGTGCCTATATACAATTATCGACGTATGTGACGACAGTGGTGTCGTAAAATGAGCCTGTCTGATCTCATTGTCTCGCTCTTTCCTATATGTAGACTTGTTTGATTACTCAGTTACACACAGTATTTAATACAAGACTTTTGCGTTACCATAGGATCTGCATTTAATTTAAAAAAAAACAGGTTGTAGGACCTGAAAAGGAAGTTTCAAAATACCTTACAAAATAAACAGAAAGGTTAGTTCAGAATTAGTACAAACTTAATTATATTTAATTTAGGCCTTTGCCCAGTAGTAGAAAGCTTTAACAAAGTTAACAAAAAATGCATGAAATAAAATAAAAAATAGTATTAAATACGAACGACATCGTGCAAGGTCCCTTAGATTGAAATATCTGCACTTATTTCTCTCCAGTTTGTGTTATCTCGGAGCTCGCCATAAATCCCTCAATCTGTGAAGTAGGGACTGTTTGCTAGTCTGTAGGTACATTTTGTAAAAACTATAATAAAAATGTACTTTAATGAATGTCAATAAATAAACTAAGAATTAAAATACAAGAAAGTTAAAATACGACAACACTCCTCGCTATGCTGAAGATAGCGAGGAGTGTTGTCGTCTAGATTTTAGTTTTAAGTTACCTATAGTGATAAATTCGCTTCATTTTATTGAGGTATAATTTTGTTAATACCAAAATATGACGACCAACAGCTAACGATAGTGTCGCTGCCGCTTTACAGTCTGCTGCAAAATCATGAGAACTTTCAATGAAGAACAGACGGGAATCCTAAAAAAGAAACACACACCACATGCATGATTACTTTGGCGTATTTTGAAATAAATCCCGCATGTATTTCCGAAAACCATCAATGCATTGTCATTATTGAGCTGGTGTAAATTATTTGATTTTTACAAATACACGAAAATAATCGTATTGCCTTCCCTAAAAAAACTGTCATCGCAAATCCCACGCCATGTGTTAAGGTTTAAAAAAGCTTTAACACTAATGTGTTTTTAGCATCATGTAATCAAACGTCACTGAGCGCACGGAGCTCAGAGCGTCAATTAACGGATTACCGCCCTCTGTCGGATTAGGGGGGCGACGTTTGTTCTGTTTCCAAATTCCGTTTCACAGTGATTTCGCCCAAATTGGAGTTCGGACGACGGAATTTGGGCGATTTGTAGGCCTGTTTTGCATTGCTTTGCGCAGAGAAGTGCAAGCTGTAGACAGTTTCTTTTTAGCGTTCTCGCGACACATTAGATAATAAATACTGTATGTGCTAATATGTTTCTAATTAGACAGTTTAATAAGAAAGCACGAATTCTCAGTAAGAAAGATTTTTTCACTTATTTTTTGAGGTTCACAAAGGGGGCTCTCCTGTATTACAGAGTAATTACTTATTTAAAGAGAACATTACTTACTATTCAAAAGGAATTATAAAAAATTAGTAAATACTAAATAGATAAAATACATTTATAAATTTAAACCCGCATGTTTCCTGCATGTGGTATGATTAATTTTATTATAAGTCATTATAGCATATCATGAATTTCACTTACAATCGATGATTTGCATAGTGAAAAAATACTTATGTAGCTATCTAAATAATAATTGTATAGAGAATGATCGATTTTTTGTCTATCCGGAGTACTTAACTGAAGTGTATTTTTATTTTTTATTCTCGAAATGTTATGTCTTGTTTACTTTCAGTAAATTGAGCTCTTTGTTTTGATTTAAAGTAGTTGCTAAATAAAACTTTCATAAAATGTCACTATAAATATGGTACTTATGCGTTTTGCCCCATACAAATTATTTGCCCTTTACGAATTATATATGGATGCCACAAGACCATCTGAGACTTTAATACCTATTATTATTGCAGAACTGTTGCACACTCCCGTAACTTTACTGTCATTCAGACGCCGTTAACATAATTGCTTTTCCATCAAAAACCAAAAACAAACCACCAAACACGACATTAACCTGACTGACACGCTACTATGTTATTTTAAAACCTAATAATTACCTGTCAAGGATGCTGTCGACTGTCAACGCAGAATGGCCGGTCTAGGAATGCCGACCGGACTCCGGGAGCTATCAATTACTACTGGATCTAGTTTGGTGGGCTTTGAAATCAGCGGACAAACTAAGAAAATGAGGACATGAGGATCCAAAGTTTTTAACAGCAATAGTCCACTGATCACTACATCCTAAATAGCAAGCACCTGCTGTTATGCCTTATGTTAGGCCTTCTCCCATGCACGAGAGGGATTGAACAATAGTCTCTACGCTGGCCCAAAAAACAATTCTTCAACCCTTAATACCTGTATCAAACGAAATCTCTACAAAATATAAGTATTACTTATTTTTTTACCCCATATGAATTATTTGCCCTTCAAGATTTACACATGGATACCACAAAGTGGGCCTTAATATCTATTTTTAATGAAGAACTGTTGCATGCTCCCATAACTTTACTGTCATTTTAATCCCGTTAGCATAATTTCTTTTCTATCAAACACCAAACACAAACCAACAAACACGACGTTAAAGTAAACTGATTGACACGCTACATGTTATTTTAAAACGTAATAATTACCGCCAAGGATGCTGTCGACTGTCAACGCAGAATGGTCGGTCTAGGAATGCAGACCGGACTCCGGGAGCTATCAATTACTACTGGATCTAGTTTGGTGGGCTTTGAAATCAGCGGACAAACTAAGAAAATGAGGACATGAGGATCCAAAGTTTTTAACAGCAATAGTCCACTGATCACTACATCCTAAATAGCAAGCACCTGCTGTTATGCCTTATGTTAGGCCTTCTCCCATGCACGAGAGGGATTGAACAATAGTCTCTACGCTGGCCCAAAAAACAATTCTTCAACCCTTAATACCTGTATCAAACGAAATCTCTACAAAATATAAGTATTACTTATTTTTTTACCCCATATGAATTATTTGCCCTTCAAGATTTACACATGGATACCACAAAGTGGGCCTTAATATCTATTTTTAATGAAGAACTGTTGCATGCTCCCATAACTTTACTGTCATTTTAATCCCGTTAGCATAATTTCTTTTCTATCAAACACCAAACACAAACCAACAAACACGACGTTAAAGTAAACTGATTGACACGCTACATGTTGTTTTAAAACGTAATAATTACCGCCAAGGATGCTGTCGACTGTCAACGCAGAATGGTCGGTCTAGGAATGCAGACCGGACTCCGGGAGCTATCAATTACTACTGGATCTAGTTTATTGGGCCTTGAAATTTGCGGAGAAACCAAGAAAATGAGGACAAAAGATATATTTTTCAGTGTTTGATATTACCTCATCAGCCATAATCAGCTGTGTCGTAATAACCCGAAAGATTTTAACGGTGTGTTCCTAACCACATTTAGAGACTAATGTCATATGAAATTATTTGAATTTGGCTTAGTTTCATAGATAATCATGTACCTATCACATCTTTCTCTAAAACTGTATTTCATCATAACTCGGTCGAAAACGCATTTTTAACAGTGTTGCCTCTATGAGTTTTAGTTTTGTCATACTTATTGACTGATATTAGAAAAAAATAGCAAAAACTTCGCGAAGAACGTCTACATCAAAATAAATAAATTAAAAAAAAACTTTATAACTCTTGTGGATATGACTTATTACAGGCCATATTGGACTAGGAGTTACGTAAATACTTTTGTAATTAGTACATCGACGACGTCTCTCTAGTTAGTGTGACACACTATCCGTTTCTGCAGAACAGCTGCCAGGCGCCCGGATTAATTAATAATGATACTGATACTATGGCACACTTACTAGAGGGAAGTCGGCGCTCGACTAATTGCAAACCTATTTCCGTAGCCAGCTCTCCGTTTATGTATTGTATTAAAATATAGTTAAAAAAATGTATAAAAGTATTAAAAGTATTAAAAAAAACGAAAAAAAAACTTTTTTGGTCAAAAACGACAAAAGTCATACATGGTTAAAGTTGTTCGGGTTATTAACGCCCATGGTGTATATTACTCAGTTATAAAAAGATGTATTTATGTAGGTCTGGCTGACGTGGGGGGCTACAACGGGAAACCTCCTCGAGTGCCAGGGCTCTTCCCATTCTCCTTGATCTGGTTGATCCGGGAAAAAGGGAAGGGTTCCTGGACGGTGCTTCCTGGGGGCAACGGTAAGCGATCTCTTGGAAGATTCCGAGGATTTCTTACTGGTGCTGCAAATATCCTGTCAGGGGGGGTTGGGGGGTTCCGTACAGGGAGTACTCTCATTGAGGGAGAGAACTTCTGAGTGTTGGCGTGAGGGGGCCTCCGGGTCTGCCGACAGGAATGCCGCTGTCCTGTATAAAACTGCGGTCCCGTACCCTGTCTAGGCAGAGGGCCTATGATGACGGACCGGGGGTTGCCACTGCTGGCCGGCGCCGGCGTGGTGGCTGCGAGGATGACCACCTCTATAAAAAATCGCAAAGGCAACCTGAGGGGGTGGAACCCGGGGTTTTTCCATCTCGCTCCCGGAGTGGAGGTTGTCATGAGGGACCAGCGTGTGGTGTCGCCCTGCACGCTACCTTCGGGCGGGGGAGCTTCGGCTCCAGGGGCTTCGGCCTCAAGGAGGGGACAGCTTCGGCTGTCGCAGCAGGCGGTGTTCGCGGTTGTGAGCCTAGAGCAATCCCGTGTCGCCGTCACCAACGCTGCAAGATGGGCATACCGTGGATGGTTTAGTGGGTAGTGCGGGTCCGGACCTGCGAGTCCCACATACCCGTCCTAGTTCCCCGGCTAGGCGGGATGCCTAAATGCATTCCTCCACGTAAAAAAAAAAAAAAAAAAAAAGGTCTGGCTGACGTGTGGCAGTCACGGGTCTGAGGGACCTCTCGCTGCACAGCGTCTTAGAGGCAATGCTGGGCAGCGAGAGGAAATGGAAGGCGGTGACCTCCTTCTGCGAACAAGTCATGTTCTTGAAGGAGGCAGCAGAGAGAGAGAGCGCGAAGAAGCGCCTGACGCGCTTCCGCTCCGACGCAGGCGGCAGGGCCTGTAGTGGGGCTTGCGGGTTCGGGACCCGCAATGCACGGCCCTACTCGAGTCGTCGGGGGGGAGACTAAGCGTTTCTAATCTCCCCCCTCCAGTAGTGCAGATGCCCAAGCGCTAAGCTGGGCAGTTCGGGGGGCGCTGTGGTAGAATGTCCAATGACAAATCCCACTGCGCCCCCAAATAAACGACAGCGAGGGTGAAACGCCGGAGTGGGGTATAGTGGGTAGTCCTCTTCCCCCCCTCTCGTTAGGAGAGGGGGCCGAAAGAGGGAGTCCCACATACCCCCCCCCCCATTATGGCCTTCCCGCGGCCGGGGGGGACGATGCGTAAATGCATTCCCCACTTCGACAAAAAAAAAAGTCTGGCTGACGTACTTAGCCAATGTTGTTGTGTTGTTGTTGTTGTTGTTGGTTAGTTAATGTAGCTTTAAGGGACTGACTACACCTAATTCATGTTTTATCCACTGTTTTAAGAAAATCTGTTAATGTTAATAGGTACTGCAAAAAAACAACAGAACATCATACCTATTTCGAAGACTTTATTATTTAAATTAATAACATCGGCTCGATATTAAATATGTAATTGCAAAGATTGCTCTTAATCATTAGCCGGATTTAATCCTTACTTTTTTTGACTAAGGCGTCTGCACTAAAATTCACAATTTTATTATAATCAAAATATTCCCTGTCAGTAGTTTCGAATATGAATTGATAAATTTTCGCTCATTTTCTTAAATTACTTCAAAGCTACTTACTTATACCTAAATCTTAAACTTCAAAATTATAGATTTTCTCATCGAGCAGTTCTTTTAATTTAGTACGTAATATGTTTTTGTTTTTCAAAACATTTTTGTCACCGTTTTTAATTTCAACTCAATCTGTCCTGTGCAAATTGGGTGTGGCAGGCAGACAGCTTCGAGTGATATTATAATGGATCCATTTTCCCTTTTTACGAATGGAACCCTAAAAAACTATGTAACGAACTTCAATTTACTGGGCTCTATCTTATGAAACCACGTATGAGAAACTAGACATTAAGGGATAAATAAAAATAGGCAATTTTAGTGGCCCCACTAGCGTCTGATGCAGTGAAATGTTAATTAGCTCAGGCAGACAATTTGCCAATTGACGGTAATCGCTCGTTCGCTATCTTGTACGGTCAACGGTCGTTTTACCGACTGTAAAAAGAAGGATAATACTATACAAGTATGCGATTGCGTATATGCCGGTGAAAACCAGCGTCACGTCTTGTTTAGGTACACTGGTTAGGTATACTATTTCTTAAGAAGCTGAATTTGAAACAATAGCTGCTAAATCATTGCACACTGTCTAATTTGTTAATTTTGTATGCTTTATTAATCTTTGTATGCTTTAATTAAATAAATTTAAATAAATTAAAAAATTAAATAAATTAATTGTATCGGAGTAAACTGTCTAAGTTATAAATATATGTATAATGAAATTTTGATTTTAGTAGCAAACGCCTAAGTAAAAAAAATTAGGTTAGTATAGAACCGTTTAATGATTAATTTAAGATCAATTATTTTCTATCGAGCTGATTGAGCTGCTCCGGCTAAGCCCGTCTAAGGTCTTTGAAATATGATGAATTTTAACATAATATATTACGAAATATTAAAATAAATATTTTTTTAAACTGCTTTAGAAACCAGAATGTGTTGTCATCCCCCCAACGTCCGTTTTGTTCTTTTTCTGAATTAGGTTTGTTTTTAAGCACTTATAAATTCATTTTTAATGTTCTGTTTGTCTGAGGAACGGAATAGTAAAGGTCAAGTAGCTGGAAGAGTTTTATATTTTTAGGCTTATAAGTAAGCCGAGGAAACGCTAGGAATAAGAAGTCTTATTCCAAGTCAAGCGTGCGTAGCCAAGATACCAATTGGTAACGCTCAGTCGCGAATGAAACGCAACTGTCCTTGTCACACCAATAAGGAAGAGTAGTAGAGAGAGATACGATTTTGGCTACGCACGCTGGACTTGCAATAAGACTTCTTCCTAGCGTTTTCCTGGCTTATAAGACTCAAACTATAAAATACTTCCAGCAGTCCCAATCAGTCACGTTAAAGAGAAAACGTCTAATTCAGATATTTACTTGACTTTAATAAGTAACAGTGACTGAATGCATTCAGTTACGTAAATTGTAGTAACTACTCGGACGTCTTACTATTTGATTGTACTGAGTTTCAGCCACTCAAACTTGCCACTTCTAAATAGATACACATACTAAAAAAATCTTTTGAAAACTAACTGTCCTCTTTGCCATTCTCCAATCATACAAACTGTAGCTCTACTTTCACTAAAAGGCCGATTCAAACTAAAAGACACATGTCTATTTTCTAAACTAGTACAAAAATATGTATCCGATTTGGCGCCTTATGTTTTCGCAATAAGTAGAATTTTGCTCATTTGTTTATGAGTTTGTCCGGTTCCGTGCCCAGTGAACCTCCAGAAGTCGAACCGGTCCATTAAGGCGACTGTAAACACGTAGGTTTGCATTCGTTCGATTGAATGCAGCCATTCGCATGCACTCAAGTGCAACAGTTTAAAATGCGCACTTTGTTTTGTAGAGGGTACAGTGTATTCGAGGCAAGAGTGTGCGTTAAATTTAACTTCTTTAAAGCCTTTAACAGTTACGTAGGTAGGTAACTGTATTATAATGTTTTTTCTGTACAAATAATTAATTATTTATTTGTTTATATAACAAGTAACAACTATAATTGCAAAGAACGAATCAGATCATGTTTTGAAGTAGTCACACGACTATATATGTATAAATTATAAATTGAAAGAGATGTCATACACTACAGAAATCAGCATCCGCTGCATTCTGCCGGACCTCCTGTGTTCGCTTCATTTTGCCGCGAATGCAGAAGTTTGCTCGTTCAATCCTAGCTCTAGGTCTGCGAACTTGGTCACTTTTTCTGTAGTATATGACATCTCTTTCAATTTATAAGTAACGTAACGTAACGTAAAGCTGAACGCTTTTAAAACTAGTTTATAAACTATATAGTCGCCCATGTGTTTGCCGAACGCGTAATATTTTTTACCCCATCAAGAACACTTATAAATAAGACCCTCTTACTGACGTTTGGTGACTGCGCTGCAAAACTGAAGTGCGAGGGCCCTCATCGCAATTGTTTATTGCAGTAAATGTTTTATAGCGTGCTAAGTATATTTAATGTAAATTAAATAAGATAAATTAATAAACTAAGATAAATACCTAAATATGCCCTAACTTTGAATAGCAATATAAGATACGATTTTTACAAAGTACCGGCGGTATATCTAACTGTTCCCAATAGAACAGTTAGATATACCACCGTTGATATTGATCAACTTAGATATTTGAAATTAAAGTGTGTTGACAATATATAACCAACTCTGGGTTATAGTCGATACTTTTGCTGTTATGCATATTATAGCGGCTAGCGGTTTCTTCCTCCAAATATATACGCCTAAATCATTCAATGAAAAAATAATTTTTAACTGGGCGTTTCAATTTTCAATTCAAAATTGATTCTAGCAATGGTCCTCTGTTACCTGACATAATCGAGCATATCGACAACCCTACGCCAATTTTAAAGTATCGTTTCAGACAGCGCACACTCTACTTGTCACATCCAGGGCTGTCACCCCACGGAGGGGTTTTAAATTCGGCTACACTTCACTAGATACAATACAGATAGAAATGCAGATTTGCTCAAGTCCATGAATGGACGTCATTAAGGCGGTTTCCATGTACTGCCTTTTTCTCTTTAACCCTCTGGGCGTTGGTTTTTTGTGGCGGGTTCGCTTATTTATGGTGGTTTTGCGTTTAATTCAGAATGGGAAGGATAATTGTTTAGGTTCTATGGCGGTCTATGGCGTTTGGCCATTTTAGTTAGGTACTTATCACATATGTGTAAATTGTTTGATACATTCAAATACATTCTTCGATATGTTTTTTATTTTTATTTTACCCATGTATTATATAATGGTAGCTATTTGATTGTTAACTAGGCAATAGGTCCACAATTTTCTTGTGACATCGTTTATTTCATTTCTCCCCTACTTAGACATTTCAATATTGACTTATAAATAAAGCCACGTCGTATTGTTCTAAAATTTTCATTGCTGATAAATATTTCACGCTCTGTGTGCTGCACCCAAACACAATAAAAGTAATTTGATCCCATAGGAACTCATACCTACACACAGCTATACCGAAAATCAACAAACCGAAACATCCCCCAAACAAGGGTGACTAACAATAAACAATTTAAAATGAAATCCGTCACTTTACTGCAAATCCAAAACTTTCAGGATTCCCTGTTCCACCCAACTACGCCACGCAATAGTCAACCAAACAACTAACGAGATAAGACCGATAATTGAATTTATTTCCACTTATGGAATTACCAAACATACTGTACACCTGCTTGCACAAAACTAAACCTTAATAATAAGCCTACAGGGCTTGTTTGACAAGTACAATTAAGGTGGTAGATGAAGGTACCCTCGATGCATTGTTTGGGAAGACGTTTAGGAAGAATGTCGCAGTGATTTCGGGTATGTCAGTCGTGAACTGTCACGTCGCGTGGTGAGGAAGCAGGGGAGAATCGGGCCAGGAAAATGGCGTTTAGCGCCGAAAAGCACTTTCATGTCAGAGAAATTTTCTATCTATTACCATCTCATACTGTAACGCTGTGTATTGTGCACGTATTTTAATGTGTCTGTGGAGTTTACGACAAAGTACAACATGTTTGTAATATTTCTCCCAAGGGATAGGTAATATTGAGCGGGAAAAACATTCATCATGCAAATATTGTTGAGTACCTTTAATATATTTATATTTCCAGACTGACCAGGGTGTATGATGCCCGGCCAATATCTTTAGACCCAAGTCGACCTCACTCGCAAGTCTATACACCTGCTAAATAACGGACGAGGCTCTGAAGAAAGGCTTTCCCCATTTGGGATTGGGAGTTCAGACGGCAGTCGCTTACGCAAAAGTATTAACCACCATAACAACATATTTCAGATTGAAAGTCGAATCAGAAGAACACTCTAGAAACTACGCGGTTGTTTTTTATTTCATTTTTCTCTAGCTTTAGGTATTTCCATTGCGATTATTATCCGCATTTCCTGGCCCTCCCTCACCAGCCTCCGAGCGATCGCTAACAGAACGAGGGTAGATTGAATAACGCTCTGTTTATTTCTACGAGAGCGGCTGTAAACAATTGTCTCTAGTTTCAGTCATTATTGAGCACAAGCTGCTGCTGCTGCGGCTTTTGTAGGCTAATCAAGAACGTATTTTTTGACCGAGCATAAGCCAAGGTCTACGTTCCAGCTTGGGCAAACATACTTACCTTATAAAATAAAACTGAAAATTTGGCTTAATTTTTTACCCACGATCCTGATTGATTACCTTAAGGGTGAATTGCAAAAAAAGTGTTCGCAACACAATGTAATATTCACAAAAAAGTAACACAAAAAGGCAGAAAATATCACAATCGAAATTATAAGGACTACTTCATAAGTGCAAAAAAACGAAGAATGAGAATGTTATAATTGATTTTCATAGAACTTGGGAATTATTGTTTTTATTTATAAATTTGGCAATTTCAATACGATTCATAGAAATTAAATAATTTTTATTTAAAAACAACACTGAAACAGTATGAAACATAACCAAAAAATATTCTAACGCGACGAATTGAGAACCTCCAGCTTTTTGGAAGTCGGTTGTAAAATTACAATGTCGTCCACATTCCTTCCACGTCCACAATCCTTTAGGTCAACATTTTTGTGTTACGTAACACAAAATCACACAATGGAAGCTGAAATGGGTATCACCATGTGTTTCACCTCATGTACACGAAAGAAGAGAAATAATTCCCGGATTTGTGAATCCTATGCGTAAAAATACTGAGAAAAACAATAACCTTCCATCTTTAAACTTAAATCCAGGACTTTGTTTGCGACCAGATACAAAAACACGTTTTACACCACCACTGCGGGAAAACCAATATATATAGTGAGGTAAACTTTTTTTAAATATACTTAATTAATGTAGAAATCGTGTAAAATGATTTTCTAGAAACATTTGTGTATATTGAAGAACTCCTTAAACAAGTCACTCGATTCATTTCAAAGCTAAAGTTATGATTTTTTTGTTTACCGGGGTTTTTGTTTTGTTTTGGAGTGTCATGAGGACATATGAATTTTGTATGGGAGAAAAATACAATATTTCAGTATTTGTTTTTTCTAAAATACTTTTACTGATTAAGAGTGATTATATGCCTTAAAGGTATAAAAAACCGTATTAGAATATAAGGTGTGCTATATTATGAATTACTTGGAGTGAGTGTAACTCTTTTTGGAATGCCCCCTTTTTTGCAATGCACCCTTAAACGAGTCACCAACATTTTGTAAAATTTTGTAGACAACATTGCCTTAATTAGGTCGATATGTAGTACAAATAAAATATATTTAAATGCATGAAAATAGTAAAGTAATGAAATCCCAATACCTACTTGTAACGCTATTCGACCATTTATTTCGGTTTTTAATTTTCACGGATTCGTCAGATGAGTGCTTCCGAGATGCGTCGACAGCGTTATTCTGTTTGCCAATCCATCTGTTTGGTTCCATCACATAAACTGCGGACTTGTTCCAAAGAATTGGCTGTATCTCGCATCATGATTGGGTTATGCGGAGTGGAAAATTTAATATTTGACTTTCCAGATGTGGACAATGGATGGAGTTATTTTAATTTAATAACCCGTTTTAAGATCATCCACCAAATAGCATAAGAAGTATTAAAAAGGGTTCAAAGAAATTTCATTGTTACTGCAGGTACTAAATTGTAGCTCCCTTTAATTTTATCATTCAAGAAAAGCCCACGTCACCAGGAATATAAGCAGTTTTCGAATACACTCTAAATTCAAATAGGTATGTATATTTATTTAAACTTTCACGATTTTCACACATTATGTATTTACTAAAACGGGGTCTTTCTCCGGGACCACGGGGTCAACGTCGCCCTTGAAACGTCGGAGGTTGGTTTTCAAAATCTATACACGATTAAGCCACGTTTTAGTAAATACATAATAGGTATGTATATTATGCTTGAATTACTTATTTAAACACCAAAGTTCCCCTTAAACTAAAACTAAAAATGAGTCTTTTTACAGCATTTGTGTAGAATTGTCCCATAAAATTTATTTACTCAATGATGCACGAACCAACATATTTTTTTTGTAAAATAGCAGTTCTAACACTTCTAACAAACCTGAACATAATGAGGTTCCGTTGTTTTATCACAATTTTTTTATGGCCACCTCCGATCTCCATTATCAGATCAGCTCGATGGTAGGTACCATAACATTCTGATGTCACCCGACTTAAATTCCTATACATGTGAAGTTTCAGCTTAGTCGTATAATGGGAAGTGGGTCTAATTTAGCTTCCAAGATTTGACCCAAACAAACATACTCGTTAACAAACTAATTAAGGTACGTTTCAAATGAAATAAAACCTTTTAAAAATCATCTAAACTGATTCATTTTCCTTTTGTCAAACTTAGATAATATTTAGATTAGTTTTCACCTTCTATTCGATAATAAAAAAGTATAAATTGATGTGTTCCAATTAAGCTTGTCATTTATTTTTCAGGGCTGAACGGATAAATTAGTATTCAAACACCAAAAAGCAGTTAAATAAAAAAAAAGAATACGTTGGGCAAACAAAGCGTAGCATATCAACCAGGGTGAAGGAACATATAGCCGATGTCAAGCATCGTCGACCAAGGTCTGCAGTCTGGGAACATGTCTCTGATAAGCCTAATCATTCAATTAAATTTGACAAACCTCTGGTCCTCGCCAAGGAGAAGCGTTACATTCCCAGGATGCTGCGCGAGGCTATTGAAATCAAGAAGGTCCCTAATTTCAATAGAGAGGATGGCTTTTCGGTACCACCAGCTTGGGATCCTGTTTTACATCTCATCAAGGATCGAGCACGACACAGAACTGGAAGACCTTAATGTGGACTTTGTTTGAAAAGATTGAAAACGGATAAAAGAGGCAAAATGGGGTAGTTTTCTTGTCGCTTCTTTCTGCTCCATAAGCCAGTTAGGGAAGCGTTCCTAAGTTGTATGTATGTTAATCCTCACAGGGTTTAAACATTTTAATTTTAATTATAGAATGCCCTTCAGGCTATGTATTACTAGCTTTATAAGCCCCTCTGGGCATTGTAGACCAACCTTTGTTTTTATTTTTAAATTATTTTTATATTTTTGTATGTAGGTAGTTTGCACAAGTAACTTTTTTTGATGACGGGGAGAATTCGCATTCTCTCAGTCATCATCTTAACCCTGTGAAAACGAGTGCTGTAAAGGGCTCGAAACGTAGGATCATGGTGTTAATAAACGCGATTAATCCGTTCTAAAGTGTTTAATTTCAAAAAAAAAAGAAATGAAAATAAATTGACGTGTTCCAATTCCGACCTTCCCGACTTACCTACTTCCCAGGATTCATCGGGGGAATGACTAAATTGATAATTGACACAGTAATCGCGTAAGAAACATAGAAATCAAATCATGCAGTCAAATTGAAAACTCTTGAAGTCAGGTAAGAAAAGAAAATAGATTAAATAGACGTGTTCCAAGTTTTCGCACTTACCCTCCAGGATTGAGCGGATAAATGAGTAAATTACCCGCACCGCGCACTATTTGCCCGGGTTCCGCTTTCCCCTAGCCTTTTTGTTGCCAACGCCTGCACTTTACGTGCAAACCGTACTTATTGGGGAGAATTCCCGAAATTAGCAAAATTTTACAGAAAAGAGAGATTTCAATAGCTTTATAAATAAGTAAATAAATTTGATTAAGTTACTGACCAATAAAAGTTCTAAGTTATTTGTTCATTTTACCCATCAAATTCAAAACGAATTATTTAAGTAGCAAATTATACAACAACGTCAAATGCATATTGAACAACGTTTATGGGGCCAGTGGCAAAATTGCAAAAAAAAATGCTGTTGCATACATTCCGGCGTATGCGATGCCCCCAATTTGTATGGGATAAAAAAAATTTTTTCGCGATTTTGGCATTCACCACATAATAAAAAGTTGTTTATAGGAGAAGATAAGATAAGATAATTTATTCCATAACAGTTTTACAATCGTGTCGGAAACATAAAATGATAATTTACATTCAAAAAGCTAATATAGAATCACAGTTTTATATATAACATGCATAACTTAAGCTAAAATAAAGAATTAATTATAACAGTATCAAAATAACAATCACAGTCTTATCACATATTAAATATTGTAGGAACATGTCGAAAAAAGTTAATCATAGGTTACAAATAAAATTGTCAATATTTTAATAACATTTACTAATCAAAAAGTCCCTTAGCCGACATTTAAAGTTGTCCACTCTTTGTATGGATTTAAGCTCTATACACGTAGGGAGGCAGTTATACAATTTTACTGCTTTACTTGCGCACACTATGTTGAACAGCTTTTAATTTAGGCACGATTAGGTTGTCTAAATCCATCTTGCGAGAATTCATTCTAGAGATTCTTTCTTCCTCTGTTTCGTATCTCTCTAAGTGCTTTACGACACCGGTTAGTAAAACTAGAATACCTATAGAGGCAAGGCACCGTAAGAATTTCCAGCCGGAAAAAGCGATCCCTACACGACTGCCACTATGCAATACGGCTCATGATTTTGATGGCACGTTTTTGAAAGCCAAAACTTTTTTAAATATTGTATTGGTAGCTTTGACCCCAAAATTTAATACTATAGCGTAAACGAGACTCTACTAATGCGTAATATATCGACGTCAGTTGCTTTATAGTAACTTCGTCGCGTAAGGTCCTGAGAGCATAGCAAGCTGAGCTTATACTATTTTCTAGCGACACAAGTTCCTCTTTCCAGTTTAAATCTCTGTCTATGTGTACAGTCGCCATCAGATATATCGGAGCGTCCGAGGTGTTCACAATATCTGAACACACCTCTATTGTCAAGGCGTTAGAGTGCTTGTTCAGATATTTTGCACGCCTCGGATGCTCCAATATATCTGATGGCGACTGTACACCAACGAATTTAACACAATTTTCGTTGGCTACATCAGAACCTTCCAAATTAACGTTCAAGGACTCTCTGTTCTTAGACGTAGTTCTAAATAGCATAACTTTTGTTTTATTCTTATTCAAAATTAGTTTTTGACTTGAACCACGACTGAAACGTTTTAAGCACTGCATTTACTTTGTTGTTCAGATTATCCGTATTAGGTGAGGAAATTACCGCATTTGTATCGTCTGCAAAGACAACTTCTCAAACATCACTGAATTGTTGTTTAAGAGAATCAATCAAATCATTAACAAATATTACAAATAAAATAGGTCCCAGAATAGAGCCGTGCGGTACGCCCTTTGTGGTTTTAGCTAGTTTGGACCCGTTTACTTTTTGACAACCATCCTCTATTGACTTCATCTCTACCAACATTTTCCTATTTAACAGATACATATGAAGTAAGGAGCTTCAATAATTTCCCCCGTACTCCACAGTAATTCAGCTTATACAAAAGTATTTCATGATTAACTGTATCGAATGCAGACGATAGATCGAGGAAAAGTCCCGCAACCTTTTAATTTTTTGTTTAAATTAGTCACCACGTCATCTAAAAATCTATCAATGGCATCAATAGTGCCCACATTCTTTTGAAAGCCGTACTGTCTTTCATTGATAACTTTATTGCACTCCAAGTGTTTAACAAGTCTCACCTTAATTATTTTCTCAAATAGTTTAGATAATATCGAATATAAATATAGAATTTGGTCAGTGACTAAAAAATCATCCTTCCTGTATTAGGAGGAAAAAGCTAATCTTCAATCGTTTTATATGAGTTTATCTCAGTCTCGAAGGGGACATCCGTAAAAAATTATGTCTTGAGACGAAATACCTTTATCGAGTTACGCGTAAGTATAATTTCCATATTTAGTAGATTATTGAACGAGCAAGCGAAGCCAGCTAAGTACTCCGAGTCTACTGGAAGAGTCTGACGTTTTTATGTAAATATTTTAACTCGAGTACCTATCGTTGATCGGAGTTCGTGATATTTGGCAGGTGGTTAAATAAGATAAATAAAATGTATAATTATGTTCGAATATGAGCCAAATGGGCGAATTCAGGTTTAAGGCAAACCACTAGTATGTGTATAATCTTCTTCTTCCTAGCGTTTTGCCCGGCTTATGCCACGGCTCCGCTTTGGCAACTAATCCGATTTGACGTAGGCGCTAGTTTTACTAAAGCGACTGCCATATGACCTTCCAACCCAGAGGGCAAAGAAGGCCTTATTAGAATTAGTCCAGTTTCCTCACGATGTTTTCCTTCACCGAAAAGCGATTGGTAAATATCAAATGATACTTTGTACACTAATTCCGAAAAACTCATTGTTACGAGCCGGCAGGATTTGAACCCGAGACCTTAGGATTGAAAGTCTCACGTCATACCGATATGGGCCACCAACGCTCTAGTATGTGTATAATGATTCGTATAAATAAATTCGTACACCGTGAAAGTCCCACTTACGAATTTCTGCACTTTTTCCTTTTTTTGAATTACAAGAACGCTCTAACCTTTGATGTTGACCGCGTACATTATAGAACTTTTAGTAGGTACCGCCGCAAAAAAAAACCCTTTACTCTAACTAGGCATAATTACTGGTTCATTTTGTTTAACTAAGAGTTATTTCGACCCAGTTGCCGACGTGTGTGGCAAATTAAAGCTACACTAAACGGTCCAATTGGTGCTGAAAGTTAATTGATCGGTCACGCTGTGGAGTTTTTTTCTTTGTGTGCTGATTAAAGCTTTATTAGAAACCTTTCGGTGACGGTTTCAATTTCAAGTTGTTTAATTTACTATAGAGCTTAACTACAGCTCAAAAGATGCTGAGGTAAAATTTTAAATAATATTTCTTACATCGTAATATTTCGTATTAAGAACGCCTGGAAGAGCTTCTGGTCCATGAAAGCGCTAATGAAGGGTGACCTTCCCCTGTGTCCGAAGCGCAAACTCCTTGACAGGTGTATCCTGCCCATCCTAACCTACGGCGCTCAAACTTGGTCGTTAACAGACGCTCTAAAGTCCAAACTCAAGGTTTGCCAGCGAGCGATGGAGCGCAGTATAGTGGGTGTTCGAAGAAGTGATCGAATCAGAAACACGGAACTGCGCTCTACGACTCGAGTTGTAGATGTGGGTGTAAAAACTGCAAAGTTAAAGTGGGACTGGGCTGGGCACGTCTGCCGTATGCACCTGGAGAGGTGGGCCAAGCTGGCTACGGAATGGGACCCACGGGACTACGCAACCGGCGTAGGCCGAGGAAGAGGCAGACCGAAAAGAAGATGGCGAGACGATCTGGAGGCATTCTGCGCAGATTGGTGGGAAACTGCTAAGAATAGGACCGAATGGAGGAGACGAGGGGAGTCCTTTGCCCAGCAGTGAGACACTTAATAGGATATTAAAAAAAAAAAACTTACGAGTACATCACTTCCGAAATGCCTATTAGTACCCGAACTCCTTCAATTTGGAAGAATTTAATGTTTTGTTTTTGTATCTTTGGAACTCTTCTCGTTCTTCTTCCTGGCGAATTCCCGGCTTGCGCCACTACTCGGGGTTGTATTTGGCGTAGGCGCTAGTTTTACGAATTCTCATCTAACCTTCCAACCTAGAGGATACAAATGTAGTAACTCTATTGTATTCATAGAACTTAGCAGACGTTTTGTCTCGTTCTAACAAACACAATTATCTAATTGCCAGATAGGGACACACGACGTTCTACAATTTAAGGCTCATAGTTAGGGCTTTGACGCCACTACTGTCAAGTTTTTAATTATGCTTGCGATATTGGGACTAAACATTTAAATAGTAACTTAATTTTCCAGCATGTAGATATGTATTTTTGTATCTTCTTTATCTTGGTATTTTTCGGACATTCTGATCTTCTTTGCCTTTTTTGGCTTCTGGAAAGTACCTACTTTAATACACGTGAGACATATATTATACTTATACCTTTAAATTTATTATTCACATCCAATGCATATCACAGCAAGTGTACAACCAAGAAGCTTAATTTATGTACTATTTCGTACCTTGTCACAGTGACAATGACAAGCAGTATTACTTATCTACCAGGGATATGGCGGTAGAGGTAAACCACGTTATCTCTTCCAAGCAAATGAACTGTCAAACTTTAAAGTGTTATTTTAAATTAAAAGTCAAACTTATTTGAAATTACGACGTTTACTTCACACTTTCACAATATGTGCTATCAAGATCTAGAAAGCTCTGCACAGTCGGACTCTATGATGTTATTGTCTATTGGAAAATGGTAGGTACTCAGTGGTAATAAATCAAATTCCTTTATCGTATCTACTTGGTTATATTTGGAATCCAAAATTTATTTCCGCATTCATATACAACCAAAACATTGACTTTGTTTACGTAATTAAATAATTCCCGCGGACCCACAGCGATTTGTGTCACAAAGTAAGGTAATAAAAAATGATGGCGTCGTTTTGTCTCAATCAAGGGACTGCGAAAAATGGGAAGGTTTTAATATAATAGTACCTACCAGCCTTTAGGAAAAATAAATGCTTTATTGTAAAGTTTTAATAAAAGCATAATAAACTCTGACTGGAGGTACCTACATATAAGGAAATACAAAATAATTCTTAAAAAATATATATTTATATCTACTTACCTATTTTCATTACAATTTAAAGAGATATACACACAAACCCTTAACTGATAATCGATAGATCTTATTTGTTGCAATAGGGATAACATGTGGTTCAGTGTTGGCGATAAGGATTTTAGGCTGCTAGTAAATAAAAGCACTATTTGGTCTTAGAACCTATTAAGAGTAGATATCAATTAGTTGACAACGAATAAAATATGTAGATAGAGTTGATGCCGCTAATAAATCGCATATAATCAAAAAGTGTACATTATTGTACAGTAAATGTACATTTGTATAGTACGGTGTATTGTAATTGTATTTTTTTTGTCGCGAAATATCGTAGCTTTTATTTCTCCCACACCGGCCACACCACACTCTTTGCATGTGTATAGTCAACCCTGTACGTACTTTGGATGAGTTTAAACGTTCTTGGTAGATATTTTTATCTAGTAATAGGAATAGAATAAAAATACTACTTACAATATTGCATCAACACCTTTATACAACATTGCAGTATTGAATGATCATTGTCTTTGGCGCAGGCATTTCGTGGGTCGTAAAACGCATTGCCTGCGTATTTTTACGACTTATACATTGTCCAAGTCGTTGACTGTGCCACAGATTACATAGACAGCTAGTACAATGAGCAGATAGGTACCTACAGAATGTCTTTACAAAAGCAAGAAAAGCTATTGTAAAAAAATATTTTCGATATTTATAACCAACAGGGCCGGGCGTCTCTTTTTTAACACTTTAGGCAGTCAGACCCATGTCGAAATATTGCAAGTTTCACCTGCAATGCTCCATAAGTATTCACGTATATTAATTAACTAGGTACATACATTTCGTGTCCCACACGCTACGACTTTATATCAACTATGAGTTTACCTATGTATGTTTATTTGTTGCTTAGATGTGGCACTTTATTGCGTTTTGACGTGTTGGCCAAAAGGTTAAATAATGCATACAAATAATGGGTTCATACCAAAGCCAGTTCCACACTAACTACTCGTACCCTCTATCAGGGAACCACCCTGGAGGTTTTAAACTGTCAAACCATCTGACAGTGATTTGTGATAGGGCTGTATGTAAATTTAATCTGTGGTTCAAAAAGTGCTTCTACCTTTACGACACGCTGGGAGGAGCACGGCGAATGGGCGAAGATGCGTGATTTGTTGTTACGGTAATGGCGATTATAAGAAATGTCTGCCCTGGATTTATTTTATGGACGACACAGGCTAAGCATGTTTAGGAAGGCATTTCGCTGAATACACGGATATTTGCAACAAAATTACTAAGTTACCTGTGACTTTATACCTCACACAGTCGACATCTATGTAAGTATACTTTACACTTATTTTAATCAATTATGAACATGTTCAATCCTACCTTTAATTAGCTCAAGTGCTGCAAGTGGGTTTTGGGCTGTATACCTGCAGCCGTAATACTGTCCCACTCGTAGCCTGGAGGAGTCTCACTGGTTTTGCTATGTATCAAATAGGTAATAAATGTGTTCTTAAAATACAAATAATGTTCCGATACATATTTTGTTCCTATTTATACGTTGATACAAATTTTTGTACCACCATATGCACCAGGCAGCATGGGACAAACCTAATGTTAATCGAATCTTGACATTTGCATGCTTGACAAGCTAAACGTTAAGTATAGGAAAGAAAAGCTTCTGTATATTAGTACTATTGTTCCGTGGTATTATTAACAATTTTTATTTTTGATTTTGTGGCTTATCGTAGTTTTTGACATTAAATATTTCTGTAGCCTGTTTTTGCTTCCAAGTAACCTGTTGCCGGGAAGCCTACCGAAGTATTCTCTTAATTAAAATTATATTAATACGAGTAATGTAAATATCGCTAAATTACCTTAAATAAGCTTCTTAGAACTTAACATTAATTACTGCGTTTTAAGTAGTTAGTCGAACCGTCTGCTTCCTAGTCGTAAAGGGTTTATGTCTCTTTTACAATACTAAGAAATGCAAAGGCAAATATCATAGCATTATGCCGTTTACGCTTGCAAGCTTGTCAGCGTTCCCAGAAAAGGAATTAGTTTCATCATTAAATTGCTTTTGAGTTTCATGTTCCGGATCAAATTTAAGGTATTAGCTACTCTTGAATACATTATGTGCGATTACTTAATGTAGAACCTATAGTTATAACTTATAACAATAATAGCACAAATACCAAACAAGTATTTAAGTGCAAAAATATGTGCATAAAACAGGCTTTATAGGTCCTGTTAGGTTTTATTTCTCCTTTATCGTCTCTTTCTTGTGTATGTCGATTAAAATCCAAACAGCGGCAATTCTTGTTTAGAAGGTACAAACGAACAAAAGTAGGTACCTATTCTTAATAAAGTTGTCACGCGAGCCGACGAAAGTTAATTTCCTGTTTCGTCTGGGACTATTTGTAAAGCGTGTTTACCAGTAAAAGGCAGTATATTGTAATAATAAGCTGATAACTAAGAATGATGGCACCTTATTAAATGTAATTTTAGATATATGGGACCCATGTAAATGAAATCAAACACTTAAAATATGGTCACAACATTGTCTAACTTTAACATGGGAGTTCATAATTATATCCAAACTATTTGGGTGACTACTTGTATAGATATCATCATATCATTGTTACATCAGTAAGTAATGTGAGTCTGGAAAAAAAAATCAATAGGACTATTTTAGCGACATTGCCTCTGTACAAATGAATATTTTCTATACATTTTTAACTTTGAAGAAATATTAGGCCATGTTAACTTTGTTACTTTTAATTTATTTTTACATTTTCTGCATCTTCAGGATGTCAGCTCCGCTATGATGACCTGTTTATGGCCGGTCCGACAAAACTTTTTGCCCATCTTAGTGTCTATCGTGTTGGGTATCGCCACCAGGTATCGCTGGTGCGATGTCGTGGAGGCGGATCTGCGTCAGCTTAATGCCGATTCATGGCAGAAAACTGCGCTGGATCGGGGCAGGTGGCGTACTCTCTTTTTGGAGGCCATGATTCTTTTTGGATCACTGAGCACTGGCTCAGTGATCCAACTAGCACTGACTAGTTGCCTAGTATCTACCGCGTTGCAAATGCATTTATTCCCTGCGTTTGAAAAATATAGTATTCTTGTAAGAATATGTTTCTTGCCTTACATCGCTTAACTGCTCACTGGCGACATTCCTTAAAAGGAAGAATTAGTGTTTTATTACCCACCACAGTTCCGTTGCCTGTCTCAGTACTATTTGCTCACCGGCGAGGTGTTAGACAAGTTCTCTATATACGTAACTTACCTCTAGTTCGTTTAACATAAAGTTTATTTCTTTCCCTTTTTTTTGATATCCTGTATTATTTATAATACAACATAAATTCCGGGATTATCTTTTTTGATCCTCACAACTAAACTACAATATACGCTAATCTTGGCACCAACTAGTCCCTTCCCAAACGTTAATGAAATGGCGGTTTTGATTTTCGTCACGTTTAATCTAATTGGAAAGCTTACCTTTACCATGCGTTTAACGTAACCGTTTTCGCTAGCGCCCACGGAAACTCACTGTCAGTGCATCTCGCTTGCGTGAGTATATTAGTACAAGCAGGATGAGCTCCCAAGACAGCTAACACATTTGCTAGCGATAGCCGAGCGCTCGGTGGTAATTCCAGTTGATATACAACGTCTTAATTCACTTGGTCTCTCACATGCACTTGCATACTGACACAGCCAAGTGTGAATGCAAATTATATTAAAAATAAAATAAAAAATAAAAAATATTTATTGAGTAAATTAAAGTTGTAACGTTGCTTACATTTTGTTAATGTGGCTACTTAGGTATACGTAAATATTACATTTTTGAGTTAATAATGTGTAGGTATAACTTACCTACACACAATATTGTACTGAATTTGTCTCCCGAATGTCTTAGCTTCGGATAACCGATGAGTGAAGGATAATTAATTAATAAGATTAGTAAAGTGTAAAAGTTGTGGCAACTCTACGTCGTAGTATTTCATAAAACTGCATTACAATTTAAAAAGTATAAGTTCTAGATATATAAGATTTCAATAAATATATAATTTATTGAAATCTACTCTATTAACTCATATCTTTGAAGATACAATACGAATATGTGACACCAATTGCAATTTTGAAAAGGGTAACGTTATTTTTAACTATAAAACTCTCGTGAGACTCGAACATATTAAATAATATTTTCAGTCCTCCGGCCGGTAAGCGCCACTTTACGCAAAACTAAATAGCCGCCTCCCGGCTCCGTCGGGCTGAAAAATAGTATACAAACCTCGGCCGGT
The DNA here is from genome assembly GCA_949128165.1 of Lathronympha strigana. Lineage (NCBI taxonomy): Eukaryota > Metazoa > Arthropoda > Insecta > Lepidoptera > Tortricidae > Lathronympha > Lathronympha strigana. Next base: position 9,042,709 of record OX421907.1, on the reverse strand, counting down.
AAATGGGAAAGCCTCGGATCACATGTTAGTCGACCTCGGCTTCGCCTCGGCCGACAATAACATGGGATCCGAGCCATTTCCCACTTAAACGGCCTTGGTATGTAATGTACTATTAAAACGGGTCACTCACGTAATTTAAATGAGAACGAGGGTAGACCGTCCGCCGTGTCGCCCCCCGCGCCGCTACCACCGCCAGCTGCAAGTACCAGAGCAGATAGGGCATTAGCCCGCAGTGTACGACTTGCCTCTGTCGCGGGTGGTCGCTCCTGATGACGTTCTTCGTAAAGAACGAAACATGTCGAGCGAAAATCGACTAAATTACGTGAGTGACCCGTTTTAAATATTATTTAATAGGGTAACGTTACGTCAAAATGGCCAATGAAAAGTTTACTAAATCCTCGATAATCGTTTTTCAAATTATGATAATGAATATTTCAAGACAATGTTCATGCTTTCTGCCAGACAAGACTAATATTTAAACCTCTTCAAGCGTGACTTACATGATATAGAGGACAATATCAAACAAAAACATTTCAAAAACCACAAACCGTTTAAACCATCTACTCCACAAACCGCAAATTTGCGGTATAATCACAAACTTTGTTATGAATAGGCAATCACGTGTCAAAAATTACATCCCATACTTCCCTAACCCCAAGTTTTCCAGCAAACATGGGAAATTGCCTCAATGCCCGATAATTTTAAATCCCCCCTTCTTTGAAAAGTGGTCTCGCAATCAGGTACCATTGATGTCTAGGGATTAAAGACTGATTAAAGGGGAAGAAAATATAGGTTTAATCTTGCGGCTTGAGCAGTCAGTAATTAGTATGGGTAGGGAGAGGGATGAGTGGATTGATTTAAATAAAGTAGCTCGTATCTGATATTACTTGATGTTTTACAGTCAACCTTATGTTCTGGTGTACACGGTTGTTTTTGCAATGAAGCATCTTGTTAAAGTTACGTGGTTAAACGCGTAAATGGATAGCATAGATGTTAATAGGATAATTGACGTAGTAATCAAAAGCTTACGTTAGTAATTACTCCTAGCTCTGTACAGATTTATTTGAATGTAGTTAATGAGTTTCTACTTGTAACCACAAATTAATTGTATTCGAATCTTTTAGGTTCCTCATGGAACCATTTTCTATAAATAGATGCAGAGGTGCGAAAAGACAACGTCAGCGGCGTCAGCTATGTTGCGACTTTTGTAAGGCCGGTGTGGTTACCACGAGTTCTTCGTAACCATACTGTTGCTGCTTCTAGTACGTCTTGTTAGCTGACCGCACTTAAGACAGTGAGTTAAGGCAAACTCTAGCAAGTACAGTGACCCTATGTGCTTACCATGAGTTCTACTTAACCGTAGTCGATAGCGACTGGGCGATTCGATACCATTTGCATCTTGCTCGTTATTAACTAGTATACGGTTACTTAGAACTCGTGGTAGAGCACACTTGTTTTAAAAACCCATATTTAAACACTTTAGAACGGGTTAATCGCGTTTATTAACACCATAACCCTACGTTTCGAGCCCTTTACAGCACTCTTTTTCACATGGTTAAGATAATGACTGAGAGAATGCGAATTTTATTTAATGTATTAAATTATTATTATTTATTGATTACACTTAATACAGGGTTGTTTTCGCATCCTTAGCTTTTGATATACATAATCATCTCGGTCCATATATTATTATGTCTTGCAGTGACAGTGCTATGCAGATGTTGTACGTTCAAACTCATGGTAAGGGCACAGAGGGCCTTCCGTTTACACATGAACTTTTATTTTTTTCGACCTGCGAAGTAAATGCGATTGGGACGGAGATACAAATTTCTGTTAGTCCGCTTTTGACGGTAGTAGGCCAGGTTTTTAAAAGCCATGTTTATTCCGGACATCATAAATCAGGCGGCAGGTACTGTCGGCCAACTATTAACCTTTTATGACTACAATAACATGCGGCGGATTCGAAAACGACGTCGTATATTAACTTTTTATTGCGATTTTATGAAGTTATTCAGCGAACTTGGTTATATAATATGTAATAAGGAGATTTTGACATATTTACTTATTATGATTATATTATATCCTTTAGGATCACATGGAAAAAAGTATGTAGGTATTCTGTTTGTATGTCGTGTAGGTATGTTATCAATTTGTTGTCTAATTCGATTCAAAGTAATAAGATTCTAATTCAATAACGAAAATGCTTATTTTAATAGAACTCAACCTATAGGGTTTATGAACGTGTTTCCTTTATTTATTTTCTTTTTAGGTTAGGTTATTTACAATATGTGTATAAAAATAATATACAAAAAATATGTAAAAACAATGCAACATATAAATACGTTATAATAATCCTAACCTAGAATGTCGCCAGCAAGGCGGCAGGGCCCAGGTGGTTAGGGCAGCAAAGAAAGCAACCGTCGGATCATGCGTGCCGTATCCAGGATTACCACCTTCTACATTTGATAAGTTTATTATTAGAGTAACTAGTCGTAATTAAGTGACGACAAAAGCCTGAACTTATCTTTGTAAACTTTTACCGTTGTTACATTTGTAACATATACGTAACTCGAGTAACCTAGCAAATTGAGAGGTGTTATCGTACGTTTCCCGCTGCAGCCGAGCCGCTACGCTGTTGCGTTGCTGCAGCAGACCGTTGCTGTTGCAACGGTTTACTGGGACTTCCGGGTGAAACTCATGTGTATTATTGATAGCTTATCATACAGTGAACTAACGAAGACGTGTGCAGCTAATGAAGAATTAATCATTAAACGTGTTTAACTACTCTATGGTCATCACCCGGTAGTCCGGAATTGTTGCCGCCTCGTGGCCGACTGCAGTCGCTATAGCACTATGACAAGAGCTACTTAATTAGCTCTACTCCTAATTTAATGAAATAATAATTACCATCATCCCTGCAGAATATTCATTCGCATTTCAACGTAAATAGGAAACCGGTTGCAAACACAATGTGTCAACGTTTGTCTATTGATCCCAATCGAAACAAACGGACAATCATTCTGAACATCCAATCGTGGATCAACGCATCATTGAACCTTGAGCCATATTGAAACTGTACAAAGTGGTGTTTTGTAAATAAAATCGAATGAAAGATACGAACATGTGGAAGATATTGTTAAAAACAGTTGCGGACCAATTTTGGACGTAGAATGTTCAATGGTCGAATATCAAATGCGTTTACATCTCAAATATGAGTTAGTGTCGTATTGGAAACCGTTATTTATAGAGCCTTATGTGACGTTTGTTGCTGGTTGTGCATTTGTAAGGTATCATGAATGTCGAAAATATAATGGTTGTCACAAAAATAACAATCATAAATATTTTACACTTATTTAAACTTTCACTAGTTTCACACATTATAAATTTACTAAAACGGAGCTTAATCGTGTAAAAGCTTTGAAAACAACGTCGGAGGTTTGTTTTCAAAGTTTGTACACGATTAAGCCCTATTTTAGTAAGTACATAATTATTTTATCGTTTGATCGGGTTCCGTACCCAAAGGGTAAAGACGAGACCCTATTACTAAGACTCCGCTGTCCGTCTGTTTGTCCGTCTGTCTGTCTGTCACCAGGCTGTATCTCATGAACCGTTCCAGTTAAACAGTTAAAATGTTCACAGATGATGTATTTCTGTTGTCGCTATAACAACAAATACTACAAAACAGAATAAAATAAATATTTAACTCTTTAACCGCTTAGAATTTTTCATTGAGCGTGCTCGCGTCACCCGAAATTACACGAAGATTTGTATTATTTATCAGACTTCGGCGAAATGAGTAGACAAGTAGGTATAACAAAAAATAAATATAAATGAAAAGTACAGCATCGCACAAAGTAGACACTATCACCGTATTTACTGCTCGCGATGCATGAAATGACTTCTAATTAACGAGCTACAGGTCATTAGGTGCCATTGGTATGAATGATATGACGTGTTCTGCGTACGCGACGATTCAAAACGTGATGAAGTGCTTGCGCGGTCCAGTGAGCCGCAATATCAATGTGAGCAGAAGGACTATTTCCACTTAATGTTGTAATACATCCTACTATGAATTTTTACTTCATCTGTTTCTTTCCCTTGTCTCAACTGCTTGGAGTCGCATTTCCTTGATCAGGATCACGCCTGACGTTTATATTTTTTTCTGTCTCTTCTGGCTTCTGCTCCTTGCTGATCCAAGCAAGGTGGATGTGCCAAACGTATATGTTCTTGGTTTTCGTTTTTTGAAGTGAATCCTTCTTGGCAGTTGACTACGTAGGTAGTTTTTAATGGGCCCTTTTTCGAGGATGTGTTCAATCAAAGAGACAATTTCACTGATAAATAGTCTAACTGTCTACAACTAATATTTCCTCGTGTTTTTTTTTAAATTTGCTTGGAAGAGATAACGGGGTTTGACTTTAGGTGAAGCTGTATCTATGAATAACGAATATTCTAAGATTCGTTACCGTAAGAGCTACCGAAATACTTATTATCAACCTTATTGCAATTCCAAAAACTATTGGTTGCGTCTATTGCACTTAAAATATAGGTAGGTCTATTATTTATTTAGTAAATATATTTTCTTGTAGTTGAATTCGATACCCGTCAATATTGCTTATGCCTATGAGTCCTGGCGATATCCCAAGTTCCCCTTCTGTACAAATCGCGTTATGGCCGGATTGTGTTCAACGGTTGTAATTAGACCGTTTATTGTTTCCTCTACAGTTTTATATGAGTGCTAATTACATGTTTGACAAGCACTAAGTATGGTAATTAATGAGAATTTAAAGCCAATCATGGGAAAATATTTCTATTACTCTATTATGCAACATTATTTATTTTTTAATTACAGGATCTGTAGGTACTGTAACACAAAGACAAAGTAATAGTAGTAAAGTACAGAAGGTTCATTTTCCCACATTTGACGTTTACGTGTCAAAATCAAGTTGATGGTTAAGTACGTCGTTATCACTCTGAATGCGTTCACTTTAGTGTATGTAGCGTGCTCTCAAGTTCTGCGTTCACAAGTCAAAATAAAATGAATGCTGCGTTCATAAATAATTACTAATGTTATTACTAGTTTAACAATTGTTTCCCTATACTTAAAAAAAATATATGTATCGGAATATTGTACACCCGCGTTCAAAGATGCATGGGCAATTTAAAAAAACACTACCATAATAAATAAATAAACAATTTATAACATAGAATATACATATATTTAAATATGTAATATAAACTCCTGATTCCACAGACAAACTCAGTTTTCTTGAGTTTTGTGGGACTATGTTTAGTTTTAAGATGTATCCCTGTACTTAATAATTAAATAAAAAATAAATAAAATGAATTCATTCGTAAACTGCCCATGCAATTTTGAACGCGTGTGTACATAAAACCGCCGGTATACGAACACGTATTTGTAAATGATTTATTAATATTGTTAGTTTATATATTATTTAGATATAAATCAGCATGCTGTTTGAAATACAGGGTGGAAATAGATTTTGGGTCAGTGAGGGCAGCTACCAGATCCTGTGTTGCTAGACTTGCTAGGCGAAAATGGTCTTAGGAGACCTTCCTTCGATTTCAAATGAATGAATATTGGCGTTTACAGATTTTGGAAAAAACATACAGAGTGCGAGAAAATAAGCCATAAACCGAGAAAAACTTTCCCCATACAATTTGCATGAAAATGAAAAAAGTTTTTTTTTACATGTATTTTTTCTATGTCATTCGATGCCATTTCTATCCAGCATCAATAGTTTCTTTGGGGTCAATTTTCGGTAATGTACAAAAAAGCCAGAAATTAAAGAAAACTGTTTTAATACAATACGATACGGCTGCATTTACTTTAAAAAATATTCGAAGATGACGATACTACGGCGTGCCGACTAGGTAAATGTAATGATTCATTACACTAATGAATTCCATCACGCCATTGATCAACAAAACTGCTTTAAAAGACAATACAGAGGTTAGGTACAAATCATTTTTTGAAATTATTATTTTACGAATTTCCGTAATTTGCCAAAAACTTTTCCAAATCTTCAAACTTTCTACAATTTGCACGTCAATGTAAGTAGACATACTCGTATATAACTTACTAGATAATTTCAGTTCTATTCTAGAATTGCATTTGAAATTCCCTTTCGAATATCGGGCGGAATCCGAATATTGCACACGCGTTTAGATTCAATCAATGCCGCCGTCTGAGACAAGCTGCATTGTTAGGAATAGGGATGTTCCTTCGGCACCTGAACGGGTACACATAGGTACGATTCGATTTGGGCAAATTGAAGTGATTAATTTAGTCCAATGTGTGGGATAAGGTGTTTTTTTTTTTTTTGGGTAGATAACGGTGCTTAATCAATGCTAGGAAATCAGTAGTGTTTTCTGCATACACAAGCAGTGTGGCTCAGCCATTAAAAATCAGCAATACGCTGACACAACTTATTGTATACCTATTACAAAAAGCACAATAAAAATCACATCAGGGGCCTTACCATGACGTCTTAACGCGATTTAGTTGACGACCTAAACTGAGTCGCTGAAATACAACTAAGCACAGTTAAGAACCTACACTGAATCGCGTTAAGACGTCATGGTAAGGCCCCTATGCACATATACCGCACGTTTCAATGTAGGTACCTATTAGTGTAAGCGAGATAGTGCAAGTAATGTAAAACTATTAACGAATCAAGATTATATAAACTCCATGGCTCCTCGATTGCTGTTGTTATTTATTTATAAGGTATCACAAGATTCTGAATAAAAATCTCATCGGTATACTCACTGTACCTATTAATATAATGGCGAGGTACATTGCGAGTAATGTTAAACTGTAATTGAATCATTTTTTTAAAGTCCAACGCTTGATCTCCATTGCTATTTGATAAGAAAAGCATCGTCTTATTTCCCAATTGCATCTCATACAGCTTATCCATAAATATTAAATTCAAATATCATCTCCAAACAATTCAAAACGCGCCATAAATTAACAATTAGAGTGATATAGTGGTGCGAATCGACGGCGCGACGGCGTCTCACGAATCCCACGTGGACGCTTCCATGGCAAAGTGTTTAATATGACGCATTGGAATGATGTCAAAAAGTCCTTATAAATTATTTAATTTAAATGAAGAAACTAAATTGGAAAAACAAAACAAAAAAAAAATAGAACGTAAACAGTACTAAATTCAAATGTCATCTCCGAACAATTCAAAACGTGCCATAAATTAACAATTAGAGTGATATATGTATGTATGTATGTATGTATAAGCTTTATTGTACAATAACACAAGAAATACAAGAAACACAGTAACATAGACAATTTGATACAACAAAGGCGAACTTATCCCTATGAGGGATCTCTTCCAGTTAACCTTTGATTTGTTGATATAGTGGTGCAAATCGATGCCGCGACGGCGTCTCTGCATTCCCACGTGGACGTTTGCATGGCACAGTGCTTAAAATGCTGCTTGGAAAGATTTCAAATAGTCATTTAAAAATAACATGCAAATATGTTACATCCGGTCTTTTTTTTTATACTACGACGGTGGCAAACAAGCATACGGCCCGGTGGTTAGCTGTCACCATAGCCTATGGACGCCTGCAACACCAGGGGTGTTACATGCGCGTTGCCGACCCTTAAAAAAAAGGAGGATTCGCTGCGTTGACAGCTAAACGGGCCAAGGGCTTTGCTCCGTGGGTCCTCAGCCGTCAACACAGCGAATCCTCTTGGAGCTCTGGCGACCTTACTCACCAACAGAAACGCAACACTATGTGTCTGTGTATGTGTGTGTGTGGGTCTAGTGTTATTTAACTGCGGTTTTCTGTAAGGTGGAGGTACTTCCCCAGATGGGCTCTGCTCCAGATTTGAGCGAGACGACATTCGTTGTGCTGTGCCCTACCACACTAAACGATATGCATCCGCTGTGCCACTACCTCTCTTCATCTCATTTGAAGAAAAGATTTATTACTATCTATAAAACTAGATCGACTTGATCAATTCTTAAACTAGACGTTACTAGATCATTATTTATGATTCTAATATGCTCCTTTTGATTTCCTAATATTTATCAACATTCCTTCTCGGTTAATAATTGACTCTCATCACCTCCTTGCACTAAGTATATTTTTTTCCGTTTTCTGAAGGCCTAGTATAAAAATTGTACGACATTAAGTTCTCGACCGCGTTAGCGTATCGAGGGGTCAAAATATGAAAGTTGCCGGATGATTTTAAATAAACGGCAAACATTATTTGAACTCTCGATACGCTAACGCGATCGAGAAGTAAGTGTCGTACAACTTTTATACTAGGCCTTCAGGTCTCGTCTTGTCTTTGTGGGGTTTCGTGTTAAAGTGTTGACAAACATATAGTAAACGCACCGATAATAGAGTTTACACTGGGACTTCCTATTATAGGTGCAAAAACGATGCATTTTATTTGCCTACTATTTTAAAACCGATAACGAACGACAGCTTACATAAAACACTATATAAATATAAAATAAGAGTAGGACTTTTAACAGTTTTAACGCACCTGACAGTAGGTACAACTTTACAGGTACAACTTAAAAGTACAGGATTAGAGAAATATCAATAATACTCCGAATGAGCTTTTAAATGTTCTATGATCGGTACAGTTACCATAACTAAACCCAAGGTTTAGGGTTCGTAACTTTACCTTAGTTTCATAAAACATTATTTAAGTAGGTAGGTACCTAAATCAAGAACTTTCGAATTAATAAATAAACCACCTTCCGTATCGGGGCGATATTTTTGACCAATATAATACCCACTGTTAAAAATCTTACAGGTATAAAAGTATCGACATATAATCGTAATTGTACTCTAATTTGATAATCGTCGATAAAGCGTCATTTTGCAGTTGTGCCTAACAATCGGTTCAACCCACAGTCTGTTCCAACCGCGCTTCTCGCTGCAGCAGACATACCGGAACGAGAATTTGGGAAATAGGTATCTTAAATCAAATACGTCACATTGCACAATACATGCGAGTTTCGGCTCAGACTCGCATAATTAAACTTTAACAGTGCCAATAAATGCCTTAGGCCTTAGTTATTTAGCGTTAAATACAATGTTTTTGCCGACGCTGCTTAGCGGATCATGCTGACTTTTAGTAGAAAGGGAAAGCAGCATTTACCACTGATACCATTGATATATATGTAATAATTATAGGTACTGATATAGTGGTATAATCGACGCCATAAACATATTTACGTTTTTGTAACTTTGTAAGAGGTCAAAAACGTAAACATATTTTTAGCGCCGAATGTACAATATATTCATACATCTGTTAGGTCCGATTTTATTATTTTACCTAACCAGATTGGATCAAATCTTGGAACCAAGTACCTATTGAAGTCACTTCTTGAAGGTGTTGTATTGTATTGTATTTCTTTATTGCTATTCACATGTACATTACAGACATTACACAACAAACACACTGTTTAAGAAGGTAGGTACATAATGCCACATGAAACCCTGATGGGCGCAGCAATGAAGGTAGAATGCTTACTACCGACCGGTCCGAGCGTAATCTTATATCTTTCTTGTACATAATTTCGAGAGCCTAGTAACAAATTAAATTATTATTATGTTTTGGTACATTGGCGTTCGGAAGGTATTAAGCTATATGTTTGAAATTGGGTAAATGCATAATCTGATATCTCAGTCACAGATACTCGTACATAGATATAATTATAAAATGATAATTCGTTTATTACAGCTACATTTGCCTGAATACTAATATTTACAGTACTGTAATTCATTCAAATAATCCTGTAAGTTATAATAACATTTCTTTATTAAATAGTCTTTTAAGGTGTTAATAAATTTATTTTCCGATTCTATGCTTTTAATATCGTCGGGAAGTTTATTGTAAATTTTTATTGCCATATTTTGTGGGCTTGTGCTGTGTAATTTTAGTTTTGAGTTCGTTGTTTGTATTAAATTATTTTTATACCTCGGTTCATAGCGTCTGTCTGTGTCTCTAATTGTTATAAACAGGTGAGGATTTTTTCTTACAAACTTGCACATTTCAAATATGTATATTGAATGTATAGTAAGGATATTCAGTCTTATAAAGTGTGGTTGACAATTTTCAGGCCATTTAATATTTGCTAATATTCTTACGCATTTTTTCTGGAGAATAAACAGGTCATTTACGTCCGTGCTGTTTCCCCATAAAATAATAGAATATTTTAACCATGAGTACGCGTACGCATAGTAAGCTGCAAGGGCAGATTTTAGATCTGTGGTTTTTTTTAGTTCCTTTAATGCGTATTTAAATGTGGACAATTTAGTGGCAATTTTTTTTACGTGTACTTTCCAATTTATATTAGAATCTATATCTAAGCCGAGGAGAGTAAAATGATCTACACATTCTAATTTCACATGATTAAAAGAGAAATCTATATCTAACGGTGATTTTTGGTAAGGCCTAAATTTTATTAAATTATGGACCCGGGTATGTCCTTAAACTACGTCCAACAAGTGAGGTAGGGCACAGCGAAACGTCATCTCGCTTGAATCTGGAGCAGCCTGACTGGGGAAGTACCTCCACCTTACAGAATACCGAAGCCATAATAACATCACTACTTACTTTGTAGGTATGTGGTGTTGTGTTCCTCACGGTGAGTAAGGTTTCCAGAGCTCCAATCCCCCCAACCTCCCCCTTAATGACGATGACAGCGCAGATTAATAAGCTACCCCAGGAGGGTACCAGCTGCTCTAGCGCTGGAGAATCCCTTTCTGGGCTTCCATGCTCAGGTACTGTCGTGCCTGAGCGTGGACGCCGAGAGCGCCCCGTTTCGTACTCTGGGGGGGGCAAATCCGCGCTCCGCCATCCGCCATCCTCCCGAGGCAAGAGCAAGACGGCTACGGCAGCCCCTGCCACGCTCGCTGTGGATTTCTGCAACATCAGGGGTTTGCATTCTAATCTTAATGCTGTCCATCATCACCTCGAGACAGCTAAGCCGGCCTTGCTTTTTCTGACAGAGACGCAGATATCGTCTCCAGCGGACACAAAATACCTCTCCTACCCTGGGTACGAACTAGAGCATTCCTTTCTGCCTAGGGCTGGAGTGTGTGTGTACGTTAGAGGCGATATCAGTTCTCGTCGCCTCAGCAATCTTGAAGGTAGGGACCTTTCCACCTTATGGCTACGTGTTGATTGTGATGATCATCCTCGCGTCTATTCGTGCCTCTATAGGTCCCATAGCGGTGATGCCGAAACTGACCGACTCTTGGAGCAGATTCAAACGGCTGTGGATTCAGTGCAGCAGCAGATCCCATCCGCTGAGATCATCGTTCTTGGCGATTTTAACGCCCATAATGCCGAATGGCTGGGCTCCAGCAAGACTGATCATGCGGGGAGATCTGTTCACGACTTTGCTCTGACCTACGGCTTGACACAACTGGTTACTGCGCCTACGCGAATCCCAGATGTGGAGAGCCAGGAACCTTCCCTGTTGGACCTTCTGCTGACTTCTCATCCGGTTGGCTATGATGTATCCGTTGCAGCCCCTCTCGGTTCCTCGGATCATTGCCTCATCCGGAGTACAGTGCCTCTCACGTGCCCGCCGCGTCGGCGAGTTGCTTGTAGCCGCCGTGTGTGGCACTATAAGTCAGCAGACTGGGACGGGATGCGGATGTTCTTTGCGTCTTACCCGTGGGGGCAGGTTTGCTTCACGCCGGATGATCCTGATATCGCTGCTGACTCTGTTGCTGACGTGGTGCTTCAGGGAATGGAACTTTTCGTTCCATCCTCTGCGGTACCCGTTGGTGGCAAAACCCAGCCTTGGTTTGATCGCTCCTGCAAAAAGGCGTCTCGCCGAAAGCTGGAGTGCTACCAAGCCTGGGTAAATGCAGCGGCGGTACAGGATGTAAAGACCAGCGCTTTAAAAAAAGAGTTTAACTTTGCCTCCAGGTCCTTCAAAAGAGCCATTGCCAGAGCAAAGTCGTTGCACATTGGTAGGATTGGCGAGAAACTAGAGCGTCTCCCCTCGGGAACTCGTGCGTTCTGGTCTCTTGCCAAAGCTATCCAGGGGAATTTCTGCACGCCGTCTTTTCCACCTCTGCACACGGGAAATGATTCGTTGGCCCACGACGCAAAAGACAAAGCCGATCTACTGGGTAAGCTTTTTGCGTCCAACTCGACTTTGGATGACGGGGGACAAGCGCCGCCGACTATACCGCGGTGCGAGAGCTGTATGCCAGATGTACAGTTCCGCCAAAGCTTTGTGCGTAAGGCTCTTCGCTCCCTCGACACCCATAAGTCCAGTGGGCCTGATGGAATCCCTGCAATTGTTCTCAAGATGTGTGCTCCTGAGTTGGCGCCGGTCTTAACGCGTCTTTTTCGGCTCTCCTACTCTTCTGGCGTAGTCCCGACTTCGTGGAAGTCAGCTTTGGTGCACCCGATCCCTAAAAAAGGCGACCGCTCAAATCCATCCGACTACAGGCCGATAGCTATAACCTCCCTTTTCTCTAAGATTATGGAGTCCATCATCAATCGTCAGCTCCTCTGGTACCTAGAGGATCACCAGCTGCTGAGTGACCAACAATACGGTTTCCGTAGGGGTCGTTCGGCTGGTGATCTTTTAGTTTACCTGACACATTGCTGGGCACAGGCGATAGAGAGTAAAGGTGAGGCACTGGCAGTTAGTTTGGATGTAGCGAAGGCCTTCGATCGCGTTTGGCACAAAGCACTTCTTTCGAAACTTCCATGCTATGGGCTCCCCGGGAAATTATGCGAATGGGTCAGCAGTTTTCTAGCAGACAGAAGCATTAAGGTCCTAGTTGACGGTGAATGCTCAGACTCAATGTCTGTGAATGCTGGTGTCCCTCAAGGCTGTGTGCTATCACCCACGCTATTCCTCCTGCATATCAATGACATGTTGCAAACTAGCGGCATTCATTGTTATGCTGATGATAGTACGGGTGATGCCTCCTACACCGGCCGCGCCAATATTTCCCGGGAAAACGTCATTGAGAGCCGGAACAAACTTGTGTCCGAAATTGAGACCTCCCTAAAAGAAGTCTCAGATTGGGGTCGACTTAATTTGGTCCATTTTAACCCTACAAAGACACAGGTTTGCGCGTTCACCGCAAAAAAACTTCCGTTCGTCGCGTCACCTCGTTTTGAGAGCACTCCCCTATCTGCCACAGCCAGTATTGGAATCCTTGGCGTTGACATCTCGAGTGAAGTCCAGTTCCGCGGCCACCTAGAGGGTAAGGCCAAATTGGCCTCGAAGAAGCTCGGTGTGCTCAATAGATCGAGGCAGTATTTCACGCCGGCCCATCGCCTACAGCTTTATAAGGCGCAGGTTCGCCCGCATATGGAATACTGCTCTCATCTTTGGGCAGGGGCACCTAAGTACCAGCTTCTTCCTCTAGACCGCATCCAACGGAGAGCAGCTCGAATTGTCAACTGCCAACGTATTTCTGATCGGCTTGATCCCTTGGCGCTGCGTAGAGATGTGGCCTCACTCTGTATTTTCTATCGCATGTATTATGGGGAGTGTTCCGAGGAATTGTTCGGATTAATCCCTGCCGCTTCTTTCCGCCATCGCCCTACGCGACAATATTTCCACTCTCACCATTTAGATGGTTGGCAGTCCTCAACTGTGCGCTTTTCCCGAAATTTCCTGCCTCGCACAGCTAAACTGTGGAACGAACTGTCGCCAGCGGTGTTTCCGGACCGATACGACCTTCAAACCTTCAAGAAAAGAGCGTACTCCCACCTTAAAGGCCGGCAACGCACTTGCGACACCTCTGGTGTTGCGGGTGTCCATGGACGACGTTAATCGCTTACCATCAGGTGATTCGTTTGCTCGTTTGCCCCCTATAGCATAAAAAAAAAAAAAAAAAAAAAAAGTATTAACTTTGTTTTTGCAAAATTTATTTCTAAGTTATGATCGTTCATCCAATCGGTTATGTTTGTCAATATAGCTTTTAGGTTTAAATTAAGGTTTTGGTCATTCAAACAAGTGGTAAGAACGGAGATGTCGTCGGCAAAAAGAACACAGGTTTCATTAATTATCTTGGGGAGATCATTTATGTAGATTAAGAATAACAAGCATCCTACCACACTTCCTTGAGGGATGGAATTTTGTATGCCTTGGACACTCGATCTGACATTTGTTATATTACCGGTTTCGTAATCTATGTTTTGTAGTTCAACGTATTGCTTACGATTCTCTAGATAAGAAGTAAACCATTTATGGGTTATTCCTCTTACGCCTATTCCGTATAGTTTATCTAAAAGTATATTATATTGTACTTCGGTAGGTGTATATGATATACAGTCGGCGATAAAAGCATGTACCATAATTAATCAAATGCACGTGACTAGGTACTTCTGCAAGAGTTGTTTAAGTAAACAACGTTACTAGCTACTTTACTTTTTTCTGTCATTCATTACGAAACTCAAGCAAATGTAACACTTCCAGACACAGTCAACATTTGGTCTCCCAAATTAAGTTGATGAATTTCAAACGCAGCCGTAATTAACGTGATGAATATGCGGGCACTCGGTGAGCTCGGCAAACACTGTCTGTCCATACCAAGAACAATTACGTGAAAATGTTTGCGACCACTGTCTGTGAGGACCATTAATATGTTTGCTCTTGTAGGTATCCGTATACTTCAACGTGCAGTGTCCGTTTAGGTGGATAGTCTTTACTTTTGTGTAAATCTATTGACCTGCCGCATTTGACCAAAAAGCACTGATTGGAAAGTTCTCGTTACTGCTGCCTTAGGCCGGACATTTGTTCGGGCATATCCGCTGAATCAACGAATTAATGTATGGTGAATTTGTCTGGCGGGTGCCCCGCGGACATACCTGCTATGGAGATCCGACGGATTGTCCGAACGTATATGACCGGCTTTTATGCTGAAGGTGAACTCGGCTTATTTTAATAGCAAAAATTGCGATAGCACACAATTTTTGAAATAAAAAGTCATGTTAGTGATGAAGTAGTAGACAGTTAATTTATAATAATAATGCAAATACTCCTCCAACAAATATTTTATTAGTAATTTGCCTTTAATATAATATGTAGGTATATTCATTGCCTCAACTTCATGTTTATGAATGAATCCATTCATAAATTGCCCATGCACTTTTGAACGCGTGTGTACCTAATAATCTGGACGTGTGGCGTACCTACAGATTGTAAGTTTCTTGAAGGTCGGAACGGAGTATGGAAGAAAAGTTACGTTCTAACACAAGACTGATGAAATAAAGTATATTTTTCTACTCGCCTACTTTAATCTGTCAATTACGAGTACATAGACAAAACTATAAGCTCATACTTTTCGATATTAGACAGATGTAGGCAACTATAATAGAACTTCATACAAATTCTATACTTATTTGCGATGCCGCGTGCGACTTTGCCGATCGCGCGCCCCGCGCCTGCGCCGACCGCGCCCCACGCGCCTGCGGCGACCGCGCTACACGCGCCGGCCTGCCGCCGGCGACGGCGTGCGCAATTACATCTTTTTGTGTTACATCTGTGTTAAGTCAATGAAATTGAATGATGAAATTGTTCCTCCATAGATGATGATGATGATGACTCGTAGAAAAAGCATTGTATACAATCGTAACATAATTAAGTTTTTCAAACTCGTACCTTACTTAGGCCACTCAGCAAGCTTTGTGGCCTTGGTACTCCACTGAAAAACTCTTAATTATATCACGATTGTATAAAATACTCGTACTATTTTATGTAAGCACTGAGTTTTAAAACTCACCTTTGTCTTTTAAAGCTACCTCGCTTTACGTAAGTACTATACTAAACTTCTAAATTAAAAACCTAAAAAAAACTATATAAATAAATAGGTACTACTCGATGACTGTTGTTGTAGATCGGACCGGAAGTCTAAAAAAGTCAAACATGAGAAACCTCGAGTCACTTTAAATTACTAAGCAACACTCGGTTAACATCCAGGCTGGCAAACTTACCATGAAACAGGGGAGCATTGGTTGCCCAGTGGTAAGAGCGTGCGACTTTCAATCCGAAGGTAACGTGTTCAAATCCTGGCAGCTCATAGGTACCAATGAGTTTTTTGGAACGTACGTACGAAATATCATTTGATATTTACCTACCAATCATCAAATGAAAATGGTATGGTGAAACCGGACTATTTTATCATCTGGGTTGGGAGGTCAAATGGCGGTTGCTTTCGTTAAACTAGCGCCTACGCCAAATCTTGGGATAAGTTGCCAAAGCGGACCCCATTCTCCCTGCGTGGCATAAGCTGGGAAAACGCTACGAAGCACAAAAAGAAGGTTGGCAAACTTTAGGTACCTATATAGTAAGACACCAACAAAGAATAATCAATGCTACAATGAAGCATAAGTTACTAAAATAGACCAAAATATTACAAATCTGAGTCACATTGTTGTAAACAAGTTATTCGCACTCAATCGTTTTCGGGTTAGTCATGCCATGCGGAGGAGTTATTCTCATCGTTTACTGCACAAACGCGAGGTAAAGGCTTCGATCGAACCAGTAAAAAAAATCGAGTTCCTGCAATAGTCCGGCTATTTATTGCTCTACCGCCACCTATGCCGTATCAAACAGAGCAAGCATCAGTTCATTAATTTTGTTCGGCGCTGAGACTTCTGGCCAAAATTAGTCAATAGCTTAAATTTTGTTTTATTCGTTTTAAGTGCGTTATGAAGGTCAGTTGTTTTTTTTATATTTGAATATAAAGGCGTAAAGATTATAGGACCACAAGTTCCTTTTTTGGAAGGACTTCTAGTTCATACCTTCCAGTTATGCCTAGAAGCCGCAGCCCGCAAAAGGGCACTTTCTTGAACTGATTTTTGTTGTACCAAATCTCCTATTCGCGAAATATTAAAAACGCGTTATGCTGGTGTTAGAGAGTTCGACTCGCCCCATCCTCCGCGACTATTAGCAATATTCAGCGAATGTACCCAGATTCCGCGAATTGTAGAGTCGATGCTTGTTTCATGTTGGAATGACACATCTCACGGGGTATGTTGGCGATGATACAAATTGAAATTCTGTTTTGTTTCCATGCTACGTTTGAATAGTACAGCTACAATATCTCGCTGAAACCTTCAGATATATTAGTCCATGGGCAAACAGGCTAAAGATTCGAAAAAGTACAATCCAGTCATACATCCGCCTTCTTGGATTCGCCGCCATCTTACCTTCCATTTTGAGAGGCCATCATGCTTTTTTAACATCTTACGAGTAATAAACCCGTCTTAACTGATGTATAAAGAAAATTTAGTACCCCCAAGTTAGTTTATTGGCTGGCCCATGGACTATATGTATAGGCTAACATTTGAACAATAGCTCTGATATATCTGATAGCGTGGGTACAAGAGAGATACAAAACGTTAACTACTAACTATAACTTTAATATGAAAATGTGGACGGATCTGCACATGCATAAGCACATTTTCATATTATTATTGATGAGTAGACTATAATCACTACTATGATTTAATTCATGCTTTACAATTGTAGACTATAAAGGATGACTCACACTAGTCCGGGACGGGACGGGAAAATCTGTCAATTTATATAGAAAGAATCATGTGATAGCTCGGAGCCCTCGGATGTCACGTGACGCTTTCTATAGAAATTGACAATTGAGTGAGATCCTTAATCAGTCAAAAGTAACCCATAACCAATCGTGCTCGTTCACTTACGCGAATAAAAAACATGTGCGTAAGAATATAAAATATGTATTATCACATTTATCGTTTTGTATGAATATCTAAAAACACAAAAATAAGGCACTAATCACGAAAACTCTAATTTTATTACCTTCGCGCAAATAACTGAATGAAGCGCAAACTCGTCATATACATGTAAGTATGAAAAATGACCCGTCCACGAAAGCTTAAGTTAGCAGCCCCGAATATTGAACAAAGAATTACGATTCTGACAGAGCTGGTTTGTGCCTACTACTTTTCAATAATAGTGTAAATATGAATATTTTAGAGTTAGAAATGTGATCTTATTCATCCTAGAGTTCGACTGTGCTAAGTTTTTTAGATTTTGATACAGAGACAGACAGAGATAGAGTCATTTTGACACAGACTGTGAAAGTGTTAAGTAAACGTCATAATTTCATATAAGTTTGACGTTTTAAATAACACTTTAAAGTTTGTCAGTTAATTTGCTTGGAAGAGATGACGTGGTTTGACTCTAATGCTTTAAATATATCCGCACAGACTGGCAGTTCAAGCCTTTCGCCTGTTGTGGTGATGATTCTCTCTTGTTTGAAGTCACATTACAAATATCGTAATTGTACAATGTACAGGTATTATCGAGGGAAACTGTAACGATTTCTTTCCCTTTACAAATTAAGGTGAAAAAAGGGAAAATATCAAAAGCCTCATATAACTCCAGTCGAAGTGTGTAGACAAGTATAATAAATAAATAATAAATAAATAAATAACCATTTCATCGATTTTTAATCTTAGCCCATAATATTTATAATATAAGGTACCTTATACTAAGTATGTAGATCAGATTTTAGACACTAGGTATTTAAATCGTATCCTTCGACAATTCCATCTTAACCCGTCTACTTTTCAGATAACGATGTATGTGTTTTATTTTATTATTTTTATGTATTAGAATAGGCGTACCCAATTTTTACCGTCGGAATACAAAAATATAGTCCTGGCCCGCGCCTTTTAATTAAGACATCCGGAAGGAATCGAATAGTTTATTATTTAACAAGAGTTTCAACACAACACTGTCTATCTCATCAAAAAACCATTCAATCTTCTCCCTCCTTACCTTAAATAGACATATAATAGAATAATGTAGTTAAGTATGAAGGAAGTGTGTAGGTATGATCTTGTTTATACACCTAGTCTAATAAGTTCACAGTATTGCTATTCTGAACAATTAGGAAGTTGGTTATGGCGGTATAAATCTGTTCTGTTTATTACTCAACAGATTAATAAATTTGAGAAACAACAATAATCCCTTAATCACTTTAATTGATTGCTAGCTTCCGTCCGGTTTATCGGATAAATCATAAATGGTCCCTATAACTAATCGAATGACTGCAGCAAATGTGGTACTTACATATTTTGTTACTGCATGTCCAGCCACAAGCATAGGTACATGTTTTCGAAATGTATCACTAGCAGCTAGGGGAACCTGTTCTACCTCGGTCAGTTTTTTCTTTTATGATTTTTAGAAAATAAATTAATAACCGCAAAACTGTTATTTATCCGAATACCATAAAATAGATTAATAAACTATCGAATATAATACGAAAAAAAAGGATTGGTATGTCTATTTTGATAGGCTACGTCGACGAAAAAAAAAGGGAAAAGTGTCCAAGGAACAACACCCCTGATGTTCCTTGGACATATCCCGTTGTACCTCGGACACGATATTTTTAATAAACTATATTATATTTATAAAATTATTAGGTATTATTTATAAAATTATTAGGTATTATTTATAAAATTATAGTTATTTTTAGCATATTTATGCCATTCAATAATTTTTTCTAGTACAAATTATCTTAGAAAAATTACTCTGCAATTGTCATATTTTATTTTTGCGTAAAACAATTTATGAAGTTTTTCTAAGACTGATTACTTGATAACTTAAAACGCAGGTAACCAATAATTAGATATACAGTAAATATTGAACATTCTGTTAAAAAAAATAATTGCAGTAGCAGTTAGGTAGGGGCCAAGGAACAACATATTCTTGGTGTCCAAGGTACAACAAAATAACTTTTTGGATAAGTAAGCTTCGTATTAGCACTTCCAATTAAGATTAGGCTGAAGCTATCCTACCACCAAGTAGTTAATTATCTTAACATTAACCTATCATATAAAAGTTTTTTGTCTAGTAGCAAAACATGAAATGATCAGCCTTGATGTAAAGTTCTAAATACCAACTTTTCATGACACCATTCATATTTTATTATTTTTCTCGAGATACTACCGGCCCTCAAGTTTCGTTGATAGTTGATTTTATTAGTTATCAAATAACGTTACAAATAAAGTAAATAAAATATTTTAATTACCCTGGCAAGGTAGAAATATTGCCAATTGTCCGAGGTAAAACTATGTCCAAGGTTCAACAGTTTCCCCTATACAAATTCATATCTTAATGTAACTTTAAAACCATAACTAATACCGTCGAGGGCAACTATAGATTTATTTCCCTTTACAATAAAGGATGAAAAAAGGGAAAAGATGAAAAACCTCATATACTTACCTAAGTCTTTATTTGGTTTAAGTATTTTTTTTAGTGCTGGTATCATCCCATGTTACTGCATCTTGTTACGTAAACAGAAAAATAAAATATTGCAATATTGAATAAATTTTCAAGGATAGGCATCTTACTCGTACCAGTGATTTTCAGCAAAAGCATTTTTTGAGATCCTTAGCCTTTAGCCTAATGGCGATTTGCAGACCAGTTAAAAGCGAGACGATTTCGCAGTGAGTTGGCCGGTGCCCTTGCAAGACCTCGGTCGGTATGGAATCGCACCTCTTAACTCGCTGGTGTAATAAGGCTCCTAAACGAAATCTTTTTTTTTTAGGTTATACACATACCTATAAGGTTCAAAGCTTGCTCAATTGCGTACTGTGGCACGTTTTATCATGAGAGGCGCAAATTTATGAGTAGACATTCACGGCATGGGAAGGAAAGTCATTATCTTATCACCTTATTAGAGATGTAGGGCACTGAAATGTCATCATGCTCGTATTTGGAGCGGCCTAAGTAGAGAAGTGCTTACCTCCTTTAACCACAACCATAGTTAGAGACTAACTACTCTGACTGGATATGCAACTACGAGTATGCACAAGGTAGGTATATACTACTGTGCTGGTTGCATAGGCCATGCTAGGTCATTTGATATTTTCGGAGCTTCCAGAGACAGAGTGGGTTTTTGCTAACCACAGCCTGTAAAAAGGGTATTTTGAGTTCACACTCGTTTCGTTAGCAAATAAGGTTGTTGTTTCAAACTAAAGTAAAAAAGAAAAACAGGCATTGATCACACCGAACAAATATCTTAAAATGGTATTCGTCCGATGGAAAAAGACGACCAAAATGACGCGACTCGTCATAGTGATTAAACCATTATTAAAATCTTGATCGTTATCCATTTTATATTGTAACTGTAAGCAGTATGATTTTATCTCTTATTTAACAAATACTAATCCCCACTTATGCCATTAAAGCTCAAACAGACAACCCGTTCCTTGTTACATCCAAACAAGTCCCAATTAACGGATCTCGAGTGACAAACGCGAGCCGCCATCTTTGAACTCGTGATTTACTCTCGAGTTTGACTAATGGCCTGATACAGAAATAAAAATGAAAGACGACGACGAAGACGTGAAGAAGACGTGAGATGTGGTAAATGAAAGACGTGCGCTCGTGTCATGTGGATTTAATGCACTGATCACCTAACGGTACAGGTGCGAAAGAGACAACTAACCTAACATCCCTCCACCATAATTCCTTAATAGTATAGGTTACTTATAATTAACTCGGGGTATATCCCGTAAGCGAGCGTTCCGACCGCCCGTGCGTGCTGCTGGTATCGCGGCGGTCAAATCGTCTGACCCGGACGGCGATTCTGGTTCTGTCGGCTCAGCGTGGGAGTCGTTCGATAGTGGTGGCACCTCCGATTCGATCACCATAGTTGGTGACAGCGCGGGAACCGCGTCGTCGGGCTCGGCCAACGATGCCGATGAGGCTGCGGCGTCTGAGACGCGCTGCATTGGCGGCGCGGCCGGCGGTGTGTTGCGGCCCTGCTCGGCCCCGGAGACTTCTGACGGCCCGGGATTCGCTTCCATCCATTCCTCCTCTTCTTCTCCTCCTCCCAATCTTTGATCTAAAGGGAATGGCATCGTAGCCCAGTCAAAATTGTTGTCCTCCGGGTTGTCCTTCAAGCCATCATCTCGGTTTGTAGTGCCGCCTTTGTATTTATATATTTGATTTTTATGCTTCTTTATACGTTGGTCTATTTCCGGTACATATATTTCGTATAAACTTTGACCCAACTTTTTTCTTACAATACCTTTTGTCCACTTATTGCTACTAATTAATTTTATTAATACCTGTTCACTAATGTTAAAATCTACATTTCGGTTTCCTTTAAAATATTTAGCCTGCAAACACTGTTTAGATTTGACATTATTATGCAAGTCGATTGAGAGTGAGGATGACGCATTATTGTTTACTAGCAGTAAATCGAAGCGGTTGCGTAACGGGCGGCCGAGCATGAGCTCGGCAGGTGACTTGTCCGTGGTTGCATGTTTGGTATTTCGGTACCTGAACAAAAATTCTTGTAATCGCTCGTTAGTGATTTCCCTCATTGGTTTCCCTTCCATGAGCAACCCTTTAATGTGTTTTTTTAACAGTTTTACGTATATTTCCACTTGCCCGTTACTTGAAGGTGAATAAGTTGGAGAAGTTATGTGCGTTATGCCGTTTAATTTGCAAAATTTATCAAACACTCTTGATGTAAAAGATGTACCGTTATCTGTCACTAGCGTGTGCATTATACCGAAACGAGACATAACCTCTTCAAGTTTTGCAATTACCGTGGCACTGGAATAGTTGCTAGTTAAAGGGAAACATTCGACCCATTTCGAATGTGCGTCCACTAATATCAAAAACATCGTGTTTTGGATCGGTCCAAAAAAATCTAAATGAACTCTGTACCATGCCTCGGCCGGGTACTTCCATACTGTTAAAGGAGCTCGCGGCGGAGTCGGTTTACTTTGAATACAAACCGCACAACTACCTATTCTTAACTCAATGTCGCGATCTATATTTGGCCACCAGAATCTCGAACGAGCCTCAGATTTCATTTTGTTTATACCTAAATGACTTCTATGCAACTCATCCAGTACTTTCGATTGCAAAGATTTAGGTATAATTATTTTATGGCCTCTCATTAACACGTCTTGTTCCAGAGACAGATCGAACCTGCAATAAAAATAAGGTTTCGTTTCTGGACATACCATTTTTCTAGGCCAGCCGGAGGTTATAAAATGTTTTACCCTTCCTAAACATTTGTCTGCTTTTGTTGCGTTTACTAAATCATCCCTAGACATAGGTAGATCACCGTCCGTTACAAAACTAACGTAAGTCGCTCGATCTAGCAAAGGAGGTTCGCGCGCTCCCTGCACCTGCGACTGTGGAATGCCGGATGACGTAATCGTCTTATCAGTGGTCGGCTCAGCTAATGCGCGGCTTAAAAAATCTGCACAGTTGTTTGCGCTTGCTACGTATTCTATTTCATAATTATAACTATTTAAGAATAATGCGTAACGCTGAAGTCGATTCGCTGAGACTTCCGGCACGCCTTTGTGTGGGTGAAAAATGTACATTAAGGGTTTATGATCGGTACGTAGGATAAAAGGCACTTCTAAACCATACAAATATTGGTGGAAACGTCTAATAGCAAAAATAATAGCTGTAGCCTCCTTTTCGATTTGGCTATAATTGCGTTCAGCACTATTTAAGGATCTCGAAGCATAAGCAATTGGGCGTTCGACTCCCCCCTCTAATTGACCCAGGACAGCACCTAGCCCCCATGGGGATGCGTCAATACTCAGAACTAATTTTAAATTAGGGTTAAAATGTGCTAACACCTTTTCTGACACGAGTTCTTGTTTTATTTTCGTGAATGCGCTATCATGTGCATTGGTCCATTCCCACTTCACCTCTTTTTGCAATAACCGGTTTAGCGGACCTAAAATCGATGCGGCATTAGGTACAAATACTCGGTAGTAATTCACTAACCCTAAAAATGACTTAAGTTCGTGAACGTTTGTCGGAGCCTTTGTAGATATCATTGCTTGGATTTTATTACGGCATTTATGAATGCCGTGTTTGTCTATAACAAACCCTAAGTATGTCACCGAGTCCTTAAATAAATGACATTTATCCCTATTTAGCACTAACCCTGCACTTTGTAAACGACTAAAAACTTGCTCTAACCTAGTGCAATGTTGTTCTTTTGTTTCTCCAGTTACTAACACATCATCTAACAAGCACAATACTCCTTCCATGCCCTGTAATAAGTTTTCCATCGTCTTTTGGAAAATCGCAGGGGCATTGGCTAGCCCAAAAACGAGACGAGTAAATTTATATAGGCCCCTATGAGTATTTATAGTCGTTAGTAACTGAGAATCATTATCTAACGCAAGTTGTAAGTACGCTTGACTTAAATCTAACTGAGAAAACTGTTTCCCGCCGTGCAATTTTGCAAAAAGCTCTTCTGTTCTAGGCAACGGATACTTTTCTATCTGAAGTACCTTATTCAGTGTTACTGAATAATCTGCACATAATCTAATTTCGCCGGAATGCTTCAAAATAGGCACTATGGGACTCGCATATTCTGAACGGTCGACTGGTTGGAGTACCCCTGTTTCAACTAACCTATCAATTTCTTTCTCAACTTTTGCCTTCAAAGCAAACGGAACCGTACGAGCTCGGAAAAAAATGGGTTGGCTGTCAGGTTTCAGTGATAACTTCACCTTAAAGTTTTTTAAACAGCCTAAACGAGAACTAAATAATTGTGGGTATTTTTCTGTGTACAACCCGATATCTGAACGATTAGCATAGAAGTCAATTTTCGATATCTGTAAGTTGAACAATGTGAGGAAATCTCTTCCAAGCAACGCTGAGCCACCATCCTTCATGACATGTATATCTATATAGTTAGTTTTATCTTCGTGTTTTATCAATGTCCGCATAACTCCTGCTGTATTTAATTCTTTGCCACAAAAACATATTAAACCTTTTTTTGGTGGAAACAATGGAATATTACGGAAATATTGTTTATACACATGCAGTGGAAGGGTGGTGGCACAGGAACCACTGTCGACCATAAAATTAATCATCTGCCCACATACATCCACTGACAAAATCATTGCCTCACCATGAGAATTACCTAAGCTACATATATGCTCCGAAACACTAATTGTCTGATTCTTACCGTCATCATCGTTACTCTCATCGAAAACATGCAGCATGTTAACACTTTTCCTACGCTTACACATACGTTTTAGGTGGCCCTTTATGCCACAACTTTTGCACTTGTAACCTTTGAACCGACACTTATCGACCGTATGGTTACTGTAACCGCACACTTCACATTCCACACCACTCTTCGACGATGAACTCCTAGATACTTTAAACACCTCTGCCGTTTCCTTGAGCTGATTGTTGTTGCTAGGCGCGGCCGACTGGCGCGCGGCGGTTCTTGCGCTGTGTAATGATACGGCAATATCTAGCGCTCGAGCTAGCGTGAGGGTATCTGCATCCTCTGTGAACAATCTGTCTCTCACCGGCCCCGCTTTCATGCCCAATACGAAGCGGTCACGTAACATGTCGTCCAACACCGAACCAAATTTGCAATCTGATGCTAATTGACGAACTCTTACTGCCCATTGTGTTAAATCCTCGTCCTCTTGTTGAGTGGCTCTGTGGAAATGGTGCCTTTCTGCAAAAAGCGACTTTTTAGGCAACAAATGCTTGTCCACCTCTGTCACAATTTCTTCATACGACAGCTCTTCTAGCTTCTTAGGTGAAATTAGTTCGCGTACCAGTTTATACGCGGACTCGTTGAGTGCACTTAGCAACACGGCGCGTCGACGATCACCCGCAGTTTCTGTTTTTATTATCGCATTTGCACTGAGCCAGATGCTTAACCTTTCTTTGAACACCTTCCAGTCGTTGCCTACTTCAAAAACAGGTAAATTCCCGATCGTCGAATTCATTTCGAATGCTTATTTCGCGTAAATACGTTAAAAAAAACCCGGTCGTCGCCACTGTGGTAAATGAAAGACGTGCGCTCGTGTCATGTGGATTTAATGCACTGATCACCTAACGGTACAGGTGCGAAAGAGACAACTAACCTAACACTCTAATTTGTTATTTCAAATAAATCGGGTTTAGAATGCACGGGACGACTGCGACACGACTGACGGAAATTGTCGCTATCCCAAGAAGTCGAACAAAACTAAACAGAAGACATCTGACTTTCCGCAGCAATTTTGCTGCGGAAAGTCAGATGTCTTCTGTCGTCTTATGACAACTCATTTGAGTTGTCATAAGACAATATTTTCATGAAATTTGGGATTTGCAATTTAGGCCCTAGAGATTGGAAAAGGTCGTTGATATGATGGCTAATGTTTTATTAGCAAATGGTATTTATGAGAGTTCATACTTATTTTTGAATTTGATAAATGTGGGGGAAAAGATCTATGGTAATGTACCTAAAAACTTTCATTTACAGCACATTATGACCATATTGTACAAAAAACATACAGATTGATAGGGTTTATTTATAGAATCAATAGTATTTTAACCGTTTACTTATGCTCTGATTGGAAGATGTTTAGAATAATGCTCTACAGTTTGGTCTCTTTACTACAACACTCATGTAGACCGTTTAGAATCTGAACAAAGAAAATTCCTACGATATTTAGTGTATAAAACTATAACCAACGAAAACCTAAAGAAAGACTGCAATATTTCAAAATTGAAAGTTTGGCAAATAGACGAAATATGAAAAAAAAAAAAGAAATAGATTCTGATTTCATAGCCAACATACAGTTCCGAATATATGCAAAACCATGTCGAAAATAGTCGAAACCCCCTTCAGCACTAGCTGTCAATAATTTTACTCAACACAGTCCTTTAGCTCGTTGTGCGATTCATATAATAAAATATGTTATGATATCGATATTTTTCACTTAAGTCTGAATAGGTTCAAAAATTGTATTACAAAATTTAGAAGTTGTTAAAAAGATACGAAGTATACCTACCTAAATGATCTCATCTAGTTTGTCGATAAGTATCATTATTCTTGAAAGCATACATTTGAATAAAAATTAATAGTTTTGTTTCCTTTTAATTATTTAATATTTTAATACTTTGAATGCTTAGTTTTTAAGTTATTATTGAATTATATTCAGATAAAGTTGTGCTTGGTTGTCATAGAGATGGAAATTTAGTATACTAATAGTCTAAGATGTGTTTTGTATGAAGATTTGTAATTTACATTTTGTTACCATGCTTAATAAACTAAATAAATAAATGCATAACAATAATCCATTGAAAATGCATCAATAGTTCTTCCAAATCGTGGTTTTATGCAACGCTCACATTATTTATTAGCATGATTTCGAGTTCAATACACTTTCCTATCAAGAACTGTATCTTGATTAACGTACGATTATTACAAGTACTCTTCAGAGCGCAGACGTCAGTCATAAGTCGAATACTATAAATAGCCCGTGCCTGGCTCTTATACGATCTTAAAAGGTTTTGATATATCACTTTTAGTGGGTGGTCGGATATAGCTTTAATGGCGCTCTAAATTAAATATCCTTCTGTTTCATATCACTTGGACCGGTAAAATGTAAGTAGAAACCAACATTACAGCTTCTTAAATATTTTTATTAAATATCACAGTTTATTCGAATACTATATACAATGTACGCTTACAAATAAATGCATTGTGGTTTCAGTTGGTATTAAGAATCGATCAAACATAATTAGGTACTATTAAACGAAATTACACAATTATAAGTTTCGACACTGTGGTTTTGTCTTTCAGATTTATTGAAACGTTTTGTATATTTATAAATAAAATAGGTAAAATTCCTCAAAATGCTTCATAACTTGGATTTTTTTATCTTTATCCTCCTGAATTCCCACGCCCTATACGTATTACATAAGAAATTTTGACTCTATGTCAATTTGACAAAGTTACATGTCAATTGGCAAATTTTGATACCCAGTTGTCAGGAGGTTATATGAGTCGCTTAACTTCAAAATTTGGGTAAATCCATCCGTCAGATTATGCGATTTTAATATTAAGAAAGGTAGATATTTGCTGAGGGTCGAATGTAGGTACTTACCCAAGTTTGAAGCTAAGCAAAACATAAAAGATGAGTTACATTCAGTTACAATTAACTTGATTAGATACAATTAAAACACGCTTTGTCGGTTACACTTAAGAGCTGTTAGAACATATTGTGCAACATGTAATATTAAATAAGTATTTTTAATAATTTCCTATTACATGAGAAACCATACATTTTAAAGGTGCAAATACAAACATAAACTATGTATAACATACAAAAACTAGAGTAAAGATATAAACGGACGCAAATAAATAAATACTTAATCCATTAAGCTAGGGATTCAGAGTGGCATGATTCGAGTGTTATTCAATACTTTCAGCTTAAAAATAAATAAAATAAAGTATTTTCAGCTAAGTGTCGACAGTCGATTAAACATTTTTTGATATTTCCTGTAAATATGAAAGTTTACATTGACATAATATAGTCTTCTGTTTCCGTGGTGAATGAATAATATCATTGTAATGAAAGACTTTAAAACGGCTAACTCGCGTTGATGACCAAATCATCATTTAACTCCGTGGTGACGAGTGTTGTATGGTTTTGGTGCAAATAAACGCGAGTAATCCGTTTTAAAGTGTTTCATTTCACATTGACAATTTTATTTAGGTACCATTAAGATAAAAAATTGTTGCATTTCTGTGGGTATATTAGGTACCTCTTGCAGTACAAAAATAGTACAGCTATCGACGCACATGTTCGTTCAGCATCATACAAGTTTGTTCCTAGGCCACGCGCCCTGGCAACGAATGCGTTAATAAACACTTAGCAGGTAATATTTGATCGTCATGGACCTAGGCGACGAATGTGTAACAGAGCATCACCATAGACTTGCATAGCGTTTTCTTGCTCGCACACTATAGCCGCATCCGGTTAAAAGCCTAAAGATGTAGTTTAGACACGTTATAATATTATGAGTACCTAAGTAATACTTGTTCTGATTTGTAAAAATCATATCTACGGCATAGTTTTTTGGTCACGTTACCCAATCTGTCACGTTTTATTTAGGGTTTTATATTTTACCTAGGTGCAAAAGTAAGGTTGAAATGTTTCAGAAGCGTCAATCAAATTGCTAACAAAATTTGACTAATGTAAAGTCACATTAACGGTTTCATTAATTTACGTTTAACTCATCCTTAACGAGAAACGCCGCGAATAACAAAATCGCTAATTATTATTATTTTGGCGCTTGATTTTGACGTATGTAAATGTATTCGCTAGCGTCCGCATAAACTCACTTGCCTTGAGTTTTACGGTAGGTACTGCAACTCTTTCTAGCGTTTGCGTCAACTTACTCGTACTTTCAGTGCATCTTGTTCGTTTGCGTTAAGTGTCTCAGTTCGCTTGCAAGATCCCATATAACTTAAACAGTTAACGCAAACATGTCGCGTTACGTTCACGAATGACTCGCACCAGTGGCTCAGTTACGTAAAATTCATGGTAAGGACGCTTATCAGGAAGAGCGAGATGTACTGCAAGGGAACTAACGTGGCTTGAGATTATAGTTGCTTCAAATATACAGGTTGATTCAGAAGACAGGACTTACCCTGCACATACAGAGGATTTAATTAAAACAACTGTCTCGTTCGTCTTTTTATAACTTTTTGTTAAGTACAGTTTTGATGGCATGCAATAACGGTCACCCTAGAACAGCTAATTAATAATGATCCCCTTTAACTGTAATGACAACACCTTGATTGTGTAGAAAATGAGTTGTCATATTGTGACTATGTCAAGTGAGATGCGATGTTGCAAAATTTAACACTGTTGAGGCAAGTATTTTATTTGTGCAATCAATTTAAACTTGATTGTTTTCATTAAGTCCAGTATGCAACAATGGCTTTTCCTTTACTTATACTGTGGGGTTAATCCTGCTCACGTCTTATAAATCAGCCTGTACAAATGTACCCTTACCATGGGTTTTACGAGTACGTTACCGTATTCGCTAGCGAATGCGTAAACTTACTCAAAATGACGAGACTTGGCTTGTCGCGGAAGCTATTACCAGCAAGCATCCGGCCTTTTTCAATTAGTCTATTGCAAAAGTAGTTAGTCTCTTGACCCCACATAACGAAAATGGCAAATTGCTGGACATGCCCTCAGTGTGAAGTTATTATTTTAGTAAATGAATAAAATCGGATATCCAATGATTAACTAATATGGCCAGGAAATGAGTGGAAAGTTCATTTTACAGTTGAAGTATGTATACGAGTATCACATCTGTACCTACTTTAGCATCGATTCATTAAAAATATTAAGATTTTATTTTAAAATAATAGTAACTTTAACAAACTTATGATATCTATAGACACTTAAGTTACAATAGACAGTCACTGCTCATTCAAACGATATCTGTACAATGTTTAACAAATATGTCTTTTGTGATGGTATCGTAATATTAATGTAGCTATAACAGTTTGTCGAGTCAATCGAACCTTTCGATAACTAATTTGATGATCTAACCATCCCGACCAACCATCAGGCATTCCTTTAAGTGAAACAGTATATCTCTTATTTTGGTTGGTGTTTCTTTATTGATCT
Organism: Lathronympha strigana; assembly: GCA_949128165.1. NCBI lineage: Eukaryota > Metazoa > Arthropoda > Insecta > Lepidoptera > Tortricidae > Lathronympha > Lathronympha strigana. The sequence goes on along the minus strand of OX421907.1, from coordinate 9,012,225 downwards.
TTCTGGCAACACAGGTTGAGTTGGAAGTCATTCAGCATCACTGCGGGAGCCACCTAAGCAACAGCAAGGGTACTGATTTCTACTCCATACTTCGTTTGTAGATTTTCCAAATACATTGTTCACATATTTAACCCTAATAACGTAACATTTTATTTTACCACAGTAAGGCATATCTTCTCCCTGTAACTGGAGTCCAGAGGAACTGCCGGTAGCGTGACGGCTACGTCGACTTTCGCTGAGCTGGGTGATGACGTCACTAGTTCTGCGAGTTGGGAAGAGCACTCGCTGGAGCGTGATGTCATTGTTCTGGCTGCAGAAATTTTAGGTAAATAAGACTCAATACCAATATTTTGTGCATATGACTAGACCAAACATAATTGTATAAAGTACTGATGCAAAGAGAAGCCGGAACAAAGTAACAATTATTTTTTCTTCCAAAGGTCTATCAAATACAACAGGCGGTATTATCACTAAAGAGTAATTTCTGCTGGACAACCATTACCTATGCAGCGTAGAAAAGAAAATTGATAAGCAGGTGCAAATAATTTTATTGTCAATTTTATTATTTGCATTCATATTCAAAATAAATATTCCCTGAAATCAAGCCAATATCGATTCAAAATCGAACCAGACTGCCTAAAACAAAATACTCGCTTCACGCGTAACATTTTTATTACCCCAGGGTAATGGGGTATATGACACCTCACCCCGGCACGTCACATTAGATCTATCAGTGTCATGTTACCTAAAGGGGTGAGCATCAACTCGTTTGTGTATTTTTGGAGTGGCTATTCCTAGGTAAAAAGTGGCCGTGACTCGATATTACAAAATTAATTGATGAGAACAATTTTATTATTTAAAAACAGTTGATGTGTGAATAAATATTTCTAAAAATAAATATTATGTAGTCAAAAATGGTCTAGAAATAGGATAATCTTTCGATTTATACATGCCGTAAAAACGACGGACTAATTACCCTTAACTCAATAGGTAGATTAAACTCCCTATATTAATGTAAAAGCTACTGACGGTTTGGTGCTATAAACCTTAAAACAAGACAATCTATAATTTATAACATGGATATAATATACCTAGGTACCCGTTCTCTACTAAATATTATACTATACCAGGCTGCCTCCACAAGTTTCGAATAACCGGCTAGACGGACGCCCGACTCAGAATTTGTTAATAGGGAAGCCAGACATTCTGTGCAGACATTTTGGCAGACACCTCACATAGTAAGACCATTTCATATCCAGTGCGAAAAGTTGTGAAAAATATTGGAATTGCTTACGAATTGAACTATAACAATCCAATACAGGAAATCTATGTATTATCATGTCAATACCCGTGAAACTATTCTGCAAGTGTCGTAACTGTTACAGTGAAAAACTATGTGTTGTAATTTTATCATTATTTAACCTAGCCTTGTAAGGCCCAGTCTTCACAGATAAATTTTATAGTAACCTTTAAAAAAAAATCAGTCTTGAGTACTCGTAGCAGAAGTATATTATATAAGGATAGTATTTAGTAACAGTTAAACGAGTAAGTCAATGTTTAGTTAAGTTGGACGTAACTAGTTACGCGAAAACGTTCCATTCCAACCTACCTACATGAGTTTTTCATGATGATTCATAATAATATGTAATGACAAGTAAAAAACAGTAATTGAAATATAAAATTAATGGGGATTTAAACATTTTTGCATAATTACGTCCAATTGTCAATTTAATAAGTTAGAAGCTTAAATATGAGTTAAATTGTTTTCATTTTATTCGTTTCTTTGAGATATTACTTTCATCATTGGAAATTAATATTTTCCTTAGACTCACACTATACTCACAGTTAGTGTAGCAACTCGACGCCGAGTCGCCGGAAGGGCTGTAGGGTTTCATCTCGTAGTGGTTGCTTCCGGCCGACGAGGGCTGCCGGGTCCGGTTGCCGAAGGGCGATGAGTAACTGGGCAATATTGATAAACGCAGATCGATAACCGGCAATTTGTTTAACACCATCAATAAAGGGAGAGACAACAAAACGAAACAACAAAAGTCGTTAAATATTTAAAATGATAAATCTGAAACATAATCAGCAACGCGATTACAATACTAAAAGACGAGAACTGTATATTCTAACTTATACAAATATTAAAATAATATATAAGCTTAACGATTATCAACAACAATTATCAGAGAGCTTTGGTGGCCCAGCGGTATGACGTGAGACTTTCAATCCGAAGGTCTCGGGTTCTAATCCTGCGGGCTCGTACCAATGAGTTTCTCGGAACTTTAGACAAAATATCATTTGATATTTAGTCTGGTACCTATTGCTTTTCGGTGAAGAATTATATAATTATATTTAATGGATAAAATCTGAAATAAATTCCTAATAATATTGCATTTACCTGTCTCGCACATGTGGCATATCGTAATGGTTGTCGGGGCCATGCATCCAGTACTCGTTGCAGGACCTGGTCACGTCTGGACCCGAGACCGTTTTGTCTCGAGTGGGGTACGTCTTTGGGATACCTGGGTTGGAACATTTATAAATTACATAGGTTCTTTTGGTTTTAAACCTTTAAAAAATTTGTTCATTATGTAAAATTGTGTCTGATTTCTTTAACGATCCACTCTAAAACCGTCCATCGTATGTCGTAATTTACGAAATGCAAATTTAAAAATATCTTACCTGACCTAGCAGCAATATAGCCTGGCCTTGAGTTTTTATATCGGCACCAAATGTAGAAGATTCCTGCGGCTGCCATTAAAACAACGACAGTGAGCCCGATGCCGATGTAAAGGGAGAGGTTGTTCTTACTTAGTCCTGTTACAATACATTAAAATAATTAGTGTTTAAAGTAGATTAAAGACGTCTAAATGCATAACAATATAAAATGCCCTACAGAAATAGACCAACATATGATATGATTATTACGGTAAGGTAATTGTAGAATGGCGTTGTCAGTACCTTACTCATAATAGAATATTATGAGTAAGGAATATTGTGAGTTATTTTAACAGCCTCCTAGCCTAGTTGGTAGTGACCCTGCCTACGAAGCAGGAGGTCCCGGGTTCGAATCCTGGTCAGGGCATTTATTTGTGTGTTTATCACGAATATTTGTTCCTGAGTTATGGATGTTTTCTATGTATTTAAGTATTTATATGTATTTATCTATTATATATATCGTCGCCTAGTACCCACAACACAAGCCTTATTAAGCTTACCGTGGGACTAGGTCGATTTGTGTAAGATTGTCCCATAATATTTATTTATTTATTTATTTATACCCCATTAACACAAGCGGCTTGCCGCAAGCTCGTCCCTGTGCAAGTACACTGACGCACAGCTGACGCCGCAACCTCATGCAGTCCTTACTGCAAGAAGACTAGCTGGCCTAAGGCATGATATCTGCAGAAACATTACTTACTCATCCCAGTAGAACACAGTCCGTCAACACAGGCAGCGTGCTGCAAGTTTGTGCCCGAGCAAGATGAGGCCAGTCCACTGACGCACTGCCGACGCCGCACCCTCATGCAGTCCTCGCTGCAAGACGACCAGCCGCCCCATGCAGACCAGGCACCTATCAAAATAGTCCAGTAAACTGCAAGTAGTTAGTTAGTTTAGCTTGGAGTGGACTTAACGGACGTACCTGTACATTAAGTCTCCTAAAAAATTGTGGGTCTTCAATCGATACGGTATTAGCCGAAGTTCCTAACAGGAAGGAAATTTTCAGGTTAATTCCCTTCTAACCTAATAACCTGAAAGTACTTAAATGCATATTGAGTAGCAAACATGTAGCCCCGGGAATAGGAGCCATTTATACTTTTATTATTCAGTTCATAAACTAGACGAAGATGTACATGTAAGGATAATTCCTGCGCAAACAATGGAATAATATATAATCAATTAACATATTTGTGGCCTTTAAAAGATACGGTAATTAATTATCTCAGAACATTAAAGCCACCTAGGAATTAAATAGGAAACCTGATACTTCTCGCGGCCATTAAATGCATCCGTTTAGAACTTGACTAATCTAATTATTATAAAAGAATCAGCTGCTCCAGTTAATAGGGACCTGGTTCCTTAATGAATACCTACTGTTAATTCCTACACTAGATTTTGCATGGTAATAGCCACTTAAATGTTATGGAAGCCAGTTTTCCTTGGGAAGTTTTTCAGCTTTGTCGATGAATATAGAAAAATATTGGTAGTGCTTACTTTTTGTGTAGTTTAACAGATTCGAGAGTTTTTGGGCATTAACAGTGTTAAATTTGGTAGTTACTTTATATGTTTGGCAGTTTATATATTTTGCTTACGCTCAGGTGTGTGAGCGAGGTAGCACTATGCACATGCAGTTATTAGTAAAAGGTAGTACTTTTTATATTATTAATAAGGTTCATTTCTAAATAAATATTTATAACATAGCGACTTATCGGCCAGAAACAAAGTGGTACAAAGGACATCATCATTATAAGTGATCGTTTTTAGTAAAAGTACTAAAAGCGAACTCCTGCTCGCACACCATAGCGGCTGCGGATTCTCATGAGTTTGATAACCGCGTACAAGTACCTACACATACAAAAATGTTTTCAGAGAAGCTTACTTTCTCTTATGCAATAATTATGTTAGCTTAACTCGTGTACCAGATAATGAGGGGCGGAGACTGATAAGCGAAATTTTACTGCTTAATAACCAACGTGAAATTTATAATAATTATACTAACAACATAACCTTCTTATAGATTTAATTTTTCGAGCACCATAATACTCATAAGTGCTCTGATCCTTGCAGGGTTTTATCATTTCTAGTGACTATAAACCCTATAGCGCCATCTCCCTTTAAACTTATTTCGAAAAATTCTTACCATTTTGACAGGTCAGACAGTCCTCATCATTTTGGGACTGTTGGCCTCTGCAGGGTGCTCCGCCGTTGGCCGGCGCAGGCTCGGAGCAGGTGCGGGTGCGGCGCCGACCGCTGGTAGCTGTGCCGCAGCGGCAAGGCAGCCAGGGGGACCAATCCGACCAGCCACCGTTCACTAATTCCAAATAATACCAAATTCGATAGGTGTAAATTCGTAATATACCAACATGAATAACTACAGTACTGTGGGAGCTTCCCTTCTATGCCTATGATTCACGTCTTAATACGCTTATATATTAATAGCGACCAGAGGCCTATTGCATAATGACTTGTAGCTTGTAATATTAGCGGAAGTCTCTTTTCAATTCCTCTTATTAGAAAGAGAGTTCCGCTAATACTACAAGTGACAAATGATTATGCAATTGACCCCAGGGGCCAGTTTCTGGAAAGTGTTGTATTACAAGTTACAAGCTCTCGAGAAACGGTCCCAAGAAGTAATTTACTATTAACGAGTACGTGTATTTCTAAAATATTACGCACCTAATCAAAAATTATAAGAAAAAACACAATCTAACCTTATTAATTACACTTTCGGAACATTTATTTTCCTTATAAGATAGGTAGTTTTATTACAAAATATCGTTTACAAAATTTACAAAATGTTATAAACAAGCAAAGAGAAACAAGCGGTTTAATACATGAACTAATCATACAATTACCTACTGTAAGTAGAGACCTTAATTTCACAAATAGTGGAAATTTTGCGTGACAGGATACGGTGTAATAAGGAAGAAACCTTTAGTGGAATGAACGCCGAGTAATTGGTACTTTGCGATTCCACTAGATTGGGACTGTCTTTTACTTTTATATCTCGTTTGACTTAGTATTGAGTTAAGGTATAGGTTATTATATAAAATATATTTATTCCGTAAGACACACATTATTTATTTATTTAATCTTTATTGCACAAAAGAAAATACGTATAGTACAAAAGGCGAACTTAATGCCATAAGGCATTCTCTACCAGCTAACCTTTGTTTATAATGTAAGGTGATGGAGCCACCCGGTAAGCAAAAATGCCTATGTTGGGTGGCGCCGCTCTTCCTTTAAGTTACATATACATAACTATTATATTACTTACGCTAAGCTAAGCTAATATTATTATATAATATTTGCACTAGACTAGAATATACTTAATAGAATAAAGCATATATGACACAGGAACACTATAATAGAGCCAGATTACTTACCATATACTGATATGACAGCAACATCAGACTCTCGGCGGCCAGCAATGTTCTCAGCGACACACGTGTAGTTTGCCATGTCCTGCGCAATTAGAAATTAAATTACCTCATCAAGATTTTCTAATTAACTTTTTTGAGCAAACTGGCGTACAGGCACTTGAGTCATAATAATAGTTGTTTATGCAACAGTGATATAATATGGGTTCTTAAAATTCAAGGGTCGCTGTTACAAAACGAGACGTATGTACGTCGAGTATTGTAATAATAGACCCGAGAATTTCAGAACCAATTATGAGCTGTTGCATACACTAGTTTTTCTACTACAGCAAACTTATAAAAAAATCTAAATTCTCAATGGTGGCAGAATGTGTAAGATGTCGTATGTCCACTGTAGAAATTTAAAAAAAATCAACAGTGTTACAGTGTTATGTATACTGTATGAAATTACCTTAACGAATACCAAAGACATCGTTATAATGTGCTCTTTTTGAATTATCTAATTGATATATTAGAAGTGCTGTAGTTATAAAAAAAATTAACTTTTTTCCTAAGTATGTTTGAAGACCGAGGGATTTTAAAAATAGATTGTGCTTCAATGTGCTTAGAAATTGGTGTCTTACTAAGAAGACCTTGATATCGGTTCAACAGAACATTCGCCATCAGACTGTTTAATGACTAAATTAGAGGGTTTTGTTTAATTATTCTTAATCAACTAGCTTAGCTTTAATTCAGAATTATACAGATTAATCCACACAATAATACGCCAGCAGTCATTCAGGTGGATCGACAGGCATCACTGATTGCCCACGGTGACTGAGCAGGGGTACATAAATTAACGAAACGGGTACATCAGGTTACTATTTGAAGAAAGGTATGTTTCGGGATAAAAAGGGGATAGACATCGGGTGGGGTTAGACTAAAAATGTAACAGGTGACCCCCGACGGTTGCGGACAGATGTGTCTGAGTGCCCTTATTTGGCATGAATGTCGTTAAAAGTATTTCAGTGTAGAGTGGTGACGGGTGGCATATTAATAATTGTTTCATGTAATTTTGCTTCAACATTTTTAACGGAACTAGAGAAAAATGCTATATCAGACTTGAATGTTCAAACTGTGTGTTTAGTCTACCTGTAACCCAATATTTGTTAACTGTAGCATGTTTTCCTTCACGTCCAGCGGCACTCTGTTCCTCGTCCACTTCAGTTCCACAGGCGGCGCCGCCTGCGGTGGCGTGCAGCGCAGCGTCACGCTGTGCCCGGCTTCTATAGTCGCTGATTGGGGATGCTGGACGAACTGTTTCTTGATATCTGTATGGGAAATAACCGTTAACTATCGCGACGTGTGAAGCCAAAGTAGATTCGCTTTGGTTACTTCATTATCATCATCTTTTAAGCCGAGTAACGTCCACTGCTGGACTTACACTGCTGCCTTTCCCGATAATTTTCACAATATACGATCATAAGCCACCTTGTTGAAGGCCTTGCCACCCTGGATCTATTCCAGATTCATTGCATAGCACCCTTAGCCTCCTTGTTTTGTTTACTTAATCGATTGCATTCTTGTTTATATTGCCATCGTCCAACGCAATGTATAGAGTAAGTAGTATGTATATTCATTCAGGCCGGAGGGAGTTGGAGAATTTTGATGTTTAGTGTAACAAGCTTGGAAGAATAATAAGTAAGTATAGAAACGTATTTACCGTCTAAAACTTGGTGTGAACTGGAGTTGCCGAACTGTTTTAAGTAAATCATTCAAAACAAGAAAATTTAAAATGTTACCATGGTTTTAGATAATACAGAGTGTAACAAAAGCCCCAAAGGACACTTCAACAGCTCATAAGGTCAATGACCCTGATTCGATCGATATCGAAACAGCTAGTTGAAAATGCATCTATCTCCATACAAAGTGTTTTTGTCTTCCGAAAATCGAAATTTTGCCACTTGCATCGTACTCAGGGTCATTGACCTTATCAGCTATTGAAGTATCGTTCGGGACTTTTGTTACACTCAGTATAGGTACTTTAGTACCTATGCAGCTATGGCCTAAATACGTGAAGTGTGTACTGTCTGAATATTTGACTAGTCAACTAGAAGGCATCATGGTTTTCCAGGCGAAAGAGTAGAACACATTTTTAAACAACTTTTTTTTGGCGTTATCTGTCCATGGTAACGAGACGCATCGAGTGAAGACGGAAGTATTACACCGAACGAATCTATACAGTATAGGTACTTTTACCAGATAGTTTCTTGGTTTGTTTTGTATTCATAGCGTCAGTCGCAGTGGACAAGACATGTGATGAATTTTGGTTTCTGTTGTGTTTGATTTTGTCTGCACTACTTAGCTCAAGAATACAAGTAGATGGTTCAATTAATTAACGGTAGCCATTAAATAGCTCCTCAATGGATAGTTCAATTGATTACCAATCGTTTTGGATTGCGTTTTAATTAAATCTCTTAAATTGACCATGCTTGGATTGATCTACTAAAAAATATGTATAATAATGCCGTGTCATACTTACCTATTTTGGGGTACATTATATACGTGTAGCAAGTCTAAATTGTAATATTTTCATTGCCTTCACCAATCCACAAAACAATATTTTAAATATTGATATTGCTTACAAATTCCTCGTAAGAGCTTGTCACAAGAGGCGCGTTACGTTACTCATAATAAGTCATAACTTGTATCCTACGCATGGAGCAAAATTCTCAAAACAAAATCTAATTTTATTCAAAACTATGTTTCGTGAGTTACACAAGATATCCGTGACACGGCAGAGTGCGAGTATTATATTTTATTATAATTTTTAATATTATCATTTTTGAAAGGAACTAGACTATCACGCTTGCGGGATTCTCCATACCCTCGCTCGATTTTTTCCTTGTTCTGTCGTGCACATTCTCCTCAATATTTACGATTATTCTCGACCATAACCCATTAACGATTTGCACCCCAGAATAAGGGCTAGTGAGCATTGTATCAAACAGCAAAGTACTCAAGTTAACGAGCGGAAATGCTTCCTCCCAGTAATGGTGCTCACCCCTCGTGCCTTGAGGGATGTTATAAATGAAACTATTCCAGTATTGAGAGTGTCACTTATTTTAAGTTGCGCGGGATATCCAAGTTTTTTTGTACGCAGTTAATTTCAACACAGACAACGGAGATTTTTCTGTATCCAAAGAATGCCATTAAGTACAAAATTTTATTCTAAGTAGGTATGTATCAGAAAATCAGATGCTTCTAATTAAAGATCAGAGTTTTGATTTACACTTGATACACGTGATTTAAACGGTATAAGAGGAATATGCTCTACGTTATGGACGCTTTCTATGTATTTATTTATCTACAGGTATGTACCAATATCATCACCTAGTAGTAGCTTTGCGTTTGATGAAGATTGTCCACAAATATTTATTATTTATTACTAATCTTTCAGGGAGCTCGAACACTAAGCAAATCAGGAATCCAATTCCCCTCCAATATACGCAGACAATAATTCAAACGCGTCACTTCAGACTGTTGGTTAATAAACTGTTTCGTCGTACTGTCAGCGCGTCATAGTGTGACAGTGATGACACCGACGACGGCGGGTGACAGTCTGACAGTGCGACTGGATGGGAGAAGAGACTTGAACTCAAGTTATGTTGGGTGTTGACGTTTTAGTGTATATTTAACTTTTATTGAAGCAGTTGTGTTGGAATTTTGTAACTCGTTCAGATTAAATTATGGTATTAATGGCCTATGGGGTAAATCGCTAGTAACTGGCCAAGTGGCCTGTTTCCAAAAAATAATTTTGTTCATAGGTGAACAAAATTCATTGTAGTAGTACCTATAACGTGTATGTCCGTAACATTTACTTTAGCCATATCTAAAGAAGTTATAATTACTTAGGATAACAAAATTATAACGTAAGTGAATTCGTCATCTTTCGTCACAATAGCCAAGGCGTACAGCTATATTGGACCAAAATGAGACTCGTGACAAAGATTCATAGGCCGACGTCTGAGTTCCTTAGTTAAAGAAGATTAGGGAAAGTCATAGGATTGGGGAGACAAAGTTTGTTCGGAAAATGTCTGTACAACAATGTACAGACATGTGGGTCTGCAGATGCACATTTTTTTATAAATTGAAAGAGATGTCATATACTACAGAAAAAGTGACCAAGGTCCCCGGTGAGCAGGGCTGGGAGCCCTGCCTCCCAGCCCTGCTCACCGGGGACCTTGGTCACTTTTTCTGTAGTATATGACATCTCTTTCAATTTATTTATTTATTTTTTTTATGCTATAGGGGGCAAACGAGCAAACAAATCACCTGATGGTAAGCGATTAACGTCGTCCATGGACACCCGCAACACCAGAGGTGTCGCAAGTGCGTTGCCGGCCTTTAAGGTGGGAGTACGCTCTTTTCTTGAAGGTTTGAAGGTCGTATCGGTCCGGAAACACCGCTGGCGACAGTTCGTTCCACAGTTTAGCTGTGCGAGGCAGGAAGTTTCGGGAAAAGCGCACAGTTGAGGACTGCCAAGAGAGTGGAAATATTGTCGCGTAGGGCGATGGCGGAAAGAAGCGGCAGGGATTAATCCGAACAATTCCTCGGAACACTCCCCATAATACATGCGATAGAAAATACAGAGTGAGGCCACATCTCTACGCAGCGCCAAGGGATCAAGCCGATCAGAAATACGTTGGCAGTTGACAATTCGAGCTACTCTCCGTTGGATGCGGTCTAGAGGAAGAAGCTGGTACTTAGGTGCCCCTGCCCAAAGATGAGAGCAGTATTCCATATGCGGGCGAACCTGCGCCTTATAAAGCTGTAGGCGATGGGCCGGCGTGAAATACTGCCTCGATCTATTGAGCACACCGAGCTTCTTCGAGGCCAATTTGGCCTTACCCTCTAGGTGGCCGCGGAACTGGACTTCACTCGAGATGTCAACGCCAAGGATTCCAATACTGGCTGTGGCAGATAGGGGAGTGCTCTCAAAACGAGGTGACGCGACGAACGGAAGTTTTTTTGCGGTGAACGCGCAAACCTGTGTCTTTGTAGGGTTAAAATGGACCAAATTAAGTCGACCCCAATCTGAGACTTCTTTTAGGGAGGTCTCAATTTCGGACACAAGTTTGTTCCGGCTCTCAATGACGTTTTCCCGGGAAATATTGGCGCGGCCGGTGTAGGAGGCATCACCCGTACTATCATCAGCATAACAATGAATGCCGCTAGTTTGCAACATGTCATTGATATGCAGGAGGAATAGCGTGGGTGATAGCACACAGCCTTGAGGGACACCAGCATTCACAGACATTGAGTCTGAGCATTCACCGTCAACTAGGACCTTAATGCTTCTGTCTGCTAGAAAACTGCTGACCCATTCGCATAATTTCCCGGGGAGCCCATAGCATGGAAGTTTCGAAAGAAGTGCTTTGTGCCAAACGCGATCGAAGGCCTTCGCTACATCCAAACTAACTGCCAGTGCCTCACCTTTACTCTCTATCGCCTGTGCCCAGCAATGTGTCAGGTAAACTAAAAGATCACCAGCCGAACGACCCCTACGGAAACCGTATTGTTGGTCACTCAGCAGCTGGTGATCCTCTAGGTACCAGAGGAGCTGACGATTGATGATGGACTCCATAATCTTAGAGAAAAGGGAGGTTATAGCTATCGGCCTGTAGTCGGATGGATTTGAGCGGTCGCCTTTTTTAGGGATCGGGTGCACCAAAGCTGACTTCCACGAAGTCGGGACTACGCCAGAAGAGTAGGAGAGCCGAAAAAGACGCGTTAAGACCGGCGCCAACTCAGGAGCACACATCTTGAGAACAATTGCAGGGATTCCATCAGGCCCACTGGACTTATGGGTGTCGAGGGAGCGAAGAGCCTTACGCACAAAGCTTTGGCGGAACTGTACATCTGGCATACAGCTCTCGCACCGCGGTATAGTCGGCGGCGCTTGTCCCCCGTCATCCAAAGTCGAGTTGGACGCAAAAAGCTTACCCAGTAGATCGGCTTTGTCTTTTGCGTCGTGGGCCAACGAATCATTTCCCGTGTGCAGAGGTGGAAAAGACGGCGTGCAGAAATTCCCCTGGATAGCTTTGGCAAGAGACCAGAACGCACGAGTTCCCGAGGGGAGACGCTCTAGTTTCTCGCCAATCCTACCAATGTGCAACGTTTTTGCTCTGGCAATGGCTCTTTTGAAGGACCTGGAGGCAAAGTTAAACTCCTTTTTTAAAGCGCTGGTCTTTACATCCTGTACCGCCGCTGCATTTACCCAGGCTTGGTAGCACTCCAGCTTTCGGCGAGACGCCTTTTTGCAGGAGCGATCAAACCAAGGCTGGGTTTTGCCACCAACGGGTACCGCAGAGGATGGAACGAAAAGTTCCATTCCCTGAAGCACCACGTCAGCAACAGAGTCAGCAGCGATATCAGGATCATCCGGCGTGAAGCAAACCTGCCCCCACGGGTAAGACGCAAAGAACACCCGCATCCCGTCCCAGTCTGCTGACTTATAGTGCCACACACGGCGGCTACAAGCAACTCGCCGACGCGGCGGGCACGTGAGAGGCACTGTACTCCGGATGAGGCAATGATCCGAGGAACCGAGAGGGGCTGCAACGGATACATCATAGCCAACCGGGTGAGAAGTCAGCAGAAGGTCCAACAGGGAAGGTTCCTGGCTCTCCACATCTGGGATTCGCGTAGGCGCAGTAACCAGTTGTGTCAAGCCGTAGGTCAGAGCAAAGTCGTGAACAGATCTCCCCGCATGATCAGTCTTGCTGGAGCCCAGCCATTCGGCATTATGGGCGTTAAAATCGCCAAGAACGATGATCTCAGCGGATGGGATCTGCTGCTGCACTGAATCCACAGCCGTTTGAATCTGCTCCAAGAGTCGGTCAGTTTCGGCATCACCGCTATGGGACCTATAGAGGCACGAATAGACGCGAGGATGATCATCACAATCAACACGTAGCCATAAGGTGGAAAGGTCCCTACCTTCAAGATTGCTGAGGCGACGAGAACTGATATCGCCTCTAACGTACACACACACTCCAGCCCTAGGCAGAAAGGAATGCTCTAGTTCGTACCCAGGGTAGGAGAGGTATTTTGTGTCCGCTGGAGACGATATCTGCGTCTCTGTCAGAAAAAGCAAGGCCGGCTTAGCTGTCTCGAGGTGATGATGGACAGCATTAAGATTAGAATGCAAACCCCTGATGTTGCAGAAATCCACAGCGAGCGTGGCAGGGGCTGCCGTAGCCGTCTTGCTCTTGCCTCGGGAGGATGGCGGATGGCGGAGCGCGGATTTGCCCCCCCCAGAGTACGAAACGGGGCGCTCTCGGCGTCCACGCTCAGGCACGACAGTACCTGAGCATGGAAGCCCAGAAAGGGATTCTCCAGCGCTAGAGCAGCTGGTACCCTCCTGGGGTAGCTTATTAATCTGCGCTGTCATCGTCATTAAGGGGGAGGTTGGGGGGATTGGAGCTCTGGAAACCTTACTCACCGTGAGGAACACAACACCACATACCTACAAAGTAAGTAGTGATGTTATTATGGCTTCGGTATTCTGTAAGGTGGAGGTACTTCCCCAGTCAGGCTGCTCCAGATTCAAGCGAGATGACGTTTCGCTGTGCCCTACCTCACTTGTTGGACGTAGTTTAAGGACATACCCGAGTCCAAAATATAGTTATAATTTATATATAGTAGTGTGACTACTTAAAAACATGAATCAAAACATTTATCATGTTTAATAAATGATTTAATTCATGCTTTATAATTGTACACATTTTTTTACTAAAGTTATTGCAGGTTTTTAAGGTAACTTTCATTTGCGCGAATACAGAAACATGTGCGGTATTGTTAGGACTTTAATTTTTTTTCGTATTTTTCGGTTTGCAAGTAAGGAAATTAAAAAAAAACAAAAATAAGGCACTAATCACGATAGTTCTATTAATTTTATCAACTTCGCCCAAATAACTAAATGTGGTCGACAAAAGTAAACATGAATAACACAAATTTAGCAAATTCGTCATAAACCATCACGTCCTAAATCATAAACCGCGTTCGGCGCGTTCTACGCTTGGAAACCTTAGAAGGTGTGTCAGGTTTAAATAGTTTAGTTTAGGCTCCATCGTTACTGACACCTCTATAGTTGACATTATACCTATTCGCGGAATAATTTCCTTTCCCACAAAACCGTTGGCTAGACAATACTCATTGTTTACAAGACCTTTTATTTTCCAGGTATTGTCATTCAAACGTTGGCGTTTTTGTTTGGTTTGGTTTCAGAAAATTTTACTGTAGAAAATCTGAAGGTATTTTTCTTTTATCGGAATTGTTTTTACTTGATTTACTTCGAAGAAAACAAAAAATTATGTGAATAAATATGAGAGAAACAAAATTATAATTTATTTTCTATTATTTGAATAACTTGTACTGGCTGAGGGTGTTTAATATATTTACAAAGCTTAAAAAAAAACACTTTGAATTTTCAATAGCTTTTTAACTCAATTTGCCCTTAAGACCCAAAATCGAGTGCGAGACACATTAAAATTTACTCCGCAATATTTTGATTGGTTGATGCATATAAACATGGATTTTAAATCCCGACCGTAATGACAATATTTACATAATTATTCAGCTGCAAGGAAATTTGGAATGGCCCAAAATTTTAGCGTAACGAAAGGTAGCCATAAATTTTACTGCTTGGTTAGAGATTTAGTCGATTAATAAAGTTTATAACTTTAATGGTAGATAATTTTATAGTAGTTTTAAAGCAGAATAACTTATAAAACCGAATCTTTCTAGCGTTTATCCCGGCTTTCCCATGGTCCAAGAAGCTTGGGCTCGGCTTATCGACCTAATTCCAAAATTTAGCTTGGGTATCTAATGGTTTTTACTAAAGCAACTGCCATCAGACTTTCCAACCCAGAGAGATAAATATAACATATGTGTAGATACAAGTGACTATTAAAATACCTTTCTACTACCTATTAGTTATCGTTAAAGTAGATTCTAAATTAGTGAACTAATTACAAAGAAAAGTATACCCCTATCTTTAATAGTGAAGGTGTGCTTAACATAATACAAATTGATTTTTAAACCTCTTTAACATTACATGTTCATAAAACATAAAAGTAACACTTACATGCATATTCAATGAACACTGCCTGGCTTCTTATTCTCCCTTTGCTATTCCAAGCAAGGCATTCGCATCCGAATTTTCCGCCATAGTAATCGTCAATCTCATTTTTGGTCACATTCAATTCAGCTTCAACAACCCTCACACCGTTCTGAGGGTCGACGTGTTCAAATTGTACAGTTTTGTCACTTCTTGCATCGTTGCATTTGAAAAATACTTCTAAAGCATTAGCAGCCCTACATAGGAGACTGGCAGGTTTTGTTCTCATGACATATGCGTTTTTTGGTTCTATTAAAAATATAGGTAGACCGTCTATTGTTTCGTCGTTTTCGGGCAGAGGTATGTAGTCATCGTCTTCAGCTTCTGGTTTGATGTCTGATAGGTATGGATCAAAAGTTAGAAGGCCATCTGGGTGTATGTATTCCGGTCTGGTTTCCTTTTCCGTCGTTTGTTGAATATCTGAAACAACATTTCACTTATAACTTGACTGTATTAAGTTAAATTAATTGAGACCATTGACTTTGACCTTGACTGTATTAAGAAGTTGACTGAGTTAAGTTACAAAGTATTACATACAAAACAAAAATACGAACTACTTACTAGTTCTTTTATTTTTATTTGATTATTCTAATAATATAGACCAATCAAAGAAGTAAAAAAGCACTAGGTACAGTCAACCAATTGGGCCACTCTAGAACCTGATTATTTCTTACAATCTGATTTATACCGTTACTATGACATAGTCAATCAGGGGCCAATGAGGATTACCGCGAGTTGATTTTACGCTAGGTGCGCTAGTGGAACGTGGGTCCTGCGGGAACATTTCAAACATCATTTTGACAATTCTCTCATACTAACACAGGACCCACGCATGAGTGGCGCCACCTGGTGAGCGACAATACAGTAGCTCCCATTGGTTGACTGTACCTATATCCATCGACAAGAAGACAGTATTACTATCTCTGACTATGCATGAACCCTGACCACTTAGTGTTTTTATTTTTAGATGTAAAGTTTATATTTCTTTCATTAATTTTTAGATTTCTCCAGCCGTTTACCATAACGGGCAAATTCCGGGTGCAAAAACATCTATTTTTTATAACTTTCCTTGTTTACCTCGATAACGTAATGCATAATAATTCATCGGGACGTTTTCTTGTTTCCGACAGGAAATATAAAGTATGATTTAGGGAGTGATGGCACTGGGTTCCCGTTGCTATAAATTCCCTCATTTGGGGGATGAAAGGGGGGATTTGAGACTGAAAGACAGAACGTAAGCAAATGGGATTTAGGGGCCATCAGAGGAGTGCCTCCAACAAGTCGAGCAAACCAAAGCCACGGCTGTGCCAACCATTTCTCGAAGCAGTTTAGGCCATTTTCAACTTCGTGTAATTTCACGCTGGTTAAAGTTAGAACCCTTAATTTTGAGTGACATGTTGGCTATAACATAGCATCGACAAATTTTCAATAACATTTAACTTGGACTTGTAGTTTAAGAACTATCGAACGTTAAAGTTCCTTAGTTTGGTCACTCACTCATCACGCACTCACCGATCATCAAAACACTAAGGTACCTTACTAGTAGTACTTCTAGCAGGCTCCTACCAAAACGGAAACGGCATGCCAACTACGTGAGTTTGTAATTCCATATAAATACATACAATTACAAAGTTACTTATGTAGTTCATAATACACTACGATGTCAGTTTAAATTTTAAACGGTCTCCTAGCCTAGTTAATTGTGACCCTGCCTACGAAGCAGGAGGGTTCGAACCCTGGTCAGGGCATTTATTTTGTGTGTTTATCACGAATATTTGTTCCTGAGTTATGGATGTTCTCTATGTATTTTAGTTTTTATAAGTATATATCTATTATATATATATATCGTCAGCTAGTACATACCCACAACACGAGCCTTATTGAGCTTACCGTGAGACTAGGTCAGTGTAAGATTGTCCTATAATATTTATTTCTAAATATCGGATGCATGTATAAAAAGAAAGGTTTGCTACAAAAAGAGATGAGATCCTATCAAAAACATTACATGTAAAAAGACAAGTCTCGCTCCGCAGTTCTCGTGCTGCAAAAAAGTTTAGAGATGATAATATTAAAACAAGTCGGTTATTTTATTCGGTACCGGATGGTGTCCACAGAACGCGACTTCCACCGAATTGCTTATTTTCAAATCGTAGAGGAACACAGGGTTCAAATAAAATAGGCAAGTCGGTGGAATTCGCGTTCTATGGACACCTCCCCGGTATCGGTACCGACTAAAATAACCGGCATGTAATAATTTTACATCTCAAATTTTTTTCCCAGCATGAGAACTGCGAAGCAATGCTTGTGTATTTTTACATGTAGTATTTTTGATCGGATTTTTTATTATAAGGGCGATTTTTACGAAAATTTCTAAAATTACATAGGTATTTCCAATTAGATTCATTTAAAAACTAGCTTCCACTAATTTCAACTTAGTAAGCACACAAAAAATTTAATGTTAAGCTTAATTTTTTCTCCCGTTACGAGTTTGAATTAAAATATAGTCGGTAGTTCAATCAATTCAATCTTTAAAATAAATGACTTCTGTCCAACCCATGGGACAATTTCGCCAGTGTCAAAGTTTGGTTTAACAATTGTACGGTTGTACTATATAAATTCGCTCTTTGGGCGAGACTTTGTACGGTGAGAAGCCTTGCTATTTAAAATGGTAGCTGATTTCAAATAGCACGTGGCGCGGACAACCGGGTGATGATCCCAAGAGTGGTAAGACAGGTGTCAGGACTATTTCTTCATCATCTGCATGCTTGTTTGTTATTTTACTGTATAATAAGCCACCTATATTACGCACTAAACAATTTTTAACAAACAAAAAAGAAAGAACTACTCCCGATGCGTCCTCGCCATCTTGGACATCAAGCGGAAGTCCTAGTCTGTAGTTACTCATTAACGGCTTTCAAACATTCATTAGCAAATTTATGTTTTGTCCTTATCTGTCACTTTGACATTTGCAGTTGCACTTGTTAGGAAGTTATATTACATTAATCAACTACCTAATCACCTGTAAAATTTTAAAGCACGAATCAAATCACTTATTATTTATGATAAATGTTTTGATTCATGTTTTTAAGAGTAGTCGCTCTACTATATTTATATTTAAAGAAAAGAAGAATTTTCGTGTAGCCTAGTGTTTAGGGCGTCTACCGCAAAAGCAGGAGGTCGCTAGTTCGGTTCCAAACCTGGGAACTGGGGGCCTTGGTCATTTGTCTATGTCTATGCGCTGTCTGTCAGGATAGTAAGGATCTAGGTAACTATAAAACGTGATCCTTTTATATATTTATGTCGATAAATTGAAGATTACCTCCATTTTTTTCCTTGCCGACGGACATCACAATAAATAATAATAGGAAACACAAAACAAATTTGTAAAAACACATAACTAACACTTCACTGCAACAACCACAAAATATTTGAATAAATAAAAAATATATTTAACTATGAAAATAACACTACTCGTCATTTAAAATATTCCGCAATTTTATTCCACTTTCAAAATCCGAAGCACGTAACGTCATTTGTTTTTCTTATGGATGACACTTGATTTTATAACGCGTAGTTATATTTTTTAACATGTATCATCATATTTTTCTATTGTTTTTTTTTTTTCGTAGAAGCACGTGCTCGTTTACATGGGGGAATGGGACGCGTGTTCTCTCTGCGGGAGCTTCTGGCTTACTAAATATACATCGAACGCTTCACGATCAACCTGTATAAGTATGTTATTAAACTTTTAACCGCCTCTAATTACCATGTACAGGTTTACTGATGGTTATCTTTCAATTTAATTATAAATTATGAAGATTCATTGGTGGTAAAGTTTTATTTGTTTCGTCCGAACAATTTAAGCGTGAGAACATAATTAAAACTTATAATGAGCTATTAAAGCTAACACACCGTAAAACCGATCCATTTATAGATGACTAGGTACCAAATAAATTTATTTTATCCGTATATTTTGCATACAAAGCAAATCGCAATATCATCGACGTTCAAACTCATCTAAAATTTAGACCTACTCGCGACATCTATCCCTACGTTAAAAAAGGAGGTAAAGCTCCCGCTGTCCCCTCTCGTCGTCTGTCACCAAACTCAACGTAGTTTTGATGGTTTTAGTTAGATGTCGCTACTATCACCATTTTTGGACGTAAGTGTGTTGAACAGAAAGTTGTTGCTATACCCGGTAGATGCCAGTACAATTTGTTTGGTGCTTGTAAGTATCGCCCAACGTATTTTAGTCTCGTCTCTGTAAGTCCCGCTGCAACAACACCTCCAGAGATGGCGCTGGTATGCAAACTAATAAGGAGAATAAGCCCGTGTGCGTATCTTAATCGGTGATCAGGTACCACTTTCTAACTCAGTAATTGGGTGAATCAACTATTTCTTGTTATAAATTGAAAGAGATGTCATATACCACAGAAAAAGTGACCAAGGCCCCCAGTGCCCAGGGCTGAGATCGAACCAGCGACCTGCTGCTTTCGCGGCAGACGCACTTACCACTAGGCCGCCGTGATCGGGTACGGCGAAATTTCCTAAGTATATGTAGGTAATTCTTTCTTATTTCTGGTTGTTAATCTGTCCCGTTAGCCAGGGGACAAATGCAGCACAGTTTGTTAGAAAAAACGTTCTAGTATGTTTGTCTGGAGGAGAGAATACCGATCATTCCGCAATACATGTCCGAGATACGCAACCTTTCTTTGTTTCACAGTGCGGACAAGCTCTAGGTTTTTTTCCATATGGCGCAAGACTTCTACGTTCGTTACTCTATCTGTCCAACTGATGCGAAGCATGCGTCGGTAAGACCATATTTCAAATGCTTCGACCTTTTTACGGAGCTCTGCTTTCATGGTCCACGCTTCACATCCGACATTACGAGTACATGCTTTTGTTACGAGTACATGCTTTAATCATTGACTTAGGATCCGTCAAATTTCCCGCCATAGCGGTGGCACTTGATGATCGTAGTTACTTCATGTAGGATGACCATGTAGGTATTCAGTGTCGTGTCAATTCGTTCAATTACCTTGCAACTTTGAATTCATTTTAAAATGAGGTAATTGCA
Source organism: Lathronympha strigana (assembly GCA_949128165.1). NCBI lineage: Eukaryota > Metazoa > Arthropoda > Insecta > Lepidoptera > Tortricidae > Lathronympha > Lathronympha strigana. Next base: position 8,991,881 of record OX421907.1, on the reverse strand, counting down.
TGAGACCTCGCCTAACCTTTACCCACTCCTAATCATCGATTCAAAATCTACTTACGTATATAAGTCGGGACATTCATAAATAATTACTCGATTGAACTAGGGTCGTTAGTCAAAAATATGTTGAGACTAAATAAGAAGAGATTTTTCCGTTTTCTTCTGTTTGCCGTTTTTACAATTTAATTGCACTAAAAAAAATATTTATACATTTTATGAACATGGTTCTATCAAAAATATTTCTGTACTCAAATGTACACCAGAGATCGTTAAAAAACTTCATCTTTACCGACTCAAATATGCACATTTTTTACTCGCAAATTATTTCTCGCATTTACTCACCGTCTTCGAAATTTGAAATTCCAAATTATTGATTCGAAATTCAAACGTACCTCGTGTTCAGTTGCCAACATTGACTATTGATTGCACAAAAGGCGTTGGACTGCAAAGCGTATTCTTTATTCGAATTTATTCCACCGGTATCCTTTTGAAGGTGTAAAACATGTAAGTAGCTACTTCAGTCACATTTTTCTATTCAGATTAACATTTTTCGTCTCTATCTTTCTCGTAAGTACAGCACAGCCGTCTCTTTCTCATCAAGGTACGGAAATTCAAATTTGGCGGGTTGGCGAGCCTTTCCGCTAGATTTTCAAGTATAATGAGCCTTTAAAAGGTTGAGCAATCAATAAGAATATCAAAGGTGGATGTTTTGAGAAGCCAGTATTTTTCTGAATTTGCTTCGAACTGGCAATTTGGTTCGATTTGCCTAATAGGTATAGCTTTGGTGGAAAACGGGAATATTTGACCCGCAGAAAGTCTTAGGACAACCTTTTTTGTCTCCAAGCAAAAGATTAACATAAAAAATAATCATGTTATCATTTAAATATTTGAATCTTAAACAGAGCATCACAATTCAATGAGTAAAAACATATTATATATAAAATATGAATATGAAATAGAATTATAGAGATATGATCGCTCGAACAAGTAAATATTAGATCTGTGAATGGATCAATAGCCGGCCATATACATTCGGGCAATCCGTTGGATCTCCATAGTGAGCTGGATAACCATAGGTACTTTGAAAACTAACACCAGCCCCGTCGTGTATGGGATTGTTAGAACTGTAGATAGAAGTGAAACTTGACCTCTGAAGAAAAGCATAGTCAGCTTGTGTCAAAAATATTTTTTTTAAAAAGACATATTTTGGATGTTTTTAAGCAAACTAAATTATAACTAACCCTAAACCTGTCGCCAATCAATTAAGATTAGTTGCCACACAATCTCAAGAGTCTGATATAACTCTACAACAGCTCAGAAACGGTTGCCCGGGAAGAAATCCGCTAAAGGAGACAAGTAAAACTTAAGTTAATCCTTATTTGGTGGGCAGGCAGTGGGCGCGGGTGGACAAATTGTGAACACTTCAGTAAGGTACGCCGGTCGAGTCCTTGAGTGATTTGGGGACGTTTACATAACACGATCGGAAATCACTAACTTTCCGCACTTGTTGCATAAATAGCAATTTATTAACTGGTGCCTATATAGTAAGAACTCTATTAACCTTCAGACAAAATTATCACAGCGCTGTAAATGCAGTGCAATGCTGTATATTCCAAAAAAACTGCAATCCAATAGGTTTCATTCGGGAGGTCCGATTATGACATAGTTCGACACACATACACATACAAATTACCAATTCGTGGCGTGGAGTCCATAGAATAAATCGATAAGCGGATCCTGGCAAAGTTCTTCTCTTCTCCTATTTAATGCTATTATGTAGGTAATGCATCTTTTTTTCTAATTCTTTAAGCCCTGCATGTGTTAGAATATAATTATTAATTTTTGTTTGAGTGTAAGTACCTACCTAACTTACCCAAATATTTATTTATGAAATAAATAAATATTTTAAAACTTTATTGCACAAAAATAAAAGTACAAATGGCGGACTTAATGCCTTAAGGCATTCTCTACCAGTCAACCACTGGGCCAAAGAGAGAGGTTTGCTAGGTGCAGGCTGTAGAAAATATTAAAATCATGTCACAATTACTAATATCTAATGAACACTAGATAATACATTAAAAATATGTTAGTTCCGATCTCAATACTATCTTAACATTACTAGCAAAACTCCCAGTGAGAATTGTTTTAGGATGTAGGCTATATAGGTGAATCAACTATTTCTTGTTGTTATTTTGTCCCGTTGGCCAGGATACAAATGCAGCACAGTTTGTAAACTAAACCACGAGCATATACCGATATTGTCACTACAATAAAATTTTACTCGAAACAATAACTAGATATTTATGATACAACTAAAATTAATTGCATGCAGGTTTAGGAAACAGTAACATCTAAAAGTCCTCACGACGCATCGCCAACCCTATCACGTAGTACAAACTACAGCGCATCTCACTGCCCCTCAATTGTTCGAATCTTGGGGGCTAACTCGGCCAGGGCTGCCACTAACCCGCTTACGCCTTTTGCTGATTAGGGCTTAGTGACAACTAAGTGGACAGTTTGAGGAGATTATTGGGGAAATATTTTGTTTATTGTTGTGAAAGCTAATGACTCAAGTGTTTATATGTCTTTTAATAATAATAAGGCGATTGTAAGACTTTATACGTATTACATATAGACAGCATATAATATAAAGGGTTATTCCAAGGTAGAGCTACATGGAAGTTACCAAATTATTCACGTTTTTGTAATTAATTTAGATACTATATACAAGATTACTCACCAAATGGTCTCATCGGAAGATCAGCGCTGGCCAACGCTAGCAATACGCTGAGATAAGGCCAATTTCGTGACACTTGTGCAGTTTGTGTTATCTGTATTTAATTTTTTCTCTTTTTTGTGTCATGAATAATGAAGTATGACTATGAGTATTACTTTTTCTTGGAATCAAGAATTAGTTTGTAGTGTATTAAATAATGACGAAGGAAGGCAACATTATTTACAAAATGACGCGTGCACGCGTGTCTACGGGCTGTTGCTGTTGCCGCCCATACACGTTCGGGCAATCCGTTGGTCGTCGGATCACCATAGTGGGTATATCCGCCAGACAAATTTACCATACATTGATTAGCAGATCAATCTAAAGATTAGCCATGATCTTTTTTCAGTGGAAAGTACGTAATTACGTATCTGTAGATATAAACCCGTAGTTTTAAACCTTCGTTCAAAACGAGCAGTTACATTTCTCACAAGGAAAGGAAAAGTGGAAAAATGTATGACCTCGGGCGGTTAGATTATTTAGTTAGTTAGATTATCCTCAAATAGTAAATTATATTCATACAATATCGGTTCAATTTCATCAAAATATTGCAAGTGATTAACATTAAGATCATTTTTTGATATCCATTCAGTCAACAGGACAATAGTCCTATTTATATTATCTGTAGTCTGTGGTTCGAAATATGACGACACTTGTTTTTTACTTACCGTCTCTCTCTTTCCTGCTAGTAAAAATCCCCTCTCTTTCTCACATCGCGCAAGTGCAACGATTCCCAGCATGTATTTTTTACAGAGGAATTAAAACAATCTGATTATCTTTTATCGAACCGATAAAATGTATAAAGTAATTTATTTTATATGTAAGCTGATGTGGTTTCACGCTAGGTGGGTTTGTATGGAGTTTTTTTACATTGATTGTTATTAAATTAACCAATACATATGTATCAAAAAAAATTGGTAGTGTTCAAATTACTTATTTTATCGAAATTCTTGCTAATGGGATTGGATTTGATGTGTAATATACTAGAACTTATGAATTAGTAATATTAGAATGATATTTTAATTTCTGATTACTTAGTAATTGCAGGTAATTATTAAGACCGTGTTCTGCGTAACGTTTTCTCGAATCTGTATTATCTGTATTTTTACTGTAGGGACATAAAGTACCTAATTTTTTTATTATACATTAGTTATCAATTTAATATTATGAGAAAAACCACATTATTTGAATATTGGCTTAATCAGAGTCATAATGTGTGCTTGTTTTTAGTTAGCCACATTGTCCCTTTTTTATAAGGTTCATTCCTAAACGAATATTGGTATTAAAAGCATCTTATCGGCAATCGACAAAGAGATACCTTGTACTAATAACAATCACATGTTGTTATAATTTTACATTGGGATTTGAATGATAACTTGGTAAACACCTGGTAAACTGGTAAACAAAGCCACACACTCTAATTCAATAATTGTAGCAAACTAATTTTTTTTAAATAACTACTACATTATTTATATCGGCTTTCGACATAGAAATTACGAAGTAGAGTGCTCGAAATAAAATATAAAACATTTTCCATTAGCCACCTTGTTTCTAAGCTCCTTTATTGCACCCTTTTGAATATATTTTTGTTTTAATATTCTTCAACTCAGCAGCAGAGGTTACTAATTAAATTTCAGCTAAGACATAAGCGTTAAATTTGAATTCAGAACAGCGTAAATCCCGCGGTGCAGTGATAGCACAGCTATGGTTTAATCTGTGAACATTCGCCTACACTTTACCCAATACGTGACCGCTGCCATTAGATGAATGATACCTTGGATACGGCATCACCAGCAATCATTTAACAAATCTCGGGTCACTTGGTGACTTTCCGAGGAGAACTGGACACCATACGGCATCACCATTGAACATTTACATGTCTCTTGGAGGAAGCTTACGTCGCCACTGCAACTATTCGTGTATACGTTACTCGTCCTCGTATATGGATTAAGCTCTCTTTTTACATTAAGCAAACATGGTTTTATAAATGAGACGCTGCTGTTGTCGTGGTACAGTGCGCATGAAAAAGCATGGAAAAGCTGGTATACTTAAAATATAAGTTTTACCTCATCCACAAATCGCCACATCCATGCACCCCGGCAGGCTTGTCTCGCGTCGGCCACAATCGGCTCAGTGTCCACCGTGCCGTAAAATTGTATTTGACGCTGCCCGACGAATTAACACGGCTTAGGACGTCCTCCGTGTTATGATATTGCGCCGCGATAATCGCTTTAAGTGTGTTCTGGGGTTGAGCGAAAATTTAAAATTAACAGTTTCGGAATGCTTGTTCTAATATGGTTTATATGCAGATCTGTTGTGGCCACATCTGCCAACACCACACACACCTGCCAACTACACACATACAGAGATTTTCTAGATTGATTTGATACCTTTATTAAACCTGTGAGTGCGATAGAGTGACTGAGAAAAATAACACTTGTAGTATAAATACATTTAAAACGAATTCGCTCAATAATTTTTATGAACTGTTCCAGAACGGGCATTTTTTGCAAATAACAGGGTCCCTTATTTCAACAATAAGCACTCATTTGTAAGTAATTCAATCAAAAAATTTACATTGAATAAGTACTCCCATATTATATCTATCCTAAATCCCACTGTCAATGTTACATTAAAGGTACCTAATTACAGTTTAAAAATTATGTTTTCGTTATAAACTAAAGCAGACTTGTAATTTATGCTAGTTTTAACAACTATTTGCTGAAAAAAATCTAATACGTTTATTAAATAAGTAATGCGCTGTCATAAATACAACTATCTCTATCTACATACCGGAAACCCTAAGTTGGATTGGATGGAAAGTATTAAGCGATGAAGCAGCTTAGAGCAGGCCGCAGGCGTCTTGCCTGTCAAAGAGATTACATATACTCGAGATATTCACCGTCTTTCATTGAAACCAGGTGACCTAGCTAGAGGTTATGGCGTTAGCCCCCTAAGTTGAAGACCCGGGTTCGATCCCCGGATTGGCCTCCGATGACGTTGGTCTTTTTCTTTAAATGTCATCTGTTTCGGTGTATGCTAGTTATAGAACTAGAGGTAGAGGTAGAGGTAGGTTACACACCATTCCCACATCGGACTAATAGTAAACAATAAGAGAAAAAACATTTTACATTCGGTCACTGTACTGCCTGGCAGGTGGAATTTGCGACCTATTTAGTTTTAAAGTGCTTTTTTACCAGTTCATCAAACGCCCCCCGCTGTAATTGACTTATCCTGCCGCCGCCGCTCGAATCGATAGTGCCAACACCCTGCAAGTAGTTTGCTCTACTTACACACGTTTCTAAAAGGTATATATGTGCCTATAATAAAAAATTTGTCAATAAAAACACGATATTATTATTGCATGAAACAGGCGCTACTTAAACTAATAATAATATATGATATTGTTTAGCTGAATGTCTTTTCAATATTAAACTCTAAATTCTCACAGGTAAGTGAAATGCCACTCAACGAAGAAAAACCATGACAAAATCATTATAATGCCAAAAATTTTCATCATTTGAATAGTTTGATTTAATTAAAATTAATATGTTTAATTGTTGGTTTCGTAGTATTGTTTAAATCAGTAGTTAAAAGCATCAATACGTACTTTTATGTGCACTTGACAATACAGTACCTACATAGTTAAGTACGAGTCGGCAGGATTTGAACCCGCGATCTTCGGATTGAAAGTCGTACGCCTTACCGCTGGGCTACCAACGCTTGACAATAAATATATTATTATATAAACCTAAATGTTCAGATCCAACAACAGAACGTCATAAGCCAACCCTTCCATATTCGCGGCCGTCTGCGCATCCTCTGGGGATAAAAAGCGTCGCTAAAACGTCTCTCATTCGGCAAATCATATTCTGTTAAAGTCGTTACGCTGAGCTGACCCAGCAGCCGGGGGAGTAGGCGGGATACGGCGTGTTGGCGTGTTTACAGATGGCGTAGTGTTAGTTACTAACGCGGGTACAACGTCGGTGAAAGTTTTTAACACGTCCGTTTCTTTCTTTCTGCTTTCTAGGGTTTTTCCCGGCTTATGGGGTCCGCTTTGGCAGTTCATTCCAAGATTTGGCGTAGGGGCTAGTTTGACGAAAGCGACTGCCATGCCATCTGACCTTCCAACCCATAGAGTACACCATTGAGATTAGTCCGGTTTCCTCACAATGCTATCCTCCACCGAAGAGCGATTGGTAACTATCAATATTAAATATCAATCAAATTTCGTACATAATTTCCGAAAAAGTACGAGCCGGGATATGAACCCACGACCTTCGGATTGAAAGCCACACGCTGTTACCGCTGGGCTACCCGTGTCTAACTCCTTCTATTATATTTCATAGGTTTTATCAAATCAAATCAAAATCAAAATATTTATTTTTCAAGTAGGCATGTTACAGTGCACTTTTGAACGTCGAATTAAATAGTCATAGCCGTCATAGGCAGCATGTACTCCACGGACTCTATATGGCGGAAATCGAACGTGGACACAAATCTCCGGCAGGCTGATTTCGTGAATGATTCTCGCCATACATAGACGGTTTCTATCATAGAAACAATTCCACACAAATCAGAGTAGGTATTAAATTTGCTCACTTGGATTAGGTACTTACCTAGTTATTACAGTTCCATACTAGTATCACAATACATCCAAGGATTTATGATACTGTGTTTTAAAAATAACAAGACATTATCTAAACTAAACATTCCACCTTATCCACACAAGTACTAACCATGCCACTTCGCTGTGATAGCAATACCGTATCGGGTTTTTAGCTGTCGGGCGCCGGGAAATATTGGGTCCACGCCGCCGGTGCTGATTGATTTCTGATTGAAATACTGTGTCCAGGGACAGGGGCACTTTTACTAGGGCGAACAACTTAAAGTAGCTTAAATTTTATAAAAGTCGCGTGAAAGTGATGGGCATAGTTCCATAGACATTAGTGTTATGGAAGATTTTTTGTCGGCATATATAACTTTTACTCTCAAAATATTTTTAACTTTCTATGGCTAAATCACTGAACTGTATTCAATGAAATTTGACGTTTGGGAAGCGTAATTAACGTAATAAAAAGTTTCATAGGTGACGCTAATTTTAAATCCACCCGTTTGCGATAAGAGAGGATGATCTTTGGTCTGTCAATACTAAATAAACTGGCAAACTTGTATAAAAATACTCGATCATCACAAACTAGTGCAAAATAATAATAAAATTAGCGACTAACCACTCAATCAATAATACAAACCACATACTGAAGAATCAAAAACCACTCGAGTCCAATATTCTCATAGGAAAGAACTGCTTTACACCCTACCACCAGACACATGGCGAAAAACCGCCTAAAAACAAAGGAAAACGCTCAAAAACTCACTGAGGCGGTGTCTATTACAACAATTAATTTATTTCTTTATTATATTTTGATCGCCAACGTCAAGAGCTTTACCAAGTATAAACTAGGGTTGAAACAAAAGAGTTGCGCTCTATATGTTAAGACATAAAGAAGGATTCTGTATGTTCGATGTGAAAATATGACTTTGCCAGGGGGTGCAAGTGGTTATCAAAAACATTAATGGTAGAAACGCGGCAGCAAGCACACTTGAAATTGAGTTGAGTGCAGCGGCGAGGCATTTTGAAATTAATACCAATCGGATTGTGGGAACTGTGTGATTGCTGTTCCTCGTTGTTATCGGAAATCCGATTGAAATGAAGCTGCGCAAACATTTAAAATGGTTCGGAGATACGTTATGGAAATAACAATGTAGGTATGTATTTTTTAAAGTGAAATGTGAATTCTTAATAAATACAATTATTCTATTCTTATAGGTACCTATGAAAATTTAGTCTTCTTAGTAAGTGACTATTTAGGTTGTACCTACAGCGTCGACAACAGAACAGAAATAGCCTTGGATACGTAAATTGCTCTTTAAAGCTCATGATCGAGCGAACTAAGGGGCCTTACCATGACGTCTTAACGCGATTCTACTTGGGTTCTTAACTGTGCTCAGTTGTATGGCAGCAACTCAGTTTAGGTCCTAAACTGAATCGCGTTAAGACGTCATGGTAAGGTCCAAAGTCACATGTCCAACATAACCTCGTAACATATCGTGCGGCACCTAACCCTCTAATCTTCAAACATCACCTACGAAACCCCCAGGCAATATTAATAAAGACAAACGGCCCGTCTTTATTTTTCTGGCGGCCATCTTCGCGGCGGATTGGCACGCTATCTCCCACTGCCGTGCTTTGGCCGGCATATTCTTAGCTGCCTTACGAGCCAGCTTCGGAGGACAGGAAAAACTATTGAGTCTCCTACGGTTTTTACTTGTACGACGGTTTATCACACTTTAAATAGGCCCTTTGACTTTTGTGTTAGTTTGATGCAGTTGGATTACCTACGCGACTGCATTTTAAAGAATATGGTTATTTTGTAAATACTCAATCAAGGTATAAAAAACGTCACAAAACTGAAACAAATAAAATATACCTAGGTCTACGTAGAGTAATTTGCCTTAAGTTTTTAGTGTGCCCCCATTTCTCTTTTTACCAGATATATTTAGAAGTGATTCCTGCTTGTAGTTACAAACTGACAGACACAGACGGATCGGCTCTGAAAATCGCCAGCATTATGCTGAGAAGAGTTCATTTTGTGGCAGTTCTTCGTTTCCCTGTGTCTCTTTTTGATATATGTAGTATTGTACATAAATATTTATATTTCATGAACGGGGCCTTGATCACACTAGTCATTTAGATATTCTGTAAATATGTAAACAGAACTCAAAGGTTTTAATACTAATTGAAATGAATATAAAACCTAGTAAAAAGTGTGTTTTTTTTTTCGACTAAGGAAGTAGGGAACCGCCTAGGGAGAGTGGTCACGACCCTCGCTCCATGTCTTTCCTGTTACATAGGTACTAACCTGAGAATTGCTGTTCAACGTGGCAACGCGGCAAGCATAATAGGTACTTATTTGTTTTTAAGTTAGACCTCGGTCGTTCTGACCAGCCGCTGCGCGCCGCGTGTGGCGGACGAAAGGACGGCAGTTTCGGAAGATTTGGATTTACAAAGGGACATCTCTGGGCAAAATGAAAATAAAAACACTAGCATATTTATTTATAATGAAGGAATATTAATGATGTATGTTACTTTCGACAACTCTGACTTTAATATCAAGTTTCTTATCTATCATATAGCGTTTCTATTGCACTGCTTTAGCGACGGTTCATCGCCATGAATGTCCGTTAGGATTTGGTTTTTGGCTGATTATTTTATCTGCTTCCATCATCCCTCTCACACTCTCGCCTCAAAAGTTGACGGGAATCCAAAATGTGCTTTAAATCTCGTTTTTTGCATAAATACAAAACCACCACGTTTACTTCGTGGATGTTCAATTGGGCAATCACGAAGAGGATACATAGATAACATGTTTTAGCAGCGTAATATTTCTTTTTTTTCTTTAAATCGTTCCAAGTGGGCGCTGAGATAATCTTAAATTAAGCTCGATAGGTTGTCCAGAATATATTTGCTAGTAGTCATTAAAAACATCAAAAAATCCTAAAATAAAATAAAATAGCCTTATATATATTTTTTTCTTTTATTTATTCTCAAAAAAAAAGTTTTGTACAATTACATTATAATCTTAAATTCGCCAAACATTAAGTTTAACGGCGACTGTTGCACTCACTTTTTGTATTTGTACATATCTATTTGTCCTATAATCTTATCTAAACCCACTTACCTACCTTACAATTTTTTAATGATACTGCAGGTTTGAACTATGTATTTACTAATTTGAACACTGTTCCTCTTCACATACGGTATACATTAACATTACTATTTCTATGAAACCAGTTTGTCACACAATCCAAACTACTGCTTTAGGTTTATTATTATGTTATATATAAACTAGCCCAAGTGACATCTATAAATAAATATATATATATATATATTTAAATGTATACATACATCTACATACATACATTCACAAACACACACATATAAACACATACCTACTTACACATATACATGTGCACTGTTATTATTATTTATACATATATTTACCTATTATTCTTATTATTATTTATCAGATATGGCTTAAAAATATTCTCAGATCATACCCTCAGAACAAATAAATACGAAATAATACCCATGTCAACAATTAGGCCAGGTAATTTTTGTACTTATAGGTACTTAACGATACGGTCTTTAGTAAAAGTCAACATTGACACTTTCATATAAGGCGTATTATAAATCAATATAGGTCTTTTCGACCCAAACGCATTAAAAATTGATATCTTTTGATCTAAATACATTCCACGCCTCCCATGTTCTAATAAAAGAATATATTTTTACGATTCTCGCGCCATCTCACACAATCCGATGAGTTAGTGTCGTGGAGCGCGGGAGACGTATGCTGTTCTATATTCAAATTGGACGGCTCCTCGAACCGACGCCCGCCATTTTGTTGTAGTCACAGCTCGTGCAAATGGCGGCCGGTAAGGAGCTTAACGTAAACTGCTCGGAAATGTTATTCTTTGCGGCGTGTTTTAAGAGTACGGTATCTGGGTCAAATCAAAAAAGTGATAGAAATACATGGCGTTTTTCAAACCCTTAGCCAAATTTTGCGAGGTGTTTTTTTGTTCATACTGAACAACTTTTACCATGAGACCAACGCGGAAAATGCGAAATAAAATTAGGCGATCCCATAAAAAACATCGAAATTTGATTTGCGGAAATGTATGAAACTGCCAAAACTTTTTTCGCGATTTCGAAGTTGGTCCCATAGTAAAAGTTGATGAGTAAGACCAACATGCACAATATGGCTAAGGGTTGGAAAACGCCCTGTATACATACTTAAACAAATTATATCATGTTATAAAGGTAAGTACCTACTGCAATCAATGCACGGAGCAGTTGCAAGGCCCGTGCGCTGAAACATTTGAGTGAGATACAACCAAGAAGTTTTATGATACCTCCATGGATACCACTGCTTCCATCTTACCTGTCAAACATACGTTTAACGTGTGTTTCTGTGTGTCAACTTATCAGTGATATATATATAACGTAGCTGCCGAACGGGACAAACTATATGAGTACGTTTTTTGTTTTGATCACCACTTAGAATGTCTTTACCAGTTTGGTGGACATAAAAGATTCCGTTTATAAAACATACAGTTTAAATCTGAATTAGTCACAGGATCGGAGCCAATAAACAACCGCCTACTGTACGGCTGGCAACACATTGTCGGAATCCTTCTCGTCCACCGTGTAGAAGGTCCATAAGACACGAAGGACCGCTGACCCTTTCCACAAAAGATTTTTTAACTTACACTTTTAAAGCACAATCACGGAGCCACACGCTTTAAGCCGGCCGCACACGGTCGGCGCCATAAATTAGCGCGCACGGTAATCCGCACTTTTGCGCAGCACTATCTGTTCGTCGCACGCCTTCGCGCGGACACGCGCCCGCCCAAAGTACCAACAGCAAAATAAATTTTGAAGGACAAGGCTTCTATTGTTTCTTAATATCGGTTTTAATATACGTGATAAATAGGTTTATGGTCGACAGTTTAATATTATTGATAATGGTAGGAAACATTTTCTGCTTCCTTATAAAATGAAACATAATATCTTGTAAAATATGTATAAGTATAAGAACCAAGTATAGGTAATATTAAAGAATAAATATGCGCTATTGTAGCGATCTTGCTTTAAAATCAGTTATGATTTACCAGAATTTGATATTGTCTTCTGTTACCGCGATTACTATTCATTGAACGGATTTATCGCGTTCATTAACACCAAGAACCTACGTTTCGAGCCCTTTACAGCACTTTTTTTTTACCAGAATTATTTTTGTTGTCATGTCAACACACACAAACCAAGTGAAAGTAAGTTGTGAAGAAGTAGTGATTTGATATGAGACCGAATTGAATTATTTGTTCTGATTGCCATTTCCGTTTGCCATTAATTGACGATTGTAATCAGTGTAATGACTAATAGCAAAAGTTTAACGAACTAATTTAACACAAAACTGGACGTCAAACACTCCCAAAAATATTTTTCTTATTCGCCAATGTTTCTGCCGACGATACCCATTGTCCGTCCGCGCGTCTATTAATCACAGTTTATCGAGTGCTAATCCAGGTTTAAATAGATAACTAGTTGAGTCGGGCATTGTCACCGGCCCCAGGGTTGCCAACCCTTTCACTTACAAATAAGGTAATAAATCTTATACGAATAAGGTTAGTATACCTACGAGCTTTTTTTCAAATGATTTATACCTAATTGTTTTAGAAATTGGTTAATAAGAATTGTAGACATTTATTATATAATTGTGTATAAATATGTTGATATCTTACTGTTTTTTTACCGCTGACATGATAAATGCCATAGCATCATATAAGGGTTTAATTTAGTGCCTTTTTAGTACGTTACGTTACATGTTAACAACATTACAGTATGCCTTTTGATTCGAAAAAAGTATTGGTTTTTTTTTTAAATAAAAACTATGTAACAAATACAAACTCGTACTCAAAGCTAGACGTAGTTTACATTGTCAGTGTAGAAAAAACAATATTAGTGAGGAATACTATACTATAAGGATAATATTAGCATAATAATAGGATACAAGCATATTATTGAGCAAAAATGATCAAATAAATGTATGAATATTTTTTGCTTAAATAAAAGATATTAGCCCTACAGGCAACCCTAATTTGCCCGCCTCACCCCAACAATAGCGACGATTGTTTTATACCCTTCGGTATTCTCGTTAAGATCTTTGGGTTGGCACTTTTCTAATTGCACAAGGACTGCCTGATTATTTATTCGTATTTATTATATTTTGTTTATGTTCCAATAGCAGGTATTTGGAGAACTTAGATTCTGTCCTGAACTACTTTAGAGTCCAACTAGGCTAAGTTTGTCTCCATTTTGTTAGCACAGTCTGTGAAAGGTGGTGAAAGTGTTAAGTAAACGTCATTATTTCATTGAAGTTTGAGTTTAAAATAACACTTGCGCAGTATCTAATAAAATGAAAATCAATGCATAGCTTGGTCTGACTTTAACATTATTACATTAATTACAGTAGTTACGAGTGTACCTAGTCAATAATAAAAAAAAAAAAAGACTCAATAAAAACTAAAGATTGCAACATTATAGAAATTACCAAAACGAACATCTGATCCGATATTATTATCTTCCGGATGTTATAATATTTATTTAATGTACTTATAATTATGTAAATTTAATACTTTAGTAAGTATAGATTTTAAGCAATATTTTACCCTCTTTTCTTGGAACTCGTTACCTACGACTACGATATATTTGTCCCAATACTCTCTAACCTGCCGTCCTTAATCAGAGTACTCAAATTCAGGGTCCCAGATTCATTCAAAGCCTCTACGCCCCGAACTGTCATTGTTGCTGTGCCAACCCTGATGTTCGTTTTTTGCGACGCGGGCGACACCTGTTCAACCTTTTTGTCCATTTGAATTATGTGCTAAATATTTTTGCTTATCTGTGCTTCCGGGGCATGTATGCCTTTTTTAATGATGGCGTATAAAAGAATAATGAGTCGAATCGAAACGGAAGGACTCTAAATAACAATGGATGCCTACTTATATGCATACCGAATAAATAACCTCCTCATTTTGTTTGCAGCCGGTTTAAATCAGAGGCATCGTATACTGGTATAATATTCATACAAATAAACCGGTATTAAATTTGGTATCTCTATTGCTAATTATTTTTATAACATTGTTTTAGCTAATTTCATAAATTATTGGTGTTATAGTAAATACTATAGATATTAGGTAAAATAAATATCCCTGAATTATTGTGAATTCCGAGCGATATTTCGATTTTTAATTATACCCGTAACGAACCGTAGCATAAATACGCTTTAATTATCAAGCAGTAACTGCCAAATAAAAAACCTTTCAATATTACAAACTCCACGCCGTTATTAGATTCCAAAAAACTGACCTCACTCGCATACACTTAGTTATTGTATATTTCTCCAAGTAAGATGTTCGTTTCTTGTGCAATTCAATATTTATTTATTTATTCATATGAGCCTAGAGTGTCCCACTGCTGGGCAAAGGACTCCCTCCTCTCCTTCCACGTATCTCTGTCTTGCCCCATCTCCCACCAGTTCCTACTAAAGGCATCCAGGTCGTCCCGCCATCGCCGCCGAGGTTTGCCGCGGCCCCTTGATCTATTATGTGGTACCCACTCGGTTACTGTTTTAGCCCACAAGTCATCGGGCATCTCCTACGATGAACATGTCCAGCCCAGTCCCATTTCAGTTTGGCGGCTGTTTCTGCTACGTCGGGTATTCGTGCCGCCAGTGCTTGGCAGCTGCAGCGGCAATTAAATAATCCATCGTTAATTGGTAAGCCGTGCTGCCTCCTCATCCCAGTATAATCAGCAGGGTGTCACTCCGCGTTTTACATTGATACAAAATCTTCCAACCTATAGGCGACATAAACTGTCAGGGTTTGCACAACACGCAATTACCTCACGGATGCAATTTATATTTCAAAAACCGCATACTAATTTATACTTAGACAAATTAATACCAATAATAATAAATAATCAATAAAAATGTGTTCTTATTACTTATACAAATAATGTTCCGATACATATTTTATTTTGTTCCTGTTTATATGTTTATACAAATTGTTGTACACCTGACAGCATGGTGACAACCCTAATGTTACTGTCATATTGTATGTTACTGTCATAATATAATTTGCCTTCTCAACAAACTCAACGTCAAATGTAGGAAAGAGAAGCTTCTGTACTTTAGTACTATTACTTATTCTGTGGTACAGTCAAGTGTAAAAATATGGTGGTGCACATCTTAGTCAAAAATATGTCCCATAGAACCTTATGCCGGTGTAATAGGAGCGTAGTAGCATATTAATGAGTCGATTATGTCGAACCATATTTTTGCACTTGAATGTACCTACGTAGGCTGCCCCGAAAGTTTCGGGAATCGAAAGAAATAAGCATTTAAATAAAATAAAATAAACTTTTATTGTTTTTCGAAGTAACTATTATCCTTTATGTTCAATGCACTTTTACATTCTTTCAAACCAATTTTTAAAACAGTTATTTAACTCTGAAGTGGGGGTAGACAAAATGGTCTTTTATAAGCGTCGACTGCTTCTTCCGGGGTGTGAAAACGCTGACCACGCAACTTATTCTTGGTTTTCGGGAATATAAAAAAATCATTGGGGCTTAGGTCGGGGCTGTACGGAGGATGGTCCAGTAATTTGACTTTTTCCCCGTTAGGATAGTATTTTGTTTTCTGAGCAATGTGAGGGCTGGCATTATCGTGGTGTAGTATGATGCGGCGTTGAGGGTTACTTTTTCGCAGTTGAGCGAAGACCATCTGTAAACAAACACTTATGTACCAATTAGCATTGACCGTTCTTTGGACTTCAAGAGCAATAGTCGACATGTGACCCGATTTGGAGACAAAAGTTGCCACCATCTTTATGATCGTACTGCAAGAACGAATAACTTTTGTCGGCTTGGGATCGTCTTCATACTCGAGATTAGTTTTTCGTTTCGGGCTCATATGCGTATATCCATGACTCGTCACCTGACACAATACTCAAAACGGCATTTGAGCTTCCTCCGTTAAATTTTTTAAGGTTTTGCGGCACCAGTTGACACGAGCCGTCTTCTGGTCGTCAGATAACAAGTGAGGAATCCACCGAGAAAATAACTTCCTCACACCCAAGTCTTGCTGTAAAATAATTTGTATCTGACTCATTCCAATACCTAAAGTGTCCTGAATTTCCTGGTATATCATCTATGCCTATCTTCCTCTATCAGTTGACGAACAACATCGATGTTTGATCAGTCACGGCCGATTTCGGTCGACCTTCACGCACGTCACCTGTTGTCGTCTTTGAAAGTGCTTCACTACTAAAAGCAGTAGTCAATTGGTCTCCACATTTTTGTTGTGTTAATCACTTTTAATGTCGTAATAAACCATAGCTCTAAAACTTTCACGGGACAGTTCCATTTTGACCAGCGACTCAACGGCTTTAAAAAACAAGTGACAATCGAACATTGTTTTTTTTTCTTTAAGTGGCCAGTGTTTTCGGATAATGAAACTATGAGTATAATAAAAAGGTATAATACCTGTCAAAAATAAGTTCATAATATAAGTATTAAATTCCCTTTACTTACAGGGCAGCCTACGAAGGTATAACGTGTTTTAATTAAACCAAACAAATGAAAACTTCATTTGAAATTATTTGGGTCCAAATCAGAAATTGCTATTTAACCCTAATCATCAACTTAAAATACAATTGTAGAAAAATGGGAGAAACATTTGGTCTAAATCGCACATCAATTCGAAATGGAACTGCATTCAAAACCCATTTAACTCTTTTTGTCCATAACCGTTAAAATAATACATTCTAAAACCGTTCCCAAAGCAACTATAAAAAGTAACTTTCATTGAAAATTCTCTTGAAAGAGCAAACGACTATTGACAGAAATTGTATTAAATGTGTGCAGTTATTGGATTTGGTGGTGTCCAATCGAGTGCGCCTAATGGCTGGATTATACGAACGGGGCTAGCAACTGTTCGGAGTTTTAGTTTATGTATTCCGAGTTTGAAGAGTAATGCAACTAGTCCAATAAATTTGCTGAATTTGCGCATATCGATGATAAATTTAACTTTTTCAAATATTCAACTACAAAAAAATAAGTAGGTACATCTACTACTACTATTGATGTTATGGATAGGTAGTGTTTATATAAAATCGTTTGGGTTATTGTCAATAATATGGATAAGTAATTCCTTTTCTCGGACCTTTCCTTAAAGATCCTTTTATTGCATATATTGGCTACCTAATGTCAACATGATGCCCTCTTCCTCATGTCAACGATTGTGTGAATAAAATGGTTGCGTAACCAAAACTGTACATATAATATGGCCGCTTAAATATGTACCTTTTTTTTTTTTTTGCAAAAACAGCTATGTATTGTTAATAACTTTTAGTACTCACCAAAAAAAAGGATATAATTAAAATGTTCATAAACTTAGAAACTCGTAAGAATGATAATGCTAGATTTAAGAATAGAATAGGTACCTATTGGAATGCTATCTGAAAATTTTAGTGTCATAGTTGGCCCGAGTATAATAAGCACCTTAGATTATTCAAATCTCAAGCATAATATCGTCTTAGTTCATACACGGCTGAAACTAAACATAATTTGAACGGCTCGTAATCCGAGATGGAGGCTGCCATATACAGGATTAGAGGTGGCATAACTCTCTCGCATATGCATGGGACGCATACAGGGTGACGTTGGTTAGATGAGGATGATCGTAAATCGTGTTTACTGGTGGTATATTGTAGATACTTATGCAAAACACTGTTGAGCTTATTATTAACATCTTGTAACAATATTTGAGTTGCGGGAGGGAGACTGGACGTATCAAACTGTTGGTTCATTTTTTACCTCCAACTAGAGAGGCCCACCAGAAGATGAGTTACGACGTCACAACTTAAAACTCAACCTTTTACCATGAACCTCTTGTGGTCTTCCTTACCTATTACTAAAGCTCTATTTTTGGCATTGATTCAAATTACTGTTTGTAGTTGTCGCCAACAACTACAAGCTTCTCCAAATTGTCATTACGGCGAGCTATGTGGGTAAAGTAACCCAGGATACTTGGATAGCCTTGTCCGGACACAAAACTGCTAAAGGATGGAGAGATTTGTCTTCTTGGCTGTGGCCGTAAGATGCACACTTGCACAGCATCCGTCTCCAGCACCAAATTTCGAAAGTCTCTATTTTCTTGCATTCTGATGACCGGAATCCATGATTCTGAGCCATATAGAAAAATCGAAAAAAACAGTGTCCTTACGATTCTCTCCTTGGCATTGTTAGAGACTTTGCGATCCTGCCATATTCGCGTCAGTTTACTCATAGCAGATCTGCCTATGGCGTCAAGTTTTAAAATACGTAATTACCTATGCATTGAGCGCAAACAAATGAAAAAATTCCAAAACTATTTAGGTATTTCAGTTGTTATAAGGGTATCAGCCTGTAGGAGGCACGTTAGACAGTCCGGTGTTCAGAGGGTTTATGTAAACGCTAAGACGCTGGGAGCCACATGTCCCGCCACACCTGACGGTGGATTCATCCATAGACGGAGATAGATGTAGATGAATGACCTCTCTATAAACTTGCTAATCTTGCTATGGAAATTGTTAAGGAAGGAATTTAAAGACCGCATTATAAAATGATGACGATTTAGATTATTAACCGTTGCCTGATAGGTGTTATTTTAACAACGGCTACATTGTTTGTCTGACACTAGAAGAAAATACGACAGAAGAGCGATAATGAGATCTTCCTATTTATAAACATTACAGAAGCCAAAAAATTATAATTCATCCAAAAATATTTCAACGAAGATCCCACCAAAACAAAAAACGAACGCCGCTTTCGCTAGATGCAAATTGTGGACAATATGAGCGTGAAATATGGGTTCAAGAAATCCTGTCCGTAGTACAAAAAGCAAAAACAAATGAACAGAAAAAGTTCTTGGTGAAAAAAAGACAATGTCGAGTGAACACAGGGCAGGAAGCGCGGCGTGAATAAGTGCCTCCATTGTACCGAGGAAAGGGGCTCTATATTTTTATTTGTCTTTGTTATAATGTTATTAATAAGAGCTACCTTGTCTGGATTTAGGAAAAGCTGGATTACTTACGATGTTGAGGAGGATGTTTTTTTTTTTTAATAGCAGGAGTTATCTACTGTTAATCAATAAATACATATTCAATTCAATATTGTTTCTTTTTTTTTGGTTCCGTATAATCCTTATAGGATCACTTTGTTGTCCGTCCATCCGTCCGTTCGTGTGTCTGTCAAGACCCTTTATCTCTGGAACGCGTAGCGATAGCAAGTTGAAATTAATATCACATACACAAGTCTGCGGTCCCTTAAAGCTGCGAATAAAACCAAAACTCTACGTCAACGCAATCAAAAGATACTGCCGTTTATGGCGCATTGACCCATGCATTTGCAATGGGAATCAAAATGTATAGCGTACCTAGTTCCCGTTGACCTAGAATCACCAAATTTGGCAAAAAGCAAAAAGCTTGTAGTACGAGTACAGGAAAAATGCCGAAACCCCTATAATTGCACAGCACACTGAGAGTTCCGTGCCACCTTTGTGCGTCCAGTTTTTTTATTATAGAAAATAAATAACGTGCAATTTTTTTTGTACAATTTTTGTAATGTTCCTAATCACAATATATTTTTTTTATGAATGTTTGGTTTGTCATGAAACATTAAATATACTAGTTTTAATGGGTCCTCGTAAATATATGTACTAGATATCATTATTTAGTACCTAATTATATCCAAGAATATACATAACATTATATTCAAACAGCACAAGTCATGCAACCAATCACGTCACTACAATCTATTTTCAAAACAGATGACATAACACATTTGCTCAGAAATGAATAAAAAATAACAAAAATAACCCTCAAACTCTCATTCTGAATTCAGCCACTGAGTCCAACGGCTCATGATTTATGAACGTTTTTTGTTGATTTTCCCCCGGATTTTGCCACAGCCAAGATTCTTAAAAATCGCTGCCAAATGCGTAGCTTAAGCATATTGATAGAAGTGAATTAATTCAGTTTTTTGGTGGGCAGTGGCGTGAGAAAGAGTTATTGTGCGGGATGAACCGACAGATTCTATTGAGATATTATTGTTAAGGATAGACTAACTCTATACGATTGGCAAGTATACTCGTATGGTGCGGTAACTGCGGCTATGTTTCATATCATCATACGAAAACAAACTTTATTTTTATGACTTTTAGAAATTTGATGTTGAAGCGTCTTTTACATTATGCATAAAAAGTGTGGCGAAAACACAAAAAGTAAGTCATGTAGCGTGTCTATAATTACATTAGGTATTTTAGAATGATGAAGACTTTTGTTTTCTGAAGTAATAAAGAAGAGTTTCAGTTTGGTACAATATTACAATGATTAAATAACGTATAAATAAAAGTATCTACTTCCGTACTCTTTCATACTTAAAAACTTCAAAAAGATGTAATGGAAGATGTATTTCTTTGGTTTTTGTTATGAAATATTGGTGAATAAATATATTGTTATTCTTATATATTGTCATGTAAAAATGTTTATTTTGTTAAACTTAAAATATCAGTAATGCAGTACTAAAAATATCGCATGCCCAGAAAATAATTAAATTCGAAAATGTCTCAATTTCCCTAGGCATTTGAACCTAACCTTAACCCTACCGAACAACAAGATTCTAAAATATTAGCCACGGTGTCACACCAAACTGCGAACCATTTAGAGACAAAGGCCCCCGATGTTAATGTCTCAATTTAATGTTACAGCCGTGTCCCCCCTGGTATGACCCCCGTCGGCTTTTGAACGGTTAATTCGTTGGAAAGATCAGTTAGCTGTGTTTAACCCTACGTGGCAGTTTCTTTATTTGTATTTGGGTTTGAGTTGGGCTGTACTGGGAACTACAGACTGAATTCGTATTTGTAATATTTGCCGTCCATAGAGCATATTCGCCGGATCTGCCAATGTCTGGATGGATGGATCTACGTATGGGAAATTTGTCTGGCGGATGCCCGGCGGACATACCCACTATGGAGATCCCACGGATTGCCCGAATGTATTTGGGCAGCTATTAAGATTATTAAGTTGCCGGAGCAACGAGATTTTTAATGACAATGACCCTAATTTATTATATGTCAAATCACTAGGCATAGCCTGTTTCACGAGGATTAAATCTAGTGACAGACTCATACGTATATCGCGCTTAATATTTTTTCATAATTACTAAGATACGGTAGGTATTTTGATATTGAACCTGTTATATTTGTTTGTTTAAAGTTAAAACAAATTAGGCTAGCAAATAAATACTTAATATTAAAGAAGAGGCTTCAATTAGTTTTTTTTTTGTCAAAAACATTTTTCAACGGTCAACTAATTCTTACCAAGACTTCTAACAAACCCAAATACAATTTCACAGTGTTCCAATGGCCACCCTCGTTTTCCATCATTTGATCACGCTGAAGGTTGTAAAATAACATTGTGGTGTCGTGTAAATGTGACTGTACTGTATTTTTTTTACTTAAGTCAGACTTATCAGACAAAAGTAGTGATTTAATTACCCGGCTTTGCTATTATGTAGTTATATTAGTTTTTTCTTAAGGCATTCAAATGCATTATTTCTAACTTATTAAGTTATTAGTTATTACGTATTGACCATACCAAAATTGTATTATGTTTAAGCTATATTATGTTCTCCATAATAACGGGCTGCCTCAAGATAAAGAAGTAAAGATATAGTTAGCCCCCGTTCCCTTAAAACAATTTCCCTGGTTGTTATTATAGATGTAAACTGATTTCATTTCAGTAAACTTCGTTGAAAGCCGTCAAAAACCAATCCCAACCCTTTAGCCACATTCGTATCTCCACCATAACGCTCAGATGAATGGCCTGCTGTCGGCCACCACTAATTAAATAAATGGTCCAGAAACAAGATTGTGATATTGTTCTCTCCAACCACCCGTCCTAGTCTAACAACCGCGAGGTTTCGTTAAGCTATCCCTGTCTCCCTAAACGCTGGAGGAACGTCACTCATTATGCTAAATAACCTCCCTTTGTTTGGGAGGGAGATCGCCGATAAGGTTTTTTAGGGAAAGTCTTGACAGTTGGTATATGGAACCTGATTAAGATAATCCGCCTGAATTTTTTCGAGACGCTTAATTGTTTGAGAGGTCTGTTGGCTTGCGGCTTGTGGAAATGAACGAGATTTTTCTTGTTCAAGTTCTTTATAAGACATTTTTCAAGGAACAACTATACCTTTCTAGCGCTATTTATATGACAATAGTCGACAAAAAATAATGATGCATATAAAATCTTCTATAAAATATTTTGCTTGATTTAAATGGACACCAATGTTAGCGTAAGAGCATGTAATTTTGAAGGTTTACATAATAAGCAGATTACAAGTGATACATTCACTTTTGGTAAGGGCCTGTAACCACTTGGATAAGCGATTATTGAGGTTAATACTACTACTACACATGCATATTGTAAATGTATGAACTCACGCTAATCACTGTTCATAGTTTAACAGTCGCCATTAATATATAGTCATGGCTACTGCCCAAATCCACATTCTTTCTTCGTACATTTGTTGGTAATACATTTTTAGATATAACAATGTATATCAGTATATTAATAATTCCAGACAAAAATATGCACATTACAAATTTCAATCATAAAAATCTATGAAACGAATACGAGTAAAAACTCATTTGAGTCGAGTGGCAATAAAGTAGCAGATTCGAACTCAGTCGCATATTGAAAAACGAGCATTTTACAATAAATCGCAGAATGGGAACAAAAAGCACCTCATTTCATTAAACCGACGTTCCATTAGTAAGATATCCACTGGTATCTATCACAACCTCGTATCTGAATGCCCTTCTTTAGTTACAATAGCAGGCTTGTTCCATGCCCAATAAAGTATATAATTCAAACATTTTCAAAAACATGATACGGAGTTTAGAAAGCATGCACTCGATATGCCAAATTCTATTAAACTCTTTTTGGTAAAAACAGCGCTTAAATCCATAATTCCTTTCTTTCCCAATCAGAAGAAAAACAGACCTTATCGCTTAAAAAATAAAAGCCAAATTTGCAAATAATTTCTAGTCGATTGCTTGATGATTTTTGAAATACTGGGGTGAACGTTAGCAAAGGGTGTTGGATTCTAAATTTAAATTTATGTTTCGTTAGATTTGATCGCGCTTAGCAGAATGCCGTTTTGAATGGTTTGATAGAACTTTTTCGATGATTTATTTTGAAAAGGGATTTGTGCCGCAAATGGTTTTCGGAATGTGGTATAATCTTTAATTTGATTTGGACAAAAGGGCTTGTATGAATAACGAACTGTATGTCCGAACTGTGTCTCCATTTTAAAACATTGTCAATGACAATGACAGAACGCGTTGAGCAATTAAACTTTGTTTTAATTGCAGGTGTACGAGTAGTTATAGCGATCATGTTACCAATTTTGTGATACCTAACCTAAGCATGGCAGGTTTGCTGGGTTTCATCTATTTTGTAAAAAAATGTAGGTAATGGTTAAAGTAGGCATTTTCTAAAGTACTTCGTAAATAGTAAATCTTATATACGAGTACATCGTATCCAAAAACCCTTTGTCTGATTGAGCGATGATCCCGCGGCGGACGCATCTGCAACTTTGATTGCGCCTCTCTCCCGGGTCTTGTCGCCGTGCCAAGCTCCGACAGATTAGTTGGTTGTCGACTAATATTCTTTTAGAGATTGCCGACGACTCCCAAGAGACAACGTCTTGATTGAGAGGTTAGTTTGGAAAACAGAGAGATATATGTATTTAGAAGCAAGTGTATTGTAGTGTATTCTTAAGAATGATGTGTAAAAGACTAGAACCCTTTTGGACTGAGAAAAGCTTTTGTTGTATTCAAACTTAAACTAAAAAGGGGTCAGGGACTGAAGAACAAAACAGGTCTAGAGCAATAAGACGGATAATTAAGTATAAGGTTCTTTCTTTCATTCAAAAATGCAAATTTAGAGGAAAATGTTTAAAATCATTTCTATTTTATCATTTTCGCAAGAAGTCATTATAGAAGAAAAAGAATGGTCATGATGATGATGGTAGTAAAATAAGGATCAATGTTTTTTGTGTGCACAACTTTTTGAGATATGCTCAAAAAAGTGAAGTACCTAAGTACACATAGATAAAGCCCATTTTTTTATCTCGGTGTCTAAAATAAAAATCACAAATTTAATGTCAAACGCAAAAATAATGCTTACCTAAGGGATGACTCGCACTAGAATGAGACGATCGTCAGTTTCTATAGGAAACGTCGCGTGTTATCCGAGGGTTCCAAGCTATCACGTGATTGTTACTATAGAAATTGACAGACCGTCCCGTCTTGCCTCGTCCCGTCCTAGTGTGAGTCATCTTTAAAGCAACTAGTGTTGGTTTTAGATTACGGTTTATGGTGTATTTGTAAATAACCGACATAAATATAATTATTTAGCTTAGTTCGATTTTTTTTACATGTGTAACGCAAATAAGTAACAAAAAATAAGATCTTAATGCTATTTTACATTTAAACTGCGGGTGTTCACCCGCATACCCTGGAGCCTAAATGGTCTCGTACCGTGCGGTTTAAGAGGAACTTCCTCCCGCGGACGCTCCGGCTGTGGAATGAGCTCCCTGCCGCTGTTTTCCCAAAGGACTACAGTATGGGGTTCTTCAAAAAAGGAGTGTTAAAGTTTTTAAAGGGTCGGCAACGCGCATGTGACACCCCTGGAGTTGCAGGCGTTCATAGGCTACGGTGACCGCTTACCATCAGGCGGGCCGTATGCTTGTTTGTCACCGTCGTAGTATTTAAAAAAAAAACTACATGGCATTGTGTAAAACTTGGGTACTGTCAAAATATTATGTAGCTAGAAATATACTAAATATCTCCAGAAAAGGTGATATTTTTACTTAACCTATTTTTCTGGATCACGTATTTATTATCCACTCCCCTGTGTTATAGACACTTTCTCTGTATTCTACCAACATATACAGTTAACCAACTGGAACCTTTGGTAGGACTAAAACCGACCAAGTGGAAGTCGGACTCGCCCACCGAGGGTTCCGCACAAAGGATGCTGGGTGGCACGAAACTCTCAGTGTGCGGCAAGATCTAGATTGTTTCCTGTATTTGTTCTACAAGTTCTTGCTTTATGCAAAATTTCGTAATTCTAGGTCAACGGGGAGTAACCCTATACATTTTGATTCCCATTGCAAATGTATGGAAAATGCAACATAAATGGCCGTACCTTTTGATTGCGTTGATGTAGAGGTTTAGTTTTTTCACACCTTCAAGGGACCGCTAATCTGTGTATTTATGTATTATTAATTTCAACTTTCTACCTCTACGCATTTTCGAGATAAAGGATCTTGACAGACAGACGGACGGACGCACGGACGGACAACAAAGTGATCCTATAAGGGTTCCGTTTTTTCCATTTGAGGTACGGAACCCTAAAAATAACGCTTTAATTCAGGTTGTAAGAAATCTCTTACTGCTTGTCATTTTGACATGGTTTTAGAATGGCCTAGGGTTCCAATTGGTTGACTACCTATAGGCTTTACCTTACCTTAAATCTACCTCCAAATGGTTTGGTTATAATCGGCTGTGATACATCACTATTTATGAGACATAAAAAACGGACAACCCACGAAACATCGTTTTAGTCCCCAGAATGAAAAATAGACTTTAGGCATTATACACACAAAGTGAGAAAAATACAAACCTAAAGTTGTTTCAAATCAATACCCTACACCTACCTCATTACAATAATAATAAAAAGTATTTTATTCTTTGCAGAAATCAAAAAAAGGAATACTAAATATCAATTTTAATCCTATTTACAAAACGAATACATCGATATTAATATATTACCCTTAATAGATCTCTAATAATGTTGCACCATAAAGTCAATATTGCTGATAGTCACAAAACCAAACAAACACCTGTCCATGAAATACGCTGTGCAATATCCCTTAATAATACTAATACAAATCCTACATATGGTGTCCGATCTCCGACAATAGGCCATCATACAATCCCACTATAATCATCCCTTTCTACTTGCAATGCTCCTATATTTGGACCATTCACCCTATTAACTGTCGAAATCTTTTTTTCTGTAACGCGTAAGGTAAATTCAACTAAATGTACATGTATTTACAGTTGCAATTTATATGCTAGAATATTTTGATTGCCAGCTTCTATGTTTAGTAGTTGTACCGCGTTTAAAATTGTGCTGGTAGTTTCTACTTTTAGATCGACAGTTTTTCTCGTATAATTAAATTTGAACTCTATATTTTTATCCTTAAGATCGATTTTCAAAAACCGTCCTCCACTAATCAAATTGTCAAACATTGCTACAGCGTTTACGATCTTAGCATTATTCAAATAGAGTTGTTTTCTTTATGTTGTTATAAAGCTAATTCAATCGCATAATCGCGAGTGGGATTTAGCGCACACTTGTTTGTGAATTTTTGGACCATATGGTGTAAAAGCCGCCGTGGACAATACGCCCTCATACTGCATACCCCATTACCATATGCAACGCGTTAAATGCATTTTCAAGAGTATCGTATTGTGCTCAGACTTCGAAATTGCTTTCGGTGATAGCCGTGACGTATAACACATCACAAAAAATAATAGGAAGAAGCAATTACATTACTGTTAAACTGATAAAAATGTACATTTATGCCACAAATACTTGCAACGTCTTTATTTCTACCAACTTCTATTAAAACATATAGTTTTACTTAATACATTCCTAACATAATTTTACCATGGGCATATAGGTTCTGGTTTATAAAATAAAAATGTATTAATCATAAAATAACATCAAGTAGGCTCGACAAAATATCTCTTAGTTTTTCTTCTTCAAACAGCTTGAAAACCAAACCACAGGGCACCTAAAAATTGTAAACGGTAAACTCAAAAATGACTGAACTTCAGACAGAACCAATAATAATAAGTGAGTACCAACTGTTAATGATAAGTTATCGATAATAGAAACCCAATTAACCGACCCAGTAATGTTTATATAGTACGCATGCGCGAACACACAGCATGTTGCGCATGCCGCGCAATAATGCATATTGTATTGTATTGAATGACAATGGAGTTGTAGGGAGAGAAACACATTTTGGTCCTTGCAACAGGTGAGGTGCTTTAAATCACGTTATCACGTTATAACATTAAGATTGAGATGTCACCATCATATCTTCACAAGTTTACATTTTCATATGGAGTAAATGAGTATTAAACACTAAGTACCTACATTGAACAAAACGATAACTGCAAAAGAGGAAAAAATAAAAAATTACAAAGGTGAACTTATCCATGCGATAATTATTGTAAAGTAAAAATATTGTAGTTAACAAATTAATAACATACTTGTACTTTTTTGAGTGAATCGTATAAGAGAAAAGAGTGAATGTAAAGTACCAAGATTATTTGATCCGCAACTCACATTCACAACATATGCGCGAGCGCCGCCATCTGATCACAATAACCATAATAGCGACCGTCCCCAACCTGTGTGATGAATCAGATAAATTGCAGTCCACTTTGAAGTGTCTCTTATGATGATGTTGTAGGTCGCCGCATATGATAATATGAACCTCCCGCTAAGAAAAAAAATTATTCAGTCAAACACGTATGTGGCTGTGTAAAATACGATAGTCAGAAAATGTGAGTCTTCCTTCAGTCCTACCTGTACCGTTGCAATTGACTTAATAAATACTTAGTTGTATCCTTAACGGACCATAAGAATTTTAGCCTTTTTAGAAAACCAAGGTTAAAGTAAAAAATACACTCATAAATCACGAAAAAATCATTTACGGGATAGATTTTTATTATTATACCTAGAATTAACAATAACAAATTTAAAAAAAAACTTTAATACGTACACGTTTTTTAAATTAAAAAAAATTGGTTACTTGTTAAATCAATGGTTTTGAATGTAGATAATCCACCGCCCGGCAAACCACATCGATAGTCGTCAACAATGCCACTTGTAAAAAGTAGGGTGGATGCAATACGATCGACATTTACACGCCATATGCAGGCTCAGGGCTCCAGGGATGCTCACCCTAATTTCGCATTGCTAATGAAAACTATGAGTATTGGATTCTGTTTAGGTTTATACACATTTGAACAACCGCGAAAATCACTAAATACTAGGCAGTATAAAACTAGGTTTAGGTGCAATACGAAAACTGTTTGTCTGACAATAACATTTTCAAGTTCAGTAGAAAGTAAAATATTTTTATAACAAAAACATAGTTAAGTTTTCAAAAACACTCAAAAATCATTCTAAGAACTTTTGTTCGGGACTAGTTCTAAAAACATGTAACATATGGAAATTATGGAACCAAACCAAATATTTACAACTAATAAGACTAGGTACCTACCTACTCTAATACTACTAGGTACCCATCTATCAGTGGCGACGCATCCATATGACTCGATTCCCAATAGCTAGCCTAATATCCAGGTAGTTTTAGTACTTTTCCTACTGCTCATGAAGAAAAGGTAAAACCTAATTTAGCTACGGCCTAACATAGTACATTTCTGCAGAGGCCGTGAAGTAAGAGATTGCAGGACGAGTTTGTGGTAGACGGATTAAACAAGTCCTGCAATCTCTCTTCCGGTCGAGGCTTGTATAGTGCTTTTCTCAAACATTGTGAGGAAATATTA
This sequence comes from Lathronympha strigana, assembly GCA_949128165.1. Lineage (NCBI taxonomy): Eukaryota > Metazoa > Arthropoda > Insecta > Lepidoptera > Tortricidae > Lathronympha > Lathronympha strigana. The sequence continues at coordinate 8,962,727 of OX421907.1, read as the reverse complement.
AAATTAAAATAACTACTAGTGAAATAGTTAATTAGGAAAAAAAAGTTTAATATGCCACCTTTTTTATTTTTTAAAGATGCCATTTGAATGAGCTATTCGAGCATCATGTTTAACCGCACATAAATATACAAAGAACCATAGAATTGTTTTTTTTAAATGTCGCAAGTATCTAGTGGTCGTTGGCAGTATGTAATTTTTCCTTTGTCAGTTTAGTGTTAGTACGGAAACTACGCAAATTAAAAAAGTTAGAGCAGCGGACAATAATGTTTCGTTCATACTTACGCCATACATTACTTCACGGCCGCCGGGCAAGAAGTAAATGGGGGGAGCCGTAAACAAGAAACTTCATGTCTTCATTTCGTGACATAAATGCATACATTTCCGATCATGTTTGAGAAAAGGAATATTTTTGAGTCGCCGCCGCCACTGCCATGTACAGAAACTTGTGCAGATATCTCTTTTCTCTATACAAGGCGCGCTAGTGACGACTGTGGAGTGTGGACTATACAAATAGTTTAAAAACCAAGTATTGATTCAACCATTATCACAACACGAAAAAACCGCGCCCCAAGCGTCTAAACCGCCGTTTTAACGCCATATGTCGCGAAAAATTCAGCCATAATTGCATTAAGTTACCCCAAGTCGCGTTCGTTTAATTATACAGTCCCACTTAGACATATGTGCTGTGTGGGTCATACGAAAGTGCTTTGATCATCATTGGTTTGAGTATGTCTGCTTGGGGATTTAACGTGCCATCTGAGAATTGAATTGTTGAATTTTTGTTCTGGTTCTGCCATAATGTTCTGAGGGCTTATAGCTAGGTGGTCGGTTTTAGTATTGAGCTACTTTTGTATGATAAATTATATCAAAAAACGAATAACTGACATGTAATGTGCATACCCAACGAGTAACATCAGACCAATAACATTTTTAAATAACACTAAAAAATTACAAGATATTAAGATTTAGCACGAAAACCCTATCAGACATGATTTTGTACGAGACCAAAACCAATTAATACATTCTTGCTCAAAGAAAGTACACATCTTTTGTACTACAAGCTTAAAGGGGTATGTCTACCAATGGCCGAATTCAGTCTGATGATTTTGATAGTTACAAAAGTTGCGCCCAAACAATATATGTTTTAGTGTTAATAAAGATTAACTTTTTTAAATTCAGCTCTCATGGATTTGATCAACGAGGTCAAGAGAGAGTAGAGTAGCCCGTACCATACTTCGATCATATCAATGGAGTGGACGAATTCAGTCTAATAATTTTGATGATTAAAAAAGTTGCGGCCAAACATTCCATGTTTAGTGTTAATGAAGCTAGACTTTTTTAAATTGAGCTCTCATGGATTTGATCAACGAGGTTAATACATAGAGTACTGAGGATATAGTAAGATTGGTGAAGTTCATTGGTATGAAAACCCATCTCCCTCCATATTCGGGCCACGCGCGCTATAATCCGAGGCACGCGCTACCAATTACTTATCAATAAGCTCTTATCATTATCACTAACACAAGTCAATTTATTGGCTGTTGTTAAATGTTGATGGGGATAAATATACCTATAATAAATATTACGTCGATTTTGTGGATAAGAGATTATGCTTTTTATACTATCTACGGAATATCTACGGACTATCTACGGAATATCTACGGCTATCTACGGAAAGTGCAATACTAGCCTTAAAAAATACTGCTAGCTATTATGTAAAGAGAAATACGCCTGTGTATGCCTGTTTCTTAGATATTTCTAAAGCTTTTGACAGCGTAGCATACGATATACTGTGGTCAAAATTGAAAAGGACAGGTATAAATTCGGCTGTGACGGGAATCATGTCGCACTGGTATAGCAATCAAATAAACGTGGTAAAATGGGCAAAAGAATATTCAGATCCCTATGTGCTAAAGTGTGGGGTGAGGCAAGGGGGGCTAACTTCGCCAAGATTGTTTAGCATGTATATAAATGAACTAATTGAGGGGCTCAGCAGCACTCATACCGGTTGTAGAATTGATAACGTTTGTGTAAATAATATTAGTTATGCAGACGATATGGTGCTGCTGAGCCCATCAGTATCAGGGCTAAACAAGCTAATCGGTGCATGTGAGATGTATGCACAGCAGCACGGTTTAAAATATAACGCCTCCAAAAGCGAGTTCATGATTTTCAAGGGTAAATTAAAGTGTCCAACCTACTCGCCCAAAATAATGTTGAACGGAGTTCCTTTGAATCGTGTCTCGCATTTCAAATACCTGGGTCATATTGTGACTGAGGACCTGAAGGACGATCTTGATATCGAGCGGGAGCGCAGGGCATTGTCAGTCAGAGGCGGAATGCTGGTGCACAGGTTCAGATGCTGTAGTACCCAAGTAAAGCTGAATTTGTTTAGAGCCTACTGTCAAAGTTTCTATACGTGTGGCCTGTGGACTAGTTTCAGGCTGAAGACATATAATGCCCTGCGTATCCAATATAATAACATTTTCAGGATGCTTTTTGGGCTTCCTCGATTTTGCAGCGCCTCTGGGATGTTTTGCGACGCTAGCGTTGAGGACTTTTATGCCATATTAAGGAAGAAGACGGCATCTGTGGTAATGCGGATGAGGGGGAGCGCAAACAGCATCCTGAGAATGATAGCAGAGAGGTGGGATTCAGATATACTCCGCCGATATACCGACCTTCATGTCTTACGACCTAAGAATAAATAAATTTATTTTATTTTTTTGTGTCACCTCTTAAGTTTAGGTATTGTACTAATTTAGTTTATAAGTACTTTGTGATTAACACTCTATGGATCTGTGGTATCTGAGAATAAACAATTTTTATTTTTATTTTTATTTATTTTATTTATACCTTTATTCCTGGGTAAGGATATAGCATAGTATTGTCACGAAAATCCTCACTTAAAATGGTGAAAAGGGAGTAAAATTCTAAATACCCCCCCAACCAACCAACCCACCCAGCCAACCAACTAATAAGGCCGGCAACGCACTTGCGACACCTCTGGTGTTGCGGGTGTCCATGGACGACGTTAATCGCTTACCATCAGGCGATTCGTTTGCTCGTTTGCCACCTATAGCATAAAAAAAAATACAGGCAGACGAAGTTGTGGGCAAAAACTAGTAATAAATAGAGTAAATAACACATGCAAACCTAAAAAGCGTAAGTATCTAACTTAATATTTTATGGATTCCAGGTGCTTAAATACAAGTCTGCTGCTACTCACTAAAACACCTCATACTCACCGTGCAATCAGTTAAACGGTATACCTATTACAGTGCATTCTGTGACTCTTAATATTCATCATACCTCTGATATGCCAATTAGTGCTCTAACGTGTTCTGTTAATATAAACTGTTTAGTTAATTAATCAAAATTTAATTCTTTAAATTATAAAAAAAATTTTAATTTTAATTTGTATTTATTTTTAAAATATATAGAGTACCCAAGTGTAACTTACCTAGCTTTCTACCTCTACCTACCTTAAATCTAAAATAGGTCCTTGGGGCATTGTATCTTGAAAATATTGTTCATACACTAGAATCAAGGTGACTGAGCCCTCAGAATATGTAACGGTAGAACTTGAACAAAAATTCAAACATTTTCAATTCTCGTTGACGGCACGAAGCTTGGAAAATTATGCTTGTCATTTTGACAACGTCTACTACTTTTTTTCACGAAGACGTTATTTTTTTAAGAAAAGATATAGAGACAAGAGTTGTGCAAACTGGCCGATACAATCGGAAACAAACGCCTTCCTTCATCCATCAATCTGCAGAACGGCAGATAGACGTGACACCTTATTAACTGGGCGACAAATGTTCTTGGCATCAGTCGATCGATTCACATGTTCTGTCTGCAGAGTGATAAATTGGGTAAGGTTTTACAAGGACTGTATTGTTGAAACGCGTTATATTTTAGGATACCTCGTGTTATCGCAGTTTGGTAATCAGTATGGTTAACATCGCATTTATCATATCACTAAATAGTGTTGCAATTATATTCCAAAGCCAATTAATACTATAAAATTATATAAGTGTTTAATTTTATAATGCCGATTTCTGCCAATACGAAACATAAAGGAAGATGCTTTTCTTGATTGTATAGTTCATATCAAATATCTGAATTAATTAATTAAGTGGGTAGGCCCCCCGCAAGGTGGACTGATGACCTGGTGAAGGTCGCAGGAGTCCGCTGGATGCGGGTGGCGCAGGACCGGTCATTGTGGAAATCTTTGGGGGAGGCCTATGTCCAGCAGTGGACGTCTTTCGGCTGAAATGATGATGATGATGATGATGATCTGAATTAATTACTCGTACTCGTAATTGTAATACCTTAGGACACTAGGAAAGTTTTGAGATGCTCAAGTGTATCCATGGAACGCACCCATTATATGTTTTTAAATAAAATTTTGCAATATAAATTAAACCCTATTATCAAATTTTTTTTAATTTAATAAATGTAAAAAATAAGAAGTTATCTCGCTACTATGGAAACTGACTCGCGAATTATTTCTTGTATGAAATGTAAAACTCCAGGACATTAAGGCTTCCTCAAATCCTCACTCCCAAGATGGCGATGAAAAATAACAAAAAAACAACTGGCGATAAAATCTCTAGGATCTTCTCTATAAATCACATATTATTAGATTCATAAGTCTTCTATTATACAGGGCGTTCTTGAGCATTTGCTTTACCTTCGTCATGTGGCTTGGTATAATTAAGGTAAGGAAACAGAATGGCTTGTTTAGTTTATTCAGTTCGTAAATATATATTTTTTTATTTTTCATTCAAAATAATTACATGCATTTACATGCATTACAGGCATTAGGTACAATTTACTTTACTAAAAGTAAGTGATAAATATGACATATCAATAGCATGTCGAATAATGAGACTCCGTTTACACACTTGCGATACCATATGAGATAAAATTAAATAAGTGCTTACCTTCTAAAAGGAGCTAATTAGAATACCAGTGTCTTTGAGACATTAACTTAATTTAAGCTAAAGATTGCACCCTTAAATTTAAGGCAATTGCTCAAAAACACGTTGTATTTCCGCATGCCACAATTTCATTACTACCGTTTTTAGCATTTGGCCGCTTTTATGGTTCTAATCGAGATTTTTTATACCCCTTTTGAAGTCGTACTATCCACTAAACTAGAAGACAGAGATTTCCATTTTGCCACCTATAATTATTGCGTACATTTTTTTTTGGTTTAAAATATTAATAAAAATCATAAATAACTCGTTTGAACCGCATCGTTTCTGCAAGAAAACGTGCGAATCGGTGACTTAAAATATGTAGCTGTAAAATTCTTGGATTATATGAACAATTTTAGACAAATCTAGCTACCAGTAATGTATTTCTCATCAAAAAAGTTAAAAAAAAAACATAATAATATAGGTTCGATCATACCATGTCCAGATTTCGAGAATCTCATTTCTTTCCAAGTGACCCACGTACTAAGTCAGTTTGTCTCAAAGAATACACTAATTACGTATTACATTTTGAAAAGTTCCTTAACTTTATCATAACCCCTGATAGGTACTTCCAGTCTCTAGTCATTGCGTGGCCACGGAGATTATCCATCAAAACCCAAACTGTCATTAAGGACACCCGCAAATATATACTTTGAACAGATTTCATTGAGAGCGAGCGAATGGCCAAAAAATGGCTAAAACCTGACAAATGGCTTTCCTTTAACGTCTGCGCCTATCTTATTATCGTTACTACCGAACAGAACTCTCATTTGAGACTTCTTTTCATTTCTATCGCCTTTCCCATCAACGAGATTGAACCTTTGTGAAGCGTTGCTAAGATTTATTTTACTTTGACAACATTCACTGATTTTCTGACCACGTCTGCTTTCTTATTTTCCAGCTTCATGTTCTCAGCGTAAAGTTTATTTTCCTTTGTAAAGGTTGTAGGTGGGATATCAATTTGAGAAGAAGCGTCTGTGTTAATAGCATTATTCGCAATCTCATCCATACACTCGGGGGTTAGGCCGAATATAGCGAGGTATCATTTTTTATACGACATATAAAACATATTTATTGCAATCATAATCGGTAGAGTTTTCTTCAGAAATCTTGGAGGCAAATCGATGCGAACTACGTACCTATACAAGTAGGAAAACTTTTTCATGGAGAAAACGCTAAAATACGATAATGATAACAGTATCCGACAACACAGTCTACCCATTGGGTCAACTTTCTTTATTGCAGGCAAGAACCTTTTTGGATTTTGTATTAATATATTTACAGGTATTTTTTTTCTTACATAAGGTATTTTCATTTCACTCTTGATTTAACTCTATCTTTCTATCATATTTATCTCAATCTAGATGGAGAGATATGGTTTTAAATATCTCTAGACTGTGTGATCAATACATATTCTGATTGCTTCAAATATTTGGATAGGTAATTAATTCATAATGATATGTCAGTTAAAGTGATATCACTAATTAATAATTTTATTCAGCGGTATTTAGTTCAAAATACCTTGTTTTTATACTTTTATACTACACTATTTAATGTAGTTGCCAACCGTATCAGCACCCGTATTGAAAGCAGCATTAACCGCTCGCGGTTTTCAATATCATACTGTGATTGTCAGGATGACCCTACCGCAACTCAATGCGCTCTCAATTCGAGGCAGTTATTATTACTTGACCCGGTGATTGAGCTCTCCTGCTCTCTATCGTTGAAAACGCCGCTGATTGGTCCGCGGATTTATTCCCCGCCTCCCGCGCAACGCTCACTGGCCGACTCCGCCACGCCCTCCCAACTTCAGAGCTATGCTTAGGGTAGACTAAAACCCCACTTATATATTTTCCACCCTTATATCGCGCTCGCATTCGTAAAGTTACTGCCGGGTAGCACGCACGCGTCTTATGGGCGAGCTCGCGATATAAGTGTGAAAAGTTTTGCAAAGTGTAGCTTTCATTAAATGAGAAAACAATGACAATGGACATTCAAAATAATTATCAAAGTTATAAAGAGGCATCTCCTGATTCGAAGGAGAGTAATTTAAATATTGAGAGCGCAAGGACATCACAAATTTCAAAATCCGAAATGCAATCCACGGTAATAAATGCTGGGAAGACTACAAAAAGATCATTTGACGTTGCTTTCCTAATGATGCCAGATGAAAAACTTCGTCAGAAACAACCGGAAAGGCAACTTCGTGTGTCAAAACAACTTTTCAATAACGAAGAATGGGAGCACCCGCTGAAGAGGATACCAGAGATTTATAAGCACAGTGAGTACTCTAACGAAAATACGATGGAGTTAAAAGATCAAGACGACGACAGAATGCGCGTTAATAATAACATGTCTCCGAACTTTGGTTCTGACATTAACATCGATGTCGGCACGGATGAATATCCAAACAAAACGATGTACTGCAGTGACTCCGAGAATTCCGATCGTTCAAGAAGCCGCCCAAACTCCAACGAAAGTGCAGCCAGGCCGCCGAAATTTCTACCAGAATACAAGAATAAGATTTTCGATGACCCTACTTTGATCAGCATGCAATCAAGAGCAAGATATGAAAACCGATACTTGGAGAAACCGCCAGAGATTTCACCGCGAAGCGCATTCACGAAAGTTTCTAACTATACCATGCGATCTCCTAATCCATCAGTGAGTCCTGATAATCTGCTGTATCAAAATTCTGTAAGCCCACCATTATCCGCAACCAGCCAATCCTCGAATTCATTTCCAAAAGGACCAACTTTTAATAATCTGCTTACACCTGCGCAGATATTAAATGGCAATCATTTCTTTAAATCACAAAGCATCCCGTCATCTTCTCCAAACTATCCTGAACCGAGTCCTAATCAAACTAGGACTAGCGGAGCATTCAAAGGTGTCGAATACCAAGAAAAACAAAGTTCTCCAAAGCCACAAATGTCTCCTAACAAGCTAAACTTTTTGCCGTTCAGACCTGACATACCTTATCTACAAGCGGGATCTTCATATCCGTTCAGTGTTCAAAACTTCCAGCCGCCGAATCCGGATTTTATGAAATTTCCAGTTCCAACAAGAGAACCGCTTATTTCTAACCCAGCGGCTGCTATTCTTAGCACATTATTGCCACCGACATTGGCTGCTTTTTCCCTACCTGCTCAAAACGTGTGTGCAAAATGCAGCATTAGCTTCCGAATGACGTCCGACCTCGTTTACCACATGCGTACACACCACAAGAGTGAATCCGTATCCGACCCTAACAGGAGAAAGAGGGAAGAAAAATTGAAGTGTCCGGTATGCAATGAAAGCTTTAGAGAGAGACATCATCTAACGAGACATATGACAGCACACCAAGACAAAGAAGGTGACATGGACAATGTCCCACAAAATTTTAATAAGAAAAGCAAACAGTTCTATCCCCATAATGGTTCGCTCGTTCACAAATGAGTCGCTTATGCAAATTTAATGCCGGTCTCGGAACTGTTTCAACTCAACAGAGTTGTAACTAATTAATAATAGTCAATGTTTGAAACTACGTCAGTTTTACGGTATTTGTGGATTCTCGATGCGTTTATAATCGTTGTTGTTATATGATTAAGATATATCCTCTATGTGCAATATTAGCTTTAAGTGTTTTATTTCTTTTGTAAATATCATTTTAGATGTAGTAGCGAATCATTAAAATACTTAAGGTGAATTGTGTTGATTTCTTTATAAAGGTCATATTCGCGGCTTAGATAGATACCCGTACCGTACCCAAAATAAATAATAAAATTTTAAATTTATAGATTTTATTAATGATGCAAATTATTTTGGGTTCGCCTCAGCCAATTTATTAAGATTACGACTAAATTAAACATAAATAAAGGTAATGTTTTAGATTAGGATCCAGAAAAAAATGGCAAAACTGCCTTACACAAATAAGAACATTAATTTTTAAGGGGTCCCGAACCAAAATGGTAAGAAAAGGAACACTTATAGCGACACTCTGTCGGTCTGTCTCATAGTTTAATATCTCGCTAATGGATGGCTGACTTAAGCTATCCATGTGAAATTTGAATTTACAGTTAGATCATGTGGGGTTTAATTTAAAAGGGCTTAGTACATACTTAAACATTTTTATACAGTGAACAAATTTCGATTTATGAAGGAATAATAATAAAATGCCAAATAAAATAACATACGCCCCCCTTATACCCGAAGTTAACGAAGGAAAAAATTATGTAACTTTTACACAACGTTAATACAAACACAAATATTACAGGAAAATTATAACTTTGTCGTTATCTTCATATATAAAAAATACTTTTAGAAATATATTTGAAAAATGTATGAATTTATGAATAAATTCATTCATAAACTGCCCATGTAATTCTGAACGCGATAGTACATGCTGCTGACCTCATAATTCTTCTTTGAAATGCAGTTTATTGCATCATGTTTATAGATGAATGCAATAACTAAAAGTTATCATACATTTAAATGTATGACAGTTCATTTACTTGGATGAGATAACGTGCTTTGACTCTAAATCCATAAAAATGATAACCTGTCATATCAACGTAAATTAAGCACCCACTGTCTAGTTGGATAATGACGGTCCATTAATAGTACAATGTTAACATTACCTATTCAAAGTCATAACAAAGAGAACTACTATAGTAAATTAGATGAACATGCCAGTTGGTAACGAAGCTTAGCATGGCGAATATAGGTAACGCGAGGGTGAGAGATAGAGCCATCATTCTCCCCCAGTGTTAATTTAACCAACCGTTCAAATTTTGCCAAAGTTAAATATTTTAAATGATTACCTATTGATTATTTTAGTCTATATCTCGATTAACGTACTTCGTAAGGTTTTTGTTTATTGTGGAATAGTTATAAATATATTTTAAATAAGAGAATGAGCCAGTTTAAAATAATAGTAAAGCAGGTATAAACAATACCTATTAATAATTAATAACATTATACTCCTACGTTTATAAAACAGATAGGCTTGTTTGATTCTGGTTTTTTCGCTATTTTTTATTGACAGTTAAATATCCGATTCAGGAAGAAATAAGCTGGCTGATTTATTTCTAAATAATAATATGTGGTAACTGTAATAGAGCATCGCCTCGCAAGTAATTATCTGTACTTAAGTTAGATCTGTATTACACAATACATTACTATACATACACCCATATTAATGTAGATTTATTTAGACATCAAACTTGAAAAGATATCACATAAATCTATGTATTAGGTGTAGCTATTTTACATATTAAGCGATAACTAAAATGATCCCTGTCCTCTTTATACACATAATCATCAGAATTACGTCCTGAACGAACATCCCCTACAAAGTCCGTGACTAAAACCGTGACCAATAGTCTGCGAACGACTAGGTTCCCAGCACCACGGGCCATGGTCGTGGGTGCAAATGGGTGGGTGACGTCCGGGCCATTGGCTCGACAGCCGTGGACGATCGCTCTGGGAAACTGGTGCAGATTGTTCTTGTTTTCACATGGGGTGGTGGCCTAGTTAGAATTTTTATGGTGCTCTGTTTTATAGGTAGACAGTCGTTTCTGTGTGTTCTCATAAGTCGAAAAATGTGAAGAAGATACATATTTCAAAAATTCTTCTAAGAATATAAAGAAAAACAGTCTGCCAGCCAGACTATTTGTTTAGACATTTACGATACGCAACTGTTTTTTTTATCATTGTTTTACTAGTATGTACAATGAACACTACTACCTACCATGTTTGTAGCGATAAACATCCCTTTTATTGAAAAGTAACACAATAAACCCATATTCAGCGCAAAGCTCGGCGAACATGCAACCTTGCCGCGGCAAGACGCGCGAAGTGTCGAAAACAATATTTTTGCCCGCTCGCCCGAGCGTGAGTAATTTAATACAGAGATTCATATTAGGGACACTCTCAGGATACAGAGCGCAGATCTGTAGAAAATCTTGAAATAAAATACACAATAGTTTTGTTTCCGAATAACACCAGCCAATTTTGTGCATGTTCATGTTCTATTTTCAAATTTTGCTATTTATAATACACCTTTGGAAACTAGGCCGAGAAAACTGACAGAACCTAATAAAATTCAGACAAACTAATGGCACTAAGCTTAACGGGATGACCACGAGCGCTTGTCATTCTCACTTGCTATAAAAAGTAAAAAGTCAAGAAATTGTTCTTGAAAGAACATCGTACAATATTTTTGAATTTTTCATACTCGTAACTTACCAGGAAAATCCAAAAAAAACCTCGAAGAAAAACGTTGTAGTTGCGTACGCGCCGACTGTAACTAACGCCTTCCGTCTGTTCTGCCATTGTGCTGACCCTATGGCGAGCGGGAAGTGACCCGGTCTGCCTTTGTCCGCTTAGTATCTGCCAAGAAAATGTATATGCTAATGAGATTAGAGCTTCGCAGGCAAAACTGTATTCATATATTGTACGTTTTAATGTGATACGTTACAGTAATACACACTACTTAGTAAACATGTCCCTCTAAGAAGTGTTTTTTTTTTTAATTTGTTTTAATAAATTTATTTAATAATACACTTTATTAATTTTCACATATATCAGTTAATCCTCAACGAGATGTTTATAATGAGCGGTGCGGAATTACAACCTTCCGTTTTTTCTTTGTAGAGTTTTTATCGTCATATTGGCTAGTTCATAACTTCATGATTAAATTAGCTTTATTCGACCGAATTAACATAATTAATAGTTATACCATATTTCACTTGAGACTAACACCAGAAAATGGTTAAGAAAATAACACCTATCTTTGTGAAGATAGTGAAAAGCTGCTAAATAATAAATATATCCCAACGCATTTACAAGATTACAATATTAGCGCGACGCGTCATTACAAATGACAAATGGACGGCACACTTCGATAATCAAATTCAAATTTGGAATCTGTTCCCTCGTGTTGGGGTTCCGCTAAACGCTTTTTGCGTTTAGTTTAGTCATTGTATGATACAAAAATAATCATGATGAACCGTTTACGTTTAATCAACGTGATTTGCACGTGTTTTCATTATTATCGTGAGCAGATGAAAATAATGTATTTTCTTAGGCCAGTTTTTCTTTAACTACCATCCACTTAGTTGTGTAACTTTTTAATACGAGTACATAGTCTCAGCCAAATCATATCATACATAAATTACCTACACATAAATTTACTAGCAGTATATTATCCTTTGGTCAAAGTCAAAATGAATTGAGAATTAAGTTTTTGTTATAGGTAAGTTATTTAATCACTTAAAATCCTATTCGCCGACAAGTTACAATTTCCTTGAAATACTGCTTACACACACATTCTATATTTTATTTACTACTGCAATAAATGTACAGAACCATCACCGTTAGTATTTTTTTTTTCCTAAAAACAAGGGTGCTGTATCCAGCCAGCATGTTTTTGTATTGTGAAGATTGTGACTTTATTAACCGTGAAGGAATGGTCCTCTTTAACCGATTTTCCCCGGTAGACACGTGACCCGGAACCGATGGTTCCGTATAGGGTTCCGTACAGATTTGTATGCATTTAGATGTAAATGGGGAAGCTGGGGTGAACAGATAACCTGATAGGGATCGCTTTCATTGAATTAAGTGTAACGTTTAGGCTGCGATTAAAAAATAATTTTGATTTATTTTTCGTTTAGATGATGAGAGTGTGATATTGAATACTATGTCAGCGTGGGATTGACTAAACAGCTTTGTTTTATTATAACAACTAGATTTATTGTACGTTATACTAAATCTAGGGTAGGTACTTTTGAAAAATCTCTGCCCTTTTTTACTATTGCCCTCTCTCTTTTTTACTGGTTTTACTGAAATAATTCTAAAGCTGGCTATATTGGTTAGATATGTGACTTGAGAAAATATACGAAACGATATTGAATTGAAAGAATATAAGATTAATTGCGTAAAACATGTGATAAAACTGATATATAAAGGAGTGAGTGCTAAGAAGATACAGAAGAAAGGAAGAATGTTGCGCTCACCCACATAGAGTGGGATAAGGGCAGGGAGAAGATGAAGGAGAAGAGAGAAGAACTTTGTATATTTGATTTCTTGTTACAGTGCGAGGGGCACAGTAATTTTTTAATTGTTGTTTTTTTATTTTATTAAATAATATATGCTTACAAATCTTCCTATCCTTTATTTAAATTTAAGTCCTCCACATACTTATAACTCGCCTAAATATGCAAAGGCAGCGTCTTAAAATTCGCTAATAGCGACCAACTCCGCTCGACAAAATGTAATGTATTCCGCGAATATTGCCGCGACAGTCCGCTTATTATTTTCTACTTTACAATTTGTTCCACTTGGCCCTAAAATTGAGCTATAGTATCCAAATAAAAAACAAAAAAAAATATAAAAAATTTGGTATTCAATGCATACTAGTATACTAGCCATCGCTTCTCTTCTTTAAGTATAATTAATATTGTGTTCTGTTACCTGTCTTCTGTGTTTATTTTATTTTATTTATTTATTTAATCTTTATTGCACAAAAGAAAAAAACTTGATGTACAAAAGGCGGACTTAATGCCATAAGGCATTCTCTACCAGTCACCTTACCTTTATAATTGGTTGAATATGCAAAAATGATTTGAAATATTTGTTTCAAATGTATTTTGATTTCCTGTCCCTCAAAAATAGTTAGCGTCTGAAAAAATTGTTAAGACCGTCGGCCAGAAGCATGATGCAGGATAGGGAATGCAATCGGTTATTTTTTGTATACAACTCTATTTTGAACCAAAACTGTGTTTTTTTCATACAAATGGGTTAACCGTGGCATTCTATGGACCATAATATCATGTATGTTTTTATTGGTTTCCAGTTAACACGTATATTTAAAAAAGTTTAAAGTCAAATCGTCCAAAAGAAGAAAGTTGCCTTACATTTAGAAACGGTAAGGAAATAAATCTTCAGTAGTGTATCTATGTTCTAATAAATTACCTTTTTTTTACAGCGTGCAATATTGAATACAATATTCCGTAGGCTTTTGTCATGTTGGAACAGAGGTGTAATTAAAGAGTCACAAGTGGCACAATCGTTAATACCAGCGCGGCATACATCCATATTAATTTTAACCATATTTCATTGTATTTAATTCATATGCTAAATATACTGGCTTCGCTTTGAAACTGTTTGTTAATTTTGATTTCAATTTAAATGGATGGTTTATTTATCAATAGCTAGTGTTTATGAATTAAGTAAATAACGGCACTGTCTTTATGTATATATACACCTGTTTGTTGTTTACTTAAAGCGTAGTATCATGAACACTTGCGGCTTTTTAAAATGATAATTTCAATGTTTAATCAATAACAATATAACTGACTTATTTTCTATGTATTTATAACTTTAACATTTTGAGATACTCTACATTTGGATTTTTACCCATATACTAGCACACTTTTATATACCTACATTATTGTATTTGTTATATAATGTGTCCCACTGCTGGACAAAAGCCGTCACACTAGAAATTCAATCCTTCTGATTTAGGGCAATATCTGGCTAGTTATAAAAAAAAATGGATTCATGGTTATTTTATTTAGTTGTCTTAATTCAGTATTTACATGCAAGATGTTAAAAAATATATACAAAATCATAAGATTCATAAGTAAGTATTACAATAAACATGAATTATTCAATAATATTTTCTTCGGCAGTGGACACAAGTCCTTAGAATCCGCTTGCCGCCAGATATTTTACGTAGCAAAATGTAAATAAGATATAATAAATCTCTTCCTGAACAACCGTCTGCTAATTCTGAAATGTTTTCAAATTAAATGTACTCGCGGCTAAATACGTTTTGTTTGCGTTGCATTCATTGTTATTTACATATTGCAACGATGTTTAAAATTATCGTTGTTTATTTATAACCATTGTATGTGAGTACGTATAATTAAGATAGCGTGGCTTAAAAATGCGTATATTTCTGCAAACGGGTCATTTATCTTAATGAATTATAAGATCATATTAGGGCAACGCGGTGCGCCTGTATATTTAGGCGTAATATAATTTAAATAATATATTTGTACCAACCTGTTTATATACCTACTCTACTATAGATACCTACAATCATTCTTAATGATCTGGGCAAATAGTGCATATTAAAAACAATGCCTCAGGGGCCTTTTTTAGATCTATGTTAGTTATCTTGTAATTTACTAATAATATATTTATGCATAATCATTTATAAGTTTTACCTTCCTATAAATAGTGACCATATAAACTGAAAAAAAAATACATGACACCCTATGATGGAATCATTAATACCTGCTGACAGTGAACTACTCAATTTTTAAGAGCGCGTCTAGTAAAAGCTATATGTCACATAAACAATCAAGTAAAGCACATTCTCCGTGATATAAATCAAGGATCAGACATTACCGTCGCCCGTAGAATAATCATATTTCAGTTAAAGAATAGTTCTGATAGGAAAACATAAAAGGTATCTTTATATTTTAGGCTGTTTGTGTGTCACCGTGAACGAAAGTTTTAAAATAGGAAGAATTTAACAAGTATAGGAATTAGCTTTTAGTGTTTAGAGTTCAAATTCTGGGTGAACTACTAGTTTAATAAACTATTTAGTTATAACATTTAAAACTTTCGCGATTTAAACACATGTTTAAACATAATTATTAAACGGGTCTAACGCGAATTAATTTGTTTACCTTATTTACCGACGTTTCGACACAGGTTTCATTGGTCATGGTCGCGGCTGACTGATGTCCCAGCAAAATGTCAAAACAGAGATTTGTGTAACTACCCAACGAAAAGTCTATGTAGAAATTTGGGGTAAACACACAATTTTTAAACTACCGACCATGACCAGTGAAACCTGTGTCGAAACGTCGGTAAATAAGGTAAACAAATTAATTCGCGTTAGACCCGTTTAATAATTATGTTTAAACTATTTCGTTGTTCGCAGCGAACGTGAAATCACGGGCCTTATATCTCTGTAACCCCTTAACCGTATTTTCTCGTATTTAAGCAGATTTTTTTATCTTATCTTACCACCTGTCATATTTTACGACAATGCGACCATCGATACTAGAGTTATCGTCGCACAAACAAACATACATACAAACGACGGATTGTCCAATTAGAATGGGAGCAATTACCTTTCCTTACCTAATATTTTATTTATATATTAAGCTTGGGGCCACTATAGACTGAAGCTAGTTTGATTCGTGGGGTAAGATTGTTCATCGAGTTTAATCGAACGAGCGAGCGAAGCGAGATAATGATCTCCCAGTCTACTTGGACAAACCGTCGTTTGTATGTACATACATACAAACGATTGTATGTATTTATGTTTGCATGTTTGTTAGACGATAATTAATTTCATTATTTCTGTAGCCCAAGCACAAGACTGCTGCGAGCTGCGAGAAAGACACCTGTCCTTGTCTAATAGTTTGGATTAGACAATGACAGTTGTTTTTTTCGATTGCAAGGTACTGTTGCGGCACTCTTGTGATTGCAATAGGGCGGCTGAGCGGTAACCAAGAACATCATAAGGCTCTTAAGCTTGAATTCAAAACAAAGGTCTTATTGTTCAAACATCTTTGATCAGGTTGTACCACTTGTGTGTAAGCAAGCAAAACCACAGAGCAGTCTAGTAAACCTATAATTTGGCCGCCGATCCATGCATCAGCCCGTAATGTTCGATTTACGACCCTACCGACGATCCACTTTTATTATTAGTAGATAAATTGGCCGTCTGAAGATGTGATGGAATTGCAATATTTTATTGAATGTTACTCTGGTGGCATTCTGAGTTATGGCCTCTTAGTTAAATATCGGAAGTAATAGACATCAGTCGTTCCTCGTTCCAAAAGTTTGAGCATTCTGGATATTTCCTCAACTCAAAATGATGAAACTATATTTTTTATGGAAATACATCACAATGGTAACCCTTAAATTCACTTAGATTTCCTTTTTGTAATTTGAACCTGCGTATTGTATATTAGAACTAAAATAACTTGTTAATTCGCCTTAGTTAATTGCCAGTATTTTAATTATTTGTGAGTTTATCATGAATGTTTTCTAGAGTTTCTTATATTTTCTATTTGTAAAAGTATTTACCTATAAATCAATTGTAATCCTAGGCCACTCTAAAAACATGTCAAAATTACAAGCAGTGAGAGATTTCTTGCAGTGTCCTACAGTGGCCTAGGGTTCCAGTTGGTTGACTGTACCTAAGCCGAGTAGACACTCACAGCTTACTGCGACAGTGGCTAGGTCTGGTGTTTCTAAAATATTATCCTATAGTGTATATTTTATTAGAGACTTATCACGCAGCAAGTAACTTGTTCCGTCTTATTTCTCTGATAGATTTGACCATGCAGGGCTGGAACCGGTACTTTATAACAACCTCTCAATATTAATACTATTTTATGCTTTTATGTAGCACTCGATCATGCATTTAGGTACATCTTCGTATTATTAGATATCCCCATCAACAATAAAATAATAAACAAAACACCGAAAGAGAACCGAAATAGTACCGTTACTTTTGTCCCCGGTACAACTAATTTACATTTACTATTTTAAAACTAAATATCGTACACCATAGTGGGATCCCTTGTAAGTTTCAGGAACTTACGCATGTCCGTTCCGATCCAACCACAATGTTATTAAACAAAGGGACCCAATATTTAGTCAACCCTTCCTGGGCTTCAAGTTCCGTTCTTTTACTTTCAGGGAATAATTTCAATGCCTACATGATAAAACTACAAGATGATATTACAATAGAGGTCACGTTATTTTATTAATTGTATGTAAATGTAAATAAATATGTAAATGTAAAATATAAACAAAAACTTCCAAACATAAAGGGCAACAAATAAAAACCATAACGTATTTCCGATCGCCATAAATCCCGTCATTGTAGTGGGGAAATATTGTTTCTAGCGAATTTATTCAAAATCGTCTTCCGGGAGCGCAGGCGGCCATGGTGATAACATTAAAATATTGACAATATTTGGCTAAAATATTGACACTTATGTCTATGAGGAGAATAAGTTTACTTAAAGCTGAGTATGTGTGCAATGTGTAGGAGATACGAGTGAACCATTTTAACAGTTTAGAAACTACTTATTGTTTGCTACACGCTACGCTTTAGTCGATCCCAGCGTTTTTCCGCATTGAGGAAAGCGTACATTTCCTACTCACATAAAGTAGGTACATCATAAAGACAAACATAGTAAAAATCATGGATATATAATAAAATAACTGAATACCCAATCAGCCGAAAAAATCACGACATAAGCACCTTTTCACATACTTAGTCGTGTTTGGAACGTGACATTCGTTAGTGCCAACAAAGATTTAACGGTGTTGGTAGTTCTATGTATAAATTGGACACTTAAGGCTTAGGCTAATAAGCTCTTTTTCGTACGAAACATAGGAACAAGTCAATGGTAAAAATACTTTGAAATGTGGGGACTGGTGCTCCGGCGAGAGTGTATTTAATTTATAAAATTGTTAAGTTAAGCGAACAGTCAAGGTGTTTAATTTATCTACGCACATATCATTAGTGCTCTAAAATGCGCTCAGTAACCATAAGCAATGACAAGCATTACCAACCAGCAGGGATTAAATAAACTGTAATTTTAACTTTACCTTGTAACAACCTCAACTTGGGTTATTAAGAGAAAAAGAGAAAATAAATTTAGAAAATGAAGTTACCTGGAAGAGGTACAGAATGCCCAAAAATATCCTACTAATTTTTAATGTGTCAAAGTTCTAACTAAATGTTGAGAGCATGAATAAAATACAATAAATTACCTCAGGGTCAAATGGGAATCAGGCCACTATGCAAGGTATGTGTAATCTAGCAGCGACATTTAAATTAAGGACGCCTCACTGCTAAATCACGGTATGGACATGTTCAAACAAAACAACAGATTCAAGTTTCAGTCATATAATTATTATTTTATAATTCCTCCCTAGGGTTAACTGGTTAGGTTACAAAATATGTCCCTCAGTTTTATCGGAACCAGTTCACGTTAAGTTGGTTTGTTATAATATTCACTTAAATTTTAGGTAACACACGCCCACGGTCTCCTCATGTAGCTGGTAGCTTACATGGAAATGATGGCACTCGGCCTTACAAACAATTTATTTAGTTCACAAAGAATAACCAGAAAGTCCACTAATATGGTTCAGTGTATCATTAAGCAAGTTTATATCACTCGATCAACCACTTTAGGTATAAGTTTTAGTGGGCACTAGAAATATGGAAAGTGTACATCACCATAATTTCACCAGCGGGGATACTCAGATATTCATCTAGGGCAGATGCCAGCTAGGAACGAGAAGTAACACGACGAGTAGACCGCTTAGAGAGGCTCGTACCTCAACTAAATCATCATTATAAAAACAAACCAAAAAAAAAAACCCCTGTGGACAAAGAAAATATCCTAATTAGGATCTTATTCGTTTTCATAATTATCTAGGACCTTCATCACAGTCTTTATCATCAACATATTAAACCAGTAACTTACCAGGGTTTAGTCTGGGGTTAGTAGTTCAAATCAACCGGAACATTCTTATTCTCTTATTAGTTCTTGTCCGGGTGACTGGGATACTCTTTGTGAACCTGAAAATACAAACACCCAGTAACAGCCATTGCAAAGAACCAAACCACGTTTTGAACTTGTAGTCGCCTCATAATGGCGTCCACGACAACTCACCGTATAAATTATATAAAAGATTGGGATTTCTCCCCTTTACAGCTTCATTTTATTCCACTCATCTGGACGTCCTTGTTGACGCTGAAAAGACAGAAACTCCAATATTAACCAGTCTTTGAGATCCACCACGAATAAAATGCCACGTGCCATGAGGCCTACCATTTTGTATCTAAATTCACCTATCCAACGTCTGTGTGACAACAGTACCGGAACAAGAATGAATCGACGAAATCGCCTTCTCGAAAGACAATGCGCCATAAGAGACCTCACACACTCAAACCTTTACAATCAACCAAATCTATATCTCAAATTGTAGTAATGTAGAATTTACTTTTCCAAATAAAACTATTTCTTTTTAAATCTAGTATTTTAATAATGAATGACCATTTGAAGGTTTGAAGACATAACAATAATCACCATCCATCTTAGACCTGAAACGAAGTAAGTGTGAACGACCTTTTTCTCCGTGTCACTATTAGGTGTCTACCTTATCTATGGCAAGACTCCGGCAAACTGACAGTTCTTTTGTCAACAAGTTGAATGCTTTATTATTGTGAGATTGAAAAGTTTATTCTTAGTTTAATTATGGATGTATGCATTTATCACTAGTGCCAGAACATAAGTATAAACGTCAGGAATGTAAATTTATTCTTAAATGAATGAGATTTGGCCCTGAAGAGGCATATTGTAGCTACAAAACAATGTCGGATTCTTCCTTATAACAGTGAGTTAAAACATTAATTTCTATTCAAAATTTTAAGTTAGGACATGGTCTTAGCAATTAGATATTATCTTAGGTTTATATTTTATTGTTTTACTTCAGATTGCCGTATGAAATACTTGAATTCAGTGTTTTACTAAACATCCAAAGTTAGTGTTATACTTGTCGATTTGAGGTTACAAAACTAACTCCATAAACTTAATTGGATACTATAAAGTGTTACAGTTCATCTTTAGTTGGGTTAAAAAATTTAAAAGAATTTTAATTTTTTTTTAATTTAAAACCTAGGGAGGTGAGCAAATTAAAGTACTATACCTTAAAGGAGAAGGTCTCTAAGAATTAAATACTTAGTTTCTAACATCAACTACTCTACTTTATTGGGGAGTGATCAGTTCGCCCAATTTTATACTACTAAATTATATCTTAACTTTTACTGACGATAATACTATTGCGTTTAAACTAGCAATACTATTTGAACAACATTACTCTACTTGGTTACCTAACATTAATTTTAATCAGGTGCACCCAATTTGTTAAAACTAACTATGGCAAAGAGAGCTTTTACTTTATTAAAGGATTGCCGTACTATTTACAACCGAGGTAGTAAGAGAACGGCTAATCGGTTTAGCACATTCTTCAATACTAGAATCTCGAAATAAAGGTTCGATCATGAAATGATCCTGGCTAGAAAGAAACTCTTACAGATTAATTTGCTTTCAGCCTGTTTTCTACTCTGAGAGTCAACGCGATTCACTAATGCGTTTTCTCCTATAGAAGTTATGGGTTAAACATCGTTATCCCTAACGAAACGAAAGAGAGTTCATATCTTTATAAGGATATAAAATTATCTCTTAAATTAACGAGCAAGAGGGTCGTCATAATAATGTGAGTGTATATCTTTATTAGGATATATCGTATACATTTTAAAACCAACATAGGGTAAAGTATTCTATCAAAGTGTCTTTATAAGGACAAATGTAGGAAATATAAGGCCAATGGTCCGTATGCATCCGATACCAAGGGTAAAGTAAATATAATCACTAGGATTTATATTTTATAATATAAAAGAGAAGTAGTTACGTCCTAAAGGGAGAAGACGATGACCGTGAAGTAGACGGCTCGGCTTCACCAGGTCGCACAATATCTTTTATATGAAA
Source organism: Lathronympha strigana (assembly GCA_949128165.1). Lineage (NCBI taxonomy): Eukaryota > Metazoa > Arthropoda > Insecta > Lepidoptera > Tortricidae > Lathronympha > Lathronympha strigana. The sequence goes on along the minus strand of OX421907.1, from coordinate 8,941,153 downwards.
GTTACCTAGGAGTTTTCCTGCTAGGGATTTTAAAGTATAAACAAGTGGTCCTAGTTTTTTGTGTATAACACATTTCTCGTAACGGGGAGCTAATTTAGCCGAAAAGTGTTTAGCGGCATTCGACAATGGGAAACATCTTTTGTAAACGATCTGGCCTTCTTCCAGTTCTACGTGGCGCTTCCGCATGTTATAATATCTAGCGTTACGTTCATGGGAGGCGACCAACGAGTTACGCACCTTTTGAAATATAGTTTTTAACTCTTTGAGTTTATCAGAAAAAGCAAAACTTGTATCCAGCTGAAGGGCGTTTTGGTCTAATGGACCATCATCATTATACAAAGAGCCCTCTAGAATCATCTGACGACCATGTGTTAAGAAATACGGAGTGTGTTTGGTAACCTCGTGAGTGGCAGTATTTAAAGCACATTGGATCTCCGCTATGTTCTTATCCCAATTACGGTGATCTGAACGTACGTATGATGCAATGGTCCTTACCAATTCGCGGTTTACTCTTTCCGTTTGGTTCGTCTGAGGATGATATCTAGGGTTATAGAAAATATGCGGAACGCTATATTTGACCATAAGGTCTCTGAAATCTTTAGAAGTAAATTGAACACCATTGTCACAGAAAATATATTTCGGTACCCCGTGTACCAGTAAGATTCCTTTTTCTACGCACTTAACTATCGCCTTCGCGGTTATGGTACGCAGAGGAAAAAGAGTTACATATTTACTAAAATAATCAGTACACACAAAGAGGTATTGATTTCTTAAATATGAGGGAGGAAATGGACCAAGAATGTCACAAGAAATTGCTTCGCCTGGTGACGACACGCGTCGGGGAGAACCCATGAGACCAGGTCTAGCTAGATTTACAGGCTTATAAGTCCTGCAAATTTCACAAGTATGAACGTATTCTTTTACATCTGAGAAAAGTGTAGGCCAAAAGTATATTTCAGCAATTTTAGAATGAGTCTTAGCTACCCCAAAATGTCCTGCAGTAGGATCATCATGATACCTCTTTAGAATCTTTTCCCGTTCCTCAAAAGGTAAAACCAACTTCCAGCCAAATTGGTCTGTCAGGCGATATTTATTCTTAGAGTAACGGAAAAGTTTATTGTTCTCAATTTTGAAATTGGGATACAAAGATGGTTTTTCTATGACCTTTCCGTAAAGGTCTTGATACCATGGATCTTGAGAAGTAGACACATCGATCTCATTTATATGAATACGTGACAGGCAATCAGGAATGATATGTTCTTTACCCTTCCTGTGTATAATTTCAAAATTAAATTGACTTAGTCTGCACGCCCAACGGTTTAGACGACCAGTTGGATTTTTCAAGTTGGTAAACCATTTTAACGACGCATGGTCAGTTACAATGTAGCATTTTCTACCTTCTACGTATGCTCTATACTGCTCTAATGCATATATAATACTCAAAAGTTCGCGTTCGGTAGCCGAATAAGAGACTTCTGGCTTATTTAGAGTACGACTACAGTAAGCTATAGGATGATCGACCCCGTCAAACTTTTGCATCAGTACCGCACCGATGGCATACGAAGAAGCGTCAGTATGTATGTAGAAATCATTATCGAAGTTAGGGCATTTAAGAATAGGTGCTGACACTAAGGCAGATTTCAGTAAGTTAAAAGAATCATTGGCTTCATTTGACCAAACAAATGGAACCTTTTTGCTAGTTAGCCGTGATAACGGACGAGCAATTTTAGAAAAATTATTTATGAAACGCCGGTACCAACCGCACGTTCCCAGAAAACGTTTCACTGCTTTTGCATCTTCAGGAATAGGAAAATTCAAAATGACATCAATCTTAGACGGATCTGTTCTCAGACCGTGTTTATCAATAAGGTATCCTAGATATTTAAGTTCACTTCTACAAAAGAGTGATTTTTTCATATTAATAGTTAAGTTAGCAAATTTTAGTTTTTCATATACCGCATTTAACAAACGTATATGTTCATCAAAATCAGAAGTACAAATGATGATGTCATCAATGTAACAGAAAACTTTATTATCGAACTCAGCGGTGAAAAGATTATCCATTAAACGTTGCATAGTTGCAGCAGCTCCGACCAAACCAAAACACATAACATTGTAATGAAATAGGCCCTTTCCGGGTACAGTGAAGCTAGTTTTTTCTTTAGAATCATTACTAAGAGGAATTTGATGATAAGCGGCACTTAAGTCCAAGGAAGTTAAAAATTTTGCTTCGCGTAAGTTATCTAAGATATAGTGAACGTATGGAACTGGGTAAGCGTCTGATTTCGAAACCGAATTCACTTTCCTACTGTCTAAGCATAGTCTCATATCCCCGTTAGGTTTTTCCACCATGACGACAGGCGAACTCCAAGGTGAGTGAGATGGTTCTACTATTCCCGCTTTTAACATACGATCCACTTCTTTCTCTAAAGCTTGTTGTTTTTGAGGACTAAGCCGATAATATTTTTGTTTAATAGGAGGTGAGTCTCCCGTATCTATAATATGTTCAATTAAATGTGTTTTTCCTAAACCCACTTTATCAGTATTAATTTGGTCGAATTTTTCTTTCACCGCTTCAAGCTGGTGTTTTTGTTCATAAGTCAAAGAGTCAGAAGTTATCAAACCCGTATCAGATTTAGATAAGTCGAGACTAGCCAAGTGGTGTTCATCACCCTTGGGAATATCAGTAATAAGTCCAGGTGCTAAGTTAAATGCTCTCCAAAAATTTAAACCCAAAACTATAGGTTGAGCAAGTTGTGGATGAATATTGAAATGAACTAATTTAATTTCTCCTCTATAATTAATAGGCAAAACCATGAATTTTGTGCATATCAGGCGATTATCGTTGGCTACACGAATAATTACTGGCTTTTTGTGAGATTGGATAGCAATCCCACCTGTAGCAAAAACTAGATGACTATCTTTACCTAAAAAGCTGGTACTAGCACCAGAGTCTAACAGACCTCTAAAATTTAAACTTAGTATATTTAAAAGAGCATAAACTCGGTCATCTCCCTTTGGAGGATTAAAGAAAATTGTCTTTTCTGCAGAAAAGGGAGCAGAAGGGTTATAGTTGTTATTTTTAGAAAAGACAAACTTATTTAGTTTTTTGGCGGAGTTTTACATTTAGAGCATTCGGAAGTGCGGACTCCTTTTTCCCCACAACGAAAACATACAATGTCCCGAGAAACAAAACACGACTTAGTAGTGTGGTTAGTTTTCCCACATCTGAAACACTTAACTCCAGACGAATTCTGTGACATCGAAGCAACGAACTGCTTCGAAGGGTTATAAGGACGTGACGGATAACGACGACGATCCTGATTATTATTGGCAGCAACATCCGAAGTGTTAGGTTCCGGCTTCTTAGCTATCACCGGTTCACGAAATGTGCTTGCTTTAACCTGAGCTAGTTCTATCCGTTTACATAACGATTTCAAGTGTTGAACAGAGTCAACATTGTGTAAAGCCAAATCCCTAGAATATTCAGGACGAATATTTCTCATCAAAGTGTCAAGTTTTTCCTGCTCTGGAACCTCCTTCGTCAAACGCTCGTACATGCCCAGAACAGTCGAGACAAAATATACAATGGTTTCAGACTTGGCCTGAGTCCTTGAACGGATCTCCTGCAGCAATTGGTAATCCAAGTCTGGAATATCAAATTCTTCCCGTAAAGCGACGGTGACCTGTTGATAAGTTAGAAGTGTATTACGCTGGGATCGGAACCATGACAACGCTGGACCCTCTAAGATTTCAGGAAAACCCCTGTATATACGGTCTTCTGAAATAAGTCTTGCGTTCCGCAGCTCCTCCAACCTAGTAAGGAATGAACGCACACAAGTGTCACCCTTAAATTTCAAATTTAAAGAGTTAATATTAAAAGTCTTGTCCGATTTGTACACAATTTCCCTAACCACTTGAGTTTGGGCCGAAGAAAAGTCCTCATCATCAGAATCAGGTGATGATGCAGCACTATCCTCCTCTAATCGTTCCAACAAAGGATCTAACATGGCTTTAAGGAGCTGTACCTCATTCGACTCCTGTAATCGAGAGAGACGGCACAAAAGATATTTAACCCGAGATGACAGGCGGTCTCTAGCAGACGTAGACAAATCCTCCGAAATCTCTTGCTGAATCTCCTCCGCTTTGCGTTGACAGATCTCAAGTTCCACGGCAGGATTGCTTTGAGCCATCTCCGGAAATTTTAAACTACCCTTCTTGGCGAGAGCAGCTGTTTGTTTCAGCGCCTGACACAAACTAGTCCTACGAGATTCTGGGTTAACGGGAAGCTTCCGTATCGCCAGCTCATGTGTGATCTCGTCTTTATGTAGGTGAGTGATTTTACAACCCGCTTTTAAGAAATCCATGTTAGGTAGTGTATCTTGTATGTACCTTATTCAATTCAAGAATATTCAAAATTATTCGAGTTATTTAAACTTACTTAAATTTTCTTATTCAGATTTTAGTCACATCCGGTAGTTGAGTAAAACTCTATTTATAATCACTTAAGCTAAGCCTCAAAGTTTGCAAGCTTAAGGGCTGCTTAAATAAAAATTGACATACAATTTTTTAAATTAAGTGTTCATATTTCATAACACTATTTCAAAGTGTAAGGTATAAAGAATATTTAGAATTCTTATAGATAACACCAGTTATACATCAGTTGCAATTGCAGAAGTACACCTTACAGACTATAAACAGGTTAGTTGCTTGAACATGTCCTATATACCTTGCGCCTACTAAATGAACACTAGTTTCATTTCATTTCATTTCATTTTATTTATTCAGTCACAATTAACATTGTATATGAATGTACTTGTTTAAATGTTAATATAGGCCAAACGTTGGGTACGCTACTGTAACAACCTCAACTTGGGTTATTAAGAGAAAAAGAGAAAATAAATTTAGAAAATGAAGTTACCTGGAAGAGGTACAGAATGCCCAAAAATATCCTACTAATTTTTAATGTGTCAAAGTTCTAACTAAATGTTGAGAGCATGAATAAAATACAATAAATTACCTCAGGGTCAAATGGGAATCAGGCCACTATGCAAGGTATGTGTAATCTAGCAGCGACATTTAAATTAAGGACGCCTCACTGCTAAATCACGGTATGGACATGTTCAAACAAAACAACAGATTCAAGTTTCAGTCATATAATTATTATTTTATAATTCCTCCCTAGGGTTAACTGGTTAGGTTACAAAATATGTCCCTCAGTTTTATCGGAACCAGTTCACGTTAAGTTGGTTTGTTATAATATTCACTTAAATTTTAGGTAACACACGCCCACGGTCTCCTCATGTAGCTGGTAGCTTACATGGAAATGATGGCACTCGGCCTTACAAACAATTTATTTAGTTCACAAAGAATAACCAGAAAGTCCACTAATATGGTTCAGTGTATCATTAAGCAAGTTTATATCACTCGATCAACCACTTTAGGTATAAGTTTTAGTGGGCACTAGAAATATGGAAAGTGTACATCACCATAATTTCACCAGCGGGGATACTCAGATATTCATCTAGGGCAGATGCCAGCTAGGAACGAGAAGTAACACGACGAGTAGACCGCTTAGAGAGGCTCGTACCTCAACTAAATCATCATTATAAAAACAAACCAAAAAAAAAAACCCCTGTGGACAAAGAAAATATCCTAATTAGGATCTTATTCGTTTTCATAATTATCTAGGACCTTCATCACAGTCTTTATCATCAACATATTAAACCAGTAACTTACCAGGGTTTAGTCTGGGGTTAGTAGTTCAAATCAACCGGAACATTCTTATTCTCTTATTAGTTCTTGTCCGGGTGACTGGGATACTCTTTGTGAACCTGAAAATACAAACACCCAGTAACAGCCATTGCAAAGAACCAAACCACGTTTTGAACTTGTAGTCGCCTCATAATGGCGTCCACGACAACTCACCGTATAAATTATATAAAAGATTGGGATTTCTCCCCTTTACAGCTTCATTTTATTCCACTCATCTGGACGTCCTTGTTGACGCTGAAAAGACAGAAACTCCAATATTAACCAGTCTTTGAGATCCACCACGAATAAAATGCCACGTGCCATGAGGCCTACCATTTTGTATCTAAATTCACCTATCCAACGTCTGTGTGACAACAGTACCGGAACAAGAATGAATCGACGAAATCGCCTTCTCGAAAGACAATGCGCCATAAGAGACCTCACACACTCAAACCTTTACAATCAACCAAATCTATATCTCAAATTGTAGTAATGTAGAATTTACTTTTCCAAATAAAACTATTTCTTTTTAAATCTAGTATTTTAATAATGAATGACCATTTGAAGGTTTGAAGACATAACAATAATCACCATCCATCTTAGACCTGAAACGAAGTAAGTGTGAACGACCTTTTTCTCCGTGTCACTATTAGGTGTCTACCTTATCTATGGCAAGACTCCGGCAAACTGACAGTTCTTTTGTCAACAAGTTGAATGCTTTATTATTGTGAGATTGAAAAGTTTATTCTTAGTTTAATTATGGATGTATGCATTTATCACTAGTGCCAGAACATAAGTATAAACGTCAGGAATGTAAATTTATTCTTAAATGAATGAGATTTGGCCCTGAAGAGGCATATTGTAGCTACAAAACAATGTCGGATTCTTCCTTATAACAGTGAGTTAAAACATTAATTTCTATTCAAAATTTTAAGTTAGGACATGGTCTTAGCAATTAGATATTATCTTAGGTTTATATTTTATTGTTTTACTTCAGATTGCCGTATGAAATACTTGAATTCAGTGTTTTACTAAACATCCAAAGTTAGTGTTATACTTGTCGATTTGAGGTTACAAAACTAACTCCATAAACTTAATTGGATACTATAAAGTGTTACAACCTCCTCAAAACAGTAAGTTATGAGTTTAAATTCGTAAACGCCGCCATTCCAAACTGTCGTTTGTTTGATGGCTTTTTACTGTTTACGAGTGAAACATTGTGAGTTTGTTTCTGTAAGTGTTCAATTTTAGAAGTAGCACTAGTAGGTAACAATGTAAGTCATTTCCCTACAGTTCCTGAACCGATCTTAGAGCACTTATGATATATATGTGTGTAGATAGAGTAGTGTATGCAACTATACATAATTAGGCATTACAAGTCGTTCCTACAATGTATCATTGTGTACCTTGCTAAAGTCAGAATCACTAACACTCGTGTTGTAATTTTTGTACAGCCGTTCCTATAATGTATCATTGTGTACCTTGCTAAAGTCAGAATCAGTATTACCTATAGCCAATATGCTAGAGATCTGGCGGACTACCATATAAATGTGACGTTCCATACGCGCGCGAGTCCATACTCCATATACATCGGCCGTGACTTAAGGTAGGAAATGACAGGCGACAGCGTAAGTTGTGCTATAGCAGATCTGTTTGTCACCGTGACAAAATACGAAACGGTACATAAATCAAACTCGTATACCGTACATTCATTTTCAACTGACTTCAAAATTTCAATAGGAGATTATCAACTCGTGTAAATTTTTGGTTTAGATGTTTAGTCTAGTCGTTCGAGAGACCATGCCTACGAAGCTGGAGTTCCCGAGTTCAAATGCCTGTAAAAGTATATTTTTTTGTGTGTTTATGATATCACGAATATTTTTGCTCCCGACTTACGGTAGTGAGTCTATGTGAGTGTCTCTTGGCTATTTTATGAACATTTGCTTTTTTCAAACGTGCAAATGAATTCAGTAAATACAAAGGCCAATACTGTCAACGGAACGTGATTTCAGCGGACAATACAGCGTCATGGAATCTTTTTTCAGCGCCCGCCGGACGCGAGCCGCCGGAAGCGAGACGTTACTAAAGGTTCTCACTTTTCAGCATTCCATACTGTTTTGTGTCTCTTTATGCTTATTGTATGGTTAGTTTTGATTGAATCCTCAACTCTAAAGCTTTACACATATTGGCAGTTTTTCTGTTTTGGAAGATTGTCCTGAGACCATTATTGCATTTATAGCACATACTAACTTCTAATAAACTTTTCATACTCCATATTAGCCTGATTTCGATTGAGAGCTTTACGTCTCTGAATTCCGCATGGATTGACTTTCTTTACAACCATTTTCGGAGCCTATATAAATTGTAGCATACGAATGTTTCGACGCTGACGTATGGGAAGCCTACCAAGCTGTGTACGAAATTTCGACTCGTGGTCGTATTTCCGGAGGCAGAAAATAAATCGAAAGTATTAATTAATAGTGCTTTAATTATTTGTTATATTCATATACTTAATTACAATTTTCCCATTCCTGTTTATCTGATAAATAATCCGACACATGTAATAAGATTTTTGAATGAATCTTTGTTTAACAACTTTTTAAAATTTTTGTTTTGTGTATAATTCGTCCAATAAAAGATTTCCGAGCTTCAGCGAGTCATAAGGGACGCACGCTAAGTTTACGTTTACTTCTGGTATTCAATCGTGTATGTCAGATGTTCTTTGGCAGATGTTCGTAGTATTTCCTAGCGTATAATAATCATCTAATTTGGACCTGAAATAAGATAAACAATAAAAAATTCAGTTAAATCCATTCCAATCCGCGCCCGACATAAAATTCACACAAAACTAAAGAGAAAAATAAAACTTTAATAGTAAATAATATTTTTTACTAACAATCATATACTTAAACTATTAAATATATGTTATTTCTTGCCCCACGACACGTTTAAGATTTAAAAATGTTGTTTGCTTCTTAATTCTATTAGATCTAAAGAACATTCCTACAAACTCCTCGCTAAATTCCCATAAGACAAGACTACTATTCGCTCGAAAGAGTGAAATTAAAATTGTATTCACCAAATGCGAGTAACGAGAACATAATCCACAGTAGCGCACAGGAAACAATACTCGATCCTCTGAATTAATGACTACACGGTCCACTGTCAGGGGTGCTCACGCCGCGGTTTAAATTATATTTAAACACCTTTAATAAATATTGTCACATTAGCTTCATCCGATGAGATTACAATAGGCCATGATTAATATTTATAAGAGTCTGGCACATTCAATTTATTTAGATATCGATACGTTATTATGTTAAAGTTTACTAAAAGTAGGTATATAGAAATGCAACAATGAGAAAGACATTTAAAATTTTCTTAAGTCTACTAAGACATAAGGGATCTACTCAGCGTATGTTATGGTGGGTATAGCAACCTCACTGCTGTTTTTAAATTCACACCGAATAACTACCTACCTCGTGTTGTTAAAAAGTAAATTGACTACCTACAAAAAAAAATATAATTTTATGTATTTTTATTTTATCATTTGTCATTCCTTAAATATATGTATGCTCCTGACGACCGGATATCAAAATTTGACAAATACTCAAAAATTCATCTAGACCTATGTATCATATCATGGCCACGATTAGTCAGGATTGAATATTTTATTTTTTAGATGACCAATGTCCATCTCGTTTTATAGCTAATAATTAGCAATTCAATTTTTTTTTCAAATCTTAACGACGTATTTATAAACCATCAAAACATAACACACATTAAAGCACAAGAATCACCAATGTTGATGACCCCTGCCTTGCAATATTTCAGGGCAACAATGGGTAGTCGTTTCGTTCGGATCACCTGCGGATATTAGTTGACGACCCCTGGCGCAGTTGGCGAACACTGGAGCGGGGTTTGATTACAGGTGTTCACGCTTGTAATTGTTGAACTGTTGGTAATTTCAGTTTTTCTCTCAGTTTTTCTGTAATTAATGAACCCATTCAGCACTAGTTTGTCGTAATTAGCGCTGAATGGGTTCATTAATAACAAATATTAGATGCAAGACTACATAAGTATTCTTGTTTCTATTGAGTATTTAATAGTGATTGTAATTGTATTTTAGGCACACAAATATCCCGCAGAGTGAAGCTACCCGGCAATAGGCACGGAAGTATTAGAACCGCATCCCGTTCCGATCATTACGCCGCCCGGCCCCGTCCGTCCCCGTTTGGCCTCGCCCCGGCCCGACTGTATCCGTTTTTCCAAATTTATAGGGTATTTACCAATTAGGGCCCATTCAGGTTGAATAGCAGGCTTCATAATACAACAATTTATGGGAAGTTTATACATGACCGCTCATTTGTGATTTTCATGATTAGGACGAGTAACATAGTACATTGAATTTAAGCCCGAATCGAAGACGAGTTCGTAATTCTTGTATCGCCCGTGACACATACAATTTTTTTTATCACATTTGCGTTTGCAAGTTTGCATCAGAGACATCAGAGTCCACAGTACTCTGCGGTACAAGGCGCTCCGGGACAATTACGAGCAGGTGTGATGAAATAGTACATTACTGCAGAGGCCGTGAAGTAAAGGATTGCAGGACGAGCTTGTGGTAGACGGCCGAGTCGTAGACGAGGCCAGATTAAACAAGTCTTGCAATCTCTCTTCCGGCCGAGGCTTGTATAGTGCTTTTCACAAACATTGTGAGGAAATTTTAAAATTAAAATAACTAGGTAGGTAAATAGTTAATAAGGAAAAAAAATTTTAATTTGCCTCCTTTTTATTTTTTAAAGATGCCATTTGAATGAGCTATTTGAGCACCATGTTTAACCGCACATAAATATACATAGAACCATAGAATTTGTTTTTTTTATGTCGCAAGTATCTTGTGGTCGTTGGCTGTATGTAATTTTCCCTTTGTCAGTTTAGTGTTAGTACGCATATTAAAAAAGTTAGAGCAGCGGACAATAATGTTTCGTTCATACTTACGCCATACATTACTTCACGGCCTCCGGCCAAGAAGTAAATGGGGGGAGGAGCCATAAACAAGAAACTTCATGTCTTCATTTCGTGACATAAATGCATACATTTCCGATCATGTTTGAGAAAATAACAAACAATTTTCTCAAACAGATGATCTACGACTCGGCCGTCTACCACAAACTCGTCCTGCAATCTCTTGCTTCACGGCCTCTGGTGTTGACAGAGGCTAGTTTGTCGCAGCGCGCGCTCCACGTTAGCCCAGAGTCAATTATGAAGCCTAGGTACTTAACTTCAGTTACTTAAGTATCTAATTGCATGCCGAATGAAAGCTTGGCTGTTTGTGCTTGCTTTTTTGCTGCTGCTGCTGGGCAAAGGCTTTCCCTCTTTCCAGAGAAATTCGACTCAGTCCAGCGCAGTACGCGCCGCCGTTGCTTGTAGAATGTATACATCTAGGTCATCCCGCCATCTCTTTTTTTATGCCTGTACCAACAAGGAAAAGATAGATATTTAAATTTTATATTTTGACATTTAAATGGAATCAGAGAATACATTTTTTTTAATAATAAATAAAGGTACCTATTATAATACTATTTACAACAATTGACGACCGTGGCAATGAGCTACTGAGCACAGCAGCAGCTTTGGCCTGCGCCTAGTGCGCCTGGTATACGACCTGGCTGTCCACGCTACTGCATGACCTTGCATCCTCAAGGCATCAGCGTCGGGATACTCAATCCCGTAAGAATATGTGATCGCGAGTGTTTTGAGTTAAATCCAGGTTAGTTACCTACTTAAATTGAACTGTAAATTAACGTCGATTGACCAATTTTAAGTGTTGTATGTGACCCAGTGCACATAAAATACTACTCATTTACATCACAACACAGGAAGGCGCCCTGTGTTAAAAAAAATTACAAGGTTCATGCTAATGCTAAGTGACCCTGTGAATAGCAGAGAAACCCATTTTTACGGTTAAAAAGTCTCCTAGCAAATTTTGAAAAGTTATTAATAAATCGCCGATACCATCCCGCTATATATAAAATACTCGGTTGGATAATTAAGTTTAATGCTGACTGATACACAATATAATAATTTTTGTCTATCTTCTAGCCTATTTAGAAGATTGACAAATTACTTGTACTTCTAGGTACCCTAAGTAATTTTATACTTTCGTAAAAAATGTGGATTTATAAATATAATAGGTTTTTAACGCTGCTTTTTCTTTCTTTTTCTTTGGTCAAAAAAAGAAATGTCACAATACAATATACAGTAAGGTACGTTGTCACAATGCACGAGTAAACTTGGTACTCTACATTTTCAAACGCGAATCCCTTTAAATATTAAAACAAGCTTAAAATGCACCTTTTACGCGTAATTTAGCGTTCATCCAAAGCCGAAGTGTCAAAACTTGAACAGACTAGACACAAATCATGCCAATAGACCGCGAGATAAAACATCAGCGCAACTTTGTAAGCCCGATAGCCCGGCAGCCATACACTACTTTTTCTAATATTTTCGAACGCTCTGTGTTTTTGTTGCAGTTTTGACTGCTTTATCTTTACACGAAAGCGATTGAGCATGCTGCAGATCTACTCTGATCTTATCTTTGTCGAACCGGGTTTAACACAATGTACTTTGCTAAATACAAACATTGAGAGACAATTTATTTTTATTAGTTTTATAAAATTCATCTTACTGAATACCTATTTCAGATCACCATCTTCCTCGCTTTGCTCGACTTTTCACATTTCTATTGGAACTTTCATATGCTTGCCTGCTTACATATAATTGTAAGCGAAATAAATTTTTGAACAATTAGATCTAGTTCTCAAATTTCTACCAATGTACTTTCTCAAATAACTTAAATGTACCTCAAAAATTATTGAACAATGTAGGTACAATACACAGTTGCCGTTGTGAAATCGAATTAAATGCTAAATCACATTTAGTTCTTCCTGCGCAGAAAAAGATTCTAGACGTCAGCAATTGATGAGACGACGACCAAATACCTGTATTAATTCTCCATACTATAATCCGCTCCACGGATCCGAAAGGGGGTTAAATTTTCAGGGTTCGGATTAAAGAGGTCCTACTGTAACACAAATTATTTTATCCTTATCATAAGTTTTCATTTTTAACTGAAATCACCTCAATTCAAGAATATTTTTAAAGATCTTCTAACTAATAACGTGTTCATTTACAGGAATTTCAGATAACCTAAAGCCGTATTTACCTACTTCACATTCCTAATAAAGTGACCGCAGAAAGTTTCCGCAAAAAGTGGAACAAACAACAAATAAGCAAATACACATTCCATAAAGGCTGGCCACGTTGCCCCGTTGGATAGCAATGCTGATCCGCTGGGCAAAATAGTGGCCAGCCCTCTGGTCACCAGAAGCCTCAACCAGGCGCGAGGCAATGTCTCTATAAATACGACGAGCGCTTGGCCCCCACGGCCCCAGGGTTTCAACCCCAAACGCCGCAAATATGTAGGACGATACCAAGGACGGCTTATTTGCGATGCTTGTGCTTTTCAGCGGAGCATGCAGCTGCACCAGCATCCACTTTGGTGCCTGGAATATGGGATGGCGCCAGGGTATCTACACCGGTAGCATCCCAGACAAGAGGATGACCCATACTCCAAGGCACCAACGTCATTCCGTCGGGCCTCTTGCCAGCATCCCTGGCCAGTCCATCGGGCTTGAGAACTGCCGGTACCTTAGCACTGACGAGGGCTTTTCAGATAATATCGTTGATGCTGCGTTTATGGCGACGAATTCTCCCAGCACTCTGGTCGCATGAGAAGCCGTGGTGACCAGATCGTCGACGGTGGCTCCGCATATGCAACGATGGGGCACGTTTGTTGATGCGCCTATCCTCAGGCAGGGCAGGAGGCTAACCGAAAAGTGTTATCGTCTAGCAAAGTGCCTATGGATGGTGATGGGAGTGTCTGTAGCCATAGACCCGATTCTCATTCTGCGGTGGCAATAATACGTAAAGTAAGTGAGTAAATCTTAAGTTCTTTTCAGTATTCATTTACAAAAATCCGTGGGCACAACATTTTTTGGTGGTCGGAGTGGACAACCCCCAACCTCTCTTACATTTAATACACCCCTGTAGCTTTCACAAAACAGCCTGTATTATATTATAATTACTATATAAAACGAGATATTTACCATGTATATTTATTTTTGTGAGTTCCCGATATTTCGGCACTGTTACAAGGGCCATGTTCATGGTGTAACTGATTTACTGCGAGTTTTTATTTTTGGTCTACCCACACGCCGTAGCGATCTACCCGCTTACGGGTTCGTTTAATTTGCGCCGTGTCACTGCCGCTACTACCGTCCACTTTCTCACTTGGAACTCGATCACGTACATGACACACGACTCTTACAGGACCAGTCAATTTTGGATTTTTGAATTTTCGAATTACTGGATGCCACACCCTCGACAGTTGAAACCCGTCTTCTCGGTTGAAGTTCTTGTATTTTAGGATTTCTATAGCTTCCTTAACCATCCTTGGTGTAATGATTTTCGGTCGAGAGTGTCTGAGGGTTGTGCATCTCAATCCAGTGATTTGTTCCTTCCTCCAAAAGATGTTCAGCGACTGCCGATTTTCTAGGTTCGTTGTTTTTAAACGCTCGTATGTGCTCCTTTATACGGCACGCGATTGTACATACGCTTAGTTTGTCCTATGTAGGAGCTACCACAGCTACATTCAATTTTGTAAATGCCTTGACGTTCAAGTGGGAACGTATCCTTTGGCGTCCGTAAATGTTGTGACAATTTTATATAATTTTTACTTCCCCAAAAAAAAACATTGAAAGATAAGAATTCAATTTTTCAACTTTATTATTAATAATGCCTTAAATCATTTTAATTTGAAGACAAAAAATTATAATTTAATAAGTATTTAATTTTTTAAGGCACCATTTTATTCAACACTTTACGTCAAAATTTTAAGTGGCACCCCTTCGCAAATCACTTTATAAGTAAAATAAAAGGAGCCACTATACAAAAGGAATTTCCTTGTTTATCATTTGCCATATATCGCAGATTTAAGTGGTCTAATCCGACAACTAAATACTATCTAATGTCAAGAACACATCAATATGTGCGAAATGTTTCGTTACTGATGTGGTGTCATCATCAAAATTAGCATTGAAAACGGTAAGATTAATCTAGTAAGGTTATTAGGCTAAACTGATAGGCAGAAAACGAAAGTAAATTAAATACTATGGCAGCCTGGGTCAGTACTCGTTCCCGAACTGAAGAAGTTCCACACAATCGGTGCAAGGAACTTTTGCCAACTAATTAACGCGCAAGTTAATGACTTATGCCGACTGCGATAGGCAGATTATTGAAAACTCTTTCATAAAACGTACAGGGTGGGAATTAGATGTAATATTTGATGTATATGTGTTTGAACGGCCTGCTAGACTAGTTGGTAGTGACCTTGCCTACGAAGCAGGAGGTCCCGGGTTTGAATCCTGGTCAGGGCATTTATTTGTGTGTTTATCACGAATATTTGTTCCTGAGTTATGGATGTTTTCTATGTATTTAAGTATTTATATGTATCTATCTATTATATATATCGTCGCCTAGTACCCACAACAAAAGCCTTAGAGCTTACCGTGGGATTAGGTCGATTTGTGTAAGATTGTCCCATAATATTTATTTATTTATTATTTAATATAAAGTCAGCATCTTCTAGGTATTTAGCAGATTATGAACCATATCTTTCTGTTATCGTGTCAGGATCGTGTCACTATAAATACGTACTTTTGCAGGCCGTTACAATCTTACTTCATTCTGTTATAATAAATTTGTTATAGTAGGTGCCAAATTTATTCGAACGATTTATTAAATTCTTAACTGAAAGAGTAAAAACCTCACTTTCTCGTTTTTGCTGGGAGCTACTATCTACTATACCTCTGTGTGTCTCCTCAAACCTTACTACCTCACATCTGTAAGAACCTTCTTGAATGATCTCACAACGCAATGGGCTCGCGGATTTAAAAAGGAACTACGTAGTCAACTCGTTCGGTCCTATCTTATCTTAACGAATCAGTGAGCGCGCGAGTTACGGGCCGCTTCGGGAGCATTCGGGACGCAGCCGAACTTCGATTTCAATTCCAATTCTAAAAACTGCTCGTTAAGGGTAAGTTTTATACTTATTATATTTCGTAAGCTTGATCTCATAGAGTCTACGTTATTTCTTCCAAGCAAATGAACAGTCAAACTTTAAATGTAAAGTGTAGTGACGCAGGGTATGGACGAGTACCTACTTGAACCTAGTAGAACATAAAAATCATAAGTAGAATACGAGGATCGCATAAAAGTTGGATCAGGCTCAGAAGATATAGTTTAAAATGCTACCCACGACTATTTTCTGTCACTCAAACTGTGGCACACATAGATATAGAATAAAATAACTAGATACCCAATCAGCCGAAAAAAATGACGCCGTAAAAGTGCAGCAGTTGCGACTCTTTTTCATATTGTCTTGTTTAGAACGTGACGTTTTGTTAGTTGCCAAACAGCCTATAATAGTAGTTTATGTGATTGTATATAATGAAAGACATTAAAACTAGAGTGTGGGTTTATGAAACGAGGCGTTAGCCGAGTTTCATACTAACATCACACGAGTCTTCACATGCGATTTTTGAACGCATTATTGAAGGCTTTTGAGAAGGATTGTGAGTATAATAAACTTTTAAAGTGTATGAATTTGACACTTAATGCTCACTTCAGTAAGCTCTTTTTCATACGAAACACTTACCGTTTGTATCATTATCAATGCAAGTTCGCTAATGTTATTCTGATCTACATTTTTTGACGTTTTTGTTCTGCTTTATGTGTCTATTTCTTTTAATATGTCAACGGTGGCACATAAACAATTTTTGAGCTTAGGCACAGTCACGGGCAGCGTTGCATCGACACCCTTAAGGCGCATCCTGCTGTATATTTTGTATTATTATACAATAATGACGTCAACACATTGAAATTTGTTATGTATTTTTTTATATGTTGTGCTATTTATGGTATGTCGAACCTCATATTTACAAAGTTCAGCCGTTTAATTATATGTAATTTTTTTCATTTGGCGTATAGGTGACTCGTATCCAGCTGAATAAATACCCAAAGGCAAACTTGAGCTATTAATAGTCTACATTAATTTTGCAATGTAGGTACCTCGTATGTTTATAAGTACGACAGAAAACTAATAAAAACTCAAAAAACATGAAACGGTTGAAATAATTACAATTATACTTTTTTGTAATTAACTTATTACGTTATTACAGGGATACAAGTATTTTGCATGGATTTTTAGCTCTATTATGCCCTATTATGAGTCATTAGTAATTATAAAACCGGCCAAGTGCGAGTCGGACTCGCGCACCGAGGGTTAATAAAGTTTATGTTGCAACTACACCTAGAAGTAGAAATTTGACGTCAGCCACATTTGGGTCAGTCGTTTGTGCGGCATGGAGTAAATATGTGAGTTTGTTTTTGATTGATATATTTTTAAGTTTAGTTATAAGACAGTGAAATTAAACACTTTAGAACGGATTAATCGCGTTTATTAACACCATGACCCTACGTTTCGAGCCCTTTACAGCACTCGTTTTCACAGGGTGAAGATGATGACTGAGAGAATCGAATTCTCCCCGTCAATCAAAAAAGACCACAACATGCCTCTGGAATATGCTTAACTACTCGAATATTGCCTGACGTCGGGTAACTTGCTTTGGAACAATGAATTCCATAAGCAGGTCGACAGTGTAGCAATGGGGCCGTGTCTCTCCTGTCGCTTCATGGAGGACTTCGAGAAGAAGGCTCTTGCTGTGGCTCCTGTCCAGCCGAAGATACTGAAAAGATACGTAGATGACACTTTTACTATATAACCTACAAGTAGTGTATCAGCTTTTCTGAAGCATCCTTATTCCATTCATAGTAAAAATATATTTACTATGGAGTTGGAAAAATAATGTTCACTTCTTTTTTAAGCTAACACTGTTGTTGCAAGCGTCATGTTCACGGAGTGAAATACCGGGTGCTCAATAAAACAAACATACATGGTAATTATCCCGTTTCAAATATTAATTATAATTGTTCACTTCCTTTCTCAGATACTCTCATTGAACGGAATCCTGATAACTCCTTAGGCTTCGGCCTAAGTTTCCACAGTAGGTAACCACAAGGACAACTTCGCCTTAACAGAATTCACCTGCTAATGGCTTATGGAAAGCCCACCTTAGGTAATATTTAACGTTCGCTAGCGTTAGTGTGTGGCCACGCGTGATGCGATACCGGCTAACGTCGAACGTTTTTAAACGTAGAATCGGTTTTAAACGTGGAACGTTTTTACATGTGTAATGGAATGGAAGGACAGTGTTTTGTTTATTGCCACGATAACCGTTTGCGAAATAACCTGCCTGTGAATTGATGTATTTGAGTTAGCTTAATGTATAAGATGATACTCAATACATCACAAAATTAAGTATGATGTTAATGGTAATGATAAATTACGTAAGTATAAAATTGCTACTCATAACTTTAATGAAGTGAAATAAATAAACGCCGTGTCTAAAAAGTTCAAATACAATATGTTTCGAACTGGTATAAATAACTTGAAGCTCCAAATAAATTGTAAGTACTATTTATAAAATTGACACATATATTAATAGAAACATATTTTATTAATGTGTAAAACACGATGAACATTAGAAATTTACTAAAACGGGGCTTAATCGTGTAAAACTTTAGCGCCCATTTAGTACATTTATAATGTGTGAAAATCGTGAAAGTTTAATACGATGAAGCAATTTCGAAAAGTAATGCTGATGATGAAGACCAGGGATGGCAAAGTGGAACTGCTTAGTAATTCCCAGCTCTATCGTCCGATTTCAGACATTCATCTTTTGTTTTTAAGGAAATACCTTCATGGTTGTCATATTTGATTATAGTTCTATTCTGATAATGAAATTTATGAGGAATTGAGAGAACTCCTCAAACTTTAACGGCACATGCATTGAGATTTGAGGGTTTCCTTAAGTAACTTGAACATTGTTTTGGGGGGGACCAACATTTTCGTGAAGTGGACCTGATGATGAAGACCAGGGATGACAAAGTGGAACGGGTCAATACGTATTATCCTACTTGTGACATTAATCTTTTTGATTTGATTCCTATTCTGATGATCGAGTTCTTAGGAATTCAGAACTCCTCAAATTTGAACGGCACGTGCATTGTAATTAGCGGGTATTCCTAATTGGCTTGAGCATTTTCTTACTGAAGCCATCATTTTGCAGGGGTGGTGTTAAAGGCCAAATGAATAAGGTTTTTTTTTTAAACATTTAAGTTACTTGCTCGCATCAAGCTTTAATGACAAGAAAACGCTGCTGTGTCATTACTAGTATAAAAATGTCATTTTTTGCAGTATGCGTCCCCCGTTTTTGGCCTTTCGTACTCACTCAGTCCATACAATGTTATACAAAAATCTTATTTTTTCTGCATATTCTTTTGACAATGGGAAAGGGGGCCTAAGGCCGCTCCATGTATCATTTAACTTAATGCTTGCACGTACGTATACCTACGTGACGTAAGTGTATTCATGAGAAATTGTCTTCTATTTTCGAGATTGTTATTTATTGATATTAAACATTTTAATTAAATTAGTTAGCAAAGATTGCTTCAGAAGATGACAGGATTCTGATTACCTCAACCATCACCGCTTCTCACGCATGAGAGGGATCGGACTTGTCTTCATACCCAAAGCGGCTTGGAGAATTCACATACAGTCAGCAGCGGAATTATCGCAGCGAGAGGGATATTCAAAATGATCTTGACACACTTTTATTGTCACAACAATAAGGTCGTAGAATTTTGAGCACGTTGCCAGCTTTGCTACTTCTGCTGCTGACTATACACCTTTGAATTTCTGCTCTTTACCTGAACGCTCTCAAAAGTGCCATACAAACGGGTTTAAACAGCGGCCCTAGGCACTGCCGAGTTCGCGTGTAAATCAGTTAGCGAAGATTGCTTCAGAAGATGACGCCGTAACGCGATTCCGCCGGGTACGCTACTGTTTAGCGGGGCTAGGGTTGTCACGCAAAAAAATAAATATTTAAAGGTTTGACGCAAAGCCGCCATGGAGAAGTTCAGTTTTGAAATAAATACTGAACTAAAACTAAAAAGTAAAGCCACGAAATAGTAAAATGACAGACGTACGCGTTAGTACATTATAGCACTGAGCGGGTAAATTAAATACGTACGTATTTAATTATTTCTAATGCATTTGTCTGTTAAAGCTTGTTTAGGTAGTCTAAACTATTTTTTAGGTAGTCTTATGTCAGTTATATTTTTTTTTCAATATCATTTTATGTAACATCTTGCAGAACATCCTAAAATATACATAGATACATACATACATACATACATAATATAAAATAAAACTAAGTTGACATCAATGATAATAGTGGTGCAGAGACTGCAGAGATAGAGTATGGAAAGCTGCTATCTTTACTTACTCGTACCTACACACCGACTTAATGTACCTATCTTCTTATCGGATAACAATTTTCTAAGAAAACCGCTTCGAAATGTATAAAAAAATAGTTATTTTTGGGTAGAACAATATGATGTTACCCACTCGATGATGGAACAATTGCATAAGTATATAAACATGTTATATAACTTAGCCATTCAAAATCCTTAGAGAGCTAGCCCTATCCCAACTCTGCACGTAGCCTAAAGGGTTCGCTACAAATTGGCCGGTTAAAACAACGACATTAGCTACCGCACGCCGATGCGTTTACACTCATAAATATTAAACGTTTGGAGGGGCGAAAAATAACTTTAATATTTCGTTACGCTTTTGTTTTCGCCGCGCCATTTGATAAAAGTTAAGTCGCATAAAATAGCGCAAATGAAGCAATGTTTCAAGACATTAGAAGACTTAAAAATCTGATATCCTTCTATAGATTTCTTTTCCGTTTTTACCAACTAGGCGTAGGTAGTCTTTTTACAAAATATTATTTAATGTCAATGTTAAATTGGACTTGGATTCTAACAACCTTTAAAATTGAGTTTTTCAGTCAGATAGTCCAGGCTATCCAGATTTGGAATGGTCTTCCACTGTCTATTAGGCAAGCTCAAAGCAAGTTTAGTTACAAGCGTTTGGTGCATAAGCATTTTTTTGACAAGGTTCAGTCGTCCTCCTCACGAAACTCATGATGACTGGTACTGAATTTATATTATGTAAGTACTGTACTGTGGTGAAGTTGGACGATACGATTAGGTCTTCGTTATCATCAATCCTCAACGTGCACCTTGACGATTCACAATGGTGTCAGGCTTCCCTCCCTGTTCGTCACGGTGGGCTAGGGATAAGGCGCTGTCGGGAAGTGGGTGTGGTGGCATTCCTTGCTTCAGCTCACGGGACTTTGGGGCTGGTTGCTCGCATCTTGTCATGTAATGGTGACAGTCCCCGGATACCGTTTGTGGCTGAAGCTCTTTCAAGGTGGTCCACGATTTGCCGAAGCAACGACCGTCCTGATAACCCTGGTTCCCAAAGGGGGTGGGACGATATCTTGTCCAAGGATATTTGCGCGACTTTGGTGGGCAGCGCGGCGGGGTCTGACTTAGCGCGTCTCAAGGCCGCAACTAGACCAGAGTCAGGGGCGTGGCTCCAGGCTTTACCTTCCCCTCAGCTCGGCACTTTGCTCGATAATGACTCGTTGAGGATAGCAGTTGCCTTGCGTTTGGGGTGTAAAGTCTGTGAGCCGCACAGGTGCGTTTGTGGAGTCATGGTTGAGGAGAATGGCTACCATGGACTTCATTGTCAAAGATGCGCAGGGCGCTTTGCAAGGCATCATTCAATCAATGATGTGGTTCGCCGGGCTCTAGTGTCGGCCAACATCCCTTGCGTCCTGGAGCCTCCAGGATTGTCTCGCACCGACGGGAAGAGGCCGGACGGACTCACATTGGTTCCGTGGCAAAAGGGACGGTGCCTTTTGTGGGATGCCATATGCGTCAGTACGTTTGCACCGTCCCACCTTGGCCTCACGGTTAAGGCGGCTGGATCGGCCGCTGAACATGCGGCCCAACTTAAGCACGCCAAGTATAGTGCCCTGGAGCCACTGTACGATTTCGTGCCGGTTGCGGTGGAGACTGCGGGGCCCTGGGGAACGGAGGCTAAGGATTTTGTGAGAGAACTTGGTCGCCGGCTTAGGGAGAGGGGCTGGGATCCGCGATCCGGGTCGTATCTGGTGCAGAGGTTTTCTTTAGCTATACAGCGCGGAAACGCTGCTGGTGTGATGGGGACCTTTGCGCCGGATGCGACTCGGAGTGGTCTCTTTTAGATCACTATAGATAGAGTAAGCGAAAAATGACGAAGCCTGTTGCGGATTGCTTTATTGTTTCTGTGATGACGACGCCTGTTGCTGATTTCTGATTGTACCCTCTTGACGAAGCCTACGTTGCGGATATTGATTTGTCATTTGTAATTTTTTTTATGTAAATTAATTTTGTGAATATAGTGTAAGTACTTGTATTTTTTGTACGTACTTGTACGTTTTGCAATATTTATGTATTATAAATATGTATATTAACTTGTTATCTTTGGTTACACTTTTTGTTATGGATTGATGACCCTGCACCAACTGAATATTTCTGTTGAGCCCATTGTTTGACTGATTTAGAATGCCTTACGGTATTAAGTGTGCCATTTGTACTTTTCTTAGTTGTGCAATAAACAATTGTAAAGCATGAAATAAATCATTTAGTAATTATAATAAATGTTTTGATTCGCTGCGGTCGCTGGTCCGATCCCAGCCCTAAGCACTGGGGGCATTGCTCACTTTTTTGTAGTACTTATATGATATCTCTTCAATTTATAATTGTGCAATTTTCAATAAAATAAATAAATTGTACCTACTAAAATTGTAAAATATATATCGGTTGTTACCAATAAGGCCTCTAAATAATACCTATCGTTTTTCGTTCGCACTCTGGTTATTTGTTTATAATGGTCGGCCAACAGTTGTCGGAGCTGAGGCATTTGCATATTTCCAATCCTGGCGAGCCTCGGGCTGCGGACAGGACGGGATAAATTGACTATACCCAGTTTTTGAAATGATGTAACAATAAGTTTATAACAAAAATGAATTTAGGGAAATATTACGTTCAAAACTTTTGAAAAAAGCGAAGATTTCTGTATTAGAGCGTGGTATTGTAAATAATTATAGTTTGTGTTGGTGTAATAATATTGCTTATTGGTAATTGTTGCACGCTAAGGGCCACTTGCACCACCCGTGTTTAGTCACATAACCCGTAGATAAGCTATTTTTTAGCAACTTAACTCCGGGTTAGCGGCTAACCCTGGGTGGTGCAAGTGGGCCTAACAAAGTACTTCATACGTTCCAATATTCCCAATTCATTTAGTATTATATTTTGACGTTGGGGACCTTTTAAATCTCTAGTGTTTATTTTGACGCTTGGTTAGAAGCCTTTACATCTCCAAATCCTATTATATTCATGTTTAATTTTGGAATACGGATCTCTTACATCTCCAAACTTAATTATATTGTCACCTAAAGAAACTATAGATCTCTTTGCATTTTCTAGTTCTTAGTTTTGTTTTTCTAAGTGTTTACCCAAGTATTGGCTGATGAAATATCAATATTTGTGACTGTTTTTAGTAACAGGTTGTAGCATTACATTATGTTTCTTGTAAGCTTCGGATTCATTGAGCGTCTTTCTAGCTCTATTCCTTGCACTTATCTTTCAGTTCACTGTATGTTTATGCTATTTTATAGTTGATTAAGCTGCATTTTGAAGATCTGAAAGAATCCTGTTATTAACTTCAATACGTAAAATCTTTCACACACTGGTTTGACCTAAAATCTCCTAGCGGCTAACCGGCTTATATGTATAACGTTCTTCCTTTTCAAGGATAACTGCTTATTTTTGTGAAATTTATCATAATTACTCATATTTTCCCGTTTGTTTACACTTTTTGATATATCTATTTATAAGTATCCATGGTTACATACTTTGTCGTAAATTGTCAATTTCTAAATTTCTTACCATGCAGTTTAGGTTTTCTACATTTAAATAAGTTTGTTTGATATTTAATACTGGTACTTTGTAAATATTTAAATTTAAATTTAACAATTCTAAATTCTCGAGCTGGGGTATAAAACCCCGGTAGCCGTCTACAGAAGTCAGTCTTTCGTCAGCTCTAGTCTAGAGCAGTTTCGAAAATTGAGGCCTGTGCGGGGTCTAGGCAGGCCCCGCACTCTCAAGCGACCTCCCTTCTTGGCCCTCTTCTTTAACTAATCTCCTGAGAAATCTTCGAGGAAGCTATCCTACTGCTGCTTGTCGGCTTTACTGACATCTACGAGTATCTTCAATTGACGGCACTCGGCGCAGGCGAATCAACGCCGCCCGAGGTTCTCTACGCCTGACGAACATCGGGCCTGAAGACATCACTTCTGGTGTCCCATTTCGGTGCAGGCGTACATACGCCGCCCGAAACTACCTTCACCTGCTAATACTATTCCTGGTAACCTGTCTTGGAACTCACGCCTTCCGGAACTACTTCGCCCGCTGCTGACTGACTCTTCTTCTACATCCTGCCCGAACCTACTTCAGCTTCACTCCGTACTTACCGCCATAGTGACCTTATGTTTACCGGCTGAAAATAAAGAACCCTAACCCTAACTTTCTTTCTTTTTCTTCCTTTCCTTACTCTAAGTTACGTATCCTCTTTAACGTCAGTTACGGGAGAATACGTAACGTGACAAGGTATCACACTGTCGCTTGCCGATAAGACGCTAATGCCATAAAGATTACATTCATACATACATCAAAAAATCTTATTAACAAGCTACAAACTGGTACCTTTCACTTACACCCACTTGCAGTTTTTTTTGTTTGGATTTGGATTTTTATATTGCAACTAACTATTTAAAATTTTGCATTGTCGCAATTTCATCTCCTAGAATATGTGTCATCTGAAATATTGTGCAAAAATACCTCCTAAACTCTAAATCTACACTATATTATTGTCATTGTGATTCGACCTTGACGTGATTCGATAGGCATCTTGCGCTCTCAATAAACAATTGTACCTATTAAAAAAAAATCTTTGTAGTTTATAGATAGATAGCACAATTTATAGATTAAGGGTCTATATCATAATATTCATTTTACATAAACCTGTGAACACATAATCTTCACCTCCGACGTCAGTCAGTCTTTCTCCGGACCACGGGGACGTCGCTCAACGTTGGAGGTTAGTTCTCAAGTTTTTTTGACATTAAGCCTTGTTTTAGTAAACTTATAATGTGTGAAAATCGTAAAGGTTTAAATATGTGAACACTAACTAAAATATTTACTAACCCTTGTGTGATAATCCAGCGATCTTATCTCAACATTGTCAGACCCTCACCTTTAGCCCTCAGGTACACTAATCGGCCATCACTAGACCCGCCCCACGCCCTCGCCTCGCTTCATTTGCAGCCAATTAAAGGGTACACCCTACTCCGCAAAATACCTACAGTCTCTTGCAAAGAGAACTTGTCCAAAATTTCTGTCATATTTAAAAAAGAAGCAACATTTAGGTAATCTGGTAAAACGTTTATCATTATTAGGAACACGTAGAAATTGACTTAAATATATTTAGTATAAAGTGTTTAATTTCAATGAATAACAATCGCGGTAACAGAAGACAATATTAAAGTGTATTTCTATTTATAATCTAAAATGTGTATTGTTATAGTAATTATAAAACCTATTTAATAAGCAGTTATTAAATACATTTCTCAATTTTGTCGTAATATTACCTCAACATTAAGTATGTTTAAAATCATTATTTATAATGTAACAAAAAGCGATAATTAACTAGTAATCCGCAACGCAGGCGTCGTCAGGCATGGCTACAGAAGACAATCAGCAACAGGCTTCGTCTCATACAAAACAATGATGAAATCCGCAACAGGCTTTGTCATTCTTATTCACTAATTAGAGTCAGTTACAAGAACCGCCCCGAATCGTACCCGGTCCAAATGTGCCCATCACACTGGCAGCGTTACCGCGCTGAATGGCCAGTGAGATCTGTTGCACCAGGTACGATCCGGAACGAGGGTCACCTCCCCTATCCCTTAATCGGCGACCCAAATCCCTCACAAATTCCTTGGCCTCCAAAGCCCAAGGTCCAGCAGTCTCCACTGCAACGGGCACAAAATCGTACATTGGTTCCAAGGCAGAGTACTTGGCATGCTTCAATTTGGCCGCAAACTCTGCGGCTGACCCAGCGGACCTAATGGTAAGATTCAAGTGGGAAGTTGCAAACGTGCTAACGCACGTTGCATCCCACAAGAGTATATTTGAGTATAGTAAGAGTAAATTTAGTATATATATATATATATTATACTACGACGGTGACAAACAAGCATACGGCCCGCCTAATAGTAAGCGGGCACCGTTGCCTACGCCTGCAACACCAGGGGTGTTACATACGCGTTGCCGACCCTTTAAAAAAGGAGGTTTTGCTGTGTTGACATCTAAACGGGCCAAGGGCTTTGCTCCGTGGGTCCTCAGCTGTCAATACAGCGAATCGTCTTGGAGCTCTGGCGACTTTACTCACCAACAGAAACACAACACTATGAGTAGGGTCTAGTGTTATTTAACTGCGGTTTACGTCTACCTCTATACCTCTCTTAAATCTGACAGTTTCTATAGAAAATGTCACGTGACCTCTGAGGGCTCCGAGCAATCACGTGATTAGTTTTATAGAAACTGACAGATCGTCCCGGATCGGCTTGGATCGGATTGGTGTGAGTCATCCTTAACTTCATTGCAACAATATGTACTTAAACTTGAGAAGACAGCAAGAACAAAATATGTGCGCCATCAACGAGAACATAGAATGTAGCTTCGCTAACTAGGGACTTGAGAGCTGGCGCTTCAACGCGCTCCGGAAAGATGCAGATTGTGGGTTGCAGGCGTCCATAGGCAACGGTGACAGCTTTCCATCAGGCGGGACGTTTGCTTGTTTGCCACCGACGTGGTATATAAATATAATATCCTACGGCCCATGTCAGCGACTTTGGTTCTTCTACGGATCTCCTCATTTCTGACTCGATCTCATAGCATGGAAATAACAAGCATAGCCCTTTCCATAGTTCGCTGCGCGATATTGTGCCTCTGAAAAAGACCTTTTATGAAGCACCATGTCTTAGAGCCGTAAGTTATCACTGGTAACACACATTGATTGTACACCTTGCTTTTCAGGCACTGGGGGATTTTGGACGAGAAGACGTTTTGTAATTTACCGAACGCTGCCCAGCCGAGTTGGTTCCGTCTACTGACCTTTCTCTCAAAATTTGACTTACCTAATCGGCCTACCTGTCCCAGGTATATATATTCGTCAACAACTTCAAGAGTTTCCAACAGAAAATGCGGTGGGTGCAACATGGACGTTAAACATGACCTTCGTTTTGCAAGCCCGTAGGATTAGCAAGCTGAAGTGGCAATGGGCCGGCCACATAGCGCGAAGATCGGATGGCCGATGGGGCAGAAAAGTCCTTGAATGGAGACCACGTACTAGGAAGCGCAGTGTGGGACGGCCACCTACGAGATGGACCGACGACCTGGTGAGGATCGCTGGGTCTCGTTGTATGCAGGTGGCTGTAGACCGGTCGGTCGCGCTGGAGTTCAATTGGAGAGGCCTATGTTCAGTAGTGGACGCTTACAGGCTGAAATGATGATGATGTTATATAGAAAAAAAAACTGCTTAAAGTTAGAATGCGATTAGAGCTTCTAACGCAAATGAATCCTATTAATTAAGTAGGTATACAACAACACATAAATGTTGACTTAGTGCAATCAGATTGTTTATTTCCATAATGCCAGCTAAGCCGACATGGCCATCGGCATATTTAAGCTAAACGTCTTTTCCAGTTCACCGGGCACTGAATCATATTCGTTGTGTAATGAAATTCGTTTGAATCACCCTTAGCATTCTTACGCACTGCGATAGTCAGACGCCGGCGTTGTTAAGATAGGCAAAAGGCGCCACAGAAAAGATATTATTTAATGATATAATTTATCTTACTGCTACATCCTGAGTCCAACCATATTATTACTATACGTACGTATAGTAATAATATTATAAGGTGGCATCATGTTGATAAGACCCCTTTCCCACCAGCTTTCCTGACTTGAGACAACTGAGCAGTGACAAGTCTCAAAAGATATGCAAGTTAAGCAAGCTCTGCCCTTTGACCAACTGATACCTTCAATATGCCGCTACTATTACGTCGTAGGGCTTTTCCAAAAATAGGGAACGATTTCCTTTTTTTTAAATACAGGAAGTTTTGGGTAAAGGGCATAACCTGAATCACGAGTACTATTGATTTAAAAAAAGATAAAGATTGTCCCGTTTTTTTGGTCAGTTTCGTAACGCATTTTTTTTTTTTTTTTACATTTTGTATAGGCTGTTACAAAACTGTTTTTTTTTGTATGGAAAATCGAGGACCCATTTTCATTAAAATAGTGCACTTTTTTCTTAAAAAATTCCCTGTAAGAACATACCTTCTTATTTCAACAGATCAATTTATAGCGTGATGTTAAATCGCTAGTTATAAAAACACTACGGTGTTTGAAAACCATATGTTCAGGGGAGCCATGGGGCTGGTGCAGTTGAGGTCGAAGTAAAGGGAAACAGCTTCATTTCCATAGCACTTTCACATTGTTACACAGTCAGTACAGTAATGGCGCACAGTTATAGAGAGCGAGGGAAGTAGTGAATGAAAGGAAAGAGTGAATGAATATAAAATCATGTTCTGTTGGGGTTGCCAACAGCTAGTTTGACTCTACTAAGTTTGGCTATGTATGTACTCGACCTATTTAAAGCTTCTATCTACTATTAGTAGAGTTAGATAGGGGGCTATATAACTTCATGTTCCAAATTATCGTAAAACAGCCACCAACAGCTAGTCTAATATGGTCAAGTTATCATTATCACCATCACGCTCTAACAAGCTTGTTAGAGCGAAAGTGACGCTTAGCGTAGCCATAGCCATTAAAATGACAACCGCCCTAGTCCTTCAGGCTTATGTTCCCCGCCGCCTTTCCCGCTGCAGTGCGTATCCACCATTAGCGGATGACGTAGGAACCGCATCAATCACGGGCCAGCCAATTCATTACCACCACTCGGCGCAGATTGCACAGACATATTTTAATTATGATATTTTATGTTCATAGGACGCTGTGACAATTCTGCTGCGAGCTTGTTTGGAGCTATAAATAAATACCGTATATAAATTTACAAGTTTATGTATTTTTCATAAATAGTTCTTGCGGGTAAACTGGAATGTCGGGTACCTACCTACTTAATTTAGATATTGACTCATCATTATTATAACATACCAAGTTAATTGGTTCCACTGCAAATAAATTATAACTTTATAAATACACCTATGAAAACGTCAACAAATTAAATATGACCGAATCGATTTAGTCTACCAGCTATATGTAGTCAAGTGTTTTGTACTTATTTTTATATTACATAATTTTAAGTACTAGTTTATCCGCAGCAATACCGCATTCCCAATACATATTTCATTACATATAGTGAAAGACGAAATATATTTGTTCGGGTAGCCACAAATATGGCAAGTCTTCATAATGCCGACGCATTCTTGTCGGCATATGTGACAGCTCGTTGGAAGACAACTCGCAATTTGCCAAATGGTCGCATGGAGCTACAAATGAAGTTAAGAATTATGAAAAAATGTTTACTCAATATTTAAATACTACGCTCATATTTGGTGTCATACTTCCTGGCGGTGACATGATGTCTTTAGGAATTCAAAGCCACATTAAAAATGTGTACATAATTTGTACGTATTCGTACGGTATTTAAAAAAAATTGTACTACACGTACTTACGAGAAAACAACGATCAATCTGTCACCGCTGGGAGGGATCCTTCCTGGCGGGCGCTGTCTGTTTCACTATGTTCCAGTCAACTTTTCAACTTTCTGCTGATACAGAAAATTTGTACGTTATTTGTACGAATTTGTACGTTAATAAACAAAAATAGTACTACACGCATTTATGAGAAAACAAACATTGCACATTAACTTGAAATTACGCCGTATATGTAATAACATGTTCTCGCACAGTCTGTAGAACATAAAGCTACTGTTACACATGCTCATTACTAGCATGCTTTGATTAGCAAGAGGGGATGGGAGCGGGGCCCCTCCCACTTCCCCGCTTGCTAATAAGCATGCTATTAATGAGCATGTGTATCAGTACCTTAAGACTAAGCACACAAAATAATTTGAAACATATACCTACTTCTGTAGGTATATACTCGTACCTACTTAAGCAATAAGAAAAAAAACTACCTCTGTGGTGAACGTGTAATTAATTGGTAGGTACCTATATGATTATATTTGTTTTCTGCCTTTGAATGCTGGTCGCCGAATTGATTCTATCGCATTTTAAATTGGGAGTAGGTTCACATGGATAACGTAATGTCTATACCTAAAGTTAGGTAACTTTTATCTGCATGAAAGGGTAACCCTTTTATATTTAGCTGTACCTATAGTAATAGTACATTACATACCAAGGCCGTTTTAGTGGGAAATGGCTCGGATCCCATGTAATTGTCGGCCGAGGCGAAGCCGAGGTCGACTAACATGTGATCCGAGGCTTTCCCATTTAACGGCCGAGGTTTGTATACTATTTTTCTGGCCGACGGAGCCGGTAGGCGGCAATTTAGTTTTGCGTAAAGTGGCGCTTACCGGCCGGAGGACTGAAAAAATAATTACTACACGCCCGCAAGCTGTTAATTATTGCCCCAGTAGAAAAAAAATGTCTGTTCAGCGGAACCGTAGTTTTTGTTCCTGTGTATTGTGTATTTTGTGGTCGACGCAAAAATAACCTTTTCTGCCTTCCGGCCGGCAAATAGCCACTTGCAGGCCGCTACGCTAAACAAATGCGCCGCTTGCCGACTGCGTCGAGCAGAAAAATAGTGTACTGACCTTGGCCAGTAAATAAGAAAGCCTCAGATCACATGTTTGTCGACCTCAGCTTCGCTTCGGCCGACAATTACACGAGATCTGAGACATTTCTTACTTTACAGGCCTCGGTACGTAATCTACTATTTCATACTTGATTCAAGCGCGATGTCTCCTTTCTTTATGTGTAACTCCACGTCACATCGCTTCATGACATGTCCACTGGGTTTCGTTGTCCAATTTAATTATATTAGCCAGAAATTTTAATGTTTTTCAACATTTTACCAGACCTTTGAAATATGATATATTTGTTCAAGGCGCCTTAATAAATTGGATTCGCGTTCTTTTCAGAATTAAAACCAATTTTGACGGTATTTTAAAACAATTTGGCTATAAATACCATTTTGCAGAACACAATTTTGTATATTATACGCATTATTTCATGAAGTTTTCTAGAATTAATTAATCAACAGTACCTAACTTAAAAACACCCCTTAAAACTAATGAATTTTATGTCTAGTTTAATTTATCGCTCATATTAAACTTACACACTGTAGTAGATATGCAAATCTAATATATTTATTTGTGTCAGTTTCGTTTGGCAGTAGGGCAGTATTGAGGAAAGAAATGTAACACGAATGTTTGGGCTAATTCGTATAGCAACCCAGTTATTGGTTTGGTATCCTAATAGACAAACTATTATATAGATAAATCCCCTATTTTTTAATCAGTCTAGACAACTAATACAGCCAACTTTTTTGACATAAATACCCAAACATGTATTCATACTTACATAATCTAATTTATCACATGATAATAATTTATCAAAATGAATATTTAGAATGATCTCTATGCACAAATACAGCATGCTTCTAAAAAGCTTGTTTAAACTACCATATAAATTTCCATTATTCCATTATCACTTATCATATTGAATATGTTGTACGGCATTTAATCATGAAAGTGCCTTATTGCAGTGCTGCCCTCTGCGATACAGCCGTAAATTTCAATCAAAATCGTACTAACGACCGGACGGGCGGGTGTATTGTGATAGCTGTTTGCGACAATGTGGCTAGGTCGCCTAAGCACTGAGATGTTAGATACTTATACATATATCGACAAAGAAAATTTCAAGTGGGTTAAACACAAAACGATGTTCCGGGTCTTTCCGGTGAACTATTCATATTCAAAAGTGAAGGGTTATAAAGCTTGATTGTTTTATTTAATCCTTATCTATATGAGTTCTCCTTTTCTATTGCATTGTATGATAAAAAAAAACACAGGAAAGCAAAAGTGTGTGTTCAGCTGAACTCTCGAGACAATATTTCCTGTGGCCAATTGTTAACAACTTGTGGACATCTGTCATATAGTTATGATTTTTATCATACAATTCAATAGAAAAGGAAGTAGTTTTAATGCGGATAAGGGTTCAATAAGAAAATTAACCTTCGTAGCCCTTATCTTACTTTTGAAAAGTTCACCGGAAAGATCCGGAATATCATTTTGTGTTTGACCCCTGTACCAAATTGGACAGGTATTTGTACCCAAATGTACAAATGACGGAATGGGAAAAAATCTTGGGACGCTTTTTTTCTCCTTTTAGGATCGAAAGAGCCCGCGCTGCTGAGAAGAAATCATATAAAAAATTCCAAACAAATAAAAATGAGGCGACGACTTTGAAAAATTGGCCTAATACAGCGAGTCTTCATGTAAATGTTTCGAAGAATTGATGGGTTCAAGGAAGCAAAAAAATTTATTGTTATAAGTATTTTTAGGTTTCAGAATCCACCCCTGGTGGATTGTGGAGTGACGACAGACGATGAAATATGCGGCCGGTGCCTATCAGAAACTACACGACACGACACTTTAAAATATTAACCCCGACGCAGCGATATAATACATATTATCGTGAAATATGTTTGGGCAATTGCGTATGAAGTGAAATATGGTTTATCAACCGGTTAATACCGTGTCGTGCCGTGTGTGTGGTGAGTCGGTTTTGTTCAATTGTAGTAAGTCTGGGGTTTAGCTGATTTTCAATATCCAGATGCTGTAAATCCAGAAAGCAAAATCTATATTCCATTTCCATAGCTCCAATATGCTTTAAAAGATTGGAAAAGTGGAAAAACTCGTGGCCTCATGCGTTTCACTTTTCCTTCCCTTCTAAGGAATTTCGTATCGTTCGTAGACGTTTCCGCTTGAAAATAAAATTAAATAACGCCATAATATTTTAATCCTCTTAATACTTTATTTCAGTTACTTAATTTCACATTTACCTATTCCACTATCTTCTTCAAGAATTTTTTAATCAAGGGATATTTTCTATGAGAAATACAGGTCGGGTAACTTTTTTAAAACTATATTTCAACACAAAATGTGCTACTTAACTAACCCGTTTCCACTTCGTTTGATTGAATTTCAAATTCACGAAACGAGTTCAACTTTTTATTACAAATCGAGAAAGCAAACTTCAGTAAGACATACATTTATCGTCTTATGGTGCTGAACTTTAACAATATTCTAAACAAAAAGGCGAAGCACATTTGTCAAGCGGCTGTCGACGCCAAGCCGATAACTTTATAGTTTTACTACAACTGCTCGGTGGCAAATACATAGCTCCCCAAGGAGCGTATTGTTTGTAGATGTGGTAGAACATTTGAGCATATACATTTAAAATATACATAAACAAATATCGGTCAAACCTAACACCAGAAATTTGTCTAACATGGTTTATATTCTGCGTAAAATAATAGTACATTACTGCTGAGGCCGGGAAGTAAGCTTATTCACGCTGAAGCTTGTATACCTAGTGCTTTTTTCAAACATGCAATGAAAATACAACAAAAAAATCAAAAATTTATTTTTAGAGAAATTATAAGTAAACACAAGAAAAAACTATAGCTAACGTGTGTGTATTAATAGTTAGCTATAATTTAACTCAGTTTTAATAGAAAATACATTTTTTATACGCATTGGTATTGGCAGAATGTCATGATGCCTGTGCCACAAAATGTGGAATGGAAATTAAAAAAGAGGACTTTTCCGGCCTAGACCTTTAACATTTGTATGAAATTCCATTAAGAATCTCTTGCCCTACCCGCACCTGAAACGCCATCCTTCCTTATTATAAGGAACATAACATCAATATTTCATTGCATGTTTGAGAAAAGTTATTTTTCTGCCCTCCGGCCGGCAAGCAGCCAATTGCAGGCCGCTTCGATAAACAAATTCGCCGGTGTCGACTGCGTCAAGCAGAAAAATAGTGCACAGGCCTTGGCCAGTAAATAAGAAAGCCTCAGAGCACACAAGATCTGAGACATTTCTTACATTACAGGCCCCAGTACGTAATCTACTGTTACCTGACCAGCCGCTTCCAAGAATAGGTTTACCTAATATATTAAGTACCTGTTTTTTTTATTAATCGCGTTATGACTTTTGACATTTGAGATGTTGAATAATAACTACCTAGTACATTACTGCAGACACCGGGAAAGAAGGGCTTGTCGGGTGAGTAGGTATAGTATAGGATACGTTGCCAGCAAGTTATTTTCACGGTGAGGCATGTATAGTGCTTCAATTCAATTCAATAAAAACCCCAAGAATATCGTACATAGTTTTATTTCTGGAGAAAGTAAAAGTTAACTTGACGAATCAATATGCATGCTACTAAGGAGTGATGGATGTAGTACCTACATAACTATTTGATTGAATTTATACCTGCTGTTGAAAAACCTATTCACCCGATTACTAGCACATAAACTAAATTTATTCATTCGTCTCTTGCAGTAAGCGACAATATGCGGACCAATTCCGCGTAAAAGCCTCTCCGTATGCTCGCATATGCGCATAAAAATAACTGTCGTCGCAACATTGCCCAGTCGTAAGTAATTGGATTTTAAATGTGATTAGGCAAATTTAGCGGATTAAGTGCATCTCAGAAAAATATTTTCACGGGTTTTGAACATATTGAATGGTGATATGACGGCTATTTTTGGTTTGTCTTTATTGTACACTGTTGCGCTGCGAAAATTATCTCGCTCAATTACAGAAGTAGCTTTTACGTAAAAATTTTTTTTAGTATTAAAATACTTGGAAAGAAAATTAACAAATTGAGACAAAATGATATTGAGCTTTTTGAGCTTAATGAGATAAGATGTTTGGAGAAATCGCGAAACGTGGTTGATGTAACTGGTGACCGAAGAGCTGGTTGCTTCCTCGCACAACGTATCAGCATTGCGATACAACGAGGAAATACCGCCAGCATCTTAGGTACAATGCCTCAAGGTCCTATTTTTAGATTTAAGGTAGGTAGGTAAGTTACACCTTACTGTATATACTTTGA
The DNA here is from genome assembly GCA_949128165.1 of Lathronympha strigana. Taxonomy (NCBI): domain Eukaryota; kingdom Metazoa; phylum Arthropoda; class Insecta; order Lepidoptera; family Tortricidae; genus Lathronympha; species Lathronympha strigana. Next base: position 8,906,018 of record OX421907.1, on the reverse strand, counting down.
GAAAAAAGAAATATCCCTGAAATTTTTTTTTTTGTATATTTCACAATTCATTTACTTAAACTTACTTACTGACTTACTACAGCTATGACTTCATAGATAATTTTATCTATATATCATTCTTGTATTTACAAAGCACCATCTTTCCCCACACTTAATATTAATGTTGCGTATGTAATATAATACACTGGAGCACATTTTATAATCAACTACCATTACCTAAAGAAGATGCAAGATGAACGGATATTTTAGTTAATGTTAAATATGAGACAACGGCCTCCCTAGCCTAGTTGGTTGTGACCTTGCCTACAAAGCTGGAGTTCGAATCCTGGTAAGAGCATTTATTTGTGTGTTAATCACGAAAATTTGTTCCTGAGTTATGGACGTTTCCTATGTAGGTACCTATATAATGTATTTATCTACATAAGTATGTATATGTATATCGTACCCATAGTACACGCTTTGCTTAGTTTGAGGCTAGATTGATCTGTGTGAGATTGTCTTCAAATATTTATTTAATTTATGTACATTTCTTATTGTAATTTTTTTATAATTACCTCATGACTAACCCATTTTTCATTCATTAAATAAAATATCACGAAGCACGCTTGCTTTGTGACGTATAATAAAACACATACACACAGGTTATACTTACATACTTAAATGTACCTACGGGGGCCGGATACTAGGGCGGCGCCGGAACCACGAGCTCGGAGGGCTGCCGAACGGCACTCGATTATCAGTTGAAGGAACCCTGTGTATTAATGTTACTAGATTCTAGTTGTATCTACCTACGTGAGAGATGTTATTTTAAACAGAATTACCGAGAGCAGGCGTTGGCAAACACGCTGCGTGATACGAATGCGTCTCATTAGGTAAATGAAAACAGCATTTATGTTATTCCTAAAACTATCTAAGGTAGTCATGTTTACCTCAGTCGCTTATTTTTCTTAAAAATTTGGCGACCCCTAGTTGACATAAGTAAATAAATGGGGAAATATAAAATATTACAAAAATGTAGGCTTAGGTATTTTATTCTAAAACCCATAAACGTGCTTATACATAAAATACTCATAGGCACTTTTGAGTACTTGTCAGTAGACTTATAAATACTTTGCTAATTAGCATTTAAACGTTAGTCCCATTATGACTGCTCTAATAATATGAATAGGATTAAAAGCTAGTGCTAAATTAAGCTAAAGTAGATATTATTGTATGTGTTTATTTAGATGCTTACTGAAATGTTTCATAACTTTCAAACGTAACTGTGGTAGTTGAATACTGTATCACATAAAGGTACTTAAATAGACAAACATATCCAGTTACCATTATTACCACGTAACAGTCCTCTTACATAAGTTCTCGCAGGCAACACATAAAAACGCTGATAACAATTACGCGCGCTTTATGTCTGCTTTATCTCGGTTTGTATTCTGAAGGTGTTGCCAGCCGTTTCGCGATATAGATGTTTAAGACCGCTTCATATTTTATTGGAGCAAGCTTCGCGGCGTACTGCATTTTAGGGTTGCCTACTGATTTTCCGCAGGAGTTTTTAGCAAATAATTTTACTTCATTGGTAAAGTCAGACCACTTTATCTCTTCCAAGCAAATTAACTGTCAAACATTTAAAATGTTTTTTTTAAATGTCAAACTTCTACGAAATTATAACTGACTAGTAAGACTGGTTATTAGATAGTTAGAAATCACTTTTCCTTTTCTTCTGGATTTTATCTACCTACGCCTTTTAAAAAAAAATGGATTTTTTCACGCGTAAACAAAGTTTTTCCTTAACTCCCTTCGTTATTTTAAGTCCGCAAGTGATTATTGGTCTGTATTACCACAAAAACCCATTTATTTTGCCGCGGATACCTACAAGTTCTTCCGTGGAAATAATAGACTTTGTCACACTGATAAACTATCTAAAACAATATTTTTTTCAGAATATGTAACGAGTTATTTAGTGCATTTATTAAAATAATATCATAATAAGATAAAAATAAATCATTATAATAATATCCTAACCAGCTTTCGCAAGCACGCGGTTTATTTTGATTTAGGAAACTGGCATGTATTTCACTCTTTCAAATTTGATTTTGCAGTCGCAAACTTTTGAGATTAAGTACGCATCTTCCGATGAGTAAATATTTATCGACTAAAAGTGAGTTTACTTTTATTATTTTGTCAAGTCATGTAGTAAAACCCTGGCATCTAAGTCCCGTTATCAGAATCACGTCGCGAGCTCGCGCCTTGCATATTCCGCGGGCTTATCATTCGTCTAATTAATTACAAGGAGCAGAGATTTTGGTCGTGGCTCCAAGCCATGTTAATGGGATGCCACAAGAATACGTGATTGTTTTTGAGACTTCAATGATAAGTAAAGATAAATTATATTTTACAGTCTTTTAAGTACCTAATGAAAAACATATACGTTTCTGCTTAATAATCATAACAAATGTATCTTGCTAAAATGATTTATTGATGAGACATTGTTATATTTATTTTTATTGATAATAGAGCTTAAATTACTTAGAAATCGATGTTTGATCCCTGAGATGAGATAAAATGCTAATTAATTGCTACAAATAAAATAGTTCTCTATCTGTACTAGCAAAGTACATAATACAATATATAAAAGATACCTTAACGTTTATGTCTACTAGTAACGTCACCAATGACGTCGACAAAAATCCAAGTCTATCCCCGATTTATATCCGCCATAACTCTGCGTTATCGCAAACGGAATCAGATGAGCGGTGTCGCCTCCTATCTGGTGAAGTTTGCCAATAAATACGGGGAATCTGCATAACTCCCGCGTGTATGCGAGTTATAGAGGAACGGAAGTTGCCTACCTAAATGTGGATAGGGCATTCTATCATCTATAGTCTTTCCGATGAACAAAATAAACGTTGATTTTCTTATTTAACCCTTATCAAGCTCTCAGCATTAAAGGGGGTACTGCTTTTCTATTGTTCTGTATGATAAATATCATTAATACATGCCCACAATCCGTTATCTATTGCAGACAGGAAAGAAAACTCGTGAGTTCAGCGGAACTATAGAGCTATTTTTTCCTGTGGTGAGTTAACAGCTTATGGCCATGTAGTAATGATTTGTATCATACAGTGTGCTTATCATGAGTTAGCGACGGCGACTAGGAGACATGAGTAGGCGTTACTGCGCGTTTCTATAATAATTATAGTATAGAAACACGCAGCCGCTAACGCCTGCGGTTACGTACAACTCATAGTAAGCACACAGCTCAATAGAAAATGTCGAAAAGGCTTAAGAAAATCAACCTATGTAGCCTTTAACCTTTAAATAGTCCACCGGAACATCGTTTGTATTTGACCCACCTACGTTACTACATGAAAGTTTGCCAAGGAAGTTCAAGTTTTTTAAATTAATATGTTTTATATTAAATGTGAAAAACTTAGCCGATAGATCAAGATCAAAAGAGCAGTTGTGCATATTTAAACCAAAACTATAATGTTCTCTTCCAAATTGCCGACGTAGTGCTACAAATCGTGAATGCTTAAAGTTTTGTAATAATGCAGGATAGATACCTAAGTGTCCAATGGAATAACTGGGTCTTGCCCCTTTCCTCACCGGGAAAATTACTTTCCCTGTGGAAGGGTTAGCTAAGTTAGCTAATATTTTAGCTGAGGCATTATAACTTCCTCACGTGACTATAATATTTAAAAAAAAACATCTGTGACTGCAGAAACATAAATAAGACAGCGTGACTAAAACGAAAACTACCCTCATGCGTTTAACTAAATGATCGTAGTAAAAGTACAATACTTGTTAGCGTCGATTTAGATATTGGTAGCTTCACAACATATAAATCATTCATATCAAGCATTTTTTTAAACTTGCCACCTCCACCCAAGGTGCTTATCGCTCCTTGGAACCCACTCGGCCGAGCATAAGAGAGTTCGCACGGAACCCTCTTCCTGCGCTAGAACAACTGTTTGTTTGTCTGTCGCAGGAAGCTTATGTACGGAATATGCATATGAACACTTGAAATTTGTATGTAATGTTATCTCTATGGTTACGACTGTTTTGAAGGCAGTCAAGTTTGGAGTTGTGCTTGGAATTGAGTTCTTGTTTATCAAGCTTAACTGCTACTGAAAATGCGCAATTCGACTATGGTTACCTTTGCGTTCATAATAATGCGAACTTTGGAATGAATTTTATATGTAGGTACCTACGTACAGACAACCAATTGGAACCCTAGGCCACTGTAGGACTATGTCAGGGTGACGCTATAAATCAGATTGTAAGAAATCTTTTACTGCGTATCATTTTGACATGGTTCTATGCTGGCCTAGGGTTCCATTTGGTTGACTGTACCTTCATATATATCTTACTCTTACAATATTCTATACACATACTGCAAAATAAGTAAGTACGTGTAGGTGCACTTACCGTGTAATGGCTAAAATAAATGAGTTTAAAGGATGACACCCAATCTGATCTAATCCGATCCGATCCGGGACGATCTGTCAGTTTCTATAGAAATAATCACGTTATAGCTCGGAGCCCTCGGAGTTCACGTGAAGTTTTTTTATAGGAACTGACAGCTCGTCCCGGATCGGATCGCATCGGATCGGAGTTATGTGAGTTATTCTTTATACGTATTCTACCTACCAAAGCATTAGGTATAGCAATTTTACAGTAAGTAATGATTTTATCTGTTAACTTACTAACATAGTAACAATGTTCATCATAAATAATTATAAATAAATATTACAGGACCTTCTTACATAAATTAATAATACTAATTGATGACTTTTTTTATGTATTTACCATCTTTGTGTTTTTTCCTTCTTTTTCACATATTTGATACCACACGAAGTAAATTTAAGTGACATTTACTCGTTTTCCCTTCTTCTTTACTGTGTAGGTACCTAATACAAAATCTAATCTTTTTTGACGTTAATTTAACGACCATGTTTAATACCTATTAATATTACAAAGCAATATCAAAAATGGAACACCCAATATGGCGGGCACCTGCCAATATGGATATTTCATATTTTGCTTGGACCTTTTCATATTCTTTATCCCTCACACCGCATATATGCACAAGACTTACTTTTTTCCATTTACTAGATGAGACGATATGAATATGGAATAAAATATGCATATACAACAGCCTTACGATGACGTGTTATATTAACGCGATGCAGTTTAGGACCTCAACTGAGTCGCTGCCATACAACTGAGTACAGTTAAGTAAGACCTTAAACTGAATCGCATTAAGAGTCCACATACTCAAGCAAAAGAGATCGGGATAGATCTAATTACAAGAGCACGCGAAAAATGAAACGGCGATAGTAGGCGGCGCGTCAAAATGAACCGCGTAATCAGATAATTGCTGTTTACAACTAAGTTACATTTTTTGTAGATAAAAGCTTTATGCAGATTTAAGGACTAGTTATTACTCAACTATTTAGCTAAAAATCATGTTTAAAACATGGAAAAAAGGACCTACGTTTGAAAAATATATGTATCGAGACTGTTGATAAAAATCATATTTTCACTTTTACCAGTTTAAAGAAAATATGTTGAAGTTTTGTGTGTATAATTACTAGGTACCTGGTTGTAAACAATATTCAGATCTAGACGTCTGTAACAATTTGACCACTGTGGCCAATTAAGACGTCATGGAAAGGCCCCTGAGAAAAGTTAGGGACTTAAACTGAATCACGTTAAGACCATGGTAAGGATGTAGATACATGTTGTGATACGAAGTTCATATTCATTATAGTAGTAGTGAATAACTAAAAAAACTACGATGGAATAATTCACCGTGACCCTGTAATTCTCAGTAGCTCAGTCAGTATAGCAGTGGGCGTGCACCACAGAGTTCCAAGTTGGAGTCCTGTCCGAAACACTGAACTTTTCCACTTTTAAGTCCTTTTTGACCAACGTTGTCGCTGGTAAGTTAAAAATCAAAATTTTGTAAATTATTGCAAAACACAGGCTCAAAATAATCACCTGGGCGCCCAAGCGAAGGTACACATGAAAACATGTTCCTATTTTATTTTAACCCGCAAATTGCAAATGTCAGAGAGATCGTTAGACTTCAACACAAAAGCTGCTCATCAATAAATTGATATTGATACGAGTACTACATTCAATACCAAAAAAATAAGCCATTTCCATTGTCCATAGATCCCGGATCCAGTTTCGGTGTTTACGTAGCCCCGGGCAGCAAGGTAATGGGGGGCGGCGCCGGAGTCGAACAAGGTAATAGCATATTTCAACCCACTGATAGGCGCTGGGCTATCGACCCATATGTAATACAGTGGCTAGCACAATCATGTTCATTCGTATTTACTTTAAATATAGACTTTGGAACTATATAAATGTAAAACAAAAGTTATTTTTCAGGCCAATTTCATTTAGTGTGCGTCCCTACACTTAAAGTTTAATTTAAAAAAAGACAACTGACATTTGCGAATATACTTAAATGTTTTAGAATGTGAAATCGTCGGTTGCCCAGCGGTAAGGCGTGCATCTTTCAATCCAAAGGTCGCTGGTTCAAATCCTGCCGGCTCCTACCAATGAGTTTTTTGGAACTGTACGAAGTATCATTTGATGTTTACCAATCGCTTTTTGGTGAAGGAAAACATCGTAAGGAAACCGGACTAAGTAATCCCAATAAGGCCTAGTTTACCCCCTGAGTTGGAAGGTCAGATGGCAGTCGCTTTCGTAAAACTAGCGTCTGCGCCAAATCTTGGGATTAGTTGCCAAAGCGGACCCCAGTCTCCTTGAGTCGTGGCATAAGCCGGGGAAAACGCTAGGAAGAAGAAGAGGAATGTTAATGTTTGAGTTTCTAAAGTACCAAAATCACCATATCGGTGCCTTCCAAAACTGAGGAGTTTGTCATCTTGAACAAAAGAGAATCATCAAAATCGTCATACAGTCGGATTGCGAATCCACTTATTTTGAAGGCTGAAAATTAAAGCGAGTATGTGTCATTTTTGCAGTAAAAACTATAATGACTCAAGTCCAATAAGAATAGGTAATTTAAAAGTTTTAAAACACAAACTTCCACACACGGTGACCCGACTCCATTGTCCTTGAGTGTATACCATAAATTATAATAGGAGTATCTATGAACAATGACTACATACAATGACTTCAAAAATTCATGACAAAATAAACATCAATTTAATTTCCCATTCCAGCTCGCTCAAATAAATCAGATTTTTCCCAAAACTTTGAAACGTATTACGGCCATCGCATTGCACCCCCTAATAATAAGTAAAAAACTTCGTCGGGGGTATATCAGTGGCAATATCTCGTTTATAGTTAGAACAGTCCCTCGGGGAGGTTATAACTGCCCAATGATTATTTTGTTCCTCATAAGGGTGGATTCTGGGGGTTGAGTTGAGTGAGATGTTCTTAACTATGATGCGATGAATGTGTATCAAAATGCTGCATTTCATTAACGTTATATAAATGGGAAACTGTTATTTAGATAGATACACTATTGTTATTTTTCTTACATTATGTTTTATAGCAAATAACTACAAGGACATTCGTGAAAATTTGAAATCTCCTTTAAAATGGTTGCAGCTATCTTTGTCTGTGGTGTGGGCACTCGCTTATGACTGATGAGTGATGTTCGTGTTCATCAGTGGAAGTGGATGCGCTGATAATCACGACACCTAGTTTTTATGATTTGCCGGTGTCTGTTCACTGTCTCATTTGAGGACTTTCGAAATTTAGTTGAGGATACGCCTTTCATTTCATCGCTCCAGCTGGTTGGGGACCGTCCCCAAGCTCGCTTGCCCTCCGTATGTTTAACAATGATGAGCTTTTGAAGACTTTCATCTCCCCTCCTCATTATGCGTATATGCTATGCTAGCTAGTGCGTGGTCTGGTGGAAATACTACTTGTAGTTGATCGCTGGTCATAGTCGCTCTCGACGAACGTCCAACTTTGTCGCCGAATAGCAGGTACAGATGGCAGCTACCTTCAGAAAAATTATTGCCTTTGCCAATTTTTGACATAAACCCACATTATTACTGATTAATTGCATATACCCGTTACCCAGTATAGGCTCTCCTAGCCAAATATTACAAGTTACCTACTAACTTAGCTCTGTAAACATTCAAATAAAAACAATCCACTACATAAAGAAGTCCAGAATACTCCCCCTGTCCTCTTAAGATGCTCATAAACATGTTTTTCCACCAATAAAAATGATAAATCATCGTTTTTTATATGGTCAATCAGTACAGCTATCGGGAAATCTATGAGTGCTAGTGGGGGAGTGTGATTCTGATATGATTGATGGTGTTATGGTGGTGAAGTGTTTATTAGACTGTTGTAAAGTTTCACGACAACTACTGAATATCTAAATTTGAACAAAGTAATGATCATGCCCTACATCTGTATAATTCATACACTTTTTATTATTATTACATTTTATTATTTCTCCCGTTTTAGAATTTACGGGCCTATAAGTTCTTAAATCAAAATTAAAAGGCTGGGTCATCTGATAGACTTACATATATATAGCCTACCAAATGACCGACATATATACGAAATATCATTTGGTATTTCCGAATTGCTTTTCGGACTAATCCCAATAAGGCCTAGTTTATCTTCTGGGTTGGTTCGTAAAACTTGCCTCTGTCGCGGGTGGTCGCTCCTGATGACGTTCTTCGTAAAGAACGAAACATGTCGAGCGAAAATCGACTAAATTACGTGAGTGACCCGTTTTAAATATTATTTAAAGATATGCTACTTTGAATTTCATAATTAATCAATGTAACCGCGTTTTACGGTATCTATAAATATATACCTTGCATGTCAACAACCTTGGCGATACTTAAAAAAAAATGCGTAAAATATAAACAACAATAATAATTATATCCAACAAAATAGGTCTTTGATTTACGATTATCTTTTTTTCTCTGTCATAATACACATTTATTTATTTATTTGTAACTGCGGGCCAGTTCTAGGTAGACTTTGCTTTAGCGCACCTGTACTCGTACTCGTATACCCGTAATTCTTAATTATGGAAGAAACTAAAATCGTAAGAAATATGCCCAATTACCCACATCAATTCGTGGGCATCAGTCGGTTGGGCGAAGATAATTGTTCATTTTTATAACGAATAAGTTATGATTAAAATTTATTCGGGTAATTGCGTACATACATCAAAAAAATCGTAAAAGGAATTCCGGAATGTGAATTTCGGAATTTTCCTATATTCTGTTTTCTTGCGTACACCTTACGGCATATTTTTTGCCATTACATTAGCATATAGGCCAAACAGCGTAGTATATCAGAACAATGTGCCGAGCCAGCTTACGTTGGGGCTCATTTGCTATGCCAGGCAAACATAGTGAGTTATGGCAGAAGATGTGGTAAGGTCACTTAATCATGGCACTGACAGCCCACGAATCTGCGGTTGTGAAAAAATACATACCTACTTAAGGACCGAGGCTTGGCTGGTCTCCGTTTTACCTTGGGTGAAAAAGCTTTCGTAGTTAGTTGTCTCTCCAAAAAATCTCCTAATTATGAGTTCATTGATAGTTAAGTATCAATTAACTCATCGATTCAACAAGTCGATTCACTGACCGATGAATTTGTCTACATCTACGACAAAACTCAAAGCGCAGAAGCCCGTTTAGCGAGATGAACATGTCGCCTAATGGGGAGTGGCAGCGAGCAGAGGAACTACATATATAGACTACCTTAATATTTCTGCTCCTATCTCATTCTTAATTTGTTCTCGTAGGAAAATTCACAATTATATTTTGATCTTCATTATCCTTTAAGCAACTAAAGCACACTTTATGAGTAGGTAAAATTATACCGATTAATCGGCGTTTTTTGCCGACTAGTCGCCGACTATACATGACATCGGATAGTAGACTTGTCTGACTAGTTACTTACCACAACATATTATTAAATCATTAGGTATTGTACCCATTCTAAATACCTACAAGTTTTTTTGTTTTCATACATCTTAGAAACTTGAAACTTGAACTATGAAAGAAAGCTCTTGCCTCATGATTTCAGATTTGTAGTACCAATTCATAATTACAAACAAGATAATTCCAACCCCGAAACTCAAAAACAAGCCTGTTAAATCATAAACAGAACTATACAATAAGTCAGCGCTAAATGTACAAGAATAAACAGACTAACAAACAAGATAAAAACTCCAATACAATTTCTTTACATCTTCGTCCCAAATTATCAAAACAAAAACCAAAGTTATCCTATTACTAAGTGAATACAATCTTAAATATTTTCGACTTTATTGTTTACTTATTACGGGTGTTATTAGATTTTTGGAATTGAAAGCGTAACATTGTACAATAATATTCGCGCGATCCCAGTAGCTTTTGGTTGGTTTTGGCAGTTTTTAGTAGTTTTAATATAAAGAAAGTTGTGAGCAGTGCTGGTTGGAAGAGGAACATTATGGTGGCGTGTCGCTGCCAAGATTTGATGATCATTGTTTTATTAACCAATATTGAAGCTGGGTGTTACGGCTGGTGGAATAAGTTATGGTTAAATTTATTATTGTAAGCAACTTTCTATGCTCTGGGTCGTTTAAAATAAGTGCTGCTATTTGCAGACTACTATTTCTCAGCACTATTAGCACTATTGTTTTTATTAGAATTAGTGGGTTCGCTAAGCCACGAAGTCGAGGAATACAAGAAAGATGAAAAATGGTGCCTTTTTCCACACTGTCTGGCTTTATGTAATAATTGATAAACACTTTTCCGTGAATTGTGAAGAAATAAATATGATTGTCAGGCTTGTTAGAAAGATAATGCACCAACCGTTATGATTATGTTAAAAAGTGGTTTAGATCGGTTGCATCAGTCATAGCCGACGTTATGGAATTCGAGTAGAGAATTACAATAGTTTAATTTTATATAATTAAAGCGGTGGAAAAATAGGCACAATGGGGTAATGGTAATGTAAATAAATAATATGTACACGGTGGCGCCGCGAGCCTTATCCTTTAATCTTGGTCCCCGGACAGACTGTAGAATAAGTACCTACATACCAAAACGCCACTCATATAAAATGGTACTTCTGCAATAAGATGACCAGTAAAACAACCAGTAAACCACGAAAACGACGGTTAACTGTTCGCGGTGCAACTGTCTTTTTTAGAGGTCCCCGGAGAGCGGTAGTTAGTCGCGGCGACGCCGCTTGATTGGGCTTGTCGTAAACCAATCTAGCGCGGAACACTAGTGATGGGACATACTCGTACTATCGTCTGTTATTTAAAAAGTAGAGGGGCAACAATATAGGCCGTCTTAGCCAAACCTGCACTGGCCCGGGTGGCGCCAATTTTACTATAAACGCGGAATTTTTACAGGACTTTGAGATTTATGTTAGCGCTTCCATTTCTGACTAAAATAAGAAAACGAAAGCAGAAAAGCTCTCCCTGCTATCACACTCTGCTTGGTAACATGTCTCGCCCAACTCCACTTTAGGTTGGTAATGACGTATCCAACGTCATGCACCTTTGTGCGACGACGTCGGATCTCGACATTCCTCACACGCTCTTGAAGCTTGATGCCGAGCATGGTGCGCTCTATGGCTCTTTGTGCTACTCTTGTCTGACGCACCGCCTCCTTAGTGAGTGTCCATGTCTCGGCACCGTATGTCATGGTGGGCAGGACACGTTAATTAAAGAGGTAAGTCTTCAGGCATTCTGGAATGTTAGCGGGTTTGAGTATATCCGCTAGTTTATTAAATGCCACCCAACCCAGCTGGGTTCACCTAGAGATCTCCTGTTGGTGTTTTTTGTCGAAAAATAGAATATATCCAAGATACACGTATTGCTCGATCACCTTCAGTTTTTTGTTCCAAACCGTTATGGCTGGAATCAAATCACCAGGTATGTTCACCATAATCTTAGTCTTGGACATATTCATCATAAGATCTACCTTTTGACAAGCGCGGTAGAGATTTTTGATCTTAACTTAAACATCCTCCAGGGTCTCGGCAAACAAAACAATGTCATCGGCAAATCTCAAGTGTCACAAGAAAACACTGATACTGATACTTATGGATATTGATAACAGTTATTAAGGTACTTATATAAAAAGACAGCATCGCAGTCCGTGACGTAGCGTGGAGAAGCTCCAAGAATATTGCCTCTGGTGGTTCGGCCACGTTTGTCACAGGTCATACAACTACGTAAGAAACAAATGCCTTAAAATAGCTTTGGATTTAGCCCTTGACGGCCCCCGATCCAGCGACAGACCAAAAAGCGATGGCTAGATCACTATCCATAAGTATGGCTAGGCAATTTTAAAGCACGAATCAAATCATTTATTAAATGTAATAAATGTTTTTATTCATGTAGCCCAGAGACCCATGTGATCAGGTAGCCCAGTGGTTAGGCCTCTGCCGCGAGAGCAGGAGATCGCTGGTTCGATCCCAGTCCTGCTCACCGGGGTCACTTTTTCTGTAGTAGATGACATCTATGTATTATTATTATTTATTGTTATTGTAGTTTTGGGCTAATAAAGATGCCGCGTCGACCAGTTGTGATCTATTGTGGCAGCCCTTTATAATTCATTACTGAGTCCCGTTGAGTCCAGAAAGTTCCAGATTCTTTGGGCTGTAATGTTGTGTATCTCATGAGGTTGCAGTTCGTGCCCACCAAGGTGGATACTTCTTTTGTGCATTAGTGGTCCGCAGGAGCAGAGGTATGTATGTAGATGTGTATATGTTTTTGTGTAAGTATGTATATTAATAATTAGTTGTATTTATTTTAGAATATGACATTTTATCTCTCTGTTTTACTCTTCCGCACCAATTTTGTAAGTTTCTGTTTGACCCAACGGTTGACTGGTAGAGAATGCCTTAAGGCATTAAGTCCGCCATTTGTACTTTCTTGTATTGTGCAATAAAGGTTAAATAAATAAATTGATAAATCTCTTTCAATTTATAATTTATGGCTAGGCACTTACTCGTATATAAAAGAAATAGATATTGTAAGTAATTGGTATTAAAATAAATCTTTCCATCACGATATGTGATTTGCCTATCGATACTCGACATAAATACAGTGAGGAAGTATCATGTCACTATTTGCATTTTATGTCTGGCATCTAAAACATTTATTTTTACAACACACGATTCAACCGATAAATACATTACTGTCGAGGCATGGAAAAAGGCGATTTCCAGGCTGAATATTATGTTAAAAGTGTTAAAACGGTACACTTTAGAAGTCCGTTTTAATTAGTATGAAACCTGCAAATGCCTTTCCAGCCGAGTCAAGTAGGTATAGTGTTTTTCTCAAAAATGGTGCAAATAAACCAAAAACTTATAAAAGATACCTAACTAAAAAGTCGCTGTACCAATATTATAATAATAACCACCGACCTTCTGTTTTGGCTGTTTAGGGCCAATGTTGTAATTTTATATGACAGTTTAAAAAAATATTAAAGTTTGTTTTTGTGTAAACCAGCTAACAAAATAGGAATAAAGTGTTACTTCTAAGTTCATAGATCTAACAACAACAACAAAACACATAACCGCTTTTGGATTTCTGTAACGTTCAACCTTAGCTGGCTGGAAAATACGAAAAGTTGAACCCAGGAGAAGATTATGTGATGGAGATTTCTCCTAGTCTTATACTATATCAACTTAAAGTCACTGAATACATTTGTATTACTAGGTAGGTATATTTTTCCCTTTTAATTTGTTAAATTAATTTATTTAATAACGTATATAATGAAAGTCGTTGAAGCTCGAGTGTAGTTTATAATCACATCACACGGGTATTTTAATGCCTAATTATTTACAATTACATATAGGTACACATATCATGATCTCTCCATCATGCGTTCAAACCGCATATTTCGACCGCCATTACTATTTTCATGAATGGGAAACTTTTCTGAAATACCTATTTGCCATTTATATTTTTAAAATTGACAGACAAACTAGAGTTGGCCCCAATTTTCATATCGTTCGATACCTATCAAATAACGTGCGAGTGCGACTGACGTACGACATTAATAGCAATTGATACTTCGTTTCGAACTAAATGCCACCATCTCGGCTGATATTAGAATAGAAGTCAAAACAAATTTCCTTGTTTGTCAAAAATATTTGAAATTTGAAAAGAATAATATAATAGAAAAAGAATAAAATAATAAAAAAGAAGTCGATAATACTTATTATTTAGCTATAACAACATTTTCACTGATAAGAAAGTTGTTGCAACAAAAAGTTTATTATTATGAGGGTCTTTATATGCGCTTTTTTAACGCATTTTACTTAAGAGGGCTAATGATAACATGATTTTATTAAATGAAATACATACTTAAGTAATTACAAACTATTTTATTATTAAATTAAAACTATAAACCTACAAAAAATAAAACTATATAAAAACCAACCTATCTGTAAAAGAAAAACCTTTACAGACCAAACTTTAACAGCACTTCTCTATTTCTTCGATTCTTGCTCGTTGCGACAATATTTTAAACATGTGATTAAGTCTGAAATTCATTTAATATGAAATTGTACTGGTATATTCACGAGGCAATCATGTTAAAATAGTAAGTAGTAGTTTTTTCAGATTTATTAAAAATCAATGATGTAAAAAAACATATCATTAAAAAACATACTTACATACTTATTTCAATTCGTATGTATTGCGATTAACAACAGATCAACACTCGTGTCGCTAACGTCTCGAATGCAGAAACAGTGGCTCCTAAATTGTGAATATTCTCGTAGTCGTAAACCTACGGCAGTTTGTTCTACAGCTTATATAACAAGTTTGTTGTTTGTATTATTTGTGCTCTATTAGTTATTATTATACAATAATATAAAAGTATATAACTGTAAAAATTTAGTTTATTAAGTACCTGTTATTTTCAATATAAAATTTATCATAAAATACAAGGGATAGACAAATCTTAAGTATGTACGAGTATATTTAAACTTACTTAAATTAAATGAATTCGTTGTTTTATTTTCTTTTCGATCGGTTTGCGAATATAAAACAGTTACCTACAAAATATATGTGTGATGTTTCTACTCAAAATAGTTTTGAAACCTTACCAGCTACTTACGGCAACAATAGCGTCATCTGTGAATTACAAAACTAACCGTGGCGACTCACACCACAACACGAAACCTCACCAACGTAATGATGGGAGACACTACAAGCAAGTTTAGCTATTTGACGCTAGATGGCACTGAACATCTAGTGTTGAATATTATTGTATTTACGCACACGCGCTTTTATTCACGAGTATTATAATGTCTACAAATTGCTTCAGTATTTTTCCACAAAACTAGATTCCTATTATTTCAAAAACCTAGGATAATTAAATGAAAAACTTCCACAAGTTCACCTAGCTACCGATAGAGGGCGGTAATAAAGAACTCAAAAAGTTTGATAGGCCATGCAAGCAGCATTTTCGTTTAGTAACGGTAGATGGCTCTTTATGCATTAATGTGTAGTGTATCTCATAGTATGGGTTTGATGAAAACACTTATGTACTTATATCAGCGCTACTATATAAAAAGAAAAATTATATTGAGTAACGACTTTTCTTTTCAAGTTTTATAATCTAAGCGTTTTCTAACTGGGTTATTAAAACCATTTAGTTTATGGCGTGATTAAAACAATATATTTCATCAATAAAGAGCTATTGCTAACACTGTTACCCGAGTAAAGAATAATATTTACTTACACCAATTTTTGTAGGATGAAAAACCTAATGGTCCGTTAAGGCGAGCGCTCGATAAAATATCTAATGGAATATCGCTTCCGTATCCGCATAATTCGCTTTGATCGAATTTAAATTTAGAATTCGTGTTCTAGATTATAAATTCTACGGCCGATTTTGAAATGCTGGGAAAAATGCTCAAAACAATTTTCATAGCACCAATGTTACTGTTATTTGTTTCATATAAGAAAATAAGTTTTGTTTTTAGGTAAGTAATCTTTGTTTTATGGCAACTATAGAAATAATTTTGCGATATATCAGCATTGTAGTGATTTATTTATTTTTAGTGCCATAGAAATGGCATAGCACTTTTATTGAGGTACCTAGTTGTTTTGAAAAATGTTCATATGGTGGAAATATGCACACCCAACCAAAGTTCCCTGTGGTTAATTGTTGCTTAGAACCATAATATGTAGTTAATTCGCTAAGATAAAGACTTGTTTTAAATGAAAATTCATGCATGTTTTACGTAGTCTACAGCTCACAAAGCTATATTTATACTGATGTGGTGGTGGTGGTGTTAGGTATATAGGTAGTATGTATAAACTTAAAATTCGACAAATACGTATAACATTAATATTATAATAAGTATATTTATTTGTTGAAAAAACTAACACATCATACGATCGCGATAATAAGACGATTGTGTATTTTTTCCCATTTTGCGTTATTATCTGAATGTGTAGAATTAAAAAAAAATATAGTCGCTTTGTATTAATTTTGAATCACTTGTATTCAACTTTAATGTCCAACTTTGTCCTTATGCTCAACTTTGTTAATGCCCACTGTGTACCTACTGTTATCAGTAGTAGGCACCTTACGCATTGCAATTGCCCTTTCCTGATCTTAAGAATTATTAGAAAAAAATCTTTGATGTCGAAGGCTTATTACATAGTAGAAGACTATTTAACAGACAGACATGCATGGCCCATACCAGAAACTGTAAATAAACGAACAAAAAATTAAATTGAATGTACCTAAGCTACTACTGCTTACAGATTGGATGACACAGTTCACGAAATATATCATATCAAATATATCGTGTACAACGTTTCTTATACTGTTCAACGTTTTTTATATTTGTGGTCGGTTTAATTATTTTCTTTTGATATGGTTTCTTGTAGAACCACATATTGTAAATATTTTTACAACTTTTGTAATTTGTTTTATAGTAATAAGTCCCGCTGAATTTCTTGCCGATATTAAATCTTCTCGGGTTGTGGTGTAAGGGTTAGAACCGGTAGTAGATTTTTGATGTTTTCATGACTGCATTGTAATGTGCCTAAATTGAAAAAAAAACTAATGATATTTATATATACCTATTATATACAATAATGTAATTATAAACTGAGTAATAACTTCAATATAGGTATTTACTATTTGTCACTGTTCGTTACTATTAATCATGACAGGATTTTTACCCTCAAACTAAATTTGTACTCAAGTCACCTACTCAATAAAATGTCAACAATCGCTAATAAAACACTTTTCACCCAATTTGCATACCTCTATTTCGGAGCTGGCTTATAAATAAACATACACGTGATTGCAGAGGACCGCCCGGCTGGTGAAAAAGGAAAAAGTGCGGCCCGTACAACTCAATTTTGGAGGCTAAGAAATAAAGTGGAAAAAAATCATAAGGAGATTTTGTTACCGTGCGACCTGGGGAGAGCAGATTGCTTGTGCGAAACATTCAAATAAATGTGTAAAAGTAAAACAATATGACAAGATTGACAAGCTTTTCGAACATAAGGTAAATTAGTATATTTTTTTTTAGTGCTGAAAAATAAAAGATGCATTAGGAAACAGCACCGAAGCAAAGGCTTGACATAAGTCGTTACCTATCTAAATGTATAGTATGTTCATGAAGTTTTATTTTTAAGCAACAAAGGCCACCATCAGCAACTCACCATACCAAGTTCTTGATCATGAGCGGCTAATCTAGCTCTTGCCAGTCGAGGGGCCTTAGGATGACGTCTTAACGCGATCAGTTTAGGTTCTGTTTAGGCTCAGATGTATGGAAGCGACTCAGTTTAGGTCGTCAACTGAATTGCGTTAAGATGTCATGCCTCAAGTTAAGCCAACGTCCTTCTCAACTGGATGTAGTGCGGAGAAGCAAACAGGTTTTTCGAGGAAAGGTTCTTCCTTGGTAGAAGACCCCGAATAGTAGTAACTCTACACTTAATTATACGGCAAATGATGACCAAGGAAATTCCTTTTGGTTAGTGGGTCCATTTGACTTACAAATTGAGTTAGGAAGGGGGAGCCACTCGAAATGTTCACATAAAATTGTGACTAGGGGGGTGCTCCCAAAATAATAATGGAAAATGAACTTGAAATGTGTAGTCGAGTTTGATATCATCTTCATGTTAATCGAGGATGTTTCATTAATTTCTGATATTACATTTTTATCTTTTCATGCAAAAAATTAATGAAATTTAAGATTTCGATTTATGGCGCTTGCAACAGTGCCGAAATATCGGGTGCTCAATAAACAAGCATACATGGTAAATATCCCGTTTTGGATTGTAGTTATAAATCTCTTATTTTTCATTGCAAGATGTTTACACAATATATTTACCTACTTTAAAAATTGGAATAAACAGAAATAAATTTCTTATAGCTTACTTTCGACCACCTCGTTGTTTTCTATTCAATAAATTATATACCTACCTAAATGACATTAACCAGTGGTGAATGATTATGAGGTCCTCTTTTGCATAGTGAGATTCCTGAAGTCATTTTAGAAAGAGACCCCTATGTCAAAAAAAACAAAAGTATAAACTGTAAGTAAAAAAATATAGGGAGATGTACCTATGAGTCAAAATTTTACATCAAAATTTCGAATGGCTCCCATAAGCCGAATGGCTGTAAGTCAAAAGAAGCCAGTATGCATAAGGAATTTCCTTGTTCATCATTTTCCATATATCGCAGATTTGGGGGATCTAGAAATGGAAGGTGATCAGAATATTTTTGTTGTTTTCGGCTAATACTTGTATTTTTCCCGTACGGCAATAAAAGTTCTGGGCTGCGGCTGCGTCGGATTACAGAGCTCGCGCCGGCGCGCGGCGGTGGTCTCCCCCCCTCGCACCTGCCGGCTTTCCTTTACGGGACCTGTATTCCTACCGCTGCCTTTAAGACAACCGTTCATTATCATCATAACCGTCAAAACCGATAGGTATAACGATCCGTCGCGTGCTTATACAATGGTTGCGTGCGTAATTTATGAGATAGATGTCCTTCTTAATTGATTCCCTTCCTACACTGCATATTCACAAGTAGTCTCAAAAGCCTTCTATATCAGCAGAATGTATTAACTAAATTAATGTGTTTGTTCTTCTGAGGATCCCCTTTTTAGGGTTCCGTAGTCGACTAGGAACCCTTATTAGTTTCGCCTGTAAAAGTTTCGACTGTAAGTACTATAAAGCTGTAATTGTGTACTTATATGTATATCTGTCACGCCAACAAAGTGGTAAAATAAAAGGTGTTTTTTTTTTGGTACCCGTACACGTAAAGTGGGTAGCGATATTTTTTTCGTTTCAGCCCTAGAGTGTTACAGTATATCATTGAATAGGTATTTGAAAAATAATGAGGGTTTTTTAAAAACAGCTTTTCATAAAGTTAATATTTTCGATAATAATCGTTCCAGATGTTTAAAAAAAATTGTCGTCCCTCCTCTTACTTTTGAACTATGAGTTCAAAAAATATGAAAAAAATTACAAAAGTATAACTTAATTTAATAAGAACTTTAGTGGAAAATTATTTTGCACTTGATTAGTTGAACGGTTTTTTAAAAATTGTACAAAATAATTTTGAATTAAGTTTGTAATTTAACCGTATATGCAAACTTTTTTTTTTTGATGATTCGATCACGGGCGTGATCGCAAGTATCATCGAATTGTTAATTATTATAAGCATATTGAGCATGGTATCTATTAAAACACTTTTTAAGGTTGCCTATTGTGACGGACGGTAAACTACGGAACTCTACACTGATAATGGCCCGACATGCTCTGGGCCGGTTTTTTTAATTTATTCTTGCAAGAAATCTTCCTGCATTACCAGTTAAGAAAGAAGTCGCTCGTTAATTCAATCCAAAAATCCGTAGTGTCTTAGAACAATGCATTTTTCTTATTAGTTTGTTTGTGTGTCCTTAGAGCATGAGAATCCTTGTCTTCCCCTTGCTAGTTCAAAGATCAGTACAAAGGCTAAGTAGGGCTAGTACAAAGCAATGCAAGCCATGCCATGCGATCAAATATGCTTATTAACCACCACCACCACAGGGCCACAGGATAAACTGAGACTTACATAATAAATTGTCAGTTCCAGTAGCAATAGTTTCGTTTTGGAATTCGGAACTCTCTTCTTTTGGAATCATGTTAAACTGTTTTAATTTATGCGCTACTTTAATTTATGATCACGGAGGTTATGGGTATTTACAGTCCCGTCCAGGAAAGGACCCGCCTAACGAGCCCGTAGTACGGAGGTCCGATTAATTTGCGAGCTCGCGTCTCAGCGCGTTTTGCTCTCCTTGTATCCACAGATAATAGAGTAGCTGTAAATTTGCTAATCGAATTCTTAACCCCTTCTCATTCAATGCAGGGAACTCGGAGATATCGACTCGGGATAAGATATGGGACCCATAAAATCTCGCTTTACTGAATGGTTTAATAAGAAAACGTATCAATCAATGATTATGTTACACTTGTGAGGTTTTGTAAAGAGCTTAGCGTGGGAACAGTGGGAACTATTATTGCGTCCAGCAGCAGCCTACAGTGAGATGGATATAACTGATAAAATTATGTTTGTCCAGACTATAAGATAACTGTCTATACATAATAGGGTATGTACCCTTAACTTAGGCACCTCTTACAAATACAAATACAATCTCCAAACCGAGCATTTTTTACTATGGGACCAACACTAAAAGAGCTACAATTATAAATTGAGAGAGATGTCATACTCGTATACCTACTACAGAAAAAAGTGACCAAGGTCCCCGGTGAGCAGGGCTGGGATCGAACCAGCGACCTCCTGCTTTCGCGGCAGACGGACTAACGATTGGCTACCCTATCACTGGTGGATGTAATTTATAATTTATATATAGTAGTGTGACTACTTAAAAAAAAAACATGTTTTTTTTTAATACTACGACGGTGACAAACAAGCATACGGCCCGCCTGGTGGTAACCGGTCATCGTAGCCTATGGACGCCTGCAACACTAGGGGTATTACATGCGCGTTGCCGACCTTTAAAAAAAAAGGAGGAATCAAAACATTTATTACATGTAATAAACGATTTGATTCGTGCTTTACAATTGTAGAGCTACAATTCTTTGTATGGGCTAATATGTTGGCAGACAACATTTTTTTCGTGATCTCAGGGTTGATTCCATAGTAAAAGAAGCTTAGTTGGAGGGTAAAGTCAAACCCTGGATTTACAGCCCCCGTAGTCCTACCTACTGTGTGTCTCCGACTACGGGGGCTGTAAATCCAGGGTACTATTACGTAACGAGCAATATTTGTAAGTCAAATACATAGCTATAGCTATAATTATTTTAATGAACAATTATTATTATTATTTGCAAAACTCGGCTCTACCAAAAAAAAACCTTTTAAGTAACAGTTTTAAGCGCAGTAGCAAATAATTATGTATTATATAGGCACCTACTTACTTAGTTATAAGCATTAACACGTAGAATAGGCTAGTATTTAAAATGTATACTAACAACATGATCCTTTGTTGGTCCTAAATAAAGAAAATTAAATTAAATTAAATATAACTCAAAGTATTTCCAAAATTTTTCAATACCTACACATATTTAGGGTCATATGAGTACGTGCGTATGTATCTCGATTTCCTAATGTTATTGTTTTGTAATTCTAAATTCAAAAAGATAAGAAATCAAAACAAAATGACAACACCAGTTTCACCTTCCGCTGCGGTAACTGCGTGACTTCCGACAAACGGCGTCTAAAAAATCACCGAAAAACTTCATTGACGAAAGCGTCAAAGACGTCCCGTTTAGCCGAACGTGTCTATTGAACGTAAACGTTCCGATGCACACAAAGCGCGTTCCCGGTAGTGCATACAGTTTCATTGTATAATCCGCCTTCTTGGGGGTAAATCACGTTTCTGTTTACGTGAATTATACTTTGGTTATAATGCAGTCGGCGTTTACTGACGCTTTTAATGAGTCAGTGAGGTTTATTTTTGTATAACCAAACAAGTTGGTGGGAAAGGTATAAATAGAGTTGATCATAAATAATAACACACTTGACGTCCTAGGATTTTACTATCTAAATCTGATCGACTTATAGTATAGGTATGAATAAATATTACCTAGTTTTTCATTATGGGCCATTATGTGCTAATATCTAATTTTAATATGAAAGCTTATACGTTCTCGCGGTGATTATAGTATGTTTTGGTTATCAAATGATTTAAACTATTAGTCTATATGTTTCCGGAGAATACTCTCTAAAACGTATCTAATAAACACTTTTTTCTACTCCAGCACTTCTATCTGTCAATTAGATGACTGACTGCGATATTAAAAAAGTACACATTATAACGTTGTCTATTGTATTCCATAAGAACACTGCTCATATGGATTTTCATACATATTGTATGAAAATCCATAATATATTATTAGCACTGTTGTTGTTTTTTTTTATAGTCGGCATACGACTTGTTCCACATTCTGACACCTTTCAAGATTTTGTTTTTTTCGCTATTTTAGCTGTCGTAGAAAAACTAGCGTATGCAACAGCTCATAATTGGTTCTTAACACTCTCGGGTCCATTATTACAAAACCCTTATTATATCACTGTTACATAAACTACTATAAAACAAATTCAATCACTAATTTACTCGTCGTTAGATCACCATGTTCAGAATTCGAAACATCTAGGTAGTTATTACGCGCGATTTAATACGTTATAAAGTGATTTAATACAAAAATATAAGTAGGCATAAGTCGTAAATTATAATTCAAGAAGCTAAACATAATTGTTATACACCGACTAAAATACAGTTATACGAAAACAAATAACACTGGCTATGGATGTGGCGATATGTCCATATATTATCAGGAACACAAAAACGAATATAAGACGCAAAGTGTACCGGTGGAGGCTGCGGCGTTCGTCCTAAGTCCATTCGATGCAAATTCTCACATCGACCGTCTTGTGGCTTACCCTAATTAATAAGAGGAAGACATAAAATAATAATTTATTATAATAATATACTTAGGCAGATATTGCGTAGGGTAAAGGCATCAATCATAAACACTTTAACCTGATTTTCAAATCGTAGAGGAACACAGAATACAAAAAAAAAGGCAAGCCGATGGAAGTCGCGTTCCCCGGAATGGACTAAAATAATCGACTTGTTTTAACATTACCTACATCTCAAAAGCTTTTTGCAGCATTTTTCATAGGGTTAAGATGATGTCATTATCTTAACCCTGTTAAAACGAGTGCTGTAAAAGGCTCGAAACCCTACGTCATGGTGTTACTAAAAGCGATTAATCAGTTCTGAAGTGCGTAATTTCAAAACTTTATATCTATAAGTATAATTAGTCATTTATGTTAAATAACAATTTAATAAATCAGATTGAATAAATACTAGTGTCCTGTTAAATGCTTACTACAATTTATAATCGAATGTTAAACCAATACCATCGGAGGCCAAGCCGAGGATTTATATACCGCGGTATAGTAGTGTTACTACTTTAATAACAAGTCAAAATATTAAATTAAATAATTTAATTTGTTTCAACAGTAAGTTGTCCATTGCAGGGATGTTGCGGATGCCGATTTTTTGACATCCGCGGATGCGGATGCGGATGCGGATATTAAGATGCTCACATCCGCGGATGCGGATGCGGATGCGGATGTTATATAGGTACATAAAAAAACCTCTTATATTAAAATTTTGTATTAGTTTTTGAAAAAAAAGGACGGTTTAATATTTAAACATAAATGTAGGCGAGTTATACTTACTGCTTGTCATTTAAACAATAACTTTGCTGCCTTTTCCGGGTTAAGACGATTTCTCAGCGTGTCATAAATAAGGCCCGCAGCACTGCTAATCAAATCACTCTTCCTTAGTTTATTTACTTATTAACTTCTCATTATACGATTTATACGACACCCTTCGTCCTACAATAGCATGTCAACACTAAAATCAAAATAAATAAACTCGTCATTTCTTGTCGCTATCCTTCAAGGACGCAAGAGCACTATCGACGAATCAGGCAAAAGTAACAATATTCCTATTGGGTATTGGTGAAATTGCCTACTTTAACTAGCACGTGCGCCATTACCGAGACGTTCCTGCATTGACTTGTTCCACATCTGCATCCGCATCAGCTCCGCATCGACTTGATGCGGAGGCGGATGCGGATGCGGATTTTGAAAATGATGCGGAAGATCCGCGGTTGCGGATGCGGATGCGAATATTCGCAACATCCCTGGTCCATTGTATACATAAAATGATTTTTTTCCTATTCCTATTAAGTAGCAATAAGGAGCAGAGTGTTCAAAGGTTTTAAGAAACAATTGATAAAAGCCAGGCCGTTTGTGACTGCTTATAAATGCAGCACGTTACCGTCAGCAAACTTCGGTCTGTTATATACCCGTCTGGATTTTGTAGGGCTTGCAGGCGGTTCGTTGGTCCTGAGCGGCCGTTGAATACAATGCACACATGTCGTGACGACAATATTGTAAGGCCGTCAAAAACCGCTACCGCATGTGTCTTGTACTCCACCACAAGGAATCCAAGGAATGCAACGTTCGCTTCTACGGTGTAAGACCCGTCTTTAAATAGCTATGTGAGCCAATGAAGGATTATCGTCGCAAGCAAGCTGGGGACATGATCATGTGTTCTTAAGTAATAACACGCTTGCTATACCCTACCGGGTATCGCTAGTTAGGTACCCGACCCGGTCCCTAATGCAGACAGACGGCAATATTACTGTACCGTTGTCTGGCTGAACAATAGGTATAACTGCAGAGTTATAATAGGAAATAGTTCTGCGAGTTAAACTGCCTAGCGGCGATCAGATTTAATGTCAGTTCGGATTGTATATACCCACATATTTGATCTGGTATGGCGAGATGTTTTAGAGATTTGAATAGGTTTAAGGGGTTGACAACAGCCAAGTCAGCGTAGACTGTCCATTTGTATCGGAGTAAACGAGATTGCACTATCACCGGCCCTAACAAAGCTGCGAACTAATTAGGGTAAATCGCGAGTAACTGGCCACCCCTTAGTACCTAACTGGCCACCTTATACAAAAAATTAATTCTATTGACCTCTAAATAGAATTCATTTTTGTATGAAGTGGCCAATTATTGGAGGGCGGCCAGTAATCGAAAACTTACAAT
The DNA here is from genome assembly GCA_949128165.1 of Lathronympha strigana. Lineage (NCBI taxonomy): Eukaryota > Metazoa > Arthropoda > Insecta > Lepidoptera > Tortricidae > Lathronympha > Lathronympha strigana. Next base: position 8,880,867 of record OX421907.1, on the reverse strand, counting down.
AAAAAAGAAGGTGTAAAGGCCAGTTATTGGACGGTGTCCAGTTACTGGCGATTTACCCTATACATATTTATTTATTTGTGAAATGTGACTCGTTGGCGGTTTTGATAGGAGTAATAATGAAATTATGATTTTAATTGCAAACGTATTAGTCACCAAAATGAAGACAGAGCCGTCTAATAATTAATTTAAGACCAATCTTTTCAATTATTTTCTATATCAAGTCGATTTCTTTAAAAATCGGCTCTGTCTACGGCTTTTATTAACATATTTTGTTAATATGATAAATATTAACATATTTTGTTTGCAGTATTAAAATAAACAGCTTTTTTAACTGCTTAAAAAAACAAGAATTAGGTGTTGTCGGCCCCTTGAGGGCCATGTTAAGGGCGGGTTGACATATTACTATTTATTTATAATTTGGCAATTGCGTTTGCCTGATTACCTATACTAATCCATTGAGATGCAGTTAATTTAGCTTAGGTACTTCTTTTCTTAGATTAGACGGTTTGAATAATGATAATTATCTATAACTTATATGATATTTTCTGCTGATTTAAATTTAAAAAAGTTCCTGATTATTTACACCAAATACGTACATAGGTACAAATTAATCCTTACCCTTGACGGTAAAGAACGAGTCACGGTAAACCGGGCCGCGACCGCGACCGATGTGTCAATTTCTATGGACAGCGTCACGTGAGATTTTCCATATAACTTGACACATCGTTCATGGCCCGGCCCGCCCCAGACCGGTGTAGTGTAAGCCCTCCTTAACTCGTTTAGTTCATATATTATTATTCCAAAGATACAGGTTGTAGACACAATGGAAAAAAAGTTCAACTTTATGTGTCTGACTGACTACACCCACATTCTCAACCAATTTAATGACGATGTCACAGCTGCATTTAATAAATTCAGCTGGTCTATCATTACATTCATTACCTACACTCATTAAAAACTATCATAGCAATCTTCACACTTGTTAAATATGACAATAAACAAAAACTGAGCATTAAAAGTCGGCGCAAAAAGTAGGCGCAAAAAGTTGGGGACATAAATAAAGCGGAGTGGAAACGATGAATTAATCGCGAAATAGTTCTCACGGTGAGCGGGGGCTGGCGGGGCACCGAAAAGCGAAGGTGTTAAATTGTAATTTTTTACACCTGACTTTTGAAATAAGATCCTCCTAGATTAAGTAATTATATTACTGTAGGTACAGTCACCTGCAATAGTATAGGACTCTCTGAAGGCTGCAAAATAATCTGACACATTCTTGTTTGTACCGCCATAAGAGCGTGTCACATATTTTTGCGGCCTTCATAGCGTCATATACTATTGCAGGTGACTGTACCGCCATAAGAGCGTGTCACATATTTTTGCGGCCTTCATAGCGTCATATACTATTGCTGGTGACTGTACTAATCAAGATAAAATAATTATTTGATTTCGATACATATAAACTAAGTGAGTTTTATATTTAGTAATATAAAATACAAATAAACTTACAAATATAAATACAAATGTTAGTAAATAGTATTTATGTAAATACATAGTATTTTAATATTCACATACCTACGTATACAAGCTTACGTATGTAATACAATTCGCCGTCATTACAGATGTCTACCCTAATGAATCTGTTAATTTGATCAGGCACAAAATCTATCTAAGTTTAAAACAACCTATTTTTACCAGCTATTAGTCGATTTTTGAGGAGTAGGTAGCTACAATCGCAAGTTTCGACATCTCCCGCTAACCCCGCCCGAGCACACGCACACTCCGCAGCCGCACAGCAGCGGTACGAGCGTGGTCGAACGACACTGGACAATGGCTCTGGGTGGTCGCGGCCGAGAGTTCAGACTTTGCCCAAATTGAGACTTTACAATGTGGAACAGTGTGAAAGCCCCTTAGGTTTGTAGGGTAGAGAGGTTATGGCTCTCTTGATTCTACTTCTATATTTATTTTGAATTATTTGATCAACTAATCAAGTTTTACTTTGTTAAACTGCTCGCCGAAAAGTTTTACATATTACATGTATTACATATATATATTCAAAAAACGCTTTTCTTTTTTAATTAACTTTTTTAAACTAGGTACTTTCTACTTCTTAAAGGCGGAAGAAGCTTTATTCGGTACCTACTTGATTAATCAGAATTATTTATGTGAGTTCATGATATAATACAGGTACGGATATCTAAAATGATACGTTCTCTTTGATGTTGTGGTGATAAATGATTAAAAAGTAAGTACCTACCTAAAGTGTAAATAAATTGAAATATGCTTTGATTATGTTTCTTTCTACTGCTGCGAACGGTTCCTTTTTTTGGCTTCATTGCATTTAGGTAGTCACTAGAAGTTCAATTCCCGGAGATTCCTATTAGAATTGATAACGAGCAGGTACCTCTGTCCTACGCAGTAAATGTCGTTAAGGCTCGCCTAGGAGGCGCCGGCAGCGGCGCCGGGACGGCTGAACGGCCTAGCCTCTATTCACCTTTTATTGGCTTCTATGTAGCCCACGTTAAAGATGTACTTTAAAGGTATTTTAAATTATATTATAATTTAATACGGTCCAAAAGGTGTTTTTGCTATCAGCTAGGGGGTTAGTAGATTGCAAGGTCTTGTTTTATATTATTTACTGAATAAAAATGTAAAACTAAAGTCATCGGTAAGTTTTAGAATTTCCAATTCGCCCAGGTCATGTTTACCTTACATAAATATAGAATCCATACTTGTTTTTAAATTAAACACAATGTTTTTCCCGGACACAGTAACTGAGAAAGAAATATATTTTTTTATCTCTTGTTACAGTTTTTTTACGAAGTATTAATCTTAGTCTGTAATTTAATGGACAACGCAGTTGCTCGATAAAAGTTGCACAAATAAAGCTGTCCCTCAAATTGAAGCATAACTAAGGCACAGTATATTCATCAAAATAACCCTCAACTAAAACCAATAATTAAGACGTTGGCCAGACCCGCCATGAGATACGAGCACAATTTCGCCATCACGCTCCACAGCGGAGGGGTGATCCGCAATAAAGATAGCCGATGCATTCGTCTGCACTAGACAGAAAATAACAATTGCAGTAACAAAATAAATATTTAATAATAATCAGTAATTTCTAACGGTATTTTTCAATTTCATTATCTTACGCTAGTTTACTTATAACTTTTACTGCCGTGTAATCCAAAAAACCTAAAGCTCGCCTACTTTTTATGTGCAGAAGTTTTACTTACCTACCTACCTACCTACGATTGGATTCAAATTTTCGAGTCAGACATGTTATAGTTTAATTATGTAGCAATATAGCAAAGTCTAAGCTAGGACAAAGAAGTGACGTAAAGTGGTGCAGTTTTCATTTTAAGCTGAGTTATGAAGGCTTTAGGTGAAATCACAACGTCAGTATCGAGTCACATTTCATTTACCTATGAGAAATCACTTGTTAGTATGGAGATACGTAGCTGAAAGGTGCGTACGCATCTTCATAGTAACGAGCGATTTCTCATATTATAGCGAATCGATTTTGAAAGATGTTACTTATATTGACTGCTGGGTAAGTGACAATAGGTTGGGCACAGCGAAATGCGATCTCATTGGCCATCTTAGGAAGTACCTTCACCTTACACAGTCAAATATTTATCTATTTTTCTTACTTAGGGTTGGCATTTTCCCTTCCTCGTGGCTCGATTGTGAGCCTAGTTATCTTCGTGATAAAAAGCTGTTGACCAACCAAAGCCAAGTGCCCAGATATTATTACTTAACTTTGATCATAGTAGGCTCAAGCCTTACTTTCCCAGTCTGCGATGGTCACGGTCGGCGCGTGCGGCTTATCAGAGTAATTAGCGTGTCTGGGGGAGCGATGCGTGGCGGCCCAGCCTGGGTTCATTCACAACTACTTTTGTATTATTTTGTACCCTATTCTCTGGGAACTCAATATCGAAGGTTCTCGAACATCTGCTTCTAGAATTTCAAATCTTTACGCGCTTTGGCATGAATTGGATAAGAGACATTTTAAGGATGACTCGCACTAGAGTGGGCCGTGATGATGGCTCAATTTTTACAGAAAGTGACACGTGATAACACTGATAACTTCACACGAACCTTTTTATAGAAGTTCTCCTTAAAGCAAAGCAGTTCGATTGAGCTGAATTTAACTTTGAAGACCTCATCTTGATTTATCATGATGCCTCAGTTAGAAAACTTAGAAAATATACATGCCGCTTGCAATTGTCTCTTAACAATGCGACAAGAAAGTTTTAGTTCGGTTCAAGGCCTTGCAGAAGAGTACTATACCCAACCTAAGCTAAATCAGCTTTCACATCGACATGACTTAAGCTCACATATATGCTCACAAGTGCTGATAATCGTAATATTCCGCAAAAACTATATATTTTTTAATCCAACATATTTATTTTTGATCTTACTAAACTGGATTTAAGGATGACTTACAGTAGTCCGTTCCGTTCCGATCCGATACGGGACGATCTGTCAGTTTCTATAGAAAGTATCACGTGATAGCTTGGAGCCCTCGGACGTCACATGACTTTTTGTATAGAAACTGACAGATCGTCCCGTATCGGATCGGAACGGAACGGACTACTGTGAGTCATCCTTTACTGAGATCGATCAGAATATCAAACTACTTACCACTTAGGTACCTTGATAGAAAGAGCAAGTGGGCAACAGTAGATAAGTAAATAATTAGGAACAATTACAATGAAAACGGTTGTTATTTTTTTTTGAAACTGACAGTTTTCACCTACATTTCTGAATTTTTGCTTGGTTCGTTGGTCATGTGTCCTCACGCGATGCCTTTGTCCGCCGTATATTTTATTTTATTGCTTTGCAATTTTATTGCTTATTTTCGAAGTCTTTTGGTGTTAACGCTGCCGCTCGCAAATGAGTTCCCGAACAAAATATCTTTAAGGGAGAGGCTGTTGTATAAAAAATCTGGTGGTGCAATCATATTACCATTTCGAGGAGAAAGTCCGAGAAATGTTAGAAGCAACACTTGGCCCTCACGTCCACTTCACATCATTCCTGCTTCGTAGGTTAGAAATTCATTAGAATTGCTGCGCCATTTATACATATAGAAAGCTAGTTATTTTTGGTTCCTGGGAACTAAAGTCGCGTCTATGTTATATGTTTTGATTGAGCACAATAAATTCTGAGGACTATAATACGGCCTGGTTATACAAAACAAATTTATTTGTTTACTGTTACATAATAACCTTTCAAATTGTTTGTCCACTAATTGGCTGACATATTGGCGTTCAATTTTTCCTTTTACTATTGGAATAGAAGAGAAGGAGTAACAAACTAATAAACTCATAGGTTTCAAAATCCATTTAGTCATTAATGCCTTAATGGCTTTGATGCCGTCTGGCGGAAGAAAACTGCCTCGCTTTTAGACAGAGAGTGCGGGAGTAGCAACAGTATCCTAAGCATGATAGCTAACAAGCTTGATTGTCCTCTGTTGTGGAAAATGGGTCAGAGGACCAAATCTTTATTGTGTATCTATTATTAATTTACTAACATAGACATAGACACTGAACTAAAAATATGTGGACCTCTTGTTGTCTTAAATAAATAACTTCATTCATTAATTTATGTCTAGAGATAACTTTCATTTTCAAAAGTCCTAGTGACCTAATACCTACCAAAGATCAGATTAGGCGCATATTTAATGAATGCCAACCTTGCCCTTAACCTCGTGCATGCAAAAAGTAAACCTGCTGATTTATACCAGCAGCAGCTAGTTTAGGAACGGCAATTAATGACTTCCAAGAACGGAATCCAACCGTTAGAACAATTGATTTATTTGAGATAAATTAATTTGAATACTTAATCTTCCTTTTTTGGACGCCACCTAGCTACTTGATTAGTAAGGCAATACAATACAATACAATACAATAACCCTTTATTGCAGTAAACAACAAAAATAACACAAACTGAAATAGATTACATTTGAAAAATACGAAAACCACAAGAGTGATCTCTTCCAGACAACTTTTAGGTAGAGAAGATAAGAAAATAAAGGTATACAGTAGTTTGTGCAAAACTGGAAAAAGAATTATGTTAGAAGCAAAAATATGACATAAACAGAAAATACAAATCAACAAAAAATTAAAATAATAATATACTTATAAACCGGGTGGGCCTCATAAGAGGAGCAAAAAAATTAAACGTAAGTAGTTTGCTCAGCTACTTTTAAAAATAACGTGTGTTTACACATTACAAGTTACATGTTTCAAGACGTACTGCAAATTTTGTCGTTTTTATACTATGAAAAGAGACGTCAATTAGACTGATGTTAAGTGGATGTTAAAGTACACACGCGTTCAAAAGTGCATGGGTAATTTATGAATCAATTCATTTATAAACTGCCCATGCAGTTCTGAACGCGATAGTACATGAAAAATACTATTTAGTCTGTATGAAAAACTGAAAACCGAAAATTGTTGAGCTAAAGTTATTAGTTCATGGGGCCAACCCGGTATACAGGTATAAAGTACTTATATAAAGTGCATACATATATACAAATAAAATAAATAAATAAAAACATTTAGCGAAATGATGATAACAGATTACACAGTCAAAAAATTTAAGGAAAATAGTTTCTCCTGTTACATGAACAGGAACTAAGGAAGTGATAAATAGTGCTTTTTAAGGAGATATTTGTAAGAAGCAACAGATTTGCACGCCTTATACGACTGTCAAGAGGAAGAGAGTTCCACAGTCGGATTGCTTGAAAATTGAATGATGTATTATAAATTTTAGAAGAGGAGGATGGCAAAGTCAAAAGCATGTTTTGAGAGTAAGGAAAAGAATTAAGATAGCTGCTTAAGATAGCAGAGGGTTGCAGGATTAAAAATAACGTTATAGAGAAGAGAAAGAATATAAGAGTGACGATGATAGCGGATAAGGAGCCACTCGAATTGTGAACGAAAACTAGAAACATATTTGCATAACCCAAAAATCTAACCCTGTGAACTAGGCGAATCTTAATATCTGAAGATAAGGAAAATGTACGTTTCTGACGGCTTCGAAAATGATATTTTTGACCTAAGGAAAAGTTTGTTACAAAATACGTTGGAAACTCCCCTAAGTCTAGTTAGTAGCACAACAACAACCTACATATGCACTTGTTTGCGGTGTCTTTCTAATCATAGGCAAGTTCCGAGTAGGCACCTATAGTCATAAATTCATAATGGTGACTAACTAACCAAAATATCGTGATAGTGATGTGTTTTTTTACTCCTTTTAAATGAGTAATATTTATACTTATGTAAAACATATTCACTAACATTAAATTCCCTTTAACGAAAGTCCAAAACAAAAATTTACAACTAATAAACCGGTCAGTGCAAAAATAATTAAAGTCTTACAAGTTATAAACTGAAATGTACATAAAATACATACACATATATAGTAATTGTTTATATATAAATAAACCTATGAACCCAGTGAAAACACTAATAACATTGAGGTGACAAGTGATTCAACACATCTTAATGACAGAAAAAAAAAACATTTTTTACTACATAATTTGCAAAGGTCGAAACGAACTGTTTTTTCAGTTTTCTGGTAGTAGCAGTCTCGCTTGCACACCCGTTGAATGACGAACTGTAAAGACGTTATTTTCATAAATACGACGAGTGCTTGCGCGTGCGCCTCGGGCGACGTAATACAACCATGTGCACAGTGTATGCTATGGTCATCGCTCAAAAAAATATGATCTGACTGTTCTCGCTCTGTTTAAAAGTAAGGCGCATGTCTACTTAAACCGGTTACAAATAGTTAAATACCACGTTCGATGCCATTTTGTATAGGATTGAATGAGCTTGGTACTGAATGTGTTAAGGCTTCCCCATTTTCAGTTCACTACTTTACTATAATTCTACTGTTTTACTGAGATAGTTGGTAAAGAAGTAGCAGGGTATTTTTGCATAGAAGGTAGTTTAGTTTAATACATGCAGCCAAGCCTTCAATTAGCCTATTACCACCTAAGTTAAACAGAAACAGTAGACACTAATATACTTACACTGACGAGGGTAACTTGTAAATTTCTAAATATTGGTAATGTAATGTCGCAAGGGTTACATTAAAAATAAAATATTAAATAGTTAAACGGCTTAGCTTACGCCAACGGGTTACTATTTCACGTACTTTAACAATGTTGAACATGTGGCCTTTTATGCACATTGCACAGTCATTGTGTTTCTGTGGATATTTCGCGATGTCCACAACTGTACCTATATTTATATTGCAAGTCAAACATATTATTATGTACAGTGCCTCTATTTTCTAAACATATCTCTGCATTTACGAATACAAATATATTTCAAATTTCCATGACCATAAATGAATTGATTTATCGTGTATCATAAGAATGGAAATAGCATGGCATCGCATTCACTTATATTCGGAAATGCGAGGATTTTCAGGGGACATAACAAAATTAAAGCACTGTATGTATGATTTCGCTTTGCTTCCATTATACCCAATCGTAATCTTAGGGGCGGCCAATATTTTAGGTAGATCTTTATCGATCATTCCGCGATGCAGCCTGATACACCTCTGATTGCCTCGCCTGCGATAGCGGCTTACTTCATAAATTACTCAAAATGCCGGCCGTAATGAAATATTTTAATAATATACGCGTATGAAAGTTTCATTTAGATGCAGAGGGTCAACATAAATAATCGCCCTTATATTGTGCGCTGTCGTTTCACTTGTAAATTTCATTTACAAATATGAGTATGGAATTGGATGCCCTAATTTGTGGAATGTGAAGCGCCAATACAGTTTATAGGTTATAACCTATATATTTACTAAGGTGTTTCAATGCGAGAGATTTAAAAAAATACCTATAATATTATCAGATCAATGTAGTTCGAATGCCGCTTCTGTTTCTCCTTACTTTACATTTGAATACCTAATGTTTGTTTAAAGTCCTGTTCCTATTCATTATTCATTTCTTATCAATAATCAGGTAAAATCAAGTTAGATACCTAATCAATATTAGGGTTCTTACCACGGTTTTTTATTAAAATTGAGCTCCCCCTTGTTCATTGTCATTAGTTAGAATGTCTAAACACCGCATTAGTTTAAAAAAAAAAGTGAAAGTACTTATAGTAGGTATTTTGGTACGTCTACAAAAGTGCATTCCATCATTATGCATCCAGGTGGATAATGATGCTATGCCACTGTTACACACCAGCACCCCCAACAAGTCGGACTAAACAAGGCACGGCCGAACCATCCTTTTTTCGAGGCAATTTAGGCCATTTTAAACCTCATGTAATTTCGCGCTGGTTAAAGCTAGGACCCTGAATTTTCTGTTATATGTTGGCTATAACATGACATTAATATACTCGTATTATATATTCTCAATAACATTTAATTTGAACTTGTAGTTTAAGAACTATCGAACGACTTATGTAGTTCGTGCACATATTACTTATACCTACAGGTACATAGGTATAATACACTATGATGTCAGCATAATATCGGATGTATGTATAAAAAACCGGCCAAGAGCATGTCGGGCCATGCTCAGTGTAGGGTTCCGTAGTCCGTCACAACAGGCAACCTTAAAAAGTGTTTTAATAGATACCATGATCAATATGCTTATAATAATTAACAATTCGATGATACTTTCGACCACACCCGTCCCGACCCCATCAACTTCGGAAAAATCTTAACAACGCAAAGTAGACCACGGTACAGCGACATCTCTCGGGAAATTGGGTTACTAATTTATACAAACTAGACGGGTTATGTATGATAAGATATGTTTATTGCACTCATATTTTAAACAGTATGTTGGGTTTTCGGGAGTAACTTTTGATCGCGTGAATCGATTTGAATCATTCTTTTTTTATTAGAAGGAAGATACGTGCGGGATGATAAATTAAGTACTCAAGATAAAAAAAATGTTTGCATATTCCGTTAAATTACAAACTTAATTCAGAAATTATTTTGTAAAATTTTTCAAAAACCGTTCAACCAATCAAGTTCAAAATAATTTTCAAAGAAAGTTCTTTTTATGTTCTACTTTTGAAGTTTTTCATATTTTTTGAACGCATAGTTCAAAAGTTAGAGGGGGGGGGGACATTTTTTTAAACTTCTGGAGCGATTATTTCTGAAGACATTAACTTTATCAAAAACTATTTTTAGAAAACCCTTATTATTTTTCAAATACCTATCCAATGATATGTCACATTTTAAGGTTGAAATGAAAAATAAAATTCTGTACCCTAAAAAAATAATTTTAACCACTTTTTATTTTACCACTTTGTTGGCGTGACCGATATACATATTTGTACAAAATTACAGACACTGAGATTATCCACGGACGGACGGACAGACAGACAGACAAAGCGAAACCATAAGGGCTCCTAGTTGACTACGGAACCCTAAAAAGAAAGCCTGTCTACAAAAAGAGATGAGATCCCATCAGAAACATTAAATCTCAAAACTTTTTTGCAGCATAAGAACTGCGGAGCGAGAGGTTACCTAATGTTTTTGATTGGAGTTTCCATATTCCATACAAGTGGAACTTCTATTGTTATAATAAATGTAAGTATATATTTTTATGATGATGGCGTTAATTAACTATAACTCGAAAATAATCATTTAAATACTTCTACCTGCCGGCACCGTTTTTAGAAGTTCAGCGGTAGACATCTGTTTAGGACACTCGTAATGGTAATCGTGATCATAAAACTCATCAATTATAGTAAGGTAGGTACTTGTAAGTGTTAGTGACTTATGGTATTTTAATGTAATACGACGCATACTGCACGTAAGTAGGTACCTAATGTATTATTTTTTCCTAGTGCATAGTTACCTACTGCGCCTCACAATCTCTTTCTTTGACCGAATAAGGGTAAATAGAGGGAGCGAGTAGGATACGTCACGGCGCGTCTCGTGGCGCAAAGGTGAGAGCACTCAAATCACCTTGTTACAAGCATAACTATTGGAATACGAACGCAGTCATTCAGCCAGGAAAGTATTTTGATTTTATGTCACTTACTCTTTGTGATGATGACCCATGGTTTTTGAACCAGAGTAAGTACTCGTATTTATACGGTGACTGCGTGGGCGATCCAGTTCGAACGCGAAGCGGTACGGTGCGGTGCGATAACATTTACTAACTAATAAAATAACTAATAATAACTAATAAAATAAATACTACACATGTGTCGCTTAACTACTAACTCGGGTAAATCCATTTGACCCTCTCTGCAAATATCTACCTTATTACCTTTTCTTAATACCAAAATCGCATAATCTGACAGATGGACTTACCCGAGTTTGATATTAAGCGACTTACATGTGGTACGTGACTCCATCCTTGAAGTGTTTCTTTGACTCCTATTTTTGCTCGTAACAACGCAGCAATTCGGCATTTTACGAAAATATCGGAGCACATTTTACGGTTATGGCTAAGTTGCAACTGGCTCGCGTCAAACAATTACTATGGCCATCTGGCCTCATCGCTGCGACACGCGCCACGTCTCCGTTAGCTATCTATTCTTTCTTTTATCTATGGAGATACAGATTTTTGTATACGTAAAAACCGTCCGTAACATAAAAGGATGCTGCTTATTACTCAGCAGTTCGAGTAGTTAAATTAATGTTTGCTAAAGTCAGCATGTTATTTGAGAGTGTAATACACATCCCGTTGAGTGTTCCAGACGTTCCAGTTGAGTTAAGTGTTAAGTTGAGTGGGAGGACTGAATTCAAATGCATGCTAATAAACAAGCTACTAGGCAGATTAAGATTATTATATTATAATAATCTCGTTGCAACTTAAACCTCAAGTATCCTTCGAGTTCCCATCGACTCTCACCCTTAGTACCGCAGTGCTATAACTCGCCGGTTATATTTACTCCGGGGCGCGAACGAAATAAACCACGCGACTCGGTTTGGCGGCCGACAGCGCTGTAGATGTACATGGTAACGCCACATTCTGGGTTACGGTATTTGATCATTTTCCAGCCATTTTTGTATGAGTTTTTATATTTACTAGTGGCCGGGGCCTTGGTTTTACAACATTTTTGCAAACCTTATTGACGTTATTGTTGATGTTGTTGACTATTTGGAATTATTTTCTTATTTTCTAAACGGGTCTCTCTAATAACGTTTATCCTAAAGTCACTTTTTTGTGCTAATGACTTGTCATGACAATTATTCCGTAATTTAGTGACTAAGTTACCAATTGGCAAGAGTTAGCGCAGGACCGAAAAATTGGCGCACTCTGGTGTCAGAGGCCAAGACTTATTTTGGGTCGCAGAGCCAGCAGAGTTAAGTAGTAAGTAAGTAAGTAATTTAGTGACTGTCCAGAAACGACTCCATACAGATTCGAATCGCCGTTAGAAAAATTGACTAGGTTAGGTTAGAACTGTATTAGAGAATGCATAAAAGCTGCTATTTACTGGTAAGCTTTTTACGTACTTTCATGTAGCATGCCAACATTACGGGCGACGATAAACAGTGTGAAATTACCTAGTAGTTAAGATTTTTTTGCTACAGTACAATTTCGAATACACATTACACGTACTATTACTATCGGGTCCAAAATTGCATCGGCAGTTTATGAACATTTCAATGAATAACAATCGCAGTAACAGAAGACAATATTAGTTTATAAATAATTCATTCATACATTGCCCATGCACTTTTGAACGCGTGTGTACACGTACATAGGTAAAGTTTAAAGCCAGCAACACTTCTTGGTTTGTTATTGTGTGAACTTTCCTTTGACATATATTATAAGGAAATAAATGCTGTAATTACTAATAAACGGTAATTCTGTTTATTGTCATTCAGGATCAGGACTATCAGGAGGACTAGGATTTGAAAGGAATCTGCAAAATCAATATGCACTTTTCAATATGAATTGATGCGAGTAAATCGAGACCTTCGAAGTGAAATTGTTAGCCACGCAGTGACACTGTGCAATCAAGATATCACTTCAAAAATTAACCAACTTTACTTAAATCGGCCGAATCGACCCCCTTCCGTAATTACCGAGCCGATGAATAAATATTTATGTAGTTACATTATGCGGGTGAAATTATGACAATTTAAACAATTACACTGTTAACGAGAAAACTACCGCGGTGGCCGATTCGGTAACGGAGGCACTGGCTGGACGGGAAAGTTACTCTACTTCAAAACAAATTTGCGATTCACTTATATTTATACGTATACATGTATAAGAATGTCGTCACCTAAAGTATAAGCTTTGCGTAATTTGGAGCTAGGGCGATATATGTGACATATTTAGTATTCAACTTTTTATGTACATACCAGCCAACGTTGAGTTTTGTCCCTATTGTGACTTTCATACAATTAAACTCATCAAAACTTCAATTCACAATTCACGATTTTTTTTCTTGAACTTACACAAAATTGCAAATCACAAGTGCGTGAAATCAAACTTTTCACACGCTAAACAACTAGGTACTATTTATTAAAAAAAAAACACATTACAGCCAGCTGTAATAAAAAATCGCCGCACATATCCAAGTAGAGTGTCCTGCGGTGTGGTCGCCGACACCCAAATGACGGGTTACGGTCAATTTTGTCCCGCAAGCGAGCCACTTGCAATAAAGCCATTAACGAAGGCATAAACATTACTATTATTTGGGAGACAAGTATTTGCGAACAACGATATGCGATAAGATTTTCATCATCATCATCACTTAAGAGCTACGCTTTTGTCGATGGAATAATCGCCATTCTTCTCTATTTTGTCTAAGCCTTTTTACTTCCTCGTACAACACGACAGCTACTTTTTTGTATATGTTGTGTGTTTGTAAGAGTCAAATCTTGCAAGCTGAAATTTGACTAACTTGCCGTTATTCGAATAAGGTGGATGTTCACACGCTTATGTGGGATCGATGGCAATTTTATGTGACCAAAGCACAGACAGCGATAAAAGCCTGTATCAAAAATTATATTTTTGACCTAACCCAATTTTTTTTCATTTGACTGAGGTACCTATGTATGTGTCAAAAAGTCATAAAAATGTGTGTCGAGTGAGCAGCCTAAATAAATTTATTTAAGTTGGCTTGGATGATTTACGGTAAGATTTCTCCTACCTACATAACCTATTGAATGAGTGTGCAACAACGCACTACGTTATCTCATACTCGCTTGCTTCCAACTTTTCTCAATACCTAATCCCAAGCTGTCGAAAAAACTAAACCAATCCTCCAATCCACCGTAAACCAACTTCTATTTAATGATTTAACAATAACATGTTTATAATCATAACCATAAGTTCCGACAAAGATAACTGGCATTAGTCGTTGCACCTGTCTGTCTTTAGACTCTCATTTAGGCTCTTCCCAAGGCCGAAAGAAGACATAACGTTTTGTCTGTTATAATCCCTGGAGGTAATTTACCGGCTGTTACCAGATAACATTGTCCGCTATCGCAACAGATGTTTGCAAATACCTGGCTAAACCCCGCTAATTGCCACCACGTGTCACCAACAATAGGCAACGCCTTTTTGCTAGATGAAGGAGATAGAAGATCGATAGAACGAGATGGAGAATTGGTCGGGTATGAGTGCACTATAAAATAAGTTATACAGGGTGAGCGTGAATACGTTGACTTAGCCACGTCTTAATCATACATACAATTTTACCATTTTCAATAGTACCTACTATTAGTAATTTCCTCGAGTTAAATAAAACGTCTATTTTAAAAGTTTTATTTTTTTATATAGGGGTAGTTTATAGTGATAGTATTGATACTACCATGATGTCAAATATATGTAATATTTGGCATCATGGTAGTATCAATACTATCAATTAACAACTGTCGTTTTGAATTAAACTAATTAAAGGGTAAATCAAAGATATACCTACATATATACCTAGGTTCATCTCTTTCTGCTGCTGGACGAAGTGGGCAAACTCTTTGAGAGGATAATGGCGGCTCGCATCCAGCAGCACTTAGAGGAGACGGGCCCGAACTTAAATGACGGCCAGTTTGGGTTCCGTAAGGGGCGGGTCACGATCGACGCAGTGGGCGCCTTAAGGGCCTTCGTGGAACAGGCGGAGGCAAGAGGGGAGGGAGTGGTAGCAGTGTCCTTGGACATTGCCAACGCCTTTGGCTCCCTCCCATACGAGGTCATAAGAGAGGCACTCCGGTTTCATGGAGTGCCTCTCTACTTAAGAAGGATAGTGGAGCACTACCTGACGGGGCGGGTAGTGCTCTACGAACAGGGTGGGGAGAGGAATGAGAGAGCCATGGCGTGCGGGGTTCCAGGCGTGTTGGGTCCCCTCCTGTGGAACTTGGGGTACGATTGGGTGATCCGTGGGGTGCAGCTCCCGCGAATGGCCACCGTGTGTTACGCGGACGACACACTGGTAGCTGTGCGTGGCCGGGAGCTCGAAGAGGTGCTCAGGAGAGCCGAGGTGGCGACCGAACTAACGGTCCACCGAATCGGCCTCCTGGGATTGCGGATCGCCCTACCGAAGACGGAGGCCATGGTCCTCGGGGGGGAATTGGATGGAGGATGGGGGCGGGAACCGCCCTGAGAGTTGAAGGGGAGCGGGTCCAGGTTAAGGCCCACATCAAATATCTGGGCCTTATCCTGGACAGGAGGTGGAGCTTTGAGGAGCACTTCGCGAGACTGGCTCCTCGTCTCGCGAGTGCTGCCTCGGCGTTGGGCCGGCTATTGCCCAATATTGGCGGGCCGAACGCCCCGTGCAGGCGGCTCTACGCGGGCGTTGTGCGCAGCATGGCGATGTACGGGGCGCCAATCTGGGCCGGGAGGCTGAGCAATCGAGGAGGGGAGGAGGACGATAGGTGCTATGAGTGCGGCGACGAGGATGACACGGCCGGTCACACTCTTCCAGAGTGTGTTGGGCCGTGGAAAGAGCTGCCCTCGTCGCGAGGACTGGTTTGGTGGACCTCTCGCTGCACAGCGTCATCGCTTCGATGCTGGGCAGCGAGAGGAATTGGGATGCGGTGGCCTCCTTCTGCGAAGAGGTTATGTCGCAGAAGGAGGCAGCGGAAAGGGAGCGGGAAGACGCGGTAGATGCTCACCCGCTCCGTCGCAGGCGGCGGGGTCGAAGGCGCTTGGCGTTCATTCGCCAAGACCCTTAACGGGGCCAGCGGGTTCGGGTCCCGCATTGCACGGCCCCACGCCGTCGGGGGGGAGGTCAAAGCGTTTCTGACTTCCCCCTCCTTGTGCGGATGCCCCGGCACAAAGCCGGGGCCGCCGGAGGGCACCGAGGTGGAATAATATTGATCCCACGGTGCTCTCATTAACGGCCAGGAGGGATACGCCGGTGTGGAGTTTAGTGGGCAGGGCCGCTCTGCTTCCTTCTCGCTAGGAGAAGGAGCAAGCAGCGGCGAGTCCCACACACCCCCCAAATGACCTACCCGAGGTCGGGGGACGGTGCGTAACTGCATTCTCCACACCGTCAAAAAAAAAAAGGTTCATCTCTTTCCTCTTGGACATCGCAAAAATTAAGCGTTATAAAGCTTATTTTGGGTGGACGCATTAAGGATGACTCACAAAAGAACGGGCCGGGACGTGACCGGGCCGCGCTGATCTGTCAGTTTCTATCGAAAACGTCACGTGACCCCCGAGGTCTCCGAGCTATCACGTGATTCTTTCTATAGAAATTGACAGATCGTCCCGTCCTGTCCCGTTCCGTTCTAATATGAGTCATCCTCTCAAGCTTTATCAGGATTCATCCTCATTTTGCATAAATATGTGAGAAAGAAACAACTTTAATTTAATGAAAAACAAGTTAATTACATACACACGCAAGCTATTGTCCACAGAAAATATGGTTTTTGTTTTGTCAAGTCTGTATGATCTTAGTAAGTACTGTACTACTTACTTAGAGTTTTGACGGCGCTCTAAACTTTATAAACTGGGAATATCTCGAAACCTAATAGTACTCCACCTATATTACCTGTACAGCGTTTTTAGTACAGTTAAGTACCAGACTGCTTAAAGTTAGTTGGGTTGGTCCTGTTCACCCCGGGCACCCTGTATAATTATCCTAACGTGAGAGTGAGTTGCAACTTTGGAAGGTCGGTTACGGATAATTGGACAATTATTTTGACATAAATTCAGTGGGTTACTTGCTATTTTTAATTGTGTGACAGATGGTCTGAAACCAATATGTCTTTTCAATATGGCTATAGTATTCTGTAAATAATTATATTTATAGCATACAATGTGTCCGTTTTTGACATATAATTAAAACTGATCTTGTAATGTTTAAAATTTATAAAAGGTTCATAAAATTCATGATTGTATCGTCCTGTACGAAACGCTCTGCCAAAATTTTCTCAGATTCCACTTCGCCATTATTTATGGCTTAAAACGTGACACGAAACAAATTGAAACTAAACGTATGATCAAAAACAAAAATAATTATACATAACTCACTTTCTTGATTTGGCTGTTGTGTATTATGATGTCATATTATTAATATCGTGCTTAAAGGTAAGTTAAGGCAAAAATGAACCTGACTTTTCTGTAACTGCGCAAAACCTAAATTTACTATAGGTACATTGAAAGAGATGTCATTACTACAGATAAAGTGATCAAGGCCCCCAGTACACTAAAATTACAAATCAAAATATTTATTGAAATAATTTAACATAATCGATCATTATTTTCATCATCTGTCAAACCTTATGTCGCAATATATGAAACTACTTTAGCTTTTAGAAATTATACTTACAATATAGAGATGTAGCTACATAATGAATATTATTTTCATAGTCATAGGTGCCGAGTGCCCATACCTTCCCATTACGCGACTCACCGACAAAGAAACGCACGTGCGTTCTCAAACCCTTATTCCGGTGTTTTTTACACCCACAAAAACACCGGTCATTCAGCTCGTCCTGTCGTGAATGAACCGGCTACCTGGCCGTTTACTACGCCGGATGTGAGACAAATCGGTCACCGTTAGGTCCTGTGAGAAATTTTGGCCGGATTAATAATGTCCTTAGAAAAGTGTCTTACTTATTTGGAATTCGATCCAAAGTTTAATTTGGATGATTCATGAATGTCAACTAGTAGGTAGCTGAAATTTTCATCAGCATCCAGAAATGCTAATACCAACTTATCTATAAACCTTATGTCATAGGGCAACATTTCGGGATAGGATTAGGAAGTACAACGTGAGTACGAGTAATGCGATGTACTTTGTAGTAAGGTCACGGGTACACAAGGTCAAAGCTACGCGCTACAGCCGTAGAGGCGCTACGAGCCGTTAGAAGAAAACCTTTGCTACGGAGGCTTTGCACTTGGAATCCTTTCTACTGCCTATAATTTACACGAGGTCAAATATATATTAGTTTCTATAATTACGGGGCTAGCTTTTTCTCATGTGTTAAATTTAAATATATATGCTTGTATAAATAATTCTTTACTTACACTTGGGGGTAGTCAAATTTGATATTTTGTTCTTTACTGATTGTGTAAGGCAGGATCATGCAAATATCTCTCATACAAATATGGACATCTATACTAAAGAGACGAGTTTTACAAACCCATAAACCTAGTGTGTTTTATTGTAAAATACTGACGAGACATTATTGTGCATACATTTTATCAAATCGATGATGAATACTATGTCACTTATGTAAATAACATGGTTAGTGTAAAGTATGGTTAACCTGAGCACCTCCCCCTCAGCGTCAATCGCTATCGACACTTTGCCTACTAATTACAAGGCATATTTCCGATAAGTGTGCGTCGCGTGCGAACCGTATCTCAGACTATTTCGGTGTAGGCGGAGCGAGTGATTCAGCCGCAGTCGCGAGCCGCCCGCCGAGAGGCACACACGCGTCCAGTGGACGAGTTGCGGCGATGGCGCGATGAATTGCGCTCGCGCGGCGTACTGGGCCCTCCTCTGCCTCGCCGCTAGCGCCCTAGCCGCGCCAAGACGCCTCTACTGCGAGCGCGCCGACGTCGCCTGGCGGGCCTACCGCGCGCCCGCGGCGTTTGAGGCTCGTATCCAGTCCTTGTCTAAAGACGCAGCCACCATCCAAATCAAGCGCGTGCTCAGGCAGCAAGGACACTGGCCGAGGGAGGACTCCATCTTACGACTGAAACTGCCGCCGCAGGACCCTCGCGAGTGCACGGGGCGGTTCGAAGTCCCTTTGAAAAATAGAAGAAACTACATAGTATTTGCCGAAAGGCACGGGCACCAGGCCGTGGCGTTAGGCCCGCCGCTGAAGAGGACCGGGAAACTGCTGCGGAGGATCAAGACAGTCTACAAGCCGGGATACAGTGAGTGCTAGTGTAGATAGTGCCTGGCGGTGGCGAGCCGCCCACATGGTGATGGAAACGTGCGTACAGGGTGTCTTGTTTCCTACTGCGGTAAGTGCTTAGGAACACGTATAATCCTATTTTTCGTTGTCATGACTAATGTTTAGGTGTTCCCCTGATAGCACGTACTTATATCACTGGACACCCTGTATGCTCTTTGTGTTAATTTCTTCAGAACTTCGATCTCCATGTGAACGCATGATAAATCACTTACGTCACGAGAGATTCTGAACATACATATATTGTAGATAATAATAATGTTAATAGTATATATTATTATAACAATATCAAACAAGACCGCGCTATATGAACTGACGTTTACTTTAAGTGCCATAGACAATTAAGGTAAAGCACTTAGTTCTAGACTTAGACCAAAATCTATATTAATAACAAGTTTTTTATTGGTACTAAACAGTATATAAGCTTGCCTGTATTCAATTGGTAGTTTTAGTCTTTGATTGGACCTGCATCTACATATGCATTTCTAGGAGATTTAAGACTTTAACTAATTTCAATTAATTAATATTCGGTGTAGTTGAAATTGGATTGAATAATAATGTTGATTTATAAGTATCCCATACCGGTGAAACAAAAGCTTATAAAAATAGGTTGACCCAGTATGATTGATTGATCATTGCTTTGAGGCGCTACATTTGGCGTTACTTAGCAACGTAATGTAAAAAAATCGCCAACAACTCTATCTACCAACAGCATCTATCTATAAAGCATTTTACCATCGGAAACTAAAAACGTAACCTTTTAAACCACATAGAGCAAGGTCCAAGCACTGGTCCCTACACCCAGTCGTATGGCAGGTGTATCGTAGAACAAGTGGTCATTACGAGCCCATTTTAGTCCACGAGACTGTGCCCTTATTTATGCACCCTTCTTAACCACGCATGGTTAAGAAAACAAAGCACGCTATTCTCATAGATAACACTCATTTCAGACACGTTCTTTAGTTTATCTTGGTCATAAAGTTATGATCTTAACTATTAAAAAGAAACTTTCGCAAACAGTTTTTACACCAGCGTCAAGGTATTCCAAAGGTTCTTAACACAAAGCTGAGTGTGGGTTTTCAGTGGCACTGTTTTAGGTACCGGAATTTGTTTATAACAAATGTGTACCTATTTTCATTTGTTTTCATACAGTGATATTATAATTAAAAACGTAAACTAAGATAAAAAACAAAAACGAAGACATAATTGGATTTTAAATTTGTCAAGAAAATTTTAAGCTTACATATTTCGGCTAGTGCGAAAAAGTACAACACAATATAGGTATACCATATTGTAAAGGCAAGAAACACTTAACCGTAAATGCCGAAAAAGATTGGTATCTGTCGACAAACAAACATACCTATTGTTTGTCGACAGATACCAATATTTTTGAACGCACGGCCTTAAATCGGCATTCAACGATTATAGTAAATTACGATACAAGTGCGAATAGGAGACAATTCGCAACGAGTGGCGATAGAATAAAACACGACCGAAGGGAGTGTTTTAAATCGACACGAATTGCGAATTACCTATTCGCACATGTATCGTACGACGTTTTACAATACAATATGGCACTTTGAATTTCTGACGCAGGCACATAAAGTGGTCATAATCGCACTAGTGCGGTAATGTAGCACCATGTGTACTGTAAAAAATATATAAAAAATTCAGAATTTATGAAAATGCTGAAAATAAAATAAAAAAATGACCCGTTGTCCGAAGTGACATTTTATCTTAGAATACTCACATAGGTACATTTGAAGACCCTGAACCATCAATCAGACAAAAGAGACAATCCACAAGACGTGCTCGCACAGGTCGCAACTAGAGCGTGGCGTGACGTCACTTCATTGAGGTGCGGGTCACCAGTGTCATTGAGCTGACAAACTTCACTACTGAGGCTCTGTCTTTTTTTGACAAGATGCAGTCACTGCACCAAAATTTTCAGTTTAGATTAGGGTTTCTGCTCGGGATTTCTCGAACTCGAGACAACTCGAGAATTTTGGTTTAATTCGAGACGAGAAAAAAATGTCCATGACTCGAGAATTCTCGAGTCATGCGCGGCGGGCACACGCCTTTTCGCGGGCGTACAACTAGACTTAAAGAAAATTATCTTAAGAATAATAAACACAGAACTTTTATTATTTTGTTTTTATAAGTAACACGTCTTCATTACAGTAGGCCCAGTAGGGTAAGTTGGTTCTGTGTTAAAGTCGTGACAAGGGCTTCTAATCAAGATTTTTTGAATTCAAGACAACTAGCTACAGTTTTTAGCTACATTTTAGATGAGATAAAAATTACCGAAAGTCAAGAAGTATCAAGTCTTCTGATGGACCGAACGTCAAAGTTAATTTCGGACGTGACACTCGTGGTTCTACATCAAAACGACTTTTCCAGCTGTCTATTTATCAATTTTTCTTACAAAAATTATACTTATTATGGTTGGCACAGCGGATGCATATCGTTTAGTGTGGTAGGGCACAGCACAACGCATGTCGTCTCGCTCAAATCTGGAGCAGAGCACAGCTTGGGAAGTACCTTACAGAAAACCGCAATTAAATAACACTAGACTCTACTCATAGTGTTGTGTTTCTGTTGGTGAGTAAGGTCGCCAGAGCTCCAAGAGGAGTCGCTGTGTTGACAACTGAGGACGCACGGAGCAAAGCCCTGGCCCGTTTGGCTGTCAACACAGCGAATCCTCCTTTTTTAAAAGGTCGGCAATGCGCATGTAACAGCCCTGGTGTTGCAGGCGTCCATAAGCTACGGTGGACGCATACCATCAGGTGGGCCGTATGCTTGTTTGTCACCGTCTTAGTATAAAAAAAAAGACTCGGATGAAGTCAGCGGTGACGATGATAATTCTATCAGAAATTGGAATCTGCAACTGCAAACAACGTGCAATATCTACAGAATATTATATATTTTTATAACAAATATGATATCTTTTAAGAGTTCAGAAATAGCCCATTGACAAACATCTTACAAAAGCATGTAGGTACCTAACAGAAGATTCTGTTGATTCTGAAAGAAGCTACACTGAAACTCATTCTGTATTTTTTCCTTTTATATTATATTTATTCGGAGACAATCGACGTAACAATCTTCTAGTCATGTACTTAACTTGATCCTCGTGTTAAATCGTAATAATGTACAGGATCCCAAGCTGGTGATACGGGAAAGCTTCCTCACTATTGAAATTAGGAACCTTTTGATTTGAATAGCTACGCGTGAGAACCTAGAGATGTATCGCTTTACCCTAGCGAGAATGAGAGGATTTGCAAACTTTATTCAATGGCTTATATTAATTCGATGGAAGCAGAGCAGACTGCGATGTTTTTTGGCTGTGCTGGACATCGGCTATGTCATGTGTAGGTAAGGAATACATAGAATAGGTACTCCGTTTTGTTAGCCCATCGAATGGGATATCACGTTCTGCCCAGTGACAACAAGTGCTTTAAAGGATAACTGTCTTAACTCTTTAGCAGTTAAGACTGGATAAAATGCTTAATTCAAACCTCATCGCCAATTCATAGTTATAAAAAAGTTTTATATAAGGAAAACATATAAAAAGATGTCGTTATAAGTTGGTTTATTTTAAAAGGTTTGCCTTTAAGAGGGTAACAATATTTTAACAATGAATACTTACGGTGGTATCCGAAAAACATTAAAATTACTAGCCTCCAAAAAAAGACTCGAGACTCGAGAAGACTCGAGAAATTGGGCTCGAGATTTCTCGAAACTCGAGAATACAAATGGGCCGAGAAATCAGAAACCCTAGTTTAGATACATTTTAAATTTACTAAACTAATATCACTTAGGTACCTTCTTTGCGCGTAGAACAGATTCTATAATGAGCCCAAACTCGTTCATTCTCCAATTCCATCATCGGACCAGTAGTTACCTTTACTTAACTGTATTGAATTGTCACCAAACTTAAGGAGCCAACTTAAACAAGCTAAGTTCTAGTTCCTGCTGATCAGACCAGACACAAAGCCGATAGTCGAATATTATGAATGACTAGCTGGTGCCCGCGACTTCGTCTGCGCAATATCTGTATAAATTATAGCCTATGTGTTATTCTGATGTATAGGCTATATTATTGTGAAGTTTCATTAAAATCCATTCAGTAGTTTTTATGTGAAAGAGTAACAAACATCCATACTTACAAACTTTCGCGTTTATAATATTACTATTAGTAGGTATAGTGACTTTAATCAGCGTCAAATCGATTTGTGAACCCTAGTAAATTAGAAAAACCAAATTAGAAGATCATACACGTAGTGTACCTACGTGGTTTAGCTACACAACACTTAATCCAAGCCATTTATTGTTAGAGACAGCTAGGTACATATGTCAAAATACTAGGAAAGAATGATCTAAATAATAACAAAAATGTCGAAGCACTCTTAAAATGCTAATTTTATTATGAAAATGTGTAAACACACTTGATTCGCAAACGAATTCACAGCTATTTTCAAACACATGGCAACAGGAGAAGTAGAGGAACTATTCCGTGAGCATTCATGATAGTCCAAAGATAACAACCTATCAATTGCTAAAAGCCGTTTTTGCGATCACTCACGGATTATCACTTTCACTGATTGATGGGTGAAAAATCTAAACCATGATATTTACGACTTCGGCATTTACAACGCTCCGTAACTAGTCGTTAAGGATGTTTTAGGTTTCGCTGCCTGAATTTTTCAATAAGAGCCCTATTGGTTACATACCAAAAAGAAAAGTACTATCAAGATACAACTTGTACTTACCTAGTTGAAATTAAACACTTTAGAACGGATTATGATGAGTGACACTTACCTATTTTTAATATATGTACATATAAATGTAGATTAATTACCTCACTTCAGGACCTATTAAGTGCCACTTGCACTATACACGGTTAGCCCACTAACCTGGAGTTAACCGGTAAATCCCGCACTATATAAACGATTTACTCTGAGTTAGCGGTTAACCCTACGTTATGCAAGTGGCGCCAAGAGTTCTTTAGAAAATATATAAAAAGAAATTTGATTACAAAATTACCTAATTTGCAACGTCATTACAATTTACAAGATTGTCTATTATTTCACACACCTTAAGTATGTACTCGTACGCATATAGCAATATATGAATGAATTAATGAATGAATGAATGAAAAAAATTATTTCAGGCAAAGCCCATAAAATTATTAGTTTTCCTTAACTATGTACAAATATTATAACTTACAAAACTATTATTATTAACTTAATATATGCGTACATATTTTCAGCATCAAGTACCGGTAATAAAGTACCTACTTTCAATTACACACCTCATCATAGCTTTCAAGAAAATCTCAAGTGGTCCATATTATTTGAGATACTCGGGCGAGATGCTGGCACTGGCAGGCGCCTTATAGTTATGTTTACACGGTCTGTTTATATTTCTGGATATCATCTGTCTAATCTTTGTTATCTTTCTTTATATTTTCGATGACATCTGGGTTTCAAAGAAGTTGTTTCACTAATTGATACATTGTTTTTTTCTGCAAAAGGTTTAAAACAAAACATACTGAAACATCCTTTTTAAGGTAATGTAAGGGGTTTTACGAGTAGATAACGAATGTCTTTTATAATCCGCGTGTCTCTTTGTACTTGAAGTATAGGTACCTACTTATTTGAAATTGCAACACAAATAGACTAAGTTAAGCTATATAAATTATTACCTTTAAGTAGGGGAGAGTGGGTAACAGTGGATCACTTTTTTTTTTGAAGCGCCGCAAATCCAAAGTTTATACCTAAATAGTTAATCCACCTAATCTACAAAAACGAAAGCAATTATTAGCAAACACTGCATAAACTTACGAGTTATAGCAGCTTCAAAAAGAAATGGGAAATTATCCACTGTGACCCGGGGATGGGTCACTTTGGATCATCACATGGGTGAAAGTGAATCACCTGAAGTTATGTCTAATTAAAGGCAACATTTTTACATTATTACTCATTTGTTTGTACTATGAGACAGCCTGTTATGACATAGTAAAAAAAACTTACAAAATATTAACAATAATCACTGTTAAATTACCAAAAAATATTGTACCTCCGAGCTAAATACTACACTGGAGTATTTAACCTAAACTTGACCTAATAAACATTTTTTTAAGTAGGCAACAGTCTTGATCTTTAATTTTCCATATTATACACTGTTCTTTTCAACTTAAACTCAATACAATCAATTTTTTTTTCTATCAAATAATTTTCTTCAGTCCACTGTGACCCAAATTGAAATAATTCACTGTGACCCATAGGCCGTCATGACAGATAAAAATTACCAAAAAAATAACTACCCACACCCAAGCCAAAACTACATTACCCACAACAGGTTTATTAAATATCAAGTTCAAAACATAAAGGTATTCATGTTTTTATGAATTGTTTGGAAGTACTACAAATTTCTAAATTACGAAAAAATTACTTTCGTACATACCAACTCACCTGAGTGTGATAGCATGTGATACAGCTCTGACTGCGCGGCATTGACTAGTATGTAGGAGGGGGGTATAGATGAGTAGTAGCAACGCGTTTTTTTTGTGTGCGTAAAGCATCACACGTAAGAGATATAGCAAATAATCCACTGTAACCCATGATCCACTGTTACCCACTCTCCCCTACTTATAGTACAACAAGTTTTGAAAAGACTACAAAGAGCCATAATTCCTTACAATCGAGAGGAAATCATAGGTATAATTGTCCACTTAATACGAATTAACGATCTATTTGACCTTACTTCATATGCTAATGAATGAAATGATAAAGAAAAAAGGATCAAAGGACAGATCAGGAAACGGATACTCAGAAATACATATACCTATTGTAAATCATAAACATCCTAAATTCTTCTTCTCTATTGAGATTTTGTTTACAGACAAGAGAATATGTCTATCAGTCAGGAAACTTACAATTTTCACAAGTTAAAAAAGAACAAAAATTTCACACTGGAGCAAAAACGATACGAAATGAACGTCATGATCACTTCGTTCTTAAATGATCAATGCGTCACTAATCAAATATCTTAGAAACGTCACTAATCATAATCAATCTACACATGTCCCCATTATCTTTAATTTATGTTTATGATAATATAAAACACGAATTCCATATTAATAGTGAATTAGCTCTCTTTCGAACAATTGGTGATTACATGTCAATTGTCACAGAGCCCTATTTTGATTACAATGCTACAAGCTGATGGTTGCGGTTGGCGCCATGGTACTTGAGTTATAATGTCATTAAAGTGGCGAAGTATTGACGTTTCAATGAAATGTCAAGAGAGAGATGAAGATGACACACCGATGTGGCAACTTCGTGTCAGTATGGATCACTTCGGCACTTCAACAATAATTTAAAAACAGTGATAGAACGCTTGAAAATTACTCAAGTAGACTAAAGCCAGGGTGTGCGAGACCGTCGGTCATCGTTAAAAGTTGCTCGAATAAAAAGTTTGACATTTCTCTATGGGATAAAAGCTGCTCCGCCATATTTATTTCAGTTCGTTAACTATATGTGATGAAATGCTTTTGTAGAGACTATTCACTTAACATAAAAAGGTGAGTGTATTATTCTAGTATAATTTCCCTCATAGCGGAATCTGTATAGAAAGGTCAACGACCGCCACGTAATTTAAGGTGCATTTTATCAATGAATGATTTGTTTTATTGTAATAAAGCAGTTTACGTATTTTATAACGTATTATCGTCTGATTAAGTAGCAGTAGGTAGTCATTTTTGGTTTGTATTTTATTTTGAATAGACCCTGTGGGTGTCTACCTAAATGTTTGGATGTTGATTATACCAGATTTTCAATTGTTTGGTTTTCTGTAAGAAACATAGTTACGATAAACGTTAGCTTTGGTATGGTAGGGCATCTACATCATACATCTACGTTTGCTTTTGTAAGCTACAGGGATCGGTCTTTTTTCTTTTTTTACTGGTGACCGAAGAGCTGGTGGCTTTCTCGCACAACGTATCAGCATTGCGATACAACGAGGAAATGCCGCCAGCATCCTAGGTACAATGCCTCAAGGACCTACTTTAGATTTAAGGTAGGTGGAGGTAGGTAGATAGGTAAGTTACACTTTACTATATATATTTCGAGAATAAATGTTTTTATTCCATTAATTATTTCTTTGCTTATTAATCCATTGTTAGTGGTTCAATCTAATAATACAACGTCGTTTCCTAAATAAAAAAATGAGTTATAGGTACATAACGAACATAAAATATCCTAAATTTGGGCTATTTTGAGATTGAAAAATTTTCCGATCCCAGCTAATGCAGTTTAGTTACATACTAGGTAAGTCCAGGAATATCGACCTAGTAATCAAATATACTTATATATTTTTGTGAATATGTAATTGAGGATAATAATAATCCAGCCTATCCGTCCTATACATAACATTCTGAAATTCATTGTTTTACTAGCCCTGTCTCGTCTTGTTCCTTTCAAATTGTTACTATTTATTTCCATAGTAAGTATTTTTAATTTTTTAAATACTCATCCAATTACAGTAAGATCTTTTAATTTTTGAACTGCCGTTACGCCCCGGCAGGCGTCCATTATACTTTCAACGCTCCGCTGGCTTTACTGTCCTATTAAATATTAACATACGTAATATGGTTAAGTTTTTATAAAAAAAACTGACGTACAGATACCCTTGTGTAAATGCACTGATAAGAAGAGAGTTAATAGGAACCTTGGCAACACGCATGTGTCATCTCAATTTTATAATTGTCCGGTCTACCATACACTACATGAGACTTTGTCTTTCACCTAAAACATAATTTGTGACTGTCACTAGTTTCCATTTAAAAATAAGAAAACTTGTCTACACGTATATTTAATCAAATACGGAAATATATACCTATCATCCGTATGTGTCCTATAATTTCAAACAAAGTCAAAGTTCAACAAACTCCATACTCGTAAGTTTAAAACGCACTTTATTTGAATCACACTTAATTTCAGACCGTAAATACTAAAATGCTTGATGACTTTACCATCTTACCTACTGATTAAGAGGCTGACAACAACCAACTCAAGTAATTGTATTTTTGAATGGGAGTTCAAGAGAAGCACTGTGTGTAATTTTACTTACTGTTTTCGAACAGTAGGAAAAGTACGCTTTTATAAAAGTGAGGTGAGAAATGTATAATATCCGCATTGCAGAACTTTATGTAAGGCTGAACTCTACTGATGAATGGAATGATCTGACGAGGAAAAGCTTACCGTAGCAGTTAGAACGATGGTTTTATTTATTTACTATCATTAAAATTAAGTTTTGCTAACATACCTACGCTACCAATATTCCGCCATCGTTAGAGCCATACAGTAATGGACACATTGGGCACCATATCGGGTATTGATCGATGACAATGCCGGGATTCGAACCGTGGCCTTGTCACTAACGCGTACATCCGACCCGAGCGTTACTCCCTGCGCGAGAGTGGTATGCGTCGCATTATTTTAATGATAATCAACTATCATTTATCACCTCAGCGCATAATAATATAATGAGTTCTACATATAAAACAGTATATGAGTACTTTTGAAAGTGTTTAATTTCAATGAGTAAATAATCGTTTTGAAATTAAGCACATATAAATATAAAAAGTGCATTGGGTAATTCTGGATGTCCGAAAGCGTCGAAAAATTCTGAAAATCACAGGAATACCACCTATAATACTATCATATCAAGAGTCCCATTCCGGAATTTTATGACGTTTTCCGATGTACGGAACTATACGAATCTTGTAAACTATTTTGTTGAGTCATTTTCAGAGGTGTTTTAAAAGTAAGCGAAATCAGACAGACGGATGTCGCAGACAACGTTTGGGAGTTACGGGAATACCTAGACGACATTATGTGACAGATTAAATTTTTATATAAAATATTCGTGCGCTCGCGACGTTTTTATGTGAAAAAAACCGAATTAGCGAAGTATTTTTGGACGTCATGATTGTAGGAGTTACTGTTAAAAATAGTAAAAACACAGTAGTTACATAGTGGTTGTCTGATATATTCAGTAGATACACGCCATTTTACTCTCATTCGTACCGACATATCTTTACACCTCATTCAAAAGTGATTGTATTTATTTGTTATTCAAAATTTGTCGCACGCAAGGATTTCGTACAAAAGCTGTCTGTACCAGTCAAACTTTTATAAAATTTGGTAAATATTTACTAAATAATCAATGACGATAAACTAGTTTTACACTAACTAATATTTTTTAACGCAGCAATCTACCGAAGCTGAAATTTTGATAGCTAGTACCTAAATACGAACTTTTTAGGATACCTACCTTACTCGAGGGGTTCAGACGTGTTACCTGATGGGGCATTCGTCGAGACTGCGAAACCTAAATATATATTTTTATTGCCTGTTTTGAGTTTAAATAGGCCATATCTTTTTTGGCTAGTTTATTGATAACTTATAGCAGTACAAATCGTGAATCACAGACAAAATATGCAGATTTAGTGTCAAGTTTGTAGGTCTTTGAGGCATCTAAAAGCCGCCCTCAGGAATTTCTCGCTACCAACCAAATTCTTTGACTATTTCTTAAGTCATTTAAATAATAGGTAGCTGAGTTTTATTGCATTTCAATTTTATTTTTTTGTTTACTCCTATTGTCTTATACATTTTGGTAAAAATTTAGGAAAATAAATAAAAATTTCGTATTTGAAAATCAGTCAGAGATTTTCACATAAATTTTCCGTCCGTGTTGTTTAAATTACCATTTCGAAAGAGAAATGGAAAGAAAACTCCGTGATCCAGAGGTTTTATCTATTCACCATAACTATGTATCTTATATTTTGATATTTGAAACACTTTAGATACTAGTGGTCTTAATAAGGAAATAAACTCGCAGATTAAACAGATTCCAACTGTCTTTTGTTTCAAAACAAAAGTATCTGATAAGTTTACTGTATGTTTCTTTAGAGTTAGTATGTTCAACATATGTATTAGTTTTGTTAACAATTATCTGCAAGTTCTGCAACTTTTGCGCGAATATCCTTATTTCCGATGAACCTTTATTGAGTTAAGAAACCCATTCTCGTCCACAAAAGGACCATTTGCTGTCTTACAGCTATAGATCAAAACGTTAGCGCCATCATCGCACCTCTGGCTTCCTCATCTCAGAGTGCATCAAGCAAAACTCTTTTAAACGTCAATGGGCTGCATACTGAGTTAGTGCGTTTATCCTTTGGCGGCTTATGTTTGGTTATAAGGCAGCAGTTCAGTACGGGTGGCCGCTAATGCCTGGTGATTACGCCCTACCGCAGTCGGTGAATTAATCTCCTTGGTACTGCCTTTATTTATATTGTGACCGACGGGTTTTAGGGATGTGCAAAAGGTGCTTGACATGTATATGAGTGTTAACGGGGTTTTCTATGTTATGTTTAATTGGCTCGTTCTAAAAATAATTACTAAGGTACAGAGGTACAAATCTATAGGTATCATTTATCAATAAAAATACCACAGATAAACATTAGAAAGTTTAAAAAAATTCTTCTTCTTCCTAACGTTTTCCCGGCTTATGCCACGACTTAGGGAACCTGGGGTCCGCTTTGACAACTAATCCTAAGATTTGGCGTAGGCGATATTTTTACAACCCAGAGGGTAACCTAAGCCTTATTGGGATTAGTCCAGTTTTCTCACGATGTTTTCCGTCACCAATTAAAAAGTTTAAAAATACGGTAATATATTTCACTGAGCCATACTTTTCCTCCTATAACTCGAACTGCGTAATCATAAGCGTCCCAAACAGCGCGGGTCGTGTGGAGAAACCCTGCCTGTTTCTGCTCTTACAAAAACCTTATTGGATGTAAACGCAACCTTAGATCGCACAGGTGGAGTTAACGTCCATCCAGTTGATTGAGGGCTCCCGATATTAATGAATACGTTAATGATACAGCGCGCGCTTGCGTAACGCGTCCAGATGGATGCCGCAAAATGTCGAGGGCAGCGTTCCGTGGTGAAAGAAACCCAGTAAAAATGCAGTATCTACCTTATACAGCTTTATTTACTAATATTTTGAATAACCGAAAAGGTATAAGGCGGTCCGCTTTTTCACTTAGGTACCTCTATACATATTACGTGGACGCCTTTTTTTCAACAATTGTTATAAATATCTTACCTATAGTATTAGTGAACTTGTAGAATCGTGGAGCATGTCGTATTCTTGAAGATTAACAATTAAAAGTCATTCAACGCGTCACGATATAGAATTTTGAAAAATTATATGATGTAAATATTCTTTATGATAATCATTATTAGTATTACATAGCAACAAAGCCAGCATATTATATATAGCAACAATGGAAATAACTCTTTAAAACTGTGTTAGTGACCCCACTTATACAGATTTAAAGAGTTATATTAATTGATTATTTTAACTTTTACTCGTCTACATGCAACGATATACCTAAATAGATGAATTATATTCAGCAACATTATTACTGAAACAATATTGAAAAGATCAGAATTAAATGTCATAGTTTTAAACCGCTAAGGTCTTATCCCTTAAACGACTTTGACCAAAAAGTCCGATACGTATGACATTTAGAATTAATTGCGGGGAGCGGTCAGCGAAATGTCGGTCGAAAATTATGTTAAAGAAAGCTCTGGTGATGACCCCAATACTGAATGTCACCGTTGATTAACGAGGTTGGTCAGGGCGAGGGCAGCGGGCAATCATGTCGAGTAAATTTGACGAGCGTCCATGAGCTTCAAGACGATTCTTCGGGTTTTAGAACGATACTTCGAGAATAGCCGGGTACTTCCAGTATCGGCGGTAATACGTGAAGGCAGCTGTGTCCTTACCATGAGTTGTAAGTAGCCGGAGGCGTTAGAAAAACTGCAAATTGTAACCTGACTCCCA
Organism: Lathronympha strigana; assembly: GCA_949128165.1. NCBI lineage: Eukaryota > Metazoa > Arthropoda > Insecta > Lepidoptera > Tortricidae > Lathronympha > Lathronympha strigana. Next base: position 8,848,611 of record OX421907.1, on the reverse strand, counting down.
CATACTAAATAAATGATTTCAATGATTTCAATAAGCGTTTCTAAAGTATGTCCGTCTTGCTCCTACCACTACTCTGGCCGGAGCGAGATGGACATACTTTAGAAACGCTCAGTCTCTAACGCCTCCGGCTATTTACAACTCATGGTAAGCACATGTGCTATAGTAGCACAACTTACACAGTGCCTGACACTCCATACGTTAAGTCGTGGCCCATATATAGTCCCGCGCGCGGGAACATAACACATGCTAGCCCGCCTGAACAGCAGTATCACCTTTACGTGTTACCCCCGAAATCCTACTACTTACTAATCCTTGAAGGCCTACGATTTAGCCACTCTATAAATTCATACATAATTATTGTTTAAGTCTGGGTTATTATTACGGTCATATATTTCTCTTATTATTTTAGAAGACAGATAATGGCTTGACTTTCAAATAAATTACATTATGTAAATAGAAGAGCGCGCTGTCGCATAGATTGCGTATTACGTATGTAGTTCTGGTTGGGGACTGAAAACCAGCGGTATCGCCGAGTCTCATCCATTTCACTGCACAAATGTACTACATACTACATTTTTGTAATGCAGCATGTAGTACTTGTTTAAAGAAATCAAAGTTTGCAAACACGCGGAACGTTTAACCGATCAAAAGTTAGCAAATGTAATGAAATAACTGATTTGAATAAGTTTAGTATATACGGCTCACGTAGCGACAGATAGACGGACAGACCGCCGGCGCGGCGCCGCGCCTTAATCGGATGATTGGTGCCGATCAGAAATTAAGGCTATACTAGGCTATTACTCATTATCCATACAAATGTAGAAATCATCCGTCGTCTGCGGAAATGTGACCGGATTACGAGTAATTTCGCATTCTTATTTGTGCCTGTTTTTAGGGTTCCGTAGTTAACTAACCCTTATAGGTACTTCTTATAGTTTCGCCATGTCTGTCTGCAAAACCCTAAAAAGACCAACTCCATCAGAAGTCAAGCCAGGGTTGAACCCAGCCTCGGTTGAAGTCGTAAAAATATGATAGTCATATTAGTCATAAAAAGCTTCATATTTTGTAACTACAAGACACTACTGGGCTACTACCACGAAAATCGAACGATTGCGGATTTGTATCTCCATCTCTGTCACAGTTGCATATTGGAGTGACAAAGAGGTTTTCCCGTCAATGCCAATTTTCGATGTTCGTGGTAGTCCCTCTGACCGAGTCGTTACGCCAATAACAAGGAAAACTCTTCTACTGGAAAGACGAGAGATTATGCCACGAACGACTAAAAGCGATAGCACCATGCTTCGTATGCGGATATATGCTTGTCATTTTATCGTCTATCCTGTCTTGTCGTGCGTCACTCTCGTGCATAGTTACATACGCTTGTTGGAACGTGATAAATATTTACACGATACATGTCGATAAAAATGTGACCATCTTAAAGTAGCGGTTGTATTATTGGTCCACGTCAGTTCACCTGTCACAGTCATAAGATTTTCAAGATCATCACCCCATTTTAAAGTCTACTTTACAAAGCATTAGACGAACTCGTATTTCGCCAGCTTGCTTTACGCCGTAACTTTTATAATATCATCTCTTACGCAACCTCAGAAGTGGTTCGAACTGAAATATTATTTTAGGATTTCACAGACTGTACGACTGCATGCAAATGACAAATTTGAAATCAACCTTACGAGGCACACATTAAAGTCCATAATGCTATGTAACGTGGCCCTGTGTTTGTGTCATTGTGAGAGTGAGTTTCCATCACGTGTCGCATATCACTCACCAAGTCGCTTCCTTTTGGATAATAATAAAGAAAAAAAAACACCGTTTTGGATTGAGTTTTTGGTTTAAGTTATATTTAGCTTTACACCTAACTCTATACATTTTCGTTTTTCTTTTCGAAGACACAATAGAACCAGCGTTGGAAGTTAAATCTACGAGAATGAGTTCAATACCAAATCTAGACACGTTTTAGAAGATTTAATTCGGCTCAAGAAAATCCGTAATTTTCTGTGCGGAAAAGTGGTCCAAGATTTTAGTAAGTACCTCAGGAATAAAATAGCGTTTTTTTTTGTTGTCTAAAAAACATTTTTTGCGGAATTGGAAATGTTCGTGTGTTTTCTTTCTATTTAGAATCGCGAGCTCTTTTAATCCTAGTAGGAGTAAAAAAAATATCCCAAGGTTTTATTTAAGTTCGCCACCATTATTTCACAGATTTAGTATGGCGGTAGACATCGTAACCACCTCATATTTTTACAATTATGAACAGTTTGTTAGCTGCTTACAGTTAATCCGTTATATTTTAAAATATGTAAGTACCTAATCTTGTTTCCCTTACCGCGATTGTTGTTCATTGAAATAAAACACAAGAACGAAGAACGAATAAATGGCGTTTATTAACACCATGAGGCCTACGCTTCGAGCCCTTTACAGCACTCGTAACAAAACGTAGGGTCCTGATATTAATAGTTACGCGATTAATCCCTTCTAAAGTGTTTAATTTCAATAAATAATTACCTAGTTCAAAAAGCATTACAATTTGATTTTATTTTTATGCTTTAGAATGATAATCGCACTAATATCCAGTATGCTACGCCAATATGTGTACTCAGCCCGAGCAAATCGTATCGAGTTTACGGACGCATCTCCGCATTGGTCCAAGTAATAATCGTTAGACTACGAATATGGCCACTGCCACTTTTTACCCTGCGTCACAAATACCTCTCTCGGTCGGGACTCCGTTACAACGCTACCAGCTTATAATACAATATGTTCAAGCCATTTACGACCTTAACACTATATAATTAAAACTTAATTAACTGCAAAATAAACGCTACCGCGACAAGTTGACAGTGCCAATAGGGTGACATAACTTAGACCTTAACATAATGAAATAGAGCTTTTAAATGTGCTGATCACGCTGACGTTACTATGAACTTGTCAGTGTTAACATATTAGGGAAAGAATAAATCATTTTACGGCAAGGTGTATTTTTTTGTACTTATAAAATTATTGTGCTAGGTTGTTTAAACTAAAACAGGGCATAAATACTTACGATAAATCAATTTTATGAGTAACGTCGTTGACATGGACCAAATTAGCACAAAAATGACAATATCAGCGTTCGCGCTGTGTGTTTTCTTGTGCATATTTGTGACAATGCCCTTACCATATTGCCACGGCATATAGAATTGTATAAATTAACTCTGCATAGTCGTTGTCTCGGTAAACCGTTTACGTGCACAATGTAGTCATTTCCCACGGAACCGATAAGGCAACGTTGAAAAAGCCAACACGCCAGGAATTACAGTTATGCATGCGATAAAGAGACAAAAACATGTGTTTAACCATTAAAATCAATTTACAATGACAATGGGTTTATCTGGACCACAGTACTATCTCGGCCTTAGTTTACGCTAAGGTCGATTGTAAAAATAGTACCTATTAGTAAGAACAGCAAAACGACTACGAGTTAATTGTATAGCATTGAAGAGTTTTGTTAGGGACGGAATCTTCTGACAGGCCTAAATTTTATAGAGAAAAATTCGCAATAAAAACGGCGCACAAAAGCACTCTAATGAAATTTAAGGATTAAGTTCCTATTTACAGTCAAAACGAGAGATAATAAGCACCTTTTTCTCATCCTCATCGCTGCCCGCTACCGATTGTAGTTCAAGAAAATCTAAGAATTCGCATACTCGTAGTAGCAAGCGAGTACTACAGATAGTATCTAGTGGAGTAGGGCTCATTGCGCACGCTGCGCGCATACGCAGGCCTAATACGTAAGTCCGGCCTCGGCCGTGCATCTTGTCCGTGGATCAAGTCACAGGATACGGGTAAACCCGGATTTTACATCGATGTATAAACGTTTGCGAGCTTCTCGTTAGTAAAACCCGCACAATCATCACAAGATATTATATCTTTAAAACATTTTTTTGACCAAGCACAATGAGTATAAACTGTGTAAAGAATACGAGTTTGTAATATTATGGAAAACTTATCTAAATTGATTGATAGAGATCTTATGCAACAAAGTTTTACACAAACAAAGGAAATTAAGTTAGAAAAGTTAAAAGCTATATGGTTGAAATTAATTCACTTTAAATATGGACCGGGGTGCGTAGCCAAGATGCCAATCGCTCACGCTCAGTCGCTAACGAAACGCAACTGTCATTGTCACACTAATAAGGAAGAGTGATAGAGAGAGGTAGCTACGATACGTTTTTAAGCGTGAGCGATTGACATCCTGGCTAAGCAGACAGTTCTGTAAGTACGTCACTGACGCGAAATAAGTAAGAAAATCTAAAACCACTATTGCAGATACGGATTGTTAAAATAGGCAATTGTAAAAGTGACCTGACAACAGTTCAATGTGGAATTCCACAGGGATCCATAGTGGGTCCCTTGTTATTCTCAATTTATGTCAACAATGTCTGTTCTATAGGTCTAACAGCAGAAGTTACTTTATATGCTGACGATACATGTTTATTTTACTTTGGCCGAAATCTTTCCGATCTTGTAGAAAAGGCACAAGCAGACCTTAATTTATATAACATCTGGTGTCAAGCGAATATGTTGACAATAAACACAAAAAAAACCTCGTACATGATATTTGCCGCCAAAAACAAAAAACTCCTACACCACCCTACCTTAATGATTAATAATGATGTTATAAATCGGTCTACGTGTGAAAAATATCTAGGCTTACTATTGGATGACAAACTAAGTTGGAAAGGTCACATACAAAAAATAAAATCAAAAATATCTGCACTAACAGGAGCACTAAGAAATTGTACCGGTTGTATACCGCACAAAGCTCGACTATTAATTTATAATTCACTGGTAAAGTCACATTTACAATACTTAATTGAGGTATGGGGCTGCGCAGCTAAAACTAATCTTAAAAATCTACAATCATCGCAAAATAAATTGATAAAATCTCTTTTCAAATACCCACAGCTCACAAGAACGAAATTACTTTACAAAAAAACAAAATTATTAAATCTAAAACAACTGTATACATACTGCACCTGCATGCTTGTCAACAAATTACTCACGCAGACTATACACTCGCAGCTAATATTAACCAAACGGATATTTAGGCACAACTTAAGAAACACAAACAAAATTAAATTATTTAGACACAGAAAATGGGAAAAAAACTGTTATATCAGAGGGCGCACAAATATATAATAACCTACCAAAATATTTAAAAGAACCGCAAACAGAAAGCATGTTTAAAACTAAGTTAAAAGAATATGTATATAATAATGTTTAAGTTAAGATGTGTTGGAATATTAAGTTACTTAATAATAATAATGATATATATATTATATATCAACGCAGGGCAGCTTGTGGCGAGCTGTTGGGGAGTAGCGACCCCACGTACCTGAGCGCTCCTGGGGGACTCCGTCGTCCGACCAAGTCCTCCGCCTCTGGCTTGCCTTAACCGGCCGTCCAGAGTGGGGTCGCGAGAGCTGTGTTCTCGAGGGTAGATGTGGAAACCTAAGTGGCGAGTTGGCTATATGTTTAAAGTCCAGTGACACCTCTCTACCCCCAGCCCTCATACCGGTGTTGCCCTCGAGCCATCTTAGATGTCGCTTTTTGTGGGGGCCCATCTTATGTGGGCGAGTCACCGTCTGCCGGAAATAAAATTGATTACCGTTTTGTTAGGCAGACGTCCGATTTTATTCTCCATAACCCAGTATTTAGTCCACCACTTTCACCTAATAGTCCAGTATATTTTAGATTCCATTCAATCTCAATAGTCTATACACCCTGGCGGGTGCTGCCTCTGCGTGCGTCCCATGACTCGGGCAGGTGCAGCATCCGCTCGGTGTACCCCTTACATTTCATTAAATTGTCGAAAGGGCCTCTGCGTGTTGGCTTCGGCTCCGCGTACGCCTCCCAAAGGTCCGGAACACCATTGTTCCGTGATGGGAAAGACATACAAATAATGATATGATCTCATGTAAGTGAACTGCATGTTCTTTTTGAGAAATAAATGTCTTTAAACCGAAACCACTATTTAGCCACTATTTAGGCACCTACTACAGGCTTACTAGTGTTGCAAGAGGGACATCGCTATATTATGCGTGCATAATAACCCAGGAAAGATACGGTTTTGATAGACATTAAATTATAATAGCCTGATTTTCTCAAATTACGTTCGAATGTGATATAAAAATAAATAAATAAATATTGTGGGATTTGTAGATAATATATGCAAAAATGCTTCAAACTTTTCTTCCGGAACTAGGTAAAAAGTAAAAAAATATACTTCGTCGTTTACTATACTAAGTCGATTTTTTAAATTTAAGGTAATAAATATTTTTCATGTTTGTGAACATGACAACATATTTGTCTTCTGTGTTAAAAGCGAAACCAAAGAAAACTTATTCACGTTCAACGTTAAAATTTACAAAATGTACGGCGCGGGTGATAGATGTGTTATTTCGTTAGAAACAAATGGTAATATTAATGGTAATGGTCTACGACTAAAAAAACATATATACACACAAAAACATACAAGAATAACGAGTGAAACATGTGTGTACATATTAAATAATATTTAAAACGGGTCACTCACGTAATTTTGTCGATTTTCGCTCGACATGTTTCGTTCTTTACGAAGAACGTCATCAGGAGCGACCACCCGCGACAGAGGCAAGTCGTACACTGCGGGCTAATGCCCTATCTGCTCTGGTACTTGCAGCTGGCGTTTTAAATATTATTTAATATGTTCGAGTCTCACGAGAGTTTTATATGTGTGTACGTATTTGTGACAATTTGCATGTAAACCACGATATATCTGTTATGCTAAAAAATCAGTTATTATTAATAACTGATAATCAAAATGTCCATACAAGCTGTCAGTTCAATGACTGGATTATAACGCTGGTTCGCCGATAATAGCGTAAATAAGTAACATTTGTTCCTATGTTTTACGGTGACTTTTAAATATTATTTAGTCTCTTTCTCAAAAAATAACTGAAATTCAAATCACTAACGTATAAATTATTATATTTCTTCAGGTACTTATCTAGTAACCATTACACATTTACATTTGTGTAAGTAGTTTATTTTTCTCGCTATCATTTCTAACTTGGCACATACATAAAAGTACCAATCGATTCAGCTTATAGGGCCGTACTTTGACATTAACACATTAATCTAAAACGTGTATGAACCTGTCACAACTGAATAAATCAATGAAAAAAATATTTATTGTGCCGATTATAATACGGTTTAATATTGAAATCCTTTGTATTAAGGCACGCGGCAGTGACAAGTTTGGAAAATAAACCGCTTGATTTTATTTGTATGAACCATTTGTGCCCTAAACGATTTGTCACATAGATATGTATATGTAGAATAAGTCAATGGTTTGTCATAAGAAAGGTTATATTATAAAACTAGGCGTCATTATTACGATATATAATATATTCTATAATTTCATTTCTAGTTTCAAATTTTCAATATGGTCATATTGATATTGTTGGGTCAATAGGTGAATTTTCAAGGTTCTGTAAATTGTAATTATATAAGTAGGTATAATATAATTATTCTAAACTGAAACAAAATAAACAATACTATTTCCTTTCTCTCTCTCTCTCTCTCTCTCGCTCTCTCTTTCAAGTTATATGTATACCTAAATATTGCCCACGGGGTAGTCGTAATAGCTGTCCGTATTGTTCTTCTCCACTCTGACTAATTTTCTGATTAGTTTTTGGATACAATGCACTCTCTCACATATATGAGCAGTAGGTACGCAATATACCTACGCATTAGGAATCTGCCACATTGTTTTGAGTCTACTTTTGTATCTTAGAGCTCGGATGGAATGTTGTAGTGCTAAATTCCATAGGTGGTCGGAAGGTCTTCTTCTTAGATACGTGGCGGTACGCGGTACCATTGCAGCCGAGTCTCTTATCGAGACTGGTAACGCCGCACTTTTACCTCACGCCTGTAATTTTGGGAAACTGTCTACGTCTTGATACAATACATAAAAGCACTAGCATATCCCTTTTTTATATTTAAAAACCATAGTAATTGGCCTGCAGAGTCCTGGGCATCCTGGCTAATGATTGCATTACTTTTTTTAATAGGGCACAACTGGCGCCCTTATACTTGAAACTAACGGCAAGTCCGTAACTGATTGAAATATGGCTTCTATTCGCGAAGTTATTTCTCGCAATTAAATTATAAATAAACTTTCATTTGAACTTCCTAACATTAAAGTCCGTTTAGACGCGCTAGACTAAATATTTAACCCTACGTCAGTTTCACCAAACAAACGCACATACTTATTACTATTAAATATTTGTACGCTTACATCCGGATTACGATCTTGTTTTAATGTAGGTAATTACTTATATTTCTACTATTTTCGTTTTAGGTAAGGTGTTACCTACATGTACATGTGAAAATACATAGTTATTCTCGAAAAAGGTTTTAGAATAAGGTATCATAGTACCTTTTAACAGATGACTTAATTCTGTTAAAACAACTTTAATCATTAGGAATTGAAACGAGATAAATGAATGACTAGTCAATTATTCAAATTTTAAATCAGTGTCTAATATTAAGTATGTACTAACATTTAGTTGTAAGTCTAGTTTTAATGTATATTAACAACATGGATCTTGGTTATCTGGAAATAAATTATTTTGATTATGATTTTTTGATTTTTGAATAGTCAATATGTACCTACAGATCATTTTTCGTATCATATCATATGTATAGAAGATTTAGTTATCAACAAAAGCAAAACATCGTTTATACAATAGAACACTATAAACTTTCGCGTTTTACACATTATTATGAACGTTGGTATAATAAGGTAAATTAACTACATTCGCGCTAGACCCATTGTATGTTCACAATAATCGTTTATACAAATTCATAATTGAATAAGTAGTTACTTATCTATCTACTAATATACCTATGATTTATAAGTAGGTTAGTAACTGCGAGTCGATACTTATTTATATGTATATCTTGTTAAATGAGGCGCAGTTATTATATTTAAATTTCATTGTAGGTTATCGACTCGCCCTCGAACCATCAACGATTACTTAAAATATCTAACTAAATATTTACTACACTCTCATCCCAATTTCTTTGTTTCCATGAAATTTATTTCTCATTCAACCCATACAAACAACCGATTCAACGTTCGATATAACACATAAGATGTATGTCTTGGCGCAAATTCAAAGATCTTAGGAACTAGCGTTAAAATAATATATAATATATAGATTTGTTTTGGTTATAGATAGTTTACGTGGATGATTAACATTTGTGTTCAAAATAACCGCAAACTAAACCATACACCCGTATTTTATAAAACGTGCAAAATGGAAGTCATACTATACCTACTTGTACAATAATAAAGGTAGGTACATGGGAAGGCACCCAAACGCTATTCCAACGTTATCAGTTGCTTGTAAACAATAATCTACCTTAGCGCCTCTTGCACCACCCGGGCAACTAACCCGGAGTTAAGCGTTGAAATTTGATAGCTAAGTTGGCTAACCGTGGTCCTTGCGCCAACCAGGTTTAAGAGTATTTAGGCTGGATTTTACCAAACTTTTATTCGAAGAATAACACTTACTCTCGGATAGTAATGTCAAAACTCCATAGTAATCTGACACTAATATCTGAGAGTAAGCGTTATTGTTGGAATAAAAGTTTCATCAGGATTTTGATAAATGATTAAGATTAAAAAAATGCATAATATACTAACACCAGTAGAATAAAGTAATAAGATAGACTGCGTAAGATTTTCTTATCTATTGAGTCTGGTGACCTTGTACCTAAACATTGCCAATCATCAATTAGACCCACTCGTAACTGAGACAAACTCAGAGCAAGAGGCTCGAATTGTCGATTTTTACTCTAGACTAGAATCATACTTAAAAAATAGTCTTAATTTACAACACAGGTACCTAATTATGAACTGTAGGTACTTTGTGATAGGTAAGACGACCATTGTATATTTATCGTATGGCATTACATATATTTGGATACATGGATACATAGTGAAATACAAGTAAAAAAAATATCATAGATTGACACTAGCCCTTCGCATGTACTCGAAAGGGGACATCGCAACAGCTAATATACAAGGTGTCCTTAGCCATTGGACAAAACCTAAACGTAGGTACCTATGCGTTACGGTATTGTTATAATAAAATAAAACAGTAGAGCATGGCTAAGATGTAGCCCTCATGTGGGATTCCAGGGTTTGTCCACTGGCTGAGTTTAACCTGTAGGTATAGCTGTAGAAACGGTCCACCTCCCGTATATGCAAACATCTATGCAAGGTTGTCAACATTTTTTGCGCCTTACGAACTATCTCCAGAATATATAAGAAACCTTTCAACAAACTACTGCTAGAATATGCCAACCTCGCCCCTGATCATGTCTAATAATCAACTCGCTAATGCACTTTGGCTTATTATCAAATCTTCGGACTTGTTTATCGATGATGTAGACTTTGTAGACATAGATACTGACATTGTACAACTCAAGTGCATTGGAAGTCAGGAAATACATGAGTTCAGGGACGTACGTGTTCAGGGATATTAAAACAAAAATCTACTTATTCTAATTAGAAGTTCGAAATCGCATCACACATATTTCAACACACACATCATATTTTAACACTTTTTTTTTTAATAGCCTATTAAGTGTCCCACTGCTGGGCAAAGGCCTTCCCTCGTCTCTTCCAGTCGGTCCTATTCTTAGCAGTTTCCCACCAATCTGCGCAGAATGCCTCCAGATCGTCTCGCCATCGTCTTTTCGGTCTGCCTCTTCCTCGGCCTACGCCGGTTGCGTAGTCCCGTGGGTACTTATTATGGAGTAAAATATATTCGACATCGGAAAGCAAACACGTAGTGGTAGGGGCCCACGACTACGTGAACTGACCATAGAGTCATAACACGTTATCTCTTCCAAGCATATGAACTGTCAGACTTTAAAGTGTAATTTTACACGTCAAACGTCTATCAAAATCAAGGAAACTTAGCATAGACGGACTCTATCGATAGATTCTTTCTAATAATTATTAAACGGTCTTAGTGTACTGTCCAACCACCAGGTGACGCCACCAAATCACAACCATTATAGTGCCTCAGCCTCCACCCGCAACTATATATACCTAATCCGCGTTGACGTAATTAAACATTATTAACCCCGTTTTGGCATCTTTAGAAGTGAAATTTTAAAATTCATGACATATCGCATCAGGGGGATCACGACATTTGAAGAATATATGAATATATATCTTCAACAGTTCATATCACAACAACTGTCTCTATATAACGCGACCATTTTGTGTATTAAAATAGATATAAAGAATCATAATCTACATTAGGTAGATAGTGGCGCGTGTGCTCGTAACTTAGGTATGACAATGAACCGCGGATATTTTCCTGGAAAGCGCGCGGCGCCTGCCGGCTGCGTAAGCAATCGAGATAAAAGTAGATGAGTTAGGCGAACGTAGATCTAGATACTTTGTTAAGTATCAGTGGCGGGGCGTTCATACTCGTAGAACTCGATTCCTGCCGGGTTCCCTTATGTGAACCAATCTAGCACATGTTTCCTAAACGACATCTAGAAAAATCAGGCCAACTCTTGTACCTATTGAAAAGAAACACTATCAATCGGATTCAACCCTGTGAAAACGAAAGGGCTGGAAACGTAGGAAAACGTAGTCAATATACGCGTTTCATTTTAATCAATGGTATTATATTAATACAAGACAGTATTAGGATATATAAGTAGGGTAAGGAGTTATATCAGTAGGTCTTAAATTTTAGTGTGAACGTGAAAAATTACGAACATTCCTTTGAAAGTAAGATAAATATAATGAAATAAATATTCGCATGATAAGAAAAGCCCAATATAGCTGAACAGCTACATTTTTGATTCGTGCCCAAACCTAACAGCGTATTAGGCACCGTAACAAAGGTATTTCATTAATTTACTAAACGGGATCAAACTTTGGAACTAACTTAGTATATATATTATCAAAGACAGTGACTTCCGTTTACAAGCCCCCAGCCCAACCATATCTGCCCTGGGCCCTTCCCGACTCGCCCGATGGTCGCGCCAAAATTGTCGTCGGAGATTTCAACAGCCACCATACAGTGTGGGGCTATCGGGAGACAAACGGTGATGGCCAGGCACTTGAGGCGTGGGCGGAGGCAAATGGACTCTTTCTTCTCCACGATCCCAAACAGCCGAGATCTTTTAACAGTGGTCGTTGGCGGCGCAGCTACAACCCAGATCTTATATTTGTTAGCGAGAATATCGGCCCTCAGTGCTCAAAGTATGTTTGTAACCCTATCCCTAGAACACAGCATAGGCCCATAATGTGCAGGGTGCAGGCTGTAGTGCAACCTATTATGGTCCCCTTCCGTCGGCGTTTCAACTTCGCGAAAGCAGATTGGGTCAAATACTCTCTATCGATTGACGAGAAGCTGCGCTCGCTCCCTCCTGTGCCCGAAAATTACGAACATTTTATTGAAATCGTCCGGACAGTGTCACGTCAGACCATGCCTAGAGGCTGCCGCACTAACTATATCCCAGGCCTAAATTCGAAGACGTCCAAGCTGGTGCACGACTACGAAGCACAGTTCACGAACGACCCCTTCTCTGCTGAGACCATACAGACAGGTGCAGAACTAATGAGTGAACTAGCTATGTCACGTAGGGAAAAGTGGGAGGATACTGTGGCCAACATAGACATGACACATAACAGCAAAAAAGCTTGGTCAACCTTGCACAAACTCACCGGAGACGCACCCGCGGCGACGCGCCCAGGACAAATCAAGGCCAACCAAATTGCAAGCCAGTTGTTGTTGAACGGCAAGCCACCCTACCGTGTTCCTAGACTCAAAATAAACCCGAGAGATGAGGAAGAAAACAGCGATCTAAGCAAGCCATTTACGCTAAGCGATCTTGCTTCTGCGGTAAAAAATCTAAAAAACGGAAAAGCGTCTGGAGTTGATGACCTCACGGTGGAGCAAATCAAACACCTCGGTCCGGTGTCGATGTCATGGCTTCTCAACATGTTCAACAACTGTCTGACAATGCTCAGTATACCAAAGGCATGGCGGAAGTCCAAAATAATCGCTTTGCTGAAGCCAGGAAAATCTCCCGACAGCGCGAACAGCTACCGCCCTATTGCCTTACTGTGCCATACTTTCAAGTTATTTGAGCGGCTGCTGCTAAATCGATTGACACACGTTGTAGATCCAAAACTTATACCGGAGCAAGCGGGGTTCCGACCCGGAAAGTCGTGTACAAGCCAGACACTGAAGCTGACTCAGCACATCGAGGACGGGTTTGAACTCGGCATGGTTACTGGTGTCGCATTCGTTGACCTATCCGCAGCCTATGACACCGTCAATATTAGGATTCTGCTACGTAAAGTTGCTGAGGTCACGAGGGATGGGGGCTTTGTCGGAATTCTTGGTGAACTGCTCCGCAACCGCTGCTTCCAGGTCCATCTTGGTGCCGAAAAGAGTCGTTGGCGACGGCAAAATAACGGTCTACCCCAAGGCAGCGTACTGGCCCCGACTCTTTTCAACATCTACACAAACGACCAACCCAGTCCTTTAGGGACGGAACGATTCCTCTACGCCGACGATCTGGCCCTGGCGGCCCAGTGCCATTCATTTGAAGAGGTGGAGGAAAATTTGTCTGATGGGCTTAAACATCTTGGAACTTACTACAAGGCGAACTGCCTCAGGCCTAATCCAAGCAAAACTCAGACCTGCGCATTCCACCTGCGTAACCAGCAAGCGCACAGGCCCCTATGCGTAATGTGGGATGGTGAGGCGATTGACTACTGCCCTCACCCACGATACTTAGGAATCACGCTGGACAGAGCATTGACCTTTAAAACCCATTGCGCCAACACCCGATTGAAGGTTAGCGCGCGCAACAACCTGCTGCGGAGACTAACGTCGACAGGCTGGGGAGCGACTGCACACACGCTGCGCACAACCGGACTGGCGCTATGTTTCTCCGCCGGCGAGTTTGCGTGTCCGGTCTGGCATCGATCCGCACACGCGGGTCTGGTAACTGCTGCGCTTAACGACACCTGCCGCACTATCACCGGTTGCCTAAAGCCTACACCGCTTAGCAAGTTATACCCCCTTGCGGGTATCGCCCCACCAGATGTTCGGAGAGAAGTGGCCTGTGCTGTCGAAATGCGGAAACAGCAGACTGATCCCCGCCATCCTTTGCACGGCTATAAACTGCCCCCTGTTCGCCTCAAAAGCCGCAAAAGTTTTATCCGGAGCACCAACCCTCTGATGGGTGAACCCCCCGATGCGCGCTGCTCACTTTGGCGGAGCAAGTGTCCACCACCGAATGATTTTGTACCAGTCTCGGAACGGTTGCCACCCGGCCATAAAGAACTATGGCCCACCTGGAAGTCACTAAATAGGCTAAGGACCCAGGTCGGGCGTTGCAAGCACAACATGGCTGAATGGGGAATGCTTCGTGGGCACTCGACAGAATGTGGATGCAATACAGCTCCGCAGACAATGGCCCACCTGCTGGCGTGCCCCGCATGCCCGTACTCCTGCTCGGAACTTGACCTGAGGGACGCGACGGCCACGGCCGTCAACACCGCTGTTTATTGGGCGTCAACAGTCTAGGAACCTCGACACGAAAGAAGAAGAAGAAGAAAGACTTGAGTGGAATCGTTTATTGGGAATCACCAAGATCTAAAGAAGGTCCAGTACGCCATTTGTCGTTGGCGTAGTAAATATCAATGCATTTTCCAACAACCGACAGAAAATACATACTTTCATGTTCAAATATGGATGTCCCCGAAAGGACATAAGTATCTACTCTGTGATACCTACACATCGGTGAGAGTGTGTCAAAAATATTCTTCGAAAGCAGAAGCTTACTTGACTTTTCTTTTATTCATGACCTGTAGGAAAACTGTCTGTCTGGAAATCGGGCACGCAGGCAGGATTCGAGCTTTATGGACGCGCCGTCACTGATACGTATTCCCAAAATGGGTAGAAAGAATACATGAACCAACAAGTTTCAGTGCCACTTCTAGCATTGAAGAGAATGAAGATAAGGAAAATGTGACAATGCAGTGACAAGTTGTTAGCCCATCGCCCAGAACACACTTGTATCCCTGAGTCCAATTCTTCGACACCCAAGAGGGAAAGGGGGTGGTAAAATTCTTATAAGTAATTTTTACCACTATAAAGTAAAAGTCTAGTCTCATTGTACCCAATTTACAGGTTCACATAACCATATATTAAACTCACATAAACATCGATAAAATACGTACGTGGACATAAGTCGCCGGCATTCATCACTCCATTAAGGCGAACCACGTCTATATACGTCCTGATAAATATGTAACTGGATTGCTTACTTTGTACTTACACGGTCCTTGTAAACCGCCGCTTTGTTTACGTGCATTTACAAAATGTATATTATTTACAGATACTTATGTAATAAAGTTAAGTTAGGCACAGCCGGAGCAACCTTTCCGGGCAGTCTTGAGGTCCTTTTAACTCATCCCATAATTATTATATTAATTAAATAATCGTGCGTTCAAAATTATAGGCAAGCTTTTCGTGTGATAAATTAACTACAAAACTTTTTTTTTTTTTTTTTTTTATGCTATAGGGGGCAAACGAGCAAACGAATCACCTGATGGTAAGCGATTAACGTCGTCCATGGACACCCGCAACACCAGAGGTGTCGCAAGTGCGTTGCCGGCCTTTAAGGTGGGAGTACGCTCTTTTCTTGAAGGTTTGAAGGTCGTATCGGTCCGGAAACACCGCTGGCGACAGTTCGTTCCACAGTTTAGCTGTGCGAGGCAGGAAGTTTCGGGAAAAGCGCACAGTTGAGGACTGCCAACCATCTAAATGGTGAGAGTGGAAATATTGTCGCGTAGGGCGATGGCGGAAAGAAGCGGCAGGGATTAATCCGAACAATTCCTCGGAACACTCCCCATAATACATGCGATAGAAAATACAGAGTGAGGCCACATCTCTACGCAGCGCCAAGGGATCAAGCCGATCAGAAATACGTTGGCAGTTGACAATTCGAGCTGCTCTCCGTTGGATGCGGTCTAGAGGAAGAAGCTGGTACTTAGGTGCCCCTGCCCAAAGATGAGAGCAGTATTCCATATGCGGGCGAACCTGCGCCTTATAAAGCTGTAGGCGATGGGCCTGTCGCAAATCCCCACACTGAGAACTTTTTATCAGCCATGAACTGAAACAGTAGACCAGGTAGTCGATTTTATGTCGTTTCTTTTTCTCTTTAAGAATTACTATTTGCATTAGAGTAATCTACGGAAATTAAATAAACCTAAATAAAATTATTTGTTAAAACGAAGTTTTTATCGAGATTACCATTTCTAACAATATAAACAATAATTCTGTCTCTTTAATAGATCTCTATTACAAGCTATTATTGCGCATTATTACCCCAGTTCCATATCCAACGTGGTCTCTATTCTTAAATGGTTATCTTACATCTTATGGGCTATATCTGAAACTAGGAAAATATATTAAATCCTTTAACTAATTTAATTTACTTCCTCGTGGAACAAAAGGGCATAATTATATTATTTCTGCAGTGATGGTAAGCTGAGATTGTATTGAGACTGTTTAAGTAGTAAAATCATTAAGTATGAAAAAGATCTGATAAAAAATACTTAGGAATAAAACCTGAGAGATCTAACCGAATACTTGTTAGGGAACCTCTATTATTTAAATTAAACGCATCCTTAATTAACATTTAGGTTCAGATGAATGCCGCGGAGAATACCAAGCTGACGATCAAAATTAGTCACTTAAGAAGCTACCCACTTAACAATCAATTGACAACTAGATAAATCAATAAATGTTGTTTTGTATGGCGATATGTTATTTTAATGCCATAAAAACCAGGTAACACTTTACTTCTGACGACTTGACTTAAATACCCATACTTATACTTAAGTTATTTCAAAATGTGCAACACATTCTTTGAGGATTTAATGAAGTTGTTATGTAGGTATCTAAAGTATCAAATGTAATATAAGGTAGGTATATTAAGCGGCAAATTAAAAAATTCATAAGAGTGGCCACTAAACTAAATATCATAAAATATCCTTAGTACGTTCGCAGGGAGTCGACATGACGCGGTAAAGAGATAATGTGGGGTAATTTCGATGTTTGATATATGGCTGCATTACCAAGCTCGCAGGAACTGGGTGAAGGCTGTGCTTAGTCCGGACCTCGCTCTCAAACATGTACCTGAGGTCACCAGGGTTGCATATGAACATGAACTTATGTTTTACCCACAGGTATTATAATTCATATCTTCACACTATTTTAACCGTGTGGTGTGTGATTTCAGTTGTTCATCATATAGTTCGGACCAAGATTCAAACTCCGTCTTTGAAAAACCCCATACTGTAATTCTTTTGTACCACACTTATTTAAACTTTCACGATTTTCACACATTATAATCTTAATCGTGTATAAACTTTGAAAACAAACCTCCGACGTTTCAAGGGCGCCATTGCCCCCGTGGTCCCGGACCCGGACCCCGGGTCCGGGTCCGGGTCCCGGAGTCTTTCTCCGGGACCACGGGGGCAATGTCGCCCTTGAAACGTCGGAGGTTTGTTCTTTTGTACCACATCAGTGACACATATAACATATACTCTAAGAAAAAAAAACGTACTATATGTATACTCGTACCTAGTATAATAGTGGACGTGAATGGATGGAGTGAGCGCAAGAAAGCATTTAGGTACATACGTGCATTTTCAAAAAGATTACCATGATAGGAAGGCACGCGCAATGCAGATATTAGTGGACTTCCTTAATTGAATTTCGTATCAGATTTCGTGAACTTCGTTCTGTGCTTTCTTGATGAAATAAGTATGGTTTGTTTCCTAATTGTCATTAGTCAGTGAATCACAACGAGTATTTAAAGGGGCATATCCATAAAGGTTAGGTAATCATTCAGCCAGTCAGTTTGCGTTATGGACAGTTTTTCACCCCACAGAAACAGCCGGTGGTACAAGTAGCAAGCGCCATCTATAAATACCGTAGCACCGAAGTGCAGATACATGCGTCGACGGCCGTACGCTATTTATAAGCGTAACAAGTCATTGGCGGAGCAGTGAGTAACCGAACTATTGTTGATCGCCTGTCAAAGAATAGCTCCTAGAGAGTGGACGCTTACTATGCGTATACGATGCTTTATCGGCGCTTCGAGGAAGGACACAACTGCAATAAAATGATAAAAAAATCATAAATATCTTTATTTTTCAATTTAGGCACACACATTACAATGCACTTATGAACGTCAAAAAAAAGCTACTACCGGTTTTTCTAACCTCGGGCTGTGGTGTACACAGCCTTCGATATCAAAGATTTTTTCAAATAATTCTTAAGAGCGGGAAAGGGCAATTGCAATGCTTCATCCTAACCTGTTATAGAAATAAATACATTGTCCAAAAAAAATACATATACTTTACGGACACGACACTTCCTGATAGCTGGCTTATTTTTGTTTCTAGTATTATAGCTAGAGACATCAGAAATTCTATTGAATGAATCTAAGTTTCTTATAACATGAATTATATTCTCATAGATATATTGGGATGCTACGGTTAAAATATTAACTTATTGCCGCCCCTTTAATTACTGATGCACGTTTTTACCTAACTTATATACTATATATATACATATAATATATAAATTAAATTTAAAAAAATCTAATCAATAACAACTTTGCTTTCTCCAACACGATCACGAAACGATAGATACTTAAATGGCTAAGTTAAAATAAAAATAGTTGCAGTCAAAATGTTATACTGGTTTTAAATTTAATTTCAAACAACTTTTGACGTAAGTATAACTAAGACAAAACAAACATAATTCTTCAATGACTGACGCTAAATCTGAAGGCAACGATAGCTGTGTAGGCAGATAATCATGACATAAAATAATATTATAATTATCTAAATGCTCAGTAAAGCAATATAGCGTCAAGCACCGCAAAAACCGTCCACGGTCCGGCGCGTTAACTATCGATTTCAACTGCAATTACCTGGGATCAGGCCTGTGTGAACAAAGAACTAATTAGACTTATCGGTAAAAAATACGCATAAAATAAACTGTGAGAAAATACTAGGTCTCAAAAAACATAAACTTTACGGTTATAGTTATTTCAAATGTGTTTCCGCGGTTCTTAAGAGACTGAGCAACGTTTAGATAAGAAATAGTATATAGTGTATAGTCGTAGATTTTTTTATTCTGGTTATTTTTAAATTACGTGTAAGTATTGTTTTTTAAAGTTGTATTTCTGTTGAATAAATTTATTTCTATGATAAGAAATAATTTCTTCATGGGACTATATAATAACTGGGACTAGCAGTACATAGACTACGCTTTACAGTATCGCAATTGTATTTTATCTACGCAAATATCATTAGTGCCCTAAAATGCGTTCAGAAACCATAGGCAATGACCAGCATAACTACCCAACAGGAATTAACGGAACTGTAATTTTAACATTACCTCCTGAAAACAGTAGGTTATGAGTTTCATTTGGAACAGCTGTCAAATTCAAGTGGGTGTCCATTCTAGACGTTGTTAAGATGTTTATAATGTTACTTGTTCAAAAAAATGTGTTAGAGCTGCGGTCGGAGCTATTATTTAGACCCCTGCTAATCACTTTTCAATAAATACAAAATCCTACCTGTTCCTTCTATATCCGGGTAACATGTCTTTTTGTCAAATAAAATCCTCATTTACTTGGTAGAGTTCAATCTGATCGAAGGAAACATGAATGAGTAGCTACATGCATAAACCGTTTCATACATTTATGAGAAAAATGTGTCCTAAATGTGCACACAATTATATAAACGCTCCCAAACGTTTACAAAGATCTGAATTGAAATCGATTTTTTTTTTGTAATATTATGGTTTTTGACAATTGTTTCTACTCGAAATTTTACTTTTTATGTAAATAATGTAATGTAGAGTTAATTTAGTTATTTGTTGGCATAGTACAATACCTGTCTCTCTCACATTTGCATGCTGTATAACAATAAGACATGTCGTTCCCTATATTTAAGATCACAATGTTTTGCGCGTGTCCTGAAAAGTAATAAATTTCATTTCATTTCATAGATTCGAAACGCCGCCATTCCGAACTATCATTTGTTTGTTGGTTTTTTATTGTTTGCGAGAGAAAAATTGTGAAAAAACTGATTTTTTTACAATTTTTAAATTGTTTAATTTATTTTTTATTCCATTTTTTAATATCTATAACCTATATTTTAATATTTTACATGTAGGTAGCAATAGTAACAATGCAGGTCATTTCCCTACGGGTCTTGAAACCATCTTAGAGCACTTACGATAGGTATGTGTGTAGATAAAGTAGTGTATGCATGTGCAACTATACATAATTACGCATTAAAACACTCGTATGCTGTTATAATGTAACTCACCTTCGGCTCGTTTCATAAAACCACACTCGTGTTGTAATGCCCTTCAATCCAGTCGTATAAACTACTATTACACATGCCAATTAATGAGAATAAACTGACTCAAAAATCTCTCAGAGCCATTTGCAGCAACCGGGATTTGCCAACTAACCCGGAGTTAAGCGTTTATATTACATTGAGTTAACGCCGTTGACAGTTAGCGGTTAATCCTGTAGCGCAAGTGGCGCTAAGAATACGATGGTAAAGATTTACAACTGATTATAATAAAAAAGTTGTGATAAACAACCTTCGTCTCTAGTGCATTAAACTTACGACTGTCGTGAATTCTCGATACGTCACTGGTGTTGAAACATTTTCTTTTCCAGCTGCAGGTCTACTATGAAAAAAAATCAACCTTCTCTTTCTGTTCCATAAATATTTAAAGAAAAGAGCCCACCGAGTCCTTAGGAGAAGCGTCATTAAAGCGGTCGGGTAAACAGCGTCTAGTCAGCGCTTCCGGTAGAAAAAAGTAGTCACAACAAACCGAGGCGCGCAGACAAAAGTACCGAAACGCGACACCTGTAGGGAAGAGCAAAGTCGATAGAGTAAGTCGATAAAGCTTAATTTATAGGTAAATCAATAAAATTGTTATATTTTTCTAGATATAAATCTAACTTGCTTGTAAATTCATGAACACTTACAAAAAATATCGAACCTAGAGTAAAGAGGTCCTCTGAGAATAGCATTTTTATTCTATTTATATTACTATTAGTACGCAAATTAAAAAAGTTAGAGCAGCGGACAATAATGTTTCGTTCATACTTACGCCATACATTCCTTCACGGCCGCCGGCCAAGAAGTAAATGGGGGGAGCCGTAAACAAGAAACTTCATGTCTTCATTTCGTGACAAAAATGCATACATTTACGATCATGTTTGAGAAAAAACTATTAAGTCCGTTTTGACGTTCTAATTAATATTAAAAACCTTTGCATACAATACAATAACTGTTTACTGCACTGTATCTAACTCCTCCCAACTCGAAACACATGCATACGCGCAAACGCGTGTCTACACTACACGCTTCTCGGTTTGTACCATAGCGTGCTGCATATGAATGTGTTTATTACCTAGCTATCCAGCACTACGATATCTGTCGGTATTTAAATAAGTAATGGAACTGTATTAAATAATTTTTTAGACCAAAAGGCCAGATTTTAGTTAATAGCTCTCTACAAAATTTATTCTTATCCTTAATATTAAATTAGCTCTACATTAAAACATATCAATAATATTAAATCAAATTCCTTGCGCAATTTACTTTACAAACTTTATTACTGTCTGAAAACTGAAATTTCACGACCCAGTACATGACTATATAGTAAAGCCTTGATAACTCCAACCTAGATAGGACGAAAATGCTATTCCCTTCCCTTCAAAGCCTAAAACCTCTATAACTAGAAATATTTTACCTCGTTAAGACGAAGAATCCAACGTATAATAATACATTTATATCGTACAATTAATTTAGACCTCTATAACTAGAAAAAACCTCCAATGTATTTAGTTAATAAATCTCTGTAACTCGAAGAAAACTATAAGGCTGTACTTTACCTCTATACCTAATACGAATTTTTGATTGGTTTTACCTCTGTAACTCGAAACTTCTTTAAGACGAACAAACACCTATAAAAATCTCTATGAGACCAAAACTAGATAACACGACGATTTTTGTGACAACTTGTTCAGTTTTCCTTCAGGTTCGTGCTGATGTTCCACTGTATTATATTTAGTACGTATTATATCGCAGCCTTGTGATTTGTCGATAGATTTTACTAATGTGTACAACTACAACTCTACTGCGGTAAATAAATTTGCTACCTAAATATAGGTTAATTAATGATGTTTGTTTAGTTTTTTGTTTAATTTTTTATACTAGTTCTGGAAGATAAAATTGACTATGTGATAATTAATGAATGTTGGTTTAGTTTTTAACACAATGATTCATTAGTTATTGCGTAATATAACCATACGGAACTATGTGTCGCAGAATGTTCTTTCTCAATTAAAATTAGTTTGCGTGTCGTCATTCAGTTTAAACTTATGTTTTTTTTTTCAATTATTGTGCATACCGCCTTTTTTTTATTTTAATATTAATATTCAAAAACCCAAAATAAAATTTAGTACATTTTCTCCGTTACTAAATAGAAAGTATTCTAAAAGTCCTGCTAATAAAATGTAAATAAGTAAACGTAGGTATGTAATAAAAAAACTACTTTAACCTGTATTGAGCTCATTCTAAATCAATGAAAAACAAATATTATTACGGTTGACACCGCCAGCGTCGTCGATCGAATTTGCTTGGAGCGATTTTTGTCGCCTTCAGGTAAAGTGAAAAATATATCGTTGGCCGGTACCTCGTACCTACCGTTGGCTGTTAGTGTCAGACGATTAGCCATTGAAACTGATGGTGACACTCGAAGCGCATTCTTCAGGCTTGTTTACAGTCGTTATCAGTTCTCGAGACTGATGACGTTACCAACTGAATTGCAAGCTGAGTAGATAATACTATCACGATGCTAGTTGCAAATATTCGGGAATTGAATCAATATAAATTTGGGGATTGGCTTTAAACTAAACCAGGCAGCAAGCAAATGTAAGCTAGGTGTAAGCTAGATAAGTTTAATGTTAGCGGTGTGACGGACTGACGGTCACGTTAGGTACTGGGCTAGTTTATACTTAAATATAGGTGTAAAGGGACGTAGATCTGACTTGTAGGAGAAAGAAGGAAAACAAGAAGGAAAAAATAAATATAAATAAAAGAAGCATTTCAGGCCAATCTGCACTGAAATAGCTGTCCAACCGCGATTTCCCTGTTTTAATTTTTCCATCAAAGTTCACCGACCCCGCGGTGAGTTTTATGCCTATCATAAACGGGCCTCGGCGAGGCTGATTAAAGACTTAACTGCCCGAGGACGATATTTGTTTTGTTTCACCCCAATTGCGTAATATTACCGTCTTAACGACTCATCCGATGATTCAATCATGTGTTTGTTTTGTCCATGCTGGTTTATGACTGTCTGGTAGGGCCTAGGCTCTCTTTATATAAATGTGAGGGTACGTCCAACTACCTTGGGCAAAAAAATACATTACTTGTAATTTGATAGATAAAGATTTAATTTTGTACAAATTTAATTAAAACGTAAGCGTTTGTTCATAGCCAAAGGATACGAAAGCAATTTATTGCCTGCAGCGTTTTTCAAACTTTTTACTACTAGTATGACCGTGACCCCCTTAGTATATAGGTATAATTTTTTCGCGACCCCCCCCCCTCCCCAGATATGAAAGAGAAATTTCACCGCCCACTTTGCGACCCCTTAGGTGGTCGAGACCCACACTTTGAAAAACACTGGGCCCTATAGAAAGTAAGGGTTGATCGCCCTTAACTGACCACCTGACCACCAACTTGCTGCTGATTGCTGATTCAATGGCCAGTTAACAATATCGGCGATGGTATATAGCCTTATTTTATAGTCATTAATTATAATAAAACAAAAAATATAAAAGTTGCATTCGGAAAAAAAGTAGCTACCGAAACTATTTAACATCCCATTGAGTATAAACCAGATTATTTATTGATGATTTTTCAAATTGATATGAATCACTTTGATAGGCATTAAAACATTATGACTATCAAGTCTGTTTACGACACTAATCTTTGATTTATTCGCGATCGAACTGTCTGCTTGATGTTTAGGTGATTTATTTTGCAGCCATTATCTATGTTTATTTAGGAAAAGTAAAAGTCCGACTCTTGATTTACAATTTAGTCTTTGATGATTGCTTTGTTGCTTCTCGATTTATCGCTCAAATTGAAAAATACAGGAAACATTGCCTGATTGAGAGGAGATTTCAGATTGGCGAGAAAATGTAGCTGTATTTTATTATTAGTTATTAGGCGGTATAAGGGTATTTTCAGAAAAAAAGTGGGAAAGAAAATGGGTCGTCGATTTTCAATACAATAAAAATTGGCAGTTTCGTAACGGCCCATACAAAATGTATGAAAAAACTGCGTTACGAAAAAACTGACGAAAAAAAAGGGACACTCTTTTTTTTAATGAATAGTACTCGTGACTTTGATTAAAAAACCCAAAACTTCCTTGATTTACAAAAAAAGGAAATGGTACACTTTTTTTGAAAATGCGCTTAATGTAACTAGTGGTTATAATAGGTAGTGGTAGAAATATATGTATATAAAAGTAACCTGTCTAATATGAGAACACTCTTAGGTGATCGGATAAACAGATTACATTTGTTTACTGTTTGTAACGATAAAGCAAATGACGCCTAAATTATACGTCACATATGTTATAGGTCCGGCTTCCTAGCCCCAGATGTGGCGTCCAGAGGTATTTGACCGACTGGGATTCACACGTGTTCTGGATTGTGACTACTACTTCTCAATCAACAAAGTCATAGTTCAACTATTTAATACTTTAAAGGCCTCCTCGCCTAATCGGTAGTGACCCTGCCTACGAAGCAGGCGGTCCCGGGTTCGAATCCTAGTCAGGGCATTTATTTGTGTGTTTATCACGAATATTTGCTCCTTAGTTATGGATGTTTTTTTATGTGTTTAAGTATTTATATGTATCTATCTATTGTATACAACATATATCGTCGTCTAGTACCCACATCACAAGCCTTATTGAGCTTACCGTGAGACGAGGTCGATTTGTGTAAGATTGTCCCACAACATTTATTATTTTTCTTCCTGCGATTTCCCGGCTTATGCCACGGCTCATCGAGCCTGGGGTCCACTTTGGCAACTAATCCCAAAATTTGGCGTTGGCACTAGTTTTACGAAAGCGATTGCCATCAGAACTTCCAATCCAGAGGCACAAGCTAGGCCTTATCGGAATTAGTCTGGTTTCCTATCTATTCTATATTAGATATAGGTACCTACTACTGTCAAATTAGTTTACAGTCTATGTACTTCTAGGTTAAAATAACCTCAATACGAAAGAAAAAAATATTTTGAAACATTTCGTTTCATCTGCCGGGCCTAGTAAACCACTTTCAGTAAAAAACAACTTGCTACAATTAAACAAAATAGCATGAAAAGACATCATCAAGATAATAACGATAAGACTTCATTCAGTTCGAATAAGATTGTCATTCCAACGGATTTTATTTAAGACTTAACACGTTTAGTTTACTAGTGGATGTTAAATGTTCCAGAGTAAAAAATGAAACGTTTCAGTTGGCAGCGACATGCGACCTTGACCTACCTTAGCTAATTACTATTGGCTCGCGCTGAAATACTGAAATTTTGATGCAGAGAAGAACGTAAACGGGTGATTAACTTAATATCGCTTCTGAAAGTTGAACTTCAATTTTAACCGCGCGCTCACGGTCGGTCCAGCCATTCGGTAAACCCCACGTTGACGCGATTATTTCGAACGTCCTATTTTTCTGAATTTTTCCACATTTATTGGACCGTCCGTTGAAAGAATAGAGGGACTTTCATATTTCTGAAAATATTCGACCAATCAAATTCTTGTTGAAGAAAACTAAAAGTTATTTTTAAAGACCTATCAGATGAGCAGTGACCGTAAATTTTGTAGCGAATTCGGTGCAGCATTGTTGAGTTAAAAGCATATGGGTTTATAACAGTATATGTACCTTAATTGATCATTTCCCTAGATATTTGTACTGAAATTCATCAACGCAGGTGAGGTATCACAAGTACCTACATACCTACTTGCAAAATAGTAGATTATGTACCGAGGCCTGTAAAGTGAGAAATGTCTCAGATCTCGTGTAATTGTCGCCCGAAGTGAAGCTGAGGTCGACAGATATGTGATCTGAGGTTTTCTTATTTACTGGCCATGGTCTATAGGTACATTATTTTTCTGCTCGACGCAGTCGGCTAGCGGCTAATTTGTTTAGCGTAGCGGCCTGCAATTGGCTCCTTGCCGGCCGAAGGGCCGAAAACATTTTTTTAGCTAATTTAGTAGAATGAGATGCGCTATTCTTGCATACGAACATCTCATTGGAGCCTGCTCTAGGTTCTCAATTTGATAGGATCGCTGTTTTGATGTTACCTGATCTCGACAAAACGGCTGGACGAAATTATAATTCGCTTGTACTTATACACTTACTATATTTTTCCGTTATCATCCAGTGACAAGCTGATGATAAGTTCCTAGAGAAATAGAGGAAACTCTTCAAATGATATAGTACCTACCTACCTAAATCTTAACAAATGAACCGTTATTTTATCATTTGGTGAAGTGGAATTACAAATACTGGCTATATAATGACGTCATTTTCTGTCCTTCCCCACCTGATAGTTCTTCCTCTATTATGCCAGATATTGGTATAACATGTTTCGCGAAATATTTATAATCCAAACGCTGTCCAAACACAGTTTCTCTTGAGTTTACTTTAAGCCCAACGTAGAAATAAGGGTGCTTTTTCTACGCTAATGTAGAAATAGTGAGTAAATATAACAATGAAATGTTTGCGCCGAAAAACGAATGCTTCCTTTTAAACTTAGTTTTATAATCTCAATTCGCGAATTTAATGTACCCACGCGTGGGAAAATCAGTTCACAATGGCGATGGCGGCGAGCTGGTCTGAGCCAGTTCTCACCGGTTCTCGCCACTAATTAGCGCACTTAGAACCGATGGGTGTTTATTTGACGCTTGTTATACTCATTCTTAGGGTTTACAAACATTTATTTGTTATGCCACCAAGAGATATGATGTAAGTAGTTAACGGGAGAACTCCAAATGTTGTCTAATTAGTTACGACACTTGTCAGAATTGATTCATTTAGCGCCACTAGCGCCAACCAGCATTAGCCACTAACCCGGCGTTATCTGTATAATTAATAATTATTAGTTGGCTAACCGCGGTTGATGCAAGTGGCCCTTACTGTTACAAAGATTACTTATAGAAATGTACTACTAATTCTCGTACCTACGACAAATGAATAAATTACCTACCTAATAGAAATACCTTAACTAGTACAGTAAAAGTACAAAAAAAATTGAATTCGAGCTGGCAGCACATTGCATTATTAGGGATTGCGTGAACCGTTTTTCTAATTTTTAACCGACCTTAGTGCCTACTCTTGGATTTGTAACCAACAAAGTTCAATACCATCAAATGCCTTCGCGTTGAGCACTTGAAACCAACAATTTAATAAAAACTGGTTCAAATTCATTTCAAATTCTCGGTAGTCGCATCGATATGCAGGGAGATAAATTAAAGTTCGCCATGTTGGCGCTGATAAGGATAAGGTTGTTGGCGGACAGGTGGCGCCCGCGCACCTGAGCCACGCCCATCCGTAGATAAAAACAAACCGTGTTCGCTTCATTTGAACACTCGAAAGCAATAAATACGGATTTTTTAAAATTAAATGTCTGTAAAAATTGTACCTTTCATTAGTTTTTATTTACCCTCATTCAGTAAATTATGAGTTACTACTGAACCGCTCCAACGAACTAGTGGGTAGTCTAGTGTGTAGTATGTGTATGTGTGTGTTTGTGTCTGACTTTTTTGTAGAACACTTTCCACAAAAAGTCACTATATTTAATTATTTACACGTAAAAATGTTATCCCTGATTTTATTAATAAAATTGTCGACGACACTAATGTATTTTACAGGTTCATTGTACTTAGGTAGCAGGCAAAAAGCCAGTATTGACGTCTGGTAATAAATATGAAAACTATCAATTTAAGTATCACTAGGTTTTAATTCGATCCTCATATTTCTTACTCGTCGCGTTTTATTCGCGCTGCAGCTGCGCGCGCATCTGCCGCACGCGCCGGCCTCCGAACAATTCCAAATTTAATTATTATTTTTTCATTACAATTGACGTCCTTGTGCGCAAGGTGTACTGTTTGTATAAATTGTCTGGCGGCTCGACTTTTTTTATATGGAAATATTTGTCAACGGTTTGTGTCCATATAACCTACAAAGGTAAGTAAGGGTATATACCTACGTGATATCTAATAATACGTGTTGAATTCGGATCAAATCTACTTGGAAAGAGTTCATTTGCGCTAACAAGGGTTAAATGTGTAAGATTCATTAAATTCTGGAAAAAGAAATTACTACGGTTGCAAAGTAAAAGCAAATGACAATAATGAATTAATGACTATTAGACTCTAAAACCTCTCTATCTATGAAAATGATTTTATTTACATCTTCAGAGATGAGTTACATGCAATTGCAATAGGATTATGTTAAGTGGAGCATTCGTGTTAACTGTTCGAAACCTGAGAAAACCAGGTGACTGATATTAAAGCACATCTAGACTAAACTAAATGGGACAAGACCCAAATGGTTTTATTTGACACGTGAGTAAACATGTTTAATCGCCAACTAAAACGGATAATGAGACCATAGCCAAAACGACAATCATTTGCAGAAAACGCCATTCGAAATGACCGATGCGATCGTTGTCACGCGCCCATTTCTATATATTAGTAAGCGTTATACATATAAACAATATTCGTAGTCGCTTGGCCATGCCACCATAACGATTGGCATGTTTTCTGGTTTAGATGGGTTCTATAGGAAGATAATTAATGTGGGTAGCACAGGATCCAATTGTAAGTTAAAAAAAACGAACTGGCTCAAACACAAAACGATGTTACAGTATTTCCTGTGGATTATCTGAAAATTAAGGTTGATCTTCTTATTTAACCCTTATCATTTAACTCTTTTTCTATTGACCTATATGATAAAAATCATTACATCATGACCACAGGCTGTTAACTATTGTCCACAGGAAAGAAAACTACAGTTCAGCTAAACACGCATGTTTTTTCTGAAAGACTGTAATAATCGTTTTGTATTTGACCCGACTATTTTGTCTATTCTACCAAGTCTCTAGTGTACATGGCTAATAACCGACTAGGGGCGCCCCATAGCTGGGCATTAACTCGTTAATCCGTTAATCGTTAATTAACGAAGTTAACATTTTCATTAACGGATTAACTTTTAAGTTAACTTTAGAATATCGTTTATCCAGTTCCAAAATACTTACCAAAAAGATACCGCACATACCGCGCCACGCGGCAAAAAACCTGTTTGCACCCGACAACAAATTTAAAAAAGAGTAGAATTTCTCAATTCATGTGATTTTTTTATTATTATTCTTTATTTTCATTTTATTTTTATGTTTATTACGTCAGAACTCCGTCAATACTGAACCGATTTTAAATTATCCATGGTGGTTGCAGAATTTCTGATGATGGGATCCATGAGAAATTGAGGGAACTCTTCAAATTTAATAGGCTTATGCATGATGATTTGGGTGTTTTCTTAAGAAACTTGAGCATTTTTTGATTTATATTCTGATGATGGAGTTCTTGAGAAATTCAGACAACCTTCAAATTTGAACATTTTTAACGGCACGTCCAACGTGATTGGATGGTTTTCATAATTAGTTGGGGTATTTTCTTATTCAAGGCATTAATTTGCTGCAGTGGACCTGATTTTGAACACCAGGGATGGCATATTGAAACTGCTCGAATATTCAATATTGTCATTTTGACTGTGACCTCGGAGGTCTACAAGATAGTTGCATTTGATTTTACTTCAGATCAAATGATGGAAGCCATGAGACATTAAGAAAAGTCCTGAATTTTCAAAGGTACTCGGATGGTAAATTGGATATTTTTGAAGGAAACTGATTACCTACAAGTTGTAGATCACTAACTCAAAGATGCCCTTTTTACCACGTGTTAACGGATTAACGATTAACGTTAACTTCCGTTAAGTCTTCCGAAGAGTAGCGCTTTAACGATTAACGAAGTTAACTTTTTTTGTAACGGTTAGCGATTAACGAAGTTAACTATTTGATTAACGGTGCCCAGCTGCGGGGCGCCCCTAGTTTTATCAAAAACGATTACTTTCTAACTAGCTTTGCCTTTTTATGCATATATTATAATAATTAAATATTAAATATTATGGGACAATCTTACACAAATCGACCTAGTCTCACGGTAAGCTCAATAAGGCTTGTGTTGTGGGTACTAGGCGACGATATATGGGCATTTTCAAAAATAGGGCACCATTTTCATTTTTTTTGAAAATATAGGAAGTTTTGGGTTTTTTATAACCAGAATCACGAGTACTATAGATTTAAAAAAAGAAAAATACTGTCCCGTTTTTTTTTGTCAGCTTTGTAACGCATTTTTTCATACATTTTGTATGGGCCGTTACAAACCTGACGAAAAAATTTTGTATGGAAAATTGAGGACCCATTTTGATTAAAAGGGTGCACTTTTTTTTGAAAATGCCCATATATAATAGACAGATACATATAAATACTTAAATACATAGAAAACATCCATAACTCAGGAACAAATATTCGTGATAAACACACAAATAATTGCCCTGACCAGGATTCGAACCCGGGAATTCCGTGTTGTTACCTATGTTAAACAACCGTTGACCTGATTTTTCCACCTTTAAGATTACCGATCCCAAGGCGGCTTTATCTGCTGAAAATGATAATAGTCGATATACCTATATTTGTGTAAACACTATCCTTATTTGAATATGCCTGAAACTGAAAATAAGCTGCTTAAAACTGCTGAAAACATAGGAACTAAAAGTGCTAATAAGTGTAATATTTTTTTACTTTAGTTCGGAATTCAGTCGATCGGATCTAGTTCCTTCAGGACTTGCTAATTATTGCCTGAGCCTGTATTCAAAATCAGCTATAGGAAGTGTAGGAGTATTGTTAGGAAAAGTAGTAAAATCCGGGTGTGTAGTCGAGAGTCAATAAACTGGGCTGGGCGGCGCCCAAAATAGCCGGCGGGCGAGACGGCGCGGCGGGTACCGACAGCAGCTAAAGCGACTCAGGACATTTTTTTATTATATGGTTCTATAGCGACAGTTTTTCATTAGGCAATCTACTAATAGTTATCGATTTTGAAAACATGAAAAACTAAACTTTGAGTACCATTTGGCCATTGTACCAGCTGGTGGCTTCCTCGCACAATGTATCAGCATTGCGATACAACGAAGAAATGCCGCCAGCATCCTAGGTACAATGCCTCAAGGACCTATTTTAGATTTTAGGTAGGTATTGTTATATATTTTAGGGAGATATTTTGAAAATAAATCATTTTCCAGTTAAGTTTTACTCAATGATTTTCATAATCTTACACTTTCAGCTTATGCTTGTGATTTGCCAGAATAATACCAGTCTGATTTGACTGGCTTACACTGGATTGCATTTAAATTAGTACATACATTCAGTTTGTCACTATGCAGTAAAATACCTGAATGACCGTCAGGTTCCCAAAGAGAGGGAAGATTGTAGACACAACTTTACCAATTCATCACCTAATCGGCGTAGTAAATTATGTACTTAAATTAAGTTGTTACATTTTTTTGTATAACCCATTCATAAGCACATAAGAAGGAAAATTATTCCTGGCCGAGAGTTAGGTACCCATTCTCATTTCTACATAGAGGATTTTCCTATAAAAGTTGCTTTCCGTGCATATTATTATACAGCTTTAGTTTTTTGTGCTAACCGTACACAACTTCTTTCTTTTCCCTAAGCTCTGAATTGAGACATTACATGCTTTCATACAAATATGAGGCGAGTGGGTGTCCCATTACAACTGCTGATAAATATCACTTATTACGCATTAGTCCACTCCAAATGGTTTGTGATTTTCATTTCACTTAACAACTCTTTGGTCTGGGTTGAATTATTTTATGGTGTTGATGTTGCAAATGGCAAAATAAACTATTATATTAATTTTACACAATATACAATTTAAAACTAATTACGGGTAACACTCACATATTTTGTTATAATAATATCAATGTCTCACGATTATAGTTTAAACTCGAACTTACAATTTGGCACGTTCTGTACTATAATACCTACATCGTATACTATATACATACTTATAATAAATCTGCAAGGAACTTGAAGAAATTACTTCCACGGGGATCATTCGATTCATACGGTTATTCCATGGGGATAACACAGTTATGGCGCGACACTTCATACATCAACCGCGACTTGACGAAAAGGTTCGGACGAACTGTCGCGCACTGTGCGGTTTAAGAAGAATTTCCTCCCGCGGGCGCTCCGGCTATGGAATGAGGGAGTTCATGCCGAGGTTTTCCCGAAGGACTACAGTATGGGGTTCTTAAAAACAGGAGTGGACAAGTTTTTAATGGGTCGGCGACGTGCTGGTGACACCCCTAGATTTGCGAGCGTCCATAGGCTACGGTGACCGCTTTCCATAAGGTGGGTCGTATGACGTTTACCACCGACGTGGTATAAAAAAAAACTACTGTCAATGTCGTGTATGAACAAGTGGAAGCAAGGCCAACACCGAATCTGTTCAAATATACAAAAATTATATGTTTGAAGCACAGAAATAAACCAAAGAGTGAATTGGTCTTGTGTGACCGAATTTTTGCTTCATGTCGTAAAGAGTAAGCGCGGTAAGGGAATAATTTCCAAACTGTCAACGTTAAATGACAAGTTACAAGGTATTGCGGATGTTTTAAATGATTTTTGGCCCTGTTTTGTAATTTTCCCGGAGACTTCAGTCAGGTTATAAGTAGGCATTAACAAGTGGTTAATTAATGAGCAGCAGACATATTTTTAAGCGAACTCGAGTCGGTTGATACTTAAGAATGTTCATTATTTTACGCTAACGTTAACTTACGTTAACGTCATATTACCCTCATTTTCCATCGAGCAGTCGGGTAAAACTGCATGTTGTTAACACCTTTCTCTATACTCTTCTTTCTCTATCTCTTTCTCTATATTTTCGTAGTGAGTGGTTGACATTTATAATTACGCGTGTCACACCAAGTTTTAACTTGCACACACAATTTTGATGCAGCATCGTATATTATCGCATCGCATATCGTTATATTACACGAAAAATATATAGCCTTTACGACCCCTCCATGACTCTAAACCTTAAATATTTGTTTTTACTCCAATCTAATACCACTATCAGACCATTTCGTCTGTCATAAATATTATTAATTCCCACCTTTATTTTCGTGATGGTGAGACGGTATTTTGCAACCGAAATACCACGCGACAAAAAAAAGAAGGTATTTCTAAATATAACGTGGCGTCGCGGTCCGTTCTGTGCATAAGACGTTTATGAATGAAACTTATTGACGTTGCATAAGGACTTTTTCCCAGATACTTTTGGTTGATTATATTGATCAGACGGGTATTGAAAGAGCAAAAAATATATTTCATTGAACACATCTCTGATTTCATATTGTTTTGACATATGTTACTCTGCACTTTGCAGATCATCAGGCCTACGTTTCATATTAGATGTAAATAAAAAACTTTTTGGAGCTCAGTTATTACTTACTTATTTCTGCTCATAATTTTATTCAGCGTCAAAATGTAAAAATTGTTTTCATCTTCATCATCATTATGATTGTTATCCTACCATAAGTAAAGCCGTGTCAAAAAAAATTGCTAGTTCATGCCAAATCATGTGGAAACAATAAAAGCCTGATCCTGAGCATAATCTTTCCTACACTTGCCAAAATGTGGTCATATCATTTCTATTTAACCTTGTTACAAAATATTCATGCCTGTGGGCAAATTGTAAGCGTGT
This sequence comes from Lathronympha strigana, assembly GCA_949128165.1. Taxonomy (NCBI): domain Eukaryota; kingdom Metazoa; phylum Arthropoda; class Insecta; order Lepidoptera; family Tortricidae; genus Lathronympha; species Lathronympha strigana. Next base: position 8,814,469 of record OX421907.1, on the reverse strand, counting down.
GGTTATTTGCAAGATATTCGTACGTTCGCAGTCCAACGAGGGTATAGGTTAAGGCGCACGTGGCACCCGAGGCGTGCGCAAAGGCAGGTGCGTGGTGCGTGCGCATCTTTTATCCTATTCATTAGTGCGCGCCACCAATATAGACGCGAGTGGATGTAACGCTCTTGGTATTTGCGGCTTTTAAATCGACATGTAACAATTTAGGCTAAAGGTCAAATCTTAGTTAATTACCTATTAGCATTTAAATATGGTCATCGGAAACGGTCAGGAGAAAAATCGGCAGATCACATTCTTGGATTACGACCAACCAAAAAAAATGGTGAAAATTGGCTGAAAGAAACAAAACGGTAATAAAAATGTAACAGTAGAACCTGCTGACAAAATTTCCCAAGAATCGGTTGAGAAATGCAACTTCTAGAGGTAAACAGATGAACAGACAGCCGACAGAAAGCATTTTTGTCGACACTTCGCTGACGCTCGGTCAATAAGAGTCGTGCTTAGATGCACCGATGATCTCAATAAATAAATTATTATTATTATGAATCAAAATAAGTTATTATAGGATGACAACGATATTCTTATACATTAACAAACTCGTAATTCCCGAATGTTTGAAGATAAATGAAAGTCTTTCTAAAACCACCAACTCTCATCCATCTTCGTCTAAATAATAGAAAAGTGACTAAGTGTGTGTATCGTATCATATATCAATCGCACGGCCGGCCGCGCTGAAAACCCCCCTTGCCTGCCCCGCTACCCATCGTCTGTCTACTCTTAAAATATCTCAGTCTCATCTCTGATACGCATTGTGATTTATGCACCACACAGTTTATAGCAGCTAGCGCACTGAGATTTACCTACGAGTGTTTTAAGTAACACTTTGTGAGACAGCGTTGATTCCCTTGATAATTATCACCTACAAATATTCTACAATTTCGTAATATAACAATTTCGATTCCATTATAATGTATTAGTTATTCAAACATTTATTTAATAATTGATAAATAGTATGTTTGTATTTATGGGTTTCTGGGTTTTGAGCGGTAAATAGGGATGATATCTGAAAAGTCAAATAAACTTATTTTCTCAACAGTCAAAACGATTACCATGGAGTATAAGATATGAAGCCTTGACGTCTTTCAGACGTCAGACGTCTTTTCAATATAGTAAACATAGTAAATTACAGTTGAGGTTTAACTCGCAAAAAAACATCCAGTGCTTAATTTCGTGCATAGCGTAGGAAATTTTACCGTATGTAAATAGCATCAAATTTAAATTACAGGTGTACGTGGAACTTAAAATAAAATTCCAGGCCATTGTATGACTCTTCATATAAAAATATAATCCCATAAATCCAATAGCTGTTCTAATCTAAAATTCGGGTAAAGATGAGTAATAACTCACAATAATGAGTTTTTATGTAACGACAAGGAAGCCAGGAGCTTAACTTCAAAATAATTCGTTCCCCGGCTGTTGCCAACTATGAAAATTAATTTAAGTGTACAGCAATGGTATTTGAAATATTATTATTGTGTTTTTTCGTTATTTCTTTGCCGACGATATATTTCCTACAAATTATATTTTGAGGTCTTCATTTTCTAGAATTTATAGAAGAACAAGAATTGCAGTCGACAAGATTTCATGAGACATATGTATTATGGTGCAATTTTTTCATTGAAGTTTTCTGATTTTAACTACTTACTGTATTTTTATTTTACTATTAATATCTTTATTTCGAAGTTCATAAATGAAAATAGAATAGGATATATAATATACATCCAAAACAAATGGACTATGTATGTATGTATAATACCCTATTATCTCTGCAGGTGACTGTAAATAAGTCTCTGTCAGGGTACCATTTACGATACAAAGTTGCAATTTTGTTTCATAACAAATTTCCCTTTTTAGTGCGGTCAATAATATGGATACCATCCAATCAATTACCTTAAAAGATATTTATGTGTTTATATTCTACTTACCATGAACAATTCAAGTTAAATAAAAATAATAATATGACATACTAAAAATAATGCATAATACGTAGTTCGACACTCGTCCATTAGGTACCACATATTTAATGCAAATTCTTATTTAATCGTACACCTTAATAACACCGCGCGCGGCCAAAGCTCAATAACTGTAAACCTCGCATAATTAAGTTTGCTACTCGTACGTTCACTTTTGTTCGTCCTCTTGTTTTTGGCGCCGCGTTTTTGACAGTCGGCCTCTTTGGCGATTCCAGAGAGTCCGAATCCAATTACCAAATATAGCGTATATACAAACACCTTATTTATATCAACATAAGGTCGCTGTTTGCAAATTTCGACGACTCGTATTTTGGATATAGCTTAGTTTTTGTTGGCCATTCTTTAGTAGCCGTTTTTTAAGGGTGTTAGGGTCAGTTGGCGCCACAGTTAGATTGATGGCCTCTTTTGTTATGCTTTAGTGTTAAAATTGAGATAATATCCAATAAGAAGATAATCGTGGTAAATTGTAAAAATTTACTCTAAAGATAAATGTTTGAATATATTTTAAAGTGACGAACAATACAACTATATCGAATATGATAAGAACTTCGTAAATAACATTAAAATAAAAAGGGGACATCAAAATATTTAACCATATAATGCATTTTTCATTATATTCTACCTAATTTTTGTTTTGATTCGAGAAATATGTACAATAGGTACATATTTTTAAACTTTTACGTACTTACTTACAATAGCAGTACTTAAATACAGTTACCTACTACGTATTTATTTTGGAAAATCGAAATAGAACTCCTAGAAACATGCCCACCACGGGCAAATAACTTAGAACACAACTAAAGTGGCAGTTTTAAAACTTTTAAAGTACCTGCCTACGCGTAAGTAGGTACCTACCTTCGCGAAATGCTGGTGGTAATTGAACGCTTGTCCGCTTACATCACAATTACTTTTTCATGCAATTTGTCTCAATTAAGCAATATACCAGCAGCCTGTGGTTAAAATGTAACTTCTATATAAACAGAGTAAATATTTCACAGAGACTTTGATTAGCAAAAAACACTAACACGGCTCTGCATCCGAGCCTTTTACAAACCTATGTACGGTTAACCAATTTACTTGGTGCCGTTTTTGCGTAAACGTAGAAGACAAAGTTTATATTAAGAACATTAGGATGTTATTCAGAGCTGTGAATGTAATTCACAATAATATGTGACACTCCTTTATTAATATTTTTTATTTATTTAATATTTTTAATTTGACACAAATAGGGTGTATACTCGTATTTGCTGGTAGCATTACGCCCGCTTGTTTGTGTGAATCCGAGAAAATAACACCCTATTTCATTTGTATTATAAGAAGTACCGCTAGGATGTTAATTAAAAACTGAAAAAATGGTGTCATTTAAGACAAATAAGGCCTAGTGTTACGAGCTAGATTTTGATAGCACAGACTGTGAAAGTGTTAAGTAAACGTCATGAATGATTTTCGTTCATTTGCTTGGAAGAGATAACGTGGTTTGACTCTAGAATCAGCCTGCCCCATTTCAATTTTAATATTAATACGGTAACACACTGTGTAGGGTTCCATAGTCAACTATAAGGGTTTTTTTTATAGTTTCGCCTTATCTGTCTGTCTGTCTGGCCGCGGGTACGCTTAGTGGCCGTTAGTGCTAGAGTGCTGAAATTCGGTACGAATATACATATCAATCACGCCAACAAAGTGGTAAAAAATAATAAGTAGAATAAACTTTTTTTAGGGTACCTCCCCTACACGTGAAGTGGGGGGTGATTTTATTTTAGTTTTAACCCTGAAGTATGAGGTATTGTTCGATAGTGATTTGAAAAAGAATAGGGGTTTGCAAAAAACATTTTTTGAGAAAGTGAATAGTTTCAGATATCGCTTCAGAAGTTTAAAAAATGTCCCCTCTCCCCTCTAACTTTTTAACCGCAAGTCCAAAAATAAGAAAAAAAATCATGAAAAAAAACCTTTATGAAGACTCAAGGAAAATTATTTTGAACTTGGTCAGTTTTAATTTTTTGCAAAAATAACTACCCGGTTAAAAGGGCGTATAAGTCATGAGAGCTGCGAAGATACTCCTTTTTAGGGTTCCCTACCTCAAAAGGAAAAACGGAACCCTTATAGGTTCCCTTTGTTGTCCGTCCGTCCGTCTGTCTACCAAGACCCTTATTTTAGGGAACGCGTAGAGGTAGCAAGTTGAAATTAGTACCACATAGGTATACAGATCTGCGGTCCCTTGAAGCTAAGAAAACACCAAATCTCTACGACAACGCAATCAAAAGATACGGCCGTTTATGTCGCATTTCCCATACATTTGCATGAATCAAAATGTATAGGATCCTTCCCGTTGACCTAGAATCACAAAATTTGGCAAAAAGCAAGGGCTTGTAGCATAAGTACAGAAAAAAATCCGAAAACCGTATAATTGCCGCAAACTGAAAGTTCCGTGCCACTAGTAAATTTGAGTACTTAATATGGTCAAAAGAGTTCCGCACAACGAATGCGCCCCCGTTGTGCGGAACCCTCGGTGGGCGATACCGACACGCACTTGGCCGGTTTTTACTGCTAATGAGCATCGTTTCTATTAAAACCCTTTTTAAGTTCGCTTATTGCGACGGAGGGTAAACTACGGAACCCTACACTAAAGCATAGCCCTGACCCGACATGCTCTTGGTCGGTTTTTTTACTTACGAATGGCCAAAAGACCTTTACTATATTCATAAACACTAAAAATCAGGCGCTACGAAAGCAGAAGACGCTGAGTGAATTAGGCCAAGTCTGGGCACCGGGAGCGGTGGTCACATTCTCTTTAGTAGATATATTTTTGACAGGCCATTCCCACGTTTATTGTAAACTACCTAAATAAAGAAATAAACTTTACACCTCTCGTATGGGGCTACAGTACTTTGCCGTACACTCGCATGCCCATAAGCGGAGCGCGGCGCCTTAGCGGCACAAAGACGCGGGCATTTATGTAAATGCCCGGATTCCAAAAATGCCCGCAAAAACAATGAGCGAAAAATTTTACTTTTTGGACTTGGTACACTTTCGCACTTGGCCTTATTGATGTCGTGGGATTTAAATATATATTTATTTAAGCGATGTAGGTATCAAATTAAGATTTTTTAAGTGCATATATGCTTCCTCTACAAGCATCTTTATTCTTTTGCGTCACGATTATTCCTTAGTAACACCACAGTGGTAACACATCGCAAAATTAAACCATAGGATGCCACGCACAAATTATTGTCGTGATGATTCTCGCTCGGGAAAGGCTTGTAATTACATTTTTATCTGATATTGATTGCAATAGCAAAATTCACAGCCCTAATTTTCAAAAACTCAAATAATAGGTGTATACAATCATAATGGTTTGTTGATAACAGTGTAGAGAACTCTTTAAATGGATAAACCATTTAAATAACTCAAAATATATTCCGGTCACACAATGCTAAGCCGGCACGGCAAATACCCCGCCAATTCTTCAGTCCTTAACAGTTTTCGACTTTAAGCGCTCATACTTTTTACTTTTACTCTTCTACTTTTTGTTTTAACTCATGCTTTTAGCGTTTAAAATCGCCCGTAAGGACTAACGGCTAAGTTTTTATCTATATAACAGTATCTCAATTTTATTGTAAACGAAGTTTTGTTTTGTCTGCAGTATTGCATTTTTGTTGCCAAATTTAGTAAAAGTATTTCGAATAAAATTAGTCGGGATTTTGTTTCTTTGCACTTGCCCACCGCGTTTGACGTTGAGCGGCGACTAACTGTGAGATTTATTTATTGAAGCTTGATTATTTAACTATTTGCGTCGTCGACACATGAAGATAGGTATACATAAGTACCTACCTACGTGAAAAAGACTGAAACGTAGACAGATTGAATAATATGGCACGACCGGTTCGTCACTAAGACTAATCGAATAGTTCTTAATTTTCGTGTTTAACAACTTATTGTGACGAGAAGCGAAATAATAAGTAAAACTCAGGCGCATACAGACGATATTTATCTACCTAACTTTTGAAATTTTGCATAGATTCGGATCTCCGGTTCAATTTGCGATTTCACCCGACAATCGTTATTAATTAACGCACGTGTAAAAAATATACCTACACACCTACGGAGACAGTGAACTTAGTCATTCGGTCATTGTTGTTTACATTTACTCGCCAATTTATAGGTTAACACGTTCATTGCGGTATCAGGTCTATAAGATCCGATGATGAACTATCCCGCGGGGCGGAACTTAAAGTACTTTTCCTACCGCTGGTACGGGACAGGTAGCTTCTATTTCCAAAGGAGTAGGAACGAGACAAATATATATTTAGAATTGTCTCTCTGGATATTTTACATCGGTATAATAAAAGCCTATCGGGTCATTTGTATCTCATACCGCCGGCGAAGGAATTTTTTTCACCTAGTGCGGGTATAAGATATTTTCGACCTGATACCCGATAACCTGATAGCCGCACTAGACTTATGATTAGTTTATCTAGTGCAGCCCTGAAGTGCAGTCTGTGTAAACAACATTCGATAGACTAGTTACTGAATGTGCGCGCGCGTGAATAAAGTACAAAAATTGTTTTGTGGTTTGACTGTGATTGCGTTACATCATGAGGCGGTCCAGACGAATTCTATTAATGTCCACTGGGGATGTTGAAAATAACGTCAAACGTCCAAGAAATAATGAAGATACTGATACTAGACCACCGAGTAACGAAAGTATGCCTTTTTTATATCGACTGCGTAACATTGATTTGTTTTTTAAAATAACTCTTTATGTCTTAAATAAAATACCCATAAAGTTCATCGATATTTTGTTTTCACAACCCTAATCATTTATCGATAAGTTAATCATTGAGAACGAACATGGGGTCGAAAGGATCTGACAGATTATTTATCACATTTAATAGTCTTCTGATATCTTGATTTAGAAACGGCTTAAGTATTATGTAAAGACTTTCGTCGAAAGTATGTTACGATAAAAAAACAGACACATATGATTACTACTAGCCAGTTGATTGCTCTAAAATATATGCATCTCGAACAGGTCTTTACGACCCTATGACGCTACAATGAATAGTTAAGAAACAGGTCTAATGTACCTGATACAGGAGCAACGTAAAGTGAACGAAATGGACTGCCGCAATGAACGTGTTAATAGTGTTGCCAACTGCCAACTTCGTAAATAGAATGTGCATCAACGAATATTGAGCTGGTTTCTGGCCAGTTTGAAAACTTTTCCCCGCTTCCCCACTCCACCCTATTAAGTCATATCGCTAAATTGGTGTTTTTTACTGGATTATATAGTCTGCCAAGCAAATGAAGCGAACAAACGCAGTAACAGTAAGTTAGAGAGCACCATACTGTATTTTTATAACGCTAGTATTACCACCCCGAAAAAAGGGATGGATATATTTTTTGTCCTACTTTTACTGCTTTTATAAACGCAGAGAAAATAATATGATACGGTCTCTTATACTTTAATAGTAATCACAATAATCAATCTTTTTTAACGTAGGAATTCTTCCTTTAATCGATGTCCCAAAATTTGAAAGGTAACGTGTTACGGTAATTAATTATGATCTGAAATAGTAATATACAATATTGAGATCTTAAACGCATAATGAATTTAAACATAAAACTAAAATCATTTAAAAGGGTATAGGGGTTTGAAACAATGCAAAAAGTAGTGTCAAGGCCACCGCCCACGTGCCGCCTGTCCATACTTCTAACTGGGTTACACGTTGAATGGGTTATATATAAAATACGCGGTTTCTCTATCCGTTTGTTGCACAACTGTTTAGTGTTTATTTGCGTTACACATAAAAAGTGGCTATTATATTCTTTAGCTTTCTCTCGGAGTTTATCCACTTTGGTGCGTTGAATTCCTAAGAGGCAAATAAACTTTATAAGATACTAGTTTCTACAATCCGGATTAGCTACCCATGTATTCAGCAGCGGCCAATAATGTATCATAATTGTTTTGGCCAAGTTTTCACATTAGCCCGATGAGTATCAAATTAATCATTTGAAATACTTATAGGCTTTATTAATTGGCGCAAAATCGATTCCATCTAGGTTTTATTGCTGGTACCTATGATTCGATATAGAGCGTTTTTAATAATGGATTTCAGTATTTATAACCAGTGATCGTAAATTTTGTAGCAGCAGTTCGTTGCAGCATAGTAGAAATAAAGGAAGGAGGAAAAAATAATTGAGTGTGAAGTCCGCAATCCGATCCAGTCGAACCTACAAAGTACACATTTTATTAGAAGGTGCTAAAAACTCACTAAGTCACTACAAATTCGAGACTATTAAAGATCCCAATTCGGCGATCGAGATCTAATTAAACAGTTTGATGACTGTCGCTTCTTGTGGGTCCCATAATCGCTCTTAATCGGGTGTAATTATCGATTGTTATCGATTTAGGGCCGTGGGAGATGCGCGCGCGCTGTGAGGCCGAAATAAAAGATCTTTGAGTAATTCCTTTGAAAAAACGTAACTGAAACATGTAGCAAAAGGGATAAATTGTCAATAACGATATTACTTAATCAAAAGAAAGACGCCGCTCGCAAGATAAATCCCAACTTTATACCCAATAACAACAGCAAAATTTAGATAGAGCAAGAACTTTATACATATACATACCTATGTACATTATGTACTACTATAGAGTCTTAAGTTAACGACCTCCTAGCCTAGTCGGTAGTGACCCTGCCTACGAAGCAGGGGGTCCCGGGTTTGAGTCCTGGTCAGGTCATTTATTTGTGTGTTTTCCACGAATATTTGTTCCTGAGTTATGGTATGTTTTCTATGTTTTTATCTATATATAATATATATATCGTCGTCTAGTACCCATAACACAAGATTGATTAACACTGATTGAGATTACCGTGGGGCTAGGTCGATTTATATAATATTGTCCCATAATATTAATTTACAGTACATGGTGCTATATTACCGCACTAGTGCGATAATCAGCACTTTATGTGCCTGTATCAAAATTCAAAGGACCATATTATGTACTGTAAAACGGCGTACGATACATGTGCGAATAGGTAATTCGCAACTAGTGTCGATTTAAAACACTCTCTTCGGTCGTGTTTTATTCTATCGCTCCTCATTGCGAATTTTCTCCTATTCGCACTTGTATCGTAATGTACTATTATATTATAGAGTTGTTGCCTAAAAGTACCCAAGTGCCTTAAGCCGTAAGCGGTGCGCTTTTCATTCGTTCGAAGTTCGAACTCTTGAGTTACTAAAGGTAAGTTTGATTGTGGAATAATGACATTCTACGGACCTCTGACTTGTGACGTTTATATTATATTATATGAACGAGCTCATCTGTTACTCAAAGTAAATACAAAAGCATATAAAGATGTAAAAAAGGTTAATATAAAAAGGCTAATAAAAAGGCATACAGTAGGTAGGTAGGGTAAGACTACCAGTGAATGAACACTTAAGCATTTTTTCACTTTAGAAAAATAATTTCTCAGTATTTATTAATTATTTTTATAATAATATGTTGTTTAAACAATCGTCATTTAATAAACTAGAATATAATTTCTGCGATTTCCTATAATGTTTATACTTTTAGAGTTATAGAATATTTTATCAAAAAGTACCGAAAAACCTAGTGATTGAACAGAAAATCCAATGAATGAACAGTGTATAAACCCAGTGAATAAACGTTATTTAGTTTTATGAAATCAGTATTATAAATCATTTTAAAAACAAAATAAATAAATTTTCTTCAGTAATCTTTACGTCAAACATTGAGGCACCATCTAAAATAGAGTAAAATAAAATATAATGAATATTATTCATCATTGTGATAGAAACACATTGGCCACAACAAAGAAGCAATAAATGCAATAAAATCAAGAAAAAATATTTTAACAAGAAACAACGAGCGAAAGAAAAAACGCGTTTAAACGTTGGTAGTAAGATAATACACTTTTTATTAATATTTGCTCACATGTATATTGTGTATGTTCATACATAGAATTAGAAGAAATCTAGTCAATGAACAATCCATATATCTGTATGTTCATACAAAGGCATGAAAAATCCAGTAAATGGACTATAGTAATATGGATTTTTTATTCATGTTCCAATATTGGCTGAATACATCAGAAACGTTTTCTATACAGAATCTCAAAAAGACAAGCTAATACCATGACGCTAACGTTTAAATTGGAATAAAAATTAAATTGGGCTAACACCAGTAAATGAACACACCGTTCATTAACTGGTTTGATAAGCTAGTAATGGAACAGTTAAAATTAAATACTTCTACGCAAAATAAGTTAGCAAAGTGTACATTCATGAAAAGTTTCACTCTTAATCTAACCAAATAACTAAACCTTGTATTGGTAAACATCAAATAGGTAATTCAAATGTTACTGCAAATGTACCCTGTTCTTAACTAGAATCTAATTTCTTCATACAAAATTCAAAACCAGAAACACGTAAACTTTAAACGTCTACCGTATTGAATTTGGTCTAAAATAAATTTACAATATGTTTCCATTGCATACTGTTGAAAAAGAAAAAAAATACTGCAAGTGTGCATAAAATAAGAATTATAGCGATTGCTATCGCTATAATTCTTATTTTATGCAAAAAACGTGATTTTGTTCATTCACTGGGGGGTGTTCATTCACTGGTGGTCTTACCCTACCGTACAACTGTAACCAATGACTACATACTTTCAATAATTAAATTAGCAGGATCTTTAATGAATACTTAGGTAACATTTTGTATGTCATTCCGATAGTTACACATTTAATATATGGAGGTCAATAGGTACCTACTTTAAATACCGAAATGTCGTGTAATTCCAAGGGAGTAGAAATAACGGTGCCAATTAAAATAAACACATTGTTGTTCGTAGTACACACGATATGCGTGTAGCAGGGCGTCCAAAAAAGCACATTAACGTGTTGTCGGTACATTTGACAAAGTGCCTTTTTGTCGGCACCATTAAGAAAAATCTTCGAATTTAATTTGCGCTAAATCTACAGTCACTTACGATGTACGTATAAAATTATGGATTAAAAAATATATATTTTGTGGGACAATCTTACACAAATCAACCTAGTCCCACAGTAAGCTCAATAAGGCTTGGGTTATGGGTACTAGACGACGATATATATAATAGATAGATACATATAAATACTTAAATACACAGAAAAGATCCATAACTCAGGAACAAATATTTGTGATAAACACACAAATAAATGCCCTGACCAGGATTCGAACCCGCGACCTCCTGCTTCGTAGGCAGGGTCACTACCAAACCAACTAGGAGGCCGTAAACCCTTTATGACGCTGAGGCCATTTAGAAACCACATACACACACGTTAAAAATTGCATGGGCAGTTTATGAATGAATTTAGAGTGTGTACCTAAACGTACTGACGTTTAGGTACACACTCTGAATTATATATATATATAATCATAAACATCTACGTAAAAACCCCTTTTGTCTAGCAATTTAACTCGACATTCTTAATACGAATTTCTAAGCAGTGGAAATCTCTTTTAAGACTCTCACGGCAAGATTAAATAGGTTATTTTATTACGAGCTTTATCATAAATAGATTCTGTCAACATGATATTCTGTTTCTGTCATTCCTTGTTCTCATACAAAAAACTGTCCAAATAAGTATTTGCTTGTTGAACCAGGATGTTTGACGCCTGCATCAACGAAACAATTTATAATAAAACACTGAATCCACGTCCTGCTACTAGCTATTTAATTTTGGAATTAAGTGATTCACGTTATTAATGATAACATTTTAATAAATCCATTCGTTTTCAGGATACTTCAGATCAGGTAAATTGGAGTCAGACGGAAATCCCGTGTACCCTAATTGCCACCACCTGTGTCTGTGCAGCCATTTCACACGCGATTAGAATCATTTGATTTTAAAAGACTTAAAGGGTTAGTGAACCATGAGACAGGAACGAGACAAACATAGCACATAACCATGCTTCGATAGTCGGGTAAAAAAGGCAATCCTTTTTTTAATAAAAAAAACCGAGAGTTAGAATATAAAGAGTAGGTAAGTTATGTGTTCAATAATATCATTAGTAGGTAGGTACTAAGGAAGATCCATTTTATTAACATTATGTCGGAATCATTTTTTTCGGTTACCTACAAGAATGTTTATTTATCATAAACATCATTGTTATTTATAACCGTTATAATACAATACAATACAAATACAAGAAAATAGCTCTCTAATGGCTTCCTGGATGATTTGTATATTTTAGTTTTTCATTTCAAGTAGGTACTTACAGAAACCAAATGTTTTTTCTTCTCTTCTGTTCGGAAACTGTGATTTTCATTAGCAGGTAACCGGGTGGAAAATAGCTTTTCCTACCCTATGGTGGAATAGTACATGGTGTTACAAGGAATCAAAATTATATATTTCCGGCGAGGGCGTACATTTAATTCCGAATGAAGCTATGGATTCTACAATAGAATCCTGAAAGTGAGGCATTCTAAAGTAAAATCCTGAGCGTAATGAGGGATTCAAGCGTTAACGCCTAAGACGAAAATAATTTTGATACCGTGTGATACATGCTGCTTTTCACACCAACTAAGAGGAAATAAACAAAACCGAAAACAGCATCATACCAACACCACGATGCCACTAGTTAATGCACAAAAGCGTAAAAATGCTTAGTCCTTGAACAGAAAAGTGCCATTTCGATCTCTCCTCGCTTTTACAGAAAAAAGCCGTTTTATGAAAAAGTGGTGTGAAATAGTTATTTATGATACAAGTGTAGAAAGTAGGCTTTTTCCCGACGAGTGTCGGTTACTATAAAACACTCACTTCGTTCGTGTTTTAAACCGACACGAGTTGGACAAAAAGCCTACATTTCATCAGGAACCTTTACCCCTGTAAAGGTTCCTGATGAAATGATTGAATAATAGGCTCTATAACCCTAGGCTCTAGGCTCTTAGACTGAAATTGTTGCGCCTACTTTATGGGATTGTATCAAAAATTGTTTGCGATTTGTTTTAAGGTCTATAGAGCCTGTCAAACTGTGACTTTTTAATAAAAATATGCAAAAAAAATGGCGGGTCGCGGAAATAGTTTAACAAATATAAAATTGAAAAAGTATTCTGTTCTGGATAAAAATAGATTTATCAAGCGAATCGAGTATTTCTCGAGTGAAGCACCCATTGCACCTTCGAACTTTTAGCGCTCTCACTTCGTTCGAGCGCCGTCAAAATATCTGACGTATCTTTCAACCCTATTGTACGTACGCCAACTGTGTGCTCACCATGAGTTGTACGTGGCCATATTCGATAGTGACTGCGGCGTTCGGGGATATGTCCGTCTCGTCCTGCCCGAGTAATGGCAGGAGAGAGACGGACATACTTTCGAGCGCCGCAGTCGCTATCGCATACAGTTGCGTGCAACTCATGGTAATCACACCGATATAGATGTCTTGTACACACGCATTCAAAATTGCATGGGCAGTTAATGAATGAATTCGTTCATAAATTACCCATGCACTTTTGAACGCGATAGTACCTAACGCCTGTTTTGAGGTTTTGCCATTTCGATCTCTCCTCGCTTTAACAGAAAAAAGCCGTTTTATGAATAAGTGGTGTGAAATAGTTATTTATGATACAAGTGTAGAAAGTAGGCTTTTTCCCGACGAGTGTCGGTTACTATAACTCAGATGCCTTACCTTTCATACTCAGAAGATATCTCTGAATCTGTTCACTTCTTGTACCACATCTACGACAGGTCTATCCATTATAAATTTACTAAAACGGGGCTTAATCGTGTATAAACTTTGAAAACAAACCTCCGACGTTTCAAGGGCGACATTGCCCCCGTGGTCCCGGAGTCTTTCTCCGGATTAAGCCCCTTTTTAGTAAATTTATAATGTGTGAAAATCGTGAAAGTTTAAATAAGGTCTATCCATGTCCCTGATCTAGGTATACCTACCTAGTTCGATAATATACAAAAATCTTTAAAAAAAACCTAAGTAAGCATGCATTAACAATGTCACTCGGGCGTGCAATGCCACTGTAAATAAACCGATTTAACATTCATTTTGAAGTCCGTGTACTATTCCCACTATTGTATCCGCGGCCCGGCCCGTAAGCCAGACGACTAACGTGACACTACATACGAGTTTTTTGCATACGCGTTAGTGATTCATTTCTCTTGGCAGTATTACAAAATTTCCTAGACAGAATAATCTTGGATCAAGATTTTGTAATACCTACATAGAGAAAAATGGACGCTAACAGGTAGGTACCTATAGAGTCTGTCTTTGCTAGGTTTCATAGATTTTAATAGCGCAGACTGTGAAAGTGTTATAATTTCATAGATGTTTGACGTCTAAAATGGCACTTTAAATTTGACAGGTCATTTGCTCTGAAGGGATAACGTGGTTTGACTCTATACGTAGAGCAGATCAGAAAAATACTAATAAACTTACTTACTTACTTACTGCTGTGGCGCAGCGACCCGAAGTGGATCTTGGCCTCTGACACTAAGAGTCGCCAGGCTTCTCTGTCCAATCGATGGCACAAAGCTCGATAAACTAATAAACTACATAACAAAATAGTAAACAATGTATTTTATAATTTTATATTGAATTACACAGAAACGTGGTCGAAAGGTAAGGTATAGGTATAAAACTCTAACATTAGGTTTCTTTATTTTGCAATAATTGGTCATCAAATCATAATATTCGGTAAACGAATTTTTAGAGGTGTAATTTTTATTGATTTCTTTATTTAATTTACCCCACGTATTGGAACTCAACAATTTGCCAATATTTAACCATAATGATGTTTTAATTATTTTAATTAAATTTGAAATGACAATGTACATATTATATGTAAATATGAACGACAATGTATGATCAATACAAATAAAGAATATGAATATGAATAATACACAAGATAAACTTTCAAAACTAGCTTTAGTTCAGATGAGCATTCGAACGTGTGTAAGTGACATTTCGATGCAAAATTCCGTGGAAATTATCAATATATATTATAACATGCTAATGACGTAGGGAATATAAAGTGGATACGTTCGAATAGGTCTCCAGTTTTACCTATCCCGGTTAGATAGAACCATCTTGCAGGTTCTTATGTAAAACATATAATAATGCAACATGATGGGTGAGTGACCTGACCTGATAAAGGACAGTGGTAGCTTTCATGGAAGCTTTCACTGTACTTTATTTTTTACATGGAGGAATCTGCGACCGCTCTTACAAACACCATGCATAAGAATATTTTTTTTTTTAATTCAATTGTCTCCATAAGTAGCGGATTGAAAAAAAGGATATCTACTAAATTGTAAGTAAAAGCTTGAATATGTATTAAAGTTAAAATAAGTAACTACACTTCTGCACAGTGACGAGAGATACTTACCTACCTACCTACTTAAGCTACCTACTTAAATCAAATGCAGTTAATACTTTCAAAGGCATCAAAGGTTATTCGACCTAAAAGTGCTACGACGTGGACTCTAATAGAAATTTGCACGGATAATGACAGTAAAGTGAAGCTCACCTTTTAACCCAGTTGCTCGGCTATGGAATCCCAAGTATTGTCACTGCGCCTCATTTTGTATTCCACTCGTTTCTTCATCAGACACCACTGTGGTCTCAAGTGTTCCATTGCATCGTCCCTTTTCTACTTAAGTCTTTCAAATATAGTCATCTCTTTCAAAATAATATGCCCAATCCGTACCAGTATCGGTAAATAAATAAACGGTAGTTTTAGCTTTGTGAAGTTCAAACATAGATGATACAGGAGCAAAGTTAGTGACAAAAGTGCATGTTTGTTGAAGAGATGTTTCGGTTTCTTTGATTTTTAAACCGCCTACTTATTTCGTGTTTTCCGACGACATTATTTGAATTTCTCTATTCATTTTATTGGTTCAATTGCTAGATCGGCATTCCTAGGTGTACATTAATAATGACATCTGTTTCACGTGTTTTTTAATCTACTTTAATGGTTTACCGATGAATGCCACCCATACATACAGACGGTGTAACATATTTGGATTTGAACTTTTCACGATACCCAGGGATCATACCTTGCACAACAAAGACTGTAAAAATATGCGACACGCTCCTATGGCTCACCAATCCTATGATTTTACGAATGTGTGTACACACTACCTATAGGGTTATCCTAATGGCATATAAGCTTTTGCCTTATTGTCTAAATTAAACGTACTCTAACGTTTACTTCTAGTATTTGAAAAAAGACGTATGTTTTAGGAATATCTGCGCACAAACACATAGATAAATATGCGTAAATAAAAAAACCATCTCCTATATTTTTTATTCATAACCAAAATAAATGTTTCTCACATTTAAAAATCAACAAATCTTAAACTCCGTATAATGTCACTATGTCTTCATTAATATCATTATAAAAAGCATATCGTTATCTCATATAGTTCACCTATTTACAGAGACGAAAGTTTTTCGACGAATTATTTTATGTATCCGTCTGAATATGACTAACTCGCGAATTGGAACACGCTTTAAAAACAGTTTTATTTTTAAAATTATCCCGCTTTCAGTGAGCTAATAAGTAATCACAAATGTCCAGTGAAGTTCCTATATAATTGTCTTAAGAGTTGTAGATATTAAGCGCCCGCACATAATTCCCATACCATCATCATCAACTTGTTCAGAATTAATGTTACTTTTCACGACTAACAGACATGTTCTCCATATCTGAATACATTAAACGTCTGCCAAACCCTGAACTAAAGAATGTTCGATTCCCTAGAGACACCACTAAAACCCATATTCGCACGTCCAGGTGGACGACAGACGTAGGTATTTCAGACGGACCATTAGATATTTCAGAGAAAGTGGTGAAATTGGCTCCTTCCTGCGAAACTGCATAGCAACTAACGACCTCTAATGTAGAGTCATCGAACTTAAAATATTTCCTAAATCGGGTACCGCCCGGGAGCGTCACGCGACCGTCTAGACACAGCACACAGAATAACAGTAAGCTCATGGGCGCACGCGCGGCGCGAGCAGACGAGACTTGCCCCTGAAATCGTGCGTGTATTTTATATACTTATCTTAAGATTTTATAGCAAATTGGTCCAGCGCGTACTGTTTTCATTCATGTGTTGACATAATGTTACTTGTTTCGTATACAAAAATGCGTGTAACTTAAGTGTTTTAAATTGATTAACAGCTATTTATACTTAAGATAATATTTACAAAAAAATTGCATTACATAATAACAAGATATTAAAGCATTCATTCATACTCACATAAGTGGCTATACGCTTGTTTTGCACTTACTCGTAGTAACACCACCATGTTTTATAAAGTGATACTTCTGTTTGGTAAGGTGTGCTTTACTTTAGATATTTGAAGGAATCCTTATAAAATTATACCGAAATTTGGCTACCACGCATAGCATATAAATATTTAAATTTATTTCGAAAGTGCCCGAAGCTGCAAGAAAGTTCATGCCGCGGACTCTGTAAAACTAAATTCTGTTTTAATTTTATACCACTCAGGTAGTAAGTACCTGTCATTTTGATATAAATGTAGATGACTCCAGTACGGCCACATCAGCCATCAATGCCCATTTGCACAATAATACCTACCAATTATAAATATTGGTTTGATTGGAAAACAATTTAACTAACTCTCCAGAAGAGGTTCTTATGAACGCGGTGGTTCCGGAGCTCCTTAAATTATGGCGTGTTCTAAACATGAAATTAGGACATCCAAATATCATAACTATTTTAGACCTTTCATTTTGCTCTCTACATATTATCAGTAAGTTCTTGTGTGTATCTTTTATTCCCAGTAAAGAAAACGACGGCAATAGTTTTTATTTTATTTTACCGTATATATTCTGATTCGGTCCCCATTTACTATATTATGTGGGTACTTTGGTACCCATATGTTCCTATTTTAATAAGTGGCAATGTTGTAAATTGTTTTCATTTGAATAACAAATATTTATTTTCATTGCCAGAGTACGTAATCCTTTCAAATATGTGGTAAAATAAGGTAAAGGAGGGGGTAAGAAACAAAGTGTCTCCCTCGGATGGGATGCGGCCGCTTATCTCATCTCGCTCCATCTGAGGATGGACAAAAGATGGTATTGATTTCGCCGACTAAACGCCATTCGGGCGATGATAGTGCAGGTTTTCGCTTGCGGGTTTAGAAAATAAATCATAAGAGAAAATGATGAAATTAAATGTGCACAAAAGTTTAGTTGCCCGGAGAAAAAAGTCTAGTTCCCTTTACCAGATTTATTGTTGTATATGTGACGACCATTTTTTTTACTTATTGATAGGATTCTCGTATTAACAAGAATATCTATTGCTGTTAATACTAGAATATTTTATAGAACACAATTTTCTTGTGACGAGTAAAAAATAGTTACATAAAAAAATCTTGTTGTCACACTTTTTTTATCTATGTGTGTTCAATTTTACCTACTTGCAGTTCTCATCATATGTTAAGAAAGGTGTTGATTTATGTAATTCTGTTAATGCTTCAACGATTTCCTGGGTACCTTCTAGATTTTAGATGTCATTTGATGTCTCTTTTTATTTCATACCTCCAAAGTAGGCAATTCGGCAGACCAGACATATGAAAAATAAATAATTTCCGTATTTAATTTTAGTGAGAAAAAAAAATTGTTTAAAACCCGCACCAGCCTTCGTCGCACGCGGATACGTCTGCGTTCATTTAAACAATTCCGCCGGGGTTGCCTCGGTAACTGTTTATGGAGTCGCGCCAAACCGGGCGTGCGAAAAAACCCGAGCCAAGCCGAAGGAAACCCGAATGCGGCAAAAAAAGTTCCAGTGTGTTCTCGTTTCTACTGAAGTTTGTTTTGGTTGTTAATGACATTAATACGAATAAAAACAAGTTTGTTGACAAAAAAGATATTTATGACACAAGAAACTTTTATCACTGACTACTTTCCTTTCCACGGTCAACTTATTCTCTTCGAGGCAATTCTAAGAAACTCAAACACAATGGGATTGATTTGTTTCATCGCAGAGTTTCTACAGCCACCTCCGGTCTCCATCATTTGATCAGCTCCATATGGCACCATAAACCGAACATTGTATTAACTAAATTGTATTAATTAAATATAAACATTGTATTGTCCTCCAACCTACATTAAGCATGAGAAGTTTCAGCTTATTCGAATAACGGGAAGTTAGTCAGATTCTGCTTGCAAGGTTTGACACTAACAACACACCCATAAACATACATCGCAAGTTACATAAAGCTTGTAAAAATAAAAAATATATATAAACAGGGCCAGGTAAATAAAACCGTTCAAAAATTAAGTTTGTGGCTGCCAGTGGCTCACATTTTACCAAGCACGATTAAGATGTGTTACACAGTAACGTCATTAATAGCTTTTAATTTGCAGCATTATAACTTGGAAAATAATACAGTTTGCTGACGCTGTAGATAACGGTAGGTATTTTAAGTAGGTACCTATCAATGTCTAAAATTGACAATTAACAGTTAGGAATAGATGACAATTCAATATGTTTAGCTCTCTTTCGTACCTACTTTGAGCATACCTATACAACAAAGTCTTTGTGAGAACAGTAGCACGTTTTGTGCCCATATGTAGCCATATACATTGGCAATGTATTATTACATTGTATAGTAAATGTTTCTAAAAAAATAACTCCAAATCTCAGGGTAGAGTGCGTCAGCACCCGTGGCGTCGTAGCGTAGTAGCCCGCTCCCGCGCCCCGCTTGCGTACTACGTTGTTTTTATCCACCACCACCGGCGCTGGCGCAGGCTCTATTTGGCGTCCTTTTTATATGCTTATTGTTTAGATAAGGAAAACCTATATAGGGTTGCAATTATAAATAGTGTATGGATTGGTTTGCCGTTTTGTTTATTGAGTTGCTAGAACAAAAGCACTGCCGTGATAATTTATTAGTTTCTAATGTGAGTATGTACTCGTACTCGTATTACACTTTTGTGTATATGTTTAAAGGTTAGGATTATTTCATTTAAATTTTTATTGGTTTGCGTATAACTATACCTAAGTGCGTGTGGGATATTTTTTAGGGTCCCATACCAATATGGTATAATACCATACCATAAGTATGGCGCGACTCAGTCTGTCATTATCATTAAGAACTACTTATTAAGCTTTCGATTTGCAATTTGGAATAGTTATTAACAAAGTTCCCGATGTAGTCGAAATATGTCACGCCTATTGTGATGAAAATACGTGAGTTTGAACCGTTGCAATTTAATGTTGTATTTGATTACTTTTTACTTACGCTACGAAGACTTTAACAAGGATTACTTAAAATGTATTTAATTATTTATTAAATGAATGGTTTTACAAACGACCAGGATCAGTTAAATGTAAAACGTAACTCTATAATTGTCATTCTACAATCTCCTATCAAAAATAAGAAAATGTCGAAACTATCAAGAAAATCTCTCCTCGAATGTCCAGCCTCATCTCAACAGCCCAAAGCTTCAGCTTCTTCACCAAAGGTGACCGTGCAGCGCCGAACCAACCGCGTGACTCACAATACTCAGAATCCCCGAAACCGATAAATTTTCCGGCGCGGCCTGTGCCAAGTGCCCCTTGAATTTCCCGCACGAAGTGCCTTATTTATCGCTCTCGTTATTGCACTTCGGGATTAAAAACGGATTTTTTAAATCCACTGTTTATTTTGGTTCAATGCGCCAGGTGCAATGGATACGTCGTCGAGGAAAACTGATTTTTCTGTTCACCGTAAATAGCTTGAAACAATTACCGTAAAGCCTGAAGGTTAAGCGTTCTCTACTTAATGTTAATAACGATTTCGATAAAAGTGTAGAGGAAGTTTTTAAGACTTCCGACCCTCGTTTAAATACGGCTGTATGAAACCGTCTGTTACGGCTAACATATTTTAGGGGATATAATTATAATCATTCTCTTACGTTAAACTGTCCATCAATTTAAACTGGCCCTTAGTGTTAGGATGAAACAAACACTATGACTTTGTATACCACCTAACATGTCCCTTTCAACCTGGGCTACCCGTACCTAGCTATAACATTAAAACTGTAAATAAAATCTAATAAACACCATCGTAATGTGTACTAACTTTATATTTACCGAATCCGTCTCAGGAAGCTGTACCTCCCAATGTTTTATGTCATAATTAAGCTCTTCAGCGTTCATTAATAAACTATAAAAGTTATCGATGGTGGTTGCCTAAGATATTAAAATAGAGCTAGTACATTTACTTACAGGGTTGCTATTATGAGAATTTTCTGTCAATACGTTTTGCACTAGTATGTTTCAATGTCGAAGTTCGATTAGGTACACGATTTTACGATGACACCCTCTTCCATTGCCTATTCGTATGATAGCACTGAAAATAGGTTTTTTTTTTCAAAAGCTATATTCATCAGGTCATACACTTCCCTCCTCCGTGGAAAGAGGTGATCGCGATGTTAAAATGTATGGAGATCAGGCAAATCCATTCCCATTTTTTATCGATACCTAAATGTGGCAGCCCTGACTCAGGTCTTCATTTAAAACGTTGGTGGTCGTATGCAGGTAGGTCATAAAATTTTAAGTACCCGCCAGAACTCATTTCAATAGGTATAACAACATTTTAATTATAATAGTAAGGGTGGTTTACGTATACTTTATATTCCAATATGGTGGAATAGTTTTTGAAATGAACGTGTTTCTCACAATTATGTTGAGTAAAATGGATGAGATGTTTGTTCATAATGTTTAGGCATAATATCCAACAAATGCTTGTGAAGTTGTTAGTTTAAAAAGTATGGTGGGGTACAGCGACAAATAAGTAACAATTTCCAAACTTAGTCATTTTAAGTAGGTACTTTTGAATACTCCGTACTCGTAAATGTATTTTGTGTTTTGATGGTATGCCTAAAATATGATATTAATATTAATTTAACATATAAATCGATCCTCTCCTTACTATACTGGATTATTAACATGTTACCAATAACATGCTACTCCTAACGCCCTCTCTTGAGGAGTAGGCGAACTTTGCGCGAAAGCCTTTACTTCACTAAAAATGAATGAGTATCGCCAACTGCTGAGCATTGGCCTCTCTTTTTAAAATACCCGTATAACTGTAATATTTTCATAGAACTCATGTGAACCAGGTGCAAACTATAACCTAAGTAGTTTTAGTACTACGATCGGATGACGAGACGGCCGCCAAACCAGCTAACGACGTGCGATTAAATTAAAACTTAATTATACTAGACGACGTAGGCCATAAAATATACCTTACTGATTGTGGTGCATAATTACTTATCTGCTAGCAGACGACGAGAAAAATCTGTAAACACGTGAAATACAAATTAATATCAAGTAAAAGAGAGCCTTAGTTAAACATTTCAACGAATTTGTAGCTAGTGGGTGAAACAATATAAAGTTAAGTGCAACTGACCAAGGGGTGCCCGGACCCGGTCTCTAATATTTTTAGAATAATGTCTTAAATATTCGACAATTTTCTATTTTTCTTTTAAAAAGGGACACGTTTTACGATTAACCGATATAATTATCCGGTTAATAAGGAAATACCGGTATCCGACCCCACTAGCTGATGCAGGCAGGATTCATCAGTCAGATTATCATAATTATTACGGATACGGTTGTTTGGTTTGGTAAAGGTAGGTAGGTTTTACTGCCGTAAATGAACATTAAGAGCACATATAAATCTGCAGCATAAAAAGCAACATTTAGTGCACACGTCGTTAACCAATCGTGTCGTCCCCGTGTCGTAGTTGTGAGTCAGTTGGCTTGTCGCCAGCGCTTCACCTGCGGTGCTCCCATTCGGCTTCCGTCGAGGATGCGACCTGACGACTATTTATAATAGCCTGACGAATACATTGATTAGCATGGCGAAGTACGGCGAGGACAGGTAATTTTTCACGTGACATCAGAAGTGGGATAGCTTTTAAAAGATTGACTAAACATCAATGTAATTTAGCAATTGAACCGATTTAACAATATATGTACCTATAGTTCTCTGTTTTTATTGGTCAGCTAGTCACTAGCCTTATTTATTATTTTATTTTGTAAGTTACGCGAAATAACTATGATCAGTGACAAACTAATATAAACCAAGGAGACTCAACAACACACTATAACAACAAGTATCAACTAACTGTTAATTCATTCCGATGAATGAATGCTTCGAAGTTCTCGCCAATGGTGGGCCCACGCACTTTGACGTCATAGTATTGACGTCATAGTAGTACATAGCAAAGACCTTATTGGGGTTTTCTAAATATCCGATGATTCACGTCTAGCAAGAATGAACGTACAACCGTACCCAAAGAACTAACGAGTGACGTAAACCGTTGGCAAATATCATACAGTCTGGGAGGAATCTCCATTATAGGAACTTAATGAGTTTCTCATCATAAATTCCGGCCGGCCCCAGGCTTTCTATGAATTTCGTTCATTCATAAAAAGTGGGCGTTATGAATGGGGAAGACCTTGGATGGGGTGTTATATCGCAGCTTAAATGCCAAGTCACAGGTCAAGAACCTAATAGAATAATCAACTATCATAATCATAACTATAGCAGTAAGCTTAGTGAAATTCGTTCATATGAACCAACCTTATATTTCCATCGTGTTATTGAATTTTAATATATCCTGCTGCTAGATGATCTGATGTGTTATTTAAATTTTAAAATTCTCTTCTTTGTCGGTATCACTCTTGACAGAGTGGTCGTGGTCATCACTTCAGGTGTCGGTGGCAAGCTTCACAACCATTTACAACCTTCACAACATTTTAAAATTACATACTCGTAAGTGTATAGTAGTCCGATTAGGTAACGATTTATTCTAAGCGTCCGTGTTCGAAGTTCTAACTGGACATTCTAACCTCTATATATACTCATAACAAAGTTAACAGACGTTTTAGTTAAAGTATGTTGTCTCCCTTTGTATGTACTCGTATAATATAGATGCAAATAAGCCTGTTTTACATCTTTAGATAATTAAGCATTTATAGTGGCAATCACAACTTATAAGGTTCAACAAATTAACCTACAAAGTATAAATGAACCCTTATGGTGCGAAAATCTCGTACAAATCATAATAACAATAACCGGATACTGGTGACCACACTACTGTTCAAAATAAAATTTTCACGATTTGCCTTGCCTTGGCCGACTGACACTCTAGTAAGCGTAGGATTCTTCGGTCTTCAAAGAAACAAACAAATAATTATTTTCTTCACTCGAGTTCTTGATAGGCTCCAAAACTTTAAACTTATATATGGGTTTTCCTCGACTTTATAGATAACTTCGAAGGTTGCTGTAGGTATTCTTATATTTTGTAAATTAGGTAAGTATCAATATTATTTTTAACTTTAGACGCGTAAGTACATATTCGGTTTCAACCACTTACCGCTGTGAAAATGGCACATTATGCAATCACAGTTATGTGACTTTTGTGTTCGTGAGATTATTTGCTAGGTATTTGCATTACAGTAATATAATTACACTATTCTCATTACTATAAGTGAGTAATAATGAGCAATGTACTACTTTTTTTTATGTACCTAAAGAAAGTCACGCAATACATACAACAAATGTCATTATTCGGAAGTAAACTTTTAGTAAGTAATTAATACAGAAAGGTAAGTACATCAAACTAACAAACCGCTCATTGTGAATATTCTTAACGTAATTCCCCTTAAACATGTTATTCAATTTGGCCAGTACCATCTCAAATAAGTATATTTCAAAAGAAGCCACACCCAATCCATTTCCCAGACATTAACATGACATATCCTAAAGAGATAGTAAATGATCTACATACACTTTTCCTGAAAGCAAGCCAATTTTTTTTCCTAAACGTCGTTCGGCGCCATAGCATGATGTTTTACTACCAGTTTAAGATTGCTCTTCCTTCTCGTTCGAGCTGGTTGTGATAGGGACGGATGTTCTGAAACTCGCGGCAACTCATCATGCTACAACTCCCTTAGATAATACAGGTTATTTCCGATGTTACATATGTAACTCGTCAGACGAAATAATAAGGCCATCGGCCTAATGACAGCGGTCTATATTTAACACGGACATTTTGGAGGCGACGTGGTTTTAAGAGAACTGAGTGCTTGAGGTGAAACGCGTGATTCTGGTAATGTTATTGCGGAAAATGGGAATTAATGCCTAAGCATCTACCTTATTTAAAGCGAATAATGTCACATACATTAATTTAATACTACGTAATATGAAACATTGTAATGTTTTCAGTCCATTTGAATATACGCGAGCAATACTGAAAGTCCCTGTAATGAACCACTTAGAGATCGTGCAGTATAAAGAAACATATGTATTGCTGAAAGTTAACTCGTTAGCAATTTTTAGAGGTATAGCTTATTCGTTTATCACGTCTATAATATATTTTTTCTCAAAAACTAGTATAATCTCAACGGACTCACAACCCCCATACAAAAGTCTGAGAACGTGAGAACCCACAATTTACATACAAAAAGTGACCTAAGAAAAATAGGTTTTGAGTTATCAGGTTGGTTCGATTGTACTGAAAAGTTGTACACATTGTCAGAAAGAGTTAAGAAAGGAAAGGAAAATTCAGAATACAGTTGCATAGTTAATATAGTTCCTGAGAATCCAGGAACTGTCAGTATGACCATATATTAGGTAGATAAGTAAGTACATCAAGTAGTCGGTTTTTGAATGAAAATGTTCACATTTACATACAAGATGTTTTAAGGAGGTATTAAGAATGCTTTGCGAAGTTAATATGCAAGTTAAGTATATTACAATGTTCGCCATAGCGCAACCGCAGCGTGCAAAACCGCAGATGATGTTAAACTTAATGGAGTTATGGAATAGGCGGCCATAGCTATACTTTCGGGCAATGCGTTGGATATGCATTGCGGGTATTTCCGCCATGCATCCGCCATCTTTCATACGTTGATTGGCAGATCCGACGGATATTCCCGGCTATTAAGACATATATTTAGATTCACCTGGCAGAGTATCGCTAAAAGTGGAAAGAACACCGTATATAACCAATTTTGATTCACATTTCAGGTTTGTCCTGAAGCCGCTTTTATTTCACGCGCTTTGCCATTGATTGTAAACATACGTTTCAATGTACTTTCCTTCGGCAGGTAGTCCAGCGAGAGTGGAACCAATGCAATCGGTCCGTACGACTCGTGGTAGCCGTGTGCGGCTGGAGTGCAGGGCGAGCGCGCGCCCGCCGCCGCGCATCACTTGGTATAAAGACGGCCGGCCCGTCGCCGATATCGCGCTCAGGAGATTCCGGGTGCAAAACTTTAGGTAAGATACATGTACATTTCAAAGTAATTTTTTTGGAAGTTACCATAAATTGGACAAGGGTCGAGAGTCTAGAATAATTCTGGAATGAAAGTATCTCCGCCAAAGTGTTGACGCTTACTGTAGAGTGTACACTTGGAAACATAATACGTAATGGTAAAAACACTAAAAAATTCAGTGAGGGCGATTTAAGATCTGATTTTATTGTAGGAGCTGTCTTTATAAACGGTCCACAGTTTCCAAAGTTTCAAGTTACTTAAGTGCTTATATCAAAATACTGACACGTGCATTCTGGCACTTGTGTGCTATATGCTTTTTTTTTTTTGTTAAACTGGAAATAAATAGATAAGCATTCAAATGTTTCAGTTAGTGAAATGTGGGAAAATAATGCAAATACCTACGTTATTACCATAATAATACCAATATTGCTCTCAAGTTACAAATGTAACAAGGGTGTTCGATATATATGTATACCTAGGTAATACCTGATATCATTGTCTGACTAACAATCTTTCACGCCAGACGAGGCAGCAATTAAATTGTTTTCACTCAATTGACCGCAAACGTCTTTTAGTGCAAGGCGACAAACTAATTGTAAGTTATCGCCAGCTCACCCAAGCCATTAGGGCAGTTGCCAATTCACTGACCTTCGTAATTACCTATATCAAGATGGTAGTTACTGATGGTATATGTCACCCGAGTGGTTATTGTATCAAAAGGAAACAGAGATAAATCAATAAGGTCGGCCAAATCTAATTTCCAGAAGCTGTTCTTTAATATGTAGGTATTATGCTAGGATTGCTAGGCACTTTGAATAAGTTTGAATAAGTATTTTCTCACCTAAAAGCAGAGGTTTTAGGTGAGGTGAGATCGAGAGGTTCTATAGACAGTTATACACTTCGGCCGCAAAGCCCGTTGACAGCTTGGTAGGAGATTCAAGAGCCAGGCTGTCCCGACATTACACCGAAGATATCCCGGACATTAGTTTGTACGAGATTAGGATGGCCCTAAAGCAGCTTAAGAACAACAAGGCGTCAGGCAATGACGGAATCACCACAGAGCTTCTGAGAGCGGGTGGAACACCGGTACTTAAAGTCCACCCACAAGATGGACAGATGACCTTATGAAGGTCGCATCCAACTGGTACATATGGAGGTCCGGTACATAGGGGGGTACCTATGTTCAGCAGTGGACGTCTTATGGCTGATATGATAATGATGATGAATTCTCCTTAGGCACTTATCATATTAAAATATGTGGGTACCTATGAAAATCTAATTCTTATAGTTACACTTAGTTAGACTTCAGAAACGTTGATCTTGATCTACGACAACGCTCGAACAAACACAAACAAAGGCACGTTGATTTGATGCCGAATGACTCTTGCAATCATATAGAGCACCCATCAGGCATGCTTATTGCGACTGCAAGGATCTCGCTAATCACAACTGCAAGCTGTCAACGACCTAAAGCGCACCCAACAATCAATTATGCGAAAATAATCCTTAACGTTTAAAGAATAGAATGATTAAAGGTGACTCGATAAATTGGTAAGATACGGCTATAACAAGCAATTATAAGTGACACGAGAAGCAATTTCATGGGTCGTTTAATGGCGTTTGTATTTTTGCAGTCGTCCGCTTTAATTTGCACTGACTATATTTGTATCATGCCTAACACTTACGCATAATTTAATCAAGTAATATATGTCCTTTATTATCCTTCTCAAGAGGCTAACCTCTTAGGGGGTCTCTACAGCAAAGACATGTGTGTACCATATTTTTATTAGCGAGATGGTGTTTTTAAATTAATAATGGTGAGGTAATAAATATGATTGGATGGTTACCATAGGCGTCGGCCGTTTATATAATGATAGTGGTGACATGTGCTTATTAGATCGATTTACAGATTCGATCCGATTCATTCGATCCTTTTAATATTTAATATATCTGTATAGCAGGTCCGCCAGGCAATTATTTTATACGGCCGGCTATTCAATAATTTTTCTGCAGTGCTGATAAATTTTCCTTTTGTTCGTATTTATATAAACATAGAAATAGCACTGTGTGTAATTAAACACACTAATTAGTAAACCTAAATGTCTTGAATTTTAAAGTCATGTAACGGTCCAGCCGTATAGTTTACGAAATTAGTGTCTGACCTGTTTAGCTGCAGTTAACACTGTTTAGTCCGACGCCCAGTTGTTATACTTGTTACTGCCTATGAATCTGTTTCGTGTGCGAACTAGGAGTAATAACACTGAGTGTTTGTTTACGTTGTAGCATACACAGTTCCTATATGCAACCTACCCACCAAGTCATATGCGAACTTAACTGTTGACAGTACTAATTGATCTTTCCATAATTTAATATTTACCAACTATTATACCCAATGGATTACTTAAACGGGTATCACATGGGGCAATCCGTCAAAGGCGATGAACGACTGTCCCTGCCCCTCCCTCGACTCCCGTAGGTTCCCGTTCGTCAATTAAATTTGTCAAAGGCCGATGCGACGGATTGGCCCCGAAAAAACGTGATAGTAATAGCAGACTATTCAACTAGGAAAACGCGGAACATTCAACACACTGGTACATGCGTATTTCTTTGTAAAGTTAAAAGTGTGCTGTAAATTTCAGGAGGCGCTCAGTGCTAGTAATAAGGCATGCTCGGCGCGAGGACACGGCCACCTACGAGTGCAGAGCCCAGGGTGCCGTGGGGCCGCCGGCAGTGGCCGCGGCTAACGTCAGCGTCATGCTGCCCGTCACGGCAACGCCAGACACGAGTAAGTACAAGTACAGACACGAGGACTAACGAGTTCCGAGTCCGCTGTCCCGTCTGTTCGGCAGACTGTCTGTCAGTGGGCTCGAGAAGACATGTTCTTCGTTTGGGAATTTGCGTTGGGTCTATGATAACGTTGTTTACAATTTAAAAAGGTACCTATTGAAGGTCAACAGTTAGTAGAAACTTATCTAAAATAGCACCATATTATAACTCCCACACTAAACCTATCTTTACATCGATTAGCATAATGCGTACCTATAGATGCAGTTGCATTAAAAAAAAATAGATATTTGGTAAGATACACTTTGCTTATAATATAAGGCGATGGAGCCACCCGGTAAGCAAAAAAATGTCTGTGTTGGGTTATAATTATGCCTTTTAGGGTTATAATTAGGGCATAATTATGCCTATGCTATGATCAGATATTGTTTCTGCTAACCTCAAAAAGACAAGACAGCGTTTGCAAGAACGATCTTGCGTAAGGCCTTTGGCAGATTACCGCTCATCATTTAGTTGCAGTATTCAATGATGCCGTAGTATAAAGTGTTCACTTAAGGAAGTGTCATTATACCCTTTATGCCTTTTAAAGAGAAGCTATCTAGGTCCCCTCATTGTTATTGTTTACCCCGTTCTACCGCGAAGCTCGCTGTTCCGCGAATGTGTACATGAATACAATGCAATTATGAAGGCCAATGGAATGATCAGTTATTGAATAATGAGGTGTTATGGAAATGGGAATGTCGTTATTCGTTGACGACTGCGTTTAAATAGAACCTCACCTACTCTGAAAGTTCTTATCCTAAAAAAGATAAATAGGATTCCAATTAGTCATGATCATGAAACAGATGTTCGACGTACCAGATTCACCTAGTTTTAATAATCCTTGCGCCAAATACTGAACACGGGTTTTTAGGGCAAGCAACCGGGGCGCTATAGAAATTGTCCACATTTTACACATGCACGAAACCGAACTACAACATTGAAAAGAAAAAATAAGTAGTGAATAAACAAAATGAGAGATGGTTTCATTATCAGCAACTATTACCTTGCTAATATTCAAACGAGATTTAGTTATGTTACCTAATTACATTTTGTTGTTGTTGGTATATTTATATGTTATTAGCGTTCTGGGTATAATTAAGTTACTAGTTTAATTTTATTAGCGTTTTCTATTTCACTGTTGCTGGGCGGTTTTTTTTTTCACTGCTACCTAGATGCAAGAGAGAAGAGAGTCGCTTAACTTTAAACTCGGGTAAATCCATCTGTCAGATTATAAGATTTTGGTATTAAGAAAAGGTAATAAGGTAGATATTTGCTGCGAGGGTAGAATGAATTTACCCGAGTTTGAAGTTAAGCGACACGAATGTAGGCATCTTCCTACTTAGGTATAACACAACCCTGAGGTAACAATTCGAGCTTTCATCTCCTTGCTTGCAGATAACCTTGGGCCAACCTACATTAAACGATTTTCACACAATATTCTCTTTTGTCAACAGCGACATTGGGAGCCCCATGCCCAATGCCCGACCCGTCTTCATACTGCCTCAACGGAGGCACTTGCCTTTACTTTCAGCTTGTACAGGAACAAGCATGCAAGTAAGTATATACAAGCATTTTTACACTGATCTAAATTAAATAAACCGGTTTAAATTATATAAAGTATTCGCTGACAGTTCACTAATAACCATATTCTCATTCTAGATGCCCCGAAGGTTTCAACGGCCAGCGCTGCGAAAACAAGGATATAACAAATAGCAGCAGTATGTATCATTCCTATACGTGCAAACTGGGGCTCTCCACGTCCTACTACTGTTAGCTGGCGTTACGGCGCAACTCCGCATTGACTAGACCCTGCGGAATTTAGCTAATTTAGTAGGAACGCTGAAATCCGTGAGTTCAAAGTAGTCATAAGTACAAAATGTCCCGGTTCATGGTCCAATATGTGATTATCACTATGCTAAAAATTTGGTTGGTTTACAAATTGAGGTAATTTACGCAAAACATCAGCTTGCGCCCAAGAAAATAATTGGTCACAAAAGTAAATATATCCGGAGAAATTTCGGCTACGTATGAAGTAGATTCATCACAACATAATACCTACATAAGGAGTTAAGCCACACTACCAGAGTCGTACTTAATAGGTATATTCTACATGTTTTAGCATGAGCACAACTTTTGTACTTATTTATTTTGTGGCATTACCCACCTCGTTCCAATTTTAAATATATATACTGAATTTGCTCGCGAAGTTCCGTTCGCCGCATTAATCGAATGGACTGTAAATTAGTCTCCTCGACTATCATATATTATGTCTATGTTAGTTTTTTATAGAATTATGCGCAAATATTTTGCCACTCGATTTGAAAGATCCACTTTTTGTAGATACATTTTTAATTTCGAAATAAAAGCTAAGATGATTATCAGAGTCTGTGTGCGATTAATTATGATGATTGAGTGATGGATTTGTGAAATTGAAAGAAGTTGATTAAAAAACGAATAGTTAAAAATATAAATTAATACGTACAGTTTATGGTGTAAGTATAAGGGGCCAGCTGTTTGCATGGCTATTTTTACCGTAAACATCTATTTTTAACTTCTACCTGCTGAAATGATTCGGGAAACTCTTGTTTCTCACAATATTGAGGAGAAAACATGATGTTCCAACAATCGGGTGATGTTTGCCCAATGTTCGCATTTAGCTGTGTTTATGTCGCTTACGAGTAGCTATAATTATATTATTAATAATATGTACATGGCTGGCCCAGTGAGAACGTTAATTTTAAGTCCTGTCACAGAAATAACTCAGAAGTATAAAGATTTGAGCTATGCAAATTAGTTGAATTTAATATGGATTTTCGGTTTTATTTCATCTTTAGACAAGGGACCGATTTTCTTCAAAAAATATCTTTATTCAGTACCTAAAGTTGTAAATATTTTACATGTATTATTCCTATTTGTAGTTTTTTTTTTTTTGAATTTATTATTAACGATTAAGGTTTGGTAGTCCGTAACTTTCAGAGACTTTCAAATTATGTACATACATATCTAGTAGGTTAAGGGCTTTTTACTGAATAAATAAAACTCATAAACAGATAGTAGGTAATACTTATTTGCTATGTGAATACTTAACCCTTTAAATATTTTTGTTATGGGCATAATCATTTTGGTTGTTCAAAGGTACCTATAACTTGAACTAAACAACACCTCTGTATTTAATACCCACGTGTTTTCAACTGTTTTACAAATCTACAGTATCTTATATTTTTGTTAAATCCTGTAACAATTTATTGGTCCTATATAATCCACCTAGTCAAAACGCAGTTTTAATACTAGCTAGGTAGACATAACTTAATTTTATTATAATGTATGATTTTACGAGTGTGGCTAATATGACGAATGGTTGAGGTTATAGCGATTTTTTCTACTCAACGATTTTTTTTCAACGCTATAATATGGGACCGAACTTACATAGTTTTGTTATTGTTTGATATTTCATTTTGTATAAAGTACTTCTATTAATTTTTAAGTTGATTATTTATGTGTAATTAAAGTAGAAAAGGGACTATTTATTTTTATGCGATTGAGGATTTTGGACATTAAGCCGAAGGTAACGTGAAGTCACGTAGAGCTCGTAGAATGTTATCGCGCTGTTTTGGAAGTATCTCAAGCTATTTACAGACTATTTTTTCTGTGTAGGTCCGTGTCTTCACATTACCTTTGGCCCCAGTATTGTCTCACAACAAATATCAAGACGCGTTATACCGTTAAGTCTATGTAATGGGCAAACCAAAATCACAATAAAAGAATGAGTGTTGGAATTAACAGAGAATCGATATTTTGTTTTTCTTTCAAGTTTTCCTTTACCTAAATAATTTTATTTTTATTTGCGAGTACTTCATTCTTTTTCTGTCAGAATTAAGATTGTGAACAAGTGCTTAGTGGATAAAAATAATATTGTTATTTTTTTCCTCGGATAGACTCAGAACACAATTCGAAAATAAACGGTATGTATTCTAAATTTAAGCTTATTTTATTTTGCACTAATTATAACACTCCGCACTCATTTTTGTAAAGGTATGAAAATGTAACTTGCTGTCTTTATCCGTTTGAAAGTTGTAATATAAATTGTAGTAAATTTTATTTTGTTTTTTATTTTTATTGTGTCAAAAAATTTACACAGCATAAATTATAACTTTAATGTCTGATAACATTTTTGTTAATTAGAGAACAAGTTGCATTTATTGTAATTATATTAATCTAGTATAAGACGTCAAGTTTAATACTAATCAAAGCTTTATGTAGTACTAATGAAGCATGCATTAATGGGGCTGCATCTAAAAGTTCTCAGTAAGGATCTTTTTATTTGTTGTGAGATAACAAGGTACCTACGACTGGTAATAAATACTCTTGCGCATGTTCTTTTGACGTATCGTATCTTAATTTTCTTACTGAAAAATCGAAGCTAATTAAAAAAAAAACCTCATTGAAGCAGGCAGATAATATTATTTTTGATATATTTGATAGGTACCTATAACACAAGTAGGTATAGGTACTAATTCTCCAAGACGAATTGTAAGACCTACATTTACAATTTTTATCAAAAAGTAGGGTGTCATTCTTAAATGTGGCAGGGATTTCGATAAATTAGTAGTTTATCAGAAGTGCTGGAGTAGAAAAAATATTTAATAATAACATTCGCACGCGTATATGATAATATAGACTGGCTTGGCCTAAATTTCACCTCACTTTTTCTCTGAGTACCTACCTCTAACATTTTTGTTGTTAATTATTTACATCACATGGCAAGTTACGTCAAGATAATGCGCAGGTGCCTTATATTAGATATTACTTTTTAAATTATACTACGACAGTCACATAAACACGTATTAGGGCCACTAGCAACAACCGGGGTTATATAGCCAACTAACCGCCGGGTTAGCGGCTGACCCTGGTTGGCGCAAGTGGCGCTTATTGAGTCTTATTGTCAATTGCTGATATATTTTTATTGCCCATACACAGGAATTAAAGTTCTATTTCGCCTTCTTACAGATATGAACGAGCCCGTGTGGAGGTGAACGGCAAACGCGACAAGACGACTGAGACTACGACTAATACGAATAGTATGAATACTATACTGGAAATTAAAAATTGCTAAGGGTCATGTTAGAGCATTCTATAATATAACCAAGTATAATATGTGTACCTACGTAGCTTTCCCTGTAAACAATTTATTATAGACGAAGACAAACCCTTCAAAGGGATTTTTTTACAAATTTCTGGACTTGGCCCCATTCGCGCATCTATTATTAAGATCTTGGGACACGGTCAAAAAACTAAAGACCCTTTTCCAGTATAGTATCTATACCATCAGCAACTGACACGATTAGATACATTGAGACGATTTTAAAGCATTCCTTTTATTTATTGCGAATCTATGAAAGATGCTTCGAAAGAAATCGCAATAGCCAATATAGCCATGCTCTTTATTATAGGTATGTTATCTAAAGGGAAATATGCGGATGTTACCTACCTATTATGCCTAATTACAGACTACACACAATCAACTACCTAGGTACCTACCTGCAAAAGTAGGCAAGAATACTTATTGGGTAATTAGGTACGTATGTATCGCAAGAATCTCATTTCACACGATTTAAAACATAACGAATCTCGAATATTCTTGTAAAATGGACTTGGATACTAAAATTGTTTCTGAATCGAATAATTTTGTAGGTTTTAATATTTTTATAGTTAATTGCCGCCTATAAATTTACAATAGGTACAGCTTGGCAAAATAGAGTACTTAATAATTAATAAAAAGGGTAACATCGCAGCGTCGTCCCTTTCAAATATCAAATAACATATATTATCTAAAAAATCAGGACGACACTACGATGTTGCCATGTTTAGGTACTCTATCTTGCCAAGCTGTACTGGTTACAGTGCGACAGAGAAGGTAATTAAAATTACCTTTTCTTTCGCACTGTAAGTCAGTCACTATACCGTATATGATCATATCTTTGGTCCCTTTTCTTCATGTTGGAGTAAAAGGGAGGCATATAGACCTGTAATCAGAGATATTTGATAATGTAATACAGGCCGTAGAACGCAGTCGGTGTGACCGAACTAGGCTAGGAGAAAATGATAATGATGATAACAAAACAGAAAAAGGTTTTTATGAAAATTCGATCATTGGGAAATAGTTGCATAGCCATCACTTGCATTGTCGACGCCAGGTATTTTCCTGTATACTGCCCGATATGTTAAGTTGTATTAACGATTTTGTACAGTATTATTTGCTGAATAGATGTTATTTATTGTAACTTTTAATTGCTATTTTGTAAGAGCTTAGTTTGTTACATAATAAATGAATTGTAAAAATCCGACTGATAAATAATTACTAACCTCCTAACACTACCGCCTTTATCTGTATCCTCTAATCATCATATCAGCCGCAGTACGCCCACTGTTGGACATAGCCCTCCCTCATTGATCTCCATGTGTTACAGTTGGAAGCAACCGGCATCCACCGTGACCCCACGGCTTTAATCAGATCATCGGTCCACCTCGTTAGTGGACGTCCTATTACGCTGCGTTTTCCGGTCCGCGGTCTCCACTCGAGAACTTTCCGGCCCCAACGGCCATCTGTTCTCCGAGCTATATGGCCTGCCCATTGCCACTTTAGCGAGCTAATCCGTTTGGCTATGTCGGTGACCCTCCTTCTTCTACGTATCTCCTCATTTCTGATTAGATCCCGTAGAGAAACCTCGAGCACAGCCCTCTCCATAGCTCTTTGGGTGACTCTGGGTCTATTTATGAGACCAATGGTGAGTCCATCACGTCTCGGATCCATATGTCATCACTGGTAACACACACTGATTGAAAAACTTGGTTTTAAGGCACTTAGGTATTTCGGACGAAAAGACGTTGCGTGATTTCACGAACGCTGCCCATCCGAGTTGGATTCGGCGACTGACCTCTTTCTCGAAGTTGGACCTACCTAGTTGGACGATATGTCCAAGGTATACATACGCGTCAACAACTTCAAGAGCCGAGCTCCCAAGCATTACGGGGGTAGGCACAACATGGACATTCAACATGACTTTCGTCTTGTCCATGTTAATTTTAAGACCAGTTGGGATACTCGATTGAGGCCTTCGAGCATTGTGCTGAGTTCCTCCATCGACTTTGCCATGAACACGATGTCGTCGGCAAACCGAAGGTGAGTGATATATTCGCCGTTGATATTGATGCCTAGTCCTTTCCAATCTAAGAGCTCAAAAGTGTCTTCGAAAGCGGCCGTGAACAGTTTCGGAGATATTACATCTCTCAGTCTCACGCCTCTTTTTAAGGGAATCGCATTTGAGCTCTACTCCTGTATTCTGACTGACATAGTGGCCTTACTGTACAAACACTTCGACGTACCGATGGTCAATTCGGCATCGCTGAAGAGCCTCATGCACCGCCCATGTTACGACCGAATCAAAGGCTCTCTCATAGTCCACAAACACTATACATAGCGGCAAGTTGTACTCCTCGGTCGGCTGTATAACTTGTCGCAGCGTATGTATGTGGTCTATGGTACTATAGCCTTTTCGAAACCCGGCTTGTTCGGGAGGGTGGAAGTCATCAAACCTGCGTTCGAGACGATTCTTAATGATCCTGGAAAACAGCTTAAACACATGGCTCTGATTTTAAGTACCGGTGATCCACCCGTTTTCAAAAGCTATGACGTCATTCCGTCCTCACCCGGCGCCTTGTTGTTCTTAAGCTGCCTCAGGGTCATTCTAATTTCATACAGGCTGTATGTATCCCCTCTGGTTGGGTTTGAAAGGTCTACCACCTTTAAAATGTATGGTGGCAGTTGCTTTCGAAATATATAACCGGTAGGTAGGTTTTGGGAACCCATTGCCATGAAGCCGAGATTAGTATTAGAAATGATAAGTTGATAACCTAAGTTTACTATACGCCTAAGGTATATACGGCTGGACAAACTAGTCTGTTATGTTATAATTTTATAAGTAGGTACACTAGGTACCTACTTCCCTTACGTGTCCAAATTGTTGGTCTCTCTTATAAATAAAGACATATGAGTGTAAAACAACGCCTCTAAAACAACGCTAAGTTTGAGCGTGTCTGTCCTATTCTATAGTTCCGAACCAACTACAACAACCCCCAATAAAAGCCACTGAAGGCCACCAACATGGTGGTGGAGCAGAAAATATCACAGGCAAGTAATCACAGGATGTCTGAGGGCAACATACTTACAATACGAATTTAGGGGAGGTCTATGTCCCGCAGTGAATGTTTTTCGCGTAGGTAAGTAATATGATTCAAAATAAGCAAAATTGTAAACAAGTTAAGTATAAAAACTGATTAACTATAGGTAGGTACTTAACTTTAACTACTTATGGAGGCTATAGCGTGTATATAAGAACTGATATCGTGAAAAATCCTTTCCCATCGGCCAAACAAACCTTATCTCAATGTCAGAAACCTTTTGGGAATGGGGAAGCTTTTTTCACTTCACTTGTAGCAAGAACGAAGTGATTTTTTTAAAGTAAAAGGGATTTGTTTGAGACTGCATTTTATTTCAAAATCCTGTTGTAAATTATTCCATAACAAAATGCAAGGAATGCTTTGCTAAGTGAACCTAGTCTTAAAACTACATTAAGTATACTGTAATTATTTACATATATAGGCACTAAAGTAAATGAACTTTTGCTTATTATAATCATTAACTAGCAATAACTATATTATAGTTATTTTTTCTACTTTGTGTTGTACTTAGACTTTACAATTAATAAAATTGAGCCAAGATTTACTTTGAAAAAAATGTTTCGAACGGTTGACTAAAATGGTCCTTATTGAGTGAAACAATGATGGATTGAATAAATAAATAAAATGCTGGCATGCATCAAAATACTTAAAAGACTTACCTACAGGCAGCTGAACTCATTATACCTATCACAGAATGTTGTTTAAATCTGCTCAAAGTACACATGTACCTATATAGTTATTATTTATGCAATAGAGCTTAGAGCATCAGCTATTTGACAGTATAACACTATACATATGACAATAAAAACGCAATTGAGAGGCATACAGCGTCTAGACAGTTTTTATAGTATGTCTCGCGCGTGATATTTTCTACTAAAATAGTGAGCCATATTCCTAGGGCTGGTTGCGATTTTTTGTCCCTGCTCTGTAACAGAGCGTGTGGTCCAATCTTAATCCCTTGATTGGTGCTGGCACTGAAGTTAGGAAAAGCAATCGGTTATTTTATGTATGGGAAAACGGTTTTTAACCGATACCGCGGTTCTTTCATACAAACCGTTTTGCATTCCCTAAATAAGATGTAGGTACGAAACTGAATGCCATCTGACGTCTGACCGACCAATCCAGAAAGGAAACTAGGCGTTATTGTCATTATTGTCTCGATCACGATGTTTTCCTTCACCAAAAAGCGAGTGGCACTCATCAAATGATGTAGGTACTTAAGTTACGAAATACTCATTGTTACCGGCCAGGTATAAAACAAGATCTTCAGATTAACAGTCACACGTTTAACTACTAGGCTACCAACACTCAAAATAACTGTGGTGCCATTAAATAAGTAATCTTATGTTTTGCCATACCTCCATATGAGTATAAGTGTACTTTGAGCCGATTAAAAATAAAATATAAAGTCAAATCAGCACAATTTGGCATGCTGAAAATGCAATTGATAAAAGATTCTATAAATGGCTACTGGTTGTATGTGGTGTAGGGTGTCTCATTTTTCAAAATTTTCAATTTTCATTTCACCTTGCTCGGTTTCTTGATTTCACTTACATAAAAGATTTATATTTCAAATTTCGTAAAAATCGGTTAATATTTAGGTAGAGGTTGCACACTTTGTCACATTTTTTTCTCGAACGACTATTTTTGTACATATATATAGTCCTCCTCATCGATTTCGATGACGGCGACCCCAGCAGTCAAGGATTTCTCCTTTTGTGAGCTCTGATATGGCTGGCCAGGCCGAACTTGCTCTTAAATACTCTTCTGCATTCATGGCAGAATAGTTGGCCAGCCGTGTTGTAAGTATATACGTAGGAGGGCTTAGGTCGCTCTTTACGTAATTGGCGTTTTAGGTCTAAGTCGGAGGGGGGGCTACAACGGGAAACCTCCTCGAGTGCCAGGGCTCTTCCCATTCTCCTTGATCCGGTTGATCCGGGAAAAAGGGAAGGGTTCCTGGACGGTGCTTCCTGGGGGCAACGGTAAGCGATCTCTTGGAAGATTCCGAGGATTTCTTACTGGTGCTGCAAATATCCTGTCAGGGGGGGTTGGGGGGTTCCGCACAGGGAGTACTCTCATTGAGGGAGAGAACTTCTGAGTGTTGGCGTGAGGGGGCCTCCGGGTCTGCCGACAGGAATGCCGCTGTCCTGTATAAAACTGCGGTCCCGTACCCTGTCTAGGCAGAGGGCCTATGATGACGGACCGGGGGTTGCCACTGCTGGCCGGCGCCGGCGTGGTGGCTGCGAGGATGACCACCTCTATAAAAAATCGCAAAGGCAACCTGAGGGGGTGGAACCCGGGGTTTTTCCATCTCGCTCCCGGAGTGGAGGTTGTCATGAGGGACCAGCGTGTGGTGTCGCCCTGCACGCTACCTTCGGGCGGGGGAGCTTCGGCTCCAGGGGCTTCGGCCTCAAGGAGGGGACAGCTTCGGCTGTCGCAGCAGGCGGTGTTCGCGGTTGTGAGCCTAGGGCAATCCCGTGTCACCGTCACCAACGCTGCAAGATGGGCATACCGTGGATGGTTTAGTGGGTAGTGCGGGTCCGGACCTGCGAGTCCCACATACCCGTCCTAGTTCCCCGGCTAGGCGGGATGCCTAAATACATTCCTCCACGTAAAAAAAAAAAGTCTAAGTCGGAGAGGCGATTTTCCTCAAACGCTTTAATGCTGTCGTAGATGGTAGATCGCCAAGCTGACCTTTTCGTAGCGAGCCCTTCCCAAGACCCAGGATCGATAGCGCAAGCGTTCAGGTGTCTTTTCAGCACGTCCTTATAGCGCAGGTGTTGACCACCATGCTTCCGCTTACCCTCTGCTACATGGACACCCTTACCCTCTGCTCCATTTTTGTACAATGGAGGGTAAGAAAGTTAATAAAGTGAATCCTAAGTGGCATTTGTCTACTTACGGCAATTAAAAGTGGAGGGTAGAAAGACAAGTGCTACGAGTGTGATTTGTTTAGTTTATTGCTGGAATTTAACAATAAAAATAAGCAACAAACGCGGAATCTGGTTACTTGAAAAAGTTCCCTGTAGTGATTTTCAAGTGTTATTAGACATCACGAAAGAAATGAAAGAAACACTTGCAGATGCTGCTAAATCAACAAGTATAAAGCTACAGGAGACATGGCGGAGGGCTAATATTCCTGTTAAGTGTGAGGAAAACATCCGAGCTGGAATTAAAAAGGTGTACAAGGAATATCAAAATTTGTGTAAAGAGAAGTGTAGGAACCCAGATACGGCAAATATGAAAAGGGAAGTCTGGAAAGGTGATCTGGAAGACCTGTTTGACATGGCGTGTCAGGATGTACTTTCAAGGAATGACGTTTTTCAAAGTGATAAGGACTTCCTTATGACACAGAGAGGATCGCATGAGGTCGTCAATGACTGGTATTGATATTGATAAGTTATATTGCTCAAAAATGACAAGAATAGCAAATAAAAGAGATGATTTCGTTGCATTCAAGAAAAATGATACAGCTTTTGAATTGTGCAAAAAAGTGCTATCACTGCAGCTAAGCGACATCTTTGGTATTTATCCGAAATGAACGTTGGATTAGCGTTTTTGGACGAACGTATCACCCAAGATGAGAAAAAAAGAGGTTTGCGAATTTAACTAATTCTAAAGTTATACACAAACTTCGCATGTTTTAGTAGTTTTTTCACTTGCTATTCATTTTGTGCAACCCCTAAATGAGGTCCAATCTTCAATTTGGTATATAAGCTTTTTAAATAAGTGAAATCCGGGGCGTAAGCAAATATTTAAAAAAAAATTCCATAAAGGTGAAACTCCCTTATGTGGTGGTATGGTGTACATATTAAAAGAAACTCTAAATAAAGTTAAGTGTCTACCACAATCGGGACACCTTAG
Organism: Lathronympha strigana; assembly: GCA_949128165.1. NCBI lineage: Eukaryota > Metazoa > Arthropoda > Insecta > Lepidoptera > Tortricidae > Lathronympha > Lathronympha strigana. Next base: position 8,773,179 of record OX421907.1, on the reverse strand, counting down.
ATAATGTCTTAGCCTATAGACACCATCTAATCCCACTTTTGGGTAAGGAGTCCACAAACTTGAAGCCTATATCAGTCTAATTACACATTACACATATTACAAAAAAAAACACAATAAGACAGCTGCCAACATAAACTACACTAATCAACTAACTTATAACTAACTACAGTTTCTACTTTATTAAGTCCAGTTGAAAATGCTTTGAACTGGACATTCTGAGCATTCTGTATTGCCACAGGCTCTGCCTCCGCCCACTTCTCCGGGACATCACAGTCTGTTTTAGCATGCACTAGCACATCAAATGAACATCTACAATCTAAGAATGGCAAGTATGAAATAGTGGCTGCTACTTGCAACATAACATCTCTAATTTCTTGCTGTATCTTTTTCAATTCTTTGCTGCTTACAGTTTCATTCTTTTCCTTAGATAGAGCTGCGTCACCATCTTCATACTGCACATTGAAGTCCCAGCATTCAAGAACTTCTTTATTAGCTACATTGAGGATTACAAGCGATAGTTTGCTGACTTTCTTCTTGATAATCCACTCTGGAAATTTAGAACAGTAGAATTAATACAAAGTTTTAACCGTGAGTGTGGGATAAAATTTAGCTACCTACTGGTGGATGCTGCTTTAATAAAATATTAATCACAATAAAGAAACCACAGATAGCAAAACAAGTAGATGCTTCTTTGCCTTTCACTAGTGTAGATTTTTAACCTTTAACTATCAACGAAGTGAAAATAATCGCAATCTTACACCCCCTGCATTAAGAATAAATACACAACATCTGTGAGACACCCACATTGTCAGTTAAAGGTTAATAGAGGTAAGTATAGAGATTGATTAAGGAACTAAACCTAGTGCTGACATCTGTTCCAGGTTTTCTTAGATTTGTCCTACTTGGAGGCAGTGTCCTGGGCAAGTTTTCCAAAAGCATCAGGAAAAGCTAGACACTTTTTGTAAAGGATGGAAAACATATTTTTAGAAAAAAATTGCAATTTTGCTGAAATATTGCGGGTTATTAATTTTATACCCACCGTCTGCAACATACTCATGCATACAATTGTAAAGCATGAATCGATCATCTGCCATGCCTGCGAATTACTGGGTTATCATGTACACACACATTCATAAGTGCATGGGCAATTTATGAATGAATTCATTCATAAACTGCCCATGCACTTCTAAACGCGATAGTACTTAGGTACACAATAAGTACACACTACCCTCACCCTCCCTACATTAGAGCCCGCGAATTACCGGGCTTGGTAACGAAGTGTTTCAATTTTCAACTGACGTGTGTATAGCAACGGTTAGATCATTTATTAATCATAATAAATGTTTTGATTCATGTTTTTAAGTAGTAACACTACTATATAATTATTATACATTGATAGAGATGTCATACACACACATACAGGGCCCCAGCCCTGGGCACTGTTGGCCTTGGGTACGATATCTCTTCCAATTTATAATAGTTATGCATATTTGCACGGTTCTACTTGTTAAAATAATAAAAATACATATATAACAACTTACCTTCACTTTGTGTAAGAAGATTGGTAAGAAAACTCTTAATTTGTGCATCCTCAGACATTAGTAGAGTGATTCCATACTGCTGTTCTGCTTTAAACGTTTCCGGAGGGTACAGTCCTCTTTGAAATAAAACTGAGTTGATAGCATACTCTGAAAGAACACAATTGTCATAAAGAAAGTGATAGTTCCCTTTGTGTAAACATCAAATTTATTAATATAGCGAACAGTCATACTAGTTTGTTCATGAACACTGTACTAAGAGAAATACAATATTTTTGGTAAATCTACTCCTAAAGACATACTTAGATACTCGCAGATTATTTGGGCGGATCCCCGAAGAGTTATGCTATTCTTTGTCTGCTGCTGCGACATGTTAATTTTGAAAAAATAGACAAAGAATACTAACGAAACACAATACAAAAACTTTAATTCATAAACGTCCGTTATAGTTTTAACTGACGGTCTGACAGTGACAGTGACAGGGAAGCACAGGGAAGTTTGTAATATCTGTGGCAACGTTGTCACATGTGGGTAAAGGTGGGTACACATTATAGTCTGACAAGCGAGCGAGCGCAGTAACAGTAGGACAAAATAACTATATCCATCCCTTTTTTCAGGGTGTTAATACTAGCGTAAGAAAAAGACAGTATGATGCTCTCTATCCTACTGTTACTGCGCTCGCTGGGTTGTCAGACTATATCTACGACTGTGTGAGAGTTTTCGTAATTTACGTCTGGCAACACACACAGTCCATCCATCAAACTCGCGCAAAAGAAAAGACCCCAAAATTAAAAAGAGCGATTTTTACATTACTGTGTTTTAAGGTTTATATCTCTGCCAGTTACAGTTAATAACAATTCCATACACGAGTGGTCATTGATTTGTTTAAATGAATATCTGTGTCTATTTTTAGGAAAATAATGTACTCCGTTCACGCCTAACCTAAGGTCACCTTACGTAAGACTGGTTTAAATAATAGGAAAAATGGGCAATCAAGTATCTGCTGATGCCGGTGTCAACGTTAAGGCTCCCGTCAGTAATGCCAATCCGCCACCAGAATGTCCTATGCACAAAAAAGAAGAAAACCCGCCCAAGGCCTCAGAATGTCCAGTACAGCATGGGAATGCAACTAATGACATAAACCCGTACAATATGGTAAAAACATTGCGAAATAACTATTTTTTATTATTTGTTTAACAGGCAGGCAGCAATGATGCATCATTTTTTGTTCCTTGTTACCAAAACACCCTTTGTAATGTTACAGTATTTATTCCTTACAGATGCCTCCAGCAAATCAGCAGCCTGCTCCTGATCAGCCTTTCCCCTTGCCTGTTCAACGCCAAGTGTCATCCATTCCACGAGCCATGCCAGATGGTTCCACAGAGTTCTGGGTGTATCCTAGCCAGCAAATGTTCTGGAATGCTATGCTTCGTAAGGGTTGGCGCTGGAAGGATGAAGATATAAAACCTAAGGACATGGAAGATATCATAAAAATTCATAATGCTAATAATGAGCAGGTATGTGTATAAAAGTTTTTATTAAGTATGTTTTGAACCATAAGTTTTAAATAGTGAATAACCTGTCAAATAATAACAAGATGGATAGGTCCTGATTCAACATAAAGATTTAAGCTTGATAGCCTAAAATAAATTTATTTGTTACATTGTACTTTCTATTTTTTCATAGAAAACCTAATAATTTTCAGGCATGGCTGGAAGTGCTGAAATGGGAGGCATTGCATGCTAAAGAGTGTGGACATCCAAGATTGAAGAGCTTTGGAGGGAAGGCAACTCAGTACAGCCCTAGAGCTCAAATTCGCTCCTGGCTTGGGTGGGTACCAATTATTTACACATTGCCTGGCATTGTCATTTGTGACAAAAACAGGTTTTTTTTAACCAGTGTAAAAAAATCGTCATATAGCATTGAGAATTTGCAATATTTTTTAATTATCATTTGACAAGCAGAAACATTGCAAAAAATTCCAAATTTCTTGGAAATAAAGGAAAGGTGAGAAAATTCATGATGAACTTAAAAAAAATAATTATGATATTACTGGAAAAAATAAATAGAATATTAGATATACCCACTGCATAAATTAAATACTGGATAACATGATATTACTGGAAAAAATAAATAGAATATTAGATATACCCACTGCATAAATTAAATACTGGATAACGTATGGAGTAGGGACTGCAAACCAGACCGATTTTCAATCCGTTCAGATTTGCAGATTGGCGAAAACCCGGCCGTATCCGACTGGATTGGTACTTTACCTAAAGTTCTTTTAATAATTGTTGATTTTTATGTTATAGAAAGATAAAAAAGGTACCTCTGCGGGATATTCTTAATATATTGGAAAAAACACATTTTTAGCTTACAATTAGGGTACATACAGCTTTTGGGTACATACAATTTTAAAACGTAGGTACTTTTTGCAGAAACTATCCTTAGGCAAAAATTGGTTGTATTGCTTTATCCTCATTAGGGGTCCGGTTATTCGCATTCGTTAAAAGCGTCGCGTTAGAACCTGACATTGACTCTTTTTTACCACTTCCAATATTTGTGTTCATACGAACGCTTAAAAATCACTGTGGGTTGGTGCGATTATCTAAAGTTAGTGAGCCCTGAGCCCTAAAGATTTTGCGTTTAATTACATGATCTAGCCCTTACGGTATCATTGCAATAAATGGCGCTTGTGGGAACACAGCACATGCAACAATATCTCTAGCACACGGCCAACTAACAGCGGCGTTGACGTTTTTTAAACGCTCGTCAGAACAGAAACATGGAGTTCTGTAAGGTCCATTTGACAGTCAACGTCAACCCTCAATGCCTAAAATCCGACAGTGCGCAATGAACAAGCGCCTCCTTGTAAACACATACACGTGCGTTGAAAAAGCTCACGTGCCTTGCGAATGATCTGTATTGTAAGCAATATACATTTTCGTAGTCTGAGATGCTTACAACGTTAGGGATAGAACAAGCAAGTCGTGATAATTCTCTATATTATTTCCGATGTTTAGGTGGACCGAGTGATCAGATACTTAGACTTATTTTTCATTATTCATTTAACGACGTTTCCAGCAGCACTTTTCAGGTTGAATTCAAATGGTCATTGCGAATTAAAATTAACCATGAAATCAGAAGCATGCCAGATTTTTTTTAAAGAAATGAAACTCAAAATTTCCGGTTCGTACCTACTCAGTGTGAACTTAAGAAGCAATCAAGTCCGTGCCTAGATAAACATTAATTGACGACATCCTTTACGGTACCTTCATGACTATGAAATTTTAAAATATGATGTAGGCATTACCAACGAATAGCCATGTTGTACAGCATAAAATCATAATTATCATTAACCATTTGATATACGCCACTCGAGAACCTTTCCGCCCCAACGGCCATCGGTTCTACGTGCAATGTGCCCCGCCCACCGGCGACCGCGTACCGGAAGGCGCAGCGTGGGTAGGCCCCCCGCAAGGTGGACTGATGACCTGGTGAAGGTCGCAGGAGTCCGCTGGATGCGGGTGGCGCAGGACCGGTCATTGTGGAATCTTTGGGGGAGACCTATGTCCAGCAGTGGACGTCTTTCGGCTGAAATGATGATGATGATGATGATGATTTGATATACGTAGATAAGTAATGTTCCTGTAATGGACGAACGTGAAAGTATCGATTCGATTTGAAGTCAAAGTGGAGCAAAATTGTGAAAAACGTGACCGGTCCTCAATCCGGTAATCCGGCCAATCAATGATTCAATAATGGGTCAATGATTTGACCGGATACGGTACCTCAAAAAAAGCACAGATCTGGCCGGATTACCGGATCCGGGGATCCTGATGCAATCCCAAGTATACAGTATATACATAGTATAGTAGTCCACGACAAATTACCTCTATAATAAACTATTTTAACCCTGCACTATTAAAATAAATAATAAAAAGTAAGCTGCCGCGAAAGCAGGAGGTCGCTGGTTCGACCACAGTCCACAGCCCTGCTCACCGGGGGCCTTGGTCACTTTTTCTACAGTAAATGACATCTCTTTCAATTTATAAAAAGTTGATAAAAGGGTAGGGTACTTAACCTTTTATCAACTTCACGCTGAACAAATTGAATTGGGTTTTCGGGTGCATACATTAATTGAGGTGGTTTTCAATGAAGTTGTTGTATAAACACTAACATCATATCAAATCATTCACTTCACAATGTATATTAAGAATTAAATTTCACTTAGGTGTATTCGGGTAATTCCTAATGTCGAAAAACGTCGGGTTATGCCGAAAATGAACTCTAATACGATGGAAATATAGGTCAGAATTATCTGACATTCTGGATTATCCGACATTCGGAATTACTCGAATACACCTTACTCATATCATACACACCCTACAATAGCACTTCAAAACTAAAACCAGAACAAAAAACTTGTAATTTCTTGCATCGATTTAATGCGGAGGCGGATGCGGATGCGGATCTTGAAAATGATGCTGAAGATCCGCGGTTGCCGATGCGAATATTCGCAACATCCCTGCTTCATACTGTCGAAGAGTTTTGTTATTTGATTAAAAATAACTAATTTACACTAGAAAACTAGTCTTAAGCTTTACCACTCTCAAATTACAGGTATGAGCTGCCATTCGACCGCCACGACTGGATTGTAGATCGGTGCGGCAAGGAAGTGCGCTACATAATTGACTACTATGATGGTGGAGAGCTCGACAACAAATACCAGTTTGCCCTACTCGATGTCAGGCCCGCGTTAGACTCCGTCGATAACGCCTGGGACAGAATGAAAGTTATGTACATGAGATATCGATATGAACTCCTCGGCGACAAAGACTCTTCAACAAAATTAACTAATTAAAAAGAGCCAAAACTTAAAGTATTAACATTAACTTTTAATATTAGATAAGGTTCTTAATTTTGATCAACAAAATTAAATTATATATCAATACACTTATTTAAACTTTCACGATTTTCACACATTATAAATTTACTAAAACGGGGCTTAATCGTGTACAGTCTTTCTCCGGGACCACGGGGACAATGTCGCCCTTGAAACGTCGGAGGTTTGTTTTCAAAGTCTGTACACGATTAAGCCCCGTTTTAGTAAATTTATAATTATATATCAATGTTAGGTATCAAGGAAACTACTGAATAACTGCTGAGTATGCAGTTTTTAAAATTGAGGAATGTTACCTATTTGTGAAATCATTAATCTAAAGAGGGAGATGTTTATCTTTCGGCCAAAGCTCAGTCATGTCAAGTTAACTGTAGTTACATAATTATTTTCATGATTTAAGACAGCAAAAATATTTAGAATAACTTTAGAGTTGATTAAAGTTGTGGAGTCTTTCTGTCGGCAAGTGTTGTCACTGCTAAAGCTCTTTGTGATTGTTTTTTTTTTTGTTATATTGTTAAATTTGATCTGTATCAAAAGAATTTGGGCTATACACTACTATGCAAAGAGAGTATGTATGCGTTTTTTAATGAATATAACGACCACGTAAAAAATAGGTTACATACTATACTACATATATCATGCTTGAAAGAGTCAACATATATTATTTATTTAAAGCTCTGCATATAAAAGTATACATTGATGATGAACAAACTTTTATTAACACTTTCGCAACCAGGCAACATTTCGAACAATACCCCAGAAACCGACAGTACTCGCTAGTCGGGCAGCGACGTGCAACTCAATGCACGCCGCGAACCATACCAACTTTTCGACCACATAAGTGAATAATAATCAGAAGACTTTTTCTGTTAGTGGCAGTGACAGCCCTGAGGTAGCACAGATGCAATGCTTGCCCGCCTGTCGGGTACTTTGGCGTCGCGTGTAAGTTTATAGCTCTTGCCAGACTACCGAGTACGCCGGCATCTGAGTAAAGTTTACGAGTGCCCGAGTGTCGGGTATGCGGTGTCGAAAGTGTTAAAGGCCATTTTATTTCTATGACATGATATCCGCATTTGATGTACAGACTTAATGGACATTATATTAATCACATATTATATTTTAAACAAATGAATGTTCCTTTTATTCCTCACCAACAGTTACAAATTACCTGCTTTAGCTTATAGCAGTAGAAAATATTTATTTATTAATTATTTACTTATAACGCTTGAAATTCAAGTGTATAAAGTTGTAAAATAAAAACCTGAACACACATTCTTTCTTTTTTTACTTTGTCTGTGGTAAATTTGTTCATCTACCTAAATTAATTAAGAGTCATGGAGGCTAGTATTACTTAGGTACCTACATGACATGTTTTTTAGAAGCTGATTATCGCCTGCCACTGCCCCTCCCTCGACTCCCCAAGTTCCCTTACGACGATAACACGGGGCGAGGCGACCGATCGGCCCCTGACAAAACGTGTCATGTAATACTAGCTTTAGAGGAGCCGTCAAAAACAAGATTTAGTTCAGATTTCAGAAGAATTGTTTAGACATGATAATAGATGATGCCAATAGCCGCTAGAGGTGTAGTTCAATGATTTTTCCGTGAAAATACTTATGCACTGCATCTGTACGTACCACCGCACTGCTCGCCGCCGGCAGGGTGTTAACACTTTCGTGGCCAGGGACCCGCTAGTCGGGTTAATTTTGCATAGGGACTTGGCACCCAATGTCTCACTATTAATGTACCACGCCCTTGAATTCCGCGTATGGTCTGGCTATCGCGTCCGAATTTGTCTCGAATCTTTAAGGGACTACAGTACGAGATTCTATACAGTACCCTCTGCATACTTCAGGCACGTTTCCTACAAACCAACAAATAAAAATATACCGAAATAGTCAATTACGGTTTAATTTTCCACATTAACAACTTGAGAACATACTCCTTTGCATTCATTCTTAAAAATATCAACTTGTTGTTCAATGTAACCTTCAAAGTTATTATATGGGCAGGATGGGAGCACTTTGAACTTCGGCTTGCCTTTACTGCTGTGGTACACTGATCTGAGAGTGAGAACCGGAGGTTTGTCAGGGAACTTTGCACCTGGAAGTGTGTAATTTAAAGTTTAGAATTAAACAAAATAATCCGTTATATGAATATCTAGGCCACAGGATTAAAAAAAAACATGCATTATAGTATTTATAGTGTAGGGCAGAGGAGCAGTTAGACATATTTTTGTTTTTTTTTTATGTTACATAATAGGTATGCCTAATTTTAAGCTTTCTGCTGGTTGAAAATAATAAGAGTGATCATTAATTCGAGCGATTATTAATTCGAGTAATCTATCATTACTTTAGATAATTACACAGTTATTCTCAAACACTTACACATGCACTCACTCAACAACAACACACCTACTCGCACACACTCACGTACACACGCGTTCATAAGTGCATGGGCAATTTATGAATGAATTCATTCATAAACTGCCCATGCAATTCTGAACGCGATAGTACACGTAAACTTCACAATTCGATTTTATGCACTTAATGTAAGTTTGTGATTAATGCGCATGTTTTCATTCTACCTTGTTATTGCATGTTAGTATTTATATTTTGTGGACATCTTTTATTGGCTTTGTTTACTGTAGATACATCAAGTTCTGTATGTTTCTCATGTATTGCTGTTGATACCCCAAAAAAATAAATAATAATAGTAAGCCAGGCACTGTTGTGATTATGGAATTGTACATAATATGTTCTTACCTATATCTATCTGTAATATCCAATGAAAGTCATTCATTTCAAACAGGAATGCTGCATTGTTAGCATCATGCTCCAGCACAGCCCCTTCATATCTTACAATGAGCTGTGCTAGTAATTCTCTTTTTAACTTTTCATTATTCAAAAGTGCTTTAATCTGAAAATTAAAAGCAAAATTGTCCTTGATTTACAAGAAGTTACTGCCGTCCAGAAACGGGTGACCCAATTTGTGTGCGGTTTTTTTTAAATTGAATGTCTTGTTTGTTGGACATGGGCCTTAGCTACCACCAAACAGGTGAGCATGATAGTAGTCTACTCGAAGAGTTCAAACTGGAACTATTTATCTAAACTCTCCAATATTGGATGTTTTGTTTTGGTAGCATTGTATATTCCACTATGTTGGATTTTTTTATATATTCTAACTTGCTAACTACAATACATACTTTGTTATTTAACAGCTCTGTGACCATGGGCACGTAATCCATTAAGACTCCAGACTGATGCATTCTGTAAATTAAAAAAATGTAAATACATACCTAGTCATTTACTTTGTTTTGTCAATATTGATATATACCTAAATCCGAGAATAAATCACGCGCGACCCGAGGCAAACATTCACCTCGGCTTATGCAAACATGAAGTATGCTTTACCATGCATAATCTAAAAGGCTGTGAGCTTGCAATAAGATATTTGCTACAAGGGAAAGGTGACGAAGGAAAGATCGCGACAAGGAAATGGAGATGGATAGGTCACACCATTTGTTGAGGAGAAGTGAATAACGCAAGCATTGCTTTCGGTTGGAAGCGTTGTTACGGACTGCCTATAAACTCTTGGCGACAGCTTAGTACGTCGAGAGAGCTATGTGCAGTTGGACTGAGCTGGAATGAGGCTAGAAGGGTCGCGGAAGACAGGAAGGGAAGGCACGAGCTTGTGAAGGCCCTCTGCACCTCTAGGGTTCCATAGGACAACAACAACAATAAGATACTAATCTAATCAATTAGCACGTAGAGTTGACATGAGTAGGAGTCACCAATATTACAACATGTTTATGTTTATCTTATGTTAGCTATAAAAAGAAAAAGGATTAATCTATTATTTGTGGACTAATCTATTATTACTTACGGTGGTAAAGTTATGTTTCCAAGTGATTTTGTGAGCAGGGGTGACAAAATCAATTCTGCATTAGTAGAATTTGGATATCTCACTAGCAGCAATGCAGTGTCAATTCCTGGGTTTTGATCTATACTGTAAAAACAAACAAACTGAACACTTAGTCAAAACAGAAACGAAGAATAGTAAATTTCGATACTAGTGCGGAAAGTATATCATTAATTACTTTTAAAAAATGACATATCCGTACGTATATCGAGCGACGTTTTTCAATACAGATGCGAAAAAAAATACATGAGAACGAATTTGAAAGGTTTTTTATTATTTCCGTAACACTATTGTAACACGACACTTACGAATTAGTAACACACACGACACGTAGTAAGTGTCGTGTGCAATAGTGCAGTTGACAATACTTAGAAGTGAAAGAGACGGTAGTATCTCGCCTGTACCGGTGCCGCCTGCGCCTGCGCCGACCGCGCCCCCCGCGCCTTCCTGCCGGCGTGCACAACGCGCCTTTCGCGCGCAGTGTGCGCAGAGCAATCGCCGCAAGCGCTTCTCACTCATGATTATGGGGCGCGGACCGTCCCTAAACATGTCGAGCTATTCTCGACTTTATAGACGTGAGTAACCCGATCTAAGTATATTACCTAATATGTCTAATACTCACGCGAGTTTTCTATTTAAAACTATTGTAACTAAACTATAAAGAACATCTTGAAACTGTTGAAAGCTTTTATTTAACTTGCAATGTTTGTATGTAAGTATGTTTGTTACGTTGGAATCTTTGAACTCAATTTTGAAGTAGATATCTTCAACCGATTGAGCTGAAATTTTATACATATACACGTTTAGTTTGGATGACAATGCACGATATGTGTGACATCATTCTAAATCGAATATGGCGGACCATCCAAGATGGCGGAGTAGTTATTTTTAATGCACTTTTATAATATGGGTATCAAATGAAAGGGCTTGTTAAAAGTAACTCGAAAAATAATGTGGCGTCATTCTAAATCCAATATGGCGGATCATCCAAGATAGAGGAATAGTTATTTTTAATGCACTTACAATATAGGTATCAAATGAAAGGGGTGGTTGAGAGTAACTCGAAAAATACCTAATGAAACGTCATTCTAAATCCAATATGGCGGACCATCCAAGATAGAGGAATAGTTATTTTTAAATGCAATTCTACAATATAGGTATTGTATGAATCAACCACCTCGCAAAACAAGCTATGTAAGAATTGTATTTTTGGATAGTAAATAATAATATATATTTATAAAAATATTGTTTTTGCAATACCAATACTTCATAATAAGGAGGGTGGAGGTTGCAGGTACGCATAGGTATGCAACGCTGAGCTATTGGCCTGCTCCTCAAGTCTATCATACACGTCCCCGTCTTCCCTGGATCTGCCGCCGCGGACCAGGGCGGAGCCAACCAGTGGGTTGACCGTACCCTCCGGGCAATGCTAGTGGCCAATGGGCGTTGCACTATTTTCCATTCTACCCCAGACCACTAGTAGCTAAGTATGAAGGCGGCATCCTGTAGGGCCACGCTCCTAGCAGTGATGTGGCACCCCCCACCTACCGGATGTTATTATATATATGTATGTGTACATATCTGTGTATCTATTATAATCTGTATAACTGTCCTCGGTATGTAGCGGCAAGTCCGCTCCGGCGTCGTCAGTAGTTGTGGGTACTGCTGAGCGACCTACTTAACCCACCTGTGCTAGGCCCTGCACAGTAGAGCGCCGTATGCAAGGATGACGGGATCTTGGGATTGAGGTACTGCCAACCAGCTTGCCAACAAGTCTACTTAGGCCCCGATTTCGGGCAAAACGGTAGCCCCACTGCTAGCCACAGTGTGGGAAACGGCCATGTGAGGAACCGTAGGTGGGCTCACGGCGAGAAGCGCGGGGGCCGCCGAGGCAGTCTCGGCTGCCGAGGTGGTGGTGAAAGGCCATGCTGAGGGAGCGCGTGTTGGTGATCAGCGGCGGAGGGCGACTGACCTGGTCGACCCTACGCCCCACCTTCACAAGCACCTGATGTCGCGCAACTAGCCAACTCCCTTCTTCTATACCCGAGTCGGTGTCCTAGCGACTGAAAGCACCTTTATTGTGTGTTAGTAGGCGTTCCCAGAGGTGTGGACACTTGTAGTGTGGGAACCGATGAGGATGAAGATATATAGTTTTTCAACCATGGATAACAGGTCTAAAACTCAAAATCTGGCGGATCCAGAAGCGTTCATCGCTGATGGTAAAGCCATACAGGTGCGACAAGCTGTCCCTGCGACAGTGCGTCATATCACCAGACCCGGTACAGCGGTGCAAACCGCCAGTACTCCGAGGGCCAGAGGTGGAGCCATGGGGGCAACCCCAAAGCTAAACCGACAGGCCCCTCCCCGACACATAACTGGCGTCAGCCTGGGTAACCCCAAGGCCCAGCCACTTACCACACCAGTCAGGGCACCCCAACCCGGAACATCTCGGGGTAGCCCACCCGCCGGTCAAACCGGCGAGCAAACTGGTCCCGACCCCTTCGCGGACTGGCAGGAGGTGGACCGTAGGTCCAAAAAGCGTCCCGCTGTTGGGAAGCACCCTGCCAGACCTCAGAAGGCTTCTGCTTCTTCTGACCCACCCCTCCCTGTTCAAAGTCAAGAAGGCGTGGCGAATAAGAAAAAGAAGAAGAACAAGAACCAGCGCCGTGCAGCTCGCCTTCTGCGAGAACAGCAAGCTGGAGAGGAGGTGCAGGCTTCTTCTAAACCCACACCCATACAGGCACCGACCAAGCAGGTTGCAGCTGGCGGGCCTCCGCCTAAGGGGAAAGGTCCCATCCTACCCCCTAAGGCTGGAGCGTCGGCCAGAACTACCGTGAGGCCGGTGAACAAGAAACTGAGACCTGGCAAGAACGCACGAGCCGCTGCTAAGAGGACACGAGATGATACCTTCTCCCCGCAGGGAGAAAACAAAAAGCAGCGGCTGGTGAGTCCTGGCCAGATCTCCTACGCACAGGCGGCAGCATCAGACCTGACGATCGTCATTACCGACGAGAAGACGGGAAAGATGACTGCCGACCAATCCAACGCCATCCTACGCGGGATACATAAAGCCCTGGCGGTGGAGGCTCGGAACGACGTAGAGGGAGCCACTCCGCCCACATTCAAGGGCAGGCCTATCTTCGCTGATGGACAGCTGAGGGTCTTCGCGCAAGACGAATACTCAGCTGCCTGGTCTCAGCGGATAGTGAGGGCCCTAGCGATACCCGGGATCTCTCTGACGGCAGTACGCCAGTCAGAGATGGCCAGGCGGGTAAAGTGTGGGCTCTTCATCCTCAACATTGACCACTCGTCCTGGGAAAATGTCCGTCAGGCAGCTGACAGACTGAAGTACCAGAACGGGTGGGCAAAAGTCAGCACGTGGGCCATCACCGCGATCCTTCGGCAGGATCAGGGATGGTTCGTCACCTTTTCGATCCCCGAAGACCTCGTCCCAGCGTTCATGGAGAGAGGCCGGACCATGAGCTGTGGGCTGGGACAGGTCTACCTCAAGTTCAGAGGCCCCGGGGGGAAATACGTGGACCAGCCCCCGATCCTTGAGGGTCCCACCCTTAAGGTGACAGGAGCACAGGTCCCTTTACAAGACGCTGGCAGCCCTGAACGGAACATCCCAGTTCCGGACGGAAGTGCGGCCACCCAGTCCACATCCAGACCGGATCCACCCCAACTCTCAGAGGCGGAACTCCTCGGCACTGGTGAAGAACCAGACGGGGAAGCCACTGAGGGCGAGGAGCTGGTGGGATGGATGGAGACTGGGCTCAGTCTGTTGGAGGAAGAGGGGGAAAAACCGAAGAATGGAAAGGAGACCCCAACCACCGACATCGACATGGACTAATGTAGTCCAGGCAAACCTCCAGCACAGCGTGGCTGCAACGGCCCAACTGAGGCGCTGTCTGGAAGGTTTGCCCACAGCCGTTGCCCTCCTACAAGAGCCATGGACGGGCAGCGGACATATACGGGGACTTTCCAATACAAGAGGTAAGCTATATTACTCTCAGATACACGCCAATCCTCGGGCCTGTATCTTAACTACTAACAATGTAATTGCACAACAACTCACTGAATTCTGTTCCAGAGATCTGTGTGCAATCAAAATACAATTGCCTTTGACGACAGGCGGCAAGGAACTTGTCCTGGCTTCAGTATATATGCATGAAGAGGATGAGCCGCCGCCCACTGAACTGCAACTGCTGGTCAACCACTGCGAGAGAGCTGGCCTGGGAATATTGATCGGGGCTGACTCCAACGCACATCACCCACTCTGGGGGATGAAGACCAGCAATAACAGAGGTAAGACACTTGTTGAATATCTAGTTACTACCAATCTAAACATTCTGAACGTAGGTGCTGAACCAACTTTTGTAAACAGACGATGTAGTACGATCATAGATCTCACTGTTGCATCAGAAGAGATCAGTGAACTAATTGTGGGATGGCACGTATCGCGGGAGGCGTCATGCTCAGACCACAAATGGATTCGTTTTGATCTACTAGCATCGTTTGTAGAACCCACTCCCAAAAGAAACCCTAGGAAGACGGACCGTACTGTCTTCAGAACGGCCCTAAGGATAGGTCTCGGCCAACCTCCTGAGGGTGCAATACTGGGACCTCCACAGATCGAGCAACAGGTAAACACCCTAACAGACACCCTGGTGGACAGCTATTACACAGCATGTCCTCTAAATCCACCATCCAAGACAGCCATAGCAGGCCAGCAGTGGTGGGGACCGGAACTGGAAAGACTCCGGAAAAAAACCAGGAAACTATTCAACAGAGCTATGAACACAGCGGCCGAGGTGGACTGGGACCACTACTATGAAACCAAGGCTAAGTATAAAAAACGAATGCGGTACTGGAGAACTCTGTCGTGGAGGAACTTCTGTAATAGCATTGAAACATTAGATCAAGCCAATCGGGTAAGGAAAACGCTAGCGTGTAAAACCACGTCCCAATTGGGCTCGCTGCGGAAACCCGATGGCAGCTACACATCCTCCCCGGCTGAGACTCAGCAACTCCTGCTGGTTACGCACTTCCCAGGATGTGTAAATATCAGCACCTCAGATCGACTGGAGGAGGAATACCATGCAACTGACGACAATTGGCAAATGGCAAACAGGATCGTCACCGCCGAAAAGTTAAGGTGGGCCATTGACAGCTTCCAACCCTTCAAGGCAGCCGGTCCGGATGGAGTCTTCCCCGCTCTGCTACAGTGGGGATTGGACCTCATCCTGGAGACCCTAACCAAGATCATGAAAGCCTGCCTGGCTTGGGGCTACGTACCTTTGAAATGGAGGGACGTAAACGTAACATTCATACCGAAACCAGGTAAGAGTGACTACACAGATGCTAAATCTTTCCGACCAATCAGTCTCACATCATTCCTGTTGAAGAGCCTAGAAAAACTGTGCGACAGGGACCTGAGAGATCTAGCACTAAGAAACTTACCAATGCACGTAAACCAACACGCGTACAGCTCAGGTAAATCCACAGAATCGGCACTACACATGGTCGTTAGCCGTATTGAAAGGGCTATTGATGACAAGGAACTGTGCCTAGGCACATTCATTGACATCGAAGGCGCCTTTGACAAGACCCACTTTGCCAGCATAGGGACCGCCCTGGACAGTCATGGAGCGGAACCCGGACTAACTAAGTGGATCACGAACATGCTCAACAAAAGGACCATAAGGTATGCAGGTGAACCGCAGGCGGTAATGGCAGTACGTGGGTGCCCACAAGGAGGAGTCCTGTCACCACTGCTATGGAACCTAGTAGTTAACAATCTCATAAACAAACTGAACAAGGAACGGTTTTTCACTATGGGTATGCAGACGATCTCACCATACTGATCTCGGGCAAATTCGCCAGTACAGTATGCGACCTCACTCAGTCAGCTCTCCGCATAGTTGAGCGCTGGTGTAGGGAATTCGACCTGTCAGTTAACCCCACCAAGACAGAGATGGTAATGTTCACCAACAAAAGGGTGCTTGGCAACTTTACCAGACCAAAACTGCATCAGACAGAGCTACAACTAAAGGATGAGGTAAAGTATCTAGGTCTCATCCTTGATAGCAAACTCAGCTGGACCAGCCATTTAAACAACCGTATAGAGAGGGCGGGGGTAGTCTTCTGGCAGTGCAGAAGAATGATTGGTAAAAGGTGGGGACTCAGTCCAAAAATCACTCTCTGGCTGTACAAGACGATTATACGCCCTCTCTTCTGCTACGGGGCGTTGGTTTGGTGGCCAAGGACTAACCTAACGACCGTGCAAAACAAACTACAAAAACTACAGAGGCTCGCATGCGTGGCCTCCACTGGCTGCATGAGGACCACACCGACCGCGGCGATGGAGGCCATGCTAAACCTTCCACCGCTGCACCTCCACATACAGCAAGAGGCTGCCCTATCAGCGGTAAGGCTACGCGCCCTCAATATATGGTCTGACCTAGGAACTCTGCACAAAACATGCCTGGAAAAGGTGTATGAAGAATTTCCGATGCTCAGGGCAGGCACGGATCGGATTCAAAAATGTGCTGTCTTCGATAAAAGGTACAAAATACAGTTATATGAAGACGATAATCATGAAGGACTCAACCCTCGGGAGCTGAGAATCTTTACTGATGGATCCAGAACAGACGTAGGATCAGGCTCTGAAACATTCTCGGAAGACCTGAACATGTCAATTAGTACTCCGCTAGGTGTCCACAACTCAGTGTTCCAAGCTGAATGTATGGGCATCATAAATGCGGCAGCCGCCATCAACGCAAGGAAGGTAGTAGGATCCTCCATCCGTATACTCTCCGACAGCATGGCAGCGCTAATGGCTCTGAAGAGTCACACTATTACATCAAGTCTTGTGCATGAATGTCATGAACGACTAATGGAGGTAGGTCTAAATAACAAGCTAACTCTTCAATGGATCAAGGGTCACAGCGGATCCCGCGGGAATGATGCTGCAGACGAGCTTGCCAGACAGGGTTCAGGCGCAGGGGCAATAGGTTCAGAACCTATTCTTCCGACGCCCTTTAGCAAGGTCCGTTCATTGCTGCTTGAACGCACCAGGAAGCTCCACACAGCACACTGGCAAAACCAGGAGGATTGCAGGCAGGCCAAATTGGCCTTGCCCAGCATCAGCGAGCGACTTACTAAGACGCTCCTCCAACTTGGCAAGTCCAGGTTAAAAACAATAACCAGTGTCGTAACAGGGCATGGACCTTTTAACAAACATCTTTTTAACCTAGGTGTTACAGACAGTCCCTTATGCCGCGGGTGTATGGAGACGGAAGAAACGGCTGCCCACGTAGTGCTTGAATGCAACGGAGTGGCCCCATACAGGGCAAAACATCTCGGATCTCCGAGTGATCTCCCCGAGGTCCTACGGAACATCAAAGGTTTGATAGGATTTCTCGAGGAGTTGGGATGGCTAGCTGACTAGCCATCCCGCCATCCTTGCTACGCAAAATAGGCGCTAGTCGTCGAGTTGCGGAAACCAGCCCGTGATACAATACAATACAATACAATACTTCATAATACCTTAGCAATTGCAATTTATATGCGTTATTTTATCGTTAACAATTTTCACTGTACTATTTGTGTCAATCAGTATCCAAAAATGCAATGTTAAATATATTTAGACAGGTTCACTCGCTAGGACATTGCCATCTGAACTTTGAGATCATTGCATTAAAACATGCACATTAACAATGTCTCAGATGTACTTCTTCTTAGAGTGCTCATGCTGCTAATTCCAGCACATTCTGAGTAGAGCTGTCTTTTGAAATGTGTAGGTGACCATACCTTTCATTAAATAACTCTGGTAATCGAGAAGTGTCCACATTCAGCCTTATTAGGAACTCAACAACATGGCTCCCAACCCACACCTCAATATCTTTTTCTGATGTCAGTGCATCCCCAAGTAAGGCACTATACTCGAAATATGCTCGAGAACTCTCATCTTCATTTAATTTTCTAATCTGCAATCATATTATTGTTTATAATAAATATTACCTAATTAACATAAAATTAAGTAAAAAATGAATGAGATGTTGAGTGCTGATCACTCAGACATACGCTTGACCAATGTTGATTATTCATAATAATGGAGTGACATTGAAATTAAACACTTTAGAACTTTGTTTGAAAAGATTGAAAACAGATAAAAGAGGCAAAATGGGGTAGTTTTCTTGTCGCTTCTTTCTGCTCCATAAGCCAGTTAGGGAAGCGTTCGTAAGTTGTATGTATGTTAATCCTCACAGGGTTTAAACATTTTTTATTTTAATTATAGAATGCCCTTCAGGCTATGTATTACTAGCTTTATAAGCCCCTCTGGGCATTGTAGACCAACCTTTGTTTTTATTTTTAAATTATATTTTATATTTTTGTATGTAGGCAGTTTGCACAAGTAACTTTTTTGATTGACGGGGAGAATTCACATTCTCTCAGTCATCATCTTAACCCTGTGAAAACGAGTGCTGTAAAGGGCTCGAAACGTAGGATCATGGTGTTAATAAACGCGATTAATCCGTTCTAAAGTGTTTAATTTCAATGAATAACAATCGCGGTAACAGAAGACAATATTAATGGAGTGACATATATTTATGACACATGAAAAAATTAAGAACAAATCTCAATGTGAAACAGTTATCAAGGAACGACGAAAAAAAAGAAAAACAACATTAGGTAGATATATTTACATCCAGTTTTTATAAATCGTACCTGGTGAATTTTGTACAAATTCAGAAGCTCTGATATGACTCCACTTAATGCCTGAGGATCATTTTCATTCCACTTTGCAAGGCTTGGCAATTTATCTTCTAAAAAGTCTTCATCAAGATTATTCAGAAATGACTCATCATCAAATCTAAAATCAGGTGCAAACCATGGAGTTGAGGCATCAAAAATGACTTCCCATTTCAACTTCTTGGAACAATATGGCAAAACGAATCGGAATTGGCTCTCAACTCCGTCCGTCGATCCAGATATTCTTTCGATGTCAACCTTTGTTTTGCACAACCCTGTTAATAAGTATATATTACGGTAAAATTAAATAGTCAGTAAAATATTTTACCAATCACCTACTAAACTATCACTCTACACTACATACCCAGTTTAAGGTCCTGATAAATATTTTGAACGTAAGGGCGAAACACTTGGGCAATTTCGTTTATAACTCCAAAGCTCTCTGTAGCCATACTGTATTAATCGTTATTCGTTAATTCAGTGACTTATGAAAATCTTAGTTTAATGACTCCCGTTCGGTTTTTTCGCATTTCCTTTTTTATTCACAGCATACGAACAATATGTACGAATAAAATACCTACAATTTACTTTTGCCTGCAAATTCGTACAAATCAGTACAAATCAACGAAACGAAAGAGAGAGCAAAGCAATAAATAAGTAACAATTTTTTTTTTTTTTTTTTTCGTCCGTTCGGACAGGCTAAGACCATAAGGCCATACTGCCTCGTCTTCAGTAGATTCAAATTTCTTAAGTCAATTTCAGTGATAAAGTCTTCCGTATTTGTTTTTCATAAGTCCAATCCAAGTAAAATGTCTTCAGTGTTTTCAGTTAAATCCGGTAGGTTTCCAATTATCATTAATAATGTTGTCTTAGTCCATAAAATCTTCGTATTCCAGTGTTACCAAATCTTGGTTTTTTCCTCATAATCTAGTAGAAATTAAAATTTCAAGTTACATCCAGATCAAAGTTAAAAGTCATAAATAAGACAGAAATAAATCTGTGAGAATAATGCAAATTTAAACTCAGACCATTAACATACTTATGCTATTAAAATTTCCTTATGCTATAATTCACCAACAGTGCTAACTAAATATTTATACAATGGCAGATATGTACACGTATTTACAATGAGATCTGTAACGGTACGCGGGATAAACTCTGAACCGTCAAATATTCTTATTAGTTCATCCATTAGCACAAGGCGCTGAATGCCAAAGGATGGACAGTCGAAAATTATATGAGATATGGTTTCTTCATGAAGATTACAATATGAGCATTGAGGGCTTTGAATTATTTTAAGACGATACAAATGAAAATTTAACCGACAATGGCCAAAGCGAATTCGCATGATAATAGAGTAAAATTTTCGATTAACATATACATGACTTTTACAAAACCACGGTTGACTGTTAATTTTTACTCGAAGTGTAGCGTACCACAATCCTTTATTCTCAACTTGCACAGCTTGATTCCAGTGTGTCATCCATTTTCTAGTCATTCTTTGTTTCAAAACTGGAATAAAATCTGTATAAGGTAGCGGTATACTAAAATAAGAGTTAACAGAATTAACAGTATTAATTGATCTAGCTAAAAAGTCAGCACGCTCATTTCCTACTACACCAATGTGAGATGGAATCCACATAAAACGTACAATAATATCATTGTGGAATAACTCAAACCAAAGACTTCTGATAACATAGATGATATAGTTAGTTTTTGCATTAAATTTATGATTTTGCAGATTTTTAAGTACACTCATACAGTCACTTAATATTAGCCATTTTTTTATTCCTTGATTTTGATGCTTAATATGTTTCAGAGCCGCTACTATAGCAATCGCTTCAGCCGTAAATATAGTACAGTTTTGGTCTAACTTGTATCCCATACCTCTAGCCATACTATTATCAAAAATTGCAAAAGAAACGTTAGAGTCAACTTTTGAACCGTCAGTATATAACGAGTGATGATCATTCCACGCAGATAATTGTCTATATACTTCCTCTTTAGAGTATAATTTATCATTGATAATAATGTCAATCTCAGGAAATTTACTGCCAAAACTGCCTTCATAACATGGTAACACCCGAGTAGACGTCTTGTGAATATTGAAACTGCCATATAATTGCAATAATTCAGTAGTGTTTTGAAGAATATATAAAGGATTACGAAGTGAAACTGAAGGTTCTAAAAGGTTAGACAAAAGCTGACTATTGTGTGAATACAGTTTCAAAATAAGGCTTTCTTTTAAATAATTAAATCGAATTGCAATAGGAGGAAGATTACATTCAACTTGCATTACATTAATTGGAGTACTTCTAAATGCACCTGTTATCAAACGCATACATTTATTTTGTATTTTTTCTAACATATCTACAAGTTTATTATTGTTAGCATAACAGAAGAAACCATACTCAAAGTGACTACGAATCATAGATTTGTATAAAAGCAGTAATATTTTAGGGTCTGCACCCCAATAAGTTGCAGTTAAAGACCTTAAGACATTTAGAGCTTTATTGGATTTTTGTAATATATGATCGATATACTTTTTCCAAGATAGGTTGTGTGTAAATATAACTCCTAGAAATTTAGTTTCAAGAGAAACTGGGATAATAACACTGTTATAATAAACATTGGGTACTAATGCACTGGGTTTTCCAAAAATGAGAAGTTTGGATTTAAAAGCATTTACACTGAGATTTAAATAAGAAAAGTATGTGGACAGATTTTGTAAAGCATTATTAATCACATAAACTAAGTTAGCAATGTTATTTCCACTAGCATAAACAACCAGATCATCAGCAAACTGCAAATTTTTAACCTCATTTCCAAGCACCAAATTTAACCGTCTAATATACAATATGAATAATAATGGAGATAAAATTCCGCCTTGACATACCCCAACAGAAGAGAGCCTGGGCCCATAAAGATGTCCATTGCATTTAACAAATACTTCTCTTTCAGATAAAAAGTTTGTAATCCATTGAACTAATTTACTTGGTAATCCAATGGCCGAAAGCTCAATGGATAAAATATCAATATTAACACTATTAAACGCACAAGCCACATCAAAAAAAACTGAAACTAATGATTGTTGATGACCTAAGCTATTTTGAATATCAAGATGTAATTGACAAATACTTTCAGCAGCTGAATGACCTCTGCGAAAACCAAATTGATTTGAAGGTAAGATGTTATTTTGTTCTATATAAAACTCCAACCTCTGTTTCAAAAGTTGTTCAAATATTTTTCCAACGCAAGATGTTAGAGCTATAGGTCGATATGAATCCTCATTAAGTCTAGGTTTGTTAGGTTTAATTATTGGAACCAGGCAGTCAATTTTCCAATAGGGAGGGATTTCATTGGTATCCCAAAGATAATTATATAAATTTAATAATACCAATAAACAACTTTCTTTAAGATTTTTAATCATTTTATATGGGAAGCCATCTAGTCCAAAGGCAGTATCTTTTCTGGAAAAAATAGCAGATTTTAACTCTTGCAGTGTAAATGGTTCTATTAAAAAAGAGTTACTAGAATTATGTGAGTTGTGTTCAGAACAAGAGGCAAAATTTGGATTATTTGAAACATAGTCAGGAGTGTATTTTTGAAGGAATTTGAATACCCAACTGTCATCACTAGCCTGTCTAGAGACATAAGATCTATTAAATTTGCGCATGTATTTCCAGATAACAGAAAGTGGAGTACACCTATGAAATGAACTACACAATGATGCCCAGCTCTTGATCCTTTCCTGTTTTAAAGTAAGTTTTTTTAAAGCTTGTAGTCGCTTAAATTCTAAATAAGTCTGTTCGGAGGGATCATTTTTAAACTTAATATAAGCATTTTTTGAATTGTTGACTGCTTCAGAACATTGCACATTCCACCAAGGTAGATTAAATCTTCTTTTTGACTTCTTAGAGGAAAATACGTTTTTGGAATTGGTTTGCTTATCTTTAACTGATATAGATGATTCTATAGCACATTGTAAAGCTTTGCAAAATAATAGGTAAGCTTCTTGGGGAGAGTAAAGAGCCACATCAAAATTTAATAACAAAAATTCAACTTGATCTTGATATTTTTTCCAGTCAACTAAATTATAATTTGGAAAATGTGGACACTGTAAAACGTTATTATTTGTTAAATTATTATTGTTACAACTGTCTAATGCAAAATTTATTAATACAGGAAGATGATAGCTGCCAAGTGGATCATTATGTACGAACCAGTCGCAGGATGGAGCCAAGGAAGGACTAACAAGAGTTAAATCTAGAGCATTTGGACGCCAAGTGAGAGAGCCAACAGTTGTGGGTTGTCCATCATTAAGAAGAACTAAATTATTATCGTCAATTACTTCAAGTATATCTCTTCCTCGGGATGTAGTGTCATGACATCCCCAGGAAACATGATGAGCATTCATATCTCCAGCAAAAATCATAGGTTGTGGAATAGATTTTACTAATGCGTCAAATTTATTTTTGTTGAAGGCTGGGTTGGTATTGGTTGGACTATAAAAACTAACGATGCTAATTTGTTTATTACCAATAAAAATACGAACACCAATGTTTTGCATAGAGTCGTCAAATTGCGTTACTAATTTAGAGTAGGCAATGCTGTTATGAATAAGTATAGCAACTCCATTGTGTTTGTTACCTGTGTCATTCCTTTCTATTATGTAACCCCTAATATTAAAATGTTGGTGTGGCTTCAACCAAGTTTCTGAGATGATAGCTATATGAATGTTATTGGAATAAAGAAAGTTTGTTAAGATTAGTCTATTGCTAGATATACTCTGTGCATTCCATTGCATAATATTTAATGAAGTATCCATTATTTTTAATAAAGATTGATTTAAATGAATGTATCTTGCAAATTGTAGTGTTAAGTAGACTAATGTAATATAAATATATTTTAATAATGTCTTAAAATCTTTAACTTTTTAAATTTATGTTTTCTTTTTTGACATTTCAAGGAATATTTCTTTGATATTTTGAGAACATATTGGTTTTTCATTATTTTTGTTCATAGTAATAAGCTTTACTACTGTTTCAATTATCACGTTCATTAATGGGTCTGAGTTTATTATTGTATTTATAATATTTTCAGGTCTTGAGTTTAATTTTGGAAAATTTGTACTATTAAATAAATCTGCGTACTTCTGTGTCTTTTTTTCTACTAGTAATTTGTTTTCTTGTATTTTCTGCTGTTTTATTGGACAATTTGTTGAAATTGATATATGGTTTCCGGAGCAGTGAACACATTTTGCAGTTTTGGGGTCATTTGGACATTCAGTGTATTTATGGTTTTGTTGGCATATTGAGCAGCAAAGTTCATTTTTACAAAATTTGGCAATGTGGTTAAACCTCATACAGCGAAGGCATTGTTTAACCGGCGGGATGTAAGGCCGGACTTCGAAACGCCAACTGTTAAGGTCTACGCTGTCTGGTAGGACTGGGCAAGAGAAGGTAATTGACACAGTTTTAGTTGGTTCCTCTGTTACTTTTCCGTCGACATAATTTTTTCGCATAAATCTGCGCACGCAGACTATATTTTTGGAGGAGGTAATAGCCGTATAGATTTGTTCATTAGACATATTCGTTGGTACGTGAAGTATAACTCCAGTTACTTCGCTGGCCGATGCAGGAATAGAAGCTTGAAATTTATATTGTTCAAGAAATTTTTTATTTGACAAAGCCGCATTAGCCTGTGCTGGTCGCTCAAATATCACACCAATTTTATATTTATTAATTCGTAATAATTGCTTAACACCTTTGTTGTAACGCTTAATGCAATTGGACAATGACATCATTTCGCGATTACCAATGGGCTGGTCAGGAATAGCACTCTCCATAAACACAATATACTCAAAGTTTCCCCCATCTTCCGGATACATTCGTGAATAGTTTGGTACTTTATACATTGCGTACTTGTTTTGATTCTCTAGTTCTAAGGACTTAACTGAACTGAAATCGGTACTCTCCGCCTCTGAGAGCTCCGCGTCCTCACCACCTTCATTTTTCTTTTTTCGTTTTTTGGATTTTCCCATATTGTTACACTTTAATCTATATATATATTTACAATAAGTACACTATTTTAACATATATTTACAAAAATAAGTACAGAAAAGACTTGTACGCGCCTTAAAATTAATTTAAATTTAAACAGGCCGCCAAAAGACAACCGATTGGTTCCCGCGCTTTTTTTTTTCTTCAATAAGTAACAAACCAGAAATGTCAAAAAAAGTGACATGACAGTACCAATGACTAAGGAAATATATGGAGGAGCCCTATTCTACTATACACACCTAGGAAAAAACCAATGGGTAAGGAAATATATGGAGGAGCCCTATTCTACTATAATACACACTTCAGACTTCAGGTTATACAAATATATATGAAATCGACATAGAAGTCCAAAACCCTACTCTGTTTTTTTCTTTTTAAAAGCCGATAGCGTAAGGTGAAAGAGATGACAAGACATTTCACTGCTCTTAATTCCGATACAGTTTAACATTTATACCACGAGTTGGCTTCCGGCTGCCATTCACCATTTTATCTGCCGAGTTGTTTACAAACAATCAGCTGTCAAGTGGTGATCATCGTTTTGGTTTTTTAAGTGATTTTCTACAATAAAAGCGTTTTTAGCTTTTGATTTACAGTGTGGACATTAAGTGATGCAATCGCAATATGCCTAGGCGCTCAAAATAACAGTGCAGTGCACGGAAATAAAAAAAACGTTGGAATTTAACTATTCACATGTTAGTACCCGTTTTCATCAATAAAGTACTATTCGGGTTTAGGTTTTGCATAGGTATTGTAAGTTTTTAGAAGTATTTGTCGTAACGTATATGTTTGAAGTTTACATGAATCAACCAATTTTTAGCATTACGTTAAAGAACAACTGATTAGTACTTTTATGTACCATTTTGGAATTATTATGGAATAATCCCCATTAGGCTAGCTTTTAATTTATAAGTAAAGAATATGTTAGAATCCTTCGTGAATCAACCAATTTTTATCATTAATAATTTTTGTCGTAAATTTATGTTGGGCTGTGTGAGGTGTGCGATTATATTTATTTTTTGTCCAGAATCTATTATAATTTGTGTACACCAGACTGACCTTTTTTTTTCACTACCACCACGTCGCAAAGAGGGATGGATACAGTATATTCTTTCTATTGTTACTGACGACTTGGGCACCCAGATATATCGATATATTTAAACTTTTGAACGGACAACACTAGCGGAAGTACGCCATTTAATCTGCCAAGTCGACCAAAAGTCGGCACGCTTAATTTGTAGGTATTTCTGATGATATACGTCAGTGGACAGTACCAAATAATAGTGCCGTTCAAATACTAGTGAGAGTAGTAAGTAGTATCTACAATAAATCGTGTTACTCGTACTTGGTGTTAAGTTGCGTGCACAATGAACGCCAGGCCAGCGCATGGGTTTATACCACGTTGATAAGCATTCAAACGAAAACTACGAAAGTGTGATGGCTCATCTTCACGATCGACGATGATGGGCGATTATTATGATTATGGCTACCACGGACATCGAAAATTGGCATTGACGGGAAAACCTCTGTCACTCCAATTTGCAAGTGTGACAGAGATGGATATACAAATCCGCAATCGTTCTATTTTCGTAGTGCGAGTATAGGCCCAGGCACACTATGCTTATTAGCAAGAGGGGTTGGGAGCGGGGCCCCTCCCACTTCCCAGCTTGCTAATAAGCATGCTTATTAGCAAGAGGGATTGGGAGCGGGTCCCTCCCCTTCCCCGCTTGCTAATGAACATGTGTATAATCACCTTAAGGTACTGTTACACATGCTCATTAATAACATGCTTATTAGCAAGCTGGGAAGTGGGAGGGGCCCCGCTCCCAACCCCTCTTGCTACTAATAATAAATAATAATAATAAATATTATGGGACAATCTTACACAAATCGACCTAGTCTCACGGTAAGCTCAATAAGGCTTGTGTTGTGGGTACTAGGCGACGATATATATAATAGACAGATACATATAAATACTTAAATACATAGAAAACATCCATAACTCAGGAACAAATATTCGTGATAAACACACAAATAATTGCCCCGACCAGGATTCGAACCCGGGACCTCCTGCTTCGTAGGCAGGGTCACTACCAACTAGGCTAGGAGGCCGTCAAAGCATGCTTACTAGCATGTTAATAAGCACAAAGCATGCTAGTAATGAGCATGTGTAACAGTAGCTTTAATCATCCGTGAGTAGCCATCATTGCCAGTAATCGTGTAGACAAAAGCGGGGGTTGCATGGGGGGTTTATGTTTTGCCTCTCACTCGCCCTGAAGAAAAATATAAGTAGTGCGAGCGAAAAGCAAAACGCAAATACCCGCAGTGTAGAGCATCCAAAAGGAATTCGTGTCGATGATTGTGCTCCAAACAATGAGCCATGATGGGCGATGATAACGGACGCGATTATGAGTAAGAGGGGTTACGTAATACTACCATCCCGTTCTGCTGTATAGCTACGTCCCATACGGGCCCATGAGGGCCCATTGTGTGGAGGGGCCATCAGAATTATCTGAATTGAGGACCACCGCGAGTCGATTTTCCGCTAGGGGCGCTAGTGGAACGTGGGTCCTGCGGGAACATTTCGAACGTCACTTTGACAGTTCTTCCATATAGACAATGGACCCACGCATGAGTGGCGCTGCCTGGTGAGCGACAATACGGTAGCTCCCGATTCCGGACGTGTGGGGCGTCCCTAACCTTTTTATTTTCCTTTCCTGCGTTTTTCACTTGTGACTGACACTGACATTGGTAAACGTAAAGCTGAATGCTATGCTAGGTTGTGCTTGTGAAGTGAATTCAAGAAATCAAGTGAAGAAATACGGTCAACTTATAAGACTGGCTTGCCTAATTAGAATTTTTCAATAAATTTGCCGTTTGTGTAGACAGAAATCGAAACTGAATAGCTAAAGCTTGATTCTGTATATCACGTATTTATGTGTCTTATTTTTTTACACCCTTACGTTTCTTTATTTAAAACTATGGGGAAAATCTAAAAGAAAACTCTCAACTAAACCCCTTATTATTTTGGTTGTTTTGTTTAATTTAAGTATTGTTTACACCGATACACGAATCCTTTACCTTTTGGATTACAAGCTATGAAAAATATGAATTCCCTGCAGAACAACATTTCCGAGCTCTTAAAACTAGCTAAAAAATTCAACTGCTTCTATTTCTCAGGTAAATCAATTGTTGGAATTTATAAATTCTTGAATTTACTCACACATTTCAGTATGTATTTAATAGTGTTTATTTTTAAAGGTTTACATCAAGGCATATGTAAACCATTCATAGTTGCTGGTCATCAAGTTGGGCTGATTCGACCTGACGTTATGAAATATCTGCAAAGATTTCCAGAGGTAAACTTTCTAATATAATTACAGTCATGGCCAGATGTGACCAAAACATGGATGATCAAGCAAACACTTCAACTTAATTAGAAACAAATGTGTGAATATGTTCCTAAGTAAGTTGAAGTGTTTATTTGATTATCCATATTTTTTTTTAAATTATGTATTTTCAGCACTTTGCAATACATTCAAGTAGGTATACCTTGTTTAAGCATGGATCAATTGTGTTGTTATTTAAAAAAATTGTCAGTTACTTTTTAAATTACCATCAAATTTGCAAAGTCCTATTTGTAGGCATTTTTATGGGAGAAAAAAATCTTGTCCCTAATTATCTGGCCACAACTGTGTGTATGGTAACTACATAAATTATAGTCAAGTATTAAAAGTAGGTACTGTAATATTTCAGGTTTTTAGAATCACTGGTAAATATGTGGAGCTCAATCCTGCATTCCGTGACTATCAAGAAAGAACAGCTAAAGTAGCTGATGTGTTACAGAGTTTAAGAAAAGATGGAGAGTTATGTGCACTTAAGGGTTGGAGGGATGAGGTGAGAAAGAGTAAAGATTTTTGTACATACAGCAACACTTTTAACTGTCCATCAGTAGACCTTATGCCATTGCAATAGGGATCACAAATGATCAATCACTAGTGATGGCAGTTCAATTATGGTATGCAACTGTGAGGTTTTTAGTTAATATTTTAATAGCTATTAAAAAGACCTGAAATCTTGAGGACAATTCTAATTAGGAACTTTTAAGACATAGCATCTTGTAATGTGAACATGTTACATTTTTGAATAAACCATTTGTAAACTGAATATCTTCTTTTTGCGGTACTTAAGTTAGGTCAGTTATGCTAAAAAAAAACAACAGGGTGTAATGTGTGTGCAAGCTGGTTGAGGATCTTGATTTTTTACTATAGAAGCTATGGTTGTAATGTGTCGAGAGATACAGTGTGCTAGCATACATATATGTATACAGATAGCCAGTTTATTAGTAAATTCTACTTATGTTAAAAACTTTTGCATTAAAATTATTCTCTAAAAAACTGTCATGATGTTTTTTAGGTACTTACATGTTTTCTACATAGCGGTGAAGTGTGAGTGGTTTATGGAAATTAATATTTACTGAAAAGGAAAATAAAATTATTTTTTTTGTCATTCAAAATAATGGTTTCCAATTTTTGTTTTGGTTTTAGTGTTTTGGAGTGAGCACTCCCTGTTATTATGAAAACTTGATGGAAATGGAGCGGAGCGCAATTTGCCTGTTCGGCATTAGGAACTATGGCGTCAGTGTGTCCGGCTATGTCAACCATCCCACCAAAGGGCTGTGCATCTGGCTGCAACAGAGGAGCTTCACCAAACAAACATGGCCAGGTTTGTGTGACATAATATACACCCTATTTCTTTTTTCTGTTAACTTTAAGGGGAGATTCTTCAGGTTAACTCAAGTTAATTTCTCTAAGACAAAACTATAATAGTTTTTGATATGTTCAATAACTCAATTTATTAGCTGAACCATTGTAAAAGTTACTAAACTATCTACTACTATGCTGTGTTTTGGAATGTGCAGTTTTGACTAAAGTTAAGCTTTGTCATATGTGACATTTATGAAAAACGAAAACTTTTTTCATGTAGCTCCTTTTGACCTACAAAGCAACGTGTCGAATTTAACGGTAATAAAAAAAAACACGGTGTATGATTATGTGTTATGTTTTAATCTTATGATTATGAGCTATAAAGCTTACTGTCTAGGGCAGTTTTTCATTAATATTTTTTCAAATGATAGGTACCAAAAGACGTTTGGGACTTACAATGTGAAGTGCCTAAGGAAGAGAGTGATTTTAATTTAAAACAGACGGACGGACGGACAACAAAGTTATCCTATAAGGGTTCCGTTTTTTCCTTTTGAGGTACAGAACCCTAAAAGTAAGTTATGGTAATTCAGTCAACTAGTAGGTTTGACTGACACTTCAAATGCCATTTTTTTTCGTAAGAAATTTTCATAGAGTAGGTACTAAAGCCACCTCTCAGCTAAAAGCTAAAGCTATCTTCCGAAAACCTAGTATACTAATAAATAAATAATATACAGTCCTGGCCAAGGTATAGGGACAAGAGTTTTTCCCCATACAAATGTATACAAATAGGACTTTGCAAATTTAATGATAATTTAAAAATTAATTGACCTTTTTTTTAAAATAACAATACAATTTATCCATTCGTAAATAAGGTACATGTGATATTGTAAACACTTAACATATAGGTATTATGGAGGTGTTAAAGGGTTCCGCTGCTAGGGAAAAGCCTCCCGTTTTTCTAACAGTATTGTTACATTTACTTAACATGCATTATAATTTTTGCTTTAATAACTTTAAAATTTACTCAACATTGTATGGTCATTTTTGAGATAGAAGAGATAAGTCTCAAATGTACCTAAGTACCTATGGCAAATGGTTACAATTTCCCTAGGCGTTTGGTGGATTCGAATTCAACGTCTAATATATGTTTGCCATATCAAAAGAAAATAGTGAAACAGAAGACCACAAATAAATAAAAATTGAACAGTGATTCCTTATCGAGATGATTCTAGGAAATTCTAACGCAATATTTTTAAGGTTGCGTTAAGTTATCACGGATTTCCTGTGGCCACATTAGCCAGCCATATACGTTCGGCCATATCCGCCGGATCTGGCAATCAATCAATGTAGGTATGGTAAATTTGTCTGGTGGATGCCCGGCGGACTTACCTGCTATGCAGATTCGAAGGATTGCCCAAACGTACCTTAGGTATATTATGGCCCGTTATTCATAAATATACAGATTCATTTTTATCTTACGTCAGTGGACAGGATGTCGTGGTTTTTAAGCTTCCTTAACCCACACATTAACACGCGCCTTTCAGTCATATTCTGTAATCAATCGATACATTTTTAAAATGTTGTTTGCCCAGCGGTATGATGTTGAGGTTGAGACTTTCAATCCGTAGGTTTCGGGTTTAAATCCTGCCGGTTCGTACCAATGAGTTTTTCGGAACTTAGAATGTTCCAAATATCATTTGATATTTACCAATCGCTTTCGGTGAAGAAAAACATCGCGAGGAAACCGGACTAATCCAAATAAGGCGTAGTTTACCTTCTGGGTTGTAGGTCAGATGGAAGTCACTTTCGTTAAACTAGCGCCTACATCCTACCTACGTCAAATCTTGGGATTAGTTGCCAAAGCGGACCCCAGGCTCCCTGAACCGTGGCATAATAACGTAGTGATATATAACGTAGCAAAAACTGAGATGATGGTTTTCAAGGCAGGAAGAGGTCCGGACAATGTGCCGGAAGTAAAATTGAATGGTGAAAGCGTTCGAAGAGTGCAACAGTTCAAATATCTTGGCCACATACTTACCGACGATATGAGGGACGACAAAGATATGGAACGAGAACGAAGGTTTGCTGGGTGTAGTGGGAGAGTCAAGTTGACGTTATTTAACGCCTACTGTCTCTCCTTCTACACCTGTCAACTGTGGGTGAGGCACAGCAGAAAAGCGTACAGCGCCATCAGGGTTCAATAATACATATTTCGAACCTTGATGCGGCTGCCGCGGTTCTGCAGTGCCTCGACGATGTTTGCCGAAGCTGGAGTTCCCGACTTCTATGCCGTGGTACGGGCGCGCGTTGCTTCCTTCTGGGAGAGATTGAGTCGCTCAACTAACAGCATCCTGGCTGCTGTGTACCGTGACATGAATAGCCCCATTTTTAGGTGCTGGCTATCTGCTCACCAGAGTGAGAATCGCAAATAAGTGACGGTCAACATACTTTTGTAAGTTGACACGGTATAGCTATAATTTATATGTGACGTCTACGATTTTACCTCGTAATTTATAAGGTTAATTTTAAGTTTTATTTTTATTTTTTGTTCTTATTTTCTATTTTATTAGAATTGCTTTTTTGTGTTTGCTTTTATGATCATTATGGGTACAATACCTGCACAATAAAACTTTATTTATTTTATTTTATATTTTATTTTATTTATAAGCCGGACAGTAGCTAGGAAGAAGTTTACAACGCTTCCCGTCAGTTAAATAAAGTTTTTTAATATGATGAGACTTGAATCTAATTTTGAAAAAAAAACCAAATGAATTGAGAACCTCCTCTTTTTGAAATTTTGAAGTCGGTTGATAAATATATTTAATGATGGTGATGGTACAGGAAAATGGGACTGTTTCGTCAGCGGCGGGCTGGCAGTGGGCTATGGAATCTTGGAGACCTGTATCAAGGAAGCCGCCGAGGAGGCATCCGTCGAGGGAGAATTGGCGAAAAAATTGGCACCAGCTGGATGTGTCAGGTTAGATTGGTTTCATTATTTTGCTAACTAAGAGAAAGCAAAGAAAAACTCCGTTTTCATTTTAATATTGATCTGTTACTTCATTTAATACTTTGGAATACTATTAAAATTAAATTCATGTCAAGATTACTTTGTCCTATTTATAACGTTGGAAATATGATAGTGGAATCTAATAGGAATAGATGAAATTTCACTTTTACCGTAAAACCTAATTTGAATTAGGGAATATGCCGAACATCACGAACATGTACATTGTATTGTATTATACATTACTTACCAAACGGGAAATATCAATTCTGAACTGAACTCGAAATTAACTGCTCCTAGTAAGTAATTCATCATCGTAAGGTACCGGGGATAATTTACGCCCATTTAACTAACTTCAAGTAACGCTAGGGCGCGCCCCTATATAATTTAAGAAAGTAGATCGAATTTAGGTTGGAATATTATTAAATAACCGCGATATTTAAAAAAAGTGTAGGGTACGTTGTTCAACATTGAAACAAATGGACACAGTGAAACTCTACGATATCTCGGAAACGCGGATTCGTCGGCTAGTGCCTAACTACAATCAAGGAAGGACAAGGTCAGGGAAACCCACGGCCTCCCCAGTACACAGTCAAGCCTCGGAGAAGGATCACGAGGCTGCGAGCGTTATTGTGATTTCGTACGCCAAAAGTAACTTTTTTAATTTACGTTTCCTGATTTTTAACCAAGATATAGAAAATCGATTGTTGTTATTGAATTTTTCGTTGTATGCTATATGTATTAAAGTTTATCTGGCGCTAATTATTTATGAAATTTGTTCACTTCTTGATGCAGTTTTTTTAAATAGTTTAAAGAATACCCTGTTGTCTCGCAATTAAACAGTTTACAATGAAACAGGTATCTTTATTATATGAAAAAAAAAAAATGTTGCTAGAAAGTGTACGATATCAAGCATGGGTGTACTCAGGATCCTCCTGCGTCCACCTAGTTAGCAATCTTGCCCAAGGTTGCCCAACCCGTTTCTCGATTCTGAATGAAACTCAAGTTGCATACAATGAAACTGTCTTAAGCTTTTGTAAATTTCAGCAGAATTCTAAATAATTCAATATGTTGGAAACCTTTCCAAAGAAACCAAGTAAATCCTATCATTGTTGTCTCCTTTCCTTTCTCATTACTGAATTGATTGAAGAATATATATAATGCCACTATTATTATTATATAACATTGTTTCGATGTTGACTAGCCCTGTTTCATGGTAAATTGTAATTATTTCATCTGTTTCATCGAAAACATGCACAAGGACACAATGGAATAAAACATTTTTTTTAATGCATATAAAACACTAACTGTAAAATTTAAGTAGGAAACAAGAATGCTATACAATTTCCAACTAAATTGTATATCACACTCCTAAGATTAACAACACCAGAGATAGAAAAAAAAAACTTTTAGTGTTTCATTGATGAACAACTTACCCTTAATATTATTATCAATTATTAATCCGACGTAATATCGTACTTTTACTTACATCAAACAGTAAAATATTAACATATATATGTGTATTTTTTAAATATATTGTATACAAGTATAGCTTCAATAAATAATGAATGTTGAAATTCATGTCGCTTCTGCATAATAAATTTCTTAGGTCTACCGGTTAGTAATGCCATCTTGGCAGGTGCTATACATTGCGTTTGTGATACTTCAAATTGAATGCTACCTAAAAGAAATCGCGGTAATGTATTTCATGTCATTTCCGTCTCCAGATTTAGGCCCGAGACCCGAGAAAAGCCGAATGGTTAACTGATTTTAGTTGTTTTGTACTTTAAGTTTTTATATAGTAAGGTACTTGTACCATAGATGGCCCATTCCTTAACATAGCCCACTTTCAACATTTCATACTTAGAGCGTTCGAATGAATTTGAATTTGGGCGCCAATGTTAGGTTAGTACCATAAGCATAAGTTCTAGTTCATATCAAACTGTAGAACCCACCTTTTTTACTGGAGTCTTCACTTTGTCAGCCAAGTTGTAACAGGCTCGCGTGTTATATATAACCTATCAGTCACTTAAGTTATAGTATTTCTTTAGAAAATCAAGGAGATTTAGTGTTTCTTTTAAACAATAAGTTTGTTTGTAGTTTAAGGGCGATCCCATAAAGGTAACTGTTGTTTGTATTTTTTGTTAATTTTCATTTTATAGAAAGAATGCTCGCTGCTGAGAAAAGTAACTATTAAGGTCCACCTGACGTTCTCCCAAGAGGGCCCGGTGAACTTGAACCGGTTGTAAACTTGAACGAGTAGCAGATATGAGACAGTGCGGTAGATGTATTTCATGGTACAAGGAATGTGTTGGCCTCACTAAAAACGACGTGGATGAATTCCCGTGCCCCGATTGCAGCTAAGACTGTATTTTTGTACCTAAGTACTTAATAATTTTCGCAACTGTTTTTTGATACTCCTAATAAGGCCCATAAAAAATATTTCAAAAATTTGTTTATATTTTAGAAGCTTATTCCTTGTTTAAGTTTGAACTAATCGTAGAATAAGCAGAAGAAAAGTGGTATTTTTAATATTATATGAAGAGATTTTATGTTTTTTGGTAGATTAAGTTTTGTTAAGCCTAAGACGGCCCACCTAATTATGACTAAAATATTTACTGCAAGAGACTGATTACCTCAGAAACTAATATAATAGGTTAAGGTTTATAATTAAACATAGGTAGGTACTTTTGTTTCGATACCTCATATAATTTTAGTGTTAAAAATAGGGCCATGATAAGCGCATATATTCCTAAAGAGGCCCACTTTTAAGGTTATTCAAAATAATAGTTTTCCTTAAGATATCTTTATTTTCGTACTGAATTCTATGTTGACCCTGTTCACAAATAAATAAGGAAAGTTTGATTTCAGAATTTATGCTTTATTTTTTATTTATTTAATTTATGCAAAAAATGGGCCTTACATGGCGCAGGTATTATAGCTAGAAAGATTTTTTTACGACAAAAATTGAGATTATTGTACTTATTGTACACTCATATAATTTAAACTTTGGTGAGTCATACTGACATTAAACTTAAACGGTTCAAACTCACGAGTTTTTATCAAAATAGGCGTGACATGTTTCGA
This sequence comes from Lathronympha strigana, assembly GCA_949128165.1. Classification (NCBI taxonomy): domain Eukaryota; kingdom Metazoa; phylum Arthropoda; class Insecta; order Lepidoptera; family Tortricidae; genus Lathronympha; species Lathronympha strigana. Next base: position 8,737,201 of record OX421907.1, on the reverse strand, counting down.
CTGCATCGGACTGTTCTTTCGGGGACAGAAAGAGTGGTGTTGTCACCTCCGCGGTTCGGTCATCACTGAACATGTCACACCTATTTTGATAAAAATACTTGAGTTTTAATCGTTTAAGTTTAATATTGTACACTCGATGTCTTCACCGTTTGTTTTATTTCAGCTTCTACTTCGAGAGTGAAAGGGGACTATTCCCAAACACGGAGTACGTGTACGACCTGGAGTTGCCTTTAGATTTCGTGCCGCAAAACGCCGACGGGGAAGTCGAAAGTTTCGAGTTGCTGACGGCACAGGAATGCATTCAGAGAGCCCTTTCACCACAGTTTAAAACCACCAGTGCGCCTGTCCTTCTTGACTTTCTGATAAGGAAGGGATTTATCACACCAGAAAACGGTAAGTTTTGAAAGAAGACGGGTGTTTGGTAGGAACGAAACCTTTTTTTAAATAAATGGTCATTTCATGAAAACGTAACATGAGTCACGACTTTACTGCATGTTGTTTTTAAGTAATTGTACAAATACATGTAAGTGTCTTTACATTTAGTTCCATGAATTAATGGATCGAGCGGTGAAATCGTGACATGCGTTACTCTTGTAGTCGAATTACTACTTGTGGTCAATGTGTCAAACAAAATATACCTAATGTACTTAGAAAGGGAACCTCTTTTTTGTTGTGTCATAATCATAAATAATTTAGTGTTATGATATTTGATATGGTATATGATCGTATGCCATAATACTTTGATAGTGTTGTTGTATACATTGTTACTCAGCACGTAAAGTTTATACTTACTTGATAGGCTATTGTTTCCTTGGAAACTGTATACAATCGACAAACATTGTATTGGCCAGAGTCGACGTAACGTGACATCCCACTTTTGACAGTTATGCTTTGACCCTATTTTTTTATTTTTTTTTATTTTCACTTTTATTTTCGAAATATATACAGTAAGTGTAATTTACCTAACTACCTACCTCTACCTACCTTAAATCTAGAATAGGTCCTTGAGGCATTGTACCTAAGATGCTGGCGGCATTTCCTCGTTGTATCGCAATGCTGATACGTTGTGCGAGGAAGCTCTTCGGTCACCTACGGTTTCTACGAATAACTTGCGTGCGCTGGGACCCCATGGACCAAGAGTTTCGACCCCGAATGGTACAAAAAGGTACTCTCTGCCCAGGCTCTTATATTTATTACGTTTTAAAATTTAGGCGCATTCAGCCGCTCCGCCCGCTTTTACATTAGTTCGTTGGAGATGGGACGGTGTCAGCGCGTCTCCGCAAGTAGCATCCCACACTAGCATCCGTCCCAAACTCCAAAGAACCAAGGCCACCCCATCGGGTCTCTTGCCATCATCCCTGAAAATGCCAGTCGGCTCAAGGAGAGCAGGCACGTTGATGGTGGCAAAGTGACGGACGGATTATGTCATTAAGAGACGCATGTCTCGAAAAACGGCCTTCACTCTTTTTACAACACAATCCATGGTGTCCCAGTCGGTCCACGTCTGTGCCACAAGGACATGAGTGTGGCGCACACACCGAAACCTCCAGTCGCAAACCAGTCGCCAGTCTAAGGGAGACCGGTTCCAAGAAAGTACCAGTATTAGGCGTAGGATGGGCATGAAGCCAGTAACCAGCTTCCCGGGATCCGACCGCCTCGCGTGATCTGAACCTGAGAGTGTGTGTGTGTGTGTTTGGGTTGTCTCGAAAGTCTTTGCCCAGGCAGGCAATTTTAAAAGCATTTTTAGCATCCTCAAAGCTTGCGATCTCACAGTTTGTAGGCAAAGCACTTAAAATATTTCCTATGAGACCGGCTGTGCTATGAGTGGATGTTAAAAAGCTGGGGATGCCACACTAGAAATTTTGCGAATTTCTAAACCCTCGAACCGAATAGGGAGGGACGCCTGAGACCAGGAAGGCTTATTCAGCTGAATCTTTAAACTAATTTTGATAAAATTTAGATATTTCCAAAAAGGACAGCATCGGAGCACATACGTGAATTTAGGGACAAAAAGACAGAATTTAAGAATCACAAGAGCATAATGAAGGCTAATTTCGAGTAAACGATTCGTGTGACTTTTGAATTTTGATATCGAGTTAGAAATATAGTCGGGAAAAGATCAAATGAATCTAAAGCCTACAGCTTAACAGACAACCTTGCTTCATAATATGAAGCAAGTATGAAGTTCATACATATACATGAGGATCAAATCCTAACTGGGCATTTCCATTTTTCGTAACAGAGAGTTAAATTACTTATTGCTAAATAAGAAATCGTAACAAACCGGATATTTTTTATCCTTATTAATGCTGTTAGAATATCAGTATCAGTAGTTATCAGTGTTGTTCATATTTTTCAAATTTTATTAGTGGAAAATGACTTATTTAACTTTCTTTCAACAATGTCTTAATTGAGTACTACGAAAACTGGAAATGCCCAATTGCCAAATGTGCGATGTTAAGTTACGACGATAATATATTGATGATATATTGTATTGTGTTGTGTTATGATTAAAGAGAGGAGTTTTAAGAGAGGTATGGGCACAGCGGATGCATATCGTTTAGTGTGGTAGGGCACAGCACAACGAATGTCGTCTCGCTCAAATCTGGAGCAGAGCCCATCTGGGGAAGTACCTCCACCTTACAGAAAACCGCAGTTAAATAACACTAGACCCTACTCATAGTGTTGTGTTTCTGTTGGTGAGTAAGGTCGCCAGAGCTCCAAGAGGATTCGCTGTGTTGACAGCTGAGGACCCACGGAGCAAAGCCCTTGGCCCGTTTGGCTGTCAACACAGCGAATCCTCCTTTTTTTTTTTTTAAGGGTCGGCAACGCGCATGTAACACCCCTGGTGTTGCAGGCGTCCATAGGCTACGGTGGCCGCTTACCATCAGGCGGGCCGTATGCTTGTTTGTCACCGTCGTAGTATAAAAAAAAAAAATTGATATATGATGATGATATGATTGATTATGTTTGCCGTTTATTTAAATCATCCCGCAACTTTCATATTTTGACCCCTCGATACGCTAACGCGATCGAGAAGTAAGTGTCGTACAACTTTTATACTAGGCCTTCTGGGTTAACCGATGTTGACAAATTTAAATATACTATATGTATTAAAAATATAACTATATGTATTAAAAAATATATATGAATTTTATGATATAATTTTTATTCAAACATAACTAGAATAAGTATTATTAAATAAGTGAGCGAATCGAGTCAGTTCTCTACTAGTCTACTCATTATTAGAACAATCTAGCGTTTGTATCTGTGTATGTTTTATTTCTTCGGTGATAAGATAACTCGAGTATTGTTGGCCGGTTTGTCGTGAAATTTGGCAGGTTTAGTAAATGAGAAAAACAATATTTTTTAATTCAAATAAAAGCCAAATCGGTCAAGGGGTTGCCAAGGGTTCTCTAAATTATCGCCAAAAATAATCTTGCCGAATATCAGTTCCCAACCAACTTATCGCAGAATTTCATTTCGCCGGTTTGGTCAGGCGCGGGCTCTAAGGTTTTGCAGACGTATCTTTCACATATTATCATAATCCAACCTTTTTTTTTGTCGCAGAGGAAATGCATTACGCATGGCCGGGACCTGGGGATGGCCCATTAGTGGGGGGTATGTGGGACTCTCTCCTCCAGCAACCCCTCCGCTAGTCGGAGAGAGGGGAGGAGCCTACCCACTAAAACCTCTGCGGCGTTGCCACCACTTGTCGTTGCATGGGGACGCCGTGGGAATTTCATATCATCCGCGACGGCTCCCGACTGTACCGGCTCGTCTTGAGCCGGGGGCTCCTGCATCAAAGGAGAGGGGGAACCGCAACGCTCGGAACCCCCTCCCAGGCATGTAGGGCCAAGCTTGAGGGTCCCCTACCCTCGGCCCTACTGGGGGAGAACGCGGTATATCGTGGCATACCGCGCGCGTCTTCGACCCCTACGCCTCCGCCGAAGAGGAAGCGCCTCTTCGCTATCCTCGCGCTCCCTCTCCGAGGCCTCCTTCTGAGAAATGACGGTTTCACAGAAGGAGGCAACCGCATCCCAGGATCTCTCGCTTTGCAGCATGGCCGCCACGACACTGCCAAGCGAGAGATCACCCAACCCCAAATCCGCCACCATTTCAGCCCTCTGCACGGCCCAGCGGGGACAATCCTCCAGTGTGTGCTGGGCCGTGTCGTCCGCCTCCCCGCATTCGTGGCAGACAGGACTCACCTCTCTGCCAATTCGGTGCAGGTAGTGACCGAAACAGCCATGTCCAGTCATCACCTGCACCAATCTGTAGGTCAGCCTTCTATATCTCCTGTCCGCCCACGCGTCAAACGAGCCGAGGAGGGCCCCGACCGTGCGGACCCCGTAGGGGCTGTCCTCGAGGTTGATCCTCCACTCTTCCCTTACTCTCCTCTTTGCCTCCTCTTCGGCCGCTCTCACCTCTTCAGGAGCAGGGTACACTCCAGTTACCCTGCTTTCCACCCTTCTTTTGTGCGCCTCAGCCAGCCTTCCAGCTTCAAGTTCCCACGGTGGGGTGCCGGCCAAGGCGCATGCAGCCATCCATCCCACCGTGCGGTAGGCCCTGCATGCCCGTTGGGAAATCAGCCTTTGAGGCCTCCGCAGCAGCGCCTTATTTGACGCCCCTAGCCTATCTATCCATATCGGGGCGCCATAAAGGGCCATGCTTTTGGCCACTCCAGCGTACAGGTTCCTACACGCAGCGGAGGGCCCCCCTACATTGGGCAGGAGTCGACCCAGGGCTGCCGCCGCCGCCACGATCCTTGGAGCAAGTTGGCGGAAGTGCTCCTTGAAGTCGCACCTGCGGTCCAGAGTAAGGCCCAGATACTTGATGTGGGCCCTAATCTGGACCTCTTCGCCTTGCACCCGTAACTTGGCCCCCGTACGTGGGCGCCACCCCCTCCCCCCGAATATTATTGCCTCGGTCTTGGGAAGGGACACACGCAGACCGAGGAGCGCGATCCTCCCCACCATATGTTCTGAGGCTGCCTCCGCCCTCCTCATAACCTCTCTCAACTCCCTGCCCCGGACAGCCACCATCGTGTCATCCGCATAGCAGACGACGGCTGTTCGGGGGATCATAATCCAACCTAACTTAAGGTTGGCAAATGAAAGTTGGCATGCCAACATTTCCAAATTATTATTTTCCAAGTGAATCATCGGCGAAAAGTTGGTTGGCAAGTGATATTCGGCGAAATTAAATTCGAAGAAAGGGCAGGATACCGTTTTGCCAAGATGTAGGGGCCGCGAGTTCGCGTTAGGGGCCAAACAGTAGTAAACATTTATATATATTTTTTGCAGAGCCAAATTACCGGTACCTAGTGGAGCTGCTTCATGTGCCGCTGCAGTCGATCTACAACTGGCCTTACACCGCCGCTCCCGTAGTCAACGGCGACGGCCCGCAAGTGCAAACATCCAATTAATATGTATACATCTATACATATTATGTAGCTAACATTATATCATTGCCCCAGCTCATTTTCTACACGTATTAATTTCTACATATAATTTGTGTATGTCGTATTTATTACACATGTTTTGTGATTCCATTATTTATTTTAATTCAGGGCGTGCTTGTAAATAGTTCCGTTTTCATTGTCCGTCTCAGTTATTTTAATAACATGTAATAATGCGCTTCCTTAGCTTTTTATTAAATTCTTAACCCAGCAGGTGAATCAATGATAGGTACCTTAATCAATCATGTTTATTTCTGGAATAATTGAATAATCAATATTTTAGTCTAATCTAATCATAGTTGCAAAATTGTTGCGACGGTTATATTTTAAACAAAACTCAGATTGTCCTATAACATGATATTATTTACCGGATGTCATTAAATTAAAATCAATACTTAAGTAGAACAATATTTTCGTTCATTCAAATAGTCAATGCCCTTTGCGATTTCAATGAAAGCTGTAATATATTGTCTTAAAACATAACACTTTAAACCTTATTTGAATAAAAGACCAACTCCTGAAGTAGCTCGTATGCTACTAAAGACGATAGTTTAGCTAGGTATGGTTAATTTCTGTGATACTTTACCAGATTGGTATAAGGGATTTGTAATTTAGTTGAGTGTGAGATTACTAGAAAAATAAAAGGATTTTTATGTATTTATTTGATCTATTCTTTTTCAGTTTGATTGTATCGCTTTAGATAGTTAACTAAAATATTGTTTGAGTAATGACATTGCTCGTTCTGTGAAAATGTTAGGATATTTTAGTGAATAGGTGCTATGTAATATTCCCTCAAGTACTACTTATTGAATAAAGTTACGGTAGCCTAATATCTATCGCCGTAGAGTAGGCATTTTCGATTGCTTGGTTTTGACCAAGGGATATATCTAAGGTGTATTTGAATACACATAATGTATATTATACATATGTGAACATGCTTCTCTTACCTTAACCAGTATAAGTTCTCTCAAATTAGAACTTTTTATATTTTTTTTAATGCTAATATCTAACGATGTTAAATCCACCAACCGAAACAATCTTAATAAAATTTCAACGTTATTTGGTTCAAACTCCTTAACATATTTGATTGAAACGGCCTTGCCATTACTATTGTTCTAGCGATAACACACATCGAACTAAGTTATTAAATGTCTAATTTGAAATCAACTAACGAAATGTTCGTTTAATACCTATAGCTTTTAGTTCTAATGCGGGTTGACTTAAGCACATATACTTACCTAGCTCTTAATTGTAAATAATGTGTAGAAAATAGAAAGTTGCTTCTTAAAATACCCTTTTTTGATCCACAAAATGTAATCTATCTATGACCCATATAATTTTGATATTTAATCATCATCTAGTTAGTCATGAGTGAAAAAAGCCAGGCAGGGTCGCCGATTGAAAGATTTCCGATTAGTAAGTTTAATTACGTATCCGTGTCGATGAGATTAGAAAATGCGTGACGTAACGCCTTATCTCATTATTACGGACTGATAAGGATATGAAAATTGTGAAGAATCACAACTAACGATTTTCAGGAATTTTTAGTATAATACCAACTCTGAAATTTTTTCATATTTTTTTTGTGATCTACAGGAGTTTATCTCGAAATGGTTTTTGATTAAGGGATACTTATTAAAAATTTTGAAATATCAATTTCCTAAGTCGCTGTATCTACCTACTCTTTAGCAATGTAGGTACAATACCTAGTTTAAATTGGCATATCGTGCCGTGGTTTTTAGCGCGGTGCCTGTTTTACGCGTTATTGAGACAATGAATCGTGATTCTCGATGTATGTGTCATTTTCAGTAAAGAGATACGTACCTATACCTTAATAAGGTTGATTGTTATAAAGTCATAATATAGTCGCTGACGGGAAAAATTGTGCCCTGCGAGTTACAGTTCTGAAATTTTTACCAGAGCTGAAGGGTCTCAAAACAGCTATTTTTATATGCGGAGGAAAAACCCGAAAAACCAATTAACCAAGCAATGTAACCGAACAATTCGGTTTTTTATCATTATTCGGATTTGGAATTTTTAAAGCTGTAACGTACCTGTCGATTTTGTTCCAGCGGCGACTCTACTATTAAGGTAGGGTATTTGACATCGTGTGACTGTTCAACACCGACAATTGTACTTTTTGGTTTTGAAAATGGCACATACCTATGTATTCAGCAAACTAATCTGCCATCAGGCTGTTTCCCCCTGACTGGAATTCAAAGTGAAAATTGTTGTTTCCGTCACCAGATTATTTAGAATTCTTTACCTTGTCAATTTTGGTAAAGAGAAAGAGCAAAACAGGGAAAGACAAAAATGAAGAAGTTTTTATGGTTCCACACTCAAAATGGCAAAAACAGAACCCTAAGTTTCGTTATGTCTGTCCGTCCGTCTGTATGTCACAACCATTTTACTCAGATAGGTACCATACGTTAATGACATTTTCACCAAGTGTGTTTTGTGTGTCGCTACCTATATTTTGGATAAGTACCTAAGTATATAAATTGTTAAAATGTTTAAAAGGTCTCTCCATACATGTAGGTACTTAAAATTAAGTATTTTTTTGCAAACAAACGTGGTAACGGCCTAGATTTCTACAAGGCACTTACGCTATACTAAACTAATAACCAGGTGGTACTGGTCACAAGTAGGGGGAACTGTGTATAAGTCAGGGACACGAGGTAAGACGGGGCCACCCACATGTAGACAAAAGTATACATTACACTAACGCATCGTAATGGCCCCCCCTGGACGCCCCTCCCGACTACTCCCGAGCGCGGAGTGGTGATCAGGCCCATGTCGGCAGCGAGTAAGACCATGTGTGTCTGTTCACTGCAGATCGAAACGTGTTTACCGATTTCTTGGTCTATTATTTGGGAGCGCAATAACTTGTTATAAAACCGTAAGTAAATAGGTAGTGCCTGATTAACGTACCTAATTTTTTTAAGCATTTGCTATTGTTAGATATCCTGTGGCGAAAGTCATAATTCTTGAATTTTGATGTCCTTTTTTACTAATATTTTGCTAAATAACGGCGGCGAAGGCAAGACGGAGCAAATTTTACGAGTCATGATGGGGTTTATCCCATCTAGCCTCTATCAAGAGGTTTATGGTGTAATGTTTCTGAAATTGCACCCATTTCTTCTTTTGAACCGACTTCCAAAAAAGGAGGAGGTTCACAATTCGTCGGAATCTTGTTTCATTTATTTTATTTTTATGTATGTTCACCGATTACTCCAAGCTCTGCCGTCCGTTGAATAATTCTTTTTTTATAAATTGAAAGATATGGGTATACTACAAAAAAAGTGACCAAAGCCTTCGGTGAGCAGGGCTAGAATCGAACTAGCTACCTGATTTCGCAGCAGACGCCCTAACCATTGGGCTACCCGATCACTGCAGCGGGAGTTCGAAATTTCTTAAAGTAAAAGGTTCCTTAAGGTAAAGGTTTCTTAAGGTGCGTTCCGCCAATCCTATACAATTGTAGAGCACGAATCAAATTTATATATAGTAGTGTTTTATTTATATATAATTGTGTATTTATATGCAGTACTTTTAAATAACAAAAAATAAATGATTTGATTTGAGTGTGCGCACAGCAATCGCCGCGAGCGCTTCTCACTCATGATTATGGGACGGGGACCGTTCCGAAACATGTCGAGCTATTTTAGACTTTATTGACGTGAGTAACCTGATAGGGGAACCAATAAATGAACGATTAAGTGATTCACCTAACTTTGGTTTTTTTACGTATGTTTTTTACAAAGTTTTGTTTTTATATTACACTATACTACATATAGTCTAGTTTAAATTAACGTATTCCAAACCTTCCTTAAACCATCCAATATTTTTATAAAAATGATTGTGCTGAAATTGGTCAATTTCCCCAGAATGTGAACAAAGTGTTAGGGCACTTTGTATCCCATATGTGGGATAAGATGTATTTTCCATTTTAATAAAATTCGAATAACACTCATGTACCTATTATAATATTAACTTGTTCAATTCGGTTTTTTCCATTTTAGATATTTTTTATTTTCTATATATTCAGTATACTTAATTAGTTAGCAAATCCAAAGCTATATAATAATAAGTACTTAATTAACGTTTCAAAAAAATAACACCGACATAATTTTAAATAAGTACTCTGTTTATTTACTTCTTTACCTTAGCGTAGCGTAGACGTAGCTCTTATACACAGTTCCCCTAGGAATAACCCAACCTAATTCAATGGCACTTTATCGCCAAGACGGAACGGTGATGGTTTAAAACAAGAAAACGATCCGAAATTATCAAACCAGAGCCCCGTGTCTCGCCTGCACTAGTTAAAATAACTATAATTAATACCAACAGTAGGTACAGTACATAGTTATAATACCAACAACACAATAGGTGAGGGGCCCTACTGCTGGATGCCCTGCGTGGCAACGTACTGCGATGCGACGTATTTTCTACAATACAGTATTTAAACTAACGTTCAAATCATTTAATTTAACCCGTTATTGTTTTGATCAGAAACATGAGCATTATGGTACCAATTTTATAAATTTAGACACTTCCGCACGTAGTGTTCAGGTATAGGTAATTTTTTATTATTATTATTGTTTTTCAGCTGGCCTGTATTATTATTTTACAATCTTATAAATGTCAACTCTCAAATAAAAACAACATGATTTGACACAGTGTCTCTCAGGACACTGTGTATTAATTTTTGCCCGGTTACAAATGAACAGTAAGTACACAAAGCGCTGTCAATGACCACTGCCATTACTTAAATGATCGATTACCTCGGTTAGGTTATTCATAAGCAGAATACAAAGTGCACGAGCGTTGGCCGTGACAACGTAAATGTTGATCAGTTTCCCCTAGTTCAACAGTCGTATATAGTTACGCAATACGCATGCACTGTCACAAATGATAAACGTAAACAAAGCTTAGAGGGTGTTACAAATACCATTAACCGACCGCAAAAAGAATGTTCTCAACAAATTAATCTAGTAACCATGAAACATGTAGGTATTCCAGCACGTAAAATGCACGTCATTACAATGTACTTCAGTTCCCCATCAACAAATATTAGGGGATGCTTTTCGTTAGTTTACCGCAACGCAACAGTGGGGCGGGCCAATATTTACTAATAAGATAATTATTTCATGAAAAAAATGAGATTAAGCATCTAGTTTGACTTCTTTTGTGGTTACACTTTTTGGTAGAATAGGCTCGCTCCGGTTCTATTCAGGTTCGGGGTATAAACCATTTGAGAGTGATTATCATTGAATTTACTCAAGTATAATTTCAAGCTTTATTAGAATTTCATGTAACTGGTAATAGTTACCTTTATTCGGGCCTAGCAAATTTTGGGCTAACATGTTTTTTTAGATGCAATCGTGATTAGGGATTTTGAGGATTGTGATAATAGTCAGCAGGATCGAATTATGTTTTTGCCGCGCATATACGGTAGGAATAGGTAGTGAATTTGTCATTTAGTATTATGTAATATTCATACATATTATAAATTGCAGTTTTATACATTTTTACCTCATGTTAGATAAAGATTTTTTGTATATATAAAATAGCATGTAGCGTACGTAAATTATGATGTACTTAACCATTTACCTTTGCAAAACCGAGTGATTATTATAGTGATTATTTCTTATAAAATATGGAATTAAAGTTGGAAATGTAGTGTATTTTATTTGGATAAATGTTTTCTCACTGTAAAATATATCCCCAAACGTTCTGCATCACTGATTTCTGAAAGTGGCTGATAAAATAAATAAAAACGTAATTTTCGAATAAGTTGATTTATTGACAACTGTTTGCTAATACTTTCGTATTGCATTTTAACAAGACTGGGTAAAATAGAATAAGCTTCTAAAATTATTTCTTAACTGCAGTTAAGAAATAACAACTGAAACCTTTACTGCAATACAAAACTTATGGAACAATAATGCACGATTTCATCGTGATTTGCCTGCACCATTGCTAAACAAATAACATAAACACAAATTTCAAAACACTAATTAGGGTTAGTCTATGTATTACACGTAAAACAAGTTATTTATTAAAATCCTAGTTCAATATTTCAAAGGAAAATTGCAACTTGATAAAGTTGGAAGTATGCCGAATGTTTATCTGTCCATTTTGTCTTGTCTTTATAACGACAAGTTATTTCCTAAACGAGTAAGTTTTCAAGTAGTATGTTTTATGTCCAGCATCAATTACTTAAATAAAAACAAGGACAGAGTATCTCTTGAGTCGACATAACTATACCGGGCTACATAACGGACTTAATCCCCGTCGCAGATTGTTAGACTCGCTGTAAAGCAAACTTATTATTCATTATTTCCTTTAATGTTGTTGTAAAGTGAGCTTAAGTAAGATTAAATTTTACTTCAGTTAAGTCTTTAAAACAAGTAATGTACCGAATTAACGTGTTTCTCGTTACTCTCAAACATGCTCCAGCGCGTAGGTATACGAGAGTAGTGGTATGAGCGATACGGACATACTTTCGAATGCCGCATTTGCAATCTAAAACAACTCAATTCATGGTACGCACACAGTTCCTGCGTTATATGAAACTTGTAACCCGCTCGAGCACTTCATTAAGTAGAGTTGTATAAAATAAATTCATTATTTAGCAATCTTATCATGTGGTTACTCTATCGTAATCATACCGCAAACTGCGGCAACTCTCCGCGGCCCTTGACATTTGGCTTAACTATAGTTGAACCCAGTGATTCAGTACTCCAATTTGACGGCTACATTAATGGACACACAACATGTGCTAGTGTCATTTCATAATGTATCTGGGTAGAAAAACAAAAGTTCTCTCTTCTGTACCCTAATTTATTAAGGCTTCTGAATTAATTTCTGGTAGAGACACGTCCTGGACCGGTCTCGACGCAACTTTCGGGTTTAAATTGTGGGTATTATCGGATCTCATTTATATAAATAAACTGAAACGTTTCCTCATCTCTAAAGCGTTCTATTCGGTAAACGAATTTTTAGAGGTATAATTTTTACTAGTTTTTTTTATTTAATTTACCCCACGTATTGGAACTCGACAGTTTGCCAATATTTAACCATTATATTGTATTAATTATTTTAATTAAATTTGTAATGAAAATGTACATATATGTAAATATGAACGACAATGTATGATCAATACAAATAAAGAATATGAATATGAATATTAGTATCAACAATGGTCTCAACTTTCGGGACCAGAAAAGACACTAATCGAGTGTAACACACGTGGGAGGTTCAAGTTTCGTCAGCCAACCGCGGGAGAGACGGGCGTCGTGCGCTAGTAGTCGTGGCCGCGCGAGACGACCTCCTTGCAGGTGGGGCGCAGCAGGATGGTGTGCTCGAACTGCGCCGTGTAGCTGCCCTTGACGTCGCAGAGCGGCGGGTAGGCGTCCACCACGCCCTTGTCGCACAGGTCCTTCAGCGCCATGGCGTAGCGCGACGCGCCCGAGCGCTCCAGCCAGCGCTTGCAGAACGCCAGCGTGCTGAAGTTCTTGTTGATCAGATTCAGGAGTTGTTTTGATGATTGCAACCTGGAATTGAGAGATTTGATGTAATCTACGAGAAAATATTGTATATACGGGCATTTTCAGAAATAAGTGCACCCTTTTAATGAAAATGGGTCCTCAATTTTCCATACAATTTTTTTTGTCAGGTTTGTAACGGCCCATACGAAAGGTGTGAAAAAATGCGTTACAAAGCTGACCAAAAAAAACGGGATACTCTTTTTTTTTAAATAGTACTCGTGGAGTTTAAATAGTGGTCGAGGAGGTTATAAAAAACCCAACACTTCCTATATTTTCAAAAAAAAAACGAAAATGGTACCCTATTTCGATCGATGCCATCTGGTGCAAGTAGCAGGGCAGAGAGGGCGCTAGCCCGCAGTGCACGACAGTGAGTGACTTGTTTTAGATATTATGTAATATACAATAACGAGATCATTTTTCTAACTGGTAGGATGCTAGAAACGTATTGATAAACGCATAATGTTATGAAAATACGAAGTCTAAACTTGCACTACATCTGTATAAAATGATGTCAAATCACTGAACAAAACCGCATTCATCATCAACTGTTTAGATGGCGCTATTTTCATTGAACTAAAAAATGCACTTAAATCGGTCCACCCGCTCTGGAACAACGATACCACAGACAAACACATACATATTCACGTGAAACATCCCCAACAGAGGAGTTAATACAGAAATTCTCAGCATTGGTTTCATGTTTAGTCCATTTCGGAGTAAGATTGAATGAACAATTTGAACACTACCTCAGCGGCACGAACTGCTGGTCAAAGTTCTTCATGTAGTGCGAGCAGTCCATGTCGTCGTGAACCTGGCCGCGGCCCGTGGAGCCGAAGGTCTCGATGGCGTAGAACTCGTTCTCCTCCATGCGAGTGGTCTCGCCGCCTTTCACGATCGGCACGGTTTTACCGGCGTGGATCCCTGGTAACATCATACAATATGTTCAAAACCAAACGATACACTACTACTGCACTATACCGTGTGTAGCATACTATAATTTGCTTTATAGCAATTATAGATGGTACTTATGTAGAACAAAGAGTCACAAACATAAACATACATGGTCAACATAACATTCCGTTTTGAGTTGTAGTTCTAGAATTTTTCATAATGGTAGTAAAAACACATAAAATATACTTAAATATACAGAATACATCCATAACTCAGGAATAAATATTTGTAATAAACCCACAAAGAAATGCCCTGACCAGGTTCGAACCCGGGACCTCCTGCTTCGTATGCAGGGTCACTACCGACTAGGCTAGGAAACCGTTGAAAGGAAGTTAAAAAAACCGGCCACGTGCGTGTCGGACCACGCATTATTAAGGGTTCCGTACCGTCACACAATAAAAAAAACTATCAAGGCAAGGCCTTTTGTAATAAATAGTTTTTTGCCAAAAACTTACGAAAAACTTGACCAAATTTGTTCAAAATAATTTTCGTGGTAAGATCCCATCCCATCTTCCTGATTTTTTTTACATTTTTTAGACCTCCCGTTCAACAGTTAGAGGGGGGGGCATACTTTTTAGACTTGCAGAGTGATTATGTCCGAAAATATTCGATTAATCAAATTTTTGTTCAAGAAACATTTAAGTTATTTCCAAAGGCCTATCCGATCCTGTTCCAGAAGTAGATATTAGCAAAAAATATTTAGATTCAGTTACTATGGGCCCCCGATAAACATTTTTTTTCCGCAACTTTTAGGTTAAAACTAATTAGCGGCACACCACATGCATTTTAATATAAGTATATGCATTTAAAACAGCTGTGACATACGGACGGACGGACGGACAGACGGACTTGACGGAAACTATAAGGGTTCCCTTTGTACCATTTTGGCTACGGAACCCTAAAAACGGGCACGCGCATACTATATTTCGTTTCTGTACTACAATTTACCTATATTAGGTAGGTATATTGTAGTCCTCAAAACTAATGATATGAGACTAAACTCCGGGAGGTTATTTACTCACTATATGGCCCAATTGAATGTCCGTTTAAATTGCGGATAGGCTTTACTTGATACACGGTGCCGTCCAATTCCACTTCATGCGACTCCATAACCTGCAAAAACGTTATTACATTGAAGCAACGTAAATTTAAAACCCTGGCGCGGGTCAATTGTGCTAATGAATTGCTTGCTGCAATATGGCCGAAACGTAAAGATCTTCCTACTACGAAAACCCTCCCCATAATAGGTTAGACGTCAAAAAAAACTAATTTGTCTGTGTGTAAGATTATTAAACAATACCTGACACATATTTTTTCCTTTGTTCGTCAAATGAATAGTGAGATAGTGACGGAAATACAGTGCCTTTGAAGTTTCGTGTCCCCGGAACTTTGATGCTCTTCATCTACGTCAATTTTGAAAAATCTTACCCATCTTGAAAAAGGGAAAAGCTTCATCCCTATTAAAACCCGGCTACTCCAGTGTTAATAAGTGTGTGTACTCCAGTGGCTAATATCCGATGTTACATTTACACTATTGCTAAAACTTGGAAGACATCTACAAGCTCCAAGCCTGTACAAACTCTTGAATGCCCACAAACTGTAGTACAGTTTGGCGGAAGTTTCTGCCAACCTGTTATACTATACACTATACAGATTGGTTTAAGTTAAAAAAAAAAAATTGTGTATAACCTCTTGCACTGCAGCTCCTACATCACACAGCCTGACATCAACCCCTGAGGCCTTAATGCCGGCCTCGGTGGCTTCCTGCACGCCCTTCACTAGCGGGTCGTAGCGCGGGTTGAAGTGTAGAGTGAACGCGCAGTCTATGATGCGCCCGTTGATGTGCGTGCCGAAGTCGATCTTCACCACGTCGTCGTATTCAAGCACTGTGGTATCGCCTGAAAAAATTAAACATGCAATTAGACACCGCAACAGGCAGAGGCCTTTGCCCAAAGGCACACAGAATCAGTTCAAATATAATAAGAAAAGAAGAAAACACCTGTAAAATTTATGTAAAATGATTCTGATATAAGGCTATATATATACGAGTATATATATATATATATATATAACACCGCAAAAAGTCATGCTCTAAACAAAAATACTGAATTATTTTTATAAATAAGTTCGTGTGTGTAAATGTTTGTTACTCCGTAACGTAAAAACCGCTGAACGGATGTGGGCGCAATTTAGATCAGAGTTAGATTATAACCTAGGAACACAAAATTAAGGAGAGGGGCGGAGCTTGCGGAGGCTTTTTCTACGCCTTTTATGTGAACAAAGACGCGGGCGGAACCAGTAGCACTAGCACAAGAGTGCCGTTACTCGCACTTGAGTCTATCTCACGTGCGGGTAAAATCTTTAAATAGTTAGAAAAAGACAGGTAGTCTATCTCGCGGCACTCGTATGCTAGTGCTCCAATTCAAACTACGTAGCTGTTTTCTTCTATCATATTACCAGTATTGGGAGTGTAATGAGCGGCGCAGTGGTTGCGGCTGCAGCCAGTGGGGAAGGCCAACCCAGCTTTGAGCCCGTCTTCGCCGATGAGACGCCGGGCCGTGGACTCCAGCTCCTCGCATATTTGAATCATCGTCATGCCCGGCTTTATCCAGTCGCGCATGTACTGCCGTGTCTGAAATTGTATATTTGTTATACAGCTATAGATTTTACCATGAACAAAGAAATTTAGAAGACTGATAATTTCCATACAAAGGCTTCTGAGGTAAAACACTTGGTCAGGCTATTTGGACTACAGTCGCGCAGCGCCATCCAATAGCGAGTTGTTACTTTATGTCTATATAAAAACTCAACTGTACTTCCTTCTGCCTAGCGTTTTCCCGAATTATGCCACGGCTTAGGGAGCCTGTGGTTCGCTTTGAATCCCAAGAATTGATGTAGGCGCTAGTTTTACGAAAGCGACTGCCATCTGACCTTCCAACCCAGAAGGTACACCAGGCCTTATTAGGATTAGTCCAAATCACTTTTTCGTTTCAACCCTGAACTGTGAGGTATTGTTGAATAGTTGATTTAATTCATGCTTTACAATTGTATTGTTGAATAGGTATTTAAAAAAAAACAGGGGCTTGCAAATATTTGATCCGGAAGTAAAATTAAAGTGTAAAGCTCTTACGACTTATACACCTTTAACCGAGAAGAAGAAGAGGGGTCCTCTAAGTTTTGAAGCACAAGTCCAAAAAATATGAAAAAAATTATGAAAATAGTGCTTTCAATTCAATTCAATTCAATTATTTATTTCAAATCCATATAGATCCATAATTGTTAGTAGTTACATCAAATCTTAAAATTAATTAAGGTTAGTGACACACAAAATAATAATAATAAAATCTAATAAAACAATTTAACACATACTAAAAATAAAATAAAATACAATATAACTAGGCAACCTAGATGCACCACTTCTCAGCATCTGTGCTTTATGAAGACTTCTCGGTTAAAGGCGTATAAGTCGTAAGACCTGCGAAGATACTCCTATTTTATTGTTATGAGCATGGTATCTATCAAAACCCTTTTTAAGTCAGCCTATTGTGAGGGATGGTAAAGTGCCGAGTACCCTACACTGAGCATGGCCCAACATGTTCTTGGCCGGTTTTCTTGCCAGTCTCTGACTAAGCATATATGACAAGAGATCCTGGCCAAACCATAGTTTATCCTTTTATTCCAGTATATTACCTGTCTGTGAGCCTCAGCAGCATGCCTGATCTCCTGGTAGATGTCTTGGTGCATCCTGTCCAAAGCTCTTTTCTCCTCGCTCGAGAACCGCTCCTTTGCAGTTCTCTCATCTATGCCTTCTGCTGGCCCATGCTCCATTATTTGGCCCTCAGGGAAGTTACCTATGTTAAACCACAAGTTATTCACCCAAATTTCCATAATATTTTTTATAGGGTATTCAATTTATGGAAACTATCAAACAAAACAAATTTAGAGGAAGGTTTGCCTGTGTTTTATCATGTTATCTCTTGTGATTGACATATTGCTTTAATACATTTGAATTTCTACCTTAGGACAAACAGAATGAAGTTGATATAAAAAAACTAGGCAAAAAAAATTTATATTAAATAAGTTTATTTATCCTTATTACAGAAATACAAGGTAATAAAAACAAGGTAGGTGATAAAAATATTATTTACTTAATTATGAAGGTATATAATGTATTAAATCACCTAGTAAAGAAATCATTAGTTTTGAAGGTTCAATATTTCAAGTTCTGTATTGTAGTTGTGTAGTATTTAGGTTGTGGTCTTGACCTGAGCTTGTGTATAAGGAGTATGGTAGTATCTACAGTAATATTAATAATACCAGTAGATGCATCTTTTTTCACTGATTCTGAATATATCTGTAGCTCAATTTTATTTTTACCGTTAATATGGTCAGAAAAAGTGTTCAAAACATTGAAACTCAACATTTATCTACAACTCTTGATGTGCACAGTGTAATATAATGTGTATACATGATAAATAAAAGTGAGAGATAGGATAGAGATCCGAGATTTCAATTTCAGATGTTCCCAGTACACCCTTAGAACTTGACTTACCTTGTGGGAACAACTCCGATATAGGTATAGTAGGGGGATTGGTCTGTTCCTTGGCTCCTCCTTTGCCCCCCTTACTCTTATTTTTCTTTTTTTTCTTCTTTTCTTCACCCTCAGGTGTGGCATCTTCCACAGATAGAGATTGAACTTTGTCTGTAGTGTTCGTGATTTCATTATCACCAGTTACTTCCGAATCTGCTACAAAAAAATACAAGATTCTATAACAAATCATTGAATTAATCAATGAATAATTAGGATCCGAGTTAAAATGAGGCATAATTATTACATTTGTAAACGTTCCAACTAGACTGACTCGTGCTTGGCAGGCCTTTGTCTTTTTTTATATTTATCATATGACAATGAACATTAGAGGTTAAATGATAGGACCGTCCATTTACCTAGGGCGAACGTACAGTTAATACACTTTTTTACATATTTACACTACTACAAGCCGAATACGATAATATTTATAACCTAACCTGCCTTCTTCTTCTTTTTTTTCTTTTTCTTCTTCTTGGCGGGATCCTTGGTATCTTCCTCCACCTCGTCTAGTTCATCCTCTTGGCCATTTTCGACTACGTCTTTTTTCAATTCTTCCTCTTTCTGAATTGAAGCCATAATATTTGATAGTTCAACTAAAGAATCTGATAAATTCCATGCGACCGTTCGCAAAAGTCAATCTCATTTGCGTCACGTTTGGCAAGTTGCTAGTTTCGCTAAAAATGAGCAATTTTTTGTCCAATATCACATATTAAACGTTCTTTTCCTTTATATAAGGTTTTTTTTGCTACGAATGATTCACTATCACAAATGCCAACATTAGCGTTTACCATTTACTAGCCGGTCTTAAGCCCCTCATTCACGGCAGTCCGCCGGCACCTCCGGCATGGCTGGATGTAGCGGACACACGGTGTGCAAGTGGCCCAGCCTGGCAGTCCAATTCGCACTTATTCGTTGAAAGATGCGCAGCGCTGCGTTGTAGCGCATACACTGTACTCGAATTAAAAAAATGCCGCCATCTCTTATGTCATTTTTAATAATGAATAATTAATATTTTTTGCATTGCCGCATTTCTCAATTGTTTATTACCGTAATTTAGTGCAATTCGGACTGCAAGGAGGTGGGCGGAGCTAGCAGGATGTTGCCGTACGGCACGCATCCGGCAACGACTTTCACCGTGCGTTTACATGCTCGGGCTCTCGGCCGAATGTTTCGGCCATGTTAGTACACGATGATTCGAGACAGACTATATAGAGAAAACTTAAGCCAGACCAGAGACAATTTAAGTACTTTTTCAGGTAGTTTGGTTGAGTTAAAAGGTGTCTTAAATAATTTCACTTCGGGTGAAGCTATTTAAAAAGTGTCTTAAATGGTTTCAATAACCAAAGCTATTTAAAACACAGTTTAACTCACTGAAACTACCTGAAAAAGCTTAAATTGTCTATGGTCTGGCTTAAACTTAATCTATATAGTCTGTCTCGAATGAGCGTGTACTAGGGTGGGCCGAATCATTCGGCGGAGAGCCCGAGCATGTAAAAGCACCATAACGATGCTATATTACGTGCCGGAGGTGCCGGCGGACTGCCGTGAATGAGGGGCTTTACTTGTTACACGGAAAGTCCCAACGGATTCGATGTCCTTGATGAATTGACAGCTTCCGTTTCATGAGAAATAAAAAATATATTTATAATATTTCATTATTTCAGAAATTACATCAATGATTTGAATTTTTTCTTGTTTCTTAAATTATGATTTATGAGTTACCAGTGCATTGACACTTAGTGAAACAGAATTCCTTCGAATGCTGCCAGCAGGCCTACCACGAACATCGAAAATTGGCATTCACGGGAATACCTCTTTGTCACTTCAATGTGCAAGTGTGGCAGAGATGGAGAAACTAATCCGCAATCTTTCAATTTTCGTGGTAACGCCCAGCTAGTGGCTTTCGATCGCCGGGCCGTTGAACGGGCCGTGTTGCCAAACAATTCCGTTTCTTCACTTTAGTTAGAATATGAACAATACTATGTTTTTCATTTGACAAAAGGCAAAACAGCAGGCCTACGCTCAACTGTAGGTATCTTCACACGAGGGGACTGCTTGACACGAGCTGAAACTGCTTAACCAAGATCTGCAGTCTGGGAACATGTCGCTGATAAGCCTAACCATTCAATGGGAGTTACCGTATTGTCGCTCACCAGGCGGCGCCACTCATGCGTGGGTCCTGTGTCAGTATGAGATAAATGTCAAAGTGACGTTTAAAATGTTCCCGCAGGACCCACGTTCCACTAGCGCCCCTAGCGGAAAATCGACTCGCGGTAATCCTCATTCAGTTTGACAAACCTCTGGTCCTCGCTCCTCGCCAACGAGAAGCGATACATTCCCAGGATGCCGCGCGAGGCTATTGAAATCAAGAAGGTTCCTAATTTGAATAGAGAGGGGTGGCTTTGCGGTACCACAGAGGCCTACCTATTGCATAATGTCTTGTAGCTTGTAATATTAGTGGAAATCTCTTTTCAATCCCTCTTATTAGAACGAGAGTTCCGCTAATATTACAAGTTACAAATGATTATGCAATTCACCCCAGCTTGGGATCTTGTATGTATTACATCTCATTAAGGATCAAGCACGACACAGGACTGGAAGACCTTAGTGAGGACTTTGTTTGAAAAGATTAAAAACGGACAAAAGAAGCGAAATGGGGAAACTTTTCTTGTCGCTACTTTCTGCCCCATAAGCCAGTTAGGGAAGCGTTCGTAAGTTGTATGTCGGTATGTTAATCCTCCCACGGTTTTTATAATTTTTAATTTTAATCAAAGAATACCCTTCAGGCAATGTATAACTAGCTTTATAAGCCCCTCTGGGCATTGTCGACCAACTTTTGTTTTTAATTATTTTTATATTTTTGTATGTAAGGTACCTACTTAAGTAGTTTGCACAAGTACCTAACTTTTTTGATTGACGGGGAGAATTCGCATCGCATTCTCTCAGTCATTATCTTAACCCTGTGAAAGCAAGTGCTGTGAAGGGCTCGAAACGTAGGGTCATGGTGTTAATAAATGCGATTATGAAATATTATGAATACTTATATTTTTGTGAAATTAAACAATTTCGAAACGGATTAACATTATCTTAGAAATTAAATCAATGATTTCAATTCTTTTGTTTCTCAAATTATGATGTATCGGTAACGGGCCTATTGCATAATTGGACTAATACATATTAATTTAAGTACAAATACTTCTAAAATGGTAAGTAATGATAGTTAAACGATGTCTTAGGCACATATGGTCATTGGTCATTATAGAATGTGTTACAAAAATATAATACATAATAAATGAATAAAATATAATAATAATAAATCATTGCAACAAAATAAATAAACTTTAACTAAGCAGATATAATTTTCTTTTTAAATAAGCTCAGAATTGAAAGCTAGGTTTAGTTAGCTTTTATGAGCAGTTTAAAGAGCAGTAAAAGGGTGAAATTGAATCGTAAATCCTTATTTAGAATCTGATTGAAACTTAGGATGGCTTCGTAGAATCGGTAGGTAGAATGGAATGATATAATACCTATGATAATATACTATATTAATTACCTAAAATTCATAGTTATTCTTAACTCAAAATTCCGTATATCGTCAGTTGTAATATGAATTAATGTAACCACCAAATCACGGTTTTTCAGGAGAAGCAAAAAACTATTTCACTGAATAGAAAACATGTTATAACTTTTTAAGTTTTTATTATTTTGAAATGATGTTTACAGTATAAGTCCTGATTTTGAAAGATTTATTTGATGATCAATAACAAATTGGGGATACTATTGTAGTTTCGGAAAACGTTGGTGCTTACGTTATGTTTTTCAAAAAAATATTGTAGTTACATTAGGAATTTTGTGACAAAAATCGAATACAGGTTTGGTAGTTTAATGTAACTCACAAAAATGTATGTAAGTCATACAAAAACTAATTTAAGTCACACAGGTTTACAAAACTTTGACTTAAGCCAAAGAGTTCGATGACAACATTTCCATAGTATAAGGTCCATTTTCGAATAAATAATTTTATTTTCACCTCAGCAGCTCGAAAAGGCTTACTTTAATATGCGAAACCAGTGAGCAAAATGCGATTTTGCTGCGAGCGTGAGGAAAATAAACGTCAGATTGACAATGTTCAGTCAAGACATGCAACTTTTTTATTAAATGGCATCCTGGCTCATTCAGCCAGATGAGGCCAATTTTCTAACAATGAGGACTACCGCGAGTGAATTTGCCGCTAGTGGCGCTAGTGGAACGTGGGTCCTATGTAAAGAGGTTATATGTCATTTTCAGTACATTTCTCATTAGTTTTTAATTTAAGCTTTAATGCTTATTTCGAAAATATGCACTTTTAGAGGAATCATTACATATAAATATATTAAATACTAAAAAAATATTACTTTGGCTATAAAATAAGATTTAAATTGAAAGTGTAAAATAACACAGCCCTAATTTAACGTAAATTTAGAGGTTATATAAAATAGTTAGAATTGAATGTACCTCTTTTAACATGGACATTAATGAAAAATAATCAATTTTAATATTGGTTTCGCGCCATACTAACTCATACTAATGGCGCTTGACAAGGACCCACGCAGGAGTGGCGCCGCCTGGTGAGCAAAAATACGGTAGTCCTTATTAGATTATATCGTTCATACAATCACATCAAAGCCAATTTGATTGACCTGTCTGTACGGACATGTCTAGACGGTGCGTTTTGTCGGGCCCGTCCCGTCGTACCCTACTATGCAATACAGGAATAGGCAATGTGAGATGAAGGAAGTGCACGAAGGACGATGGCAGTGACGGCTTGCGATAAATCGCCCCGTGTAATATCATGTTTAAACAGAGCCAGAACCACGTTCAAAAACTCGTACGTTTTCATTTTTAAATATCTCTCACTTTAAAATTTTATGGTTTTTATTTTATATTTATAAGTATAATATTAACCATTTGTTGATTCACGTTTCCTCACGTGTAAATCTGTAGTAAAATAATTTCTACAATTTACCATTTACGTTGTTGTGAACGATATCTGGGCATATTTTTATTTTGTTGTCGTTTTTTTTTTCGCGTCAGATTTGAATGAAATTTGGTGGGTAGGTAGAGTTCCTTATTCTCTTCAAGATAGACCCAATTTCAAAGTATGTCCCACATTTTTTTCCACTGAGTTACGAAATCGCATGGAACTTTCGTAACTCAGTGGAAAATTTCATACATTTTTTTTGTCGCACATTGAGATTTTGTATCTATCTAGCGTAGAATAAGGAACTCTACCTACCCACCAAATTTCATTCAAATCTGACGAGAAAAAAAAAACTACAACAAAATAAAAATATGCCCATCTAGTATCCGAACGCGATTAAAAATAATAAAGTGTTTCGGCTGTCATCCTCAATTTGAAAATTTCCTCAATAGCTTCTCTTTTGAATTGCTTTAAAGATAAAAGTTATCTGAACTGAAAACATGAGTGATACTAGTAGTGATAGTGATGAAGCTACGGCAACACCCGAAGAATTGAAAGAAGCGGTCAAAAACGCCGAATTAAGTTTCCTCCCGGCCAAATCACGGGTAAAGGTAATACTTTGTTGCCTTTGTTGGCTGTTAATAAGGACGCAAATGCCATAAAGATTCATTTGAAATCTAACCTCATGTTCTTAAATTTAGTAAGAGGTAATATTTTGTAAGAGGTAATATGTAATTACTTATTCAGTTTAGTAAAAGATACCACTAATTTGTTGATAAGGTACTTTAGAATCATTATGGCATAAGCAACTTATCAACAATCAACAAAGTGGTATCTTTACCCGAAAAACGTCACGTATAAGCAATACTAATGTGTAGTATTCTTAAATTAATAAAGCCTTCCTGTCCGTTCATTTTGGTTTAATTTATTTTTCTTCCTGCTGAGGTGAAAAGTTGTATGTTCAACTCGAGACCAAAGTTATTTGCATCTCGTGCCTTTGAGTCCTTTACTACGCTCAAGATTCTAAATTAGAATCACTCGCTACGCTCGTGATTCTATTATAGAATCTTTCGCTTGCTCAGGACTCAAAATTGGCACTCAGAACAAATACGAACTTTGCTCTCTTGTTGTACAAATAACTATTAAAAAAATATATGTGGCCTGCATTTAAAAAGTTTGACAGTTCATTTGCTCGGCAGAGGTAATGTGGTTTGATTCTATATCATATGATATCAAACCTCTTCAGATAGGCAATTAATCTGTTTAAGGATGCCATATTATCTCTTCGTGAAATATTATGACGTCATTATTTATGTTATGTCAATTAGAAGTGGAAAAGCGGATAAATCATTTATAACGTGAAAGATAATTGTGATTTTGAGGATGCCAAAATTTAAAGAAACGACTGTAACAAAGTGGATTGTAGATGTAGAAAGATCTTTTTCTATCTATAAATGAATTTTAAACTCAAGGCGAAATTCATTAAAAATTGAAAATATAGAAAAAATTATACTCATTTATTACAATACCACAAAAAATGTACAATAAATAAATAAGCTTAATACTCTTTTTGTAATCTATTTTAATTTTAGTTTTATTATTTTAAGTTTGTCTTTTTTAATATTTCTTTAAGGTGTACCCAATCTTATCCATATTAATATCAACAAGACACAACTAAATGACATTAATGACGTAAAAACGGCTCACCCCCGCCGACCTTTGATTATAACCACTTTTTTTCGACCACTTTTTTAACGTGACCGATATACATATTCGTACAAAATTACAGCTTTCTAGTACTTACAGTCACTGAGATTATCCGCGGACGGACGGACAGACAGACAGACTTGGCGAAACTATAAGGGTTCCTATTTGACTACGGAATCCTAAAAAAGTTAAGCTGAACACATATACATAGGATTTATTTCAATTTATTTTAAGTGAAAAATACCCGATAAAATAGGGGGCAATAATTAAAAGTTAAGTTACTGAAAAAAATACTATCTTCGAAACAATATGAACTTTTTATACGACGCTAACATTATTATGAATATTACAGGAAGAATATAAAATTGAACCTATTTTCATTAATAAAAATAAAACTTGAAGTAAATTTCAACTTTAACCGCCTTAAATTGATTTTTATTCTTAAAATCTATATGATGTCATGGTGTAAATACCCTCTTTTAAAATAAGTAACGTCTTCAAAAATAAAAACTGGGCATGTGCGAGTCGGACTCACGCATTTACGGTTCCCTACCATTATTTTTAAAAACGGCAAGAAAAAAACGTTTGTAGTATCGGAGCCCGCTTAAATATTTATTTTATTATTCTTTTTAGTTACAGCGGCAATACAATTACATAATCTGTGAAAATTTCAACTATCCACGGTTCTTGAGATGCAGCCTAGTGACAGACAGACGGACGGACAGACGGACGTAAAAGACCGAGGGTAAAAGGGTATACCTATGGGCACGGAACTCGAAAATAATTGACGTGATAAAAAAGTACCTATTAAGGAAAAACAGACTCGCATATTAACTCTAGGTATGCCGTGAAAACGAGTGAGCCAATCTGTCGATACACGCGGCTGACGTCAAATTCCTACTTCGAGATATAATTGCAACTAAAAAATTTGTACGGATCCTCGGTGCGCGAGTCCAACTCGCACTTGCCCGGTTTTTTTAATGAAACACATACGCATCCCTAAAATATAGTTTGTCCAAATTCATAATTGTTCCATGATAAAACTCCATTAAGGGCCACTCTGAAACTCTCAAACTTCTTATTGGTCTTTAAAACGAAAATACCGGACGGAATAACAAAGTCTTCCCCGTTTTTATTGTTTCCGCCGAAAATATTGCCTCGCGGAATAAATACAGCTCTATGAAGCTAAAATGTCATAAGAGTCTATAGCGCTTTAAGTTATACGACTATTTGGTTTAGTAAAGGCTGAATAGGCGGACTCCGTGGTTATTTATAGCTGTCAGACGCGTACTTAGTCTATTTTCTCATATAGGGCAAGAGGTAAGGCTGCCCCCTGACTGAGATAAGCTGCACTATTATTTGATGTCATATATTTAACGTACTTTGTGTCCTATAATTATCCCGGTCCCGGAAAAAAATATACAATTTTGAGAACATCGATACCAGGTGCCAAAGCAACTATAGAGATCTAGTTAGACTCTATCTCTATCTAGTTAGAGAGGCGAGAAAAATGCCAGTTGACTTTAACGTTAATCTCTATAGTCAAAGTGCGTAAAAATGCTGAACTTGTCTCATTTATAAAGGGCAGATCCTATATTTTTTATTTTTTCCTTACATTCTCTGACTTCCATCGATAACAACTGCGATACGCTTGGACCTGATAATTAATACCTAAGCCGAAATAGCACAGGTAGGTACCTTACAACTAGAATCAGGTTTCGTTGTTCTTTGAATAGTAAACAATTTGCCGCGGCTAGGTCTATCTCGTCGAATTCCTTTACCGAATAAAATACATCCAAGTTTTCCCTTCATCTCTGTATTTCACCCCTGCACCATTAGCGGGTTCTGTGGGTCCCGAGAGTCACTCAGTTCAACAATATCCAATTCTCCACACGTGTACCTTTGAAAATTGAGAAGCTTTCTTAAGTCTCAGGGCTTCCATCATTACATATGAAGTAAAATGAAACGGAACTACCTTGTAGACCTTCAGCGTCGCGAACAAAATAACAATGTGTGGATGACAGACTGGAAATTATCGAGCAGTTCCACTATGCCATTTCTGATCTTCAACATTAGGTCCACTCCAGCAAAATAATGCACGTGCCGTTCAAATTTGAGGAGTTATCCTCAAGAACTCTTATCATCAGGATAGAAATCAAATCAAAACATGAATGTCACAACTAGGATAATACGTAGACCAGTTCCACTTTGCCGTCCCTGGTCTTCATCATCAGGTCCACTTCACAGAAATGTTGGCTCCTCCAAAACAATGTTCAAGTTACTTAAGGAAATCCTCGAATCACAATGCCTGTGCCTTTAAAATATGAGGAGTTCTCTCAATTCCTCATGAATTCCATCATCAGAATAGAACTATAATGACATAGGACTACCTTGAAGGTATTTTCTTACAAACGAAAGATGAATATCTCAAATCGGATGATAGAGCTGGGAATTACCAAGCAGTTCCACTTTAACATCCCTGATCTTCATCATCAGGTCCACTTCACCAAAATGTTGGTCCCCCCAAAACAATGTTCTACTTGAACATTTAATTATAATATAGAATAGGAGGTTAGTTTACGGTCAGTGTCTTCGTAAATGTATAATAATATGTGCAATGTGTATATATACATATACACATTGAACATATAAAAAATCTCAAATCGGTTGATAGAGTTGGGAATTACCAAGCAGTTCCAATTTGCTATCCCTGGCCTTCATCATCCACTTCTCACTCCACCAAATTGATGATTTTCGTAAAGAAATGCTCGTAAGTCTTAAGAAATCGCCCAAATCACCATGCATGTACTTTCAAATTTGAGGAGTTCTCTCAATTCCTCATGGATTCCAAATGGATTTTGAAAAAAAATGGGACCAATTTGGAACTATCTACTTTCCGAAAAAAATAAAGAATTTTTAAAATCGGTTCAGTAATGAGCAAAGATTTATTTACTTCATACTTTATGGTAATGAGGTAACGAACATTAAAAAAAACTGACACTTACAGACGCGTCTATAAATGTTTTATCAAATAGTATTTTGTTGTATATTTTCGCCGAATTTAAGTTTTTAGAGCCTTTTGTGTTTATATTTACGACCTAAATAATGTGTAGCAACAAAATTACGAGCACGAAGACTTTTGCTACACCAATTTATAAACACAATACTGTGAAATAGTGAAGAACAGAATAATAGAGTGAAGTGAATAAAATGCTCACTATAGATAGCGCCGAACTACGATGCGCACGAACCACATCGACGAATACGCTACAGCGCCTGACGCAGACAGCAGCGAGCCGAGCAGCGACGAGCGCGGGAACTCGCCCTCGCCACCACCATCACCAGCGCGACGAGGAAGACCTCCGCTGCCAGCACGCTTGGGGCCTGCGGGGCATTCTGCTCCGTCAACGGCTCCCGCTGCCGGTGGTGACAATGGGGCTTCAGAGGAGGGAACCCGACCCGCATCCCAGCCCTGCTCACCGAGGGCCTTGTTCACTTTTTCTGTAGTATATGACATCTCTTTCATTTTAAAAGTACAGGTAATCAGTGTCATAATCATAACTTTCCCCACTGAAAGTAAACACAGGGAATCCTGGCTTGACAACTTTTATATTAATTTAAGCTCTCCATAATATCCTTTAGGATTTATGGTTATTTACTTATATTCGGTCCGCGAAGCAGCATATTGCGGCAAAGTTTCCTAAACGGTTTTGAAATTACTTACTAACATACATAGGGTTATCAGATACAAATATGGAAAATCCTGCCATAATATCTTTATTGCGTCTCTAAAGAACAATAACTAGCGGTTTTATTGTTGGATAAAATTAAATACTTATAGCGGCTTTTATCTTAATTTTGGAGTAAAATACTCTACAGTTATATAGTACATACTCTCACTAATACTCATACTTTTATTCATACAAATATATTTATCATATATTTTTCAACAGCCCCCTTCGAACATCTACTCTTATCTACATGCCATTAAGATGCAATAAGTTTGTATCACTGCTGACGGTCAACAAAGGTTATACTTACTTATATTAAAACAGAGTAACTTTAAAACACAATAATTTTCAACAATAGCGTAAATTATACTCAAAGCACGTGTACCTACATGTTCAACAAGAAAATATTTAAACGTAATAGACAATTTAGACATACATATACGATGGTGTTTGGGGCGCAATCAACGATCGCGTGATAAAAGCGCGGTCTGTTTACAAACCTACTGGAAGTGGATGTAGCTATATGGGTTTACGTAGCAGAGATACCTCGGATAGGTGTTTTCAGGCCTGGGTTAGCGTCGCGACGTTGCCAGTCGCAGTTGGCCAGTCGCGATCTGCCTTCCCGTCTGCCGTCACGCTCCGACAGCCGTCCGGCGCGCTCTACGAAAGCCTACGAAATCGTAGCAATTCATTACTACTACTTTCAGTTAAAATCTCTAGATTGTGTGTTTCTCGACAACTTTGAAACAGTAACTTTGAATGTATGTGAAGTTAAAGTGTTAACCAAATTATCAAAAGTACGGTGCGGTGTTTGTGTATGTGTTAATGCTGTAAGTAAACGGCACGATTAGGCACTTCCAAGTGTAATTTGTGACGCTTAAATGTCTTAGTTTAACAGGAATTTAACCGAAGGTTTGTTTTCTGTGTTTGTTTAGGTGAGTTCATTTGAATAGTTAATAGGAGGTTAAGTAAACAATTAGATTCTCGGGATTCCCTTGACAGCATAGAGCGTTTATTTAGACACTAATTTTATATATAGGCACTCTTTTCCATGTTATGAAAGTATCGCTATAAACATAAGAAAAAATAGACATGGTCAGTCTTACTACTAAAACGCTATTTCGTCCATGCTAAATTTAAAATAAGCTAAAGCATGTACATATATACTATAAGTCAGTAAATATAAGGCAATGTTTTATCCAATTAACTCCTCATACTCGACGTTATACCTAGAAATAAAGTAACAAAATTATCGTCCTACATTTTAAAATAATTATTTTAACGCGACCTGGGGCTTGTAAAACTGCGCATGAAAAATTATAGATAAATCTTCTGTAGGTACGAGCTAAATTGTCGTTTAAATTACGGCGCGCAAAAGCCGACCCTTACGTGACACAGTGTACCTACAAAAACACATTACCGGCTCAGACTTGGGTTGAATTATGCTAAATATGTCTACTTTTACTTTATAAATAAATGATGTGCTCAGGTGATAACAAAGTTTATTTGCGACCTACAATTTAATGGTAGCACTACAGATAAGCACAGGTAGACAACATTTATATCAGTCTCATATTACAGTTTGTTACATTTTGATACACATCTTAACTTTTAATGCCAGTGATAAAAAAAAAAACATAAATATATGTTTTCACCACACCGGTTCGTACCTAACGGTGCGCAGCGCCCTTATTGCTTTAATATATCATTTACTTTTTTTATGTTAGGTATTCAGCATGTAATTTCATTGCGGTGGCGACGTAAAAATGTTGTATACTAATAGTCAATTTACTTTGTTCGCCCCGCTTTACTTAAAATCCTAGCACGCTAAATTATACAAGTAGGTATTGAACCACTTCCTACTCTACTGGTTCAATTTCGGCATCTTTCGCTTACCATACAAGCACGAAAGGTAAACAATAAATTTGCTCCTTGTACAACTAGTTACTAATATTTATTGAATGAGTGATATGCATTTTTCCAAGAAAATGTGCGAAGGATAAAAACGTGTAGCTTAAAAAAATATCATGTGCCTTTTTTAAGTAAAACAACTCAGATGTAAGGTAATTATGCCCGGGAAACCTAGCCGGTGTAAGAAATCATTTTCATTCCCATGTGTACCTATTTTTAGATCCTAGATCTAATATAAACATGTAACATTCATAATCATTAATTATTTTTTTTTTTTGAATGGTAGGGTATTGCTACGATTTAACCGACCAGTCAGCTAAATCGTACCGATGGCAGTCCCTTCGGATTTCTTTTTTTTTTCAGGTCGTTAATGTAATACCAAAATACTCAATTTAATATATATAACCTAGCCAATAAACTGAACTTTTATATGAATAAACAGTCACATTTATAACTAACTTCAGTAAGAAGATATCCACGTTTGAGTAAAAGGTGGTACGATATTACCGACTCTCCTCTAATTACTGAATATTTGATATTGCTTCGATCGTTTCAACATGCGAACGCTGATAATGATGAAACCAATCGCTTCTTTAGGTTTTTAAATTAATCACACAAAGCTATCAATTGTTTGCGAGTGTTATTTCTTCACTAATATTAGTGAAGAAACAACACTCTACACAAATACCTTATGGCTGTACGTAAATATAACAATGGTATCACTATCTTCGTCTTGAATATATTTAAATAACAGTTATCATTAGGTATAATACTTTTCTACTCATATTGCTGATCAAATAATATTATCTTTTATCTCACTCAGTCTTTCCGATCTGACCTTCCTATTCCTATCGCTTACAGTTTCCCTTGAAACTTACAGATTTTTATACATTCACGTGACGCCACAACTTTACCATTAAAATGAGTCTATTGAGGAAGGCTTCGACTTTGACTGCCATTCATTACCGGTTTTTTTTAATGATAACACTGGACGCCATCCCGTTAAAAACCAAAATACGACTACGCATAGGTACCTATGTTGTAAAAATTAAATAGCGATATGTAGGAACTGTAATGTACATCTACATTATAATCCTTATCAGGATGACATAGTAAGGGTGGTTTCTCTTTGGTTATCAGTATTTTCTAAGTTTGACCGAGAAAAAAGTCTGCCTATATGTATGATTTATAATTATTATAATAGAACACGTTTCTACTGGTTCACGTACGGCCAGTTATTCGTACGCTATGTGAATAGTTTCCCCGTTCCTAATACAATCGATATATCGAAATCAAGATATACAAAATCGGCACATGGAAATCAAGATATACAATTGGTCAGTAGCGATGCGGCAAATACAAGGAACTATTTGTAACTTTGAGTATTGTCTTGCTAATGTTATCTGCTGTAGGTTGTGAAACTTGGCAATAGCTAAAATAACTATGGACATAAACTATCATTGGAATTGTGGCTAAATGAGGACTGCCAACATTGAAATATCGAATGGATGCTTGCAGACAAAATCAATAACTTTGGATACGTGGTTAGCAGAGGACTAACATTTTGAATCCTATTGCTTGGTACTTATCCACCAATAGGTTTTGAAATTTTATTTCTAACTAAAAGTATATCTAGATAGTTCAAATATTTTTTATTTTAACATATCTTATCTTTGATTCTATTCTTGATTAATTATAACGCGTCGTATTACAAATAATTTTGTTGTACCTAATGATTTTGTTGTTAGTCCCTCTGTTAAATCTTGCTATTTCTCCTCTAGAATAATCTAGTATGGTTAGGTACAGGGGATATCAGTGGCGGTGCGTCTAAATGTTTTTAAGCTGGAGCTAATATGGCCTGCTTTTTCTTTGAGTCGGTAAGAAAAAATGTGCTAGATTGGCACACGCCAGGGAACCTGGCAGGAGTCAAGTTCTATGAACGCCCCGCCACTGGGCGATATACACATTGGAATGTCATCCTGCTAATATTTGGGAAAGCCCAGAAGAGTTGCAGATCTAGGCATAGTAAGAAACGGCATTACCTACATACGTAAGAGTTTTACTCATTCCTCTGAATAGTAATTTATCTGCATGACATCAGAAGTAATAAAAAATATTTATTTTTTTCGTTATAAATCTACATAATCTGGGGCCTTACCATAAAAAAAAATAAAAAAAATAAAAAATAAATACGTCTTACCATGACGTCTTAACGAGATTCAGTTTAGGCTCGGTTTAGACTCAGTTGTATGGAAGTGCCTCAGTTTACTAGGTCGTCAACTGAATCGCGTTAAGACGTTTGCGGAAAATATACTTGCGATAACCATAGCATAATTTACAATCAATGCTCAAAATATATTTTCGTGATTTTGATTGCCACTTAGCTTGATTACATACCTACCTAATAATCCGGTCAAATTAGACCAAAAAATAAGAGTGAAGCTACATTAATTCCCACCAAGCTAAAAATCGGTAAGATTGTTTAAAATACGATGAAAAATAAAATTTGGAAGCTCCCCATCATTCCCCTGTAAGGAAAAAAAATATTCAAGGTCAAAGGTCGAAAAAATGAGTTTTTCGCGATTTTCAGCAAAACGGTAAGTTTTATCATAAAAATACCGTAGACAAATATGTAGATCATAAAATTATCTACAAAAAATGTATCAATACTTTTTTTCTAGCTGTAATATGTTAAAATATTTTTCTATTAGCCATGTCTATAAGCTGTTTTCAAGAGTCATTACGAATCGTCTCGCACGCAGGCTTGATGACTTCCAGCCTCCCGAACAAGCCGGTTTCCGAAGAGGCTTTAGTACCGTAGACCACATCCATACGCTTCGTCAGGTTATACAGAAGACTGAAGAGCATAATCTGCCTCTCTGTTTAGCGTTTGTGGACTACGAGAAAGCCTTTGATTCGATCGAATCCTGGGCGGTACTACAATCTCTCCTACGGTGCCAAGTAGACTATCGCTATAATATAACACTTCGATATAGCGGCTATATCGAAGTGTTGAAGTGTTTGTACGAGAGCGCCACTATGTCAGTCCGACTCCAAGACCAGAACTCGAGGCCTATTCCGCTGCAGCGGGAAGTCAGGCAGGGAGATGTCATCTCTCCTAAGCTGTTTACCGCTGCACTGGAGGATGTTTTCAAGACTCTGGACTGGAGAAGACTAGAAACGCGCTAAGTACACTACCTCAGAAGCAGAGGACCTGCACCCATGAGATGGACAGATACAGTGCATAAGGCTACTGGGACAACTCTACAGGCGACTATACAAAAGGCGCAGGATCAGAAGGCCTGGAATGCGCTGGTCAATAGAGCCCCAACCCATATAAGTCACGTCCCTCAGACATGAGGTATCGACCAGGAAGAGACACTACCTCATAGGTGGCGTGGAAACGTGTGTTCTATGTATTTATGTACGTATTTGTATATTATATATATATATATATTTATATATATCGTTATCTGAGTACCAGTAACACAAGCCTTATTGAGTTTACTGCAGGACTCAGTCAATTTGTGTAAGAAGGTTCTGTAATATTTATTTTAACGGCCTCCTAGCCTAGTCGGTAGTGACCCTGCCTACGAAGCAGGAGGTCCCGGGTTCGAATCCTGGTCGGGGCATTTATTTAAATAAAAAAATAAATAAAATAAATAAATATTGTGGGACAATCTTACACAAATCGACCTAGTCCCACGGTAAGCTCAATAAGGCTTGTGGTGTGGGTACTAGACGACGATATATATAATATATAGATACATATAAATACTTAAATACATAGAAAACATCCATAACTCAGAAACAAATATTCGTGATAAACACACAAATAAATGCCCTGACCAGGATTCGAACCCGGGACCTCCTGCTTCGTAGGCAGGGTCACTACCAACTAGGCTAGGAGGCCGTTTGTGTGTTTATCACGAATATTTGTTCCTGAGTTATGAATATTTTCTATGTATTTAAGTATTTATATGTATCTATCTATTATATATATCGTCGTCTAGTACCCACATCACAAGCCTTATTGAGCTTACCGTGGGACTAGGTCGATTTGTGTAAAATTGTCCAACAATATTTATTATTTATTTATTATTTGTATGTCTTTCCCATCACGGAACAATGGCGTTCCGGACCTTTGGGAGGCTTACGCGGAGCCGAACCCAACACGCAGAGGCCCTTTCGACAATTTAATGAAATGTAAGGGGTACACCGAGCGGATGTTGCACCTGCCCGAGTCATGGGACGCACGCAGAGGCAGCACCCGCCAGGGTGTATAGACTATTGAGATTTAATGGAATCTAAAATATGCTGGACTATTAGGTGAAAGTGGTAGACTAAATACTGGGTTATGGAGAATAAAATCGGACGTCTGCCTAACAAAACGGGAATCAATTTTATTTCCGGCAGACGGTGACTCGCCCACATAAGATGGGCCCCCACAAAAAGCGACATCTAAGATGGCTCGAGGGCAACACCGGTATGAGGGCTGGGGGTAGAGAGGTGTCACTGGACTTTAAACATATAGCCAACTCGCCACTTAGGTTTCCACATCTACCCTCGAGAACACAGCTCTCGCGACCCCACTCTGGACGGCCGGTTAAGGCAAGCCAGAGGCGGAGGACTTTGTCGGACGACGGAGTCCCCCAGGAGCGCTCAGGTACGTGGGGTCGCTACTCCCCAACAGCTCGCCACAAGCTGCCCTGCGTTGACTGATTGCACCGGCCGAAACCAGTGGGCGATGGGGTCGTCACATCCCTACGCCATATTTATTTTTATTATTTATTCAAGTAAAATCATTTATTCTCGAAATATATACAGTAAGTGTAAATTACCTAACTACCTACCTCTACCTACCTTAAATCTAAAGTAGGTCCTTGAGGCATTGTACCTAGGATGCTGGCGGCATTTCCTCGTTGTATCGCAATGCTGATACGTTGTGCGAGGAAGCCACCAGCTCTTCGGTCACCAGTAACATCAACCAGACATTTATTTATTTATTTATTATGACGATTACAACTTTTACAACTTTTTGAATCGTTCTATCTCAAAAACGGTGGCTCGTAGGAAGAAAAGTATTGATACATTTTTTGTAGATAATTTTATGATCTACAATTTCTGTTTGAGGTATTTTATGATAAAACTTACCGTTTTGCTGAAAATCGCTAAAAACATTTGACCATGAATGAAAATTTTTCCTTACAGGGGAATGATGGGGAACTTTCAAATTTTATTTTTCATTGTATTTTAAACAATCTTACCGATTTTCAGCTTGGTGGGAATTAATGTAACTTCGAATGTCTAAATTGACCGGAGTATAAATAGGTGATTACTTTTACGAAAGAAATCATATTTTATCTTCACTGGGAATGTGAATAGCGTGCGTAGCCAAGATGCCAATCGCTCACGCTTACTAACGTATCGTAGCTACCTCTCTCTATCACTCTTCCTTATTAGT
The DNA here is from genome assembly GCA_949128165.1 of Lathronympha strigana. Taxonomy (NCBI): domain Eukaryota; kingdom Metazoa; phylum Arthropoda; class Insecta; order Lepidoptera; family Tortricidae; genus Lathronympha; species Lathronympha strigana. Next base: position 8,700,875 of record OX421907.1, on the reverse strand, counting down.
GTGACAATGACAGTTGCGTTTCGTTAGCGACTGAGCGTGAGCGATTGGCATCTTGGCTAGGCACCTAGGAACCTTAAGGAAGGCTACGCTATATCAGTTAGAAGTTATATACGTACTACTATGTCTAGTACTTACCTGCCTATATCCTACATATACTGAGACGGTTTATGACCTACGTTTATTTAAATATCGTCCACGGCTACTCAAAGTGATGGATTGAGTTAAAATATTACATTTTACTTACTGTGCGTAACACGAAAAAAATATAGTCGTCAAACCGCCAAACGGTAGTGGCAGAACTTGTAAACGACCATTGGATTTATAAGATGATTTTCATCAATCTGTATTGATTATCTGTAGGTACATATTATTACCTAAAATGCAAATATAATACACATAATTAGTAATTATAATATAACTTATAGCACCTATTTTAGCACTGATTTTAAATACTTTATTGAAGGAGGCGTTACTTTGCGGAATCCATATATATTAATTGCGACAATGATGTTTGTTTGCTGTTGATTATAAGTATCTATGTGGTGATAATTTCTTACAAAATTGTATCATGTAACTGTAACAAGAAACTATTTTATAAGCACAAGTTAATGTATTCCTTAAAATGATCCATCTTATGTTCGTATCGCGTCTGAGTTCTAAACTGTGCTAATATGACGCTAATTTGTATGCTATTTGCTTGCATGGCCATCTCGGTTTACATAACTTTAGACGCACGAATGTATTTACGCACACACACACACACACACACACACACGCACACACACATTCTTTGTTGTAGTAGTAGTTTTTAGTATTTCTTCCTTTGTATAATGATGTCTATAGTTTGTAGTGTTCTGTTTGTATGTATATAGTGTCACCTAGACTACCTGCTGGGCTTCGCTGAAAATCAGCGTCGCCGAATGTGCCATATCACATGGCTCATTCGGTGACATCAAGCTGAGCGAGGACCATTTAGCGCACAATTAGTCTTTATGTTATTTTTATTCTGATTGTTATCTTGTGTTTTTACGTGTGCTAATAAATGTATTTTCTTTTCTTTCTTTCTTCTTTCTATTTTGAGAGTACCTACATGTTTCATCGTGCAGTAGGTAGTATGGTTGTCAAGTTGTTTTAGCACCAGCCAATAAGTATAATCACCATAAGGTGAAGTGGGTTCACAACTGTGAACGTGAACCAAGGCTTATTTGACCCAACTGGTCAAATTTAGTAAGCCTTGGAAGTGTCAAGTTCATTTCTCGGAAACTGCAATAAATACGATTCTTCTTTTATTTCAACATATTTTCTACACGTGAAAGGGATTCGATTCACGATTTATTTATTTAGCCTCTAGAAAACTACCGCAACCTTCGTTCTAATTTTATAAATTTCGGCCTTAATACCGAACCTTTCCATTATTACTGATTATACATATATAAGAGTAAGTATATTTATTTGTATTATTTTAATGTTCATTCGTAGCGTATGTCAGTTATTACTCGCATTAATGTGTTACCTAGTAGGTATTTTACCTTGACTTGTTCACGTTGCAGGCAGGGTCGTTAGGCAAATGTCCTACTTAATGGCCGGCATATTAGAACGCTCTATTTTTACTATTTTTAGTTTCCATTTGTTGCAATTAACAGTTCGGATAAATAAAGAAATGTGGTTGTATGGATCACTAAATAAATCAACTGTAAACTTATTGTAGTCTTATTGATCGTATACACGTATTTTATTATTGAACAGAATTATTCCAATAGGTTACATGTTTAAGCTGGACCTTGGCCGAATCGTAAATAGAGTGTAATTTGCAATATCTGGGTTAGATTTTCGTAGCAGAAACTAAACCTCTACCTCCTCTACCTATCCTAACTACCTATCGTATGTCCTTTTCCAGTAGTCAAATTATCCCCATACCAAATTTTAAAATCCGTTCAGCGTGCAGCGGTTTTAGCGTTAAGAGGTAAAAGACAGAGTTACTTTCGTATCTATGTTGTGTTAGTTTAGTATGGATTACAAAATAGCGACATAACACAAATAGTAAAACGGTTACATGATTGAGTACCTACATAAAAGTCGCTCGACAGAAAATATAATAAAAATATTGCAAATCATTATACAATATAAAACATGTTTAAAAAACTTCTACAGCACGATAGAGAATCACCCGAGCATCCATCCAAGAATATCCTAACGATATTCTACTAGATTTCTAAATCAAGGATGCAGATTAAAACTTTACGAAACAAGTACCCTACTATCACAACACCAAAACCAACAGGAACGTTTTATTTAAACTATTTTAAATCTATATTCAGTAGGTGTCTCTGTTCTGTTTCAAAATACGAGTATGTTTGTTTAGTTAGTACCTACGGTTTAATTTGCGGGTTTACTATTGTGTTGTAGAAGTATTTTAATCATATTTTATATTGCTAAATGTTACCTGGCAGAAAAGTACTGCGGCACAATCATCTTTCGCATAGTAAAGTTCCGTAGGAATCACTTCGTAGATTTTTCTAATTCAGAACCATATTATACTCGCATCATACTATAGATGACAATAATAGGGGTGGCTTCTATGATTCCCTTGTATTATACTGCTTTGTACTGTCCTCCTATCTACATGAAAACGTATTATGGCATTGCAGACAAGAATTAGATAATGATTGTTTGAGTAGCCGAAGCGCTTCGTGTTTCCAACATTTTAATGTACGTATGTTTTATTTATATTGTATTGTGTAGGTATTGCAAGTTGAACAAGCACATGTTTCTAATGGGTAAGAAACAAGACGCAGCATGCAGGTTCTGCCAGGAAACAGAGGAAACTGCGATGCACATCCTCTGCTCCTGCGGACCACTAATCCACCTCAGTAGGCACGAACTGCAACCCTGTGAGATACACAACATTACAGCCCAAAGAATTTGGAACTTTCTGGACTCAACGGGAATCAGTAATGAATTATAAAGGGCTGCCACAATAGATCACAACTGGTCGACGCGGCATCTTCACTAGCCCAAAACAACAATAATAACCAATAATAAAATGGCGTAGGGATGTGACGACCCCATCGCCCACTGGTTTCGACCGGTGCAATCAGTCAACGCAGGGCAGCTTGTGGCGAGCTGTTGGGGAGTAGCGACCCCACGTACCTGAGCGCTCCTGGGGGACTCCGTCGTCCGACCAAGTCCTCCGCCTCTGGCTTGCCTTTTAAATTTTAAATAATGTGTACTAAAATAGTATCAGCAATGTTATTGTACTTTGTAGTTAGTGTAGTTTCACGGTGTCTTAGTTGTATGACTGTAATACTGTGTTACAAAAATAAAAATAAATCATTAAATAAATCATTGCCTTAACCGGCCGTCTAGAGTGGGGTCGCGAGAGCTGTGTTCTCGAGGGTAGATGTGGAAACCTAAGTGGCGAGTTGGCTATATGTTTAAAGTCCAGTGACACCTCTCTACCCCCAACCCTCATACCGGTGTTGCCCTCGAGCCATCTTAGATGTCGCTTTTTGTGGGGGCCCATCTTATGTGGGCGAGTCACCGTCTGCCGGAAATAAAATTGATTATCATTTTGTTAGGCAGACGTCCGATTTTATTCTCCATAACCCAGTATTTAGTCCAGCACTTTCACCTAATAGTCCAGTATATTTTAGATTCCATTAAATCTCAATAGTCTTTACACCCTCGCGGGTGCTGCCTCTGCGTGCGTCCCATGACTCGGGCAGGTGCAACATCCGCTCGGTGTACCCCTTACATTTCATTAAATTGTCGAAAGGGCCTCTGCGTGTTGGCTTCGGCTCCGCGTACGCCTCCCAAAGGTCCGGAACACCATTGTTCCGTGAAGGGAAAGACCAATAATAATAATAGGTATTGACAACTAATCGCAGCGGATGTCTGGCAAGCGGTCAAGCGCGAACGCGCCGTATGCTCGGAGGGTAGTTGGTTTAAATATAGCTACGGAACGGTTTATGCCGGCGTCAGAACAGAACATACTTGAAGCGTGTCCGATTTTGTGATAATCGGTTGTTTGAAATTAACTAATTAATTGTTTGACAATGAACTATCGCTACGACATTTTTGCTAATACCTATATCTATCGCAAATCTATGAGATAGCAAGAGGACATCATCAGAATTGCTGGACCAAACTGGATTCAAGTGGCCAAATATAGGGATACATGGGAAGCTCTGGAGGAGGCCTTCACCTGCAAAAGCGGGGTTTTTAAGTAAAACATCTCTAAATACTCAACATAAAAAAACATACATATATATAATTATAAAAGAAAACATAAAAACATTTCAACATATAAAGTCATGTAACCCTGCAGGAGTTGCAATTGTTCATGGGCGGCGATAATCGCTTACCATCAGGCGATACCTCTGCTCGTTTGCCTTCTATTGAATAAAAAAGTCAGAAGAAAATAATAATCGTGGCATCAAAAATCTAACGGCAATCTTTTCCAATCCCGTCGATATTAGGCAGCAGACGTGCGCATACTTTACATGTAAAGTGGAAACAATCAAAGGCGCTTTGTACAAAACAACCGTACCATTATCACGCATCTTTCTACTTTTAAAGGATTTAGATATATGTAGGTACATATTTTGCGTGAAACCCTCCTACCCTCCTATCCTCCAGTACGAGTAAATAGATTACGTGAAAATCGCTCCTTGGGCTGTACCGTTGCCGCATTTATTACCGAATTTGGTAAATAAATATCACGGAACTTGTGTCTATGTCGGATGCTAAGAGTTATTTATCAAGCGACTTCAATATTTCTAAAGGAGGAGGTTCTCCATTCGTCAGTTTTTTTTTAATGTATGTTACCTCAGAACTCCGTCATTACTGAACCGATTTAAAAAAAAATGTTTTCTGTAAGTAGATAGTTCCAGATTGGTCCCGTTTTTTTCAAAATTGATTTCTGATGATGGGATTCATGAGGAACTGAGGGAACTCCTCAAATTTGAAAGGCACATGCATGCTGATTTGCCTGATTTTTTAAGAAACTCGAGCATTTCTTTACGAAAATCATCAATTTGGTGGAGTGGATCTGATAATGAAGACCAGGGATGGCAAAGTGGAACTGCTTGGTAATTCCCAGGACTATCATCCGATTTAAAAAAATATTTTTTTGTCTGAAAAAAGATGGTACCAGGTTTGTCCCGTTTTTTTCAAAATCAATTTCTGATGATGGGATCCATGAGGAACTGAGGGAAGGGAACTCCTCAAATTTGAAAGGCACATGCATGATGATTTGGGTAGTTTCTCAAGACACTCGAGCATTTCTTTACGAACATCATCAATTTGGTGGAGTGGACCTGATGATGAAGACCAGGGATGGCAAAGTGGAACTGCTTGGTAATTCCCAGCTCTATCATCCGATTTGAGACATTCATCTTTTCTTTGTAAAGAAATACCTTCAAGATAGTCCTATTTGATTATAGTTCTATTTAGATGATGGAATTCATGAGGGATTGAGAGAACTCCTCAAATTAAACGGCACATGCATTCTGATTTGAGGGTTTCCTTAAGTAACTAAAACATTGTTTTGGGGGAGCCAACATTTTGATGAAGTGGACCTGATGATGAAGACCAGGGATGGCAAAGTGGAACTGGTCGATAAACCTAGCTCTACTTATTATCCTAGTTGTGACATTCATCTTTTTGATTTGATTTCTATTCTGATGATGGAGTTCTTGAAGAATTCAGAGAACTCCTCAAATTTTAACGGCACGTTCATTGTGATTAGAGGGTGTTCATAATTAGCTTAGGCATTTTCTTACTGTGGCCATCATTTTGCTGGAGTGGACCTGATGTTGATAATCAGGGATGGCATAAAAGCAACAGCTAATGAAACAATTCGAGCTCATTCGTATCGTATTTTGCTATTATACTTTTTTGACTTTACTATTTGTAAGATAGTTAATAATCTATCTGATTTATTTCCGGTATTAGGAACAACGCAATGTATGAAAATTACAATTAGATACAGTTGATACAGTGCAATGTGAATCTCGTTTTCCTAAAACGTTACTTAATATAGTAGCGTTCATATGTTTGATATGCATAGTTTGAGTGCAATGTAGGTATCTCACGACGGGCGGTAGGATGCGAGAGATATCCATCTATCTGTGTTCCCCAACACAGAGTCATGTTCAATAATATCTGTTGTCTGTATCTACCAATATTCCGCTTGCAGCTCAAGTTCAAGTTCGGTTGTATCTAAAAAAAGGTCAACTGGGTCAATCGGGTCAATTCATGTCAAGAGTAACACTATTTTATTGCATGTTTTATTTTATTTTTATTTTTATTTTATTTATTTTAGGGATAACAAACAACTATACAATATTAGTTACAATAAGAGTAGCAAAAAATAAGAATTACAATATGTATAGTCAACAGCATTATCCACGAGTTACTTTAAACAGTTTGTAGTTGCCAAACGTGGAGCTGTTTTAGAAAAGTGTAAATACAAGATGAGGAACTGAAGAATAGAATTGGAGGTAAAGAATATTGACAATTTAGTATAATAAAATAAAGTAACATAACTCAGAATTAATAATAGGCGCTCACTTCGCTTTTTGTAGACAAATAGGTTGTTCCTTTTATTCATGATGTAATTGCAAGTAATGTAGGTGTTACTCTCCCTAAGTAGATATATTTTGAAATATACATTTGCATCTGTAATTCAAGTAAATACGCAATGAAGTTATGACTCATGTACCTACTTTCACGTGGATTAATCCAGCTGGTAGTTATAAAAATATGACCAATGTTCGTTACCTGGTTACCTGGTTACTGGTTACAAGGAAGTTTCTACAAAGCCTGAATGTTGAATTACGTCTATAAATAGCCAATTAATAGAATGGCTGTCTTCTTTTCGGGATAATTCGGAATACACTGTAATAGAATTAAGCGCTTACCTACTTATGATGAAATTCTGTTATCCATTACTTTTTTGCATTATTAATCTCTCAATTCACTCTATATCCCCCCGTGTGTACTGTAATGTTACTTCGGTGTAAAATGTGTAATGCGACATCGGGCACATGATAAATAAACCTCAAAAATCTTAAAAAAAAATGTTTTAACTCTTTAGTCATTTGTGTTTTAATTGGACTATCTATTCACTTATGGATTTAGAACACATTTAATCTGGAGTAAATAAAAAAATAGGTACTTAGTATTTTCTGCTACAACGTTATAGCTTTACAGTCAATTTGTTCAATCACTCAACTGGGACATAAAAACATTCATTCCGGATTGGCCATTCGATGGACCTTATCAGTGCATGTTCCTTCTAAATTCTCTTTCCTTCATGGTGAGGTCAGGTATATTTGTTACAGTTATAAGATGCGTGACAGCGTTATTTTAATCATTGGGAGTCAGTTCTTAGGAATTATGATGAAGGTGGCAAACAATAGATACAGTGCAACCTTTGTCTATTGTTCAAAGTAGCAGTGAAAAGTATAAAGTAATAATAATAAAATATACACAATAACATCGCTAACATTTTTAATCTTAGTGAATTGAACCGAACAATAACTTAGCAAGTCGCGATTCTACTAAACCGATAAAGCTAAACTGAGAAAACATTCTTCAATAACTTGCTTTCATTCAGGAAGTAGAAAGTCATGTTGTTTTAAATCTAAGCAATGAAACGCAGAAATTTCATTAAGTCATTCAAATCTTTTAATATGAGTAAAAAGGTGTGTTATGAATAAGAAGATAATTTGTTAAAATATTGTATGTTTGTAAATGTGAAAGAGCGCCCTAAAGAGATTTTTATTACTTCAAAATGAATGATGTAACACCAGAAGACTTCACTTAGACACTAGAAATAGTTATTTATTATACAAGGGGGCAAAGTTGTTGTTTAACTCTCGGGCTTATCCGAGCAAGCGAGATTTCAAAATTGAGCCACGAGCGTAGCCAGTGGTTCAATAACTGGAATCTTGAGCTTTACGAGGGTCTCAAGGCACGAGAGTTGAACAAACTTTGCCGCCGAGTGTAATACAACATTTTTCCCCTCACTATTGCGAGGAAAATACAGACTAAATACGATTATAAATCTTATACACATGGAAGTTATCTTGAAGAAACCATCAAAAATCAATTTCAAAATTTGTCATAGAGTAGGTACGCTCCTGGTACCTAGATATTGCCAACAGCTTACCAAGTGCGGGATAAGATATGATCCATGACCAATTTAAGGTGTGACCTCCGATTGCGCATATTTACTATGGGCATATATGACTCACTTATACTGGACTGGTGGTAAGTGGTAGGAATTAGATTACTTTGCCCCACATGTGGATAAAATGCGTTTTTCCACGCTAGTTTTAAAGGACAAAACAGCGCTTTCCGAGCTAGTGAGGGGAAAATAATATAATAATATAAAATAATATTAATATACCTTGTGTTTATTAATTAAAAATACGTTTTAAATTGAAGTAAAAATGACTATAATTACCTATTAATTATGTGCCATCAACAATTACGGCTGACGCTATAACCCCTAAGTTAACCCGTGGAACGATATGTCAATAAAAAATGTAGTGTGATTTCAGCCTAAACATATATGTACATAGTTGAACCTGTTCTAATATTGTGTTCTGTAATGATGTTTGATTGTGGAAAGATGGGTGTTTAGAAATGGTTAGAATTTTGGTTTTTTTGCAGTTAATTTAACAATATAAGTATTTAGGAAGTATTGTTACCAACGACTCCAGATGCACCGCGGATATCAAGCAAAGAATTGCAATAGCAAAAAGAGCATTTAACAACAAAAAAACATCTGCTCAAAGCTCACATCTCCAAAGGTCTGAAAAAACGGCTTATTAAGGTGTATATATGGAGGATTGCGTTGTATGCGATTGAGACGTGGACACTGACACAGCGAGACAGAGAACGACTGGAAAGCCTTCGAGATGTGGTGCTGTCGGAGGATGTTAAGGATTAGTTGGACGGAAAGGAAGACAAATGAGGAAGTCCTGAGCATGGCAGGAGAGAAGAGATGCCTGTTAAGCACCATAGCCAACAGAAGGGGCAAGATGGTTGGTCACCTGGTACGGCACGACAGATTCTTTCTAAACATACTGGAGGGCAAAGTTGAGGGAAAAAGAAGTAGAGGAAGGCCCCGACTCACATATTTCAGCCAAATTAAAGATAACGTATCTGCCGTGTCGTACGAGGAAGTCAAAACGCTGGCCCAGAAAAGAGAAGAGTGTCGAGTGGCGATTACTTCACCGACAAGAGCAAAGCTCTACTACATTAAATTAAAGTAAATACACCAAAAACCGTAATAAAAGATCAGCTCTAGTTGTTTTAAGCTGGTATCATTATTTTTACGTTTGACATTTGAGGTTGTCATTTTAGTCTCCGGAACTAAAAAATATGCTTAAAAGACTGATGTTTGATTTATTGCAAAAACACGTATCATCTCGGTTAAAAGGGCGTATAAGTCGTAAGAACTGCGAATATACTCCTCTTTTATTATTATTATGCGCATGGCATCTATTAAAACCCTTTTTAAGTTCGCCTATTGTAACGGACGGTTTACGGACGGTAAACTACGGAACCCTACACTGAGCATGGCCAGACATGCTCCTGGTCGGTTTGTTAAGATGGCGATAAGTCATAACACTGTAAGTTCAATTATATTTACAAAAAGTGTAATCTATGACTTAGCGTCGACAGTTAATATCTAAAAATTCTTGTGAATCATACGATAACACCATAAAATATCGCAGATATAGGTAATTTGTGAACATCAAAGACGTTTTCTCAAGCACTTCGTTCCTATGTAAACGCTGTTTTAAATTTAGAACGTCCATAAACACGACGTCAACTTTTGATAAGATACTGTCAATGTTATCTTTCATTCTTATTATCATTTAATTTTGTAGATACACTCTATTTAATGACGCTGTATTAAGTAACGTTAGTCTTATAGTCTGTACTCGTAAGGGAAACCTGGTTCAACTAAATCCAGCGGTTATCAAATACCTTAGACTCCTCAACTACCTACTAGATAGAGCATATAAGACAACTCAAGGTCACCAAACATAATATGCTGTACCGTACTAATTTAGTATGGAAGCGCGGCCTCTTATTTCTGTTGCGTCTACGTTTTACGACCTGCAACAGAAGGCCTAGTATAAAATTGTACGACATTAAGGGCTTGAGATATTTAGTGATCTTAACGCTAAATTCAACATCACGTGAATTTTTCGAGTGATTTTTGAGTCGACATTTTTCACTACAAAGACAACGAAATTATGTTATATCACACCGAAAACTACTTAACTAAACTAAATGAATAAGGAATATGAATAGCTCGAAGGAATATATTTCTTTGACCCCCTCCCCCCCAAAAACGATCACATGATTTTTGAACGAGTCCTAACTTCTCGACCGCGTTAGCGTATCGAGGGGTCAAAATATAAAAGATGCCGGATGATTTAAATAAACGGCAAACATAATTTGAACTCTCGATACGCTAACGCGATCGACAAGTAAATGTCGTACAATTTTATACTAGGCCTTCTTTCTGTGTTAACTAAGGCTGCGTTTTACCAAATTTTTATTCCGAGAATAACGCTTAATCTCAGATAGTAACGTCAAATTACTATGGGATTTTGACATTAGTATCCAAGAGTAAGCCTAAAAATATTTACAAAAGTTAGGTTTTAAATGTGAACTAGACGTGTGCGCCGATTAAAAAATGATCGGCGGCGGCGTTTGCCAAAAAATCGGCGGCGGCGGCGTGTTTTCGGCGTGAAATCGGCGTGAAGGTCACGTAAATAAAGAAGCAAAATTATTCGTTTTGTTTATTGAAATTGAGATCAATACCATTTATAACAATTGCGTGTAATCGACCTTAGTCCGCATAATAAATAAATCTTTATTATAAAAAAAATTATAAAATATATATATTTTTTTATAATTAATGATTAAAGAGATTACAATGACCACATACAGGTATATATGTTTAGATATTGTCAGTTTGTCCTTCGTCACTGTGTTCCTCACTCATTTTTTCTTTGTCAAATAAACACCACGTTAGGAAAATGCACAATCCATCGCGCAGGTAGGCACAGGTATACTGAGTGCTAAACCCAAGGTCCAATTAGTATTTTTTAAGTGTTAAGAGGGGATGGGGTGCAGCTGCAGTGTTAAGAAACTGCGGGTGAAGCCTTCCAATGCAAGAACGGTTAAAATCGTCTACTAAGTACTTTATTATAGTATTAGAAATATTTTTTTTAATGTTACACAAATTAAATAGCGTTTACTGACGAATACCTATTATTATACCTATATTATGTTATGTTTCTCTATTCTGTTCTATATATCTATATATCTATCTATCTATCTGTATATCTATTCTATTCTATCAATATGTATGAACCTAATACATATATATGAAATAATATGTAGGTACACAGGGTGGAAATAGATTTTTGGTCAGTAAGGGCAGCTACCAGATCCCGTGTTGTTAGGCGGAAAGGAGACCTTCCTTCGATTTCAAATTAATGAAAACTGGCGTTTACAGATTTTGGAAAAAACACAGGGTGCGAGAAAATTGTCATTTTTGACAAACTATTTTTTTGATGCCAATCAATTCCATTCCTGTCCAGGATCAAAAGCTTGTATAGGACCAAAAAAAAATTCCGGCTAGAAAAGCCATAAATCGAGAAAATCTTTCCCCATACAATTTGTATGAAAATGAAAAAAGTTTATTTACATGTATTTTTTTTGTGTCGATCGATTCCATTTCTATCCAGTATCAATAGTTTACTGGGGATCAACTTTCGGTAATGTACAAAAAAGCCAGAAATTAAAGAAAATTGTTTTTATACATTTACTATGGAGAAAATTATTCTTATTCATCTGTCATCCTAATTCGTCCTTTTCCTATTTTCATACCGTATTATGATCCTTCAATGAAACAGAACTGATTAGCGTGACAGAAAAATGTAAATAAAGTTCACTTTTTCTCCATAGTAAATGTATGAAAACAGTTTTCTTTAATTACTGGCTTTTTAGGAATGGAATTGATTGGCATCAAAAAAACATTTTGTCAAAAATGACCATTTTCTCGCAGCTTGTATGTTTTTTCCAAAATCTGTAAACGCCAATCTTCATTAATTTTAAATCGAAGGAAGGTCTCCTAAGACCATTTTCGCCTAGCAACACGGGATCTGGTAGCTGCCCTCACTGACCCAAAATCTATTTTCACCCTGTATATGGAAGGATAATCATGGATATATAAATCTTATTTCTTACTGAAGGCCATAACAAAAACCAAATATAATGTTTAGTGTTAAGTATTTTAAATTGTCTGATTAAAAGAAAGTCATTCAAGGCCACGCCGATTTCACGCCGATCAAATGTCGGCGGCGGCGGCGTGGCAAAAATGGCCGGCGGCGGCGGCGCGCCGGCGCGGCGCACACGTCTAATGTGAACCCGGGTTGTTATAGTATAGAATGGTAAAGTCTGATCTGATTGCTTATTGGATTGTCGTGTACATACCTCTGACTATAACGGTTTATTACGCTTACGATTTCCATTCTGCCGTAGACAGATCTTTGTTAGTCCGCAAAAAGGGTTTTTGACTCGTTTACAATTTTTAACAGGTCCCGATTGCTATATTTTCGAAGCCGTTTTTAAAGCCCTGCATTTTGAGACCCGTATAATCTATATTTTGAGTCCACTGGCTCATTGGCAGATTTATCAAACAAAATTTATAGCTTCCTAAGTAGTTATAAATTCTGGCTTAAAATATTACCAGAAGGACTTAAATTAGCATATTTTTACACTTTTTTGTCGCCTCCGTTTTTCCAGTACTGACTGCCATTTGCGGCTATTTTTTTACTTTTTTGGCTGCACAGCATTCCACTTCATCTGAAAGTCGCCCATTGGTCTGGTAATAGGTACATCCCGCCTTCCCTAAGATACCCTTGACTTAGGCACTATAGCCGTACCATGTTCTAGCGTGATTTCGCTTCATCTCACTATGCAAAAGAAGCCGTAAAATCCATAAAGAACAACAACACAGTTTTTGTACCCAAATAAAACCCACATAATGGGGGTACACAACCGCCCAGCGTGCATTGTGGGGCCAAAAGCAAGGATATATAAAGGAAGACGGGAAGGGTCGTTATAAATATGGGCCACTTATGCAGGAAGTGAAATTCAGTGGCGAGAAATTAAAAAAAAAAGCTTGGATACATTGTACTGGAAGAGGTTCGGAAGAAGCTGTATAGTCAGTACTAGAAATACAGTGTAAAAATGCAAAATTGTAAAAATAAGATCGGGAGGATCTGGTTAATCTTTTTGAGTCAGAAGTTAAAGCTACCTAACTATTTCATCACGATTTTTTCATTACAAATTGTCAGTTTTTGACACCTTGTACTATTATTTATTCTGTGACCTTACCTTGATGCTAAACACAACTCTCTTTTGATTCTTTCGTCATCATAACATTTTTGAGTATGAGTTAGGTTGTTTCTACTCGGACACCCTAAGCACTATACTGCCCGCGTGAACGTTTCTAACTATTCCCTAAAATTAACGAGAGCGGATTTGAAACTTTTGGTCGCCCATTAAACACCCGTTTATTATAATTGACTTTGATAAGGATTCGGTACTTTAGAATACTTCAGTAACCATTAACAGGCTATTAGTTAACGTAACATTCAAGGATTATAATTTACCAACCGTTAACATATATATATATATTGTTCAATAAGAACTACAAGTAAAAAAATATTTATAAAGAAACCATACATTTTTGTTTTCATTTATAGCATAAATCAATTAACCACAAATGCGATACTTTTAATGCTTGTACCTAAGTGTCTTTGACACACTACATGCTGGATTGAATGGTATCAAAACTTTTACGTTCGACGTTAGAATCGAACGTTAATAGACTTTTCAGTCCTCCGGCCGGTAAGCGCCACTTTACGCAAAACTAAATAGCCGCCTCCCGGCTCCGTCGGGCTGAAAAATAGTATACAAACCTCGGCCGGTAAATGGGAAAGCCTCGGATCACATGTTAGTCGACCTCGGCTTCGCCTCGGCCGACAATTACATGGAATCCGACGCATTTCCCACTTAAACGGCCTTGGTATGTAATGTACTATTATCTGTCATTAACTCATTTCGTATTAAAACATTATGACGAAACCGGCATATCAATAACGGGCCCTGTCACTACCGTTTCAATGTTAATCTTTGCCACTTCTCTTCAAGTTACTTGGCAACCGCCGCAAAAGCCTTCATGTTTTTTCATTTCTTTTATCAAAAGAACATCAAAGGTTATTTATGTTTGCCGAATTCATATAAAAGTTTGATCAGGCATAGAACTTGTCATACTTATGATACTCATACCAACGTTCAAGTTTTCCTTTTCGGTAAAGGAAAACATCGTGAGGAAACCGAACTTATCCCAAAAACACCTAGTTTACACTCTGGGCTGAAAGGTCAGATGGCAGTCGCTTTCGTAAAACTAGCACCTACGCCAAATATTGTGCAGAGTTGCCAAAGCGGACCTCCGTAATACAAAATTTGTTATTTTTAAATTTTCACTTATAAAACGTCTACCTATTTGGCTACAAAATTTAACATGTATCGTCATTCATATTTACCTTACTTTCTTTCTACTTACTTTCTAAAAAAAAGCTTAAAGTGAAAATCTTATTAATGAAATTCAAATGAATATTTATAAATCTAGTTCAACAAAAAGGCAGAAAGCAGCACTCAAATATTTTCCAAGTGAGTTGAGCAGCAAATAATTAATTGTCTCTATAAAGTTTTTTGCACTTTTAGATTTAAGACATTCAAGGGACGAAAAGACAAAAGGACGAGTTAGGAAAATGTTTTCCCAACATTCTATTAAGCTTGCCTCTTTTTAACTTAATACTTACTTAATGAAGTAAAGGTGAAAATATACCGTGTCTGCGGTATATTTTATGTAATCTTCTTGGAATCTTAATAATTTCGTCTAAGTTAAATTTATGTTTAATATTAGGATTCTGCGCAAATGAATGTCTTAAGCGTTAAACCCTTTATTAAATTTGTTATCAAAAATATTCTGTTAATATTTGTTTCAGTATTTTTTTTTATTGTATTAGAAATAAACTATAAAGGATTTGGAGAATGATAAGCACGATGTTTAATGAGTGTCAATAAAAAAAACAATAACAGAATAAAAGCAATGTAGGTACATTAAGGTAGTTTTATTAATGTTTTATTAAGATTTTATTTATGTTATTGTTTTATTTTATTTTTGTATGTTTTGATATGGGTGCTTGCCTGAAATAAACGTCATTTATTTTTTATTTATTTATTTTATTTTTTATCTTAAAAATGCATTATTTTTGTGCCCTAGCTCATACTTATACAATAGGCTTTTGGGTGGAGCCAGGAAAAAATCATAATTGACATTGGAGTTACTTGATTCTAATAGTTAATTTATTAGTTAGATACTTTAAGGACGAGCCGTATTTAATACTTCCATGTGATAAAACAAAACAACTAATAAACAAGCAATGTAATACGGGTTACGGGTAATAACCATTTAAAAATCCTTATTGCAAAAAAAAACAAGAGATTGTAATGTAACTAAACTTTTGTGAGTCATACTGACACTAATATGACGGTCGCGCCGAAATGATTGGGAATTACATACTTTAAATCTGGTTACTATACATTTTATACTAACTAGGTTTAAAATATATTTATACTATATACAACCTTTTTTGATGCGTGGCATTTTAGAATAACAAACTACTTTTTTAAAGACGTCCCCTATCCCAAAGACCTCGGCGATTTGAGATTTCTTCCCCTCCCGCTTCCTTTCCTCACCGGTTATACAATACGTCAATAAGCATAAGTCGCCAACTAGGAAGAGCTGCTTGTACTAGGACGCAACCCTATAAACTACTAGTGCCATCTTACACGACTGGCCCCCGTCGCCCGCGCAGGCATCTCGAGCCGGCGTTTTCGGAAAAATGCGTGTAATAGCTTTTTCTCGAAAAGTACAAAACCTATCCAAAAATCAGTAGATGCGTTTAAAGTGAACATAAATATATACTGCTTGTCTTATTTTCTTGTACTTACGACGCATAATAAGGGAGTAGATACAGATTTCAGGTAGAAAAAAGGGTTTACGGTTATTTTTTTTTCTCTTGATGTATTATGTTTTTCGACAATTTAGTAGAACCAAATGTAGACCAAATACCTAGCTACATTGTATATTTTTTTCAAGCGTTGTGCTTGGAGCTGAACAAAGGCTATTCACTTTAAAAACAGTGAAATATGCCGGGTAGCCCCTTAAGAATTAAAAACAAAGTTGTGCAGGAAAACAATTTTTTCACCCTCAACTCCTTCTGTAAAATGGTTGGTATTGGAGTCATACGAATGCCAAATCATATCCGGATTTGCTTACGTTTATATGCCGAGCATCTGTTATAATATTTTCTACAACCGCGAGGTTTACAGTGGTAACCGCTGTTTTTGGTTGATCTGTTGAAGGTACAGGGTTCAGTGACCCACGACCTAGATACAACTCCGCATATCGTCTATATTTTATTGTTTAGGGAGGCGCTTCAACATTATAAATAGAAACAAACTCAATGAGAGACCCATATCGTGATAACCACCAGCAAAAGTTATGCTAATTTAAGGCACGAACATTTTCACAAGAAAGTTCAATTTTTATTGACGACCGAGTGATTTGCCGCATTCAAATACGCATATGAAAGTAAAATCAACATTTTTAAAGATTCTAGAAATGTCATTTGCTATTCTAAAAGTCCAGTAATCAGCTAATTACACAAAACCGGCCAAGTGCGAGTCGGGCTCGCGCACAAAGGGTTCCGTAGCAGCAAATATAATAAACTTATTATGTCAATTTATACACCTGGTGAATGGAGCCTAAACTCTCCCGATATTTTGCCTTGTACTTTTATGTATGAATATTAATTTTAACTTAACCAAAATTACAGTTAAATCAACCTATCTCAAAAACTATAAGAGATACTTTGATCAAACCAAAAATCGTTGAAAGAGTTAATTAGCATGCATCACCTCTATTTTTTTTAGAATTTTATACCCCGTAGTTATAAAAATAGAGGGGGGGGGACATACTTTTTACGACTTTGAGAGCTGATATCTCAAAAACCGTTCACTTTAAGAAAAATGTTTTTTAGAAAACTTTATATCATTTTAAAAGACCTTTCCATTGATACCCCACACGGGTATGTACATCGAAAAAAAAATTTTCATCCCTCAGTTACATGTATGGGGGGCCCCACCCCCAATTCTTTTTTTTACTATTTAGTGTCATAATTTTGTAGCGGTTCATACAACACATATTCCCATCAAATTTCATCACTGTAGTACTTATAGTTTCCGAGTAAATCGGCTGTGACAGACGGACAGACGGACAGACGGACAGACGGACAGACGGACATGACGAAACTATAAGGGTTCCGTTTTTGCCATTTTGGCTACGGAACCCTAAAAAAAGCTTTTTCACTAACTAGATTGAAAATATATGCATTTGGGTGTGCCCCTCGTATTGAAAAACCGCTTAAAACTTAAAACACGTATTTTCATCAAAATATCCCGTTAGATGATACGACAACGCAGACTGCTGCAACGACGACGCCGGACTGCCCGATCTCGTTTATAACAGTGCGCGCGACACGTTACTTACGCCAGTCTGAGACAACATCACTCTGCACGACGATGACTGCCTTGAATTGTTAATGAGTAACTTTTAAACTATGAGTTCAAAAAATATGAAAAAATTACAAAAGTAGAACTTCATAAGAAATTATTGGAAAATTATTTTGAATTTGATTAATTAAACGGTTTTTCAAAAAAATTACAAAATAATTTCTGAATTAAGTTTGTAATTTAACCATATACTACTACTACTATTTTGGCTCAGTGATCCAAAAAGAATCTTGGCCTCCGAGACGAGAGCATGCCACCTGACCCGATCCAGCGCGGTTTCCTGCCACGAATTGGCATAGAGCTGGCGCAGATTCGCCTCCACGACATCACCCCAGCGGTACCTGGGGCGCCCAACCGGTCGGCGCCCGGTTGGTCGCCCCACGTACGCTCCTCTAACTGCCCGATCATCCCCCATTCTAAGTAAGTGACCGAGCCAGCGAAGTCTGTGAGATTTCGTTTCGCCGATGATATTGGGCTCAGCCACTAACTCTTCAATCTCGGCGTTCTTCCGGATCCTCCAGGTGCCATCGTGCCTCGATGTTGCAAAGCTTATCAGTCTCAGACCATTATCGTTAGAGAGGTCGTGCTTACTTTGTCTCCCAATGGTCGGTACAAAAATCTCTTCTTTTCCTACTTTCGCATTAAGATCCCCGACAAGTATCTTTACGTCATAGTTTGGCACCTGATCATATATCAGTTCAAGCTGTTCATAAAATTCGTCTTTCACCTCGTCACTGGTTACTTCTGTAGGTGCATACACGTTTATTATTGATATATTTAAGAGCTTGGTCTTAATGCGAAGCACAGAAATTCTGTCCGAGATTGCATCAAATCGAGTCACATTCCCTATTAGCTTCTTAGATACGTAGAAACCCGTGCAATGTGTGTGTTGTCCCGCATCATTGCCACTATAAAACAAAATTCCATTATCAACTCTACACTCCCCATTTCCCGGCCACCTTACTTCCTGTAGAGCTGCAATATCCACCTGGTATCTTTGCAGCTCTTTTTCCACCTGGTAGAGGGCCCCAGGTCTAAATAGAGAGCGCACATTCCATGAAGCAAATCGAAGGTCCGTTTTTCCATGCTTTGAGTTATTAGAATTGGGATCGGATCGTTTATTCTCTCTATTCGGTTGCATAACATGTCGGTTTTTCCATGGGAGGGTTGTTAACCCGCCGCATAACCCCCAAAGTGCTGGAGGACCAGACCCGTCGTTGGTTAGCGATTCCACCGGAATTAGCCGAGTAGCGTAGCTAGGCTGTACTACCGACCGTTCCCCCATCCACCACCCAGGGGACGCTCCTCTACGCCGCGAGGGCCAGCGCGAGGAATTTAACCATATATGCAAACATTTTTTTTATCTTGAGTAGTTACTTAATTTAACATCCCGAACGTATCTTCCTTCTAATAAAAAAATAATGATTCAAATCGATTCACACGATCAAAAGTTACCCCCGAAAACCCAACATACATAACCTGTCTGGTTTGTATAAATTAGTAACCCAATTTCTCGAGAGATGGCGCTGTACCGTGGTCTACTTCGCGCTGTTAAGATTTTTTCGGAGTTGACGGGGTCGGAATGAGTGTGATCGAAAGTATCATCGAATTGTTAAGTATTATACGCGTATTGAGCATGGTATCTATTAAAACACTTTGTAAGGTTGCCTATTGTGACTATTTGTGACGGACGGTAAACTACGGAACCCTACACTGAGCATGGCCCGACATGATCTTGGCCAGTAACTAACTTTGTAACACACGTAATCCGTATATCTTATATGTAAATACATACATGGAGCCCCGACCAAACGTTGGCTTCTCTGACATTGAATAGGTATTTTATACCAGATAGTATGAAATTGTCTGTTTGGCCTCTTATTGCTTTGTGAATTTCGTGATGGGAAGGGAAAACTGCGTTGCAAGGATTTCCCACTTATTCCCCGCGATGACTTTGGAAAAAAAATCTGTTTGACAAAAACAATTGAAACATTTTTTTTTCTGACGCCGGAATGGAATATTTTTGGCTAAGAACTTACCAGATGCTCTAAAAAGAAAGAAGAAAGAAAACTGAAAATATCAATATTATTATTTATCCTAGGTACAATGCCTCAAGGACCTACTTTAGATTTAAGGTAGGTAGAGGTAGGTAGTTAGGTAAGTTACACTTACTGTATATATTTCGAAAATAAATGTTTTTTCCAATATTATTATTTTACCTATTAAAGTATAATGTACTCGTACATATCTATAAAATATAAGTGCGGTACGAGTGTAATATATTGTGAGTGTAAAATAGTAATACAATAGTAGTACAATAGTAGTTAGTAGGTAAATAACCAACTTTTAAGTCAATGCTACGAGCTAACGTGAAGAAACCAGTCAAAACTTCAAGGTTAAATTATAAGGATAAAGGAAGGCTTTCCGAGCTAGTAAGGCGAAAAACATTTTGTAAATCACAGAATTCTGTTCCACGGAACGATAACTATTGTTGATTAAAAGAGGAAGAATAATTGCGTAATAGGAAAAATAAAGCGGAGCCGAATAATGCAATTGAAGAGGAAATTAACGTAATGAACTCAGATTGTTAGATGGCATTTTAGGGGATGAAGGACGGCAAAATAAACTTTCTATAATTCCGAGCGTGATGTAGAAGTTTAGTATATTTATGTGAAATTATCAATTATTTAAGGTAGGTAGAGGTAGGTAGTTAGGTAATTTACACTTACTGTATATATTTCGAGAATAAATGATTTTATTTTTAATTATCAAATGGTAACAAATGTAATTAGCGCCACTTGCACCTCCCGGGGTTAGCCAACGAATCCGGAGTTAAGAGTTTTGTCGGAATGGGATTTGACGGCTAACTCCGGGTTAGTTGGCTAACCCCGGATGGTGCAAGAATCTTAATAGTAATCTTAATACGTACATATCATCTTTAAACTTATGTCAATGCCAATTGGAGGTGACAGTCGGGTGCCGTCTATTGGGCATGTGACCTATGAAGTAAAAGCAACAACGCTTGCATAGACTGCAGAAAGCTTTGATAATAATGAAAAACCACATATTCACCCACGGTCTCACATTCCGTACCCATAAATCTTCAGTTAATGTCTGAATTTACGGGAGCCACTCACTCTTGCTTTGTCCAAGTATCAGTAAGTATGTTGAATGTTTATTTCCTAATTATTGATCTTGGCTAATACTTATTTGTCCATCATGCGCGGCTATCAAGAGATATAATTATGGGGAAGATTTTTTTAATACCACGTCGGTGGTAAATTAGGATACTGTAACTACCCCCCCCGATATAAAACTGAAACTAAAAAAATTTCCCCTTAAACTACCCATATGTACCCCGCTATTAAACCCCACTATTCAACTACTATTTTAATCACTTACAATTAATATTTTGGCCTTGTGATCTCTAGTGGTGGACTCTTTAATGTTGTGAACCGTAATGACGCATGATTCTTTAAAAGTAAAAACTGGCTCATATTACGTGCTCCTTTATCCCGAGTTTATTTTGTTATCCCTAATGAAACAATTTATGAAGGATAATGATTTAAATACTCATTAACATTGACATTATTAATCTAAATAAAATATGGCAAATAAAAGAGAAATCAAACAAATATATAAGAAAATATCTGAATTAGAACATTGATTTGCCCATAAGATCGCTAGTGTATGTAGAACCCATGTGGTAACCACTAATAGTAACCAAAATCTTTTTCGCGTAGTAGAATGGAGTCATATATTGAATAATCCTAAATAAACTCTTAAAATTAAATACATAAAAACCTATTGTTATGTTATGTCAAGTAGAATCCTATGTATGTTTAGTCAGTTTGTCCTTAATCAGGGAAATTCTAATAAGAAAAGTCCCCTTTTAATGTGTGACGTCACGACCCGCGACGTCACCGCGGGGAGCGGGGCGCGGCCGGCGAAGCGCGGCGGCGACATCCCCACCGCGCAGCCGACCGCCCACGACGCGACCGGCCACCCACGACGCGCGCCGCAGCTATAAAACCCCGTGCGCTCCGGCGAGAGCCAGCAGTCGATGCTCTCAGCCCGCGCTGAGAACAACGGCTGCGTCCCCCAACCCGGTGTGGCGGTGTGTGCAGAACGCGTCGTCCCGGGTTGGAACCCCGGGTCCTTTATAGGCCGTGTGTGCTATAACGCATTTGTGCCGAAGGACCCTTCCCCCCTCCTACCCCGCTCCAGCTTGCTTGAGGCCGTGTGTGCACGTAACGCATAGGCCCGTAAGCTATCCCGACCGTACCCCCGCGAACGAGCTCGCGCCGGGCCGTGTGTGCAGCAACGCATGGGCCAGTGAGCTTATCCTACCTACCTTCCTTAACCCTTTCCCCCCTCGGGGGGAACGTACCACCAATCCCTAGGCCCGGGCCTCGCGACCGTAGAATTATAATATTAGTACTTATAAAGTAGGCACTAGCCATTTAAAGTTAATAAAGGGCATAAAAGACCCGCATTTATATTAGAGTAACTGAGAGTTTAACTTAACCCTATCCTCCAAACCCTGAGTTAGTCTGGAAACCCTCGCACAATCCTTCAGGTCGAGGGATAGGTGTGGCTGTCCTCACGGCAACCATCACATTTGGCGCCCAACTGAATAACTCACAGACAGGGGAGCTCACTAGCTCAGGAGGAAGGGAAACTTAGATACAAGATCCATTCAGTTTGCTTCTCAAGAATAGAAGGAACTAGGGGGGGAGTGTAATAACCTTGTCTTGCAGAAAACTCCGTGATTTAGCCGCCGTTCGACGACAACCGTCGAGAAGCCCGCCCTCCCGTCCGAAACCGCATTGGTAAAACCCCGTGATTTAGCCGCCGTTCGACGACAACCGTCGAGAAGCCCGCCCGCCCGTCCGGAACCGTATTGGTGAGTCGTAGCCGCAACCTCAGTCGGATCTCGGCAGCTGCAAAGAACTGGTGAGTCAGACACAACTCTCAAGGAACGCCACGTCAATGCCGACGTCTTGGATATACCAATTGAAAAAGGAAGAGTTGATCCGGGAAGCTAGCACCAGAGATCTAGAGACTGAGGGGTTGACGGTGGACCAACTAAGGAAACTCTTAGTGGACGTAGTAAAGGAGGCCGAAGAAGGTAAGCCAGAGGAATTGAAGACGCCAGTCAAAGAGCGAACCGCCGTAATGTATCAACAGGACGAAAAGTACCGGCCAAGGAACGTAGGGAAAATAATCCGGGAATGGAACCTTACGTTCAGATCTACAGACGATCCGGTCGAGTTTTTAGAAAGAATAGAAGAGCTGATAGCAGCAAGCAGTATAACACAAGAGGACGTCTTGACCGCCCTACCCCGGATACTAGAAGGTAAAGCCTTGTTGTGGCACAGGAATAACGCCGACACATGGGAATCATGGGATGAGTTCATAGAGTTATTCAAGCGATACTATTTCCCGGTGAATTACGAGGAAGACTTAATTGCTAAAATAGTGACCAGGAAACAAGGATATAACGAGAAGTTCACAGATTACCTCACCGATCTCCAAACGTTAATGAGACGATACGGGGGTCTCACAGAGGAGCAAAAACTGCATCGTGTTCACGAAAACATGCAGACGAGGTACAAGTTGTACATAAAGAAGCAAGATTTCAGGGACCTCAGGGGATTACTGAAGGTTGCCTCCGAATACGAGAACATAACCAGAGCGTCATGGCCGGACCGGAATAAGACGAGCACGTATGATCAAGACGATGGTCAATGGTTAGTCCCGCAGGATAGCCAGGGAGCTACTCGTAAGGTGAACCCGAGAGACGATGCGAGAACATGCTGCCGGTCATGCGGCAAACCGGGTCACGACACGAGAGAATGCCGGTCGGAAAGAAGGTTGTTCTGTAGTGACTGCGGGAAGCTGGGTGTGTTGAGCAAGGACTGTTGCAAAAGGAACAAATGGGGTAAAAACGAAGCCGCAGGAGCCGTAGATGATCAAGACCGGGAAGACAACAGGATTTTTATAAATGCAGATATAATGGGGAAAAAGTATTGGTGCCTCGTAGACACAGGCGCCACAAACACATACGTCGACCAACACACATACCAAGAATGCGTCAAAAGCGGCGCGGAGGAGAAAGAGGTGCACAGGAAAGTGACGCTAGCGGACAATGGGACGTCCCAGGTCACAAGATACGTACTGGTAGACATACGCGTAAAAAATGTAAAAGTGAAACACTGGTTACGTGTCCTCCCTACAGCCACACACATCATGCTGGGTATGGATGTGCTAAAGAGAGCCGGCATGAAGATGACGTGGGAAGGGGAGACGACCCCGGAGAAGGTTGAGCCAGACAAAGCGGCTACAACTGCTCAGCACCGGACTAGCAGTCAGGAAAATACCGAAACCCAGGGTAACAGAGCCAAGGCCACGGGGCAGGACGTTCCGGCATCGCAGGGCAATCGGACACTGATTGATGACAACACGGCGGAGTTAACCAAAGCGCACGGGCGCAAATTGGAAGTATTCTTCGAGACGTGGGCTGAGCACAAGACCAAACACGAGGTGTACGCGGCGTGCATCCAAGATGTGCTGGACAGAGCGACGCGTGATCCGGACACGCTACCAGTACGAGGTAGCCCGGAAGTTCAGAGACGTACAAGAACGAGACCGAGGAGGGGCCGTCTCAGGAACAGCCGGTCCCGGAGAGGCATGGTCAGGCTACTACGCAGGAGGCGAGAGCCAGATTAAGGCCATCCATTTTTATAATTTTATTTTCTTTTATTTTATCCATTTTTAATTAATTACCGGCCCAGAAGGGGTTGCCTAGGTTAAAGGCACAGTTTTTTTTACCGTTATGTTCTTTTTCTTTCACGATATATTATTTTGCTTTGTTTTCCGATTACCGGCTAAAACGTCCCGTTTATTATTATTTTTTATTTTTTTTATTTTTCCTCTTGCCCAAAAAATGGGAAAGCTAATGAATAGCCTAGGAATATACGAAGGGACCCTAACATAAACAAATGTACCATTTACAATATGCTAATGCATCCGGCGATTTTTACTATAGGTAAAAATCTACTCTTCGGGGGAGGCACTGTGACGTCACGACCCGCGACGTCACCGCGGGGAGCGGGGCGCGGCCGGCGAAGCGCGGCGGCGACATCCCCACCGCGCAGCCGACCGCCCACGACGCGACCGGCCACCCACGACGCGCGCCGCAGCTATAAAACCCCGTGCGCTCCGGCGAGAGCCAGCAGTCGATGCTCTCAGCCCGCGCTGAGAACAACGGCTGCGTCCCCCAACCCGGTGTGGCGGTGTGTGCAGAACGCGTCGTCCCGGGTTGGAACCCCGGGTCCTTTATAGGCCGTGTGTGCTATAACGCATTTGTGCCGAAGGACCCTTCCCCCCTCCTACCCCGCTCCAGCTTGCTTGAGGCCGTGTGTGCACGTAACGCATAGGCCCGTAAGCTATCCCGACCGTACCCCCGCGAACGAGCTCGCGCCGGGCCGTGTGTGCAGCAACGCATGGGCCAGTGAGCTTATCCTACCTACCTTCCTTAACCCTTTCCCCCCTCGGGGGGAACGTACCACCAATCCCTAGGCCCGGGCCTCGCGACCGTAGAATTATAATATTAGTACTTATAAAGTAGGCACTAGCCATTTAAAGTTAATAAAGGGCATAAAAGACCCGCATTTATATTAGAGTAACTGAGAGTTTAACTTAACCCTATCCTCCAAACCCTGAGTTAGTCTGGAAACCCTCGCACAATCCTTCAGGTCGAGGGATATGTGTGGCTGTCCTCACGGCAACCATCACAAATGAATAATGAAATTAATTAATTTTATTAATTAAAATGTTTTATTTTAATGGGGTTAAGCTGACGCCCCTCCTCCGCGCCAGTCCGTATTCATCAGACCACTTGCTGGACAGAATTCCGCCCCATGCCTGCATATGGTGTTTCCTTATATGTTCTGAAGGAACTATTTTAAGAGGACAACAAAGGGACCGTTATCATAGCCAAATACTGGTAGTTAACAGTAGTATTTATAGTATACTAACTGCTAAGAGAAGCAGGATCTTTTCTTTATAAAAATAAAGCAAAGGATTCTATATGTATTTATTAATATATTGTGAGTTATATAAATATTGGTTTGTTCCCACAATATTTTATTCTACCAGTAGAGCAGAAAAGGACCAAAATATATAAAGTCATTGCAAATAAGTTGTGTTTGTCAATCGCGTCATAAATAAAAATATGTAAGATAGTACTAACCATCCCTAACCCAACTTTATAATACCTAAGGTATAATATACTAGAACCCATGAACCCAATACTATAGACGGACAACTGAGCTTCAAAATAAAACAAATAATTACACTAAGAAAGAAGGAGTTAATTTGAGCAAAATTCTTTACTCAAATCAACAATTTCAATGTACTGCTTCGCCTGACATTGATCCCTACTTACAGTGTACTGCTCAGCCTGACACCATGGCCCTATATACAAAGCATTCTACTATCTGAGAATGGATTGTATACCTATCTCTCAAAATATTAGTAATATCATAAAACCAGATTTCAAAGCTCAGCCTCCTCTCTCACATTAGGAAACCAGGAAATGAATATGAAAATAGTTAATTATTCCAACAAAGTCACAAAGATAACTGGCTAATAGAGTTGCAAATATAAAAGAGTGTTTCATCATCATCATTATCTGATGATGGAGATGGTTAAAAGAGTAAAAAAATAGTATATTAGACGACCTATTTCCCTTGCAAAATGTGTACCTAGTCCGGCTACCCCTTTCCCTAATCTAGTATCTCTAAAACAGGAGTCGTACTTACCATAGACTACCTGTTTCCGAGCATACGTAAAGTGTATCCCTACTCTAATTAAAGCTCAAGTTCGGCGGGCAATTCCGAAGTTGTAACTATAGCCGCGTATGGTCAACTCCCTCTTTCCATCCCGTAGGATATGGTGGGAAGTTAAATATTTGCAAATATTGGGAACAGCAGGAATGAAGCAAGACACTTTCCAATACACGGTATATTCGTAACTAAAAACTACCCACATACATGACACCTCCCCACTAAATGTCAACATTCCATCTTAACCTATTACGGTATACATAGGAATAAAAAAACAAAAGTTTACAGTATATAACATGCCAAACTATTTAAATGACTTATAAATAAAACATTAAGTTACACCGCACCTAGGGTTTAAGGTTAAACATAATTAATGCACTGAGAATGCAACCTTAGAAGATCGTCCGATTGACGTTTCATTAGAATCTATTTCCTTATCTTAATCTATCTCTAAATTACGTATTCCCCTATTGCGATGAGGTAGGGGCCTAAGCGACATTGATGGGTGAACTGGCGGCGGCGGTGCTGGATGATGTGAAGTAGTCGGCGCGGAATGAATCGCACACTGTTCTGGTGAACTTACTTGCTGCTCGACTACTTCTTGTGGCTCGTCCGTACGGGAACCTTCATCCGATACCTCACCTACCACCGGGCTTTCGTCCTCCGCCCCGGCGACCGCTGCAACCGCACCATCGTGTATCTGATCTGTGGCCTCACTTGGTTTTGGCCAAGTAATATTAGATAATCTCGTCCGACGTCTAATCTGGTCAATATGCCTGTGAGTACGAGTTCCCTGACCGTTATCCACTATGTACCTATTGGAGCCCGTTTTATCGACTACGGTGCCTTTAACCCACCTATCCTGGCCAGTAAAACTGCGTGACCAGACTGGGTCGCCTTGCGCCACGGCGCGCGAGGCGCCTCCTGCCGCACGTACCTGACGTTCCTGTGCCTCGTGCACCCGTTTCTCTACGATGCCCTTACCACGCAACAAGTCTAAACGGGTTCTTAGCGTGCGTCTCATCAAAAGCATCGCGGGGGTCTCTTCGGTGGTGCTATGGATACTATTTCTATAGGAAAGTAAGTATGTTTGTAAAGCGGCTTCTAAGTCTACTTTATCGCGATATGCTTTTTTTAAGGCGCGTTTGCACAGTTTAACAGCGGATTCCGCTGCGCCATTGGACGATTGATGGTGAATCGGTGAAAAATATTGCCGTATTCCGTTACGTTTCAAAAAATCGCCGAATTCTATACTTGTGAACGGTGGACCTTGATCGGAAACTACTTCCGCTGGTAACCCGAAACGCGCAAATGTTTCTCTAAGCACCTTAATGATAGACGGCGCGTTTGTTCGTGACATCTCAAAAATCTCGATCCATTTTGAGGCCGCGTCAACTAAAACAAAAAACGTTTTACTTTTAAATGGCCCTAGTAGATCGACATGTAGTCTACTCCATACCCGTGACGGATACGGCCAAGGAGATGGCTGTGCCCGCGGCGGCGCCGGCGCCTCGGCAGCGCACGTCTCGCAGCGGCGGCACAGCGCCTCCACATCTGCGTCGATGCGTGGCCACCACACGTAGCTACGAGCTAGGGCCTTCGTTTTTACTATGCCCATATGGCTCGTATGCAGTTGCTGCAACATTAACTCCCTCAGGTCAGCCGGTATAATCATTCTATACCCCCACATAAGGCAGCCGCGGTCTATATACATCTCGTTCCGCCTTACATAATACGGATTAAGATTTTCTTCTAATTGCACCGACGGCCAACCCGATTGTACATATGACATTACTCTACTCAATACAACATCTTTCCTAGTAGCCTTCCTAACGTCTTCATTCGTTACTGGTAAAAAATCTTCTACGAAATTAACATAAGTTACCTCTGAGTTTGGCCGGTGGTCGTTGCTGCTGGCCTGTGGCAAACGAGACAAAGCATCTGCGCAATTTTTAGCTGACGCCACGTATTCAATTTCATAGTCATATCCGGACAGAAGGACGGCCCAGCGCTGTATTCGTGACGCAGCCATTACTGGTATTCCCACCTTACTACCAAATATGTGCGTCAATGGTTTATGATCCGTTCTTAAGGTAAACTTTCTACCATATAAATATTGGTGAAATTTCCTTATACCAAAAATAATTCCCAATGCTTCGCGATCAATCTGCGCGTATGCGCGCTCAGCTGCAGTCAGCGCCCGCGACGCATAGGCAATGGGCCGCTCGCCTTCCTCCGTGAGATGCGATATTACCGCGGCGACACCGACGCCACTTGCGTCCGAAGTCAAAACTAGTGGCAGCGATACAGAGTAATGCATTAACACCTGATTAGAGCATAATGCATTTTTGATCCTATCAAAAGCTACCCGGCACTCGTCATTCCATTCGAAACTGACACCTGCCCTCAGTAACCTGTATAAGGGATCTAATATTGTGCTCACGTTTGCTACAAATTTTGAATAGTACATCACTAGACCTATGAACGCCCTTAACTCTGATACGTTTGTGGGAGCCGGGGTGTTAGTGATCGCCTTAACCTTTTCCGGGCACGTCCGCACCCCGTCTTTGCTAATGACATGACCTAAATAATGTACCGTTTTTTGGAAAAATGCACACTTTTCTTTTTTTACCCGTAGCCCAAACGATTGTAATCGGTCGAAAACTTTGTACAAATTGGCGATATGACTCTTGGTATCTATTCCCGTAATAATAATATCATCTAGGAAGACCCCCACATGAGGCAGGTCCGCAAACAATTGTTCTAATCGACGCTGAAAAATACCCGGACTGGACGACAACCCGTACACCAGCCGATTATACATAAAAAGTCCTTTATGTGTATTTATCACGGTGCATTTCTTGGACTCATCTAGCTCAAACTGAGCATACGCTTGCGATAAATCAATTTTACTAAATCTGTCTCCGCCGTCCAGGCGAACCAGTAGATCTTCTACTCTGGGTAGTGGATAACGGTCAACTTCCAGAACCTTATTTATAGTCAGCTTATAGTCGGCGCATATTCTAATATTACCATCTTTTTTTACAACGGGCACGATGGGTGTGGCCCAGTCGGAGCGGTCGACGGGAGTGAGCACGCCGTCGCGCACCAGCTGCTCCAGCGCGCGCTCCACCGGCGCGCGCAGGGCGTAGGCCAGCGGGCGCGCGCGCAGGAACACTGGCCGCGCCTCGGGCCGCAGGTGGATGCTCACTTGGCCGCCCGTGAACCGACCCAAACCCTCTTCGAACACCTTAGAGAATCTGGAACTGAATTCCGTAATATTAAAGCTTTCGTCTTCACATATGCTATTAACGTACCCTAACCTGTACTCATCAAATTTCGGTAACTGGATAATATTTAGGGCCGCTATCCATTGTCTTCCTAAAAGACGCGTTTTACCGTTTTCAATAACAAATAAGTTTAGAATTTCTTCCCGATCTAGGTATTTAACTAACGGTTTTATTACCCCAATAGGTTTTACGAGTTCACCTGTATAATATCTCAGTAACACATTACTCTTCTTTATTTGTAAATCGGCAAAATCACGCATATATGTTTTTAAACTTATACAACTTACTGCACAGCCTGTATCTAATTCCATGCTTATCCATTTATTGTGCACATTAATCGGAACCATTATTGGTTTACAATCCGGAATAGATAAATTATTCATGTTAACTATAATTACCTCATCGCTGCCGTCAGTGTCCGGGTCTACCAAAGCTTCTACCCTATGGTGGCCCGTTATGTTAGGACAAACGCGCCGCAGGTGTCCCTCGCGGTTGCACACACGGCACACGTATCGCGCAAATTTGCACTGCGCCGGCGCCTCGGCGTGGGTGTTCCCACACACTGTGCACTGCTGCTGCCACTGGCCGCGCTGGCCCGCCGCTGTAGGCGGCTTCGCGCCACCGCCCGTGCGCTGTCCGCTCCTATACTGACCGCGCGTCGAGAAATGCCCGCGTTGCCCAGACTGCCTGCTTACTCCAGAGTCTCCCGACTGCCCGCCGGTAGCTTGCATCCGATCTCCCGTCACGGTGCCTGCGTTCCGTTGCCATGCTCCCGCCATGGCTAAGCAGTCGGTCAGCTTGCTCTCAGTCTGCTTCTTACAAGAACCCTCGACTACGGCCGCATCCTTCTCGGCAGCCGCCAAGCTCACTGCCAAGCTGTACGCCTTAACAAAATCCAAACTTTCTTCCGCGAATAGCCGCTGTCGTATCGTCTCACTGCTTATTCCGCATACCAGCTGATCCCTGAGGCTCTCTTCTAACCATAGTCCAAATTCGCAAGTCTTTGACATTCTTTTCAAAACGGCTACATACTCTGCTATACTTTCGTTGCTAGCCTGCGTCCTATGCCGAAATTTATAACGCTCGGCATTAGCCGAAACCGAGTGCATTAGCACTCGGTTTCGGCTGTAAATGACGTTCCATAATGGTGGTTAGTTCCCTAAATGTTTTTGCACTCGGTTTCGTTGGGGTACACAAACTCACTAATAGCTCATAACTTTCGGCACCCATAACTGTTATTAGGGATGGCACCTTTAAATCGTCCGCAATTTTGTTAATCAAAAAGTATTGCTCGAGTCGCTCAATATATAACCTCCAATCGTCCGTGCCGATCTTAAATTCCCTTATCTTGCCGATAGACATTTTATTCGTACTTTTCCTTGTTTACTGTTTATTAACGCAATACAATGCACGCACAGATTACTTATTTGTCGTCGCCAGTTAAATATTTGCAAATATTGGGAACAGCAGGAATGAAGCAAGACACTTTCCAATACACGGTATATTCGTAACTAAAAACTACCCACATACATGACAGATAAGTTGGGTCCCTACTGGTGTATATGAAATAACATGATATATAAATATACTTAATAAGACTACAAGGCTTCAACTACAGCTTGCCAGAAATGAGTGTGGATCACCCACATCGTTAACTCGGAAATATGTAACGCTCACTCTGATCAAAAGCTGCTGGGCATTGAAAACCAGGGAGAATCCATCCTCTTCAGGTGAGAGGATGCCAGACACCTCCATGCCTGGTGGCGAGTCCCAAGTTAATATTTTTGTCACCGTTAGGTAATATGAACTTGGTAGACAGGCTGTTAACCCATCTCGATAGTATTGCTGGCTAAAAACACTTTAAATTTGAAGTTAATTTTAAGTTAGATTAAGCAAAATTCCGAGACTAGATCCTATAAGAACTTTTGATTCTTACAATATCTAGCTCATAAACAATTACTAATAATTTAAACACAAAAATTAACACAATTAACCAGCGTTAACTACCACTCTGACGCTGAGTACCGAAAAACCAGATAATTAAAGGTAAGAAGAAATATCCCTGAAGCAAGCACCATAATCCAGTAAAATTCATTCACAATAAAAATCACTAAACCAAGGCACAAGCTCCATAGATTCTCAACCCACCAGCAATCCTCCAGAGATCCAGACCCACTGACTTTTTGTTGTTGAATGACCTCGATTTCATTTTTCCACCACCTTTTATAGCTTCAAAATGGCGTCCGTTCTAGCGACCGTTTCAGCGACCGTTTCGGCGACCGTTCTAGCGACCGTTCCAGCGACCGTTTTAACGACCGTTCTAGCGACTGTTCCAGCGACCGTTTTAACGACCGTTCTAGCGACCGTACCAGCGACCGTTTTAACGACCGTTCTAGCGACCGTTCCAGTGACTGTTTTAGCATTTTATCTCTTATGTTCCATATATTAAAGTTCATTTTTGTTTAAACAAGACTCAAGACTTCTATGAATAATTTTCAGCTAGCTGATTTAAACTTTAAACATTTTACATTATGGTCTGTTTTTGCCTTACCATGTAGTTGTAGGTAAATCATTTTGGTTCGAGAACCGTGCCATAAAAACCCGCTAACATTTCCTTGCATTATGTAATAAGTGAACATAATATTCTTGATTCATTTGTTTTACTGTTAACTTTAACTTAATGAAATTTTGGTAAAAGTCTAGAAGAAAAGAGAACAAAACATCTGAATGGCTTAACAATTGTCATATATTCTCGCCATTAGAATGATACACTCAGAAGACGACCCATCGTTCAGTTACAATACGGCCCGCCTGATGGAGAGCCACCGTAGTTGGAAGCCTGCAAATCTAGGGGTGTCACAAGTGCGTTGTCGACCTATAAAAAACATGTACACCCCTTTTTAAAGTACCTCATACCTGTAGTCCTTAGTGAACCTTGGCAGCTCATCCCACAGCCTGAGCGTCCGCAGGAGGAGTCCTCTGAAACCGCACAGTTCGAGTATATCGAGAGAGAGCAAAAAAGTTAATTAATTTGTAAGGAGACCGAGCGAGTAATATTTTGCATAGGTACATTATTTTAGGAGTACATAAAATGAAAGGAAATACCTCGATTGATCTACTTAACTTTATTGGCGGTCTTTGAGAAGTTCATTTTCTGTTTCGCAGTCCGCGGTCGGGAGCAGCCTGAAGTTGGAGGAGTCGTTTTGGGCTCTTGCCACGCGAACTACACACGTTTTGGTTGTATCTCGATATGTGATGCTATAATAAAAGGTACAACTTCGTCGATTACCGATAAAGCGTTTACGTTGCTTACCGATAACCGACAAACCTCTTTACCAAAAACTAGCACAGTATATAGTTAGCACTGTTCCTGGCCAAACTATTTATGCATTCAGACTTCTAAAATCATAAAAAGTCGGAATTAAAAAACAGGATAAGTAGATAGATTAATCTCACGGTAACTCCGCCCGTACTATACGTTTCGGTATTTTCCAATGTTTCCATGTCCTTCCCTCCTTTCCCGGAAAACTTTTAGTGTTGTTTAGTGTGTTGCGTATTGCGATGTAAGCCCGAATCTGTCGGAGTCCTGACACACAACGTTTAATGTTTGTGAAACCTGTTACGTGAACTCGGTTCACAGGGAAATTAAAATTCATGCCAGTTAAAAACTCAAGCCAATTTTAGAACGCGTCTTTTATGTTAATTACATTTAGATAAGTACAAGTTACTTTGTATGGCGGTAACAAAGGTAAAAACAGAGAAGCCCGTGGAAATTTTTGCTTAGAAAACTAAGCAATAATTTACGTTAAAGAATAGTGTTTTGTTGTCTCGCTCTATTTTAAAAACCTACTTATTAGACTGCTAAAATCATAACCCTTCCCGTACGCAGTCTAGTTGAGTAAACGGTTCGATAAAATAAAAAAGTAAATTGAATTTTACTCGAATTTAAAAACTAAAGTAAAGTAAATCGAATAAGTAATAAAGTAAATGTTGAGATAAAATCCGCCAGTATTGTACGGTTCCTTGTATTCTTTCCCGGAAAACTTTTAGGGTTGTTCTACTTTGTTGCGTATCTCGATGTAAGCCAAAATCTGACGGAGTCGTGTCACACAACGTTGAATGTTTGTGAAACCTCTTACACGAACTCGGTCCACAGGGAAAATTAATATTCATGCCAGTTCAAAGCTCGAGAGAATTTTATAACGCGTATAATTATGTTAAATTACCTTTAAATAAGTACCTATAAGTTACTTTAATTACAAAATTTGTTTAGTAATGCAGAGTTAAGTGCCCCCCCTGCATAGAAAGTTTGTATGAAGGGGGGGGGGGATCACTTAACTCTGCAGCTGACCAACAGCTGACTTTAACAGTAAATTAAAATAAGTTAAGGAATAAAGTTTCACTGAAAAAGAGATAAGAGGCTTATGACTTTTAACTTGTTGCTTCTATCAGGAAGAATTAAGATTATATAAGCTTTAAAAGATTATCCTGGATTAGCTGTTAATATTATTTATTTTAAAGTAAATAATAAAAACAAACAGTAGGTTACAAAGCATCATACTGTCTTTTTCTTACGCTAGTATTGCCACTCCGAAAACAGGGATGTATATAGTTTTTTTGTCCTACTGTTACTGCGATCTTTTGCTTGTCAGACTATAGTACTTAGTAGAGAGGTGTATGTGTAAATTTAATTATTTGGCAATGAGATTTTATCGTGTGCTGTTTTTCACTGAATCTATGTTATGTTTATAATTAATCGAAGCGTGAAACCTGATTTATATGAAATGAGTTTTACTATTTATTATAAATTTTGTAATAAAATAGCTGAACATCACAGACTTTTCACTTAAAATGGCACTTTTATTAAAAGTGCCGTTAATAAAAAATTCAAAGCAGATGCCTAGTATCGATGGATTTATGTATAGGTAAAAATGTGAATTTCCATTTTTATAGTGGCATTTTCTATTACTGTTTGGCGTGGGATGTTATTCTTAAAGTTAATTGAACAATTATGAAACATTGAACTGTTTCAAAATTAAGACGCTACTCCCTTACCTTAATAGTTGGCAGAACCCCGGGGCTATACTAGCTTTAGCCTATCGGGTTCATTTGCAACAGTTAATAATAATATAAGTACAGGGGGGATTCTGTTTTTGGGTCAGTAAGGGCAACTACCAAATCTCGTGCTGCTACGCCATTTAGCGAAAATGGTTTTAAGAGATCTTCGTTTAATTCTAAATAAATTAAGATAGGCGTTCACAGATTTTGCAGAAATTCATTGGGACCGAAAAAAAGGTAATTTTTGACATATTTTTTATGACAATCGATTCCATACCTCTTTAGTGGATCAGATTCCTCATTACTGAGGGTCGTGACAACGAATCGAGGTTTGTCCAGACTATTGTCTCCTCTTCTGGAGCTGTACTCAAAGTACCTATTCACAGCACTCATTTTAAGGCGATAAATAATAAAAAGCATTCCATTCCTGTCTAGGATCAAAAGCTCGTGTAGGGCAAAAAAAATAATCCAGCAAAAAAAACCACAAATCGAAAAAAACTTACCAGTAATAAATAAATAAAATATATATAAAATATTAGCAAGCCACTAATTACACGTTCATTTTCATACAAATGTTTTTTTCCAAAATCTGTACCACAATCTTCATTATTTCAAAATTGAGGGAAGCTCTCTTAAGACCATTTTCTCGCAGCAACACGAGATCTGGTAGCTGCCCTCACTGACCCACTAAGAAAACCCTGAATATTAAAACGTAGTCGCTTATAGATTTTTGTCGCAAATTTAGAAGTGACGGCGAAAAACATTGGCGGGCGCAATTTACCTACAGATTGCTATTTTCGTTCTCATTTCCTTCACAGGGCATATTGTTTTTCCCTTATAAGCGCGTTTATAAAGAATATATTTCAAAAAGATGTAATAAGCAATTCTTGTATACATAAGTAAATGTTTAATTTCAAGCTTAAAGTTAATATATTCAATTTTGCTTACGGTGTTTTATTTACGGTGTTAAGCTTAACCCTGCGTCTGTTTAAACGTATGGGTTGATTAGATATAAAATTAGCGGTACCCTATCACTTACTGTCAATGGCACGACACGACACGATATATTATGGAGGATTAATTAATTCGCGATATACGTGCGTGTTATTTTATAATTATGTGTTCAAAACGCGAAAGCTTAAATTGTACTGCAAATAGGTAAAGTTCTCCCCAACAATGATTAGATGATTCATGAAATAAATGTTACCATTTTATTTTTGCAAGTTTTACCAAAACCCTTTTAGGGTTTAGACAGTACGTGTCACAGAATATGTAAAGGGGATTGTGTAAACGGCCAGTATAGAAACATTTTAAAAATATCTCCTACCTCCTGATTGACAGGGATTGCAGACTCGGAGTCTTTTTAATATTTGAATTCTTAACTTGATTTGTTATTGATATATGAGCATTGTGACTCGCAGTATATTTCGCTCACCTTTGTTGATAAGAGCGACGTGCACAGTATGTCGTGTCAAAATCGCATCGTGTCAATAACAAATCAGGTGACTGTTTATAAAATTTAAACCAGCCTTAAGGGGGACGGGCGGCCTCGAACCCATTTTATAATTGTTCATCTGTATACCTACCTAAGCCTAAAGCCGTTCGACTGAAAAAAATAATACTTAAAATGTCTTAGGGGCATGCGTTTGAGTTAAAATAGCCTCGTTAGATACTTTATTTTATTTTAGGATTTTACAATAACATTGTTAGAGCAATAACATAACTCGGTCATTAAAAGAGTCTGAGACTGAAGAGATGATGTTAAAAGTTTTAAAGTAAAGTTTTAATTTAAGGGTTCAATTATTTTTAATTACTCAGAGCTAGCTCAGTAAAATGCTGAACGAACGTTTGTAGCGTAACAAATATGTTTAGTTAGTTTGATACACGTATTATATTATTAGATCTAGGCGTCTGGCAGCATTGGGATCTCAGAGTGACAGGTCACAAAACTTTTTAGTTGATAAAAGAAATACTAAAGTAAGTATATAAAAAAAGTTGTCTCACATATATCCTTGTTCAGCACCAACATATGCCTTGACCAGCAGCCTGGTACAGGGTCTTAAACGGTACACACATTTTATTAAGTCACGAGCAAATATCTATTTTATGGTTTTATCTTCTTTCTTCTTTTATTTGGGGTCAGCCCTCCTAGTAATCCTGCGCCACATCACACGGTTGTGGGTTGTCTGGTCTGTTGTGTTCATCAGCTTTATGTCGTTTTTGACTGTTTGGAGCCAGGTTGTTGGTGGTCGGCCGGGGCCCCTCTTCTTCTCTGCAATGTTCATCACTCTTTTGGTCATATGGTCATCATCCCGTCTCATTACATGCCCATACCAGCGCAAACGGTTTTCACTGAGCTTTTCTTGTATCTTTGCAACCTTAAAAGTGCCATGGATATAATCATTTCTAACTTTGTCCATTCTAGTTACTCCCCCAGACCAACGTAGCATCTTCATCTGTGTGGTGTGTATTTTTTGTTCGTCTGTTTTCCTCATTGGCCAACACTCGAAACCGTATAAAAGAGCGGGTCTTACTGCCCTTTTGTAAACGTTGCCTTTGACCTTGATTGGCATACGTGAGTCACACAGGACACCCGACAATGATCTCCATTTTAGCCAGGCCGACTGAATTCTACTCTGCATATCCTTTTCCACACAAGCTTCCGGTGCCACAATAGATCCAAGGTACTTAAATTGTTCTACTCTGTTAAGAGCCGTGGTTTCGATCGATGGACACGGAATTGTACCTCTGTTGGTGCCAGAAAAACCACAATACATGTACACAGTCTTTTGTCTGTATATGGCTTTATATGTAAGTATATTAGTAGTGTGGGCATGCGTTAATAAAAATCCTGTTTCGATCTCTCTCGGGAGACTAAGAGTTGCGTAATCATTCTACAAGTTTAATCATGTGAAAAGTATCCGAAATATTTGTGTACAATCTTCTAGAAACAGCTACGTCATTTTTACACGATTATACGGAAGCTTTAGAAAAGTTCTTTTCAACGTGAGTTCATCAACAAAGAGTGGGCTTTGCAAAGGAAATAATCAAATAAAAGCATTTTTTACGACAGTACATTAACTACATGTCATCAATGCTTTCAAAAAGACTTCATCCCAGGTTGTCACAATAGGCTCGTTCCGTTGATTGTATGTACGACCCTATACCATTGTACGTTTTCGCTTCAATAGCTAAAGCGGCAATTTTCTGTCTACATAACATGAGTCATGAGGTCCCGCATAGCTTCGGTCTGGGCAAACGTATGGCAAAACACACAGCAAAATGATATTCTGGAGCTGTTTACTGTCAACCCGAGCAATAATATCCTAAAGCACTGGATAACCGTGCACCTGGACAAAAATAGTAAATAAGTAGGTAGGTAATTAGTTTTGTTTTGTACACATATTTTAATATTTTTTAAATGTGGTGATAATTAGTGTTAGTGTTTGACTGTCTGTATTGTATCTTATTTATTGTAACTATGAGTGTATTAACTTGAAATAAAGAAAATTATTATTATTATTATTATATTATAACTGCGTAAGCTTGTACAATTTCGTAACTGTAAATCTATTGAACATGTGTGTTCATCTATTGGGCCGCTTGATTTTATTTTACCCAAATTGAGAGATACCGCATAGTTTATGACGCTAATAATAGACAATAGTTGACTATTTACTTTTCTATTATATAATATCAATTACACTAATACGTACACATTTGTTGTTATCCGTTTTGACAAAAATGTTCACGGACAAATCAGCACCGTGCAATTGGCATCGACTTCAAACGTACGTTGGTGGCGCTATGTGTTGTCAACTCCATTTATTTGATTGCTCATCCTTTCCGAACCTTAGAGCAAATAAAAATTAGTAGATTTTATTTTTCACTTTTTGAAGTCGGTTTTTATTATTTTATTGAAGAGCATAAAGTGTCCCACTTCTGTGCAAAGGCCTCCTTTTCCCTCTTCCACGCATTCCGGTCTTGAGCAATATCCCGCCAGTTGGCGAGAAAGACATAAAGTTCGTCTCTCCAACGTTTTCGCGGTCTGCCTTGATTGCCGGACTTTGTTTTGTGGGACCAAAAATGTGCTTATTTTCGCCCATAGATCGTCCCACGCATACGGCCCACGGGACATGTCAGCATAGCCCAGTCCCATTTTAATTTGGCCGCTGTTTGGCTTACGTCAGCTACTAGTTTTCGTTTTGGAACGTACTATTGTATTCCTGATGGGAACGGTTAATTTGACGCCCAAAATACTACGCTCCATGGCCTTTTGGCAAATCCTGAGGCTAGACTTCTGAATTTTGGTCAAATACCAGGTCTGTGCGCCATATGCCAGTGTTGGACGAATGCACATGTCCACGAGTTTGCGTTTAAAAGATAAGGCGAAACTTCCCTTCAAGTACTCCTTCATCGATAAATAGCTCCTCCAGGCATTTTCGGTACGTCTTGCGATTTCCTTCTGTGCTTGGAAGGAGACTATTTGGCCGAGATATATATATACTCCTCGACATAATACATTCCGCCGCCGTCCACCGTCATGAAGCGAGCTATTTTTTGTTAAAAAGTTTTATTTTATATTTTTAGTGGTAAAGTACGGTCAGATGCAGAGTTAAGTGACCGCCCCTGCAAAGAAAGTTTGTATTCAGGGGGGTCACTTAACACTGCAACTACAACAACTGACTGTACTAGTACGAGTTCATTAGTAGTAGGTAACTAAAAAACAAAAAAGAATTAGTCAAATCAGACAGCCGAGCTCGGATATATGGGCTTAAGGGTTTTCATCATCAGGTCTACTTCACCAAATTTATGGTTTTCCGGAAGAAGCTTAGACCACTTAAGAAAATACCAAAATCGCCATATCTTGCCATGTCTTTGACAACTGAGAAGTTCCCTAAATTCCTCATGGGTCCCATCATCAGGTCAGCACTAAATTGGAGGTAACTCCTTTCGAATAAAACAAAAATTAGGTACCTAAATAAATTAAATTAATTACAAAATGTCATAAAATTAAACTTAAATTACAATTTACAAAAAGTCCTTAACTAAAAACACATACACATTATTATGAAACCCACTCCGCGCCCCTCCGGACGCAAAGGTGCCCATTACGCTCGCCGCGTTTCCACGTTGAACCGCAACGGACAACCTCTGCAACAGGAAAGACCCGGAGCGAGGATCGTGACCACTCTCCCTCAGGCGCTTTCCCACCTCCTTAATAAATGCTAGGGCTTCGGCACACCAGCACCCAGCGGTCTCCACCGCAAGAGGGACAAACAGGTAGTTTGCCAGGACCGCGTACTTCTCCCGCTTCCGTGTCGCAGCCAACTCAGCCGCCGCTCCCGCCGACCTCATAGTACGCCGCTCCTGCCGACCTCATAGTACGTACCTAAATTGAATGACGGAGCTCGGAGTAATCGGTGAAAATACATAAAGAAATACAAATAACCGCCTCCGTTGAATTCTCTAAGTCGGTTAAAAAGCAACATGGATTTGATTTTTTGAATATTTTCAGAAATAATCGCTCTGAAAGTCCGAAAAAAATTGTCGCCCCCTCTAACTTTTGAATTGAGCTCCAAAATAATAATAAAAACAGGAAGAGTATATAAGACGAAGTTACCAGGATTTTTTTTGGCAAACGAAAATTTTGAACAAATTTGGTGAAACCGCTTTTGAGTTTTGCCAAAATACTATTTATGATAAAAG
Source organism: Lathronympha strigana (assembly GCA_949128165.1). Classification (NCBI taxonomy): domain Eukaryota; kingdom Metazoa; phylum Arthropoda; class Insecta; order Lepidoptera; family Tortricidae; genus Lathronympha; species Lathronympha strigana. The sequence continues at coordinate 8,660,215 of OX421907.1, read as the reverse complement.
AACGTAACTGCCTTGCTATATTGAAGGCACTTACGCCTTTTTGCTTTCACAATTTTTACTGACCTGACACGCACTTGGCCGGTTTTTATTAATTATTTCTCTTATAAAAAGGCGGTAGGAAGTTCTCTACTTGGTCTTGTCACTGTGCCCTGTGTACCAGATCTAATCTCAACACATAGCCAGTCACCCTATGAGTGCGGGAGCGATGGTATTAGCATTTATATTAACCCTTTAAGAAACCAGGTTTGAGTAAATCATATTAAAAATTCATTTTTCTTCTCGACGTCCTTTTAAAATACAATTTAAGTGAGTTTTTTCTCAACTAGTTAAAGCTTTGCTTTGTATTTTGGCCTTTGAATTATATCATAAAGGTAGGTACTAATTTATGGTATATCCCCTGTTAAATAAATTAATTCAATGATTCAGTCATAACACGTATATATTCAATAATCAGATTGACAAGCAAACAAACCCGTCAACCGCTCGTAACTAGGTTACGGCCTGCGAAGGTTGGTATATGACACGCCTCCGCCGTCATTCCTTGAGATCCTTGGAGCAGGGAGAAGCTGATCAAGGTGGCGGATCCAAAGGCGTCCGTCGTCCGTTGAAATCTCGTAATGTAGATTTCCCAGACGGCGGGTGACTGTACCGAACTCCCACTTCTTGCCGGATACAGAGTAGTTCCGCGCCTGGACTCTACTACCTGGTGTAAACTATCTGACCTCATGACCAGGTTGAGGAACTGGCTTCGGGGGTGCTCGAATCATTGTTGTCAGCCTTGTTCTTACGTCTCTGCCGAATATGATCGTATAAGGCGAGTCCCCTGAGCTGAGCGGTGTAGCTCGTAATAAGCGCTTGACAGTCCGGACCTTGTCTATTATTCCGCCACTCTCCCCCTCCAATTTGTGGAGAGCTTTTTTGATGGTCTGTACAAAACGCTCCGCTTGTCCGTTGGTTGCAGGATGGTAGGGAGCAGTAGTCTTGTGTACAATGCCGTTATTGCTTAAGAAACGCTTGAATTCCTGAGATACAAACTGTCGTCCATTATCGGAGACTACGGTATACGGTAATCCAAATGTGTCAAACAATTCATCTAATTTAGTAATGCAGAATGTGCTTGTGGTAGTCTTCGTGGGTATTTACCTCTACCCATTTTGAGAATGCATCTACTATGATAAGTAGTTGATAGCCCGAAATAGGACCCGCAAAATCGATGTGTAATCTTTGCCAAGGTCCTGAAGGGTTTTCCCAGTGATGTATTGGTGTTTTGGGGGATCATTTTGTTTTAATCGGCACGTGCTACACGACTTAACTTTGTCGTCAATATCTCTATCAATATTTTTCCAATACACAAAGCTTCGTGCCAAAAGTTTCATTTTCAAAATACCAATATGTCCAGTATGCAGTTCGTCTAAACTTTGCTGTCGTAATTTGTAAGGAATCATTACTCTTGTACCTTTTAGGATGCAATTGTTTTGTATTGTTAGTTCGTTATCTTTGTATCCTGTATCTCTGAGTGGTGCGCCTGATTGAAGGGTTTTCAGTAAGTTCTGTAGTTCAGGGTCTTCTTTAGTTTCATGAGCAATTATTTCCGGTGAAATATTCAATACTTTAATCTGCTGAAGTTGGAATATGTAATGTTGGTCAACCCTATTGTCATTTGTTTTCTCAAGTGGAAATCGAGAGAGATAGTCAGCGTTCGCATTCTCCGATGAACTTCTGTATTCAATATTGTAGTCGAATCCGGAAAGGAAATAGGCATAGTGGAATAGTCTCATAGTGCTTAAAGTTGGCAAGGTTTGGTGCGGGTGAAAAATTGATGTCAGAGGTTTATGGTCCGTGATGAGGGTAAATTTTCGGCCATAACAGTAATAACTGTAGCTTCTTTATCAATTTGACTGTATTTCTTTTCACTAGCAGTCAGGGACCTAGAAGCAAATGCAATCGGTCTCTCTGACCCGTCTGGTAATCTGTGGCTGAGGGCCGCACCAAGACCTGTGTGTGAAGCGTCCGTCGCTAAGGTCAGTGTTTTGTTTCTGTCGAAGTGTATTAAGACTCTTTCGCTTAGTATTTCTTTTTTGACATTATTGAAACTTTCTTCACATTTGGTAGTCCAAAGGAATTCTGTACCTTTCTTTAACAGCTCGTTCAATGGATTTGTAATGGAAGCGAGATTAGGTATAAATTTATTGTAGTAATTTGCCATGCCCAAAAAGGTTCGTAATTCAGTGACATTATTAGGTCGTTGAGCATTTGAAATAGCTTTGATTTTGTCCTGGTTCTTATGTAATCCGTTTTTATCTATTGTATGTCCTAAATAGTTAATGCTTTGTTTAAGGAAATGAAATTTTTCTTTATTTACACGCAGATTATTTTCTTTGAGTTTTTCTAACACTTGTTTCAATCTATTGAGAACTTCTTCTTCGGAGGAGCCTTGAATTATAATATCATCGAAGAAACACTGTACCCCTTCGAGACCCATTAATAGTTGGTCCATGAATTTCTGCCATAAGCTTGGGGCTACTTTTACCCCAAACATGAGTCTGTTTACTTTGAATATCCCTTTATGTGTACTTAGGGTCTGTAAAAGCGCGCTCTCATCATCCATGACCATGTTAAGGTATGCTTGGGTGATATCCAGCGTACAGAAAGGTTGTCCTCCATTCATTTCGGAAAGGATGTCTTCAATTATGGGAATCGGGTACTTTTCGTCGACAACTACACTACACTACACTACTACACTAGAGTCGTAATCTGCGAGCAATTTTTCTAGTTTGGGTGCCTTTGTACTTGCTTCAATGTGTCTCATTTCAGCAAGTTTTACATTAAATTCTTTGATCCAGCTCCTGCCCAAAACTGGTTGTACATCCTTGTCAATTATGTATAGTTTTCCATAGAATATTTGTTGTTTGTAACGGCATTTAACGTAGACTACGCCGATCGGTTGAAACACTTCTAGATAAAATGTTGTAAATTTCATATCAGCCTTATATATCTTCTTATTTATGTTAAGTTTCTTGAAGTCTTTAAGAGACATTGCTGATAAAGCAGCTTATATCGAATAATATCGAATTCCATATCAACCTTCTTGCCTTCCATGTCGATTGTAATCATGAATTTGTCTGTCGTTTCACTCTTTATGAGGTTGATGTTTGCTACACTGTCGGTGCTGACGCTACTTGTAGTCTGTTCCAGGAGGTTCGTTTGATTTCGATCGCTGCGCTTCAAGCAGACTCGAGCTAAATGGCCTTCCTTTTGAATTTCCGGCACGTACTATTAATGGCGCCGCAGTCATTTGCCTTGTGGTCTTCTCCACCGCAACGGTAGCATTTACCCTTTAGATCTCTGATGGTAATAGGTATTCTTTTCGAATTAAGTTTTGAAGGGTGTAGAGGTTTCCGGTGCTCTTGTGATATTTTATTAACATTTTCATTTGGTAAATTTCGAATAGATGTAGACATGGTTGTATTTTCATTTTTCCCGGTTTCGATCGATGTAGCAGTATGTACTAGTTCGGTAAAAGTAGTTGTCTCTTTTTCTTGAAGAATTTTTGTACTAATTTCTCCGTCCTTCAATCCTCTTATTAATTGAAGCGATAAAAAGGAATCTATAGCAGGCTTTTTACAGTGCGAACACTTGAACTCACAGTTCATTGATAGTCTCTTCAATTCAGATGCATAGACAGCAACTGATTCGTCGTCCTTTTGTAAGCGTGATATGAAGGAGTGCTGGGAGGCCCAAATGCTAGGTCTTGGGTATAGACCCAAGACCAGACAACTTCATAGGAAGTTGTCTAGAATTGCTGAAAGTTCTTCATAGGTCTTGGTGAGAGGATCGTCTGGAGAGCATAGATCGTGAGCTCTTTCATGCAAGTCAGGGGACAGCGTAGATAACAACATATATACTTTTACCTTGGGGTCGGTTATGTTGTTCAGTAAAAGGTAAACATTTAGTCTTTTTATGAAGTTTTTGAAAGATTCTGTGGTATATTCAATTAAACAGCGCAAATTAATTAATTGGCTTTAATCGATACCACATTGTACAGTTCGTAACGAGGTTATTATTAAGTGTCATAAACAAGTGACAGACAGCGTCGGTCGCGACACCAAGAGGAACGTTCCGTTCCTCACACTCTTCCTCACATTTTTTTAAGTTTAGTTTAAAATTAATCTGCAGTAACTTACAACTAACATAACTCTTCTAAGTCCTGGGCACAACTTAACATCTGATTAATATGGCGTTTCCACTTCAATCCTTCTACATCTACGACATAGGTTGTCCCAGGAATAGATTCCTCAATAATTAAACCTTGAACCCATGGCCTGCTATCCTTTCTATAATCTCTTACCATTACTTTCTGACCAATATCAAAATTAACATTCCTAGTCCCTTGTTCTCGCTTTTGCACTCTCTCCTGCACTACTTCTGACAAAGGTGGGGGGCGCAATAAACTAAACCTATTCCTTAACTCCCGACTTAACATAAGTCGTGCCGGTGAAACCCCAGTAGTACGTTGTGGGGTACTTCTGTAATCAAACATAAACAGATTGACAGCAGATCTCATGCTAAGCCCACTTTCTTTAATTTTAGTTATAGCAGATTTGAAGGTTTCCACAAATTTTTCCGCTGCACCGTTGGTTGCTGGGTGATAAGGCGGAGAGAATGTATGCTTAATGTGGTTAACATTACAAAAATCTTCAAATTCTTGACTCGTAAACGTACGGCCATTGTCTGTTACTAAGTGTACTGGGTACCCAAACCGAGTAAATATACTTTCAAAGACTTCTATGGTCCGAGAACTTGTAATATTTGCCATTTCATGTATTTCAGGCCATTTCGAGTAACTGTCGACTATAACAAGGAACATTTTATTATAGAATGGTCCCAAAAAATCAGCATGAATTCTATACCACACTGATGGAGGAACAGGCCATGGTTTCTGTGTTTTTGATGGTGTTTTACTGTTTTGTAAACAAATTATACATTTTTTTGTTAAATTATCAATCTCAGAGTCGAGATTTGGCCACCAAAAGTAGGAACGTGCAATTTCCTTCATTCTAACGATTCCAAAATGACTTTTATGTAATTCCCTTAAGACTAACTCGCGAGCATTGTAAGGAATTAATATGCGATATCCCCAAAATATGCAACCCCTGTCTATTGTTGACTGTGGAGGACGTGCAGCGTAGTCACCGTGTTGGTCGTGTGCGCCCTAGTGCCCCAGGTACTCCCAGTAAACCCAGGGCTATACTTGTGAAGTTTTGTGACAGTGCCATCCGGGACAAAATATGGTTTGGTAAGGTTGCTCTGAAAGGCTCTGGGATTACTCTTTCGGAGTTTCTTACGAAGTCGCGCCAGGATACATTTATGGCAGCGAGGGAACGTTTCGGTATCCAACGTTGTTGGACCAGGGACGGAGTTATCTTCGTTCTGGGCGCGGATGGCGTGCGTCGGCGTGCAGTTTGTCTTGCGGATCTTAAGGCCATCCCAGATATTCCGGCGCAGCCTGCCTCCTCAACAGCTGCAATTGAGGTCCCACAGGAGGGCAGCGGTTCTGCCAAGCCGATTAAGGAAAGACCCAGGCGAGCGAATGCGAAATCCAAGCCGCAGTAGTTGTAGTGTATGTGAACCTTTTTCTCTTGTCCGTGTTACATTACTTTGCGTTTGTACTCAATTCAATTTGGTCGCATAAGTTAAAGTTATTCGTACCCACTTTTTAAATTACTAAATATTGTTTACATTCACTTTGTTCGACGATAAAATTACGATGACAGTTGACGTTATACTGACGTTGACATTGACGTTGACACTTTGACTTCAGTATTGTCAGTTATTAGTATTGCGTTCCGTTTCACGTTACCTATGACGCTTTATTTAAATTGTTTTTATTTTTACTTGCTCTCTTTGTAACTGTCTTAATTCTTATTATGTTTTTGTTTATTAATCTATAAGTCCCCTATTTTTTGTGTTAATTAATCTTTCCTTTACCACTGGCGGGTAGAATATGGAGAAAATTTAATCTTTTTTTTTTTTGTTTAAGTTACACACGTATATACGTATTTTATTTTTATATTTATTTGTATATGTCTTTTAGCAGTCAAAATGATGATAGCGATCAGTTTTTGTCCTTGTCTTCTTCTTCTATTAGTTTGAGTGATGATGAAGGAAGTTTCCACAGTTTGCCTTTATCGCTTCATGATTTCCTTAACTCTCAGTGCAGTGATGTCGCAAAAAATTTTAATGCAGTTCATATTAACGCGCAGAGCATTCCTGCTCATTACAGTGATTTGGTGCATACTTTTGATTTACAAAATATTCACGCTGTCCTTGTCTCTGAATCGTGGCTAAAACCTGTCCTGCCCTCTTCTGCGTTTGCTTTGCCTGGGTTTAATTTAATTAGAAACGATCGCACTGGAAGAGGTGGTGGCGGGGTGGCGATTTATCTTCGTACTTATATTCCATATTCCATTGTTGCCCAATCTATTTGTTCCCCTTCTTCTGATATGGCAGAGTATGTTTTTCTTGAAGTCTCCTTATCTCACTCTAAACTTCTTCTAGGGGTCTTTTACTCTCCTTCTCTTCACGTAAATTATTTTAATTCACTTGAGAAACTTTTAGAAGATCTCATGCCTTCCTGTACTCATCATATTTTAATGGGTGACTTTAATACCTGTTTGCTTAAGAATGACCATAGAACCAGATCTCTTAGCACCGTGGTAGAGGCCTGCAACTTAAGTATATTGCCTTCTGGTCCTGCGCATCATTTTCCAAACTCTACTCCTTCTCTTTTAGATTTAACTATTGTCTCGTCTCCTACTCACGTTGCTAAATTCGGCCAATACTCTGCTGATTCTTTTTCATATCATGATTTGCTTTTTCTTTCGTACAAAATTCGTCCTCCCAAGCCTAAGTCTAAAATTCTTTTGCAGCGCAATTTTAATCGGTTGGATGTTAATAAGCTCCGGGAAGATGCTTCCAACATGGATTGGGGGAGTATTTCACGGGCTGGTACAGTGAATGATCAAATTGAGCTTTTTAACAGTCTCCTTATTCATCTCTTTGACATTCATGCACCAGTTCGTGCTGTTAAGGTGAAGCATCTGCCTGCTCCTTGGCTCACTTCAGATATCAGGGTTTTAATAGAGAAGAAAAATTTGGCCAAATCGAAGTACAAACTTAACAGTTCTGATAAAAACAAGGCCAAATATCATACTCTGCGCAATCGGTGTAGCACCATATGTCGAGATGCCCAGAGGCGCCACATACACAGCTCTGTTGAGAATGGTGATCCAGCCAAGGTTTGGAAGTTCCTTAGAACTCTTGGTGTTGGAAAACCTCGACAGTCTACCCATCCTGTGAACATTAATTTGGATTCATTAAATCAGCATTTTTCCTCTTCAGCTTCTTTTAGTGGACCTGTTAAGGAGGATACCCTTAACAGTCTTTCTAATCTTACGAGTTCAGGTTTATCTCCTTTCAATTTTCGTCAATTCACTGATAGCGACGTTAAGAAGAGCCTGCTTTATATCAGTTCAAATGCTGTTGGTGTTGATAGCATTAGTCGTAACATGATCGTTCCTCTCCTTGATATATTAGTTCCTATTATTACCGGCATATTAAACCTCTCCTTATCTTCCAGTACATTTCCTTCTTTGTGGAAAGATGCCGATATCATTCCTCTCCCTAAAAAATCCAATCCTAGTTCTTTTTCTGATTACCGCCCTATTTCGATTCTTCCTTATCTATCCAAAGTCCAGGAGCGGCTAGTGCATCAACAATTAACTTCCTTTTTAAATAGAAATAGTCTTTTAAATCAGTTTCAGTCTGGGTTTCGTTCTGGCCATAGTACTACAACAGCTTTAGTCAAAGTCACTGATGACATTCGATTGGGCATGAATGATAGAAAGCTTACTGTGCTAACCCTTCTGGATTTCAGTAATGCTTTCAATACAGTTGACTTTGACATTCTACTTGCCATCCTACGCTCTCTTAATGTATCTACTGCAGTGCTTGGCTGGTTTCATAGCTATCTAAATGGTCGCCGGCAAAGATTTAAGGTGGATACTTCGCGGTCTTCGTGGTGTAGCACGCTGGCAGGCGTCCCGCAAGGCGGCGTGCTCTCCCCTCTTTTATTTTCTATCTTCATCAATTCCATTACTTACAATCTTTCATCTTCTTATCACCTGTATGCCGACGATCTTCAGATATACTCACAGGGTGGGCTGGGCGATCTTCCGTCCGTCATTGAGAGCACGAATGCTGACTTGGTACGCATTTCAGACTGGAGTCGCAACTATGGTCTGACAGTGAACCCTTCAAAGACCCAAGCCATTATAATCGGTAGTAACAAATTTATGACGAAAGTTGATTATAATAGTCTCCCTCCGGTTCTCTTTGATGGGATTCTAATACCTTTTTCTAAACTAGTAAGAAACCTGGGTATAATTCTGGATTGTACGTTATCCTGGATTCCCCAAGTGAGCGAGGTGAGCAGGAAGGTGTTCGCTGCAGTAGGATCCCTCAGGCGGCTTCGTAATTTTTTACCTATCGCCACTAAAATTGCGCTTGCTCAAACGTTGCTTCTTCCAATACTGGATTATGCAGACATATCTTATCTTGACCTTACCGAGGAGCAACTAAACAAACTTGAGCGTATTCAAAATCTTTGCATAAGGTTCATTTTTGGGTTACGCAAATATGACCATGTTTCTTGTTTTCGTTCTCAACTCAAGTGGCTCCCTATCCGCTATCGTCGTAATTCCCATATTCTTTCACTTCTCTATAGCATTCTTTTCAACCCTGCAACCCCCTCCTATCTCAAGCAGCGTTTTAGTTATCTCAATTCTCTTCGTTCCTCTCAAAACTTGCTTCTGACTGTGCCATCCTCCTCTTCCAAATTTTATAATACTTCTTTCACTTTTCAAGCAACCCGGCTGTGGAACTCTCTCCCTCTTGATATAAGGCGTGCTGAATCTGTTGCTTCTTTCAAATCTCTCCTTAAAAAGCACTATTTATCACTTCCTTAGTTCCTGTTCATGTAACTATTGTTTTCCTTTAATTTGACTGTGTAAAATCAGTAATCTGCTATCATCATTTCGCTTAATTAGTTTGTATTTGTATATATGTATTTATATATTTATGTATTTTGGTATGAACATATAATATGTATGTATATGTAATTGTGTGTGTGTTTGTTTTCTTTTTTTTTGTAGATTTGTTTTTTCTGTTTATGTCATATATTTTGGTTCTCACATAATACTTTTTCCAGTTTTGCACCACCTACTGTATGTATACTTTTCTTAGTGTAGTGTCTCCTCTACCCAAAGGTTGTCTGGAAGAGATCGCTCTTTAGCGATAAGACCGCCTGTTGTTTGTCTCTTTTTCATGTGTAATCTATACCAGTTTGTGTTATTTTTGTTGTTTTGAGGTGCAATAAAGAGTTATTGTATTGTATTGTATTGTTGTTAATTCATTTCTTCTATTATGAAATGGTAGCAATTCTTTATCTAAGCTTTTCTTTTCTGGCCACCCATCCATTAAATACCTGATTAATTTTGAAAAAACTTGGTCCGTTTTTGATTCTGTTTGAATTATTTTCCAATCCAAAGATTTCATTTTGGAATCGTTAGTATAGCTCAATATGCTGTAACTTGAATTTACAAATACAGGGTAAGTGTCATTATTTTCATTATTTGATTCTGTTACTGATCTTGAAAGAAAATCAGCTGGGTTTACATCCGTTTTGATATGTCTTATTTTGTAGTTAAACGCCGATAAAAATATCGCATAATGCTGTAAACGTTTGGCCGCCATTTTCGGAATACTTTTGTTTGGCCCAAAAATTCGTGATAATGCAGCATTATCTGTTTCTAACTCAAAGAAACGACCATAGACATAATTATAAAACTTTGTTATTCCAAAAATTACGGCACTCGCTTCCTTATCAATGATACTATACCTGCGCTCTACATCGTTTAATTTCTTGCTGGCATAGGCAATAGGCTTTACTATACCCCTCTCATCTCTATTAGACAAAACAACTGCAAGTCCTGTGTCTGAAGCATCACAAGTTAGAATTAAAGCCAGTTTGGGATCATAATGCCTGAGATTACTAGCCGAAGCTAGTTTATTTTTTATTTTTTTAAAAGCTTCATCACATTCAACTGTCCAAATAATTTTTTTTTTTTAGTACACTCATATAAGGGTGCTAGTGTTGTGGCCATATCTTGCAAGAATCGAGCGTAATAATTTATCTTGCCCAAGAATGATTTCAGCATGGTCAGACTAGTGGGGGCTTTTGCCTTTAACAACGGTTCTACATTAGACTGGATCACGCTGACACCATTCTTGTTTACACGGTACCCAAACACATCTAAGCTGGGTGTAAAAAATTTGCACTTTTGTGGCTTTAATTTAAATTCACTTTCCTTTAATTTCTCTAGGACTTGACATAATGTTTCAAAAGTTTGTTGCAGTGACTCCCCTTTTATGTAAATGTTATCGATAAATACGACAGTGTTTTGTATATTAGCTAATTTCTTAGACATTAGGCGTTGGAAAGCTCCTGGGCCGGAACTAACTCCATAAGGCAAGTAATTATATCTATAAGTTCCGGACTCCGTTACAATAGTAGTACAATCCTTACAATCCTCACCAAGTGGAGCCTGCAAATAGGCTTCCTTTAAGTCCAGCTCACAGTAATATTCGCCATTTTTTAGAGAGTTCAAAATATCATCAATATGCGGTAATGGGAAGTGATCAATTTCCATACAACGATTTACCGTCAGTTTGTAGTCACCGCAAAGTCTAACTGAACCATCTGGTTTCATGATAGGCACTACGGGAGTACCCCATTCACTTTGTTCAACTGCAGAGATTCTGCCCTCATTTAATAATCTAGTAATTTCATTATTTACCTTTTCTCGCAGTGCATAAGGTACCCGTCGTGCCGGTAGACACTTAGGTTGAGCATTCGGCTTCAATTTTAAATTGATCACTTCACCTTTGAAATTTCCCCATCCCGGCTTGAATATTTCTGCAAACTGGTCTTTGATTAACTGTTCTGCATCTGTAATATTTTTAATCATATATGTATTCACATTGTCTGCCCATTTGGGAGGCCACATTTCCAATGCATTAAGCCAGTCCCTACCAATTATTCTAGGACAATCATCTTTTACAATAAATATGTTTAAATTTTTTGTGACATTGTTACATTGCACTAGAACGTTACTGACTATTCCCAATGGCCTAGATAAACTTTGATCAAAATTTTTAAACATTACTTTACAATCTTGTATTTTAAAATTATGCAGGTATTTATTTTTATCAGTTATTGACATTACTGTCACTGCAGAGCCAGTGTCAGTCTCAAATGGCAATTCGTGGTCATTTACAATAACATTCAAGTAATTAGGTGGTACCCTACTTACAGTGTTTACAGCGTAAGTCTGAAATCCTTCATACAACTTTTTTACAGAACTCTCAACATCCTCACAGTCCTCCTTGTCTGATGATGGAGATGTTTCTAATACATTAGTATGTCTAAATTTCCTAGGGCACATTCTGTATACGTGTCCTTGAGCTCCACATTCTGAACAGAATTTCTTCTTCAAACTACACTCTGCTTTAATGTGATTCCTTTTGCCGCAACAAAAACATTCAGGTCCTGACATTTTGTTACTAGTGTTGTTAGACTTCTTTGGTTTATAATCCGGTTTAAATTTTCCTTGGCTATAGAAAATTTCACTAACTTCACCCTTTGTATGAAGCAAGGCTGCCTCCACCGTTCTTGCTAATTCAATACACTTGTCTAAAGTGACTTCCACTGGACTCTTCATCAGTTCGAACTTTATCCATTTTGAGGCCACCCCTTCCATGAACTTCTCTTTAATTTGATCGTCGATATCTTTGAAATTGCATTTCCCTGCTAATTTTCTCAGCTCTAAAGCATAATCCTGAATATTTTCATTCGGTAACTGATTTCTTTTTCTGAACTCGGCTCTCTCTAAAGCTGTTGATAAGGTCTTAATATATTTCTCACGGAGTTTTGTGATCAATTCTAAGTACGTAAAAGTCTTGGGTTGTTTAGGCGAACATAAGTAGGTAAGTATTTCGAAAACCTTGGCCGATAATTTTGTAATTAATAACGGCACCTTTTTTTCTTCAGCAATATCATTTACAAGGATAAAACATTCAAATTGCTGCTCAAACACCTCCCACTTTTCTCCATCAAACGGCTTTAATTCGCCCAAAGCCGACATTCTTGCAGTAATACGCACTTTTTGAGTTTCTTTCTTCTTGAAATGCTCACTCAATTGCCTCCGTAGTTGGTCCACCGTATCACTTTCGGAAAAAACTAATTCCTCTTCACGTAAAATTTGAATAAGTTCTGGTTTTTTACACTTGTAGATGTAACTTATATTACCACTTTTCACTTGAAGAATGTTATGCTGGCGTTCTTCCTCGGCTTCATTCTTTGCGAGTGCGAGCTCAGTGTCGGACATTAAAAGTTATTGTAGGGAACAGTCAGTCACTATGGCGGCCATTAAGTACTGTTCAGCGTCCCAACATGCCGGTTTAATTAGCGGACTAAAATCGAAACACGAACAGTATTTTTTTTAAGTAATATCACTTTTACGGCACACTAGGTATTTATTTCTCGTCGCCAATTGTGGTATATTCAATTAAACAGCGCAAATTAATTAATTGGCTTTAATCGATACCACATTGTACAGTTCGTAACGAGGTTATTATTAAGTGTCATAAACAAGTGACAGACAGCGTCGGTCGCGACACCAAGAGGAACGTTCCGTTCCTCACAGATTCCTTCTCGTGAAACGGCATGAAGTTGACCCTGGGCGTGATTCCTGAGATCTTGTATCAGTGCTAGTGTTTTCTAAGCTTCGAGCCTGTTGTAATGCGGAGATGTAGGTCGAGGATGCATCTGCAGACGGTGTAGGGCGTAACTCGTGTAATTTTAACTTTAACTGTAAAATGTATTAAATAATATTTAAAACGGGTCACTCACGTAATTTAGTCGATTTTCGCTCGACATGTTTCGTTCTTTACGAAGAACGTCATCAGGAGCGCCCACTCGCGACAGAGGCAAGTCGTACACCCAGGCAGTGTACGACTTGCCTGAGTATGTGAGTGACCCGTTTTAAATATTATTTAATATGTTCGAGTCTCACGAGAGTTTTATAGTAAAATGTATTCTTCTGTTGTATGACGTTGTTCTATTTCTGGTTCAAGGTTTTCTGTTTCAGCTTCTATTTTGCTTTGAATATTGTCAAATTTCTTTTCGTAGTTCTCTAAACTTGACAATCTCTGACTTACTTCGAAATCCGTTGTAGGTAGGATTTGGTAGAATTGTGTTTGAAGTTTTGTTAACTGACCACGTATAGCGGCCCGTAAGCGTACAAGGCGTTCCATTTCTTCCGCCATCGTCGCCAATTTGTTAAACAAATTAATTCAATGATTCAGTCATAACACGTATATATTCAATAATCAGATTGACAAGCAAACAAACCCGTCAAACGGTCGTAACTAGGTTACGGCCTGCGAAGGTTGGTATATGACATCCCCCTTCTTGCGTCGGTTCTTCAGTATTGAGGTTCATGACCTCCTTTCTAAACGTTTTTCTCTAACTTTTTCTGTCTCTCGCGCGGTTCTGACCTTTAGAGTCAAGCACCGTACGGATCTGGTCGGACTAAACTAATACTATTACTAAAACTAATACTTTATGGAATTATGGATATTATATTATACGGATGGTGATTAAGCGCCTCGCGTGCACAATATCGCCTCGTATATAATGACCATCATAGCACTATATAGGTACTCTCTTTTTCGTACATACTATGAAATACCGCGTAATTTTGGACTCGATTATATGAGTAAATTTTAATGGAAAATTGTGTTCCGTAATTACCTCACAATAATCTCAGGTCGTTAATACATATGTATTCACATGGAAATTATGAATATAATTAAACCCAGATAGAAATAAAAGATTAAAGCGTTTCGGTCTGAGTTTTCCTTATTCCGTGTTACTCCCGGAATTAGGGTTATATAGCGTCAGATTTGGGAACATAATTATGGGACCGCCTATTTTCCATAAACATATATTAAAAAGTTAGTTTAAATAAACTTATCAGCTTTACACCAAATCCTTACGAATTTTCCGTACGTCCATACTAACTACTGCGTGGTTACGACTGGCGCTTTATTAAATTTAATCAATTGTCATGTCTTCGCCTCAAGATTTATATATTTAAACGAAGGTAGTTGCCCTGCAACGTTCGGACGTATTCGCACCCAGTTTATCGGTATCGTAGAAAGAGAAAAAAGATATCCCCTCTCTTCTACGACACCGGTCCCTGTCCACCTCATTCCTGTCCGTGCGCGCACGGCGATCGCACCTGGTTAGGCTTCTAAGCGCAATTATAATTTCGTTTGGTTTTTAACTACGTGAGTGTAATTAAGTTTGTGCAATATGCCGAAACGGAAATCAAGATCTGAAGAGGAGCGATGGAAGAAGAAGATAAGGAAATATGAAGCTAAACTACGAAGAAATTCTTCACGAATATTATATTCGAGTGATGAAGACTTCGTACAAGGTAGGTACAAAGATAGTGAATTTCAAATCATAGGTACTTATATTTATTCCCCGATCTAACACGAGATGTTAGGCAGTGGAAAATTAGCTCCGAGTTATTACGAGATAATAACCAGTAGCAATTTCATTGAGTTAACACGAGATGTTAACCGTTAATATTTAAAATGCGGGTTTTAACCTGTCTGTTCTTTGTTCAAGATGAACCGCCGCCACCTCTCGAAAATCTACTTGCCGCGGAAATAGACGAACAATTGGGTATTTCCGCCGAGGCCCTGGGGGTCCCTCAACCCACAGCGCGGGAATCGGTACCTGGATCCTCGTCGGCGTCGCAGCCTGCGGAACCAACGCCTGGGCCCTCGTCAGCGCCGGATCCTGTGGAGCCCGTTACCCCGGCGCCAGAACAATTTGAATCCGAATTGATCGATCCTGAGCTACTGCAAGCTTTGGGAGATTTTCTCCCTGAGGCGACAGAATGGGGCGACGAAATTAACGACAATTTGTCGAAAATATTGACGCCCATATTAAAAGACGGGTTAAAAAAGGAGGTCCGAGAAGATATTTCGAAGCAATATTTATTGCCAAAAAACTGCCCGCTAGCGAAATCACCCATTCTTAATGCCGAAATAGCTGCAGTTTTATTAGATAATGCTAAAAACAGAGATTGCCGAATATCAAAAAAGCAAAACCAGCTAGGCTGCGTTTTATCCATACTTGGTAAAATAATTACGGGTCTGCTTAAAAAATCTCTGGATACACACGACGCACTGAAGTTACTTAGTGATGCGTCAAAATTAGTCGCAGATTCTCATTTTACTGAAACCGAGACTAGACGCGCGTTAATAACGCCAATGCTGGAAAAAAGTTTTATTGACCCCTTTAAGGACCGCAAGCGAGATTCACATCTATTTGGCGATAAACTCGGCGAATTTATTAAATCTTCGACTGGAATTAAAAAGACTGGTCAGCTGATTCAGGCTCCTTCGAGTACAAATTCGAATTTAAACTGGAGGGGCCCACCGCGTCGTTATTTTCAGCGCAACACGAGGACGCCGCTGAACCGCAGCGGTGGGCCGCGAGCCCCCCCGGCCCAGCAGGCGTCGGCGCGCCGCCGGTCGCCAGCGCCGACATCCCGCCGGGCATCAGCGCCGCCGCCGACGACATCGCGCGCGGCGCATGCGTCGACAGCGCGCCCAGCGCGTCGCTTTCACTACACGACGCCTGCGTCGCATCGACGCTAAACATTGAGGTACGCGCTGGTCGCTTAGCTCATTTTGTTGATAATTGGAGAGACATAACTAACGACAAGTTAGTTTTAGATGCTATTTCGGGATATAAAATTCCATTTTCCAGTGACCCAGTTCAAATGGTAGGCACTTTGCCGAAATTGTCACTATCGAAGGATGATCATGTTTTAGTACAGAATGAAATCCTTCGCTTAATTAAAATAAAAGCTATAAGACGATGTAAAAGTGTACCTAGTCAATTTGTATCTAGCATTTTTCTTGTCCCTAAAAGTAACGGCGAAAAACGTTTCATTTTAAATCTAAAAAATTTAAATAGATTTGTTACACCAAATCACTTTAAAATGGAGGATATCAGGACTGCTATTAAATTAATAACGCCTGATTGCTATATGGTAAACCTTGATTTGAAAGAAGCATATTTTGCAGTTAAGATCCATGAGAATCACAGGAAATACCTAAGATTTTATTTTGATGACGTTTTATACGAGTTCCTAGCTTTGCCGTTCGGTCTATGCTCAGCGCCGTTTATTTTTACCAAAATAATGAAACCTGTGTCAACATTGTTGAGGTCACGTGGTTTTCAATCGGTACAATACCTTGATGATAGTCTAATTATTGCTAGTACAGCTGATGACTGCTTAAAAAATCTTAATGAGACAATTTACATCTTAACACGCCTAGGATTTATAATTAATTATCCAAAAAGTTCATTAGTGCCTATGAAATCTTGTAAATTTTTAGGATTTATTTTAAATTCACGAAATATGACCCTAGAACTACCTGCAAAAAAGAAAAACGACATATTGTCTCGAACTAAAGTTTTACTTGCTAGCAAAACAATGTCAATACGTTGTTTTGCTGGATACTTAGGTACACTTACGGCCGCTTGTCCCGCTGTCACTTACGGGTGGTTACATACTAAAACACTAGAAAGGGCTAGATACCTAGCTTTGCTAAATAATAACGAGGATTATAATAAGACAATGAATATTCCAGGTAATTTACATGACGATTTGTTATGGTGGAAAAATAATATATTGACTTCATTTAAATCATTACAAGTCAATGATTATCAACTTGAAATCTTCACGGATGCCTCCATGAATGGCTGGGGAGCCTCATGCAATAGTGAGAACATAGGTGGTTCATGGAATGATGAGGAGGCAAATCACCATATAAATTATCTGGAATTATTGGCTGCCTTTTTTGGCCTCAAATCTTTTGCCAAGGATTTAAATCATTGTAATATATTATTGCGCATAGATAACACTACCGCAATAACATATATTAATAAGATGGGTGGTGTACAATGCGTACATTTAAATAATATTGCAAGTAAAATCTGGAATTGGTGTGAGGATCGAAATATACATATATTTGCGTCCTATATTAGGTCCTGTGAAAACACTGATGCTGATAGGGAATCCAGGAATATCGATATTGAATGGGAATTGGACAATAATGCGTTCGAGCAAATTGTCAATAATTTTGGTATTCCCGAAATCGATTTATTTGCATCCAGGGTAAATGCAAAATGTACAAAATACATATCCTGGAAAAGAGATCCCTTCGCATTTAATATCGATGCATTCACAGTAAAATGGGATGCTTTTTACTTCTATGCATTCCCACCGTTTTCATTAATTCTTAAGGTGTTGAGACAGATTGTGCGTGATCAAGCCACCGGAATAGTTGTGGTGCCTCTATGGCCATCACAACCGTGGTTTCCTCTGTACAAATCTTTAATAATAGGCGAAAGCATACATTTCACACCAAGTAAGACATTACTATCTTCTAATTTCAGACAGTCACACCCAATGCATCAACGCCTTTCCCTGGCTGCGAGTGTATTATCCGGCAAGCACTCGCGAGGCGGCAAGTACCGGAATCAGCATTAAAGGTTATGCTCTCATCCTTGTCTCAGAATACTAAGTCTCAATATTCTTCGAGCCTAAAGCTTTGGTGGTATTATTGTAACAGAAAAGGCATTGAAGCACTGGATATACATATTTACAATGTATTAGATTTTTTAACAGAGTGCTTGGGGAAAGGAGCCTCATATGGTACACTTAACAATCATCGTTCGGCTTTATCTCTTATTTCTAAAAATAATTTGACTCAAGACGATCGGTTAAAAAGGTTTTTTAAAGGAGTGTTTAAGTTAAAGCCAACTTTCCCTAAGTATTCATATACATGGGACCCTATTGTAGTACTAGATCACCTTAGTAACTATTATCCTAATGAGATTTTAGCCCTAGATATTATTAATAAGAAATTGGTGGTCTTACTGGCACTTGCCACAGGCCAAAGATGCCAAACTCTCTCGTTGATTAGAGTACCTAATATAAATGTGAATGATGAAAGGATTGTAATACAAATCAAAGATTTGGTCAAGACCTCTGGCGTTGGTAGAAAACAGCCTGTTTTAGATTTACCTTTTTTCCGCCAGAGACCTAGTATATGTCCCGCAAAATTAATAATAGATTATTTAAAGATTACATCTTCGATTAGACCAATAAATGAGGACAAATTGATTTTAACATCAAAAAGCCCATATCATGGAGTAAGCTCCCAAACTATAGCTCGTTGGATTAAGCAAACGCTGTCTGCTAGTGGTATCGACACCAACATATTCAGTGCTCATAGCACTAGACACGCATCAACTTCGTCTGCTGAACGTGCTGGTGTTGGCATCGATACCATTCGAAAGACAGCAGGATGGTCAGACCGATCCTTAGTCTTTGCGAATTTTTATAAACTACCCATTGCAAAGTCTACCTCTAGTTTTGCTAATGCTGTATTTGACTGATTAACAATATTAATAAGTTAAATTATAATTAAGTTAATAACGTTCCAGAGAACAATTATGTTTAGCTACTATAAATTAAGTAATGTGATATTACTTTTACTGAAATAAAACAATATTTGTTATTTTTCAATATACAATCGTTGATTTCACTGCTGTTTTTTTACTTGTATTTCAACCTTGTTCAGCTCTGAACATCTACCTTCGTTTAAATATATAAATCTTGAGGCGAAGACATGACAATTAGATGATCAAACGAACTTACCTGAAGTGAAGTTCGATCTTAATTGTCATGTCTTCGCTGAAAGATTTAAGGTCCCTCCCTCCCTGTGTAGGCCCCTGTAATAACAATGTTGAAATTAGCTCTGAAAAGAATGAGGTGGACAGGGACCGGTGTCGTAGAAGAGAGGGGATATCTTTTTTCTCTTTCTACGATACCGATAAACTGGGTGCGAATACGTCCGAACGTTGCAGGGCAACTACCTTCGTTTAAATATATAAATCTTTCAGCGAAGACATGACAATTAAGATCGAACTTCACTTCAGGTAAGTTCGTTTGATCATCTAAAAATTGTGTCAAAAACTGTACATAATGAATGAAGTACACAATTACAATACTTGAATCATGATTTCATTGCTTGCAAAATGCAGGCAACAAAACACGGCATAATGTAGGTACATTTACTTTCCCGGAATATTGTACTTTTACATTAAATCGTCATACGTATTTAAATTTATGCGTCGTTACATTTCTATACTATAGCTTCTTTACCACTGTACGTAAAACATTAATTAGAAAAGAATAAATTATTATATAATACTTAGTCTATTTCCGTACAATGAAAACGCGCAACAAATCGAGGAAAGAGGGTAGGGTAAACAGGGTGTTTTAAAAGAGTTAAAATATCGGGATTTCAATAAGACAAATATCATCCCATTGAAATTAGTCATAGCTATGAACTATACTAGGTATACATTTTATCCATTTTAATTTGAGCATAGAAGTAGATGTAAGTAAGTATTGCTTATTTACGCTAGAATGAAATTTAAGTAAGTTATATTATTAAATACGCACTTGATCAAAGTAACTAAATAATTTAAATAGTCCAGAATAACGGTAAAAGAAGGACCGAGTTACGTAATTAACAGCGGCGAAATCCTACGATAATTAAATTTAAATTGCTCTGTGATCCCAAGTTCGTATGAATTAAGTTGGCTTTATATTAACAGAAAATTTCACACCTACTTAGTTTCTATATTTCTATTAAACAAATATCAATCTATCGTTTAGCATTGTTAATACAATACACAAAGTAAAAGAAACATATTTTTATTTAAAAAACACGTGATAAAATCACCTTATCCGCCCAAAATTTTTACAAGTGACACTGTACTTGAGGCACGTACAAGATCTGGAACTGACATTGTGTCACAGTCTTCTGTGGTAACCATTGTGACCGTTGTTATTTACGCTTTAGAAAATTTATTTATTTTTTGTCTCGTTCATGTGGGACCATAGACTTTCATTTGGGGGTAAAGCTGATCTGTTTCATTGAGTTCAGGACTCAGAAAAACGTGAGAAGATTCGTTGTGACCTAGTTTATTTGCGAGGGACGAGATACAAGCGTATATGAGTCTAGTCATCATAGCGACTGTAACTACATACATAAGACAGTAGAAGCCTGCCGCTTCTCAATCGATTCGGAAATCTTCGTCGTTCGGATACTCGCAGCTTTAGATAAGACAATAGTAGATTGTATATCAAGGGCATAATGTAACCCATTCTAGACGAGGCTATTTATTGGTCCGAGTGCAACGAGGATCAATATATTAGTCGAGGATAAAATGGGTATTTATGCCTGAGTTATACACTCTGCTTTTCACTTCGATTGTAAGGAAAATAAAGTGAAATAAAACGTAATATTTTCCTTTGCAAAGTGGGTCTGTGGTGTAGGGTTAGAGCCGGTGTAGCTTTATTTATTTTTCATTCTACAATCAGGCTCTAACCCTACACCACAGACCCAAGAAGATTTAACACTGTGGACCGGCAAGAAACTTTGGACACATCTTTTCAAAACATTACATCTCATATCCCGAAATCCCGAAATGCACAAAAACATCTGATTTATTGGCGACTAAGTACTCGTAGGTCGCTAAGTATGTGTGTATAAAAAAAAAACAAATTAGTTTTTGCCATCATGTGTCGGCGGGGTGATGGGACTACAAACATCTGTGTGTACTCGTATATTAAATAAAGGTCATTTTATAAATTTTGAGTTAGAATTATTAAGTGGTAAACATGCTTGCTTTCGCATAATGTTTCATGGCCCAATGGTCGGCGGGGGTGAGCTGTTTTCAGTTTTTGCACTAACATGGACATACATTGACACTCAAGGGTATATACCCTATGTGTACTTTTATTTTAAACTAATTAAATTATTTTATTTAGGCTGCCTTTCTGCTATAAGCTTTTCGCATTTAAAACAAATGCATTTTATTAGAATCTACGGAATGTAATTTACTAATTTATCTATTTTGCAGCTTTAGCTTTAGAGAGAAAACCATTTTAACTAGTATTAAAGCAAACTTCCGTTTAGATAATATATAATCGTAGGTATATATACTTATTTTACAATGAAGGTTAATCAAGTGATATAGTCCATCTATGCTAAGATTCCTAGGTTTCGATAGCACAGAATGTGAAAGTGTTAAATAAACGTCATAATTTCATAGATGTGTGACGTTTAAAACAACTCTTTAAAGTTTGACAGTTAATTTGCTCGGCAGAGATAATGTGGTTTGACTCTATATCATATGATATCAAGCCTCTTCAGATAGGCAATTAATCTGTTTAAGGATGCGATATTCTCTCTTCGTGAAATATTATGACGTCATTATTTATGTTATGTCAATTAGAAGTGAAAAGGCGGATAAATAATTTATAACGTGAAAGATAATTGTGCTTTTGAGGATGCCAAAATTTAATGAAACGACTTTAAAAAAGTGGACTGTAGATGCAGAAAGATCTTTTTCTATCTATAAATGGATTTTAAACTCAAGGCGAAATTCATTAAAAATTTAAAATATAGAAAAACTTATACTTATTTATTACAATACCACAGAAAATTTACAATAAATAAATAAGCTTCATACTCTTTTTGTAATCTATTTTAATTTTAGTATTATTATTTTAAGTTTGTCTTTTTAAATATTTCTATAAGGTGTACCCAATCTTATCCATATTAATATCAACAAGACACAACTAAATGACATTAATGACGTAAAAACGGCTCAACCCCGCCGACCTTTGTATCATGACGAATAATATCATATTGCACGATGAAATGACATGCGAAATTTGCGCTCGAAGTACTTTCACACTATTTTCTTGATCGTTTTCATTCTTACTTCGTGATCTAGCAGTCTCGTCTTAACAAATGTGAAACTTTCATCATTATCTGATAATGTTTCAATTGCCGTAATAATACCTTCATACTGTTTGACCAATGTCATCTATAAATACTTGAATACTACCTCCTCCAGTTTGGCACCAGCTGCTAATAAATTACTTATGAACCCATCAATTACTTGAAAGTGTTGGGTTAGTGACGTGCCCTCTTCGAGTTTTAAATTTAATAGCCGTTTTTATAATGCTATCTGCATTGCAATATCTTAGATAAATTAAGTCTTATATTTGCTGAATGATATCAGTTAGTTTTTGTGCGTGCGCACATTTACTTTTTGTCTCTTTCTAACGCGAGCGAAGTTGCGGGCAAAAGCTAGTTAGATATAATAACATTTTCACAGATAAGAAATTTGCTGTAGCAAATAAGTTCATTATTATGCTTCATTATAGCTTTAACATTTATTATTTGTTAAAATGATTTATTCAAGTAAAACAATTACAGGTATAACAAAGTAGTTTATTGGAGCGTCGCGCACAGTACAGATTATTTTAATCAATCAATGATATAATTGTTTAACTGTTAATGAAGATCTGCTTTATTGCACAATTGAAGCTTTCTTAAGTTATACTGACATTAATATCAAAACACATATGGCATAAACATTCGTCACCATTCTGTCCGACGATGATTACCCGACGCAATCGAAATGTCAAGCCAAGTGTGGTAAAGCTACGTGAGTTCATTGTTTCAAAATTATAATATGTTTGCTTTATTGACAGCTTATCGATACAGGTCAGCCACATGACGCACAAAACTACATAAGTACAAGCTAAGATTGCATCGATTTTGATAGCACAGTATGTAAAAGTGTTAAAATAAACGTCATCATTTCATAGAAGTTTAAAATAACACTTGCACAGTATGTAATATCAAAGTCGGTGCAAACTTAGCTTGGTCTGACTATAATTACAAGTTTATGTCTATATGTAGTTACCGCAGATATAGGTAGGTACTTTTAATACCTTCGGGCCGTTGCATTGGACGTACGTGGCTATTATTACTCTGTAGGGTAGACCACGCAACCCTCAATCGATAAGCCATTGACCTATAACTTACTAAATTTACTTGAAACAAACCGCTTTGCCATAGGCGGGCAGAATTCAAACAAAAATACGACGACGTTATTATTTTGCGCATGTTTCATACGATTATTGACTTTTACGGTTTCAATGTATGTATGACGGTGACCGAGCAAGCTTAGGACGGGATCGATGTGTAATCTACACGAGCTTTGCATGATACTAAGCTATGTTGTGCGAACATTTGAGTTTGTTTATAAATGGTGTTTCTTAAGGTCGGGTTTCGAGTTCCAAGAAAGAAATATAGCCTGATAGGCTTTCCTAGTTTCCTTCGTAAGATTTTTAATCATAGTAAAGGTAGTTACTGAATAAAATAACTATTAACAATAAAATCTACTTCACGAAAAATTCAGAAAACTGTCAGCATTTTATGGTTTACAAGAGTAGTTCCACGTTACTAGTTCCATTTCAAATACAATTTAGTTTAAAGTTATCGCACATTATGGCTCACAACAATTAGGTAATTTTATTGTTACGGTGATTTTATTGATCGATTTTTGGTCATTACCATCAGTTACAGTTTATCATTGCTACCTCAATTCTTTATATGCATAATTATAAGTTGCTTATCAACTTTAATGAAGGGAACCGGGATTACCTACTTTGATTCTTTGGGCAACATTGATCAGCGATATTTCAGCTATAAAAAAAACCGGCCAAGTGCGAGTCGGGCTCGCGCACAAAGGGTTCCGTAGCAGCAAATATAATAAACTTATTATGTCAATTTATACACCTGGTGAATGGAGCCTAAACTTATAAGGTTCAGCCATCGTTTTCAGTGTAAGCACAATAACTTAACCAAAATTACAGTTAAATCAACCTATCTCAAAAACTATAAGAGATACTTTGATCAAACCAAAAATCGTTGAAAGAGTTAATTAGCATGCATCACCTCTATTTTTTTTAGAATTTTATACCCCGTAGTTATAAAAATAGAGGGGGGGGGACATACTTTTTACGACTTTGAGAGCTGATATCTCAAAAACCGTTCACTTTAAGAAAAATGTTTTTTAGAAAACTTTATATCATTTTAAAAGACCTTTCCATTGATACCCCACACGGGTATGTACATCGAAAAAAAAATTTTCATCCCTCAGTTACATGTATGGGGGGCCCCACCCCCAATTCTTTTTTTTACTATTTAGTGTCATAATTTTGTAGCGGTTCATACAACACATATTCCCATCAAATTTCATCACTGTAGTACTTATAGTTTCCGAGTAAATCGGCTGTGACAGACGGACAGACGGACAGACGGACAGACGGACAGACGGACATGACGAAACTATAAGGGTTCCGTTTTTGCCATTTTGGCTACGGAACCCTAAAAATGAAAATGAAAAAGGGAATCTAAATTACAGCTTCTTGTATGTTTGTACATGTATTTAAGAACTTCGTTTTTAAAACTACCTACAAGTTTAAGAGCAGTATGATACTCTTGGCAACCTCAACAGAATGTTAGCAAAACCAACAAACGCGTTAAAAAATAAATAGCTTACGGGTTTAAAACCGATGAACAATGTTACTCGAAGAACCAAAGTAACCTCAGTTTATGGACGTGGTGAGAAATTCTATTGTGGTTTTCCTTCTTTGTCGGTATCACTCTTGACAGAGTCTCACGAGTGGTCGTGGTCATCACTTCTGAATCAGGTGTTGATGGCAAGCTTCACAACACGCCGCCACTCTTCTCTGATTGTTGCCTTCCTAGTGCATTCATGTAGTGACGATGAGCTATTTACTGCCGCTATAATTACTATTTAAAACGATGTATATTTGTGTTTATGAGCTCCCGATATTTCGGCACAAACAAAAACAAATATACATGGTAAATATCTCGTTTGAAATAGTAATTATAGTGTAAATGACCATGTTAGCTTAAAATCGTATATTTACTGCCGCTTTTTAACTATACCGCCAGCTGCAAGTAGCAGAGCAGATAGGGCATTAGCCCGCAGTGTGCGACTTGCCTCTGTCGCGGGTGGTCGCTCCTGATGACGTTCTTCGTAAAGAACGAAACATGTCGAGCGAAAATCGACTAAATTACGTGAGTGACCCGTTTTAAATATTATTTAATATTTACTGCCGCTTTTATGTGGTCAGTTCACCTCGTAGGCGATCTTCCTCGTGGCCTGGTACCCTTACCTTTCCCTGGACCACATGTCGCTCAATAGCCACCTTTCCATGGCGGCATACGTAAACACAAAAGGTGGGGATACAAGACTGTACCAAATATGATACGCTGCTTAACGCCGAGTTCTCAAAGTATAAACTCGTCGGTACGGAATTCAGTCCACGATACACCGAGAATTTCTCCTCTAGCACCACATCTTTAGAGCGTTTATTTTCTTCTACTCTATTTCCTGCACTATTGTGGTTACAGCTGACAATTTTTACCTTATGATAATAGTTGTGCCTAGGTATATTAACTATGAATAACCCTTTCAAACTTGTAATTATTAAGTAATAATAATTACAATTTGGTCCAGCTCTCTTAAATAAATTGATCAATATATGAAAAAGAAGAAACAAGATGCGTCCTCTGATAGTGGCGAAGACGTGTTTCCGCATTGGTGTTGCGGAGATGTCGATGTTTACTCCCGTGCCTCACGTCACGTGGCTCGTGTTGTTTGCGAACGCTATTACACAACTGGCTATGTAGCACCGCAGCCACTGCAACCACACACACCTTTGATCGCCACTTCACAGGCTTTCCGCTATACCTATATTTACTTTGTGTTTGTGCATGAATGTGGCACGGTCCTGGCGCAGGACACAATAGTATTTGACAGTTGACAACTGCTGTAAAGACGACAACAAGGTGACTGGCGAGTAAAGGTCTCGAAACGTAGGGGAATGAACGTAGTAGTTAACAATATACGCGATTAATCAGTTCTAAAATGTTTAATTTCAATGAATACTAACTGACAATTAATAAACCGTACAAAAATGTTGTCCTCTTATTTATTTAACTTATTGTGCTCTCTTAGCTCCCATTTTCCTTTCCACGCGTCTCACACTATATGCGATGTGTATTTGCGTGTCTGTCGAAGCGCTAGAGTTCCGAATGTACCGTTTTCAATGCGTTATTTGTAAATCGAAAATTTATGATATGAAATTTCAGCGGCAATGTCAAAATGTTCAACTACTCCTTACAGTTCTTGATATGATGGAACTGGAGCGCAGAATGGAAAAAAGTGTCTCCGAGTACGAAACCCTGAAAATTCCCTTTTAAATTTGAGTTCTCCATTTTGACGTTTTGGTTTTACCGCGGTAAAAAATTAATGTCCCCATATTTTCTAAATCAATCTATTATAATCACCTCAATTTACCTAAATGAATATTTGATAAGTCAAGAAGGCATTAATCAATAAGGGTTTCTCCGTTGTTTATTATCTGTATCCGTTCTTCTATTTCTATTAATAAATACCGGTCGGTATTTATTAACAGAAATAGAATAACGGACTCGTGTCCGTAGGATCGAAGTGTACCTAATATAACTTGCATGATATTTCCACCGGTTCGCTTGCGTTGAATACGTTAGCCGATTAAGACGAAAGTTTCATATTGATATTGGTGTGTTTGCCGTCTGCAACTGATAAATATATTGGAATGGAACACTTAAAAACGGAATTAATCGTGTATATTATTATAACTACATCCCCGAAGTTGCGAGTCCCGTACAGCATTCTTTGTCATAAGGTAAAAACCCGGATATATTTATTTATCTCCCAATCTTCTTAGACAATCCGTCGTTGGTATGTAGGTATAGGTATGTTTGTCTGTATGTGTGTATATTTGTTCGACGATAGCTCAAGTATTGTTAATCGGATCGAAGTGAAATTTGGCATATTGGTATTGGTGATGAGATAAACAGAATTTTTAAGCAAGGATCAAGTACGACACAGGACTGGAAGACCTTAGTGTGGAATTTGTTTGAAAAGATTGAAAACGGAAAAAGAGGTAAAATGGGGTAGTTTTCTTGTCGCTTCTTTCTGCCCCATAAGCCAGTTAGAGAAGCGTTAGTAAGTTGTATACTGTATCCTCACAAGGTTTTTTTTATATTTTATAAAAAAAATAAAAAATTATAGAATGCCCTTCAGGCTATGTATTACTAGCTTTATAAGCCCCTCTGGGCATTGTAGACCAACCTTTGTTTTTAACTATTTTTATATTTTTGTTTGTAGGTAGTTTGCACAAGTAACTTTTTTGATTGACGGGGAGAATACGCATTTTCTCAGTCATCATCTTAGCCCTGTGAAAATGAGTGCTGTAAAGGGCTCGAAACGTAGGGTCATGGTATTAATAAACGCGATTAATCCATTCTAAAGTGTTTAATTTCAATACTATAATTAAGTTTAGCTTTGTATTTTTACCAGTGTGAATGTTTCAATTTATGTAGAACATAACCCCCTTTTGTCCCGAGGTGGGCGTAAGAGCTGCGACACAGTGTAAAGGTACTAATACAGCTGCTTATGATCCTATTCTTTATACATATCTGTCTTTATGGTCAATTAATATTTGAATCTTTGATGTTTCCATTTACCGAATAGCCCTTGTGCCGATGCCGCCAATATTTATTTCGTACATAAGTTCCGAAAAACTCATTGCTACGAGCCGGCAGGATTTGAACCCGGATTGAAAGTCTCACGTCATTATACGGCTGGGCCACTAACATAGAATTTATCGAATCAGACTTACTCGTACATAAACGTATTTTATTATACTACATTTGCAAATACCATAAACGTAAGAACAGATCATTGTTCTTTTTGTATGAAATTTGACAGCTCAACTCCGGGTTAGCGGCTAACCATGGGTGTTACAAGTGGGCCTAAGAGAGAGACAAACTGGCATATTACCATAGTTATTAATAATCCAGTTTGTCTCTCTCTGCGATTGTGATTTGATTACAGAACAAAGATTTTATTATTTTTGTGTTATTTTGGTACGAGTTATACGGCACCGGGTACACTTTTTTGGTAATTGGTACCTATATAGAGGTATTTTCTGTTATGATTAGGAACAATGGTAATTTTAGCTTTTGTATATTTATGTACCTCTGCATTAGTATTGCGAGCACGTTTCTAACCTGTGGTTTAATACAAGCTGTCTAGACACAATACGCTATTAGTCTTGAGTGATAAACGAGTCAAGTCACTTGAAAACGCAAGCACGATAAAGCTTTTACTAGAATTAGTTACAGTCTGTGAGCTTGAAGACGAATACTTAGGGTGTCGAAGGTAAAATGCGTAGATGATACTGCTGCCCTACTTTCTTGTTACGCAATTCGCAAAACTTTTGTAATGTTATGCATAGTATCTATAAATTAAGTTTCCCTTTACATCGATCCTTATCGTCTTTTTGTAGGGTTCCGTAATCAACTAGGAACCCTTATAGTTTCGCTCTGTCTGTCTGTCTGTCCGCCCGTCCGCGCATAATCTAAGTGACTGTAAGTACTAGAAAGCTGTAATTTTGTACGAATATGTATATCGGTCACGCCAACAAAGTGGTAAAATAAAAAGTGGTTATAAGTGGTTAAAACCCCATTTACTGTGGTCCCACAATTCCAAGACACAGTCCTTACCATGTCAGAGAGTATTGGGATCCTGGGTGTTGACATTTCCAGTGACGTCCAATTCCGTAGCTACCTGGAAGGGAAGGCCAAGCTGGCATCCAAAAAGCTCGGTGTGCTCAATAGAGCTAAGCAGTACTTCTCTCCGGGGCAAAGACTGTTATTATACAAGTCTCAAGTCAGGCCCCATATGGAGTATTGCTGCCATCTTTGGGCGGGAGCACCTGGATACCAGCTGGGCCCCTTTGACTCGATCCAAAGACGTGCTGTCCGAATTGTCAACGATCCCAAACTCACGAGCGATATCGAACCCTTAAGTCTAAGGAGAGACTTCGCCTCCTTATGTGTGTTCTATCGCTTGTACAATGGATTGTGCTCTGAGGAATTGTTTGATATGATGCCAACGGCTGCATTCTACCACCGCACCGCTCGCCGTCGGCAGGGTGTTCACCCGCATACCCTGGAGCGTAAATGGTCTCGTACCGTGCGGTTTAAGAGGAACTTCCTCCCGCGGACGCTCCGGCTGTGGAATGAGCTCCCTGCCACTGTTTTCCCAAAGGACTACAATATGGGGTTCTTCAAAAAAGGAGTGTTAAAGTTTTTAAAGGGTCGGCAACGCGCATGTAACACCCCTGGAGTTGCAGGCGTCCATAGGCTACGGTGACCGCTTACCATCAGGCGGGCCGTATGCTTGTTTGTCACCGTCGTAGTATAAAAAAAATAAAATAATAATATTTTTTTTGTGTACCTCCTCTCCTATACACGTAAAGTGGGAGTGATTTTTTTTTAATTTCAACCCTAGTGTGTGACATATCATTAGATAGGTATTTAAAAATAATGAGGGTTTTCTGAAAACAGTTTTTGATAAAGTTAATATTTCCGGAAATAATCGCTCCAGAAGTTTAAAAAAATTTGTCCTCCCCTCTAACTTTTGAACTATGAGTTCAATAAATATGAAAAAAATTACAAAAGTAGAATTTAATAAGAACTTTATTGGAAAATTATGTTGAACTTGATTGGTTGAACAATTTTTGAAAAATTGTACAAAATAA
Organism: Lathronympha strigana; assembly: GCA_949128165.1. Taxonomy (NCBI): domain Eukaryota; kingdom Metazoa; phylum Arthropoda; class Insecta; order Lepidoptera; family Tortricidae; genus Lathronympha; species Lathronympha strigana. Next base: position 8,630,375 of record OX421907.1, on the reverse strand, counting down.
TTTCTGAAATAAGTTTGTAATTTAACCGTATATGCAAACATTTTTTTTTTATCTTGAGTACTAAATTGATCATACCGCACCTATCTTCCTTATAATAAACAAAATAATGATTCAAATCGTTTCACGCGATCAAAAGTTACCCCCGAAAACCCAACATACATAACCCGTCTAGTTTGTATAAATTAGTAACCCAATTGCCCGAGAGATGGCACTATGGTCTACTTCGCGCTGTTAAGATTTTTCCGGATTTGATGGGGTCGGGATGGGTGATCGAAAGTATCATCGAATTGTTAATTATTATAAGCATATTGATCATGGTATCTATTAAAACCCTTTTTAAGGTTGCCTGTTGTGACGGACGGTAAACTACGGAACCCTACACTGAGCATGGCCCGACATGCTCTTGGCCGGTTTTAATTATTATAGTAAGTTGTCAGTTAATATGAAAGCAAGAAAGCAGTATCGCTTTTGCGGGATACCGCCGAGACCCGAAGTATCTTTGTAAAACCCGAAAGTTCTTTTCAAAGCCCACAAGCTGTTTTTTTTAATACCACGTCGATGTCAAACTAGAATACGACCCGCCTGATGGAAAGCGGTCACCGCCTAATTCTCATTATCAACATGTGTAATTCTTATTGTATTTGTTAGATAGTAAGAGACAAAACGTAAATTGATTAATTAAGAATGACTAAGTTTTATGAATAAGGGGGTTTGTGCTTACTGCTTACACATTAAATATGAACCTTGTCTGTACTGAATTATACTTCTATCGAAGTTGGAATCATCTGCCGAAAGCACCCGCATTAACTTGCAAACTTTTAATTTTATCTGTACCTACGAATATCGCAAAGGATGGCTTTGTTTACCGATTTGCTCCGAAAGAAGTTTAAGCACTTGCGAGACGTTCGCGAAACTTCGAGGAATCACGAATCTTCGAGAGTACCTACCTACCCAGAATGGGGTATGCGGTATAAATTTGGAAATGGTTTCTAAAACCTCGTTTGAACAACCAATTTCAATGGATCTATCCGTTTTCAATTTTTGTCATTGTCATTGTCGAGTTTTGTATTATTGGTGGTGGTGTGTTATATCTATTTTCGTATTTATTTTTTACGGCGAGAGGGTGGGAACATTAATCGCATGCAAAAAGATACGCAAGTAGGTATAACGGGTTGGCACTAATTGACTAGCACGTTTGGCGGAATAGCAAAGTAACATTATTTTCGTTGTTAGATACATAAATATACAAAAGCTAAAATTACCATTGGTCCTAATCATAAACAGAAAATACCTCTACATAGGTACCTATTACCAAAAAAGTACCCGGTGCCGTATAATTCGTATACGTCACTCGTCGTTGAGCTGTCAAATTTATACCACACATGTAATAATCATTTTGATTGTATTGCTCTTAACAATAAACTTAGTTATAAAGTACCCAGCCGCGTTAGGCAGCGAGAAGCGCGCCCGCATCAGCTGTTTGTGACTGGCCGTTGCCGCACGCACGCTGGCGAGCGCGCTCCTCTGCGAAGGCTTGTCAATACTTACAACAAACAATTTTGTCACGTAGACATTTTTAATTGTAGCTTAAGCATCTATAAAAAATGTATTACAGACACCTTAACACACATTAACAATTAACAACTAAGAATGCCTATATATTACTTTGTCTAACTAACCTAACCTCTTATACTGTAATTGCACGTACCTATCGTACGTATATCATTATATGCTGTTGTTAGCACCGGCAGTCCTTCATAGTGCCGGTGACTAGATAGGCTCTGAATGTTTATTTAGTTTAATTAGTGGTAAGCGTCGTGGGCCACACATACTGTAAACAATATAGTAATAAGCTAGATAAGAATCACTTGTAGTGGCTGTTTGTTTACCTAAATAAAGAGAAAAAAAAAAAAAAAAAAAAAAAAATTTCATACAAAACAAACGCCTAACTCCCGCCGCCAAACGCCCGAATGGTGCAAGTGGCCCATAGGAAAGAAACGTTACGCATTGTGAGTTAAAAATAATCATTGCTCACTGCGCAGCGAAATCGTGTTAACGCAATGACGTACAGGTTCCCAGCGGCCCTAATTTGGTCGCATTTTTATAGTTTATCATAGTGACCGTCATGTTCTAACAAATATCTGTAAGTGTGAGAGTGACTCATGATACGATAGACGGTAAAAACGCCACCATTGTATTATATCCCTACAGAGGTCACAAGATTGCCTTACTCAACAAAACGAATATGCCCAGATTTGGGACAAGGCTTTTCATTCTTAGAGACGCGTTCGTTGCCCTCTTCTATTCTTTCATTCTGAAAGATAGTTTTAAAAGGTAGAACAGTGATCTGATGTACATATTTGCAAATGTATTATAGTAAAATACGTTTATGTAATTCTGATTCGATAAATTCTACGTTGGTGGCCCAGCTGTATGATGTGAGACTTTCAATCCGGGTTCAAATCCTGCCGGCTCGTAGCAATGAGTTTTTCGGAACGTATGTATGAAATATTGGCGGCATCGGCATAAGGGCTATTTGGTAATATCAAAGATTCAATTATTCAAAGATTAATTAAACATAAAGTTATAGTAAATATAATTGTTAGTTTCAACATTAGGGCTGCTAAATTATGGTTAGATAAGAAGATTTATTCATATTAATATGTCTTTCCCATTACGGAACAATGGTGTTCCGGACCTTTGAGAGGCGTACGCGGAGCCGAAGCCAATACGCAGAGGCCCTTTCGACAATTTAATGAAATGTACACCAAGCAGATGTTGCACCTGCCCGAGTCATGGGACGCACGCAGAGGCAATAATTAATAGTTAATATTACAATTTTATTATTACAATTACATAGGTAGTACGTAGTACTACCTAGATTTATCACGTTATTAGAAATCATAAAACAGTGTTTCAGTTTCTTCGTAATTAAGTTTTTTTAGAAAGTTAGTTGTTTTCATTTTGCATTCCCTGTATGTGACGTGTGTAAATATTGAACAGTGAGTTCAATTTATATTTTACGCAATAAGAATACGTTAGTTCAGTGCAACTACATGAGATTTACGGTTGCAGTTATGGGCACGTATGGACAGAGTGGCGGGGGGCAGGGAAGACGCTCTAGGGGCAAATGTTATGAATGTTGTTTTGCTAACATTGATTGTCAATAAGTTGGCTGATAGCCCCTGCATCACTATACGCAACGTCGATTCAGCAAGAAAGCGTGCTTTCTCCCAAGTTATTGCTTGTACAAGAAATGCAGTGTCATCAGCATAAGCAAACACCTTAACATTATTGAGAACTAACTTACACAAATCGTTAGTAGTTAGGAAATTTGATTGGTGCGAGAAGACCTATTAATCTCATATTTTCGCGAGTCAATTCCCATTGTAGCAAAACGACTTCATATATTTTATATTTACCTATTGAATTTAAGATAATTTTTTAAGGGTGTTTAATTTATACTCAATAATAGGGGTGCGTTCCATGGATACATTTCGAGCATTTCAAAACTTTCCTAGTGACCCAAAGTACTAATATACAGGTTCACAGCAGAGAGATAGGTTTTTTGTAAGAAATAAATTTAACTTTAACTTTAAATCTGACTTTATATTTCCATTTTATAACCATGAAACAACCAAGTTTATCTACAGCAGTAAAGTCCACTTGGAACCTAAGTCGGCTTTATTTTTTACTAGCGACCCGCCCCGGCTTTGCACGGGTTATTATACATATAAACCTTCCTCTTAAATCACTCTATCTATTAGAAAAAACCGCATCAAAATCCGTTGCGTAGTTTTAAAGATTTAAGCATACATAGGGATATAGGGACAGAGAAAGCGACTTTGTTTTATACTATGTAGTGATATTACACTCACATCTGACATTGGCCATATAAAATGGACTCTATTTTAATGTTAGCGTTTATCGCGAGCACGAGAGCATGAGATGGCGTATATTCGTATTATAATCGGAAACTCTACTAGAATTTTAATTTTAAATGGAACGCCGATACGCGGTGGTTTATTCCTTAAAAGGAGGGAATTTATCGTTTATACAAATTTCTATATCGTGGTTGTGTGTATAATGGGTATATAATATGCACCTACTTAAGTACTTATTAATTTAATGTCGTATTTAAAATATGTCCCCTTTATAAGATTAATTCAATTCAAAATCTCGCATGGTTTATGTGTATTGTCTTGTCTGAAGTATTTATATGACGCGATCCTCTTTGAAACCAAAAATTACCTAATATGCATTCCGATATAGCTGGGTATAGCTATTTACAATGTGTCACAGAAGTACAGTCACAGTCACATAAGTTAGCATACGTACCATGATGTCAGTCTACTAAAACTAAAATACGTTCCTCAATAAAGTGAGGGTTTACTTGTGTGTGGATAAATATTTCACGACACGTGTAACCAGCGTTGTTGGACTTAGCTCGCTCTCTCTGCCAATAATGACTTCGATGAATACGAGTAAGTCCGCATTGCATTCCAAGTTCCGGCTTAATTATTAATATTTCAGTTAATCGACTTGAAACGTTATGATATTACTTTTTTTACTACCCAAGTACCGCCAGGATTCTGTATAAACTAAGTATTGGAAGCAATTTGTAGGTATATATATATATATATATATAGTGAAATATAAGTATATAAGAATACAGAGAATGTCAAGTTAATTATCAATATAATGTTGACTACAATTTGCTCTCCCTAGCTAGCAACTATCCAGTTGACATGTTCGAAACCTACCAGGATGATGATGATGGTAATAATAAATATGACTGGCTGAGGTAGAAAGATATTATGAGAATACCATAATACTTGAGCTAGGTACGCATAAAACGACTGTTGTTGACATGCCCGTACCACATATTCACGTATTTTGTATACCTCTTACTACGATCCCCGGATAGCTCGGAGAGAATCGTTATGAAGGGAAAAGTTAAAGACGAGTAGGCACTGTGTTGTAAAATAAATTAAAACTTCGTCTTTTAAGCTACATACTGACAATTCGAGCTGTGATTGCCGCGGCGTATAATCAAGTAGACTCTTTGATAAAGTCAAGTGCCCACTGCGTATGTAAAGGGAGAATTAGTAAATAATTGGAATGGAAAGATGAGGGGGGGCCTTCGTTGCGTATTCTCATTACTGCGTTAACTGAAGCTTTTTGGGCCTGTAATTGGAATACTTAATGATTTTCGTGAAAATTGAGCAAGCGTGAACTGGTCACAGGGGTTTATTTGCAGGGGCATAGCGAGAGGAATAGGCGTCTACGTCTGCCATTGAATGAGCCCGTCGCTTCGCCATTTAAACTTAATTGGACGGAAATCTCTAAACAATCTATGCCTTTAATTAGTTTTCCATTAATTTGACTCTCATAATTTACAAATTTGTGTTCTGTCAAGAGTTACATATATCCAACACCTATGATTAGCTACATTGTGCTAAATTATCGTGTAAAAGCAATATATATATTCTATGGGACAACCAAGATCTTATTTTTATTAGGTTTAAATAGTTGATTGAATTTACAACAGACTCCCTGTTGTAATTACAACTATGACCGACTATAAAATAGTTTTGAATGACACAATCCGCAAAGAAAATAAAAAGAAGGGCTGGCTTGACGTCGTTAGGGAGGACAAACATCCCATTGGTTCCAAACCAAGGATGCTGAAGATCTTGCGAAGTGGAGTAGAAAATGCCGTGAGAGTCAGAATGGCGGGTTTCTTGAGTTTTTTACCTTTTTTCTCTAGAGAAAACGTATAAGCCCAACAGACGCCCGTACCGAACCGTGACCTTGGTGTGGTAAGATGCAGGTTCGATCGTCTGTTAATGGCTGTTCGTCTTACGGCGTCTGTAGAGGTTATACGTTTTAAAATCTAAAAACTCGGAAACCACAAATGAAAATGCTGAAATTCTTTTTGATTATGAAGGTACCAATTAGGTACTAAATTTTGAATGGATAACATCCACTAAAAACCCATGGGATCATTGCAAACTAAAAACACCTGCCAACCTCAGGTCAGCGTGTCAGGTTGGCGGGTGTAGGTAACTGATTTTCGTAAAAACTTTATTTACGCGGGAGTACTAATTATTTTAACAGAGTTAGCAATTAAATACTCAATTTTGGTATATTACTTTCTTTTATTTATTTAGATATACATATACCCGCCATTCTGACTTTCACAAAAAGCTGGAAAGCGAACCCTGAACTCCGAAGCGGCAACTGAGGATGCAACCGGGACTTAACTTTTGTATGAGAGATTGAGAATCCGCGAAGATAATAATAACGAAAGTTAATCAAAATTAGCTTTCGTTATTTCTTTGCGGATTATAAAGTAGGGCTTACCTTAGAAACTGTGTGACTATAATAAAGAAATTAGGGTGACCACAAGAATGTAGGGAAGAATTATCTTATACCTAAGCGTTGTAGTATATTTTACCTCGAAGATTGGCAGGTTTGATGGTATTTTTGTAGAAATTACTTCTTACTGCCAAGACCAAATCTTGGGAAAGGGTTGCCAAGCAGTGGCAGAAGCTATAAAAGCTGCTAGTAAGATACTGGTTCTATATAGGTATGTTTCATTTATCTTCATGCCAAATTAATTTGAATAAAAAACGTTAGGGCTGGAGTCCGTGACACTTTCGAAGAGATTGTGACTGACATCCTCATAATGTGCCACTTGGCTAAATAATTGAATGAAAAGTTGGAAAATGTTGACTTCTCAGACTCAGATGGTTCATGATGGTATGTGTGATGTTTTCCATTAGCACCATTATTATATTCCATTATGAATAAATAAAAAAATTAAAATGCAAAATAATACCCACCCTCAGTATCTTGCCTAAAACTACGTGTACGTCCAGGTTTCCGCAATGTCTGGACTGGACAGTTCAGGAATAAAAGTTTTCAATATAGTTTTATAAAAAAAAAAGTTGAAATGTGCTCTTCTGCGTCATTAATGAAAGATATAGCAAGCTCTTTACCAAATAAAAAACCTTCACCATTAATCGGTCACCATATATTTACATTAAATTAGTTATTTATTACATCGGTGATAATGTTGTGTACCTACCGGTGATACTCAGCAGAATTTATCTTTTGTACTCTTCGAACTTCTTACAGTGTCTCATTGGATTTATCAACAACAAATGAACAACAAATACTAGAAGCAAGTCTTTATTTCAGTTTCTGATCAGTTCTAATATCATTGGATTCTTCGTATTTATATTTACAGTTGAGAAGTTTCTACTTCCAATTCAGTGAACTTACAGTAGTTTGTTGATCGGGATTTATGTCTGGGTAGTAAGATATACCGTGAAGTATCTTCAAGAAAAGAGCGTACTCCCACCTTAAAGACCGGCAACGCACTTGAGACACCTCTGGTGTTGTGAGTATCCATGGACGGCGTTAATCGCTTACCATAATCGCTTAGGCGATTAGTCAGCTCGTTTGCCAACTATTTCTTAAAAAAAAGTACAAACGCTTATGAGTTTTTTAATTTTGCATAATTTTGGGTTTCAATTTGAATGAAGAAGTAACTTTGAATTGGATTTATTTAAAAATTATAATTTAGATGTTATAAACAAACCGTCTTCTAAGTCAATCCATAAGCGAGACTACCGAATTTGCTCGTATTTATACATTGCTTGCTGAATGGGTGCCCTGCCCTCTCTTTCGCATAAAATCGCATGTCATATTTTCACTTGACATAACACGAATAGCATAAGCATAACGTTACATTGTATATTGTTTGAAAGCCCAAAAATTAACGTGAATATCTAGCAATTCCAATAAGATTATATGTATACACACGTGTGGGATCGAGACCATCCTTTCTTTCTTGTATGACACAAAGTAAAAATACGGAAAAAGAGCAGAAGAGGAAAAACGTGATTGGACAAATATTGCCGCCCAAATCCTAGCAACCATCTCAACGGGAACCTATCGTGTAAAAATCTCGTAGCTTAGACATCAAACAAGTACGTAAATCCATTTGTGTAGTGGTTATGTACTTCTATATATTGTCAGGAGGGAAAAAAATAAACACTATAGTGTTTATTTTTTTCTCGCCACCGACGTGTTTTCATTTCAGTGTAAGTGTATACCACGTGTTTCCTTTAATAGGATCTATAAATTTAATCGTAGGTAATACTTCCCAAACAGAAAACAGCGTTTGTTCAGCGATTTTTAAAATTACGTGTGTTTTGACTTTTATTTCACTTTAAAGTTTGTTAGAAGACGCAATGCACTTCGAATTTTGTCATTTTTGAACTATGACAAGATACGTCAATTAGGCTGATGTTAAAGTACATTGAAAATAATATTTAGTTTGTAAAATACATTTTTTTTTTCAAAATATATACAGTAAGTGTAACTAGTTTGTATGAAAAAAATATTAAGAATCGTGGAACAAAAGTTGTCAGGTTTGAGGAACGCCTACGATTAAATTGATTGCTCCTATTACAGGAAACGTCCGGTATAACTAAGTGAGGGGTAAAATGATTTAACCCTATGTTGATGGGTGGTGTTAAGCGCAAGGAATTTGGCAGCTGCACTATCCTTTTAATCTCGCAGCTTTCCCTACGTGAAAATAATCTGAATGCACACACAAACAGCACTTCTCAGTGCTCCAAAATGAAAACAAGTATTCTACCCTATCCCATTCCCATTCGCGTATCCTACCCTATTTCATCTTCTGAAAATGTATTATATTTTTTGATATCAGAATACCCCGATTTCTATAATTTATTTGAAGATATAGAAGTATAGAGCCCGTACTTTTCATGCCGATGACGTAAAACTGACGTCAGTCTGCATATAGGATGGCTTTAATTTGTCTTATTGTAATTTTCAACCATTAATCATGTGTTTTAGATTTTTTTATTTTTCATATTGGTAATTGTTTATTAGCTATAGCCATAGCAGCCCATATTGAGAGATATGTAGTGTTACAAATGACATTATATTCCTACATCAAATATGCTCTATTATGTACATTAATGTAATTTGGATTAGTTTAATATTTATACCTGTTGGCAACCCCAACAGAACATAATTTTATATTCATTCACTCTTTCCTTTCATTCACTACTTCCCTCGCTCTATAAGTGTGCGCCATTGCTTACTGTACTGACTGTGTGTGTAAAATGAGATTAAAATAAGTGCTATGAAATGAAGCTGTTTCCTTTGACTTCGACCTCAACTGCACCAGCCCCATGGCTCCCCTGAACATATGGTCCTTCGAGAAGAGAAGAAGAGGAAGAAATTAAAGATTCCGGTTTCATTCCAACACGTGGCTGCCGGGCGAAGCCCCGATTACATGAAGACATCCACGCAAAGCAAGAGCGGCGCGAACAATAGCCTATGTCTATTCGTCGCATCATCATTTTCGTGAGTCTATATATTCACGCTAAAACGTGAGCGGCGCGAACAATAGCCTATGCCTATTCGTCGTATCATCATATTCGTGAGTCTATTCACGCTAAAACGCGAGCGGCGCGAACAATAGCCCATGCCTATTCGTCGCATCGTCAATCATCATTTTCGTGCTATTCACGCAAAACCGAGAGCGGCGCGAACAATAAGCCTATGCCTATTCGTCGCATCTTCATCATTCGTGAGCCTATTCAAGATTTCACGCAAGAACGCGAGCGGCGCGAAACAATCCAATCATAGATTCGTCGCATCGCGCAAGTAAGTACTTACTATACATAAGTACATACCTAACGTCGATCCTACGCTACTTTGTTCACCGTGGACGACCAACATATAGCTACGAGGTTTACCCGTACCAAACAAGTGCTCAGAAATAACGCCAGCGGCGCGAAACTGAAAAGTAGGTATCTCCTTACCTTAAGTATACCTATTCGTCGCATCGTCGTTCCAGTGCCTATTTACTGCGACTATTGAGCTACTCTCGTCTAAACTGCGCAATCATTCATCGTGGTTTACACAGAAGAAAACATCGACGCAAAGAAACATCGTCGCATACAAATTTCAACGAGAAATTCTTGAAAAACCTACGTTGTGCAAGGTCACCGATCTCACGCTAAAGTTCACCGTGTTCGGCGCAAGTATATACCTATCATCGCCACAACGGCAATAATTTCAAGCGAGAAGAACGGGCGGCGCGATTTCTATCGTCGCATCGTGCAGAAGATATACGTGTCGAATCTATCGCTTTAATTAATCTACGTATGGTTTCATCCTGGAAAAATACAAACCTGCGTATTCATCAGTTCAACGGCGGCTGTATCAAGCGAAATTAAGTTTCACCTAACGGAAAGAGAAGAACGATACAATTCGTCAACATCGGAACGAGACGCAAGATCCACTTCAAAATGGCGGTCATCGCTTAGCTTCCCGGAGCATCTCAACGTGAGGCGCCCCAGCGCCATCCGCCACATTTCGGCGCTGACGCAAGACGGAGCGTCGTCCAATCAGAGAAGCCGTCATCGGTTCGAGCTGCGACGCCATTGGACCTTTCTGGTTATCGTTCGTTCTTTTCATTCTTTACTTAAATCATTCCTACAGTAACTTCGTTCTTTTGCCACAACGATATTTTATTACGACTCCATTTTGTACTGTGTTTACAATTTAGCAAATTTAGTTTGTTTCTTGTGGTTTAAAAGCTATTTGGAAGTTACTGGGCGGTGTGAAGCTATACCTATATTTAAGTGGTTGTGATTGTGAGCCTTACAATGGCGGATTTAAAGCAGTTGCGGGCATCGCGTGGTTATGTTAAGGCCTCCATAACACGCCTATATACGTTTACAAGTAACCAGCTAGATGTCGATACCAGCACATTATCTGTATTGCAAGCAAAGCGGGAACGGATAAGGGAATTGTTCGCGGAGTACGAGGGATATAACAAACAAATTCTGGCCCTCGACGACGCAGATACGGAGGACGTGATGGACTGCGAAACAAAGTACTTTAATATCCTCACGGTTCTTAATGAGGCGATTAAAACCATGTCCTCGCCCGCCTCCGACACAGTTACCACCTGCCACAACTACAAAGCCAAATTGCCTACAATTAAAATTGATACTTTCACTGGTAAGTACAGTGAATATACAGCATTTATTAGCCTGTTTACGGCAATAATCCACAACGACAGGTCCATTGATAAAGTGCAAAAGCTATATTACTTGCGATCGTTTCTCGCCAATGAACCTTTTGATTTAATTAAAAATCTACCTTTATGTATGGGTAGTTATGATGAAGCTCTTAAGCTTCTGGAGGAACGCTATAATCATTCCTTCAAAATTATTAATGAACATATAAATTCCTTGCTTGATATAAATGCCATGGTTAAATCTAACCCTATAAATTTGAGACAGTTTGTTTCAAGTGTCAAACAATGTTTGTCTGCATTAAAAAATTTAAGTGTAAACACTGATAACTGGGATCCTATTATATTGGCCATTTTGTACCGAAAACTAGATACATACACATCACGGGCTTACCAGCTGGAGCGCTGTGATACCGAGGCTCCCACAGTCACGGAGTTCCTTTTATACCTGGAGAAGCGAGCCTTGGCATTGGAGAATGCAGAGCCAACAAACTCGGGGTGGTCAAACCAGTCTCACTCCAGCAAGGCAGTGGTGAGTCTTGCTGTGGCTGCGGGAGCGGCCACCTCTTCAGCCTGCATTTACTGTAAGTCCCCTCAACATAAATTATTTAAATGTACCAAGTTTAAAGTCTTAACTTATACTGAAAAGATGGCCTTTTGCAAAAATAATGAGCTGTGCACAGTCTGCCTTAACAAACATAATGGTAAATGCCGCTATCATTTCCGGTGCACTATATGTAGGGAAGCTCACAATAGCTTACTACACCCGGATTCGGCTACCCAGCCCCAAATTTCACTAGTGTCAAATATATTTAACAACAGATCTTTGGTGCCTACTGTCAGAGTAAAACTGTATTCACGGACAGGCAACGAAGTGCATGTAAAAGCGCTATTGGATCCTTGTTCACAGTCCTCGCTGGTAACTCCAAAACTAGTTAGTATACTAGGGCTGACCCCAATCAGACATTACACTCAAATTACAGGTGTTGGAGACCAGAGTAATGATACCAAATATTCTATACCTTTGGAAATATTTTCACTAACTTCACCCTACAAGGTGACAACAAATTGCAATGTAATGGAAAAAATAACGTGTAGACTGCCACAAAATAATATATCCCTGGACTCCATTGAAATTCCCGAGGGAATTACATTGTCTGATCCTGATTTCCATAAGCCCTCCGAAATAAACTTGCTCTTAGGAACTGACATATTTTTCCAGGTCCTCATATTGGAGCCGGTCCCTGGTCAGAAGGAGTGGTCATTGGAGTCTGCGGCTGATTTGGCAGCCAACCCGCATCCTACCATAGTAAACACATGGTTGGGCCATATCATTGGTGGAGGCCTACCGCGACAACATACTAGCAATAATAGTAAGGTAACACTTTTATGTCTTAACTGCGACTCCAGTCTCAATGAAAATCTGCAACAATTTTGGAAAGCTGAAAGCATTCCGGAAATCTACTGCGAAGGCATGTCTGAGCATGAACAGTGTGAACAAATTTATAAAAACACTACGGTGTTTGAAAACAGTAAGTTTCAAGTTGACTTGCCATTAAAGGTCCCTTTGAATGAAATCAAGGATGTGCTTGGGTGCTCTTTTGACCTTGCTTATTATAGGTTTCTAAACCTCGAAAAGAAATTGCATCAAAATTTAAATTTGCTTGCAGATTATGAAACATTCATTAATGAATATGTGGACTTGAAGCATGCGCACTATATTGATTTCAATCAATTGGATTTCGAGAATGACCCTCTTTATTTTGCCCCGCATCACCCTGTTATTAACAGCTCAAGTAAAAGTACAAAGACCCGGGTTGTCTTTGACTGCTCGGCTAAAACTAACAAAAATATATCGCTAAATGACATTTTGCTTAATGGGCCTCCATTACAAAAGGAGTTGTTTGATATAATGCTTTTGTTCAGACTAGGTAACTATACCTTCTCCACCGACATAAGACGCATGTTTCGATGTGTGAACATTAACCCGGAGCATGCTAAGTTGCAAAATATTTTGTGGAGAAGCAATCCTAATGAACCCATAAAATGTATACAACTAGATACTGTAACATATGGACAAAAAAGTAGTTCATTCTTAAGTACTCGCTGTTTACAAGAGCTGTCAGATAGGTACGAAACAAAATTTCCTCTGGCGTCATATATATTAAAAAACTGTACCTATGTAGATGATGCATGCTTTTCACACTCTGACTTAAATATCATCATCGAAGCCAAGTCTCAATTATGTGAATTGTTAGGCAAGGCTAGTTTTTATACACACAAGTGGGCATCCAATGATCAGCGAGTGTTAGAGGGCATTCCTAATGATAAACGGCACTTTGACGAGTTAGACTTTCAAAAAGACAATTTTTATATAAAGACATTAGGCTTAAAACTTAATATGCAAGACGATTGTTTTATTTTTTCTTGCCCTGAAGCCTTTGGTAAGGAAAATCCTACCAAAAAAGAAATATTGAGCTATATCTCAAAATTTTATGACCCGCTAGGTTTTATAGCGCCAATTATCATGAAGGCTAAGGCTTTTATGCAAAAAATATACTCTGAAAAGATTGGTTGGAATGAGGTTCCATCAGCACCGCTGCAAGAAGAATGGTCTTCATTTGCTAATAAATTATCTCATATGGAGCCCTTCGTTATTAATAGGAACCTACAGATCCCCTCCAATGCTTCTGAATTACAATTGATTGGCTTTGCCGATGCTTCGAGCACGACGGGTTATGGTTGCTGTGTGTACCTTCGGGTGGTCGACGTACATGGTAATGCTTCACTTTCTTTGCTATGTGCCAAATCTCGAATCAACCCCCGCGATAAAGGTACGCTTACCATAGCACGGTTAGAGCTATGTTCTATGCTTCTGTTGTCTAAGCTAATAACTCGAGTTTATGAAACACTAACACTAAAATTAAACATACAAAATGTTTATTTATTTTCGGACTCCCAAATTGCGCTAGCATGGGTGAAAACGGAACCTCTTAGGCTCCAGGCCTTTGTTGCCAACCGGGTCAGGTTGATTCGAGATTTTACAGATAGATGGCGTTGGCTGTACGTACCCAGTGAAGAAAACCCAAGTGACTGTGTGAGCAGAGGTACAGATCCAGACGAGCTTCTACGTACAGATATGTGGTTGCATGGTCCACGCTTTCTACAGGATGGTAAATATGATTTTAATAATAAAAATATCCCACCTGCAATTGACGACCTCCCAGAGTTGAAAAAAGCGCCCTCTAGTGCCAAAGTGACATTACTTACCCTAAAAGGATCTGATTTCTATGATTTCTTAGACAAATATTCTGATCTCAATAAAATGATAAGGGTAATGGCCTATATAATCAGGATTTGTACTAATTTAAAAACCAAAAACACGAATAGTCCTAAGTATCTGTCCTCTAAGGAGCTTCAAATGGCATTACTTCAGATTATAAAACGTGAACAAGGCATTTATTTCAAACCTGAAATAGATAGTCTCAAAGCTAAGTTAGAGAATGTTAAAGGTTCACTCAGCCCCTTGCATCCCTTTCTTGACAATCAAGGTCTTTTGAGAGTTGGTGGCAGAATAAAAAATGCAAATGTGTCATTTTCGCAAAAACATCCCATAATCTTACCTAGAGAATCTCGGGTAACAAAGCTTATGGTTAATAAGGAACATCTTAGGTTACTGCACGCACCGCCTAAATTATTATTGTCAAGCTTAAATGAAAGGTATTGGATTGTCAATGGTCTGAGTTATGTTAAGAATATAGTAAACAAATGCTTACCTTGTTTCAGAATGAAGGCTCAGTGTGCCAAGCAGCTGATGGGTTCTTTGCCACCTGAAAGAGTCAATGCCTGCCGAGCCTTCCAGAAGGTCGGAATTGATTATGCTGGCCCAATAGTTGTTAAAAATTCTCGAGTAAGAAGAGCTCTACAGACAAAAGGCTATATATGTGTGTTCGTCTGTTTTGTGACAAAAGCCGTACATCTGGAGCTCTCTTCAGATTTGTCCACTGATGCTTTCCTCGCATGTTTCAAACGCTTCATAGCGCGAAGAGGCCTGCCTACTGACGTATTTTGTGATAATGGCGGATGCTTTAAGGGGGCAAAGAATCAATTAGATGAGCTTTACAGATTAAATACATCACAAAATCATCAAACTCTGGTGCAATCTTACGCGACACAGCAAAATATTGCCTTTCATTTTGTGCCAAGCTACTCACCAGTGTTTGCTGGTCTTGCTGAAGCTGCTGTTAAAAGCACGAAGTACCATTTAAAACGCATATTACAAAGCTATGTATTGACGTACGAACAACTAAACACTATTTTATGTGTAATTGAATCTGTTTTAAATTCGCGACCACTGTTACCTGTAACTGCTAATGACATTAATGATTGCAGCTACCTTTCGCCTGGTCATTTTCTGATAGGTACCACAATGACGTGTCTTCCAGAGGGAGATACAGCTGATACACCTACTAACAGGTTAAAATTTTGGGAAATGTGTAACAAGGTTAAATGTCACTTCTGGAAGGTATGGCATAAGCATTATTTAAATGTGTTACAATGTCGCCCCAAGTGGCGCGATAGTCAACCAAATGTAAAAGTTGGTACCTTAGTAATTATGCGAGAGCCTAACTCTCCACCTATGACATGGCCTATGGCCAGAGTTGTTAAAGTATATCCTGGTGATGACAATAAGGTGAGGGTCGTTGACCTCTTGGCACCTAATAAAAAAGTGTACAAACGCTCATTAAGCGGCTTCGCTATTTTACCTATTGAGTGAGTAAATTTGTAATTTATCTGGTTTATTATACTTAACTATAATTGTGTATTTTTAGTAACATGTTTGCTAGGTATTAGGTAAATATATACCTACATAAACAATATGTATGTAATAGTAAGTGATACAGCAGGTTTATGTTCTTAATACATTCCTGTAGGTACCCACCCATTAGGCTAGTATAGCACCTTTTTATTGTGTCCTCGTATGTACTATTTAGATATAAACATATAGAGCTAAGTTGAATATTTAGGTTCATATTTCAGATTGAGTTACCCACTCGTTTAACTAACCCGTGGTTTATTGTGTTATATTACGTGCCTAAGCTATTTAGATGTAGTTTTTAAAATTGTAAAATGTTTAACATTAAGATTACAATTTAAGACTTAATTTTTTAAGGAAAGGGTTTCACCCCCGCCCCCAGCATGTTGGCAACCCCAACAGAACATAATTTTATATTCATTCACTCTTTCCTTTCATTCACTACTTCCCTCGCTCTATAAGTGTGCGCCATTGCTTACTGTACTGACTGTGTGTGTAAAATGAGATTAAAATAAGTGCTATGAAATGAAGCTGTTTCCTTTGACTTCGACCTCAACTGCACCAGCCCCATGGCTCCCCTGAACAATACCTACGTCCATATATGATTAAATTAATGGTTGATAAATACACTAAGACTAATTAAAATACTCTGGGCCTATAAGTCATACGGACCGGCCTGCCTAATTGTTAGTGACCCTGCCTATACGACGCAATTGAGTGGATATGGGCACAAATCAAAGGATATGCAACAAAGGGACACAACACAGAACCTCCATTCACCACATCAAAAATGTTAAAATTATTAGGAGAAGCTTGTGCTTGTGTTAAAAAAGAAGACTTGGAAAAGGTCGTAAACAGTACCATGCGACGAATAAGGGAAGATTACGGAAGAGATGTGAACATAGATAACATTTTAGATAATGAAATAATAATTAATGTAGGAGATGATATCAGCGATTCGTCAAGGCGTGATAGTGATTCGAATTAAAATAGTTATGTACATTCAATATTTAATTTATCATAAAGATCATGGTCTTTTATTTTTATGCGTTATTTATTTAATAAACTCTTTAAAAATAAAATCTGTACAAAAAGTGAAGTATATTTTATACAGATTTTCTCAACTCACACTTGACTGATGTTCTTACGATAGTCATTTGAAGTGGATCACTACCTACCTACATTATTGTCAGGTGTCAAAAGTACCATGACTCGATGCCGCTACAGGTACAAAGACAAGTGCATTAAATACATAGTTTTACCATAGAACATGGTCTTTTATATTTATGCTTTATTTATGTAATAAACTTTTTAAAAATATACTTAACTTTGAATACAAACTTATTCAACTCGCACTTGACTGAAATTTGTACGGTAGTAATTTGAAGTGTTTCACATCACTATAGTCATGTGTCAAAAGTGCCATCACTCGCTGCCGCAAGTGTAATAGCTAACTTAAACAATGTTTACCCCGCTCCGACTGTCACCCCCTCCAAAAGTGCCAAATATTCTCGCGGCATTGCCGCATTGGATGGCAAGCGATATTTGTTGAACAAGGTACTAGAAATATTGTCTTCTGTTACCGCGATTGTTATTCATTGAAATTAAACACTTTAGAACGGATAAATCGCGTTTATTAACACCATGATCCTACGTTTCGAGCCCTTTACAGCACTCGTTTTCACAGGGTTAAGATCAATCAAAAAAGTTACTTGTGCAAACTACCTACATACAAAAATATAAAAATAATTTAAAAATAAAAACAAAGGTTGGTCTACAATGCCCAGAGGGGCTTATAAAGCTAGTAATACATAGCCTGAAGGGCATTCTATAATTAAAAAAAAAAAAAATGTTTAAACCCTGTGAGACGACTGTCGTTTCTCACCCGATATCTCAACGGCCTCCTAGCCTAGTTGGTAGTGACCCTGCCTACGAAGCAGGAGGTCCCGGGTTCGAATCCTGGTCAGGGCATTTATTTGTGTGTTTATCACGAATATTTGTTCTTGAGTTATGGATGTTTTCTATGTATTTAAGTATTTATATGTATCTGTCTATTATATATATCGTCGCCTAATACCCATAACACCCACACACACACCCACAAAAAGCGACATCTAGGATGGCTCGAGGGCAACACCGGTATGAGGGCTGGGGGTAGAGAGGTGTTATTTATTTATTATTATCTCAGATCTAAGACAATGTATGGTACTTACTCGTACTGTGTGTAGTGCTTTGCTTTTAATGTTTTACGAGTATAGATTCACTAATCACCAACGCTTTTAAGTGTTAACAAATAGTCTTTGGAAAAAAAAAAATAATAATAATAATAGTGCAGGATGTCACAATAGCCTTCTACGCCGTGAAAATGCCTTCGTATGTACGAAGCCTGACCAGAGCCTGAACAGACACAAAGGCATTACAGCTCAAGCTTAATAAGAAATAAACATAGGAGGTACTCTACAGACTAAATGCATAGACCGATTTTGATGATTCATACACCCAAACTAATTAATGCAATCTTTTAACCCACTTTTTAACCGGATATTACATTATTCAAATTATTAATACAAACTGACGTGCTAAATTTTCTTGCTTCAGTATTTTCAGCCCTCCATACTTTCTCGCTACCGTTTTATTTATATATTTTTCAAACATCTTTGTATGTCTCGGCCTTTGTAATATATTACCTAAACACGTTGTGGAACATAAATCGTTTTAACTAAGTTTCAGCAAGTGATCCTTTTTAGGTTTTCTGACTGTTGAGTTCGTTGTTAACTTTTTGACACATTTAAGAATAACGTTACCCACGTAGTTAGCCGTGTTTGCTAAACTGTTGTGAAAATTTTACATACAGTGTGTAAATCTAATACGGTCGAACCTCATAACGGTGGTTGGTATAGGACTTAAGAAATGTAATTAGATACTTACTAACTTAGAATTGCAATCATAATAATTATTATTATACCTAGACATGACCACGACCACTCTGCCAAGAGTGCACGACTAAGAAGAGTCTTTATAAATAACGTCGATAGCCTTTTTGACAAAAAACAATACAAACATATTTTCTTTTAGAGGTTACTCTTGAAAGAGCGACATATAATTGGCCATGTGGAAGACACTCAAGGCTCAAATCTAAATCTGCAACGTTAAAAGGTTCACCCTGCGATTTACTAATGGACATTGCAATTTTTTCACGCACTTTACGGGGGCACGAAATAGCGATAGCGATCAGCCTGCTTCGTCGCGCGCGACCTGTTACCTACGCCGGTTTCGGGCAGTGATGCCCGAGCCGCGAAGGTGACAACACCACTCTGTCTGTCCAACGATGACTGCCCGGTGCAGTCGAAACATGTCACGCCTATTGTGATAAAATACATGAGTGAAGAAAGACGTCGTGAAAGACGAAATAAAGGCGTATTTTAGACGATTTGTTATTTTCTTCTAACTTTCAGACAGTAGGGCGGAAGTCGGCAATATCGAGCGTGGATTTCGTGGCAAATGCCCCAGTCTTGAGGGGATTGGTTACAGACAATGAACCAGAAGGTGCACTTAAAGTATTACCTTAGTATTACCTATTAGCACTTATTGCACGTGCAGACTCTGTATTCAACCAGCTAGTCTATGATGGTCGGGTTTTTATCGTTTACCGACGTTGCTGTCACGTTCTAACAAGTATGTATGTGCGAAAGTGACGCATAGCGTGATAAGCGATAAAATGGCAACCATGCTAACCCTGCTAGTGTGTGGACGCCAGCATTAAAGTTAGATTAAAGTGGAATTGCTTTCGTAACTGTTGCAATAAGTTGTGCTTGTGAAATTAAATGGAGCAGACTGTTTAAGAGAAACACGCGCTACACTTCTGAGCAAATGGTTATTGTCAATCTAAAATAGACTCGTATTTAAATAGTTAAGATGTTTAGCGGCGAATAATTAAAATAAGGCAGAGAGTGGCGAATTGACGATACTTCTCTGTCGAAACGCGCTAAAAAAGGTAACTAAAATGAGAACTACTCATTTATATAAACATTGTAATAGTAAGTATTTAGATGTATCATTTAAATTATTAAGTCAATCAGATTTCTTGTATAAGCATTGTGTGAAATGGGTTTTAGGGTATAACGAATACAGGCGTTTAGACGTTTAAGAAGGTACTCTTGGTCACAGAATAAACTCTTCCATATATCTTACCTAGAGCTTGTAATGTAATCGGCAACCAGTCTATATTTAGAACCTCTTTAATTCATGTTTTTCCTGCTTTGCACCATTGTTGTTTTTTGGTATATTTGATGGTTATGTTCTTTGTAGAGAACCTAGTGAACCCACTGTGTAATATTTAACGTGCGTTCAGGTCACGACCCCAGTAAACTGCTTGTGCTGCAGTTTTCTTTGCACCTTTAAAACCTTAACTCCTCGTAATCATCATCAAACGTTTTCAAGTTTCATATGGAACGTGAAACATTAGCAAAAAAACATTTTATATGTTTATCATATGACACATTTTTATCCTCTTTTGTTTTTATTTCTCTTCACGCTTTGTGAGAAGGGTCTAGATCAAATAGACGGAATAACAAAGTGATTAATGGTTTCTTTTTAGGGTCCCATAATAAAAGATCATTTCGTCGTCTGCTTGTATGTCAAGACCCTTTCTTTCAGAAACGCGTAGGTAGGTAGGTAGGTAGGTTGGTAAGGAGGTAGGTATCATGTCCAAATCCATTCCAAAGACTGAGGTCGCCCGTCTCTTGAATTAAAACATAAACCTTTGAGTCAATGCAAAATAAAAAGCCTTTTAAGTTGCATTTCCCATAAATTGGCTAAGGTATTAATTTATTTTTATTTTTATTGAATTCGTTCATAAATACCGTTATTAAATACCTACAAGTATAGGGAAACATCCGTGAACCGTAACTTTGTTGCTACATTAGTGTCTGTTTGTCTGCTGTCTGTCTAAACTCTTTTTTTCAAGAACGCGTAAAAGTAGTAAAAAGTAGGTGATGCGTAAAGAGGAACTGATGTAAATCCTTTGGGCATTTTTTAGCAGCTAACATAAATTATCATAGTAATGAGGTGGTTATACGTTGCCATGTTGTTGGAATTAAAAAAGTTTTGCACGTACCTTTATGACCATAAAGGGAGTTTTAACCCTTTGTCGTCGCCCCCCCTTTACCATGCATCGTAGCTAATCATGACCGTAATAGGGGGGCGAACGGCGTTAAGTAACAAAAAAGACTAAAGGGGGTTTGCACAGCATACCTTTCTGCGTCCGTCAGGAGAACGTCCTCGTCTCCCCGAGGGCAGCGTCTCTCGCCGGCTCCGCAAGGACGCTGGACTGAGTGCCGGACTGTGACGCTTTCTGTAATGAGGTGCATCATGATTATAGAGTTCCCTGGACAATCTTACTCCTCCCTTGGGGAGCATAGCAAAGTTACCTCTCTCTCTTTACGGGTCTTAAGTCCCCCACCTACTTCACGGGGGACGGCGGGATGTCTGACCATGACGTTACCTTGAGATTGGCGGTTTCCCACCTGCTCCGTGGTGATACGAGGCGGTGGGCCGAGCCACGTCACACACATGTAATACTAGCCTCCCGACTGCCCCGTAATGACACGAGGCGACGGGCCGGGCTGTGCCTCTGCACACACATGTAATACTAGCCTCCCGACTGCCCCGTAATGGTACGAGGCGACGGGCCGGGCTGTGACGTTATACACACATGTCATACTAGCCTCCCGACTGCCCCGTGATGACACGAGACGACGGGCCGGGCTATGCCTCTGCACACACATGTTATAGCAGCCTCCCGACTGCCCCGCAATGGTACGAGGCGACGGGCCGGGCTGTGACGTTACACACACATGTCATACTAACCTCCCGACTGTCCCGTGATGACACGGGACGACGGGCCGGGCTGTGCCTCTGCACACACATGTTATAGCAGCCTCCCGACTGCCCCGCAATGGTGCGAGGCGACGGGCCGGGCTGTGAGAAGTCAGGAGGAACATACTTGGGACACTTGGGTATCGACGAAGCGTCGCTTGCTCTTTTATTCCAACCCGGTTCACAAATCATACCGGAAACTATCTTATTGACAAATATCACCTAGAGGATTGTCTAGAGAACTCTTACCACACTTTACGCACACACTAAGATATATAAATATACTTAGCTTTCTATGATGAGATCGAGGCTCAGCGTGCAGTCCCAGAAACACAATATCACCATCATTACTTGTAGGAACTTCTGTTGTTCCCGCCATGTTGGATTAAGACCGCCGCCCGTTACTTTTACATACTTACTACTCTTACGGCTAGGGGGCGCTGTTTAGGGTTGCTACGAGAGAAAACTTACTGTTATTGGCCTTTCGCGTCTGTCGCGACACTCCCCAAGGCAGGAAGGAACAGGGCGGCTAGGCTGCTGGTCCATTCTTTGATTTTGTCGAGGGCCCGAAGAGCTGCAGCTCTCTTAGGTCTTGACTTGTCGTTCGTTGCCAGGGGCTCGACTTCTCCTAGGTAGTGAGGCTCCGGTGCGGCGTGTGCGATGGGATCGGGTTCGGCGAAAGTGTCTGAGGTTTGTTCTAGTATAGACTTAGGCTCATTAGGGGTAATAGACATAGGCTCTACTGTACTTTCTAGTTGGGTATTCTCCTTCCCAGCTAAAGATTTGGCTGCTTCTTCGACTGGTGTTTCTTCGACTGGTGCTTCTTCGACTGGTGCTTCCATTAACACGTCATCCCTGCACAGAGGATGTGGGGGCGTCGGAAGATCTGCATTTTTCTCTGTTGAAGTTTGTTTACATCTTTCCTCTCCATCTTCGATCTCTAAAGGGTAGAGATGCGCGATGGACCTAGTGTACTCTGTATCTCCTACCTTTACCTTGGCGGCTCTACATAAGCCGTCCCTACTTTGTATAAGGGAAATTATCCTTCCCACTTTCCAATTAATACGATTTTTGGTGTCACCTTTTATCTGTACGATTTGTCCAATTTCTGGTTCGATATTTGATGTCACCCTTGGTTCCTTAGGGTTGTGGGAATATCTTTCTCTTAAATTAGGAAGATACCTATTTTCGAACATGTCTTTAAACTCTCTTAGAATGACGGTTGCTGTAATATACCTCAACCTCTTTCGAACCTTAAAGACGGAAAAGACCTTAAAGACCTTAAAGACGCCTACCTACAGTTTGAAATTGCTCCAGAATCAAAAAAGTACTTGACACTCTCGACACACCTAGGATATTTTAGATATAACAGAATGCCCTTTGGAATATCCACAGCACCCTCCATTTTCCAACATTATTTAGACGAACTATTACGAGATATTCCTAACACAGCTGTTTATTTCGATGATATCGCAATTGCTGGAGGAGACATGAAAGAACACCTGAGTACACTTGGGATTATCTTTGAGCGTCTGCAGAAAGCAGGTTTAAAAGTGAATTTAAAGAAGTGCTCATTCCTAAAAGAACAGATAGAATATCTTGGACATACAATAGACAAAGATGGCATACGCCCTACAAAGGAAAAAATTGAAGCAATTTCTAAAGTAGCGATTCCAAATAACTCAAAAGAATTGAGATCATTTCTGGGACTCGTTAATTTCTATGAACGTTTCATACCACATTTACACGGACTATGTGCGGACCTACACGAGCTAACTGGTAACAGGCAACCGTGGAAGTGGACAGAATACGAAACTCAGATTTTTGAAGCCACTAAACAATGCATTGCTCAATCAAAACCATTGGCTGCATTTGATGAGGATCGACCAATTTTTCTCGCATGTGATGCCTCTGAGAAAGGTGTTGGGGCAGTACTGTATCACAAGAATGGGAACATGGAACATCCTATAGCATTTGCATCAAGGAAGCTTCGAACGGCTGAGACAAAATATTCAGTGATTGATCGCGAAGCGCTTGCAATTTTATTTGGAATAAAGAAATTTGATCAATATTTGCGCGGAACTAAATTTACCTTGTTTACTGATCACAAACCTTTAATACACATATTGGGCTCTCAACGCAATCTGCCAAAAGTAGCAAATAACAGACTAGTTAGATGGGCACTAATAATAGGCAGTTATAATTACGAGATATGTTATAAAAAAGGTGAGAACAACATACTGGCTGACTGTTTCTCCAGATTGCCGAACTCTGAGACTCAACCATCTGAAACCGAGCGTGCAGTACACCGAATTGAATCACGTCTATTAGAAACTAAAATGGCGGACTTACATCTTTCTGAGGAACTTCTGAAGGAGATAACTAGCCAAGACAAAAGTCTATCAGAAGTTTTAAAATTCATTAAAACTGGCTGGAGAGAATTGCAGTATACGAACGACATTAAACATTTCTTCAAAAAGCGCAACGAATTGTCAATAGAGAACAAGATAATACTGTGGCAAGGCAGAATGGTGATACCTGAAAAATTACGACGCAAAGTCCTTATGTATCTCCATAGGGGACACCCTGGAATATCGGCAATGAAGGCACTTGCTCGTTTTTATGTTTGGTGGCCTTCCATTGATGAAGACATTGATGATTATGTCAAGAGATGTTGCAGATGTCAGCAAAACAGACCTCATTGTCCAGAACTGCCGGTTTATTCATGGTCCATTCCAGAGAAGGTATGGGAGAGGATCCATATTGATTTTGCAGGGCCTTTTGAAGGTACTTACTGGCTAGTTCTGAGTGATGCCTTGTCAAAATGGATCGAAATTAAGCCAATGAAGAATATTACGACGTCTAAATTATGCTGTGAGTTAGATAATATATTTTGTACTTTCGGACTACCGGAAATAATTGTTTCTGACAATGGCCCTCAATTTACATCAGGGGAATTCAAACAATATTGCAAAAATCAAGGAATATTACACATACGCTCATCACCTTATCATCCAAGGACCAATGGTCTTGCGGAGCGTCTCGTAAGGACTTTTAAATCGAGATTTGCATCTGCAACTGAACCTCAACAGCAGCGACTACGAGAATTCCTGTTTACGTACCGGATTACTCCACATAACACCACGGGCAAGTCACCAGCTGAGCTAATGTTTGGCCGTCAAATAAATACGTTGTTGTCCAATATCCGGCCGAGTAAGCGACGAGAATTACAGTACAAACAAATACGTGCCAATATTGAAGCAACGACGAATACGGCAAATTATACTCCTGGCACCCCTGTATACCACAGAACACGGCTTGAAAAGACCTGGCAACCGGGAGTAATCTCCGAACAGAAGAATCGCTACTCGTATACAATTTCAACGCCAACTGGGAACACCATCAGGCGACACGCAGATCATATTCGCCATCGACTACCATCATCACCCAATAACCCTCAGACGACTCATTTAGAATCATCACAGTTTTCATCACCACACCCATCACCTTTGACGCCCTCAACAGATATGTTCCACACGCCAAACGCCACTTCTAGCCCTGGCCCGTTACGAGTGCCATCTAACAACTTCGACGAAACTCTAGTGCCAAACGATGTCACGGCACTCACAAGCACCGCAGAGGATCCCCACTACGCAGAGGACAACGGAAATTTGCCCCATGGTCCAGACGCTACACCCGCCTCTCCAATACCACGCCGCAGTCAGCGGCCGACCAAACCGCCTCGCAGGCTCATCGAGGAAATGTGATAAGCCGATAAGGGATGGGGGGGACGAATGTAATATACCTCAACCTCTTTCGAACTCTTAGTTATTGAAAAGTATTTTTAATTAGAAAATCAATGTCAATATTTTTATTGTTGTCAACTAAACTACAATATATAATTTCCAATGTTTATAAGTTGAGATTATTTCAGTTGCTTTCTTCCAGCCTTTAATAAGATTATCCTTAGTGTTCGTCCCTTGGGAGGTACTAGGATATTGGTCAGACGCTTCCATGACAATACACTTTCCCATTGTAAGAAAGTCTGACGGCTTGAGCACGTGGTCTGGATCCGAATCCACTCGAGTTAGGGGTCTGGTGTTAAGTATTGCTTCTATTTCTTTCACTACGGTTATAAGTTGATTGTCCGTTAATAAGTGTTTCTGCAGAGTTTTCTTCAGGCAACTTTTAACCAAGCCTACCAATCTCTCGTAGAATCCTCCATGCCATGGTGCTAACTGTGGAATAAATTTCCATTTTATATTTTTCTTTACACAGTAAGGGTTTTGAAGGATCTCCGCTAGCAGCTTGAAGTTGGATGCATTGTCCGAGGTAATCAGATCAGGTACACCTCTAGTAGCGACCATTCTTCTCAAGGCGAGTAATCCTTCCTCGGCTGTCAGGTCTTTCACTACTTCTAAATGAATGGCTCTCACTGCTAAACATGTATATAAGCTTATCCACCTCTTGCTACTGCTGTTCCCGTTGTTGACAAGAAGGGGGCCCAGATAATCTGTACCGACGTAAGTGAATGGAGAGCTGTAATTAACTCTCTCCTTAGGTAAGGCAGGTGTTTCAGGCAGTTTATAAGGCCCTCCTTCATGTTTTCTGCACTCGGGGCAGTTTTTCAAGATGCGTTGAACTTGGCTTCTTCCTTGAGGGATCCAGTAAGTTTGTCTTATCCTGTCTAACGTGTGACTTACGCCTACATGCATGTTGTCTTTATGAGTTTTCATTATTCGTATTCGTTATATCGTTGGTGAAGTCTGAATTCTTAGGAATGAGTATTGGGTATCGTTTGTCAAACGACCAATCTGCATTTTTCATGCGACCCTTACACCTGAGTAGATTATCTATATCTTTGAATAAGCCTAAGTTCAGGCTCAAACTGGTTATCTTTCCTTCTACCTCTAAAGGAAAGTGATCTTCCTGGAGTTTCTTCAGTGTTAGGATTTTATCATCCGGGGCATGATCCTTGTCTTCTACCTCTGTCTCTTTTTCTGTTGTGCCAATCTCCGCTTCCTTCGGGTTGACATTTATGACCTGTGGATCATCCACGTCCATCGGTTCTTCATAATCTTGATACTCAAGACCCTCCCCGGCCAAGAGCGAATATGCTGGTTTACTTCCGGGTGTAGTTGGCCAGTTCTTCGGATCTTCCACTATGAATTGTGGGCCGCTCATCCATCTGTCTCTGTCCTCTCTTGAACAGGTGGGCCTCGTGCCTACGTCAGCTGGATTTAGGTCCGTTGGTACGTATCTGATCTCCAGTTCCTTATTTGTTTTTATTTCTTTGATGCGTCTGTCTACGAAGGGCGACAACAGCTTCTTGGTTTTGCACCATTCTATGACGATTTGGCTATCACTCCACAAAACTTGTCTTATTATTTTCACTTGAAGGGATTTAAGAACGAATTTCATTAGTCTACTGCCGATCAGTACTCCTAAAAGCTCAAGACGGGGAATCTTGAGATTTTCCTGCTCCTTCAATGGTATGAGGCGAGATTTACCCATGACAAAGCTTCTTTCTGACCCGTTGACTAGAAAGACTGACGCTGCGTATGCCTGCATAGAGGAATCAGTGAAGCAATGTAGTTCGTATTCTTCTTCCGCTGGTTGCGTCGTGTAGCATCTGTTCACCGAAACTTCCTTGATGGTGCTTATGGTCTTTCGGATTGTCTTCCATTCTTCATTCAGCTCGTCTGACAGAGGCGAGTCCCACTGGACTCCAATTTTCCAAAGCTTTTGAAGAAAGAGTTTTGCTGGTAATATGCAGGGTACTCCATAACCGCATGGGTCATAGACTGATGCGATAGTCTTCAACACTCCTCTTTTAGTGACAGGTTCTTCATTTAAGTTACATTTAAGTTGAAGGGTATCCTTTTTAATGTCCCATTCTAAACCGAGTACCTTGACCTTTTCCTCTCTGCATGTATCTTGAATCTTCTCCATTAATTCTTCTGAATTGGAGCTCCAGTCTCTGAGTGACATGGAGATGTCTTGAAAAGTACCCTTTAAATTCCTGTAGAGCTCTATGGCCTCCTTCACTGTGTTGGTGCCTGAAACGAAGTTGTCTACGTAAATATCATTTGCTTTCTCTTTTACTTGTTGATCTACTGCGTTGGACAAGTGTTGTTTGATGGTGGCGTTCAGCAGGAACGGCGAAGAGATGACTCCGAACGGGACTCTGCAGAATCTTAGGTATAACAAGTTGTCTGGTGATACTGGCTTGGAGGTGTCCTTCATCCAGAGGAATCTGGTCACATCTCGATCCCTTTTGTGCAATGCTAATTGTAGAAATGCTTTCTCTATGTCAGAGGATAGTCCTATTTGGTGAGTCCTAAATTTAAGAAGTAGGCCGGTGAGGTCTTCTAACAGAAGTGGTCCTCTGTATAAGCATTCGTTCAAACTTTTGCTGTCTTTGCTGCTTTTGGAGCTAGCATCATAAACTATACGCATGGGTTTACCCCGATGACGCACTCCGTGGAAGGGGAGGTAATGGACAACGTCTTCTGACGATGGGTCTCCGGAGGCTGGTACCACTTCGATTATGCCTTTGCTTAGTTGATCTTGAAAGGTATCGTTATATGACTTGAGTGTATCCTCATCTGAACGTTTCAGTAGGCTGGTTAAACGGCCGAAGGCCATTCCAAAATTGTTGGGTAAGTCTGGTGGATATGATATCCACGGCCAGCTTACTGTATATCTATTATTTATTTTTTCTGTGGTATCATTGAAGTACTTAATAACTTCTTCTTCTCTTGTTGCCTTTGGTGAATCCTTTATACCTATATATTCTAATTCCCATAGACCTTTTATATCATCGTTATCTAGAGGTGGGTCTGGTTGGTGTAGTCTCATTTCTATGCTTGTCTGAGCGTATGTCACCACATATGACTCTTCCGTAAGTTCAGGTTCAGTCTTTCCGCTGATGATCCATCCTAAAGCCGAATCAACCAAGAATAGGTTGTTATCTAATTGAATTTTCCTGTCATAAATGATGTTAAAATAATACTCATTCCCTATCAGGATGTGCACCGGTCCGCTCATGGAACTGTCGTCTGCCAATATGTAGGTATCCGGGAGGTTCTTCATCCTAAGTCTGGGCAGGATGCCTCGGGAAATGTGTTCTACACAGTTCGCTTGAATAATAATCTTCTCGTTGGTTCTAGACTGTAATTGAAGAGTGACTCTAGGGCTGTGTATCTGTTGGGGTAGGTCCGAGCCAAAGGTAAATATGATTAAGTGGCTTTCCTCTTCTATGGGAAGTTCTAGTTCCTTCGCAGTCCGGAACGTGACATAAGACCTTTGAGATCCAGAATCAAGGAGAAGGCGGTACTTCAGTAGTTTCTCCTTTTGGATGGCCGATCTTGCGTGAACAGTGGCAGTTTGAAGAGTAGTGAATCCTTCCCCGTGTATTGTCAGGGTTGTTTCTTTTCTTCTATGGTCTTCTGAAAATTTACAGGGCATACAGCTTTGTGGTGGGAGTGCTTGTTGCAAAGTGTGCATCTCTTTGCAAAGTTACAAGTTCTAACCCGGTGGTAAGGTTTGAAACAGAAGTAGCACAGATTTTTAAGTTTTTCTAGCCTCTCGTTTAGAGTAGAAACCGTTTCGCATTCCTCGTGGCGGTGACTGCCCTTGCAGAAGATGCACGCCGAACTCTCACTGCCATGAGTGTTCCTTTGAAAATGTTGCCCAACGCTGTTGGAGGTTCCAAATTGGTTCCGTCTTGCCCAGTGAGATCTTCTATCGAGAGTTCTTCTCTGCTGGGGTCCATTTTTCCAGGTTGGTCTGTAATTCCCTCTTCTTACGTTTTCGTTCTGGGTTTGAGGTTGGTCGGCGTGTTTCATGCGCTTGGATTGTATGTGTAGGGTTCCTACAGTACTGATATCCTCTTCATGTGTTTCATGCGTTTCTTCCCGGATATTCTCTCCGCATCTTCCTTTGCTGTGATGACTCTTTCTAGTTGGTCTCTAAGTTCCTGTATGGATTCATTATTTATTTTGAGTCTTATTTCATATATCAGCTCCTTGGGAAACTTTCCCATTATCGTGAACCTTAGATGGTTGTGGTTTATGTCTTCTCCGAGTGATTCTAAAATTTTTAGATTTCTTTCTATTTCATTAAGAGTTTTTCTGCAATTTCCGGCAGAATTATCTGCAGTCTGGATATTATTCATTGTGGCATAATGTGCATCAACGAGATGGGAGGTTTTCCCAAACCTCTGTTTCAAAAGAGATACCGCGATGGGGTAATTCTTGTTTGTTGATGGAAGACCTTCTATCGCTCTCTTAGCTTCACCGCTTACAGATGTTTTGAGGTACGCGAGCTTGTCTACCTCTGGTATGTTCCTTGAATGTATATTACTCTCAAAGGAGTCCCAAAACTCACACCAAGCTAGTATATCTCCATCGTATACCGGCAGCTGCAGCTTCGGGAGCCGACATGAGGACCGTGCCTCAGTAAGTTTTTGCTGAGATTTGTTTTCAGACATGCTCTGTGTAATTTTGACTTGTAGTTCTGCTAGCGATTCTTCCGCTTCGAGTTGAAGACCGCTCATCAAACAAATCTCTTCCGTAGCCGGAGTGGTTGTCATCCGGAAGTATTCTGATAGATCCGTGCTAAAACGCTTGGTTGTAGCTTCTAATTTTCCATATATAATCTGAGCCGTTCTTAGATTGTCTATGTTTACCGCATTCGGAACAGTGTTTAAGTCGGCCTCAAGCTTATCCTGTATGAGCCTAAGTCGTTTACGTAAGGTTTCTTCCATCTTGAAATTCTTGTAAGTCTATTCCTGTAACGCATATATAAATGGGAACTATTTAGTTTGAATCCCGGTGAGTATGTACACTAAAGTAGGTATTGATTGAGGTAATGTTCAGGTTTGTGTTCTGTACCCGTTGTTGGTATTATAAATGGTCATGCTACGTCTCGGGAAAGTAAACAAACTCAATCTAACTATCGTCCTTTGGTAAGAGATCAGCTTTTAATCGTATCCACCGAAAAATTAAAAATAAACATTATTTATCAAGTGGTAGGCTTGATAACGTTCTGGAACCATAAAATAACTCTTTCGAGTTACAACACTAAATAAATGATCATTAAAAAGTCATAACTTTATTTATTTGTAAACCGCAACGTTAGGTATCAATGGCTAAAGTGAGTTTATGATTCGATTATTCGATTAGTTACTTGCTTTACTAGTGACAAATACCGTCTCTCGTTCTGTCAATGTCACCTGTCATTGTTACTTTCTGCTAACGTCTCGAACTGACAGCTGTACACTTCTTTCAACCTGCGCATCCCATACCCCTGTTTACTGTCACTGTCAGACTGTTACATCTCTACTGTCGCTTAGTTAACTTGTTTTACCAGTTAGCCTATCGCGATGTTGCGCCTATGCCTACACGAAACTACTAACGTTTGTTATCTATTCATTCACTTCGTTATAGCCTTTTAAAGGGTATGTAACTATATGGTTCTCGCTATACTGTCTCTCTTCACTCAATAAAGCATTTTCATATTCACATAACATAACCTCAATCTCACTCTTTGTACAACTGAATTTAAGTTTGTCATTATATTTCACTTTGTATTATCACGGATTTTACACGCGAGCACTTAGTTGATATCAAGATAGAGCACATAACAATTAAAACCGCTCTGAAAGGGAAATTTGGTTAAACACAATATGACAGTAACACTGAAAGGAAATACCATTGATTAGAAGTAGCGTTGCCGTTAAAACATGTCACTTTGAATGCTTCCAATCAAATTCGCATCGCCTTGAAGAGAATCTACTGTGAGCCCTTCAGTAATTAGGGATAAATGACCAGGATGGGAAACAAAGAAATTATTTGATTTGAATGCATGCTTAATCCTGCTGAAAACGGCTGTTCACCAAGGTTGGAGGGACGGATATTACTTCGACCTTTGTATGCATATTCTTAGTAAATAAGTAGTTTTGAATATTCATTAAGTAGTGTACAAGCCTCAAAACTGTTTAAGTGTTGATGCACATCTGTTATTGGTGCATATATATTCTTCTTCTTTATCATGTTTAAGTCAAGTACTCGTCATGTTTATGTGCTGTTGGCTTGCCTTTTAAAATTAAAATAAAATAAAGTAAAATATTATTTGTTCAACTCAGGGCATACTAGTATCATTTCATTTTATTAACGATGGATCTAAATGAGATTGGAAATAGTAATATAAAGTTATATAAAGTTGTTCATCCGGTTTATCTTTAAATTGAATGTAGGAATTATATGTATGTGCCCACTAACAGTGGTGAATTTGAAATAATGTACAGTACTAAAATATCTATGGGTCCTACCTGAAGTAAATGATTATTGAATTGAATTTAATCTAGTTAATGTGTAGACTCTCTTTTGGGTCTATCATGTAACTGTAAAGTTAATCCGCAAAGGTCGATTCATGTTGTCACATGCTAACATTACTATGACACTCTGTAATAAAGCACTGTTGAATTGTTAGGAATAGTCGGGCCTAGCAAGGTGAAACTTGATTTTCCTTCCCCATTGTTTGAGAAACCTGTTAAATAATGTTGTGATAGTATGATTACATAGGTACTGACCATATGCGGGAATTGGGTCTTTCGCTGTGCACAGATTTTTCGAAAGAATGATCTAATAAAATGAACTACTTTAGTCATTACTGGTTATCGGAAATTGCAGCTTATTGCCTATCATCAATCATATACATATTTCTAGAAAGTAGAAATATCTTCCACCAAAGTCGCAGCAACGAGTTTGGATCCGTTACTCATATTATGGAAACTGAAGAGCGTGTTTGTTCTTCATGGTCAGAAATCTGTTATCCTGCAGCGCGTCGCAAAGGTACATTCTGTACGTAAACCACGAGGTGACGCCATGCTGCTATGTTAGATATGCTCTAATGGACGCGACGCGTGCCATTCGAACTGGAAATTATATTTTCTTTGAGACTCACCGGGGGTCGTAGTCAAATCCAGGGTACGCGTCGAGTCCGGGTGGTGTCGTATCCATGTATTCGTCAAATCCGGGTGTGACTGGCGGCTCAGCTCACTGTACCTGAGTACAATCCAGTAAAACTGTCACAATATTACACGCTAAAGGAAATGACAATCTCCCTGGGGCGTTGTACATCTTCCCATCACTTTATTACCATTTACCTGTATAATTACGTGGACTTTCCTAGGAGCTGATGTGCCGTAGCAGGGTACCGCGCCGCCAGTGATGAATCGAGAATTCGAGACGGCTGGATTTGGATTTCTTCCGGACAGTTGGCGTTCAGTGATACCAGTCGTGAACAAATATTTTCCAGAAACTTGACTGAATTCAGTGAAGTTTTACTTATAATTTTCTTCTAAGTTTAGTCTCGATGACTTATACCGGTGCTGTCTTCCCGATACTATCTTTGTTTTTTACATTTAACTCCTTACAAACTAAGGAAAACCAGTAAATATCTCGCATGTACTTATCCGATAAGTACTTGACTGCGTGTCGGTCATTAGCATCAGTTTAATTTCCCTTCCGGGAACTTATCCACGTCACTCGTTGTTATTTCTCATCCTACTGGCTCAGGTACATAATATTTTAATCCCTTGCCTGTTCTTCTTCTAACGAATGATGAGTGTAATAGTCTCGTCTTAGGTCTAAGTACAGTTCGTATCCGCTTAAATATATATCTTTATCTGGTATCGCAGCATACCAGACTCCTGGAACTTAAAATGACTAACTATTCTTAAAACTAAAAATTCACTAATTCTTCCAATGCAATGTTAAAGGTGGTGGGACTCCGCTTAAAGTTGCAGTGATATTTACTTATTTTCTTATATCTTGAGATTTTAGTTGGTGACCTGGCAACTCCATCGAGTGTTCGCGCTTTATGTCTGTGATATATTCTACGCGATTATGTTGGTACGTTGCACCTATAATCATCAGCGAAACGTAATCATAACCTCGCCTTTATGACTGAAGGAAAATGTCTTATTCACGTTTTTCTTTTAAAAATCATAGGTATTTGTTTAGTTCAATTCCAATTAGATTCTTGTTAGAAAGGAAGGTGTATTGTATCTATAAAGGAGACGTCATTTGGTCGGATTACTTATTTTGATGATGTTGGTATCTCGGGATGTAGCTTGTTTTTTCCGCTTGTTGAGGTCTTGAATGTTAAGACTAGATATTACTTTTTAACTTAAATTTCAGCGGAATTTATTTTCTTAAACATGACGTGGTTATTTTAATTCGCTTATAATTTTAATGAAACGATTTTTTATTATAAAACGTGTTTTGGCAATTCATATTCTCGTGGTTTTCGCCATGCGCTACTATCGAAGTCGAATGTACCTTGATAACAGCGTCATCTGTGTCGTACACGAGTACTTCTTCTCTGCCGACTCGAGTATGATTATTAAGGTGTAGCGAGTATACTACGTGGATGTACGAAATAGATCTACGAATCACGCACCGTGCGGTGCTGTTCACTGCTGCTCTCTGATATTTATTATTGAAGTGTTCTCCCAGTTTTAAAGTATTCCTTCATGGATTCCCGTGGTCTATTATTATTATTGTTCGATAAAATGCCTTTGATGTTTATGGAGATTCGCAAAGTTATCTTATCTTACATTTGATCTGCAATGACTGACTTTAATACACATTATTAAAGTGAAACATATGCTGTGCATTCCCTCCTATATGGGCCGTGGTTCCTTAAATTTGACGATCCCAGCATCTGTCACCATGTCGTCGCCCCCCCTTTACCATGCATCGTAGCTAATCATGACCGTAATAGGGGGGCGAACGGCGTTAAGTAACAAAAAAGACTAAAGGGGGTTTGCACAGCATACCTTTCTGCGTCCGTCAGGAGAACGTCCTCGTCTCCCCGAGGGCAGCGTCTCTCGCCGGCTCCGCAAGGACGCTGGACTGAGTGCCGGACTGTGACGCTTTCTGTAATGAGGTGCATCATGATTATAGAGTTCCCTGGACAATCTTACTCCTCCCTTGGGGAGCATAGCAAAGTTACCTCTCTCTCTTTACGGGTCTTAAGTCCCCCACCTACTTCACGGGGGACGGCGGGATGTCTGACCATGACGTTACCTTGAGATTGGCGGTTTCCCACCTGCTCCGTGGTGATACGAGGCGGTGGGCCGAGCCACGTCACACACATGTAATACTAGCCTCCCGACTGCCCCGTAATGACACGAGGCGACGGGCCGGGCTGTGCCTCTGCACACACATGTAATACTAGCCTCCCGACTGCCCCGTAATGGTACGAGGCGACGGGCCGGGCTGTGACGTTATACACACATGTCATACTAGCCTCCCGACTGCCCCGTGATGACACGAGACGACGGGCCGGGCTGTGCCTCTGCACACACATGTTATAGCAGCCTCCCGACTGCCCCGCAATGGTACGAGGCGACGGGCCGGGCTGTGACGTTACACACACATGTCATACTAACCTCCCGACTGTCCCGTGATGACACGGGACGACGGGCCGGGCTGTGCCTCTGCACACACATGTTATAGCAGCCTCCCGACTGCCCCGCAATGGTGCGAGGCGACGGGCCGGGCTGTGAGAAGTCAGGAGGAACATACTTGGGACACTTGGGTATCGACGAAGCGTCGCTTGCTCTTTTATTCCAACCCGGTTCACAAATCATACCGGAAACTATCTTATTGACAAATATCACCTAGAGGATTGTCTAGAGAACTCTTACCACACTTTACGCACACACTAAGATATATAAATATACTTAGCTTTCTATGATGAGATCGAGGCTCAGCGTGCAGTCCCAGAAACACAATATCACCATCATTACTTGTAGGAACTTCTGTTGTTCCCGCCATGTTGGATTAAGACCGCCGCCCGTTACTTTTACATACTTACTACTCTTACGGCTAGGGGGCGCTGTTTAGGGTTGCTACGAGAGAAAACTTACTGTTATTGGCCTTTCGCGTCTGTCGCGACACCCTTTTTACGCGAGGTGAATAACTAAATGACTACTTGTATGGAGGAAAAAAGATGATAAATTTCACACCTTATTAGTGCACTCTGCGTGCGTAACCAAGATGCCAATCGCTCACGCTTCATAACGTATCGCAGCTACCTCTCTATCCCTCTTCCTTATTAGTGTGACAATGACAGTTGCGTTTCGTTAGCGACTGAGCGTGAGCGATTGGCATCTTGGCTACGCACCCTGGCCTTTTCAAACTTATAATATTTAATATTGAATCGGGTTCGATAAACTTTAGGGCATATCTAATCTTACGAGTATGTTATTTAAGGTGAGGTGGCCCTAGTGCATACACTTCGACCCATGGGATCTTATATGTAATTGGCCTCTAGCGCAATATTCAAGAGTTTGCTCGACCATCTCCATGTGACGAATGATGGAGCTCAGGGGTAGTGCTCTGAGTTCTTTTGGCTCGAGGTATGGCCCAGAGGTCTTCATTATTTCTCTGGTGAGAGCGTGTCATTTACACATTAGGTGCTTCATAGTTTCATTTTCTTGACCACACGCCCTACACTTTATCTTTGAGTTCTATTTTGGGCCCATATCTAAAGTATGTAGTACAAAATGAACTAACAAATTATGGAATAATTGTTCTGAAATAAAGATATTTTATTTTTATTTTTATTTAATCAATTTTAGAACACAACGGAAATCTCACCTAATATCATATATCATTGTATCATTGTAGACACTAAGATTCCAAGAAAGGACAAGTAAAATCTGATTTAGAAGTCTTTATTTTAAAATTAGCTGGTGCCCGCGCGTTCATCTGCGCAATATCTTAATAAATTGTTGATTTAGAAGTCTTTATTTTAAAATTAGCTGGTGCCCGCGACTTCATCTGCGCAGTATCGTAATAAATTGTAGCCTATGTGTTATTATGATGTATAAGCGATATTACTGTAAAGTTTCAATAAAATACATTCAGTAGTTTTTACGTGAAAGAGTAACACACATCCATACAAACTTTCGCGTTTATAATATTAGAAGGAAAACTTTTAACATTTTCGCGATCACGAACTCGCCAGGTGGTCTGTCTGGTTGACGGCGCTTTCCTTCACAGTGCTGAAAAACGCTGGGATCGGCTACGAGCGTAGCGCGTAGCAAACCGTGGTTGGTGTAAGGCCTGAGTCGACGCTGCATTAAGTCAATTTCGAGCGGGCAAGTTTGCGCTCAGGCTCGCAGGCTCAAGCCTGTTGGAGATTCTCAGCGGCGATAAGAGCATGCAGTCATGTCGTGCGAAGAAATAATTATTTAAATACAAGATAAACCCGCACTTTGGCTATCAACTCATACTTATACTCATAAAATAGATTGTATAAAAATATAATATGGAAAGAATTAGCAACAAAACTAAATATGGAAGGCAAATTAAAGTACTTATTTTCAGTTTTAATCCATTTTATTACCTACATATAATATCTACAATCCATGTTTAAAAATCACACGAGCGGTGAGCGTGCACTGAGGCCACTTACTGAATATCACGCTCTATCACACGCTCGCTCGCCCCGCTGCAAGTCCCGCTGAACGCTCCGCTTTGAGCGTCCACTTAGGCCTTACAGTGTTAAGAGTACTTACAGACTAACTATCGTTATTACCGTGTTTGGGCTTCTGCGGCCCGTTTCTTGAAGGTTATTAGACTAATAACATTAGTGCGTTTCCATGTAAACACATACGATTAACAGCTCGAATATTAGTCGAGTCCCGTTCGAGAAATGGGCCCCTGGTGGCAGCCTCTAAGCTCATCTGGTTGTACTAATTCTTCAAACGTAATCTATGGCTATGGTGTAATTACTTGCCGGAATTGTACCGATATCTCTTTTTAGCCCAGTATACGGAGGAGTCTATTTTGCTCAGTTTATAATTCTCGTTTGAAATTCAAAATTAGTTCCCGAGCGACACCCGCTCCACTCCGGCAGCGGTCGTCTCCATAGCATACATGCTTAAATGAAATGAAATGAAATGAAAGAATTTATTTCGGATAGTTTACATCCATATTATGTTAGTTAATACTAAACTACTTAGACCTATGTTAAACTTAAACAAAACTATAATTATAATTAGGGTGCACATGCAACGACATCCAGTGAATGAGGATAGGGCTGTCCATC
The DNA here is from genome assembly GCA_949128165.1 of Lathronympha strigana. Classification (NCBI taxonomy): domain Eukaryota; kingdom Metazoa; phylum Arthropoda; class Insecta; order Lepidoptera; family Tortricidae; genus Lathronympha; species Lathronympha strigana. The sequence continues at coordinate 8,592,453 of OX421907.1, read as the reverse complement.
CTCTCGGCGATGACCTTCAGGAGAGTGTTGGAACTGCCCCGCACGCGCTCGGCCAGGGACGCCACCCGCTTGCGCAGCATGGCTTGGAAACCGTCCGTGCGCCACGCAGCGAACATTCCCGACGCGCTGCAGCGCCAGGGCAGCACCCCCTGAAGGCGTTATTGTATTGGACGCGCAGAGCACTGTATGCTTTTTTGGTGTAGTCACTCCACAGGTTGCACGTGTACAGAGTTTGGCAATACGTCTTAAACCTGCCTAAATGTGTCGCGTCACCAATTGCTTTTTTTATGCGAGATCCTCTTATATTTTTTGTTTAAAGTTGAACTGCACGATGAATCGATGTACACTGTTCTTAACATACGAAACCAAAACGGTATGTTTACTTGTATGTTTGTGTCCGCTATAAATATCTATACTGAAGTTCTGCCTTCGGGATTGTTCAATTAGGATAATGAAGTTTAACCTGGCGTTGTTACAAGATCGATCCATGTTACCGGGTTGTTAGGTTTGTGATAATATTTGGACGTGCCGTCAATATAACATTATTTGGTAAATCATAAAAAAAAAATTTTTTTTAGACAGTCACCTCAGTTATATGGCTTATAGCGATATGAACTCCTGTTATTTTACATCGTCCTTTTTGTTCCTTTGGACGACTTTAGGAGTGCAAATGCCTTTCCAGACGCGACTAGTGCTTTAGTGCAAGTGCTTAGTGCTTTTACAAAAGATGGTACAAATTAACCAAAACCTACTAAAATCGATACCTTAAATTTCATACTTGCGGCAGTTGCGGCGGGCGTTTTGACATGCCGCCCATTTATTTTTAAATAAAAAAAAAATACTGTATATTACTTCTAAACAATATTCAAGACAACTAAATTGTGTTTTTGATTGACCATAAACGAAGCACTTTACGGCCTAATTTGTAACCGGAAAAGGCGACTTTGCATAGCATGTTTGAGAAATAGTAGATTGTATATCACGGGGTTAAATAACTTTAGCCGAGACTATTTATTGGTCCGAGTGCAATAAGGACCAATATAGTAGTCCAGCATAAAATGTGTATTTATGCCTAAGGTCTGATTTCCAGGAAAATGTAAGTTTTCTTTCACTTTCAATCGTTGAAAACTAAACATCCATGATGGCCAATGGGTACGGTCGTTCTTATTACCCGCCACGCACCCCTCGCTCGCGGCCGGGGGCCCCGGCAAGCGCCGGGCACCTGCGATTTTACTTTGTGATCTAGACCATAGAAGCGATGGTATGTCGCCTAGCCTCTACTAAAATCTGATTGAATACATAACTATGTATTCAATCAGATTTTAGGTATGCGGTGTATTGCTCCGAAATGCTCGGGTACAATGAATATTTGTCGAACGTGCCACAAATCCAGTGGCTTGACGTACGGTATAACGCAATTGGAGAGAGAATCGGTGCTTGCTGAGAAAGATCTTTGCAAACTAGGTCTGTAAAGAATGTCCTAAATAGGGGAGAGTCGGCTATATCGTACCGCCGGTTAAATCGTACCAGCTCTAGATATCCTACTTAACAATCTATTTCACTCGCTTAAGTACCCAACAGAGCGTCTACGTTATAATCATCAGTTATCGAAATAAAAAATGACAAAAAGTCAAGAATGAACTTGAGAGAGAAAAAAATAGGTTTTCGTTGGACTCGATGTACCTTTTGATATGATTTCGTAATTGTATTTTTTGGGATCTAGATAGATTAAAAATATAGGAATACCAATCAAATTTCACTACAATATTTATCAGCTTCAAGGAATGATATTTACAGAGTTTTGTGGTTATATATTTTATATTAATTATTTCAAAAATATACCTGGTCAGTTAAATTGTACTATAGCTCACGCTCTTAGGTACCATTTCACAGACCCAATATGATTTTATTGTGTCAGTGCGATTTCAGTCTGTTGCTATAAATGATGGGTATTTGAATCTAAAATAAACAATTAACATTCATAATGCTTAACTAATACAGTTTGAATGGTGGTGGTACGATTTAACCGACTGGTCGGCTAAATCGTACCGATTGCAGTCCCTTCGGTTTTTTTTTTCACATCGTTAATTTAATCCTAGAATACTCAATTTGATATATAACATTGCCAATAAACTGAACTTTTATAAGAATAAACAGTTAGTAACACCATGACCCTACGTTTAGAGCCCTTTACAGCACTCGTTTTCATAGGGTTAAGATGTTGACTGAGATAATGATAACCTTCGGGTCAATTTCGTATTCACTTTTTCTATTTATTTTGTTGTTTATAAATTAATGTGGTCGTAAGGCTTCTCAAACTAACCTGACGAAGCCTTTATTCAACGGTATCTATCATAACAAAGCTCCCAAAATAGCACTCCGTTCAATTGAAGTAAATTGGTAGTCATATCCCGCTGAGAAACAAAGACGTGTTGACCGGTTTTGCTTCAATAGGAAAGCCTTGTTAATTTGGAGAACTGTAGGTATTTATTGTCTCGTACTTTTTGGCTTTGTTAGGCTTGGCTAGTGCCTAGGTGAAAATTTAGTTATTTGACAGTCGACAAATGTTATTCGGGAACCGAATGGAATAAAATGTAAAATTGTATTATCAGCGTACCTACTCTGTCAATGATTATTTGTTTTGCAAAAGTACACACAGAAGTTTACAGGGGCCTTACCGCGCCGCAATGACGATGACATCTTAACGCGATTTTGTTTAGGACCTTAACTGAGTCGCTACCATACAACTGAGCCTAAACTGATTCGCGTTAAGACGTCATGATAAGGCCCCAGGTACTAACTCTACGATAATGTTACCTTGCATACTAGCGTTATAATAACTTGCTAGTCATTAGATCCCAGAGATGCGTAACGAGATGGTAATATTTACACGAATCTTCTAGAAAAGGGATACACGAGTATTATTGTAGGAATCAATAATCCTCATTTTGACCTTGCTATTAAAGAGAGCCTGTTGGTAAGTCCTAACCTACGTCACATGTCACGTGCAATTAAATACACATCAACTTTCAGCCTTAAGTTATATTATTCAATAAAATATATAAATAGGTAGTCTTAATCTTTCCTCGGTACGTTGTAGATTTTTTTCCCGTAAAACTTAAATTTTCTTTTCCGATATACTTATATACCTACTTGTTAGTTCACAACATTTTATTAGACCGTTTGACATATTCAATTTTCTCGCCGCTGTTTACTAGCACTACAGTTTCATAACTCACTGTTTCTTTATATAATAAAATGCTCTATCAATAGAAAATCCATCAGAAAATGTGTAGTGCATGAGATGGTAAAAGCGCGGATTTATTTATCACGCTGATGTTATCCGAAATCTGTGAGAACAATTGCTGCTACCGCTACGAATTGATCATAATCATAGTTCGTAACTATAGCAGGGCCATTTGCCACCTTGAGTGGCAATTTAGATTTTAAGATCTTGATTTGTCTTCTTGTCGAGGCGTTTTTAGTTTTTGTTGACTAAATTTTTTTTTTGATAAATTGGAAATGTTCATGTGTTTTCTATTCACTCTTTCTATAGGAGAGAAAAAGTCTCCGAAGATTTTTTTTCTATTTCGCTACCTACCTTTTTTCACAGTTAGATATGGCGGTAGCTCAAATGGAAACTTTAAAAAATTTATGGAAAGTTTTTAACACTTTTTTTCTCCTACTAGGATTGAAAGAGCTCGCGATTCTGAGTAGAAAACAGATAAATAATGCCAATTTAGAAAAAAAATTTTTTTGGACAACACAAAATAAAAAAGCCTGTAAAAAAGCGCGACGTAACATTAAGTGTCGAGTGCAAAATGGGCTGCGAGACAATCTATTTTTCTACTCGTAGATTGTAATCTGTGTATAAAATTAAGATTTTATAGACTGTACTATAACGTTACTTTTTGCAACGTTGGATAGTCAATGGTTATGTCACTTCTCACTCGACTGAAAATCTTAGTCATTTCGAAACAAAATCAAAATCAAATCAAATCAAATATTTTAATGTAATAAGCATTGTACAGGGTAGTCTCTTAAATACTAAAGAATTATAATTAGGCCAGGTGATTTTCAATTGACTGAACTAGGAAATTCCTGTGAAACGCTTCAAAGATAACGAATTTTCAAAGATAAGAAATTTGTTGTAACAAAAAAGTTTATTATTATGAGGGTCTTTATATGCGGTTTTTGAACGCTTTTGAATTATAAAGGGCTAATGATATGTGGCACCCGCGACAAAAGAGACAGTTGTAATTATAATTAAATTGTCCCACGCCCCAAGCCACGGTACTGGTTAATCGATATAAGCTTAATTTAGTCAACTAAGGATTACCCTAGAGTTGTAGCATTCTTCCGAACAATGGCGCTGTCAGGCTCAGGGTGTGTTAAATCCAAACAATTAACTCTGAATGGAGGTCTGTCACGTGCTCCGGAGCAGCGAAGTGAAAATTTCAAGTCTAGGTATTGGGTAACGAGATCGAGAACGAGACATTTGTTACATTTTATGTAACCACGATAGTTTAATGATTTAAAGTTTGCGCAATTAACATTATCCATGATTTAATTGGCATAATAATTTTGCTACAAAGAAAGTACTTTTTTTACCATAACTTTTTCGAGAGGCTTTAATATTTATTCTTTGCAACCAGGGAGAGCCTAAAGTTGTATTTTATTCACAAGTGAGGAAGTAGTCTTTTGTAAATTCTGTGATGTTTCTTCGCCTTAGTAAATAAATCTAATCGCAAGATTTGGATTAGTTTTCTATTTCTTTAGTCCTTGTATTTTACTCGCCATGATGGGGTGAAAATTGTTTTATTATACCCGGCAGCAAAGTTTGTTCGTCTTCTGCTCGTCTTTCTCATGTCTCTTTATTGCATTCGAAGCCATATAAACTGTTAAAAACAATTAAACTATTATAATTCAAAATTTTATATGACATGCTTTAAATGTTTGGCACGGGCGATTAACGCGTTTTTATTTTTAGTTGAACAAAATATTTTTTGAGTAAATTGAAAATTTTCATATGTTTTTTATTTAAAATCACGAGCTCTTTCAATCCTAGTAGGAGAAAAAAGTGTCCATAATGTATTATTCCATTTCGCCACCATTTTTTCATAGATTTATTATTGCTCAGAAATTCACAAAGTAGAGTCCACAAAATACCTGGGTGTTATGATGGATCAACGACTTACCTGGCATGTACATCTTGAACTAATCATGTCCAGAATTCGAAAGATGGTATGGATTTTTAAAAACCTTAGACATGTAGCAACAAAAGTGCTTCTTAATCAAATATGTATGTCTCTGGCGCAGTCAGTGATTGCTTACTGTATTCCAATATGGGGCGGGGCAACCAAAATGAAGTTTCTAGAATTGGAAAGGGCACAGAGAGCTTTGATTAAGGTAATGCACTTTAAACCCTACACGTTCCCCACCAGTGATCTTTACCAATTTTCGGAACTACTCTCAGTTCGAAAGTTGTATGTAATTAATGTAGTTTTACGAAGGCATAAAGAAACCTTATACATACCTGAGTCAGTCGATACTCTATCTAAAAGAAGAAAACCCAACGTAGTAACCAGTCCCGCGCCAAAATCTATGTTTGCAAAGAGGCAGTATGTGGCTCAGTCTACTAACTTGTATAATTATATAGATAAATTGTTAAAGATTCACCCTACCAATATTAAACAATGTATGATAAAACTAAATACCTGGATTAAAAATAAAAGCTATAACGATATTGAAAATATATTACTTGGAGTCGGGTGACATTTTTAATTGAACTGCTTTTTGTTTGTTTTTATTTTATTTTATGTACATTTTACGAAGTAATGACCATTGGTCCTTAGACTTATCCAGTTATCCTCACAATACAATACCGTCAATACCTACACACATTATTTTTTTAAGCTACACGCAAACACACACATACACACACACACACTGACACACCTACACACACACACACACACACACACACACACACACACACACACACACGCACGCACGCACGCGCCCTAAAGATAGTTCATCTAAAATGTAGCCGAGCAAATGTTTTCTATTAGACTTCTTCATTTGTTAAATTTGTTTTGTTTCTCTTTTCTTTGTATAACTGATAAAAAAATATATATATACATTAATTTAAACTTAAGATAAATTTGTACGAAATTTGTAACCACCTCAGGAAGAGCGGTGTCTCTTGACACAAGTGTCGTGTACGCTTAAAAAGAGGCACCTGCCCAGTTAATGTTATATTTTTGTGTTAACTCAATAAACATTTTTATTTTTTTATTATTTATTTTTTATTATGGCGATAGCACAATGAAAAGTTTGAAAATGTATGGAACTTTTAGGGCACTTTTATCTCCTACTAGGATTGAAAGATCTTGCGATTCTAAATAGAAAACCTAAAATAATCCAATTTATCAAATAATGTTTTTTTTACTACTACAACATTCAATCATTAAGATTAACAAAATCTTTGCTCCCTTGCGTAGTCGATAGTTATATCACTGAAATGAAAACCTGATAATATTACTAAAGTTAACAATGTTTTTTTTTTATTTACAGATAACATCAAGTGATACAAGGTACCAATTCGAAAAGACCGAAGGTGAGTTAACAACTGTTAATGCAAATCGTGTTTACTAGCAACGCTCGCTTTGTTTGTGTGCGCGAGCGTGTTGTACCAGTCGTAAAGTGTTGGATTAAAAATAGTGATGTCTGCGTGTGTGATGGAGGAGGGCCGGGAGGACGGCGGCGGCGCACGCGCCGATGAGGACGCGCCGCCTGAACGCCCGCGTCGCGATGTGCTGCTGAGTGGTCGTGGCAGACGCGCATGCTCCGAGCAGGGGCCGCATCCTTCCTTGCATCCGCGTAAGTGACAGTGTGTTGCGAGATATTGTTTTTCTTTTATATTAAAATAAAAAGGCTTAATGTGTGTTGGAGGCTTAATGCACTTTTGTTTTTGTTGTTTTTTTATGTTTATTTACGTGCACGCCTTTATTCCACCGTCCGTTATAGAGGTATATTCGCAGTGGTGTAAAGCGAATGCATCTTTAGGCTGTGCGTCGTCGTGCACGGTTGTTGACGCTTGATAATGGCATCCTAAGATGTCCGAAACAAACAAAATACGTGAGGAAGAGAGATATTACGGATAACAATTTGTTATGACATCTTCAGGCTGTCGATAAATTTATCCTTGCAATTTAGCTCTTTTCGCTGCACTTTTCGCACTGAAACCGATGTGTTTCATTAAGTTATTGAAAATACTTGAGTCCGGACTGATGTGGTCAAGGTGTAACTTTTTGTATCTGTGTTCTTTTTTTTGCATTAATTTGTCTATTTAATATTATTTTATTTTATTTATCTTTTTGTTCGTCTGTTTTATTTTGTATTGTTTGTTGCCTGCCGAGATTGCTCACCAAATGGTCTCATCGAAAGGTCAGCGCTGGCCAACGCTAGCAATTCGCTGAGATAATTTATTTCATAATAATTCATACACTTTCGCGATACCGTCCTGTTTGTGTTATCTGTGTTTGATTTCTTCTCTTTTTAGTGTCTTGAATAAAAAAAAATTGAGTATGAGTTAAACCGATTAAACAAAATAGTTGTTTATTATAAATACTTCTAGAAAGTATCAGTGTAGATGCTAATATTTTGTAACAACTAGTACGTACCTACAAACTGAGAAAACGTTAATATGAGGATATGCATATTAGATATTAGTACCCTAAAACCCAGCGGTTTTCTGTAAGGTGGAGGCTGGTTTAATAACACTAGACCCTACCCATAGTGTTGTGTTTCTGTTGGTGAGTAAGGTCGCCAGAGCTCCAAGAGGAGTCACTGTGTTGACAGCTGGGGACCCACGGAGCAAAGCTTGCCCCTTCAGCTGTCAACACAGCGAATCCTTCTTTTTTTTAAAGGGTCGGCAACGCGCATGTTACGGCTACGGTGCCCGCTTACCATCAGGCAGGCCGCATGCTTGTTTTTCACCGTCGTAGTATAAAAAAAGATATATTTATTTCAACGACTTAAAAACGTTTCATAGTTTTACGCAACACATTTTAAAGCTTTCGTTCATGAATTTGATGTTTACTTCAGTAAACATTTCAAATATAGATAACTGTATACGAGTAATATTTGCTAAGGCAAGCTCATTGACGCGCATACATTTTCCAGATAAACAGTTCCAATTTACGAGTAAAAAAATACTGTCCGAGTAAACTAGATGATATCTATAAACTTTTCAGTTCATTTATGTGTAAAAACGGCGATCCGATCTGCGATACTCGAGTTATCGTCGAATACACATACAAGTACAAACATTCATACAAATGCCGGATTGTTCTAGAAGACTTGGACAACTTCGCTCGTTCAATTAATCGATTCACTTTGAATGCGTCTAAGTTAGCCTTGTCTCTAACTATTAGTAAGACAAAACATTGGCAGTGCAAAGTTATTATTAAATCTTGGTTATTACCATAGTTATCTTTATTATCCCTACCAAATTATTCGGGCAAATGAAGTGTACAATACTTCACTAGTTAGTCCCAATGTTCATTTTTAGGGTTCCGTACCTCAAAAGGAAAAAACTGAACCCTTATAGGATCACTTTGTTGTCCGTCCGTCCGTCCGCCCGTCTTTCTGTCAAGACCCTTTATCTCGGTAACGCGTAAAGGTAACAAGTTGAAATTAATACCACATATAAACACTTCTTTCCGCCATCGCCCTACGCGACAATATTTCCACTCTCACCATTTAGATGGTTGGCAGTCCTCAACTGTGCGCTTTTCCCGAAACTTCCTGCCTCGCACAGCTAAACTGTGGAACGAACTGTCGCCAGCGGTGTTTCCGGACCGATACGACCTTCAAACCTTCAAGAAAAGAGCGTACTCCCACCTTAAAGGCCGGCAACGCACTTGCGACACCTCTGGTGTTGCGGGTGTCCATGGACGACGTTAATCGCTTACCATCAGATGATTCGTTTGCTCGTTTGCCACCTATAGCATAAAAAAAAACATATACTTTGCGGTCCCCTGAAGCTGTGAAAAAACCAAACCTACGTCAACGCAATCACAAGATACGGTTGTTTATGTCGCATTTCCCATACATTTGCAATGGAAATCAAAATGTTTAGGGTACTTCCCGTTGATCTCGAATCGCAAAATTTGGAAAAGGAAGACCATGTAAGTACTAACCTACAGGAAAAAATAAGAAAACCGCAGAAATTTCGGGCACTGAGAGTTCCGTGGCACCTGTATTTTTAATTAGGTACCTAAGTTCATAAATGGGGGAACATCCTTTGTGCGGAACCCTCGGTAGGCAAGTCCGTCTCGCACTTGGCCGATTTATTTTTAAAACCACAACGATCGTCACAAATAGACCGCATGCGGTTTTAAAAACAATGCACGTAAGTTTTATTAAGTACATGTCTTTGGATGATGAAAAATAAAAAAAAAAGTAGTTTCTTGATCAGACAGATGTTAGACAGGCAGAGCTTTCTACTACGCAATTTTTTTGGTAAGGTCTTTTTCTTCCTAGCGTTTAGCCGGGACGTGGCATACGCGTGGGAGGCTTATGCCACGGATCAAGTAATCCCTGGGGTCCGCTTTGGCTACTAAAGGCTCTAAAAAGACGTTTGTTTGATCGTTCATACTCGCATGCAACGCGTATAATACTCGCAAGACTAAAAATTTCCTAGTAAAAATTGCCGGTCGGCGCAGGAACAGTCTCGTTAGCGCGAGAACTTATCTTATTGTAAGCCATACACACACCTTATTACATATGCATGTGGCGGTACCACGGGCACGGTCATGTTTTGGTGCAGTGTAGTCGGTTGAAAAAGGGTTGAATTTTTGGATGAAATAGCTGTACTTTTCTCATCAACATCTACTAGGCAACGATCGCCAGTTTTCAAGGGTTCTTGTACTTGGAGTCTCATCAGGCGTTATCGGAAAACAGTGTACAACTTTAGTGTCGGCATAGGCTCAAGGAGCTTCTGTTGTCGTGTAACTAACCTACGTAACGTCATCGAATACATTTCCTACGTTTTATGGACCACTTGTGTATTTTCATTTGGGCTTTCTTCAGTTACTGTGTCGATGAAAAAGTTGTTTGACTAATGGAAATTTGGTTTAGGGACCAAGATTGTTTGGTTTCAATGAGATCTGATTTTTTCTAAACCGGCAAAGTGCATGTCAGACCACGCATAGTTGAGGGTTCCGTACCGTCTACGATTATAAAATGTGCAAGCTAAAAGACGTAACTGCCTTCATAAATCAAGGCACTTACGTCGTTTTGTTGTGTATATAGTTCTTTGGCAAAACTCAAACATGGCTTAATTAAATAATGTTCAAAATAATTTTATTGGCAAGTTCGTCTGATAATAGTGATAATTAATCCATCTTTCTCATTTTATTCACATTTTTTGAACTCCCAGTTTAAATTTTAAAGGGGGTGGGACGCACTTTTTCAGATCAGTGCAATTCTTTCTGAAAATATTCAATTAATCAATTTTTTTTTTAAAAACCTTTCTTTTATTTTTAAAGACCTATGTATCAGATGATGTGCTACCTGCAAGTTCATGTTTGACAAAACATATTTTTTTACGTTTAGTTTCATGTATAGACTGCGAATTCACTACCAGATATTATGTTCGGTCTCGGCAGTTTCGCACTTAGCAACACATACGAAACGTTACTAAAAAAAGAAGAGTTGAAATTCAACCCCTAAAGCGGTTAAAAGTTTAATGACTGTGAATGAAGTCAAAGGCGGAAGTTAGTTTCCTGTATCATCATATTATTTGTTTTGCCCAAAATGTATTTTTTCGTTTATGCTTCGTCCAATATTTGCTATGATTGTTGACAGCAGATTGTGAGCAGAGGCTACGACTATAATTCTGTTATTAAAAGCTAGTTCCCTGTAACTGTTTTCCTATCGTGAATCAATCTACGTCGATACTGTCCGTATTCTCCGCGCCTGAGCGATTTCCTAAATGTAAATACGAGATTTATTTAGCCGGAAAAACGCTAAGAAGAAGAAGAAGTATACAGATATGCTTATCAAAAAATAGCATACTTATTGGCAAGTTTACCTCTCTTTTTTACATTATTCATAGAAAAATTTGGTTCTACCCTTTCCGTCACTGCACAGTCTCGCAAAGTAAGCAAATTTAACCGTCATCTCATTTGCTATTCAGAATCCCTTCAATTTACGTTGGAACGGCCTCTAATTCGTCGTCTATCTGGCAGTAAGATGTTTCCAGCCTTAAGAACAACAACGCTTAGAAATATGCTTTGATTACCGCTTTTTTAATATAAGACAAAGAAACAAAGTCAGCGTAATTCGCGAATTGATTTTCATAAAACAATTTAGGTCTTCCATATTTTTACATACAAAACGCAAAGCACACTGTAGCACTGCGTTTTTAGTGTTATTTATTTAATTAAACTTTTTTTCACATAAAAATAATCTTAATGTAAAAAAGGCGTACTTAATGCCATGCGGCATTTTCTACCAGTCAACCTTGGGGCAAAGCAGAGAAGATTGTAGGCGGTGTATTCAAAACAAACAAAAAACCCGGCCAAGAGTCTGTCGAAACATGCTAAGTGTAGGGTTCCGTAGTTTATTAGGTATGTAGTTTGGACTCCATAGGGAAAAAAACGTTACGTGCGACAACTGTAGTACGTGAAAAATTACGAAATTTTGGGACTCGTTTTAGTATTGAAGGTTCAATTAAAAATTTAATGTTTTTGATTTTAATTGTTATACAACATTGAAAGTATATTGCAAACAATTTGATTTACCTTGTATCACCGTAAGTCCAATTGTGTTAGAGATGTGCGATTCTTAAAAAAATACTGTTTTTCCGAGCATAATCAGATTATGAATTTAGTTTCAGCTTAATATAGCCTTAATATGCTAAGAAACAATGCAATAATGATGTTAGAGCGCATTTAATAACCTTTCCTCTAAATGCAAAATGTAGTTAGTAAATCATCTAGTAGTAAAAAAAAAAAACACAGAATAGCAAAAGTAGAATTAACGCTAGCTACCTAAGTTTTACCGTTTTACATATAAAACGCAATGCAAGATGTATTGCATTGCTGCATTTTTTGTATGTTGTATGAGCCTTTGTATGGATCTGTATTTTGCAAGCAAAAAAATGTACCTACTTCTATTTCTATATCACGTAAAAAAACGGAGCGGAAAAAAACTATTCAGTTTTGACCTTAATAGTTATAAAACTTTGAAAAAATACTAAATTCGGAACAATTTTACCTACCTTGCATTACCGTAAATGTTTATAACTTTTGAGATACGAGGCTTCAAAAATGCCATTTTTTTAAAACATATTGTTTTTGGGAATAACTTAAGATTTTAAGTAAATATTGTTATGAATGTTCATGTTATGAAAAAAGGCAATAATAAAAAATAAGTATATTAGGTTTGAAACAATTTGGCGAGGCTTCAAAAAATGCCAAAAACATAACTTTGCTTTTTGACACTACTGGGAGTTAATAGTATGAAATTATTTTATCATAATAATAATTACGTAAAATAATTTGTCATTAGTGATAGAGGTATTTTATATAAGCCCATAATTATAAATGAAACCTTTTTTTTGCAATTCGCGTTTTTTGTTTCAATCACAAGGTTTTCTGACCTCAATTTGCATTTAAGGTTATGAAATACGTTCAAATGTCATTACTTACTGTATTTTTTTCTTAGCATGAACGGTTTTGTTGATATTAATCAAATTTAGGGTTTATCTAACGTATTTAGTAGAAAACGTTAGATAAACCCTAAATTTTATTATGGTCGGGAAAAAAAAGAGTACTTTTCAACCGACTTCAATATTTCTAAAGGAGGAGGTTTTCATTCGTCTGAATTTTCTTTAATTTTTTTTTAAATAAAATTTTTGCAAATAAACGTTTTGTCTTCATATGTGTTGTCGTTTTGTGTTCACTGGATGAGTGATGGATCTCAGATGGCACAAAAATGACTATTTTTTATAACATCTGAGTTAAGAACCCAATATTGGTTGATTTTAGGTATTAAAAGCTACGTATTTTCAAATAAAAATTAGTATTCATATTTTTTATTATTTTCAACTCTGGAAACACTGCCGGTCTAGGCAAAGCTTAGGTTTCCAGCCTGACCAGTTACTCGGATGGTCTGCGAAGAAGCCCACCAGGTGTGGCTACGTCCATCACTCTGACTACACCATCTCTGCCAGGGTAGGTTGCAGCAACGCGACCGTGCGGCCTGGTTCCTCTGGGTAACTAGACTCTGATCAATTATAAGGATTATGTCCCGGATAACTAAATCGCGCTCTCTAGTTTTTCCGTTTTGTCGGCGGTTCATTAGGGGAGAATTTCTCCCTTAAGTTAAGGGATAAAATATCCCGGGTTAAGTAGCCAATAATTTTGTCGGATTTCATTCACCACGATTTCATTATTAGCATGTCCAGCTAATAATGAAATGGTGTATTTAATGGGGTATTTCATGACAGAAATACCAAAGCATATGTACGAGCTGATGTCGACCATGTGAGACTTGACCTCTAAACCACCATCTTCTACATCAACGATTCTGATGATGGTAGACGTAATAAGTTGTCTGAGACCATTTTGGGAGAAATTTTCACCAGGCGCCTACCCTTTGGTAATAACTCTCCAGATTCGGAGACGTTTAGTACGTTTGTCTCCTAACTATTCTTAACAACATCCCATAGTTAAACATTCTGCTTTCCACCATTCCACCTAGACCCCCCTTTTGAGCACTCATTGACCAGGCTATGGGAACAATGAGACCTACGCGATTTAAAAATGAGCGGAATTTAGAAGTAGCTTGCAAAATGCCAGCAGTAGCACGAAGTTCGCAGCCAGTCACTGAAACGACCGAAATTTCGTAGTGACAACCAGATGACCAACCACAAACTCCGAAGTTTGCTTGCGCTCTTCCTGAACTTTGGGCTCTCCAGCTGGTTCAACAGGCCAATCTTCCGCAGAATGTAGAATTAAATTAGAATTAGAATGAAGAGTAGTATTTTCAGTAGTTTTACCGACCGATGGGCCACAAATTACCTCAAGGTTCGTGCGTCGCTTCTTATCCAACCGACAGCAATTTGTCAATCAAAGAAATGTCAAACGTGGAATTGATTTGGGCTCTTGTAGGCTTTCGCGATACTGTCGCTTGGCTGGTGACAAGCGTGAGCTTGACTATACCATCAGCGTATATTAAGCGCCAATAGGCGACGGTGGCATAGGCGAGCACGTTTGCGTCCGCAAATATATGTAACTCTCTGTCCAGAGGCTCTCCATTAAGCTGCGCGTAACATCGTGGAATCCTAATACTCGACACGTCAGACAATTCCGTAAACCATTCGTTTCACTTTAAAATCTGTGATATTTATTAGAATCATATTAATGTAACATTACAGTAAAACCAAGGCGTTACAAGATTCAGACTTAACTACTTAATAACTACCTTAAACTAGCCTTAATCTATGAGGTTTTTTACTTGCTCCTTTTCAAGTACCCCCTTCCATTCTGACATCAGCCTCGCTATCGCTGTCGTAAAAAAATCACAATCGGGCAGGGCGTCGAGTAAGGAGTTGACGAGCGTGGTCGCACGCATAAGGGGGGAGTGCAGGCGCAAGCGAGTGCGCGCGTGGGCCTCGGCCAGCAGGGGCGGTCGCCTCCGTCTACCGCAGTACTCATCAGGTGCAGATAGTTTCACAATTTTTTCCAGAAGACCTATACTGTCTACTTTACACCTTAGGACCTTGACTATAAAGTGGGCTAGTCCCAGATTTCTGCGCAGCTCCAGTGAGTCATAGCCTAAGTGTCCCTGTAGAAATCGGGTCGGATACATGTAGGGGAAATATACATGTATTTTTTTATAGAGAGCTCGAAGGAACTTTTTCTGGATTTGCTCCAGCATGAGTGTATATTTTTTCTCATGTGGGCGTCATACTACAGCATTCATGATGGTTTAAAAGGTATGTCACAAGCAA
Organism: Lathronympha strigana; assembly: GCA_949128165.1. Classification (NCBI taxonomy): domain Eukaryota; kingdom Metazoa; phylum Arthropoda; class Insecta; order Lepidoptera; family Tortricidae; genus Lathronympha; species Lathronympha strigana. The sequence continues at coordinate 8,577,425 of OX421907.1, read as the reverse complement.
TATTCGACCTCCAAGCTGATAGAAGAAGTATACGCCCTTTGACTACTATTTGCCCCAGCAAACCTAGTGGATCATATACTTTATAAAGATGAGAATACTTATCGCTTGTTTAAGCTGGCCTGTACGAGTCCTTCTAAACCAGCCCTGAAACCTATAGTGTCTGACTTAGGATCCCAAAAAACACCTGAGCAACAACTAAGTATTACTAACAGATGAGTTTTAGGACTACTTATCATTACATTATGGATAGTAATTATTATGACAATTGATTAATTAGGACTAATACCGGTTAGGATAAAATAGTTATGGCAAGAGATACGAGGACAAACGTTATTAGGGATTGCGATGAATATGCCAAAACACATTAGGGTTATTGATGTTATGCCAAAAATGCTTCGAGCAAATGAGTTTTAGGGCAATCATTACGTTATGGAAAATATTTGTTATGGCAATAGAACGTTAGAGCTAATGCCCATTAGGACAAAACGGTTAGGGCAAGTGATTTTAGGACAATGGTTGTTAGGGATGTCGAGGGCCACCCATGTATAATAATAACCCGTGCGAAGCCGGGGCGGGTCGCTAGTATACGTATATTAAACAGTTGGTTAAAATTACCGTTAATTCCTTCATAATTTGACTTGAAATATTTTTCAAAGGCGTCAGGCCTCTTAACAGATCAGATCTACTCGTATTTTAATCACCATTGGTTTTTTTTTTTTTATACTACGACGGTGACAAACAAGCATACGGCCCGCCTGATGGTAAGCGGCCACCGTAGCCTATGGACGCCTGCAACACCAGGGGTGTTACATGCGCGTTGCCGACCCTTTAAAAAAAAAAAAAGACAAAGATTTATTACGAAAGTGAAACGATTTACTTACCCTACCAATCTCGTCGGGTTAAAGCCTTAATTAAATGATGTCGAAGACTCTTTGAGCTCCAAATAGCTGCTCGCTGAAATATTTATCGCTATCGGTAATCATAATTTTAATAAATAATTTAATCATTAATAATCAAGTGTTTTAGGTACCTACTGCAAATAAAACAATTCAGGTTTCTATTTTGGGGTTTTCGAACTTCATTTTTTTATCCGTATGTCTGTCTTTCTGTCCATTCATCATAATTATAAATAACAAATAATAAGCATACGATCTATTCTTTAGCACGTAGCATTGTAGTCCTATTCTATTATCCTACTCAGTTTTTGGCGGTACCTACTTACTAACTCGTAGTTCCACGGAAGTAGCTTATTTTGTTACTTCTTCAGGGCAATCACAAATATGAATAGCATGTTTTACGAAATAAATAAGATTAGTTTGGTTTGGTATTTTAATAAGGATAACCTTTAAGTTTTTACTACAATTTATGTTTCATATTTACTTTTGTATGCATTTCTTATTTTATTTAAATAAAATAGGTACATAAACATGAAAAAATACGTACGAGGATCAGACGCAAATTCATCCCCACTCCTACTTTTGTAGTGTCTGTGCGGGTTCTGGCCATTTCTTAAATTCCTGAAAGATGATTATAATAATATGAGAGTGAAAAATAACGCTTAATGCATTAACTTCCATTTGCTTTTAAACGAGCCTGGAATCCAGTATGAAACAATTAAATCTGAAACTCGGACAATATTTTCTTTACGAGACCCGGACTCCGCTTATTCTTCATAAATTAAACCAACAAACGACTTTGCGGAGCGCCGCCGCCACAGAGGGAGAATTAACAACACCGGAGCGGTATTCGACTTTGTGAATTTAGTTCGTGATATAGTGACATGCTGTTTACCTCTTTTTCACGTGTATTTTATACGAGTTTGTGTTAATTTTGTTGTTTTGAGATGCAATAAAGAGTTATTGTATTGAATTGTATTGTATAGTGACTATACTTATAATTAAATAACGATGACAATTTTTTTATTAACAGTCGAAGTGCCAGGCAAACTACAGAAACTGTTTATTAGCAATTATCCAATTTCGCCGGCAAACTACATAAACTGTTTATTTGCATATAAATGTAAATATATAAATATGCTGCAGGTAAATTTGTAATTGCGTTATTGCATTTTATGGCTCCGTGTCTTTTGGAATATTGAGGAAAGAGATTTAACTAGCGTAACTAGATAAGGAATCGCTTCGTACTGTTGCTGGATAAGTAACCCCGGTTTATGCAAATGGCCTTAAGTGAGTGATCAACAATAAACGTAACATTTTAAAGCTGAGTTTGTGAATCCAGGATCATTATATAAGGTTTTCAATGTCACAAGTTATCAAAATACGAAGTCAAACACCGCTCAAGACCTTAGCTCATGCTGAGTCAATTTATTCTTAACGTTAGCTAATTTGCATGTAAAAAGCCAATGATAAGGTTACCAGAACGATCAATATGTTATAAACAAGCGTTTCTCTCAGTCATTATCTTAATCCTGTAAAAACGAGTGCTGTAAAGGCCTCAAAACGTGGGGTCATGGTGTTAATAAACGCGCTTAATCCGTTCTAAAGTGTTTAATTTCAATGTATGGACTTACTCATTGGGTCTAAAGAGCCTCTTTATATTTCATTAGCAAAACAATAATGTAAATAAATAAAGGTACTAATTTTACTTCAAAATGTCAGTTATATATAGGAGAGCGATGGACTATAGATAGAACAGTGATCATGTCCAAGGTATTCATGCTGCATGAATTAATTTTGAGGATCACAACAATGCATGAATTCACAATTGGTTTATACTTGTTGAATTTATTCAGTTTGCCTATTTCAATTGTTTAAAGGGTTTTTCTGTTTTCTTCTCCTTACCTATCGGCATTACAATAGGGAATATTCACTATTTTTTTAAATACTGTTGGATGATAGCTTTTATCATAAAAATACTGTAAAATAAATTTCAGCGCATAATAACTAAAATTTAGTAGATAAATCTTCTTTCAAAAACTCCAAATAAAAACGGGCGTTTGAAACGCCCGCCATTCCGACAAGCTGAGCCGTGACGTCATTTCTCATCTAAGGCCGGCACACAGTCTGAATCAGGGCCTATACCACGAAAATCGAACGATTGCGATTTATACCTCCGTCTCTGTCACACTTGCATATTAGAATGAGAAAGAAGTTTCCCGTCAATGCCAATTTTCGATGTTCGTGGTAGGCATGCAGATTACGATGCATAATTACAATTATATTGTGAATTAATAATGCATAAAATTACGTACAATTTAGATATTGCTCACACGTATCCTGATTTTTTCAGATATAATAAATTTCTCAGATCAATTGATGTGAATTAAGATTATGATTTATGAACGTGTTTGATCGGCCCAACATAACCTAAAAAATGTTTATTATTTAATTAGTCTTGTATTGTTCAGCCGATTGTGTTTACATTTACAATGGAAAACGACATACAAGTCATAAAACCGCTTTAAAGATGGGATATGTATTGGATTGTGCCAAAATGCAAAAATATGAGTAGCAGAACGAGAAACACTATCTTATGAAGGAAATTCCATACGAGAACATGTATACAATTTGACACAGACGATTCACGATTCGCATGCTTTTTTTTTAATGATCTGGATACTAGTGCTTCTGTGCCGGCTGTACACCAAACATTTGAGAAACCGAGACGCGAGATTACATACAGCGGCTCTCTGTTCATTCGCGTTCTTGGCTTGGTGTACAGACACCACTATCCAATGACGTCACACTCGACGTCACAGCGTTTTAACCGTTTGTAATTTCACACATTTTTTTGCACTTTTCAATAATTATTTTCGCAGCTAAAATAAAATAAAATTAAGAAATTTTGATAGGGATATAATGCTGAACCAACATAGTTTCTGAGAAAAAAATATAAGCCTTATCTATTTCAAGTGCATATAGCCTATTACATCGGTCCTAATCTAATAGGCAGAAAATATACTTATTGTAACTCTTTCGCACATTGCGCTTGATAAAAAAACATAATCGTGTCGTTTACAATTACCTATTTGTATTATTTTTAAGCAGAAACGTGTGAGAATGATACCAAATATCTCAGAAAGAAACGAAAAGTGGACACGGGTGTGGTCTCGGTAGCTCAGTTGGAAGAGTGATAAACTGGAATCTCAGAGTTGCGGGTTCGAGTCCCGCCCGCGATCATGATTTTTTCCACTTTTCCTTTTTTTCTGAGAAACTATGTGTATGTTAATAGTTCCTTGTAAACGACAAGTGCCACTTTTATCCTACAAAAAATGAATTTATGCATTAATAAAATACATCATCAGCCAACGAGTATAACTTGCCATTATGCTTAGCGTTTGTGGACTATGAGGAAGCCTTCGGTATCGGTGGAAATATGGGCGGTGCTTGAGTCTCTTCGGCGATGCTATGTTGACTATCGGTACATCGAAGTGTTGAAGTGTTTGTATAGTAACGCCACAATGTCGGTCCGAGTACAGGAGCAGAGCACGATGGTGATTCGGTTCCGAAGAGGTGTAAGGCAGGGAGATGTTATCTCTCCGTAACTGTTGGCTGCAGCAATGGGAGACGCCTTCAAGCTTCTGGAATGGCAAGAACTTAGCGTCAACATAAACGGCGAATACATCACCTTCGGTTTGCCGACGACATCGTAGTCATGGCAAAGTCGATGGAAGAACTCAGCACGATGCTCGATGACCTCAACCGAGTTTCTCAACGGGTAGGCTTGAAAATGAACATGGACAAGACGAAACTTATGTCAAATGCCAATGTTATGCCCATCCCAGTCTCTGTTGAAAGCTCGGTAATCCAATTGGATTACTTGTCCTAGGTAGATGTACGAGCACCTAATTAGGTGGGTCCAACTTCGAGAAACAACTCGGTTGGGCAGCGTTCGGGAAACTACGTAATGTCTTTTCGTCCGACATAGCAGAGTGCCTTAAGACGAAAGTTTTCAATCAATGTATGTTACCAGTGATGACTTAGGGCGCCAAATCGTGGTCCTTCACTATCGGCCTCATCTCAAAACTCAAAGTCGCTCAACGAACTATGGAGAGGGCTATGCTCGGAGTTTCTCTACTTGATCGAATCAGAAATGAGGAGATCCGTAGACTAACTAAAGTCTGCCCACAAGATGAACAGATGACCTTATGAAGGTCGCCGGGAGACGCTGGATTCAGGTCGCTTCCAACCGGTAGGTACATATAGAGGTACAAACCTATATTCAGCAGTGGAAGTCTTATGTCTGATATGATGATGATAATGATGACTTCATCAGCATCACCTCATTTTGTAACGGATTTGACAAATAAATGAACGTAACAATTTTTTTGTCATTCATAGTTTGCGCATTAGAAGATGCGTATTTCGTAACTTCTTTTTAATTATAGGATCTTCGCAAAGCTATTACAAGTATAAAATATGAGCTCATATTGAAATAGTTAAACCCGATAAGTATATATATATAGTATTTTTTGTTTTGCTAACAAATACTCTATAAATTATCAATTGAAATAGATGTCATATACTATAGAAAAAGACCAACACCGACGGAGGCCAATCCGAGGATCCAACTCGGGTCTTCAGCTCACACGGCTAAATTAAATAATTTGATTTGTTTCAACTTTCAACAAAAAGTTGTAAATACTACCTATATTTATTATACTAAACTATACAATGTTTAAAACTGTTTGCTATATATCAATCGAAACAATCGAGTCAGGGACTACCTACATGAACATAACTATCAAATAATTTACTTCAAATGCGTATGTTATTTTTTACAATATATTTTACCGTTTTAATTTTTCACATGATAAAATCCGAAAAGTCGAGAAAATCGCTATCATTTTCAGTAAATAAGGAAAATGGCCCAACTGCATGTTTGCTACGTTATACGATTGTGTGTGTTATGAGAATGAGCATTACACAATTCTTGGAAATAAAGTTTATGAAACCCCAATATCTCGTATGCACAACTTGTTTCCCTCGCATGATTATTACTTCTACTCACGGTTTATTTCTCTATAATAACTGTTACGACTTTTCTTTATTAGGGACACTTACATTAAGAACTGATCGAATTATGTGGCGATAAAATTTGGTGCCTGCTTCATCTTACATTTTTATCCTATTACAGCGTAGGAAAATTTGTTTTTTGTCGCCTGAACGTTAAAATCTGATTATAAAGACATGGCCCCGTTTGTCATGAGTAAACTGTTTACTTTTGTTTTGGAATGTATGGTAAAGGTTACACGAGCCTTACGAATGCTTCTTACAGACGCCAGTTTTGCTGGCATGCCAATGCTGGGCGTTTAATACATATGTATGTAGGTATATAAACAACTCTTTGTAGTGTGCGGAAAGCTCAAGGTCTCAAAAATATGGATGGAAAACGAAATTATCGATTGCCTATCTATTAATGTATTTGCTTATTTATCTATTAATATATACATACACACATACATATTTATAAACTGCTTTTCCCCTACATACCATGCGTGGAAAAAAATGTGGGACCCAATACAGTACATTCCCGCACACCTGCTTCCAAAACGGACTCCAAAAGTGTCGCTATTTGTACCTATTAAGTCGAATGCAAATGATGTTTCTTATTTGTTTTACAGAACACAGTACAGCCACAGCGCACCTGTGGGGCCAGGGCGGCGGCGGGCGCCGCGGTTGGAGTCGCAAGCGCACTTCTGCTCCTCAAATGAGTAATCCTCACGGTTCCATGCCGCGCGTGGCGCTGGTTCTGCGCTCGCGACGAAGCTGGCCCGTCGCGCCGCAGTCGTATCGCAGGTATGTGAAATGGCCATTATTTATGAAATTATGACGTTTCACGAGTAAACCTTATGTATGATCGGTCGGTGTCCTAACGGCGCTCTTATACTAATTGCGATGCTACGCAACGTAAGCCACCGATTGCCCATATGGTACCTTAACCTGCAAAATGTCATATAATTACTAGTTGTTTTGATAACCACGAGTAAAAAGCATACGCTACTGGGAAACGAGTATTTACTATCGGCTACGACGCGACGACGTAGCGTTTCTTTCTCTTTATGTGTCATGATAATTATCTGATTAACCTACTTTACCCTACCCGATAGAAGCAAGCTGTTGACAAGCTGAAAAGGAGGCACAATCCTCACCAATAACAATGACTCACTTATGTTATGAACTTATGATGATTTTCAACTTGAACACTTTGCGACACACTACACTCACGATGTCCGATTTTACGCTTACGTCTATTTAAATTGGAGTATCAATGGGTTCCGTCGGAGATTAGTATTCAAGGTTTTACACGATTAAGCTCCATTTAATAAATTTATAATACCTATATACTACGTTAGTTTGCAGGCGTGCTGAATATATATTATACTGCGGGTCCTGTAAAAAAAATGACTGTTCAAATTGCTATTAATCCGTCAGTAAAAATTGTAATAGATTATTGACCGCGCCGTACTGTATAAAAAAAAAACGGAAAACCAATTAACACGAGCCTGTACCAATTGTGCTCCATTTTGATGTATTTTGTACAGCGATATGGCATTAGTCCCTTTTATGGGAGCTAAATTCAATCAGAGTAGGTATGTAATATAGAAGTCTAAATTTGGACTTACAAAGACTTTATATGTATACTTAAAGATGTATAAGTAAAAGCGACATTGAAAGCTCAACCATTTTTATCATCTAATTGAAATCAGCACGAAACCAATTAAATGTCTCATTACCTAAGGGTTTTTGAGAGTTGAAATGAATCAAGAATTAAATGCAATTAAAACTTATCTCTAAGGTATCATCATTTTTACATAAAAAAATTTAGATTTTTTTAGTAGTAGAGGGGGAAATTGTATTAAAAGCCTACTCCTACTCTAAGATCCGTGAGCTTCAAGAAAACGGTAAAACAAAACAGCAGTATCACCATCGTCGCGTGTTTTCGTTGAAACGCTTTCGTTTGTTCTCCTAAAATAGATGAAGAGTTAGCACCGGAAAGAGTATTGAATATTGTATTGCTTATCATCTATTTTCTCCACGTAAAGAAAAAGCGAGGCATACCTAGTGATCTATAAACACACAACTAACGCATACAAATTATGAATAGACTAGTACATTACCTAACTAGTGCGGTAAAACAAAGAAAGGCTGAGATCGCAGATGTTTGCAACCCGAGCTGCAAGCGAGAGACGTAAATATGCGATCAAGGGCTTTATTTATTACCTCACGTGTTAGGTACATCATTTTATGCCTACACTTGGGCAGAAATCGGCGTTTTCCGTACGCGTAGCGTGCATTTTGCACATTGGTATTCTCTTTCCTTCTTTCTTAGGAAGAAAAGAATCCATGCATGCTTTAAGCGTCGATTTTACGAGAGTTACAAGCGTCTATAGACTACATTAACGACGACAGTGTCAACAAAAGAAATATAAAGTATTGCATTACTGATCTAAGCTTTCCACGGAATTACAGTAGCCAGGCACCCGGAGCTAATATTAAGAATAGTATAGGATCCGGTGCCCGCGCCCGACCTGGCACCGGGGGCGCCGCGGGTTGATCCCAGTGCCAACGAGGAGGAGTTTGCGAATCAAAGTGTGAGTACTTCTGCTAATGAGCAACTGAGGAGTGAGGAGGACTTTGGAAGAGACGATTACGATGTATAGCTTCACAAACAACTCTAGGCTGCAATTACCACGTTTGCCAATTAATAGACGTAATTAAGCGCTAATGAGTACCCTAAATGACTTGCTAGAACCGTATCTACGGTCTAGTATAACAAGACAGATAGTCTAGTAACGATTTAGATGATGCACACTCGATCATGTACTGCTGGGCCATCGCGGCGTGCCGTTATGCTCGATTCAAGTTTCCGGACGCTGAACGTGCACCTAGGACCGCCGGGGGTGTCCCCGCTTTGCAAGTGTGGATATAACGACGTAACTATAAACTCATTTAGGACTCTTGTTGCAAAGCTGATCTGCTTCAGCGGGGTAATAATCGACCCCGAGTAATGCGTTTTGTTAACTAGGCGTTCGCGGGGACGGGTTTTGAGTCCCGCGACTACATGGCCAATGTCATAGAAATAGAACGCATCGACTTTCTGAAGCAGAAAATATATGCATGGGCAAACCGTATTCGTTCTGTAGCAACATTCCACAGCAAGCGTGTGAATCGATTCCAGCAGACTGGTCGTTCGTTTTTTCCAAAGTGACCAAAGGAAAGTATACCGAAGGTGGGAGGAAACCAATCTGCGTGTGCCCGACGCGCGCCCGTCGGATGCTGCTGCCATGTCTGATTTCTGGTGTAACTTCTGGTCGCTGCCCGTTGAGCACACGGAGGGTGAATGGATGAGCGTTGTCGAACGTGAGTGCGAGGCCATCGAACCTATGACCGGAAGGATTGCACAACTTTTGGCTTACGTGGTTTCGATGCTCGCTCTCACGGTTGGCAGCGCAATTTCAATAAGCCCTTGAGCTTGGTTCCATGACTTCCATGCCACCTTCCTCAACAACTGGTATAACTTTCCTGCTCTATAAGTCCGGTAGTATCACGGAAGCTAGAAACTATCGACCCATCACATGCTTGCTCATGCTTTACAAGCTCCTTACATCCATTTTGAGAGCAAAAATTAACGCGCATACTGTCGCAAACAATGTTTTGGCCTCTTCTCAAAATGGTTGTACGGTTGGGTTCCGTGGTACTAAAGAGCTCCTCCTCATTGACATGGCCATTTGCCAACAAGTTCGGCGGAACAAGGGAACCCTCTCGACCGCTTGGATTGATTATAAAAAGGCCTATTATTCGGTGTCTCATTCATAGCTGAGAAGGATATTGGAGCTGTATAGGCCTGATGCAGCTTTAATATCCTTCCTAGTGTAGGGCAGTGGACCAAAGTCCTTTGTCTACCAAGGGGCAGAGATGGTCCCCCTGGGTGACAGTCTGAGTCCCCTGTGGTTCTGACTAGCTTTGAATAGTCTCAGGGTGCCTGTTGAAGAATTCGGGGCTAGGTTGCCGGCTTCGGAAAGAGAGTGAAGTCATTTCTCACCCTGTACATGGATGATCTCAAACTATTTGCACCAAATGACCGAGGTTTGTTGGAGCTATTGCAAACCACTGAAGCTTTCAGTAGAGCCATCAAAATGGAATTTAGTGCCGATAAGTGCGCGATTATGCATGTAGTGTACAGCGGCGGAAAGTAGTAAATTCAACCAATTTACAACTTCCTGAGATAATGTCGTTCAGATCTATCTCTGAAGCAGAAACCTATAAAAACTTTGGTTTACAAAAAAATCTCATTCAAATGTGGACGACCCTTATCTCAAGTAAACAAAGGAAACAGGAACCAGGCGGCCCAACGCGAACATCGAAAATCAAAATTTCTTTATCTACCTCTCTATCGCTCACATTCCACTCCACATATGTGAGCGATAGAGAAACAATCAAACGAATTAAGTGGTTTGGGTTTGTAGCCTATTGCCGATCTCAGTTTTGTGAAATAATTTTACAACAAAACCATTGCCTGAAAACTGATTGGTACTAATCATTGACCGGATCACTATTTTCCCATTGCCTGCCTAGGCGAGAGTATTCACAGGATGTGGACGTATGTTTTTAATGAGAATACTGAAGCTCTTTGTTCTTTTGAGTAAAGCATGATGTCCTAACAAACTACGTCTACCAGGTGTTATGAGGCATATAACAAAAATAACCTGTAATAAGCTGGTGCTTAAATTAAAAAGATCCCAGCAGCAAACATAGGAAAAAAGTATTTTCTGTCAAATTTCACGAAATTGTAGTATGATGTAGATTCAAGTCTCATGATTATTTATATTTTTTGTAAGGGCACAACTCTCCCAGCAGTATACTTTCTATATACGCGAACTATTTTCTAAATTGATATATACTATAAAGTGAGATTAAGGTATAGTTGCAGGTATATTTTATAACTTTTAGTATCATTTAGTTTTATTTAGTCGGTATTAGATTTATTTATTATTACTTTTACCTTGTATTGTCTGTTTTTGTACGCTTATGTATTCAAATTAGGATTTTTTAATTACGTAAAACAGGTAACATACATCTATTTTGTTTAAAACAATGAAATTGTTATTTCTGAAAAGAGAGTTGTGCTCTTATAAAAAAATTATCAGTAGACATGAATCTAGACCGTACTTAAATTTCGTGAGATTTGATTGAAACCCTTTTTTGCCTATGTTTGTTGCGGCTTGCGGGGTCATTTGAGCTGGATAGCCTAATAAATAAGGGTGTCAATATAAAACATCACTGAAATCTGTTTACTTTGTTGATTTAAATGGCATCAAATTCATGCCCATGACATTTAAATCAACGTCAGTAATATGTCCAACGTACTGAAACTTAGTTGACCGACTTATTAGCTTTGCCGTCAGTTCCTGTGTGAAGGATCTGGATTCGGCGCCATGAGAAAACGGTTCTTTATTGGTAGCAGAGACCGGTCAGTTACGCCCTTTTCTGCGATGCGACTACAATACCTGTCCAAGTTTGAAGCAGCCCCCCCTAACTTACGAAACATTTGAAAGTTTTAGCCAAGTGACAGGGAGACGAATGTGGTTCGAGTCTCATTCCCTCCACTTTGATGGATCGTACTTTTACATTTCTGTTGTACTTTGTAAAGTAAATACGGCCGGGTTTTGTTGGTTTGATTGATATTTAAGTAAAGTGCTTTCTGTTAGACGCGTTGTCCGTAAAAATTAAAGAACATTCGTCGAATCGTACTATTTTACTAGTGCTTCAATTTTATAATTTTATACATATTGTTTTTGCAATCAAACAATGTTATAGTGATTAGCGTGCTAGCAGTAACTATTACCTCCTCTTAATAAAATCCAGTAATGGGGTAACAATGCCAAATCGATTTAAAATCATTAATGTTATGGCGTCTGAGAATAAATGGCTATTTACTATTAGCCAAATAATTTCATGCAATGCAGGGCGACATAGTAGAAGCGTGAATTTAAATAATGTTGAAAATTCAGCTAAAGCAGGTGGTTAAACCGGACTAGTTAGGTTAACAGATATTTTAGACGGAATTTCTCGAAGTTTCTAGCCTAATAATATCTGTAATTTTTTTTTAACGTTGAGGTATGCATTTGGCATCCCGCCTAGCCGGGGAACTGGGACGGGCATGTGGGACTCGCAGGCCCGGGCCCGCACTACCCACTGAACCATCCACGGTATGCCCATCTTACAGCGTTGCAAATGTAGGAAATTCGCAATATTCCCATCGAGGTTTGCCAATGCGAATAAGAATATTTAAAAATATACGAATTTTCGCGAATAGGAATGCGAATGCGAATATTCGCTAGTGCCTACATCTCACACGGCAATCAAATCCATCACTGTCACAGATTAGAGTAGTCGTGACAGAATATAATTACCATAACATGGCATTCACGAATCTTGAATTTAATTTACTGTCTGATGTTTCAATTAACTCCTTGTGACAGGTAAGGAACTGTTATCTTATAATATTGTCTTCTGTTACCGCGATTGTTATTCATTGAATTAATACCATGATCCTACGTTTCGAGCTCTTTACAGCACTCGTTTTCACAGGGTTAAGATGATGACTGAGAGAATGCGAATTCTCCCCGTCAATCAAAAAATCTATGTGCAAACTACCTACATTACATACAAAAATATAAAAATAATTTAAAATAAAAACAAAGGTTGGTCTACAATGCCCAGAGGGGTTTAAAAAGCTAGTAATATTATAGCCTGAAGGGCATTCTATAGTTAAAATTAAAAATGTTTAAATTGTAATGTTTAAAATGTTTTCGGGACCACTAGCTTGGGATCCTGTTTTTAGGATCAAGCACGACACAGAACTGGAAGACCTTAGTGTGGACTTTGTTTGAAAAGATTGAAAACGGATTAAAGAGGCAAAATGGGGTAGTTTTCTTGTCGCTTCTTTCTGCTCCATTAGTCAGTTAGGGAAGCGTTCGTAAGTTGTATACTGTATGTTAATCCTCACAGGGTTTTTTACAATTTAAACATTTTTAATTTTAATTATAGAATCCGACGGATTACCCGAACGTATATGGCGAGCAATTAACGTTAAAATACCATTTTATGATTTTTTTGAAATATGTACCTGTATAAATTACAATAACCAAATTGAACTACGAGTATCAACACAAAGATGGTTAAAAATTAGATGTCCAAAACATTCAACTTTCTTAAATAATTGTGCGTCTCTAAACAGAGTGCCGATAAAATTAATAATTAATGTCTCTTCTAATGTGTTTAATTCCAATGAATGACAATCGCAGTAACAGAAGATAATATTAGAGTGCCGATAAAAGTAATAGTTTGGTGCGAGTTCTAAGTTCATCCTAATTCTTACATAATTTATCAATCGTTCCTTAGTTACACAACGTTTTATTTTTATATTTGAATGAAATCACATCACTATTATTATATAAATGCGGTGTTTGCTACGAACGGCACGTACCTATCTATGGTTACTGTAAACGAATGATGTTTGCTACCCTCTGTACAAGTCGATTTTTGTAACCATATTCAGATGCTTCATTTTATTTGTATATCGTCAAATAAACATCGGCTTCACGAATTCGTTTAGCTTGCTTTATCTGTGCGGTTTGAATTTTGATTGAGCAGACTTACCGAAGTGAGAGTGTGATAATGCAATGTTCTTTCACGTAGCCGACAAAGGCCATATTGTTCTGGTATCATTTATTTTATAGTCTACTGTGTCGTTGTGCTGGGTTTACAAAACCGGTTTTCCAGGTACCTACAGATCTAATTACAATCAGGGATTTTGTATTGGCACATTGCGAATACCTTCTTCTTCTTCTTCTTTTTCTTCCTCTTAGCGATTTTCCCGGCTTATGCCAAGGCTCAGGGAGCGTGGGGTCCCGCTTTGGCAACTAATGCCAGGATTTGACGTAGGCACTAGTTTTAAGAAAGCGACTGCCATCTGACCTTCCGACCCGGAGGGAAAAGCGATTGGGGAGATATCAAATGATATTTCGTACATAAGTTCCAAAAAACTCATTAACTAACCCATTAAGTTCAGCATCGTCTTTTACACTCTTCATAGCAAGCGGAAAATCAGGCAATATTACTCATTTCCGTCATTTGTTACACTGAATTATTAACATGAGTCGGAAACGATAAAATACGGTGCAATAACACATTGAACGTATTTCTGTCCTGTACAGTACCTGCCGGTTGTTGTACATATTCACGTTATGAGTCGTTGTTAAATATTATTTGTGATTGTTTTTAGTAAAAGGGAACACTTTGTCGCTTACCGATAAAACGCTAATGCCATAAAGATTCACTTAGAAATTAACCTTATCAACAATCGAACAAATGGTACCTTTTACTAAAAACAAACACATTTTATGCTTTGATTGCCATCCGAACTGTAAACATTCCGTTAAAATGACAGGGGCCTTGGTTTTGATTTTGACATATGTTCAAGTACAATTGGTACAAATATGGCTCGGAACTTGTGCTATATATTTCTGTTCATGTATATTTTATTTGAGGCATGATCTGGAAAACTAGAAATGATGGTGAAGCGAGTGGAGTGAAATGGTTCACATTGTACTTGAATCGTATTTTAGTTGTAATTTAAGAGTGGTGGTATACTTAATCAATTATGAAATAATTATAGATTCTGTGTCCTTTAGATAAAAGTTAAATTTTCTTGATAATTGAGAATATTACTCACACTTCTTAGAATTCTTTTTTTATAAGTAGTCGTGTTGGGTGAGATAATCTGCCTGAACAAGGGATTCCTTTTAAGTGGCAGGCTGAGTGGACCGCTGATGTGTTTAGTGAACGATGATTAATCCGGTTTGATTAAATTAGGCAATATATTTACTGAGCGAAAAGCGATAAAAGTCTCTTTTATCCTTACCTAGCTTCGTAAAGCCCAATTTATTTTGTGTGTACTTAAATATTTTTGATAAATACGGTCTAACCTAAATCAAATAAGTTAAACTCATGGGTCGTTATTCCTAAATTTACTCGTAATTATAGGACATGATAATTTTGGATTTAAATCACACACATGTCCTGTAAATAGAATTATTGCTTCTTTATTTTTATGAGATAGCCTGAAATAATGCCTTTTGCTTTAGTTTTATGGTTGGATGCACTTAACCGTCACTAAGCTAATACTTAAGAGGCCGGTCATGATTTGAAAGTGAAAATCGTTATTAATCAAGTAACGCATATAAATTGCAATTGCTAACATAGTATGAAGTACTGGTATTGCAAAAAAATATTTTGAATATTTAAAAAAATCTTATTTATTATCGTACACGTTAATTAGGCATAAAATGTAGTTTATTTTTGCATCTCTATTTTCATGAAATTTATTTCATACATACTCGTATCCAAATATATACGTATCTGATAAACTTTGGTTTATTTTCCTTAGGTACACTATTGAACATCGAAAAACAAATACAGAAAAATATATCAAACATTGCATTTAAATTGAAATTATCTTCCATAAAATGCTAAAAAACTAACTGAATTATTGTTAGTTACTTCAATATAGTATCAAAAAGTTGCGCAAAATCGTTAAAAAAATTACCGGCCTCTTAAAGCGAATAATCAATAGGTAAAAGGTAAAGTGAATGTCATTGGACTTTAAGGACTGTGTAAACAAACCGCCATATTGATATTGTCCTTGAATGATGAATTTACTAGTGATGGGGAAGTGCTATTTTAAGTCAAAATAAATTGATTACTAAAAATCTCATCTTTATATTTTTAATTAGTTTAATCTTCTGAAAAATCGGTGCTTGAAGTTTTACTAGAGTCACCAGTATTAATTATAAAAGGTGGCGTTACATCATCGGTATACCCTATCGATGATGCCGTCTAAATTTTTCATTTTATGCTCTTCTCCTATTACATGATCCACGCCTTTCTTCCACTGCATGCATCCGCATCTGAATTTAGGTATTTATTTAATTTTAAGTATATTATACCTTACGCTAAGATCCTTTACTCATTTACTTACCGTGTAGTGTACACTATGCCTATATCAGGTAGATACCGTGAGTACCGGCATTACAATGTCACTAACTTAGTCACATCCCTAAACGTCATAGACAAACGTAGAATAGAAAAGAAACAAAAACGTCATTGCATTTTGTCGAAATAGCGTAACTTTTAAATCGTATTGAATTTTCAATGAAATTTCCAAGATTAAGTAATTTTTCCTATATTATTTGTTTTTTACGAGAAAGGCTATTTTAATAGTGTATGTTTTCAATGACTTTTGATGAGGTGGTGTGAAACTTTAAGGAGTAACAGTGATAAATCAAAGTGACGCCGTTTGTTTACATAGTCCTGAAAGTCCAATGACATTCACTTTACATACATTTCTTTACATTTCTCTTGCTCGAAAAGTTCGACTTTAAGTCGAGGCTGGGTAACATTAATAGTACCTACATTACTGCAGAGGCCGTGAAGTAAGAGATTGCAGGACGAGTTTGTGGTAGACGGCCGAGTCGTAGACGAGGATAAAACAAGTCCTGCAATATCTCTTCCGGCCGAAACTTGTATAGTGCTTTTCTCTAGTTAATACGGAAAAAAATGTTTAATTTGCCACTTTTTTACTTTTTAAAGTAGCCATTTGTATGAGCTTTTCAAACACCATGTTTAACTGCACATAAATATACATAGAACCATAGAATTTGTTTTTTTTTAAATCTCGCAAGTGGTCATTGGCTGTATGTAATTTTTCCATTGTCAGTTTAGTGTTAGTACGCAAATTAAAAAGTTAGAGCAGCGGACAATAATGTTTCGTTCATACTTACGCCATACATTATTCGCGGCCTAAGGCCAAGAAGTAAATGTGGGGAGCCATAAACAAGAAACTTCATGTCTTCATTTCGTGACAATAATACAAACATTTCCGATCATGTTTGAGAAAAACATATATTTCGCTTTTTTTATGCACACGACACAAGCGTTAAGCGTCGAAATGAAAAATGGCAGCATTACATTCCATTAGCATTATATATTTTTTATTCACATTTTGTATAAACAGTGGATTATTGGACCGTCCCTAAGGAGTTTAAAAATATGCTTATAGTCATGTCTATTGAGTTAATCAAATAGACAGCTCGTACCAATTCACATTTCGTAGAATATCAAACTAAATACGTGGATATACAGGATGAACGATCCAAATTAGGTTATATTGGAAAATTAGAATCTAAGATGTAAAAAACAGATACGGTGATCCATTTTTGGGTAAGGTATAAATAATTTTATGATTAGTATACAAAAACACATGTATCAATTATTTGTACGCAGGAATGGCCTATTTAGATCACCAGCCCCATCCTATGAACAGAAATCGCCATCAATATAAAATTTCTCGCTCACTCACGCAGAGTTTTGTACTCCACATATCTCTGAATTAATGATCTAAACATCGTCAATGTGTAAAACTACTAAAACAGTTCTCCAAAGTCGAAACATGTTATTTTCCCAAAGAAATATGTTATTTTCAATTTTTTTTATCACAAGTTCAAGTGGTTTCTAAGATCAAAAGCACCTAACTTAAACCTAAATATAAAAAAAAAATTGTAGTTTTCTTTCACACGTTTAATATTAACCTGTATGGTTATCGATCTTGTCCCGAGGGAGGTTATAGAACAGTCTACCCGTATTGAAGGGTCATGCAAACGTTTCGACTTCCCTGGGAAAATGTTATATGTTTGAATATTGGACAATTCGTTTGGAAATATTTTCTTATAAAAGTAGTGTTTCGTTTGCTAAATAAAATAAAAGTTCCATAATTATCATGACACTGTTCATTTAAATACTGTCAAGAATATCTAGCAATCAGTGAGCTTACTTTCTTAATTATGTCATGCCACTAGAGTCAAATACGTGTTTTCATTTAGTTGCGAATTGGTTATCACATTTTATAATATCATTTATAATAATTTTGTTTGGAGTGTTAGGCCAATGTCTGTCCTAAAATACTCCACTGATCTAGATTCAGTGCTGTAAAGAAAACAATAATTAAAGAGTTGTAATATATTGTTGTAAAGTGTTTTATTGTCGGTGGGTAATTGGTGACAGCTTAGAAAGATCGGAAGCCCCGTCCCGTCCCGTCCCGTCCCGTCCCGTCCCGTGCCGTGCCGTCCCGTCCCGTCCCGTCCCGTGCCGTGCCGTCCCGTCCCGTCCCGTCCCGTCCCGTGCCGTGCCGTCCCGTCCCGTCCCGTGCTAGTGTGAGTCATCCTTTAGTAAAGGATGACTCACACTAGAACGGCCCGGCCCGGTCACATCCCGGCCCGTTCTAGTTTGAGTCATCCTTAAACGAAAGCTAAGCTAAGATCGACGTCAAGCAAGCGGCAAGCACTATGTCTTCTTATTTAGACTATTAAGCGTTAAATTGTATTAAAATGTATACGCATAAAAGACACCGCTAGGATTTGTATTTTTTTATTTCTTGTTATTAGCCGGCCATACGTTCTCGCATATCCGCCGGATAAGCCAATAAATGTATAGGAAATTTGTCTGGCGGATGCCCGGTGGACATACCTGCAATGCAGATCCGACGAATTGCCGGAACGTATATGGCTGGCTAATATCTTAAAGCTTTTCACAAAAATCCGACTAAAATACATTACGGGCGCTGCGGGTCACGGATTGCGAACTAACCCCACATTATAGTGACTGTAACAATTTCCCTACGGGAAGGCTGCGGAGGATGCTTCTCGCGATTTCACCCTTGGCTTAGTGCTTATATTTTGTTCGTAATTAACACAACCAGAGACATGTCAAAAATAAAGGGTGAAATTTTAAAATAATATCACATTCATGTTAGTCGTCATTATTAGGCCAGGTAGGTCACGAGACTCAGTCTTATCTTTAATTACTTATATGTAACTTATTTTCATTGTTATCCGTTGATAGCCGGTCATATACATTGGGCATATCCGCTGGATCTTCCAATCAATGTATGATAAATTTGTCATACCCGCTATGCAGATCCGTCGGAATGCCCGTTCGGGCATATTTTATGGCCAGCGATATTTGATTAGATTGATAGTTGGTGGGAACGCCCTCCTAATTTACTTTGTATCTATTAAAGTTTTATGCACCCCAAGCTTGATTAAATATTTTCGTCGTTATTATATACTTTTTTATACTGTTTTTAGTCATCGACTTTAAAGTATAAAGGAAACAATATCTAAATTCCCATTTTTAATTGAATACCAAATCCTAACCTCACTTTTTTATTATTCTTTTGTTTTTATGCATGTATTCATAAAAGTAGCTACGATGAGATCATTTATTTCTCAGTTTTTTTTATCTAATCATGTAACAAAGTTGTCAAATAAAATTTCGGTTAATAACCGGTTATTAACCGGTTTTCCATACAATTAAAAACCGGTTTGCACGCTCTAATCGTAAACATATTAAACAATGTTGAAACATTTCGGAAAAGATATGTTAAACAAATATAGTGGGAAAGAAGCGCATTAATTGTCTAGGGCAACTCTTCTAAAACCTTACATATAGACCCATGTCTATGTATGATGGTAACATAACTTCCCTGAAAGGCATACTAAAAAATCCGAAAGAATAGATGTAGGTATTGAAATTGTTACTCAGCCATGTAAGGAGTTACAAAGTCTCTAAAAAATCTATTACGAAGATAAATATAATTATCTAACAAACCAAAACCAATCAATCAATATCTGTGAGGGTAATAAACAAACAGATCACGAATAATAATGCATCTTTACCGTGATCGAGCACTTTTCCCAAAGCCTTTAAATTTTAACTGAAAATGTTTAGTTTAGGTACAGTCACCAGCATAAATATATGACGGTGAACAGCCGTGCAAAAATATCTGACGCTCTGTTGGGCGCATAAGTATCTGACGACACTACCTCGTAAAAAATATGTGATGCTTTGTGGCCGGCAAAAACATCGTTACTCCGTATCCGCAAAAATATGTGATTACTTATAAAAATCAAAATTATGTGATCACTCTCATCGGCAGAAATATCTATCCCCTGTAAAAGCAAAAACATCGGCTGACTGATGGGTCGCCTATATATCTGACACGATATTTAAAAATATTTTTTGAATCTGCAAAAGAAAACCATATCTGGTTGGCATAAAGCCGTAAATTGTAGGTAGTGATTTGACAATTCACGAAAAGAGTGCAGACTTGTCATTGCATATGTCTGTCTCACGTTTTATTCTCTCATCAAATCGACGTTTAAAATTGCTGAAATATAAGAATAATGAAGTTGCTCTGAGAGATGCGAGAGCCTACCGCAAACATCGAAAATTAGATTTTCGATCTGCATCTTTTTCGCTCGAATAGGTATAAGTATAAGTGCAATAGAAAGGGAGATAACTACATTTTTTCAACCGACTTCAATATTTGTAAAGGAGGAGGTTCTCAATTCGTCTGATTTTTTTATTTTTATGGATGTTACCTCAGAACTCCGTCATTACTGCACCGATTTGAATTTTTTTTTGGTTTCTTAAAGTAGATGGTTCCAGGTTGGTTCCGTTTTTTTCAAAATCCATTTCTGATGATGGGATCCATGAGGAATTGAGGGAACTCTTCAAATTTGAAAGGCACATGCATGCTGATTTGGGTGATTTCTTAAGAAACTCGAGCATTTCTTTACGAAAATCATCAATTTGGTGGAGTGGATCTGATAATGAAGACCAGGGATGGCAAAGTGGAACTGCTTGGTAATTCCCAGGACTATCATCCGATTTAAAAAAATATTTTTTGTCTGAAAATAGATGGTTTCAGGTTTGTCCCGTTTTTTTCAAAATCAATTTCTGATGATGGGATCCATGAGGAACTGAGGGGACTCCTTAAATTTGAAAGGCACATGCATGCTGATTTGGGTGATTTCTTAAGAAACTCGAGCATTTCTTTACGAAAATCATCAATTTGGTGGAGTGGATCTGATAATGAAGACCAGGGATGTCAAAGTGGAACTGCTTGGTAATCCCCAGCTCTATCATCCGATTTGAGACATTCATCTTTTCTTTGTAAAGAAATACCTTCAAGATAGTCCTATTTGATTATAGTTCTATTTTGATGATGGACTTCATGAGGGATTGAGAGAACTCCTCAAATTTTAACGGCACATGCATTAAATTCTGATTTGAGGGTTTCCTTAAGTAACTAAAACATTGTTTTGGGGGAGCCAACATTTTGATGAAGTGGACCTAATGATGAAGACCAGAGATGGCAAAGTGGAACTGGTCAATAAACCTAGCTCTACTTATTATCCTAGTTGTGACATTCATCTTTTTGATTTGGTTAATATTCTGATGTTGGAGTTCTAGAAGAATTCAGAGAACTCCTCAAATTTGAACGGCACGTTCATTGTGATTAGAGGGTGTTCATAATTAGCTTAGGCATTTTCTTACTGTGGCCATCATTTTGCTGGAGTGGACCTGATGTTGATAATCAGGAATGGCGTAATGAAACTGCTAGATAATTTATTTTGTTTCTTTTAAAGGTCTCAAGGGAGTTCCGTTTGATTATACTTCACATGAATTGATGGAAGCCCTGGGACATTAAGAAAGCTCCTCAATTTTCAATCGTCCACGTGCGGTGTATTGGATATTTGTGAAGTAAACTGGCTAACTCAAACAAATTCAAAATTTCACTTTTACCGGGAACCAAATGAAGTCGGTTTTTTTTCTTAAAAATTATTATTTGATCGACTTTCTTGGTAGTAGACCATGCGTGCGTGTCCAACCAAGCCCTCCATCAAAACTAAGAACATCATAGCAGGGTGAATGACTACATGCACCCTTCTTTCACTTTCTTACTAAATAAAGGAAATGACAAAAAGAGATGTATATATAATGTTTGTTATTTCTCCGATTCCGTAGATTGTCAACAGTTTTGCTGTTCTCTTTTGATGCAATTCGTCCAAGCAGCCAAACTAAATACATCATAGTAATTTAGTAGTCATGTATTGGCACGATTCTATGTTTTGTGTGGTCGTCCAGTCGATATGTCGCCCTGACAATGGCGTTTCATTATAAGTTATTATAATACTTATATTAAATATTATTTACAATCCCTGCTTGATGCTATATTTTTTTTTGAGTGCGATTTTCTGAATAGTGACATAATAATATGATGAATGTTGAATTTTTCCTTTGGAAAAAGGAGGTTGATCACTGTTACTTCACTACTCACATCTCATAGGAAAAGTCTTCTGATGCCTGAATTTCAGTTATGTTACTATTTAAAATTGCAAATGGAAAAATGTGAGACAGACATATCCAGTGACAAGCAAATGACAAGTCTGTACTCTTTTCGTGAATTGTCAAATTGCTTCATACAATTTACGGCCATCTTAATGCCATACAGATATAGTTTGTCCTTGCTGATTGATTTCACAGTTTTGAATATATTGTTAGATATATAGGCGATCCATCAGTAATCCGATATTTTTGCTTTTGCAGTGGATAGATATTTCTGCCGATGAGAGTGATCACATAATTTTGATTTTTATAAGTAATCACATGTTTATAAGCGCCTCGATCCGATATTTATGCGGATACGGAGCAACGATATTTTTGCCGGCCACAAATCATCAAATATTTTTACCGAGGTAGTGTCGTCAGATACTTATGCGCCCAATAGAGCGTCAGATATTTATGCTCGGCTGTTCACCGTCATATATTTATGCTGGTGACTGTACAACTATTACAAAGTAAGAAAAATTATAAATATTTTAATTTTTATTTACTTGTCAATTTTTAAATCAGGTACTTACACCAAACAAAAAAAGGTAATACTACAACTAAACTTTGTATTACTAAACTGGCTCGATCCATAGCTCCAAGAGAGCTCCAAGAGGATACACTGTGTTGACAGCTGGGGACCCACGGAGCAAAGCTTGTCCCTTTAGCTGTCAACAGAGCGGATCTTCCTTTATTTTACATGGTTGGCAACGCGCATGTAACAGCCCTGGAGTTGCAGGCATCCATAGGCTACGGTAAATGATTTCTGATTCATAAAAATTTATGTGGGCGCAAGGTCCCCTCGGTCCAAGGGCCTCTTACAACCCATGTAAGCATAAAAAAAAAGTAACGAGACTTTTTTAGAGGTTTGGTTTTTAAATTGGCAACACTGTTTGTAGTGATTGTCAATTTGACATTTGGCGGTATATTTGAAGTCAGTAAGTTTTGCCACTACAACACGATGACATGTTTGTAACCATTTTGCAGAGAATTTAATCAGAATTACTTTTTTCTAACAACATTTTTTTTGTCATGGGCCACCGTTTACGGGTTATTTACGAAAAACTAAAAAATGGGAGCTTTGCACTCCCCTCTCCGAAAGCTCCACCTCTATCGTCCAGTACTTTTAGTATGTTGCTTAGTATATATATACAAAATTGCTTTTCATGCTCTAGGGCAGAAACTAACATCGCCAGGTGGCCAGGAGGCGGTCCCGGCCGACTGCGAGCGGCGCGCGGCGGGGCGAATCCAAGCGCACGAGCATGGTTGTTTCATTTTCAACGATTTAAAGTAAAATAAAACCTATATTTTCCTTACAATCGAAGAGAAAAGCAGAGTGTATACCTCAGGCATAAATACCCATTTTATCCACGACTACTATATTGGCCCTCGTTGCACTCGGACCAATAAATAGTTTCGTCTAAAATGCCTGACTGACTTTATGCCCTTGATTAAGACCTAATGGCATAAAAAAATATTTTAAATAATAAAACACTTTTTATATTACGTTTATTAATTAATATGTTTGTTAATTATCAAGCGCCAAAAATATTACTGGTTTCAGCAAAATCTAAATTGGAATTAAGTTTACAGTTTTAATGTATTTTCATTAAGTCAGACTGATTACGCATTCGTGAACAGTACAGTTAATTTATTAATTGAAATATACCATTTCATTTGCTAATTGTAACAAATTGCTATCTAGATTATTGCGTAATCTGGATTTATGTAGCTGCAAATGTCTCATTGTGATTCAGAAAGCTGAAGTGTTTTTAGGGTTCCGTACCAAAATGGTAAAAGAGGAACCCTTATGGTGCGACTCACGTGTGTCTGTCTGTCATCGTTAAATATCTCGAGAACTACTATAGTTACTGATTTGAAATTTGGGATAGTTAGAAACAAAATTAACGCAGACATATTGAGAGAATATTTATTACATATTTTAATTTCTTTTTAACGAAAAATGCCCGATAAAAGAGGGGGCAAAACCTAAAAGTTTAGTTACTGTGCCATGTGGGGTATCATTTGAAAGGGCTAGATTTGCACATTCTTAAATATTTTTGGATTTTTTTTTACAATGAAAAGTTTTTGATTTACGTACTAACGAAAATGTAAAAATAAATACTATTCCCCCCCTTTATCTTCGAAGTATACGAATAATATGTTTTTTTATGCAACGTTAAAATTTATGATAATATTATCATAAATATTACAGAAAAATACATGTGTATATATAATTTTCGTATTAATTAATTATGAGGAATCCATTAGAAAAAACATTGTGTGACTGTTTCCTACAAAATTAAAATTGACCCCCCTCTCCACCCACTAAACGATAGTTTGCTCTCTATTGTTCACGGTGTAAATCCACTCTGGAATACCTGAAGATCAACTGTGCAAGTGCAAGATTTGTACAACATTTAGCAAAAGTACCCCAACTATCACTGAAATATTGCTAATTTTTCCAAAATGTTTAAAAGTCGTATTATTTTTGAACGGTAAGTTATGTTCATATTTAAATTATGAACACATATGCATATGTGTCATGCATATGTGTTCATAATTAAAAAAAGAAGATTCATTATCTACAAGTTTCTAAAGAAAGTTTTTATCTCAGGTAAATAATTTTCAAGATATAGGCCAATGAACGAGAAGAAAAGTGGGGGAATATCGATTTTATCAAAATTGATCTTTTTTTGGAGCTCACGGACTAGGAATAGATAAAAAAATTATAGGTAGAAATTGTAGAGAATTTTATAAGCTCTCAATATGTACCAAACCAAAATTTCGTATGACACATCGTTTTCGAGATAAAAACCAACAAATGGGACCTTCTATATCGCCCCCCGAGGAGGGGGGCTCAGGTCAAGAGGCAAGGACGTACTGTTAGTATGTTTGTCTCCTAACTATTTTTAACAACATCCCATACTTAAACATTCTGCTTTCCACCCATTCAGACCCCCTTTTGAGCACTGATAAACCGTTGATATAATATTATAAATGTACCTTTGTCTAACCAAGACAGAAAGCCGCAACCTGATTTTGTTATGATATTTCCCTTTGTATTTAAAACATTTTGGAATATGCCTGTGAACCTCTAATTAATTATGTTCCCAATTAGCAACAATGATTTAAATAGAAAATGTGTTATTTTACAAGGGCGTTTTCATGTACCCATTTAACGTGCGTCGTTAAGAAAATTTTACTGCTTATATTAACCAACTTCAAGTTTTTTAAAGTTTTTACTACTGACTACAGAATTTAATTGTTTACAATTTTTAAAATTAAGATGCCGGTCACGATTTTAAAGTGAAAATCGTTAATAATGGAATAAAGCATATAAATTACAATTGAAATAAAGTATTGGTATTGCAAAAAATTGTTTTGATAAATAGGTCCCATTACGGAACAATGGTGTTCTGGACCTTTGGGAGGCGTACGCGGAGCCGAAGCCTACACGCAGAAGCCCTTTCGACAATTTAATGAAATTATAATAATGGTATATAATAATACTAAGTATTCAAAAACTTAATTCTCACGTACGTACGTAGGTAGAGAGACTTGTTGTGCGAGGTGGTTGAATCAAACAATATTGTAACTTGATTTATTATTATTATTTCTTATACTCCTAATTTATTTTCATACATTTTTATACACGTTGTTAATTATTAGGCATTAAATGATGTTTATTTTCATTTCCATTTATTCCTTAGACGACTCATTTTTCAACACATACTATGTATAACTTTACCGGTTTGATATCATTTTGATTACCTATCAAAAAGCCTCAAGTATTTATCTCTTCACGCAAAGATCGCGAAACGTATTAGGTATATATATATATATATTTTTTTAACAACGCTAACTTACACCATTTGCAATACTTATGCTACAAAATTCGAATCGTTTAATCCAGAACGGATAGTGTTTTTGATTATATAGTTTATCACGTCATGCGTCACTTTCGTCTTTAGATACTTGCTAGAACGTGACAGCGATAGTGATAAAACCACAGAAGAATAACTAAAGCATGGAAGTAGTACAACAACTGACAAATGTCAACAATTTGGAGCGGCCTTGAAATTGGCAGTAGATTTCTCAAATGTCGTAAGTCTAATCTAATAACGTGCTTCTTACGACATTTGAAAAATCCACTTCAAGAATATGCGACTAAGTTAAGTTGTAATGCATTGATACCGACTACCAAATTACAACGATGTATTTAATTTGGCTACTTGGAGGCCATCGTTTGCGTGAGGTATGGACCGGAGTAATTACTCAAAATCATATAAAATGGGCTCTCCTTTCTTTACTACTTAACGAATGTTGCGATACTAGTAGAAAGTACACACGAATATCTGGTTCTCTAATTGCTAAAATTAAATCTATTAAATCTTGGAACACATAACTCACTATCAAATTGTTTAAATCTGTATCAGTTTATAATAAAATAATAATAACCCATTATTAATTGAAAGAGGTGTCATGTAGCCTCATGTACTACAGAAAAAGTGACCAAGGCCCGCGGTGAGCAGGGCTGAGGCCCTTGGTCACTTTTTCTTTAGTAAATGACATCTCTTTCAATAAATAATTTATATGACTACTTAAAAATAAAAAACAACATGAATTAAAACATTTATTAGTTACATTGAATAAATCATTTGATTCCTGCTTTACAATTGAATAATAATCCAGCCTAAAAACGTCCCATTGCCGGGAACAGGCCTCCTCTTGTGCGCGAGAGGGTTTAGGCTATATTTAGTCCCCACGCTGTTTAAACTAGGTACTACTACTATTACTTCTTATAATAATGCGTGTAAAAAAGAAAATTGATTTACATTTGAAAACAATATTCAACTGTATTTGTGTTACAACTTTGAAAAGATAAATGTGAACACCCGTAATGTGAACATACAACCTTGATCCGCATCGGGGCCATCTATCTGTGTAAAAACGATAGTGGGTTTGCCAACACTAAATGTTTGACAGTTCGACATATTATTATAATAAATGTATAGCGCGTTGACTGCCAAATTCTATATTCAATGATATTAATACTACTTGCCCACGTAGACTTACACCTTATTTTTACACGACTGCCCAAAACAAAAAAGAGTGTAATTCTAAGTGGGTAGTTGTCAGTTAATACTAACAATACTGGTCTTATATAGTGTACTAGCTTTCCGCCCGCGACTTCGTCCGCGTATAATAGGGTTCTTCCTACAGATTTTCATACCTTGTTTTATCTTTTTACAATGTGACTTGATATAACCTACACATATATAATACAAATATTTTCTATTGCGTTTACGTTTAAGTTTTTATTAGGTAGATGTTGGCAACAGGCGGTATTATCGCTAAAAGGCAACATTTGGCTCTTACAGACAACCATCCGGTTAAATAGCATAAATGATTACCTACATACTTGAATAACAAAATTGAGTTGAAGTCTATGGATACAAAAGAAAACTTTCCGCCATAGAAGCTTTCAACACTCTTTTCACCTCTTTATGGGTGGAATTTCCAAAAAAACCATGAAACCAGTTTTCTTTTATTTTAATATAGTGTATAAAATGTCAATCATTTCATATATTTCCAGCCTGAATATACTTTCTCTTAGTACTCATGCAAGTAAAATACATAAAATTAACAACTTCAACGTGCGATGTAATTCTGTTTTATAAAATTTATTATTACTCTAATATATTTATTGTTCTCATATTTTACCCGTACATGTTGGCTATAATTCTTATCGGTGCCACCTAGCGTCGAGTGTTGGAAAATAGATACGCGTTTTCTGTACAGGGAATTCAAATCTTCATGTAGTACGGGAAAAGTCCGAAAGATGGCGTTAGCAGTCAAGTAACTACAATACAAGGTTTAGTGAGAAACTCATCAGGTAACGAAGTAAGTTGTAGACTCACATAGAGAGGTCGCATTAGCTGCAAACACTGTACTAACGCAAATTCGCTTATTGTAAAATATAATAGCTGGATTTATATTGAATATACAATGGAGCCAAGACTTATTTGGATATTATTTTATTTTTTAATTAGGTACTTAATACAACCATTCTAAAATAATGAGATTAAGTTTTAAAATACGTCTCGCTTACAGATGCAATTAATATAAATGCGTAAATTCTGTAGTAGTTAGACGTACATGACCAACACTTACGCTACAAATAAGTGCATAAAGACATATTATTTACATTTAAACATTTGATGTGGGTAGTATAACGTTCAAAGTTCAACTATTGATCTTTTGAAGTATTAAATAAATCAAATCAAATTTAAAAGGGAAGGTCAGGGCACGTATATAAGCCTAAATATGCATATCTATTTTTAAAACGCAAACACGTTTTAACAGTCGAGACATAAAATGTGAGTAGAACACTCACATTTTAATATTTATATGGTCAATAGCTTCTGCCGAGACTCATCAATTCATCATCTTGATAGTCGTCGTCATCGTGTAAAACGCAGTTGCCATGATTAAGTTGCTTACACTCATAATTCATCGAGATAGACTGAAACCTGCGCAGCACACGGCCCGGAAACATGCAAATTACACACATAAAGTTAGCCTGCTTTTGCGGATCGTATTTTGCAGTGTGGCCAATCGCCCCACTCCAACCAACAGGGACTCTTGCCTGATCATTGGTAAACTTTATCTAGTACGGCTAAGGTTTAAAGTTGACCGGTTAACTCTGACAATTATATCCACACGTTCCACTGCACGGCTTCCACGCATCTGAGTCAAACACTTTCACACATTGTTAACTCGTGCGAAAATAAAGGTTGATAACTTAATAATACCATCCATAGCAGCGATTAGTATATATGCACGCAACGCAAGCAATACGTTTTTTTTACCTGTACTAACAATGTCTTTTGAATAGTTCTATATTTTTTGTTCTTTTTTCTAGATTGATTATGCTCTCAAAGGGATTGCTTTCGATTCTTAGAAATTTTCAGTTCCACTTCCGCGAAGATTTAACTTTACCAATTTACTTCAAGTGAAGGTTCCACTCCAATAGAATCAACCCCTTAAGGCTTAAGTAATTTGTTTTGTAAAGGAAAACAAAAGAGGACAAATTTAGATTCAAATGCCTTTTTGAGTTTGTATCACTGAGTTTTCTCTTTTTATCGTATCTGATAATCTTTAGGTTAAAAAAACCAGTCAAGTGCGAGTCGGACTCGCCCACCGAGGGTTCCGCACAAAGGAACCACCCTGCTCCACCCCTTCAATTTATGACCTTAGCTACTTAAAAATACTGCTGGAACGGAACTCTCAGTGTGCGACAATTATACGGTTTTCGGAGTTTTTCCTGTACTTGTGCTACAAGCTCTTGCTTTTTGCCAAATTTCGTGATTCTAGGCCAACGGGAAGAACCCGATAATGATAAAAGATAAAATAAATGATAAATATCTTTAGTTTTCAATGTACACATTACAATCCACTTACGAACGTCAATAAAAAATATACCACCGGTTCTAACCCTACACCACAGTCCGACAAGATTATTACCGGCAAGAAACTCGGCGGCACTTTTTGTTTCAAAACAAATTACAAAAGTAGTAAAAATATTTACAATATGTGGTTCTACAAGAAACCATATCAAAAGAAAATAGTGAAACAGATAAACCAAAAAAAAAGTAAGCAGTAGTACGATCAATTTAATTTTTTGTTGGTTTCATTACACTTTCTGGTACAGGCCATGCATGTTTGTCTGTTAAAATAAATAGTCCGCTACTGTGCAATAAGCCTTCCACATCAAAGACTTTTTCAAATAGGTAACTCTTAAGAGCGGGAAAGAACAATTGAAATGCTAACTTGTTATAGAAATGAATACATTGTCCATAAAATTACTTATAAACTTTACGGACACGACACTTCCTCATAGCTAGCATATTTTTGTTTCTAGTGTTATAGCTAGAGAGTACTTAGCTGAGAGAGGAATTTATTGAATGAATCTAAGTTTCTAATAACATTAATTAATAATATTCTCATAAATATATTCGGATGCTACAGTTAAAATATTAATTTCTTTAAATAGCTCCTTTACTGATGCAGGTTTACCTAACTTATATATAAATCGAATGGCTCTTTATTGTAAAACAAATATAGTCATAGTTGCTCTTTAGATATAAATTCTCATGCGTGAGCATTAAGGAGGATTAAGAATACATTAAAATTCTGGAAAACAATGTCGTCGTCAAGAACTATTCCTTATCTTAGGAATAGTCAAATGTTATATTTGTGTATGCGTAAGCATATAGAAAAGTGATGATGGCTTTTTTTCATTCCTTAGGGGACTGAGTTAACGCTTAAAAAAATATGACATGCCGGGATAGAAAGGTCACAAAGCAGAATAAGATTATGATCTCCGTAACTTAAATAGCTTACGTAAGTAATCTTCTTAGTTAATGACTCCGTCCTTAATGGAGGCACAGTATGTTTATAGAAGGACTTAAGGTTTAGATGATAGTGATTAGAGTTACACAATAAGGGTTGACGGTGACTTATTATGTTGGAAGGCTGCAAGATATTGCTGACGGCGTGTAGCGGGACCATTAATCTTGCTGATCACTACTTTTATATTCGGCAACTTTCCACCGAGTGGTTACAAGTGTCAGGTTCGTTGTCGTACTAATGTTGGGATATAGCTACGTTGTTTATTTTCCGGAGGGCTTTGGTGGTGACTGTTAGCAAGTTTTAACGGACTCTACATCATGAGAGAAAGATACACCGGTAGCAGTTCGTTTAAGGTGGTAAATAAGAATAAACACTTTACTGCACAAAACAGGATATGCGTTTACCTTACGAAAGATCTCTTCCAGTTTAATCCTTTAAGGGTTAACAGCTCAAAAATTACAGTCGAGTGTCTTACTCACTGGTAGCGTGGTCGCTAAATTGGCTTGATAAGCATTAATTACTGAATAGCAATAGAGCCAAAAATGTTGTCTTACTTATTTATGGGATGCTCCGATGGTCGGGGGCGGTAACAAGACTTGACAAGGTTAGAAACGAGCACATTCGTGGAACCTTCAAGGTAGCCCCTATTCAGGAAAAGCTGAAGGAATGTCGTTTACGATGGTTTGGGCACGTCATGCGGAGAGATGATGACTATGTAGGAAAGAGAGCACTTCACCTGCCTGAAAAAGCGAGAGGCAGAGGCCGGCCCCCTTTGACGTGGTGGACCAGTATGACAAGCCTGTTAACGAAGGAGGAGCTTCCTGACCCGACAACCCTAAACAGAATGTCATGGCGCAGAAAAATTAGGAGAGCCGACACCACCTAATGTGAGAATGAGCAAACGAAAAGAAGAGGAGTTTCCAAATGCGTACATATTCTATTGCCAAGCAAACTAAGGAATCTTAAGGAAAATTCTGGGACAATCTTACACAAATCGGCCTAGTCCCACGGTAAGCTCAATAAGGCTTGTGTTGTGGGTACTAGACGACGATAA
Source organism: Lathronympha strigana (assembly GCA_949128165.1). Classification (NCBI taxonomy): domain Eukaryota; kingdom Metazoa; phylum Arthropoda; class Insecta; order Lepidoptera; family Tortricidae; genus Lathronympha; species Lathronympha strigana. Next base: position 8,545,697 of record OX421907.1, on the reverse strand, counting down.
GTATATATAATAGATAGACACATATAAAAACTTAAATACATAGAAAACATCTATAACTCAGGAGCAAATATTCGTGATAAACTCACAAATAAATGCCCTGACCACGATTCGAACCCGGGACCTCCCGCTTCGTAGGCAGGGTCACCGCACCAACTAGGCTAGGAGGCTTTGTTGTTGAATAAACTTAGTTTCTCCAAATATCCGGACATCTACAAATTTGACATTTGTTATATACGTATTAGTATGATTCCTACGACTTATCTCTAATAGTCGTTTCTCAAATGAATAGCGCTGAAATTGAAGTAAACAAATATTGGAAACCATACATTGCTCTTGCGTTAGTGACGTAGATACTTTTATTTTATAGAGTCTCTTGTTCCTTTCCGACAGCGGAACGTATTAAACAGAAATCCTTTGTAATAATAGTCCGTACTACAGATGCAGCGCGGCAGCTTTACAAAAGTATACATTTGTATCGGATTGAATATTGAAAGTAGTTCTTTCTTACGGATGTACACTTTTATTTTATTGTTGAATGCTTATCTGGATTTGAGTTCTGCTACTTATACTACTGCGAGTATAGAATTCGCTATCTTCGTCGTCGTTATCTTCACTGCTGAAGGTCGTGTCCAGTTAGAAAGTCTTCACTGAGATCTTAACTATAATATTACACTCCTTTCTGTCATCGGCTGTTTTCAAGGCAGCAATAATAGGAAGACCAGGCACAATAATTTCATCATCATTATTACTGGTATTACAGGCGTCTATGGGCTACGGGAGCGCTTACTTGTGTGCTAGCTGTATGCTTGTTTGCCGTTATTTATAAATAAAAACATCATTATTACCATTAAAAACTAAAACTTTTGTGAAGAGCTCTTGACATGTCGCAAGAAACACGCCATTTGTAACGAAACTCCGACACGGTCATTCTCATGTTAAAAACTACTGACAATTCTTTAAAACACTAATAGATCTCGTGACAAAATCTTCACCAAGAAATTATCTATTTATCGACGATACTTTAAGATTTTATTAAAATTATCGAAGTGGTGGCAAACAAGCACACGGCGCGCGATGGTGAGCGGTTTCCGTAGCCTATGGACGCCTTCCACGCCAGTAATTCAGTAATTTTAGGAATTGTCACACTTGTCAGCGTGGTGAAATTGGGGCCAGTTATAACTTGGTCCTTCCATCGGGTGATCTCGATCCATCGACTTTACTTACCACTAGGAGTTTGTCTGAATTCTGAGGCTCTCTTCGTGCGACGTGTTTGAAATAATTTAGAATTCGTTGAAGGCATGTGGTTGAGCGTCTCGTTCCTATTTTGAGTTGCTTGAGGATGGAGATATTGATTCCCGTGGCAGTCTAGGGAATGCGATGCATCCGCCTCCAACACCACATCTCCTGCGCATCTATCGACTTCCTGTCTTTAGCGCATATCGTCCAAGATTCCAAGCCGTATAAGAAAATAGGAAAGATCAGCGAGCGCATGTGCCTCACTTTCATACCATTGGAGATATTTCGGTCCTTTCATATTCAAGTGAGTCTATCTCATATTTGAAACCAATACAGCACAAATTTTAAGTGCAAATGTGATGGCATAATCGAATGTCGGGTGAGAGGGCAGACCTTTGCCTATCGACCTGGTGCAAGGTCCAAGGCAATACCCAAACATTTGGGCGTTTTAATTTTTTTGTTGTCCAAAAAATACTTTTTTCTAAATCGAAAATGTGTTTTCTATCCAAAAACTCGAAGTTTTTTAATCCTAGTGGGAGAAAAAAAATGTCCCAAGATTTGTTTGTTGTTTCTGTTGTTTCCATTTCACCACCATTTTTTCACAGATTAAGTACAGCGGTGCTGCGGTGCTTCGGTGCTGCGGTAACGCAATGGCAAGTTTAAAATATGTTTGGAAAGGAGACTTTTTATAATGAAAATCCTACGTGGGAAATGTCAGATCAATTTAAATAGTCTTTTTGATGAAGTGGAACGTATTATTTTGATATTTTGCTCAATTAAGTAATAGACAATTATCCCTCTCCTCAGAAACATACGCAGGTAAGCTAATACGTTTTCTGGGCCGCTATTAAAAAAACTAACAAACAAACAAACCACATGTGCGAGAATGTGAGCCGAAATGACATAAGTATATTGGCAATAGAGGCCGGTCTTGTGTAATAAAACTGTCAATTCAGTTGAGACACCGCATGCGATTATATTACTAATTACAATAGCAGAACGTCAAAGCGTGCAGATTATTGGAAGCCAATTTAACTACTAGTTTCATAATGCCTAATATTGGTCTTGTATACGTTGATCTAATTCCATATTTTTTACACGCTAGTATACAGGTAATTGATTGACTTATACAGTATAGAATGGCATGAGCATCCGTGTGCCCTATGTCTCTTTGGATCAGATGTACAGTCACGAGCTTTAATTTGTGACCCATTTCGCAAACATTTCCTTTGTATTTCAATACAGTTTGACAGGAATGTCAACCTTAAGTGGGTCACAAATTAAAGCTCGTGACTGTACTTACCAAAAAGTAGTGATTATTTTACTTAAACACATACCTAAAAATCACGATTTAAATCTCAATTTTCTACGAATTCCGGCGTACGATTTTTTAAATATTTTGTGTAGTTGATGGCCCATGATTTTCAAAAGATTTAATCAGTTGACAATGATTTTCGTTAGGGTACGGGCCTCCTTACTTACATGAAACTACAATCTCCTTCAGCTCAATCAGCTTTGAAACGAAAACAGATTACAATTTCCAATTTAGCAAATAATGATTTTAAGACAAAAAACATTTGTGCCTATTTGTGAAATTGCGCGAGTAGCAAAATTTTTATAGGTATTATAATGGCATGATGAACATTATAGATTCGCATATTTTATGTAATATTTCCAACAATATAAAACGTTGCATCTTAGGTATTGTTTTTTAATGAGATGAGAATTAGATAGAATATTCTTCCAAGCCATAAACGTCGTTTCGGAATAAAACCATTACTTTATCTTTTGTAGGTAGGAAGTCGATGGTTTTATTAACGTTTATCATAACTTTACCTACAAATCACTGAATAGAACGTCGCGGCCGTTATTCAGGGGCATTACATTTTACGCCTTTGTCTAAAGAGAGGGTAATCGGTGTACATAATCACTGTTTTATTCTTGTCTTATAAAAGTGGATGCAATTATAAAAGTAAGCTCGTAAAGGTAAGCTTCTTGTAATGCGAAAACTCGTTAAAGGGTTTTGAATATTCATTGCGAGCTTGAGTTTAAAAATAATCTTGATTTGCATGGCAAATTGGAAAAAAAAATCATGTATATAAAGGGATGAAACATAAACTAATAATATGTTGGGGTATATAAATAAATAGGTAAGAAAACAACATCTAAAAATAGGAGCTTCGCACTTTTTAAAAGAATCTTTCACCTCATCGACAGACGAATCAATCTTAATTTATATTGCAATTTTACTTGGAACGAAATTTGCCAAAAAAAGGACACGTATTTTGCTGAACCTTTGGGTCATGTACGATCAGAAGCGTATCGTAGCTCTCTCTATCACTCTGCCTTTGTGCTTACTATGAGTTGTAAGTAGCCGGCGGCTTAGAGACTGAGCGTTTCTAAAGTATGCCCGTCTTGCTCCTGCCAGAGAGAGAGTAGTGGGTAGTGGTAGGAGCAAGACGGACATACATTAGAAACGCTCAATCTCTAACGCCTACGGCTACTTACAACTCATGGTAAGCACACTCATTAGTGTGACAATGACAGTTGCGTTTCGTTCGCGACTGAGCGTTAGCGATTGACATCTTGGCTACGCACACTAGAAATGTCCTCCCAGTCGCGAACATTACGCGGTTATTGAGGCATTTATTTTGGTTTAACGTTTATCAACATTATAAATGACATAAATACAGATCTTTAAATTTTAGTCCTTCATTTTTTTAATGTGTGTTATTAACAAAGTTAAATTTGTACTTACCTACTTAATACATTTGGTTCGTAGGTTAATATTTATTTTAGATGTAAATAGGATTTTTCTGTTGATTTGGATTGTGGCGGTAATAGTACATTGTGTATTAAGTCGCCTCGTTTTCGACTCGGGGCTTAAATTAACACTCGTTCGTAATTTCTTGTTTACCGCCCGTGATACATACAATGTTTTTCATCACATTTGCGAGGAAATAAATAAACTTTCTAGGCAGATAAAGAAACAATAATTATTAGCGGTAGAGAGTAGCACAGTCCACAGTACTCCGGAGTAAACGGCGACAACTTGCGGCAAGCGCGTGGGGCGCAGGTCTTCCGGGAGCTCCGAGCGGGCGGTAAAATTTATGAGAATCCATTACGGCCATGGGCTTAATACAGCTCATTAAGTCTAAGTATGCTTGCATATAATATCACCATTTACGAGCAGGTGTGATGAAAATTTATTTCAGTAACGTATCAATTAGATATAATTAGTTTTTATCATTAATCGTTTACATTATATTTTTGTCACTTCTCATAATTTCTTTCTCTAATATTTATGAGAAATACTAAGAAACCCAACTTGTTCCGTCATATTAAAATGAAAGAGCACACGTCTGGCCTAAATAAAATTGCCAGCGGATGAACAAAGGGAATTCGGGGTCGTCACACGGCCGTAATGCTTAGTGTCCTGTGCGGGCTAATGTTCGGAATATCGACATTACGCGTTCCTATTTTAAGCACGTGAAAAGTGGTCGGTATGGGTAGCGGAGCACGCACACTGCTTACCAATATTACTTACAGACGCTCAACACCAAAACTTGTATATTATTACCTTCTAAAAATTTAGAACGCTCAAATTTCTGATGTACCTATAGGAATACACTGCTTCCAACGTCGATGAGTTTACCGATATTTATAGGGTTCCGTACCAAAATGGTAAAAAAGGAACCCTTGTGGTTCGAGTCAGTCTGTCTGTCACATCGTCAAACCGATTTGAAATTTGGAATGGTTATAAACAAAGTTAATCCGGAGACATTGAGAGAGGATTTATCATGTACGAGTATTTTAATATATTTGCAATGAAAAATGCCTTATAAAAGAGGGGGCAAAAATTAAAAGTTTAGTTACTGGGTCATGTGGAGTAATTATTTTAAAGGGTTTGATTTGCAATTTCTGAAATATTTGTTTAGAATTATTTAACCGTAAAAATTAAAAAAAAAACCGTTTTCTGTCCCCCTTATCTCCGAAGTTTACGAAGGAAAAAATATGTTTTTTTTATACAAATTGACATTATTATAAATATTACAGCAAAAATATAATATTAGACCCCATCGTCATTAATTAGTTTGTAAATAAAAATAACTTTTTTGAGGTAAATTTGAGAATTGAGAGCTATTCAATTCAATTCAATTTATTTATTCATAGACCAACATGGATCAGTTTGTTATTATATAAAATCTAAGTATTTATTTCTATGGTTAGTATGAGTCTACGCTTAATTTACATTTTATATTCAGTAATTACAAATAAGTTAAATTTTAAGTTAAAAAACTAATAGAAATAACATGTCATCAGAATTAAATTAACATAAAATTGGTAATAATATCATTTAATTAGGTATGTCATGAATGTCAAATAAAATAAAGTAAAAAACAAATGAATAAAAATAAAATAAAAATTAAATTGTAATTATTATTATTTTATTTTATAATGTGATAAAATGTCATTTCGATTAGTTCATGTTATTATTACCTATTATACACTTTATTTATTTTTTATCTTAGGTTAGGCTATATAATATGATTATAAAAGTAAACTACAAAAACACATACAAAAACAATACAAAATACATATAAACATATTATAATAACCTAACCTAGAGTGCCGCCGGCAACGGGGCAGGGCCCAGGCTGCCGGTGGTTAGGGCCGCAGAGAAAGGAACCGCCGGACTATACGCGCTGTGTCCAGGATTACTGCCTTCTGCATCTGACCCTTGATCCATCCACCAAGCGACAGTCTCTCAAGATGTTGGTCGAGACTCTTCGCTATGAGACCGTTCGCTGAAACGACTATCGGAACAATGATCGTCGAGTCAACATCCCACATGGTGGTTATTTCGTGAGCCAAGTCTAGGTACTTACTGGACTTGTCCTTAATTATTACTTACCTATAATTATTACTATACAATTAAAATACAATTCAATTCCAGGTATCCACAGGTACATTTCAGGTATCAATACATATAATTAACATTTTCATTTAAGTGAATTCTACTACAGTGATAGAGATAGCTACAGTCCATACGTTCAGAAACCATTCTCAAAATGATGTTGTCACTTGCACGAATCCGGCGCGCAAGGGAAGTACATCGCTTGCGCATCGTCGCGTAGAAACAATCCACCCCCGCGTCCGCGAACATCCCCGACGCGCTACAGAATCGGCTCAACCCCATTAACACTCTGAACGCATTATTGAACTGCACTCGAAGAGCATTGTAGCGCATTAGCGTGTAGTTCGCCCACAGGCCGCTAGTATATAGAGAAGTACAGAAAGCCCTAAAGAGGGTGACCTTGACTGGCTTAGAGCATTTAGCAAACCTGCGGGCGATCATATTTGCCCTCACACACAACGCTCTTCGTTCCCGCTCAATGTCTGTATCGTCCTGACTGTCAGAGGTCACAATATGCCCTAGATATTTAAATTGTGGCACGACAGCGAGTACCACTCCATTTAATTTTATAGGAGGGATACAGCCTGGGCATCTGTTTCTGACCTTAAACACCATACATTCACTCTTTTTGACGTTGTATTTTAAACCGTGATCAATAGCATATCGTTCACAGATATTACCGATCAACTTAGTGAGTCCACAAAGAGAGGCACTCAGCAGGACCATATCATCGGCGTAGCTAATGTTTTTCAAGCATACTCCGTCGATATGGCAACCGATGCGAGAGCAGCTAAGGTCCTCAACCAGTGCGTTCACATACAGGTTGAAAAGTTTTGGCGAGGTTAAACCGCCCTGTCTTACACCACATTTCAGCCTGTATATGTCCGAGAATGCTCCTGCCCATCTAACAACATTCGTTTGGTTCCTATACCAGTATTTAAGGACCTCATTTAGGTCTGGTGGCATGTTAATGTTATTTAGTTTTTGCCAGAGGATATCATAGTTTACCATGTCGAATGCTTTCGATAAGTCAAGGTAGCATGCATACACATTTGTCTGTCGGTCCGTGTGGTATTTGACAGTATGTTTAAGACTCAAAATTGCACTCTCGGTTGATAAACCAGGTCTAAAGCCAAATTGGTTATCGTGTAACTTTAGATATTTGTCAATATGAGAATTAAGCATACTGTCAAATACCTTAGCGACTATGGTGGCAAGCGAGATTGGCCTATAATTGGTTTTGTCGCTTATGTCACCAGTTTTATTTTTCACCACTGGTATCACCACAATCCTCATCATGTCGGCTGGCAGAAATGAGTGTCCCACACAAGATGTATACAGCATAGCCAGTAATCTAGGTAAATGTGGTCCGGCATGCTGCAGGTGCTCGATGCTGAGCCCGTCATGCCCTGGAGACTTACCCCTAGTCATACATTTAATAGCTTTGATAACTTCTTCAGTTGTGAACTGGGTACCTAACTCTTGGCCCAGCATATAAGGCGGCATGTAAGGCGGTTATTACATTGCTTTTTTGATCATACTGTAAGTACCGTATTTCGATAAAGTAAAAGAAATCGATTTCGTAATTAAAAAAAAAAAAACAAAGAAAAATGGCATAGGTAACTCTATACCGTGCAAACGAGTGATCCAATCTATCCGTACATGGCGGGACTGATATTAATCTTCTACTTCGAGATGCACTTGCAACTAAAAGTTTGTACGGAACCGTCGGTGCGCAAGTCCGACTAGCATTTGGCAGTTTTTTTTTTAATTATGGGAGTTTGCTCCCCTGTTGGCGTTGACATAACGGTTTTCGTCGAATCGTCAAAGAATCCTTAGAGAAACAGAACAACCTGCTAGGTTTTGACTTTTCGAGACTTAACTGTAAGGAATCATTAGGGTGAATTAAGATGACATTAGTACCCTACCTATTTGGTATAATATTCTTGTGACACGATGCCGTAGTAGACATGGCTGGCGATAAATAATAACTGTGGATCTATTCGGTCAAAGCCTTGAGAAAGTGGTAATTATTGTATCACGACATTCACGACGTCCATGGTGCGTGCTGCATAGTTGACTATGATAAGGTATGTTAGCGTGTTACACCACTAATTACAATCCATTCTAGGTATATATTCTTAAGTTTTTGGCGATATAAAAACATTTTATGACGCCTTACTGATAAGTTCTTAAATTAATTGTTGTGGACCTATAACGTATCATTAAAAAATACTGGCGTTGGCGTTAAGAAAGAAACCTTATTAGGCCGACGAAATAAAGCTCTTTTTTTATGTTATTTGAGTAAACACTCGTATAGTATCTATAGATACTAAACGAGTGTCATTTCTAAAATTAGAAAAAAGTAAGAAAACACGTCGTATTGTTAAAAATAATCTGGCTCGTCTTGGAATCGAATAAACACTGAGTACAGTTTGACATTAACCTCATCACCTTCTTGCAATAAACCCCTAGTAGGATTTCAGTGAAAGTTAACAAAGTGGGCAGTGCACGCCTATCTTGTCTTAGGGTGGGTGGTGTGGGACGGGCGGGGCGGCATTCAACAGGCGACGGTCGATACGGCCGGCGCCGCGCACTGGGGTAGCTACCTACCGTACCCTACCCTACCTATACATGCGATACGAAATCGTCACGCTGCTGCCCTACTATGCCCCAACTTAGTTTGAGACTACGCGGTTTCATGGTTTTCGACTAATTACTTAATAACATACTTTGTTTTTGTGGCGGATTAAATTGTTTCCGAACTCGTGCATGAGAAAATTATTTGCTAATTTGGAATAGCGAGCTAAATTCTTAGGAGAGAATCTTATAATGCTATTTATTTACTTATTTACTGTACTGGAAATGAAAAGTTTTTCTAGGTAAATTAATACGTTGCTGATGGTCACTGAAATAGAAATATAGGTACGGTAGCCAACTATTCAAATAAATTAGTCAATTAAATCTGTAGGTCAATATAACATTTTAGCTGCGCCCAATTGGAGTGTTTTCCTTTGCATAATGGCGTCAAAAAAATTGTGAGGCGTCATCTCTCCTTTTGGCATGACTAAGATGGCATTTAGGTACTGTGTAAGCAAACCATTTTGTACTTTATTCAAATTCAAACGTTTTATACCTGCGATTAAAGCCAATATGAGAATGTTATCGAATGCTTTAGGAACGATGCTTTACCATATTTTAAAAAGCTAGGACACACTGCTTGCAGCTCTAACAACATTAAGATATGCGAAGGCAAAAATTACGCTGTACCATTAGGTGCATTTTTTTTTCTATTTTATCAGTAATATTATTGGTTAAAAAAACTGACACTAGTTTTTTGGCATTTTTGTGACACATTTTACATATTTTTGTTAGCATAGATATAAAACTTCCAAAAAAATACTAATCTATAATAATAACCTAACCTACGAAATACTAAACTTAGTGACTGAAATACCAACTTTGCGAATGCTCATTTACTTACTATTACTACCAGTATTTGACACGGTACGGTTAGTATTTCTATTCGTACGTTTAGCATTTCTTTGTGCCGGTTTATTATGACCGTTGCAAATGTTTTTGTACACTGTATATAAAACTCGTGTCAATCATCGATTAGGTAAGGTAAGTACTTACTGCCTGTAAAGTACTTACCCTACCGAATTTAAACTTCAGGCTTTCGGTGCTTGTCCGAAACATGTCGCGCATAGTGAGTAAAAATATGTGAGTGTTATCCGTAATTTTACTATAGATCATTATAAAATAGATATGGTGTAAGTCAATACTGTTAATCAATACTGAAATCGAACAAAAAATACTTGACACTTACTTGAACCTAAAAAATACTTGAACCTAGCCCTCTATGACCTTTATCAGTAGTGATCAGATGTCTCAGTTGCTTGCAAGACTAGGCTCCCTAGATATAAGCTGTAGATTAGGCCAAGTCCTTTTCAAGCTCATATCGCGCCATTGTACCTTAGCACTAAGCCGTACCACAGATAAGTAAATAAAAAGGCTGTCATTGTGCACATCACGTGATTTGACATCGTATTCATGGCTTTGTGCTGGCACTTATACACCGGAGACCTCTCTAAGTTAGTCTCTATTACTCAGTTTTCTCTGTCTATACAGAAAAAAATACAGAGCGTGTAAACTTTCCACCAAAGCCGGGTCTCGAACGCATTGTAGACAAATGTGCAGAGATAATTTCGGACTCGGCCATTTGTTTCCATTTGCTTCATATTTGCGAATTACGGGCAATTTACCAATAATAGTGTAAATTAATTCGTATTAAGTGTTTAAACGATTTGCTTATTGGTTTAGTATTTATAAATTATGGTTTTGATTTTAAATATAAACTAATTTTATTTCGTCGCCGCCTCCCGTCGAGAGTTGAGTATGAATTTTGACATAATACACATATTTATACACAAAAGGTACCTCTCTACATATATAGCGAATTAATATTTTTATTAACTTAACGTTAAGTAAATAAATATTATTTTGTAAATAAATATTATTATTATTCAATGTCTGGTACCTAGATGACGGGACCCTAGGAGGCAACGTAAATACTGTGCTCTCTGACTTGTCTCTCATTAAGAGTAGTTTCAAAAATATTGGTTTAGAACTGAATTTTGCAAAATGCGAACTCTTCATTCAAAATTCATCTTGTATTTTTGCCGATTTAAAACACAAATTTGACGATCTGGCTCCTAATATCAAGTTAGTAGACAAACGTTCTCTTTGCCTCTTAGGCTCCCCTATATTTGAAGAATCTTTTCCCGACTATATTTCTAACTCGATATCAAAATTCAAAAGTCACACGAATCGTTTACTCGAAATTAGCCCTCATTATGCTCTTGTGATTCTTAAATTCTGTCTTTTTGTCCCTAAATTTACATATGTGCTCCGATGCTGTCCTTTTTGGAAATATCTAAATTTACTATCACCCATAGATGATTTGATCAAAATTAGTTTAGAGTTGATTCTAAACATTCAGCTCAATGAGCCTTCCTGGTCTCAGGCGTCCCTCCCTATTCGGTTCGGGGGTTTAGGAATTCGCAAAATTTCCAGTGTGGCATCCCCAGCCTTTTTAGCATCCACTCATAGCACAGCCGGTCTCATAGGAAATATTTTAAGGGCTTTGCCCACAAACTATGAGATCGCAAGCTTTGAGGATGCTAAAAATGCTTTTAAAATTGCCTGCCCGGGCAAAGACTTTCCAGACAACCCAAAATCACAAAGGAGTTGGGATAATGTTTACTGCGATTTAACTTACAATACTCTTTTAAATAACTCTACAGGTCCAGATCGCGCGAGGCTTTTGGCGGTCGGATCCCGGGAAGCTGGTTACTGGCTTCATGCCCATCCTTCGCCCAATACTGGTACTTTCTTGGATCCGGCCTCCCTTAGACTGGCGACTGGTTTGCGACTGGGGGTTTCGGTGTGTGCGCCACACTCATGTCCTTGTGGCACAGACGTGGACCGACTGGGACACCATGGATTGTGTTGTAAAAAAAGTGCAGGCCGTTTTTCGAGACATGCATCTCTTAATGACATAATCCGTCGGTCTCTTGCCACCATCAACGTGCCTGCTCTCCTTGAGCCGACTGGCATTTTCAGGGATGATGGCAAGAGACCTGATGGAGTGTCCTTGGTTCCTTGGAGTTTGGGACGGATGCTAGTGTGGGATGCTACCTGTGTAGACACGCTGGCGCCGTCCCATCTCCAACGAACTAATGTAAAAGCGGGCGGAGCGGCTGAATGCGCCGAAATTTTAAAACGTAATAAATATAAGAGCCTGGGCAGAGAGTACCTTTTTGTACCATTCGGGGTCGAAACTCTTGGTCCATGGGGTCCCAGCGCACGCAAATTTTTCGTAGAAATCGCGAAACGTCTGGTTGATGTTACTGGTGACCGAAGAGCTGGTGGCCTCCTCGCACAACGTATCAGCATTGCGATACAACGAGGAAATGCCGCCAGCATCCTAGGTACAATGCCTCAAGGACCTACTTTAGATTTAAGGTAGGTAGAGGTAGGTAGTTAGGTAATTTACACTTACTGTATATATTTCGAGAATAAATGATTTAAAAAAAGTTTTTGTAGAGTAAGTATGATATGCTTTATGCTTTACAGTGAAAAAAATACATACGTAGATGTCTAAAGTCAATATCGATTTAATTGATCAACTAACGATACTAATTACACAATTAAATAATTCCACATTGAAATATATTAAGTTTATCATACATTAACACCCGATTGTTAATAAGCTGATCTTGTATTCAAATAACGGGGTGTAAGCAAGATGAGAATATAGATTCTAGATACAGTTAGATATTAATATGTCTCCGATTATTCCGCTCGAAGGGAGTTCATCGTGTTACGATGTCGGAATGCAAATATTCCGACACATCGATGACGTTAGTTTGTCTCGCGTTCTATGTAAATAGTGAATTGGGAAGCAGCTGTCACATGTCATTAATTATGTAAAAGCCTTCTGTCACCTTAAGTGATGGGTAGTTTTCATTGCAATCACAAGGGATCCGCACGTCGCTTGTAAGCGCTATAAAGAGACAACAGGCAGATTTTGATCGGGCAACTGATCCATGTAAGGCATCATCGTAAATTTCGCAAATTAATTATAGTTACATATGTTTTGTTCACGGAAATCAGAAATCCAGTCAAGCCAGTCAGTATTGTACTTACAATAGTATCTTCCGCTATGAGGGACGCAAAAATATCTGACACAATGTTCTTTGTACGTTCCTAAAAGCGTGTTACATATTTTTGCGGCCTTCACAGCAGAAGATACTATTGCAGATGTCTGTACTTAAATATAGCAGTATGGATAATACTCGAAGATGCATGAATCGTCATAACGATTTTACCTTCACTCATACATCCACACGTCACAACTGACGTGCTGAACTAGTTCACCCGCCGAGAGCATATCCCGAAGCAGTATATCGCATGGAGACAAAGATCTTGAAGTTATACTAACCGTGGTTTGTTTGATCCGGGCCTATCAAGCGATGGGAATGACATCCCTTGTCTGTTTCCGTCCTCGTAGGTACCCTGCGAGGCGACGACACGCGGATACGTACTATATCCGCCACGAGCAGATGTTTTCTTTTAGGATTGCAGGTGTAAGTGCAATCAATAACTGCGAATCATCGCGATTGTAAAGTACCAATAAAAAGGATTTTTTTATTTAAACAATTATTATTTTTGTAGTAGGCATCGTGTGTCGGTTAACTTTTGCTTAAATATAATATTTAGGGTTTGTTTCAATATATTATATCCGAATAAAGTATTGGATAACTATACATTATAACACTAATTAACTGCCGGATAAAAGTTGTTATTAAAACAATATGTTTTCGTTTTACAAACGTCTAACCATTAACTTTATGTGTCTGTTTGGTATTAAAAAATCTTCTTTAATCTATGTACATCGAATCCATTTTAAAACGTTTCGATTGCATAAGATTCCAAAACGAAATCCCGTTTTTTAAATGATCTGTCAAGTAACTTGTACCTCCATACCCAATTATAGCTTCCTATAATTTAGTTACCAGTTGTTTAAGCCTATTTGAAGATTGTGAAACATCATCGATGACTTAAATTGATAGAAAGCTTAATCAGGACTTCACTTGTACATTGTGAAACAGACCCTAAATCTTCTTAGCGTTTTCCCGGCTTATGCCACGGCTCAAACAGCAAATATAGCCCTGGGCATTCACATTAACAGTGGAATAAAAAACTAAAAATTAAAATTACCTACAAGAAGTGACGTTGACAAGGTTTCGCACTTCGCAGAAATTCTCTAATTGTAGAACGAATTTAATGAATAGCTGTTTTATATAAAAGTGTAGGCATAAAAAATATCAACTGTAGGTACATGTTTTAGTGGGCTTAAAGCAAATAAAAACTGTATGAAGCATTAAATAATATTTAAAACGGGTCACTCACGGGTCAATATTATTTAATATGTTCGAGTCTCACGAGAGTTTTATAGTTAAAATTGTATGAAGCATATAAGAAATAGACACGAAACAACTAAATATTGTTCAATAATTGAACGTAAATACGAGCAGGTACTAACTCTGCACCATTAGTCAACGTTAACCTTTACCTAAAACGTTTACCTAATTCCACACGATACATGCATACTCGATACACTACATACATGGGGGTTGTTTACAAAGTAAGAATTCTAAATTAGATATTTGGAGGTTAAGTTCAAAAAACCGAGCACATTAATTTAAATTATTCATGGCAAGGTATCGATCCTCCGCCATCTGGTCGGCTGCCTCCCCTCTCGGCTTGCGATTTCGCACAACTTCGTCTAGTCCACACGCCACTTTCTCTAAGAGAATTTACGATCTGTGGGGTCCCATTTTTCTAGTTGCCAACTTTTTTCTGATTAAGTAAGTACTGGCAGTGTCGTAATTTTAAACGTTTCCAGGTGAGAGGGAAGGGTCAGTTGGCTGCTGATTGTTGTCTATAAATATCAACTTAGTAACTATAGTTTATCTACACACATGTCATTAGTAGGTACTTTAAGAGCGTTTAGAAACTGTGGCTTTTGATCGCGGAATCATCAGTATTAACAACTTTACCATGTCAAGTTTCATGCCTCTGGTAGTAGTAACGTTACGTTTTAAGATGTTTTTTTTTGTATCAAGCCAACACCATTGTAATAGGTCCGAATTCTGGTATCTATCCATAATTCCATCCATACTCGTATTAAAATGTTGTTGATATGAAATGCCAGTACGGTAGTTTTTTGATATATGTAAATCCTACGATATTTGATGTCGAGCGTCATGAATGAATGAATGAATGTTTATTCACAGGAATACATGGTACATAATATGGTACACTGTACATAAGATGTTACATATACTTTGACCCTTAATGTATTCGGCCTTATGGCATGTGAAAATATTATTTCATGACATGGAAATTTTGTTTGTCTATTATTGAAGACTATAATATTTCTGACAGAGGTTTGTTATGCCACCGTTGCTAGTGAAGCGGATCATTTTGCCTATGACTTGTAAACCCATTTTAGACCACTAATAACGAATCAGAATCGAGTAGTTGTAGTTTTACTTCTTATAAAATTATTGTGTACCTACATTCTATTCATTGCCTTATTATACCTAAATTGTAATTTCTCCCTCTTTGATTGACCTTGGATGGGCTTAAAACCAGCTAAGCTGTGCCCATACCTTTTTCCTTTGTCGGTGCCTAATTCTGTATTTTATGTTCATTGTTTTGTTCAAGGAAATAAACGATTTGTATTTTTTGTATTTTTTTAATCACTCACGGGACGGGACGGGACGGGAAAATCTGACAATTTCTATAGAAAGCGTCACGTGACGTCATCCGAGGGCTCCGAGCGTAAAATCAAGCGCGAAAAATCACGTGATAACGTGATTTTTTCTATAGAATGTGACAGATTCCGCCCCGTCCCGTCCCGCCCGTGCTAGTGTGGGTTATCCTTAATGTGTGTGTCGATAAAATTGCGTCTACAACTGTACCTATATAATTTGATTTGAAAGCACTCGTGTAATTTTTAATATTAAGCCAGATTGAATTTTTCTTATAAGAAACATTAGCTTCGGTTTTTGATTTTTAACTTTTTTCGAGACAAGTTATATTGAATTTGATGAATATAAAACGAGTTTTATTTGTTTGCTTCCGACTGAATTGTTCCGCTGGTGAACTTGAAACACCGACTTTAAATATGAATTCTTAAATTATTTTACGTACATTTTACGGAATGTGTGTGCAGAAAAGAAATTTTTTGAATTGCAATAATCTTATTACCTATATTGACATATTTCAGCTCTTTGCATACTGATAAGTATAATTCGGTAGAAATACATGCGTTAATACATTGAGTGCTGGGAACCCGCTAGGGGAGTTCTCTGTGGGTGGTCGCTTTCCGATACAAAGCGGAAAAACGACGGAATCGGCTACGAGCGTAGCGCGTAGCACTCGCTAGCAGTCAAACACCGCGGCCTGACTGTCGGGTTCACAGTTCGTAGACGCTTTTCGCTACATATCGCGAAAACCACAGAATCGGCTACAAGCGTAGCGCGTAGCACTCGCTGGCACTGAAT
This sequence comes from Lathronympha strigana, assembly GCA_949128165.1. Classification (NCBI taxonomy): domain Eukaryota; kingdom Metazoa; phylum Arthropoda; class Insecta; order Lepidoptera; family Tortricidae; genus Lathronympha; species Lathronympha strigana. Next base: position 8,529,404 of record OX421907.1, on the reverse strand, counting down.
GTAAAAAAATATTTATTTGATTCTTCAACTATGATTATAGCACTGATTTAAGAGCTTTCCATTAACGTTGGACGCGTAACGCAGCCGGCGTCCAGCGAGCGTGTAAAATAAACACATCACTTATACTCGCCACGAATGTTTTTAAACTATCGTCGGGCGATTTAGGTTTAGTATAGTACAACTTTCCACGTCGACGTGAAAATAAAATCGCTTGCTTCTGCAGGGATTTCGCTGCCGTACCCTTTGACTTCGTTACCCGGTTTTCATGCTCTAAAATCGTCGCTACGAGGGTCATGCTGAAAGTACCTATTTAGATTCTCATAAATTGTATTAACGCAACTATATTTTCCCTTTTTACTCTTTCTGACAATAAGGTTTAATTGAAATGAAACAATTTATAATAATTCAAATAGGTTTTTGACAAAAAAAGTTTTTTTTTTACTTTCTCAGTCTATATTTTATACATATTACGCGATTAATTCAATGTTGAAGTCGCCATTAGTCAGTAATTTTCCCTTATAGGTACATATATATTATTGTTCAAGTGCCTGCCGTTAGTGGATTTTTTTTGTTCCTGATGTTGTATGAAATCTGAAAACCTTAATTTAAAAAATGTGCAAGCAAATAGGCGCAAGTGCCTACAAAATAACGTTTACAAAACTACTACTATCTACCAATAAAAAATAATTTTCGTTGTAAGTTCGTTTTATATCCTATCTTCCTGATCTTTTTATTAGAGGGGTGGGTTGGTAATTATTTTTGAAAATATTCGACTAATATTATTAAAACCCATACGTATCTGGCCTGCAAAAGAGCTGCAAAAATCTTTTGCAGGCCATATACGTTCGGGCATTATATAATGTACCTATGGGAAATTTGTCTAGCGGATATCCGTCAGATACACTAACTATGGAGATCTGACGGATCGCCCGAACGTATATGGCCGGCATTTGCCACTGGAGAGTTTCTCTCCGTATACGTTTCTGCGTGCGTAGCCAAGATGCCAATCGCTCACGCTTAATAACGTATCGTAGCTACCTCTCTCTATCACTCTTCCTTATTAGTGTGACAATGACAGTTGCGTTTCGTTAGCGACTGAGCGTGAGCGATTGGCATCTTGGCTACGCACTCTGGTCGGTTTAATAAGCGCTTCATCAATATTGATAGCTACTGGTGGTGAACTGTATGAAGTGTGGTGGTTTGTAGATGAAAATACATGTTATGAATACTTATTTTATTATTTTAGCAGAGAAAATATCAACAATTCATGCAGTTAGGATTAAAAAGGCAGACTGACAATCTGTCCAAAGCTAGAATCTAATATTCAAAACACTTGTCAAATTCAAAGATATCAAAAACATATAATCGGCAACGATAATAATTGTGATTTTTTTAAACACTGTAAAGTAATGTCTATATTCGATAAAATCAATATGTCAATAGTTCTTGAAGAGTATGCAATATAACATACAATTATTAGTGAAAAAATGTAGACACGAAAAATTACGCAGTACAATTGTTCAACCCAGATATAATTTACCGGGATATATTAATGTGTATGGCAGAAGGACATGAGAGTACATGCTACCTGACATACTAAATAGTTTACCAGAGGATACATATAAAAATAGTCTCGAAAATAAAATTAAATGTAAAACTGCGTTGAAAAAATTGTATATATCAAGAGCGGACGGCGATGTCTGACTCATCTGTTGCACCCTACCTACTTTTTTATTTTATTTTGTTAAATGTGAATAACTGTATTAGCTGTAAGCGTAGTGACGCATTTGTACCACGCATAAACCTCTACAGGTTTCTGTGGCGCATCTTAGTTTTTAAGTCATGTGTATTCTTTTTTTTGAATATAAATAAATAAATAAAAAAAAAAATATATAAAACATATCGTGTAAAATATAAACAGAAAGGAGTTTCGTCCAAACTAGGGTATTTTTTAGAAGAAATCAGGTTTACCCAGAACAGATAAGTATACCTATATTACGTTTAACTGTTAAACAAATGAGGCATCCCAAAAAAGGATAATTAAACCAGGACTTGTGATATAACAGTAAATCCGATTAAACTGGCCGGGTACATGATTTATAACATAATGTGGGCTTAATGCACTGTTTACATAAGAATATGTAAATATTTAGGTACATAGCTTTAAAGCTGCTTTTGCATGGGCTGAAATGGACTTGAAGAATATTTTAAATAAACATAATGAGTTTATCTCTGATATAAGTAATAATGTATAGTCCAAAGTACTTCAAGTACCGTACCACACGTACCACCTTCACCGCTAAGGATTTTTCACAGCGCTACGCCGTAGCCGATAACATGAATTTACCGCTTTGTAGCGAAAATGACACGTAGAGGGGTGACAATAACGTGTCGTCATTAGCACTGAATGGGTTAAAGAAAGAGTCGCAATCGCAAAACTATTTGTTCTATAAGTAATATTTTCTAAGTATTAAAAAAACAAAACGCCGAAAAAAGTTTTTAATTTAATAGGTCCCTTCTAAATGACGTAACTTACATCAGTCCCTCTGAAAAAAAAAGCATCTAAATTCGTTATAAAATTTTAAAAATCTTCGTAATTACTTGAAAACAATTAGTTAAGAGAAGCTAGGCTCAAACGCTATTATTTTTTCTATAAAAAATGTGATAATCTGTATTCATATGTGCCTCTCCCAATTCTAAGTAATGTTTTATGAATAATTGATTCAGTTACAATTTTATTAAAGGCCAGGCGAAGGCAGCAATGGATTACTATTGGCTTGTAATCAATAATATATGAGATACCATTTAATCTTATCTGACTAAGGGTAGGAAACTTTCACTCCTTTACATCAGATTATTTCTTGAAGAAAATTCTCGCTAAAGGCAGCAGGTTTATTTATATTGTTATTCTCCGCCATTTCTACAAAATTCAGTTTCTGTTCAATGGAATCAACTTCCAAATCGCCCTGCCCATTTTTCTTTGAGAACTCCTCGTAGGTATGTAGATTTTGGGTCTCCGCTGTTTTGTATGGGAGTTATGTTTTCTTGCGTATAATGTCTCTAGGTCACATCCGCTTACGCTACAGCGTGCTTACGAAAAGCGCTTGTCTCGTTTCTGCATGCAATGTAGTACCGCGCATACGCAAGTATTCATGCAGGCCTAAGATGGATCCACAAATGTCATCATCTCATAATGATTATAAGTTATAAATTTACTAAAATGGGGCTTAATCGTGTAAAACTAACTTTCGACGTTTCAACAATGTTCGAGACATTGCCCCTGTGGTCCTGGAGAAAGACTGCCTGAGGTTTTCTACGGATCATCGTTTCTATAGTCTAAAAGTACGGGAAGCCATTGCAAACAAGGAATACCCCAATTTCAATCGGGACGATGAATTTCGAATCTCATCCACATGGAATCAGGTCATTAATAGATGTAAGCGTAAGTGAATATCGCGAGAGTGAGAGTAGTGTGTCGACAGAGATCCCTAGTGCGAAAGAATTTGAAGTTTGATAATCAAGACCAAGTGACGGTAGTTCGTTAAACCTGCGCGGCTAGTAGATGTTGATGTTAATCTCAGCCAGTCTTTCTCCAGAACCACCGGGACAATGTTGCCCTTAAAAAGTCGAAGGTTAGTTTTTAAAGTTTTACACGATTAAGTCCCGTGTACGAATCCTGAAAGTTTAAATGATAAAAGTTGATAAACAAACAAGTTACACGGAAAGCGTGACGGTGATTGCTGTCAAATGTGGATATATAACAAATTGCAGTCTGGCAAACTCTTGTCTTATCCAGTAAATATCATGCTACCAGCTTGGCATCTTAGTTCTGCTGGTCTAAGTGTTAATTGCCGAATTTTTTATTTATCTTATTTCAATAAGTAAAGTTGGTCTTTTTTTTAATATCCAATAAAATAAGGGTCCCTGTTGAAAGGCGTCTTTCTCGATAATCGTCAATGAGAATAATACGCAAGCAATTTTTGAAATAGATAGCTGTTCCAAACAGCAGTTGCATGGTAAAGAAGTGGAAGAAAATCACTTGTGAATCCTACTTTGTTGTTCACTAAGGCCATGTCAAATATGCTACATAAAAAGTAAAAAAATGTACCGTGACAATTTTCTCGAGTTACAATTTTGAAAAACTCCTTACCTTTATATTGTCAGCAATTCTGAAATAAAAACCAGCACGGATTTTTTTTACCACAACAATCCTATGGTTTTCCTTATTGCATTGTGAATAACTGAGTAATTGTAGGAAATTTCAGAATTGTCCACGTATGAAGAGAATTACCGAATATAAAGGTAACTGATATCAGACCGCACAGACATTGCTAATCAAAATCTGCTACAGTATCGCTTAATGGTTTCCACTTGTATATACCATTGTGAGAAGGCATTATTATATTTATTCAATTGTGTGAACCATTTCGAAAACAATACATAGTTATGATTGTTTTATCTGTGAACCGCAATTCCGAACTGTATGAGGCAGCTAAATGAACCCAACCCAGGCACGCATTGTGTGAATTTTTGAACCTCCATTGTATTGGCATACCCGCTGCCATTAATATTTTTTTCTTAGCAAGAGAAAACGTCGGCAAATAATTGAAGCAATCACTGATGTAGAACAGAATTACTTAGTATTTAATTTAGGACACGATTTATTTATTTTTCCCCCGATATTAATTTCCCCCAGTAAATAGTGGGATCTAAAAGCCATCAGAATTCATTTCTCACATAAAAGTACTTACTGTTTTATTATTATTCTCTTTATTCATTTTCTTTCATAAGCTAGGTTTTTACAATATGTCTAAAGTAAAATATAAAACAATATACAAAAAACAACATATAAAATGTAAACACATTATAAAAAATCTAGCCTAGAGCAGTCCTTATTATTATTATTTCGTTTTAGACAAGCAGCTGATGCTGATACGTATAAATCATAGTTAGCTTAGCACGGTTTCACTATTTATGATAATTTGTCCAGTCTATTTTTAAATTGGTTAACACTTGTAGAATTCACATCTTGGGAGGGTAATTTGTTCCACGCCTTTACTATTCGGTTTGGGAAAAAGTGTTTGCCAATATTGTGGTTTTATACTTCGTAGGTGATAACTTCAAGCTGTGGCCTCTCGTGTGCGCGTTAGCGTGCCTGGTGAACAGGTCGCTTAGTTCGGGGCAGTCGTAATATCCTTTTATGATTTAAAAAGTCTCGATCATGTCTCCTCGTTCACGCCTCTTTTCTAGTGTCGTCAAACCTGACTTCTCTAATCTTTCCTCATACGATAATGATTTTAGCTGTGCTGGAATCTTGGTAAATCTACGTTGTACTCGCTCAATCATTTCTATATCTTTTTTGAAGTATGGAACTGGAAGCCGTATTCTAAGATAGGTCTGATATATGTCTTGTAAATTTGTTGCTCGTGTTACGTAGTGCATTACATCCCCAGACGAAGAAATTTAAATAGGTATTTTATTTATTTTAAAGCAAAAAATTCAATTAGACATAATAGGCAAGGATCCGTTGGTCATACAGCCATAAAAAGATTATAAAAATATATACCTATAATTAATTACAATATACGTATTAATATTTTTTTGCGCCTCGCCCCCTCCAAGTGTCAAGTACTTACGGCGTACATATTTTGTTCTAGTTGTCTTTTTTAGTTTACACATTCCCTCAATGACTTAGGCAACAAAAATGTACACCCTGACGGTAAATTATTGGTCCTTTGAACTGTTTCTCGTTTAAATACACAGTATACTTGAGTGTACAGTTTATAGTTTTGTTTGCAGGTATTGTTTGCGAATAATTGAGTAATTAATATATCACTTTATGCTTATTACTAACGACCTTGTGTTACTGTAAGATTAAAAATGTACATTTTAAGCGTATTTTTGATCATTAGTGGTCTACAACCTCCGATCGAGAACTGAAGAGGTGTAATTTATAGAAGTGCTATTTCAGACGCGCTGAATTAAACATTACCTCCAGAATTTACTGTCTTTTGTTTAAACAAGCGCGCCCTTTTATTCAAATATATTTTATCTCGGTCCTTAACAAAGTCCATTTCAATCATGGGCCCTAATTTTAATGTCTTTATGAAAGTTAATTACCCAAGCCTTAAAATTTTGGAAGATATTTAAACTGGAAACTTGATATCGTCGTTAATTTTCGAAACAATTGGCAGATGGTAATCATTATTAGACTGTAGTTTTAAAGATATACCCATTTATTATAAATTGAAATAGATGTCATATACTAAAGATAAAGACCAACACCGACGGAGGCCAATCCGAGGATCGAACTTGGGTCTTCAGCTTACGCGGCTAACGCCATAACCACTAGGCCAACTGGTCTCACCGAATGCCAGCTAATTTCTCGAGTATATGCAATCTTAGTAATACCAAGTCAAGTCCGTCGGTGTTGGTCTTTTTCTTTAGTATATGACATCTATTTCAATTTGTAATTGGTATATAGTAGTGTTACTACTTTACTACTTGGGGTTGCCAAAGTGAACCCAGGCTCCCTGAGCCGTGGCATAAGCCGGGAAAACGCTAGAAAGAAAAAGAGAGATATTATGACGTAAATACCTTAAAAAAACTCGGTTTACGTGATAAAGAATCAACGAAAAACTACCTACTAACTCTATGCCGTGCAGCCAAGTGACCCAATCTGTCGATACATGGGGCTGATGTCACATTTCTACCTCGAAATGCAGTTTATTGCATCATGTTTATGCATTGATAACTGATAACAAAACAGTTTGTATGTAACCCTTGGTGCGCGAGTTCGACTCGCACTTGGCCGGCTTTTTACGTTTTCAAAACATCAAAAGTCTTGATCGCAACCTAAAACCACTGAATAAAAGCGACGACTTTAATATCACTACGATATTTCAATTTAGATATTAGGGACATTGTTTATTGCAGTTAGTATATTTGTAGAATATAATGTATTTTATATTGATATTTTTCAATTGAATTAAGCCTTGTCGCGAAACATATTCGGAAGTACTTTAATTGCGTAATATTCAAGCATTTATAAACTAGCAAGATTAAATGGAACAAATTGATGCTGAAAGCTTAGACACTTGCTCATGATTATTTCATACACATTACGCCATGCCTCAATTAAGCTCAGCTTTAATCAAAACAAGAATAGTTCATGAATGTCACATGTTATGCTTTATGACGTCGTGTTTAAAGTGAATGTACCCTTCTACGTTGTGTTTTTGTGAAGAGGTATGCAGGTCAATCACGGTCGCAGTTTTTGTGTGGATAACGTGCAAGAGTCTGTTAGTAAACAGTTGTATCATTTATGCTACTTTCTTATAGTAGGTACATCACATTGTCAGCGTCATAAATGTTAGGACATGGGTGCTAAATAAGTAAAGATTTTAAAATACTTGTATAACGTCTTATCCATAAAATACAAGTTTAAATCATGTAATGACGTGACATTTCTTTTGGAATTTAAATATTTATTAAGCCACAATGTTAGTTTGTCGTTCCTTACAGTTGGAAAAATATATATTTTTAGTTTCATTAGTTCTTTAATTTAATAATCATTAAGTACAAAATAAACAAAGAAAAACATTTGTATTATATAGATAAGTTAGGTGTCAATTTTAACAGATGCCACAAAATCTCCACTAAAGCTAAATATAAAATATGTGAAATCTGTGCTCAACCCGTGCTATTGAGCAATTGTTTCTAGAATCAACTCACAGAGCGTGGTGACGTGATACGCACGTGACGTCACTCGCTGTAATTCACTTAGCTGGCGGACCCGAACCCATTTTGATTATGATTATTCACACCCATTGGAAGCGTGGATTGATTAAAATACATGAACCTACCTATATATGCATGTGAGATTCTACATACCATGCCGTGCAGTTATGCTGAGACTGAAATATTAAATACTCGTAGTTTACATACGTGTATGTTAAGTACACAGGTCTATGCAATCATTGCTCAACACGTGTTATCTATTGAGCAATCGTTTCAGAATTCACAGTTCGCACAGCATGACGCGACGCGTGAGGTCACTCCCTGTAATCCACTTAGCGGGCGGTGACAGACCCGAGCCGATCTTGATTGTGATTGTTCACACCCATTGTAAGCGTGGATTGATTAAATTACTTGGATATACAATTCTTCATATAGATACACGCATGTGCAATTCCAAGTGCTGTACCGTTATCATAATGGAAGTACCAACAGTTAGACTGAGGCTCGAAGAAGCTCGAATACTTCGAACACTTACGGTAATAGTTGCCATGAAGACCGTAACTTCTGGGTCACTTTTGGCATTTAAATACACAAAACATGTTTTTTGTTAATAGTTATATTCCCTTTTCATGACGGGCGATTTACCAAGCATGTCAGTAGAACATACTACAACGTTTCTTCTAACTTCCCTGGCTAACGACGAATAGTTGATTCACCCGTTTATATACAATTCACGACAATATTACTCACAATTTTGAAAAGTGTAATTATACAATTTAACTTTTACAGCTGACTTTTAACTTTGTACGTATAATTTACTTTGCTCATTGACGAATCGATGATATTAATTAACGATACTGATTGTTAGTTAATTTCATAAAGTACGTTTTTTAACCCTTATAAAATAAGTCTAAGTTAACCCACTTCCCATGCTTGTATCGTTCCAATCCCTAAGAAACCTAATCCATCATCGTTTTCTGACTACCGTCCTATCTCTATCCTCCCTTTCCTTTCCAAAGTTCTTGAGCGCATTGTTCACCAGCAGCTTACTTCGTACCTTAGTAAATGCGATCTCTTTAACCCCTTCCAGTCTGGTTTCCGTTCCGGCCATAGTACGGCTACTGCTCTCGTTAATATCACTGACGACATTCGTGCAGGAATGAACGATCAGAGGTTAACAGTGTTGACGCTGCTGGACTTCAGTAATGCTTTTAATACTGTTGACTTTGATGTTCTACTCGGGATTCTGCGTTCTCTTAATATATCTCCTGCTGTAATTGGTTGGTTTCGTAGTTATTTAATTAGTCGTCGGCAATGTATAAAGGTGGATGATTTTCGTTCTTCCTGGTGCAACACGCTGGCCGGCGTACCGCAAGGCGGCGTGTTATCTCCATTATTATTTTCCATTTTTATAAACTCTATTACTTCAAATCTTTCTTCTAAATATCACCTTTATGCCGATGATCTTCAAATTTATTCGCAGGGTGGAACTAGTGATCTTCAATCTATTATTGGCTCGGTTAATAGTGACTTGGCAAGTGTCTTGAATTGGAGCCTCGGGTTTGGCCTTAAGGTAAATCCTTCTAAAACGCAATGCATTATTATTGGAAGTCCCAAGCTTTTACCGAAGGTCGATTTTAAAAATCTTCCCCCAATTTTATTTGATGGTGTTATAATTCCCTACTCACAGCAAGTTAGGAATTTGGGCTTAATTATAGATAAGACCTTATCCTGGGTACCCCAAGTCAACGAAGTGAGTAGGAAAATGTTTGCCGCGGTAGGTTCTCTTAGAAGGCTGCGAAATTTTCTACCCATTCCGACCAAAATTGCGCTTGCCCAAACTCTCCTTCTTCCCATTTTGGACTATGCTGACGTAGCATATCTAGATCTTAACGAGGATCAGCTTAATAAACTTGAGCGTATTCAAAATATTTGCATCCGGTTCATATTTGGGTTACGCAAATATGACCATGTTTCCCTTTTCCGCACGCAGCTCAAGTGGCTCCCTATTCGTCTTCGCCGTGACTATCACGTTCTGTCGCTTCTTTATACTACTCTTTTCTTTCCTGCTACTCCCTGTTATCTTAAAGAACGTTTCAATTATCTCCGCTCTGTTAGATCATCTAGCAATTTGCTTCTGTCCTTCCCGTCATCCTCTTCAAAATTTTATAGCTGTTCTTTTACATTCCAGGCTGTTCGGCTTTGGAACTCCCTGCCCCTACACATCAGGCGCGCGCAATCTCTTGCTGTTTTTAAAAAACTGCTTAAAGAGCATTACCTGTCTCTCCCGTAATATATACTATATAGACTTACCTATCATTTATTGTCTTTCTATCTGCTTCTTTTTCACTGTATGGCTTGTATGTTACTGTTATAAGAATATTATATATATATATATATTTATGTAAGTTTATGTATGTCTATTTATACTATTCTTATATGTGTATGTTTATTGTTTTGCTTGATTTGTGTGATTGTTAAGTGCATTTCATCCTTTTTTTTTTTTTGCAACGCCTACTCTTCAAGGATACGTTTTTAATGTTTCCGCTACCCAAAGGTTGACTGGAAGAAATCGCTTTTTAGCGATAAGACCGCCTGTTGTTTGCCTCTGTGTTAATCAAATGTTTGTACCTTGTAAATGTTTTGTTCTTTCTCATGTACCGAGGTGTGCAATAAAGAGTATTCTATTCTATTCTATTCTATTCTATTCCCATTGTAATCGTCAAGAAAAAAAGGCACCGTGCCTATTCCTACTTGCTACGGCGTAGCATTCATAAAGAAACTGAGTAGTAACAGAGGGGACCACCCCATTGACCATCTAATCAATGCTTATTTTTCAACCGACTTTAAAAGGAGGAGATTTTCAATTTGTGTGATATTTTTATGTTTGTTATCTATCTCGGCCTCGGAACTCTGAAATCAACTGATTTCAAAATGTGAAAAGGCGAAAGTTTTTAATTTGTGTTAAACCATATTTTTTTTTATGTTTGTTACCTCGGAACTCTGTAATTTCTAACCGATAAAAAAAATTTGTTTTGGTATATGTTTCCTGATTTATCCCATTTTTTTCAAAATCCATTTGTGATTATGAGCATTTTGATTTGAGGATTTGAGGATGACATTGCGGAACTGCTCGATAATTCTTAGTTCTATGATCCAATCTGAGACATTCCTTTTTTGTTTGTGAGGTACCTCCGAGGTGTGTCAATTTGATTTTATTTCTGATTTAGTGATATAATCCGAAAGGCATTAAGTGAGCTCCTCAATATTAAAAATATTACGTATGGTATTTGGATTCTTTAATGTCAACTGATATCTAAGTCAAATTTATACTTTTACCAAGAAAGTCAATTGAAGTCGGTACCTTTACTTAATAATTATAAAATTCAATTTCTATCCGTTGTCTATGTCTTATAAAATCATTTATTCTCGAAATATATACAGTAAGTGTAACTTACCTAACTACCTACCTCTACCTACCTTAAATCTAAAGTATTGTATGTCTTGAGGCATTGTATGTCTTATTGAAGTTATAATTAAACATCGGTATCAACGTTCGAATTTCATTGCACCATAAAATTGTTTTTGATATTTAAAAAATCAATTCACATTTGATATAATATTATGTCTCACGAAGTCATAATAAATATGTACGTCCGTAAATAATAACATGTACTTATACTTAATTATTTTTTTAAAGTTCAAATCAATTTTATATACAGGGTGTGGCCTGTAATAGGAGCAAAAAATTAAAATGTAGACCCTTTAACTAATCAGTAATTAATTCCGAATGCTTTCAATTAAATAAAATGAAAAATTAATTTACCGTTATTTTCTAACAAAATTAATAGACCCAGCAATGTACTGCAGACAATGTGTCTATTCAGCGTACATGACATTGACATTTACTATCGTTTTCACGTATTAAAAAATCTACTACTTAAATACATCAATATTGCTTATTTAACATATGCACTTATTAATGAATAGTCACTTCTTTCAACATTACGTAACAGGTTACAACCTTAATAATTTAGGTGTGAACTAGCGAAAGAACGAAATGAGTAAAACGCTATAAAGTAACTTCAAACAATTTATTAAACAGTTCCAACTAAAACCGTGCATTAATCTGTAATAATAATTATGTCTATCTTACCGGCAACCTCTTGACCACTCAACTTGCACTTTAAACAATTTGTAAGTATGTTTGTTCAACAAGAGCACGACTATGATGATACGATCTGCTACTTGTTTGACGCCACTCCGACACGACACGTACCGAGGACAGGGTCTTGTCGTAACTACCGAAGAATTTCAGTGTTACTCTGACTGTTCAGTCACACCCCACACTCCACAATCAGAACCGCATTTGGTGACCCCACATTCGTTGCTTTAGGATGACAACAACGGGGCTATTACCTGCCCGGAAGATACTCGTTAATAGTAGTGAACTTAACACAATGCTCGGTTTACTTTTGCTCTTGTTGTATCATGATCATATTAATATTTCGTGATGCGTCGTAACTCGTAACTTGTTTTATTATTGCAATTTGGAAATACAATACTTTGATTCACCAAATTGACGTAAATTGTCATTAGGTACATTGTTATAATAGAGTAGGTAGGTAAGTACACGATTATTAAAAAGTTCGCATTTACAATGACATAATTTATGGTTTGTAAGATAATAGTCTGTGCGGAATGAAAACCGACTTGAAATGAAACGTATTTGAGCTCTCATACAAACTATTACAAACCAGGTCGTTTTTCATTCCGAATGTTATGAACATTTCGATTTTAAATAAATATCAAAAACTCTATGGTAGAAAAGTCTTAAACATACTGTCATTGAAAAGTTGGAGTATGAATAGTATGATTATTCATTCAATGATAAAGTAAATCCTTTTTGTTGCTTAAGCACTGTAAACTTGTCACAGTTATCAAATATTGCATTTGACGCTCTTTGCTCAAGCTTTAAGTAAGATTTACACCTGAAAGTTTTGAAACAAAGTATGCAAGAAAAAGATGCAGATATTTGCCACTCACTGTTACCCATAGTTGAGTCTCAATAACTTGCAAGTGTAAATTCAGCTTCATTCGCTAGATCATTTCGACAATGTTCTACGACGGCTTATCAATTCATAAAAATTGGCCTTCAATAACAAGTATTTACACATATTCACACTTCAAAGATTATGTGAAGTATTTCCACCTAAATGATAAGAAATTAAGCCATTAAAACACTCCGATAATTTCGTACACGTTTAATAACAGTAAAAAATATTAATCTAATTGAAAATATTTTCAATGTGCTGTCCGTTGCCACGTTTGCAAGCTTCATAACGCAGTAACGTATTTCGATGCACTGCGTCAAGATTCTGTTGCCGAATAATGTCGAATGCCCCGATAATTCTGTTTCTTAATATTTCGACAGAATCGACTTCAGCGAAATTTACAAGGTCTTTCACCGCCCCCCAAAAGAAAAAATCTAAACAGGTTAGATCCGGAGATCTCGGCGGCCATCGCTTAGGGCCATACCGTCCAATCCATTGATCGCCAAATATTTGTGTTAGTTTGTCACGCACTGCTACGACGGAATGAGCGGGGGCTCCGTCCAGTTGAAACCATGTTAAATTTTTTATGTTTTCTGGCAAGTTATTATAATATTCTACCACTGCGTCAATTATTAATTCTAGAAAACGTTGGGTATTTAAATTGACATTAATAAATACAGGGCCTATTATTACGTTTCCATGAATTGCTGCCCACACATTGACCGAAAAACGGTACTGATGAGCAGTTTGTCTCATCACACGTGGGTTATGGCTGCTCCAATAATGTGTATTTCTTCTGTTCCACATGCCATTGTTGGTGAATGTGGACTCATCCGTCCAAATGACATTTTGCACAAAATTATTTTGATCGCAGCACTGTTGTAAAAACCACTCACAATAAGCGAGTCTTACCGGATAATCACGTGGCAGCATGGCCTGAACTTTTAAAAAATTGTAAGGATGTTTTTTCCTATTTTTTAACACTTTGTGTACAGTTTTATTATTAAGTCCAAACACACGACCTGCCTTTCGGGTACTTGTCATTGGAGTTCCCCTAAAATGCCGTAGAATTCGCTGTTCTAGTGCTAAGCGAACGTTAACTGCCGCACCCTGACCGTGTGCAGCAGGCTGCACCCGGCCGCCTATCACCGGTCGGTCCTCTCTCAAGCGTTGCACTGCGTTTGTAATAACGCGACCGTTTGGTGGTTGCCTCCGATTTGGATATCGATCTCGATATAATGCTAAGGCTCTGTTAGCGTTACCTCTAGCTTCTCCATACAGTAATATCATGTCGCACAATTCGGGAGCGTCGAAGCCAATTCGTGCCATTTTAAATCAGTGACAGCCATTGATTTGTCAAGTCACATTGTAATGCACATAGTTTTAAAATAAAATAACAACATCAGATCAATAAAAAAGGTTGAATAAGCATAAATAGTAAATCTTTACTTTTAAAATGAATTTGTTGTCAAAAGAAAACGTGCTAATAAAGGAGTACGGAATACTGCTCTCACGAGATTAGTAGTTTCTAATGCGTGAGGTTAAGAACTAGTTTCGAATGATAGATTTTTAAGTAGTTACTATCTTATTAAGAAACATCGCCCCAGTACCAAGCAACTGCCCTGTACCAAGACATCTAAGGATCGATAAACGACAATTTAGCGATCATAAAATTCATTGATTATGTATTGTAACTTTGAATTGCTATATCTCTGATTTTAATCACTTTGGAGCATTAAGATAAGGTCAAGGTAACTGCGTATAATCTGTAGAATCATCGTTTAAATTTATTGCTCCTATTACAGGCCACACCCTGTATAAAACTATGTGGTAATTAGTAATAATTTAATTGAATAATTTAATAGCGGCCTTGGAGTTTCAATTCACAAAAGGTAATTGGTTATGCTCTTATAAAGCAAGTAGTTTAGTTTATTGACTCAGGAGAAAAGTGTAAAACCTACATGGTGAGTAGGTACGTGTCAAAATGACAAGCAGTAAGAGATTTCTTACAATTTGATTTATAGCTTCACTATGATATAGTCCTCCACTAAAGGGTTCCAATTGGTTGACTTGTACATATAATTACAAAAATACAAGGTGTCAGTTTCAAGGTTGTTGGTTTTTGTCAACAGCACTTCAGTGTTTTATAATGACTAAATGAAATGAAAGGGCTAAATGAAAATAATAGTCTGCAAAAATATCGTCTTGTCGTAAGACAACCGTTAGCAAAAACAACGGTTGGCTTTTGTTTAAAGTCTAAGTCTAAAACTTGTTATAAGTACCTAGGTATATTTTTGTATACATTTTTATAAAAGAAATACTGTTTTAAGGCACAAAAATGGTATATATACCGTATTGTATGAAAACTGCGACCGTTGACAGGAAAACTACACCAGTTTATGATAGTACAAAATGGATTCAGTGTAAAAAGATTTTTTTTTGTTTCAGGTAAGCGCCCGCATGACGCTCTCATTTGCATCAAAGGTTTGACAACGATTTTATGAAATACTTACTAAATTCTCTTTTTTCAGGTTGATTTGTTTAAATAATATTTAAAACGGGTCACTCACGTAATTTAGTCGATTTTCGCTCGACATGTTTCGTTCTTTACGAAGAACGTCATCAGGAGCGCCCACTCGCGACAGAGGCAAGTCGTACACTGCGGGCTAATGCCCTATCTGCTCTGGTACTTGCAGCTGGCGGTGGGAGCGGCGCGGGGGGCGACACGGCGGACGATCTACCCTCGAACATGTTAAATATTATTTAATATGTTCGAGTCTCACGAGAGTTTTATAGTTAAAATTGATTTGTTTAAACCACAACCATAGAGGATATTTGTCAAGATTAAGATATACTTAATATAAAATCAAATAATATATACATTATTTTCTGTCTTCACGATATACGCGAGGTTTTTAATAGGTAACTATTTTACAGAGTCAACTTTGTCTAATAGCTTACTACAAAACTCATTACATAAGTCTATACCACTCAAAACAAAATCCCCCGTAAATCAAGCTACTATAATGTTCTTAAACCCTGTTAGTAAAATCGCCGTTAATCGAACTTTCTAACAATGTAAACAAACCGCCATATTGATCGTCATAACCTAACTTTAACATTTTTAATGAAATCTTTATGATTACGTTATTTATGTATCTTATGTTTTGTATGTTTCGATAATACGACCGTTTCAGTAGTGAATGGTATCAGTGGTGTTTGATGAGGTAGTGTGAAAATACAAGGAAAAACAGTGACAAAACACGTGATGCCTTTTGTTTACATGTTTGTAAGCAAGCAACAACAAGCAAGGCAAGTGAATATGACGGCTTTGGTATTAAAATTATAAAACTAGGTGCCTTTTATATCTATCTCCTACTTGTTCATGTTATAAACTTGTCATTTATCGAAGGTATATTTCCAAAACTACAAAAAATATCTTTAATAAAGCCTGTTTAAACAGGGTGGATATCAGAGAATTGGAAAGATCGAGCATATTTTTAGCAGACTCAGATTCATATTTGCACTTCGAAGACTGAGAAACACTGTCTCTGTTGACGCTGCTCTGACAGCTTTTCATAGATGTTTCTATGTGCTCCGTTACGGCCTTATACTCTGGGGTAACCATGTCGATGTAGAAAGAGTATTTATAGTTCATATAAGCTGCGTTCAACAATATAATTATAAACATAAAATAAACTAAAAACAAAATGTATTTCTTAACCGATTATTAATTAATTTAATTAATTAGCTTGTCCGTAAAACTCTTTTAGCATGTTAAGAGAAACATTGGACTTCTTTTCTTTTCTTATTGTTAACCATCAATGAAATAAAGCATGTTTAATTTAAATTATATACCTACAGATACTAGATATTAAGAATAACGTTATCAAACTGAAATATGAAATGTAAAATCGTATCTAGTTACTATCTAATTTCTTATAATAATGTAATGCTAAAGACACATGTATCGTTATTTCTTCTATTGGAATAAATTGGCTGTTATTATTATTATTATTTGTGTCTCCTTTGCGGATCACGGGCCTGTACATCCCGGTCTTTTGGTAGGCTTGCGTGGGGATACAGATCCAACACGTAGAGGCCTTTTGGAGAATTTTTCTGTGTAGTACACCTGCTAGAACCCATTCACGGGTGCATCAATAGATACCCGTGAACCGGTCCCAGCAGGCGTTGGAGCTATTGTAAGGAAAGTGGAAAGAATACCAGGCTATGGCGTTGAGGTTTGGGTGGATCAGAAATGGACTATTGCAAAGAGTTCCGGTCACCTGCCATAACAATGTTTAAAACAAGTTATCGAGGCAGGCGGTGACTTGCCGCCGACTAGATGGGCCCCTGAAACTGCCGTCGCAAGGACGGCCAGGAGCAACATCGGTGTGAACGGCTCAGGGGTGTCGAGAGGTGTGCGCCGCTTTCTACCCAGTGGCTGTTGCCAGCCACTGTGCCCACTCGCGTCTTATGCATATTTCACTTCCACCCCTGGAGCATATCGCTCTAACGACTCCTCTCTGGACGGCCAATGAAGGCAAGCCAGAGCTAAGAGTCCTACGGGTCCCTTTGGGGTCCACTCCCACCGACGAAGACACGCCGGAGATGGAGACCCTGACCGACTCTCTGGAGCACTCGGGTCCGTGGGGTCGTTACTCCCCAACAGCTCGCCACAAGCTGCCCTGCGGGCTTATTATTATTATTATTATAAGCTGCGTTCGGGCTATCTGTAATGCTTGTCCTGGCACTCAATGTGTTCCTCTATTTAAACAATGACATATTTGCCTTTACCTTATATTTTTTATGTCTTTCCCATAATGGAACAATGGTATTACGGAGCTTTGGGAGGCATACGCAGAGTCGAAGCTAACACGCAGAGTCGCAGACACCCTTTTGACAATTAAATGAAATGTGAGTGGTACACAAATCTCAGCGGCGATGGCGAGACGACCTGGAAGCCTTTGATTGGAACTAGTGGGAGACGGGTCAAGACTAGAATACATGGAAGTAAAGGAGGGACGCCTTTGCCCATCAGTAAGTGACTGCATTTATTAAGTATCAAAGATTATGTAAGGAAGTAAGGAAGAGACTTATTTTATTTATTATTATTAATTTAAAAGTCCTGTTGTGCTAACGATACTCTCGTATCCCTTTCTCATCGGGGTTTGATAAAACCTTAATACAATAAAAATCATGCCAGCTAAAGGGCATAATTGGCTTGATAAAATCCAGGCAATTACGTATTTTTGTTGTATATATAGTTTTTACTCACAAACGTCTACACCGAATAATGTTCAAAATAATTTTCGTTATAACTTCGTATTATGTTCGTATTTTTAAATTTTTTCAGGCTTTCCGTTTATAAATTTGAAGCGGGTCAAGAAGGGGGGGGGGACTTTTTTGAACTTTCAGAGCAATTATTTCTGAAAATATTCGACCAATAAAAGTCTTGTTTAGGTTACCTTAAAGTTATTTTGAAAGAGCTATCAGATGATTTGCCACAAATAGGTACATGTTGGCGAAAAAGTTAGTTAGGTACCTACATGTTTGACGCATCTCCCCTAAACATTTTTCTTCACAATATATATGCAAAACTAAGTAGCGGCATACAATATCTCTAATATAATAATATTTAGTATAGTATGCTTTGTAGTTACTGAGTATAACCAATTTGACATACGGACGGACAGACGGACAGGACGAAACTATAAAGGTTTTTGCCATTTTGGCTACGGAACCCTAAAAACGTACAGTCAACCAATTGGAACCCCATTCTAGAGGCCATTCTAGAACCATGTCAAAATGAAAAGCACTAAAAGATTTCTTGCAATCCGATATATAGCGTCACTAATTATGACATAGCCCTACAGTGGCCTGTTATTTAATTGGTTGACTACACACTTTGGTATTTAAATTATAAAAGTAACCACATTTAGTTAGGTGATCTAAAAAAAAAATTAATTTAACGCACATTTGCATTCTGTCAACTCATTTTCTTACTTTCTCATTTGCAATATTAAATTAATATCCGAAATTTTCAAATACCCTATTGAAATAAATCTTTTATATCCAACTTTTCACTAAGCTCTACTGAATTAGTCACAGTAGAATTATTACTCGATATATTTTAACTTTGTCACTTCTAATATAAAATTTGACGAAGACATGTTACGAATGTTTGCAATTAAGTGCCGAGCAAGGGACATGTTATGCGAGGATTGAGATGGAATAAGCGGCACTACAAACAGACGTGTTAAACACGAGCCAAGTCTTGAGTATTTACTCAAGCGTAGGAGTATATTTATATATATAAGTGGAACTATTTTATTTTCATCGAGTTTATAAAATCAAGAACGTTGAAAGTACTGTACAATCTCTGACATAGAAAGCACTAGGCGCTAAGCCGGCTTTATTTGCATGTTAGTAGAGATATTCTTCTTCAGCTTCTTCGTTACACGCTTTAAACCATTGCTATTGCTAGTTTTTGAGCTACTTGCTTAACGATACGTCGCCATTCCTCCCGTAGAATTGTTATTCGTGAGCACTCGTTTATTGTGGCAGACGCACTGGCTTTGATCTGGTCGGTCCATCGCATTAGTGATCTTCCTTTAGCCCTGACACCTTGTACTTTCCTTGCACAACCAGACCTTCTATAGCCGCTCCGTCTTGCCGAGACATTAATGTCAAGAGAAGTTGAGGATCTTAGTTTTGAGTGTAGAAAGCAAACATAAAAACAACTCTTTGATGCCAAGCTTTTCAATAATTGAGACGTCGGTCCGAAACGTTTTTCGTCGACCAGTTTCTAGGAATACTATTGCATTTAAATATCAAGTCTAGAGGTAACCATTGACCCTTTTCTAGCCATTGATTTTAACAAGATACTTGTACTTACACTTTTTTATACTCAGCACGTATATTAAATTGCAACGGTTAATACTCACGTATTTTTATCACATTAGGCGTGACATGTTTCATCTGCCTGATGCATGATGCCTGAGCCGCGAAGGTGATAACACCACTCTGTCTGTCCGACGATGTCTGCCCGACGCCGATGAAACATGTCACGCCTAATGTGATAAAAATACGTGAGTGTTAACCGTTGCAATTTAATATCAGTATGACTCACAAAAGGTTAAATTATACTCAGTACGTATTTTTTTATCTACGTTGTTTTATATTTATCAATAAAAGATAACTTGGACAAACGCTACCGTACTCCTTGTGTCGCGTACCATTTACCGACTCACAATGAATATTAGTCGACTAGCACATCTTAGGTGTAGAGAATTAGGGGAACAAAAGGCTTGCTCGATATTTGCAAGAAGCTATTGTCTGGCAATTAACCACAACGACACTGGAGCGAATGTGTATACGGCACTACAACAACTTTGCATATTATAAAGCCAAAATGTCTAAAATATTGGTCTTTCAAGTCTCTCATGAATTTCGTATTTTTTTTAAATTATGTTTTAATTATAGGACTTTGATTTTGTATCACAGAATACAAAATTATAAAACAAAACATTACTTAGTTATCAGTGACTCTTATGTCATAACTAATAACTAAGCATACTTCGTCTGTTCAATTAGGGTAAGGGACATCCTGGAAATCAGTCAGCGAAGTTGTATTTTACTATTTTATACAACGAGTAAATGTCGCCAGCACCCTAGATCTGCCCGTTTCGGTTCAGTACAAGTTATTTGTATATGGCCACTGCCCTGCAGGGTACTTACATAACATTTAAACGTTAGTTTATTACTGTAGTATCGTCTTCTACAGTGTAGATGAACTAGTAAAGTAAAAATTCAGTAAAAACAGATAAAGATCTTACAAGTAAAACGCTTAAAAAAAACAGTTATTTACGATGTAAACTGACATGCAAGCCGAGTAGGTGCCCTCGCGTCACAGAATGCACTAACCCTTATAATTTCAATACTCGTAGATATATGGCTAGCAGGACAGTGGCCACTTAGCTACGTACCACATAGTACCACTGGTAACAGGCAGTGGGCCTATAAAGACCACAGCAGGGTTTTTTTGGGAAATAATGATAATAAAAAAAATAAAAAAATAATCGTCAGGCCTGGCTAAGGGTTAAATTTTAAAATAGGTTTGCCAGTTACTGATTATTGTTAAAGTATAAGTTTTGTGTTGTTTAAATGGGCATTCAAAAATAGGGTACCATTTTCGTTTTTATTGAAAATATAGGAAGTTTTGGGTTTTTTATAACCAGAATCACGAGTACTATTGATTTAAAAAAAGAAAAAGAGTGTCCCGTTTTTTTTGGTCAGATTTGTAACGCATTTTTTCATACATTTCGTACGGGCCGTTACAAAACTGCCAAAAAATTTTTGTATGGAAAGTTGAGGACCCTTTTCCGTTAAAAGGTTGCACTTTTTTCTGAAAATGCCGTTATTGCCTATTATTTAACAAAGGATAATTCACTCATATGTTTTTCAGGACATTGAAAGAATATATTATTATTTTCTATACAAAGTCCTACCTTCAAAGATTTAGGCTGAGCGTGATCTTTCACTCTTTATACATTTAACGGGACTTTTAAACCCAACCTATAAAATCTGTCATGATAATGAATATTTACACCGACTACTACCCTAGAGTCTGAGAACTCCTCTCAGAATGGGAGAAATGAGTTATAGTCATGGGCTCTGCTAACAGAATCGCTGGCTAAAAAATCAATAGAGTTGTTGTAACTATTCTTTATTTCGACATATTGCCGGTACGAGGAATCTTTTCTTCATAAAATATTATTGTACAAAAGGGTAATGTAATTTCCTGTAATAAATTATTTTAAAAGGCGGTAGTTTATTGTTTCTCGGCAATTTGCTGACTACTCGAGGTAGTACAAGTACCATAAGTATTCTTTTTTACCATTTTGTTTTGTTGGTATGATTGTAAATTTATAGAACTAACAGTCACTTACTATCAAAGTCGCGGATAAATATAAAGGCAAGCGAAACTCTAATGATGCCTTACTTCCTACTTGACTATGTAAAACTACAGAGTGTAACAAAAGTCCCAAACGACACTTCAACAGCTGATAAGGTCAATCAATAGAGTTGTTGTAACTATTCTTTATTTCGACATACTCGTATTGCCGGTACGAGGAATCTTTTCTTCATAAAATATTATTGTACAAAAGGGTAATATAATTACCTGTAATAAATTATTTTATAAGGCTGTAGTTTATTGTTTCTCGGCAATTTGCTGACTACTCGAGGTAGTACAAGTACCATAAGTATTCTTTTTTACCATATTGTTTTGTTGGTATGATTGCAAATTTATAGAACTAACAGTCACTTACTATCAAAGTCGCGGATAAATATAAAGGCAAGCGAAACTCTAATGATGCCTTACTTCCTAGTTGAATATAGAAACCTACAGGATGTAACAAAAGTCCAAAACGATACTTCAACAGCTGATAAGGTCAATGACCCTGAGTACGGTGCAAGTTTTCGATAGGTGCATTTTCGATCAGCTGTTCCATAGAAAGCGTTATTTTGTTCGAATGTCAAAAATTTTCCGCTTGCATCGTACTCAGGGTAATTGACCTTATCAGCTATTGAGGTATCGTTCGCGACTTTTGTCACACCCTTCTGACTTCTGAGCCCGAATTCTTAGTTTACATTCTCAAGACGTTCAATAATGCTTATTATGAGTAAAAGGACAAGGTATTCTGCCTTTTCCGCATTCACAAAATTTAGGGCAAAGCACCTTTTGGGTGGCATCCTTGGTTACACATATTTTCTGAGTTTTATTTCTCCCTGTGACAACGATTACTGTAAAAGACTCAAGACGTCTGATTAAATATCCGTGTTTTAAAGTGTGCCATTTCAGTGAAGTAACCGAAGATAAAGTATACCCGTACAACTCCTATAATACGTTTTTTAAAGATAAGAAAAATAACGATCGATTTTGCCTACGTTTCAATTCAATTATTACAGACATCTCAAGAAAATATTAAAATAAGATTACTTGTTTCCATTGTTAACGTTATGGTGAAGAAAATAAGAGGCAAAAATGCCAGCCTCTAAATTATTTTCCTGAAAATCACACGACGCCAATTGCAAAACTTTTCTTATCCTAAAAAAACGATTGCAAAAATACGAAGCAAAATTCTGCCATAATTTCCGCTGTAAATATTTACATACTTATATATTAAGTACATAACTACTATGCCTAGAACAAGTAAAGATAACTTCCCGGTTCCCCGGATTTTGCTTGAGCTCCGGGAGCTTTGCCGCTGCGCTGCGCCATCCATCGCGAGCAAAGTTGCCGCTTCCCAACCCAATACCAAGATTTTAATGTAGCGCTAGTTTCCACGAAAAATATTGCCATCTTCGGACCAAGAGGAGAAACACGGACTTAGCTATTTGGGTTAGTCCGGTATCCGCACGATGTTTTCCTTCACCGAAACGTATGGAAGTTTGTAAGAATATCTCATGTGCGTTGGAGCTGCTGGGTTTTATTTGGTCTGATGGGAAAAGGTCGGACTGGCGGCTGGTACTGTGGGAAATGCCTCGTATGGAGCCGAACGCCCGCGATATGAGCCTCTACCAACACAACTTGGGCAAAAAGGCTGACTATCCCTCTTGAACAGTACCGGCTGATAAGCCGGTACTGTTCAAGAGGGACCAACACTCGAGGCTTACCAATTATTAATTTTCTAATTTGTTCATCTTCGTTGCATTTTTATTTAATTTAATTGATTGGTGTAACAATTGTACTGTGCTTTTATTCAATAAATAATTACACTACTAAAGTAGGTATAGTGGGCGATGATCACATAAAAACGTACGAAATTGATTAAAATGGATGTTTTACTATTTGGTATCTTGTGCCTAATAGAAAAGGGCAATGGTACTATCTCCCAAGTAATAAAGTGCTAGAACCCATCCCAGGTTCGTTTTACGATTATTTTTCGTTTTGAGGTCGATATAGATCAAGTTCCCAGGCGTACTTTATTTGTCTTCAGACGCTATCTTGGCTATTTGTGTTGAAGTGCACTTAACGTGAATTCTCCAGAGAAAAATAAGAGCCGATCCAAAAGATAAAGTGTTATTGACAGCTTAACTATACCTAAGAACAATGAAACTGATCAGGTTATAAAGAGAGATTCCGTAAAACTTACCCGATCTCTACATAACTTACGTCGTCTCAATTAAAAGTACTCATACATATACTCGTAGATATATTAAAGTGAGTAATATTTTCCCGTCGTATTTAGTTGTAGAGACAACTTCAAGCGAGAAATCTCTAGGCGAGTGCAGCTGGGCTGGGCAGCGTTCGGGAAGCTGCGTCATATCTTTTCGTCGCCACTACCGTAGTGCCTAAAAAGCAGGGTTTTCAACCAGTGCGTCCTACCTGTGATGACATACGGAGCCGAGACGTGGAACATGACGGTCGGGCTGGCTCACCAACTACATGTCGCTCAGCGTGCAATGGAAAGAGCAATGCTGGGTATCTCGTTAAGAGACAGAGTCCGGAACGAGACTATCCGACACAATACCAAAGTAATGGACATAGTCCATAGGTGTTGCAAGCTGAAGTGGCAGTGGGCCGGTCACGTCTGTCGCAGAACCGATGAGCGTTGGAGCAAAAGGGTTCTCGAATGGGCACACCTCGGCAAACGTAGTGTGGGACGCCCTCCTGCCAGGTGGACCGATGACTTGAGAAAGGTAGCTGGTAGTGGTTGGATGAGGGTCACGAAAGACCGTACTTTGTGGCGCACCCTTGGGGAGGCCTACGTCCAGCAGTGGACTGCAATAGGCTGATTGATTGATTGATTTAGTTGTAATTGTTCGTGTTTTCTCAAATAGCTTATGGCGGGTACAGCACATTGAGATAGACAAATAAATTTCGGATAATCCCGTCAAAAATAGGTACGGAGGGGATTATTCACTATGTGTCAATTTTTTTCTTAATTATTTTGGTGACTACAGTTCTGTCGTAGCACGCCTTTCTTGGATAAATGACTCACACTATAATGGGGCGGGACGGGACGGGGCGGGACTGGAAGTGTGTCACGTGACATCCGAGGGGTCCGAGCTATCACGTGATTCTTTCTATCGAAATTGACAGATTTTCCCGTCCCGCCCCGTCCCGTCCCATCCCATCCCATCCCGTCCCGTGCTAGTGTGAGTCATCCTTAACTCACGAAACATCGTTTTAAGTAAAATCAGATTGAATTTAGCTGCATGTGCGTAAGCTATGAGGCCTATGACTAACGCTCACACTAGGAATTGGCAAGCAATAGGTATGTGAAAAAATTGCTACGTGGATAGATAAAGGCAGTGAAAATAATACAATTTAGACGGTAAATAGCTATGATACGACACAGTTCTAAGACACGGTGTGATAAGGAATAAGTATTAAGCATAAGTCATAGAAATATTAACTAAATGAAATATAAACGCCGCCGTTTATACGTAATCTTCAGCCAAAAATGTTGTATATTTTTAACGTAGATATTATTTCTGTCACAAACATTCTCATATTTTTTCGTATATCCGTTCTGGACGGATTTCAATCATCTTTAAAATAACAAGAGACAAATATAATTCGAGATTAGGCGCGTAACATAATTTTTGTGGCAACACGTATTCGTTTAATACATTTATGAGAAATTCCGCACCTAGCGTTACTCGATCGCAAATTATGTAAACAAAGTTTACACTGGCAACCACTACACACACCTACATACTTTGACACATAACTGTCATACCTGTGGTAGACTCGTTTATAATGACAGCTAAACTACATGAGGATATTTGACTTTATAATTTGTTATGGATACTTTATTTAAGTGCATCTCGTCCTCACTTATACATATATACCTATATTGGAGCGATCGTGATGCCGTGAAATCGATAACAATAAAATTCTCTGAAAAAACCATAATAATAGTTTCTTGATTAAATAGCACACAAACCCTGCATACAAACTTTCTATGCAGGGGGGGTCACTGAACTCTGCAGCTGACCGGTCATTACAGTAGAGGCCTTGAAGGACGAAGGGATTGCTGGACGAGTTCAGGGTAGGCGAGACGAGGATAAAACGAGCCCCGCAATACCTGCCCCGGCCAATCATTGTATATAGACGGAGAACCAGCCACGGATATAGGTATACAATTTATAGAGCTACGAGACCCCTCTAATTAATCTGGGCGCCTGGCAGCTGTTTAGCGGATTAACTAATAATATGGCACACGAATTATCTAGTTCCCATCTGGGTTTCTATTCAAATAGGTTAATGTGACATTCATAATGTGGTTACACCTATTTTAATATAGTTCAACTGGCGATATATGAAACTATATCAAATTTGTATTTACTTAGTAACCGTTTCAGGCTTTGTTTATTTATTTTTTGATAAGTCAGTTGAACAAAAACAGTGCTCATGTAATCATTGAATATATTGTACTAGTACGTTTCTTACTGTGTTTATTTGATCTGATATCTTGGTATATAGTGATAATTTTCTTTACCAAGTAAGTCACAACCATGACATATCAATGTCATGTCGAATACTCACACTCCGTTTACACATTTGCAAATACCATATGAGATAAAATAAAATTGGTAGTTATTTTCTAAATGGAACTAATTAGAATACCAGTGTCTTTAAGAAATAACTTAATTTAGGCTAAAAAATGCACTCTTGAATTTAAAACAAGTGCTCAAAAACACGTTGTTGAACCATAGATTTCGTTTTTTTTTTAATGTCGCAAGTATGCTTACTTGTAAGCATACTTGCGACTGTTTCTATTTCTGTAGTGTAATTTAAAAAGACAGAGCAGCGGACTATAATGTTTTGATCATATTTACGCCATTAACAACTTATAGGGAGCCATAAACAAGAAACTTCATGTCTTCATTTCGTGACATTAACGCAAACGCATAAGTTTCCGAGCATGTTTGAGAAATAGTACATTACTGCAGAGGCCGTGAAGTAAGTTTGTTGTAGACGGATAAAACTAGTCCTGCAATATCTCTTCCGACCGAGGCTTGTATAGTGCTTTTCTCAAACATTGTGAGAAAATATTAAAATTAAAATAACTACCAGGTAAATAGTTAACAAAAAAAAAACGCAGCGGACAATAATGTTTCGTTCATACTTACGCCATACATTACTTCACGGCCTACGGCCAAGAAGTAAACGTGGGGAACCATAAACAAGAAACTTCGTCTTCATTTCGTGAAATAAATGCATACATTTCCGATCATGTTTGTGAAAAATATATTATACCTTCCAGATTTTACAATAATCATTATCAAATAAAATATTGAATTTGCTTTTAAT
The DNA here is from genome assembly GCA_949128165.1 of Lathronympha strigana. Taxonomy (NCBI): domain Eukaryota; kingdom Metazoa; phylum Arthropoda; class Insecta; order Lepidoptera; family Tortricidae; genus Lathronympha; species Lathronympha strigana. Next base: position 8,502,281 of record OX421907.1, on the reverse strand, counting down.
TTATAATTTTAGTTCTAAAAAACATTGATATAAATTGAATTCTAACTGTTGCTTCAGTTCTACTATTATTTTTTTGTGGAAATAAAGGTAATATATAAAGTCCTGGTGTGGAACTGTAAGTAGGTATGTATCTTCATTTTCGTTATACTTCCAATCTACGCATATATCATTAGTGCTCTAAAATGCATTCTGAAACCTTAGGCATAAACCAACATTACTAACCAACAAGAATTTACGGAACTGTAAATTTAACATTACCTCCTGAAAACAGTAGATTATGATTTTAATTTTGTAACAGCTGTCGGATTCAAGTTAGTATCTATTCTTGTATCTGTATTAGAACTATATTAGAACAGTTTTCGATACGAAATGCCAATTCAGTATGTTTTTTATTATAAATCGCAGGACTTTGATCTTAAGTGACACAGGACTTGGGATTTAATTCGTCGATAGTTCAATTTGCAGAGCGATCTGACCGGTGTTCAGAGAGGTCGTGAGTTTGAATCCCGCTCGACGTAGGAAATATTTCAATTTTTCTTGCAATAAAAAAAATAATTAATATAAATATGTAAATTTTTTTCGCAGACGTCTCTGCTTAATACAATATTAGTTTAGATAAATATGCAACTATACATAATTCGGCATTAAAAAACTCGTGTTGTAATGCCTTTAATTATGTACCGACCCATAAACTACTATTACAGAGTTTTCGTGGCCATTATGTAGTTTTTTGAGCGACTTGCTTAACGATACTGAAAACGAGGAAGATTAGCTGTAATCCTGATGAAATGAAAAGAAGAGACTTACCTTGATGTTGTATTTGGAAATTCAGCTTCTTCTACTAATCTCAAGCAATGAATGAAATGACCACATAAAATATGACACAATAATTTAACAATAAGTAAAAATTTTAAAACATTTAAAAACCTATGCGGCCTGGTGCTGCATTTAATACGTCGCCATTCCTCCTGTAAAGCAATTTTATTCTTTGTGAGCACTCGGTTATTGTGACAGACACACTCGCTTTCATCGGTTCACACTTACAGCGCTTAATCGCATCCATGCCGAATATTCTGCATCTGTTTTACATAATATCTTTAGAGAAATAATGTTCCTAATTTTCAATTGAATCAATTTGAAGTAAAATATCTCAATAGGTGTATGACGGGTGAACAGAAATATAGCTGTAACTTAAGATTCCTATGTTTTTCACAACTACTTTTATAACGCTCATAAATTTCGTATTTTTTCGGTGTGATTTGCCGTAAATCTTATTATTTTCTTTCGGCATACGATTTATGTAGTGAGTTTCCATTGATTAACTTTACTTCACAAGCCACTCGAAATTCACCAACTTTTAGCAAATAATTGTTTAATTTGGGGTTTATAATACACACAATGCACGAAATAAGTTCAAGTTTTGCTCTTTAAGGACCTAAAATTAAGATCAGATAATTATAATATACAATTGTAAAGCATGAATTAAATCATTTATTAAATATAATAAATGTTTTTGATTCATGTTTTTAAGTAGTCACACAACTATATATAAATTATAGATTGAAAGAGATGTCATATACTACAGAAAAAAGTGACCAAGGCAGCGACAAAACAGGCAGGCAAAAGCAGGAGGACGCTGACGCGAAATGACATCTCTTTCAATTTATAATTATGATATATTTAATAATTGGTTAAAATTTAATTCATTTTCGTCATAATTTGAGTTTAAGTATTTTGTAAAGGCGTTAGACCTCTTAAGAGATATTAAAAAAAAATATATATATAATATATATATATATAATAATATGTTAGATTTTTTGAGTAAGATTCAAAGTTTAATGTTTTTGTTACATTTTCAGGGAAACCATATTTCAGTTCTAAGGGGTGACATAATTTAGTAGGTACCTATAACTATTTTATTACTCAATAAGTTGGTAAACATTGACATGAAACACTTTCAAAACCAATTATATCTCGTAGATATATTTAATGTTTACATAGCGACTGAGATGAGAATTCTATACATATATGATTTAAAAAATGTCACATACACATCAATTAATCTGGTAAAGGGAACTAGACTTTTTTCTCCGTGAAGAACTAGTAAGCGCGTGTGAACTAAGTCGTACGTTTAACAATCGCTTTAAAAGACCGAATTGATTGAATTTCTCAATTTTGTTTATGACTTCTGCGACCGTTCGTACAGGCGCTTATCCGATAGTAACTACTTAACTGGTAAGCGCGTGTGAACGAATTCGAACTTTAGATAAAAGTGGTGTAAATATGGCTTAGGTGGTTAAGTCTGCCCTGGCCGGGAATTCTCAAAAAATGCAATGAAGAGATAAAAAAAACAACTAGATTAGTTTTTGTCAACCAAGACGTAGTGATAAATGCAATTAAAAAACTAAAAACAGATTACATCTCGATGACTGGGTAAGACCAAAAGACGTTTCGTCACATTATTTAAGAAAACAATGCCCTAGAGAAATTATTATTGTTTTTAGGGTTCCGTATGTCAAAAGGAAAAATCGGAACCCTTTTAGGACCACATTGTTGTCTGTCCGTCCGTCCCTTTGTCCGTCCGTCCGTATGTCTGTCTGTCTATCAACACCCTTTATTTCGGGAACGCGTAAAGGTAGCATGTTGAAATTCATATGTATTCATGGTATTGTGTCGTACCAAAGGTAGTTAGGATAATGTGTACACAAATAACTCACAAGCATTTATTTATTTAATCGTATGGCGAATTTACACATTGTAGGCAATTCATTATAAGTCGACATCCAGGTCGCGCAACCAGTCGATCGCGTCAGATGTCAGGTTAGTGTAGAGGTCCTCCGGGTCACTCACAAGCATTAGTAGCTTACTTCATTGTTAAGTAATGGATTACTTATTTACAGTTGTATAAATAATTACCTGCATTTATCATAGCTGTAGGGAAATCGCTCGCTTTCGTCCCCTGGGCGCCATGCCAAAGGGCGCACCTGCCTACGTCTGATAAGCTGAAAGTTACCCCGCTCAACAAGTACCACGTCACTGCGAGAAGCCTTCTACATTATTGCGAACTTTCAAATTTTCCTTTCCTTTTGAAACCTACTTTGGCCATTCGTCAAATAATCAGTGACTGGAATTTTCTTGTGGTTTTCGCCTAATGAAACCGATCTTCTACTTCAGACCATTTTCTTACCCCTATTTCAAACATTTAGTGTAACTAGTTTTAAATTGAGCTCAGTAAGTGAGTAAATGGCTATGGGGGTGACTGCCTTGTCTTTTTATTTTGCCAAAGTCAGCTTTGTTCATAACTTCCTAAAGGATGTGACTTAATTTATAAAGGCGTTAACAAAATAACAATTTAATAAACGAATTCCTCGTCCCTAAATTATATCAAACTTGACGTAGCAGGCAGGTACATGTAGGTAAGCAGAAACTGAACCTCGAGAGACAAAAAAACTTTTCTCCAGTCCTTTTTAGGGATTAGCCATAGGTTGCTCTCATTGGTTCGGCTCGATCAGCTTAAGTAAATTCAGGCCACAAACGTGGCAAGTGGCATCGCCTGAGACAAAACTGCTGTGTTACGCCAAATATCAATTATATGCTAAAACCTATGTATGTCAAAAGTATCAATATACTTTTAAAATAATAAAAAACATTATACAGCCTGAATTTCTTATATTACCTCAATCCGTAACCAAATGTAGGTTTTAGTTCTATGACCCGATATTGCAAGGTAATTTTAAGTTAGTCGTAACTACTAGAGCGTAATACATTTTTGAAAATTTATCGAACAGCAATGTGATGCGTATACTTATTTGACAGCTGTTTAAAGTTACCTACTTGTGACAGTTGTACCGTCACGCCAGAAAGATAAAGTAGCGATATATTGCATGCTGAACTATTTTATAAGGAATAATAAATGGTTAAAAAGTAAGTTTTAATTGCAATTTCGGTCCATAGCACTAACGCTTACGCCTTGTTAAAACATGAGGTAATATTAAAATACACGCTGTATAATAGCTCAGCATCAGCAATAGATTATATTCTCATTAAAATACATTGTAGTAGGTATTCTATCACGATTTGTTGGTTGGTTTTTAAAACTTTCTAAAACGATTCATACGCCTACACTGAATAACGAATATTGACATGAAATAATTAAGAAGTAATATAATTCAATGACACGCCCATTTTTATTGATTTGTGGTTGTGTTCGGTTCGCCCCTCCGTCTCCTTCTTTATGTTTGAAATAATCAATTTGTAAAGTAAATATGACCACTTTAAGTTGAGAGTAGATACGATTTATGTTGCTATATCTGGGCTAACTTGTAGCCGAATGCAATGTACTCAATCCGTTGGCTTATGTAGTAGGGGAGAGTCGGCTATATCGTACCGCCAGATAAATCGTACCACCTCGAGATTTCCTACTTAACAACCTAATGAACTTGATGTAACTTTTGACGTGATTTTGTAATTGTATTACTTATCATCTAGATACATTGAAAATACAGAATTAACAGTATTTCACTACAATATTTATCAGCTTTACTGAACGGTATTTACACATTGTCTACGTTTTGTGGTTATATATTTTATATTATTTATTTAAAAAAAAATACTTATTCGGATAAATCGTATGTTGTACCATATCGTATGTTCTTTTTAGTTTTCAGATCGTTAATTTAATCCCAGCATACTCAACTTAATATATAACCTGAGAAACTGAATTTTTATATGAATAAACTGTCACATTTCTATCTACCTATGGAAAAAAGTTATCCACGTTTGAATAAAAAGTGGTACGATATAACCGACTCTTCCCTACATACTGCGCGTCGACGGGTCAGGTGTTATAAATTTTGCTTTTTTTCCCTATTTTAGGTATCGTAGAAAAACTAGCTTATGCAACAGCTCATATTATATCACCTTATTATATCACTGTTGCATAAACTACTATTAAGTTAAATATATTTGTATCGCTAACCATCCCCTTAATTAGGTCCAGAGGGATCAAAGTGGCTTGTTTCTGTTACATATGGCGTGATACGATCATACCAAACCGCAAACCAATACTACCGCTTTCCATATACCTTGTATTACTCCACCTTTATGTTAAAATGTGGACTGTGTTTTGCTTATAATAAGGTCGGTTTCGATGCTTCTCGATCAAGTGAGATAGTAGGTGTTTGAAACAAACTGTTGATATGATCACGGTGCAAACTTTGGTCGCTCCCGACGCCTGCTTTACTCCGATAACACCCGGGAGTTGAACAATACCTTCATTTTCATTTCTTATTACGAATGCTGAAATTGAATTGAAATGGTGATATTAAATTAAACTAAATAAAAGCAGATTGTAATAGTTTCCTACCGCTTTCTATAGGGTTCCCATTTCCATAGACTATAAAGTATGTATTTATAAATAATAAATAAATAATAAATATTATGGGACAATCTTACACAAATCGACCTAGTCCCACGGTAAGCTCTAAGGCTTGTGTTGTGGGTACTAGCTGACGATATATATAATAGATAGATACATATAAATACTTAAATACATAGAAAACATCCATAACTCAGGAACAAATATTCGTGATAAACACACAAATAAATGCCCTGACCAGGATTCGAACCCGGGACCTCCTGCTTCGTAGGCAGGGTCACTACCAACTAGGCTAGGAGGCCGTTAAATTAAGTATTATATGTATGTATAAAAGTATTTATGTGAAGAAATAACACATTTTTTTCTACCGTTAGCCTATTTGTGTGTGCTTAGTACCACACATTGTAAATAATTTCTTCAATTGCATTACCGAATTCACCTGCACATATTGAGGAAATACTAAAAAAAATCACAAAAATCATTCAGCGTTCCGTAAAAGCAGTCTTCATTCTGCAACGAATGCAAGAGATCTTGTGCTATTTATAGTGATCGATTTGGCGTGCAAAATGATATCGGCGATGTGCCTCAGTCTGTTGCTCTGCCACTGTACTTTGAAAAAGACCTACAAGCAGATCAAACTGTTACGGGAAAATTAGGTATACATTAGGTTAAGTACGGTGTAACCAAGCGTTGGTTCGGACAGGCTTAAAGAAAAGGCGGAAATGCATTTATTGCATTTATCAAATACCTAATGACAATTATAAACCATTAAAAAAAAACTTTCAGTTTATCGTCAAAACACTCGTTCACCGCGGTTATCATCTTATTATAAGTAGAAAGTAATGTACGCGCTCTGAAAATTTTCTTTAGAAGTCTGAAAAGGAAAAAGTCACTAAATAAATCTGGACTGGCTGGGGGGAGTGGTCGATGACGTCGAAGTCATTTCTGGCCATGGCTAACTGTGTAGTGCGAGCCGTATGCCCTGGTGCGTTGTCGTGTAATATCCGAACTTCTCTGTGAAATTCACCCCTCCTTTTTTTGATGGCATCTCTCAGCTGGCAAAGTAAATATGCGTAATAAATAGTCAACATTTCTGTAGTTTTCTTAGGTAAATAATCTATTAGTAAAATTCCTTTAGAACCCCAAAAATGGTCGCCATAAGTTTACTAGCTGACGAACGAACCTTGTACTTCCGAGGAGTGAAAAAAAATGGGGCACGTACACGTAAAGTGGGGTTTTTTTTCCTTTAATCATAGAGGGTTAGGTAAGTTATTTGAAAAATAATAGGGTCTGTTAAAAACATTTTATGATAAATATTTGTTTTTGGAAATAATCTCTCAGGGAGTTAAAAAAGGGGCCGCTAACTTTTGAACCGCACGTCCAAAAATTATGGAAAAAGTCATGAATGTAGAACTTTATCAAAGCTTCGAAAAAATATATGATCACGGTCCCGTATGAATCATAAGTGTTGCGAAGATACTCCTTTTTGCTAGGCTCACTTATTGTAACGGACGGTTAACTACAGAACCCTACACTGAGCGTGGACCGACATTCTCTTGGCCGATTTTCAGAATGGCTGTTCCAGAGTCTTCGATTCTTGCTTTTTTATCTGTCTTGTGTTGAGTTGTACTGTATAGTTATAATAATAAAGTGCTGGTTACGTGTAACGTGTAAATTTTGGCCATGTTCTGTATCTATGACGATGGTAAGGCTGACAGGGATATAAGCATTTAGGTATATATATTTTTTAAATGTGTTTGTTGTTTTCAAGCAAAAATATACCTAGATACAATATTTTATTATGTGTAAAATGTGTTATTTTGTTCCTATAATTAAAAGCAAACTGTCAATGCTAACATTAACACTAAATCGTTGAAAAAGTCTTGCTGTTTAAAAATAAGTACTGAAATATTGAACTAGTTTTAATAGTCAGTCATAAAGCAGAAAAAAGAAATAACAACCTTTCGCGGACTTCCGGAAGACATTCAAAAGGTAAGTTGGCTCAAAACGACTTTAAAATATTAGACTAGATGGACTAGTATAACATTAGGTTATATTTTAAATTTTTTTTTATGGAAAATGAATATGATATGATGAATTTAAAACGTGCCAAATCTCTATCCATTTTTAAGATTAAACTTAAACAACACTATCTGTCACTTCCTTAAGTTGTTGGTCTATTTTATCTATAGGATATGTGTAGTTGTATATTTATGGTTTATGTATGTATATTTTAATCATACGTATTTATGTATGTATATTGGTATATATATTGTGTGCTGATGTGCAACCAGTTCATCTACATATTTGTGCCACCTTTACGGGTTTCTCCTAAGTAATCTCTACTACCCTAAGGTTGTCTGGAAGAGATCGCTTTGTAGCGATAAGACCGCCTGTTGTTGCTTAACTCTTTATGTTTTTATTTATTTTGTTGTATTTTTCTTTCTGTTATGCACAATAAAGAATATATTATTATTATTATTATTATTATTATGATATAAATTTCCCACGGACCACGGAGGCATTAAACCCCCGAAACGCCGGAGGTGAGATTTCAAAATTTTTCGGGACCAAACCCCGTTTTAGTAAAATTATGACGTGTGAAATTTTAAATAAGAATTACTAATATTAATTTTGATTTAAAGCACCAAATACGATAAGATAAGATAAGAATCATTTATTCGTGACGATCACACACAACACATAATAAAAGAACAAGGTGTATCTTGTAGAAAATGCTTACTAGCATAGATAATTTTTCAAATCCCTAGTCAAAATGAGAACGTTGACCCTACACTCAATATAAGGGTAAATGTCGAATGTACATAGTGTTAATTGTATATAAGTAATATAGTAATAACTGACTTGTAAAATGTGTTTTTACCAATAAATATCTGTATCTGTATCTGTAAAACAGAAAAACATAATTGTTGTGTGCATCACGAAATGGACCCAACTCAGCATAATGCTAGTTTTCAAGCCAGCGCTATGCGCTAGGGCAATATGAGTGTGGCTTCAGGCTATCTAAAACGACATACATAGATAATGTAAGCTATCTTTCGACTGAATATTTACAAATCATGTGCCAAACCCATAATATGAATGAAATAAAATATGCAGTGGATAATTACAAGTTAAATCCTTTTGTATTTATGTGTCCATAACTCTTATCGCAATTGCTTAAAGACAACAATTTTACTAAGGTTGATTGTGAAACATTTACTATACCAGCAACATATTTGTCGAAATGGCTGTCTAGTATAATATACGTCTACTGTTCGCTCAGAAAGTTAGATGCGGATCGTTTTAAAGTCCAGCTTAAGTTGTCATTTAAATAAGTGCAAGTCTTTAAAAAAATCAAGAAACTACTTTGAGCGAATAGTGATTTTACTGGCGAAGTTTCTTTCCATTAAGTAGCTTTCCTTGACACCATTGCAGTGGATTAAATATTTCTAGCAGGTCGATAAGTAGATAAATAGCAACAAGACTACCTGTCTATAAAAGTCGAAATTTTATACCCCACTTTGCCGCCCCACAGTCGGTTATATCGTACCCCTTTTTACTCAAACGTGGACATCTTTTTTCTGAAGGTAGTTCTAAAAGTTCAGTTTTTTGGCTAATTTATTTAAAAAAATTGACGACTTGTACTAGTAATAAAAGTTATGTGAATTATAACGCCGGCGGATATTGTTTAGGCCATTATCAAATTAATATGACTCCGTCAATTTTTTCATACATTTGTTCATACAGTCATACGGTCATACAGTTGAGTAATGGAGTTTATGCAGCGCAAGCACAATTCTGGATAAAAGTCCAGTCATCGAACTGACAGTTTGAATGGAGATTTTGGTTATTTTGGAAATAGGTGATACTTAGCAAGTTTTTTTTTGTGAAACGGAAATATCATGAGTCTAATATTAAATATGTAACCAATAAAAACCAACAATAACCTCACAAAAACAAAATATATTGTATTGTAGATATTTGTTTTTGTGAGCGCCCGATATCATGGCACTGTTACTAGCGCCAAATATCTCGTTTTAAATAGTAATTGTAATGTAATGTAATGTTGCAACTAATTATTATTTATTGATAATTGTATTTAATATTTATTGGTTTAATGGTAATTATAGATATTATAGTATTGTAACTACGAAGATCATAAAAACCAACAATAACCTCACAAAAACAAAATATATTATATTGTAGATATTTGTTTTTGTGAGCGCCCGATATCATGGCACTGTTACTAGCGCCAAATATCTCGTTTTAAATAGTAATTGTAATGTAATGTTGCAACTAATTATTATTTATTGATAATTGCATTTAATATTTATTATTTATTGGTTTAATGGTAATTATACTTCGTATCCAAATCGAAGATTACATATATTTACTAGCAGCAGTACACGGTTATGTGCTGTCCTTGTCACACATTTAGAGTTATAATATTATTCAAAAAAAACTGTTCTCGCTCTCGCCCGCCGGGTAATTAGGAACGGCAGCGCTCCCAGCGGCGTGGTTGATCATTACATGTTTTTGTGTCTGTCCGAGTCACACGTATTTTCTCGCAAAAATAGTGTTTTAGTGTATATCTATTTCAGATTGAAGGATTAGGGTGAGTGATTTTACACATCTTCAGAACGATGAATTCAAATTACAGAATAAAACCGCGGCCTAGTTGCCGTTTAACGAATCTTCTTTCGGAAAGTGATTTTGTCCAAATGTTTGATTTTGCTTTCAATATATGTGTGGTAGATTACAATTTAAAACCGAATGTTAGTGTGGTGTATTAATCATATAATAACTAAAAGAATAGATCAAGGAATATTTACTTTGTTCGAAATAATGCTTTTACATCTACCTTCTTTTTTCTAAGTAATATAAGTAAAGTACATGTTAAAGGCACGGGTTGTTGTTCGTAGATTAACATACAAATTTAAACCTAATTAAGAGAACTTTAAGGTTCGTTATGTATTTACGCGTTATAGTATTTACGCGTTATAATTCGTATCAGGTTTGTGTACCAGACCGTATACTAAAAATTGCGCCACACGCCATACTCGAGGGTTAGCCACTTACTTCTAACCCTGGTATTTAACGAAAACAAATGTAATCTCATCTACGCAATGATTTCATCTACCTTTCCAGAGTTCTGAGATAATAAGTATTGAAGTATGCAATGCTAAAAAATTATGAAAGTCGACATGAATTTCACAAATTGTAGTAAATTCGGTTAACAAAATGGCATCTAAAAGTAATTTAAAGTAAAATAGCCATAGAGGTTCCCTCATTTATCTATAGTTTTGTTAATAAAAGCTAGCTTATGATCCGGATGTTGCCGTTTCGAATATCGTCGAGCCTTCGGGACAATATAGGTATTTTAGAGGTTCCCCATTTTATCCCTAAAAGGGAGGTATGACCTCTTCAATTCTTCATGTTTGTCTTGTATTATTCGTGAAAGACAGCCTCGATTTGTCAGCTAAGAAGTACACATACTTATAGCGCTTCTTGTACGTCGTCTACCTACTTCATTTATATGAACTGTCATAAAAATATACTCGCTTATAAAGAATCATGAGCTCGCTGAAATAAGTAACAATGACTACAATCAATAATTATCATCATAATGTTGCAGAGAAAAATTGTAAAATAAAAATAAGATAGGTTTCGTATAAACTACGTTCCTATTTACGAGTAAGCCTATTTCAGGTTCTATCAAGGAAATACTACTTTAATGAGTCGGAATATATAATCTTGATCATGTTTTAATGAAGTCAAAATACTATGACATTGCGATTTTGAGTCAGTTAAGGCTCTAAACTAAAGGGAAGTGTAACCGCAGCGGCAGTGCCGTATTACCCTGTTCCGCTAAATAGCGCGAATGCTTGCTGTAGCCGCTGCAGGGGTTTAATTTGCGACCTAGTGTCTATACGATTAAAGAAGGATAATTTATGTTCAGAGGTGTATTCTTTGAGTATAGGTAAGTTATTTAAGGTAAAGAATAACTTTTTTGTTTTGTTCAGACTCGAAAGAGGTTATTATTTTTTTCCCTCATATTTTAGATACCGTAAACCGTTCAATATACAACGATATAACCAGGTCAAAAATATGATATTTTGGTTTATGTAAAAATTTACAAAATACAATACCTACATAATATGCGGAAATTACAGGTATATTATGATTGGTGGTTCTTTAACAAATTGCACACCTAAAAGGTGTTCAATCGCTTTCCTGCATGCTCGGAGCGAATAACGAGAAAACTGGTTAAAGACACAAAATAGTTAAAGTTTTTTGTGGTTTTTTGCATAACAATAATACCTATACTTACTGATTTTCTTTATCAACTTTACGTATCCCCATCACGAAACAAGGATAGTTTGGTTCGGGAATTTGAACCAATATCTGACGGCGCAGTCTTGCGAATTGTTGCGGTTAGTAAAAACGAATTACAATGCAATGCAATGCATGAAATTATATAAATCATATGATTTTTACATATACATATTATAATAGAAGTATTGTAATTTGTACATGTAGGTAGTGAATGTTGTGGATCACATTTTTATGATACCTACATATAAAATTGTAGATGATATCTTTACGATAATAGGACTCAACACGACTTAATTAAAATTAAGTCGGATATTAATATGGTCGTACGTACCTACTATTAAAACCTCACCGTTTAGGAAGGTGGTAACCAAAACGGAATAATTTTACGAAGCTGAGTGAGTTTGCTAACAAAAACCTCATTGGAGAGTAAATGGTTTTAACCCAATTGAATTATCACGAAACTAATATTCCTGTTTATTGAAAGCATGAACCGATATATACTGAAGTAATACAAACAACGACTTAAATTTTGATTTATAGTTTCCTAGAGAAACTTCATATCATATATATATACACATATATATATACGAAACGAAAATATATTTTTTTTTCGTAGGCTATATCGATGAAATAGGCTTAATCTTATTAAATACCCTACGCTGCTCCGCTTTAACAGCGCCGAGTTACGTGACATAAATCGCGTGTAAATTTGTATAATTTTGCTCCGTTTCAACAATTATGCCACAAAAATTGTGTCAAATAAGCTTGCTTTAACAGCGTTGAGCTTTAACACGTTAATTATGTCAAGGATCGTCCGCTTTAGCAGCGTTGAGGTACTCCACATTAATTGTGTCGAGGATTCCAGAACTTTGCTCCGCTTTAACAGCGTTGAGGTACTCCACATTAATTGTGTCGAGGATTCTAGAACTTTGCTCCGCTTTAACAGCGTTGAGGTACTCCACATTAATTGTGTCGAGGATTCTAGAACTTTGCTCCGCTTTAACAGCGTTGAGGTACTCCACATTAATTGTGTCGAGGATTCTAGAACTTTACTCCGCTTTAACAGCGTTGAGGTGCTCCACATTAATTGTGTCGAGGATTCTAGAACTTTGCTCCGCTTTAACAGCGTTGAGGTACTCCACATTAATTGTGTCGAGGATTCTAGAACTTTGCTCCGCTTTAACAGCGTTGAGGTGCTCCACATTAATTGTGTCGAGGATTCTAGAACTTTGCTCCGCTTTAACAGCGTTGAGGTACTCCACATTAATTGTGTAGAGGATTCTAGAACTTTGCTCCGCTTTAACAGCGTTGAGGTACTCCACATTAATTGTGTCGAGGATTCTAGAACTTTGCTCCGCTTTAACAGCGTTGAGGTGCTCCACATTAATTGTGTCGAGGATTCTAGAACTTTGCTCCGCTTTAACAGCGTTGAGGTACTCCACATTAATTGTGTCGAGGATTCTAGAACATTGCTCCGCTTTAACAGCGTTGAGGTACTCCACATTAATTGTGTCGAGGATTCTAGAACTTTGCTCCGCTTTAACAGCGTTGAGGTACTCCACATTAATTGTGTCGAGGATTCTAGAACTTTGCTCTGCTTTAACAGCGTTGAGGTACTCCACATTAATTGTGTCGAGGATTCTAGAAGTTTGCTCCGCTTTAACAGCGTTGAGGTACTCCACATTAATTGTGTCGAGGATTCTAGAATTTTGCTCCGCTTTAACAGCGTTGAGGTACTCCACATTAATTGTGTCGAGGATTGTAGAACTTGCTCCGCTTTAACAGCGTTGAGTCTCTCCACATTCATTGTGTCGAGGATTGTAGAACTTTGTTCCGTTTTAACAGCGTTGAGTTTCTCCACATTAATTGTGTCGAGGATTGTAGATCTTTGCTCCGCTTCAACAGCGTTGAGTTACTCTACGTCAATTTTGTTGATGATTGTACAACATTGCTTCGCATTAACAGCGTTGAGTTTTTTCACATTAATAAAATCGTGTTGAGGATCGTACAACTTTGCTCCGCATTAACGGCGTCTCCTATTACATATTCTACAGGAATTGTGTAGAATGTAATAAAATTTTACTCCATCAGGTTGTTTTTACCATGATGAGACTTCTCTTCAATAGTAGCATTCCGATTATCAAGATATAAAACACTCCACGTGTCTGTTCTTTATTATAACAATTATTTACAAAAATAGTAATTCTCTTGCTGCTGTAGCGTACTGGTCAATATTTCGTTATCCTACAGTAGAATCGAAGACACCTGCCACTTTTTTATTACAACGTTCTACTCAAAAAGGAAAAACTTACCGTATTAACCATTACCAACCACTTGAATTATTGTTTGGTCTCAGTATAAATCTGTATGTATATTTTATAACAAGATTTCTTTAGTACTAATCTTGCAATGAAGAAACTACTGATAGCTTGTTTTACTAATTATACAACTTGTTTTTGTCTTCCTTTTTTACTTCGATATGAAATACAGGCATATCTATAGTATACAATCACTATGCAGGGATTCGTCAGTAGAGTTCAATTAAATGAACGAAGTATAATTTAAAGCAGGTATATTCAAGTAATGTTAAAATTATATCGACGATAATACACACTCCAGTGTTTTGTTTCACCTAAAAGGTTATTGAAAGTAATTTCATTCTTTATTAATGTCGTTCCTCACTTGGACACGCACAGCATGTCATGCATAAGTCCAATCTAATAAAAATATTCATATAATATTTACATAATAGTACCGTTTTATTTTATTAGGCACTCATGTATGAAGCTAATTATCAGGAACCCATAGGAGCGTACGGATTTGACTTCGATATTTTATTTTATTTTTCCTACTTATATGTAGTATTACAATTCTCTAAACATCTGCTAGTAAATATATGTAATCTTCGATTTGGATACGAAGTATAATTAATAATCAAACGAACTTACCTGTGAAGTTTGATTGGAATTATACGAGTATCCAAATCGAAGATTACATACTCCCACCCTCCCAGACCCTAAAAATTAAAATAAAATCGTCTCTGGTCCTAACACAAAAATATCTATGTGCTCTAAAATAATGATCAACCACGCCGCTGGGAGCGCTGCCGTTCCTAATTACCCGGCGGGCGAGAGCGAGAACAGTTTTTTTTGAATAATATTATAACTCTAAATGTGTGACAAGGACAGCACATAACCGTGTACTGCTGCTAGTAAATATATGTAATCTTCGATTTGGATACTCGTATAATTCCAATCAAACTTCACAGGTAAGTTCGTTTGATTATTAATTATAGATATTATAGTATCGTAACTACGAAGATCTCTGTCATCGAGTACAATTACCTTAAAGGGAACTTACTTACCTTTATTTTACTTGCCCTTTCTGCCTGTCTAAGCCAGGATTAACGGCCCAGATTTGCAAGCGACTTATTAAATATTCTGATTAATAAGTATTCTGAACTCCCTGTCATATTTGGATAAAAAGAAGATTCAAATAAAAATAAACTAGCTTTATTATAATTATTAAAAATGTGTAGGATACATAAAGGATGATGAGTTCAAAATTTAATTATTATGTATCTAGGTATAATTAGACCAATTGCAATAGTGTTGATGACCCAGCGGTATGACGTGAGACCTTCAATACGAAGGTCTCGGGTTCAAATTCTGTCGGCTCGTACTAATGAACTTTTCGGAACTTTTGTACGAAATATTCTTTGATATTTCCCAATCGTTTTTCGATGAAGGGAAACATCGTGAGGAAACCGGACTGACCCGCAGTAAGGCCTAGTTTACTCTCTGGGTTGGAAGGTCAGGATGGCACAGCCGCTTTTGTAAAACTAGCACTTACGTCATCTTGGGATTAGTCGCCAAAGCAAACGCTAGGAAAAAGAAGATCAATTACATTAGGTATGAACGAAATGATATTAATGAACGATTTGATTTTAAAAACAACGGTAAAAACTAACTTATTTTGAGTGAAATGTTTCGAAGGCATTTTGGCCATCATCATCGCATAGTGTTTGTTTTTAATATCAATCACAAGAGTTTAAATTGTGTTATGTTATTTTATTGACACACGTATCATAAAATAATGTATACAACTGTACATAACTACTGTAATTAAAAAGCTACTATTAAGTATCTGATATCGTTTTTTTATTATTTCAGATTAGTTCAAGTTAACAAGTAAAATAATAATAATTTGTTATGTTTGTCATTTCATGCCTTATCTATATATATAAAAGAGGTTGTCCTCATCTACGATCAACGCACAGCCGAAACGGCTAAGACTAGAAACTTGAAATTTTTACCGAAGCTTTCTTTAAGTACGTAGGCAAGGGATAAGAACGGATTTTTGGAAATTCCACCCCTAAGGGGGTGAAAAGGGGGTTAAAAGTTTGTATGGAAATGGATTTTTTTGAGCTAGAGACTTGAAACTTTGTGTAAAGAGTCTTTATTATAATTAAAGAAAAGTTTTTTCATGGTTTTTGGAAATTCAACCTCTAAGGGGGTAAAAAGGGGGTTGAATGTTTGTATAAGAATGGAATTTTGTTTTGAGCTAGAGACTTGAAACTTTGTGTATATACTTCTTTTTACAATAAAAGAAAAGGATTTTCATAGTTTTAAAAATTCAACCCTTAAGGGGGGATAAAAGGGGTAGAAAGATTCTATGAGAATGGAATTTATTTTTGAGCTAGAGAATTGAAACTTTGTGTAAAAACTCTATATTACAATTGAAGAAACAAGTTTATATGGTTTTCGGAAATTCTACTCCTAAAGGGGTAAAAACTAAAAAGGAGGTTGAAAGTTTGTTTGAGAATGGTATTTTTTAGCTACAGTCTTGAAACTTTGTGTAAAGACTCTTTGTTACAATTTAAGAAAAGTGTTTCCATGGTTTTTGGAAATTAAGGGGGTGAAAAGGGGGTTAAATCTTTGTATATTTGAATAAACTTTTTTTTATCAAAGAAAAGTGTTTTCATAGTTTTGGCAAATTCAACTTCTAAAGAGGTAGAAAGGGGGTTGAATGTTTGTTTGAGAATGGTATTTTTTTTAGCCAGAGACTTGAAACTTTGTGCAAAGACTGTTCATTATTAAAATATGGAAAAGTTGTTTGCTAAGGGGGTTAACAGTTTGTAAGCAAAAGGAGATTCTTTTTCTACTCGCCTACTTTAATCTGTCAATTACGAGTACATAGACAAAACTATAAGCTCATACTTTTCGATATTAGACAGTCCAACTCAACTATATTATCTCATTTCGATACGCTGTAGGCAACTATAATAGAACTTCATACAAAGTCTATACTTATTTGCGATGCCGCCGCGCCTGCGCCGACCACGCGCCCCGCGCCTGCGGTGACCGCGCCCCCCGCGACTGCCCCGACCGCGCCCCCCGCGCGCAATTACATCTTTTTGTGTTACATCCGTGTTAAGTCAATGAAATTGAATGATGAAATTGTTCCTCAATAGATGATGATGATGGTGACTCGTAGAAAAAGTATTGTATACAATCGTAACATAATTAAGTTTTTCAATCTCGTACCTTACTTAGGCCACTCAGCAAGCTTCGTGGCCTAAACACGGTACTCGACTGAAAAACTCTTCATTATATCACGATTGTATAAAATACTATTTTGAGCTATAGGCTTGAAACTTTGTGAAAAGAATCTTTATTAGAACAACATAAAAGTTTTTTCATAGTTTTGGAAAATTCCACTCCTAAGGGGGTAAAAACGGGGTTGAAAATTGATAAAGCGGGGAAATAAAGATTTTTTTTAAACTAAAGACTTGAAACTTTATGCATCAATGCCTTATTAAAATAAAAGAAAACTGGTTTCATGGTTTTTTTGGAAATTCCACCCATAAGAGGTGAAAAGAGTGTTGAAAATTTCTATGGCGGAAGTTTTCTTTTGTATCCATAGACTTCAACTCAACTTTGTTATTCAAGTATGTAGGTAATCATTTATGCAATTTAACCGGACGGTTGTCTGTAAGAGACATGTTGCTTTTTAGCGATAATACCGCCTGTTGCCAACATCTACCTAATAAAAAACTTTAACGTTGTCAGTAGTATTAATTAGTTTTTGCGGAGTGCAATAGAAAAAAATATTTGTATTATATACATAATTATGTGTAGGTTAAATCAAGTCACATTTAAAAAATATAAAACAAGGTAATATTTATCGCAAATTATTTAGTACCTATGCAGTGAATCCCTTACAACGGTGAAATATCCGGATTTAGATTTTATACTATTAATATATAATATGTGGTTTTTTACATTCACTAGTAATATCATTATTGCATGTTCATCATTTAGACAGTCGAGAGTAAAAGCAAACGAATAAGGTAGGCAACCTGCATTATTAAATAAAATAACTCATAAGTTATAATGTTGTCGAGTTAAGGATGTTGTACTTTTGAACATAGAAAAACAATAACAAACGCAATTTCCCGAGGTTTTAAGAGTCCTTAGTTGTCCTGAATAGTAAGGAGACAGCGGAAATAGTCTAAGTAGCTCACTGCAGGTAAGTACCGCTCTCAGTAGAACGAGAAGGTAGTTCTTTCGTTTTAACGACTTTTGTTGGTACAATACGTTTTACGGTTAGTTACAGAAGTATTTGAGGTAAAGTAAATAAGGGCATTGGCACATGTGAGCCCCTTTAAAATTTACTAAAACGGGACTTATTTGCGTAAACCATTAAAAAATAGCATATAATGTCCCCTCGAAACGTCGGAGGTAGTTTTCAAAGTTTCACGCAATTAAGCCCCGTTTTTAGTACCTAAATTTATAATATGCGTTAACCTCTGGTGTTGCGGGTGTCCATGGACAACGTTAATCGCTTACCATCAGGCGATTCGTTTGCTCGTTTGCCCCCAATAGCATAAAAAAAAAAGTTTAAATATGTGAGAGCCCTTCACAATTTAACCGTCAGCTTATTGAAGGCTTTTGAAAAACGTTTTCGAATGAACATTTGTGATAGGTGCATTAATTTAGACGTACATCACAGGTATACATTCCGCGTAATGGACATAACAGTGCAGGGTTAAAACATGTTCACGGCCAAACAACAAGCCACGTTCAATAGTGTCATAACATCGGAACAACCTACAGAAACCGGCACGCAGCATCTCTATCTCTAGCGCCTTCGTAACACCGCTACGCCGGACGATTCGCGAGGTGAAAACCCTTTTGCGGCGGCAAAAACATAAGTGACTCCTTCTGAACAACGTAAATGAGAATTAAAAGGAAAGGTTCAAGGGCTAAAATGGTGTAGCGGCGGAGCTGAAGCGGGTATAGTCATCTCTCTCTCTGGCGGCGCCCTAGGCTGCGGCGCGCAGTGGCGCTTCGTTCCATCCAGTCGCGGTCTGTCGGTCGTCGCGACGCTCGGGGCCTGCTGCGCCGCCCGTGCCCGTCGAGTCATGTGCCATGTATGAAATGCACTGAAACTGCGTCGTGCCGTGCGCTCGGCACAGCTCGAGCAGGCAGATCGTAGCACAGGGCCGTCGCCGTCGCGGCCGCTGTTCCAAACTTTAGTGATATCCCAGTGCAGTGTACCATCGGGCTTTGTTTTGTGTTTGTGTCCGTGGTAAACTGATTCGTTACTGTACATCTGTAATGTGAATCAGGATTGGTGATTATCGTCCTTAACCATTAATTAAATCTGTAGGTAACGTGGATTTCATGCATGTTGTTATCGGATCACTGTACTGTTTTTTCTGATAGGTTGCTTCACCGTCAACGTAAATTTTTGATTTAAATAATATCCAAACAATCCGTACGCAACGCGAAAACGGTTACACAAGAGATAAGCGTTTAATCTGAATATCACGCGGTTATAAACATGCATTAGCGCTTACGGCACGGTAGTGTAGAGAGTAATTCGTAGGTACAACATACTCGTACTTGCTGACTAATGAATGTTCAATGAACGTTTTCAGAGTCAAGGACTCTCCAAACACGTTCATCTGGACATACGTCAAATTGAAATATAATAGTTCAAATTGTATGTAAGGTCGCCGTCGTAAATGATCATAAACTGTGATAGTTAAAATTTAAAGAAAAAAAAAAAGGATTGAAAAATTATGATTTGATTACATCCCTGTTGATTACATGGGCAACCTGTGGCATGTTTATTTCGGTCGTTGTTTATGTTTGCTGTCAGATATTTTAGGAGCGCTAAGCTAAAAATGACTGCCATAAATTACGATGAAAAAAACTGTAGTAGATTTAATAATCGCCTACCCTGGTACATCCTGGAATAGATACTCTCTTGGCGGAAGAAACAAAAACAGCGGCGAGTTGTGCGGTTGCATCTTTATCATTAAAATTAGGCACAAGTTTATTTTTACTCTAACCTACTATTCGTTTTCATACGTGACGTGCCGTAGGCCGACGAGACAATGATGAATAGATAGATCGCTGGCACTGTTTGTAATTAGTCGTTGTGAATGAGACGGTGTTTAGATGACAATAACACTAATAATCTAATTGCTTCTGCTTTGAGTAAAGAACAATGGGTAGCGTGGCCATTTTAGGATACTATTTATATGGCGACGGAATTTGTTTCGGTGTCGTCACAATTGTCTTGGTCGTTCCTTTGATTTTACTATTTGTAGTTATTTATTTTTAGTCCATGGGTCATTTCTGAAAATTCTGGCAACTACATGTGAAAGATTAGCTTTTTGAAAAAATTCGCATTTTTGCTCATTTTTTAAATGGGATCATTAGACTGCATGTCAAACATTTCAAAAATGTGAAACCAGTTATATAAATAAACCAATATTTTTTGTTGTTTAAAAACAGCCGTATCTTTCGATGTATTTATAAAAGGACCATAACTGCGTTTAGAAAGTAGCAACTACCTATTTAAGCTTTCTAGTGATACAATGATTAATCAACTTTATTAATATCACGTTAAGTTCGTAAATAATTATGTTTTAATCATTGTTAGACAGCTTTTGAGGCATATGGCAAGTGAACGTCGTGTCGGGCACCTGCCACTGAGTCGATCACCTGACTTTATTGGACAGGGGAAGGACACAAAAAAAAAACATAAATACGTTGAAATATGCAGCCTTAATCAACATGACATTTTAATTTTCTCATTTAACGCACAAAACCAATATTATCGTTCACTTGCTTATTTTAGCCAAATTTACGATGGCTGACAAAATTACAGTTATTTTGTCAAAACACGAAAGCTATTCGCTTTATGAACTAAATATTTCAGCACACAAACATAAGCAATACACCGCGTTACATGTGTTACACTAAGGCCCACTTGCACCAGCCACAGTTAGCCGCTAACCTGGAATTGAGCTGTCATATTCCATACAAAAAATCGCTTAACTCCGGGTTTTGTGGCTAACCCCGGGTGGTGCAAGTGGCCCTTAATGTAATATCTCACACAATAACCGAAATATGAATGACAGAATAAAGACTACTACAAAACCATTACAAACTCTTGCTCCCGCTCGCGTTACTGTTTATTTCGTAGTTTTAAAAGTCAAGGATATATGCAAATAAAATACGGTAATAAAGTTAAATAAAATTAATAATTTGTGTACTTTAAACAAGTTAAAACATTAGTTCTCCGCGTTGGGGCACGGAAGGTGAACGACAAAACTTAGCTACAAATACAATTTTAAAGCACGAATCAAATCATTCATTAAATGTAATAAATATTCCGCGAAAGCAGGAGGTCGCTGGTTCGTTCCCAGCCCTGCTCACCGGGGACCTTGGTCACTTTTTCTTTAGTATATGACATCTCTTTCAATTTATAATTTAGCTACAAATATTATTATTTTATTAATACAAAATAAATCGATTTCAAAGCATCAGGAAGCATGATCTTATACATGGCAATTATTCATTGACTTTAAACATCCCTAAATCGTTTGTGTTTTTTATTGTTATAAATATCAATTTTCAAATGCAGGTAAATATTGAATAAAATCCTGACTAAATTCACGTGAGGTCCCATTTAATAGTGGGGCTGGTACGACTATGCATACAATTACCTAGTTAACAGTGCGTGGTACAAAAACGACTCTTCAATTGGACCAGCAACCGCTCAACGAGCAAATTGATTGAAACGATCACATCACAATTCTTATAAAAGCCATACGTCAATTCTGTTGTCTTACTGAAAAAAGGCTCAAGTTCCATACTATTTTTCCAATATCGGCTTGTTTATATTTGATTCGCAATTTATTTTGTTACAATTTGATTCAGGAAGTTGTTCCAGTTTGATACGAATAGCGTCACATGTCGTCGATTGGTATTTCTATCACACGACCTTGACCGAACTGTTGCCGTGCCTGGTGCAACTATTTAAATATAATATTTATTTAATTGCTAGTGTACAAAAAAGTTTCCAAGCGAATTCAGGATTCGAAATGTTCTGCACACGTTCTTGTGCTTGTAAACTAATATCTTCTTTAGGTAAACTTCGAACATTTCATCCACATGGGTTGGTGATTGTACTTGAAAAATTCAGTCTCTATTTTGCATGATATATGCAGTCCACTGATACATGAAAGACAGAGTTTTTCCCTAAAAAAAATTCGTCTTGTAAACATACTTTTGACGCTAAAGTAACTTGACAAATTTGTCAACATAAGATCGGAAAAGTGAGTATTATTGTCATCCCCGTGTTACTCTGTTCTCAGCGCGCATTAGTTCCGCTTCTTTTCTTCTCAATAGAAGGAATACGTGTAAAACTGCATAAATGTCAGTGATTCTGCTATAAAAAATTTCTATTAAAGCTTGCGAGTCATAAAAGTAATTTTTTGACGCAAATTATTGACGTTAGTCGAAAGTTCAATTTAGAAAATTACGTTTGTATTGTTTCGTATTCTATTTATGGACAACGCGAGTGAGCTGAACGGAAATGAATGATCTTTTGTTCGTGAAAGGATAATTCATAATGGTATTAATGTATTATTTAGTATGTATTCTATTAAAGTAGACATTTGTTGTGGTTGTGGTTGTTTATTAATTAACTAACCCTTTCTATAATTTTTCTTGAAATCAATTTTTTTCTTACTGTGTTTTACTAACCGATGCACTAAACTAATAACGCAATATATTTTTTTATTAAGTACCTACTGTAAGTTACTGTATATATTTCGACTAAATATGATAAATAAAGTTTATCTCCTTTAGGTTTCACACCCAATTTACCGTGTATTTCTAGTAAATATTTTTTACAAAGTATAGTGTACGAGGTGCACCTAAATTTAACGGTTTTTCACGATATACACACACACATTTGATATGGTTTCTTTCGTGAACTGTGTCCTTCACTCTGGAAGCAGTAGTATATTTAATTTATTTTTTTGTTGGTTTCGTTACAGTTTCTGGTATGGGCCATGCATGTTTGTCTGTTAAATAGGCATCTACTTTGTAATAAGCCTTCGACATCAAATATTTTTTCAAATAATTCTTAAGAGTGGGAAAGGACAATTGCAATGCTTCGTCCGTATCTAGAATTTTATACCTAGGTACTTGTTATTGGTCTAACGACCGAGTTAATATTATTTTGCATTTATAAGTATGTATACGTATATTGTCTGAGGTCTCTATTTAATTGTATCGGTACCTGGTTAACCCTACACCTACATAAACTACCTCAGCGATCATAGTCATAAAGGAAAAACGTCGCAAAATTTTGGATAATCCTGTCCTTGGGCATTTTCTAAGGATTGTCGTAGGTACATGTAGATCAATAAGTCTGGCCTAGGGACTGCCTTTGAGACGCTTATCCGTCCAATCTTCATCCTTTCTTTGCGTCTCCTACTCATCCTAAATTCCTGACGTGGAGTCGCCTACACTACTATCAAAATTATTTAGGTACTCTCTCTATTTTCAAGTAAAGGAAATCACAACTGGTTACAAAATAGAATTTGGTACTGACAAGAAAGTTTTTTTTCAATTTATTTTAATTTTAGAAAGCCGTGTGGCTGACTAATTAGATTTCAACTGGAATGGTTTCGATTAAGTTGCGTTTAGTAATGAGTGAAAAATATTAATAAAGTGGAAAAAAGTGTACCTATATTTTCTGGTATGTGCGTGGTAAAATGTAAAGGTTATACTGAAGAAAATTTGCAATTTTACTTTAACGAGCTCATTTCTATTAACCAAAATATATGAAACAGTGATTTTATCACGTGATGTAGGTTAAAAATGTAAAAGTAGGAAGAGGTACTCTGTTAGTGGTAGAATACAAGCTCAGCTTTTAATCTCGTTGTAAGAGATTTTTGATAGTGGTTCAAATATACAAAACCTTATTATAAATCATCTCAAAATCATATACCAAAAGTTTTTAATCTACTTGCCTATAGAAAGACGGACAATGCCTTTGAAATGTAAGTAGGTATATACACAGCGCATAACATACCTACTGCGTTTTACCAATTCGTATGGATGAACGGTCGACGCCCCCAGTAACCTACTTACCTAAATGCCTATAGAATTTGCTAAAAGAGATTCTCCAGAAACGTGAAAATTGGTTTATCCGTCCGAAGCTGCGAATCAAAAGATTTATGTACACATTGCTCTCATCACGTGCCCGGGTTCTGAAACAAGATTACTTGGCGTCGGCGGCTTGACCGAAGTTGTAATTACGCACATACGGTAAACAACAAATATATGCGACCATAATCGGTTATTTGGGACTGTTGGACCTTTCGTTTGTACTTAATTTACTGTTTGATTGAACAAACCTCTTTAACAGCATCATTTGTGACATACAGTTATATTATACTATACTGTTCAGACTAAATTAACGACTATATTTATTTATTTATAAGAATCACGGAGAAGATGACCTTGGCCCAGCAGTGGGACACATACCCAAATAGGCTATATATAAAAATAATGAAATACACATTTACCGTACCGACTAAAGTTTAAACGGTTATAAATTCAGTTTATTAAGTGGAATTATTTACACCCGAGTTAAAACTCATATACTTACGATGACTATTTTAATTAGTATGAAATCAGCCATTACTGCGTAGTATAAGAGCGTGAAATAACGCTCTTACTTAAATTCCATTTACAATTACAAAAGCAAAGTAATAAATTTACTGTACCACCTACATACAATTTTAATCAAATAAAAAGCAGCACATATCAGCATGTTAATAATAAGTCATGTTACGTAGGCACCTCCTTTCGCGTATTGTGTTGGTAACAGTAAATAATGGGTTGCGTTAGGCGGCACGCTGTTACCGTTTTTTATACTCCGTCAATGAAAAATAAGTAATTATGGAACCGTTGACTTTTGTATTGCTTTCAAGCGACACTGCGAACTCCGTTGATAATAGAATAGGTAATGTGTCAGTTCATATATATATATATATAACGTTTTGAGGTATTATTTTCTATCATTTTATTTGTTGTTTATTAGGCTATTCTTTCACGTGGCAAGTCACAAGCTTTTGACTTTTAATATGAAGGATGAGACGGGCCTGGTCTGACAGAGTTAATTGAGAAATATGAACCATCCGTCGCAATGGATTGTTTATCAATTTTTGTTCAATGATATACTTACTTACTAATTTACTATGTATATTCTACGACATAATAGAACAAAAAAAAACAAACATTAATCTTACTTATCTGTATTTTGTAATACTTTAGTAGTAAATAGTACCTAAGTTTTTTTTTAGCTTACTGCGAACTTTAAATGAAATACACATTCTGAAACAAAGAAACAGTGCTAGGGTGAAAAAATCAATCTCATGATTGCTAACCAAACACGCTTCGAAAGAAAAAAACTTTGTATGGCTTTTCGAATGGTTACGTAGTAATAGACTCATACAATGACACGTATAAGCTGACATTTTCTGGATATTCTTTTGGCCAAGGGGAAATAGTACTGTGCAATCTCCTTGTGCAAATTCCGAAAAAACAAAAGGTTTTATTTCATGATCGTTGGAACTATCCTTTTTTTCCTTATATTTAGTTTATATTCAGAAACAAATAATGTCACTCTTTTGAACTATTTCAATTGTATCTTCCTCTTTAGTTAATTAGACCTAACATACATTGATGCAGAGTTGAAAATTAGAGCGGAAACGAACGAACGGAAAAGAATCTGAAAACAAACCTATGTTTGGAAAAAAACGGTTTTTAACCAGAATTTGTTAACGCGAATTGAATTTAATACATACGCTGCCTATTTAGTGACCACAGGCTAAAAATGTCATTTTTTGTATTCATGGGGTAAGGGGGGTCAGATAGCGAATAAACTCGTCTAACAGCCGAAGGCTTAAATAAGATTCCATGTAACTGAATTATGATGGAGGTTTGTTATACTAAACTCCTTTCTTGGCATTCACGCATCGTATAGAAGATACTTACCGAACAGGCCTTCGCTTCGGTTCTCATGTAAATTTCCTCTATATTATTATTCGATTTTTATTTATTTACGTGCGCTTAAGTACATCAGGTTGCAGATTTATATGATAAATGATAGACAATGGCTCTATTTGACTTACAATCATTATGCGTACTAACTTAGGATGTTGGCAGGCTATAATAAGTATGAAAGTTTCTGAGGAATTATGTTGTAAGCACAGACCGTATCAACTACTGTGTGTGGCCCTAAGTAGCCAGATACTTGATGTAGGTATTTCCTAAACAACGTTTTGTTCTTTTGTGCCCTATTTTTGCTATAAGTCAGCGTTGTGAAGCGTATTGCCTTTTTATTCTAACTTGGCAACGGGAACAGAACGTCTACCCCAGTTTTCCTCGTTTCTGTCTGCCACATTATGCCAAAGAATTCAATTCGTGTATCGTACTTAAATATTCGGTTATTAAGCCCTTAGATGCATGATTTTATTAATTTAATTAGTGTTCTCACGAAAAATATACGTTATGGCAAAATGCATTTTAACTTCGCAAAAAATAAATTTAAAAATTATAATCAACTTTTAATCACATTTTTAGTAAATAGGTAATTGCAGGAAATGTAGAGTCAGCTGCAGAGTTAAGTGACCTCCCTGCATACAAACTTTCTACGCAGGGGAGTAGCTCAACTCTGCAGTTACCGTACATACTCTAGAATGGCTGCAGATGGAACTTATTGAGACAATCTTTGTTTAGAACACAATAATACTTAACATTTACTACAATGTATTCTGCTTAACACCTTAAACTCGGCATTCGACATTTCATCCACTTTGGGCCCCTTATTTGATCGTGTGAATATCCAATTAAACCGGTAGAGAGTAGATTGTTAGGTAAGTTAGACTTACTATATATATTTTGAAAATAAATGTTATCAATTAAACCGCACATCTCGCGACGGCCCTCATTGAACAACATGTCTTCGTCTAGAGGCCTCCTCCATATCCCTGTCCTTAAAAATTATGTGACGAACCATCATCTAGGAGCACAAAAAGCTCATTTACAATACCAAGGCATATGCAAAGCGTTTGATAATTTCAGGAATATACAAAAACTTGTTCATGGCCTTATCGCAGAAAAACAAAACTTCGTGCATGGAGTATCATTTTCGACAAAGAGGAAAAAGACGTTATAGCATGGAGTATCACTTTTTATATAGACAAAAACTTTTTTTTTTAAATCGGAACCGCCTAAATTATATCAATAATTCACATAAACTTGACAAATTGCAATATCTTATAACAGTTTTTACAGTTGGAAATATTACCTACTTGATTTGCTGTGAATTTCATTTATTGTAAAAAATCGCTACCTTGTCCGAACTTTTGACCTTAAGTAAAAAATACGATAGTCTATGGCTGCTTGTTGTTTTTGTTTTGTAAGTATTTGAGCTAAGGTTGCGTAATTCAGCCTAAAAGAGCGGTATAAAAATGTAAACATTTTAGAACGTAGAAAATATATGGTATTATTTTTGATACCCTATGCATCTTAAGGTTAGAAAATTGTGCAATAATGTAAATCGTTAATGACTCCAGAAGTTTTACTGTAGTCGATTAAGTTAGGACTTATGACATCGTAAGCTATAAGTATTCTTGTTACACAGTGTCGTCATGAGTCGCGTGGGTAAGCGTTACCTTTTATTTTTAATATAAACCAATTGTTATTCACTCTGTAACGGTAGAGTTTTCTTCTTTACTGGTCGGTAAACCTACGTCTTTGCAATCTGCTATTTATTGAGCCAATCTATTACATGCGATAGCTTTCGTCCTGGCGCAAAGTTCCGATTCAACACCTCGATAGCTACCTAATCTCGGTTCAATGTACGCCACCGTTATAATTATCTGTGCATCGTTTATTGAATTATTTTAAAATAAAATATATGAATATATAACGTACATAATCCGATAAAATGTTTCTTAGCTGATGACTTGTGAGTAACAATTAACATCTTGGTATCTTGCCAACCAAATAAAACAAATCATTGCCTGTGTCTGATTCACGCCTGGTATGACGTTTTAATGGGGTTACAAATAATACTCGTTTTATTAGTGGCTTGTATCAATTCAGATATATTTAAACAAATCATATGAATAACAGTATACAGTGATTCGATAACATATTAACCGTTTAAATTTCAGACTTAAAAGGAAGTATGGGTTAAACTAAAATATGTAAACAATAAAAAAGAACAATGAATATCCATAATTATTTCCAGTTTATATAAAACTGTAAAAAGTGCGACAGTGTAGGAAGCTGAATAAACAAACCTATATTTTCCCCCTTTATACTCGAATCTTCTACAATTCTATAAATCCAAAAGACACATTTTCTTCCCCGCGATCTATTTTAACTTGTTGATTCGACTGACATATCACTTGTAAGCTAACTTCGAAGACTGACTTGTTATATATATTCCACTGTTATCTAAAGTGCCAAACGTTGGAGTAAGTGTTGAGTGGCTTGATGGTGATTGCCGCGAGTGAGTGGCGCGGTTGCATGCGCATGAGTGGGTCGGCCCGGAGGGTGGCTCGGTGTGTTGCTCGTGCGTCGACGGCAGCACGGTGGTCGGAGGCGGGGTGTTCCGTTGCTGCGTGCCCTGGTGCGGGGCGCGCGCGGCGGCGCCCGTCGATGACGCCGACTACGCGCTGCGCGGAGAAAGTCCGCCCTCCGCCTCCGCTCTTGAAGAATACGGTAAGCTTCTATTTTATACTTATGTATTAGCACAAATAAACCGAATCTCGACCATTTGAAAAAATGGCTGAATTGTAGCGTAAGAATAATATACTTTTGAGTAGGTATTTCAATACTACTGTTTATTTACATACGATTTTTCGTTACTTGTATTGAAAGTAAATCTGTAATCTAAAAACGTGTTCTTATGCCGTAATGAAGACTCGCTTATGTAGGCTTAAATCGATTTGCTTATGCATGCTACGCGAGTTGTTGTGTTATCATTAATTAATTCATTTTGTTTTAACCATAACAGTCTCGCGTCTTTAACAAGTAGTGTTTTCTAAATTGTAAGAGATGGCATATACTACAGAAAAAGTGAGTAAGGCGCTCAGGGCTGGGATCGAACCAGCGACCTCCTGCTTTTGCGGCAGACGCCCTAACCATTAGGCCACCCGACCACGGCGGCCAGAGTCCGAAATTTCCTAAGTATATGCAACCCCTTCTTATTTTGAAACGCTTAAGGTGCGTTCCGCCACAGCTTAAGCTCAGACTTACGTCTAGTGCTGTCCTTCCAGATAATCTTAACAGATTATTTTGAACTAGAAGCGAGAGAGATGACGCCACCATACTGTGCAATTGTAAAGCATCAGTTAAATAATTTATTAATCTGTCACTTTTTCTGTATTATATGACATCTCTTTCAATGTATAATTTATATACATATAGTACTCGTAGTATGACTACTTAAAAACATGAGTCAAAACATTTATTATAATTAATAAATGATTAAATACGTGCTTTACAATTGTAAAGTATTATTTTCTCTATATTAAGAATAACAATTCACTAGGTACTAAATTAACAATATGTAAGCTCAAATTCTGTTTCAAGACATACTTTTTCAGTTTACCTCTTTCATGTTTTAAATATTTTGGCTTTTTTTTCGGTTTCGGTATTAACTGTAGCGCAAACAAAGGGATGCTCTTCCAGTTCAGTTAAAACTGGAAGAACATCCGTTTTATAAATTAAATTTGATATTTTTTACTTTGTTCGCTGCCGCAAGCTATTCATGTCTATCTTTCTGACCTTTCAGTATTTCAGTAAAATAGACGAAGATAGATGATTTTTACGTTCCGGGTTTTGTTATTGTTTCTTTGTACTTACATTACAATACATCTGGACATTTTATATAAATAGCGATTATCGATATTTGCGTTAGTTTTCGTAGAAAAAATATTGTATGCAACGTTGTATACAAGCTCAAAAATGTACACAACCCGCAAATACTAAATATTATAAGCAATAAAAAACCTGGTCTAAAAACAACAACATTTGGTGATTTTACAAAGTGTGTGTTGAAATGAAACAATTCACTTATTAACGTACTAGCATAATTGTAAAGCACGAATCAAATTATTTATTAAATGTAATAAATGTTTTGATTCATGTTTTTTGATTTTTTTAAGTAGTCACACTACTATATATAAATTATAAATTGAAAGAGATATCATATACTAAAGAAAAAGTGACCAAGGTCCCCGGTGAGCAGGGCTGGGATCGAACCAGCGATCTCCTGCTTTCGCGGCAGAATATATGACATCTCTTTCAATTTATAACGTACTAGCATGTTATTGAAAACCCCTTAAATGTATCGCATTAAATAACAAACTATGCATTCATCGTAAACACAAAATTGAAAATAGATAACTTTACAAGAGCAACATATATTGCCGTAAGTAGGTTTATCTACGCACATACACCTATCATGTGTGCTCTAAAATGCGTTCAGAAACCATAAGCAATGACCAGCATTACGAACCAGCAGGAATTAACGGATCTGGAATTTTCTGAAAACAGTAGTCATAACCTAGGTAGGTTATGAGTTTAAATTTGGAACAGCTGTCAAATTCAAGTGGGTGTCTATTCTAGATTCTAAGCGCCGCCATTCCGAACTATCATTTGTTTGTTGGGTTATTGTAGGGGATTATTTTAAAATCTATAATCTATAGATATTTTACAAGTAGCACGAGTAAGAATGCAGGTCATTTTCCTACGGTTCGTGAACCCATCTTAGAGCACTTATGATATGTGTGTAGATAAAGTAGTGTATGCACTCTACTATATATAATTGGGCATTAAAACATTCGTGTGATGTTATTATGAACCCACACTCATGTTGTCCTTGATTATGTGCAGTCGCATAAACTACTATTTACTCAAGCCTCAATCATATGTTACGACCAATAAATCATGTCACCTAGGATATTAATTTTCTTTTTTCATGAATTGTTTTTGAGCTTGAATCTCAGAGTCGCGGGTTCGAGTCCCGCCCGGCCCGAGGTCGTGAAGTTTTCCTGATTACCTGTCTTTCTAATAAATTATAAAGTTATTTTACCACTTTAATTTAAGTTCATGCTTAGTAATATATACGATAACAAGTTTAACTTTTCTCCTATTTTATTACGGGTCGAAGTTGTAATTACTTTATTTAATTCTAATTCTAAAACTTTTCGTCTATTAACTCCTGTAATAGACGAAAAGTTTTTTAGGAGAAACACTCAAAGCGTGATTGGAATTATCATAAATTCAGATCTACACAAATAATATAATTTCAACTAAACTGGATAGATTTTAACGTAACTAGTAAAGATCATTAATATTATATTTTTCATTTCTTTGATATTTTTTATATTTTTCCTATTTAACGTTAACTTATAATTTGATATTTTTAGCTGTATTTTTAGCGTTAAGGAGTCCTGAGATGTAAAAAAAGGAATTCTAGAATTTTACTGATATAGTAATGATTTCTTAATATTTAATTTTCTTCCTGGGCGGCCCAATATAGTTCGGCTTACTTTTTATTTAAAGACTTAAATAATAGCATATCCTGCTGAACCGTCTCAAATGAAGCAAGCCGTTGTTGTTATCGTGTTCTTTGCACTCCCAACTACCTACTGATGTTCAGCGCGATACACAAAAACCATAGATCTCTAGATATTGTTGATGAAGTAAATGAATGAATGAATGAAAGGGTATACTGTATTTGAATTTGCGGCGTGCCTATGCAACATAATACGCGGGAGTGGTCGTATTTTGCACAAATATTGAACAAAGGGGAGGCAACTGTTCTCAGTGTAGGCCGCTCTTTACCTACCCTAACTGTACTCGCTAGCGAGTCGCAGCGCATCTCGCTCGTACTGATATTTAAGTGCGAGCGAGATACACTGACAGTAAGTTAACGCGGGCGTTAGCGAATGCGGACGCACAAAGCTGATGGTGAGGGTACCGTTTACGTAAATTCGACGTTTTAAACCGAACAGACCCAGAATAATGGTCTGATTGATGAGTCGGTCAATATTAAGAGAGTAATTACTTGACTATTTGACACTGTTTAGATAAACTTTGCGGGTTGGAATGAAATTGGGACATCTACAAAGGGGCAATCAAGGGCTGGTTTGTTAATTAGTTAATACTACTATAAACTAAACTAGATAGTAGATATACAGTTCGACATAAAAAGGTAGAAATTAGAAAGTGGCAACATCGTAGTGTCGTCCCTTTCAAATCAATGAAAGAAATTAAAAACGACAACACTACGATTTTGCCACTTTTTAATTTCTACCATTATTTGTCGAACTGTACCTGTTACTAGAAAAAAAGACAAGTGACCGAAGCTTGCAGTGCTTATATGTAATATTTCAATTTATAGATGGATTTGTACAGGACAATTGTTTGATTGTCTGCTTGTGTACATACAATTAATATTCACATTTAATTATGAAGATTACTGGATTATTGGTTTTACTGGTTATTTTAAAATTCAATCTGTAAACATTTGAATAACTTATAATAATTAAAATTAAACACTTTAGAACGGGATTGCGTTTATTAACTGATGGTCATGGACCCTACGTTTTGAGCCCTTTACAGCAGTCGTTTTCACAAGGTTCACAAGATGACGACTGAGAGAATGCGAATTCTCCCCGTCAATCAAAAAAGTTACTTGTGCAAACAACCTACATACAAAAATATAAAAATAATTAAAAACAAAAACTCAATACACAATGTATGTTAATATGTTCAATTTTAATGAATAACAAGGGCGGTAACAGAAGACAATATTAACTTATAATAAATAAATATTTATGTTATTGGTCACATGTATAATATGCTTTACTTCACGTAGCTGTGTAAGCTATTTGGTTAGTTATTAAGTTATTAAAGTTATATTTAAAAATACAAATTACTTCCTAAAATACAAGTAAATATTTATTTAGGTTTTGTTTCAATATGTGCATAACATTTTTCAATTTATAATTTATATATCCTTGCTTGCTTGCTTGTTCCTGAGTCATGGATATTTTCTATGTATTTATGTATTTGTATATTATATATATCGTTGTCTGAGTAGCCGTAACACAAGCCTTCTTGAGCTTACTGCGGGACTTAGTCAATTTGTGTAAGAATGTCCTATAATATTTATTTATTTTTATTTTATTATTATTATATATAGTAAAAAGACTACTTAAAAAAACAAAAAAACATGAATCTAAATATTTATTACATTTAATAAATGATTCGTGCTTTACAATTGTACTTGTCATATTAAGCTAAAATTTCGCTTTAACATCTCAGTACCTAACACTTAACGAAATAAATTACTTAACATGATACTTAATGATGTAATTGGCTTAAGTTCTATTTCTATGTCACTACCTTTCTTGTTGCCTTAGCTGTGCGTTTTTCGTTGAAATAAAATAAAATATAGTGACATAGTACGAAAACGCTCAAATTTCGAATATTAGGTAGGTACTCACCCCCTTATTCATAAAAAAGAAAACAGACATTTTAGTTCAATTCTGTTACCTGCCATTCTAAAAAATAAAAATTATGTCAATCTGACAGATACCTAAGGACACACACTCATTTACATAGCTAAATTGTGATGTGCATTTATGAATAACGCCATAAGTGTTTTAGTCAGTAGAAGAAGATGCAATTGCTCAAATTATATTGTAAAGGAAAGAAGAACTTTACATACTTACTTAATAAAATAAGTTTCTACGTATTTGTCACTTTGACAGAAATACCGAAGGTGAATATACAAAATCTACTTTGCTTATTCTTTAGTTGACTAAACATTATTTGTCATTTCTATATTAATTTGCGCCAGCTGTTAGTAATGGCGCCTATGTAGAGCATTTGAGAAATAACGATTCATTCTGTCTTATTTATTAAGATCATTCGGTCTGCCCAGAATAAAGTTTAATCTTACGGACCTGTTCTGAGGAACGTTACTGTGACAAAAATTATTCTATCAAAATATATTTGATAAGGTAACGTAGCTTAGATAAAAAAATAAAACTCGTCCCATTTGACTAGCTGTCGCTCGCCACTTCGTTCGCTTTGAAACGTCAAAAGTTTAAACTTGTTTTCACCCCCCCGTTTCGGTTGAATTGCAATAAATCCTTTCTTAGCGAAGCTTCAACGAAGCTATTGGATTGTCCGTTAGTTTATATTATACGACTGTTTTATATATTTATAATTGTATGATAATATACGAAAACATAAGCTGCCTGAATAATCGATCAGTTTTTTAAATCTCTGTGATTTCACTTTGACTCCTTTACATTTATTTTGCTTGAGTTTCTTTGCGTCGTTGAGTTAAGTGTACTTCAATGGATCTTTAGTGGCAAAGGGGGAGGTTAAGTTTTAACACCTCAGGTGTTTTTCAAAGAGACCATTTGCTTCCTAAAATGTCCTGGATAGGTATTATTAATTATTGCCAATCATGTTTGGTTTTTTATAGCTGTGGGATTATAGTCAGACTAACCATATTGTCGGTAACAGTAGAATCATAACAGTAAATATTTATATCCGTTGCTCTTTTAACCAGGAGAACTTACGAAAGAAAAGGACAATATGATCTCTGACTGTCCAGGAATTCGAAGAGATTTGAGAAATCCTGGCAAACCTATACTATACCTATACTGTACGAGTACCTAGTGCAATTGCCATGAATTGGATATCAATACCTGTTGGGTGGAGTCCATTAACCGCAATGTTATGTAGTCTTTGTTAGTAATGAATACAGCGCGCCGGCAATGTCACATATAATTGGAGCGGGAACAAGCTAAAATGAATATAATATTTCTCTGACATTGAATATTCTCTGATAGCTATTTCTGTCATGTTGAGTTTTCAGGACGTTAGTATAAATTGTTCTCATTAATGACGATTTGATTAGTTGATTCACAATAAATTTGTATCATAGACAATGATAGCCTATACCTATTATGATGTTATCCATTATATTTGAAATTCTACATTAAGCATGTATAAATACATATGTTAATAAATAAAAAACATACGAGTATACCTACATTTATTATTTGCGTATGTCCACTCTGAGTTTATAATCAACGCAGAACTAAAATGACTACCTAGAAGCTTGACTGTTCTCGGTTATGTTATCTACATGTCATTACTTACCATTAAGAAGGATTTTTGCAAAATTCAAATGGGGTTTAAATATTTTTTTGCAGACGAAGTCGCGGGAAACAACTACTTGTAGGTACAAGGTATAAACAAAATGTTGGTGCTCTTGTATAGTTATATCGTTTAGGTATATAAGGTCAAGCTGAGTTTAAGTAATAAGTAATTTGTATTATGTCATCATGTGCTTAATATTACATTAATCAAAGTTAACACGCAACTCACCCTACTTACCTACTTCAGCTATTCCCTAAACACTTTCAGTTAAACTTACCTTAAAATATTCCGTGCTCAAAGGTTATATTTTCCAGTCCATTAAAAATTGGTAAATTAAATCGCTTTGTAAATGTAATGTTTATTTTCTTTCCTCGCAAGGTCACGATGCTTAACAAACGACTTACCCTTGATTTGCTGGAGCTCATAATATACCGAATGACTGAAACGGTATATTTAGTTAATGGGTCCCCATAACTAACAATAAAGTTGTGATTATCTTTATGCGCGTAGAACTGTTACCGTGGCTAAATGTGATATATGCGAGTGTCGGGCTCGGATATATTTTATTGCGAAATATTAGACTCTCACTTTTTTCGCGTATCTGATATTTGATCTTTTATGTTTACGGAGTGCATATCGAACATCCTAGTGGATTAAGTATATCGTGTTATTTAATATTACTTGTAACTAACTAAAAAACTGTTGCTTATATACCAGGCACCTTAATACTAAAATGTATTTGTTTTACCTTCAGACCTATAGCAGTTATGTATATAAATAAGACGAAAATTACTTTAATTACATAGAGTAGACAAAAAGATTAGTTTTTGTTTAGGTAACATTTAATTTGATTGAGAATCTCTCAATAAGAAAAGTGTTAATGGACATATTCTTATACTTTTCTGTATTCGAAGTATAGATTAAAATCAAAATACTTATTAACCTAAAAACGCTAAATGGTATTGCAATGTTATACCAGCTCGCAATAGGGTCATTAAACAGCTTTTAAAGATTGTAAACGGTATAAGTTAGTTATACTTTGTATAAGTAACACATATCTTGTTCTTCGTTCATACTTCAACATTTCTGCTTCAATTCATCGTGTTGGTATTGCTGTAGGCTTGTTTTTCTCAACCCCTGTAGGTACGCTTTGCATAATAAATTCCACTGATCCTTATATTTTGAACCGCTTGCTCTCTTATTAAATTTGAATAGTAAGCATTTTTATTAAATTTCGAAGCACCCAATTGTTTTCGTAATTTAAGGCTGATACGGAATTCTATCCGTAAGTTCTTCACCAGGAAGACAGTAATTACTCGCTTAAATTTTGTCCTTGTTCAGACGTAGAGCAACGAGGTACGAATACGTAATTTCAATTCCTACGTTCACTTAAAGCACTCGTATCGTAATAAATAATGCTCTGAGAAAACGCGAAAGGTATTATGTTGCAAAATACGGTCAATTTAATAAGCTCCTTTTACGTTTCCCTTACCGCAGACATGTGTTCTAAATGCTCTTATTGCGTTGTTTACAGTTGCCCCGGAACCAGTAATAAGCTCACCGAGACCTCTCGGCCAACAGTCGCCCCTTCCCGGTATAGAAGAGGAAGACGACTCAGATTGGCCACTCGAAGACGCCACAGACGCGACACTCACACCTTCTTACAAAAGCACCAGAAGCAGCACAGACACGGCTTATACTTCTTCACGGAGTTCAGGGAAAAAACGATTCGGGAGTCCTTTGTCAGTGAAGATATGTATTTCGGCTGCCGCTAGGAAGTCAGGAAAAGCGCGTAAGCGTGGGGGGGGCATCGGCAGCGTGTCGCCGTCCGCGCCGCCGGCTCAGCAGGGCGACGAGGCGCCCGCGCCGCACGGCAGGATGCAGGCGGAGCAGGGCAGCATCGGCGAGCTTCAGAAGTACCACGGCCGATACCTCAAGAGCCGCCGGCATACGCTCGCTAACGTTCGGTGAGTAATGACTAGTAAGCTAAGTACACCATACCAAGTAGTACCTATTATAAAATGTAGTAAATACAACTCTTACCGCGGCTCGTGAAGTGATGTAATAATGTATGAGAGTATAGTCTCATCGATCTGTTCTGTGATAGCCTTAGTTCAATTCGCAAACTTATGAGCCAGGACTTCTCTGATAACTCATAAGTAGGCAACTTTGATTTATCGCATTTCTTTAGTTAACCGGTTTGTTTAATGTATCTTTGTTTTATGTATCTTTCGTTAACTAGTATATTTTCTCTCCACTGTTAGTATCATATGCAAACAAGCTGCGCACGCTTTGTACCTTAAGTTGTTTCTGTGGAAACTTGTAATTGGCTTACTGTTTCTATGTCACTACCTTTCTTGTTAACTTAGCTGTAAGTTTTCCGTTGAAATAAAATAAAATAAATAATAAATAGTATTTCGTGCTTATAAAAATTATCGAAACGAAATTTGGTACAATATATTCGTACCTACTTTATATGTAATTCTGTAGTGTTTTCAGACAGCCATAAACTAAGTAAGTATTAAAAATTATGTATGTAAATTAAATCCGCGCCTGACGATATTGCCTGATCCGTAAGAAAAAAACCGAAGTCATTGGTATTTTATTTTATTTTATTTTATTTTATTAGGCATATTAGACAGATAACATTCAGTACATTGATATATTAATAAAGTGGTATTTTTTATACAAAAATGTTGTCCAAAATAAGTATGCACAGCAAGAGTAATTATTGAAAATGCACGAAAAACTATCCTAAAACTATAATAAAGCCATTACAAACTAAAATTACTAACAAAGAATAACTATTACTAAAAACATCAAAAACATCAAATTAAAAAAAAAAACCAAGCAGTTAAACATGTTGTGAATAAACATAATACATTTTTAAATTTAGGTATGTAGGTAACTAAATTATGTGTGATAGTCAAGAACTTCAACCACCTGCCTCCTGAATACCGCAGTCCGTGAGTCAAAAATATCAATTTGTCTATTGCTAGATACCAGGTCATTGTACTGACGGCACATTCTGACTATTGGATTGTAGAAAGAAGTATTGTTCCTATATACTTGAAGAGCAAAGGTTTTGGGAGCGCGGGTTCTGAACCGAGGAGTGTTAAAGGTAATTAGGGACAGTAAATTAGGCGAGTAAATTTTGTGGTGAAGAATTTTATGCAGAAATAGTAAGTCATGCAGGAGACGTCGCGTTTGGAGGGAGCAAATGCCAAACTCTGTTAGACGTTTTTGATAATCATGGCGTATTAGATCACGCTTGTACCGGTAGGACATAAACTTGAGGCACTGTTTTTGGACTCGTTCAATGTTGTTACAGTGAACGGTGTAATAGGGAGACCACACTACGCACCCATACTCGAGTACGCTACGTACGAGGCTTTGAAAGAGACTGAGTACACTGTACGGTTTTTTGAAGTCCCTTGTGACACGAAGGATGAAGCCCAGCATTTGGTTCGCTTTTTTGACGATGTGCTCATGTGCTCATCTGGCATACGCTGCGGCATGCGATAAACGTTTAAAAGTTTATTTTTCATCATCAGTAGCGACATATTAATTTATTAATTGTCCCCAAAAAGCATTCATTTATATACCCGTCGTTGCTTGCGTGCTAAAGTTCTTTGTAACAAATGATCCGTAAATGTATTAAGTCCCAAACTTCGTTTTCTTCCTTCGGTTATTATTATAGGCGCAGATTAAACGTCAAAAGCGATAACGATTGATTTCGCAGTCAGTCATATATAAAGTATGCCGAGGAGAACATGCGAGACATGAAGAATTTTCCAATATTTCTTGTGCTTGTTCAAATTTTGGTTGTACGTGCTAACTTTTTGAAGTATCATTACTTATTAGAATGATAAATGTGTATAATTTTTATAAGTAAGTAGTCATGCCATCTCAACTATATTGCGTGGCGCCTTGCACATGTACTTACATCGGATGTGAGTGAATTACAAGGCACGACGCGAGTGGCGATGCGATTATCTCAGTTCCAATTTTGGCGTAGGTTCTAGGTTCAAATAAACCTACATCTTGCTTATGGAGTATTATCTAGTTGATTGGCTATTGTTTGCAGATTTTTGTTTAGTTCAAAACAAAAGACAGTTGGAACCTAATGTACTACCTAATATTATACAGTTTTCAGCAGCCCACTAGGGTAATGTTTACTATTGACAGTTAATGAATCCACTAAATCCCACATCCGTTGAGCGGTTATTACTAATTAACTATCGCGTTACCGCGCCGCAAACATCAACATTGTTTACCACTGTCATTACACGAACAATGATCAGTCTCTCACTACACTATAATTTTCGTATAATCAAAGTTAAGCAATTAGAGATTAATATGAGAGATAAGTACTTACGTTAATAGCCAGGCTATCGCGTGCGCCTTTTTATCACGGTCCATTGTTACGGGATAGGATAAAAACTGTCAACAATATTATCATTCACTCTCTGGAATCAATTGCAATTACATAGTTTTAAATGATTAACGGTGTTCTGAAGTCATGTAAATATCCATACCTATTAAACATTGATATTAAAGATAGCTGTGACAGGTTCTCAGTAGAATTATAAGTTTTTGAGGTTACAAAATTGTACTTGTTAGAGCTAAAATAAAATAAATATATAAGACTCTTAACTGTGCTCTCATTTTGTTCAAGCTCTACTTAAATTTAGAAAAACCCTGAAAACGGTATCGTGAGGACACATTTTGAGATATTTGTTTATCGGGATATATTTATTATAAGATCAAGATACATTAATTAGTCGGTAATTATTAAACGTGAATCAGCTATAAGACTGTATTATGTTCGAATAACATAAAACTAAATTATCGTGATATAGAAATAAATGATCGTATATGTACATGATCGGATATATTATTATATATATCGCTCGGAACTACGGCAACATTAAAGTATTCATGAGAAATGTACAGACTCACAAACCTTCTTTCAACGCATATGTACATACCTACCTACAGTCAACCAATTGGAACCCTAGGCAACTCTAGAATCATGTCAAAATGACAAGCAGTTAAAGATGTCTTGCAATCTGATTTATAACGTCACTCTGACATAGTCCTACAGTGGCCTAAGGTTCCTATTGGGACTGTACCTACTTCCACTCAAACTGACTATAATACAATGTTTAAAAAAAAAGAGATACGATAGAGCAATATTTAATTTAAAATACAATTTCAGTATACTGCTTTCCAAAAATTGCTGGAAAAACACTTGGGCGGTCTGTTATAAATTATGTTTTGGCAAACTTTTTATTTTTCTTTAACTATCAGTAAAAAAAAGGTACATTCATCCTTTTCGAAGTTCAACGAACCTTTAGTTTCACCCTGTCTGTCCGTGGTTCTACTAGGCTAGAGAGCCGAACTAAAATCTGATATGTATAAAATTGTAATAAGAGTCTTGGGAAGGAGATACGATTTATTTACTCCTATACTCGTTACACACTCAAAAATAACATACTAAAGTATTTCGTTTATCTCACCACCAATTAACTACGGTTACCAATTACCAGTTTTTAAACGGTAATTGTTACAAACCAGAGTAAAGCCCGCCGGTTCCTAAACAGCCATAATTTTTCAGTGAGACTAATTTTTCTAATATACTTATGAGCGTATGTTTTGCAACAAAGTGTCCCTTACATCGAAACCGCGTTTACAAAATTTGCGTAGTAAATCAATCGGGGTATCGCGCCGTCTCGAACAAAGGTCCCATTCACGAACGTTCAGTTGTAGGTGATGATTGATGGCGGGCGCGGGTGATTGATTCTTAGATGCCACCTGATGGATGCGCGTCGCATTATGTAACGTTACCAGTCCTATATGCACACTGAAGATATAATTGTTATATTAGACTTTCCAGACAACCCAAAATCACAAAGGAGTTGGGATAATGTTTACTGCGATTTAACTTACAATACTCTTTTAAATAACTCTACAGGTCCAGATCGCGCGAGGCTTTTGGCGGTCGGATCCCGGGAAGCTGGTTACTGGCTTCATGCCCATCCTTCGCCCAATACTGGTACTTTCTTGGATCCGGCCTCCCTTAGACTGGCGACTGGTTTGCGACTGGGGGTTTCGGTGTGTGCGCCACACTCATGTCCTTGTGGCACAGACGTGGACCGACTGGGACACCATGGATTGTGTTGTAAAAAAAGTGCAGGCCATTTTTCGAGACATGCATCTCTTAATGACATAATCCGTCGGTCTCTTGCCACCATCAACGTGCCTGCTCTCCTTGAGCCGACTGGCATTTTCAGGGATGATGGCAAGAGACCTGATGGGGTGTCCTTGGTTCCTTGGAGTTTGGGACGGATGCTAGTGTGGGATGCTACCTGTGTAGACACGCTGGCGTCGTCCCATCTCCAACGAACTAATGTAAAAGCGGGCGGAGCGGCTGAATGCGCCGAAATTTTAAAACGTAATAAATATAAGAGCCTGGGCAGAGAGTACCTTTTTGTACCATTCGGGGTCGAAACTCTTGGTCCATGGGGTCCCAGCGCACGCAAATTTTTCGTAGAAATCGCGAAACGTTTGGTTGATGTTACTGGTGACCGAAGAGCTGGTGGCTTCCTCGCACAACGTATCAGCATTGCGATACAACGAGGAAATGCCGCCAGCATCCTAGGTACAATGCCTCAAGGACCTACTTTAGATTTAAGGTAGGTAGAGGTAGGTAGTTAGGTAATTTACACTTACTGTATATATTTCGAGAATAAATTATTTATTGTTATATTTACTTTATCTAATATCCTACATTAATCGAATCAGTGATAGCTTATAAACTGGAATATATGAATCGGTACTTTATTGAGGAGTTCATACCTTACAAAAGGGTGGCATGAAACTTGGTACAGAAGTTCTACGAAAAGTGAGGGTAAGGGGCAGTTTATGAACTTTGACGTGAAGGAAGTTGCGGGCAAAAGCTAGTAGGCGTTTTATACTATACAACCACGTAGCAAATGAAAAGGTTAGTTAAGAGTAATTCAAAACTTCACTGGAAGCGGACCATATAACTAAATATGTATAATATGTGAATATTGGACGATATATCGTGCACCGCCTTTTTCATTATATATAGGCACTTCATGATTTACTATTTAGGGCGTAGTTTTATACCTTATCAGTCTTTTAAGCTAGATTTCACTGACGTTCACTGACGTTTACTTTACTTTATGATGGCCTGAATCCAAAGATGGTTAAGCTGCTGGCACTCTGTCGGGCA
Organism: Lathronympha strigana; assembly: GCA_949128165.1. NCBI lineage: Eukaryota > Metazoa > Arthropoda > Insecta > Lepidoptera > Tortricidae > Lathronympha > Lathronympha strigana. The sequence continues at coordinate 8,459,713 of OX421907.1, read as the reverse complement.
TCTTCTGTTTTACGTCTGGAATTCACACAAATAAGAGACATTTCAGAAAAGTAAGAGCAATCATCCGGGTTCTCAACAATCATCAGGACTCAACAAATGCACTTATAAAATCGAACATACCTGAAATAGAAGCCTGGCTATAGAAGAAAATACAATGGTTTATTGTACGAGTACGACACCCCACAATTTAATTCCTATTGTTTATTGTGCCATTATGATGGAACGTGGGTTATCTCTTGTAGGGTAAATTAGTTCGATGATACTCCACAAAAAAATACTTTAAAACGTTACCAAAATATCAAATTCTAGTATTAATAATAATATTTGAAGATTTCGATCTTCTTGCAACGTATTTAAGTATTTTGTCGATGAAGTATTACCGAATTAGAAGTATCACCAAATAATACGAGGTTACCCTACTAAGCTTTAATTTAATGGTGGTATTGTTTACTTGACATTTGTGTTGGATAAGAGATAAAAATAAATTGAGAAGTCTGCTAACACGAAAAAATAACGGGGTAAGTTTATAAGACTACCTCATCGTGACCTGAATTGTTGAGATGTTCAAAATATTTCGAATATACAACTTAATTATAACTTTTTCTGTATTATGTGATCGATGACTAGAAACCACATAATAAATAGTATGCTATTTCGTAGTATTATTATAGTAGTGATATAATTTTAATAGTAGTGTATGCTTATATAATTTTAAATAGGACGCATTATGGTTGCATTGCTGTCGTGGGAAACTTCAAGACATAGGTCTTGGACGCATGTCGAAAAGAGGTTCCGTACCGTACACATGACCGCAACTTTACTGTGTCGCCAGCCTTTGTACAGCGAGCCATGCCTGACGGAAAACTGCTTGGGGCGTACGCTTATAGAGGGTCCGAGGAAGTCGTTCTGCGGCACTTTCATGTCCCCGGAGGAAATTGAAAAATGATGTTTGACGTCGTTTGTCGTCAATCTCTCTTAGTGCAACGGTGTTTTTATAAAATACATTTACTACAATAAATCATTTTGAACGTGTCCTTATTTGGACTGACCGTTTAAAAATGACAATCAATGCAAGATTTAGCTCGAAACACCAATTTCTCTAATTGTCGTTGGCTCGACTTGTTCAAAATCTTACTTGTATTAAATCATTGGCTTTTCATGTTTTTGAAAGTTTATTTCGGCCTAAATATTCTAAATACAATTTTTTTTTATATCCTCGGCCTGACAACTTAATTAATGTATGTTGGAACTGAAGATATAACCCACCAATGCAGTCAATCGACTTTTTTGATTTTTGTTTTCCCGACATAACCTATGTATTTACTTATTAGGGGAGCAGGCATCAAACGCATTGTCTCAGTGACACTAATTCCTTCGTGCACGGCGTTATTTATTTACGAATATTCTTATCCACCCATGACCCACTTATTCATTCCACCGAATATAAGTTTTTGGTTGAAATATGAGAAGTGTATGGATTAGATCTTGAAAAAGCTCGCCCTTAATCCTCGAGGGTCCCACTAACAGTACTTTGTTTCACTAGCAAATAGAACATATTGTTTACGATAATGATGTCGGTATCCAAGATATTTATTTTCCTTGGGGTTTGTGTGTACTATCTTAGAATTTGTTTACATGGGAAGGATGAAAACGTGATTCCAGCATAAACATCTAATAAACTGAGGATTATACGATTTTACCCTTACATTTTTGTTTTACATATAAAAGAGTAGATATAGTAGTAGTATCACAACATGGTTTTGAAATAATTTACTTTTTGTTATGGTAGATAGAGCTCTTAATGATGATTGCATCATTTATATACGATTTTTCATATCTTCAATAGTATTAGGATTTCTCTCGCCAGTAAATAAATAAATATTATAGGACAATCTTAAACACATCGAACTAGTCCCGCGGTAAGCTCAATAAGGCTTTTGTTGTGGGTTAGTGCCCACAACAAAAGCCTTATTGAGCTTACCTATTATATATATCATTGTTTATAAATATCGTCACGTGGTGACGATATATATAAAAGATACATACAAATACTTAAATATATAGAAAACATCCATAACTCAGGAAAAAATATTTATGATAAACACAAAAATGCCCTAAGCAGGATTCGAACCTGCGACTTCCTGCTTCATAGGCAGGGTCACTATCGACTAGTCTAGGAGACTGTTACCAATGTCCCCATTAAGGGCCGCTTGCACGATCCGATGTAAAGCGTATTGAATTATGGAATTTACCGGCTAACTCTGAGTTAGTTGGCGAACCCTGGTTGGCGTAAGTGGGGCCCTAAGAGGTTGTTTATGAAGGGAATGAAAAATTATATACATTAGACATTTCCACACCAGATTTACGTAAGAACGAAATACCTACTCATTCTTATCCTATACATTTTTAGTGGTAAAATATGTGTGGGAATTAGACAAAGTAATATTTAAAAAGTGGATTATAGTTTCCAATTTGTTGACCTTCAGCCGCTTTGTGGCAAATGCCACAAAAACGTCAGAAAAAAAAGGATGATGATCTTTGTCCTAGTATTGACCGAGATAAATAATAAGATAGGTACTTATCATATTAATATGGGGAAACCAAAATAACGTAAACAGCGCGGACGCCAAACCAAAAATATCATGAAGTAATTATATTTTAGTTTGGTTTTGTTTAATAAACATGTATGTATTTTTTCAAATTACTTTAGAATTTTCATTATGTGTAGATACGAACAGGAAGTACCGTCTTAAGTTTCCATTAAAAAAAAATTTTTCCCACGAAATTTGGCCATACATCCGGCATACACAGGATGTCTCAAAATAATGCGTTCAGCCAAATTCGGTGAATGGTACAGGATGCACATTGTAAACAGCGGCATCAATATCGGTTTGGTAACGTTAGGTATCTGTTTACCGGATTTCAATCTCGAGATTTGTGTAGTGTGTTGTGCGGTTTCACAACTTGCTATCTCGCCATGTCAGCTGTCTTACCTGGTGAACTGAGATGCATTGATCTTGAATATGTTGTAAATATTTGCATTTCAAATATGTAAATAAATGCTTCATACAACACATCCAAGTATTTTCGCAGATATATAGGTACCTACTTTACGTTTTCTTAATCTAACCAAAGCTTGCCGCACCAACATTTAATCCAGTATATTGTGATTTAGAAGAAGATTGAATCCATGATTGGTTAGCTATATGCTGAAGATACATTTACAAAACGATCATTTTCCGTATCCGTATTATCTTCTTAATAGTACCTAGTGAACAATGACTCGTCCTATAACAAATTATTTAAACTGAATGATGTTCAGCATGGTGTTTTTATATAATCAAAAGGTTTAATCTTGTGACTTCCATATAATATCTATAGAGGCGATCGGAAATAAATTTAATTTAACCCGTTTTATACTTACTGGTAAGTAGGAGTGTGGGTACGGGTAAATCGCGTTTACTGTCTTGTGGAGGCAGCTAGTCCGCTACTAGTGATGCGATTTACATTTCTGTGAGCTCGGTCTCTACGATTACGGTAATTCAGTTTTTACGATTTATTTTAAAATAGTATGTACAGCTAAATTGAAAGTTCCAGTTGTTGGCACTTATTATGGCTTGAAAAGCATGTTGCCTTAAATAAGGTTTATCTGCCTATTATTGGTATAGGTATCCTATCTGTAGATCAACGCGCCCAGCGAGGCTCTCGTACATGACAGTAAGGTTTGTGCCCTGTAGTGGGACATATGATAGACTAGCCGTCATTTCTTCTAATGTTTCGAATCAAATTCTAAGATATAAAAAAGAAAACATGTTTCTATTTAAATCCTTGATCGATATAATTTTAAAATATTCTTTACCATCATTATTGAGTGTGTATTTAACGATAATGTTAATTTAGGAAATGATAAAACATTTCCACTTTAGATTTGTAATGGCTGATTATATTAGTACTCTTTTTACGGCGTCATTGATACATCTCACATTAAAAAAAAGCTTTCTGACTGTTGCTCTATGTCAGTGTTGATTTATACTTCTGCTAAGCGTAAGCGTTTCAAATTGTTTTAAAATATAACTATAGGTATGCGTGCAATTTTATGACCCGAGGTCTTACGAATTCACCATAAACGTTGAGAACTCTTTTGAACCGACATCCTTATCCCTCTCTGTAAAGGTCGTCACGAATGAAAATCGCGTGATATTCAATTCTTTGAGGCATTAACCTAGCCTTGGCATTTCACGCCGATTGGAATATTCTCGTCCTGATAAATGCTATAAGCTTACATCAACATGTTTCCTGTACCTACCATTAACGTCGATGTAACGATTTAAAATATTACTGATTTGGGTACGGCGTCGTTTACGTTGTGAACACGGCTTGGATATTGGATTAATTAAGTAGAATGGAGTAAACAAATCCATCACGCACATATTTATAATGAGCAATTCGCTAAACACGATATTCCACCACCGGTGTGTATATACCTCATTGATTGAATTTCATTTTGTACCTTATTGATTGAATGCGATCTACTTATTAGGTGTACGACCTCGGAAGTAAAATATAGTATTTTTAAACATTTTTATATACTCGCATTGTCGCATAAAAGCAAAAGACAAAAGTTCGTACAAAGTAAAAAAAACATCAGTGCTATATTATTAGGGTAAACCTGACCTAGATTGTCAGCTGGGCGAGGCAGAAACTGCTGGTGTTTACGGCTCCAGAGAAAGGAACCAACTGATTGTACGTGACGTGTTCAGACGTACTGTCTTATGTATCTGAAAGCTTAAGAGTCGTGTGTATTTTTATGGAGGTACCTTATGTTAGGACACATTGTGTGCTTTGCGGTAGGTATATGCTTTTTACTTAAAATACTAGACCTTTTGAGTTGAGTCATCCTGGATCCTCTGCTTTATTCAGAAGATGACGTCGATTTTATATGTCGGCATTTACTTAAGTAGTGTCAATTAATTAAGTAGTAAATAAATAAATAAAATAAATAAATAAATATTAGGTATAGGACATTCTTACACAAATTGACAAAGTCCTGCAGTACGCTCACGAAGGCTTGTGTTACGGGTACTCAGACAACGATATACCTATATAATATATATAATAGATATCTGTGTTCATCAGTTCATCACACAAATGAATGCCCTTATCGGGATTCGAACCCAGGACTATCGGCTTAGCAGGCACTCCCAACTACGCCAACCGGTCGTCAAAACGTAGTAAAAAGTGACTTGTAACGTAATATACAACATCACAAATTACTTTTGAAATTTTTAAAATTTTAGTTGTTATACCGTGTATTGTATGAGAATATTTATGTTCTATAAATTATCCCGGCTCACATTTTTTAAAAATTGTATGCATATTAAATTAAGAAAAATACTCAAACAAGTATTTAGATTAAAATATAAACTATTAGTAGTAACCTTAGATTCTAAATTGCATGGCTTGTTACTTAGTTAAATTTTCAGCGGTCGGCGGCGATGGTGCCTAGCTGAACTGCTCTCTAAATTCCCATTTGCACGGCTTGGTGAGTACTTTATTTTTTCACCAGTCACTGGCGATGGTGCCTAACTGAACTACTCTCTTGGATGTTAATTTCATAAATTGAAAGAGATGTCATATACTAAAGAAAATATACTGGTGACCGAAGAGCTGGTGGCTTCCTCGCACAACGTATCAGCATTGCGATACAACGAGGAAATGCCGCCAGCATCCTAGGTACAATGCCTCAAGGACCTACTTTAGATTTAAGGTAGGTAGAGGTAGGTAGTTAGGTAAGTTACACTTACTGTATATATTTCGAGAATAAATGATTTTATAAAGTAAAAGTGACCAAGGTCCCCGGTGAGCAGGGCTGGGATCGAACCAGCGACCTCCTAAAAAAAAAATTGTTAGTTTCATAATTTAATATTAGGTGCTTAATGGTTCTTATTCAAAATTTAGCCTTGTTTGACGCATGTTTTTTAAAAATTTCTTTTGAATTTCCGTTTAGGTAGAGTAAACTTTTCTCTTGGTTAGAGTGTAGTGTCTGGCATAAAAAATAGTTCCTATTTTTTATTTTTTACTTAGAAACATAAACTATTAATATAAATCCAATTCTAGGTCCCCAGGTCCCTTAAATCTGATTTCCGCGGAAAAGTATCTAAGTATAAGGGTGCCTAAATATTTTGTGTCTAGGAAATCAGCGATCCCTGCAAATTGTAGGAGTACGGTTCAGGTGACACAAGAAGAATAGGTACATATCATTTATTGCAGTTTGCATGTGAGTAGAAAATAGAATTTCCAAGACACATTTTACCTCATCGCGAGACGTGTCTGAATCGATATATTTATGGAAATTGTTGTTTTGAATTAATATTAATGCAGGTAAGTGTTCTTTCTCCAATATTTTGCGAGGTATCGTTGAACTCGAAAGATTCCAATTTTATGAAATTGTGCATACTTCGCATTTTATGTAGGTATTTTCCAAATATAATAGACCTGGTTGAGGTGGGATTATTCGACGCTCATGCCATTATTGTTTCTTCCTATTCGTAATTCTGCACAATATGGATTCCACACATTTGCTTTTGATCACATTCATTATTCTTCGCAGTCATTAGTTTTATACAATCCGGTTTCTTCCTAGTCGCGATTCTGCACAACTTCATTTGATCACTTTCGTTAAGCTGGACATGTCTTACTTTTACACAATCGCGTTCCTTCCTAAATCTTAGCTCGACATATACCCGACCTTACGATTATACCCCGTATACATATTGTACCATAAACCAACGTCAACCCGCCCGTATATGACTTGTGTATGACACGGCAGCCCTACCCGAGTGGTGTCGGCATAGAATAGCACCATTTATTTATACAGCGTGGAAATACAATACGAGCAAAGAATTACATCAGTTATACGACAGTTGAAAGCTAGTAGTTGTAGCTAGTAGTAGGCGCGTTAATTTTCCATTTGCTCCTATCACTTCAGTATGACGCTCATCCTTATGAGGAGGAAATTCTCCTAAAACCGTCATCTTCTTTCTAGCGTTTCCCGGCTAATATCAAGGTTCAGGGAGCCTGGGGTCCGCTTTGGCAACTAAATAATCTCAAGATTTGGTGTTTGAGATTAGTCTGGCAAATGATTTGGAACTATTTAAGATAATAAACATTAATAAAAATAATTACCATTTGTGGCCAAACTGTCCTCCTAGCTACCAAAGCAAGCGGATTCATATTGTTAGCATTGTATTACTCTCTCGTAATCCGACATACTTACAGGTTTTATCTAGGTGAAAACCTAACCAAACAAGTATAATTTTCATGATTTTCTCAAACTGGCGAAAGACAAAGACAAAAATATTGCTACAAGTTTGCTTGTAACAATATTTTTGTAGCAATAATCTTGCTTAGAAGCACCTACTTTCGTACAGTCCTGATTACGTAGCTTGAGAAAATCATGAGAAATTATACTTGTTTCAAAGACTTTCTTACCTTGTTGAGTTGGTGAGATTCTTATAATATGATTACTATACGTACAAACTGAAAGGAATCATACATTTTATGGAGGTTCTTGTTACTCGGCGGATCTGTCTTCACCCGCGCATACTCTTTTAAATGAGCTCCGAGCATTAACAAAATATGTACAGTATTTTAACTGGAAGTTAGTAAACTTTTTTTTTCACACTGCGATGCCGGACTACATGTAAAATACATTAAGGTTAACTCTGTAACCAAACGACGTAATAATGACGAAGTAATAATACCTACATATACCTATAAATAATCCGACTCCAGAATGTCCAAAAGCCTCTTATAATTTTCTGGGCATTTGCTAAATCGGTAAAATTGCCTTTGAATTTGAATTTACGATTATAGTATTAAGAAATAGGTATCTACTTATTTAATTTTATGAACTATGGCTCCTATTTCTATTTTATTTTATTTATTTTTCTTGTTTTATTACTGTTTGCAATAATCCCTCTGTGGCGCCAGTCACGGGTGAGGGAACAGGATGTACTGAGCATGACTTTCAAAGAGACTGCGGTGTGTAACATGCATCGCCGTACACTTCAGTACTAAAAGGGCCTAAATACATCCAGAGATGGGCATTATTCGAATAAAAAATTATCTAAATGATCATTCGAATGACGAATAATCCACCAATTTTTTATTCGCGAATGATTTATTCGCGGATGATTTATTCGCGGATGATTTGTGCGCGGATGATTTATTCGCGAGTAACTTATCGGCGAATAAATATTTCGACCGGTTTTTAACTTGACGAATGATTTACTTATTATATTACTCCTATAAATTTACTAACAATATTAAAGGTTTTTTGGCTATTTTATTAAATTTAAAAAAAGAAACATATATTAAAAATGACAAATTTTTACTAAAGTTCACGATCGTCTAAGACTTTAGTGATCTATTCGATATGATCTATATGTAGTTAATGTTATTTACTCTGGTTTTCAAACAAAGAATATCATGACGTATGATTTTTATTACGAATTATTAATAAGTCCATGTTGATTTCTAAAGTGCACTTTTATTTACAGTCCTTTTATAATCCCTATGCGGGTTGGAAGAAAATCTGAGCAAAGAAACCGCCTAATTTCTATGGCATAGATTTTTTCAAGTTTCTGTACATTTCAATGACATATACTATCTCGGTCTAAAAAGGGCCTCGTAGTTCTCATTCAAATAACCGAATATAAAATTAATTCCATAATAACTAGTAAGGCCATAATGTTTAAAAGAAATTGTGTCAATGAAACTAGGCGGTTGAAATGAAACTTGAGTTATGAATTCATAATTAGATAGCTATTTTAAACAGAAGTTGATAAGGTATTTAAAAAATTATTCGTGGCAATTCATCCGGCGAATGAATTATTCGCGGATAAATTATTCGACGAATAATTTATTCGAATACGAATAATCATCCGAAAATTCATCCGTCATCCGCGAATGATTTGGTTATTCGTCATCCGTCATCCGTCATTCGAATAAATTTTGCCCATCACTGAATACATCATAGTTATATATCGTGCGGTGCGTTACGCTTTCTAGAACCAAGCTTTGAATTCATAATGTGGTCGTAGTCAGGATCAGAGTCCCTCTGTAAATAACTGAAAGAGTGAGATATTACTAAAGACTTGTTGACCGACTGGTGTCATGTAACATGAAACTTTGCATTTACGAATATGTATTTTCAGTTAAATCAAGACAAAAGCTATGAAAAGCCGTGAAAGTGAATATTTGTATATCAAATTCAAATATCCCCTCGGTTGAAACGTAAACGTCCGCTAATTTTATGATATGGTAATGAGACCCAGTGCCGCGTAGCGCGCGCAAGGCCGACGTAAATCCAACGAAATGTACATAAAATATAATTGGATGTCTCGCCTTCTCGCTTTTTGACTGAAATGAGGCACGGCACCAAAGCTGACGCGGTTCTTCAATAATGTATCACCATTTTATCTAATAAAAAACATAATGTTTATTCAAAAAAATAATCTACCGCACGATAATATGATGAATACTCTGTTTATTTATAGACTCGTGTGAGCCAGTATCCATTCAAATTTGATTAAGTAAATTTAACACGATACGTCATTTTTAAGGATGTTTCTATGGATGGACAATATAAAGTTTTTTGTTTTTTTTATGAGGCACAACTTTGTATAACTGTAAATATTTTGAGCCATTTGCAATGCGAGCACAAAGTTGAAATACTTACATATATTTATGAAGAAAATATTTAATTATGTATACATATACCTATTCTATTTAAATTAAATACACAAATGTCAAAAATAATACACAAAAGTCAACTTAAAAGTACTCTTAACCTAAATGCTAAACCCTGCGATACTTAGAACAAAAAGATAAAACACAGGAAAAAAAAAATACATCGCCTAAAACATACTATCCTAAATCTAAAAACGGCCCCTGAGGCATGGTACCGAAAATACTGGCTGCATTGCCCCGCTGAATAGCAACTATATAGATTAGTTCTGATCAACCGATGTCATTTGACTAGCACTGATTAATTTATTTTTGGTAGGTGCTTATTCAATTTGTGGGAGAAGTCTATAGAAATTCAAGCCGTAACCGGCTCAAATAGATTGAATTCAAATAAACAGTATTGGTATTGTCGTTCAGCCAATATTGACATACACCACCATGTATCTACGCCTTCGTCCGCTGAATTCCGCAGTTTACGTCTCACAGCCCACCCGTTCCGTTTCATTCCCGTTTTCCGATCGATCTTCATTCGACGTTAGACTCCTTTGCTTCAAACTCTGAAATATCTAGCCTAACTACCTACCCACTTGCCCTTAGGCCTTTTTTCAGATTAGGCTCCATTGAGCTTTTATGTAAACTAAAGAGTTGAGCGATTTACAACGAGAGGGTAAAAGTTCCAATATAAAGATTATTCATGAAACTTAATCATGAAACATATTACCTTGAATGATTAGTATTACATAATATAATACTCATAAGTTATAGTCATGAGTCATAACATTGTTACTATGGTAATATTTAACATGTCATCGCGCATCTGGGATAGGTAGTGCAATACCACGTAATTAACAAAGTCTATTGCATTTGTTAGTTACGCGGTATTAAAGTATGAAGCTTAGATACACTGATACTTTACTGATGACACAATGACGGGGAAAGTGCAATACCATGCATATGAAATATGAAGTTTTGCGCCTATTGTGGAGTATGGTTCCGTAAAATAATTAGGTATATACCTAATACTTATTCGTCGGTTAAACTAACAAACGATGGTAAAAAACCACATATTGGCATCTATTTATATAGGAAAGTTAGCACTACTAAAATAAGTTGAAGGTACTTTACGTTTATAGATTCATTTGAATAAGGTTTTCAAGGGTTTTCTGTTTGTAAATATAAACTGTAGGGTATAGTAATAACTTACTCGCTACAATGACTATGTTTGAAATAGGCTCTTTATGAAATTTGCTAAAATTATTTATATGAACCTTCATTCGGTCTTTCGACTTTATAACTGTCGTATTGTGCTAAAAAAATAAATTGATAATATCGCCGTCAATCCAACTTGCAAATAATGTAAACAAACCGCCATATTGATCGTAATAGCTTCACTTTTAAGTTTTTAATGAAATTTTCATGATTAAGTTATTTATCTTATTTGCTGTATGTTACGATAATACGACTGTTTCACTAAATAATCGTTTCAGATGTGTTTGATGACGTAGTGTAAAAATACAAGGAGATAAGTGACACGACATGTGATGCATTTTGTGTACATCGTTAGTAAGTTCCATTGATGGCGATTTTAAAAACCAAAACAACATAAACAGTGAACTCTTCCAGCGATATTTCTCTATTCCTATAATAAGTAGATAGGTATGTAATTTTGTTACATCAATTAAATTCGTATACCTTTTTAATATAATCAGACGTCTATTCGAATGTTGTCAGCAAAGAGAAAACCTTCGTTACTCAGTGATCTGCGGAGTAATCCAATAAATGTCCAATATCTACGAAACGTAGAGCCAGCGAAGAATTCCTTACCAACATCCCTTTTTATTGCTACGCCCGATACCTGTTACTTCAATCCACGGCTCTGAGACACTATAAATAAAATATTTGAACGATCAACATTTTTGTAACCTTGAATCGGATGGTTTTTGCGAAATAGAAGTAAGTTACGACAAAAAAAGATTAAAAGCATTTCTTAACGGACCCCATTTTTCAGTTGAGCTTAATATTTTAGTGCTGATTGTGACACGATTATTTAGCATATAGGTAAAGGGTAGTAAATACATTGTAACTACTACTAATTTGGGCAAATTTATGCCTGCCAAGTGTACCTTCAAATCGCTAATACTCAGGGTATACATTAAATTACTATGTCTCTGGAGTAATCCCCGAGGCATCTTGCTTATTTTATATAAAATTGACTAATTTCTGAATGGGTAGAAATGTTCTTATCCACTTTAAGACAGCTTGAATGTAAAAAGAACAATATGCGGGCGAGTTCACTAACTATTTGACCGCACTCCCACTCAACATCACACCACTCAACAAATGCGTATTTAAACAGCTACGGAACCCCCACAAGTATGAATTGAACTAATGAGCCTTTACGTTTGACCCACTCTTTTGTACGATACTTATGTCTTGAGCTTTCTCTTAGTTTTTACTGAAATTAGCTCTGTCCGTACGTACCAGTTCTGTATGTGACACCTTAAACACGAAACCGATAGATTAATAGACACAGGTAATGGATTTTTTTGCAGAATAGATAAGTTGTTCAGAAGGAAGTACACTTCATGGAAACAATTTTATTTCCAACTCACCTCAACGGGAGCTACCAGCTATCGCTCACCAGGCGGCGCCACTCATGCGTGAGTCCTTGCCAAGCGCCATTACCATTAGTATGCGTTTGAATGGCGTGAAACCAATATTAGGATTTATAATTTTTCATTAATGTACATGTTAAAACAGGTAATACATTCGTTTATAACAATATTTCGGTGATGTGTAGAGTATGTGTTTTCGAAAATTATAAGGGTTAAGTACGTGTTTCTGGTGATAATATTTAATAAATCAGTTAAATAGCAAGTCACGCTAGTTTTACAAAGAAAAATACCATTGTTCTACTGCTTGCGACTGCGGTGCCGAAGGCAAACCATACAGCACATCATCGAGGACTGTCCTCTTACTCGCTACGCTGGTAACTCTTCCGAAGATCTAATCAAACTCAATGACGATGCCATCAAATGGCTAATGGGTCTGAAAATTGAGTTGTGAATTGTATTCGACGTATTAATCTGCCATACGATTAAATAAATACCATTGTATTAGTTTAACCTGGACAATATCAACATTGTGGTACGAATAACTATGTTAATATCGGCACTAAATATGCCTATGAAATACGGATGCTAACGGGAAATCATAAGCATTAAACATATTTTTCTTCATCAACCTAAGCTAGTCCACTGCTGGACGTAGGTCTCTCCTCTTACACGCGACTGAGCTCGATCTTGGGCCTCCCGCATATTTTTAGTATTATTAATTATACTTAAGGTTTGCACTTATTTCTACACTAAAAACTTATGACTGTTATCTTTTGGCATTTCTATTATTTATTAGATATTTTTAGTAGTTTGTGGTTTGATAACAATTATATTTTTGACAAATAGAAAGTTTTTGTTTAAACTAACCTCTTAAGTTACGGTAATTTAAGGCCGTCTTATTTTATACTTAATTTTTAAGCTTAATTTAGAGACAAAACAATAATTAACTGGTATTTAATATATATCTGTGTAACAATTCCTCCTAAAGTGCGCATCGAAATAAACACGATTCAAATTAAAAACCAATAAGAAATGTACTGAAAACTGTCATATAACCTCTTTTCGTAGAACCCACGGTCCACTAGCGCCCCTAGCGGTGAATTCACTCGCAGTAATCCTCATTGGTAATGGTAATGGTGATGGTAGACGAGTTACCATTTTTTTATGAACCGGGGTTGCTAAGCACTGCTGATAAAACTGCTGCATCGACCGTGAAATAAAATAAAGTATAGCACATTGACACTTTGATGTATTTAAATTATGAAAATCGTAATATGACATTGTTGTAAGTGACACTGGATAAAGAACAAGAAGAAATGAGGTGAACGTGTTTAATTCTTGATACTCCTAATCAATCTTTACGCACTAAGAACAAACGTTTTATGTTTCTTCATTATTGTCTTTTGCGAGAGATAAGTATGGCTTAACTTTTTGCCTTGCTCTAATCAGTTTTTGGCGTTTTTTATAGGCACCTCTTCTCACAGTTACGTTTGGTAATTAGACATTAGACAACTTGTTTTATCCACTCAATATGTACTTTGAATCTACATAAAATAATATTATTATGCACAAACATATTTACATAAATATATCTAAAGCTTTGACAAAGCTTACCTTAATATAATGGAAGGCATAAATTCTTCGCTCCGCTGCATCTTCTTAGATAAGGCAAAGTAGCTAAATAAATTTTAATATCAAGCTACTAGCGCATCACCTTCCAGATTAAATAGGTTATATACAGCTGGGTGCTTGTTTTACAGGAATAGAGCATGTGGATGAAAAACTCTAGTCATATATGACCTTCGGCGTCGCATGACTTGTGAGCCGGCTAAACGAGCCTCGCAAGCTTAAACTATATAGCTTTGAACACTAATTAAACCAACGCTCACTTCAGTTGCATTACATAAAAATGTACTGTCATAGTGTATAAGGGAATGGATTCCCTTTATGGAGAAGTTGTCACAAGTAATATTTTTGTCGTCGTATGTAATGTATTCAAAATTATCTTATTGAATTGACTGTCGGTTTACATCGATTTGTGTATCGTTTTCGATAATCTTTATTGCAGAAATATCTGCGTTTCTGCTTGAAAATAAGATCTGCGTGTTTTCTGCACTTTTTCTTTCTTTCTAAGAAATATATATTGTTTTTAATTTAGTTAACCTTTCTTTAGTTACATTTTGAACGTTATTATTTAGTTCAAAATATGTTTAATAAATAAATAATGGCGCTATCCATAAACGCTCATCAAACCTCCGTTGACTAATTTATTTTTTGTCCTTATCTATCAATTTCATATCACTTGTGACAAAAAATATTTAACTACTATAGTTTGTTAAGTTTTTAGAAATAAGGCGTTATTAAAGTACGAAGAAAGCGTGGAGATAGTTGGAAGAGTTTATTTGACATGACATTGGATTGCCAACATCTACTGTTCAAAATACAAAAGGAAAATAACAAGTTCTCTCTCAGGAGAATCTCAGGAGAACTCGCGTGACAACTTCAAATTACTTAAATGTGATTCAGTGCTTACACAATTGTAGTATCAGTTGGGTTAGCAACATTTTTTTTGGTATAATATTCTTAGGTTATGAAGTAAGTTTATTTAAATATCAATTAGATTATTATTATGTCCTATCCATAACACGAGGCTTATTGAGCTAGGTTGGTTGTCTGAAATTGTCCCATAATATTTATTTTATTTTATTCATTGATAAAACAATGTAACACGCTATGTCACTCGCTTAATGAAATTGTTAAATAGGTCCCTGAATGTCTTATAGGTACGTTATAATTTTTTCTGAGATTAAACGAGCTGCAGGTAACTTGTCCTGATTAGACCAATTGTGTAATTTTTTCCATATTATTATGACGAAAGAGAAACAGCGAAAACGGTAGTGTCTGTCCCATTAAAAGTATTATAGATTATCAGTAACGTAATGTAGGTACGCAATTTTTTTCGGTACAATTTGTTCAATAATGATTACATTTTCGCCTTGCTGAAGAGGGTGGAATTTTTTGATAGAAACATTCTGTTTTGTTATACCTACTCTCGTCGTTGCTTATAATGCACCGAATGTATCCGGCCTGCATTGAGGGCAATTGCACACGGTTACGATCCTCAGACAGAGAACGACTAGAAAGGAGAACATAACAAAAAGCGTAGCATTATAGAAATTTGACATGCTCTTAAGTATATGCTGATTGCACTAGACAATACAATACAATACAATACAATAACTCTTTATTGCACCTCAAAACAACAAAAATAACACAAACTGGTATAGATTACACAATAACCAACAACAATGACCATGATGATTAGACAATGGCCATTAGCGTATGTTTACCGAACGTCTCGCGCCGCGCCCGTGAGCTGACCGCCGACTGCCCATAAATCCACATATTCACAACATTCTATTCTTAAATCCATCACATGCTCCCACTTCTCCATGGCTCAGACTACCGACTCCACAAACAAAACAAAAACGTGTACGTTTAAACACACTTTTATAATTTTATAGTTGTTAAACACGTTATAATATTTACGGCGGAAGTTCCGGTTCGGGGCGTTCAGGGCAAATATGAGTTTACTACTGGGTTTTTGGTTTTTGTATTTAAAATACATAAATTAATCTGATAACATTTTAAGGTTTCCTTTGTTTTATATCTTAAATATTATCTATCTATTCCATACAAATAATTATGCACAGTAGGGTGAAAAATCTGTAAATTGAAGATATTTGAAATAACTATAATTACTATTTAAAACGAGACTCATTAAAACAAATGTACATGGTAAATATCTCGTTTTAAATAGTAATTATAGTGTAAATGACCATGTTAGCTTAAAATCTTATATTATATTTGAAATAAACCTGCCAAGAGCATGTTGGACCATGCTCAGTGTAGGATTCCGTAGTTTACCGTCCGTCACAATAGGCAAACTTAAATAGGGTTTTTATATATACTATGCTCATAATAGTAAGATAATAACCCTAAAAAGGAGTATCTTCGCAGCTCTTACGACTTATACGCCCCTTTAAAAGAGAATACACGTTTTTTTGCATAAACTCATTTTAATAATTTTCAAAATTATTTTCCTTGAAAGTTTTCATAAAGCTTTATTTTCATGAATTAGGATTGAAACGAAAGAAAATCTCCCCCCCCCCCCCCACATAACGTTTATGGGAGGATTGGGAGGTCTTAATATAAAAGCTTTTAATCTTTTTATTATTAATTTTATTAATTAGCCCTATTATTTTCCGTAGTTGGTGTCTGGGTTTTCGTGAGCTTGTAGTTTAACTCCGGTAGGACTTCTTTGGTTTGTCTACATGTATCCAGGTCATCCCAGTGTTTGTTGTGAAGGTGTCTATGATGATGGTTTAGTTGGTTTTGTATGTACGATAAAGATAGGGGTATGATAGGTTCCGGTCCGTATGCCGGTGTCTCTGACTTTCTTCGCCTGTTCGTCCGCTGCGTCGTTCCCTCTTAAGCCATTGTGTCTTTTGATCCATTGTACAGTCACTCCGTTTCTTTCCTCGTTTACCTCTGTAAGGCTCTTATGACATTCAAGTATGAGTTGTGAAGTAAGTTTGTTGCTGCATATCGCTTGTAGTACCGATTTACTGTCTGAGAGTATTAGTATATTTTCATTTTTCCTTTGTGCCAGTTTCATTAGTATATAAATATATACATAGAAAATCCACTCAAAAACCTTTGTGAAATCCTAACTCTGTATAATATAGATCTATGCTGTATTGATTTACTGTATACTATACATACATAAAACAGTCCAGTTATGTAATAATGAAAAATTAAAAATTTGGAATACATATAAAATACTTATTCATCATCATTACTGTAAGAAATTGTTTGTATAATATTAGTGTCAGGAATGAAACACGTGGTCTCGTAAAAAGTAAGTGTATTGACTAATAAATTACGAGACCACGTGGTTTATTGAAACCGCACGTCCGAACGAGGTGGCGCCATTTTGTCAGAACTGGCTGTTTGTGACGTAACGTCCGAACGAGGTGGCGCCATTTCGCCAGGTATAAAGGTCCGCAATAACTGAGGATCGAGGTCTTTTACGCTTTAGCTGTGAAACAGTTAACATGTTCGATATTTAAATTCGATAATATATTGTGACAACAAATTACTCATAACAATACAATTGTCTTCTTGTTTTTATTTCGATTATAATAAAAACCTAATAACTGGAGTGCTGAAGTCTACTTTTACCATCTGAATCCATTATATCAGAAGTGGGCATACATGAAGTAACCATACATTTATGAAACATGACGGGAAAGAATAAAAGACACAAATCAAGTCGGACGTCTCGCTCGAGGGAGCGAAGTTTACGCTATAAGGACGCAGTGCACGGTAAATCCAAACGAGGAACAAGTCGGCGGGACCGTAGTTCAAGTAACAGAGAGCGATCCACGGAGTCTACGTCAAGTTATCACGGTGGGAAGCGGAGGTCACGATCAACGGAGCGCAGAACCCCATCTAAACGACGGCGGCTCGAACGGCATCGTGAGAGCTTGGTACGAGAACGGTCTCCGGGTGCTTCCAATTCTAAGCGACAGAGTTACACACCAGTTCGAGAAGTAAACCAGAGTGGATCACGGAACCAGTGAAAAGAATAAGAGATGCTGAGCTGGTGAATGAAACGGACGCAGGGCCTGCACAGCGACGAGATGAGCGAGTGGCGGAGCAACCGGTGTTGGAGACTCACGAGAGACAGGAGACTACTCCAGCGGCTTCGCAAGGGAGAGACGAGGTACCGAAATTACCTTCGAGTATAACTGATTTTGCGATGTTCTTTCAAAGTTTGTTAAAGTGTAACACACATAAAATGTCATATGATAAAAATATCATTCCCAATTTCGATCCTGCACAAAAGAACCAAAAGATAGAAAATTGGATAGCTAAAGTAAATGAGTGTGCCAAAATTTATAGTTGGACAGATGAACAAACTTCTCATTTCGCGTTGCCTAAGTTAGCCGGTTATGCTAAAAAGTGGTACGAAGGGTTGCAGTCTATTCTTATGACGTGGTCAGAATGGCAGGAACGATTGACTAGAGCGTTTCCTTCAGAAACAAATTACGCGGCGTTACTAATGGAAATGTTAGATAGGTCATTAAAACACGGAGAATCGGTTGACGAATATTATTATGACAAGATGATTTTGCTTAACGCATGCGGCATTAAAGGTAAACAAGCTGTCGATTGTTTAGTTTATGCTATAGATGATAAAATCATGCGTTCAAGTGCCATGGCGGCCCGCTTAACGGACCCAGAGGATTTATTAAAATTTTTAAAGGATTTCTGTAAAGAAACTAGTCTGAGAACGTCTAAGCGATCAAATACAAGTGCTACCAATGATATTGTCTGTTTTAAATGTAACAAATCAGGTCATCGAGCGGTTAATTGCCGGAATTCTAATAAAACAGAGATTACGTGCTTTAACTGCAAAGAAAAAGGACACATATCTACTAAATGTCCTAAACCAATTGCTAAGTGTGATAATTGTAACTTGATCGGCCATAAGTCTAGTGATTGCTACCGGAACAGATTGAATAATAAAAGTACAGAAAAGAAGACAATGTGTGCACAAAGCCGAAAACCTGATTCTAAATACTATAAGCCCGTGTTCATAAACAAAAATATTGAGTTGAAAAGTTTTGTTGACCTTGGAAGCGATTGTACTTTGATCAGACAAGACGTTGTAGATAAATACACATTACCGAAGTCTGATAAGGATGTATCTAACATAAGATTTGGACCCAATGCATATACACCTTTGGGACGTGTAGAGTTCAGTTTGACATTAGGGGAAGTCACAGCCGATGTAGACGCTTTCATAGTAGACTCTAATGTAATATCTGAGGAAATTTTAGTAGGTCAAGACTTTACAGAAAGACCCGATGTTTTAATAGTAAAAACACCTGAACGACTAGACGTACTGAAATGCGAAATAAACAATGCAAATATAGATTGGACTACCTTGGCAAATAATGTTGAATCTACTAGTGAAAAGGTAGTTCTTAGGATCGTAACTGATACTAAAGTGGACGCGTTTGAATTTGTAGACTGTAAAAGTAGCGGACAAAGGAATTGCGATCTTTTGATTAACGACAGTTTACGATCCCAGAAAAACATGGACTACAATGTCATAGGAGGTGTCTATAGTTTACATAATGGTGATTGTAAAGTTGCAGTGTGCAATCAATCTACGGAGTCTATAATATTAAAGGCTGGATCTTTGTTTGTACGGGCTGATGCGGTTTCTGTTGAGGAATCTTTAGATGAATCAAAATTAATTTCTTGCAATAGAGTAACTGATCAGGCTGCTCTTACACCCTTCACTAAAGATGATATTAAGATGAATCCAAATTTATCTGACGACCAATCACAGATTCTATTAGATTTGATTAATAAATACCGGATATGTTTCGCTCAAAATTTATCAGAATTAGGTTGTACAAATGCGTCAGAAATGGTTATTGAGCTTAAAGATCAAACACCAGTAGTCTACCGACCATATAGGTTGAGTTATACGGAAAGGCAAACGGTTAGAGATATGGTGGCAGAACTTATTGAGAATGATATAGCTGAAGAATCGAACTCCCCGTACGCGAGTCCTATTTTATTAGTTTCAAAGAAAAACGGTGGTCGAAGACTTTGTGTAGATTTTAGGGCATTGAACCAAAAAACTATCAAGGATCATTACCCAATGCCAAGGATTGAGGACCAATTAGACATGTTGAATGGGAATAGATATTATTCAAGTTTGGATCTCGCTAGTGGTTATTACCAGATACCTATACGTGAAGATTGTAGACCATATACTTCGTTCATTACTCCTGATGGATTATTCCAATTTAAAAAAAATGCCCTTCGGACTTGCTAATTCACCAGCCGTGTTTCAGCGTACCATTAATAAAATATTAGGTAATTCCCGATTTAATTCCTCACTTGCTTATATGGATGATATACTTATACCTGGAAAAGACTTTACTGAACAAATTGTCCGATTAGAAAATACATTTAAACTGTTGTTAGACGCGGGATTAACTTTAAATTTACAAAAATGCAATTTTCTTCAAGAAGAATTAGAATATTTGGGTTATGAAATAAGTGCGAAAGGAATTAAACCGGGAAAAGATAAGATTGCGGCCGTTGCAAGTTTTCCTGCACCACAAAACGTACATGAAGTGAGACAGTTCATTGGCCTAGCAAGTTACTTCCGAAAATTTATTAAGGGATTTGCACTCATTGCTAGACCACTTACCGATCTGACGAAAAAGGACTGTTCATGGTGTTGGTCAGTAGAACAAAAACAAGCATTTCACCAACTAAAAGAGTTACTTACGCAACGACCCTTGTTAGGCATTTATAACCCACAAAGCGAAACGCAGGTACATACTGACGCAAGCAAATACGGCTTAGGAGGAATTTTAATGCAAAAAGACTATACAACCGGCAGTTTCCGACCTATAGCTTATTTTAGCCGCAAAACTAGCTTGGAAGAACGAAACTATCATGCATATGAACTTGAAACCTTGGCTGCTATTTGTTCATTACAGAGATTCAGAGTCTATTTAGTAGGTTTAAAGTTCACCCTTATAACTGATTGTAGCGCGTTAAGAGCAACTTTTGCTAAAAGAGATCTCGTCCCTCGTGTAGCGCGATGGTGGATCGCGATGCAGGAATTCGATTTCGAAATTCAATACAAACCAGGGCATGCTATGTCTCATGTTGATGCGCTCAGTAGGAACCCTCAGCTTTGTGGACCGGAACCAATTCAGGACCCTATACCGTCAATTTTAAGAATTACCCAAGAAGATTGGCTACTTAGTCTACAGTTAAATGATAGTGAAATTCAACGTATCCGCAAAATTCTTGAAGATAAAGAATATTCTGAAATTAAAAATAATTATTTGATTAAAGATAATAAACTATTTAGGAAAGTAGGAAGTGAGTTCAAATGGGTAGTTCCAAAAATTGCAAGATTTCAGCTCTGTAAGTTTAATCATGATGACATTGGTCATTTCAGCGTGGAGAAAACCTTGGAAAAAATAAAGCAAGACTTCTGGTTCCCTAAGATGAGACGCTTTATAACCAAATATGTCCGTGCATGTATTGAGTGTGCTTATAGTAAAGAGCCAACGGGGCCTAAAGAGGGGCTATTACATCCGATTCATAAGATTGACAGACCATTTGATACCATACATATCGACCATTTAGACCCTTTTGTAAAGAGTGCGAAGAGTCAGTCGTATCTCCTGGTATGTGTAGACGCGTTTACGAAATTTTGTTTCCTTAAACCACTTCGAAATCTTAAATCTAACTTAACAATTCGAGCTTTAGAAGATATATTCACAACATTTGGGTACCCCAATAGATTGATTTCTGACCGAGGAACATCTTTTACTTCAAAAGAATTTAGGAATTATTGTGAACGATCAAAGATTAAACACATCCTTAACGCCGTATGTACACCCCGGGCTAATGGCCAAGTTGAACGGTATAATAGGACGATACTTGATTCATTGACAGCGTACACAAATAAATTAGGTGAACGCTATTGGGACACGGTTTTAGGGAAGATTCAGTGGGGGTTAAATAACACTATGAATAAGGGTATAGCTAAAACGCCTTCAGAAGCAATGTTCGGAGTTAGGATGGTTAGTAAAAGCGATAATGCTTTTGCCGAAATATTGCAAGAGACACGACAAGTCGGTACTATAGATGACATTAGAGCAGAAATAAGTTCATATATCGGGAAGGATCAAGCGGCTCAAAAGATACGGTATGATAGTCATAGGATAAAAGCTAGAACCTATAAAGTAGGGGATCTCGTAAAAATTTTAAAACCAACTCCAAGTAATGAAGGACGAAGTAGGAAGTTAATGCCCAAATTTACAGGACCGTTTAGGATTACAAAAGTTCTCGATAATGATAGGTACGAAATAGCAAGTATCGTAGGATCTAATATTACACAGAGAAACTATTGTAATGTATGGGCAGCTGATCGTATTAAACCCTGGATAAATACGCAAACTGATGATAACAGTGATGATGGTACAAGTAGCTCGGAATCTGAAAGTGGTAATAACGAAAATTAATGAGTTCTTGGTGCACGATTGAATAAAAATAAATATAAATTATAGTGTTTCTAATATTAAAAACTAACTTATGTGTGTTTACATTATGATTTTATTATACATGTGAGAAATTGTTCGAAATGATTAAAGCTGGAAATAAGTAATTGTATAAATCCTATTGTTTCTACTGGTTTACAGTAGCCAAGTGAAAAGAGAAGCGTTCGCAATTTGCAAATGAGGTTTGATTATCAGAATTTATTTTTAGCTCATATCTCATTACTCGCCTATATGAAAATATTCAAAATGCTAAGTCGATTTAAAATATTTGGGAGATTAACGTTGATAGAATGGTTAGCAAGGATAGTATGGTTAGTATGGTAGTATGGTAGTATGGTAGTATGGCAGTATGGTAGAACGGTAGTAAAGTAAGACAAATAAGAATATATGGTTGATGTTGACGCTGCAGTTAATATAGTACCAACAATTGGGAGTGATTCCAGTAAAAAAAAAAGAAGAGAGAATGTGTTTATGACCTGTATCATTTCAATTATAATGTACTTAATTAAAATTTTAATCATAATTATGATATGTATTTAAGAACTTCTTAATCATCAGCATCTAATAAGTTTGGGACAAACTTGTTGTCAGGAAAGGCCGAATGTAAGAAATTGTTTGTATAATATTAGTGTCAGGAATGAAACACGTGGTCTCGTAAAAAGTAAGTGTATTGACTAATAAATTACGAGACCACGTGGTTTATTGAAACCGCACGTCCGAACGAGGTGGCGCCATTTTGTCAGAACTGGCTGTTTGTGACGTAACGTCCGAACGAGGTGGCGCCATTTCGCCAGGTATAAAGGTCCGCAATAACTGAGGATCGAGGTCTTTTACGCTTTAGCTGTGAAACAGTTAACATGTTCGATATTTAAATTCGATAATATATTGTGACAACAAATTACTCATAACAATACAATTGTCTTCTTGTTTTTATTTCGATTATAATAAAAACCTAATAACTGGAGTGCTGAAGTCTACTTTTACCATCTGAATCCATTATATTACCAAATGTTGTGAATTTCAACCTCAAAGGGGCAAGAAGTTATGACATTAACGACTTCTACGTTTCTACGTGTTGGCGTACGTGGTAGCGGATGAATCCTTATCCTTAATTTAATTTTGTATAGTTACACAATTTTCATTGCTCATGTGATATCCATGCCGTTAACAATAAAAAGTAAAAACACTAATGGCGATATTCATAAACGCACATCAAACACAGTTTAGCTAAATGATTGTTTGTCCTTATCTGTCAGGTTAGAATTTGCCTTTGTTAGAAAGGGAGAAGACATAATTTAACTAAAACGTCCGTTATTTTATTTCTGAGTAAGGGAGTAAAGATATTAAAAAGATGTTATACGAATAGTAATTTGAACAATCCATTCATAAAACTTTGCCAAGCCTATATTCGTCTGGAGCTCGCTTTAACGACTAGGTACAAGTAAGTATGTACCTACTAAATAAATGGAAACAGTATATTGACTCAAATAGGTTATTCGTACACCAATTCAGTGTTTTTGTTGTTATTTTTTATTCCCGAAAAGTAATAAATAATATTGGTGATAGGGTCATTAAATACCCACAAGTTTCATAAATGCGAAAATAACCTCGGGATCATTATTATGGCGATGTTACTGTAGTTACCTACTTAAATTATTTTCGAAATTTTTACTCCTATATTACTATAAGGGATGACTCGCACCACAACTGGACTGGACGGGACGATCTGTCAATTTCTATGTTAGATGGGCGCCTTCTTAAATATTTATTTTATTTTATTTGATTATTAACTTTTGAAGTGAATATATACATAACTAAATATTCAGTAAATCATTTCAGTCGTCCACCTGTTGCCGTTATTATATATCGAGCAAACACATTAAATATTTATTTTATTCTGTTTTTTTAGTATTTATTGTTATAGCGGCAACAGAAATACACCATCTGCGAAAATTACAACTATCACGGTTCATGAGATATAGCCTGGTGACAGACAGGCTGAGGAATCTTAGTAATCGTTCGCGTTTTTACCCTTCTGGGTATGGGAACCCTCTGAGCAATATACTTTGAATCCTGTTTAACTCATGTCGCGTGAAGTTACTAAAAATACTTACGTGAGTGTTATCCGTATTTTTTTTATATTAGGTAATATATTAGAGACGAACTTGAAGTTTTTCTCGCCGACTGGCGAGAAATTGCTCAAGACCGGGATGCGTGGGAGAGAAAGAGGGAGGCTTTTGCCCAGCAGTGGGATACTTTAGGCTCTTAAATAAAATTAATCAATTAATTAATATATTATGTCTTACGATAGTTTAATTAGGTATATGATTTTTGACTCACGTTGCGATCTCTGATACTTTGTAGGTAGGAATACTCGTATGTAGGTACTTGATTTATCTAATTATACAAGATGGTGATAGACGTTTATAAATAACATCATACTGAGTCTTAATACTGTTTTCATAATTTAGATCGTAAGTATGGCAAGGGCCTGTAAAATAGGGCGCTTCCGCTTTAGTGCGTCGTAAAGTAGCCCAGGGGATACCAAGCCGCTATTAGCCTGAAAACACTTCTTTATTAATCACTCCGCTATGTCTCTCAACTCTTTATTGCGGGATGTAGTACTGTGGAACCATCTTGAGCGCTTAACGAGGAGATATTACATTGCTAGTGTCTTTTTCTTGGCTTGAAAGCGAAGATACTTAACAATATGGTATTGTACTTGTTTATGGAATAAAGTTTTAATTCTGGCAGCTTACTTACTAAAATGTACTATTGGAAAACAATGAAGTTTATAATAATAAATAATAAATAAAATAGCTTTTTATTTCCACATACAAGTAAATTACATTTGTTTTTTTTTAATAAAGTTAATTTATGTGGATCCCTTTCGAGTGAAAGCCTCCTCACACGCCTTCCATTCATCCCTGTCTTCGGCTTTATCTATCCAGTTAGTTCCAGCTGTTGAAATTATGTCGTCTATCCATTTCTTTTTTGGTTTACCACGGTGTCTTTTTCCTGCGGGGCCTGTCCATTTCGTAGATTCTATTGTCCATCTCTTATCTGTGTATCTGCATATATGCCCAGCCCATTTCCACTTTAATTTGAGACTATGTTGTAATGCGTCGGTGAGCATAGTTATCTTTCTTATAATTTCGCTCCTGATTTTTTGGATCTTCTTTACCTTTAGCAGACTTCTTTCCATTGCTTGCTGGCATGTAGTGATTGAGTTTTTAATTTTGCTAGTAAAAATCTATGTTTGGCTTCCATATGTTAGGCTTGGTAGTATATTTGTGTCCATTACCGTTTTCTTTAAAGCCATTTCATAGTCGCCCTTTAAAATTTCTTTAAGCGACCAAAACTTCTTCCATGAATTGTTTACACGTCTCTCTACTTCATCTTCATTACTAGTAGGGCTAAATGACATCATTTTTCCAAGGTAGATGTATTCCTGTACATATTCGATCTCTTTACCCGACACATATATTGGTCTTCTTCTGTTGTTTGTCATTGCCTTTGTTTTGGCTGCGTTCATGTGCAGTCCTACTTTTTGGCTTTCTTTGTCCAGGTCATTCATCATACTTTCTAGGTCTATAGCAGACTCTGCAAACAGCACGAGGTCGTCCGCAAAACGTAGATGACTGAGGTAGCGATTGCCCATCTTGATTCCTTTGCGTTTCCAGTCTATGTTTTTAAAGACTTGTTCCAGCACCATTATAAATACCTTTGGCGATAATTTTGGCGACAACAATGAAGTTTACGATTCACTAAAAATTATCTCTTTATTTTGAAAAACTACTTACGTGAACTGTTGATTCGGGAGCGGGGCAACCGGTGGCTTGATTTTGTATCATCGGACTTCGTGTGCGAACTGTAGGTCAAAAGGACGTACTTATACTAGTAAGTAGTGATTGAATTGACAACTGGACATGAGTGAATCCTGTAAAAAACGAAGTCCGCTTTCACTTGCAGTTGGTTTACAAAAAATGTGGAACATTATTTGATTCAGCAAACTTCTAGTAGTACTTTTCTCTAAAACAAGCACAAATATTTATGACATCAAGCACTACTGCGCTTGGTAAAATCTCGAAATATCCGCCACAAGTAGATAACCACAACTAGGTACATACTACTACGCTAAAAAAACCCCATTTACTGTGGTCCCACAATTCCAAGACACAGTCCTTACCATGTCAGAGAGTATTGGGATCCTAGGTGTTGACATTTCCAGTGACGTCCAATTCCGTAGCTACCTGGAAGGGAAGGCAAAGCTGGCATCCAAAAAGCTCGGTGTGCTCAATAGAGCTAAACAATACTTCTCTCCGGGGCAAAGACTGTTATTATACAAGTCTCAAGTCAGGCCCCATGTGGAGTATTGCTACCATCTTTGGGCGGGAGCACCTGGATACCAGCTAGGGCCCTTTGACTCGATCCAAAGACGTGCTGTCCGAATTATCAACGATCCCAAACTCACGAGCGATATCGAACCCTTAAGTCTAAGGAGAGACTTCGCCTCTTTATGTGTATTCTATCGCTTGTACAATGGATTGTGCTCTGAGGAATTGTTTGATATGATGCCAACGGCTGCATTTTACCCTGGAGCCTAAATGGTCTCGTACCGTGCGGTTTAAGAGGAACTTCCTCTCGCGGATGCTCCGGCTGTGGAATGAGCTCCCTGCCACTGTTTTCCCAAAGGACTACAATATGGGGTTCTTCTTCAAAAAAAGAGTGTTATAGTTTTTAAAGGGTCGGCAACGCGCATGTAACACCCCTGGAGTTGCAGGCGTCCATAGGCTACGGTGACCGCTTACCATCAGGCAGGCCGTATGCTTGTTTTATCCGTCGTAGTGTAAAAAAAAAGAAACTACATAAAACAAATTGTAATTCGATAGCTTATGAAATAGTGAATTTTCAAGCATGTATGTAACAGAGAATTATCCACAGTTAGGTACTCGCAAATAAACGAAAAAAAAAATGTCAAGAAATCTTTTTTTTTTTTGCCTTTTATCCGTTTTATCAAACACAAGATCACCTGTCGTTTTTTAAAGTCGACATCAAAATAATAGCACTAGTTTCAATATTTTACAAGTTACATGCGTTTTATCCTTTTATTCTTAAGCCTAATTTAAATTTTAGTCAACAAATCCTGTCTCGCAAAATACTGATCCTTTAAGTATGATTATGGTCTCATATTCAGCGCATAAAACTACATAGAAAATGATGCCTCACTTCCCTAGCTTGTAAAAATATGCATCTTTAAAAAGTTACCCCCTGCCTTGGACTTCTGGGAAGGGTTAGACACTTAAATTTAGATTGGACTCTGTAGATCCTTATTTTTAGTGCCAAGATACAGTTATAAATAAAGTTTCATTGCTGTACAAATTTTGCCGTCTAAATATCCTATTTTATCTGCAGTACCTATATAAGTAAATTACCTAGGTAAGCTTATAGGAAATACGCTAACACGAGAATTTTATTTTAAATGCATTATATTATATGACTTTTTTTTATTAGATAGTTTTATCAATCAAAGTACGTAACTACTGCTGTCATAAATAATTAAGGAAAAACAACGATAAAAATGAATACCAAAACCTATTAATCAATAGTATTAATAATTCATAGCAAAGTCAAGGATAAGCGTCAAAATTATTCGTCCCTCAATAGTAAAATGATTCCTCTCAAAAGTTAAGCCGTAAATATCGGAACCGTCAATAACGGTAAACAAATCAATCAACTTGAGAACGACAGCCACCTGCGGCACACTTTCTGTTTGTTCGAGAGTTTCCCAGCCTATTCATTACAAACTTTAATGAGGTCACAAGAAGCTGAGCATTTTTTAAATTAGCTCATAGTAGTAACAGCGCATTTTGCCGCTAAAATGCTGGCTTGATGCCTTACTTCTTACAAACTTCTGTGATGCACTAACCTCGATGAAATATTATTATGCCGAAGATGTCGCAAAACGGTCGTTTTCTTGTGCGTCGCCTGTTCGGTCCACAATTGGCTGTGTGCATGATTGTGACGCCAACGCCATCATCTGTTGGAAATGGTCGACAATATTTTTCTTATACATTGAAAGACTAAGATTGAGAGATATCATATACTACAAAAAAGTGACCAACGCCCCCGGGTCTAGGGCTGGCATCGAACTATCGACTTTTTTTTTTACGTGGAGGAATGCATTTAGGCATCCCGCCTAGCCGGGCAACTAGGACGGGTATGTAGGACTCGCAGGTCCGGACCCGCACTACCCACTAAACCATCCACGGTATGCCCATCTTGCAGCGTTGGTGACGGTGACACGGGATTGCCCTAGGCACACAACCGCGAACACCGCCTGCTGCGACAGCCGAAGCTGTCCCCTCCTTGAGGCCGAAGCCCCTGGAGCCAACGCTCCCCCGCCCGAAGGTAGCGTGCAGGGCGACACCACACGCTGGTCCCTCATGACAACCTCCACTCCGGGTGCGAGATGGAAAAACCCCGGGTTCCACCCCTCAGGTTGCCTTTGCGATTTTTTATAGAGGTGGTCATACTTGCAGCCACCACGCCGGCGCAGGCCAGCAGTGGCAACCCCCGGTCCGTCATCATAGGCCCTCTGCCTAGACAGGGTACGGGACCGCAGTTTTATACATGACAGCGGCATTCCTGTCGGCAGACCCGGAGGCCCCCTCACGCCAACACTCAGAAGTTCTCTCCCTCAGTGAGAGTACTCCCTGTGCGGAACCCCCCAACCCCCCCTGACAGGATTTTTGCAGCACCAGTAAGAAATCCTCGGAATCTTCCAAGAGATCGCTTACCGTTGCCCCCAGGAAGCACCGTCCAGGAACCCTTCCCTTTTTCCCGGATCAACCGGATCAAGGAGAATGGGAAGAGGCCTGGCACTCGAGGAGGTTTCCCGTTGTAGCCCCCCATCGAACTATCGACCTGCTGCTTTTGTACAATATTATTTTTTTCTTTTAAATTTTGGCCTCTAGGGTCTTTGCCAACAAGAACCGCGTAACTTATAGACCATATCTCTCTTATAGGTATTATGAAAAGAACGGGAATTTCCGTTTCTTGCAAAACGCAAGAAGTGGCATGTAATTCACACGCTTTAATTGATTAGAGGGTTTCTATTCCTTATGTGCTTGTTGTAGTTTCTTTTTCTGTCACTTTGAAAGTTGCATTCGTCGACGTTACCCCCACCACGCATAATAAAGGACCTACGTAATAAAAATAGACGACCTATGATTTTAAAAAAATACCCATAGTAGATCCTTTTCCTAAGTATGGACCTCAACATGAGGTTAATAATACATTTCACCATTGTAACAAATCAAATAGGGCATGTATGCATTCCAATTATACGATATATTTCTATGAGTTAGACATGAACAAGCATCCAATTATAGCTTCTGTCTCCCGCCATATTGATTTTATAATACCATCACGTGTGTCTCTGACGTTCCTCGGATTAATATGAATCTATCGATTCCTCGCGTGGTTTATAGTGGTAATGTGAGCTGTAGACCTCGCGAGATGGTACTGGTATTGCCACAAAGGTCCTTAGCGCCTTTGAGATCTATGGCGCTTAGAACCTTTGTGCAAACTCCCTCCATTTTGAAAATTTCCACAAGCTGAATTGGCAAAATCATCTATATAATATAAAAGAAGAAACTGACTGAATGACTGACTGACTGACATATCAACGCACAGCCCAAACCACTGGTCCTAGAGTTTCCAAATTTGGCAGGTTCCTTATGAAGCCTAGAGGTGCACTAAGAAAGGATCTTCCGAAATTCAACCCCTAAGGGGGTGATTTGGGGGTCCAAAGTTTGTATAAGGAAACAAGATTAGTTGGACTATTCTATTTTAAACTTTACAGGAGTATCTATAAAAATAAATGAGTTAACGCGTGTTTCAGGTTTTTTGAGAATTCAGCCCCTAAAAGGGGGAAAAGGGGTGAAAAAGGGTAAAAAACAACATGGGTATCGTTTTTATGGTTTATCGGGTCGCTGATTACGAAAACAACATAGATTTTAAAATCCAACGTGGCGATTGTGAAATATCATCTCTCCTGTTGGGGCGCGATGGGGTCGAAATATAAAAATATCACTACGGGGTGTCGTTATATGTTTATTTCTGTTTCTAGAGATTCCAAATTTAGCAGATTTAGGCTTTTTGAGAAATCAACCCACAAAAGGGGGAAAAGGGGTGGATAATATAGTAAATAAACAACATGGGTATCGTTTTTCTGGTTTATTGGGTTGCTGATTTCGAAAACAATAACAATTTCAACATCCAACGAGGCGGACGTGAGATACCATCTTCCCTGATGGGGTGCGATGGGGTTGAAATCTGAAAACATCAATATGGGTGTCGTTTTTATGTATATTTCTGGTTCTAGAGATTTCGAATTTGGTACGTAGGTTTCATATAAGGTGAAGGGGTGCACAAAGACAGGATTTTTCAAAGTAGGTGTAAAATGATGGTCCGAAGTTTGTAAAAGGGGAAACAAGAAAAGTTACGACTATTTTATTTGATATGGGTGTCGTTATCGGGTCGCTGATTTCGAAAACAACAACCAACAACGATTTTCAAATCCAACTTAGCAGACGTGAAATAAATAAAAAAAACCTCCTTTTTTGTATGACGGTGAAAATTACGTTTAATACGCGGGCGAAGCCGCGAATTAAAGCTAGTTTAATATAATTAACAAACTTGCTTATAAAATTTCACAAGAATTGGTTGATAAATGCGACCTGTAGAGGAGGACAGATACCCGAAAGCATATTTGCACAAGCTGAAACGGAAACGCTTCGCTCGCTCGGTCAATAATCGCTATCCTGATAATATGTAGGTGGTACAATAGTACATTACATACCAAGGCCGTTTAAGTGGGAAACGCCTCGGATTACATGTAATTGTCGGCCGAGGCGAAGCCGAGGTCGACTAACATGTGATCCGAGGCTTTCCCATTTACCGGCCGAGGTTTGTATACTATTTTTCAGCCCGACGGAGCCGGCAGGCGGCAATTTAGTTTTGCGTAAAGTGGCGCTTACCGGCCGGAGGACTGAAAATACTTTTATTTTAATGATTCTATTTTTATAAGTTTTGTTCCACCTATTTGTCTCAATAGTATAAGTAGGTACGCATTACTAACCAAGGCACCACTACTATAGAGTTTTTTTTTTTTTTATTGATATCGTATGTTCAGAGTCATATTAATATACTTTTAGCAGACTTAGGAACATTTTTAAGATTTCGGTAAACCACAACCGTATTTTTAAATAATTTTCAAAATAATTAAAAGGTGAATTATATTATACCTCAAATTCAACTAGGTTTGCTCTATTGACCGAAAATGAAACTTAAACCGACATCTCTATCAACTTCACATGGTTCGCAGATCAGAGGGTCCGGGCGCCCTCAACAGAAGGGTCTGCCGTTACATATTTCTATACTTACCTGTTATATATACTCGTACTAGAACAGATATTACTTAGCCTTTGGCAGCACATTTGTCGCAGAAGGTTCGTCGTCTGATAGTTAATTACATACTACATAGATAGAAGCGAAAATGCTCTGCAATGTAGGCAAAGTGCATGGAAGTTGTGCGCAATTAATAAATAATATTCGCATATTTACCCATATACATTTTTCTCACTAGCTTGTTTCCCCAAACGGTTTATAATATAAGACGATTTAACCTATAAGACACTTTACTCCTATTACATAGTCTTTAAACACGTTTATAGGATAACTTTATAGGACACTAGTCCCAGAACGTCTACAAGAGTATTTTTTACTACTTGGGATATTATTGATTGGTAGAAGTGGTAGCAAAGATCGTGTGGATTATTTTCATTCTTGGCTTTGCATTCCCGAGCTTTGTAATATTTGTGTGAACTTGCTCCGGCCCCTGAGATTAACGGTAAAAATTTAATTTTGAAATTGTCTGTACTTTTAAATCTTTGTCTTGAAAAGTGTGATAATATAAAATGAGTTTTCTTCGAAGTGATTGTTTTTGGTTGTTTGAAAGCAAAAAAAAACGAGTTCGGCTGTTTTTTGTGTAATTAAAGATGAGTGTTTTTGGAGGAAGCCCCAAAAACAAAGGGGTCTTTTCACGCATATTTAAGTACACTGTTGTGATCATACAGCTAATCAGGCTTTCATGCGTTGATAAAGATGTTTTCAAGGCCATGAAATAATAATATTAATTGTTTCACAATTAGTGCCGAGTTACTAAATTTTGAATTAATAAACCCATAAATTAAACAATAATTGTTGTTGGGAGCTAATATACCTACTAACTTTACTAAATTTCTTTAAACGCGACTTTAAATTGCCTAACGTATGATGGAAAGAGTGGATTCTTCTTCTATTATATATTTGTGTGTATTTATTTTAATAATATAAATCAAGCTGTTAAATTTCATACAAAAAACAGCTCCATTCCGGGTTATGTGGCTAACTTTGGGTGGTGCAAGTGGCCCTTAGATTAAATGAACGACAATGCAAACGCTTTCAATTCCTATTTCCGTCGATCCAGGCAGCCATCATGTGACCTGAGTGGCCTAAAATGAACCAATAAGCTCTACTTACGTTCTGCGACACACTTGGCTGTTATATTTGCGCAAAAACCGTCTATCTGACTGTTATGCATTGATATTAGTTCTCGTGAAAATTTGAAATATTTTGTCACTCGAACGCACAAATGTGAATGAAAATTTTAACGGCCACGAAGAAATGGATTTTGAGAAATTTTAAATTGTGAGTATTTTGAATTGTCAATTTCAAGTACAGGACATCAATTATAGTAAGCAAAATATGTATTTGTAAATAATTATTTTACTGCGTAATCGGATATGTGAAATGATTCCTTTAGCTTTCTTACGAGTATGTAATGGTTAATTCACTTACTCTTACAAAAATGAAATTCATTATTGCGTGTCCACACCAATACATAACAATCTAACTAATGGGTTCTGTGATTTATATATCACACCAAAAACATAAATGTGAAAATGGAAGCCAAATTCCATATGAGAATATCGTTATTTTCAACTCCGCCGACAAAAGATCTGATATCTAAATGGGTGCCAAGTTCGGTAGAAGTTTAATAATGTTAAGTTAAAGATTTGACTTGGCTAGTTTTTACCGTAGTGAAGTTAGTTTTCACTTACTGAAGTGAGACAGTGATAAAGTCGATACCAATTACAATCAAACTCGTAGAGAGTGTTTTTTTGCTAAAAAAATTCAACGGTATTTTCCTTCTATAAACTATTCAGGATAACTAAAATGTCGCGGTACGAACTTTATAAATAATAACCACTGACCTTCTGTGTTGGCTGTTTTTAGGGCCAATGCCTTCGTTTTACTTGACCGTTTCAACTGTTTTAAAAAGTTTGAATGAATGCATGAAACAAATGAATAAATGTCTATGCCGCTGCGTCGCCTGAACGGGCGGGACACGCTGCCGCGTAAATATTACTTATACCTCAACAAACAAACATGCTATATTTATCAAATTTGGGGATCTTGTTAGTCTCGGGCAAAGATGATGAAACTCCTTGTGAGAACGAGTGCTGTACACACCATATAAATGTGATTAATCCGTTCTAAAGTGTTTAATTTCAATGAACAACAGTCGCGGAAACACAAGACAAATATCATGATTATCACGATGAGAAATGATACGCACCTTATACTTTGATTTTACATGACATTGCAACAAACTAATCTTTCTTTAAATGGCTAGCTTATCTCAAAAGACTATAAGTAGATACTTTTTTCAGGGCACCGAAATCTATACCTAACGTATTAAAATCCAAGATATTTGTCAAGAATGTCAAATGAATAACAAAAAATATAACGCTATATCAAAATAGCCATAGTAGGTGATTTCCGACGAGTGTATAAGCCGATACGAGTCGAAAATCATCATTTAGCATGTGTTTTATAGAATGTTTTACGAGTAAATGTTCATTGTGCGAGTAAATAAACAATTATTATTAGCGGTAGCGTAGTTACACAGTCCACTGTGGTGAGCGGTGGCTGAGCGCAGGGTGCGGCGCGGCAGGGCCTTCCTTTAAGTCAGGGACCCTGGTTTTGCAGAAAAGTACCGTGGAAATAAATCTATTTCCGCACTAGTGCAGAAAATTACTACTTTCCGTACGATTTGGCTTCATTAGAAAACGTACTTTTGGAACACATAACGTTGTAAAATAACTAAAATAATAGTACTCGTAGGTTTGCAGCACTATCTTGGACCGTATCTTAATCAAAATCTAGTCTGTTTTTTGGCTTACGTTTTGCAGTGGTGTTGAAATAGATCGAGAAAACATTTGCGACTCGTATTACCTTCAACTACAGTCAATTGCTTTTATTTTGGAGCAAGGCTGTCATTCTAAACTCTTGTGAAGCACGGGAGAGTACGCCCTGCGATTACGCGTTATTCTCCCGTGGCTCGAGCTCACGTTACTTTGGTTTGGTTGAGAACTTATTGCGCCCGCAAACCAATAAAAATCGTGAAAGGCCGGATGGTTCTAGGGCAGAGCCGAAAGTTTTCTTTTTTCAACGTTCAATCACTAGTCGTGTTTGACGCTACAGCGTGCTAAGCTATAAAGCTGTAAGTATCACAGCAATGAACAGCTATATGCTATGTTGATATCGTCCATGATTTGCCCGATGTGAAAAGAATAAAAACTTAAACAGGCTTTTCGATTCTATCAGACTGCAGGTCATATTGTAGCATTGAAAACTGCATCGCAGGCACGGTAGTACAACTAGAAGAGTTGACGGAAATCAATAATAAGTTGTTCATTGGTAGGTATTGTTAAAGGTAAAGGTTTTATCTAGGTCGTAATAATTGTACAGTACGATACAAGCGCGAAAAGGAGCAAATTCGCAATGAATGGCGATAGAATAAAACACGACCGAAACGAGTTGCGAATTACCTATTCGCACGTGTATCGTACGACGTTTTACAGTACATAATATATGGCCCTTTGAATTTTTGAAGCAGCCACATAAAGTGCTCATTATCGCACTAGTTCGGTAATGTAGCACAATATGTACTATAATAGTACATTACCTAACTAGTGCGGTAAAACAAAGAAAGGCCGAGATCGCAGATATTTGCGACCCGAGCTGCAAGCGAGGGACGTAAATATGCGATCAAGGGCTTTATTTATTACCTCACGTGTTAGGTACATCATTTTATGCCTACGCTTGGGCAGAAATCGGTTTTTTCCGTACGCGTAGCGTGCGGAAAAAGGCACTTTATGGCCAGGTGTGGCATAAAATACATTAATTCAATGTAGTATGTTGAGAAGTCCATACCATAATGAACACAAAAATAAATACCTATCATATATTATGTGATGTGTTTACTCCTCTCTGGTATTAGTCTAGTCAATAACAGTGATTACTTAAACTGATAATAAAACCTAGCAGTTTACAGAGAAGCACACGCTAGCTAAATTTGGCTTGCTTCCCAAAAAAAGAAACTTAATGCTTTAATAACATACATTTGATATGTACTATCGCGTTCAAAATTGCATGAGCAATTTATGAATGAATTCATCCCACGCCCATGCAATTTTGAACGCATGTACATACATCTACTGGCACCCGAATGGCCCATTCTTTAAAATCAAAACTTTTTTAATCCTTTAACTTCGAGTTTATATTTAAAAACAAAACCTACTATTGAAGAGGGCAAAAATATATAGCCTATTTCCACTACATTATAGAAACGGCTTGATTGACACCTCACTCGCCGACGCCGGCTGGAGCACACGACATAAGCCCGCAAACAGACTGCTAAATATAACCCTTCTCGTAGTCAGGTAATAATTTAGTTCATAAGTTTGATTTAAATACAAATAAATGATTTAGAAATCGTAGACTAAGTTCGGTAAGACTAAGTATTCTAGTCATAACTCATAAGTTGATTATTTTTTCCCTGCGATCCCTAATTATATTGGTTTTGCTGGCCAGCGATTCCTTGAACATGCTGACTTTTCTGGACAGTGATCCCTAAATCCTTGTTCCTGGTTAGCTAAAAAAAAATCCCTCCGAACGAATTCTGAGTGGGATTTTTCATTATGAGATCAGCCTTTCTAGGCTTGCAAATTTGAACGTAATGATCCCAACCAGGATCGCATATTAACTCTCATGAATTTGCTCACCTAGGATACCTATTTGCCTATTGGTAGGTAGGCCATATTACAATATAGTTAATATGGATCCAAGGGCTACTCGTTGACAATAAATTAACCTCGAGTGGTGGACTAAATACTGCGTTATGGAGAATTAAATCGGACGTCTGCCAATTTTATTCAAACCCAAACAAAAAGCGACATTTAAGATAGCTCAAGGACAACACCGGTATGGGGGCTGCGGGTAGAGAAGTCACTATATTTTAAACATATAGCCAACTCGTCACTTGGGTTTCCACATTTACCCTTGAGAACACAGCTTTCGCAACCCTACTCTGGATAGCCGCTTAAGGCAAGCCAGAGGCGGGAGTGCTCATGTACATGAGGTCGCTACTCCCCAACAATTACCCACAAGCTGTCCTGCGTTGACTGATTGCACCGTTTGAAAGCAGTGGGCGATGGGGGTCGTCAATTTTTATTTGTGTATGTTACCTTAGAACTCCGTCAATACTGAACCAATTATACAAAATTCTTTTTTTATCTGAAAGTAAATGTTCCAGATTGGTCCCCTTTTTTTAAAATTAATTTCTGATAATAAATAAATAAATAATGAGGATCCATGAAGAATTGAGGGATGAAGACTAGGGATGGCAAAATTGGACTGCTTGGTAATTCCCAGCTCTATCCTCCGGTTTGAGACATTTATCTTTTCGTAAGGAAATAACTTTAAGGTTTTTGATTTGATTTGATTTTGATTTGATTAAAATTCTATTCTGATGGTAGAATTCATGAAAGGTTTAGAGACTCAAATTTTAACGACACACGCAGTTTCATTGGAGAGTTTTCTTAAGTAACCAACATTTTGACGGAGTGGATCTGATGATGAAGACCAGGGAGAGCAAAGTGGAACTGTTCGGTAAACCTAGCTCTACGTGTCATCCGAGTTGTGACATTCATCTTTTTAATTAAATTTATATTCTGATGATGGAGGTCTGGAGGAACTCAGACAACCCTCAAATTTGAACGGCACGTCCATCGTGACTGGAGGGTTGGAGGGAGGGTATTTTCATACTTAAAAAGGGACACCAACCTGTACTATGTTAAAATAGTTTGCTACTCAATAAATCATTTCAATTTTTTTATAATTATTTGGGACATTTTCTTACTGAAGTCATCATTTTGCTATAGTGGACCTGATGTTGAAGACCAGGGATGGCATATTGAAACTGCTCGTTTAATTCCAGCTCTGTCATCCAATTTGAGAGATTGTAATTTTTGATGTTGTTTGTGACGTTGGAGGTCTACAAGGTAGTTCCTATTGATTTTACTTGAGATCTAATGATGGAAGCCGTGAGACATTTAGTTAGTTTTCCTGGGCTTTTTCCGCAAATCGACATCCATTGTGCCTTTTTTGCCTTTTTTGCGTGTTACATTACGAAAGCTCTTTGTGAATTGAATGCTATGGTGTATTGGATATTTTTGAAGGAAACTGGTTAACTCAAACTAACTTAAAATTTAACTTTTACGGGGAAGGCCAATTGACGTTGGGGGTTTTTCCTTAAGGATTATTTTAAGGAAAAGGGCGGCCAGTAATTTAAAACATACAATAAAAATTGCAGAGTTCATTTTTAGTATTAGGTGGCCAGTTATTGGACGGTGGCCAGTTACTGGCGATATCCTAATAAAAAACAAGCATTATCAAAAATAGCGCTGTCTGTCTCATATTTCATGGTCATAAAACCACCCGGCATTACTACGAGTAAGCACTTCGCGATCTCCTTAACGTAACATCTAAAGAAAATCCAAACATCTAAAGTAAACATTGATCCACATTTGGAACACAAGTTCTCTCAGCCTCCTAATTGCTTAAATAGGAAACTTATCCCGCTTTGTAACCGCAATAGGATTGTAATCCAATGTAAACATATTTGGTACCTATGTAATGTTTTGGATGCCTTTTCGAACTTCAGATATTGACAGATATGTTAACTTGATTTGTTATTGACATGATACGAATTCGACACTGCACCTCGTGCACTACGAAGCGCGAGCCAATTATCAAATCAAGTAGATTTTTCAAATTCGAATAAGCCTCTGTTCTGTCCAAAATATACGCCTGAACGTGAAAGGTTAATCTGGTGACGTAAGTGTCTGCTTTCGCTACGTTCGTTTTCTTTTATGACAATGTTTCTATTTAGTACCTATCGACGTGGTGTTATTTCTGTCTCATACGATTATGGGTGTTTCGTTTCGTTTTATGTACTAAAATATATAGTACCTATTGCAACCAGTAAATTAACATGATATCAATCACAATATTCACGTACAGAGACAGTATAAAAAAATAAAAGTAGCAGATCCATAACCAAACCTTAAGTGATATCGTTTGTCCTGACACACATGGCGAAGACGAAGAAGGTACGACTTGCGTAGAACACTAAGTTTTCGCAATACCTATTCGACTTGCGTTAATTATTACATTTGTTGCAATAAAATCTATACTCGTAGCTATTTTTAGGGCATCCGATCGTTTTCGGTATTTCAATCGGCAGCGCACTGCCATATCTTATTGAGGTGGATTTTCTAATGTATGAACGTGTTCTTAATTATTAGCACGTTAGGTTATCCAACTTTTTGCTTCAAATTTCTTTGATTTTTTTTGTTTTCCTTTAATGTATAAGTGTCTTATTTTAGTTGATTTTGTAAAGTTTACATACTGCCTTAAGCGTTTAACTGTGGTTTACTACGTGTGTATTACTTATATTAACGGCGTAATGAAATAACGCAATAAAGTCGAAACTTTATTACGCCTTAACGAGACCAGACTCGGCCTGGCCAGTAGGTACGTGAAGCGTATTCTATACTTATAGGATTGATGCTAATTTATTATGTTCAACATATAAATAAGCGTTCGGGCATTCCGTCGGATCTCTATAACTAGTGGGCATCCGCCAGACAAATTTCCCATACATTGATTTTCTCTAGATCTAGCGGATATGCCAGAACGTATATAGCCAGCAATTCACTGCTGAAATTGTTTGTTATGTTAATTAGTATGTTCTTGTATGTCTTTCCCATCACGGAACAATGGTGTTCCGGACCTTTGGGAGGCGTACGCGGAGCCGAAGCCAACACGCAGCGACCCTTTCGACAATTTAATGAAATTTAAGGGGTACACCCAGCGGATGTTGTGCCTGCCTGGGTCATGGGACGCACGCAGAGGCAGCACCCGCTAGGGTGTATAGACTATTGAGATTTAATAGAATCTAAAATATACTGGACTATTAGGTGATATAACATTTAAAACTTTCGCGATTAGAACACATATTTAAACAACACATCATCATTTTTCTGGAACATCAGTTAGCCGCGACCATGACCAGTGAAACCTGTGTCGAAACGTCGGTAAAAAAGGTAAATAAGTTAATTCGCGTTAGACCCGTTTGTTAATTATGTTTAAATATTAGGTGATAGTAATGGAATAAATACTGGTTTATAGAGAATAAAATCGGACGTCTGCCTAACAAAATGGTAAGCAATTTTGTTTTCGGCAGACGATGACTCGCCCACATAAGATGCCCCTACAAAAAGCGACATCGAAGATGGCTCGAGGGCAACACCGGTATGAGGGCTGGGGTAGAAAGGTGTCACTGGACTTTAATGTTTTTTATTCTTATTATAGGAAACTTCTGCAATCCGGAAGCATAGCGCTTGCAATACTTGGGGTCTTACCATGAGTTCTTAACGTGATTCAGTTGACGACCTAAACTGAATCGTGTTAAGACGTAATATGGTAAATATAAAGTAAAACAAATATTACAAGTAATTTACTTATTTGTAAAATGTTTTTTTTTTTACAAATAAAATGGTTTTTTTTACAAATAAAAAAATTACTTGTAATATTTGTAAACCTTTGTTTCGATGTATTTGCAGAATGTACACACGCGTTCAAAATTGCATGGGCAGTTTATGAATGAATTCATTCATAAATTAATTTATGAATGAATGAATTCATTCATAAATTGCCCATGCATTTGTGAACGTGTGTGTACAATCAGTTGCAAAGAAAAAATACCTTTAACAGTTGACTGTATTATTGCGTTAAAAATTGCTTGGGCAGTTAATGAATGAATCCATTCATAAATTGCTTATGCATTTTTGAACGCCGTAAATAGTATTTATAATTTTACGTCTCCTGTACTTCGACCGAAGGGATGAGGTGTTTCCTGCAGATGGCAACCCTCATCTATCAATTATAAATTCTTTCTAGTCGTGATGTCTAAGGTTTTCTTCCTTATTGTTTGTATTATATAGCTGAATCAAGGAGATAACTGCGCGAAACTGCATAGATACAATTAATCCATGCTAAGTACTATATTAAAAAAAAAAACTAGATAGACTGCTTTTTAGGGATAAAACATCTGTTTTTTTGGAATGCTTCTCATTTATTAAGATTTGCACAAAAGTAGGTACTATTAGCTAGCTCATCACATGACTATAAAATATAAATGAAAATTATCAAACAATTGTACGCGGTTTAGAATAAAACTGTTTTAGAATTAAATAAGATTGAAGTGTACTTATCAAAACACTCAAATCAAATCAAATCAAATCAAATATTTATTTGTCAAAATACGGTTACAGTGTCTTAACATAAGTTAGGTGTAGTTCATGCGTATTCAACCTGCATGCAGGTGTACAAATTATTTTTCATTATTTATTCTATATTTATATCTTAATCATAATTTTATTGAAATCATGATACATTATTTATATTTTTTACAATATTTACATTTTTATAGACTAATTCTTATAAAATAGATTTAACTAGTTTCCTTACATAAGCCGCACTTCAACACTTATGCAGAAATTTTATGTAAATTAATTATAGGCATTATAAGGGTTTGTTGACTTTCACTAATTAAAATGTACGTTTTTATGCTACGTGGTCTACGCTGTAGCTCGTAGCACTGTTATACTGCTGCGTAGCGGAAGTCGTTGTTTGACCGTCCGTTAAAAGTATACAAAATATACATACATAGAACGTTATGCGCCCTATTTGCTGTGTGGTGCGAGGCGCGAGCAGTCTAAAAGGGACTTCGTTTTAAATATACCTATACCTTGTCTTTTGCCAACGGGTTAGTTAAGTACTTTATAATTGACGTAACCAGACAATTGCGCATTGATCAAAATATATTTCTAATAGGATGCATGTGTCGTACAAAAGTAAAATATGGATCTAGTGAATTACAAACCATTTCTCCGTCTTTTATTTCTTTATTCAGATTCAGAATGCAAGAAATATTGCGTAAATAAAAATGTTTTTTTTTCTATTAACTCGCAGAATGACATTCGCAAATTGACCAATATGCGTAATGATCATTGAATAGCTTTTTTTAACGAATCTAACCTACCTTATTCTACGATAAATATGGTTTTCGTCACTACACGTATCTTTGAATTGAGATAATTTTGCAACTAGTAGCTAGAGTTGGCATTATGTGTATTATAAATTATGCGTATAGGGCAATTCGCGTTTTTTTTTAATAAGTCTATATGCGTATAAAAAAAGAAATGACCAGTAGTTCACAAGCTTTAAATTTGACTTTTATACGAGATATCATTTGAAATAGGTAAAATATTATTGATAAAAGCCCTTTGGAGTTCATTTTTTGTCACATTGTGTGATTTCTGAGCCGTGATCGGTCACGTTACCCTTGTCACGCATACAGATGTCGAAGAAAACAGAACAATACCGAACGATAAAATAGACAACTCAACACAGATACTGACGTTCAAATTTTGACTGAACTTAAAAACCAATGGCATTCATTGAAAAGGCAACCAAAGCCAATTTAAATATTCATTATTTCATTGTTTTGAGATTGATTATTTTCTTTTCGTCCTATTAAGTTTTCAACCAATACTATGAAAAAAAGAGGTTCTGAAATTCCCTGCATTTTTTAACTGTTTCACTCGATCACTTCATCAATTATGAATTTATGATTTGATTTTAAATCTTTTTTTTTTACTTTAAATAGTGCTTTAAATACTTTTAAAGTGTTGCTTTTAATGTTTAAAAGGCACATACCTATATGGTAGTTTTTCTATTAGTTTATGTAATCAATTAACACTTAATTAGACAACATATTAACATCAAAAACCTGTTAAACTATTAGATGCATAATACTCGATATTTCAATAGTACTGATCTCTTTTTTTTCTGTTTCAAGTAAATATCCAGTGTTACTACTGTCTTTGTTTGGTGTGTATGAATATATTGTCCTGGTATCAGGTTGTATTTGGTATATTCTATTATTTCGAGCGATATGAAACTCGAAAATGAACCTTCTTTTTTATCGCGACGGTTAGTTTTAAGTTACAGTTATCAGAGTTTGGGTGACTATTAGATAACAACGCGTTTTTCTTTAATTTTTAATTCAGATGCTTTGAATTTACCCATACTTATTCGACAACATACATTTTAGCGTTCTGCCAAACCACGTAACCTACCAAATTACGGGATAAATCAACCGAAACACGTGCCCCCACCGTGTAGGTATGAACGCGTTATTGTTTCCGTATCCCACGGGACGAAACCATGACTCATGTGTAATTTGACGACCGCACAACAACACACTATCGAAAATGCCCTAGCCGGATAAAATAAATGATGAGGGGTCGAATCCCCGGAAATCCGTTGTATAGCTGTATTGATTTTAAGAAATTCTTTATGAGACAATGTTCCTGATTACGAAGCTAATTAGAAATGTCAAACCTCCTTAGTTAAAGCTAGTGTTTCGGAATGCATTAGTGAGTGAGAAACTGTTTTTAGTAAAACCAATTTACGTATGTATGTAAACTCTTTATTGTACATAATTTTTAAGAAAAAAAAACCGACTTCATTGTGTTCCCGGTAAAAGTGAAATTTTGAATTTGTTTGAGAATCATCAGAATAGAAATCAAATCAAAAACATGAATGTCACAACAAGGATAATAAGTAGAGCTAGGTTTATCGACCAGTTCCACTTTGCCATCCCTGGTCTTCATCATCAGGTCCACTTCATCAAAATGTTGACTCCCCCAAAACAATGTTTTAGTTACTTAAGGAAACCCTCAAAT
This sequence comes from Lathronympha strigana, assembly GCA_949128165.1. Lineage (NCBI taxonomy): Eukaryota > Metazoa > Arthropoda > Insecta > Lepidoptera > Tortricidae > Lathronympha > Lathronympha strigana. Next base: position 8,415,904 of record OX421907.1, on the reverse strand, counting down.
CAGAATGCATATGCCGTTAAAATTTGAGGAGTTCTCTCAATCCCTCACGAATTCCATCATCAAAATAGAACTATAATCAAATAGGACTATCTTGAAGGTGTTCTTTACAAAGAAAAGATGAATGTCTCAAATCGGATGATAGAGCTGGGAATTACCAAGCAGTTCCACTTTGTCATCCCTGGCCTTCATCATCAGGTCCACTCCGCCAAATTGATGATGTTCGTAAAGAAATGCTCGAGTGTCTTAAGAAACTACCCAAATCATCATGCATGTGCCTTTCAAATTTGAGGAGTTCCCTCAGTTCCTCATGGATCCCATCATCAAAAATTAATTTTGAAAAAAACGGAACAAATCTGGAACCATCTATTTTCAGACAAAAAAATATTTTTTTAAATCGGATGATAGTCCTGGGAATTACCAAGCAGTTCCACTTTGCCATCCCTGGTCTTTATTATCAGATCCACTCCACCAAATTGATGATTTTCGTAAAAAAATGCTTGAGTTTCTTAAGAAATCACTTAAATCAGCATGCATGTGCCTTTCAAATTTGAAGAGTTCCCTCAGTTCTTCATGGATCCCATCATCAGAAATAGATTTTGAAAAAAACGGGACCAACCTGGAACCATCTACTTTAAGAAACCAAAAAAAAAAATTCAAATCGGTTCAGTAATGACGGAGTTCTGAGGTAACATCCATTAAAAAAAAAAATTGCTTGCCTTCATTGGCCGTCCAGAGAGGAGTCGTCAGAGCTATATGCTCCAGGGGTGGAAGTGTTAAAGGGCATAACGCCGCGAGTAACTTCGGAGAAAGCGCAGCACCACCTCTCAACACCCCTGAGCCACTCACGCCGGTGTTGCGCCTTGCTGTCTGTACGATGGCTCAACAGGTGCCCATCTAGCGAGTGGCGAGTCACCGCCTGTCTAGATAACACTGTGTATCGCAATGTTATGGCAGGTGTCCGGACCTCTTTACAATAGCTCAGTTATATTGACCATCCAAACTCCATCCATAGACCAGAACTCTTTCCATTTCATTTACAATAGCTCTAACGCCTGCTGAGACCGGTTCACGGGAATCTATTGTTGTACCGTACCCGTGAATGGGTTCCAACAGGCGTTCCATATGACATCAAAGCTCTTCAAATGGCCTCTGCGTGTTGGATCTGTATCCCCACGTACGCTTTAAAAATGACCGGGCTCGAAAAACCCGAGAGTTTGTAACGGAGACACAAAAAAATAATAAAAATTCAGACGAATTGAGAACCTCCTCCTTTAGATATATTGAAGTCGGTTGAAACCACAGGTTACTTAAAATGTACAAAAGGAAAACAGTAAGTACAAAGGCGCACTTATCCTTTTAAGGGATCTCTTCCAATTAACCTTTGAGTAAATAAGAGAAGAATTGAAAAGAGGTAGACAAATACACCTTAATTGTTTTAGTATTTTTTGATTGATTTTGCGCTTATTTTGACACAAAAAAAGGTGTAGCGTAAATCGGTCTCAAGAAAAAAAGATCTAATTTATTACAAAAGTTACTAATGGTACGGAATACTACTACTTTTATTTTTTACGTACCATTCGTAAGAGCCATAATCATTATTATTTTAAAAATACATCACGTATTTTAGGTAGCTATCTTAGGCTAGATACCTACTAGTAGTGTGTCGCTATGCAAAACTGATTGTCAGGAAACGTCTTCTTCAGAAATAGGTACCTAGATGATATATTTTTATGAGCGTTTTTTTAATAACACTATCACTAGATTTTTTTCATATATTAAATATTTTGAATTAATCTTTCTGCTTGGTCCGACACGGACTTTTGGGGATTATTATCAACTTAACAAAAGTTGTTTGTCACGTATGTACTTCACTTCTTTGAGATTTAAAAAAGTGGTTAATAATAAGTACGCCTATGTAATCTTTTTGTGTATACCATAACTTAAGGGTGGCATAGCAAGTTAATAAAACTTTAAGAGATAATTTATAATACTGTTTATAGTGGTAAAAATCTAAAGTTAGTATTGTGCTTTAACTCAAATTTAAAATATGGGCGCTTATCAAAATTGCATACTGATGTATTGTTAACGGGCCAAGTCGCTTGCCAGTGTTTCGATTGCGAGCGATTGGAAATTTATTGTTCTACATTATTGTACACAATTCGTAGTCCATAAACAAATCGGAGACTTATTCGATTTGTTTATTTACTGTCAATGTTATTTAAATATTTGTGCATATCTCTCGCGTTTCTTTGCTTATGAGCTCGCAGCTTATATTGTTAAGTATTTTTCAGTGTCAGTTATAATTTAAGAATGCGTCTTTGTTCTTTGTCAACGTTAACGTATGTATCTTATGTTTATACTTTATGTTCATATTCATATTATCATCAAACAATTCATATTTTAGTGTTCGAGAAGCATTTGTTAATTTACTTGGTGTTACTTGTCATAGCAGATTGTACCAAATTAATATTTGCGCTGTCCGTATTTATTGCTTTTCTTTGCTTACAACAACAGTGAGTAACGGGCACGATGAAAGACCTCAATAGCCGACAAACGTAATCCCTGGCTAGCCGTTCATAACATTTGACAGCCCTATATAAATAGCGGAATATTATTTTTGTCACAAAGGACCCATCTTCATACAATACCAGGGGATTTAGGAATGTCACTTTTTCGCTATGACGGGAGGAAACCGCCATAAAAACCATCGTTATGACATAATTAAGGACATTTAAGCTGTCAACGCCATCATATAATATCTATATGCTTATGAAACCGCTGTAATAATAGGGGGGAGTCGGTTATATCGTACCACTTTTTACTTAAACGTGGATAATTTTTTTCTAAAGTCAGATAGAAATGTGACTGTTTTGTTCAAATAAAAGTTCAGTTTCTTGGCTAGGTTATATATTAAATATTGATTTATTTGTAAATATATCTAAAATACAAAATTAAGTCACAATTAAACAGTGCCAAACACATGGGACCATGACCAGTGAAACCTGTGTCGAAACGTCGGTAAATAAGGTAAACAAATTAAATCGTCATATTTTCAACCGACTTCAATATTTCGAAAGGGGAGGTTCTCAATTCGTCTGAATTTTTATTATTATTATTATTTGTATGTATCTTACATAATCTCGGGACCATGGGGTCCCGGACTTTTGGAAGGCGTGCGTGGGGCCGAAGCCAACAGCGCAGAGGCCCCTTGTAAGAGACAATTTATTCTAAATGTGATGTGACACTAACTGATGATTATCCTTGTATGCACTATAGTAATGCATCCAAGGACAATTCCCGGTTAGTGTAGGACTATTCCAAATAAAAATAGAAACAAAAGGAAATAGGCTATTGGGATGAACGGCTAAGTGGATTGGGTAACCGGGACTATGGAAAGGGCTATGGCACCTGCCGTTGTCAATCTTAAAAAAGACGAAAAAAAGAGGCAGGAGCACGGAGCGACAAGGGGGCAACATTGCGTGAGTGGCTCAGAGTGTGGAGAGGTGTGCGCCGCTTTCTACCCAGTGGCTGTAAACAGTCACTGTGCCAACTCGCGTCTTATGGATCTTTCACTTCCACCCTGCGAGCGTATAGCTCTGACATCCCACTCTGACCGGCCGGTTAAGGCAAGCCAGAGGTGAGAGTCCTGCGGCCCCTGCTGGGGTCCACTCCGGCCGGCCAATTTAGGCAAGCCGAAGAGAGGGGCCTGACCGACTCTCGGGGACATGGGACCCAAGGGACGTCACTTCCCATTCAGCTCGCCACAAGCTGCCCTGGGGGTTTATTATTATTATTATTATTTGTATGTCTTTCCCATCACGGAACAACGGTGTTCCGGACCTTTGGGAGGCGTACGCGGAGCCGAAGCCAACACGCAGAGGCCCTTTCGACAATTTAATGAAATGTAAGGGGTTATTATTATTATTATTATTTGTATGTATCTTACATAATCTCGGGACCATGGGGTCCCGGACTTTTGGAAGGCGTGCGTGGGGCCGAAGCCAACAGCGCAGAGGCCCCTTGTAAGAGACAATTTATTATAAATGTGATGTGACACTAACTGACGATTATCCTTGTATGCACTATAGTAATGCATCCAAGGACAATTCCCGGTTAGTGTAGGACTATTCCAAATAAAAAAAGAAACAAAAGGAAATGGGCTATTGGGATGAACGGCTAAGTGGATTGGGTAACCGGGACTATGGAAAGGGCTATGGCACCTGCCGTTGTCAATCTTAAAAAAGACGAAAAAAAGAGGCAGGTGGTGACTCGCCAACTCACTAAAATGGGCCCCCGAAAACGGTCGCTCGCACGGAGCGACAAGGGGGCAACATTGCGTGAGCGGCTCAGGGTGTGGAGAGGTGTGCGCCGCTTTCTACCCAGTGACTGTAAACAGTCACTGTGCCAACTCGCGTCTTATGCATCTTTCACTTCCACCCTGCGAGCGTATAGCTCTGACATCCCACTCTGACCGGCCGGTTAAGGCAAGCCAGAGGTGAGAGTACTGCGGCCCCTGCTGGGGTCCACTCTGGCCGGCCAATTAAGGCAAGCCGAAGAGAGGGGTCTGACCGACTCTCGGGGACATGGGACCCAAGGGACGTCACTTCCCATTCAGCTTGCCACAAGCTGCCCTGGGGGTTATTATTATTATTATTATTATTTTAATGGATGTTACCTCAGAACTCCGTCATTACTGAACCGATTTGAATTTTTTTTGTGGTTTCTTAAAGAAGATGGTTCCAGGTTGGTCCCGTTTTTTTCAAAATCAATTTCTGATGATGGGATCCATAAGGAACTGAGGGAACTCCTCAAATTTGAAAGGCACATGCATGATGATTAGGGTAGTTTCTTAAGACACTCGAGCATTTCTTTACGAACATCATCAATTTGGTGGAGTGGACCTGATGATGAAGACCAGGGGTGACAAAGTGGAACTGCTTCGTAATTCCCAGCTCTATCATCCGATTTGAGACATTCATCTTTTCTTTGTAAAGAAATACCTTCAAGATAGTCCTATTTGATTATAGTTCTATTTTGATGATAGAATTCGTGAGGGATTGAGAGAACTCCTCAAATTTTAACGGCACATGCATTCTGATTTGAGGGTTTCCTTAAGTAACTAAAACATTGTTTTGGGGGAGCCAACATTTTGATGAAGTGGACCTGATGATGAAGACCAGGGATGGCAAAGTGGAACTGGTCGATAAACCTAGCTCTACTTATTATCCTTGTTGTGACATTCATGTTTTTGATTTGATTTCTATTCTGATGATGGAGTTCTTGAAGAATTCAAAAAACTCCTCAAATTTGAACGGCACGTTCATTGTGATTAGAGGGTGTTCATAATTAGCTTAGGCATTTTCTTACTGTGGCCATCATTTTGCTGGAGTGGACCTGATGTTGATAATCAGGGATGGCATAATGAAACTGCTCGATAATTTACAGTCTGTCATCCAATTTAACACATTGTTATTTTGTTTGTTTTAAAGGTCTACAAGGGAGTTCCGTTTGATTAATACTTCACATGTAATGATGGAAGCCCTGGGACATTAAGAAAGCTCCTCAATTTTCGATCGTACACGTGCAGTGTATTGGATATTTGTGAAGTAAACTGACTAACTCAAACAAATTCAAAATTTCACTTTTACCGGGAATCAAATGAAGTCGGTTTTTTTTTTCTTAAAAATTATCAGATAAAACATTCCATTCATCAGTTAACCCTTAACCATCTACGACCGATTTCCATAGCAAAACCGCCTACAAGAGGTCATGGGGACTACCAGTTAAATTGGGGTCAAGAATATTATATTAGAATTTAGCGGCCTATTTTAAATGTATTTACCGTGTTAACGGTTTTACGCATTTATTATCAAATATCGTAAATAAATATACAACATTTATCAACAACATATTGTTTAAACTTGACATATCACATTTTTCAAAAAAATTACTTATAAAAAAGCTGCAATGTCTTAGGATAAGAAATCACAAAATATTCTTACAAAAAACAAATTTAATAAATAGTTTCTTAAAAACAATAATCAGCCAAGTTTATCAGCTATCACTTGTAATACTTAGCGGACGTGAAATAAATAAATAAAACCTCCTTTGTAATATGACCGTTGAAAATTACGTTTAGTACGCAGGCGAAGCCGCGGGTTAAAGCTAGTTTTATATAAAATTGTAAGCTAATAAAATAGCTATCAAACGCGTCAAAATAACAAGCTAATAAAAATAAACACAACCACCTACGCAAGGTCTTATAGACCAGGAAGCTATAGTACGTTACCACCTACGCAAGGTCGCTGAGACCACAGTGCAGTTATGTGCACCAAAATTAAACGCAACCTCCTAGTAAAGGTCTCACAGTCAAGCAAGATATAGTACGTTACCAACCACACAAGGTCGCTGAGATCACCAACGACAGTCTTGTGCTCACCAAATTGATAGATATATCAGTTCGAACCCGTCGATCACACTGGCGGCACTGGGAGCTCAGTGGGAAAAGGTTGAGTTATTCACTATTTTGTATTTGTAAAGGTCTGAGAGACCTTTTGTAAGTGGGTAAGGGTTAAGTACGTTAATAATTGTACTCATGTACAAAACTAGCTTCCAGTACTGAACCGATCTACATGGCCATAGAAATAATAACATTTTAATTAGAAAAATAATAAATGAGGCCGTAGGAAACAAGATGCCAGCACCGGTTCATTCTTCATGGTTATAGAAATAATAAGATTTTAATTAGGAGAATAATGCAAAACTGTTCAGATATTTCCAGGTGTTCCAAATAATTAGCTCGCACGTACATTCCGCTCGGCAACTTTCCCACGAGGCTGCCAGATTCACAAATAGAACGCCTACAAAGTGCTTACGAATTTATAACCTGACATTATATTAAAAGTTATTTATTTATCGTGTTAGGTAACGTCACGTCCACGATATCATGCTTCGCCTCGCTTATTGCTAGTGGACAGTTATTAATGCTTCGTGTCGGTTTGTGGACGGTTAATATTGGAGTCCTCAATATAAAACATGTCGTATTTGTTTCACCAGACTAACATACCGTAACAATATTGATTATGAATGTATAATTCCTTTGACATACTATTTAAAACTATGTTTTACTTTACTTCTGCTAAATTGAGGTTTTCAGCAGCATGGACCGCTCCGAAAAATCTAATGAACTCTCTCCTGTGAAATGACTCCTCGATTTGGATCCTTTCCCTTGGCTTGCTCGGTAACTACATGCTAAAAAACTACAAGAAGACTCCTGGGGTCATATTTTGGAGAACGCTCTGGTTTCCTCTGCTTGTGATATTTAAAATTAGAATTTTTGGTTACACTTACATAGGTACTAGTTCTGAAGATACATATCATTTAAGCAGAGGAGAGGAGGAGGAGGAGGAGGAGGATTTAAGAGGAGGAGTAACGTCTTGAACTGAAGGACTGCGCTTGCAACTTTTCTCCAGTTTTCAATGTCGATTCCTTTTCGGTAAAACTAGCACATTGCTGTCTATAATTTTTAAACAAGAGTGAATAATGTCAATATGCTAGCACACATTGTATTATGAATCCTTTATGGCTTCACGTTTGGCCATACAGGTTCCAATGTCCCAAGAGACTATGATAATACTTTTTACTAATTCCTCGCTATTTGTTAATGTCTGCAGAATTACCTGAACAACTCAGCGCCACGAACACAAATTCATTACATTTTTGTAGTTTTATCTAATATCATCCCATTCAATTCTGTCCCGTCGCGCAATAAACCGTTATTGCCTACTGATAGATTCTAAGAATTTCCGAACGCTCACTTAGTTTGTTTTTTTTTTATGTGGACTACGAATGGCGGATTTACCGCGCTTTTGGGTCTGTGATGACAGATTTTGACAGGACGCCAGATATTGAAGAAAAATGTAAAAGAATTTGTGTTGTTAATAAATAATTACTTATCTTATAAAATAAACTGTGTTAAATTTAACAGTGGTTTTAGTGCTTTCTTATATCAGAAGTGGAAACAATAAGTTAAGAAATGGGTCGTAGTCGTAAAGCCGTAAAGGAACGAAAAAAGCAAAGACACGCTCACAAAGAGTCTGGTAGACACTGTAGACACCATAAACGCCATCACCGAAGTCATAGGTCGTCTAGTCGTATGACACGATCGCATACGCCACCCGATCAACCGCCGCCGATGCCGATGGTGCAACCATCGCTCATGTTGGGGGCAACGCCGCAGCAGCCACGGGAGCCAGCTACACCTTCGCTGCCGCCACTGTCGTCGCTGAGCACGGCGCAGGTTGAAGTTAGTGATCGACGTACATCAGTGATAAGTGTTAGTGATAACCGCAGTGTCCGCAGTGATAGTGTACCTTCAGCAACGCCACACGTACAACCGGAATTATACACACCTTCCAATCAACCGTCCAATGTGTTGTTAAACTTAAAGGACATTGCTCATTTGATTGAAATGTATACCAAACCAAATTGGTCAGCAAATTTTAATAACACTACTATAATCCCAGAATTTGATCCAGCTTTAAAAAGTAATAGAATTGACCAGTGGATTTTAAAAGTTAATGAATGTGCTAAAATGTACAAATGGGATGAAGCTCACACTATTCACTATGCTCTTCCTAAGTTAGTCGGTAGGGCAAAGGAGTGGTACCAAGGACAGGCTACCATATTGCATACCTGGCCAGAATGGCAAATGCTCTTGAGGAAAGCATTTCCCACTGACACTAACTATGGAGTGTTATTAACTGAGATGTTACAAAAGCGGTTAAAGCAGGGTGAAAATTTAGATATTTACTTTATTGAAAAAATAGTGCTGCTTAACAGTTGTAACATCTCAGGTAAAAAAGCAGTGGACTGTATCATATTAGGAATAGATGATCGCACCATTAGAGCTGGGGCTTCATCTGCCAGGTTTACTGAACCCGAGGACTTACTTAAATACTTGAAGGATGTATGTACAGAAAATGCAGCTATTAATAAGACTAGGAATGTACTTGAGGGGGGTAATGTAAGTAATGAAAGTCACAAAGACATACAAACTGCTACTAATTCGGTACAGATTCCATATTCCTGTTTTAACTGTGGTGACAAGGGGCATAGAGTACAGCAGTGTCACAAACCAATTGTTAACTGTACCATCTGTAAACGTATAGGGCACACTGATGATAAGTGTAAATTTAAGAAGAGCAAATAGTAACTAGATATATGTATAATGTAGCATTACAGGTTTTTAAAATGTGCTGATGTTAGTACAGTTTGAGCGGATGAGCAATTATTTTGTTATATTAGTAATGTTGTGGTGATAATAATAAATAAATACACATGTAAAAATATAACCATACTAGGTGATACCTAGTGATGAATATGAATGAAGAATATCTTATGTTTAAGTAGTTTTTGTTTGTTTGCTAAAGAAATACATTATTTTCTTGTAGTGTTTAACACATTAAAAATGGAACTTGTAATTAAACACAGTGAGTTTAATTAGTGAGTGTTATTTTATATGTTCATATAATTCTTGCTGTTTTCTTGATGTTTGAGATAATGTAATGTTTGTGCATTAATGAATACCTACTTGTAATTGAATTGAAGGTAATTGATAATTGACAGTGAGAATATTACAGTACAATAAAAATAAAAATTTAAAGTTATACCCGCCTAAAGCAACTGATAGTGATGAATAGGTTATATATTTTGTTTTGTTTCATTGTTAAAGATAATATAGTAATTTGAAAATACAAACTATTTATAATGGAATTTTATGTATGTTGATAAGGTGCAATAGAGAGTTATTGTATTGTATTTTTGTGTGTTGTTACAATAACAATGCATGTTAAGTTAATAATAATCTGGAAGGTACTTGTTATGTGATGAGCATATGTGATAAGAATGATCTAGTGTGGTAAGGAGAGAAAAGTTGGACTTAGAGAGAAAGTTTAGACAACCATATTAGCGACTAATGTGGTAAGGAGAGAAAGTTGTACTTAGAGAGGAAGTTAAGACAACCACATTAGCGACTAGTGTGGTAAGGAGAGTTAAATTTGGACTTAGAGAAACTAAATACAACTGCATTAGCGACTAATGTGTTGTATGGAGCAACCTTTTACAGGACCGCATTAGCGACTAATGTGGTTAATGGAGCAACCTTTAATGGGACCGCATTAGCGACTAATGTGGTGAACGGAGCAACCTTTAACAGGACCGCATTAGCGACTAATGTGGTGAACGGAGCAACCTTTAACAGGACCGCATTAGCGACTAATGTGGTGAACGGAGCAACCTTAAACAGGACCGCATTAGCGACTAATGTGGTGAACGGAGCAACCTTTAATAGGACTGCATTAGCGACTAATGTGGTAAATGGAGCAATCTTTAACACAACCATATTAGCGACTAATATGGTTGAGTTTTAAATACATATAATTAGTTTGAGGACAAACTTGTAGTATGTCAGGTTGGCCGAATGATAGATTCTAAGAATTTCCGAACGCTCACTTAGTTTGTTTTTTTTTTATGTGGACTACGAATGGCGGATTTACCGCGCTTTTGGGTCTGTGATGACAGATTTTGACAGGACGCCAGATATTGAAGAAAAATGTAAAAGAATTTGTGTTGTTAATAAATAATTACTTATCTTATAAAATAAACTGTGTTAAATTTAACAGTGGTTTTAGTGCTTTCTTATACTACCAACTGTCAAGAACCTCGCTGCTATATCAAAATAATGAATTATAAATTTATTTTACAATGTAAATAATGTTCCGGACTGGGTCCGAATAGCGGACATTAATACTTGACTGCGAGTCATTTTGTAAAGCACTGCGCAAATCTCCAGAAACCTAATTAATAAGCGGTTGTTTAATGTTCCCGCTCTTTCGGCACGATGACACAGTGCCTACTTCTTTAATTATGTCACTTAGACAATTTTATAGGCGCAAATAACTGTTACTTTTTAATAGTCACAAAATACTTGCTTAATGGGGATGAATTTACAGTCGGCAACTGAGCGGGATAAGTGGGTATAATATTTTCCAAACGTTATTGGGTTCCCTCATCATCTGTTTTTAATTAATTTACTTAATTTTTAGGGTGCTGTATGTACCTAAAAAGGAAAAAAACGGAACCCTTATATGATAGTTTTGTTGTGCATCCGTCTGTCTGTCAAGACCTTTTATCTCGAGAACGGGTATAGGTAGCAAATTGAAAGTAATACATCACACATAATAGTGATATGATACATAATTATTTTATCTATGTTAACCGCAATTCTGACGCGTTCTGAGTTTAAATTAAGCTAACTTTTGAATGGTTAGTTTAATTTTATTACGAAAACATGGTTGATAATGTTATCCTTGTAAGACGCTATAGTGACACCTAATACTGCATACTCGTATGTTAGCACTTCACTGCGTATACATGAATTGCAACCAATTCTTTTGAGTGAGAATATCGATGGTTATGCGATATGGAAAGCAAAGTAGGGACTACAATTTATACAGTTACTATTCATCTTATAATCCCCAGTCCCTGGTAGCCACCAGAACAGCCGTTCAGACTAAAAAAATTGAAGGTGTGCAATATAGATAATTTAATTTAGAGTTCAAAAATATTGTGATGTATCTTGTACGAGTACGAATAAGGCTAGTTGCAGGAAAGGTTATGATTACGCATGGCATACAATACAATACAATACAAATACTCTTTATTGCACACCTCAATAGAAATAGGTTCAGAAATACAACAGACAAAAAAAGAGGTAAACAACAGGCGGACAAATCGCTAAAAGCGATCTCTTCCAGACAACCTTTAGGTAGCGGAATTAGTTAAAATAAAACATGTCGGTAGGCATTGCGAAACAGTGAAAGAAGCGTCGTATAAAACACTTAAACTCAAAACAAATAAATAACTATACAAACAAACATACATACATAAATACAAATATATATAAATATACATATATATATATATATATATATATATATATATATATATATATATATATATATATATATATATATATATACATATAAATATATAACAGTGCCAGCCAAAGTGAGGAAGCAGACAGACAAAAGAGTTAAGGACAAGATAAGTAGTGAAGCTTGAGGAGCTTCTTAAATGAGGTAGGGGATTGAGCGCTCCTGACGTCAAAAGGCAGCGAGTTCCAAAGCCGAACCGCTTGGAACGTGAAAGAACCATTGTAGAATTTCGAAGAAGATGATGGAACCGAAAGTAGCAAGTTCCGGGAGGATCTATCTGAACGGAGATAGCTAAAACGCACCTTTAGATAGCGGGGAGTTGCGGAGTTAAAAAGTATCGAGTACAAGAGGGACAGAATGTGAGAGTTACGACGAAAGCGAATAGGGAGCCACTTGAGCTGTGAACGGAAGTGGGAGATAATATGGTCGTACTTACGTAAGCCAAATATAAACCGAATGCACACATTTTGGATGCGCTCAAGCTTATTAAATTGCTCCACTGTGAGATCAAGATAAGAACTGTCAGCATAGTCCAAAATGGGAAGGAGAAGAGTTTGAGCGAGAGCAATTTTGGTAGGAATTGGAAGGAAGTTCCGTAATCTTCTAAGTGAACCAATTGCCGCGAACATCTTCCTGCTAACTTCGCCCACCTGTGGTCCCCACGATAAGGTCCTATCCATAATGATCCCAAGATTCTTCACTTGCTGTGAGTAGGGAATCATAATACCGTTGAATTCAATAGGTGCCAGGCTGTGAAAATCAATTTTGTTAAGCAGTTTTGGACTCCCAATCACAATAGCTTGGGATTTGGTAGGATTAACTTTAAGCCCAAAACTGCGACTCCAATTCGAAATGCCCTCTAAGTCACTATTTACAGCACCGACTACAGATGAAAGATAGCCAGTGACACCTTGCGAGTAAATTTGAAGATCGTCGGCATAAAGGTGAAAATGTGAAGAAAGATTATCGGTAATGGAGTTAATGAAGAGCGAAAATAACAAAGGAGACAACACGCCGCCTTGCGGTACGCCGGCCAACGTGTTGCACCAGGAAGAAAGGAAATCATCCACCTTTATGCGCTGCCGACGACCGACTAAACTATGAAACCATCTGATTACCGCAGGAGATATATTAAGTGAACGCAATATCATAAGGAGAATATTAAAATCGACAGTATTAAACGCATTGCTAAAATCTAGCATAATGGTTAAGGTTAGGCAAATACCTACTCAGGTGAGCTTTGTAAATGAGGAATCAACTAATTTGTCTTTGTGGCTCAATTAAAAAAACCTAACGAAGAGTTTTTAAATTAATTTGATTTTAGAACTCTGACTTAGCTGGTCTGCTATCTGACATAACTTGGTAGCCGAATCCAAACAACGGGGTAATGAACAATCTCGTTCATTGCCACACACACATGAACATCACCCGCGCACGCTCCGGCAATGTTCGCGTTGTTCCAAACAACAATCCCAACACGTGTAGATTGCTGGATAACACATGTACCCGCACACGTTTTTGGTTGCAAAAAGTTACAGTTGTCTATCCTACAGATATAGAAAATTAAAAACGTTTGTTTGAATAAAAATATTTGTGCGAAACCCTTTTTGAGACTAATAACCTTGCTATTGGTGTAAAATTTCTGTTTATATCCATGCCTTTCAGATTAGCAATCAAAAGTATCAATTTCGATATTTCCTTAAAATGCATAGTGTCAAGTTGTTACACATTGCACAGTAATAATGTTACGGCTATAAGCACTTAAAACTCTATTATAATTTCGAAAAGAGCAACAATGTGGTGCTTTGTTCAGAAGTCATTTAGCGAAAGCACTCAAGATACAATGACGGCGTAAACAAAATTTGTGCCTGACATATTATTCAGTTGTATGAAGACTAATGTCGCAAAGGAGGAAAAAAAAACAATATATGAATGAGAAATTGTGGTTTGCTCATTATCATAGGATTTATCTTCTTGTATTATTTTTTCTTTACGAAAAGTAAGGTTAGGTATTCCTTTGTACGAAAAGTAAGGTTAGGTATTCATTAGCCCGAATCTTACAATTACAAACGAAACATAAGTCTCTGCTTTCTACCTACCTACCTAGTGTATACATTTATAAAAAAAAATAAAAAAATAAGGGTGACTATTATCCCAGAAACGTGTTTTGACGTATACTGATACCTCTCCGCCATTCAGGTCTTCCCTGAGCACGCACCTTCCAGCCACTAGAACTGATGCCAAAGCATTCCATGTCACGCTTAGATCTTAGATCACGCAAGATCTTGCACGCATTGCACGTCCCACGGGTCTTTTGGCGTGTGTTATCTGACCCATCAAAACTTAGAGAGATAATCTTTCTGGGGTCATTCGGTGTACATGACCCTACCACCGCAGTCTCCGCTGTTTAAGGATCGCGGTAATGCTAGTGATGCCCGTCTCTTCCAGACCCGCTGAATTTGTCACCCTCTCCCTCCAGGTCACACCCAGTATGGATTTCAGGCTACGCTTATGGAAAGCTGACGCTCCTGTTTCGAGTAAGTTGTCCACGTTTCCGAAGCGTATAAAATAGTACTAAGTTAGTTTTCCTCCAAACACAAGAGTGAAGACGCCCAAACCTAGTCGAGGCCATTGCTGGCCATATACGTTCGGCTATCCGCCAGATCTGCTAATAAATGTATGGGAAATTTGTCTGGCGGATGCCCGGCAGACATACTCACTATAGAGATCAAACGAATCGCTTGAACGTATTATATGGCCGGCTTTAATTTCAGCTAATAGCGCCATTTATCTTAACACACGGCACGACACAACGCTATCTATTGGTACTTTTATGCAAAAGCTTTGAATGCATATATCACGTTTATTGTATTGGTTGGAACTCCCTTACTTTATTATGTTTTAAAGTATTTGTTGTATAACGGCAACATCATCTATCTTCTATACATATAAAAGGAAAAGTCCTGACTGACTGACTGACTCACTGATCAACGTACAGCCGAAACTACTAAACGTATGATCCTGAAATTTTCACATTACGTTAAGTGTTTAACGAAGGTAACGAATAAGAAGGGGTTTTGAAAAAATCATCTTCTAAGGGGGTTAAATCGGGGTTGAAAGTTTGTATGGAAGAAAGTTTTTTTTTTTAGATAGAGACTCAAAAGTTGGTGTAAAGGTTTTTTATGAAAATACGAAAAAAGTAATTTTAGCGTTTTGGAAAAATCAACCCCAAAAGGGGTGAAAAGTGTGTTCAAAGTTTGTATGGCGGAATCGTTTCCCTTTTAGTTATAGACTACAAACTTTGTGAAAAGAATCCTCATTAGAGTTTAAAAAAAGTAATTTCAGCGATTTTGAAAATTCGACCCTTATAAGGGTGAAAAGGGTGTTAAAAGTTTGTATGGCGGAAGGTTTTCTGTTTAGCTAGAGACTTTATTTTATGTGTAAAGGTTTCTCATCAAAATACAAAAAAAGGTGTTTTTATCTATATACATAAAAAAAGAAACTGACTGACTGAATGACTAACTGACTGACTGACTGACATATCAACGCACAGCCCAAACCGCTGGTCTAGAGATTCCAAATTTGGAACGTAGGTTCCTTATAAAGTCTAAAGCTGCACTAAGAAAGGATTTTTCAAAATTCAACCCCTAAGGGGGTGATTTGGAAGTCCAAAGTTTTTATGGGGAAACAAGATTAGTCCTATTCCATTTGAAACTTTACAGGAGTATTTATAAAGATAAATGAGGTAGCACGTGTTTCAGGTTTTTTGAGAATTCAAGCCATATAAGGGGGAAAAGGGGTGAAAAAGTAAAAAAAATAACATGGGGATCGTTTTATGGTTTATCGGGTCGCTGATTACAAAAACAACGACGATTTTAAAATCTAACGTGGCGATTGTGAAATACCATTTTCCCTGTTGGGGCGCGACGGGGTCGAACTCTAAAAATATAAATATGGGTGTCGTTTTGTTGTTTGTTTCTGGTTCTATAGATTCCAAACTTAACACTTAGGTTCTTTATAAGGCGTAGGGGTGCACAAAGAAAGAGTTTTCAAAATTCACCTCCAAGGGGGGAGAAATGACGGTACAAACTATGTATGAGGAAACATGATTAGTTAAACTATTTTATTCAAAACTACACAAGAGTATTTCTAAAGATAAATGAGTAAAGACGTGTATTTGATTTGTTGAGAATTAAACCCCTAAGAGGGGAAAAAGGGGTAACAAAGTCAAAAAACAACATGATTATCGTTTTTATGGTTTATCGGGTCGCTGAAATCAAAAACAACAACCATTTTAAAATCCAATGAGGTGGACGTAAGATACACCATCTTCCCTGTTGGGGTGCGATGGGGTTGAAATCTCAAAATATCAATATGAGTGTCGTTTTGTTGTTTATTTCTGTTTCTAGAATTTCAAATTTGGCACGTAGGTTTCTTATTAAGGTGTAGGTGTGCATTAAGAAAGGATTTTTCAGAATTCACCTTCTAATCGAGATAAGAAAGAAGATCTGAGAGGTTCTTTACAATGAATCTGGAGCCAAAACTGCGAGAAAAGGCCGCCATCTGAAATTTCTTCAGTTATGATCTGATCGTGATGGAAATCAATATCTGAGAATCTGAAAGGGTCTTTCTAAGGAATCAGAAGTCAACATTGATCGTTCAAGAGGTTCTTTATAACAAATCAAAGCCGCCAACTTGATTTTGAAATTACATTACGGTTGAACATATTTTGTACGCGGGCGAAGCTGCGGGAAATAGCTAGGATTTTTTAGAATTCTCCTCCTAAAGGGGTGAACTGGGATTTGATTGTATATCGGCAAACAATATTTATTAGACTATTTTATTCACAGGAGTATTCCTAACGAGAAATGAGTAAATAGGAGTACGAAATGGGGTGAAAAAGTCAACATGGGAAATATATACAGTACCTACCTACCTTAAATCTAAAATAGGTCCTTGATCAGAATTTCGAAAAGGGCTCCATCTTGAATTTATTGAGTTTAAATCCGACCTTGATAATTATCGGTATTTGGGGATCCGAATCTGTAGTAAAAACTGCGAGATCCGGCCGCCATCTTGAAATATTTCGATTTTGATCCGATCGTGTTAAAATCGATTTCCGAGGATCCGTGAGGTTCTCTTTGTGAATAATCTGAAGTTAAAACTGAGAAAAACGGCCATCGTCTAGAATTTCTTCAGTTATGATGTGATCGTGATGAAAATCGATATCCGAGGATCCGAAAGGTTCTTTCTAATGAACCACCAACGCCACCATCAACGGCCACCATCTTGAATTTATAGAGTTAAGTTCGTGATAAAGCTCGGTAGGCACATATAAAGGGTTCGAGAGGTTCTTTGTAACAAATCAGAGGTCAAAATTAAGAAACAGCCGCCAACTTGAAATTTTCAGTTTGTTCACTTTGCCGACAACCATCCATTCCAATTAAATCCGTTCAGCCAAACGCAAGATAATAGCGGACAAACATACATATGTACATACAAATATACGGGCCCAACTAAAAACCTCCTTATTTGTAGACGGTTGAAAACTACGTTTAGTACGCGGGCGAAGCCGCGGGTAAAATCTAGTCTTTATATAAGAAGACTGGTTGTACGAAGTCCAAAAGAACACACTGCATACTTTTATACTATTACACTTGTATAATAACACTCCCAGATAATTGACTTTCGATTTTGGATTGACAAATAAAATATTCGCTGGACGCTATAAGAAATTGAAAAACGGCCTCCTAGCCTAGTTGATAGTGACCCTGCTTACGAAGCAGGAGGTCCCGGGTTCGAATCTTGGTCAGAACATTTATTTGTGTGTTTATCACGAATATTTGTTCCTGAGTTATGGATATTTTCTATGTATTTAAGTATTTATATGTATCTGTCTATTATATATATCGTCGCCTGGTACCCACAACACAAGCCTTATTGAGCTTACCGTGGGACTAGGTCGATTTGTGTAAGATTGTCCCATAATATTAATTTATTATTTAAAAAACAAAAAACACAAACAAACAGCGTGAAGTAGGATATTACGTCAAGAGCAAAGTGTCATATTTTAGATAATTAGGCAACTAAGTAATTATTTTAATTACAAAATCAAGAAATAGCGATTTTTAATAAAAGATATTATACCTACACACGTTATGCCTAATATTTTTAAGAATATATTAGGATTATTTACAAATCAAAATGAACAAAATATTTTCCCGAAATCGCTACTACTAACACCATTTAAAGAGGAAATTAGGCAAACTGTGAAATAAAATAAAAAACAAGATATAAAATTTAAGTAAATTGGGGATGGATTTTTACAAATCCCTGAAATAGCTTTTATTAAATTCTAATAAGAAATCTTTGGCAAAGTTTACGCCTACAGCTATAAATGAAAACATTCCGCCATACGAACTTTCAACACAATTTTCACTCGTTTTAGGGTTGATTTTTCCTAAACGCTAAAAACACTTTTTTGTAGTTTAATAAGAAATATTTTCACAAACTTTCAAGTCTCATGTCTAAAAAAAACCATTTTTCCCATACAAACAATCAACCCCTTGTTACCCCCTCATGAGTGAAATTTCCACAAATCCCTTCTTATCCCTTGCCTACGTCAAGGTCGTCTTAACGCGATTCAGTTTAGGTTCTTAACTGTGCTCAGTTCTCATTAAGTTATCTAAACTGACAGACATTTTTTGTGAGCCGAGCTTTTACATGTTAGTACTAAACTACTAACTATGTATGTACCTACTTATCTGCTTCAAAGCCTCTTGGTAACGTTTGCTCATTGGACAACTAAGCAAAGGCCTAGTTGAGCGACAAATGCTACAAAGTGTCTGATCGCAGGTCATCGCATACCGATGATTATAAATTATAAATCACTAGCCCCTGACGCTTGTATTTTGTACATGACTAAGGTACCTATGTATAGAAATTGCTTATGATACAAGGCGTGATAAACGTAAAGTTTTCGTGTCTTAGTTTCACTTTAGCTGAAAATTTTCGGGATTAACGTAACGTTTTGCTGTCTAAACTCTATCAACATTAATTCTATTTATAACGCGTTCCTGGTAACTACTGCATACGGTAATTTCTTGGGCTTAACTATGTCTCAGTCTCAGTGTAATACGTCTTAAATCACCCAAATATGTTATGTATTAGTGTAGTTGTTATCAGATGCAGTTCTAATTATACATTCGGAAGAACAACAATGTTGTGGTTTGCTGAAAGCTCGTTCAGCACTCCGTCCGCTCGTAGACAATAACAGTTGTAACAAAGACGTAAACAATACGTAACTCGCGTGGACGCGATCAATCGTAATCGGTACAACCAATTACATTGGCAGCCGTAAAACGCTCTTTGTTTCTTTCCATCAATTAACCCGGAATGAAAAACAAGGGTAATAGTAAACAATTTGAATTAATTTGGCTGCCTTTGTGGGTTTATGGCGTGGAAATGTTAATCGGTATCTTAATGGGTAATCGACCCACGTGGAAAAAGACAGCATGAATATTCAATAAAGACGCAAAGCCAGTGGAGCCGTACATACCTCAGCGTCTGTTATATTGGTTAATGTTTTATAAGTCAATAGGTACCTGATAAAGAAATAAACTTTGCTACTCTCGTAATATAAATATATAAAATAAATATTGTGCGACAATCTTACACAAATCGACCTAGCCCCACGGTAAGCTCAATAAGGCTTGTGATGTTGGTACTAGACAACGATGTAGATATATAATAGATAGATACATGTATTATAAATACATAAATACATAGAAAACATCCATAATTCAGGAACAAATATTCGTGATAAGCACACAAATGATGCCCTGACCAGGATTCGAACCCGGGACCGCCTGCTTCGCAGACCGGGTTACTACCGACTAGGCTAGGAGGCCGTTAATATTAAAGAAAAGCCGGGCCACTCTCAGTGTAGGGTTTCGTAGTTATCCGTCCCTCACAATAAGCGAACTTAGAAAGAGTTTTAGTAGATGCCATGACCATAACTATCAAAAAGGACTATATTTGTAACACTTACGACTGATATACGTAACACTAATGGCGTATATGAGTGTTATCATGAAAGTAGAGATTTATAAAGACTTTCAAGAAAAGGTATTTCGAACATCACCAGTTTAACTATTTTAGATTTTTTTGCAAAAAATTGGACTTTTAAACCCGTAGCAAATTGGTTAAAATGATTATTATTTCAAAATTTTCATAACAGCTTTCTAGACTTAAGTACTTCTAGAAACGTCTCAGTAAGCTCCGCCATCTGAAATTTCCACGAAAACGGAAGGGTCTAAGCTCCTTTGCTGGGTTTGCCCGCGTAGCCGCTAATTGCTGGATACGTTTCATTTTGCTAGCGGGCTACCTGCGCTTGCTTAATAATTCAAGCTAGAGTTCGCTTGAATTGCCATACACAAATCTAAGATGGGTAAATTGAAGTTACCCAACCTCGGTTTATGTTTCTGTTCTTTTTAGTTTCCTTTTAATTTATTAAAGAATAATGAGAAAAATATAGAAATTACTTATATTATGTAGCTAACTAGTCTCTGATGCATAAAATACTCATACAAACAGCTTAGTTGTTACGTACTTTTAGCAATGTATCGGTAAGCTCTTCTATCTAAAATGTCCATGAATGCGGAGGAGTCCAACTAGTACAAGCTCCTTTGACGCTAATACCCGCTAACCCGCTTATTACTGGATACGTTTCATTTCGCTTGCGGGCTACCTGCGCTTAATATTCCCATTAAACTTCGTTTCAGTCACCGCACTCAAGTCTAAGATGGAAATGTTGAAGTGAAGTTAGCAAGCTAGGTTTATCATTCATCCGTGATCGTAAATTTAGTACAGCGACTCTTTAGCGACATTTGTTTAATTTAAATCGCGGTAACTAATAAAGAAAAAAAAACTAACAGTAAATCACGCATATTATGTTGCTAACTAGCATCTGTTGAATAAAATTACTATTTCGGCATATTTATTACAGATTCTTAATTGTTAAGTATTTTTAGAAATGTCTAGGCAGGCAGCTCCGCCATCTATAATAACCGTGAAAGCGGTAGAGTCTTGAGCTTCTTTGGCGCTACTCTCCAAGTAGCCACTTATTGGTATATTACAAAAATCCAAGTCTACCTTCCGGTTCATTCGTTCACTTATATAAATACATTCATTCGCTCAGTCAATCATTCACTCATTGTCAGTAATGTCAGTATGATTTGTGCTTCACTTAAATACAGAGCGTTGAACAGTTAACACGCCGTTTTACTCTGCCTACCTTACTCATACCAATAGGTTATGGGCCCAGCCACGTGGTTTTAAAATAGATTTCCGTTACAATTTACATTCAAAGTAAATACGACAAAATGGATCAGCGAGCAAAAAGAAATATTCAACCGTTTAATGGCGACCGTTATAGCACGTGGAAGTTTCGAATCAAATCACTTTTAGCCGAACTTCAAGTGTCGTCAGTTATAGAAGATCCTGTTCCAGAAAATCCCGATGCCATGTGGACACGAAACAATTCTATCGCTAAAGGTACAATTGTCGAATATTTGGGTGACGCATTTTTAAATTTCGCCCAAGACACGGAAACTGCAAAAATAATTATCGACAATCTTGATAAAATATACGAACGACGAAGCTTGGCGACACAGTTGGCACTACGTAAGCAATTATTAAACTTAAAATTGCAGCCTGATGTAAATTTGACCCAGCATTTCACAAGTTTTGATATGTTAATCACGGAATTGATTTCTGCTGGCGCTAAGCTCGAAGAAATGGATAAAATCTCTCATTTATTACTCACGCTGCCTGCTCCATACGATGGAGTCATTACTGCATTGGAGACACTCGGCGAAGATAACTTGAACCTAGCGTTTGTTAAAACGCGCCTTTTGGATCAAGAAGTTAAAATCAAGAGCGAGACAGTGACCGGTTTGAAAGTACTTCATGCTGCGAGTGATAAGTTCTCTTCACACATCCCGTTTCACAAAAGGAAAAGACCTATGAATGACACATCAACCTACGTTCCTGATCACAAAAAGAAAAAATCATTTAATTATCAGCATCAGTTTAAAGGAAATCAACAACCAAGACATTCACCGCATCAATTTTCCAGGATGTACTGTGATTTCTGTGGAAGACGAAACCATTTCAAACAGGATTGCCGCTACTACAAGAAATCCCAAGTAAATAGCATCGGCGGTGGCAGCAGCGGACAGCAGTCGCAGCAAAACGCCGCTCACACTGCCGTGCCGAAACAAAACAATGAGGACAGTTTCGCTTTTATGTTTTCAAAATGTAAGTTGTCAACATCGGATCATAATAGTAATAACCTTACTTTTCTTTTAGATTCTGGATGTACGGACCATATCGTCAACACTAAGGATCTTTTCTCAGCATTCACGGATTTTATTTCACCACTGAAAATAAATGTCGCTAAAAATGAGGTATTCATACAGGCAACAGGACGAGGTCGCATTGACGTTACCACTGATCTAGGAGTACAAGGTTCTCTCGAGGAGGTTTTATACTCATCGGAAGTTGCAAATAATTTACTGTCAGTAAGTAGAATGCAACAAGCAGGTATGACTATTGTATTTAATAATAAAGGCGTTCAAATATATAACAAACATAATAAGTGTATCATGTCAGGTATTACTTACAATAACCTATCTAAGGTTACATTTACAGTGAATTTGCAAAAGGCGTTGAGTTTAAATTCCGAAAGACATTTAAATTTATACAGATTATGGCACCAACGCCTAGGCCATGTAAATAAACAAAAGTTCATTGGTCTTAAAAATATGATTGACGATTATTCAGTAATTTATGAAATAATTCCGCCTACCGACGAGTTATGTGAGCCATGTATTCTAGGTAAACAATCTCGACTACCTTTTGCAAAGTCCAAACCAGAACGCACAAACAACAGGCCCCTGTTCATAGTCCACAGTGACGTCTGTGGCCGAATTACCCCCACTACAGTTGACGATAAAAATTATTTTGTAAATTTTATTGATGATTACACTCATTACACGGTTACCTACTTGTTGCATTCCAAATCTGAAGTCTTAAAATGTTTTCAAGATTATGTTGCTAAGAGCGAAAATCTATTTAATTGTAAGGTAGTTCATTTATATTGTGACAATGGCCGAGAGTATCTGTCAAACGAATTCAAAGATTTCTGTGTAAACAAGGGAATAACGTATCACTTAACTGTGCCTTACACACCAGTCCAAAATGCAGTATCTGAACGCATGAATCGTACGTTAACCGAAATGGCTAGAACCATGGTTACAAGTGCGAAATTGGACAAAATGTTTTGGGATGAGGCAATTTTAACAGCAAGCTATTTAATAAACAGGCTACCCACCAAAGCGCTAATTGGCAAAACCCCATATGAATTGTGGCATGGTATAAAACCGAAAATAAGTCACTTGAGGGTATTTGGTTCCACTGCATACGTTCATAATAAAACTAGAAAGACCAAATTTGACGAAAAATCTTTTAAATCGATTCTAATCGGGTATGCACCTAACGGCTATAAATTGTTTAATACTGAAAACAATCAATTTTTGATTGCCAGAGACGTATTGTTTGACGAGTCAAATTTTGGTGAATCTAGGTCAAAACTATGCAGTGATGCTATTCCTACCAAAATCAACAAGCCGAACAATGAGTCGGTGGAGTTGGTCAAGCCAATATGCAGCAATGATGAAATTCCCGCCAAAATCAACAAGCCAGATAAGCCGGTGGAGTTGATAGGCAATAAACAAAGTGACGAAAATATCAAGTCGCTAAAAGACATGAATGAACGGGTACAAAGTGACGTTAGCAACGAGTCACTCGGTACTGACCGCAGTTGTTTGAGACGTAGCGAGAGAATCCGGAATCTACCCCCTAAAAATTACGTATTAATGAATGACCCAGATTCAACGGTTCTATCGCTTTGTTCCAAACAACAGTTACCATTACCGGTGCATTTCGATGATATCTTTAATCGGCCAGATACAAATGAGTGGTTAAGTGCAATAAAAAGTGAAATTGACTCGTTACGTAGTAATCAAACGTGGTGCCTAGTTGAAAAACCTAGTGGTGTAAATGTTGTAAGTAGCAAATGGGTTTTTACTATTAAAAACAATGAGTTAGGTGAACCGATACGATACAAGGCCCGACTAGTGGCGCGAGGCTTTAGCCAACAGTATTTAGAAGATTATGACGAAACGTTTGCCCCGGTCGCGCGGATAGCTACGTTTAGATCAATTTTAGCCTTAGCGAATCAAAACGATTTACTTGTTCATCATATGGACGTGAAGACTGCCTTTTTAAATGGTATTTTAAAGGAAGATATTTACATGCAGGTGCCCGAAGGTATATCGTCTAAGTCTAATCAAGTGTGTAAATTAAATAAAACGCTTTATGGGTTAAAACAGTCTTCGCGTTGCTGGTACGAACGTTTCGATCAGGCAATTAAGAGCATGGGTTTCGAAAGTTCAAAAGTTGATCCATGTTTGTACATATTAAATCAAAATTCTATTGATTTGAATGTGTATATAGTCTTATATGTTGATGACCTATTAATAGTAACTAAAAGTGCACAAACAATGCAACAACTTAAGAACTGCTTAATGAAACAGTTTGAGATGACCGATTTACATGATATTAAATTATTCCTTGGCATACGAATTGAAAGAACCAATGACAAAATAACGTTGGATCAAACGACATATTTACAAAATGTTTTAAACAAATTCTCCATGGGTGATTGCAATCCCTCGAAAACACCATTTCCAAATAAATTAAACTATGAAGCATTAAATAGTGATGTGCAATATAATGCACCAAGCAGGCAAGTCATAGGTTGCTTAATGTACGCAATGCTATGTACGCGTCCTGATTTATGCGCAGCAGTGAATATTCTGAGTAGATTCCAAAGTAAAGGTAATGAGGAATTGTGGAGATGTTTAAAGCATATTTTAAGATATGTTAAAGGAACTTTAAATCTCAAATTGACTTATCATAAATGTGATTATAAACAGCTATTGACCGGTTATGCGGACTCTGATTGGGGAGGCGATGAAACTGATAGAAAAAGTACAACAGGTTATCTATTTCAAATGTTTGATAATTGTACAATTTCGTGGTGCACACGTAAACAAAATACAGTTGCCGTTTCCTCAACAGAAGCCGAATACATGAGTTTATTTGAAGCTGTAAAAGAAGCTATCTGGATAAAATCATTACTTAACAGTATATACATCCAAATATCTCAGCCTATCCTGATCTATGAAGACAACAATAGTTGCATTAGCATTGCTAATAACCCCACAAATCACAAAAAGTCAAAACACATCGATATAAAATACCATTTCACTCGTGAACAAATAAATAATAACGTAATAATGCTAGAACATATTTCCACAGAAAACCAACTAGCAGACATATTCACGAAGGCGATTCCAATGACGAAGTTCCATGAATTAAGAGCTAAATTAAACTTAGTGTGATTGTATTATAATTAATATAATTTTCATAGTATAAGTGTAATATGATTGCATATATATACAAAGATATGTTTTGTGACATTTAAGTGCAAGTTAAGTTTACATAAAATAATATCCTTATGTTTGATTATTAAAATTATGATAAGAACTGTTTGTTAAATGTATAAAGTACTTGAATTTTTGAGGGGGACTATTGGTATATTACAAAAATCCAAGTCTACCTTCCGGTTCATTCGTTCACTTATATAAATACATTCATTCGCTCAGTCAATCATTCACTCATTGTCAGTAATGTCAGTATGATTTGTGCTTCACTTAAATACAGAGCGTTGAACAGTTAACACGCCGTTTTACTCTGCCTACCTTACTCATACCAATACCACTAATTGCTAGATACCTTTTCATTTCGCTTGCGGGTTGCCTGCACTTGCTTAATAATTCACGCTAAAGTTCGCTTAAGTCGCTGCACAGTCGACGATGAGAAATGTTAAACAACGCAACCAACCTAGGTGTATCTTCACATACGTCTCACTTATAGGTTCTAATTTTATATATAAAATTTAAATTAACTAATTAAATTTTAATTTTATAATTTTATATATATATATACTTGTATCGGGTTAATCACGTCCACAAAATCGAAACTAGCCCGCTATGTTTTGGAACCATCTGTGTCCCTCAATCATGAGTGAGATGCGCTCGCGATTTTTGTTCTGCGCACACAACCACAACACAACCAACAAAACTGTTGTGTACCCGATACAAGTATATTAATGTCTTATACTGGAGTTTTCTATTTAAAATTATTTTTATTAGTGTGTTTAAATTTATTAGTGCGTATCTCAAAACATGGATATTAAGAAATTAAATTATTTATTCACAAAAAGATAGTAACAAACAGGAAAATAATACAAAAACAGACGTACGAGTAAGTGCAGTGAATAGGAGGATGGATTGGGAAGGGCGCGCAGCCAAAGCTGTCGTTTAAGCCGAAAAAGTTTTGGAAAGATTTTAATTTGTGCCGTGTACCCTGGATACACATGCTTGTAGCACGAATTACGGATATTATCACTTTCGATCTAAGCCAGCCCATTACCACATTGAGGGATATATCCCATCGTTCGGCGATGGCTACACTAATATGTTTCACGAAAGCAGACATTTGTGGTGAGAAGATTCCATCAACGGATGTTACAAGGCCGTTTTACACATGCGTTCAGAAGTTTTCGTATTTTTTTCTTATTTGGCGGATTTAAGTATGGCTGCTACCGGGTGTGAGATATAAGAGGGAGCGTCAGTTTCTACGACACGGATATCAAATAACGTCTCCCTTTGTGTATCTTAAACGCCGCGGCAGCAAAGATCTCCCCGAAGTCCGCAATCGCCTTCCGTGATGATAGGTTCTTTGAGCACATTTCCCCAAGCGTGCTGGCATAGCTCACAAGATAAATCTCTGATTTACTATAAATACAATGTGTAAATCGAATACGGGCGAACCTCTTAACGGTGGTTTGTATAAGACATAAGAAATGTAATTAGGTAACTTTTAAAAGAATTTTAATTAAAATTGTATCCATAGATAATAATTCGGCCCGCAATGTATAATGCAAACACTCGCGTTAAACATTCGTTGACAACTGTCAGCGTCAAATATTTTATAGTCCATTGCTGCTGAAAATGTTATTAAAAAATTTATTATTGGGTAATAATTAAGTGTGACTTAAAAATATATTTTAACTATTGATAACACTAATGAATCATATGTTTTGTTAGATTTATTGCCCTTATTAGACTTACACACTGTATATATTTAGTTGTTGCCCGATGTTAAATAATAAGCCTTTCCTATTTCACTCATAGACTTTGTAAACACCTCGTTTATGCGTACGCTGTAATCGTTCTTAATTGCCTACGTCGCTAATTAGTGGATCTATTTCCTTTCGGGAGCGCTCGGTGATAACGCTTCATTACCAATTCGCGTTCGCGTCAATCGGCTCATAACTAGGTTGTATTCAAGTTATCATAACATACATTTTTTTATATTAGGTACTAGACGCCTTGTTCCATTTTTTTACTTTTTTTATTTTAATTTTCTCCATTTTTGATTGCCCTTTTAAGTAATGATAAAAAAAATTCAGACGAATTGAGAACCTCCTCCTTTAGAAATATTGAAGTCGGTTGAAAATAATCAAAAGTATTAATGTATTTTAACTTTTTCCACAAATTATAAAAAACGTATAATGTACCAGTCAGTCAGTTAGTTTAATTAAGTATAGACAGTAAGTGTGGTTCAAAGAAAACTGTACGGGAACTTATCCAATAAGGGTGAAGCCAAACGAGTCTAAATTTTTCTTTTGTGAGCAGTAGGTACTTTTGGTTTCTGACACCCCGCCCATTTGGTTCACCCGGACGCAAAATAAGTTGTCTACCGAAACAGATTTTTTGTATGAAACCGAATGCAGTAGAAATTACGACAGAAAAGTTCCCCCACACAACAGAAAATTTTACACTTGTCTGGCTTCACCCTAAGAGAACTTTTTTTAAATCAAAATCAATTACCTACATATTTTTAACGAAACACAATTTCTGGTTAACTGACCAATGTTGCTTTTGTTCAATGCAGAAAACGGTAAAATCCTTCTACCATAATTTTATTAGCTTGTTCGAAGCTAGTCAAACCCCCCTGCACGTGCTTATGAATTTAGAATAAATCCGTAACACCAAACTACCTTGATAATTGCTTGGTATTCAGAGATCAGAGAAGAGAGAGAGTTATCAGAGATAGTGCAGTAGCTTGCTCACCAGGCGGCGCCACTCATGTGTGGTTCCTTGTCAAGCGCCATTAGTATGAGTTTGTATGGCGCGAAACCAATATTAGAATTGATTATTTTTCATTAATTTCCATGGTAAAAGAGGTACATTCGATTATAATTATTTTTCAGTGATGTGTAGATTCTGTGTTTTAGAAAATTCGAGGGCTAATACGTTTTCGTGTGATATTTGATAAAACAGTTAATTACTATTCGCGCTATTTTTACAACGAAATATACTTCGTTAATAGTTTAACCTGGCCAAGATCATCATTTGCGTAATTATATGTTAATATTGGCACTAAAGATGAATACGATTACGAATACGATTATGACGGATGCCAACGGAAAATCATAATAATCAAACACATTTTAATATTATTTATTATACTTAAGGTTTGTACTTATTTCTATATTAAAAACTTCTGACTGTTTTCTTTTGCCATTTGTATTATTTTTTAGTTACTTTTTAGTAGTTTCAAGTTTGATAACAATAATATTTTTGACAAATAGAAACGTTTGTGTATAAACTAACCTCTAAATTTACGGTAATTTATGGCCGTGTTATTTAACACTATCAATTGAAAGCTTATTTAATAGCCAAAATATTTTTTTAGTATTTAATGTATTTCTATGTAATAATTCCTCTAAAAGTGCATATTTTTCGAAATAAGCACTACTTAAATTAAAAACTAATGAGAAATGTACTGAAAATGAATATAACCTCTTTTCATAGGACCCACGTTCCACTAGCGCCCCTAGCGGCGAATTCACTCGCGGTAGTCCTCTTGATTACATCTGTCATTAAATTTATACTTTTAAATAACAGTTGTCGGTGATTATGCATACCATAAAACAAAAGCCGCTACATTACGTGTTGTCCACCCCGCACTAACTCCATAAAATGCTGTCGGCGGTCACAAAATGAAGTTATCCTTCATTACCCTTGATGGAGGTCGTTGTATAATAAAATTGTACTGGAGTGAGGTGTACTTTATAGAGGACCGAGGTAATTAAGCCAGCGTGCTCTGATGAAATCTTTGTAAAGGCCTACCCACTTGTTCATTAACACAATGCTTCTACGCCGTAATCCTATTTCAAAAACTTGTGAAGCTCGGAAGATTTAGCTGAAAATATTTTATAAGGAAATAATCTTACGTTTGTACGCTGTCCCTATATTGAAACATATACAGTATCTTACCGTTTTTTAATATGATTGCTGGTAAAACCACAAATTGTCAAATATCTTAAAGATTTTATCAAATCAGGGTTTTATTTTTGTTGTTTTGTTTTTATTTTTGTTTAAGTTTATTGAAGTTCAAAAAATGCTTGATTTGTTTTGTTTTCTTCTTTAACATGAGTTTCCATTTTATAATCTCAGTTTTCATATTATTTTTTTGATTTTATTAAATGTCAGAAATGATTTACTTAGTTACTTACTTACATTGTTAATAATTAGTACACTTTTCCTAGTCGGGACAGGCATTGCCTAGTGTGGAGGACAGGATAATCTGTAAAACTGTATATTTTCTCTGAAATAAACAGTTTCCATTTTTTTTTTCACTTGGCATGAATTTAGCTTATAGGGATACAAAAAAGCCAAAGTGCAAACATGTCGTCGCTTGATATTTTCCCTTCTTTTTTCCCCACTATTGTGCAAAAGCACACAACAAACTAAAGCAAAAGTTTCAATTAAATATTTATTATCCGTTAAATTTTCTTTTATATGCATATTTTGAAAACTATAAGTCCTACTTTCAAGACAACTAATATAGAAAATGAAATGGAAACGAATATTTCATTGAAACTTTTGCTTTGACTTCAACTGATTAAAATGAAACGCGAATGACAAAAAATTTCGACGCAAAAGTGTCCCTATGAGCTACATTCATGGCAAGTTTCATACTTCCTGCCACATGGTGCCATACTTCATGCTAAGGACCAGTACTGTTATATAATTTGTTATGAAAAAAATAAGTCCACACGATTTTTTTTGCCGGGAATAATTTTCTCAGGATTCTTAACCCTTTATAAGGCAGCGGGAATATTTCTCCCACCATACATTATCGTTATTTTTTTGTGTTTTTAAACGAAGTAAGCAATCTAATTATTTCCTATGGCAACATTGTTGGTGAATAAGTTATTAACATTTTTTATCTATGACTTAACTACGGTCGACAAATATTTTTTTAGTCTGTGACGGTTGCAAGTTTGAAAATAAGTGAATTTCGGTACCTGCTGTTAAATATTTATGCATCTTCAAAATTCGCCACTTGTAAAAGGTAAATATTTATTATTCTTATTTTCTAATGTGTAATGTACTTGCATTCAGTGAAATTTTTGATTTTAGATTTGGATCTTTTTTTTATACGCATCTGTTGTGGTGGTAAATATATTCCCTCTGCCCGTGTGGGTACATTTTTGTGGTGGTTCCCTTTGCCTGCGGAGTAAGCATGTTTTGCATATTTTTTTTATTTTTATTACAGAATATTACGAAAATGAGTAAAAGTAGAAAAGTACTAACCAATTTAGAAATAGTTAACGGATTGGAAAAAATATGTGGCCGCGTAACCGCGAAACTACAAAAAATCTTGGAAAACTATGACGAGCCTAATGCTGGCATTGTAGCACCATCACCTGATCTACCTAGAAGCCCAATAGTTTTCGGAAGTGAGCCTTCCAGATCACCAGCTGATTTTCCACCTAGCCCGACACCCGAGTCGTCCCAATCTGATCATCCTAGGTGATCCACAATGCTTGAAGTATTGCCCAGTTCATCTGCTCCTCAGCGGACCTCAGCCCCAAGGACAATATCACCGGTTAATGTTTATGATGATTCCTGAAGATTGGTAAAACGAGTATTTTACGGGCTCGGAAAAATGGCACAAAAAAAAACATTTCTATTTGAATCATGTACTGAGGCGGAGAAAAGCCACGCGGGCAGAGGGAATATTTTTACCACCGTGTTTTTTTTTAATTTTTTAATTATTTTTTTTTGATTTTGTGAAAAACAATAAGAAAAACAACCTAGAAACATAAATAGTTTTATTATATCACCCGTAGATGCTTATGCCTTATAAAGGGTTAACACGCAGGTATGTTGGTATTAATTTAAGTATAGACCTTGTTCTTGTTTATTATTAAATATTTAGTTGATATATTACTTAAACAACAATATATCTTAGAATCAATGCAATACAAAATATCGTACTTGCAATTTTAATGTAAATATTAATATTATAAATAGGTTTTGTGTTGTGGAGTGATAGTACCTAGTATCTATCTAGTTGGTGACTATTATGACACAAATAAAAATATTGAAACATTAATTACGTTCAAATATTATTATTTGTGTCATTGCTTTTTGGTCTAATGCCAAGACATAATGGTCAATCAAGTTACATTTTAGAAAAAAAAAATTGGTATCTAAGTGGTAGCGTAGTAGCGTATGAATACCGCTAATTGCTTATGAATATGAAGTGCGTATTTCTTATAGTAAATAAAGCAATATCACATGAAAAGAGCATACGAAGGATATAATCAAGAAAGTATTGGTCGATCCGCTGATAAAGCGATATGCATGTGTCCCAGAATTATGACTTTGAGTCTAAATAGAGGCTGTGAGTATTTCCTGTTTCGTTTACTTCTAAGTATTTTCATAACGTAAGCAGACGTTTCTTCTGAATACAAAATTAATTCAATGCGGTTTTAGCTTGTAAATGTAATTCCAGTTTCAAAGGGGGTGCAAAATGGTGAGGTATGCAATCAATTTCACATCAGGGCATTCGAGGGTTCTCAACAAACGCAGGCATGTGCTTACGTGCTCGGCTCGTCCCCGCTCGGCTCCAGTAATTACGCCGGAATTGCATCTCGTAGCTAGAGGTTAGATCACCGTATTATAATAATTTTGTTGGTGGATTGTCACTGCTGTCATAAGTTATACTTAGTTAAATCAAACTTGAATGGGATAGTAGATTGTATATCAAGGGCATAAAGGAACCCATTTTAGCCGAGGCTATTTATTGGTCCGAATGCAACGAGGACCAATATAGTAGTCGAGGAAAAAATGGGTATTTATGCCTGAGGTATACACTCTGCTTTTCACTTCAATTGTAAGGAAAATATTAGGTTTTATTTTACTTTAAATCGTTGAAAATGTAACATAAATGCTCGCGTGCTTGGGTTCTCCCCTCCGCGCGCCACTCGCAGGCGGCCGGGAGCGGGGGTCGCGGGGCCGCGGCGAACGCGCGCTACCTGTGATGTTACTTTATGCCCTAGAGCATGAAAAGCGATTATATGTCACCAAAGCTACGACTTAAAGGCGACCTTTTCGAGCAAAATAAGTGAAATGTTATAAACAGACTCCGTTATCAGTGGTAAAAACTCATTGAAACCTAGGGTTGGCAAAACTACCTATCCTAAAATCGCCTTCGGTACAAAACTTTGCCTTAACAAATGTTTAATTTTTTTTTACCATAAATCGCAAAATTCAAGTAGGTCAACGCGTACAATTAGAAATAAGTATACCTATATACAATTTTTTTGATCATATTTTATTACAGTGAGCCAAATTGGGAAATAAAGGCGAAATAAGGATATATGACGGCTTTAATTTTTTTTTTCATTAAGGCCGTCCCCTATGCCAATGACCTCGGTGATTTGAGCTTTCTTCCCCTCCCGCTTCCTTTCCTCACCGGTTATACAATACATACGTCAATAAGCATAAGTTGCCACCTAGGAAGAGCTGCTTGTACTAGGACGCAACCCTATAAACTACTAGTGCCATCTTACACGACTGGCCCCCGTCGCCCGCGCAGGCATCTCGAGCCGGCGTTTTCGGAAAAATGCGTGTAATAGCTTTTTCTCGTAAAGTAC
Organism: Lathronympha strigana; assembly: GCA_949128165.1. NCBI lineage: Eukaryota > Metazoa > Arthropoda > Insecta > Lepidoptera > Tortricidae > Lathronympha > Lathronympha strigana. Next base: position 8,382,697 of record OX421907.1, on the reverse strand, counting down.
AAAACCTATCCAAAAATCAGTAGATGCGTTTAAAGTAAACATAAATATATACTGCTTGTCTTAGTTTCTTGTACTTACGACGCATAATAAGGGAGTAGATACAGATTTAAGGTAGAAAAAAGGGTTTACGGTTATTTTTTTTTTCTCTTGATGTATTACGTTTTTCGACAATTTAGTAGAACCAAATGTAGACCAAATACCTAGCTACATTTTTTTTTTCAAGCGTTGTGCTTGGAGCTGAACAAAGCCTATTCAATTTAAAAACAGTGAAATATGCCGGGTAGCCCCTTAAAACTGCTTGTTTCACCACATTGAACTAGAAATATATATGTAATGTAATATGTAATGTGTTTTACATATATTACAATTTAAATATATTACTAGGGCGAAGTTATGTACAACAGGCGTATAAAGGATTTCAGACTTCATGTAATTTTGGCAACCCTCCTTTCAATAAATTTTCACCACTGATAACGGGGTCTGTTAATTAAGCAAAAAACATTACTACTCAGAGGTAGGCATTTGATTTTGCTGTGTTGTACATAATGTACATCATTTTTGATGACTTTCCTTTAATAAATTTGAACTAAGAACTATTTGGCAACTTATTAATTACTAGCTTTTGCCCGCGACTTTGTCTGCGTCGAATTAGGACAAAAACTATCCTATGTCCTTTCCCAAGAGTCAAACTATCCTTATACCAAATTTAATTTTAATCCGTTCAGCGGTTTCAGCGTGAAGTCGTAACATACAGACAATAAAAAAGCACAATGGATGTCGAGCTGCGGAAAATGCCCAGCATAACTATCTAACAGACATATAGGTATACAGACAGAGATAATTTCGAATTTATGATATTAAATATGGATTTATCTGTTTTACAATGAAAAAGTAGGTAGGGCCAACAAACCAAATTTAGACTACATAAGTATTAGTAGGTTTAATATTTTTTTATTTTTATTCTCAAATATTAAAGAGAGGGCCTGTTTATGTATTTTTTCAATTACTGTCACAAGCAATTTCGTAAATAATTTTAGCAGAAGCCGGTTTCGTTTCGTCCTATTTTCTGGAGACAAAACACAATACTCGTACTTAAGTCTTTCCTCCAGTAAAAAAAAATAACTAACCTAATTCCACCAAGCACATTTCGCCCCAGCACGCCCTAATTTCGCTAAACACTGGCCTCTGGTCTCCAAGACGTACAGCGTTGTTTAATCTCCGAATTTCCCATGAGCACCATTATGCAGTATGCCGACTCCTTTTAAGTAATAGGTGTACGAAGTGCTATGAGCTTAGTGTTCGGAACTAAATATTGTCGCACACAGTATTATCTCGTTGTTAGTTCTACGTTGTATTACTAAAATTTATACTTATTAAATTTTTACTTACACCATGTTTTTGGATTTCCGTGGATTCAAGGATACATTCCTTAGCCTAAATTAAGTTAAGTTTCTCAAGGACTCTGGTCTTTTCCTTTGCAGGTAATTACAATTAGATATTTTTATTTAAGTAGGCCTTAACAATTTTTTTTGTGGATTTTACTGGGGAAAGAATCGTCTTAAAAGTCAGCAATAAGAACGGTATGAAATCAGAAAAGATGTGATGTATTTCAGATTTATGAAACCTATTATTTGTTAATTCGAGTTTTAAATGTTTTACTTCTTTAACGAAACTCAAATAATTCATAATGGTCTCAATTTAGAAGAAAGTTATACGCAAAATACTTTTTTTGATAAATATTTATATTTTCTTGGCAATTGTTTTCGCTTATTATTCTTACGCGTAGAAAGTTTATTTAAGGATTAGGAAATCAAATATTAAAATTGAAAAAAGGGATTAGTATGATAACATAGATATTTAAGAGTTTATTTTTTATATATGTAAATTTTATAATATATTAAAAATTAATGAAAATTGATAAAAAATGCGTAGAATTATAATGTTAAAAGTTTATTGAAAACACATCTGTCTTTGCCAACAGTTTTATTAAAAACATTTTGTTTGTCAAATATGAATAGATCAGCTTATACCTAATTATGACATTCAAAAATAAGCTTATGCCTTAAACAATAGCTTTTAGTTAAGTTATAAATAAAGTAAGCGTACCTATACCGACTAAACCGCACCGGATCTGTTAAATAAATATAAATATTTTATGGGACAATCTTACACAAATCGACCTAGTCCCACGGTAAGCTCAATAAGGCTTGTATTGTGGGTACTAGGCGACGATATATATAATAGACATATACACATAGCTACTTAAATACATAGAAAACATCCATAACTCAGGAACAAATATTCGTGATAAACACACAAATAAATGCCCTGACCAGGATTCGAACCCGGGGCCTCCTGCTTCGTAGGCAGGGTCACTACCAACTAGGATAGGAGGCCGTTAAGCTGTTAAGCTCTTAAAATGGGAAAAATAAGTTCATTTAGCTGCCGTCTTTAACTTGAAGCCGAAATTATGGTAATGGAACTAACTTCTAACAGAACGATGTTCCATTTGAAATTGCTACAAAAAGGCAACTATTAAGAGGCGACAGTAGTCAAATTATTATCATTCGACGTTTAGATCTCAATATTAATAACAACTAGGTACTTGATATTTATAAACATAAAACTTCAGTATATTTTATTCAAACTGGTAAACTTCAAACCATGATTTTTAACTAAAGCATCGACACATTTTTTTTACATGATTAGGGTCAGAACGTCGAAACTTTTCAATTTATAAACAAGATTCTTAGTTGAATAGTCGACTAATAATTAGTTCTTAAATCTGGTGAAAGCTTTTATCTACAAAAAATGTAGTTTAGTTGTAAACAGCAATCATGTGATTACGCGGTTTATTTTGACGCGCCCGCTACTACCGCTATTTAATTTTTCGCATGCTCTTACAATTAGATATATCCCGCTCTCCTTTTCTCAAGCATGTGGACTCTATATTAGTATTTTCTCGTTATAGTCGCATATTTAACCAAACAATAATGCAATGACAGTTTAAGAATAGTGATTAATTTAAAAATACGAAATGCGCTTGGATTTTTTCATTAGGTTTCTACAAATCAGTTTATACATATAATATTTACCGTAATATAATTCAAAGAGTTTTTTGACCAAGATTTCTGGCAGACAAATCAATTTTCAAAGTTAAGCATAATCGAAATGTGGGTTTTAAGAATCGAGATTTACGAAAAACAACACCTTTAAGATGAAAATAGTTCAGAATGTATAATAAAATTTGATGCACGTATTAAGACTGAAATAAAAAGCTCCTAAATGCCTAAACCGTGTCATAACACGCTTAATGCCTTATTTAATATTTATGTTGTATTGGTTAAACCAATGTGGCGTTCAGATAATTGCGGGTTCGGATAATCTAAGTTCAGATAATCTAGGTTCTACAGTATTTTATCTGATTGCAAATGGAACTTGAAATTGAACATTTATATGCGCCAGGTTGAAAGCTTTTGTGGCTAAATAATTAATCATCAGATTGCCACAATGTTTTAGCGTAGAGTGACTATATTCATTCGCATAATTTAATACTCCTAATTCAAATTAGCGTAACTTTGATTTATTTTAAAATCGTATTACATTATTTCACGTACCTTACTGAAATCGCATTAAGTTAATGCGCATAACGTAAATAACGATGATTTGAGATAAATGTAATAAGCATAACGTTATTTTGCTTAACCTAATAATTAAATGTAAAAGTATTATAATTAAACTAGCGACCCGTCCCGGCTTCGCACGGGATATTATTATACATATATAAACGTTCCTTTTGAATCACTCTATCTATTAAAAAAACCACATCAAAATCCGTTGCTTAGTTTTAAAGATTTAAGCATGCATAGGGATATATGGACAGAGAAAGCGACTTTGTTTTATACTACATAGTGATGTAAAATGAAATAGAATGTTGTGTGCATTATGAAACATTTAGAGGATGTTCCGTAATTAATAGTCAACCTTTCTTACCACTCACAGGGCATCTTAAGGAGGTTAAAAAAATGGCCATTTAACTAGGTTCATATAAAAAAAAATTAAATATGTTTATTTCAGATCTCTAGAATCCATATAGTTGTTAGTAGCCGATACTTAAGAAATATGTTAGACATAAAATTAAAATAAAAAATAAAATTAAAATTACACACTAAGCACTTTAGGTTTAGTAAAAGTCCCACTGTTTTCGAAATAATCGAACTCACGATTTTTTCTTAATAGCCATCTCCATATCTCACCGGCATTACATGATAATCTACTTTTTAGAAAATTAGGTAAGTGTGGTTACTCTGGTATCCATACATTTCATGTTCATATACCCAAGCAACCAAGCTTTAAGCAATTTATATAATTTTACCATTTTTTAAAGTTTGACTTGAACTAGAGTGCCAAAATATAATAATAAAATATAATATTTCTAAGAAATGTGATTGAAAAATGTTTTAAGCACATTCTTCTTAAAAAGCCGGCTACGTGCGAGTCAGACTCTCCCACCGAGGGTTCCGCACAAAGGTGGCACGGAACTCTCAGTGCGCACTTTTACTAAGCTTAACTGGCTATTTTCTGGGCCAGCCTAAGGTGCTGTCAGTAATTCGAAGGTCGTCTATTAAATATGGGACACTTTGGTGGTTCTATGAAGCAGGTAGCACTTCTATAAGTGCTACCTGCACTTATAATAATAGAACTACCTGCCTATTAACATTTTTTTTATTATAAATGTTGCTTTTATGTATATTTTTTTATTTAATATGTATATATCGCTTTAAAATATCAATTGTTTATCTTACTCGTACATGTATTATTTTCACTTGTTTCCGCTACCTAAAGGTTATCTGGAAGAGTTCGCTTTTTAGCGATTAGACCGCCCTGTTGTTTATCTCTTTTTTGTTTGCTGTATTATATGCACCTACCAATTTCTATTGAGGTGTGCAATAAAGAGTATTTGTATTGTATTGTATATCGCATCGCCATTAGCAGGCGGTTAAAAAAAATACCTTAAGAAAATAATATGCTCATATATTATAAGAAAATTAAAGTAAAAACGATAACTTTATTTGTCATAAAAAAACATAATTTTTTAAGAATTTATCTACTGATAATGTTATGCAAATTACAATTATGCTGATTGGTTATTTTACGAGGAACATCTAGGTGTTATGTTTATTATTTTTATGCCTGTACAACATTAATTATGCATAATCATTTTATGCCGAATCTGTTATGAGAATTCATAGGACTGTTAATGTTAGACGGATTAGGGGGCACTCTTTAGCGTGCCTGACTATTGTTATGAAACCGAATATGGCGATTGGTATAAATCTTTGATTTAACCTTCTGTTTCAATAGTGAATGAATGATTCATTGAACTAGTAGATTCGTAAAAGGGTTTAGTTAAACTGACATATCAAAACAAAAGGGCTCATAGGTACACTTTCGTTCAAAAGCTGCTCCTAAAACTGATAAATATTTAAATTATATTCTTGCATTTTATTTAATGGTATACGTACGTATTTTTTAGGTGTAGGTATGTTTAGCTAGAGCAAACAAGTCAACAGCGTCCAATGCCGAAAACTGTTTGATTAAACTTGTTATAATTTTTAAACCAGTTCGATTTTTGTAATGACACTCTTACGTGAAATAGAACATAATATTATTTTGACATTTTACTGAGTTCATTGACAACTATCCCCCTCCTCAAAAATTAACGTAAGCCAATTACGTATTTTCCCCGCTGATTGTTTTAAGTCAATTTAGCTACTAGTTTCATAAATGCCTAATTTTTGTCTTGAATACGTCAAATTGATCCAAGTCCATATTTTTTGTTAGTATACAGGTACATTGACTTATTTGGCCAATGATTTGTGAAATTGGAAATATTCGTGATAAATACACAAATAAATGCCCTGACCAGGATTCGAACCCGGGACCTCCTGCTTCGTAGGCTGGGTCACTACCAACTAGGCCAGGAGGCCGTTAAAAAATGCCAAAGATAAGCATAGGTAATATAGATACTCGTATATTTGTGTACCGTATAAAATTATTTCATTATTAACGATTTTCACTTGAGTAGTGACCTACACAGTATTAAGTATTATACCTACTTATTTTGTATTTTGGGTATGGATTACTTAGCGACACTGGCGTTATACAGGGTTAGCCGATAACTTAGATAGCTAACACCGGGTTAATTGACTAAACCTGGTTGGAGCAAGTGGCCCTTAATTTTGTGACATTTCATATTATTCGTACCCCTAAGAACAAGTACAATTATTCTAAAGAAAAGTTGCCCTTTTCTTGAGCTAACCAAAAAAGAAATTGGTTAAAAGTTTGGTATGAAGATCACAAGTTGGATCCACATCGCCGTGTTTCGGAACATTACATTTAATGTATAAGGGATTTTCGTGTCTTTATAAAGTAAAAGTTCTGGTACAAATTTCATGTATCACATTAATATAATTCTACGAATGTTTCATCCGCCTCATATTTGTACTGATTTTCAGTAAACATACAAGTATGTCACAAACATACAGCAATTCCATTATGGCAACAATAAAGTAAGCAAGTTTTTATGAACATTTTGAACCAAAGAGGTTGTGTTTTGAATTTAGTATTCTATGGAACTCTATAACTTATTCATCTTTGTATAATATGTTATTCTGTAGGAAAGACAGGTGGTATAATACCAGTAATAATCATACATGATGTAATTTATTGACTAACAATGTCAGCAAATGATTAACTTAATAAGTGACTGTGTGACAAGGTAAATTAACTGCTATTTGGCTCCATTAGATACGCATGGGAATTTAGCTGACGTTGCCATCACTTATTTAACACTCCTATACCACAAAAGCGCGAAATCAATGATTTACGCGGTTTTCGAGCTCGATGTACTATGTGATTGTTAGACTTTTAGATCAAAATATTTATATGTACATAATAAACAACTCATAAGCCAAATTTTGTATTGTCTACATTTACAAGTTTTAGATAATTATATGCAATTCTAGCCAATTCTTTCGCGGCCGTTGTTGAAATTTGCCGAAACATGTTGTCTTATACGTCACTCTATTCCTACACTGTAATGATCTTATACAAAACAAAACTGGTTTACGAAAGAACATTACACTATCTAACTTTTGTATTGTGCAAAACTAGTAAATTTCAGATTCTGTTTAACTAAACTTACTGATGAAAACTACGCAATTTTTGCAAAATTCACGGCGTGTTTTAGTATTATACTTTCGCAGTAAATGGTTCAGATTGTCATTTTTATGAGACTATAACTCGTTGGTTACTCCATTTAATAAAAAAAAGTGTCAAAAACAACGAAATAATATTTATTTAGATTTTTTATCAAAACCCCGTTTATAAGATTGCGCGCGGCGCGTGCTCGTCAGTCTGGCCCCATGCCTTTTAGAGAGTGGACGTATCGCTTTGCTCCGCGGGCCTTCTTTTTACGAGTGAAGTTTGCGAGAAAGAGAAAGAGATGATTAAAAAGAGAAAGACATATCTAAAAAGATAAGATAGACCGTGATACCGCGACCAACCGATCAAGATACTTGATAAGTTCGATTTCTATTTGTGTTGATGATTTAATTGTTGTTTATATATTAGCTATAGTAAATTTTTTTAATAATCATCAGCTGGTGACCAGGACGTGATGTTTTCGTAGTAAGTTGTTGGTAAGACCTGGAAACCGCCGTTAAAAACAGCTAGTAATTGCTGATTAGGACTAGGTGATGTAATCAGAAGACAGTGCTGATTCTGTAACCGTTCACATAAGACTTGTCGCGGCACTTGAAGACCAGGTGTCAAAGACCTGGATACGTAACCAGAAGGCTAGGTCAGGAACTATGTAACGGCTTACACAATACGCACCGTGTTTTAGCTTAAATGCATTGTCTTGCTGAGCACAAGTAGACCAGCTGGTAATTAAGACCTGGAAATGTAACCAGAATATTAGGTTACTATACTATACTATGTAACGGTTTACCTTAGATGCATCGTGTTTGAGCTCAAATGCATTGTCTTGGTGAGCACTCGTAGACCGGCTGGTGACAAAGATCTGGAGACGTAACCAGAAGTTTGGGCCAGGAACTATGTAACAGCTTACAATATACGTACCGTGTTTGAGCTTAAATGCATTGTCTTGCTGAGCACAAGTAGACCAGCTGGTAATTAAGACCTGGAAACGTAACCAGAATATTGGGTCAGGAACTATGTAACGGCTTACCTTAGATGCATCGTGTGTGAGCTCAAATGCATTGTCTTGGTGAGCACTCGTAGACCGGCTGGTGACAAAGATCTGGAGACGTAATCAGAAGTTTGGCCCAGCAACTATGTAACAGCTTACACTATACGTACCGTGTTTGAGCTTAAATACATTGTCTTGCTGAGCACAAGTAGACCAGCTGGTAATTAAGACCTGGAAACGTAACCAGTAACGTATTGGGTCAGGAACTATGTAACGGCTTACCTTAGATGCACCGTGTTTGAGCTCAAATGCATTGTCTTGGTGAGCACTCGTAGACTGGGTGGTGACAAAGACCTGGATACGTAACTAGATGGCTAGGCCAGGAACTATGTAACGGCCTACACTATACGTACCATGTTTGAAATCAAATGCATTGTCTGGTTGAACACAAGTAGACTAGCTGGTAATTAAAACCTGGAGACTAAGTACCGGTTTACACTATACTTACCGTGTTTGAGAACTTGGCAAAAGCTTGGGAAGCTTAAAAGTAATGTTACGCATTTATAATGTTGAAGTAAGTATTGCTATGAGTAGTGATGTACCATAGTAGGTTCGGAACCACTATGTTATTATTACGAAATCCCTCTATATGGGTAAAAAAAAATCATGGCACGTTGATTTGCTGTATTTTTTGTAGGTTGAAGCCAGTTTGCTAATCATGGTTTGTCATTGTCTACGTGGGTGGTGACAACTATGGATTAACAACGACCATAAACATATTGTCATGTTAAAAATTGAAATAGATGTCATAAAACTAAAGAAAAAAATCAACAACATCGGAAGCTTAAGCCGAGGATCGAACTCTGATCCACAGCTTACGCGGGAACAAGGCCGCCTGGCCCCATCGAATGCTGGCGAGTTTTTTTTCTGATTTCCATAACTCCGAATCTCCTAAATTACGAAGTTACCGAACCACCGTAATTCCGAAAGAATATTATGTTTTCGGAATATTGAATTCGGATAAATTATTTTCGGAATATAAAAAATTGGATTTTTTTGTATTCGTTCAAGTCGCTATCGGATTTTTAATATTGAGAATGTGAAATACGGAAATTTGATGTATAGGATTTATAAAAATTCAGAATTATAAAAATTGGGATTATGAAAATCGGAAAAAAATATTTCGGAATATTTAAGTGTTTTGTTCTATATGCACTTATAATATAAAAATAAAAAGAAATAGACATTAACTTGGAAATAACGATCATTAACAATTTCCTGACTAATGTGATGAGAAATGTTGTGTTTCACTTCGTAGTAAAGTTTGTCTAACTCTCATACCTTAAAACCAAGATTCTCAAGATTTAAATTTTTAAAGCTTTCGCTTGGTCGGGTCGGGTCTCAATTCTCAATATTAACACGAGAGCTTGACAACAACTTTGCGCATTTGTACAGTCAAATCTAATAACATCTATAAAAATGTACTACCAGAAATATATTATTATATACGTACACAATCTTATTTTCTCAATATTAAGGTAGTGTATACATATTTTTGGCGCTTCATTAGAATTGATACCATCGAACGTTAACGTGAAATGAAAACTATTATTAATAGAAACTCAGTACTAAAATAGCAACAAAATAAGTAGGTATTATTAAGGAAAGTTGATTATTATTATCAAAGGAAATAAGTACATAGGAAAATAATTTTAATTACATAGTTAGTACTAAATTCAGTTAGTACAAGACTACAAGTATCAAAGTTATAAACTGCAAACTCAATTTTACGCAAAATACTGTAAACAATGATTACTAATCAAAGTAACGTAAGTTTATCTGATTTAAGTATCAAGGTAAAATGCACAGCTTGAGCGCGCTATAGTATACCCGTCGCACGCGCGGCGCTCGTCGATGTCTAGCATTGCGCGCGTCTGGTCACGTGGTCGATGCGGAGAAATACCTAAACTTGGGAAGCGCGCTAGGGCGAGAACGCTCTTAACTGAACACTAAAAACACCATCACTGCAATAAGTTCTAGGTAGGTTGTAGTAAACAACGAAGATAATATAAACAATAAGCAAGAAGGGTGGTCTTTTGACATCTGTCAATTTTTGATTATTAAAATATCCGTTTACAAAAATTAACTCTGCAGCTGACCTACGAATATACTTCGTCATGTACTAGTCTAAATTAACAGTTCTATTATTCTCCAGCGGCATGACCATTTATTCCAGAAACATAGGCCTCCATTTATTTCATAGTGCTTACGCACGTGTTACTTTGGTTGGCTCATTTACAAATCCCCGTTCTGTTGAAGTCGCGTATATTTAAGTTGGTACTTGTATTACATAACACACAAATAATTGACCCGAATCCTCCAGCTTCGTAGTTACCGGGATTCATATAATAGCTGTAAATATGCACCTAGTTAAGGTACAATCACGCCTATAAATATCTATACACTTTGGAACTTATTACAGTGGAAGAAAGTTCAAAATTGAACACAGGTGCTTATATGTTTATAAAGCCGACCGTACTGGTACTTTCAGTTTTGCCGTAGTGCTACATTATCGCTGAAATCGCACTACGCCTCTACGTAGTGCGGGGACGCCCCGGCCGTCTCAACACTGGCGGTAGGTCGCCAGCGTAGACCCTGCTTGGACAGGTGTTTGTCTGGCCTATGAAGCGCATGTCCAATCTAACGCCACTTCCTCTCCCGGATTTTCTGGCTTAGGGGTTTTTGGTCAGTCATCTGCCACAGTCTAGCGTTTGAGATCGTTCGTGGCCAGTAAATCCCTAAGATGCACCGCAGGCATTTGTTGATAAACACTTGCAGGCACTTGATGTCATCCTTTACGAACCATGTCACGCATTTTAACGTTGGAGTTGAACATTCTGATTTTTGTGCGTCAAGTTATCGTGGTGGACAACCAAACAGGCTTTAGCTGTGCGTATACTGCGCGCCTTGTTGATGCTCGCCTCAACATCACCGTCCGCTCCCCCTGTCGGGTTGACCACGGTCCGCAGGTGAGTAAACTGGCTGATTTGTTCAACTTCCTCTCCGTTGATGAATATAGGCACTGCATCTGAGGCATTAAGGCGCATCTCCTTTGTTTTTGAGAAATTTATACGCAAATATTCTGCTGCAGCAAGTTCGGCGAGATCGTTGGCCTTAGACTGAAACTGCTCTCGTGATGTCGCAAATAAGCAGAGATCGTCTGCGAAGTCTATATCCTCGAGGATATTCCCATTAACCCACGGGACTTCTTTACTTCTTTGACTTGTCACTCTGCGCATTACTTTGTCTAAGACAATGAGAAACAACAGAAGGACAGCAGCCATCCCTGTTTTACACCAGTCGTGACAAGTATAGGCTCCGACATCTGTCCTTGATGAATAACTTTGCAAGAGGAACCCCTATAAACTGTTTGTATAATTTGGATGATTGCCAATATTGCCATTCTCTTCTTCAGTATGCGGCATATACATGTCCACTTGACCCTATCGAACGCCTTTTCGAAGTCTATAAACAAAGTGAAGGGTTCGCTACGCATTTCATTGCACTGCTCTAAAAACATCCACAAAACATTGATTTGGTCAATGAAAGACCGCCCTGCTCTAAATCCACTCTGCTCGTCTCTCAGTGTGTTATAGACAGCACTCATCATTTTGTATAACAGGTCCTTGCAGAGCACTTTGGATCACACAGGTTTATTCCTCTCCAGTTGGAACATTGGGACAGGTCTCCTATCTTGGGCACTTTGGGGTCTACCTTTACAACGCAATTTGCTTAGTTTTAAGTAATTCTAACACGCTACGTTCAACGTTCACTTGTATTCATTCTTATTTTCTCTTTACAGGTAAGATCTGTTCACGGATATCTTCAACTGTTTGGGTAGGTGATTGATTACTATTTTTCCGACGTGCATTTTTCTAAGTGGCATGCTTTACCGCATCTAGGTAAGATATTCTAAATTAATTTTATTCTTTAAATTATCTGTTATCTGTTTAAACCATTTGTTTAGAATTTTTTGCAGATAATATGTAGACTTTGGCTTAGGTGATAAGATGAGTAAAGTAAATACAACTTAGCAATCTAGTCACAGTGATATAACTTTGCCCAATGTTAAACAGTGTCTTGAAGTTTGCCAAACTTCGCTTATTTACTGTTATAGCATTGAGCCTTGGATCATAAAGAACAGGAGAAGCATTGGAATACAATTTTCTCTTTCGAAAAACATGCACAATTGGGCATATTTTTGTATGGACTGTTTATTTGACAAGACTATTAAGTACAAATTTGTCCGGCAAATGCACCTTAAACCTGATCCGCCATTACACTACACACGGACGAGCACAGCAGTTGTCATCTAGATTTTACTAAGAACACACAGATCCGGCTAGTATCTGTCGGACAGACCTGTCAATGTATGGCGCTAATTAGATACTGGTATGTTTGCCGGATACCTCCCGCATAAAGCCACATACGTACAGTATTATCCGTCAAATGTATCTGCCAGACATCCGGCGGGCATAAATACGTCAATCTGTGGCGATATTAAGTCCCTGATGTGTCTGCGGGTTGTCCGACCTCTGCCCGTGCCCAAAACGAACAGATCCGACTCCAGAACTACGTACCTATTTGTGCGCCAAACTAATGTTTTAATGTTAAACCATTTTGAGATTGAGGTTTTAAGGATTTCGTTTCAAAGACGCTTGTCACTATAATGCACTTCGGTCATTTAGATCTCTGGTCCAATTTTTTTTTGTAGCCTATTTGGCAGTGACTTTGCCTTTGAAATGTAAGGTCCTGTATTTTATTTTATTTGACTGTATTCATAGATATAGTACAAAGCTAAAGTTACATTTGATAATCTTATTAAAAGCATAATACTCCCCCCCTGCCTATTTAAAATAGAAAACTCCCGCGAGTATTAGACATATTTAATTGCATGGGATGGTTCATAAACTTTTAGGTACTATATTTTTTTTTGTTGTTTTATAAGTTTAGTTTGTTGAGTTTAGTTTTTTATTACTAGAGACTAAACTATTAGTAGAGACTAAGTACGTAACCTCACGGATCAATGGTAGTTATTTGTTAATAGTATATTCGTTAATAAAAAATACACAAATAATGTAGATCTCGCGAAATAAAGGGTCTTTTGCTAAACACTTCGAAAAACACTTCTCGTTTGTTCTCCTAAAATAGACGAAGAGTTACCCCAGATAGTGGATTGAATATTTCTTATCCTACATTTTCCCAGTCTTCAGTTTACCCTGTGATAACGATTGTTGTAAAGGGTTCAAAATATTGTTCTTTATTTTTGCCATTTTATCCGTTTTAAAGTGTTATATTTAAAGTATATACGAATCGCGGTTACCAGAGACAATATTATGCCAAATTGGAGTAAAAAACCTAGGTCAGAAAGTACGAGTACCTATCCAACACGATTGTGATTTCACCAGATATACAAGCGTCCATAGTCTGCAGTAACGCTTATCGTAAGTTCATAAATTAGAGATAAAGGCAACAAAAGAAAGATAAAGTAATGCTTTACTGATTTTAGCTCCCCACTGATAGTTTCAATCAGTTTTAGAATACTTTTAGCAAATTAAATAGACAAGTTGTGTTGCCTTCAAAATTGTCTACTATTTTCCGGATGTAGCTCTTTGCCCACTGGAACGCATCTGAGATGTCGTCTGGCGGGCAACCCGCCGTACCCACACACGCGCAATGCGAGCTCGGATTTGCCCGGTCCTTGCCGGCTCGTGTCGGCCCGTGCCCGATCCGTTGCTTTTAGCCTAAACATTGACGAGTTCGTGTCTTGTGTCATCTGGCGGGCAAATCTATACGTATATGGGCGGCTTTACAAACAGCCATACGCGCCTCTCTTTTTTATAAAACTCGGCTGAATATTTCGTATAGACCATGACAGGCAAGACGTCTCTAGTTGCTTAATGCTCTAAGGTTTGAGCTTGTCTACTTGGCAAATGTTTAGATAGAAGAGGGTGGGTTTTTCGGGTTCGGGCGTTGGGATAATTTCGTCCCTAAGGCAAACATAACAGCTTTGATTAAAGTTCGTGATATTTGTCAACCACATGCGGCGGGAATTTAAAAGACAAGCAATGTTTATTCGAATGTGTACAGAATTGCAGTTTTATTGGTGCTTGTCACTTTTACATTTCAGTGATTATAATATTTATTGTATTTATATTTATTTATTTTATTTATACTTTTTTGCACATTAAATGAAATGCAATAGGCCAGCCAGAAGCCAGAAAGCATTGTCTACCAGCTAAGCTTTAGGCCAAACAGATAGTTACAAAAGGCTTTTTCTACTCTAGCATTTCTATCCGTCAAATAGATGACTGACAGCGATATTAAAAAACTATACATTATAAAGTGTATACGGTATTCCATCCCCCACAAGGTGGACTGATGACCTGGTGAAGGTCGCAGGAGTCCGCTGGATGCGGGTGGCGCAGGACCGGTCATTGTGGAAATCTTTGGGGGAGGCCTATGTCCAGCAGTGGCTGTTCGGCTGAATGATGATGATGATGATAATGATGATGGTATTCCATAAGAACTTTTTCGTTTCTGTAGTCGAAGTCGAGCACATCTTACCGTACAATTTATTCTGTCACAATTCGACGCACAAACAAGACGCACTTCTCACACATTACATACAAAAAACAATCTTTAATGATGACACTAACACATAGAAAATGATACAACTACACTAACAAATCTTGCACAGTTCTAACCAATATTTGAAACGGGATAATTACCATGTATATTTGTTTTATCCGAAAGTTAGTGATCCGAAAGTTCACAAATCGAAAAGAGACTGTTCCGGTAAGAAATGCACGGGTTGATACTGTAAGTGTGGTGTGTCGTGAACGTGATCGAGTTTCAAGTGAGAAAGCGGACGGTAGTAGTGCCAGTGACAACACACAAAATAAGCGAACCCGTAAGAGGTTAGATGGATATGGCGTGTGGGTAGATCACAATTAAAAACTCGCAGCTCATCAGTTTACTCCGTGAACACGACGTGAGCACCCGATATTTCGACACTGTTGCAAGACAGTGTCGAAATATCGGGTGCTCAATAAAACAAATATACATGATAATTATCCCGTTTCAAATATTAGTTATATTGCAAATGACCATGTTAGCTTAAAATCGTAGATATATCTTGCACAGTTCGATATATTTTAGTGTACGGACTAGTGACAACACAAAGGCGCGTATGGCCATTAGGGCTTGTACTTCGACAGAGGGAAACAGTAAGTACGTAATCCGACTCCCCTCCCTGCGTCGCTTTAAGGTATATACGACATACGACATCGTCCACATTCTGCCACCATGCAAGATCTTATACGAGGGGCACACCGAAATGACATACACCATATAACATATAGGTATAGGTACCTATTTTAAACCTAGCTAGTATGAAACCTTTTATGTTGCGCGTTTAGTCACCTTTTAGAATAGCAAATAAGATTTTTATAATTAAAGATTTTTTTTTTTTCATATGCGTATTTGAATGCAGCACTGTTTTGTGGGCAGGCCGTTAATCAAAATGGAACTCTCGCGTGAAAATTTTCATGACTTATTTTACCATCTTCTTAGCACCCCTGAGAAGATTGTTCTCTTCGCTCCTTCAGCGGCGGAACTTTAGACAATGCTTCAAGAGCTTTGCTCGGCAAGCCTTCAAGTTGGCCTCAAAATGAACCAGTCTAAAACTCACGTAATGACCAATGGCACGAAACGTAAGGTCGAGGTGGACGGGCATAACATACACTATGTCGATGAGTATCCGTACTTAGGACAAATAGTCTCTTTCAACCAAAGGCAGGATATAGAGGTCGAAAGACGGATCCAAAACGCTTGGAAGAGCTATTGGTCTCTCAAAGAACTACTGAAGGGAGACTTGCCTTTATCCCTCAAACGGAAACTCACCGACATGTGCATACTGCCAGTCCTGACTTACGGTGCCTAAACCTGGTCACTTACCGAGTTACAAAAGGCAAAACTGAAAGTTTTCCAAAGAGCCATGGAGCGCAGCATGCTTGGAGTGAAAAGCATTGACCGGATCTGTAACACTACCCTAAGGTTGTCTGGAAGAGATCGCTTATAGCGATAAGACCGCCTGTTGCTACCTTTATATAATTTGTGAATTTGTTCTGTCTTTTGTCTCATATGTGGTGCAATAAAGAATATTTTACTTTTACTTTTACTTTTTACCCTGCGTTCCACAACACGCATTGTCGACGTTGGGGCCAAAACCGCCAGGCTGAAATGGGACTGGGCTGACCACGTTTGCCGTATGCATCCACAGAGGTGGGCTAAACTAACTACGGGGTGGATGCCAAACCGGAAACGGAGGATTGGCCGACCCAGGAGGAGATGGCGGGATGACTTGGACGCATTTCTAAGAAACTGGCCAGAAATTGCCTTGAACCGAGCAGTGTGGAGCTCTAGGGGGGAGGCCTTTGCCCAGGAGTGGGACACATTAGAGGCTACAAAAAAAACATACTTTTCCGATGGTTATCTCGAGATGGGTGTCTTAGTCAGCCTGTTTCTATTTATGATGTTGAACCACCTTCTTAAACCACAATATATAGATTATATGCGGAGTTTCGTCGAGGTCGTGGGTCACCGAGCACCGCCCCTTCTACAGGTCGACCAAAAACAGCGGTTAAATCTGTAAACATCGAGGGTGTAGAAAATATTATAAAAGATGATCGACATGCTACACACGAGCAAATCCGGACAAGTTTTGGCATTTGAATGACTCCAATAAAATAGAATAATAGAAAATTATTTTCCTGCCGGGTACCGTACAATTTGCTCCATTTTGATTTTCTTTCATAGTCCTTTCAAATATGCCTATGAAAAAAATACACCTTTTTTTTAAATTCTAAATATACCAATGTGCTCTCCTAAAACGAACCCTCGTAGTATTTGTCCACATTTGTTTTTGTTACTCGGGAAGACTGAGTAAATTTTATCTTAACCATATGCTTTACATGAAACTTCCAGGATGAAATGAGTACCTTAATAAAGCACTAATTCAACACATCTGTAAATATTATATAACAATAGAATATTAAAAAACGGTCGGTCGGAAAAGACTATGAAAATACATTACGCCCATGGGCATAATACAGCTCACTAGGTCTAAGTATACTTGCATATAATATCACCATTTACGAGCAAGTGTGATGAAAATAAAATTATTTATCTCTGTTACACCTCTTTCTTTAAGACCTGTTGCACCAACCACAAAGAGCGACTTACTAACGAATCAAATGTGCCAACCGGGGACAGTAAAACTCCTTTTAGTCCCCGGGCTTCTGAGGGCCTACTGCTGCAAACCGAGAACAATGTTTTGCCTCTCTGTTTTACTCAAGTACTCTATCGTATTACAAGTGCGATAGAGCGGCCAAACTTCTTTCGCGGTTAACAGTATCTTCATTGTAATTTAGCCGCTTGCCTTCCATTTATCCAGTCCACACATTCTCTACATTAAAATAATAAATATAAATAAATAGGACCCCCACCGACCACCTGGGCAGGAACCATACAGAAGGATCTGCTGACGATGGGTTTAACGCCAGAGATGACACAAGACCGCCTTAACTGGCGCAAAATTATCAGGGGGGCTGACCCCAAATAGGGAAATAGCCAGGAGATTGATTGAAATATAAATAAATATTTGGGGACAATATCAAACAGATCGACCTAGTCCCAAACTAAGCAAAGCTTGTACTATGGGTACTAGACGACGATATAAATACTTATATAGATAAATACATAGGTACATATTATATACATAGGAAACGTCCATAACTCAGGAACTCGTGTTAAACACAAATAAATGCCCTTACCAGGATTCGAACCCGGGACCTCCAGCTTCATAGGCAGAGTCACTAACAACTAGGCTAGGGAGGCCATTATATCAAAAAAGTGTAGGTTCTGCGCCACAGAAAAAGTTTTACTATTACGGTATTTAAAATTGTATCGTCTTAAAATGTGTAAATATATATATATATATATATATATATATATATCAATAAAGGCGGGATCACACAAAAAATAAAAACACGTACGATAAAAATATAAATAAACAAATACTCCTAAAATATATTAAATAAATAAATAGTTATAACACATTTGTCTTTTAAACACATACCGTTATAAAATATGAGTAGGAAATAAACTAAAATGGTTACTTACTATAATATATTAAAACACGTAAATAAAGTAAACCAAAAATGAATAAACAGCTATTTGTCTTTGATTATACACATATAACAAATAACTGTAAATATTAAAATGTACCACTACCAAATACAACGATCACAAGCGCTTTGTCACCTCCATGCTCTTTACATCCGTGTAAGTAGCACAGTCTTATCTCTGACGCTAATGAGTCGAACCGGCCGGCCATACCAACGGTGAACTATAACTACACTTTGTTTCTTTAGCTTTTGTTTTGTATACCCACCAAAATAAAAAATGTATAAATCTACCTTTATGCTTTTAAGATACAGGATATTATATTGAAATGCTTAAAAGTTAAGTTTAAGTATCCGCTCACCGATAAAAATAAAAAATAATAATGCATGCTTAAGTAAAATTTCTCATATAAGTGAATATGTATGTATTCTTATGAGAAATAAAGATCTTTGAACCTAAAATAACCACACAATAAGTGAGATGTTCATTGTCTCAATTCTTTGTATTTACATTTTGTATCATGTTGAGAATCCTGTCACTCACGTAATTTAGTCGATTTTCGCTCGACATGTTTCGTTCATGTCGAAACAACGAAACATGTCGAGCGAAAATCGACTAAATTACGTGAGTGACCCGTTTTAAATATTATTTAATATGTTCGAGTCTCACGAGAGTTTTATAGTTAAAATTGAGAATCCTGCTTAATATGTTCAGTCAATATGATAGTTTATATCACGTGCAAAACGTACTAAATATTAGAATAACTGTGACGCACGCCCAAGGTGGCGACAAGCTAAGGTTAATGGCCACTTCTGTTCCAAAATACCTACTGTCATATAAACGTAGCGAAAATATAAAAAAGTGCTTGGCACCGGGCCGTCATATAAAATCAAATAACAATAATATGATATTTAAATAGCACATTTTATTATTATTTTTATTCTTACATGAACTGTATGTTACTATAATATTAGTGTCGCTTTATCTTGATTTATCTATTAGGTATATACTCGTATAAGTACCGTCGTTTAGTACCCACAAAACAAGCCTTATTAAGCTTACCGTTACTAAGTCGATTTGTGTAAAAAATGTCCCACAATATTTATTTATTTATTTATATTTGATTCATAGTTGATTTATTGTACCTGTTACGTATCTGATGTAGGTTATTCTCAAAAGTAAAATAGTATTTGTCAAAGAAATGAGAGAGCAGAAGATGCGAAAGAATTTTGACGCGTTGTTTTTTCTGCTAATATTGTAGCTAACCTTTTATGTACTGACCATACAAAAAGCCTCTTTCTCCTAACGGAAATTTCTCAGTATGTTCTAAAGTTTTAGATTCCTCCTAGTTAGGGCTGCCATCCGTCCGGGTTTCCCCGGATTTGTCCTAGTTTGGAGCCCGTCCGGGGAGCGTCCGGACCCGGACGTAAACCCGGACATTTATGGGTTCAGGTCAATCCATAGCAAAAGCATATATATTTTTGAATTAATATTTGATTTCTTTAGTGCCGGGGAGAGACCGCGTTTGTAATTAAGCGTCCGGGTTTTTTTAACTTCTTTGCCCGGTTTCGGCAATGTACGAGATGGCAGCCCTACTCCTAGTGCCCTATTTTTGTCATTCGGGTATAAAATAAAGTCAAACAAAATCCAGCAGCCGTGTAATGGATAGAGTCATCCTTCTTAAAAATCAACCGTCAATTTTTAACCGCCATGACGAAAAGAGTCAAATATAGACGATATCACGTAGACAAGTGCTGACTGAATCAGTGAATATCGCGAAACAAACTCCTTTGCTGAATAACTTTGAAGTTGAGTAGGTGTATCGCGCACTACAATTCACTAAAAATACACTCTTCATAAATAAAGTGCATTTAGAGTGCACTGCATATTAATTTTACTCTACCAAGTTTTCTTCAGTTCTCACTACTTTACCTAGAGGTATATTCCTCGTCATTAAGAAGAAAGAGCAGAACTGTGAAAGGAAAAATTATTAAATCTTAAGACGATGTTTTCTGTTTTAAAATGACCTAGTCTTTGCTTTGCTTATTACATATCTTTAATCATGGGCTGCCGCCCTTAATGCTAATAGATTAATGATCATAGATTATATGCCTATAATCTATGATCATACGTCCTGTACTTGTCCTACAAGCTCTTGCTTTTTACCAAATTCGTGATTTTAGGTGAACGGAGAATGTATTGGGTACTATACATTTTGATTTTCATTGCAAATGTATGGGAAATGCGACATAAACGGCCGTACCTTTTGATTGCGTTGACGTGGAGGTTTGTTTTTTTTAACAACTTCAAGGGACCGCAAACTTGTGTATGTAGTATTAATTTAAACTTGCTACCTTTACGGGTTCCCGAGATAAAGGGTCTTGACAGACAGACATACGGTCGGACGAACGAGCAACTTGTTTTTAGGTACGGAACCCTAAAAATGTGTTACAAAATATATTAGAAAAACGAGCGGGGTGGTTTGATATTAGAAATAGTAGTTGATGTAAATCAACAGACTAAATTAAATCATACCAAGCAATAGAAGATGAAATGACCATACAGCAGAGCATCATGTTGTGATAAATCCATTTTGGGGCACTTTTCTTTTCACTGTACGCTTTGTCTTATAACTAATTGTGTCTTGCGTGTGCAAATATTACCGTTCTATTCTATTCTATATTAAAACCTCCAAGAATGTCAAGATACACTAGGCAGGAGCAAGCGTTTTAACTGTAAATTATCAAGCGAGTCAGCCGGTTGGAAGAAGCTCTGAGTCGATGAGGGATTACCGCTTCCTTTGATCCTTAATTGATCACGCAATCATAAAAATAATTTTAAATCAAATCCTTTGACAGCGTGCAATAATGAAAATGTACGATAACTGTGTTGAAAATAAATGTGACTGTTTTTAGTAAAAAAGTACCTTGCAGATAAGGCGCTAATCCCATGAAGATTAATTCAGAAGTTAACCTTTTTAACAAGCCACAAAGTGGTACCTTTCACTCAAAACAAGCACAAATAATTGTTTGAATGAATTTTCAAAGATTGTTACACCTTGTACTGTCATTAGCTTTCTTCGAATTTTATCTATCCTGATCCTGAGTCATGTTCATATAACATTATATTACGTATAGCACTATGTTTAGTCACCACGCGCGACATGTTTCGAAGAATCTAGGTCCCCATTCTCAAGGATCGAGTACAGTTCACGACCGCGCCCTTGAGAATAAATCCGGTTAAGGGTGATGCTGCATCAACGTCCCTGAGCGCCAACCACGAACCGCGAACGAAAGTATACCTCCCTTTCGCACTTGTGATTTCTCACTCAAGTGCGACAGAGAGGTGAAACTTCGTTCGTGGTTCGTGGTAGGCCTTCTGGATAACTCGGCGCATCCAACATGAACGGCGCCAAACACACCGAACTCACTATGGCCACTACACAACTCGCACTCAAGTTTCAATTATGGACTGATGGGCCCATCAGTCCATCCATTGACACCGGCCAGCAACCATCTCAATTCAAATTAGGGCGCCGCCCGATCTCAATGGCTTCGCATATTTCTACCGACGACCGGACCGGATTTCTAGACGACCGGTTGGCTTAGTTGGTAGTGACCCTGCCTGCTATGCCGATGGTCCTGGGTTCGAATCCCGGTAAGGGCATTTATTTGTGTGATGAACACAGATATTTGTTCCTGAGTCATGGATGTTTTCTATGTATTTATGTATTTGTATATTATATATTTCGTTGCCTGAGTACCCGTAACACAAGCCTTATTGAGCTTACTGCGGGACTTAGTCAATTTGTGTAAGAATGTCCTGTAATATTTATTTATTTATTTTATTTATTTATTTATTTATTTCTCGTTCCGGAGAAGGGTACCGATCGAAACGAAGAAATTGCGACGCGTTCGTATCCCAGGCTCTGAAACGGCAGAGTTGCCGTAGCCCATCTTCTTCACAATCCGTATATGCTCTAGTACGGTACGTAAAGGAAATAAAATTTTACAACTCCCAAGAGCGATATTATTTGTCGACGGTTAGAATACTCTTAGAACAAAGCGTAAAAAAAAAAGATAACAGATTTTGATATTGCTTTAGGAATTAAAAAAAAATTCGTTACCAACCTTTTAAATCTAAGGAAAAAATATACAAGAGGAAATTTTTTTCTTCAGATAATCGTATTTAACTATTTGAACGTCGCCTATCATTTAATAACATATTTGACCAGAGCTTATTTCAATATAATATGAAAACTTAAAAAAAAATATTACTCTTCGAAAACATTACGCAAGTGCTTTATGGTAACTGAAATGCATTTAATATTATTAAAGATAACTATTAGAGCCCATTTCTAACACATTCATCAATAGCTTAAATTTATGTAGGCACTAGAATTTAAAAAAAATTCTCCTAGCCATAAAAAAATTCTCATAATTTTCAAGTCAAGGTCATTAGTTCAAAATCATTTAAATAGTATGTATACGGAAACTCTAAGGATTTCATCGAAAGATTCAACTTTTATTATCTTATCAATTCTAGGCGTAATTCAAATGCTCGAAGCTACGCGCGGGAATTAATATCGCGTGTGTTTCGCGCGGAACGGGGGCGGTTTGACCAATCACATCACAGCCGGCGCGCCAGGCGCCTTTGCCTCTCGGTGAATCGGTACGTACATCGGTAGGTCGTTGTATTTGCACCTTGTCTCACTTGTCTGTCAATAACAACAAATAACATAACAATGATGTCGATAATATGACTACAACTGAGTGTTTACGCAAGATAGTTATATCAAAATGTCAATGTCGTGTGATAATATGTGATAATACGGGTCTGTTAAGTTTTTATGAATAAGGCGGTTACACGTTATTGTCAGGGTCCTAATATTTTTGAAGCATTGAAAATTATCATATATTTATGAACTCGATTGTACAATTAAACACGTGTCGAGGTTTATATTATTGGTGGTGGCTTGTATATATGTTTGCGTATTTATTTTTTGCGGTGGGAGGGTGGGAAGACTATTTGCATGCAAAAAATACGCAAGTAGGTACGACGGGTTGGCACTAATTGACTAGCACGTCTGGGTCGATGTCAGTGAAAAAGACTTAGATGTTTTTTTGCCGAAAGTGCAAAAAACATGGAGTTGTAAAAGACTTAAAATTTTGTGACGAAAAGTGCGATATTCATACATAGGTAAATTTAACAAAAACTTAGTTTTTTTACCAGAATTAGTGCGCTGTTTTGTTTAAATTATTTGACCCCAAAGATGAACAATTTTAGATCTTAGTAAAATTTTCGATGGTTGTTGTGCTATCATGACACCTACTTTTTATGTTAGTATCGTATAGAACACGCTAAAATAAGCATGTTTTGTATGGACCGTTTATTTCTAAAATAAAAAATGGCCGACTTATTTGACCCCAAAGATGAACAATTTTAGATCTTAGTTAAATTTTCGATGGTTGGTGTGCTATGATAACACCTACTTTTTATGTTAGTATCGTGTAGAGCACGCTAAAATAAGCATGTTTTGTATGGACAGTTTCTTTCTAAAATAAAAAATGGCCGACTTATTTGACCCCAAAGATGAACAGTTTTAGATCTTAGTAAAATTTTCGATGGTTGTTGTGCTATGATGACACCTACTTTTTATGTTAGTATCGCGTAGAGCACGCTAAAATAAGCATGTTTTGTATGGACAGTTTTTTTTCTAAAATAAAAAATGGCCGACTTATTTGACCCCAAAGATGAACAATTTTAGATCTTAGTTAAATTTTCGATGGTTGGTTTGCTATGATAACACCTACTTTTTATGTTAGTATCGTGTAGAACACGCTAAAATAAGCATGTTTTGTTTGAAGTTTTTTTTTCTAAAATCAAAAATGGCCGATTTAGGGTAGAAAGGAAAAATTTTTCGAAAACTATAATACCTACGCGTCTGACGCATCACTCTGAAAACATTACCAGCCATGTTTGAATACTTGGCCAGTACCACTCGAGCGCCGGTGCGTTACGGGAGTATCCACGAGCCAAAACAGGTTTACGCGGTGTAAAATAAGTATTTGTGTTTTCGTATATTTTCTTATAACTTCGTTCACTCTTGTATTTTGACGAATTAAATTATGTAGGTGTTATATTTAAGAATAAACGAATGTTTTTAACAGCCGTTGATCAGCGTTCGAGTCTTTTTATATATAATATTTGACTTTGAACTGAAAAATGTGGTGGGCGAAATATAAATAAATAAATAAATAATAAATAAATAAATATTACAGGACATTCTTACACAAATTGACTAAGTCCCGCAGTAAGCTCAATAAGGCTTGTGTTACGGGTACTCAGACAACGATATATATAATATACAAATACATAAATACATAGAAAACATCCATGACTCAGGAACAAATATCGAAAAAAATAATAAATAATATAAGAATATAATATAATATAAGATTCTGTATTCGATGCACAAGTTTGTTCTTTCATTTTTCAAATTCACTTGTACTCGTAACGTAGGATCGTGGTGTTAATAAACGCGATTAATCCATTCTTCTCTTCTCTTCAGTGTTTAATTTCAATGAATAAAATCGCGGTAAGAGAAGACAATACATATTATTCACTTGTGTAGTTTTTGACCTAGTTGTTAAATTATAGATATTCGATGTTTTTTATACTGATTTTTTGAGAATATGTGACTTCATAAAAAGGAGGTTCTCAGTTTGACCCGTATGTTTGTATTTATGTTTGTTCTGTACACGATTATCTCGTGTTCGGCTAAACTGATTTTGATGCGGTGAGCACAACTACTTTGTTTTATGTCACATAAAAAACATAATATGTTATTTTATTTTGGTATATCGCCATATAGCAACACTTGTTACAGAATGTTTTATATGTTGATTTGATATTTTTGACATATAATAACACATGTCAAGCATATTAATACATTTTTCATCACACCTGCTCGTAAATGGTGATATTATATGCAAGCATACTTACACTTAAAGAGCTGTATTATTCCCATGGTTTTAAAGGATTCTCATACTACTTTACCGCCCGCCCGGAGCTCGCGGAGGACCTGCCCCCCACGCGCTCGCAGCACGTAGTCACTCCGGAGTACTGTGGACTGTGCAACTACACTACCGCTTATCATTATTGTTTCTTTACCTGTATAGAGTTTATTTTTTTCCTCGCAAATGTGATGAAAAACATTGTGTGTACCACGGGCAGTAAGGGCATTACTAACTCGGGTCATTTAAAGCCCTCCGCCTACGGCGTCGGGCTTCAATAGACCCTCGTAAGTAATGCCCTTCTTACCGCCCTAGATGCACAATGTACTATTAGCAACAACTGATTAACGAGGTCGCCTACTACTAAAATTCAAATCAGAGTTACGGAACATTTTTTTTTATTTGGTATACATGTTTAAGTAAGTATACATAATAAAACAATTTAAACTGATTATTTTAAGCTAGAAATATAATATAATACTTTATGGCGTCTATTACTGAATATTACATCCCGATGTCTGCATCACTCGTTGTCTCGAATTGTGTGGGAATGGTTATGATTGAAACATTGTTATAGGTGAAACAAGCACTTTTGTATGAAACATAATTATGCTTATTTCTGCGATTCTTTAAAGTTATATCTTATAATTGCATTAAAATTACTTTGTTTAAGGTAACTGTATAATGTAGCAGCGACAAAGAAGACTAAAAGAGCTATATTTTTTTGTTCAAGTATTTTTATCGTTTTTTTTCAGATGCTCATAAATTGAGAAATGTTTATGTAATGCTTGCGAACTTCTGATGAGCTCATTGTATGCAGAGGAAGTTAAGAAAAAGATAAAAACAAATATAAGTACTTTAATTGTGCCGAAGATATTTGAGTGTTTCAATTGACCTCACATAGTGTTTCAATTGACAGTCATGTGGGGTCAATTGAACCACATTGCCCTATTTTCTTTATTACGTCATTGTCAAAAACTATGCATTATAGACCATCCAAATATATTTTATTTAGGAACCAGATAACTAACCATGAAGTTTTTGTGCGGACATCTTTCAACTCATAAAAATATGACGGTCACAGACGGTTAAAGGCAAATTGTTTTAATCGTCCCCAGTCTACCCTATTTGACTCGAAAGATAGAAGATATTTTACGACAGTCAAATTTTCTAGCTGGCATCCCCGGTATAGTCGTGGCAGAGGCAGACCGAGAAAGAGATGGCGGGACGACTTGGATGCGTTTCAGCGGTATTGGTGGGATCTTGCCCAGCACAGGGAGGATTGGATAAGGAGAGGGGAGGCCTTTGCCCAGCAGTGGGACACAAAAACAGGCTATTACAAAAAAAAACGATGGGTATCGTGCTATGATGACACCTACATTTTATGGTAGAATCTTGTAGAACACGCTAAAATAAGCATGTTTTGTAAGGACAGTTTCTTTCTAAAATAAAAAATGACTGACTGATTTGACCCAAAAGATGAGCAATTTTATGTCTTGGTAATATTTTTGATGGTATGATTTTGACAGCGAGCGAGCAAGACCTTCCCGGGCAGAGCTTCGCTCCCGCCTTAGACTTCCAGGTTATTTATTTTTAATAAGGGAAGCGAAGCTCTCGCCTTAGTCTTCTAACCTAACCAAATCCGTGTCGGTTCTGCCCCGGAGGATTTGCTCGCTCGCTTCGCTCGCTCGCTGTCTAAAGTGACAACCAACAGTCAGCTGTGAAGTTATCTTATTTGGACGGATAAAAAAAACCATCGTAGACTAAGGCGGGAGCTGCTCCTGCCGGGTGCAAGACCTAAACCACCAAACACCATGTGTCCCCCTATTTAAACAATGGCATATTTTGCCATTACCGTGTTTGTACATAAGGGATATATGCATTTTTGTAAACAACCACCAAACTTCATTCAAAACGCGAGGTGCAATTATGAATAACAGACAGACCCGACAAAACATTATGGATTTATTATACAAGCCACGTGCTCATAAAATGATTTATGATAAGAATGCTTTTAATATGTGTATAATTATTTATAATAAATTACCTGTTGACATAAAATTCCTGCAAGGCAATAGATTTAAGAATAAATTGACTTCTTGGCTTTTAGACCATTGCTTCTACAGTGTTAAAAAATATTTAGAATATAGCTGACATATTTATTTTAATTATTATTAATATTGAATTTTTATTGACATTTGCATTCATTACCTACCACAATTGTTTTTTGTTTTTTATTTTTGGGTTTTGTTCATAATTTACACATTGTTTCATGCATTTTTATCTATCTTGACATATTTTTTATAATTTTAGATATAATTATTAAGACATAAAAGGTTAATATATTTGTATATAGTACTGTAAATACTTCACGCTATTCGAAATATTTGCACGCCTGCATGCAGGTTGAATGCACTGGACTTAACCATTCTAACTGTAAGACCCACTATACTGTGTTCGATGCAAATAAATACTTTGAATCTTTGAATTAAAATTGTTTATCTTTCAGGTCAAATAAGTCAGCCATTTTTGATTTTAGAAAAAAAATGTTCATACAAAACATGCTTATTTTAGCATGTTCTACACGATACTAACATAAAAAATAGGTGTCATCAGAGCACAACAACCATCGCAAAATTTTACTAAGATCTAAAATTGTTCATCTTTGGGGTCAAATAAGTTAGCCATTTTTTTATTTTAGAAAAAAACTGTCCATACAAAACATGCTTATTTTAGCGTGTTATATACGATACTAACATAAAAAGTAGGTGTCATTATAGCACAACAACCATCGAAAATTTAACTAAGATCTAAAATTGTTCATCTTTGGGGTCAAATAAGTCGGCCATTTTTTATTTTAGAAAAAAACTGTCCATACAAAACATGCTTATTTTAGCGTGTTCTATACGATACTAACATAAAAAGTAGGTGTCATCATAGCACAACAACCATCGAAAATTTTACTAAGATCTAAAATTGTTCATCTTTGGGGTCAAATAAGTCGGCCATTTTTTATTTTAGAAAAAAACTGTCTATACAAAACATGCTTATTTTAGCGTGTTCTATACGATACTAACATAAAAAGTAGGTGTCATCATAGCACAACAACCATCAAAAATTTTACTTATCTAAAATTGTTCATCTTTCGGGTCAAATAAGTCGGCCATTTTTTATTTTAGAAAAAAGCTGTCCATACAAAACATGCTTATTTTAGCGTGCTCTAAACGATACTAACATAAAAAGTAGGTGTCATCATAGCACAACAACCATCGAAAATTTTAGTAAGATCTAAAATTGTTCATCTTTGGGGTCAAATAAGTCGGCCATTTTTGATTTTAGATAAAAACTGTCCGTACAAAACATGCTTATTTTAGCGTGTTCTACACAATTCCTCCGTATAAAGTAAGTGTCATTATAGCACAACAACCATCGAAAATTGACCAAGTAGTTACTTCTGGTACAAAAACTAAGTTTTTTAAATTTACTTATGAATATCTCACTTTTTGTCAAAATAAAATCGAAGTCTTTTACGACTCCTATGTTTAAAAAAAATCTAAGTCTTTCACTGCGTACCCTTTGAAAGGACACATCGTCTGTCTAATATCGGTCTAAATGAGGTTTCTTTAGAAATAGTGATTAAACAGTATTTGAATAAATAATTTTATACTACGCGTGCATTTAATATTTTATTTAAAGAAGAAAACAATTTTGCTTTAGGTACCAATATGGATTACAATTTAAAATTAACAAATTAATATTTACATTACAGATCATAATTTAATACGTAGCACAAACGAAATGTAAGAAACGCGTTGCGTAATCGTGATGTGATTGGTCGCACAGCACGGGCCGTAGCGCGATAGACTATCCCGCTCAAATCTTTTCGAGTTCGAATTATGATGCGAACTGATAAGATCATAAAATTTAGAGCTATTGATGTATTTCTTATAATTTCGGTGTATGCATTTCTATAATACTAATGAACAAAATGTACCAACTTGAAAATTTCTAGATTTTTATTGAAGTTAACAGAAGACCTTAAAAGTTGAATTCTTCATATAAATTGAAACTATTGATGAATACGTTAGACATGGAACCTATTCGTTATCTACATCATTTTTTAACACATTTCAGGTACTTGGATGTACTTAAGTATTTTTTTGGAGAAAATATGTAGGTTTTTCTCGCTTCAAGAAAGCTTTCGACAAATTTGTTATAAAATGACAGGTGACATTCAAATAGTTTAATCCAATAATATAAAGATAGAAAATATGACTTGCATAATCTTTCCTTGATTTTACACGCGTCGGTAACAAATACCTATATTTTACCCAAAGCTTTATCTAAAACAGTTAGACAATATTTTTCTCGATTAGTCTAAAGTGTACTCTAATAGGTAATTTAAAAAAAATCGACTTGTGAGTTATGTTATGTTTAGGGGTCATTATAGTCTTCGCGTATTCGCCTACTCTGACAATCTAGTGGAAACATCATGTCCGGTTTCTCCTATATATGATTTGCCGCAGTCACAAGATATTTCATATACGCCTGACGGTTTGCCTAGCGGGTCCCTGTCTTGCAGTGAGCGTAAAATTTGCCTTATTCTGATTTGAATCGGTAAATCATCCTAATGATCCGACGTAATAAACGTACAATTTAGTCCGTCACTCCTTTGATATATGGCAGATACGCTAGTGCCCTGTGTGCCGATTAAGTACGTAACGGCACGCTGCACGCTGACTCTGTCTCCAATTGTAGCCATTATTTTCTAACACGTGCCGAACATGTTGCATCTCCTCGCACATATTATGGATCAAAAAGCCGCAGGGCCTTATAAGGCACGCGGAACAGGTGTACCTAAGGACGTCAGAATTGGGGGATGATGTGACGATGTGTGAAGTGTGAATGAGCCTGGAAGTATTTGTTTGTGTGTCTTTCCTATGCAAAAAATCTAACTTTTTTTTTTAAACATATCCAAAGCGTTAAAAACCTACAGATTTAAAGTACACACTCTTAGTTACAAGCACTTACTTTCACAACTATTTTTTCCTATGTTAATATTAGCGCCATCTCTGGGAAACAGTACGTATTACTAAAACGAAAATACTGTTAACTCTTACTTTACGTTGCACGCCATGTTTCTCTATAACTGTATCAGTTCCAAAGGAAGTCGACAGATGACTCTGTTGCGGAAAATGAAAGACTTCCTATTTTCAGCAATTCAGTTGCATGAAAATGCTACTAGAGCGCGCTGACATCAAAATTATGTATTAGGTAATAGAAATAATATGGAAATAGCAAATTAATGAAATTCCAAAGAAAAGAACACCTATAAAATATAATTTTATCAACTACCTACCCATTATATTGCTATAGGTTGTGTAGCTGGAAGGCCAAGCTATTGTAGACTTTTTTTCATAATCGCCCGTATTGCTTCACTATTGTTTCAAAGATGTGACTTTATTGTTTGTTGATACATGTTGCAATAAAGTCACATAGTAGAAACTTAGAACCTTTAGAACTTGGTATACTTGTACGCCAAACAAACGTGTAGCTGAACCATTAAGCTTTTATTAAGAGAGCACAGAGCGTCCAGTGGCGCCCTAATTGGGTGATTGGTTTTCTAATAAACCTTTCCATTTCTCTAAAGTCCATGGTGTCATCCTGGTAGTCCTACTAATTTTCCAACTTTTCGTCTATATGATATAATTTAAGGCCAAGAAAATTTGATAATTTCCAGGAACTAATTCCACGCAAGCATGAAGTTATTACCTTTACCTGGTTCTAAAGACATTTAAACCGAGATTAGGTACAAATCCCGGAGTTAAACTCGATTTTTGAGAGCCAACTGGTTTTTTGCATCTTGCTCGAAAATGATACGTCGGACCACAGACTACAAATACATATTTCCTCTATGGTCGAACGGAAAAGTCAATGATGTAGGTAATGAAGACCGCTAAACTCTACGTCGAATGAGTAGGTATCTTAAACTCCAAATTTGGTTTAGTGGTACAGCCAAAATAAAACCAAACCGTGTCACAGTTAGACTTTCATAGCGATTTTTCGAAATATTCGGCACTACTGGACGCTCTGCGTTCTCTTAAACGCTCATGTGTACTCGTAAATTTAATATCTTTGAAACGTTAAATAAATAAGTTTGGAACAAACATAGAGGTGTATAAAAATAATTGGGAAGACATTTTCTGATTACCGGCAGCCAGTTTATTACACGTAACATCCTTACATCTTACTATTGAATAAAGTCGCATATGCCTGAGTTCTTTCAGGACATACGTCATTTTCTTTTGGATCTGTAGTTTTATTGAGGTTGTAAAATCTTGACGCGGTGTAGAGCAAAATATATTGGGAAACTCGCACGTCACGTGTAATGGCCCCGCTACGATTTCCGTCGTATGAATATGTCGTAGATATGAATGAATAAAATAATGTTATAATTATATGAGCGGTGGAAATGGATTATTTTTATCACCTACAAAAATGCCCATGTAGCACAAATTAGCTGATAAAAACCTGGATAATAACTGTTTTTAAAACTTTAAACTTTAAACTTCACAAGCAAGCTCAGCGCTGACTCAGCCTTTATACAAACAAATTAGGCTCCACACAAACACAAAGATAACCGGCTTTTAGCTGCATTAAGACTCGATTAGAGCTGGGATAAAAGCTGTATAAGCTTAAACAAGCTAATTTACAGTAAGCAATACAGTGTGTATCACAACGAAGAGCAAACCTTAAAACTGATTGACGGGGAACTCGAGTACAATGTAATGACGCGCATTTCACGTGCCTAAGTATTTGTTTTATGCCATAGAATTTCTAAGTAATTACTCGAGGACCTTCTTTTTGCAGTCGGTTAATAGTTTTTGTAACATCCTGTAAGGTTTGTTTACGTTTTTGATTATTGACAGTGCATGCGTATTGCGTACTGTTGATACGTCGTGCTAGGGGCAACTAATAAACATTGACGTTGTCATGTCAACGCACATGCGCTTTTAGTTCTGTTTATAAGTAACCTAGGTAATAATTTAAATAACGACTGTAGTCACAGGCAACGCGCAAGCGCTTTGTTAACTGTTTATTTGTAACCAGGTAAAAATTCAGACGTCAACAAGGTTTGACGCCTGTATGTCAGTTGATAATTTACGAAATGTCATTATTAGATTGTAAACAAATAATACAGGGGAGGTGCAAAACAATAATAATAAATGTATAATTTTATACCTACTGTAAAAACTGTCGTATTTTTGATGAATAAGGTACCATACTCATATTTATGATCTAAACATTAACGGGTTTCGTTGTTTGCCTTTGGATACTGTATAAAGACTTTTCATCCAATAATATCCAGTTGATGTACCCCTTAACTTTCATTAAATTATCTAAAAAGCCTCTACGCGATTGCTTCCGATCCGCGTACACCTCTCAAAAGTTATTGTGTGCGGGAAGGATTAACGAATTCATCATTAAAGTCCTTTGTTTAACGTACGAGTCCACAAAATAAGATAAAACGCAAATTGCCATTGTACCTATTGAATAGGTTTAATACAGCTGCACCCTAATTACCTTTCTAAAAAAACGATATCATAGATTAATATTACCTGTCAGACTTAGGTTCATAATCATAATAAAATAACGAAAATTGTAATCAGAAAACTCGTACATAACAATTCCTAATTCTCGTGAACTAATAAATAGCAATCATAAATAACAGGCTTTTTATAATTGCCATTCATTAATAACTGGATACAGCTTCACATGAGCCCAAGGTAGAATATATTGGGAACTGTAAATAACAAGTGTACCTGTCTTGTGACCCTCTTCCAAAATGTCGCAAATAAGTTCAGACAAATAAGCTTTTTGTTTCATGGTGTTTTGTGAGGGCGACACTGCCGGGACATTGTTTCGCCACTGGCTGACACAAAATGATAACGGAGGATTTTTTGTGCCAAGCGGTTTTAGTCGGCAAATATTGTCATGCGAAACTATGTTCGTTGAAGATCGGTAACAGAAGAATTATCTTTTTTATACATTTCACACGTTTACTTCAATGAAATAGGTATTTGCACTGCTGGGTCGTTATTTTCATTGTTGGAATGTACATACGTGTTCAAAATTGCATGCGCAGATTATGAATGCATTCATTCATAAATTGCCTATGCACTTTGAACGCGAGTGCTAGTTCCACTCGCTTCAGAAGCTAAGTTAAATGAACTTATAAGATTAAAAAAGTATATATCTGTTTAAGTATTCTGGTAACTTCTAACACTTTAGTAAAGATAATCATGCTACTTAATGTTTAGTTATTGTACATTTGATTGACATTTAAATTTTCCACGCTTGTACACTAATTTGAATAATTTAAACGGATGCCAAACGCTTCCTACAGTTGAGCAGTCAGTAACAAATTAATCCTCAAATTGTCTTTGTTCGTCTACATACTTTACTTTAACAATGATATCGTGAAATCTCTATCTGCATTTGCTCTAACTTAATTTACAAGAAAATGCTGTCTGTGAATTCCGAAACTCCACTGCAGATGGAAGAACTTTATAATCTATATCACTAATAAGTTTTAGGTCCGTTAACTTGCTGGGACGTTCCTTGCAAGTCAACGATTTGAATTAAGGCCCTGATTCCCTTCCGTAAAAGAAAAAAAAACAACGTCAGAGCTCACGTTCGCCGAGACAAAGAGTCTGCGCAACTTTATCTGGAAACTAGCACAAGAAACGATACATTTAAATACATTATTCCAGTTGCCACACGTGATCTGAGTATCGACAAGTCGGGACCTTATCCGTTATATTGTAAAGGCTGAGGTATTCATATAGTAAGACAAAGGCAGTTATGCATTTATTTATTACTAATTTACCACATTGGGGAAATTACTAGTCATCATAATTATGACTTATTTAGTTGGCAGAAACATAAATATACAATTCAATAGATGCCTTACAAAAACAAAAAATTGCAATTTAATACTAAATAAAACTAAATAAAGCTAAATAAAACTAAAATAAACATCGGGCCACTGTTACAGTACATTACTAGTCAAGTCTATTTCCAATTGTTTTTAACACCGGTGAAAAGTTTATCTGAGGAAAATTATAGTAGAAGTACATTATGGAGCTTGTCAAGATATGGAAGGGCCCAATTTACAGGCTTGAGTGTTAGTTTAAAAGGACGGATGACTAGAACTCTATTTAGTTGAATACGATACCTGTGAATACCGTTTCAGCTGAGTCATGTATCAAAAATTGTGAAAGATTACAAAAACTGGTACACCTAGGTACAGTCAAGTGCAAAAATATGGTTCGACATAATTGACTCATAAATATGGTACTACGCTCTTATTACACCGGCATAAGGTGCTATGGGACATATTTTAGAGTAAGATTTGCACCACCATATTTTTACACTTGACTGTACGTTGAATATTTAATTTAAATATAGTATTCAACGCCGAGCAACATCAAAATTCCATTCGAATCGAATATTTCCTTTTCTATCGTTCTTGATATTCGTCTGATAAAGACAAAATATAGTCGAAACTTTCAATTTTCGTGTTGGATGTGCCGCTTTTTTCTTTACTTGTCTACAAGAGATAGATAATTTTAAAAGTAAATGAGCTTACATTCAATGCTTTCTGCTTAAGAAAATAACTATTTAAGCCCCGAAATTGATTTCCGTCGGTCCTTTGTCGCGTCTCCAGCGAAATTGCGCAGCCGATGAAAATGGAGCGCGATGAATAGGGTCGAGCTAGTAGTAGTCTAGGTTTTGAAGCGGCAATCAGTTTTGAAGAATTTGAGGACTTTAAACGATTTACTGACCTAGAAAATTCATTGTTGGAGTGGAATGCTATGAACATTCCATAGGTCGCAGTAATCAAAATCGAATCTAATTTAGATCGAAAATAACCCTTACTATACTATACTTAATCTAATGGTGTTGCATTACCTTCCTATCAAATTCATTATGAACTTGAATGTATGGAAGTTTTGATTATTTTGGAAATCATTAAATTTATAATAGCTGTTTTTTTTAGCATAAAGGATAGATCGTGAGTCTAGTAGTCGCGTCTTTCAAAGTTAAACTTAAAAAATATCTTATCGACCTTCAAATTTTAAAAACATGATCAGCGTACTGTGCTTCTTAGTAAATAGTGTTGTTATTTTAAGATTTTGAGATCTTGTATACTTTGTAATTTAAATTATTCTATAGGTAATCAGTGAATTAACTAGCGGTCTTTTCCTCAACATGTTAACTTTAAGTTTATGTGATATATCCTTCTGTATTCCTTTTTGTCCCATGGGTGTCCTGAAAACCAGCGCCATAGCTAAGTATCTCGTATCCTAGCTATCGGCATATGCTGAGTGGCATCCATTTTGGTTCTCTCTGATATTTTGTACAAGATGTAAATAGATTAAGGTTTTTTCTGTGAATCAAATAAATAATTTCTATTCTATTCTATTCTATTCTATTCTATAGTATTATGTAGGCAACAAAATCCAATAAATATCGTTACATGCTAATCGTCATAAATATGTACACATATGTTACAAACGTTTTTATTTTCAGTTTTATATGTTTTTTATAGTCGTTAAAAATGAGTCAAGATCAATTTCTACCTATTACCATTTGTTTCTAGCGAAATAACACAATATCTATCACCCGTGCAGTACATTTTGTAGATTTAACGGATTTACGTGAATAAGTTTTCTTCGGATTTGGTTTGAACAGTTAGAAGACAAATAATAATATGTTCCCAAGCCAGAAAAATATTTATAACCCATTTTTTTTCAAAATTTACTTAGTTAGGTTTTTTGTTTACTATTTACCTACTTCCGGAAGAAAGTTTGTAGGATTTTTGCATATACTATCTATAAATCTTCCGTCCGAACGTTATTTGAGAAAATCAGGCTATTATAATTTAATGTCATTTAATTATAATAGCCTGGTTTTTGTTTGAAGGTTGCAGTGCTTTGGTTTTTACTATTATGCTGTAAACTATTTTTTGAAATAAATAACTAACTAACTAACTACGCTGGCTCAGCGACCCAAAATGAGTCTTGGCCTCCGACACAAGAGCACGCCACTCTACCCGATCCTGTGCAATCTTATCTCGCCAATTTTTGACCGGACGACGTCCAGTCGGTCGACCAAGGTATGCTCTCTTCACCTGGCGATCCTCTCCCATTCGCTCAAGATGGCCGAGCCAGCGAAGACGATGGGCCTTAGTCTCACCAATGATATTTGGTTCGGCTACCAGTTCTTGTATTTCGGCATTTTTGAGGATCCTCCAATTACCATCGTCCGTTCTTACAGGTCCCAGGATTTTTCTGAGCACCTTACGCTCCGCTACTAAAAGGCTATGCTCCTCCTTAAGTGTTAGCGTCCAAGTCTCACACCCATACATTAAAATGGGACGGATAACCGTCTTATATATCCGGAGCTTAGTAGCCTTACTGAGAAGCTTGGACGCCAACACCTTATGGAGAGCAGCACTGCATCGCAAGGTGTTCTGGATGCGGATATTTATCTCGTCCTCTCTTGTATGCGTATCCGTAACAGTGCATCCGAGGTACTTGAATTTGTCCACTCCCTTGTAAGAGTTTCCTCCTACAAGTAGGTCCTCTCGTTTAGCTCGACTGTTACGGTAGCACTTCATGTGGAGGTATTCCGACTTCCGACGGTTAATCCTGAGACCCACCTTTGCTGCCTCTTCCTCCAAAATACTGGTCGACACTGCCACTGCTTCGTCAGCGTACCCTATCAACCTATGTCTTCCATTCAGCTCTATTCCGGAATCCAGTGCGAGTACTTTTCGGACCACATACTCCAGAACTAAATTGAAGAGCATAGGGGACAGAGCATCGCTCTGCTTCAGTCCAGTACTCACCGTGAACTCTGCTGTCAGCTCATTGAAATAAATAAATTATGTTTTTTTTGTGTTATTAGCGACCTATCGGCAACCGACAAAGTGGCAGCTTTAACCAAAAAAAAAACACAAATGTGTGTAAAAAAAAACTGGTCATGGTACGTGCACTTAGAGTTTTACCACGTGGCATTGGTTCGCCATCTTTAGTATCATCGACATCGTCGTAGGTATTAAGAATACATTTCAACAGTAACACTACCGCAGAATCGTGGTCATAATTTGTTACATTTATTTACAAATTACTAGGTGTCGCAGCATACAACATTAAGCGCTGTTGGAGAATTTTAACGACCGCCCGCCCGCGACATGGCTATCCATCTTACTAATGAAAGGGTGTAAGTCCTCTGGACATGCAAAGGCGTGCAGCTTTTTTAGGTTTACAGGAGTAACTGCTGGCGTCTGCGGTGAATACAGATTGATGCCCTTTGTTTACTGTGAGCAATTATTTTGTACGAGATTATTTCCATGATACAATACAAATATGAGAATTTCAGTCCGCGTGATGAAATTAATGAAAAATTGTATTTGGTATTGAAATGAAATAGTTTAAAATGGATTAATCGCATTTATTAAACTGAACTCGTGTCATCATTTAACCTTGTGATAACGATTGCTGTAAAATGTTCGAAACGTAGGGTCATGGTGTTAATAAAAGCGATTCATTTGTTTTAAAGTGTTTTGAAAATGAAAAATGAAAAAAATATATATAATTACCAGCACAAATATAAAGGTTATGCTTAGGACTTCCTATTAAGTATGCAATCCCTGTGTCAGGAAGTCTCGCTTTCCCCCTTATGCAAGTTTTAAGCTAGTTTACAGAAAAAATAGACCAAAAGGACACTAGAAGAACTGTTTTATTTCAATGAATAATAATCGCGGTAACAAAAGGCAATAGATATGTTAAAAAACCGGCCAAGTGCGAGTCGTGCACCGAGGGTTCCGTATAAACTTTATGTTGCAACTACACCTAGAAGTAGAAATTTTACGTCAGCCGGTATTTTTTTTACATTTTCAATTATAAATCAAATATTTTCATTGTAAAAAAAGGTTTTAAAATGTGCAAATGTTGCCCTTTAAAATGATACCCCCATGACCTGAGTGACTAAACTTTTAATTGTTGGCCCGTCTGGGCCCGATGGCACTTTTCATTAAAAATTAATTCAAATTATGTGATAAATCTTCTCTCAATGTGTCTGCGTTTTAACTTAACTGCATAAGCTTAAGTAGTTTTTGAGATATTTAACGATGTGACAGACAGACAGACTGAGTCGTACCATAAGGGTTGCTTTTTTACAATTTTGGTACGGAACCCGAAAAATGGGAATGTATGAACGAATGTGATATATATGCGTCCATAACATGTTTATAAAAGACAAAACAACAATTTTGATAAACCTTTATCTCATCTAGTTGCAATTATTCAAGCTTACTCAAGTTACTCAGATTGGTATAATCACAGCCTATTATAAAATTTAAGATATCGTTAGTCATACCTGATGCTAATATGAAAATAAAGTTTCATCTCACGATCGCGTTCAAAAAATTGTATTGTCTTTTAAACGTGTGTGTATATATTTATGATATGAGTAGTCAACTGACTGTGGTCAAAAGAAACAACACTCTGACTATGATTGCCCGAAGCAATCGAAAAATGTTAGTCCAATTGTGATACTAGGTAAGATTTAATTGATAGACGTGTTTTTTTTGTTAGATTAACGAGACTTCCATATAAACGCGAGTTGCTGCTGAACCTTGACAGTGTATAACATGCGTACTTTTAGAGTTCCGTACCAAATGGATGCTAGACGGAATCCTCGAAAGCGTCATGGAGATGGAATGGAAATTGATCAAATAAAATTAATATGTGTTTCTCCTATTAGATTCGTAAAACAAGGTGTAAAAAGCTGTGCCCTATAGGTTTTCTTTTCAGGGATGTGTTTGAGAATACGTAAGTAGAACATGAAAGCGTGCCGTGTAGACATAGCTATAAAGCAACTCATCTGCCCGCGGCACACTCCCACATGCTCATGTTATTTAACTATAATACACACTGTGAATAATGTAGAAATAGCCAACAAAGAAATGAGTTCCACGGAGTCAAACACAGCATTAACTGCGTGTAACAAAAGCAGAGCTGGGAAATAACAATTCCGTCATCCTCGTCATAAAAAGCGTTTATAACTCCGTGTGGAACATCGATTCCGCGTTTACGGGGCCTGAATGTCCAGAACGTTCCTCGTAACGATAATCGTGCATAACTTTAAGTTATACGTGTTTGGGTTGTTTACCTGACAACGAAATGGCTACCCCTCATCTGTTACCTACCGGATGTTAAGGGATGAAACATTATGTCGCCATTTACTGGAAATGAAATGCCCGCCTTTGTGTCGATTTACGTCGGTGTAACTTTAGGGTCTGTACAGTTTTTTTTTTTATCTTACCGATTACTTCATCTATATTTTATCAAAATAAGGGCTTATGTCTATTCCGGATCCAAGCATAACGACGCATATGGAGAGAAATATCCAGTTTGCAAACGTTGTTTTCATTTAGCAGTGCCTTTTACTAGCTACTTTAAGGCTACTCGTAGGTACTAGAAAACAATCGTACGTAACATGTACTGTTGTAACATAATTATATCTTACTATGTTTTTTTCCCAAAAAGGAATCAGACCTATCACTAGCCCGAGAGACTTAGCACTAGTGTTATATGAACACATTTTACAGAACTCTTCGTTTTTATTTCCGGATTTAGGTACTGTGAAAACGTTTTGACTCTGGTACTTTCGAGTGATATGATGGATGAGTAATTTTAACAACTACCTAAAATCACAGACAACTTTAATTCAGGTCGCTCGACAAATGGGGCAAAATCGCGATAATAATACAATCCCCTTACTTTAAAATTACCTTGCCAGCTAGTTTCCTTAGATCGCAATCCATTACTGATGAGCATGTGGCTGAATGAGCCTTACACTATTGGACGTGGATAGTAGTTTACGCTTTATTTTCAAACAAATAAGTAAATGGCGCATTATCCGTAGCAACTTATTAATACTATTTATTTATAAACCATGAACCAACTGTAGAAAAATGTGAGAGAGATTGAAATAAATAAATGATTATGTATATTTATAAAGCAGTGTATGTAACTGTAAATAATTAGGCATTTCATACAGCATTTCATTATTATATATTATATATACATTATATACTGTCATAACTACTATCATAATTTAAAGAGACGTAGACGTCACAATTTATTTGGGAATCATTTTTTTTTTATCGGCTTTTGCATTATTTGTCTTTCATGTTTATAAAAAACACCGTTTTGTTTCACCCAGTTTTGTCTCACTAATACTAGAATAGTTCTTATTAATTTACATACGTAAGTGAGATAGATGATTTGTACCGTGAGCCGGGTATCGACCGACCATGGTTACGTAATACACAGTCGGCTTAACCATCCAGACTGAGAAGACCAAAACACATTTGAGGCTCAAATATACATACAACTCTTTCCATATGACGTGGTTGCTTTTCTCCATGCAAAACCAAAAGGGCACAAGTGTGTCGAGATGTGGAAGTGTTTACGCCATTTAAGTACCTACCTTTTAAGGTATTACTCTCTCTGGTGCATTTGCATTGCGAGCGCCCTTCTCCGTCGGATCCGACGATTTGCATCACGAGCAGATTTTTACACGATATGGATAGGATTTGAGTTGTAGCTTGATTTATAGATCTCGGGATTCGTTCGGCCAATAAGTTAGAATTGATTCATAAGACGAACAGTTTAAAAATGTTTTTTTGAGTTTATGTACCTGCTTTAAAAATATCATAATTTTTGTTAGAATACAGGTTAGCAATCACGTGGATGATGGAATTATCTTAGAGTCGTTTGTATAGATAAACTTGTTAAAGACATGAAATTTACTGAAATCAGTCACTAAGTAAATCAAATTCTAGCAATCGATGGTATTATTTCTTTATCTATTACAGTGAGGTTTATTTTACGTAATTTAAAAATTAAAAATTTTAGATTCTCTCACATTTTTATAATAATAATATTTTTCTTTTTGAGTTAATTCATCAAAACTTATATTTTCAGTTAAAATTCTACTCGTGAAAATGAGATTCGTTTCAGAAAAAGAATAAAACCATTTCATAAGAAAATTGTATAAATTACAATAACTCCCGGAAAGCTGGCTTAGCCACCATCAAAAGTATAAGAAGTGACGTCGACGTCATAAGTCGGTCGTGGCCAGGACCCAGGTAGGTGCCACGCGAGATTATTTTACATACCTATAATTTCAGGAGCTCTAGTTCTAGTTTCCACAGTTTCCGCGAACATGAGAGAGTATATTTAGATGTGTGAATTTTGATAAAGTGGCTTCAAGATTTAAAAACCAGCCAAGTGCGAGTCGGAGCACCGAGGGTTCCGTAGAAATTTTTAGTTGCAACTGCATTTTAAATTAGGGAATTAACGTCAGGCCCTTGTATCGATAGATTGGATCACTCGTTTTCACGGCATAGAGTTAGTATGCGAGTTTATCTTTTCTTTATATTTTTTAATCACGTAAGTAAACTGATTATTGTTTTAATATATAAAAATGACGGTACTTACACCATGTTATCATATAAACTTAAAGAAAAAAAAACATTTATATTCAAAATATATACAGTAAGTGTAACTTATCCTTTTTTTTTTTAAGAGGGGAAATGCTTTACGCATACCGCCCGGGTGCAAGGACGGACCCGGGAGGTTATGTGGGACTCCTCGTAGTGGGCTGATGGGAC
The DNA here is from genome assembly GCA_949128165.1 of Lathronympha strigana. Taxonomy (NCBI): domain Eukaryota; kingdom Metazoa; phylum Arthropoda; class Insecta; order Lepidoptera; family Tortricidae; genus Lathronympha; species Lathronympha strigana. The sequence goes on along the minus strand of OX421907.1, from coordinate 8,340,465 downwards.
CCCGAGTTTACCCACTAAAACCCCTCTGTTGCCGCCTCGTCGCTGTAACGGCGAGGCCACGGGAACGCTAAAGAACACTTCCGCAACCTCGCCAGCGGCTGGCCGTTAGGCCCCGGCTCTGGGGTAGGTATACACCCCGACCGTCTCGGTGGCGTGTACGAGTAGGTGTGTCATGCCAGCCTCCTCGAGGGTCTCGGTCTCGTTTGGGTGGCAGCCGTCCCCGTGGCTACCACCCCGAGGCCCGAGGGTTAGGGCGGTATGCGGCGATCGTGAGCGATTCGCCTCCGCCCGGCCCTTTTGCGTCGCATTGGGTGGGCCTCAATGTCCTCTTCCCGCGCACGCTCAGCCGTTTCCTTTCCGGTCATCACCTCTTCGCAGAAGGTGGCCACCGCTTATCTACCTACCTACCTCTACCTACCTCAAGTCTAAAATAGGCCCTTGAGGCGTTGTACTCAGAAAAAAAAACAATCTGAGACTAATAATTATTCTCACAGGCTTATTAGGTTTTTTATTTCTTATACTTTTTGTATGTAGGTATGTGGTAGTTTGCACAAGTAAATTTTTTATTGACAGGGAGAATTTTCAGCCTCTCAGTCATCATTTTATTCCGTGATAGCGAGTATTATTAAGGGCTCGAAATGTAAGGAAATGTGGTCTATATGACGCGTTTAATTCTTTTTAAAGTGTTCCGTTTAATGAACGTTTAATGAAATGAAATGAATGAATACTAATCGCGGTAATAGAGGACAATATTAAAATACCATCAACTTCTAATATCATTCTAACATGGACACTACATTATTAGCAGACTGGTTTTATAAGATTATTGGATTATTATAAGAGTCGTATCATTTTGAAACATTGATTCTCGAAACGTTTTGTCAGGATTACAAATAAAGACGTATAACATTTTTGCAGCGATGCATTTTAGGCCATCACATCGCATGTCCACCCTGAACATGTTATTTTGATACAATTCTCGAATCTAGTCTACCCGGCAACGAGTTTGTATGTAAATTCGTCTGAACTCTATTATCTAGGTTGTTACGAGTGCTTGCGCATCTACCAAGTTGTTAGATTTATATTTAAATTAGAAACCAAGCCAAGAATTTTGTATATTTACAGAGAGGGCACTTAAAACGTCCACTGGAGAAATGACATATCCAGATCATAAATTTAAATGATAGGTACGTCTGTTTTAGATATAAAATGTAACGCAATTAAATGAAATTATGTATTTTAGAAACACCTAACATACTAAGTGATTGGTTATCTCCTTGAATCTGTCGTGATTCATTTTTTATGATTTTTATGATTGTAATAAAATTAAGCGGGTCGTCCCATCCCATCTTCTAACTCTAAATAGTACCAAAAAAAATTACCTATGTTTTCATAAATCAGCACTATCGAAACCACCAACCGATCCTGTTTTAAAAAATCATACTTCTACAATCACACAAATGAAATAAAATACCTTGGTGTTATAATAAACACAAAACTTACATTTAAAAATCATATACAAGCTAGCAAATAGAGTTATAAAATCAATTAAGTTTTCTTTTTATTTTGTTATTAATTCTTATGTTCTTCATTTGACGAGAATGTATTTAAATAATATTTAAAACGGGTCACTCACGTAATTTAGTCGATTTTCGCTCGACATGTTTCGTTCTCAAACACACCAGAACGAAACATGTCGAGCGAAAATCGACTAAATTGCGTGAGTGACCCGTTTTAAATATTATTTAATATGTTCGAGTCTCACGAGAGAATGTATTTAATAATTTATTATTTTATTTTATTGATGTCATGTTTAGTTTTAATTTTAGTATTGTAATTTAGTTTTTATTTTTTGTCATTTTTTGTAATTATGGACCAAATTTTAAATATTATGAAATACAATATATTTAAATTACATAAAATCAATATTTATTTAAAAAAAAAACAGCGAAACTATGCAGACGACTCTTTATTAGAAATGGTTTATACTTCACTATGCCAGTCGGTCATAAGTTACTGTATTCCGGTATGAGACGGTGCCGGAAAAACCACCATGCTAGTAGAACTAGAAAGAGCACAACGTTCTGTCATTAAAGTACTATTAAACAAACCATTCCGCTTTCCAACCACCGCTCTTTATGCCCAAGCTCATGTTTTATGCGTCTGTCAATTATTCTTACTTAAAATTTTCTTAGAAACACATAAAATCTTAAAATGTATGCCGAACTATATAAGCTTTTACTCGCACAACGCGTTTTTATGTTGTCTATTCTACAAATAAATACCACCTTTGGAAAACTGTTTGGAGAATATATCCAGCTCGGATATATTCTTTACCTCTAGAGATATAAAGATTTATTTTCGAAATATATACAGTAAGTGTAACTTACCTAACTACCTACCTCTGCCTACCTTAAATCTAAAATAGGTCCTTGAGGCATTGTACCTAGGATTCTGGCGGCATTTCCTCGTTGTACTCGTATCGCAATGAAATAAATCGCAATGTTTTAACCTCTTATAATGCCATAAACAAACATTACTAACTCGAAAATTGCACTATTCTAGAAGCTAAGAAATCTCTGACAAAATGTTTAACTCCTCTTGACTATGCCAAGATAGAAAACATTTTAGATTAGAATTTGTAGCAGGTATTTAAAAGATACAAAAATCGTTTAAGTACGATTTTAAGCTAACATGGTCATTTACACTATAATTACTATTTAAACCGAGATATTTACCATGTATATTTGTTTTTCTGAGCTCCCGATATTTCGGCACTGTTACAAGTGCCATGTTCACGGTGTAACTGATTTGCTGCGAGTTTTTATTTTATTTGTGGTCTACCCACACCCCGTAGAGATCTAACGGTTTCTGTTAAGCCCGTGAAACGTTTCGTTTAAGCTCGTAAAAAAACATATGTACATATAAATCTTACAACAAAAATGTTTGTAACATGTGTGTACATATTTGTGACGATTAGCGTGTAACGATATTTTGTTGGATTTTGTTGCCTAGGTACTTAATATCCGTTACGCTAAAAAAATTACCTATTATTAATTATTTCCCAAACTGTCAAAATTTCCATACAAGCTGTCAGTTCAATGACTGGATTAATATAACTCAAGCAGTTCAGTAATAACATCGCATTCGTTCGCTATCCTGTAATATTGTGTGCGCGCGCGACGCGTCTGAACTTGCAGCGTGCGGCTACGCGACTGTCCTTCGAGTGGTTGACAACAAGCGGCTAGACGATTGTCAGCCACTGCTTCTGCCGTTTGGTTGGCAGAGCACGCCCGTCTGCCAAGGGCGTTTAAAGGTCATGCAGATTTTGGTTTCAACCACTTGCTACACTGCCACTTGCTTTCAAGAGTCATTACGAATCGTCTCGCACGCAGGCTTGATGACTTCCAGCCTCCCGAACAAGCCGGTTTCCGAAGAGGCTTTAGTACCGTAGACCACATTCATACGCTTCGTCAGGTTATACAGAAGACTGAGGAGTATAATCTGCCCCTCTGTTTAGCGTTTGTGGACTACGAGAAAGCCTTTGATTCGATCGAAACCTGGGCGGTACTACAATCTCTCCAACGGTGCCAAGTAGACTATATCGAAGTGTTGAAGTGTTTGTACGAGAGCGCCACTATGTCAGTCCGACTCCAAGACCAGAACTCGAAGCCTATTCCGCTGCAGCGGGGAGTCAGGCAGGGAGATGTCATCTCTCCTAAGCTGTTTGCCGCTGCACTGGAGGACGTTTTCAAGACTCTGGACTGGAGAAGGCTAGGCATCAATGTAAACGGCGAGTACCTCACTCACCTTCGATTTGCTGACGATATAGTAGTCTTGGCTGAGACCATGGAGGATTTAAGTACGATGCTTGTTAGCCTCAGTAGAGCCTCCGGGCGAGTTGGTCTTAAGATGAACATGGATAAGACGAAAATCATGTCGAATATCCATGTAGCACCAACTCCAGTGACAATCGGAGACTTTACACTCGAAGTTGTAGACGATTATATATACCTAGGACAAACTGTCCAGTTAGGTAGGTCCAATTTCGAGAAAGAGGTTAATCGTCGAATCCGACTCGGTTGGGCAGCGTTCGGGAAGCTGCGACACATCTTTTCGTCCAATATTCCGCAGTGTCTGAAGACGAAAGTCTTCGATCAGTGTGTGTTGCCAGTGATGACATACGGTACTGAAACGTGGTCGCTTACAATGGGCCTCATAAAAAGGCTCAAAGTCACTCAAAGGGCAATGGAGAGAGCTATGCTAGGAGTCTCTCTGCGAGATCGTATCAGAAATGAGACCATCCACAGCAGAACCAAAGTAACCGATATAGCTCTCCGAATCGCTAAACTTAAGTGGCAGTGGGCGGGGCACATTGCACGTAGAACCGATGGCCGTTGGGGCGGAAAGGTTCTCGAGTGGCGACCGCGTACCGGAAGGCGCAGCGTGGGTAGGCCCCCCGCAAGGTGGACTGATGACCTGGTGAAGGTCGCAGGAGTCCGCTGGATGCGGGTGGCGCAGGACCGGTCATTGTGGAAATCTTTGGGGGAGGCCTATGTCCAGCAGTGGACGTCTTTCGGCTGAAATGATGACTTGCTACACGGCTGAAAACCGCTGTTTTTCTGCCAAGGTCATCTTGCAGAAACTGTCGTTGTCAACCGTCTGGCACAGGCTTTAATTTGCGCGGTGTCACTACCGCTACTAGCGTCTACTTTCTCATTTAGAACTCGATCACGTTCACGACACACGACACTGGTGCATTTCATTTTTTTCTACTAAATATAACGAGCTCTTTAATCTAGGAGAAAAAAACTACGATAAAAAAGGGTCCCAAAATTTTCTAACGTTTTACGTACTCTCCATTTTGTAACTGCTGTACAAAGTGTTTTAAAAATGGTAACGAAATGCAAAACAAAAATTGGGAGAGTTTTTTTCTCCTAGTAGGATCAGAAGAGCTCGTGATTCTGAGTAGGAAAAACATTAAATTTACCTGTTTTAGAAAAAAAGTTATTGGATCTCTTCTCGCGAAAATGCCCCAATCCTACTCTTTTGATATGATATAACGTTAATTTGAAAATATTTATGAATGTAACTATACGTAGTTGACAATCACAAATAGCTAGGCACAAAACAATTGAAGCGTTCATCTCAGTTTTAAGGACATAAATGCATTGTTAACCCCATTATTTTTAATGTTAATAGCCTGTTAGACTTCACGATGTCAGCCTATTTTTTTTTATGAGAATGATGATTCGATCTGTCTTGATACAAAGTATTATGTATTCACCTTCTTTTTCTCAGTCGGGCACTCTTGACAGAGTGGTTGAGCATTATGTATGCATATATAATTAAAAAAAAAAACATCTTCCTATAAACTTTCGTCCTAGCAGTCATTATTTTTTTGTTTGATTTATTTTTGCCTAGCAACAGCAGCAGTAGATCTATGCTCCTAGTGTCATACGTAGTCGAATACTACCTCATTATTTATAATAATTTCAATAGTATTTTGTGATAACTTGACTGAATTTAAAGCAAGATTAAGGCAGTGCTAATAAATAGGGATATAGCGAAATACCTACTTAAACAGCACCCTAGCGGGATGGAAGAGCGCCAAAGCAATTAAATCGTGAAGCGGAGCCCTCGCCGCACGTCCCACTCAGAAGCGCAACAGTCTCCTCATTTCATGTATATTTTCTAACTCTAATGTTTACTGCGTAACTTTTTGGAATGATCTAGTAGTAGGAATGGTATATGCACGCTTGCAAATATAAAGGCGTATAAGCATTTTTTTTAAACATGTTTTTTAGCAAATGAGGAATCGCTTTTTTACATGTATGATCTAATTAATATCAGGTGAACTTTTTGGAACTGTCTGGTGGAACGATACATGTTCTCCTGATTTAGCTTAAATACAAGTGACTAGTGTTTTTCGCTATTAACACAGTGCGTTGTAATGAACCGCAAAAACAAAGCATAGTACAAGGCTACAGGTAAACCCAAGTTGGTACAATAATTTTGTTTGTTATATTGCTAAAGTTAAGGGCCAAAAAAGCTAACTGATGGGTTTAGCAATGTACAAGTTGCAGAACATTCCCAAAATGTGGAAACATTCTCGAGAATGTTCTGCGAACATTCTTGCAACATAGAATTTATTTCTTAAATAAGAAAATATTTTTGGGATAAAGTTTAAATAGGCATTATTTAAAACTACACATGACATTTTATATTTTCTTTGTCTCTTACAATTAGTTATTTTGTTGCTTAAATTGGCATTGTATTTAAGAGAACATTTCAAAGAAAGTTGCAACGAGAATATTGCCGACATCTGCGCGATGCGAGTGCTAATTTCGTCAGGTTTAACAACGAATGTTTAGCTCGGAAGTCATACTGACTGTATAATTGTGATTGATCCAGGAAAGCAGGAGGTCTCGAGATCGATTCCGGCGGGTGACTGTTAAGTTTTTGTATTTTTTTTAACTCGTTACATTTATTTTTGTATTTTTTTAAATTTTGGTATATTATTATTTACATTTGTTTGCATCAGAGAGCGATTTAACATTAACCGTTTTTACTTATAGAAAGTATTCCGATAAATTCTCGTTCTCAAGAACATTCTCAGAAGTTACCGGAAAATTCTCATATGGAATATTTCGCAACTTTGGAAACTTCTCGTCGGTGCATTGCTACTTGAGTTCTAGTGGCTTAAACAAAATGTTCACACATTTTACAGCACAAACCGAAATGACATGTACATACGTTAAGGGATTGAAGACGTAGCACGTGTACTACGTTTTATTGCATAGAGTGTCAGCTGTATTTTTCTCTGAAATGCTTCATTGCTTACATTATAATTTATTTATGTCTATTGAATCATCACCTTTTAACAATAGGGCAAAAAAATATAATATATCCAAATTTTTGTCGCCCAGCCAAATGTAGAATACTGCCACTGGTTCTACTGTGTCCCACGCCGGAGGACCACGTTCTCAACAAATTGCTCCCCTTACTTGCACTTTTCTGACATGAATTGTACCCAGCCATGTGGAGAGTAATTATTTCTTAATCGATGCTGTACAAAAATCTGTGTCGGTTTGTGCACGGCGTGAACAATAAGTTTTCGTGGAACGAGTTGGCAAAACCAGAATATATGTGGCTGTATGTATGTTAACGACAAGTATTTAAATGATATTTCTTAGAACAGTGAAATAATGTGAAGACCAAATCATGTTTAGGAATTCTCTGCATTATCGCAGGATAATGGGACACTTCGTGCAGACGAACAATTAATACAGATTAGTAATATTTTTAAGTAGATACCTCCCTATTTTATCTATACTGAATTATAGCCGTTTATAAAAGATACATTTATAATTGAATTATTAATATTAAATTGATCTCCATTATGTGCAACCGCCAGGCGGCCTAAGATGGCTGCCCCTTTATTGTCACTTTCTAATATGTAAATGTGAGTTTGGAGCATACATACAAAACCGCGCACATAGGGTTCCGTACCATTATCCTTATTTCTTGTATTTTTATTCTATAAATACGAAATACTTGCGCCATCCGTGAAAACTTCAACTATCTAACTATAACGGTTTATGTGATACATCCTGGTAACAGAAAAACAGATGGACAGACAGACGAACAGCGGAGTCTTAGTAATAGGGTTCCGTTTTTACCGTTTGGGTATGGAACCCTAAAAACGATAATAACACGAGTATCTCATCGGCGCATCTCGTAAAGTTGTGATTACGGCAGATTTTCTCTCAGAACACTCATCTCGTACCGATCGGTTCACAAAAGCTGGCGCGAAAATGTATGAAACTGTAATTAATTTCATAGACATTCCGCGCCAGCTTTCGTCAATCGATCTGTAATTTAAAATATCGTTGCTTACTTTTTTCTTAGAAAAGAAAGGAAAAGTGGAAAAAAAACTCATGACCTCGGTCGAGAACCGAACCCGCGCCTCTGGACCACACGCTCATCGCACTGCCAACAGAGCTACCGAGACCACATCCGTGACCCTGAATTTCTCCACTTGCTTAGCGGATAGCATCATCTGCCGTAAGAAAGTACCTATTTTTCTTAATCGGCAAGATCCTTTCTCTCTAAGATATTTGGAATAGTTCGCAGACTGCTTGAAAATAATAACGTTAAAAAGAATAAAAAATTGTAGCGATTGCTACCACGTGTCGAACATTGTCGGATTACTATTTAGTTACCAATAGCATGTGGCAGCTAACGTACCTACACAACACACATTTAGGACGCTACAATGCAGACAGAGGACAGCGCCTGTTTACCTTGTACCTAGTCTCTAGAATTTGAGGTCTGCTACTGTACAAGTAATCAAACATTTTATGAGAATTTTATTTCTACCGAATTTATTATAATTTGTACTTGTAACGATTTCCGTTGCCTGCTAGTTTCTGTAATGCGAATGATTTATAACTGTACCAAGATGTTTACAATGTAGGGCATCATGAACTTGTAAAACGAAAATATTTGTTATATTCATATCTTCAAACGATAGATGTTTTTCATTCTCTACTTGCAAAGTGATAAAATAAATTACATCACAAATCTTTGCTAAGACAGACAAATGTAGGCAATTTATTATGTTGTTATTCTTTTCCGTACTTTGAAATGAAAAAATATGTTAACTTGTCTTTTTGGCAACATAGTAAATAAAATGACTTTCGCAGGTCGTAAGCACAACAACCATTCGCATTTTTCGTATAGCAGTATAAGCAGGACTAGCCAGAGGCTCTAAGATTTTTTTAAATTGTTGTATTGATGTGTATTTACCATTTGCAGATTACTTTATTAAATTCCTAAGTTCCTTGTTTAATCGTATCATAAATTTAAATTATAACATTAGTAGAAGCCATTTATGCTACGATTGAGTATTATATATTATGTACATGTTCTGAAACAATAACAGTCAGCCGATTTGATTAATTGCTGCCAAGTCTACTGAATTATCACAGTACGTCATAAGATTTATTGTCGGTATACATCTCTTGCTATGTACTTCTTATTAGATATATAATTTTATCTTTTATAGCCATTTTTCAACAGTGAAATAAACCGTGACTAATTAGGGTAGCACATATCTTTCCAAATTATATCCTGTATTATAAGTACGAAAAAAAACCTCTATTTTATTTATTTTGTTCTTATATTTTTGTTTATAAGAAAATGCTAAAAGCATTATTAACTTTTTTACTTATTAAATATTATAAATAAATACAAGTTTCTTTATACCACAGCCCGAGAAGATCATTACGGGCAAGAAACTCGGCATGACTTTCATTTTCAAAACAATTTAAGTAGGTACATACAATCTTAAAACTATTTGACAGTTCGTGGTTCTACAGCAAACCATGAAAAACAATGAAACGGAAAGACTACAAGTAAAAAATAAGAAAAAAAACTACAAAATAAAACTTAAAAGTTTTACACGAAATACACAATCATTTCATTATGATTTATTTTCTGAACTGGGGGCCTAGCCAACATGCCATTCGCAAAGCGTATGCGATAAGCGAAAAGTAAAAAATGTATGGGAAAATTCGTTACCCCCGATAATTCTATCGCAAAATATTAACGAAACGAAAAGTGCTAGCCAACATGCACAAATTTGATGTGCGAAAACGAAGCGCCGAAGTTTCGGCACCGGATGTCGATAACTTCCATACATTGCCTAGCCAAGTTACACTTTTTGACTAGCGAAACAGAATGTTATCGTATCGTATTTGCGATTAGGTAGCGTCCTCTTACACCATGCAGATAGAGTTAGCGTCGTGAAAGAAATTTGAAAATGGCCGTCCATAACCGTCATAAGCGTCAGTCAACAAACTGTATTGTCATTGTATAGCAGGGGCAGGAAACTTAAAAGACCGTCCCATTCACATTGAAAGTAGCGACATCGTTCGTTATCGCGGTGACATTTTTTTTAACGTAGTGCTTCCACATTGCACCAGTAGATGGGATGATTTTTTAAATGATTCCATTACGAGTGGGAAACGTTTAAAATTGTGTATGATTTTTAAATATATGTTTTTTTATTAGTTCTATTACGCTGCTATTATAACCATTATTTAAAAACTTGTTGAAGTATTTTCCACCACTTATTGTGAATGGTATTACCAAACCCTTTACATGAAACGAAACGTTAAGGATATGGCGTAACTGACTGACATTTCATATTTGAGAGTTTTGAAAATCTTGTTTATAGAAACTAGTGAATTATTTACTAACGAAAATGTGTGGTTAATAAGTGGAAGTGGATAATTAGTGGACCACGACTGTATGCATTATATTATAATATAAGTAATTGGTTACCTAAGTAAATAAATGTCATGCCTTTTAAGTCTTTTACAATAATAAAGTAAGAAAATTACATATAATTGTTGTTTATTTTTAACTTTTTTAGTTTTTTCCTTGACTGTACTATTAACTTCAATGAAATGTATCCATGTTTTAATCCTTATTGCCTTGCTGGCCTCGTGAAAAGGTGAAAAATGGATGCATCTCATTGCAGTTAACAGTACGAAAACGACAAATATGTGTAGTTATTACTGCATACATGTGTGCACGCACACATACGTAAAAGTTAGTACTACCCTTATAACGCTTGGGGCGCTTGGGTCAGCGTGTATCCAGGTTTGCTCGCGAGATGGCTCTCTTTCTCATATATATATTATTATACTCTTTGTTGTATAGCGACCGTATTGTGAATATTTTAATTGTTTTAAGCTTATAAGTGGTTTGAAACTCATAGAATCATGTACATTATAACTAGTACTAATAAAAAAAACTAAGAACTGAGTATTTAACATGTATGTTTGTGTGCATGGCGCCTACAACTTGCAACAGTGCCAATATATCGAGAACTCATAAACACAAATATACATAGTAAATACCCCGTTCTAAGTACGAGTTACAATGTAAGCGTTTCTAATATACATTTCAAATTGTGATTGTTTTTAAGTGGTAAAAATGCATCGATTAAAGATGTTGTGGGCAGCGCACAACGTTGAGATTATGCTTCGGCGAAGGAAGCGTCGAGCAAACCGGCTGAGACTGGAGAGAGTGGAGCGAATGCCCGAATTGTTGTTTATACAACAGTTTCGACTAAGCAAAACTTTATTTCGGGAGCTTTGCATGGACCAGAAGGCCTAGTATAAAAATTTTACGACACTAACCCCTCGACCGCGTTAGCGTATCGGGAGTTCAAATTATGTTTGCCGTTTATTTAAATCATCCGGCAACTTTCATATTTTGACCCCTCGATACGCTAACGCGGTCGAGGAGTTAATGTCGTACAACTTTTATACTAGGCCTTCTGCGTTCCCACACAAGAATACGCGGTACAACAGAAATACCCTTAGAAATTAGGGTAAGTCTTTTGAGTCCGTGTCTATCTTCTGCCTTTTATTTCACATTTAAAACAGACTACTTTGGAATTAGGTATCGTATCCTATAATGTGTATGTTATATATGTATACATTAAAAAAATAAATGATAATGAAAATATATCTAATCAATACGTTATTTTTAGGTATTATGTGCGCTTTGCTTTTATGCTACGGGGCGGATCAAAGAATTGTCGGGGTAACACAGCATTTAACCCAACGGACGTATTAATAGGCAAGTGACAGAAGCACTGAACAGTGAGGAGATCATGGAAAAATGGATTGTGTTCCCACAGACACAACCAGAACGATCCCATATTAGGCAGGAGTAAGTTTATACCTTATATTTATGTTTTATCATATAAATATTAGCTATCCATAGTTTTTTTTATCAAATCTTAAATGCTGTAGATAAGTTTTGATAAGTTTTAAATAAAGGGTTTAGCCGCATATGTTCAATGTTATTTACTTGCAAATTTCAGCGCAAATTCAGGGTTCCTGGTATAATTGGCGCCATTGATTACACACATGTGGCGAAGGGCAAGCCTAATAAGGTTGAACATTTATTTTTCAATAGAAAGGGATACCATTCAATCAATGTTCAAATGGTAAGTTATGTGACAACTTTAAAATAAAGATTCATACACACTATCATATCATAACACCACTTACCCTTGCAAAAAAATGTTACTTAAAAATAATATTACTTATTGTTTGCAGATTTGTGATCATGATCTCCGAATCATGAATGTGAATCCAAAATTTGGAGGATCTACTCATGATGCCCATATATGGTCCTCAAGTAAAATTGAACCATACCTGCGAGAACTGCACCAACACGGGGAGCAAGTTTGGTTACTAGGTATTTATTTAATCTGTTTTTTACGATGATTTCGATTCATATTGTTTCCATTTCTCAAACCTATTCCCATTAGTACCTGGATGTAAAGCTTCTTCCCTTCTTTCCAGTTTATACATGCCTTTATAAAGATCGCTGTCAAGGGAACTTCCTAACAACAGTGAACAAACCGCCATATTGATTGTAATAACCTAATTATTATGTTTTATGAAATCTCCAATATTAACTTATTTAACTTATGTTTTGTATGTTACAACATGATAATACAACCGTTTCAGTAGTTAATGGTTTCGGTGGTGTTTAATAAGGTAGTGTGAAAATACAAGCAGAAACAGTGACAAAACATGTGACGCCTTTTGTTTACATTGTTAAGAAGTCCCATTGACGGCAATTTTAAAGGCATACATGCATCCGCATGCATGATTGTACTTATTACCCATGACTTAATTTCAGGTGATTCAGGATACCCGTTGCGGCCTTGGCTTTTAACGCCAATTCTTAATGCTGCCCAGGGATCCAGGGAAGATACCTACACAAAGCGCCACGTTAGAGCTCGCAATTGTATTGAGCGTTGTTTTGGCGTCCTGAAACCGCGCTGGAGGTGCTTGAATAAGAAAAGGACACTCAATTACCAACTAGCTGTTGCCAGCAAAATCACACTTGCCTGCTGTGTCCTGCACAATATGGCACTAAGAGCACGACTGCCGCTGCCAGAGAATGGCTCTGATATTGAAGATGATCAGGATGGTCCTAGCTCTGTAGATGCCAATGTGTCCAATGAAAATGACCTCATCAGAGCTAGAGCGATTTTAAATAACTTAGTTAGGACATTATAACTAAATAATTTTGTCTTCTGTGACCGCGATTATTATTAATTGAAATTAAACACATTGAAACGGATTAATCGTTAGGTGTAACCTGACTGTACACGATACTTGGGTCTACAGGCTTGACTGTGTATGTGGTCTATCATACGACAGGCAAACAAAGCGTAACATATCAACTAGGGTGAAGGAACATGTAGCGGATTTCAAGCATCGTCGACCAAGGTCTGCAGTCTGGGAACATGTTTCTGATAAGCCTAACCATTCAATTCAGTTTGACAAACCTCTGATCTTCGCCAATGAGAAGCGATACATTCCTAGTATGCTGCACGAGGCTATTCAAATCAAGAAGGTTCCTAATTTCAATAGAGAGGATGACTTTTCAATGCCACCAGCTTGGGATTCTGTATTACATTTCATCAAGGATCATGTGTTGTGCATGACGACGCAGGACTGGAAGACCTTAGTGCGGACGTTGAAATACAAATGCTCCCTTACTCGTCCTCGCCACATGGAAATTATGGAACAATTCGTGTTGTGTCTGTGGGGACACAATCAATTTTCTATCTTGTCACTATTCAGTGCCTGTCACTTGCTAACTACCTACGAGTAATACGGTCTAATATAATTCACTGATCCGATTGCGTAGCAAAGCAGAGTAAATATAGTACCTTGAATAATATAAATGCTTAAGATTGAAGGTTGATTTAAACAGCAATCAGCCATTAGTTCCACTCTCTCTCTTCCTCAGCCGATTTTCATGTATTCGATGTGACACCTGTGCGCTGCCCAGGACCTTTAGAATTAAGCACTTTGTATGTAAATAATAAAATTAATAAACTATTTACTCAGTCAAATGCTTTTGTTTTCCGTGTTAGATCTATTTGTAAATCCAAAAGTCGTAGGAAGCGTGCGTGAACTGTACCTAAAGAGTACCACCTGCTATCGGCATCAAGTAGTTTTCAATTTTAATGACACTATGGTAGTCTCTTAATAGCGTACGGTTCCTATGAAAAATTTATCCCTGTAGTTGAGATACTTGTGATAATTTGCTAATTGAACAAGAGAGATTTAGGATGTTCACGTTCAGGAAGAACCACTAGTAATAAATAAGAACAAATTATAATTTTAACTTGTTTTATTACATGTTACAAAGAAAAATTCTGACATCTTTATTAAAAGGCCGGTATAATTAAAATTGGCCGATTCAGCTCAACTTTTTGCCGTGACCTTTCATAGTTACAAAAACATTTCCCGTTAGTGGAGCAGCTTCTCCCGCGTCTCCTCAAGTTGCAGACGCCGTTGTTCGACTGCCACCATCTCTGTTACCGCCCGGTCGAAGGGGGTTTGTGTCAGCCGCCGGCGGCGCGCCCTCGGCGCCCGGATACCGGAAGAACTCGCTACCGATACAGGCTCCGGTCGCGGGCGCTGCGTGCTCGCCCGGCGAGGACTTCTCGGCGCCGGTGTCTGCGACCGTACTCGCGCCTCTGGCCGTGTCGGCGTGTACGTTGGGCTCTCCTGCACTGGCGCCCTCGGTCCGAACGACGTGTAGGACTCGAGTTCCTCCCCTAGAGGCCTCACCGGCGCGGATGATGTGCCGGGCTGGGGCTCCAGTAATCTAGACCTCACCGGTGCGGCCGATGTACTAGGCTCGGGCTCACCCCTTAGGGCCCTCAGGGGTAGAAGAGTAGTTGAAAGGCATATCCTCAAACGAATAAGCTGAAATAAACGACATATCAATAACATTCAAGAGTTTAAAGGGTTTCTTTTATTACTTTAAATACTACAAAACTAGTCCCAAGATTTGGCGTAGGCGCTAGTTTTACGAAAGCGACTGTCATATGGTAAAATTAATTATCAAATGATATTTCGTACATAAATTATAAATTGAAAAAGAAGTCATATACTACAGAAAACCAAGCAACCAAGGTGAGCAGGGGTGGGTTTAGCGATCTCCTGCTTTTGCGGCTGTAGTGTGACAAATAATAAATAATTTGATTCATGGTTTACAGTTGTTTCGTACATAAATTCCAAAAAAAAAAACATCTTTACGAGCCGGGGTTCGAACCCGCGACCTTCGGATTAAAATTCACGCGATCAAACAAAAGTTAATCGTTATATTATAAAATTAAGTAAGAGGTAAGTATATTAGCCTATACTGTACTTTTTGAAAAGTCATATTTACTTCTACCGTCGTAGTCAAATTCGTCTCTCGTTGGCTGTGCCTGGGCTTGCTGAGAACTAGTCTTGACTCTAGAATATAAAAAAGATGCGGATAATGAAAATATAGATATTCAACCGATACCTAGCACATTAAAATTAAATTTCTCACTGTGACACATTTCTAAGAATTAGGTACAATGAATAAATACGGGTATTTAACAGGCGTTACAGCTAGGTGTAGATATCTATAATATGCACCATACCTGGGCAAGCAAGCATACCTACAGCTACAATAAATTTGAAAAAGCAGCCTTTCATGCAAACACAAGACTTTATAGTAATAACTAAATGTAATAACTAAGTATTGTTAAGAAATGTGTTAACCAGTCTAGCCTCCATCAGAAATACAAACGAAGTACGTACAAGGCCTCTCTCCTGCACATTGTCCTGTCCAGACACAGCCGTCTCGCCCATTATGGCCAGCACCCTCTCCTCCAGGTCGCTCAGCCGCTTACGGGAGTGAGGACCACCCCCCGTCCTGTTGGCGTGGTTTCGTATTTGAAGTGCCTTTGATTTCGTTTTTCTTTTCCAATCCGACCAAACCTAAACAGTTACAAAGTTTGAATCATATTAAAATAGGGCTTATTTTAAAATTACTTCACCGTTAAAAAATGTTTAAGAAAATTAAAATATCGACATAAATTTATAAATAAATGGGTAATTACTTACCAAAAAAAATCCATTTGACGCACTTTTCAAAATGTCACTTTTATTCTGCCGCCAGCACGGCCGGTAATCTTCATAGTAAATTTCACAGCTAATAAAGACTTTGGTGCTATCTGTGGTGCAAGTTTAGAACATGGCAGTTACTTCCCCCTCCTCAACTCCCCGCACTCCCCGCTCTAGTTGTCACATTGGGTTTGACAAACAGATATTTGAAATTTTTCTTATCTGAGTAATTTGATTTCATTACCGTTTTATTGTTGATTGACTTTTTATCCGTTACTATCCTATGAGCTAAATCGATAGTGTTAGTTGTGCCTTGTGCCGTAGTATTAAAACACAATGTTAAATAAATGCTGTATTGAAAGCTGTGACACTAAGCGACAGAAGAAATTACGCCTCGGAGTATGCGGTGAGGTATTTTGGAGCAGTTGTAAAGACAGCGAACGAATACCTGGAAAAGGAACCACACCAAAACAATATTGGTCAAAAAATAAGGAAACTCGTCATGGACAGGTATTCGTTGAACATTTTAAAGTGCAGTGTTCACAGGAAACTTGTAACCGAGTTATTCGTGGCGATAACCATTAGATTTACTATATTTAATTGGTGCGTGACTATAAATATAATTATAAAGGGGACAGATAATATAAGAATAAATTCCACTAATCTGACAATCATGCAAAAAAAAGCGTTGAAGAAATGTAAGAGGAAAATAAAGTAATTAAACATTTAACGAATATACTTGTTTTATTTTATTTCCTTTCAACAAATCATAAATAAGCCAAGAACCCTTACAAAAAGGCTGAATGTACACGCCTTTGCCTATAAATGTTAGCCTTAAATAAATAAAAAAGTAACTGTCATGTTCTAAATTTGGTGCTCCTTATTGGATTAATTCTTTATAAGGGAGTTGTTCGTCTGATACTCTACATAGTTTGTGGCCGCCAGACATAGACATACTTCACGATGACGTTTCTTATTATCGTATCGCTATCTGCAATCGCCGCCGACTTGTCGTCATCGCAGATATTTGCCTAGCCAACATGCCATTTTTGGCGTTAACGCTCATTCGGCGCACCGTGCCGCTAAAAATCGAATTTTAGGCTATGGTTTCGTTTAAAAGAAACGTCATCGGTCGATCGTGAAGTACCTAGGTATGTCATGCGGGAAAATTAAAGTGACATTTTGAAGATTTCATCAAATTGAGTTTTTTGGTAAGTAATTATCCACGTATTTATAAATTTATGT
Organism: Lathronympha strigana; assembly: GCA_949128165.1. Lineage (NCBI taxonomy): Eukaryota > Metazoa > Arthropoda > Insecta > Lepidoptera > Tortricidae > Lathronympha > Lathronympha strigana. The sequence goes on along the minus strand of OX421907.1, from coordinate 8,323,222 downwards.
AGATATTTAAATGTTCTTAAAATTGTCTAACGGCGACATAATTTTAAAATAATATCTAAATGTCGCGTAGATAGTTATTTCGTTTGAAACATTTATTTTTCATCACACATGAACCTCGTATTATAATCATAAATTACTACTTAATAATAGATACTATTCAATGTTTATGAGTACTTTATTATGAGATTATGACCACCTTGAATAATTAACCCAAAACCACCTACTTATTTTAAGTATATTTTTAGAGACAATGCAAGACCAACCAAGGGCGCGAGCCAGTTCGGACACTTCGGACTAATACGAGCATGTAACTCTTTTAGGGTACATGGAGACCGTGTGTACTATTTGTATCGTTAATACTGATTACCTATTTATGAAAATTATGCCACGTTTGCGTTGAAAGGTAAAATACTTTTAAAATGTGTTTGTATTGTTTAAAAACACGGAGATATTTCAAGACCGCAACCCGCCTCTCAAGGTCGAGCGAGGAGCGACCAATTGTGGACGGATTTGGTGTCACTCCTCAACTCCCTTGGTGGTGGGATTCATAAATAAATACAGTAATGAACAAAAAGTACCTATGTTTCTCTGTAGGTAGCCATTATACATACCTAACCATACCTATACCTATATAACCATATAATGCAAATTTGTTATGTGTTCTGTGGCAAATCCTATATTAGGTAGGTATGTAGGTAGGTACTACGTAATAATTGAAATATAAAGTTTATAAGCAGTAGATACTATTTGAATATGATTCAAACCTTGTAACTGTTTAGGATTGGTGAGATTGGAAAACAAACACAAAATCGAAGGCACTTCAGATCCGGAAGCACGCCAACAGGACGGAGGTGTGCGGGGTGGTCTTCACTCCTGAAAACGGCTGAGCGACCTGAAGGAGAGGCTGCTGGCCATAATGGGCGAGACGGCTGGGTCAGGACAAGACAATGTGCAGGAAAGAGGCCTGGTACGTACTTCTGTATTTCTGATGAAGGCTAGACTAGTTAAAACATTTGTTAACAAACCTTGTATTACTATTAAGTCTTCTTTTTGCATTTGCATAAAGACACGTTAGGCTGCTTTTTCAGACTTATTCTAGCAGTAAGTATGCTTGTTTGCCCAGGTATGGTGTATAGCATAGACATATAATTATTGGCAATGTGCCATAGTGAGAAATTAGATTTTAATGTTCTATGTATCGATTGAATACCTATATTATCATTATCCGCATCTTTATATATTCTAATAAGTCCTAGTTTACCTGATAACAGATCGCTTTCGTGAAACTAGCGCCTACGCCAAATCTTGTGATTCGTTTCCAAAGCGGACCCCTGCAGGCTCTCTGCGCCGTAGCATAAGCCGGGAAAACGCTAGAAAGAAGATTAACTTTGTTTGGGGGCAGTTCTTTGTACTAAAAAAATTAACCTTTTAAACTCTTGAATGTTATTAATATGTCGTTCTTTTTCAGCTTATTCGTATCCGGAGGACCAGCCTGGCACTTCATCAACACCGATGAGGCCCCTAAGAGTGGAGCCAGAGCCCGGCACATCGGGTCTCACTATAAGCCCAAGAGTTTGCCCCCTTGTATAATAAATAGCTAATAAGCAATTAGGCAAGTTAATAAAGACGCCGCATTTTTTTGTCACGATTAATAAAACAAGTTAAAATAATAATTTGTTCTTATTTATTACTAGTGATTAGGATTTAGGATGTCGCGAGTTCACGTACCGAACGTGCACGAACATCCTAAATCTCGCTCGTTCAATTAGCAAACTATCCCAACCTAATTAGGAGCAAATTTTATAGGAACCGTACGCTTTGAAGGGTCTGCTATTGTGTCGTTAAAATTGTAAACTAAGTAGGTACTTGACGCCGATAGCACGTGAACTGTAAAGGGCTGCTGCCCTTTTCACACACGCTTCCTACTAATTTTGGAATTACAGATAGATCTAACACGGAAAACAAACGCAATTGATTGAGTAGGTACACAGTTTATTTACATATTCTAACAAAGTATTTAATTCTAAATGTTCTCGGCAGCGCAGAGGTGTCGCTTCGACAATACATGCAAGTCGGTTGAGGAAGAGAGTGGAGCAAATTGCGAATTGTTGTTTATATCAACCTTCAATCTTAAGCATTAATATCATTCAAGCAGCTTTGCATAGACCTGCGTTCCTAGACAATAATTAATTCTTAGTACAATCTATTACACACATCAAGAACGATTACATAATTTCCACGTGGCGAGTAAGGACGAGCATTTGTATTTCAACGTCCGCGCTCAGTCTTCCAGTCCTGTGCCGTGCTTGATCCGTGATGAGATGTTATACAGAATCCCAAGCTGGTGGTATTGAAAAATCATCCTCTCTATTGAAATTAGGAACCTTTTTGAATAGCCTCGTGCAGCATTCTAGCAATTGTATCGAATGTATCCTTGACGAGGACCAGAGGTTTGTCAAACTTAATTGAATGGTTAGGATTATCAGAGACATATATGTTCTCAGACTGCAGACCTTGGTCGACGATGCTTGACGATTGGCTATATGTTCCTTCACCTTGGTTGATATGCTACGCTTTGTTTGCCCAAAGTATGATAGACCACATTCACAGTCAGGTCTGTAGACCACAGCATCTTGTAGATGCAGGTTACACTTCACGATCAATAAATAGCACTAAGGACGGGGTATTTACTATTTACTATACCTATATTACGTTTGTGTTTATGAGTTTTCGATATTTTGGCACTGTTGCAAGTTTTAGGCGCCATGCACTTTTCTTAGTTTTTTTATTAGCACTAGTTTTAATGTACATGATTATATGAGTTTATAACCACTTATAAGCTTAAAACAATCAGAAAATTCACAATACGATCGCTGTATATTGACAACACTGTTTGTTGACTGACGCACTGACGGTTATGGACGGCCATTTTCATATTTCTTTCACGGCGCTAACTCTATCTGCATGGTGTAAGAGGACGCTACCTAATCGCAAATACGATACGATAACATTCGGTTTCGCTTGTCAAAAAGTGTAACTTGGCTAGGCAATGTATGGAAGTTATCGACATCCGGTGCCATAATTTCTGCGTTTCGTTTTTGCACATCAAAATTGTGCATGTTGGCTAGCACTTTTCGTTTCGTTAATATTTTGCGATGGAATTATCGGCGGTAATGAATTTTCCCATACATTTTTTACTTTTCGCTTATCGCATACGCTTTGCGAATGGCATGCCCACATCGGTTGTTGATATGACCGATCGGCCGATGACGTTTCTTTTAAACGAAACCATAGACTAGAATGCGATTTTTAGCGGCACGGTGCGCCGAATGAGCGTTAACGCCAATAATGGCATGTTGGCTAGGCAAATATCTGCGACGGCGACAAGTCGGCGGCGATTGCAGATAGCGATACGATAAGAATCGTATGCATGTTGGCTAGGCCCCCTGTGTCCGCCATTGCCACTCTGTGAACATTCGATTTAAATTTTATTCGGTTTAGTTACTTGTATGGAGCTATGCATGTATGTCTGTTAAATAATTTTATTCTACTGTGCAGGCCATCGACATCAATTTTAAATAATTCTTAAGAGCGAGAAAGAGCAATTGCAATGCTTCATCTATTAACTTGTCATAGAAATTAATACATTGACAAAAAAACGACTAATAATACACATACAATACAATACAAAAAGACATGAAACGTCCTTCCTTTCCTTCATTTGATATCGGAAATGACACAGTATGAAACAGTAACAACTGAAAGCATTGTTAAAGTCAGTTACAACAAATAGTAACATTAAAACGTCGTCGTAGTCGTCATCATCACCGGATCACATAAAAAATAGTACATTACATACCAAGGCCGTTTAAGTGGGAAATGCCTCGGATTCCACGTAATTGTCGGCCGAGGCGAAGCCGAGGTCGACTAACATGTGATCCGAGGCTTTCCCATTTACCGGCCGAGGTTTGTATACTATTTTTCAGCCCGACGGAGCCGGGAGGCGGCTATTTAGTTTTGCGTAAAGTGGCGCTTACCGGCCGGAGGACTGAAAAATGTATTCCCTGCTTAGGATAACTCAATCTTTCAACTCACAGTTATGCGTTGTTTAACTGACCCTTAGTCCCTTTAGGAGATCATTAACGACATCTCTACAATAGTAGACTGTTCCAAATTACGAAAATTTTAATTGATCTAAAATTACGAAACGACCTTTATCTAACGCATTTATCTATTTGTCTATCAAACGCGGGCGTTAAGGGGTCAAACACAAAATGATGTTCGGAATCTTTCCGGTGGATATTTCAAAAAGTAAGGGCTATGAGGGTTGATTTTCTTATTGAACCGTTATCCACATTAAAACGTACTCTTTTTATATTAAATTCTAAGATTAACAATATGACTCCAGGGCTATTGGCCGCAGGGAAGATCGGCTCTACAGTTAAGCTAAACACACACTATTTCTTTCCTGTATCAGTAGTTAACAGCTTGTGGACATATAGTAATGATTTTATCTTACAGTGCAATAGAAACGGAATAGGGTAAGTTGTTCATCAATGAAACACTAAAAGTTCAAATCATTCTATCTCTGGTGGTTTTAAAGTTACGAGTGTGATTTTTCGAATGAAGATAAACAATTTAGTTGGCAATTGTATAGCATTCTTGTTTTCTATTTATATTTAACAGTAAGTTTTAATATACATTTAAAAAAAAATACGTTTGTTCCATTGTGTCTTTGTGTATGTTTTCAATGAAATATCTAAATTTACCATGAAACAGGATTAGTCATCAATTCATCATCGAAACAATGTCATGATAATAGTGTAATTATATGTAGATATAAATTATTCAATCAATTGTTGAGAAAGGAAAGGAGACACCAATGGTAGGATTTACTCCTTACTAAAGGTTTCCGAGATACTGAATTATTTAGGATATTGCTGAAATATTCAAAAGCTTAAGACTGTCTCATTGTATGCAACTTCAGTTTAATTGAGAATCGAAAATCGGGTACGCACGTACTGCGTGCTGCGAAAAATTGACTTCTTTATATGTAAAATACTTGTTTCATTGCGAGACATCAGGGTATTTTTATAACTATTTATCAAGTCTACATCATGAATTGAACAAATTTCATAAACAATTAGCATCAGATAAACTTAAATAAATATAAATTACAACGTGAAATTCAATAACAGCAATCTTTTTTCTATATCTTGGTTAAAAATCACGAAAAGTAAATTAAAAAAATTTACTTTTGGCGTACGAAATCACAATAACGCTCGCAGCCTCGTGTTCATTCTCCTAGGCTTGCCTGCGTACTGGGGAGGCATTGGGGACCCCCAATGCCTAGTCCTTTCTTGATAGTAGGCACTAGCCAATAGAGCCGCGTTTCCGAGATAATTATCGCAAAGTTTCATTGTGTCCATTTGTATTAATATTAAATTTCCTACCCTACACCTTAATGTAGATAAGAATAAAATAAGAAAACCACTTTATAGCCCTAAACTTTTGAATAGTCCACTCGAAAGACTCGGAACTCGAGACATCGTTTTGTGTTTGAGTCTGAGGTCATTTCCTTCACTCGAGTACCTTCTCCCTATCAAATCAATAGATAAAAAGTCTAATTAAGCTCGATGTCAAATACTGTACCTAAATGTTATTACATTTAGGTACAGGTTATTCGTAACGTTTTAGTAATAAAATATTTCAAAGACCTACAAATGTTTAATTGTATGTTGTAACTAATACGACTTGTTCCAGTTAACTAGTGTGTTAGTTGTTAAAGTTAATATGTAAACGACGCAATTGCATAAATTTCAACCCGTATTGTGAAAACTTAAAAACAAAAGTTAATGGCTAACAATTATAAAACTCATGTGTCCTAGACTTGTCAAGTAATCACTTTGAAACTGCTTTTACAGATTTACCAATACGAAACAGAATTGCATCAAGCGGTTATAGACTTTATTTCCATAAGAGATAACGGTTTTCGCATACGCTTGTCTTTTGTTTGTTATGTATGTGTCGCATCGTGTTTGCTTTAAACCCGGCGTCAAAGTCGGTGACTGTAATGGTAGGCTGATAAAAAGAATACAAGCTACATGTGAGTGAACGCCAGAAGTCGGGGATAAAAAAACATGGTAGCGGTGGAAACTCTTTAGTTATATACAATCGTAGTGTAGTCTAACAATGTAATCGTTTTTATGTTTGGCTTAATGAAATGAAATGAAAATTCTTTATTTCGGACAAACATATGCATCCATAGAGTATTAGTAAAAACGCAACTATCTTATCCTATTATTAGTAGTATTATTAATTATATATACACCATTTTAAGCTTCCCCTTTATGTACCTATATAACAAATTGCACTACACGTTTTGATTTGTTCTGTCCAATGTTTTAAGATCGGAGAGTCAAATCTATTTGCAAATAATACAACAGTTTGTATAAGCAGAGTGGCAGTAAAGTTAATGTTAAATAAAATAAATATTTTTATTATTAAGAGGCCACGTGAAAAATATTATAACTCAAATTAAGACTACAGTATTAGGTAATTTTAACAAACAGTTAAATATTTATGATGGACAAAACTTGAATTTATTTCATGCCTTAATATATAAGTATGCCGAAAAACCCGACTTTTTGCTAAAATTTTATCGAGTTCAAGTAACTTACGGAGTGCAATTATAAATAAAAATCTGTGAAAGAAAATGTACTAAATACATCAGCGTTTTTAAAGGAATAAGAACTTTAAAAAAATATTTTTACCCAAACAATGTTCGTGTAAGACCAAACTAGTCTCAAATTGGTGCAATCTCGTTATTTTCATATGCATGCACAAACACCCTGCAAAAATTTAGATTGTCTATGACGAGCATCCAGATATTTGAATTTAGAACGTTCGAATATGGAGCACGAATCGATGTCACATCATTACCGCGTAAATCCAAATCGACGTATCTTCCATTGATTCTAGAATGTACGTAACGGCGTTTTATATTTATTGATCTATATCAATAAATACACACCATATGACCATGTATATGTCAAGTACATTTTCACATCACTTATTCAAAAAAGAGCTTTTATCTACATGTTGTTCTTGCTCTAAAATGCGTCTTGAAACCATATGAAATGACCAGCATTATTTTCTGCAATCAATATAACAGCAGCAGCCCTTTGGGTACTTCTAGTATAAACCAGTACTGTAATATCGTAACAGCATCCATTTTAGTACCGTAATGGATTAAAAGTTTGGAACCGCTGTCAAAAGTGGGTCTTTATTTTAGAGTCATTGGACATCATAGACTGGTGTCGATACAAGCGTTAGGTACTTCGGTATGTTGCTTAAATATACATCGGTAACCATTTGAACTCAAGACATGAGAACTAGGACATAATTTTTTTCGTTCATTCACGCGTTTTTGTATAAGTAATAAAAAAAACTTTTTGACAGATTGATGTGATTGTGCCATCATTATTCATGCGAGTTATTCTAATACGTCTTTTGAAGCCATTTTAGAGCTCTAATCATATATGTGTATCCTATTATATAGCATAAACTACAATTTCTTTCCTGCTAGGAGGGCACGTTTCAGTTAAGGACCACACAGCTTTATGTTTTAGGTTCTATCTGGTGGCATCGTAGTGTTATTATTATGCCGATTCTATTATTGTTGATATTGTTTATTTTCCTCATAGGAGGTGTGAAAATATGACTGTGTAACATGGTATCAATATCGTTTTCCGTCCCTTGTGACACAATCAGTACTATTAAATCAGGGTCTATGCTGTCGCAAAATACAACATTTTATCCTTTAGCTCCACAATGGAAAATTACTTTTACTGCCTACAAGGCCTGATATGGAGAAAAATGAATCACTTCATCTTCTTAACAGCAACGAGCTCGGATAGCTACGTTTCGCGCCTACACTGCGAATGGATCATCAAAATGGCCGGTTTATTCGGATAGAATGAGATGCTATTTATGAGGTTAGACCCTCGGTACCAATAGCTACTATAAAATATTTCAGATATTTCTCATTGGTAACAACGATTATTTTTAAGGTTAACATCAAACAGGTACCAACCCAAATTCATTTAACAACTTTCATGAAGCCACCGGGAAGTACCTTTTGAAGCCTTAAGAATGCCTATGAAAATGTTGATGAGAGTACTTATAACTCATCGTCGTGAAATATTTATTTGAATTCACATGGTTAATAAAACTTTTGTTTTCAGGCCAAAAAAGAACTTTATTGAAAAATAAACTAAACTAAAACATATTTAAATCTAGAAGTATAACTAAACTAAATACTTAAATTAAACTAAATAAAAACTAAAATAAATCTAAAACAGGCCCCTGTGGCATGGTACCGAGGACGCTGGAAATATTTCCTCGCTGGATTGCTAGACTGATCCGTTGAGCGAGGAAGTTATGTATAAAGATGTTGTTATATATATCAAAATATGTTTGTAATATGGTTACCAGCGCCATCTAGTTAAGTTTATCAATACTAATTGTCTATGCATCTGGTACAATGAAATAAATCCCGTTACTCGTCAACCGTCATCCGTGTGTTTTATTAGAGGTTATGGGCGTTATCCCGCATTTTAATTGAAAAGTATTAGTAATTGTTAGTGTTTTCCGTGTTTTGTGCGTGAAGATGAGTTCCAATTTTCTGACGAACGTGCCGAAGTTGAAAGGTCGCGAAAATTACGACGATTGGGCGTTCGCAGTAGAAAATTTGCTGATACTTGAAGGCGCGAACAAGTATCTGAAGGAGGAACCTAGTGCTGACGTGACTGCAGCGGCAGCAGCGGAAGCGGCGGACGCAAAAGCACGAGCGAAACTTATTTTGACGATAGATTCATCGTTATTTGTGCATATAAAGAGTGCAAAAACCACGAAGCAATTGTGGACAACGTTGAAGACTTTGTTCGACGATTCAGGATTTTCGCGGAGAATTACTTTGCTTCGTCATTTGATTTCTATCAGATTGGAAAACTGTGAAAATATGACGAATTATGTGACACAAATAGTTGAAACTTCGCAGAGATTATGTGGTACAGGTTTCAATATTAATGATGAGTGGGTAGGTTCATTGATGCTTGCTGGTTTACCAGAACGATTTATGCCTATGATTATGGCTATCGAGCACTCTGGAATCAGTATAACGGCCGATTCAATTAAAACCAAATTACTTGATATGGAATCGACGCAAGTAAGTGAAACAGAATGCAATTCAGCATTAGTTGCAAAAAGTCACTTCAAGAAAAAAAGTAATGGTCCCAACCCTAGCAAGCACAGACAACAAACCTATCAAACGTCAAACTCAGATGTAAACACGAAGGTTATAATCTGTTACAAATGTAAAAATCCAGGCCATTATCGAAGTCAATGTCCACTTTTAAATGAGAAATCAGAGAAGAAAAAACAGACTAACGCATTTAGCGTTGTTTTTCTTAGTGGAAACTTCAATAAAAACGATATTTATGTCGATTCGGGCGCGAGTGAGCACTTCACAGCGAATGAAAGTTGGCTGCAAAACAAACAGTTTTCGCCGGATCTTCCAGACATTATCGTTGCAAACAATACGCGAGTTCCTGTTTTGTGTTCCGGAGATATGGAAATTACGACGAGTCACGGCTACGAGGTTAATGTGAAGAATGTTCTGTGCGTACCAGAACTCACGACTAACCTATTGTCGGTCAGTAAACTGATAAAGAAAGGGAACAGTGTTCATTTTGGAGCGGACAATTGTATAATTCGCAATAAACTACGCGTTATAGTGGCAGAAGCAGACCTAGTGAATGGTGTTTACAAGTTAAAGCTAAAGTCAACACAGAGCTGTATGCTATCTTCATCAACAGCTGATGGCCAGACTTGGCATGCCCGCCTTGGTCACATTAATGCTGGTGATTTAAACAGAATGAAACGCGGACTAGTGGATGGTCTAGATTTTCCAGGCACCTTCACTGGCAGTAAAATGAACTGTGAGGTGTGCTGTGAAGGGAAACAGTCAAGGCTACCATTCTCATCAGGCACAAGAGCAACAGAGAGCCTTGAAGTTATTCACAGTGATATTTGTGGTCCTATGGAGAAAAACTCTATTGGTGGTGCAAGATTCTTCATCATTTTTGTTGACGACTTTACCAGAATGACTTTCATTTATTTTCTTAAAGCAAAGAGTGAAGCATTAAGTTATTTTAAGGAGTTCAAGTCAATGGTGGAAAATAGCCAAAACAAGAAAATCAAATTTTTAAGAACAGATCAAGGCCGAGAGTACTGTAGTAATGAGTTTGAAGGTTTCTTAAAGAAAGAAGGTATAGTGCACCAGAAAACCAACCCCTACAGTAGTGAACAAAACGGTATGAGTGAGAGAAATAACCGCACTATCGTTGAACGAGCCAGGTGTCTTTTGTTTGAAGCCGGCCTAGATAAGAAGTTCTGGGCAGAAGCGGCCAATACTGCTGTATACATAAAGAACCGGTCAGTAGCTTCCGGGGTAGAAAAAACTCCATATGAGATGTGGACAGGAAGAAAACCAAATTTGGAAGGTTTGCGTATCTTTGGTAGCCCTGTCATGGTACACATCCCAAAAGAAAAAAGGACAAAATGGGACAAAAAATCCAAGAAGCACATACTTGTAGGATTTCCTGAAAATATAAAAGGCTATAGAGTTTATGATCCTGTGAAGAATCAGATCACAACAAGTCGAGATGTAGTGATTTTAGAGAAGAAAAAGAATGATGATACAGCTACAGTGTGTATAGAAAACACAGATTCAGTGGGGGACTTGCTAGAGGAATCTGTGGTTAAATTAGAGACGTCTAACCAGTGCAGCTCCAGTGAGTCTGAATCAGAGTATCTTGATGTGGATGGTGAAGGTGAACAGCATGAAGAGGAAGTGCAGCAGCAGTTTTTAGATCATAGAACAGATGCTCTGTCACAGTTGAAGTTTGAAAATCAATTATCTTCAGGAGATGCATCACCGAGAACAACAGAAGCCACAGATACATTGAACTCAGTTGGTGAAGAAAGAGAGAAAAGGCAGAGGAAGAAACCAGAACGGTATGGTTTTGCAAATACATGCACAAACAGCTACGTAGGAGAAGATGACATGACGTATGCAGAAGCTATCAGTGGACCTGAGAAACAACAGTGGTTGCAGGCGATGGCAGATGAACTGCAGTCCTTCGAAGACAACGAGGTATGGGAAGTTGTCGATGCTCCAGCTAATGCGAGTGTAGTGCAGTGCAAGTGGGTTTTAAAAAAGAAACGTGATTGTGACAATAGAGTGAGATATCGTGCACGGCTAGTAGCTAAAGGTTTTACACAAAAGGTTGGTGTGGACTATCAAGAAACTTTTTCACCTGTTATTAGGCACTCAACCTTGCGGTTACTATTTGCCTTGAGTGTACAGTTAGATATGGATATCACTCATTTAGATGTCACAACAGCCTTTCTTAATGGTCACCTTAAAGAAAGCATTTTTATGCATTTACCTGAAGGTTTTCCTGTCTCTGACGCAAACAAAGTGTTGAAATTAAAAAAGGCTGTTTATGGCTTAAAGCAGTCATCACTTGCTTGGTATAAAAAAGTTGATGAAACTTTGTGTAACTTAGGATATACTAAGAGCAAACTTGAGCCTTGTGTATTTATAAAAAATCATAGCAATAATTTAAAAACTATTGTTGGAGTTTATGTTGATGATTTTTTGATATTTTCAAATCATGGTACTGAAAAAGATAATCTTGTAAAGGCACTGGGTCAAAAGTTTAAATTAAAAAATTTGGGTCAAGTAAAACAATACTTAGGCATGAGAATTAACATAAATAAAGATAAAAATGTCATTACTATAGATCAGGAGAATTATATAGAGACATTGTTAGAAAAGTTTGGTATGGAAGATTGTCATTCTGTTGAAACTCCCATAGAATGTAAATTGAATGTCCAGAAAGCAAATAATTGTGAAGAAAGATTGCCATATCAAAAACTCATAGGTAGTTTGATGTATTTATCAGTGTTAACTAGGCCTGATATTTCTTATGCTACTAGTTACTTGAGTCAATTTAACAATTCTTATTCTGATGTTCATTGGAACTATGCTAAGAGAGTTTTAAGATATTTATTGAGAACCAAAGACTATTGTTTGAAATATTCCAAAGGAAAAGCAGAATTGGTAGGTTTTGTAGATGCTGATTGGGCGAGCGATGCCATTGACAGACGGTCATACACAGGTTTTTGTTTCATGAAATCTGGTTCTGCTGTTTCTTGGGAGAGCAAAAAACAACGAACCGTTGCTTTGAGCTCATGTGAGAGCGAGTATATGGCTTTATCTGAGGCTTGCCGTGAAGCCATTTACTTGCAAAACCTGGAAGTGGAACTACTGGGTTATAGTAATAAAGTTGTAATATACAACGACAATCAGAGCGCATTGAAGCTGGCAAATAATCATCAGTCACATAAGCGTTCGAAGCATATTGATGTTAGATATCATTTCATTAGGGAAGTTATCAATAATGATGTTGTTGAAACAAAGTATTTGCCAACCGCTAACATGCCCGCTGACATACTAACAAAAGGTTTACCGGAGGTGAAACATTACAGGTTTATGAAAACACTTGGTGTAGTTCAAAAGTGATTTTATTAATGAATATTGTTACAAATCATTTTGCATATCCTGTTTCATGTGTTTGTAATAACTTGTTTGTTTTTGTGTAGAGTCAAAATTAAAATTGTTTCTCCGGTTTTATACCTGATGATTTGATGAATATTAGTTTATCTGTTATTTTGATATAGTGGGGGTGTTGTTATATATATCAAAATATGTTTGTAATATGGTTACCAGCGCCATCTAGTTAAGTTTATCAATACTAATTGTCTATGCATCTGGTACAATGAAATAAATCCCGTTACTCGTCAACCGTCATCCGTGTGTTTTATTAGAAAAGATTTTGTTAATTTATTTAATGTTGCTAACTATGTAACTCTAAATATCTTTTCCTCCAAACACTTCAGCATTATATACCGTGCCACTAAAAAAATGTAAAAAGAGGCTCATTTACGTAATTTTAGGATTGAAATTCTGACTTATGTATCACTATTCACTACACAGTATAAAACAAAGTCGCTTCCCGCTGTCTGTATGTATGTATGCTTAAATCTTTGAAACTACGCAACGGATTTTGATGCGGTTTTTAATTAGTTAGTTGAATAGATAAGAGTGATTCAAGAGGAAGGTATATAGGGAGGTATATAATACATGCATAATATAGTAGTGAAACACCGATAATACCCATGCGAAGCCGGGGCGGGTCGCTAGTTAGACCTATGAAAAACATTTACAATACTTAAATTCTGACTACTACCATCGATTTTAGATAAAAAATACATATCTAATATAATATAAGAAAATACTTACTGAAATATTGAATAAATCCACTTCGGTCGCTAAAAATCCAGGTTTCAGTGTAAATATAAATTTGTACTAAGCACCAAATGATAGACCATAATACGAGTAATTGCTCAAATTTACATTACAATAAGACTATGTATAATACTGTTATTTTTGCTCTTTTATAAGATACGGATTTTTGAAAATCTCTGAAGTGTACTAGTTAGATATTATTTGTCATTCTGGAAACGGTGGCTATTAAGCTAAAGCAAAGAAAAAGCAAAAACTGTAAGCACAGTATAAACCTAGTTTATGCGAGTAAGAAAATTATACCATCTCAAACTTACAATGAGTGCCAATCGAAAAAAATACCAGAAAAATAAATCCAATTGATTTAGTGATTTCATGTTCCAAAGTGGGTATTTGAATAAGTGGTGAACGGTGTTGGTCACACATAAATATTGTAAACATTTTATAACAATACTTATCTAATAAGCTTTCTTGTAGTGACTGTTTGTTAACCCAAATAAAATAAAATAAAAAAGTACATACCTGATATTGTTAAAAGAAAATCTAAAATTCGTAAGCACACCCTTTCAGACGTTTTCATATGGAATGACTCAAATGTAGGTATTTTTAATCTAAATATATTGGATGGAGTCTAAGTACTAGCTTGTTTTTACTGAGGGCTGGCAGAAACGATATTATCTTCGCATCTATGAGAGGCGGCAGAATGCGAAAATCTTTTACATAAATGAAATGCCTCTTACTTTCAAGGATAGCTATAGCCAAGTGGGACGTGCCTTGGGTTTTTATTCAAGATATACGGGAAAGTAATATCAAATGTAGCGGCTTATATGTGTTTTATATTTCTGGTAGATATGTAACTAGAAAAAGTATTTTAGGGTTTCACCATGTCCGCGTGTGTCACGCCATCAGACATCTCAATAAAAGAAATAGGTTACCTACACATGACATGGGGACGATTTTTTTCGAGTTTACCATGTTATTACGATATTTTTATAATTTACGATATTATATAGGTAATTTAAACTTACTTGAGTCATACTGACATTATACTTAAACGGTTAAAACTCACGTATTTTCATCACACTAGGCGTGACATCTCTCAACTGCATCGGGCAGTCATCGTCGAACAGAGTGGTGTTCTCATCTTCGCGGTTCGGCCCAATCGGCCTACGCAGCCGCGATATTACGATATTGTCAAAAGTAATAAGTTACTTGTTTATCCGGTCCTCCGGTGACCGTAGGGCTGGATCGTTCCTCGCCCAATGAATTGGCGTAGCCATTCAGCGAGGTAACCCAGCCATCCTTATGGGCATCCTGCCAAGTGGCAGCGGTATAGGGGACGTTTGTACATATAAATAGTTTAGGCCCCAATAGTTTTTAAGGTAGGTTAAGATAGTGTGTTTTTTTATAATTTAGTTTTTAATGTTTTTTTTTCAAGTTAGGTACTTGAAATAATACATTCAATAATTTGAAAAATAATAACAATAATAAGTAGGTACAAATTTGAAATTAAGTGCACCTATTTCTTTAGTCTTTACACTCACCTAAGATAAAGATATAATTTAACACTGAAATATTACTTTACCTTACTTTACTAGTAGATATATTCTGTATAAACAATTAAATATGTGAAAGAATAATAGTGCTAGTTTCTTAGAGGTGACCATTTCTGAGGCTACTGAAGTAACATTTATTCCTCACCTCTAATACAAGGAAATGATAAAAGAACGCTTTCTTGTTTGCAACTTATAGGAATTTTAACTACATTTACTTCACGGAGTGTTACATCGATGGTCTCGGGGTAACCTCATTCCCTGGAGACCGCGTCAACAGGTGGCGGATGGTGGAAAGCTCGCTGGCGGAGAAATCCTCCAGTGGGTCGGAGGGAAATAAAATACCTCCCGCGAACCACAAGGCCGGAGATGGAAACTCCGCTATCAAACCCCGGATGCAGGCTTCTCTGACATTCGGAGGCGAGGCTGTACACGTGCTGGGTGTTGGATTTTAACATACAGTAGGGAAGGCGGCGGATGAACCTTGAAACTTCGGGTAAACGGTCAACGGAGGCCCCCGAGCCCTCGTCAGGTGGCAACCGGCCGTAGAATTACATAGCCAATTTTAAAGCTTGTCCAAAACATGAAAGTACAACCAAATAATAAGAGCACAAATACTAGGGCGCCCCCTTCTCTTCACTTCGAATGGCTACTTGGAACGTTGGTTCTATGACTGGCAGAAGTGCCGCATTGAGCGACGTCCTTAAAATACGTTATATACGAGTAGATGCATGCTGTGTGCAAGAGATCAAGTGGAAGGGGTCAAAATCAAGAAAAATAGGCAACGGCTACAAAATGATTTACATACCATGGCGAAACGAATAACACAAACGGAGTAGGCATAGTTCTTTCTGAATATCTGACTCAGAGACTTGTAAATGTTGATAGAGTGAGTGGCCGAATAATAGTAGTAAAAATCGCTCTAGAAAATCAACCATCCTAAACATCATCTCGGCTTATGCGCCACAAGCAGGAAGTAATGACTCATTTAAAGATATCTTCTGGGATGACCTTCATAAAGTATTCTCTGAGATGCCAGAAAACGAACAAATACACTTAGAAGGGGATCTCAATGGCCACGTTGGAGAACATAAGACCTGTTATGAAAGCCATCATGGTGGTTTTGCCATCAGTAGAGCGATAGCCAATGCGCGGTTTTATGATAATATTGAAAGGGCTGAAACGGAGCATGCCATACGTAAACTTGCAAAAGCCGGGCACAACAGCACCAAGAACATGACATCAATATAATTCATAAAAGATAATGGTAACGATCTTCTAACCAGTGACGAAAACACCAGAAATGGATGGGTACAAAGACCTCTTAAACACGCAACGTCCGAGAAAACTAACCCTAAATCCGCCAGAACCGGTTAAAAGGCCTTTTACATCCGTAACACCAGAAGAGATACGGAAGGCAATATCACAAATGAAGAACCGCAAGGCCACAGGACCAGACGAAATCCTCGTTGAAATCTGGAAAATACTGAAGCAAGACGGAATACTCTGGTTATATGAACTGTACAACAAGCTTGTTGCTGGTGAGACAATTCCAGACTCATGGCGCAACAGTTTTCTTATACCATTCTACAAGAGTCAAGACGATGTGAGAGACTGTGGCAACTACCGAGCAATTAAATTCATGTCCCACACCCTTAAAATATGGGAGAGGATACTTAATAATAGATTAAAGGACACAATTTCACTTTCCCCCAATCAATGTGGCTTTGTCGTGGAAAAGGGCACCACCGATGCAATCCAAACCGTTCGAATATTACTGGAGAAAGCAAAAACCAACCACACCAACTTTCATATGGTCCTCATAGATCTAGAGAAAGCTTTCGACCACATCCCTCGCGACCTGATATGGGAAGCCTTAAGATCACAGCTTGTACCTGAAAAATACATCGCTATAATACAGGATATGTACACTGGTGTACCTACTCAAATAGTAACTTCAGCTGGAACCAGTGAAAAGTTTACGATATCGGTTGGAGTTCACCAGGGCTCTGCTCTTAGCCCATCACTGTTCAACGTTACTATGGATTACCTTACCAAAATCTGTCAAAAACCAATACCTTGGAATATATTATACGCAGATGATGTTGTTCTTATGTCTGAAGATATAGTTACCCTCCAATCCGACTTCAACCTGTGGATGAAAGCGCTCTGGAGGGCAAAGATCTGAAGATTAGTAGGAAAAAGACTGAACACATGTCATACATTTTCGACAAGACCGCAAATATGGACAGCATCAATATATTGGCCGGGAACACTTTGATCTCAAGTGTAGACCGTTTAAGTACTTAGGCTCCATTCTTAGTAACGATCGAAAAATTGATAAATACGTCGATGATAGAACATCTGCGGGGTGGTTAAAATGGCGACAGCTCACGGGTGTGATGTGTGATGCTAAAATTCCACTGAAAATAAAAGGAAAACTGTAAAAAACTGCAATTAGACCAGCAATACTCCACGGTTCAGAATGCTGGGTCACTACCAAACAACACTTAAACAAACTCCATTCTGCAGAGATGCGCATGCTAAGATGGCTGGCGAACGTCACTTTACTGGATAAAATAAAGAACGTATATGTCAGAGGCAGCTTTAAAGTCGCTCCTATGAACGAGAAAGTTACCGAAAAACGCCTTAGACGGTACGGCCATATACAAAGACGACCCGAAGACCAATTATCGTTAAAACAGCCTTAAACTTGCCAACGACGACGCGTAGACGCGGAAGACCCACCGCCACCTGGTTGACGACAGTTCAAAAAGACCTTAAAGACCATCAAATTGACAATACCGTCACCAGGAATCGTGCTACCTGGCGGTTAAGGACGAGGAAGGCCGACCCCAAATAGGAACAAGGGTCCAGGAAGATGATCATAATGGAATGTTACGTCGACAGTTCCTGAATAAGGTTACTTTTACTTTTCAGAAAAACAATGACTTTTGAAGTGGATCGACTTTTTTGTTTCCTAACTTGTATAAACTTAGTACAATTCAGAGTTGAGTACCCTTAAGACATGCGTAGTTATTTTCTATACATCGAAACCTAGCAGCACATAATTAATACTTTGAAATCATTTTGTTCCATAAATGAATTACTAAAATTGTTCGTATAAACATAGACTTATGTACATGATTTGTAGGCAAAAATCCTGCTTTCAAGGGCGCTTGGGACCACACATAGGTAATGGAATATTCCCTATCTGGGTAAGAATATTGTTTTTTTTGGCGATTTGTAAAAACGCTCCAACTGTTGTGGATCAAAATATTTAAAAAAATGTTTGTGAACGCAAACTACAACTCCAGTTTGAATTTGGATAGCATAAGGTTGAAAGGTTATTGAGTAAAAACATGGATGTGGCAAAATTGTAAGAGTTCGATGTTTGCTTAATAATTAGGCTACGTAGTTTTTAAAACCACGTCCCTTGTTTTACCCTAAAATAGACAAATGATCAATTACTTCCAAGTTTCACGCTCAAGGGATTTTATGGTGAGGCTACGTAAATTTCCAAGAGTTAATAGCGTTTGGCTTTCGAATATTTATGACCAGTCCGCTTAACCAGAGCCCAGAGGTTACTTTGAGAGACGGTCTTCACGGACCATCAAACGGAAAAATCGGTGGAGCATGTTATGGTTAAAGAATTTATTTTTTCTCAAAGAAATTTACATTTCACTTAAAACGAGAAAATATAGTTACACATTTATGCATAAGGTAAACAGCGAGCATTAGTTAAAAGATATTAATACAATTTAAAGTCTGAGTGGGTACTTCACAAAGTTTACAGGGCCGGAGTTAGATATTTTTAATTACATATTCTTTTAATTTGTATTTGAATATATTGAAACTTTCACTTTCTTTAATATATTTTGGTAACTTATTATAAAACTGTGCCCCTTCAAAAGTTATATTCTTCCTGCCAAATTGTGTTCGTGCTGGTTTTAGAGACAAGTTGCAAGCACTCCGTAAAGGTCGTATTCCTATTTCTGATTTTGTTTGAAAGGCCAGTGTTGAGTGTATTTTTTTTTCATTTATCTTTCGTATGAGAATACACGTGTTGTAAAAATATAATTGATTAAGATTCAAAATTTTGGTTTCTGAGTATATTTTTTTGGTGGAAGTCAGTAAATCATAACGAAAGATCGTTTTTATAATTTTGTTTTGGGCAATTTGTAATGTTTTAAGCGTAGTTTTATTTGCATTACCCCATATTTCTATGAGGTAGTTCTAGAGATGGGTCGTAGGTATTTACCCAATCTACCCACCCAGGTAAATACCCGGTAAATACCTATCTACCCGGTATTTACCCGTATCTACCCAAATCGAAGGGTAGATACTCTTTATCGTAGATATTATGGTTTTAGGTCATAGAAATGTAACGCGGTGCATCTATTATTACGAATTTACGAGTATAATTTTAGCAAACAATGACTTTATCAATGTGGTGGTTGAAATTAATTAAAAACAATATAAAAGAAGAAACTGAGTGACTGAGTGACTTAATGACTGAGTGACATCAACGCACAGCCCAAACCGCTGGTCCTAGAGATTCCAAATTTGACAGGTAGGTACCTTGTAAAGTCTAACGGTGCACTAAGAAAGGATTTTTCAAAATTCAACCCCTGAGGGGGTGATTTGGGGGTCCAAAGTTTGTATGGGGACACAAGATTAGTTGGACTATTATATTTGAAACTTTACAGGAGTATTCATAAATATAAATGAGTTAACATCTATTTCAGGTTTTTTGAGAATTCAACCCCTAAAAGGGGGAAAAGGGGTGAAAAAGTAAAAAAAACAACATGGGTATCGTTTTTATGGTTTATCGGGTCGCTGATTTAATTAACAACAACCATTTTAAAATCCAACGAGGTGGGCGTAAGATATCTTCCATATTGGGGCGCGATGGGGTTGAAATCTTAAAATATTAATATGGGTGTCGTTATATGTTTATTTCTGTTTCTAGAGATTCCAAATTTAGCACTTAGGTTTCTTATATAGCCTAGGGGTGCATAAAGAAAGGAGTTTTCAAAATTCATCTCCAAAGGGGGTGAAATGGGGGTACAAAGTTGGTATGGGGAAACAAGATTAGTTCGATTATTTTATTCGAAATTTCACAGAATTTTTCCTAAAGATAAATGAGTAAAGACGTGTTTCAGGCTTTTTAGAAATCAACCCCCAAAAGGGGGAAAAGGGGTATTATAGTAAAAAAAACAACATGGGTATCGTTTTTCTGGTTTATTGGGTCGCTTATTTCGAAAACAATAACAATTTCTACATCCAACGAGACGGGCGTGAAATACCATCATCTCTGATGGGGTGCGATGGGGTTGAAATCTTAAAATATCAATATGGGTGTCGTTTTTATGTTTATTTCTGGTTCTAGATATTCGACATTTGGTACGTAGGTTTCTTATAAGGTGAAGGGGTGCACAAAGATAGGATTTTTCAAAGTTAGGGGTAAATTGATAGTCCAAAGTATGTAGAGGGGAAACAAGAATAGTTACGACTATTTTATTTGATATGGGTGTCGTTATCGGGGTGCTGATTTCGAAAACAACAACAATTTTCAAATCCAACAACGATTTTCAAAGCCAACTTAGCGGACGTGAAATAAATAAATAAAAAACCCATTTTTGTATGACGGTTACAAATTACGTTTAGTACACGGGGAAGTCGCGGGTTAAAGCTAGTATATATATATATATATATATATATATATATATATATATATATATATATATATATATATATATATATATATATATAAATGTGAGTGCCCTGACAGACTGACTGACTAATCAACGCCGTGTCCATACTACTGTAGTTAGAAAACGGAAACATGCACATCAGGTTTCATTTATAATGTATACAAGTGATCCGAAGCAATTTTGAAAAAATCAACCCCTAAAGGGATACTAAGGGGTTGAAAGTTTGTATCGATATGGCGTAAATTTTTAAGTGAGAAACTTGAAACTTTGTGTATACACTTCTTATTAAAATAAACGAACTTACCGGGGTTGAAAATGGGTTGAAACAAGGCTGTATGATTTTTCAAGTGAGATTCTTGAAAGTTGCTTATTGTAAAACAAGAAAACTTGTTTCAGCGTTTGTTGATATGCTTCCCCGAAGGGGAGAAAAAGGGATTGAAACTTTGTATTAACGCAGGGTCAAACCTAATGATGCTAGAAATTGACATTTTCGTGGTGGGCTACTTATAAAACGAGTACAAATAATATGATTATTTTTTTAAACCCCAAAAGGGTTAAAAGAAGAATTGAAAGTTAGTATGTATGGGGATAGTGCAAAATATTAAGTGAGAGGTTTGAAACTTCGTGTATAATTTTTTTATTAAAATACAAGTAAAGCTATTTCAAGGTTCTTCGAAGTTCACCCCCTACAGGGGTTAAAGTGGGTTGAATGATTGTCTGAGGCTGTGTGATTTTTAAAGTGAGAATCTTGAAAGTTCGTTTGTACATTCGGAATTGTTTTAAAAAAAGCGAGTTTATTCAGTTAACAAAAATAATTTAATAAAAGATTCAAATATACATCAGTTGCAAATTAATGGTATTAACTGTTTGACGGTTTTTATAACAGCGTAAATTAATAGTATTACAACAAACAATGAAAAAAAGACAATACTGACAACGATATAATGATTTGCTAGATGATCCGGTAAACTTCGCCTACATATATCTATTAGTTTTTAAAGTCTCATTAAAAAAATACAACAAAATCCATACTAATGCTAAAATTGTTTTTTTAAAGTAATCACACAAAGATTTGAATGTCTAGTATTCCGTCCGTACAAAATTTTCAACTCCTATTTAAACCCATTCAGGGTTGAAGTAAGGTAACCCGCTGTGCAAATGCCAATTTTGTAGATTCAGTACTTAGTTTTGACCCAGCGTTACTACAAACTTTCAACTTCCTCTCATCCCCTCAGGAGTGGAATATAAAAAACGTTGAAATTATTTTTTCGCTTTACAATGACTAGAGTCTGTCTATGCTATGTTCCCTAGTTTTTGACAGCACATACTGCATAGTGTTAAGGAAACGTTATAATTTCATAGAAGTTTGACTTTTTAAATAAGTACGTAAGATACTTAAAATACTTAGAGATAACGCGGTTTGACTCTAGTCTTTGACCGTATTTTAAGTCCCTTACTAAAAATTACACGATCTAAAAACAAACTTTCAACCCCTTTTTAACCCTCTAAGCGCCACATGCATCACCCAGGGTTAGTTGACTGACCCGGATTTACCTGCCAAATTCCATAGTAAAAAAACGCTTAGCTCCGGTTTAGTTGGCTAACCTCGGGTGATCCAAAAGGATCTTAGAGGATGAATTTCAGATCGCTCTACCCGTTTAATGAAACCTTTCCTGGACTTTAAAGTTATTTCAAATACTCTTGTTTTATACTGTTTTTCGTGATTTATCATTTTTATTGACTATCTACATTCAAACTATCCCAAAACACATTAATAATAAGAAACAAATGAAAAAAATAAACAAAAATAATTTGTATGGACACTAATACTATTAAAACATAAGTAATAAAACAGATTTACTACAATAAGTAATAACAAAAAAAAAACAGGCATAAAATTTGTAAGTAAAAATAAATACCCGCGTATCTACCCGTGGGTAGGTAGATATCGGGTATTTACCGGGTAAATACCCGCCCTTGGGTATTTACCCGGGTAGTTACCCATCTCTAGGTAGTTCAAGTGGGACTTCACAAGCGAGTTATATAAGGTGTATCTAACATGTTTGGGAAAACAGTATGCAGTATTGTAAAGACAGCCTCTCAACGACGACACTTTGGAACATATTTTACTAATGTGTGGTTTCCAGGTTAATTCGTTGTCTAGCGTAAGTCCAAGGTATTTTTCCTCTTTAGATTGTTCTATTACTACATTATTTAATTTAAGTGTGATATCCGCATTAACTTTTTTGTATTTTGATTTGAATATTATGTACTTAGTTTTGGCGATATTAACAGTGAGCAAATCGTTTTGAAACCATTCCTGGAGAAGATTAAGATCACTTTGTGCTATTTTTACAATTTCGTCTATTGAATCACCAAAGTAAAATATGCAAGTGTCGTCTGCATAAAGGCTTATCTCTCCACGTATTGGTATTGAGCAAATGTTATTTATATAAATGAGGAAAAGAAGCGGGCCAAGAATAGATCCCTGAGGTACGCCACAGGTGATCATTTGAGGAGTGCTTTGGACGTTACCAATTTTAACAATCTGATATCGGTTCTTAAGGTATGATTCTAACATTTGAAATGCATTACCGGTTACTCCTATTGCTTTTAGTTTTTCTAATAGTAGTGAATGGCTGACCGTGTCAAATGCCTTTTTTAAATCAATAAATATTCCGAGAGTAATCTTTTTCGCGTCTATGTTTGCTTTAATTTTTGTAACTAAATCTATTGCTGCTGATAAGGTACTTGATGCAGAGCGGAAGCCATATTGACTTTTGGAAAGAAAATCTTTTTGCGTTAAATAATTATCTAGGCGACGGTGGATAAGTTTTTCAAAGATTTTTGAAATAATGGGTAATACTGACACTGGCCTGTAGTTTCCTGGATCCATTTTATTTCCCGATTTATAGATTGGCGTTACTTTTGCTACTTTCAACGAGTCCGGAAACGTACCGTCTTTCAGGCATTTATTAACACAGTTGGTTATGTTTGGAATCAAATACTGTTTTATGCTTTTGATACACTTTGTTGTGATTTTATCTATACCTGAGCTACAGTTTATATTAAGGGCATTTATTATTTTGTCTACTTCTTCTTCATCACACAACGGTAAAAAAGATAGAGAATCTACACTGCTATGTTGTGTTGTGTCATCTGAAGGCATACAATTATTATAATTATGGGGTGTTATTTTTTGTGCTAAAAGTGGTCCAATTGTTACAAAGAATGTATTAAAATATTCACATATTTCCTTTTCATCTGTTAATATGCTGGAAGTGGTAATGAGTTTAGAAGGAGCACAGCTTGATATGTTTTTGTTAATAGATAGAGAGTTTATGAGGTTCCACATTTTTCGGGGCTCGTTTTTACATTTTTCGAAGGAGTCTATGTAGTATTTGTTTTTCACCTTGTTGATAAGAATGGTAGTCTTATTCCTTTGTATTTTGAACTTGGATTGAATATCACTATTTTCTGGATCTCGCTTTAGATGCTGCCATAGTTCATTCCTTTTGTTGATGTTTTGAATTATGTCCCTGTTTATCCAGTCTTCTCTTGGCAAATTAGAAACTTTCATTTTTAAAGTGGTGCTACTTTTAACTATATTGATTATACAATTGTGTAGCGAGTTAAAGTCTGGTTCATTGTTTCGAATTAATAGGGGCTCGTTCTTTGCAGTATTACTAAGCACGTCATAATCACGTTGTCACTTCATCAATGTTGTTCGCTCTTATTTAGGATTCGCTCTTTGTTGTTTTATTTGTCATTTTTGCATTTGTTCTACCATAACAAGGAAATATTGTGGCGCATATATTCTGTTCGAAACTAGTAAATGTGAGTTAAATAGTACGGCGCAGATTTTTTGTTTTCCTTCCAGAAATTGAGAAGTTTGATTAGCACCGGAACGTTACTTTATCGCCTTAGTTTTTAGATTAGTTATTTTAAGTCCATCCTTGATATTCCTGTACCAATCAAATAAATACCTATATAATTAATTCAATTGAATAAAACAAAGTTTTATTGGCAGTTGGAATTTCAACTAAATTAATTTGATAAAGTTCTTAAAATGCCTGGTGAAGAAAGCTTTATTCAAGGGCAAAATAAAATAATTTCCCGTAATAAGCTTTTCTCATTTAAGATTGGTTTTTTGACTAAAAGTTTATCAGCAGTGATGATTTGTACAAAAAAATATATTTTGAAAGATACACGTAACCCATGAGAATTAACAATCTGAATAGTAGCTTGTGTCAGTAAAAAAATAACTTATTGTTAGTCTAGCGACATAGCATCTTTTAGAGCTTTATATCACCATTCATTGGCATTACTTTTAACAAAAACTCTCGACGTTTACCTACGAGGTTTCATTAACTAAGATCGGGCAAAAACTACGGTGGTTGATGGGCTCCCGAAAAGGTTAGAGAGAATAGTAAAAAACGATGTGCGTGTGATAGACTCAAGTCTGTCGTGACAAAAACGGCTCAGTTATTGCATTAAGAGTTCTTTTTGAACAGTCCCATTTTCTCTGCTTTGGATTACATTTAACTTACATAAGGCTCAGTTGGCATGATCGATAGACTCCGCATTCGAGGTGCGAGAAATCTGCATGAAGGCAGGAGGGTCCGCATTACGTTGGCAGCATCATAAAGACATGGTAAATATCAAATATAATTTCATACTGACTAATTAATCCTTTTTTGTGAAGGAAAATATTGTGAAGAAACCGAACTAATCCCAATGAGGCCTAATTCACTCATTGGTTGGCGTTGTCGACCATTTAAGATGATTTCGACAAAAACCTAAAAATACTTCATTGGACTTGTATTAAAAGTCATTTTCGTTTAAAGAGGCCCGTACGCATAAATCTTTATAGCCCAATTCGGGAGAGCGTTATAGAATATCCGTGAGCTTTTAGGAGTGAGTTATTGTATTGTACTATTTGTACTCGGCACCCTTAAAGAGTTTGACAGCTAATAAAAGTTATACGACAGGAATCAATTGTATTGAAACGGTTTGGGAGCATTGTTAGACGTAGATATGAATGAGTCTGAGAATAAAATAAATATAAATATATAATAATGTATAACCTCTCCTTCAAATGAAATGGAGGTATTTTGCTTGTTACAACCATCAGAAAGCACCTACCTTTTTAAGTAAACCTTTTGTGTTAGGGGCAACTTCCTACTCTGTCAGCCATCTTTAATAACGCATATTTAGTATTACGTAGTCAACTAGGAACCCTTCTAGTTTCGCCATATCTGTATGTCCTTCTGTCCGTCCGTCCGTACGTCCGTCTGCGGCTTAGTTCAGTGGCCGACAAAGTGGTAAAATAAAAAGTCAAAAAGCGTTTATTTTTAGGTTACCTCCCATACACGTAAAGTACATCCCTAAAGTTTGTAGTACCGTTGGACGTAAAAACAATCATACACGTAAAGTGTACAACAGTACAACCGTAAAGTTTGTAGTACCGTTGGACATAAAAACGATCATACACGTAAAGTGTACAACTGTACAAGCCTAAAGTTTGTAGTATTTTCAAAAAGTAAATATTTTCGGAAACAATTGCTCAGGAAGTTAAAAAAATGTGCCCCTCTAACTTTTGAAGCGCAAGTCCAAAAAATATGAAAATAGAGCTTTATAAAGACTTGCAAGGAAAAATATTTTGAACTTGGGTCATTTTTGTTTTTTTGCAAAACAACGTAATATCATCTCAGGGCATAGGTATAAGTCGTAAGAGCTGCGAATATACTCCTTTTATTGTTATAAGCATAGTATCTATTAACACCCTTTTTAAGTTCGCCTATTATGACGGACGGTAAACTATGAAACACTACACTGAGCATGGCCCGACATGCTCTTAGCCGATTTTTATTGTGTAAATATATAGGTTAACAATTTTTGCCGATTATAAAATTATAAAAAATAAAACTTGATGATAAACGGCCAGATGTGAAGATTAACTTTATACAACGGAAGAACCACCAGAATATCTACCAGTACTCGTATTACCCTTGGGGCACGGGTTAACTTAGCTCGCATTAAATACAACTTTCATATTATTTTTAAGTCGACATTAGGCAAGTAGAAAAAAGAAACAAGAAGCTTGTTAGAGGAAAGTAATAAAAAGTTGTTGAATTTGTCGTCGCTGCTTGGTTTGCAGCCGGAGGCTGGTCGGATCGTATCGACCGAGTGACGTAAGCGCGGAGGCTGCGGTTCGCCGGAACCGTGAAGCCCTAGCTAATTCTGTCGAGAATTTCAGCATGTTTCGTTGATCTGATAAGTTTAGCTATATATCTCTTAGCTTTAATATGATATATTTTACTAAATTCTATGATTAGACAAGTTTACATTTATTACAAAACTCAGCCCTCCATTAGCGTAAGTAGTTGTAACCTTAAACTTTTAATACCGTTTTCATGCACGTCGGGGTTTACAGAAAAAAAAATCCAGGATATTTTTAATTTATTTTTACATTTTAAGTATTTTATATTATCGATTTCTATAATTATTTTTTATGACGCACGCAAGTCGCACGTTATTTTGATATCGAACGCTATGAAAATTGGGACCAACTCTAGTTTGTCTCTGAATTTTCAAAATATAAATGTTAAAAATTTAATGTCGTAATGGCGATCGATATATATACCTACGCTTTGAAGGCATCATGGAGAGCTCATGAATGTATGTATACGTATAAAGCAGTGTCATACTCGTGTTTCGAATTTTAATGCCTTTCATTATATACAATCACATAAACTACTATTACGGGTCAGCACACTTAGCACTATAATTAAGTATGTATTAAAACTTAATGCCATAGCGAATAGTGATCATCATTTCACGCGGTAGGTACCTATAGTAAAATTTTCATGACCATTAGGTCTATCTTTTCAACTTGCAATTAAGGCGTTTCTCAGCACCCTGAACTGGGTGGGTCATTTTCCGCCCGGACAACTTCTAGCGCGTTAAGCCTTTCCGGCTTTTTCAGCTGGCCTTCAGTGTCTGAACTGAACCTTATGTAAGCGTCACACCCTTTTAATTATTATGATTCGTGTAGGTACTTTATTTTGTGATATTTTTGTTATTTGTGCTTATCAAAATAAATAAAAGAGTCGCCTTAAACTTTGAGAGAACGTACAACCTTAATAAGACTTTTTACTTGTAATTCAATCCAGCAATAAAATTACGTTACGAAACGAAACGAGCAATGACACCGAATTTCCTTCATAAGTTGAGTAATTCGAATCCAATCTCGATGGCAATGAGTCAGACAGCATCTCATTTTATCACCTATATTGACAGGTGACATATTTCTAGCTGCAACTGCAACGCCGCAATAGCAAAGTTGCTGTGGTCGCATGCCAAATGTTACCCTTTATACATCTACGAGTAGCTTCTCTTAATATTAACTCTACTAAATGTCCAATATAGTTAACGCGACAATGTGTCGGGATACTCGGGATGCGCGTCTGCTCTTATAAACACTTAATTAGACGTCGACATGTTAACGATATCAACCCACGGACTGACTTGCTGTGTACGATGACTCCCTGCAGAGTAATTTAGTTAGGTTACCGTCCGTCCATCGTAGCCGGGACTGTTGGTGTTAAATCGCGCGTGGAACTGTGTTTACCTCCGAGAGGTGCGTCATTTACCTATCCCTATCCTGATCGACAAAGCTGTATCTACCCACGTAGTTCTCGTACTTATAAGACGTTTTTAGTAGCCCTAACGTTGTTGTGACGGGGTTTGCTTGATTACTACCCTCTGTTTCCTTTAATACTGGCCTTAGTTAACAGTTTACTTTTTGTACTATTGAAAAATACACATTAATTTGTAAGGTATGATTTTAAAGTAACCTAAACATTGGAAGTATATTCCAATGTTTGGTTTACTATAGTTTGGTTCAGATCTGTTTCTTTCTTCTCACTCGTGCATAGTCAGAGAGCATCATACAATTTTTTTCTCTAATACCGCTACTCCTAAAAGAGGGATAGATAGGTAGTTTTTTTTTACTGTTACTCTCGATTTGGTTTACCAACCTATAAGAACCTTCCAGGAAGTCTTGATTTGATAACTAGGCGCGGGACATGGGGCAGATAGATAAGTATCTACTTAGCCTGATCAGTTAATGCGCGATGTTCGGTATACATGAAATTTCGAAAGCAGGCGTATTCTCAGAGATAAAAAGTAGACTGAGACCGATTTTTCACCCGCCGAAAAGCCCATTTAGCACATACCATAGAAAATATTACGAGTAGAGTCATTTTCGATACCTTTGAAAAATATATAAGGTAGAACAACGAAGATTTTTCTATATTCGAATTTAAACCTATTAGTTTTCCACTCATCAACTCTAAGGTTAGCTGGAAGAGATCCCTTACAGGGATAAGTTCGTCTTTGTACTTCAATTCTTTTCAGTTGTTTTGTGATTTATTTTGTGTACAATAAAGTGCTTACTACTACCACTACTACTAAACCTTGTCACTTTGACATAAAGTGCCCATGTCGAATACTAGTGCAGCGTCGAGCACAAGTACTTTTACCTTAATCATACACAACTGTTCGGATAAAGATATTAAATAGATAATCAAGATTTTTTAGTCCAATCAAAGTTCTTAAAGTCGTAACAACTGTTAAGTAGTAGTAACAATGTCTACAGTCGTATGTGTTAATAATTTAAAGATTTAAAATGGTTACTCGCCCACGTATTTCAAATACAAAGGCAAGAACAGTATTGTACTTCTAATTAGTACCACAATGCTGATTCATTCACTTGTTTATAAAACTGTTTTGAAACCATTTGATCTTTAAAACGCCCGTTTAATTATACGTTTCTACGCCAAAGACGCATATATTGGAACCGCAGGTTCAACACAAAAAACCGATTAATCAACCACAAACCACAGAGCGACATATTATTTTAGACACTCATAAAGTTCAACTTCAGTTTTGACACTTTGGTAACGTGGCGGTCGGTTGATGTATGTATCCATTCACAGCAGATTATACTAAACAATTGCTTTTTTTTTCAGGTAAGTTTTGAGATCCAGCTAGTCACTGAAAATCGTGTTGGTAAGTAATGATTGGTCGATATCGGATATATGTTCATAACTACAAGCCAATCTTACTTGTATGTTTGTAATCTTAACCAACCCCTATTTTTGGTGCTTGCTTCGATATTTTTGGTACCATGATCACATGGTCAATTTATTCTTGGTGGATTGTTTTTTCCACCCAAGTATTTATTAACAAACTTTATTTCTCAAGTTACACAGCTACGTACAATAACATCTAAATATATAAAAGAAGCTGACTGACTGACATATCCACGCACAGCCCAAACGGCTGGTCCTATAGACTTCAAATTTGGCACGTAGGTTCCTTTTATGGTGTAGGCGAGCACTAAGGAAGGATTTTTCAAAATTCACCTCCCAAGGGGTTGAAACGGGGGTCCAAAGTTTGTATGGGGAAACAAGATTAGTTAGACTATTTTATCTGAAACTTCACCGGAGTATTCTTTAAGATAAATGAGTAAACATGTGTTTCAGGTTTCTTGAGAATTTAACCCCTGAAAGGGGTAAAAGGGGTGCAAAAGTGAAAAAATCAACATAGGTATCGTTTATATGGTTTTTCGGGTCGCTGATCACGAAAAAAGCAACGATTTGAAGATCCAATGTGGCGAATGTGGAATACCATCTCTCCTGTTGGTATGCGATGGGTTTGAAATGGCAACATATAAATTTGAGTGTCGTTTTTTATTAAAATAAAGTAAAGTAAAGTAAATTAAAGTAAAATAAAATAAAGTAAAGTAAAGTAAAGTAAAATAATATAATATAAAATAAAATAAAATAAAATAAATTACACAAAAACAAATTAAATTAAATATAATGAATTAAAATAATATAAAATAAAATAAAATAGAATAATGAAATATACGATAATAACATGAAATGAAATGAAACAATAAAAAATTCAATCACAAAAAAACATTTTAAATTTACAAGGCTTTTTGTGCTTATCAATAATTTTTAATGTTCAATTACGACTAACATTCGGCTAACACGGCTATTATACAGGGTGTATATTTGATATTACGACATAATTCAAGGGTTATTAGTATAAACTCTAGCGAACATATTTTCATGTATTTAATTAAATATGAAAAACTTTCTTTTTACATACATATATATAGATGTTTCTTCAGTATATGTTAGTTTCTTCTTTTATAAAAGAAGAAACTGACTGAATGACTGACTGACTGACATATCAACGCACAGCCCAAACCGTTGGTCCTAGAGATTCCAAATTTGGCACGTAGGTTCCTTATTAAGTATAGAGGTGCACTTAGAAAGGATTTTTTAAAATTTACTCCCTAAGGGGGTGATTTGGGGGTCCAAAGTTTGTATGGGGAAACAAGATTAGTTGGACTAGTCCATTTGAAACTTCACAGGAATTTTCCTAAAGATAATTGTGAAATATCATCTCCTCTGTTGGGGCGCGATGGGCCGAAATCTAAAAATATCACTACGGGTGTCGTTATATGTTTATTTCTGTTTCTAAAGATTACAAATTTAGCACTTAGGATCCTTATAAAGCGTAGGGGTGCCAAAGAAAGGAGTTTTCAAAATTCAACTCCAAAGGGGATCAAATGGGGTTATAAAGTTTGTATGGGGAAACAAGATTAGTTCGATTATTTTATTCGAAAGTTCACAGGAATTTTCCTAAAGTTAAATGAGTGAAGACGTGTTTCAGGCTTTTTGAGAAATTAACCCCCAAAAGGGGGAAAAGGGGTAATATAGTAAAAGAACAACATGGGTATCGTTTTTCTGGTTTATTGGGTCGCTGATTTCAAAAACAATAACAATTTCAACATCCAACGAGGCGGACGTGAGATACCATCTTCCCTGATGGGGTGCGATGGGGTTGAAATCTCAAAATATCAATATTGGTGTCGTTTTTAGGTTTATTTCTGGTTCTAGAGATTCCAAATTTGGTATGTAGTTTTCTTTTAAGGTGAAGGGGTGCACAAAGATAGGATTTTTCAAAGTAGGGGTAAAATGATGGTTCAAATTTTGTAAAGGGGAAACAAGAATAGTTACAACTATTTTATTTAATATGGGTGTCGTTATCGGGTCGCTGATTTCGAAAACAACAACGATTTTCAAATCCAACAACGATTTTCAAATCCAACTTAGCGCACGTGAAATAAATAAATAAACCTAATTTTTTGTATGCCGATTGAAAATTACGTTTAGTACGCGGGCGAAGCCGCGGGTTAAAGCTAGTTATTAATAAATACAGAACGAAAACCTTAAAAATGAAAAGTTTTATCTGTGAGTTAGTGGATACAGAACGAAAACCTTAAAAATGAAAAGTTTTATCTGTCAGTTAGTGGCTCAAAAATTCGGGCCAGTAAACTTAGGGAAGTGCTATTGGCTCAAACGTTTGGCCCAGTAATAAGGAAGTGCCTAATGTGACGTGACAAATATTTCCCATTTGTCTGCGAACTTGCAGATGGTCCATGCTGCGACTGCAGCGAAGCTGCGTAAGAAACTTTTTTTTTAATATTTTATCGTTTGAATAAGCCTGAAGTTTTTATTATTATGGTGGTGGTGGTGATGATGGTGGTGATGATAAAGAGCACACTAGATAAAGCTTTTTTATAGTTTGGGTATCGCGAATCGACAGGACTCGGTGAAAATTGTACGTGTGCGCTCGTGCGGCAAAGTCAAGTAGCAATTTGTTTTTAATTTAATATAATAGGACGTGCCTAATTATGTTCATAATTCGACAGAAAAAAAATTACGTATGTATGGATATGTAGTATTATAATTTGGCAGGTAGTTAGTACCTACATACTACATAATGTGCACCCACTCACACATCGAAGATGATTTATTGAACCAATCAGCCAATAATGTTCTACAGTTGAACGGTTTGATCATGACTCTTCATTTCTGCTGCGTATGGAACGTTCTACCATTGTTATTAATGTATTATAATAACCAGATCTTTGAATCGCTAGAGCGTGAACATACAGGTTATACAGGGTGAAACATTTAAATATAATTAAGGGAGCCACTACTACTACAGCCCCACTCGTGGGGACACGCTTCCTCTTGTGAACGAAAGAGATAATCACATACATCTTTCTTCATGGAAAAAATCGTGAGGAACCCTAGTTCTTCATGACTTTTTGCTGTAATGAAAAGCAAATGGTAAATATCAAAAGATATTTCGTACATTCTAAAGTTTTGAAAAATCTTATTGGTACCAACAGCAACTGAACTGCCTATCGATATAGGTAGGTACCTTATGCTGTTGCAATAGGGGTTTAAAAAAAGTCAGTTAACAATGTTGGCGATGGTACGACACGAGGTTTAAAGCCGTAAAAAATAATACTAGCAGTAAGACATACGACTTTCAATGTGGAGGCCATTGAAAGTCGTATGTCTTCCTGCTAGTTTTTTTTTATGTGAATTCGATTTTGTTTGATTATGCATTACATACATTTCTGGCTGATAAAAATGGAAACTTAACGCTATGTTTGCATTGTGTCTTTAATGACAAAAAACCTGACAAGTGCGAGGCGGACTCGCGCACCGAGGGTTCCGTACAAACTTTATGTTGCAACTTCACCTAGCAGTAGAACTTTGACGTCAGCCACATGTACCGACAGAGTGGGGTGCACGGAATGGAGTTAGTATGGGAGTTTGATTTGCTTGATATTTTTTTATCACGTTAACCAATTATTTTTAACTTTATTTATAAGGCGGACTTCATCATATACCTAAATAAAAAAAAAACAATCTAAGTCGCTCAAATTACAAATTTAGTTCAGAAAAGGTTTTTTTGAATAAAAAAATAATTATAATGAGGTTAGGGTCAATAATATAGATTTCCTGTAATATTTAGAATAATATCAAGGTTGTGTAAAAAAATCCTATTTTTTCCTCCATAAACTTCGGAGATAAAGGGGGAATGGTATTTTTTTCAATATTATTACATTATAAAACAAGAATTTTTCATTGTATAAAAATAATAAAAAAATGTTTTAAAATTTGAAAGGACTAGCCATTCAAATGGTACCCCACATGACCCAGTAACTAAACTTTAAATTTTTGCCTTCTCTTTTATCGGGCATTTTTCATTGCAAATAAACCAATTTTCGAATCGGTATCTTAAGTAGTTCTCGAGATATTTAACGATGTGATAGACAGACAGACAGACTGAGTCACACCATAAGGGTTCCTTGTTTACCATTTTGGTACGGAATCCTAAAAAGAGGTAGATACTTATGTTAAAAACAAATCGGTTTTCGGTATACCTACTAAATATGGGTAAATACTGTTAAACTCTTAAGGAAAACTAATCCTTTCTTAAATAAAAAAGGAGCAAACTTGTAACTAAATGTAATTCATCTCCATAGCCTAATACATTATTTCACCTTGTATGTACATAGACACTTGAAATGGAAGTCATAAATCTCTAATTCAATCATTACTCATTCATAATGGATGGGGTAGATATTTATTAAATGTTTTTAGCTTATGTAGCGGAATAGGCAAGGTAGATAAATTTACCTATCATCTACTGCTAATATATGTTATTTAGAATTTAAAGTATTAATGTCATTACATCATAAATATCATCATTAATATAATAATATCATAAATTTCTTACAAAATTCGAAAAATACCATTTGGAGCATTCCACGCAATTGTCTACCGCGTGTCCCGTACGAACACGAATTTTATGAACATTGTAAGTTTTGGAGTTGCTTTCTTTGCGGCATAGGCGTAAAGAAATACTCAGAGAACTAATTATCGACTTAAAACGTAGAAAATAATTCTTTAACTAACTAAAATAAGCGTTTGTACGGGACAGCCCCGTGGAATGCTATACCTACAGTGTACGCAGAATTATACCGCGTAGTCGATCTTGTGACAAGTGCTGTCGGCGTCCCATGTTTACTTTTCACGTTCCATTTTTTTACATACCTACAGAATACTGGAGAGGAGTATAACTCTGCCGTCCACAAACTAAAAGGCCGCTAAATGTGTGAGTACTGTTTTGAGTTATGAGCGAAAAACGCGCCGAATCGCCTCTAGAAATATTGAGGCGATCAACGTATATTTTTTTCAACCGACTTCAATATTTCTAATGGAGGAGGTTCTCAATTCGTCTGTTTTTTTTTTTTTTTTTTTTAATGGATGTTACCTCAGAACTCCGTCATTACTGAACCGATTTGAATTTTTTTTTTGGTTTCTTAAAGTAGATGGTTCCAGGTTGGTCCCGTTTTTTTCAAAATCTATTTCTGATGATGGGATCCATGAGGAATTGAGGGAACTCCTCAAATTTGAAAGGCACATGCATGCTGATTTGGGTGATTTCTTAAGAAACTCGGGCATTTCTTTACGAAAATCATGAATTTGGTGGAGTGGATCTGATAATGAAGACCAGGGATGGCAAAGTGGAACTGCTTGGTAATTCCCAGGACTATCATCCGATTAAAAAAAAAATTTTTTTGTCTGAAAATAGATGGTTCCAGATTTGTTCCGTTTTTTTCCAAATCAACTTCTGATGGTGGGGTCCATAAGGAACTGAGGGAACTCCTCAAATTTGAAAGGCACATGCATGATGATTTGGGTAGTTTCTTAAGACACTCGAGCATTTCTTTACGAACATCATCAATTTGGAGGAGTGGACCTGATAATGAAGACCAGGGATGGCAAAGTGGAACTGCTTGGTAATTCCCAGGACTATAATCCGATTTAAAAAAAAATTATGAAAATAGATGGTTCCAGATTAGTTCCGTTTCTTTCAAAATCAATTTCTGATGATGGGATCCATGAGGAACTGAGGGAACTCCTCAAATTTGAAAGGCACATGCTTGATGATTTGGGTAGTTTCTTAAGACACTCGAGCATTTCTTTACGAACATCTTCAATTTGGTGGAGTGAACCTGATGATGAAGACCAGGGATGGCAAAGTGGAACTGCTTGGTAATTCCCAGCTCTATCATCCGATTTGAGACATTCATCTTTTCTTTGTAAGGAAATACCTTCAAGATAGTCCTATTTGATTATAGTTCTATTTTGATGATGGAATTCGTGAGGGATTGAGAGAACTCCTCAAATTTTAACGGCACATGCATTCTGATTTGAGGGTTTCCTTAAGTAACTAAAACATTGTTTTGGGGGAGCCAACATTTTGATGAAGAAGAAAAAATTCAAATTTGAAAGGCACATGCATGATGATTTGGGTAGTTTCTTAAGACACTCGAGCATTTCTTTACGAACATCATCAATTTGGAGGAGTGGACCTGATGATGAAGACCAGGGATGGCAAAGTGGAACTGGTCGATAAACCTAGAACCTTATTATCCTAGTTGTGACATTCATGTTTTTGATTTGATTTCTATTCTGATGATGGGGTTCTTGAAGAATTCAGAGAACTCCTCAAATTTGAACGGCACATCATCATCATTGTGATTAGAGGCTGTTCATAATTAGCTTACGCATTTTCTTACTGTGGCCATTATTTTGCTGGATGTTGATAATCAGGGATGGCATAATAAAACTGCTCGATAATTTACAGTCTGTCATCCAATTTAACACATTATTTTGTTTGTTTTAAAGGTCTACAAGGGAGTTCCGTTTGATTATACTTCACATGTAATGATGGAAGCCCCTGGGACATTAAGAAAGCTCCTCAATTTTCGATCGTACACGTGCGGTGTATTGGATATTTGTGAAGTAAACTGGCTAACTCAAACAAATTCAAAATTTCACTTTTACCGGGAACCAAATGAAGTCGGTTTTTTTTTTCTTAAAAATTATTATATTACTGTAGATCATAATATAAACATTTCTTTAAGTAAATTAAATTTATTTTTATTGATTATTTTATAGGTATAATCTTCAGTTTTCCTTTTTTGTTTTGTGTTGGAAGAATAAAAAATTAATAATTACATAGCTATAAAGCCGTTAAGGTATGTGTAGCTGCCTTTTAACCTAGTAGTTAAGATTAAATTGTAATGAGTTATACAACTAATACAAAGTTAAATTTAATAAAAGGCTAAAAGGCGGCTAAGTACTTATAGCTGTTTGGGTTTTATTTTTTACATTTAGCGCTCTAGACATAGATATCAATCACGACCTAATGTGTAGTCGCGACTTAACGTATGGAACGACACACGACACGACAGCGTAAGTAGTGCTTACTACTTATAGCTGATTGTTCCATTCCACAATGTTCAGTACAAATAAAGCCAAGCTATTGAAGTATCAGTGTGCAGACAATCCTCGGGGTAGTCTGCTAGAGTAATTGCAGCGAACAACTACAGGTCCATTAGAAAATCTACTTTAGCTAAGTCGCGCCACAAAAGATTTACACCTCAGATTTTCTGTACGCGACTACAAAAGTGGTAAAGAAACTTTAGTGGATGTCGCTAAACAAGCTTTCACGCTGATTAGATTCTTAATGCGTAGACATACGACGTGTAGCCAGCAAAAGGTTGCAGTTAACTACGTACTTACTCCTGCATTGCTTAGAAACTTCTAACTTCGTGCTTAGAAACTTCTAAATTGTCGTCCCACGTACGATCGCGATCTCTCAATTTTTTGCCTACTGATTTATTTTCAGTTACAGTAGGAACTGATTGTGGTGTGAAATTTCTAAAACAAAAATAAGCAGCAGAGCATCCGTGGGTCACACAAAATATTTCAGGTCAATTTTGAAATACGAAAGGTTTGCCATAATAGGATCTGTTTTGTTTATCAAACAGTTCGGAAAATTATAGCCAAAAGGGACGCCAATAATGAGTTCGGAAAGAGGCTATTGGAAGATTGAATAGATATTGGTCGGATCCAAAGAACAGGAAGGAGGCTTCAGATACCTATTAAGGGGTGATTGTGTTTATGTTATCGGTGTAACTTATTGCGTAAAAGTAGATTAATTCTCTGGAGTTGTATTTATGATCTTTCTGTATCTGAAACTATGTAAAACCTTATATTATGTTGTCATATAAACCCATGTGAATAAGCGTATCTTAGCAACTTAACTTGCTGTTGTGAAAAGTAAGATAAAATGCTTATCATTAAAAAAAGAACATATTTTAATAGAATACTTTTTAAACCATCAACTAACTTTTTAAAGTTGTTTTTAAATAAGATCATTATTTAAAATTTTGGTCCGTACCAAGATCATAGCCACTTCACCCAACCGTATAGTATGCCGAATATACCTACAAGCAACACGCTTTCACTGCTGTACATAGGGATTTCCCATCGACTGGTACATAGTATGGTCTTGTGCAGCCCCCATGTTCCAACCACTCTTTGGTCGGGCTATGTGGCCGCCCATTACCACTTTAATAGTGTAATCCTACGAGTTACGCTGTACATATATATAAGTTCTTCGTTCTTTGCGGTTTCTTTGGGGATCCCATAAGTTTGGCTTCGGACCATAAGCGCTTACATAGATAATACTTGTATAATACTGTTACAGTGTTCAGTAAAAATACTACGCGTCCGAGTAATCAATGTGTATGTATATACCTTATCTATACTATACACAGGTAAGATACATTCACTATTTAACTTATGCTTATGCGTCGAGTTATGACACTTATGACAATGATGGACATGATATTCAAAGTACTTGGTAACTGAGTAAACACTTTTATGCATAACAATCCCGATCGCCATTATCTTTTTATGACGATACCTGCATATATTAAAATAGAACAACATTATGCACTATAGTTATAATTACTAGAGACCGTATGAGTTAAAATAGTCTGCACTGACTTGCCAATGAGGAACTATGGCTACGATTGACGTACAGAGTACCTATATATAGAATATTTTGAAACGATGTCATGATTACTAATTTCAGTCACAGATTCATCCACGTAGATATTTTGCCATCACGCGGCTGGGCATTTTCGCGAGAAGAGATCCAAAAAAAAATTGTTTTAGGTTAGCGAGCTAACGTTTACGTAGGTACTCTCCATTTTGCAACCGGTGTACAAAGTGTTTGAAAAATGATAACGGAATGGAAAAATAAAATTGGGACTCTTTTTTTGTCCTAGTAGGATCGAAAGAGCTCATGATTCTGAGTAGGAAAAACATTAAATTTACCTGATTAAGTAAAAAAAGATTTGCATGTGGTGTCGTGGTAATTCCCGGCTACCAAAATGTGCCCGTATTCCCTCTGAACAGGGAAATCCAGGTTCATATGTGTACTCGTAAAGACATAGTGCACATGAGCGGAGGAAATCTACGTCACATTGTTATGTTATTGCTACATACTAGTAATTTTATCCTGTTTATTACTGCGTGGATTCGAGTGCTAAGAGGAAATGGTCGTTATCGTGTATTGTGACGTCACATATACCTACATCCACTAATTACTATGGCACACTTCAATGAGCAGGTCGATTATGATGGCCACTGCAGCTTCTAGGTAGTTAATTATGATGAATTCCTATTTTTTCTCTTACAACCATCCGAGACTTTGAATTTTACTCCATTTCGTTGTAGGTATTTCTATAACAGCTTCAACTTCCATTTGGCTCCGTTATGCCCCTCTACAGTTATCAGAATATTTTTCTCTCGTTTTGCCTAGGAAGTTTATCTTTAAGATATATTTTATATAATCATAGTTAAGGGTAAAAATCTATCACAATGCACTTACAATCAGCGTAAACCTTTACATTTCGTTGAGTTTTTCCTTCTTTTATGATCGCTCTAAAAGCATACCAATAATTACTCGTTTTTATGTGTGTCACAAAAGGCAAGAAAGTAACGAAGGAAAAATATTGAACTACTTATATATTTGAATAAAGAACTACATCTTCAATGTTCTTAAACAACCCCTAGTAACATACAATTACATCATGTTACTGTACTGTGTTACTAGGTACTTACTGTAAAGAAGTTTGACAAATAATTTGAACGTTATTATTTTGCCTATCCTATCAAATTCCTAATCAGACATACTTACAATAGTATGTATAGTAAAACCAAGAACTGCTTTTGCGCACCCGCTTTAAATCCGACACTGTCTATATATAGCTAAAAGGACTGTTAAAATTACGTAATTACTTAGGTCAGCATGCAGCTTGCACGCTGCCCTTTATTTTGGGACAACCTGCTAATTATACAAACTTGCCTCGTTACGCGACTTCGTCCGCGTAGTTACAAAATAGTTTGCTTACCATGAGTTCTACGTAACCGTAGTCGATAGCGACTGCTCGATTCGATAGTATTTGCATCTTGCTCGTTCTTAACTGGTGGAAGCGAGATGCAAACACTATCGAAGCGTAACCGTAGTCGCTGACGACTACGGTTACGCACGTTTTCATTCCTTAGAGGTCAAAACCGACCGAGTGCTAGTCGGACTCTCTTACCGAGGGTTCCGCACAAAAGATGCTTTGTGTACCGGAAATGGCGGACGGACAACGAAGTGACCTTATAAGCCTTATAGTGTAAGGGTTGCGTTTTTTCCTTTTGAGTTAGGTACGGAACCCTAAAAATACAAATTTTAAGGACTAGTAATCTTTAACAGTTTTTGTATAAGGAAACTGTTTATATACCTACACGTATAGAAGTTTGGAACAACGTTAACTGGAAGTGGGTATGTATCTACGCACTAACAGCTATCAGTATTTTTTATTACATTTCCATAAAAGCTCATATAATCCCCATTATATCCCCTTAGGAGGTAAAAGGTAGCTTTTGAGCTACTCCGCAACTATTTGTATTCTCATATTAATTTGTTTTAATGGTTCTGCGAAAAAATTTCCAAACAGATAGATTTATATTATTAGTTCCAATTTACCTCGGCTCTTAACATTGACCTAATTACCCATAGGGTGGACCGGTGTATTAGAGATTCATAAATTTCGCACAGTCAAGGACAAAGCAAGGCTAGGGAGTGAAAGGTTGCCCGGCCCGTGACGTCAGCGCTCGTGGGGTCGTGACAGACCGAATAACTGTCAGTGGCAGGGCAATATTTATGTGCGGCGTTAGTGGATGATCCGGGGCGTGCATTCGATCTGATTCGAACCGTCGCGCACATTTGTAGTCATGTATTGTTCGATTTTCTAAAACTAAACTACAACACTTTTCAATATCGGTGAGTTTCTTTATTGTTTCATAAATATAGGTAAAAGGTATTACGGGTATACATTCTAAAAATACTGCACTGAATATAAAATGTAGTATGTCTATAAGTGTCAATGTCGGTTTCGTCGGTTGCTCGGCTGTGTGATGCATCAAGGACAATGAAGATTGCAAACGCCTTAAGAGTAAAAACAAGTGCCCGCTATCAGTAAGTCATTCATTTAATTATACATAAGTTACATTATTGCTCTTTCGGTAATATACCCATACATACATCGCAACGAACTATGTTATAAGTAGTGCCAACAGATCATATATTAAATTGCAACTCTGTGATAAAAAGTATATACCTACAGAAACGTCAGATCCTGAGTCACTCATTGACCGAACGTCGACGTCAGTAAACAGCTGTAGTGTGGTGTATCACTTAACCTCACGGTTCTAGGTAACAGGGGTCACAGTTCACGCACTATCCTTTAAGTAGGGAACGAAATTTGAATACGGCTATGTAAATGTGAATTACTAAGTGCATAATTAAAAATAAGTATACTTATACGAAATTAAAAAGTAGGTAAGTGGCTACTTAATAAATAGGGACGCAATTTTCGGGATTTCGATACTGATTTTGTCTATATAGAGAGCTCTTATACTTTCAGAATTTCTCATATTTGTTCATACTAGACGACAACTTAATGACTTTAAAATATAGTTATATGTATTCTTTGGTATTACAGAGTCGGTAATTTAAGCTGGTGGATTTCACACACCGCTTCACATCAGACGGTTGTCGAGTCACATGCTGTGCTATAGAAACTACTTTTATTTTAATTGCCCTGAATTATCTTTTTATCTTTGCACACATTGCACTGGACGGACAGTATTTAACTGCCTAACTTTATATTTAAATCACACTGGCTCCGCCCACAACATCCTCAGTTTCATAAAAAAAAATTGAAATTGGGGCAGAAAATAGCTTGTTACTTATAACACTTTCGGCTCATAAGCTATGTGTTGGTTGTCAATGAAAAAAAAGCATTTGTTTTCGAAATATATACAGTAAGTGTAACTTACCTAACGACCTATCTCTACCGACCTTAAATCTAAAATAGGTCCTTGAGGCATTGTACCTAGGATGCTGGCAGCATTTCCTCGTTGTATCGCAATGCTGATACGAAATTTTACTTTGTCAATTAAATGCTTACGTCGGAAAACTAAGTAAATATCTTAAAATGTCAACATACGAAATTTCATGATAACGTATGCATCAAGTTATAGCAGATATCATCAACTCATACCTACGAATCATAACTTTTACAAAAAAACAGTGTCCACTTTTCGTAATATTACGCGCAACCAACAATTATTTTAGGACGATCCCGTATATTATCTGTTCAGCATATAACTCTTGTATGGCACATTCAGTTTTTCGAATTCGAATATAATAAGAATAAGTAGTTTCAAAAGTCGAGGCCACAGCAACCACGAGCAGTGCCCGCTGTCGCTCATGCTTTGCCGCCGCCGGCGTGCCCGCGAGCGGATCGCACACACCAGTCGAGCAGTCCTCTCTTAGCCGCGAGTGAGCGCGCAGCCAAGCGGCGCGGCTCCGC
This sequence comes from Lathronympha strigana, assembly GCA_949128165.1. NCBI lineage: Eukaryota > Metazoa > Arthropoda > Insecta > Lepidoptera > Tortricidae > Lathronympha > Lathronympha strigana. The sequence continues at coordinate 8,280,775 of OX421907.1, read as the reverse complement.
TCAGCACATGCTCACGGAATGTCACCTACCTTCCACAATCGACAATAACACCCGACTGTCCCGTACCGCCGAAACGCACCTCTAGTGCGCGGTGGTTTCATAGTGAAGTTCAAGTGTTTATAGGTAGTGTGTCTTTTAAATCCAACCTTGTAAATGTTTTTAGTTTCCTTTGCCGGTGTTGGTAATTAGAAGTGTGTATGTTGTGTTTCGGTCACGCTTCGTTTACTTCTTAAGTAAAACAGGAAATAGCTGTGCACCGATGCTACCGCGTGTACCCATAAATATTCCTACGTAATTAAATTTGAATGTGAGGTCTTGAATCCGGTTTTTTGTTTACGAATCGGATTGACCTTGGCGGTAAGTCGCACATTAGGTTCTATATTAATAAACTAATTATAAACTATTTGTATTCTGAACTTAGGTATATGATCCGTCCATTATTCGTATCGAGGCTAAATTAACAGGAGTCAATCGATCTGTCTTCTGCCAATTGGGAGTTAAATATATGCAACGATGTATTGGTAATAAACGTAGTTCAATTGCTAGTTAATATTGAATAGTTTCAATGTAGGTTATGAATCAACAAAACGATTGTATTTTTTATTACAATATACATTTATTATTGTTACATCTGTAAAAGGAACGCATAATTTAATTTGTTATCGTTTTACTAAACGGATATTAACTGTTTTGTCGAGGCTAGCAGTATCAGTTAAATATTATGTAAGTACCCATGCATCTATCATAGCAATTTAAATGTCAACACATTTGTAAGCAAGACAAAAAATACATAGGTAGTGTTTTCTCTATGTAGGCCTTTGGGACACCACAAAATTTGTACCCACGCCCTAAATATTTTTTCATACTATTCCCTTTATTTATTTTCATTCCTAAGTTAGGTTTTTACAATATGTCTATAAAAGTAAAATATAAAACAACATACAAAAAAAAAACATAAAACATAAACACATTATAAAAAACCTAATAAATATACTATTTATTATTATTATTATTAATCAAAATAACTTAAAAAACTTCAAAAAAAAATTGCCAAACTGTGGAACATTTTGTTGAATTACAATTTGGACTGAAATTCCAGCAAGAGTGAGTTTATATATTTCGTGGTTAATATTTTTTTGTAAACAAGGATACCTACTACCATCGACTTGGCGGAAACGAAATAAAAGCATAGAAGGCATGGATATCAGCATACCTACATAATGTTCGAATCGCCACGGGCGAGTAAGTGTCGCTCCTGATACGAGCCGTCCATTGATTGTAAATATATTCACAGATTAAAACTGCCTGAAACAACACGAAAATATTGCGGATTGGATTCACTTTCAATTTTTCATTCATGATAAAAGGAATTTCATGATTTTTTAAATGTTTATTTGATCGGAACTAGTTTTATCAAAAATAATCGGAATTCAGACGCAAATCATAAAGATTTAGTAATATAATTTGCTGACCATATACTTTCGGGCATATCCGCCAGGTCTGCCAATAAATGTATGGGAAAATTGTCTGCCGGATGCCCGGCAGACATACTCACTATGGAGATCTGATCGATTGCCTGAGCATAATTATATGGCCGGCAATTATTTCATTAGGACATCGTGGAAAACTTTTATCTTAGTACATTATGTAAAAATTTATTTTATCTTAAATTTAATCTATCTAGCAGTACAAATTTCCATTTATGTTTTTCGTGTAAGTTGTAGTTTTTGTACGTCTTTAGTATAAAAACGGATGTGAACTTTTAATAACTTAAAGTGTCATAATTTATGTGTGATAATTGTATGAGTCTAATGATGATTCCATTAACTTTATAGGTGTCATATTTAATATGATAAATAGTAGCAATACTAAAAACTTGCGTGAACTCCCTCGTCAACAGGTAGCTCCATAGGTATACGGACTTGTTTTAAATCTTAGAATAACCTACTCTCTCTACAGCCTACATGTGAAAAAGTATGTAGGTTAGTATAGCTCTGCATAGACAATATTAGATATATATCTACCTAATTTAAGAAAAGTGCCGACTTAGTTTCACGTAAAATGCGGACATTCTCATTTCCCAGACACCTTATACGGAAGCGCATTACGAAACAATGTGCAAAATGCACACTCAAACACTTAAACTCCAACTCTCCCGTTTTTTAACAGAAAAATGCGCTGTCGATGTACGAGTTTCTACTATTGATACTACCTATCTTCTTTACGGGGAAGAAATAGCTGCTTGTTTTGAAAGTTGTAGACTGATTCAATCCCAACTTTGTTTGATTCTTTTCCAACTCGATGCAGTTAGGTAGACGTTTCCAAATCAATCGAACTACTGTTAGGTATTCTTTTTGAGTATTTCGTTTTTCTGAAGTTCATCAATTACTACAAAATATTTTGCGTCAGCATCATATAACCATCAATTGAGGTGTATTTAATATTATACATTGTAACTAGATGCAAAAAACGAAAATCTGGATTGAGGTCAGGTCTGCTTTTTTTCCCTCTTCAGTTATATTTTCTTGAACATTACGCAGAAATAATTTACGATATCTAAATGGTTATAATTCGTAATTATATTTTTAAGTTAAACTTTGTCAGGAACAAAAAAAAATGCCGAGTTTAGTTGCTAAAGTAAATCGTCAGATAAAAAATGATTATCAAGTGATAGGCAAAAAAAAATTGGCGATGAAAAACACAGGACACTATTTTCTAAGCAATAAAACTACTAACAGATTATTTGGTTGGTAAGCAAAAACAGGAAATTTTGCGGATACGCGCCAGATCGTAAATCGGCCAATAAAGTCTACAAGAAAGAAGCTCGTGTCAGTTTCTTCGTACTTCTCCTTTAAACATGCCAGGTATCGCCAGAATTCATCCTTTTGAAATAATCCAGACCAACATTTCAATGCCGACCTTAAATTAACTTCCCAAAGAAACTTTACTCTTATAAATTTAACTCCGCTCTTGTTTCGTCTTTGCTTAACTAAATTTATCTAAATAAGTTTTATAACAGAAAAGGTTGTCGTTTCGCGCACCAACTTGCATTATTAATTATTTTTCCTCAATACCTGTTCAATATTTACGAGGGATTGCTATTACGTTAGATTTATATTCTTGGATTAATTTGGACGGGCGTACAGGTCAGGAATTTAGCTGATCTGGAGGGGTACGGATGACAATAAATCAGAATCAAACAAACGGATTTTGAAAAAGAACGTCCGAATATTTGCTGGTGAGACCCTTCTCAAAGTCAGGCCACATAATGTGACTTTTTTTAGGATAAGTAGTGTCTCTATTATACGAATGTTTTTGCCAGTATTATATCAGCTATACGCATGTTCTCGCCTTCTTAAATAGTAAAATACCTACCTACATTGATAGTGATACTTTTATGAAAGTACTATCATATTGGGTATATTTGGCTCGTATGTTATATTATGTTTTCATCCATTCACGAGATGAATAACTTCACACATAGTGTGACAACAAAGTGTTGAAATCACAAAGGCCTAAAATTCGACTACAAACGTTGATCGAGTTTCCGTTTGAAAAAAATAAAGAACGGGTTCCAAAAATACTATAACAAATAGGTAGTAGTGAAGCTCTAAAGATAAATAAAATAATAATATTATACTTCGTATCCAAATCGAAGATTACATATATTTACTAGCAGCAGTACACGGTTATGTGCTGTCCTTGTCACACATTTAGAGTTAAAATATTATTCAAAAAATGTTCTCGCTGTCGCCCGCCGCGTAAGGTAGGTGTCGTGCCGGTGCACGACCGCGCCCCCAGCGGCGTGGTTTATCATTACATTTTTTTGTGTTTGTCCGAGTCACACGTATTTTCTCGCAAAAATAGTGTTTTAGTGTATATCTATTTCAGATTGAAGGATTAGGGTGAGTGATTTTACACATCTTCAGAACGATGAATTCAAATTACAGAATAAAACCGCGGCCTAGTTGCCGTTTAACGAATCTTCTTTCGGAAAGTGATTTTGTCCAAATGTTTGATTTTGCTTCCAATATATGTGTGGTAGATTACAATTTAAAATTGAATGTTAGTGTGGTGTATTAATCATATAATAACTAAAAGAATAGATCAAGGAATCTGTACTTTGTTCGAAATAATGCTTTTACATCTACCTTCTTTTTTCTAAGTAATATAAGTAAGGTACATGTTAAAGGCACGGGTTGTTACTCGTAGATTAACATACAAATTTAAACCTAATTAAGAGAACTTTAAGGTTCGTTATGTATTTACGCGTTATAATTCGTATCAGGTTTGTGTACCAGACCGTATACTAAAAATTGCGCCACACGCCATACTCGAGGGTTAGCCACTTACATCTAACCCTGGTATTTAACGAAAACAAATGTAATCTCATCTACGCAATGATTTCATCTACCTTTCCAGAGTTCTGAGATAATTATAGTAATAAGTATTGCAATGCTAAAAAATTATGAAAGTCTACATGAATTTCACAAATTGTAGTAAATTCGGTTAACAAAATGGCATCTAAAAGTAATTTAAAGTAAAATAGCCATAGAGGTTCCCTCATTTATCTATAGTTTTGTTAATGAAAGCTAGCTTATGATCCGGATGTTGCCGTTTCGACTATCGTCGAGCCTTCGGGACAATATAGGTATTTTAGAGGTTCCCCATTTTATCCCTAAAAGGGAGGTATGACCTCTTCAATTCTTCATGTTTGTCTTGTATTATTCGTGACAGACAGCCCCGATTAGTCAGCTAAGAAGTACACATACTTATAGCGCTTCTTGTACGTCGTCCTACCTACTTCATTTATATGAACTGTCATAAAGATATGCTCGCTTATAAAGAATCATGAGCTCGCTGAAATAAGTAACAATGACTACAATCAATAATTATCATCATAATGTTGTTGCAGAGAAAAATTGTAAAATAAAAATAAGATAGGTTTCGTATAAACTACGTTCCTATTTACGAGTAAGCCTATTTCAGGTTCTATCAAGGAAATACGACTTTAATGAGTCGGAATATATAATCTTGATCATGTTTTAATGAAGTCAAAATACTATGATATTGCTATTTTGAGTCAGTTAAGGCTCTAAACTAAAGGGAAGTGTAACCGCAGCGGCAGTGCCGTATTACCCTGTTCCGCTAAATAGCGCGAATGCTTGCTGTAGCCGCTGCAGGGGTTTAATTTGCGACCTAGTGTCTATACGATTAAAGAAGGATAATTTATGTTCAGAGTTGTATTCTTTGAGTATAGGTAAGTTATTTAAGGTAAATAATAAGTTTTTTGTTTTGTTCAAAGACTCGAAAGAGGTTATTTTTATTTTCCTCATATTTTAGATAACGTAAACCGTTCAATAAACAACGATATAACCAGGTCAAAAATATGATATTTTGGTTTATGTAAAAATTTACAAAATACAATACCTAAATAATATGCGGACATTACAGGTTGTAATTGTATTGTGATTGGTGGTTCGTTAACAAATTGCACACCTAAAAGGTGTTCAATCGCTTTCCTGCATGCTCAGAGCGAATAACGAGAAAACTGGTTAAAGACACAAAATAGTTAAAGTTTTTTGTGGTTTTTTGTATAACAATAATACCTATACTTACTGATTTTCTTTATCAACTTTACGTATCCCCATCACGAAACAAGGATAGTTTGGTTCCGGAATTTGAACCAATATCTGACGGCGCAGTCTTGCGAATTGTTGCGGTTAGTAAAAACGAATTACAATGCAATGCATGCAATGCATGAAATTATATAAATCATATGATTTTTACATATACATATTATAATAGAAGTATTGTAATTTGTATATGTAGGTAGTGAATGTTGTGGATCACATTTTTATGATACCTACATATAAAATTGTAGATGATACCTTTACGATACTTAATAGGACTCAACACGACTTAATGAAAATTAAGTCGGATATTAATATTGTCGTACGTACCTACTATTAAAACCTCACCGTTTAGGAGGGTGTTAACCAAAAATGAATAATTTTACGAAGCTGAGTGAGTTTGCTAACAAAAACCTCATTGGAGAGCAAATGGTTTTAACCCAATTGAATTATCACGAAACTAATATTCCTGTTTATTGAAAGGATGAACCAATATATACTGAAGTAATACAAACAACGACTTAAATTTTGATTTATAGTTTCCTAGAGAAGCTTCATAATATACATATATATAAAAATATATATATTTTCGTAAGCTATATCGATGAAATAGGCTTAATCTTATTAAATACCCTACGCTGCTCCGCTTTAACAGTGCCGAGTTACGTGACATAAATCGCGTGTAAATTTGTATAATTTTGCTCCGTTTCAACAATTATGCCACAAAAATTGTGTCAAATAAGCTTGCTTTAACAGCGTTGAGCTTTAACACATTAATGATGTCAAGGATCGTCCGCTTTAGCAGCGTTGAGGTACTCCACATTAATTGTGTCGAGGGTTGTAGAACTTTGCTCCGCTTTAACAGCGTTGAGTTTCTCCACATTAGTTGTGTCGAGGATTGTAGAACTTTGCTCCGCTTTAACAGCGTTGAGGTACTCCACATTAATTGTGTCGAGGATTGTAGAACTTGCTCCGCTTTAACAGCGTTGAGGTACTCCACATTAATTGTGTCGAGGATTCTAGAACTTTGCTCCGCTTTAACAGCGTTGAGGTACTCCACATTAATTGTGTCGAGGATTCTAGAACTTTGCTCCGCTTTAACAGCGTTGAGGTACTCCACATTGATTGTGTCGAGGATTCTAGAACTTTGCTCCGCTTTAACAGCGCTGAGGTACTCCACATTAATTGTGTCGAGGATTCTAGAACTTTGCTCCGCTTTAACAGCGTTGAGGTACTCCACATTAATTGTGTCGAGGATTCTAGAACTTTGCTCCGCTTTAACAGTGTTGAGGTACTCCACATTAATTGTGTCGAGGATTCTAGAACTTTGCTCCGCTTTAACAGCGTTGAGGTACTCCACATTAATTGTGTCGAGGATTCTAGAACTTTGCTCCGCTTTAACAGCGTTGAGGTACTCCACATTAATTGTGTCGAGGATTCTAGAACTTTGCTCCGCTTTAACAGCGTTGAGGTACTCCACATTAATTGTGTCGAGGATTCTAGAACTTTGCTCCGCTTTAACAGCGTTGAGGTACTCCACATTAATTGTGTCGAGGATTCTAGAACTTTGCTCCGCTTTAACAGCGTTGAGGTACTCCACATTAATTGTGTCGAGGATTCTAGAACTTTGCTCCGCTTTAACAGCGTTGAGGTACTCCACATTAATTGTGTCGAGGATTGTAGAACTTGCTCCGCTTTAACAGCGTTGAGTGTCTCCATTGCTCCGCTTTAACAGCGTTGAGTTACTCCACATTAATTGTGTCGAGGATTGTAGAACTTTGCTCCGCTTTAACAGCGTTGAGTTTCTCCACATTAATTGTGTCGAGGATTGTAGAACTTTGCTCCGCTTTAACAGCGTTGAGTTTCTCCACATTAATTGTGTGGGGGTTGTAGAACTTTGCTCCGCTTTAACAGCGTTGAGTTTCTCCACATTAATTGTGTCGAGGATTGTAGATCTTTGCTACGCTTCAACAGCGTTGAGTTACTCTACATCAATTTTGTTGATGATTGTACAACATTTCTCCGCATTAACAGCGTTGAGTTTCTTCACATTAATAAAATCGTGTTGAGGATCGTACAACTTAGTGTTAATTGTATACAATAAATAAACAATAAATAAACTTTGCTCCGCATTAACGGCGTCTCGTGTTACATACTCGTATTCTACAGGAATTGTGTAGAATGTAATAAAATTTTACTCCATCAGGTTGTTTTTACCATGATGAGACTTCTTTTCAATAGTAGCATTCCGATTATCAAGATATTAAAATACTCCACGTGTCAGTTCCTTATTATAACAATTATTTACAAAAATAGTAATTCTCTTGCTGCTGTAGCGTACTGGTCAATATTTCGTTATCCTACAGTAGAATCGAAGGCACCTGCCACTTAAGTTTTTTATTACAACGTTCTACTCAAAAAGGAAAAACTTAACGTATTAACCATTACCCACCACTTGAATTATTGTTTGGTCTCAGTATAAATCTGTATGTACATTTTATAACAAGATTTCTTTAGTACTAATCTTGCTATGAAGAAACTACTGATAGCTTGTTTTACTAATCACACAACTGGTTTTTGTCTTCCATTTTTACTTCGACATGAAATACAGGCATATCTAAAGTATACAATCACTATGCAGGGATCAGGGATTCGTCAGTAAAGTTCAATTAAATGAACGAAGTATAATTTAAAGCAGGTATATTCAAGTAATGTTAAAATTATATCGACGATAATACACACTTCAGTGTTTTGCTTCACCTAAAATGTTATTGAAAGTAATTTCATTCTTTATTAATGTCGTTCCTCACTTGGACACGCACAGCATGGCATGCATAAGTCCAATCTAATAAAAATATTCATATAATATTTACATAATAGTACCGTTTTATTTTATTAGGCACCCATGTATGAAGCTAATTATCAGGAACCCATAGGAGCGTCGGATTTGACTTCGATATTTTATTTTATTTTTCCTACTTATATGTAGTATTACAATTCTCTAAACATCTGCTAGTAAATATATGTAATCTTCGATTTGGATACGAAGTATAATTAATAATCAAACGAACTTACCTGTGAAGTTTGATTGGAATTATACGAGTATCCAAATCGAAGATTACATACTCCCACCCTCCCAGACCCTAAAAATTAAAATAAAATAGTCTCTGGTCCTAACACAAAAATATCTATGTGCTCTAAAATAATGATAAACCACGCCGCTGGGGGCGCGGTCGTGCACCGGCACGACACCTACCTTACGCGGCGGGCGACAGCGAGAACATTTTTTGAATAATATTTTAACTCTAAATGTGTGACAAGGACAGCACATAACCGTGTACTGCTGCTAGTAAATATATGTAATCTTCGATTTGGATACTCGTATAATTCCAATCAAACTTCACAGGTAAGTTCGTTTGATTATTAATTATAGCTAGTTAGCGAAAGTTTGGTACGATTATGATTTGGGCTTTGTGACCACAATGACGAATTGTTTAGGGAATACAAACATAGAATAAATAAAAAACGGCCAATTGCGAGTCGGACTCGCGCACCGAGGGTTCCGTACAAGCTTTATGTTGCAACTATACCTAGAAGTAGAAATTTGACGTCAGCCACATGTATCGACAGATTGGGTCACTCGTTTGCAATGTTTGCACGGCATGGAGTTAAAGCGCGCGGTTGTTTTGTGCGGCAATCGCAGCGTTTAGACGCATGCGATTAACGGAATGCGTTTGCCCCGTATGTTTCCGTTACCTGCTGCGTTAACCGCGTAAAACAATGGTCTATAATTATATTACCTGATTTGAAATTATCTGCGTCTAACGCATTGCGTGTAACGTAGCGTTTATCGCATAAAACAACCGCGCGCTTAGTATGGAAGTTGGTTTTTCATTGATATTTTCTTATGCCGTAAACCAATTTTGATAAGTTTATTTATAAGACGGTACTTACAACATGGTATCATATAAATTTAAAGAAAAAAAAAAACAATCTAAGTTGGTAAAATTGGAAATTTAGTTCAGAAAAGTTTTTAAGTATTTATTTAAAAATAATAATGAAGTTAGGGTCAATATTATATTTTTCTCTAATATTTAAGATAATAATATTAACGTTTTGTAAAAAAAATCATTTATTTTCCATCATAAACTTCGGAGATAAAGGGGGAATGGTATTTTTTTTTTCATTTATAAATAAAAAAATAATTCATTATTAATAATTATAAAAAATTGTTTGAGAATGTGCAAATAGGTCCTTTCAAATGATACCCCACCTGACCCAGTAACTAAACTTTTAATTTTTTCCCACTCTTTAATCGGGCATTTTTCATTGAACATAAATTAAAATATATAAAAAGTCCTCTCTATGTGTCTGGATTAACTTTGTTTATAATTATCCCAAATTTAAAATCGGTAGCTTAAGTAGTTCTCGAGATATTTAACAATGTGACAGACAGACAGACAGAGTCGCACTATAAGGGTTCCTTTTTTACCATTTTGGTACAAAAAACATCAAAATAATTGATCGATTACTTAAGTATTTATTAATTTGAGGCAATAATTACATTCAGGCACACAGCAAATAACTGTTATAATAATAGATCATTGGCTTATTACCTATTAAGATTTACGTAAAACGGTGGGGCAGGATATTTAAGAACGAACCATATTAGAAGTTGCGAGGCAAACCCTATATTGACAAATATTTACCTACAAGTTAAACTTCAACAAGTACGTGATGAATCAGCAGTTTTGTATTAGTCTGGTTTTTTTTAAATTGTTTTTAGTATACATAATTCTAGAAACCTTAGTAATAACAAACCGGTTCCTAAATGATCAAAGTGCGTTCGAGCGTCATAAAACTTCGTCTTTGGCGGTAATCTTTAAGAGACTGGGAAAGGTCACGATAATCTCGAGATCCGAAGCAAATCGCTCCACATCCACGAACTGTCTCAACAGCAATTTAAAGTCCAGAGGATTAGGAATAGACTCAAAACCGAAGCCGTGACTTGGGTGCCAATGCCAAGTAAGAGTTTAGGGGTGGGGTATAGGTAGTGAATAAATTACGTTTTACTTAAGAATAACACTTAAGCGACAATCATCTATCTTTGTGTCTATTTGGTTATTTTTACTATTTTAAATTTATTTAATATTTAATACGTACTTTTATTAAGGTTTTGATTTATCAACGAGAAACAAACTCGCATACTGAGTCTGTGCCGTGCACACATGTGACTGACTGAATGTTGTTGCACTTGGCCGGTTCTTTTTCTTTTAAAAAATATCAAGAAGTTCTAATGACATAAAATTTTGAATTCGTTATTTGGTCGAAATATTAACACCTCGTGTCAATATTTCAGCCACACTTGCTGAAATTTTTGTTGCAAAGTGCAAATTTAAATTAATCCTAACCTAACTTAGCACTTATATACTTATCAGTGTTAGTTATATGGATGTCGCTGTTAAAATACAATCGCATCATAATCATACTCGTAACTGTAAAAGGTGCAGTTCCAAGGTCATCTTTTTTGATTCACATTTTCAGATTTGCATGGCTAAATACATGATTATAATTCAAAACAATGATAGTTGTAAACAGCTGTACTGCATTACAATACCTTGATATTGCATTGTGGAATCTTCAATGTCCCTTGAAGTGCACGATACCACCCAGATAGCTTAATATGATTATAGTTGTAATAAAAAGCAAGACTCGACCCTCTATTGTGCGCAAAGCCTCGATCACATCGACGTCTATCGTGCAGGCTATCGCGACTATCGCGAGTGAGCAAGAACTGGCAAGTTTTGTATAAAATACCTTATTTTAACTCACTCAATGCACTTACTATTATTTGTATTAAACAAAACCTCTCGTTCGATAATGTAAACTCATTGGGAATTCTGCTTGACTTTATAGATACGGGCTGTAGAAAAATGAATATACTTTCGGGGATATCTGCCGGATCTTACAATAAATTTATGGGAAATTTGTCTGGCGGATGCCCGGCGGACATACCCACTATGGAGATCTGACGGATTGCCCGAACGTATATGGCAAGCAAATTGTGTAAAGTACCTAGCTGATAAAACTGTGCCGTTCACTGTGTAATGGGAGCTACCGTATTGTCGCTCACCAGGCGGCGCCACTCATGCGTGGGTCCTGTATCAGTATGAGAGAACTGTCAAAGTGACGTTTGAAATGTTCCCGCTGGACCCACGCTCCACTAGTGCCCCTAGCGGAAAATTGACTCGCGGTAATCCTCATTGGTCGCCAATAAAATTACATATTAACCAAATTCATTAAAACTTGACATGCTTATATTAGTTGATTTAAGTTTTTTTCTATTTCTAACGACGCAAATGTCAAACGGACAGATAAGGACAAACAATTAGCTAGTGGATATTTTATTGACGTTTATGAATAACGCCATTAAAATATGTTAGAAACTACGTAATCTAATAAAGCCGATGATCGAGTTAGCATTGATTATTTCACATGAACGCGTTAATCACCGACTTAGAAACAATGCATTATAACGCTGCGTATAGGGTTAGGTTACCCCGTTTCTCTTATATGTTTATTAAAAATAGTAAAGTTAGTTTGTGTGGGCACGAGATTTAAAAAAAGTCAATCTATATTTAAAATTGTTACTGATAAAACAACACTAGTATAATTTGTTTTACACGATTCTCCTATCTACGAGATGGATATTCCGTAAATGTGTCCTTGAGCAGAGAGAAAGAGAGACATGGAAATTGCTCCACCGACAGAGCTTGACTCTTAAATTAATGATGATGAGATGATACTTATTTATGGGTAGGTACTCAGGTCAGGTAGTATATGCTCACACACGTTTACCTCTATAGCGAAGCATTGGTGGCCCAGGGGTCAAAGCGTGCGCCTTTCAATTTGAAGAATGCGGGTTAAAATTCAAGCTTCGGAATTTATGTACTAATACTAAGTATCATTTATTTTGATATTTACCAATCGCTTTTCGGTGAAGGAAATCATCATAAGGAAACCAGACTAATCTTAGTAATGCCTAGTTTACCCTCAAGGTTGGAACGTTGTAAAGCTAGCGTCTACGCCAAATCATGACGTGAGCGTGTAACCCAGAGTCGCATATTCCAGTCCCGCCCAAGGTCATGAATATTTCCACTTTTCATTCCTTTTTAAGAAATTTGGAATCGTTTGCTGTCATTTCTACTTAAAAATACGAGACTAGTAGTCATTTAGCATCAGTTTATTATAATGTTCATAAGTATTTTGTGGTTGGTTATACTGTTTTGACATGTAAATAAGTTATTAATATTTTTATGTTTTATTGTTATATTTTAATCTTAATTTTAATTTTAATTTTTAATTTTAATTTTATTTCTCTATTGTATGTGTATATGGACGACCTGTCTGAATTAAATAATTTGAATTTGAATAAGTCATGTTGCTGGGTATCCCCATTGTGTCGCAAATAAGTAACCTAACTGTCCAATAATTGAAGCTCGCACTCAGCCTAACTGAATAATTGTACAATATTGAAAAAGTTATATCGAAAAGGGTTTTAAGGAAAAAAGTATTCGTAACAAGGGTATGATACGGGACGTAGCGACCCTTCGAATTCATAGACAATGAGTTTCTGCCATCAGGGTCCATTGGTTTCTACATTAATTATAAGCTCAAAGGCGTAGCAGCCATTGGACGCACGCTCGGTAGATTCTCTCAGCTCTCCCATCCTCACATACAGTCTAATGCCTTAACGCATTAACGACTCCATTATGCCTTTTAATTTTGTGTTTTAATTTCGAGTGATGATTTGACTATTATTAGAACGCTTTTACGTACTTATAGTTAATTAAATACACGGCATCTGAAAATAAATACAATTGAATTATACGTTATATTTTCAGGCATAGGACGCATCTGTGTGTGTTTATCACGAATATTGCTTCATGAATTATGGCCGTTTTTTATGTATGTTTCTTGCTATACCTGCTAGACTGGACATCTCCATACAAAGTGTCACAAGTGCAGTGGTTCGGCTCAATTTGTATGGATATCGATTTTGTGAGAAATCTTTAAAAAGAAGCCACGACCGTATATTTACCTTACCATCTTGTAAAACCAAATTTCAAAAATCTGTTCTTTCTAGGACCATTTTTGTGCAACCGTTTAACAAAAAATATTGACCTACAGAAGTTCACTCGTAGGGGCTGCAAAATTGCTTTCACTGAATATCTCAAAAAGCTCAATTATGAAAACTTTGTGACCCGCCGGTATCAATGAATGAGTCCATAGCATAAACTTGCTATTTAAATCTTAGATAATACTTACTTCGTCCCATGTAGGTACTCGTCTGTATCACTGATTACTTCTAATATTAGTTCGATTGTCTTGCTATGTTCTCCTGAGGTTCTCTACGCCTTACATATACACACTACACAAATATACTATACTCATACACATATGTATATACAAACCACTAAGTGATGTAATAAATCTGTTAAACTTGCAATCTACTCTTAAATTTGTTTCTTGTTCACATGTCTTGAGTTTGTTGTAGAAAGGGATAGTTGGGAGAGAAGACGGGGATACCCTGCCGTAAAACAGTGTATACTAGTATGGAAGGTAGCTTTATTTTGCTGTACCCTGTACAACGCTTTAATATATATATGTATAGTAATGACCATTCTCTAAGCAATAATGTAATTATGTTAAAGTAAGCAATAAATAAAGAATTGATTGAATAGGTGATAGGTACAAGCTTTGCTTAGTTTAGGGCTAGGTCGATCTGTGTGAGATTGTCCCCACATATTTAACAATAAAAATCATTTATTTTCAAAATATATACAATAAGTGTAACTTACCTAGATAATAATAATTATAAATAAATAAGAGACTTATTGGAATGATGCGCAAATAACTGTAAAAAAATTCGAAATCACTTTAGATGAGCCTCTAATATTTCACACACAATCTTATCATCAGAAACTAATATGAGGCAATAGAGAATTTTTTAAAATGGAACTACAAAACAATTGCAACGCACAACTACTAAAACAAAGTCGTTACAAAATTAAACACTAGGTAATAGGGTTAGCGGTATTAATCTTGGCCTACCCCCAATCATTGGCCCCTGAACTTAAATATCCATTTAAGTATTAAGATATACGTTTCAGTAGAAGGTAGAAAAAAAATATTTTTTTCTTTGATGACAATACAATAAAGTATAATTATAGCTTTCCAGAATAATAGCTGAACACATGTAAAAAAAAACATTTAGCAACCATCGAAGCGATAAGTGTGTTTTCTTATGAAAATCATAAGAATTGAGTACTTTGAAACTGTTGTTTACCCTTTTTATTGTTATTAAAAATGTAATATTTGTGTTACTTTATATTAGTTTTAGTTTTTAGACGCGTTACAACTTACAAGTCGTAATTTGTTTTAAAAAGACTTAAAATGACCTAAAAATAGACCAGCTATGATTAGCACCTACCTGCCTTATACGAAAGACTAGTTGATTGGCCTCAGTGCCAATAATAGTACCTACTTCGTCTAAAATAGCAGTAACTAAATGTTGGCAGGGCCAATGGTTATACTTTCTCGTTATTCGCCATGCCAATTATTATACTTTTACCTATGCCAATAATTGTGGCGTTTTCAGGCTAAAGGTACCACTATCTAGAGACAATTACCTCTCCCCCTCCCCGACACTGAATATATGGAATACATATATGTAAAAGTACATCTTGGATATTTTTCTTGTTCTGAGCGACGATGATTTTGCTAAAATATTTAACAGATTCTAATTTTACTATCACAGAGTCCGCCATTTATACCTATGTAAGGTATAAATGGCGGACTTAGACATCTAGAAGATTGTTTTTTGTTTATAGGGACATTAATTTTTATTAAAATATTTGAATTACTTACTCACATTTATTTGATTTGGTTCTCTAAATTACCTGTACTATGTACAGGTGTAACAAAACTGCTGGTGACCCGTAAGGATGAAATTAGTACCGTGATCTTATTAGGAAAGACTAGAAAAAATGAAATTTTTGACGTGTTTTTTTTTTGTTTGTTTGGAGTGTTGGCGTATTCGTGCGACCTGCACCATATACTACAAATTAAGTCCGTTTTTTTAAACTTTTCAGTCATTAGATTAAGCCCTTAAACGGATCACCAGCGTTTTTGATAACCCGTGTATTGTGCTTATGCTCATGTTAAGAACGAGTAATAATAGCTCAATATGTGCAAAAAATATGCTCGGCACCGGTACATCACTGTCATCAAACATATTTTTTGGAAGGAAAATTTTTAAACTCAAGGTTCACCTCAAAGGGCCTAGCAACGTAATAACCTTATAAACGTCGTGTTTAAAGTTGGAATAGTCACATTTCCCTTACCCTTTCGCCCTCGCCCAAATAATATGATCGCTCCGATTACATATACATAGGTACATTGTTAATATTACGCATCGGTTTATTCTGTTTATCCAAGACGGGGTGAGGTATTGCGAGTGTCGCGGCGTCTAAAATAAATTTGGTATAGGTACATGGTGCCGTTTGGGATTACGTCTGCCATTTATACCTACATTATATCTTTATTTTATATTATCAAGTTAAAAAATAACTAACTACACACTATACCTATATCTAAAAAACGATTTTATTTAAAAATAGCCTGCTGAAGTTTTTATTATAAAGCAATAAACTCGCGGAGAATACATTTTTATTTTAAACATTAATGTAGTCGTGTGACACGTAACTGTAATACCTCAAGTTATTTGACACTGAACTCTTCGTTCGACAATTTGTAACTATAAATATGTTTTGAGAAATGTATTGTGTTGTTGATTTTCTCATATTCACGCAAAATACACTGACGTGGACAGAGATCGGGCTGTTTGGATACTTAGACAAATACTTCTTTACACTTCTCTCTGCTGTGACTTAGTTCACGTAAAATTTCAACACTTTCTTGTATGAGTAGAATTACAAATTAGTTATTGTTGCAACAAGTGCGGAAATCACCTTTACGCACGTGTTTTATGGGCATTTTCAGAAAAAAGTGCACCTTTTTCAACGAAGTTTGTCCTCGATTTTCCATCCAAAAAAAAATGGTCAGTTTTGTAACGGCCCATACGAAATGTATGAAAAATTGCGTTACAAAGCTGACCAAAAAAAACGGGACACTCTTTTTCTTTGTTTAAATCAATAGTGCTCGTGATTCTGGTTATAAAAAACCCAAAACTTCCTATATTTTCAAAAAAAATGAAAATGGTGCCCTATTTTTGAAAATGCACTTATACAGTGTTTTGCTAAGAGCATTGCGTATTGTGCGAGTAAATAACAAAAAATATAAGCGGTAGTGTAGCAGCATAGTTCACAGTACACCAGGGTGAGAGTCGGATGAGCGCAGCGTGCAGCTTTCCTCACTAGTGAATAAAACGCATTTTATCCACTAGTTGTTCTTTGCCTAGCCTTTTCCCATTTCATTTGGGGTCGGCTCTCCTCGTCAATCTTCGCCAGGCGTATCTGTTCTGGGTCGTTTAGGTATAATAATAGGTAGGTATAATAATAGGTAGGTTGAGAGTAGTTACCAAAAAGCTGAGCCTGACCGCCAATATATTCACGATTATCAATCTCCATCATCATAATTACAATTCGAATGTGACCAGAATTTTGCGGTTAATTTTTGGGAGTCGTTCCCCGATTCGAGTCGATTTCCCGACACCCGAATACATTATAGTGTGATGAAAATGGTGACGCGTCGCATGAATACTACTTATGGGCATCGATGTATTATTCAACGTTTGCCGCCGCCGATCACAAAAATAGTTTGAATTTAAATCCTATTCAGCACATTACGTTTTAAACCGGTTTCGTTTGTACTGTTTGTTGGAATTGTAAAAATAGACGTTTAATTGTAAATATTATTAAGTAGGTATTTGAATCGTATTGTATGTCATACGAAATGCGCCGAATATAAATTGAAATACTTTAAAATCATTGTGATTGATGTGACCCATTTGGTTTTCTATCGAGCGTACTTTATATATTGAGTCATTTAGTATTGTCGCTAGTTGACTTGAATTCGCAACTAGCCGAACTATTCAATGTTACAAAATCGTGTCGATAATATTTAAAATTGTTGTCTTTCGCTGTACGGCATTTTCAAGCCAAGACCTTTGAATTTGAAGATTTATGTAAAATCGATATTCCCTTAACTGTAAGAAGTGTCCCAGCCAGTGAGAGTAAGTTATGTGTATGCGCAAGTTTGCATCTGATATACGGCTACTTCACATATATCTGCACGTACAAAACGTATACCTAAACAAAAGGCAGTTCAATTTTTTATGAGTACGTGCTACGCTATTAAGGGTCAGCTTAGTCGGTGATTCTCTCCTTGTGAGTTTAATAGAGTGCTATAGAATGGATCACTCATGAATTTATGGAGCGCGGTAAATAAATGACAGTCGATAATAGTGACTGTCTCTTGAAGATGCTCGTGCAGGCAAGAGTTCAGTGACCGTGATTAATTTTATGACTGTAGCTACTGAAGTCAATAAAACAGACATATGTGCGGTATGTTTTAGAGAGAATTTTAGATTGGGAAGTTTTTTGCCGTCTTACTTATGTACTCGTATACATATATGCAGGTATTGTAGGTAGGTATATAGAAAGGAAAGCAGAAGCCGATCAGTTAACAAAGCAAAGTAAATAAAAACTGCAAATTGACATCTGGTTTTGTCTTTATAAATAGAATCTAGCTTCTTTACGCCAATAACGTAATATTTAAAAAAATATAAAATTATAATTTATTATCGTTTATTTGTTTTCTTTCTTAGGTTAGGATTTTTACAATTACATATATAAAAATAAAAAAACAAAACAACACACAAAAAACAATACAAAACAAATACACATTATAAAAAGCCTAACCTAGTGCCGCCGGCAAAAGGGCAGGGCCCAGGCTGCCGGTGCGCGGTGGTTAGGGCCGCAAAGAGAGGAACCTTCGGACTATTTGCGCAGTGTCCAGTATTACCGCCTTCTGCACCTAACCCTTGATCCAACCACAACTTCGTAGCGAGAGCCTCTCGAGATGTTGGTCGAGACTCTTCGCTATAAGACCGTTCCCCGAAACAACTATCGGTACAATGATCGCCGAATCAACCTCCCACATGGCGGTTACCTCGTGGGCCAAGTCTAATTACTTGCTGGACTTGTCCTTCTCAGCCTTCACGATGTTCTCGTCATGGGGGATGGTGATGTCGACGAGCATGGCCCATTATTTGTTATTATTATGAAATTATATTTTATGTGATTTTTGCTAAACGTTTCTGATTCACTATTCCAGTTATCATAATCACTACACTGTCAGTTGTTTTTACTTATTTTAAGTAAGTTAGACTGAGAGTGTTTGTGGTCTCAAATATTATTATAACATTTAAAACTTTCGCGATTTAAACACATATTTAAACATAATAATTAAACGGGTCTAACGCGAATTAATTTGTTTACCTTATTTACCGACGTTTCGACACAGGTTTCACTGGTCATGGTCGCGGCTGACTGATGTCCCAGCAAAATGTCAAAACAGAGATTTGTGTAACTACCCAACGAAAAGTCTATGTAGAAATTTGGGGTAAACACACAATTTTTAAACTACCCACAAAACATATGTTAATTATCGCCGAACATCTTCTTACATCTGGCGTAAATCACTGGATTGAACTCCATAAACCAAAAATTGTCTCCACTGAACGCCATTATTATCCTCGAGTAGTTCGAGAGGCAATTGAAATCAAGAAACACCCTAGAAATTTTAATAGGGAGGATGGTTTTAACTTATCACCAACTTGGGGACCAGTGATCCAGAAGTTGCAGCCACGGGATATATCTTC
Source organism: Lathronympha strigana (assembly GCA_949128165.1). Lineage (NCBI taxonomy): Eukaryota > Metazoa > Arthropoda > Insecta > Lepidoptera > Tortricidae > Lathronympha > Lathronympha strigana. The sequence goes on along the minus strand of OX421907.1, from coordinate 8,261,236 downwards.
GGATGTACGCGGGGATATTGTGAGTGTCGTGTGTCGGACTATTGACAATAATTAACATATGTTTTGTGGGTAGTTTAAAAATTGTGTGTTTACCCCAAATTTCTACATAGACTTTTCGTTGGGTAGTTACACAAATCTCTGTTTTGACATTTTGCTGGGACATCAGTCAGCCGCGACCATGACCAGTGAAACCTGTGTCGAAACGTCGGTAAATAAGGTAAACAAATTAATTCGCGTTAGACCCGTTTAATTATTATGTTCAAATATTATTTATTTTTACACATTTTTGTTGGGATTTTCATTTTCTTTTTGTTATGATAGTGATAATTTTACATCTAAATACAAAAAAAATATTTGGGTCATTTGCCCTTGGTCGCACAAAGTGCTTTACGTTGGGGAATTATTATATTAACAGAGATCCAACAGTATAATTCAAGTACATGCTTGTCTGATATCCGATATTGTGTACATTACAGGTATTTATATAATGACGTTAGATATCGACGCTTTAGAGATAACCGTTATTTGATATCGTGCGAGCAGCAAATCCAGTGAGGGCGTACATTATATGAAGGTTTCGACGGCTTCTTTATTTATATACCTGTAGTTGTTTATCTTATCAAAACACTTATAAAGATATGTTATGCGATCAAGCATAGAGGAATTTCATTAAGTACTAAGTATATATCTACTCGTCTTTATTAATTAATAATCCAAATAATATATGTTATAACTAATATTTGAAACGGGATAATTACCATGTACGTTTGTTTTATTGAGCACCCGGTAGTACGGTAGTAGTGCCAGTGACAACACACAAAATAAGCGTATCCGTAAGAGGGTATATCGCTATGGCGTGTGGGTATATCACAACTAAAAACTCGCAGCTCATCAGTTTACTCCGTGAACAGTGTCGAAATATCGGGTGCTCAATATACCCTCTTACGGATACGCTTATTTTGTGTGTTGTCACTGGCACTACTACCGTACTACCGGGTGCTCAATAAAACAAACGTACATGGTAATTATCCCGTTTCAAATATTAGTTATAATGCAAATTACCACGTATTAAAATCGTTAAATAATATATGGCTGCTTAATACGATACAACCACAGAGTACCTTAACTACTAGATGGAGAGTAGGTATAAGACAACTCGCAGCTACCACCGATAGCAGACCCGTACTAATTTAGTATGGCAGCGCGACCGCTTATTTGGGTGGTGTACCTGGGTGCGTAGCCAAGATGCCAATCGCTCACGCTCAGTCGCTAACGAAACGCAACTGTCATTGTCACACTAATAAGGAAGAGTGATAGAGAGAGGTAGCTACGATACGTTAGTAAGCGTGAGCGATTGGCATCTTGGCTACGCAAGCTGGAATGTTATTGTATAAAATGGTGTAGTGTGGTACTAGGTTGTGTTATCGTAATTTATGGGTATTATGTTTTTTTTATAGAACAGCCTTTTTCTCAAACATGCTCAGAAATGGTCGCATTTTATTCGCAAATAGAATACGTAAAGTATCCAATGAATACTTGTATCCTAGGCAAAAATTACCTACTGGCCCCCTGGACCTCGCCCCACACGCTGCCGGTCGCCGGTAGCCGCGCATGTTTTAGAAAAGCACTATATCGGCCTCGGCGGAAACAGGGCTTTCCTAAGCTCGGCAATGGCATCCCCCTCGGCAACCACCTCGTCAGTCAATCCCTTACTAATCCCTCGCCAATAATGTACTATTTTGGCGATTTCAAAGTTGATTTAAAGTTGTTGTTGTCTTTAGTGTAATAATCATAATCTATGTACATACATGATGAAAATAGACGGAAGATTTTCGCGAGTTTACCTTAATGCTTTTAAGTCACGTTACATTTGATTTCCAGATGCGTCGGCATTGCAACGCAAACGGTGCTGTTAACTGCATGCTGAGAGACAGACAGTGTCACTCAATATAATTATTTTCTTGATGAAGAAAAGGGAGTGACGGAGTTAAACTTTTCAATCGCCACGACGACGATTGCTACTCGATTTATTAAATACATTGGAAGTGTAATCGCCCGTTTACCGCTACACGTATAAATCTATAAATAAAATAAAATAAAATAATGTTTCGTTCATGCTTACGTCATACAGTCATGAACTTCACGGCCTAAGGCCAAGAAGTAAATGTGGGGCCATAAACAAGAAACTTAATGTCTTAATTTCGTGACATTAATGCATACATTTCCGATCATGCTTGAGAAAACATTTTATCTGCAGGTGTATATAATGTGAAATCACGCTGATTTCAGTCTGAAAGGTATGTCAAGTTTTGTAAAACTCAATTAAACATGGTTTATGTTACTTCTGTCAAAAGATGGTTATACTCGTATTATAGTAGGGGGGTACACTAGTGTCATACGCATATGCCTGGATATTACAAACGGCTGTCTACCAAAGAGACCTTACTTACCCGACCCCTTACCTTAGTAAATTTAACAGCTATGTTAATTTTTTATGTATTTGTAATGCAAATTTCTCTCCGCAGTTAATTCAGCACAATACCTATCATTATTTAACATTAATTCTAGTACTTATCAGGGCGTTGTCCTTTTTGCGTACAAAGTCACTATGCTATCTGACGTAGATATTTGTATACGAAAGCATACAATGCACTTAAGAGGGTGCAGAGCGTCCTGTACAGCCCTCATTGGGGGATTGTATTTTCTTATAAACTTATTTTTTGCTTTATTACCTAAATGGCGAAAGAGGAACCTTTTTTTCGTTTAGGTGATCAAGATAGTAGAAAAGTAATATAATACCATTATATAGACAAAAAGTTAAAGAGCTAGTAGGACTACAGCAACGATACCATGGATTATAGAGAAATGGAAAGTTTTATACAAAAAACACAATCCCCCATATGAGCCCACCAGTGGACGCACTGCGCCCTCTTAATATACAGACTACACAGACGCCGCATTATGAAGTGTTTACAAACAGAACAAGGTCACCTTACATATAAGTATGCAGTAATTCACTCGTAAAATTCTACGATTCTATCAGTGCAAAGTACTACACCCTACACCATTTCATACTATAACATTGATATGTTATAGTATGAAATGGTGTAGGGTTTAGTTTACGTTGACGACCTGAACTCGTGTAAATACTTTATATTTACACGAGTTCAGTTCGTAAACGTAGAATACTTAGATGCAACCGAAATAAGCTGTCACGCTACCATACTAAATTAGTAGGTATGTATGGGACTACATATCAGTGGCGAGTAACCGCGAGTTGTCTTACACAGGCCTTAGCCATTTGATCAAGCCGAAACGTATATTATGCTTTACAATGTTAAGAACCGGTATTATCATACATAACATTCATAAAAATCGGTGCAGTTGTTATAAAGAAATTAATAAATTACTATTTACTACTTTGGAGCAGCCTCTATGCAACTAAAACTCATGAAGTAATAAATCCTCATAGGAAACTATGTAACCTTCTTCGTCTTGATTATCGTTTTTATATAGGTATGTCAATTATAGGAATTTGATTGTTGACAAAATGTCATTACACCGTGTTAACAGCCTACTTGGTAGTGACCCTGCCTACGAAACTGGCGGTCCCAGGTTCGAATCCTGGTAAGGGCATTTATAGTTAGAGTTATAGTTGTTTTCTATGTACCTATATAAGTATGTATTTGTCTATTTAAGTATGTACCTATATCGCCGCCTAGTACCCATACTAAAAGCTTGTTTAGTTTGGGGCTAGCTTGATCCGTTTAAGATTGTCCCGAAAATATTCATAAATATTTATTTATTGAAGAAAATTGACAGTGTCACTAACATTCTATTGACAAAAACACTGCCAATGATAAATAAAGTATGTTTCTTTTTGTTGTTGAATATTGGAAATAACTTTTGTTTGAAAATTATTGCTTCTATTTTTTGTTCTCATTAGAAAAATATTTACGTTAGGGCTAGGTGTAGCCCTATGTGGGTTTTCAGGATTTGTCCAATGACTGAGGTCATCCTGTATGCTCTGTCTAGTGATTGAGGTAATCTGTGACTTATTAAACAATTCATTGCACCTATATAAAGTTTACATAGTGAGATTATAATATTAATTTATTTATTTATTTCAAACAACAGTTTACAGCATAACAGTCAAAACCAAAGTACTGCAACCATCAAATAAAAAACCAAAACATATAATAAGTACATACAAAAAATACAAATAAAACCATAACGTATAAAACTTAACACTACTTATAATTTAGGCGACGTAACTACGTGGCTTCGTTGCGTCGTCTGATCAGGCGTAGGATTCGGCAGGTTGCCCCGGAACCGCCGAAACACGACACCCTTCGGCCAGAAGTCTGGGCTCGCGATGGTATCCATCAGCGGCCGCGGCACGCGCACCACAAACGAGCTGAAGTGCACGTAGTGACGCGACCGCAGCTGGTGCACCCTCAGCTTGTAGCTGGTCTTCTGGCGGACGTACTCTACCACCTCATCGGCTACGGCAGAGTGATGCAGGCGCGACACGTAGAGCGCCGTACTCGGTGTCGCAATCGGTAATAACTAGACTACGAAAATATTATTGTTTAGTACCAGCGGTAGGGACTAAAGATAACTTCAGAATAAATTTCATAAATATCAGTATCAAACACCTCCATATAAAAGGTAGGTAATGTTTACGCTACCTTTTCATGAAACAAACTAAATATTTGTTTGGGATTACTCTGAATCAGTGGCCCTCTGCAAACAGAAGGGTTCGCCGGCAATGCTTTTACACATACATGCCACGTATTCCCAGTGGTTTTATCGCGGCGTGCTAGTCGTCTCTCGCGAACCAGTACTAACCTTATGTAATCTTTACACCTGCCATGAGTTACCCACGGCTTTATACGCTAGAGATTGCCTTAGCTTACTCGCAGTCGATATGACAGTGCGAACGAGATGCACTAACAGTTTTGAGTATACGAGGCGGGCGAAAGCGGCAGCGAGGAGCCATTGGTACCTAATATACGAGTATGTACACTTGGGTGCGTAGCCAATATGCCAATCGCTCACGCTACGAGTACGTTGCGTATCGTAGTTATCTTTCTCTATCACTGTTCCATATTAGTGCAACAATGACATTATCATTTCGTTCGCGACTGAGCGTTAGCGTATAGCTTCTTGGCTTGTTCGGTAGGTACGGCCGTTGTAGGCGTACTGTACCTAATATGTGTAAACAAAAAACTTCCTTACAAAGGTTATCCGCCATTGCTCACCCTGCGACTGTAATGATTCCCGCATGTATAATCGTCATTAAAATTATTTACAAATGGTGACGCGCGAATTTCGATGTAGCTGACACAGGGCATTTTTCTCTGTGTGCTGTTGAAATATTATCTGAACACGTATTTTGTTCACCCTATCATCTACATAAAATGTAGGTCATGCGCAGTTTATGGCTCCATTTTTTTTTCTTTTTCCTTAGGAGTATTGTTTTTCAAGTGGCGATAATCATAAATAATGCCAATTTAAGTATTGTTTAGGTATATACGATACGGTTCACTATAGGACAGTACCTAAGCCTTATCTCAAAAGTCCTGCAACGATTCGTAGGATGTAGGTAAATTTGTTTTCTTTAAAACAACATCAATTTAAATCCGGACATTTAAATGGGTTCTATTACAAGTAACAATAAACTCTTCAAGTATTTTGAACTGGAAAGCGAATAAATGTCGGGAAAGCGGCAAATTGAAAACTTTAGGCCACTTCCAAACGAACTTGAGGAGTTTAGATAATGAGATGACCTATTTAATTTGCGCCTTTCGAAGTCGATACAATTAGAAGTCGCAGTGCCTACGATGGAAATAATTAAAGTTTATTTTAATGTAAGGTAAACAAGCACTGTCTAAAATGAGACCCACGGTTGAATGTTATGATAATGAATGTTATGTTACAACTTCTCGTAAGTCAGTCCTACTCTAACTTTTACAACATTGGTATAAGCATATATTTTTATGTCAGCTGGAGGGAAAATGCGTATCATACTTAGAAGCTTGTCATTACAAAACATATTTCCGGTCAATTAATAGGTACTTTAGTGTTAAATTTGTAAAATCTGTTATTAAATAGTATTAAATACTTATTTTTAAATGCTGACATCTTTGTTGCCCAACGGTACATGCCTACTATTTAAGTCGCGAGCTCAGATCACCTCACTTCATAGCATAGCAGAATTAAAGCAAATTTCTTAGAAATATAGGAAAACTCATGACATCGGGCGAGAACACACCCGTGGCCATGAATCTCTCTTCCATACATGCTCTCCTCCTGTTATGCGCTTTAACATTTTAAGCAATTCGCACCTACAACCAAAAAAAAAACAAATAGTTACTTATTACTACATATATTTCTGTATGATATAAAACGGCAGTTTTACAATTCGATTTAAATTGTTAAAATATTTAAGTTAATACCTTCATTAAAGCTCTGCTTAGAGATGGCAGTTGCAAAGTTATGCAAAGTATTATCAAACGGTATACAATGTCCTTGTTAACCCGGATCGTGCTGAGTTGCCTTTTGATAAAGCTCTTCTGTCTAACAAGTGGTTACGTACCTACTTCACCTAATAAAGTATGATATTGATTATTCTTTTTCATATTTTTATTAAAGAAATTACTTCACAAGCATAAACAGTATCATCAAAGTATTTTTAAGCAGTTACAAAGACGGAGTGAATAGTCAAAGAAAAAAATGTACTGAAATTTATTAGATTGGATATAGCCTAAGGAATAGTGACCCTGTGTTCGAAGCTGGAAGCCCCAGAGTCAGAATCCTGATAAAAGTATTAATTTGTGTGTTCATCACGAATATTTTCAGGAATATCTCATAGAGTCGCCAACTCGCCATGCTCGAGTAAGCGGCGGAAATAGACTTCTTTACGCCAGTCAAGTGGATGCGAATCATCGTAACGGTGATGTGACATCCGCTTTTGACTTGTAATATGGTACAATAACATCTAAATAATAGGTATCTCGGCGGCAGCGAGCTCGCCAGGTTTCTCAATTTGATAGCTCTGTGATAAAATCTTGGGGTTATTGGACTCTCGGCTTCGCCAGACAATCCAGTGGATGCGCCCTTATTAGTGGTTTCACAAACAATAGTTTAAAAAAAAAACTGTGTGACTATACAAAGTACACAACTTCGTAGTAGCGTCGTAAACTTCTAGTTTAATAGACGTTTGTCTTTTCCTTGTCATTGTGACGTAGTAGTCTTCCTCTAATTACTGTTGCACCATTGCGTGACCCACTACATTATACCTAGCTACTGCAATCAATTATACGTCAATATTATTATTGGCTTATTAACTGCCTGAGGCTTACCTGCGTTATTATCGGAGTCAAACCAAATGCTATATTAGGTCAAAAACTAAATAAGATAATTGTCCCTTCCTCCAAATGCCTACGAATATGACGTTTGCAGGCCTTTAGGGTCTGTGGTAGGGTAAAGTAGGAAGGTAAAGTTAGTGGTAATGATATAGCATTAGTTATTGACAACCAACAAAACGTTTACTTTTGCTGGAAATTGGAACAAATATGCGTCGACTCCTTGTCGTTGTATCGTAGCTATGAAATAACTAAATGTAACAAAGCTATTCGGGTAAACTTATTAAGTACGTTGTTGGCCTCAAAAGTGTATTAAAAAATTACAAACAACATATTTTCAAAATTGTCTAGATGATTGATGAACCCTGCCCTATCGTATTCCAAACATTTCAAAATCACTGATGAATCAAAAATCCAGCGGAAGTAGTACGAAAGTGAGCTCTCCATTCCGCATACCGTTATATATCGTTGTTTTAAACGTCGAAGTACACTGATCTACTTGAACATTCGTCTCGCCTCCTCTCGGTAGGCGATAATAACACGGATTGGGTTTTGTTGTTCGTTCCGCAATAAAACAATGATGGATCCTGTCAAACTTATAATTACCTGATGCTAACAATTACTAAACAGGTGGCCTGAACAAACGTAAACAAATTGTTTTGCGATATTACGACTCAGATAGGGTGCTATATAATTCTACTGGTTTTGATATCTTGGCAAGCAGCATCTTGCAGTCTTTTTAGAGTTCCGCACCCCAAAAGTAAAAAAAAATGGAGCCGTTTCAGGGTCCGTCCGTCCGTCCGTTTTTGTAAAAGATTACAATATTAACGCCGAATTGCAAAAAAAATGTCCATTGAAATTGAAGATAAGATATCTACTACTTATGTAGCCATACAATTTTAACATTATTCACAATAAAATTATAAATTGAAGGAGATGTCATATACTACAGCAAAAGTGACTAAGGCCTACAGTGCCCAGGGCTGGGATCCAACTAGCGACCTCCTGCTTTCTCGGACTAGTATATGACATCTCTTTCAATTTATAATTTATATACATCAGTGTGACTACTTAAAAACATGAATCAAAACATTTATTATAACTAATAAATGATTTAATTCATGCTTAACAACTGTACATTATTCACGAACAATGTTACAAGAATCGCAAGCCGTATCATTTTAAAATGATACGGAGTTTAGGATTGGACACATGGATTTTACACATATTAACGAAAAACAAATACTACATCAACAAAGTATACAATGTTTAGTTTAAAATCTTCATGATAGCGTCTAGGTTTTAACACATACGAGTGTACCTAGCTGTGAGAAGCAATTATTCTTTGGCACGTAATAATCACGGCATTAACGTGACGTCACGACTCACGGCCGGGCGAGGCCCATTGTCCCTTTATCTCGGTGACGCCTGATGTTGAACACGCACAGCCACGCGGATATTTTTGGAGTTTTAAATTAAAATCGCTTTTACGCATAGTTTTTGGTGTAGTGATTACGTTACTGTTAAAGTTTAAGATTCACATAAAACTTTGAAATTTTAAATCCAATACGGCCAAAATCTTATATGCGTGTTACAATAAAAGTTTTTTATAATTTCTGTGTTGAATTATTTTGTATAGTTAATATTTACATTGAATTTCTTAGCAATATACTTCGTATCTTAGGTTCTCTGTTAACCACCCTTTAGAGATTTGCCCGTATTGAATTTACACACTGTAGGTTTTTGTTTATATCGGAAAGCTTTACACTTCTAACTTTTGAGTGGCGTTGGGGTTGAAAGTTTTTAACGACTTTTAATATATTTAAGCATTATTAAATACTACAGGAAAATAGTAATAGTTAACTACTATTCATATGTCATATTACTATAAGTAGGTCTTAACTATGTTGGTTTCCTTTTGGTAAATCCCGTTATAATTATTATATGCGACGCAGTAGGTACCTACGTCACGTGCCATTTTACCTATTTTACTATAAATTGCTCTGTTGTTTTACACCTTATTGTATTATGAATGTAAATAACGTTTAATTAAAGTGTGCTTGTTTTTAGTAAAATAGAGCAGTTTGGTCATTGTTGATAAGGTTCATTTCTAAATGAATCTTTATGGCATTAGCGCCTAATTGACAACCGGAAAATTGGTACCCTTTACTAAAAACCACTACAAATTCGCAATTTTGCAAGGGTAGGGTAAATCACGGAATAAGTCGGTAAACTTATGTAACAGACCCAGATGTTACCTTTAGTTCCCATTAGGTAAGATTGAGGAGATCTGGATTTCGTAACAGCTAGAATCCACCCCACTTTATCAAATCGTGATCATCAAACTTCTACTAATGTTACGAAGGTACGGAAGGTTAGACGGATCTTCGACACTTAAAGGGACGGGGTTCTAGGTGAAAAAAAAAAAGGTATTTTATACTAACATAGTAAAACTAACAATCCTGAAAAATATTACGTTTTCAGCTGTTTAGCTGTACTTATATAATGAACAACATGTTTTTACAACTTGGCTATTTAAGAATTACATTTACATTACATGTGTTGACACAAAATCAGTTTTAAAAAGTTCGGTGAAATGCAAGAAAAACCCTGGTTTTTTAATAACACACGCTGTTTTGTTGCATTTCAAACAATGTAGGCAAGATTTACGTGTGTTGATACGATTCAATAAATTACTCATGCACTTAGTTGTTTAAGGTAGTGTTCAATTTTGATGTACTATCGCGTTCATAATTGCTCTGATACAACATTGCGTGTGTCGGCAAATTTGCAATTGGGTATCTAGTTTTGCCGCTTAATATTGTTTGGTTTCAAAGACGCGCAATGAGGTGAAGCCTTATCGCAAAGAAACGCGTAAAACAATTGATGTATGCAATTGGCGAAGAGGTTTGTGGGTGATAAAATAAAACGAGGGCCGAAGCTAGCGTGCGAGCAGTGACGTCAGCAAATGATGTGGGCTTGCCACTTGTAACATAGGCCATTTTAGCTAGCTCGTATCCAATGCCTACGCCGTTCAAAAACCAACCTTAAACTTTTGATATAGAGTCAAATCTGGCGTTTCACTGAAAATATGCGGTAAACTTTTGGAAGTTGTACCTACCCTGTACGTTAGGACTATTGCCAGCCTGTACGCCAACTGGAAGTGATTAGGGATTTTATTGCAATTCCAACCATGCCCTTGGGTCTATGTTACTTTAGAGAAATTGAAACACCGATTGCCAAATAGGTAAATGAAATACTTCTGAAAATCAGTGGTTGCACGTAGGTCTATCAGAAAGCTAAAAACGAATGGACTGAAGCCATTTTAAAGAACCGACAGGTGAAATTGCTGCATGATTGATTATTTTTTATTGGATACCGTATTGGATTTGGTGTAGGTTTTTTAAAGAGTTTCGTAAACCAATATCGATAAATATTAACAGTACTTAATGCGATCTTGTACCGCACCAATATTGCTTCATCTGACTGGTTATTACAGAAAGTAATTATGTTCAGTTGCAATAAAGTTGTAAAAAGGTATATGCGATGGTTATCATTATTTAAGAAATTTATGCTAGTTTGCTTTTTGCCATATTGTGAGATCAACCGGTAGTTGTAATAATGCGTATGCATGCGCAAATTGTTAAGGTAATTTTAAAACTGTTTGTTTATACAAACATTTGAGCGATGCTAAAACTGAACGTGAGTAAGTTTTCTTTTTGTACTAGTTAGCGTTCTAGACAGATAAGTGTATTCAGTACCGGTCAAACATAAATATACCAAATTGTCACCCTTGTATCAAAATAGTTATTTATGATACAAGTGTAATAATGATGAATGAAAGTAGTAAAAATCATAATAAAATAAAATAAACTTATCTTACGATACTAAACTAACAAGCAATTTAGTATTTAAAAATCAGATCGAAATACTTTTAACAAATTTACATATGCAAAAAAAAAACAACCTACCAATAAACTAGCCAATGCGCGCCCAAACAGTCATTCTCTCGGTCCAAACGTACCTATGTCACAAAATGAAATTATTTAGGACTAAAGGAAACAAAACTTTAATTACCTACTTACTTACTACTTTTGGGTGCTGTTTTTAATGTTTATGAAAATTTTAAATAATAAAAAACTTTTCAGTGGTGACTTATGCATTATAAAAATATGAACGCATCATTTGGTTAAATTTAATCAAGGCATGTCACACTATGTGTAACTTGATACCCTTTTTAGGAGTCGTTATCTAATTGACAGGATGCTAAGTAGTAGGTATGTTTGGCTGTTTTATCTATATTTTGCGTGTAGATACGATAGTATAGGCAGGTCACACCAGTGTTCTAATTTTGTGACTAACCTGCATAAAGAGTTCTCACTGTCAGCATTCTAGTAGAGTTGAAGTAAGCACGATCTAGTACTTATTAAATACAATGATAAACACATCATTATTATTCACCTGACTAATAAAAGTGTGAAGATTATTTCAAGTACCTACCTAAGTTGTTATGGGGGACTTCAACGCGAAACTAGGCAAGAGAGATGGTGACGAGCTGAGAGTGGGGCAATTTGGGGTTGGACGTCGGAACCACCGGGGGCATCTACTGGCTGGTTTCTTGGAGAAAGAGGGACTCTACATGATGAACTCTTTCTTTAAGAAACGCGAGCACAGAAAATGGACCTGGATGAGTCCCGACGGTGCAACTAAAAACGAGACATGTCGACGAAGAGACATATATTCAATGATGTTTCTGTGATCAATATGGTCAAAACCGGCAGCGATCACCGTCTGGTAAGAGGCACATTGAATATATGTCATCATGTCGACGAAGAGACATATATTCAATGATGTTTCTGTGATCAATATGGTCAAAACCGGCAGCGATCACCGTCTGGTAAGAGGCACATTGAATATATGTCCGAAGCTAGAACGCTCTCGACTGATGAAGTCTACGCTCCGTCCTGCACTCCAAACTCAAAACCCCGAGAGCTTTCAGCTGGAACTCCAAAACCGTTTCGATTGCCTAGGCGATGATGTGGACGAGTTCAACGACGGGTTTGTGGAAGCTGTCCATAGCGCTGGGTCTAAGTTTTTTAAGGCCCAACGGACAAATAAGACCAAAAGGCTCTCAGACTCCACTCAGAGACTCTTCGATAAGAGGAGTAAAATGGTTCTACAATCTTCAGTTGACGCGACTTTATACCGGCGGCTCAACAAGCAGATCTCTAAGTCCCTCACCCGCGATATGCGCCAATTCAATACTAAGTGTATTGAAGAGGCCATTCAGCGAAATAAGGGCTCCAAAGTTTTTGCAAGGGATCTGTCTGTTGGGCAAAGCCAGCTCGCTAAGTTAAAAACTGAGGATGGTGGAATCATCACATCCAAACCTGAGCTTCTGAGTGAGATTGAGAGCTTTTATGGACAGCTATACACGTCTACTAGCAGACCCGAAGTTGGTCTGGCGGAAGACCCTAGAGCTAGACTGGCCCGACACTATACCGAAGACATCCCGGACATCAGCCTGTACGAGATTAGTATGGCTCTTAAACAGCTCAAAAACAACAAGGCGCCTGGTGAAGACGGAATTACAGCCGAACTTCTGAAGGCGGGTGGTAAACCGGTCCTTACGGCCCTTCAGAAGTTGTTCAATTCCGTCTTACTAGAAGGGAAAACGCCAAAGGCATGGAGCGGAGGTGTGGTGGTACTGTTCTTCAAAAAAGGCGACAACGCCTTACTGAAGAACTACCGACCCATCTCACTTCTGAGCCATGTCTATAAGCTGTTTTCAAGAGTCATTACGAATCGTCTCCCACGCAGGCTTGATGACTTCCAGCCTCCCGAACAAGCCGGTTTCCGAAGAGGCTTTAGTACCGTAGACCACATTCATACGCTTCGTCAGGTTATACAGAAGACCGAGGAGTATAATCTGCCCCTCTGTTTAGCGTTTGTGGACTACGAGAAAGCCTTTGATTCGATCGAAACCTGGGCGGTACTACAATCTCTCCAACGGTGCCAAGTAGACTACCGCTATATCGAAGTGTTGAAGTGTTTGTACGAGAGCGCCACTATGTCAGTCCGACTCCAAGACCAGAACTCGAAGCCTATTCCGCTGCAGCGGGGAGTCAGGCAGGGAGATGTCATCTCTCCTAAGCTGTTTACCGCTGCACTGGAGGACGTTTTCAAGACTCTGGACTGGAGAAGGCTAGGCATCAATGTAAACGGCGAGTACCTCACTCACCTTCGATTTGCTGACGATATAGTAGTCTTGGCTGAGACCATGGAGGATTTAAGTACGATGCTTGTTAGCCTCAGTAGAGCCTCCGGGCGAGTTGGTCTTAAGATGAACATGGATAAGACGAAAATCATGTCGAATATCCATGTAGCACCAACTCCAGTGACAATCGGAGACTTTACACTCGAAGTTGTAGACGATTATATATACCTAGGACAAACTGTCCAGTTAGGTAGGTCCAATTTCGAGAAAGAGGTTAAACTGCGATAAAGCTGCGACACATCTTTTCGTCCAATATTCCGCAGTGTCTGAAGACGAAAGTCTTCGATCAGTGTGTGTTGCCAGTGATGACATACGGTACTGAAATGTGGTCGCTTACAATGGGCCTCATAAGAAGGCTCAAAGTCACTCAAAGGGCAATGGAGAGAGCTATGCTAGGAGTCTCTCTGCGAGATCGTATCAGAAATGAGACCATCCGCAGCAGAACCAAAGTAACCGATATAGCTCTCCGAATCGCAAAACTTAAGTGGCAGTGGGCGGGGCACATTGCACGTAGAACCGATGGCCGTTGGGGCGGAAAGGTTCTCGAGTGGCGACCGCGTACCGGAAGGCGCAGCGTGGGTAGGCCCCCCGCAAGGTGGACTGATGACCTGGTGAAGGTCGCAGGAGTCCGCTGGATGCGGGTGGCGCAGGACCGGTCATTGTGGAAATCTTTGGGGGAGGCCTATGTCCAGCAGTGGACGTCTTTCGGCTGAGATGATGATGATGATGATGACCTACCTAAACATAAAATAACAAAATAAATTCAAAACTAAGTACTTACATAAAAATAAGCTAATCCAAAATAAAACTAGAACTAAGTTTAAAAAACAACCGTTCGCCCGGCGGCCCTGGCGGCACGGTGACAATCACACAAGCAGAATCCATATTCATACATCTATAATTTAAATAAATGTCAGATGAAGTATACAATATGTAAAATAATATGTGATAGGTATCAGAATATTATTTATGTGATATTTATGACTAACGATATATATATGTGCCTATGTATTTTTTTAGAGGTACATAATTGTATAAATTTGTGACCAAAAAGTGTTTATTATAATATTTTTTGTTAGTTAACCCTGCGTTTATTTGCCTGGAGCACTACGAAATGGAAAACTCAGACACATGCAAACACTCGCAAGCTTCGTTTTGTTTGAATTTTCCTTTTCTCTGTGCTCGTATCTCCAACTGCAGGCAGTACTGTTTTATGGTTCCAACAATTCATTATTATGAATAGGCACACTTGATATGAGTATTATTGTTCATTGTTTCAGAGTTCATTCCTTTCCTATGCTCCTTATTTAGGCGACCCGTTTATGGACTGGCCTTCCAATGTTTTCATTAGCCAGTTCATTTCCACAGCGCCATTATAATGATCGCTGAACTTGCATTGTTTTGATATAATATGTTTAATTTTACACGAAGAGTCATGAACATCAAATTAACTTTTATTTTATTAAATTTTTCCTTAGTATTTTATACTTAATTCTATTTTTATCTTTTGTGTACGTGTGACGCACTCGCTTAAGAGTACACTATCTTAGATAGTTTTATTTTAGTAATATTAATTCTACAAAATAATGATTAAGATGGCAGGTAGAGGATGCATTAAATATTTTGTTTGTCCTTGATTTGTTATCAGATGTTCAGTAAATATTGCAATATGAATTGTTAGTTCAGATAAAATTAAATATAGCTCTAACCTATCGAATGTGCAATATTCAAAACAACCTGGCAATTATACTGAAAGTGAATTAACCTTTCACACGACTCTTATCGTATGTTATACTCGTACGTATCATACACATTTTCACACATACACGTAACAGTTTATTGACACTAAGTAATGCTTTCCTACTAGACTTTATCGCCAAAACATACCTTGGGTCTTGTTTGTATGGTATAAAGTTAAGCGCCTACTGATTAAGAACGGCAAACAGCTTCGGCGATGTGCGTGCCGCGAGCTAGTCAAGCGCTTCGCGCACGCAAAGGTCGAGATCGCCGATTAATCGCAATACATGCTTACCCTCCAAGTTTATTGCCTCTCCACCTCCCCCTGGCGACTCAGCACTATAGCTTGAAACTGGTCGTCGTAAGCCACGTAGCCCCGCTTCACGGGTGACCTTGCCTTACGATTTTCCTGGGGCGGCATGTCAAATAGGTATGACGTTTATTGATATATTTAGTGTCCGTGAATCGACGATACCCATTTCATAACGTGATTGATGTTGATGTACGTTTGTTTGTCATGCTTTCAATCGTAATGATATTGTTACCTACCTACTTAGCACCTATCCTACAAGTTCTGTATCCGTTTTTTTTTTATACTTCAAAATTGTGTTCTTTAAATACAATAAACTATAGTAAGTTGATAGATAAACTTCATATAGTATATTTTACTACGTAAATTTATATTGTATGTATTCATAGCACGCTACGAAGCAAAACGTAAACCCCGTATAAATAGGTATCTGGCTTGACGACAGAAACCGTGACCGATCTGTCGCCTATTTTCATCAAACAGTTCACTTTATTACATTTCAACTTGATTTAAACTTACTCGGGATTGATTTAATAGATATATTAATCAATATGGTATCATCGAGGCGCTTTGTTTACAAGAAACTAAATTTAAGCAATAAAAGCGGTGGGGCTTACAGGCGCGGGCGCGGCTATTTTATGCTTGTTGTCTTGCGAGTATATTTAGGTAGGTATATGGATAAAAGAACGAGTATTTAGTGGAATATTCTTAGGAAAGTTAACTGTATACGCAGGTAATGTGTATGTACACATTACATTCATATACAGTAAACTTTCATTGTAGTCTTTAAACCTAACAATTTAGAAAATTTTATTTTTTATTTTATTTTATTTTTTCCTTAAAATTAACACTAATAACAGACAGGCTAAACATGTTAATCATACAGGAGGATAATAAAATGATAAGAGACGATTCAAGTTTGATCTCATAGATATCTGCACATATCCCCACCGTCCCTGTGTGTATCGGTTCCCTGAGTTTATATCTTACCCACACTCACTCTTATGTGGATACATAAGTTCGACACGTGTAATATTTACCTACTCATGTAATCAAATACGTTTAAACTCTTAATTTCCGTCGAAATTTCCGAAAAACGTAATATTTTTCGTCACATAGGACAAGCATTCAATCAAGCAATCAATCAAGGAGTAAAGGCATATTTTTAGCATTTTCGTATTAACATACTTACGTCTTGGTTTAGTCAATATGTACAATGTTCGGCACACTACATAAACATCGTCCACCTTCTGTAGTAATTAAGATCGATAATCGGATACTAAGTAAGTTTCTTCTATATCAATGTTTATGATCTTTGAATCAATACATGGCCAGGAAAAATATATTTAATGAAACTATGATTCGTAGACAAATAAAGCATGGGCTCTTACCATGACATCTTTACGCGATTCAGTTATGGACCTAAACTGAGTCGCTGACATAAAACTGAGCACAGTGACTAATAACTTTAACTGAATCGCGTTAAGACGTCATGGTAAGGCCCCTGGTATTTTTTTTTGTAATTTAGAAGAAATAAGCTGCAGCGTTAAGAGGTAAAATATACCAACCTTGAGGGCGGGGTCGCGCGGATTTAGGCAGGCAGCCAACAGATGGGACAGTTGTTACGGTCGAATCAAAAAACGTTATTGCCTGTGACGGTTTTCCTTTTTCACACTTTGATTTTTTATTTGTGACTTCTGACCCTAATAAATTTGTAAATGCTACCGGTTCAAACAATTTTACGGTTATCTTGGTTGGATGAGGCCTTAGGTCGTTTTAGTCTAAATCACCCAATGAGTGGATTCACTGTTGACGCTGGGTTTTTTTTTAATACTTTCAAATATGACGTTTGAAACGTACATTATGATTAATATAAGTCTTCAAGATGAATATAACTCTCAACCAGCAAATACTTTAAGTACAGCGCGACGAAGTAAACTTGCTTCTCATATCGAATTAAATTGACCTTAGTTCGCCGATCGGTTAACAGGTACGTTTATATAAATGGATTATCGAGCTTAGGTAATAGTGTCCCGTCAAGGTGAAAGTAGTTTAACCGAATATTGCGGGTTTAACACCGAGCCGTAAGCGGATGAAGCGATGTGGCTTCCCCGAGACGCCAACAAAGCCGCGCGTAGCCGGTAGCCGGTGCACCCACAGGGTATAGGTTAGTTAAACTCGACTTGAGTTAACCAGTAACATGTGACCTCAAAGTACGTAACAAATATACAAAACAGGTAACATGCTTGTGTTAGCTCGTGAAATCTTAGAACCCATGCTAATTTGCATATTTAGGTCCTGCTGCTGCTGCTCTTTTGCTGTTAAGACAATTAGGGTGTCTATCGGTGCACGATATATTTTACTTATAAACTTTAATCTTTTTCATTAATGAAAATTACCTTTTTAATCTTTATTAAAAACACAACATACACACTGCGTTACATAGGCAAAGATGTGTCGTTTGAATACATTTTGCTTAGTTTCAATGAAATTTGAATCATAACAGGCTTCTAACGCAGCACCGTCAATTTAATACGTTAGGTGCAACTATGCACGTATTACGATTCATGTGAAGAAATACTCGCAAACTTCGCATTCACTCATTTCAAGCCAATCATTCGACTTGATTGAATCGCACCTGCCTATTATATCCATCACAAAAAGACATCTTAAATTTACGTATTGCATTTTAGTGCCAAGCGTTTTGTCAGTTGTGATTCGCAAAGTGTACCTGTTGAAACAATTGAAAAATCTGTCTTAGATATGACTTCGTTTCACTAACAGTACGATATTTTAATAGGTGAAAATAAATCCGTTTTACGGTGGAGATATCGAAAAGGAAGTGGTAAGGTCGAAGATAGACGCGGCATGTTAGTAAAACGAGAGGATAGTAGAAAAGGATCGTGATGAGCGGACGGCATCTGCGGGTGCCGGAGCTGCGCGTGAGTGGCGCGCCGGCCGAGGAGCAGCCCGACGAGCCGAGCGCGCTGCCGCCTTTCGGACTCACGCTCGCCAATATCCCCAGGAGGCGGCACTCATGGATTTGCGGGTAAGTTTTGATAATAACATACAAATGTATGTTGTGCCTAAAGATTTCCTCGCTGATATTCGCAAGTATTTCCGCGCCATTCCCATCCCATGATTCCCAGTGATTTTGCTGCGCGATTGCCACCCGGAATTAGATTTCAACCCCAGCGGCCGTCAGTTCTTCGCATAATGTGCCAGAGCCACTGCTACCGGAGAGCTTTATTGGTTACCAAAATACAACTTTTAATTAGAAGTAAAGGTGTATTCGAGTAATTCCGAATGTCGGATAATCCCGAATGTCAGATAATTCTGACCTATATTTCCATCGTATTAGAGTTCATTTTCGGAATTACCCGAATACACCTTAATTTTTTTCTTTGTGCCGCTACTGATGTAGACTGTTGTATCATAAAATTGGTTGATTAGACCTCTAAACGT
Organism: Lathronympha strigana; assembly: GCA_949128165.1. Taxonomy (NCBI): domain Eukaryota; kingdom Metazoa; phylum Arthropoda; class Insecta; order Lepidoptera; family Tortricidae; genus Lathronympha; species Lathronympha strigana. Next base: position 8,242,077 of record OX421907.1, on the reverse strand, counting down.
TTTAGCGACGTCGGTACTGGTCGCTAAGAAAAATTCCTACTCGCAGAATATGGCTAAATATCAAAAAAATAACCCTGTATTTGTATCACAACAAAACATTTGCATAATCTTTTCCGTTTGGGTTCTTGCCCGCGAACGTATCGAGGTTGTGGCATGCGTAAAACTCATAAAATAGATGAATGGATATAAGTATTCTGCTTATTTTGTTTGTTATGTTGTTTTTTCTTTAACCCTATTAAGATATTGAATGATCAACTGAGTCGTTTCGAATATATTTTATTTAACTACTATATTTAAACAAGGCTAGAGACGTATCCCAAAACCGTATTTAGCCATAATTAGGTAGATGTGTGTTGTTACTTCTTACGATGTGGTCAACGAGTTTGTACGATGGGAAATGATTGTTCACTACATGTGTTTGCTAGTTAAATACGTAATAAAAAAAGTTTGTGGAATGTGTACTAAACATGGGCGCAATTTTTTTTATCTTGCGCCTAATAATTTTTCGTCAAGGTTAATGCTTATCTTAACATCAAGGTAGGTAAACTTAAGTTAAAGTCACTACCCTGCGCTCGAAACTACAAAGAAACTCAATGTCTCGCAACAAGCTACAAATTAAACCCGAACAATGAAGTCACACAACCGCCGTAACCACCAGCTTTCATTTATATAAAGTATGTATAAAACAATTTAGACTAGGTATACCTAAACTAATTATCGTATCGTATAGAATGAAACAATTTCATTCTATTTAAAATAATACCGAAAAAGCTGTAAATATCGATAGGTACTTAATGAAAAAATATGTGTCACATTTTTTTTATTAGTCTATGTGTGAGTCCCACCGCTGGGCAAAAGCCTCCTTATCCTTGAACACGTCTGCCGGATAAATGAGGATAGATGGGCCAAAGTAGCCACTAGCTGGCATTCCTGGTGTAGTCGTATCAGAGCAGACCGAAAAGAGATGGCGGGACGACTTAGATGAGTTTCAGCGGGATTGGTGGGATCTTGCCCAGTACAGGAGGATTGGATGTTTTATATACTGGAAATTTATTGAAATGATTAGAGCCTTAGTGTAATGACTAGTAATGGCTATAGGTATTATATAAAAGGTCGTTTAATCCTACGGCTTTATATACTGACATTAAATTGCAACGGTTCAAATTCACGTATTTTTATCACAATAGGCGTGACATGTTTCGACTGCATCAGGCAGTAATCGTCGGACAGACAGAGTGGTGGTTATATACTTTTTCTTCGGCCTAACCGGTCAGAAAAACGGACGTTAAGATTCCGTGGCTGTAGCGTTGATAACTTATTTTCCTCGTTCGGTTTAACGACAGATTTAAAAACTGGCACAATATTATTCTTTTTTTCTAGAGATGACTGAGATAATTTAAGAGACGTAATTCGATCGTTATTTTTCTAATCCTAAAAAAAAACAAGCTGTATAAAACATACACCTCCATAAATATTCCTTTACGCTTGAGAGTACAGGTGCAAGCAATTAATGTTATGATTCTTTTGTGTGTTTTTTACTATCCATGGGGAGCGTTTTCATCGATTCTATTTTCCCCATCACACACTTAATTCTCACAATGGTCTTCTACTTCAGTCAGGGAGCCTGGGGTCCGCTTTGGCAACTAATCACAAGATTTGGCATATGCGCTAGTTTTACGAAAGCGACCGTTATCTGACCTTTCAACCCAGAGGGTAAACTAGGCCTTATTGCGATAAGTCCGGTTTTTTCACGATATTTTCCTTCACCGAAAAGCGATTACACATAAGCTCCGAAAAATTCATAGGAACGAGTCGGCTGGATTTGAACCCACCACCTTCGGATTAAAAGCCGCACGCCTTATTACCACTGGGCCACCAACGCTCTTAACTTATTCTCACAATGGTATGACGTGATATAAATTGTATGCTTTATCCATGCATAAAATCAACTGTCATATTTCAATAATGTGGCTTTTATAATGACCAACATTTGATCACATACGAGTATAGAATTGCATTTTCAACTAATCTGAATCATTCGGCCTAATATGAAAGCATTTATCGTAATTCAACGTTGGCACAGCAATTGTATATTGGGCATTTTGATGTTCAATTGTATTCGACGAGTCTTGAGTTAAATACGTTTGTATATCCAATCCCAATCTAATAGGAATTAGATTTATTGCTTCTGTATGATACTAATTAATCTAATTATACTAAAAGATTAATATGAACCGTTGTCATTCAGGGATTGTGTGGATAATATAAATACACTTCGTGCTGTTTTAATAAGTCATGTTATAACAATGCGATTTCTATACTCTCGTTCACTTAGCAATAATATTATTCTGATTGCATATAAAGGATGACTCACACTAGGACGGGATGCAACGGGACGGGACGGGGCGGGACGGGACGACCTCTCAAATTCTACAGAAATAATCACGTGATGGCTCGGAGCTCTCGGATGTCACTTGACTTTTTCTATAAAAACTGACAGATCGTCCCGTCCCGTCCCTTCCCGTCCCGTCCCATACTAGTACTACTAGTGTAAGTCATCCCTTAGGAAAAGTACGTGAACACTTAATGTTATGTCCTGTAGAAAGTCTTAAACCTCATTGTAAACCTTGCAGTTTATTTCGATGTATATATAGTGACTTTAAACATATCTTAGCTAACTCGCCACTAAGGTTTCCGCATTCGAGAACACAGTTCTCGCGACCCCACTCTGGACGGCCGGCTAAGGCAAGCCAGAGGCGGCGGAGGACTCGGTCGGATGACAGAGTCCCTCAGGAGCGCTCAGGTACGTGAGGTCGCTACACTCGCTACTCCCAAACAACTCACCACTAATTATAATTTTGAGTGCTGCGAGAGATGCAATAAATGAGACCGACTTCAAATCAAACATAAAGTACGAATGCTGTATGTAGTTTCTGCTATTATTACTAGGTATCTAAACATAAAATAAGTGGAAAATATAGTATAGTAAAGTTATTCAATACAACACAAGTTTCGCCAAATTTCAGTTGGTTTAATTAATTTTAACATATACTTAGGTTTATCGATTTGGTTATAGAAGATGCAAGTTCATTTTAATTAATGGCTTCTTTCTCGAAAACCGTATAGTCTATATATAATCCTTTATTTATTATTTTTGTTATGGCTATTATTAATTAACATAATCGTTGTTTTTTCAATTCATACAACTAATGTTCTGTCAGCTAACAGTTAGGTTAAAACTGCCGAAATTAAGCGAAGGGAAGTTTCTTTTCCATACGCCTTATGATAATACATTAACTCATGAGTCAATATACCGGTTATACTTTATTTTATTCTGCAGTCATGATTAATTAGATAAATAAATCCTCTGGGTTCAGATGAAATTACTTCCGCACCGTCCCCATTTTACACTCATAATAATAATAATTGGCTTCGGCCCCACGTAAGCCTCCCAAAGGTCTGGGACTCCATGGTTCCGAGAAAAAGACCAACAAATAATAATGTGCTGAATGGGGAGTGACGAGTCCCTTGAGTCCCATGTCCCCGAGAGTCAGTCAAGCCCCTCTCCGGTTTACTACAATTGAACGGCTGGATCTCAACAGGGGCCGCAGGACTCTCACTTCTGGCTGGCCTTAACCGGTTAAAGTGGAATGTCAGACCTACATGCTCGCAGGGTGGAAGTGAAAGAAGCTTAAGATGCGAGTTGGTACAGGTGGCTGTTGGATTCCCACACCTCTCTACACCCTCAGGTGCCCTCGTATCGCTCCGTGCGAGCTACCGTTTTTCGGGGACCTATTTTAGTGAGTTTCGTCTTTGTTTAAGGTTGATCAAGGCAGACAGGCAGCCATAGACGTTCCGGTTACCCATTCCACTGGGACCTCAAACTAATAGGCTGGTTTCTTTTGTTTCTGTTTCTTGCAATAGTCGTACACTAACCTGGGAATGTCCTTGGGTGCACTACTATAGTGCATACAGGGATAATCGTCAGTTGGTGTCGCATCCATTTAGTGTCCCAAGATAATGTAAAAGACACAGATAATAATATATTGAGCTCTATTCAAATAAAATGTTCATGTGCAATTTTGAGACATCACTGGGATGTCACCAAGATAGCGAAAAATCGTTACACAATCGTAACAATCCCCTTAGTTGTGCACGAATTTTATTTATTAAAATATGCTTAGAGTTTTCTGTACAAAATACATACCTACAAGAACTACTTAAAAATTATTGAAATATTGCACAAGCATGCAGGTAAACAAATAATTTTGGTAAAGTAACTTTTTAATTACGAGTTGGAAATAAATGTTCCCCGTTCGATTTACCCGAATTTAATCTTTATATGGATTATGTTCGGCATTGAGAGACACTCCGTGGCTCTAAGAGGGATTTCACCTGAAGGAGGCAGTACATATTTTATTGAAAAATCGTGACGTAAATCTTAAGTTCCTCGGATAAAGCCTACTTGGCACGAAGCGACTTATCTCCGGTAGTTGGTATAATTGTGTTTGTAGCTGGATTGTTTTTAGCGCAGACCAGCCACCAAGACAATATTGGTTAATATTCATGAGAGGCTCTCATCGTTTAAACAGTGGCCTGCCCTGAACATTAGCACAACAATGGCGACCACGTGAATGCTCATTCCGAATGGCCTCGCCTATTGTCCCGTGATCTCTGTCTTCGGCTGTTTTTGCCTTCGTTTTGGTAGAATAGAATGCTTTCACTCGAACGTCTCTGATCGCCGGGACATCGTAATGGTATCGCAGATAATGTGTGCTCTGACCCGGTCATTGAAAATGACCCAATTTGCTTGCACAGGTTTTCTCTTGTGATGTGTTGGGCGCTGTCGCTGTTCCAGACAGATTGATGAAAAGCTGGCGCAGCGTGTCGTGTGAATCTATTGTAGATTGTTACCTATGGCGCCTTCATTAATGTTAATCAATATTGAATCACTTTTGTTATGTATACGTATTATACCGGGTGTGGCCTACAATAGGAGCAATAAATTTAATCGCAGGTTCCACTACTCAAACTGAACAACTTTTATTCAACAACTTTTTTAAATTGTGTAATTTGTAGGTATTCACTTTTTCATATAAATTAAATAGTATTTTCAATGTACGTTAACGTCTCTTGTCATAGTACAAATAGGTCAAACTTTGCAGTACATTGCGTCTTCTAAAAAACTTTAAAGTGTAATAAAAATCTAAATCCACGTTATTTTTAAAAGTCGCTGAACAAATGTTGTTCAGTATGAGGAGTATGTGACGGTACCGATTTTATACTACAAATTTCCTATCCTAATAATATACAGTTCCTGAATTTTACCTTGTAATATCAATTTGGCCAGTGATCGTGTAGTGGGGAAACGTTGTGTCGCGTAGTAAAGCTAGGTTCTTTTCATTCGATAAAGTTGCCATTATTTATTTACTCTGCCTTCTGCAATGTTGTCTACCACCTGTATTTTTAAAGAAGCTATGAGCTACTATCACTAAGTACTTTCATCTAAATTTGGAAGCTAACATGAAGGGATTAAACTGTTGAAGATGTACGTGTTGTCAGGTAAAGTCAAGTGAGATCTAGCTGTAGGAAGGGTCAGTCAGTGTAGTATCACTCATATTACTCTAATGTTGTTTATCTCATCTACTCTCAACTCGAACTCCTTAACTGTCTTGCCTGCATAATGTATGTCATTGAGAGTCTAGTCAGAGTTCTCGTAAAACGATAAATGTAGTAGATTAATGTAACATACTATTTAGGGATACTTTTGAGTTAGAGGGGAGATCTTAATTAATTTAATTTAATATGTTAAAGATAGGGGAAGTAAAGGAAGATTATTGTACAATAAGGAGTAAGAATTTAGAATTTAGATGTGCAATACTTAGCTTTCGATTTCGGTTTCCTTATTGCGATAAAAACATATCCTTTGTCTTATTTTGAATCCTTCTATCCTTCCAAGAATGTGAATTAGTATAATTTCTCGTCGCTGATATAATACATCTTTTAATTCCTTTTTATTTAACTTATTAAAACTAAAATTGTATATAATTTAAAATTCATGTTTTCTTAGAGGCTTTGTTTGTCATTGACAGCTGATTATTCCAAATAATTCAAATATCTTAGATTTCATATTTAAAAAGCATAGAGCATTAAAACTTTTGGAGCATAGACGAAATTAGAGATTTAAGGCAAGCTATACACTACTCGTCAAATACACGCGTTTCTAATAAAGAATATGAAATAAGTTAAGGGGAATTGTAACAAATTAATATGTAATAATCATTTATGTAAACGGGAATTGCGTCCCGTTACACACTACCCCCAAATTTTGCGAACATAGACACATCCGGGTCATGGAAAGCAAAATTTTAAAAACCAACAAAGGAAATAACATTATACTACCCCCCACGTTTGCTAATACAAAAGCAAGTAAATTGTGAAGACTGAATGTAAAAAAAATATATAACATTTATCTCCTAAAAGATAGAAATGAAATAAAAAGAAAAATAAAGCTTATGCTGCCAATACACTACCCCCAAATTTTGCGAACATAGACACATTTGGGTCCTGGCCTGGAAAGCAAAATTTTACCACAAAGAAAATTAGTACTCGTAGCATAAGGCGTAAATTGTATTTTTATTTATTAGTAATAAGTTCATTAGCATCTTTCCATTTAATGTGGACATTTTTTTTTTATTTTTCCTCTTATGAAGTGTGTATTTAACCAAGCGAAGAACCGCACGCATATAATAGTCAAGTTCTCAAGCTCAAATATGTATGACATGGACATTTACAAATCTCCACTGACATTCTCACTTTTGGAAAAAGGTACCAAGGGTCGTGAGTCCTTGATAAACTCTAGCCGTACTGCAAGGACACTTCCGACCTCATACCTGCTTTGCTTATCGGATGGGGAAAGGAAATCAATGCATCCCTTTCAAAGGCGAGAATTTTTTAAATGGGACCAACCGTTAAAGATCCGCTATCAACACTAAACCCTGGGGTTCACTAAAATACGGCCGATTTCTGGCTTGGAGCATGTTCATCAATTGCATGAAGTCTTTATTAGGCACTCACTGTCCTACCATCTGATCGTAACCAGATGTCAAAGGTCATTATATGTTAAGGCATTTAATTGTAGCCTTCATAAACTTTATTTAACTTATGTTGAGAATACATCTTAATTTTATGACCATCCCAAATAATAAATACCTTTAAATATTAAGTAGTATTTAAATTCATGGTCGTAACCAGATTTAAGTATTTTTTATTTTATTTGTTAAAGCTTTTATTTTTGCCTTAACAAATCAGCTTTATTTAGCTTATATTGTGGGACTGCTCCGTTTTGTAAGACCACCCAAAAAAAAAACTTAATATACTTTTAATATTAGTATTTCAATTCTTGGTCGTAACCAGATTTAAGTTATTTATTATTCGTTCAAGCATTTTTTTTTAAGTATCAGCTTTATTTAGCTTCTATTGTGGGACTGCTCCGTTTTGTAAGACCGCCCAAAAAAAAAACTTAAAATACTTTTTAATATTAGTACTTATTTCAATTCATGGTCGTAACCAGATTTAATTTTTTTATTATTTGTTGAGACATTTTTTTGCCTTAAGTATCAGCTTTATTTAGTTTATTGTGAAATAAGTCTATTTGTACTATGTCCACAATATACTTATTAATTCATTCACCGAAGAAACTTTAATAGACAACATGTAATTGACGGATGTATGATTTAATCATGGGGTCCCTAGCTTCTTGTGGAGTAGAACTCATTTTGGATAACAGTTTGGAAACCTGCAACCTGTCAGCTTGTAATGACACTAACTAATAGCAATATCCAAAAAGTTTCCTGGACCGTGTGATGTTATGTCGAGATGCCAATGAACTTTAATGTTTATATCTTAAGTCCGATTCCATTGCAGAGGCTGTCGCATACTGTCAGGACTAAGTCGTTAGCAAAACATCACACTGTATACTGTTGAGTCTAAGTCATTGACAGAAACAGACATCACCAGATATCATTCCTCATTCGCTCTTACACTATTCCAAGACAATGGAACAACACGTATCGATATAAACTGTATATAACATACCCTAATGTTATCCAAATAACATTTAAATATTATTTAATTAATATATTTGGTTTAATTAAAATGCCATAAAATACCAATTTATTGAATAGGAAATTAATTAACTTTAAATTTACCATTTTATTTTATTTAAAAATAAAAATATTTTATTGTCTGACGGTACATTTCGTAATTTACGTAAAGGTACTTTTGAAAATGACTGACAAACATATTTGCTATAAATACTTACTCAGAATACACATGAAGGTTTCGCTATAATATTCCTAACATAAAGGTATCAAACCTCTTTAATCGACTGAAATGTTTTTATGTTTTCATGGTATACGTCAATCAAATATCAGTTTGACAGAAAATGAAAATGTTTATTTATAAACATCAATTTCATAAATTCATTTTAGATTTCAATATTTTATAGAAACGTATATAATGAAATTTAGAAGTACGATCAGCAAGCGTGTTAGTATGAAATATATAATTTAGATACAGAAATAAACGTACGTATTTACGTTTCTCATAATAAGTGAATACATAGCAGGATGTTAACGCTATTTTTTTTACAGATCAGAGAACGATATATCTCAAGAGTCAAGCTAAGGAGCCCCGACCATATATATTCGATATGTTGAAGTTTTCTTGTCAAGATTCGCTAGAAATAACACATAAAATCTACCTACGAGTATTATTGCGGAATTAAGAAATATTGCTTATTAAATTACATAATATACAATTTCATGTTGCTTGATTTAATAGCTAAAGGTACCTTTTTACGTTTGTTTAGCCTTTAGTAAAAAAAATAGAAGCAAGCCCTAGTTGTATGGTTTGGAACTACATTCTCTAAATTATTACGGAGTTTTATTGGCAAGACATGCTACTGCAGCTTTAGTGTAGGTACCGAATCTTCTACTTCTTAAGAAACCAATTATTGACAAATTGAATTACCTATAGTTCAGAACTCAGTGTACCTTTCTAGCCTAATAATTTTGAAAATGACTTAGTTGTTTTGTTTATGGAAACTAGGAACGTTATTTTAAATTTTCGCTTATAAGAAGTTACATATTGTTATTTAGTTATTTTATACTGTTCTCCTCAATCTTATAATTTTGAGTTGGTTTTGAACTGACAGTTTTGCAATAAACTAAACTAATAAAATTACCCCACCAAAAATAATCATAATAAGTATTTTGGATGAAGAATAATATAGGATTACAATGTATCTACGATACATGCATGATATGCACGTTGAAAGAGCTGAGAGAGTTATAACGTACCTACGCTATTTTTGCCTAAAGAGGAAATCTCTTCCTAAAGTGTTAAGGTGATGTTGGCGTGAACTTGTAATTTATTAAATGAATTGTTTTATCTGAGTATAAAATTAAAAGCGATTTTAAACGAAATATTTAGACAGAGCACAGAGCAGAGAAGTAACAGGCACTTAACGATGTCCATTTCACAAGCAACAACTGTGGCTGAAAAAAGCCAACTTTGACACATCAAGGTAAATTCAAGGAACTGGTGAATTTGGCAACATACATCCTGGTCACGGCACCAACTGTGACGGTACCGATTTTATACTACAAATTTCCTATCCTAATAATATACAGTTCCTGAATTTTACCTTGTAATATCAATTTGGCCAGTGATCGTGTAGTGGGGAAACGTTGTGTCGCGTAGTAAAGCTAGGTTCTTTTCATTCGATAAAGTTGCCATTATTTATTTACTCTGCCTTCTGCAATGTTGTCTACCACCTGTATTTTTAAAGAAGCTATGAGCTACTATCACTAAGTACTTTCATCTAAATTTGGAAGCTAACATGAAGGGATTAAACTGTTGAAGATGTACGTGTTGTCAGGTAAAGTCAAGTGAGATCTAGCTGTAGGAAGGGTCAGTCAGTGTAGTATCACTCATATTACTCTAATGTTGTTTATCTCATCTACTCTCAACTCGAACTCCTTAACTGTCTTGCCTGCATAATGTATGTCATTGAGAGTCTAGTCAGAGTTCTCGTAAAACGATAAATGTAGTAGATTAATGTAACATACTATTTAGGGATACTTTTGAGTTAGAGGGGAGATCTTAATTAATTTAATTTAATATGTTAAAGATAGGGGAAGTAAAGGAAGATTATTGTACAATAAGGAGTAAGAATTTAGAATTTAGATGTGCAATACTTAGCTTTCGATTTCGGTTTCCTTATTGCGATAAAAACATATCCTTTGTCTTATTTTGAATCCTTCTATCCTTCCAAGAATGTGAATTAGTATAATTTCTCGTCGCTGATATAATACATCTTTTAATTCCTTTTTATTTAACTTATTAAAACTAAAATTGTATATAATTTAAAATTCATGTTTTCTTAGAGGCTTTGTTTGTCATTGACAGCTGATTATTCCAAATAATTCAAATATCTTAGATTTCATATTTAAAAAGCATAGAGCATTAAAACTTTTGGAGCATAGACGAAATTAGAGATTTAAGGCAAGCTATACACTACTCGTCAAATACACGCGTTTCTAATAAAGAATATGAAATAAGTTAAGGGGAATTGTAACAAATTAATATGTAATAATCATTTATGTAAACGGGAATTGCGTCCCGTTACAAGTACAACCTACGATTAAATTTATTGCTCCTATTGTAGGCCACATCCGGTATGACAATAATGTCAGGTTCCTTATGGTATACAATAACCCCTTTTTTCATGATAAAATTAACAGACGTTTTATTTAAATTATGTTTTCTCTCTTTCCAACTGACATAATACGTATTTAACCTGTTTATTGACCCAGATTCATAAAGTCAACTAAAAGTTAAATTTTAGTGAAATAATATTATAAAACTAAGTACTTATATATAAAATATCACAGTTACCTGTTTTGTATCAGTACCCCGCATTAGTATAGTTCGGTAATTTATTTACAGTTTGTAAAATAAAATTTCGAATAGTACAATTCAATTTAATTCACATGTGGTCACATGTCACATTAAATTAAATTAAAATCTGTTTATTTCGAATAACAACACTCATACATAATTTACACACAACTAACACAATTTACACACAATTAACACAATTATACATTTACATAATACATTAAGCTATTCTTTTATTTTTTTCCTTATTTCGTGAAAAAAAATAACAGACGTTTTAGTTAAATTATGTTTTCTCTCATAATAACAAAGGCAAGTTTCAAACTGACAGGTAAGGACAAACAATAATTTAGCTAAACTGTATTTGATATGTGTTTATGAAAAACGACGAAACAATAAGTCTGCCTGTTTTCGTTTGAGCAACTTCTCATATTAATATGAAAGATGCCCATAAATATAGAAAAAATAATAAATACAGAGAGGCATATACAGTGAGTAAGTCTAATACGGGCGATAAATTTAACCAAACAGAATTCATTAGTGTTATCAATAATTTAAGTTAAACTTAATTATGACCCCATAATTATTTTTTTTATAAAATTTTCAGCAGCAATGTACTGTATATAATTTGACGCTGACAGTTGTCAATCAATGTTTAACGCGAGTGTGTTTGCATTACATTGCGGGGCGAATTATTTTCTATGGATAAAATTTTAATTGCAATTCCATTTAAAAGTTACCTAATTACATTTCTTATGTCCTATCCTAACCACCGTTAAGAGGTTCGCCCGTATTAGATTTACACACTGTATTCCATCGACATTCAATTTTGGATAGGCAAATAAGACAACACTTCCGAACTGATAGCTGCAAGTATGATGTAGGTTGCAAACTCTGGAATGATGAAACAAGTTTAGTGCCCTTCATACATTCCTGTTGTTGAAACATGCACCGTAGTGTTTGCAACAATCGAGTTTAAATGTTTACACTCCAGTGCAGGAGCTATTCAGTCTTTGCTATTTCTCTAAGGATACTCCACCATTCTCCGTGCTTTATTTACCAAATACTCAGTTTGTCGTTCTTATAGTAAACAAAAGACTACAACACTGCATTTTCTTTGTTGTTACTCATTAATACAACTCGTACAAAACAACAGTGTAAAAAAAACAAGAGCATCGTGAAATGGCAAATTTGCATGGGCCGGGCACTGGCCCGACCCACCACCAAAAACGAAACATATCTCATTTAATAGGTCTTGGCAACCTGATGATTTTTTAGTATGACGAGCATCGCCCTATGTAGATATGGGGTTTTCTTGGAAAACCGTATTTTGTTTTTATTATTTATAAAAGTTGTTTATTGTTATAATATATTGTGATTTCTTATTCCAAAGAAATTACAGAATTTGTTCTTGTTAAAAATGTAGCAAGACGTGATACGAGTATGTCAAGTTTAAACAATATGTTGTTGATAAAATGTTGTATCGATATTTGCTAATAAATGCGTAAAACTACACACGGTAAATACATTTAAAATATACCGCTATCATAAACCCTGTTAATATTCTGGACCCCAATTTAAGTGGAGGTCCCTATGACCGAAATTTGTCGTAAGTGGTTACGGGTTAATTGACTTAAGAAAACACCGAAATAACCATACATGTGCCTTTGAAAATTGAGAAATTCCCTTAATTCCACATGGATTCCCATCATCAGATCAGCGCCAAATTTATATGGAACCAAATTGGAGATAACTTCTTTAAATAAAATAAAAACATCCTATTCGGACGACGGAGTTTGGAGTAATCGGTGAACATACATAAAAAAACACAATTTCTCGTAGTCGGTTGAAAAAATCAAATGCCCAGAGGGGGTTTATAATGATGCCTGTGAAGGGATCAATTTAAAAATGTTTTATTTGAATGAATTATACTCGCGATAACAGAACGGAAGACAATAATTATTTAACCTTCTTCTTAAAAATATTAAAAGGCATTTCTTTTAATGTATCTGAGAGAATATTGTCAGATATTTTCACGTCACATTTAAATAGCAGCTATCTGTTGAAAATATGTATAAAGTTAGCTAGAAATTGTTAGAAAATAGAGAGTTGCTATATAAATAATAATAATTTGGTACAAACTCGCTTTTGTTAATCTACGCGTGCTTATAATGTGCTTGTGTTACTTCTTTGTTGTGAAAAAAAGTTTAAACATTCCTTTATAGGTATTATTTACATGCATGCTTTCACATCATACGATTTTCACAGTATATGTAAAAATGTGGTCCACAAACAAGCCAAAGCATTATTTAAATAGGTAGCATTTCGGAAGGGATGCCAAGAGGGAATTACCATTCTACAAGTGACTGCTACAGTTGAAAAACGTCGTATGTACACGGACCAATTTCATACTGCATATTGAATTTAGGCTAAGGGTACGTTAGAGGTTACTTCTAACGTGTTATAACAATTACGAAGAAACTTGCCTACAATGTTATGTGATTTAATAAGGCTCTCTCTTCTTCCAAGCGTTTTTCCTGCTCACGCCACGGCTCAGGGCCCAGATTTGGCGTAAGCGCTAGTTTTATGAAAGCGACTGCCATTAGACCTTCCAGCCCCAGAGGGTAAACTAGTTTGGATTAGTCCGGTTTCCTCATGATGTTTACCTTTACTGAAAATTTTGGTAAATATCGATTGGTAAATATCAAATGACATATCGTAGGTATATAAGTTCCGATAAACTCATTGGTATGAGCCGGGGTTTGAAACCGCGACCTTCGAATAAGGCTGTTTAGTAAGGATATATTTTAAAAGTCATAATAAGCAGTTGTTGTAGACGAATCACCTACTCGTAAAAAAGTGACTTTTACCTGCAATGGTATGTGACTTACCTAATGAGGGTTTTATGATTTCAAAATCTGACAATCTGGTTTAGACAAATTACCTACTCGTTCAAAATCACTCTTAATCTTACCTACATGAGTTCAGTTCAGATACATACGTCGTTGTGTTGTGTCGCGACGCCTTCGTAAATGAGACGCATTTCACTTTCCAGAGAAAAGATGGGTCAAGTGTTTCACTAACTGTATCCGGAGTAATATTTTTATTTGTTTCTTTCACTGCAACCATCAAATACAAAACAAAAACATATAAAACTTAACACTACTTATAATTTAATTTACGCGACGTAACTACAAGATTCGTAATATAAGATTGGTTTTTTTAAAATCGTAATCGATACAGGTGATTCATAAGACTTGAGCAGGATTTACTTCCTAACTATGATGTAATTAATACTTAATTGATAGTTAAGTTCCAATTAATTCATAATTAGAAGATTAAATTAAATTAAATTTAACGATAATTTCGTTGAGTCTAGTATGAAATAATAGCTTATTATTCACTGAAACCGTAGGGTTAATCCTGCTCACGTCTTATGAATCACGCTGTATTAAACTAATCGTACCTGGGTGACCTTGTACCTCGGTAAACTTGCATTTTCTCAGAGGTAACACTAAGTTGCACCAATTCTTTGCCTCCGATTTCAAAATTTCCATATTCCTACTAATATTCATCTTAACCTTTAGAGCCGTTTCTAAGATCAACTAAATATATACTCCACGTACATGTATTAAAATTAGATACCATGTATTTTTTCAGAAACGTCAAAAAGTATCACAGCTCAGTTCGGTTATGAAATGTAATTTTTATTCATTCGACAGTCTGAAATATGGAGACGATATGCGAAACATGATCAGCAGGAAATTGAACAATCTCAGGCATGGGAAATCACTATTTGATGCCAATTACAGTTTTGATGCTCCCGGATAGCAAGCATACGTTACATGACTACCGTTGACAGTATTCCGTCTATTTTCTTATATCACAGCATTTACTATTTTAGAACAGCAGGGAGGTTTTTTATAAGCGGCAATGGCTTTTTCTTACTTGCGTGAGTTTGTTGATAGGATCAACGTGATAACCTAGAAATAAGGGTAAAAGGAAAAGGTAAACCTTTATTAAGTTATACTTCTTAACTCATTCAATACCTCAAACCCGACTATCGGGTATTTTATTATTTAATTCCCAGGCCGGACGACAAGATCTTAGTTGGGATCTTTATACTATAACTATATATACACTAAAGGCGTGTGAGTAGGCATGAATGTCTTTCTTGGCAGGGTACACATACTACACAGACACCGCAAAATAATGCGTTTACAAACAGTGTCCTTAACATGAGTTGTACGTAACCGTAGGCGTTAGCGACTGCGTGTTTCTAAAGTATGTCCATCAGGAGCAAGACTTTAGAAACGAGTTGTCGCTCACGCTTACGGTTAAATACAATTCATGGTAAGCACACAGAACGAGGTC
Organism: Lathronympha strigana; assembly: GCA_949128165.1. Classification (NCBI taxonomy): domain Eukaryota; kingdom Metazoa; phylum Arthropoda; class Insecta; order Lepidoptera; family Tortricidae; genus Lathronympha; species Lathronympha strigana. Next base: position 8,226,741 of record OX421907.1, on the reverse strand, counting down.
ACCTCATATATGCAGTAAACTACTAAAATTCTACGATTCTAACACCAAAACCTTGTACCACTATTTTATACTATAACATTCCAGGTTCACCCTTAAACACATTAATAATTATTTTTAATTTACACGAGTTCAGGTCGCAAACGTAGATGCAACTGAAATAAGTATTACGAGTATGTCCGGTAATAACTCGTCAAATAAAATATGGAATTATGAGTCTTAAAATTATATTCGGTCAGCTGCGGAGAAAAACTAATCTGTAATTTACCTACACCCATATCCATTAATATAGCGCTTTGAAATAATTACAAAGCTTTATAATTTTGAAACTAACATTTTTCTAATAAGTACCTACAACGTGGGCTTAAAAACAAATAAAAATAAAAAGGTGGCAATATAAAAGACAAAGTCCTTCCTGCTGAACCCCTTTCTTGCCGTATGAAATACATTAAATCAGAATAGGGTAAATAGTGTAGGTACAATATATCTTAATATATTGAAGCCGTTAGTATTTTCAATATTAAGCTGACTTTAACAAAATGTCACTCAACACTCTAAGCCTTGGATATAACACATTACAAGAAAATAGGATGCTCAAAGCTTTCTGACTTTTACTGCCAAACACAGAGATAACTATTTACTGTATTGTATTTAAAGCAGAAACTAATTAACACATTATAGCGTTAGATTTTTTGGTACATCAAGAGATTATTATGTCCAGCTTAAACCCTTAAAGGATTTCAGCCGAACCGAGCTCCAGATATGTTACGAGTGTTTGTTCAACATTCATGTTGTTTCAGTTTTTATGAGTAGGCGGCCAACCGTTTCACAAACCGCATGAGAGCCACGTGATATAACGATAGATTTCGCCGTATGTAAATTTTTGTTTCATATTTATTAATACACACCATACAAATATATGCCTATGTATCGAATGGCCCAAAAATACGTTGACATAACATAGGACTCATGCACAAATCAAGTGAGGTTTATTCGGCTACTTTTTGACCCAAACTGGTGATCGTGTTCGTAATGTTCCAGCCAAACGTGCATATTTTGAAGACGATTCGATTTATTTAGTCAAAAATAATTGCGGTTATAAATTTTAATAATAAACAGTAGGTATAATTCATTTAATTTTAGAAAAATAATGATACTTATAAACCTTTGTCAACGAATTTCTGGACCACCCTGTAATTATCGTCCATAATATAATGTATGTACCTTTATATATCAAAGCAAAAAACGTTCGTTTGGAGGATTTTAATTTAATATTATAGAATATTTCGATATAGAAACGAGGGTGTTATACAGGAAGTTTGTATGGCATTCCAAAACAGAGATCTAAACGGATAAACCCTTTCTATTTCTATACATTCCTATACATTCTTAGTTTAGCGGTAACAGTCTGACTACTTATTGGGCTTATATCATTTACCCTTTCAAAACAAAACCTGTTTGAAATTTTGCTGAACACGTACTAGATACGTAAAATTTGAGATTTGATGTCGGTGTTCCGAATCCTCACGTTATGAATAAATATTACACATTGACTTTTGACCGCACCCATTGCTATTTCTCGGCCGAACCAGCAAAATAATAATAGGTTTCCCCTACTTTTACGGGTAAGTGTCAGTTTTTTTTGTGGAGGTTTTAGGTACTTTAGCACTGTAGTAGGTACTCGTACAGGTATTAAAATAAAATTAATAGTTTAAAAAACTAAAACACACGCTTTTAGCACGCACTAAAAATTACAAAATAATTCGGACATTTAGTTTGATGACTCAAGAGTTTTCCCTTTGCCAAATCTTCATTAGATCGCAGGTAAACATAAACAATTTCAGTTCGTGACGAACGATAAATAATTATCTATGCTAAATGGTTATAAGTAGGTAATCATCTTTATTAAATATTTACTATGATTTATTTTGAAAGAAAGCGTGGAGCGTTTATGTAATTTTTACTCTTTTTGGACAAAACGCTCCACGCTTTCTTTCAAAATAAATCATAGTAAATATTTAATAAAGATGATTACCTACTTATAACCATTTAGCATAGATAATTATTTATCGTTCGTCACGAACTGAAATTGTTTATGTTTACCTGCGATCTAATGAAGATTTGGCAAAGGGAAAACTCTTGAGTCATCAAACTAAATGTCCGAATTATTTTGTAATTTTTAGTGCGTGCTAAAAGCGTGTGTTTTAGTTTTTTAAACTATTAATTTTATTTTATACTTTTTAGCCTTTCTAGTGGTTCTGCGAGCTGTAGACCTCGCGACCATCTGTTCTTATGCGCCTTAGGCCTGTGCGGCGCTTAATCTCTTTGTGCCAATTTCCATCAATTCCAATATTTTCCAAAAAACTAAATGACAAAAAGATTCTACAAAGTTATAAAACCTGCTCACTCAATTTTCGCGAGAATTGGTAGATAAAAACGACCTGTAGAGGAGAACAGCCGGACATATGACAGCATTTTTGACTAAGCTGAAACGTAGACCTTCGCTTACGCTCGGTCAATCAAGAGCCATAAAAGCATGTCACATGTCATATTTAGCGATTAGGTATATATTTACCAGACAAACATGTAAGTTACTCTTTTAGAATCTTCAAAACGATTTGGTAGGCAGGCACTATCAAAGAATTTATTTATTTTATGATACTTGTAGTTACTATAGGAAACAGATTATATGGCTTATCAATTCATCTTACTTAAATTAAATATAATCTTTAAAGAAAAAAAACTACTTCCTGGTCAAAGTTAAAGTTTGAGTTAGTTTGAGTATAAAATTTCGAAATCACCATAAATAAGGGTCTTTCTTAACGTCTCATGGATTCCATCATTACATTTGAATTAAAATGAAACGAAAATACCTTGGAAATTGAAGGAAACAAAATAAGAATGCTTCAAATCGATTGATAGATTTGGAAATTATCGAGCAGTTCTACTTTGTCAACCCTGGTTTTCATCATTAGGTTTACTCCACCTAAATGATGGTTTCCGTAAAGAAAAAATTAAGTTACTTAAGGTATCCCTCAAACCATAGTGCATGTGCCGTTAAAATTTAAGGAATTCTCTCAATTCCTCAAGAATTCCATCATCAGAATAGAAATCAAATCAAAAAGATGAATGTCACAAATCTGATGATATTTAGAGCTAGGCTTATCGAGCAGTTCCGCTTTGCCGTCCTTGGTCTGCATCATCAAAGTCTGCTCCAATCAAATTATGGTATTAGTGAATGTTCAAGTTTCTTAGGAAAACCCTTTAATCATAACGCTTGTGCCGTAAGAGTTTGAGGAGTTCTCTCAATTCCCCACGAGTACCATGATCAGGATAGAATTATAATCACTACACGTGTAAAACTAAGAAAATACTTCCTTTATTACTCCGTTATCACAACGAACTCTCAATGTTCCTAAGCGCCATAAACTCAGAAGTCGCTTAGGCCCTTTATGCCAATTCCCGCCATTATTTCCAAAAACCGTATCGACAAAAAAAATGTAATGAATGAACTGGGCTACAACATTTCACAAGAATTGGTTGATAAATGCGACCTGTAGAGGAGAACAAATGGACAGACACCCGAAAGCATTTTTGTCCAAGCTGAAGCAGAGATACTTCGCTCGCTCAGTCAATTATTATTCAAACTTATTTCGTATCCTATTCAGCAAACCCTTTCATTTGATACCCATATCATGGGGGTGCATTCCAAATTGCCTGTCAGCCATCTTGGATGTCCGCCATGTTGGATTTAAGTCACGAGACTATTTTTTTCGTGTTCCTAACAGCAAACCCTTTCATTTGATACCGAATAGGTGCATTTCAAATTGCCTGTCCGCCATCTTGGATGTCCGCCATGTTGGGTTTAAGTCACGAGACTATTTTTTTCGTGTTCCTGACAGCAAACCCTTTCATTTGATACCCATATCATGGGGGTGCATTTCAAATTGCCTGTCCGCCATGTTGGATTTAAGTCACGAGACTATTTTTTTCGTATTCCTGACAGCAAACCTTTAATTGCTCAAAGGTTAACTGGAAGAGATCCCTTAATGGGATAAGTTCGCCTTTGTACAAATATTTGTGTTATTTATCTTGTTATTTTTTCCCTGTTTTTGTGCAATAAAGTGTTTTACTACTACTACAAACCCTTTCATTTGATACCCATATCATGGGGGTGCATTACAAATTGCCTGTCCGCCATCTTGGATGTCCGCCATGTTGGATTTAAGTCACGAGACTATTTTTTTCGTGTTTCTGACAGCAAACCTTTTCATTTGATACCCATATCATGGGGGTGCATTACAAATTGCCTGTCCGCCATCTTGGATGTCCGCCATGTTGGATTTAAGTCACGAGACTATTTTTTTCGTATTCCTGATAGAAAACCCTTTCATTTGATACCCATATCATGGGGGTGCATTTCAAATTGCCTGTCCACCATCTTGGATGTCCGCCATGTTGGATTTAAGTCACAAGACTATTTTTTTCGTATTTCTGACAGCAAACCCTTTCATTTGATACCCATATCATAGGGGTGCATTTCAAATTCCCTGTCCGCCATCTTGGGGAGGCCGCCATATTGGATTTGTAATGACGTTTCTTAGCTAGGCATGTATTGTCATCAGAACTCAGAGCATGTGCAAAATTTCATCATAATCAGAGACCGGGAAGTGGGTCAAATTAAGATTCCAAGATTTTATTACATACATAGTTACAAGTGAAGCTAATAAAAGCGTGTTAAAAAAAAGAAGTTTTAGAAATTTTACACTTGAGAATGATAATGAGAATTTGAGTAATTATAAGAGTAACTGCTGTAAACATCGTGACGAAACAAACAGCCTGTTAATCTTATGTAAGTACATGCTCAATTTCTCCTAAAACTTTGAAATATAAGTAAACTAAATATCGTATAGGTAAGGCAATTTCCTCTGTAACCCGCAAATTAGTTTTATTATTACCTAGTTTTTTTTACATAAAACTTTGAAGTCACCATTGATGTTACACATTACCTTCGGCGTAGTGAGCTAAGTCGTAAATAAGTTTGTCAAATGAGATGGACCAATTGTATTAGATATACTAAAGAGCCTACAATAGTGTGGCTTGGTTTCGCATGTCACTGTGCCTACAATTTTCTTTTTATTTTAGTAACGACATCTCGACTAGTTATTTGTCTCCATTTAAGCGCTTACAACGCTAATATGCATTCATTATCTATATTATCATGATCATGAACGCGAAGGTACTTCCTGAAATTACTTATAAATTTTCACGGATCCATTTATTTTTAATTGTATTTGAATCCAAAATGGCATTCTACGAAATGCAATACACTTAAAAAATAATAAGAATTCGGAATAAAACGCTTTCGCCGCTCTCCAAAGCATAAAAAAGTTATGTCACAGAATTTATGGAAGAGAATGACGGCGATGATGGCGCGTTAAATGTTTCTTCGCGAACCAAAACGTACTTACCACTTGTAATTATTCCCGGTCCCCAAAATTCGATTTAAGTGTACGAATAAAATATTCCTGGGAAAGGCATCCCGGATTCAGGAATGAGGTTAAATTGAGGTATTATCGTGATTTAGTGGAAACTGTGATACGGTTTAAAAGGTTCACGGACCGATCTTGTTACGCGGATTAGCGCTAATGAAAGGTGAGTAAGGTATGGTGGATGAAGAAAGCTACGGTGGCTTGTTAATTGTTGTACCTTTATTATATTTGAATAAAATTAGGCTTATTATTGGCTTTCACTTTCAAAACTTATTCCGATTTGAGGTAGGCGCTACTTTGCGACTGTCATATGTCCTTCCACTCTAGAGAGTAAAATATTAGGCCTTATTAGGATTAGTCCGGTTTCTCCACGATGTTTTTCTTCACCGAAAAGCGATTGGCAAATATCAAATGATATCACTTACATAAGTTATAAATAAATTGATACGAGCAAGGGTTTGAACCTGCAGAAACTCTTCGGATTTAAATGAAACGATTTTACCACTAGGTTAACAGCGCTTGCAAAAGGTATTCCTCAAGTTAATAAACCCTAAAATATATCTAATTTTAATGTCCATATTGCGCTTTGTTTGGCGATCGCGTCCACTTATTTTAGACAGATTTTGCTAATATTTAATATCTCGCTAAGTAAAAAGACCGATTTCGAAAAGCACAAACGGGTTGTTTCAAATTTTGTAAAATTCAAAGCTAAGGAAAATCGCATGGCTGCATGCCGAAGGCAGTTAGTAAACTTTGACTTGAGCTCGGATATGCTTTTGATATGCACCCAGGCGAATTCTACCAGATAATTCTATCCCTTTATACTTGAGGCCTATGAAACGAGTACACTTTGTTAAGAAATTCCAATTGTCTCTTCTCAATATCAATGCTCTTGACTATTTTTTTGCGTACAACATATCATGACAAGAACGTACTTCAATAATCTTTAAGAGGTTCCTTTTTGTTCCCATCCTGAACGAAAATCTTTTATCAAAGGCAGTGCAGGTAAACAAATTCAATTTTACTTATCAAATAAAGAATATGTACCGCACTAAATCGTAAAACTCATTTTGCGCGCGTTCTGAACATGACAATGTATCATGAAAGCCATTTTACGTCTGTTTTATTTATATTTATTATACTTAGCGCTTTGACAATGTATGCGATCTACCGGTTAATTTCGGGTCAGTGGCTAACCCTGCATAGTGCAAGTAGTCCTTAGTATAAAATCATAAATATTTTATCTACGCACATATCAGTGCTCTAATATGTGTTCAAAACCACCAGCATTACCAACCAGCAGGAATTAACGGAACTGTAATTTTAACATTACCTCCTGAAAACAGTTTAAAGTTAGAACAGCTGTCAAATTCAAGTTGGTGTCTATTCTAGTATATTGAAACACTTATCGATACGAAACGCCAATTCAGTAAGTATGTTTTTTAAATAGTTCATTCGTTTGTCTATGATTTTTAAAAAATTACAGGGATTCGAATTGCCGCCAATCCAAGCTGTATTAAATAATTTGTTTGTAGGTGTTCAATTTATTTCTCCCCTCACTAGCTCGGAAAGCGCTGTTTTGTCCTTTAAAACTAGCGTGGAAAAACGCATTTTATCCACATGTGAGGCAATGTAATCTAATTCCTATCACTTACCAGCAGTCCAGTATAAGTGAGTCCTATATGCCCATAGTAAATATGCGCAATCGGAGGTCACACCTTAAATTGGTCATGTGATCATGTCTTATTCCGCACTGTTGGCAATATCTAAGTACCAGGAGCGTACCTACTCTATGACAAATTTTGAAATTGATTTTTGATGGTCTCTTCAAGATAACTTACATGTGGATAAGATTTATAATCGTATTTAGTCTGTATTTTCCTCGCAATAGTGAGGGGAAAAATGTATTACACTCGGCGGCAAAGTTTGTTCAACTCTCGTGCCTTGAGATAAGCCCGAGAGTTAAACAACAACTTTGCCCCCTTGTATAATAAATAACTATTTCATTACGTTATGTTAATATCTATAATCCATAGATATTTTAAAAGTAGCACTAGTAACAATGCAGGTCATTTCCCTTCGGTTCCGGAACCCAACTTAGAGCACTTATGATATGTGTGTAGATAAAGTAGTGTAAGCAACTATAAATAATTAGATAGATAGATGTTATTACTCGTATTGTAATACCCTTCAATAATAACATTCTCATAAACTACTATTGTATACCCACATTTTATTAGCTCTCTATAAAGGATGACTCACGCTAGCACGGGACGGGACGGGGCGGGACGGGGCGGGACGGGAAAATCTGTCAATTTCTATAGAAATAATCACGTGATAGCCCGGAGCCCTCGGATGTCACGTGACGCTTTCTATAGTAATTGTCAGATTTTCCCGTCCCGCCCCGTCCCGTTCTAGTGTGAGTCATCCTTAATGCGTTCAAAAATCACATATTGTGATAAACTGTTTTGTTAAAACCAATCGAGGGGTAAGCGGTCAAACCCGATAAGTCCAGATAATTTTAAATTGAAATAAGAATGTTGCAAAAATTGCATATAGTTTTACACACATAGCTGTTTGAAAGCTTACTGCTTATTTCTTATCTCTAATAACATCGACTTCGATTATGTTATAATTTTCAAATTTCGAACATCTCTGAAAAACAAGTCAATTAGATTTGACCCCTATTTTATTTAATATCGTAATGAAGTTTAGTGACAAAATTAGTAATTAGTTTAGACGTAAGTGCCAGGGGCGGAGCGTCAAACTGTTATTGGGCAAGCCGGAGCTTGTTAGCTTGCTTTTTATTTGAGACGTTAAGAAAAAATGTGCTATATTGGCTCACGCAAGGGAAGCCAGCCGGTAGGAATCAAGTTCTAAGAACGCCTCGTCAATATGTTGAACCAATATGTTCAACCAGTTGAAAAAAATAAAAAATTGATTTAGCCCCTTTTTTTTTAAAGTTGGTGCAAATTCAGAGCGAACAAGAAAATAATAATAATTTTTAATATCGGTGCTTAAATTAAGTATTTAAGTATATATAATTAAGTATATCGAATAAGCATTGCGATTCAGCGAGGAAACGCGGCCAGCGTCCTCGGCAGTATGCCACAGGGGCCATCCTTAGATTTAGATTTAGATTTATAGGTTTATAGATTTTCTAATTAAGATAATTTTTATTTTATTTCTTTGTAGGGTAGCTTTTTGTTTAGTTTTGTAATTAATTTAACTTTTAGTTTATTTAAGTATTTTATATCCATAAGTTCCAACATTATAATTGTTCAGTATAATTTCTGGATGACAAAATCAATATGAAATATTATACACTACGAAATATTGTGTCTATATAATAGGTATATTTACCCTAGTGATTGAGTGGTTATACATGCAATTGTTCCCCGGTATCATGAAATTAGTTTTCCGGAATTACAATTATACCCAAAATCATACAATTTCTATAAACAATATTTAATAAGACCGATTTGGATGGATTTTGATACTTCCGCTATTGTAAATCAAAGTATTGGATTTTTCAAAAAGGAGCTGGTTTGACTGAAGTTATAAGCATGCTACCCCATTATTTGCCATGGTATTGACAATTGAATACTAACTTTACCAATGCAGAGAACTGATGGTATGCCAAACTAACTTAGTTCGTTATCGTCGAAGTAATTAACTGCATCATGTGTCTACAACACACTTCGATCATTTCCTTCGTTACCGTACTGACGTAGGTCGTAGAGGAAATAGTGTATGCATAAACTCCATTATTCCCACACTCCCCGTTTTAATTCGATTAAGTAAACGCAGGCCGAGTCCGGCCCTGTGTAACGGCTTTATTTCTGTCTAGTTAGCTGGCAAAGTGTTTAACACTCTAGTCTACCTACCATTCTTGTTGATCACGCAAACCAAAGGATTTTAGAGGCTTACGAATAAAGCGTGACCGTCATATTTATAGCAATTACACATACGGAGAGCTCTGTTATACATGTGGAATCGTCTAGATCATGCTTATGAAGCGATGGGAATACCATCCCAGCTCTAACCGCTTCGCCATTTACAGGTACGAATTTTATACCTACAAGTAATTTTAATTGCACTCTCGAAAATGCTTTAAGTGTAGATACGTAGCTACTTTAAAGCAATAGCATTGCAAAAACGATTATTTTATTTTACTCGCTTTACTGCTACTGTTGAGCTTATCTATTAATGTAGTATATGCTTTATATATTTTGGTATATGTACTATGTTTTCAGAAATAACACTAACTAGTAATCATACCTTGTATGCTGCCTATATTTAAATATATATTTTTTTTTATTATTTTAAATCCATCTGTGCAAATGGTAAAATATACAAATTGAGAGGTATATCATAAAACTATGCCTAACTACTCGTAACCTGAAGAAGCATAACGGCCTCCGAGTATAATCCGTAGTGATGTTGCTTACGGAAATATAGACCACTGTTTATTTGTTCAGTAGTCATCGATACTCTCCATGTATTCAAGTATATGTGTATACATCTACCTATTATTATCACTTGTACATATAGTCGTCTAGTACTCAATACAACACGAGCTTTACCTTGAGCTCTGAAGAATGGACTTCCTGTGAAAATTATCTTAACTATTTTACTAGTCTCTGTATATTGTTGAAACGTCCATAGAAGCAGAACCTTTGCTGCGCGGAATTATTGACTTCCTATTATTATTCTCGTCATCCTCATCGGATTGCAAGTTTAAATACATAATTTCAAGTTGTTCGCCAATTAACCTTTTAGTCTTTGTCTGTACTATGAGGTATTCATCCATTCTGTCAGGTGTGTGAAATCAAATATGTAATATTTGTTGTAAATAAAATATGTCTATACTAGTTACTATGTAATTAATTTAATTAAAGTAGGTATGAACCGTTCCGTTTCATCACAAATAAAAATATACTAGTTTAAGCTGAAAATTAGGCACCTACACCTAAGTATGATACGTTTCTACTCGAAATATTCGCATACTTTTAATCGAAACGCACTCTATCAACATGGGTCTGATTATCACAATCTTAGAATACAATCATTGACTTTTGTTAGTTGAGAATCGCATTCATAAGGATTAGCATTGCATTACACGCTTCCCTTTGATTAATGCCGACTTATACCTAAAAGCCCCTCATAAAAGATGGAGATGAGACGGATTAAGTAAAAATCGATGTGTTGTCAATGAATTGGAGAGATTCAAGATTCACTTATGAATCTTTTGAGACTCCGGTTGGACAATTTATAAAATTTTAATCAGGGTTGGTTGGTGGAAATAATGTTATCGATAAAGTATTCAATAAATAGGTAAATTTAAAATAACAACGGCTTCTTTATTGAATATAACCATTATGCCCGCGACCATACGGAGTGAATTGGCATATTTGTATTAATTTGAGTACAAAGATAAACAGGCAAATAACGTTACCTTGAGCAGGAAGGTTAGGTGTTTCGCAGTTAGTTTTACAATTGTTTTTAGTTTACTTGTGTCCCAGTGCTAGGCTCCCCTTGTGGTCTACCGCTCCCGATATTGTGCTTTCCCTGGCCAGTTCTTACAAAAGGCGTCCAAGTCGTCCCGCCATTTCCGTCTAAAAAAAAAACATTTGGTGTCCTGACAAAATACGTCAAAGTTTTTCTCTTTGACTATTCCTTTTTCGCTGCGAAACGTGGAAAGCTAAAAGTTTTCGCTAATAAGTTCCTGAGGTCAGTTATTCACGTTTTAAAATGAGAGCGTGTGGTGAATATGCCGATAAATACCGATTGACGTACAGATCGGATAAGGAAATGGAAATGGATTAGCCATGTCATTCGTCGAGAAGAAGCGAACAATGCGGGATTTATTTCAACAACTAACTAAACGTGGCGAACACTTACTTACCTATGTGATATTAAACTTTTAGTACCTACACTGTAGCCAACGAGTGTAGTAAATGAATACCTGTATTTTTAAGCACTACACGAAAGCTTTCTAAAATATAATTTCATTAATTTTAAATTAAATTATAAACAAAATGGTACTCTGTGCCCACGGTCTTACATTTTTTCGGCGCTTTTAGCCGCTCCGCCCGTTTTTACAATAGTTCGTTGGAGGTCTGTTAGTATTAATGTTAACATCCCGCTTGAGATTTCAGAAAATACAATTGTATTGCCGTGATCGGGTAGTCCAGTGGTTAGGGCGTCTGCTGCGAAAGCAAGACGTCGCTGGTTCGATCCCAGCCCTTCTCACCAGGGGCCATGGTCAATTTTTCTGTAGTATATGACATCTCTTTCAATTTATAATTTGATAAAATAATTTTTACTAATTTGTTTTGTTTTTTATTTTATCTGACGTTCTCGTAAAACTCCCCTGAATGCAGGTGCGAATAATTTGACACGAACGTCACTCGCGCGCTTTGGGGCAGCGCGACATATTTGAAACTCTGCCACGATCTATTTTCGTCTCGTACGTAAATACGGCGATATTAAATATTATATCGTATTATTACTATACGAATGCGTAGAATCCCTAAAGCTTCTATCGAGTGATAGTCTCGCTGGGAGGTTTCAACCACTAAGGTGAACTATTTCGATCAAAAGCCTGTACCTAATATTTCAGGTTCAGTTATATTGCAAGAGTAAAACTAGTAAACTAGAACTCTGTGCAACGGTATAAAACCTTTCTGTTAACGATTAGGAATAAAATAAAATAACCCATAGGTTCTAAACAACACGGTGCGACGTACATAAGTTTGTATAAGAGTGCTTCATTTTTCCGTCTGTGTGAGAACACTCAACGCTGCAGATGGGGGGCAATGATAAAAGTTTAGCATCGGCGTCATTCAATCAGCGATAGTATAAAATTGGCCCATTGTATTAGCATATGTGTCTTGCTGTCTGAAGCTTCAGAAGCACGGATAGCACAAAAGAAGATGGTCACGTCTTGATTCCATAGAGGAGAGGGCGTAGCTTTTTTTGTGACTCACCCTTTGGTAGGCCTTTTGCTGTTTTCTTATCAGGATTGACTAGCTAGTGTACCTCTGCTTTAGGCACAACATAGAACGTTCTATTGCAACATTTATATACTAGTTATTAATAAACAGATTGTTATAAAACGTCCGAAAAATACTAACTGAACTTAACCTACGAAATACTACACGTGCTTACTGAAATACTAACTTAGTGAATGCTCATTTACTTAGGTACTACCAGTATTTAACACAGTACAGTTAGGATTCTATTCGCACGTTTAGTATTTATGTGTGCCAGCTAATTATTTTCCTTAATTAACATATTCAAAAATGCCTAAGTACCTGCGTTTGTTTACGTATTTATTTATAAGTTGAACTACTGCAGGATTTTAACTATCAAAAGGTCCCGAGACTTTAGCAAAGGTAAATGTTTTGTTCCGTTTCAGTTGTTTATTATTTGAGCTGACCGATTTAAAAATAATTATGTATTTTCGTCGTTCCGTTATTGAGTCACTCCCGTTACTGGCAGACAGTGAGATATCTTAGTCAATACTTTTTCACGACAAGGTATATTCATTAAAACGCACAAAGCCAGTTGTCATCGTTTCCACGACGATTTTGAATTTGTGCCGGCGCTACATGGTTTACGCGCCAACACTCGCACACAGTCCACGCGACGATGCGACCGATATAAACGTCCTATCATATTAAAATATCGAGAAAGTGTACTTGAGCCATTATTATCACGAGTGGAGTGGTCATGTGTTGTGTTTCTGAAGAATCAATTATTGTGCATCAATATTCAAAGGAATAAATAGTGACCGATTTATCAGTGAATCATATGAATATGTTTTAGTGATCGGGTAATGAAAACATTGTAGAAGTGAGAGAACGTTTTAGTTATTATTAGCATGATAAAGTAGCAAGAAAGGTGACAAAAGTAAGAAGTTCAAAGAGTTAGCTAAAAACATGTGGTGAAAAATACTAAGCAAATTGCGTTCCGCGCGTTTAAATTCTTCTTACTTCATAAGGCAATCATCCCAAAGGAAATCGTTTATAGTTAGTTATTCAATTTTTAAATACCTTCAAGATACCTTTGCATATATTTCTTTTAAGTTGTGATATTTCTTGAAAACTGGTACCAAAATAGCATTACATCTCAAACTTCGAAGTATATTATCTCATGTGTTGATGTTGCAAACGGTGATTAAAATGAGCAAAACCTTCTATAAACGTTTTTCACAGAACATTTCTGCTCAAGCAATTCAATTATTATTATTATCAAGTTTGACATTGCTATCAGTGATGTTAAAACACGTATCCTTGATCAAACAGTTTAAAAAGCGTAGCTTATAAAATTCAATTACTTTGTGTTTATGTAAGCTTCGAAACAAAATGCAACAAAACAAGTTTGCTAAAAAAGACACTTTTCAAAAGCGTTTTTAATTCCAGGAGACTAAAGAAGTGAGAAAATATTTCATTTAACTTTTACGAAGTTGACGGAAAAGTTTGTGAAAATTTCCACATCTTCTTTCGTCCCTAACGAGAAAAAAATGCTCGGTCAAGTAACTTGGGAACTATTTGAAAATATATTTTCCGACTCATTTGTCCCGTTGACAACTGCTGCTTGATGAGCTAGTTTTTAGGCTATAGTCATTAATCATCGGCACAGACTCCGTATCAGTTTGTAATCAATCAATCTTTCATTTATATCATTATGCTAATTCTGAGTAGTATCATTTGTATTAGAAAATGTTAAATCTCTTACAACCTTGAGACAACTCATTAAGAAAAGTAATAAAACTATAAATATAGTCTCTATATTTATATGAATCTGTAGTAATCAAAAAGATATTGGTATTCAATTCAATTTGTTTGTCTCATTTTAAACGCGATATAAGCATGCACGTTTTGCAATTATTTTTTTATTGTTTTTCTACATCGTGTCCAAGAAAACAAACATTTTATGACTTGGTAGTGATAGTAAATGACATGAATACAGACCAGACCATTAAATTTGTGTATTGGAGTTGATTCGATATTCCAATGACTTATTTAACTAAAATAACTGCACCCTTTTTTATATAGGTACTTTGCACTTTGGTGACATTTTTGTAAGCGGTTGACCTGTCCATGGGTAAGCGGACACCATCTACCATAGGCGCCCCACTCTCTTTAGAACAGCACAAGTATATTTACTATGTTGCCAGTTTGTAAGAGATTACAGTTTATCTCACCACCAGGGACACAATACATAACTACATACTGGTCGTCGTTTTTTGTGAAAGTTGTCTCTTGTAATATTAAAAAAAAACGGATTTAGTAGGTATTTTAATGCTATTAGAATAAAACAAGGTTTACTCATTCAAATGAGTACCTATATCACTGTTTAGCGAGACCTCCCAAAACATGTGAAGGCCCTTTAGGGTCCGCTGTGATAAAATGATTGAATTCTATTAAAACAACACAATATTATGTGGAATATAACATACCGTGTAATTTAGTGATTTGTGTTTCTTATTAAGTAGACAAAATTTAACGTAAGTTTACTGTTATATCAATTATTACCATTTGCTACATACAACGATTTTACTTTGGGCATCTAACCTGTGATTATAGCTTTCGTTTATGAAGTGAAATGGCATGTGATAATTAATAATCAAACGAACTTACCTGTGAAGTTTGATTGAAATTATACGAGTATCCAAATCGAAGATTACATATATTTACTAGCAGATTACATATATTTACTAGCAGCAGTACACGGTTATGTGCTGTCCTTGTCACACATTTAGAGTTAAAATATTATTCAAAAAATGTTCTCGCTGTCGCCCGCCGCGTAAGGTAGGTGTCGTGCCGGTGCACGACCGCGCCCCCAGCGGCGTGGTTTATCATTATTTTAGAGCACATAGATATTTTTGTGTTAGGACCAGAGACTATTTTATTTTAATTTTTAGGGTCTGGGAGGGTGGGAGTATGTAATCTTCGATTTGGATACTCGTATAATTTCAATCAAACTTCACAGGTAAGTTCGTTTGATTATTAATTATACTTCGTATCCAAATCGAAGATTACATATATTTACTAGCAGATGTTTAGAGAATTGTAATACTACATATAAGTAGGAAAAATAAAATAAAATATCGAAGTCAAATCCGACGCTCCTATGGGTTCCTGATAATTAGCTTCATACATGAGTGCCTAATAAAATAAAACGGTACTATTATGTAAATATTATATGAATATTTTTATTAGATTGGACTTATGCATGCCATGCTGTGCGTGTCCAAGTGAGGAACGACATTAATAAAGAATGAAATTACTTTCAATAACCTTTTAGGTGAAGCAAAACACTGAAGTCTGTATTATCGTCGATATAATTTTAACATTACTTGAATATACCTGCTTTAAATTATACTTCGTTCATTTAATTGAACTTTACTGACGAATCCCTGATCCCTGCATAGTGATTGTATACTTTAGATATGCCTGTATTTCATGTCGAAGTAAAAATGGAAGACAAAAACCAGTTGTGTGATTAGTAAAACAAGCTATCAGTAGTTTCTTCATAGCAAGATTAGTACTAAAGAAATCTTGTTATAAAATGTACATACAGATTTATACTGAGACCAAACAATAATTCAAGTGGTGGGTAATGGTTAAAACGTTAAGTTTTTCCTTTTTGAGTAGAACGTTGTAATAAAAAACTTAAGTGGCAGGTGCCTTCGATTCTACTGTAGGATAACGAAATATTGACCAGTACGCTACAGCAGCAAGAGAATTACTATTTTTGTAAATAATTGTTATAATAAGGAACTGACACGTGGAGTATTTTTATATCTTGATAATCGGAATGCTACTATTGAAAAGAAGTCTCATCATGGTAAAAACAACCTGATGGAGTAAAATTTTATTACATTCTACACAATTCCTGTAGAATACGAGTATGTAACACGAGACGCCGTTAATGCGGAGCAAAGTTTATTTATTGTTTATTTATTGTATACAATTAACACTAAGTTGTACGATCCTCAACACGATTTTATTAATGTGAAGAAACTCAACGCTGTTAATGCGGAGAAATGTTGTACAATCATCAACAAAATTGATGTAGAGTAACTCAACGCTGTTGAAGCGTAGCAAAGATCTACAATCCTCGACACAATTAATGTGGAGAAACTCAACGCTGTTAAAGCGGAGCAAAGTTCTACAATCCTCGACACAATTAATGTGGAGAAACTCAACGCTGTTAAAGCGGAGCAAAGTTCTACAATCCTCGACACAATTAATGTGGAGAAACTCAACGCTGTTAAAGCGGAGCAAAGTTCTACAATCCTCGACACAATTAATGTGGAGTAACTCAACGCTGTTAAAGCGGAGCAATGGAGACACTCAACGCTGTTAAAGCGGAGCAAGTTCTACAATCCTCGACACAATTAATGTGGAGTACCTCAACGCTGTTAAAGCGGAGCAAAGTTCTAGAATCCTCGACACAATTAATGTGGAGTACCTCAACGCTGTTAAAGCGGAGCAAAGTTCTAGAATCCTCGACACAATTAATGTGGAGTACCTCAACGCTATTAAAGCGGAGCAAAGTTCTAGAATCCTCGACACAATTAATGTGGAGTACCTCAACGCTGTTAAAGCGGAGCAAAGTTCTAGAATCCTCGACACAATTAATGTGGAGTACCTCAACGCTGTTAAAGCGGAGCAAAGTTCTAGAATCCTCGACACAATTAATGTGGAGTACCTCAACACTGTTAAAGCGGAGCAAAGTTCTAGAATCCTCGACACAATTAATGTGGAGTACCTCAACGCTGTTAAAGCGGAGCAAAGTTCTAGAATCCTCGACACAATTAATGTGGAGTACCTCAGCGCTGTTAAAGCGGAGCAAAGTTCTAGAATCCTCGACACAATCAATGTGGAGTACCTCAACGCTGTTAAAGCGGAGCAAAGTTCTAGAATCCTCGACACAATTAATGTGGAGTACCTCAACGCTGTTAAAGCGGAGCAAAGTTCTAGAATCCTCGACACAATTAATGTGGAGTACCTCAACGCTGTTAAAGCGGAGCAAGTTCTACAATCCTCGACACAATTAATGTGGAGTACCTCAACGCTGTTAAAGCGGAGCAAAGTTCTACAATCCTCGACACAACTAATGTGGAGAAACTCAACGCTGTTAAAGCGGAGCAAAGTTCTACAACCCTCGACACAATTAATGTGGAGTACCTCAACGCTGCTAAAGCGGACGATCCTTGACATCATTAATGTGTTAAAGCTCAACGCTGTTAAAGCAAGCTTATTTGACACAATTTTTGTGGCATAATTGTTGAAACGGAGCAAAATTATACAAATTTACACGCGATTTATGTCACGTAACTCGGCACTGTTAAAGCGGAGCAGCGTAGGGTATTTAATAAGATTAAGCCTATTTCATCGATATAGCTTACGAAAATATATATATTTTTATATATATGTATATTATGAAGCTTCTCTAGGAAACTATAAATCAAAATTTAAGTCGTTGTTTGTATTACTTCAGTATATATTGGTTCATCCTTTCAATAAACAGGAATATTAGTTTCGTGATAATTCAATTGGGTTAAAACCATTTGCTCTCCAATGAGGTTTTTGTTAGCAAACTCACTCAGCTTCGTAAAATTATTCATTTTTGGTTAACACCCTCCTAAACGGTGAGGTTTTAATAGTAGGTACGTACGACAATATTAATATCCGACTTAATTTTCATTAAGTCGTGTTGAGTCCTATTAAGTATCGTAAAGGTATCATCTACAATTTTATATGTAGGTATCATAAAAATGTGATCCACAACATTCACTACCTACATATACAAATTACAATACATCTATTATAATATATATAAGTAAAAATCATATGATTTATATAATTTCATGCATTGCATTGCATTGTAATTCGTTTTTACTAAACGCAACAATTCGCAAGCCTGCGCCGTCAGATATTGATTCAAATTCCGGAACCAAACTATCCTTGTTTCGTGATGGGGATACGTAAAGTTGATAAAAAAAATCAGTAAGTATAGGTATTATTGTTATACAAAAAACCACAAAAAACTTTAACTATTTTGTGTCTTTAACCAGTTTTCTCGTTATTCGCTCTGAGCATGGAGGAAAGCGATTGAACACCTTTTAGGTGTGCAATTTGTTAACGAACCACCAATCACAATACAATTACAACCTGTAATGTCCGCATATTATTTAGGTATTGTATTTTGTAAATTTTTACATAAACCAAAATATCATATTTTTGACCTGGTTATATCGTTGTTTATTGAACGGTTTACGTTATCTAAAATATGAGGAAAATAAAAATAACCTCTTTCGAGTCTTTGAACAAAACAAAAAACTTATTATTTACCTTAAATAACTTACCTATACTCAAAGAATACAACTCTGAACATAAATTATCCTTCTTTAATCGTATAGACACTAGGTCGCAAATTAAACCCCTGCAGCGGCTACAGCAAGCATTCGCGCTATTTAGCGGAACAGGGTAATACGGCACTGCCGCTGCGGTTACACTTCCCTTTAGTTTAGAGCCTTAACTGACTCAAAATAGCAATATCATAGTATTTTGACTTCATTAAAACATGATCAAGATTATATATTCCGACTCATTAAAGTCGTATTTCCTTGATAGAACCTGAAATAGGCTTACTCGTAAATAGGAACGTAGTTTGTACGAAACCTATCTTATTTTTATTTTACAATTTTTCTCTGCAACAACATTATGATGATAATTATTGATTGTAGTCATTGTTACTTATTTCAGCGAGCTCATGATTCTTTATAAGCGAGCATATCTTTATGACAGTTCATATAAATGAAGTAGGTAGGACGACGTACAAGAAGCGCTATAAGTATGTGTACTTCTTAGCTGACTAATCGGGGCTGTCTGTCACGAATAATACAAGACAAACATGAAGAATTGAAGAGGTCATACCTCCCTTTTAGGCATAAAATGGGGAACCTCTAAAATACCTATATTGTCCCGAAGGCTCGACGATAGTCGAAACGGCAACATCCGGATCATAAGCTAGCTTTTATTAACAAAACTATAGATAAATGAGGGAACCTCTGTGGCTATTTTACTTTAAATTACTTTTAGATGCCATTTTGTTAACCGAATTTACTACAATTTGTGAAATTCATGTAGACTTTCATAATTTTTTAGCATTGCAATACTTATTACTATAATTATCTCAGAACTCTGGAAAGGTAGATGAAATCATTGCGTAGATGAGATTACATTTGTTTTCGTTAAATACCAGGGTTATGTAAGTGGCTAACCCTCGAGTATGGCGTGTGGCGCAATTTTTAGTATACGGTCTGGTACACAAACCTGATACGAATTATAACGCGTAAATACTATAACGCGTAAATACATAACGAACCTTAAAGTTCTCTTAATTAGGTTTAAATTTGTATGTTAATCTACGAGTAACAACCCGTGCCTTTAACATGTACCTTACTTATATTACTTAGAAAAAAGAAGGTAGATGTAAAAGCATTATTTCGAACAAAGTACAGATTCCTTGATCTATTCTTTTAGTTATTATATGATTAATACACCACACTAACATTCAATTTTAAATTGTAATCTACCACACATATATTGGAAGCAAAATCAAACATTTGGACAAAATCACTTTCCGAAAGAAGATTCGTTAAACGGCAACTAGGCCGCGGTTTTATTCTGTAATTTGAATTCATCGTTCTGAAGATGTGTAAAATCACTCACCCTAATCCTTCAATCTGAAATAGATATACACTAAAACACTATTTTTGCGAGAAAATACGTGTGACTCGGACAAACACAAAAAAATGTAATGATAAACCACGCCGCTGGGGGCGCGGTCGTGCACCGGCACGACACCTACCTTACGCGGCGGGCGACAGCGAGAACATTTTTTGAATAATATTTTAACTCTAAATGTGTGACAAGGACAGCACATAACCGTGTACTGCTGCTAGTAAATATATGTAATCTGCTAGTAAATATATGTAATCTTCGATTTGGATACGAAGTATAATGTTACAGAAATTTGCCATTTGCAAATTCGTTTCCCTGCGAACGATAGGTACTTTACTTTTATGGGTTATACATGTAAAGCATAATCATACTAGTACTTGCATATGACTATCTTTATTTTAGCGAAACTAATTCAGTTCGTAGAGGTTGAATGCGCCTGTGTATATCCAAATGCTATCTTCATGCATATCTAACAGGTTTTAGAAATATCCCAATTACATATTTATGAATTCAGCAATATTGGTGTATATACTGCGTGCACATAGTTTGAAAACTGAATATTTACTGGAAGACGACGTTTTAAATTTTATGCCCGATTAGATTCGCACGTCAATTATCGTCAGTCGCAATTTCAATAATACATATTGTGGTAGCTTAGTCCTGTTCATATGATATTGCTTTAATAACAAAAACAATCGCAAAACTAACGGATTTCTAGTCAGTAGTGAACCTGCCTACGAAGCAGTGTGCTTACCATGAGTTGCACGCACCTGTATTCGATAGCGACTGCGGCGCTCAAAAGTATGTCCGTCTCGCTCCTGCCATTAATCTGGAAGAAGAAAGACGGAAATATACCCGAACGCCGGTGTCGCTATCGAATACGGCCACGTACATAGTTTAGTTTAGTTTATTTATTTCACGAAGAAAATTATATATACAATTTAGTGTTAATGTCAAAGTATACAAATTCTCATTATGATCGTCAAATAGAACAGAAAATATAAATAGGTACAAAGCAAGATGTCATAATTAAATAATAAAAAAATTGTACAAAACATTATTTGAAGTCAAGCTAATAATAAATAATCACAAAAAATAAAACAGTCAATTACAATTTCAATTCCATGTACTGGTTTACAGAGTACAGAGGGTTATCCAACAAAAGGTTTCTTAAGTGACGCCTAAAGACTGCGTCACATGGCTCGTTTCTTAAGTTGGCCATACAACTCATGGTAAGCACACAAGAGGTCTCTGGTATTTGTATGAGTGTTATGAATTGTTAGTTCTCGCGTTATGAATGTTATATCTAATCCCCTATTTATTAGAAGTTAACGGGCCTCTATTAGTTAATTTATATTTTTATTATTGCTAATTATTTAGCTATAGGTACCAGTCTATTACACGCCTTTTTGTACTTGCTGTGGGACTAGGGCGATTTATGTAAGATTTTCCCATCATTATGTATTTAATAACTTTATAACGCCAAAAAACTACCAACAAATTTGATACCACTGCCACGACAACTTTACTTATAAGTGTAAAAAGAAACAGTTAAAACTTATTTAATACCCTAATGGGAGCACCATTTCATAAATCGTGGCTAACTCGCTAAGGGCTCGGTCGTGTGCTCCATTATACTAGTCGATGTCAAGTATTCCCAAGGCTCCCTGGTAAACAATATTGTTAGCAGTAATAAATTGGTTTGGGGAATTGTCATAGTCATACTCCTATTAATATGTCCCAATCACACATGATCATTATTGACCAATCATGTTAATGTTTGGCCTGCATAAAGGATGACTCACACTAGAACGGGACGGGACGGGGCGGGACGGGAAAATCTGTCAATTTCTATAGAAAGCGTCACGTGACATTCGAGGACTCCGAGCTATCACGTGATTCTTTCTATAGATATTGACAGATTTTCCCGTCCCGCCCCATCCCGTCCCGTTCCGTCCCGTGCTAGTGTGAGTCATCCTTAACTATGGGAGAAACTGCTTTTGAAGGTGTTTATGAGCGATACTGTTCACTTCCACGATAAAACATTTATTTTCAAAATATATACAGTAAATGTAACTTACCTAGCTATCTACTTCTACCTAGGTACCTTAAATCATGATTATTCAACAATGCGTTATCGAATTTAAATCTATCGTGAGATAGTTATCGTGTATCGTGTGATAGATATCGTAAAATTATAATAAAATCACTCTACGTATTTCTATATATCATCATAGGATGCCCGAAACATGTCGCGCATAGTGACTGTGAGAAAATATGTGAGTGTTCAAATCCGGAATTTTATCATAATTGCTGCTTCATGTTTTTCTTTGTAATTTTGGGTACTGACCCTTTCGAGAACTCGATACTTAACAAATAAATACAATAGACAAGAGATTGGATAACTATTTCATATAACAAAATATGATATGATATATAGTTACAAGCTCCCTGCCTTAGATCTAAAATAGGCCTGTAGGTACAATGCCTCAAGCATTGTACCTTCGATGCTAGCAGCATTAAACTAATTAATTTTCTTTTTAGTGTTATTTTGTTATATTCTATCTTTTAAATATTTAACTCTAAATTCTCATTTTATGTGTTAATAGAGATGATAGGATAGGGAACACATGTTCAATTATATGACAAACCCCCTAGGTAAAACGGATAAAAATAAGCAACGTTAATACCTACAGAAAGTAAGACAAATATTGAAATAATTAAAAATTAGGCATCTAATTCAAAGCTTTTTATTTAATCAAGATATGAGTGTAACTTGCTCGACATGAATAATTTATTCATATTAAAATACAAGTTGTATTTTAATGCAATTAAAAAACCGTATGATTCCTTTTAAACACATAAGGGACAGATTTAACTCTTATTACTACTGCCTTTGGTTTGGTTTCAATGCAGTAGGTAGGGGTGTGCAAACCGATTTTTATTCGTATGAAATTTCGGTTACTAACCGTTTATTAAGTGGTTTTTTCATATAATTAAAAACCGATTTGCACACCCTATTAGGTACCATAAAGACATTGCCCATTCATTTACCATTAGAAGATATTACGAGCTAACCTAGTGTTTGTAATATTATCCACTTTATTCATTTTTCTAGCTACTTTATTATACTACGTATATAGGTAGTCACGACAAAAAATGTGATAAAACAGTGTCATCTACATTTCCGCGGAAACAACTTTCTCTGTTCCGGATCGCCATGTTGCCAATCGCTGAAACCGAAGAGGGCGCTGCGGAGACAACGACCAACGCCACCCGCCTTCGGAAAACGCGGGACCGAGTGGTTACAGCTGAAATGCGCGCTGTCCGCAGGAGGCGCGGGTGGACCGTAGTCGGCTCTGAAACAAGGCAAGTTCACGTTGCAGCGCTAGATGGCGCTGACGGCGTTATAAGAGTTTTCTATGGATTGTAATGGCAGGGTAAACTACATAATGATTGCGCTAAAAAGTACCTACCAGTCATTGGTAAGGTAAAGGTACACGGAGAAAAAAGTGTGACAACTATATTTTTTACTCATTAGTAGAAAATTGTGCATTTTTCAATATATTTGCCGTCAATACTAGATCGTTTGCTGCTAATACTAGAAATTTGTAAATAGCGCATGTTTCCTGTTTTTACTTGTTCATTCAATACAATAAATCTGTTAAAGGGAACTAGACTTCTTCCTCCGTGTAGAGCTTTAATGCCCAATAGTTCACACTGTGACAAACCTCTATTGCTAGCTACTTAACATTCAAGATGGCAACTACAAGGTCGGCGTAGAGTACTCGTACGTTTACCTTACCTATTTTTTAAACAAAGTCACCACGGCTGTATTTAAATATTTTAGAACTTGCTTGCCACTGCAAAAATAAAATGTTTAGTAAAGTTATTCTTAAATTTTTAATGTTATAAAAGTGTAGATAATCATTATAATAATTTTGTATTTCAAACCGAATCTAACAAATCAATACGTGCGTACAGTACAGTTATTTATTAAGAATACAATTTCTTGTCTAATCTCAAATCACGTACCTACTGAAATTTTGTGATTTCAAACGACGTGCGGTAATAGTACATTGTGATACACGTGTGCTATGATGGTGATTAAGTCATTATACACGAGGCGATATTGTGCGCGGGAGCTGAAAGCGAGTGCGCAATAAGCCGATGTGTATAATGACCATGCACACACGTGTCATACGATATTTTTCAACACAGGTAAAAATCAAAATTTTATTCGTGGTTATTAACTTTTGTTAAATACGTTAACTTACGAGTAATTGTCAGAATCATGTCAGAATGCCTACATGTTAATTAGCATATGAGTTTGACTAACCCTTATTGACTACTACCTTTTAATCCATGTGTTCAACTAAATACGGAGATATTGTTTATATAAATATTTATTTCAATAACAAGTAACACACTTAATACTAAAATAAAATAAAAGTTAAATTAAATATTCCCCCCTTAGCATGGTACCAGTGACGCTGGCAGCGTTTCCTCGCTGTATTGTAATTCTCTCGCTGCTCGTTGGGCGGGGCGAGATATTGCTTTTTAACGCATAAGTTATTATACGGCTAAAAACATTGTACTTCATTTGAAAAAAAAAAACTTTCCAATCCGACAAAATTTGAAAGTATTATCTGTGTACGTAACTTAGTCTCGTATGGTACAAACTTAACTTGATGGGGTTATCTCATTACCACACTAGTTCAATAATATAATGAAAAAGTACGCGTGTTTTATATCTTCGTTTATGAGCCTAAAAGCGGTATCATAAGAACCTGGTTACGAGCAAGTGTATTGAAAACATTATTATTCATGGTAACACAGTTCCTTTGCATACATATTCAGAGAAAAAGAAGCAAACTACATTACTAATTCTATTACGTATCATTCATAGTCATGTAGCATTGATGGAACCAAATGTACTGTAAGTTGTAAAAAAAGATCTTGAGTCCGAACATGGTTAATTATTGGTTTTAAAATTTCACAGGGTTCTAAGTACCTTTTACGTAACGATACCCAAAATATAAATATGTAATATTCGCTACTTAATAACACGGCTTCACGATAAAATATGCTTAGCGAACCGAAGTAATTAGCAATTAGCTTCGAGATTCCGAATCAACGAAATAGGCTACTGGATTATTAATGTACGTATCCATATTTTATGCATTATTTAAACAAGTCCGCATAAGCAGTCCTTCGAGGATTGAATGGTATTTAATTACTTTTATGCGCAGAGCCGACAGCTATTAACAGTTTTTTTTTTAATATATAATATTATAATTATGTAAGTAACAGAAAGCAAATAAGAGTTTTCTACCACAATGCAAATAAACACGACCTTTTTTTAATAACCCAAAACCAAAATCGAAGAAGAATAGGAGAAGTCAACTGTAATATTCAATTTGTAATTTTATTAACCCAATACGATTTTTAATAATGAAAATGCTACGTGGGATATGTAAGATAATCTTGAATAGCATTTTTGAATAAAGTGTGCAGATTGTTTTAAGCCACTTTAGCTACTTGTTTCATAAATGCTTAATATTTGTCGTGAATACATCAAATTGATCTATATGAGTGTGTTAATCAACTATTTATTGTCACCAGTTGTCATGGTTACGGTCTCCTGGGTCACTTTTAAAATCAGGATTTTATGGCATTAAAGTTCACAGAACATTATTTTTATTGTTAGTCATATTCTCTTTCCATGATGGGCCTGTGAAGCTTTTAATTGTCGACTACAGGTCCCTAAAATCGTTTCATTAGAAACCTGCCTGACACAGACTAATGACTCCGGACACGGGAAAATACACTTTTACTTTGTTGTTACGGAACGATTTAAGCCTCGTATCTTTATTTTTTAAAGGTTAATTTTACTTTAATTGATTTATAAAAAATAAAGGTACATCAAATAAAATTCCCATTTCTGTCTCGGTGAAATCTTGTACCTAGTAGAATTTTCATTATAGCCTATAGCTTTCGTGAAATTTAAATGAACCTATATAAATTGAAATTTGTTTTGAGCGATGCATTAAAATTCTAGGTAAACTACTCGTCTAAAATAGATATAACTTCCTTGTTTATAAATATTGAGATTAAGCGCAAACAAATTACCAAGACAAGCCTGCCCTAATAAATGGATGGCAACTACCCACTGATTTATATCCGGGAACTCCTACATTTCCTGTTTCACCACTAAGTTTCGCGTAATTTAGGGAGCATTGATTAAGTTGTACGTACTCGTACCTTTTTAAGCCCACTACAGCCGCAAGCTACCCCTCGGACGTAGTTTCAAAAGATACACAGATTTAGGGGACACGAGATCGAAACTGGATACACCAGCGACAAAATGTATTTAAATATTAGTTTAATTAATTCAAATTCATATAAACTATAAGTACCTCGTTTTTTTAGAATTAGAAAATGTGTGCGATTGTTGTCGTGCGATGTTAAGGAAAACAATTTCAAAGCTGGTATATTTCCTTCTTTATAATTTTCTAGAGAGGATTTAAGTAATTGATGAAACGTAGGCAAAATCTAAATTTTGCTATTATAAATAAACGAGGTATACATTTCACCTTTCAAAACAAAAATAGCGAATTCAATTTTAATCTCGGCGCGTACCAATAAGTTTTCGCTTCTCGGTCATCGTAACGAAAGCAAGATGATTCCTAAACTACCTAAGTACATAGTTTTTACTTTGGATTGAAATATCAGATGGCAGTCGCTTTTACTAAAACTATTGCTGCGCCTGAGTTTTTGTGTAATGCGCCATAGGTAATTACCTAAATACGTTTATAAAAATAACACTACGAACAATACAATGGAATGTTACCAGAATATGTAGGTCAGTCTTCACAGAGACGTGATACAAATGTTGTTTAAAAAAGAAGAACCCTACAACACATATACAATATAGATACATCTTAATCTTTCCAATCGCTTAGCGCTTTTGCTAAAACAGGAAGGGGAGTTATAAAAGCACCTCTTGCAATTTTCTGAAGCTTCCGAATGAATTGAGCGCGCATTTGAAACAAAAAATACTCTTTTAACATGATTGCAAAAATATAAAGTAGCACACCTAGATCTTGTAAATATTGTTAATTTATTGAAGCAACATACAAGATAAAATTAATAAAAACCGTCCAAGAGCATGTCGGGCCATGTTCAGTGTAGTTTACCGTCCGTTAAAAAGTGTTTTAATAGATTCCATGCACATTATGCTCATAATAATTAACAATTCAATGATACTTTCGATCACACCCGTCCCGACTCCGGAAAAATCTTAACAGCGCGAAGTAGACCACGGTACAGCGCCATCTCTCGGGAAATTAGGTTACTGATTTATACAAACTAGACTTATTATGTATGTTGGGTTTTCGGGGGTAACTTTTGATCCCGTGAATCGATTTGAATAGTTATTTTTTTATTAGAAGGAAGATACGTGCGGGGTGATAAATTAACAGACTTAAGTTAAAAAAAATGTTTGCATATACGGTTAAATTACAAACTTAACTCTGAAATTATTTTGTACAATAATTTTTCAAAAACTGTTCAACCACTCAAGTTCAAAATAATTTTCCAATAAAGTTCTTATTATGTTCTACTTATGTAATTTTTTTAATTTTTTCAAAAATCAATAGTTTAAAAGTTAGAGGGGGGACACATTTTTTTAAACTTCTGGACCGATTATTTCCGAAAAGATTAACTTTATCAAAAACTGTTTTTAGAAAACCCACATTATTTTTCAAATACTTATCGAATGATGTGTCACACGAAACGAAAAAAAATTATAACCACTTTTTATTATACCACTTTGTTGGCGTGACCGATATACATACATATTCGTACAAAATTGCAGCTTTCTAGTACTTACAGTCACTGAGATTATCTGCGGACGGACGGACAGACAGACAGACTTGGCAAAACTATAAGGGAGTTGACTACGGAACCATAAATGGATGTAAGTCGGGTGGTCCCATGAAGTCTTAACCTGTCTCAAAACGTACTTGATGAAATTATGCCTGAAATTGTAACGGCTAAGTACTATAATAAATTCACGTTTCCGCATGGTGGCGTTGGTATGAATCATTCTTCCCTATTATCAATTGTGTGTCACTACCAAATCTCAAGCTCTATTGAAGTGACGCAGAAACGACGCGTTTCTGAATCATCGCACAAAACTTTTTAAATGTTTTTCAGGTGTCGTGCAATCTCTCCCGATCTCCCGGGTGTTGGCAATGTGCCCTTACGGATATAGCCTGCGCGAGACGTGTCGTATGTTCGGATTGTTGTATGGTACAAGACATGAAAATAAATAGTCATTAATAGTATTTAATAATAGAACAATTAGCACTACTTACTACTAGTAGTGCTAGTTCAGAGCATGAGATGTAATCAGTAGATTACGTAGATTAGATAGATAGATAGATAATTACTTTATTCATTCCCACAACATACATGGCATCAACAGAAAACAAAACTAGAAGAATTTTACAAAAAGCATATAACTTAAAAACTAAAAACCATTACAATAATTTGCACATTTGTATTTAATTAAGCCATGTGTCGTGGCAGAGAAAAGGTGCCGGCTCAGCATGGTGATGCGGCAAGCCGCATCGCTGGATTATACGATTTTCATTATGATATTTATTTACAGAGTCCATAAATGACGATATTCAAATGTTACTTTTATAATAAAAAATTCTTCGTGACTTTCGCACTACAAGGTCGAAGGTACAAAGGGTTTAGATATATTTTATAAATACACCTGTGAGTATTTTTCTTTCCTCGCGTTCGATATGTCTTACTCGGGTAAAAGGCACGGTTTCAGTCTTGGACTATCGGCGCTTTCACTACGTTTGAAGCCAAAATACCTCAACTGAAATATGCGTATTTCATCCCTTGGTTAACGGTCTACGATTAAGTACTTCTGGCAGGAGCAGCTGTGGACAGTTCGCGCATGAAATTCGCGCTTGACTTTGTTTAAGCTAGAGTGTATTGGGATTCTTAGTCTCTCTCGGGTAATTCCAACAATAAACCCTGGAATGATTGATTATTAGTAGGTACCTGCTGAGACTTGTTCTTCCTAGCGTTTTCCCGACCTAGCCACGGTTTTGGTTAGGGAGCCTAGGCTTCACTTTGGCAACTAAAACGTGTGTACTTGAGTACCTGTCAAGTAATTTACGAAAAACATTCGGGGTTACCTATCCAAATTAAATCTCTATAGATATATTTGGAAACGTGCAATAATTTTACATTTCAGATTCAGATCAATACATCATATGATGCACACTTGGACAATCATGATCTTAAGTAAAATGCAATTTAATCGAGACTGCTATTTATACACGGTCTTAAATCCATATAAATACGGTTAGATATTTAAGTCTATAAATAAAAGTATTTTTAGAGTGATGAAATATTTTTAATGTGCAGGCAGGGCCTGCCACTTCTATAATCCACAACACATGAAAGAAAAAATGAAAAAGTGCGTCTAATTTTCACACTTCACATGAATATTATAGATATAAGCGAATAATGTTCTCTAGGTTAGTGAGGGAAGAAAAATAGATATCTAAATAAAATAAGTTGGGAGTTGTGGCAGTGCAAATGGTTGACTTTTTCCTGAAAATGCCCTCCTATAAGAGGAAAAAAGCCTTATTGAATAGGTGGTGCAACAAATACTCTATAGAGTTTTGTAGCCGAAGGGTGACAACCAGAAGCTTATTATGTGGCTTACGCTATGTGTATGTCTGTCACACAGCTTTATCTCAATACCTATTTTGACACTATATTAAAGTTAACCTAAGTTAATTTAATTTAATTTTAAATTATTTGGATCTGAGCCAAAATGGCGTGATGCACCCTGGGGACTTTGTAAGTATCGGGGCTAAGTCCACTTACTTAATTGGAAAGGCTGAGTTAGGGAACTTTCCTCCAAATTAATGTTATTCTTTCCTCTAGAACTCTTGAGTTGTTTTATACGGTTTTAATAAAATACATTTTGATATTTACTTATGATTAAACTTTAGTAAATATTTCATAATGAAATTAAATAAATAAATATTATTAGACAATCCTACACAAACCGACCTAGTCCCAAAGTAAGCTTATTGAGCTTTAAGTAACAAACATTTTCTTTAATTTTACAAAGGAAAAAATAACCGAGAACTCATGAAATTAGAAACTATTTTTTTGTTGTAAAAGCAGTTTGAATAAAACTCTACATTAATTTCAGGAAAAAAACGAAGCTTTCATAGAAGTTCTTAAAATGTGGGATATTCTTAAATGTTTCAATACAACCACGTCACGTACGAAGAATGTGCGTGAAATACTAAAAGGTGCTCTAAATACGAGTATATCCAGGGATACAGTAATACTCCCACCAAATCAAACAAAACGACAAAGGACCCTCCTTACCATCCTATTTCAGATTTTATGTTTATGATGGTCTTAAATGTAATGTAGAGTAAATTTTTTATTTGATTTCTGGACATTTATTGACTTAGTCATCACAATATCAGCTACAGGACTTCCACTACTGGATTACGACTTTCCTTAATGATCTCTACAATGAGGTCCCAGTTCCCTGCAATTTTGACTAGATTATTATTCGTCCATCTTCTTGCAAGCCTTTTTTCACTGTTTAGTTCGACTCGTGGTCATGATTTATGAAAGATTATTTGATTTGGTCCTTATTCGAAGAGTCTAGTTTAAAAAGCGTTACATAAGATATTCAACTATTTGAATTTGTAAAATGATGGAATATTATATACAATATGCACACTACGTATTATTTAGTACAGGCTACTTGAACAATATTAATGCAAACAGCTAGTTGTCCGTGTTTCAAATTATATTCATAATAAACGCTACGTCTCGTAGTTTATATACTCCAATGTTATAAGTATAGCGAAGTGCAAAGTCATTCCGCATTCCTACAGATTATTTAAATAGCACACACGTGAATAACCTGCATTAAAAACCATAACCCAATATTAGTAACTCTTTTCCAACCTTATCATTTTTAATTGATCACATGCCGACCTTGTTGTATGGTGTTTAATTTGCGAGCCATTTTAATTAATACTGAAAAATATTGATTTTACATATCCGTATTATTTTATAGACTCACTTCGCGCTTTTTAATAATCCTTGTCTATAGTGACCCTGCCTACAAGATAGGAGGTCCCAGGTGCTAGTTCTTAGAAATGCAATAAAATTATTTTTTAGTCCTCCGGCCGGTAAGCGCCAATTTACGCAAAACTAAATTGCCGCCTGCCGGCTCCGTCGGGCAGAAAAATAGTATACAAACCTCGGCCGTTAGATGGGAAAGCCTCGGATCACATGTTAGTCGAAATACATTACATGAAATCCGAGACATCTCCCACTTAAACGGCCTTGGTATGTAATCTACTATGTTATGTTCATCATGAATATTAGTGGAACATACCTAACTTATGAGTATTTTCCAAGTGTTCATATGTATTCTAAATATTTGTGTTTAGTAAAGCTACAGTAATATCCATCTAGAATTTCTCTCCAATCTCTCTTGGAATCTTGATACCAAGGACGTCAAAAACTGTTAAACTAGAATGGATTCACCCGTGGGTAGTCTGAAATCGATCAGAATGTTATAACTACAAGGTGTAACAAAAATGCTGTTGATCTGTTTCAAAAGTATCGTGGACTGATAAGGAAATTATAGGAAACTCTCTTAATTTCTGAATTAAGTTTGTAATTTAACCGTATATTAATATGTCTAATACTCACGGGAGTTTTCTATTTAAAGTATATGCAAACATCTTTTTTTATCTAAATAACCCGTCTAGTTTGTATAAATTAGTAACCCAATTTCCCGAGAGATGGCGCTGTACCGTGGTCTACTTCGCGCTGTTAAGATTTTCCCTGAGTTGATGGGGTCGGAACGGGTGTGATCGAAAGTAACATCAGACTGCCGCCGCGTTTCACACTCCAGGGGCAAGCCGTGGAATGGTCCCCGATGATGAAATACCTAGGGGTAACCATAGACCGCCGCCTCACCATGGCACCGCACGTCAAGAACGTGATCGCCCAGACGCGTGCCGCTCGCACCTTACTCGGCCCGGTCCTGAAGTCCCGGCTATCGCTACGTGTGAAGCTAGGCGTGTACAAGACTTACGTCCGGTCACGCCTAACATATGCAGCCCCCGCGTGGTACGCGCTGGTGGGAGAGTGCAATAGAAAGCGACCCGAGTCCCAACAGACGCTCTCACTTCGCACCATAGTCGACGCCCCGCGCTACGTGCGAAACGATGTGATAGCCCGGGACCTAAAGATGGAACCGCTACGACAATTCGTAGCTCGCCTGGCAGACCGGATGTTCGGGCGCGCGGACCAGTCGCGCTTTGGCCACCTCCGTGGCATAGCGCCATACCATGCGCGCCCACCCGACCACAGGGGACTGCTGCGCGAGCTCGCGCTTGCAGCCCCTGCCACACCGGTCTGAACCCCACTCGGACCAGACACCACCCTGGCACCGGTTGATGATCGCTAGCTGGGCTTCTCCCAATGGGGTTCCACCTGGCTGGCTCGATCTCGCCGGTGTGAAGATGACCGGACACGACCACAGGAGCTCACAAAGCTCCCCCCCAAAGACCCTGCCATTTTCATGGCCGGCGGTAGAAACCGCTGAAAGGGGCCAACGCCCCGACCAGCATCCGCAGATCGCCCTCGGGGGCTTCTGAGACGACGTCATGATTGATTGATTGAAAGTAACATCAGACTGTTAGGTTGGTTTCTCGTTTCGTTGTCTAACTGTCGTTCATTGATATTATTAAATTGAGACGTGTTCTGTGGATTTGGAATTGTGGGAAATAGTGTAAAAAGTTAGTTGATTTGAGACTTGTGACTATAATTTTAACTTGTACGGGTAAAAATTGATTGATAGTTGAAGTTCTGTTAAGGGTTAATATTTAACCGTATATGCAAACATTTATTTTATTTTATTTTATTAGGAAAGAAACAAACAGTCTCTTATGTTTAAATTTAACACAGTAAAAGTTAATAAATTGCAGACTTACAGTTTCCTTAATTAATCATTATGTTAACCAAATAACAAATACAAAGTACACAAATTAACTACTTCATTGTGTATCGTTATAAAGTGATGGTGAAACCGAACATATGCAGCTATAAAATATAAACCTAAGTTTTAATACATTCCAATGAGAGTCGCTTGAAACCGTATAATTTTTCTTGGAATATATCTATATTTAGAAATCGTTCATTATAAAGCCTACATGCTCTTCTAATGAAACCATTTCTTGCGTATGAAGTACGACTACGGGGTATATGAAAGAGGGGCTTTTTTCTACATGTTCGTTCACAACGCCTGGGTACTCTTAAAGAAAGGGAGTGCATCAACGAGGGAGCATCGCAGATGTTATTAATAATTTTATAAAGCATTAAGACATCAATACAATCGCGGCGAGAACTTAAGAATGTAGTAGGTATTTTGTCTCTTCGTAGCGGTGATATAATCGATGTATTTATTTCCGGTGCGTAACTCAATTGCTTTAACAAATTTTTTCTGCACTTTTTCTATTTTATCACTATGAATTTTATAAAGTGGATTCCAAACGGCACTAGCAAATTATAACCGACTACGAACATAACTATTAAATAAAACCTTATATGTTGAAATCTTTTTAAAAGGCTTTCCTACACGTAGTATAAAACCTAACTGCTTAAAGGATTTACTAACTATATTATCTATGTGAGGTACAAAGGTAAGTTTAGAGTCCATAATAACACCGAGATCACGGATTTGATTAACACGGGCTAGATCTTTATTACAAAGTTTGTACTTAAAATGTAAAGCTGTACGTTTCCTACTAAAACTAATAGTGTAACATTTATCAAGGTTCAAAAATAAGTTGTTAGCGATACAAAAGTTCTGAAAGTTCAGAGATTCAGATCGCTTTGTAAAGCCATGCAGTCGTCTATATTTTTTATTACTCGGTAAATTTTAGTGTCGTCGGCATATAACAACATGTTTAAACTACTCATACAATCTGTAATATCATTCATTATCAGGGGTCCCAAATGTGATCCCTGCGGTACCCCAGAAGTGATATGTCTATAATGACTAGTGTTCCCTTTCACTGCTACTGCTTGTGATCGGTTTTCAACGTAAGATTTTATCCAAAAGTAACATCAGACTGTTAGGTTAGGTTAGGTAACTGTCGGTCATTGATATTATTAAATTGAGACGTGTTCTGTGGAATTGGAATTGTGGGAAATAGTGTAAAAAGTTAGTTGATTTGAGACTTGTGACTATAATTTTAACTTGTACGGGTAAAAATTGATTGATAGTTGAAGTTCTGTTAAGGGTTAATATTTATGAGAAATTGGATTTAATTAAATTGCATAGCGGGTAAAATTTAATATCTTGGGAATATTGTTTATATTCATTTGTATGTACGCGATTACTTAATACGTACTCGTACTAACAACTAGCTACTTACGATTTGAAATAGGCATTTGCCTATTAAACTGTTTCTTCGTTTAGGCCTTTGAAGTTTAATAAAATGCATAGTGTTGCCCGTACAGTAAATATTTAGATTGAACACTTTGTTTTCTTGTTGTAATTACTTATTCTTCGGTATTAAAATGTTCTCGTACATTTTGAATAGAACTTAGTCTGTCAACTCAATATCACAATACCATTAACAAATAGCTCATTTGTAACTGTTAAGTGGGGACATTTATTGTGACAGACGGGAATCTACGGAACCCTACACTAAGCGTGGCCCGACACGCTCTTGGTCGGTTTTTCTGAATCAGTTCACGATGCTGATCCCCTTAAATGGATCACCAGCACTTTTATAACAACCTATATAACAAGCCTATAAACACAAATATTGAGAAATAAGCGGATCCCTTGAAAATTCACTATTCCTATATATGTAAATGTTTGCAACCTTTTCTTATAAAACCACTTTGCGAAAATCCAACGTGGTAATAGCGTTTACAACCTGGAGTGATATTTTAAAGAATGTTAACATTTTCCTCAATTTGAAGATTTAGAAGGAGAAAGAATTTCAAAACTTTATAGACTGATTCCAGTCACAAGATGAACATTTTTAAACGTGTTCAGTATGTAAAGCTTTATAAGGTTAAAATGTCCGAATATTTATCACGCCAGAATTTTCTCTATAAGGAAGTACCTACATATTTATGTTTACCTAAGTTCAACATACATATTTAATGATGTTTATATGTATACTAAACGTATATCGGGGTCAATACAAACATATTGACATCTCATTAGTCTAAGTACGTATTTATCTGCCTTAGCTTAAGTGTCATATACAAACATTTACACTATATTATAGTTACACCCCGTTATCAGAGGTTTTTAGTGCTGCAATTGAAGTGTCAAATGACAAACAATGGTGACATAATATAATTATCACGTTAATCTACAATTTCCCTTAAACCTGACCCTTTATAGTTATGTAATTTTCACGCCAGTTTTGCAGGTTTACATCGCAGTAATATCAGAGGGGAATATTGTGAAAGGCTGTGATTGTTAAAAGCACAACGAAATAAATAGCCCATTATGTCCCACCTTTGGAAATTGAGCTCTTGGTGTCGGTTTCTTTGGAAATCTCTTTAAATAAAGCTTTTCGTTGTGACAAGCGATATGCGTCGTTCCCGTAGCTACTCTTATCCTGAAACAGAAATAGCTACTTTTCTACCTCCAATCCGATTAACTGCATTGTTGCTTTTAAACTCGTTGTGTAAAAGAAATTATCCTTGTTACTTTATATGAACGTTTAATGTTATATTTTGCTCTCTTATTTCGATTTCAATTGTCATACCGTTGTGAAGGTTCGGCGAATTTATATTCTCGAGATCTTCACATCTTTCTACGAGTAAGATGAGAACAATGTGTTTGTTAAGTCTTACAACACGAGAATGAAATGTTTTTATGTCCACTGTTTGCATGTAATTTTTTAGAAACGCTAATTGGCATGATTTAATAGTAGTTTATGCAACAGTGATATAATAATCTTAAAACTCTCGGGTCTATTATTACAAAACTCGGCTTCGCCTCGTTTTTTAACGGCGACCCTCAAGTTTTAAGAACCAATTATGAGCTGTTGCATACGCTTGTTTTTCTACGACAGCTAAAATAGCATAAAAAGCAAAATCTAGAAACGTGGCAGAATAGGGAAGATGTTGTGCCCGCTATAGAAATTAACCATCCATAGGAGCAGTGTTCTTATGGAATACCACAGACAAGGTTATAATGTATACTTTTTAAATATCGCTGTCAGTCATCTAATTGACAGATAGAAGTGCTGGAGTAGAAAATAGTAGTTTATGCATCAGTGATATAATAAGGGTTCTTAAAACTAGACGATCTACTCGTATGATATTTCGATATATTGGTTGATATTGACAAACATGTATTTGTAGGTATTAAACATTTAAAAACAACTCACGTTCGATGTAATTGCACAGCGCCGTTGATGGCGATTTTAGAGATACGAAATAATTTCTAACTTGACCACTTTTATTAATGTAAAGTTCGGGTCTAAATCATCGACTAGATAAT
The DNA here is from genome assembly GCA_949128165.1 of Lathronympha strigana. Lineage (NCBI taxonomy): Eukaryota > Metazoa > Arthropoda > Insecta > Lepidoptera > Tortricidae > Lathronympha > Lathronympha strigana. The sequence continues at coordinate 8,189,857 of OX421907.1, read as the reverse complement.
GTTTGTTACGAAATTAAAGTGGTGTACACATGCATAAATTTGTCCAAGAAATGATTAGGTACTGTAAGTAATTTTTTTATAAAAACATATATGTCACCTATCCGGTATCATTTGATAGCTAGTTTGGCCAACCATATTGAATCGAACAGAAGCCAACTAGATTTTTTTTTATTAAGTAGTTACCTAACATTTTGTAAATAATAAAATGCGTCTAATTTTACTTTTCATATATTAATGACTACCTTGTACACAAACATTTACCTACATACTTTATAGAGGTACTTACCTACTTACTTTGAGTCAATTTAGTGTAAAATAGACACACAAGTTAAATTATTTTTATGAGAAATACCGAGAAGAGGCATAAGTTACCAAAGTGCAATTAATTAAAATGCTCGCTTACAAAATGACCCACTTTAGAAACGCGTTCACTCTTGTTTGTATAGTGGAGAATATTTACCTTTTCCTCTTCCTAGCGTTTTCCCGGCTTATGACATGGCTCAAGGAGCCTGGCGTCCGCTACGGAAACTAATCCCAATATTTGACGTAGGCGCTACTTTTACGAAAGCGACTGCCATTTGACCTTCAACCCAGAGGGTAAACTAGCCTTATTGGGATTCGTCCGGTTTCCTCGTGATGTCTCCCCTTAACTAAAAGCGATTGGTAAATGTCAAATGATGTTTCGTACGTAAGTTTCGTAAAACTCATTGGTACGAGCCGGCAGGATTTGAACCCGAGGCTTGAAAGTCTCACATCACCCACCACCAACGCTGGTCGCTGGACCAGCAACGCTGTGGAGAATATTTACCTACGCGGAGGTACATATTCATTTCGCCCAAAATATCAACGCACAGCGAGCATTTCGGTTTACAAAACTACTGCAAACAAGCTCGTATTTGTTTTACCTTACATGGGATGAATGTAAGTTTATATTTAACTTAAAATCTCGTTCTCAAATGGAAACCGTATTGAATTTCGTTTGAAAAAAGTGTATTAGACAAGGATCCGTTAGACGGGTAACTTAATACCATAAATGTTGGGTCTAATGGCGGCTTTAAATAATGTTGTTAAGGCTATATTACTATCTGCCTCTGAATCCATATGAAATACATTTTCTTATTTTGTGAAACAATTTATCTGCTTCGTCTACAATTAACTTCTATTTTGTATATTGGCATAGTAACAAAAGCACGTTGTAACTTTTGTCGTTTCAAAACTTTATAAAATTAGATTGGATTTTGAGTCGGACGATTTCCACAGTTAATTGTTCCAAATTGAAACAGAAATACTTATAAATAAGTTAAACGGGATGACGGGACGGGATTTTACATTTTATTGTCGAACTCTGGCTTAAACCCAAACTTCTGTTTTGTTTCAGGTAAGTGCTGATATAAAACAACTTGCAGCTGAAATCAATTAACTCCAGACGAGAAATTTTAAGGTAAGTACAAGTTAATTTTTGATGTCATTATTAGTAAGGACTAAATAGCAAGGTCATTTGCGTCATAGTACTTATAGTCGATAAAAAATATATCATGTGGGTTGAAGCACCAAGCAGGAATCATTCTTACGAGTCTATTAATCTGGAGCAGCGTTAACATTATATACCTATTAACCTTCGAATCATATTGGCCACAGAAGAACACTGGACAGACGATATCTTCATATTTAATTTTGTGATCTGGATTCCAAAAACGGGTATTTACAATTTCCAATTAAATAAGGTTGTATCTTATCTACACAAATTTGTGATTAGTCCTACTTTTCCATATCCACAGCCATACTCTGAGAGAGAGCCAACCCCTAATTACGAATAATAATTATGATTCCTTGAAATGTATGTTGAAATGTATTGAAAATGAAAAATGATTTATTTGGGAATATAAATTACAGCTTGTTGTATGTTTGTACAAGTATTTAATTACATATATTACGCACGCTTTCGAGAAGGTAGTTCCGGATTTAAAGTATGATTAATTACAATGAACAACAGGTAAGTTCTCCCTTCGTTCATAAAGTTTTCAAGTTATATTCCTGAGCTTTGGAAAATTACTGATACTAAATTAATTAAGCGCTTCATCGACTCGCAACTCTTCATACAGAATGTTCGTTATTAAAATATTTTTAATTATTTAACCGAATAAAATTATGTAGCTTTTAATATATTTGAAACCAAGTTCTTGTGCTGAAATTACGAGAGCATTTCCGCGTATTAGTAATAAACTTGTTCTGCGAAATTATACCTATACCTTGTTTGGAGTTAAACAAATACATTAGGATAGCCGTAGCAAATTTCGGTTTTCGCTTAGGCCTGCTAAGGTAAAACATCAAATTAGGCAAACCAGTGGAAATAGAGTTCTATGAAAGCCTCGTCACTATGGAAATTATCGTGACAGTGTACCTGTAAGATAAATGTGAACCCTTACGTGTACTTACTAAATAAACAGGCTAAATAATCAGACTCAATTAAGTATATGGTATTAATTACCTCATAATTAGATTTTAATTAATTTAACTCAACGTTAATTTCGTTAAGTCTAGTATGAAATACTTAATAATCAAACGAACTTACCTTGTGAAGTTTGATTGGAATTATACGAGTATCCAAATCGAAGATTACATATATTTACTAGCAGCAGTACACGGTTATGTGCTGTCCTTGTCACACATTTAGAGTTATAATATTATTCAAAAAAACTGTTCTCGCTCTCGCCCGCCGGGTAGGTTACGGCAGCGCTCCCCGCGGCGTGGTTTGAACGGCTGAAGAATATAGCGAATATATATATAATTAAAGACGTGGTATCAGTCTTTGAATAAATCTTGGAAAAAGTTATTGTATCTACGAAAACGGGAATATCCCTCACTCACTATTTATTCAATGGCTGTCAGTTTTCACGCTGTCCATTGCCAGTACTTCGAGCCGAACGCTTTAATAAAATGTTTCATGGAAATGTACACAATCCCCTATAAAGGCAACATGAAGCTTTCTTGGCAGCAAGCTTGTGAATGGTAGAAATACGAACATTACATATCGACAATAAACGGTATCGTGCAACGTGCAACATAATACAAGTGCCCATGACCCTATAAATAGTTATTGCTTAGATAAATAACAAAATTGCAACAATATCGCTCTTCTTACAGTAATAACGAAAGGTCAATACTTCACACATATCGCAGTCCAAATGCCCTCCGTTTTGCTATTTTTACCCGCGAGATTGCTCAGACGGTTAGTATTGTTCCCCGGTGCTTTATTACGACGACACTGTGTGAAACATTTTATAAGCTTGTGGTACGTCGCTGCCACTTCGGGGGTGATAAAAGGACTAACCGGTTATACTGGTTGTTTGTGTAAGATATCATTATATTTCTTCCAAAATTGCAGGGCCTTTTTGAAACTGTACAGCTGGGTTTTGGCACGAAAGGTGGGTGCGAGGCAGCCGTCCATGCCTTAAGGACCTACCTTTCCTCTGATGATTGTGAAATTGTAGTCAAAATTGACGTTAAAAATGTTTACAATTCGGTTAATAGGGACACTTTCCTGACAGAAATGACGGACAAAATTCCTTAACTGTACAAATACCTTTTCTTTTGCTATTTTGACTCGTCTAAATTAATGTACAAATCCAATGAATTATGTTCTGAGGTTGGATGTCAGCAGGGTGACCTGGCCCAGCAATTTTTAGTTTGGCTATAAATTCAATCATCCAAAGATTGAAATCAAAATTCAATGTATGGTACTTAGATGACGGGACCCTAGGAGGCGACGTGAATACTGTGCTCTCTGACTTGCCTCTTATTAAGAGTAGATTCAAAAATATTGGTTTAAAACAGAATTTCGTAAAATGCGAACTCATCATTCAAAATTCATCTTGTATTTTTCCGATTTAAAACACAGACGATCTGGCTCCTTATATCAAGTTGGTAGACAAACGTTCTCTTTGCCTCTTGGGCTCCCCAATATTTGAAGAATCTTTTCCCGACTATATTTCTAACTCAAAATTCAAAAGTCACACGAATCGTTGACTCGAAATTAGCCCTCATTGTGCTCTTGTGATTCTTAAATTCTGTCTTTTTGTCCCTAAATTCTTATTCGTATATGCTCCGATGCTGTCCTTTTTGGAAATATCTAAATTTACTATCATCTATAGATAGATGATTTGATTAAAATTAGTTTAGAGACGATTCTAAACATTCAGCTGAATGAGCCTTCCTGGGCTCAGGCGTCCCTCCCTATTCGGTTCGGGGGTTTAGGAATTCGCAAAATTTCCAGTGTGGCATCCCCAGCCTTTTAAGCATCTGCTAATAGCACAGCCGGTCTAATAGGAAATATTTTAAACTAAAAATTATTTGAAAGTTGCCTGCCCGGGAATTTTTTTTCCAGACAACCCAAAATCACAAAGGACTTGGGATAATGTTTACTGCGATTTAACTTACAATACTCTTTTAAATAACTCTACAAGTCCAGATCACTCGACGCTTTTGGCGGTCGGATCCCGGGAAGCTGGTTTGCGACTGGGGATTTCGGTGTGTGCGCCACACTCATGTCCTTGTGACACAGACGTGGACGACTGGGGCAGCATGGATTGTGTTGTATAAAAAGTGCAGGCCCTTTTTCGCGACATGCGTCTCTTAATGACAAAATCCGTTGGTTGGACAAGACCAACGGATTTTATGCCTGCTCTCCTTGCCTGCTCTCCTTGAGCCGACTGGCATTTTCAGGGATGATGGCAAGAGACCCGATGGGGTGTCTTTGGTTCCTTAGAGTTTCGGACGGATGCTAGTGTGGGATGCTACCTGCGTAGATACGCTGGCACCGTCCCATCTCCAACGAACTAATGTAAAAGCGGGTGAAGCGGCTGAAAGCGCCGAAATTTTAAAACATAATAAATATAAGATCCTGGGCAGAGAGTAACTTTTTGTACCATTCGGGATCGAAACTCTTGTTCCATGGGATCCCAGCGTACGCAAGTTTTTCGTAGAAATCGCGAAACGTCTGGTTGATGTTACTGGTAACCGAAGAGCTGGTGGCTTCCTCGCACAACGTATCAGCATTGCGATACAACGAGGAAATGCCGCCAGCATCCTAGGTACAATGCCTCAAGGACCTATTTTAGATTTAAGGTAGGTAGAGGTAGGTAAGTTACACTTACTTTATTGACCGAGCGAGCGAAGCGAGCGAAGCGTCTCTGCTTCAGCTTGGACCAAAATGCTTTTAGGTGTCTGTCCATTTGTTCTCCTCTACAGGTCGCATTTATCAACCAATTCTTGAAAAACTTTGTAAACGAGTTCGTCAATTACATAAAATTTTTTTGTCGATTCAGTTTTTGGAAATTTTGAAAATGGCGGGAATTGGCAGAAAGGTCCTAAGCGCCATAGAAATCAAAGGCGCTTAGGACCTTTGCGCCAATACCAGTACCATTGAGAGTTCGTTGTGATAATGAAACGGTAAAAGAAGTAATTCTTTTTTTTTATTGACCGAGCGAGCGAAGCGAGCGAAGCGTCTCTGCTTCAGCTTGGAGAAAAATGCTTTTAGGTGTCTGTCCATTTGTTCTCCTCTACAGGTCGCATAAATCAACCAATTCTTGTAAAATTTTGTAAACGAGTTCGTTAATTACATAAACATTTTTTGTTGATTCAGTTTTTGGAAATTTTAAAAATGGCGGGAATTGGTACGAAGGTCTTAAGCGCCTTTGGAGTCTATGGCGCTTAGGACCATTGAACGTTCGTTGTGATAATGAAACAAGGAAGTGTTTATAATTTTTACATATTTCGAAATCTTTCAATCGATTTGAAGCATTGTTATTTTGTTTCCTCCAAACTCCAAAGTAGTTTTGTTTAATTTTACTTCAAATCTAATGATGGGGTCCATGAGACGGTAAGAAAGATCCTTATGGCGATTTTGGTATTTTATAGGTACTCAAACTAACTCAAACTTTAACTTTGACCGGGAAGTTGTTTTTTTTTTCATAAAGATTTTGCATTTTGCATCCGCCAGCATCCTAGGTACAATGCCTCAAGGACCTACTTTAGATTTAAGGTAGGTAGAGGTAGGTAGTTACTTAGTTAGGTAAGTTACACATACTGTATATATTTCGAGAATAAATGTTTAATGTTAATATTTTTTTATTTAAATTTATAAAAAAAAAAATTTTTAGTGCCTACCTACCAAATCGTTTTTAAGAATTCTTAAAGAGTAACTTAGATGTTTGTCTGGTACCTAATCGCTAAATATGACATGTGACATGCTTTTATGGCTCTTGATTTGACCTAGCGTAAGCGAAGGTCTACGTTTCAGGTTAGTCAAAAATGCTTTCATATCTCCGGCTGTTCTCCTCTACAGGTCGTTTTTATCTACGAATTCTCGTGAAAGTTGAGCGATCAGATTTTATAGCTTTGTAGGATCTTTTTGTCATTTAGTTTTTTATAAAATATTAGAATTGATGGAAATTGGCACAAACAAAGAGATTAAGCGCCGGTCGCGAGGTCTACAGCTCACAGAGCCACTAGTATATTTTATATATAAAATAAACGTTAGCAAAAATTTACTAATTGTTCGTTCTGGACGCAGTACTCGTGACTAGGTGCTATACCGGGATTTTTTGTATAGGCTATACGGAGATTTACAAAAGAAAATAAATTTATAAATTCATTGCATTCACTATCACAAATACATTTTGATATCTCTCATTTTCGTCTATATCGATATTTTTAAAAAAGTGGCCTAGGGCTTATCGGGCCACTTATAAGAAACGATACGTTCCATCAAAACTGCTTGCAAAACTTACGTCATTTGTGATGAATAGTTTTTTAGCAAAAACTCAAAAACGGCTTGAACAAATTTGTTCAAAATCAAGTTCATCTTATATTCCATCCATAATTTTTATTTTTATTTTTTGGAACTACCGTTCTATAGTTCGAGGGGGCCGACACACTTTTTCAGAATTTCAGACATTGGCATTAATGAGAAATCCGCTTTGTCATACATATCCGCAATCGTTCGTTTTTCGTGGTATAAGTAGTTAGGCCCTGATCTACATTGCAAAGTTGTATGAGTAATGTATACAGAGTTCTCAAGATGTGTGACATTTTCTCGAGTGGGACCTACCAACATGCCAAGTGTACCCTTGTCGATATTATTTTTATTTTTCTGAGATAAGATTGAAATACCCACAAATGTACAAAAACTCAGATCAATAAAAAAGTATGTTGCCCAATTTTATGAGTGAAAGGACAACATCATACATTTGTTGTATACTTACATATGTACATCATACGGTGTTGATTATAGGAAGGACCGTTTAAGGGTGTAGGTATCGTCGTATGGTACGAGTATCGTATACGTTTTTTTACGGTTCCGTAGTCAACTAGGAACCCTTATAGTTTCGCTCTGTATGTCTGTCTTATAGTTATAATTTATTTTTTAGAGTACCTCCCATACACGTAAAGTGGGGGTGATTTTTTTTTGTCTCAACTCTAAAGTGTGGCATATCATTGGATAGGTATTTGTAAAATAATAAGGGTTTACTAAGAACAGTTTTTGATAAAGTTAATATTTTCGGAAATAATCGCTCCAGAAGTTTAAAAAAATGTGTCTCCCCCCCTCTAAATTTTGAACTATAAGGTAAAAAAATATGAAAAAAATTATAAAAGTAGAACTTAATAAGAACTTTCTTGGAAAACTATTTTGAACTTGATTGGTAGAACGGTTTTTGAAAAACTGTACAAAATAATTTCTGAATAGGGTTTGTAATTTAACTGTACTTATATGCAAACACTTCTTTTATCTTGAGTACTTAATTTATCATCGTCGTATTATCATCGTATCTTCCTTCTAATAAGGAAAGAATGATTCAAATCGATTCACGCGATCAAAAGTTACCCCCGAAAACCAAAGATAGATAACCCGTCTAGTTTGTATAAATTAGTAACCCAATTGCCCGAGAGATGGCACTGTGGTCTACTTCGCGCTGATAAGATTTTTCCGGAGTTGATGGGGTCGGGACGGGTGTGATCGAAAGTATCATCGAATTGTTAATTATTATAAGCATATTGAGCATGGTATCTATTAAAACACTTTTTAAGGTTGTCTATTGAGACGGACGGTAAACTGCGGAACCCTACACTGAGCATGACCCGACATGCTCTTGGCCGGTTTTTATTTTTGTGTAGAGTGGTACGATCTGCTCCGTACAAAACAAAATACGGATCATCAGTATTTTTGGTTTTCCTTGTATAGCCCTTTGAAATAAAATCTACGATGTTGTGCAAATTAGAATAGACTGTCAAATACTAAACTCGTTATAGTCCATTCCTTTTTATTCGAATTTTATTTAAAAGAGTTCCTTGTGGAATAAATATTACGCTCCGATGTGGATTAAAGCTGTGAACGAAAAAGGCATAATAACTCCTAACCGCGGGCCAGATGTAGTTACTTTCTGACAATTTTCCGTCTAATGATTCTCCTAATTTATTTAGCCTAAATAGGTCGACAAAGAATAATAATAAAATGTGTTCGTGAAGACCAGTGAATTAAATAACGGTTCCTCGTTAAATTAACCAGACGAGTTTGTCATGCCTTTAACAAGTAACAAACGCAAATATCAAACTGACAGATAGGGACAAACAATAAATTAGTTAACGGAGGTTTGATGAACGTTTATGAATAACGGCATAAGTAAATATCTCCCTAAGATTAAATTAAATAAAATATCACGTCTGTTCTCAAAAAAGTGTCTAGTATAGTGTTCGAGCTTTTTTTTCAGGTACGGAAACCAAAAATGAGATATCATAACACATATTACGAAATAAATTCGTGAATTTTATTGAATATTTAAAACTTGGCCGTTTATGTAAATATTTATTGTAATCCATAATGAATGAAATTGGTGCCTGCAATTTGTTTTCCAAACTGCATATCTGAGAAATAAGTTTGTATTTTATGCAGAGCTTATTTATTAAAATTAAGTGCGACTTGGAAACTTCTCCGAGTAACTTTACTTAGAGTCCTTCTTTTTCTATTTATTTTAGCTCTGGTTTGTTCTTAATGAACTAAACAGCCTTACATTTGTTAATAAATACGACCTAGGTATCATTTACAAGGGGTAAAATATATCACAAATATTACTTACAGAAATTTTCAATGTAAATAGTTTTAATACGGATTGATTTTGGCTGTTATTAACATTAGGTACACAACACTCGTATAAGGCTTTGCATGGTAAATACGGAAACTAAGATGCAAAAAATACTCAGCAATTCGTTTTCTATTTAAGATCTGGTATGGAAACTTCGGATAGAAATAACATAGAATTCACAGAACATATCTCAATAAAAAAATTACGAACAAGAGAAACGCTCAAATGCGCAGATAGTAATGTTCTATATTAAACATAATATTGTCCTTTTTCGTTGTACCTTGTGGTTTTACTATAACGAGATGGATAATTTACAGACGAACCTTTAACCACAAGGATTTACTTTACCGACAACGGTATGCTTTCAAAGTGAACTGCCACGCAAGACAGGACGCATATTCTATTATCGCCTCTATACAGTTCCTCCCTTTTAGTCCGTACAGTAGTTTAGTAATTCCTTGCACCGAGAAACAGACAGCATGTCAGGCGCCCCGGCAAATCGCACTGGGAGCTCGGCTCACTGAACATTCCGATATCCGTCCGTATTACGTAGGCTGGATTGACGAAGTTCTACTACGTGTCACGGGTATATATTATATGATTGATGTTACGGATAATATAATACCGAGCCGACTGCTATTTTCCAAGTATTATGGGCGTATGGATGTCCTTTTCTTTGTTTCTCTATTAAATCCATGTTGACTAAATTCCTTTATTGTATTGTATTGTTCTAAGTATAGTATTTTCCAGTTATGAGAAAGCAGCAAAATACGCCCTCCGTAAAAAAATACTGAGCAATAAAAAAACATTACACTGTATTTACAACATCTTTATTTTAGTTAAAAACTGAATTTAAAAATTATAAGTAACTGCTGAAAAAATAAACCCTCACAGTAATAAAATGTATTTCCAACCTGCACTCTTCTTGATTTTCACTTTACATCTAGTTTGTTTTGCTGAAAGCCGTGCGAGTTTACAGTTCTCGCCGAGTTACCGGCTTACCCGCTGCTAACCGCTTGTTATGTTTTGCTTAATTGGCTTACACTACACTTTAGCTTTAAATGTTATTACAGACGTTAAAAACTTAATCTTAATTAAAACTGCAATTCAGAGTCTTTATTATTACTTACTTAATATCATAAGCAGACCTCTTATGATCGAACTTTTATCTTCGTTCATAGTGACCATCACGTTATGTGTTGAAAGTTTGAAAATGTCGCGTGACACGGTTGGTAGAATATATAAAAGCGTTATTATATTACTATAATTTCAGGTACTAACGTAGGTAGGTTACGGTAGGTGTTCTTACTTCGTACCGTTTCTGCATTGTTCTTTTCTTTATTTGTGTAAGGTGTGCAAAAAAGAGTATTGTATTGTACTATAACTTTATGAATACTAAACATAAATTATTGTTATGCAGAGGATGTAAATTAAACAGATGTCGACTGACGGTGTCTTAAGTTAATTCGTCTCCTAAGACGGTACGGTTCACTGAATATTTCGATATCCGTTGGTACTCGTTACGAAAGCTGCGTTAGAGGATTCGTAAAGTTCTAACGCGCTAGATATTTCGCAATAATACCAGTTTGGTGTATCTGAATAGATTATCAATCCGATTATTAATTTCACTTATAATGATGTGGTAATAATACGCTTAATTTGGTTTGATGTTTAACTTGAAATACTGTCACCTAGACTACTTGCTTAACTGAAAATCAGCGTCGCGGAATGTGGCATATCATATGGCTTATTTATTTATTTAAACTTTAATGCACAAGACAGAAAACTGTACACATGGCGGACTTAATGCCAAATGGCATTCTCTACCAGTCAACCATAGGGCTAAACAGAGACATTTAAGTTGGTGCAGGAAATAATTATTTAGTGACATCTTATTCAGTGACATCAAGCCGAGTGAGGACCATTTAGCGCACAATTAGTTAGTCTGTATGTTAGATTTATTCTGATTTTTACTTGTGTTTTTATGTGTGCTAATAAATGTATTGTCTAATTGATTAATTCGCTGAAAAAAATGCTTTGCTTAAAAGTAACATGAATATTTTTTCTTTTCAACGTGATAATGAGTTTTTCATGGCGAATGATATACATTTCTTATATTTAAATGAATTAATATAATTTGGAACGGTACACTTCGCATCATCTTTTATCGTAGTAAGTCACTAGTACTTTACCTGTGATTTACCTGTACTATCGCGCAAGGCAATTTATGAATGAGTTCATTCATAAACTGCCCATACAATTTTTTACGCTTGTGTACATACGCTCTAAAAATACTAGATACATAGTATTTAGAATGAATTACTATTTCAGATTCTCAAAAAATATTTTCACATTTCAAGCGTTTTCCCTGCTTATGCCACGGTTCGGGGAGCCGGAGGTCCGCTTTGGCAACTCCCAATTATGGGCGTAGGCGCTAGTTTTACGAAAGCGACTGCCATCTGACCTTCCAACCCAGAGGGTAATCTAGGCCTAATTGTGATTAGTTCGGTTTCCTTACGATATTTTTATTCACCGAAAAGCGATTGGTAAATATCAAATGATAGTAAAAAAGGATTTGAACCCGCGACCTTCGGATTGAAAGTCACACGCCTTACCGCTGGGTCTCCAACGCGTCTGTAAAATTAAATCACCAGCCAAAAACATGCAGCAAACAAAATGTGACTGGAATTTGTTGCCCGTGCGGATAAACGACGGGCTATCAGATGTCAAAAGTGCCAATAATCCAGAAAAAGCGTTCTTGCGAACCGAGGCGAAAACATTCCAGCGACGTCACATGCTATTGTAATATATTGTAACTCGGAAACCGGTTTCACAATCTCTTCCGCTTTATAGCTCATTTGACTGCTGACAAATTTACTTTGCTTGTATCGAAATGTGTTGACGATCAGAGCATGAGATTGTTGTAAATGATCTGCCATTTTGGAGAATGTTTGATGAAGGCAAACAAATAATACATTTACTGTAGCAAGTCTAAACGTCGAATGGACGTTTTGTCCAGGATAAAGTTCCAGTCATAAGCGGCTTAAATCAGGGGACATAGTACACAGTCACATGCAATAGTATTTTCCGCTATGAAGGCCGCAAAAATATCTGACATTATCTTATTTGTACAGCTATAAAATAGTGTCACATATTATTGTAGCCATAATAGCAAAATGTACTATTGCAGGTAACAATACTTAGGTGCTTGCACAAATCTCGTAATTTTGAGCACAACTAGCCTTTGGTATAGGTGCTTTGTGCCCTAACATTAATATTGAAGTTTCATTTAAGCTTCATGCTTATTTTAATTCACGAATATCACACAAGTCCTATTTAAGATGAGCGTTTTTAAAGTAATAAGGATTCTTAAGGCATTGGTAATGGTTGCTTTTGACAGCTGCTGAAAAGTTATTCGGGTGGCTTATGGACTTCCAACGGCCAGATTGATTACATTTTTACGAAATCTATTTTGCCTACGGGTATAGGCAATCTGACGGCAGTGCAGTAAATTCTATTTGTTACGTTCATTCGTCTAGCGATCAATATCAGACGAAACACCCTATGTTATTTATATATTTCTTAAGTTTTTTATTTAAAATTACCTGCACACTTACCACGTGTTACTGTAGTAACTATGTCCTGTTATCTACCAGTTCCGTCTCGCTTCCACCAGCAAGTGCAAGCAAGATGCACAGATAGTGAGTTGACGTAGAACCTAGCGAGTATACAATACTCCTATTATAACTTTTTAAGACTCAGAAGCTTTTAATTTGGTTTTGATATCTTGTCTACTATAAAAGTTAAAATTCTATTTAAGTTCTTTATGAAGGACTCGGGGATCGGCGGGGATTTGAGCAAGTTCGAGTCTATTGATTTCAATTCTAACGGTTTTCGCAACTTTTGTGTTGTCCTTCACACCGAAAAATTATTTTACAGACTTATGCTGTTTGTATTGCTCTCGTGACTTAATTTTGTCGTTTATTTTACCTGAATTTAATATACACAAAAACAGCTCAAAAGTGTGGGTTAACGTAATTACGAAATTAAATGTCGAGAAAGTATTTTATGGTAATGTAAAAGTACCAGCACCGGATCTTTTAACCTGACAAAACAATCTTGTTTTTGTAAAAAGGCGCCCCGCTAAAAGCATTACAAAAGTAAAATTAAACTTGAAAATGAATTAAAAATTATCCCAAAACGAACGGTGTCTATTCTGACAGAAAACATTTGTGCTTACCATGAGTTGCATTCGATTGCGACTGCGGTATTCGACAGTGACAGTAGGTCTGTCTCGCTCCTGCCAGAGGAGTGGTAGGAGCGAGACGGACATACTTTCTAATGCCGCAGTCGCAATCGAATGCAACTCATAGTACGCACACTAATGTTTTTAACTGACTTCGAGAATTTGACGGAGGCGGTTATATACTTTTCTCCAATATGCTCGGAAATGTTCACATTAAAGTAGCAAAATTGGTACGAAAAGAACCTCCTTATGTACCGACTCAAATTAAAAAAAATCGAATTCATTATTTTACGGTTTTAGCGTCCAGAAAGTTGTACTAAAATCCATTACTGTATTGTTTTTTACTTTTTAAATAAATATTTGGACTATCAATATTGCAAACAGCCAAATATACTTTAGCCGTGACCAAACGGTCTGCACAGACGAGACAATCTGATTGACATCAAATTATCAATCTGATCATATCGTGCTTAAAAATGCCCCGCCTGGTCTGGCTTTGTAGTAGTGTAGTAGTTCTAGAGAGAAGGAGATCAAATGCTTGGTTGTCTCGTTCTATCGCGAGTTGCATATGGCTCACTGTGCAAGGTCGTGTAGATACGGCTTAATAAAACTAAAGACATTTCAACTTTTTTTATGAACACAACCGTGCATTAAAAGAAAGTTTAGGAGGGAACCTTATTTTTCCTTTCAAATCTTATGCTTATTTTATTTCCTTTCATGTTTGGAGAAAAGCACTATATATGCCTCGGACGGAAATAGAATTTCGTGGATTCGTATGTAATTAAAAAATACTCGTCCACGAAATTCGGTTTCCCGGCCTCTGCAATAATGTACTATATTCGTCTGTTTGTTATTCTTTTTATGTATGTTCACCGATTACTCCGAGCTCCGTTGTCCGATTAAGGTGTTTTTTTTTTCAAAAGGAGTTGTCTCCAATTGTTTCCCATAGAAATGTGGTGCTGAACTGATAATGACATCTATAAGGAATTAAAGGGCACTCCTCTATTATCATTACGCTGATCAGACGACGACGTAGTTACGTCGACTAAATTAACTTCTAAGTAGTGTTTAGTTTTTCTATGTTTTCCGTAGTCAACTAGGAACCCTTATAGTTTCGCTCTGTCTGTCTTTCTGTCCGTCCGTCCGTCCTTCCGTCCGCTGATAATCTCAGTGACTGTAAGTACTAAAAAGCTGTAATTTTGTACGAATATGTATATCGGTCACGCCAACAAAGTGGTAAAATAAAAAGTGGTTATAATTTATTTTTTAGAGTACCATACACGTAAAGTAGGGGGTGTTTTTTTTTTCGTTTCAACCCCAGAGTGTGGCATATCATTGGATAGGTATTTGTAAAATAATGAGGGTTTACTAAGAACAGTTTTTCATAAAGTTAATATTTTCGGTAATAATCGTTCCAGAAGTTTAAAAAAATGTGTCCGCCCCCCTCTAACTTTTGAACTATGAGTTCAAAAAATATGAAAAAAATTACAATAGTAGAACTTAATAAGAACTTTATTGAAAAATTATTTTGAACTTGATTGGTTGAACGGTTTTTGAAAAATTGTACTAAATAATTTCTAAATTAAGTTTGTAATTTAACCGTGTATGCAAAAAAAATAATCTTAAGTACTTACTTAATTTATCATCCCACACTTACCTTCCTTCTAATAAAAAAATAATGATTCAAATCGATTCACGCGATCAAAAGTTACCCCCGAAAACCCAACACACATACCTAATCGGTCTAGTTTGTATAAATTAGTAACCCAGTTTACTTCGCGCTGTTAAGATTTTTCCGGAGTTGATAGGGTCGGGTCGGGTGTATTTATTAAAACACTTTTTAAGGTTGCCTATTGTGACCGACGGAAAACTAAACACTGAGCATGGCCCGACATGCTCTTGGCCGGTTTTTTTGTTAACCTCCCCCTCTAATACACAATGTACTATTGGAAGCGCTTTCACAAAATTAAATTTGACAGCTAAGCACTTTTTAGATATTCTGGTATTTCTGGTGCATTATATATATGTTTATGTCTTTGACAATAAGCATTTGAGGCTCTTTATACAAAATTCTTACACGTGCACTCGGAGGATTTTTTTTGTTATTGATTGTATATAAATAATCTGCTAGTCTATTATGGCCGAGTTTTTATCGACTATCACCATGACTGTCACGTTCTAACAAATATGTAAGTGCAAAAGTGACGCATGGCGTGATAGTCGATAAAATGGCAACCATGCTAGCCCTCCTGGTAATCATAAAAATATTATTTTATCCATTTGAATTAATTTGCATTCTGCTGAGGTACCGGGAAGGGCCACTTCGTTGCAATAATTGAGGTTTCCCATTCATCCAAGTCCCATTAACATTTAATGGATTGGAATCAGTTAAATTAAGATTAATATTTCTTTTTAGATCATGTACAGTTGAGTTCATTAATACGTTTGAACTCGATACATTAACGAAGTTCTAATTCATCAAAATTGATAAAGAAGACATTCAGTGCTATTGCATTTGTATATTTGTTTATAATTAATTGTTAGAATACAGTTCAATATCCCCAGATGTCTTTTTAATTCGCCTCGGAACATTGTATGCCTAATGTAAAAAGTCAACAAGAGAAAACCCAATAACAAACACTATTGTCACTACAATAGTTAGTATATAATTTAAATTTTCGTGAGTCATATTGACATTAAATTGCAACGGCTAACACTTACGTGTTTTTATCACAATAGGCGTGACATGTTTGGACTGCATCGGGCAGTCATCGTCAGACAGATGCCCGAGCCGCGAAGGTGACAACGCCACTCTGTCTGTCCGACGATGACTGCCCGATGCAGTCGGAAAATGTCACGCCTGTTGTGATGAAAATACGTGAGTATTAACCGTTGCAATTTAGTGAGAATAGTATTCTTCATTAGATGTTAAGTTAGCAGAAACATTTAAGCGGCACCGTACCAAGCGTTTTTGTTAGGCGAAACCTTTTAGTTACCATGTCAAATGAGCATCAAGTAATTAATACCTATAATTATTCATGAACTCCTTGACTCTATTTGTTTAACTTATTTATTGTTTAACGCTTGCTTTTACATTTTGACGACTTGATGTATAAAAACAAAAACAAAAACAAAAACATATTAGGTACACTAGGGAAAGGTTAACGAAAATAAAATAGTAATCAAGACATTTGAACTGTCTGGCGCCGACTATAGAAGGCAGTCACGACACTGTCACAGTCCAATTAATTTAATTACGAGATAAAAAAAATCTGCAATCTTATCTCTGATGTGAGTCAAATTGAAAGGTCACCGCTCACCTTACGGTAAAGGGACAGTACAATGTCGTAGTTTTTACTGGTTTTACTTCGTAATACAGAGGTCAAAGTAAGTACTTAATTAGATATTACTGAGAACTGCCTATGTGATACAAGATATATTATCAATTAGGTACTCTAACGTAAATTCACTGGTAGATATGATTTTAACCATTAGTGGTAGCAAAATATTGTACCTACATACAGTCATACAGTTTTATCAAACAAGTACAAATGATATAAACGATAAAAACGTAGTACAAGAATTTTATTTTACGAAAAAACCTGTTCATGTTGTATTACGTAGTATAACATCCCAATCATTGATCAATTGGTATAGCATATGTTTATGAGCGGTTATCGTAGCGGGTGCAGCGGCAGCGAGCAGCGTTATCGGCCGGGCACGGAGCCGGTGCCGCCGCGGCAGTCGCAACCGGCTGGCACGCGCGGCCACACGCGCCCCGGCACCCCGCGCCCGCGCCCGCGTCCGCGTCCGCGTCCGCTATCTCGCGCACCCCCACCCAAACCCCGTCAACCCTCAGGTAAATCTTTGGTCTTAACCGAGCCCTTTTAATCAGCTACACTAAGCACATATGGGCCTCTCTCTAACTACTACAGTTAACTTCACGTAATTCGTTTTAAAATCGCGCTTTATCGCATGCTTGACTTCAGAAATCTATCCAATTCATCCATTGTATAGCTGGTTCAAAGTACTCTACAGCTACATTTACCTTATATCCCGGAACAGCTACCAAGGATTTTGAGTGTTGAATCGTTGCTACGTTATCTAATTTTAAATGACAGATAGCTAGCCAATTTATTTTTAGTGCAAAGAAAACAAACTAATCATCGTTGTGCTATTCGAATTCGGCAAGATTACATGTGGTGACAGACGAGGTGTTTAGTGTAAAGTAAAACGCGGTTTTAACCTTGAAATAACACAAACAATGATGCAAATTACGAATAATAATGAAGAATACTATTATGAAAATTCAAGTCGACTATAACAGCTACAGAAAGAAGCACACAAATACATACATATTCGTTTTGTTCAACAACGTGATTGGAAAGGAAAATTTAATTTGTGGCAAGAAAAAGACCAAAATTAGCATTCAAGATTTTCCAAATGAATTTAGTTTTCGCCGCCGTTAAAGAGATTGCCTTATTATCTGGCCATGTCCTCGAGATGAGCTTGAATATCTGCTTATCAAGATTACCCAGGTGTTAAGTTGATAATTATTGTAAATAACATCCACAACTATCTTGATATCTCAAGAGGATGAAACATCTGTCTCGATACGCGGAAGGTTGGACAGTGATGGACGTGTACTCTGCAATACATCGCATAGAAAGGGAATGATGAAATTATTATGTCAGAACGAATAGCATGCAAAACTTTGTATTTTATATCTTAGGGGTTGGAAAAAAGGTAGAGTTTGTTTATCATCATTGCAGCCGAAAGATGCCCACTGTTAGACAAAGACCACAAGGAACCTGCCCGATAAATTATACAAAATGGTTTTAGCGGCTAGATGTTATAAATACCCAGGTGACTAAATATTAAGAATTATAATTAAAGTTAGACAATTTTTTAAGATAGGTAACCGTACCTACATGAATATCAATCGATTTTATTTATGTATGTAAGTAATGTCTGTCAGATTGTCAGATAGATAGCTCTGGAATTTATAGCTGACATCTGTTATTTGGAGCACATCTGCAAGTTATCATAGGCAATTATATTGACAATCTTATCATGGAACCTTCGTCGAATACGTACGTAACTAATTTATTCCGGATACACATAGTACCTACAGAATTTGCAAATATTAATTTCGTGTGATTTGTAGCATAAAGTATTCCATTTCAGGGGCGACTTGCGAATAAATGAAATGAGAAAATTTATGGAATGTTTTGTTTAAAGACTAAACAAAAACGGAAGCAAAATAAACAGAGCCGTAAACATTTGTTTATAATTTGCAAACACTTCTAAAATGAAATAATATTTTCGTACTATGAAAGCAACATTATTAAAATTTATTCCGATTTTTGATTACCCAATATTTTGAATTTTTTATCTTGTATTTGTATCTTGTACTCTCGACTCAAGTATTCAGCGGCTAAATTGCCAACTTTACGGCAGTACGGATACTTTTCCACTACAGTATTAAGATTATCTAAGCTAAAAAAAACCGGCCCTGCAATAAATACCCAGTGCAAAGCAGTTTTTTAAGCGTCCACAGTAAGAAATTCCGTTTATTATTCCTTATTCCATTTTCATTCGCTTTGGTTGGTAGATTACTCGACCTTTTTTGTTCAAAAAGTCAAGTAGGTAGGTGTACGGCTACTTAAATATTAATAAGATTGAGGATTGTCGCGATACTTTTAAGAAATTTAATGCTGTGCGTGTTAGTTGTATAAGTTACAGCGTTTTAAAATATTTCAAGTACAAAAGAGCATACAAAGACTTAGGTTTAGATTCGCGTGTTTATACCAGACTTAGTGAAAGTTTTCAGGCCTTTTTTTACATAATCAGCATATGTGTGGTAATAGTTGGCTTAGGTACTACATGTCCATTATACATGGTAGCTTGGTAGCTACTATTATTGTCCACAATAAACACGAATTTGGTTTTATATGCGTGACTAAATGTAAGTTTAATCTAAGCTGTGGTCTTGACAGGATAAATTTAGAATTAACTTAGAGCTTATAAGCCTTACACGTGAAACACCTGTTAGACAAAAAATCCCTCAGTTATTTCAGCGTCTTCTTTCCATACCTACTTAAGCTATCACTTTGAATGATTGGTCCAATCTTATCGAAATTCAATATCTTTGGTTTGTTGAGCTAAGCCATACGCTTTACCTGCCGTCCACCCTCTTTGATAGCTGGTATACTGTAGTATCTGCCCTACAAATTATTGTTTAAATCAGATTTGTATACAGTTTCGATTGTTTTCCGATAAGAATATCATTGTTAGCGTTTATTCCTATGTATTTAATAGGTTCAGTACATTTTAAACAGTATGTATTCTGCACACTAAATTGCACACAAATAAAGATTAAATTACTAAAAATTTTGAAATTTAACAACTCAAACCCTGTGAAAACGAGTACTATAAAGGGCTCGAAACGCAGAGTCATGGTGTTAATAAACGCGATTCATCCGTTCTAGTGTCTAATTTCAATGAACGATCGCGGAAACAGAAGACAATATTACTAAAATTATGTTTGCAAAAGCATTTCTGCACAGCATTTTAGCTGCGGTCAATGGATGAAGTCATTGTCATTCTCCTTAATAAAGTGTTAACGGTGTAAATATATGTAAACAGTGATGGAGTTGAGCTTTTTAATAATACGGTAACGACAACCCAATTTCATTTAAGCATTTACAGTACCTGCTGTGCTAGGCACTTTTACAGCCTAAATGTAACTAAAGGCGGACGAGTTAGTCGCAGTCATTTCTCATATCTCTTTTAAAGTTTTAGGGTGAAACCTTCATGTGTAATTTAATATTCTGTGTCTTAACCATCAAAGCATTAGTCTTATGGTTTTCGCTGCGTTTCATCGAAAATCTCTTCAGTAATTGAAGTTACTTAGGTATGTGCAGTCAGCCACACAGCTATGATTGGCACTTTGGCTGTATTCATAGCTAATTGCATAGTAATTTCAATTTCTGACTTTTATTTACTTCATTTTACTCCGATATCGCAACTCCAGAATCTGCTTATTTTTTACAAGTAAAACATAACTCTTGTGTTTAAAGAAATGTAAACACATGATAACTTATTTACAGTTATTGGCCTGCTGACCTTCATAATTCTGCCCCATTCGTAAAAAAGTCGCATATTGACCTGTTAAAAACAATATCTGTGTCATTCATTGAGAGAGTAATTAAGTCGTTGTAATAGATACCATGTTGCAACTAATAAATCAACCTTATATCAGTCATACAGGTGATTGATGCCAGATTAAACCTGCGATATATCACTAAGCAATCACGGAGTGTAGATTTAAAAATAAATCCACGTTCAAGGCAATATTTACGCATAGAATACCGCTCCTTAAATATTTGTGTTCGACATTTGAACAAAAGGAGTTGGGTTCATCGGATTTGCGAGTGACAGTCGGGGAAGTGAACACGCTTTGAAAGTTTTGCTTATCTATAATTGGTTTATTAAGTTTTAAATCATATCCTTATTATTTATGTATTTAGAAATATTGAAGAGTGAAAGAGAAACATAATTGTACTTAGATATATGCTCTGCGCCACCCTGCAATTTCTGCGATTTTCTAAATCCTCTTCTTGGATGGTTTTCGAAACATGATAAATTATTGTTTTCACTCAAGGTCAAAATTATATTTCAAATTCAAATTATTTATTTCGAATCAGAGATCCATATGTGAAGTGTATTTGAAGTGTACAACTTCTAAAATGGTTTAAAGCAAGAAATGTATCAATATAAAATAGACTTTTGATTTACGCTTCGAGTTTTTAATATTATGCACTAAAAATAAAGAGATACGTTTTATCTATTAAAATAAACAAAATATTGTATTAGAATTAGTAAAGATTTTCACCGCCTTGGGCTTAATCTGAACTCCTCTCCGCGCTCTCACCAACAGACTGCCTGCCGTAGATTGCGCTTTGACTAGAATATGATCATAATATTACGGTCATATTCTAGTAAATAATATTATTAACGGTTTACTAGATATAGCCACAGGGTTAGTTAACTGTGGAAATACTAAATTTACATAAAGGCTATCATTGTTCTTTACGGTTAAAACATTAGACAAATTTGTGGCTTTCAATAAAACAACCAAACATGGTACTTTTTATATTGTGGTTACAACACAATTTAGTGCATAATTTTTTATTATTATGTTTAATGTGTGTTCATATTTAAGAGCTTTGAGTAGGTAGGTACAGTAGCGGTAAATTTCTATCATATATTTAAAATCATTTTCATACATTTTATAGTTCATAAATGGCTTTAGTGATTTTAATAATAATGTATATAAACCACAATTCGGTCATACTATTGTTCATTTACAAAAAAAAATATGTTTGCCAAGTTTTCACATTAGCCGCCCGCTGGGTATTCAATTGTGCCCAAATAGATATAAGTCCAAATAGATATCAGTTAAGTCAAAGTATAATTTAAGTTTGAATGTATTAGTATAGGCATAACATAGTTTTTAAGTTTTTCTTTTCTTGTTTATAATTAACAACCGGTTAATAGCCGGTTTCCGAAGAGGCTTTAGTACCGTAGACCACATTCATACGCTTCGTTATACAGAAGACCGAGGAGTATAATCTGCCCCTCTGTTTAGCGTTTGTGATCTACGAGAAAGCCTTTGATTCGATCGAAACCGGGGCGGTACTACAATCTCTCCAACTTGAAGTGTTTGTACGAGAGCGCCACTATATCAGTCCGACTCCAAGACCAGAACTCGAAGCCTATTCCGCTGCAGCGGGGAGTCAGGCAGGGAGATGTCATCTCTCCTAAGCTGTTTACCGCTGCACTGGAGGATATTTTCAAGACTCTGGACTGGAGAAGGCTAGGCATCAATGTAAACGGCGAGTACCTCACTCACCTTCGATTTGCTGACGATATAGTAGTCTTGGCTGAGACCATGGAGGATTTAAGTACGATGCTTGTTAGCCTCAGTAGAGCCTCCGGGCGAGTTGGTCTTAAGATGAACATGGATAAGACGAAAATCATGTCGAATATCCATGTAGCACCAACTCCAGTGACAATCGGAGACTTTACACTCGAAGTTGTAGACGATTATATATACCTAGGACAAACTCTCCAGTTAGGTAGGTCCAATTTCGAGAAAGAGGTTAATCGTCGAATCCGACTCGGTTGGGCAGCGTTCGGGAAGCTGCGACACGTCTTTTCGTCCAATATTCCGCAGTGCCTGAAGACGAAAGTCTTCGATCAGTGTGTGTTGCCAGTGATGACATACGGTACTGAAACGTGGTCGCTTACAATGGGCCTCATAAGAAGGCTCAAAGTCACCCAAAGGGCAATGGAGAGAGCTATGCTAGGAGTCTCTCTGCGAGATCGTATCAGAAATGAGACCATCCGCAGCAGAACCAAAGTAACCGATATAGCTCTCCGAATCGCTAAACTTAAGTGGCAGTGGGCGGGGCACATTGCACGTAGAACCGATGGCCGTTGGGGCAGAAAGGTTCTCGAGTGGCGACCGCGTACCGGAAGGCGCAGCGTGGGTAGGCCCCCCGCAAGGTGGACTGATGACCTGGTGAAGGTCGCAGGAGTCCGCTGGATGCGGGTGGCGCAGGACCGGTCATTGTGGAAATCTTTGGGGGAGGCCTATGTCCAGCAGTGGACGTCTTTCGGCTGAAATTATGATGATGATGATGAATTAACAACCTATGGATCGCAATGTCTGAAATAAATTATTATTATTTTATTTTTATTTATTTTATTTTATCGTGCAAGAATGATGCAAAAATTTTAAAACACATGCTTATATAGCGAAAAATCGATCCATCTAGGTTTGATTGTTGGTAAGATTTGATTTTGAGTGTTTTCAATATGGTTTAAGTAAAGTGGCCGACCTGCATAAATTATGTGGTATAAAGTAATTTTTTTCGAATTCAAGGTATAAAATATAATTTTACGATTTTTTATTGAAATAAATAGTACATGATAGATCTTTTGCCGCTACTGTACATAAATACAATAGATATTATTATAATTTAGTTTCATCCTTTTTAACTATGGACCTACAAATTTTAATCGCGGTAACTGAAAATATTTTTTCTGAAGTATTTATTTATGACTCGTCACGAAGGCCGGTTATTAAGACAAATCGTAAAAAAACTTTTGTATTGCAAAAAAGCTAGTTTATTGTTTGAGACAATGGGTGCCAATGAAGAAACAGTCACTTTATTACCGCTATTATTACTGGCAATATAATATTTATGGTGCAATTTATAGCGAACGTTTTTGGGTCGGAATTTATATACTGCTTTAGAATAATTACGTTCAAAAGGCGTAAGTAGCCTCTTTCGCTCTTTGTATTAACAAATTTCCCCTGCGACTGTTAAATTTTCTGCTTATAAGAACCGTGCAGATTGAATGTCAGAAGAAAATTACACAAGTTTCGTTTCCTACTCTAAGAATATTATACGTTTTTGTATAATTTTCCATCTGCTTGATACCTTTTTTTTTCTTCCAGCTTCGCCTTTTATGTCTAATTGCGGCCTGGTACTGTAATTACTAAAATCATTTTTATTTATATTTTAACCTGCCTAATTAATCACGAATCTTTTGGTTATTGTCGTGTGCGAAATTGGGGAAAAACACAGAGTAAAAAAATGATAATTCTGTATCTGATTTACGAACCAAAACAACCACCCGTGTCTTAATACTCTTAATTAGGTTATTAAACAGAGTAAAGATAAACACATTTAGGTCGCTCGCCACTTAGCCCGAGAGGCTCTTGAAGAATTTGCCTCACACGGGATTTAGGACGCTGACAGTTTCTTCGCGGTGAAAATTACAGAAATCTCTACAGTTTATCGGAGCAACTAATAATAGTGTACATATGTCTTTGTAATTGTAACCGAAATATCGTTATATATGTATATATAGGTATATATAGACTGATAGATAACGCACTGTCTAAACTGTTGTTGGAGGCAGAACCAGGGGAGGGAAAACATCATACATTGTCCACCACACCTAAAATACCCAAAATTCCCAAAATGTTTACATGCGCTAATTAATCACGATTTAATACTGTCTGTTAAGAGTTTTCTTTTTTCATAATGACGTATTTCAAGAAATCAAGTGGGTTAGTATAGTAACGTGTCATAAGTTATTATGAAAGTCGTTGCGTGTCAATATTTGTTTTTACGGCCTGTATTCATGTGAAACCCTAGGCCCCTGACAAACTGTCTGCAACCCAAATAGCTATGTCAAATAGTTATTACTGATCTGAATTTAAAATCACACTTTTTTATTTCTCAGGACCTCGGTAGAAAATTGAGCCAAATGTTATGTATCGACCTCGGTACACCTCGACTTAATCCTTTCTATTTGTAACGGTAGATGCAAGCCACTGGCAGACTCACGAACAAATAGAGAATGTGTAGTAATTATGTTCCGACTGTCACTTTTTGGTGGAACACTCAAGACTATACATTTAACTATATCTTTACGGTTAAAATGAATTATCATTATACTTAATAACTCCAAAATACATTCGGTTTTAAAACTCCTAAAAAATAAAACTAACTAGTATTACGTACATAGTTACGTAATGAAGGTCATTGCCATTGTTTCTTCTATACTCGTCACTGCGTAAACGGGTGGACTCATATTCAGTGTTCAGTCATATTCGTTAAGCTGCCATTAGCAGTATTGCAACAGTTACTTAAGGCCCGAGCCCGTTGCACAATGTTTGTGACAAAGACCCAACACATAGGAACACTAGGTATATTCGGATACGTACATACGTTTACGACCGGTCATCTGCAACACAATGTGACTTGGATGCAGTTTTAATTGTACCAAGTTCCTGCTGAACGTACATTTCTATTGGTAATAATAATTATCTTGGGTGAGGCTAACTGAGAAGGTATCTAGGAGGGTGGAGGATATATATTATATAAGAAAGATTACAAAGTTTTGGTACATAGTTTACTGGTTTATATGTAAATTCCCACTTATTTTGGTAACTGAAGCGAATATTAGAAGATTGCACCTTCGAATTTAAGGGGCCTTCATTAGTTTCGTCTCACATTTTTGACAATGTTCTCTCTAGCTCCTCTCATCTCTACTTTAGTACCCACTTCCCAGAGGCGTCAACATTATCCACTGAGAAACCCAGACCTATGCTCATTATATAAGTAGATAATAGAGATTCTCGTAAGACCTTCTTAACGGAAGGTAAAATGAAAATACATGTGAGTAGTCAAGGTCTAGTAATCACGACACGAAGTCAATTTACATGCGTACCTAATGTCGATAGGCCTAGAACCAAGCCGCTGAAGAAAAACACGTTATTATTGTATGTGACATTGTTACATAAATTTAAAGTAAAAAGTAAAATATTCTTTATTGCACCACAGATGAGACAAAAAACAGATCAAATTTACTATTAATATAAAGGTCACAGGCGGTCTTATCGCTATAAGATATATATCACAGAAGAATTTTTCCTTTTTATAATCATGGTTATATCCAACATCGCAATATTTCAATAATTTCCTAAATGAGAATACGTGATTTTTTTATTTTTCGTGAAGGCGTCAGAGGACGAAAAACTCCATTTAAAAACCAGCTAAACTAATTTTTTACCCTTGTATTCAACCGTTCATAAATATGCAATATTCATGTGAAAACCGATACTTACGAGTAAACAATATGTTAGATAGAATATGATTCAAAAGGATGAAATAAAAATATGTGCATTTTGTTAGGTTGGTACTTATGTCACTTCACTAGTTTAATCTAATAGGTTAATATATTCAACCTGTGGCAATCTCTCTCCTATCCAAGATGGCGTCATGTGAACATGAACTGTAATTTGCTCTCATAAGTTTAAATTAAAATAAAAGAAGTTTAAGTGGATTCCCGACTTTCTTTTCATCACAACATGGTGTCAGAAGTGAAGAATGGGTGACAAGGAAGAGAAGACTCAAGACAAAGAAAAAAGTGCACCTGGCAAGTCGAAAAGTGTAGTGGCGATGGCGGCCAGTACAGAAGAAGCGGAATTGAAACCACATGGGCTGGGCACGTATTTGCCAAAGCTATTAGTCTCATCGGACACCACCAACAATAATGCTGAAGAATGGAAGAGGTGGTGGCAACGTTTCGACATATATTTACTGGCATCGGGACTCGACAAGGCGGATGACAAGAGAAAAATCGCAATAATGTTACACTCCATGGGTGCTAAAGGTCTGGAAATATTTAATTCATTTAACCTAGACTTGGATAAATGTAAATTAACAGAAGTCAAGAAGAAATTTGATAACCATTTTGAGCCACAAAAGAATTTGACCATGACACGATACATGTTTTTCACGAGACGTCAGAATAAATTCGAAAACATCGACGATTTTCTCACTGATTTAGAGAATAAAAGTAAAGATTGTGAATTTAAAGAGCTCAGAGAATCCCTGATTCGAGATATTTTTATTGCAAACATGTGTTCAGACTTGTCACATGTCAGGCAAAGACTGTTGCAGGAGCCTAGTTTGTCATATTCCAGGATGCGTGAGCTGGCAAAAGCTGTCATTGCGGCTCAACAGGATTCTGACAGGATAGTGTCAGAAAGCACTGGAACAAAAATTAAAGATGTGTTGTACTTAAGGGGCAGAAGTCATAGTCGTGCTCATAGTCATCAGAGGTCAAATAGTCATCAGAGGTCAAATAGTCAATCAAGATACTCAAGAAGTCAGTCAACGTCAAGAGATCAGTCAGCGTCAAGAAATCAGTCAATGTCAAGAAATCAGTCAGCGGCAAGAAACCAATATAATCCAAGAGGGCAATCAACCAGTGGGTACCAGTCATCGGGTCAGTCACATCACAGTCAAGCTTCATCGGGATCATCACAGGGAGGTCGGCAGTCCACATGTGTTCGCTGTGGGCAGGTGCATCGCTACAAATGTCCAGCAGTCAACGTTCAATGCAGGTCATGTAATTCTTTTGGTCACTATGCTAAATTTTGTTTCAAAAATAAAGAGCTAAGATATTTGGAATTAGATAGCCTCGATGATGAAAATGCTAACTGCTCTGAGAGGTTCTTTGTGGGGCAGTTACGGGAGATATCACAGTTAGGGGAAGGCTCAAATAGAGAGAAAAAATCTTGGTACTTAAAAGTCAAAGTCAATAATAGAGATCTAAATTGCCTTTTAGACACAGGGGCAGAAATTAATTTAATATCATTAGGGACATATAAAACCCTAGGACTCAACAACATAGAAAAAACTAGTACAGGTGTAACTACATATAAAGAGAATCTACCTATAATTGGACAGTGTCAACTGGAATGTAATTTTAATAACAGAGTAGAAAATATCATATTTCTTGTCACAACTGTCGATGGTAAAACCATTTTAGGTCTTGACACTTGCTCAGACTTAGGCATAGTCAAACGTGTCTATTGGCTGGAGCAGGCCGATAACTGTCCAATGCTTAAGCAATATAATGATGTATTTCAGGGTCTGGGGTGTCTGCCTCCTGTCTGCCATCTGAAACTGAAGCCGGATGCAGTACCATGCATCGATCCCCCAAGGAAGGTGCCATTTGCGCTGCTGCAGGACCTTCGGGATGAGCTGGGTCGCATGGAGAACATGAAAGTCATTGAAAAAGTCACAAAACCAACAGCGTGGGTCAACTCCGTAGTAGTCACAGTCAAGTCACCAGGTCAGCTTAGAGTATGTTTAGATCCTAGAAATTTAAATAAGAGTATCATGAGAGAACATTATCCATTAAAAAATATTGATGAAATTAGGTCACAATTGAAGGGTGCAACTTGTTTCTCACACCTAGATGCGTTCTCAGGTTTTTGGTCTTTGAAACTTGATGATGAGAGCTCTGAACTCTGTACGTTTCAGACTCCTTTTGGCAGGTTTAGATACCTTAGGCTACCATTTGGCATCAATGCATCAACAGAAATTTTCTATAGAGTCATTTGTGAACTGTTTGGTGACATTGAGGGTGTTCTTATTTTTGTAGATGACTTCCTAGTCTATGGGGAGACACCAGAGATTCATAATGAGAGACTGAAAAAGGTATTAGATAGAGCCAGACAGGTCAATCTAAAGTTAAATAAGTCAAAGTGCAAATTTGCAGTCCCTGAAGTAGAATTTTTAGGATACATGTTTAACCGAGATGGTGTTAAAGTCAGTTCAGAAAGGGTCCAAGCGATCAAAGAAATGCCAAGTCCAAGTAATGTGAAAGATTTGCAGAGATTTCTTGGTATGGTCAATTTTGTAGGGTGTTTCATTGATAATTTGTCAGAAAAAACCACACTCATGAGAACTTTGTTAAAAAAGGATGTACCCTGGCAGTGGGACAGTAACTATGAAAAAGAATATTGTCAATTAAAAGAAATAATATGCAACACTCCTGTGTTAGCACACTATGATGTCAATTTGCCTCTAGTCTTGTCGGTAGACTCATCCAAGTCAGCGCTGGGTGCAGTAATCATGCAAAATAATAGACCAATTGCATTTAGTAGTAAAACTTTAACAAGGTCACAAGAGAATTTTGCACAAATTGAGAAAGAGCTATTTGCTATCCAATTTGGTTGCACTAAATTTAATCAGTACATTTATGGTCGTAAAGTCACAGTGCACACAGATCACAAGCCGTTGGTCTACCTTTTCAAAAAGCCATTGCATGAGGTTCCAGCAAGATTACAGCGCATGATGCTTACTTTACAAAAGTATGATCTAGAAGTTATACATGTACCAGGCAAAGAGATGTTCATATCGGACACTTTGTCTAGAGCAGCCTTAAAAGATAATTTTATCCCTGACAATGAATCTGAGATGTCTTACCATGTAAACTTACTTGAGTCAAATTTAGCAATCAGTCAAGATTATAGAAGTAATTTAAAACAAGCAACCATTGATGATGAAACTCTCCAAATATTAAAAAAATATTATTTTGAAGGGTGGCCCAATAGTAAAGATAGAATCAGTTCACTAGCAAAACCATATTGGAACATGCAGGCTGAAATTCATGTCGTAGGAGATTTGTTGTTCAAAGGGTCAAAATTGATAATTCCAAAGTCCATGCAAAAAGAAATATTAAATAAATTGCATGAAGGTCACCAAGGGATAAATAAATGTCTCAGATTGGCTAGAGATTCATTGTATTGGTCTAACATGTCAGCTGATATAAAAAATGTAGTGGATCAATGTGATGTTTGTGCCAAGTTCAAGCCTTGCAACCAAAAAGAACCATTAAAAAACCATGAAATAAGTACATATCCTTGGCAACGAGTGGGCATTGATCTAATGCATTTTGACAACTCAACCTATATTGTAGTAACTGATTATTACTCAAAGTACATAGAGACAGCCATGCTAAAGAATAATAGTACAGCTAAAAATGTCATAATAAATTTAAAATCAATATTTGCCAGACATGGTATACCCATGACACTAGTGTCAGATGGGGGACCACCATTTCAGTCATCGGAATTCAAATCATTTTTACAAGAATGGGACATAGAACATGTAGTCACAGCTCCCTATCGATCACAGTCTAATGGTCAAGCAGAATCATCTGTGAAAATTTTGAAAACTATACTAAAAAAGTGTAGAGAAGATGGATCTGATCCTTACTTCGCTTTGTTACAATTTAGAAATACACCTAAAAATCACATGTTGTCACCAGCTGAATTATTGATGTCCAGAAAATTAAGAACTAAAATACCAGTAAATTGTAATAAGCTCAGACCTAAAGCTGTAACATTTCAGGAGTACAAACAATCAGCTGTTAAAAACAATGAAGAAATGTCAAGATATTATAATAGGAATGCTAAACCACTATCTTTATTGTATGCAGGAGATCAGGTATATTATAAGAAAGATCCTCACAGTACTTGGGAAAAGGCTGTAATTGTAAAACGGTTAGATGATAATAGATCCTATGTAGTAAAAAATAATAATGGTGCAACTTATGTAAGAAATAGAGTTCATCTCATTCATAACTATAGTATTTTAAATAGTGACTTGACTCGAGTGTCTCCTATGCGATCTTGCTCACCACGAAGGGAAGAGATAGGTATGGAGGTGGCAGAGGCAGGCCAGGAGACAGGTACTCCAGCACCAGTTATGACTGACAGAACGGTAACCAGATCAGGACGAGTTGTAAAACCTACCAAACGTTATATTACAGAATGTTAATTATAGTTAAGTGTTGGCATCAACAAATATGCAAATGTAAAACGTAGAGTTAAAATTTAATATAAGCTGCATGTAACAGTTATAATTGTTAAACTTGAGATTTTCACATAAGTCACATACTGCTTAAATTTATAGATCACTACTTGCTAAAGACTAAAAATAATAATTGTAGATTATATTTAGAACAAAGACTAGTTAAAGGAATAGACTGATAAACTTAAATTTGTAATTTACTTTAACTTGAAAGACTGGTAATTAATTTTGTTATTGTATGAAATACTAGCTTAAGGAAAGGGATGTTAGGTTGGTACTTATGTCACTTCACTAGTTTAATCTAATAGGTTAATATATTCAACCTGTGGCAATCTCTCTCCTATCCAAGATGGCGTCATGTGAACATGAACTGTAATTTGCTCTCATAAGTTTAAATTAAAATAAAAGAAGTTTAAGTGGATTCCCGACTTTCTTTTCATCACAACACATTTCTAATTTTGTATTTAGGTCAATCCACGTAAAAGTAACACGAGTCAAAACTTCATTGCGTGTTTATTTGAATTACATATGCAAGTTATTGAATGAATTTATATCTAAAAAAGGAATACTTATTTAGAGATAAATTATCAATGGAATTTTCATCGTGAATAAAGGGAACATACAATAAAATGGTGACTCGCATTACTCTTGCCGTGAATTGGCCCATTTACAGTTACTATTTGTGTAATACGGTACTTAGTTCTTTTTTCAATCACTGAATGAAATAATTCCAAAAAGTACAGCAGAGGCGTAGCATTTAAAATCCCCAAACTTCACGTTGTTATAAAAAATAGAAGTCTACAAGTAATGACATATTTTCGAACGAAATCATAAAAACATAAAAGGAAAACTCAGATAAGAAATACAGGTGAAAGAATCGACAGCCATCGAGCCGACCGTCAACTACGATAAATTGTAAATCTTTAATTTATTCTTCTGGAAAATATTCGCTTAGCTATTCGAGATTACATTTCTGAGAGGCAGTGATCACAGCCAACATTCCTGAAAGTTTGAGTGTTTTATTGGAATGTGACATAATTACATTTATTACTTATTGGTTATAAGATGAAAAATAGGTGATGGGAGGAGCATTTTTTACCGTTATTACGACAAAAGAGACCACAAATAAAAGGACAGAGCATTTTTATAAACACGAACCAATATGCCGCTGGCATTGTCCTTATTTTCGACCGCGAACGAAAGTCGCTACATAAGGAGGAATAAAGGAAGTTCATTTGGCATCATCATTATGCACACGTAGTAATTACAAGATGTGATCGGGCTGTATGTGCTTTTAATTTGATTCGACTCGACTCAATTTGATTACCGATCGATTGGTCGTGCAAATTGTAAATATGAGTAGGTATTAATTGAGGCAGCCGGCCGGGTGGATAATCGATAATAAATACATTAGCCCTCTCATCGCGATGGATCCGGAAGTGATTTGGATTAATTTCCATCCTTTCTGGAGTGGGTAAATTACGTTTTGAACGGAATGTTACGTTTATTAACTTGATATTTTCGCACTGCTTGAATCTAGAACATTATTCTCATTTCATTACATGAGAGGGGCTACGGAAGGGTATATTTGAGTAATCGGCCTTCACTGCAAAATCAAGTTAATTAAAGAAGTTTTGAGACTACACAAGTGTTTTAACAGCTCGAACAATACCACCTCATTCTAAATTACGATTGAAAATATATCAAATATATTATCGAGTTACAACATGTATGTAAGCCAATACAGATGTTGTGCATAATGACTTCGGGAACACTCGTTCAATCGACCTCGGTACTTTTAGTACTGACACTGACTGAAATAGTATGACACATTCGGCTGTCGTTTCCGTGAAAATACGAAGGAAAATAATTATGCACTACATCTGTACTATAATTTTTAGTGCTTCGTACAACTTTGTTTTCGGAGCACTTATTTTTGTTTAAAATTATCCAGCCGTTAAGAAAGTATAGTATAGGTAGTCTCACTAGACGAAAACCGACAGGGTGCTACGTATAGATGCGGCCCCCTTGTGAAGTAAGTAAATCGTCTATTACACTTAGTTATATTTACGATGGAATATTATTTAATAATGATAAACTATGAAGATATTAGTAATAACCCGCATGTTATAAAAGAGAATAAGACGCTGAGCCAAGATATCGTTATCTACGTACACAAGCCAATCACAAGGATATTATTTGTCATAAATGATACGGCAATACTAAAATTATACTAACTTAATGTAACAAAATATTTTGGTGCTTTTGTTGTTTGTTTGAAAACGGAGTGTCGTGTGTGTGTGTGTGTGTCATCCCATGTCTCTCTTATGACGAACCCGACGTGCCCATTGAGAATCTTGAAAACCTTTCACAGAAAACATGTATATAAGGGTATGAAAAGAAATGTAGGTACTAAAATATTCTTTTATTCCGATTTAATCTAAAAGGGCAACATTACTTGTGTATGTTAAGGGGCTGACAACACCTAATCCATGTTCTTAAGCAGTTTTTTTTTAACAAAACACTGACACACAACAGAAACACACTATTTATTTTAACACTGTAAAATGAATGACTTTGATAAGAAAATACTGGTTTGAAAAAAAACATGACCCTAGCTTGAAAAACCAAGGAGGAAACATTTGTATGGAGAAAGGACCTGTCCTGTGCGCTCTTAAAGTCACCATTAAACGCTCTTAAAGTCACCATTATACGCATCATCACATTTCACAAATAGTCGACAAGTTGTTTATTTTAATTGTTTTAGTGTTTTTTTACTTCTCATGGTATTCATTCAGTTATTCTAGATAGTGCGATGTCCTTTATTCTAGTACAAATAGACAGTATGCGCTGACTTAGCTGTTGTCAGGCCCTGAAAGTTTTATTTTTATTCTGTGTCTTTGTTTATTCTATACATTATCTGGATTATATTTTACAGTGAAAATACATTTTTCCTAGTAGGTTTAACTAGTTTTCCGTAATACCTTGGTAAACACTTATGGCGTTACTCGTATTCATAAACGCACTTCAACAACAGTTTAGCTAAATGATTGTTTGTCCTTATCTGTCACTTTGACAATCGCGTTTGTCAGAATGGGAGAAAACATAATTTAACTAAAGCTTCTGTTAACTTTTTTATGAATAAGGCGGTTAGTAAGGTGGGTGGTAAACATACAAGGTGTAACAAAAATGCTGGTGAACTAACCATATATGGATGTAAATCTGAAATAAAATAATTTGAATTGAATAGAATAAAAATTAAGAGCCTTATCTTAAGTTATTTTATCTAAAGTCAGGGGGCCCTAGCGGATACACTTATCCCATGCGTATCTCTTGTATAATTAACCCATAACAAGGGCATGCAATCACGGTTTTTTTTGTATGGACAATACCGGGATCTATTATAAATTCCCCGGGGTTGTAAATCGCAATTGACATACAATCCGATACCGTGATTGTATGCACTAACCCTACCGCACTACTCAAGAGTTTGTTTAAGGGCTTAATCAGTATCGTGGTCTGATTCACAATTATCATCGAAATCGGTTGATAAAACAATTGATATCGATGATATATAAATAACGATTGTTAATCAACCAAAATGTTATATCACACTGGCGATATACGTTACATATAGTAAACACACGACAGCTAATGTTTCGAGGCAAAAGGGATGAATATAGGTTTTGTCAATTTGTCACTCCACTGCCTTTACTTTGCCCAGTGCCATGAAATCAATCAAAACGTCGGTTTCCCAGAATTTGACCTTTTGAAGTCACACCGCCTCGAATACAACAATGTTATGAAACAGTCCGTGAGTAGATTGTATGTTTGTATAGTTGGTCGTTAGTAAACATTTTGTTATTTTTATGTTCGAATACGGATTAAATATTTTTTGTGCCGTTTAGTATTTTAGGCGTTAAGCAGCCGTATTACTATAAGACCACGGGGGTGTCACTCCGCCATTTACGTTCATCTCACTCAGCCACCTTGAGGCGGCCTAAACTGTCAGGGTTCGAGCAACGCGCATTACCGGGTGCGATAAGATATATTTATATTTCAAACTACAGATACTAAGCTATACTTAGACAAATTAATACCAATACCAATAAATAATCAATCAAAAAGTGTTCCTATTATAGAATAGAATAGAAATAATTTATTCGTGGACACACAAAATATACAGTACAATTACAATTAACAGAAAAATTGCCAAGATTAAAGAAGTGCCACGAAATGGACTCATCTCAGCATAATGCTGGCGACTTCCAGCGCTGATCTTCCGATGAGCCCATCCGGTGAAAAAAAATATATTATACATAATGTTCTGATTCATATTTTGTTCCATTTATAGGTTTATACAAATTGTTGTAGGTACCACCACACGCACCTGACAGCATGGTGACAACTCTAACGTTAATGTCATCTTGACATTTGCATGCTTGACAAACTAAACGTCAAAAGTAGGATAGAGAAGCTTCCATAGGTACTTTAGTAATATTACTTATTCAATGATGCGACGTCGAAATATTTGAAAATTGAAGTTTTCACAAAATCATGTTATACCAACATTTAATTGTTAATTGCTTAAAAGCTGCATTCATTAAATATTCTTAATGGCAGATTTTTCTTTTTTTACTTTTGTGTTTTTAACTAAGATCAATTTTTGTAATAGGTGTCTCACTAATAATATAGAACAATGACTTCAAAACTAATAAAATAAAACGTGAAAGGCAATATGTAGTTAGTTACCAAAAATATCGAGTTGAGTAACTAAAGCGTGCCATTTTGGCGATAGCAGAAAGGATTTCGAATAGAAAAGTTTTTTAATCATTGGCTGGATTCGAGAAGCTTCTAAAGAAGCGAAAGAAAATTCACTGACTTGTTTGTTATTATTCTCTATTTTGTTGAAATCGCATCTCACAATGGAATGCAGGACGACAACTACTAATATTTAATGAAATGCAAATGTTCTTTGATGTTTTTTAATGAGCACTTTTGGCCGAGCGGTTAGGCGACACTTTCAATTCGGTAAGGTTCTCGGGTTCAACTCCGCCCAATCGTGCGAATGAGTTTTTCGGATGTACAAAATATCATTTGATATTTTCCAGTTGCTTTTCGGTGAAGGAAAATATCGTAAGGAAAGCTTCCATCTGCTAAGTAATTCAAAAGATGTATGAAGTCTACAACATGATTTGGACCAGCGTGGAGACTAAAGCCCAAATCCTCCCACGCTTGAGAGGAGGCCTTTGCCCAGCCGTGGGATGTATTATATAATTATTATTGATAATGTACTTTACCAATTACAAATTCAGCACCCATTGTTTCACGTACATTGTAGGTACGAGTATATGTATTGCGCTGGTATGAAATATTTATTTTATCAAACATAGGCACTCTATCGCGAACGAGGTTTTACTTCTGTTGCACTTGAATACGAAATTACCAGTGCATCATAGAGGACAACATATTTCGCTGATCGCGGTAGGCTCTTAGAACATGTAGGTAAACTGCGGTGTTATGTTTCATTACATTGTGCTTTGGGGTGAAACGTGACATTGACGTGTTGTGATTTGTGATACCGCAAGGTTAGTTTACCCTACTTACATGAACTGATTTACCTAGCCAGACGTACTTCTTTACTTAGCACTTAGCTGTATTTACATATTCATACCTGTTATCAAATAATATATGATCTGTGTTCGATTTACACGATTGCAATTATCAGCATTTCATCATTTTTATTATCCATTTATATAATGACGTCACGACTGTGGATCAGTATTAAATCAGTTTCGTGACGTTAACTATTTTAAGGCATTTTTAGGGTTCCGTAGCCAAAATGGCAAAAACGGAACCCTTATAGTTTCGTCATGTCCGTCTGTCCGTCTGTCCGTCTGTCCGTCTGTCCGTCTGTCACAGCCGATTTACTCGGAAACTATAAGTACTACAGTGATGAAATTTGATGGGAATATGTGTTGTATGAACCGCTACAAAATTATGACACTAAATAGTAAAAAAAAGAATTGGGGGTGGGGCCCCCCATACATGTAACTGAGGGATGAAAATTTTTTTTTCGATGTACATACCCGTGTGGGGTATCAATGGAAAGGTCTTTTAAAATGATATAAAGTTTTCTAAAAAACATTTTTCTTAAAGTGAACGGTTTTTGAGATATCAGCTCTCAAAGTCGTAAAAAGTATGTCCCCCCCCCTCTATTTTTATAACTACGGGGTATAAAATTCTAAAAAAAATAGAGGTGATGCATGCTAATTAACTCTTTCAACGATTTTTGGTTTGATCAAAGTATCTCTTATAGTTTTTGAGATAGGTTGATTTAACTGTAATTTTGGTTAAGTTAAAATTAATATTCATACATAAAAGTACAAGGCAAAATATCGGGAGAGTTTAGGCTCCATTCACCAGGTGTATAAATTGACATAATAAGTTTATTATATTTGCTGCTACGGAACCCTTTGTGCGCGAGCCCGACTCGCACTTGGCCGGTTTTTTTAAATGCTGTGATATATACTCAAAAAGTTGTCTAAAGATGTTTAGTAGGAAATGGTCTTCGATTTAGGGATATTGACAATCTATAAATGTTATAATTTTTTTTGTGTCATAAAACATTACTTCATATTCAATTCAAGTTCTACAATAATAATGGTCCATATTTATATAAATTAATTATTGGATACGACTTAATCGTTTTTATAAATACAGATCTACTTGGTTTAAGGTATTTGTTCCGCGGTCTGAAAGGTGGAATTACAGGGAGGCTCAAACAATGAATGATTAGAAGAGCTTGGTTCAAATGGAGCCCATTTATAACATTCCACGTGAATGACGCATTGACGTGAAAAGAAGAGAAATGCGATAAAAGGAAATAGAGACGGACACTTAAGAGAAATAAAAATATCTAACATGAAACCATAAAACTTTTCTTTAATGACCTCTTTTCGAGATTTTAGTCAAGACTTTATCAATAAAAATGAAACGCTTTAAAACGGGGTAAATTGCTTATTTTGTTAAGTTGTTATAATTCAGACGTCTAGCTCTCAATATTGATGACAACTACTTGCCCAATATCCATATATATATAAATAAAACTTCAACATATTTCCTTCAAATCTGTTAAACGATTAGTTCCAATAGTCGCGATACTTTTATTTTTCAAACCCGTAGCCCGTTTTTATATGTTTTTGGTTAGAACGTCGAAACTGTTGAGATTATTAAAATGAGTCTTAGTAAAATAGGTGAGTAATGACTAGTCCTTAAATCTGGTAAAAGCTTTTTTCTACAAAAATTGTAGTTTAGCTGTAAATAACAATTATCCTATTGCGCGTTTTATTTTGAGGCACCCAACTACTATCGCCTTTTATTTTTTGCGTGTTCCTGCAACTAGATCTATCCCGCTCTATTTTAGTCGAACATGTGCACTCTTAACTACATCCTGCGGTTTCGTATCTTTAACAGCACTCATTATCAGTGTCAGTAATTTTTCTACCAACAACTATTTACGGAATTAAGGTAGGACTCGAACTGGACCGGTTTCATTTAATTTAATTTTTGTAAGTTTGGTGCGCAGTCGTCATGATATTATGACACACAGTCACATTTTAAAAACGAGAAATATAGATAACTGCCTTGACTTATCAAATAATAATAATAATAAATAAATATTTTATGGGACAATCTTACACAAATCGACCTCGTCCCACGGTAAGCTCAATAAGGCTTGTATTGTGGGTACTAGGCGACGATATATATAATAGACATATACATATAACTACTTAAATGCATAGAAAACATCCATAACTTAGGAACAAATATTCGTGATAAATACACAAATAAATGCCCTGACCAGGATTCGAACCCGGGACCTCCTGCTTCGTAGGCAGTGTCACTACCAACTAGGCTAGGAGGCCGTTAAAAATTTAACGGCGTTGAAGATTTAGCAGATTTTGATGATTTTTTTTTCGACAAATTGTAACGTCAATAATGAATAATAATGATTACCTATAAAATGAAGCAGACACAAAATCTATTTCCTTATCTGTGTATGTGTCGTGTTTGGTTGTTCTAAATAAATCGCTTCTAAGAGATAATACCGCCTGTTTTTTGCCTCTTTCTTTATTCGACTCGTTTTTTTTAAATGTTCTTTTTGTTGTGTGAAGGTGTGCAATAATGAGTAGTTTATCTATCTTTCTATCTGATTTATTCAAGTGTAATTTATACGTTTGTAGCCATACGTTTGGCGCTATCTACAAATTAAGTAATCATTGACGTATTTCTCACCCTGAAATGTCACGAAAGGTCACGGAAACTTCGATATAACTAATAATGCTCCCAAGCAGCGCCCTAATTCGAACCAAATAGCTGTGCGTGCAGAAAGGTCAATGTGGTAGGCCCCATACACCATTGGACCAAGCTCAAGTTCAAATTCTTATATTAAATGAAATCGTATGTAACACGCTAGACGTGGCCCTGAAATTTGATTGTATTGATAAAATAAAGTAGCTCTAGTACCATTTCTTACGGTTGATACTTACTTAATACAGTCTGTTTCAAATTACCTTCGATTTATTTCTGTTCAAAAATATTCCTTAACGATTTTACAGTTCAAGAATGAAAAAGATATAGATTTGCACATTCCGTTGTGTCTCTAGAGATACCCAAAATGATATGATAAAAAAACTCTTAAATATAGATTCCTAGTTTAAACGTCTAAGGGTCACTTGCACCTACCGAGGTTAGCCAAGTAACCCAGACTTAAGCGTTTATAAAATAGGGATTTTGACATTTAACTTCGGGTTACTTTCGGGTTTAAGTTCGGGGTAGCCCTGGTTGGCGTTTGACGCAACTAACCGGGAGTTAGCTATCAAATTCCATAGTCAAAAAAGCTTAAGTAATTGTGGATTATAGAGTTTTTGTTTATCATGCCAT
This sequence comes from Lathronympha strigana, assembly GCA_949128165.1. Taxonomy (NCBI): domain Eukaryota; kingdom Metazoa; phylum Arthropoda; class Insecta; order Lepidoptera; family Tortricidae; genus Lathronympha; species Lathronympha strigana. The sequence goes on along the minus strand of OX421907.1, from coordinate 8,150,270 downwards.
ATTATATCTAGGTATACATAACGGAATGTGCAAATCTATATCTGGGTAATTCGAAAACTGGAAAATTGATGGGGTTTAATTGATTTCGTATAAATTAAATGTCTGCTAAATAGTACCAAATTTTTATCAGGATCATTAGCCAGACAGAAACGGAATTCACCCATTTAACTGTTCACAATCACGCCCTAATCTTTTTCGTAAGCTGCTTTTCTTCAAGAAATACATTTAACATAGAACGAAGACAAGATAGCTCTGGCGTGAAGTCCCTTAGAATGTCAGAGATAGCAAATGAATAGGCACGCGCCCTGTGAGGTCATCCGTAGCCTAGGGCAGGGTGCACGGGGGACTCCAAAGGGTGTTAACACTTTTGTACCTTACTACTTTGTAATAAAGTACAAAAATGTAAACATATCTTTGACGGTGACTTACAAGGCATACATCATTGTAGTCTAGTAGGCAAACGCGGTTCAATCTAGTAGTTAGGTATAATATCATGTCATCGGTGACGATTAAACGCTTTCTTTAAGCGGATTGTACAGTATGGTACCTATAAACAAATTAAAAATATTTTCGGTCTATTTATTCGCTTTTGGTGTAGGGAGTATAAAGTAGGGTAGGAATTTCAATTGACATATAAAGTTAAACCAGTTGATGACATTAATTTACAGATTTTTTAAAGTGGGTGTTGTTAGGAAATATGAACTGTTATGCAGGTATGAATGAAATGGATTCTTGATCAGGAGACTGGAGACTTTAATACGTAAGGTGAGCCAGCCTTCGTCTCTCGGACTACTTGGCGAATAAGGTGGATAGATAGGCATCGCCGGGACGGAAGCCGTTACCTTCGCGTGCCTGCACCACCATGCACCGACTATTTCCAACCAAAGGTCTTGACATAATAATAGGTCAGCTTATGTAAATGTAGTTGATAGCTGATAATATTCAGCCCTAGCAAGCAATTTAGTGTTAGATGTTGAGTATTAAACTGCAAAAATGTCTGCTCTCTATAGCATTTTTTGCAAGACTGTATACAAACACTCTTTCGCTAACTGTACAAACAGCTTCCGAGTCTTCTTTCTTTTCAAAAAGCTGCATGTCTTCGTCAACACGGTCTAAAAAAACCTCTATCGAGGTAGAAATGATTCGCTTAACTTCACACTCGGGTAAATTCATTTGTCAAATTATGCGTTTGTGGTATTAAAAAAGGTAATAAGGTATCTAGGTAACTTGGTAAAATTAAGATAAAACATGATGGGTCGATTGCACAAAACCATCTGTTACCACAGTGCACTCAATAAATTGTATTGTATCGATTATTTACGTTCTTTTCAAAGTTACGTAGAACAGTCCATCAAATCAGGCCTAACACTGCAGTGAAAAATTTATAGTGTATCGGATAGGACAGGATATTATTCGCCATTGAGAAAAAAACATCTTGGTTTTTTTGTTAACAAGATTTACCTATTAGAATATGATATGTTTTTTTAAGGTGATTAGAGACGTTAGGCATACTAAACATATATAAAAATTTGGCTTCTGACTTGCAAATTAAATTAAATTGTCAGGTACGTGATAGACTGATAGTCATTGAAACACATTTACAAAATGACTTAGTGACGTGACGCGACGTCAGCTTAACTTATTATAAAGAAAGTGGATTCATTATAATAAATTATGACGTCAAGTAGGTAATATAGGTACTACCTTTAAAAAAATATAGTAAGAAACCGTTTTGACTATTCAGTCGATTCATAAAGAGTAGTTTATGTGGCTTAATAGGAAAGTACCCAATCGAACCAATATTATGGTACCTAAGTATATTATTTCAGAAACGATGGAAAATTTCCCAGACAACTTTCCATGTGGATTTAGTTAATAAACATCTAAGTGCATCCTACTTGCTCATTCATGAATATAGGAGCAAGCAAGTGGGATGCACTGAGATGCGAAAGGGTGAAGACAGATAAGTTAATAACAAATCATTGACTTATTCTTTTATTCTATAGCTACGAGTATGTAATAAAAGAATACACCTAATTCATTTAGCAGCTCGGAAAGAGCCTTCCGAGCCCCAATATTTTGTTATCATATGTTTGATAATTTAATATTCCATTTCGTTTAGTTATAGTTTACTTTACCGGTTTTCTATGTTTATTCTTCTTCCGAAAACAAAGAGGAATATAAATTGATCTCGAACATTAATATTATTGTTACAAAAACACGGTTTATCGACTCTTGTAGAAACATTTTACAGATAATGATGACGTGTAGGGATATCCGGACGGAGACAGGCTGGCTGTCGATCGTCTATTTCGTTCATGCGGCTCAATTCCCTGAAGTAACAGTAGCAGGTTACTGTCCCGGCGGGGTTCCCGCACAACCCGCACATCTGCCTCGATTTTTGTTACTTTCCGGAACATAAGAACATCTTTAAGGTCGATCATCTTGAAAATTGTTTGCCATTTGCCTCTTTACCAAAGTAGGGATAGAAGATATATGTACCTACTTTTTTCCATTACCATTAGGTACCAGTTTGCTAATCTAACTGATTGGGTATCAATGAATTCTTAAATGCGTGCATATCTATAGAAGTTTTACCACCGACCAAATGCAAGTCGCGAGTGTTTCGTGCCATGCATTATCTATAAACACAGCAAAAAAAACACGTTTTTTGTATCGGCACCCACTCTTAAATGTTATAGCGGCAACAAAAATACATAATCTCTAAAAATATTAACTTTCTAACTATGACGCTTCATGAAATACAGCCTGGTGACAGACAAGACAGGCGGACGAACGGACACAGAACCGTAAACATTATACATTGTTTTAAGGACACAGTGGCGAAAATCGAAGGTTATGATCAGGTAGTACCCCCGAAACATATCCTTCCTTTTTCGCTAATCAAATAATTCTGTAATTATAACGTATAAAATAAGGTATAATTTTTTAAAGTAATATACCTATTCTGTTGGTTTCTCAGTGGCATTGGCGTTGTTGAATCGTTACAACAATGCCTTGCGTCGCGAGACCGGATAGGCAAATAACGTCTGCGAATGCTTATTTGTTTAGCTTCCGTCTCCTATTTAGGGTTTACCTACGGTTGCTTATCACGGACATCGTGTATTCGACACTAAGATAAATATGTGTATAAAACCTTTCTTCATGCCAAATAAAATAAAAAACAAGCTAAATAAGGCTCCTTGCCCGATGGGTTTGAAATGTAACTTTTTGGCATATTATGTTTACTGAAACTAAAGATCTGAGTAAAGAAAAAAACACGTCCACCCATTCCTTTTCTTTAACTTGAGCTACTCCCCGTTCAAGCAATTTCTAAGAGAACTCCGAATAATAGTAAACACGTAAATAAAGTGGAAAGAATGTCAAACATTTGCTCCGTTGAACTGCCGATGCTGCTGTTTGCGGGACATAGGTACTCCTACCGTCACTTGCACCTGGGCGCCTTTACATTTTCTGCTGGTGTATGAGTTTCCCAGTATTGTGAGAATGCTTCGATATACATCATGGTTTTTCATATGGCCTTACTTAATATAGTCCTCATCATCGCTTTCGATGACGGTGACCCTAAAAATAAAGTTTATGGACGTTGTCTATTGTGAGACCTGATATACATGGGTTGTATGGCCTGTATGTGATTGATTGATTGATTGATTTATTCAGAAACAATACATGATTGTGTATGAACTATATCATTAAATTTTAAATTTATGTGTATGTAAGCACACATGTTTTTTTTTACATAACATGTTTTTTGTCTCTATTTCTTATTTTAACGGTGCGATATTGCTATGAATAATAATTTAAATATACGAAAGTAAATTAGGTAGGTCTGTTTATAATTTATGTTAAAAATTACAATTTCATCTTACTAACTAAATTATAAATTAGATTTATATATTTTAGTCCAATATTATTATTTTTTTAATTTTAATTTATTTAGAACACAAACAGTCATAAAAAAAGCATGAGATAACGTACATATAGTGTACAGATAGAAACACAACAATAAAAAAGACCTGGAGGTTCATAAAAGAATATCAAATATTGTTAACCAAAGAAAGTATAGGTAGTTGTAAGTAACAAAACAGTAACAAACAAAGCAAAAAGTTATACTAGAATAATTTACGCTTAACTAACGTTTTAAGACTAAACATCGAATTATGAAAGGGATCAATATCAAAAAGATGCTTATTATAGTAACTTGGTACTCGTCTGAAAAAGGTATGTCTGGAATAATTCTTACGAGAAAAACTAATATGAAACAAAGATCTAGGACGTAAGGAGCTATGTGGACAGCTAAAAGAAACTAATTTTAAAAGATCTGGACAATTGATGACGCCTTTAAGAATTTTAAACAAAAACATGACATCTAAGTATTGCCTACGATTAAGTAAAGAAGGGATACAAAAATTTTTTGCCGCCAATGCAGAATGTTCGAAGTAAGTACCTGTTCTGTAACTTAATGATTTTAGGAAAATGTTTTGAATCCTTTCCAAACGGTCTATATGAACTTGGTACTGAGGTGTCCAGATTACGCAACCAAATTCAAGTATTTTCAAATTCAAGGCCACAGCCTGGCTACGGTTGGACAAGTATGATTTTATCCACCTAAGGAGGTCGCCGTGTATACCGAGTTCGAGGAGTTTCTTGAGCAAATAGTTATGATTAATTTTATCGAAACATTTCGAGAAATCGGTATACACGGCATCCACCTGGCAACCAGAAGATATCCTATCAATAACAAAATCTGAGAAGGAAAGAAGATTAGTGTCAACGCTGCGGCCTTGACAAAAATATTTCTATTTATCTAGTATTAAAAACTATTTTCCCAATAATATCTCCTTATATTATTCCGTTTTAAAAAACTAGACTATTCTATAACCATTCTAATAATTTTCCATTATCGACAACATATCATTTGAATAATGTACTTGCTCACGCAGATTTCGGAGTCGTATGTTCAATGAACAACACTATTCACCTGGAAAACAATACCTACTGACGGTCCTGCCCCTCTGAGAATGATTGTGACACATTAAGAACGATGACGTCGATGACCCTTGTCTACTGAACCAATCTTAACTTGTATGTACTTACGTATTTAATTCCGATGAGAACACCTTAAATAAACCATAACATTTTAGTTGTAAATAAATATTGTGTGCATGTCTTCGGACTAAATAAGGTCAAAACATTTTTGTTTCACGGATCATATTTTTCCTAGAATAAAAGCTAAAACTAATGGCTCCTAGCAGGTACCACAAAAATGTGTTACTTGCAAGAAAACAAATGTATACCTCTTAAAATTATTAATATCATGCACTACAGAAAAAGTGACAGAAGCAATCTTCAGCTTTCATGGCTAACATCGTATTATCGTCTACCACCACCACTTAACCATGTATCACCTTAAAATGTAACAAATATAATATAAAATCTATATTAAAACTTCAGTGGCTAAGTACAATAAGAACTCACCAAAATTGTACCTACCAAAGCCGGTAAGTAATTGATTATTAAAAGGCAATGTTAACTATATAGGCAGTGATAGTAAAATTCGGTTTATTGACTAATAAATTAAGAAAGAACAATAAGATAAAATAAATGTTATTCTCGTTGCCTGAATCCACACGCAGAACAAAGTGTGACAAGTATATTTTATATTAATGGGTATAAAATTATATAGTTGTCCAAATAATACAATAAATCTAAAGGGAACTAGTTTTTGTTTCTTCGTCGATGTACTTATAATTATGGTTTCGCGTGGTTATCTTTAATAAAGGAAGAACCCAAGGTCAATTGTGCAATTTTCTTTAAGCGGTTCGCTGTCATAGAAATTTTATTCGAATAATATTATTTTCTGCTATTTCCATTTCCAACCATTCCGATTATAATTAATACCTGGAAAAAAAGTCTTATAAGTCACCATAAAGTGTAAAAAATCAAAATCTACAAGTCATGATAGGAGGAGTATTTGGCGTAAACTTGGTACAAATATTAACAAATTGCCTTTTTGATTAAATTTTAGATTGCGCTCCACTTGATATTGGCGCAAACATAATTTATTTAGGTCGAATAACCGAGCAAATGCTGTGCGATCGCTCTTTACATTGATGGGTACTAGGTAGCAATCAAATCATGAAGGTTTAATAAATCAAGGAAGGTACTAAATTATTATAAATAATTACGGATGACACTCACGTATATTTAGTCACAACGCACAGTATGTTTCCGTTATTAAGTCCGCCTGTGTCGATGCGCACGGTAGTCGACGCTTGAATTAATGCCTTAGGTTTACGAAACATCTCGCGCGTAGTGACTAAAAATACGTGAGGTAACATATTACTCAGTATACTGTATGTAAATTTCAGTTAATTTGCTGCCACTTATGTTAAAATCCATTTATTTGAGCTCTGCAGATGTTATTTAGTTACAAGGAATTTCTTTCATAGTTATTAACCCGGCGAGAATGTGACCCGCATCGGATTCTTCCGCTAGATTGATTTGTCATTTGGAGAAGCTAAAATAATAAGTGAACCGAAGAGAATAGCCGGCTATACAGCCGTACGTTTGGGTAATCCGTCGGATCTGCAGATGCTATTAGTACTGTCGTTGCATTTTTTTTACTATATTCCTACTTTTTTACTCGACATACAAGAATTTTATAGATAACCATATTAATTATTTAATATCGATGGATATTGTTTGACTTATGTATTTATCGTTTAATAAAAATTGTATATGTATAGTATATGGAATGATAATTATAAAATGGAATGAATAATTAAATACTTTAGTTATAACAATGGCGAAGCAGCATAGTTTCAGTGACAACTATTAAATTCTACTGCAATAAACTTCGTCATTCCAGTACGTTCTCACCATCACCACTCATTTTATGTCTGATATTTAAAGGTAAATCGGAGCTAACTCTCGGTATACTAAAGATTTATTTTGCAATAATCTTGTAAATAAAATGTTACAGCAGGTTTATTGCTGACCGTGCTCACGTCGGATGCTTACGTATGGTAAAAAGATTAACCTAATCATGAAGGTTTTCTTTTACTAACTCTTGAGTAATGATAATCTCGTTAACTACTTCACTTAGCATTTTCCTAAAAAAATTCTTTAAGTTAATTTAATTCAGAAATTCTTAAAAATACATTGAAATATATATTTTTACAGGTAAAATCCAGCTGTGCTAACACTTAATCGGTATCACTCGCAGAACCGTATATTTTCTTCTACTCTAAAATTGTGGCATGTATTGTATTTCCGTACTCGGAAAACGGTTATTTTATATTATTTCTACGAAACCTACTTTTGTCCAGTAGGGGTGGAAGTTTGTAAAAGCCCTGCGTAGCTGTTACTAACGCAATGTAGGTACCTAAAGAACATAATACAGGCAAGTTTCTGTTATAAGGCAACCTTCTAATATTATAGTTTTGTTGTGTGTTTAGTAATTGTAGTATGTCAGTCAGGATTTAGATATTTACACTTACGTTAAGAAGATAGATGAGAAGTACGCATTCAATAATAAATTAGGACGACGCAGTTGTCTGTAATCTCCTCGTCTATCGTAAAATGGCATTTTGCCTCAAATTATAAAAGTGGTTTGCATTGGCGGAGCGTCAACATGTTCTCTAGGCAAGCCGAAGCTGATCTAGCCTGCTTTTTTTTTAATAGTAATAAAACGTCCGAACGAAATACTAAACGAACTGACTGAAATACTAAACGTACTGACTGAAATACAAACTTTGTGCATGCTCACTTAGTTACTACCAGTATTTGACACAGTACAGTTAGTATTATATATTCGCACGCTTATTATATTTGTGTGCCGATTTATTATTTTCTGTTTTTCTTTAAGGCATTAAGAAAAAAAAAGCTCACGCAAGGGAAGCCGGCAGGGAATCGCCGCTATGAACGCCCCGCCACCGCTGGTGGGCTGACTAAATGTTTCAGCAATTTATTCATTTTCGTCTACCTAGTATTAATATTATTTACTAGCAATGGATGCGTGGAAAAGAGAGAGGGAGGCCTTTGCCCAGCAGTGGGACACTTTAGGCTCTTAAATAAATAAATAAATAACTAGCAATATTATTTTAACACACAGAAACCGAACTATAAATTACCACCTCAACAATAGTAATCAAGCTTTGTTTACCTAATATAACGAGATATTTGCATTAGGTGTATTTGAGAAACACAGGAAGGTGAACATTTATATGTTTACCTTCTATAATAGTCTTAAAACAAAGATGATTCGAGAATTCTATTGAGCCGCGATGACTAATATATGCGAGTTTATTTACAGCGCTACAAAAGAGCAATCAAAGTAAACAACGGGATAAATAATATAGAAGGTCGCCCTGAATACCTTAATTTTCAAGGAATGCAGGCATGCCGTAGCTATCCCACCGTATCTTAGTCACAGGGAGTTTTGCCAATCATTATTCATACCGTTGCAATCATGTTTATCACGTTTATCGCCCCCGTCTCGAAGACTCATCGCTTCGTGATGACTTTTCCTCTACTGACGCATAATACTATTTCGGGATGAGTGTTTTAACGTTGCGATTCTGAAGTTCTACACCTGGTAGCCGTCATAAAGCATGATTTCTACATAACTAAATATTTTTTGAACGAGTACCATTAAAGTTTAATTTAGGACAGCACTGTGCCGGAAATTTTTCAATATTTAATGCAAGCAATTACATATTTCTGTCCTTATAAGAATGTAATTAAGTACGAACGAATCAGGACACATCGAAATTAATTATCGCGATAGTTAATTTGCCAAGACAGATGTCGCGAATGTCGCGTTATTTTAGCCAAGTCTCGCCGCGAGCGCAGGTTCGGCGTTCTGGAGCGGCGCCCACGCAGAAGCTTCCGCCGAAACAAAGCGCGACGCCGCCGCTCCGCCCGTCAGTCCACGCGCAAGCTCCACGGTGAAAACAACTCCCAAAAAATCTTTCTTTTGTATTTAAAAGTGCACTGGACTGCCCCAATCGGATAATTTTCGTCTTACGTCTCAGGTTCGTACATCTTATAGCTTTCTAGATTTTTCTATCGGTAGAATCAACGTACAACTGTAAAAATTTAATCTATATTTAGTATAATGGTGCATCAATAAATTGAGCTTCGGGGTAGTGAATAGTTAATTTATGACTGTTATATATTAATGTTATGTTATTTTTTTTTATATTTGCCTTTAATAAGTTGACTTGTACGATGCAAAAGCTATCTAGCATATTTATTGCCTTTATTTTTGCAAGTAGGCAATCTAGACATTTGGTTCGTTTTTTCAAGTTACCTAATTTAACAGTATTTTATACAGTAATACGTATCTGACCTGGTGTTCTGGAATGTGCGGTTCAGTCAAAGAATAGCATTGCCACCTTCAAATTCCTCAACATCGTGATTTTAAATGCGCTCCAAATCTTTCTCTTGGCTTGCCGCCAAATGCTATTATCAATTTCTATCAAACTAGGATCTTTAATTTAGATTAATACACCCAGTTGTTACTCGTTGAATAATGTATTGAGTGTCAAGGAAAAAGCAATTATTGAACGTTTACTTTTGCGACTTTATGAAATGTAGAACTCGTAAAGAAATAATATTTGCTCTACCTAATAAACTCTGTGTACTTTTTGTCCCAAGTTTACTCAATAAAATGTACTCTTTAAGTTTCCAATATTACAAAGGCATTTCTCACTAATTTTAGATTTGACTACATTAATCCACAATGTCTCAACTGCAAGCCGGTCAGCAGCTGGTGAAGAAGACCATGGATGAAATGATCCAGCAAAAACAAACCACAGAAAAGGTTTCCATTCAAGCAAGGCAAGAGTTCCGTGAGAGTTTTCAATCAAGTTACGAAGAAGAATTTGAAGAGGAGATTCACATTGATGCGCATGGAAACCAGACGTCAAAGAGAATAGAATCTAGCAGCGAGAGCTCTGAGCATTCAAAGAGTGCTGATGTCCAGGTGAAAGCCACCGGGCTCAACAATGAACAAGTGAAAGCGCTCACAGATTGCGCTAACCAGGCGGGACAACTAGCACTGGACTCCAAAGCCGCTAACTGAATTCATGTAATTTCCAATCTCATAGTATTTTTTTAACTTTTACTAACAAAATGGAATTTGACGAAATCAAGGTGTAAAATAGCCGCAGGTACCTTTTGTATTATGTACTTACATTTTGGTATTGTTTTGAAAGTAATCGGCATTTAAGTGAAAATGTTCTGGGCATTTAAATGGCGTTTTAAACGTTAATTCTTAATTGGATCTCTTTGGTGTCAGTTTGGCTATAAAACAAACTGTGTGACTACCGGAGCTGCGCCAAATTAAATGGAAGCGTGTTTATCCCCGTACCTCAGACCCTATCGCTTGATAGGCACGTGAAACATATCATTTATTCAAATGATTGTAAGAAAATTTATCTTATTTTTTACATATTTGCACTAATAAAATGGTTGGCTAGCTATTTTTTATGCGAACATCCTTGGTAAGCTGAATTATCCTTGACCTATCTCAAAACCTTAACTTTATTATAATTATTCTAATAAAATCATTTGTTTCAGGTGTCCTTACAAACGTGCCTGTGATGGTGATTACAAAGAGTGTCAAAGACTGTGTCCAGTGTTCCTTCTTATTTTATGATAATAATTATTTATAATAAAGCAAAATATAGGTACGACATAAATAAATATCTTAAAATTTTAATAGTGTATTGAATTGTGCTGTGAGTGTTTAAGTGCAGATGGCAAGTGTAAGTTAGCCTAAAAATGGAAGAGGAAGACGACGAAAGAAAGATCCGCAGGGCAAATCTTGCCAAATTTAGCTCGCTTAATTCTCGCGTGGCGCACCAGTCGCTTGAGGAAGGCGGCGTGAGAACGCAAGCCTCCTCAGAATCCAATGATGCCAACACATCGAGCATCACTGCTACGGCCCAATGTAGTGACAGAAGTTTCGTATCAAAAACGAGCACATTTTCCCGTAGCGGTACATCTAGCTCAAGCCAAGAAGAATGCGAGGTAGCCCACACAACCGCCACGAGCGGGCAGTACTTGGCAGCGGCGCGAGTCGAGTCTGCTCGCTCCATGGAGAGTCTCCGTCCATGCAAAGATTCGTCGCCTGCCCGCCCAGCTAGCTCATGCACGGTGGTGCGCTCGCACCGTAGCTCATTCCTTACAGCGAGCGAGAGGGATATAAGAGAGGCAAGAGGGGCACCCGCACGGAGAGCTTTATCTGGGGAAGACATGGGAGCTACTGCTGAAAAGAGGCGAGGGCTTTTTGCAAGCACGGAAAGGAGAGCATTGCAACAACTAAGCCTACCGCCTCCAGAGCGTAGGCTAACGATTCTCAGTCCTCACAGTCCATTGGCTACCACGGAGCTGCAGTGGCCCTCTCCATCGGGCATCCGAGGCAGGCGAAAGAAGGGCATGGTATTGCCTAAATTGATCCTGCCACGCAGTGACTCCGACGGCTCAGAAGTATTCTTTGAAAGGTTATTTTTTTACATTTTCTCATTTTAGCATATGATCTTGTTGCACATTTATTTATAAATTTCCGAGGTGCTGTTAGTCATTTTCTGGCACAACATTTGCTGCACATGTTTATCTCTGTTGTTATAATGGTAAACTATTTTGAATTGATTTAGTTGCTGATACATCAGCAACCAGAATACGAATATATTGCCATTGTCTGATTTATATAAAGTTTTAGGACGGGCGACACATATTATGACTGCAAAATTTTTAACTTACTGTGTCTTAGTTTTGCACAATGTCATCGTCCTATTTCTTCGTCACGTGTACTGCTGATATTCTAGAACAATGGGGTTTGAATATAGAACACTGAGACTGCCAACTCTTCAATGTATAAACATTTATATCTGTCAATATTAAAGAATGTTCAAGAATCTCTGTAACATTATTATTTCGAAGACAGATTCCCCAACTTTCCTCTTGCCAAGAGCAATACATTAGCGCTTTTGCGTGCGTCAGCACGAAATCGTGATGTACATAAAAACGATTTACATCGGCTGTGTTTATGATTCCCAGTAAACTTTTTAAATTGGAACAGTTACGATCGAGGCATTTCAGCTCAAATATTACTTTGGTAAGGTATATACTACTTAAACTCATAAACACGGAATCTTATGCCAACATCAAAGATCAAAATATGACTATTATAAGCTACAATAAATACTATGTATGAAGCTACAATACTACAGGAGGAAGAAAGCTTCATCGAGATACAAAACAAATTAAATATCCGCCAACGTTCATTTATCTGGAAAAATCTCGCATTGAACCATTTACTACGTTTTTAATTAAAAAGTCTGCTACACACAAATATTAATAAAAAAATAAACGAACATCCATTGGAGTTGAGTATTTTATGGTTTGAGGATTAATTTCACATATTTTTCACACAATACAGGGCGCTTTATACTCTTGAAAATGAAATGAGAAGAGAATAATTTCACGATAGACCCGTTCTTGGTTTTATAATAATAAAGTTAAAGCTCTGTATTAATCATATAATGATTCTTCATTAAGATAGTAGGTATTAGGAAATTACAAAAGAATCCGATTTTATTTAACACGTTCGCGGACGCTTGGTCACACCTCTGGGACACCTTAATTTTGTATGGGAATTTTACGACTGCTATTGCATACCTGTCACAATAAAGCTAAAATCAGGATTCTTATGTGACGCGAAATTCTATACAAGTCGAATGCAATGCAAGTCCCGTCATTATGAAACCATTTCTTTTACACTATGTGACACCAAATGCTATACAATTCGGATGCTTGATATAATACCTAGTCAAAATATGATCTTATATGACACCGCATGTTATAGCATTCGACTATGTTGGCATGTCTGTCATACCGTTCACTCGGGTGAGCTGCTACGTCAACAACTATGATAAATTCTTTGCCATAAAGTAAAGTAGAAGTAATATTTCATCTAATACTTATAGGATTTAACGGCTAGGGCCTTCTTCACCAACCAGCACATAGCAAGTATCCGAACTTTGAATTTAATCATGTAAACTGCGGCCCTACACAAACAAAATACATGCCACATGCTTACCATAATGTTAGCGCTCAGCATCGACTACGAATAGGCACAATATTCACGATTATATGACCAAAATAATTACTATAGAGTAGTAGAATAGTAAGTATAAACATGCCTCACTTTTCTTTATTTACAGTAGTCAGAATCAAGTTGCACTACAAAAAACAATCAGTAAAGAGATTTGTTTATAAAACCACAACCAAAAACATACATAAACTGTAAAAAAAACATTACTAACGATGTTACAAAAAATCCGTAAAATAGCGTGTGCATGCGAAATTTGGCCACATTTTACGCGCCCACTCCCAGACGCACGCGAAGGGCTACTGAGGAGTCTTCCATACAAAGACGAATGCTATAGCATACGCGTCACAGAAAGGGGGGCACAATTTGAGATGTCACAGGATAATTTCTAACCGTCATAAACTATGAAATATAACAGTATGCATTCTGTGATTTTAGTGAATGGTAGAGGAAATGTTGGTTAATAATATTATACTGTGGCCAAGCGGATTGGTAAGCATACTGACGCAGAAATCTAAACCAAATAACGGATTCAATAGCAGGCGCGTCACCAGATGAAGTACAAAAACGGATGCTATGCAATCCGCGTCCGCGAACGTGTTAATTACTCTGTTTGCCACTTGCCTCAACCGGGGTTAGTCAACTAACCCAGAGTCAAGAGCGATTATAAGTATGGACTTTACTGACCAACTCCCGACTTTGTTGACCAACGGCCTCCTAGCCTATTTGATAGTGATCCTGCCTACGAAGCAGGGACGGGTTCGAATCCTGGTCAGGGTATATATTTGTGTGTTTATCATGAATATTTGTTTCTGAGTTATGGATGTTTTCTAGGTATTTAAGTATTTATATGTATCGTTGTCTAGTGCCCACAACACAAACCTTATTGAGCTTACCGTGGGACTAAGTCGATTTGTGTAAGACTGTCCCATAATATTTATTTTTTATTTATTTATTTATTTGTTAGGGTTATCTATAACCATAGTTTGGCGCAAGTTGCCCTTAATGTTGTGAAATGTCGTTATTTTCATAATTTTATGTAAACTAAATAAATCTTGTACAAAAGTAGGTATCGTATGGAGGTAATAAAGCAGCGTTCTCAGAATAGCAGGAGGGGGTCATCTTAAGTAATAAAGCTCATGCCGTTTAAGCCGTACAATGCTGGTATTAGAATTAGAAGCATTTATACTTCTCGTAAATTTACCAAGTAATAAAAGTATGCATAACTATTTTTTATTTATTAAATAGTATTAAGTATACCACAGCCATATTATTTTTTACTGCGAACTATATCACTCCGATTCCGACACTACAAGAATTATAGAAGAGAAAGACTTAAATCTCTATATTAGCTAATATTGTCTTCTGTTACCGCGATTGTTATTCATTGAAATTAAACACTTTAGAACGAATTAATCGCGTTTATTAACACCATGATCCTACCCATCATCATCATCTTAACCCTGTGGAAACGAGTGCTGTAAAGGGCTCGAAACGTAGGATCATGGTGTTAATAAACGCGATTAATCCGTTCTAAAGTGTTTAATTTCTATATTAGCTTTCAATAAAATAGACTAGAATTGTTTAATTTTTCTTGAATGTAATAATAAATAAATAAAATGTCCTCCACATTTACTCCACATTTGGATTTCGTATGTAGGTATATGTAGTATAAATATTATATATATATGTCATAATCATCATCATGCCATCCACACCGTATCCGGTTAAGGCGTCTCCAAAACAATATTTAAACCGGGTTGCTTGAATTGTGATGGGCTCTGATATGGCTTGCGAAACCGAATTTGGTTTTAAAAGTACGGGGGTAAGTAAGGGGGCAAAAAAGAGCTGATTAGAGGAGTTGTACGTATAGTCGTAGCAGGGTTTATGTCTAGTCTTTCATGTATGGCGTTTGATGTCAAGATCTTCAAGATCCAAGTTGGTGTGGATGGTGCGACGCCATTCCGGTCTAAGACGGGCTCGCTCCTCCCAATCATCGTTCGATATATTACATGCCATGAGATTTTGTTTGAGCAAATCTTTGTAGCGGAGGTATTGTCCAACCTGTTTTCTCTTACCACATGATGTCTCAGAGTAGAGAACAGCCTTTGACAACCTGCTTCTTTCTTCTTCCATACGCACAACGTGACCACACTATCTCAATGGTGTTTCATTACGAGAGCTTCGATTCCAGATGGACCCGTTCATCGCCAGACCTCAGTATTTGGAACCCGATCTTGCCATTTAATACGCAATATCGATCTTAGGCACGTAAGATGGAATATCGAGCTGTTGAAATCTCCCTTGTAGCAACACCAGAAGGCCTAGTATAAAATTTTCACGACATTAACTTCTCGACCGCGTTAGCGTATCGAGGGGTCAAAATATGAAAGTTGCCAGATGATTTAAATAAACGGCAAACATAATTTGAACTCTCGATCCGCTAACGCGGTCGAGAAGTTAATGTCGTACAATTTTTATACTAGGCCTTCAGGTTTCTATATATACGAGTAAGTAGTATATTATTGACCGAGCGAACGAAGTGAACGTAGCGTCTCTGTTTCAGCTTGGGGGCGCGGTCTGCGCAGGCGCAGGCGGCACCGGTATAGGCGAGAAACTACCGTCTCTTTCACTTCTATTGTCAACTGCACTATTGCACACGACACTTACTACAATTCTCAATTCTTAGTACAATTCTTGTGAAATTTTGTAAGCAATTTCGTTATATGTAATTTTTTTTTCTGCCGATTTAGTTGTCGAATCGGGACAGAGGTCGACCTTTGTGACAATTCCCGCCATTTTGAAAATTTAATAATTATTTATTTTTTAAGAATTCTTTACAATAGTATGTAGTAGATATTTCTCTGGATGTGAACATATATCGTAATATAGTTAAACGTCAACTAACAGTAGCTAAGTATCTGACTAGGGATTACATTGTAGGTCAACTGTTTGTGATTCTTAACTAGCTTACTAGTGATGAGATTATATAAATACAGAATAATATTCCTCACCAAATGCCGCAGAGTGAGCTTATTTGTAAGTCAAATTTTGATACAGTGAACGAAATTGTTTCTGGCGCTGGCCAGCTGCAACTGCAAAATACTCGCTTCGCTCAGCGGCATAGCGCGCTGTTACGTGACAGTTAACCAGTAACCTAACACAATCCTCCTCGTTATGCTCGCCCTCACATTTATTGTTTGGTTCTGCCAATCGCAACAATGTTAATAATTGAAACACCGCCTAGTCAAAACTGGTTAGTATCTTCAAAATTGCATTACTGCTGCTCAACATCACAGATAAGATAATCATTCATGTACTACATCTGCGATAATGAGTACATCAGACTTTTATGAGTTTTGGAGATAATGCGTTAATCTGCACGAGCCTGATACCGGTTAACTGAAATTGAAATATGTTATCACTTGATTGTGTTGTTAGCTTATCACTTGAAAATATATTTATCCATCCTGGGAATTTTCGACGTGCCGTAATTAGCGATATCACCGCATATGTCATTTCATTGGCGTTTGTCAAACAGAATTCCAGTGATGCTGCTAATTAACTTTGAATAGGGTTGGCGTAGACAATTTACGTCACTTTCGTTTGCCATATGATGGAACATACATTTTTGAAGAAATCCCCGTTAACAATACACTAAGTGAATTGACGGTATTTACTACGAAGCTAGTTTGCCGCTCGGTCGCATGCCTCGCGGCTTCGGTTGGTAACGGAATTCACAGTCAGTTACGAATTTACCCAAACACGAACATAGACTGTGTATGAAATGGTCACGTTTCTCTATTGGTGTATAAGTAATTTTGTATTTTTAACCTAAAACGATCACGGTGCTGAGTTTACTCGGCTACTGGAATCAAACATGATTTTTTGCTGTAGATTTAAAGCATGGCTACTTTGGGCTCACTTATGATGTACAGTGACGTCATCACTGTACTATCGCGTTCAAAATTGGATGGGGTTGGGGGGGTTTATGAATGGATTCATTCATTAATTGCCCATGCACTTTTGAACGCGTGTGTACCTCTATCTTTTTTTAAGTTACGAGTTATATTCCTTAAATTGAATTTTTAGGATGTAATTAATTTTATAATTAAATAACGAATTTCTCTATATCTAAATATTAAACTTATAGAATTACAATAATAAATATACGTACATGCTTTTGAAATCCTCATTATATATCTTATGTTCTATTTAATGGCTAATTTCTTCATAAGCTTAAACGTACGTAAGAAAATGAAAACTTATAGTACCTATATCAGACGGCGAGATTGAATTTTCTATTCCACCGTCTGAACTACTAAAAGAATATGACTGAAATGCAGCGCTTAGCATTTTTGTAAGTAGTACGTTTTTAAATCGGGATCTAGAAGGTTCATGATTCTGATATTTTGACGATATTTTGGTTTTTCTTTTATTCGTCATATCTTAAAATAACACGTGGAACACCTTGTTTAAATATAAACGCAAAGGAATTCAATAACTCCTCCTCCTGTAGTAACTCCTGATGTAGAATCTGGATAAAAACGAATCGTAGATTCAATATGTCTTATAATATTTATTTAAATATATCATTCTAAATAGTCGGATATCACTTTAGTCATACTTTTCACTGTAGGTGTTCCCCTGAAATCTTTTTTTCAACCGACTTCAATATTTCAAAAGGAGGAGGTTCTCAATTCGACTGAATTTTTTTTTTTATTTTTTTTTTTTTTTTTAATGGATGTTCACTCATAACTCCGTCATTACTGAACCGATTTGAATTTTTTTTTTGTTTTCTAAAAGTAGACGGTTCCTGGTTGGTCCCGTTTTTTTCAAAATCCATTTCTGATGATGGGATCCATGAGGAACTGAGGGAACTCCTCAAATTTGAAAGGCACATGCATGCTGATTTGGGTGATTTCTTAAGAAACTCGAGCATTTCTTTACAAAAATCATCAATTTGGTGGAGTGGACCTGATGATGAAGACCAGGGATGGCAAAGTGGAACTGCTTCGTAATTCTCAGGACTATGATCCGATTTTAAAAAATATTTTTTTGTCTGTATATAGATGGTTTCAGGATTGTCCCGTTTTTTTCAAAATCAATTTCTGATGATGGGATCCATGAGGATCTGAGGGAACTCCTCAAATTTGAAAGGCACATGCATGATGAT
Source organism: Lathronympha strigana (assembly GCA_949128165.1). Classification (NCBI taxonomy): domain Eukaryota; kingdom Metazoa; phylum Arthropoda; class Insecta; order Lepidoptera; family Tortricidae; genus Lathronympha; species Lathronympha strigana. Next base: position 8,131,950 of record OX421907.1, on the reverse strand, counting down.
TTGGGTAGTTTCTTAAGACACTCGAGCATTTCTTTATGAACATCATCAATTTGGTGGAGTGGACCTGATGATGAAGACCAGGGATGTCAAAGTGGAACTGCTTGGTAATTCCCAGGACTATCGTCCGATTTAAAAAAATATTTTTTTTTCTGAAAATAGATGGTTCCAGATTTGTTCCGTTTTTTTCAAAATCAATTTCTGATGATGGGATCCATGAGGAACTGAGGGAACTCCTCAAATTTGAAAGGCACATGCATGATGATTTGGGTAGTTTCTTAAGACACTCGAGCATTTCTTTACGAACATCATCAATTTGGTGGAGTGGACCTGATGATGAAGACCAGGGATGGCAAAGTGGAACTGCTTGTTAATTCCCAGCTCTATCATCCGATTTGAGACATTCATCTTTTCTTTGTAAAGAAATACCTTCAAGATAGTCCTATTTGATTATAGTTATATTTTGATGATGGGCTTCAAGAGGGATTGAAAGAACTCCTCAAATTTTAACGGCACATGCATTCTGATTTGAGAGTTTCCTTCAGTAACTAAAACAGTGTTTTGGCGGAGCCAAAATTTTGATGAACTTGATCTGATGATGAAGACCAGGGATCGCAAAGTGGAACTGGTTAATAAACCTAGCTCTACTTATTATCCTAGTTGTGACATTCATCTTTTTGATTTGATTTATATTCTGATGATGGAGTTCTAGAAGAATTCAGAGAACTCTTTAAATTTGAACGGCAGGTTAATTGTGATTAGAGGGTGTTCATAATTAGCTTAGGCATTTTCTTACTGTGGCCATCATTTTGCTGGAGTGGACCTGATGTTGATAATCAGGGATGGCATAATGAATATGCTCGTTAATTTACAGTCTGTCATCCAATTTAACATATTGTTATTTTGTTTGTTTAAAGGTCTATAAGGGAGTTCCGTTTGATTATACTTCAAATGTAATGATGGAAGCCCTAGGACATTAAGAAAGCTCCTCAATTTTCAATCGTACACGTGCGGTGTATTGGATATTTGTGAAGTAAACTGGCTAACTCAAACAAATTCTTACTTTTACCGGGAACCAAATGAAGTCGGTTTTTTTTTCTTAAAAATTATTTCTAGTACGACTGGATTACGATTTTTACATCTACAGCATGTACACAGTACAGTACACTACAGTATGTTTCAGTGTATCAGATGATAAACTACTCCTTAATATCACACTTATAATATTGTCTAAAGATCGATCTAGGTTATTTAATCATTACACACTACGTGGTATCTCAGTATTTACCTAACACTAATGATATAGTGACACTTTTTAAAATATCTAGACCAAGTAAGTGCTTTTGAAATATTTCGAAGTGGTGACAGAAACGAACACTTTAAATTATACAAGTATGCAACGGGAGTCGACGCTTACAGCGTATTTTCCCTCATGCAAATGGAAACCAGTAGAAATTCTACGTCTGATTACACGTAAATGTAACGTTTCCTGAGTTCACAGTTAAATTGTTAAGCCCAAGTCAAGTAATAATATGCAGCCAGCAGCCCAGCACAGCGACAGAAATGCTTCAGAAAAAGTTTGCTGGAACAAAAGAAAAAATTCAAATGTATCACAGAAAATGAAACTGTCTTGCTAATAGCTGCTGGGAAATGGTACCTAGGTGTTGTCGCATGATATTTATTTTATTATGACGTGATTACGGGCTCCATTTTCAGCATTGTGTTTGTAAATTGACGTGTAATTTAGGGTCAAGGGGAATTACAGTATTTTAATGGATAAAATAATAAAGCGGTTTCCTTCTAAGTACCTACTGGTAAATATGAGGTTTTAGATCGTGAGAGCATTTTTTTAAATTATGCAATTTATTTAATAAAATTAACAAATGTTTAAGGTCACTTTTGGCGATATATAAGGTGCTAACAAATTAGTCACGGATATTTTAAGAGATAATACATTGTATTAAAACAATTAACTTTAAACTATAATTAAGGAACCTTTGTATATATATTTTTTTTTTGTTTTCATTTACCGAACAAAAATAATAATTATAATTCCGTCTAAAAAATAATCACCATGTGCAAATTTACCTGACAAGATGTTTAGCATGACGTTGACAATCGAGTATTTGATTGGACGTTAAGTGGCCAGTTAGGTGTTAGGTAAAAGAGGTACTAAAATATGTTCAATGAGTACCTACTTATTTAATAATCACACTAACAGGGTGATTTAACGTAAAAAAACATAACAAAACTTATGATGTTTCATACCTAAATGTACTCCGAGAACCGAGTACTATCAGCGGTAAAAATATCCGTGACTGAATTGTTAGCACCTTATATATATTTTTAAAGGGGTTCAATAAGACAGCTTTTATTCCTTAAATACTACAGACACTGTGAGCCGATTCTGAGAAGTAAAAATCACCAAAAAATACCCATATTAAAAAAAGTGGAGGTCAACTTTGAATAAATGTCCCACTTTTGAATTATTTATGATATATGTCAAGTCAGGCTAATGAAAATGGTATCACCAATCACTCTTTAGGCCTGTAGGGTAATTTTGTGTATTTTTTTATTATTGATGCAAATGAAACGCATGTGTTTTCAAATATAATTTAAATTTATAACTTTTAAGAAAAGTAATATTATCCTCTTAAAGCCCACTTTCTTATTTTAAGGACAACACAATTTAGGTTTAACGACCCACCAGTCGAGTTTTTTCTATTTACTCCTATATGTAATAGAGATAACATTTATCTGATAAACTAATCAAAAATAATTTTTTTTCTATTTACTCCTATACATATGTTATACATGATAATCAAACTCATAATCAGAATTCTTATATATGCAAAATCAATGTTCATTAGTAAATATTTTAACTATAAAACTCTCGTGAGACTCGAACATATTAAATAATATTTATCATTAGTAAATACTTTTCACAGAAATTTAAGTAATGAATATAAACTAGAATTATGTTTTATTAATCACTTACACCAATCGAAAAGTATCACCTGTGGCCCGTATGTAACCTGTAATACAAGTGGAAGTCTCAGTTAGTTTTTTTTTATTAGACTAAGACTTCCGCTCGTATTACAGGTTACATACGGGCCACAGGTGATACTTTTCGATTAAAATTGAACCTTAATTTTGAAAATCTTAAGTTTGATAATATGATGTACTATTTTAGGACACTGGGTCAATATTGCACTTGTCCTAAAAATAGATTGGGCATAAGGAGGTTAGGATACTTATATTTGCACCATAAAAAAACATGCAAAGAAATGGTAAGTTGCGTTCGTTTTATCGTCGTTCCTTAGGGTCTTCTCAATAAGTCGATTATGACTGTGTCGCAAGTGGAAGCTGCATACCCCTGACCCGTCTGCAACAGCGTTAAGTAAGAGAATTACCTTGGATGCCCTGCCCGCGTCCCCTGGGTACTGCTAAGGAGTAATCTACTTACTCTTGGATGCTGCTTTGCTTTTATAGCTTCACAGAAAGTAAATAGCATATATATATATAGCTACAACAAATAATAAAGTTGCTAGTTACATTATATAGTATTAATTGATTCAGGTAATCTAGTTTTTAGTTGAATACACGTTAGAATTAGACAGTTCATCAAGGTAAATAAATAAAATGTGTCCAATTTATTAGGTGCACTAGAAGATTTTAAATAATTCGAATTTAAGGTTCTTCAGGGCTTACTTTTGCAAAGAAAACGAATTAAGCTAACTATAGGTAACGTGCATTTTAAGGAGCAATAAGGAAAGCGAGTGTATTATAATTTACAATAGTCCAGTAAAACTACAGTTTATGGAAACTATTTTACAATAATTATTCTCTTCTTTATCATACTTTTACGGCGTAATTTTTCTAAGTGAAGAATGTGTCATGTTGACATTGTTGACCTGCTCATTCCCTTGAGCTGGCTCGAAATATGACACTTTCATCTCCGTCAGACTATAAACTACTTAACAGGTCCCTTTGAAGTCTGACATCTCAGCGTCGCAATATAGCCGTACATCATCGTCGTTCCGAGCCACCGATTGTATCCACTACGTCATGGTGTATTCCAGATATAACTATATCAGGGATTATCTTAACTTTTTATTCACAGCAAGGCACTTTCACGAAAAGAGTTTTTTTTTTTAATGTGGGTAAATTTATTTGCTACTCAGATTAACTAGTTTTTAAAAGTTTCAACCTTTAACGTAGGTACTCTCCGTACGTATTTTGTAAATGCTGTTCAAAGTATTTTAAAAATGGTAACGGAACGGAAAAAAAATTGAAACGCTTTTTTTTTCTCCTAGCAGAATCGAAAGAGCTCGTGATTCTAAGTAGAAAAAAACATTAAATTTACCTGTTTACCTGTTGTCATCAAATGTTTGTACCTTGTAAATGTTTTGTTCTTTCTCGTGTACCGAGGTGTGCAATAAAGAGTATTCTATTCTATTCTATTCTATTCTGTTTTAGAAAAAAAAGTTTTTGGATCTCTTCTCGAGAAAATGCCCAAGTAGCTAGATAAAGTTACTTTCTGGATTCATTCATGTTTAGTGATTGGCTTAACTTATAGTTTTATAATACCCAATTGATTTAGTGTAGAGGTGTACTCATATAAGCGCAACTCCGACCAAAAATTTGTAAAAAAGACTGCGCTCTAAACTGGGCCAGTATGTGGCCATACGCCAAAATATCCGGGCAATCGAGTAAATACTCCGGAAAACATTTTTCTTGTAAACACAATCTGTCTAGATTAATATATCATCCAATCTTTGAGCAGTGTTCGAGAACTAATTTCATTGCGTTACAATCAAATCTGCCAAAAATATCACATCAAATATCATATATAAGCACACTTCACTACAAGTTCCACTAAGTATCTACTTTTGCTTTCAAATCATATCAACACGATTTTATCAAAACATTTTTGTCCTTTTTATATTGATTCATACCGATAATAATTGACGTAATTGAAATCAACTTGTATTTTTTTATTACTTTTACATTTAATTAGGGACTTAGTTACGTGTGAAATTAATATTAGTGTGCACTATGAATTATGCACTTACCTATGAATAAATATTGCTCGTTTAATATTATAGGATTTAGTAAATATGTATTATTCATCCTCTAAGTGATACAGCGATTATTACGGCCAACCCGTTGCACAGTACCATGTCTCATTCACAATAAACTTAATCCCCCGGTGTAAGTAGGTGCCGGCTCTGTTTGCCCAGGTGATCCGCTGTAAACACTGTAATGTACTACGAAGCAGTATGTGATGTCGTAATCCCTCAACTATGTACTATTGTTTGAGCTAGCCTCGTGTATTTGTGGAAAATAATATACTGTGCCAGTTGATTCATTCAAGTGTGGGTAAAAATATGGTTTTAATATCATTTGAAATACTACATGTGAAACGGATAGGTTTGAATCCGGGTTAAGGTATATTTTATTGGATACACGGCTATTTGTTCTTGCTTTTGCATGTTTTTTTTTTAATATTTAGCCTTTAAAAATTACTTTGTAGCCACAGGTATCAATGAACTTAATGCGATCGATTTCAGTACCTATTAAGCTGGTCCTATGGGATATTATGATGTAAATAAATAAATATTACAGGACATTCTTACACAAATTGACTAAGTCCCGCAGTAATAAATAAGCATAAAAGGCGCACCAAGCTTGTCATAAATTTAAATGGTACGGTGCGGTATTAAAAGTTTATTAATTACAGTCATCTTGAACTAAAATAGTAGTTTATGCAACAGTGATAATTATAATAAGAGTTCTTAACACGTGAGGGTGGCCGGTAATAAACTCGAGAGGTTTAAGAACAAATTTTGTGCTGTTGCATACGCTATTTTTTCTACGACAGCTAAAATAGCGAAAACTGCAAGATCTCCAAAGGTGGCAGGATGTCGCATACCCAGTAAGAAAAAAAAAACAACAGTGCTCATATATTGTATGAAAATCCATAGGAACAGTGTTATTATGGAATACCATAGACAACGTTATAATGTATACTTTTTTAATATTGCTGTCAATCATCTAATTGACAGATAGAATTGCTGGAGTAAAAAAAAGCCGTATTTTTAATTTTGATCGCGTAATAGTTAATACTCGTAGGTATGGAAATCGCTATTAAACAAATAACTATAAATCCACAATGTGTTGTTATGATTTCAAATTAATAAAGCAAAATCGACAAGTAAAGAGAAAATAATGTATGAATTCAATTGCATATAGTGAAAGTAATAAAAACATGACAGCTGTCGATACCGATTTCTGTCAGAACCGTAAATAGAAACAATTACAGATATATTGCTACAAATACCAGCGATATCAAAATAATATAAAGTATATAAATAATATAAAGACTATCCTCTATCTGAAAATTGTTTTTTATACGATAATCTATAATTTACTTGTAATGATGTCTATTGACTTTAACATGAAATAGTATCAACGGCTTATTATTCTAGAATTGGGTGCGTAGACAAGATCGTAAACGCGCAATAGCGAACGAAACGCAACTGTCTTTGTCGCACTTATAAGGAAATGTGATAGAGAGAGATAACGACGCTACCCTACCGAGACCTCAACCTTTGGTATCTTGTCTACGCACCCTGAAGGGATACGTCTGTAAAACCATCATCAGACCGCATATAAAAGACATGACAGTAAGTGGCACAAACAGGAGACACGAGTCTCGGAAATGAATGTTTATGTTAATCAGTATGTGCCGAGTAACGTGATCTACCCTTTATGTTCGTGATTCAGCAGGTAAACTGCAAGAGTTTTGCCTTCGCTGATATGGTCACATCTTGCAAAAACTTGCAAGTTGCGTAAGTAAAAAATATTTGGTTAAGATGAGGGCATCTGGAGGGCATTTTTTATTTATAGATATTTTGGGATTTATTTTTATTTATACTGTATATACCTATTAAATTTTAGTTAGTATTAGTTTATTTTATTATTAGTTTCGTTTGTTTGTTTATGAAATAAATCCTATTCTGTTAAGATAAAGTGTCACAATTTTTTTTTTTTTTTTTTAGTTATTACAGGTCATTTTGGTAAATTCTTATTTAGGTTGAAATGTTTATTACATGCATGTTAAAGGTGTACGCAATCCTAATCGTTTATAAACACGTGCAGAGCACACTTCAATGATTTGAATAGTTATCATAAAACAAAGGTAGTCACATGAATACAGATGTTATATTTTTGAAACCGTTCATCCTTTTACTCTCTTTTCATGATTTACCACGAGTTGATTCGTGCCGTTGAGTATTTTCTGTAGTAACCCACGAAGCCTGAGCTGCGATGCTGTATTTATTCTTTTTTATTTTTACTAATATTGTTTACGACTTAGAATCACCTCCTCCTCCAGCGGTTCATAAATAAAACATGTTTCACGGGTGACGCTCGGGTCATCAAGGACCAAAGACTAAAGCGTACGTGCCAAATGCCGTATTTCATTTCCAACCTTATTGTGTATGCATTTGTTTTAGTCCCACCTTTTGCTCCTTGTACTTGAGTTTGTGTTAACAATGGAACAACAAATGTAGAAAGAAGTGATAAATGAAAGCGGTTGGTCAGCGTAAATTTTGTTTAATAAAATAACAGGGGCCTTACCGTGAGGGACGTCATAAGTCGTTTTGGAAGCGACTCATGTCCAGAGGCCTTAGAGTACCATGATGACGTCCCTCATCGATAATATTTCAAACGATCAAATGCTGTTACAATGAGTATTGCTGGCCAGTACCAATGAGTTTTTTTGGAACTTATGCACGAAATATCTTTTGATATTTATTCACCAATCACTTTTCGGTGAAGGAAAACATCGTGAAGAAACCGGAAATCTCAATAAGGCCTAGTTTACCCTCTGGGTTGAAACACCAGCTGGCAGTCACTTTTGTAGTACTAGCGCTTCCTCCAAATCTTGGGACTATCGCCAAAGTGGACCCCAGGCTCCCTGAGTCGTGGCTTAATCCGGGAAAACGCCAGGAAGAAGTAGAAATACTGTATGAAACATTACTGAAATGAGAAGGCATTAACAGAATAAAAAGCGAGTTTGAGTGAAGATTGGCGGAAGTAGAATAAACATCTGTACAAATATAATACTCGTATCTTCACTATATAGCTGCATTTTTTTTCGATTTCAGTAATATTTGTATCTAAATTGCAGTTAACCACTGTCAGGTACGCAAGTTAGGTAGGTATAATTTGTGGAAGTAGCTTGCCGGAAAACTAGACTCGGCGTCCCCTTTTCCTTAAATATGTAATGAGCGTTCTCTTTCATCATTAAGTACGTCATTATTCATGAATAATAAGAAAAACAGGAAGCTACGGAAGTATGTTTAATACGCTTTACAACATGATTTTCGTAAAAATATTTATTTTAGCAAAATTATATAAAGACCTCTAAAGTAGAACTTGATATTTAAAACTCCATTCCACGACGTAAATTATAATCATTTATTCTGTTTAGTACCATGCCTAGATATTATTTCAAAGCACTCTTTATTTTAATATCTCAACTTACTTAAATACGTTTTTATTTACAACTATTTAATATCTGATCAATTTTTGTTAACCAACCAGTTATTCAATGAACACGATATATAATCCTGCGATATTTCGATTGAATCTATGTGGAAAGAGAAGGGTCGTGAAATAATATGCAAACTAATTAATTTCATGCCTTTGCTCTATCTGTGTATAGACTACACAAATGGATTGTTTGTCTTTTCCTCCATGCGTGCTCCACGTCAATGGCATACCTAGATACCTACGAGTATCTTGTTTGCTACGAAGGACACTTTGTGTAATTTTTCTACAAAAAAGAACTAACATTGGAAAGGGCCATAAGTATAAAATATATGTATAGTTAGAAAAAATATAAATAATCTCAATGTTATATGTACGTATACCGCATCTCACGTGGTATATATTATAATAATTCTAAACTATGTCTTTCTTCAGTAATCTTCTTTTAAAATGTTGCCAAAACCATACAGTCCTTCAGTTTATTTCTGCACCAAGACATCAGCGCTCACCCCGTAATGTTTTCCTAATTTACTGTCATTAGGTACAAATGGAGAATTGTCCATTTGAAATGTCCATTCTGAAAGGTGGTTTAAAAGTAATAGTATTCCAAGTGAATTTAGTCAAAATGTTAAATTGTGCTGAATTTTTTTTATTACCAAATTTCTTATTGTAGTAAATTACATAAGCCAGAATGGAATTTCGTCCCTATTTTTTTTATTACCAAATTTCTTAGTGTAGTAAATTAAATAAGCCAGAATGGAAATTCGTCCATTATTAATGATGAGCAAAATTAAATACGCACTAAGTAAATAGAGCCTAGAGTCAAAACACATTATCTCTTTCAAGCAAATTAACTGACAAATTTTAAAGTGCTATTACAAACGTCAATCTCCTATTAAATTATCGACCAATATCATATTTCACATTTTTACTATGGAACATAATTATTTTTCCAGATTATTCTGGATGTACTATTTATCTAGTTGTTGTATTTCAAATAGACATTTTTCTATTTTGACGTATAATTTCGAGTGGATAATTGTCCATTCATACCTAATGACAGTAAATCGCTTTCCTGCAAGTCACAATCGAAAGTGGGATATCACGGCGGCGCTCGCCTCTCGGTCCTCACGCGTATTAAAAAGTTCTTGAATACTTTAACAGTTCAAAGGCGCTCGGCAGGCAGAACTGACAGCCTCGTGTAACCGTAGGCTGTCTGCTTTTGACTGTGTTCGTTTGGAATGGCGCTTTACATGACCTGAAGTAACGGGATTGGCACACTAGATGGTCGTTCAGTAGTTCGAAATAACACACCTTGTTAGATTCAATTTGAAAATTAAGTAATGTTTTTTTACAATTCATATCTTTAATCGAATCATTGACACTAATTCAAGCAATTGTAGCAGCACACAGATTATTTATATTAAATATTCGCATATACACCGTGGGCACTAAGAAGCCGAAAAGTTTTAACGGTTTTTACCTGATCGCATTTAGAGACTATAATCTCATATAAAATTATCTGGATTTGATTTAGTTTTTAAAAAATATAAAATCATTTATTCGTGGTAACAATACAAATAAAAATAAAATATTTAACACCAAATAACCACAGCTTCCCACGAAATGGTCTCTCCTGAGCATATATAAATAAAAATAAATAAATATCGTGGGACAATTATACACAAATCGACCTAGTCCCGCGGTAAGCTTAATAAGGCTTGTATTGTGGGTATTAGACCACGAGATATATAATAGATAGAAAAGTACATATTAATTCTTAAATACATACTCATACTCATACTCATACTCATTATTTATTGATAATTATAAATTACATGTCAACTTAACTTAAATACTTGCTAATACTAGTTGTATTGTTAGTAGGTACATAATTTACACTATTTTAAACTTTTATTATTTATTTATTAGGAATTCGTCGAAACTATAGAACGACCGCTCGATAAGCCAAGACTTGAGTTTGTATTTAAATATCGCTAGACTAGGAGCGTCTGTTATTGAGGTGGGCAAGTTGTTATATACCGTCGGACCCATCACGTGTATACTTTTTGCCGTTTTAGCAAGGCTGCGAGGCACGGCGGCTAACTTGTGCCCATAGCGCGTGACACGATCGCTTCCCTCGCCTCGTCGGTGATACTGCCCCAGGTTTTCTCTGGTGTAAGTGGCTATCTGTAAGATCAGGAGACTTGGCAACGTCAGTAGATAACAGTAGTCATAGAAAACATCCATCACTCTGGAACACACAAATAAATGCCCTCACCAGGATTCTAGCCCGGTAGCAGGAGGCTGCTTTGGAGGCAGGGTCACTACTAACGGGGCTAGGAGGCGCTAAAATACTTAATTATTTCTCTAAAACTGTTTTTCATCATAAATCGTGCCAACACGCATTTCTGACTGCGGTGCACTATGAGTTTTATGATTTCTTATTGATTTTTCTTATTGATGAAAAAAAGAGCTTCCCAAAATACCTCAAGGTCAAAAAATATATATATTAAAACTTTAAGACTCTTTTTTTAGTCATTAATTATTACAGACCATGTATAAAAGTATCCAAACAAAAAAAAATATTGTTCAATAATGTCAAAAGTCATAAAGACTACACGATGAAATCTGGGCATGCACGATCCGGTCTGTTTCAAAAACCACCGCTGCATGTAAACCCGTAGTTTTACACTAATAAACTGAATATATATACTAAAGAAAAACAATAGAACCGTAGTAATATCTCAAGGTGTGTGGTAAGTTTTCACCATGTATATTTCATCACACCTAAACTATTTGGTCCATTGTATTTTCCAACAATTTTCGTAGTCTTTTTTTTCTGAAATTAGTAATTTTTTTTAATGTAATATACCATATTGTACCGTAATAAATTGTGTTTGCAAAAATTCCAATATTAATTTAATGAGTGTGAGTTTCCGGAAATTAGAAGTTATTATAACTTTGGCCAATTTGAGTTTTTGACAGAAAATGGCCTCCCATATAAAAAATGCTTTCTGTGCTTGGAGTAAAGCATCATACTGATCATGCTTAATGGAAAGCAGGTATAAATGGTAATATTTAAGTAGGAGGATATCCTGGTAAGAATAAAACATTGTTTAATATTGTAAATATTGTTGTGCATTTGTCAAAGAAAACCGGTCAATAATTTCAAAAATTGCTGGACAAAACATCATAGGTACTGTTTATTTATAAGCGTTTATTTATAATTTACTACGGTTTTATTGTTTTTCTTTAGTATTATATATTCCGTTCGTTGGTGTAAACGTACAGCTTGACAATCAGCAGTGGTTTTAGAAATAGACCGGATCGTACATGCCCAGATTTTATCGTGTACAGTCTTTATAATATCTTTCTGGTTATTAACGCTCACGGTATATATAACCCAGAATCTGCCTTGCGACGAAGTTAAGAGACACTTATTTTCCTAGTTTTATACATTTATCCGCAACGTTGAAACTAATCTAATAAAACCCGCTATGCTGCTCGAGAAAAAGCAAAAGTTAGTTGTAACAACTATTTTTATTATTCTCACAACTTCTATATGAGGGTTAGGTTGATGCATACTAATATTCTTAATTACTGTAGCGTTAATAAAATATAGGCAAATAGATTTGTTAACACATAGTACGGTGCAAAAATTAAGCTAAAAGCAACGGTGACTTTCAGAATTTTCTAAACATAGTTGCATAAGCATGACAAGGCTATTTCGAAGAGAACCTAATTGGACGAATTTAAAGGATCTGGATTCGGAGACGGATTAAAATGGTTTATTATATTTGGACAAAATTAAAGTGTGGTAACTAAATGACGCGTCTAAGATTGGTTAACAAAGCTGGACAGTGCATGGTTTTGCAGCATAATGGAATTTGCTTCGTTAAACTTTCATGATCTGCTATAAATAATAGTTATTGAAGGTAAATCGCCATTTATTATGAAATAATATGCAAATAGGTACTAAGGATATTTGTTAACGTATTGATATGTTTGGGCTTCTTATTTTTCATATTTTTTTATTATAATAATGAAGAAAGACAACTGAACTTTTTTAGCCCTTTTAAATCTGAATACCTATATTACCTCGATGACGACGAAGTCAACAAATAACACAAGAAAAAGCTTTTAACTAAGACAGGTAATATAATAATGAACAACTTTATTTTGAGATTTTTTATTTTATTGCTTTATTTTACTGGAGTAGTGTATTTTCATGTATTCGTGCCCTTTATACAGGGTGTAATCTTTAAGTGTAGCCAGGCGATAATTCCGTAAATATAACAGATATCATATAACTTCCAATTGATATCGAATGTGCGTTATCCAATGAGTAAAATTACATTAATAACTTTTTTTAAATAAATGTAGTCATTAAAATATTAAGTAAAAACGCTCCCATACATTTGGAAGTTCTCTGATATCTGTTATATTTACGGAATTATCACCTGGCTACACTTAACGGTTACACCATGTATTGAGGTTCACTCGACCTCAGAACGACTAATTCCATCAACTATATACTGGGCAAAAAAGAGACTATTATCATTTAAAAAAAAGATTATTATGATGTTGGTTGACAAGCTAAAAAGATTTTTTTTTTTTTTTTATGCTATAGGGGGCAAACGAGCAAACGAATCACCTGATGGTAAGCGATTAACGTCGTCCATGGACACCCGCAACACCAGAGGTGTCGCAAGTGCGTTGCCGGCCTTTAAGGTGGGAGTACGCTCTTTTCTTGAAGGTTTGAAGGTCGTATCGGTCCGGAAACACCGCTGGCGACAGTTCGTTCCACAGTTTAGCTGTGCGAGGCAGGAAGTTTCGGGAAAAGCGCACAGTTGAGGACTGCCAACCATCTAAATGGTGAGAGTGGAAATATTGTCGCGTAGGGCGATGGCGGAAAGAAGCGGCAGGGATTAATCCGAACAATTCCTCGGAACACTCCCCATAATACATGCGATAGAAAATACAGAGTGAGGCCACATCTCTACGCAGCGCCAAGGGATCAAGCCGATCAGAAATACGTTGGCAGTTGACAATTCGAGCTGCTCTCCGTTGGATGCGGTCTAGAGGAAGAAGCTGGTACTTAGGTGCCCCTGCCCAAAGATGAGAGCAGTATTCCATATGCGGCCGAACCTGCGCCTTATAAAGCTGTAGGCGATGGGCCGGCGTGAAATACTGCCTCGATCTATTGAGCACACCGAGCTTCTTCGAGGCCAATTTGGCCTTACCCTCTAGGTGGCCGCGGAACTGGACTTCACTCGAGATGTCAACGCCAAGGATTCCAATACTGGCTGTGGCAGATAGGGGAGTGCTCTCAAAACGAGGTGACGCGACGAACGGAAGTTTTTTTGCGGTGAACGCGCAAACCTGTGTCTTTGTAGGGTTAAAATGGACCAAATTAAGTCGACCCCAATCTGAGACTTCTTTTAGGGAGGTCTCAATTTCGGACACAAGTTTGTTCCGGCTCTCAATGACGTTTTCCCGGGAAATATTGGCGCGGCCGGTGTAGGAGGCATCACCCGTACTATCATCAGCATAACAATGAATGCCGCTAGTTTGCAACATGTCATTGATATGCAGGAGGAATAGCGTGGGTGATAGCACACAGCCTTGAGGGACACCAGCATTCACAGACATTGAGTCTGAGCATTCACCGTCAACTAGGACCTTAATGCTTCTGTCTGCTAGAAAACTGCTGACCCATTCGCATAATTTCCCGGGGAGCCCATAGCATGGAAGTTTCGAAAGAAGTGCTTTGTGCCAAACGCGATCGAAGGCCTTCGCTACATCCAAACTAACTGCCAGTGCCTCACCTTTACTCTCTATCGCCTGTGCCCAGCAATGTGTCAGGTAAACTAAAAGATCACCAGCCGAACGACCCCTACGGAAACCGTATTGTTGGTCACTCAGCAGCTGGTGATCCTCTAGGTACCAGAGGAGCTGACGATTGATGATGGACTCCATAATCTTAGAGAAAAGGGAGGTTATAGCTATCGGCCTGTAGTCGGATGGATTTGAGCGGTCGCCTTTTTTAGGGATCGGGTGCACCAAAGCTGACTTCCACGAAGTCGGGACTACGCCAGAAGAGTAGGAGAGCCGAAAAAGACGCGTTAAGACCGGCGCCAACTCAGGAGCACACATCTTGAGAACAATTGCAGGGATTCCATCAGGCCCACTGGACTTATGGGTGTCGAGGGAGCGAAGAGCCTTACGCACAAAGCTTTGGCGGAACTGTACATCTGGCATACAGCTCTCGCACCGCGGTATAGTCGGCGGCGCTTGTCCCCCGTCATCCAAAGTCGAGTTGGACGCAAAAAGCTTACCCAGTAGATCGGCTTTGTCTTTTGCGTCGTGGGCCAACGAATCATTTCCCGTGTGCAGAGGTGGAAAAGACGGCGTGCAGAAATTCCCCTGGATAGCTTTGGCAAGAGACCAGAACGCACGAGTTCCCGAGGGGAGACGCTCTAGTTTCTCGCCAATCCTACCAATGTGCAACGACTTTGCTCTGGCAATGGCTCTTTTGAAGGACCTGGAGGCAAAGTTAAACTCCTTTTTTAAAGCGCTGGTCTTTACATCCTGTACCGCCGCTGCATTTACCCAGGCTTGGTAGCACTCCAGCTTTCGGCGAGACGCCTTTTTGCAGGAGCGATCAAACCAAGGCTGGGTTTTGCCACCAACAGGTACCGCAGAGGATGGAACGAAAAGTTCCATTCCCTGAAGCACCACGTCAGCAACAGAGTCAGCAGCGATATCAGGATCATCCGGCGTGAAGCAAACCTGCCCCCACGGGTAAGACGCAAAGAACACCCGCATCCCGTCCCAGTCTGCTGACTTATAGTGCCACACACGGCGGCTACAAGCAACTCGCCGACGCGGCGGGCACGTGAGAGGCACTGTACTCCGGATGAGGCAATGATCCGAGGAACCGAGAGGGGCTGCAACGGATACATCATAGCCAACCGGGTGAGAAGTCAGCAGAAGGTCCAACAGGGAAGGTTCCTGGCTCTCCACATCTGGGATTCGCGTAGGCGCAGTAACCAGTTGTGTCAAGCCGTAGGTCAGAGCAAAGTCGTGAACAGATCTCCCCGCATGATCAGTCTTGCTGGAGCCCAGCCATTCGGCATTATGGGCGTTAAAATCGCCAAGAACGATGATCTCAGCGGATGGGATCTGCTGCTGCACTGAATCCACAGCCGTTTGAATCTGCTCCAAGAGTCGGTCAGTTTCGGCATCACCGCTATGGGACCTATAGAGGCACGAATAGACGCGAGGATGATCATCACAATCAACACGTAGCCATAAGGTGGAAAGGTCCCTACCTTCAAGATTGCTGAGGCGACGAGAACTGATATCGCCTCTAACGTACACACACACTCCAGCCCTAGGCAGAAAGGAATGCTCTAGTTCGTACCCAGAGTAGGAGAGGTATTTTGTGTCCGCTGGAGACGATATCTGCGTCTCTGTCAGAAAAAGCAAGGCCGGCTTAGCTGTCTCGAGGTGATGATGGACAGCATTAAGATTAGAATGCAAACCCCTGATGTTGCAGAAATCCACAGCGAGCGTGGCAGGGGCTGCCGTAGCCGTCTTGCTCTTGCCTCGGGAGGATGGCGGATGGCGGAGCGCGGATTTGCCCCCCCCAGAGTACGAAACGGGGCGCTCTCGGCGTCCACGCTCAGGCACGACAGTACCTGAGCATGGAAGCCCAGAAAGGGATTCTCCAGCGCTAGAGCAGCTGGTACCCTCCTGGGGTAGCTTATTAATCTGCGCTGTCATCGTCATTAAGGGGGAGGTTGGGGGGATTGGAGCTCTGGAAACCTTACTCACCGTGAGGAACACAACACCACATACCTACAAAGTAAGTAGTGATGTTATTATGGCTTCGGTATTCTGTAAGGTGGAGGTACTTCCCCAGTCAGGCTGCTCCAGATTCAAGCGAGATGACATTTCGCTGTGCCCTACCTCACTTGTTGGACGTAGTTTAAGGACATACCCGGGTCCAAATATGTCCAGATATGTCTATAAATCCCTTATATGCTAATAAATGGCACAAGCAGACAAAGCAAGCCATGGAAATGAATATTCATGCTGCGCTGTATGCTGAGTAACGTTATGAGCCCGCAATCGGAACTGCCTATGCGGCAGTTTTCATGTTAATGACAGAAGATAAACTTCAAGAGTGCCCTCTTCGATGGCACGGCCACGTCTTGCGAAGACTCGCAAGTGGCGTGGATAACTAACTAATATCTGGCTATGCCGACACCGCCTAGCGCCGCCGGTAAAAGTGATAAGCCTCTGAGGTGCTGCTAGCTAGAATGCTTATAAAATACTCGTAGAAGGTGTTTCGATTTTAACTAGCACAACTATTCACACGAATATTTGATGCCCCGAAGCACTCAGGTCGAAATTAACTGGCTTCCCAGTGTTATGAATAATATAGGCGTTGATAGTTTACATTACAAAGGGCAATATGGTGTAAATTCAACTTGGTATTTAATGCTCTTCGGCTTTATAATGAACTTTATTCTCGCATCTATACAATCCAAAAGAAATGGAATACGAATTGGATTGATGATAATGTTCGTCTTCTCTCTGGGCGTGCAAAGTAATATGCGACAGTGTAACGAAATTAGATTGCTATTAGTTAATTATTTTTCAACGAATGAGAGACCCAGCCTACCATCTGCATGTATCTTCAGTATCCAATTTCAGAGATTGAATATGTATTAGGGGAGATTTACATACAACAAATATGTTATTATAGATATAACATTTAATGATTAAAGTAAGTAAACTATTATTTCATTTGAATTACTAATATATGCCTTTATTTGTTTCTTCTTGGGTTAGGTATTTATGACATAATTATAAAAGTAAAATCCAAAAATTCATATAATAACAATACAAAATACTTATAAACATATTTTAAAAAGTTAACCTAGAGTGCCGCCGGTAACGGGGCAGGCCCCATGCTACCGGTGGCTAGAAACACAGATATAGGAATCGCCGAACTATGCGCGATTGCGCGCTGAATCCAGGATTACCGCCTTCTGCATCTGACCCTTGATTCAACAACAAGTTCGTGGTGAGGTGAAAGCCTGTCAAGATGTTGGTCGGGGCTTTTCATTATACATAGGTCCGTTCGCCGAAACAACTATCGGTACAATGAGCGTCGAATCAACCTCCCCCATGACGGTTACCTGAGGTGCCAATCCAGATACTATCACGTTCAGAATTGCATGGAAAATTTATGAATGAATTCATTCATAAACTGCCCATACAATTTTGAACGGGTGTGTGCCTACTTGCTGGTCTTGTCCTTCTCAGCCTTCACGAGGTTATCGTCATGAGCATGAGGGATGGTTATGTCGACGAGCATGGCCCGGCGCTGCGATCGGCCTATCGCAATGATATCCTATTGGCTACAATAGTCCTGTCCGTAATGATAGATCGATCCCAATATGGCGTGGCATGACCATTTTCCAGAACTGGGAGATTGTACACCTCACAGTTGTATAGGCTATAGGCATTTAAAAAGCCGCGGCCTCCGCACTTCGGCGGGATGTACTACGGGATAAACAATCACGCGCGGGAGTAGTTACCTACATCATATTATTAGTAATTAGACAAGGTACGAGTAGCATATGTGTAAAAGTATTGCAATTTTCATTTACTTTTCGTATGCAAAAGTATATTGCGATTAGAAATTGATTATTGATTAGGTAAATAATATTCTAAAAACAATTAAAGTTATACCTGACTCTTTTACAATTTTAAAATAGAAATCATTTCACTTTGTAAAATTATACTTTACTCCTAAAACAGTTCACACTGCGATATACCTGGCTCAAAGGTTTCCATAATGCCCATTCATGTATTTATAATAAATATAATTTCAACGCACGACATTGGAAGCTGGATTTCTTAATTATTTATGATTGCGTTATTTATCTACATAAAACAATGATTAAAATCGAACAAGAGGATTATATATTTTACCGGCTTTATAAAATGGATTTCGTGTTTTTATTCCACTTGGGATTATCAACCTGAGTCTCAAAATTTGATTTCAAAATTTTAGGTTTACTTCGACTCAGAAAACATCACACTGTTTTGTATACCAAAGACTTACAAGTAGGTACTTATTAAACTTCGTCTAAGTTCGCGTTACTAACAACTATGAACAAATTTTAATATAAGTAGCTGGTCCTAATTGCTTCCATAATGTTACTCAAGCTTGTTTCAGTTTATACAGCCTGGAACAAAATTATGAACTTTTACGAAAACGGTGAATTGCTAAAAATACAGCTCTTGGGGTTCACCCCAAGAGCAAAAAGGCTAGACCTACCAAATGTGGTAGGTACTATTTTTTTTTTAAGTTGGAACACCAGGTCATTCCACAGATGAAGTGCGACGCAAATTAACCGAACTTTTCGGGCATCAGTGGATAGGACGACTTGGGCCACGCCGTTGGCCATCTAGATCTCCAGACCTAACGCCGCTGAATTTATTATTATGGAGCACTCTTAAGATGAGGCAAAGATTGGCGGATGCCTTTTAAATTCTCTGCCGGAGAAATATCCGCAACAAAACGTTGTCGAAAGTACAACTAATACATAAGCGACCACGTGCAGCCGCGTGCATTATCTGACTTGATGGCACTTTCGAACATCAAATTTAAATGTAAATGTAAAAATTTCAATACTGTAAATATTTTTCATAAGCGAAATATTGACATGTGTTATTTTAAAATGTAAATAAAGCAGCAAGGTTGTCACCAACACTAGACCGATTAATTTTTATCTTTTTTTTGATTTTATAACCTTGATGATTATCTTAATAATGATTGAAAATGAATTAAATAACACTAACCTTTTGGGAATAATGACAGAATATTTCCACCCTATAATATATTTTTGAAACCATTTTTAAATATTTAATTACTTGGCTTACCAAGGTTTTTTTACAAAAGCTAGCTGTTAAAATTGTTAATAGAAGATTATTGGCGAGGGACGGGACATATGAGATTGACTAACGAGGTCGCCGAGGCCCGGTATAGCCGAGCTCAGGCAATCCCTATTTCCGCCGAGGCAGATATAGTGCTTTTCTCAAGCATGCGCGGCGCGCGAACCCCGGGCAGGCGCGACGTGTGGGGCCGGCTTGGGGCCAGGAGGCCATTATTTCCCTAGGAGTAAAATGCACCATAGAAATTCCATTACTGTCCACTGCGTCCGCACCCTGCTAGAGGTGGTCAAAGAATTGAATACTTAACGTCTTTTATTTGCAAACAATATGCGGTCGCATTTCTGTATTCATGTTTGAGAATATTCTAAATTGGAGAGGCTCAGAAAGTGAGCTATAGATAGACGAGTTAGCTAAGATACGAGTCCATCTATAGTGGTTTCAGCAGAGGCATTACATAGTGAGTGTTTTTCACGATTACTGTAAGGAAATTAAGATAAAAACAATATCCAGAAGCGAGTTAACGTAGTTTGTTTCAAACAGGATCACTGTTCAGGGGCGTTTTTAAGTTGTTTGCTCCAAACCTTAATTTCTGTTGGAGTGTTCACTCCAACAATGTTGTTGCTGGAGAGTTGGTTCATGTGTTCAAGTAAAGCCTACTTTCCAGCTTTGATTCAGACAATATATTACCATACTTCCCAGCAGTAGCGTGAAAATACAATTTTATGTGATAGGTACATTTTCAGGTCAAACAAATGTGATCTCAATTTCCTTTAGTCAGTAGCAGTCACCTATGTAAATTGTCTGAATTAAAATGAGTATTTTCACATAAATAATCATCAAATCTTCTTTTAGAGCCCTTTACTGACATTCAATCGCAATAGGGAATACATTACGAGTATTATACGATTGCGTGGAACATTGTTCAAGAACTTTTATGTCTTTCTTTCTTTTTCTTTTTATGCTATAGGGGGCAAACGAGCAAACGAATCACCTGATGGTAAGCGATTAACGTCGTCCATGGACACCCGCAACACCAGAGGTGTCGCAAGTGCGTTGCCGGCCTTTAAGGTGGGAGTACGCTCTTTTCTTGAATGTTTGTTTTTCTACTCCAGCACTTCAATCTGTCAATTAGATGACTGACAGCGATATTTAAAAAGTATACATTATAACGTTGTATGTGGTATTCCATAATAACACTGCTCCTATGGATTTTCATACAATATATGAGCACTGTTGTTGTTTTTTTGTTTCATTTCTATAGTGGGCACAACATCTTCCCTATTCTGCCACGCGTCTAGATTTTGCTTTTTACGCCATTTTAGCTGTCGTAGAAAAACTAGGGTATGCAACAGCTCATAATTGGTTCTTAAACTCTCGGGTCTATTATTACAAAACTCGGCTTCGCCTCGTTTTATAACGGCGACCCTCAAGTTTTAAGAACCCTTATTATATCACTGTTGCATAAACTACTATTACTTGTTTAACAAATTTTGTATTAAATATGTACAAGAAATCTATTGAAACATCGTCTTGTGCCTGAACTCTACCGGCTATACCTCAATAGATAATACTATATATATAAAAGCACTTTGGCTTGAATATAACCCTGTAACTACAAATTAATATACAGAATGCAGTGCAAGTTGTTTCAGTTCAGTGCACCGCATTGAAATGAGTGGTGCATCGGGAAAGGGGACACATCGCATGTGCTTGTGACAATCACAGTAGCCCTCTATCTGACATGAATATGCATGAGCTCCAGACGAGCTATTGATGCTCCATTGGTTTATAAAAATCCGACTGTGGGTAAATAATGTCTGATAACGACAGTCATGTATGGTAACGGCTGTACTGTATAAAAAAATCGGGCAAGTGCGAGTTGGACTCGCGCACGAAGGGTTCCGTACTGTTATCTATAAAAAAGAACGAACGATTACAGTGTGGGGCTCTTCAAAAAATAAGTGTACAAGATTTAATGGGTTGGCAACGCGGATGTGACTCTCCTGGAGTTGCAGGCGTCCGTAGCCTACGGCAACCGCTTTCCACCAGGCGGCCTGTATGCTTGTTTGCCACCGATATAGTATAAAAAAAAGAAACTACGATTGTTATATGGGAGCCTCCTTAAATGTTTATTTTATTCTGTTTTTATTATTTGTTGTTACAGCGACAACAGAAATACTCATGTATTTGATATCATTATCATCCGTAAAAATTTCAACTGTTTAACTATAACGGTTTCTGAGATACAGACTGGTGACAGACGAACGGACGGACAGCGGGGTCTTAGTAAAAGTGTGCCATTTAAACCCTTTGGGTACGGAACCCTAAAAACACCTTAAGTTTATGTTACGTGAAAGTAATGCTAGTGCAACTAAAGCAATACATTTTTCTATCCAAATTAATTTTCTCGTTTTTCAGAAATGTACGAAACTTGAAATAAAAATAATATTATTAAAGTCTTATTATTTAGCTATAATACCTACTAAACATAATAATAAACTGTTTTGTTTTGTTGTAACAAAACAATAGTACATTATTGCAGAGGCCGGGAAACCGAATTTCGTGGATGAGTATTTTTTGTTCAATTTTTTTTTTTTTTTTTTTTACTTGTAAATCATTTATTCTCGAAATATATACAGTAAGTGTAAATTACCTAACTACCTACCTCTACCTACCTTAAATCTAAAGTAGGTCCAAATTGACAAATTACATACGAATCCAAATCCACGAAATTCTATTTCCGTCCGAGACATATATACCTAGTGCTTTTCTCCAAACATGAAAGGAAATAAAATGTATTCTTGCATAAGATTTGAAAGGAAAAATAAGGTTCCCGCCATAGACATAGAAAATAAATAGACGTAGTGTCACTGAGAAGAAACTGTGATTCCATATTACGCCCATATTACGCCTGTCACCTTGTTCCGACAAGAACGCACACATGCACAGACAAAACATTACGCTTGTCATCTGTCAGTGATAACGAAACCAACCGACAACAAACATCTCCGTGAAAATAATGTGAAAATGCCGACGTGCGTAGTTTTACATTGTAAAAACGCAACCGGTCACAAAAACAAGTCACATGGAATGACCTTTCATCGGTAAAATTATAATTGACACGTGTTTATGCAAAAAAAACGAATATTAACTTCATTACGCGTAGTGTGACCAGCAGCTTGAGTTTGGTTATATCCCGAAAGTCGCGTAATTGCTTGCTTCGTCTTGCGTATTTCACCTTTCCTAATATATATATATATATATATATATATATATATATATATATATATATATATATATAATATATCATATATAATATATATTAAATTTTGTATTTGCATCTGTATAAAATTTTGGCCCTTCTTTCCCTGGAATACGTGACTGTACTACTACTACCTACCTTCCACATGATCCCCAATCATTAATTGTCGCATGAATGTTGTTTCAACATTGGTTTAGAAAGAGAATTACCTACCTTACTGTAATCCGTATGAAATTGTTTACTATACCTAATAAAGTAACTTTTACTTGTAAATTATGTGTATATTACATATTTATGTGTAATTATTTTAAAGCACAGAAATAATTTTCATCAAAACAAAATATTTAACTTTTCATTGAATCCCCGGTCATCAATTCAATTCGATTATATTCGGAAAAAAAAAATCACATGGTATCACTCAGCTGCACGCACACATATAAATCGGCCGCCATTGCTGGTCACAACACGATATATCCGAGTGTTCACTCTTGATACTCTATGGTTCCCGCCTAAACTTTCTTTTAATGCACGGTTGTGTTCATAAAAAAAGTTGAAATGTCTTTAGTTTTATTAAGCCGTATCTACACGACCTTGCACAGTGAGCCGTATGTTGCTCGCGATAGAACGAGAAAACCAAGCATTTGATCTCCTTCTCTCTAAAACTACTACACTACTACAAAGCCAGCCCAGGCAGGGCATTTTTAAGCACGATATGATCAGATTGACAATTTGATGTCAATCAGATTGTCTCGTCTGTGCAGACCGTTTGGTCGCGGCTAAAGTATATTTGGCTGTTTGCAATATTGATAGTCCAAATATTTATTTAAAAAGTAAAAAACAATACAGTCATGGATTTTAGTACAACTTCCTGGCCGCTAAAACCGTAAAATAATTAATTCGATTTTTTTTAATTTGAGTCGGTACATAAGGAGGTTCTTTTCGTACCAATTTTGCTACATTAATGTGAACATTTCCGAGCATATTGGAGAAAAATAGTTCATTATTATGGGGGTATTTATAATTATGCGGTTTTTAAATGCATTGTACAGGACTACTGATGTGTGGGTATACAAAGAATATAATAGAAAAAATATATTTTCTTTTATAATCTTACCGCTACCTATAAATAAATCCGTTAATATCTTCACGGGACAGTGATCATTGTCTTACGTGTATGTTATTATAGGCCCCATAATATAGAGAAGCGTACGGTAGTCCCACGACTAACGGCGTAGTTACCCTTCCGGACAATAGGATACGTACGTACCTAACATAATATTATGCGGCCGCGGTAGGTAGACTCGACACAGAGATTGCAACGGATGTTAACATAGAGAAGTGTCAAAAATTTAGATGCAGTCGGTCGTTCACTTTTTCTTGGCCATTACCTCGATACTAAAAATTCTTGACAGAGTTATTGTTGTCCAGTATGCATCATTATACATTTAAAAACATACAACAACAAATATAAATTTTTGGTCAATAAGAACGTAATCATAATAGTAGTTTATGCAACAGTGATATAATAAGGGTTCTTAAAACTTGAGGGTCGCCGTTACAAAACGAGGCGATGCCGAGTTTTGTAATAATAGACCCGAGAGTTTTAAGACCCAATTATGAGCTGTTGCATACCCTAGTTTTTCTACGACAGCTAAAATAGCGTAAAAAGCTAAATCTAGAAACGTGGCAGAATAGGGAAGATGTTGTGCCCACTAAAGAAATTAAAAAAAACTACAACAGTGCTAATATATTGTATGAAAATCCATAGGAGCAGTGTTCTTATGGAATACCATAGACAACGTTATAATGTAGACTTTTTGAATATCGCTGTCAGTCATCTAATTGACAGTTAGAAGTGCTGGAGTAGAAAAAATAACATATGACCATTCATTAAAAGTGAAACTAATAGAAGCAAGTTATTAAAGTAAATACAGGGACCTTAATATTTGTTGGTGAAAAACTAGAACTTTGTGGTTAAGGGATTTCATCAAGAGATATCCAAACAGAAAAGCGAAAGAATGGTACGACCGCTTCTATTCCTTGAAAAATTTTCTGTAGTTTTCCCTCGAGTTACGAATCACGCTACCTTCAGCGTTAAAATAGTTTCACATCACAGGTAAACTTGTGTTATTAGGGCTAAGGCTGATAACGTACCTACTCGTATATATCATCTTTATTGTAATCTGTGTTAAACAAATACCTGAAAACGAATGATCAGTACATATAATATTGCTTTTATTGACATCTTGTAAGAGCTTATTACGAAACTAAAAGGTAATAAATTGTGGATAAGATCAAGATTTATTTTAAAGGGCAAGATTACGGAGTAATATAGTTAAATTGGTTTGTTGATATTGTTTTAAAAATATTTTTTTAGGCTTACATTGTAACAAAACAAACTGGCAACATATAAAGTAGGTACAAAATTAAACACTAAGTAATCTTTAAATTATTCTGCTGTTTGTGAAAATTTAGAGAAAACACTAATTTCTAGAAATAAACCATTGCAAGACCTTAAGATAGCGTTTGCATGAGAATCTGATTTTTCATAATTATATATCATAATTTAATATCTAGAATTACAATACAATTGTGTTTCCGTGAGTTTGCTGTGTCTATCAGTCCAGATACAAAGTCAGAAATTGAGTTAAACTCTTTTAATATATTGCGATTGTACTTTTAAATGAAGTAGACTGAGCTGTAAATGCACTGCCGTTAGTTGATTGCAGTGGTGAAGTTTACAGACTCTGTGTCGCAATCAAATTATACGGCCAGGGTGAAGCACCCTGTAGCACTGAGGCGAGTAAAGCAAAATGTTACTTCAAAGGTTAACGTAATTTACTCAAAAAAGACGTTCTCATTTATATGCTAGATTAAAGGTATCGGAATATTACGTATATACACCGTGCTCTTCATAATTATGTATAACATGAAATTATTTAAGCAAGACACTCTAACACGCACACTCAGACACCCTAAGTTGTGACTTGCCTAACCTTAAGTCGTTAAGTAAGTTTTGTAAGTGGTCTGTACTCAAATTCAATTAGCTCTTAAAACGGACATAACAAACGTAATAAGGTAACTTTTACTTATACAAGATAATTACAGAATAATTCGGCCCGCAACGTAATGCAGTTACTGACTTACTTGACTTATGTCCTGTTATCCCTCAGGAATGACATAGGGCCCGAACAATGCTCATTCATCTGGGCCGATTTTGTGCAGCATCCTCCAGATCTAATAATAATAATAGGGTGTAATGCAGGTACACTCGCGTTAAACGCTCATTGATAGTTATTTTTAAAAGCTTATGTTTGCAGTACATTGCTGCTAAGGAAATCTTCAAAAATGTATTATGGAGTCATAATTAAGTGTAACCACCTCACAATAGACAATAACACTAATAATAAATCATATGACTTACTATATTTATAGAACAGTAACATGAACTTAAATGCTTGCAGTAATTCCTAGTTATTTTTATATGGAATAGGAGGCAAACGAGTAGACATATCGCCTGATGGTAAGCGACTATCGCCGCCCATGTGCACTTGCAACAATTGGGGGTTCACATGTGCGCTGCCGGCCTTTGTAGCGGGAGTAAGCTTTTTTTCATGAAGGTTTCATTCAAGGTCACGTCGGTTTGGAAATACCGCTTTCGACAGATTATTCCAGAGTTTAGCTGTGCGGGGCATGAAGTGAGGCATTGAGTGAAACGCACGGTCGAGGAATTCTAACCATATGGAAATGGTGAGGGTGAAAATGATGACGCGTAGAACGATAGCGCAAAGAAGCGGTAGGGATTAATCTGAACAATTCCTCGGAAAACTCCCCGTAGTAAATGCGAAGTTGAATAGCAATACTAAGCAAAGTCCAAAGAACCTTACACCTTTTTAATTGACGAGCGCTTGGAGCCGAAATATACCATTAATGTTTACAAAATAAACACTCAATGGGACCTTGTTGATATGCATGTTTAAATTACTTACCCGCAATAAGAGAAAAGGCTTTCTTATGGCGTTAAATAATACATGAGCTGAACTCTTTCATTTACATATAAGAATGCTAATATTACATGTTTTTCTGTTAAGTCCATTCTACTTTTGAAGTTGATTTGCTCTCGTACTTTCGAAGTTCATTCGGTAGCTTTGTAGTGAAACGCATTCCGGAGTATAAATAACTTAGCATGGAACCAATAAATATGAGTAGCCGTGAAATTTTTAAAAAATATATAGGTACATGTTACATTATGGACGGTACAATTTAGGTCAAATGGAACAACTTTTAATGATTTATTTAACATTCAATGACAAAATAATAAGACTATAATTTACTATACAATCACAAACACTGTACCTAAGATAAGATAAAACTAAATCTTAATGAAACCTAAATCTAAACACACACAACACTTTCCTACCTATTCAAAGAGCCCACCCCGTAACGCTCCCGACGCAAAAGTGCCCATCACACTCGCCGCGTTCCCGCGTTGAACTGCAATAGACAACCTCTGCGCCAGGAACGACCCGGAGCGGGGGTCATGACCTCTCTCTTGCAGGCGACGACCTAGCTCCCCAAGAAAGGCTTTTGCCTCCGCGCACCAACAACCAGCCGTTTCCACCGCAAGGGGAATAAACAAATAATTGTTCAGCCCCGAATATTTCACTCTCTTGAGCGTTGCCGCCTGCTCCGCTGCAGCACCCGCCGAACGCACAGTGTGCCCAAGGTGTGAAGCAGCAAATGTACTAACGCAGGTGGCAACGCTCAAAAGAGTGAAATATTCGGGAACCTGCCTGCGCACCTACAACAGCTCAAGGCGTGATGACCGTTGCTCTCCACCATGGAACCACAAATGCAAAGGTGTGGCTGGCAAACATCACAGACCAGACCAAAATCAACGGCCACCCGCAACGAGTCGTTATCGAGTAAAGTGCCAAAGTTTGGAGAGGGGAGAGCGTGTAACCATGCTCCTGACTCCGGACATGAGGCCGCGTTTAGCCTGGTTCTGTCCACGCCAACAGCGCTCTGCAGCAAACTGTCAAATACCCGCCTCACGCCCACCTCGTCCCACAACTGTTGACGAAACGGCTTTTCGGGCACCAGCGCACTCGGGTTGAGAGTCTCCCAGGCCGACAAAACGTCGGAAGCATAGGGTATGGAGGCCTTGACTTTTAATTGATATACATATACCGTCGAGTGTCACGTTAATCTGGTTCATCTCCTGTACAAAGTTGAACACGTATTAGTGAGCTCGATTCCACAAAAACAATATTTAGAACAATAACGTTTTCTTACATAAATGTTATGAATACCTTAACGACGCTAAAATAATAATCAAATAGTCTACTTCAAACACATCTATTATTTTTTATAATTTCTACCGTTATCGTTACACACATGATCAAAAAACCGAAATATTGAGAAAATCGCGTTGCATTGTCGGTGAAACAGGAGAACGGCCCGTTTGCGTTCTCTTCTTTATATACACAATATACTTGATTGATAGCCAGTCTTTACTGTCGCTTTAGACACAATTGGATTTCGTAATAATCCTTCTATTGTCATTCCAACTAGATTTATATAGCGACTGCGCGTTGTTGGCACCGAGAAAATAATTTTCTGCCGATGTTGTAAATATAGAACTTCAAATAACATATGAACCATTGTGAGCTCTAAATTAAAAGTTCTTTTGACGTCACGTGTTACGCGTGTGATAAACAGATAACGTATCTCTTTGATGCACATTTTTTTAATGAGTTTTCAGGGAAATTTGTTGTTCATAAATTTTGTATAAAAAAAGAAGAATCTATTTAAGAGGTCTTACGCCTTTGAACAATACTTCAACTCAAAGTATGATAAAAGTATAATCGATCTTAACCAACTGTTAAATATATGCTTTATATATGATACTTTGATCTTAAAAGGTAGTAGAATACTCGAAACTTGAGTTTATTTCGTGTAAAAACTTTTACGCGGAAAAAACTAGATTTTGTTGAAATTAAATCAGAGGCATTTTTGAGGTCAGTAAAATTTGATATTATTTACCCCTATTCCTTACAATACGACCATATAATTCACTAAATATAAAATAATATTACGATTTACGTTAAACCACGCTGAAAAAAGTAGGTACTAATAAATTATTGAGCGAATTTAAAGGAATAAGAACTCGCTGTATGTAATATCGCCATTAGATATTACGAATAGGTAATACGAGTACATACATAGGTGGGCTATCTTCAAAACTTAAAAATACGTGCCATTTTTGGGACCTGTCTAACCCTTCGAGCAACACGGGCTTCCTAGAAAATCTAACCATGCAACTGGATGCCTCCTGAGGATATGCCAGTTTTACCACCCGTCTGCAAACGCCACGGTCATCGTTATAACTTTTTTCAAAATATTTTATGAAATGTAAGACAGCTTCGCTGCCATGTTAAAGGTTGACCAAAGTTATTTGTGCGTGGTAGCATCGGCTGGGTCTTATCTTATTAAAAAAAAAACTATACAAAATTATCTCGCATTACCAGATGAACACGAATGACTGACTTAACAACATTGTTATTTAATTTGAACATTGGAATTTTTTTTGACACCGTTACAAAACATAGGTACATATGTACATACGTACGTGCAGTCAACTACAAAAACATGAATACAGCCAAAGTGCCAAATATATGTATACAGGACCTTAATCTTCGAAATAATGATATATTTGTAGTTGACGGTACATACATGCACCGATAAAGATACCATGATAAAGAATTAATTGAATGCGAAGTGAGTTATTAACTTACTACAGAAATATTCATGAAAGTGTCACCTCGAGAAACGAGGGATATTAAACACAGGCCTGCGACTGTTCTACGCTGAACTTAGTTAGAGGAAATTAAATCAAGGCATAGAACCATTATTAAACTTCTTATAAGTTGGTACAGTCACGTCTATAAAGATCACACATATCCGTTTTTGTTTAAAAATCAGAAATATACGTAGTAAACAAATATGGCGTATTTAGAAATCTAAAATATAAGCCAAATCAATTTCTGTATTAGTGCTTTGCTGTACTTGTAGACATGCACAGTTATTTGCTTGGTTTGGTAGGCGCCATATTTAAAACAAGCTGGCACATTTTCCGTTTCTATGCTACTGCTATTAATTTTATATTGGTCATGATTAAACTGACATAACGTTTTTATTTGTAATAAAATCAAACTGCGGTAAGTATCAATATTATTTAGACGCTATCTTATACTAGGAATTTACAGGGTTTTTCCATACGGCATACCTGCCCGACCTGCCCGTGTTAGCGCCATGAGAAACGGCGCGATTGTTCCGCCCTGCTGTAGTGCACATTCATATTGTCAGGGCAGAGGTGGCTACGATTTATGTTCCGAAACTTCTGAGTGCGTTATTCTCGACGGCGATATATATCCTCTGCGTAACATACACGTACAGAACTCCCCGCTTCATGTGGTATGGCCTATATGTTGCAAAACGTAACCTTTCTATTGAGCTTTGTATTTATTAGCTATCGGCAATAATTTATACACATGTATGAAAAATATCTATTTCATGAGTTTTTACCACTTTAATAGAGCATATACAAAACAAGATCAAAGGTGAACGGCCCAGTGGATGACACTGACCAAGTGTAACCCAATATAGCCAAAAATAGACAGCTCGTGACATTCGCGAATTGTGTTCAAAAACTTCCGTCGATCCAATAAATAATTTACTATTTGAGAGACAGTTTCCGTAAGTAGGTGGCTTTAGCGAATCTATTAAGAACTTTTATCGTGAAAGTCAAGGCCATAACCACAATTAGGCGTGTTTTAGTAATTAATTATAAAAACTATTACATAATTTATTAAACTATTGTTTTAGCGTGTTTGCATCTAATCATTATGATTTATGACATTTATTTCAATTTATAATTTATATATAGTAGTGTAACAAATAAAACTTTAATAACAAATAAAAAATAATGATTTGTTTTAACAACCAGTTGGATTAAATTACTATTTTGGGGGCCGAATGGTGGATAGAGAGAATTTGCATATCATTCACTGGTATAATTTCAGAGGTAGCAGAAAACTAAAATAACTTGACAATGGTAAGAATATAATACATTTTATGGTCCGTATAGCATGCAGAAAGAAGTGGATTACATATTTAAATAAAATAAATAAATTAATAAATATTGTGGGACAATCTTACACAAATCGACCTAGTCCCACTCCCACGGTACATATAAGCTCAATAAAGCTTGTGTTGTGGATACTAGACGACGATATATATAATAGATAGATACATATAAATACTTAAATACATAGAAAACATCCATAACTCAGGAACAAATATTCGTGATAAACACACAAAATAAATGCCCTGACCAGGATTCGAATCCGGGACCTCCTGCTTCGTAGGCAGGGTTACTACCAACTAGGCTAGGAGGCCGTTAAAATATTTGCACAAGAATGCAGTGGGTATGTTTGATAGTTCAGAAGTTATTTGTAAAAATGAGTGAAATCCCTCCTTATAATAGCCATTCTTCCCGTAAAGCTGGTCTCCGTGGGCACTCTCGTTTAATGTGGTCGGTCCTTCTCATTGACGATTTTCCTGTAGCCCTGACACCTTCTACTTTTCCTTGCACAACCAGACTTTCTATGGATGCTCTGTCTCGACAATAAATTAATAAGATATTTATTTATTCTATTGAGGGAGGGGGAATGTTATGTATAAGTATTCTTTCTTTGTAGTTATTTAAAAATGAGCCCCATGTCTTAGAGCTAAGGTTGTAATGCTAGTGTAACCTATTTTAACTCCCTCGACAACACATAACAAATGGCGCATAAACATCGATTGTCGAAATAGTCGCCAATATACACTTTACTTTAAATTTTATTATTGTTCTTCTTTCTATCGTGACTACTATGTAACTAGTGCTCTGTACTCGCCATATAAAAAGGAAACACCCTCTATCATAATTATACTTACAAACGTATAACGTGACCTGATACAAGTATTCCAGGTATTTTAATCAAACGATCGGTTTCAACTGAAACAAATAACTTTAATAGATTTCGAATATTTACCCTTAACTTAAACCCCGTCTGCTTAAATGTTCTAAAATTTTTCAAAACTGCCACGGTTGAAGCTCTTTTGTTCTTTATTCTAATGTTTTCTTTTCTTTTGCTTACAGGTAAGTTCCAGTAATACCGTCCTTTATCGAAAGACCGATAAGTCTCTGTCAGGTAAACTTTTAGAGCTTAAATAATGCTTTAGCTGGTCGGCTTGAACTCAAAGTTGTGCGGTGTGGAACTTCAGTGCTGATAATATTAAGGCATTCGAAATGTACTGGTATAAATTCGTGGAAAACCTGCATTGAGTGCTACCCATGAATGTTTTATGCATTAGCAGTTGTATTCCTTGCAAAGTTTAACATTTAAGGACCTAGATAGGTTTATTTTCGTTTAAGAAAAGCAAAGGTTATCCTCGCCATTATCCTCTAGACAAATTAAATACAGATACGTAATTATATTATGATATTCCTCACTAACATGATATAATAATATTTAATTTCGTCGTTAAGATATATTCACCATTTTCGCCAAGCTTCACATAAGGAAATCAAATCCCATACGCCCATATTCGTACGAGTGAAGTAATAAATTGAAGGCACAAACACGCATAATATCCTGTGAGGCGGATGGAACATTCCCAAGCACCCATGGGGTGAAAGCTGTACCTTTACATATGGCGTGGAGTAAAAGTTATGCGGGTAATTGCTTTAAATGGTTGTGGGAAAACCCATTCCTGAATAGGTAGGCAGCACAACTAGCTTTCAACTCTTTTTATTGCTTTCTCAAAACATTCAAATTCTGGTGTTACGTTCATATATATTGCCTATCAATACCAATAAACTATATATGAACTAGACTCTGCATATTTAAATTATGTGCCAATTGTGAGATTAACTTACATCGTTACTATTATTAGGAAGAAACTCGAACGTTAAGTACCTAGCTTAAAATAAAATGTCTGATTTTTGGTTAAAGAGGGAATCGTAAATATATATATTTTTTACAAGCACGTTCAGCGTAGCTCATGCACAGCGCTAGTTTATTGACTTCCGTATCAATCAGATTAAGTAACCTGTGCCGATGACGTATGTTTAGGATTTTATCCAGAAATTTAAGTGCGGGTAATGTATTGTAGATACCTACACATTTTTTGCGATCACAATAGGCTTCGTTATGAGTTTGGTCGAACGCTATTTATCTCAATGCCTCTCGTTTGCGAGTCGATTATGGACAGCTTCGGCATTCCTATCCTATATTACGGCATCGGTTTATTTTCAAGGTCTGGGCCAAGGCCGGTAATATTTATGCACATATCTGATCTTTGTCTTATTGTATGTAGGGAAGAGAGCGAAAATCAAACAACAATGTTATCGTAATGATTGATTTTCATAAAAATAAGCTTGTTATTTAGGATATTACAGATGAAAGATAATTTATCGATTGTTTCAGTAGTAGTTAATTATATGATTGTTTATAAAACAACAAAAAAATAGGCATGAAAACTCGAGTGTGGGTTTATGAACCGAGGCGTCAGCCGAGTTTCATAATAAGATCACACGAGTGTTTTAATGTCTAACTATTTACAATGATGTATATACACTGCTTTCTATATACACATATCATGACCATTCCATGATGCGTTCAAACTGTATGAATAAGTTCTTACTCGTAATTAAGTTGAAGTGTTTAGTTAACCATCCATATTTTTAAAATTAGGTATTTTACGGAACGTTGCAGTACATTCGAATCTAGGTACCTTATATAAGCATTAATAAATTGTATAGTTATTCAAAAAATATATACCGATTACTTTTTAAATTATAATGTTTTTATTATTATTAAATTTTCAGTCCTATTAATAGTAATGTAACACAAATAATAATTTAAGTGTACGTGGAGCTGGTGTTTTGGAAATGAGAAGATCAAGTGTTTTCATTTACTTCATCAGATACGAGCCTACCACAAACAACCACATCCGCTCAAGTCGAACTTTCTATTATCTTTGTTTTGGTATTAACCATTAATGTCTAAAACACTGAAGTTTGCAACTTGGTTTTTAATATATAGTTGCTCAAAAAGTGCGCTTTCCATGGCTGTTTTGCCTGCGCAAAGTTCGTTTTTGCGAAATAGCGCTTTTTAAGTCTACAATTTTTTTCAAAACTAGGTACTTACCGAAGAGTATTAATGTTAGTTTATTTAACGAGACGTAATAAAACTAAAAACGTACTATTAACGCAAACACATTACAGATATTGAATAATAAATAATCTCTCAATCATGACAATTATCATTTATTAAAAAATAAACGTTTAAAACAGTTTTTATTATGCTGTTTGAATGAAACGGAAAGGTACTGACCAAAAGTTCGTCAAATTAGAGGCGTTTTTCAATCAGTCAACCATGTTTGAATGCCTTACAGAATACATGACACGATATTGGTCACATGTTTGCACTTTGCAATACCAATTGTGCCATTAATTATAGCGTCAATATGAAGTAAATGAAGTAAGACAAATATTTTGAATGTTCGTGGTTCCTCTGTATTACAATGGCG
This sequence comes from Lathronympha strigana, assembly GCA_949128165.1. Lineage (NCBI taxonomy): Eukaryota > Metazoa > Arthropoda > Insecta > Lepidoptera > Tortricidae > Lathronympha > Lathronympha strigana. The sequence continues at coordinate 8,097,512 of OX421907.1, read as the reverse complement.
TTACCTGGGCGTTACACAATTTATAAAAACTTTCAAATTCGATCTTAGTTGTATTGTTATTTTGTTCGCAGCTGTGTCAAAAAAACGTCGTTCTATACATATGCGGATACACTAGCATCGAAATGTACTATTTCCCTAAAATACTACTCGATATGGGCGGGTTATAAAACGTCAAACAAAAAAAGTTCGATTATAATATCATTAACAACTGAAAAATTATTACCATCTTAACTTCAGGAAAGGGTAAGCAGTACATTATGTGACCTTTCCTGAGCCCTAGATAATTCCCAGTGGCCTTCTTAGATGTAATGTTGGACAGCCTGCCCGGCCCGTAGCACGTTTTGCCGCAAATCCCTTAAGTTCCCGTAACGACACCCACAAGAATACAGGAATATATTTCAAGCGACAAAAATAGATACGAGGAAGTTATTGATTTCTTTGATAATTCTATACTAGACACGTTTATTCATAAATTTATTATAAAAACGGTTCCTATTTTTTTAAATGAATTTAATACTCATTAATTTAACGTGCGTCTAAAGTGCCCAAAACATATTGACTCGCAGCAAAACCATTTCCTACGGATCAATAGCAAATCTGGCAATTCAAATTAATCGACAGATGTCTAGTAAGATTTAGGTCAAGCTGATTTTTCACGCCGAGTGTTTACATTAGGTGACAGGTCCATGAGTTACTTTACTTAATTCCCAGCATTTTAGAGCTGTCACTTTGAGCACCTACATTTAAGTATAAACCATAAAAGCAATTATTTTAGTTTTTGGAGTTTAGGGAAACAAAATTGCCATGTTAATATTGTTAATAATAGCCACTGGATTCGGACTTCTGTGATTGATTATCTTGTAGCTCTCTACCTTACCCTCAATATTTATAATCTGGCTAATACGAGTACACAAAAAAAAATGTCGGCTTGACCGAAAGTGTGTTTGTCTCGCTTGGTTTTATTTATTTTGTCTGGTTTATTTTTATTATTAGGTAGTCATATTTTATTAAAAGATGGATATTGAATCTCTCAACTGGACTGGATATCTTAATTGAATATGAACATAAACTACTAACTAAAAACATATGCTTAACACAAATTTAAATCTAAAAGTATAACTAAACTAAAACTTGAAAAAAAAAGGCTAAATAAAACCTAAGATAAATCTAAAACAGGCCCCTGCAGCATGGTACCGAGGACGCTGGCAACATTTCCTGGCTGGGTTGCTAGGCTGATACGTTGAGCGAGGAAGCTGCCAGCTCTTGGATCTCCTGTGGCGTCTCTGAGTCTCTTCGATAGGTTTTTGAAGACACTCAGAGTGTTTTTATTATATTTGGCGCCTAGACCACTGTCCTTATTACGTTATACTTTCTATAAGATATTTTCCTTTTTTTTCGAGAAATCAATATAAAAATGTAATATACAAAATATAATTAATTTCCATGTAAAGGTACCTAATTGTTTTAAAGTAAGTTAACATGTTTATAATGTTGGTTTCTAATTTGTTAGTATATGTACGTATATAACTATAAAGCTACAATGAAAATGTACAATCATGAATAAGAAAAACCATTATTCGGCGGTTACATTAGCTTGTTATATTAAACTTGTAAAGCGCGAAACTTGGAGATAGGGGAACTGCAATACTAACTTAGAATGTTCTTGAAACCTTAAACTAAGGTATATTTTGACGTTATGAATTATATTATGGTAAAGTTATTTTATATTATAATTGGCGTGTTGTAATGGTAAAGCATGATGTCATTGGGTATGTTCACTTACATTCATTTCCTTTCATTTATTTAGGCGCAAGCATGACCAGTATTTACGAAAGCAGTTGGCATCTATCTGATCTACCGTTACAAAGGGGAAAACCTTGTGGAATTGATTTGATTTACTCGCAGTTTCTTTCACGCTGACCCACCGCCTACAGCATTATAAGGCGTAGTACCCACATGGAGTCCTATTCTCATCTTTGAGCAGGGGCACCAAAATACTAACTTCTCCTTCTAGACCGCATCCAACGGAGAGCGCCTAGAATTATCGGCTGGCAACGTATTTCTGATCGGTTTGACCCCTTGGAGCTGCGTAGAGATGTAGCTTCATTCTGCATCTTCTATCGCATGTAATAATATAATTATGATATCCAAACAACATAGGTACTAGCAATATAGAAACATACGATACCTAAATAGGTATTTTGGTATTCCATACTGCTAATTACAAATGATGGGCGCTCTATTACCATAATCTCCCTCAAAGCTCCGTAACAATAGCTTTTGAAAAACTCAAAAGGCTTCTTGGGTCGATCTAGATAGCCGTTCCTCGTGATAGTACGTCCTATCGTCACACAGTAGCCGCCTGTCTCGGGTCGGGTAGAGGGTGCTAGAATGTCACTAGGCCTTAGTTCTTTGAGAAGTAAAAGTCCTTATGATGGCTAAAGATTTCTTCTTAGTGTGTTATTAAATGATATATTATATTGCATAAGAGGCATAAAGATAAGGCACGATTATGTGCAAGTTATTTTAAGTATATTATATAAACATCGCTATATACAGTAGTTACCGGCACTCGGGCATTTATTTAAACTGCTCATGCAAATCATAACTTCGTTAACTGACTGCACAATTCGGTTTTCTACATCCGTACTGTACATGTAGAAAATAGTTGTACTGCGTTATTGTCGTAATTCATATCGTTGATACCTACACTTGGTAAGGAGTCACGCAGTGGTACGGGGGTAAACAGATGAGACAACCAAGCCCGAAATTACTGTTGTCTTTGTCATCAAATTCTTACCATTACTTAGCTGTACAGTCGGCTTCATAAATATATATCTACCTGTATTCACATTTGAACTCTCTCCACTGACTCTGCACATGACTGTAGGTACATACATTGCGGGCAATTAAATTTTGTTAGTAAATTAGTCATTTTAGTAGACTTGTTCAATTAAAGACATGGTTAAGTTAAGCAACTACGTTACTTTAAGCTCCTTACTGAAAAGCCTAGGTGCTGATATTACGCTCTAGAAAGTCATGATTGAAAATACTACAGATTGCCCTGAAAGCATATTTGAAAAGTTAGATTTGAATTTGATCCGATTTTATTTATTTATAACAGAAAAGCACATGCCAAACATGACAGTTTTTCTTTACATCAATCAGTTATCAAGTTTGTGACAAACTAGATGTCAAGATGAAATAACTTTGTAACGGAATATGATAGTGTCATATTATTTACGTCGAGAACAGGATGTCCTAAATGAGCGAGGCGTTACTTTTGACAAGTGCTTTCGTTTATCAAAACATAAATCAAATCCAAATACAATTACGCATTAAAATTTTACCTTCAAACTGTTTTGTGGGCTTGCAATAATTTAGTTTCTATAGTAAAATGCACTGCGATTAAAGAAAACGCAGTAGAATAACAAAGATAAGTTAATAAAAAATAATGATAAAAATAATAAGTTTAAATAGTTACAACTTGATTCCCACTAGGCTGCCTACTCAAGTACTTACCTACTCCACTTGACCCAAAACTTCATATACTTTGAAGTACACCTAGCAATAAGATACATCCGGTATGGTAATGATGATGTTATGTGAAACAGTTTTAAATAATAGGTATAATAAAACGTTTGTCATAAAAACGTACAGTTCCGCTCGTGAGTTTTCTTTTAAATTGACACTCGAACAAATTGCTCCTTGCTTAAGTCATGTCCTCCAATTACAGGCAGCGAATGCACTTTTATATGTAAATCTGAATATTGTATTTGTTCCCTTTTGCTTTGCTGAATTGAATTACATTAGGTTCGGATACCTAACAGGAATAAATGTTTACATCAGAACAAGCTGGATTTTGTATACCTACGAGTCTTACGACGTGATACGAGTATAGTCCTGAGTGAACAGCTATATATTTTATGCATACTGTAAAGGATAAAAGGGGCGGCTGGTTTTTGGTTTAATCAAGTGTGCTTAAGCCAGGCTTTAAAATTAATATATCGGATACGCGTTTACGTCCATCGTGTCTGAAATTTAGGGCCGATCTTAAATTATTTATTATTTATTGAAATAACCAAACGTAATTACTTAATTTTCCTTGTGTATTCTCAACTGAGTTACCACGGCTCAAAAAATTGGGGTCCACATAGTAGCGAAATCCAAAAATTTTGCATGAGCTCTACTGCCAACTAATTTTGGAACCCTGGGGCAATCTGAGATTAGCCATTTCCCACGGTATCACCATAAGTGACTGGATACAAGCCAGCTCATTCGAACCCGTTACTTTTGGATTGAAAGCCGCTACCGAATACAGTAATTAACTATATTTTTGTCGGTAGTTTTAGTTTACCTCTTACCCAGATTAACAACAACACAGTAATTTTTTAAACGCAAATTGCTCTTACTATTGTAAAGTAGGAAATAAATAATTTATTATTTATACTAAATGTTTTGATTCATGTTTTTAAGTAGGCACACTACTATTATATAAATTATAAATTGAGAGGGCGTCTGCCGCGAAAGCAGGAGGTCGCTGGTTCGATCCCAGCCCAGCTCACCGGGGACCTTGGTCACTTTTTCTGTAGTATATGACATCTCTTTCAATTTATAGCAAATTTCTCTTGCTATATTTGGGTGGTGGTTACCACAGAACTAATATGTAAAGAATGCTTCTCAAACATTTAAATCGTGACCAAAAACGCAAAAGTGTCTTTGAGAAAATAGCGAACCTCATTCTGACTTATGTTCTGATATATATGCATAGACCCCAGACCGATGTTGCGAGTTGCCAGTTTCGTGCTTCCCCCGTCATCACAAAGATGATAAGACCAATCAGAGATGTATTCTGTATACCGCTTTTTAGTTTTGCAAATAAATTGCCAAAAAAATACCCTTCATTCAGAATCAAGTCTGTGCCTTGGTAAACAATAATTGACGACATCTTTTACGGTACTTACATGGGGCTATAAAATTTTAAAATAATAGGTAGACATTACCAACGAATTGCCTCGCCGTTCAGCATAAATCATTATTATCATTAACCATTTCATATACCTACATAGGTAATGTTCATGTAATGGACGAACGTCTAAGTCTCGATTCGATTTGAAGTCAAAGTGGAACAAAATTGTAACAAACGCGACCGGTCTCTTTATCCAATAATCCGGCAGGATCTGGACACACATTTGACCGGATCCGGTACCCGTAAAAAAATACCGGATCTGGCCGGATTACCGGATCCGCCGGATCGGATTGCAATCTCTACGTGGTACCTTTTACTAACAACGATCACATTTTTCTTTTGATCTGGTAAAACTAATTCGCAGGTCATGCCGTGAAATAGGGATGATTAATTAGGATAAATTAGGATAAGCTGGCTCGGGCTGTTAGCACCGTCATTTGACTTTAAAAATGAAATAAGTATTACTCTCGAAATTTTCTTGAATATTGTTGCTTGAATCCTAAAATTTCAAAATGACTCACCTCACGCTAGACCTGGCTGGGCCGATTTGGGGCGATGTATCAATTTCTGTAGAAAACATCACGTGATAGCTCAGAGATCATGTGACGCTTTGTTAAGGAAAATGGCACATGAGTTCACATGACACATTAAAATGCGAAACCAAAATCAAATGTTTCTTTTTATAATGTTATGGTTGTTTTCGAGCTTATTTTTCAGTGACTTTGAGGTTATGCCCTTTGTAAGCGTTTGACCTACATATTCAGTGAACATTACTCACCTAACAGAGAACGATCACACTAACCAAATTGTAGTGTAATTTTGTATAGGTACGTCCTATTTCTGGTCACAACTTCTTTCGCACCGAATAATAAATACGTTAAATGTCACTATAAAACGAAAAATACCTGCGGGGAGAAATTATTTAAGCTATCACACACTCGTACGATATATAAAATTGTGCAAACTACCTACATACAAAATAATGAAAATAAAAACAAAAACAAAGGTTGTTCTGCAATGCCCAGAGGGGCTTATAAAGCTAGCGATACATTGCCTGAAAGGCATTTTACAATTAAAATATTTTTCATCAAACTTGTTCGTAAATGGTGATATTGTATGCAAGCATACTTGGACGTATTGAGCTGTATTTTGCCCGTGGGCTTAATGGATCTTTATAGTACTTTACGCACACAACGCTAATAATTATTGTCTGCCTAGTAAGTTTACTAATTTTTCCGCAAATGCGATGAAAAACATTTTATGTATCACGGGCGACAAAAGGAATACAAACTCGAGTCATTATCCTTTGCTTACCACCCTTGGCTTGGCTTGGAACACAATGTATTATTTCATATCTCATGCTCTAAATGTGTTAACCTATTATGCAGCGGATGGAATGTGTGATACTTTTCCGCCCTGGGTGGATACTCGTATGTATCATTCACATTCTAAATGCACTTATTTCTTAAGTTTCTTCGAGCTTTCATACTAAAAGGTAATAATAAAAATAATATTTAAAACAGGTCACTCATGTAAACGTTACCCGATTTAAATATTATTTAATATGTTCGAGTCTCACGAGAGTTTTTAATTTTAAATCGGTAATAATATATGCAGTTATCCATACTAATATTATAAATGTTAAAGTGTGTGTCCGTCCGTCTGTTTGTTTGTCCGTCTTTTACGGCAAAACGAAGCGAAGAATTGACGTGATTTTTTAAGTGGAGATAGTTGAAGGGATGGAGAATGACATAGGCTACTTTTTGTCTCTTTCTAACGCAAGCGAAGCCGCGGGCAAAAGCTAGTAATTTATAAAATACAGCTGTATTATTCTTTCTTCGTATTCGATATGAAAAGTAGAGTGCTTAACTCGGCGGGTAAAGGTCTCGGACTATCAGCGTTCTCACTACGTTCGAGCGCCAAAATACCTCCAGTGAAATATGTGCATTTAATCCCTTGGATAACAATCTACTATATAAATTAATATTGTTTGCGTCGAATAAATATTTTATGTTCTTTTCTTGAAGGTAAAGTCTGTGGATTTTTCCAGTTACTTACTCCCTCCAGTATCGATTAATTTATGATTAAATAAATAAAAATAAATAAAAAATAATTAAATAAAAATAAATAAATAAATAAAAATAAATAAATAAATGATCCTCAAAATCATCTTCATTCTAAAGCAATTAACTCTTTGAACGTTACTCCTCGACATAGAACTGAATGGATTACCATCTTGTACATATTTGCCCTCGGGGATTAAACAAAGCCCCATTACCTCAATCTCTGCATATACTTGGTACACAACGTAGAAAATAATAAAGAAAAACAAAATATGCTCATACTAATTATTTGCAAGGCATCATTTAATAAAGCGAAACCTTTAATAAAACAAAGAGATATGTGAGAATTTACTGTTAAAATTATTCTTGCCCGATTGTTCATAAAAAACGATAACAGACGTTATATTTAAATTGTTTTCTCCCTTTCTAACAAAAGCAAATGTCAAACTGACAGATAAGGACTAACAATTATTTAGCTTAACCTTATTTAATGTGTGTGTTTACGAATAACGCCATTGATATACAAAACTGTCTACTACTTTTAACCAACTCATTAAAACTAAAATTGAAGTAGTTTTGTTTCATATTAATTTTTTTTCAAAGGTGTATGTAGGCAGTGGAAAATAGTCGAAAGTAGTTGCTAAATAATTCCATATTTCGATAAAATATAAGAAAAGTCTAAAAGGTCTATACGAAATGTATAAAAATAATTATTACATATAGTTACAAAATAATGTTACATCATATCATTGTATTAATATAACTTCAGAAGGAAATCCCCTGAAGGTATATTTTTACTTCCACGTAAATACTAAGAATATTTACGTGGAAGTAATTGTTTTTTTATACGGAGGTATACAAATATGAAATAATTCTCACGAGAAACGTCTTTAATATTAAAATAAACATAATTATTTTACGAGGCTTTACAAAAATAAAGCTTGTTTTTTTTTCTTAACCGTTATTTGATGACATGATTAACTTCTAACTGACTTTAACATTTTATTTATTATGTAGGTACCTACTTATAAATAATTAATTCCCCCCCAATTAATAACACTTATGGTTTAATAACTACGACTTACTACTAAATAAAGGAACCACGTAAACACGTTTATTAAAAATCGGTTAACGCTAAAATTGACTCGTTTTCTCATCAAATATACTTGTTTTCGAACAAAATTACCTCGAAACTAACGGACAACATCACTTAAGTATGCATTGGCCGCATTATCTTAGCTTGCATTCCAACTCAAAGTAGCTAAGTTTTTAACTCGCCTCCTGAAATAATTTATAGGATGTAATATTAGAGAGGAGCTTAAAAAGTTATAATTTATTTTATCGAATGACCTTATCGTGTTTGGAGGGGATCAGCTCTTTAAACTTAGTTCAGTTGGTTCGGTATATTTTTATATTATCATGTAAAAATTAAAACATGGACTTAATTGGATACTGATGAATAAGTCAGCCCACTCTTTCCTTAGTCACATTAATAAGATAACGTGTATAAAATGAGTAATAATTTGTGTCACCGCAGCCCTGTCGAAAGTCTTTTAAAAGGAATCTGTTCGAGATTGAAACTTAGTGTCCGTAATCTGGTTATTTTAGGACGACAGTACCGACACTCTGCGGCAATCACAGACGATTAAATTGTATTGAATTTTTTACCGTTATTAAAAGGGTTGTGTCTCCGACAAAGGAAAATGGAATTTCTAATTGGTGCCTAAATTTGTCCCATTCCTCGCTAAAAGCAGGTCCAAATTTTAAACTCAACTCGTACCTATTTTGGTTCATGCTTCTGGAGTTTCACTTCATAAATAATTTCTACTGATCTGTTTATAATACGTACAAAAAAACACTACATAATCGTAAAAAAAACCCTATTTAAGCTCTCCAAATTATGTCGCGCGTAGTGATTAAATTTAACTATTAAGTTTTAATTTGATTACGGCAATTTCGTATTAACGCCTACAATAAACAGTATAATTTTGAAAGCATTTTCCGTTAGGTCATGAGATCTATTAATCATTAGTCATGACGTAGGCAGGTATTGACCAGAACGTTACTTTTTGCTCGTCAAATAAAAACTACATAAATTTCGCTTAAATTTTATAAAATTTTGAATGTCTCATATAAATTGTAATATGCATATATAAATTGCAGAGCCAAACTAATTTAATACCAGGTCATGCTCTCTGCCGCTATGTGCCATCTATTGGCATACAAAGGTACCTATTCACATACAAATGCTATTCTTCGTGGTGAGCGCCATCTATGAGCTATATGCGACTAATAAGTCGTCGCTTTTCAGACTGAAACAAGCGGTCGAGTCGAGACGCGTATATCCTTCGTGTTGTTGGCAAGAGCTCAACGTTCTGACTCGTATAAAGAGATGGCGCTAAAATCAGAATGTATAAAATATTCTCTTACCAAATTATGGTTACATCGTTACATCCTTATATTGTACAACATGAAAAATATAAACTCCACTCAATCAAACTCATAATCAACTTTCCTACAAAATCACTTCAAATCAGCACTTTCGGATCAATTTTTTTTTATTATATTCCACGTGTGGTATATAGCATTGAAATACAATCTAGCCTTTTTAGGCTAATAAGTATTTTGATTAATAACCTAAACTTCGAATACAGAATAAACTAAGAATGTGTCCATTAACACTTCTTATTGTCTCTATTAAGGCGAAGACACTTTGTTCATATGATCTTTATATTATGTATCACTCACTGCACTAAATTCACTATTCACTACACTAAAATATAAATATATGTGTAAAAAAGTAAAAGCCGTGAGAATGTTTGGTTCAGTCGTTACAAAATGTACCATTTTTTGGTTTACATTATTACATTACGTCTTAGTATTAGGTGCCTTTTTTATTCATACCGTAGGTAGCGGTATTTGTTTTCATCGGGATCGAAAATGTTAGTCAGTTTAAGTGGGATTTATGATAAATAAAAAAATGATAAATATCTTTATTTTTCAATTTAGGCACATTACAATGCACTTATGAACGTCAAAAAAAAAAAGCTACTACCGGTTCTATCCCTACACCACAGCCCGAGAAGATTATTACCGGCAAGAAACTCGGCGGGACTTATTCTTTCAAAATAAATTACAAAAGTAGTAAAACTATTTACAATATGTGGTTCTACAAGAAACCATATCAAAAGAAAATAGTGAAACAGAAAGACAAAAAAAAGAATAAACAAAATAAAACAAAATTAAACGGTTTTACACGATATACACAACATTTGATATGATTTCTTTCGTGAACTGTGTCCTTCACTCTATAAGCAGTACATTCAATTTAATTTTTTGTTGATTTCCTTAGTTTCTGGTATGGGCCATGCATGTTTGTCTGTTAAATAGTCCTCTACTGTGTAATAAGCCTGAACCCAACCCAACCCAATATAACAAAACCATATTAAAATTCTATGACATGCCCGTTAATTTCACGAAACTACCACTTTACTCGTACTCAGTACTTTAACTTATTATGACCACTAGTAACTAATATTTCGGTAATTTATTAAGTACTCAAAGATTGCTACTGCTCTAGTGATATGGCTGCATGTTACAATAGTGACAAGATGGACGACTGACGAGTTGTCGACGTTGTCGTATAGGCCCTCTTTTAACTTTCGCGAATGAAATGATTTCGTTACGCCTGAGAGACTTTTCCGGATAACTGTAAGTCATAGAACATGTAACCAGCAACGGAGTCACTCGGTAATGGCCCTGTATTCATTATGTTATCTTTTTGTATTTTTATTTTATAACTTTAACTAAAACTTTCATTTTGAGGAAGAAGAAGAATTACCTAAAGCTCCTTTAGGGTATTTCTCAGGCCAGTAAAAATACCTTTGCCTTTCGTTCTATGTCTAAGTGTTGATTGTTTAGTTTCCAACAAAACGCAGTTTTATAAACAAAGGGCGTGAATTCGCAAATTCATCCTAGAACATGCTCTCTAGTAAAAAAATCCGAAAAGTGACATATTATGCTTCCCAACTGGCTGTCCTTAGTTTCGATCATTACGAACGATGGTCCACATTTCCCCGCTTACTATAACACTCTAACACTGAGAGTTACTTGACTTTTCTTTTGTCGCAAAGTCGCTATTCTGAACTGCATTTCAGCCAATTTATTATTGCTTAACATTTGGTGAATAAGGTGGATTTTTGTGTAACTTTGTTGTGTAATTTTCAGTTGGGTGTTTAGAATAGTCGGTCGACGGCCGCGGTGCCCCGCCCCCGGCGTTGACGTCACGCGTGTGACGTCAGAGCTCACCTGCACCCTGCACCGCCCCCTTCCCCGACAACTCCCCGCTCTCGTCTTGTGCTCGAGCGAACCGCCCATATCTGACCGTGGAAAATAGAAAGCTGATTAATTCTTTCACACAGTTTAAGAAAAACTAGTTTGATAGGATATCTGCGCTTGATGGGGGGCGATATCAGAAGCTTTGAAAATGATACCCAATATTATTAAAGAGTATCGATACGTTGTACTCTTAATTCAACGCGTTACATGACATGAATGCCACATTCATGTAAATATTTTTGGATCCCGAACTGCTGTCTAACATTATTTTAAGCATTATTTTAATTTTAATTATTTTAAGTTAGTGAAAATTCATTTTACGTTGGCGTTAGGGTAATGATTTACAAGTTTTAACTACTTATACCTAATAATTTTACTTTTGTTTGTCAATATTCTAGCCTAATAGGTGCAAATAATAAAGTTGTTTGCTATGCGCCTTCAATCGAATTTAATTTTGGTGTATGTAAGTATATTAAAAAACCTGACCAGGTGGGAGTCGGGCTCGCGCACGTAGGGTTCCCTGCCATTATTTATAAAAACGGTGTTTTTAGCATGTTTATTTTTAAAGTGAATAATTGAATATGTCTAAATATTCTGTGAATAATTTAAGCGTTTACCTTTTGTCGTCATCAACATCAAGCAAAAAGGAACACAAAAATCACGTTTGGTGTATGGGAGCTTAGGGACCCCGTAAATATATTTTTTATTCTGCATTTAGTATTTTTTGTTACAAGTAATCTGTGAACATTTGAACTGTCTAACTATCATGGTTTATACAGCCTGGTGTCAGACTGACGGACAGATGAACCCCTTTTTTTCCTTTAGCTAGGGAACCCTAAAAAATATGCACCACTGCCATGTACTTGCTCGTAAACTATAATGTGGTTTTAAGCCCATATTTGAAGATTTGGAAACAACCTTTTCAGAACTTTAGATATATTTTTTTAACTTGATATGCTCACCGTAAAAACTAGTGGGGAAGGACTTCCCTACATTGACTTTCCTCAGCGACCGAAGGCCTCATTGTCATAAAGGCGAGATGCAAGATCGCAGAGATCGAATACCCCAATGTTTTAAGGCAAATCAGAAAAAAAAAGCTTACTGGTAGGCGTATTCAATGTCGGTGTATAAAACTGTTCAATTCAGTCGTAATAGCTGGATCGTTACCAAAAGGGTCTGTGAGTTCGTCGTACTACTAAGGCCGCCACTAATACTTGGCAGAACCGTCCCATAGATGGCAGTAACATTGCTAGCGGAGTTGAATCTGGATCGCCACATTTTCTTTATCGCTATGCTTATAGTGAAACTAGCAACAACCGTAACAACTGCCAAAAAGGGGTCAAGTTGACTTAACACATTGACTGCTAGCGAGTGCTACGCGCTACGCTCGTAGCAGATTCCGTCGTTTTTCCGCTTTGTAGCGGAAAGCGACCACCCACAGAGAACTCCCCTAGCGGGGTCCCAGCACTCAATGTGTTATGTCTGTGTGCTTTGTTTGCACTTGTATATTGGTGTAAGAGGGACACAACAGCATGTCGGTATCCGATTAATTATAATCGGAATGTGCTTCGCAGCGAAGGCAAATCCCGGCAAGCGCTTGTTTATGAAAATTGCCAACATTGAATATGCTACGCAATGCAATGTTGGTAATTCTCTTTCTGGGCTACGCGCGTAGAGGCACGTAGAAATTTCGTAGCGCTGCGACTCATTCTTACTTTGCTACGAGGTTATTTCGTAGACCCCATGCTACCTTGAAAACTTTAACCGACTTATTTGTCATTCATTAAACGTATTACATCTTTTGTTGCATTTTCTCGGTTGTTTTCTTATACTAATACAAGATAAACAATAATATGATGTTATGGAAAACAAGGCAAGCCACTATAAAAAACTTAAAAACTTGTCACAAAATCTAAAAATATTTTTGTAAATATATTGTTGAACAAAGTAATTCAAATCAGTGAATTAATTAACTTTCATAATTACTTGCCCTTGTTACTTGAAGACGTCAGTGCATTAAAAACTTTTAAAATGAATTTGTATTTACGCTTAACCTTGGCATTTAAGCGAAGCTAGTTTGTGTGTACGTCTCCTAAAAGAGTGAAAGCTATAATGAATATATTTTTTATTTATGTGAGCCTACATACTATAATTGTATGAAGATTATGATATATATAGGTATATACACACGCATATTAGTGTCTTTATATATTTTATTTATACAGGGTGTTCTTGAGCATTTGCTTTAACTTCGACGTGCGGCTTGGTATAATTAAGGAAACAGAATGGGAGTTAGTTTTATTAAATTCGTTAATTTTTATTTTTTTAATTTCTCATACAAAATAATTACATGTTGCATCAACCGCTAATGTAAAACGGGCATTAGAATTGAATTTACTAAGTAAGTGACAACTATGACATATCAATGTCATGTCGAATACTCATACCCCGTTTACACACATGCAAATTTCTATAATATGAGATAAAATTAAATTAGTAGTTATTTGCTAAATGGAGCTAATTAGAATACCGGTGTCTTTGAGAAATTAACTAATAATTTTTATTATTATATTATATTACATTAACTAATAAAATAAATTAGGTAATTTAAGCCAAAGAATGCACCCTTGAATTTAAAGCAATTGCTCAAAAACAGGTTGTATAAGGTTAGGTTTATACATTTTTATATATTCTCTTTTAAGATATCCATCACTTCCATGAGAGCATGGTTATTAGATAAATACACTCATTTAGTTTACTTAGTTATTGTCACGGCATGAATTCAATATCATATAGGTTAATTTTATATAATTTAATAGCTTGCCACAGCTAACCTTTCGTGAAAATTAATAATAATCTTAAAGTTTTAATCTGTGACTTAAACGAAGAACTCGCTTCATTTGATTGACATTTATTTATTTTTTGACAATAATTCCGTTTGTTTTTTTATGCAATCGACTATTAACACTGTTTTGGTTACGACAAACAACGGTATTTTTTTCCTGTATCCTCAGGGTATATGTATACAATGTGTCATAATAATTATAGATACATAAATTAATATCGTTACAGACTAGATCAATCGTCATGTTGTCATGAAACTCAAATCACAACTTGGTGATAGGAATGTTCACAAGACATTACAATAGCAAACATTATTCTAACGCCCCGCCCTTTCAAGCTGTTATCTCTATCGTGTGTAAAGTTGTACTGTCATACATTATGTCCTGAAGTGTACAAGTAAAGCCCTTCCCTTAAAGTGTCAACAAAGGTCAGAACGCGGAATAAATACAGGAGCCCCATGCTTTATCTAATTATTTAGCTACCTACTCAACCTGACCTTATATAATAGGTAATAGGGAACCATAGCACATCCATGTTATATAAGGTTCCAAGGCGTCCATAAGTACAACTTTTGGGCAAGAGGAACACTTGTATACATTCGGCGTATTTACTGTACTTCTTACACACCTAACTTAATGTATAAATTTGTAGCTTCGTTACTGTTACTATGATGAGCCATAATAAAAATTCAATTGGCTTTAGGTATTGGTAAAAAACCTAAGTATTTTAAGTGTTTCTTGCATGCAGTTATGGCTTATTTGACTAGACAATACGCGTGTGTGACACAAACAAAACAAGTGCCTGTTCGATGAGGTCACAACACAGTCAACTACATGTAAGAAGGGCTTTACTTAAGTTGTTTACCTACATGTAAGTCCTTAGTAACAGCGTCCTGTCGGTAGTGACTTTGCTGACGCTTTACGAATCAGAAAGCGCCGAGTTCGAATCCATATATTATACCTACTCATAACTATAATTGCCTAATACTCGTACCTATAACCATAGATATAGGATAAACTGGATACCCAATCGGTCGAAAAAAATGACGCCATACAAGTGCAGCAGTGCGACTCTTTTTCATATTGTCTTGTTTGGAACGTGACGTTACGTAAGTGCCAACATCCTTATACTTTCGGTGTTGGTAGTTCTGTGTATGAATTTGACACTTAATGCTTACGTCAGTAAGCTCTTTGTCGTATGAAACATTTATGGTTTTGTATCATCATCAATTCAACTTCGCTAATGTCATTCTGACCCACATTTTTGACGTTTTTGTTCTGCTTTGTGTGCCTATTACTTTTAATAAGTCAATGCCTAGAACACAATCGTGGGACTGCGTGGGTTTGTGTCTGCGTGTTGTTTTTTTTTACACATTATTATGTACAGTAGGATATTTTTATGTTATAAACCACCTCATCCGCGGAATCTAAAACATCTCTCTTAAAGTGAATATGTCTGACATACACGGGGTGAGATATCAAGTAAAAGCGTCTAGGTCCTTGAACGCGTGAACTCCATTCACGCTCTGCTTATATTCTCGGTAACTATAGGTATATATAACACGTATGGAATAGCATCAAAGGTTACAGATTCTCTAGTTTTCGTCGTATACAGGCCGATCTGCATTAAACACACCTGAACGTCAAACTGCAGCTCAAAAATCGATTAAGTCCCAAAGCGAACTTGAGGTCTCGAGATGGAGGGCCCTCGTGGAGAGTTTTGGAGTATGCCGGGGGTGTACGCATGCGCGGGGCAGGGCTCTCTGACGTCACTGGTCGGACCCGGGCGGCATCAGTGCCTGCCGCGATCGCGTCGTGCCTCGCGCGACTTTTGCTCGAAATTATCAACACGATCTCCCGTTTCCGATCTGATGTATAAACCAGTATTTGTATAAAGCATACGCGTGGACATGACCGTAGCAATCGCTGCTTGACAGTTCAGTGTCAACGCCTGAGCACTGTATTGTTTATAGTTTGTATACATGTTGTGTACCTGAGACACCTTAATGAATGTGGGATGTTCTATAAGCGTATACGTCTTTATGATGAATTTTAATGAACTTAAATGAGATGAGCGCTTTAATGTTTTGAAACATTGTTTCTGCTGTCTGTAATTTAAGTTGGTAAACAGGTTGCCGTTGCTATAGGTACAATTATAGACACAAACATAAATGACAATAATATTTTACGAGATTCGTATCTATTTGTTGGATTTGAATTAAAAGGTTTCGTATTAACTATAAGCAATTTACCGCCCCGTGCACTACTTAATTATAAAGCCTAAATTTCAAAACGAGTGTAGGTACCTACTATTCCAAACTACTTATGTGACATGCTTATTATTTCAAGATGTTAATATTCGTTTATTTTTAATATGATAAAAATTGTAAATATTTAGCTAGGCTCGGTGACCTTACACCTTGGTCGGCTGCTAGGGTCATTGAACCTAAATATGTTGTAAGCCACCATGTAACACTACAGGGTTTACAATATAGGGTATGACTGAAGATATTCACAAATTAAAAAATATATTAGTTTAGTTAAATATTGTAGGTTGCATTGATTACAATGGAACTAATGATAATTTTATATTAGGTAGGTATTTTATCTTTTTACAGATGTCATTTTTGAAATATGTATGTAATCGTGGCGTATTTCTTTATTATTTAACAATCTTACTTCATTCAGCAAAATACAGCATTCAGATTTAAAACGAACAAGGAAGAATAATATTTCCTTTGGAATATAATCTCTTAAGCAAGTGCCTCGTTTATTATGGAACGGCTTATACTTATTATCCCCCAAGCTTAAAAGAGGATTGCTAGATAGAAACCGTGAAATATTGTCGCTTGTTTCTTTGAATAATCCGTACTGGTAGTTTATTCTAAATACTGTAGTATTATTGCGAACGTCAATAGCTAAGACTAAGAACAACATTTATATAAAGGCAGCCATAACGCGAAAGACTACCTGACCCTTTATAGGATCATAATATACCATGTTTCGACGGGAGTTGTGACGCGAACATTTACTAAATGCCGGATTCTAAAGGATATTTCTTGTCATGAAACCAGAAAACTTCCAAACCTAAACGACAAGATACAATTCCTTCAAACATTTTATTAAAATTGAATTTAAAACAAGACCGATCTTTGTAAAATACGTTACAAAAATAATTTAAACCAGTTAGTAACAATATAAGAACCTGAATGTTAATCATGATCATAATTATACTTTGTTAAAATAAATCATCTAGGTAAATTTTCTCAACCTCATCGTTTCTGGCACGCCTAAGCAAGTCGTGGATTAATTTAGCGCGTTACGTGATAACATGACATATTGTGTCATTATCATATACCTAGGCACAATAATAAGGTAGAAAACTAAGTGTAGTAAAATCACGATGTGCCCTTAGTACATTTTTTTGTGAATAGGTACTTTTATACATGGCCTGTAATATTTCATAACCAAAGAAAGAGTTTTAAATTATTTTTTTCAGAGTTCACTTTTTTTTCTAATATCATGAAAAATACTTTTAGAGAAAGATGTAAATATTAGTGAAACTGGACCAAATCCAGATTATTTCATATGACATTAGACCGCATGGAGATATAATGAGATAATGATAGTCTCTAAGTGCGGTCAGGAATACACCGCTTAGATCGGGATCGGGATCGGGTTATTAACGCCCACAGTGTACGAGTATAGTTGAAAATGTCATCCAATACGTTGCTTTTATCCTTAAAATTATATCACTTATATGCCTACCAATTTCATTATTTGTGTTGATACGACTGTCTCTCAGATTATCGCCAGCAATATGGTTGATATGGCTGGGCATAGGCAAAGGCATGGGCGTTGGCTGGCGCATATAATATTAATAGACAGCATACATGTAAAAGAAGCGCTGTAAGTGACACACGTCATTCACAATATCACACGTTAACTTATACATTATTATATATGGCAACTCGAGCCTTATATATAACGAGAGAGGTTTCCCACAAAGTGATACTTAACTTTATATGTACTTCTTAACTTGATAGGTATCTTTATGGACTTCCTTGTGCTAGCTTCACAATGAAATATGAATAGTTATCTGCTGTGTATGAGTGGTGTCTTACGTTTCGTTTCATCGCTCCATCCAATTTTGTTCCCTCTACTTTGCCCTTGGGCGTATTACGAGAGTCGAGACGAGAATACATTTAAGCGTGCGTAAGCAGAACGAATTCTGCCTTTGGTAAAACGCGCTAAATCCATCCTTGGCGTAGAGCCTTACAAATCTTTAGGGTTCCACATACTTCAACTGAAGTGCTACAGAAAGTCGTTAAATGCAAATTCGTATTCATACGGTCTCAAAAAGGAGGAGTATAACGCTACACATTTGAAATTTCACAACTGATTCCCAGATGTAAATATCGTATTTCTCCTAAATCCAATTTCTAACCATCTAATTTCCATTTTTTTAATTAGCCCTTCATTTGCCTATTGCTACAGAGTTGCGACTTTTAAAGTAGAAAGCTTTGGGACAGCAATAGGCAGTATTAATCGTAAATACTCAAAGATTAGATAAGTCAAAATCCGAAGTTACATTTAGATCCACGGATAACGTTAGATTTTAATTGCCTTTCGTTGCTTAGCACCGCAGAAGTTTGATGAGACGAAAGTTATAAAAGTTGGAACATGATGAAACAGGTTGGCCATGATGGTCGTACTTTTATGGTCAGTCATCGTGGGTATTTGTTAGATAGCCGCTGATAATATCATATTCATATTTAGATATGAATATGGAAATAAAAAGTATATTAAGAAATCAATATGAATATTATTAGCCTCTTGTGGCTTTGTGGTTTAGTATATATCCTGCATTCCTACTAGTAAATAAAGACTGAATAGGTACGTGTGATGTTTGTTTTTATGCTCAAAGAAGAGCGGCTACATAAATTATTCGCGCTCAAGGATACACATCCTTGGCTTATGTGACCGCTTGGCTTATGTCTAATAGTTGTGGGTAGTAAAATAAAATTGTATACGGGTTCCACTGACGAAATTTAGGTAAAAACACAATACTTAATTTACCTTTATATTAGGTATTATAGGATAGTGCCTTAAAGCCTTAAATTACCTCATTTTACTTAAAGGAAACTTTTTTCAATTTGCTTGTGTTACCCGGGAATAGAACCAACAAAAATACATACTCGCTATTTTATTTCACAAATTGATTGATAATTGTATTGATAATTGTTCTTTAATATATATATATATATATATAATAGAGTGTATAATAGACAATAGTTCTTAAGAACAGATATGTCTCTCATAGAAAAAGCGAATACAAACCGTTTAGAACAATACGTTAAAAAACAATTGATACTCGGCTCCTTCCTTCCCCACACAATGCTAGGATTGCTAGGGTTGCCTACGATTAGAAATATTATTTTAAATTATTTAGTACTGGCACCGGCGTGCACCGGCGGGCGCGGGATCTGTGGGCAGCCCGTGTGTGTCGGTACTGACATTGTGCATATACCGCATTTAGAATAAATATGCGCATGCTGAGCTAGTATTACCTGTACTTTTAGGTATAAAAAAATGTTAACTAACAAAACCACGTGACTTGCTAATTCGGCTAATGAGGTTTGGCATATCGTATCCGTCATCAAAATGGAATTGTGTCTTTGGCCCAATATCTGAGTCCCTTTTAAAGACCTAAAAGTGCAGTCATTAGGTAAAATATCTATGATGCTATGCCTCGATGGATGCATGTTGCAAGATAAAATATTAATAAGGCATATTAATGTTAACACATGTATATATATATATATATTGTAATATTAGTATATCAAATAAGAATAAAAACTAACAGATAAACTTCGTACTAAGACGCGATGACGAATTTTATGGTAAACTTAACTAAGTTGGTTAATGTTGTTAGCTCTTGTTTTTACCTAACATTTATGTAATTGTGATAAAATAACGTTTACTACAATTCTCACAGAACGTTCTTCACTAATACGAAATTACTACGTTTACTTATTTACTCTTCACATTGGCGACGGACCGGAAACCGAACCGCCGCATGTCTCTTTTGTGTCCGAACGAGTGAAAAGAAAACCTTCGATTGACCTCAGTTTCCCAACATTCAATACCATCCCCGGCTACATTTGGCGTAACCCTTTTCCATATGACTGTCACATTTTGACACACCTGTAATCGATCTCGGGACACAGTCTAAAAAAACCTTACCATTGTAAATAAAAAAAGTTACCTTATTTATATTGCCTTTAGAGTTTTTTTTTTCGTTTGACTAATGAACCCCGATCCCTTACATTGTTTTCTGCTGAATTTATGGACACCGGATATGTATTAGACGCGAATATTAAAATCATTTTCATTTTACAGGACGGTTCGCTAATAAACACTCATTCTCAGGGATTCCCATTATCAACCGACTTCACAATTTCAAAAGGAGGTTCTCAATTCGTGTGTTTTTTTAATTATTATTTTTAATGTTTGTTACCTCAGAACTCCGTCATTACTGCACCGATTTCAAAAAATCTTTTTTTATCTTAAATAAAATGGTTCCAGATTGGTCCCATTTTTTTCAAAATCCATTTCTGATGATGGGATCTATGAGGAGTCATAGTAGTCATATTTGATTATAGTTCTATTCTGATGATGGAATTTATGAGGAGAGAACTCCTCAAATTTTAACGGCACAATGCATTGTGATTTGGGGGTTTCCTTAAGTAGCTTGAACATTGTTTTGGGGGCCACCAACATTTTTGTAAAGTGGACCTAATGATGAAGACCAGGGATGACAAAGTGGAACTGCTTGGTAATTCCCAGATCTATCATCCGATTTGAGATATTCATCTTTTGTTTGTAAGGAAATACCTTCAAGGTAGTCCTATTTGATGATAGTTCTATTCTGATGATGGAATTCATGAGAAATGGAGAGAACTCCTCAAATTTTAACGGCAAATGCATTGTGATTTAAGGGTTTCCTTAAGTAGCTTGAACATTGTTTTAGGGAAGCCAACATTGTGGTGAAGTGGACATGATGATGAAGACCAGAGATGGCAAAGTGGAACAGGTCGATAAGCCTGGTAAAAGCTTTTGTTTACAGAAATTGTAGTTTAGTTGTAAACAACACTTATATGATTACGCGGTTTATTTTGACGCGCCCGCCTACTATCGCCTTTTCATTTTTCGCATGCTCTTGCAATTTGATCTATCCCGCTCTCCTTTGCTCGAGCATGTGGACTCTTAGTAAGAGTAGATAACATTATTCCTTAGAAATAAACGAAAAGTCGAAAAATTGGAACGTTGACGACTCGAACTCGCAACTCTTTTCTTTGCTTAAAAAAAGGTATTAATATCTCCTTAAATGATATGTATTACATGAAAAACATATTTTATTAATTAATTTTAAACTCTTTGTATAAATTACAATTACTGTTTAAAACTTTTGATTTTCCCCCGAAAGAAGAAAACGAAATTAACAAAGTTTGGACTTAACTCCTAAAGTTTACACGTGTCGTTACTCGCAGCCTTAATCTTATTAAAGTGACAGTTCACATTTGCGATTGTTTTAAAAAAAAGTATTACTCTATCGGGTGCTAATACCATGAAGATTCATTTGGAAATCCACCCTATCCACAACCGGCAAAGTTGTACCTTTTACTGAAAACAAGCACATTTGAAGACGAGGAGTAGGGTGCTATACCTACTCGTAGTTGTCTACATCCATTCCCCAAATTCTCGGCGATATTGCGTACCTATTTTGTTTTAAGTATAAATTCAAAGATAACCAATTAACAGACGCGATAATTTCGTTTTATGTTACATTGTGTCTATCCTTGTTAGGTATTTTTATAGAATAAAACATGTATTTGTTTTTGTTAAATGGGAAAACGGTTTTTTAATACTTTAAAATTTTAATCCTATTACTTCCTGGTATTTAATTTAGCTGAAATTTTATACACTTTCGTAATTCACATAATAACATGTTAATTAAAGCAATAATATACAAAACAAGGTATTGTCAACAATGCAATTGCGTATTCAAAAAACTGCAGTACGTTGTATACAGAGAGTTAGTAGTGTTAATACTACTAAAATTTAATGCTTAGGTATTATAACCTAAGCATTAAATTTTAGTAGTATTAACACTACTAACTCTCTGTATACAACGTACTGCAGTTTTTTGAATACGCAATTGCATTGTTGACAATACCTTGTTTTGTATATTATTGCTTTAATTAACATGTTATTATGTGAATTACGAAAGTGTATAAAATTTCAGCTAAATTAAATACCAGGAAGTAATAGGATTAAAATTTTAAAGTATTAAAAAACCGTTTTCCCATTTAACAAAAACAAATACATGTTTTATTCTATAAAAATACCTAACAAGGATAGACACAATGTAACATAAAACGAAATTATCGCGTCTGTTAATTGGTTATCTTTGAATTTATACTTAAAACAAAATAGGTACGCAATATCGCCGAGAATTTGGGGAATGGATGTAGACAACTACGAGTAGGTATAGCACCCTACTCCTCGTCTTCAAATGTGCTTGTTTTCAGTAAAAGGTACAACTTTGCCGGTTGTGGATAGGGTGGATTTCCAAATGAATCTTCATGGTATTAGCACCCGATAGAGTAATACTTTTTTTTAAAACAATCGCAAATGTGAACTGTCACTTTAATAAGATTAAGGCTGCGAGTAACGACACGTGTAAACTTTAGGAGTTAAGTCCAAACTTTGTTAATTTCGTTTTCTTCTTTCGGGGGAAAATCAAAAGTTTTAAACAGTAATTGTAATTTATACAAAGAGTTTAAAATTAATTAATAAAATATGTTTTTCATGTAATACATATCATTTAAGGAGATATTAATACCTTTTTTTAAGCAAAGAAAAGAGTTGCGAGTTCGAGTCGTCAACGTTCCAATTTTTCGACTTTTCGTTTATTTCTAAGGAATAATGTTATCTACTCTTACTAAGAGTCCACATGCTCGAGCAAAGGAGAGCGGGATAGATCAAATTGCAAGAGCATGCGAAAAATGAAAAGGCGATAGTAGGCGGGCGCGTCAAAATAAACCGCGTAATCATATAAGTGTTGTTTACAACTAAACTACAATTTCTGTAAACAAAAGCTTTTACCAGGCTTATCGACCTGTTCCACTTTGCCATCTCTGGTCTTCATCATCATGTCCACTTCACCACAATGTTGGCTTCCCTAAAACAATGTTCAAGCTACTTAAGGAAACCCTTAAATCACAATGCATTTGCCGTTAAAATTTGAGGAGTTCTCTCCATTTCTCATGAATTCCATCATCAGAATAGAACTATCATCAAATAGGACTACCTTGAAGGTATTTCCTTACAAACAAAAGATGAATATCTCAAATCGGATGATAGATCTGGGAATTACCAAGCAGTTCCACTTTGTCATCCCTGGTCTTCATCATTAGGTCCACTTTACAAAAATGTTGGTGGCCCCCAAAACAATGTTCAAGCTACTTAAGGAAACCCCCAAATCACAATGCATTGTGCCGTTAAAATTTGAGGAGTTCTCTCCTCATAAATGCCATCATCAGAATAGAACTATAATCAAATATGACTACTATGACTCCTCATAGATCCCATCATCAGAAATGGATTTTGAAAAAAATGGGACCAATCTGGAACCATTTTATTTAAGATAAAAAAAGATTTTTTGAAATCGGTGCAGTAATGACGGAGTTCTGAGGTAACAAACATTAAAAATAATAATTAAAAAAACACACGAATTGAGAACCTCCTTTTGAAATTGTGAAGTCGGTTGATAATGGGAATCCCTGAGAATGAGTGTTTATTAGCGAACCGTCCTGTAAAATGAAAATGATTTTAATATTCGCGTCTAATACATATCCGGTGTCCATAAATTCAGCAGAAAACAATGTAAGGGATCGGGGTTCATTAGTCAAACGTAAAAAAAAACTCTAAAGGCAATATAAATAAGGTAACTTTTTTTATTTACAATGGTAAGGTTTTTTTAGACTGTGTCCCGAGATCGATTACAGGTGTGTCAAAATGTGACAGTCATATGGAAAAGGGTTACGCCAAATGTAGCCGGGGATGGTATTGAATGTTGGGAAACTGAGGTCAATCGAAGGTTTTCTTTTCACTCGTTCGGACACAAAAGAGACATGCGGCGGTTCGGTTTCCGGTCCGTCGCCAATGTGAAGAGTAAATAAGTAAACGTAGTAATTTCGTATTAGTGAAGAACGTTCTGTGAGAATTGTAGTAAACGTTATTTTATCACAATTACATAAATGTTAGGTAAAAACAAGAGCTAACAACATTAACCAACTTAGTTAAGTTTACCATAAAATTCGTCATCGCGTCTTAGTACGAAGTTTATCTGTTAGTTTTTATTCTTATTTGATATACTAATATTACAATATATATATATATACATGTGTTAACATTAATATGCCTTATTAATATTTTATCTTGCAACATTGTGTCTATCCTTGTTAGGTATTTTTATAGAATAAAACATGTATTTGTTTTTGTTAAATGGGAAAACGGTTTTTTAATACTTTAAAATTTTAATCCTATTACTTCCTGGTATTTAATTTAGCTGAAATTTTATACACTTTCGTAATTCACATAATAACATGTTAATTAAAGCAATAATATACAAAACAAGGTATTGTCAACAATGCAATTGCGTATTCAAAAAACTGCAGTACGTTGTATACAGAGAGTTAGTAGTGTTAATACTACTAAAATTTAATGCTTAGGTTATAATACCTAAGCATTAAATTTTAGTAGTATTAACTTTTATTTCTACAACTACATATAACTTTGTTGTAATTGTTATTTATTTTGTCAAATAGAAAATGTCGCTGTATGATATTATACCGCCGTATATTATGAACAAAGTAACAGATTATATTCATTTATAACAACTAGCATAAATAAATGAAAATTTACTAACACTTACACAGTCTGTTCGTTCTTAGTCAACGTACGATACCTACGTAAATATGCGTAGTATAACACGGCCTTGTATATTGTTTAATTAAACCGCTTTGGTTTCTGGGAGACCCTACATACAAATATGATAATATTACAGTAATTTAATTAGCTATACTTAGGATAAATATGGTGGAATCCGCATTGTTTCTAATTATTTAGGTGTGTTTTATAGCTACTTTAGAAAGTTTCCTCTTTTGGTATGGATTTTATCCCTGTGAGTAATTGAACTATTGATTTCCTTTCTAAGAAAATCACATTTATATTCTCATATACAATCCATGTGGCGTGAGTATCTTTCGATGATGTATTAAGCGTGATCTTAAAAGTTTTATTATATGTCATATAATTACTATTTAAAACGAGATATTTACCATGTATATTTGTTTTTTCGAGCTCCCGATATTTACCCGTAAGCAGGTAGATCATTACGGCGTGTGAGTAGACCACAAATAAAAACTTGCATTAAATCAGTTACGCCGTGAACATGGCACTTGCAGTGCCGAAATATCGGGAGCTCGAAAAAACAAATATGTATACATGGTAAATATCTCGTTTTAAATAGTAATTATAATGTAGATGACCATGTTAGGTTGAAATCGTATAATATGTCGTATGTTAGAAAAGAGGCCAGCTGGCAAATAATTCCTCTTTCTTATTCAACACAGAATACATTAAACTGTGAAGTAATTAAATGCTACTGTAGGTACTCCAAGACGTTTCAAACAGCGAGGTAAAACGCGGCGCTAAAGAAAAGTGGTTTTCCCTTCCTGCACCTTAAATTTAAGCTCCAATTTAATTTACATACTGCTCAGCAGAAACAATCTTATAATGAAAATGTTAATATCTTAGAAGTTCTAACACCTTAACTTCCATATTCATTGTTTAATCGGATACTCCATAAAAGGGCAAAGCATCGCAAATCAATTTATATTGAAACTACGGCTTAGTTAACAGGCAACTATAAAAGTTACACTTTGAACACTAAAACATCGAATTTAAACTTGGAAGACAGCGCAGCTGGGCAAAGTTTTCTAGTAATAAAAGAACTCCACTCAAACTTTGACATAAATAATAAAGTAGAAAACACAGGTTGGGAATAAAGGGTTGTTGACACTTCAGGGTGAAATGGTTTCTGGAAAACAAACTTATGCATACTTTTTAAATTCACTCAAAACTGGAAGTACTTAAGTGGCGCCTGAAGCGTTTGTAAGTAAACATTTGTTCGTACCTTTGTCACGCTCGCTATCAAAAGAATTATTATCATTCATATTACAAAGGTAAATTTTATTTAATTAATTAGATTTAAAAATTATCATTACTAAATGTTTTTGATAGCTAATGATAGTAATGACGTGATAGTCTTATGTTTGTAAATCATTGTGTTAATAAAGTTATTTATCTTTATATTTGAAGATCGTTGGTCCCTATCCAGCCGGTGATTGCTGCTTAGGGTTGTAAATAAGAAGTTATTTCAAGCAGCACTTCACAGGACCTTGTAATAACAGTGACACGTAATGGTTGTATGGTGCGAGTGAGCGATTGACTTTTGTCTAGCCAGTGTCTGTGATAAGTGATAAGATTGTCAACCTGTGTTAAGACGTTGCCGCTAAGGACCGATTGCACGTGATGGTGAGGTGCGAGTGATCCGCGCGCTGGGCGCGGGGGGCTCGCGGCGCGCTGGCTGTGATGCGATGGGCCAGGACTGGTGCTTCAAACGCAAGAGAAAGCGCAGCAGCGGTCAGGAGGAACCCCCGCATCACACCCGGTAATATTAAATTTTTTTGGAAAGTGTCTGTCATGCATATTTATACAGTGTTAAAAGGGCAAAAGTACCTGTTACTTTACTCACCATAAAAAAAGTTCTGTTGACATATTCATATCCCATTGTCTGGCGCAATACTGATTTTCATTACACCTAGGTTACGGTCGCGGGACAGGTGTCAAGGTGGACATATTATCTGCCAGCGGAGAATATAGGTAGGTACTTACTTATTACCATTGTGAATCAAGATTGGCCTCCGAAACGAGAGCACGCCAGCCATCCCGATCCTGCGCAACTTCCTGCAATTTCTCCGCTTAAAACTGGTACAGATCTGGACCTCAACACTATCATTCCAGTGGTACTTAAGGTATTCTACCGGATGACGGCCCGTCGGTTGTCCCAAGTAGGCTCTCTTGACCGCCCTATCCTCACCCATTCTCAGGAGGTAACCAAACCAGTGAAGTCTGTGTGATTTTGCCAATGATATTGGGTTCGGCCATCTCCTCAATTTACGCATTTGAGCGGAAAATATAGTAAGTACAAAAAAAAACAGCAAAACCAGTTCCTGTTTATTCTGAGACGTGCGTATTTAACCCTTAAATGCATGATGATCAAATTATGACACAGAAACGAAACAAGTGACTATTAAGTTCTCTTGGAATGTAGACTTTGTCATATCTTCGTAAGTTCTTAATTTGAAATGAATTTGGCTGTCACTTAGGATGTTTTAGGATCAATATTGATAATTCATGCATTTAAGGGTTAAGAAACAACTGAATAGTACATGTACAAAACCTGGTGCCTAGTGCACAAAAATGGGGAAAAAAATGTTCCACCTCTAATAAATCATCTGAAAGTCCCAATTAAACGAAGACAACTCGGCTAAACTTACAAACCGTGTTATTCGCGCAACTAAGCTAGTGAACAAGTTGGTAAGAGCAAATAGGACTAAGAGACAGAGCAACAATATATTACACATACATTTTTTGGCATGGATGAATAACGCAAATACAATACTGTGCCGAATATTTTGCAAATTAGCGCCTGCATAATTATGTTTGTGCTCAATATGAAACGACTATTGATGTGGTCATTGAAATGTTAAATTCTATCTCAAGCGGTATCTGTATTGCTGTAGGTGACATCTTGTCCTGTCTATAAAAATATTGTTTTTGAAGTAGTACGAGTACCTAGTGATATCTTCCAAACAATCTATGGATAGTGAAGAAAAGCATTAAACATATTCAAATAGGAGTAGTTAAACCTACTTACATCATTTGCTGTACTTTATCGACTTAATAATCTGAAAAAAGACGTCAATCTACTATGTACTTAAGACAAATAATATTCTGACCGTAAGTTGTCACATACGTTGAAGACTGGATCGATTCGGCCCTGGTTCACCATTGTTTTTAATGTTTGCCCCAAACACCATCCTGACCACCAAAGACCATCCAGGCATCCTAGTGAAAATAGTTTAACTTACAATTAGGTAACTTAAAGATAGGTACGGTATCAATGGACAAATTAAACACAGTATGTGACCGGGAAAATCACCACCTGAATTCAAAACCTGCACTACAGTACAGAATTAAGTTTTCTCAAAGGTAGCCACAAAACTAAATGTATGTAAATGAATATGATATAGGTGACATTAAAAGTGCTTTAGTAACGACCGATTCATAAATATTTTCCTTCGCTGTTTACCTTACATCTTATTTTCCTCCTTTTTTGCTGCTTTTTTGCTGCTGTTGTGATCTCACAAACTAAACCACAGAGCTAATAACTTTACAGTATAGGATCAGATACTGGTTTTTATAGTCAGGTATTCCTTAAAATGAGTACCTAAGTTTGTTAACCTCGTTAAGGCAGAAAGGCGAAA
The DNA here is from genome assembly GCA_949128165.1 of Lathronympha strigana. Lineage (NCBI taxonomy): Eukaryota > Metazoa > Arthropoda > Insecta > Lepidoptera > Tortricidae > Lathronympha > Lathronympha strigana. Next base: position 8,068,618 of record OX421907.1, on the reverse strand, counting down.
TTTGATTGGTAATTAACCTATACATGTATTGTACTTATCCTTATATTTTTGACTTCGTGAATGAAATAAAAGAGTAGGTAACATTTAATTAAAAGTATGTACTTTAGTTCTATAACACTGAAGATGTAAAAGCAACTTTTATGGCAAAAAAATAACAGTTTTCTTGTATTGCTGTTTAGCAGTACCGTGGCTCAAAACCAATAATTTTGTTAAGAGTGTTTTTAAGCATCAAACGTGAGAATAAGCATAAGTGCCATTCAAAAAAATGACTGTATTTTTTTTAATCTATAAAAATGGTTCTCTTTTGCCTTAATTAAAACATTAAAAAGGAAGGAAAAGGTTTGGCTAAAGTGGAAGACTTATAACTCTCTTAGGGATTATAGCGAATTCTCCTTGTTACGTTCGCGTTGTAAGTTATTAATGTCAAAATGTTTCCGTAAGTATACAGATAATACCGAAACTGCAATGAGATCGAATATAAAATCCTTTTGGGCATATATATCGTCGCTAAAAAAGACGAAGTCGAACTACCCACAAACTATGTTTCTTGATGACACGTCAGCTAATACCCCCAGTGATGTAAGCGAATTATTTTCGAAGTTCTTTAGCTCTGTATTTGAACGCCAAAGTACTTATAACACAGGGGATTTAGATAAATTACAATGTTCACAATCGGCCAACATAATATCTGACATACATATAAGTGAAGCAGATATTAAGCGTAAACTTCGCCAATTAGACACTAAAAAAGGTCCTGGTCCGGATAAAATTAGTCCATACTTCCTTAAAAATGTTTGTCCCGCAATAATAACCCCATTAAAAATATTATTTAACAAGTGCCTCCTTGAAGGAACATTTCCTGATTCTTGGAAGATGTCGCTTGTCACGCCGTTACATAAATCTGGACCCAAAGCTCAAGTTAAAAATTATCGTCCAATATCAGTACAATCCTGTATACCTAAGTTGCTCGAATCTCTTATTCATGATGTTGTCTACCCGCTAGTCAAAAACATCATTATACCCCAACAGCACGGCTTCATGAAGAATAAATCGACTACTACAAATCTTCTAGTGTTCTGTAATTTTCTTTTCTCTTCCATGGACAATCGCACTCAGGTTGACGTTGTGTATACTGACTTTCGAAAAGCTTTTGATAAAGTTGACCATGTATTACTTTTGCGTAAATTAGCTTTCAATGGTATCAAAGGCAACTTGCTGAGATGGTTCGCTTCCTATCTTGAAAATCGGACACAAAAAATCGTTATAAATGGCTATGAATCACAAGCAGCGTATGTAACTTCGGGAGTAATTCAAGGGTCAATATTGGGGCCACTGCTGTACTCTCTATTTGTCAACGATATTTCTAGTTGTTTTCGTAATTGCAAGTTTGCTATGTTCGCAGACGACCTCAAAATATTCAAATGGGTGAAGGAACAAAGAGATTGTGAACTCATTCAAGAAGACTTAGACCGTTTTCATGATTTTTGCGTAGACAACAAGCTTTATTTGGCTCACGACAAGTGCGTCCATATTGCATTTACTAAAAATAAAAATATAATTATGTCTAAATATAGCTTAGGCAGTGTGGTCCTCAAAAGAGTTTCCCAGGTGAAAGATCTTGGAGTGACTCTGGATGAGAAGTTAACTCTCGACCAGCATATTCATACTATTACTTCGAAAGCCTTTCAAATGCTTGGATTTGTTCTAAGATCAGCTAAGCCCCTAAAACATTACTCATCTTACCTGTTATTATATAAATCCCTTGTACGACCGTATTTGGAATATGCTTCAGAAATTTGGAACCCTCTCTATGCAACCTATGTTGATGCTGTAGAAGCGGTTCAAAAACGCTTTCTCAGAGCCCTCCATTTCAGACTCGCACGTGCATCTCTGTCATATGAAAAACTTCTGGAAAGGTATAATCTTAAAACATTGGCCAGTAGACGTCATGCCAAGGATGCCACCGTACTCTACAATATATGTACTGGTATATATAACTGCCCTGAGCTTTTAGAGGATATTAGCTTTAGAGCATCTTCTTATAGAACACGAACTCTGTCGCTCTTTGCGGTCCCGACAGCCTCGACTAATGCAGGCGTGCGAGTGCCCCTGCGCAGAATATGCTGCAACTATAACAAACGCCTGGTCTCGGTTGACATATTTAACCATACTCGTGCCGTTTTTAAACAAAAAGTTAGCAAAATTGTGTAATTCCTTCTTCCTTATTGGTTAAGTTATCTGCATGTGTAGTTTTTTTTTTTCTCATTTCTAGTTGTTGTTGTTTTTTTTTTACGTAGTGTGTTCTGTTGTATTGATAAAATAACTTATTTTTCTCTCACTGCTATGTTTTTCGTTTAGTTGTTTAGCTTTGTTTTTATTTATATAAGGATTACTTGTTGTTTGTTCAATATACATTGCCAACTCAATATCATCTGTATAACTATTAGTGGGATTTGTGTTAGGATATAAGCTTTACCTTCTTTATCTTTTTTTTCTATTCTTTGCATATATTGTTGGTTTGTATCTGTTTTTTTCCCCAATAAATAAAATAAAAAAAATAAAAATAAAATATATATTTCGTGGAAATACTTGAGCGATGGCGGTCGAGCGGTATTGTTGTACAGGTTGCGCAACGTTTTATAAATAAATAAAATAATTCTACCGCGTTCCACTCACGTTTTGTTTGTAGCAACTTCTACCACTCCTTGACGTATCGCTAAAATCATCAGATTTTTTAAATGGACACTTTTTAACAAGTAATTAATGCACTTTTCCTTAATCTGACGCGTACGACTATTTTTGAATCGAAACTATATCAATGAGTCATATGTGGCGGGGGCATTTAACAGGGTACAAAGTTACACGTATCCCCCTATATGCCGCGCCGGAGTTACTACAGAAATCCTGTTTTGGCCTTCCCTACTATATGCAGATAATCGTATCTAATAGTTGACACCGGCTAATTGTATAAAAATATTGTATGCCCGCATTACGCCACGCCGTACGCTGTAATGTAGGTACAGTCAACAACACACCTGTGTATACAGCCAAAATGCCAAAAATATGTATACTGAACTTTATTGCCAGAGAATTAAGGTCGTGTATACATATTTTTGACACTTTGGCTGTATACACAGGTGTGTTGTTGACTGTACTTCGCACACAAGCAATATGTATATTTTTCTTCTAGAAACTAAGCGTCAACGTAAAACCAATTTTAAAAATGCGAAGAGAATATTGTGTCTTTTGTTTTATGCCAGCGTTCTTATCCGACAAGATGAGATGAGAGAATGGGGCCTTAATTTGAAACTCCCTCTCGAACGAGTCGCTCAGCCGCGGTACTAGATCCAAACACCGATTGCATGCAAACGAGCACGAGCGACTTTTTCGTCGATAAACAAAAAGTTGCTCAGAATAAGTTTACAGAGAAAACATTATGTACTATAGGTAAGATCCGAAATAAAATATTGTCCGTGATCAGTATGCTAACTTTATATTTTTTATAAATTGAAAGAGATGTCATATACCTACTATAAAAAAGTGACCAAGGCCCCCGGTGACCATGGCTGGCTTTATATTTTTTGATTCCTCTGTGACTTCAAACACAGGTTTGCACTTATTCTTTCTCGTGTTTCTTTTTCTCTGCATTTTAATTATCCTGATAGCATAGAAGCGTTTCGTTGTTTTATTCAAAAGTACCTACTTAATGATCGTCACGTTTTGTGATTAATTGTACTAGGTATTGTATATGACATAATACCGCATACTTCTGGCATGCATACATATATCACGATGGAAAATAGTAGAAACTAAAATGTTAATAAAAAAAGAAATTGAAGCTTTAAGCCAATTTCGTCCAACGAGCAGAAATCAAATGCATTTATTATGATGGCATTATTTATATATTTTTTATTATATGGAAAGTTCATGATTGGGTTGAATTGCTTATTTATACAGTATAAGTCAAGTCAAGTCATTTAACAATCTGAAATTCGTGAAAATAGTACAAACGACACAGTGTAAATATACGAAATAAGAAAACGTTTCCAAAAGTATGAAGCAAAGACGTCTAACGATTAACAAGGATAATAAGATTGGGGCAGAGCGGTCAAGGTTGGTGTGCTAGTGGGATGCGATTATATACTTGGCACTCGTCGAGTCACGCTAACCACTCGGGAATACGGGATACTTTCCGTTAACACGTTGTACCGATTTGCACGCGACGAGAGCGTCTTGTTTTTTTCTGGGAGATTATCTGACTGCCGAGATTTTAAGAATCCGATTATGCTTGGATTTGGTGATTTTTACCTTTTTTCCTTAAGGGTTATTGGGTAAGCTTTTATGTGTGTTTTAATGCTCTTATGTATGTGAAGATATTATGTAAAAACATAATTCATATCATACCTATTCTCACCATGCCGTACCATCAAAACTACTCGATACTTAGTTTTGGAAAATTAGTTTTCATGATTTGCATGATATAGGCTACTGGGCCGTTCTCCTTTTTTACCGACAATGAAAAGCGATTTTCTCGATTTTTCGGTGTTTGATCATGTGTCAAATGACACAGGTAGAAATTATTAAAAAAACAACATATGTGTTTAAAGTAGATTATTTGATAGTTATTTGTCCGTGTGGTTAGTTGTGTGTTACACGTATTTTCAGTTGATCTCTAGAAAACACCGTGGCGGGGTGGCCCTTTTCAGCGGAGACAGCCTTCCGATTGACCACTCTGTCACGGTTTTATGAGTTAAATAATGTAAGTAAGTTTACAGTCAATAACCAGGGAAATAACAAATATACTGTAACTGTGTGATTAGATAATCCAAACATTCGGGCATTTATCTCCTTCCAAAAACATAATAATTAAATTCTAAATCAGACATTTTTCAGCGCTGAGACAGCTCATTGTCGCCAAAAACGAAAAACGGGTCCTATAACGGTATAATACAATGATTTCTACAAATTAAATATTTGATATTCGATAAGATAAGTATATGTGTATATGCTGCAAAGCTCAGGGCAAAAAACGTATTTTATGTTGTATCGATACTTAGACCATTTTATAAGCATTATAGTTTTGTAAAAAAATACATAAATACATTTTCTCATCTTGGCTATAAATATTTAACAAGTATTATTTGTACACCTAGATATTTTTTCTAGCAGAAACAGCATTTGTTTAGTGCTTGCAACAATAAAAACATTGACAACCCTGTTATCGATAAGTACATAGGTACCACTTCAACGAACTTGAGAATTTCTGCGTCTATTTCGTTGTGTGTGTTAGAATCAAACCACTGTCAATCTTTAAAGTGTTATTTTGAACGTCAAATTTCTTTGAAATTATAACTTTTAGTTATTTTTACAGTTTTTGCTATCAAAATCTAGGAAACTTAGCATATTCGAATTCTATGGAGTTACGAAAGTTTTCCATATAATTTTTGAAGTATGTACAGTATAAATAAATTGATAATAAGTATTGTTATTATTATTTAGTTTCTGACACACTTTGTATATCTATATTAGTCTTTGTATTACCTCTAAGACGTTGAAGTATTACCTACCTATCGATAACAGGGCTATCGATTGAAATTAATTACTTTAGAACGGATTAATCTCGTTTATTAACACCATGACCCTACGTTTCGAGCCCTTTACAGCACTCGTTTTCACGGGGTTAAGATGATGACATTGATGACATCATCATGTTTAATTTCAATGAATAACAATCGCGGTAACAGAAGACAATAATTAGGGCTATCGATGTTTTTATTTTGTTAAACACTTGCACCACGTCGTTCGTGCTAGGAAAATATCTAGGTGTAAGATGATTTGATTTGATTTGATTTGATCCTAAGGTAAGTTCTACAAATGTTGAACCTAATCGTAGTATTAGTATCTGTGCAAACTTACTAAACGTCGGTGCCTATAGTATAGGTGGATAAGAATATTAACTGAGGTATAAATGATACCCCTTGTTTGATGAGCAAATATTTCCTCAAGCAAGTCCTTGTCCGTTCGGCGTTCAGTGATTTAATCTACCTTTGTTTCCCCACTCTCCTGTTCAGTTCTAGAAAGGAGGATATACCAAAGGATACTCGGGCTCAACAGCTATTCATACTTATCTGGGGTTTTTCCGCGCCTTGGACATTTTATGTATTTAATGGAGATGAAAGAGTTGTATTTGCCTTACTTAATTTAAAAGTTCAAGCGAATAGAGATATTTAATACGGTGTGCCATATTTTGATACCTTGAGTGTTTGGTCGTAGTGTCTAAATAAATTAACAAAACAGCATATGTAATATTCATGTACGAGCGTAACATTTCAGTTCCAACTTACTAAGACTTCTCTAATGATACGTATCTAGAATGTTCGTAACACGACACATTTTGTCTTAAACCTTATTTTGTTGGCAGCGGCTGTTGGTCTAATAATAGTACTTATCTACATATTTTAAATGTAAAAGCCTTGCCGCGGCGGTGGCATACGCATAATAAGTATGTGTATTCTTCGTTTCTGCGGTAATCGCTCAAGGCCGCATCTAGTCACGATCAAAGTTTACTTTATAGGTTAGGTTGTTTTAGAATACCTATCGTCCAGTATACCTAATTACCGTAAAGACAACGATCGTGAAAATATTCTCGGTGGAGCGGTAACATAATTATTATTTGCAATGGATTGTAATGCGATTTAAAATTTATTTTGTGTTATAAAATTTGTAGGTTTTCCTTTCTCCGCCGCTCCTCATTACTGAAGAGGACCGTGACACCCCTTCAGCTTGATTGAATGTTTAAATTAATAAATATTTTTTGGGTTATTAATATAACGTATACGAACATATGTTATGTTATGTAAATCATAATATATAAATTCAGTTTGTATAATTTAATAATGCATAACGTGAATTAAATATAACGCATAAAAGGTATAATAAATGAATGTATAATTGTATTCACATTGTTTAATAAACATAACACATAACATCGTTTACGATAACAATTAATTAGTATAACGTTGAAATAATCTAAAAAAAAAACGCCTACGAAAAGCAATGGCTATCCAATCTGTGAAGCTGTGTGTGTGTACAAACACACACACACACACCCACACCCACACACAGCGTTAAAACTTGAATGCGTGTGTGTGTGTGTGTGTGTGTGTGTATGAGAGAGAGAGACAGCAGCGATGGCGTTGGGGCTTTTCTTGCTATGTAGCATTTTTATTTAGTAGGGGGTCACCGTTCTAACCTAACCTACTTTTTGGTAGCAGTTTTCTTTTTGTGGGGGTCACAGTTCCAACCTAACCCACTTTCTTGGTAGCATATTTCTTTAAATAGGCAGTCGCTGTTCTAACCTAACATACTTTCGAGGAAGCTGTTTTTGTGGGGGGTCGCAGTTCTAACCTAACCTAATCTATTTTCCTGGCAGTATTTTTGAGGGTCACAGTTGTAACTTAACCTAACCTAACTATTTTTCTGACAGCTAACTTAACTCGTTACCTAACAGACGTGGACGCCTTGAAGGTCAACCAAACAATCAAGGCGTCTACGGCTTAGATTAATAATTTTAAGTAAGAGAAAAGCTAGGAGAAATACTTATAATAAACAACGAAACAGACAAAAAAATAAGGGTATTTTCACCGACCAGTGAACCCTACGAATCTTCTTTTACTTTGTAGCGCAAATCGATTTATATCACTTTCACAACTCACCACACTGATATTAATTTATTGATAGATCACACGTTGAAGTTTGCCAAGGCGTGAATAGTTTATCCAAGAAACTGGTTAATAAGTAGTTGATACTAGCTATACTATTAAACTAGCATAGTCAAAAATGTGGTAATGCTGTCTTGTCCTATACCTTTCAGCAACTAGCAATTAATGAAATTAAATGTTAATTTAATGTTATTAAGTTCTTGCATGGTTTAGGCTTAAGAGTATTATTGTACCTACACAATTTTGCATGATACTTGTATCTTACGAAAGCAAATAAAGAATCTGAATCTGAATCTGAATGTACTTAGTCAGGTCATAAGTTCTGTCACAAGGTTTTCGTCTAATACATTTATAATCCATGTTTTTAAATAAAAAATACAACCAATAAATAGTTGTAAGCCTACTTTATGCTGATTGACGTGTTATATAATTTTATCTAAAATATACATTATAATTTTTCCAATTCCTGTAAACGTAGATATAGTCGTCATATTGATCACGTGGGCTATTTCTGAAAATTATAGATTCACATAAGGGAGTAAAAATCAGCGTAATAGGTGTTAAGGAGTTATTGTTTATTGGCATAGTACCTCTATTATAAAGCGTACTACGTAATCAACATTTAGTTTTCTAACGAGCTTTGTTGTTTAAATATTACACTCCGAAGGCAAGCGTATTTTCAGTTCTGCGCAAAAATGCACACATTTTAATGACTGAAACGAGTAAACTTGAGAAAACATGTAGAATAGTATTATTTTGTTGGTCAAACCTATGTCAATCACTACATAGTATAAAACAAAGTCGCTTTCTCTGTCCCTATATAAAGAAAAAAAGAAAGAAAGAAAAAAAAATTTGCCACGGTCACGGAAATATTTACAATATAGTGTGTACAATACAATTTCAGTATTATATAGGTACTATGCGTGACACAAGGAACGGGCTCAGCATATGTTACGTCAGCTTATAACTGCGCAACGCTGGTTTTCAGTCCGTCCCCTTTTCACCAGAACACATTAACATTTTTCTGTAGAAACAGCCAAAAAAAAAAGTTTACAGATGTATAGACAGGTATACAGTTTCGCTGAGATCTGTTCTGATTATAGAAATTGCACTTAGCAATTCTAGAACAAAAAAATAAAATAAAATGCTACTGCTAAATTTTGTTATTTGGTCGGCCAGACTATATACCTACCTACTTACTTAAAAAAAAAACATGAATACATGGTTGTTGTTCCCGGGAACGGATACCGTTATTTTCTCCATACAAAATAACAGAATTATTTCGTTCTTTGTAAATTGAAAGAGATGTCACATATCCCTATGTATGCTTAAATATTTAATACTACGCAACGATTCACGATTCACTCAAACGATTTCGACAAAATCTGGTATATTTTATTGAGGATGAAAATTTGATCTAGATCAGTCAAATCTCTGAACAAAACCCGTGTTTTTAAGTTTTCATGCATTTACAATAATCTATCCAGTGTTAGATATATTTTATCAAAATAAATGGTTCTCAACATTCATATAAAAATTAAATTGGGTTAGAACAGCCAAATTTTCTAACTATATGGGCTTTAATTGTAAAGGCTAAGTTGATAAAGTAACTAACAAAAATAGGTACATTCCGCTCATAATTAAATTACTGGTCAATGATTATTAAATTAATGTACTAGGTACGTATGTCATGTCCTCATAATTCTACTTACTGACACTGGAATTGCGCTAATGGGAGCTACCGTATTTTTGCTCACCAGGCGGCGCCACTCATGCGTGGGTCCTTGTCAGGCGCCATTAGTATGAGTTTGTATGGCGCGAAACTAATATTAGAATAGATTATTTTTCATTAATTTCCATGTTAAAAGAGGTACATTCGATTCTAACTATTTTTCAGTTTTAGTTTTTAACTCTGTGTTTTAGAAAATTAGAGGGATAATACGGTTTTGTGTGATAATACTTGATAAAACAGTTAATTACTATCCGCGCTATTTTTAAAACGAAATATACTTCTTTAATAAGTTAACCTGGTCAAAATCAACATTTGCGAAATTATATTATGTTAATATCGGCACTAAATATGCTTATGGAATACGGATATGACGGATGGTAACGGAAAATCATAAGAAATAAACACATTTTAAATATTGTTTATTATACTTAAGGTTTGTACTTATTTCTATATTAAAAACTACTGAATGTTTTCTTTTGGCATTTGTATTATTTTATTTATTAGTTACTTTTTAGTAGTTTATAGCTTGATAATAATAATATTTTTGACAAATAGAAACGTGTTTGAATAAACTAACCTCTAAATTTACAGTAATTTACGGCCGTGTTATTTTACACTTTCAATTTAAAGCTTATTTTATAGCCAATATAATATTTTTTAGTATTTAATATATTTCTATGTAATAATTCCTCTAAGAGTGCATATTTTTCGAAATAAGCATGACTTAAATTAAAAACTAATGAGAAATGTACTGAAAATGACATATAACCTCTTTTCAAAGGACCCACGTTCCACTAGCGCCCCTAGTGGCGAATTCACTCGCGGTAGTCCTCATTGCATTCCGATATTGAATTCGCATAAATACAACTATTCATCAATTTATCTGAAATTTAGACCACAAAGCCGCATTCTCAAAGCGTTATTCATTACCGTGCAATCTGGCCGTAAAGGGAGGCGTAATTGCATCTACATGCAATCCTCGCACTAATTATGTTTGGCCACAACCGTGGGCGCGACACAGGACACCGCCGACAGTCTGTCAGGCGAGAAGTCAGCCCGGAGACTCGATGCTTTCAGGCTACCTTTACGTTTGTTCTAAATGTGTTTCTCGGCGTTATGTTGTTTAAGGTACAAGCCTGAAGTCATATGAATAAAGAGTAATTATAACACATACTTATCCAAAACCTTTGGCAATGATCTTAACGTGATCACTGTCAATTAAGCTACCAAGGAGGGATTTATAAACTTAGTAAAAAAATGGCCACCCTTATGAATTAGTTTTTATTACCTATGCAAATATTCACTGCGAGTTTTGGCAAGGGCATATCATAATAAGAAAACATCTAGTTCCAAATTCAAAGACTAAAGGTTACTAAGGTGGTCGGAAATCTAGCCCGACCATTCTCAGGCGCCGATAAGACTGTGTAGCTGACTCTGTACGTACGTAATAACATGGTGGATAGAGACGGCCATTAGCTGCCAAGGTAACTAGCATTGTGTTGCCTATGTTGAGCTAACGTGAAAGGCATACTACCAATTTAGTTATATGGTCACGTTTAATGAATAATGGGCAGATTTTTAATGATACTGAGAGGAAGTTGTAGATTTTTACGTACCTACACATTTAATTGTGGCATGTTATGTACAACGTACTTAATAATAGAAATCAATTATACAATACAATACAATACAATAACTCTTTATTGCACCTCAAAACACCAAAAATAACACAAACTGGTATAGATTACACATGAAAAAGAGGCAAACAACAGGCGGCAATTATTCAAAACATACAAAAACAAAGTGTTCTACCAAAAGGCATATTTAAAAAAAGAGCTATTTATATGTGTGTTAGAATGTAGTGTTCATTTTTGCCTAATATTGTATGGGTAATTTATTATTAGCAATTATTACGGTATAACACTGTCCGTCCTGTAGTGCAATTATAGATTGCGGCATTTAAAGTGTACAGTATCAGTATTGAACGCTGTAAGTTCATTGTTCATCCAGCGCACAATAGAAGCCTGTAAATTATCCCTCTTCCCAGATCAATCAGGGCATGCTTCGAGGTTGTATTAACCCAGTAATAAAACCATTCACAAAAACACCGGGAAAATCGCTAATAAATACTTTCAGCGACGTTATTCACCTACAAACAATTTGAGATATAAATACTGGTACCAATTTAATTTTCCGGCATTCCAAATTTTAAATACAAAGTATTTAACAGTATTAAGGAGTACAGTCAACAGCAGAAGTAGCTATTAAGCTTGCAAGGTGTTCAACATTATCCTGGCAGGGCCGTATTGTTATGATAATAAGAGTGTCTTAAAGTAATTTTGAACAGCTAAACGGGTGGGGACCCGCTTCGCTACTTCTGCTGCTGACTGTATTTATTGCTAAGCATATAAATACTTGAATTCGGTGTTAAAGTGCATAATACAGCAACAAGAACACTTCACGGCTGTACGATGGTGTAACCTCAAAGCCACGCGTGATTTGCCTGCTAACGGGGCTAAAACGTAGGCCCAGGTAAATTTACGTTAAGAAGAATAACATATAGGGATCCTGTAATGTATCTTTATTACCGGTTTTATTAAGATTAAGAAGATAGTAAGCTGCGTCGTTTTTATAGAGGCGTATAAAGATAGTAAAAGCCTATTTTTTTTTGAGTTCTGTATGATATAAATAAATAGTTAGAGAGTAAAAAAACAACCCCATTTAACCTATAATAGGTAACCATAGGAATAACAAAATATTTATTCTTGATGTTTGATCGTTGTCTGTTAATAACTTAAAATTATAAATCGCAATATGTCATAATATTGCAAAATTTATTAACTATGTAGGTACTATAAGGTGAAAGCAAAAATTCGCCAATTGGCCTCGATGAAACCGATATAAAATCGCAATTCAACATTGCAAAACTCAACACACGTGACGATAACCTTCATGTATGAATTATTAAGAAGAGAAGACATTGGCACTGTAAATGGAAGGGTTGCAACTGTTGCAGTAGAGTTTGGCGGTCAGGATTGTGCGACTATAAGTTCTACTAGGTTCCGTTATTGCTTTTAAGAAGCATTCTTAAAGTACATGGATTTTTAAATATTTTAAGCATAAGTGAAATCGTAAATCAAGATTTTTATTATTTTTTAATCTGGATGCAATGCTGCAGGAGGATGATAGTTAACCTCAAGGTGAGAAACAAACATTTAATATTTTAACCTAAATCAAAATCTTTCGTTTGCTTCATTCACCAATGAAGCTAATAATTATTTTATTCTTTTTTAGTACTTAGGTACCTGCAATAGTATCATCCGCTATGAAGTCTGCAAAAATATCTGACACAATACTATTAGGAAGAGGAAGATACTAAGTGCAGGTGACTGTACTTGGAAACTTGAAATTTCTTAATGTTAAATCCAAATGCAGCTTATAATAGTAAATCAAATAATCAAATCAGTTTTAATGTGTAATAAATAAAATTATAGTATTTACAAACTTAATTGAACTTGATCACAGTGTATGTCTCCTTAAAATAAACCGCACAGCGGTAGTCTTTTGTTGTTAGTAGAAAAAAATGTATTAAATTCCATGTTTTCCATTAATTATCTCTTCTAACCTAAATCTATGATACTGAAATCAGTTACCGCGATCCGCGGCAAGCTTCAGAGGATTCGATGGCAGTTTCCTGACCTACAAACGTACGTGCTTCGCGCCTCGCTTCAAAGTCGTCCTTGGGTGTTGGGTGTAAGGGGCGCTTCCGTTCGCACGGCACGCGACTTGCGTCGTTTCCTACACAGGGTTGCGTGCCGCCGTACGCATGCGGCTCGCCCCTTTCGACCCCCGGCAAAATGGCGGTGCCAACATGGCCGCCGGGCAGCCGCAGGGTGTTCCGTGGTGCTGCTCCCGAACGACATGACGTTGACACGATTTCCCCGAGCGAAGCACACCTTTGCTCGCTTCGCCGTGCGGCCGGCGTGATCGATTTGTTGCGACCGCGGCAGAGCTGCTACGGGACGCGCGTGCAACAAGTGATAACGTTTTACTTGCGATAAATGACACAATTGTATCGATATCTTGTGATGTGACTGTGGGATATTACAAATATAGAACGTGCCCTTTCGGTCGGTGGCGGCGCGGGTGACGTCGCCGCTCACGTTCCCCGCGCCGCGCAACGTCAACAAGCGTCACGCACTCCGCTCCGCTCGCATAAACACCCAATATCAACAACGTGTAACCTATACGACCAGTCCATGAGCACAATAGTGACACCTGCCCTATCCTAATGTAAAGTGTCGTGATGATAAGTAAACTAAGTAAACGTTAAAATGATGTGGAACGAAAATATGTGTAGCTAATAACGATTAAAGCCGGCACGTGAATATTTTTCGATATGATGATAGATACTGGCGGCTAGTGCACTGAAGTCGCTCGGCAACGGCACGAGCTCGATACAGTAGTGGTCGAGCGTTCGCGCGGATCGCGCACGCCGTTACGGCCGGCGGCCGCACGTGGTTCGCGAGTGACGTTAGTGATTTACGTTGTTGATGGCTGAGTGAACGGACCGATGGTTTGGTCAGGGGGCGGGAGAGCAAGGCGCGTGGCGCGCTAGCGCCATGCTGACATTTGTGTTCGCGGTGTGGTCAGCAGCTCGCGCGCTGGGCTGGGCGTGCGAAGCGCCGGCGACGACGCCGGAGGCCGACGAGGCCCCCGTGCTGCCACGGCTGCGCTCCGCGCGGGCCTCCAGCGACCTCTCCACCCTTAGTACTACCACCACTAGCTCCAGCCAGACCGGCAGTAGTGATTATTCTAGTAAAAGGTCAACGTCTTGTTACTATCATAAATATAAAAGTCAAGCCAAATAGGCCAAAAATGTATAAGTGCACTACTAAATAACATTTTAGATAAATCTTAGTAATTCAATTCCTTAAGACGAGTAAGTAAATCTTAGTGCCTACAGCTCCATTTAATCTAAAATTAAACTACATATTTCCTGTTCTGAGTTGATTTGCTTTTCCTTCATGCATGTAATTGTAGGTTGACGTCGTATACTTGTTTTGTCTTACGTGTTTAACAACTACATTGTCTGTCTTAATCAACTCCCATGGTTGAGAATTAACCTTCATATCAAGCACGTGGGTAGTAACACTAGTAACTTGGACTTTCGACTCCTCTAATTAATTTGTAGCGAGCTGGATGATAATTGTTTGATCTAACAGAGACCATAACAAATAGTATGTGTCATAATAAATGGCCACTATTTCACTTGTAACATTTTATTTAGCAAATACTTTGCTTACTCGTTCGTACTTCACTAAACTTTGTAATGCCTACTTATCGGTAACATATTTTCTAAAAAGTCCACCCAAACCCCAAAATGATGAAAATGATGGGTCCCAAGAACCATCATCAAAGGCAATCAATCACATTAAAAATTAAAATTTAACAGCAACCTGCCACTAGATAGATGCAGCTGGTGTGCCAATAGATAGTGAAAATGCAATCTTATGGAAAAAGATGCTAATTGTTTCAAACAAATGACAAATTGAAATAAAAACGTTAACCTATTTAGGTTTAGCACATTGTCTACTCAATTTACGACATACACAAAAAAACCGACGGAGGAAAACACCTTAAATATAGCTAAAAAAGAACGTTTATTATTAAATACGTAAGCGTAAAATAAAAAAAATTGTAAAAATGTAAAAAAAAAATGTAAAAATTCCATAAATTGATTTCCTTTCAAAGGAACCTGCTAACCAGGTGTGTATAACTAGAACGCTGCATGTTCAACTTAAAAGGCTCCAGGGCAAATTAAGAATCGGGCTTCCTATTTACTACAGACAGGAGGAAATTGTGTTTTAGAAGCAACATCAAAGTGAGATTAAGTTTAGAGCTTCCTGCTTTTAACGTCAGGTGAAATGCTTACAATTTAATTTTACTACGGAAAGGACAATGCCCTGAGCATATAGGTACAAAGCGCAATATCATCTCAAAATTGTGGATGTAACTTAATAACGAAACAATGTTACTCAAATAAGGCAACAAAAGCTTTCAAATCATTACAATCTATAAGTCAATACATTGTGTGTACAATTTAGTGTGTTGGCAAAGTTTTCCGGGCAATGAAACCAAAATTAAGGAAAAACTGTTCGATTTCATAAAAGTGTTTTTAAAATGTCACCAAGTAACAAACAAACTATGTTTAACGGACAACTGGACCCCATAACCCCCACAAAGGAATTAAATCACTTTAGTTTGTATCAATCGACAAAGGGATTGGACACAAATAAATTAATTGAGTGATTTAATAACGCGGAGCAGAGGCGGTGCAGCGGCGGATTCTTTTCACTCGAATATCTCGAATACCTACTCGAGTGCGCTCGAATTCAGTCCATCTAGTCATAGCGTACGTGTGCACTACGTGATACCGGGATCAAAGGACGATACGAAACGAGAAAACTTATATTATATACGTATTTGCGCTCCTGAATCGAATGTGCGAGTTGGTGAAATGCTTATTGTTCATGCAGAATAAGCTTTGATGGAAAGAGAAATAGTTCCCGTGACGTCTCGTAAGCCGTAACATCGATTTTACTCTAACTTTTCTTTGAAAATAACTTTAAGGTTTCTTGGGCAATAATTTAATTTGTTTGAATTCCGGCTCCATGAAGTAAATAAAGCACGAACGTAGATTAGCAGCATTGTTTAGAAAAAATATAGATATGTGATTGTTTTTAGTAAAAGGTACCACTTTGTCGATAGCCGATAAGGCGCTATAACCATAGAGATTTATATAGAAATGAACCTTATCAAAAATCAAGCACATTTACGTAATTACCTAAAATACAACAATATAATCCGTTATTAAATTATATTATTTAATGGAGACAAAATTCAATTCATCAGATTTGCAGATGACATTGCGGCTTTTGCAGAAACCAACTCTCAACTACAGTTATTAGTTTCAAAAATGGATGATATTTTCACACAATTCGGGCTTAAAATTAACTGCAAAAAGACCAAAATTCTAACCATTTCTAAACACCCATCTTTCCACAATCAAACATCACTACAGAACACAATATTAGAACAGGTTCGACAATATAAGTACTTAGGAAGTATTATTACCAACGACTCCAGATGCACCGCGGACATCAAGCAAAGAATTGCAATGGCAAAAAGAGCATTTAATAACAAAAAACATCTGCTCAAAGCTCACATCTCGAAAGGTGTGAAAAAAAGGCTTATTAAGGTGTATATATGGAGCATTGCGTTATATGCCAGTGAAACGTGGACACTGACACAGCGAGACAGAGAACGACTGGAAGCCTTCGAGATGTGGTGCTGGCGGAGGATGTTAAGGATTAGTTGGACGGAAAAGAAGACAAATGAAGAAGTCCTGAGCATGGCAGGAGAAAAGAGATGCCTGTTAAGCACCATAGCCAACAGAAGGGGCAAGATGGTTGGTCACCTGGTACGGCACGACAGATTCTTCCTAAACATCCTGGAGGGCAAAGTTGAGGGAAAAAGAAGTAGAGGAAGGCCCCGACTCACATATTTCAGCCAAATTAGAGATAAAGTATCTGCCGTGTCGTACGAGGAAGTCAAAAGGCTGGCCCAGAAAAAAGAAGAGTGGCGATTACTCCACCGACAAGAGCAAAGCTCTTAAATATTGATGATGATGATGAATCCGTTATAATAAATTCATTTCTCCCAAACGGCAGATCCCATAAGACTTAAAAAAGACCAGAAACTTCCTCAAATTATAGCAAAAACTATGCCTAATATTCAGACTAATTGAAATTGTTTTTCACATTTTATTTTAATATAAAATTTGCACTGGGTGTAATTTATTTAGTAAAGTTTGTCTTTGCACTTCACCCACTGCATCGTCTCTGCGAGAATTGTTCAGGGTGATTCATCTTTTAACGCGTCAGAAGATCTTTCAAAATTATTGATCGCGCCTGGCGTTCCAACACTATTTTTAAAATATACTATTAGACCATCCACAAGGTTGAATTTACTGGCCCTGATCTGATTAGATCAGGAATGTGCATTTGTGCTGAAACTAATATACAAAGTAATGAAAAATAATTATTAATTCAATCAATAAAATCGTTAAATACTTTCAATCACAATAGGTAAAAAACTATGATTTGCTCCACAATTTTCTGAACATTGTACATAAAAAATTCCAGGTCGATTAATAAAAATATTAGTTTGATTTAAACGACCCAGGTCGTTACGTTCAAAAAAACATTTACATTCATGGATGGATATCGTCAAGAAAAGAGACGCTAATAGAATATAATCGCACAAATTTCTGAACATTTTCCATAAAAAAATCCAGCACGATTAATAAACAATTTTTTTACTAATTATTTTAGTATACTAACAATTACTTTTCTTACAATTACAAACCGCAAAATTACCTTGTTATACATTTTGTTGTATGTACCTATTAAGATCAAGCGTGTAGGCCTCCAATAACAGTACTTTGGCCCTAAATTACTTTCTTGGGTGTCTATTGGGGTAAATTCTCAACCATCAATTAATTCAATTTCATTGATAATGACGGCGATTTTACGTGCCCGTCTTAAGTTCAGGCGGAAGCATAATTGCTTCCGCCAATTTAAGGTATATTTAATTAGATAAAAGTTTTTACTTTTATCTCTAAATTGATTATTTTTAGTAATTTTAATAATTTGTTTGAAGCGCCTGAACGCAACAAAAAATAATTCAAGCGGCAGTGTTTTTAAAATTTCAATCTTAGTTGAAAACACATTCTACAAGCATTGGGTATACTCGTACACGATTATTCACCCATTGGCCTATTGCAAAGTGCGCACTAACTTACTTACTCATAAAAAGGAATCATATATTTCTTTTGCACTATTGGGATTACAACGTAAACGAGGTAACAAATCCGTCGTGTCATTACGTGGTCTGGCTGATGCAGTGAGCTGACTAGGGCATTGTTCAGGTGGAGCGAAGCGCCTCGCCGGTGGAGCGCCCGCGGTGCCTCCAGACGCCCTCTGCGCAGAACGCCGGTGTCTGCCAGGAGACGGACTACTGGCAGGTAGCTAATCGGTTTTTAATTTTTTTTAAGGCGTCTGTGGCTTAGTGGTATAAAATAACTGTCAATGTGAACGTCGCCGTAAAAAACAGAATTATTTTTCGAAAGTTATGCACTAAATATTATTTGATCCAATCGATTTTCGGTGAACGAAAACATTGTGAGACTGGAATGACCCCAACAAGTCCTGCCCCTTCCAGGTTGGAAGGTCAGATGTCAAATGGCAGTCACTTTAAATAGTTTAAACCGTTAAAATTTTGGGATTAGGTTAACATGCAGACTCAGACTCTCAGGAAACACTGAATAACGCTTCTTTAACTTTTGAACAATACTTTTTTAAACTTGATGCCGGCGACAACAATCTGGCTAGGTTCAAAACTTAGAAGATTTTTTTTCTCTTATCTTCACGTTTAAAGCACTTGACGCCCGACATTGTTGATCAAGCCTTCTAAAAAAAGCAAAGCATTTTTACTGAAGTTGGGTGTATAACACGTTAAAACATTGTGTTGAAACAAATCAAATTACTTAATTGAATATTTTTGATTTGGTACTAAAGTAGTAACACTACTATATATATATATTATAAATTGAAATAAATAGATGTCATATACTAAAGAAAAGAAAAGACCAACACCGACAGAGGCCAATCCGTAACGCCATAACCATTAGGCCAACTGGTCTCACCGAAATGCCGGCGAATTTCTCGAGTATATGCAATCTTAGTAACAGGCAAGACGCCCGTGGCCATTTTCTAAGTACAAGCGACGTTGCTTTTGTTAGCCGCGTAAGCTGAAGAACCAAGTTCGATCCTAGGATTGGCCTCCGTCGGTGTTGGTCTTTTTCTTTAGTATATGACATCTATTTCAATTTATAGTATAACATGTTGGTTGTTAAATATCAGTAAAAATGTTAGTAAACATGTCAGTAGCCGCAAATAGAAAATCATGTTTGGGGTCAGGAAGTTCTTGAATGATTTTATATCTACCCTTATGCTGTCGTTGACATTTCATGCGTGTTTAGTAATACCCACGTCCCAATGCTATCGGACTCGTGCGACCGTTGTCGAAAAGTCGGAAACGAGGTAAGCAACACTGGTGACAATATTAATTGGATTAACCGATTGTCACGTGTAGGTAATGGAGCACTGAGTTGACCTTCTCTCGTTAATATACGTTTAATTATAATGTTGTTGCAGTAGGTACTCGCCAATCAAACGTTTTAAATAAGTATTTCTATATTCATAAAACTTAGAAACTAGTGCGTTAGTTTTCTAGTCAAAACTGTTTACCTAATAGTTATGTACTCCTTGAGCATAATAGGTTAAATAAGCCCTATACTTGATACAGTTTTATGGACAACACTTGTAGCGTAACTGCGTGGGGTCAATTAGATACATTGACGAAGAAAGTTAGCCTGTTAGAAACATGCTTGACTTTTTATGAAGATCGATTCTTTTAGCAGAAATGTCTGCGATCGATGCCATGTTGCTTGGAATTAAAGGAAATGTGCAAAAATTCACGATCTCTGGCGAGACTTTAACTCCCGACCCTGGCATGTACGCCGACCGTCGTATTATATTTATTATTATAACATATTGATAATCATACTAAGTAAGTAGAAATAATGGAGGTAAGAGTAGTTTATAATGTATATATGTGACTGCATATACTGCATATACTCGTATTGAAGGGCATTTTAACACGAGTGTTTTTATGCCTAACTGCATACATTACTTTTTCTACACATATCATACGTGCTCGAAGATGGTACAGAAACCGTGGGGAAATGACCTGCATTGTTTCTAGTACTTCTTGTAAAATATCTATATATTATAGATAGATATTAAAATTATGCAAAAGAACAATTTACACATGCAGGAACAATTTTTTCTCAATTTTTCACTCGTAAACAGTAAAAAGCCAACAAACAAATGACAGTTTGGAATGGCGGTGTTTTGAATCTAGAATAGACTTAAATTGACAGCTGTTCCAAACTTAAACTCATAACCTACTGTTTTCACGAGGTAATGTTGAAATAACAGCTCAGTTAATTCCTGCTGGTTGGTAATGATGGTCATTGCCTATGGTTTCTAAACGCATTTTAGAGCACTTATGATATACATATGAGTAGATAAATACTTTTATGCCACACCTGGCCATAAAACGCCTTTTTCCGCACGCTACGCGTACGGAAAAAGCCGATTTCTGCCCAAGTGTAGGCATAAAATGATGTACCTAACACGTGAGGTAATAAATAAAGCCCTTGATCGCATATTTACGTCCCTCGCTTGCAGCTCGGGTCGCAAACATCTGCGATCTTGGCCTTTCTTTGTGTTACCGCACTAGTTAGGTAATGTACTATTATGCGTTTTTAACTACTTTATAGGTAGGTACAAAGAGATTATAAATTCATAGCGTATCTCCACATTGCTACATTAATGTGGTATTGTGAAATGTATTTTTTACAGTTATCATGAAATCATGTTTTTTTACACATGTGCCAAATTATCGAGGGTAGGTATATAAATACCAACCGGGTCTTGCTCTGTAAGCAATACATAGTTCTCAACTAATTTCACATATGTACCAACGAACTACATATTTGTCTAGATTGTCACATCTAAATAGACTTGGCTCTCTACCAATGTTTTATAATGCAGTAAATGAATAAATATCTCATCTTATTATACCCGTCACCACGTTGTTTTAGGGATGTAATGTCAAGATATTTTAATGTACTTATAGGTACCTGGCTAATCCAGAATAAAAACCAAGAATGTAAAATATTTATAATTTTACATTCTTAAGTCTGGTTTGCATTGTTAGGTGTTAATAGTACCTACATGATCCAAAAGACAATTGTCTAATTGGCTTGCATTAAGATGTTGTTTGTGCTAAATAAGCATCCGGCCTCCACTCAAAATATGACGTGCGCTTTTCCGACTCATTAGGAAGTTACGATTGAAGAAGTACAATTTATATTGATAAATAGAACACCGTATCTCACACGTTTTAACAAATAAGTAAAAAGGTCAGTACCACGCTAATACAGTGTGGAAATTTAATACGGGTGAAACTCTTAACGGTGGTTAGTATAGGACATAATAAATGTAATAAGATAACTTCTACTTAGAATTCGAATTAAAATGGTATCCATATAATTTGCAAATACTGCTGTTTGCATTACATTGCTCTATCTCTTCTCTAACTCGCGCTAAACGCTCGTTTACAGTTACTTTTAGACCTCATGTTTAGAGTACAGTCAACCAATTGGAACCTTAGGCCACTGTAGGACTTAGTTTTTCATGGGCCCAGGAATAAGCCACCAGCGGGGATGCAAATTACCGTGGGCGGAAATTCCATTGCCGTCGGGTCGACGATGAAGTACCTGGGACTCGTTCTCGATGGTAGATGGAAGTTTGACGACCATTTCCAACGATTAGCTCCCAGACTAATGGTTGTGGCCGGAGTACTTGGACGGATCCTTCCAAATTTCCTTAGGATTTGGAAGCCAAAGTCCTGGCCGAGGTCCACTGGCAAGTGAAGCAGGCCAGGCATGAGGAAAACCCACCCGTTCCACAAGAGGTTCGTAAGTAGAGAGAAGAGGCACGGGAAGCTCTATATGAGAAATGGTCGAAGTAACTGGAGATCCCGGGGCCTAGCCGGGATTTGGTGGCTGCTATTCGGCCCATTGTAAAATAAATTACAGCTCTGACCCATTCTAAAAGAATGGGTCGAACGCAAACACGGTGTACCCTCTTTCCACCTCACATAGCTGCTGACAGGACATGGCTGCTTTAACTGGTACCTGTGTGAGGGTGGGACGGGAACCAACGACTGCATGCCATCATTGTGGAGGGAGAGTCGCGGATACGGCTCAGCACACGCGCGAAGAATGCCCTGCATGGGCGGAGCCTCGCGCTGTCCTATCTGTGGCTGTAGGACGAGACCTCAGTTCAGCATGTGATCGGCAGTGAGGAGGCCTGGGCGGCAGTAGCTACATTCAGCGTCTCAGTAACGATGCTGAAAGGAAAAGTTGAGCGTGCACGCGAGGATGACGTCAACTCGCTTCCTCAGCGACGCAGAAAGCCGGGCAGGCGATGAAGAGCCGTCGTAGGCAGGATGCAGCCGCCTAAACGGGAACTCTGCGGGTGATGTGTCGGGAGTTCCAGCACCCGCTTAAATAGGTTCCGAGCTGGATGGCCCTCAAGTGTTCCGAGGCGCCATCAGTGGAGAAGGCTGCTTGGGCAGCCTGCACAAAATGGCCTATAAAGGCAACGCTGGCGGGGGTATCGGAGGTTGTGTAATCGCGTTTCCGAGACTCCACCCGGTGCGAGCGAAGCGGTGGAACACCTCAGGGTTTTTACTCTGTGCGACTCGGATATTCATTAACCCTAAGTATTGTTTAAATACGATGCGTGAAACAATGTGAGCCGCTTTTATCATCGGAAAATACTTGCAAAGGTCCAAAAGGCATTTCCAGCGGATGCGGCCGATGTCGTGACATGTCAAAGGAGTCCCAAAACCCTTTCCAAGCTCTATTACGTTAGCTCACTGATCGCGCGTGAGTCGAACCTGCAGCCCGCCATATACGTTTGGGCATGTCTGCCGGATGTGCTAATCAATTGCCGGCCAGATACGTTCGGGTATATCGACCAGATGTGCCGGTATAGGATTTTTTTATGGTGGGCGGATATACCCACTATGGAGATCCGACGGATGCCCGAACGTATATGGCCGGAGATTGATTTAGGCCGCGTTTGACAGACGGTTCGTCAAAGATGCCAGGCGCACAAGATGTCAAGCAGCCGAGTTAAGTCTCGTCAGTGCGGACGCGGCCTATCCTCGACTTGACAATTGTACTGGTATTGCCGAGTTTCCAATGGAGACGTCGATTGGAATAGCATGGCGGTCCGCATTCCGCGAGTTCGGAGATCACATTTTCCACTCGAAAGCAGTTGATGAGGATCCGCTGTTTAGTAATACGACACTTACTGACCGGACCGGAGTAAAGTCGTGTTTTATTGCATATTGAATTTCAAACTTAGGGTTTTCAAAGACGGTAGGTTTAAGGCTTAGATTTCATTTAAGGATTTAGTTATGGAAGTTGAGGTAGCGTGGGATATAAAATTGTTGGGAAAAGTTAACCTAAACCTAAGCTCTGTATTTTAAACAGTGTGAGATATATTATCTTAAAGCAAAAATTTCTAAAAAGACAAAGCTCTCGGAGAAGTTAAGCAAAAGTGCAAAAGCAGTTTTATCAACAATAACATCATGCACAATAGTAGCCGCAAAAATATGGAACCTAAATAGGAATCTTATTACATCAGTAGGGACACTATATACTTATAGGTAAATACTATACCTGCAAAGATTAACAACTAAAAGACGTATCTTCTTATACTATGTAGCTTTAGAAACAAACGGCAAAATTACAATATTTACGAATACATTTCTTTTTCTTTCTTTTCTCTTTTAAATTTGAAGACGATACGATATTCATTGAAAAATTGTATATTTTTTTTTAAATTATAGTGTACCTATAACTAACTACTTACAACTTACTGGAGTGGTATATTTTAGATTTAGAGAAGTTATTGTTAATAGGTATATTTAATATTTGTAATAAAGCCAAAGTTTTGGCGTCCTGTCTCACGGCTTTTAACACTACTTACGTATTTATAACCGTTTATATGTTGACTATTTACCAAACTACTTTCGTTGACCCGTGGGGCTCGATGCCAGGGGTTGTTAGAAGTTATCGGAAATAATAACTTTTGTTTTTCGTCTCTATATCGTCTTGTAATCAAACCATTGCCGTCATTTGTTTTATCTGAAAAATGTTAACGTGATCACCACGCACCGTTGATTTATATCTGGGAATGATTATCGATAGCTTTTGCGCGATACTCATCGTTCTTATTTGAAATACAATATAAAATTTTATCTTAGTCAAAATTGGAAAACAACTATGTACATATTACCAACAAAAATCAGGTACAAGTACTTAGTTAAAAAGCCAAATTGTAATATATATACCTACAGCGAAATTATAAGCTACTAAGCTACTAATCCATGTTTCATATAACTTACACTTACACTTACACTTTGCCCTGCACTTTGTACCTGTACTATGACCCACTTCCTCCACGACTATCCAAATTGACTTTATTACCCCAATAAAGTTATATATTAACTATAAAACTCTCGTGAGACTCGAACATATTAAATAATATTTAAAACGGGTCACTCATGTAATTTAGTCGATTCTCGCTCACTTTTTGAGCGAAAATCGACTAAATTACATGAGTGACCCGTTTTAAATATTATTTAATAAAGTTAAATATCTCTATAAAACTTCATATGAAGATTAATATATAAACACAAAACAATTATTATATAAAATTATCCACCCATTTCTATTCTCTCATTTGATAGTATTTTATTTCAAAGATTATCATAATCTATCCCTTTCTATTCGTTTTTAGTCTTCCTTATCAATATAGTATTTTGTAACGCTGTAAGGTAGGTATAAAGGTTTTGGTTGGTTTGATTTGTGTAATACGTTTTTAAATTAAATCTATAGTATATTCGCCTATCAATTTCTTCTTCTACAGAATTATCAAATCTTCGTCTTAAGTATATATACTCCTCCACATATGAGATTTCTCCACTTTGACTTTGACTCCTTGTTGAGGTAGGGGTGCGAATAGAGTTTAATGCGTTGACATGATTTAATTGTATGTACTTCTTAGTTTTTTATATTACCTGTACTTGCGTAATCGTGAATATATGGTATATAGTAAGTAGAGTCTGTTTCCTGAAGCCTGATTGCTCTCTCGGTTGTTGCTCATCAAACTGATCCGATAGTCAGTTGCATAGTATAGTTGAAAACAATTTGTAGAGGGTTGGGAGTAAACTAATTGGCCTATAGCTGTATTTTTTTTCTTTTTTAAGGAAAACAGACAGCTACAATCATACATATGTTAAATACATTTAGGTTGATCAGAAGCCAACAAAGTTTCCACCGATATTTTAACACTTTTAACAAAACTATGCACGATGATACATATATAATAAACTGTAAAACTACTAACTAAGAACCATATAATTCTAAGAATGCACCTCTACTCTAATTTTGCTACACAGTTCTTATTGCGGTTACATAACTACTGTACTTTTGATGGAAAATGTCAGTATGGTTATATTTACTATTATGAGTGGAACAAGCCCTTATGACAAAGCGATTTCTAGAGTAATTATTTCTACTAGATTTTACTGCGAAAGTGATTTTGGAGCGAGTACGTAGGCCAGAGCATTTCAGGGACATTTTACTCAAGAGATATGGAGAATCGACAACATTATTGATTATTTTATATAGTAATATTTGGTCATTGTGTTCCCTACGTTTTTGCAGAGGAACAATATCATTTAGAAGAGAATTCTTAAATTTATAACTCAGACGTTTAATAAATTTGCGTTGGATACGTTCAATAGAGTCAATATAATGAAAATTGATACTGTGGGTTCCAAGTTGCTGATGCATATTCAAGTTGAGAGCGTACAAGTGTTTTATATAAAAGTTTAAAAGTATTAACATTTTTAAAATCTTTACCCTGCCTAAATATGAATCTCATCATTTTATAGTTTACTCTTTTATGATTTAGACATCTGCAATTAAAATCACAAGTTTTGTGCGATCTCGTTTACACACATAAAAACAGACTTTAACCCCTTAAGAGAAAAAAAAATCAAATATTAGCTTTTCACCTTCCAGATCAGTCATACATGCTAATTTGACATTTCAAGTATCCTTTACTCTTTCACAGTACAGCCGATCTTGTCTTATTGAATTTCAAACTTGGAGCTATTGACTATGAAACTGGAACATATTCTTATGCAAAATTCAACACAAATACAAAAACAATTTTCAGTAAATATTGGTGTTGCTTTCTTTCACATATATTTCAACGCTCTACAACAACACTGTTGCTCCTATATGATTTTCGATTCTGATAAATGGATATTTAATGCTTGGTAATCGATCGCGAATATGGCCACCCAGAGGAGTTTATTGCCTTAATTTATTTGCTGCAAAAAAATTGTGATGATAAATTTGTTATTTATGTACTTTTTTTAGTACCTGTGTTTCAAATATGAATTTTAGGGCTAACAACAGGTGATTTCGTTTTTACCATCTCTCAAAATGTTTTATAGGTCCTAAAATGTTCTAATAATACCATGATAATACCTAGGCATATTTTTTCTTAGAAAAAAATCCAGTTCGTTAATCAACTTTTAAGTCACCAAGTCCCATGTTATTATTACCCAATACTACAGTCTAAATGACATGGCTGTTCTACGTTGAAAGGTAACATAGTTCTTTATGGCAATTATATCTGACAGAATAGATTTATTTCTGACAGCAGACTTATGTATACAACCCAACTACCAAACGCGCAAGGTAATGACACATTATTGTTTTCAGAACGACTTACAGTACGTTGTCAGAACATTATCTAGCTTTAAATTAATATAGCTATTAGGTGTAATTGACTCCGCTGACAGTAAGTATACCTGTATAGACGGTGTAGCGTATGGTTAATAGAAACAGTATATTGCGTAAAGCGTTGTCATTCGAGAAGAGTAGTACTTTAGTAATTAAAAAAAAACTAGATGAAAACCCGGCTACGCTCGGGTATAAGCGGAGCGGAGCAAACTGGAAAGCGGTGCCTTGCTCAGGGCAAACCAGTAGACTGCGGGGGAGAGCTTTGAAAAGGATTTTAAGGTCGCTGCGCACACTGGTGAAGAAAATCCCTTTCGATACCGCAAGAGCGTGATAGGCATCCCCCGTATTACGAGTACCGCGCCCAGGCGGCCTTGGAGCACACACATTTTATTAAGTAAACGCACTTTATGATCATCCATTCGTAAAATAAGTATGAAAGCGATTAAATTTAGAATACCAGTAACAAACAGTCTAACAAAAAGTGGTTTTCCTTATAAAATATATTTGAAGGCTATGATAAATTTGTTGCTGTGTGCGCCCACAATGATAGTCGTACAGAATTACCACAGGAAAACTTCTCGGGTTAAAATGATAACAGCTCTTAACGAATTTCAAAATTTCCAGCAGCAAGCAAAAACAAATTAATTAATACTTAAGGGGCTGATAACAGTCAACTCAGCACACACTATTGGTATCGGAGTAAACGAGATCGCACTATCACCGGCCACATGGTTTAGAAGGAATAAACACGAAAATTATGAAAATAAACAAAACCGTAGACTATTTGTTGGCGGTTAAGATATGAGTATAATGAAATCGTGATTTTAATTGCAAACGCTTAGGTCAAAAACATAAATACATAAACCGTTTAATGGTGAATTTACAGCCGATTTCGTTAAATTAGGTCTTGTTTAAATCAACCCGGTTTTTGTTAAAATTGATCCTATGACTATTGCAGAGTAGTTTGGGCTATATTTTGGTATTTTTTCGTGCACAAAAGTACAAATTTTCTTTCAGCTAACTAGAAAATCAACGAAATTATCGACGCTGAAACCAAAATTGTCACGTCTGTACCCAGTTTACGCTAAAATTTTTGTGCAGTATTGAAATAAATAGTTATTCTTCAAAAACTGCTAAAAAAATTGATTAGGTGTTGTCAGGCCCTTAATGAACTTTACCTACTTAGTGACGATTTATGTTACCGATGTATATCCCTATATCTGATCGTTCTCAGAAGTGAATATTTCATTCATTGAGTTTCTTCGCAAATTAGTATGTATGTATGTAAATTAAGTTTCCTTTTTAATTAAAAAATACTGGTATATTTCCGAATGATACCGGGATCACTATCTTGAACTTTATATGTATATAGTCTGACAAGCAAACGAACGCAGTAACAGTAGGTTAGAGAGCATCATACTGTCTCTTTCCTACGCCAGTATTACCACCCCGAAAAAAGGGAAGTAAGTATGTAGTATTTTTCGCCTGCTGTTGCTGCATTCGTTTGCTTATCAGACTATAGTTTATCTTTTCTGTGCAGTGCAGTGTACTATGCAGAACTCCATGTAAAATCAACGGTTAACATATGTTTTTAAATAGAACAATCTTCCAACATTATTATTTTAACAATAGTTGGAGATGACCAAGGATGGTAAAGAGGCTATCATCATCCTTTAAGCTTATTAATTATTAATTTAATAAAGACTCACATAATTGATCTATTTATTGAACAGCATTGGGTTGTGTGACCAATGCAGTCTTTCGTAAAAGCGACAGTCCAGGAGTAGAATGAGATATTTAAAAAATATATAATTTTTGTTAAAGCTCACACCAAAAATGTGTCAAATGACCAATCGAGTGTGTATTCAAGGGCATACAACAATACTTACTACAGGAGCGGGAAAAAAAGAAGAATGATGAATTTATTAATAAAAAATACTTTTTAAACACATCATCAAACTATAGCAAAACAAATTTTGATTAAAACAGATTTATTTTGCCGGTAATAAGGTTTCAAATTTGTCAACTCATTAGGCCTTCATATACTCGTATGTCCAGTAATTTACTCATTAGGCTTCACTTCCGGGAAGGGAAATTACCTAAGGCAGAACACTAATATTATTCATGTGAAATTATTACAAGTCGAATCATATTTCTACCTCTTTTCATTGCATAATTTCTAGTCACTTACTTCTAAATCTTTCAGTATTACACATCTATATAGCCATCCGTTTTTTTGCCGCTCATTGATTTGCGGTTCAATATCACAGAGGTAATGCAATCTTATCAAATTAATAGTTAACCCGCTCCAAATCCAATTCAAATTATACCAATTCAATAAAATTTATGCTCCCATTTTAATCATGTGAAACTCGATTTATTTTTCTTTCAGCTAAAGCGAATGCGTTGCGCAAGAACCGATTTATTACCAATCCTATACCAATTAATCAAATGTTATAATTATGAAGAATGAATTGCCTTGTAATTAGACTAATTTTTTTTTAGAGATGAGAGCAGGTGTGTTGTGTACCAATAGTGTAAGTTAGAAATGATTATCGTTTTGAACTGAACTCGGTAACGTACAAAGACATTATATTAACAAAAGGGCAATGTTTTCTTATAAAGTATTATCAAGTTTTGTTTTCGTAAGCGCGAACTATATAGGCACTTACAATCAAGGTTAGATTTTTTTATGAAGTAATTTATTATACTGCTTCTTTGCCCACGCACACCCTGTTTTTATAAATAATAAAACCGATTCATACAGTGGTGTTCAACTAATTATGGACACGTTATTTTCCATACTATTTTACCTACAAATATAACAATTTAAAAAGTGCCTCACCAATATTCCTATTAATGACACCAATTATACCCATTTAAATAATATCTGTAATAGTAGACTCATGTGTTCCAAGTGTGCGCACTTAAGGTTTGAACCGTTGTAACATCTTAAATTACCAATATAATGAAACAAAACTTACTGATTAGTCAAAGCGTTTATTAACCTATAATTAACACAAACAACTGACATCCTACATGGCACTCATTTTTGGCAATTGACGAAATTCCAGCACAGTCCAAATGCGGACACTTACTCGCATATAGGGGTAGAAATACGCATCAGTGCGGGTAAGCATACGCAAGTATAATAAATCACAGCACAATCAAATACAATTGTATTAAATACAATTTTTAATAAAACTTAAACATTCATTTTGTCTAGGAGCAAATCTACTTAAGTATGTCATTAACATTAATAGAATTTTGCTAAACATCAACATAATTTGTATTTCTTACGTAAATATATTTATCAACAAAAAATTACTAACTTCTTCAATGAATAAACGGTTGCAGTAGGTAACGTTAACAGTCAAAGACTTATCTAAAAGGAAAAAAGAACGTAGACATTTAGCAGTCTTATTCATAAAAAAAATCTTGCTTAACACAGATAATTACGCAGTGCATTTATCACAAGGGAAATTACCCTGCTCGAAGCTGGTGCACTGCTCGTGCCACCAGCTATTGCAAAGGCTACATTTAATCCAGTCTTCTGTAGGTGGATCTTCATATTTGCCATTGCATTGCAAAAGGGGCAATAGTAATCGTTTTCGTCTACTGGCTCTTTACTTGAAGTAGATGTTTTGCCTGCGATTAGGTATTTTGTTTACTACGGCAAACTCATAAATCAGCTTTCTGAGAGCAACCATGTTAAGACCATAATAGAGTTCATGGCATCTCTTTAAATAAGCTAGTATCTCTATTTCTTGCTCATTAGTGAATGTTGGAACATACCTTCCCATACACGTAGCCACTGATCCAACCTTCTTCTTTAATTCCAGCTTGAGCTGCTGCTTGACTTTGACTTAAGCCTTGGGCAATTAATAACCTTGCCGCTTCAAATTGTTGCGCAGTCATGTTGCATCTATCGGGATGTTTTCTTTTATAGTTCCGTGGCATTTTAGATGGCAGGCACAACAGATTAAAGCTCCTGGAAAAAAATTAAAACAATTCAAGCTAAGCAATTACATGTGGGTAACTGTACGCATGCGCACACTTGTACGATGAGCAAATGCGCATACTTGACCCAAGGTACCAAAACGCAAACACCCTTCTAATAAGCAATGATTACGTCATCACACCAAGGCAACACATAACACACAAAAAACTTCAGTAAATAACGTATATTTAGGTATTAACACATGTGCAATAAATTAAATGCTTATACAAAATAATTAACTTTCAAAATTACAAAATATCGCAAAAAATTCAGCCGAAAACTTTACGTACCTCTGTACACAAAATGGCGCGTCCTTGGCCGGCGGCGCACGAGCGTCACTAACGGCGTTCGTAAGGGCACTGAGGGGAGGGGCGTGCGTTCCTTTAATTTATTTGGTTTAGGAGATAATACGATTGCGCACGGTTACCCACTGCGCACGCTTGTACTACATGACTCTACCTATATAATAAGTTTCTCATTTTACATTGGTCAAGCACTTTAGAAACTATAACCAAATTTGGAAAGTCATAAATATTTCAATAAAACAAACATACATGGTAATTATCCTGTTTTAAATATTAGTTATAATCATAAATGTAGGATTGGGTGAAATGGATCGCATGGATGACGTATTGTGAGTGAATGAGATGATAATTAAACCCTGTTAATGAGTGTGAAAGAGATAGCATGAATGACTTTAGTTTTAAGATATTCACCGGCCGCCATTGAGATGTAATTGAGAGCGATTGACTTAAGACGTGCCTATTGATACTGTGTTTTGATTTTTAATTTAAATATACCAAGTTCAGTTTTATTTGGTTTATTTGCATATCCACTTCCTACATAAATATTTATAGGAAGGACGAAATACGAAAAAAAAATCGTGTCCTTAATGTTTGCATACAAGTTTTTTGATAGAGGCCTCTAGCGGCAGCAGACGAAACAACATGCTGAAGGAAGTTTGCTGAAAGCTCGATAGCTGAGTTTGCACTTTGTTTGCGTTATTAGTTCACCTTCCCTTAACTAGATGTCGTTAGTTAGTCTACTCAGTTAATACAGCACTCATCTGCAAAATGTTTGACAGAGAATTATAATATAATATTAAAGTTTTCTGGCTTTATTGCGATATTTCATTAATTTAGCTTATTTATTGATTTAAGTAAACTTTATTTCTGTACCTACAAATAGTATTCGATAAAAATTAAATTAATTAATTATTACAAAATATCGAATTGACGTCAGTGATTTTATCATAGATTATTAAATTAATAGGTAATCTACCTGCGATAAATAAGGCATGAATATCGGAAAAAGTGGTTATCGTCTGCCTTATACATTTCACTGTTGGGCACAGGCCTCCTCTCAATGTGCACGAAAAGGATCAGACTAGTCCCCGCGCTAGCTCAAAGCGGGTGGGAGACTTAATAACGATGTTTTCCTTCAACGAAATCGTAGTAATGTAATATAAAATATCAATTATAAATATTTTTTGTATTAAAAGTCTACTTTATAATGAGATAGGGCGCTATGGGCTATGATGAAAGGGTTTTTTCACAAAGAGGCACACGTACCTAATGCTACCAGCAACTGAACTATTAATTTTTATGGTACCCAAACACACCCTACGTGTTTTTTTGGTTAAAAACACGTAGGCACTTTTTATCGTACGTTATAGACAAGCATTCATGTATCCAAGTGTCATCACTATAATGACCTTATCTAACCCAAAACGATTATCTAACTAAAATTACCATGTTGCAACAAAACGACGTACAGATAGTACATTTTATTACCACTAAGCCTTTTTCGTACTGTCATACTTTTTGTGACAAGCCATCAGCCGCCTCGATTAGCTACTAGTTTTAATTGATAACAACTATTATTTACTTAATTGTGATTGGAACCGGATGTGTGCAATTATGTTTTAATTAATTACTATAATGATTTAATACATTATTAAATAAATAATGCAAACAAATCGATAAACGTTTTATCACTAAATGGGCTGAAAACTGGATGACCAATGTTATCCTGAAGTGTACTAAAATGACTGTTACAATAAGGTACCTGAATTCGTGTATAAAAATATGTATGTATAATGTGTAATATATTAACACTGTACTGGTTCTGAAGAATTAAAGCTTAGCTAATATTAAAAACTATAAGCACATGTTGAAAAGCGCATGTTGGCCCTTTAACTTGACATTAGCCGTCTATACCTGAAGTTGTGAACATCTCAATAGATTTAAGTGCCTAATTTAATATGTGCGCGTGATTTATTTTGCGTATTAAATTGTTTCAGCTTTGATGTGGAGAATGGCGCCGCGGGGGGAGCCGCGGGGGGCGCCCGCTCCCCGCTGGAGGGGGGCTCGCCCTCCACCGCCCTCGTGCTTCAGGCCATGCCGCAACGCCGCGAGTCCTTCCTATACCGCTCAGACTCCGATTTCGAGATGTCACCCAAGTCTATGTCGAGAAATAGTTCGATAGCCAGCGAAAGGTTAGTAAACAATTCTGGTTCCTGCTGGGCAATCATGTAATACTCGTACGGACGATATGCGTTCTCTTTGACTGTCACAGATATAATGTATTAAAATATAAAACAATTCTCATAAAATTGCTGCACTGCAGGAGTTGAGTGTCATGATTACTCTGCATGGTAATAACATGAAATTTGCATGCAATTGGTTATTATTGAAAAGCTATATAGCCATTTTAGATTCTTTAGATGCCTAGGATTAATTAATTTATCTCGTAATTTATCTATCCACACACACAGAGTAGTTATGTGATTTTTGATCGCGTACATAGCATTAACCGTATCATATTATTTTTTACATTCAGTAGTGTACAACAATTATCACCTGTGGCTAGCCGAAGAAGAAAACTAGAGAAATTGCCAACAGAAGGGGTTGATAAATCGAAATCGTAAGCGTTTTAAAATTTGCCAAGGATGGGAAGCGGGTTACACTAATATCATTGTCGCTATCAACGGTCTTTTATTTTAGTAAAATGACTCGGAATAGTACATTACATACCAAGGCCGTTTAAGTGGGAAATGCCTCGGATTCCATGTAATTGTCTAACATGTGATCCGAGGCTTTCCCATTTACCGGCCGAGGTTTGTATACTATTTTTCAGCCCGACGGAGCCGGCAGGCGGCAATTTAGTTTTGCGTAAAGTGGCGCTTACCGGCCGTAGGACTGAAAAATTTTTTATACACATTATTGAGCAATTTGCACAACCATTGGTATGCAATAGACTAAAATAAATCATTTCATTAAAGGACTAACGGCCCTTTAATACAAAATTAATTTGGCATATAATTTTATTTTCATGCAGGTATAGTAAATTCCGCACAATTCTAACACCATCAAATTTCGAAACCCCCAAACTATGTAGATAGTTACTAATAAATGAATGGTAATTGGTAAGGCTCCATTGTACAGGATACAGGATAGGATAGTACTCAATGTAGCTGTCACACCGCGACGTATGCGGAAGTCGAACGGTGAGAAAGCCGTCTAAAAGCATATTCATTGAACAATTTTTTTAATTAAACTAGTAAACCAATGTTCATTGATGTCACTGTTGCTCCTGATAATTTTGGGTAGTTTTCTATTATGGTAAGCCTGTTTTAAAAATGAGAGATCTACGTAAGTATGAACTCAAATAATAATAAAGGTTTAGGTTGGTATGATATCTTTCAGGAGCAGGAAGGATGAATTATGTTAAACGTAATTTACAAAAAAATCTAGAATAGTCAAAAAAACATTTTTTTATTTTTGTTTTAATTCAAATAAACTTGTTTGTGAGCCAAAACTTTTCCACTGTGAAAGTTAAATATTACCCATACAAAAACGTAGGTAAACAACTTTAAAAATGTATTCTATTCAAGGCACTATATTTTATAGAGGTATAATTATGAAAGTATCAAATAGCCGGCCATATACTTTCGGGAAATCCGCTGAACACATCTACCATACCATCATTGATTGGCAGATCCGGCGGATAAGCCCTAACTTATATGGCCGGCTATATAGCTGCTTGTCTTGTATTGTTCTTCATTAAAAATATGTCGTATGATAGTGATAGGAACACCGTATCAAGTCCCGTGGTCGCGGTTAAAAACACATTTTTCATTTGGTGTGGTTACATCCTGAAATGGTCCTCTATTTTTACTCATTGTCTTTAGCTGTTAGAAACATAACTTTTAATGAACATAATATATAAGTGTAAAGCAAGTATTTTATAATAAATGTCAATTACTAGTTAAGTATAAAGAGTTAGAAATACTTGCAATAAAGTATATATAACCTAAACATATAATCTAAATTATAAATCTAATACAATTTAAATTATCTATCGTATTCAGCAAAATCTGTATTTAATGTAGTAATGATAAAGTGGTAACTAATCGGGGTGTTACAAAGTCAAATGCTCCTTTTCTTACGACAAAACACAACCCAATAGATACATTATGTACTTTTGAATTCAAATTACCTTCCCAGGTTTCTTAACAACAATGTAATTGTATAAACTCAAACTTCTAATTACGTTAGTTATAGACCGATTGTACCTTTATATACAATTTTGTCTAACGTAAAGTTTAGTTTGTCAGACCACAAACAAGTTTATTCCCAGGAGTCTAAGACAACTATTCAAGTTTTCTACAAGTATCGTAAGTCTACGAAGCACTTGAATACAAACTTGCTAGCTATATTCAGGCAAGCCTCGTCACATCATGCATAGAAAAATATAACAAAATATGTTTACATTATTTATCAATCGTTTGTTCAAATATAGGTACCGAGTAGTAAACTGGTACCTACAATCGTATAATTTTGTGGACCAGGTACCTATATGATATTTGTAATGCCTTTTTTCTTCATTCGTTGTGACACATGAGAAAATGTATGTTTTTAATATTTTCAGTTATTACTGATAGTTAACACATATTATATTTTAAAAGAGATACCTAAAGAGCGTACGAAATAAATGAAGAGCATAAATAATTACTTTTTTGGGTTATGGACTTTTTTACTTTGTATTTAATGTGGTGCGGTTATTCACGAATCTGTTCTCAAATGGATGTCTCACATTAAATATAAAATTGCATCATGATTGTACTAACAAACAAACAAAGATTAATTTAATTTATAAACTACATATGTAATATGTATATATATAATACTGATTCATACTTAATTATTCGACAACAATATAATACTATGATCTCGTATAGTGTAGGTATACCTATACGGTATTTTTTTTTCTTTTAATATAATATTAACCACTGGTGATAGTTACCCATCGCATGCCTATTTGCTAGAAATCAGCGACGATAGAGAATAGTTCAAAATACAAACATTCGAGATCGATTTTTTAGCAATTAGAACTTGAAAGTCATCTTTTTTTTTAATTATTATTTTTCCTAAAAAGGAGAGCACCCATATTTTCTGTTAATTCGTGTTGCATGAGATATGTTCTTTGTCCGTTGCCCTAATTGAACATACGATTGACGAACTACTTAATCATAGTTAGTTAATAAAAAGTTATGGCATAAGTTGTACAAATTATTAGCGCTTTTCAATTTCAATTGAGACCTAATTGTTAAGATACCTACCCTAAACCTTCCAAATCGTACGTAACAAAAAGCATAAGACGCTGTAAATTTACGTAGTCTACGAACACTTGAATACAACAAGCACATACTAAATTACACTTACCCACCTCTTCTCAACAAAGACACCTCAAAGGCTGAATGTGAAGGCACTTCTAATGTCAAGGACGAAACCTTGCGGCGAAAATGCAAAGTAAATACAGGCAATAATGCCTTTTTCATCACACTTGCCCGTAAATGGTGATATTATATGCAAGCATACTTAGACTTTATGAGCTGTATTAGCCCATGGCCATAATGGATTCTCATGCTACTTTACCGCCCGCCCGGGGCTCCCGGAGGACCTGCGCCCCACGCGGATGCCGCACGTAGCTGCCGCTTACCCCGGAGTACTGTGGACTGTGCTACTATACTCATAATTATTGTTTATTTATCTGCCTAGTAAGTTAATTTGTTTCCTCGCAAATGTGATGAAAAACATTGTATGTATCAGGGGCGGTATAAGACTTACGAATATTCGTAATTTCTTGTTTACCGTCCTTAATACACAATGGACTATTGTGCCTAACCCCTGTACACACATCTACTAACATTTCACTTGCTAGCTTGCTCACAATAGCGGAGAAACGAAGCGCATCCTTTGGCCATAGCATGAAATGATTTGGATCTAACGCCATAAATGTATATATATATATATGGTAATATTTGATTGTTCCGTCGATGTCGCACCGCACCGCACACAATGCTATTGTCACAGACTACAGAGTTGCTCTCACAGGGCCTTCACGGCGTGACACTATTCTGGCACTGGCACCGATCTAAAGCTACTCCACGATTTAGGTCCCTGGTGCTGCCGAGCGTACACATAAGCGTGATACGCGTGCAACGTTAAACCCTGATTACATTTCTTAGATTCCATCAAAATATCTATATTATTTATGAATTTGGTAAAATATACACAAAGTATTTTTTCTTGTCTAATTTTAAAGGTGAAGTTAAAACATCTACTTATTGAAACCAAGAGGAACTTACCTCTGATACCTGTACCGTAAACCCGGGTTACTTTAGCCCTAGGAAATAACGTTACCCACGCATAAAATAATGACTTATATTATTAAATAGGTTTTTTTTAACATCACTAAACGACTATGTTACTTAAACCAGTAAAGTTATGCGGTGTCGTTTTTAAAAGGCCATAGTCGGGCCTATGAAAACAGGACTATGGCCTTTAATAATTTAATGACATGCATCTTTATGGGTGAGCAATGTTACCCCCTAGGACTCGAGTACCTCGGGAGTTCATGGTTTACGTTATGGAAGAAATATTCTTATTTGTAATTTATTCTTGCACTGGTAAACATTTAAAACTTTCCTCAATACCACTGACATAACGCAAGTGATTGATTTTTCACATAAATCAATAGGGCATTTTTTGGAATCTATCGACTAATCAGGGCATAACAAAGTTGGTTCTTTCTTTTCCTTATTTTGTAATTGCTTGCAGATTCAAGGAGTCCGAGGCGGCGCAGCTGGACAGAGCGTATGTATATTAAACTTACGCACATTAGCACGCCTGCTTTTTCACTGTCTCGGTTTTCTTGGCTTGCTTTTTCATTAGCAGTTCGTTTTTTTTCATGTTGGTATGCTTCTACTGGTTTGTAACTTATGGTGCTTTGGTGAATCGTTAGCAACGTCTTAGGGCAAAAGGTGGGTGTTTCTCTCGGTGCTTTTTACATTTATTATATACTTTATATATAACTTTTTTTCTCTATTTTATCAGCACGTAGGCATATACGTTTAAACATTTATGTAAATATATAAATATGGATAAATAATTTACACATAAAAAATATTCTTATAAAATACGTCTAATGTAAAATGAAGTCAATAATCTAAAAAAATCTAAATTAAAATACAAAGCGACATATCCTACAATTATATTATATTTTTTAATTGCGCAGCCGCGGTTGTTGCGCGTTCTAGGGTCGTAATCTGAAAAAAAATCCTAAATCAATACCGCAATATTCGTTTCATGAGATTATAACAAAAAAAATAGGGTTCACTTTAATAGCCTGTGTGTAAATCTGAGGCGCTCAAATAACTTTTTTTTTCAAATTCCGTGTGGTCCCCCCTACCATTAAAACTGGTAGATTATCAGACACGCACGCACGTGACACGTTCGAGTGTTTCAGGATGACGATTTTTTTTTTGCAAATTTAAATATTTGCTACAAATTTGCGTCACTTCCAAATCGTCAGTCTTTTGAAAGAGAGTACTTTTAGGGTTCACTTAACATCCTCTATGAAAGTCTGACGCGCTTGAATACCTTTTTTTTTTCAAATTTTCAACCCTTCCGTATGGTTACCTCTGCCATGCAAACCGGCAGATTAACATAGTACCTACTCTTGTATTAGCCACTGACTTATACATAAATATCTGATACGCTCTAGTATTTTCATGCAGAGGTTTTTTACAATTTTAAAAATCTGTAGACGCTTCCTCTACCACTTAACAAGAAAACACTAACTAATCTTTTGACTCTAATAGATCCTAATGACGGCGCCCGAGTTACTATAAATTAGCATCTTGGTTTACTATAATAAGCAAACTTGCAGTAATGTAGAAAGAGCAAGATCAACTGAGAGAAATATCAGCTAACCAACTTAATATACAGAATGACCAAATAACAGGTGTACCTACATTTTATTTTTTAAATTTTATTAAGGTTTTTTTTATTAATTATAATTAAATTCAAAAATATGTTATTGAGGAATGGCAATAAGAAGGCAAATGTGTAGTAAATGTCTACTTACAGCACAACGAGAAATGTGATAATTTTTCGTAAATTTTCCCACAATTCCGGCATTATGTCTCAGAAACCAGTTTTTAAGTGTCCCAAAGGAGAATGGGCATTTTGTACCATGAGTGTATACGATTGAAACGTATCTCGTTTGAAAGGTCTTCACCTCAGCATTATTTAATTGTATGGCACCAACATTGGAAAGCGTGCAGGGGCCGGACTATATAAAAAAAAAAGCTGAGCATGAAAACGGTTGTTTTATAAAATCTAAGTTAATTAAGCAGTTTTAGCGTATTTGATTCGAAAGAATATAAAGAATGCTACACTTTTGTATACCACTCCCAACGCCAGAGCACTTACAGGGCTGGAATTAGTGGATGAAAAATATACCATTATGAAAAAACACTCTCTACGCTACGAAAACTAAATTGTATACACATGTCGTACATAACATGAGAAAGGCATTTTTATATGTTATTTTTTGTAATCTTCATTTTCGCTCCAACCGATGCAGGGACCAAAATAAGCCTATTTTACGAGTTAATTAATTGCAATTAAAGTTAATTAATGACGGCTTGATTTTCCTACTCACCTCAAGATGGCGCCATTGTTGTAAAATAGGAATTTTTGTTACAACTACCTCATTGTATCCGCCTTAAATTGATTGTAAAATAGGCAATTTATTTTTATGAATTAAAACTGTTGATTTTCCGTTCTTAGCTATTATAATATAATCTACAATCTTATTTACTACCGACATCTTGTATCTAGTAGACAAACCGAGTAGACGGCGAGTAGGTGAAGAAAATGCTGGCTCCATATAGTCACTTTTAAACGCTAAAAATACTTTTGAAGTGTAAATTGCAAACTATGTTAATTTCTGAATGTTTGCCATAAAATAGATTGTTCTGTCGAAAAAGTTCGGTCTAAATGTCTATCTCTAGGACCTTTGCAAATTGATTCATGGCTTTGATACAAACTTGCTCTAAACAACAAGTTAAAATGTACTTCCTAAAAATATCCACTATCCACTAGAACCTAATATTAAATTAGCATATAAACACCGTTTATGAAAATAGCTGGTACGTGTGTCTGTTTTAATGGGTTTATGAACCTAAATGCTTTGCAAGACATTTTATGTAGGTTACTTATTAAAATATGTAGGTATACTGTTTAATAAAACATTTTGAATACTTTTAGCTGCTTTATTTCATTCAAATCGCGATACAATAATTTAAAAAATAACATTAGTAGCAAAATTCTGTAAAAGTGACTACAGGTTTATACTTATAGTCTATTGTGGTTGAATTTTTACCGACTATCTTCATAGGTGTCACGTTCTAACAAATATGCAAGTGCGAAAGTGACGCATGGCATGATAGTCGATAAAATGGCAACAGTCACTTGGATGCACTGTAGGAAGGTACTAATCTTGTAATACGGTAAACACATGCCGTCGCTGTCGATAGAAACAGAAAAGGTAGAAATTAAAAAGTCGCAACATCATAGTGTCGTCCCGTTTTATTACACATCTTCATTTGAAAAGGACGATACTACGGTGTTGCCACTTTTTAATTTCTACCTTCTATCGCACTGTAACAGAGGGCCAAATGATAATGTCACATGTAGGACTGTTACTAATATAATATCGTAGCGTGCGTCTTGAGTAGGTACCTACACGCTGCACAAGGCCCAGACGCTGCCCACTACTATGGCCAATGCCTGTTTCTACTCTCATGGGCCGTCCACACAATGGCCCATAATGGGCCATGATAAGGGACGCAGTTATGCGTTAGCAGTACGTAATATTGTCACATCTTTCTACTGTATAGCTGCGCATATCGGTTGGTCGCAAAGACAAGCCTTTATTCCTTAACAAAAAAATCTCCAAAGGCAAAAAAAAATGTTAGTAGCGAATATCTTTTTAAAGTGGCCGTATTTAATTTTGATTCTCAGGGCTAACATTGAAACATTTGAAACGAGGAAATGCTGCCAGCATCCTATGTACAATAGCTCAAGGACCTATTTTAGACTTAAGTTAGGTAGAGGTAGGTAGTTAAGTAAGTTACACTTACTGTATATATTTTGAAAATTAATGTATTTAAACATTTGAATATGAATTTGGAGTATTTTCTCGTGAACTTGTGTTTCGTGTGAAATTGCCATCCCTCAATAAGATGTCTTAAACAAATAATTTCTAATAGTAAATTTCATAAAGTAAAATGTAAAAAAATAATTGGCCTCTTATTTGGCCACCTGTACATTTAATATCTGAATACGCCTGGAGGGCCCTCACTAACTGCACTGACGTGCGCAAGTTGTGCATCCGCCACTTGGCACAGTTATCGGTGCACAACAAAATAATGGATATCTCAGTTATCCTGTTACACCAGAAAGCTATTATCTAGTAGTATTCTGACTCGTGTTTCGTAAACCAATTCTTCCACTCATATGCAGGTTTTACATTAAAAAGAGGTATTATAACATATATTATATAATACAATCGATAGTCGACTACGATACGGTGCAACAAAACTTAAACCATTTCTTGCACGATCTAAATCAATTGTTTGCTTTGGATAAACACCTATAATTGTATAGCTTCCTCGTAACCTCTATGTATTTGTACAGACAATCGATCTGGTTTGGTTCTGTCTGAGTAAATGCGTGTTTTCAATGTTTCATGTTTTGGACCTTGGCTCAAGTACCTGGTTATTTTATTAATCATTAAACAATAAATTATTACAATAAATATTCAAATAATGGTACGCTGGATACAGATAATTAATTTCAGATTAGCTTTAACAGATTTGTTGCGCTAAACAACCTTCAATGTGAGACGCTACATTACTGTTTTAATTGTTTCTTTTTATGTGTACCAACATGAGATATTTTTGTAATACACTCTCGAAAAAGTAGTATTAATTTAAACAATACCCCTATTACAGATCTTAAAGAGCACCGAGGATATCTCCTGTAGGATGTACCTATAGTATTTAGAATTAGCATCAAAAAGTGATAAGCGTAGCATGCGAGTTCTGTAAAGGTTTTTTTTTCTGATTGTGTTATTTTTTCTTATTGCATCTCTAGTTATTAAAGATATGAAAAGTGTTGGCATAAAATATATATCAGACTATGTGAGTAAGTAAGTAACGGCTTTCCGTGAATGCGGCACTGTTATTACTTATTACCATACTTCCATATATTGACCGGACACTGGAATTGTCCAGAATGCACTTTACCCGCTCTCGACCATACAAGTGCATTTTAAAATGCCCGCCTATGCATGTGTGAAACTTATGCTCTAGAAACAGTAAAGTACGGAATCGTATAAAGTTATTTACATATTTCTAGAAATAGAAAATATTTATTCATGGCATGTTCGAGTATATTTTTCGCATCTGATATTTGAAATATACATATAGGAATAAGCAATTGGATATAATATTGGATTGGGTAAGTAGAGTAAGTGTACCAGTGAATGAACACTTAAACTTTGACCGCATACTTTTCTATATTTGGCCGTAATAATATAACTTGATTGACAAGTGTTAAAGTTCAAATTATAACATTTACCTAATAGGTCATATGCGGTATAAGAAATCTTTTATTGAATACTTTAACGATGTTAAACTCTAAAATACTTACTACGTATTAATAAATAAAACTAACTTAAAAATAAAATAAAAACTACCTAAAAAATTAAATTAAAACCACCTTAAAAATAAAACTACCTTAAAGATCTAACCCAGAATTACTGGGCAAGTGGGCATGGTGACCAACCCAGGCGGCATTCCCGCGCTGAATTGTTATTGAAATTATTTGCTGAAGAAAGCCGCCTGCGCGAGGATCACCCGTTGCATCCCTAAGGCGCTTCCCTAAGAAGCTTGGTAAAAGGTTACCTAGGGAAAATTTCAACATCCAAAATTTACTTGGGGCGTTTTGCAACATTTAACACAACTTTTAATGAAAAAGAAAATATTCAAGTTTATATTGATTGCTTTGTTTTTGCAGTCGATGTCTTTAATTTAAATTTATAGGACATTTTAGAGGCGAAATTGGAAATCTCCAATTAATGACAACCATTTTCTACGAGTAGTGAATAAACAAGTAGGTTCCAATAGATGAACTTCTATCACAAATTATGATTAATTGAGTTAAAATCAAGCCTTGCTTTGCTTTATATTAATAGAAACTGTTTTCGATATAAATTTCTTAAAGTATAATATTTAGTATGATTTTACATTCACTGGGATTAAAATGTTAAACACTCACCTGCTATATTAAATGTTGACTTCTAACACTGGCCATTCAAAAGATAATCAGTTTTTATTAAAGACATATTATAATTTTTTTTTAATAAAATTACTAACACGCATACTTCCTGGCAACGACAACGGATTTTTACAAAATTACCTTACATTTATAATGAAAAACACTAGGTGTAAAAGGCGAATATGTAAAATGTATCCGTATCATTATAGACGTACTAGCTGTTACCCGCGACTTCGTCTGCGTAGTATAATAATATTTGGTAGTGTATTTTTATTAGCATAAGTATTAAAGACCAAATTGACTTGAACTGTAAATTGCTAATTAAATTCCGGGGCCGTATAAAACAACTAAGTAACTAACTTGCAACAGTTGCAACTACAGTAACCTGTTTTTTTTTCTCGTTAATAATTCAGGACATACCAAAAATGCTGGTGATCAATATTGTAATCTGATTTGGAAAAAATAGTCCACTGAATGTTTTTTTACAAACATTTTTTGTTTTTTTTTCGCCTAATCACAATACGATACTGATTACGCATTTAATCGAATCAGCAGCATTTTTGTTACAGCTGTTGGTATCTTTGTATCTACCACATATTAATCTTTCTGTGGTTGGATACGCTGTAGATATGGTAAAAAGTACGTCCGAGTTTACATAAATTATCTTTTAATTAAATAAGTAATCAAGGCCGAGTGTTTTTGATCACGGTTTAAAACACTGTCTTAAGCTCACTGAATTTAACCCACGGAATATCATTCGATACCTGATTACTTACAACTTACTTCCCAGTGAAGAAAAACATTGCGATACCAAAATAATTACGTTGCGCATATAAACATTCATTAGGTAGTTATATATGTCTTATCCAAGGACGATCCTATGATAGGATCGGCATAGGCCTTTGTTCGTATGTACCTACTCAACATAAGGTAAAAACAAAACTGCTGTAAAAAAAGTGCAATGCACAGGATTGAATTTACTATTTTACTTGCTTCCTTCCCCCTTTGCACCTCTATATAGGCTGATTTTCGTAACAAAAACTATTCTGTCCTTTCCTAGGAGTCAAAACTTTCCCATGCCAAATTTCACCTTAATCCGTTC
The DNA here is from genome assembly GCA_949128165.1 of Lathronympha strigana. Lineage (NCBI taxonomy): Eukaryota > Metazoa > Arthropoda > Insecta > Lepidoptera > Tortricidae > Lathronympha > Lathronympha strigana. Next base: position 8,023,775 of record OX421907.1, on the reverse strand, counting down.
AGCTTTTTTAATTTACTGTCCAAAATTTAATTGAAGAAACCGTGCTGGTTTTGTGACTGCATCGCTATGCAAGATCAGTTTGCTAGACAACAAAAATAAAATAAATGCCATTATTAAGTAAAATGTATCTAATGACATGATCTTAGAATGTTTTTGCGCAAAGTTAAAATAATTTTAATCAAATCAATTTAAGGAGGTTATAGGCGATACCTAGTTCGATTAGTGGCATATAGATAAAACTGTAATAAGTGCCATCCTAATCCATCAAGTTGTGCATATTCAGTAATTTTTAGCCTTTTAAGTAAAGTAATCATACGAAAAAATCTAAGTTTATTTATAAACTATTTTTGTCCAAAATTTAATATAAAAACTATGACTTGTTCTTTGCGCAAAATCGTTGCGTTTGGAAATTGTTCTCCCCTGCACCCTGGGCCCGCTATGATGTATGTCATCCGCTTGTACAATGCATGGTGGCTGTTGACAGCCATATTATACATTGAGTTGCCGTCTTTGTAGTGGTTGGATTCCGCGTCACTAAGGCCTCAATGATATTGTCCTGAGGTCTCTTCAGTCAGCGGGTGTTCATTCCGTTCTGGAGCCACTGGGTTTAGCCGCACTGATAGCAAGGTGGAGTGACGCTGGTGCTGTGGGGTGGTGTTTAGTGTGGGATGCTACATGCGTCAGCACATTTTCGACCACCCATATTACTCGCACTTCCCACGTGGCAGGAGCCCTCTGCCGAAACTTTAGCGGCGGCGAAGCGGCAAAAGTGTGCGCTCCCTTCTAAGATAAGATCCCAAACGGATAGCGTGATACTTACGTGATAAGACAACACTTTGTCACCTTTGTATGTCAATTTCTGATAATTCTATACAGTTACTTACATTTGACAGCAATCACCGTCGCGCTAGCCATGCAACTTGTCTTTTCATGAACTTATAGCATTATCATTATCAGATGACATTTGTAGATAACCAACTTAGGTCTGTAGGACATGGATACAATACATGTTTATGCCTTTGGTGGTGGAGACAGCGGGCTGCTTTAGGGGGACGCCAAATTGTCCTGCATGACATAAGCCGTCGACTCAGACAAAAGGGAGAGGAGCCCGATCCAAGGTTGTCCGTAGCCATCCAGCATGGAAATGCCGCTAGTGTTATGGGCTCTTTTGCACCAAGAATGGCGAAAGACGGGTTATTAAAATAAGACTTGTGTTTGTGTTTTTTTTTCATATGTAATTCAGTTTTTAAGTAACTGATTGTGATGAATATTTCAGTATATTCAATTTATATCATTAGGTTACCCATTTAATTTAATAGATTTTGTTTGACGAAACCTACTAAACTGTTAACAGCGCCATCAACCAAATATAGAAGACTTCGCGGCTTAGTATGTTTCCTTAGAACGAAACAGTTAGATACCTACAGCTCTTAAGTAGTTCTACGTGTAATATATAGAGGGCAGTGTAATAAACATAATATGAACGGGAAAATTTACCTTTTATGCCTCTGTGCCCATTTCTTCCGATAAACGTATTAAATGTGACACAATTTTATTTAAAATAAGTTCCGCTGATTAGCAAAATATTGCCCTAAAACCATGGATTTGTCGTGGCATATTTACTTACTTCATATCTAAGCAAATAGATGGCGCCAGTGTACCTGTGTTAAAAGATTTCTTGGATTTTTGAACATTATTAATTACTGTTGGAAATAATCAAATTAAATTTACCGTAATATGAATCTTAAACGGGAAATCACGTAGTAGTACACGTTTAAAGTATTTGAAACATATGAAGTTTGCATTAATTGCAAATGTTTTACATCACGCTATCAACATTTTAAAATCACATTGCATAAATACAACTTTCAACTTACTAAATTTAATACTCTATTGCAACTTTCAAAAACCCTCTAAAATTTCTTCGCTTATAATATTAGTGGGATAAGGAGCTCGGTAGTTTTATATTTTAGTTGGAAGTTTAATTTCATCTACTAAGAGTTAATTTGCTCAAGCTAAAATAGAAAGTTTTACTTGCGAAACTTATTACCTATCTCAATTGACGTCATTATAGTAGGGGAGTCAAGATGCTAAAGTTGTTGCGTCTATAGACTTTTAAACGTAAAAATAAAACATGTTGTAGAAAATCTCGAGAGTGTCAGATATTGATGTACTACTGGAAGAGATCGCTCTTTAGCGATAAGTCCGCCTGTTGTTGTTACTTACTAGCTCATGTTCTTTTTCATTTGTTTTTTTTACTATTGTATTTTGTAGTGCACAATAAAGAATGTTATTATTATTTGTATGTATCTTACATAATCTCGGGACCATGGGGTCCCGGACTTTTGGAAGGCGTGCGTGAGGCCGAAGCCAACAGCGCAGAGGCCCCTTGTAAGAGACAATTTATTCTAAATGTGATGTGACACTAACTGACGATTATCCTTGTATGCACTATAGTAATGCATCCAAGGACAATTCCCGGTTAGTGTAGGACTATTCCAAATAAAAATAGAAACAAAAGGAAATGGGCTATTGGGATGAACGTCTAAGTGGATTGGGTAACCGGGACTATGGAAAGGGCTATGGCACCTGCCGTTGTCAATCTTAAAAAAGACGAAAAAAAGAGGCAGGTGGTGACTCGCCAACTCACTAAAATGGGCCCCCGAAAACGGTCGCTCGCACGGAGCGACACGGGGGCAACATTGCGTGAGTGGCTCAGGGTGTCGAGTGGTGTGCGCCGCTTTCTACCCAGTGACTGTAAACAGTCACTGTGCCAACTCGCGTCTTATGCATCTTTCACTTCCACCCTGCGAGCGTATAGCTCTGACATCCCACTCTGACCGGCCGGTTAAGGCAAGCCAGAGGTGAGAGTCCTGCGGCCCCTGCTGGGGTCCACTCCGGCCGGCCAATTAAGGCAAGCCGGAGAGAGGGGCCTGACCGACTCTCGGGGACATGGGACCCAAGGGACGTCACTTCCCATTCAGCTCGCCACAAGCTGCCCTGGGGGTTTATTATTATTATTATTATTTGTATGTCTTTGGCATATCTCGGGACCATGGGGTCCCGGACCTTTGAAAGGCGTGCGTGGGGCCGAAGCCAACAGCGCAGAGGCCTTTTAAGACACTTTAATATAAGGCAAGGGATACACGTGGCGGATACCATCTCCGAGCGCACAATATGATACACCCGGAGATGGTCCCCGCCAGGTGCAAGGACCATTGAAATGCGGCACATTGGCTGCGATGGATCTAAGGTCATTGGGCTATTGATGTGAATGTTGGATGGTCTGGATATTGGGTTATGGGAGGAGACTAGCGGACGCCTGCCGTGACAATCAGTCTCAAATTGTAATAGGCAGGCGGTGACTTGCCAACTCATTTAGTGGGCCCCACAATGGCCGCACGCACAGTGCGACAATGGAGCAACACTTCGGAGCGGCTGTGAGGTTGTCGAGAGGTGAGTCTGCGGTAGCCAGATTCCGGTGATCCGTTCAGCGGGCCGCCGGCGTTATGACATTTTACACTTCCAACCTGGAGCATAGGTCCCGCTCTTGGGAATCCACTCTGGCCAGCCAGCTAAGGCAAGCACAGAGGTGAGGGCCTTATAAAAGAACCCTCTGGAATAGGGGTCCGCGGTGTCGCCACTCACCGTCAGCTCGCCACAAGCTGCCCCCGCGGGTTTATTATTATTATTATTATTACTATTTATGCGCTCAAAATTGCATGGGTAGTGTATGAATGAATTCATTCATAATTTTGTCTACAAATTGTTTTATTTTTACGTTTAAAAAGTCTGTAGACGGAACAACTTTAGCATCTTGCCCTCTTCTGCTACTACTATGCAACGTTTCCGATAAAATACAATTAAAAAGTCTACCGCGCTCCGCTAAGTCAAGGTTATGTTTTTTTGTTGCACCTTTGAAACCCTTGCCACTCATTTACGTTTCGCTAAAATCGTTTGATTTTTGAATTGAACACTTTTCAACAAGTATCCACTATTCCTTAATCTGAATCTGACGCGTACGAGTATCAAGAACTCATATACGGCGTAGTTCCTTAACAGGCTATAAACAAAGTCCTTTATCTTAATCTGCGGCGCCCGAGCTACTACACGGGACCCCCTCTTGGCCTCCCCTACTATTAGTCTGAAATATCGTCAGGTGAGTGTGTATGTGAGTGTGTAATAGACTTCCGTATTATATATTCCTTCATAAAAAATACTGAAAAATACGGACTGTCAAATAATCATTTGGGACATTTAGGGAAAATATTTATGAAATATTCGTGAATGTTTTTTGCTCTGGGCACTGAAGGCATTGGTTACTTTGTGTTTCGTATATGACATCCATTTAAGTAGGTATACACTTCTTAAATTGTCATTAAATTCGGAAAGTTTTATTTGTAGACCACAACTGTATGTAAGTATATTAGATTGTTTAAAAAAATTGAATCTGTCATATATAATATAAAAGATCCTGGGTACAATGCCTCAAGGACCTATTTTAGATTGAAGGTAGGCTAGGTAAGTTACACTTACTGTATATATATTTTGAAAATAAATGTTCTGTCCATTTAGAAGTTGAATGGCAAGGTATGTTTAATACACCGCTATCCTTTCTACAACGGACAAAGACATGAAAATAAATACGGGTCGATAGAACTTTTTATTCATTTAGACCCTTGCGTCGGCCAGATATCTAATACCGCACTAGGCACGTTCCGGCCTCTTATTATGAAAGGGTAGAAAATTAGTTTTTCCCTTTAAATTATCTTTTTATATATTTTCTGTTATTACATTAATATATACTCAGATTTCAACTATAATTTTAATGAAATTTCTAACACAATAAACCGTGCATTTAGAAATTTTGTGAAACGGTGGCCATTGAATTCTTCTATGCAAATATTTTTTAAGGCATTCTGCTAAATTAAATGAGCCTGCGTTACATCAGTTGCCAAAACCGCTTAGTAAATTGTTAATTTAAAAAGCGTTTACTCGTATATTTGACAAGGTAAAATACGGACCGTACACCGCATGCATGTGGGTTTTTTTGAAAATATCGGAAGCAAAGTGTGCTAAAAAATAGGACCAATCCATTTATCTACTCAACTAGGTAGTTACTGAATGCTTTTTTTTGCACAACTTCATATCGTGCACAACGCAATAGGTTCAATTGAATGTATATATATGTAGATATATATACGCGATAAGTTTTTGCCCGACTACTGAAAGATGGGTGAATTTGTGAGACTTGTGTTTTCGTTTAATAGGCTAGGTTGGATAGATTATTGTTTTTATTCCTGTATCTGTAATCCAAATATTGTATTAGAAAGAAAAAGACGATATTAACATAAGTTTCTTATGTCCATGAAACATGCGCTACCATACTATTAGATTAATTTTAGACTAAATGTTTGCCTAAATTTTCCCAATTTCTATCTCTCGTGGCTACTGTAGGTACGGTTCAAAATGCCAACACTTTTGTATCGTAGTGTACTTAGTATCTATACTATCCATAGTAGATACGTAATAAAAAATGTGAAGGTACTTGCTTTAACTTTGAGTATTAAACCAGATATTAAATAGTCAAAGTGTTTTAAAGTCGACTGTACGTTGTTTATATTATTTGAGATCTGTTAATTATAGGTATCTTTAATTGTATGCATTCTGTCTCCACTTTGTTTTGAGCCCGGGACGCTCATTTGAGTTAAATGAACACGGTCAACGACCCTCGCAGCTTTTATTTTCTAATTCTAGCCACACATGGATACAGTTGCGTCTGTAATAATTAGGTACTGAAAATGTAAATGTTATGTGCCCTTATTTAGACGAACAGTCTGCTTAAAAATTGAGCCATTAGACTGCCAGGCTCTTGATTGCATTTTAATTTAAAAAAATAGAAATAGATACCTACTTACTTTCATTCACGACCACCATCCAGTTTTACTTATGCCCATGATCCGTTTTAAGTTAGTCGTAATTAATAAAATGCGATTTAACATCATTTTCCTAAGCAATTTTTTTTAGATTTTGAGCGAACGTACCTGGATTATGAAACTCCATTAAAAATGAGATGAAATGGTACATTAGGCACCTCTTTGAACTTAATAGTTTTGTAGTAATGCGCGATGGAAATAACTTGATCCAGGAAATGACGCCCAAGCCAGGAAAATGACTGACTCGGCAGGAAAATGAAGTATACTGAGCTGTATTCAAAACAGTGGCATTCTGATGAAATAAAATGACAATAACATTTTACTAAATAGCCCTCGTTCTGGTTGCTTTACAAATATGTGACGGAGTTTAGTAAAGTCCCACTTTGTCGATTCCATATTTTTAATGCGGGCAGTTAAGTTAAATATGGAAAACCAACCGAAAATCGGCCTTCAATAAAAACTGACGAAACATACTGTAATTAAGTAACCTTTTTAAGCCCCCAAAGTTTAATGCCTAGCGTCTCACTTTATCGAATACCTAAAATTACCTACTTTGTCGATATGGAATTATGAGTAGTTTGGTGAAACAATGATGTCTCTGTGCTAAAGTTTTTTTTTTCTTCAAATTTGCAAAAGTGAAAAACCGATAATTGAGAAAACGTTGGCTGGATGTGAAAAATGGTTATTTTTGGCAAATAACTAATAAAAAATTTCGAAAAAAAATCTTGTATGTTTAATTACTAACATATGTATGTATATGTAATTGTGTGTGTGTTTGTTTTCTTTTTTTTGTAGATTTGTTTTTTCTGTTTATGTCATATATTTTGGTTCTCACATAATACTTTTTCCAGTTTTGCACCACCTACTGTATGTATACTTTTCTTAGTGTAGTGTCTCCTCTACCCAAAGGTTGTCTGGAAGAGATCGCTCTTTAGCGATAAGACCGCCTGTTGTTTGCCTCTTTTTCATGTGTAATCTATACCAGTTTGTGTTATTTTTGTTGTTTTGAGGTGCAATAAAGAGTTATTGTATTGTATTGTATTGTATATGCGCAAATATGATCATGTGTCTTCTTTCCGAGTTCAACTTAAGTGGCTTCCTATTCGTTATCGTCGTAATCTTCACATTCTCAGTGTTCTCTATAGTGTACTTTTTATTCCTGCAACGCCCCGCTATCTCAAAGAACGGTTTAGCTTTCTAATTTCTAGTAGGTCCTCGCAGAATTTACTTCTTTCTGTTCCTAGTTCCTCTTCTCAGTTTTATAATGGTTCGTTCACTTTCCGAGCAGTTTGTTTGTGGAACTCCCTGCCTGTTGAATTAAGACGTGCTGCGTCACTTGCTTCTTTCAAAAACAAAGTCAAGGATTATTATTTGTCACTTCCTTAGTGTTATGCTGGCTTTCACTGGAATCCATTTCAATTTTACTTTTATTAATTAGGCTGCTTATATATTATATATATATATATATATGTATGTTTTTATTTGCTTTATCTGTGTATATATAAGTATTTATTAGTATATATAAATGTATAAATATATGTGTATTTTATAATTGTGTATAAGTTTTTTTTTTGCTTTAGTTCTTTTTGTTTCTGCACCTCCTACTGTTTCTTTATTTCCTGTTTTATTTGCTCCGCTACCCTAAGGTTGTCTGGAAGAGATCGCTTGTTAGCGATAAGACCGCCTGTTGTTTACCTCTACTTTTTGTGTGTGTTTTTATTTTAATTTATATCATTTTTTCTGTAATGTTTTGTAAGGTGTGCAATAAAGAGTTATTGTATTGTATTGTATGTTTTAAAACTTGTATTGACTTGGCTTGTCAAAGTGGACCCCAGGCTTCCTAAGCCGTGGCATAAGCCAGAAAAACGCTAAATAGGAAGAAGAAGAGAGCTTGAAAATATGTTACGTTGCTTATCGTTACCCGCATCTCATTTAAAAAAATATATAATTATGACATTTTTAATGGAATATGCTTACGATATATGATAACTGTTAGTTTGGGTAAGGTAGTTACTATTGAACATAAATTTGATTCAGCGCTCATATAATTATCACAATTCAGGGCCCGAGTCACACACCGAAACTTATTTCAATTTGATACGAGATAGTCCACGATCTCTTCCCAAATCTCCCTAGCTATGGTTTAAGTTTCATTTATGATGTACGATATTGAACGAATGTTTAATACTTTTTTCATCCCTTTTCACACCTTTTTCCATAACGATAAAAACACATTTTTTATATTTTGTCGAGAATCTTTACACATAAATGAATGTTTAGCCATTGCGAGCCAGCTAAAAAAAATCTTCTGCTATACAAACTTTCAACACCCTTTTCACTTTTTAGGGTGAAACTTTCCAAAACACTAACAACACTCATTATTGTCTTTTGAAAATAAATCTTTCAACTAAAATTAAACTCGTCAGCTAAAACAGAAAATCTTACTTAAACAGAAATACAAAACTTCAACATCCTTTTCACCGCTTTAGGAGCTGAATTTTTTAAATCGCTGAAATCACTTAAACTTACTTTATTAAATTCGGATTTACTAGTATAAGGATTTTTTTTCATAAAAAGTTTGAAGTCTATAACTAAAACAGAAAAACTTCCGCCATACAAACTTTTAACACACATTTCACCCCTTTTGGCGTTGATATTTCCAAATCGCAAAAATGACTTTTTTTGTAAATTACGAATATTATACCGAGTTTTAAGTCTCTATCTAAAAAAACTTTCTCCCATACAAACTTTTTACCCCATTTTTACCCCCTTAGGACATGAAATTTTCAAAATCCCTGCTTATACTGTGAAAAATTCAGGGTCTTACGTTTAGTAGTTAGTCAATCAGGACTTTTCCGTTTATATGTATAGAAGATTTTGATATCATCAGACGAAAGACGTCATTTCCTGGTAGATTCGTCATTTACCTGGGTCGGATACCAGGAAATGACGCCAGGAAATGACGTACAATTAATTTATTTTACGATAATTGCAGAGTTGTAAACAAAATGAACACGTGATCTAAACATATATCAATCATACAAACAAGGTATTCGACATTAAAAAATAATAAGATTTTAATTAATTTCAAATGCTTCAGGCTGCGTTTTACGAAATTTTTATTCCGAGAATAACCCTTACTCTCAGATAGTAACGTCAAATGACTATGGGATTTTGACATAAGTATCCAAGAGTTAAGTTAAGCGTTACTCTTGGTTAAAAAGTTTGGTCAAATCCAGCCTAAATAACTTTCCTAACATATATGACGTTATGGGAGGACGAAAACGGATCGTGTAAAAGAGTTACCTCGCAAGTCGCTTAACATTCGCCAACTACATGTCCAATCGCTCCGATACCTACGCGCAACTATGTATCTTCCTTTATCCTGGCGGTCCTGGCCTCGCAAACATGGTCGTAGTACCTTCGATTAATTACTTATTAGCAGGTATTTGCGCGAAGTGTACAGATGTGAGGCAAAGCTATATTGTTCGAAGAAATCCGCAAGTGTGACACACCTCACAGACTTAGTGAGAATTTTTGATATATTTTATTAAGTTTCTGTTTATAATAACAATAAAGATTATATTGTGCCTCGTTATGTTAAAAATCGCTTTTAAAAATCCATCCACCTACTTATCCACTCCATAAGGCTAGATAACGTAAATCTAAGGTATTTGATATAAATTACAGACCTGGCATTAAGTACCTAGGTGTAGAAAATATCACTTACGTCGATCAATATTACAATTAAGCATTGTCCATGTAGTAGTATGGTAAATTTGTCTGGCGTATGTCTGGCGGACATATACCCACTATGGAGATCCAACGGATTGCCCGAATGTATATGGCCCGCTTATGCTATTACCAATTTATCACGCATATTTACCACCTTTTTAAAAGCCTCTCGTCAATATAATTTGGTACGCGTAACTCGTAAAGTTCAAGAGCACCATTGATTTGCAATTAGCCTTTCTTTGTCGACAAAACGGTATTCATCAGTATTGTCAAGAGACAATTAACGTCACTTAATCGAGTACTCAATCGTACTTGGCAGTGATAATATTCTTAGTTCTCGGGCTGTACGCACGTCAGATCTTTAAGTCGGATGTATTTGTGAAACAAGTTTGACATCCGTCCAATCGGTCTTGAGTTGCGGCATTGATTACCGGCACCCACCGCTGGTTTCCAACCGCGCCAAATTTAACGTCGGGCGGAGTCGCTGGCGCTCGGCGCGGCCGGGCGAGCGCCGGGCGAGGTGCGAGCGAGAGCCCGCATCCCTGCGCGCTTCGTGCCGCCTTGCTCGCACGCGACTCGACTCCATTGATAGTCCGCGCGGGCTGACGGCGACACGCCACCTTCTATACCCTACGACACGCGACGTTATGTTGTGCCGCTAAACCCCACTCTAAAATGTGACTCTATCCCCCCTGAAGCACTTTTCCCAGTTGATCTTTCTTGTGATAATCATGTCATATTGTTGAGATTTAAAAACAAATGAACAACGTGCTGCTGAAGTGTCAGTGTCGAGGGCGTTCACTGGTCCGCTGGACCGGTCCATCACAGCGACCACTATTGGTGCCAAGGATGAGGCCTAATTGATTTATCTTCGTTTAGATATATGTACATAATTACACCGTTGTTGTTGATATTACTAGTTGTTTAAAAAGGATTATTGTAGATTTATTACTCAGTTGATAACAGATGATTATTAGATTAAGCGTTAAATGCTCGTATAAGAAGTATCCGCACTTACGTGGTTAACAGCGAAAGTAGTCTGTCTCGTAATGTAGTATACTCGCACGTAGGAGTTGAAGAACCGACCTTAATCGCATAATGACGGACGTGTGATAGGCCAATTGAAATGGCGTTAGACAGTGAGGTTACGTGCCAATAGAGCGACATGCAGCGTTCGGAGTCGCAGGCCGAGAGGCTGGGCAGTGGGGTATCTTTCATCACGAAGAGCTCGGCCTCGGAGCACAGCATGGCCACGGGCGTGAGCGGCAGCAGCAGCGGCGGCACGCTGCCGCGCACGCTCAGTACCAGCGTGCTGCGGATCAAGAACAGATCCACGTTCTGGGAGAAGTTCTGGGACGAACGCACGAGACGCGATGCGTGAGTTGCATTTGTTATTCCTCGCCATATACCTATAGACGGATATAGATTAGTAACCAATAGTAACACTTCATGCCTTCAATTGGTCATAGATTAGTCCTACCCATAGGTAGGTATTTAAAATATAAACTGTTGTCAAAAATTACAGGCGTGCAAAATATAGTGTGGCTGTAATCATAGGTACTACACATTGATCCAATTTCCGGAAAGGTGTGTATATCTATGTTACCAGCAGTTTGGTATATGTATAACCGCGAATCACTTCGTTCGTTCGTCTAATAGAGTCCCAAACAAAGTTCTGTAAAAAAATCGTTCGTCTATTTATCACTCAAGTATGCATAAGCGATAGAGAGGCAAATAAATGAACGAACGAAGTGATTTGCAGAAGGTCCCCTGTATAATTGGGATTCTATACAGTAGCTGAACATTCTATGCAATGCATTACATGAAATCTAATTAATAGGTATTTTGACTAGCCATTCTTTGCAATGGCTTCTCTTTTATTGCCAACTATTGGTGACTAACGAACCGGCCCAAGAAAAAATACCGGCCGTGCAGCTATTTTTTTATTCGAGGGCTTTACTTTGCTCGATTTTCTCTAGAATTTCTAAGTATGCATGCATATATTACCAAACTGTATATAATTACTATGAAGATATTCTAGAATCTGTGCGGATAAGGGTGATTGATAAGGGTTGTGGTATATTGGTTCTTATCAATTTTATGACATTTTTGCGATGTATGTTTACATGTATAAATATTACCTCATAAAATAATTTATGCAACGCGATAAACGTAACTTTAATACCTACATAGTGGTTTACTTCCAGCTTATCGCTTATTCTGTTATCCGAAAATTGATTGCATTATGTCAAGCGGCCAGAGTTAACGCGAAATTGTAGTAAATAAGCATTAAATACAGCAATGTGCATTGGTACAAACCAATTTTATACCAATCTAGAGTCAACATATTATTGGTATTATCTTCTACCTAATTATTGATGATATAAGTAGTACCTACTGAACATTTTTGAAATACAAACCGGGTATTGCCGTTTATACGTAGGTCTTCTTAGTAATTTCCTAATTGCTGAGGTAGGTTTCGATATACGTAGGTACTCGTATATTTAAAACAAAAACGACAACAAACTTTGAATAAAGAACAACATTACTTTGACTTATTTCCGAAATTACATGGCGCCTATTTTCCGCCGGGCCATTTCGTATTTAATGGATTCAAAAATGATACAATGGGTTTGAATTCTTCAAAAGTTGTCATGTTCTAGACAACAGATATACTTACATATATATTACTGATATATATATAGCTTGATGTTTTTATTCGTCAGCAGCGGTGCGGAAGGAAGCACAGCCGCAGCACCGGCATTGTCCCTTTTGTTTCACAGCAAGTCCAGTTCCTTTCCATCGTAATTAAAAACAGACGACTGAAGACTTTGTTGGAATGCGATCTAATGTTTTCTTCGACAAAAGATTTCATGTTCGCTACCTTGAAAACGCTTAAAGTAAATTTGCTTGAAGTGAATTGCTTGAATTTTCGGTATTTTACAGTTTTTATTTAGGTATTACTTTCTATATGTCAAACAAACCGGTAAAAATAATGTATACTGCTAGCAAATATCTATTTGGGCGAAATTTTCATACACATATTGGCATGAATACTTTGCTTTATATTATGGTCCTATCCAAAACAAAGCACTAAAGTAGTGATACAAATTAGTGGTAAGTACGGTCAGCTGCAGAGTAAAGTGACCCCCCCTGCATACAAACTTTCTATGCAGGGGGGGTCACTTTACTCTGCAGCTGACCGTACCTACTTAACTTTTACTTGTTTTGTACAACATATCAACTTAAGGAAAATGAGTGTTTTGTTTACTTGTACTTACTTATGTGCACGCCTAGTTTCATTATTAATTTTTGATGGATTCATGTTTTTATTTTTATAAGCTAAGGAGCCCTGCAACAGCTAGTTGAACTGAGAGAATACTAGTAACGAAGGGCCCGGAACGGTACGAGTGAGAGTGCTCGACATCAAAGCAGAGCAAACCTTTGTTGCTTTAGAAAAATCTTGCTCTTTATCCAGTACGCTGCACTAGCCGGCTTTTCCATGGCTTCACAGAGATTGCCATTTCATTCCTATCCACATTTTATCTTCAGTTCATGCAGGTATTTTTTCGGTTAGGAATGAATTTGAAATTAGAAAAGTAAAATACACAAATGGATCCCGCACTTAAATTTCATTTGACCTAAGCATTAGTAGGGCTTTGCTCAAAACGGTTTCTGTTTTAATGAAGCTCATTGAAATAAAACCACAGTTTTTCCTGACTTTCGTATTCACAAAAGCCTATTTTATTTTTTAGAATGGCCGTCTTATTCGTAACAAAATAATTAGGTAGGTAGTCTAGTCTAGCCATAAGTTCTGCCACAACGGCTTGTACGCTTAATTAATAGTGATAAACATAAAATTTAATATTATACTAATATAATTTTAGTTTTGAATTTGTATAACTCTTTGTTCCATTTGGAAAAACGCCATGACAAAACACTTAAAAATACGCAATCTCTTAAAGCGGTTCTCGGTTTCCTAATTCTCCTGTTCGTTTTCTAACTTTTTATGGTGTTTTTATCTTGCTTGTCTCGATAGCCCGGCCTTCTATCTTTATTTAAATGTGTAGTTGACGTAGGTTTGTTCAACTAAATACTAACACTACATGTTTTCTCAAATCTACTTGTGTAAGACATTATAATGTGTGCATTTTTGCGCGAAAATGAAAAATACGCTTTAACTGAAAAATTTATTACGAAGGTACGCCTTACAATAGAAGTATTATATAAACAATTTTAACTTATGTACTTCCTTAACGCTGATTTTGACTGCCTTTTGTGAACCTATAATTTTCAAAAGAATTGCAACCTACATTTTAGATATATTTATATTACTCGTCTATTAGTCTAAAGTAGGTTTTCAAGTCCATGCCACAATTTTTATTAAAAGACATGGATTATAATTGGATTGGAAGAGATCGCTCTTTAGCGATAAGACCGCCTGTTGTTACCCCTTACTGTTCTGTATTATTATTTTCTCTTGTAACTGTATTTCATCTGTGTGAGGTTTTCAATAAAGAGTATTGTATTGTATTGTATTGTATAATTGTTTCAGACGCAACCTTATGACAGAACTTATGACTAGACTATGTTCCTATACCTACTTATTGAATTTAAAAAAGCATCTAATACACTAATGATGGGGTAATTACTAAATCCTTCTGTTGTATAGATACTAAATACATTGTCAACATTCGCTTTATCAATTATTACAATATTAACATTATTAGTTAGCAATATCCTAACCAAACACTATTGAGTTACCTAGGAGCCTGTACAAACAGTCGTGAATTCAGTTTGACAAAATGGCGTGAACTGGACAATAATGAAGTAAAAAACCAAAGGCAATTAAAATCGTCAATTTTGTATGAAAATTTCATACAAAAGGCCCTTGATTTTTGGTCTTGAGAAGGTAAATACAATATAAAGAGAGTTTGAAATGTGCTCACCCTGATAAGTGCCCTGTACCTAATTATTATTAAATTCTTATTGTGCTTTAACAAAAGACTTCTTATTTTAAAATAACTTAAGTAAATATTTTTTAGACATAATCACTGCGTATTTTATATTCAAATATTATGAGTGTCCTTTAGAAGAAATTCTTCCGTTCAATTCCAATCAGTCTCAGTTATTTTATTCCCAAGACGTTAAAGATTAAAAGAGATAACATTCTGCCATAGTATTTTATACTCGAAGCGTGCAGGCTCGGAGATAATTATAATATATTGTTAAAGTATATTCGTATCCCAATTTTATGATATCGCTTTTCGTACATTATCAATTATATACACAAACAAAGTCCACTGTAGATGTCCGGCAAGCTAACAGTGTAAACATAAATGCATCGTATCTTTTTTGTAAAGTGTAATTCGTATTTGTTTAGAGAAACTTTTCTAAATTACCAAAATTAATCTACAAGCGCCGCCACTGGTGTGTGGAATTTCATATTATACTCGTAATAGCAATTTTATAAAAGATAAGCTAGATTTTATTTAACTCAATTGATAAAAAACGCCCAGAGGCTCGACACATTATTGAAACACAAGTGGTATTTAATGTACTCCATCGGCGCTTGATAACAAAGCTCAACGACTACGCAAACTTGACAACAGTAACACTTGAAATTATATTTCGTCCAAAGTTAACTCATTCAGCGGTCATGACGACAAATTGTAGTCACGCCTATGCAAAACATTCTTGCTAAACAAATCGAAAACTCTTTAACGATTAAGACGTAGCGCTACATGAGTAGAGTAACAATGAATTATAGGGTGGTTACGTTCTGCATAAATTAATATAATATACGCATGCATACATAAACTCACGCCTGCATTTCCAACAGGGGTAGGCAAAGTAAAGCACATGGCTCAACTTTCAGTGCCATTTTAAGCAATTCTAGATTTAAAAGATAACGAAAATTATGATATTGTAGTGAAAGATCACTCTATTGCCCACAGCGCCCTAGAATCCATATAGGGCAGCACAAATGGAGACAGGTTCTAACTTCAAAATTTGGACAGATTTTGATTTTGTCACCTCACAGCGAAACGCAGTATACTTATTTCATACCTATATAATAATAAATATTATATATAAAATTGCAAGCGAGATGGGAAATATCACCCTATGCAGAGGTATGCGCCCGCACCACTAAAATTTTAAGTCATAAAAAGATCATTACGATCGATAACAAATCAAGATCTTAAAATCTGAATACCGTTCATTTGTAAATGTGTACCCCGTAACCATTATCTATTGCTCTTAGTTGATTCCATATGCGGTTCCTAATTTGCACAACGTCATGGCTAGAGAAGCGATTAGTTTAGTACCTACGATAATACAATATGCGTGTAAGACTTCTATAGTTCCATTTTTTTGGATATGGAAACTAACTACGACTACTACGAGCAGTTTTTGCCAGTTATTACTGGTTTTAATGATCAACGCAACCTTTTCTTTTCCACTAGCAACTGCAGTACTTAATTTATTTCCCAATTTTGGCTTAACAACCGTAATTAGTGTATAACATTTGTGGTTGCGATTCGAGCCATGTACGGTCAAATGTGTAATTGATTAATAAATTAATTAACAAATCAGGTCGACGAGTCAAGTGTTAAACGAAGTACCATACTAATTTTTTTAATGATAAGTTCAAGGCGCGGCTGGAATTACATTTCTCGTAGCATCCTGAATACAATACTCACTTCTACGTTTTCCTACAAAAATTACAATATGTACGAGTCATTACCGATAAACAATTATTCACAAATCAATTCCTCATCAGACTTGCTCGTACGGTGAGTTTATTACAAAGTACAGGGCAATTATACATGATTTACATCGAATCACACAGCTCCCATAAAATTATCAAAATGTTAGACAAATCTACAAAAAAGGAGAGGCAATAAAACTTATTTCTCCTCTTGTAATGTAAATTCTTTAGCCAGATACTGGGTATTTTGATATCGCCTATATATATAAGCATTTCAAAATTTATTCTCAAGGGCACTTTTACAAGTAAATAAGCATTACATTAAAGAATTTGAATGTACAAACATTATATAAAGCGCCCGATCATAATTCTCATATTCAAAGAATAAATTAACTATATAGGTATTATGCATTAGAAAAACTTTCAAACTATTTAAAATTTAAATTGGTCACTTATTTTCCGTTGGTGTATACAATTTTATGACATTCACATCACACGAAAAAAAAGAATTTTCACCGAACCTAGCACATCCTACTCGTACAATTATAATATACGAGTAACATACAGTAACACAATACAATGCAACTTATTTAGTGCAACATATTGTATAGTATTTTTAATTTTTCGCATAAAGATATTGGTTTAAGGGTTAAATCATAGAATAAGCATTTGCAGTACTTTAGTCTCTAGGTTTAGCTAATACGTAGATTTTCTTATCCGGTACCTTTACCTACTTACCTAATAAGCATCACCGCCGAGCAAAATTACTTGGACCTTTTTTTTCATGGTCAAAGCATAAAAAGTATTTTAACATTGAGAGGGCCAGTGAAGAGGTTCTAAGTAATTGGGAAAATCGAAAAGGTAATATTTGAAACCAAGCGAAAAATTATTTGATTTCCCAAGCAGGCTATCCTTAGAGATTAAGGGTCGCCATGGTTTTAGCGAAGCATAATTCAATATAGTCAGGTAACATTTTTAGGAGAACATTTTAACAAAAATGTTGTACTTACTCGTACAAGTACTCTCTATTATTGTAAATGGACTCTCGACTTTGGTAAAAACGAGCTCCAAGTAAATACTTATAAAGAGGGGAACAAAAAGCTTTTATAAGTAGGTGTATTTGCCTTTCCTGAGCCTAATACGTCTTATAGCGTTTGCGTGTTTTAATATAATTCCTAGAGCTTTTGCGTTAAATGTTTGCAGTAAGACGATTGACTTGTAATGGTCTGGGATATATATAAACTCATATAGAGCTTAAGTGAGCAAGTAATACCGCTGGACTGGCTCAGGCACCCCACTAGGGTTAACAGCCAGAACAGAGAAATCCACTTCCATTCCTTTAATGGAAAAATGCTCTTTTATTTATTCGACAATTTACCCGATTTTGATCGGGTTTCTGCAGAAATTGCGTCTGAAACTGTGTACCGACTTAGGTGCTCAATGATTCAGGTAATAATGATACGTGTTATTATTATAATTTTATAATTATGTTGAAAAAATTATCGTAGGTTGTGAAAAATTATCGCCATGGGGATTCTACTAGAAGTATGCTTCCTGACAACTGACTTTTCTCTGAAAATACGAGTATAACGTTTATTTTAGCATTCAGGATCGTCGATCTACTCTCTATTTAAGCACAGAAAAAATATTTGTTTCCACACTATAATCATATTGAAGGCACTGTACATTACTACTAGTATTGCCACTTTTTTATTTTGACGATAATCCTCTAGAACGAATAAATGAAGAACGTATTGAAATAATAATTTCACGAAATAAATAGTATTTTCACGGAAAAAAGCCGAAACATCTACTTGATCTACTTTTAAACTTCGCGTACCAAATTACTCTGCCGATCCGATGTCTGATATTTAGCAAAATAAGTTTTGCAATAAAGAAATATCTCCGTTGTTATAATAGCAGAAGTTATGTTTATTTTAATAGTAGAAGTATTATACTCAATAATCCATGTATTTTTTCTTATGAGTCGTTTTAAATTTTCTGGCAGTACCATAATTGTATACAAAATATAATGTAACAATGTGATATTACGTAGAATTATTATTTGCGATGATACAGTAAATTAATTAATGAAACCGCAAAACTAATTAAGTTTTTGGCATTATTACGTTTTTTGGTTGATCTACAAATTCATATTGATATTGTAGTCTATAATAATTCCTCATTGTATCCTTATGTTCGATCACATTTCTGTTTGTCGTGCATTTTCAGTTATGGGATCATGTCCAGCATAATAGTAAGACTGCGTAGAGACAGGTCTTTCTATGCAGGACCGCACATATGCATTGACAGAGTTGTTAAAGTGTGTATATGTAGATCGATCCATAGAAGGAAACGACACACAAATAATACATACTCGACGCTGGCACACAAACCGCAACGCGATGGCATGCCGCAATCGGTGACGCCGTCAGATATACGTACACTAAAACTAACATTGGATTTCGCATTTGATGTCTTCCTGTCGTATCAAGTTTACACGAGATTGTAGTTTACTAAGTTTATTCCAGCATGACTTAAACAACTATACAGTGTGGAAAGTTTTGATGGGCCCTGGAGGGAACGTGCCTTAAATCCTTGAGTTAGCTCTTTTTACTTAAAGAAAACATTTCCTTATTTTAAAAAATTAACAAAACTACATTCAAAAATTTTAAAATCTGCGCTTTTTCATCCGGAAAACCAGGTAGATATTTTAAAAATAAAAACTTGTTTTTTTTATGTCACTAATCGATTGAGTCAATGCAAAGATAAAATTTCTCCAACAGACTAGATCTTACACTCGTTTCTCGTTCGGAATATTTAAAAAAACAGTGTGGGAAAAAAAATGTGCCCTTGAGAGAAATTGGCTTAAATGCTTAAGTTACCTTATTTTTTTTACTTGTTCCATTTACATACTTGTTTCCTATCATTTATATTGTTAACCTTATATGTAACGTTTATTTTGCTGGCGTTCCGCGTAGGAGATAAGTGCATACACGTGCATGCTTGTTGGACCTGGAATCTATTAATAACTGTTATGAAAAGCTATGACCAGGCGATAGCGACCTTTTATAGAGGGATTTTCGACATCATGCTTCGTTCATTTAAAAAAGATCAGTCAAATAAACTAGTTATTTATCCATTTACGTGGCTTTGACGCCAATGGGGCTGTTTGCAAAGGACACTTATTGAATTGAAAGCTTGTGTACTTTGTTAACATGAACTTTACAGATGACCTGCGTTCTAAATTAAAATAAAATCTAAGCCATTAATCCGTGGCCATTAAGCCGTTAATATAATAAAATGTTAACCGTTTTCGGATACTGTTAGCACATTGTATACTTTGCATGTAAGTATTTCAGTATTTTGCAATAACTTTTATTAAAAGTGTTCCTAAAATTCACTCACCTTGACTATAGGTAGGTATTTGATTTTCATAGTCAAATAAATAAACATTAGAAACAGATATTTTGAAGATGAATACCTGCGAATGCGAGAACTTTCCTCTCAAGATGAATACACGAGTAGATTGCGGCAGTGGTTGCATGTGGGTAAATTTTGGTACGAGATGTTCAGAAAACATATCTAAGAGAAACCAACAAAGCCAATGTTCTGGATCCGTGCACGCTGTATGAATAATAAAAGGATTGGAACGGAAACAGAAACACACACTGCTTCAGCAGATTCTGCAGTACTTAAATGCATCTTTTTTCATCGGTGTCACTAGACGTTATAAAAAAAGTAAATTAATAATATCTATTATTTTTCTATAAATGGAGAACGGTTGCATCACTTACGTTTTGCGGATGACATTGTTTTGATGACGGAAGACCACGACGAGCTCCTATACATGCTCGAAACACTACAACAAGAGAGCAAACTATGTGGCTTAGAAATGAACCCCGATAAAACATGTATTATGACCAACGGAGCCACTATACCAACAACATTGTCATCCAAAAAAATCGAGTATGTCGACGAATACCTATACCTTGGTCAAAATATAAACATCAATGAACATTCTCCTATTCAAGAAGTTGAGAGACGAATTAAAAAAGCGTGGCAATCATACTGGTCATACAAACATGTATTCAAATCTAAATTATCTGTTAAACTTAAGAAAAAAGTAATGGACTCTGTAGTAACGCCCACGTTATTATATGGATGTCAAACATGGCCAATGACTAAAGAAATTGTAAACAAAATTAAAGTGTTTCAAAGATCAGCCGAAAGAAGTATGCTGGGCCTCAGACTAAATGATAGAATACGCAACAAAGATATCCGCCACCGTACAAAGATAATCGACGCAGCAGAAATGGCGTGCAGACTAAAATGGCGCTGGGCCGGACACACGGCTCGCACCAATGATAATAGATGGAGCGAGAAAATATTACATTGGTACCCACGCGACAGCACACGGCCAACTGGTCGCCCGCGCCGCCGCTGGCGAGATGACATCGTCGCCGAGGCAGGCATCACCTGGACTAGAGTAGCAGCTGATAGAAAGGAGTGGAACAGAAGGGAGGAGGCCTATGTCCAAAAATGGACAACCCAGTAGATATAGTAATTTTGTCAATATTTAAATTAATAAAAATATATATATAATATTCTGAAATGCGCGTTAACTATAATTAAATGCAAACTATTACTCATATTACTGTTACTAAAGCTAATATAGTGTTAATGTAATAAATAATAAAATGTAAATGCATGTAATTTCTATGTAAAAATTTACTGGAAATAAAGGCTTATAATAATAATTATTATTATTATTATTTTTCTTGGTCGTTGTTCATCATGTCGAAAGAGATACGTTCATTCCCTTAAGGCAGCGCAACAGAAAATAAAAAGAAATCGATTAATAAATAACCATCTAACAAAACTGACAGCACAGTTATTGACAGAATGCCATTCAAAACAGTGAATCTGAATTTAAATGTCACAGTCACAATATCAAAGTATTCTTAAAACAGTTTAAGTAAACATTTTTACTCAAAAGAACGCCTAAGGGGGTACCCGAAAACTTTTCAGAAGTTACCCGCGTATTCTACACATCTCACGATTTTCCGACTAGCCAAATGAAATTACTCCAAATCACGTTATACCCGTAGTCCTCGTATTAGTCTGCAAAACATAAGCGGCATTCTAAGTTAAAGCACATAAAAATTGGCAAGTCGAATCCACTACAAAGTTTTCAAGGAGTTTCTTGTAACTTATTTATTCTGCCCTTCAGTGTCCCAAAGAGTAACAGAAATCTCAATTGCTGCTACAAAAAAAATTGTCCTTATGTTCCCTATGTAGATATGCTCTTTTCCCTTGACAAGGGCGAAACGTGGGTCTCACGCACCTGTAAGTAAAAGAGAGCCAATCGGTACATATGTATTATGAATCCCTTCTGGAATTGGAGATCCGTCTAAGGAATAGTGCAGGAACTTGCTACATATTTTATATGTTTGCCTATTTGGGTGGGTTGCTGAATTTTAATACAATGCTCTTTTCTCGAATTTTAAATTGTATCTACATTTTTACGTTAATAATCAATACCCCTAAAAACTGTAACTATAAACGTCATATGGTTTATAAGATAGTCTTCCTCTTCCTAGCGTTTTCCCGGCTTATGCCACGGCTCATGTAGGGTACCTGGGGTCCACTTTGGCAATTATGGTTTATAAGATAGTATAATACTTAATTATAATTCATGACGGTCGAATGCAGACCTAAATATTTTAAGCTTTGTCGTCTTGATTTGATTGAATGAGTTGATTCTGTAAAATTGTGTAAATCTTTTATTGTTAAAAATAAATTAACAAAATGAGTACAGGAAAATATAGCAGGTTTTATTGCATACCAGCCTCTGCCAGCCATTATTAGTGGAGCTATGTAACATTTAAATTTATAATATAGTATGTCACAAAGTTCAGGGGACCATCTTTAACGGCTTACTAACGCGACAAATTTGTAGTTACACACACCTAAAACCGCTTACACATTCGATTAACAATTTTTTTTTATATACCTAACAAAAACTTCCTATGTCGCTCTCAAAGAGACACTTCCAGATATTTAGGTCGATTGAAGATGTGCGTTTAATTGTTAACATTTAGATATAGCTAGGAATTAAAATGACCCGACTGAATTAAAATGATCTAGGTAAGGTTAAGGAGGCTTAGGATACCGCTATATGATGTATAGCGCCGATTACTCATTTATGTATATTACACTATGAACATTATGCATGCATTATTATTATTATTTTGCATCATGAACTTGGACAAGACCAAGGTCATGTTCAATGAACGGATAATTTCGGAACCGATAACGATCAGTGGCGAGACGCTTGAAGTTGTCCAAGAATATGTCTACCTAGGGCAAACCTAGCAGCTAGGTAAAGACAACTTCAAGCGAGAAATCTCTAAGCGAGTGCAGCTGGACTGAGCAGCGTTCGGGAAGCTGCATCATATCTTCTCGTCGCCACTACCGCAGTGCCTAAAAAGCAGGGTGTTCAACCAGTGCGTCCTACCTGTGATGACATACGGAGCCGAGACGTGGAACATGACCGTCGGGCTGGCTCACCAACTACATGTCGCTCAGCGTGCAATGGAGAGAGCAATGCTGGGTATCTCGTTAAGAGACAGAGTCCGGAATGAGACTAGCCGGCACAATACCAAAGTAATGGACATTGTCCATAGATGTTGCAAGCTGAAGTAACAGTGGGCCGGCCACGTTTGTCGCTGAACCGATGAGCGTTGGAGCAAAAGGGTTCTCGAATGGGCACGCCTCGGCAAACGTAGTGTGGGACGCATTCCTGCCAAGTGGACCGATGCCTTGAGAAAGGTAGCTAGCTGGTAGTGGTTGGCTGCGGGTCACGAATGACCGGACTTTGTGGCGCACCCTTGGGGAGGCCTACGTCCAGCAGTGGACTGCAATAGGCTGATTGTTTGATTGATTGAATTATATATTTAACCCGAGTGATGTTGGTAGTATATTTATTAATTCATTGCAACTACAGGTTATGAATGTTATGAATATTGTTTTGCCATCTCTTAGTCTATTACCACTATTATGCTAAATAGGGAACGCTCGTTAGAATTAATTACTTCGCCCAATTCCAACTTTAGCGTAGCGTACGCGTACCTACGTCCTCTTTAGCAAACGCGTAAATAGGTACTACCAAGAACACTTTATACCAGTGGCGGGGCGTTCACAGAACTCGATTCCTACCGGCATCCCTTTTGTGCGACATGTTTCCTTAATAATTCAGAGAAAAAACAGGCTAAATTAGCACCGGTTTGCTCAAAGAACATTTTGACACTTTGCCACTGCTTTGTACCTACTTATATATATAAACCACGCGTAGTTGCTGTGTATTTCACAATTTATAATACTATTTGGGGTATACACGTATAAGCTGGTTATTTTGCGAATAAAAGTGCGACTAAAAAGATTAAACAAAAACTCATAGCTGCAAAGTGTGTTATTATTGCTAACGAATCTTCAAACACTTCAATCGTTAATATCCAGCTGGTAGTTTTTATGATTTTAGGCAAGAATCTTCACTATTGTGCTTCTAGATTGTGACAATACATTCGAAAGATTTGACTTTCCATTAAAAAATGTATGATCTGTAAGACACGTGAATTCCTATTTTTGACCTACTAATATAATATGATAATTTACTTCTTGAAATATAATATATAGTAACATACTCTCTATAGGGTTAAGGTCCATTGTTAAAAGAGACGTTGTATAATAGTTGGCAGTTGACCAAAATAGCAGCTTTATCGTACCAGAGGTAGTTACACTAATACGGATCTCCCGATCCGAATAACTGTATTTATACTGACTACTAAGTAATTTGACTTATTAAGTTATTATCGTGAAATTTCCAAGTCTGCAATCGCAGTAGCAAGTCTCTTTTGAAGACTGGCTGATATACCCCATAGAAATAATATAAGGTATACGGGCACTATTTTGAACTGTTATAAAAGTAACGGATTCAAAGTTGCCAATTTTAACAACTTAGCCTTAAACTCTGAATAGGTAATTGAACATTGAAATGTGTGTCAACCGTAACATGTTCCAACACAGACTTAAAAATGAAATTTCATTTTACACGTTGACTTAAATGACCCACTACATGGGTTCCGGTAAAATAAAACGCTCCGGTAACACTGTTTTCAAGTAGGAATAAGCACCCGCCGAGGGAAATGAGGGCCCTGCAACTTTATCTCCGGCATTCGGAACTGAAACGTCGTATGTCGTCTTGAAAGCCAGTGGACTTAAGCCCATTTGTTATGCAGCCGAGAACTACGTGACGAATTACAAGCTATGTATGCAAATTTCTCGCGAGTTTTCCACAATACGATAGAGACAGGTGTTTAACCTAACTTTTGCCGCATGTACTGCTAAAAACAATAGGTAGCTAATTAAATTGCTTCAGTCAAGTTATGTTTACACATTACATCACTATTGGTGCTTGTTTTTAGTGAAAGGTACACCTACTAATTTGTCACTTGTTGACAAGAGTAGGTGGTTAATCGATCCAGTTAGCTTCCATGCGAAAGAGGATTCGCATTTTCCATATTTTGCACAATGAGTCCTTATGGATGAATTTTTAACCGGGGAATAGATGTTGGCAGATATAGTAGATATCACTATATTGACATGTTGTAAATCTTATTTATTTACATATGTAACAAACTACTGAATGGAGTTCGTATTTGCTAGTTATTATTGGAAACGTATCGTCTCGAACCGCCAGTATTTCAGCTCCAAATACATTTGAACTTTACCTGAATATTTTCCCGCTCTAGGAAATAATATTGTCGATATCTTATTTCAAGGGCTTTTTCCTCTGAAGCGAACCGATAAACCGATCACGTTTCCCCCTCATACATTGTACAGAGAAGTCATCTGAACCGAGAAAATATTATATGGATAGATGTAACGTTGTATCTGATGTCAACGTCGATACTCACCGCGAATAACGAACGATGGCGATTTGGAATCGATCACCTGGAGGCATCGCGAGTGGGCGCAGCCTTGAACTCTGTAACTACCCCATACTATATCTGGAAATATTGACAATGTTAATTGTCGTGCCGTGGAATTACATTGTATCGGTCATAATACCATTAAAATGGGTTCATTTTGTTTGATTATAAATACGACGGTTCCAATTTTCTGCGTTATTTTCTATACTTAGTACTCTTTTTTACTCCAGTCTAGAGTACCTATAAAATAGGTAATATAAAATAAAAACGTTTAGAATGAGCAATTATTGATTTATAATTTTGTGTGTTAGTAGCAGGAGTTAGCGTATTTATTCATGTTGATATATTAGTTAAACGGTAGGCTTATAATCCCTAAAATATACGACTTTTAGAGATACTTAAGCACACAAACTTACTAAATTTTAGTATCAATACCTAAGCAATAAATAGGTACCTAATCAGAATGTCTGTTTTTGCTTAAGAGAATGACAATTAATTGTGGCATACCAACACAGTGAGCTACCTATTTTAAAGGATATCTGACTAGGTTATACGACTATTATCGAACCAAACCATACAGCATTTTATCTAATTGTTGAACATTAATGGTATTTTCATCACTAACGATTACATAACTAACGACTTCGTAAATTATGACATACGCAAGCATACTTAGACCTATAACATTTAAAACTTTCGCGATTTGAACACATATTTAAACATAATTATTAAACGGGTCTAACGCGAATTAACTTGTTTACCTTATTTACCGACGTTTCGACACAGGTTTCACTGGTCATGGTCGCGGCTGACTGATGTCCCAGCAAAACGTCAAAACAGAGATTTGTGTAACTACCCAACGAAAAGTCTATATAGAAATTTGGGGTAAACACACAATGTCGAAACGTCGGTAAATAAGGTAAACAAGTTAATTCGCGTTAGACCCGTTTAATAATTATGTTTAAATATACTTAGACCTAATAATGAGGTGTAGTGTATACCCATGGGCGTAGCGGATTTTCATACTGCGTCCTGCCCGACCGTGCCCCCCGGATAGCCCCGTGCCGCACGCCGAATCCAGCCGCCACTCACCCCGGTGTAGTGTGGACTGTGCTACCACACTACCGTTAATAAATATTTTTATGTGCCTTTATCTGCTTTGTAATTTTATTTATTTCCTCGCGCCATGAAAAATATTGTATCACGGGTGGTACAAGAATTACGAACTCGTGTTAAAATTAAACTCGTCTTCGACTCGGGCTTAAATTCACACTCGTTCGGAAGTTCTTGTACTTATAGCGCCCTTAATACACAGTGTAGGCACTATTATACATATATGTTGCCGAAACTATTAACGCTAATTATATGCACGATGCAGGCGTAGGGATACGGGTATATGGATTCGTCGTGTGCTGAATAGCAATGTGTGTACAACACTGGATCAGAAAACATACATGAATCACGTTCTGCTTCAGCTATACTACTTACTTGAAAACGTTATCAAGAAAAAGATACTTTCAATAGATTTTCAGTTTTAATCCTATATTTTCTCCACATTTTTTTTTATTTGCGACAACCCTAAAGTGCCCTAGTTTATATAGACAATTGCCAAAGTGACAATTCCTTAACCCGCATATCTTAATTCATATGCAGCTTATTTTTTAACATACGAGTGCGTATGTTAACCCCCCCCCCCTCCACCCCTGCATGCAAACTTTCTATACAGGAAGGGGTTCACATAACTCTGCAGCTGACCGTACATAGACGTTAGACCCGGGGCTTTAATATAATTTCATATACTTATAATAAAATTATCTTTCAAAGAGACATCTTGGGAAACTAGTTATGGATTAGACGGAGTTCTTCCACACAGTTTGAACTCGAATTTAAAGTGGAAGTGATCAACAAATAAAACAATGATTTGACTTTTAAAGATTGTTGTCAATTTTGTTTGTTATATGTTATCCATATTCCTTCTAGCCAAACTCAGGCCAAATTCAAATAATTCATATCAAGTACACAATTAAAGACAATTCACACTTTCGTATAAAAAATGTGTATGTTATATTTTTTTGAAACTGTAAATAGATTATTCTTACACAAACATATTTGTAATTGTTTCCGGTCCATGCTGTCTGCGTGTTTCCATGCTCCGCGCTTTTACGTGTAATTTCCGTTTCCTTCAGTGCCTTATAAAACCAATTTTCACCCTCCTACCTGTCTCCGACTTCTAAATTCTGAAATTCTTATTATACCCTCATCCCCCAGACTTACTTATACGAACATCTAATCTCGTAAATTAGGTTTGGCATGAGCATATATAATGCTCAAGATTGGCACGGGCTGTGGGCTTCAAAGCCGTATTTGCGTCATGATGTCTCAAAGAAGACGAAACGAAGTGATGACGAATGTATTAGATATCATCTTCGCACTATTTTTTTGGGCCTGCATCATTGCTTGGGTGTAGTATCTGATGATATGTAAACAAATAGACATTAAACAGGGTACTAAAATGATTACGCTATTTGGCGGCCATTGCCATTTCCGATGCCGTACAGCTGTTGAAATTGAGGCAAAGGTTAACAAGTTATATTTCATCATTAACTACTCTAAACATGAGAACATTGGCCGGATAGACTTATATTATATCTTACGGATACAATAATGCCAGATTCTACGTACCTAACTGGAAATGTAGCATTAAATGGTTCTGTTTAAGTGTAAAGTTGTAAAATAGGTTGTATTAATGTTATTTTTGTTATTACTATTATGATAAATTGTTAAATACTTGCATGCTCACTCTAATTTTACTTCGTATTTAAGTATTTTCTCTTTATAAGTGAAATGTAATTTCTTTGGAGAAAATAAAAAACTTCTTTAACCACAAAATTATTTGAAGGTACCCTCATTGTGGAACACCATATTAGATTTATGATATGTTTTTCTTCAAACTTGACGTTTTTAAGTATGTTCAGTCAGCATCCATTTCAATTTCGTAGTCGTGGCTTCATTCAGAGCATAGAGGTATGATTTCGCGCTTACTCTTAAAGAGTAACAAAGTGAACAAAAGAGAAGCCATCTTTATATGAATATTTCACGAGTTCAAAAGAGACACTCATAAAAAAACTTAGCCATTTTTGAGCTAGTAGGTATACGCATATACCCCCTTGATGAAACGAGAATATAAGGTTATCGGCCTTAAAAAATAAGAAAGTTATGTTTAAGAGAAGTTGATGTTACTAAAGAAAATAATTCACGTAATCATTAATTAATTTAGATTTCAATAGCACGTTTGCGTTTCTGGTTACGTTTTCAATTATTGACAAGCATTCTTGTCATATTAGTTCTGTGATTAAGGGATTTATGCCGTTATTCATAAACGCTCATCAAACCTCCGTTAACTAATTTGTCGTTTGTCCTTATCTATCAGTTCGACATTTGCGTTTGTTAAAAAGGGACAAAACATATTTTAACTTATATGGATCTGTTAAGTTTTTATGAATAAGGCGGTTAGAGTGTTTGCAAATATGTGTTCATAAAGCTCATTTGTGTCCCTTCCAGACATAAATTGCTTGGAAATAATACACAAAAAGGTTCGATAAATAATTTGAAAAGCTTATAAATCACAGGTGATTTGGCCACAGCGCCTAATATTTTTTAATTTTGGGGATTCGTTTTGGTAATTGTTTTTACGAGGATCTCGACTGGGGGAATGAACTCTGGTTTTAAACATGAACAGAAGCAACATTTTGGGTAAATTGGATTGATCAAATAATTACATTGATAAGTAATTATTCATTTCTCTGGATAGGATTGTGGTAGATGGTGTACTTAGTTATTTTACTGCAATATCGAAGATAACTAAGCATAGACAGACTCTTTGCTTGCCGTATATTGAATAAAAAATATAATGTCGCAGAAAAATGACACATGTCGAAATATCATTTGTATTTGTTTTGAATGTAAAAAATATACTTCGTTTGCTTATTCCAAAAACGGCAACGATAGTTTGTTGTTGTGTTTTTAAATTATTGTGTGCCACTTAGTGAAATAAACAGTCTTGTAGGTCTGAAAATGCGGTACGTAAAATTCATTAGCTATGTATTTTATAGGGTGTCATTTAATCGATCTGCAGAATATTCCTTTTTTGGTAAGCACAAATATATATTTGGTCAGCAAAATTGGACAGTTGGTTAGCAACTGAAGGTCAGAAAGTATTTTTAAACTAGTTCACAATTAATGTCATACTGAGCTACTCAAAAATTTTTTGGTTGACAGTTTGATTACTTAAGCGGCAGTAAGCTATCAGCCTTAAATCAGATTTCTTTAAGCAACCTGCGGGTAAGCGATTTATTTCAGTTTGGATTACAATTGAACTGATCCGCTAACATTGGTTCGCTAAAAAATCAGTTGATCAGCAAATTTACCTTTTACCAGCCTAATTTATCTTTTCCTGATCGGCAAATTTATTTTAATTTTTTTTTTAAGTTTTGTCCTTCAAAAAACTTACTGCTTCGAGATTGCTCGACCCAAGAAAAGGCAACCCAATAATCGGCGACCCAATAATCCATGTACATCGTGGTCGCCAAATATTGGGGCGCCGCCGATTATTGGGCTGCCTTTTCGCGGGATGCGAAAAAAGTCGGTTCTGGCGCTTCGCCGGCCGCCACCGCGGCACGCTCGCTTCGCTCGCTCGGCTTGCGCGCTGTTAGGTCGCAGTTCTACCTAACACTCCTCCTAGCTTCGCTCATCGTCGTACCTAAACCGACCTGCCTTAACATTCGATCTAAGGAGTCTGTATAAAAAGCAGACAAATAATCGGCAGCCCAATAATTCGTGTCCATTGGTTTTGGATTATTGGCCCGCTACCGAGCTTGTCCGACCCGATAAAAGGCAGCCCAATAATCGGCGACCCAATAATTAGCGACCACGATGTACATGGATTATTGGGCTGCCGATTATTGGTCCGCTTCGAGATTGCTCGACCCAAGAAAAGGCAGCCCAATAATCGGCGACCCAATAATCCATGTACATCGTGGTCGCCAATTATTGAGTCGCCGATTATTGGGCTGCCTTTTCGCGGGATGCGGATTAGTGGCATCCATCTTAGAATGAAATGCACGCACACGATTGGCTGCTCGTGTGACGTGGACTAATTTCACTCCGGTTACAACTTTGCCGATTTTTCAAATCAAACGCCACCAACTTTATTATGTTAGATTACCAATGCCTTAATAGGCATACCTTTCAATTAAACTGCTCACGGCCATGTTTTTTCTGCCCACCAATTTTTAAATGTTGCTGACCAACTAATTATTTTGCAGATCAAGAGTTGTAGATCCATTTTTATTTATAGCCAGTAAAATTTTTGTATGCTGACCAAATGATTTAATAGCTATTTTTTTTGCGAATCAGTTTTAAAAACGGCTCATTTAATTACTTCCCTATTTTATATACTTTGAACTGATTCTTAAGTCAAGACACTGATCAAAGATCCCTGTGTAAACTACAAGTTTGTAGACTTTGTAGTAGCTTGGCACCTAATCCCACTTTACAAGAAAGTTGCCTTGTGAAGGCATATCCAAGTAACTTTGCTGAGCATCTTATTCTGATTCTTATTTGAGCACTTCCAACTTGCTCAGTAGCCCTAGCATAAGACTGCCGCGACAGTATCTTGCGGTCGATAAAGACACCTGTCACTGTCTAATCCGAACATTTAGAAAATGACAGGTGTCTTTACGCGAGATACTATCGCGGCACACTTCACGGCTAGGACTACAAGTATACATGTGTTTATATTTTAGAAAATTACTTATTCAAATATAGGCACTCTTGCAATATCGTATCTAGGTACAATGGAGACTCATACCTAATATAGAAGTTTTTTGAGTGTTAATTTTTTTAATTACTTATGATTTAACTGTGTGCAAAAAGAACCAATTTTGATTAAATTATTACCAATGTTTTATAAATTATAAATCAACCGATTAAAATACAAGCGACGGCATCAGTGATTAACTATGCCAAACGAGCAAACTGTTCGACATTCTCCTTACTAAAGAAAGCTCACATCTAACTCTGTTCCAATTTTAAAAGCATCTCTATATTTTTCACAACAAGGTCTAAAATTAAATTTACACCGAACAGAGATGCGGAGTTCAAAAAGTGAACTGATGATTTGCTTTGTGTAAAACTCTTGTAACAATACTGCGAAGTCGGATTTTCACGCTTTCCGCGTAAAGTTTTTGAGCAATTTTCTTAAGTGAAACCAAACAAGATGGACATAAAATAGAAATTCTGCGCGAAGCCTTGCTATAATTTCTGTTCTGTCTCTTATAACTTATAATTTCTGTTCTTTTCAGATTGCTGTTATCTAAATACTTATATAAATCAGAACCTGAACTTCGTAAATATTCGTAGGTTTACATGAGCATTATAATGTATTTAGTGCATAGTAACGACATTAAAATATGATATGTTGTCGATAGTACTGCACTTAGTCTAGCGAGTTAGAAAAATTAACGTACACTATTATTACTCGTGCTAGCATTATATGTACATCAATTCATTGAAATATGTTCATTTCATTATCTGTCCGCAAACAGAGAATATTCCCTTATCTATCATTTTAAACAGACCCTCTTGTTTACCTCAATCTGTCTTTTCAATTCGCAAACCAAGGCATTATTATAATTAAAGCCCGCTTTTGTTAAATTCGATAAGATATTATGAACAATATAATAAGAATTTTATATTTAAAGTAAGGAGAAGTAGGTTGATTTAGTTTAGTAGGTAATATTGAGGTAGATACTTAATATAAATTTAAAATAGATGTCATATACTAAAGAAAACGACCGAGTCCA
The DNA here is from genome assembly GCA_949128165.1 of Lathronympha strigana. NCBI lineage: Eukaryota > Metazoa > Arthropoda > Insecta > Lepidoptera > Tortricidae > Lathronympha > Lathronympha strigana. Next base: position 7,991,536 of record OX421907.1, on the reverse strand, counting down.
TCGGAGGCCAAGCCGGGGATCGAACCCGGGTCTTCAGCTAACGCGCCTCACGCCATGACTACTAGGTAATAACAAGTCAAAATATTTTATTAAATAATTTGATTTGTTTCAACAAAAATGTAGTAAATTTAGTAGTTTCAAGTCCATTTTCTAATAACTATGCGAACTGTTTGTGATTACACAAAAAACGTATAAATATTTCTTACTGCCGCTGGTTGATATTCCTACGAAACAGAAACTCTACTTTTTTCTACATTATATAAGTACATGAACGGATAAATGAAGAGGAGAAAATGTTATTTTAGAGAGCCGTGGAACTAGAACTAATCTAGCCAGCCTGTACAAACGTTTAATTTCAGAGCAACGCGAGTATGTACTGATATTGTAACTAGTCCTATTGATTTATTTGTTCATAGCAAGAGGCATCAACAACGTACACTAAAGTCTGGTCTGTAAAAAGGGAGTCAGTAGAGGGAGAATAGTACTATACGGTCATCATACCATAATATTGATGATAAATGTAGATAACATCCCAGCGACCCATTTCACGTGCGATCACCCAGAATATCACTAGTTCACCACAGCTTACACAACAAGGAAATACTTTTTATTTAATTTTCCTTTTTTAACCTATTTAGCTTTTGAAATTCTTAACGGAAGCTTCAATATTTACCCCGTATGGGGCCTCCAAATGTACCCAAATAGCATTACACAGAAAATATCATGTTTTCGGTATGTCGAAGCAATATATTGCGTAACTTCCTGTCTTGCTATTGACACGCGTACCTATTGACCATCAAACTTGAGGACAAAGTGTCTTACGTCCCCGTTTGTGCTATATTAGCCCCGTAATAAAATTGTTTACATGACGAATTGTGAACTCAATAAGCTTGATCGTAAAATGGGAATCAGGCTTTATTCAATTTACCGTCCGTACGTGATTTGGCATACCCACCGTCGTCCAAATTAGAACACTAAATTAAGGAATTCGTACTAAATTAACATTTTGATTGGCCGTGGATGTTGGTCCTTGAGTTGGAAAGATTAAGTACTTTTACTTTTATCATTTCAAGTACAATTTAAGACAAATTTAGGAATTTTTTTAAGAAAACGCTGGCCTTTTTATTAGCTAAATTTGTAAAATTGGTTAAAAGAAGATTTTATTAAAAAAAATAGTAGGTATATAATAAAAAAAAAACTGCATCGCTATAATTATGAGCTATAGTTTCGTAAAAGACTTTGACTACGTAGCAAATATTTAACAGTATCTAAGAAAATTTGAATACTCTGTACTTGACAACTCACTTTGAAAATAATGACGCCACTAATTAAGCAGCAACGTATCTTAATATTGATTTTGTTTGAACATTTTATAACAACGCCATACAAGAGGCCTGGAGGACGCAATTAGCGATCACTCCACGTCAATAGCGCAATTTAGTAAAGCAGTTATTAATTTAATTTACAGTTTATTTTTAGGTACTTACTTATAGGCTTCTGAAAATTCTATAAATTTGCGCAATTGCCTTCCATGGCTATGTTGCCAAAACTGAAGCATAATAGCAACTCAAAAAAGTTATACATACCTTTTATACCTATGATGTATTTCAAATGCGGTATTGCTTGATATGCGTACCATTATGTTCAGTGACACTCTGACACTTAGTCAATGCTATTTGTTACACAAAGTCAGCAGCTTCACAGAGCGACCCTTTCTTTAGCAATGGTTTATTTTACTCGTAACTGGTATTTTCAAAAGAGATCTGATTCTGTTCACGCAAATTATTTGGCAAATTTCACTTCTATCCAGAGGCTATATTTTATTTACTTAGTTAAATTGGAACCAGGAATTAAAACCCCTAGATTTTGGGTGTGCGTTTTGTTTTATATAACATTTCCCGTTCAACTCTTTTCGATTTTTTTTTTAGCTTCTTTCTGTTTTGAATCTATATTAGTGTAAATATTTTACTGGGTGGATCAACTTTTCTTGCGTTGTTGTTCCGTCCAGTTTTCTACGGGACAATAGCGGCTCAGGCGAAATTGTAGAGAAATGCATTTTTCTACTAACATGTGCTTAATCCATTATGGAAAGAAGTAGATATAATATAACTTCCACACTGGTAAATATAAAATACAATAATAGCAGGATTTTAAGACTAATCTGTCCTTAAAAATGCATGTCACTAAAAAGTTGAATCACCCTAGTACAATTCTTAAAACAAATCTAATTTAAATGTGACTCACTGTGTTGGTTTGGTATCGATTAAATGTTGTTTTCTAAGTTTTAAGGATTTAATCAGTCAATTGGCAGAGATAATATAAATAATCTCTTTATCTTGTTTATACTATGATTTACTGACTGGAATTATAATGTATCGCACGCGTTATCTTTAGACACCCGACTCGAATCCGCAGACGACTGTCTTCTCTGTGCAGTTCTTGTTTTATAAGCGTATTTAATTAAATCAGCAAATACACGTATTGCTACGTTTCTATTTAATATTTTAAAGAATCAAAGGTAGTTTAACCGATTCACTCGTAAATCAAACCATAATCATAATCAAATATTGATTACCACTTTGATTCACTGGTGAATCAGTGTTCCAAAGTGTTCACTGGTAACCAGGGAACCAGAGCAATGATAAAGTTAACGATATAGATAATACAAAATAACCAGAAAGAGAGAGAGAGGGAGAAATGCAGGTAAGCGGACCCCGTCCACAGCACGGGACAAACGCTAGGAAGATGATGATGACAAAATATAAATAATTTATTTTTTAAAATAATAGTAGCGAGGATCAGCGCAGTACCGGAAATTTTAAAAATTCATTTTTTATTAGTGTGATGATCAAATGAATTTGAGGGTTGTTTTATGGACGAACAGTGCCACCCCTATCGAGAACAGATTTCGGACACTGAGCACATGCGCGTCATTGTACAGTTTACTTATAGGGTAGGTACTTAATTGGTTTCTTTAAAACACCTTCAGCACTGCTCTTTGTGTTCTTTCTTATTTCAGGATTTAACATTATTACATAATTATATACACAGTAAATATCCAAAACCACAGGTTCATCAATTGTGATGAACACAAATATAAGTAGGTGTATGTAGGCAGGACCACTTCAAACTAGGCTAGGCTATTAACTACTTATATTGAGCAATATTTTTTTAGCGTTTTGTTCAAATTTAATATATCACCAAGATCCCATACACCTTACTACCCACGTACGCCAATACTAATAGCTAATCTTTTTCTACCTCTCTTCTATAACCCGCTCACCTATCTAATAACGATAATGCAATTTTTTCAGTTACTAACTAAAACTACAATGATAACCCCCAAATCTTTATTATATCTGTATTTCAAATGAAAGTTTCCCATGCGCTACAATATTTCGTACAGGCATTCTAGCTAATACACATTTTCTCGCTGCCTTTATACAATCCAGTTGAGCGGGTAATGTATTATTTTTCTCCTTACTATTCTGAAGTAATTCTGTTATAACGAAGCTTGAGTTTCGCCGATAAAAGTTGGAGCTACGGCATTTCCTTTTTTTGTACCCAATTAAGAAATTGTTAACAGAAAACTAATCCGTTTGGTTACGCACTTATTCAATGCAAAAATGAGACGTAACAACCCGAATATTCTAACAACGATAAAAAACAACAAGGATAGAGAAATATATAATTATTATCTTACATTAAGCATTCAAAGAGTGCTTAACCAAACGGACTAATTTAATATTCTGTCAACAATTTCTTAAATGAGTACAATGAAAAATGGAAATGCCCGCTTACACAGTCACATAGTAAACAGTCTCTTGGATAATATTATAGTATTAAAGAGAACGGCTTACCATAATAAACAAATTTACTTCTGTATTCATGGACGTATAAATGTGTCGTTTAACATTGTACTACAACCTAAACAGAATAAGGGAGTATCCAAGGCATGGCAGTATCCTGAATTCCACCATCTTAGTATAGTTGAGAAGCAAATAGATTATATTAATTACATAGGTATCTACCTACTCCTGATTGCAGAGACAGTGCGTGTCGCGGCACATTTGTCTCGAGGCGCTAGTGGTCGCGTGTCCTTGCCTTATTGCACGTTATTTTTAGCGCCACTGTTAATAAGGAAGAACAAAAACATTGCTCTTAAACCGCGTACAGACATGCGGGCTAGACTACGCGACAAATCTCATTTTGAACCTTGATTCTCAATACATCATAACGTCTATTTGATGGACGTTAATTTACAAATACAAAACTTAATTTTCAGATGTTATTTCAGACATACCTTGGCGTTCTTTTGATCCCTTCACAAAGGTGGGTAGAGAACGTCTGTAGGGACTTTAATTTACAAACATAATTAATATATTTTTTATTACAAATTGTGGGTGTACTGAGAAATAACATTTATTAATTTGTCGTATTTTCGTAAATATGATAAATAGTACTTCGACATATACCTACATATAATTTAAATGCCTATCCGAGAATAAAATGAATAGGCAGCAACAAATTGTAACTAGCTACATTAGAACAATCTTGGCACTGAAATATAAATATTTATCTGTACTCACCTCACGGTACGCACGTTTGTGTACGGTTCGCACTTTGCTTTGTTTCGAGGCGTTCATACTTTCAACTCGCTTTTGTGTACCCGGCTTAAATGCGCCGTAGTTACACTGACTACGTAGCACAAATTGATAGGTGCGCACGTCCGTTATTACCTAGACACGTTAACCGGTTTTTTGTGATGGATAATAATAATAATTGCTGACCACTTACAAATTCTCGGTATAAGCGCTGTCTCTCTTTTTAAATACAGGTTTTAAGATCAATCGATTGCGGATGATTGTTCTATGATTTTGCTTGTAAACTAAAAATGGAGTTAAGTCGTTAAATAGATTTTTGCTGTTAGAATAAGATTGGCTAAAACCGGAATTTCACGTTTACTGATACCAGTACGTTTGGTATGCTTAGGTTAGGAGCTGGGTAGTGTTGTAAATTAGAGCTAATTTTAAGTCTTAAAGCCTCGAGTTTAACTCGAGACTCAAAATTAGCTCGAATTCACAACACTAGAGCCGGGCCCTAACTATGACGTCTTAACGCGATTCAGTTTAGGTTCTTAACTATGCTCAGTTGTATGGCAGCGACTCAGTTTAGCTCCTAAACTGAGAATCGCGTTAAAACGACATTCTTAACACTAGGGGAGATTAGTCCAAAACCGGGTATGGGGGTAAAACCAGGACATGGCAGTTTGGCTTCTTAGACAGTTTCAAATTTACGCGCGCTGTGGTCACAGCTGTCAGCCATCTTGGTTAGTTTGTCAACAAAAATTAGAAGGCGTGCGTGCCGACGTATAGAAATAAATCGAGAAAAAAGTTTTTAGCGGTGTTTGATGTAATATTTTCCATGTAATTCATAACCATATCAAACTTTTGTTTGTTGAGGTAAGTAACATTTGTATTTTTAATACGATTAAGTATGTTTTGAGCTTGAATAAACATAATTTTGATTGTTGTTGCATCATGTTTTTAGATTACTGGATTTTTTAGTTTCTCGTTGGTGCGTTTGGGTCAAAACCGTACGGGGTAATATCGGGTAGTACCCGATTTTGTACAAGTAACTTTGTCGATTGTTTTAATGATATTTTATTTGAATTATTGTTTTAGTTTAAAAGAAAGTGCCTCGAAATTACAAAAGTACTACAACACTACAATCTTGGAGTGAACAATAGGTATATGAAAAATGCCATCCTAGGAGTTATAGGTGGAAAGAGTGCATATTGTCTCGCTTCTCGAAAGTACTCGATTGCACAGTCGACATTAGAAGATTGATGAAAAAAAATGAAATTAATGACAATGCTAAGGATACTTCCAAAAAGGGTCTAGGGCGTATCAAGACTATTTTTACAGCTAAGCAATAGAGTTTAATGTGCCAAAACACAAAAGACCTGGAAGCTCAATTATTTAGACTCACATACAGGGATTTTCGACACGGAAATGGCGGAGAAAAATGGTGTTGATCACAATTTTAACAAAAACACATTGGTATGGACTAGCTATATGGATTTTTACGTCGTCATCCTGAATAATCATTACGCCTCCCTGAGCCTACGTCCGTTGCACGCGCGATGCGCTTCAACAGAGTGAATGTCTTAGTTTTTTTCTCTGTTGTTGGATTTGCAAGAAAAATACACGGAAATACACGGAAAAGCGATGCATAGGTACAATGTCTCAAGTGTAAAAAATGGGCCCATGAAGACTGTACTGGTTGGGAACTTGGAAAAACTTAACGAATTCCATTGCTATCGTTGCTAAGGGGCAAAATCGGGTATAGCATCTGGTCCAAAACCGGGTACACCCGGCTTTGGACTACCTATGGGGCAGAACCGTAAAAAAGTAAGATTTCAAAGTTGATTATTTTTTCTACGTGTGATTATGAAAACAGTGATCTCACGTATTAAATATGTTGGTAATTAAGTAAATTAAACAGAGGCTAGTAAAATTCGTTTGTTTTTCTAAAAAGGATTTTTTTATTTAATATTTCCCTTAAGGTCCCGCTTTTACCCCACTCTCCCCTACATTGTATTTAAAATCAGTTCTTTAACTGGGTGAAAAATTATAAGCATGATTAATCAACTTACTTGCTCAGTATTTACTTACATTTTCCCTCAATGAATAAGTCGTGTAACTCTAGTATAATTGGAAGCTACATGATATTTTTGTTAACGTTGAACAACGTCGCGTAACGTAATACGAGTACCTTCACCTTTAACACAACTCTCTACTAACTCTCCCTTCATTTTTGTAACCAATACTCGTATAGTCCAAAATTAAATACAGTAATCCTTACTTTCTATGAAGTGAGTTGTCATTGTTTGTAGGTTTTAAGATTATTTAACGTTATTTTATTTTCGCGTTGCTGTATGTCTACCCATCAGCTTAAATAACTGGCTTCTAATTATCGTTTATTGAGAAAGAGAAGTTAGTATCTTCAAATGTGATCTATATGTAAATAGTTACTGTTGTTACAGATCTTGCGCCTACCTACTCTTATTACTGGTTCCTAGCGTATCATGAAAGCAATCGGAAATACAGTCCTGGGCGGTTGCCAAGTTGATCACGAGAACTCCGAAATACCAGAGAGAGGTTGAGAACTCTGAGCATTTTTTAAAAACACTGTCACAATAATTATGAGGTTATTATAATGTAACGTGATTAGCTTCACGTATAATATGATGTAGGTAACTAAAAACCACAAAGACCCAGATCCTACTACCTCATATCATACTGTCATGCTCAGGAGCACGTACGCAGTAACTCGTTCTAATACTTTTGCATATCTCGATAAACAAGTTTAAGATCTTGGGTAAAAACTGGTTGTAGGCAGAACACATGTTATATTTTTGCTATTGTTAACAGGTTGGGTTTAATTGCTGTGCAATATTTTGGTCAGAAAGTCCATTTTTATAACACGAGCTTATCGTTGAATGTTTTTGATTTTTAAACCAGTCACGTTACGTTACGTAGGAATAGCTGTACATTTGACATACACCTCCCCAGCAAAAAATGGCAGACTTTTTTTGTTTAGGAAATGGCATACGTTACGAGTCCGTTGATTAAAAATTCAAAGCTAAAAGTTGTTAAAATCTCAAAAACAGTAAAAAATAAGAATATTGTATATTTTACGAAATAGTTTCTTAGTATTGTAGATACCACATCTAAATTTCTTAGAAAGGAAAAGTGGAAAACTCATGGCCTCTGGGATACCCGCTGGGTGTTGGACGAACACAACACTCGCCGATCAAGAAGTACTATGCAATGTATGTAAACATCTACTAAAAGAATTTAGTAGATGTTTCATCAGTGAAATTCGCGGCCATCTGGTGTGTCTCGGTAGCTTAACTGGCAGAGCGATGGGTGTGTATCCTAGAGTCGCGAGTTCAATTCTCGCCCGAAGCCTTTAGTTTTTCCACTTTTCCTTTCATTCTAAGTAATTTAGTGTATCGTTATCGTTTCTGCTTTAAAATAAACAATGTTAAAAACGCTGGACCCATTTCTGTACTCACTCACACAACCCACGACGAAAATAACGGAGGTGTAATAAATTTAACCTCTATCTGTTTACGTACCTATATGTGTGCCTTTCTGTGGTATCGTGGCACCCAAACAGATGAATTAGTTCAAATACGGTTTTTTTTTTAATTGAAAGCTTTACAATTGATTATTATAGTATTAAAATGTGGAGTTGCTGCCGATATGAATAGGTAAGTTATTTAGATTACAATTGGGCGCACTACACATTATCATGTACCTACTGAGACTTTTTCGTTTCATCAAAATCTTATGAAGTGTGGAGTGTGAGAGTAAAAATAAAATTCAAAGCAGCATTGAATATTTTGACTTGGTGTGTCGCCGAGACGCAAGCGCTAGGCTAAGCCAAATCAGGTTCTTTAAATCCGCGGTAAGTCGTATAATAAGTCGGGCTCCGACGTAGATCCGCAGACTCTAACCAGAATACGTTAAGCATGGTTAACTCCCGCCGTAAATCAAGCAAATGTACAATAGCAAGTGTCATCAACACTCACCCGTGAATTTTTATGGCCAAATATAATCCCGAGCAACTCAGCCCGTAAAAGTGCCATGAAATCCGTGTGAACTTTCGAGTCTCGAAATTAAAGCTCCTTCACGTTAAATGGATTTGTAATTCGACTTCTCTTCATTCCCGAGACTGATGATTTGAAATTTTCACCAGGGATGTTATTTTTAGAGAGGACGAGAAAAGCAAAGTTTCCGAGTTTAAGATTTTAATACAATAATGAGCCATCATCAATTTTCACGAGTTTCATGATATTATTAAGATTAGATTACTTTTAACTTTATATATAGGGGTTTTCATTGAAATGGCTGTATCATTTTATTGGATTTCCTCCAATCATTATCAAGATTTATGTTTATAACGTAAGTATAGATCGATTCACGAAAACTGGCGCGGAAAATGTATGAAACTGTCATTTATTTCATAGACATTCCGCGCCAGCTTTCGTGAATCGACCTGTAAGCGTAAGTAAGACCTATTATAATAAAATTACGGATAACACTCACTTATTTTTAGTCACTAAGCGCGACATAGTACGCATATGATATGCTTTAGTACGCCCGCTTGCGTCGTCGCGCACGGTATTCGGCGCTTAATAATGGCATAATAAGATGTCCGAAATATAATGTTAATCGGCCTCCTAGCCTAGTTAGTAGTGACCCTGCCTACGAAGCAGGAGGGCCCGGGTTCGAATCCTGGTCAGGGCATTTATTTGTGTGTTTATCACGAATATTTGTTCCTGAGCTATGGATGTTTTCTATGTATTTAAGTATTTATATGTACCTGTCTATTATATATATCGTCGCCTAGTACCCATAACACAAGCCTTATTGAGCTTACCGTGAGACTAGGTCGATTAGTGTATGATTGTCCCATAATATTTATTTATTTATTTATTACTGTCTCACGATAGTTTAAATTCGGTAAGTAAGACCTGTTTCATTATAATCATTATACAGCATGTCAGTAGGAAAATCTAAAAGGTTTTAGCATAACTTTTAGCATTAGTTCAAGTAGAGTTATCTCACCAGCGGTAGCATAAACAGCAATGTAATACATTATGTATTTACTAAAACGGGGCTTAATCGTGTATAGATTTTGAAAACAAACCTCCGACGTTTCAAGGGCGACGTTGCCCCCGTGGTCCCGGAGAAAGACTGGCTGAGGTTGACATCAACATCTTCTAGCTGCGCGGGTTTTACGAACTACCCGCACTTGGTCTTGATTATAAACTTGAACATTTTGCGCACTAGGGATGTGACTCTTTCGACACACTACACTCACGATGTCCGATTTTTGAGCCGGTGATATTCGATTACGCTTACATTTATCAATGACCGGATTCCAAGTAGACGAGATTCTAAAACCAATGCAATGTAATATTTAATAACTGATTGATATCGAACATGGTAGACCCCACGGAGAACATCCGGCGGCGAAGTCTGGGAGTCGGAGCTTTGTGCTGTTAGTTAGCAGAGGAACAGCTTGCAGAATTAAGATCAAATGAATGTTAGTGCTAGTACGAGTAAATAACTATATTGTTTTTTTTAGTGGGCGAATATTGGGTATGATTATCAGAGGCCGGAACTTTCGTGGCACTTTTGAGGTGTCATAGGGACTTCATATCTATAAATCGACTTCCAATATTCATAGTATATTGATAGTTCGCAACATAGTATGTAAATATTCATAGTATATAGAGCCCAACATAGTATGTAAATGCGATTAAAAGTAGAGGTAAATAAAGGCGGTCTTATCGCTAAAGAGCGATCGTTATTAAAAACTACAATTTTGCCTACCATTTATTTATTTAGTCGTATGGTTAATTTATAAATTTGTAGGCAAGTAGGTAATTATAAGTACTTTTAATATAATATAACCTACTATAGTATTATGAAATAATGTGATATTGTTCATCACGTTATGTCCTCGGCAAGAGTTCGAATGTTCTATTATGCCGAGCGCTACAGCTCTCAAGGGAACAATACGTACTAAGATATAATTCTACGTCATTGTTTGATAAAATTAATTTCTATGCGAGTGTGTATAATTATGTTGTAAGTCGTCTCTGGGCGTTTTTATTTTTTGTTGTACAAAAACCATTTTTGTTTTTTTTTTTTTTAATTGTTTTCTATTTTGAATCGCGAGCTCTTTCAATCCTAGTAGAAGAAAAAAAGTGCCCTAAATTTTCCATACAAATCTCAAACTTTCCATTGACGCTACCGCCATACTAAATCAATTAAATTATGGTGGCGAAATGGAAAACAAATCTTGAGACACTTTTTTTCTCCTACTAGGATTGAAAGAGCTCGCGATTCTCAATATAAAATAATTTAAAAAAAAACAATTTTCCAAAAATTGTATTTATATTTTATCAGTTAACCGCCAACGTATTGACTAAACTACCCGACCGTGACCGTGACTGGATGAACCATAGGGTATGACGTTTGTTGGACGTATGCGAATGCTGAAGACTGTGACTCCTTCTGACCACTTTTTCATTAGCAAATGATATCTGCCTCAGTTGATTGTCTAATTAGGTGTCGTACGTAGGTACCTATACCCGCGTCACAGAGTAGCTTTCAAGTAAGATTAACTTCGTCTCGATGGTTTAGTAACTCCAAACCCTGCCTTTATACCACACCTTGAGAAGGGTTCTCCAATACATAATTAGTCAGTTCCAAGTACATTATTCGACATTTGATTATCAAATGTCTATTTGTATTGAGGACAAAGAGGACAAAGTCTTTTAAACGTAAATTACTAAGATATTCTACATAATGTTTAGAATCTTCAGACGAGATCTTATTTTAACAAAAAAAGTCATTTCAAAACCATTAAAGGAGATTAAGTACTGGTACTAAAACGAATACCAAATTATGCATACGGATTGTTCGTTGAATAGACTAGACTCGATGGAGCTAGTTTATAATGAGTAACCCTCGCTGATAGATAGTGATGTTGGTTGAATATCGTTTTAAACAATCCCAGCCTTTCCCGTCGACGTTCCGAACTTGGAAGGTAGCTACGTTGATCTTAAATGTCAATTAAACTTTGAAACGGGGTTTGCGTTGATCGTCGCCTAATTTAGCCTTTACGAGATCGTGCGAGTCAAATATACAACCAACTACCCTTGAGTCCCGAGTAAGTTCTCGTGATTGACAAATTTCAAAGCCCATGGGAAACCGGCAACCCAGATTATTGATTTCATACTAAATTACGAACCTACCTAACGAACAGGACTTGTCAGGGATTAGTTCCGGGTAATTAAAATAATTTGCTCTCTTTTGTGGAAACACCAGTTATTTCAGACGTAATAGATAAACGATACGATGGTCAGATAAACAAATAAGTATAAAATATTGTTCCTATGTCTTTTTATAGTTGGAATGAAAGTGGAACGTACAGCTATACATTGCAAAACTATCAATTGTTTAGGCGAAGATACAGGCAATAAGTGGATGTAAGCAACCTGAAAGCAGAGCTAGTAAAAGCACTAGCACTGCTTTCAGGTTCTTTTCATTCTCTTATTTTTTGACGGCATGCTTTTAGAGTTAGGAACTATTCATCAATCATCCTTCTGGTGATCATAGTACGCCATCGTTAGGTACATGCAAAGATCGATGACTTCTTTTATTTTGCAAACGTAAACACTCATTTAATAACTAAGCGGTACGTGCACGGTCCAGGGTCAGCCTACTAACCCAGAGTTAAGAGATTTCAGCATGGAATTTGCCAGGTAACTCTGAATTAGTTTGCTAAACCTGGATGTCGCAAGTGGTCCTAAGTAAATCTTCAACCTTATTTTAACCTAGCGGTGGTAGCGGCGCGGTATTAATACAGATAACTATATAATTATTTAGTTTAATAATTATATAGTTAACTAGCGATCCGCCCCGGTTTCGCATGGGTAATTATTATACATATAAAGCTTCCTCTTGAATTACACTATCTATTTAAAAAAGCGTAGTAGCGTAGTTTTAAAGATTTAAGCATACATAGGGATATAGGGACAGAGAAAGCGACTTTGTTTTATACTATGTAGTGATAATTATTATACCGGCCATAAAAAGCGACTTAAAAATAGAACATAATTATAATTGTCGATAAAATTCTCTGTTTTTCTCAAGAGAAGCGGAAGCATCTAATGCCTATTGTGTTTTATTTTCTGACCTTTTGAAAACATTTACTGGACCAGTTACGGGTTGCAACGATTTTCCCTGAAAATGAGAGCTCAGCCTTGGTTTTTTCAAGCGTAGAACGCAATTTAATTTATGGCATTGCTTCCAAATAGCATCCCTTTCTAGGAAAGAGGTAAACCATTTATTAGTTTTATTTGCTACGAATATGAGTCGTGACCTCTTGTATCTAAATGAAACCATGTGTATCATCAACCGACTTCAATATTTCAAAAGGAGGAGGTTCTCAATTCGACTGAATTTTTTTTTTTTTTTTTTTTTTTTTTAATGGATGTTCACTCATAACTCCGTCATTACTGAACCGATTTAAAAATTTTTTTTGTTTTCTAAAAGTAGACGGTTCCTGGTTGGTCCCATTTTTTTCAAAATCCATTTCTGATGATGGGATCCATGAGGAACTGAGGGAACTCCTCAAATTTGAAAGGCACATGCATGCTGATTTGGGTGATTTCTTAAGAAACTCGAGCATTTCTTTACGAAAATCATCAATTTGGTGGAGTGGACCTGATGATGAAGACCAGGGATGGCAAAGTGGAACTGCTTCGTAATTCTCAGGACTATGATCCGATTTTAAAAAATATTTTTTTGTCTGTATATAGATGGTTTCAGGATTGTCCCGTTTTTTTCAAAATCAATTTCTGATGATGGGATCCATGAGGAACTGAGGGAACTCCTCAAATTTGAAAGGCACATGCATGATGATTTGGGTAGTTTCTTAAGACACTCGAGCATTTCTTTACGAACATCATCAATTTGGTGGAGTGGACCTGATGATGAAGACCAGGGATGTCAAAGTGGAACTGCTTGGTAATTCCCAGGACTATCGTCCGATTTTAAAAAATATTTTTTTTTCTGAAAACAGATGGTTCCAGATTTGTTCCGTTTTTTTCAAAATCAATTTCTGATGATGGGATCCATGAGGAACTGAGGGAACTCCTCAAATTTGAAAGGCACATGCATGATGATTTGGGTAGTTTCTTAAGACACTCGAGCATTTCTTTACGAACATCATCAATTTGGTGGAGTGGACCTGATGATGAAGACCAGGGATGGCAAAGTGGAACTGCTTGTTAATTCCCAGCTCTATCATCCGATTTGAGACATTCATCTTTTCTTTGTAAAGAAATACCTTCAAGATAGTCCTATTTGATTATAGTTCTATTTTGATGATGGGCTTCATGAGGGATTGAGAGAACTCCTCAAATTTTAACGGCACATGCATTCTGATTTGAGAGTTTCCTTAAGTAACTAAAACAGTGTTTTGGCGGAGCCAAAATTTTGATGAACTTGATCTGATGATGAAGACCAGGGATCGCAAAGTGGAACTGGTTAATAAACCTAGCTCTACTTATTATCCTAGTTGTGACATTCATCTTTTTGATTTGATTTATATTCTGATGATGGAGTTCTAGAAGAATTCAGAGAACTCTTCAAATTTGAACGGCAGGTTAATTGTGATTAGAGGGTGTTCATAATTAGCTTAGGCATTTTCTTACTGTGGCCATCATTTTGCTGGAGTGGACCTGATGTTGATAATCAGGGATGGCATAATGAATATGCTCGTTAATTTACAGTCTGTCATCCAATTTAACACATTGTTATTTTGTTTGTTTAAAGGTCTACAAGGGAGTTCCGTTTGATTATACTTCAAATGTAATGATGGAAGCCCTAGGACATTAAGAAAGCTCCTCAATTTTCAATCGTACACGTGCGGTGTATTGGATATTTGTGAAGTAAACTGGCTAACTCAAACAAATTCTTAATTTCACTTTTACCAGGAACCAAATGAAGTCGGTTTTTTTTTCTTAAAAATTATTTGTTATCCATATTTAAATGCATGATTACATAACACATTAAATAACCTAATTCTTTTCCTTATCAATTACTTGGTTTAGGTTTTTTGGCCTTTAAATAATATTTATAAGAATTGCCATAGTTGAACTTGTTAAACTTTATTTATACAGGCCTATAATCGCAAACCATTTCGTTCGATCGGTCGTTTATTTGCCTTTTAATCATTCGACTGTACAACAGCGGTAGAGAGACAACTACTTAACCAAGTTTCTATTTGCGATATTTACCTTAAATACTCTTCGGATAAAAGGTTCCGGTTTTAAAATCTGACTTTTTTATGTATCAACATAAAATAGTAGGTACTTTTCTAGATCTTAAGAAATATACACAGAAGCTGTTAACTTTAACCGCATGAATAATGTTTTTTCCTGTGCATGTTCCATAAGTGATTAATTCTTTTTTTTGGTGATTTCATAAATCGTAGTTCAGAGGTGTTAACAGTTTTTTTTTTGTCCACAGTCATGGAGAAGACCTGATCGTGACGCCGTTCGCGCAAGTCCTCGCGAGCCTGCGCAGCGTGCGCAACAACTTCCTATCCCTCACCAATGTGCCAGTTTCCAAGTGAGTAACACTTCAAATACCTACATATTTTTAAATACAGTGAAACCTGTATCTGTATAATAAAATTCTCAAGGAACCACTTTGAGTCAAATTTAAGCAGGTCTTGGCAAATTATCCAGGTCAAACAACAAGCTTGTCTCAATTATAGAGGCTTTCGTTAATAGAGGTTGTAGTGTAGTCTTAGTTAGGTTTTTTATACAAGCATGTTTAAGTTATTACTTGGTTAATTAGGGCAATTTATACATGCTGTTTTATTTAACTGGTGGTAAGTGGTAAAGTGCGACTCAAATCAAAACTCGAATCTCCCTGGCGTTACGTTATCGTAACATTTTGTACATTTTGTCAAAGATAATGCTATATTTTTGTTACATTGTCTTGATCTGAAAAGGGAGAACGCGGTTTTGTTTATCATATGAATGAAAAGTAGATGATCCCCGAAAAGAATCAGCGTGTTATTTAATTTCGTATTTATCCATGAAAATATATAAGTATACAATCACACTTAGTAATAATAAATAATCGGCCAAGTGCGTGTCGGACCACGTACAATGAAGGGTTCCGTAGCTGTAAGTACTTATAGTAGTAGTAATTATAGGGTGCTAAAATATATTACACAACTATTTAGAACACTAACTGAAGATACAGAATGATTTGCTATTATGTAATTCACACACACGCCACACACAGCAATACAATAACTACCATTAGGTTTACCCCGATACCAGCAGATTTAAATTACACTATCTGCTGTCACCAGACACCAACCTATTCACCATCGAAGATGATTTGTAAATGTGACTCATCTCTCGGGACAGGTTCTATCAGCTCTGGGTACTTAAACAACCCCACCTCGCGCGGCCGGAAACTTGTATGTTGTGCTAACTTATCATGGAATAAGCGCACAACATCATCCTCGAGCACATTGGCAGGGTTCAAAATATAGGCTGAGTTATTCATTATTGTTTCCGACATTTTTAATTCACTTAGAGGAGATTTATTGTATACCTGACGACAGAGTTCAGTTCAGCAACTATGACTTAAAAACTGGATAGGCTGAAATCGGACTCAATTTATGAAACACCTAATAAAATATATGTTTCTTATACAGCGTCAATCTGCGAGAAATCTTTCGAATACAGAATTAGGTATAATAATAGATATACCTAATACATGTTTTATCTGTTGCACGTACTTAAGTTAAAAAGATTGCTTGTTGCTGTTGTTTACAAATTTTAATTTTCGATTTCTAAAGTATTATTTGATATCAACAATGTAATTAGTTCAAGGAATATAGCAGCCAATACTCAATACAATACCTGGTATAATATTATATGATGATATGTGATGTTTGTTTTGGAATATTTTG
The DNA here is from genome assembly GCA_949128165.1 of Lathronympha strigana. Taxonomy (NCBI): domain Eukaryota; kingdom Metazoa; phylum Arthropoda; class Insecta; order Lepidoptera; family Tortricidae; genus Lathronympha; species Lathronympha strigana. The sequence goes on along the minus strand of OX421907.1, from coordinate 7,974,943 downwards.
AGGTTAGGTTTTAGGTTTTCAAAGTTTTGTAAAGCAAACTTTGATATATGAAAATCAAATGAAATTATTTCCTTATTTCAGTATTAAATTACATGATAAACTCGGGAAAGGGTACTGAATGGAGTCCAAGAAAACCGACTTTACCACCCGCTCAAGGCAATGTAGAATTTTAAGAATTTATTCTGATCACTTTTCATGTAGGTACAATAGAAAGTTAACCTGAACAGTAAATCAAAATTATCTATGTTTGTTTTCAATATAACAAAATACCTATATAATGCCGTTGTTTTGCTAAATACTCTACACTTTTGTAATGCTTCCTTCGAGATTTTCTTTAAAAAGTTACACGACTAGTTTTAGCTTTATAGTTGTTTTTTTTACTTTCCTCGCATTCGAAATGAAAAGTAGTGTTTAACTCGGGTAAAAGGCACCCATTTCCGGCTCGCACTATTGGCGCTTTCACTTCGTTCGAGCGCCAAACTACCTCGTTTTTGCCATTGTCCGTTTTTACCATTTTGGCTACGGAACCCTAAAAGCCTGAAAAGGTGATTCGAACTTGCAGGTCACCTTACTTTCGTAATTATTCACATCTATGGCGGGTACATATTTCGCACAACAAATGCCCGAAGGTGTGAGCTGGAATGGCTTGTCGAATGTGATGCATTAATTTAACTAAATGGGCGGATTTTTATTTTGTTGTCGTTTTTTTTTCGCGTCTGATTCAAATGAAATTTGCTAGGTAGGAAGAGTTCCTTATTCTCTTCAAGATAGACCCAATTTCCCAGTATATCCCACAGTTTTTTCCACTGAGTTACGAAATCGTATGGGATTTTCGTAACTGAGTGGGAAATTTAATACAAAATTGTTGTCGCACATTGGGATTTGGTATCTATCTAACGTAGAATAAGGAACTCTACCTTACCCACCAAATTTCATACAATTCTCACGCGAAAAAAAAAACGATAACAAAATAAAAATATGCTCAAATATATAAAAGTGTAAAATTTTGAAAATAAATGTTTTAATAGTTTGAAAAAAAAAACAAAAAAAAATTCAAAAATAATGAAAAAGTTGTATAATAAATAGTCTACACCGCCAGGATTTGAACCTTCGCCATTCCGATCGTAAGTCAAGCGCTGTAATACGGAGCCGCCGAGGCTATTGGATAAATGCTCCAATTTAGTAGTCTTATGGTTGCAAGTTGCAACCCACGTCACTATCGTCATTTTCATGTCACACGCAAAACAAAGTGCACCTTATACCGATGAAATAAGTCACAAATTATAATAACAGAAAAGATTGACATGATACAACTACATAACAAGTTTTTTGGAAAAAACTCAAAAACGGCTTTACCAAATTTCTTCAAAATAATTTTCGTGGTAAGTTCGTCTTATATCCTATCTTCCTGAATTTTTTCACATTTTTCGCACCTCCCGTTCAAAAGTTAGAGGGGGGGACACACTTTTTCAGACTTTCAGAGCGATTATCTCTGAAAATATTGGATTAATCAAATTTTTATTCAAGGAACCTCTAAGTTATTTGTTAAGACCTATCAAATGATGTACCTAGAGTAGATATTAGGCAATTTTCGCTTTTTTCGTAATTTATATGCAAAACTAAGTAGCGGCATACAAAATACACCTCTTACTTAAATATCGTTACCATATGCTTTATAGTTACTGAGAAAAACCGCTGTGACATACGGACGGACGGACGGACGGACAGACGGACTGGACGAAACTATAAGGGTTCCGTTTTTGCCATTTTGGCTACGGAACTCTAATAAAACACTTTTAGTATTTACAGTTAACCAAAGTATAATTGATTGTAGACAGTATACAATAAATTGTCAATGTTCTCCCCATTACTGTAGGTATATAGTGTATATTAACCTCGTTAATTAGACTAATACTACACTACAACGTCTAATGACTATGAATGTGCTATTAAAATTTACAGCCTAATTAATACACGTGTACGAATACATGTATTGACTAAACCAGATAGGTATTTACTATCAGTTGGGAATGGTTTAATGAATAGAAGTCAGTTAGGTTAGGTACAGTCAAATTAATAATATTGATCCGGTAATTAGGACCAAAATATGCGGCCAGTTTTATTCAAGTGTCTAAGGTTGTGTTTATGTTGACGTCTTAAAAATATCTACGTACTGACGAAAACAACAATAACAATCAAGTGAATGGACGCCAAAGTTTATGGCGGAGTAAAGGCAAAAAACAGGCAGAAGCGCCGTTTTATGAGATCTTTGCCACGTCTTTAAAAGTATAAGGAGAACAAATTGAATGTGCCATTTTAAAATACGACGCAACACACATAGTCTATGAACCACACAACACACACGTGACGTGCCACAACACACACACCAACACAACTCTGAAACAAAACCAATTGAAGGGGCAACATCATTGTTAGGGATCATCTCTTATCAATGAAGTATTTACATTATACCTAGAAACTTTAGATTAGATTAGATTTTGTTTTAATTTTTATGTGACTATAGTCATATATGATTAATTTTGTATTGTTTGTTATTACGCAAGTGGTTTTGATATTTCCAAATAAGTTATTTAGTGCACATAAACATGTTCTGAATTCATGTACATTGACAAATATAATGAAAATTTACCCAGATAATAATAAATAGTTATTCATAACAGATAAGAAAGAATAAGATATTAGATCAGTCTAAGAATTATTTTAATTGTAAGATTGTACCTATCAAATGACGTGTAAAATATTTTATATTTTATCAATAAAAATCTGAATCTGAATCTGAATCTGAAAAACAGATCCTCAGGGACACCATTTGTAAAAACAAAGATATACTCAGACTTTTGTACAGATGTAGTGAAAAATCCTTTCCTATAGTATTTTCTCGGAAATGTTCGTATTTGACTTACTACTTCACTCACACTCAGTACCCATCAAAACAACGTAGGGGACGGTCGAATTGCGAGACGAAGTATCGATATAGAGTGATACCAGAGGATTATTTTGTTAATATTTAAGTTAGTATTCTTATTTTTCAGACGACCGATTGGCGTAGTTGGTAGTGACCCTGCCTGCTATGCCGATGGTCCTAGGTTCGAATCCCGTTAAGGGTATTTATTTGTATGATGAACACAGTTTGTTCCTCAGTCACGGATGTTTTCTATATATTTGTATATTATATATATCGTTGTCTGAGTACCCGTAACACAAGCCTTCTTTAGCTTACTGCGGGACTTTAGTCAATTTGTGTAGAAATGTCCTGTATTATTTATTTATTTATTATTAATAGACATTTAGACGTTTAGATCAGCAAGCCTGTGAAATTATTCTCAATATCTATTTATATTTCTTAACTGAAAATTACAAATTCAAAGATACCAGCAAGCAATACTGATTACTTTTGTAAAGTCTAAAAACGAGTTTCGGGGGCCAGTGGAATTTCTCAACGAACATTAAGAAAAATATTGCAAAAAAATACGAAAATCAATCTACCTCCAATAGTCCGAAAATGGCAAATGGCAAATAAATTATTTTGTTTAGGTCTTGAGGATTACGACTACAACGTTATACGCAGATTAGTGTATAATTTCCATTTGATATACAAACAAGTACCTACAATTAAAGCCCTAAAGTCCAAGTTATCCGAAGCTATTAATTTTAAGAGATGTGACTTTACTATAAGAAAAATCCGTCCAAAAATGGGTTGTCGGTATAAAAAAGTTGTAAACAACTGAAAGTTACTTATCGAGTAAGATGACGTTCGTTTAAAAAGATTAAAGTTTTTGGCCGCGATAAAAAAGAACATATTAAAAGGGAGAGTCATTGTCTATATAGATAAAACATATATCCATACCTCACATTTGACGGGTAAAAGCTGGGCTGACTCGTCAGAAAACGGAGTGAAACAGTTAGTTTCTAAAGGTCAACGCACTCATAATAGTGCATGCTGGTAATAGAAAGGGGTTTATTTCAAGAGCATTGTTAATGTATCAGTCCACTGATAAAATTGGTGACTATCACAATACGATGAACAATGAAAACTATGAAAAATGGCTACGTAGTCAACTCATTCTAAACTTAGCCCACTAAACTAAACTTAGGCCTAGCCTAGTGTGGTGGTCATAGGTAAAACTAAACTTGTATAATTTTTGGCAAATAAACAACTTTTACTTTTTACTTTTTTTTAGCTCCACATTCGGTACTCGTAGTAGATAATGCTGCATATCATTATAAGCACGTAAAAAACCTCCTAATTCAAATACCCGTAAGCAAAACATGATTGACTGGCTAGCCAATCATCGTAGGTACAGTCGCGGAATGAAAACGTTGACCAGTTATCAAATAAATTCATTTACGCGTTGCAAGCACATGTTACCTTTTTTAAATTTTCAAAGTGGACCTATTTGTAGGCCACGTAGTGACTTGACATTCATTATGACGTTATGTGTCATACTCGTTCGATAAAGCAGATACTGAGAATTTATACTGAACAAGCAAAAACAGATCTTAAGGTGGTCAACCTTTTCATTCCGCGACTGTACTAAGATTGCCACCATATCATCCAGATTTCAATCCGATTGAAAACATATGGTCTCAAATAAAGGGATACGTATCCAAAAGAAACATCATAGGTATCGCTAGTTTTGTAATCACCGTTCATGAAAACTCGGACGATGATACACCATAAAATAGTTCTGATTCTGACTGTGATATGGAAGTTGAAAATACTGTTTTGCATCACACTGTCCACCCCTTTCATAATCGAAGTCGTCCATCCAATCAGAAGATCATATTTATTTATATTAATTTCACTGCTGGTTTTCTTGTTTTTTTTTTTATGTTGAGGTTTCTTTTTTGTTATGTTCTAGTATTTTTAATTTACAATAATTTTAAGTGTTATGGTCTGCAAAGTTCTACTAGAGTTTTGACTTATATAGACTTTTGGGGTCCCGATCCTTGTAGAATCAGAAACAGCAATGATTAACACAAATCCGCCACATCCATCTACCGTCCGGTTTGGATGATGTTCTGTCATTTATACTCGTACAACAATTTCGTAAAAGTATGCGATATTAAGCACTGTAATTTCTTCTCTTCTCCATCGCTCCCTGATTGCTGAGGATCGTGACTCCTTTTCAGCATGTCAACTGCGTGCTTCCATTGGATACGGTCAGCTGCCTGACGTAGTGCGGCGTTAATCGGTCCGTTGGTCTGCTCTGAGATCTGGTCAGACCAGCGTTTCGGACTCCGGCCTCTAGGACGCTTCCCTTCGACTTTTCCTGTGACCATCAGGAGTTCCAAGTTATCCGCCCCTTTGCGGGCGATGTGGCCAAAGTAACGCATTATGCGCTGTAGACAGGTGGTGGATAGGCGTTGAGCGTTCTCCATTTTGAGTTGTTTTAGGACCGAGATGTTCGTGCGATGGGCTGTCCATGGAATCCTCAAGAGGCGGCGCCAGCACCACATCTCAAAAGCGTCAACTCTGTTTCGGTCAGCTGCTTTTAACGTCCATGTTTCTGCTCCATAGAGAGAGATTCTCTTTTGTGTCCTCTCGTTCACATTCTACAATCGCGCACACACACAAACACACACACACACACACCCACACACACACACACACACACACACACACACACACACACACACACGCGCGCGCACACACACATACACACACACACACAAACACGCGCAATCACGTTAGGTTACTTACGTAGGTGTATCTGACTCAGACCTTTGTGTTCGAGTTTTGGTTTATGTTAGTTACATATATATATACTGCCCACTTGGGTTCTGCATCGCTCCGGAATGTACGGCATAGAGGCTCTCCTAATGCAACGTCAGCTCAGGTGGAGTGGGCATGTCCTGCGGATGGATGATCGCCGCTTACCTAAAGCCGTATTCTACTCAGAGTTAGCATTGGGTAAGCGGAAGCATGGCGGTCAACACCTGCGCTATAAGGACGTGCTGAAACGACACCTGAACGCTTGCGCTATCGATCCTGGGTCTTGGGAAGGGCTCGCTACGAAAAGGTCAGCTTGGCGATCTACCATCTACGACAGCATTAAAGCGTTTGAGGAAAATCGCCTCTCCGACTTAGACGTAAAACGCCAATTACGTAAAGAGCGACCTAAGCCCTCCTACGAGCTACGTATATACTTACAACACGGCTCGCCATATATTCTGCCATGAATGCAGAAGAGTATTTAAGAGCAAGTTCGGCCTGGCCAGCCATATCAGAGCTCACAAAAGGAGAAATCCTTGACTGCTGGCGTCGCCGTCATCGAAATCGATGAGGAGGACTATATAATAAAACTACAATCTGTTAACTCCGTGCCGCAACTTATCGATTTTTCTCTAAGATTTGATTCCCACGATACAGGCTTGCCTAGTGTGGGGATCATTGTATTGTTCCCTCTGTATATTGTTCTTTTTTGTTTAATAAATATATTTTGATTTTGTTTTTTTTTTAAAGAATCTAAAAGTTATCGTACAGCAAAAAACTTATTTAAACATAATTATTAAACGGGTCTAACGCGAATTAACTTGTTTACCTTATTTACCGACGTTTAAATATGTGTTCAAATCGCGAAAGTTTTAAATGTTATATAGCAAAAAACTTATTTGCAATAAAGTCCAAGTTAGTGAGAGTTGACGATATCCCAGTTACAGTCAAGTGCAAAAATCCGGCATAAGGTGCTATGGGACATATTTTTGAGTAAGATGTGCACCACCATATTTTTACACTTGACAATCCACTGGCTGACTCAATTATGGAGGCAATAGGGATGATGACTAGGTTGAAAAACTATTATTCTAATTAGTCCGTCAGAAAGATTATCAAAAATTATTGGACACGTATTTTTTTCCTTTTTCAAGATGACTAAAATTGACGAATATGAAGAGCGTCAAAGTTCCGTGGTGGTGGCTGGTGACGTCACCTTAGAGTAAGAATCGTACTCGATTGTGACGTCACGCGAAACTTTCAAGTGCTGTATTTCCGTCGTTTTTCATTTGACGAACAAAAGAAATAAATACGTGTCGAATATTTTTTAATAATCTAACAGACGGACAAATTAGTTTTTTTTTGTCATCTAGCCTATTATGGCAACAACATGGAAATAACGAATCCCAGATCCGTATCCAGGTTTGTTTGATTCCATTAACAAAAGTAATTAATTGCTAAAGTGTCGATACCTCAGCATGAGTCCCAGTAATGGAAGTTTCTCACTTATCCAGACCCCACTTAAACAGGTTCCACTGTATATAAATATATAGTTTACCTATGTCAAGTGATTAGGGTCTCGTGACATATAATATACCAGAACCCATATAAATGCTCAACCACAAACCAGGTGGTAAATGTTTAATTAACTTGTCGCATTTGGGGAGAACGCGTAGGACGCCAAAACATGGCAATTACTTTCCTTAATATTACATGACATATTAACTTGTGACGTCAAAGCTAGCTTTCTCCCTTTTTATTGTAATTAGTTTTAGTATCTCTCGATAAATATAGCCGATTACTTTTCCGATAGTTCGATTCACAGTTACGAGTTATTTTACAATTATTTTATTTGTCACTGCGATACAATAGTACAGCTACCGATAGGGAATGCAATGCACTCGGTTATTTTCCGTATAAGATAAAGTCGGTTTTTAACCAAAACCGCGGTTATTTCATATAAATTCCCACTACCATGTACCGAGTACCGATTTAATGAATGTGGTGTGTTTCTAAATAAACTTAGATACTAAACTTATCGCTATGTATCGAGCCTTAACCATAAAATCTTTTGTATTTCAGTTTTTGAAATGATGTGATATTATTATTACAAAATAAAATTATCTGGTAGTGTTAGCCTTGTGATAACATTAATATAGATACGGATGTCGTAATGATCTTTTTAGCTTTGTAGTTGTATTAAACATGCGTTGTAATCATAGCACGAATATATTTCCCGATAAAACAGTTCGGAGTAAATTGTTTTCATTTCACGCCACACGCAGAAAATGTTTACATCAGCCAACAGGTAAACTCATTATTAGAAGGGCAGAGAGCAGAGAAAATTACATTTCAATCCCATTAGTCCATAAAATAAAATCTGCATTGAACATACACTCGGCAATGAACACGAATTAGTAATACAGATTGATTTGTAATGAGACCCAAATATAAATGTGGTTTCGTCATCGGCATGTTGTGTAATTGTGTATCCAAATTTGTTACAGTTGACATTGATACTTTAATCAGTTTTTACTGACACCGGGGTTTTCGGGGCTTTGATTCATACCTATTCAGGGTATTTTGACTACGCATACTTATGTATCAAAAAGTAAGCGTAATTAGCGCCATGCGTGCGAAATCACAGGTTAATTTGATTTGGATAATCCAACGATCAGTAAATAAAATTCCCAATTCGTTCTATGCAGTGAGGTTGCATGAGTGAGAGCTATTAACCTAATCCCGCTTGTCCTGTGTCTAGCCAGTGGGACATAATATAAGTAATATAAGTCACATGCTTTTATGTATCAAAGAGTGTGAGAAGGTGACGTTTGTGACTTGTAACGTATCATTCCGTACCTCATATTGTTGCATTTTACAACATCTTATTAGCAATATCCGGATCACAAAGAAACAATAACAATATAGTACAGCTAAATATAAATTATTTCTGTATTTTTCTGCAATGCGCACTACCGCCATTTTCATACTTCAATCTCATTTACTAGTACATAATAACATTAATCTTAATAGAGTGGTAATTATTGGTTTATGACTCACAACTGGTTATAAATCTTTGTAACATACCTTGTTAATGTTTTATTATTCATATCAACGTACGAAGGCGGCTACGTCATATGCGCGTGAGCACGATCAAGGTCAAATAACGTGGATGTGGTAAAGAAACTATGCACAACGCGAAAAGAGAGCGAACTAAAAAATACTGGAAGTTGTATTAAGTTTATTTGTAACAACTACAATTATCGTGGTTTTGGGGAGCCCCGCATGGGAAAAGTAATTCAGTATGCCCACTATGTTTAGATATAACATCCTGTAGTCACGTTTGTTAATTCTGAATGCTTTAGGCAATATCAAACGCAATGTGAAATTGTTACATTTTTTTATTCGTGTTGTAAATCGTTATAAAACTTTCCATCACATATATTACACATTGGATCACGCACCTGTACGTGTTCCAATATTTATATTATTGCTCTCTCTTTTGATATTCCTTCCGAAATTGTCCTAAACTTTTATAATAATATTTTGTCCCATAAAAATCCAACATGAAAAATGCGATCAACAGGATCATTTTCTTTTTCATTTAAGTTAGGTATTTGTGGTAAATATTAAATAGATGTAAAAAGGTACCGATACCGGGGTTATATTAATGGTGTAAAGAGGTGTGCTAGGTTAATACTAGGGCTTGTGATATACGTGTTACACGCGGAACCGTAGCTACGTAGCCTTAGCACCGGCGGTGCTAAGATCCCGTACTACACGGTCACGTCAAAGATACGTATCCGTTTCTGGATTCGGCTACGTTCCCGCGAATCTCGGCTTCGGCTCCGCTCGGCTTCTTTTAATACACATCTTTTACAATTTGTACTGGTCTATTATTTTTGCCTCCAACAATAATTTTTATTTAAAATGCAAAAGTATGGAAACTGAAATTAAAAACTCGCCCCTTGGATTACATTCGGGGGTCTTAATAACACGCATAAAATCTACACTTAACGTCACGGTCACGACTGGATCCGATCTACGTATAAATAAGATACGTATCTCCGTGTACACGTAGCTACGTATCTTAATTACACGTAGCCGAATCACACGGAGCAAACGGAGCGGATCTCCGGTGCTGAGTAACACGGCAACGGAGATTCTGCTACGGGTACACGAAACACGGTCACGACCAGGAGCACTAGTTAATACCTACTATACGAAAAGCTGTTATTCTTTTATGAACTATATGGATATATTTTTACATGCTTAATCTTAATATAAAACACGTCACTATAGTTCAAGAATCGCTTGAGCTGTTAAAAAGAAATAGTACCTAAATATATTTTATAGCTGAATGTACCGAGTAGTAGTGACGTAGCGATGACGCGCAGCTAGTGACGGCGCGAGTGCACGCGACGCGGTGTAGGCGTCGGTGGGTTGATGGCCTTGTGACACTTCAAATGTTTTCTCACATGTTTCTCTGACATTTTGCCAATGCGTACCGGGCGTATGCGTCTGGTCTGCTGGTACATGTTTGAAAATGTTTAGAGCCTTGATAGGAAAATCAATATATTATATAATGTAAAAATGGTTTTTGGGCTTTGGTATTTTGTGAAAGATTTAAACATTTTAATGTAATGGGTTTAAGAGATTTTAGTTTAAAAGGTAATTTGATATGCATTATCTATGGAATGTATTGTTCTCAATGCTCAATTTTCATTTCTTAAACAAAGAACAAGTTTATTTTTTATCTGGAACTGAAAGGTTGCAGCGGCATCCGCGTCAAGCGGTGCGTATTTATCTTCATTATAATGGATTAATTATTTTTGTCCCGCACTAAAAATGGTATTTGGTATCGGCGCTTAAAATTATCCTATCTTTCTTATCTTATTTATTTATGGAAAAGTAATAAGTTCATCGCTAATATAATAATCGCGCGCAAAGTCTGCAAAAATGACTAGTAGCTATAGATACTTAAATACTGAAAACTGTGTGACATTTACCCGCGTGATAAAGTAATACTAAATAAGAAACATCATCTTATCAAAGACGACGAGCTTTACGTACACATTCTACAGATGTTAATAATACCTACGAAGTTTGCGTCGGATGTCATTAAACCATAAAAACGTACGTCCTCTAGATCCTATCGTTTAAAAGACGTACCTATTATTACAGCGATGTTGCACGTTCTTAAGGTTTTTTTATTCCGAAAACTTGGAAAAACATCACACCAATCAATTTGGAGATGTTTGTTGACACAAACGTTTATTACTTGAGGCTATTTATTATGTTTACTGTTTTCTTTTGGAACGTTTTAATTGCATTAAGAGCTTCATGCTCATAAATAAATAAATGTCTAATACGATTGCTATGTCAGCAATAGGCTAGACGACTGAAAAAATCTATTTAGTCCGTCTTTTAGATTATAAAAAAATATTGTACACGTATTTTTTCTTTTGTTCGTCAAGTTTTGCGTAATGTCACTCCTAGGTACAATTTTTACCTAGGAGTGACGTCACAAGCCCCCACCCCGGAACATTGATGCTCTTTATCTTCGTCAATTTTAGTTAAATTGAAAAAGGAAAAAATACGTGTCTAATAATTTTAGATAATCTAACTGACGGACTAATTAGAATAATAGTTTTTCAACGTAGTCGTCATCCCTATTCTATTATTACTATAAATATTTGAATGACAATGATAAAGGATTTCTTTAGTTATGATAACGTAATGATTGAATGAAATACTTTTAAGTAGAAAGTAAGAAAACGAATCAAAGTATTTTAGTAAGACTAAAATTATCCTCCTCATACAACGAAAATTAGAAACCATTAGATCAGTTTGTTTATTTATTATTATTTATTTATTTAATTATTAAACATACAACAAAATTACGGTACAGACAGAAGCCCTGCAAAACTGTTTAAACAGTTTGACTGCAGGAGGAATTTATACAGTAAATATACTTAATTTTATAAGTACAACAATATATATAATCTATTTTTTAAACTATTACGACTATTCGAGGGTATCCAATAAATATATCTTTAATTTTCTTTTAAAAATCCGTAGGTCTTGTTCAAGGCGGATGTCCGCAGGTAGACTATTTAGTATGTATGGCAACCGCTTCTTTAAGGTTCTGTCTCCGTAATAGTTTTTGACTCTAGGCACCTCAAATTTACCTGCAGACACCGACCTTGTGCTATGGTTATGTGTAGCTATATCCAGGTCATGCTATTGGTTGCCATGGTTGTTAATAGCCAATAGATACTTATGCTTTAAGGTGACTGGAAGGATTTTACAAATTTTAAATAGTTTTCCGTAATTATTTTTGCACATTAAATTTGCAGTGACTCTATTTGATTAAGGTATTAAGGTATTTAGACTTTATAAGGTGTTTAGACTGATTAATTGTATTAGTTTTACATCGCATACCATCCTAATTACCATTTCAAAATGCTAAAGTTTGTAAACTCCATTCAAAGTGAGATATAACATCAAAAGTTACCTCCAGAGACCAGTATAAAATTTGTAATGGAAGAACTGTTTGAGCTGCAAAATGCTCCCGTCGATTTGATTTTTTTCTATTACTGAAATTGTACGGTAAATGGGCATATTTTTATTTTGTTGTCGTTTTTTCTTTCGCGTCAGATTTGAATGAAATTTGGTGGGTAGGTAGAGTTCCTTATTCTCTTCAAGATAGACCCAATTTCAAAGTATGTCCCACATTTTTTTCCACTGAGTTACGAAATCGTATGGAATTTTCGTAACTCAGTGGAAAATTTCATACAATTTTTTTGTCGCACATTGAGATTTTGTATCTATCTAGCGTAGAATAAGGAACTCTACCTACCCACCAAATTTCATTCAAATCTGACGAGAAAAAAAAACGTCAACAAAATAAATATATGCCCAAATAACCTAAACCTAGGCGTTATAATACACCCTTGTGATCAATGATATAAAGAAACAATGATTTTAATATAATGTTAAGTCAATAGGTACGAGTACTGTGCTGCTGAAGTGAAAGTTCTTAACAAAGTAAATGACGCCACATAATTTACCCTGACATTTTATGGAACCATGTATGTTTACGTATAAAAACTAAAATATCCTGCGAAATAAAACAGAATTTCTCTTGTCGATTGTCGCGTATGTCGTTGGAATTTACTCACAAGTAAATTTAACCACAGGTTAAGAAACTGGGTTCTTATAATTTTATATATATTTTATAATATTACCCCGTTTTTGCGTGGCTGACTTACATTACTTACATTGTGGTTAACAATAAATCGACATCCTGAACCGCGGAAGTGACGAATTTGTTACATAGTGTGGTACACAAGTATTATGTGTTTCATATTTTGGTGTAATATTGTTGCGTAAGTATTTGTTACGAATTAAAAGATACTTCTTTTTTCTATTAGAATTTTTTTCTACAGTGTACATAATAACATTAATAACCATGCATTTGTGGCAAATACGCTTTCGATTATGGATATTCTTGCAATATGTATTGAATTATAATATTTACAAGTATTTCATATGTTGCATAGTCATAAAACTTTTAATTACGAAATATCTAAATTTAATGGATACTTATTTAAAATCTCTTAAGTATTTTAACAACTAGCTAAATATTCGGTACCTATACTGTCTCCTTCATAACATTTTAATTATTCTAATCATTTATTTATTTCTACAAAAGATGATAATTCACAAAAACTTAAATTTAAACATTTTAATTAATATAACAGTTAGATCAGGTCAAAGATATTTCTATAAATGTTTTAGTCAAAGGCAATCAACGTTGTAAATATCTTATTTGTACAATAGGCTATATGCACTTGAAATAAATAAGGCTTATATTTTTTTCTCAGAAACTATGTTGGTTCAGCATTATATCCCTATCAAAATTTCTTAATTTTATTTTATTTTAGCTGTGAAAATAATTATTGAAAAGTGCAAAAAAATGTGTGAAATTACAAACGGTTAAAACGCTGTGACGTCGAGTGTGACGTCATTGGATAGTGGTGTCTGTACACCAAGCCAAGAACGCGAATGAACAGAGAGCCGCTGTATGTAATCTCGCGTCTCGGTTTCTCAAATGTTTGGTGTACAGCCGGCACAGAAGCACTAGTATCCAGATCATTAAAAAAAAGCATGCGAATCGTGAATCGTCTGTGTCAAATTGTATACATGTTCTCGTATGGAATTTCCTTCATAAGATATCTAGTGTTTCTCGTTCTGCTACTCATATTTTTGCATTTTGGCACAATCCAATACATATCCCATCGTTAAAGCAGTTTTATGACTTGTATGTCGTTTTCCATTGTAAATGTAAACACAATCGGCTGAACAATACAAGACTAATTAAATAATAAACATTTTTTAGGTTATGTTGGGCCGATCAAACACGTTCATAAATCATAATCTTAATTCACATCAATTGATCTGAGAAATTTATTATATCTGAAAAAATCAGGATACGTGTGAGCAATATCTTAATTGTACGTAATTTTATGCATTATTAATTCACAATATAATTGTAATTATGCATCGTAATCTGCATGCCTACCACGAACATCGAAAATTGGCATTGACGGGAAACCTCTTTGTCACTCCAATATGCAAGTGTGACAGAGACGGAGGTATAAATTCGCAATCGTTCGATTTTCGTGGTATAGGCCCTGATTCAGACTGTGTGCCGGCCTTAGATGAGAAATGACGTCACGGCTCAGCTTGTCGGAATGTCGGGCGTTTCAAACGCCCGTTTTTATTTGGAGTTTTTGAAAGAAGATTTATCTACTAAATTTTAGTTATTATGCGCTGAAATTTATTTTACAGTATTTTTATGATAAAAGCTATCATCCAACAGTATTTAAAAAAAAAGTGAATATTCCCTATTACAATTATGGAATATAATATGAAATAGGAATAAATATTGACAAAATACTATTCGGACAGAAAACATATGAAGAATAACAACATTTCTTAAAGATGTGATTTGCTTTTTTGGTATCTAAAAATCCCTTTTCTGTGACAAAGTGCAAATCGAATCACTGAGTGTCAAACGTTTGCTTATCGAAAAAGATCGCAAAGATGTAGATCGTGTTGTCAACGTGGTAACACGTGGGCAAACAACAGAGCATCAACCCTTTGGAGGGGCGTACATTTTCAACCTACCTCTCAACCTTAGAGTAAAATAACTTTTTTTACCATTTATACTTATGTAACTGTTTCATTTATATATATTTTATTACGCTATGGCATATCAGGTCTAAAAAAATGTTACCTAGTTCGTTAATAACTTATATAAACGTCTGAATACAGTCAACTCTAGAACCATGTCATAATAACAAGCAAAAAGAAATTTCTTTCAATCAGATTTATAGCGTCACTGTCAGAGATGGGCATTATTCGAATAAAAATTTATCTAAATGATCATTCGAATGACGAATAATCCACCAATTTTTTATTCGCGAATGATTTATTCGCGGATGATTTATTCGCGGATGATTTGTGCGCGGATGATTTATTCGCGAGTAACTTATCGGCGAATAAATATTTCGACCGGTTTTTAACTTGACGAATGATTTACTTATTATATTACTCCTAAAAATTTACTAACAATATTAAAGGTTTTTTGGCTATTCTATTAAATTTAAAAAAAGAAACATATATTAAAAATGACAAATTTTTACTAAAGTTCACGATCGTCTAAGACTTTAGTGATCTATTCGATATGATCTATATGTAGTTAATGTTATTTACTCTGGTTTTCAAACAAAGAATATCATGACGTATGATTTTTATTACGAATTATTAATAAATCCATGTTGATTTCTAAAGTGCACTTTTATTTACAGTCCTTTTATAATCCCTATGTGGGTTGGAAGAAAATCTGAGCAAAGAAACCGCCTAATTTCTATGGCATAGATTTTGTCAAGTTTCTGTACATTTCAATGACATATACTATCTCGGTCTAAAAAGGGCCTCGTAGTTCTCACTCAAATAACCGAATATAAAATTAATTCCATATAAACTAGTAAGGCCATAATGTTTAAAAGAAATTGTGTCAATGAAACTAGGCGGTTGAAATGAAACTTGAGTTATGAATTCATAATTAGATAGCTATTTTAAACAGAAGTTGATAAGGTATTTAAAAAATTATTCGTGGCAATTCATCCGGCGAATGAATTATTCGCGGATAAATTATTCGACGAATAATTTATTCGAATACGAATAATCATCCGAAAATTCATCCGTCATCCGCGAATGATTTGGTTATTCGTCATCCGTCATCCGTCATTCGAATAAATTTTGCCCATCACTGGTCACTGTGACAGTCATACAGTGGCCTAGGGTTCCAATTGATCAATAAATTACTACTAGCGATTCTATTACATACATGTTGTTTTATTCCGTGTTTTTGCAATTATTTCCGGTACCTTGAAGTTACCATAGCTAAATCCTTTTTAGTTATAAACCTATTCAGCGCCACATAACCTTTAACTACTCTTGCTTGAAATACCTTGTCTGAAAAAGTCAAAAAGGGTGCCACGATCCCGTAACCAACCTTTTTGCATATTTCGTAAATTACGAAGTAAAGTTGGTATACATAACTTGAAGCTTACTTTTCATATCAGTACATAACTAAGTACATAAATAGGGAGCATTTCAATTAAAATCGATCTATTTCTCTCTCGTGCATGAGAGAAGGGCTTTTCCCAGCAATGTAAAGTATTTAGGATTACTTATGATACGTACTCAAGCCGATTTGTGGTATGTTTTATTCCATTTTCAATTAGCACTCGGTTGGTATTATGCTTAAAGCAGGTAAAAGTGAAAATTTCACTTATTACTTTAAAAAATGCTTTATGTACTATCCCATAAAAGTAATAAAATCCGTGGCACACGTGCTTGTGACAAAGGGTAAAATGAAAAGATAGTGTCCACAGAAATGCGTTATTTTCCACATGGCGGAGTTAACTTTAACGATCTCGTTAGCATCGCACGTCGAATTCGACATGGCTGTCCCGAATATAATTTTGTTTATTTATTAAAACTTTGTTGCCCATTCTATATGTAAAAGAGATTGAGAAATTCGAAAAATTGGGTCATCGATCATTACGAGTATCATATCAGGATAATTTCGTAATCTTGAATATTTTTTGTCGTTACATTTGCTAAACCCGCCAGCTTTTCTTTATCTGTTCATTGGTCTATCTATTTATAAGTTTGAAGCTAAATAAAAAATAACAGCCTGAGGCGATAAAAATACACGTTAATTAAATGAATGTCCCTAGACACTATAGGTATAGAGCTAAAAATAAGTTTATAGTCTTGTGCGACTCGATTAAAATAGAAGTAAGCACATCTGTAGATTGACCCCGGCCTTCTGCTCAAGCCGCTTCTTGATTATCTGCCATGCCTTGGACATTCTAGAACAGTAGTGGAGATAATGTCACAGTTTAAATATTCAGTTGCACAACAATTCTAATATTCTACTGAATATCGTGTTACAGCAACTTGAAGTAACTACAGGACAAGAACGTGGAATCCTATAGACTATTGTTTTTCATGGAATCTTTTTCATTAAATGATTTGATAACATGCCTGTATGCATATTCGCCACAAAGCGTAATGAAAAATAATTAACGTATTCATGAACACAAAAAATAACTTAGCTTGTTTTTTCACCAAACACTTTATATGTATAAAAGATAGGTAAGAATCAATTTGCATTGCTTATATCTTTGAGCTCCTCTGAGAACTGTTTGGATATTATTCATAAATTATTCTAGACAAAGATGTAATATAAACTGGCGACGACGGCAAGAGAGCGCGCTTGAGGAAATTGAAATGTCAATAGGATGACTTACAATCTAATCCCTGGTATTCATGGATGCAAAGTAAATGCACTTTCTCATAATAATAGCATTATATTTCATAATTTTTAGAAATTATGAAAGGGTGCTGTCACTACAAGTACTTACTGCTTTGTGCATTGTATGGATGGAAAAGTGGAGCAAGCGTAATAACGTTAATAGCTGCAGATAAAGCATCGTATCTTTTTTAAAGAAGACAGGAATGCTTTGTGGAAACACAGAGAAAAGTACAGACAAATGAAACAGTATCGTCAATACGTATAAATATTTTACCTATAATCTTCTGGGTGCTTATTTTCTAACTTGAAAATCCTAGAATTATAATTGTGTATAAACAATCTTTCTACGCATTGATCGAGCCATTGTTTGCATCTTAGAACGGGGTGTTAAATTTGTTCCTTTATCGACATATCGATTTTATCTTGCAATATTACAATGACAATGAATGTACTGATTCATAATGACGGTTTGTGTTGTGATATCAGAATGTTTATACGTTCTATACTTGCTATTATTAGAACTGAACGGTGTCCGTGAACGAGTTTACGACGCAACACGCAACCGACTTTAGCGACATGCATTCCGTGCATCAACTGTATTCCAAACTAAGCAATTTTGGCATTAATTGGTATATACCGTCAAAATTAACACTAACTACCGTGTACTGGTCACCGTAGATAAGCGTGAATTCAGAAGCAGGAAGGGAAAATAGGGAAGATTTCAAATTAACGGATTTAACACGATTATCTGTCTTAACTTGTTTTGTATTGTTGTTAATACATATTAACAGTTTTGGTATAAAGTAAAAGATTACTACTATAAAACTCGACATACTCTCAAGAAATGCTCTTATATTGCATTCGCAGAAGTATACATTACCTAGAAGCTTGAAACTTGGTAAATTCCATTACTTCGAGATTGTTTGTAAGACAACTTTATAAGAAATTGTAGCTTTATATCTATTGACATAGTGTAAATCTTTAAGGAGCATTCTCGCTTGTTCCGAGCTGAACACGGCCATCCGTATGTTGGTGTTCGTTCTAAAGGACCGTAAGATTTTACAAGTTTAAAAGCTAAAACACAACATAACACCATTTTTTCGTCTGAGCTAAACATAGCAGACTGTAATTATTATGTATATTTGTATAGTCTAGGATTTTAGAAAGTTCGTTTTTCGTAGTAAATCTGTTGTTATTAGTTATTACACAACAAAAAGTGCGATCACAATCAGTTACTTGATATGAAGATCTTATTCGATTGTCGTTAACAAAAGCAAACGGACGAAGTATTTGTCTAGACGAAATATCTTTTGTAAGTAGGCCCGATGCGAGGCGCTGTTCCCCTATAGGTCCTTTAGAGAGCGGTTATGTCACACAATGTACGAGAGCGCCTATAGATCGCTACACTGTTTCCTTTCTGCTAAGTATAAGGATACACACACACACACACTGCTTAATATGCATTTATATAAATTAAACGAAATAGAACAAAATGGTATCTGATTAGATCTAAAACTATTGGAAGCTGTAGTTAG
This sequence comes from Lathronympha strigana, assembly GCA_949128165.1. Classification (NCBI taxonomy): domain Eukaryota; kingdom Metazoa; phylum Arthropoda; class Insecta; order Lepidoptera; family Tortricidae; genus Lathronympha; species Lathronympha strigana. The sequence continues at coordinate 7,955,772 of OX421907.1, read as the reverse complement.
TTTCTTAAGTATATACATAACATATTATAATAAATCGATTACCTATATTGAAACAGTTAAACGGTTTTGGAAGAAATTTGGGATACCGATAACTTGGAATTCGATACAGGTCTTTGATTCTAAAATTATATTTGTATGCTGAAATTATAGTTGAAAGATAGTGCCAGAATTTGATCGACTGCTATACGTACCAAGTATAAGAAGACTTATAGTAATAAAACAATTTACTTTTTTTTCAACCGACTACTTCATAAAAATATTTATAATTCGTTTTAGTTTGAAATGCTCAAAAATAACGAATCTAGAATTTTCTTAAGCAATTTAAGCATTACAGAGGGCAACCATAAAAAGAAAATAAGTTAGCTTTAAACTTGAAAATGTCAGATGATAGGTAATTATATTAAATTACACATAGTTACGTAATGTGTTCTTTTCTATTACCTATTCTCTATTCCTGTCGTTGAAACAGCCACTACCTGCCTTTTTCTCAGTACCACTCATGTAATCTATTTATCCTAGTAAATCTCACTAACATCAAACGGTCCGGTAATACGAAAATAAATTTTATCTCCTCAAAGCTTTTACTAGAAATAACCACTTTATAAAACGTCTTTGTTGTTTAGTTTTGAACTTAATCTTGTTTAAGGCTTAGAGCACCATGCAAGCTTCGAAGTAAAATAATTTAGGAAATAACATTTGTCCTTTATATTTTTTTGAGATCTTAAAACATTTTTTTTTACAAAACACGAACTTTTTTAAACTGCGTCTACGCGAAGACGTCTGCTAGCGAAAATTTATGATTGTAAGAAAACTGGAAAAGATCGTCACCTGGGACAGGATGCTACACGGTCTCTTGAAACACCACCGGTGCGATCGATCTATCTACGAGTGTTAGGTAGGTACCTAAGCGTTTCACTCTTCGAGCGCAAATGGCATACCTAATACTATGAATATGATAAACTTGTAAGTACAGTGGTTGTCAACTAATTAGGGACACGATTTTGTTTCTCATACAAACAAACCTACCGTATCTCATTCGCTTACAAATATGACTTTCCTATTTTGATTATAGTTGTAAAATTACTGTCAATCGAGTTTTTTCGAAAATAATCGCTCCTGCGGTTAAACAAAATTAAAAAAGTCATAAAAATATAGCTTCATGAAGACTTTCAAGGAAAATTATTTTGCACTTGGTCAGTTAGGGCATTTTAGATTTTTTGCAAATAAAAACGTACCTTAAAAGGCATAGAAGTAGTAGTAAGAGCTGCGAATAAACTCCTTTTTAGGGCTTTTATTGAAATGAGCATGGTATCCATTAAAACCCTTTTATACTTTACCTATTGTGATGGACGGTAAACTACGAATCCTGTAGGGATTACGTAGCATGCTCGTATCCGGTTTTTAAATTGTCATCAAATTCGTAAAGCCCTATTTGTAACTATATGTTCTTGTTCTTAAAAAAGTTGTATATAAATACCAGCGTCTTGCAGGTTTATTGTTTACTAACCGATAAAAAAAAATTAGCCTAACCAGACAGGACATCCTCTTAACATGCCAGTGAATGCATCGACAATCGACATCCATTCAGCCGTTTTCGAAATCCATTCAGCCACGTGAAGCTCGAATAAATAAACAGGCAGACAGACAAAACATCTAAAAATCACTGAAATGTGTTCTCTTATGAATTCTAAGAGCTCCTAACTCTATTTTTTTTCTAATTTCTTCAATGTACTTACTGTTTTTTTACTCTACTCTGCTTTATTAATTTTATTATATGTATACATTTTATTTTGATTTGATACCTAAGTATCCTTTTGTAGTCCTTGGAGGCATTTATTGATTATTACCTTGGTTAATTAAACAACACAATAATATCTTAATTAAGATAATACTATGATATTATTGTTTCGCTACATTAATCACGTCAATTTATATTGTTTACTATATTTACATGTATATATGTATATATATGAAATACTCGTAGGTATTAACCACATGTAATTATAGTGGTAAACAATATTGTTTCATATAATATATAAATATATATATATGTATATATATATGTATATATATATATATATATATATAAATACAAATACAAATATTACTACTACACTTATGTATATATATATATATGAAATAGGTAGCTTTTCATACATATACATAAGTAACTCATAATTTATTTATAAGTTACTACCTCTAGATTACAATTTATACATTCTCAAATAATGCAGTACAAGTCCAATATAGTATATCAACATTTCAAGTTGCAGGCTTTCTAAACTTGTTTTACTATTCATAGATTTCAAAAGTGTTTTATACTGACCAAACTGCCACATTTCGACGTTTTACGAAGACAATTACAAACGTAATTTAGGTATGAACATGAAACAAACAAAACGCTTGTTTTGAGTTAACAACATTGCGATCCATCACTATTGTGTAATATTCAACATAATATTGTGGCGCTTTTAATGAAAGACGCCGTTTTTTTTATTTACGAACAGGACAAATGAATCACATTTACAAGTAAATGTGGTGACACGCAAGTATTAGAGATTAACACAACGACTTGAAGTTTTACGGGTAGAGTACCTGTAATAAGTACTCTTAAACGCATATATAGGTACTTTTTTATTAGGTATATGATAAGAAAGTGCATGAATACGCCACAATTTTTAAACGATTTCAAAAATAAGGAGGTTTTTAAACTTTGTCATAATTTGTGAAGTTGTCATTTACAATTTTAACTATAAAACTCTCGTGAGACTCGAACATATTCAATTATATTTAAAACGGGTCACTCACGTAATTTAGTCGATTTTCGCTCGACATGTTTCGTTCTTTATCATTCTTCTTCATTCACATAGATTGTGAATGAAGAAGAATGATGATGTGATGTTCTTTGTCATTTACACACCACATTACAGATGGGGATTAAAAAACTAGTAATTTACCTACTGTGATCTATTTCTATCTTGTGATAATTCGTCTGTGATCTAGTTTACGTAACTATCAAATAACTAGAACGTTTCCTGATCAGATCTTCGATCATACGCAAGAGGACTAACAGTTTTTATAAAAAGATTATTTTTAGAGCTGTATCAGACCTGAATGAAATCTTAAAATACATAATAGAGCCTGTGTCGCGATTATAACTTTAAGGCCATTTTATCTCGGCTTCCTCTGTACGCCGGCTAGGCAACGAGAAAATGATTAAACCCTTTGAAAGTACCTTATTTCCTCTGTAACTTGACTTTGAAATTTGACCTCGAATTTTCGGCATAAAGGTTTACTTTGAGGTTACAGATGATACAACCAAAATCAATTAATCTTTCCAAGATCAGGTGGTTTTAACGTTAATTTAGTACTGTCTTCTTTCAAAAGATATTTGCGTTATTACAAAGTACCAATCAACAGCGTTCGTAAATACCTATATCGTAGTTTATTTTATGATTGAAATGAACTTAAAAACTAAAATGTACTTATATTTAGTTATTACACTGGACGTTTTCCATTCCTACATTCACAGTTTACGAAATACAGTCCAATGTCACTTATTATTATTAACTTTACTTTTGATTCCAAATTGGCCTCCTGAAGAAGAATAAATACCTACCCAATATAATCAGCCACATTACTTTTCAATCATTGTATATTACTTTTAAGTCTGCATTCTTCTTGCACAGTCGCCATCAGATATATCGGAGCGTCCGAAGCGTGCAAAATATCTGAACAAGCACTCTAACACCTTGACAATAGAGGCGTGTTCAGATATTTGTGAACACCTCGGACGCTCCGATATATCTGATGGCGACTGTACGTATAAATATCATACTTATAATGTTAAACTAGTCCCTAAAGTTAAGATTTGAAAGGATAATGCTAGTTGACTCGACAATAAATGTTGCATTGCTCTCGTTCCAGGTCTAGGAGGTCCTCCGGCGTTGCGACGGCCGTCACGCCTCAGCCGAAAAACTTCAACACTGGAGGTAAGTATGCTGCAAGACGCATAATACACGATTATTTCGAAATGATTAGAAAATATGCTAGCTATAAGCAGAGTCTGGAAGTTTGGTAGCACATTTTAGAGGTATCCCGAGAATTCTCATTTGTAGGCTCTGAATAACAGAACACAGCGCAGAAACAGCCTAAATACCTACGTGTTTTGTTGCTAAATGGACGACCAATGGTCAGTTAAGGGTTGGCTCATAAAACTCATAGCTGTTTTGAATTTGAATACTAGTAAATTCTCCTCTTAGGCATTTATAATATGATAAAAGTAGAATACATAAAAATTACATAAGTAGGTATAAAAACAATACATCAATATATATACATATCTGTTTAGACATATACATGAATATGCTTATATGTTTTAAATATAAGACTCCCGTGAGTATTCGACATATTAATATACTTATATCGGGTTTCTCACGTTTATAAAGTCGTAAATAGCTCGACATGTTTTGGAACGGCCCGCGTCCCATTATCATGCGTGAGAAAAGCGCTTGCGGCGATTATGATTGTCAGTGTGCGACTGTGCGCAGAGCACTCATGATTATGGGACGCGGACCGTTCCGAAACATGTCGATCTATTTTCGACTTTATAGACGTGATTGAGTAACCCTATATAAGTATATTAATATGTTTATATGTATTGTTTTACCTAGCTAATACTACTAGTACTGGGTATTAGGTAGTTACCTAGATACCTACTCAAAATGTATCAGGAAATGATCACACTTTAGCTGTAGTTTACCTTTAATTTTAACTTTTTTTTATTGGGTATTCTGTATCACGTACGCTGACAGTGGCACAGTTAAGGATCGTTAAGCACTTAAGCCTACATCTACGTACCCCGCCTGTCGACGTACTGTCACCGAACGCGGTATTATAGTCTATCGATACATAATATTTATATCGAACGAAAGTCGTAATAATCAAAATGCTACCAAAATTCTGGACACTGGCTATATACCTAAGATAGGATAAGATTATTATCAACTGTAACACATTAATATTCTCGATTCTCCCGCGAAACTTTAATTGTGTCTGTGCGAATTGGGAGATTGACGCATCTCCTTAGGATGCAACGCCGCCGCCGCTACAAATGTGACAAGATTTGTATAGTCTGGGAACTGTTAAAATATACTAAGATTATGAATTAGGTATTCATAATCAACGACCTTTAAGTAGATAGATACTAGAGATAGCATAGATACATCAAATGGCATTCCATTTTGTATAGCATTTTACTTTCAACTTTCATGGCAAGTACCTAAATTGAAACGAAATCAGTATAATTGATTTTAAAATGTAGTTCATTATCAGGCTCTGTAAAACCGACAAACATCTTCAATTTGAATCTTCTTTATTTTCCAAATTAATTATTGTATACAGTTTGTTGTCGATAGGTATGATGCGAAGTTAATTTATCACGTTCACAGTCCAGTACCCCATACCATGGGTCACGACGAACTATCTCCACAAGTCCGTGCCCCGTACATGGGTCACTATAGCCAACCAGGTATGCACTCAAATTACTATAATTATATTTCGAAGATATGATTCACTTCCTACTGCATTCGATAAAAGGCATAACAAGACAATAGGGATGACGACTAGGTTGAAAAACTATTATTCTAATTATTCCGTCAGGTAGATTATCTAAAATTATTAGACACGTATTTTTTCTTTTTTCAATTTAACTAAAATTGACGAAGATAAAGAGCATCAAAGTTCCGGGGTGGGGGCTTGTGACGTCACTCCTAGGTAAGAATTGTACCTAGGAGTGACGTTACGCGAAACTTGAACGCACTGTATTTTTGTCATTTTTGATTTGACGAACAAAAGAAAAAATACGTGTACAATATTTTTTTATAATCTAAAAGACGGACTAAATAGATGTTTTCAGTCGTCTAGCCTATTCTGATATTTTAGTTAGATATGAAACAGCATTCTATAATAAATACCTAATGCAATAATCCGAGTACGTACCTGGTCGTTTCATAGTGACCCAAACGTGGAGCACGGGCGTGTGGCGGAAGTAATTTGCTTGGACGTCCAAGAAAATTGAAACATTTTGTATGGGGACTGTGAACGTGTTAAGTGAACGAATTGATTTCTCCGCTTTCTTGATTCTACAGGGTTTCCATATCCATTGGACATAGCAGAAATGTACTTATGCGTTATGGTGTACCAGTACACCTGTACACCGGTACACAATCGGTGCAGTAGTTACGAAGAAATTAACAAATTACTATTTTATTACTTTGGAGCAACCTACGTAATGCAAGTAATTCTCATGACGTTATAAATTCTCATAGATATAGAGAGTCCTTATTCGTCTTTTTGAATAGGTAGGTACTTACCTATCGTGTTTATTTATCACAATTAGAACAACTTGATTGTTGATATGATAAGTGCATCACATCATTGAAGAAAATGGACAGTGTCACTAATATTCTACTGCCAAAAACACTGCCAATGATAAATACAGAATGTTTATTTTTGTGGTAGATTATTGGAAATAACTTTTTTTGAAAAAAATATTTTTATCTTTTGTGGTAATCAAAAAAAATATTTACGTTAGTGCATTATAGGTGTAGCCCTATCTGGGATTTCAGGGATTATCCAATGGTTGAGGTCACCCTGTATACTATTCTGAACCAAAATAGCGGGAAGCCTCCGTCCTGAGGGTGCCAACTCCTTATTTTTAATTACCATCGACATTTTATCGACCCTTTCAAACTACGAAAGCAATGAGTTAGGCGTTCTTCACATTGTATTCAGATCCGCACGACAGTGTGCGTATAATTTTAATTGTTAGTGACCAGTGACCACGCCCCTATTTCATCAAGCTGATAAGTGTGACAATTCCTTAAATTTCTGAATTACTGCTGTTTCAGGCGTCCATAGCCTACGGAAACGCTAACTACAACGCGCGTTGCGTGCATGTTAGATAATTTAAAATCGTAAAGTATCGTCAATAAATAGAAAGAATTAACTGGTGAAGACTTTATGACAATTGTCATGAGAAATTTATAATAGTGTTTAAAATAACTATTGGTAGTTTTTGATATGAGACTCTTCCTGTGTCGGAATTTCGTGACATACTCGTAATGTCGTGTTTCCTGTGACAATGCATTGTCAAGAGCTTTTCACAAATGTATTAGTTTTTAATGATTATAATAATGTTTTTATTTATAAATAACATGTTTATGGCAAACAATCATACAGCCCGCACAATAGTAAGCGGCGCCCGTAGCCTATGGATGCCTGCAATATCAGTAACAGTGACACTGACAATTATCACACTTGCCACTATGTATAACAGGGCCCTGATAACCAGTTGCAAGATGTCTAAACTGTATAAGTAGAATTAATTCACATCGATGTGCCCAGATAAATAATTAAATAAGGCGTATTCTATCAGACAAATTTTCAAGAATATGCAAACCAAACTGTAACTTTGGCGTTATTAATAAACATTTGTATTTGTATTTGTAAATGCTTGTCTAACGGAAATGATAGACGCCACACCACACCACTTTAGAACCATTAATTAGGTACCTATTTGGTAAAAAAAAACATAGGTAGGTAGGCAATACCTATAGGTAGAACCGATAGGTATTGCGGTCAAGATCATTTTAACATTGAGGAAATTGCCGAAAACTTAAGATAAGATAAGTTTAGTGTCAATATAGTGAAATATGAAAAATAAATGTAAACAAATCTATCCGATAACCTAAAAAAGGCGATTTATCAGGAGATAAAACGCTTCAAGATTACATATAATTTTACTGAGTTAAAGTGAATTGTCGGTGATGGAACGATGTAAGTTTTTTACGCGGTAGCATAATGCTCATATTTCGCAGAATCTTTTTGTAAACAAGACACATGTGTTGATAATCCATCCGATCTGGCCTACCAGGAAAAGATTACACCTCGCTTTCATATGAATGATGAGAGAATCTAAACACACAATGGTTTAAGAGGAAACCGGACGTTCATAATCGGACGCATTTCATTGCTTTTCTTATAAGGAAGTATTATACAGGTTCGGTACAAGTAAATCGCGAGCGATTAGTTTTCTAATATTATCTTCATTTAGCATGGCGATCTGATCATCAAACCCGGATGGGGAAACTGGGCCTAGTTGGGCTAGAGTCAAACCACGTTAACTCTTCTGAGCAAATGAACTTGCAAACTTTAAAGTGTTATTTTAAACGTCAAACTTCTATGAAATTATTACGTTCAGACGGTGCTATCAAAATCTAGGAAATTTAGCATAAATGGACTCTAGACATATTATTTGGCTGGTGGGGCGTAAGTCATACTTCAGGGAAAAGCATTTATTTTTTAATGTTTGTTCATCTACGAAGAACTGAAACCTCGATCAAAACCAATACTAACCATTACATTAACTATGCGTAAGAATATCAAACATTAAACGGAGGTGGATTTTTATGAAACTTTACAAACACGGCACACGAGGTGTTGTTTTATTTTAACTGTACTCGTACCACTAAATTCAAATTCAAATTCAAAAAAAAAACTGCAAGTAGGCCTCAAGGACTCTAACAATTCAATAAGCATTACAATAAAGCATTTGCATTTACAAACATTTACAATATACAGTAAGAAGTAAAAGTATAATCTTAATACTGATAATACAACAGCCAAAACCTGGGTAAACAATATTAAAATAAATGTACTAAGTAATATGGCAAGAGATGTATAGTCTCTATAGTTAATAATAAATTAAGTTTGGAGATGTAAAAGTCAAAACAAAAAAATAATAATTTGGAAATGTAAAGGCTCCCAAAGTGTCAAAATAAAGACTGGAGATGTAAAAGGTCCCCATCGTCAAAAAGTAATACTAATAGGATTTGGAGGCCTCCATACGTCAAAATATAATATACTTAATATAATATAATATCACATATAAACAAATTTGAAGTTTGAGATATTCATTCGAACCTACCTGAATGACTTTTCTGGAATTCGCTTTTTTTGACGACCGGTTGGCGTAGTTGGTAGTGACCCTGCCTGCTAAGCCGATGGTCCTGGATTCGAATCCCGGTAAGGGCATTTATTTGTGTGATGAACACAGATATTTGTTCCTGAGTCATTGATGTTTTCTATGTATTTATGTATTTGTATGTTATATATATCGTTGTCTGAGTACCCGTAACACAAGCCTTATTGAGCTTACTGCGGGACATAGTCAATTTGTGTAAGAATGTCCTGTAATATTTATTTATTGGTCTAATTTTATATGGTCGTAGGCTACACCACTGCTGCGTAGCCAAAAATTCCTTTAAGTCATTCTAAACAATGATCCTGTGACACTGAGGGTATAAATATCTACTATTAGAGACTACGAAGTCAAATAATTATGTACCCTGTGTTTTAAGGAAGGGGTGGGTCAATCAAAGAATGCAACTTATTGTTAGCTACCAGAGGCGACACTGTTATAACATTTGTAATGAAACTAGAATATTCTTGCTGGTTTCGAGGTTTTCTCATCACAACAGCTAATTTAAACTTATAATAATATAACTTTTTTTATAACATTATGTTAATATTCTAACTAATGAACACTGGTTATTACCACGGGTTTTTATTAAATTGAGCTCTCAATATTTTATGTGCGATGTTGCAATCGCCATGTTCAGGTTGACATGTAAGAATAGCCATAACGATCTACAATGTCTGGATTTGCATACCCGTCATAGTATATCATTTGTAAAAAAATGTGTTTGAGACCACTTAAAAATACTGATTCCCATTTAAGCACAGTTTGCTTATACCATACATTGAAATTAAAATCCTCACAGCCTTACAGAAAGTATCCTCAGCAATTGAAACTTGCTATGAATTAAAATCCATTAATATGTCCACCATGATTTCCTAATTATGTAGGCCAAAGTTTAATTCCTTGAAACATTAATGTTCAATAAACTCATGGGTAATCAAATTTGTATCAAGGGTTTTTTACAAGTCCGTCAAGCACTTAGAAAGCATGGTGTGCTATAGCACCTGTGTTCATCATTATGTAGGTTAAACAGGTGATTCTATTAGTGCGTTATTGTAATAACCAACCTCAATAACTAATGGACCTAGGAAAGTGATAATTTATCTTATCCCAAATTTATCTAATATATTCGTACTGTGCAATATATTTACAGCGTAATAGCACGATATCGTATCTCCATCTAGTACTAATAAATATTAATTCAGGTCAACAGGAAAATCATTGAAAATATTATAACATATCTGTAAAAAATCACGTGTTTTCCTTGAAATGTTGTTCCTCGAAACAGGATTACTGAGTTATGTACTTATAAATATTTATTTTTAGCGCTGAACACAACCCTGTATGAAAGAGCGAATACCTCCTAACCTAACACAAGTTTTGAACTTAAAAGGAGGACTCGACACTATATTTTTGTAATCTTTTGTTAACAAATAAATAATTTTAGTTTTTTTTAATTTTTGAAATATACATACTTACGTATAAATACATAGAAAACATCCTTAACGCAGGAACAAATAATTTCGTGATAAAAACACAAATAAATGCCCTGACCAGGATTCGATCCCGGGACCTCCTGCTTCGTAGCCAAGGTCACTGCCAACTACTAACTAGGCTAGGAGGCCGTCAATTAAATAATGTGCAAAAGAAGATTGAAGCATTATAACTTATAACTAATATCTAAAATGGGATTATTACCATGTATGTTTGTTTTATGAACATGGCGCTTGCAACAGTGTCGAAATATCGTGTGCTAAAAAAAACAAACATACATGGTAATTATACCGTTTTAGATATTAGTTATAATGCAAATGAACATGTTAGCTTAAGATTGAAGCAATTCTGATACGCATATCGCTGATAGGTTATTTTAATAATCACCTCATGTTTTGTACTCAATTTTATATAGATATTCTTTTTCTATAATCTTGGTAGGACATAGTGTCCTTAGTTTAGTCTGGGTATTTTTGGATGTATTTAATGCGCCTAATCTGGAGTACGTAGATTCTCTGAGTTTGTTCCATGAGATTCCGCTCGTTACTGGTACGGTCGAGTTCATGAGCATATGTATTTTTTTTTTCACCTTATTACATTTCAAGGGATTAAAATTAAGAAGTGTACATATATTAATTATGTCAACTGTACCAGTAGTTCTTTTTATACGAGCTGTATAAAAGGGAAATAAAACACCGTACCCATCGTACATCTACCTAAGACAAGTAATCCAATTAGATAGGTCCAACTTCGGGAAAGAGGTCAACCGCCGCATCCAACTCGGTTGGGCAGCATTCGGGAAACTACGCAATATCTTTTCGTCCGACATACCTCAGTGCCTCTAGACGAAATTTTTCAATCAATTTGTGTTACTAATGATGACTTACGGCGCCGAAACGTGGTTCTTCACTATCGGCCTCATCTCAAAACTCAAAGTCGCTCAACGAGTTATGGAGAGGGCTATGCTCGGATCTCTACGTGATCGAATCAGAAATGAGGAGATCCGTAGACGAACTAAAGTCACCGACATAGTCCTCCGATTTAGCAAGCTGAAGTGGCTCTGGGCAGGCCACATTGCACGCAGAGCAGATGGCCAATGGGGTCGAAATGTGCTCGGGTGGAGACCACGGCTTGGCTAGGCGTCCACCCACAAGATGGACAGATGACCTTATGAAGGTCGCCGGGAGACGCTGGATGTAGGTCGCTTCCAACCGGTACATATGGAGGTCTAAAGGGGACGCCTATGTTCAGCAGTGGAAGTCTTATGGCTGATATGATGATGATGATGATGATGATCGAACTGTGAGCTCTAACAGTGACCCGTATTATGGTTTTGAATACCTGAATAAATTTATAACATTTAAATAAATAAATAACGCAAATAGACGAAGCGCTTTGTCACCTCCACGCTCTTTATATCCGTGTAAGTACGTAGTATAGTCTTATCTCTGTTTCTATGGTCCGGCCGTAGCAACTACGCTCGCATTGTATTGCGAATTGTTTTGTTTAGTTATATATGTACCCGACAAAAAAAAAGTGTATTTAGTTTTAATTATGCACGTAGCGGAGCGGGGAGTCAGGCAGGGAGATGTCATCTCTCCTAAGCTGTTTAGCGCTGCACTGGAGGACGTTTTCAAGACTCTGGACTGGAGAAGGCTAGGCATCAATGTAAATGGCGAGTACCTCACTCACCTTCGATTTGCTGACGATATAGTAGTCTTGGCTGAGACCATGGAGGATTTAAGTACGATGCTTGTTAGCCTCAGTAGAGCCTCCGGGCGAGTTGGTCTTAAGATGAACATGGATAAGACGAAAATCATGTCGAATATCCATGTAGCACCAACTCCAGTGACAATCGGAGACTTTACACTCGAAGTTGTAGACGATTATATATACCTTGGACAAACTGTCCAGTTAGGTAGGTCCAATTTCGAGAAAGAGGTTAATCGTCGAATCCGACTCGGTTGGGCAGCGTTCGGGAAGCTGCGACACATCTTTTCGTCCAATATTCCGCAGTGCCTGAAGACGAAAGTCTTCGATCAGTGTGTGTTGCCAGTGATGACATACGGTACTGAAACGTGGTCGCTTACAATGGGCCTCATAAGAAGGCTCAAAGTCACCCAAAGGGCAATGGAGAGAACTATGCTAGGAGTCTCTCTGCGAGATCGTATCAGAAATGAGACCATCCGCAGCAGAACCAAAGTAACCGATATAGCTCTCCGAATCGCTAAACTTAAGTGGCAGTGGGCGGGGCACATTGCACGTAGAACCGATGGCCGTTGGGGCGGAAAGGTTCTCGAGTGGCGGCCGCGTACCGGAAGGCGCAGCGTGGGTAGGCCCCCCGCAAGGTGGACTGATGACCTGGTGATGGTCGCAGGAGTCCGCTGGATGCGGGTGGCGCAGGACCGGTCATTGTGGAAATCTTTGGGGGAGGCCTATGTCCAGCAGTGGACGTCTTTCGGCTGAAATGATGATGATGATGATGCACGTAGCACGTATTAGTAGTTTTGTTTAGTAGTTAACTGTGCGCTCACCACTATACTATAATATAATATTGTATTTTGCATGAAACAAACTTTTCTGATGTAAGTGAATTGTAACGTTTAGCGTCAGCTTAGGTAGAAATCAGGTTGGTCAGGAGGGAAAATAAACTAGAAAATTAATTTTACAATGTATAATTAACGTTTAGATTTTATAAACTAATAGAATACAGAATATAGGGCCAGCTAGGCCGTAGGTTGTTAAATTGCTGAGCTGAGTCACTAGTAGAGATGAAAAGAAAACTAAATAAAACAAACAAACAAGCGAGCAAACAAGTCTTTCTTAGTGGGCACTTCCCTGCAACACGTCACGCGCACGCTGAAGTTGAAGTAGTGGGTAGCCGCATCAGAACTTCAGAGCTGGTCAGCAGGATAGGAATGGGGTTCAACCGGACAGGAAGGGACGTTCGGTAGCGAGCAGGAGCGTGCGCTGCATCAGCCGCATGGTTTCAGATAAAACCCAGTCCTGGCTTGGCTTGGCTCCCTAGAATTCATCACTAGGTTAGTGTTCAAGCCGGAATACTTTGTGACTGCCACTCCCGAGATGGTCACTATGAAGCGTGCGTGCAGTTGTGAACCCACAAAAGTTAGCTTTGGTGTTCACCGATGCGGCAGTCACAAGATATTTAAGTTTATAGATAAAAGAAAGCAACACAGATTTATCAATATTGGGAACATAAGAAAAAATATAGTAAATAACACAACACTCACCCGAGCGGGGCAAAGCAGACGAATAGTGAAGCTATTTACAGAATATTTCACAAGTTATGTAGTATAAATGTACAAAATAGGTAATTATTTAATTAATTTTTATAGAATTTCATTTAGAAACCCGCCTTCATTTTTCCAAGTCAATGACCATTCTCTATTTAAAAAGTGATGTTTTTTCTAACCGGCCAGTACATATATCAAGAACGAGAGTTTACACAAAGCTTTGATAGCAAACCGTTACAGAATATTGTGTATTCTTATAAGAAAATAAAGATCTTTAAACTTATATAACATAGATAGAGACTTGTATTCATGAAAGTATGTAGAATGTTTTAAGCTTCCGAACCTAATAATAATTTATACAAATATTAATCCGTATCAGGAATATAAAGACCTAGGTAACTACATACGGATGCTCACTTTCAAGCTTACCGTGTCACCGCAGCTTTTTTATGAAATCCCCCATGTTTTCCTGAAAAATAAACTTCCCATATGAATATCTTGTACTAGTCATATCGTTGTTAAAACCGTTACGTAGGCAAATTACTTACGCCTGCGGTTTTCCTGTGAATTTCCAGCTTTATTTGGGCACTACCAACTTTATTTTCCTGTACTATAGGTACTATCTTATCTAGCGTCATTATAGACTTTTGACGCTTGAACGCTCTGCACTTCGATTGGCTTACAATCCGCCATTCCCCGATTACAGAGCTACGAAGCTACTTATGTATTAGGTATGTAACAGCTATATTTCTTATTTACTTCATTAGGGCCTTTTTTACGTTACTTTATAAGACAACTAAATATCTAAATTGTAATTGAAGGCTGTAATTTAGAAAAGAAAAAAAACATGTTTTAAGTAAGTATTTACAGTGGCTGGAATAATTGTGTTATTGATACAGATTTTAATGAACTGCAAAGTACACTTTACGTATAGTGATTATGCGAAAATGTTATTCGGCCGAAAGCGCTATCATGGACTCATATCTACACGAATATGTGTGTAACTTCTGTATTAAATTTTAGTTACATTACTGAGAGTATTCTTAGAAATGTTAAACAAAAATCGGTTGATGTGTTTAGAACTCGAATACTACATTATCGCTGCACTAGTTTCCGACATAGGCACTTTATGTCAAAGTTACATAGGTTAAATTTGAACAACAAAGATTTATCTTCATTCGAATTTAACTAAACCTTGTCACTTTGACATAAAGTGCCCGTGTCGAATACTAATGCAGCGTCGAGCACTAGTACTTCTACCTGACCTGCTCTTTTATATTTGATAAACAGATTTTAGAAACTTTCTTAGACCTTTTCATCTCTTTCCAATTATGTCTATTGAAATTGAGGCAGCAACACAGAAAGTTAATAACAAACCGCACAAGCGACTATTAAAGTTTCCGAAACTGTATTTGCTTTTCAATGAATTTTACTGAAATTCTATTAACAACTACGTACCAATTTAACACAAAATGAGAAGATACTTGACTCGTGACTGTATAATTCTCACTTAATTTTGGTTACCTTATTTTCCTACTTGGCCAATTGATTTTGAGCCTTAACAGAATTAAAGCAAGTGGATTTTCGTATAGTCTCTGTTACATTACTTAATTTAAGAATATTTAGGAGGCTGTGTTTTATTCTTAGCTACGAATACATACGCCGTTCAGTGAGCTATTGTGTTATGTGTCCAACGGTTGCTTGGTTCATTTGATGCTGTTTATTTTGTGACTTTTTAAAGTATTAATCGTGGTAATTTTTCCTTTGCTACACGACTTAGAATGTGACTGTATATTTTAAAATAACTTTGAGTATGTATCTGTTATACCTTCGTATTATGTTCCAAAATAAAGGTAAGGCAGAATTAGTTTAATTTCATGAATTTTCAATTAGTTTAATTTCAAGACTCTTCTTACTATTTTACAGCGGTGTCTCCTCCTTCTCCTTATACCCCAATACTGGGGGTCGTGATTGTGACCCATCAGGGCATTAGTTTCTCACGTACGATCCGCCATCTATTCCGCTTTGGGATTATAATCTATGTATTCAATAGATGTAATCAATATTTAATACACCAACATACGGTATATTTGAAAGTTGACATGTGACGCAAGTGACAGGATATAGTATGAGTAGTTGTATCGCTAATTACGCTGAATTAATTTTACGTTACTTTCATTTCTAATTGATTGTATCATTCTAAGCAATATTAACTTAAGTATAGATAAGTAAGTAAGCTTAGAGTGCTCAATACACACATGGCTTAAAAGCATTAGCTTAGTAACTTTTAAGCGAGCTTTGCTCAAACTTATCGTTAAAAGATTTAAGCTTAATAGGTATTGAGTTTTAAGCGGGTTTTAAAATACATTTTAACAATACCTCCCGTACAAATACTATGATGTAAAGGTAGCCACAAATGGAGTGAGCACTCCATTAACTTACTAATTTCTCTACGGGTTAAGGTTAATTATTATTATTATCTCCTTTATTAATTTTGTTAATTATTATTATATTATTATACATAACTGAGATACATGTAGTGATTAGTGCATTTTTACGACGAGCTTGTGAGTCTTGTATTGGCCGCTAATTTCAGGATGGAAAATAAGCGTTCGCGAAACGTGTTGTGTTTGGACCGTGACAGGTACTAATGAGTCGCGGTCGGGAACCGGGAGAATTCGGGACGTACGGTGTCAACCGGTTCCAGGAAAATATGGAATGTAGGCCACTGTCGCGCAGAACAGACGGGCGGGCCGGACGCCGCCGCCAGAACGTTTTATTACTTTTTTAGATTAATTTGACTCTCGTTAGAGGCGTTAGGATCTAGATTACCGAGGGACGAACTACGCTAGCTTTCGCGCATTCAGTACTACGAATATCTTGTGTTTTGCGAAAGCCACGCCAATATTAATTTAAATATGCTGAGGTTAGTACAGTTTTGTGCAAGCAATAAATTTGTGAATATTATTTTTCTTTAGAATAACCGTTTTTCAACATAAATTAAGTGGCGTACGAATGATAATTAATCAAAATTAATAATAATTAGTACATTTATATATCCGTGTCTCAACTAATTTTTTTAAGCTCTTGCTCGATTACTCTATACTTATTCAATTATTCCGTAACCTGTGAAACAGACTTAGAAAACGCTCGTTTGTGCGTTGCGAGTTGATCTTTCATATTGTACTGAGCATGATGCGCTTAATTTCTAAATGAAATGTGTTAATTTAGAGTGCTCTAGATACCCCGTCTTTTGTAGCTCTGGCCTTGTGCTATATTCTGGCTGATAAAAATCTACACCGAGCCATCAGAAACAATTGAAATATTCGCTATCTGATATGTTTGTCTGAATATAAACAAGGTTAAAAGTATTAAATTTGTCAATCACTGGTAATATTGGTATCACTCGGTAAATGCATTTCAGAGAATTAGCGAGTGGTGTCCTGGTGTGATATACCTAAGTGCAATTAAGGTCATTTACGTTCGTACTCGGTTCTATTTTACTTGTTTTTCTATTTATAAAACAAGCATTGAAAGATACCCTCTCGTAATGAGTGGCTTATTATCCACACTTGTATCAGAAATAATTATTCAGCTGTTGCAATTTACCACATTTTACCGTCACCGCATACCTACGTGCAGTATTCCGAATTCCATGACTCTCAGCAAACACCATCGTGAATATGTAAATTCCTCACGGTGTATAGACTGCGCAGGGCATATAAATTGCACAGGGCATTGAATGAACCATTTTTTCCCATTTTAGCGACGTTTTCTCGTTGAGCGAACGATGAAATATTGCCGGGATGCAAACGCAATTCAGTAGGTACTCGTACCTGCCTAATGTCGTTACACGAAAACATACACACAGTCTACATGTTATTTTCATTGCGCAAAGTTGATTAAGACTGTGTAATATGATATTTTTTTTTAAGGAACGATTGCCTCTTTTTATTAAAATTAATACTCTATCAGGTGTTTAACACAGCATGATAATGATTAATCTGCCGCCGCCTAGTGTTCGCCTCAATTTGAAATCGATTGTCTTTAATTTAGAAAATATTTCTTTCATGTATTTTGAGATGTGAGTATGTATGTATGTATCTTCGGTAGTTTTCAGTTATCACATATATTTTATTGCATGATTTTAAGTGTCAATGCTTTTACTACTAGTTTTGTTAAAATTAGTTTTACGCGTACGTATGTAATAAAAATAAATTCTTGTAGTTTTTCCTTTACACTCTAGCTAGGGGCCACTATACCCCTGTAGTAAAGCTTCGAGTGTTTCAAATTATTGTACTTGAATAAGTGGTGAACGGTGTTGGTCACACATATTGTAAACATTTTATAACAATACTTATCTAATAACCTTTCTTGTAGTGACTGTTTGTTTACCCAAATAAATGAAAAAAAAAGATGTGCAATAAAGAGTATTCTATCTATCTATCTATTAATCTGATTTATTTACAAATCCCAAGTCTAAAAGATCTCTGGAATAGTTATAACTATTTTTATGCCTTTCCCATCACGGAACAATGGGGTTCCGGACCTTTGGGAGGCGTACGCTGACCCGTAACCAACACGCAGAGCCCCTTTTAACAATTTAATGAAATGTGAGGGGTACACCGAGCAGATGTTGCACCTGCCCGAGTCATGTGACGCACGCACGCACGAGGTAGCACCCGACAGTGTGTAAGGACTATTGCCAACTCGCCATTTAGGTTTCCACATCTACGACGTCCGGTTAAGGCAAGCCAGAGGCGGAGGATTCAGTCGGAGTACCACAGGAGTGCTCAGGTACGTGGGGTCGATACTGCTCAACAGCTCGTCACAAGCTGCCCTGCTTTGACTGATTGTACCGGTCGAAACAAGTGGGTGATGCGGTCGTCAATTATCTACGCCATCATTACTATAATTATTGTACTAGGTTTTTGACATGCTTTTAATGAAGGTTAAAAAACAGTAAATACTTTAGAAACAACACATGAGTGTAATATTAATTATTGTACAGATGGTACTTAGTGCATAAATTATTTGCATTAGATGATTGTAATTAGATAACTTAGTTACACATGCATACATGATAGATCACATTGTGCTACGCTAGCTTAGATTGAAAAGCAGTCCCTTCGCAGATATGTTTCAACGTATCATCCACGTTCGTTATCTGCCACTTCGTAGACATTTATTAGACCTATTTGCTTCTAACATCATATTTTATACACGCTTTGCAGTCTCTAGACAAAACGCGTGCAACGGATATTGGTTCGCTAATAAACAGGGTCAAAATTCATAAGTTATCTGGGAAAGACCGTGCCATGATGGATCGTGACGCACGTACATCACGGTCTGTCTCCGTGTCACACAATCTATAACGTTGTAAACAACTGTAATCGCCGGAAGGTCGCATTTATCGAGACCTCCAATTGCATTAACTCTATAATTTTTTAGTGTAGTTATGTTAATTATAATGATATGTGGAATTGCTGGTATCTTTGTGTTTTTGTTAGACGATAACACGTATGAATTATATAACGATATTCAGTTATAACTGGTTAACGTTTCTTTTAAATAAACATGGTGTTATTTTGATTAGGGTAAATGGGCCGTTCTCCTTATTTACAGAAAACGAAACGCGATTTTCTGGATTTTACGAATTTTCGATCCTCAGTAAAATGATAACGATATAAATTATTTAAACTTTTCATGTTGGTAACGCATATTTATTTTCTATAGTTTTCTAGAAAACACTGTGACAGAGTACCGCTTTTTAATGGAGACAGCCATCCGATTGACCACTCTGTCACGGTGTTTTGAGTTAAATAATGTAAATAAGTTTACAATTACTAAACAAGGAAGTAACAAGTAAACTGTACATAAGGTAAATTAAACCTTCGGGCATTTACCTCATATAAAAATGATAGTAATTAAATTCTAAATCAGCCATTTTTCGGCGAAGAGACAGGTCATTGTCGCTAAAAAAGAAGAACGGTCCAATTTCATTAGTATTGTTAGTTAAGCAGATTACTACTTATCTTTATAAAGGCTGGACGTTCAAAAGTTGTTCACTTAGCATCACATACGACTAATACTATTTTTACGAAGAATTACAATATTGTAATTTTGGTCCCTTGCATTGCCAGTGCCGCAATCTATCTAGCGCTGACTGTACTACAACACCTAGAATATTTGCAAAAACAGCTCAAGTAGCAAACATAGTAGTACCATTAAGGATGACTCACACTAGGGCGAGACGGGACGGGGCGGGACGGGGCGGGACGGAGCGATCTGTCGATTTCTATAGAAAGGTTCACGTGATGGCTCGGAGCCCTCGAATGTCACGTGACGTTTTGTATAGAAACTGACAGATCGTCCCATCCCGCCCCGTCCCGTCCCGTTCTAGTGTGAGTCATCCCCTAATTTAATATAATCGTTAACTTAGTAAAGTTACGATAACATCTATATTATATTATTATATTATATTATGTTCTGTATTATTTTTTTCTCTTGTAACTGTATTTCATCTGTGTGAGGTGTGCAATAAAGAGTATTGTATTGTATTGTATTGTATCACTTCAGTTATTAGCCTATATTCGTTTTGTATCGAAACCGTTTCTGTTTCATATCAAAATAACCATTATTAATTAAGTGAAAGATGGGTCAAGTATCTTGACCTATCTTTTTTCGTCTCCACATAAAGTGTGACCTGACCTGTTCTGAGCCTGACCTTATCATGTCTTATGTCAAATAATAAACCGCACCAGAACCCCGATTCTACTTGGCACTCTAGCACTATGTACTCGTAAAATTTTGTTTTACCCTGCATAACGGAGATAATAATATGATTTATTCAACTAGGAGAGGTTGTTTGTTAATTTGTGTGTTTGTTTATGCATGCAAACTTATTTATGATTATTGAATTTTCACTTATTTATAAGCTATTAAGGCGCCCTAAGAGTACAAACTATGAAAAATAGGAATTTCCTTCACCAAGAAATTTTATGGATTTTACTAGCCAACGCTCGTTTTTGTTTACAAGCAAAACTTTCAAGAATTACTAGGTGCGTTTGACTAATATCGGACAACAGATATGATTGGAATCATTGCGGGCATTTTTTGAAATGATGGCAAGCTTACACGATGCGCCATTTAATTTTGCTCCCACCTTCAGTTCTTTAAAACAAAAACATTTATTTTCGAAATATATACAGTAAGTGTAACTTGCCTAACTACCTACCTCTACCTACCTTAAATCTAAAGTAGGTCCTTGAGGCATTGTACCTAGAATGCTGGCGGCATTTCCTCGTTGTATCGCAATGCTGATACGTTGTGCGAGGAAGGGAAGCCACCAGCTCTTTGGTCACCAGTAACATCAACCAGACGTTTCGGGATTTCTACGAAAAATTTGCGTGCACTGGGACCCCATGGACCAAGAGTTTCGACCCCGAATGGTACAAAAAGGTACTCTCTGCCCAGGCTCTTATAGCCTCCCTATTTTTTTCAAGCCGAAAAAAAAGGACGCACATAATTAAAAAAAAACTACTGCAGCCTTGGCTTGTCAGGCTATATTAACACAAAAATATTAAAGATATTGATACGAGTATTTCATATTTCACTATTTATATCTTCATAAAAATAATGATCATTTATTATAAATGTTAAAACTTGAAAACAGTTTTTATTAATCGGTGTGTACCTATAATACGGAACAGACAAAGTAGAGGCATTTTTAATCGGCCAAACATGTTTGATGGCTCTATAAATATGAGGATACGATTAATCACATGCGATTTGCCATGTGTACCATTAATATTGTTTGTTAATGAGAAATGAAGAAGATAAGATATTAAACATTTTGAAAATTTTCTTAATTGTTCAACTGTATTATAATAGTGTTTCGGAATAGAATAAGAATAAGAATATTTATTTGCTTTAAACATTATCAGGTGTTCATACAAAGAGTGGTAGGTTTCCATGTTTAACCATACAAATGCAGGTATGGAAATAATAAAAGAACTTTCAAATTCGGTCTAATACTTGTATTTTAATTTTATTCACATCTGTATTGAAAAACTTCGTTCGATACAAGTGCGGATAAGTCATTTTTCACTCGTCCCGAGTATACCTCGACACTCGTGATTTAATGACATACTTTCCCTGTATGTCTGTACTGTTGTAATAGATAATGCACTTCCACAATGATTTTGATTCAATAAATTGATACTGATAAGCAAATATTCACTACTAAGGAGGTATATTTTGGTTATCAACCGAACACGAGGACATCAGTACGTACTCATACCATTTACAAGAATAACGTTCCCAGTTTTCATGTCGTATGATTTTTTCATGACTTCGCCTTTAACAGAAATCTCGTATAGTGTAGTATTTGTTTTTTTCTTTCGTAAATGCATTAATATAAATATATTTTTATATTCTAAAAGTTTTTATTAGTGATTTGAAAGCTTCAGATTCACTTAACCCATTTAGTGCTAATCACGATACGTTGTCGTTACGCCTGTACGAGGCGTTTTCGCTACACAGCCAGAAATCGATGTTATCGGCTACGGCGGGCTACGCCGCATAGCCCAACGACTCAGCGCTGAATCAGTTAAGTAGAAAAACTACAGTTTTCGTCGATTGTATAAAAATAATAAATTCGCGTCGTCAACACTACGAGCTGTTCAACCGTTTGAATTTTCGCGCTGCAAAATGGAACCTGATATTTGCAATTGTACGAATTAATGGAATCCTTTGGCATGTATCTAACTGGCATTGTTACTAGCTTCGAGATTTATTTTTATTGTGAAAATTGATTGCGATGTATTGATCTATGACCAATATAATAATATGATAACTTTTGTGACGATGACTCATATTTCCTTCCGTGATGGCACATATTTTGTCGCCTAACTATGTCACTAAAGCGGATTATTTTACTTAAATTTTTTAAAATGTGAATATCCATTTACCACACCACTTGAGCATTACTCACACTATTGTTAAATATAATAAGTACGTATATAAAGTACACCAATTAAGCAATTTATAAATAAAAAAATTAGAAACCTTTGTTATCACACCAATAAGAATACATTTGTCTTAAATAAAGTGTCTTAAGTTCATCCTGTAACTGAAATTGTTTTGTTTGTTGCAGACGAGGCATACATGAAGCTTGCGTTGGAAACGGTAGAGGAGCTGGACTGGTGCCTGGACCAGTTGGAGACGATACAGACCCATCGCTCGGTATCAGATATGGCCTCACTTAAGGTACGTGCATTGTCGAGTTGCGGCCATGTTTACTTACCGGAATGGGTTAAAAATACCAAATCTAAAGGAAAATTGTGTGTGTTGATGAATGTTGGTACGCACAAGCTGACTGGTTTAAGTATTAAGTTGTCGTTTTAACTAAACGTGCCCTTAACTTTGGATGCGGTTTGAAATTATAGATTCAAATTGCAAGCAATACAAGACTAGTGTGTCTTCTAGCAGCCCAGCGTCTATAATGATATTAAATTGCTCATAAAAATGACATAATATTACAAATCTTGACCTCTAATATTAGGTACAAATCTTGACCTAATACAATTTGTTGTAATAAAGCCTTTTTTTCAACGACTTCTTAACAGACCAGTCATATGTGATGTCTGATGATAATGTTAATGTATGTACATTCTTACTTCGCGTAATTGCGCGTTATAAATAAATAAGTGATGAACTATGACGTGCCATCTGATTGTGAATGAATCATCGTTTTACTTGGCGTAGAATTAAGTTAATTTATTGGTGCGATGTCTCTCGGCGTAATAAACAAAGCGACCACACAGTTAGTAACTCATTAGTAAATGATAAACTAGCAAAAATAAGATGCTCCAAGATACACATGATTATAAATTACTAAGAAAATGCAACCGCCCTCAACAGATTAGCATTATAGAACGTTTAGAATATCAATCCTCTCCATGTTTGTAATATTATAAAACAAGTAAAGCACTCTTCTGTCTGTTATCGCGATTAAATGCATTATTCAGCTCCATTGCCAACAGTAAAATTGAAAGGAAAAACTCTGTGTAACAAGCGGATTATACACCGTATTATGGGAGTTATTACGGTTTGTTCGTTTATTTGTCGTGCGATTGTCGTATCTGGCGCTATGGAAAGTTACTGGCGGCAGAACACGAATTGGAACTTGCATATTAGCACTTATCACAGTTTTCAGTTTGTATTGTGTTGTCCATACTTAGCGGCATTAAAATATCAGCCGAAGAGGACATGCACAGAAGTTTCACACGATCTTTAGTGCCTTCAATATCTGTGTTGACTGACACAGCCGTCAGTGTCAGCAATAACAAAATTCACAAAATTCACTATAGTAGATAATAATATAATAACATGTTGACAAGTTTGTTTTAGTATTCGTACATACTTAATTCATAAAGAATAATTTGTTTAATTAGAATTCGCTGATGTGAACAAGTCCTTGACAATCCTTGGTATTTAACCTACCATTAAGGTTTTCCAAACCGCAATGAGTATCTTATAAATAGGTTTTATATTTTTATTGTAGATTTATAAACGCTTCCGACTCGTTAACTCATATACAGGATGGTATTTAAGTCGTGAACAGTAATACATTTTTTTAGCTTCATAAACAACTAAGAGTAGCAATTGAAAGCCCCAGGTCGCAATAAAAACAGGCTATAAAAAAATTGTCACCCCCCCTGAACAGCAGGTCAAAAAATATGAAAAACTTCATGAAAATAGAGCTTTATGAAGACTTTCAAGGAAAATTATTTTGAACTTGGTCAGTTAAGCCATTTTAGATGAAAACGTAATTTCTCGATTAAAAGGGCGTAGTCGTAAGAGCTGCGAAGATACACCTTTTTAGGGTTTTTATTGTTATTAGCATGGTATCTATTAAAACCCTTTTAAAGTTTGCCTATTGAGTTTTAAACCAGACGGAGTAGCAATTGACAGGCCTACCCCTCTGCCGAATGGGTATGACATAGTTTCATACTCATTGTATACGTACTAACGTTAACGTAAGAATCCGAAAAAAATCGCAGACTTTTTGTATACGAAATGACAGACGTTTCCAGTTCAGTTTGTTAAAAAGTCAAAGATTGTGACGGACGGTAAACGACGGAACCCTACACTGAGGATGGCCCGACATGCTCTTGACCGTTTTTTATTTATTTATATTTTAGCAAGGTACTCACGCAATATTGGATATTCGATCTAACATATATAAAGCCCCTTTGAGTCGGCAAAAGTTTTAATGATTTCTCGAAAAAGATGGATTAGATCCGCGCTTCAAAGTCGATATCTTGAATTTACTTATTATTCGCCTCACGTCTTATTTAATGAGTTTGTTTGGATTCCTAAGAGCCCAAGTTTCGTTATAATATTCTTATTTATATGTAAAAAAATTCCCTTAATTAAGGAATGTACAATCTCCATCATTCATTTTAACTACATATTAATATACTTACCCATATCATATAGGACATGCGTCACTCAATTCTTATAATTACTTAAAATATTATACTGTACTGTACGTGTGTCTACTGTGTGTGTTTTTTAGTGTGTTGTGCGTAATACACTTAACAAAACGAAACGAGAAGAAAGCTTTTCCTAAATATGTGTACTAAATATGTGTAGTGTAATATGTAGTAGATACTATGCAATACCTAAACATATTGGTATTATTAATTCAAAAACCTGAATCGCAATAAATTGCTTCGACAACTACATTGTAGAACATTGTTACCTTTAAAGCTTACGATGTTTTAAATTGAATACTTAATACAGTTCATAAAATCACTAAAGTTCATAAAGCATATACAATTTAATAACGAACGGTGAAAGCGGAGATGAAGTCGCAATAAGACTAAATTAATTTATAATTAGTTTGATGTCGATAGTGTCCTTAATTAACAAGTTTGAAGCTTAAGTAACCAGCAAGCGTTGGTGGCCTGACCTGAGACTTTTAATATTTTAATATTAATATTAATATATTTTTTAATATTTTTAATATTTTGCGGGACAATCTTACACGAATCGACCTAGTCCCACGGTAAGCCCAAAAGGGCTTGTGTTGTGGGTACTAGACGATATATATAATAGATAGATACATATAAATACTTAAAATACTCGTATAACTCAGGAACAAATATTCATGATAAACACACAAATGCCCTGACCAGGATTCGAACCCGGGACCTCCTGCTTCGAAGGCAGCGTCACTACCAACTAGGCTAGGAGGCCGTTAAATTTTCATCCGAAGGTCTCCGGTTCAAATTCTGCGGGCTCGTACCAATGAGTTTTTCTGAATTATGGGTGGACATATCTTACTCAAAAATATGTCCCGTAGCATTTTATTCCATTGTAATAAGAGCGTAGTACCATTATAAGACGATTTTGTCGATACGTATTTTTGCACTTACGAAATATCATTTGATATTTATCAATCGCTTTTCGGTGAAGGAAAATCTCGGAAGGGATTAATCCCAATAAGGCCTAGTTTAGCCTCTGGGTTGGAAGGCCAGATGGCAGTCGCTTTCGTAAAACTAGCGCCTACGTCATATCTTGGGATTAGTTGCCAAAACGGACCCCAGGCTCCCTGTGCCGTGGCATAAACCGGGAAAACGGAAGGAAGAAGATGAGCTTGAAGCTTAATACCTAATCGAGGATACACAGTTCTGCTATTATAAATTTATTTGCGTAAATTCAGATGGAAATTGAATAAATAAGAATATTTTAGCAGACGTTTAAGTATCGGGAAATGCGAGCACTTCTACACCATAAACATTCTAAAACATCCCCGTCCCATGTTATCCCAAACTTTAACATGATTACACTTTAATGAAATGTACAAGCTTGTAAACGAACCTCGTATATGTCCTATGTCAGCTGAATTTATTATTTTTGCTGCTTTTACTTTTTTAAACATAAAATAGCCTGTTCCTTGAATTTTAGCACATTTATTAAATCACATTTGAAACCTAAGTATAAGCCTCGAGATTCTTGTCATCTACGCGCAATTTGAGATCACTTGTTGTGGTTTGCTTAAAACGGGTGAGCGTTGAGAGTAACAGCCCTGTAGTACCTACGAATGCAATGTACGGATCGATCTGCTTGACGTCACACTGGCGCCCGGTGCCACCACAATGCATATTGCAAGGGGAAGTGAAGCCCGCTCTTGACGAGCTTTTCAATAATAGCAGCAGTTTTTAATTGTACAAATATAAAACCTAGAACTTTTCATAGTATTAGTTAAAAACTCATGAGAATTAACAACGTTTTTCACAATTTGAAGATCTACTAAAGCATTAACCGCCTTATTGCAAAAAAAAACTATATTAGTTAAAATATGTTTTGTCCCTTTTTAACAAACGCATATGTGAAACTGAGAGCGTAAAAACAAACAATAAATTAGTTAATAGAGGTGTGATGAGTGTTTATGAATAACAACATAAAAATATATTGATACGTAAATATGAGAAAATGTTATAACCAGTTTTCACTTACTTACTTAATTTAAAGTTATTAAGCTCCTTTCGCCCTCGCCCTCGCCCTTGAGATATTTACGAACGAAAGCTAGTGTACCTACTGCTAATTTTGTAAGCAAATCCTGATATGGGTCTAGCAAATAAATTTTAATTACCAGCCCTACACTTTCCCCAAACACCACCTCTTACCAACCCGACCTTATTGTATTAGGCATGTTTGTTCAAGAAGACTCCATTTGAAAGACAGAATAAAATCTCAACCCCATGCTCCATGTCACGCTCAGGCTTACAATATATATTTTTTAAATATTCCAGGAAGATACGTAAATATCTCGCAAAAATAATATTTCGATTACATTTCTGTCATATGCTCTCTAGGGCTCTAGCCACAGAGAATAGTTAATGACTTGCGTATAAAGCGTAAATAAAAGTGTCCCATAACGTTAAGCTTAGATCCATTTGGGAATATGTTCCTTTTGAGGTTGCAGCGTGTGCGTGACACTCCATCGTTAACATTCGTGAGGGCACCCGCTAGCCTCGAGCAGTGACGTAAATCCGGCCGTTGGAATTATGTGCCACTAGATACAGTTGCGCTCTAACTAGAGTCATTACAACGATTTAAATATACATCTCAATGTTAAAGCGTTCTATTTATAGTCCACTATTTGTGTACCTCATTAAATGTCACGTTTCGACCGCCATGTATCAACATTGTTTCGTGTATCATCCTGGCAGTTCTAGGTTGTCGTGAAGAAATCCAACTGCTGCTATGTGGACATGTATAAACACTCGTTTTTATTACTAGTACTTACTTATATATTACGTCGTGATCAGTTAGGTGAACTCAAGATGTGTTTTGTACGGCTACTATAAAATTACTAGTTTACATACTAACAAATTATTATGCAACCTTTAGTACACTATTTATAAAAACATTTTATTAAAATTTTATGACTATTTCTATAGTAAGTTTGGTTACCTGCCGTGCTACAATGCCCGTACCCGTTTGTTTACCCAGATTCATCAGAATTATGGCTGATAATTTTATATTATCTACGAGACTTATAGCTGTCTCCTTCAGACGAGACATTAATGTTGTTTATATGTTGTGGAAACAGACCAAAGTTATAAGACTTCTAATGAAATATGAGGACTTTAACTGTTTGTAAACTAAAACACTAGACCAATATGCACGTAACGTAAACAAAAACATGTAATTACTCACATCACTCACGGTGTAAATAAAGGTCGACTATCAAAAATAACGATTTTATTTATACGAAGTATACCAACAGGATGCTTATGCAAGATAATAAAGTCAATGACATTTCTTAGTGTTCAACTTACTGGCGTGGTAATTGAGACTTTATAACTCCAAATAGTTATGGTTATGGTAACCATAGCAGTAGTGAAAAAAAACTTTTGAACTTTGTCACAGATATGTACACATCATTAAGTGATATTTTGAGATATACACTTTTTTGGAATAGGATAATATGGTGTGGTTGTCCCATAAAGATAATGCCCATATCGAATCCCTCCCTCGTGGCTATTGTTTTTCTCACTAGGACAGAAGTACAATTAAGCCCAGAATAAAATTGTTGTCGACATCTTCTTTTTCGTTACCAGGCCATCTAATCAAGGTACAAACTTGCCAACAACGTCACTATTAGAGTTAAAGGTAACCATTGACGACATTATATTTGGACTGCAACCAAATGTATTTGTCCAATACAATCGACTAATTATCAGTCGCGTATGTACATAATAGGTACCTATGTATAACATACTTTATAAAAATGATCTTTGGAGAATTGTTAGTCATCCAATTGATTTATGGATTTCCGATTTTAAGTATGGTTTGGTGTAAAGTTAGTTAAAAAAAGGGGGGGGAAACGCTGCAAAATGTATCGGCTCTTTATCACTATATACGAGTAGGATAGCAAGAACTCTGTTCGCTGCAATTACAAAGGAATATTAAAGTAATAATTTAAGTTTATTCAAAACGTGTTTTTTATGATCCATAAAAAAACTTATCATCACGCATCAGTCTGCCAAAGTAGCTACAGAATAATTCATAAACAAGTCGGCCTTTAAACTTGTATCATAACTGATACTAGTATGTGTATCGTACGGAACCGCGGGTCTACGGCCTTGCGACGTCACGCGGCGCGCCGCCCGGGTCACGTAGGCGCCCGCCTAGTCTCTGTGCCCGCCTAGCACGCGGCCCTGAACACCAGAGAACAACACATTAGTGCGTTGCATCTGTACGTAGCTACAAGAGAGGCGGATCTCGAATTTAACATGAATTATTGCACATGCACTTGTGAAAAGTGCTGGTAATAAATATTACAAACCATGTATTAATATAATTGATGGTACTGGAGCCGAGGCGCGCTTAAGTGAACGTCGCCACACTGGCAATGAAATAAATACTGATACATATACGTAGGTATATATATATATATATATATATATATATATATATATATATATATATATATATATATATATATATATATATGTGTATACTTTTGTTGCAATGGTTGCATACTTTTGTCGATTTGATTAAAGTATTTTGATGGTTTTCTACATTTTTAGTAGGTACAGGTGATCAGCGCCAGTCACGAGTCACGACATAGCGCTACTCAGTTTCATTATTATTAGCTTTTTTAAATATTTATTCTAAAGAGTCATATTACATAAATTAAATAAACAACGTTGATAAAATAACTTCAATTTACAGAGTACCTACGTACCTGCTAATTATATTAAATTCGCATCCAATCATAAATTATACGAAACCACTTAATAATATATTAAATATACAGTTGTCATCTAAATTAACCACATTATTATTTTCGTCAAAGCAGTTTTTACATGAAGGGAAAGTGTCAACTATCTTAAAATACCGACCGAACGATCTTAAATAATAGTATTTTAAGATCGTTGACTGTTACTGTTACTAACAATATGAAAATTAATTTGACTCTACCTAATTCGTAAAAGATCTTGCATTGGACAATAATATAATAATAGTGCTACTTACACACATATGAATATTATTTCTGACAAAAACATAACATAGTGGTTAGCGTGAAATTTTAGATAAACAACCAACTCGAAATATATTCTCATTGAATTATTGTTTATTTACGCTGAAATTCCTGCTACACTGAGTTAAAGCACGTTCTAGTAAACGTCATGAACAGAAATGTATTGTGCGCTGGTATTTAGAGGTGGCGCAAAAATTGGGAGGATCTACATAAAATAAATAATTACTTCTTAAATATGTGGGAGATGTGCTTAGAGTTATTTTATTACCAAACCCCATTTATTTAAGCAGCCAACGCCTACTAAAATAACCACGAAAATCACTTGCAAATAAAATTACCACGGTATATTGTAAATACGCATGAAATGCCTTTAAACTTACCTGGACTCCTCCATGGAGTCGTAGGCTTAATTTGCAGAAACCCAAGAGAAGCTTATAGTGACTTTGACATTTGACTGTTCAAATCTTAAATATTCGTAATGGTGAAATTAGTGACAAACCTAATAAAAAAACCGTAACCACAAAAGAGTATCATATTGTACGCCCGGACGCGTTACGAATTTTAGAATAAAGGAACTCAATACTGTGTGAATCACCCTGTCAGAAGTTGTGACGATGAATTGGCCTATGCCCTTTTGCCCCTTACGCAATTAATTTATCATCGCGAAACTATAAGGCCCATTTGCACCACCCAGGGTTAGCCGCTAATTTGGAGTTAAGCTGTCAAATTCCGTACAAAAAAACGCTTCACTCCGGGTTATGTGGCTAACCCCGGGTGGTGCAAGTGGCCCTAAGTAACCAAAATTTTCAGACCACAATTTATGTCAATTATCTGGGCACTTATTATCTAAAACATCTGACGTTGTTACTAGTTGTTGAAATTGTAAGCATTCTTATGATTTGATTTATAGTATTTTATTATTATAGAGTTGCCCCGCGGTAAGAGCGTGCGACTTTCAATCCGACGGGCGCGGGTTCAAATCAAACTCCGGTTCGTACCGATAAGTTTTTGGGAATTTATGTACGAAATATCATTTGATAGCGTAACCAATATATAATTCAGATTTAATATCTTACATCAAAAGCACATTTTAGAACAGACCTGCTGAAAACAAAAGTTAAATTGATCCAATTGCCAACTAGAAATTCATTCTTTTTTTTCATGTTTCACCTCAGAGTTTTAAAGTTAACAAAAGCGAGGTCGATAATAAACATTTTCCGATCGTGTACGCACAGCTTTTGAAACCGAACTCGTGAATATTTGATAGGCCGTGTAAAAATATACGTAATTGAGCCCAGAATCAAGGGTACCGTTTTTATGTTGGTGTAGAAAAAGGGTATCGAGCAAATGGCTGGATGACGTCCGAGCCGACCTCAGCGGCCGCGCGCCGAAGGTTGACATGAGCTTCCGACAATGGAATACACCATATGCCTGTTTATTATATAATTAGTAGTTACAAAGATATTGCTGGTGAATTTTGTAGTGGTGGATCATAATTGAATATAAAAACCATGCGCGTTTCGATTGTTGTGCCGTGTGCCGTGTGCCCTAAAGAAAAACATGAAGATCACAATCCAACTAAGCTAATCAATGTTACAAGCTTTATGCTTACATGTAGATTCGTCATGTCTTGTGTATTGCAAACGTTTTAATTATTTTAGCTAAAATCTAGAATACCCCTTCAGCAGTATAGCTTAACTTGAGTGCCACACCCTCGTCAAGCTGCAGGTCTAATGATGTGGACAGGTCGTATCAATAGAAGCTGTCTGTGATATTTTTTTGACTAAAACTACTATTTTTTAAGGGAAATATTTTATATTATGTCTAGCGATGAAAATGGCGAGAGATTCATGTTGTTTCTTTCAAAACTTTGTATTTTTCCTATAAATTACATGTAACTTTCGAAAAAAACACATTAATTGACTTAATAATAAAATAACCCCTTGGTCCAGTGAAAAGGTAAAACATACAAATAATAAAATAATATTAAGAGACTCTCGCTAGGTGACGTCACATAGAGCATAGATTAACGATTCCAATTTCGACCTATTTAGTTAACTGATATCGAGATATAGTCTGAGCAAAATGAAAAGTCACCTGTTTGTATGAGAGCCAATACCTCCGAGTAATATAATATAATAATGTGAAAATTATTATGTATTTTACACGTAAAGCACTAAAACCTGCGAAAGATTCAATCGAAGATCCGCAACGAAAGATACTGTATTTTACTGAAAAATACAGGGGCCTTTGTAAGATACATGTATCTTTCATGTAATTTTCATCGCTAATTATATCTAAATATAATAATATCAGTGGAAACAACGGAAGTTGGAAATAAAATAAATAGCGGGTCACTTTCTAAGAACTATTTGTTTCTGAGAAATAATATATAATTACTACGAAACTAATTTAATTAATTTTCAAACTAACCCGATACAAACTAATCTTATAACTCACAATGAAAGTATTTTTATAGGGAAGTATAATAAACGATACATAACTAATACGTTATAATGTCGGTCACTATATTAAAACGGAAAATCCCTGCGTGTACTTACTTACTCGGCCTTTTTACTATGGTATTCTGCAACGTCCTCATTTTAAATTTGTTATATCAATATATGCCTAGTAGTTTGTGACGCGCGCCGTCGTCACCGCGGTCACGACAGGGGAGCATCGTCATCGTCAGAAAGTCGGCTGGTTGTTATGACTCAATACGATGAAATAAATAATCATTATAGCCGGATTTGAACTCGTGTAATCAGATTTAGTAGATAATATAATAACTTACCGTTTCAGGAGGTAAGCTGTAATTCGGGGTAATCGATAATCTTTAATGTAACACGTAATACGTTTAATCTAATAGCTTGTTGCGATACTTGCGATCATGTTTGACTTTGTGGCTTTTGTGAAAACTGTGGCGATGCTGCCAGCAAAATATCGCGTTTTGCACGAAATTAATTAAAAAGTAGACATATATCAGCGAAAGTCGAGGTATGAAGGCGACAATTATAGATGTTATTATGAAATAGCTGAACACCGTTTATGTACCTTTTTTCACACAAAGTGCACCCTCCTAATATTTAAAATGTGAATGTACATAGGTGCTGTGTTGGTTTAAAATGCTTCCACGCGCAATTCACCAGAATTCTGCTAAATTGACGATATCTATAAGCTAGGTACATCATGATAAAACCGGATGTTAAATTATTACTTAGATGGAAGTTCTGTTTGTGCAATGAACAAGTTCTCGTAAGAGAAGGCTCGTGTTTTCCATAACTATTTAGACTAGATGTTTCACGATAATTGTTTTTGTACAAATTTATTATATTGTATACCTAAACAATCAAAAGCGGAACGTGGACGCGTTTAACATCCTCGAAACACTGACGTTCTAAACGACGCTCCAGTTTTACAATTCGCATAGTTAGTTTCTTAAAGAGAAAAAAAAACCGGCCAAGAACATGTCGAGCCATGCTCAGTTTAGGGTTCCATAGTTTACCATCCGTCACAATAGGCGAACTTAAAAAAGGTTTCAATAGCTACCATGCTCATAACAATAGAAATGGAGTATATTCGCAGCTCTAACGATTTGTACGCCCTTAACCGAAAAGATACGTTTTTTGCAAAAAAGAATACAAAAAATGGCTTAACTGAGCAAGTTCAAAATAAATTTCCTTGAGATTCTTCATATTTTTTGGACTTGTGGTTCAAAAGTTAGAGGGGGATCACATTTTGTTTTTAACCTCCGGGGCGATTATTTCCGAAAATATTAACTTTATAAAAAAATGTTTTTAGAAAACCCCTTTTTTTTTCAAAAACCTATCCAACGATACCTCACAATTTAGAGATAAAACGTAAAAAACTTACCCCCTACTTTACGTGTATGGGATACTTCCCATACACGTAAAGTAGGGGGTAAGTTTAAAAAAAAAAATAGTAAAAATCAAAGTTTTTTGACTTTTTATTTTACTACTTTGTCGGCATGATTGATAATGTATATTCATACCAAATTACAGCTTTCTAGTACCAATGGTCACTGTGCTAAGTTGCAGACGGACGGACGGACTGACATACAGACATGTTGTTGACTACGGAACCCTAAAATTGTATTAGACGACAGAACGACCACGACGTGCCATCATGTTCGTAAGACAAATATAAAAAACAACAATTATTTGCAAGTATGTGCGAGTACGAGACTTATTTACATGGTTTTGGAATGATCTGTAAGAAAATATTATATTCACTTTATCACATGAAAAAAAACTACTGACTATCCAGCAAAAAGGAATGTCGGATTTATTGCTAAAATCACAGCGTGATAAAAGTCAAGGATTCAGAAGTTAGCTAACAAAACTAAACATTTGCTACGTTCCATTCGAAAGATGCTGCTTCATGCAGGAGTTTATTTACAGTTTCGCGGACTGAAACTTACGTAAAAATGTTGAAATGATGTCGAAACCTATACGTAAGTCGTACCTACTAGATACGTCAGCGTATACGTTTTTGAAACTTTGATAAGTTAGACACAAACACAACATAAACATAAGACATATTTCACGGCTTGTGAATAATTGGTTTATATATCAGTACACTAGCTTTGAAACATACGCATCGGCTAAAGACAGCTAGTTAATTACCTTGTCAATAGATGAAAGCCCCTCATCCGTGCAGGGTTTGCCGCACACGTTACACACGTTCACTAACTCTTGTACATATGTGCAAAAGACGAACCTAGACATTATTATATACTATCTTGTATGTATGCGTTACTAACGAGCTAAGTTAAAATTTTCCTGCGTTGGCTGTTCTGACACTGGTTAAAGGTTTACTAAGGTTTTCCTCAAAAATAGCCGTATTACTCTTGCACTATTTTTTATTTTATTTTAATAAAATTCTAACTTTGGCGGGTGTCCTGGTTTTTTTTAATGTTCTAGACAACCTATAAATCGATACCTAAACTATTAATTATTAAACTAATAGATCTGAAACCTGGCCCATTTGAAAATAAACCTTGTTCACGTGCATACGTGACAAACAAGCCTAAATCAGGAGTGCCTCATATTTTTTATTTATTTATTAAGACGTTATATTAAAGGTCAATTCTGATGAACCTGGAGCAAGCTCGTAAGATATACATAGGTAATTTATGAAATGAGTTTCATAAATTACAGTTAGCTTACGACATACACGTGAGAATCGTCCCGACTGTCACAGTTTATCCGGGTTTTTTGATAGGACTCGTTTATCGACGACACTCGTACAGTAAACATTATTACACAACGCAAACATATTACGCGTCCTGTAGATAGGTAGGTACTCTTCATGTTGTGTGGACCGAGGAGATAGGAACGCTGGATCGTGGCTGCCGTCACGTCTGCCAGCAAGGCTGGATTGATTGGACTCGTTATTCTATCTATAGGTATTTCCAAATAACTGTTCGATCATAATATAACTATTTAGAACGACATCTATTCTTAGAAATATTTTCGAACCCCGCTGTCAATTATCTAAGGAATTTACGAGTAAGTATTTAACTTTCGATTCTTATGTGCATCTATTTTATTTGTAACAAAGGTGGTACTTGTAATAGTTGTCGTGCTCTATTCGCCTTGAACCTTAGTATGTTAAAGAGATTTACGTGTTGTAATGACAGTGAAATATAAAAATATTAATAATGATCTTATTCAGGAAGTGACATATGACCATTAAACTCCAGAGGCCCATTTGAAAATAAACCTTGTGCACGTGCATACTCTAATGCTACAACAAAGTACACCATTTATATTGATGTTCAGCTTGAAATATCTATTAACCTTTTAACCATCTTAGAATCAGCACACTTCCTGGATTGCACCGATATAAACAAAATAATGTTCTTCTTCAACAATCCTCGCATTTCCATATACAGACAAATGCGAATGTTTTTATGTTGCAAACTAACAATAAATATAATAATTGATAGACATCTCGACTCGCATTCGTTGGTAACTTGGTATTCGGGAACACGAGGATAACCGAGGGTTGAAATCGAAGCACAGTATGCATTTGGCGAAGTAATTTAAATTAATAAGTACCTAAACTGAAACGTAATAATGTTTAAGCAAACCCAGCATAATAATATAATCGAATGGTTTCTGCAAAAATGTAGGTCACGGTTGTAGCCTGTGGATGTTCTGTTTTGTTCGCAACAAACAACTGATCACACACTCGATAATAATTAGACATAAAGTAAAACCTGCTTACAACTCTACCTAACCTACAAAATTTCAATTTATTTCTTACCTATGTTTCATCCCTTTAGTTAAGTACCTATAGCTAAATTTCTGTAACGTCAAAAATTAAGTTGATTGAATTGCTAACAAATTTAAGGTTGTACTCGTATGCAAGGCACGTTAAAATAGCGTTTGAAAACTTTTCTCATTAATGCATTCCTACCAGCCAGTTAGTTCCAGCATTAGACATTAGGGTTTACCACATCTATTATACTATGACTATTATGTGAAATACAAATTGCGCATTGTCCTGTTTAAGTTCTAGGTTAAAACCATCCTATGATTTCCTATCATGTAATTTATTCTACTTGCATCTACATGATAATTCATTACTGATTAAGTATAGCTTGGTAAACCCGAAAAAGAGCAAAGAAAATAATGCATTCGGCGAATAAAAAGGTTAATAAATACAAACCTTAACCCAAACCGTGAATCACATTGATCAAAATTAAATCGTAATGAATTCGCATCACCCCGTTTTCCTCGTCCAAAATAATATGTTCTTTTGAATTTCCTTCAGCGACGTTGAATCAACTACGCAGAAAAGGACCTGAGATGAGGGTAAATTTCAGCAAGAGAGCACAAGTAGGTATATATTTCGTAGAGTAGAACTGGATAAACTGAAAACAAAGGTTTTTGTGCAATAAATGACTCACCGGAGTGCAGTTAGCCTGCTGGCCTGCTTGCTGCTCCAAATAGCTGCAATATAAAACGTAATTCAAATATTTTAACTTTTCATACTCGAATAATATGCTATTACCGACCTAGTCTCATTTTAAAACCGTTTGTTTGAAGAGTAGGTATTTCAGTATTAGCTAACTTGAGTAAGTAAGAAGCTTCTTTACATTGTAAAATATACCTACGCGCCACGCAAATTAAAATGCGATGAAATGTATGTTAAGTACATAAAACTGTTAAAATAAGTACTATAGTACTACCTACTTGGCTCATTTATAGTTAACCACATCGTCACCGGTATCGCTAATAATAGTAAGTACTTAGAAACTATCGTTATACGTAGACCCAAAAAAATTAGAACGAAACGATGTATTGTGTCAGATATGATATCTGATATTTATATAAAAAATCCTAAAACTCAAAACTGACATTAAATAAGCAAGTCATCGCCAGAATCGCTGTTCTAATCTGCCACGTCGCTTATAAGAATAATTTAAAGGCCTGTTTTTGCAAAGAGTTTAGTTTTAGAATCCTACTTATTTGACAAAACAATTATTGAGACGTCTGGTCTCATATTTAACGTTTATGTGGCGGACAATATCTTCAGCAAATGACGACTAATAATGACGTGTTAATCTTTATTTTCCTTTTTCCAGAGCTAAGCTTCACTACTATTATCTCCATATTGCTAAGATTATCAGATAGCATAAATAACTTTTTGCTATTTGT
This sequence comes from Lathronympha strigana, assembly GCA_949128165.1. Taxonomy (NCBI): domain Eukaryota; kingdom Metazoa; phylum Arthropoda; class Insecta; order Lepidoptera; family Tortricidae; genus Lathronympha; species Lathronympha strigana. Next base: position 7,917,726 of record OX421907.1, on the reverse strand, counting down.
GTGTTTGGGTCATTTCCACGATTATTCTATAAAAAGCTATTTTTGATCATTTCGTTTACCTACTGTCGACGTCACTGTTGCTAATGCCGTACTTATCTTTCATCTTTTGTCGTCTGCTCGTTAGATTTTATAGGGCAATATTTTTATGAACAATCATAATATTTTGGTAAATAGGTATGTTTTATTATTTTGGTAAAATAAAGTTTTTCATAAAACTTTACCTTATAATGTTCCATGAAAATGACAACACGTAATAAATAGACATTTTGCAGTAATAATCGAATATGGATGCCTTCAAGCAGGGAGTTGGTATACGTACCATTTCCCCTCTGCCAAAGTACAAGCCCGAATGGGCATACGCGGCTCTGTGTTGTCTTGTGTTTGTGCAAGTTCCCCCCCCCCCCGGCCCAAAAGTGACAAAATAATTTGTACGGTAAGATGTCGCTTATTCCGTCTCCCTTCCAACGCGTTGGACGCCTGTGTTGCTCGAAGATATATAAGCATATAAATGTGTTTACCTTATTATGTCATAGATAAATAGTCCATACCAATTGACAGTAACGTAAATTGATTTAAAAAAATCAAGTTACGTCAGATAGGTACAGGGTGGCTAAATAAGATTACACTTTGTTTTTAAATTTTACTGTATGAAACTTTAAAATTAGAAAGTATTTCTTTAAAAACATGATATTGAGGGATACGAATTTCACCCGAAACACAATTTCAGAAGTCAAAGTCAAATTCAATGTTAGATAATCAAAATACGGCCAATTTTGATAAGGTTTTGGGGGCTAACATGGAAAATGCTATCTTTTTTTCTAGTGTGTCTAGTGTTTTTTTTTCTTTTGGAATATTTCAGAGGCGTATCATTGCGACCAACCGATAAATTTAAGACACTTAAATACTGGTTTCTGTGACAAAGCTGATAATGCCGAAAGACAAATGAGATAGGTAATGCCGAAATCGTAGGAAAATTGACGAAAAATGATCACATTTCCCATTGTGCTATAAGTAGACATTTGCTAAACATTTAATAAATTAATTTTTTAGTGTGAAATTGCCATCACCCAATAACATATTTTTTAATAAAAACTTTATAATTTTAAAATTTCATAGAGTAAAATTAAAAAAAAATTACTTATACCTGTTATTTGGCCACTCTGTATGTCGTGCGCATTTACTCTAGTTTTCTTTCGTTATGATCTTTTGCTATCACATAATTTGCTTTAACTGAGTCTGATTTTACAATTAATCAAAACAATTATAAAAAGAAAGCATATGCAGATTTTTCATATGTGCAATCTAGATAAGACTTACTCATGGACTTACTTACTTTATATAGTATAAATACTTTTAAAAGTTCTGCACCGGCGGTGTAATCAACTATTTTAAGGCCTCTTTTTTAGCTGAATCATAAGCCGGCCATGTACGTTCGGCCATACCCGCCGGATCTGCTGATCAATGTATGGTAGATGTGAGATCAATGTATGCCACCGGCCGTACATACTTGCAATGCTGATGCGACCGATCGTATATCGCCGGCTATATCCTTGGGAATTACCAATGTAAGCTTTGATTTGACTAAAACCACATGTTCCGCTTGTTTGCTGCGGGGTTCGGTACTAACCACATATTGGCAAAATAATAAGTAGGTAAATAATCGACGCTTATATTTTCTTGTGTAAACGTCATCAAAATAAATAAATCGTGTCACGTTTAAACGTCACCAACTTTTGATCGTAATATCACGTGACGTTGTAAGTACGGGTAGGAAGTGTGCTAGGAGTTACCCGTGACACGCTAATAGATTTATCATATGATCGTTCTCTAGTATGGTACTTGCGGTTGCGATCAGTAATACTTATAATCATTGGGTATTTCACATTTCAAATTTCACATACGAACCGGTAAAATACTTCTATTTGGATTATTTTTATTTATTTTCGTTCTTAGGTTAGGCTATTAACAATATGCGTATAAAAATAAAATACAAAACAATATAAAACATAAACACATAAAAAACCTAACCTAAAGTGCCGCCGGTAACAGAGCAGGGCCCAAGTTGCCGATGTGCCGGTATTTAGGGCCGCAAAGAGAGGAACCGTCAAACTATTGGATTATTATTGATGGTTTCGATTTTTACCTTAACACAAATATAATAAAGTGTATATGTAAAACGCACCCTCAAATACCGTTATAAAGTTCAAATGTAAAAAACTGTGTTAGCCACACACTAAAGTTAATCAATAATAGGTATACAATGACACATAAATCCAGGATACATGACATTATCCTTCCTAATAAAACGTGTCTATTTTTATACAATTATATATTTGTAACTAAAAAAGGATTCAGGATATCATAAACCTAGGTGAGTGCGTCACACGTCTAGTTTTATTTAACCAGTCTATCTACAAAAGCAAAAATTATTAAAGCTTAATTAACTTACGAGTAAGCAAGTTACTAATTCATTCGTGAAAGCTCTCGAATGAATAAAATTAGTTCCTGAAACTTATCCATTACGATATTGATGGCGACGATTATTTAGGTTTGTTGTATAATGTAGTTAACCATAGATTTTATTTGCCGCGTATTAAAAATGGAGTATTTAACTCTGACAAACCCATTTCACACTCGGGGACTACATTACGAGTATACTGCACTACTTTACATTTAAGCGCCGAAATCAACAATGTATGCTTTCAATTTAAATCTAAAGATTGGTTAACAACCTACGATAATATTATATCCTACGATAAAGTTTGTTGTTTATAAAAATAACATTTGTATTTTTCCTGTAGTAAAATGTAGAAATAAAAAAACCATTATGAATAAACTCAACAAACCAACTGGCACATATTCCTAGTACCTACAAACATTCTAATGGTGACAATTGTATTGTCACGATTCGATATTTCCCTCTCGTTGTCTCAATCATCCACAAACCGACATAATCCCACAGTACGATTAAGTGAGGCTTGTGTTGTGGACTTGTGGGCATTGTTACACATACATATTAAATAGGTATGTCTGTTACACATGTACCTATATAAAATACACTTTGAGAATGCATATTTTATAAGTCCTCGTTTTTGACAGACGAATAAAAACAACAATAATATATACGTACTAATTTAATAGGATTGGTTAGTTTAGAACCAACTTAATCCTCGTTACATCGTATGCGTAAAGAGTTACAAACATACGTAATTTATATAAACTTGTCTATCTAATTCTAATAACGATGTTAATACACGTTTCATGTTATTCGATTTTATTAATTCCATAGGATCGTAATAAGCGATTATGTGATTATCCGTGGGGATTTATGGATGATCGATAGAACTCAGTCGTCGAGATGCCGAGTTGAATTACTAATCAGGCGTAATCAATGGATATGTAGCCGATAAAATGTTTTATAGAATACCTAAGTCAATATACATATAGAATGGCATTCAGGCAATTTGTAAAATGCTTTAGTTATCTACGATAATTATACATCCTTCCTAGGCAATGTGTGCAATGCCTAATCAATGTGTAAAATAATACCACCCGCATTACACGAGATAACCTGTAGGTAGGTACTTACAACCTAAACAATGTGTAGGAGATTTAAATATCCAGATGTATCCAGGTATTCTATAGAATGCCGGATTATACAAAGTATCGGTAACAGATAGGTACAGTCGAGTTCATAAATATATGAGCATTTCTTAGGCTTCAAAAATATCTGTACACCTTTAGGACATTGACAAAAGGTATAAGTGTTTACATATTATGCATTCAGCTGCACACATATCTATGAACTCGACTGTACATACATACAGGGCTGCCTACTTCCGATGATAGGATGTCTTCACTAGAAAAAATACTATACATATTCAAGTGCAATAGAGCAGATATGATTGTTCTATAAAATAGTTCGAATAATATACACCAGACAGTTACCGTTAGTGATTTTTACTTACTTAGTGATTATCAGCATAGAAAAACGTGCAAAGTTATGCGTCATTAACTTTTCTCTTTTACAAAAGTGAATCATTTCTCGGAAGACTGACTCAGGTAATTTTTTCACATTTTCTCGCCGACCGAGTGACCGTCATTCCACTTCTCTTTACTCCGAAATCTTTGGACACTCTCCAGAAAGTCTAATAGAATAATATCCCCCAACTTTCATTAACTGAAATTATGCAAATGCGTGTTCCAGTAAGACGTTTTGTTCTTTACAGAATTCGGAGAATCTTATACTATTATAGTTATCTGGCGCGATGACCTACTTTGCGAATGTGTTGTTATTTGATTAGTTTTAATGCGGCTGCGGACTTAAAACAACTCTCACTGGCTGAACAACGCGGACTGTATGTCGTCAGTGAGCGAAAATCACTGTTCCGTGAAGTGACACTCAGAACTCGCGTTTTTTATGCAACCGCCTAATTCGCTTTAACATAAAGTACCTAACTCTGTTCCTTTCGGATAAATATAACGCTTTTTATTTCCTTTTACCGGAGGTGATTGTTACAGCAAAAAGTGTAACATAAAACAACTTATGTCGCACCAGCTAAGAATAGAATTTGCTTTACAGAGCTAGTGGTTAAGAATAGAATTGGCATTAAAGAGCCTTTATCTGATATCTGTTATAGAGGCAATTAATGTCGGACCGATGACGTGACCATCGAGGGACAGTCTATCTCAACAGACCTAGTCACTGTCCATAATCATTAGTAACTGAGACGAATATTTGTCACATAACCAGATTATTTGGATAGCATTCAATTAACTTCTTGATCTAAGCCTACCGGGGATAATGTCGCAAGGTTATAGAAAACTATGTCAAGTACACGTAAAAAATTTAACACAAAATACATAATGTTCTTATGTCACGCTCAATGTTGGTTGATGGATTGCCGGCCGCCCAGCAACCGTACCCAATGGGACCAAAAATGTATCAGCTATCCGCAAAGCTTTTATCGCGTTGCTAGGCCACCTGCGTTGCTGTTAGCGTGATTTGATCCGTATCACCGTTATCCGACTTTATCATGTTTACATTCATTCTGTATAATACTAATTATTCGCCACTTTATCCGCCTTGATTAAACTCACTGGATCTTGTTATTCTGGCTTTTCATCGTACCTACAGCAACAGCAAAGACTACAAACGTTTTAATTGCATCTAGATAAAAGCAGCCATGTCTAGTCGTACTACTTTAAACTGAAGCCATGTCACGCAGAGCTAGACAAATCCAATCAGAGAACCGTATCGCGGCAAATAAAGCGGTAGTATGTTTGGAGAGGAAAAAGTGCATTAAAGTTTGTGGAAATCCGATTCATACGATTTCGTATGTAGTGATTCCACCTAGCGCGGTACGTAGCGTGACGTGATGACGACAGTCTAGACGCTTTGTGCGAGGATATCGTATCGCCACCACGAGCGTGGCTTCAGTATTGCCATAGCGCTCAACATTAATACACGCATTGACCTACTATCGTAACAAACATTCGCTCGTGCGGTGTACGCTTGTAAATTACAAATTAATTTAAAAACAAAGAAAGCTGTGTTAAGTTATTAAAGTTTTATTTTATTAATTGTGAAATGCGCGTGTGCGCCGAGAGACAATCGTTCCGTTGTGGACCAACCCGTTGGTTGCGACGCCGTGCTGCCAGGATGGCTCATTCAGTGGAGATGTTGCACTTTCAGTTCAAACGGATGCTGAACAAGGAACTGAGCCACTTCTCGGAGTCCAGCAAATCCGGCAACATGATCTCCGAGTACATCTGCACCACTTTCTTAGGTAAGTTTATATTTATATGTTCTTATGCCTTTATGGTGGCATTTAATAGTAAGCAGTGTAAGTCGAATGATCCATGGCGACTAAATATTAATTGCATTTAATTTTAGCGTAATATTAGATATTTTATTATTTTCCCGCTGCGAGGAATTTACTGTAAATATTTTTACAGAGACAAAAAAAATATGATTTTCTTGAGTTATAAAACAGTGTTTACTTTTAGCAATATGATTTTCGTGAGTTATAAAACAGTGTTTACTTTTAGCAAATTTTGTAATTATGATGTATCAACAGTCTCTACTTTCTATTGCTATCTTTACAATAAATACTGTTATCGAAACCTTCACATACATTTCGATATTCTATATATATCAAAACGTAGGTTTTCTTTTGATGACGATGCTCTAATCGCATCCATCGTACATAGTCTATTGAAAAGAAATGCGTTAAGTGTATTGATTTTTTTCTTCTATAGACATGACCGTGTTTACAGCCTATTCAACCGTATAAGTAGTCCTACCTACGTTCCAAAGTTTTACTAAAATAGATAAACTGAATTAAATTTTACCAAATCTTAGTCATAAAGCGACCTGTATCATTGAAAAGAGGCCTTGTACAGCCTACGTGACGTCAACGTCGTGCCGCCCGCCCGCCCTAACGACAATGACGTCTTGACCCCTCCTTGCTCTAATATGAAATTAGTATACCTACTAACTATGAAAAGTTAATAAAGTAGTGTAGCTTAATAACATGCCTAAAACAGGTTTATTATTATCACTTTAAAGATACGATATCTAATCATAGAAAAGATTTACTCTATCTTAATAATTAATACGAGCGGATGAGCACTTTAAGGCAATAAAATATTAAGCGTAGCTCGCTTCTTATCTTGTTGTTCAGTCTCGCTCGAGTAATGTACTGGTAGCTTCCAACTGACGAGTACCTATCCTTGGTGAGTTGCGAACACTGCGATTACGTTGGAAGTATACCTTAATCATTATCTCACTTGAGCTTGTGGCAGATTGTATGGTGTGTAAATAAACATACATTTTTAGTTATCTTGAGATAACGAAATTAAATATGATGACCTCTTGTACAAGCGTGTCCGATAAGCCAACCTGAGGTTGGAGGTCATAGCGTTTACGGAATGCACAATAATATATGATAAATATACAAGTATAAATCATATTTTTTCAAACGTCTACGCTTAGTTGCAAACAACATAGACGGAAACAACTGCAAGATGATCTTAAATTACGGTGTTTACGATGTATTTTACATGGCGCTCTATGCGTATATAAAAGTACCTATGTAGTGATATTGGCAGCAAAATTGTTTTTCTAGCGTTAACTCGTTAATATCCTACACTCGGGCACTGATCACACTTTATCATTGGATCTTCGTCGATATTTAAATATTTAAAAAAAATTGAGAAACTTCAAGCTTGAACTCATCATTGCACTTAGCAAGAGTATAGGTACAATTAGCACACATCATGTTTAATGTTTAACTCGAGTGAAGTATCCGACAACACTATGTTGTTTAAAAAAAATCTAGGCCCATCAAATGCTAAATAAAACGTAACTCCCTTAGCGTCCATTTAGTTCTTAGCGGAGTCTAACGCTCTCTGCTCAGTTTTATCGTTAGGTTGCGAGGGCTTATGAATATTCAAGTAGAGTTTATTATGTACATCAAATATGCAGGACATGGATATTTGAGTGGCTCAACGAGTATTTCAGACAATTGTCTGTCGCTCGATTAATTTATTTTGCCTATTCCAAACAAATCGCAAACTTTTCCTTTCGCGTCTGCATAAATTACTTACTTACCAATCAGAATTTGTTCTGTTCTCTATCTAATAACTTTGGTAGAAGGTAGGTGTAGGTATGTTACAAAACCACCATCCGAAGACACTAAAGCATACCACTCATCGCTTGTTAATTCCCGTTGCATTTTTTCAGCATATTTTATTTTCTATAATAATAGGTCAAAGTAGTAACTTTAGATATTTGCTCCAATACAATTATGTAGGCTAGTGGTTGTAATCTAGATTTGCGTCTCTGATTGCGTTAAAAATATATGTGGTAACCGTATTGAGTTCGATATGATTTTATGGCGGTGTCCTATAAATTAAACGTGTTTTTATCCAACAGACGTAATCCGTTACTATGAGTCAATACGCATTCGAAATTGGAGATGTTATTTTATAGCTGATGGTGCCAAACTAAACAAAGGGAGTGTTTCGGCCGGAATAGTGAAATTAGAGCAAAAGCTACGATATATTTTTTGATATAAGCCCGAAATCTATTTTCCATGAATTATAATTAAGTCCTCTTGATGCTAAATATAACTTTTATTGCGCTGTTTGCGGTCCTATTCCTTATCAACTTGGATAAGATAAATAGTCCTATATGTACATTTCGAAAGGTAACTATACCTACGAGTAGTGTGCGTATTGCGTAGCGCCATTGTAGTAAAACTGATAACAACTTGTGTATAAAACATAATCCTAAGTGTTGAAATTATACAATCACGCCTACGCGTCGGCGACGTCATTATGTAGCAAATTGGGAGCTCATTATAACCGTTAATCGATTACATAAGCTGTCGTAACATTGATCTGATTAGATCCGACTCAGTACGAACTGGTAACTGGGAACTGGTAGTGCCTAGTACCTGCTACCTATACATAGCGTCACCCATGCTATATTTACTCAGATATGTCAACCTGAAATAATCTTGTTGAATTTGTTAATTGCATTTTTTTAGTTATTAAAGTAGTTATGTAAGATTTGAGAGTGCAGTGACTTTTATATCAACGATCGTTGCCCTCAGATGGAACGAGCTTATGTAAAATTGTATTTAATAGGTATTTATGAAATAGGTCAACGCCATGATACCTTATCAGTTTTGCAATACTGTAATAACTGCACGAGCTATGTATTTATGAGTATGACCAATAATGGCAAAGCCAGGTGTGTACCTAAGACCTGGTACGCAATTTATTGAATAGGATTTTATATTGGTTGATAAAGCTATGTCATAGTGACACACATACCGCGGCCTAAAACGATATCAATCTAATCTATCAGTTCACAAGTTCACAGGTGGCCTACTTAATTTATTACGTTAATGATACTACCGACATGCTTCCAGGCAACTATATTAAACTCTTTAAAACGTTATAATTACATCTTCGTTTTGGAATAACACATATTTATTTAACTTCCTTTTTACGAAATATATTTTCCTACCACGATACGAGTACTTAGGTAGGCTACAATATCACGGATAAATTTTTTTCGCAAAAGAGAATCGTATTAATTAATTACCCTTATTATGGAAGGGGATTCATTTGTTTTTATCTCTTCTTTCCGAGCAGACTTTACTATTAAAATTCTCATAGCGGGTTACTCACGTCAATAAAGTCGAAAATAGCTCGACATGTTTCGGAACAGTCCGTGTCCCTTATTCATGAGTCATGCGTTTAGCCGCGGCGACTGCTCTACGCACACTGCGAGCCCCAGCGCGGTCAGCTCTCGACACTGCTGGGGCTCGCAGTGTGCGTAGAGCAGTCGCCGCGGCTAAACGCATGACTCATGAATATGGGACACGGACTGTTCCGAAACATGTCGAGCTATTTTCGACTTTATTGACGTGAGTAACCCGCTATGAGAATTTTAATATGTCTGATACTCACGGGAGTTTTCAGACTTTACTACATAGGAAACAACCACTCACTGTTATATAATTCTACTGTTAATACATTGTGTCACAAACAAGACAATCAGAGATCGTAAATATAACCCTCACAGATAAAATAGGTCGAAGATGTATCACCCACGCCGTTCCATCTATTAGACGCATCGACTATGTAAATTTACAATGATTTGCTTTCAATTACACATGTTTTGCCTACTCGTATGGTCGCTTACTTAAATAGGCATCATTAGAACCGTATCACAGTAAATTTAGCTATATTAGACCAACTGCAGACGGACATTTAAATAAAATTAGGTAGTTTAAACTATCTCAAAAAAATAAGTCTGTAATGTTTTTGCAGATAAGCAACAGGAGATTGACCTACCATCTTTACAAGTCGATGAAGCGTCCGAGAGGGTCAAGAAGAAGGAAAAGCCACGCCCCGCCGGCCCGGCGACTACTATGTCACAGGTTCGTACCTACCATTTTGTTCGCGTACCTATTCTGTGCAATACAGAATTTATAAACATTTATAGTTTCTGCTAGTAGTAGTATTTACATTAATTTAGTTAGGTGGAACTATGTATTTTAAAAGTTAGTTATGTTTATTCATAATATTAATATTACCTACCACGCACTAAATGTAATAGATAACACAGGTGGTAAACAGACCATGGCCGCTTTATTTTCGCAATCCTAATATTTTTTCTTACTTATCTAATCGTCGCTAGCTTGTGACCCTGAACAGGCCACTATTCAAATAAGGGGTCATACGTACTGGCTGCTACTTACGCGCATCCGTTGTCCCTGGTCAATAAATATATTAGAGGCGTGTCGTAATCTGACCAATTTGTTTTATCTACAGATCACCGGCGTGAAAAGGACGTTGACACATACAAACAGTTTCACAGGAGAACGCGTGCCGCGGCACGGTGTGGAAACTCCCCACGAAGAAGAATTAGGCAGGTGCCTCAGTGAGATAGACCGCTGGGGTGTAGATATCTTCCGAATTGGAGACTTGTCATGCGGCCGACCACTAACTGCTGTCGCCTACGCTGCTTTCACTTCAAGAGAGCTTCTCACTACACTACAGATCCCGGCACGCACGTTCCTCGCGTTTGCAGTAACCCTCGAAGAACACTATATCCGTGACAACCCCTTCCACAACTCGCTGCACGCAGCTGACGTGACGCAGTCCACTAACGTGCTCCTCAACACGCCCGCCCTCGACGCCGTGTTCACTCCCGTCGAGGTTTGCGCGGCCCTTTTCGCCGCCTGCGTCCACGATGTGGACCACCCCGGCCTCACCAACCAATTCCTAGTCAACTCCAGTTCAGAACTCGCACTCATGTACAATGACGAGTCCGTCTTAGAAAACCATCACCTTGCTGTCGCGTTCAAGTTACTACAGAACGACGGTTGCGATATTTTCGTTAACCTTCACAAGAAGCAGAGGCAGACGCTCAGAAAGATGGTCATAGATATGGTGCTCTCGACGGACATGTCAAAACACATGAGCCTCCTCGCCGATCTGAAAACGATGGTGGAAACTAAAAAAGTAGCTGGTAGTGGCGTGTTATTACTGGACAATTACACGGACAGAATACAGGTGTTGGAGAATCTCGTACATTGTGCCGATCTGAGTAATCCCACAAAGCCCCTACCTCTTTACAAGAGGTGGGTGGCGTTACTCATGGAGGAGTTCTTCCAACAGGGCGACCGTGAGAGAGAACACGGAATGGATATTAGTCCCATGTGTGACAGGCACAATTCTACGATAGAAAAGAGTCAGGTCGGATTCATAGACTACATTGTGCATCCGTTATGGGAGACGTGGGCAGACCTTGTGCACCCCGACGCACAAGATATCTTAGACACATTGGAGGAGAACCGTGACTACTACCAGAGCATGATCCCGCCTTCACCGCCGCCCGCGCCCGCGCAGTCACATGGAATGTCAGATGATGATCGCCCAGAACAAATACGCTTTCAAGTAAGTATATGCTACTTTCACCTTTCTTAATCTAGAAATTGTCTTGTTACTAGAAAACTTGTTATCAGAAAACAATAAGTATAATACGATAAGTACTTAATCGTTAAATGTGAACAATTAAGACTTAATCTTTGTAGTAAAATAAATAACACGTTTTAACCAACCAGCGTTCTTGATAAAAACCACTTCTATAACTTCGTTTTCCTTTGTCAACAGGTAACACTAGAGGAAGGTGAAGGCTCAGAAGAATGCGAAGGCGAGGGCGACGGCGGGATGTGACGGAAACTACTGGGAATCTGTAAGAAACTCTCTGAGAAGATGCAGGTTTGGTGGAAGCTTTGGCAGTAGGCCCGGCGACGGAGCGGGCCTGTAGGGCCGCCCACGACGCGCCCGGCCCGCGGCCCGCGGCCCGGCGGCACAGCGGCTTCAGTCGGATTGGATAATAATAATGTAAACACTTGTTGACGCTTATGTCGAAATGGAACGACCTCCGGGTCCGTCGTAACATTTCGACCATGATTATTTATATGTGATTATGATGCAATGTTAATTAGAGTTACCTAACGACTAAATAATATGTCCCTCCAATGACTGTATCATTCGATCGTCTAGTGTTTTTACTGTTGTTTTGTTTTGTCTAACCAAAGATGTGTAAAGTTCGACCCCCTAAGTTAATCAGAAACGTTCAGATCCCCTGTAAGTAGTTAGTTTTCGGTTGGTATAAAGTAAGTAGTTATAATCGTCGCCTCGCCGACGCGGAGCGACTAAGTTAGGACATTGAAAACGCTTATTAATTGGTATGAAAGGGTAATTTATATTGTCATATCATCCACTTTCTCATATTTAATACGGGTTTGCGATAATGATGTTATTCACCAAAATATATTAACGTAATAGGTACCTATCGTAAATTGTAATCTATTTTAAGGTAAATTTTAAAAATTGCCTTTTGGAGTTGTTGTTGTGTCTTTTTCTGAATATTTGATATTCGGCCAGCGGGCGCAGCAGCGGCCGCGGCGAGTAGCACACCTACTAGCACCTCATTTCTTCTAAGGATCGCTGGCGATTCCTTTTCATTTTCTTTTAGCATAATGTATTTTTATGTGAATTAGGTATTTTATCCCTTTTACCCATAATGTTAGTCATGAATCTTATGGTAAAAGTTTTGTGTATGTATGCAACTAACGGCTTGAAGTGTTTGATTCAAATGTTAAATACCTACTAACAAGAGTGGTTTGCGACTAAGTTTTCTCTCGAATTATCAGTACAAGTGTTTGCAGAAGTAATTAACTAAGTGTGTAAACGGTAGCGGCGAAGGCCGGGTCTTGCAATAGTACATGCTAAGTGTGCCCTGACTACGGGCACTTTCATTCGTGCCCTCACTTCGCACAACAATCATACCTACTTTAAGTTTGCATCTAATCTCTGATACATTTCAAAACTCATTCGCATTAAGAAAGTATTTTCCATGTGCATGCAGCTACAACCACAGAAGGCGCCAGGAATGTGATATTTTCTTCACGCGAGTGAAAGCTGTTTTTCATATGTATTATTGTTGCGTCGCCTACAGATCTGACTTGAACGTTATTCGTAAGCCGGCGTAGCCACAATATAAGTAACGTGTACATTGTTGTTAGCCTCAGTATTCTTGTCATAGAAGTCTACCTACGATTATAACTGGTACTCTCAGCATTTCAAACACGGGGGTGCGATTACTTAATCAAATGTACTGTTGTACCTTTAAGGATGTCTGTATGCCATTATACCCATGTTATTGTAAATTCTATTAGTTTATTTACGATTACGAGCTGGTCTCTATACTTCAATGTACTCAAAAGATATTTTGATTAATTATTTAGTTCCTTGCACTTTGTTTTATTCTTCCTAGTATCTCAGTACGAGTATTATTATGTTTTATAATGCAGGTCATTTTCTCACCCATCATTCATCAGAGTCAAGAATGAAGGTCCAATGTACATTATTTTCGTAGGTAAATTAAGATTTACGGCGATCAGAGAGTTTGTTGGAATTTCTTATGCGGCATCGCCGATGTTGTCTTCGAAATGTCTGATTTTTGAAGCGCATAGTTTAGGATCAATATGTCGAGTCAACACTCGCATAAGAAAAAAAAAAAAAACGCTTAACTACTATGTGTGTAAAAATAGAAAGATTACGCTTAGAACCATTTGTTTTCTAATGTACTGTTATTTATGTATTTGTAACAAAATTGTGTTGAATAAAATGTTCGTACTACCAGTAGATCTGTGTATAACGTACGTACCCAATCTTGCGTAGTTCGACTCGTAAAACATAGCCAAGGATTGTATCCCTACTGATCCGAGAAACTTTTTGAAATACTAAAATACTGTGTAATACTGTATTCGCATCACAATCTCTTGTATGTTAGACTCGATACGCTTATAAGCATGTGACTCGAGATTTTGTAGTAATTTTACAAGAGTCTATTATGCACCCTGAACAAATGTTAATGTACTCGCCTCCCATACTACATGTGGCAGTAGGTGCTCTTGTGTGTTTTACTGTAACTACGGTTAAGATTGGATAATACCTAGATAAAATTATTATTAATAACAAGTTAAAGTGTGCAATGCTGGACATTTGCATAACTTATTATTTATGTTTAAAATAAAAAATAGCTTGTAATAGTTTAAATGACTATTTGAGTTGAACTAAAGAATATTAATGTATTTAGAATAAAAAGATATGGGAGAAAACTCAAACGTGATTTCATTTCACTTTACCAAGAGAATCTTCTTCTTTCAAGGAGCCTGGAGTCCGCTCTAAACCCAAGATTTGCCGTAGGCGCTAATTACGTTTACGGAACCGACAGCCGTCTGACCTTCCAACCCAGAGGGTAAACTAGGCCTTATTGGGATAAGTACGGTTTCCTCATGATGTTTTCCTTCACCGAAAAGCGATTGAACTTCTACCGAGAGAATATTCTTAATAACCCAAGCCATTCAGCGCTAATCATGACGCGTCGTCGTTACGCCTCTACATAAAATTTTCGTTACAAAGCGGGAAATGCATGTTATAGGCTACGGCGTAGCGCTACGAAAAATCCTTATCGATGAATGACTTAATAAAGATAGGTGGGATAAATAGAGGTAGCGACAGCACAGGACATGAAGAATAATGTTAACTACGATTTACACCAAACGACCCGAGTCGGCGGACGGCTAAAAGACCCGATGCATAGTGGAAAGAAATAAAGTGATGTCGACACACAGACTAACTCGTATAGACATCCCCTATAAGACGACTTGCGGTCACCAGCAGTGTGCATTATGAGGCTTATTATATACGCGCGGGCGTTCATCCCGCCTTACGAGGCGCCTTACGCCTTAGTTGAGACCAAGTTACCAGACCTGCGAGTTGTGTGCGTCTTTCGCAATTAAAAAATACTAGGTAATGAAACAATCTCGTAAAACATGCCCGAGATTGTGTGGCAAAATGTCAAAATATTCAAAGTTCAAAAAAGACGGAATTTTATTCCACGGGTCATATTCAATATTTAATCGAACATTTATTTCGGGCCAGCGGTGTTCCGCTTACACTGGCCGCTTGGACTTCCAAGAAAAGTAGTGGAGTATGTCTGTCCCGTTTTATCACGTAAAAAATGCAATCCGCTATTCCTTTCTTACGAGAGCACGTAGGTATATGATTAGTGACAATGGTGATTTCGTGTCAGACCATGATTAGTTACCATTAAATTCGGTAATTTACGAAATAGAGAAGAAAATAAAGTTTTCTAGGAATATAATATTTTAAGATTTTTGGTCGAGTACTTAATCTGTAGAATTTGTAGTTTTATTAAGTTGGTAGTTAATAATAGTTAAGTTTTTCTATATACCTAGTTGTATAATAGGTGGTGCTCTGTGTGTAAATCGTATAGTCCATGGGCCAGCAGGCCAAAAATTCGAAAATGCTATAATTTGTGGGTACCAAATTTCCTTTATACAGCAATTAAACATGTTAATTACTTAATTAGGATGTTGAAAAACCATGATGGCCATATAAAAGTGGTGAGGACATGGTCACAACAACATTGTCATGTAATTCCACCACTAACCAACAAATTGGTTTCCGTAGTGCAAAAATAATTTAATAAAACTACCTACGAGTATAAGTACAGTTACAATATTCTGTTTCCCAGAGTACCTACCTTTTGTAAATTAAGAAACCGTTTGTTACCATAGATAAATAATAATAAATAAATAAATACATAATAAATATATAATCGGGGACAATCTCCCGGAAGGGAGGTCCCGGGTTCGAATCCTGGTCAGGGCATTTATTTGTAGGTTTATCACGAATATTTGTTCCTGAGTTATGGATGTTTTCTATGTAAGTATTTAAGTATTTGTATGTGTCTATCTATTAAATACACATATCGTCGCCTAGTCCCATAATAAAATAAAACTCACACAGATATACCTAGCCCCAAACTAAGCAGAGCTTGTACAATTTTTTTTTGTTTTTTTGCAAAGATTTTTTTTAATAACAATAACAATAATATATATATAATATTACAATATTTTGTTACAATTGTTAAAGTTATAAAGTAGGTATAATCTAGTTATCCATTTAAGATTATCAGACCACACTCGATATTTTCCACTACGCAATATTCTAAAAAATGACAAAATGATTAATTACTCTACCTTATTAACCAGCAGATAATGCTAATTACACGTATCTATAAATAATTTAAGGATTAACGAATAATGATAAAGGCCATCATTTGGATAGAGATTACTGATTAATCATAATTAATTAAACTAGTAACCTACTTTGTTAAGTCCAGTAGCTGTGAACAACTATGATAGATTTGAAAAGATCATGTGATATAATAAAGTACGTATGTACGTAAACCAACTGCGTTGCAGGAATATCGTTTCCTACACTAATTATCACGTACCGACTAAGGTCAGCATTTTGTACAGTCAAGTGCAAAAATATGGTTCGACATAATCGACTCATAAATATGGTACTACGCTCTTATTACACCGGCATAAGGTGCTATGGGACATATTTTTGAGTAAGATGTGCACCACCATATTTTTACACTTGACTGTACCACATAAGACTTTTCTCTGTGATGTCTCGAATCACGTTATCCCTAATATTCAGATTATTTTTTTACGCATGCATTTCAATCTGTCAATCAAATGACTAACCGCAATATTAAAAAAGTATAGGTATGTTATAACGTTGTCTATGGTATTCCATAAGAACGTGGCTAATTGCTCTATTGGTTTTTCATACAATATAATAACGTTAAGTAATAATAAATTGCACATTTTGCCGGCATTTGAGATTTCGCTTTTATCGCTATTTTCATTGTCGTGTAAAAACTAGTGTAGGTATGCAACAGCTCATAATTGGTTCTTAAAAATCGCGGGTTCATTATTACAGTGATTTTATCACTGTTGCATAAAAACTACTGTTGCAGTCTATAAAGATCTTTACATTTCGGAACTTATTACAGGGGAAGGGTCAATATTGAATACAACAGATGCATATGAAGCCGACCGTACATATGGTGGCACATTGCAGCACTAATGCGATTATATGCCTACGTCAAAAATGCAAAGGGCAAACGTTGTACGATTTCACAGTACCCTTTTTTCCCCCTTTTTTCACATTACCCGATTTCACACGTGTAGGGTAGTTCGCAACTCGCGTCGATCTAAAACACTCCCTTCGGTCGTGTTTTACTTTATCGCCACTCATTCCTATTTTTTTCCTTTTCGCACTTGTATCGTAATGTACTAAATTAACTGAATGCCGTTCCTATCCAGAAGGCCTACCACGAACCACGAACGAAGTTTCACCTCTCTGTCGCACTTGAGTGAGAGATCTCAAGTGCGAAAGGGAGGTATACTTTCGTTCGCGGTTCGTGGTAGGCGCTCAGAGCAGCTCACTCTGAAACTCAACGCTACGGGCTACGGCGTAGCACACGTAGCACTCCGAATGAATTTACCAACGCTCCGAGCGAGTTTACTTCAGGATCAGAGATTTTTCTTAGCTTCGAGTAACACCGATTTTTTGCAGCACTACGGCGCAGTCCCGCTAACACGGGGTTAGAAATTATACTGGGGCCGCCGAGTCCGATAACGCTAAGTTACCTAGATTTTGATAGCACAGGCTGTGAAAAGTAAACGTCATAATTGTATAGAAGTTTTATTTTTAAAATACTTAGTACTACTAAGTTTGACACTTCATTTTAGACGGAGAGCTAGCGACCAAATCGGTCATGTGGCTTCAGCTGTATTGAAACTCCGTTAGCTACTTCCCTGAACAACCTTTTCCTATAATCTTCGTGCTGGCAGGCCGCGGGCAGTGGGTGCGGGTGTAGTGGGGTGGGGAAAAAAATGAAAAAAAAATGTGGGCTCAGCGACTTTAATTTTTGTTTCAAACAGTTGCTATGTACTCCCTGTGCACCCAAAAAAAAATTTAAATCGATCGGGTGGTGGGAAGGGGTTGCCAGCGTTAATTAAAAGTACCAAAATACTAATAATTTTCATGTGGGCTCAGCTGTGTTGGCTTTTTTTCTGACGCGAGATTAATCCATATGTAAGCCCCAAAAAAATAGCCATGCAAAAATATCGGTGGGAAGGTATCGAAAAAAATTGTTGAAATTTTCAGATCTTTCAGTGCAGTGCGAATTTATGTATGCTTAAATCTTCGGTTTTAGCATTTATTGAGCTTACCGCGGGACTAGGTCGATTTGTGTAAGATTGTCCCATATATTTTTTTTTTTAAACAAATCGGTTCAGGGGTTGCTGAGACGACCCCTATTCGTGAGTTCTAGTTCGGGAAGAACCACTAGTGTGCGCCACGTCACTGAGTCCGCTCGATATATAATGCTAATGAGTTATGAATGTCCCTGTAAAAGTAGCAATTATTGTATTTACCACTTGGAGTATCACTATCACTACATAGTATTAAACAAAGTCGCTTTCTCTGTCCCTATATCCCTATGTATGCTTAAATCTTCGGTTTTAGCATACATAAATTCGCACTGCACTGAACGATCCGAAAATTTCAACAATTTTTTTCGATACCTTCCCACCGATATTTTTGCATGGCTATTTTTTTGGGGCTTACATATGGATTAATCTTGCGTCAGAAAAAAAGCCAACACAGCTGAGTCCACATGAAAATTATTATTATTTTGGTACTTTTAATTAACGCTGGCAACCCCTTCCCACCACCCGATTGACTTAAATTTTTTTTTGGGTGCACAGGGAGTACATAGCAACTGTTTGAAACAAAAATTAAAGTCGCTGAGCCCACATTTTTTTTTCTTTTTTTTCCCCACCCCACTACACCCGCACCCACCGGCCGCGGCCTGCCAGCACGAAGATTATAGGAAAAGGTTGTTCAGGGAAGTAGCTAACGGAGTTTCAATACAGCTGAAGCCACATGACCGATTTGGTCGCTAGCTCTTAGACCATTTGCTTTGAAGAGATAACGTTGTTTGACTCTATACCGTCACATTCCATATTCATAAATATCGCCATCTATGAAACATGTGACAAAACTACGAATTAACGTCTAGAACTGTCCTTTTTATCTCGACGGGATTACCGGGGAAAGTTTAACGTGATTATATCTGTCTATGTAATGCGTGTAAGAAAATTCAGGACAAAATTTCAATGTTGATAATACACGTTAAAACAGGTTAAATGGTCACAGCCCTGAATGGCTATTCAAATAGTAGTTTTTCTACTCCAGCACTTCTATCTATCAATCAGATGACTGACAGCGATATTAAAAAAGTATATATTATAATGTTGTCTATGGTACTCATAAGAACGATGCTCCTATGGATTTTCATACAATAAATGAGTACTGTTTTTTTTTTTAATTTCTTTAGTGGATAACTGGGCATACTTCTTCCACATTCTGCCACCTTTCGACATTTTTCTTATTTTAGTTGCATGCAATGCAACGTCTTAGTTTAATTATGTTTTCTCCCTTTCTAACAAAGGCAAATTTCAAAAGGACAGATAAGGAACAACCATCATTTAGCTAAACTGTGTTTGATGTGCGTTTATGAATAACGCCATTATACTTTAGAGTAACACAAAAGCTCGTAGGTCTTCATGTTCCTTTGCGTTGCGCAGTCGTGTTAAAAGTAACTACCCTTACTTGGAAATCAACTCGGTTATAACTAAGTAACACAGAATATTGCTGTCGGAATTGACTATGGTTACTTTTTGATTCATTTAAATAATTACTTCATAATAACGTCACGTTATAAATAATCACCTTATCAGATGTAACACGGTGCAGTAAAAAAAAGACAAGTTTAAAAATTAATCGATTATATTTAATGCTAAATTCATAAACCTAAACAAATTTACGAAAACTAGGATTGTAATTTGTTGCCGATTCTATTCAAAATACGTAAACCATATTATGAACCAAAATAAAAATATAACTTTATGCTTCAAGAACTCTTGTGAAAAACAAAAAATGCTCGGCTATAAATATATATTTATTATAAATTATATTTATGGTCCTGCATATTATAAGCATTACGCACTATAATAATCATAACACAGCACACAATCACTGATATTTGTAAAAATCCTTATTCAAATATGTTTAACTGGCAATCGGATATCAAAAACATAAGGCAACGCATAAAATAAAGTACAAATTAATTTAGGAATGTTACCACTCTTATTTTAAAATTTTCTCACTTAAAAACAATATTTTGCAACTTTTGTAAATATTACAATCATTGGCTATATATGCTAATCTATAATCAGCTTTTCAAAAATTAAATAAACTCTGTGCTAGTTAAAACATGGTTTTGTTAACACAAAATTTCTCGCATCCACACTCACAAGGGACCATAACCTGAATATACTTAGACAATCTGTATCCCTAGACTTAAACCTTAAATGCATGATGATACATAAACGAAACAAGTGACAATAAGTGCTCTTGAAATGAACACTTTATCATATCATAGTAAGTTCTTAATTTAAAATGTATTTGTTAGTCACTTGTTTTAGGATCAATATTGATAATTCTTGCATTTAAGGGTTAAAACATTCTTGTGAAATGTATTCAAGTCTGTCCTGTTGTTTTCGCGATAATGTCCAATTGTCTTCAATAAACTCCATTCCTCTTTGAGTCAATCGACACTCAGTTCAATAAAAGTAGTTTTTTTTTTTGTCTAAAACTCAAATCTGCGTTAAAAGCGGGTTTTTTATTTCGATGTCGTTTTTTTTCGCGTTAGAGATCATTAAAATTTGGTGGGTCGGTAGAGTTCCTTATTCTACGCTAGATAGATACAAAATCCCAATGTACTACAAAAAAAATTGTACTTAATTTCCCACTGAGTTACAAAAATCCCATACAATTTCGTAACTCAGTGGAAAAAATTGTGCGACATACTGGGAAATTGGGTCTATTTTGAAGAGAATAAAGAACTCTTCCTACCTACTAAATTTCATTGAAACCTGACGCGAATCAAAACGAAAACAAAATAAAAATCCGCGCTTAACGCACAACAACCGAGACGCAAGACGGTAGGCGATTAATATTCGGTTATTAAATCCCGTGACAAATTAAACCTTGTACTATCACGAAGCACTGTGAGTGTGGATATTTGTAACATCCTCATTTGGGAGTTGGCCCTCGAAGTCACGCCTTCAGCGTAGAGGCACAACACTCAACAGATAGCAACATCTACGAAGGCACGTCTCATTCTCTTCCCGTACTTAACAGCAAACTCGTAACAGAAGTCAAATAATCCCTACGTAGGTATGTTTTCGATTAGGGTGTCCCGCGAATTGGCGTAACATAACGTGATTTGTTGTCCACATTATTTAAATGCGGACACACTACATTAATTTCTTATGCATTTTGTAAAATAATATACTTTTTCTCCAATATGCTCGGAAATGTTCACATTAATGTAGCAAAATTGGTACGAAAAGAACCTCCTTATGTACCGACTCTAATTTAAAAAAATCGAATTCATTATTTGACGGTTTTAGCGGCCAGGAAGTTGTACTAAAATCCATTACTGTATTGTTTTTTACTTTTTAAATAAATATTTGGACTATCAATATTGCAAACAGCCAAATATACTTTAGCCGCGATCAAACGGTCTGCACAGACGAGACAATCTGATTGACATCAAATTATCAATCTGATCATATCGTGCTTAAAAATGCCCCGCCTGGAACGGCTTTGTAGTAGTGTAGTAGTTCTAGAGAGAAGGAGATCAAA
This sequence comes from Lathronympha strigana, assembly GCA_949128165.1. NCBI lineage: Eukaryota > Metazoa > Arthropoda > Insecta > Lepidoptera > Tortricidae > Lathronympha > Lathronympha strigana. The sequence continues at coordinate 7,895,964 of OX421907.1, read as the reverse complement.
TGCTTGGTTGTCTCGTTCTATCGCGAGTTGCATGCGGCTCACTGTGCAAGGTCGTGTAGATACGGCTTAATAAAACTAAAGACATTTCAACTTTTTTTATGAACACAACCGTGCATTAAAAGAAAGTTTAGGCGGGAACCTTATTTTTCCTTTCAAATCTTATGCAAGAATACATTTTATTTCCTTTCATATTTGGAGAAAAGCACTATATATGCCTCGGACGGAAATAGAATTTCGTGGATTCGTGTGTAATTTGTCGGACTCAGCTTCGCTTCGTCCGACAAAAAATACTCATCCACGAAATTCGGTTTCCCGGCCTCTGCAATAATGTACTATTACCTTTAATTTCTACGCTCGTTACTTTATCAGCAAAGGGGACGCCTCGTAGATGTCACTTACTATATAGAAGGGCAATTTACTTCGTGGAGCCATCCCTACCGTGTGCCATCGATAAGGCTTGAGCTTTATACAGTCATGGGTTACTCTATGCCGTGCGCGAATATCATGACGAGGCCCGGCTCGATCATCATGTGCTCGTCCACGTGCGTGTTGTCGCACTGCAGCACCAGCACCGCTTGCTTGCCGGGCACTCGCTTGCACACGTATTTCTCGTATAATCTGAAAATCAAAACGATTCCTTAAAATAAGTGACTTCACATAATTTTCTACTCTTTTATGGGGTCACGTTGCATTTTAGTTACATAAACTCAAACTTGTATTCCTAAAACGAAGTAGGAGAGCACATGATACTGCTCAAATTTCAGCGCCTCTTTTAGTATTTGAGGGTTTTAAAGACAACGAAATTGTGATAATGCATTATTTAGTGCGACCTTCTATTGTTCTGCCAAGTCTCGAGCGAGCACAGGCCGGGCGGCCAGCGGCGCTCGTGGCATTTCTATTTGAGCTCGTCAATGATGATACAGTAAATATTATCAACTTAAAGGTTTACATTACCTTCTATTGTTCTGCTGGGTCTTGAGCGAGCACAGGCCGGGCGGCCAGCGGCGCTCGTGGCAGTTCTATATGAGCTTGTCGATGATGGTATAGTAAATATAACCAACAAAAAGGTTTGCATTACCTTCTATTGTTCTGTCGGGTCTCGAGCGAGCACAGGCCGGGGGCCCAGCCGCGCTCGTAGCAATTCTATATGAGCTCGTCGATGATGGTATAGTGAATATTACCAACTAAAAGGTTTACATTACCTTCTATTGTTCTGTCGGGTCTCGAGCGAGCACAGGCCGGGGGCCCAGCCGCGCTCGTAGCAATTCTATATGAGCTCGTCGATGATGGTATAGTGAATATTACCAACTAAAAGGTTTACATTACCTTTTATTGTTCTGTCGGGTCTCGAGCGAGCACAGGCCGGGCGGCCAGCGGCGCTCGTGGCAGTTCTATATGAGCTCGTCGATGATGGTATAGTGAATATTACCAACTAAAAGGTTTACATTACCTTCTATTGTTCTGCCGGGTCTCGAGCGAGCACAGGCCGGGGGCCCAGCCGCGCTCGTAGCAATTCTATATGAGCTCGTCGATGATGGTATAGTGAATATTACCAACTAAAAGGTTTACATTACCTTCTATTGTTCTGCCGGGTCTCGAGCGAGCACAGGCCGGGCGGCCAGCGGCGCTCGTGGCAGTTCTCCATGAGCTCGTCGATGATGGTATAGTGAATATTACCAACTAAAAGGTTTACATTACCTTCTATTGTTCTGCCGGGTCTCGAGCGAGCACAGGCCGGGCGGCCAGCGGCGCTCGTGGCAGTTCTCCATGAGCTCGTCGATGATGTGCGGCGGACAGCCTGATTCCGACAGGCTGCGCTTTATCATCATCTGTCGACATTGTTAATGTTGTGTTCATATCTTATTCTCGTCTTTGGTCCTTATTCTGTTTGTTCGAAACGAAAATCAATTAAATACGTAATTTTAAATACGCGATTTTAAATACTTAAATTAAAAAACCCTTATGATGCTGAGTGTGCAGTTAAATAAAAAAAAATGCAAAATGTACTAATATCTTGCTTAACGATCGATTCCGGATTCTACGACTTCGCACCTACAGCTTATAAGGAGACAGCATAATTTTTAATATGAAACTTACGACATGCGTCACTTAAAGTCACTTTGAATGGGAAGGAACCATTCATATCGAACATGCCTATGGCTTCAACCGCAAAATACCTAATAACGTCCACGGTACAAGTTTTTGCCACTCTGCATGGGAAGGAACCATTCATATCGAACATGCCTATGGCTTCAACCGCAAAATACCTAATAACGTCCACGGTACATGTTTTTTGGCACTTTGAATGGGAAGGAACCATTAATATCGAACATGCCTATGGCTTCAACCGCAAAATACCTAAATACGTCCACGGTACAAGTTTTTTGGCACTTTGAATGAGAAGGAACCATTCATATCGAACATGCCTATGGCTTCAACCGCAAAATACCTAATGACGTCCACGGTACAAGTTTTTGCCACTCTGAATGGGAAGGAACCATTCATATCGAACATGCCTATGGCTTCAATCGCAAAATACCTAATAAAGTCCACGGTACATGTTTTTTGGCACTTTGAATGGGAAGGAACCATTAATATCGAACATGCCTATGGCTTCAACCGCAAAATACCTAAATACGTCCACGGTACAAGTTTTTGCCACTTTGAATGGGAAGGAACCATTCATATCGAACATGCCTATGGCTTCAACCGCAAAATACCTAATAACGTCCACGGTACAAGTTTTTGCCACTCTGAATGGGAAAGAACCATTCATATCGAACATACAGTCAACCAATTGGAACCTTAGGCCACTGTAGGACTCATATTTAAACATAATTATTAAACGGGTCTAACGCGAATTAACTTGTTTACCTTATTTACCGACGTTAATTCGCGTTAGACCCGTTTAATAATTATGTTTAAATATGTGTTCAAATCGCGAAAGTTTTAAATGTTACACTGTAGGACTATGTCATAGTGACGCTATAAATCAGATTGTAAGAAATCTCTTACTGCTTGTCATTTTGACATGGTTCTAGAGTGGCCTAGGGTTCCAATTGGTTGACTGTACCTATGGCTTCAACCGCATAATGCCTATTAAAGTCCACGGTACAAGTTTCTTGCCTCATAGGTACGTCTCATTGACGATCACATGGCTCCGTGTAAATAAAATTCAAGGCGAGACTCGTACGCGCGAATCTTAGTGTAAACTCGGCTCACGAGTAACGTATGACGTAATCGACGCGATTTTTTAGAGTAGAGCTTGGTCTAGTTAGCTAACCTGTAAGACGTCGTCGGGCGTAGAGATCATGCCGCCCCAGCGCGTGACGCGCGCGCGCGCGAGCGAGTTGGCCCAGCGCAGCACCTCCTCGTGCTCCATCTGGTCCGCCAGCACGCGCATGGCGGGGTTGGACACGCGCATCGCGCGCATGAACTCCTGGACGTAACAACACAATTATACTAAATTATTTGTTTTCGTGTTTTAAGTAGATACACTACTACCACAGCGTAAGGATGTACTCCATACAGTGGGTTATCTCCGCTGATTTCTGGGTCATCGATGGGGGGCGCGCGGGGAAGGAGGCGGGGAGCAAATGCCGCCGAATTTCTATGAAAATTCGGCGGTCTATTTTAAGGGGTGTAAAATTTAAATTAGTTTGCCAATCAGACTGTAATAGCTTTCGCATAGTATTTGACAACCCTGAGCCTTAGCGCGACCACCGAGCCGAGCCGCTGGCCGTGTATGAAGTTACCTCACTGTATGGAATGCATCCCTACGCTGTGCTACTACTATGTAAATTATTAACAGAAAAGGATTTATCAAAAACTTCACAAATTTCGATTGCTGCTACCGTGACCTGCTCCGGTGGCTTTAAGATTATGGCAAGACGCATGTTCTAATCCTGCCCTAGTGGCCTGGGCACTGGAGGCCATGGTCACTTGGACATGACATCCAATTCAGTGGGTAACATTTATTTTTAACCACTTAGAATTTTTCATTGAGCGTGCTTGTCGCGTCACCCGAAAATACAGGAAGATTTGTCTTATTTATCAGACTTCGGCGAAATAAGCTGGAAAACGTTGTCTTATATACCGCACTATGACGGTTAAAAGGTTAAGGATGGTGCTGATGGAAATCTCGAATGGTGTCGGAGGGAAATTTTGAACTCGTCGCGCCAACTACTAATTACAAAACCCTATATGTAATTTAAAACAACCACATTTGACATCTATTGCATAAATCAGGTAAAAAGATTACGCACTGTGTAAAGATTATTTTTATTTCCCATTCGCTGCACCTTGCTTGAGATTACGTGCTTAAAGCCTGCCTTGCGACACGTTCGTTAGATCCGGACGCGCTCAAAAGATGAATGCTGCATGATAGACATGATGGTACAGGTGCATCACCAACCTTCAAAAGGGCGAGTTCTCTCTTATGCTCATTGATGACCAGTCTCTGCTCCGCCAGCTCCTGCTGGAAGTCGGTGAGCTTGCCCTGCTGCGTGGCGATGAGCGCCCGCAGCTCCCGCACGCAGTTGTGCTCGCCGAGCTCGTCTTTCGGTATCACGAGGCCGCAGCCGGCCTCGCATGGCATTGGTCGCTTCGGGTTATATTCACCTGGAAAGTTTTAGTGCTTGTAAGCTTGTAACCAATCACAGTTGTCCTAGCTCAAGCGATTCGATAGTAAGGCTACCTGCCTCTTTTGGTACAGGCGGTCTATCGCGCGCAAGATACTGTCTAGTACAACAGTGAAGCTTAAAAAAATGGAATAGTGAGAGTGAATATACTGAATATTGCTACAGAAATTATTCGTATACCGAAACCATAACCAAAAATGTAAACCATAAAGGTACTATCGCAAATGATCGAAATTGCATGCGCAGTTAATGAATGAAATTATTCATAAATTGCACATGCACTTTTGAACTCATGTGTACAACCAAAAGGCTCGTTTTGCTGGTTGAAAGTGGTTACAGAAAGTCCCTTGCGTTAACACGCGCGGTAGCGCCCGCGTATAGCGGGGGCGGTCGCGACGTCCTCCACGTAACCTCATCAGCACACCTACCACGAACATCGAAAATTAGCATTAACGGGAAAACCTCTTTGTCTCACCAATATGCAAGTGTGACAGAGATGGAGATACAAATCCGCAATCGTTCGATTTTCGTGGTATAGGCCCAGGTTTCGATGCTCGGACCACGCCACGTATGCATGCAAGGAGCATGCCGTCTCCTACGGCCGCGGTATTATTACTAACGTGCTTATTCTTGTATGTATAAATAAAAATATCAAAAAATACACAATGTTAAATTAAAAATCCTATGCCCCGCCGCACGCCGGTTTGTACTGGGTCTTACTTAGACATGTAACATTCAGTTAGACGAGGTCATGATATGGCATAAATAACATAATAAATGTGGCAAGAACTAATTCCAGTGTATATCTAAATTGCTTTATCAATTAAGTCTATGATTTGCTGCCAATATCTACTTAAAAATAGTAGTTTAAATCATATGTATAGGTACTTGTGTAACCTTAGTAGTTTGAAATGTATTCTCAAGCGAAATAGTTCTATGGATCCCTTTAGTAAAAAATTTAATTCATTAAATATGAATAGTACTATCAATAATGGACTTTTTTATCGATGATTCCACTAAATAAAAAACAGTATTATTTAAAAAATATAATTTCAAAACGACATAAGATTTATAATATTGTTTAAAACATCAGACTCTTAAACTCTTTTAAATTAAAAATATAAAACGTAAAACACACACATTTCATTGAACAAGCACTAAAGTTTAGTAAATCGACAAGTGAACCTATAGAAAATATATGCACAAACAATAAATAAATAAATATTACAGGACATTCTTACACAAATTGACTAAGTCCCACAGTAAGCTCAATAAGGCTTGTGTTACGGGTACTCAGACAACGATATACGAGTATATAATATACAAATACATAAATATACAGAAAACATCCATGACTCAGGAACAAATATCTGTGTTCATCACACAAATAAATGCCCTTACCGGGATTCGAACCCAGGACCATCGGCTTAGCAGGCAGGGTCACTACCTTACCACTATGCAAACCGGTTGTCATAAAAGTTCTTAGACTTTGATATTTACATACTTTTTATGCTTGATAAGTGTGTTTTCACTTCTCTTGCTCGAAAAGTTCGCCTTTGTGTCGTGGCTAGGCGACACAAAATCGCTTTTCATGCCCTAGTGCATAAAGTAACATCGCAGGTGGAGCGCGCTCGCCGCGGCCTCGATCCCCGCGCGCCCGGCCGCCTGCAGGCGGCGCGCGGCGGGGAGAGCCCAAGCGCGCGAGTATGGATGTTATGTTTTCAACGATTTAAAGTGATATAAAACCTAATATTTTCCTTACAATCGAAGTGAAAAGCAGAGTGTATACCTCGGGCATAAATACCCATTTTATCCTCGGCTACTATATTGGTCCTCGTTACACTCGGACCAATAAATGGCCTCGTCTAAAATGGGTCACTTTATGCCCTTGATGTACAATCTACTATTTTTAAGTAATCTTATGTTATATAAATACACATGTCATTTGTATTTTTTTTATGCTGTACTTTTCAATTCATTTGTTATTGACATAATAACTAACTAAAGGGATTCATAGAATTATTTCTGTCTTTTGTAGCATGAGAATACATTTATAAATACAACTTTAATGATAAATCTGCGTGCTGCGTGTCGTGTTATAAATATAGAAAATAAACCCATATTCAGGATTGATATATTTTCATTGTTTTTATGTTCAAGCCTCCGTAACATTCAAACTACTAAGGTTACATACATGATTTTGACTAATTTTAAATCCTTAAAGTATGCCAATTCATTTGATACTAAACACTCCATAACTTCAAATTACAAGTGTGTCTTTAATTTTTGAAAATTATTACAAATTCATAATACCTATATCGTTGGGAAATCTAGAATAATTATTTTACTTATGTTTTTCCACTAGGATGAGGAAGGTCCTTTTTGGGTCAGTGCAGTGTTGTTGAATCACTATTGTTATTATATTATTAATCACAATACACAGAATATACTGTTGATAATTATTATTTTGTTTTTGTAATTTTTTAAGGAAAAATTTAGGTATACTTAATATGTGACTGTTTTTGGGAAAACGTCCCAGTTTGTCAATATGGAGTTATGAGTAGTTCCTAATACTACAGATCATATGCTATCTTTTGGTGAAAGATATATGTGAAAAAATTATGACTAGGTGATATAGTTCTTTTTTAATAGTTCTTCAAATTTACAAAAGTGAGCAGCAGAACTAATTTTAAGGGATTGTGATTTTTATGAGGGTCAAAACAAAGGATTAGTAGCCTGAAGTCAGGAAGCATTCAAGTCAATAACAATTGACATGAATTTTAGTATGCATTTATTACAATGTAATGTAAAATACTCACATTCAACTAAATGGGATGCCAATGAGTCCAGCTTTAGCACTGAGTTGCAACCATGAGGAGCGTTGTCACAGCTGGTGCACAATCTGTTAATTAAAAATGTTTAGAAACTTACAATTTGAACAAGTACATTGACCAATAAAAAAATACTTCTTATAAAGGAGATGTCCCTTGAAACAAAACATTCAAATACTATCTTTTTCTTAATAATCTGTAAACGATATTGTAAATTTGACTTTAACCCTTCGTCTGTGGGTGGGTCAAAAAGTCGTGAGTTCAAACCTCGGTGGTATCGTAAAGGGCAAATGAAATTGTTTAGAAAAAAAATGCAAAAAGAGGACCAAAAAATGTGGTCAGGATCCTTATCAAACACAGACGAAGGGTTAAACAACAAACCTTCAAGCTCAAAACAAAATAGCAAATTCAATTCCTACTGAACTCCAACTAATGATAAAAGAGTGATCACAGAACATATCGGTAACGAATCTTGCAGTGTTACATGCTGCTATGAAACAAGTTCGTAGGTGGTAGTTCCAAGAATGGCACTGGTAAGGTCAGTCATGTAATAAGTTACGAAATGCTCGCCTGGACAGCAGGTTACGTAGTATCCGCGGTACTGGTCGCAGCTGGCTAGCGGTGACCGCCTGGCGGTCTACTGGGCAGGTCGGCTGGCGGCTGATCCACTCTGTGATACACGCGCGACAAAATGCGTGTTCGCAAGCTGGCGCCTACGGAAAACATTCACAATACACATATACAACTATAATGAAGACAACGAATATTATCACGGAATTCTCATAAAAATAAACTATCCCACCTGCAAAGGATCCTCGAGAACCCCCGAGCAAATAGGACAAATCAGCTCCTCGTCAACGTCACCTTGAAATCTTTTTATTTCAAACCCCATTCTGAGAATTCTGAAATGATCTAGCACACATCGGCCCGAATTTATTGATTATACGGAATTAGAACTAAATCGTAACACTCTTATTCAAGTCAATAGCAACAAACAACAAAACTAGAACATCAACCTTTCAATAACTTTTCTCTTTTCATTTGATTGGGTTTCGTTTCGTTCGATGATTGACAAACTTCACAAACTCTTTGACAATATTATCAACGTATCAAAATACTATAAAATATCAGCTCTATCACAATGGCTTAACGTATAATTTAGCATAACATTACATAGCCCATTACAAAGAAAATATTGTTAACTTCAATGTAGTTTGTTTGTATCGTGTTATAGCCAATAGGAGATGGTATCCCATAAACAATAGAGACGAGCTAGTGATGGCCTAATATGCTCGGCACCCGTTTATCTAGTGACGGATAATAGATGTGTATAATAGGCTTTATTCTAAAATAAAGTAAACAAAAAAGAAATTGTCTATGAAATATATAGTGTTGCCTACTTCATACGTATAAAATCCCCACAGCTTTGTTTTTTCAGCTCAGGCTCTCGGCTGACTGTTTCGGCCGCGGGCGAATGCAACCCAGTATACACTCATTCGAAAGCCTCGAAACCTCGACAGTGAACGGTAGCAAAACTAAAAGCAGTATTACACAGTACGATTTGTCGGTCCCGATATTCGGGGGTACCCTATGCCCATATAACATTATTATACTAGATATATACGGGCCATACGAGTACATAGCCCCATAGGGTACCGCCGATCATAGATCATAGGTATTCTCCAAAGTGAAGAAAAAGAGCGGCATACATTCTTAGATCATTACATCATCCTCTTGGTACAGTGTAATATGGGCCTATTTCTTCCTCACCGAAGCTAATTAAGACATCGTTTAACTCACCCAAATTACATGAGGCTACATGACAAAGCTTAAATAGCCCCTTGTCCGAGCCTCTCGCCTGAGGCTGTCGAATGAGTGTATAACTGTATACTGGGTTGCATTTGCCCGCGGCGGAAATATTCGCCCGAGAGCCCGAGAGTGTACTTAGCTGGGAGCATATTAATATGCATGAGAGAAGCAGTCAAATTTTCGCTAGTATATGCAAGCCTTTATAAACGCTAGGCGCTCTGCTAAACTTAAGCTAGTAATAGAGGGATTGGGAACCTACGGAGTCGAGGGGCGCCAGAGAGGGGCACGGTACTCCCGATGATAGGCCCCAAAGGATCGTGCCGTGAAATACTAGCATTATATTTATATTGCCGGTTGTACACCAAACATTCGAGAAGCCGAGAACGAGAAAGGACAATGTCCTCGTCTCGTCTCGTGCTTATTTGTCTCGTTTTTTAGGGGCGATCGGTCGCCTCGCCCTATGTAATCCCAGAGAGGGAACTTAGGCAGTCAAGGGAGGAGCGAAAGGGGCAGGGGCAAGCAACAATCGGCCCCTAGATTATGGTTTTAGGAGACGAGGTCGCTGCAAGTTTGATATTAAGTGACATTTCCAAATAAATAGTAAATAAATACCGGACCCGGTTTAAATAATAATAAAATATTTACTTTATTATTATTTAAACCGGTTTAATGTTTTCTAATATTTTCCGTTTTAAAAATGTTTTTATCAATTACATATAATTTCTTATCAAACATTACAGTTTATGGGTAATCGTATATAAGTATCGGCAACATTGCAATCTTCTGCCAGTGCCAACGAATCCAATCTGCCAATTTCGTCAAAATCGTCAAATTGGTTCTGCCATTGTAAAATGGACCCATGTAGAGGGTGCTGACTAAAGATTTTATTTATTCTTTATTTCAACTAATAAAACTTTTCATTAATAAGTAAAAATGAGCGTATTTAAGTCAGCCATTGGCTACTTTAGCTCCAGTGGTGCTAATGGTGGAAGTGACAATGAATTCGTGGGCCAGTTTGTTGAAATTGGGAATATGAAACTGCGGGTCAAAAAAGTGATTGCAGAAGGTAAGTTCCTTAAGATCTTTACACTAGATATGATTATGTTATCTAAAGATGAACGGACAAAAGTTTCTTAATTTTTAACAAGCTTCCAAATCGTCAGTCTCGTGAAACGTCACCGCGCAGTGGGGGCGGATAGGCTTTGTCTGGCTATTTTTTATTGTTCAATTTAATAGCTTAATATTTCGAGTAATTGTTCTGCCGTCCTCATTTGGGGACGATATAAGATAAACTATGATATTCTGTAAATTCGCTCTATTCATCTGGATAGTGTAAACTCCACAAGTAACTTATTGACCTTCTTTTTTCGAATGTAAATCAATACAAACAATATAACCCATTCGAACAGGTATTATTGAGCATAAATAATTTTGCTTGTGAAGGTGTGATAGTAGTAACATTGACTTTGGTTTCAATCTTAGAAAGATAAGCACTGATATTTAATAATAAGTACTATAAACTCCCTAATGTAATGGCGATCTGCTTGTGGAGATAATTGGACATGAACAGCAATTCATGCCAAAGAACATTATGTACCATTTCTTTTTGTCTTGGTTAAGTAAATGTATGATGTCAATATAGACAATATAATAGTTAAGTAATACCTTGTTGGCATTGAAATAAACTATCACACTATTATGGGGTTTTACTCAACCGGCGTCCCACCTGCATTTGGCGACATGTACAATCACGAACACGGATTGTCGAGCCACTTGCCATTTTTCGTAATTTAGCTGTGTAATTAATGACCGAAGTTGTCATCTATTAACAGTTGACTGTAAACAACAGTTATATAAGTTGTAGATCACTAACTCAAAGATATAAAAGATGCCATTTTTACCAAGTGTTAATGGATCAATGTTAACTTCCGTCAAGTCTTCCAAAAAGTAGTGCTTTAACAATTAACAAAGTAAACTTTTTTTGTAACGCATTAACGAAGTTAGCTCTTTGATTAACGGTGCCCAGCTATGTAAATTGGGTGAAGTATTGTAGGTTTTTGGTAGTGACCCTGCCTACAAAGCTGATGAAGCCAGGTTTAAATCCTGGTCATGAAATTTATTTTTGTGTTTATTACAAATATTTGTTCTGGAGGTTTGGACATTTTCTATGTATTTATTGTCCCGCGCCTGTTAAATCCGACATGTGCTCAGTCAAATTTTATGAAAAGGAAATCTTATGTAAAGTCTTTAAAGTGTAAATTCAGTTTTAAAAAATCAAGCACATAATGGAATTTAGAAACAATGATAATATCTAAAAAAAGTATGTATATTGTCACCCAAAATACCTGTGTCAATAGGTAATGTAATGGCACCTATAAGCTTTGCCAACTTTTAATTTATTTGATATATTTCAATCCATATTTTCAAATGTTGATATGTGCCTGTAGTAGCAATTTGATTCCAGATCTAATTATTTAAGTTACAAAATCAACCTATACAGTAAAAATTAAATTTAAAATAATTTTCGAGTCAATTATTTTGAAAATTATATTAAATTGAAATAATTGATTGTCCATTTACAATCTGACCTTCTCACCTAGAGGGTGTCTTATTAGAATTATCCTGTTTCCTGAAGATGTTCACTGAAATGTGTTGCTGAATGAATTCCAACTTCACCAGTATCAATACCAAAGCTACTTTGTGTACATTGTTTACTTCCAGTTCCTCTTAATGCATTTTGGTTGCAGGTGGCTTTGCATTTGTGTTTGTTGCCCAAGACGTATCATCTGGTACTGAATATGCTCTAAAGAGGCTCATGGCGGCAGATGAGCAGGCTAACAAAAATATAATCCAAGAAATTAGTATATTAAAAAAGTTATCGGGTCATCCCAATGTTATTAAATATATAGCTGCTTCATTTATTGATAAGTCGAAGACCTCACATGGAATGGGAGAGTATTTGTTGTTGACGGACCTCTGCAGTGGGGGCAGCTTAATGGAGGCCCTTCAGAACAGAGGGCAGGCGTTCCCGCTGCCAACAATACTCAGGGTGTTCTACCAGACGTGTAAAGCAGTGCAACACATGCATGCACAGGTTCCACCAATTGCCCATCGTGATCTCAAGCTAGAAAATTTCTTAATATCGAATGAAGGTAATTTCATTTTTCTGTCAATAACTTGCTTCCAGACAAATTATGCCTTTATCTTGCTCCAATTGATATTATCCTTAAGTAAGGGCCCAGTCACCACCAGAATAGAAATTCTGTTTTTATATCATATCGTTTTAAAACAAACAAAGTAGCATTTTATTTAGTTTTATAGTTTTTTTATTGAAGTTGCGAAGAATAGAACTTCTGACTGTACCTATATATAATTTAATTGAGGTTTTCCTAAAGATAGTTCTTTTTTATGGCAGGCTATACAAGGATACCATTTCCACTAGACAACATTGTTACCTATGATATTTGTTTAAATTGACGAATTACGTAAAAAAAACTCGTAGCATACGCCGTGAAGTTCCGCCAGCAGTGTTCCTGTTATTGTTGTAATTTTATCTTTATTTTTAGGTACGATGAAACTCTGTGATTTTGGTTCCGCGACTACTGACGTTTATTCACCTAATCCTTCCTGGAGTGCTAATCAAAGAAATATGCTAGAAGAAAATGTAAGTTTTTTTCAAATTTTTCTATCTTCATCCTAGTCGGATCTTCAAGGCTGAGGGTCGTTATCATGAGAGTGCAGTTCGTCATCACTATTTTCCATGTCTGTATTTTTTTGGGCCGGTTGAATTGCTCCCTAAATGTTAACACCTGTGGCGTCGCGAACGCATCTGACCATTGTGTAGGTGCCCTGCCTCTGCTCCTGTTTCCTTCAACGCAGCCAACCATGATGAGCCTCTCGAAGTTTAATGTTTCCTGACGGGCCAAATGACCAAATGTATTCTATCACTTCTATCAGACATCTGAATAAACAAAAACAAAGCTTTTACGAGATGGCGCTGCTATGCTGCTATGACATGGCAGTATTTTTTTGTATACCTATAAAGTATATTTAGGTTTAAAACACGTATTTTATGCATAACAAAGCAATGAGGATTCTCGAATCGATTTCCGCTAGAGGCGCTAGTAGAGCGTGGGTCCTGCGGGAACATTTTAAACGTCACTTTGACAATTATCTCATATTGACACAGGACCCAAGCATGAGTGGCGCCGCCTTGTGAGCGACAATACGGTAGCTCCCTATGTATTAAACAATTGTTTTGTATATCTTTTATGGTCATAAAGTATGCGCCCGGCCATTATACGGATTTGAAATTAGGTATACACCTATATTGCATAGGTAGTTCTCTACACGTTTAAAACGCACAACCATCTATGTTCTTTTTTCTAATCCAGCACTTCTATCTGTCAATTAGATGACTGACAGCAATATTAAAAAATATACATTATAACGTTGTCTATGGTATTCCATAAGAACACTGCTCCTATGGATTTTCATACAATTTATTTATTCGTATGTTCATACAATATAGTGGACATACGACATCTTTTACATTCTGCCACCTTTCTAGATTTTGCTTTTTTCGCTATAGAAAAACTAGCGTATGCAACAGCTCATAACCCTTATTATATCACTATTGCATAAACTACTATTTGTGACAGATTGCAAAACAATAGTTTAAATTTGAAAGCCATAATTTCCTGTGTGCTAACAACCACCGGAAGCCAACTCCAATATTGTTAACAAGTAGCATTGCAAACGGGCTAGCTCTAACTAGTGCTGTTGGCTTGCTAATTGACTATGTAATTACACTCAAACAGTTTGTTCCCAACGGTTTTGTTTAATTTTCTAATCATTCTGCTTTGCATATATCGAGGCTCGTATTTAAAAACGCGCTTAATTATATACACAGTCGACCAATTGGAACCCTAGGCCACTCTAGAACTTTGTCACAAACAACAAGCAGTAAGAATGGATAATGTTTAAGATAGTGGAAGCAAAATACTTAAGCTCCACGACAACATTCAGTTTTAGCTCTGCTTGTGAGGTTGGCAAGCTATAGAGCCACTAATCTGTATCCAAAAAGTTACACTGTTACCTATATCAATTTTAGCCACTTTCCTTTTTCCGATTGAGTTAAAATTATGCCTACATTCGATTCGGAAAAAAGACGTCGATATATTGATGCATATACTTAGTTTTATGTAAGATAGTTAAATCGAATCAATATTTATTAGATCTTGCCTGTTTAGTACAATTACTGAATTTACGGGCTCACTTGTTTTGTTTAAAGGTATACTCAGCTTCGTAAGACTGTTATGTACAGTCACGTGAAAATATTATGTAGACACCTCAGAAGTCTCAGAACGTACACAGGTTGTAACAAAAGTACCGAAGGATACTTCAACAGCTGACACGGTCAAAGAAAAAAAAATCGAAAAACTTTGTATGGAAAAGCTGATCGAAAATGCACGTATCTCCATACAAAGTAAAAACTTTTTTTTTTTCGATTTTTTTTTTCCACTTGCGTCGTATTCAGGGTGACCTTATCAGCTGTTGAAGTATCGTTCGGTACATTAGTTACACTGTATCCGAGCGAGGCATAAAGATCAAATTCGGTAACATATTGTTAACACACAATAACATAAGGGACATATAACAATATGTTAACGAATTTGATCTTTATTAATATAACTTACCATACTTTTTATTATGTTGAACAGAAAGCAATGCGAATACGACGCGTTGATAATCGATGTCGTCGATAGGTACCTACGACGACGCACACGTACCTACCTAATATGCGTTTTTCCGATACATATACTTACGTGGAAATCTATGCATAACATTACGCCAGAGGATCACTTTTCAACTGCAACAGTCAGTGACGACCAGACTCCGTTATCAGTGGTGAAAATGTATTGAAACGAGGGTTGCCAAAATTACATTAAGTCTGAAATCCTTAATTCGCCTGTTGCACATAACTTCTTCTTGGTAAAATATTTTAATTATAATCTATGTAAAACACATTACAAATAATATATTTCTAGTTAAATGTATTGAAACAAACAGTTTTAATGTTAAAAAAAAACCGTCATATATCCTTATTTCGCCTTTGTTTCCCAATTTCGCTTTTGTTTCCCAATTTCGCCTACTGTAATAAAATATGATCAAGAAAATTGTATACTTATTTCAAATTGGGCGCGTTGAATGACCTTACCTGAATTTTACGATTTATGGTAAAACAAATATTAAACATTTTGTTAAGGCGAAGTTATGTACTTACTGAAGGCGATTTTAGGATAGGTAGTTTTGCCAACCCTTGGTTTCAATGAGTTTTCACCACTGATAACGGGGTCTGGTGACGACTGTTTTAAAATTTCGTACTGGGCCTGTAAAGTAAGCTTAAGCATCCATACAAGCCGCATAGTACATAAAACTTAATGTTGTTTTCCGATTTTATTTTAGATTATATTACTAGGTAGGTAGGTAGGACCTGTATAAAAAGCCAACATTATTCCTAATAAATGACCTCAACCACTGGCAATTGGCCTGAGCTGCGGTAAAAGCAATAAAAGTATGAAATTAGGTTTTGTTTATTAGTTTATAAAAAGATATCATAAATGTATAAGCTAACGTATAAATAAATAGTTAGTAGGTAGTATAGTATAGTAGATTGAAGTATACGACTGTCCAGTTGGACTAAAATTTGGACGAATGAGGGGGATCAAAACACACTTACCACCAAGTATTTTCTTTATTTGGTTGAGAACAAACTACTGGCTTCGAAACTTGTCTGATCCAGATTCAGAGATAACAACCGTTTAAAAAAACTTGTACTAGCTCTCGCTGCGTCAAAGTTTGAAAAAGAGCCTTTTCCGACTACAGATACGTACATGAGGGTTCGTTGATAGACAGTTTAAGCGACAAAGAGTAAACTAATCATCGTGCTTACAAAGCATGCTCAAACAACTTTTCTCGCAATTAACAACACAAAACTTTTGTTTGTGGTTTTCCTACGTTCGACGTCAATAGAAATACTCCAACTGTGGGCTGCTCGTGTTGTGAACGAGATGAAATTCATATATGATTCCCCTGTAACCAAGGTTTTAATAATATCTTTTTTTCAGTTGGCCCAATTCACGACGCCCATGTACAGAGCCCCAGAAATGTTAGACACCTGGGACAACCGAAAAATAGACCATGCAGTGGACGTATGGGCGTTGGGTTGCATACTGTACACGCTCTGCTATATGCAGCACCCGTTCGAAGATTCGGCTAAGTTGGCCATATTGAACGGGAATTACAACCTCAACCCCAATGATCAGCGCTACAAATGTTTACATGAAATTATAAGTGAGTTTTATTACCTTTTTATATGAATGTTTTTGATATATTTGTAAAGTGTACGTGTACGAAACGGTTTACCATTTTGAATTATAGACATATACATTTCATATTCATATTCGTTAATCGTCGTTCCTATTAGATTTGTTGAATCGATATGCGTAATTTATAACAGTTATTCAAATTTTTGGCGACATATCTGCCGCCGCTTAAGTACCCGAATGGATTTGACAAATCCACTATCAATCCATGATGCAAAAAGGTGATGTTATAGGTACCTAGCCTCGTGCCGTCCAATATGTTGTGTATGTCTCAAACGAATAAGCTAGACGACAAAAAAATCTAATTAGTGCGTCTGATAGATTATTTAACAAAAATTGACACGTATGTTTTCTTTTGTTCGTCAAACGAAAAACGACGGAAATACAGTGCATTAAAGTTTCGCGTGACGTCACAATTAGATACGATTCTTATATACCTCTAAGTGATGTCACTAGCCTCCACCCCGGAACTTTGATGCTCTGTATCGTCGTCAATTTAAGTTAACTTGAAACAGGAAAAAACACGAGACTAATAAATGTCGATAATCTAATTGACGGACTATAGTAGTTTATGCAACAGTGATATAATAAGGGTTCTTAAAACTTGAGGGTCGCCGTTACAAAACGAGGCGAAGCCGAGTTTTGTAATAATAGACCCGAGAGTTTAAGAACCAATTATGAGCTGTTGCATACCCTAGTTTTTCTACGACAGCTAAAATAGCGTAAAAAGCAAAATCTAGAAACGTGGCAGAATAGGGAAGATGTCGTGCCCACTATGGAAATTAAAAAAAAACAACAACAGTGCTAATATAAATGTATGAAAATCCATAGGAGCAGTGTTCTTATGGAATACCACAGACAACGTCATAATGTATACTTTTTAAATATCGCTGTCAGTCATCTAATTGACAGATAGAAGTGCTGGAGTAGAAAAAATAGTATAATACTTTTCCAACTTAGTCGTCATCCCTATTTGAACTAGGTACCTAAAACAACGTAGAATTTATTTTGTCTCGGTAAATTGTTAACGAGACAAACGAGGTTGTTGTTGTGTGTGTGCTGGTCTTTCTTAGTCATATCTGACACCGGATTTTGTGATTGGTGGTAGAGAGTAAGTGACAGAGCTATGTTTGTTTCCGCAGATGGGTGCCTGACGGTGAGCCCGGAGCAGCGGCTGACCATCAGTGGGGTGCTGGAGCGGCTAGCGGCCGTGGCGGAGTCCAACAATATCAATCTCAAGCAACCACTCAAATTTGAGCGTAAAAAAGTTGAACAATCTGTGGCCACTAGCTCGCCAGGTAATAAGAAGTCAAGTAAATATTACACTACCATTTCCTAAGCGCGCCCCGCGGCCACCCTGTGATACCGACGCCTCTCTCTTGAATTGCGACGCGGCCCTTAGTTCGACACATTATGGTTCATTATTATGTTATGTTGCATTCGAAATTAACCAGTCTCGAGCTAAACATGGTCAAGTATTTTTTGACTTTTTACACTCAAATTTTTATATTTCTTTGTTTCATATTTATTTTGAGTTGATTTCCGTAGAGAGGTTATTTTTATTGAAATGAAATGTGAGATTCCTTTACATTCCATTGTTGAAATCGCCAAAAAATTGAGCTTCACCAAAGGTAAGATTGAATGAAATGTTCTTTGAAGGAATTAAGGTAGTATAGCATTTATTTGACTTTTATAATTTATTTAGATACATATTACAGTCATTATGGTAATTTTGTCGACCGCCTTCATTTATTTATTGCTTCGATTCCTATAGAAGTGCAAGGACAGCGTTCAGTGTTAGTTAGGCTTTGTATTGCGCGGCATGGAGCCCGGGAGACGGGGCTGAAGGCGCCCAGTGCAATATCTCGACGTTACATGTACAATCAAACATGACAAGCTTTAATATTTAAGTCTGAAATTTTTGACAAAAACTAAAAGATTGATTATGATTATTTTATCTTCAAATATTTCCATTCAATTTAGGAGTAAATGTGAAGTATTCGACTTGTAGCTTTCTTCAATCATAAGGAATACCAAATAATTAATATATAACAAAAGTCAGTGTGCATTTATAAAATGCATACCTAAAGTATATTTAAAAGTTTAAGATATTTTCCGCTAGTTAGAATCGTATTTTACCAAACGTCACTAAATCTATTAATATGTACATTCCTGTAAGTTTCCCAATTAATATTTCTACTCGGGGCTTGCAATCTGCTCAGCTATATTGAAACCCCGGTGTTTATAAGATATCAAGAACATTTTATCTAGCTAGAATATAACATATTTATACATGTTAGGTCCAGTTCTTATAATGTATCCAGTACTCAGTTAGTATATGTATTTATAATAAATTAACGCATTTAATTTAAGTCAACTAACAAGGTTCGAACTGGTCACCCGTGTTCGTCAGCACTAACAAGATGGGTTGCTTGGTCAGCGCACTGTGGTGAAGAGTGTCACACAACGCATTGGTTTACGGGTTATCACTTAATTCATGGCGAAGTACAGATAGTGATTAAGATAGGTTCCATTTTATATGCCTTAAGCTAACTGCAACTGGGGATGTCTCCTTGCTTTAACGTTTACAATTAGGTATAATGAGTGGTCAGTAATGTCTCAAACTTCGATCACTGCTTTTCTCGCCTGAGTGGAAGAAGAACATTCTCAGGCTTTCTCTATTGCCCGTGGATTTTTGAATTTCAAATATTTGGCCGGGAAATCTAATTTTTCACTAAAACCACGGACATTTGCTGACATGTATATAGCCTGAGTTGACGTAAAATTACGTAAAATACTTCAATATTTTTAGCAATTCGCTTTGTCGCTTACATATTGTTCGTCAATGTCATATTGTGTGACACCCATTTAACCACTGTTTTACAGTTGGTGTAATGTAGGTTTAAATATCTGTCCATAGTTTAGTCAGTCAAGCTGAAATCAATGGTATACTCCGTACCTTTATCAGACAATATAAATTAAATTGAAATGTTAATTGAGGTACAAGTATTGAATAGTCTAGTGTATTATATAATATTTAAAAGAGGATATGTTTAATGTACATTGTCATATTTAGATTACAATCACAATTTTATAAAATATTTTTGTTAAGACACCATGTCTAATATCGATTTGTCACAAATCATAATTTTCTGTGCATATTATGATTTAGTCATACGACTATGTCAGAGCTTATAAATAAATGAGTATATTCTTCTCATTAATGGTTTGTTTTTATTTCTTGGGCGAAGATTGAGTGAGAGATTAATAAGGTATTTCCGATCATCAAACTTCATCGTCTCTAAGACTACAGTTTGATAATAAAATACAAAATCCTAAAACATCATAAACAATGCGAGTTTCTATGGGTATAGTATAGACTTTTGTCAATGTGTCTGTGTAACCCTGATTTAATACATTATTTAATAAATTTTAATATCAATGTGTTTAGAAGTATTATGACGCATGGTTTATTGTGTTTAATATTTGCACTTCGGCACCATTTTGGATTGAACTTACATTTTGTGCTAACATCACAAACTATTTGAACTCGACACTAATACTCATATTGAATAACAAGTGTCACTAGTTAGGTAATTATATTTAAATCATTTATTTTTTAATTGCTTAACGCTTGTGCTATAAAAAGGCTTTAATTGCTTTAAAGCTTATAATAAATACTGCACAATGCACATAACCTAAAGGCATTAAACTAACAAAACACGCTTTCCAAATTACCAACAGCATCATTTCTAATTTACTTACAATCTATGTTGCTATATATCTCTATAGTATTATCTATATAATCAGTTGTTTAAGGATAAGGAAAATATATTTGATTAATTGTTCCAATGTTCCTTCCTGTGCGACCCTCCGACGATTGAGTGGTCGTCAAAGGTACTTGTGCTTATATACCCAATGCTCGTATCGGGCTCGATCGTGGTAGCTATAGATAAAGTATATCAATACGACTGGAATGCTATTAATCTCTGAACGTTATTGAATTAGGCATGTCTGTCAGCGTAAACCAGATTAAAGTGTTACCGTAGGAAGATAGCGCCGTGCATGACCTTGATATGATGTATGGAATCAATGCTTCTTTCTGTTTCTTTGATTGAACATAATTCATTGCATGTCTGTGTACGCTGAGTAGTGCTATATCTCCCACGCCTGACTTTGGATTTTATTTTAACCGCTTGGAGTTCCTTTTCTAATTAGACCATGTTGAATGACGTCTAGATCGAAGGCGGCGTCGAGTTGCTGTATCGTCGTGACCTTTGATAATTTGTTACACTAGTCCAAACGAAGGCGTGGGAATTGATGTTTTCAAGTGTGTCACCGTTGAATTGCTATACATATCACGTTTTCTTTTCTCATTTTAGGTGTATTCAACTTTTTCGGCTGCCCAATTGTTTTCTCGTTTAAATGACCCGTGGCGCTAGCATGTACTGTGTCGGCCGCCACTCACCCTTGACCGCTTGTGCTAGAACTCGGACTTGCTCGCAATGATGAGTATTCGTTTTTACTTATTTAGTCTATCATACACTGCAGGATGGCCACTGACGTGCCATAATACAAAGTTAGTTTCTGTCTAAAGTTTGAAATAAAGAATATTTACCTAATTACGGAAATCGTTAAATTATTGGCACCTCAATTAAATCAATCAATTCATCACAATACAAACCGGAGAGGCATGTCTGTTTTTGAGTGCCAATTATTGGCCGTATTTCCTTATGTGATGGTCTAAGTTCAGAACCCATCCTGCAGTAGTTACCGTATTAAGTATTCTTTTGATTATGTTATGTATGCCAGCACAGATTGTACACAGAAAAAAAACGTTATGTATCACTTAAAGACTACGGAATAAACTTATATGAAGAGCATCTTATTCTGTCAATATAGAAGTACGAAATGACAATAATTATATTAACCTCTCCTATCACATTTTAATCTTACAAAAATATTGATGTATACCCGCTGTCACTAGCTTCCCTAGGATTTTTGCAAAACGCGAGTACAATGGCATTCTGTACTTAACTATTTAAGTATTTGTATGTATCTTTTTTCAGTACCGAATAAAATATAATAAGTACTTTTAAACTTGACCGAGCCGAGCTTATATAAATAAGTATTTAAAAAATGCAATCAATTCGTGTGATTGAAAATTTTGCTCTGTACAAAATAGTGTTTACATTCCAATCAAACGCAAAGACGTGATCCGAGCTTGAAAAACTAGTAAAAATGTATTTTGTATGAACCTAATTTAATATATTCTCAATTAAAGTACTTTCTCTAGTTTTAGTAAATTTAAGTAGACCTCAACAGAAGCTATTAGGATTAAAATCATTTAAAAAACCTTCTTCTTCTTCGTCCTTTTTGTAAAATCAGTGTGTAAAAGCAGGGTAAACTACCTATTGGCTCTGAAAATATACTTTGGTCGGCATTGGCATATATTTTGGTCGGTCACTACTGTTGCCTTGAAGTATCGTTAGAGTACCGACAATACGGTAGTTTGCCCTATCTAAAAGAAAATCTATAACATTCCCACGTCGCATTTTACGTAACTGAAATGCTTATCGGCATTATTATTGTTAGACATATAATATATATATATATATATATTTTTTAATCTTTATTGTTTTCAAAACAACAAAAAAAAGAAAAGGGTTCCGTCACGTAGTGACGATGTCACCCTCGTTGATAAGATCCATGTATATATTACATTTCTTACATCTATTGTCTGTATTTAAATTAAGTGTTCTAGAAGGGACTCAGCAGTACGTTCAGACCAGTACAGTGGAGTTAATATATAATATATGTGTACATTCCTTCAACTCAATAAACTTGTAATAAGGTAAAAGGAAGGATACCTACACATATTAATGAATCAGATGAATCAGATATAACTTGCTCATTTATAGCCATTCTTGCAAAATTGCAATAGGTTGTGGTAAAACTGTATAACTTGTTATGTATGTGTCTAACAATAATATCAACGTTGCAAAGAAGAAATGGGATAACCGCCATTGCAACGCCTTGCAGCTTTCCCATTTCTAGGGTCAAATTATACTATGTATCGCGTAGAATACCATTCCAAATAAAACTGGGAGAAACCTCTGTCGCTCAGTGTGCGGTACAAAATGGACTCTAGGTTAGCTGGACTCCTAGTATTATTTAGTTACCATAATTGTATTGTTAGCTACTTAGATGTTTATACAATTTGTTTTTATTTTATTATTTATTTATTATATTTTAAGCACTTAATTTTAATATAATTTAGGATATAATTTATGTACCTATACATTGTATAACTGAAAACTGAGTACACTGTCTTCATTCTTTAAAAACCATGTCAGATAATGTCGATGTGCCTATTTTTCAGACTAATTCGGTACTAAAAGTATCTAAAAGAAGGTCTGCTTCATTTTCTTATCAAAATAATTAGTAATCAATACCGCCACGTACAACCACATCGATAAAGCCTACTGTTGTTAACTTTAGGCTTTATTTAAAATATGGCTAACCAAAAAGTACAAACACCGTTCTGCTACCTACTACAACTATACTAGAAAAAACAAACAAACAAAAATTGTCTATGAGTGCAGTACTTAGGTACAAAAAATATCATCGTCAAAAGAATTTGACAGAAACGAATCAACAAGTGACAACAAGGCCTTATCCTTATTTTATCATTTTACTTACCTATTCTTATAAATTGTTATGATGACATTGTTGACAATAGATAACATACACGAGTAGATGATACTAATTGATATGATATTTTTAAATTCTATTGATTTATGCCCGTTCCAGTAAACGTAATAAACGTATCTATTGATAAAAACTTGGGTACTAAATTAAGTGTGTAGCGATCTACATATCCTCGATTGACCTAGACGTTTCAGGCATCTAATCAATCGAATTCTATTTTGACTTTACGAGTGCAATTAAATAGGAAACTACATATTTTGTATCAAGTAGCAGTGCTGGGCGCTTATAGAACTCGATTCCTGCCGGCTTCTCTTGCGTGAGCCAATGTAGCACATTTTTTCTTAAAGCACATTTTGACGGCCCCGTCACAAGCAAAGAAGGAATTTCTTTTTTAGCAAGAAATATCTGATAGTTATAAGAGTGGTGCGAAAAGAAATACTAAAACACTTTAACGTAATGCCATTTGTAACGTCTAGCCCAAAATATGGTCTGTTAAATTAATTTTGGTGCTTAATTTTTTATTGTTTATGAACGTTTTAATAATATGATTTTTTTTCACAATTTTTTTTTTGGCTCGTTAGGAACTTAAGTGACGGCTATTCAATATGGTTTCACAATTGGTACGTCTATATAAAGTTTGCTGCATAGAACTTTCTCCTGAAAACACCATGATACCTCGCCTCAGTTATCGATTCAAAATATTCTCGTGATCTACGATCTGCTACGTATAGAACTGCTATTTGTTGATAAACTTTAAACTCACATTCTTCGTTAAGTTAAAACTGCTGGCACGAGATAATATTAATAATACGAAATATAATTTTCGAAATTACCACACTTTAGACATTACCTCAAAACAACAAACCTATTTATTGCTCGATTGTTGTATTACATGAAGTGTGAGAAAATAGTGGTAATCCGGACTTACAGGCATCCTAAAGTACCAATCCGCTCATAAAGCTTTGCACCCAGAGGAGAAACTATTATACACTTGGCTAACAGTCTAATGTTTTACTTTTACCAAACCAGTCAGCTTGCTTTACGACGCACAGAGCTATTGTGTGTAAGCCAGCGAATATTTGTAGGTACAGGTTTTCAATATTACTTGACTCAGACGTCGCGCTCGAGGTTATTGTGGTAGACTACGGCGTGGTTCAAGGTTTTGCCGTGTTTTACTGGTGTGTTATGTTCGGTAAGTTTAATACGGTAATTAATACTTTAACTTAAAAATTAAACTTAGTTATTTTTTCTTAAAAAATGAATGCACTAAGTATTATGGGTCATTTTCATTTTAGGTTACCATTTGGTTATTTTTTCTTGTCCCAACTCGAAAAGATTAAAAAAAAAAACTACGTATTACAGTATCGTAGATGTTAAGTGTTAATTATATTATTAACACATTTACCTACAGGTTGGAATAGGTTTTAATTGAGATATATTTTATTTTGTACTCAAAATAATTAAATAAAAATACTACTTTTTTGGCGTTCCATACAAAAGAGCGATGTCCCACTTCCATTTTTACATGTAAAAATATCAATAAAAAATTATTTTTCTATGTAAGCATACATATATTTACCACTATCCATATCAGCATCGATGGTACTTTATTTTAATAATGTTATTAACAACGAAACAATAACAAACCAGGAGAAAATCAAATTTAACTACATGTCCCGCGTTTTTCGTCTTCTGTGTAACGTGTGTAACGCGAGCCAATAATTCGAAATTTTGAAGTAATTTCAACGCATCGTTAATTTATTTTGGTCTAGCAACATTGTAGGCTTCTACCAATCGACGAATGACAGCGTCGCCATATTGTTTTAGTTTGAGAACGGTGCAAACAGGTCGCACACGTGATTTTTCTTTCTGTTTTTTATAAGTGTAACGTGAATTTAAGAGGTAAGTACACATAAATAACATAAAAACGTTTGTGAATCGCATAGTCATATTATTAACGATGTAATACAAATGGCAGTAATCATAAAATGTCGTACAATGTCTCTGTAATTTGGCGAAGGTTATGTTGATACCGCGAAATTTGAATGTTCGGTGTAACGTTGCTGTTACACACAATTCTGTGTTACAGTGTGTTACGTAACAAAAAACGGTAAAGCTGCGTGCACGACGGACAAAACTCTATTATTGCAAGCTTTTATTTTTTTGATAGATTTAACGAAAAATACGTTTATTGAATTAAAATTTTATCGCAGCGTATGTACTCGTCCTTCCAGTTAATATTTTTTTTTATCACATTGTAGTTTAGAAAAGTTCTTTTTTACGTTATGTCTCAGTATGTTTGCTTGTTAAAATTGAACTTCTATACCATTTTAAAACTGTAAAATAGAACTTTCACCTAATTATGTAGTTTTATTTTTGTTTACCTTCAAAACAAAACACGATTTCATACATGTTATAGTAAATTTTGTACGCATCGCGATACCGAAATTTGCTACAAAATTTATGATCACTTGATATTATAATTTTGAAATTATTAATGTAATACAACAAGTACATTTTTTTATTGCTTACGTTACGAGAAGAAAATACAACAGTGTGAACAACCCTTTATTAATATTTGTTACACACAAAATGTATTCTACGTAACGGAACGATTTTTTTTTGTGTGTAACTTTTGTGTTACGTACACCTAAAATGAAAATGACCCTTATACGAGCCGTCTGAGTTAAGCAGGGCCTTAAGTAGGGCCTTCGATTTGAATCTACACAAAAAATAATGCGTTCTAATATCGACTTTATTATAAGTAAGTACCTACATAAGAATGTTTAGTTTGCGAAGACTTGTAAATTTAAAAAAATATTTCGAATAACTTCAATAACTGTAGATTTCGAAGAATTTAAATAACTATAAATCGCTATTAACTGACGATTTACCCAATTTATAGGTACCTACTACTTCAAGATCTTTGCGTTATCAAATGCAACAGTATTTGTATTATTAGTAAATAACCGATTAAGGCTCTGCAGACCAAACAAGAAGGGAAAGTAATCACGGCAATTTCAGTAATCTCAAAATACACTTCATGTGTGGTTAGCAAAATTAACAATTTAACTTTTGATTGAAATATGACCAAGAATTAATTTCGTTTTGGTATTTTTTATTAATTTAGTCGTGTGTGCGATGATTTTACACAGTTAACATTAAACTGTTTTGATATCAGTTGTTTGATTGTTTGATGCTTAGTTTTATTTTTTATTTTTCATAAATAGGGTTTTTTAGATTAGGAATTGTTTGGAACTGAATTCATGTAAAGATTGTTGAATATATATTTTTTTATCATTTAAATTAAACAATCTAACTATGAGCAGCTTTCCCGCTCATCGCTTAAGATTCAGCGCAAGTGCAATACAACTGACTACAAAGTTCAATACTTAAACTAAATTAGGTATGAAAGGAGTTTTAATAGGCACCTGCACCATGATGAACATATGTATATGATGACCGAGCGTAATAAACGTATGGGGCATTTATCAACTCATTCTATTTTATACCCTGTTTCATTACAATAAAGAACAAGTTCCATCCAACTACTTCCGCATCTTATGTTTAATATTACATACGGTTGTTATGCGCGAGTCGTCGTATGTCAGTGTAATAAACGTTATTAACGAAGTTCTAGACTTTAGTTTGTTACTTTTACTTCTAAATGATTATTCGAATATTGTGATATGTAACCATTTCCAAATTTACACCCTTATGTAGCGTTTCTACTTTCCTGTATGTAATAATTTTATTAGTTCAAATATCATTCCATCTCTGATGTATTGAATGTTTAACCTTTGTTATATAGTTTATAGATGAGCAATATTTTTGTTACTATTAGTTATTTAAGATATAACATTCATATGTAAGATAATTAAATTAGCAAATAAATACCATGTACATTATCGGTTGTTTTTGTAAAAAGGACCTTAAGTTGCAATATATAAATATGAAACAAGAAATTAACTGATAATGAGTCATACAGTCGAACAGTAACATATTCGAAGGAACACAATTCTAAATTCAAATGTAACTTTTTAAGGGCGCGTCTTAATTAACTATCATTGACACTGTTGACTGACCATCTGTAACCCGTATTGCAACCAATTAAGGTCTACAATGGTCAGATACATGTGTTGCTGTAGGAGGTTATCTCACTTACGCAATTTACACTCCGGCTAAGTGCGAATGAGACATGCATGTTTATAGCGGCGTCCCGCTCGCACGGGTTAGCCGCATAAATGAGACAACCTCCTTAGAACAAACTTTTTACTGCAAAAGGTGGCCTGCAGCTATAGGCGCTTTGTTTCTACGCACCCGCCTAGAATAAAACACCCATAGTTGCCTGCCGCATACGTGATATTACTAGGCGAAAATATCACTTTGTCGTTGTGATAAGATAATTGTCTTTATGGGCCTTTCAACGCTAAAGTTTTGCCTGGTAATATCACAGTGAGTTTTCCTTAAGAGTATATAAAGACGAGTGTTTTTTTTCAGCGGTGACCAAAGATCCGATAGCGAATAGCCAAGAAGTGCCCATGTCGCGGCCCCCCGAGCCGGCGCGGCCACCGCCCCCCGCGCGGCCGCCTGCGGCGCCCCACTACCCCCTACCGGCGGCACCCGGGAACTCTGGAGGCCTATTTTCGTCCATAAAAGGAGGCGCTGGTAGCTTCTTGAAGAATCTGAAAGATACCTCTTCTAAGGTTATGCAGACTGTTCAACAGTGAGTAGAAGTTTTTTTCGTGTACAATTTATTTAAGTCTGTAGTTTAAAAAATAAAATAATCGGCCAAGTGCTAGTCGGACACGCGCGTATAAATTCTATGTTGCAACTACACCTAGAAGTAGAAATTTGACGCCAACCACATGTATCGACAGATTGGTTCAGTTGTTTTGTTTGTACGGCATGGATTTAGTATGCGAGTTTGTTTTTCCTTGATATTTGTTTATGACGTAAACCAATTTTTTTAACTTTAATTTTATAACTAAAGTTAAAAAAATGACAAAATTGAAAATTGAAAACTGTTTTATGACAGTACTTGCAGCATGATATCACAAAAATTTAAAGAAAAATATACAGACTAAGTATGTAAAAAGATATATTTTTCTGTAATGTTTAAAATAATGTTAAGGTTGCGTAAAAAACAAATTTATGCCTTCATAAAATTGTAAAAGAAATGAATGCAAATGATACCACACATGACCCAGTACCTAAACTTTTAATCCTTGCCCCTCTTTTATTGGGCATTTATCATTAAAAATAAATTAGAATATGTGATCAATTACGTACGTATTAAGAACGCCTGGAAGAGCTTCTGGTCCATGAAAGCGCTAATGAAGGGTGACCTTCCCCTGTGTCTGAAGCGCAAACTCCTTGACATGTGTATCCTGCCCATCCTAACCTACGGCGCTCAAACTTGGTCGTTAACAGATGCTCTAAAGTCCAAACTCAAGGTTTGCCAGCGAGCGATGGAGCGCAGTATAGTGGGTGTTCGAAGACGTGATCGAATCAGAAACACGGAACTGCGCTCTACGACTCGAGTTGTAGATGTGGGTGTAAAAACCGCAAAGTTAAAGTGGGACTGGGCTGGGCACGTCTGCCGTATGCACCCGGAGAGGTGGGCCAAGCTGGCTACGGAATGGGACCCACGGGACTACGCAACCGGCGTAGGCCGAGGAAGAGGCAGACCGAAAAGACGATGGCGAGACGATCTGGAGGCATTCTGCACAGATTGGTGGGAAACTGCTAAGAATAGGACCGAATGGAAGAGACGAGGGGAGGCCTTTGCCCAGCAGTGGGACACTTAATAGGCTATTAAAAAAAAAAAAATGTGATCAGTCTTCTCACAATGTGTCTGCGTTAACTTTGTTTATAACTACTTATTCCAAATTTCAAATCGTTAGCTTAAGTAGTTCTCGAGATATTTAACGATGTGACAGACATACGGACTGAGTCGCACCATAAGTTACGGAACCCTAAAAACCACTTAATGCACGTCAATTAAATTTAAAAAATACAGAAATACCTGCGCTACAATCTAATGCACATTAAATCTCGGAGCCTTACTGAAACATTTTCTTAAATTTCAGGTCTATAGCGCGAACAGATCTAGACATGAGTTACATTACAAGCCGCGTGCTTGTGATGCCCTACCCGTCCGAGGGATTGGAGAGTGCATATAAGACTAATCACATAGACGACGTTAGGGTATGTACTATTAGGGACAGTAGATATGGGTAGCATAAAAAAAACTGTTTAAATTTTGTAAATAAAATGAAAGACTAAATCATGACGTCAAATCTCGTGTCATTGGCTTTCGTAACTACATGATTAGTCTTTTTTTAGGCATTTTTAGAAACGCGGCACCCTGGCGGCAAGTACTGCGTGTACAACCTGTACCGCGGCGGGCGCCTGCAGTTCCCGCGGCACGCGACGGTGGCCGACGCCTGGCAGCTGTGGCCCACGCCCGCGCACCGCGCGCCGCTGCTCGCGCCGCTCTACAGGCAGCTGCAGAGCATGTACCAGTGGCTGGGGCGGGACGATCGCGCTGCTGCAGTCATCGCCTGCCAGGTGCGTACCTTAAGCCACGTATTCATTGTAAACATTTGTTGAGCAACAGTTGATCAATTTTGTTGATAAACTGGCACAAAGTTGCGGGAAACTTTGTTTACGGCATGACCTCCTGTCCACACCGCAGACCGCGTGAAAATGTTGCCCAAAGAAGTCGTGTTGTTGTTCTCTCTTGTGTATTGCATACAACATAAAACCCCGGAAAACGAAAAAAAGGAAGAACCTCTTACAAAGGCAAAATTTATTAAGTGATCTTAGAATGGGAGATGGATCCTTTATTAACTTTATGAGCAACTAATTTTCGACAACCAATTTCATCTGAAACAAGACTGGCTATTACGCTATCTGGAGATTCATATAGTTCTCTTTTCTAAACATTAAGAGTGTCGATTGAAAGAGTTCTATTAATTGCATTATTTTGTCGTTGTCCCAAACTACCGCTATGTTTATTGGAAAAGTTGCAAGAACTGTATGCACACGTCAACATGAGTTGCTCAACTGATGTTTTTGATCGACAAGCGAAAACGCTGCAACACGCAGTCAGCAACTCTGCAACACGCAGTGTTGCCTGCAACATGTTGCTAGCAACTCAGCAACATGTTGACTAAACAAGGTTGCTCAACAAATGTTTACAATGAATACGGGGCTTTATTATTACAACGTGCTCTGTCTATCCTAAACCATTCTTAGAAACGCGGCAACCATCCGTCAATCCTATTTTTATGTTTCTTTCGTGGATCCTTGGCGTTCTCTTTTTCATCGGACTTGTGGCCGTCGAGTATCCTTGTAACGACGGATAAAGAAATGTAGTAACTCTCGTTCTGTTTATATGTATCTGCTGATTTTCGGCACTTATCCAGTCGCTGTAGTTACAGGGACTAATGATTAACAATGTCTCAGTTCCTGACTCCAAATCACCTGAATTTCTTAACCTCAGTGACTACAATGGATCTTCAAGTTGGTTCAATAATGGAAACCGAAGGTCATAGAAGCTGTGATATAACGACGCAGCCCCATTGAGTAAGAACTCCTTAAAATCTTCCGCCACAGATTATCGACCTAAGGGAATAAAAGTATAGGGAAGTTAATTAATTAATTGTTCGTCTACAGGACGGCAAGTCGATGTCGTGCATGATGCTGTGTGGACTGCTGCTGTACGCGAAGCTGGTGACGGTGCCGGAGGACGCGCTGCAGATCTTCGCCGTCAAACGCGCGCCCATCAACATGCCGCCCAGCCAGCTCCGATACTTATACTATCTCAATAATATCGTTAGGTAACGTAAATAATTAATTTGTCTGGCAAAGAAGTCCATGGGAACGTGACAATAACTAACCAGGAAATCACCTGAATTCAGCAAACAAACTGACTAATTATAATTATTACCTTAGTCACCAGTAAGTGAATAGTTTAGCTATAAGTACAGTTTAAACTCTGTGCTGCAACAGTCTATGACGTAATTTTCAACATTGCAGTCCCCGTTCCTTAACGCATCGGCCCTCCGCAGCGGTCGGCCTAAGAAAATTACAAACTTTTGCCACATGCAAATGCATGTTATTTTGCTTGCATCCTTCATTGACTTTGATATTGAACCTAACGATATTTGTGTTTGTTTCAGGCCAGAACCTGTACTTCCGCACTTTAGGCCAGTTACTCTAGTCTCCCTAACTATTCAACCGGTACCACTATTTACGAAAGCCAGGTGAGACTTTTCTAACATTTTTATGATTTAAGAGGGGACCGTTCCTCCAGTGGCGTCCTCATTGGGCCGATTGCGTTTCCTAATAAATCATTCCATTTCTCTATACCCACCTCACCTCAAGATCGTGGTAGTCCTACGAATTCCTCAACTTTTGATGTATATGGTACAGTTTTATACTACTTACTTTTAGCTTTATCATTTAAACGGAAAAAAGTGGCCACCGTTTGCCATTTAGGTGATAAAGCAAAAAATATGTAAAAATGAAACTGGGAATTAATACATAACAAATTAATCTTCAACGATCTTATGGTACGGTATAGAGAAATGGAATGGTTTATTAGGAAACATAATCTTCCCAATGAAGGCGCCACTGGAGAGCCGGACGCCCTCTTAAGCTATATATGTATATGTTTTCCGTTGTTTACATGAGTTTTTCGACTGCAGCAAACAGAATGTATATAATTTCACATATCTGTTTTCATATATTTTACTATATGGGAGTCTGTTCTTATATTAAAACCCTTCCAACCCCCACGTCATGCGAAAAAGCGCTACGTTCCAACCCAAGCCCGCGAATTACAGGGGCCAGATGTTCTAATGTGAACCTCAAGCAAATCTGATAAAACAGATTCTGTGTAATTCTAACATAGAAAACATTCAGTATAAGTTCTCGACTTGTAATTGATATCAGTTTTTCTATTATTCCAATGTCGTAAAAAAAACCCTTCATATTTTCAGGGATGGCTGTAGACCATACATTGAAGTATTCAACGAAGACAGATTGCTGCTGTCGACGCTACAAGACTACGACAGGTTACACATGTATACAGCACAAGAAGGCAAGGTATGGAATGACCCAATCGATTTCCTTTTCTCATTTTTACAAATTAATTTATAGACGACCTAGTAACCGCATAATGCGCGACGTACAGCGCCATCTACATTGCTATTCATGTTTGCAGCTTTCGCGTTTTGTATTCTTTAGTCATATGCATACGTCGTTATCGCGGGTACAATAACGAACTAGATAAAGAGCACATATAACAGAATGTCTATTTGGTAGAAGCGGGCATATTCTGCCTACAGCTACTAAGCATCTAAGAAGCTCTCTACACGTGGAGTTGGAGAGTTTTCGCTAGAAAAGATCTTTAATAATTGAAGGCATATTTACAAAAACATAACTAACGTTTTTGAGTTATACAAGTAGTCCAAAAAAAGGTCTAACAAGGAAAAAAGACTAAAGACTTTGCATTGCGACTGCATAGTTAATCTATTTAAGTATTTATTGATACTTACGAGTAAGTCAAGTATGGAGGTTGGGTATTAGAAATACCTAATGTTGATAAGTTTTTAACTCGTGGCATAGATGTTCCTCAAAATGAGTTTCGAGTCTGTTAATGCTTGTTTTTCATAATATTCCTGTACTGTCAAATCGTTTTTGCACCCGCGATAACGACGTGTGGTCGTATGCTTTCTTCGTCCTGTTTTACTCTGGAACTCTTTTTTTAGGTAACACTGCCATTAGACACGACCGTCTGCGGGGACGTTGTAGTGGTGGCGTCGCACGCGCGCCAGCAGCTCGGCCGCGTCCACGCCGTGCCCATGCTGTCCGTGTCCTTCCACACCGGCTTCCTGCAGCCCTCGCAGCACGCCATCAAGTTCACTAGGCAAGTGACTCCCACTCGAGGTAGTCTGTAGTCAATTAGTGGTCTAGAGTAGGCTGACTCGACTTTCTACTTGTCTTTTTTAGTTAAAAATCGTGCGATTCCTAGGAAAACAATTTAAACGCTGGCATATTTTAATTAGAAAACTCGCGTGAGTATCAAACATATTAAAATTCTCATCGCGGGTTACTCACGTCAATAAAGTCGAAAATAGCTCGACATGTTTCGGAACAGTCCGTGTCCCTTATTCATGAGTCATGCGTCTAGCCGCGGCGATTGCTCTACGCACACTGCGAGCTGTCGAGAGCTTGAAAGAAGTACTACTGACGTCATGTGTGTCGCTCGTTCTTTAACTGTATTATCTGTACCATCAGATCCGAGATCGACGGCATAGAAGACATAACTCCAGTGAACGATCACTACCCCTCCAACGTGTCCGTGGTCATCAGCCTGGTGGTTCAGAACGGGGAGCGCCGCAAGCCGCGGTCCGACCCGTGGGAGGAGGACCACTCCTTCCCAGTGCGGACGCCGGACGTGCTCTTCTCTACCACTTTGGAAAGAGACGAGACGCGTGACAACTTTGGTAAGATACACAATTCTAAAACAAATTATTAAAATTCAAAATTCGGGGAATTTGGTATTGGAGGAAACGAGGAGGCTGACCGTTTAGCTACGGCGGCTGCTTCTGAAGGAATTGTTTTTGACCTTGCCCCAGAATTCTCAGAGGTGGTCGCCTAGTATAGGGGAGCTTTGCATGATCACTGGAAATAATATTTCAACGTAAGATCCCAAGAAAAAGAGATCTGGTACAGAACCATGCAGTGCGAGCCTCCTCGTATACCCTGGTGGGAAGTTGGCACTCTAAATAGAGCGGACATCGTACGTTTACACATCTGATGCAGAAAGCAGAGTCGCCCAACTGTGAAGAGTGTGGTAAAAAAGTAGAAGATGTGCAACACTTCCTCGTGGAGTGTGTCCGGACTCGAGCCAAGAGGGTGCAACTTATGGAAATTCGAGGTTGTTCGTTGATCGATGTCGGAATCTTCCAGTCAATATTGGCGGATCCCCTGTCAGAAGACGCAAAATTTGTATACCTATTTTTTTATAAATAAGTATACAAATTTTGCAGTTTTTTTTCTACTCTTATAATGTACGGGTTGTTGTATAGTTAATCGTTTTTCTTTTAAGTTCGTTCATGTATGAATTGCAGAGGCCCAACGGAGCCGACTTGGTCATTATGACAAAGGCTCCTTTAAATTAAAGATTGAAAAAAAAAAACTTTGGTACGATTTTGCTTAGATACATGAGATCGTAATTTGAAAATCATCAAGAATTTCAATTTTTGAAAGAGCTGTCTGAGATACGGGATACTCGAACGCGCTCCGAGCCACGGGAAGACCAATCCTGTGAAGTCCTCTTCTCTACCACTTTGGAGAGAGACTAGACTCGCGATAACTTTGATAAGATCTTGCTTGGGTGTATTCGACCTTTGTTTGAAAATCATCAGGTTTTTATTTTAA
The DNA here is from genome assembly GCA_949128165.1 of Lathronympha strigana. NCBI lineage: Eukaryota > Metazoa > Arthropoda > Insecta > Lepidoptera > Tortricidae > Lathronympha > Lathronympha strigana. The sequence goes on along the minus strand of OX421907.1, from coordinate 7,861,128 downwards.
AAGCTGAGACACTCGAACGCGCTTAGACCCGTGGGAGGACCACTCCTTCCCAGTACGGACACCGGACGTCCTCTTCCCTACCACTTTGAAGACGGACAAGACTCGCAATAAATTTGGAAAAATCCTGCTTTAGAGTCTTCTACTGTAGTTCGGACATAGCTTTAAGATTATTATATTATTTTTCCCGACTTCTCGTAGGTGCGGTTTTATTTTATAGTTCAATATCAAGTCTCGTTACTATTATTTGTAGCAGAAAGGTCTGCAAACGATACAAAATCTCTTAGAAAGTAAAAGTGTGAGAATTAGTGACCTCAGGTGGGACTCGAACCTGTGACTCTGGGATACACGTCCATCGCTCTGCCAACTGAGCTGCCGAGACCACACCCGTAGCCCCGAATATCTCCACTAATATCCATCGTATGCACCTTAGGGGGTGCTTAGCAATATCTACCGTAAGAAAGTACTTCTTAATCGGCGAGTGGAGTCTCAAAACTCTCAAGTTACATTGAGAATCGTCGAGGTATACAAAAAAGGAATCTGCCACATGCTTCGTCAACGTACTATTAGACATAAACAATCCGCACAAGCTTCGTCAACTTTATAAGTAAAAACTACCTTAACACTAACACAAACCTCATCTGCAACACGCTTCGTCAAATCAGACACATATCAAAGTTAAACCCCGCCCCGAGCTGTGCCCGGCCCAAAAGTCCCCATTATGCTGGCAGCATTCCCCCGCTGTATGTGCATTGAGAATTCACCATACTAAACTATTATTTCTAAGCAGAAACGCCCAAGAGATTTTCCGACTTGTCCTTTATTTCTAAGAGATAAGTCTATTTAGTTTGACTTTTCATAATATCGTTTTGTAAGAAAAAGTCGTTGAACTAAGTACTTTTATCCAGCTGTTAATACTATAAAGTATGCCCACGCTTCCGAAGAAATTGGTATTATTTGATTTTGATCCTGTTGCAAGATTTACTTATTATAATATACTATAATACAATAGACGTATTTCTATTGCTCGTGTCGTATTATGGTGTATATTTATGGTTTTTTTTTAATCTTTATTTATTTAGAGATGGTTTTTTACAAATGCCACCCTCATAGTGGCTCTCTTATACTAAACATTTCTTAACTTAATTACAGCCTTAACTAAATTGTATACTAGTATATTTATGTTATATTATATAATAATTATAATATGTATGTTTATGCAGCTAACCTCCGAAGCAATCCTACGGCTATACCGCCCCTAAGTACGTTGTAGTGTGTTTTAAACATTTAGTTTGTAGATACAGCACAGCACACAATACTAAATACTAATCATGCTTTACATTTTCAAAATATATGTATATGACGAATAATCGTTGTAAATTGATAACTTGCATGTTTTTATTTATTTATTACTAAAGGCTTCATTTATAATTTTATATGCACTTTAACACACAAAAACTGTTCTTATTTACGCATAGTTTCTTAAGAAATGTTTTAACCACGATTTGTTCCCCGGTCGACGAAATGTTTTGAAAAATTAAACCTCGTGGTTTTTCTCGTATGATACTCATAACATATGCGGAAATACGCATTATATCATCAAAAGCATGGTAAACAGCGCCCCTCGATATGACAACGTGTACAGAATCCTACCCGTAGTATCGCATATCTTATAGTAGCCAGCCAAACCATCGTGCCGATGAGGCCGTAAATCATTTGGCCGGCCTAATGGCCTACTACTACTAGTACTATAATTAGTAGAGCGTACTGTAGTACCGCGAATGTAATATTGTGTACCACAGTTACAGCGGAGTGCCCAGCAGCGGAGCCGGGCAAGCAGCCGCCCTCCCCCGTGCCGCCGCGCCCGCCGCGCCCCGCCGCGCCCAGGCCCGCTCCCGCGCCCGCGCCCGCTCCCGCTTCCGCGCCCGCCTCCGCGCCCGCGCCCGCCGACACCGCAGACTTCCTCAACCTGTCCACGCCTAAGCCGAAGGAGGAGAAGAAACTCAAGAGCGATGAATCCTTTGATTTCTTCGGAATGATGGAGAAGCAGGATGATGCGTTCGGGGCTTTCCTTGGGGGGAAGGCGGCGGCTGATAATCCACAGGTGATTTCTTAATATAAATTTTAGATTTTCAAGTGCTCTGGCAAACCTGGCTTTCTAACAAAGGATGAGGAATTTTAATCATTAAAAAAACAAGAAACTTTGAAGAAGTAGAGAAACTCGAGTTCAAATTCTTTGAACTTTTATACCTGTTCAAATCTTAACGTGTTCTCCGATTCTTACATTTGACCTTATTTTGGGCATTTTTTGTGCATAGTGTATTTTTTTGGTCACGTATGTGTAGTTCTTATCACTCATATCTTATTACTTCTCTACTTCATCGTTGCGATAATGCTCATTTTTGTAAAATCTCTGTTCTAGAATCCGCTCGCACCTACAATTCAGCCAATTTTTATGTATTTTCAGCCATTCTCATCAGAATCCATGTTCGGATCGATCCCGGCACCGGCGGCGGATGCACCGCAGCCAGCTACTGACCCCAATTTCGATCCGTTTGGACTGAACGATCCTTTACCCAAGCAGGAAAACCTGCTTACTCCGCAATTAATCAAAGAAGATGGTGAGTTTACTTTGATTTTGCACCCGTTGTCGTTGGAAAGATTAATACAAGAAAACTCTCTCAGTGTCGAAATATCGGGAGCAACTGACAGGTTTTGATCGATCCATTTATATCCACAGCTCGATCACAAAGCGTGCCCCTCGAGCAGGCTAAGAAGGATCCGTTCGCGGACCTGGGGCTGCTGGGCGCCAGCATCGGCAACGTGACCGCCTCGCCCGCTCACGAGCTGCACGAGCCGCACGGGCCGCACGGGCCGCAAGGCCATGCCACGCCGGCGAGGTCTCCACAACATCAGCCTGACTATAGGTAAAACTGTATAGGCGGGGCGGGGGGTAGCCAAAAAACCAGTATAATTTGGGGGTACCGAATTTCCTTAATACAGCAGTTAGACATGTTAATTAGTATATTTAAAAAACATGATAGCCATCTCACATTGGTAGCTAATAGAAATGGCGGCCAATCCAAGATGACGGATATATGACAAGTATGGGTAAATTTTGGAAGTACTCATTTTCAAACATCCATCTGGTTTTCGACTTTATTGCTAGTGAATCTCAATAAAACATTTATTTTTTCTTATTAAGTATATAGTCTTCTACGGAATTTTTCTTTTCACACAGAGCGGCAATTTTGTAACAATATATACACGAACATTACCATTAGCCAAGTTTTCTGGCTTTTTAACAGTTACTTTTTTTACATAATTGAATATGAAAATATAAAGATTAGTTCATATTCTATCTAAAGACTATAAATTCTCTAGTATTTTTAACTGTAATAACTCTCTCTCTTCCAGTCGAACACACTTCGAGCCAGCGAAAACTCCAATGGACGACAAGCCGAAAAAACCGGCGGATGTATTCGGAGACCTGTTAGGCAGCCAGGGCTACGAGTTCGCCGCCAAAAAAGACTCCGGCCCGCGCACTATGAACGCCATGCGGAAGGAGGAGATGGTCAAGGAAATGGACCCGGAGAAGATTAAGATACTTGATTGGGTAAGTGTTGTCACATTAACCTTTTGACCACCACACTCAGCTGTAGCCTTCATTGGAAAGTCTGGCTTAGACTCCAACGTTGACACAATACTCAACGTATTCCTATTTATTATGTTCCTATTTCCATCTTGACTGCCGTAACTCGTTATTCGTTAACATATGTAATTCGACCTCATTGCTAAATTGATTCCCAACAAATTTACATCTTTACTTTGATCAATGCGTCGCTATTCCTATATATGCATACACATGTCACATTCGCAACTCATTCCTATTCCCAACTAGTTACCATTTACAGCTAGTTCACATATCAAACTCGTCCCAATTTCAGATTTTCAGTTAGATCACATTTTTAACAAAACAAACAAAGATCGGAAGCTTCTCTGTTTGTATATTAATCTGTAGGTCTTCCGTATCCTCGTCGCCACTGTGATGTCTTGTAAATAAACCACAATTAATTAATGAGCTTATTATTTATTTCCATTTTAACAAACAGTATTCTCAGATCGGCGCCATCTTGTCTAGAGAGCGAAACCGAAAATTAAGGTTGTTATACACCGTCTTGTGTAAGGGTTAGTACATACACTACACATATCGCTACCGCGAACATGACAAAAGCAAGCGTCAAATGCTTCTGAACTCAACCTTAAAGCTGATTCGTTTTTTCCGATTGCAGACGGAAGGCAAGAAGGCGAACATCCGCGCGCTGCTGTGCTCGCTGCACGCGGTGGTGTGGGAGGACTGCCGCTGGGTGCGCGTGGACATGGCGCAGCTCGTCTCGCCCGCCGACGTCAAGCGCCACTACAGGAAGGCCTGTCTAGCCGTGCACCCCGACAAGGTATGTCGCCTCTTAGACAGTGGCATCTATCTAAATGCCTTCCTTTTCGACGCCATCAACGGATACACTCGTAGCGTGGGTACCATGGCTCAAGGACGGATTAATCGCTCGCAGACTACAGAGTAATATATACATGCATAAAGTTCAACTCCAGTTTTGACAATTCGGCGAAAAGCGTCTGAGTGACAGCTTTTGTGTTTGGTTAAAGATTTGATGGAATTTTGTTTTTACAACGGTGATGGCGGCGGGCGGCGTTCTATCAACTGGCTGTACAGTCAAGTGTAAAAATATGGTGGTGCCCATCTTACTCAAAAATATGTCCCATAGCACTTTATGCCGGTGTAATAAGAGCGTGGTACCATATTTATGAGTCGATTATGTCAGACCATATTTTTGCACTTGACTGTACGTTGTCGTCCAGCCGCAGCCTTTGGACAAAATATACCCCAAGCAGGTTTACTGTAAAGGTTACAGAGTCGAGCCATGAATTTCCCTCATATTGCAGCGCGACTTTATGGTTTTTGCTAAGAAAGCTATGCCTTTTTTAATAGTACATTATTGCAGAGGCCGGGAAACCGAAATTCGTGGTCGAGTATTTTTTGTCGGACGAAGCGAAGCTGAGTCCGACAAATTACATACGAATCCACGAAATTCTATTTCCGTCCGAGGCATATATAGTGCTTTTCTCCAAACATGAAAGGAAATTAAATGTATTCTTGCATAAGATTTGAAAGGTAAAATAAGGTTCCCGCCTAAACTTTCTTTTAATGCACGGTTGTGTTCATAAAAAAAGTTGAAATGTCTTTAGTTTTATTAAGCCGTATCTACACGACCTTGCACAGTGAGCCGTATGCAACTCGCTATAAAACGAGACAACCAAGCATTTGATCTCCTTCTCTCTAGAACTACTACACTACTACAAAGCCAGCCCAGGCGGGGCATTTTTAAGCACGATATGATCAGATTGATAATTTGATGTCAATCAGATTGTCTCGTCTGTGCAGACCGTTTGGTCGCGGCTGTTTGCAATATTGATAGTCCAAATATTTATTTAAAAAGTAAAAAACAATACAGTAATGGATTTTAGTACAACTTCCTGGCCGCTAAAACCGTAAAATAATGAATTCGATTTTTTTTAATTTGAGTCGGTACATAAGGAGGTTCTTTTCGTACCAATTTTGCTACATTAATGTGAACATTTCCGAGCATATTGGAGAAAATATTATTATTCGACATTACAAACGTCAAACCGAACAACGAGCGCATTGCTTTGGAGTGGCCGGCGTAGGAGATAGTTTGACAAGGCCTTGGTTTCTGGATAATGCCGCACTCTGCGAACCGCGTCTCATTTAATATTGTTAGCAAATTTTTCTATAGCGATGACTCTGTAAGCAGTTTACCACGCCAACCAGATGAAGCCTTAAATTATTCATAAAGTTTATTCGGTATCGTCTTGGCTCGTTCCATTAGTTTTTCGTCAAGTTCTTGAATTTTGTCCCGTTCTGCTTTCGCTACCCATTCTTCTTTCGTCATTTGTCAAGAATGGGTGACGAAAGCAGAACGGGACAAAATTAAAAACTTGACAAAAAAACGAATAAGACGATACCGTTCATTTTGAGAATCGCATTATATCTCTTCCAATAGAAAAGGAAAAACTGCAGTACCAGCTAGTTTATTCCTGCTTAATTTTGCCTACACAATCCGACTAATTTGAAACTTTTCCATTTCAGCATATTTTTATATGAAATTTAATTTCATCTACTTTTAAGATTCACGAATGATAACCAGGCATCGTAAACTGCGAGTGAAATCCGCTCGCAGTTTACGATGCTTGATGATAACATTTTGATTTCCTCGTTTTCAGCAAATGGGCACGGACAATGAAAACATCGCAAAAATGATCTTCATGGAGCTGAATAATGCCTGGACTGATTTCGAAAATGACGCCAAGCAGCAGAATCTCTTCCAATCTTAATGCCTAGAACGTTCTCACAAAAAACCCGATACTCAATATCGTCAACGTGTGCCTATTCTGAGAGGTTAAGTTAAGAATCTGTTAAAATAATTTAACCTTTTCGACGCCTACAACGGATTTATCCGCACTGTAGACACAACGCCAAATTAATGCGTAACAGCCTAGAGCAACATAGACCTTAAACCACTATGCACAATGTACAACTTCAATTTTGACACTTCGGTGTCGGCGTCTGAGTGACAGTCTTTTGTTTAAATTTCTCGGAAAGAAAGGAAAAGTGGGAAAATTCATAGCCACGGGTGGGACTCGAACCCACGACTCTGTGATACCAGCCCATCGCTCTTCCAACTGACCTACCGAGACCACACCCGTGGCCCCGAATTTTTACTTAAAAATAATAGACAAATTTTGTGTTTGACACGACGTCGAAAAGGTTAACAGCGCGTTCGGAAAGGGACGACGTTATATTTAACGGCCTCCTAGCCTAGTCGGTAGTGACCCTGCCTACGAAGCAGGAGGTCCCGGGTTCGAATCCTGGTCAGGACATTTATTTGTGTGTTTATCACGAATATTTGTTCCTGAGTTATGGATGTTTTCTATGTATTTAAGTATTTATATGTATCTATCTATTATATATATCGTCGTCTAGTACCCAAATCACAAGCCTTATTGAGCTTACCGTGGGACTAGGTCGATTTGTGTAAAATTGTCCCACAATATTTATTTATTTATTTATTTATTATATACTCAAGTGAGATAGGTGTTCGTCGCCCTCTGGTATACAAACATTCATTATTGGCTGTTAACTACTCGAGCGTATAGACTAGAGCAACAAAATTACGATAATTAGGCACAGCGGTAATCGGGCATCCGTTAATTAAAATGCTTCCTTTTGAGCCGTTCATAATTTTACCAAGCAGCTTTTTTCCGATACCAATTTATGTTTTTTATAAATAGGCTGACAGGAGGTTTTATTTTACCTAAGCTTCACTAGTATAAACCAAAATCTGCATATTGTCGGAGATAGTGCAAAGTGCAATACCGCGTAACTAACAAAGTCCATAGAGTTCAATATTCAAACAACTGACAAGATTATTGTACCCTATTGCATTTGTTAGCTACGCGGTATCGGACTATCCCCGACGAATTATGTTGCTGTTGGCTGAGTCATACTTACGTAATATAAAAAGTAAAGATACATTTACTGTTACATTCTCAAATAACTAATTACGAGTGGCACCACCAACACATAACGTTGTGCATAAGATATGTGTGTGTTCTAAGGAATTCTGCTCGATAGTTTAAAAGCTCGAAAGATAAAAATATTTTTGGTTCTAAGTCACACAACCTGACGAAATTAATTTGTTTGCACATGTCTCCTTGTAAAAATCGTTTTTAGATAATACATTAAAAATTCACATAGTTATCCAACGTTAATGTAAAACGAATATACATCTTAGTTCTTCCTGATACAATTTAAATTTTATATACATAAGTTCATAACATATGTATAGGCACACAATAATTATGTTAGTAACGCTGTTATGTTCAAAGTTAATGTTAATAGTCAAATGTATAACATTAAAACACAATATGGTTTGTAGCGATAGCAGCTCAAATGATTGCTGAAAAAATAATTAAATAAATATTGTATATTCGGAAATGTGGGTATATAAAAAGCTTTAGGGAGGTTATAGGATATTTAGCCATACAGCAGGTCAGCAGCTACATTTCTCGAAAAAAAATACTGAACTTTAGAATGTTTCTGCTTTTTGTCCTATCTTTATATCAAATGCAACCGTATTCATCAAGTAGTATTAAACAAGTTTTGACTAAAATTGAAATACTCGGAAACTTTGTTAAAAAGCGACATGTTTTTCGAATGTAATAATACTTACATACATTACAGTTTTCTTCTTTTTTAATTTATATATATATATTTTTTATTACCGCTATAATGTATTATTATTTTTTACCTTTTGACTTTCCAAATGTATTATCGCTTGATTAGATTTAGTATTTCATAATAGTAGGACTATGTTTTTACCTTTAATTCGAAATTTCTATATTATTTTGCATGGATAATTATGTTTTATGTCAGTTAAGAAATTCTACATAACTGTTAGTTAAGGCATGATGCACCATATTTCGTACGCCTACTGGCAAAACATAGTGTTTCGCATTGTACCCTACATTAGGACCAAATTATTGTACCTATGTTTGACGAATAAATGATTATGATTATGATAAAAAAAAAATGTTATAGTGCTTGCTGAAATGCTGCATGGTTACTATTGTACTTTTCAAATCGCTTAGCGTCTTTGCTTCCATAGCGCTGGATAGACACACCGAGAACTCATACATATTTAGTGTAAAAGTGCAATAATTTCCAGTGTACAGTGGATTCGTACTGAGAGTTTCGTCAATTAGGATTACTCACTCGTAATTAAGAATATTGCATCTAGTATGAGAAAAAAATCACATAGAGAATACAGTTAGACCTAATTCAATTCTAGGTGTCAGTGTTTAATGTAACGGTGTTTATTTAAACAACCACTTTCTTTGAACCGTATATCAACATGTTCTCGTTTAGTATAATGGAGCACTTTGGAACAACGAACAAATCCAGACCTCGAATGTTCGGAGAAAGGCAATACGAAATATTTTTAGTTTCTAACAGTTCTATTTTTTCTAGGTTTATACTGCAGCTTATTTTTTTGCACCGAAAATATAGGAATATAAAATTATAAAAATAAATATATTCTAACTATAAGATTGGTTATGAAAAAAAAACTCCAATGTTATACTGTGGTACTTAGTAGGCTTATAAGATTTCTGGTTAACCTTTTCAACGCCAAGAACACCTAAAAGTGCCATGCATTGCCGTGCCTACCACGCCAACGATACTTAAAGGTGTCATGGCGGACGCTGCCAAAGCAAGTCCTGCTGACTGATAAAGGTTTAAGTATTTCGTTATTCGCTAGTCGAGATATTGGCGTGTAGGCCACATTTTAACGCGGAAAAGCGTTGAAAAGGTTAAATGTGTACATTCCTAATTTAACTTCGTGATCATTTTTTGTATGATTTTCTCAGTTTTCGAGATTAACTTGTGTCGGTATCATTGCTTGCACCGATACTATGCTATTGGGGTGTAAGATTATTTTGAGTTGATGGTGATTTATAAGTTTTATACGATCTGTTTCGCTTTATTGTAGTCTGCAGATTAATAAATTAATGTTCCTTTTAGTGTTTTAATTTCAAGCATATTATGCTTTAGTTATTTCTGTTTATAATTGTAATACTTTGAGCCAGTGAGTACAATCGCACGACAATGTTTGAAATGTATATTTTGCTTAATAATTATAACAGCTATGTGCGATTCATGATAAAATTGTTCAAATGAAAAGAAATTATTATGGAATATATTTTGTTTTATTTCTTTCAATTCTCTTATTCTCATTCAAAAATACACTTAAGATATTTATAAAAAATATTAGTCTAGTTGTTGTCAGCTCTGTTCCATTTTGACGTCCATGCAGCCATACCGTTCTAGAAGTTCCTGCTTCTTCTTCCTGAGTAAGGCTTCCTCTATGTCCTTCTGCGACGGTACAGCCACGTGAGAGGTAATAATTTGCGGCTCGCCATCATCGTCGTCAACTCGTTTATCGTCGGGCTGAACAAAAAAAAATGACGTAGCTAGTAAATATTTCCTGTGACATAAATCAAAGTTTTTCTTACGCGCTATCATCGTCAGTTATACCTACTTTTCATTTAACAGTCATATCATCCTCATCAGGCATCTAGATAGCCATGACTTGTTTTTTTTTAATTCCTTGTGTTAAGTTATTAGAGTAGCTTGATATATATCTGTTATCCATTAGGCCGGATTTCAGCCCAATCTATTACCAACAATAGTCGAGAAATTGACGTAAATGGGGATTACCGCGAATGACGTCGTAGGACGGGTTTGGCGGGACTTTCAAACGCGCCATATAAATCTTTCATTTTACATAAGACCGTGAATGGCGCCGCCTGGTGAACATAAATTCTATAAGCCCCCATGGCTTGTTAAAAACAAGGACGGGGTCGAATTGACAATGTCTGTTTGACAGTATCGGGAATGACAATTGACCCAGTTGAATGTATATAGCCATGAAATAAGGTGGAAAGTTCTTTAACTTACATCTTCTGGGTAAATGTTTTCTTCTTCAGGCATTTCTTGGTCATTATTATCTTCTTTGTGTTTCTTCCATTCAGCGACGGCTCGCGCTATCGCTGTAGCAAAATAAGAAATAATTAAAAACTTTTTAAGTTTAATTCATATTCTATGGAACGTATTTTAAGCTTCTTTTAAGTAAAAGGTACCACTTAGTCGCTTGTTGACAAGGGCTCGTTCAAAAAGCATGCGATGCACATGAGGTCGGAAAAAAACACGATCAAAATCAGGCCAAAAAAGATCACCATTCAAAAATCGGCCAAATATGATCACATAATTTTGAACGAGTCCCAGGGTTCATTTCTAAACGAATCTTTATGGCATTAGCGCCTTATCGGCAACCGACGAATTGGTACCTCTTACTAAAAACAATCACAAATATCGATAATTTTATCATTATCAGTCAGCCCACAACTGGGAAGGTAATATAGATATATAATAGGTAATCTGTTCTCTTTTGTATACATTATAAAAGAAAACAGGCTACGATTGAAAGCTGTCAAAGTGTCTTTATGTATGCATAGGGCAGCTAGGTTACTAGTAGAAAATCAAAAACATTACTCGTACATGTAAAAAGACACAAGTCTCGCTCCGCAGGATCTTATACTGCAAACATTTTTGAGATGTAGGTAATGTTAAAACAAGTCCGGTATTTTAGTCGGTACCGACTTGTCTAGTTAAGTTTAGGATTTGGAGCTTTTGGGCCTGCTAGAAGTACCTTGACAGTTTCGATGATCGGTGAGTGAGTAACCAAATTAAGGAACTTTGACGTTCGATAGTTATTAAACTACAAATTGGAATTAAATGCTATTGAGAATATATAAGTCATGTAATAGCCAACAAATCACTGAAATTGAGGGTGCTAGCTTTAACCAGCGCGAAATTACAGGAGGTTGAAAATTACCTGGGCCGTGCCTTTGTTTTGCTTGACTTGTTGGGGGCACTACCAGATATCGAGATTTGTCTGTCAGAAGTCTATCGAGATAGAGATTGTGAAAAAGCAGGAATAAGGATACACAATCCTAAAAGGGCGACATCGAAGTGGAAAAAGGGTTAATGTAAAATGTATATCTGTTAGGTGTCACCTTCTTTCTCCGCGTCGCGCTCGAGTGGAATCAAAAGCCCGTCGTCGTCGTCCCGATAGCCATAATAGTCGGCGTCGACGTCCCGCATGAGGTCAGCGCGCGTGCGCCGCGGCGGCGGCGGTGGCTCTTGCTCGAACAACTCTCTCACGCCTGTAAAGCCACACATATGTTAAAGTCAACAATAGTTTCTTGTTTTTTTTTTTAGATCTAAGTAAATCGGGAAAAATTGCCCTGATTAGGTGAAGAACGAGCAACTATTCAGATTGAAATATTAATATCTCAATTCTGTAAAGAACCATCTTCCTTATTTCTAATAGAAAATGAAGTACTGAATGAAGGACTGTTGGATCTAAATTTTATTTTATATTATGACATCTGAATGTACACAGTTTAAACAATAAATGACATCTCATCATCATCATCTTATCTTAAGTACTAGTTACGTAGTTACAGTCAGCTGCAGAGACACGAGACCCCTTGTGCTAGCAAACTTCTGAGCTGTTGGTTCTCTGTCCAACCTTCATGCACGGGACTTTGTGAGCTTGTGCTTCTTTAATAGAACCCCATGTGTGTTCTTTAGATGTAGAGTTAATCTTGGAGCAAAGATGAAAAGGCTAACATATGGTAATCTAATAAATATTTTCTAATTCATCAGACTGATGTTACCTGGCAGCCTAATTCATCAGGCTAATGTGAAGGCCCCGACACGGGTGCACTAATTCCGAAAAACTACTCGTATATACCTACATACGCCGAATTTTTAGATCTCGAAAAATATAACCCCAATTTTGAAAAAAAAACTTTTTAAAAATTCCGAATAACATACTTAATACCGAATCAGTATTAGATTCGGGATTATATAATACGATTAATCGGAATTTTGATTTGTAACCGCGTTTGCCGGGCCCTTGTGCCCGTCCTGGTCAAGTAATCTCAGCCCATCCAGTCAGTTGATCCCGAACTCCCAGTGCCGTTTCTCGTGAAGTTAATTACCTGGCAGATCTTTGGCGGCCCCGAAGTACTTGTAGCCGCGGTTGCCAGGCACCTCGCGTCCGTCCTGGTCGAGCATCCTCGGCCCGACGCGCGCGTGGTCGGGCCCGCCGAGTGACTTGATCTGGACCTCCCAGTGCCGCTTTTCGCGCATTAGCTTGTTGATTTCATCGTTTAAGTCCCGGATGCGGAATTCGCCTAGACCAGCTGAAAAATAAAGTTGTATATGCACCATTTTTAAGCTGTTAATAGTTATTTATTATTTTTATTATACAAGGGGCAAAGTTGTTGTTTAATCCTCTTGCTTATATTAAGACCTGAGCAAGCGAAAGATTCCAAAATTGAGCCACAAGGGTAGAAGGGTATTTTTCAGTCCTCCGGCCGGTAAGCGCCACTTTACGCAAAACTAAATTGCCGCCTGCCGGCTCCGTCGGGCTGAAAAATAGTATACAAACCTCGGCCGGTACATGGGAAAGCCTCGGATCACATGTTAGTCGACCTCGGCTTCGCCTCGGCCGACAATTACATGCAATCCGAGGCATTTCCCACTTAAACGGCCTTGGTATGTAATGTACTATTAAATTAAATTAGAATCCTCTTCATGCAATGGACCACAGCGTTTTTATATGAAAGGACAATCTCACAAGTAGGCAACTTTTTATTGGCAGGGATTTTCTCATTATTTAACCCTAGTGCGCTGCTGTAAAAGGCTCGAAACGTAGGGTCATTGTGTTAATGTATGCGATTAATCCGTTTTAAAATGATTCACTTCAATGTTAAAATGAAAGTTATAAAAGTAATGTAATAAGTATAAGGTACGGTCGGCTTCATAAATATATATGCATATGCATTCAATTTTGACCCTTCTTCTGCCGTAATAAGTTCCAAAGTGTATACATATTTATAGACGTGACTGTACAAAAACAAAATTATTCACGCAACTGCTCAATCTGGAATGTGGCAATATATGATCTGATTCAAAGCTGGTAGTTGAATACTTGAACCAACTCTCAAACAATATTACTGTTGGAGAGTTGGGTTTAAAAAGGTTGTTTATAGAACAAATTTCTCCTCACTTAGTAACCGATCAGGTCGATTTTGGCTTAAAGACTAGCATCCATACCATAACTTAAAAAAGTGATTTGGAGCATACCACGTAAAAACACCTCTAGATATTGTTTTTTTCCCTTATAGTAATTAAGTAATCGTGAAAAGTACTATGTAATGCCTCGGCCGAAAGCTAGATGGACTCGTATCTTAGACTTAATTACTAACTAACTTGTCCATCTATAGGTACTTCTATAGCTCACTTTATTTAGCCATCCAACAATGTAGACAGTACTAGCTTTTGCCCGCGGCTTCGCTCGCGTTAGAAAGAGACAAAAAGCAGCCTATGTCACGCTCCATCCCTTCAACTATCTCCACTTAAAAAATCACGTCAATTCGTCGCTCCGTTTTGCCGTGAAAGACGGCCAAACAAATAGACACACACACTTTCCCATTTATAATATTAGTATGGATAAGTGACTGACTGTCCCAGCGCACGCAAGTTTTTTGTAGAAATCGCGAAACGTCTGGTTAATGTAACTGGTGACCGAAGAGCTGGTGGCTTCCTCGCACAACGTATCAGCATTACAACGAGGAAATGCCGCCAACATCCTAGGTACAATGCCTCAAGGACCTATTTTAGATTTAAGGTAGGTAGAGGTTAGGTTAGTTACACTTACTGTATATATTTTGAAAATAAATGATTTATATTTTTAGTGACTGTCATTTATAGGTTACATAAACAAACATGTCTGGTTAGGTAAAATAAGTGAGTATATGTTTATTATTTTCTTAATTAATCATGTTATTTTGTTTTCTTTGCTTTCTTGGCCTTGGCACCCTTTGCGCCGGATTTCTTTCCTTTTTCGCCTTTTTTCGCTTTAGTTTTCTTCTTCATTTTAGTTTTGCTGACTTGTTGAGACACGTTACTGTTTTCGACAGGTTCGGTTCCAGGAGCTTTTGGGGTCACCAGTTCTATTTCCAAGTCAGTCTTTTTGTCCTTTGTTTCTAGTTTTTTTCCAATTTTTAGAATAAATACGTCTTTTTGTGAGTGCAATCGTTTCTCCATGTCTACCGGCACTGCGCAGTTGGTCGGCGTAACATTTATAACTTTTCTATTCTTTTTATCGTAGTTTTTGGCCGGAGTATCTATGGAGTATTTGAAATTTGACGTGTAAGTGTTGTCCGACTTGCGAATGTCCGAAGGCAGCTGGAACTGTATCTGATCTCCCGTGTTGTACGGAGTCTCCTCGCACTCGCAAAGTTCCTGAATCTTTTCGTATCTTCCAACTCGTTCCACTTTCGTACTCTTTGGTACTCGTATTTTTAATTCATTATCATTCATTTTTGTGAAAATTTCATCATACCTCGGCATACCACCTAAAAATAAATATATATAAGTACCAGATTAAATTGGAAAATATGGTGATAAGTGTAAGAAAGAGTACAATTTTCATATTGATTACCTAGATTGTGATCCATATAACCTCCCATGCTCTGAGCTTTTCGAGTAGAATATGAAGAAATCTCTGACATCGGACTAGCACTTCTGGTAAGAGGCCTGCAACTGTTCTTGCCGAGGACGTCTTCATCTAGTAATACTTTGCCTTGCTCGTCCATTTCTACTTTTTGACAAGAATACATCGTCATACCGTTGCCCTCCTTGAGCAATCGTGAGGTTCCTTTCGGCGTTGGCGTAGCGGAAAATGCTGTCGTTATCTCTTTGCCCAGGAACGACATCCGCACGGACACTTCTATAACACCAATCGCATCGTTATCTTCGCTGTCGCTGCATAGTATGTAAAACTGATTCTTGAGCATCGGAGTAGACGTGGTACATATAATAGTATCTTTTGGCTGTTCATCAGTCCATTTCTTACATAATTCTTCTCTTAAACCCAAGAATTCTTTACTGTAGTCCATCTTTGATGATCCTATTTTAGTCACACAGTGTGAGCAAGGTGGTTGCTTGTTCAAATCTAAAACAATTTCGAAGTCCTTAATGGCACAAATTTTGTCATATGTCATGGCAAACATGATTGATTTTCCAATATTTATTTTGTAAAAGTCATCAACACAGCCGTTAGTATTCGAGTCGTATAATATGATGGGGTGTTTGCCCAAAAAATGTGCGGATATAACGAGATTATTGCAGTCCATATCGAAACAATCACATTTCATTTGAATTTTATTGATTATGATTTCCAATAAAAAGAGATGATATGGGAAATCGGTTATGTCTTCCTTGTATTGCCCAAACCCATCCTCAGTGCGACAGATGTCCTCGGACAAATGCTTGATAGACTGTCTCAGGGCATTGGCCTCGTCAGTTAGTATTTTACTCATCTCCGCAATTTTATCTATATTCGTGTCCAACGTAGGAGAATGTGAACCTGTCGTTTGCAAAGCCAATTTTTTCACAGAATCATTTAACTGCTCAATATGTTTACTTATACGTTGTCCTTGTGGCTCAAGATTAGCAATTGTATCTTTCGTGTCCTCTTTACTTGCCCTTTTTTGACTTCCAAGTAAATCTAGAGACAATTGTTTTGCAGGTGAGTGCGTCATACTGCTGCCCCTAGGAGGTGAACCTTTAAGGGAGACACGAGGTGATGTGTGAGATCCTTTTCTTGGAGATGAAATTGATGGACGTTGGCTTCCAGCTAAAGAACTTCGCTTCGGTTCTGATTGAACATGGGGCTCTCGCTGAACACTCGGCTCTCGCTGAACGCTTGGCTGTTTCGAAGGACTTTGTCTTCGTTGAATGCTTAGCTCTTGCTGAATGCTTGGTTCTTGCTGAACACTTGGGTCTTGCTGAACACTTGGTTCTCGCTGAATACTTGGTTCTCGGCGAACGCTCGGCTCTCTTTGAAGGCTCAGACTTCGCTGTATGCTTGGACGGCTTGCTCTTTGAGGGCTTGGATCTCGCTGAATGCTCGGTTCCCGAAAACTTGGTTCTCTTGGAGATGCTCGTGTGGGAGAGGGGCTCCTCTCCGAAACATTGTCTGCCATTATAGGTAAGGCTTTATGGCAACTGCTTTACTTTCCAATTTTGACTATTTTACTGTGATTTTTTTACATCCTAAAACTGTTGTTATAGGGATGTTTGACGAAAACACCATGACCTAATAGATTTTGGTTTATTTCCTTGAATATAGTACAGTGCAATGGATATACAAACTTTGTAAGTAAACAAAGAAACAACCAAGAATGACGTAATAATAAGCGGGCTCAAATAATGATTGATTGATGAGCAGTAAAAAACTTGATAAATTGAGACAATATCACATAATCTAAATATATTTGAATCTAGTCGAACATTTTGGTTAAGTTGGAGAGTTTAAGTTAACTGATAGATATAGTCCATTTCATTTACCATGGCTAGTTATCAGATGAGACTGCACAGCAGGAGCCAGAACGTTTATCTACTGTTTCTAATTATTTTACGAGCTGACCTCTTCAAATTGGCACGTGGCGATGTAATTAGTAAAGTCAGGCTAAGATATTGATACTAGGTACAGATACTGTACTTTTAACATATATGAGGTATATTTATGTTACAAGTGTAATGTAAAACATGAAAAAAGTATATAGACAGTTTAAATAATTACATAATTTAGGTACAAATTGAATTACAACATATATAATAGTAATAGTTCAATACAAACATACTTCTTTACATTTTTTACAGATTTACTTAAAGGTTAACGCTTTATTTAATAAAAAGCCAGATGAGAACTAATTTTTGAATATTGTTTAGCACTAGTTTGGCAGCCAAATGAAACCATGAAAGCAGGAAAGTTAGAAAGTTACATTTAAAACAACAAGACTGCAAAAAAAGTTTCGAAGGGCAAGTATATTTTTTCACCCCTCGTCCTATTTGTTCACGCGGTTCACGCCTAATAGCCTCCTAAAGTGGAATCCGGCCATGGTAAATGAAATAAAAAAACCATACATAGGTACTGGCTTCTATTTGGGCGACAGCAATTAGTAGGGCTTCCAATACCGGGATCCCGGGATACCGCCTTTTTCAGGGCAGATTTTAATCCCGGTATTTAATTTCAAAATACCGGGATCCCGGTATTTTAATAAAATAGGAAAATATGCAAAAATAACCCAAAATACCCATCGAAATGGTAACATTCGGCATCACCATGGAGCTTCGCACGCGTATATCTTGCATCTCACAATTGTTCTACCTACAGCTTTTACTGTCTTCAAGCGGTACGTGGTGCGGCAAGTGATGTAGCCAATCGTTTCTCGGTGCTCAACGAATAATGTTGACTGTATATGTTTCAGCAACAAATTATACTGTAGTTTATACTACTCCTGATTTGAACCAAACCAATCAATTATCGATTAGAAACCTACCTTGCATTGCAACTTAGAACAACATGTCATACATGGTCGGGCGCTTTTTAACCCTAAGAAATGCTGCAACGTAAGCTCTAATTTATTTAATCTCTAAGACCCACTTGCACCACCCAGGGTCAGCCACTAACCCGGAGTAGAGCTTTCAAATTCCATACAAAAAACGCTTGACTCCGGGTTATGTGGCTAACCAAGGCCGGGTGGTGCAAGTGGCCCTAATAGAGCAAATAGATCACATATTAAGTGCCTTAAATTTAACGATGTCAAGAAAACGGTACTGGTATTGTGCAGAAAAGATGCAAACACAATAACTGCTGACACTGCCAAAAATTTGATGAAAATACGAGTTTAATTTCATGCAAATACTTGCATGACAGTGACAGTGTTTAAGATAACTACCTCGATGAAGACACGTTCTCAAAGCCAACAAATAAAGGATCATGACCAACTTTGTATGGAGGTTGGCCCCAAAACCAACACAGCTGAGAGTTAGGTCGTTGGATAAGTATTTAAAGCTACTTCATTTCGTTCTATGGCACCAAGTTCAATCCCATTGCAGAACTGAGATATTCATGTTAGTTAGCGTGAATATGATCTACCAGAAAACGGGATATTCGTTAAGAATACCGAACATTAATTACAAGAATACCGAAGTGTGTAAAAAAACATATTTTTGTAGTTGATTATTTGATTTATTAATAGAATCAGTATTTACAGCAAGTTGACTAGTTATGAACACAAATGTAGTTCACGCCATATTCAATAGCAATATCCTTCTTTTTTTATATAATTCGATATTTGGACAGGCTAAGACCATAAGGCCATCCATACTGCCACGTCTTCAGTCTTCATTATTACAATATTGTGTCCTACCTACCCTTCAAAAGGTTAAATGACCCATCTACAGATTATTCATCGTTCGTATTCACTAATATGACGTAAAATAAATGAATATCTCAGTTCTGCAATGGAATTTGACTTGGTGCCTTAGAATTAAATGAAGTCGATTTTACTATCCTACGACCTAACTCTCATGTTTGTTGGTGTTGGGGCCATTTTGACGCATGGTCCAAAGCACAAGTGCGATTATTTTACACTTGTGCTTTGCTCAAAGGTTTATTATTATTTTCTCTTGGAAAGAAATTTAGAAGTTCTTTTCCAGATTAAAGTGGCAAAAAATAAGTATTTTACTTTCAAATTTCTTCGTTTCCATTTTTATCGGAAAATCACGGGATCCCGGGATCCCGGTATTGAAGACGTCCATTTCGTTATTAATACCGGTATCGCGAAAGTTATCGCGGTAGTTAGTATTTGGAAGCCCTAATTATTAGCAAAATATATCTCACACAATCTAGACTTGTCGGTTTATGGCAGATCGAGTAGGGCTCGTAAATTGTGCCAGTCTGTTAGACCTGTCGTAATGTAGTGACAATAAAAATATACAAACCGTTCTGTATCTGTGCGACCTTCTTGGCGATCTCACGAACGATCTGCAGACGCCATTTCTCGGCTTGCGGCAAGTCGGTACACTCCGAAGCCAGGTAGGGCCGGCGCTCGCGCTGCCCGCCTGTCTCTTGAACCTGCGCGGCGCGCCAGCGGGCCAGCGTGGTCCTGAAACAAACGCGATAATTATACATAAAAATGGCGTGTCTGACACCATAAAATTCCACCAGCCGAATGAAGAGTCTTTCTTTGCCTTCTGTGTCATGAAACTTTGCGAAACTCCTTTACATAGCTGGCACTGTTGAAGCAGGTGTTTTTCGCAGGGTAACCTCCGTAAGGAAATTAACAATAAACAAAGAACTTTTAATATGTATAATCCCACTTGAAGGGGTGATGAAGGGATGAAGGGGTTCCAAACATTTCTTAAAATAGATATAGGTATGTTTACGTAATATTTTATGCATATGCGATTTAAATATCATCTTACACATTTATTTATCCTTTTTTTTGAAAAAAATATAATGATGATGATGATTGAAAAAAGTTGTTGTTCCTTTTATTATTATTATTTAAACTTTATTGCACATAAAACAAAGTACAAAAGGCGGACTTAATGCCAGAAGGCCTTTTATGCAAAACTACAACAATTTTTTCTGGAAATTACCTGACTTTTTTTTAAGAAAACGGACATGTTTATGGCCATTATTTCTTGCATCACTTTTACCTAGCTGAGTTGTTATACAAACAGTATGATACCAATATTTTGAAGCCACAAAAATATTAGTTTCAATATATCTATTTTTTAATGATATTGTAACCCTGGCTAAATATAAAGTTACTTATTTACTTACATTGCTTTCTCAGCATTACGGGCCTGTAAAAAATTAAAACATTATTTAGATTCACAATATTGCATAGCATTAGGGCAAGGATGGTTCATAAATAGAAGCCCTAAAAATATTTATATTATTTTTGATATGACATGACAAGCGGCACCTACTGCAGGTGCCGTTTTGTCGTACAGCGGCCGTGAGGGGCTCCTTCCGTTACGCGGCAGCCAAGGTGTGGAATACCATTCCTCCCCCCCTTCGAAGCCTATTTCATTGAGTAGTTTTAGGAAAAAAATAAAGAAGTTTTATTTGTTGATTCAGTTAAGTTTTGAAAATGTGCACTTACCCACGAAGGACAGATTTCAACCGCTTTTAGTCTCTCGTAGTTTCAGCCATTGTTTAGCCAATAATTAACTACCAATTATTTCTTATAAAATTATGGTGTACCTTTATTATAATCAAAGAGGGAGAAATTACAATTTAGGTATATAAATTGTAATTTCTCCCTCTTTGATTGACCTTGGATGGGCATAAAACCAGCTAAGCTGTGCCCATACCTTTTTCCTTTGTCAGTGCCTAATTTTGTATCCCATGTTCATTGTTTTGTTCAAGGAAATAAATTATTTGTATTTGTATTTTAATTTTCAATGCTATAATATAAAATTAGTAGAAACAAGGATAAACTTTTCCAACAAGCAAATGCTACCAGCGTCCTAGGTATAATGCCTGAAGGGCCTATTTTTTATTTAAGATTATGTAGTTTGTAGATAAAAATACTATTAAAGTGATGTTCCAAAAACATTTGTAAAATGGTAATAGTGGTATGTTAGTGTACTTCCCTTTGATATTGTAATTAAGCCCGAATGTACTTTTCTTTTGCTTAGACACTATAATAGTTGTGCAAACAACCTGACCCGGAGGGAACCCTTACTAATTTCATTGCAGAAATATATGTTAAAATATTTCCGTAATGGATAGAGAAGTTTAGTTAGCATATTACGCTTAGAATAAAATATATAGGCAAAGAATAAAATTGAATTTACAACCCCTGGTCAAACATTTATAGTTTCAAACGAAGCTTGGTGAAGTAGAAAAAAGAAAAAATAAGTGATAAAAACAGGCAAATATTTTTTACTGTAAAGATAAACAAAAAACCCGATTTTAAGGTTAACTTACCATTTTTGAAAATTGTGGCCCACGGTCGAAAAAGAAAAACGACGGTCAGAGTCTAATAATCAGTGATGGTTTTAAATATCTATTTTATTAAAGTACGAACTGAACTTAACTCATTAGCAATGTCAATGTTTTCTAAAACATTAATCTAAATTACACAAACGAAAGCAGTTATTTGCATACGGATACCACACATCGTGTGTTTGCGTTTTGCCTTTTGCCTCTCGCTCGCAGCGAAGCAAAATTTAACTGGTGCGATCAAGAGACAAAACGCAAACATGACAAACACCCGGTGTGTGGTGTTGGCATTATATACAAAATAAAACGTCAAAATAATGAGAAGCGTTCAGAAAATAGGTATACAGTGCAATTTTCTTAAATCACTGGGAAAACACCAGATTAAAGCTCAGGATTATATATAAACTTAATAATTTTTTTATGTAATAAGGTTTTTCAATGTATATTTTTGTTACATATGTGACTATAATATTCTCGAAAACCTTAATCATCTTTTTTAAGCAATAGTTCCTAGGATAAGAACGTTCTCAGAAGAACTTCAATGGCAATGACATTGACAGAAGATGTGTTCCGAAACACAACGTATGTAAAATACGAAATTTTGAGGAAAACTGGAAAATAAGAACAAGTACTTAATATTATTATCATTTGATTAAATTTATAAGATCATTTAAATTTTTGCATTATTTTTTTTGCTACAATATTCTAAAGATTACAGCTAGACTTGATAATTTTTGATGCTAATAAACACTTGGTAAAATATGAACAGTACTTACCGAACGTCACTACAGTTTTGTTTACAATAATTGTATTGGCTTTTATATTTATATATTTTTTTAAATCAAGTAATTGTGTCCATTAACTTCCATATTTTCTATAAATTTTAGTATGTGTCATTATCATAATTTGTATAGCTCAGACCATGTGTGCAGTTGTGAATTCTCCTATACATAATGAGATTACATCATGCTCAACAGTTGGTTGGGATAACATGCCTACCGAAATGTTTTTATACATTTTTAAGAAATTGGATGTTACATCTCTTAGATGTTGCTTTACAGTAAGCAGGAAGTGGAGAGAAATCGTTGCATGTATTTGCGAGGTGAGATTGCAGTATTATAATCATAAAAAATTATGTATAAATGTACATATAATTAAATAAACATTTAACAACATTCTCGAATAAGTACTATAAAAAGGTATCATGTCAAATCTGATATCGAGCCTCAAGATAATAGAAATACGGGAACATCATTTCAATCAAAATAACAATTTACTTTAAACAATTTACAAATACACATTTTCATTTAAGTAAATAATGTTTTTTGTTAAACTGAGGAGTAAATAAGTAATATTTATTTATGTTGAATATTGTTTAGATGTCTTTAATAAAACATAGCGTCGTAGGTTATATACAAAATTAATATAAAAGTACAATACAAAACAAAAGAACTTAGCCTAAAACATGTCAAATACATACTTAATAAAAATGAATTACAATTTACAAAATAATAACAAAATTTTAAAATGAACAATAAAGATGTACTTACAAAAAAAGACATAAACCACAAAAAAAAATAACACACAAATCAATCTTTAAGAAACAACACATATGAAACATATGAAAAAAAAACACACACACACACAATACTACTGACTACACATAATACTGGCCGAGAAACGAGCCAGCCCTATCACCCGTGAACTCAAAAAGTCTCTTCTTCAATTCCTTGAAAAGTTTGAGATCGTCAGGGCCCCACTCACTCCGCTTTTAGTGTTGTGTTTCTGTTGGTGAGTAAAGTTGCCAGAGCTCCAAAAGGATTCACTGTGTTGACAGCTGGGGACCCACGGAGCAAAGCTTGCCCCTTTAGCTGTCAACACAGCGAATTCTCCTTTTTTTTAAAGGGTTCTCAATGGGCATGTAACACCCCAGAAGTTGCAGGCTATGGTGACTGCTTAATAAATAATAAATAAATAAATATTATAGGACATTCTTACACAAATTGACCAAGTCCCGCAGTAAGCTCAAGAAGGCTTGTGTTACAGGTACTCAGACAACAATGTTAATATATAATATACAAATACATAAATACATAGAAGACATCCATGACTCAGGAACAAATATATGTGTTCATCACACAAATAAATGCCCTTACCGGGATTCGTACCCAGGACCATCGTTTAGCAGGTAGGGTCACTACCAACTACGCCAATCGGTCGTCGATATGACATAATACTTGGCCGATTAATAACTAGCGTAGTAGTTAGTTAGTTAATCTGGGCTGTTTTCCGCAACTCGACATCCATCGTGCCTTTTTTTAATAGTATATTATACTATTATATTGGCTGATACCGTCAGGGGCATATTTTGTTCACTTACACGGCTATAGCCTTTGTTTACCTACATATTTTTATAGGATCAAGATTTATGGCAGGCATTGACTGAAGATGGAATGGTGAATCATGGTGTGACACAGGAGCTTAAGTCCACTCTTGACTGGAAATACCTCTACCTTAACTCACTCTTATGGAACAAATTGCCATCAGCTACTGCACACAATCTTCATCAAGTGAAAAAGCCAGATATCAGAAATATGCATGTCTATAAGGGTATATTACTTTACTTATCAACTGTTCTTAGTAAGAAGTAATATTCATTGTAGTTATGCAAATATGAAAAAAAATTACAAAAACATAATTATATTCATTAAAATAATATTGTCTTCTGTTACCGCGATTGTTATTCATTGAAATTAACACGACACAGAACTGGAAGACCTTAGTGTGGACTTTGTTTGAAAAGATTGAAAACGGATAAAAGAGGCAAAATGGGGTAGTTTTCTTGTCGCTACTTTCTGCTCCATAAGCCAGTTAGGGAAGCGTTCGTAAGTTGTATGTATGTTAATCCTCACAGGGTTTAAACATTTTTTATTTTAATTATAGAATTCCCTTCAGGGTATGTATTACTAGCTTTATAAGCCCCTCTGGGCATTGTAGACCAACCTTTTGTTTTTATTTTTAACTTATTTTTTATATTTTTGTATGTAGGTAGTTTGCACAAGTAACTTATTTGATTGACGGGGAGAATTCGCATTCTCTCAGTCATCATCTTAACCCTGTGAAAACGAGTGCTGTAAAGGGCTCGAAACGTAGGATGGTGTTAATAAACGTGATTAATCCGTTCTAAAGTGTTTAATTTCAATATATTCATTAAACTTTTCACTTTTACAAAGAGTATTTTTTTAAACTTGTTTTTGTTGACACAAATCAAATTATTTTTAATATTTATTTATTTATTATTAAAGTTTATTTGTTATTAAAGTAGTAACATACTATATATAAATTATAATTTGAAATAGATGTCACTAAAGAAAAACACCAACACTGACGAAGGCCAATCCGAGGATCGAACTCGGGTCTTCAGCTTACGCGGCTAACGCCATAACCACTTTTTTTTTTTAAGAGGGGAAAATGCGCGTTACGCATACCGTCCGGGTGCGGGGATGGACCCGGAACGGTTATGTGGGACTCCCTGTTGGGCTAATGAGACCCCAGGTGTACCCACTAAAAACCCCTCTATCTGCCACCAGTGTGCTGTAGCGGTGGGCTGCCGGAACGCTCGCGCTTAACTTCTGCAGCACCACCAGCACTTTGTCCGTTTTACCGGACCGCCTCCGGAGGCCAGTGTTGGCCTCTTTCGTCAGTTGCCGTGTATGACGGCCGCCCTCGCAGGGACCTGGAGGTGTTCGGATGACAGACGTCCCCGTGCCCAGCCCCGTGCCGCGTCCGCGTCCCAGGTTCCCTTACGGAGGCATGCGGCGGACGTTTGCGACTCGCCTGCGCCCAATGCGTCTGCGGCGCCGTTGGTCGGCCGTTGGATCGACCTCCCTGGCCCGTTCCGCTTGCTCCTTCTAGAGCAGAACTCTCTCGCAGAAGGTCTTTAGAGCCTGCCACGACCTGTCTTCACCCACCATAGCTTTAACTACGGCGGGCAGTGTCAAGTCGGGCCCCACCACGGCTACGAGATCGTCGCGTTCCGGGCCCCCACGCCGGGCATGTTTCTAGCGTGTGCTGCGCGGTGTCTGATGCGGCACCGCACTCGTGGCACTCCTTGGTGGGCTCTCTGCCGGCAATTTTGTGCAGGTATCTCCCAAAGCAACCATGCCCGGAGAGAACCTGCATCACGAGCCGGAAAGTGAGAGCCCCGTGTGACCGCTCCAGCCACTGGGTCATGACTGGCCGGATCGCCGCTATAGTCTGGGCGCCCGCGCTTGGTCGCTCCAGACGGTCCACCCACTTAGCTATTGCCTCGCGGGAGAGCTCCTCACTCTTGGCGTCTATCTCACGCGGTGCCGGCCAGACATCCCGTGCCCGCGCCTCCTCGCGCCACGTGAATAGTGACGCTAGGGTCCTCGCGTCACGCCATAACCACTAGGCTAACTGGTCTTATCGAAATGCCGGCGAATTTATCTTTTCTTTTTCGTGTCAACAAAAAGTTGTATTGATGACAGCGCCATCTCTCTCGCCATACGGGAACCCCTGAGTGGTTTGGATGGAAGTACTAAGCAACATCGCTTGTACTTAGAAAAATGGCCACGGGCGTGTTGCCTGTTACTAAGATTGCATATACTCGAGAAATTCGCCGGCATTTCGATAAGACCAGTTGGCCTACTTAGTCGTTATGGCGTTAGCCGCGTAAGCTGAAGACCCGAGTTCGATTCTCGGATTGGCCTTCGTCGGTGCTGGTCTTTTTCTTTAGTATATGGCATCTATTTCAATTTATAATTTATATATTGTAGTGTTACTACTTTAAAAATAAATCAATAAACATTAAAATAAAATAATTTGATCTGTGTCAACAAAAAGTTGTATTAATAATATGCTTTGGTTATATGTACATACATATTTAAAAAAAGTTGAAAGGTCAATTTTAATTTGTTTTCTTGTTTTAGATAAATTAATAGTGGTAAATGCAATTGGAGTTGAATACTATGATATTGAAAGTTTTCAAAGAATTAGGTTCATTCCATCAACATACTGTAAGTAACTATCATTCTGTTTTGAAATACTCTTATCTATAGTTAATTAGGAACCTAATTTTACGACATTCATCTTCAGGTATTGACATACAAGAATCAGATGACATATTGTTGGTCGTCACCGACATGTACTCTGACGAACGCTTCAGAGTGACCGTGTTTATCAAGTTGCACAAAAATGAAATAATTGATGTTGACAATTATTTGATTACTTTGATTATGCCTGGGAATAGATCTGTACATGCTTTTGTTGAGTCTTGGCATTGGCGGTAAGATACTTTGTAAGAGGTGATATTCGCAATCCTATTAGGTACTAAGCTTATATTATTTGTCTGTCTATGACAGGGCTATATCTATATATAACATATGGAATACTGTTCTTATCCGTGGGCACCCCAATACCAGCTTCTCCCTTTGGACCTCATACAACGGAACAACTCGAATTGTCGACAGCCAGGATACTTTAGATAGGCTTGACTCTTTGGATCTGCGTAGAGATGTAGCCTCGCTCTGCATTTTCTACCGCTTTACAACGAGTAGTGCTCCGAGGAACTGTTCGAATTAATTAATCCCTGCCGCTTTTCGCCAACTTTCTACGTGACATCAGTTTCACCTTCACCTCAGTTAGTTGGCAGTCCTCAACCGCGCGTTTCACAAGAAATTGCCACGCACAGCTCAGCAGCATTATTTATTACCGGAAATACCAGCGCTATTTCCGAACTGATATGACCTTGAAGCCTGTAAGATAAGAGGACACTTGCATCTCATGGTCGGCAACGTACCTAACGTTCATGAACAGTAGTCGCTTACTATCAGGCGATACGTCTGCTTGTTTGCCTCATATAAAAAATACTCGTAATTTCGTATTTGTTTTTTTTTACCGACTTCCAAAAGCGGAGGATGTTCTCAATTCGTCGGTATCTTTTTTGTTTTTTTTTAATGTAAGTTTACTCCGAGCTCCGTCGTCCGTTATGCGTAAGAATTATTTTTTGTTCAAAAGAAGTTACTTTCAAGTTGGCCCATAGAAATTTGGTGCTGATCTGATGATAGGATTCATGAGGAATCAGGGGAAATCCTCAATTTTCAAAGGCATATGGCAATTTTGGTGTTTGTTTAAGTACTTAAGCATTTTCATCCGAAAAATATAAAGGATATTTGGTAAAAATCTCCAAAAAATAAAAAATAAAACTTTTTAGCAAAATTAAACCCGACTTCAAAAAGGGCAAAATAAATGTTCCTTTTTGTTTGCGCTACCAACTGATACCTTTTGACTCCGCGCATTTACAAAAGATCATTGAATAACGGCTTGGCAGAAAAAGGAAAATAACAAAAGAACATTTTATTTTGCCCTTTTTGAAATCGGTTTTATTTATTGTTATTTTCATAATAATGGTCTTGGTAACGGTACAACATTACAAAACTTCAAAGTCGGTATGATATACATTTTCCCTTATTTAACGTTATACGATTTGAATAACGCCAGGGGCCTTGCCATGACGTCTTAAAGCGATTCAGTTTAGGACCTAAACTGAGTCTGCCATACAACAGGGCCTTTTTACCATGATGTCCTAACGCGATTCAGTTTAGGACCTAGACTGAGTCGCTGCCAAACAACTGAGCACATTTAAGAACCTAAACTGGATCGCGTTAAGACGTCATGGTTAGGCCCCTAATGGGAGTAGGTACAATTATTTAAACTTTCACTTTTTTCACACATTATAAATTTACTGCAACTCGTTAAGCCTCGGCTTAACCACGTTAAATACTCACCATCGACGTTTTAAGGGCGATAATGTCCCCGTGGTCTCGGAGAAAGACTGGCTGGGGTTGACATCAACATCTAGCCGCGCGGGTTTTACGAACTACCCGCACTTGGTCTAGAATTCTTAGATTATCATATCAACTTGAACATTTTGCGCACTAGGGATGTGACTCTGTCGACAGCGACACACTAAATTGTTGCAGTAAATTTATATATCTTTATAATTAAGCAGGCAGGAGGTCCCGGGTTCGAATCCTGGTCAGGGCATTTATTTGTGTGTTTATCACGAATATTTGTTCCTGAGTTATGGATGTTTTCTATGTATTTAAGTATTTATATGTATCTATATATTATATATATCGTCGCCTAGTACCCACAACACAAGCCTTATTGAGCTTACCGTGGGACTAGGTCGATTTGTGTAAGATTGTCCCATAATATTTATTTTATTTATTTATTTACTTTAAT
Source organism: Lathronympha strigana (assembly GCA_949128165.1). Classification (NCBI taxonomy): domain Eukaryota; kingdom Metazoa; phylum Arthropoda; class Insecta; order Lepidoptera; family Tortricidae; genus Lathronympha; species Lathronympha strigana. The sequence goes on along the minus strand of OX421907.1, from coordinate 7,832,260 downwards.
TATTTTGATATAGTTGTTTCCTGTGTCGCCGTGCTAAAGAGTTCGTCCTGTACCTACTGTACCTAGTGATATACACATTTGTCACATTCATTCATATTTAATTACTTATTGTGGCATATGCTTGTCATCTCGGAAAAATATTTCTTTTGTACACTTAATGGTACCTGATGGTAGTGATGGTATAAATAGTATAATTTAACTAAGATTTACAGTCGCTTGCTGCCGTTTGCGCAAGTGTACAATTTCCGTGATGCCGAGTGTATTTGTATATGTAATATTAATTTATAGTGCTATATTATTTTTTATAGATTTGTGGGAAATCGTGTGTACGTCATTGATTCAAGATTTGTCCTGTGGGAATGTTCTGCTAAAAATAATGCTCTCGTAATAAAAGCGTTAGCAAAATATTACGGAGAAATACCCAAAAGAATGTCTACATTATCCACAATTCATGTTCTCGGGGAAGATGTTTATGTTGCATTAAGGTGGGGTCGTCTAGTAATGGTCACGAAGAACAGTGGAATGTTTCAAAAAGTTAAAGTCATGGAAATACCTACAAATATCGTCAGGTGCTCCAACTTAAATACAACGCCATGCAAGGAAGGATATGGCACCTTCAACGCTCTTATTCAATGTAAGAATTATATAAAATTACCTAACATAAAGCTACCTAAATAGTAGTCTTTTCATTCTACCTATATCGAATGACTAATCAATCTAATCATTCGACTACTTATCAAAAATTCTGCACAAAGCTATTTTGGCCCACGATATTTCATGATCCAGAAGCAAAAACGTAAACACATAAGTAGTAGGTATTATCTTGAATTTGTTTTAGTTGTAAAATGCAGACGTTTTTTTCAGTTCCTTTTGGCGTCGAATTCATTGACAAAAGTTTAGCACCAATTAACGTGATACATTACCACTATGTTGACCCTGAGATGACTTGTGGCCTTCAACATGGGGATGTTGTACTTCGAGGATTCGTAGACGGAGAGGTAAAAAAGGATTAAAAAATATATTTAGAGAATACCTCGTATGTTCATAAGTTTTGAGACGAATTTAGAAATTTGAATTTAAATAAGAATATGCCTGCACCCGCAGCCTGCTTTCAGTGTTACAGTTAGAATTTGCAACCTTTTAATTAAACAAAAAGACAAAAGCTTTTAGTTTTAAGAATAGTTGTCACGAAAGTAGTTTAGGGTATGTTAGAACTGCGACCTGCTACAGAAAAAAAACAGGCCAAGTGCTAGTCGGACTCGCGCACCGAGGGTTCCTTGCAACTACACCTAGAAGTAGAAATTTGACGTCAGCCACATGTATCGACAGATTGGGTCAGTCGATTGTACGCTATGGTTTGCGAGATTGTTTCTCCTTGTTCTTTTTTTATTACCTTTTTTTTTATATGGATGAATGAATGAAAAATTTATTTCAGGCAAAGCCCATAAAATTATTAGTACCTACTCCTTAACTTTAAACAAATATTATAACTTACAAAACTATTGTTATTAACTTACACAGTAGGTACGTACATGACAAACAGCTATTTATTAACAAGCACCCCAGATAGACCTTACCGGATGAGAACATTAAACACCTAAACATTAAATTTATATAATACGAGTAGGTATGTACAATGTCAATGTAAATTTTAAAATGATAAATTTGCTAAGATATAAAATTATGTAAAATTTGATTAAAATTGAAAATAACGAACATTGTGAAGATAAATAATATAAATTAATTAGGGTACCTATATAAAAAAATAATAATCATAAAAATTAAACACATGTCAAAGGTCATAATTTACAAACGTAGAGTGAAGGGCTATCCATCTCTTCAACATGGGCGAATCCCACCTGCCGGCAAACACCCTTAGTAGACTGCTAGGGCTCCCTCGCATCCTCTCCATCAATGAGGCGCAGCGTTTTCTGATAATCGCATGAAAACTGTCGACAGCCGCCTCCGTAAACATGCCAGAAGCGCTGCTTCTCCGAGGAAGCCCCATCAATGCCCTAAAAGCATTATTATACTGCACACGCAGTGCGCTGTACGTCCTCTGCGTATAATTGACCCAGAGATTGCAGGTGTAAAAGCACTGGCAGTAAGCCCTAAAAAGCGGTAGCTTTACCTCTCTAGTACACCCCGCAAATCTCCGAGCCAACATGTTGCAACGAACGGACAGCGCCCTCTTCTCCCTCTCAATATCCATATTGTCGGAGAGGTCCTCAGTGACCCAGTGGCCCAGATACTTAAAATGCTTAACTCTGCTTAACCGAGTGCCACATAGGACAATCGGTGGCACAACGTCATATGTTTTAGCACCTGCCTTGAAGATTTAAAAATTCACTCTTCTTTGCATTGTATCTGAGCCCATGGTCCACTGCATACCTCTCACAGATACCAAGCAAGTTTTGCAACGCGCTGACAGAAGGCGTGAGCAGTACCATGTCGTCTGCATAGCTGATGTTGTTGATACAGACTCCATCAGCTGAGCATCCGACGTTGGCACTGCTCAATTCCCCTATCAAACCGTTGACATACAGGTTGAAGAGCCGGGGAGACGTAAGCCCCCCCTGTCTCACCCCGCACTCCAACCTGTACTCTTCAGAGTGGACACCCCCCCATCTCACACAGTTTCTCTGGCTATGGTACCAGTATTTAAGTAGAGAGATTACTTCTGACGGTAGCCCGGGAACTTCCTCAACTTTTTTCCAAAGAACCTTATAAGATACCAGGTCGAAGGCCTTAGATAAGTCCAGGAAACATGCAAATACTGGCGTTTTTCTAGACGTGTAATACTGGGCGGTACGCTTAAGGCAGAGGATAGCACTCTCAGTTGAGAGGCCAGGCCTGAAGCCAAATTGAGCATCGTGTAGACTTAGGTGCTTGTCCAGCTGCTGGTCAAGCAGAGCGTCCAGTATTTTCGCATATATATTTCGCATATATAACAGTTTTAGTTATAAAACAGTAATTAAACACTTTAGAACGGATTAATCGCGTTTATTGATTAAGATGATGACTTATCTTAACCCTGTGAAAACGAGTGCTCTAAAGAGCTCGAAACGTAGGATCATGGTGTTAATAGCCGCGATTAATCCGTTCTAAAGTGTTTAATTTCAATGAATAACAAACGCGGTAACAGAAGACAAACTTAAACAGTAATAGAAAACAGTAATTAAGTTAGGGTCAATGTTATATTTTTCCTGTAATGTTTATGATAATATTAAACTTGTGTAAAAAAGATAAAACGGGTACGGGTACGGATAACCTTATTTCCACATATTAAGAGTGAATGTACATTATTGGTCCCGTGTCCATTACTGGTGCCGCTACCCTAGGTTAGGTTGGAACTGCTTAGCCCCTACAGAAAAAACAATATTTATATAAAGTGGATTACGCACCTTTACAGTACACATGGTGCTACTTTACCGCCCTAGGGCGATAATGAGCACTTTACGTACCTGCGTCGAATATTCAAAGGGCCATATCTACTGTAAAACGTCGTACGATACATGTGCGAAGAGGTAATTCGCAATTCCTCTTTTTCGCCTTTGTATCGTAATGTACATTAAATAATTTCAGGCGTGTAGGTATACTATTAGGTACGAGCATTATGCTCATCGGTATTAGGCAAATTTAATCATAGACGTTATAAATCTTAGATGTTATGAGCATTATACACAATGATATACCCCATCAACGTTATACATAACAATAATCGATATTTTGAAATTATATTTAACCCATTTTCATTATACCTGGTGAGCGTTATACAAAACCAGCATATGATAAGTTCTTATATGTTTTATTACCTTAAGATTTTTACCTTAAACTCACGTTTATGAACACTGTGGCACTAAACATTCATTACATTGTTTACAGTAGATATGACTGCGTTAAATTTTATTTTATTTTTATTTATTTATTTAAATCATCTTTTCTAACTAAAAATGTCTCCTGAGTGACTAGAAAGATTAACAAAAAAAATTGTAGTTTGAGGCAAATGTTTGTTTCAGATAACAATCGATGTATTACGGAGTGGCTTTAAATATCGTTTAAACGTGCAGCAATTCGAACAACATGAAATAAAGGAACCTGCTGTGACTACGCTGGACGTCTGCGAGGTTAAGGGCGCGCACAAGCTGCTGGTTGCCACTAAACATAAACTGTACATGTTACTCCTCAAGTACCCGAACGACCTACAGGAAACTTGACGGAATGGTAAAATTTAATTGGTAAGCGAAATAGTTCCTCTATATATGTAGAATGTATCAGATCAAATGTAATATTTTTTGTAAATGAAGTGGGGACAAAAATTAGAGGTATACTTTATCTAAAAAGAATATATACTTTATGGATATGTTTCAAAAATCACATGGAATATTTCGACGTTATCTTAGTACTGTTTAAAATTTATCGATTTGTCGCAAAGACATTCCTACATACAAAACACGTCAAAAGTAAATAGTCTCGATGTAAGCCTGAAAGCCTTCTTAAGAGTTTTTGCCGCAAAACAATCGGTTAACTTTGGGGTGGTAGGTTTTGATAATTAAACACGTCTAACAAGCGTTTATTTATTTTAAGAAATAAAAAAACTTCTGTACTAAAGACGAATAAAAATGTATTTAACAAACAATGCAAGTACAACAGGGTGGAAATTGAAAAATACATATTTGGGTTCAACAAAACAATAAATCAACTAGTAGTTAAAAGCTAAACAAATGTTTTATTATTTTTAGTGGTAGCGATTCCAATTTCTGATTTCATCTCATTCGCATTAAGATCATTCTTTAAGTTTTAAGAAGCAAATATTTCAACGTTTTGTCTTGTATAAACTTAATTATATGTTGTTATACATTTTAATCTATAACCGCTAAGCACAAGTATGTACCTATGGCGGTATACATCTACTTACTTACAGACTATACTATATTCGTGTACCAGACACTTGACTTACAAATAAGTAATAAGCTATACATACCTCAGTATGTATATGTCAACTGAGCATTAATTGCATTTTTTTGTTATATTTAATAATGTTTTTCAATGTACACACGGATAAATAAATTTTGTAAACAGGATTTTTTTTTATTAATTCATAAACGAATAGTCGGCAACCTGTATTACGGTCTTTTTTCAAAGATCGAACGTTATTCTAAAGCGTATTTATTTATCATTTAGTAACTAAACATTGTGTTTTAGAACACTTGATACGCACACGTATACAATAGTACCTTCATTATTAGGAACGCTGACTGAAAATTATTTTTTTAAGTAACTAAAATATTCCTACATTTGAAAAAATGTCGATAAAATGATTAAAATAACACGTTTCCGACAATATTCCAATATTTCCAGTACCGAATAAACCATGTTTCTCAAAAGTACTGGTTTTCAGCAATATATTTTTTTTATTTCCCTACTTTTAAATAGTATTTTATGATAAAATATTTGATTCAGTCACCGAAAAAATAGCAACTGTGCGGCGTTCCATTTGAATTTGTTTTTAATTTTTTTACACACTCGTCACAGCGAGGATTGATGTCGATAATATTTTAAAATCTGTTTACGAAGCGCTAAAATCAATCGAATTCTCCCGTTGCCAATCTGACGGCTGACATATTGTTTCGACGGTAAGCTTTCCCCAGTATAAGACCTCAAGAACCATCGAAATCGAAGATCACACATATACTGGTTCATTTGAGGCTAAGTGCTGTAAAAACAGCCCCGAGCACTGTGAAACTAAGCCAAGTGAAATTCAACCACCGGTGGTGGTGATAAGGTCTAGTTTAGCGGTCGGTCGCGTTTGGGTTGGTGTAGGAGAAGCCGCGGAACGGCTGCTGGTCCATGGAGCGCAGCACGTGCGGCTCCACCGCCGTGAGCCGCGGCCGCTCGCCCGTGAACGCACGGTCGAAGTACTGCGTGTCCAGAGGGTGGCGCTGCGAAAAAATGTGTATGCAGGTAAATATCTAATATAACGTATGCTTTATAAATATAAACAAAATATAAATAAATATATAAATATATTCTTAAATAAGATGGCCGTGTTATGGAGGTAAAATATAAATAGTTTAAATGGGTTTTAGAACTAGTGCATGCTTCTTGAATTCAAATCAAATTAAAATCATGGTTCTAAATAGCGACACAGGAGACTATGTTGACTGACGACTGACAAGTAAAAAAATTATCCACGCAATGGGGCTTTCTTTATTCTTGCTTCGTTAGTAAATTGTTATAAATTATTTACAAAGTTTTCTTGAACAATTGTCCCATTTTAAAACAATTTTATTGATGTCTGTTGTAGTAAAATATTTCAAAATAAGAAATCGGTGCTATGAATTTTGTTGTTACCATTTGTTACATTTTATTTTACCATGTAATTCATATTGAATATATTTTTGTCTCATTGTTTTAAATAAAATCTTGTTTGTCTTACACCAATACGGATACGTATGAGTAGGTACGAATAATAGGTACGATGTTAGATTTAGACTGGAGGATGGCAAAATGCCAAGCGCTTTTGCAATAAAAAATATTTCCGTTTTAGTAGGCCTGTTTACTATCGGTGTAAACCGTAAACTATTTGGTCTATGTGGCTTAATTTGAACACTGCTGCTAGAGACTATTCAATGCTCCAAGCAATATATACCTAGGCGAAACAATAATTTCGGTTAGTATCACTGGAGACAGAATTATCGACGCTGTTAAAGCGATTTTAAGTGCTTTAACTTAAGATCACTGTCAATGGAACTTCCTAACAATGTAAACAAACCGCCATATTGATCGTAATAACCTAACTTTTTAATGAAATCTCCAAGATTAACTTATGTATCTTATGTTTGTACAGTCGCCATCAGATATATTGGAGCAGCCATGGCGGTTACAAATATCTGAGCACGCCTCTATTGTCAAGACATTATAGTGCTGGTTCAGATTTTTTGAACCTTGGCCGCTCCTATATATCTGATGGCGAGTGTATGTTACGATAATAAGACCGTTTCAGTAGTGAATGATTTCAGTGGTGGTAGTGTGAAAATACAAGGAGAAACAGTGAAAAAACATGTGACGCCTTTTGTTTACAATGTTAGGAAGTTCCATTGACGGCGATTTTAAAAGTATAATGACTTATATAAGACACGCATTTTCATCTACAGATTCTACAGTAACACTAGATAACAACACCATCAGATAATTTGTGTCGTCTATGATAAGTAGGTAGCTAGAATAGTACCTAGTACTATTCGTTTAAAATTTGAAAGGGACATAAAAATCCGCAATAAATCGCCTGAACGTGGCGATTTATTTAGCGCACTTATGCCGTCGTCATTTGACCATCGCTTCCTAGAGACTTATTGCCCTTACGTTTTGCGGGATAAGTATATTTATTTTTATCTGAATGTTATTTTTGAAACTCCTTGACGTACCACTTTCGGTTTAAACGGTGCGTCGAGCTCACGCCTCTCCAGCCTGTCCCACGGGATCTGGCGGAAGAAGTCTTGGTCGCGGATGTCCCCGTGCATGCACTCGATGCCGCCCAGCCGCGTGTGCGAGTCCTTGTCCAATAACTGCGGAATAACATTAAGTTTGTATTAATTATTGTATTGTATGAAACGATCAATTCTATTGCATTACCGCTTTGCACTGGGGCCCCTCGCTGATAGTAAACTAATAAATAAGTATCTTTCAGATAGGCAGGAGAGGTTATTGCATAAGGTAGGTATTCTTGTAATTCGAAATATCAGGACTATTTTAATATGTATTTTTCTAATGCTATATCAATATTACAGGAAACATATAATATTGATCCAACCTTCATTAGTTTTTTAAATAAATAAACGTGGGGCTGACGTCAAATTTCTAATACGAGATGCAGTTGCAACCTTGCAACTAAAACTTTGTACGGAATCCTCGGTCGGCCGGTTCTTGATTACCTATTTGACACGCGACTACTTACCCGCTAAGATAAACTTACCCGCGTTAATATATTGAGAGAGTCTGTCGATAGGAAGCGCGGATAGGACGGCATCTCGTTGCAGATAGACCAGAAGAGCTCGTCCTCGTCGCAACCGCTGAAGGGACTCTGGCCGATCAGCATTTCGTACAGGAGCACGCCGAACGACCACCAGTCCACCGTCTGGTTATACTTCAGGCCCTTGATAATCTGAAGACAAGGCAGATTAAACTTCAAAGTTTGCACAAAGCGAATTGAAAAATAATACCTATAAGTAGGTACTTGTATAAGTTCTCTGAAACTTTATTAATATCTAATTTAGAAAAGTAATTTGTGATAAAATTGTGCTATTGCAGGCACTTCATTTTAACATTAACTCTTTTTTAATGAGTAGGTAGAGATACTTAATTAAACGAAAATGTAAATATTTTATTGTCTATTTTTATAACTTGCCTCTGGAGCAGTGAATGGTGGGCTTTTACAACACTAAAGTAAGCTCTCTTAACTCAACCGTTCTAAGATAAATCAAGCCAGAGACTAGGAGTAGCTAATATGGCGTTGGTACGGTAAACATAATTAGCTACAACTTACCTCAGGGGCCATGTAATCCGGAGTGCCGCAGAAAGTGTCAGCGGTCTTCTCTAAGTAGATCTGCAGCTTGCACATACCGAAGTCAGCGATGCGCACGTGCCCGTCGAAGTCTAGGAGGATGTTGTCCAGTTTCAAATCCCTGTTGAAGTAAATTGCGAAAGTTACCTAATAGTTTTAAGGTACTTGTTTGATGCTGTAAGAACTATTTTTTTATTTACTTTCATTGATAAAATTTACCATAGATTTGTTAAATCTTGTAATCTTAGTTAAGTGTAGGTAGGATTAGTAAAATGTTTATCGCGACCGTTTAATTACTAATTAGTAATTACAGTGGAATACATTTTTGTAAAATTTTATTTCCTCAAACTTGGTGCATCAAATTTTTCTTGTTCGTTGTTGACATTAGGTACCTACGTCTCCATTTTTTAAGGATTTAAATACATATACTAAATACTAAAAGTCGTTTATGTATTTAATTTGTGAAATATACTTTAACAAAACGAGCGACTACGGCAAATCCCATGTAAAAAGCCGGGAAAATGTTAAGAAAATGATGATGATGATACCTATAATCTTAAGTATTTTAACATTTCCTTAAAAAACTGCGTTACTATTTTTCCTCAATCACAGTAGACAAGAGAACAAAAACAAAAAATCTCGACATAGGTATCTGAACGACAAGTTACCTGTAAACAATTCCCCTTTTGTGCAGGAACTTGAGCCCTGACACGATCTCGGCCGCGTAGAACCGCGCGCGGGACTCGGGGAAGCGGCCGCTCTGCTGGATGTGGAACATCAGGTCGCCGCCATTTAAGTACTCCATTACGAAGAACAGGTGCGACTGGAATAGGGTGAGTGCATTTGTTAAAATAATTTCATATTTAAAAGGACGGTAGTCGTGCGTCGCGCAACATGTTTCTACGTGGAAACAGAATTATTGGATGGTAACACGCTATTCTGCATGGACCGGCCATGATTAAGTTTTAATTGGAGGTATGCCCAATAGTTTTGCTACTAGTATTTGATTAAACGTTATTCAATACATATATAAGGTGCCAGAAAAATGTTTATAATGTTCAAGGACTTAATCCTATTCCTGTCGATGTTTCGATGAGCGTGAACTCCACGTCTTTGACCGACAAACTCCTTGTCACGCAACTGGACGCAAGGTATAAGGCACTAAATAAATGTTTGTCGATTACGATTTGTCAATGATGTCGTAACTCACGTCAGTGTGGAAGGTGGCGAACAGATGGCACAGATAAGGATGGATGAATGGTGACGAGCGGTAGCATCTTCCTTTGGATAAGCGTGCATTCCACCTCTTTGATCGACAAGCTCCTTGACGAGTGGTTGATCTGTCTCTAATTGGTTGATGTTTGTCGATTAAGATTTATTAATGGCGTCGTTACTCGCACCAGTCAAGAAGGTTCCGAACATATGGCACTCTCCTCTCGATGAGCGTGCATTCCACTTCTTTGACCGGCATACTCCTTAACGCGTAGCTGATCTACCACTAAATGTTTGATATTTGTCGATAAAGACTTGTTAATGGCGTTGTTACTCACGTCAGTCTGGAAGGTGGCGAACAGATGGCACAGATAAGGATGGTTGGTGCCGAGTGCGAGCACCCTCCTTTCGATGAGCGTGCACTCCACGTCGTCGTCCTCTAGTACGACGTCTTTTTTCAAGCATTTAACGGCGTAGTAGTATTCTGTGTCTCGTAACTCGGCCAAAAGGACCTAAAATGACATTTCTCTATATTAGTCATTGTAACGTTAGGTATACAGGAGGAGGAACGCTTACTTATTTAAGTTCTTTTTTATTAGAGTTCCGTACCAATACGGTAAGGATAACTTATGGTGCTACTCAGTCTGTCTGTCACTTCTTTAAATAATCTCGGGAGCTATCGATTTGAAATTTATAATGGATAGGTATACCTAAACAAGGTCGCATTAAACGCATTAAAAGTGGATTTATCATAAATATTTATTTTTTGTCAAAGAAAATTTATGAAGAAAAAAAAAAACTATTTTTTACTTAAAAAAATACTATTTTTTACATGACGTTTAACATTATAATAAACATCATCACATCACACATCACAGGAAAAAATAAACTTCTGATAAATAAACTTGACCTACTCGTAAGAAACACCAGCTATCACTTCCTAGAGTCCTATTCGGACTTCAAAATCGTAATTCGATTTGTACTTTTACGGTTCCGTACTGCGTATAGGTAGCAAGTTGAGATTAATATTACATAGGTACACAGATCTGCGGTATCTTGAAACTGTGAAAAACCCAAACCTCTAAGTCAACGCAACTAAAAGATACAACCGTTTATGTCGCATTTCTCATGCAAAGCTTCCCGTAACCTAAACCTATACAATCACGAAATTTGAAATAAAGCAAGAGCTTGTAGCACAAGTACAGGACAAAAATCGAAGCCGTATAATTGCCCCGCACTGAGAGTTCCATTGCACCAGTTGAATCCCATGGGAATCAAAAGGTTTTTCCTTTTATAGTGGTTTCATCTTGCTGCTCGGTATTACGGGGGCTACAGAATAAAAAAAGTATCTCCAACTACTTATTAATATAATAAATTGTGTGAGTTTTGTAACGATTGATGCTATTTTATTTGCAAGCTATTATACGCCAACACACTGCACGAAAAATACACTAGGTATATTATCTGCGAGCAAGTGCTCAGCTAGTCAGTGACCTCTCATTTGGCAGGAGAGTGTTTCTATATATTTCTCTGCTGTATTTATATGACACATTTTGGATCGGTAATACCTACACAATAATAAAATGATCAAAACCTGACGGGTAAGTAAACTAGTCAAAGAAGGTCATTTGTTTTTTATGGCAGATCAAAGGAAAATTATGGTTTAAAAAATGTACCTATCTATGCCAAAACGCCTACATTTAGACCAATGTGACAAAACCAAAATTTGCTGTATTAGCTGTTGATATATGTTGCAGGAAACACGCCTGACAACCGTGTGACACGGAGTTTTCGTTTTATAACTTGAATATATCATTGCTTTCTCTGTATTCTTGGCCGGCTGTCAAAGGCAATTGGGCCAAGCCGTGCTAAACCAGGAAGCCTGGCTCAGTGGCTCACGTACCAGCCGACACATACTCGACAATAACAACGTTATATGTGAAACGCATCACGTTAAATGTCAACCTCTGTGGTCGGTACTTACCGAGCTAGATTATTTCTAGAAAGTTTTACGAGTGTTCCTAGTGAAAATTAAACTTAACTCCTAGCAGCATTTACTTAAAAGCGGCACCAAATTAATTCGCATTTTGCATATTCATTTTAGAGTCATTAAAATAATCAGTCGCTTTTCAACTAATCACAAAGTGACTTTCTACAGATACCTCTAGATAGGTCGTGCGTTTCGAGATAATTGTGACGTATGAAAATAAATGAGTTTAAAAGCGGAAGGTATCTAATATTAGACCGTCCTACTCGTTAATATTCCTTTGCAGACTTAGCAACGTTGTATTAATTAATCAAATATGACGTTTGTGGGTGATACGTTTTAATTTGCGACTTTTGGCGATAGGACGGTTCGAGACGGGGCCGATGACACGTGCTCCGTGACGTGCGAGCCCAGTGATGTAGGAGCTGAGAATAGATCATGTGGATGTAGTAGTACAAATAGGATGGCATGGCAGACCAGGTGAACGGTGAACCAGAGCTAATTGCGCCTCCCGCTGCAAATGGCAAGCTGCCACGCTTGCGCTGCGGGGGTTATGGTCAACGCATTTACAATTTAACTACTTACCACAATTTCAACCGCTACAGTGACGGGCTTGTGAAAAGGGTTGTGCACTATTGTGGAAATATATCTCTACGTTTTTTCTGACAAAGTCTTCCGTCAATAGATACTCGTTTGTCTTCAGTTGTGTGTCAATAGGCTGGCACGTGATTCTGAGTGATAGGTAGGTATGTTTGTTCCTCATTCCATTTAGATGCTCTGCTGTATTTGTACAGTGTACTCGCAAAAATATTCCTATAGGCAATCAATGAAATGGTTGGTTGACCAGACTAGAAATATTTTCATGTAATGTAAGACAGTCGTGAATAACTGTCATTTCTTATATATTTTACAGGCTTCATACGTCATAGTAGATTTACGTAAAATCCATTAATACTTTTACTACATTTATAATTTGGCAAGACAAAACTGTTAGATATAATGCTTATAGGTAATAAATATTTACTACGTCATTGTGGGTATTATTTTTGCCAATTTCTCTACCAACCGCTCATCAAATTGTTTGAAGTATAATTTATTAATTTGCGTCACCCGATTACTACTCGTAGCTATCGACTGTTTAATAATACTGACATTTATTATTCACCGTGTCTAATCAGTGCGTAAGTGCAACCAGATATTTTGCTCGTGCATATACAACACGTATTTTAGTAAGAAGAATACAATATATATTATTGAATAGAATAGAATTACGCCCATAATTATTGTTTCTAACAATAAGCACTCGAAAAGTGATTTAAAAAATCCATGAAAATTATTGTACTGATGTAATAATGATTGTCATCTGTAGGCATAATGCATCCCTATAGGTATGCTAATCATTCCCACTCTACATTTCCGCTGTTAAACGTTACAAAATCCAACGCAGAGCCAAATCTGTCATTGTCATTATTAATTAGGCATATAAATAATATTGGTAAATATGAATGTCAGCTCAGCAATAACATGGTGCCTGGAGGCGGCAACTATTGCAACGTTACCGGTAAATATTAGCAAATTATTACTATATTTAAGAAAGTAATCTTTTAAATGAATAAAATGATTTAGTTGCAGTTTACTTAAAGTTAATTCTAGTACCTACTCGTATGGTGTAAGGTGTGTCTATCAGGGATCGGAAAACGGTATTTTTGCCGTAACGGTATCGCTCCCTCCGCCATGAACGGAAAGGATTTCGTTTCTGTTCTCGGTTACCGGTAAAAGAACCGTTCAAATAAGATACCGGTTTTGCCCATATTGTTAGAAATTCGTTCCTGTGGAACGAAATTAATCGGTTAAATTGAAAATTTCGAAACGAGATAGAACGTGTATTGCTGTTTCTTTTATACGACTACTCGTGAGTACGCAACCTACTGTACTCGACTTAGAATATTTTATTCCGATCCTGCTGTTTGCTTGCAATTCTTATCGTTCATTTATGTTTAGTCTAGTTAATATTTATAATCGTTTTTATCACAAAATGGAATGTTTTATTTATTCAACTGTGCCGTTGTCTGTTTGTAATCTGTAATGAAATCTTGATAGTTAAATTTAGCTCATCTCCCGGTTGGCAATGCAATATTATGATGACATGGAGCTGATCTGATGATAAAGCCTGGTATCCAGGGTCTGATGATAGAGCCTGAAGGTGGCCATAGGAAGTCCGTAATAAAACGACTTAATCCCATCGAGTCTGGGCTCGTTTAATTTGTCTTGACGAGTATTTTGTCTCTTAATGGTATCAATCGAGGGTCTGGTAATGGTGCTGGAATGTGGATGTAAGTGAACTTCGTTATAAAACGAGACATAATTGGAGAACAATTTTTTTACCTCATCGTATGTATTCGTTGCTAACTTGAATATTCAAAAATATACAGGGTGTTTTTTTATATCCTTTAAATTTTACAGGTTGCTTGTTACGTTAATAGAAGCTGCGTTGTAAGTCGCTTATAGTCGAATCAAAAATAAAAATTTTTCGTTGTCCATACAAAGTAAATAAATTTTACATTGTAAAAGGTCCTTTAGAGTTACAGAAAAGTTAGTGACAAGCATGACAAAGTTTAACTTTATTCGTGACCGCTCATGCCAAAACATAGCTTAGTGGTAGATGGTTTGGTTAATAAGTAGTGCGATTAGGCTGTTAGGTCCCAGGTTCAAATCCCAAGAACTTACTTTTATTTCTCTGTTTTTTACACGTTGTAGATAACTGAATAGTAAGATATTTAAACCTTTTGATTGAAAAAGTATACGAACTGATTTTAGGTTTAGTTAAAAAATCATGAGTGTACTTTGGGGGTATGAATGAAATGACTAAGTCCATGGTTTTTTTATTTATTCTTCGTTTCTCGAGAACCTTTCCGCCCCAACGGCCATCGGTTCTTCGTGCAATGTGCCGCGCCCACTGCCACTTAAGTTTAGCGATTCGGAGAGCTATATCGGTTACTTTGGTTCCGCTGCGGATGGTCTCATTTCTGATACAATCCCGCAGTGGGACTTCTAGCATCGCCCTCTCCATTACTCTTTGGGTGACTTTGAGCCTTCTTATGAGGCCCATTGTAAGCGACCACGTTTCAGTACCGAATGTCATCACTGGCAGCACACACTGATCGAAGACTTTCGTCTTCAGGCACTGCGGAATATTGGACGAAAAGATGTGTCGTACCTTCCCGAACGTTGCCCATCCGAGTCGGATTCGACGATTAACCTCTTTTTTGAAATTGGGCCTACCTAACTGGACAGTTTGTCTTAGGTATATATAATCGCCTACAACTTCGAGTGTTAAGTCTCCGATTGTAACTGGAGTTGGTGCTACATGGGCATTTGACATAATTTTCGTCTTATCAATATTCATCTTAAAACCAACACGCTCGTAGGTCAACAAGCATCGTACACAAATCCTCCATGGTCTACGGAGGTACTCGCCGTTTACATTGATGTTTAGCCTTCTCGAGTCCAGAGTCTTGAAAACATCCTCAAGTGCAGTGGTAAACAGCTTAGGAGAGATGACTTTTCCCTGCCTAACTCCCCGCTGCAGCGGAATAGGCTTCGAGTTCTGGTCTTGGAGTCGGACTGACATAGTGGCGCTCTCGTACAATCCCTTCAATACTTCGATATAGCTACTGCTATACGCTATAGTAGACTACTGTCTACTTGGCACCGTTGCAGAGATTGTAGTACCGCCCAGGTTTTGATCGAATCAAAGGCTTTCTCGTAGTCCACAAACGCTAAACAGAGGGGCAGATTATATTCTTCGGTCTTCTGTATAACCTGACGAAGCATATGGATGTGGTCTACGGTACTAAAGCCTCTTCGGAAACCGGCTTGTTCGGGAGGCTGGAAGTCATCAAGCCTGCGTGCGAGACGATTCGTAATGACTCTTGAGCTTATAGACATGACTCAGAAGTGAGATGGGTCGGCAGTTCTTCAGTAAGGCGTTGTCGCCTTTTTTGAAGAACAGTACTACCACACCTGCGCTCCATGCCTTTGGCGTTCTCTCTTCCAGTAAGACGAAATTGAACAACTTCTGAAGGGCCGTAAGGATCGGTTTACCACCCGCCTTCAGAAGTTCGGCTGTAATTCCGTCTTCACCAGGCGCCTTGTTATTTTTGAGTTGTTTAAGAGCCATTCTAATCTCGTACAGGCTGTGATGTCCGGGATGTCTTCGGTATAGTGTCGGGTCAGTCTAGCTCCAGGGTCTTCCGCCAGACCAACTTCGGGTCTGCTAGTAGACGTGTATAGCTGTCCATAAAAGCTCTATCTCACTCAGGAGCTCAGGGTTGGATGTGACGATTCTACCATCTTCAGTTTTTAACTTAGCGAGCTGGCTTTGCCCAAAAGACAGAACAACTTACAAAAACTTTGGAGCCCTTATTTCGCTCAATGACCTCTTTAATACACTTAGTATTTAATTGGCGCATATCTCGAGTGAGGGATTTAGAGATCTACTTGTTGAGCCGCCGGTATAGAGTCGCATCAACTGAAGATTGTAGAACCATTTTACTGTTTTTATCGATGAGTCTTTTGAGTAGAGTCTGAGAGCCTTTTGGTCTTGTTTGTCCGTTGGGTCTTAAAAAACTTAGACCCAGCGCTATGGACAGCTTCCAGAAACCCGTCGTTGAATTCGTCCACATCATCGCCTAGGCAATCGAAACGGTTTTGGAGTTCCAGCTGACAGCTCTCGTGGTTTTGAGTTTGGAGTGCAGGACGGAGCGTAGACTTCATCAATCGAGAGCGTTCTAGCTTAGTAAATATATTCAATGTGCCTCTTACTAGGCGGTGATCGCTTCCAGTTTTGACCGTATTGATCACAGCAACATCATTGAATATATGTCTCTTCGTCGACATGATGAAGTCAATCTCGTTTTCAGTTGCACCGTCGGGACTCATCCAGGCCCATTTTCTGTGCTCGCGTTTCTTAAAGAAAGAGTTCATCATGTAGAGTCCCTCCTTATCCAAGAAACCAACCAGTAAATGCCCCCGGTGGTTCCGACGTCCAACCCCAAACTGCCCCACTCTCAGCTCGTCACCATCTCTCTTGCCTAGTTTCGCGTTGAAGTCCTCCATAACAACGGTACAGGTTCTGGAGCTATGCATAGCTTTTGAAATATCCTCATACATAGCCTCCACCTCGTCATCGGAGTGTGCCCAAGTCGGCGCGTACACCTGTATGACCTTCAACGAGTACCTCTCAGATACTCTGAGTATAAGGTACGCCACCCTAGTCGACACACTCTCGATTTTCACCACGTTGTTTACGAGGGACTTGTGAACGATGAACCCGACACCTCCCTGGGACTGTTGGTCGCCCTCCCGGAAATAAAGCAAATTGCCGGACTTAAGGATTATCGTATCCTCGCCCTCTCTTCGGACTTCTGACAACCCCACGACATCCCAACGCAACTTCCTTCTCAATCCTTCCTCCAGTTCCGCTAACTTTTCGTCGGTCAGCAGTGGACGCGTGTTGTAAGTTGCCAAGGCCAGGAGTCGTCGGTGGTGTTAGCCGGATCTTTGCCGGAGATTCTTAGCACCACTGAACACCCCGTGACTTCAATTTAAGTGTTTTTACTTTTTTGTGTAACATTTATAGAAATCAAACTTTAGGCATATTGATAATTAGAGATCATCTATGCAATACCATCAAATTTCATACAGCATATGAGGACGAATTATGGTGACAGATGAATAAGAATAAAGTTTTACTTTTACTCCATAGTAAATGTATGAAAGCAGTTTTCTTTAATTTCTGGCTTTTTTGTACATTACCGAAAGTGACCCCAAGGAAACTATAGAAATATACTGGATAGAAATGGAATCGATTGACATATAAAAATACATGTAAAAAAAACTTTTTTCATTTTCATACAAATTGTATGGGGAAAGTTTTTCTCGATTTATGGCTTTTCTAGCCGGAATTTTTTTTTGGTCCGATACAAGCTTTTGATCCTGGACAGGAATGGAATTGATCGGCATCAAAAAAACAGTGTCGAAAATGACCGTTTTCTCGCACCCTGTTTTTTTCCAAAATCTGTAAACGCCAATCTTCATTAATTTGAAATCAAAGGAAGGTCTCCTAAGACCTATTTAGCCTAGCAACACGGGATCTGCTAGCTGCCCTCACTGACCCAAAATTTATTTCCACCCTGTATATCACATCTATGTTTAACCGAACGTAAGAATTTTTTAGAAATCGGAATCGGTAAACTGTAAATGTAGTTCGAAAATCGCGGGCTAAAATTTGACAAAAATTAGATGATTTTTCCGAGTTTGTGTTATAAATAAACATGAAGCGTAGAATATTCCCTACATGATGGAAACTAAAATAGCACTATGCCCGCCGATCGACGAAACAGCGCCGCCGCACGCAGACACATGTCAGGATCGGCTGGGTTTAACCGTTATTATTTCGTTCGTGCGAACGTTAAAATTACGTTATCTGTACTTAACGGTAAGCGCGAACATTTCGATTTCATTTTGTTCGTTCCATCAATTTACCGGTTAATTGTCGAACGAAATAATGAAATGGAATTAGAACGATATTAACCGTTTAGCGAATACCGGTTCCGATCCCTGGTGTCTATTATAATATTCCTATTTATTTCCGTATGTATTTAAATATTCTAATCGTTTTATACTAAATTACAGCAGAATCATTAAAAAGTTTCACTTTCACGAGTTTCTAGAGTTCGATGTTTCTCAAAGCGAAGATAATGTTACGACTCAAAGTCATAAATGCCATAATGCAAGAAGGTACCCACTAAAGTTGTCCAGCGACCCAATTCCTCGAAAACTATTCTGGCGGCTCCGGCAGGTAGATCTATTTTCATTTATTTCTTAACTGCTTGACACAGTTTACGACGTCTGCAGTTTAACCGTAACTATGCGGCGACATGATACAGGGACTACTGTGAGACGTTTTAAAGAATGCCCATAGATTTAATATGAGATAATTCGCTTGGTTAAATATGTGATTGCGCCTGTAAGCCACGTAAAATCTTGCATAGGTCAATATCGGTAAATGTAGGTTGCAATCTTCGCAGATACACTACTCTACTTAGTTAACCTACTCCACATTTTATCAGGGCTCCAGACCGCCTCGTGTTTCCGTGCAATTAACCCCGCAGGTACCTACTAAGATCCCGAATAATACGAAGCCGCCAAGACTCGCTGCCGCGCGGGTACCGGGGTAGGAAAACGTAAAGACAAACGGACAACTGACTACTATGTGCTTACCATGAGTTTGAAATGTACTTTAGAAATCTATAGTCGCTAGCGTCTACGTCAACACACTGTCAGTGCATCTTGCTCTCACTTGCGGGTGGAAGCGCGATGACACTGCAGAAATCTATTCTTCGAAATCTATAGGTACCATGGTGGAGATCTGGTAAACGAAACGAAACACATACATATGTATACGACCGCAAGTTCTAGATAATAGATTTCGATTTGATCAGGAAAAGAATATCGGAAAATTGTTTCAAGATTTCATAAATTACCCATGACTAAAAAACGTTTACGATAGCCCGTCCCACCAGAATGACAATGATTCTGGATAATTTGCGCATTTGTCATACGTTTTCTTTAAAACGCGTCTTTCAACACCTGAACATTTATCGACGATATTCTCTCTACTACTTCCACCATCCTGTTCGTACAGAACTCGTTTTTTCTTGGCAATATCCCTTGTTTTATTTCTCTTGGGTTTATTTTAGGACAGCGTGGACGCTACTACTAGTTATAATTTACAGAATTTAACACGTTTAATAACAAACGATAACCTATGTTGTAATCATGTCCGTTTGTTTGTTATTAGACTAGATTAAGGTTGCATGATACCACGCTTTATAATACAACTAGCTTTCCGCCCGCGACTTCGTCCGCGTATAATAGGGTTCTTCCTACAGATTTTTACCTTGTTTTATCTTTTTAAAATGTGACTTGATATAACCTACACATATATAATACAAATATTTTCTATTGCGTTTACGTTTAAGTTTTTATTAGGTAGATGTTGGCAACAGGCGGTATTATCGCTAAAAGGCAACATTTGTCTCTTACAGACAACCATCCGGTTAAATAGCATAAATGATTACCTACATACTTGAATAACAAAATTGAGTTGAAGTCTATGGATACAAAAGAAAACTTTCCGCCATTGAAACTTTCAACACTCTTTTCACCTCTTTATGGGTGGAATTTCCAAAAAAACCATGAAACCAGTTTTCTTTTATTTTAATAAGGAATCGATGCATAAAGTTTCAAATCTCTAGCTCAAAAAAATCTTTATTTCCCCGCTTCATCAATTTTCAACCCCGTTTTTACCCCCTTAGGAGTACAATTTTCCAAAACTATGAAAACACTTTTCTTTTGTTCTAATAAAGAGTCTTTTCACAAAGTTTCAAGCCTCTAGCTCAAAAAGAATCTCCTTTTCCATACAAACGTTTAACCCCTTAGCAAACAACTTTTTATATGTATTTTAATAATGAACAGTCTTTGCACAAAGTTTCAAGTCTCTAGCTCAAAAAAAACCACCATTTTCAAACAAACTTTCAACCCCCTTTCTAACCCTTTAGAAGTTGAATTTTCCAAAACTATGAAAACACTTTTCTTTAAATTGCAACGGTTAACACTCACGTATTTTTATCACAATAGGCGTCAGGACGTAAGGCATTCGGCAGTAGCGGAACATACTTTCGGTACGGACGCGACGCATTTCATTCGGTTCGATAAAGTGAAGTTGTTGGCACGGGAAAAATGTTACGTGCCACGCAAGATCCGTGAGGCCATTGAAATCGGACGTCGCCCTAATTTCAACCGCGACGGAGGTTGGACTCTGCCACCGGCTTGGAAACCAGTGCTTCCTAAAGGGAACGTGAATTTGTGTGGTGACGATTTGGTGGACACGGTTAGTTCGGTGTGCTTGTCGTTGATCCCGTCAGACGATCCGACAATTCAGACTCCCGCAACGACGGCGCCGGATTGCGCGAATCACCCCGCTTCCGCTTTCTCCCGCGCGAACCGTTACCTACGCCGGGCTCGGGCAGCGAAGGTGATAACAACACTCTGTCTGTCCGACGATGTCTGCCCGACGCAGACGAATCATGTCACGCCTATTGTGATAAAAATACGTGAGTGTTAACCGTTGCAATTTAATATCAGTATGACTCACGAAAGTTTAAATTATACACTTTTCTTTGATTTAAATAAAAAGTTTTTACAAAAACATTCAAGCTCAAAAATAATCTCCATTTTTATACAAAGGTTTTACCCCCTTTTCACCCCCTTAATTTCCAAAAACCATGAAAACACGTTTCTTAAATTGTAATAAAGAGTCTTTACACAAAGTTTCAAGACTTTAGCGAAAAAAAACCATTCTCAAACAAACTTTCAACCCCCTTTTTAGTTTTTACCCCTTTAGGAGTAGAATTTCCAAAAACCATTAAATCATTTTTCTTTAATTGTAATAAAGAGTCTTTACACAAAGTTTCAAGTCTCTAGCTCAAAAATAAATCCCATTCTCATACAAACATTCTACCCCTTTTTTACCCCCATAGGGGTCTAATTTTCCAAAACTATGAAAATGCTTTTCTTTAATTCTAATAAGGAGTCTTTACACAAAGTTTCAAGTATCTAGCTCAAAACAAAATTCTATTCCTATACAAACTTTCAACCCCCTTTGTACCCCTTTAGAGGTAGAATTTCCAAAAACCATGAAAACGATTTTCTTCATTTGTAATTAAAAGTCTTAACACAAAGTTTCAAGTCTCTAGCTCAAAACAAAATTCCACTCCTATAAAAACTTTCAACCCCTTTTTTACCCCTTTATAGGTAAAATTTTCAAAAACCATGAAAACACTTTTCTTCAATTGTAATACAGAGTTTTAAAACAAAGTTTCAAGTCTCTAGCTCAAAACAAAATTCTATTCCTATACAAACTTTTAACCCCCTTTTTACCTCTTTAGAGGTGGAATTTCCAAAAACCATGAAAACAGTTTTCTTAAATTGGAATTAAAAGTCTTTACACAAAGTTTCAAGTCTCTAGCTCAAAAATAAATCCCATTCTCATACAATTTTTCTACCCCTTTTTTACCCCCATAGGGGTTGAATTTTCCAAAACTATGAAAATACTTTTCTTTACTTCTAATAAGGAGTCTTTTAACAAAGTTTCAAGTCTCTAGTTCAAAAATAAATTCCATTCTCATACAATTTTTCTACCCCTTTTTTACCCCCATTGGGGTTGAATTTCCAAAAACCATGAAAACACTTTTCTTTAA
Organism: Lathronympha strigana; assembly: GCA_949128165.1. Lineage (NCBI taxonomy): Eukaryota > Metazoa > Arthropoda > Insecta > Lepidoptera > Tortricidae > Lathronympha > Lathronympha strigana. Next base: position 7,810,173 of record OX421907.1, on the reverse strand, counting down.
TTATAATAAGGAGTCTTAACACAAAGTTTCAAGTCTGTAGCTCAAAACAAAATTACATTCCTATAAAAACTTTCAACCCCCTTTTTACCCCTTTATAGGTAAAATTTTCAAAAACCATGAAAATACTTTTCTTTAATTGTAATACAGAGTTTTAAAACAAAGTTTCAAGTCTCTAGCTCAAAACAAAATTCTATTCCTATACAAACTTTCAACCCCCTTTTTACCTCTTTAGAGGTGGAATTTCCAAAAACCATGAAAACAGTTTTCTTAAATTGTAATTAAAAGTCTTTACACAAAGTTTCAAGTCTCTAGCTCAAAAATAAATCCCATTCTCATACAAACTTTCTACCCCTTTTTTACCCCCATTGGGGTTGAATTTCCAAAAACCATGAAAATACTTTTCTTTAATTATAATAAGGATTCTTAACACAAAGTTTCAAGTAGCTCAAAACAAAATTCCATTCCTATACAAACTTTCAACCCCCTTTTTACCCCTTTAGAGGTGGAATTTCCAAAAAGCTTGAAAACACTTTTCTTCAATTGTAATACAGAGTTTTAAAACAAAGTTTCAAGTCTCTAGCTCAAAACAAAATTCTATTCCTATACAAACTTTCAACCCCCTTTTTACCTCTTTAGAGGTGGAATTTCCAAAAACCATGAAAACAGTTTTCTTAAATTGTAATTAAAAGTCTTTACACAAAGTTTCAAGTCTCTAGCTCAAAAATAAATCCCATTCTCATACAAACTTTCTACCCCTTTTTTACCCCCATTGGGGTTGAATTTCCAAAAACCATGAAAATTTTTTTCTTTAATTATAATAAGGATTCTTAACACAAAGTTTCAAGTAGCTCAAAACAAAATTCCATTCCTATACAAACTTTCAACCCCCTTTTTACCCCTTTAGAGGTGGAATTTCCAAAAACCTTGAAAACACTTTTCTTCAATTGTAATACAGAGTTTTAAAACAAAGTTTCAAGTCTCTAGCTCAAAACAAAATTCTATTCCTATACAAACTTTCAACCCCCTTTTTACCCCTTTAGAGGTCGAATTTCCAAAAACCACGAAAACTGTTTTCTTCAATTGTAATTAAAAGTCTTTACACAAAGTTTCAAGTCTCTATCTCAAAAAAAAATTCCATTTCTATACAAACTCTCAACCCCCTTTTCACCCCCTTAGGGGTAGAATTTCCAAAAATCCGTTCTTATCTCTCGCCTACGTACTAAAAGGAAGCTTTGGTAAAAATTTCAAGTTTCTAGTCGTAGCCGTTTCGGCTGTGCGTTGATCGTAGATGAGGACAACCTCTTTTATATATATAGATAACTACGTAGCAACTTAGCTATATAATCAATAATTGATCTGTGTTAATTTATGTTATTATTATATTATCTGTGTCTTACAAAAAGTAAAGACGGCGAGAGAAAATGTAATTTCACCTTATTTTGCGTTTCGGACATTTCTCGAGATATCTTTTGTATATCAGCGAGTTTTGCAAGTCACGGATTTAGCTGTTGTAAAATTTGCTTATGTATCTTGGATTCGTAAGACATGCGGGTTTTGCAGTAGTTTTTCTATGGCCTCCTATAAAATATCTACTTACATATTGTAGGTGAAATCGTAAACCATAGATATCTAAGAATTGTGAATTTAGCATAATTTATAAGGCCATAATTCTATAACTGATTGGAGCCTGTCAGACGCAAAATTGATTTGCACTAATAGATCCATTGAGCCATTTTTATCTTCGCGTCAGCCGTCTGGCACTCTACTCCAACTCTGGTGCATTTAGGTCAAAGAAAACAATTCTAATTGCTTTCTGTAGCTGTTGTTTCTTTAGTGTTTTATTGTTTCTGTAGGAACAAATAGCTGCCCCAGAAGTGGGTGATGATGAAACCCTGATTTCCCTTTCATGAGTCATCAGTTAAAAGGGTTAAATATACAACACATATTACTAGCGACACCAGTGTGATTTCTCGGTAATCATGTTGTAGATTTTAAGGTAAGAGAACGAGTTTTGGGAATAGGTATGCCAATATTTTGTCATTGTTATCATATCGTTCATTAAAAGAACAGTGGTGCATTCTCTGGGGGAGACGTATCCATCTTTCGGCGCCAGTGGACGTCTTTTGGCTGACAATTATGATATTGTTTACTTAATAACATATGTACTTATTTATACTCACTTTTCTAGTTTGTTTTAAATTCGGTACAAGCGGTTGCCAACAAACAACCTTATTATCGGTAGAGTTGGCTAAAATATTAGTTCCTTTGTTTGATTTGGACTTGGGACTAACATGAGGCATGCATAGTCGAAGACTGGGAAGTTAAAATTCGAACTGGAGTCTTTATTTTAACTAACAATGTGAGACAAGCTCAAAATTAAAAAAAAATCTGCAGGATTCATGGGCACTTTTACGAGTCGATTAGAGCATTCGAATTTTCCTCTGTGTTGTTCTTGTACTTGCGGAAGCGTGGGAGGGAACGTGCAGGCGACGTAAAGCGGCCCGTCTTGCGGATCAGCACGTATACGCCGTTATTATTCTGCTTACAATGTGAGACACGTTACCTTTCCAAAGCTGCCTTTCCCGAGCACCTTGACGAAGTGGAAGTCCTCTATGTTGTACTTGCGGAAGCGCGGGATGGAGCGCGCAGGCGGCGTGAAGCGGCCCGTCTTGCGGAACAGCCCGTACGCCGTCGATTGTTCTGCAAACAACACTCGATATTTAAATAAATAAATAATAAATAAATAAATATTATGGGACAATCTTACACAAATCGACCTAGTCCCACGGTAAGCTCCATAAGGCTTGTGTTATGGGTACTAGGCGACGATATATATAATAGATATATACATATAAATACTTAAATACATAGAAAACATCCATAACTCAGGAACAAATATTCGTGATAAACACAAATAAATGCCCTGACCAGGATTCGAACCCGGGACCTCCTGCTTCGTAGGCAGGGTCACTACCAACTAGGCTAGGAGGCCGTTAACGAACGATGTGGTCTAATGATGCGAACGATAAATGGAAAAATAGCGTTGATGAAAAGGAAAATAGATGAGCTCAGACAAACTGGCGTATAGGCCGTATATTTGCATATTTTCGTATGAAAATGTATAGACTTGCAACACATATATAACTTCCTTATGTACACACGCGTTCAAAAGTGCATGGGCAAAAAGTACCTGCATTTGGCAACCTTGGACTACATAATTATACCTAGTGGTAAATATCTATAAATCTCGCCAGTATAAATATTTAATATGTTAGATGTTGTATCTCCAAAAATATATAAATTTACTCCAAGTGAAGTGCGGACTAGGTAGAGAAATTAGCAATTAATTTAGTTTATGGCTTGTAATATAAGTCCGTTGACTTTAAATGCAATGAAATATTAGCGCAAGTGTTTTGGCATATCCTCATGAAGATTTATATCACTGTAAACACCCTTTAGTTTTCCATGGACTAACGCCACGAAGATCCTTATCCGACGACTTGTCGTTGGAGCACGTTTCAAAATATTTTGTAAGCGTCATCGAGGTTTCTGAACGACCCCACCAAAGGTCACTGCATTCCTACGCAACGTGATTGAAAGGGGAAAATTAAATGGGTGACGGGACGTTGACGTCATAGAATAGGTGGTTCTTCGCGCAAAAATTACCCGGCTACGTCCGAAAAGAATAAAGAGCTTTTGGAGTATGCAGTGCGCACCTTAAATGTCTTTTTTACAAAAAAATTGCTGACTCAATACCAATCTAGTCTCACGCTTTAACCTACCACTCACGTGTCCCACAACAATGTAGTGACGTGACACCTTACTACATGCTCTCAGCGTAAGCTTCAAAAGTCATTTGCCTATATCTACGTCCATGTCAGTGTTATAAAATGATCATCGCACGATAATAAGCGTATCGCGTCTGGGCTTGAGAATATATCGCTCTGTTGTCCCCGGCCTACGCGTTTGCGCGGTACAGCAGCGCGGCTAATTTGAGGATTCCGCGATTGCGTTGACTACTATACTGTCTCATCGTCGCAACACTCCGTAATACGTGAGATCCAATTTATAACTTGCTAAATTAATATAAGGAATAAACGAATATAATATACCTAATTACATCATTAATATTTAAAGTTGACCGGAAATCTACTGACTATAGTGTAATTAATAGCACACTAGTTGATGTACTTAACTGGTTTACTATTAAAAATCTACAATCTAATGCTAAGAAAACCAAATGTATTTGATTTGATTTACCGAATGTTAAACCAGTGGATTGGATACTAGAATACTTAAATGGTGAATGTTTATAGATAGTTGATAAAGCATTGTTCCTAGGTTTAACGTTGGTCAAAAATCTCCAATCCTCATATAACAACACTCGCAAATACGAGTAGATTTACATAAGTTCGGCTGCTTACGCAATGTTGAGACAGCTCAACATATCTCTCTCAATCATATTTAACTAAACGTTTGTGTATAACGTGTAAAACTGTTAAATTTTGTTTTTTAGTTTTGTTTATTCTCTTTTTTAATTTGTGGTCTTTCTGTTTCACTATTTTATTTGACATGGTTTCTTGTAGAACCACACAATGTAATTATTTATTTAGTAAGTAATTTGTTTAAAAATAAGTCCCGCCGAGTATCTTGCCGGTAGTAGATAATCTTCTCGGCCTGTGCGTGTGGTGTAGGGTTAGACCAGTAGTAGTTTTTGACGTTCATAAGTGCATTTTAATGAGTCTAAATTGAAAAATTATGGTTATTTATGATACAAGTGTAGAAAGTAGGTTTTTTCCCGACGAGGGTCGGTTACTACGGTCGTTTACTTTTGGGTGCTGTTTTTAAATGTTTATGAAAATTTTAAATAATAAAAAGCTTTTCAATGGGATTATAATACTTATAATGTTTAGTCTGGTAAGATACGGAACTTTCTTTCTGAAAAAAGTAGCGGAGTAGGGACAACCATGAGAGCGCTGCATTATAGGCATGCTCACAGTTTGCAACTGGGTCCGAAATGGCACAAAATTAAAATCTGAAGGGTATTTTCTTTTGAAAACTTAAACATAAATTAAATATGTTACTATTAAAATTTAAATTTCTGTTTAAATATTTACACTTTTAATGGATTGTGTATTTTATATACTTACAATAAAGACAAAAAATTATGTCCTATTGATATTCTTCAAATAATACTTATTTTGGTTTGGAAAGTACGAAGTTTTTTTAAATTAAAAAGCTATTTTCTCGTACGTGTGCGAAAAAGAGCCACTTTCTGTGCATAAGTTAACCCTTGAAAATTGCATTTTTCGAGCTAATGCATTGTAAAGATATTTATCATTTATAAGAATTATTTAATAAGTAATATAATATATTACTGTTGATGGCGGGCAAATGCCTTTTCAATTTCTACGGGTGGCACTACACTTGGGCTATTAGAGTTATGCCTCTCGCTCGCACCAGTTAAGTTCTGGTTCGGTGCGAGCGAGAGGCAAAACGCAAATACCCCAAGTGTATAGTGCCACCTTATCATATCTAACTAAAACCTTCATTAAAATATTTACGGCCATCTTAACCTGTGCTTCACCCATGCCTGTGATAAGTTGTTTCAATAAGTTATGTAAAAAACTTTGTAACAAAAATTCAAACCAACTTTAAAACGTGAAAAATAAGTTCGGAAAGGATGAGTAATCAAACAAATGGAGGTGACACCAATAGCGCTACCAACTGATACTTTTGAAGTGGGTGCCAAGCCAAAACCCTATTCAGCGCAGAATCGGTTAAGAATCCATATCATCCAAGTTTGTTTTATTTTCTATAACATGTGTCATCATAAAGTTATCAAGGCACACATACTCGTAGCCATTCGTTTTTGTAGGATGTCACAGTTCTAACAGTAGTGCAGATCTTCTTTTTTATGTTAGGGTTGCAGTTTTTACTTAAAGTTCCCATAGTACATTAAGATACAAGTGCGAAAAGGAGGAAATTCGCAATGAGTGGCGATAGAATAAAACACGACCGAAGGGAGTGTTTTAAATCGACGCCAGTTGCGAATTACCTATTCCCACGTGTATCGTACGACGTTTTACAGTACTCGTGGCCCTTTGAATTTTTGACGCAGGCACATAAAGTGCTCATTATCGCACTAGTGCGGTATTGTAGCACCAGTACATATACTGTAAAAGGTATTTTAGTAAGGAGTATGAGTAACGCAATACTGTACCTGTACTACCTACTAATTAACAAAAAAAGGAGTCAAATCAGACGCTGGAGTTTTAAATTAACAGCTTCAGTATCTAGAGTTTCACATGGAGGCATTTAAATGGTATGAAAAAACATACCCATTCATTATTTCAGTATATCATAAAGGTATATTTCGTTGTGTTTTAAAATATCATTAAAATAATATCGATATTCCTTCATATCGTTATATTACCTATATCACAACGAAATGAATATCATAAGATCATCATCATAAAGTACCGATATAATATCGATATTAACCGATGCGCAATGCGACGTTTCAATTTAGTTTCAGGCTGTCATACTCAATAACGATACTATACAGCTTAGCAAAATATCGAAACAATAGAGTGGTTCATGTTTAATATCGGTATAAAGTATATTCGTTACAACATAAAAATATTTAAGCAGAATAACGATTGGATGGATGGATATCGATATACGAAAATTGCGGTATTTAAAGGCCTGTCCACATGCTAATTTCCATTTTCAGATCTATCTTACCAAATTGATATCAAAAAGGTTTTCAAATCACCATAAATGTGCCTTTGAAAATTAAGGTGTTCCCTTCATTCCTCATGGATCCCATCATCAGATCAGCACCAAATTCCTATGGGACCAAATTGAAGGTAACTCCTTTCGAAAAAAAGAATTGTTCAAATTGGACAACGAAGCTCGGAATCTGATGGATCTGAATTTCCACATGCCATCCCTAATCTGCATCATAAGGTCTACTTTACCAAATGAATGGTTTTTGCAAGAAATTGCTTAGTTTACTTAAGAAAACACCGAAATCACCATACATGTGACTTTGAAAAATGAGGGATTCCCTTAATTCCTCATGGATCTTTTCATCAGATGAACATCAATTTTCTATGGGGACAAATATGAGGTAAATGAGATATTTACCTTATTTACCTTTCAAACAAAAAAAAACATCCAAATCGAACGACGGTGCTCGGAGTAATCGGTGGTCAAAAATAAAAAATAAATACAAACAGACGAACATACCTATAAACGCCTCCATCAAATTCTCGAAGTCGGTTAAAGAAAATACAAACTGACGGACACATTACCACCTCCGTGGAATTCTCGAAATCGGTTAAAAATGTTCATGTCATTTTAAGCGGATCGAGTAGAAACTAGGTACGCATCAGAGCTAATTATGACCTGCTAAACACTATTATGATTATGACATAATTCGCGAAGAGCATGTGTGTCGAATTAATTCTCTTTCACCTCGACTGGGATCGCGGCCGCCGCTAAAAATATTAGTTGAGATTAGACGGAGCAATATCAAGGTCGCCATATTCGTTTTGGGACAACTAAATATGTTTACGTGACAACGACTTACTTCCTTAAACTATACCTCGTTTTTAGGGTTCCGTAGTCAACTAGGAACCTTTATAGTTTCGCCAAGTCTGTCTGTCTGTCTGTATCAGTGACTGTAAGAAGGTACTAGAAAGCTGTAATTTTGTACGAATATGTATATAGGTCACGCCAACAAAGTGGTCAAATAAAAAGTGGTTACAAGTTTATTTTAGGGTACCTCCCGTATACTACTCTAACTTTTGAACTATGAGTACAAAAGTAGAACTTAAGTAATAAGAACTTTATTGGAAAGTTATTTTAAACTTGGTTGGTTGAACGGTTTTTGTAAAATTGTCCAAAATAATTTCTGAATTAAGTAAGTTTGTAATTGTACCGTATATACAAACATTATTTTGATCTCGAGTACTTAATTATCATCGCACGTATCTTCCTTCTAATCAAAAAAGAATGATTCAAATCGATTCACGCGATAAAAAGTTACCCCCGAAAACCCAACATTCATAACCGGATACGTGTACGGGAGGAATCCTAAAAAAATGATTACCACTTTTAATTTTACCACTTTGTTGGCATGACCGATATACATATTCGTACAAAATTACAGCTTTCTAGTACTTAGGTACAGTCACTGAGATTATCCGCGGACGGGCGGACGGACAGACAGACAGACTTGACGAAACTATAAGGGATCCTAGTTGACCAAGGAACCCTAATAAAAACGAACCTAAAAAACACGATTTCAATCTCAAATTTCTACGGATTCCGGCGTACGGTTTTCAAAATTGTACTATACGTGATGTGCAGTTGAAGGCAAATAATTTGCAAAAGATTTCATCAATGGACAACTATTTTCGTTAGGGTACGGGCCTCTTACATGAAACGGCAATCTGCTTTCCACATTTATAATTAGCGTAGCTGTGAAAATAAAAACAGTATCCTGCTCTCAAAGTATTTTCCATAACATATTAATTTACGTCATTGCTATATTTTATGGTTGATTTAATTTTAAAATCTATAACGTTTGTCCTAACGGGACGTATTATCATGAGAGTTTAGATTCGAACTAGCTTGTTAGCTCTCGCTGTTGCATACGCGAATGATTTGAATAGTGACATGAGCTCTATGTAACCGTACTCTATAGCGATTGCACATTCTAAGAATATTTCGAAATTAAGAATGTTTTGTTATTTAGCGAAAGAAATTGTCGAACAACACCTTTTTGTTACCTACTCTAACTTTCCGATTAAGTACATTGCAGCTTAATAAAGCCTTATAAGCCATTAGAAATTGCCGAGTTTTTTAAACGATGCGAAAGTTGCGAAACCCTTACGCGCTTAGGTTTTAAAACATTAACTTTAAAATAAACATGATTCTTAGTTAAGTAGTTGAGTAATAACTATAGTTATTAAATCTGGTTAAATATTTTATCTACAAAAATTGTACTTTAGATGTAAACAGAAATTAACCGATTACGCGGTTTATTTTGACACGCCCGCGTACTTTCGCCTTTTAATTTTTCGTGTACTCTTGCAATTATATCTATCCCACTCTCTTTTGCTCGGGCATGTGGACTCTTAAACGGACCGCCGCCGTCGATATAAGCGGAGCCGTATGGAGGAGGCGGGGGCGAGATGGAGAGTGACATAGGATACTTTTTGTCTCTTTCTAACGCGAGCGAAGCCGCGGACAAAAGCTAGTTGTAAATATTTTTACCTACTCGTACTCCTTTTGTTATTTGTTCTGAAAAAATAAGTCCCGCCGAGTTTATTGCCGGTAAAAATCTTCTCTTGCTGTGGTGTAGGGTTAGATTAGTACCGGTAGGAGATTTTTTTTAAGTTCATAAGTGCATTGTAATATGCCTAAATTGAAAACTGAAAATATTTATCATTTAGTAGCTTGTATGAAAACCAACTATTATGTCTATATAATTTACGTCGCTAAAAACGGTTGGTTGTTTTATGCGGAGTCGTACCAATCGGAATATACAGAATATACTGTACACTGTTTTTTTTTAAATAAATCTAATATCATGTTAAAAGAGTTTTCTGTTTGCTCTGAAATATTAATGCAAATTATACATTCATTGAGTAGGTGTATTTTTTTTTTGAAGTAAACAGTTGTCAGTCATATGATAAGTCATCGGTCAGAATGATATGTAATTTTGAATATATTTTTGTTGAATTAACATAAAGATTTTTATTTGATCTGGTGCTCTTCAACTCAACTTCATAAAATGTTTATAAAAATTGCGAACACCAACACTACCTATATTTGTACTGCTAATCTTGCGTACCGTCACGTCATTAACTCGGATTGTTTTTGGAATGTCTCAAAGGCACATTGCTTCAACTTTTTGCGCGCATTGAGCACATTGCGTGCACTAATTTGTTGATTTTAAACTATACATCCCCAGTCCTGATACTCACGTAACAATGTATAATATCATTTATTCGTACAGTACATTCTACATTTACGTACACTGTACTTACAGTTTCTTTCGTGGTTGTCGAGCACTGGTCATTTGTTACCGTAATGTAAGCAATGTTCCTTCTAATAATCATGCATGGTATTCGTGAAGCTATCTAACAGATTTATTACCGATCAACTAAACCACCGGCTAATGAAAATGCGTGTTTTTAATTATGCCCATCAATCTGGCCAGCCCATCCTAATAAATAATGCGTCAGATGTCGGTAGTAACTATGTATTTGGCATGCGATTTGGGCGATCACGGCCCACAAAACTCATTAATATCTCTTTATTTACAGTCGCGAATAACATGTTAGTTGTCCGTTGCTTCGAGTTTATGGTGGTGTTTAATCGGTCGTTGGTCTCTCCCGGAATAGGATTGCGATTTGCGAGTAAATTGCGATTTTATCAGGAAAGGTTTATTTATATTGCAATAACATTAAATTCCTACCTTTTTAGCTAAAAAGGTAGGAATTTAATGTTATTGCAATATAAATAAATAAATAATAAATAAATATTATTGGACAATCTTACACAAATCGACCTGGTCCCACGGATAATAGATAATTAGATATATACATATAAATTATAAATTGAAAGAGATGTCATATACTAAAGAAAAAGTGACCAAGGTCCCCGGTGAGCAGGGCTGGGATCGAACCAGCGACCTCCTGCTTTCGCGGCAGAAAAAAAACCAAAAAAACACAAAAACATGAATCAAAATATTCATTACATTTAATGAATGATTTGATTCGTGCTTTAAAATTGTATATGTATAGTTGTATACATATAATTACTTAAATACATAGAAAACATCCATAACTCAGGAATAAATATTCGTGATAAACACACAAATAAATGCCCTGACCAGGATTCGAACCCGGGACCTCCTGCTCCGTAGGCAGGGTCACTACTCACTACCAACTAGGCTAGGAGGCCGTTGAATATGCTGCCGGACACTCGGATTCGTGAGGCTTGTAGTAGTAGTTTTAGAGATACCCCTAGTTGTCAGCAACACATTGAGTGGTCACATTAGGTGGTCATCTATAACATTGACAACTTAAAGATTTAGATAGAGGTTGTTTGTTCTGGTATTGCATCTTGCGCTCAGTTTTGTTGGGCATACCTACTTACATATAAAATATTGATAGTTAGATAGTTAATGACCACGGTATACAGTGTGTAAGTCTAATACGGGCGATAAATTGAACCAAACATAGAATTCATTATTGTTATCAATAATTAAAACATATTTTTAAGTTACACTTAATTATGACCCCATAATTATTATTTTTAATTTTCATCAGCAATGTACTTTAAATAATTTGACGCTGACAGTTGTCAACGGATGTTTAAGGCGAGTGTGTTTGCGTTACATTGCGGGCCGAATTATTTTGTATGGATAAAATTTTAATTGCAATTCCATTTAAAAGTTACCTAATTACATTTATTATGCCCTATACTAACCACCGATAAGAGGTTCGCCCGTATTAGATTTACACATTGTATATTTGTGTCATTTTATTTAAGAGTTTACGCAATAGAAACTTATGCAACAACGCGGTTTGTTTTGATTTTCGTTTCACAGGGAGATAGAGTGAATTCCGATTGCGAGGTGCGTCAGAAGTTCGACTGGAACGCGGAACTCAAAGTGGGGCGGACATAAGTGAGCGTATCAGGCCAAATGGGTCGCTTACGAAATTCTTGTTAATTCTAAGTGGCTGCTCACATTTCAGAATTAATATGACCTATTCACTGTCAATTTCTATCAGGCGAAAGCTTTTCTAAACGCTGTTTAGTTTGTTTAAAACCTACGAGCTTTTTACCCGGTTTCTCGATCGGGAGTAGCGATGATATCATATAGTTACTCCTAGCATTTGTCGGGTTCTATGACAGGATTTTAATTGCTATTCTGCTTTTTATTTTCGGAAAGCTTGATGTTGTTCTTTTGTTGACTTTGATTTACCTCTTCGGGGTATATCATGCCCAGCGTATAGTGTCCGAAATGATCTTGGCAAGTTTTGAGTCGTTATAACTATATTTGACATTGTAGAGTTGACAGACGACCATCGGTTCTTGGATATTTTATCTCCATTTGTGTCTGCCAAATTTGGAATGAAAAGTAAGTATACTTATTTTTTGTGTTTTTTTTTAAATTGTGTATTTGACACTTATATATATGGAGTCGACATGATTGGGTTCGCCATTGACGTTTCCAAAAAAATATCAGAGATTGTAACTTTAAACTAATTAAGACAAAAGTTATGGCCATAAAACCAGATTATTTAGGTACCTAAAATTTTTCAACTTTGACGCCAAACATCTCAAAGACATGTACACAAAATACAAGAGAACTTTGAAATAATTATGGGATACTACCTATTTTGCTTAACGGTATTTCTGTTAATATGACAAGCTTCAAAAATCATCAAAAAACCAAAGGATTGAAGCTCATTGGCGTTAGGTTTCCCCTTAAGAGAATAGAAGCGCGTGAAGATAATTTTGAACAATGTGCTCGTCAAGCAAGTTCTGCAGATGACTGTAGTTTAATTGCTTTCGTACTGCTACTGCATTCTTCTGATGAATAAAACTGTCTTAGACGCAGGTCAGAACGATAATAAACTAGGGCAATGTTTGCATTATTTATTAAACTGTAAGTGTAGCCCGATAAGTTTCTTTACTTTATTTTGTTCTCTCGACTTGCTGTAGACTATTCTGTAAAGTCGTCGTAATAATATAAACAAAATTCAAAACAAATAATAAACAGTCAAGGTCAAATTCAAAATATTATTATAACAATTTGACAGGGGGAAACTCGTGAAAAACACATTAAATCTGAAAGAATTTATTTCAGCAAAAGAAAGTATATAGTATTTAATAAGATTGCCTTTTTGTTCAAATATATTTTAAAATATTATTTGCATGCCGTTGTATGAATCTGATAAATTTATTCGAGTTGTAAATACATTTTATATTTAGGTGTGGCATTCAAAATTATCAAAAATTACAAAGTTATCACACCTAACACCTAAGTAAGTACATAGAAATATGATATAATAACGATAACCTTATTTCAATAGAGAACAACGCAAACACAAATGCTTATTCGATTACCTATGTACGAGTAGGCTATGAAAACTTCAAACTAATATTCTTCAGTATTTTACATTTATATAACGAACTAGGTACTAATAACTAATGATAATTCAGTACAAACCGGGCACTTGGCATTTATAATAATCGTGTTCTACTTGATCTTTTCGAAATTATTACACTGATCTAGTTTCGTTGGCAGGTCATCTAATCTGTTGCAAGTCTAAAATATTCATAAACGTGTAAGTGATTTATCTAGCTGATCACTTTAAATTACCCATTACTCATGAATCGGTTTATCTTCCTGAAATATTACGGAAGATGTATTAATACAATCAGAAGCTATGAAAACAGGTCACTTTCGTTAGAAATTTCCGCGCAAAGTCACACATTTCCAATACTTTTGATGTGTTTGTTAATGCGTAAATAATGAAAATTTAAAACACTTAGGTAAGAACAACGAGGGTACAACTAATGTAACACATGTGCATAGTAGGAAATAGTTTATGGTATGTAGTGCTTTAGAAAACACCCTTATTTTTATGAAATAATATGAGATATTATTTCCGTTTCACCTACCGGAACTTACTTGCATTTAGTATATTAATATTATTCTATATAACGATAATGTAAAGGTAGGTTATAATGTTTGATTAGTGCCTGCAGAGCAAAATGGTTATCACAATTCTCAATCTTACTGCACAAGCATCACATAAAACACTTATGGAGCATATTGGGAAAAGACCTAAAAATTCTACATAATATGTATATTTTAATTAAACTCTTTGACATGAAGCATATGTTATTTAATGGCATGCTGAAACATGCTAAATACTGAAGCTTACCCCAAATTACAAACAAACAAATTTGGTACTTCCTATCTGTTACACATGCTTATTCATGGAAAAGATATTAAGATACGAATTTTCTGATGTGCTAAGAGAATTTTATGGGCGTTCGTGGCATGCGTGGCACAAGGTTGCAGTATCGACGGGGGCTCACCGAGCTCCTGCTCGTGGAAGTCGGGCGTGTTGGGCGCCGCTGCAGACGTCCCCGGACTCTCGCCACCTGCGTACACAATGCTATTAATCGATTCTAATAATGTTGATAAGTGTTATTTTGTTGTTTTATTACCTTATCTCATTTTACACATTCGCTTGAGCCCATTCGTTGAAATTGTCTGAGTAAGTGAATTTAAATGTTATTCTTGGTTGTTTTGTGGGCTGAATAATCTCAGTACCTTATGACGTACCAGTTATGACGATGAACGAAATATGTATGTACCTAACAACGTCCACTATTAAAATTAGGTACTTATATTAATTTAAAATAAGATAACAGAATAAATATATTCTATTTAGTTTTCTTATCTAGCAATATTCAAAAGGCGTTTATTTCGTTCATTAATATTTGATATAAGTACATAAACGATTATATAGATAAACAGGGTTGCGCATGCTGGCAGGACGGCAGTGCACATAGTCATCTTCTCAGGCTTCCTATCTATGGAAAGCGTGGTTTCTTAAAATATTAGTTAATTCAACTCTATTTTTTGTATTTAAGTCTTAACTAATAAGAAATTAATGTAAAATAAAACAGATTAGAACAATGTAGGTATTAATACAAAGTGTAGAAGAATGTGCTTTGAATAGTTATAGTTATTTTTTTTAAATAAGGAAGGAATAAGAAGAAACATATCTACTTGTTTTTCATTGCCCATGTATTTTTATATAACACGTTACACCACGTAAGTTTTTTTTTCAATAATAAGACAGCTTCGTATTTATTCTGGCATTTCACTAGAGACGTAGGTAAGTCTATCAAACACAAACGGCTATTCAATAAAATGTACTAAAAATTACTTTGAAATATCAACAGACATGGAATCAATGCCAGACTATATGTTGTCGGAATCGGGAACAAAAATACGACGGTGACGTTTGAAGACCAGCCAAAATAATCGACAATATACTTAGTGCTCGGCGATCGATGCGATTGATCACGAGAATTGGTCTTCGTTCTCACTTCTCATTCCTTAAACTGTCGTCTTGATTGTTGACACCTGATCTATCACGCGTGCATAAAAATGCAGTAAGGTACATCCGTCGTGAATAATATTTAAACAGTTTTGAGATAGTTTTAAATTAAAAAATATATTACACTAACAATATTTAAACAGTTTTGAGATAGTTTTAAATTAAAAAATATATTACACTAAGAAACGTTAATCAATCTAAAATTTCCGTGACTTGCAAAAAATATAGTATTGTTCTTACTTATGTTCACAATAATATTCTCGTAGAGATACTTGTTTGCAATTTACAAATATTTACAAATTGCAAACAAGTATCTGTTCTATAAGTCTATTTTAGGTAAATCGTAATCGTGCTTGTCTCCTTAAGTTAATTTCAGTGGCAATTGGTGCTATTAATTCTGTACAGGTGAGCAGGAGTGATTGGCCGGTGTCCAGCCAGAGGCAATCCACTCCCACGCTGTGTTCGCGGCAAATAAACAAATACGCATAAAGCACCAACCCACTACTTTTTCATTAGATTCATTTGCTTTGTGATAAATCTTTATAGTCATATGTTTACCTTTCAATAAACGCATAACGTACATCAGTATTACTCAAACAAAATAAAAGGTAGCTAAGGCATTGACGTAATAAGCTTACTTTTATTGACTTAATTTTTGCAATCTGTTCGTTTCGAACGAATAATACCCGGTCAGGGTGAAGATGATTTACGGCCGTAAAACATAATACTAACGTCGTTTGACGTAGTTATTTTTGATGCTCGGGCTCATGTTCAGTCCAGAGAAAACGACAACTACTATCATCGATACAGTTCTTTTTTGAATAAGTAGGTACCCACCTCTTTTAGAGACGACAGAGGCGCTCCGCGACGACAGAGCTTCCACTAAAAGTCGCTGGTTCACCCCGCACAGGTTCGCTGTCAACTTCTCACATTTTCGATGGCAGTTAACATCGCAGTCTAAAACAAAATAACGAGACGCCGGGCCGCTAAACGAGGGGACTTGGACTTTTATCATTACTTATCCTACAGGTAAGCTAAGCCGTGCAAAAGCATTCGTGCATTCGTCAGGAGGCTAATTCTCACGATCCGCCTAAAAATATTGCCATCAAATTATATTTTACCAGTTCTTTGAGAATTAGGCCTCAAGACATCTAAATATGTTAGACGTTTGTTAGTTGGTAGGTGTGATAGTGTAATGTTTAAACGTGCGACATTTCCTAATTATTATCCGCAAATAGTGTCTACTTTACCTTTTTTGACATGGATGAAACCTGCTGGAGATGTTGGTGCAGAAGAGTCAAATCCAGAATCATTGGATCCCGTGGAAGTCCTGCCGTCAGGTGTGGTCTCGCACTCGAAGAACTCAGTAGATTCCTCACTGGTATCCGACTCGTCCGCATCCTCATCATCCGACGTATCTTCCTCTGACGACGACGAGGATGAACTCGATGAGTGAATAACTTGGGGATTCTTCTTTTGAAGAGGACGAGGAGTAGCTATAAGAGGCCTTACTGCCAGTTCTTCCTTAACTGGCTTTCTGATGGAAACCTTTGTTACTTCTAATGCTGGTGATAGTCTTGGTTGTTCTTTTTCCTTGTTTATAGATTTGTTTTCAGCCTTTATACTCTCTCTTGTTTTCTGCTCTTCGGTATTAACTGCAGTTTCATCTTTTGGAATGTTTACAGATTCTGTAATTACGGGTAGTTTCGACACATCGACTAAGATAGCCGCCTCAGAGGAAGTGTTTATCACCAGTTTTTCAGTGACAGTACTCGCTTCTTCTGTAGTAGCTTGTGAACTAACTTTTTCTTCAACTACTTCGCTCGTGGTTTCAGGTGAGAAAGAAGTTTCACTGTCTGCTTGTGCAGTTGATACTTCAGTTGTAGCAGATAGATTAGATGATTCTGCCTTTGAATCCTTATGCGACGACATGACTTTTTTGTTTTGAGAGCCATCTTGTTTTTTATATTGATATGATTCTGCTTTTTGTTCAGTGGGCATGTTATCTAACTTACTATGAACAGGACAAACTTCCTCACCTTTAATATTTTTTGGAGATTCTGATTTTCTTATTGTGGATGATTCTATATTTGAATCAGGTGGCAAAGAGAATATTTCTTTTTTACCATGCACAGGACATATTTTCTCTTCAACTTTAATTTCTTTTGGGGATTTTCGTTTGTCATTTATAATTTTAAATCTTTCCAGAGCACTAACATTCGTTTGCTTGTCATCTGTTTTATTTGGTTTAGGAATGATGTCGTTATCCATTCCAACGTTATCGGTTCGTGGTTCTGTACTTTGCTTATTTTCTTGTGTGATTAAATGTGAACTAATCAGACTGGAACTATTTTTCTGCAAATGTACTTCATTTTTATCAGGTTTGGTAGAAGACACCACTGTTTTCGTTATTGTATCCGAAGTTTTCTCTAGTTTACTGATTTTGTCATTATTATTCGGTAAATTTTTAATTCTATTTATTAGCGACACCTGAGGGCTTAATTTAGCTTCATCAGTTTTATTGACGTTACTGTTAGTCAAAATATTAATAGATGCAGTATCGGGTACGGTTTTTTTATCCTCAATTATCACGCTTTCTTTTACAATTTTAGACATAGGTACTTTATCAATTATTACAGTATCAGTGGTTGTAATTGTTGGGTTTTCTTCTACCTTGTTAGAAGCTGATAGCGACTGGCTTTCATCATCTAGTTTTATTGCAAGACTTTGCAGTGGCATGACACTATCTGTATTGGAAGAAGGCAAGTCAGATTTTTTTATAGTAAAGGAATCTTGCACTGTAGAATTGAGATGTATATTCGTTTCATTTACACCTTTATCTGGTTGCGTGGAGGTATTCTCAATATCCATTTTGATTGTTTGATCATCAGTTTTATTTAATTTAATTTCACTTGATGACTCAAGAAGTTCTTCATTGGCACTAGATGCATCGTCTTCTGGAAACCAAAATAGAGCTCTTCGATGTTTTTCTTTAGCGTCTTCTATGTTCTGTTTTCTTTTTAGAAGGTAAACTGTCTCTCTTTTGCCTATTTTATCCCAAAAGTTGCCATCGTCCGGTTCTGGTGAAGGAACATTACCTTCAAGGTCGGTTTTTCTTCTAATAGAAGAGCGCATTCTACTTTTACGCAATGCATTAGTAATGGACCTATTCGCAACTATTGGACTTTCATCAAAATTTGTATCAACGCTGCTGCTAAATGATATTTCTTTTTTCAAAACGCGAGGTTTTTCCTCGATAATAACTTCCTCAACTTTAAATTTCAAGGGACTAGCTGGCGGAGATACTTCCACTGATGAAGTTATTTTTGCTTTTAACTTAGGTTTTGGTTTTGCATCTTCGTATTTTATTGACGATCTATTTTCTTCAATAGAAGGCAAAGGACACAGTGCCTCCTTAGGAAATTCAGTGATAGAGTCGAGCCTACCTCCTGAAGAAGACTTTTTTAAACTACGTCTTTTAATTGAATGTTTAGGATCTTTGGATTCTCCAGACTTTCTGAAGCGATCGTGTAAGGAATTGTCGGATTTTGTTGTTTTCAAAGGGTTATTTTGACCTTCAGTTACGCTGGTAGTTTCCTCCGTTCCAACTTTGCTTAAATCTAGAGTTGCAGTACTTAAATTTTCACTTCTAATTAATGAGTCTAATATGTTTGCTTGTTCAGCTAAGATCTCCACCGAACATCGTCTGGTGGGCGATCTGCTGCTAATATGAGGTGTTGGTGGAGCACTTAATGCTTGTTCTTGTTTATTTGTACTATCACTTGATGTTCCTACGTCACTATTATTGTTATCTTTGACAATAAATTTTTCCATCATTTTGGCTCCTATTGTCTTCTTTTCTTTTTTGTCTTTGTATATTAAGTCATCTGCAAGTTTTTCTCTCCATTTTATTGCTTCTGTTGTATCTTTGACATAAGCATTATCTTCAACAGCTTCCTGTTTATCACCTTCTGAACCTGATTTCGATGACCCGTCTAAAGGTTTACGAGGTGAATCTCTGTCTTTTCTCTTAATAGTATGCAGCCGTACTACCGTTCGGCCGCGTTTTATAGTACTCCTCAATTCTCCAGGAGAGGAATCTATGCCAGTTTCAGGCTTACCATCTATTCGGGGCATAAAGGGACCATTTTCAATAACTGCCGGCTCATCAGCTTGAGGTGGAGGCGGAGGCGGACTCTCCGTTTTTGGACGATATTTGTTTCTTGACACGTCTATATCAGCCGTGTTTATATTTATCGGTCGCGGAGTGTAGCTGGAGTGAATGTAACTCCGTTTGTAACTAGATATTCTTCTAGGACTGCTTACCCTTGACGGGCTTGATGTATTTCTTTCCGATATAGTACTGAGCATCGGAGAGTAGTTTCTTCCGCTGCTGGTAATCCATCTCGAGCTAACGGGAGGGCGGGAGTAACCTCCGAGCGAGGAATGGTTGCTATAGCTAGATCCGGGATTGAGGTATGATGCACTATACGACGATCCAATTGGTGTTTTTGATCCGTAACTGTAGGGGGCACTATAGGAAGACGATCCACTGTAATACATGTTCGATATGTGATCGGAGTAGAGTGGCATTTTGATGCGTCGCGGCGGGTGCGCGCTTCGCGTGGCGGCATGCGGGCTCGCTCGCGCGCGGACTGGCGACGGCCGGGGCTGGCGCGGGCGCAGGCCTCCCCGCCCGCGCCGCGCGACGCCCGCCAGCCCAGAGTCGCACAGGTGATTGATTGATGATTATTATGAAGACAATAATAGATTTTGTGACTTTTTCTATGATGTCGGAAGGAAGTTTTTAGCGGTTCGTTGTTAAAGCAAATTGTGTCAGCTATTTTAAATTATTTGATTTTCTTGTTTTCAGTATGTGTTATTCGTATTGGTTTGTATGCCTTTTTAAAAAAGATCCAACAGCCTCGGGCAAATATGATAGCGATGGGCATAAAGTAGATAGGTGTTAAATAACTGGTTGCCATATTTTCGCTCATAAACTTCATTCTGTAAACAAAGACATGAAAGCTTTAATATTCTCAGTTTTATTTTTTGTATTCTTAGTATTACACCCCATCATTAAGTACTTATAATTTACCATTTTTCTTTATATGTCATCAAATCTAATGATGTTGAAACAATTAAGCACATAGGTATATAAATTTACTTGACTCTACGTTAGAGCATGCATAGACCTTATAATCTTTATGGCTCTACGGCGTAGCAATTTATACATCGTAGCGAACGTCTACGCTACGGTAATGTCCGTCTCTAATTTTTATATTAACTTCTTTAGTAATTTTTTATTTGACTATCATTATGTAAATACATCTCACATAAAATGAAAGAAGTGTACATTAACAATACAAGTCTAGTTAGTAACTCTGGAAATGCTAATTAAAAACTTTATTCTGAGAGAGCAATCTAATTCAAATTCTTCTAGAACACGGGAACATACGGAAGCTGCGTCGTTGGTAAACAAGCACACGGCCTGCCTAATAATAAGCCATGCGGGACAATTGCGGGTGGCGATAGAAGCGCCAGCAGAAATGGACGTTTTTCATTAGCCAGTTTGATCTCAAATAAATGAATTCAGTGTTCTATTGATTGTCCCCGTCAATCCAACGAATGACAGTGAGAATTCGCATTCTCGCAGTCATCATCTTACTACACTTGTGAAAACGAGTGCTGTAAAGGGCTCGAAACGTAGGGTCATGGTGCTAATAAGCGCGATTAATCCGTTCTAAAATGTTAAATTTTAATGAACAACAATCCCGGAAACAGAAGACAATATCAATGTTCTATAATAAGATTGTATTCTTGAATCCGTTGCATCACTTCCTATTTGCGGTTGATTAACCATGGTAGGTGGAGGTGTCAATCAAGGCAGGTTATTTATAGTGGGGGTATTAAGTAGCCGCCCCCGCGTTGGAGCAAGGCCACCTCAAGTTGTCACGTGGCTCTTGGGAATGCAGTGGTACAGTGGTTAAGCGTACAGGTGCGGTGGAGTTGAGAAGGTCAAGTGGAGTATGTTATTCGTTTTAAACCGTTTATTTTTACCCATATGCCGAAAGGAAGAAGGATTATGTTTACTTGATACTTTTAATTTGGCTTGTGTTCTAAATTGTAAAGTAGTTACATATTTCTGATACGTACCTACCTACAAAGTATATATTTTAGACGAAGTACTAAATGAATGCTTAAACATTTTTTATTTGTATTGCCTGCGTTATGATTATCTAAATCTTATTATAATTTGAATTATGCCTATA
Source organism: Lathronympha strigana (assembly GCA_949128165.1). Classification (NCBI taxonomy): domain Eukaryota; kingdom Metazoa; phylum Arthropoda; class Insecta; order Lepidoptera; family Tortricidae; genus Lathronympha; species Lathronympha strigana. Next base: position 7,788,728 of record OX421907.1, on the reverse strand, counting down.
AACATCCGTGCACGCTGTACCATACCAATACTATTTCAATTTCATTCCAATGACCTTTCTGCATCTTATTCATATATTTGATTTTGAAGACAAATTCACCTAGATATTTTTTCTTATACATCGAGATATTGTGTACTTACACAATATTCATACTGATTGTACTAGTAGGTATAGTTTTTGTTTACACCTGTAAAATCATATAAGAATTTACAGCGCATGACTCTTTTTATATATCGATTGACTGATTAATTACGAAATACTTGGTATTTTCATATTTTTGTTTATGCTGCCAACACTTTGTAGCACGCGTTTTCATCATGGCAAAGTGCAGTTCGTTGATACATATTTAAGCAAGTATAAAAATGACTCATATTAGCTTGTCATATGACCAAAGCATTACTTGGATTAATGCTCTTTTAACAATGTTTTATACGGAACACTAAAATGATTACTAATTTGTATGGCATGGATCAAATAAGTAGGGCTCCGAGCCCTAACAAATTGATCCCCGATACACCTTGCCTTGACAGCCATTTTACTTTGCTTAATAGATATTGTAGCTATGTTAACAAATAATTGCAGTATTTGACCGTCATAGAACCAAATTGCATTACAGTTTCCCAACCAGCATCCTCACCGACTTTGGCTATTGTCTACGAAACATTTCATTCACACAGTCCTATACCGACATGAAAATAAAAAAAACAATTTCAATAGTATGATGATTGATTGAGGAAACATTCCCTTATTTTTAAAAAGAAATACGACGTCATCCAAAACTTAAAAACACTTAATGTCAAACCAAAATCCCATTTTTTTACAAATAGTGAAAATTTGTTAAAAACCGGCCAAGAAAATGTCGGGCCATGCTCAGTGTAGGGTTCCGTAGTTTACCGTCCGTCAAAATAGGCAACCTTAAAATTCCCGGATGAGAAAAACGAATTTTTAAGTTTTGGATGACGTCCTATTTCTTTTTAAAAATAAGGGAATGTTTCCTTTATGTTAAATGAGCTAAATTGAGGATTTAAGTCACTTTCCCTCCAAGGCCCATCAAAACATTCCACACTTTAGGTATATTCAAATCAATCAAATCAATCAAATTATTTATTTTTCAAGTAGGCATGTTACAGTGCACTTTTGAACGTCGAATTAAAAATAAATAAAGCTACACACCGGCTCTAACATGCATTAATTTGAAAAAAAAATACAGTTCAGTTCAATTTTAAATAGAATCTTTAACAAATTATAAATGATTACTTAGAGCAATTTATTGATGCTGCACACACAGATATCAAAATTAAAAATAATAATTTCACAATAGGATCGTCATCTTAAAAGTAAAAGTTGTATAAAAAAAAATACTTGTCTAGAAGTTTCTAGAATGAAATCTAAATGTCATAAAAAATATATAATTAGTTAAGACTAAAATTAAAATTACAGTTAATAACTAACTTTTTTAAACAAAAATAATAATAATCCTTAATCCCATGGTGCTGTATCATTCATGTAGTCTTGTGTACTGTAATAAGCTTTAGATATTAGTTTACGCTTTACAAAAGTCTTAAATTTATTAATAGAGAGTGCAATTATTTCTACTGGGAGTTTATTATAATACCTTACACAATTGCCCATGAATGAGTTTTTTATTTTATGGAGCCGAGTGGTGGGTACTGCGAGCTTATCCTTATTTCTAGTATTAATACTATGTATATCACAATTTTTCCTAAAACATGCATTGTTTTTATGTACATACATAATGTTTTCATAAATATATTGACAGTGCAGTGTCATAATATTAATCTCTTTAAACTTATCTCTAAGCGAGTCTCTACGGTTCATCTTATAAATCGATCGAATAGCCCACTTCTGCAGAACAAAAATTGTATTAATCTCTGAAGCACTGCCCCACAGTAGAATACCATAGGACATAATACTATGAAAGTAACTAAAATAAACTAATCGAGCTGTCTCCACGTCTGTTAACTGACGGATCTTGCTCACGGCAAAAACTGCAGAGCTCAGTCTATTCGAGAGATTAGCAATATGGGGACCCCATTGGAGTTTAGAATCTAATGTTATACCAAGAAAAGTCGTACTGTCAACTAGTTCCAATTCCTCATCTTTCACAAAGACACTCGCCAGCTCGTGCTTAACGTGATTCGTGACAAACTTAATTCCTTTAGTCTTTTTCTCATTCAATAATAAATTATTAACATTAAACCAATTTACTACTTTAGAAATAGCATTGTTTACATTATTACAAGCTTGTTGCTGTCGGTTGACTTTGAAGATAAGTGACGTATCGTCTGCAAACAATACTATATCATGGTGGGTCTTTACGAGGTATGGCAAGTCGTTTATGTAGATAAGGAAGAGAAAAGGGCCCAATATTGATCCTTGCGGTACACCCACAGAGACCAGTGACCCGGGTGATCGCTGCCCATTAATGTCGACCCTTTGTATTCTTCCTTGCAAGTACGACTTAAGTAAATTCAGTGCCGAATCTCTGACTCCATAATAGTGGAGCTTCCTGATCAGTGTTTCATGACAGACGCAGTCAAACGCCTTGGACAAATCACAGAAAATACCTAAAGCATCTCGTGACTTCTCCCAGGCATCAAAAATATGTTTGACTAGCTCAACACTGGCTTCGGTTGTTGAGCGACCCCGGGTGAATCCAAACTGCTTATGGTGCATTAAATTGTTAGAATTGAAATGTCTTACTAATTGTGACAAAACTAATTTCTCAAAAATTTTGCTGAAAGTTGGTAGCACAGATATTGGTCTAAAGTTGGTGGGGTCAGCAGTGCTACCTGATTTGAATAAAGGAGTTATTTTACTATACTTCATAAGATCAGGAAACTCACCGCAGTCGACACTGTTGTTAAATATAACTACCAATTCAGGCGCTATAATTTCTATAAGGGATTTAACAGCATGGACAGAGACTCCCCAAAGGTCACAAGTTTTTTTGATATTTATTGATTTAAACGCCTTTACTACATCTGAGGTACTAACATGTTCAAAATGAAGGCCTCTATTACATTCTGGAGCGTTATCTTTTAACAATGTGATGGCAGACGAAGGTGACGAATTTAAATGCATTGTTGTAGATACTGGTATCTCAGTGAAAAATTTTTCAAATTCTGTTGCTACTTCTAAATTGGATTCAATTATTCTATCATCAATTTTTAGTTTAATATTATTAATTGCGTGCTTCGATCTACCAGTCTCCACATTAATGACTTTCCAGGTAGCTTTAATAACATCCGGGCTATTTTTTATTTTCTGGCTTAAATAATCGCGTTTAGCTATATGACAATCTATTTTAAATCGTTTAGAATACTGCTTGACATGTTCTTTAAATTCATCACTCGTATTAAACCGACGTTCCTCATACAGAGCATACAGTGCTTCTCTACGTTTATGTAAGTCCACAGTAGCCCACTCACTAAAAACTGGTGCACCACCAACCACGACCGTTTTTGCAGTAAATATCGCATTATAATGTCTCATAAACGTGTGAAAGAACGAATTGTACATGTTATTTGGACTCATGTCAGAAGGCAGAAATGGAAGCGCCTGAACTAGACTGATTTTCATTCTTTCCACACGATCCATGGTTACCGGTACAAAAGTTATTTGTTTTCTCAGAGTATTTTTCTTTAATGTCTCAAATACAATTAATTGGCCCAGGTGATCTGACTCTAATTTACTGATTACACTTTTGTTACTAGGAAAAATATCCGTGAAAATGTTATCTATACATGTGGCACTAGAAGCCGTCACTCTAGTTGGCTCCATAAATATGTGACTAAGATTACTAGATTTGAAAAGATTCAACAATCTGCAACTTATTGTTGAATCTTCCAAAATATTTACATTGAAGTCACCGCATACAAGTAATTTTTTACTAGAAGTAGCAACTATTTTTAATAGCACAGATTTCATTACACTTTCAAAGAGTTCAAAATCACTTGAAGGCGGTCTGTATACACAGACAACAATAAATTGCTCTAATTCTACTGCACTTAGTTCTATGGTCCGTTCAACAGACAAGGATACAATGTCCTTACGTTCCTTAAATTTTAATTGACTATTTAAAATAATTAATGACCCACCATGTATGGAACTTAGTCTGGTGAACGAACTACCCACCTGGTGATTATTAAACTGTGGCATCAATTCATTATTTGTTAACCAATGTTCAGTTACACACAAAATATCAATATTTAAATCGTTTAAAAAAAGTTGTATCTGCAAGTCTTTTCCTCTAATACACTGAATGTTTTGATGAACCAGGTGGATGTAATGTTTATTATCATAGCATTTTTCATTAGATTTATTAAAAGTTAAGTTGCCAGAGACAGGGCACTCCATTGTCTTAACACCTAGTTTAAATTATTGGTTTTAATTGGAACCAACTCCATGTTATAATTGGCCTGCTCAATAGGAGCAGATTTATGTGCCAAATTTTTGGCAGAAATGTCTAATAAATAGGATAGCGATAGGGCTATTTGTCTCTTATAATACATAGAAAGGTAAAACTTACCTTCAGTCACAAATAAACTAGGTAAATAATACTCACTAACATATTTGTTGATGTCAATTATGCTAAACTTATTACTATATGTACAAATATTATACAGAGATTTATTTAAATTATATCTGATGTCATTTTCTGCATCTGATGATTGGTCACAATAGGGCAATGTAAACATAATAATCTCTTTCACAGTAATAGAGTTTAATTTTTCAAATAATTTAATCAGATTACTTTTGTTTAAATTACCCCTGTTTCCCATAAGAATAAGCAGTGTTGTATGTGAATTAATATTTTTGTCATTTAGAATTCGATCTATGATAATGTCAGGGCTACTGTAAGGCAGACAATTGCTGATTGCGCTAAGTCCCTTTAAGTACTGGTTTAGAAGTGAGCCCATATTCCTTCCAAACTCATCACAGTACATAATAACATCAGTTTTATGTGGGGTTTGTGTAGTGAGGAAGGAGCTACTATTATATAATAGTAGGGATGGCCAAGACGGGATTTCAGTAGTAACTCAGGCGTGGCAGACTTATATACGGGATCCCCCATATAGAATTCTGCCACGACGGAGGTACCTTGTACCGTGTTAAGTACCTCCGCCGAATATGAGTCATTAATATAGTTTCGAAAATCATGTCAAAAATATAAATATCCAAAAATACTAGTACTTACGTACGTGTCAGATTAAGTAATAGTGGACTTGTCAAATAGTGTCAGTTTCAAAAAATCTGACGACTTCAGCAGTAAAGGAGTGGCAGGGTCACATAGTTGCAACAAACAAAACAATACCTTGACTTACTTGCCTTACTTGCCCTTGGCGCGTTAGATTTTATTTTTTAGGAAACATTGCGCGACCTGTACGTCAATATCTGACACGCTCGAGTATTTCCAAGTAGTAATGATTTTCATTGCATTAGAAAACTTTGTAGCCGCTTATCCCACGACTAGAAAAGAAAACATCCTTAATTTTTCTATCAACAAATCATTCTATTCCAATAGGACCCCACAAACGCTCGAGTTACTACAAATTTAGCATCTTGACCTTCCCTAGTAAGTACAACAAAAAATAAATATTATTATTAACGCATTGCTTGTTTACAATAAGTGTGCGTTAAGCAATCTATTAATTATGCTTATATCATGTAGTGCACAAAGAAAGTATATGCTAGTAAAACACGAAAAAAGCTGAATTTTAATTTCAAACCCAACCTGGCAACCCAATTTCACCAGTATCCTGGTATCCTACGAAAAAATGCGAAATTCAGATTTTCCATGGGTAGAACTTCTCGATTTGATTCAATTTTTTAAGTTTAGGTACCGAGTACCTATTTCGCTTGACGGAGACGGCTTGTTTAAGACCTAACGCATATGCTTACCAATGAACAGCTACTTACGGCTGACGGATAGATAATTTATTATTCACAATGTAAATGTAAATTATAATAATTAATATAATTAAGATAATTATATGGGCACTATCGCCAATCGCGTCAGTTTACCGCTTTCAGAATAAAATTGCTTATCGATGTCGATGTCACCGAAGTCCGTCGCTAATTAAGTGGGCCAATAAGTAACAAACGATAAATTAAAAACCAACTTCTTGTCGTCCCAAGTAAAGTCCTTTACAAAGTTAATCATAATAATAATCCCTACGTACGCTTTAAAAATGCCCGGGCTCGAAAGACCCGAGAGTTTGGAACTGAGACACAAAAAATAATAATAATAACCGCCATGTGGGATGTTGACTCGACGATCACTGTCCCGATAGTCGTTTCAGCGAACGGTCTCATAGCGAAGAGTCTCGAACTCTCGACCAACATCTTGAGAAACTCTCGCTAGGTGGAAGGCGGTAATCCTGGACACGGCGCGTATAGTCGGCGGTTCCTTTCTCTGCGGCCCTAACCACCGCCGGCAGCCTGGGCCCTGCTCCGTTGCCCGCGGCACTCTAGGTTAGGTTTTTTATAATGTGTTTATGTTTTATATTTTGTTTTTTGTATGTTGTTTTATATTTTACTTTTATAGACATTTTGTAAAAGCGTAACTTAGGAAAGAAAATGAATAAAGGGAATAATAATAATAACTGATGTTCGCCGTTGCACGCGCAATGCGCCTTTGAGGGAAGTAGGTAAACGCAATATAATGATAACTTAACATAAATTTGTTTTTAATTATGGACAACTTAAAAAAAAACATAAAATTTAATCATAAAAAAACAACAACAAACAAATTAATCTAAAACATCTACTAATTAAAAAAAATAAACAATAACTGGGCACAACAAATTATAAAATAAAACGATTTCGACATGTCAATTACCAACAAAAGGGGGAGGCCTTTGCCCAGCAGTGGGACACTTAGCCTTTATAAAAAAATATATAAATAAGAAAAAAAGAAACAACAACCGGGCGCAATAGAATAAAACAAATTATAAAACAAAACAATTTCGACAAGTCAATTACCAACTTAGTCAAATAGGCCACCCTGAACCATTCCAGGCGCGAAAGCACATAACACGCTCGCTGCGTTTCCGCGTTGAAATTAACATTGGCTCTAATTTACTTATACAAAAATATGGAGGTCTTTTGTAGAGCTTATTGCTACGAGGCTCTACGATGTAGCGCTACGCCGTAGCCAGTACTGTCATAGCATTCTATTAGGTTTGCGAGATATTGATTGGAAGTGTATTGGTTCTCACTTAACTGATTGTCTAACACAAAACCTAATGAACTTGGGGCCCGGCTCGTTAATAAAATCTCATACCCATTTGGTTTGCGTTAGCGTAGGTATATTTTGCGTGCCATGGATATAGTATTCACAAGAAAACGTGCCAAGCGAGAGGCACCAATGAGTAAACTGTACCTTTCTATCATGGTGACCTATGGCCGCCTTGTTGGTTGACTTGGTTGCCACTGCTTAACATAATATGTTACCAAATTAAATTATTTAGTTCAAATATTTTGTCGTCCTTTTTTTGTTTTACTTAAAGTGTTTAGTCTCTAGTTTTTTTTTTGTAAAAAATAAAAAACGATATTATATGAAATAAACGGCTCTGTGAACAGTAGACCTCGCGAGATGGTACTAGTATTGGCACATAGGTCGTAAGCGCCTTGGGAGGTCCATGGCGCTTATTATGTACCTTTGTACAAATTCCTGCTATTTTTAAATATCCAAAAAAGGAATCGACAAAAAAAGTAATCAACAGACTTGTTTACAAAATTTCACGAGAATTGGTTGATAAACGCGACCTGTAGAGGAGAACAAATGGACAGACCCACGAAAGCATTTCTACCTAAGCTGAAACGTAGACGCTACGAGTAAACTCGCTTTGCTCACTCGGTCAAACATTTATTAGTTCTATTTATATAAGTACCTGACTATATATTTTTTTCTTTTCTGACCATACACCATACAAAAATGCAAAAACGTCTCGAGAGTAATTTACCTGTAACATATATGCAATTTTTTTATTGATTGGTAACTTTTAGGAAGCGACAATCTACTCATCGATATCTCTCGCTAGGCACATTTTCCTCACTTAACCTTGTCAAATAAAACTGAGCCCTAGGATGTACCCCTACCCTGCCAAACCGCCCAGTGTTCTGAAACGAATTAGAAATGTATTTAAAATTTTCTAAATTTCTAAATGAAACGCTGGCCAGCTTCGGGTCTGGAAGTTAACGGGTAATAAAGTGCATTTCAGTTACATTTTTACAGTAACTGCTCTTTATTCTCATTCTACCTCCATGTTGCATGCATTACATTTAGTAATTTATGTTATTTAAAGGCCTGGTTAAACTTGCTACAATAATATTTTGACTGCTGGGTCTTTTGTCATCATCGATATAATCTATTCCACCGACTTCATAATTTTAAAAAGACGGGGTTCTCAATTCGTGTGATTTTTTAAATTTAAATTGAATAGTTAGGATCATTGATAATGAGCACTTATTCAACCAAATCTTTATATCCAGGTAAGAAGAGTGTAAAATTCTGTGCAAGAAGTGTGTAAACGAATATGAATTAGACTAGTAAGGTGTCGTTATTAGGAAATGTAGTATTTTCAACTGTTAACGAATTCGATTACATTTGTTAAATTACAAAAAATAAGTGCACACAAAATTAAACATCTTAAGCTACACATTTGACATGCATCGTCCATTTATAACAGGGCTTCCCAAACTTTTCTCAATATGGTGCCCTTCTAATACTTCTTGTTTTCTACTCCCCGCTCCGTTCAATACCCAAAAAGTACTTACCTTCCACACTACAGTGAAATTAATTTATGTAGAACGCTTCGCAACTCCCCTGTTGTGATCACGCCACGCCCGAGGGCTCCATGGCGCTCAGTAAAGGAAGCCCTGCATTGTAAGGTTCTATTTCTTTTACAAAAAAAAATATTAAAAAAAACTCACATAACACAAAACAGAAAAATTTGGTTGTTACTAAACCAAATAATAGAACCGTTAAGGTGACTCAGGGCTACGAGTATTGTGGTATAGGTATATTATAATAATACGAGGTTCGGGAAAAGCTAGTAGTCCCGAAGTGGGGCTAATGTATCACTAAACAATTTTGTTTTGCTTGAAATAATGAACCTTAGTACCGCGAGGGTTCGGACGTGTTGTGAGTACCGACAAGAGTATTGTGTGTTTATTAATATTAAATTTGTTCCTGCGTAATTGATGTATTCTTAAACAGCCCTAGGTCACCTTATGTCTACCTATATCACTGGAATAATTTAGTACGGTCAACTACAGAAGCATACAAAGATGCAGAGTTAAGTGAACCCTCCCTGCATAGAAAGTCTGTATGCAGGGGGGTCACTTAACTATGCAGCTGACTCTACAAGAACTCAAATCGAATCGAAAAAATGCTAAATAGTGACGTGGCGGGTATATAATAATATATCAGTCATATCTTTCGTAGCGTAGCCATTTTACTCTGATAACAAACACGTCAACTATCTTCTTTTTTAGAGTCGAATTGGGTCCCACGCAATGTACCGGTCGTAGGATTTAATTATAAAAACAGTAATTATAAAATAAAGAGGCGAATATATGGAAGTATTAAGTAGTAACACAAAGCAGTAGTGAACCAAACGCATAAAGAAGTGCAAGGTATTGTGACCGCAGAATTTACAGTTAAAATTACAGGGTCTTACACTGCCATATACTGTACGGACCCGTACATATTTGTCCGGCCCTAATTTACTACATCCACCAAGCCATTAGGCCATCTTTTTAATTAGGCAAATTTGCGATTTCTACTTGTTGCACTACTTTACGCGTATTAATACAATACTAAGTTCCCGTTACACCATCTTCAACATGGAACTTAACATATAGCGTTGAACTCATGAACTGTTCATAACCACGATCACCGAAGGTTTGTGCAACCTTACGTATTTTTATCACAATAGGCGTGACATGTTTCGTCTGCGTCGGGCAGACATCGTCGAACAAACAGAGTGGAAACCAGTGCTTCCTAGAGGGAACGTGAATTTGTGTGATGACGATTTAGTAGACACGGTTAGTTCGGTGTGCCTGTCGTTGATACAGTCAGACTATCCGACAATTCAGACTCCCGCTACGACGGCACCGCATTGCGCGAATCACCCCGCTCCCGCTTCGTAGCGCGCGACCCGTTACCTACGCCGGTCTCAGGCAGTGATGCTCGAGCCGCGAAGGTGATAACACCACTCTGTCCGACGAAGACGAAACATGTCACGCCTATTGTGATAAAAATGCGTGAGTGTTAACCGTTGCAATTTAATATCAGTATGACTCACGAAAGTTTAAATTATATGTTTGTGCAACCGTTTTTATTTTACCACAATACAGCCATTTAAAACAAGTTCTACAACAGTCTCCATTTGTTTCAGATTGACCACAGCAGAGCAATTGTGACATTACCTTCGCATTTGAGCCCCTGTTTGATCAACCCGTAGAGCAGGTTCCCGCAGTGGTCGCAGAAGGTGGGTGACATGAACTGGTGGGGTCGGAACCGGTGAGGCACGTCCACCTTGAAGCGTTCGCGGAGATACTGAAACAGATTGGAGTAAATCTGTGATTCAATGGCTTGGTAGGTAAGAGCGTAGTGAGCGCACTCTATAATCAATTTTGAAATTGAATTTCGAATGGTTTCTTCAAGATAATTTACATGTGGATAACATTTGTAATCGTACGAGTATGCAGTCTTTATTTAAAATAAAAAAATGATGAAAATAAAAAAATTAGGAAAAATGTTGTATTCTATTCGGCGGCAAAGTTTGTTCAACTCACGTGCCTTGAGACCCTCGTAAAGCTCAAGATTCCAGTTATTGAACCACCACCAATTTAAGAATCTTTCGCTTTCTCGGGGTCTCAATTTATATTTAGCCCCAGAGGTAAACAACAAATGTGCCCCCTTGTATAATAAATAACTATTGTCACGTCTCTTTCTAACAAACACAAATGGCAAAGGGGCTGATAAAATGATTACTGTGAAATTGCAGCGTAGCAACTTTGCAGTTGGTTTTTCAAATTACATTAAACGTAGTACATAGTAGGTACGTTACGTAGTGTAGTATTTAGTGAGCTACGTCAGGTGTGCTCGCTGTTCATAGTCGCTTTCCTCTACAAAGCGGAAAACACTGGGATTGGCTACGAACGTAAGAAATGGTGGTACATACGGTAAGTTTTAAAACCGACAACGCATACAGATCAGGGTTCTCACCACAGTAGATGCTGATTGTAGTGACGAGCCCGGGCACTTCCCTAGCAGCTTGCTGTGGCATCGCTTATGCACGGCGGTCTGGCACACCGCGCAGCGGTATCCCTGCTTGCCGAAGCCCCATAAGAACTCCTTGCAGAACGCGCAGAACGTCGGCTGCCTAAAGAACTTTGCCACGAAGCGGTGACCGTTTACTTCATGCACCCTAGAACAGATATTACAGGTATGTTTAGATACAAGTATATGCCAATGTAAGTGTTTTGGGTACTTATTCGTCATACCATAGTCGGGTAAAACATACTCAAGTACATAATTGTTTTCAAAAAAGCTGTAAAAGGGTTTTTCTGTCATGTGATGTCAAATAGTACATTACTGTCGAGGCATCGAAAAAGGCGATTATGTTTAAACGGACGACTTATTAAAACAAATAAACGGGCGGCATGTCTAAACGCCCCCCGCATGTCCAAACGTGCACTGCAGCAAGTAGGAAAAAGAAGGTTCCGATTTTATGAGGTTTTGGTCTATTTGCACCATTTTTGGGACAAGCACTATACTTGACTCGGCTGGAAAGGCATTTGCAGGCTTCATATTAATTTGAGCGGATTAATAACAACTTAATTTATCTTCGTAACTTTGTCTGTGTAGGTTCCTAGTGTGACGAAAACTACGCAGAATTCCTTAAAATTCCTTCGTTGATTCCCGAAACTCATTAGGAACATAACACATTTTCCCTATTTGTGTTCTATTTAGACATATTGAGTGTTTTAGTGACAAACTCACACGTGTTTTGACGGCGATGGAATGCCAGGCCTTGAGCCAAGAATTCTGACGTGGTACACCAGGTAACCGGGATCGAGGGGGCGGCGCCAGTTGCCGGTAAACATAATTATCATGAATATATTTACTTAACGAGTATTCATTGATCCACGAGTTTGTCTTTATTTTTAGAAAAACAAATTAAATGCGTTAAGTTGGCCATTGACGATTACAGCAGAAAATTTCAGCTCCTTTCAATTCATCGTACTGAATATAAAAGTCATAATAATAAAGTAAAAATTTGTTCTCTACGCACTCTGTGCAAATGCAGCTCACGTTTGTGTAAAATGTTTGCTGAACTTTAACCATAGAATTTTATTACAAATGCACTAAAATCATTGACATTAAGACTCTTGGAATGTCATCTTTTCGAAGACTTGACTCCTATTGAATGAATTTTTTCATAGCTGCCTAATAGGTACTTTTGAACATTACGTGCCGGCCGTACTTAATGCGTTATGTATTGTGTGTGTACGCTATAGGCAGTGAGCCTACAGTACGTAAACCTACCTATTGCTTTACATATAGTGTGTACCTAAGTAGGCCTTGACAATATTTAGTTTGTATGTTCCACATAACATTACTTATACCAACTTATACCTAACTAATCCAGTCATTGAACTGACAATCTAAACTAAATAAAAATCTGAACTATACTTACGTAGTACCTACATTTTCTATTTACGCGTAATTTTAGGCACTACTAGGTACTCAGAGACCTAATATTATAATAATAATTCAAACATATTTATGTAGGAACGTATCACTACATAGTATAAAACAAAGTCGCTTCCCGCTGTCTGTATGTAATAAATAAAAGTACGGATCGGATTTTGATGCGGTTTTTTTAAATAGATACGTGGAGAGTGATTCAAGAGGAAGGTTTATATGAACATTGCACCCGTGCGAAGCCGGGCGGGTCGCTAGTTATGTATATAGCAAGATACTTAATATGTATGGTGGGTATGAATCTTCGCAATAGGGTCGTATATCGTAGTAAATTAATATGGAATACCACAAAGTAACGCCTGATCAATAAATGTCTTCTGCCTTTATATGTATTTAGTTTTGTGTCCCATGAAAATAAGGTCGATTTAAAAATATAATGTACTACAAGAAGAACAAGTAGTCAGAGCATTTTCTTTATACTTATCTCCCCTTATACTTATACATAGATAGAATAAGTATTCATGAACCTAGCATATTAAGTATTTTATTCTGGTCATGAGTGTCTTATTAAGATCACGTGTGTGACGCGCTTTAAAGATCAATGAACCGCAGCGTAACCGGCGCAGCGCTCGTAAACTACTTAAATGCTTATTAGTTATGCGCTAATATTTTCATCCTAATTTACGCTCCGCCCAGATAGTGTTTTCGAAATCGGTTACTTTATCGCAGCCGTAAAGAGGCCATTACCGCATCAAATTAGAGTTTCTGGCAATTAATCTATTTTTAGGAGTCTACAAATTCGTCGCTCCACTTATATAGCTCCTCCTCCTTGCGTCGAATTCCTCATCACTGAGGGTCGTGAGATTATCACTTTAGTTTGACGATGTTACGCCATCTGTCTCTGTTTTTAACGACGTGTAGGGCTTCATGGACTTTCGCATCGAGATTTGTGGATAGAACCATCATTTCGGACGTCTCTACGTGCTCGCTGCCTCTTTCCTCCAGTTCTGACCAGTAATAAAGATCTTTATTAGATTGTCATTCAGTTTCCTAGCAATAACGAAGGTAGTACTTACTCAAACTTATATAGCTAAACACTGCGATGTCATTAAAGGAGCAACAATATCGGTGAAGAAAGCCATTTTTTGTAACATACCTAGTAGGTACAGCTGCATTCTAAAAGTATAAATGTTGTAATCGAAAATTATCCAAACACAAACCGTAGGTTGACGGCGGTGGGTGGTACGGTCAGCTACATATAAGTGATATACCTACGTATTTATTACCTGAATTAAATTTTGATTTTCTTCCTCAGTAATAAGTTCCGAAGTGTATACATATAGACGTGACTGTACATATAATTTCTCGCTAAAACAATACCATCCTTTCGGAATAATTAGAGTGCCTATTTGGGATTTTGGTATTAATATACTTACTTGGTACGTATAATTTGCTCGTTTAAATTGGTCAAGCGACATGCCAGAGTCAAATGAGGCTATCTTACAGTCCTCAGACCTCTTTCTGACTGCCATAAAATACGGTTTTACGGTAGAGCATTCGGTTTTCTTTACAGGCAGAAAAAAACGTTGCTTACTTATTATGTTTTATGGCTCCTCGTCGCTGTGTGATGGACTTGCCCCGGGAGAGCCGCTGCCCTGCACCCCCGTCCGCGCCCTCGCTCCACCCCCCACCGCCAAACCACTGAAATTTAGACAAAGAGAATCTTTAAATTTTCAAGGCCAATCAGGCATTTTACCTATCAGGCTCTAGTTAGTTAGGCTATAGTTACTTACATACATACAAAAACTCCGGCATGTATTCCCAAAAAAAAACCGACCAAGGGCATGTCGGGCCATGCTCAGTGTAGGGTTCCGTACCATGCTCATAACAATAAAAAAGAAGTATCTTCGCAGCTCTTACCACTTATTACGCCATTTCAACCGCTAACATAAAAAAAATGGCTCAACCAATCAAAAATATAATATTCCTTGAAAAGTTTCACAAAGCTCTATTTTTGGGTGTGAAATTATCAGTATAACAACTTGAAAGTTATTTTCATCGGATATAACATTTTATATAATGTCATGGAATATACAATTTAAGGGGCATAATAGACTTTTGGTATAATAACAAAAAATATAATAACATGGTGATCGCAGTTCTACGTTCTACCTTACACTTCTCGCGTCGCTCGTCGCTGTTCCTTACGGAGACCCGTGTTAAGGTTGAATAGGAAGGATGTTATAATAGTAGTAGGGAAGTATTCTAGATTATACCAGTACTACATTATGGCAACTGGGAGTTACATGGAACATAGTTATATCGCACATACGTTATATGACTTTACTGTTAGGTTAATATTTGTTATATTACAAGTTCATCATACCTATTGATAGTTATATTTTATCAGAATATAGCAAACATTGTTAAACCAAAAGTGCATTACATCCCTTAATCGTTGTATCGGCCAATAATATACCAAAAGTTGTTATATTTAGTGACCATTACGCACCCATTATTTTAAACTCTCGGAGCGATTATTTCCGAAAATATTTACTTTATCAAAAAACGTTTTTAGCAATCTTTTTCATATACCTATTCAACGATACCTCACACTTAATGGTTGAAACGAAAAAAAAAGACACTTTACGTGTATGTACCCTAAAAATAAAAAGTTTTATTTTTTTATTGTTAATTACATACTTCTACTACTAGCGGTCACTGAGCTAAGCCGCAGACGGACGGACGGACAGACAGGCATGGCGAAACTATAAGGGTTCCTAGTTGACTACAGAACCCTAGAAAGGGTAACCAGAGCACATGAAACGGTTCAAGTATCAGTGTCAATGTTTGAATATAACGGAATTGTGATATTGCAGTGACACGTTGCCCACGACATACTAAACCTATATTCTGCTCTACAGTCGACTTCTATGAGTACGAGACCCACGGGAGCACACGAAGCACTATAGATGACTATTTTACTAGTCTTAAATTAGCATCAGTTCAATTATTTGCGTTAAATCCTAAATACGTGTCAAATAACTATGCCCGTAAACTAAATAAGATTTTCCCTTTTGTGTAGTTCAGCTTGTTTACTGACAGCCCAGATCTTGTATCAATCAACACTAATCACGTAGACTTGATCGGCTGCCAACAATTTATAGTCACGTTGACGAATAAAAGCGGTCAGCAATATCTCAGACCATCAATTACGATTTAGGGCAAGATATAAATGGTAACGTAAATCGTTATGGAGTTAACTAAAACAAAAATATTGCCTAGCTAACGTAAATAGTTCTAATACACACCGACCCTACGGCAAACTAAAGAGCAAGTAAATAAACGACGTAGCGCGCTTTGTATATGTAACTATAAACAGCTGAATTCGTTGAACTAATTCAGATCCCGTCCCGCTCGCAACTGAACTCCACGCCTCGCATGCTTTATGTGGAACAACGGTTGGATTTAAAGCGTGCATTCAGCAAGATCGTCGTAAAACGTTCCAAGCCAAGAATTCGAGTCGCTCGGGTCGGCGTGAAATGAGAAATTTGTTCAACGTACCCGAAACCACGACGGCATCGGCATCTAGCGACCGCGGCACACACTCGGTGCATCGCCAAATCCCGTCGTCACTCGTTAGGCATAAAAGCCATCGCCAAATAAAATGGCCGTAACCGTAGTGCCCTTTCAGCTGAAGACTCGCTACTAGTACCAGTATTATCATAGAAAGCGACTCAAGGTCTTTTTTATGAATTCTCTGGCATGGATCCGGGTGATTGCAGCTCTGAGTTATACAGTACTTGTTGTGTATGTCTAATGGCCAAAATTGAGAATTCGTCTGTCATGAAACTCGTTACGAGCTAGATTTATTTCTTTCAGGTCACGTGTTGATAGTGACTCACATTAAGTCATTTTTGCTGTCATCAAGTAAAAGCAGTTCAAATTCATAACCAATAATTATTTTTTCCCCTCACTAGCTCGGAAAGCGCTGTTTTGTCCTTTAAAACTAGCGTGGAAAAACGCATTTTATCCACATGTGGGGCAAAGTAATCTAATTCCTATCACTTACCCCTGGTCCAGTATAAGTGAGTCCTATATGCCCATAGTAAATATGCGCAGTCGGAGGTCACACCTTAAATTGGTCATGTGATCATGTCATATCCCGCACTTGGTAAGCTGTTGGCAATATCTAAGTACCAGGAGCGTACCTACTCTATAAAAAAAATTTAAATTGATTTTTGATGGTTTCTTCAAGATAACTTACATGTGGATAAGATTTATAATCGTATTTAGTCTGTATTTTCCTCGCAATAGTGAGGGGAAAAATGTTGTATTACACTCGGCGGCAAAGTTTGTTCAACTCTCGTGCCTTGAGCTAGTAAAGCTCAAGATTCCACTTATTGAACCACTCGCTACGCTTGGGTCTCAATATAAGCCCGAGAGTTAAACAACAACTTTGCCCCCTTGTATAATAAATAACTATTTTCTTTCAAAATGACATTGGGTCATTTTCTTATCTGAGAAGCGGGTTGAAAGTGATACGCTTCGACCCTATTAGTCCCTTTCGAAAAGACCCGTCCGAAAACAATGGATAAAATAGCAGGGGGGTGTCACTCCACGTTTTACGTTGACACAAAATCTTTCGCCTACATGCGGCATAAACTGTCAGGGTTCGCGCAACGCCTATTTATACGTTCCTATTTATACGTTTATACAAATTGTTGTACCACCATACGCACCTAACAGCTTGGTGACAACCCTAATGTTAATGTCATCTTGACATAATTATGCATGTTAGACAACGTAAACGTCAAATGTAGGAAAGAGAAGCTTCTGTATACTTTAGTACTGTACTTATTCTGTGATAATAAGGCTGGATTTGACCAAACTTTATAACCAAGAGTAACGCTTACTCTTGGATACTAATGTCATAATACTCATAATCCCATAGTAATTTAGAATAAGAATAAGAAACATTTATTCGTGACGATCACACAACACACAACACATAAAAAAAGAACAAAAACAGGAAGACAGAATTGTCAGAATTTGACGTTACTATCTGAGAGTAAGCGTTATTCTCGGAATAAAAGTTTAATTTATTCTTGGCTTATACTTATTCTACGAGTATGTACCTATACTCATTCTGTGATAATAGTTTACCTGTCAAATAGTTAGGGGGCAAAGTTGCTGTTTAACTCTCGGGATAATCTTGAGACCCGAGCAAGCGAAAGATTCCGAAATTCAATTCAATAACTGGAATCTTGAGCTTTACGAAGGGTCTCAAGGCACGAGAGTTTGCCTCCGAGTGTATACATCATTTTTCTCCTCAATAGCTCGAGGAAAATAAAGACTACATACGATTACAAATCTGAAACTTTAACTTGAAACCTGCACCCATGCGAAAAGAACGGTTGTGAAAATGTACATTTTTAACCGACTTTTCAAAAAAGATTATCTCATGTGGACGAGCTAGATCTGCTGCTATATTACACGCAACAGCGTGAAACCGAGGACAAGGTAGGGGCAACAGTGCACCTGCGCAATCACTACCTTCGGTTCCGACGCGGAATGCAGTTTCCAGCGTTCAAAATAATTGGCCAAAAAAACAACAAAGCGGTTAAAGAGCTCGAGTTGAAAGCTTTCGGGGTTTTGAATATGGGCTCGAGTGGGTCAGAGCGTAGACTACATCAGGCTGGACCTTTTAAGTTTAACATTTATATTCAGTGAGCCCCTAACGATTCGGTGATCGCTACCGGTGTTTATCTAGTTGATCACAGAAATATCACTGAATATACGTTTCTTGTCGGTCATAATGAAGTCCATCTCGTTTCTCGTGGAACCATCGGGACTCATCCAGGTCCATTTCCTATAGGGCGACTTCTGAAAGAAAGAGTACCTACATACATCATAAAAAGTTCCTCTCTCTCCAGAAAGTCGGCTAGCCTCTGTCCCCTAGGGTTCCGTTGCCCATACCCAAATTGCCCCACTCTTAACTCATCATCGTCTTTGCCCAACTTTGCGTTGATGTCCCCCATTTACGCTAGGCTAGAGGATAGTAACTTACTAAGATCGCTGTCAATGTAAACAAATCTCCATATTGATAGTAATAACCTAAATTTTAAGTTTTTAATGAAATATCCAAGATCAACTTATTTATCTTATGTTTTGTATGTTACGATAATACGACCGTTTTAGTAGTGAATGGTTTCAGTGGTGTTTGATGAGATAGTGTGAAATTACAAGGAGAAACAGTGACAAAACATGTGGCGCCTTTTGTTTACATTGTTAGGATTTAGGAAGTTCCATTGACGGCGATTTTAGTTACTGCAATAAACTTATCTTAGTTTCACTCGGACTTCCGGAGCGTCTTGATTATTCGTGCATTCTAAATTTGCGAGTGATGTCAAATCATGACCATATTTTAAAGTTCGAATAGGGCCCAAGTGTAACGAGGATCTGTAATCGGGTAAAGAGCACCAAGGTTACTTCACTCCTGCAATGCACGGATATAAATAGAGGAATCGAATGAGTTAAACGTTTGTGGAAGTCTGACGTGCGTCATTCAGGTATCAGGGGCCTATTCGGATTTGCAAAATGTGATAGTATGATTCCATATCCAGTTTGCCGCGCTCACATTACTGTATTGTTGCAAGAGATGCCGAATTATGTATGTATCTACAAACATCCTCATATTTAGAAAAAATAATGAGTTTTAGACATCATTGAATTATAATTAAAAATGTATTTGATAGCAAGCGCTCGGTCGCTCTAAGCGAAGCGGTGTGCAAGTACGAGTAAAACTCCCTGCTGTTTTATGCAATAAAATTGGTAAATATTGCTATTAGAATTTGGTCTTCTAAATATGGTACCGGAATGCGTACGTTGAACTGAGGTTGATTTACTACTAATGCATGTATTACCCTGGATCATTAAGATTGCGATTATTTATGAGGTAATTTCAGAACACGTGGGTTATCCCATTCTCTGCGTACAGTCACCTGCAATAGTATATGACGCTATGAAGGCCGCAAAAATATGTGACACGCTCTTATGGCGATACAAACAAGAATGCGTCAGATTTTTTTGCAGCCTTCATATAATCCTGTACTATTGCAGGTGACTGTACAAGCAGTTGTATATATATCATCATAATCAAGCATTTATTTCTTAGAGTATGGTACAATGTTGGTTAGTAGATTATGTAAGGTCAACATATTCTGCCGGCATGCATCGGCTTAGACATATGAAAATATATATTTTTTTAAATATTTTTCAGAAATAGTTATTTATTATACAAGGGGGCAAAGTTGTTGTTTAACTTTCGGGCTTATATTGAGACCCGAGCAAGCGAAAGATTTCAAAATTGAGAATCTTGAGTTTTACGAAGGTCTCAATGCACGAGAGTTGAACAAACTTTGCCGCCGAGTGTAAAACAACATTTTTCACCTCACTATCGCGAGGAAAATAAAGACTACATAGGTACAATTACAAACATTATCCACATGTAAGTTATCTTGAAGAAACCATTCAAAATTCAATTTCAAAATTTGTCATAAACTTCGCACCTGGTAATTAAAAATTGCTAACAGCTTACCAAGTGCGGCATACGACTTGACCAATTTAAGATGTGACCTCCGATTGCGCATATTTAGTATGGGCATATAGGACTCACTTATACTGGCCGGGTGGTAAGTGATGGGAATTATAGCAAGGTCAAATTACTTACCCCACATGTGGATAAAATGCGTTTTTCCACGCTAGTTTTAAAGGCACAAAACAGCGCTTTCCGAGCTAGTGAGGGGAAAAAACATTTGTCAAGCTACTTGTACAGTCAACAACACAGCTGTGAATACAGCCAAAGAGCCAAAAATATGTATACAGAACTTTTTTGCCAGAGAATTAAGGTATTATACATATTTTTGGCACTTTGGCTGTATCCACAGCTGTGTTGTTGACTGTACCATAGAAAAACTTTCTTCTGGAATAGATTTGTTGGCAGCATTTTATAATCATCTAGCAATCTATAGTCTGACAAGCCAAGGTCACAGTAGATTTTTTAATTTTTTTGTTTATGTTTGTGTGTGTATTCCTTTTTTTCGGTATCAAAAATGTATCGATTTCGATAATATTATTTTTATTCAAATTTCGAACACATCTGACACATGAAAATTTGATTTGACCTCTATTCTAATACTCGTACCTATCACACGAGATGAAGTTTAGTTTGAAACGAATTGTCAATTGCATACAATGACGCACGCAAGTCGCACGTTATTTTGATATCGAACTATATGTAAATTGGGGCCAACTCTTGTTTGTCTCTGAATTTATAAAATATAAATGTCAGAAAAGTTTTTACTCCCGAAAGTCGCAATGGCGGTCGATATATATGCGCTTTGAACGCATAATGAAGAGTAATTATATTTGTGTATATAAAGCAGTGTAGGTATGTAATTGTAAATAATTAGGCATTATATATAATCACATAAACTACTATTTATATCACCGCAATTACTATTGAAATTGAAATGAAACACTTTAAAAAGTGGCATTGAAACGAATTATAGGCACCTAAATCCCCTTGTTCTTCGTTCATGTTTTTTATATAAGTATGTTCCTTGATTTTTCGGAGACTAAACCGATTTCGATTTGAAAAAAAGACGCATAAGTATTTAGGAACAATTGTCCTGATTGTTATTAAGTCAGAGTCTGAAAAGATCATGGAAGAAATCAAGGATTTTTTTTTAATATTATAAGCACAACTTTGCACACAACTTCGAGGCACGTAGTCATTTCAGCGTTTGCAACGAATTGTTATTTGTTAGAAATGTTAGAATGAATTAGACGGCCCAGTAGATGACATTGACCCAGTGAATGACATTTTCACAGTTTATTAAAAAACCATTGTTAACATAATCCCAAAACAGCTTCAATTTGACTGTTAATGTCATCTTTGATTGTTGGTAGTAAAACTTTCATCGATTCATTGAGTATTTGTGAGATAGTTTTTGTGATCAGGTGGTCAAATCTGTTAAGACTGTGGATTGTATAAGTGAAGTGAAAAACAGGATTTAATTCGTTATGGATAAGTGTTTATTAAAACTGATGTTTAATACAAACAATGGATTGTGTGTATTTAAAGTTGATTAATTTTTATACAGTGTGTAAATCGAATACGGGCGAACCTCTTAACGGTGGTTAGTATAGGACATAAGAAATGTAATTAGGTAACTTTTAAATGGAATTGCAATTAAAATGTTATCCATAGAAAATAATTCGGCCCGCAATGTAATGCAAACACACTCGCGTTACACATTCGTTGACAACTGTCACCGTCTAATATTTTATAGTACATTGCTGCTGAAAATTTTATTAAAAAAATAATGATGGGGTCATAATTAAGTGTAACTTAAAAATATGTTTTAATTATTGATAACACTAATGAATTCTATGTTTGGTTAAATTTAGCGCCCGTATTAGACTTGCACACTGTATGTTAGTATGTATTTTGGAGTCATACCTATCACACACAGGGACAAAATTATAGCGTGTAGTATTAAATGACACCCATGTTATGATTTTGCATAATGTATGATTTTATGGAACTTTAAGTTTTTTTAGGCCGAACGGCAAGGCGTCCGGCTTTGTTATTATTATTAACCTATCTGCAGTTCAGTAATCGTCTCTGAATACTTCATGCAACGCCCTGTCATACACTGAGACACCGATTCTCCATAGTCATCCATTGGACCATTTGAAATTTTGCAGGTACAATTTGAGATGTCACGGAAAATTGGAATTACTTACATACTAATGGTTTGAGGTTTCTATAACCTTGAGAAAGAACCAGTTTATAAATTTGCATTTAGGTACTTAAGCTTTTAGTAGTTTTCTTCGTAAATATCTGAATTAACCTCTTAAAGTGTCATCTACTGGGCCGCTTACCTTAAGAGCCTTAAGTAAATATTGCAACTCATTAGTTAAATTTGTCATCTGTTAGGTATGTATAGCTCGGACCGGCCTGTTCCCATAGACGAGAGGCTGCATTCGACATGGCTTGTCATCTGTTAGGTATGTATAGCTCGGACCAGCCTGTTCCCATAGACGAGAGGCTGCATTCGCCATGGCTTGTCATCTGTTAGGTATGTATAGCTCGGACCAGCCTGTTCCCATAGACGAGAGGCTGCATTCGCCATGGCTTGTCATCTGTTAGGTATGTATAGCTCGGACCAGCCTGTTCCCATAGACGAGAGGCTGCATTCGCCATTGCAGGGCTGGTTGGTATCTTAACATACACCTTCAATCTTCCTTGCAGATCATAGAATATACAAGAACACAGGTGCGTCGTGTATCGCGAAACCTCCCGTTTTTCCTCTTCCCCAAATACTCGAATTTGCAGGTTCCATTATCGCATTTGCAATTACCTACCGAAACAACTGCTGTTACCAAAACAAAATAAATCCACCGCACGGTAGATACGAGTAAGTATATCCAGTTTAAACTGCATATGTTAAATCGGAAGGGATCAAAGTGGTGCTTTACTGTTACTCTTTTTCATGTTTTCTGGTCTTATCTGGTGGAATCATGCTGGTATGATATAAATAAATAAATAAATAATAAATAAAGGTTATAGGACATTCTTACACATATTGACTAAGTCCCGCAGTAAGCTCAAAAAGGCTTGTGTTACGGGTACTCAGACAACGATATATATGTATATAATATACAAATACATAAATACATAGAAAATATCCATGACTCAGGAACAAGTATCTGTGTTCATCACACAAATAAATGCCCATACCGGGATTCGAACCCAGGACCATCGGCTTAGCAGGCAGGGTCACTACCAACTACGCCAACCAGTCGTCAAACGATAATGATCTTGAGTAAGAATCGAGTAGGGTCGAGTAGAGTATAGGGTATGGCAGGGTAGAGTAGGTTATGGTAGAGTAGGTAGGGTAAGATAATGAAAGTATTTTCATTTGATTATCAAAATCCATTTAATTAGGTACTTATCAAAATTATGTTCACCTTCAGCGTTAACACTTGAAACACTCATTATTATGCTCGAATTTTATAATCGTGTGTTAAGATCAAACACTCGGCCATACATATATTTAATGGCCTCCTAGCCTAGTCGGTAGTTAGGTACTCCGCCTACGAAGCAGTAGGTCCCGGGTTCAAATCCTGGTCAGGGCATTTATTTGGGTGTTTATGACGAATATTTGATCCTGAGTTATGGATGTTTTCTATGTATTTAAGTATTTGTATGTATCTATCTATTAATTATATACATACATATATATCGCCGTCTAGTACCCACAACACAAGCCTTACGTGGGACTAGGTAGATTTGTGATTGTCCCATTAAATTATAAAATACAGGAAACTCGGAGAATTATATGTTTAGACTTTTACAAAATAAACGATACAAAAGCCTGGTAATTACATTTCTGTCGGAATTAGTAACAAGATGTGGATGACGATTTCTAAATTCCGATGCGAGTTTGATTGAGTAGGTAAATAAACAGTCTTTAGATACCTACACTGAACTGAAATTAGCTTCGATTCCTCTGTACTAACTCATCTATAATACCCAACAGAAATGAAAACGGGGCACATTCTGTGGTATTTGACAAAATAACCCGTTTTCGTTGCTTTTAGGTGTTATTAGATTGGTGTAACGGTGGAATTGGTGTAACGAGATTGTTTTTGTTTTTACTCAAATCGGATTGAGGTTTAGTTTCAATTAGGTTTAGGTACTGAAAATATTGAAATAAATCATTTAATTAATTTTAAGCTGCCTCTATAATTCCACTCGCCTTTTTTGTGATACAGTGGTTGTTTAGCTAGATGTCAATCTGAATAGGCATATTTAGTGAAGCGTAGGTATTTATTTATCTACGGTTTTAAAAAGAAACTCTCCAATACTTATGGATATAATGCCGATTCTGCTTGATAATAGGTAGTTCACAAATTGCGCTGGACGCTGACTATTCCCAATATTGTTTGAAGCCGCAAGAAACTCACGTCATTCGCGATTCGCTGGGCGGAGTGCCGGGGCGCGCGCTGCGCGGGCGCGGGCGAGGCTCGGCGGCGCCCCCCGCCCGTGAAGATCATCGCGCGCGCATGCCTGCGCCGCCGACCCGCGGCTGCGCGCTGCGCGGGCGCCTTCGCAATCCGCAGCGTATTTATAAACGGAATTCCACACACTCGCGCGGTATCCGCCACCGGATACAACTTTTTACACGACTTTCGGCACTTACGTCGTACGGAGCACTGAAGAGGCGGGTCGGCGCGATTGTCTGCCGCAATCGTGACTCAACACGGGTCGCCGTGCGCACACGTTACCGTCAAATGGAGTTTCAAATAATAGTAATCTTATAGAGATTTCTAAAGAATGCATCAAATGAATCTTACCTATATATATCATGAATATAAATACCGGCCTCGATGTAGATTTTATATACTTAGACATTCCATGTGACAATGGGTCATGAAATGTGTTGTTATGAATTTACGTTGTTATCAATCGGTTTGTAAAACTGTTTAAAGCTATAAGCGTTTAAATCTGCTTTAAGATTCATGGCCTAGTTCTCTGTGAAGATGAATAGCAGCTGACAGATGATGGCTCACGCCAAGCAAAAATAAAGGAAGACAGTTTAAAACGCGGCGTTGTTTGGAAATCTGGTGACTAGCGGCCGCGTCCTCGGCTCGTATATAAAGACCATTAAATTTAGTCGGTGATTAAACAGCGGTGAGTTTACGAGCGATCCCCGATAGTTGTTTGCTCCGCGGTTCACGCGCAACTAACAAGTAGTTTGATGGGGAATCGATACGAATAAAATAACTCAAGTGTACACGATCGAGCATACTTATCCTACACTGTTTCAATATTGATGGTTAGTATGAACTGGATTCCTGACTGGAATTTTCACGCCCATGTTCAGGGCAAATGATAATTTAAGCGTAAGTAGGTATCAGTAGCAGGGTTCATAGAAGTCGATTCGAGCTTCCCTGACCTCGCTTCGGCTTCTCTTGCATGAGCCAATTCTACTACATTTTCCTTGATGACTTAAAGAAATAACAGGTGAAATCATCTATACTGCTTGCCCAAAGAACATTTTGGCGTTCCGCCACTGTAAGGTATTTGTGCAGTAGGTACAGTCAAGTGTAAAAATATGGTGGTGCACATCTTACTCAAAAATATGTCCCATAGCACCTTATGCCGGTGTAATAAGAGCGTAGTACCATATTTATGAGACGATTATGTCGAACCATATTTTTGCACTTGACTGTACACATCATACCTAGCCACCTGTCTGTGTTAGTTACACACATACCCAATGTGTAGTAGGTAATATTACCTACTACACACATAACACGATGTTCAATCGTAACTCACATTTTATGTAAGGATTCGAACAGTGATCTAAATAGATATGTGAATGGAGATCCATTCACAACAAAATAAACAACATTCTTACGTGCTTAAATATTTATTTGGTAAAATACGAATTAAAACTAACTTCTGGTAATGTAACCAACAGCTGTTTCCATTGATAGAAACTTGATTATTATTAGAGTACTTGATTTTATAAAACTTGACATTCGCCATCTTTGATTAGCCGCCATTTCTATTAGTTACCACCTAACATCCTAATTAATAACATGTCTAACTGCTGTATAAATAAAATTTGGTACCCCCAAGTTATTTCTTGGCTGGTCCATGAACTAATTAGTCTAATTACATAAATTTCTGTAAACATTATTAAATAAACTAATCTCGTCTTGTTTCCTGAGAAAATGCAATAAAAAAGTAAGAATTGCTATGAGTAATAGATTGTTTGATTACTTTCTTTCTAAAAAAGTGAACAACGTGTAAGATGAGCGCAGCACCTGCGAACAAGAACCATTTATTTTGTAGGTTTTTATTTTTCTTACCTATAGAAACTTAATACTTTCGCTGTGATCCCCAAATTGGCGACGGTATGTCTGAGTGACTGACTGGAGTTTAAACGCGAGAATTTCAAGTGTAGGTGGGTCGTTCTTGTTTTTCACCGACGTGCAAACGTTATTTTCTTGAATTTTCAGACATTTCTGATATTTAGAATGATAAAGGTAGAAGATATTTAAAAATTACATTTGTATTGGAACAGACCATTCGATAGTTCTTGTTAAATATGTGGGTATTTTTCTTTTCAGTGGCTTTCTAGAAAATACTGTGACACTGTCGCCCTTTTCAGTGGAGATAGACTCTCGACTGACCACTCTGTCACTCACAGTGTTTGGAGTAAAATGATCTTAGTAAGTTGATATTCACTAGCCATGGAAATGACAAGTATTCTGTACTCATAACTTGGTTTACCCAATAGGTATTATGGGCATTTACCTCCAATACAAAACATCATAATAAAATTCTTAATTCACTTTTCTGACCGGAGACAGATCATTGTCGAAAAAAAAAAAAAATACGTGTGGCACTCGGGGACTGCCGCGGTAAAGCTATTGCATATCATTTTGTATCAACTTATGCAATTACTATATGTTACCCGCGACTTCGTCTGCGTAGTATGTTTGTTTGTAGTATGTATGTTTGGTAGTGTATTTTTATTACCATAAGTATTAAATACCAAATTGACTTGAACTGTAAATTGCTAATTAAATTCCGGGGCCGTATAAAACAAACAACTAACTTGCAACTACAGTAACCTGTTATTCTTTGTTCTCGTTAATAATTCAGGATATACCAAAAATGCTGGTGATCAATATTGTAATCTGATTTGGAAAAAATAGGACTAAATGTTTTTTTTGTCAAACATTTTTTGTTTATTTATTCTCCTAACCACAATTCGATACTGATTAGTGATTACACATTTAATCGAATCACCAGCATTTTTGTGACAGCTGTATGTATCTTTGACCACATATTAATCTTTCAGTGGCTGGATACGCTGTAGATATGCTAAAAAGTACGTCCAAGTTGACATAAATTATCTTTCAATGAAATAAGTAATCAAGGCCGAGTGTTTTTGATCACGGTTTACAACACTGCCTTAAGCTCACTGAATTTAACCCACAGAATATCAGTCGGTACCTGATTACAACTAACTTCCCAGTGAAGAAAAACATTGCGAGGATACCAAAATAATTACGTCACGCATATAATAATTATAAACTTTCATTAGGTAGGTAAGTATATATTATGTCTCATCTCAACCAAGGACGATCTTATGATAGGATCGGCAGAGGCCTTTATTCGCATTTACACAGGCGTTCAAAAGTGCATGGGCAATTTATGAAAGAATTCATTCATAAACTGCCCATGCAATTATAGATTTGACTATTTCACTTGCTTCCTTCCCCTTTGCACCTCTATATAGGATGATTTTCATAACAAAAACTATTCTGTCCTTTCTTAGGAGTCAAAACATCCCCATGCCAAATTTCACCTTAATCCGTTCAGCGTTTTTAATTTAGTGTGAATTGGTAACAGATAATAGTTCATCAAATTTACAATATTAGCATCGCATGGAAATTTGTCCAAAATGTAATTGAAGAAACCGTGCTGGTTTTGTGACAACATCGCTACGCAAGATCAGTTTGCTAGACAACAAAAATAAAATAGATGCCATTATTAAGTAAAATGTATCTAATGAGACTAATGGCATGCCATGATCTAAGAATGTTTTTGCGCAAAGTTAAAATAATTTTAATCAAATCAATTTAACGGGGATATAGGCGATACCTAGTTCCATTAGTGCCATATAGATAGAACTGTAATAAGTGCCATCCTAATCCATCAAGTTGTGCATATTCAGTAATAAGCCGTTTTAGTAAAGTAATCGTACAAAAAAATCTGAGTTTATTTATAAACTATCCTTGTCCAATATTTAATATAAAAACCGTACTGGCTTTGTGACATTGTTCTTTGCGCAAAGGCAAAATCGTTGCGTTTGGCCATTGTACTCCCCTGGGCCCGCTATGAGGTATGTATGTCATCCGCTTGTACAATGCATGGTGGGTGTTGACAGCCATATATACATTGAGTTGCCGTATTTGTAGTGGTTGGATTCCGCGTCACTAAGACCTCAATGATATTGTCCTGAGGTCTCTTCAGTCAGCGGGTGTTCATTCCGTTCTGGAGCCACTGGGTTTAGCCGCACTGATAGCAAGATGGAGTGACCCTGGTGCTGTGGAAAACGGGGCGGTGTTCAGTGTGGGATGTTACATGCGTTAGCACAATTTCGACCACCCATATTACTCGCACTTCCCACGTAGCAGGAGCCCTCTGCCGAAACTCTAGCGGTGGCGAAGCGGCAAAAGTGTGCGCTCCCTTCTGGGATAAGATCCCAAACGGATAGCGTAACGTAATAAGACAACAGTTTGTCACCTTTGTGTGACAATTTCTGATAATTCTATACAGTTACTCACATTTGACAGCAATCACCGTCGCACTATCCATGCAACTTGTCTTTTCATGAACTTATAGCATTATCATTATCAGATGACATTCGTGGATAAGCAACTTAGGTCTATAGGACATGGATACAATACATGTTCATGCCTTTGGTTGTGGAGACAGCGGGCTGCTACAAAGTTACCATTATTAGTGATTTTATTTATTATCAAATTTATCACAGCATAAAACATATCATATTTACATAGATTTAATGGATCCCGGCACATTGGTCACTTTTCAACTCATTTCCTAAAAACACAGTTCTGTATTTTTTGTGCACTTTCGTCAGTAGTGACAAATATGTACCTACTTAAGTTTAATTTCTGTTTGTTTATGACACTACTGAACAAAACAAACTTAAAATAAATTTGGGTACATTTTCGTCTGCAGTGAAAGAGAGCTTTTTTATAGGCGAAAAACATACGGTGATCATCGTCTTCGAACACCACAAACAAAATATTTACAGCACGCAGCAATATCACCTTTGTGATTATCACAATAAGGAACAAATCTAATATACCAATAGAAAATATTTGATAAACAAGACAAAGGCATATTTCGATACTCTACTTCTTTGTAGGTACTAATATTTCTTATGCCAATGAAATTTCCACTTTATTCCGTTGTGCACTAACGTGCTAAATTCACAAATTTAAAATGGTACTTAGTACGACTTTGCATTTGCACTAAGGTATCGATTAAAAAAAGAAAACGATTCGCAGTCTAAATAAAAAATTAGGCGCCTTTTGCCTTTAATTCGATCCAGCCAGTATATTATGCATCGATTACAAAATCGATTTAACATATTTGATTTTGGCGGGACTAAAATAATAGTGTTTATTTTGACGTTTGACATCGCCGTATCTCTGGTAATAAGAGCTACTGTCCTCAATATTTTGTATAGAATATGACACTTAGCGACATTCGTTTGGAGATATATCCTTTCCCCGATAAAGAACTTTGTAACAAAGTGAATAAAGTCGGTTTTGGTCCGTCGGAGTGGGGAGCGTCAGGTTTTTTTTCGTTACGGAATTTCTGGATTCGGTCCCCGCGCTCAAGGCCCGCGATAGAAGCTATGCAATAGCTTAAAAACAACCCCAGTACACTATTAATATGTGAATGTGACATAGTGCATGTTTTCACACAGCACCATGACGCCACCATATAATGCCCTCAAACGTAGGTACTCCTTGAACAGAAAAGTCCACTTTTCTTCCCGTCTAATAGATAAGAATTATATTCTCTCATTTTGTAATTAGTTTTAAGTATTTAGGATGTACGTTTCGTACGCCGAAAGGCACACCATAGCTGTACCTATAGTGTGCCTTACCTATGATGACGAAATAAATGATTGATTCAGAGAAAACTGTTACTTTGATCCCTCTCAGCAGGGAAGGAAAAGTGATAGTGAGTTGAGGCTAAGTTTGGAGTGTTACCGAAACGTAAGTCTCGAGTGACATGGGGAAGATGTAGGCGGTGCGCGGCGCCAAGGGCTGCGTGCCTCGCGCCATCAGGATCAGCAGCAGCGCGCGAAAGCGAGGCGAGAACGACAGCCAGTCGCACCAGTAGACAGACGTGTTCAAATACTCGCTCTGAGGATCATTTAATTTTATTTAATAGGTTAATATTCTCTGATAGTGTACCTTTATATATTAAAGGATATAGCGAGAAGGATGCGTGAACGCGTTCAAATTATTTACATTTCATATTATTTATTACTGAGACTGTAGCTGAATTAGTGTAAGATTTTCCCATAGTATTTATTTATGAATGGCATGATACGGAACGGATACCAAAAGCCGATGAAGAGATTATAATAATATTCTGGAAACAGCAGATTCTGTATTCTCGCTTGTTTAATAGACTGGACTGAGAGCTGGCTACGGAAATAGGTTTGCAATTAGTAGACCGACGACATCCCTCTAAGTTAGTGTGCAATACTATCATTATTAATTAATTCAGGCGCCTGGCAGCTGTTCATCGGTGGGTGTGACAATGGCTGGGCAACAAAGGGGTTGTAAAATAAATTGAAGGTGTGCAATTTGTAGAGCTCTGAGTAAGGTGTGATATACTAGCTAATTATGGATTTAATTCGAATACAACAATGCCAGGCGTTTTAATTGGGGGAAAAGTAGTGTCAGGTGACCAAAAGCTAGCTACGGAAATAAGTTTGGAATTTATAGAGCGACGAAATCCCGCTACTTAGTTATATAGTCCCGTTTCCACCCTTTAGGTGTTTGGGCATCCCGTGGGTCGGTACCGACACAAGAAAATAACGATCGATTCGAGTTCGCGCGGAGAATTACTTCATAGTTTACCAACCTCGCTCTTAACCTGAGTCCCATAGTAGCAATAGATGAAAAGCTGCGCCAATATGCACCCCAGGTACACAAACATAGTAAAGAATTCCGCCGATAGCAAACTTAACTGAAAACATATTTTTAACATTATGTTTGTTTTATGTATTCATAGAGGGTGCGGTTCACTCTATATAACAGCTTTTGATATAATATTTCTCTTTCCTTATAATGTTTTTCTTCACCGAAAAGCAACTGCAGGTAAACATCAAATGATGTTTGTTATATTTCGTACGCAAGTTCCGAAAACTCATTGGCATAAGCCGACGGAATTTGAACTCGAGATTGAAACTCCACCAGTGCTTCAGTGTTGGTCAAAAGTGGTCAAAATAACGATCAGAGGGTATAATTTATGAAGGTTATGACTTATGACAACGACTTACATATTATTGGGTCTAACCAACATTCGGTATAACAGACATTCGATATATCAACTTTTAACCTTACACGGTAGTAGAATCATGTAGAATGTACATTTTTCATAATACCGATATAACATAAATAACATTCAATGGGTTTTATTTGCTGTGGGAATTATCAATCATAGTAAGTGAAAATCGTTTTCTAAGGCAAGGTAAATCATAAATCATGAGCTCGGGGCCCCGTAAAAAAATTAATAAAATAAATGTTTTTTTGTTAAATAAATTAATGTTTATATTTAGGTAAATTATATGACTTCAGCTTTTAACAATTGTTTAGGAAGTCACATATCGACATAGGAATCGCTGGAAAAAAAATCTTGGCAGGTAGGGACTTCCTACATCGATAAACTCAATTATCCTAATGCCTAATGCTTCCGTAGAGCATTGCCCTCTACGGAAGCGAAACGTTGACAATGACACAAGGAGATAGGAAAAGATTGGAAGCATTTGAAATGTGAATCCGAAGACGTATGGATGGCATAAGATGGTGAGAAAGAGTAACAAGTAAATGAGGAGGTGTTGCGTAGAGTAAATAAGAGATGAACAATTCCGAAAAGAATAAATATTAGTTATTGAAGTGAGACGCGGAAAAATAATTGGACATTTGATACGACATAACCACTTCTTCAAAACTATTCTGGAGGGAAAGATAGAAGGCAACAGAGGTAGTGGCAAACCAAGAAGATTTTACATAGGCCAAGTGAAGAAAAAAGTAGAAGCTGTGTCGTATTAAAAGGCCAAAGTGCTGGCTCAGGACAGAGAGAGAATAACTCTGATTATGATATGACTTCATAAATTATACCAGTAGATGTTATGTTAAACATACATTATGTTAGGTAATTCATATTACGGAAAGTGGGTATCTAATTACGTCAAACAAGTGTAAAATCTCTTCAATCTTATATCATTTAAAATTATACCAAATGTTGTTATACGGTAAAAATATATGAATATATTGTTCTTATAGGCATCATTACACAGCCATTTTAACACCAAAAATGTTTTTTTGCAACAAACAGTTTTGAAAATACTCACAGCAGCAATCTTGTAAACAGTCATACATAAAACCCAAGCAGTAGTAAAGAACTGAGCAACCATGGCCTCGTCGAACACTTCTTCTACCTCCTTGAGAAACCTACAATACAGTTAATGGGCATTTTCAGAAATAGGGTACCATTTTCGTTTTTTTTTTTAATATAGGAAGTTTTGGGTTTTTTATAACCAGAATCACGAGTACTATTGATTAAAAAAAAGAAAAAGAGTGTCCCTTTTTTTTGTCAGCTTTTTAACGCATTTTTTCATACATTTCGTATGGGCCGTTACAAAACTGACAAAAAAATGTTGTATGGAAAATTGAGGACCCATTTTCATTAAAAGGGTGCACTTATTTGTGAAAATGCCCTAATACGAGCTTAATCGTAAACAAATAAGCATTCCTCGATAGTACCAACCAGTTCGAATAATTATACTAATTATAGTAAACGCACCGATAATGGATCGTGATAGGTGATGAAACGCTAAATGCCAAAAATCCACATAAACTCGTTTATAGCTTTTAACATTGACACGTCATCAAGCTGCTAAAGATTGAGATTTTTGGTAATTTCTGTCTTGTGAGGTGCAAGGACAACTAAATGACGAGACGAGATCGACCACAAAATCATAATCATTTCAGATTTTTCCACGTTACTCGGCATCAAACACCACATTGTATCGTCACGAGCTCCCCACCCCATATTATGTCAATTAATCTTACCACACAATAAGTTTATAGTGCTCCACACAGCGCACCAGTCTCTTCTTCAGTATAAGCCCAAACGCTGGATCCTCAATATCCTTGTAAGTCGTCGACCGAGCACGTATTTCCCAGCATGGCTCCCCGACAGCGTCGTCTAAATGTTCCAGATTGTTACGCAACATCTGCAGCTGTATTTTACCCTGAGCGTAGAAGGAGACGATCGTGCAGTCCATAGTCACATGTGCGTAGGCTTGCAATGTTAACACTATAGTGTTAAATGCCAATGCTACTCCAAAGCTGAAATGAAATAGTAGTAGTAGGTACCTATTTCAATCTAAAAAGATACGGCAAGGCATTATACAGAAAGCACACAAGTGGTGGAGCTTCTATAAAACTCAATCCCCATCGGCATGTTTCATTTTCAGCCTACCTATCGAGTGAGTATTTTTATAAGGGCTCAAGAAGAGAGAACTTAAATTAACTCCGTACGAAAATTTTTGACGCACCGCCACTAATAGCTGCACGCTGTCTGATCGTGAAAATGGTACTAACGTATGCGGAATGAAATCTGGACAAAGTTCATTCTATTTAATTTCAACAAAAAATGGGCATATTTGAGCTCAAATTGACAAGAAATAAAAAATTTTAGAAAAAAAAAATTGGTCCCATCCGGGCTGCCTTACGGCAGTTTTTTTGCACTTTGTTCTTGGCCGCCATATACGTTGCTGTTGGCATTTTATTTACCTCCAATTTATTTGTTCCTTTTAAACTTTCGATGGTTTTTTGGTCGAAAATTATTAGCGTATACGCGTCTTTTCAAATTGGCCCAAAAATCTTCAATTGGTCGAAGTTGGGGTACGTAAGGCAAGTTTGAATCTTTCGGTACGTACGAATTTTTATTTTTCAACCGACTTCAATATTTCTAAAGGAGGAGGTTCTCAATTCGTCTAAATTATATATATTTTTTTTTTTTTTTTTTAATGGATGGATGGACCGATTTGAATTTTTTTTTGGTTTCTTAAAGTAGATGGTTCCAGGTTGGTCCCGTTTCTTTCAAAATCTATTTCTGATGATGGGATCCATGAGGAACTGAGGGAACTCCTCAAATTTGAAAGGCACATGCATGCTGATTTGGGTGATTTCTTAAGAAACTCGACCATTTCTTTACGAAAATCATCAATTTGGTGGAGTGGATCTGATAATGAAGACCAGGGATGGCAAAGTGGAACTGCTTCGTAATTCTCAGGACTATCATCCGATTTTAAAAAATATTTTTTTGTCTGTATACTCGTATAGATGGTTTCAGGTTTGTCCCGTTTTTTTCAAAATCTATTTCTGATGATGGGATCCATGAGGAACTGAGGGAACTCCTCAAATTTGAAAGGCGCATGCATGATGATTTGGGTAGTTTCTTAAGACACTCGAGCATTTCTTTACGAACATCATCAATTTGGTGGAGTTGACCTGATGATGAAGACCAGGGATGGTAAAGTGAAACTGCTTGGTAATTCCCAGCTCTATCATCCGATTTGAGACATTCATCTTTTGTAAGGAAATACCTTCAAGATAGTCCTATTTGAATATAGTTCTATTTTGATAATGGAATTCGTGAGGGATTGAGAGAACTCCTCAAATTTTAACGGCACATGCATTCTGATTTGAGGGTGTTCATAATTAGCTTAAGCATTTTCTTACTGTGGCCATCATTTTGCTGGAGTGGACCTGATGTTGATAATCAGGGATGGCATAATGAAACCGCTCGATAATTTACAGTCTGTCATCCAATTTAACACATTGTTATTTTGTTTGTTTTAAAGGTCTACAAGGGAGTTCCGTTTGATTATACTTCACATGTAATGATGGAAGCCCTGGGAAATTAAGAAAGCTCCTCAATTTTCGATCGTACACGTGCGGTGTATTGGATATTTGTGAAGTAAACTGGCTAACTCAAACAAATTCAAAATTTCACTTTTACCGGGAACCAAATGAAGCCTTTTTTTTTCTTAAAAATTATTAAACGCTACATTGGGCCTCTATGACTTACCCGTACAAAATCACGCACAATTGACAAACATCGCTCAATTTACCGGACCACAGTAACCGCTAAGCCGGATTCAAAGAATACCAGCTTGCACATACCACAAGGGCTTATTGCTAGCCACAGTAGAACTTTTTTTGGGAACTTCGTGTGTTCTACATATTTTATAGATTCTTCAGTCCGGGCATTAGCATTTTCAAAATAAAATCTGCCCTGCCATTCATTCCCATTTAGGGTGAAATGAGATTCATCATCCATGACGCAAAGTATGTCGTTTTTTGCGTAGAATATATTTTTAACCAAAGTATGAAGATAATAATTTAATTACTACGTTGTTTGTTTACTTTATAAAATATACTAATAGAAAAAGTAGGTACACACCATAAAATAAATTAATAAAAAAGTAGGTACACACCCTAGCCACCCGCTAGTGTCGAACGGGAAGTACCCAGTGAGCTCGACCTCGCCCGCGAATTTGTTGAGCAATGGGAAGATTCCGAACATTATACCGCACAGGTAGATGGAGCCGTGGTACATCATCAGTAGTCGAGACATTATCCAAGCGTTGCCGCGCATCACCTCCTCGTCGTAGGCGTTGCGAGCCGCAAACAGAGGTCCTTGGATAAATCAAAATATTATTGATAAATAGATCGCTGCCGCACGCAGAGATTCCGAAACACAGACCAACTCTGTGTTCCGAAACAATGCATCAAATGAATATTACTAATACCCGGCCTCGATGTTAATTTTATCTAGTTTAGACATTCCATCTGACAATGCGCCATGAAATTTGTTGTTTTGATTTTAGGTACATCGGTATCCAAAACCGTTAAGAATTCGTGCCCTAAGTTTTCTATGAAGATTATGAAAGAAGATGAAGCTGAAAGAAGATGGCCCGCGCAAAGCAAAAATAAAGGTAGACTGTTTAAAACGTGGCGGTGTTTGGAAATCTGGTGGTCTTCGGCTCAAATAAAGAGCCCGTTATAACCCCCAATGTTCGGTAACCGATTATCGCCCCATATGGCGGTGCCCGTTTTAATTGAGTCGGAGATTAAACAGCGGTGATATTCAGAGTGATCTCCGATTAGTACAACATGGTGTAAGTAATTCACAAGTCTATTTTCTACGAGTAGATTAGGTAAGTTCTGTGCACTGTGCAGGTTGAAAGCAAGCTGCTTGCCCAGCGTGTTCAGCGTAGTCAGCAGGACGAACAGCGTGTTCACGGCTGGGTTTGTGCTATGTTTACAACAATTACTGGTGTACACCTTGTATAGTGGCGATGAGACGGTCTATACGCCAGCTGCGCAGATTGAAAGCGAGGTGCTTGTTCAGCGTAGTCAGCAGGACGAACAGCGTGTTCACGGCTGGGTCTGTGCTATGTTTACAACAATTACTGGTGTACACCTTGTATAGTGGCGATAAGACGGTCTATACGTATACGCCAGCTGCGCAGGTTGAAGGCGAGGTGCTTGCCCAGCGTGTTCAGCGTAGTCAGCAGGACGAACAGCGTGTTCACGGCTGGGTCTGTGCTATGTTTACAACAATTACTGGTGTACACCTTGTATAGTGGCGATGAGACGGTCTATACGCCAGCTGCGCAGGTTGAAGGCGAGGTGCTTGCCCAGCGTGTTCAGCGTAGTCAGCAGGACGAACAGCGTGTTCACGACGTGATCCATGCTGTGACGTGCCTGAGTTCAATACGATATTTTTAACCGACTTCGAGAATTTGACAGAGGCGATTATTATGTTCGTCTGTTTGTATTTCTTTTGAACGCACATATGTTCACCGATTACTTCGAGCTCCGTCGTCCGATTTGGGTAATTTTTTTTCGTTTGAAAGGAGTTACCTCAAATTTGGTGGTGATCTGATGATGGGATCCATGAGGAATTAAGGAAGCTCCTTAATTTTCAAAGACACGTGTATGGTGATTTCGGTATTTTCTTAAGTAAATTAAATAATTTCTTGCGAAAACCATTAATTTGGTAAGGTAGACCTATTGATTAAGACCAGGGATGACATGTGGAACTTCAGGTACATAAGCCGATAATTCCGAAGTCCGTCGTGCAAATTAAGTTATTTATTATTTTTTTGTTAGAAAGGAGTCGCTTCCAAGTTTATCCCATAGGAATTTGGTGCAGATCTGGTGATGGGATCTACGATGTAAATATAGGGAACTCCTCAATATCGGAAGCTACATTTATATGGCGATTTTGGTGTTTTCTTAAGTGACCTACGCATTTTTGACGTGACAACGTCTTATAAATTGGTTTGCCGGGTGACACTTCAAGAAACTGCGTTACGCTCCGCTCACGTTATGCGCTCACAATGAGAGCGAGTGAGAGCCACGCGTACCTTCCACTCGGGCATGGTTAGCCCGCCTAAGAGCGAGAGAGACAGACATAAAAAGTGAAAGGCACGCGTCCCTTCCACTCGAGCACAGTATTTTACCACTCAAAGTCGTTGTCACGTAAAACTTTCGCCCGTATACCGACTTTACAGGCAACCATTTTTTTTTTCTGGAAAACCATACATTTGGTGAAGTAGACCTGATCATGAAGACCGGGGGTGGCATGTGGAACTTCACATAATTAAGCTGATAATTACGAGCTCCGCCGTCTGATATGTCAATTTTTTTTGTTCATTAGTAGTACTACGTTACTCAAACTAGTACCTACTTAGCAACTAAGAATAGAAAAATAAAAAATTGCACTGCACAAATGCAATGCATGCTTGCATCAAGTATGATCAATTATCATGTTATAAATGAAAAAGCCACGTGAAAACTGCAACCCTAACATAAAAAGAAGATCTGCAAGAACTAGCATGGGCCATTAGTTTTAGCGTGTAACGTTGTTTATTCGTGTAACAAAAGTCCCGATTGATACTTCAACAGCTGATAAGGTTAATGACCCTGAGTACGCTGCAAGCGAATTTTTTCTAAATTCGAAAAAAAATATTCCTTTTGATGAAACAGCTGATCGAACTAACTAAATGTATAGTTCGGGACTTTTGTTACTCTCTGTACATATGTGGCTTGATAACTTTGTGCCACATATTGTACAAAATTTAAAAAAAACTGGGTTGGGCATTTCTTAACCGTAGCGCTATAGGTATGTGGTGTCACCTCGATTTGTTTCATTAGTTACTTATCCTTTCCGAATCTTACACTTTATGAAGTCGGTTTTATTACTTGTTAAAAACTTTTTATATTTAAGTACTTAAGTATGTAGGTACCTACAATAGTATTTAAATTTCCCGCAAGTAAATCAGGCTAAAATAATATTATGCAAGAGTTAAATTAACTTTTTTTGTTTAACCTAAGTATTTAAGATACAGTGAAGAATATCTTGGCAATTCCGTTTGTAAATTTTTAACTCCACGTGTTAAATCAGCAGTCTTTAAGTAAAATTTTCTTTACTACGACGACAATCTTGCCCATGATAACAACTAACAGAAGCGCGATTTGAGCTAGGTAGGTAAGTTTAATTAAGTTTAGGTAAGGTAAGTTTGACTTTACTCCCGCTGGTAAAATCAAAAGTCGACGAGTGGCACTCCCAGCAGTCGGCGGATGATAGTAATTAAAAAAAGAACCAAATTTACCTGAATAACTCGTATAACATGCTGCAAGTTATAAATTATAATCAAAACCCATACAAACGCCCGATACACGGTGTGCAATGAATACTTTATTTCGGATGACGGCTTAGGGACTATCTTGAAATATGCCACATAGGCGAGTGCGTCAAAATGGGGCCTGAAGGCCTGGAACGTAGAATACATTTCTGACATGATTCCCGAATGTACCCAATCAATGTACCCGAGTATGCTCTTCCTGCACTAAAGCCAAAAGAAGTTTATCGCTATACGTAACTCGAAGCTATGATATGGAGGTTTTTTAATTCACTTCAGTTGATAAACGTCGTGTTGTAATTAGGGTGTTGATAAATAATTATAAACTGGCAAGCTGATTTAAAATGTATCAATGTTATACAGCATGTTGTTATTTTATTTCATTGTGGCATATTACATACAAAATATCGAAGGAGATATTGGATGGCAATAAATGAGTGGATATTTTTACAATTAAAGATCAAAAAGCTTTATGCGATATGAACAATTAAAATAAACTAATGCAATTATTATTGCCCCGTTTACGTAGGCTGCTTTGAAAATGGCGGAAACATATAATAATAATATTCCAGCCTATATACGTCCCACAACTGAGCACAGAAGTCCTCTCAAGCGCGAGAGGCATTGGGTTGGGCGATAGTTCCCACGTTGGCCCAAAGTGGGCTCGAGACTTCACATACACTTGAATTTCTTCGCGTATTATGTTTTTATATTTCGTACGTAAGCTCCGAAAAACTCATTGATACGAGCAGTCGCGGGATTGGAACCCGAGACCTTCGGATTGAAAGTCTGACGCCTTAGGTACCGCTCGGCCACCAAAGCTTTAGAGTTGGCAATGACACATATTGTACCTTTTTAAAACCTCTTAAGGTACCTAATTTAAAAACACTAATCAATAAAAAAACCGTTAAACGTTACACTTTAGGTACCTAGATGCTGAAAATGGAAATGTTTGTTGAAAATTTGAGGGCTATACTTAATTAATAACGACTTCAAAAGTGGATTAATAAAACAATATTGAGGAGACTGATTGATTGCTGCTTTTAGTTATTTAGTACTTTAGATAACAATATAACCTACAGGTAGTTTCCGGAATTGTAACTTGGTGGTGTTGATCGTGTACCGCTCACAGAAGGCGTGTGTGAAGTAGTTAGGTATCGTACCTACATGGCTGTTGTGCGACGATTGATAAAAAAAGTCTGGCGAAAATTTGTGATGTGACATATCGAAAACTGTAAGAGACTTGGGGCATTATAATGAGTCGGAAACCAACTGTTTGAGATCAAGGACTTTGAATTATACCTCACTTTTTATTTGATGACGAGAAAACGACTCGCGTCAATTAGTGGAGCAAAACTTTGAATGATTTGATTTCAATGGTCAAGCTAAAATCCCATTTAAATTACGTGATGTGTTAAGGAATATACAAATTAGCTTGAAACCATAAACCGACAGTGGTTCTTTTCAACCGACTTCAATATTTCTAAAGGAGGAGGTTCTCAATTCGTCTGAATTTTTTTTATTTTTATTTTTTTTTCTAATGTATGTTACCTCAGAACTCCGTCATTACTGAACCGATTTCAATTTTTTTTTTGTTTTCTGAAAGTAGATGTTTCCAGATTGGTCCCGTTTTTTTCAAAATCGATTTCTGATGATGGGATCCATGAGGAACTGAGGGAACTCCTCAAATTTGAAAGGCACATGCATGCTGATTTGGGTGATTTCTTAAGAAACTCGATCATTTCTTTACGAAAATCATCAATTTGGTGGAGTGGATCTGATAATGGAGACCAGGGATGGCAAAGTGGAACTGCTTGGTAATTCCCATGACTATCATCCGATTTAATAAAATATTTTTTTGTCTGAAAATAGATGGTTCCAGGTTTGTCCCGTTTTTTTCAAAATCAATTTCTGATGATGGGATCCATGAGGAACTGAGGGAACTCCTCAAATTTGAAAGGCACATGCATGATGATTTGGGTAAGTTTCTTAAGACACTCGAGCATTTCTTTACGAACATCATCAATTTGGTGGAGTGGACCTGATGATGAAGACCAGGGATGACAAAGTGGAACTGCTTGGTAATTTCCAGCTCTATCATCCGATTTGAGACATTCATCTTTTCTTTGTAAAGAAATACCTTCAGGATAGTCCTATTTGATTATAGTTCTATTTTGATGATGGAATTCATGAGGGATTGAGGGAACTCCTCAAATTTTAACGGCACATGCATTCTGATTTGAGGTTTTCCTTAAGTAACTAAAACATTTATTTTATTTATTTTATTTAATCTTTATTGCACAAAAGAAAATACTTATAGTACAAAAGGCGAACTTAATGCCATAAGGCATTCTCTACCAGCTAACCTTAAGACAAAGCATTAACATTTCTACACACACACACTAACATTGCATTGCATTATATTATTAACATTGTTTTGGGGGAGCCAACATTTTGATGAAGACCAGGGATGGCAAAGTGGAACTGGTCAATAAACCTAGCTCTACTTATTATCCTAGTTGTGACATTCATCTTTTTGATTAGATTTCTAGTCTGATGATGGAGTTCTTGAAGAATTCAGAGAACTCCTCAAATTTGAACGGCACGTTTATTGTGATTAGAGGGTGTTCATAATTAGCTTAGGCATTTTCTTACTGTGGCTATCATTTTGCTGGAGTGTACCTGATGTTGATAATCAGGGATGGCATATTGAAACTGCTCGATAATTTACAGTCTGTCATCCAATTTAACACATTGTTATTTTGTTTGTTTTATTATACAAGGGAGTTCCGTTTGATTATACTTCGCATGTAATGATGGAAGCCCTGGGACATTAAGAAAGCTCCTCAATTTTCAATCTTACACGTGCGGTGTATTGGATATTTGTGAAGTAAACTGGCTAACTCAAACAAATTTAAAATTTCACTTTTACCGGGAACCAAATGAAGTCGGTTTTTTTTCTTAAAAATTATTCGCAGTAGGTACAGTCACTAGCAATAGTATATGACGCTATGAAGGCCGCAAAAATATGTGACACGCTCTTATGGCGGTACAAACAAGACTGTGTCAGATTATTTTGCAGCCTTCATATAGTCCTATACTATTGCAGGTGACTGTACCTACTATAGGTACCTACAGACAAAAGGATGGTGGCCAATTTGTCTCTAAATCATCAGGTTACGTTGCAATTTTTTTGTCTTCGTCGTAGAGCACGAAATGTTGACTCGAACAATAGTTATTTAATATTCGACGGGGCAAAGTTGGTGTTGACCTCTCGTGTCTAGGTATATTGTGACCTGAGCAAGCGAAAGATTTGAACTGGAATACGAACGAAGGTCTCACTCCAGTGTAATTATTCACTTGACTATCGCGAGGAAAATAAAAACTACATGCGATTACAAATATCATCCAAATGTAAGCTATCCGATATTTATTATCTCAAACTATCGTTGAAAAGTCAATGCCACCAGTTGACTTGAAGAAACCAATCAAAACTCAAAAGACCCACTCATGGATAAAATGCATTTTCCCCCGCTAATTGTAGAGGGCAAAAGTGCGCTTTCCGAGCTCGTGACGTAAAAAGTATTTGATTACCAAACTGTGTTTGCTGTCCTAAAAAAAAGAATCCTAATGAGATAAGAATACAAGCCTTCTCACCGCTCGGAGAACAAAATTAGGACAATCTTGAAAGAAAAAAATGATTTTTCAGTCCTCCGGCCGGTAAGCGCCACTTTACGCAAAACTAAATTGCCGCCTGCCGGCTCCGTCGGGCAGAAAAATAGTATACAAACCTCGGCCGTTAAATGGGAAAGCCTCGGATCACATGTTAGTCGGCCTCGGATCACATGTTAGTCGACCTCGGCTTCGCCTCGGCCGACAATTACATGGGATCCGAGACATTACCCACCAAAACGGCCTTGGTATGTAATCTACTATACCTATTGAATCATTCCTTT
Source organism: Lathronympha strigana (assembly GCA_949128165.1). Taxonomy (NCBI): domain Eukaryota; kingdom Metazoa; phylum Arthropoda; class Insecta; order Lepidoptera; family Tortricidae; genus Lathronympha; species Lathronympha strigana. Next base: position 7,745,370 of record OX421907.1, on the reverse strand, counting down.
GCAGTCCTGTTTTGACAAGGTCCTAAAATAAAATATAAGTGGCGTGGTTTGTCGACGCGTACAAAATGGCCATTTGTAGTCCTACACTCCAGCATTCAATAAAAGCTTTTAAAAAAATTGTTTCGTCAAATTCAAACAAGCATTAAAGATAAACGAAAATACATTAAAAGTCAATAAATAGACTTTTAATGTATTTTAATGCATTTTTTTTTCATATCCTAAAATTTTCAAGGCAGGCTACGTCTAAGTAAGTGATAACTTGAAGATCTGGGGTTCCGACCTAGTGTATGTAGCGGTTTAGAGCGAAAGAAACTATCGTAAACCAAAGATGTATCACTGATCTTCATACAAAAAAACGCGATTTAAAGTATCCTTTATAAACACAGCAGGTTTACCGATAATCTCAAACAGAAAGAAGAGCTGATGATTAATTACGTAACACATTCAGCGCCAGCGTACACTGTTCGTAGCCGCTTTTCGCTACGTAGCGGGACAACCACGGAATCGGCTACGAGCGTAGCACTCTCTGGCGCTCAATGTATTCTTTAGGCATTTTATTATTGCCCTGAGGTGCAATTCTGGAACCAAGCCTACCCAATTTTTTAAGTATTAAGAAAGTACCACCATCTAACTATGAAGACGACAAATCAATCCGTCGCAGGGTGTCAATTTCGCAAGCCCATTAATGGGACATTTACTACGTACTAATCACGTCGTCAATTAGACAACGATTAAGTTGTTTTACTAGCAACAACTGCTAGTTAAAAGCCGGCGGGGCGTGGGATTTAACAATTAATAGGGAGTTTATGTTAATTACTGGTTTATAATCAAAACCTTGTGTTTACTAAAATATTTTTTTAGAAAGTTAAGTTGTTGATAATTTGGAATATTTATTTTTATTTACCAGACGGAACGTACCGAGGGTATATGCAAACCCTTAGGAAATTTCGGACTCTGGCTGCCGTGTTCGAGTAGCCTACTGGTTAGGGCGTCTGCCGCGAAAGCAGGAGGTCGCTGGTTCGCTCCCTGGATATAGCACTTTCTTAGTTATTAGGCTTATTACCGCGTGTTTAAGGGAGCCTAGACAAAACTGTCTAGTTAATTAAATTAAAACCTACCCAGAAACGATACCTATTATGATCACTGTCTATAGGGCGCTATTATTCTTGTTTATATCGCAACCAGCTTTTTAGGGTTCCGTAGTCAACTAGGAAGCCTTTATAGTCTCATCATGTCTGTCTGTCCGTCCGTCCCGTCTACGCCTTAGCTCAGTGACCGTTAGTACTAGAAATCTGTATAATTTTGTATGAATATACATATCAATAATGTCATATAATCGAGAATCTTTTATTTTTAGGGTACCTCCCAAACACGTAAAGTGGGGAGGTTGTCTGGAAGAGATCGCTTTTTAGCGATAAGACCGCCTGTTGTTTGCCTCTTCTTTTGTTCGCTGTATTCTCTGTATTTGCTTCATTTGAGGTGTGCAATAAAGAGTATTTGTATTGTATTGTATTGTATTGTATTGTATTGTGGGGGTGCTTAATTTTCCTTTAAACCCTAAAGGATATTGGATGGGTATTTTAAAAATAATAGGGGTTTGCTAAAAACATCCCCTCCCTCCCCCCCCCACCCCGAGTCCCCCCGTCTAACTTTAAAACCGCAAGTTTAAAAAATATGAGAAAAATTATGAAAATAGAGCTTTATGAAGACTATCAAAGAAAATTATTTTGAACTTGGTCAGTTAACCTTTTATACGCTTTTCCTTTCGCGTTAAAATGTAGCCTACACACCAATATCTCGTTTAGTGAATAACTAATATAAACCCTTATTTGTCAGCAGGACAGTTGCTTTGACAGCAACAATACATGAATACAATACTTCTCCTTTGCTCCTTTGTGACAGTTGGTCATAGAGTAACTTATATATACCATGACAGTTGGTCGCCCGTATTGATAGCGAGGACTGGCTGTCGCTGTCACATACACCTCAGCAACACTTCACTTGCACTATCATCCATCCAGCACTCTAAACACGAAGCGGAGGAGGGTTTAGTCCGTATGCGACTGGGCACCTCTTCCTAGTCGAGTCGGACATAACCATTTGGTACGGGCCAAATGGTATATCTGAGTATTCCCTCCCTCACCGAAAAAAAAAACAGCTTGCTTTTACAGCGCCCGCCATGACACTTTTAAGTGTCGTTGGCGTGAAAGGCACGGCAGTGCATGGCACCTTTAGGTGTTCTTGGCGTTGAAAAGGTTTAACTTAACTATTTATATTTTTTGCTAAGAAACGTATACTCTCTGTCTAGAGCAATATAAGTCGTGAGAGCTGCGAAGATACTTCTGTGTAGGGTTTTTATTGTTATCTTTATCTTTTTTTATGTTGTGTTTTTTTTTCTACTCCAGCACTTCTATCCGTCAATTAGGCTGCGTTTTACCAAATTTTTATTTCGAGAATAACGCTTACTCTTCAGATAGTAACGTCACTCAAACGTCAAATTACTATGGGATTTTGACATTAGTATCCAAGAGTAAGCGTTACTCTTGGTTAAAGTTTGTTCAAATCCAGCCTTAGGTAGATAACTGACAGCGATATTAAAAAAGTATGAATGATATTACGTTGTCTAATGGTATTCTATAAGATTAATAATAATTTGATCATAATTTGATAAATAATGCTCCTATGGATTTTCATACAATATATGAGGAACACGGCAATATATGGGCAGCGTTAGGGAAACTACGCAATGTTTTTTCGTCCGACATACCTCAGTGCCTCAAGACGAAAGTTTTCAATCAATGTGTGTTACCAGTGATGACTTTCGGCGCCGAAACGTGGTCCTTCATCATCGGTCTCATCTCAAAACTCAAAGTCGCTCAACAAGCTATGGAGAGGGCTATGCTCGGAGTTTCTCTACGTGATCGAATCAGAAATGAGGAGATCCGTAGACGAACTAAAGTCACCGACATAGCCCTTCGGATTAGCAAGCTGAAGTGGCAATGGGCAGGCCACATTGCACGCAGAGCAGATGGCCGATGGGGTCGAAAAGTGCAAGCGCTTGCACTTGCTGCGTTTGCCAAGCCGTGGTCTCCACTCAAGAGTGGAGACCACGGCTTGGCAAACGCAGCGTAGGACGTCCACCCACAAGTTGGACAGATGACCTTATGAAGGTCACCGGGAGACGCTGGATGCAGGTCGCTTCCAACCGGTACATATGGAGGTCAAAAGGGGAGGCCTATGTTCAGCAGTGGACGTCTTATGGCTGATATGATGATGATGATGATGATATGAGGACTGTTGATTTTTTATTTATTTCTATAGTGGGCATATGACATCTTCCACATTCTGCCACTTTCAGATTTTGCTTTTTTCGCTATACGATTGAAAAACTAGGTATATTATTACAAAACTGCACATCGTCTTGTTTAGTAACGGCGACCCTCAAGTTTTAAAAACCCTTATACCCTTATTGTATCACTGTTGCGTCATTACAGCAGTGTGTAAGAATTTGCAAGTGTGTGGGTTTTGGCCTAGCTTTCCGTGTTGACAACTATGAGCGTCATACATCTTCCCCTTACATCAATGGTATAACCTCCGCTAGAAATCAATCGGAACCGAAGGCGGACCTAGTGGTGTGGAATCAAGCGAAAGTTTCGGCATATCGGAACGGAAGCTGAAGCACCGTAACATCTACTTATTTTTTGTGCTCGGCATCCACTGACATGGATATCTTAAATATACCTACTGGAAGGTTTGTGCTTCAAAACTGTTCACCATACATTCAGTTAATAATATCTGCTACCAACCAAACCTGAAGGTTATCTAGATGAGACGTGTCGCGTTTTAGCGTTAAGACTGCCTGTTGCCAACGTCTTCTATATAATACTTATAAGGTTATCTGTATTATTAATATACTTAAACCGGGTTACTCACGTCTATAAAGTCGAAAATAGCTCGACATGTTTCGGGACGGTCCGCGCCCCATAATCATGAGTGAGAAGCGCTTGCCGCGATTGCTCTGCGCACACTGCGCGCGACAGCCCGTTGAGCACGCCGGCAGACCGGCGTGGGGGGCGCGGTCGGCGCAGGCGCATGCGGCACCGGTATAGGCGAGATACTACCGTCTCTTTCACTTCTATTGTCAACTGCACTATTGCACACGACACTTACTACGTCACACTCTAAGGTATCGTCCACACTAAGCACCGGCGCAGCACACAAAACCGTTTTCCAAGCAGGGGGTACTGACCACCCACCATCGCGATTGAAATTTGGGTGACGACTGATCTCGATAGCCTCCCGTATTTTCCGCGGAATGAAAAACTTTTCCTTCGCCAGCACGGTTACCTTATCGAATCTAATATAGTGCGCACCCGAATCCATCGAATGATCCGTTACGGCAGAACCCCGAGTATCCCGATTTTTCATACTGCGTATATGCTCAGAAATCCTTGTGGAAATGTTGCGGCCAGTCTCCCCTATGTAGTTCTTCCCACAGGAGCATGGGATCATGTAAACCCCTGGGGTACTCAATGGCTCCTTATCCTTCGGGGAGCGCACCAACTGTCGGGCGGAAAATCGTCTTGATGCAATATCTACGGCGTAACAAGTGTCCGATTTTATCCGTCACACCCTTCACGTAAGGCAAGTATAAAGGCACCCTCTCCACTTCAGCTGACCGGGGACGCGCCGATGCGCTCGCAACCCGATTGCTCTGCCTCCAGTTGTAACCGTTACGCTCCAATACACCCTTCACATGAACTAGTTCACGATCCACGTACTGAGGATCACACAGACTTAGGGCTCGGTTAATCAGAGTCTTAGGCACAGAAAACAAGTGGCAAGGGTGATGGTGTGAATCCGCCCTTAGGTACCTATCCGTATGCGTTGGCTTACGATACACTGTGGTGAGTAATCGTCCACAAGATCTACGCATAACCAAAACGTCCAGAAACGGCAATGTACCTTCACTCTCCTTCTCCACCGTGAACTTGACCTTATGATGTATACTATTAAGGTGCTCCGTGAATTCCTCAAGGCCAGTTTTCGAGACGATAGCGAAAACATCATCCACATAACGCCACCAACATTTTGGAGATAAAGGCGAGTTCTTTAATGCTTCTTCCTCAAACCATTCCATAAAAATATTAGCGACGACAGGAGCTATTGGCAGGAGCTATAAGTTATCTGTATTGTTTACTTTTTGAGGAGTGCAATAATAGTACATTACATACCAAGGCCGTTTAAGTGGGAAATGCCTCGGATCCCATGTCATTGTCGGCCGAGGCGAAGCCGAGGTCGACTAACATGTGATCCGAGGCTTTCCCATTTACCGGCCGAGGTTTGTATACTATTTTTCTGTCCGACGGAGCCGGCAGGCGGCAATTTAGTTTTGCGTAAAGTGGCGCTTACCGGCCGGAGGACTGAAAAGATTATTTGTATTGTAAATTGTAGGTACTTGTAGTTTGTACAAGTTATATCAAGTCACATTTTAAAAAGATAACATAAGCCATGAAACCTTGTATGCGGAACCGTATTATCCGCGGACGAAATCGCGGGCGTAGAGCAAGTATTTAATATTTTTGTAACTTAAAATCATTTTTGTTATTTTGGGTATTTCCTCGCTTGTATAACTACTTGCCTACTACAATAAAGGTGATGTCAAGGGTATTTCATATCTTAATAAAGGGTAGGTTAGTTTTAGGAATAGTCTTTATTAGTCTTCAATTAATAATTGTAATACATTATGATCAGAAAATAAAATTATTACACATATTTGGCATCCAGCTCCGGCCGAACATCTGTAACTTGCTCTCTTCAGGAATGTGGGACGAATCTGCGCTCGCACTTGACGCCGTTTGTACTACTTACAATAAAATGCCTTCGCCAAGCCCGCTGCCGATATGACTACTAGTCTGGCCAGCCATACGTGCCAAAAACAAACTTGAATGTTGAAAACATACTATTTTTTTCTGGGGTTATGATACCAAGGCTAGTGTAAAGTGTATAATATGGTTCCTTCAGCTATTTTTAGTGATACGGTTGGTTGGCCCAACTTTATTAAAACAACTAATCCAACAAGCGCATCGATTTAAACATTAAATAACCCTACGCGTATTCACAATTTGGATATATCTCGGATGGCCGAAAAATAGTTACCGAATTTAACATTTGGTCGAATAATTCACATTAAAACAGATTAAGTTTATTCTATACTATGTAAGGAAAACACTGATTAAGCGAAGATTCGACAAAACGTTACATTCGATCAGTTTATAGGTCAAACGAGGGTGTAGACCTCACAATTCTATAAACTCAGAGCTGCAAGGCTGTGTCTCTCACTTGGCACCGCGTGTACCGCGGGCCGAATCACTCTATTACAATTTTGGGGCACTGTCTCTTAGGGGAGGCTTCGTCACCAGCCGGTTCTTTTCTCTTGAGCGGGTTGCTGTCCTTGTCCTCCGTCTCGGCGTCCTTATCTTCCGTTTCACCGTCTTTGCATTCGGTTTCCGAGTCCTTGTCTTCCGCATCCGCGACCTGGTCGTCCCCGGCGAGCCGGTGCCGCAGCTGGTGCTCGTGCTCGTGCGCGGGACACTCGCCCGTCTCGTGCGCGGCGCGCAGGGGCAGGGGCGGGGGCGGGGGCGGGGGCGGGGCCGGGGCCGACGGCGGCGGCGGGCGCGAGGCGGCGTCGCCCGCGCGCTTGCTGAGCGAGATGCGCGCCAGGACCGCACGGTGGAGCTGGACGATGTCGCCAGGGTTGCCCTGAAACGTACAAATTGGTCATTACGTCTGGGAAAATACTTAGCTTTTTCTGTAGATATCAAATTGTTTACAAGAAAAACAATGAATTCGTACCAGACCCCTCCTTTTGAGCCACTGCTACGTTACATTATGCCATAGAATGACGCATACGTAGACAAAATTTTGTTTCTATGACAAAACGCGATGCGGCGCAACATAACGCAGCAGCGAGGCCAAACTATTAATAATGGTAAACAATAAAAAAAACAGATTTTCAGAAACAAAAAGTTTTAAAAATGTTCTGTAGTAGAAGAGATGATATCTGTGTACACCGTGTCAAATATATTCGAATACACATCCTCTGAATTTAGATCTAAAGATATACGGATTCCAAGGCAGTTCTTTTATCCTATATCTGTGGGGGTGCAGTATGTAAGCGGGGTAAACTACCTTTAGAATTTATAGATAAAGGCGTAAAAATTAACGCACTTTAAGCTAGGTTTCGGAGGATATTGTTGCCTCAAATTTAAAAAGTATGTTTGGGAATGGTTATTATGTGTTCCAACAAAACGAAGGTCCTACACTCACGGCAAATGCTGTTTAAGCTTGGTTTTCGGCTAATTTAACTCATTTTTGCCGAAACTTTGACGGCCACCGGTTTCTTCAGACTTGAGCGTATTAGATTGTTTTGTATGTGGTCATACATGCTTTCCAAGCTACTTAATTATAAGATCATAAACCTGGACAATTTCAAAAAGGTTATCGAGCGTACTTGGGACGAAATACCAATGGAGTGGTGCGTGGTGCCTGCCGCGTGTGTATCACTCGAGAAACGTTTGAGGCTGGTAATAACAGTTAAAGGTGGAATTATTCTGAAACATTTGTTGCAAATACAGTATTTAAGTGTGCCATTAAGAAGATATTTAAATGTTAATAACTATTCGTACGTTTATTTTATTCAACATCGGTACTGTATTCGAATACCTATATTGGACACGGTGTAAGTATGTTTAATCCTGTTCCTGAAAGTTTTTTTCAATACAGTTGCTCAAAAAGTGTCCTTTATTTGGCTGTTTTGCGTGCGCAAAGTTTGTTTTTGCGAACTAGTGCTTTTTACTTTTCCAATCTTTTTAAATTTAGTTGTGTTCCAATTCATGACTGCTCACCGAAGAGTATTATTGTTCGTTAACTTTACCGAGCCGTAATAAAACTAAATACCTACTATTAACGCAATAATATTAAAGCTATTGATATTTCATATTTCAATAATTACTTCTTCATCATACTAATGATCATTCATTAAAAATATTAACATTGAAAACAGTTCTTATAAATCTGTGTGTATGAAATGGAACAGAGCCTACGAAACGTCAGTCATAGTATCGTTGTTATGTATGTATCGTTCGTTCGTTCGTATATGTATCGTTGTTCAGGGCCTTTTGTACTTCTTTTTACACGGGCACCGGGCAGCCTGTGGGCAAACTACACTCAAAAACAGTTCAGCGCCCTACGTGTACAGTACAATAATGCATTTAGGGTGCTGATGGGGCTGCCTCGTTACTGCAGTGCATCTTTAATGTTTGCGGAGGCGTGTGTCGATAGCTTCACTGCCATAATGCGTAAAAAAGCCGCTTCACTGCTCGGCAGAGCGAGGAACAGCGCCAACAGCATCCTAAGGATGTTTTCAGACCGATCTGACGGGACCTATCTGAACCACTGCAATGCGCTTCATATGCCTGTTATGAAGCAGTGTTTTGTAGTTTAGGTTACTTCTTTTGTTAATTTATATGTACTAATTTTAAGTTTTGTGTCTGTTTCACTGCTATTATGAAGCCATGTGTTTTGAAATAAATATATAATAATAATATATAGCCCTGCTCGCGTCGGTGAACTGGCTACGATTCGGGGACCTTTTCGGAGAAACCGAGGGTTTTGCCTGTGCAATTGCGGACGGAGTTATCATGACGAATAACTACCGGAAGTATATCCTGAAGGACGGTACGGTCGACATTTGTCGGGCATGCCGCCGTCCCGGAGAGTCACTCAGGCATATTATTTCCGGTTGTTCTCATCTTGCTAACGGCGAGTACTTGCACAGACATAATCTCGTAGCCAGCATTATACACCAGCAACTTGCACTTCAATATGGTCTTGTGAACCACGAAGTGGCGTACTACAAGTACTTACCTGTACCAGTTCTCGAAAATAGTCGTGCCACGCTCTATTGGGATCGATCTATCATCACGGACAGGACTATTGTAGCCAATAGGCCTGATATCGTCGTGATAGATCGATCGCAGCGCCGGGCCATGCTCGTCGACATCACCATCCCCCATGATGAGAACCTCGTGAAGGCCGAGAAGGACAAATCCAGCAAGTACCTAGACTTGGCTCACGAGGTAATCGCCATGTGGGAGGTTGATTCGGCGATCATTGTACCGATAGTTGTTTCGGCGAACGGTCTTATAGCGAAGAGTCTCGACCAACATCTCGAGAGGCTCTCGCTACGAAGTTGTGGTTGGATCAAGGGTCAGATGCAGAAGGCGGTAATATTGGACACTGCGCGCATAGTCCGAAGGTTCCTCTCTTTGCGGCCCTAACCACCGGCAGCCTGGGCCCAGTCCTGTTGCCGGCGGCACTCTAGGTTAGGTTTTTTATAATATGTATTTGTTTTGGTTTTTTTTTGTATGTTGTTTTGTATTTTACTTTTATATACGTATTGTAAAAATCCTAACCTAAGGAAGAAAATAAATAAACGAAAATAATAATAGTCATAGTAGAGGCGTTTTTCAATCAGGTAAACATGTTCGAAGGGCCTCTAAGACATGACGATACGATTTGTCACATGCGATTTTTTTTTTATGAGAAATAATTATTATGAGATTGAAAATGAGAAAGTAAAGATGAGATAAACATTTTGAAGATGTTCTTAATATATCAACTGTATTACAATCGTGTCACGGAAATAATAAAAAAAACTTTAAATTCGTCCTTATGTATTTTTTTTTTCGCATCTGTATTGAAAAACGTCGTTCGATTTACGTGCGGATATGTCATTTTTCACTTGTCCCGAGTATTGCCCGCACTAGCATCGAAATGTACTATTTCTGACAAAATGATGAATCAAATTGGTGTCGGGCTCACCATGATGAGGAAGAGCTTGACCTGGTGCGCGACGTCGCTGGCGGTGATGCGCAGCGACTTGGAGCCGGCGCGCTCGGCCACCATGTCGGGCCAGATCTTCGTGTTCAGCACCACGCGCAGCGACCTACAACATTACCAGTCGCCTTCTTCTAAATGCCTTAATTAAAAATAAACTACTTATGGTACTTCTAAATGATTTGCACTTTATTAATACTATGGGAGTGAATGGGCACGCGGCAATAACGACGTGTTTGCGGCGAGCATAAATATTTGATGCCGGATGATAGGTTGACTAATAATAATCTACCCCTTTAACCGCCATAGTCGGCTGTGGCCGGGATCGGAAAGCGGATAGCTTCGCCAATGCAATGAGGAGTGACGCGGGACTCCGTAAAGTTAAATAATCGCGATCGCTTGGCGTCCAGGGCACGGCATATTCGGCATCGCCGTCTGGGGTTCAAATGGTTATACAATACTGCTGATGGTGGGGCATGAGTGTTTGGGTTCATTTAAATGGACATTTAACCCTTTATCTAACAACAATACAAGCAACTCAGCAAGAAACTCGGCGCGATACATCTTATCATAACATTACATCATAAATCTAAGATGCAATAATAATTCAGAGCATGCCCAGCAACCAACATTTTAAAATAAAATCATAGACTAAAAAAAATTCACACGAATTGAGAACCTCCTTCTTTTGAAATTGTGAAGTCAGTTCAAAATACAAGAAGTATCTATCATTGCCAGAGATCCCTATCGTTGATGTAATCATTAACACTTTCGCAACCAGGCAAAATTTCGAACAATACCCCAGAAACCGACAGTACTCGCTAGGCGGGCAACGACGTGCAACTTAATGCCGCACGCCGCGAACCCGCTAGGCGGGCAAGCGGCGGACGTAGCGAAGATGCAATGCAAAGGTTTATAGCTCCGGCATCTGAGTAAAGTTTACGAGTGCCCGCGTGGCGAGTACGCGGTGTCGAAAGTGTTAATTTTGTAAATGCTCTCGAAATCAGCTTTTTTTTTTACAACAGCTCAGTAATGTTTATAGGTATCTTATTATAGAATTTAATACAATTCCCCAAAAACGACTTTCTTGTTTTAGCCAGTCTATAAGACGTTAGGGTAGGGTGGTCTAAGACTGCGCACTTAAGGTTTGAGGTGCGATAAAATAGAGATGTACAAATGCAAAGCAAGTTGTAAAAGTAACTGACCCGGCCACCCGCGCCACCAGCCGCGACGCGTCGGCGCCGTCGGCCGAGTCGTTGAGCCGCAGCACGCCGCGCCCGCGCTCGCGCCAGCTGCCCGCCTCCCAGGCGAACAGGCGGCACGACACCTGAAATCATAAGAGATTTCTTATTGACAGTGTCGAAAGACGAGAATGGGTTATGGCGACCGTTATTGGTATTGGAAATTCCAAAAAGGTAATTTAAAATAAGCTTCGACTCAAAGTGGACGCGGCGCTGACTACCGGCCGCGCCGCGTTCATGGTAAACCAAAATTCATGAAAGTGATATCAGTGCACTCTGCTCAAATTCAGATATCTGCGGTTTGAGTGGGGAAAAATTTCAGGCTTAACTTTCTACATTTATAACCTGCGGTACAAGGGGCGTAACCTGCGGTGCAAGGGTGTAAGAAGCCACCTGCTGCCACCGTTACCACAAAACAGGTTAATACAAGACATAAATATTTGATAGCGGTTCCTCGAGTTCCGCGCCGCGCGCTTCGAATGATTCGATCAAAATGAGGTTATATGTATACCTGCAGTACGTTGATCTCGTCCTCCTCGCCGGTCGTGGTGGTGACGGCGGGCGGCGGCGGCCGCGCCTGCGCGCGCTCGTACTCCGCCGCCGCCGCTGCCAGCCCCGAGCCCGCGCCCGCGCCGCCTGAGCTGCTCGCTGCTGAATCCTGAAACATAAACATCTGATGATGACAATGTGTACTAGATACCTTTTAATCTACAAGAGGAAAATAATCATGTCGGATAGGATACCCTCCCTATCCCTTATTCACTTCGTTGTTTGCCCTTCCATCTACACACGTCAAATCTGGATAATTCGTAGAGGTAACAAGCTTGAAATGAATACTATATATGTACCTGTGAGCCCTTTAAGCTATAAACAACCAAACCTTTAAGTCAATGTAATCAAAAGATACAACGGTTTATGTCGCATTTCCCATACTTTTCAAATTTAATACATACCACAAGCATTGTGTACAAAGTGCGCGAGTCCGACTCGGACTTACTGGTCTTTGTCTTATAAATAAATACAAATATTAAGTACACTCTGTTCCTTAGGCCAAGGTAGAATTTTCATACTCATATAACAGGAGAATATATATGATTATAACATAAGCACTAAGCAGATATGGTTTAATAGGTTATAGTTTGTCATAGTAACACTAGTTACCACTGCAATAAACAGCTTTAGTTTTCAAATTTCGCTTTAATCTTCCAATTAAGTACATCTTTATGACTAATTTTGACACAAGACTGCTGGTCTAGCGGGAAACTTAGATTAGTAAATGTAGGAGTGACTCTGTTTATTCTTTTTATTTGATATGGTGCATAAAGATACAAAAGTAAAACACTGACATTTAAACAAAAAAGGTAAAGTGCACTTAAACATGGAATGACCTGCACCCTTATTATAGTGCTGAAGTGCTGACTTACTAAGTATGAGATTTCTGTGTATTAAAAAATTAACTATATACATCCATGATAAATGAGCTTTTGAGCACCAAATCTTTTTAACATAATGGATTATTACTGCATAGAGCATTTAAAATAAATCAAGAAAGATTAAAATTCTGATATTATACGAAAAAAAATTAGTGTAATTAAGGTAATTAAGAATTTTGTTCAAGACCACATTCATACGCTTCGTCAGGTTATACAGAAGACCGAGGAGTATAATCTGCCCCTCTGTTTAGCGTTTGTGGACTACGAGAAAGCCTTTGATTCGATCGAAACCCGGGCGGTACTACAATCTCTCCAACGGTGCCAAGTAGACTACGGCTATATCGAAGTGTTTGTACGAGAGCGCCACTATGTCAGTCTGACTCCAAGACCAGAACTCGAAGCCTATTCCGCTGCAGCGGGGAGTCAGGCAGGGAGATGTCATCTCTCCTAAGCTGTTTACCGCTGCACTGGAGGATATTTTCAAGACTCTGGACTGGAGAAGGCTAGGCTGACGATATAGTAGTCTTGGCTGAGACCACGGAGGATTTAAGTACGATGATTGTTAGGCTCAGTAGAGCCTCCGGGCGAGTTGGTCTTAAGATGAACGTGGATAAGACGATCAAATCATGTCAAATATCCATGTAGCACCAACTCCAGTGACAATTGGAGACTTTACACTCGAAGTTGTAGACGATTATATATACCTAGGACAAACTGTCCAGTTACAATACAATACAATACAATAGCCTTTTATTTTCCACATCCTTAAAATTAGTTACATTTCAAATGTTGTTAGTGTTTTACTTATTTAATTTTTAGGGTTAGTTAAGGTAATTTAATTTTTATTTTTTTCTGAGATATGGACCCCATCTTGGGTATAGGCCTCCTCCAACCTTTTCCACCTTTCCCTATCCTGGGCCTGGTCTAGCCAGTCTCTCCCTGCTGCCTGCATGATGTCATCCGCCCATCGCTGATTTGGTCTGCCAACTTTTCTCTTCCCTGGTGGGCCTTTCCATTTGGTGGTCTCTTTTGTCCACCTTTTGTCTGCATAGCGTGCAATGTGGCCGGCCCAACTCCACTTTAAAGTTAGTGCTTGTCTTAATGCGTCGGTTATCTTTGTTCTCTGTCTTATCACTTCACTTCGTACCTTGTGTATTTTCCTTATCCGTAATATGCTTCTTTCCATTGCTTTTTGTGTGTTCTCGATTTTTTGTTTGACATTTTTTGTGAATACCCAGGTTTGACATCCATATAAGAGGCATGGCATAATACAGGTGTCCATTACAGTCTTTTTAGTATGTAGGCTGTAGTTTCCTTTGAGTATCTCTTTTAAGGACCAAAATTTTTTCCATGTTAGTGATATTCTTCTTGTGACTTCTTCTATATTATTGTTTTTGTTGATCGAAACTTGTTTGCCCAAATATATATAGTTGTCGACATATTCTATTATGTATATTGGACCTACTTAACTGTCCAGTTAAGTAGGTCCAATTTCAAGAAAGAGGTTAATCGTCGAATCCGACTCGGTTGGGCAGCGTTCGGGAAGCTGCGACACATCTTTTCGTCCAATATTCCGCAGTGCCTAAAGACGAAAGTCTTCGATCAGTGTGTGTTGCCAGTGATAACATACGGTACTGAAACGTGGTCGCTTACAATGGGCCTGATAAGAAGGCTCAAAGTCACCCAAAGGGCAATGGAGAGAGCTATGCTAGGAGTCTCTATGCGAGATCGTATCAGAAATGAGACCATCCGCAGCAGAACCAAAGTAACCGATATAGCTCTCCGAATCGCTAAACTTAAGTGGCAGTGGGCGGGGCTTTTAAAATTATTTAGAAAAAAAAAATTTGTTTGGTAAAATTTGCAGAAATACACATACATTACAAGTTTGACATAAATGAATATGCAAATATAAAGATTAGTTCATATTCTATTCAAAAACTATAAGTTATGTAGTATTTATCTTCAACACAGCACTTCAAATTACTTAAACCTTGCCTGGTCAGTACTCTCTCAGAGCTGATGGGGAAAGAATTTGTCGCTCTGCGCTTTGACAATATTTATAATGACGAGAGAATGCGAGTACATAGGAACGTGTAAGTAGTGGATATAGAGATATTGGGTGATTGAGCAGCCCCTTGTACAGTTGTAATCCCTTATGTTATTTGCCTATTTATTAAGTTACTGTGTAAATTTCGTATCTTCGCGTGTTACTGTACAAAAGTCGTATATCGCGCGTATTTGAATCATGACCGGATTCTTAAATAAAGTTCAAAACAAAACAACATGGCAATCCAGTGAGAAGGACCACATAACAAAACATTGTAATCTTGTTACTTTAAATCAGCGGTTGACAACAGGCGGCCCACTTGCGGCCCATGAACCTTCTTGTCTACTTTGTATAATGTGTGTGTTAAAGTTATTAAATAAACTATTTCAAAAGTGCGGCCCCCATCTATATCAACTACTATGTGGTCCTTGGCTGCTAAAAAGTTGCCCCTGCTTTAAATCATGCAAAAAAAACTTACATAAACATGCAAATAATAGATAAGATTAAATGGTTAAAAACAGATTAATATACATTACTAACAAAAGCAAAACACCTATTGGACACCTTAATTTGAACAGAACAAAAGTTTACCTGAGTATTTTCCTTAACAGAAGCAGCTGCACTTGTAAACAGTAGCTCAGACGTCCCATTTTTCATACTGTGTTCTGAGGGGCCAGCATCCCCATTATTAACACTATCTTGGATAACCACTCGCTCACTTAAATTCTGCCCAAAGACAAACCCTGATGTCCCAGATGCAGGCTGTGTTGCAGGGACCTGTGTGGAGGTTCTTGGAGCAGTGCTGGCACCAAGTGGTACAAATTTTGGAGTATCTTCCTTAGTCTCAGTAAGTCTTTCTTCTCCTGTGGGTTTCTCAGTTTCACTCGCAGGTTTCTCTTTTTTTTCTGCCTCTTCTGTGTCAGTAACTTTGAGGAATGGGTTACTGCCTGGTTTTAGCTGGGAGGGACGTAATATAGATCCTGAAATATTTCATTTAATGTTAAGTGTGGCTTTATAGTGATTTACACAATATGTTTGGTAATAAGTATCCTGTATACAAAAAGAATAATTTATCCTTGTTATTACTATAATCTTTTAATTCTTGCTACCCCCGAAATTGTAACACTTCGTTACCAAGCCCTGTAATTTGCAGGCTCTAATGTAGGGAGGGTGAGGGAAGTAGCTACTTATTGTGTATCTAAGTACATGATAGCCCGGTAATTCGCGGTCGTGGTACACAAAGGATTAATACTTGGTAGGTTTAGGGAATAAGAAGTAGATTTATGAGACTAACTAATATGCATGCCTTCCTATATTCAAATTATAAATATTGCTCTTACCAAAAGTACTAGTTCCAAACCCAGAGGAGCCAAAAGCACCAAGGCGGGGTTTTGCCAGCACAGACCGTGACTGAGATGTTCCATTATTCATTTCTGAAATAACATCACATAAATAATATATAAACTGACAAATTTCGACTGTTTCTACATAAATATGGACAGAAATAAACAAGAGACATTACTTCAATAATTAAATAAGTAAACAACCGTTACACTGACACTTGTTTTATCTTATACTGCATCCCAGTCGCGTATGGTACTCCATGACACATACATACACATAACACATTGATATTTACACTATGGAATGTCTTCTTATGAGAAATTTTGTTATTCACCATCACCACATTACAGGGATGTGTAACAATGTCAAGAACAGAACTACTCGAAATAAATAAGATAAAAAAATTACGTTTAATGTGCAGCATGGCTTTAGCTCTTAGTACAAGCTTTGTAACGGTTTACAACTAGAATTATCATAAAGAGCACTTAACAGATGTATTACCTTTACTGGCAGAGTTTTCTAATATAAGTAATATATTTAAATATTCTAATAATAATGATTTTAAGTACCTTGCTTCGCATCTGCCATTGTAGAAGATTGGGTTATTGGTTTGATTTGTGGTCGAGTCTTGGTCTGGCTGGTCCATCAGACAAGCAAGACGAGTGACAGCTACATCAATGTTACCATGACCAAAATTGGCGTTCACACGGGATCGATAAAGAATGTTTTTCCAATAGGCTCGAAGAGTCTGATAAAATGACATAAATAATGTCAAGTCAAAAAAATGTTAGTTGACATTATGTTCGTACGTCATTGTGTTGTGTGTGTGCTACTTTACATTATTGCAATTTTTAATTTATTTTGCGTATAGAACATTCCAATTTAAAAGGCATTAGTTCGTAAGTGATATAAAAACAGTTACATGAAATAAAGTTAACATGTAAATAAGTGAAGTTTTGAAAGGTTCATGTGATGTACCTTGTTTTAGTCATTTTTGTGTAACTTTAAGTAACGGAGTTAGTACATACTTATATTCAATTTTCTGCTAAAGTAAAAGAGGTAAGTGCCCTTCTTGATAACTAACAATCTACTTACTTCTTATGACATATTCGGAATTACAAAAACATATGATACTAGCAGAACTAAAAAGATTATTGTTTTTTTGCATCTTTGTCATCATATAACACACCTTACCTTGAAAATATGCTAAGTAAATAGACAGGTTTCTTTTTTTAAGAGTAAATTTTGCTGATTGTAGACATAACAGAGCAAAATTGTTTGTACATAAATAGTAGTGTAAATTAATTAAAAGCTGTCATAATTAAATTTATTTGGAATACAAAAGTGATTTGTTTAATATAGTACCTACTCAATTTTTAATTTTTTAATTTTTTTAATTTTGTTAATATAAAATAAAAATATAAGTAATGTAACATGAATAATGGGCAAAATAACCCTTGTACTCTAAGTTTTACTAGTCATTGTTATAGTAATGTTCAAAGTAAAGCGTTTAACCAAAGAATAAACAAGACATAGTGGAAAAATTTGCCCGCTTGAGTGCTAAGCACCAGTAGCTCAATTGGCAGAGCGATCTGACCGGTGTTCATAAAGGCCGCAAGTTCAAATAAAATTGCTGACTCAATTGATAAACTCAGGATAGTCTGCTGCTTATGTTTGCAACTCCAATGGACATAGGATCTTGCAACAGCATACTGGCTTCGCCATTATCCGACGAAGCTGGTATGTTGTGCAAATTGTACTTAAAATTATTTTAGTAATAGGGTCGAAGAGACAATAGATGTAAGAAATGTAATATATACATGGATCTCGTCAACGAGGGTGACATCGTCACTACGTGACGGAACCCTTTTCTTTTTTTTGTTGTTTTGAAAACAATAAAGATTTAAAAAAAAAATTGCTTGAATCAGCATAGCTGCATACCGTGCTTATATTCAACTCAGGCGAGCATTCGACAGAATAATCCCTATGACGGAATTAGCCACATTGGAATTGTGGTCTCTCTAAATTCATGCCCAAGCATACCCATACATACCCTATAGAGGAAACAAGGGCTTTGGTCTGGTAACCTCACATTGTTGCAAAAATATGATCACATGATTTCTGGATGAGCCCTTACTAGTTTAATCAATAGGTGATTGATTTCAGGATTCTGTTGTAAGGAGATTACATATAATTAATTTAATATTTTGTCTGAGTGGAATAGTGGATGAAATGATTTATAGTTTCCACTTTTAACTATTATGTATGATTTAATTGATATCAGATTTATTCTATGAAAAACAACAATACCTAAACCCAACCCAATGTTACTACTGTTGATAGGGGAATCCCTGAACCATTACTGTCCTATAAGTATATCATAATCATAATGTGACCTTAGACCAATTCAATTGGATTGCAATACAATTATAGCTCAGTAATACAGATAATAATAGTATTTTATACAATCGTGATATAATGAAGAGTTTTTCAGTCGAGTACCGTGTTTAGGCCACGAAGCTTGCTGAGTGGCCTAAGTAAAGTACGAGATTGAAAAACTTAATTATATTACGATTGTATACAATACTTTTTCTACGAGTCATCATCATCATCATCTATGGAGGAACAATTTCATCATTCAATTTCATTGACTTAACAAGGATGTAACACAAAAAGATGGCCGGCGCGGGGGGCGCGGTCGGCGCAGGCGTGAGGCGCGCGCTCGGCAAAGTCTCAGGCGTCATCGCAAATAAGTATAAAATTTGTATGAAGTTCTATTATAGTTGCCTACAGCGTATCGAAATGAAATATTATAGTTGAGTTGGACTGTCTAATATCGAAAAGTATGAGCTTATAGTTTTGTCTATGTACTCGTAATTGGCAGATTAAAGTCGGCGAGTAGAAAAAATAATACATGATACAAGGGCGAAAAAGAGGAAATTCGCAACGAAATTACCTCTTGGCACTACAACGTTTTACAGTACATATGGCCCTTTGAATATTCGACGCAGGCACGTACAGTGCTCATTGTCGTCCCAGGGCGGTAAAGTAGCACCATGTGTACTGTAATAATAGTACATTACCTAACTAGTGAGGTAAAACAAAAATACGTGTGGCACTCGGGGACTGCCGCGGTAAAGCTATTGCATATCATTTGTATCAACTTATGCAATTACTAGCGCGACTTCGTCTGCGCAGTATTATAATGTTTGGTAGTGTATTTTTATTACCATAAGTATTAAATACCAAATTGACTTGAACTGTAAATTGCTAATTAAATTCCGGGGCCGTATAAAACAAACAACTAACTTGCAACTACAGTAACCTGTTATTCTTTGTTCTCGTTAATAATTCAGGATATACCAAAAATGCTGGTGATCAATATTGTAATCTGATTTGGAAAAAATAGGACCAAATGTTTTTTTTGTCAAACATTTTTTGTTTATTTATTCTCCTAACCACAATTCGATACTGATTAGTGATTACACATTTAATCGAATCACCAGCATTTTTGTGACAGCTGTATGTATCTTTGACCACATATTAATCTTTCAGTGGCTGGATACGCTGTAGATATGCTAAAAAGTACGTCCAAGTTGACATAAATTATCTTTCAATGAAATAAGTAATCAAGGCCGAGTGTTTTTGATCACGGTTTACAACACTGCCTTCAGCTCACTGAATTTAACCCACAGAATGTCAGTCGGTACCTGATTACAACTAACTTCCCAGTGAAGAAAAACATTGCGAGGATACCAAAATAATTACGTCACGCATATAATAATTATAAACATTCATTAGGTAGGTAAGTATATATTATGTCTCATCTCAACCAAGGACGATCTTATGATAGGATCGGCAGAGGCCTTTATTCGGGCAATTTATGAAAGAATTCATTCATAAACTGCCCATGCAATTATAGATTTGACTATTTCACTTGCTTCCTTCCCCTTTGCACCTCTATATAGGATTATTTTCGTAACAAAAACTATTCTGTCCTTTCCTAGGAATCAAAACATCCCCATGCCAAATTTCACCTTAATCCGTTCAGCGTTTTTAATTTAGTGTGAATTGGTAACAGATAATAGTTCATCAAATTTACAATATTAGCATCGCATGGAAATTTGTCCAAAATGTAATTGAAGAAACCGTGCTGGTTTTGTGACAACATCGCTACGCAAGATCAGTTTGCTAGACAACAAAAATAAAATAGATGCCATTATTAAGTAAAATGTATCTAATGAGACTAATGGCATGCCATGATCTAAGAATGTTTTTGCGCAAAGTTAAAATAATTTTAATCAAATCAATTTAACGGGGATATAGGCGATACCTAGTTCCATTAGTGCCATATAGATAGAACTGTAATAAGTGCCATCCTAATCCATCAAGTTGTGCATATTCAGTAATAAGCCGTTTTAGAAAAGTAATCGTACAAAAAAATCTGAGTTTATTTATAAACTATCCTTGTCCAATATTTAATATAAAAACCGTACTGGCTTTGTGACATTGTTCTTTGCGCAAAGGCAAAATCGTTGCGTTTGGCCATTGTACTCCCCTGGGCCCGCTATGAGGTATGTATGTCATCCGCTTGTACAATGCATGGTGGGTGTTGACAGCCATATATACATTGAGTTGCCGTATTTGTAGTGGTTGGATTCCGCGTCACTAAGACCTCAATGATATTGTCCTGAGGTCTCTTCAGTCAGCGGGTGTTCATTCCGTTCTGGAGCCACTGGGTTTAGCCGCACTGATAGCAAGATGGAGTGACCCTGGTGCTGTGGAAAACGGGGCGGTGTTCAGTGTGGGACCACCCATATTACTCGCACTTCCCACGTAGCAGGAGCCCTCTGCCGAAACTCTAGCGGTGGCGAAGCGGCAAAAGTGTGCGCTCCCTTCTGGGATAAGATCCCAAACGGATAGCGTAACGTAATAAGACAACAGTTTGTCACCTTTGTATGACAATTTCTGATAATTCTATACAGTTACTCACATTTGACAGCAATCACCGTCGCACTATCCATGCAACTTGTCTTTTCATGAACTTATATCATTATCAGATGACATTCGTGGATAAGCAACTTAGGTCTATAGGACATGGATACAATACATGTTCATGCCTTTGGTTGTGGAGACAGCGGGCTGCTACAAAGTTACCATTATTAGTGATTTTATTTATTATCAAATTTATCACAGCATTAAACATATCATATTTACATAGATTTAATGGATCCCGGCACATTGGTCACTTTTCAACTCATTTCCTAAAAACACAGTTTTGTATTTTTTGTGCACTTTCGTCAGTAGTGACAAATATGTACCTACTTAAGTTTAATTTCTGTTTGTTTATGACACTACTGAACAAAAAAAACTTAAAATAAATTTGGGTACATTTTCGTCTGCAGTGAAAGAGAGCTTTTTTATAGGCGAAAAACATACGGTGATCATCGTCTTCGAACACCACTGTACAGTTCACTACTGTACATATTTTCCGTTTACGTTGCGACCTACTTTAGGCTACCTTTAAACATATTATTCATAAGACAGTATATACCTAACTAGCATACGAGACGCATCAATTGAAGGAAAAGTCAACTAACTTATTAACTTGTAACCAGTATATACGTTTAATAAACTTAACTTAACTTAAACTCCGTGTCTGCAATCATCTCAGCATAACCAACCCTAACAAGCAAGTGTATAGGCTAACTGGCCCATACAACCACAAACAAAATATTTACAGCACGCAGCAATATCACCTTTGTGATTATCACAATAAGGAACAAATCTAATATACCAATAGAAAATATTTGATAAACAAGACAAAGGCATATTTCGATACTCTACTTCTTTGTAGGTACTAATATTTCTTATGCCAATGAAATTTCCACTTTATTCCGTTGTGCACTAACGTGCTAAATTCACAAATTTAAAATGGTACTTAGTACGACTTTGCATTTGCACTAAGGTATCGATTAAAAAAACAAAACGATTCGCAGTCTAAATAAAAAATTAGGCGCCTTTTGCCTTTAATTCGATCCAGCCAGTATATTATGCATCGATTACAAAATCGATTTAACATATTTGATTCTGGCGGGAAAAAATAATAGTGTTTATTTTGACATTTGACATCGCCGTATCTCTGGTAATAAGGGCTACTGTCCTCAATATTTTGTATAGAATATGACACTTAGCGACATTCGTATGGAGATATATCCTTTCCCCGATAAAGAACTTTGTAACAAAGTGAATAAAGTCGGTTTCGGTCCGTCGGAGTGGGGAGCGTCAGGTTTTTTTTCGTTACGGAATTTCTGGATTCGGTCCCCGCGCTCAAGGCCCGCGATAGAAGCTATGCAATAGCTTAAAAAAAGGCCGAGATCGCAGATGTTTGCGAACCGAGCTGCAAGCGAGGGACGTAAATATGCGATCAAGGGCTTTATTTATTACCTCACGTGTTAGGTACATCATTTTATGCCTACACTTGGGCAGAAATCGGCTTTTTCCGTGCGCGTAGCGTGCGGAAAAAGGCCCTTTATGGCCAGGTGTGGCATAAAATATATCACAATACCACTACATATTATACTACAAATATAAACCAGCCAAGAGCATGTAGGCCACGCTTGGAGTAAGGTTCCATAGTTACCTACCCATAAGATTAGGCGAACTTAAATTTTTAGTAGAAAGTTTAAAGGTTTTAGTAGATATACATAACATAATACTCATAACAAATAATTAACAAATAAGGAAAACCAAGTTCAAAAAGGGAAACTTATTATATGTTCCTTTTTATATGTGCTACCAACTGATACATTTGAAGTTGGTGCCAAGCCAGTGGGTCGATTTTCTTTTTACTTACATTTTTTTCTGTTTAAAGGTGAAAAAGGCCAAAAACTGTGAAAGAAAAACCTTTTTCAAGCACAGAACACTCTAAGAGTGTTCTGTGCTTGAACAAGGTTTTTCTTTTCAGTCTTTAACTACAAAGTTTTAATTAATTAGAACATTATTATTTAACTCATTTTAGTTAGATTGGTTAGGTACCTCTTGGATCGACCTACCTCTGGTGTCAGGCTGAACTACTATTTATAGGACATCCTGTATATATGTATGTATGTACACTATGTACATACTTATACTCACGCCTATATCCCATTGAGGTAGGCAGAGATCGCCAAAAACTACGATCTAGGGTTCGAAAGGATAATTATCATATTATAATAAACTCACGTATTTTTAGTCACTATGCGCAACATGTTTCGGACATCCTATATCCTGTGATGCCATTATCAAGCGTCGAAGCGGGCGTACTAAATCATTTCGGCTCGCCGCCCGAAGCGCTCTCGATGACAAAACCAGTTCAGTTAATCCCGATGTCTTGGAGTCCCGGGATTGTTTGACTGCAGATTTGGTTCGTCTTATGTAAAAGGCGGCACGCACACTGACCTCACTGTGGCCACTACACTGTCACAACACTTACAACAAACACTGAACTTTTGACCAGGTTTCCATGCCGTTGGCGCCGCCCAGCCACTATCCCGATTAAAATTAGTTCGGCTCCCAATTTCAATCGCTTCGCATATTTCCCGTACCGTAATAATCTCGCTTTATCAAATCGAAGAAAATGCAGCGCGCTCGTATCGTACCCATTCTCTGCCACGGCGGAATTATCCATCTTTTTTACACTGCGTATGTGCTCCAACAGTCTCGTGGACACGTTTCGTCCAGTTTCCCCTATAAGTATATGAAGTAAGGTCACAAGGAATCTCGTATATTTACCTTATTTTCACATGAGGACGGAAAATAGTCCTAACGCTGTAACTACGGCGTAATAGGCGTCCAATTTCGTTTGTCACTCATCATCATACATCATAGGTACTCACACATAATATAAGTTAGATACGTTGGTGCCCTGATGCACTGGTGCTGGTGCGTGACGACTCAGAAAACGCTGCACGCTGACTCCGTCTCCAATTATACCCATTAATTTCCAACACCTGCCTCACACGTGGAACTGACGACAGGTGTGCGGGATCATGGTGTGAGTCAGCTTGTAAGTATCTAACCGTAAGTGTCGCTTTTCTAAAAACTTTGTGATAAAGACGTCTCCCCTGAGGCCTGATCACGCTGCACCACGGGAGCTCTCCATTCTGTTCCCTTTTGGTTGTGAACTTTATTCTGGCATACAACTCGTTGAGGTGAGGTGTCGCGCATAGTGACTAAAAATACGTGAGTGTTATCCGTAATACCAATAAGTATCATGATAATTATAGCGATAACAAGAGGTGCATAATTATCGATTGATAATAACAAAAAAATGCGCTCGTGAAAGTAAACTCAATTAAACTTTTTGCTCAATTTAAGTACCTCTATTGGAATTTCTGATGACACTATGTAACAAATTAATTCCTTATACTGGGGATAATTGTCTGATATACTAATTAAATTCGTGACCGAATGGCCGCATGACGCACGCAAACTGGGGGTGGGAAGGCATTTTGCGAGCTCCGAGACAGGGGATGCCAGGATGCCTCCTGGTATATCACCATGTACCTTTTTGTTCGTTACTTTGTCTATTTGCCTCTATCACTCCAATATGCAAGAGAGAGAGAGAGAGAGGTATATATATATAGAGGCGAGCTTACTTCATTAAATTTAAAATCCTCTGCTCCGCCATTCGCCAGTCTTCACCGGATCTATAGGTAACTTTAACCGCGATTAGACATATTAGGCCAAGAAAATTAGATAATTTCCAGGAACTAATTCCCAGCAAGCTGGGTATCGTTTTAATACCTTAATTAGGTACTAAAGACATGTCAACCGAGTTTGCACAATTCCAGGAGTTGATCCTGACTTTTGAGAGCCAAGTAACTGTACATTTGCGGTAAATTTTGAGTTTTTTGCGTCTAGTTCGTAAATGGTACGGCAAACGGCGGCGGTTTCTTGTCCAAGAAACCTCAAAGTTATTTTTAAAGACCTATTAGACGATGTGCCACAAATACGTACCTAAATATATTTAAAAAAAATACATTTACTTAAAGCACATGTCATAATATTACCACCTAGAGGTGTATTTTGTGAGCCGCTATTTACTTTAGCATATAAATTGCCAAAAACAATATTTTTAGGGGGCACAATACTAAATGACATATTTTATATTTTTTGCATATATATACTTATAGCACATCATCAAATAGGTCTTGTAAAATAACTTTGAGGTTTCTTGAACAAGAATATGATTAGTCGAGTATTTTCAAAAATAATCGCTCTGTAAGACTAAAAAAGCGTGACGCATTTTTTTATTTTCGCTGTACAACTAAACTAAATTAGAAGTTTAAGATACTCATTCGACGTAGAATTTAACTCTCTTTAATACCCACCTGAATGATCTTTCCGTCCCATATACTATTTTCGAGCTAGACGCAAAAAACTGAAAAATTACCAAAATTTGGCAGTTACTTGGCTGTCAAAAGTCAACTGCAAAACTCCTGGAATTATGCAAACTCGGTTGACACGTCTTTATGACCTAATGAAGGTATTAAAACGATATCCAGCTTGCTGGGTATTAATTCCTGGAAATGCTTTTTATTTATCTAATTTTCTTGGGCTATTTGTAAAGGTCACATTCGTAGCAATCGCACCGGGAAAACTTGTTGCTGAATCATCATGAGTCTGATTAAGTTTAAGTGAAGTGTTGCCGATATTCAAATACACAAACACAAATACAGACTCAGTGGGTATGTTCTGCTCAGTGTAGCAGAATACTTGTTTTGTTACGTATGGTCGCGGTTGATTTTGTAGCTCGCGAATTGCCGAGTCATGTCATGATATTGTACCTACTTTTATTTTGCTATAAATACTTTTATATTTTTTACTAAATGCCTATCATTTTGTTGGCAAAAACTGACCGCGGTGATTATTTAAAACTAGGATTACTATTCGTTCGGGTTTTCCCGAATTTATTACCTTAATAAATGTTTTTTTTTCTGGAACAATTGAACACCAATCGACCTAGTCCCACAGTAAGCTCAATAAGGCTTGTGTTGCGGGTACGATACGACGATATATACATATAATAATAGTTATATACATAGTAAACACCAATAACTCAGGAACAAATATTCATGATAAAATAAACACACAAATAAATGCTTTGACCAGGATTCAAATCTGGGACCTAGGCGAAATTTACACAGATGATGTATTTGCAGATGATTTTAACGCTATAACAAAATATTAAAAAACAGAATAAAATAAATATTTATGGGGGCTCCCATACAACAAAGGTGATTATTTTGCTTAAATTGAAATATTCACAGAATGTTTTGTTATATATCCACTTAAAAATAAAACAAATATTTAATGGGGACTCCCAGACAACAAACGTGATTTGTTTTTTGAAATTAACTGCCAACGAAGCGCGGGCCGCTTCTCGAGACATACTGCCCTAAATGACATTAATCCGCCGGTCTCTTGCGTCGGTTGGTGTGCCGGCTCTATTGGAGCCGACCGGCTTATCCAGAACTGACGCCAAGAGACCGGATGGTACCTATATCTCTAGTTCGGTAGACAATGGGATGGCGGAGAAAGCAAAGGTGGGAAAGTAAGTACCTAAAGTAGTCTCGGCGCCGAATATAATTTTGTTCCATTCGGCGTCGAGACCTTTGGTGCGTGCGTGGGGCCCTAGCGATGCGAAAGATGATGACACTATCATCTTAACTCTGTGAAAACGAGTGCTGTAAAGGGCTCGAAACGTAGGGTCATGGTGTTAGTAAACGCGATTAATCCGTTTTAAAGTGTCTAATTTCAATTAACAACAATCGCGGAAACAGAAGACAATATTGTGATTTGTTTTGCCGTTTTTATAGATTATAACCGTTCCGTACCTATACTATTTTATAGGTACGGAACCCTTCGTACACGAGTCTGACTGACTCGCACTTGGCCGGTTTTTTGGTATAACCAAAAATGTGTCAAAATATGCCGTCGAAAGTGTATTCGAGAGCATACAGCAATACTTACGACAGGAGCGGGAAAAATGGAGAATAATGAATTACTAATACATAATACTTTTAAAACAAATCAACAAACTATAGAAAAACTAATTTTGATCTCATCAGATTAATTTTACCAGTAGTAGGGTTTTAAATTTGTCAAATTTGTTTCGAATCAGGCCTTAAATACCAAACGCCAAACTAAGGCGTAGCCCAACATATAAACAGAATAATAATTATGCTCTGGCGCCAAACTTATTATTCAAGCGAAATGAGAATGGGATTCGAGAGTAGGTGCTATAAGTAAAACAATATACTGAGCCAGCACTTTTTATTATCAATGACATTTTTATTAAAATTACATATTCATTAATCATATAATTTAAACTTTCGTGAGACATACTGATATTAAAGTGCAACGGTTAACACTCACGTATTTCTATCACAATAGGCGTAATTTTATCAATTATGTAATCAAATTTTTAGTGCAGATACTTCTAGGTAATAGATTAGATAAGCGTTTTAATCCGAAGGTTGCAAGTTCAAATCCTGCTGGCTCATACCAATGAGTTTTTCGGAATTTATGTACGTAATAATCATTTGATGTTTACCTATCGCTATTCGGTGAAGGAAAACATCGTGACGAAAGAAAGAAAGAAAGAAAGAGAAAGAGAAAAACTGGGATTAGTCCGGTTTCGTCACGGCGTTACGACTAAACCGGACTAATCCCAATCAGGTCTAGTTTACCCTACCCTCTGGGTTGGTAGGTCAGAGACAGCCGCTATCGTAAAAACTAGCGCCTAGGCCAAATCTTGGGATTAGTTGCCTAAGTGGACCCCTGGTTCCATAACAACGACGCGATTCGTTGTCGTTGTAATGTGAATAGCTTCATATAAAATGTTCTGCCGCTACGAAACACGATAAAAAATCGTCCCGACACACGACATAGTGGGAACGGGGTCTAAGCCGTGGCAGCGAAGAAGCCTAGATTTTGCAACTTAGGATAACATGTCATACGTGTCAAGCGCTATATAAACCTGAAAAATGTTGTAACGAAAGCTTTAATTTATTTAAACACTAAGGCCCACTTGCACCACCCTGGGTCAACCGCTAATCCGGAGTTAACCCTTCAAATTCCATACATAAAAACGCTTAATTCCGGGTTATTTGGCTAACCCTGGGTGGTGCAAGTAGCCCTAATAGATCGTCATATTGTCAAAGCAACGGTACTGGTACTGTGCAGACATGATGCTAACTTAATAACGGCTGACACTGCCAAAAAATGGATGAAAATACGAGTTTGACTTCATGCAAATACTTACATGACAATGAAGACACGTTCTAATAACCAAAAATAAATTTACAAAATAATCATATTTGTGCTCTCCTCAAACGTTTAGAAATATTGTGAGTTTTCTCATTAAAAAAAGGGCTACTATTGTATTTTCCCTTTGCAAGAGATTAAAAAGTTCTTTCTCAGATTAAAGTGACAAAGAAATTGTATTTTACTTTCAAAGTTTCATTTTTTTCTGAAAATTCCGGGATCGGGGTATTGAAGTCGTCTATTCCGGTATTATATAATACCGGTATCGGTATCGCGAAAGGTCCGGTATTTGGAAGCCCTAGTTGCAATGCAAGGTAGGTTGCAATCGAGAATTGATTGGATTGGTTCGAATCAGGAGTGGTATAAACTACAGCATAGTTTGTAGCTTAAACATACACTATCAAATGTCAATTCATTGAGCACTGAGAACCTATTGGCTACATCATTTGCCGCATCACGTACCGCTTGAAGACAGAAAGCGCGCGGTTGTTTTATGCGATAAACGCTACGTTACACGCAATGCGTTAGACGCAGATCATTTCAAATCAGGTAATATAATTACCATAGTTTTACGCGGTTAACGCAGGAGGTGAAACATAAGGGGCAAACGCATTCCGTTAATCGCATGCATCTAAACGCTGCGATTGCCGCACAAAACAACCGCGCGCTTAATCTGTAGAATATACAGCAATTGTGAGATTTCTGAAACGCAACATATTATACACGTACGAAGCTCCGTGATCATGCCGAGTGTTAAACTGTTAACATTTAATTTCGATGGGTGTTTTGTATTTTTTTGCATATTTTCTTAGTCTATAAAAATACCGGGATCCCATCCCAGTATTTAATTTTATAGACTGTCTGTATTAAAATCTGTCCTGAAAAAGGCGGCATCCCAGGATACCGGGATCCCGGTATGGGAAGTGTTTAATTATGAAGATAAGCCCGCGCCCCATCCTAATAACTCATTAGTTATGGGCACAGGGTATGCGAAACTGCGAAAATAAAAAAGCGTCGGTACGGCAAAGTGAAAAGCAACAAGAAGAAAGGAAAGCAAAATGGCGTACAAAGAAACTTTTAACAAATACAATATTGTACAGTTTGATGGCGAAAGTTTTAACAATTGGTCGTTCAGAATTAAAAGTGTACTGAAAGAAAATCTGTGTTTAGAAGCTATAGTAAATGAAAACTATTCTCAAAGTGAAAATAAAGATGCATCAAAGATGGAGGCGCGGGCGCAAGCCATCTTGATTGCGGCCGTGGCCGACAGCCACTTGGAATATGTAAGAAAAGACACGGCATATCTAATGTTTAAAAACTTAGAAGACTGTTTCAAAGAAAAAGGTGTAAGAAGCAAATTATTTTTGAGGAGACAATTGAGCCAATTGAAATACAATGAAACCACATGTTTGAAAGATCATTTGACAAAAATTCAAGAAATTTGTACCCAATTAAAAGAGGCCGGATCAGAATTAAGTGAAGAAGAAGAAATAAACTATATTTTACTATCCATGCCGAAGTCATATGAACCTGTAGTGACA
This sequence comes from Lathronympha strigana, assembly GCA_949128165.1. NCBI lineage: Eukaryota > Metazoa > Arthropoda > Insecta > Lepidoptera > Tortricidae > Lathronympha > Lathronympha strigana. Next base: position 7,715,552 of record OX421907.1, on the reverse strand, counting down.
GCTTTAGAGACCATAGGTAACCTAAAATTAAATACATTAAAAGACAGACTATTAGCTGAAGAAGAGAAGAAGAAGAAGTTTGGAGAATTTAACACAAACCCAATTAATTCGAATGCATTCAATTGTTACTCCTGCGGGAAGCCGGGACATAAAAAATTTCAATGTAGACAAGGAACGTGGAACCAAGGACGAGGACAAGAAACGTGGAACCAAGGACGAGGACAAGGAACGTGGAACCCAGGACGAGGGCAAGGAACATGGAACCAAGGACGAGGACAAGGTACATGGAATCAAGGACGAGGACATACAGGATGGAGTCGTGGACCTGGATTTGGACAAGGACGTGGACGAGGAGGATTTAACAGAGGAAGAGGATGGAGCCAAGGTAGAGGACAACCCAATACGAACTATGCAGAGGAAGATGGAACGGCTTTCTTTTGTGGAAATGTAAGTGGACAAGACATTGAATTTTGTGTAGACTCGGGCTGCTCAGATCATTTAATTAACTCTAAAGATTATTTTACCGATTACATTGAATTAAGGGAACCCGCCAACATTGCAGCAGCAAAGAAAGGTGTGATTTTAAAAGCAATTGGTGTAGGGAATATGGAAGTTAATTTTAAAGTTGGAAATAGAGAAAATAAATTATACATAAAAAATGTTTATTATATTCCAGATTTAAGAAAAAATTTATTGTCTGTATCTAAGATGGAGAAGGTTGGATTGAGAGTTGAATTTTTCAGAGGAAAGGTACGTGTATATAAACATAATTACATGATAATGATTGGAAATAAATCAGGCACAATTTATACAGTCATATGTCAAAATAATATCAGCTCTTGTCAGTTAGTGAATAAAATAGACACAGAATTGTTACACAAACGATTTGCTCATTTGGGTTCACAAAATTTAAATTTACTAGTGCGTAAAAACATGGTAGAGGGGTTAGATAATTGGAAAAACAAGATTGTTAATGACAGTTTGTGTGAACCATGTGTGTTAGGTAAGAGTCGTAGACAACCATTTAATAAAGTAGGTACTAGAGCTACAAAACCTCTAGAATTAGTGCATTCTGATGTCTGTGGACCAATTTCACCTGTCACTTGGGATGGCAACCGATATTTTGTAACATTCATCGATGATTACACTCATTTTACAATGGTGTACCTAATTAAAAATAAATCAGATGTTTTCAGAAAGTTTCAGACTTACTATAATATAGCGACAAAACATTTTAATTTGAATTTGTTAAAACTGAGGATTGATAATGGGAGGGAATATATGTCAGATGAGTTTAGGGAATTTTGTAACCAGAATGGAATCATTATGCAGCACACAGTACCATACAATCCAGAAATGAACGGATTGGCTGAGAAAATGAATCATGTACTTATGGACAAAGCAAGAACAATATTAATAGACTCTGGTATGAACAAGGAATTTTGGGGAGAAGCCGTTTTATTCTCAACATATGTAACAAATAGAAGTCCAGTTACAGGAAGAGAGAAAACCCCTAGTGAGCTATGGGAAGGACGGAAGCCTGATGTGTCAAATTTAAGAGTATTTGGATGTACTGCTTATAATCATATACCAAAAGAACTGAGAAAGAAACTTGATGACAAAGGTAAGAAGATGCGTATGATCGGGTACAACATAGGAGGATATAAGCTATTTGATGAAGAAAAACGCATAGCAGTGACCGCAAGAAATGTAGTTTTTAATGAAAATTCAGTAAAATCGGACCAGACAGTAAATATACCGTACTATGACACTTTGGAAGAGACAGAAGACAAACCTGGACCTGAAAATGATAATCAAGAAAAGATAATGACACAAAATAAGACAGAAGAAATTAAAGAAAAAGAAATAGTAGATGACATGCAAGAAAAAGAATTAGAGAAGGAAGAAAAGAGCTGTGAAAGAGGAAGAGAAAAAAGGAAAAGTGAAAAACCAAAATGGCAAGATGATTATGTACTTGATTTTGATGAAAAGGATGAGGAAGCATTATTTGCTCTACTTAGCACTTACCATGAAGATGTACCAGTGACATATAGTGATATTCAAGAAAGAGAAGATAAAAGCGATTGGGAAACTGCGGTAACTGAAGAATTAAAGGTATTGGAAGAGAGTGAGACTTTTGAAATAGTACCAAGACCAGAAGCAAAACTGTTAGATGCAAAATGGGTGTTCACAAGGAAAGATACAGGGAGCAATACTATTTGTAAGGCTAGACTAGTAGTACGAGGTTTCCAACAACAAGAAAAGTTTGAAGATGTATACTCACCAGTTTTAAGACTACAGACACTAAGGACGTTATTATCGGTAGCAGCGAGGAAAGATTATCACATTCACCAGATGGATGTCAAAGGAGCATTTTTATATGGCAGGATAGATGAAGATGTATATCTCAAACCACCAGAAGGTATGAACATACAAGATGGATATGTACTAAAGCTTAAAAAATCATTATACGGCCTGAAGAAATCGCCGAAATACTGGTATGAAAAATTTAATGAGACAATTCGTTCATATGGTTTTAAAAGATCAGATAATGATTACTGTTTATTTACCAAGGGGAATTTATACTTACTTTTATATGTCGATGATTTATTGATCCTCAGCGATAACCTAAATGATGTAGAGTTAGTAAAGAATTTTTTGAAAACTAAATTCCGTATGAAAGACATGGGAAGCGATAATTTAATGTACTTAGGTATATCAATTAAAAAACATTCTGAAGGCATCTCAATAGACCAGACTAAATACTTGAAAAATGTTCTTAGGAAATTTAATATGGAAAATTGTAAAGGGTGTGATACACCGATGGATGCTAACTTTAAATTTGATGAAAATGAACCTGTTGACATGTCATATGAACATAAATGTAGATCATTAATAGGGTCACTTATGTATGCAACTGTAGGGTCTAGACCTGATTTAGCAGCGTCAGTGTATTATCTAAGTAGATTTCAATCTAAGCCTAATGCAGGGCTTTGGCGTGCTTTGAAACGTTTATTGAGATATGTTCATAAAACAGTAAGTTTTTCGTTAATGTATAAAAAGGATGAATCCAGCAAAGCACTGGTTGGATATGCAGATGCTGATTTTGCCAGAACTGACGATAGGAAATCAACATCTGGATATTTGTTTAAAGTATTTAATAATAGTGTAGTGTGGAGGTCTAAAAACAAAGCACTGTCACATTAAGTACCACAGAAGCTGAATTTGTAGCCTTGTGTGAAGCTATCATGGAGGCTTCTTTTATGTTAAAATTGCTAGAAGATTTAAATGTTAAAGTTTGTAATGTAACAATTTATGAAGACAATCAGAGTACTATTAAGGCAATAAAAAATACAGATCAGAAGAGACTAAAGCATGTAGATGTAAAGTATAACTATATTAAACAGAAAGTAGAACAGAATATTATCAAAGTAGAATATATTAATACTAAAGAACAGTTAGCCGATATTTTTACCAAGCCTTTAGGCAAGAATGTTTTTGTAAATCTTTTGGAACAACTCGGTCTCGTATCGGGAAATGATTGCGTTGAGGAAGAGTGATGGAATATGCAACGCAAACATATCCCTCTCTTTTAGAAATACTTACTCTGTGACATTTTGTAAAGTCTATAATAATACTTAATCTGTGGTCCCTTCCGCCATAACCTCTGAAGTGTGTAAATGTAGCTCCGTAATATTATTAACGTTTTATAATAAAAATAAAGTATTGTGGCCAATGTGAGTGTTTAATTATGAAGATAAGCCCGCGCCCCATCCTAATAACTCATTAGGAAGCCCTACTAAAGACTGAAATAGTCTGAAGGAAAACTACCTGTGAGAAATGAAATTAACCTGGGGTGCGATTTTTGAATCTCACCGAGTGACTAATTCTCACAAAAATGAGTGATTTCCGAAAATTCGTATTTTTGAAACTCATCGGTGACTTCTGATTCTCACGCATGTGAGTTCAATTCGAATGCCCCTACCCAGTCGTATTTGAAATCATCGGTGAGTATTTTGACAGTTGACTTATGTGAATTGTGAAATCTGCCAAAGTTTGTTGGAATTGGAAAACAGTAATGTTGGAGATTTAACTGAATTAGCAGCGGGGCTCACTGTAATTTCGTGAATTTCGCATATTTGTGAAAAGAATAAGAAATGGCAAGCCTGGAAGATTACATTAAGATGACGATAACGGATAGCGAATATGGCATAGCAGCAATAGAATAGAACGAGGCCTTTGAAAAAGCGCATGCTGCGATAGAAACGTGTAATGGCATATTAAAAGGCCGATTCCGTTGTTTATTAAAGCATAGAGTACTGCACTATGCACCGGAGAAGGCGTCGAAAATAATAAACAGCTGCGTCATGACAATGAAGATGATGTTTTGGATTTTGGCCTGTACTTACCTGATTTGTGGGCAAGAGAAGCTCTACGGGCATCTATAGTGCGATATTATTATTTGGAAGATTAAGCCACCTAGCGAGTAGGTAGTCGGCCTATTTTGTCACTTGCTGAAGTTTTTGTTCATGTTTTGTTATTATAGTGCACAATAAAGCATGTTATGAATATCTCTTCTACTTACATTGTTTTAAATTCCTTGTACGCCCAAGCAAATTACTTACATCAACCAAACTTCCATACCTACTCCAGTTAATCATAGTTCAGTTTTTGTCTACATGAGTAGGGTAAGGTTAATGTAGCTAATTCCATCATAGGGCCTATTCTATCTAATGCTCGCAGGCATTGAATATGAATAAACACGAGTCAATAAGCAGCAGGCTATCCGTAGTTCATCAACTGAGTCGAGAGCTGCATACTGTGCTTATACTCAATGGAGCCGAGCATTAGATTGAATAGTCAAAATGACAGAATTAGCCACATTAACCTTATAAGTATAACATGGACAGGTTTTGCACAGACACTGCGCCTGTGCAGTTGTAAGGTATGCGGGCTGAGAATTTTTGTATAGCATAGGTACATGTTGCTCTTCAATTAAAAAGAGGATGTAAATTAGTTCTCAAATGTATCAGTAAGGTACACTTACAATGATAGGGCAATATGGAACAGGCAGGAGGCAGGCATTAGGTAGCTGTAGAAACTGAATGAAACAAGGGGAGTTTGTGTAGGCTTTATATATTATTTCTTGTAATTTAGGTATAGTCTACCTACATAGGCTCATTTTAAAGAATTCAATGCCTCAAGTCTGTTTAGTTTAGTGTAAGCAACTTAATTAGATTAGGTTGTAGATTAGGTCAATAGTTGCAATGTGCTTAAGCAACTTTTTGACTTCTATTTTATAGAAAGTCAAAGTGTTAAAAGTTACAGTTATGGAGAACACTAGTCCTTTGCTCCTAACATAATTAACATTTTAATAAGACCGCCAATAGCCTTAATGTTAGTGAATGTACATTAAGCATCAAAAATATCTATACAACTCTCCTCTTATTACAAAAGAAATAAAGCGAGAGTTGTGTAGGTATTGTTGACACTGACCGTACAGTCTGCAGCAGATGTAGTTAAGCATGCGGGGTGTCCAATATGATCTTGATGCACCCTTCTTTTGAAAACAATAAGATTGTGCTACAGACCATTTTGAATACCTTGCCTGCTCTACTACTTCTGCTGCTAGCCATATGATTACTTATACATTGACAAAATCAATCAGTTTGAATTTCTCAACTAAATAATAGGCAAATTAAATAAAGCCTTACAAGATACCTATTAATAAAACATCAGTCTAAAGCTTCGAATTTTACATTACTACTTTATTATCAAGAAGTGCATTATAAGTATATTAAAAACATCAGCCTAAATATCTGAACTAAATAATAATTGTCTTATAATCTAACATCATACATAGAATTTTTGTATCAAATCACAGCACAAGTAGGTAGCACAAATTGGCAGGTTTCACAACTTGCCACTTTCATTTAGAAAGATTGAGAGATATACTGTATGAGTTATCACTTTAAATGAGAGAGGTACACAATCCAGTCAATTCAGCCATTCTACTTTTTCATCATTAATAAATTTCTTTATTGACAGGTATAATCCACATCAGATTGCAAATGGTAGTTAAAGTATAAATACAAAAAATAAAAGGAACATAAATAAATAAGTTAAAATTAATAACTTAATTTTAATTTGGTATATACCTCCGGGTTTAGGTAATTAGGCTATTATCTGTTGGTCTACAAAAACTTATATTTTGTTCCACTCATGGTGTACAGAAAACCAATATGAATACATTTTATTGTCTAGATACTTAGACAAGCCATGGAGAATGCTGTTATCCAATGTTTGTAGGAAACTCCAAAAAAGTAGAGAAGTTGCATTGTCTGCTTGCCGCTTACCTAAAAGTACAAAAAAAAAAATATTAAATTATAATAGAGTTCTATTATCAGCTATAAATTAGATTTTCAATGTATCCTGATCCTTTAATAATTATGTAACAGTTTGAGAAAACATCTGGAGTTACAGATGTATGTGTGAACAGATGGTGAAATTTAATTTGAATATGTTGCAGTCAACTACACAAGAGGTGCACAACAAGTAATGTAACTGATTGTAATTTGATCAGTAGCCCTGTTGTGTAATATATTTATATCCTGGTCACAGCTAATAATCAACCTGGCAAAATGCATCAAAGCCTTCCTACAAGATATTAAAAAGGTAAACAGTCAGACCAATATAATAGTTCATTTTTGCCTTTGGTTTGTATAAATTACTAAATGATAAAAATGATAAATGATAAATATCTTTATTTTTCAATTTAGGCACTAATTTTTATATGCTGGGAATTGGTGTGTAAGTTAGTTAGTTGGTCTTGGCATTTTCTGCAAGTTGACAAACATTGTGCACTCAGCAGCAGAAATTGCTAAGTTGGTAAGGTGACCAAAATGATTTTGGCACTGCCTAATTATTAAGACAATAAAAGTGTATTAGGATCATTGTGAACACCTTGCACGCTGTTATACCATTGGGAAATTTCTCTGATATGATTTTAGTTATAAATTTAACCTGAATGAAAGAATAACAATGAAAAGATCCTACCTTTCTCCACGCCATCTAGTCCTGGAATAGCATTTAATTCGGCCGCTATATCCTGCCAAACTTTCGAAGTCGAAAGAAGAAGAAGCTCATTCTCCCGCACAAGTGCTTGCAGTCGAAATTTCTGTTATATTCCAACTTTCCTCTTTTGTGGGACTGGGACCGACGACGAGCATCTATAAAAGGGACAATAAACTGTAGGTGTTTCCTACTATCAATGTTTATTGGTCAGAAGGTAAAATCACCATAACAGTTAAAAGAGTTTAATTTAATACTTGCACAAAACACAAAAGGTCAAAGGTTACAAGATTACAAAAGTATAAATGAGAGTGGATCGTGCCGGTCGAAAGGCGGGGAACAACTGGCGAGGCCCGCGCCTCGCGGCTTGCACCTAGTATGACCGAATACACGGTCAGCAAAACATATACACAGTGTGTCCTACAATAGTCCCCCCAATTTTTGGATTACCAAAAATTTTACAATATTGACCCCAAAAAAATATTCAACCTGTATGAATGTCTTGGCGTCGCATCGCTATCGGTGCGCATACGGCTTTACACTACACTCTGTAACACTATATGTTTACTCTGCGCTCTGCGTCGAACGAGCGGCGATACCAAGAATTCATACCTGTGGAATGTTACACTGTTCTATTTATAACTTTTAATTATTAATGAAATGATTCTAAGTTACATACAAATATTTCTTTTAGGATTGGAATTTTAAATTTACGAACATAATAAAAACTTTATGAAAAATCATAACTGCAGTTTCCTTAACTAACACGAAAGTTTACAAAATTACTTAATTGCTTTTTCGCAATAAAATTGCTAAAAACAATATCAAACATAAGTAAAACTAAAAATTAATTCAACCTCATACAATAACATGTGTTGTAATTATTAAAATACATCTCCAATTACTCACACTTTCGCTGGTTGTAGCTGCACAACCAGTATAACCTGACCTACTGATATTCCACATCAAAACGAATAGGTCTGCGGACGATTCGTCCACTCTTAGTTGTTCTAAGGTTAGGCTGTAAATCCGTAGCCTCAGGTATCACGTTAGTCTGTCTATCTGTGTTGTTTGTAGTCGGTTGATCCGACCCTAAATCGCTTGAGTCATTTAACAAATACGCTGGCTTTAGTCGATCAATAGAAATGTTAACTAACCGATCCGGAAGTTTGACTTTAAAAACTTTTTCGTAACGTTTAACAACTTTATATGGACCATCATATGGAGATTTTAATGGACGCCGAACTGTATCATCTCGGACAAAAACTTGGGTACATGTCTTTAAATCTGGATGTACAAAAAAAGATTTATTATTACTGTGGGACTTTAAAGCGGGTTTTAACTTACCTATAGCTTGACGAACTCGCTCGACGAGACTATCGTCGTTACCCGTCTCTGGCTCCTTAGAATCGTAAAAATCTCCTGGTAAACGTAGATTCCTTCCAAATGTCATCTCGGCAGCACTGACGCCATTGTCGCTTCTCAGCGCTGCACGGAGACCTAACAAAACCGATGATAACTGATCGATCCACGACTTACCTTCTAAACTAGCTTTTAACGAAGCTTTCAAGGATTTGTTAAATTTTTCCACCATGCCGTTACTCTGGGGGTGGTAAGGTGAGGACCTTGACTTCTGAATTCCTAAAATCTTCAGCAAATTACCAAACAGACTGCTCTCGAACTGTCTGCCTTGGTCGCTGGTCAACTTCACTGGACAACCGTACCTGCTTATCCACCCGTCGTAGATGACTTTGGCCACGCTCTCTGCGGTTATCTCTCTGACCGGAAAAGCCTCTGGCCAACGTGTTCTTCTATCTACGACTGTAACACAGTACCTGTATCCTTCCACCGTGGTTGGTAAAGGTCCTATTATATCCACGTTGACATGCTCGAATCTGTTGACATTCGGATACTCATTGAACTCTGCCATCGTGTGTCTAGTCACCTTTGCTCGTTGACATTGTAGGCAGCATTTCGCCCATAATCCTGCATCTCGATTCATCCCTGGCCAAAAAAATCTGTTGGCCAGCATTTTTCTGGTCGTTCTAATACCTGGGTGACTTAAACCATGCACGGAGTCAAAAGCTATTTTCCTAAAAGCAATGGGCAAATAAGGTCTAATATTACTATTTGTTATTTCACAATAGATTGCCTTATCGCTCATGGGTAAATGTACCTTTTTGAAACGCGACCCGTTGTTTATGCTCGCTAGTTCGCTGGAAACATACTCGTCACGTTCCTGCGCGTCGGCAATTGCGTCGTAATCTAGAAGTGTGGGACAGGAAATCGTTTCTAACCGAGATAAACAATCTGCCGGGATGTTATCCTTACCTGCCACATAACGAATATCCGTTGTAAATTCACTTATGAATAACAACTGCCTTGTCCTGCGAGGCGTTTCTTTGTTGTTATCTCCGTTTTTGAACGCATAAATGAGAGGTTTGTGATCTGTGAAAATGATTAAAGGTTGCCCCTCAAACATTTTCCTAAAGTAACGAATTCCAAGAAAAATTCCTAACAGCTCTCTGTCGTACGTGCTGTACTTTTGTTGCGCGCTTGTCAGTTTTTTCGAGAAATAACCTAAGGGTTTCCAAAAATCTCCAACTTTTACCTGAAGAACTGCACCAACTGCGTGGTCTGATGCGTCTGACATCAGCGCCATGGGAGCATCAACGTGAGGGTGAGACAATGTAGCCGCGTTTCTTAAGCTTTGCTTACATTTCTCAAACGCCTCAGTCGACTCTGTAGTCCATTCGATCTTCGTTTTGTCCCGTTTTTTGCTGTTATGCAGGTACTTGTTGAGTTCCGCCTGGTATGACGCTGCGTTTGGTAAGTGAGCACGATAAAAGTTGACCATACCTAGAAAACGGCGTAAATCCTGAACTGTCTCGGGTTTCGGGTAGTCTGCGATTGCTTGAACTTTCTCTGGCAATGGCCGTATGCCATCTGTGGACACCTCGAAACCTAGGAAATCCAGCTTCGACTTACCAAAACAGCATTTTGAGACGTTAATGGTGATTCCAAACTGGTTCAACCTCTCGAACACAGCTTGAAGGTGTCGCTCATGTTGTTGCTCCGTCTCGCTAGCTATTAGAATATCGTCAATGTACACAAAAATAAAATCAAAATTTTGGAAAACTGTGGTGTCCATGAATCTCTGGAACGTCTGCGCTGCATTTTTTAAACCAAACGACATTTTTGGGAATTCCCACAAACCGAACGGTGTGATTATGGCGGTTTTCTCTATGTCTTCATCCGCCACAGGAATGAAATGGTATGCCCTGTTAATATCTAGCGTCGAAAATACCTTCTTTCCTGTCAAAATATATGTAAAATCCTGTATGCGCGGAATGGGATATCTATCGGGCTTTGTGACCTCGTTTAATCGCCTGTAGTCTCCGCATGGGCGAAGCTCGCCGTTTTTTTTCGGAACGACATGTAACGGGCTTGCCCAGGGACTCTTTGAAGGCCTGCAGATACCCAACTCCTGCATAATTCTAAATTCTTCCCTTACCTTTTTGTAGCGGTCTGGAGGAAGCGGCCGGGCCCTCGCAAAAATCGGTGGGCCTCTGGTCTCTATGTGGTGCCTGACACTGTGACTAGGTGGCTCCCTGAAATTGACAGGCTTTGTAATGTCTGGATATTTACTTAACAATTCAAAGAAAGGATGTTTTTCATCCATAACCCTAATTGATGGATTTTCACAAAGCTCTATTGATCCACTAACGCTCAGTAGCGTTAAACTGTCAATTAATCTCTTAGCTCTTAAATCGACAAGAAGACCGTAATTTACTAAAAAGTCTGCGCCTATAATTGGTTGCTTGACATCAGCAATAACAAAAGTCCACCTATACGCTCTTCTCAACCGAAGGTTCAATTCTAGAGTCTTTATTCCATAAGTCCTAGTTTCCGTGCCATTTGCAGCATAAAGTTTGCACACACTTTCACTTTCCACTAACCTATTCCTGACCGGTATTACACTGATGTCCGCGCCCGTGTCTATCAGGAAACGCAATCCACTGATAGAGTCCGTAATACAAAGGCGGTGCGATGGTGGGGCCGTACAAGTTTCCGCCGTCTCTTGTACCCCAGCTAGTTTCCCGAAGCCTCGGTCCTCCAGGAACACGGTGGTACGCAACGCTGCGCTTTCGCTCTATACCGGTAGTGGAATTGACAGAGCCAGTCTGGACTATCCGGCGTTCTCCTGTTGCCACTCCTTCCTCGTGATGCCGAACGTTGCCGCGTGCCGCCTCTCGATATGGATCTTCCTCTCTGCCTGCACCGGCACCGACGTGCCTGGTTCGACTGTCCTTCCAAACTGCACAGCCTACCGTCGAGCTTCTCTAAGGCAGCCAACACCGCTGCCATGTCCGAAACGGGCGTTTCTCCACCCCGCGAAATCGACGTCTTCACCTCAGCCACGTGGGAAGTCGGTCTCACCGCCTCCAACACCTTGTCCGCGATTGCAGCCAGGCTGTCTAAATTCTGTGTGTCGGCTACTGCAACCGCTGCTCTAGCCGCTTGCGGTAAATGATTCTGCCACAGAATGCACAGCGTCTGGTCCGGAACATTGTCTCTCGCCAAATCCCTCATCTTCCTTAACAGGTGTGACGGTTTTTGCTCGCCCAGGTCCATGTCGCTGAGGAGCTTTTGCAGCTGAGCCTTCGCAGAGTCCTCATATATCTCCAAAAGTTTTTCTTTAAGGGCAACATACTTCCCCGTCGTTGGCGGATTAAGCAGGAGGTCCGTGATCTGCCCTATCGCACTCTTCGTTAACTTTCCAAGCACAAGGTCATACCTCGCCTGATCCTTGAGATGTTGTGGATTAAGAATGGCTTCCACTTGAAGGAACCAATGCCTGGGCTGGTCCGCCCAAAACTCTGGCAACCTCGATGCCACTGTGACCGCTGCCAGGTCCAACTGCCTGTTGATCCTCTCCTCACTTGCTGCAGTTGACGCGTCCGCTGGAGATAGGCGCGGATTCTGTGCGTGCGCCTCGGCCCCGGGCGCGCCGCCTTCAGTTTCTGGCATTTTAATATGTCTAAATTTACCTGTCCCGATTCACTTCCCGCACTATGAATTGCCCCCAATAAACAGAAAAAAAAAAATATTGTCCGTAGGTAAAAAAATGTCTGCCGATTTTTACTTTCGCATTGAATGTCTATAAACACTATTGTTCTTTGTCGGGGTCACCACTTGTAGGTGTTTCCTACTATCAATGTTTATTGGTCAGAAGGTAAAATCACCATAACAGTTAAAAGAGTTTAATTTAATACTTGCACAAAACACAAAAGGTCAAAGGTTACAAGATTACAAAAGTATAAATGAGAGTGGATCGTGCCGGTCGAAAGGCGGGGAACAACTGGCGAGGCCCGCGCCTCGCGGCTTGCACCTAGTATGACCGAATACACGGTCAGCAAAACATATACACAGTGTGTCCTACAAAACAATTATCAGGTTAAACAACACTATATATTACGATAATAGAACATATGCCACTAACAAATGTACATACCTTTTTTTAATACAACTGTCGCTTTCTTCGAGTAAATTTCAAGCAATCCTTGTAGTTCTGATAATAAAATGTTTCCAAAACTAAGTTTTCTTTTAAATTACACTGACTGACTGACAGGTAGGTACACCACGTTTTACGTTTGACCGATTTCATTGAACCTATTTTAAGTTATAGTATGAGAAATAAAAACCGGTATCTGCTTAAAAAGGAACGTCATGGGACGATTGTCTATGACTGCAGTTGTAAAATGTCTGCATGTTGGTAACCTGCGTGTGAGTTTCAAAAATACGACATTTGGAAATCGGTGATATCAAAGTCACCGGTGAGAATTTTAGTCACCAGGCGAGCTCAACTCACGAGTGAGATTCAAAAATCGCACCCCTGTACCGTACCCTACGTCATGACTTTTTCATTATACATTGTCACTTATTTATTAGGTACAATCAGGTGCAAACTCAAATTTAGAACTAATCCTGAATGAAATGGACAATAGACCTTCTCGACTTACCTTAATTATACCTCAGTACACGAATAAACTATTTTATTACTACCTACTATAATAACTAACCGACTTCTTCGTGTGTACTTCGCATTTTTACAATCGGTCAATTTTACGACAAATCTAGATAAGTAATGATAAAGTTGAAGTTGACCCAGTTTTCGGTCAATATCAAGGTGTCAGGTTTTTCATAATTGGACTCATCCAGTTGCTGTGTTTATTATTCAAATTTTTATTTCTGATTGTAGGTACCTTCTGTACTTACCATCAACTATCTAAACTAATAAACTTATGGTGATCACGTTTTACGTCGAGATGTTCCTTGATGATCCGTGATGGCCATTTCCGGTCTGCTTAGTTATATTAGATTCAAAATGCTCCCTTTGTTAATCAAATTAAAATATTTTTGTGGCTTTGTCTGCGTATTACGAAAAGAAACCAACCTTTACATCTGTGTTTTGTATTTCTAAGCTCTGGGTTATCCAAATATCATAATCAAAAAAATAATATCAGGCTCATCGGACGATCAGTGCTTGTAATCGCCAGCATCATGCTGAGCTGAGAGACCATTTCGTGGCACTTTTCTTTTCATTGCGTTTTTTGTCTTGTGATAATTGTATTGTGTCTACGAATAATAGTACTTACATTACTGTAGAGAGTGTAGAGGCATGGAAATTGGCGATTTGAGGCTGAATATTATTATGTTATAATGCCTTTCCAGCCGAGTCTAGTAGGTACTAGGTACTTCTAGTGTTTTCCAAAAATGGTGCAACGAAACCAAACCGATAGAGTCCGTCTATGCTAAGTTCAATTCAATTCAATTTTTGTTGGTATGGCCTCCATCAAATTCTTGATGATTCCGCCAATGTCGAGTTTGGATAAGACACTGCCAGTATATTTTCTTAATTTCCGGTAGAATTGATTGTGTTCAGTATAATATTCATCCAGCCCGTTGATCTAAAACAATCTACAACAAACACAATCAACCTACTTACTTACCTACCTACTTAACACTCTCAGCGCCATAGAACAAACGAAATTTCTGTTGTGGCAGGCCATGTGGGTTGCCGGCCGTCCACAACAAGTGAATTCCAGCAGGCTGCTCAGATTTTTATAAACTTTACTGGCAGGCCATGTGGGCCGCCGGTGTACCACAATTAGAAAATCAAATTCACCTGCATTTTATCGGTCTTGACAAATCAAAGTCTACACCCAGCAGGCCAAAATTTCCGAAGACCTATTTTTGGAGCCAGGGCTTCAAAAATTGATAACGCTAGCTGCGTGACCCCGTGAATCAACACTGCCGCCAGTGCCGCCGTTATATAGACACTGAGGATGCCCCTGTAAATACGAGCGGCGTTCAATACATTGTGAGAAGGACATGATGGATTTGTAGATTGCCAAGAACGCTGCCCAGGACCTTGAGCTGTAACTCATAAGTTGCCTTAAATCAAAATTAAAGTTGATCCCTACTTTAAGGAAGAAAGTTACACTTCTAATATTTTATATTAGAAATAAACGGGCGGCATGTTAAAGCGCTGACAAAAAATGTGAATACTTAATGTTTTTTTTATACTACGACGGGACAAACAAGCATACGGCCCGCCTGATGGTAAGCGGTCACCGTAGCCTATGGACGCTTGCGACACCAGGGGTGTTACATGCGCGTTGCCGACCCTTTAAAAAAAAGGAGGATTCGCTGCGTTGACAGCTAAACGGGCCAAGGACTTTGCTCCGTGGGTCCTCAGCTGTCAACACAGCGAATCCTCTTGGAGCTCTGGCGACCTTACTCACCAACAGAAACACAACACTATGAGTAGGGTCTAGTGTTATTTAACTTCGGTTTTCTGTAAGGTGGAGGTACTTCCCCAGATGGGCTCTGCTCCAGATTTGAGCGAGACGACATTAGTTGTGCTGTGCCACTAAACGATATGCATCCACAGCGGATACCTAAACTATGTTTACTTACCCTGTATAGCCTTTGTCACTCAATAATTGGTACCATAAATGCACCGGAGTGGTATGCGTAACGCATTCCCCCTTAAGGCCGTCACCTATCCCAATGACCTCGGCGATTTGAGCTTTCTTCCCCTCCCGCTTCCTTTCCTCATTGGTTATACAATACGTCAATAAGCATAAGTAGTCACCTAGGAAGAGCTGCTTGTACTAGGACGCAACCCTATAAACTACTAGTGCCATCTTACACGACTGGCCCCCGTCGCCCGCGCAGGCATCTCGAGCCGGCGTTTTCGGAAAAATGCGTGTAATAGCTTTTTCTCGAAAAGTACAAAACCTATCCAAAAATCAGTAGATGCGTTTAAAGTAAACGTAAATGTATACTGCTTGTCTTAGTTTCTTGTACTTACGACGCATAATAAGAGAGTAGATACAGATTTAAGGTAGAAAAAAGGGTTTACGGTTATTTTTTTTTCTCTTGATGTATTATGTTTTTCGACAATTTAGTAGAGCCAAATGTAGACCAAATACCTAGCTACATTATATATTTTTTTCAAGCTTTGTGCTTGGAGCTGAACAAAGCCTATTCACTTTAAAAACAGTGAAATATGCCGGGTAGCCCCTTAAAAAAAAACTGCGTGGATCCGCCATCACCGTCGAGCGGTTGTGAATATTTTTACTTACATAATACTGACGTTTTAATACGAATATTTCAGATCTGCAATATAATTCAACTTGTTGCCCATATAACGAAATGAGGGAGACACATATTATAAGTCTTATCTCTGTTGGTTTTGGGGCCAGCCTCCATACAAATTGGCCCATGGTCCTTTGATGTAAATAATAAAATAAAAGTGCTGGACTCTCACTCGATGGCAAAACCAGTTAGGGATGATCCTGTCTCGGAACCTTGGAATCGTTCCCTGCAGATTTGGTTCACGTTTCTTCCAGTTTCTCCTATATATGACTTGCCGCAGTCACGTTTCCATGAGACTGTTGGAGCAAATACGCCGAGTAAAGAAGATGAACTATGGCAATCCCGCCATGGCAGACCATACTTTCGATGCGAGCGCGCTGCATTATCTACAATTCGATAAAGCGAGAGGAAAAATGCTATATAGGACGAAAAAAAAAACAATCAAGATTGGCCGCGCCCTAAATATAATCGAGATTATGGCTAGTCGGTACTACCAGCATGGAAACCTATAATCCATAGTCAATAGTTCAGTGCAGTTAGTGACAGTTTAGTGGACACAGTGAGTTCGGTGTGCTTACGGCCGTTAACATTGGATGAACCAAATCTGCAGTCGAACGATCCCGCGATTCCCAGACAGAATCATCCTAAACCAGTTTTGTCATCGAGAGCAGTGCGCGCGGCGAAGCGGATTACTTTGGCAGTACGCCCGCCTGCTACTTGATAATGGCATCCTAAGATGTCCAAAATATGTCGCACGCAGTGACTAAAAATACGTTAGTGTTATCCGCAATTTATTATAATAATAAGTTGGTGGTTAAAAATCTGCAATTTTCATTTTTGTGGGATCATTGCGTACCACGTGGCCTGCTGGTGAAGTTAACGGTTGGACCCGCCGGCCGCCCATGTGGCCTGCTGCAAAAGGTACTGAAAATTTATGAAAATTAATAGTGGCCTGCTGAGATGTACCTTTTGTGGGCCGCAGGCAACCCACGTGGCCTGCTACTAAAGTTCCTAAATATTGGCGGTGGCCTGCTCTACTCGAAATATTGTGGGCCGCCGGCGGCCCACGTGGCGCTGAGAGTGTTAATTACAACTTTTTTTCAAAAGGATTTGGATTTTTTTTGCAGTAAGGAGAAAATACAAGTGTTAAAAAGAAATGAATGTTAATAGGACGGCTCACATCGTTAGGAAGTAGGTAAATTATATAGTGAAAAAGATATTTTAGGACATTCCAGAAGTAAATGTTCTACCGTGCCTTCTGCCAGGCCACACTATGCTAAGTTTCTTAGATTTTGATAGCATAAACTGTCAAAGTGTTAAGAAAACGTCATAATAATAATTATAGTAGTTTGACGTTTAGAACAACACTTTCAAGTTTGTCAGTTATTTTGCTGGGAAGAGATAAATAGATTGACTCTATGTCGGATATTTAATTTCTATATTTTCTGAAACAACAAACAGCATCTGGATGCTATCGAAATTCTATTCGAATCGATTATATCCATCTTTAACACTTACATATATGTGTAATAAAGACAGATAAACTAATTTAATTATCTGTATTTTTCTTCTCTAATTCAAGATAATTCAAACGTCGCGGTGCCAACATTAGGTATAAATAATTACCACCAACCAATGTTTTGGCTGTTTCGGGCCAATGCCTTCATTTTATACGATTTTAAATTTTGGTTTCTCCAATAATTGAATGTGTATGCAACTTTTCTGTCGCGATAACGTAACTATCGTAACGTTCTGTAACTTTAATTTTGGATTGACCATAAACTTACGACCTAATTTGTAACCGGAAAAATCGACTGCATGGCATTTCAGAGAAAAAATATTTCTTTTCTAATATAATATCTGCTTGCTGTAGGGAAAGCCATGGACGCGGATATGGAGGGGGTGGGGCGGAGTAACCTGTTGGACGACTTGCCGCCCATCAACTACGAGGCGCTCCAGGGCGAAGTCGGCGCCGGCTGCAACGATGTCGGCGACATGACCTTCTGTATGGGCAACTACGTCTCCGACTTCATGAAGGTTGGTTACAATCGGGGGATACCCTTATCATAACATAATGGTCTAGGAGTGCCATTACCTTGTTTAGCCGGCCATATACGTTCGGGCAATCCGTGGAATCTGCGTAGCGGGTATGTCTGCCGGGCATCTGACGGACAAATTTACCATAAGTACATTGATTGTCAGATCCGGTGGATATGCCCGAACGTATATGGCTGGCTTTTCTTATAACTTAATTACTCATATCGATTAATAATTACAATTGCGATCTTTTACAAAAAACAATCGACTTTCAGAATAATAGTCTAACGCCTATCAGAAAAGTTATTTTTCATAATGTAAAATGATAGTTAACTCTTTATTAATATTAAACTTATGATTATTGTTATTTTGTTGCACTCAGAGGCATTGTGTATTAAAAATTGCCGCTGACTGGCAAAATAAACGATTGTTACCCATTTTTAGGGTTCCGTACTTACCTCAAAAAAGAAAATGGAACCCTTATCCCCGTCCCCGTCTGTCTAGACCCTTTATCTCGGGAACGCGTAGAGATAGCAAGTTGAAATTAATACCACATATGTATATAGGTCTGGGGTCCCTTGAATCTGTGAAAAACTGTCAAAAATAGCCGGGAAAAACTTAACGTGATTTCTCTGACTCATGCCATTGTATGTATACTAGCGTGTAAAAAAATGGACTTAGATCAATTTATTTATTTATTTAATTCAAAAAACAGTAGACAGCATTACAGTAGAAACCAAAGCACTGCAACTATCAAATATAAAACCAAAACATATAAAACTTAAAACTACTTATAATTTAATTTAGGCGACGTAACTACGTGGCTTCGTTGCGTCGTCTGATCAGGCGTAGGATTCTGCAGGTTGCCCCGGAACCGCCGAAACACGACACCCTTCGGCCAGAAGGCCTAGTATAAAAATTTTACGACATTAACTCCTTCCGCTAACGCGGTCGAGGAGTTAATGTCGTACAACTTTTATACTAGGCCTTCTGAAGTCTGACGCGAAATTGGACGTTTCAAGACAAACACTAGGCATTAATGAAACTAGTACCTAAATTTACTTATAACAAACTGCACACTTTGTTTGTACTATTCAAAGACGTCTGCTATCGTAATTAGTAATATAATCGCATGACCGGCCTTCTATAACAACATCAACAACATCAACATCAACTCATACTCGTATTGTCGACTATCGCTCATGTGTTTTGACATTAAAGAAACTATTTTTAACTAATGAAATGTGTTTAGACCAATAGCATTTTCATTTTAGTAGCGGAGATAATACGTAGGTATTGGCTTACTTACGTAAGTATATTTCTGAGGAGGGGTATAATAGGCTAGATGACAAAAAAAACTAATTAGTCCGTCTGTTAGATTATTAAAAAATATTCGACACGTATTTTTTCTTTTGTTCGTCAAATGAAAAACGACGGAAATACAGCGCTTTAAAGTTTCGCGTGACGTCACATTTGAGTACGATTCTTACTCACAAGTGACGTCACCAGCCCCCACCACGCAACTTTGACGCTCTTCATATTCGTCAATATTAGTTATCTTGAAAAAGGAAAAAATACGTGTCTAATAATTTTTGATAATCTTTCTGACGGACTAATTAGAATAATAGTTTTTCAACCTAGTCATCATCCCTATTGTCAACGAATTGGGTAAAATATCAAAATAATAAGTTAAATTTCATCAAAAATACTATTTATATTGATCTTACATTTCCCACGTAGGATTTTCATTATTTGGTACCAAATCTCGGCAATCTTCTTTACCATAAATTTTCCGGTGCCCGAACGTATGCTTTAGTGTGTATGCGCGCAAGTAAACTCGTATTCCTACTACCACATTTTAAGTTAATTTATAGTCAGTTATCGTGATAAATATTATAATAACATAAAATCAAGTTATGTTGTTCAAGAGCGAGGTGTAAAAATGCTTTCAAATTAACATATGAACGATAAAAATGTAAACAACCTATCAATTACGTAAGTGTAAATTGCGTTATCCACATCATCAAATCAACCATTATTGACCAACAGGTGATGATTAGTGATGAATGACGAAACATAGTTCTAATATTAACTATATAAGCGTTCTGCATTCCTTCTTGGCTTTTTTGGGGTATTATATAGTTAGACAAGTATTTAAATGAACAAAACAATATTTGGGGATAATTATTACACTGTATCTCAACCAAAGCACAAATTAAGCGAAGCTTGTTTGTATTATGGGCACTTGGCAACCATATACCTACATATGTATGTACTTAAATAAATATCTAAGTACTTACATTATATTCATAAAAATAACATCCATAAATATTCAGGAACAACAACATTCAACAACAATATTCAACAATATTCGTAACAAACGCACAAAATAATACCCTTACCAACATTCGAACCGACCAAGTTAGGAGGTAACTTTTATTATCAAACAACAATCAATATAAAGTAACAAGGGACGCGCAATAAAATATTGAATAAAGTCACTATACCTACTTTTTTGTGTGTCTTTCCCATCACGGAACAATGGTGTTCCGGACCTTTGGGAGGCGTACGTGAAGCCGAGGCCAACACGCAGAGCCCCTTTCGATAATTTTATGAAATGTAAGGGTTACTCCGAGCGGATGTTGCACCTGCCCGAGTCATGGGACGATGGGACGCACGCAGAGGCAGCATCCGCCAGGGTGTATAAGCTATTGTCACTGTACTTATTGTAAGCTGTCTGTGTAGATATAAATATGTAACGTTGTATTTTAACTCCCTCCGGTATATGATATTGTCATCGTAGGCTTCCTATTTTCAACCGACTACTTCAATATTTCTAAAGGAGGAGGTTCTCAATTCGTCTGAATTTTTATCTTTAATCTTTTTTTTTAATGGATGTTACCTCAGAACTCCGTCATTACTGAACCGATTTGAATTTTTTTTTTTGGTTTCTTAAAGTAGATAGTTCCAGGTTGGCCCCGTTTCTTTCAAAATCTATTTCTGATGATGGGATCCATGAGGAACTGAGGGAACTCCTCAAATTTGAAAGGCACATGCATGCTGATTTGGGTGATTTCTTAAGAAACTCGACCATTTCTTTACGAAAATCATCAATTTGGTGGAGTGGATCTGATAATGAAGACCAGGGATGGCAAAGTGGAACTGCTTGATAATTCCCAGGACTATCATCCGATTTAAAAAAATATTTTTTTGCCTGAAAATAGATGGCTCCAGATTTGTTCCGTTTTTTTTTTAATTAATTTCTGATGATGGGAACCATGAGGAACTGAGGGAACTCCTCAAATTTAAAAGGCACATGGATGATGATTTGGGTAGTTTCTTAAGCTCGAGCATTTCTTTACGAACATCATCAATTTGGTGGAGTGGACCTGATGATGAAGACCAGGGATGACAAAGTGGAACTGCTTGGTAATTCCCAGCTCTATCATCCGATTTGAGACATTCATCTTTTCTTTGTAAGGAAATACCTTCAAGATAGTACTATTTGATTATAGTTCTATTTTGATGATGGAATTCGTGAGGGATTGAGAGAACTCCTCAAATTTTAATGGCACATGCATTCTGATTTGAGGGTTTCCTTAAATAACTAAAACATTTATTTATTTAAAAAAAACTTTATTGCACAGTAAATAATGTACAAAAGGCGAACTTAATGCCAGAAGGCATTCTCTACCAGTTAACCTTTGGGCCAAACAGAGATCAAAATTTATAGGTGCGGGAAGTTATTATGAACATTGTTTTGGAGGAGCCAACAGTTTGATGAAGTGGACCTGATGATGATAATCAGGGATGGCATAATGAAACTGCTCGATAATTTACCTACAGTCCGTCATCCATTTTAACACATTGTTATTTTGTTTGTTTTAAAGGTCTACAGGGGAGTTCCGTTTGATTATACTTCACATGTAATGATGGAAGCCCTGGGACATTAAGAAAGCTCCTCAATTTTCGATCGTACACGTGCGGTGTATTGGATATTTGTGAAGTGAACTGGCTAACTCAAACAAATTCAAAATTTCACTTTCACCGGGATCCAAATGAAGTCGGTTTTTTTTCTTAAAAATTATTCACCGAAAGACTTGTTTGTCAGTATGGTTCTCGGTTATGGGTTGTTTGGTCAGATATTCAACCCAAGCTGGAACTAGTTACAATATCTCCGCCAATATTCCCTCCAAATATTGTAAATTTAATAGAAATGTTGTTGTGGTTAGAGCGTCTGCCGCGATTGCAGAAGGTCACTGGATCGATCCCAGCCCTGGGCACTGCGCACTTTTTCTTTTTTATATGACATCTCTTTGAATTTATACATTTGTAAAGCACGAATCAAATCATACGATATAATCATATTATAATTTATACTTTTACTGGCTTTTGCCCGTGGCTTCGCTCGCGTTAGAAAGAGACAAAAAGTAGCCTATGTCACTCTCCATCCCTTCAACTATCTCCACTTAAACAATCACGTCAATTCGTTGCTTCGTTTTGCCATGAAAGACGGACAAACAAACAGACACACACACTTTCCCATTTATAAAATTAGCATGGAGATATATTAGCGTGACTACTAAAGTCGTGTTTTAAAATTGTACCGCCAAATTTTGGTTGAGTATAGTTTCGTTTAAGTATAAACATTTATATCTGGCTGTTATCTTCTACATATAATAAAAATAAACATTTTAAAAAATGCATGAGATTAATCATAGAAGTTACTTTAACTATTTAGGTATAAATTACTAGTTTCGTCCTCTCATTAACGTGAATGTAGTTTTATCGAATAAGTATAAAAATAACCAAAATTACCGAAATTGCTTGTTTAGTTTATTCTGTAGTAAACGAGTCTACCAATTGGTCACGGTAGCTAGGTGGAGCAAACGAAGAATGAGAGAATGACCTACATATTTTGTTTGAATCTTTGACGACATTGACAAAATAAAGGCACAGACAAATTTGTCCCCGCAAAGAGTTGTTATTCTGAACAAGTATAATATGCGCGCTCTCCGCGTTCTATACGAGTAGGTAGGTACCACCATAATACCTATCGCGTATCATAACGCAAGCTGGGATGACTTGCTTATTTTGCGTGACGCGCAATGAAAAATATAATAAATTCACTGTATATTATGTGAAATATACTTTTAGATTACTTATGCAAACAATGTCAATTGAAATAGCTAATTTATACCGTTTATTTTTTGCATGACTTGAAATGTAAAGTAATGTTTGTAAATTCAGCGGTCGCGGTGTCTAACATAGGCCTATTTATTGGACAAACCGGAGCTAATTTTGCCTGCTCTTTTATTGATATGTTTACATCAGCATTCCAACTCTACCAGCTCATACGAGTAAATACATCAATATTCATTTAGGTACATTTCCTCCAACTTTACCCAGCTTTATTGAGAGAAGGTATGAAAAGGTATGCTTAAGTATCACAACATTCGTCCAGAACAGTATTTGCAAACTTATTTTGCTATTGTTTGTATGTTCACTGACTTTTCTAAGTTAGCTGGTTACATTGGAATTTGTTTTGTTTGAAAGTAAACTTCAGTTTTTCCATTTGTTTTTGATAGTGGATTTGCTTTTTGTTGCTATACATACCGGCATCCTCTAATTACCTAGATCTAAACCAAAAATATGAAGCAAGTGAGTTCTAATACTTGTAATAGAAATGCGTTGTTCACAGATGATGTTCACAATGCGCTCACACCACATGCTCACAGACGTGGTGCTAGAGGTGGGCAGCGAGCTGTTTCACGTTCACAAGATCGTCCTGGCCGCCGGCAGCCCTTACTTCAAGGTAATATAAATAAATAAATAAATATTATAGGACATTCTTACACAAATTGACTAAGTTCCGCGCAGACCGCGCAGTATTTAAGCTCAAGAAGGCTTGTGTTACGGGTACTCAGACAACGATATATATATAATATACAAATACATAAATACATAGAAAACGTCCATGACTCAGGAACAAATACCTGTGTTCATCACACAAATAAATACCCTTACCGGGATTCGAACCCAGGACCATCGGCTTAGCAGGCAGGGTCACTACCAACTACGCCAACCGGTCGTCAAAGATGAAGGCTCATTTCATTATTAGGCTTTAGTTCTGACCGTTATTCGCCCTGTGCTCGACTTTTATTTATTTTTTCTCGTGCTTTCCGCTGTCGTAGATTATTCCCCCACCGCGCACTTCCAACATAGCCAATAAAAACATCAAGACCGTCACTAGATAACATTACATTAAGAATTAAGTGTGTGTGTTATTAATTATTACAAAGATTATTGATTCTAAGGTCCTAAATGCAGTACCTGTACTTAACCAAACATGTGTAATTATTAGCTAACTTCCAAAGTAGGTATATTATTTGTAGTGTACATGTTGATAAAACGTTATTTCCTATACCTATTAGGGTGTTGCTTATTTGTCGAAAGTATAAAATTTAAACGGCTCACTCCGTTATTGTGTTCATTGACATCAAAAAACGCGTCGTATTTTTGGATTTTTTTTAAACTTGTTTTAGAGGTCGCTTCCGATTATTGAAAATGTAAGGTTCTATTATTATACATTAAATATATTTCTTTTCACCCTACTAAATATGATCAATAAAATGTTTTGATTGAAACCGTACCTAAATCATCGATTTATCTAGACACAAACACATAAAACTTGAGCTTAATGACGTTTAAACTTATTTAAAATTTCTCTTTTATAAATTCTCGCCTCGTTGCAAGCGTCCTTCTGGCTGTTAATTTTTTTAAGAAATAATTACAATTACCCATAGGTAGGTATAATTATACAATACAATACAATACTCTTTATTGAAAACCTCACACAGATGAAATACAAAAATTAATAAATAAATTAATAAATTAATAAATTAATTATCTTCAGTCAACAATTAAGTCCTTGCATTACTTTTATTATCCATGTAAATTGTAAACTTAAAAGTGCCTCTACACTGGGAACTTCCGAAATGACTAGATTACAATTGAACTCAAAGGTTTTTCCAAATATGCGCAAAATGATCATGATTTTTTAGTCGGAATCCGTTGTGCTGCCCTATAGTTTACAAGGAGAAATTCAATATAAACTATAGTTTTTTAAGCCCACGGTTCGACTCACAGCTTTTAATGAAATTTTAATTATTTTGTTTTGTTTGACAGCGACTCATACATACAACAACAAACAAATTGATTCATAAAACACATCGTTCGGAATGAGTTTTTACAAGTAAATTTTACTCAGAATCCGACATTTGGGCCCTGGGCGAATTTTTTAATGAAATGTAAATAGTTGATTGTTAACCAAGAGCCCCAAGAGGTAAAAGGCATCTATAAGTAGGCTGTTTGCGTCGATGATCAGTCCGCGCTGAAAAAAATCAGATTTAGAATTTAATTATGTATGACGTTTTTATATGACGTAAATGCCCGAAATGTTAGGTTACCTTATCCTTCCTTGGTTAGTGACTGTACACTTACCTACTTTGGCTTTTTTTTAATTATATCCACCCTTATCATTTTATACATGATCAAAAATCCGAAAAATCTAAAAAAGGAGAACGGCCCAAGTACCAGTCCAGGTACTCGTGGTATAGGTATAATCCGTGACTGAAATAGTGAAACTACTTGTACTTTTCTACTTATACTTTTCATATCGAATATGAAAAAAGAAAAACATAGGCGTGTATTTGTAAAATATATCTAAACATGACCTTGTATATCGAGGGGCTTTAAGAAACTTTTATTTATAAAAATCGATTTAATGTCGTCATTTATGAAGTCGGGAAATAAATATCGGAATGGAAATCGTACAATGCATCCATTATTTATAAACCGATTTTTTATTGCAATTAAGAAAAAATGCATTTGGAAAGTGAAACGCCCTAGAGATGACCCTACCATGTTCCACCCGTTCCATAGGTAAGCAATGGCCTACTTTCAGACCATGAGATATGAAATCGTTATTAAATTCACTTATCGTTATTATTACTAATAACCAAAATCAAAATGTGAATGTGCATTTAATAACGAAAATGAATATGTCATTCTGTCTTCCAAATGAATTTCTTTCTGCTAATTATCATATACCTACGTCAGATAACTAGGGACAACCTTTTTTCCCCATACAAATGGGTACAAATAAGTTTTGCCAATCTGATGATAATTTAAAAAGTAAGTGACAAGTTTTTTTAATTACAATAATTATAATTTATCCATGCTTAAATAAGGTATACGAGTAGGTACTCAAATGTCAATTACTTTTTTAATTATCATAAATATTGCTAAATCCTATTTATTATAGGCATTTACGCTTTATCAATAGAGGCGTGTTTAGATGCATCTTGGCCGCTCCGATATACGATTGGCGGTTGTACCAACCCAACTAGATAATGATAAATACCATACTGGATAATCTAAAGCTTGTCCCTAGTTCGATGGCTTATACACTTCAAGGCCGAGACACGGTCGTACGATATCTACATCACGGTAAAACTGCAACTCACTTCAGGAACTCTGTAATTACCGACAAATGTTAATCCAATATTTTTGACTTTGTAATTCATTGAGGTGGGATCCTGTTTAACATCAAAATGTATTCTTTGCTATTAAGCCAGGTAGTTTTAAGTTTTACTTTTAGTTTGTAACATTATTTTAATTTTGTACATTTTGCTTTTTTTTCTTTGATGTTGAATAAAACTTTTCTATGTCTATGTCTATGTCTATGTCATTGTATTGATTCCATTCTATAGACAATACCTGCCTTAATTTGTAAATATAACAAAATAGCCTGTCCGATTTTGAAGCTTCTATTCTAGAGTAGAATCCCGAGCGTAACAAACGAAGGACTCAAGTGTTAACGCCCAAGACAAAGTTAATTTTGATACCGTGTGATGTATACTGCTTTGCATGCCTCCTGTGAGGAAAATAAACAACACCAGGCAGCAGCACAATAACACTACGAATACCACGATGCCACTGGATAATGCCCAAAAACAAAAATCTGAGTACTTAGAGACAAAAGTGCCTCTTAATTCCTCCGAGCTAGGGAGGAAAAGTGCCACTTTTATTCCTCCTACCAGAAAATAACAAAGCCTTTTTCGAATAAGAGACAATAATGTTAATTTTATTACATTTAACTTTAACCTTTATAGTCGTAAACTCCCAAAGCCATCGGTTAAGGAAATAGGCTACGCTACAACGCTAATAACTAATATTATTTATTATTGTAGTTTTGGGCTAATGAAGATGCCGCGTCGACCAGTTGTGATCTACTGTGGCAGCCCTTTATAATTCATTACTGATTCCCGTTGAGTCCAGAAAGTTCCAAATTCTTTGGGCTGTAATGTTGTGTATCTCATAAGGTTGCAGTTCGTGCCTACCGAGGTGGATATCTACTTCTTTTGTGCATTAGTAGTCCGCAGGAGCAGAGGATGTGCATCGCGGTTTCCTCTGTTTCCTGTTAATAACTAATAACAGCTGGCAATGTTTTAGAATGAGTGAGATGATGATACAAACGATAACTGTTTCGTATAAAAAAGAGCTTACTGACGTAAGAATTAAGTGTCAATTTCGTACACAGAACTACCACCACTGTAAAAACTATAGGCCGTTGGTACTTAACGAAACGTCACGTTCCAAAAATCTACCGCAAGATTTTTTTCTGTGGTACTCTTGGGTGTCCAGTTCTTTTATTCTATATTTAGGCATTATCTTTACTTAATCAACAATTGGTCGCATAGCCAATCGAATCCCAATCGAATATGATACATATTCCCAATAATCTCCTCCTAAAGCATAATTCACGTCTACTTAGTTTACATTTTATTTGGTTATCCCATTTGACAAAAATATTGTTTACGATTAATATTAGGTATGTAATCCTAAAATAGTTGATTGCACACAATAGGCATTATATATTCTGAATTGATAACATACAATCATTCTGAGGAAGTGAAAGAGGTAAAAAATTGAGTCCCCCTTTCAGATTATCTCTGATAAAAAATCTATAGGTAGGTTCTAGCCGATATATAGTCTGACAAGCCAAGGCTGCAGTAGAATTTGTTTTTAAATTATGTGCGTCCCTTTTTTCCGGTATGAAAAAAATTGGGAGGTATATAAATAAATAAAAAATCTACTGCAGCCTTGGCTTGTCAGACTATACCTACTACTTGAAACTATCATAAAAAAAACACGAATAGAGAACCTCCTCCTTTTAAAATTATGAAGTCGGTTGAAAAGGATGTTTATACTTTTCTGAACTGGCCACGATTACTACAATACTGGAACCAGTTGAACGATCGAGTAGGTATTGAAAAAGTCCTTAGCAAGGGCGTTTGTTCCACGTTGTTAAACGTCTTCTAGCTAAAATGATGATGATAGAAGAAACATCACCAAAATTCGCATTATCACGATTGATAATGTGTTTTCTTTATTGACAGGCGATGTTTACGAGCGGGCTGAAAGAATGCGAAATGTCCCGAGTGCGGTTACAAGGCGTGTGCCCCTCGGCCATGGCGTGGCTCGTGTACTTCATGTACACGGGCAAGGTGCGCATCACGGAGGTGACGGTGTGCCAGCTGCTGCCCGCCGCGACCATGTTCCAGGTACTTGTACTGAACAGCGGGGCGGTGCCCGTCAGCTATGTCGTGGCTCGTGTACTTCATGTACACGAGCCATCAAACATATCGTAACTGCCGAGGTACTCACAAATATCTGAACATGCACTCTAACGCTTTGACAAGGCGTGTTCAGATATTTGTGAGTACCTCGGCAGCTCCTATGTATCTGATGGCCACTGTATATAGGCAAGGTGTGCATCACGGAGTAACGGTGTGAGCTGCTGTTCACTGCAACCATTTTCCATACTTGTACTGAAGCACAAATTCTATCGGACCCTGGCTCCCTCGGAGTGAGTTGGAAAGGTCTTAACCCTTTGACCGCCGTTGTCACCTATACTAGACAACGATAGTACGATACACTAACGCCGTCGTCTTGTATACAAGACAAAGTTTCAACCGCTTACTAAATGGTAAAATAATAGAATTTAATAATTATTTTGTACTCATGTCAACTTGTTGACCCTTTGTTTTTTCATACATTTACTTTTTAAGCAGCTATATGAATCCATTGTTTCATAATAAAGGATTTAAAAAATATGCTTATAATTTCTACATTTTTCCGTGTCACTGTCGCCGTAGGCATGTATAAAAGACAGCTAGGGATGGGAAAGTTCAATCCATGTGCAAGTTTTTAAAATGAATATGTTTTCACGAATCTGGTTTTATTTAAGCGTTCAAACATTTAATTGCCAATTATTGTCATTGTTGGTAACTACTCGTAGTAAGTAGGTATATGTCGAAAAAAAAAGGCATAATAATGGATAAAGTTTAGGCAGCTTCTTTAGTAAATTGACCATTGCGGTTTATTTGCCGAATAAATTATTGACCGCAGTGACAGCGGAGGTCTACATTTTAACTCGATAAATATATATAACCGATATATATACAGTATGTATCACAACGAGGAGCAAACCTTAAAACTGGTTGACGGGGACTCGAGTACAATGTAATGACGTGCATTTCACGTGCCTAAATACATGTTTTATGGCATAAAATTACTAAATGAATTACTCGAAGACCATACCATACTGTTGATATGTAGCTAGGGGCAACTAATCAACATTAACGTTGTTATGTCAATGCACATGCGCTTTGAGTTCTGTTTATAAGTAACCTAGGTAATTATTTTAATAATGGCTGTAGTCATAGGCAACGCGCAAGCGCTTTGTTAACTATTTGTTTGTAACTAGGTAAAAATCCAAACTTCAACAAGGTTTGACGCCTGTCTGTCAGTTGGTAATTTAAGAAATGTCATTTATAAGATTGTAAACAAATAATACAGGGGAGGTGCAAAACAATAATAATAAATGTATATTTTTATACCTCACGTAAAACCTGTCGTATTTTTGATGAATTAGGTACGTACCATGCTCATATTTATGGTCTAAACATTAACGGGTTTCTTTTTTTGCCTTTCGTTCTGATACATACTGTATATTTATATATATTATTAAATCCACCTGTTAGTTTTCTCCGAAAACCCTCCGGTAAGTAAGTATGTAAATTTATCGAGACACGATGCGCGTCCCTAATCTTATGGTTTATAAAGTTTACGTACCGACAAGCGCTTATGCCGCTGACTCAGACGCTATTATTACTTAACTCGCGCGTAAACAGTATTTGTCAGTCTGAACTAAAGACGAGCCATGCGCGCCGTTGACATGTATAGAAGACTACTCGTACAGACTAGTGCGGTGATATTACTTCATGATTCGATAATGTTTAGTTGTTGTTTTTCATGATAAACTCCTTCATTTTCAACATTTTCTTGTATAGTAAATCTGTTTAGTTTAGAAATTTTGAGAGAAATCTAAGTTTGGAAATAAAAAAAGCCAAATTGAGAAGAATTCCACCTTTAATTATGAATATCGATATCACTATTTGCAATCCCTAAACTTTTTATTAGTTGTTTACTTAAAATTTGCTCTGGCGTGTGAGTGAGCGTCTTGGCGGACAGGGTCCGGCGGCCAAAAGGTTAAAGACAAAGAACCCGTACCCGTACTGTTAGCCTACGTAGAAATGGTAAACAAAGCACCGAAGATAGGTTTCGGTTCAATAGATGCTTTTAGAATTTTATTAGGAGTATATTAATAACTTTAATTAAGTATTGATTGCCTTTCACATATTATTGGTTTTGAACATGAGATCAGTGTTCGGCAGATATCGAACGTGATCGAGGCGTGCTGCGCGTTCCTGGAGCGGCAGCTGGGCCCGTCCAACGCCATCGGCATCGCCAACTTCGCGGAGCAGCACTGCTGCGTCCAGCTCAAGCAGAAGGCTAACCAGTTCATCGAGAGGCATTTCACCGAGGTACACAGGACACGTAGATCTAGGAATAAGTATTTTCAGCCCTCCGCCCGGTAAGCGCCACTTTACGCAAAACTAAATTGCCGCCTGCCGGCTCCGTCGGGCAGAAAAATAGTATACAAACCTCGGCCAGTAAATGGGAAAGCCTCGGATCAAATGTTAGTCGACCTCGGCTTCGCCTCGGCCGACAAATACATGAAGTCCGAGGCATTTCTCACTTACACGGCCTTGGTATGTAATTTACTATTGTTTTCAAAGTGTAATTATGTATAATGGTTACACTTTGCTTGTGAAGTTGACCTGATATATCCGTAATTGGTATAGCTATATCGTTTGTTCATCGTTAGTTCACGTTTGTTCAGGAGGTTAAATCGTTAGGATCCGATTATAACATTTTTTTTAAATAAAATGGGGTGGCTAGGCTAGCTGCACGTTAACCACCCTAAACCACATTTTTCGCGTTTTCGCAATTTAATTAGCAAGATATTCGTAAGACAATTAAACCGTAAGAATCCGATTCCTTCATTATTATTTTTTAAGTGGGTTGGCTGTCTTCACGCCAACCACCCCACCCCTAATTTGGTGAAACCAACTATGCAGGGGCATCGCGGGACGTTAGTTCATGTTTGTTCAGGCATCCAAAACGTTAGGATCCCATAACTTTTGCAGTAAAAAAATATAATCCACACATCCCTATCAGCCGATACCAGCATATACCAATTACGGATATATCAGTTGGGGTGGTCAACTTCACAAGCATGTAACATGCTATTCGTAAAAGAAATGTATTCGTATTAGAAACAAGACTCTCCTAATCTAACTATTATTCATTGAAATTAAAGACTATTATTAGTAATAGTATAGTAAATCTTATCAACATTGTGATAAAGTTTACAATCACTAACAAACATGCATTCTTAACATTGCGGTATTTCCGGCCGATACGACATTCGAACATTAAAGAAAAGAGTAAAAACCCTGGTATTGCGAGTGTTCATGGACAATTGCTTACTAAGGTAATACCATCAAGCGATTCGTCTGCTCATTTGCCTCCTTGTTTGATTTGTTATAAAAAACATGCTATCTACAGATTTGAGCATACATATTACGTTCAATCAAATCCTCTGCATTGAATTGATTCCCAAAATTAGTTCTATTATCACTAATTTTCGTTTAATATTAACAGGTATGCCAGGAAGAGGAGTTCCTACAGCTAACACCATCAGAGCTAATATCATTGGTGCGGAAAGATGAGCTCAACGTGCGAGAAGAATGCGAGGTCTATAATGCTGTGCTTAGTTGGGTAAGTTCGATTTTTTAGGGTTCCGTACCAAAAAGGTAAAAAAGGAACCCTTATGGTGCGACTCAGTTTGTCCGTCTGTCACTTCGTTAAATATCTCGAGAAATACTTAAGACATGGATTTGACATTTGGAATAGTTAGGTATAAAGATAGTTACACAGACAGGTTACAGAGAAGGTTAACATTTAATTTGTTTATTTTCTATAAAAATGCCCGATAAAATGGGGAGCAAAATTTTACAACTTTAGTTACTAGGTCATTTGGGGTTTCTTTTTAAAAAGGCTTGATATGCACATAATAAAACAGTTGTGATCTCCGAAGAGTACGAAGTTTACGTAGGAAAAATAATGAGGTTAACAGGATCACAGGAAACATACATTAGTCGCTATCTTCATTACTTAAAAAAAAATCTGACCCACACTTAGGGAATGCAATTTCGAGATGTTGCGAGATTGGCAGTTTGGTGTGTTTATTCTTGCGAATAGTCACAGTAGGTACCTTTTTGAATAAATTAGGAAAAAATAACAACACTTATATTTATTATGATACAGACATTGTATGTCTTTCCCATCACGGAACAATGGTGTTCCGCACCTTTGGGAGGCGTACGTGGAGCCGAATCCAACGCGCAGAGGCCGTAAGGGGTACACCGATCGGATGTTGCACCTGATGTAAACAACCAGTCATCTCTCCTTATATCAAACAAAAGTTATTAATAAAAAAGTCTTTAAAACAGTTATATTATAACAAAAATATAATATTATATGGAAATTGTAGTCCTGAAAAGTCATATCCATTAAGGCATGTGCCCATATGACGAATCCACCCCGCTAGTACGAAGGGATCACAAACTGTTCATATAAACTTCTTACGGTTCGTACCGCGTGTGAAGTTTCTTAAGCGAAATGCTCATCATATAAGTTTTTTTTGTGGCAATAAACAATTTTTCTTTCTTTCTTTCTTCTTTCTCACAACGGACGAAATTTCTCGATGTGGACCATAAGATCAACTTTTTTTGCTTCGCAGGTGAAAGACGATGAAGACCGGCGCCACCCGCGCATGGAACACATCCTGCAAGCCGTGCGCTGCCAGTACCTCACACCTAGCTTCCTCAAGGAGCAGATGAGCTCGTGCAGCGTGCTGCAGAAAGTGCCCGCTTGTCGGGAATACCTCGCCAAAATATTTAAGGTAATTAAACTAATTAATGCAAATATATACCTACCAACAGTGTGCCCGGTTCCAATCAATACTACGCGCATTTGTAAAGGGTGGAAAGACCGGGTTTGAATTTATACGTATGGTTCCATTTCCATGCACCAGAAAGCATGACTGTAACTTGGTATGCTAGTAACACACCGTAGTATAAAATGAGAAAATAGATAAAAGGCGTGAAATGGTTGTTTAAGCTGCCAAATATACATATTGGGGCAAACGTAACGAAGAATAAATTTCGTCAAGCTCTCTCGGGTGAAAGAGATGTAAACGTGACTGTCCTTTGCGGTTACGTTTGCGGGGTCCAGAATTCATCAATATACCTAAAGCTGAATATACATAGTGGTGGAACACACGCGCTAGGTAGTCAAATATTATTTATAGCGTCTTATGTATTTTTACTTTTTTTACAACGGTCAATTGCCAAATTCGATTTTCAATGGTCAAATCCGTATATTCTAAGCTGCCGCGCCTGCAATCATAATTAACACTTTTGGTCACAATATTAACATTGCCCGAAAAATAACAAGGCGCAGCTAATACTAAGTGATAATCACTGCATGTATAATTCACAACTTTATTGTCAGGCGTTTATTTTTCTTCAAGATAGCTTTTTATCTGTAATATGAATTATCAATATTTTGTTTTTACATATGTTTGGGTTAGTTGCTCATTCATGGGTGACTCAAATTACCGATCGTCAACTAACTTTATCATAAAAATATTTTGCTGGTTCATGGTCTTACACGAGGCTGGTAATTCGAGAGATAAGATGTCAATGACATGTCTACTCGTATACAATAGTATGAAAATACATGCATCTCATTAAGTCTCAGTATGCTTGCATATAATATCACCATTTACTTACGAGCAAATGTGACGAAATAGTTGTCGTTAACCAATGGTTGAAAGTGACTCGTTGCGTGCTTTCACTCTAGAAAAACACTCTACTTTTCATTTCGACTATGAGAAAAGGGCAGGGCAGTGTCTGATTGGGCTGACGCCAACCTGGCCACGTTCAACGCTACCAAAACGCAGGCATGTCTGCTTTTGACCTATCTCCGACTTTCCGAGATGTATCTGTGCCGATCTCTGACCATCTTCAACTTTTTGGCACGAGTGTCTCGTCCAACCTAGGCTTTGGGGCGTATATCGAATATTTGGCCAAATCCGCCGTTAAGAGGATGGGGGTCCTCCCTCTCTAAGGTCAAGCGGTACCTCTCACCGGGGCAGCTTCTTCAGTTCTACGTAGCTCAAGTCCGGTCATGTGCGGAGTACTGCAGCCACTTTTATGGGTTGGTTCCGCCAAATACTTGTACCAGCTGGCCGCCTTAGATTCCATCGATAGACGCGCCCGAAAGCTTATTGGAAACTCTAAACTAATGGAAGGTAGGCTAGGCTACAGAGTCTTGAACATCGTAGAAAAGTAGCCTGCCTATCGGTATTATACAAGATGCATTTCGGGGAGTATGCGAACGGGTTGCACGAGCTAACCCCCCAGCTACGTTCTGCCACCGTGTAACTAGACGCGGACTAGCGTTCCACCCACGTGGTCTCCCTGCCGCTGATTCGCACAAAACGCTTTGCCTCCAGCTTTGTTACGCAAACAGCTAAAGAGTGCAATCCTCTTCCTGCGAATATATTCCGTACTTGTATATTTTCAATCGCGAGTGAATAGATATATTTTAGGCGAGCATGCTCCATCCTAGACTACATCGGCACTTACCATCAGGTGAGATTGTAGTCAAATGCTTATCTTTTTTTCTCAATAAAACAATAAATACAAAAAAAGTAAAAAAACTAGTTACAAGTACATTTCATAAAACCAATTTTTTTGCGAAGAAACTACCCAATCAACAAATACGGGAAAAAAACAAATAAGGTCTTTTATCGAGTTGGGAGTAAAACTGTCTGTTTACTCCGTTCGTTTATAAATGCATTTAATCCAGAAAAAAACGTTTTATTTATTCCCGCAACCCGCAAGTTTCAACAAATGCAACAAATGTTAAACAATTTTTGATACAATCCTATTAAGTACGCGCAACAAATTCAGTATTTATTCTATAGAGCCCATTATTTAATATTTATAAATTTTATTTTGAGATAGCGCTTTTCGGCTTTGCAGGGCAGTATAGGTGACCTCCATGACTGAATGAATGGAAGTAAGACACTAGGTCTTTTTTATATAAATAGCATAAGTCTATTTTCGATTACTCGTCGTAACTTAAATCTGCGGCCATAGTCGGGTTTCCATAGTAATTTAAGTCGGCCCTAACCTTAAATCAATTTGACTCGGGTTTTTTTGTGAATACCTCTTATATTATGGTGAAGAGCATTTATGCTGAGTCAACATCCTACTAGTGATAGTTTTTTACTTATGGTTTTTGAAGATTTTTTTGTACTGTTTTTCGGGATATACACTCAAGTGATTTGCTTCAAATTTTGAAATGATGTTCTTTTTTTATGTAGATGTGAAGTAATAAGTACCTAAAAAAAAAATTCTACGTATCTTTAGACCATACATTGGCCTACTACTTGCCTAAATATCAACATTTTCCAAGCAGTACTTCGTTGCAGGAAGTACGCTTGGAAAATACGTTATACGTACGAAAAAACTTGTAAGTTCTAAATAAAAGTTCAATGTACGCGGGATAGTCCATCTGAACTAGTGTCGCGAGGAGATGGGTAGCAGGCTTGGCACCGCGCGGCGAACCGCGTTTTGCGACCTGCGGCCACATTGCAACTTCTATTTCATACGTCATGACGTCACATGTGTCGCAGCCGAACCTCACGAACGTAAAGACAATAGTTACATGTGCATATTTGACAAAATAGGCATTACTACTATTATTGAAACTACCGTAAATTTGTCAACAGAATATTAGTTTTCTTATTAGTACCTACCACCTAACACATGTTTTGATACTTAACTTTATATAAAGAAATTTTACATGAAAAATACTTAATATTTTTTCTTTATTTGTGTTATGAAGAACAAAAACACGTCATTTGTGTTAAGTTATATATTTTAAAGTTATTTTTTTCCGTGTTGCCACTGACAATGACGTATATAACTTAATTTACAATACTATGACTATTGATAAAAAATTGGGATAAAGTGCGAGTCACCGTGATCAAAATTTCACGGAATAAGTATTCAGGACTTTGACATCATTGATCATGACATGAGTATGATATGATGACTATGCATTTTTACCGGACCAGATTTTTTATGCCGGGTCTTAGTTGGCAGATAGTGTTAGAACGGTGTAAAGGTAGCAAGTGTTTGAGGTTACCAACAAGTTATCGCCATCGAGTGTTGTTTGTATTGAGATAAACGTTTCGTCTAATAGATTACAAGTCGCGGACAGTGCATACCTACAACCTATATATGAATTTCCGTGTTCCTTGGTTTGACTGTAGTATAATAATTATATGATAATTATCAAAATCATTCGTAATTAAAATAGTCATTTAAAAAACCGTTTAATTTTATCGACCGGATTTATTTTTTCTTCGTAATTTTGCAAATAGCGATATAATTTAAGCGCTAACCCTATATAGTTATGTTTTTTTTTTATATAAACCATAATTGAAAAAATATTAATGGTAATAAAACTCAACACATAATTTAACTCCTAGAGCCATGGCGGACAGTGACGATGGTGGTAAAGTTTTAGAAGACTTGAAGGTGGGTAATGTATTAAGTAGGTACCGAAGTGGTACCTTGACAACATGCTAAGTGTGAGAAACATTTTCATTGACACTATCATGTTCAACAATGTCATATTTAAGTTGTTTTCTTTTTGTTAATCAAGCGTCCTGAATATTCTTTATGCTTTTTTCTTTCTGTTCACGATACTTCTGTAGGTATTATAGGCTGCTTTTCCACAAAATCATTTTGGCAGGTTGCTTACCTAATGTACCTATGAATTACTTTGTAGCTATTTATACACATGTGTTAGTTTACTAGTTTAAACTAGTTTTGCAGTGTATTGACTTAGCGTTACACGTGCAACGTAAATATCAGTTAAATGTTCTTGAGGTGTAGGACTGTTTCACATTATGCAAACTAGATGTCAGTTTCATTAATTAATACAACTCTGCACGTGCCAAGTGGAATGTGTCGCTTTTTGAGTGAATTTTCTATAAACACACCTTGAACATAATATACTAGAGTCCTCTACGAATAGCTTGGTTAAATGATTGCAAGTGAAGACCTTAGGTAGGTACTGATAAAATGTACCTGTGTTTGATATCTTCGTTCTCGAAAGGGCGCCCTTTTTCTATAGTAAAAGACCATTCCTTACTTTAAGAGAATGTCTTGGGAATC
The DNA here is from genome assembly GCA_949128165.1 of Lathronympha strigana. Classification (NCBI taxonomy): domain Eukaryota; kingdom Metazoa; phylum Arthropoda; class Insecta; order Lepidoptera; family Tortricidae; genus Lathronympha; species Lathronympha strigana. The sequence continues at coordinate 7,677,981 of OX421907.1, read as the reverse complement.
GATACAAATGCGCGTATCCTATTTGGCGCTATGCCTTATGCATTTAAAAATGTTGAATTACCTATTTAAATTTGTGAAATGTTTCCAGGATCTGACACTACACAAGAAGCCCGTAGTGAAGGAGCGGCGGCCGAACACGCCGCGGATCATCTACGTCGCCGGCGGCTACTACCGGCACTCCATCGACGTGTTCGAGGCCTTCAACCTGGACGACGGCTGCTGGACCACCCTGCCGCGGCTCACGGTGCCGCGCTCGGGGCTGGGCGCGGCCTTCCTCAAGGTATACATCTGACCCTGACGCTCCATCGCCGTGCTCAATTCCTTAAATCTTGGTGTAATGTAAATCTTTGGGCAAGAAGGTAACCTTTTGAACGCCAGACGGCGAAGGAATATGCCTTGCCCCGGACGTTAGGCGATTGCAATTATTTATGCGAAATTGAACTTTATCGTCATTATTGCACTGGCGAAACTCTCGGCTATAGCCGTCGTTGACGTCTTTAGCACGACGATGGTCAAAAGATTAAATTCAGTTCTTCATCTTACATTCGAAGAGTACTTTTATAATGACAGCGTTATTCCAGGGTCTGTTCTACGCAGTAGGCGGCCGGAACACATCGCCGGGGTCCTCGTACGACAGCGACTGGGTGGACGTGTACAATCCCGCCAATGAGCACTGGCGGCCCTGCAGTCCGATGTCAACCCCCAGGCACAGGGTACATCTTAATAATTTATTTTAAAACCTGACTTGCAAAAAACAGAAGTACCTACTATCATATAAGCCTATTTACAAAATAAATTTGTGATTCTCGAGAAGGAATTCCGTTTAAGTACTATAGAAAATATTTTCGACACAAAATGGAAAAAGTTCTCGAGAACTCACTAATTCGTGGCAACGTGCATCTTGATTTGAGGTTTTCATCATTATTCTTCGAGGGAAAGTGTAAAAAACTCAGGGCCACGGCCGAGACTCAAATTCTCGACTCTGAAATAAACGCCCGTCGCTCTACCAACTGACCTACCGAGCCTCAACCGTAGGCTGCGAATTCTAGCGTCGTTATCATACGTTACAGCTATAATAAAAAAAATATCTTCCTCAATTTCTTCCAGGTGGGAGTGGCGGTAATGGACGGTCTCTTATACGCGGTCGGCGGATCGGCAGGTTCGGAGTATCACAAGTCTGTAGAGTGGTAAGTTTTATTTGTGATTATTTTGTGTTTAGTGTTTTTTGGAACGCAGTTTAATTAAATAAAAAGAAGGGAAGAGAAAGGTTCCTTACCAGATGGTTAAAAACGGTATAAAACGGCTTAATAAATCAGGTTTGTTGTATGACCCCCCTTACTAATTTTAAAGTGAATATTTTAATCGAGTTCCGTTCCCTGTTCCGTTAGCAATCGAGCATAAATAATTTTAAAGAAAAAAAACCGACTTCAATTGGAATTCCCGGTAAAAGTTAAAGTAAGCGAATTATTGCAGTTAACTTTGACCTTTGAAAGTTAAGGAGCTCTCTAAATGCATCAGGGATTGCATGATAAGATCACAGCTAAAATTAAATGGGACCACCTTAGACGTACCTTCTCACAAACAAAAGCAGAATGCGAGCGAGCTGCTGCGCGCAGTGTGAAAAAGACAGCCATCGCGAAAGCACGCTCTTGAAAAAGGTTCTCTGAAGATCCGAAACATGTCGAGCTATTTTCGACAATATTGACGACTCACGGGAGTTTTATGTAAAAAATAAGAATCTCAAAAATAAGAAAACTAAGTGTCTAAAATCGCTTGATAGAGCTGGAAATTACAACGCAACTACGCCAACTACTTATGCCATGCCCAGTCTTCAAATCTGGGCCCGGTTTTATAAAGTTAAAATTTACAAGTGGAAGTCTCTCTTTAACTTGTTTTGCTAATAATTGCTCGTTAACACGAATCAAATCATGTGAACAGCAGTCGCCTATGTTGCACCAAACCTGAGTTCCACTGGGTACTGCCAGGGTTCAGCACCAGCTCGATATTGTGAATTTCTCTCCTAATTGCTCGTTAACACGAGTAGAATGACGTAGGTATATAGAAGTCGCGTATGTTGGACCAAACTTGAGTTCCACTAGTTACTGCCAGGGTTCAGCATCAGCTCCACCTTGAGAACCGCTCTCCTAATTGCTCGTTAACACGAGTTGAATGACGAAAACGGAATTCTCGTTAGTTTCACCAAACCTGTGTTCCATTAGGTACTACTTGGGTTTAGCATCAGCTCCATCTTGTGAACTGCCCTCCTAATTGCTCGTTAACACGAATCGAATCATGAAAACAGCACTCGCCTATGTTGCACCAAACCTGAGTTCCTCCACTAGGTACTGCTAGGGTTCAACATCAGCTCCATCTTGTGAACTGCTCTCCTAATTGCTCGTTAACACGAATCGAATCATGAAAACAGCACTCGCCTATGTTGCACCAAACCTGAGTTCCTCCACTAGGTACTGCCAGGGTTCAACATCAGCTCCATCTTGTGAACTGCTCTCCTAATTGCTCGTTAACACGAATCGAATCATGCAAACAGCACTCGCCTATGTTGCACCAAACCTGAGTTCCATTAGGTACTGCCAGGGTTCAGCACCAGCTCGATCTTTTGAATTTCTCTCCTAATTGCTCGTTAACACGAGTCGAATGACGTAAACAGAAGTCGCGTATGTTAGACCAAACTTGAGTTCCACTAGTTACTGCCAGGGTTCAGCATCAGCTCCATCTTGAGAACTGTTCTCCTAATTGCTCGTTAACACGAATCGAATAATGAAAACAGCACTTGCCTATGTTGCACCAAGCCTGAGTTCCATTAGGTCCTGCCAGGGTTCAGGATCAGCTCCATTAATTCCTCATGATATCCATCATCAAAATATAATTAAAATCAAATAGGACTACCTCGAAGGCATTTCGTAACAAACAAAAGATGAATGTCGCAAATCAGAAGATACAGCTGGGGCCCGCGAATTATAGAGCAGTTCCTCTTTGACATCCCTGGTCATCATCATCATCAGGTCTACTCCACCAAACTGGCAGGTTTTGTAAAGAAATGCTCGAGTTTCTCAAGAAAATACCCAAATTACTATGCAAACTTGTGTCCGAAATTGAGACCTCCCTAAAAGAAGTCTCAGATTGGGGTCGGCTTAATTTGGTCCGTTTTAACCCTACAAAGACACAGGTTTGCGCGTTCACCGCGAAAAAACTTCCGTTTGTCGCGTCACCTCGTTTTGAGAGCACTCCCCTATCTGCCACAGCCAGTATTGGAATCCTTGGCGTTGACATCTCGAGTGAAGTCCAGTTCCGCGGCCACCTAGAGGGTAAGGCCAAATTGGCCTCGAAGAAGCTCGGTGTGCTCAATAGATCGAGGCAGTATTTCACGCCGGCCCATCGCCTACAGCTTTATAAGGCGCAGGTTCGCCCGCATATGGAATACTGCTCTTATCTTTGGGCAGGGGCACCTAAGTACCAGCTTCTTCCTCTAGACCGCATCCAACGGAGAGCAGCTCGAATTGTCAACTGCCAACGTATTTCTGATCGGCTTGATCCCTTGGCGCTGCGTAGAAATGTGGCCTCACTCTGCATTTTCTATCGCATGTATTATGGGGAGTGTTCCGAGGAATTGTTCGGATTAATCCCTGCCGCTTCTTTCCGCCATCGCCCTACGCGACAATATTTCCACTCTCACCATTTAGATGGTTGGCAGTCCTCAACTGTGCGCTTTTCCCGAAACTTCCTGCCTCGCACAGCTAAACTGTGGAACGAACTGTCGCCAGCGGTGTTTCCGGACCGATACGACCTTCAAACCTTCAAGAAAAGAGCCTTAAAGGCCGGCAACGCACTTGCGACACCTCTGGTGTTGCGGGTGTCCATGGACGACGTTAATCGCTTGCCATCAGGCGATTCGTTTGCTCGTTTGCCCCCTATAGCATAAAAAAAAAATGTTCCTTTCAAATTTGAGGAGTTCCCTCAGTTCCTCATGAATCCCATCATCAGAAATGGATTTTGAAAAAAAACGGGACCAACCTGGAACCATCTACTTTCAGAAAACAAAAAAAAATCAAATCGGTACAGGTATGGCGGAGTTCTGAGGTAACATATACATTAAAAAAAAAATTAAAAAATCAGACGAATTGAGAACCTACTTTAGAAATATTGAAGTCAGTTGAAAATCACGTTTGTTGTATTGCAGTCAATATTGAAGAATATTTGTTTTAATCTGTGTTTTAGTATTTGTTATTTGTTATTATAGAGGCAACAGAAATACATAAACTATCACAGTTCATGACATACAGCCTGGTGACAGACAGACAAACGGACGGACAGACAGACGAACAGCAGAATCTTAGTAATAGGGTCCCGTTGTTGTTACCCTTTGGGTTCGGAAATCTAATAAACATTAAACATGACTGGGTTCCAGAACAAAATGTAACATCTTTTATTAAAATTTAAGGGTGTCATGGTCTGACTAAATATTCTGTAAGGTAACACGAGAAAATAATTTTATAAACAAAAGCGTGTGTTTGCCTCATGAGTGCAAAAGCCTCCGGGCGTAGTTTTTATCTATAACAGGCGCACAACTGAATATTTTAGGTTAGCATGCTCTATCCTGCGTTAGCACTTACCATCAGGTGAGATTTTAGTCGGAAGCTTACCTTTTTCAAATGAAAAAAAAAACTTTCAAATCATCGGTCTAAAAGTTAGCGGTTGTATTCCAGCTACGACCCCGAGAAGGACGCTTGGTCGACGGTGGCACCGATGGCGTGCGCGCGGCTCGGCGTGGGCGTGGCCGTCGTCAACCGCCTGCTGTACGCCGTCGGCGGCTTCGACGGCGCGCGCCGCGTCAACACCGCCGAGTGCTACCACCCGGAGAACAACCGCTGGTCCGAGATCGCGCCCATGCAGCAGGCTCGCAGCGGTGCCGGTGAGATTAGAGATATTCTGATGTATTCAATTATACATGGGTATAGGGTTTAGCGGTTTTTGTAATTTTTGGATTGGTAAACGAAAAGCTCCTTCAGGTTTTGGTTCGTTTAGATCTAATTTAAACATTGTGTCGACAGGCGTGGCGGCGCTCGGGCAGTATATCTACGTGGTGGGCGGCTACGACGGGTCTCAGCAGCTGGCGTCCGTGGAGCGCTACGACACGGAGCGCGACGTGTGGGAGCCGGCGGCGCCCGTGCGCGTGGCGCGCTCCGCGCTGTCGCTCACCGTGCTCGACAACAGGCTGTACGCCATGGGTGAGTCACGGCTTCTGTTTCAATGGTCGCAGCAGCTGGCGTCCGTGGAGCGCTACGACACGGAGCGCGACGTGTGGGAGCCGGCGGCGCCCGTGCGCGTGGCGCGCTCCGCGCTGTCGCTCACCGTGCTCGACAACAGGCTGTACGCCATGGGTGAGTCACGGCTTCTGTTTCAATGGTCGCAGCAGCTGGCGTCCGTGGAGCGCTACGACACGGAGCGCGACGTGTGGGAGCCGGCGGCGCCCGTGCGCGTGGCGCGCTCCGCGCTGTCGCTCACCGTGCTCGACAACAGGCTGTACGCCATGGGTGAGTCACGGCTTCTGTTTCAATGGTCGCAGCAGCTGGCGTCCGTGGAGCGCTACGACACGGAGCGCGACGTGTGGGAGCCGGCGGCGCCCGTGCGCGTGGCGCGCTCCGCGCTGTCGCTCACCGTGCTCGACAACAGGCTGTACGCCATGGGTGAGTCACGGCTTCTGTCTCAATGGTCGCAGCAGCTGGCGTCCGTGGAGCGCTACGACACGGAGCGCGACGTGTGGGAGCCGGCGGCGCCCGTGCGCGTGGCGCGCTCCGCGCTGTCGCTCACCGTGCTCGACAACAGGCTGTACGCCATGGGTGAGTCACGGCTTCTGTTTCAATGGTCGCAGCAGCTGGCGTCCGTGGAGCGCTACGACACGGAGCGCGACGTGTGGGAGCCGGCGGCGCCCGTGCGCGTGGCGCGCTCCGCGCTGTCGCTCACCGTGCTCGACAACAGGCTGTACGCCATGGGTGAGTCACGGCTTCTGTTTCAATGGTCGCAGCAGCTGGCGTCCGTGGAGCGCTACGACACGGAGCGCGACGTGTGGGAGCCGGCGGCGCCCGTGCGCGTGGCGCGCTCCGCGCTGTCGCTCACCGTGCTCGACAACAGGCTGTACGCCATGGGTGAGTCACGGCTTCTGTTTCAATGGTCGCAGCAGCTGGCGTCCGTGGAGCGCTACGACACGGAGCGCGACGTGTGGGAGCCGGCGGCGCCCGTGCGCGTGGCGCGCTCCGCGCTGTCGCTCACCGTGCTCGACAACAGGCTGTACGCCATGGGTGAGTCACGGCTTCTGTTTCAATGGTCGCAGCAGCTGGCGTCCGTGGAGCGCTACGACACGGAGCGCGACGTGTGGGAGCCGGCGGCGCCCGTGCGCGTGGCGCGCTCCGCGCTGTCGCTCACCGTGCTCGACAACAGGCTGTACGCCATGGGTGAGTCACGGCTTCTGTTTCAATGGTCGCAGCAGCTGGCGTCCGTGGAGCGCTACGACACGGAGCGCGACGTGTGGGAGCCGGCGGCGCCCGTGCGCGTGGCGCGCTCCGCGCTGTCGCTCACCGTGCTCGACAACAGGCTGTACGCCATGGGTGAGTCACGGCTTCTGTTTCAATGGTCGCAGCAGCTGGCGTCCGTGGAGCGCTACGACACGGAGCGCGACGTGTGGGAGCCGGCGGCGCCCGTGCGCGTGGCGCGCTCCGCGCTGTCGCTCACCGTGCTCGACAACAGGCTGTACGCCATGGGTGAGTCACGGCTTCTGTCTCAATGGTCGCAGCAGCTGGCGTCCGTGGAGCGCTACGACACGGAGCGCGACGTGTGGGAGCCGGCGGCGCCCGTGCGCGTGGCGCGCTCCGCGCTGTCGCTCACCGTGCTCGACAACAGGCTGTACGCCATGGGTGAGTCACGGCTTCTGTTTCAATGGTCGCAGCAGCTGGCGTCCGTGGAGCGCTACGACACGGAGCGCGACGTGTGGGAGCCGGCGGCGCCCGTGCGCGTGGCGCGCTCCGCGCTGTCGCTCACCGTGCTCGACAACAGGCTGTACGCCATGGGTGAGTCACGGCTTCTGTTTCAATGGTCGCAGCAGCTGGCGTCCGTGGAGCGCTACGACATGGAGCGCGACGTGTGGGAGCCGGCGGCGCCCGTGCGCGTGGCGCGCTCCGCGCTGTCGCTCACCGTGCTCGACAACAGGCTGTACGCCATGGGTGAGTCACGGCTTCTGTTTCAATGGTCGCAGCAGCTGGCGTCCGTGGAGCGCTACGACACGGAGCGCGACGTGTGGGAGCCGGCGGCGCCCGTGCGCGTGGCGCGCTCCGCGCTGTCGCTCACCGTGCTCGACAACAGGCTGTACGCCATGGGTGAGTCACGGCTTCTGTCTCAATGGTCGCAGCAGCTGGCGTCCGTGGAGCGCTACGACACGGAGCGCGACGTGTGGGAGCCGGCGGCGCCCGTGCGCGTGGCGCGCTCCGCGCTGTCGCTCACCGTGCTCGACAACAGGCTGTACGCCATGGGTGAGTCACGGCTTCTGTCTCAATGGTCGCAGCAGCTGGCGTCCGTGGAGCGCGACGTGTGGGAGCCGGCGGCGCCCGTGCGCGTGGCGCGCTCCGCGCTGTCGCTCACCGTGCTCGACAACAGGCTGTACGCCATGGGTGAGTCACGGCTTCTGTTTCAATGGTCGCAGCAGCTGGCGTCCGTGGAGCGCTACGACACGGAGCGCGACGTGTGGGAGCCGGCGGCGCCCGTGCGCTGTCGCTCACCGTGCTCGACAACAGGCTGTACGCCATGGTCGCCATGGGTGAGTCACGGCTTCTGTTTCAATGGTCGCAGCAGCTGGCGTCCGTGGAGCGCTACGACACGGAGCGCGACGTGTGGGAGCCGGCGGCGCCCGTGCGCGTGGCGCGCTCCGCGCTGTCGCTCACCGTGCTCGACAACAGGCTGTACGCCATGGGTGAGTCACGGCTTCTGTCTCAATGGTCGCAGCAGCTGGCGTCCGTGGAGCGCTACGACACGGAGCGCGACGTGTGGGAGCCGGCGGCGCCCGTGCGCGTGGCGCGCTCCGCGCTGTCGCTCACCGTGCTCGACAACAGGCTGTACGCCATGGGTGAGTCACGGCTTCTGTCTCAATGGTCGCAGCAGCTGGCGTCCGTGGAGCGCTACGACACGGAGCGCGACGTGTGGGAGCCGGCGGCGCCCGTGCGCGTGGCGCGCTCCGCCATAGAGGTTGGAAACGTAACGCTATATACAAATTTTAACTATTGTGAGACATATGAATCCATTCAGAAAAATTACCCAATATAAATGGAAGTTTACATGCAGGGTGCATATTAACAGAACTAAGCTGAATATATATGAGATGACATGATTGGTGTTTACACCTGAACAACCTTTTATTCCCACAGAGTAAATGAATACTTGTATCTCCAGGTGGGTACGACGGCACATCGTTCCTGGACATCGTGGAGGTGTACTCGCCGGGCAGCAACTCGTGGGCGCCGGGCGCGCCGCTGACGTCGCTGCGCTCGGGCCACGCGTCGGCCGTGAGCCACCAGCGCGTGGCCTGCGCCGACCTGCCCGACGCCGCGCGGCCCCCTGCGCAGCCCGCCTCCGCCGGTTCGCAGGATATACCCATGGCTAACAATATTATAGGAACTTTATCCAATAATAACTGTCGAGGATGCTTATAGCGTCACTCAAATATAGCTACAATATTCCTAACGAGCGAGGCGGCTATGTGAATACGGAGCAGAGTGCACAGTGGCCGTTACGATCACGTACAAAGTTAACACGAACAATTTCAATTCCTAATTTAATGTTAGAATGAGAACGGCTACCTTATAGTCGACCGGTTACAAGAGTGCCGTATCAGTGCAGCTAATGCCGCGAGAAATATTTGGATAATTATTGAAATCGGAAATGATTCGGTGTAGTTAGACTAAAGAAGCATATTTTACGGACTATTGGTATACAGTTTGTAAGTTTCCGTCTGTGTGGTGTGTTTCAGAACTTGAAAATGTTGTTGAGAAAAATGCCGCCCTAGATGCCTAAGATAATGAAGATGACTGTTTTAATTGTACGTAAGCGAGTAGATCATTTAAGCGAATTGGAATGTGTGATAAACTTACTACAAATTCGGAAACACCTACAAAAGACTACTTCACACTGCAGTAATTCGACTTGGTTATTTAACTGCTCATAACATTGCCGTGAAATGACCATGATTTATCAGTTATCAAATATTTACCATGAATATATCAACCTACAAACCCTATAAAGACCTGTGATTCCATGATGTGCCAATTTTGCACACACACGTTCTCAACGGGTTTGACCCAATCACCGCTCAGCGCTGATATGAATGTGTACGTGGCGCGCGTGAACCCGATTTATTGGTACATCATCCATGTAGATCCATAATAACTACATCAATTATCTGAGTGACAGTTAAGTCGAATAATCTCTAGAAAAATGTGTTTATACTTAGTTAAATTCAATTATTAAACATCTACCGTTGTTTTAATTCTGAGTTAAATGTATGTAGATATATGTCGTTATTTTTATATGTAAATATATTATTTTAAGGGTTCTTTGTAAGGAAAACAAAGACTGTTATGGGAATAAAGTTTTCAATATCTAAATAACGTATTTATTTTTTAATACAAAATAATATTCTTTTCTAAAACAAAAAAGTTCCATGCTTCCTCTACATTTAAGCTTGACTTTCGTGTGTCGCGGCCTATGCAACAGCCGCATGGACGCGCGTCAGTAATAGTTACTATGAAACTACCTATATGGCGCCACTTCCGTGGCTCGCGGCTCTGACGCACGCGGCTCGCGTCAGTTGCGACAGTCGCGAGCCGCATGCGGCCGGACGAACTAGTGACGCGCGATAAAAATAGCGAATATTGTACCATTTTCTAAACGAAGAAATTCTTATTCATTTGGTTGCTCGGCGCCCTTTTTTATATGAATGACTTTAGTTTACCGGACTAATCAAATCCATCATCGTTTCTATTTCTAAAAATTGATTCTATTGAACTTCTTTGCTTGTGATAATATAGCAATATCAAATCGTCATCCGCTTCCTTCTAGCATTACTAGCAAAATATATTTTTAGAAGCCATTAGAGATCAGTAGATTACACACAACTGCACTAACTTCAACCAACGGCCGCGCGCTACAGTCGCATCGGCCGCGACCTACGAAAGTCGAACCGCCGCATCAGCCGCGACCCACGAAAGTCAAGCTTCGAACTTACAATAATCAAAAACAAGCGAGTGAAATTGAAACATTTTTTGTTCCATATGTTTTAAACTAGGCATATTTAAACTTACATATTTTCAGGAGACAACCAATAATAGCCGACTTGATTGAAAAAAAAAGAACAATAATCAACCTTAAAAAATACACTTTTTTAATGTCGTTATCTCATGACCACGGAGTTGCAACATCTCCGATATATCTGGAGATCAATAAATAAATAACCATGGCAAGAAATGTAAGAATACATATTTACGAGCATGCACCCGTGTAATTATGTAATAAATAATCAACCTTGTTTAGTACGTGCGAGTTTTGGTTGTCATCTGACAATACAGTTCTCAAGTGTCAGAATTCACTCCTATAAAAGGGGACCTGAAAGCATTTTGTAATCAATCATAAACGTGCGTTCGTCGTAAAAATGCAGTGAGTCATCATTGTCCGTCGGCCTAGCCACGCCCCCTAACCAATCAACGGGTCACTAATTAGTCAGGGAAAAGTTTACAGCGACCAGTTGAAGGCTTGCTTTCGAACGCAACGGTTGTCTTGACAGTAGTAAGTTAACTAAAATGAACTTTAAAAATGAACACCTCGCCTATTTGTAAAAATAAAAGTAAATAGTCCATAATTCATAGCGGGGAAAGAAGTTATTTATAACGTCTTTAAGTACTTTTATATTCAAAAACTTGTTTTAATTTGAACACTATGGTAGATACACCTTTACCCTGTAGTTGCACTGATGACTCACTGCATTCTTACGACGAACGTACTATAGTGTAAACTAGTAAGGTATGATTTTCATACAAAACATAATTGGCCTTATGTTATGAATGCGCCTCCGATGACGAGGTTACAGAATTAATTAAGTAGAAATTAACATATACGCTTACATGTATATTTACATTAAAATAATACCCGAAAATCTACCTACAGTAAGTATTGGGCAGGTAAAAGTTAACCCTGCATCTTGTCATCATCATCATCATCATTTCAGCCGAAAGACGTCCACTGCTGGACATTGCATCTTGTCAATTTGATGGTATCTATTCAAATGGCAGGATTCAGTATTGACTTGAAACTGCGGTATGAATTGCAATAAAAATAAATAAAATACACTCTAAACTTAATGAAGATTAGCAAGTGAATTCGCCGCTAGGGACGCTGGCTCCTGCGGGAACATTCCAAACGTCACTTTCATAATTCCCTCATATTGACAGAGGACCTGAGACCATTTACATTATGCATAATTATTCATGACAGTAAAATCACAGTGTAAGGACTATACAGAGGACAAGGTTCATAGAACCTAATGGTTCGGCGCCTTGGCTTGTTCGAAGCTCAGGGCTGTCACAAATTTTTCGTAACAAGGATAAGTTTGTTTTTCATGCAACACCCGCCATTCGAAATTTGATTTTATTATTGTGATTTCTCAGAAAATCTAATTGTAACACTATAAAGATAGTACAATTCCCGGGAAATTTCGTCGTTGACCCGAAAATCGCCGGAGCTGAATCACTATATAGAGTCCTTACACTGTGGTAAAATTGTCTTTGTCCATATTTCGTAAGTAGTGCTCATTGGTTTAATCAATATTAACAAAATTAGTAAAAAATAATAAATCGAGCGATTCACAAGAGTTTGTCAAATTCCACATTTTTGGAGTCTAAACAATATTTCGTTTCATAAACCTCATCATGCAAAATTTAAAACAAATGATCATCAATCATGAATTAATGATTTACAAAAAGTGAGATAGTGAGGTATCTCTGTCATAACATCAGCTCAAAAATACAGAGATTGTGATTTAAATGAACATGTACGTTTATCAGATACAGTTAGTCATGAAATTTTCGTTAGTCTGTGGGTTTGCAATTTGCAGCGCTATAAATTAGTATTAACTATGAACATATAACAGAAGTCTTAATGAGATCTTTGAGTGCACAGTAAACGATACTGCGTGTAGCACTTCTTCGAATAAAAATATATAATTTATCTACAAGTTTTTCTGTAAAATATTTACTTGATAGACTTGTATGAAAATCGCAGATTAATATTTTCATATTTTAACATTTTCGACGCCATGTTAAATACAAAAGCTATCTCAGAGGCCACGTTACCAGTGTCAAAACTAAAATTGGACTTTATGAATGTGCATTAATGTGGTGAAGGATTAATCCGGCATTGGCATTGCAGCTATGGTGCGGATATATCCGTCGTTGGTGTCGAAAAGGTTAATTACCCAAAATTAACATAATAATGAGTCATAATTTTACAAACTTAAACTTTTTTTAACACTTTTCTTCGTCTTCTATAACAGGTTATTCTCATGTCTGGTACATCAGCGTCAGATTGCGATACTGAACTCTCTTTTGTTATCGTCACACTTACTTGTGCTGAGTGGTTGACCTTGGGCTCCATTTCGGAAGAAATATTTATAGCAGATAAATCCTTAGCTGGAGTAGATGAAGCCAGAGCATTAAATGGTGTAGCAAATTGCGTGGAGTTAGAATCTAAAGGTTGAATGCCTGTTGATATTACAACCATTTTCACTAACCCAGGTTCTTCTACTACGGGAGCCAAGTTTGGAACATCTGGAATAGCGGTTATACAATTGGTATCTTTTGTAGATTCCTCTAATTGTGACCTTTCCTTATTGACCTCGCTAACATCGGAAGACGATACTACACTAGGCCCTATTGCATTCTCAAAAATCTTTGCCATTTCATTGCTTATATCTCTTTCTGAATTGCCATTATAACTGGCATTTTCTTTATTTTCGCTCATAGTTAACTTGTTGTTTGAGTTAGATTCCGTGTTTTTGAATTTATCTATATTAATCTCTGCCGTGAGTTCACTGACTGACAATTTCTTTTCACCTTTGGTTTTTGGCCTTTTGGTGCCTTGTGAAGACTCTTTAGGTTTTTCATTAAGGTCAAGATCATTTTCGGTAATCTCAGTACATACCTTTGCTTTCTGCATTTCCTTGTCAATTAATAACACAAGGCTATCTTCAGCCTCGGATAATGCAAAGTTTGCAGTAGTCGAGACTCCACCAAGTACGTCTTCGCCAAAGTCTTTAGGAGTATCAATCGAAACTAGATTACGTTCCACATCTCTATCTTGTTTATATTGTGTACGAGTTCTACTGTGCTCTTTGGTTTTATTTTTGCCTTCCACAATAGTAGACTCGCCCAAATTGTCTTTTAAGTCTGACTTACAATAGGCAGTAACTATTGTTTGATTTTTTTGTGGAATTTCAGGTTCAATGATAGCATCCTGCGTTTCCTCGAAGGCGGGCGGGCAGCAGTCAGCTGGTAGCCCGTGCGCGGTCCTCGTGGCGAGGTTCAAATCCTCTGGAGTAATTAAACTGCTGCTGTCACCAAACAATTCACTCAATTTGTTAATAGACTTTCTTTCTTTTTCCTTATCCTTTTGGGATCTAGTTTTCCTTGTTGTATCTTCCGATACGATTTTCTTATCTTTTGAAGTTTCTCGATTAGGTTTCCTTATGGAGGATATCGTAATCTTTTCCTCTGTTTTAAGTTGTGTTTCATCATTACTTTCGTCGCTTAACTCTAAATCACCCTCGATGATATGCCTAGAGTAAACCTTATATTCAAATTTACGGAACATTTTATTATTTTCAGTTTCTATTTCAGATCTCTCTTTGGTCAATTCAGACGCATTTTTGTATTCTGTTTCGATTGTTTTTGATTTTGTTTTTTCATTCCTATCCATTAGCCTTGACTCGGTGTTTCGTTTGGGCTCCTTTTCCTGTTCTGTTGCTTTATCAGGATTATCTATTTTCTTCAATACTGACAAATATTTATTTCCTATTACATTCGTTTTTAATCTTGTCTTCTCATTTCTATCGGATATATTTGACTCAGCGGCACGATTGGGCTCCATCTCAGTATTTTTTTCAGTTACCTTTTCCCTATGGTTCTTAAGTTCAGACACATTTTTAGTCTGATTTTTTTTTATAGCATCCGTACTTGACTTTTCATTCATTCCGGATATCCTTGATTCGACGATTCCTTTAACATCTGATTCTTTACTATTTTCATTTGCTTTTTTATGATTATCTGTATTCTTCAATCCAGACTTGTTTTTAAATTTGATCTGATCCACAGTTTTTGAACTTAACTTTTCAGCCTTATTTGATATTTTCGAATCGTCACTTCGTTTGGTTTCTTTTTCTTTAATATATCGAGTTCCTCTTTCGTGTTTATCCATGATGTTAGTTTGCAACACATTTTTACCACCTAAGTCATCGCTCATTTTTGAACCTGCCTTTTCAGTTTTACTTGGTATCTTTGATTCGGTAATTCGTTTGGGTTCTTTTAGTCCCTCGCAATTTGATAACTTTACAATGTTTTCCCGTTCAGGCCTAATTTCATTCATAGAATTGATTAGCTTATGCAGTATGCTTGGTAATTGCGTCTTATTACTATGCGTGTTTGTATCTTCTTTGTGTATATCTTTAGAAGTTGGTGTTGATGTGTCACCTGTTCTACTGTTGTTTGCCTTCCCCACCCTTTTCAATTTCTGGGTTTTAGTATTTGATTCATTTTTTAAGGCGCCTCTTTTATTTCTAATTTCATTGGGCATTCTTTCGTAAACAGGCGACTTCCCGCTATTAAGCTTTGTCTCACTTTTTTGACTTTCATTTTTATTAAGAGCATTATTATTAGTGTTTTGCTTGTTAAATTCTTGGAAATCATAAATATCTGCCAAAGCCGTGTCACTTGTCTCAGAGCCAAGCTCACCAGATTCCAAAGACGCAATAGACGATGGTTTATCTATATCTATTTTATCTACATGTTCTTCACTGATTTCAGCTGGTTTAGCTAATTCTTTAGGGTCCTCGACATTTTGAAGGTTCCAAAGGGATTTATCTACGGGTTGCAAATATATTTCATTAGCATTAGCAGATTGTAATATACCCCTGTGGCCTTCAGTGCATTTAACATATAACTTACTGTTTCGCCTAGGATCCTCAAAGACTGGCGAAGCCGTACTTCTGGCATCTAAAACAGAAAGACATTTAAAATTTTACCTTATTTACAAATTATTGTGATAGTTACTTAGTAAAAAGAGTATAAATATTTAAAATGTAAGTTGTTGTTAAGCAAGCATCATATCTAAATCTCATCATCTGTTCAATGAAGATGAAAACAGGACCAAAATACCCAGATCTACAAAAAATAAACGAATCATTAGAATAATTTAAAAACCATTTCCATCTCCATATGTACCTGTAAGGGCCGTATCGGGTTCGTTAGAAGATTCTTCCGTGTGTGAAAAAACTGGTGATGGAGAAGTGTGATTTCCCATTTTAGGAGGATATGATTCTTTATAATACTGCTTTTCGCTTTGCCTTTTCTGTTCTTGGTGGACATCTGTGTGGTATGGCTCTAGTTTTGGTCTCTTATTTCTTGGTTCCTCATATGCACCATGAATTGTTGTTTCTGGGAAGTTGTACATCTGGCCATCTAGTTCCTGGTGCTCTGTTTCACGCCCATGGTAAGATTTTCGACGCTCGCGAAGCTTTTTGAATTGATATTTTTCTCTAGGAGGGCTTCCCAAGTGCTGCCTCTCCCTCGTTGGGCTTTCCAGTCGCCTATTCCGATGTCGATCGTCACTAAATTCTTTCGCGCCACGGCGATGTCTATCAGGGCTAAACCTCTGATAATGTGAATCCCAATTGTTTTTGTATCTGTCATTTAAATGTTTACCCCTTTTTGAAAATCTGTTACTTTCGTTATGCTGGTTTTCTCTGTGCAAATTTCTTTCACTGTCAGAAAACTTGCCACCTTTGTTTTTAAAAAACCGTTCTCTCAATGGATCCGTGTAAGGCTTATCATGTAAACTATACACTTTCCCATCTTGAGAATCATCTCGGCCTCTTTTGCGATTTCTGTCTGGTTCGTTAGATGTTTTAGGTTTCAAGTCAGAATACATATCTTCAAATTCTTCATCTGAGCTTAATTTGCCAAGTTGGTGACTGAAAAAAAAAACTATTTGTTAATTGAGGTCAGGTAGCACGTAACAGATATTTAAACACTACGACGCACGGGACGAACACGTTAAACTATATAAGGACTTGTTTTTTATAATTACCGAGATAATGCAGAGATCCGTTTGTCAGCAACAGAAGTTGAAGGTCGACTGTCGGTAAACACCTCATGTTTCTGAAGCTCACTGACTTGGTTGACCATCCGACTAGGTTTGTTTTTATCTACAACACTTCCACACCCTAGCATCTTATTAGAGTTATCAAAGGCGTTAGAGCTAGTCGTTGGAGATGCCGGGCGGCTACTTTCTCTTCTGAAAAACATTTATTACATAGATTTGCAGAAATGCCTGCTGATATTTTACTCTGATGAAACTGTCTCAGGGTCAAGGCCAAAAAAATCTGATCATGAATATTTCATACATATGAATAATTGAGTAACTATGTTATAAACTTACTATACCTTATTAATTCTTTTTTATCAGTAACAATTTCATTTCCTGGCATCTTATTGGAGTTATCAATGGCGGTAAAGCTGGTTGATGGAGATGCCGGGCGGCTAGTTTTTCTTCTGAAAGACATTTATTATACTGAATTTTTTCCTCTGATAAGACTGTCTCAAGGTCAAGATACTTTATAATGATAAATATTCCCTAAATATGAGTAAAGAAAAAAAAACAATTTATTTCAAATAACTATTCAAGATATAAGTAACAAAATATATACAGTAGGTTACAGATCTAAGAGAGATCTAAAATATACCCCTGAGACTTTGTACCTATGATGCTGGCGGCATTTCCTTGTATCGCTCTGGCTCACTGGCTGTTTGGTCAACGTTAATTATTTTTATAAACTTTATATACCTTATTAATTCTTTTTTGTCTATAACGCTATCATTCCGTGGCATCTTATTGGAGTTATCAGCGGCGGTGGAGCTGGTTGAAGGAGATGCCGGGCGGCTACTTTTTCTTCTGAAAGAAAAAGAAAGACATTTATTACTTACATTGATTAACAGAAATGCTTGGTAATTTTTTTCTCTGATAAAACTGTCTCAAGGTCAAGAAAGTTTCTGATTATAAATATTGCGTAAATATGAGAAAAGTAATTTTATAAAGTTTATGTACCTTATTAATTCTTTTTTGTCTATAATGCTGTCATTCTCTGGCATCTTATTGGTTTTATCAGCGGCGGTAGAGCTGGTTGACGGAGATGCCGGGCGGCTACTATTTCTTCTGAAAGACATTTATTACTTACATTGATTAACAGAAATGTTCGGTGATTTTTTCTCTGATATAACCGTCTAAAGGCTAAGAAACTATCTGACGATAAATATTCCATAGATATGAGTAAAGTAATTTTATAAAGCTTATATACCTTATTAATTCTTTTTTGTCTATAATGCTGTCATTCCCTGACATCCTATTGGAGTTATCAGTGGCGGTAGAGCTGGTTGACGGAGATGCCGGGCGGCTACTATTTCTTCTGAAAGACATTTATTACATTGATTAGCAGAAATGTCTGGTGATTTAATTTTCTACTTTGATAAAACCGTCTCAAGGCAAAAAACTTTTTGATGCTCAATCACTACATAGTATAAAACATAGTCGCTTTCTCTGTCCCTATATCCCTTTGTATGCTTAAATCTTTAAAACTACGCAACGGTTTTTGATGCGGGTTTTTTTTTATATATAGAGTGATTCAAGAGGAAGGTTTATATGTATAATAATACGCGTGCGAAGCCGGGGCGGGTCGCTAGTATTCCATAAATAAGAGTACAGTAGTTTTATAAAATTTGTATACCTTATTAATTCTTTTTTATCTGTAACACTTTCATTCCCTGGCATCTTATTAGAGTTTTCAGTGGCGGTAGAACTGGCTGACGGAGATTCCGGGCAGCTACTTTTTCTTCAGAAAAACATTTATTAACAAATATATCTGCTGATTTCCCACTCTGACAATCTTTCTGATGGTGATGATAAGAATTGCATAGATATGAGTAATTTTTTAACTGTGTATACCTTATTATTTGTTCCCTTAAATCTGGAGCTCCCACTTTGTTCCGGACTTTTATTTTGCGCTTCTTCTGTCCACGCACATTCCTTATAAGCTGTTGGACCGCATGTGGGGGTCCATTTTGAAGTGCTTTTATTACTAACAAGTCTTTTCTGTAAACAAATAATGGTAGAGTTCGCTATTATATCTGGCTAACATATGATACCTTAAAATAATCCATACCTAAACTGGCTAGGTGCGTGTTGGCAGTATTGGTATTAGTATGTGGAAAGGAAAATGTTCATACAAAAAATCGTAAAAGCAAAGAGGAATCATTTGCATTATTTTCAGGGTGCATTCATTTACACATTTACCGCCTTATTCATAAAAAAGTTAACAGATGCTTTAGTTAAACTATGTTTTCTCCCATTCTGACAAACGCGATTGTCAAAGTGACAGATAAGGACAAACAATCATTTAGCTAAACAGTTGTTCATGTGCGTTTATGAATAACGCCATTAGCCCATTATAATACAACATGACGAAAGTATATACATTTTCTATGGTTACTGTTTTTAATACTCATTGCACTGAAACATTTTTAGGATACCAATACCATAACCAAGATCAGTCCCGATCGCGCACTCGTTACGATCGCGCGTGCAATTGCTTCTGTCTTATCGTCCATACATCCCAAAGTTTCTCAAAGTTTGCTACTTTATCGATAATTAAATTAAATATAATAGAACGCATCATGAAGTGTGCTTACTGTGACACCGAAGTAGGGGACGTTGCCCAGTGTTCAACATGTAAAAAAGAAATTGGTTTCTGCTGTGCTGCTATAACCGAGCAGGGGTACAGAAAACTTGGCCCTGAACGCAGGGCAACCTGGAAGTGCCACGTATGTAAAAGAGATGCCTCACCGGCACCGGCAAGGCCAGCGGATTTTGAGAGTGTGATGCAGGAATTACGAAAGGTGAATAATCAGCTGTCATGCCTCCCTGGACTGGTAGAAGACATTCGTGTCATGAAAACGGAACTGTCGGAGGTCAAGGCATCGTGTAACTTCTTGAGCAGCACACTGGATGAGCACTCATCACGTCTCTTAGAATTAGAGCGAAAAGTTATCGACATGGAAGCACTTCAAGATAAAGTACTACTCCTGAGCAATGAGTTGTCCTTTATAAAAAATGAACTTTCTCGCAACGATCAACAACAGCGGATTAATAATGTTGAGATCAAAGGAATCCCAATTAAAAAGAACGAAAACCTGTTTACTATTCTAGAAAATATCGGAGCTGTGATTGGTTATGAAGTTGGGAAAAACTGCGTGAATTACATATCAAGAGTACCAATGCACCAATCCAACGATAAGTTGATTATTATTAACTTCACGAACCGCTATATAAAGGAAGATTTTATAGCCTCAGCAAGATCAAAGAAAAAAATATCTGCAGAAGAAATCGGCTTTAAGGACAATAAACAAAGTGTATTTATAAATGACCACTTAACTCCGGAAAACAAAAAACTTTTAACTATTACTAAATCTAGTCTTAAACAGAAAGGTTATCAGCATGTTTGGGTGAAATATTGCAAAATTCACGTTCGCAAAGACGACAACTCAAAAGTATATGTTATTCACACTGAGCGTGATTTAAACAAACTATTACAAACTGTAACTGTAGATTGAGATGCATATTTATAACATATTCTGTTCTGTTGCTTTTGTTAATATTTTCCAATATTAACATTAAGCACAAACATAAAAGTTTGAACATCGCTGGCCGGCACACCTGGTCAGTCCACCTCTTTTGTTTGGCGCCCGGGCTTATCTCTAACTGCACTGCTTACGAGTACGACTTAGTTATATATAATTGTCTCTTTTCGTCGCCTCTGCTAATAATTATGTTGAACATCCTATTCATTTACGCTCGAAGCGGTAACTTTATGGCTCCTTGTCCATTATTTTTGCAAAGAGGGTTGTTGTTATGCGTTATTAATTTTTCGCTTAATTTTTGCCTAATTGCATTTGCCTATTTATTCGTTAGAGTTCTGATAAACTTGTCATTTAACTATTCTGTTTATAAAACCAAATCTTCTTGTAATGTCTAGTTCTAACCACAAAAATAATTATCCTTCAATTTATTATCAAAATGTGCGGGGACTCCGGTCTAAAACTTTAATATTTTTCCGTAATTTAAGTTTAGCTAAGTATGATATAGTTGTGTTAACCGAGACGTGGCTCTTGGACGGGATACGGGATGCGGAATTATTTGATGATCGATATGTGGTTTGGCGTCGGGACCGTGATTTATCGCTGACGGGACAAACTCGTGGCGGTGGCGTGATCATTGCCATCCGTAAGGAGTTGCCGGTAATCCCGCAACCATCCTTTCAATCTTCAGCCGAGGACCTATGGGTTACGTTATCTCTCAAGGACATTGATAAAAGGTCGGTCAAAGTTCATTTATGTGTTTTATATCTGTGTAATCAAAACCAGGGTAATACATTCTCACAACAGTTACATAATTACTTAGACAAGTTGAATAGTGCAGTTTTAAATAATCTCGACGATAAGTTTTTAATAGTTGGCGATTTCAATATGAGTGGTATTTTGTGGACAGTGCAGGGTAGTTCAATGCTTCCGTCTAGTTATACAAGTGGCGATGAATGTAGTTTCATTGATGATATTAATATGCACAATTTATGCCAATTTAATGGAATTTTTAATCAATATGGAAAATTGCTGGATCTAGTGTTATCCAACGACGTTGTTAGCGTATGTGAATGTACCGAGCCCCTGGTACCTATCGATCCGTATCACAAGGCTTTAGTTATATACATTAATTACACAATTATTGACTACTTGCCGCGTGCGCCACTCATTAAATATTTTTATAACAAGGGTGACTACGATTCAATTAATACTGAATTGGCATCCATTGATTGGGTTTGCGAATTTTCTAACCGCGATTTTGCTGAATGTCTTGATTTCTTTTATAAAACATATGAAAGGCTAAGAAATAAATATGTTCCTTTTAAAAAAATGAATCATCAGTCGCACCCTGTCTGGTTCTCACTTCCGCTAAAAAAGGCCATCAAGGAAAAATTTAAATACTTAAAAAAATATAAGATATATAAAAATAAGTCTGACCTATTTTCCTTTAACGTATTGAGAGACAGAGTGCGTAAACTTGAGGATGAGTGTTTTGTCGCGTATATGTGCCGAGTGGAGCAGAACATAGCGAGAAGCCCAAAGCAGTTCTGGTCTTTCATTAAATCGCGCTCTGGTTCGCACGGTATCCCTAGCAGTTTAAAATATGATAATAAAGTAGTTAACACTGGTGCTGAAATATGTAATGCCTTTTCTAATTATTTTTTCACTACATTTTCGCCGCCAAATAGTACACTTGACAGTAGTCGCAACCCCATAACTGACCCCTTAGTTGCCTGCGGCACAACTACCACCGCTAGTATATCTAAAATTGAAGTTGATCCTGAAGTGATTATCAGTATCCTGCTCGCATTGGATCCGTCCAAGTCCGCTGGCCCTGATGACCTACCAGCGCAATTCTTAATAAATTGCGCTAAAACTGTAGTTATCCCCGTTACGCTACTTTTTGAACGTTCCTTTTCAGAGTGCGCTGTTCCCTCATTATGGAAGTCAGCTTACGTTACTCCAGTCCACAAAAAAGGTGCTAAAACTGAAATCGCCAACTATAGGCCTATTTCAAAACTATGCATTTTAGCAAAGGTTTTAGAAAAGGTTGTGTATAAACAGGTTTATAACGCGCTAATGAACTCCTTTAGCCCCAATCAGCACGGCTTCCTACAACGACGATCCACGGTATCCAATCTAGTACTCCTAAATGATTACGTCACCGATGCGATGGACAAAGGCTATCAAGTAGACGTAATTTATACTGACTATTGTAAGTGTTTTGATAGAATTGACCACTCCATGCTATTGTTAAAATTGCGCGATATAGGGATTCATGGTGATTTACTGAGATGGTTTTCATCTTACATAGATAAAAGATCACAGGCTGTTGTCGTTAGCAATTATGTGTCTGGATGGGTGACGGTCCCGAGTGGAGTCCCCCAGGGATCTTTACTCGGACCGTTGCTGTTCAACATATTCGTTAACGACATCAGTGACTGCTTTATTCATTCCAAACTTCTATGCTTTGCGGACGACATGAAGATATTCAGCAAAGTAAAGTCGAGTCACGATTCATTACTAGTACAGTCTGATTTGGTGCGACTTGATGAATATTGTAAAGCTAATAAACTAGAGTTAAATCCATCCAAATGTTTCAGCATAACATTCTCACGTCAGCGCAACCAAGTTCCTAGCATGTATCAACTTCAAGGACAAGTATTGAATAAGGTTAATTTCATGAGAGACTTGGGAGTAATACATGACTCTAAACTTCTTTTCGATATCCATATAGAGAACATTATAAGTAGTGCCTTAAAATCTTTGGGTTTTATAATGCGTAACTCTGCCCACTTTACCCAAGCAAAAACGTTGAAAGTACTCTATTGTTCTTTGGTAAGAAGTAAGTTGGAATACGCTTCTCAAATATGGAATCCCTGCTATAAAACGTACATCGATAGAATTGAACGTGTCCAAAAAAAGTTTGTTAAATTTCTTAATTTTAAAATCAATTGTCCGTATGAGTCAATTAACTACCATGATGTGTGTAAAAAACACCATCTAATACCGTTACATAAACGCCGTGAAATTTCTGACATTATCTTTATTTTAAATATCACAAGTGGTAAAATCGATTGTCCCGAACTGCTTCAAAAACTTTCATTTAATGTGCCCGCGCGGTCCAAAAGACATTTCCCCCCTCTTTCTGTTAAATGTGTTTCATCAAGATATAGGCAAAATAGTTTTCTTATTCGAGCCAGTCGTTGCATAAATAATGTGACAAGAGAGCTAGAAGTAGATATTTTCAATTGTTCTATTCCTTCTGTGAGGCGTGAATTGGCGACACGTTGTTTTGATTAAAAATACTCAGTGTATTAAATATATAAGCGCTAAGCCCCGAGCGCGATAGCCTTTCTAATATATATATATTTTTATTATGTTTTTACTTTTTTATTTGTTTCTTTGCTTAAAATTCATTGTGAATCTATAAATTATAGAAGTTCATTGCATGTGCTAACGTAGCTTAGTGCTCGTCATTTAACTTTATGTTAAATATTGTTGCGTTACTATATGTGAGATCCTATAATTGGCTCTCTGTTGCTACTATTATCACTATTATCATTGTTACAGCTGTTGGTTCTCCATGTATAAATATAAAATAAAAAATAAAAAAATAAATAAAAATAAGTTGAAACTGAAAAAAAGTGTTGAGCCAACCCTATACACGGTGTACAGACCGATTCACGTAAGCTGGCGCGGAATATCTATGAAATTAATGACAGTTTCATACATTTTTCGCGCCAGCTTTCGTGAATCAATCTGTGCATAAATGCTATACATACTTTTACACATTATAAACAAAATACCTATGTATTTGTCAAATTCTCACTTAAATAAATAAACAAAGGGCACAAACGTAACAGTACTCATTTTAAAGAGCAGCCCTTATTCAATTAAGTTCGTACTAATTAAACTAAAGCAGTACTAACAAAAATGTAATCTTAATTATAAATGATTACTGCTGTTGGAATCACTCAACAGCGGTGCGCGGGTGCTCAGAGCGCAAAAAAAGGCAAGGTAAGAAACAACAATCGAAAAGTTACATCATCAAAATTGCCTTATTTTCACCATAATGGCAGTTTAGAATAATCTATTTAAAGTTTCGATTTAACTTTTAACTTCATTACTTACTCAATATTAAGATTTGTGATCATCTCAGTTTTCCTCTGTATCTCTGTTCTGGAAGTTTTCAGCAGAGAAGAATAGTTTTTTTGTAGTTGCTTGAACTCTGCTTCAAGCTTATCAAACTCCTGCAAAATGCTCTAAAATATCAATGCACATCCATTCAATGTCTTTTTGATGCCATTGGCTAATAATGGAAAATAATATTTTGTTTGTATAGTTATTGTTTATTGTATTAATTAAGAGTACATTAAGATTTAAGATTTAATAAAAGTGATGGAAAAGATGGGAAGACGAAATCAGACAGATGGCAGGAACAACATGGAGAAGGAAGACAATGGACAGAGAGGAATGGAGAACTCTAGGGGAGGCCTTTGCCAAAGGGCAAATTGATACTTAAGTTATAACACTAAAATACTTTTGTTTAAACCAAAGTCAATAATAAAGGCTTATTTTATTTTTATTTTATTATGAAAAGTAGAGTGAAATCTATAACCAGACTTTTTAAATTTGTAACAAAATAGGTTTGCACATAGTATATGGGGCTTTCAAAGTGCACAGCTTCTAAATATCCATTCTCAATTAAATTTTAAATATACCATGTTTTTTTACATCAGAGAAACTCAAGCAAGCGGCATCAAGGAAAATAGACCATCTTTCTTCCCTATACAAAAGTGAAACACCCTAGTTAGTGTACTATAATAATGCTGTTGATGTAAATTACCACAGAAACACACATTACTTACATTTTGCAAATTTTGGATAGTCCTGTTGCAATCCTCTAATTTGTGTTTGAGCTCAGAATTTTCAGCCTTGAACTGAAAAAGACCATATCGTCAGAAGATATAATTTATAAAATTACTCTAATATAAACCAAAGCCAAAGGAAGCTTTGAAAAGATAAACAAATTTCCTACTTATGGGGCCTGGAACAACCGTGGTTGTCAGAACAATAAAAATACTTACATAGGTATGTATAGGTATGTAGGGTTACTAATTCTTGAAATCGGTTTCTGGAGGCATCGCATCACCTGACTTATAACAAGCCAGGTAGGTACATCTGCGTGCTTGAGTTTTTTTGAGAGAATTTTAAATATAATTTTAGGAATAAATGACATCGAAGACTTTAAAAGTGGTTAATACCACTATTAAATTGAATTCAATCAGTAAAAACATAAATTAACATAATTGTCTAGCCTGGTCCGCTGGAGAAAAATTTGGCGCTAAAATGTAGTATCGGTCTTACCCTGTTCACTGCGCCAACGTCTTCGTAATCTTCTAAATGGTTGTATATATCATCCATGACTGAAGGCTTTGCCTACACTAATAAAAAACACTATAATTAGACAAAGAATAATGAAAAAATTATATGAAATATCTCAATAATAATTAAGATTATGCTGAACTAGAAGCAATGCAAACGTCAAAGTCGACATGTCAGTTAATAATAATATGAATATGTGTATTGTGTGACGCAACGCAACCCTATTTCATTCATTTGACATTTCATTCAATTTCCATCCAACAACCTGCGCCATTCGTATCAGTCTTTCTGTTCCCTGATGGTGCCTCTACACTCTCGGCCGAATGTTTCGGCCGAATGCCACGGACGAATACAACCTCTGGGCTTATACCACGAAAGTCGGACGATTGCGGATTTGTATCTCCATCTCTGTCACTCCTGTTTATTGGAGTGACAAAGAGGTTTCCCCGTCAATGCCAATTATATGCAAGTGTGATATTGCCTCTACACTCTCAGCCGAATGTTTCGCGGGATGCCTCGGGTGAATGCAACCCTGTACACACTCATTCGAGACAGCCTATGGATTAAATACGCCCGAGGCATTCGGACGAAACTTCGGCGAGATTGTAGAAGCATCTCATCTTTGAACATAAATATATATGTCTCCCTTTTTCTCCAACGTGAAGAAAAAGGGTGGCATGTAATCCAAATTCAAATTATTTATTACACGTTTAACGTTTAACATTTTGTAATACACGTACATAATAGATCTTAAAACTACAGAAGTATCAGTGCATTCGACCAAAGGCATGCAAAAGAAAACAAATAAAATTCAACCAATATAATGTCAAACATTCACCTTCCTACCTTCGCAAATACAAAAACAATAAATTTAAACATATCAAAAAATAGGGTAGGTCAACATTTATATTATTATTTGTCTTTGATCACAAGTGCAACCATATTGGAACAAATGTCAAACTTCATTGTTGCAGAGGCGGCGTAGTGATGTTCCGCTATTTATCGATCGCATATCGAATCTAGGTACATGTTATTTAAAAACAAGTGACGTACTTCTTAATTACTAGCTTTCAGCTCGTGGCTTCATTCGCGTATCCTACCCTATTTCATCTTCTGAAAATGCATTATATTTTTTGATATAAGAATACCCCGATTTCTATAATTAATTTGAAGATATAGAGGTATAGAGCCCGTACTTTTCATGCCGATGACGGTTTTAATTTGCCTTATTGTAATTTTCAACCATTAATCATCAGTCACTTAATCATGTATTTTAGATTTTTTATTTTTCATATTGGTAATTGTTTATTAGCTATAGCCAAAGCAGCACATATTGAGAGATACGATAATAGATAAATACTTAAATACATAGAAGACATCCATAACTCAGGAACGAATATTCGCTCGTATGTAGTGTTACAAATGACATTATATTCCTACATCAAATATGCTCTATTAATTCTATTATGTACATTAATGAAAATAAAATGAAAATAACTTTATTAACCATCATGTGGCTCAATACAGCTTACAAGAATAAATGATACATGTTTAACTTATCATAGAAAATAACTGTTACGTACCTACATTATCAGTTATATTTAAGTAACTACAATGAAACATTGAGTAAGCGTCTTCTGTTCACCGTACTAGTAAAAACTGTATCACGGTGGAACAGGATAATGGAATGGAATGGGAGTTGGATTAGTTTAATATTTATATCTACGTCCAATTATATTATTAAATAATGGTTGATAAATACACTAAGACTAATTAAAATACCTTGCCTATACGACGTAATTGAGTGGATATGGGCACAAATCAAGGGATATGCAGCAAGACACAACACAGAACCTCCATTCACCACATCAAAAATGTTAAAATTATTACGAGTAGCTTGTGCTTGTGTTAAAAAAAAAGACTGGGAAAAGGAAAGGCGTGTGCTAGGGTGCATTCGCCCGCGGCCGAATCATTCGGCCGAGAGCCCGAGCATGTAGAGGCACCATCAAAAGTGCAATCACTCGCTGCCGCAAGTGTAGTACACGCTCATTCGAGACAGACTATATAGAGAAAATTTAAGCCAGACCAGAGACAATTTAAGATTTTTCAGGTAGTTTGGGTGCGCGAATGAGCGTGTACTAGGTTGCATTCGCCCGCGGCCGAAACATTCGGCCGAGAGCCCGAGCATGTAGAGGCACTACTACACGCTCGTCCGACAGCCTCGGGCGAGAAGCTTTAACGAGAGACTATTTGAGCTTTGTCATGTAGTTTGGGACGTTTGGGTGAGTAACATGGTGTCTTAAGAGTGCTATCACAAAATCCGCCCGCTCGCATTTCAATATTATTACCGCCAGTTGCGCGCCGAACGCGCATCTGTGTGCGGACACACACTACAATCAGGTATACAAACTTATTATCGCCATGCTCTTCGAACGGCATAGCTGGTGCAGTTAGTGCGAACGGGAGCGAGCATTCATTGACTGTAAGCACCGTCACGAGGCTAATGGCCTCGCGACGCTTGACGCGCGGACCAAACATTATTGATACTTGCGTCAGAACATCAACTATTACTTGGCGTACGTGGTGTTAGAAAATATAATTTGTATATTTGTTTTGTGTTTATCATAAGATTAAAAATAGTTTTATTCAAACGTCAAATGTCTCTAAATAGTATCCGAAGTTATTTTGGAATAGGATTTTGTTTTCTGCCTCCGGATCCAATTCATAGTTTTCATATTCATACATATATTGATACATTTCTAAGCATACCTAACTACTAAAAAGTTTTTTTTTTTTCAAAATTTAAACTCAAACTGAATTCTACTTTGGGGTGGTGATATTATATTGAAGGTTACAAGTTATTAGCCGATAAGATGAAAAAAGGGACGTGTAATTAAATAATTTTATTTAAACGTTTTGTACTTTTAACTGTAATCCGGAGGCATATTTTGGGCGTTTTTATTATTTGTTGTAGAAAAATCATTTTTTGAAAATTTGAAAAGTTTTAATTGTTTTCTATTCAGAATCGCGAGCTCTTTCAATCGCAGTAGGAGAAAAAAGTGTCCCAAGATTTGTTTTCCATTTCGCCACCATCATTTCATAGATTCAGTATGGCGGTAGCACATTAGGAAGTTTGAAAAATGTATGGAAAATTTAGGACACTTTTTTTCTCCTACTAGGATTGAAAGAGCTGCGATTCTGAGTAGAATAAATATAAAAATTTCTAATTTAGCAAAAAGTGATTTTTGTTCTTTCTCTTCTTTTTTTCATTCTCATTCTCATTCTCATTCATTATCGGCTTTATAACCTTCAATATAATATCACCACCCCAAAGTAGAATTCAGTTTGAGTTTAAATTTTGAATAAAAAAAAACTTTTTAGTAGTTGAGTTCCATTTTTTTGTCAAATATCTACTTGTGGCACATCATCTGATAGGTCCTTAGAAATAAGTTAAAGGTCTCTTGAACAAAAAAATGGTTGATCCAGTATCGGGACGTCCAAAAAACCGGCCAAGATCGAGTCGGACTTGCCCACCGAGGGCTCCGCACAAAAGTGGCATGGAACTCTCAGTGTACGGCGGTTTCAGATTTGGATTGCGTTGATGTAGAAGTTTGGTTTTTTTGCAGCTTTAAGGGACCGCAAACCTGTGTATATGGTATTAATTTTAACTTGCAACCTTTACTCGTTCCCGAGATAAAGGGTCTGGACAGACAGACGGGCGGACGGACGGACGGACGGATAACAAAGTGATCCTATAAGGGTTCCGTTTTTTCCTTTTGAAGTACGGAACCCTAAAAATGTGAAAGCTTTAGGAAGTTAGGATATAAGACAACCTTACCACGAAACTTATTTTGAACGAATTTGTTCAAAATAAGTTTCGTGGTAAGGTTGTCTAGCCGTTTTTGCCAAAAATATTAATTGCTAACATACAGTTAAGTCCCTTGATATTTTGAAGACACTTATGCCTTTTTGCTTGCGCAATATTTATGTCGTATAACGCTACAAAACCCTCAATTATGCTTGGTCCGACACGCTTTTGGCCGGTTTTATTCCGGATTTTGCTCATATAGCAATATGATTATCCCTGACTAGGGCGGTGGCACCAGTAATGGACAAGGAACCAGTAACGTACAGTCACTTTTATTATGAGGAAATAAGTTTCATGCATTTATTTTGTGTCAACCAATTGACAATCATATGACATTTGAATTAAGAATAT
This sequence comes from Lathronympha strigana, assembly GCA_949128165.1. Lineage (NCBI taxonomy): Eukaryota > Metazoa > Arthropoda > Insecta > Lepidoptera > Tortricidae > Lathronympha > Lathronympha strigana. The sequence goes on along the minus strand of OX421907.1, from coordinate 7,648,362 downwards.
AGTGTGCATCACTCCTGTCTGTCAGCTTAAAGTGTTCATAATGGGTACCGTCATCCTAATACACCTAACATTTCTCCATACTGTCCGTCTTAAATAAACACTCTGTATTACTGAAAGTATCTAGAAGGGTTGGTTGCGGTACAATCACATTCGATAAAATCATTTCAAATTTTTATTTCAAACAGGTCTATAATATAGTCAAAAATGTAAAATGCTTATCTCAGTGGTTGGTCGCGGTCTATTCACGTTTCCAAACGCTTCCAGCACTTACCCGTGCAACAAAACAAGCAAATTGTATAGTCCACAGAGAACAACACAGGTCCTACCTCTACGAGCGCGCGCGCGGTACTGAGGAGTAGGCTAGCGCGGATTGGATTTTATACACCATTTGAATATTAAAAAAAAAATACGGAATTTAAACAAAAAGTGTTTTTTTCGATTTCAGCATGTTCTTAAAAGAATAAACTTTAATGTTGTATACAAATCATCCCAATATTTTGTCAAAATTACTGCGAAAATCCCTGCGTTTGCAGTGTATTTTTATCGAAAAATGTGCATATTCAAAGTCGAACTAGATAGGTATCTGTGTAAATTATTGGAAATATGAGGCCTACAAGTTAAATAAAACCATGTTGCAATATTATATCAACCTAGAAAAACATGTGTTTTCATGTATCATGTTAACAATAAACGAAGTCAAACTTCTGTCTCCGTGCGCTTTTCAGAAAACAACTGCCAATAATTGTATAGTAAAAGTTAAAACATTGAGTTTTACTCAAATTAGAAGCTTACAAGTTAAACACTAGAAAATAAGCTATCAAACATAGTTAACAACTTTAACAAACAGCTCACAGTTTCTTTGTATTACAACGTCAAAAAACAGCTTTTGTTGCTTTTCCGTATAAACCGTATTGATGGCCTCTTAAATAGCTTAGGTAAGGTGACAGTATTTGCAAACAGTAGTTAATGCCCTTTTGAAGTAGAAGAGAGCCATTTGCATTGCGTTGTGAAATCAGAGTTTTAACTACTAAATAAAACGCACAGACTAATAAAACGTTAGCTAAACTAAAAGCAGTGTTACACAGTGTGATTTGTCGGTCCCAATAATCAGGGGAACCCTATGGCCCATATTACATTATCATATAACAAGGACCATAGGTATACTCGTATGTGCCTCCCTTTTTTCAGCAACGTGAAGAAAAAGGGCAGCATATAATCTATGATCATATGTGGTACAGTGTAATATGGGTCTATCTCTTCCTAACCGAAGCTATCTAAGACATCTTTTTACTCACCCAAACTACATGACAAAGCTCAAATAGCCTCTCGTTCGAGCTTCTCGAACGAGCGTGTAGTAGGTTGCATTCGCCCACGGCCGAAACATTCGGCCGAGAGCCCGAGCATGTAGAGGCAGCATAACCTATTTGCTTTAAGTCTAGAAAATCCGTTATTGAGTAACCGCGCGTTTACATGCTCGGGCTCTCGGCCGAATGTTTCGGCCATGTTAGTACACGATGATTCGAGACAGACTATATAGAGAAAACTTAAGCCAGACCAGAGACAATTTAAGTACTTTTTCAGGTAGTTTGGTTGAGTTAAAAGGTATCGCCAGGTACACAAGTCTGCGGTTGCCGAACATTTGTTAGATTCTGGACCAAACCATTGGATTGAATTGCATAACCCTAAAATCCTTTCAACGGATCGTCGTTTCCATAGTAAGAAGCCATTGAAATCAAGAAATACCCCAATTTCAATCGGGATGACGGTTTTATAATCTCGTCTACATGGAATCCAGTCATTGATAAATGTAAGCGTAATCGAATATCACCTGCTCAAAAATCGGACATCGTGAGTGTAGTGTGTCGACAGAGTCACATCCCTAGTGCGCAAAATGTTCAAGTTGATAATCAAGACCAAGTGCGGATAGTTCGTAAAACCCGCGCAGCTAGAAGATGTTGATGTCAACCTCAGCCAGTCTTTCTCCGGGACCACGGGGGCAATGTCGCCCTTGAAACGTCGGAGGTTTGTTTCCAAAGTTTATACACGATTAAGCCCCGTTTTAGTAAATTTATAATGTGTGAAAATCGTGAAAGTTTAAATAAGAGTTAAAAGGTGTCTTAAATAATTTCACTTCGGGTAAAGCTATTTAAAAAGTGTCTATAACCAAAGCTATTTAAAACACCGTTTAACTCACCGAAACTACCTGAAAAAGCTTAAATTGTCTATGGTCTGGCTTAAATTTTATCTATATAGTCTGTCTCGAATGAGCGTGTACTAGGGTGGGCCGAATCATTCGGCCGAGAGCCCGAGCATGTAAAAGCACCATTAAAGCTGTGCTCACTTAAACATTTAGTCAGTTTTTTCCTAAAAACTTTCCATGATCAGATATATGATCCTATATGGTATATGGACCTTATTCTAATCTCGGCTGTGTGTGGCTGGCAAACGGGCATGAGAGTATAAATTTATGCTAATTTGATCAGATTGTGCGTAAAATTGCCTCGTCTGGATACCCCATCCATACATATTCATACGATTTCAGTTTTCCCGCCTCGTAAAATTTACTTTTTTTATTACTGGTAACTCATAGAGGGTTCGCACGATTTCATTCATTCGTATGGATACGCCTCTAGAGAATCAATCACCCATTCATTTGATGATTTTGATGCCCATCTCGTTTTTTTGTCATTTTCATTTCGCTTTCATTCGTACTTTTCGCTGATGCGCACCGTAACTACCGCAAGGACCGCTCTTCGCGTTGGTAGCGAAGCGGACCTAAAAACTTCAAGTGTGTTTTTAAATTTGGATGGATTCTCGCGCAGTTCAGTACATGTGTCGAACCAATAGATTAATCGTAAAATTAGTGTTGTCAACTATGACCGTGTGTATATCTTTAATTCGCATGGTTTCCATGCAATAGTGCAACAAGCGTTTGGGTCGTAACGGGCTCGTGTAAACAGAGGAAAGGATTTTGGCCGCAAGATGCCTACGGACTCAGAATGTGAGTGTGAGACGGTGTCGAAGGAATGGCTGCTTGCGAAGCTGCGATCGGATGAGCGGGACACGGTGCTGATCGACTGCCGGGGCTCAAATGAGTATGCAGTGTCGCACATCCGGTCGGCGGTCAACTTCTCCATCCCGAGCATCATGCTGCGAAGACTGGCCGCGGGAAAAATCGAGCTGGCGTCGACGGTCCAGTGCAAGGAGCTGAAGGCACGCATAGTGGCGTGCCGAGCGCGAGGCACGTTCGTGCTGTACGGCGACGGCGCGCCGCGAGACCCGGACACGGTGCACGGCATCCTGCTGCGTCGGCTGAAGCAGGATGGCGTGCAGGTCGCCTGTTTGCAAGGTAAGACTTGTAAGCCCTGCCAAACTATGAGCTTGTATTCTATGGAAATCAGCACCTATTTGCTAATTAATTAAGTAAAACTTAATAGGATCCTTGACGGCCCTAGAGACCAAGAGAGACCCAATAAGACTACAGATACTTAGTAAATTCGAATAGAGAAGAAACCCTGACTGCTGGTGGATACCTCATAATCATGTCATGTCATTTATTAAAAAATACCTATCAAGATCAACTGTGTTTGAAGAAGATTTAATTCTGAAAAGGAGTAAGCTTATTTTTATGACTAATGATGGCTTCTTGAAAATAGGACTCAAATGTCCATAGCAAGGAATCGGTATATCTGAAAACATAAAAAAAAAACATAAAAAAAAATTGACTTTACCATTTATTCTGAAAATATCTTAAAGAGCTCTTAATATGTCAATACAATGGATATTTACAGAATAATGACAAGAAATAGTTGATTCGGTCAGACTATACCGAAGGGGGGCCGATTTTGGGACTTAGTTTTTTTTTTTTTAAATGCAAAAAACATAGGGGTTACAAAAGACTTAGAATAATTTTCAAGATTTTGATGAAATAACCACTTTTTTCTTGATAAACTTTTCTCTGAAATCAAAAATGGCTGAGTTAGAGGCCTTCAAAGGTTGAAGTTTTTGAAGGGACTTGTAAAATTTTCATCGAGAATGGTGTCACTATAACAGTATTTTTAAATGATTGTAATGTGTAGATGGCGTCAAAACAAGCATCTTTTATAGGAAAAACTTTTCTCTAAACTTAAAAATGGCCGAGTTAGAGTCCTTCAAAGGTTGATGTTTTAAAATGAGCTGGGAGTTTTTACTTGCTCGGCTCGCGCGCTGTAAGGTCGCAGTTCTACCTAACACTCCTCCTCGCTTCGCTCGTCGTCGTACCTACACCGACCTTCCTTAAGGTGCCATTCTGTAAAGCATTTTTTATTAAAAAAAGTCGGTTTTGGCGCTTCGCCGGCCGCTACCGCGGCACGCTCGCTTCGCTCGCTCGGCTCGCGCGCTGTAAGGTCGCAGTTCTACCTAACACTCCTCCTCGCTTCGCTCGTCGTCGTACCTACACCGACCTTCCTTAAGGTGCCATTCTGTAAAGCATTCAACCTTTGAAGGCCTCTAACTCGGCCATTTTTAAGTTTAGAGAAAAGTTTTTCCTATAAAAGATGCTTGTTTTGACGCCATCTACACATTACAATCATTTAAAAATACTGTTATAGTGACACCATTCTCGATGAAAATTTTACAAGTCCCTTCAAAAACTTCAACCTTTGAAGGACTCTAACTCAGCCATTTTTAAGTTTAGAGAAAAGTTTTTCCTATAAAAGATGCTTGTTTAGACGTCATCTATACATTACAATCATTTAAAAATACTGTTATAATGACACCACTCTCGATGAAAATTTTACAAGTCCCTTCAAAAACTTCAACCTTTGAAGGCCTCTAACTCGGCCATTTTTAAGTTTAGAGAAAAGTTTTTCCAATAAAAGATGCTTGTTTTGACGCCATCTACACATTACAATCATTTAAAAATAGTGTTATAATGACACCACCTCGACCAAAAATATTCTAAGTCCCGGCCCCCCCTTTGCTACAGTCCAACCGTTGATTCACCTACTTAGTCCAGTTAAGTTTCTTAATTCACTTACCAAAGTACTTTAGATTCATTAAAATGTAATAATAAACACCACTAGGTATCAAAAATAGTGAAGTAGGAGACAGCAAAAATTGGCTTGAAATAATATATTTAATATGATATTTGCCACTTGGCTGAAAATAACATCAATCGGAATCCATTTTTTTGTCTCTACAAGTATTAATTGATAACTTGTGCTAGCTCTACAATATAAACTTACATACCTATTAATCAAATTACCTATAATCTAAATGATGCACCGCATGCATAGGAAAGGTGTGAACTGTTTTAGATATTTAATGTCTGAACATTTATTAATTCATTTGCAGTTTTGCAGCAGGGCAGTTTATTCTTCAATATTTTGTCGGGTAGGTGTAACATAGAGATGAGAGTCAGCTATATTGTACCGCCAGTTAAATCGTACCACCTCTAGATTAGACTTAACAACTTATTTTTACATGCTTATGGGGCATCCAACAGAGCTCCGTTGTTATAATCATCAGTTATCGAAAAGTTAAGAATGAACTTGAGACAGAAAAAATATTTTTTTGTCGTACTCAATGTAACTTTTGATGTGATTTCGTAGTTGTATAACTTGTGATCTAGAGAGATTAAAAATACAGAATGAACAGTATTTCACTACAATATTTATCAACTTTACTAAGTGGTACTTACAAATTGTCCCAATAGTTGCCAGTATAAATAAATTTTAATAAAATTACTTATATGAACAATAAAATATACTTATAACTAACGTCTATAAGGTACATATGTAGTTATGTAATAATAAGTAGGTTACACGCGTTTAAAAGTGCATGGGAAATTTATGAATGAATTAATTCATTCATAAACTGCCCATTCAATTTTGAACGCGATATGTAGTACCGATACTTCGGAATCATTTATATCTAATCCAATAATCGTCTACAAGTAACGATTACATGTCCGCTCCTATTCTGTTAGCATGAGCAAGAATCGTCCACGAAGAAAAGCCGTGTCACCGGGCGGAGGTCGCGGGCGGCTGCCACCGCCAGACGTGGGAGAGGAAGTCCACTACTTATTGTGCTCCTTAATGCGAGACGATAGATTATGATCATCGCTTCACGCACACAAGCGCACTCCTTCCTTCTCACTGCGTATGCGTACCTATTGTGTAGAGAGTACCTAGGTATAATAGTTTTCATTCCTCAATCTTAAATTCAGCTGTCCAATCTCATGTTTCTTCAGAATTTTGGATCAGATACATACTTATGTATCTAAGTACTTAAAAGTAGGTACCTAACACCGACGTTCCTTAGGGTCCTTTTAACGACAGTTACAGGCATATATCTATTTCAATAATGTATACACTTTTACATACTTACCGTAAACAATATCTGCTTTAAATGTAATGTGACCTATAAATATAAGTGTTCCAAACTCTAGTGTGCGCGTGGCTCCAATGCTTAAAAAGAATAATCAGCCAGAATAAATCCCCTTACAATAGTCAGTAATCCTATAAAAAACCGAGAATGATCAAAGATTCTATTGAGAAAAACCGTTTTAGTAATACAAACGGGATGATCAAAGGAGGGGGCCGGAAACGCACCGCCACGACCCACGTCCGACGGAAGAGCGCTACCATTTTATTGATAGGTTCCTGTTTCATTCACGTCCTGTCAATTTCATTAAATCCATATAGCCCCACATGCACGCGTGCAATTTTATTTAAAAACACCTCTCCGTCGCGACGGCGAGTTACTGCGTTGTGCTCATCTCATTCATTAATAAACTGAACTGGCCAATTCCACTTATGTTATGGCGGGCGATGGTCGATCGTAAAATAAATAATAGCACGTGCGCGTGCGGCCGAACAACAGGATGTAGCTGAATGTAAACTCTTTGAGAGTCCAGTGGTCTGGCGGAGGAAATCGTTTGCATCTGGTCGCTAATATGACGAAAGTGAAATGGGATAAGGAAGCCATTTCTTGCGCCTGGCTCTCTGTTCTCTTTAGACTCCAATACTCCATGCTGCCGCGGACTGCAGCCAATAGGCTAGATGACTAAAAAAATCTATTTAGTCCGTCTTTTAGATTATTAACAAATATTGTACACGTATTTTTTCTTTTGTTGGTAAAATAAAAAATGACAAAAATACAGTGCGTTCAATTTTCGCGTAACGTCACTATTAGGTACAATTCTTACCTAGTAGTGAGTGGTAGCCACCACCCCGGAACTTTGATGCTCTTTATCTTCGACAATTTTAATTAAATTGAAAAAGGAAAAACTACGTGTCTATCATTTTCAATAATCTTACTGACGGACTACCTAATTAGAATGTTAGCTTTTTAACCTAGTCGTCATCCCTATTGAGGATACATAAACCCGATTGTGGTTTTGGCACTCATTGCCGGAGATTGACTAACTCCGCTTCACTTTAGACCTCAAATTCAGATTAGGTTGTTTTTTTATTTATGTACTTTTTTATCACGCGTTACATTGCATTACTACTCGTATTATACTGAGCGTAAAATAGATAAGTCACCGCCGTCAGAATGGAGCTTAACCGGGCGTATCTATCGGTATCTAATTATCTATGTGTAGGCGTAGCATTAGCATGAATAGTTTTTGCGTGCTGATGTAATGTCCAAACGCCGGTACAACAGGTAGGCTATACGCTCCTCATTGTATTCAGATATATTTATATCTCGTTGTGCTACGGTGGTTCCCATTCAATATGCCGCATGGGTATATTTTTCATCGCGTTTTGTGAGCGCCTCACATAGCGTAGCTTCACGTCACATAAGACTGATAATAATAAAAAAAATATTAATTATTTTGCCGTGCATATGGCTGGAACTGGTATCATTGGAAGAATCCATTGCTCTTGTCCAATAAATGTAATTACTCCGTATACTACGAGGGCTGCTATTTATGTATGCGGAATCCGGAATTCTATCATTTTTAAACGGTATATCTGACCTCCACGGTAAAGTACGAACTTTTTTTTTAAATACGGGACGGTATAATATTTTTTTTCATGTACGTCGCTACTCTTTTTTTTGGCGGGTTTAATTGTCATCTCGCTGCAAGAATCGAACTCAAACGCGAAAATGTTCGTGCTATGAATTATTATGATTTTCCGCGTGGTTTAACGCAACAACAGTGCATAGATCAATTAACATCCTACTTTTAGTGATGAAGCTCCGTCGAAAACCACTGTGTTGGTTTAGTGAGTTCAATGTGGTCGTACTATGCTCACGGACGAAGTTAAAGAAGGTCGCCCAAAATCGGTCGTTGTTTCACAAAATAAAACTCAGAATGCATGATCGCCATGTTACGTATCGCGAGATAGAGGCGACTCTAGGGAAATGTATGACGAGTATTAATGAAATATTACATGAACATTTATCTGTAAAAAAATGGTTCGCGTTGGATACCGCATAATTGAACTAAGAATCAAAAAGATGCCCGCGTCGAATGGCGCAAGAAAATGCAGCAAAAATATAACGGTGGTGGTGACACAAAGGCTGTTTATAATATCTACTCAGATGACGAATCCTGGATCTATGCGTTATGATCCCGAAACTAAACAACAGTCAACAGTGTGGGTGTTTAAGAGCGGGCAGAGTGTTTGCCGCGGACACGAAATAGGCATTTAGCGGCCCCGCACTGCTCGCTATCTGTGTGCGTGCGCGCACGCACACTACTACACCGGCGCGTCATTATTCGGGCGTTAAAAGGTTATAACTTAGAAATCTTAGAATTCCTCATTTTTATAATCCTTTGATACAGATATTGTATTAATTCACCTAATATTTGTTCGGTTTTTCCAAATGATTTTATTATTTGTGTTTGTATTTAGTACTAAAGAAAGGTACCTACCATTCTGTCGGTTGTTGATAAGGTTAATTTCTAAACTAATATTTATGACATTCGCGCCTTATCGACAACCGGCAGAATGGCAAAGTGCCTTTTTCTAAATAAAAGCACATTTTTTATGATTTCATATGTGGCTATTTACGGCTAAAGGTACCTTATGGACGGTCGGCGCTTACGTCGCGTTGCAGCGCATTATTATCAGCGTCTTTGTTAACAGCGTAAGCGCCGATCGTCCATAAGGTACCTTTCACCGCAAAACGTCACATATTATGAAATCGTTAAAAAATTGTGTCGTTTTCTTGGTAAAAGTACCACATTGTCGCCTGTTGATAAGGTTTTCCAAGTGATTCTTTATGACAGAAGCGCCTTATCATTCTTATCAATAAGCGACAATGTGGTATCTTTCTTTACCCAGAAAACGTCACTTTTATAATATTGATTATATCAATATTTATAAATTTTGTAAGGTTGACTCCGATTTGGATAAAAATCGATATCCGAGGATCCGACGAAGTGATTAACATGAATCCAGAGTCAAAATGGTAAAATATTGTAAAAACCGACGCCATCTTGGATTTTGTAAGATCAACTCCGATTTGGATAAAAATTGATATCTGACGATCCGGCGGGGTCCTTAACATGAATCTAGAATCAAAATCGTTAAATATTGTAAAAAGCGACGCCATCTTGGACTTTGTGAGATTAACTCCGATTTGGATAAAAATCGATATCTGACGATCCGGCGGGGTCCTTAACATGAATCCAGAATCAAAATCGTTAAATATTGTAAAAAGCGACGCCATCTTGGATTTTGTGAGATTAACTGCGATTTGGATAAAAATCGATATCTGAGGATCCGGCAATATTTTACGATTTTGATTCTGGATTCATGTTAAGGACCCCGCCGGATCGTCAGATATCAATTTTTATCCAAATCGGAGTTGATCTTACAAAATCCAAGATGGCGTCGGTTTTAACAATATTTTACAATTTTGACTCAAGATTCATGTTAATCACCCCGCTGGATCCTCAGATATCGATTTTTATCCAAATCGGAGCTAATCTCACAAAATCCAAGATGGCGTCGCTTTTTACAATATTTGACGATTTTGATTCTGGATTCATGTTAAGGACCCCGCCGGATAGTCAGATATCGATTTTTATCCAAATCGGAGTTGATTTTACAAAATCCAAGATGGCGTCGGTTTTTACAATATTTTACAATATTGATCCTAGATTCATGTCATGGTCCCCACTGGATCCTCAGATATCAATTTTCATCCAAATCGGAGTTTATCGCACAAAATCCAAGATGGCGTCGCTTTTTACAGTATTTTACGATTTTGATTCTGGATTCATGGTAAGGACCCCGCCGGATCGTCAGATATCGATTTTTATCCAAATCGGAGTTTATCTTACAAAATCCAAGATGGCGTCGGTTTAAACAATATTTAACAAATTTGACTCATGATTCATGTTAATCACCCCGCCGGATCCTCAGATATCGATTTTTATCCAAATCGGAGTCAACCTTACAAAATTTATAAATATTAATGTAATAAATATAATTTATAATGTTTTAATATATTTGTAAATATCTGCTCCATCATCAGACCTTGGAAACCATGCATGGCCCAAGTGCTCGTCGAATCAAAACTAACGAGTCTAAACACGAAGGTATTCTATCAACTGGTTCCTGAGTACCAGTTGACACTTTACTGCTCCACCATCAGACCTTGGACACCATGTATAGCCCAAGTGCTCGTCAAAACAAAATCTACGAGTCTGAACACGAAGGTATTCCACCCACTGGTTCCTGAGTACCGGTTGACACCTTTTTGCTCCATCATCAGACCTTGGACACCACTCACGATCCAAGTGCTCGTCAAAACAATACAAATGACTCCAAACATGGGGGTATTACATCAACTACTGCCTGAGTTCCGGTGGCCGCCTTTCTGCTCCATCATCAGACCTTGGACACCACCTACGGCCCAAGTGCTCGCCTAACCAAACCTAACGAGCCCAAACACAGGGGTATTACATCAACTACTTCCTGAGTTCCGCTGGTCATCTTTCTGCTCCATCATCAGACCTTGGACATCAGTCACGGTCCAAGTGCCCGCCAAAACAATACAAATGAGTCCAAACACGGGGGTATTACATCAACTACTTCCTGAGTTCCGGTGGTCATATTTCTGCTCCATCATCAGACCTTGGACACCACTCACGGTCCAAGTGCTCACCAGAACAAACCTAACGAGCCCAAACACGGGGGTATTACATCAACTACTTCCTGAGTTCCGGTGGTCATCTTTCTGCTCCATCATCAGACCTTGGACACCACTCACGGTCCAAGTGCTCACCAGAACAAACCTAACGAGCCCAAACACGGGGGTATTACATCAACTACTTCCTGAGTTCCGGTGGTCATCTTTCTGCTTCATCATCAGACCTTGGACACCAGTCACGGTCCAAGTGCCCGCCAAAACAATACAAATGAGTCCAAACACGGGGGTATTGCATCAACTACTTCCTGAGTTCCGGTGGCCACCTTTCTACTCCGTCATCAGACCTTGGACATCTTCTACGGTCCAAGTGACACTATATACAATGAGGTATAAACGAAACTAACTCTGTATGTCATTCATTTTGAACTGGTTGCTATTGCCTATTTCCTTTGGAAACACAAAAAATGGTAAAAAAATTCTTATACCGTTTTGCTACCTATAACGCAGTATACGTACACAATGAACATCGATTTATTTCAAGATGTAGACGCTCCGCAGAGAGACGTGGTGTCGCTTCGAACATTCGGGGCCGACTGACTATTTCGAGTGTTGCTCACTTGTTATATTTCAACGATCAGATTCCATAGTAATTTTGTATGGCGGATTTTTAGGACGTTTTAAAAAAATCATAATTAATTAATGAACCAGTATTATGTAACAAGACTATACGAATTCAGTAGCTTGTATATTTGAGATTGGATAGAGTTAGTTTTTAAAAATAAAGCAAATGATTTTTCATTCACTTTGGCATAAACGCTGACACGCGTTTTTCTCAATTTTGCTGCGTCTTTGCGTAGACATATTTACTAAACTGTACATTATTGTAGATTGTAAATACACGAATATGGTAGACACACTCTTTGAGATAATAATTACATGCATCTTGTATGTCTTTGCAAATAATTGAGGACGCCACAGTCTTAACCGTAACTGTCGTTTACGTTGAAAACACTCTGCCCCCTCTTAAAAATGAGCCAAACCCTAAGTAACTCGTGCAAAAAGCAACTTGAAGCAAATAGTGGCCTGCTTTTTTGGTATTAATGGCCGTGTGGCTACAGTGCTGCTAGGAAACCGTAAAACAGTTAATTCGGAGTGGTACACGACCATTTGCTTGCTGGAAGTATTTGAAGAAATACGTAAAAAAAACCAGCGACGCAGAATCATTCTGCACCATGACATTGCCAGCTGTCAGACATAAGGCGAAACAGCTCTATTTTTGTGCGATATGCGATGGATTTTGGGACAGATAATGCTCAATTGACCAAGTGCAGTTTTGTTTGGCGTACAACTTTCCAGGGCGCCACTCAATAATGGTTAAGAAAAATATATAGGGAGGGGGTGATTTTGTGGATACAATTCATCATACTATACGTAGTTAACGGTTAACATAAATCGAATACCTACGTTATTTGTGATTTAATCTCCTTCCTTATTTGCCCCTCCATATTTATTCAGCAAGTCTGTTTGGACAATTGGAAGGCGAATTCTGAACAAACGCCCTTGCTTTATTTTGGTGTAGGAACAAGTTTCCATTTGATGTATTCCATAAATTCCATTCCATCTAGCCAGAATTCTATCCACTGACGTCAATTCGTTCTGCGAACATAGTCTTCCCAGAACCTGGCTATCGGTATACTATTACCGCATTTAAGTTATTTATAACGGCCTGTTGATCACTTTTGCTCGGCGTGATTTTAGTAGAATGCGGATATTGCTGCACTCAGCAAACTTAGTACCTTAGTCATCTATGTACCGGAAAATAACAGCATATTTATCAGTTATAACTGTAAGAATATAAAGAGGAGCGTACACTGCGTTAAAGAGTTATGCAAAACGGCTGATATCGTGGCGCTACAAGAAACATGGCTATACCAACATGACTTAACCTTCCTGGGGCAAATAGATAATAATTTTAGCTATACCGGCAAGTCTTCAATCGACCTTTCGAATGGTGTTCTTCGTGGCAGACCACACGGCGGTGTCGCTATCCTATGGAGAAGTAATGCGTTTCGTAGTGTATCTGTGATGAAATGTACTAGTGAGCGTTTAGTAGCAATAAAAGCGGTGACGGCTGATTTACGCGAATTTATAGTTATGTGTGTGTACATGCCGACCGATGAGACGTGCAACTTACCTGTATTCACACAATGTTTAGGAGAAATGAACGCTATTATAGAAGACTCTAGAGTGGAAAATGTTTACATGTTGGGTGACTATAATGCCCACCCTTCTGCGTGTTTTGGTGAAGAATTGTTTGACTTCTGTCGTGAGAGAAATTGGATATGTGCGGATGTGGTGCGACTAGGTATATCATCTAACACACACACATATGTAAGTGAAGCACATGGTTCTTTTAGATGGCTGGATCACTGTCTGGTGAGTACTTCAGCAATGGTTACCATTTCACATGTACATGTTCTTGATGACGTATACTGGTCGGACCATTATCCCTTACAAATTGTGTGTAACTTAAACTTAATTAGGAATAAAGTAATGTTACAAACTGACTCACAGAACAACGTTATATGGGGTCTCAGGAGTGCTGAGGAGGTTGACAAGTACCGTTTGTTATGTAACAATTATCTTAAACAAATTCAATTTCCAAGCGAGTTACAGCAGTGCGCTGATGGGATGTGCCATGACATAAATCATAATAGCGTCATTGACAAATTGTATGGCGATATTATTATTTCAATAACAAAGGCGTCTGTTGAAAGTCGTTTACAACCTTGCAAAGTAGGTATAAAGGGTAAATGCATCTTGGGATGGAACAAACATGTGGCCGATGCGCACAAGCAAGCCCGTCTTGATTTTCAAATGTATCTACTCCATAACAAACCGAAATCTGGACCTGTATTTGACAGGATGATTGTGAGCCGCAAGATTTTTAAATCCCGACTAAAATTTTGTCAAAATCATCAAGAACAAATTCGTTTTGATATACTTGCCTCCCAGCACTCGGCTAAGCAATTTAGTAAATTTTGGAAAAATACTAAAAACATGAATGGAAAAGTGGGTTTGCCTGCTAGTGTGGATGGCCTTAGCGATCATAAAACTGTAGCCAATGTTTTTAAAGATTATTTTAGGGTACAATCGTCACTTCAGTCATTGCCTGATGATGTGTTAACTTCGGAAACCGCGCATAGTGAAAGTTTGTTTCATATTTCAAGTAAACAAGTTATGGAGGCTATTAAAAATATGAAAAGGGGTAAATCGCCCGGTCACGACCGGCTAAGTATCGAGCACCTCCAGTATGCCGGCGCCCACATTGGTCGACTGTTATCTATGTTGTTTACATTATGCATTAGGCACGCATACCTACCCTCCGACCTCACAAGAACAATGGTTATTCCGCTCGTCAAAAACACCACTGGTGACCTTGCTGATAAAAGTAATTATCGACCTATTTCATTAGCAACAATAGTAGCTAAAGTTCTAGATAAAATCATAGATGTGTACCTGAGTTGCAAAATAAAGCTGGATGACGCCCAGTTCGGTTTTCGAGAGGGCTTATCAACCGAAAGTGCCATCTTAGCTTTAAAACATACGGCCAACTATTATGTCAGTCGAGAAACTCCCGTCTTCGCTTGTTTTTTAGACCTATCTAAGGCATTTGACCTAGTGTCTTACGATATTCTATGGTCAAAGTTAAGGGAGATAGGTATTAAGCATGAAATAATCGGCATACTATCGTATTGGTACAAAACTCAGACTAATATAGTGAAATGGGCTAATGAGTGTTCCGACCCATATGTGCTTACGTGTGGGGTAAGACAAGGCGGGCTGACCTCACCTCGACTTTTTAATCTATATGTAAATCAGCTGATCGGCAGACTTAGCAGCATGCATGCCGGATGCAGAATAGATAACGTTAGTGTCAATAATATCAGTTATGCTGACGACATTGTGCTGCTAAGTCCGTCGGTCGCTGGTATAAGAAGGATGCTAGAGGTGTGCGAAGCATATGCTGTACAGCACGGTCTGAAGTACAATGTTAAGAAAAGCGAGTACATGATAATAAAGGGAAAAAATAAGGTGCCCACAACAGTACCGCCAATTTGGTTGAACGGTACCCCTTTAAATCGTGTCACTCAGTTTAAGTACTTAGGTCACATTGTGACAGAAGATTTAAAAGATGACACGGACATGGAGAGAGAGCGCAGAGCGTTGTCGGTTCGCGGTGGTATGTTGGCACACAGGTTCGCGCGCTGTAGCGCTCAAGTGAAAATAACTTTATTCCGAGCCTACTGTCAGTGTTTGTACACGAGCGGCCTGTGGGCTAATTTTAAACTTAGATCCTTCAACGCCATGAGGGTCCAATATAATAACGTTTTCAGGGCCCTGTTGCGGCTCCCGCGATATTGTAGCGCCTCTGGCATGTTTGCGGACGCGCATGTAGATGACTTTTATGCCATACTACGCAAAAACACCGCGTCAGTAGTGCGACGTATGCGCGGGAGCTCCAACGGTATCCTGAAGATGATAGCCGAAAGGCTAGACTCGTTTATTTTGGGTCGATATATCGCACTTCATGTACAAAGAAGGCAAAATTAATTGTAAGTTTTGAGTTGTAATGTCATACTTAAATAGTAAATAGAGTAGTTGCTAACATAGGTCATAAGTCATTATTGCTGCTAACCATACTATGGACTTGTAATTGTCTGAAAATAAAGAATTTTTATTTTTTATTTTATTTTTATGTTCAATTATCATCATCACAGATATTTGTTCTATTTTTAGATGATATAAAAGGGTCACACATAACACAACTGGACAATTGGGAGCGCTTCCACTAAGTGTTTTTTAATAAATGTAGGCGAGCTAAGTCCCAATTGCAATTGACCCATCAACCACGTCATTCTTCATTGAATCAGACCCCGTTCATATGCGAATTGCGATGCCGCAAATGGAAAATGCCGACGGATAATTTTATTTTTATTTGCGGCTCCCGAAATACAAACGCATAGAAATTAAATATACGTGTTTTTGTTTTTAAATATTGACATTTTCGCGAGGATTTAAAATAACGGGAGACACTACTGCATAGGTAACTAGCTACATGTAAGGACATCATAAATATCATAAATTATGAACTTGCTTAAAAAATTAAAAGCTTTCTATTGCACATTCTAGAAATCTTGGTTACTAAATTATTATTGTGCCGTGCCTATGAATAATAAATATGGTGAATGATGTAAGTCTGGGCTAGCAAAGATATTATATTACCTAACAGGGATTTTCACCAAGGTTGTTGATAAACGCGCGGGAAGGACGAGGCCGTGGGCCAAGGCCTCCACCTGCAGCCCGCTCCGCGCGCGCGCCTCGCCGCTCCACCCCACGCCTACTCCATATTATCGCTTTGTTCCTAACTCACACTAACTACCCTCACTCTCGTTTCTACTGACACCTTTCCTAGACATTCCCGGCTACATTTACAAGTTAGTGCTAACTTACCTACACAGTCTACACACGTATACCTAATTTGTTTTTTGGCGCGCCAATTAGTCAGACTGTCAGACACAACCTAAATGGCGTTTTTGCGAATGGCCAGGGCCGGGTGGGAGGCACTGGCTGCCACAAAGTAGGCTGATGCGTAAGATGTTTAGAAATGTATTTAGGTGTAACACCTATTTGAGGTGAAGGATTTTGTCTGCGTGACCTGGGCAAATTTAATGTCAGTCCTTGCGAGCGCGGCGAATGCGGGGCAGTCGCGGGGGGCGGGTGGTTCATTGAGAGCGGCGAATGAATGGGCGAGATGAGTCATCGGATCGATGCCGCGCGCCGCCCTCCCTCCCCCGCCCCCGCGACCTCCGCCTCCGCACCCTTCCATCATCATCATGCAACCCTCCGGCTCCTTCCCTATATCTCACGAGGTTCCTAAGGCTCCTGTCTGCAGAGCCCCATTTAAATTGGCCTGGTTATGCCAGATTTCAACACCATATTTAGTATATCATATCATATCGAAGAGAAGTAGTGGTAAATGAGTTATTTGTCAATATAGAATGATAATAAATAATGTTACAAAAAGCGAAAAAGAGGAAATTCGCAACGACTGGCGATAAATTAAAACACGGCCGTATTTATTTTTTGTTGTAGAAAAATATTTTATTGAAAATTTGAATTTTTTAAATTGTTTTCTATTCGGAATCGCGAGCTCTTTCAATCCTAGTAGGAGAAAAAAAGTGTCCCAAGATTTGTTTTCCATTTTGCCACCATCAATTCTTCGATTTAGTATAGTGGTAACGCAATGGAAAGTTTGAGAAATATATGGAAATTTTAGGACACTTTTTTTCTCCTACTAGGATTGAAAGAGCTCGCGATTCTGAGTTGAATAGAGATAAAAAATTCCAATTTAGCAAAAAAATATTTTTCTACAACAAAAAATAAAAATGCCCAGGGGTGTTTTAAATCGACACGAGTTGCGAATTACCTCTTCGCACGTGAACCGTACGACCTTTTACAGTACATATGACACTTAGAATAATCGACTCAGGCAGGTAAAGTGCTCATTATTGCCCTAGGGCGGTAAAGTAACACCATGTGTACTGTAAATTTTACTTTTTGACATAATGTACCATGATATTTGAAAAGGTAAGATCGATGACCGACGTCAATGGAACTTCCTAACATTGTAAACAAACCGCCATATTGATCGTAATAACCCAACTTGTGAGTTTTCAATAAAATCTCCAAGATTAACTTATTTATCTTATGTTTTGTATGTTACGATAATACGACCGTTTCAGTAGTGAATGGTTTCAGTGGTGTTTGATGAGGTAGTGTAAAAATACAAGGAGAAACAGTGACAAAACATGTGACGCCTTTTGATTACATTGTTAGGAAGACGGCGATTTTATGCAAAAATATTCATTATTAACCCCATTCTATCTTCCTTAATTTATTTGGTTTCACTCGCGAAATTTGTGTAGCTAAAATAAAAGTTTAAAAACTACCTCAATTTTTAAACTTTCTTGAAGAAGAAGATCGAAAGCCGATATTAGACATACAGGTCGTTAGATCCAGCGGCAGCGCCTAGCTAGGGTAAGCAGTACAATCATTGGCCCTTTAAGGTGCCTTTAATTACCTCGAGTTTCAACATTTTTCCTTCCCAAATAAGATGCTAAATAGTAAAACTTTTGATGACAAGTTATCCCTAGAAATGTTGAGAATTTGAATAAATCACAACCATAAATATATTTACAACCAATTGTGAAATATAATGCAAAAACCAAAAAATGGGACAAAGGTATAATCATTAGCCCCCAGGGTACGAATATTGGCATACCGAGAGTAGGTACAATGATTGGCATGCCAATAATTGAACTTTGTGTTTATTGGCCCTGCCAATGATTATACCATGGTAGGGCCAATCACTAGATTTGTTTATTTTTATTGACGATAGTGAAAAGAAACTGTAACTAATATAAAACAACACAAATATTACATTTTGAATACCAATAAATATGAGTACTCAATTCTTATGATTTGCTTAATAAAACACACTTTTAGCTTCGATCGCCGCAAAATGTTTTTTTTTTTACCTGTGTTCCAGCTATTATGCTGGAAAACTATCAATTACACTACATATACAGGGCGTCCCAAACTTATGGGACATGAAGGGGAAGTACCTTAAATATCGTAGATAGTGAATTTTGCTCAAAGAAGACTTTATGTTATTTTTAAAAGTTAGTAATTCTGCATTCATAGATTTTCTAAAAATTACTTGCTTCGTCTGGGAATCGAACCGACTAAAATGTGAAAAAAAAAATCACCCTTTTTTTATGATGCCAATCGAAAGAACAGCTAAAAAATAGTAACTCTGCTTAAGTAACATAGTATTTTAAAAGAAAGGAACACCATAAAATGATTGAGTCAAATTTCAAGAAAGTTATTTATTGCCGAAGACGACGTTCGAAAAGTAGCGATATTAGTCACTGAAACTAATAACCAAGTGCGTTTTTCACTTAACTGTTGGTGCGGACTTTTAAAAAACCGGGTTTTCTTAATCCATTTTTACCAAGGAACCTTGAACACAGAAAAGTATTTAGGAATACTTCAAATTTTAAGGGATAAGATAAGAAACCTTTCCGCGGCGGAGCAAGAAAACTTAATTTTCCAACAAGATGGAGCTCCGGCTCATAATAGTCGGAGAGCAGCAGATTTTCTAAATGAATGTTTTCCTACATGGATTGGTACAAATGGACCGATTAGATGGCCGGCCAGATCCCCGGACCTCACACCATTAGATTTCTTCTTTTGGGGATACGTGAAAGATATGCTATACAAAAAGCGATACGAGAACGTAGGCGAGTTGCAAACAGAATTGTGCCATATCACATCGAGTGTTCACCATAAAATGATAAGAAAATCAACAGGCAGCGGGCTTATTACAAGATTGGCGATTTGCGTAAGACAAGAGGGATCACATTTTGAGCATTTAATTAATTAATTTACAAAAAAATACCTACTTAACTAATTGACTACGGCAGTTTCATGTATGTTTTTTATTTGATTAAAATGATTAATTTCACGTTGTTCCTTTCTTTTAAAATACTATGTTACTTAAGCAGAGTTATTATTTTTTAGCTGTTCTTTCGATTGGCATCATAAAAAAAGGGTGATTTTTTTTTTCACATTTTAGTCGGTTCGATTCCCAGACGAAGCAAGTAATTTTTAGAAAATCTATGAATGCAGAATTACTAACTTTTAAAAATAACATAAAGTCTTCTTTGAGCAAAATTCACTATCTACGATATTTAAGGTACTTCCCCTTCATGTCCCATAAGTTTGGGACGCCCTGTATACTGTTGTCAACAAAGAAAAATATAAATATTTTTTTCTACATTCTACTCAAACTTATATCTTAATAAATCGATTTTAAGTTCAGGGGCGAATGATTGGGGGGGGGGGGGGCAAGATTACTACCGCTTACCCTATAACCGAATCCATCGTGGACCCCCCTTATTAGCTTAGCCTGCTAGACCCTTTGTCACTGTCACTACAGTATTTCTATTAGATAAATTGTGGTAAACTTGAAGAGAGTTCAATCTAGCTGGCATTACACAAGTAGGTAATATCAACGTCGAGTCCGGTGCATTGTGCGGCCAGCGTCTGACAGCGAGACGGACACAACGGGGGCAGTATTAGCATCACAATAGTAGGAGTGGGTTGGAAAAGCGACGGAAGCCGCGACTTGCTGGACGGCCCGTCTGGATCTGGACTCTTTGTTCCATAATTTAGCCCGACTATCGAGGATACGCGATCATCTTCGTTCGACTGGTATCACAGTATATCTCCATAGTCTCCGATGCCTTGTTCCATTGTCATAGGATGCAAACAAATTAAACGAAGGTCTCCGGTTATAGGCCGCATAAGAGTTGCTCCGAAGGTCTCCTTACATTCTAAATATTGACGTTACGTTCCATAACCATATTTCTCATTTAGAACTGAAAATATCACACGGTGGGGCAGGCAGGTCTGAGCAAAATGATGTTTATTTTGCTCACTTATAAGAGTAATAAATAACCTGTAAACGTTACAATCAATCGATCAATTCATGATGCAAAATAAACTACTTACAAGTTTTCTCAAGCGCCTATATCTGTTAGGAACCTATACCTACGTAATTGCAAAACGTCAACCTTTTTTGCTAAACTCCTACGAAAGAAGCACTTGCAATGTGTCTTAAGTGCCTTAACTCATAGATCCATTGTTTTAGCTCACACAGTCGCACGATCAGTATATTCGCTGGAAAGTACCACCAGCAGTGGATAATTACTTATTATTACGCACGTAATATTTTTTTTTACAAATTCTGTAGATGATCTAATTGGCTAGTATATAGTTATACTTACTTTATTTATCAGATAGTCTGTATTGCGGGGATTGTTCATGAACGCGTCGGCAATCATTAGTATCATTACCTACTAGTGATTCGCTAACGCGATAGCTACCTAAATGCTACCACTTGCCGATCGTATCGTAATGAATGGCGAAACGTCAATGAAACAAAAAGAATGAATGAAACAAGTCTTGAATAGCGACTGATCCACGAGTACCTAAGCGCCGATTGTTAGTACTTACAGCTACAGCTAGATTACTGATACAGCTCAGTGTATAATGGTCTTATGACACAACATATGCGATTATTAGGCTCTGCGGCAGCTGTAGATTTGCTCTACGCTCTAATGAATGGGTAG
Source organism: Lathronympha strigana (assembly GCA_949128165.1). Taxonomy (NCBI): domain Eukaryota; kingdom Metazoa; phylum Arthropoda; class Insecta; order Lepidoptera; family Tortricidae; genus Lathronympha; species Lathronympha strigana. Next base: position 7,627,006 of record OX421907.1, on the reverse strand, counting down.
CATTGTTATACATATGTAATGTATGATGTTAAACGAGAGTATAGGTACATTGAAATTTCCATTTATGTACGCGGTAACGTCAGCATGGTTAAGCATAGTAGGTACGTTTTAGTTTTTAACTCACCTTGGGGTTTCATTTACGCCATTGACAAATATAGGTATATCCGTACGCATCTACTGCTCTTAATATTCCATGTTAGCTTCCGCTTCACAAAACAATAAAATAAATGGTTACTCTACTCGTGTCTAAGAGGCCACCACTGCCGAGTTGTTATCATTTAGACGTCTAGCTAGAGCTCAATATTGATGACAACTAGGTACCTACTTTCCTCATATTCATATAAATAAAACTTCAACATATTTCCTTCAAACTGTTAAACGTGAAAACACGATTAACAAAAGCCTATACAGGGTGTGGCCTGTAATAGGAGCAATAAATTTAAACGATGATTCTACAGATTATACGCAGTTACCTTGACCTTATCTTAATGCTCCAAAGTGATTAAAATCAGAGATATAGCAATTCAAAGTTACAATACATAATCAATGAATTTTATGATCGCTAAATTGTCGTTTATCGATCCTTAGATGTCTTGGTACAGGGCAGTTGCTTGGTACTGGGGCGATGTTTCTTAATAAGATAGTAACTACTTTAAAATCTATCATTCGAAACTAGTTCTTAACCTCACGCATTAGAAACTACTAATCTCGTGAGAGCAGTATTCCGTACTCCTTTATTAGCACGTTTTCTTTTGACAACAAATTCATTTTAAAAGTAAAGATTTACTATTTATGCTTATTCAACCTTTTTTATTGATCTGATGTTGTTATTTTATTTTAAAACTATGTGCATTACAATGTGACTTGACAAATCAATGGCTGTCACTGATTTAAAATGGCACGAATTGGCTTCGACGCTCCCGAATTGTGCGACATGATATTACTGTATGGAGAAGCTAGAGGTAACGCTAACAGAGCCTTAGCATTATATCGAGATCGATATCCAAATCGGAGGCAACCAGCAAACGGTCGCGTTATTACAAACGCAGTGCAACGCTTGAGAGAGGACCGACCGGTGACAGGCGGCCGGGTGCAGCCTGCTGCACACGGTCAGGGTGCGGCAGTTAACGTTCGCTTAGCACTAGAACAGCGAATTCTACGGCATTTTAGGGGAACTCCAATGACAAGTACCCGAAAGGCAGGTCGTGTGTTTGGACTTAATAATAAAACTGTACACAAAGTGTTAAAAAATAGGAAAAAACATCCTTACAAATTTTTAAAAGTTCAGGCCATGCTGCCACGTGATTATCCGGTAAGACTCGCTTATTGTGAGTGGTTTTTACAACAGTGCTGCGATCAAAATAATTTTGTGCAAAATGTCATTTGGACGGATGAGTCCACATTCACCAACAATGGCATGTGGAACAGAAGAAATACACATTATTGGAGCAGCCATAACCCACGTGTGATGAGACAAACTGCTCATCAGTACCGTTTTTCGGTCAATGTGTGGGCAGCAATTCATGGAAACGTAATAATAGGCCCTGTATTTATTAATGGCAATTTAAATACCCAACGTTTTCTAGAATTAATAAATGACGCAGTGGTAGAATATTATAATAACTTGCCAGAAAACATAAAAAATTTAACATGGTTTCAACTGGACGGAGCCCCCGCTCATTCCGTCGTAGCAGTGCGTGACAAACTAACACAAATATTTGGCGATCAATGGATTGGACGGTATGGCCCTAAGCGATGGCCGCCGAGATCTCCGGATCTAACCTGTTTAGATTTTTTCTTTTGGGGGGCGGTGAAAGACCTTGTAAATTTCGCTGAAGTCGATTCTGTCGAAATATTAAGAAACAGAATTATCGGGGCATTCGACATTATTCGGCAACAGAATCTTGACGCAGTGCATCGAAATACGTTACTGCGTTATGAAGCTTGCAAGCGTGGCAACGGACAGCACATTGAAAATATTTTCAATTAGATTAATATTTTTTACTGTTATTAAACGTGTACGAAATTATCGGAGTGTTTTAATGGCTTAATTTCTTATCATTTAGGTGGAAATACTTCACATAATCTTTGAAGTGTGAATATGTGTAAATACTTGTTATTGAAGGCCAATTTTTATGAATGGATAAGCCGTCGTAGAACATTGTCGAAATGATCTAGCGAATGAAGCTGAATTTACACTTGCAAGTTATTGAGACTCAACTATGGGTAACAGTGAGTGGCAAATATCTGCATCTTTTTCTTGCATACTTTGTTTCAAAACTTTCAGGTGTAAATCTTACTTAAAGCTTGAGCAAAGAGCGTCAAATGCAATATTTGATAACTGTGACAAGTTTACAGTGCTCAAGCAACAAAAAGGATTTACTTTATCATTGAATGAATAATCATACTATTCATACTCCAACTTTTCAATGACAGTATGTTTAAGACTTTTCTACCATAGAGTTTTTGATATTTATTTAAAATCGAAATGTTCATAACATTCGGAATGAAAAACGACCTGGTTTGTAATAGTTTGTATGAGAGCTCAAATACGTTTCATTTCAAGTCGGTTTTCATTCCGCACAGACTATTATCTTACAAACCATAAATTATGTCATTGTAAATGCGAACTTTTTAATAATCGTGTACTTACCTACCTACTCTATTATAACAATGTACCTAATGACAATTTACGTCAATTTGGTGAATCAAAGTATTGTATTTCCAAATTGCAATAATAAAACAAGTTACGAGTTACGACGCATCACGAAATATTAATATGATCATGATACAACAAGAGCAAAAGTAAACCGAGCATTGTGTTAAGTTCACTACTATTAACGAGTATCTTCCGGGCAGGTAATAGCCCCGTTGTTGTCATCCTAAAGCAACGAATGTGGGGTCACCAAATGCGGTTCTGATTGTGGAGTGTGGGGTGTGACTGTCAGAGTAACACTGAAATTCTTCGGTAGTTACGACAAGACCCTGTCCTCGGTACGTGTCGTGTCGGAGTGGCGTCAAACAAGTAGCAGATCGTATCATCATAGTCGTGCTCTTGTTGAACAAACATACTTACAAATTGTTTAAAGTGCAAGTTGAGTGGTCAAGAGGTTGCCGGTAAGATAGACATAATTATTATTACAGATTAATGCACGGTTTTAGTTGGAACTGTTTAATAAATTGTTTGAAGTTACTTTATAGCGTTTTACTCATTTCGTTCTTTCGCTAGTTCACACCTAAATTATTAAGGTTGTAACCTGTTACGTAATGTTGAAAGAAGTGACTATTCATTAATAAGAGCATATGTTAAATAAGCAATATTGATGTATTTAAGTAGTAGATTTTTTAATACGTGAAAACGATAGTAAATGTCAATGTCATGTACGCTGAATAGACACATTGTCTGCAGTACATTGCTGGGTCTATTAATTTTGTTAGAAAATAACGGTAAATTAATTTTTCATTTTATTTAATTGAAAGCATTCGGAATTAATTACTGATTAGTTAAAGGGTCTACATTTTAATTTTTTGCTCCTATTACAGGCCACACCCTGTATACAGGTAGGTATTATATACTTTCATTTTTCTACATATTTTTGGTTAGACCGTTTTAAATAGTTAATTAACAACTAGTTCCTAAACCTGGTAAAAGCTTTTATATAGAAAATAGTTTAATTCTAAACAGCAATTATGTACCTAATTACGCGGTTTATTATGAGGCGCCCGCCTACTATCGCCTTTACATTTTTTGCCTATCCCGCTGCTCGCATATGTACACTCCTTACGCGAGTCTGGGTGGTTAATATACTGGTTATACAAGTTATACTACCTAATACTACATCAAATATGATGCTTCTTAAAGCATCATATTTATTGGGTACTTTGTCTTATTTTTATTTTATATCAAGATTCATTCCGACTGTGTGTGATCCGAAAAAAAATTATCAAAACCGATATGATATAGAGTTTTACCAGAGAGTCGTTGCACAAAAAAAAAGCGGCGAATTCAAAAAATCTTTAGATGGTAACACAAAGTATACTGCGATAAAACCGATTTGATACTTGGTATTAAAGTGTACTTAAACAATATTTTTTTTTACTAAGTTAAAGGCAATAGAGAATATTTATTCAAACGTTAAGGCCGTCCCCTATCCCAATGACCTCGGCGATTTGAGCTTTCTTCCCCTACCGCTTCCTTTCCTCACCGGTTATACAATACCGGTTATAAGCATAAGTCGTCACCTAGGAAGAGCTGCTTGTACTAGGACGCAACCCTATAAACTACTAGTGCCATCTTATACGACTGGCCCCCGTCGCCCGCGCAGGCATCTCGAGCCGGCGTTTTCGGAAAAATGCGTGTAATAGCTTTTTACTCGAAAAGTACAAAACCTATCCAAAAATCAGTGGATGCGTTTAAAGTAAACATAAATATAAAATGCTTGTCTTAGTTTCTTGTACTTACGACGCATAATAAGGGAGTAGATACAGATTTAAGGTAGAAAAAAGGGTTTACGGTTATTTTTTTTTCTCTTGATGTATTATGTTTTTCGACAATTTATTGGAACATAATGTAGACCAAATACCTAGCTACATTATATATTTTTTTCAAGCGTTGTGTTTGGAGCTGAACAAAGCCTATTCACTTTAAAAACAGTGAAATATGCCGGGTAGCCCCTTAATCGCTTACCATCAGGCGATTCGTTTGCTCGTTTGCCCCCTATAGCATTAAAAAAAAAAGTTTATTCTTTTGAGTGACATGATAGCTTGCGTTGTCCATTACAATGACACTAGGCTTCGTCAAATTTGGGACCAACATTTCACGTAACCATTTAAAAAAAATTGCACTGTTCATATCATCGTGATAATCTGCTGCTTTCGATTTTGTGCTGAATACAAGTAAAGCATTTGGTACAAAGCCTTTTTCAGATCCAGCATGCACTATTATGTGTCTTTTACCGTGTGAAATTTTATCTACTATGCCGGAAGTAGAAGGCGTCTATAATTTTGGTGCACATATGTCTCATCAAGGTATACAATCATTTTTGCTTCTTGTCGTTTTTTGTGTATAGTCCTAAGATATCTCTGTCTCCATCCAGATATCTCAAAATTTTCCATGAGAACGGAGCATTCTTCTTTGTTTCTTTTAAACTCAAATCCATTCTGATGTAATATTTTTCTCAGTGTTTCACGACATCCTGTGAACCCTATAGAATCTTTCAGATCTGCATGTAATGTTGTCAGAGTAGGAACTTGCTTTCTGACACAGTAAAATTCGTTTATTTTATTGCGGATGGCTATGTCGAAGCTGTCTAAATTTGACACAGTTGGTTGACGTTTGTTCCCTGGAGTATTCCACTCACCTTGATTAATAGAACCCTCTTTTTTAATTGTGCGTAACGTTCTAATGCTGATTCATGAAAAAAATAAAGCAATTGAACATGAAGGAAATCAACATGTGCAAATATTATGAACTCTACACTTGCAATTGTAAGTTATGACCTGTCATGGTCGATATTTTAGCCAAATAACCCGATTCCGGGTCGTTTTTGCTAACCATTTCTTTTAATTCTCTTGCTCGCATTTCAATAGTTTGTTTGATATTTTCGTCATCCACGCCAGCTATAAACAACATAAAGAATCAAGTGAGTATTAATAGTAACGTTTCTATACTAAATATCTTTGTAAATAAAAAACTATCATATAAATATCAATATTGTTTGGTAGCAGACTTACTGGAGGCCAGAATGATTTTGTCCAACTTTAGTCTTATTTCCATTAATCTCTCATTTTGATCACTTTTAACCTGATTGTAGTTAGAGATCTTTGTAAATAACAAACTCCTCACACTGCTTTTGATCGGTTTAGCCATTGTAAGTATGATTTAACACGTGATATCTTCCGTAACAAATGCACTGAGATGATGTTTTAGGTTATGTCCAAAGAGAAGCTGTCAACTTTTTGACATTTGTTTGACACTTTTGACAGATAAAATTGTTGCCATATGAAGAATTCTGTAAAAATGCTTGTGCAACCACTCGCTGGTTAAACTCTACCTATTCATAGTCATAGTCCCATAAAATAATAGCATTATACGTGTCCTCGTAAGTCAATGTAAGTAAAAAGGTAGCATGAGTGGGTTTGATACCCACGTAATGGAAGTGCGTCATGATGATATCAGATCGTTAATTTGACGGCGTCACTCTTCCTATAAAATTAATACGTTTTAGTGTTGTATATAGTGCTATATTAAACATTAACGCGCTGTAAATGTGTTTGTGTTGTTCGCAGGCGACTTCCCGGAGTTCCACCGCGCCTATCCGGAATGGTGTAGCGAGGCGGGCGCCCAGCATGTACCGCATCTGCCCCTCATGGGACTCAGGTCAGTTCACTACTATCTAATGTGATGAAGTGTTCAAATTTCTGTCATGTTCCATTGGTAAGATCGGTCGACGCTGGATATATTAGCACCAGCCACAGATTACGTAATATTAGACATCATAGGTGCATGCATAACTTGTACATAACTTGGGCGGGAGCACCTGGATACCAGCTGGGGCTGGGGCCCTTTGACTCAATCCAAAGACGTGCTGTCCGAATTGTCGACGATCCCAAACTCACAAGCGATATCGAACCCTTAAGCCTAAGGAGAGACTTCGCCTCCTTATGTGTGTTCTATCGCTTGTACAATGGATTGTGCTCTGAAGAATTGTTTGATATGATGCCAACAGCTGCATTCAACCATCGCACCGCTCGCCGTCGGCAGGGTGTTCACCCGCATACCCTGGAGCCTAAGGAGCTTCCTCCCGCGGACGCTCCGGCTGTGGAATGAGCTCCCTGCCGCTGTTTTCCCAAAGGACTACAGTATGGGGTTCTTCAAAAAAGGAGTGTTAAAGTTTTTAAAGGGTCGACAACGTGCATGTAACACCCCTGGAGTTGCAGGCGTTCATAGGCTACGGTGACCGCTTACCATCAGGCGGGCCGTATGCTTGTTTGTCACCGTCGTAGTATTAAAAAAAAACTCTGCATTCGTATTTCGCAGTGGAGCGGGTAAGAACCATCTATTCATTGATTTTTTTACTAAGTCTGAGTAATGAATCAGCGGGCAGTTTGTCAAGGGCATTTTGTTTGCTAGATAGGTATAATGGAGCAATTAAGCCCTATCTAAGGAGTTTCAAACCTTATAGGGTGACGGCACCAATCATGGACATGTTAAGCGCACTAAATTAGAATTTCGTTTAAAAATGGGATGTTTTTTGACGATACAAAAATGGTGATTTTTTTTTCGGCACTCAGATACATGAGAAACATTTAAACAAAACCAAAAATCCTGTATGTTTAATATATAATTAATAAAAAATATATAAATTTAAATTCACGAAATCACCATTGATGGACATCAAAAATTCAGTAATGGACCCCCAGTCATGGACATGGACCCAATAATGAACATCCATTAATGGACAATTTTGTATTGAACACATAAATGAAAAAAATGATGTCACAAATCAACTTTTATTAACGCTTTTTGAACTTTCAACATAATCAGTCTTCGATTTCCAAGTTCTACTATCAGACTTGCAATCAACCATCTGGTTTTCAGTCATTTACTAAACATTAATAGAAGCTTTGCCTCTTTGCCAGTAGCTGCAGCTTAGAATTGGTAACATAATAATCAACCCTCTATATCTCATCCATCAGGTAAGAAATTAGAATTTTAGCAATACCATAATCATGATTCCGTTCTTCGAGTCAAAAAAGGCTTTTCTTAAAAGGTGATGAAACCACTACACCTAAAGCAGCTTCTAAAGGATTTTTGAGGAGTTACGCCAGGTACAGAGACTCTGGCAGTAGTTTCTGATGCACTTTCGGGTGTTGCTGATGGGCTTTCCGTGTTATTAGTTCTTGGGACAAATTCCGGTATTTGGTTTTCGAATGCTTGATTTATTAGGAATGTTTGGGTCTGCGTAGATGGTGGTGGTGGTGGTACTATAGGATAATTATTGATTTTCGATACTAATTCGGTTTGTCTGCTCATGTTGCGGTTCCTCCATTTGGTCAGGTAATTCACTTATTGTAGGTGAAGCTAAAGAATCTCGTCTTGGTTCAATTTCAGTGCATTCCAGTGGTTTGGGAGATGATGTTTTTTGAGATTTGGGATGTTGCACTTTACTTTCTGCGTTATCTGGAGCAGCTTCTGACGTGGAGAGCTGGTTCTCTACTGAATCTATTTGGGGAATAGACCTTTTACTATTAAACGACTCTTGTTTGTTAACAACAGCGATTCATCTTCACTTGGTATATTCTGTTCAACGGTGCTCCTGTCTTTGAGATATAATGCGTTGAACAAGTCTAACTTTTGTCTCGAATAAAGAGCAACTATCTCAGCTTCCTAGTATTTCACAAATTCTATTTGCTTTGGGTCCACGTCGTTTTCAATAATTTGTGTATGATTTTGTTTTATTTTACTCATATCAATGTAGGTAGTCCGGCCCGAAAGGGTGCAAACCTCCAGCTCTGATGACCCATTCCGAATGCATTCTTCTGATATTGTTCCAATAGCGTCTTTTAGCACAGGTGCAAAATGATATTTTTTCAGCACTACCCAGATTATTCAGTTGCCACTTAGAATTTTTTTACCAGACAACCATTTTACCAGAATGTCGTCTTCCTCTGCCGTGAGGATAGTTTGAGGCCCCAAACTGCACAAAGTGCAAGACTTTTGCCTGTCACCTTGCTGGTAACCTTGCAGGTTATTCGAGGAACCCCAAACCGGAGGGCAGCTGTGCTTATCTTTTCTCCCATCCTTACAGCATCCAATACTCTCCCCAATTGTTCGGGGGTGTATTTTTCTTTGGTGCCATCTAAGACAAAACAAAGAACCCAATTATGGAAAACTAAAAATACCCAGTTATGGACATCGTCCATCATTGGAAAATAAAGAGCAATCACAAAATCAACTCAACCCAAATGTTTAGTGCAACAAATTTAATAATTTAATACAATAAACTAAAAAAGTAATAAAAAACTTAAGCATGGACACTTGTCCATTACTGAATTTCATAAAATATCGAATCCAGTAATGAACAAACCCCACAAAAAAACTTATTGCTGTGATTGGACATATTCAACTTAGCTCATTTTACTTGCAATATAGTATTATTCAGTAAAAATAACATCCAATCTCATTACAACACAAATCAAGATAACACCATGCATAGATGTGTACTGACCTCCTTAACGATTTCAACAATAAAAACGGATTTTTATGACCACCGCGCGCAACGAGATTTTACTTCGCAGCCATCTTAGAACAAAATGGCCGATTGTGGTGACGTGTTTAAAAATGACAGCTCAAACGTCTATTGGTTATGCTTTAGTGTTGCCAGTTGAAAAATGTTGGCACAGTTGCTTAATAAATTCGATCAACGAAAAAAATGTCCATAATTGGTGCCGTGTCCATTACTGGTGCCGTCACCCTACTGGTAATTAATTCAACACCGGCTCATTTCTAGAACAGCTCGTTTGAAACACGCCGCGATAATTACATGATCTAGGAAAGTCGCGCACGCGTGGGAATCCAATCTAGGAGCACGAGATGTTTTCCTTGATCGCCGAGAATAGACGGAAAAAGCCGACGGCCCGCCGATTCCGGTGCGACTGGCTTTCTTAATAAGACCTCGTTGAGGAGCTCTATAATCGTATTCCATGGGAAACGGTTACACTCCACCTCTACCTGTACTACAGTTTCTAATGCGGAGCTTTTTATAGCGGCGGACGAGACCATTAAGTCAATTAATAAAAGCGAATAATATGCAAATAATGGCGGTTTCCTCGATAGCGCACATCCGCTGTTTAACTATACCTAGAAAACGTTCATTAATATCTCTAAAGAGAAGTATGTGGGATACTGTGGCAGTTAGTTCAGTTATGTTGACTGAAGGGTAACCAGTCCTACGAAAGCGGTATGATTTCGGTTATGTGCATGCATGTCGTAATCAAGAAAACTTACTTGACTGTGTAGATTGGGACAAACCGTAGGTTTTCACACCTACATCACCTGCATAACACCGCTTTGTACACGAGGTGTAAAAACCTACAATGCGGAGACAATGTAGGTGCAATGTGATCGACAAACCTGTCTCACTAGGGACATTGCATAAATCATACATAATTCGTGTTTTATAATACAAATAATATAGCGCTAGTCGTTACCGCAAACTGAGTTTCAATTAGTTAAATTAAAATATATTTAAATGTCTCATCAGTCTTGAAATCAAATGAACAAAAAAGTAGAGTAGAATATTGCAGTAAAATTAGTAAGAAAACAACAATTCGAAGGAGTAGAGTAGTGTTTATTATATAATTATATATTTTTAAATGGGTATCTGTACTATCTGTGATCTGTATAATACAAAAGTAAAACTACTCTACTATAAATTGTTCTTTTTTGCGTCACACCAGGGGGAGGGGCTATCGATATGTGGCCACGTGTGAAAAGGGGGGAGGGGAGGGTCAAAATATCATGAAATTTGTGTGACGTAATTAATGGATGAGCCCCAATGGTACTCTCTAATTCTAGCCCGTTGTTCTTAGTTTTGTTTAAACATGAAACTAACTTAGTTATATCAGAAAGTAACAGAGTTGTATTTTGTACGTGAGATAAATGGCACCTGCATTGTCATTGACGTCACGAAATGAATAACGTATCTTTATAGTGATTTTTGCACAGCTGGTTCTTACTCTGATGATCTGATGTCGGTTGGCATAAGCTGAGGGTAAGGCTGTGAGCATCGGCCAGCCACCTAGGAAATGGTAATTAAACCAAATCGTGTGTGCGGTGCACATGAGGCACTCAAAGCCGTTTCTTAGACGACACGCCTGCGCGCTTGTAGGTATATACAGGTAACAGGTATACATATACCTACGCCACTTAGCGTGATACTTGGCAATCTTATTTGCATTGTACATACATTCATATCCTTTAGCAAACATCGGCTGGATGCAGAGATTCATTGAAATCAGTTCAATGTCAAATATTCCGTTCTACGATTCCATTCAGCATTCCGTGACTGTGCGCTAGACGCCGGTTGTTTATTCAGTTGGAAACATTCGAATCGTTTCTATGTGATGTTTTGTATCGACTTCTCAAAAACCTCCGCAGCTCCGGTCTTACCAAATTGCCTGAGATATTTTTCTGTTATTTTGTAATTCAGGGCCACTTTCGATGTCGTAATGGCAATTTAATTCTACATATTGTAAGATTAATAGATTACAAATTGTATGGTTTAATATATTTATTAATGCTATTATGCTTGACAATCGCTACTGGTATCGCGTGTTTCTAATTTATGCTAGATTAGTAAATTGGGAAACAATGTAATCTTTGACCCTTTACAAAGAATAATATATGATCACGGCAATACCGAAGCGAGATCGGCGGCGCGTTGACGCATTGCAGGATTTGCATTGCAGGCACCCGCGGCGGCTAATGGACCCATTCATCATAACCATACTACCTTAGTTTAGAAATCATCTTACTCAGAATTATATTTCGCCTTAATTTCGAGGAAAGAGAACTAACTACTGTAAACAAGAACTAAAGCGCGATACAATCTTTTAAAAGTTGTGTAACTCAATGTTTCGTGAGTTAGGCGCGATATCGACGCGGCTCGGGCGATTGTAGCCGGCAGCCTTGTAAGTTGTAGTGCATTGCTTTCGCAGTGAAACCTAATGTTACGCACGCTCTCAACTCTGAATGGAGAGCGGCTTCATTCATTCATGCAGAGAACGGAGCCAGGCCCAAGCCGGCACAGCCCTGGGGCGCGATTTTATAAATATATCTCTGATATAAATTTTAAAAAGCTAATTTTAATATCATGCGTAATTAAATAAAGTATTCTTTTTTATGATAAAATCGCCGTTTATGTATCAACTGAAACGTAAATCTGATTAAAGACGAAATCTGCACGAAACTTCTTTACCTATGCTAAACCTAATTGGAGCTTTCAGTTTTGTTCCACCCACGCACGACCGGCTCCTTTGGCGATAACATTTACGAACTATAAATAGGTAGCAACATTGGAATATTTTATGGTCTAAATGTAATGACGCCTATGCGACCCGCCCCGCGGCGCGAGGTGTGCTGTCATGTATATTGGCTATATATTGGTGAGTTATGTATTTATTGTGAAGGAAACATCTATTTCAGGATACGGATCGCATCCGCTCGCAAAGCCTACGCGGTTCCGCGCTATCTTCTAAAAAAATCCTTCCTCTAGTTCGTTTCTCAGTTGATCATCGACAAAGGCCTTCGCGCTTCGGCCCGCACGGGTTTATTTTCGAGCCACGCGACCCTCACAATATCTAGGCTGCTAATAGGGGAACCTACCCTTATCAACTCCATCTGAAATTTAATTGTTTACTAAATAAGATAGAAATGCAAATGCATATAATATTTATTTATTGTAAGAAACTAAAACTAAAACACAAATTTAAATTTATAAGTATAACTAAACTAAAAACTAAAATAAAACTAGATAAAAACTAAAATAAAACTAAATAAAAACTAAAATAAATCTAAAACAGGCCCCTGCGGCATGGTACCGAGGACGCTGGCAACATTTCCTCGCTGGATTGCAAGACTTATCCGTTGAGCGAGGAAGCTGCCAGCTCTTGGGTCTCCTGTGCTCCTGTGGCGTCTCTGAGTCTCTTCGATAGGTCTTTGAAGAAACTCAGAGCGCTAGGACCCCACGGACCAAATGTCTCGAGAAGCGGTCCGCGCTTTTTTGGCAGGAAAGACCGTGGTGCATTCTAACTTATTTTAACAAAAGTAGACCCATAAACATTTTGAAGTCAACGGTGGGCCTTAGGTCCGGGTGACGGCGCGACTGACGTCATCGTCGACACTGACGTCGTCTCGCGTGAGTTCATTCACGAGCCGAACCGCGGTCACGGCACTCACGGCCAGATAAGCCAAAGCCTTTAAGGCTTCGTCAGATTAGCGCGTGGCGTGAGCGGGGCGCGAGCGGGGCGCGAAGCGAGCGCGACCCGCGCTTGGACGCAGCGCGGCGCTAGCGCCGCGCTCCTATCGCGCCCCGCTCACGCCACGCTTTCAACGCGCGCGCGGCGCGCGGCGCGACCGCCGCGCAGTCACAGCGCAAAATAAATTGCTCGGTGAATTGAGCGCGCGGCGCTGGCGCGTGACCCGCGCGCGATGCGCGCCTGACACGCGCGCGATGTAAGCGCGCCGCGCTCCCCGCTTCTATCGCGCTCTGCTCGCGCCCCGCTCGCGCCCCGCTCACGCCACGCGCTAGTCTGGCGAAGCCTTAACCTCTACACCGCCCGATCCGTGTTCGACTTACGTCAAATCACTGACAGAAACATTTAAATAAAACATTAATTACTCACAGTACCTGACACCTACCCACAGGTATTTTCACTTCACCCTGACTACAGTTACGTCGCTTGTATAGTTGCATACACCAGACGTGAGTAATAATAATAAATTGTCACTTGAATTCCTCCGTCTTACTTTATGTGTACGAATATATGTGCCATTTTCTAGCCATAGGACTTGTAGTCGGTCAGTAGTCAATAGGTAAGCAAAGCCATAAGATTGTATAATAATAAATACCTTATCGATAAATCCGACACCTAATAGTGTGGTAGGGACATTTAGTCTATAATCGTCACATTTGCTGGTGCCCTCGATTGGGCCTATTTCCTCGTTCACTCTCTGTCATTTTATTGTTATGTTATTTAGCCAAACGCCCAAACATGTAAATGATGCAGATGATTCTTACGAACGGGGTCATCATTTTATTTTACGCATTGGTGTGCATATTAGGTGTAGTGTTACGACTCAAGATCTACCCGATACACGAGGCTCTATCTCGTAAAAGCATCATCTACAGCCAATCTCATAACGACTGAGACACGTGAGCTTCGTAAGGTGCGGCTTATATAAAACAATTTTATTGAAGTACCTATTCTAGTTACCCGTTGAGCCCGCTTAGTGATAGTCACAAAATAATAGTTATCACTTAAATATTTAACTCTACAAATATGTCTTGCCACAAATAAAAAAGTTAAATTAAATATATGATGGGTTTTATAGTGACGGTTTCGACATGATTTACATATTTTAGAATTTGATACAATATTTCAAGACAAAGTTTATATTTATTTACAATAAGATAGAATAGTTTCATTTATTCGGTACTTACTAAAAAGGCACTTACAAAGACTTAAATAAACTAAAAATTAACTTAATTAAAATATTGCACAACTAAAAAAATACTATATTATACATACCTACTTAAATGAAATAAAAATGTACTTAATTAAAAACAATATAAAACTAAAAATCCCTGTGGTCCCGTGACATGCGTCAGTTGATGATACTAATCGGGTTCTAAAGAGTCTTCGCTCTCTACTCTTCACGCAGGCATCGCGTTCCTGCCCCTACTTACTGCTCGTATATAACCGATGCCTTTGACGCTAGACCAGGCCGGCGGACGTAGCCGCGGACGACCTCGACATACTTGCAGTAGGTACCTGTTATATTTCACGCCACCAAGAATTAGACCATCCCGCCAGGTGTACCGATATCACTTCACGAACGTCTACTTTATGCATTTTAAAACATGTACCTAGACCGCTTCGCAAACTTTCTTGATTGTATAGTTAAAACCCTTTATGCCACACCTGGCCATAAAGTGCCTATTTCCGCACGCTACGCGTACGGAAAAAGCCGATTTCTGCCCAAGTGTAGGCATAAAATGATGTACCTAACACGTGAGGTAATAAATAAAGCCCTTGATCGCATATTTACGTCCCTCGCTTGCAGCTCGGGTCGCAAACATCTGCGATCTCGGCCTTTCTTTGTTTTACCGCACTAGTTAGGTAATGTACTATTTCCTAGTGATTGGTAATGTTTGCCGTTTCGTGGCTTAGTTTGAAAGCTGTATTATCCATTAAAATTCCGTAAGCACGTTAAATGGTCACAGCTTTTCACATTAAACGTGGGTTAAGTATTGTGTGAGTGCAACCAGTTGACATCCCGCTCTAAGCAAACATGAAAATGAATGTATCTGCTTTGTAATTAATAAAAGTTCAATCGAATGGTGGCTATGGCTACTAGTGGTAGTTAACGTCTTATAGATAAAACAAAGGCGGTAAGAAGTGGCAATTATTAATTAATTCGCTGGATCCTCAACTCATTTTAGTGCCTTATAAAATCAATTTTACTTTTCTAGTTTTCACTAGTTAACATTTTTACCGTTTTATGCGTGCAGACAATTAAATAGTAGGTAAATCAACTCACAAGTTTACGTACCTACTCAGGAACTCTCAGCCCGATATCAATCAAATATTTGTATGCCAAGTTGTTATTCCATTTCTAATGTCAAACAACGATTATCTGTACAAGATCTCAAGTTAATAATTCCGTCCTGCGTATAAACGACAAATTAAATCCTTTAACCAGGCTCGTTAGTCGTCCTGCGGATGGGAACTAGTAAGGTGGGCATTAAAAAACCGTCCCTTGCAACGGTCATTGGCAGCGGGCCGCATTCCAGCGGCGCGCGGCGCGGGCGCAGCGCAGGCCACACGCCCACTCGCAGCGAGCGCTCGATTAATCTTCGCTAACCAACTAACCACGCCGCAGCCTCATCCCGATCTACATCCTCTAAACTTTGCTACTTTCTTACTTTATTACATGTCGTTTATTTCATGCATACTTATGCTCAGTTGCCTTTCACAATCAAAACTTAAAAAGTAATCATAATGGGAAGTTCCCCATTCGTGCCTGAACGGTTGCCATTGTGTGACGCTTGCTTCCGCAGAAAACGAAGGTTGCTTTACATACATGTCATTCATGAATTACCCTTTGTTATTGAAATCTGCGGGGTTTTGTTATTGTAATCTGTTCACAGCATCTCGTTGACCTTTTGTGCATAAGTACAAGTACTCGTTTATTTTCGGTCTTTTCATTATCATATTACTTTTCATATCACATTCTTTTTTTTTATGGCGAGACTATACATGTTATCAATTTATTAGTGATGTACCGGCGCGGGTATACATTTGGCCGATTAGTCTTCTGATTCCGATCCGGATGATTAGAAAAAAATCCAAGATTTGCATGATTGCCTTGTAATTTTGAACACAATATACGAATATATGGAATTATATAGTTAAATGAAATTTGAAAAAATGCCGATCTTGGATTTTAGCGGAATTTTGAACAATCGAGATCCTTTATTTTTGTTCTTTCGTCGGGCCGTATCATCCATGTTATCAATGTTATCTTATCATAATTATTAACTGAAGGATGCCCCCTGCTGGTCAAAGCTAGGTCTTTTCCAAATTCCAATGTACACAATGACCGGTCGTGTCCAATCCTCATTAAAGTAGTCAGATACTGATAATAATTATAGTCAGATTCACGGCATAATGGTTAGATAAATAGTCAGTATAATATAAAACCAAGTACGTATATGTGCATACAATCTAATATGCAGTATGAATAAGGTTTACAAACAGTTTTCTTTTATAAGGCTGTTGGCGATTGTGAAGCCTTCGGCCGGCTCTGGTTTAGGACATGTGTGCGGGCGGCCGGCATGGCCGGTGCCCACTTAGGAGTTCATTAATAACGCGGGCCGGCGTGTCACGGTTTCCGGCCACGCGGCCCCATTCAAACATATTCGATTCGCACGACGCTGTCGTAACTTACACAATGCAGCCTACTACTAGTGCCCACTACACGCGCATTTTGAATGAGGCGAGTGTCGTTTGTCACCACGCTGTTTCTGTTCTCATTTCAATATTTTTCATGACCTCACTTGATCTTAAAAGTTAATTTGTGTTCTTCAAAATGTGTAGGCGTGTTTCGAGTCCTATCTTTGGCGGCTGGCTGTTATCGTCGCTGTAAGAATGAAACGCCGCAGGCGTATCTGCTCCCTTTGTTCAGGAGGGACGCCCACAGGTTTTCCCATGAATAAACAATTTATTAAACGTCTATTTTCAGCGCTCCGTATGTAGCTTTGTCTGATCTCGGCCCTGCTTAATGTGGTGGTAATAAAGGGTATTTTTTTTTTATATGAGTTTAATATCCTCTATATTATGTATTCAAATTCTTGATTGATGGGTGTTGACATTTTTGACATATTGAGTTGTCTGATATCTGTTCGTCGTGAGAGTTTCAATTTTCAATTTATGTGTTGCGATTTTCCTCAGAAAGGCTTTCTCGAAATTTCATTCTTCCAAGTTTCTGAACATATTCTACCTACTTTTTAAGTATAATTGTGATTGTTGAATAGGGATCCATGATTACTATTGTTCTTTCCAGTTCTTAATAAATTGAATTCTCTGGAATTGCTTCAAGGCATGTTCCAGGTATTATGCAGACTGTCGGTTTGCGGAAGTCGGCCATGGTTGTATAACGCGGGGTGAGTAACGGTTGCTCGGCCCTGCTCAGGCCCGTGACTAACTAACTGGCTACTGTTTATAGGATCTACAACTTTTAAATACCTAGTTCAAGACCGTAGATGACCTACAATTTTGTTGTATCTTACGATTGTTTTAGGGTCACTTGCACTACACGGGGTTAGCCGCGTAACCCGGAGTTAAGCGTTTTTATGTATGCAATTTGGCAGCTTAGCTTAGAGGGCCTTATAAGTTTTATAATTTAAAGATAGGGTACCTAGGTCAATTTAATGGTTAAGTACAATTAGCATTTTGCGCTATTCAGATGTGAATTGGATTATGTACTTTGTTCAGCGATGGAATAATAAATAATACGTGCTCGTAAGGTATTGAAGAAATGCTTCAGAAGACAAGTGGATGCTTATCTTGGAGTTGGAGTATGAATTGATTATGAACACATCTACTGCAATCTTGAACTCAATGAACATCCGCAATAAAAACGTCATATCTACATGGAAACTTTGTCTGACGTCTTTAATTCCTAATGCGAATAAATGCTTTAATTAGTCTGACTCAGAATTCTTCAACAAATGGAACGGTGGCTCTTAATTAATTAGTGGCTAGTATTTTCCCGGTCACAGCGTGTGTCGACGCCGCATGACATCATGACACTTGTATAAACGAGTGAGTTATTCGTTGACGGCAGACAGCTCTCGTGGCGATCAATCGAGGCGTCGTGATTGCCAGCCGGCGCGTGGGTTCGGGCTCCCCTGAATGGTTCGCCCACGCTCGCCCACGCTCTACTCTGCCTACTACCACATACCTCCACGTACATTATGTACCTACAACACCACTACTCCTACGCCTTTGTTTCTCGTAAATAATTATTTGATGACCATTCGCGTAACATTGATTCAATTTCGTGCTCATGCTCATCAGTGTGCCGCCCTCGGGGGCTTTCATGAAATTAATAATCTATCGCCGCCCTCGCTCTGTCCCGGCCATCGGAGTCTGATTAACCTTGTACATTAAAACTCATTACTTCAGGACCTATATCGTGTAAACTGCGAAATTATAGGTGGGACTCTAGAACCCCTTACCTTTTAGCAGGCTATTAGTTATTCAATGCATAAAGGGCTGAAATATAAACTTATAGATAATAAAATCCTCCCCCTTTTAAAAATATTAAAGTGAAAGTGATAGTAAACTTGAATTTTAACGATCATTCATCGTGATACTTCCTCCATAATATTGACGCCATAACGTTTTTACTCACTTAGGTCTTAGATAGATATATTTACGCTCTGTGTGCGACAGATTTCGATGCCTAGGTCTGAAGTAAACCGTATAGGTATTAGGTAGGTACTCTACATTACACTACATTATTCTAATAGGTATTAATTTACACCATAACTCACGAAAGTTTAAGCTCGATAATTGACTTGATCAAGTTAACTAAAACTCGATGTTATTGAACCTAGCAGCTAGGTGGTGTCGGTAATCTGGCAGGCTGACTGCATCCCATAGCCCTGCCCCACCCCGTCTCAATGGAAGCCTGGTTGGACTTACTTGCCGTGGATCAGGCCCTACTGAAGTAGGGTATCTACATTCATAGATACCCTACTCTTACCATCCCATAAACTCGCGATTGCAATTCCATAAAAATAAATATACATAATAATCATCATTCCTAAAATCTAAATGTATTTTGCTTGATAATCTAGGGGTATCTTAATTAAGGTAAAATATTTATTAGTTCAATGTAAAATTATTATTAAGATTCTAAATTAGTGCATTTACGATACAAGTGCGAAAAATAGAAAAACGAAACGAGTGGCAATAAATTAAAACACTCCCTACGGTCGTGGTTCAAATCGACACCAATTGCGAATTGCCTATTCGAACGTGCATCGTGCGACGTTTTACAGTATATATGTGGCGGTAAAGAAGTACCACAAGTACAAGTACCTATTGTAAAATTCATTTAAAAGCGCTCTACCCAGCCTGTTGCCTTTGTCCAGCCTGTAAAGTTACGGGAAATTTAATATTTAAAACGGTGGTGTAACTACACTGATTTGAGTGTAAGTATATAATATAATGACGTAAACGGCCTCCTAGCCCAGTTGGTATGGTAGTGACCCTGCCTACGAAGCAGGAGAATCGAATCCTGGTCAGAGCATTTATTTGTGTTTCACGAATAATTGTTTCTGAGTTATGGATGTTTTCTATGTATTTAATTATTATACTTATATATCGTCGTCTAGTACCCACAACCCACAACACAAGCCTTATTGAGCTTACCGTGGGACTACGTCGATTTGTGTAAGATTGTCCTACAATATTTATTTAGCTATTATCGGTATATTCGCTACGTCTCTATACTCGTACTATAGTTTCGGGAACTCGAATAACTAAAAGTTATAGAACTCTTAACCCAAACGTAGGCGTGATATTCGATAACATAATCAAGTTGAGAGGTAATCAGTGGTAATCCGAGCCTGCGGCCGGGACCAACATCGTGGTAGGTGGGAGCGCTGATCTAATTTAATAGCTTTCAAAACTGCAAACTGAATGGCGGCGAGACGACTGTGATGGCGGATTTGGAAGTGTCGCCCCCCACGCGGCTGCGTGGGCGACCATTGAGCCGCGGGGCCGGGGGCAGGTGAATGGCGCCC
This sequence comes from Lathronympha strigana, assembly GCA_949128165.1. Lineage (NCBI taxonomy): Eukaryota > Metazoa > Arthropoda > Insecta > Lepidoptera > Tortricidae > Lathronympha > Lathronympha strigana. The sequence goes on along the minus strand of OX421907.1, from coordinate 7,606,904 downwards.
CCACCGCCCCTCCCATTCAGCTCCTGCATCGATCCGCGGCCCGGCCGCTCCGCGCAATCCTACCCACACTACAACCCTCTCCCGGCCGGCTACAAGATTCACACTTTACATAACAAAGCCTATATGTTTACTATACTATAAATCTACCCTGGCTACTTCAACTTTTGCTATCCTTTACTTTAAACTTATCACGTGCTTTAACAACCCTCATTGTTGGATTCACGTTCACTACTAGGCTTCATTAGACAGATCAATGTCAATTTCGGGTAGCAGACGTTACGCTTAATAAAACGTCAAATTTTCACGATAGTCTCCATCAGCGGGCGCGGCACGCGTACCACAAACGAGCTGAGGCGCACAAATAAACAACACTATGACAAGTGCAAGGGCTTAATAACTTTGTACAACTCTGATAGTCTTGACGTGCTTATAATACAAGAAGTAAACTTAACTGCGATCGAATAGTAAAATTTGGTTGATTTTGGCATCGCGCCATTTCGCGGGCACCCCTTTAGAGCACTCCTTAATCTATGTCTACAGAACCATAAGTAAAATGCAGTATAAGAAACAAAAAGGTAAACAATCACCTGCTCTGCTCACATACATATATTAACAATAAACGTCTGTATCTCGCTATTGCAGGTCCCTGCGCATTTCTGGGTCGGGGTGTGAGGAGGGCCTGTCGTCGGGCTCGTCGTCGGAGTGCGAAGAGCCGCACACGCACGCGCCCGACTTCCCCATAGAGATCCTGCCCAACCTCTACCTCGGCAACTCCACCAACAGTGAGGACTGCGATGCGCTCGCCAGGCATAACATCAAGGTGAGCCTGCCTTGTAATACTTTATCATCGGTTTTCTGTATTGAATGCAACCACAGCGTATGAATGTATTCTATACAGTGAGGTAACTTCATACACGGCCAGCGGCTCGGCTCGGTGGTCGCGCTAAAGCTCAGGGTTGTCAAAAACTATGCGAAAGATATTTAGTAAACTTTTGATTTGACCCGGGGATCACAAAAGGAAACGTGGGAACCGGTTTAAACATATGTATAATTTCTCTTTATGTTAGAAAAGGTCGCCATCTTGAATTTCTTTAGTTTTTTTTTATAACAAATGGGCTTACTCTTGGCCACAGACTAGCCGAGGGCAAAGACGTGGCCTACGATGGAGCTTTTGATCCGATCGTGATAAAATTCGATTGCTGAGGATCCGAGTGGTTCTTTATAACGAATCTAAGGTCGAAATTGCGAGAAACGACCGCCAATCTTGAATTTCTTCAGTTTTGATACGATCCTGACAAAAATCGGCCGTTTTTCGAAATTTCCATCTCAGATTTGTTAGGTAAAGAATCTCTTAGATCCTCAGATATCGATTTTTCTCATGGTCAGATCAAAAATGAAGAAATTCAAGATGGTGGCCGTTTCTCGCAATTTTCACTTCAGATTCATTATACAGAACCTCTCGGATCCTTAGATATTGATTTTTATCACGATCGGATCAAAACTCTAGAAATCGAAGATAGCGGTAATTATTAGGGGTTTTTATTCGTTATGAGCCACCTTTCAAATCCTCAATAATCGATTTTATCGAATCAAAAAGAGTATTTTTAATGTAGCACTAACTAACACAATTTTCACCATACAAAAGAATATTATGTTTCATATATGTACCTACATGGATTCACCTTTTACAGTCTGTTTGGCAAACTAATTTCCATTTGACACCCCTTAAAATAAACCGCCAAATTTTCATAGAAATTCGGCGGCATTTCCTCCCCGCCCACTTCCCCGCGCGTCTTTCATCGATGTCCCAAAAATCAATTACTCTTAAAAATTCCAATTGTTGCCAAAAGTAGCATGTGCTAAAGTAACTGTTGAAATGTCCAGGAGTTAAAAAGTGGTTATTGGTTGTCAGTACGTACTGAACGTGACGCCGGACCTGCCCAACGCGTTCGAGGCTGCGGGCGGCGAGATCAGCTACCTGAAGATCCCCATCGCCGACCACTGGAGTCAGAACCTCGCCGTGCACTTCCCGCAGGCGATACGGTTTATTGGTGAGTTTGGCATTGTAGTAAGTAGTAGTAGTTGTTTATTCATAAACAATTTACATTGAATAATGTATCATGTATAATGTCAAATATGTTACTTTATTACTGCTAGAACTCCTGAAATGATACGAATCTACTCGATAAAGTGTCCAAATCGAGCCGAGAATGTATAGAAAACTGTTTAAACCTGTCCCATGAAAGATTGGATCTGCATAACAAATAACTGGTGCGTGTTGCATGTTGACAGAGGAGGCGATGTCAGCGCGGTGCGGCGTGCTGGTGCACTGCGTGGCGGGCGTGTCGCGCTCCGTGACGGTGACGCTGGCGTACCTCATGCAGCGCCACCGCCTGTCGCTGCGCGACGCCTTCGAGCTGGTGCGCGCGCGCAAGACCGACATCGCGCCCAACTTCCACTTCATGCGCCAGCTGCACGCCTTCGAGCGCGACCTCGGCCTGCACGAGCGCAGCGCCAGCCTGAGTAAGGTCTGCACTGTCACACGCCCGCTCCCTCTACTGTCCGCTACTCCGCCCTGTCCGTTCTCGCATCTACAACTGCTTTGGCATCTACACGACTGGACCCTAGAATATATCTCACCAATACAATAAGTACATCTAGCTTGTCTCGGCAGACAATTTTCCGTTTTAAGTTATAACGGTTATAATAGATATGGCAAAGACTTAATTATTTGACATGTCTACTCGTACATCTCCAATCTTGAATAATATTTCTGTGATATAACTAGTAGGTACCGACAAAATATCTACCCTAAATTTATGGTCTCAGAGGCAACCGGTCAGGTCTAAAACCCTAAATATTACACTATCCTGGAAAGCAAACAAATAGTAACCCACTACTACGTAGATATATTGTGGGTTACTATGTGTTTGCTTTGTGGCGTATATATATATGAATTGTAGTGGCGCGTTATATTTATTTCATATAATCTCGTAGATCAGACAAATTCAATTTGATGTACAATAATGATCTCTGTAACGCACACTAATGTCGTCGTTTTTTTTTATATGCCTTACCAAAAATATGACTTAAGAGTCCGGTATATGTTCAAATACGCGCGAGATACGACTTTTACACATTAACGCGCGAGAATATAACATTGACACTTTATCCTAATAAATAGGCATACCCAAGTATCCCAACTATACAAGAAGCTACTCAGCCACCCAATATCACGATATCCACTACTTACACGTTCCTCAATACTCTCAGTCTGTCATTTTTGTAAATATTGTTAGAGCGCAGAGCGACAAGGCCGCTCTAGCGAGCCCCCGAAGGCGTGTGAAGCCAATGCCATAACGTCACAGATTTTATTGGGCTAAGCAGAGCGACTTGAAGTGGAGTTTAAGAAAAAACAGTAGAGATAGATATACACTATTTATTATTTTTGGCTATAGTATTAAATAAAGTTTATAACTGCATATTCATTTATGTAAAAAAAAATTCTGCTTAGCCAGAAAACTTGGCTAATGTTCGTGTATTTCCACAAAACATTGCCAAATTAAAAAAAAAAAATACTTTATAATTTTGTGTGAAAATGTTTAAAAGTGTTAATTCCGTAGAAGACTACATACTGAACAAGAAAAAAAATGTTTTATTCAATAGCAATAAGGTCGAAAACTAGATAGATGTTTGGAGCTCGCTCATCAAAAAATGGTAAAACAGCTTTTAGAAAATGTAAACTTTTTCATTTATTCCATTCCAATTGAAATGATCTCTCAATTTTTTAATTAAAACATGTACAAATGTTTTTGTAAGTATGAAAACTCATGCCAAAAAGTTGACCTGAATCGGACAAATTTATATACCGGGCTCTTAATCACACCGTCATTTGCAGTCGTTACATTAGTGTTCTTATACTTATCTCTTAAGCTCACTTGTGTCATCCGGGGTTAGCCAACCCCCCCGGAGTTAGACGTGTATGGATGGCGCAAGTGTTTATATTAAAACAACGGTAAAAAGTCACCTATTTTTAGAGATTTTTATAACAAAGTCAGTGTTGACCGCGACGCGAGAGTATCAAAACACTCTGTTCGATGGTGAACATGGTGATACGAATAGACGAGTTTTTGTTGTTGTTTTAATATAAATTTTAGTATAACTCACGAGAGTTTAAATTTGGTCATTAGATTTTTCAGAAATCGCTTATCCCTCGCTTATACTCGCTAAATTTCAAACTTATTCCTAAGTCTCGCTCTCCGCTTACGATGAATTTTGGCGTTCATTTGTGTATGTATAGGCACGTGCAGAACATAGAACACCGGGAAGCGTTACTTAACGTTTTACAGTGACGATGCGATTGAGATACGCCGCACAGGTCACAAGTGTGCGAGTGCGATAGGCTGAAGGCGAGGAACCTACACATACACAACGGCGCCGTGATTCAGCGCTCGGAGTGCGGGGCTTAGCACTCCCTCGTATTAACGGTACAGGTGCCCTCAGGTGCTGGAGGAGTTGGGCGTGCGTGAGCTGGCGTGCGGCGGCGCGCAGGCGGGCGCGGGAGCGGGAGCGGGCGCGGGCGCGGGAGCGGCGGCCGCCTCGCCGTGCGGCTGCGCGGCGCCCACGGCCACCGGCGTGTCGCCCGACTCCGGCATCGAGTTCGACCGCTGGAGCGCGGCGCGCGACACGCCGCAATGACAGTTCTTCACGCCGCCCGAGCCCCGGCGTCCCCACTCGCCGGCCTGAGCGCCGAGCCCCGGCGTCCCCACTCGCCGGCCTGAGCGCCGAGCCCCGGCGTCCCCACTCGCCGGCCTGAGCGCCGAGCCCCGGCGTCCCCACTCGCCGGCCCGAGCCGGGCGGCCGAGCGCAGCTCGCGTCCGACGCGACGTAGTGGTTCTCGCGCGCCGACACCCATTTTACACTCGTACATGATCTAGATATGTTAGAGAGCACTTCCGAATGTCAAATAATTTAATCAATTTAGTGCCACCTATGGATATATTGTAGTGATAAGTGGACGATTTAGAGAGTATGAAATATACGTTATACCTAATACATATTTGGTAAGCCAATTTTTATAAGTTTGATATCTATGTGTACTAAGGATCTATGGATACGAAACCGAAAATGCATTCCCGAGTATATCTTCCATTATATGCATTTTGAGTTCATATTTTTATCACCAAGATTATGATTTTAATGAAACTATTGATTATAGTGCTTGTCTTCTCACGCCGCGTCCTCTGTGAGGAGCGGCCGTGATGATTCCATGTCTAATTAAATAACTATTTTGATGTACCTATACAATGACGCATTTGAATGGATTTGATATTTGGTTGTTGACTGTGACCGTTGGAGGCCGAAGAGCGCGCGGAAAGTGTCCGGATGTCGCAAGTCTTCTGCTGAACTGGTCAGGCGACAAAGTTCATTCTTTTATTATAGACGTTGTTATTTCTAGTAACACAGGGCTTCTCGAAACTCTTCCATTGTTGTTGACGTAATAAACTATATGTATTTGTATGAGAGTCGCGGGTGTGCGTGTGATATAGACTTAATTCTCTACTTATATATAAATATATTTACAAGTTTCGTAACACCGACCACTGCTGCCGAAGTTATAGTTGTAATTTAAGAAACTAGACCCCTAGCGTTCATATTTTATTTCTAAAAGTTATGCTATTATAACTTAAGAGTATATTTATAGTTAAATATTGTGGTGAAGTAGAGATGGATTATTTTTCTATCAATCTTCTAAAAATGTTTCTATCTCGAATATTAGGATCATTAGTATTGTTGTAAGGCCTGTAGCCGCGTGCGACAGCAGCGCCGCAGCACGGCCACTACGTGATAGTTTGTTTTGTAATTATGAACATGTTCATTGGCATTTATTCTTTATTCGCTGATGGATTCTATTTTTCTATATGGTTGAAATGTTTTTTTATCAACTTTTAGTGAGTGTAAATGGCAAGCTTTAAAGTTAAGTACCCACGTTAACTGTAAACGATATATTGTTAACAAAGTGTACATTTGTTGTAGCCTAAGATAGTGTTGAGAACCGCTTCCTCGAATTGATGCCAACAGTAGACGCAGATGATATTGTTTGATAAGTCTTCGCAATAATGCTGTAACTTGAGCATATGTTATTGTTATCTTAGAACATATTTTCAGTAACCAAATGTAACTTGTTTTATGAATATTCGGGCGTATAATTATTTAAGGGAGTAGAATATTCTAAATATTAACACCTTGGTTGCACTTTCCTTTTGCTTATTAGATGTCTTACATTCAGTTTTATATGGCACCCGCAATTGGCGGCAGTCAGATTCCCAGAGTAGATATTGAGCTACGAAACTATAATTCAACTTTTGAGTTATTCCTTGATCTCCGTCCATTATTGTTTGGTCACAGTATAAAAAGTACATTACTCAAATTATTAATGAATATAGCACGCGATAGCGTTTTACTCAATCGAGATTTCCTATGTAGCACTGTATGTAAGATATCTAACTAGCAAACATTTTTAAATTGTACCTAGTGCACAAATCACTAAGCATATTCGTACAAGCACTTCAATGAGAGAGCTGATTATCCTCAGCAACTTGTGTAAATAACTGTAACTGGAACTGTTGTTTCGGTCGATCATTAACATGTTAACAAAGATGTTTATAATGTTTTAGACGTCATTTAGTGCTTTTTCCCTAAGGTACATAAAGCCACAAGGCACACGTAATATTAACCTCAAAACAAATATAAACACTGTTAATTGAAATTGTGTTTTATTTTAAATCGCAGCTAATGAACCGCTAATGAAATATACAAATGAACGGAAATAAACATGACAGAGTACCTTCAAAAAATCGTCTACATAAAGCCAGGCAAAACAAGAAAAATAGTGTAATTGGAAACCCATTGTCAGTACCGCCCTTTGTGGTACAGGTATTTTCGGGATTGGTTTTAACGATTTTTTAATTATTTGTTTTGGAATCGATGATGGTGAGGTCAAATCAAGGTTTTTGCGCGCTTACATTGATATTTATTTCGTATTTTTCTTAAAGCTTTCGTAGGATTGAATTGATTGTGCATGCATGTCCTCAAATTGCACAAAAACTCAAAAAAATTACCAGCATTGAAAGGATTTTCTGAAGACTTATAACAATATGTTAGATTCAGGTGGTTTTCTCCGTTTTTTTCGGTACTTCTACACCGACAGGAGCATTTTAACGTTTTGGAATCGATGATGGTGAGGTCAAATCAAGGTTTTGCGCGCTTACATTGGTATTTACCCCGTATTCTCTTCTTAAATGTTAGTTAGTTAGTTTTAGTTAGTTTTAGTCACATGAAATTGGGTCAGTATATTCTTTTTCAGTCCTCCGGCCGGTAAGCGCCACTTTACGCAAAACTAAATAGCCGCCTCCCGGCTCCGTCGGGCTGAAAAATAGTATACAAACCTCGGCCGGTAAATGGGAAAGCCTCGGATCACATGTTAGTCGACCTCGGCTTCGCCTCGGCCGACAATTACATGGGATCCGAGGTATGTAATGTACTATTACATAATAAATTGTTTTGTGTAATAAAAAGTCCTTCAATCGGCGGCCAAATACATCATACGATGGTTCATTTTTTAGAGTGGCGGGTAGACGTTCATAAAACGCCGGGCCTATTACGCGCGGGTTTTTATCGAGCAGCGCGAGGCGCCGCGGCACGGGCTGTAGTCGGCCGGTCTGGCGGGTTATTCTGCCAGGCATATTCACACGTTTAAATAAATGGATATTACGGCGTGTGAACATTATTATTTCGTAAATATAGAGAGAATAGTGCGTCAAGATCTTGTATTTACCGTAATCCGTCCGTGAAGATTCTCAGCTCCCTTGGGTTGAGGCCTTCCCGGGGGCTCTTCATGTAATTGTATCTTGTATTTCTTATCGAATATGTATTGCCTGGGTATCTTATAAATTTATTCTTAAATGTTTCCAAAGCGCACTCGTACTGCCGCCATCGCATATGTCAGACTTCTGCTGCGTTTATGAGACAAAATCTTCTATCTGTAAATGCACGTAATAAGACGTTGCGCCAAATTGTTCAAGTGAATATTCACTTGAAATTTTTACTACATATTTCTTTATTTAAATATGCAAGTTTTCTTATAGTTAATTGATCGACGTCCGACGTCGAATATTGTACGCCTTATAGGCAGGTTATAGTGATACTACCAATATTAACATGTTACCCCTCTGTACACCTATAATCAGACAATAAATTATTTCAATTTCAATTTCCATTAACTTTATTACTTCAAGAAACTGGAAAAAATATACTAAAATAATTAATCTACAACTTAAATTCTGCTTTATTTTTTTCCCGAAAATCCCGAATGTACCGGGATTTTTATTTCTCAGTCCCGGTTCTTTACACAGCCTAAAATTACCGAAATTACCGGGATTTCCCGGGAGCAAACCCTAGTCAGTAGCCGATTCCTCAACAAACGCCTTATTTTATACTTAAACCCAAATTCGAGTTTTATTCGCGGATAATAAATAGCATATATTCTCTCAGTCATCATTAACCTGTGCTGTATACCGAGTGCTGTAAAGGGCTTGAAACGTAAGGTCCTGGTGTTACTGAACGCAATAAATCGTTCTAAAGTGTTTAATTTCAATGAATATCAATCGCCGAAACTAGACAATACCATGTGCGCTTTTCGGCTACATGGTTCAAACACTGTTGTAACACGCGTTCAATAATGCATGGGCAATTTATGAATGGATTCATTCATTCATAAACTGCCTTAGTCATAAAAAAACTACAACACAACAACTTCCCCAAGTACCTCGGCGTCACATTGGACAGAAGCCTAACATACAGCCAACACACTCAAAGGCTAAAATGCAAAATCAAGACCAGAAATAACCTAGTCCAAAAACTCACAGGAACAACCTGGGGAGCAACTGCCTCCTGTCTACGAACTACGGCACTGGCCTTAGTCTATTCAACAGCCGAATATTGCGCTCCGGTATGGATGCATAGCGCCGGTGCCTCCCAGGTGGATGTGCAGCTGAACGAGACCATGCGGCTTATTACTGGATGTCTTAAGCCTACCCCGACCTTTTGGCTACCGGCACTCAGCGCCATAGAACCACCTAACCTGCGCCGGAAAAAGTGTCTATTCGGAATAGAGGCAATTAAGACTAAATGCCAACCCACGTTACCCATTTTTAAAGACCTCAGCAATTTTGGAAAGAAACGCCTGAAGTCCCGCAACCCACCAGCCCTCAGTATGATGGAAATGGACATGCATTGGAAGTCTCATGAATCGTGGATAGACGAGTGGAATGCACACGAACACACCGGCGAACAATTTTTCACTTTTGACCCAAAGAAGCGCCCTCCTGGCTTCGACCAACCGCGCAGATTATGGTGTCAACTGAATCGCTTAAGAACAGGTTTTGGAAATTGCGCGCACCACTGGCATAAATGGGGCTGGTGCGACTCTCCTAAGTGCGTGTGTGGTGAACCCAAGCAGACGGTTGAGCACATGGTTCTAGAATGCCCGGTTACTAGATTTACGGGACGAACGGAGGATCTCGCAAGCCTTAAAGAGAACGCCATCGAGTACCTGAGAAGGAATAACCTGAATCTATGACTTTTATTTTTTTATATATGATTTTATTTTTACTGTGTACCTATCTAAATATCCAGTGACTGTAATGCCATACGATAAATAATAATAAAACATAAAAAAAGTTGCCAGACGTTTTAGTTCAATTATATTTTCTATCTTTCTGTGAATGTGAAACATACAGATAAGGATAAACAATTATATATAGTATGACAAGCCAAAGCTGAAGAAGATTTATTTATGTCTCCCTATTTTTTTTTATACCGAAAAAAAGAGACGCACTTAATTAAAAAAAAATTACTGCAGCCTTGGCTTGTCAGACTATAGAAAAACAGTGTTTGATGTGCGTTTATAGCAGGCACCACACATCGGGATTTGCGTTTTGCCTCTCACTCGTACCGAAGAAAAATTTAACTGGTATGAACGAGAAGCAAAACGCAAATACTCGCAGTGTAGAGCGTCCATTTGAGTAATGCCATAAAAAGCGGAGTAGTGTTTGCTTCGCGGTGCGCGGGCCGCATGGAAACAACCAAAGTACGTGTTATTAATTTTATTACTTTCTCAAGTAGGTGAAGTATAATAATTACGGTTAATAACAATATAATGGATTTGTGTAATAATTATTCCATTTAAAAACCTTAAAAATCTATACAGTATTGGAGCTGTCATAGTTGCTACTTGTTCGTGTGTATCTATGTACAGCATTCAAACATAATTAAAACTCCTCTACAAATAAATCTCAATCTCTTGCTAATTGACTATCGTTGGGTGAATACCACAAAACAGAGAGACTAATAGAAGCGTAACGTAAGCGCGGCGCGTGTGGCAATAGTGCGCGGATAGCCGCACGCTCGCAGCACAGATAGTACTCAGTTAGTCACGAGCGCCCAAGTAAGATCGCGGTTTATACAAAAGTCAAAATAAAATGCAAAGATGCCTTATTGTGCGGTTTTACACTGTGGAAACGACAGCCGCAAGCAAAATATATCCCATAGAGGTATTTCATACCACCGTTAAGTCTTATTTTGTGTATATTTTAATATTTTCTCAAATAATGTCGTCCTCCGCAAAAAAAAACATCTGCTCAAAATAAAAACAACTTTATATACAAAAGATAAGGTCGTTTTTTACGAAGCATAGAACTAGAGAACTTTCTAGAATATCGCAACGATAGCGGGCTACCACGCGCTACTCGGCCTAGTGCGAGGAAAAATATTTTTTTATTGATATCGATATGTCCTTTTTATGATTGAAAAATAATGTATTCTCTAACATCATTATTTATTGTAATCGGGTTTTGAATTAATATATTTTTTAAATGAAATGTCGATAAAGTTGCGTCAAACGTGTTTGATAAACGCATGAATGCACACGCATATGACGCATAAAATCGGTTTAGCCAAACGCGAGATAATCGGGAACAAACATACATAGTACATACGTATTTACACAAATACGGTTCAAACTTAGAACCTCCTTTTTTAAGTCGGTTGAAGTACTAAAACCTTCTCCTAGTACCTTTTTGAAAACCGCTTTAAAATCGGTCTAGCAAACCTGAAATAATCGGGAACAAACATATGTAAACTTCAATAAAAGGAGGTTCCCAGTCTGACCCGCATGTGTGTATATATGTACATACATATACACATACCTACACTTTACTGTAGTCGGTTAAAAATAGAAGAAAATTAGGTAGCTACGGACATAATGCGATACAAATTTAATCCTGAAATGGATCATCATTATTGTAGTTACAGCCTGTGTAAGTATGGGTTCAGTTTATTATTATTTAGTTTGGAACCCTAAAAAATAACAACATTTACAATTTATATAAAAAACCTAAATTCTTGAGTCAAAGACCTGTACTAGTACAATATTTAATAATTTAAGTTTTTTATCGATATATTATCGAATCTTGCCTTCACTAAGCTATCCATTATCCAAAACGTGTAATAATATGCCTATCTCTGTCACTCCCGTTAAAACTGCGTACGTGGAAGGGAGAAGGAGGATGCGCCATCTTTTGTGGTGTTGCTGAACTATTTGATGATAATAGTTCAGCTACTCGATGCCAGGTGACACCTCTTCCTTTGCATCCATTATCCAAAACGTGTAATAATATGCCTATCTCTGTCACTCCCGCTAAAACTGCGTACGTGGAAGGGAGAAGGAGGATGCGCCATCTTTTGGGATGTTGCTGAACTATTTGATGATACCTAATAGTTAAGCTACTCGATGCCAGGTGACACCTCTTCCTTTGCACGTTAAGTGTGAAAATTGAAACGTCGTATGTGGTAAAATGAGTAGTATAATTTCAACGATGTTACTTTAAACGTTAAGCTTAGTTTTGAATAAGATATTTTGGCCAATTATATTGTAGATACTGTGGTGTGCGAGTTTGAGGCTGTGTGAGTTTGGCGACATCCGTTTTCCTAATATTCCGGTCGCAAGTCACTTCTACTAGTCTCTCTGTTTTGTGGTGAATACTGAGAACATTGTAAACGATTCTCAGGAACTAAATTAACTCTAACTCCAAATAGGCCTCGCGTCCTTAATTTCATATGTAAACTCTCTATATAGTAATCTATAAATAAACATTTACATATACAAACAGGTGTACAAAAAAGCTTAACGTAGGTAATCATAGGGACTTTCCTACCTACGATATATTTACATAACTAGTACATAATAAATTGGTGCCATGATCTTTTATTATAAAAATATCTAGATATGGGATCTGCAACCGCGGGCCGCGAGCAGGTTGACGCGGTGACTGCAGCAGCTTGCACAGGCCGCTCTTCGTGTCGATGTCGTCACACAAGTATTCAACTTTGGCACAAACATGTGCTTTATCTTATTTAGTATATACACAAAGGCTTCACGATAATTTATTGCTTCATATTAAAGTACATACTGGATCCATTTTGCTAAATTCGGTAATTAAATTATCCATTTTGCTAAATTCGGTAATTAAATGGTAGACAACTCGAATAGATAACATTATATTATTCATCCATATGAGATGAAATGAATTAGGTAGTGTTACACACGTACATGTATAATTAATAAATTTTAGAAAGATTTAGTAGGAATGATTCTTAAAGTAATAAAAGAATAAGATACATATTCTTTGGAATGTGACGAAGCTTTAGCATAAATTGATGAATAAAGGCAACGGAGCCGATATAAGAAATATTCTATATGTAACTCATTAAGGTCCACGAAAAGGCACCTTCAGACGTCGATACGGAATATTGGTCCACCCGAGAATTACATTCTATGTTACAAAAATCACATAATATAATGGCACCACAAAATTTTTAAACTCCAGAAATTGTCATTTTTCTATGTGCAACAAGTTTACAAAACTGTGCATGATCTAAATATATAATAATATATAGTAGGTCGACCTGGATTTCAACAAACTATGTAAGTATATTGAACTTGCAGATTACAGTAGTAAAATTGCCAAAATGAGAACCTTTTAAGTTGATTTAAACAATTAAATCCAATATGCTGTCAGAATATTATAGAAAATAATCAGACACGACAGTGTCAGTCAAATTACGAATAAATTGAAACCATTGTCAATGGAACTGGTGTGATCTGCAAGTGTGAACCGTTTATACCTATTATAATAATATCTGGTACAAGTCTATGTAGATTTATAAACAATCATTGCACTAGCTGCTAAGGCGACGTATGTAAACAACAATCAAAATTTATTATCATCATAAAATATATTAGTTTGTAAATGGTTCTTTTAATATGCTACATTTAAATTGGTGCTGCATCTGAAAAAGGCAAATCGTGGTCTCACGGGTATTTGCGATATACTATATAATAGGGGAAAAAAACGTAGATAGGGTTGAAGACCACGATTGGTAGAAGCTCCGGATTACAGGTGAACGAGTTGCCGTAACGCTATAGAGCTCCACTTTGGACAGGGCAAACCTCTGACTTATTAACACTTTTTGTCAAATTTTGACTCGATTAGGATAGATTTTTGTCGATAGAGCTGCGAGTGTTCTTGCCAATAACAAAGCTGTTTACCCAGTTTAATACTGAATACGAATGTTAGTGAGGGCGTACGAGTATGAATTATTAACGCTGGGGCGGGACCGCGGCGCCGCTCAGTGCACGGCGTCGATGTCTCGTTGCGCGCGCGATATCTTCACCTGTAACATTATGCGGGTTACATTTTCATGAGCAACAGTATTGGAAATTCATTCAAAATAAAATGAAATTGTTTGTGTAGTCTTTTATGAACGTAAAAGAAAAATCCGTATTTCCGTTTATTTTAAATGAAACTAAAAAAATCCTACATAGACTCGAGGAATAAAGAGGTGAATCAACTATTTCTTGTTTTTATTTTGTTCCGTCAGCCAAGGGACATATGCAGCACACCACCAACCACCACCACCAACAAAATCATTATTTGTGAATGTTAATGCTATAAAACCGTGATTTTAAAAGTAACCCAGAAGACCGTAACCATGGTAATTTTCAGATCTCGTGTAATAACATGTGATCTGAGGCTTCCCTTTTTACTGGCCCAGGTCTGTATTCTATTTTTCTGCTCGACGCAGTCGGTAAGCGGCGAAATTGATTAGCGTAGCGGCCTGCAATTGGCTGTTTTCCGGTCGGGAGCAGAAAATACAATTTCTGCCCGACGGAGCCGGCAGGCGGCAATTTAGTTTTGCGTAAAGTGGCGCTTACCGGACTGAAAATACAATTAAATATTGCCACTTAGTTAAGTAATAAACTTATGTACCTTATCCTTAGGCGTGTTGGGGTCGCCGGCCTCTAGCGCGAACATCTTCATCTTCTCCTTGAAGGACAGCTGCTCGGGCACCGGGGCCGCGCTCGTCGCCGCCTGCTTCTCGGCCAGCCGCCGCTGTCGAGGGTCCCTGGGACACACACACACATTCAAAGTTTCTATATATATATATGCTTTTCTATACATTCAACTGCTCAGGTAATCCGTAATGTTGTAGGCGTTTAAGCGTAAATGAAATATAATTTAATATGTTCGAGTCTCACGAGAGTTTTATAGTTAAAAAAAAGAAATACAATTATATTATTTTGAGTATTTTTTACAAATTATAAAAAAAAAGAACAGACTGCCTCATTATTGACATTTGTCAATAAAGTTTGATAAAAGAAATGAACGGGCATTAAATGTCACTTCTACAATTTTTTTTTTAGAAGCTAAGACCGCTCTTTTACACTTATCTTCGAGTAAAAATACTCATAGAATATAGGGCTGTAAAGTAAAAAAAAAGTTGCTGAAAAAAGCTGGTTGAAAAGACCTTGCCTCGTGAAGGTGCACTCATCGGTGCACAGGATCATTCTGTTCCAGTCTTCGAGGAACCACTCGCAAAACTCAACACGGGGCACATAATCTTGGGGGTTTAGCTCTTGACACAGGCGATAGTTATAAGGATACTGATGGTCGTCTCTCAAAATTCTCCAAATAACCTTTAGATTGCAGTTAAACCGACGACCAACTTGTCGCGTGCCAGCCGTCGGATTAACGCGAAAATACTCTATAACGGCCTCCTCGAAAGCAGGGTTCACTTCAACATGCCTTTATCTGGCCATGGGTGATCGAAAACAACCGTAGTCCCGAAGCCGTGGCATTCGAAGCGGCGACACTAAACTCCTCATGATAACGCCTTACCGCCAAGTTGACATTGTCATCGCAGCGTGCTAGCGTTCTTACCATTTCACAATATTGCACATTCGTATATCTAAACGCCATGATAATTGAAATTAAAGTGACAAACAACGTCAAACTCGTAGCGGAAAAAATAATCGTTCAAGTAACCAGCCATTATTTAATACCAGAATACCTACCCCTAAATACTGAAAAAGGGTATACAAACTCTAGCAATGCGATATGCACGATGTTGTATTACGAATTTGTAGACTAGGTACGCAAAAAATAACTAATAATTAAAAAAAAAAACATCAAAATATAGGTCAATCGAGTCTACTCTCGATTCTGAACAAACGGTTTTCAGGTTATTAGTTAGTGTTGTCTGAGTACCCGTAACACAACACAAGCCTATTGAGCTTACTGCGGGAATTAATTTTGTGTAAGAGTGTCGTATAATAATTGTCGGCCGCGACAATTTTGTTAGCTTTCGAATGTTTCCTTAAGATAATTTTTCCTTTGTCAGTTTAGTGTTAGTACGCAAATTAAAAAAGTTAGAGCAGCGGACAATAATGTTTTCATCACACCTGCTCGTAAATGGTGATATTATATGCAAGCATACTTACACTTAAAGAGCTGTATTATTCCCATGGTTTTAAAGGATTCTCATACTACTTTACCGCCCGCCTGGAGCTCGCGGAGGACCTGCCCCGCACGCGCTCGCAGCACGTAGTCACTCCGGAGTACTGTGGACTGTGCAACTACACTACCGCTTATCATTATTGTTTCTTTACCTGTATAGAGTTTATTTATTTCCTCGCAAATGTGATGAAAAACATTGTGTGTACCACGGGCAGTAAGGGGATTAATAACTCGGGTCATTTAAAGCCCTCCGCCTACGGCGTCGGGCTTCAATAGACCCTCGTAAGTAATGCCCTTCTTACCGCCCTAGATGCACAATGTACTATTTCATCACACCTGCTCGTAAATGGTGATATTATATGCAAGCATACTTACACTTAAAGAGCTGTATTATTCCCATGGTTTTAAAGGATTCTCATACTACTTTACCGCCCGCCTGGAGCTCGCGGAGGACCTGCCCCGCACGCGCTCGCAGCACGTAGTCACTCCGGAGTACTGTGGACTGTGCAACTACACTACCGCTTATCATTCTATCAATTCATTATTTATTTCCTCGCAAATGTGATGAAAAACATTATGTGTACCACGGGCAGTAAGGGGATTACTAACTCGGGTCATTTAAAGCCCTCCGCCTACGGCGTCGGGCTTCAATAGACCCTCGTAAGTAATGCCCTTCTTACCGCCCTAGATGCACAATGTACTATTCGTTCATACTTACGCCATACATTACTTCACGGCCGCCGGCCAAGAAGTAAATGGGAGGAGCCATAAACAAGAAACTTCATGTCTTCATTTCGTGACTTAAATGCATACATTTCCGATCATGTTTGAGAAATATTGATTTATTATAAAATGTAGCCTGTAGGCCGCCTACCGCCTACCTGTACACCTCCTGCGCGCCGATGACGCCGGGCGTGTGCGCGGGCGCGGCCGGCGGCGTGCCGGGCGACAGTCCGCCCGCCAGCATGTGCTCCGCTTCCTCGATGAAACGCTGTAACACACGTTACATATGGTCACATTTTTTGTTTATAGTTGGTAAGTGTATAGTCAAGTCTAAAAATATGCTAAACGACTTTCATCCGTGAGCGTTGGCCAGACGTCCTAAAATGTTTACGTATTAGACGTGCCGGCAATGTACAAAGTTAGCACGAGTAAGTTAAACTTATGAATCAGTTGTATAGCAATTTTGGGTGCGTGAACAGTGTTTTGTATACCTGTCAATGTGGTTCCCATCCTAGACGTACATTTACTGTTAAAGAAAAAGTGTACAACATTTCGAGACTGGAAAATGGGGAAAACGACGGTGATTAGTGTAAACAATTTCGAGTTCCTCGTTCTACAATATCAACGATGTAGAAAAATATCAAATGTATGCAAATTACGTTTTTTTACCATAATGGAAATAGCGACATCCGGATGTGGCGACGAAATCGAAGTGGCCCCTCCGGCGTCGTTCTTACCGAAATCCATTGTATTATAAAACATACGTCAGGATCCTCGTGAGGCGGCGCCTCGTGCAGCGGCGGCGGCGAGCAGGCGGGCGGCGCGGGGGGCCCGGGGGCGGCGGGCGCGGCGGGCGCGGGGGCGGCGGGCGCGGGGGGCGCGGGGGGCGCGGCGGCGCGCTCGTGGAACGACACGCGCTTGTCGCGCCCGGCGCCCGGCGGCGAGCTGGGGAATCATGTCAATTTTCCGCTAAAGGTGCTAGTGGAACGTGGGTCTTGCGGGAACATTTCAAACGTCACCTTGACAATTCTCTCATATTGACACGGGACCCACGCATGAGTGGCGCCGCCTGGTGAGTGACGATACGGTGGCTCCCATTATACTTGCTGACTATGACCACCATTATTCACCAATTTCACCATGTATGAAGTTATCCTCTACTATTTATTCGCAAGATATATAATGAATATTTATGCTTTGCAGGTATTTAAACTACTTGTCACTAGGGAAAATGCATTTTGACCGGAGCCCGACTATGCTAAATTTCCCAGATTTTGATAACACAAAGTGTTAAGTAAACGTCAAAAATGGAAGTTTGACGTTTAAAAATAACACTAAAGTTTGAAAAACTTCAATTGCTCGGAAGGGATAACGTGGTTTGACACTAAAACATTTTTACGGTACAGATGTAAGTGCTTAACATTATGCCCTTATATTTTTACCGAAAAGCTCATAATTGTCATGCTATGTACTTCAATCGACCTCGGTATTTTAAGTATTGATACTGATCGGAATAGCACGAGACGTTCGGTTGTTCCGCGAAAATGCGAAGGCACTACTTCTGTAACACCCGCAAGCAATGAATGATAAGTAGTTACTGTGGGGTGTGCGGCAGGGCAGGCGCGGGCGCGGGCTGGTGCGGCGGCGACAGCGCGCGCGCCCGCGTGGCCATGGCGGCGAACGACGAGCCGCGCTCCGGCGGCGGCGGCGGCGCCAGCGACAGCGCGCCGAGCGCCTCCGCGGCTTCCCCGACTCCCGGGGACTGCACATACATAAATACGCCTTTAGGTATATCGCGCGATTTTACACTATTTTTCATTAATTATGAGAACTAAAACGACAAATAGTAGGTTGTATATCAAGGGCATAAAGTAACCCATTTTAGACGAGGCTATTTATTGGTCCGAGTGAAACGAAGACCAATATATTAGTCGAAGATAAAATGGGTATTTATGCCCGAGGTATACACTCTGCTTTTCACTTCGATTGTAAGGAAAATAGTGGGTTTTATATCACTTTAAATCGTTGAAAATGTAACATGGCCGCGGCGAGCACGCTCCACTTGCGACGTTACTTTATGCCCTAGTGCATGAAAAGCGATTTTGTGTCGCCTAGCCACGACACAAAGGCGAACTTTTCGAGCAAGAGAAGTGAAAAATAGGTTTTGGCATAAAAAGCAGCCAATGCCAGAGAGCACTAAAGAGGGCAATTACCATGTCATGCGCGTATCCGTTGGTGTGGTCGGAGCGCGGCGCGTGGTTGGTCTTGAGGATGGACTTGGGCGGCGCGCGGCCGGGCCGGTCGGGCTCGGCGTCCGACTCCGCGGCGTCCGCGGCGCCGTCCTCGGCGTGCTGCGTGGCGCGCCGCTCGAAGTCGCGCTCCAGCTGCAACGCTCGCAGCTGTTGGTTCTGCGCCGGCGTGCGTGCCGCACCGATCGCCACCAGTGACGCTATCGCCGCGTCCCTGCAGAGAAAAACATGCTATCAACAAAAGTGAGCTTGTGAGTTTATTGAGATCTGACAAACAGTAATTTCTAATACGATCTCTTAGCGCTGACTTCTTTCTCACGGTTTTGTTGTTTTATTAACGTTTAAACGGCAAATATTACTTAAAAAGTCCATATTTTGTATGTTTAATTCATAGTTGCACAATCATAGCCCTTACACACATTAAAACAATAGACCGAGTCTATCCATGCAGAATGAGTAACTAAGGTCATCCTTAACCTTCTCAAAACGCATACCATTTAGATAAAGAGACAAATAATGTTACTCTACTTGGCCATGAATTGTAGAATGATACCGTTTCCACTACGCAATCCTTACCATAGAGTAGACAAAATGTTATAACTACTACTATGATGCTGTGTTCATCGTATGCTTTTATCGACATTAATAATCTTAAAGTATTTGAAAGTGAAGAGAAGACAAATCAAAGCTCCTAGTCTTGGCTCGCGACTCTCACGAGACACTAACATATCACATGGAGGTAATCCATGTGACATGTTAGCGTCTAGTCTAGCCGACAAGATCACTTAAATTAAATAATAATAATGATGGTGCCACGATCTTTACACGAAAGCTGCAAAACCAAAAGTACTAACCAAAATCGCCCGGTTTTGTCTCGCAGTCAGCAGACCTACCTTGAAAATTAGTATTGACAGGAGAACCTCTTCATCGCTCGAATCACCAAGTGTGACAGAAAGGAAGATATACCAATTTTCGTTCGTTAGATTTTCATCGTAATAGGACAGGTTTTAGATGGGCGTTTTTATTTTTTGTTGTAGAGAAATATTTTTGCGCTAAATTGTACATTTATATCTTTTTTCTATTTAGAATCGCGAGCTCTTTCAATCCTATTAAGAGAAAAAAAGTGTCTTATAATTTCCATACATTTTTAAAACTTTCCATTGCATTACCGCCGCAAATCCATGAAAAAATAGTGGCGAAATGGAAAACAAATCATGGGACACTTTTTTCTCTTACTAGGATTAAAAGACCTTGCGATTCTGAATTGAACACACACAAACATTTCCAATTTAGCCAAAAAAATTATACCTGTCAATCTACAGTTTATTCATCAAGATTTACATAAGATTTTGGAACTACCCATTTTCAAACAATATGAAATTGTCGTTTGAGTCCTTATTGTTTTTATTTAATAATTTTAATTTAATTTGTAATTTTAAGTCCAACTTGTTATTTATTATCTCGGCTACTAAAAATGATATAGATCAGTAGATCTGAAATAAATTTTTTTCTATTTAATGTAGATTTATATATTAAACAAAAATATGTCAAATCAATGTTTACCCTGCGTATCCCTTTCGAAAGCTACACTTTTCGAAGTGTGCAGAACATATTCGTGAATATTTGGACTCATTAACATCACTTTTCGTTAATAAAAATGACAAAACTATTTGTTTTCCAAAATTATATCGCTGCCTCTCCCGTTCAACTGCACGGCAAACAAACATTGTTTCGGGCACAACGTCTAACTTGATAGACTCTGTCTATTGTTTTAATATGTCTATTTGAATAGCCACGAACAGTTGGCGTTACGTGTCTAGGGTTTCTGCTCGAGATTTCTCGAACTCGAGACAACTCGAGAATTTTGGTTTCATTCGAGACGAGAAAAAAATGTCCATGACTCGAGAATTCTCGAGTCATGCGCGGCGGGCACGCGCCTTTTCGCCCCGTACAACTAGACTTAAAGAAAATTAACTTGAGAATAATAAACACAGAACTTTTACTATTTTGTTTTTATAAGTAATACTTCTTCATTACAGTAGCCAGTAGGGTAAGTTGGTTCTGTGTTAAAGTCGTGACAAGGGCTTCTAATCACGATTTTTTGAATTCAAGAAAACTAGCTACACTTTTTAGCTACATTTGAGATGAGATAAAAATTACCGGAAGTCAAGAAGTATCAAGTCTTCTAATGGACCGAACATCAAAGTTAATTTGGGACGTGACAGCCTTAATGCTCAACTCGTGGTTCTACTCAAAACGACTTTTCTAGTTGTCTAACAATTTTTCTTACAAAAATTATACTTATTATGGTTGTACTACCCCGAAATGTCAACTATTTAATACTCGGATGAAGTCAGCGGTGACGATGATAATTCTATCAGAATCTGAAACTTCAAACAACGTGCAATATCTACAGAATATTATATATTCTTATAACAAAAATGATATCTCATTGAAATTAAACACTTTAGAACGGAATAACAATCGCGGTAAAGCCCCTCATTCACGGCAGTCCGCCGGCACCTCCGGCACGTAATATAGCATCGTGAATGTCGTTGCCGGATGCGTGCCGTACGGCAACATCCTGCTAGCTCCGCCCACCTCCTTGCAGTCCGAATTGCACTAAATTACGGTAATAAACAATTGAGAAATGCGGCAATGCAAAAAATATTAATTATTCATTATTAAAAATGACATAAGAGATGGCGGCATTTTTTTAATTCGAGTACAGTGTATGCGCTAAAACGCAGCGCTGCGCATCTTTCAAAGAATAAGTGGGAATTGGACTGCCAGGCTGGGCCACTTGCACACCGTGTGTCCGCTACATCCAGCCATGCCGGAGTGCCGGCGGACTGCCGTGAATGACGGGCTTAACAGAAGACAATATTAAAAATGATATCTGTTAAGAGTTCAGAAATAGCCCACTAAAAACATCTTACAAAATGTAGGTACCTAACAGAAGATTCTGTTGATGCAGAAATAAGCTACACTGAAACTCATTCCGTATTTTTCCTTTTATATTTTATTTATTCTGAGACAATCGACGTAACAATCTTCCAGTCCTGTACTTAACTTGACCCTCGTGTTAAATTGTAATAATGTACAGGATCCGAAGCTGGTGATACGGGAAAGCTTCCTCACTATTGAAATTAGGAACCTTTTGATTTGAATAGCTACGCGTAGAAACTTAGAGAAGTATCGCTTTACCTGGCGAGAATGAGAGGATTTTCAAACTTTATTCAATGGCTTATATTAATTCGATGGAGGCAGACTGCGATGTTTTTTGGCTGTGCTGGACATCGGCTATGTCATGTGTAAGGAACACATGGAATAGGTACCCCGTTTTGTTAGACCATCGAATGGGAGATCACGTTCTGCCCAGTGACAACGAGTGCTTTAAAGGATAACTGTCTTAACTCTTTAGCGGTTAAGACTGGATAAAATGCTTAATTCAAACCTCATCGCCAATTCATAGTTATAGAAAAGTTATATATAAAGAAAAAATATATAAAAAGATGTCGTTATAGGTTGGTTTATTTTAGGAGGTTTGCCTTTAAAAGGGTAACAATATTTTAACAATGAATACTTACGGTGGTATCCGAAAAACATTAAAATTACTTTCATCCAAAAAAAGACTCGAGACTCGAGAAGACTCGAGAAATTGGGCTCGAGATTTCTCGAAACTCGAGAATACAAATGGGCCGAGAAATCAGAAACCCTATACGTGTCATTATTAGAGGGAGACGCTTGAATAGGCTAGACGACTGAAAAAATCTATTTAGTCCGTCTTTTAGATTATAAAAAAATATTGTACACGTATTTTTTCTTTTGTTCGTCAAATCAAAAATGACAAAAATATAGTGCGTTCAAGTTTCGCGTAATGTCACTCCTAGGTACAATTCTCACCTAGGAGTGACGTCACAAGCCCCCACCCCGGAACTTTGATGCTCTTTATCTTCGTCAATTTTAGTTAAATTGAAAAAGGAAAAGATACGTGTCTAATAATTTTAGATAATCTAACTGACGGACTAATTAGAATAACAGTTTTTCAACATAGTAGTCATCCCTATTAGAGGGGGACGCTTGAATTATTAGAGTGTCGTTATTTACCGCCTGGTGCGCGCGTGTGCTCGGCGCTGCTCGTGCTGGCGCTCGCGCTCCTCGCGCTGCCAGGGGTTGTGCGCGGCGCCGGGGGGGCCGGCCGCGCGCGCCGCGTAGGGCCCGGCGGGTCCGGCCGGCCCGGCCGGGGGCTCCAGTGCTGATGCCACGTACCGCTCTGCGCAGAAGATGCATTCAACTTTTACTACGATTTTAATAGACACATTTCGGATGTAAAAACACCAACAAATATAAATAAAAAATTGTTACACAGCCTCGTACCTACTCAATGATGCGTAAAAACCAACAAGACCATACTATTACGATAGCAAGTACAAGATATAGTTACTTCTACACTATAAAATGCCTCTATAACATATCTAATATTAATTATTCTTCCATCTATTTTATTAATAAATTGCTTTTCTGTCCAATTGTAAAGCATGAATTAAATACTGAGCATAAACTTAAACAGTTTATGATCAGTCATCAGCTTAACCATCAAACCCTCTGATTGGATACGAGTTGCCTGTAACACCACTTTGTTAACACACCCGTCGTCACTACCACCACTTACCGCTTACTTACCGCTACCTTGGTCCGGGGACCTTGGTCGCTTTTTCTATAGTATATGACATCTCATCTCATCATTAATTATTTATAATAAATGATTTGATTCATGCTTTACAATTGTACAGTATGGTGGCGCCATCTCTTGCTTCTAGTTTAAAATAATCTGTAAAGATTATCTAGAAGGCAGCACTGGACCTTGGTCACTTTTTCTGTAGTATATGACATCTCTTTCAATTTATAATGCTATTCTGTCGTCACAAGATGTGGTACTAAAAACATATGGGTTTAAACATATTAGTGCATGAAGGTTATTCCGGTATTTGGCTTTATGTATGATCAGTGGTGAAAGCCTTTCTAAGTGTCAATTAAACAAGTACTTACCATCATCGGGTAGTATCGTACTTTGTTGCTGGTTGTGTTGGTGATATTGCTCTTCCAACTCCGACTCTGGTCGCCTTACACCCTAAGGAGAGCAAAAATAATCCATTATTATATAAGTATTAAATTTCCAAACATCGTCATAATAAAAAGTACTTGAAAATATCAACGGTACAAAACTCGTTAACACGGCACTAACCATAGTATATCTCAGTGCAGCGAAATACATAAACTAAATTCTTATTAAAGTTATCATTAAATTCTTACCAAAATTAAGACGAGTATAAGCATAACTGCCCAATATTGATACGTAAGTGATACAAATACTGAGATAAAAGTTATGTTGGAAACAGGCTGACAGTATACAGAGTGTCCTTAGCAATTGAGAAGCTGGATCTTGCCGATAATGCACTTTTCCTGGGCATTACTTTGGACTGCAATCTGCAATGGGCCCCTCACATATCTGCCCTTGCGAATAGGCTGAGCTCTGCCGCGTATGCAGTCAAAAGAATCAGACAATTCACTGACGTGGAGACAGCTCGCCTAGTCTACTTCAGTTATTTTCACAGTATTATGTCATATGGCTTACTGGTCTGGGGCAAAGCAGCCGATATTGAAACAATCTTCATCCTCCAAAAGAGAGCAGCCCGTAATATAGGTATTTATAATATGGGCACTCGTGATTCTCTGAGAGAACGATTCAAGGAAATTGATATTCTCACTGTAGCTTCACAATACATACTAGATGTTATAATGTATACGCATAAGATTAAGAAGCTGTCTGATATCCATGGCTTTAATACACGAAATAAAAATATGTTAGTGGTTCCGAAGTTTCGTCTACAGAAAGTAAAAAAATCGTTCCCAGGCAACTGTGTGGCATTTTACAATAAAGTACCCTTGGAGGCATGGGACATGCCGTTCACTTCATTCAAGTTATATATTAAGAATGCTCTGTTTAAAAAGGGGTAATGGAGGGGGACAAGGAGCCATGGCCAAGTAGTAAGTCACAAAAGCTGTCTTATCAGGCTAGCAGTGTCCCGGAGTGGTTTGCACGATGCTCAAGGCGATGCTGTTACTGGCTGTTACATCATATTCTGACACTTGGAGAACCTTTACACCTCCATTTCTTATTCATATAGTATTATCTTATTACATATTATGTTTCTGACCTTGGGGACCTTTTACATCTCCAAATTTAATGTACATATACTATAGAGGACTATAGAGAATTTACATCTCTGTTGGGTTCATAATTTTGACTTGTTAGATACATACTAGTTATGTATTCTGTAGCATTAGATCTAAGACTGTTAACTTAACAGTCTGATGACTTGTGGTATTTATATCATAAAGATATTTTATTTTTGACGTTTGGAGGCCTTTACACCTCCAAATCCTATTAGTATAATTTTTTGACTATGGGGACCTTTTACATCTCCAAATTTTATTCGTATTTTATTTTGACGTTGGGGGACCTTCTACATCTCCAAACTTAATTTATTATTAGCTATAGAGACTATACATCTCTTGTCATATTACTTAGTACATTTATTTTAATATTGTTTACCCAGGTTTTGGCTGTTGTATTATCAGTATTTAGATTATACTTTTACTTCTCACTATATATTGTAAATGTTTGTACAAGCAAATGCTTTATTGTAATGCTTACTGACTTGTAAAAGTGCCCTTGAGGCCTACTTGCAGAATAAATTTTTGAATTTTGAATTGGACAAATCCGAAACGAACTCTTCACATTACGGTGCTTAGAACCAGTATGCAAAACATTTATAACATAACGTTTTGATTGTTGACAAATTTCATAATAGCCATAAATTTACGTCCTGACGTGACGTGTCACTGATATAATATGCTATTGTCAAAACACTAACAATGATTATTGGAAATAAGTCTTGGTTGAACAGTATTTTTCTCTACATTAGGGCATTACTGGGTTTGTCCAAGGGTTGAGGTTATCCTGATTACCAAAGTTTTGTGAATTTAACAAGTCAATTTTCGGCGAATTGTGCTAGAGTCAGTGTGTCTAGTCTATGAAATGAGAATGTCCACCAATTGTCAGTTAAGCGTGGTATATTAACGTAAACCGGTGTCAAAGTATTCTGCCGAGGTTACCTGAGGTTTAGGTGCTACCGGCGGTTGCGATCGTTGCGGCGACGGCGGCCCCGGTGGGTGCCACTCGTACCTATGGAAACCACGAATCAAATCAGTTTTCCTTATTTGTTAACAAAGGCGAGTCTATAAGAATGTTGATGAATGGATTCAAAATATAATACATATTATCATCTTATGTGCAGACATACATTATGGACGCGCTAAAGTGCATGTTCAAATAAGCATATAAGTACTTAAATACATAGAAAACATCCATAACTCAGGAACATTTGTGATAAACACACAAACAAATGCCCTGACCACGATTCGAGGTCGTTAATTGGACTTTGATTAGAGAGAGAGTTTGATGGGTTCGTACACGGTCATGGAGTACTCACCTCTGCTGTGGCTGATGCTGGTTATGGTAGAGCTGTTGAGGCGGAGGGCTCTGCACGGGGGCATGCATGTGTTGGTGTTGCTGGTGCATGTTCCCCTGCATGCCTTGCATGTTCTGCTGCATAGCTTGCATACCCTGCTGCATGTTTGGCGACATGGGCGGTTGCATGTTAGGTGACATAGGCGATTGCATGTTCGGCGACATGGGAGGTTGCATGTTCGGTGACATAGGCGGCTGCATGTTGGGGTGCATGTTCTGCATCTGGGCGGGGTAGTGCGGGGACTGGTGCATGGCGTGCCCGTGTTGCGGGCTCATCATGTTCGTGTGCGAGTGGGCAGGCAGCGTGGCGGCCTTCTGCTGCGCCAGTTGGTACTGCATTTGCTGCCGCCGAGTCACTTCCTCCGACATTTCCGCTAGTTTGGCCGACCGGGCATTCATAGCATTTATTTGATTTTGCTACAAAAAAAAGGTTAAACGATAGATACAATCTGGCAATATTTATCAGTAGGAAAAGGCGGCAATTTCGAAGAGTGAAGAGTTGATCACCAAAGGAAATCAACATTTCGCGCGACAGAATTGGTTTCCTACACTATATCTATATACAAAGTCGTCACAGTCGCCTGAAAGGTTTTAAAGTATAAGTAGCTAGAGAAAAATGTACCTGATGTTGTTGAGGCGAATCGGGTGACGTCTCGAGAGGCGCGGGCGCGTAGTGCGCAGACTGCGGCCGGTTGCTGCCCGTCGAACTGCGCAGCGACGACCATCTGCAACAAAGCAGCACAAATATCCAATAAATGTGTGATATACTCGTAGTCTCACAAGCAACTGAGCGCAGTAACAGTAGGGCAAAAAAACTATATCCATCTCTTTTTTCGGGGTGTTAATACTTGCGTAAGAGAAAGGCAGTATGATGCTCTCTATCCTACTGTTACTGCGGTCGCTTGCTTGTCAGACTATACTCTATAGTAGTATGACATTGTTAAATAATCACAGTGTAGTCAGTTTTTATTCGGAGCATGCTTATTCGTACAATTTCTTGCCATAATAACAACATGTAAAATAAGTCAAGTCGCTTAACCTTTTGGCCGCCATTGACATGTATACAACGGTTACAGTTTAAAATGTAGCTTCTCGGATAATATCTTAAACAGCTCTCATCTATTTTAACTATAAAACTCTCGTGAGACTCGAACATATTAAATAATATTTAAAACGGGTCACTCACGTAATTTAGTCTGTCGCGAGTGGGCGCTCCTGATGACGTTCTTCGTAAAGAACGAAACATGTCGAGCGAAAATCGACTAAATTACGTGAGTGACCCGTTTTAAATATTATTTAATAAGCTCTCATCTAGCTTTGTCGGTTACCTCGAGTGTAACTGATGTCTAGTCGCAAATAGAAACGATATCTGCCTCATTGAAAATGTTTGAGCAACGCACCTGTCTTGCAGGTTGTGGTGGGAGTGCGCGGGCAAGTTCTGGTAGAAGCCGTCGGTGGGCTGCGCCAGGTTGTGGCTGCTGCGCGACTTGCCGGCCCACGCGCCCGCCGCGCCCGCCGCGCCCGCGTGGTTCACGTTGGCCACGCTGGCGCTCCCGCTGACCGGGTGCATGTTCACGCTGAAATCAATACTGATAGTACAAATCCAAGACGCTGAGCTGGAAAGGACGTGGCATCAACATTAATAGCGAGTACATCTCTCACACATCATCATTGTGGCAGAAACGCTGCAGGACCTACAACAGATGCTGAATGACCTGGGTCCATACGCATCGGCCTACGGACATGAACTTGGACAAAACCAAGGTCTTGTTCAATGAATATGTACAGCCACGGACTTTAATTCATAGGCCAATTAGAAGCTCCGTAATTTGGCAGCTTAATACTAATTGCGCAATAAATAACAATGGCGACCATTGTTTAGACGTGGCCATAGCAACACTAGCAACCCTAAGAATAATACCTACCTAAACAATAAAAAACATAACCATGACATGTACCTAATAAATGGCGCGTATGTATATGTCAAGTCGCGCTTAATATTACGGGTATATTACTACATATTAATTAAAATTTAATAATTGAAAGAAAAATGGAAAAATTCTCCGCGTCTAGCTGGAATTTTTCCATTTTTCTTTCAATTATTAAATTGTAAATTTTGTTTGCAGACGCCTCTGCTTAATACAAAATTAATATAATAAATAAATAAATATTATGGGACAAAATTACACAAATCAACCTAGTCCCACGGTAAGCTCAATAAGGCTTGTGTTGTGGGTACTAGACGACGATATATATAATAGACAGATAAATATAAATACTTAAATACATAGAAAACATCCATAACTTAGGAACAAATATTCGTGATAAACACACAAATAAATGCCCTGACCAGGATTCGAACCCGGGACCTCCTGCTTCGTAGGCAGGGTCACTACCGACTAGGCTAGGAGGCCGTTATAATTACTAATAATATATTACTATTTGTTCACGTCCGTATAACTTGAAAGTAAACCCTAACTATCTACCCGCCATAACGTGCGGAACCGAAACGTGGACATTTACGGTACGGCTGGTCCACAAGTTGAATGCTTGTGACTGTTATAGTACATTATTGCAGAGGCCGGGAAACCGAATTTCGTGGATGAGTATTTTTTGTCGGACGAAGCGAAGCTGAGTGCGACAAATTACATACGAATCCACGAAATTCTATTTCCGTCCGAGGCATATATAGTGCTTTTCTCCAAACATGAAAGGAAATAAAATGTATTCTTGCATAAGATTTGAAAGGAAACATAAGGTTCCCGCCTTAATTAGTAAACTTTCTTTTAATGCACGGTTGTGTTCATAAAAAAAGTTGAAATGTCTTTAGTTTTATTAAGCCGTATCTACACGACCTTGCACAGTGAGCCGTATGCAACTCGCGATAGAACGAGACAACCAAGCATTTGATCTCCTTCTCTCTAGAACTACTACACTACTACAAAGCCAGCCCAGGCGGGGCATTTTTAAGCACGATATGATCAGATTGACAATTTGATGTCAATCAGATTGTCTCGTCTGTGCAGACCGTTTGGTCGCGGCTAAAGTATATTTGGCTGTTTGCAATATTGATGGTCCAAATATTTATTTAAAAAGTAAAAAACAATACAATAATGGATTTTAGTACAACTTCCTGGCCGCTAAAACCGTAAAATAATGAATTCGTTTTTGTGTCGTTTGAGTAGGTACATAAGGAGGTTCTTTTCGTACCAATTTTGCTACATTAATGTGAACATTTCCGAGCATATTGGAGAAAACTTATTTACGAATGCAGTTTATACACTTTGGACTAGTAGGTATTGTTCTGCAATAAAATGATTAGTGTTAAATGAGCAGCAGTACTCGTACCTGTGAGGCAGAGGCTGCGCGGTCTCGCCGGGCGGGTCGGCGTGGTGCAGCGCGGGCGTGCTCTTGCTGGGCTTCACGGGTTCGGCCGCCAGCCGCGACGGCAGGTCGCGCTCCGACGCGCGCCGCGCCGCGCCCAGGGGACCTGCACGAGACCCAACACGGTACTGATCATGTTCACACTTTCGCTAATACGTAAAGATAAAGCGCGAGCTCAGTGAACCGCTAGTCGATTCGCCGCTAGGGGCGCTAGTGGAACGTGGGTCCTGCGGGAACATTTCAAACTTCATTTTGACAATTCTCTCGTATTGACAGAGGACCCATGCATGAGTGGCGCCGCCTGGTGAGGCCATTGATTCTGACGCACATTAAGAAGTAAATTGTGATATCAACGTAAACCCACGCCATTGCGCGAAGTAAGCCGGAGTAATTGGTAGGTACAATTTGAGGATGGAAGAAAAATTATACTCGTAGCATAGGTATTCGTCGTATACAAAGTGTCATGATTAAACTTTTAAAAGAAGCTACTTCGTATCCCATGACTACTGATTCATCTTCTATATTTTAATACTAATATGTATTAATTTAATTTTTGAAAGACACTAGGAAGCAGATACGGCATTAACATCAAGTTCAAAATGAAGTTCTTTGTGATGCACATGAATAAATTGCTACGTATGATGTTTATAACTCATTGTTTGTGACTTTGTGGCATATATCATATATCTATACATCAAATACGACTACTGTTACGAGAACAACCGAAATAATTCTATAATTAACGGGTATTTCCTTGTTTGTTCCATTTGATTATAAAACGATTACGAAACGATTCATAGTATAACAACATTATACTATGGAACTATTTTATTGGAAGTACTCATCTCTTGCTACCCATAAATAAAAATCACTTAACTTTATAACAAGGCTCCGTAGTGCTATCGCAAATAAAAAAACCAAGAAACTAAGACAAAAATAACGACACAGTGATCCTTAGTTCTACGAACAAATAAAAGTGTCCCGCATGCTCGAACCAAAAATAAAGTGTGTAGAGTTGTCGTAAGTGTGCGCACGGCTATAACACACCTATCAT
The DNA here is from genome assembly GCA_949128165.1 of Lathronympha strigana. Lineage (NCBI taxonomy): Eukaryota > Metazoa > Arthropoda > Insecta > Lepidoptera > Tortricidae > Lathronympha > Lathronympha strigana. The sequence continues at coordinate 7,575,980 of OX421907.1, read as the reverse complement.
GCGTGTGCGGTCTTACACGGGGCGACGGCGGGGCAGCTGTGGCGCGCGGCGTGCGCGGCGCAGGCGGCGCGGCCGCGCGCGCTGCCGCTGCTGATGTTGGGGCAGCTCTGCACCACGGCCGAGTACGACGCCCGCCGCGACGCACTCCGTGAAACATCCAAAAGCGACAGAAAGCTCTTTGGCTCGACAATCGGTTTTGAATTGGATTCGGTGCTACTTTTCAGCGATTCTTTGCTTTGTTTCGTATCCGAGTTGACGCTCGATTGGTTCGATTTCAGTCTTATGTTGTCCAGCGTGATCACTTTCGGTTTTTTGTCTATTATCTCGTTGAATACGTAAGTGGTGGCGTTGTTGTCGGAGTGCTCCTCGGAGGGCAGGTTGGGCAGCTCGAATTCGTTCCCCTGCGCGAGCGTGTCCTCGCTGCCCCGCGACCCGTATCGCGACCAGTCCTCCAGTTGTATCAGAATGCTTTTAACCTCGTCTTCGGACATTTTTTCCTCCTTCGTTTCGCTAGTGTCCGTTATTAACGATTCATACTGTATATCGACTAAACTAGAGCTAGCGGGTAAATTTTCTTTATCTCTAAAAGTTTTTTCGTTACGACAACTAAGATTAGGACTCGACTGGCAGTTTCGCTTATAGTTTTTAACACAGTAACGAAGGTTCATATCGTTGAACCGTTTCGTTAGGGCTTTAACCGTACCGAAGGCCGGACGGTACTCGTCGGGTGACTTCCACGACTTACGGTCGACGCTATCTAGAACCTGCTTCGCCCCCGCCTCCACCGGCGTCGGGAAATTGCTCCTTCCGAATACATTCTTATAGTTTATTGTATCGTCGAACGACTCCGACGTCGAGTAGTTCGAGGGCTCCGCGGCGCCCTCAGATTTACTAGAATAGGACTTCGACATAGTGTATAACGCTCTTCTTAACCTACAATGTATATCTTCTATTTTCTTGGCATCCTTACTAACATCTAATTTGAGCTCGAGCTTTCTGCTCTGCGGTGTGGGGAAATCTTTCTCGTCGACATCCATGGGGGAGGACGGTGTCTGACAGGTGGCATCGGCCGTCTCTGGTTTTTCGTCGGGCCTGTCGAGGGACACGGAGGGGAGGATGCGGCGGGTCTTGGAGGTCGCGGCGCGAGCGTCTTCAAAGATAAAAGGTTCAAAGGCGGGCTCGTCGATGAAGGGTATCTGGGGGGCTTCGGGTTGCGGCGCGCGGCAGCATTCGCACGCGCTGACGCACTCGTCCGGCACGGTGCAGCGGCGCCGGAACTGTAGGCGCTCGTCCCGGAATAGTTCGAGCGTGAGCCGCGTGTCGATGGGCCGCATCTGCGGTGGAAGGCGAGGCGGAGGCGGCTCGCACTCGCCGGGGTCGGCGGGGTCGGGCGGCGGCGGCGGCTCGGGCACGTGGCTGTCGTAAGTGGTGTCGCTGCCTGCCTGCTGCTCGTCGAAGTCCTCGCATGTGAACGTGAATATAGGGATCGGGCGCGGCGGCGCGGGCTCCTTCAGCTCGAGCGGGCAGCCCGGCGTGTCGGGGGACAGGTCCTCCTGCAGCTGATTGTTCTCTCGGTCCAACGTAATAATAAGTCGCGGAATAGAACCGTGGTAGTGCGGGTGGCACTCTTCGCTCTCTGAGGTGCTAGATTCGGTGGACTCGTCTCTGAGGAGGTGACATCGGTCGTGACATGGACGCCGATATCCTGTAATGGAATCAGTGTCGTGAACGACGAATTAAACCCCGTGTTGAGTTCTGAGCGCCCGTATAGTTCACTTCTTATTAAATGTGAATTTGGAGAATCTCAGGACTCAAAGTCGGTAAACATTGAACACGAATAAGAACAGATGAGCTGTAAACTTAACAGAAAAAGCCACAGACCAACAAGAAGACTACGACAACAGCAATCGTGGATCAAATAAAAAGAGACGAAACGAAAAAAAATACGCTAATACCCTCGCACTTAGTCCAATAACAAAAATAAAGTTCTTTTTCAATGAATGTCCAAGATTTATATATTTTTTATACCTACATATCATCAGCCCTCAGGAATGCGTTCAAAAACAGCATATTAAGACCCCCATAACTTTTTTATTACAACAAATTTCTTATCTGTGAAAATGTTATTACCTATAGCTAAATAATATTATCGATTTTGATCATTTTTTTTTTCAAATTTCGAATACATCTGCCACAAGAAAACTTGATTTGACCTGACGTTTAGTTAGAAACGAATTATCAATTGCATACAATGACGCACGCAAGTCGCACGTTATTTTGATATCGAACGATATGAAAATTGGGGCCAACTCTAGTTAGTCTCTGAATTTTAAAAATATAAATGTCAAAACTTGAATGTCAGAAAAGTTTTCATTCCTGAAAGTCGTAATGGCGGTTGATATATATAATATGCGCTTTGAGCGCTTTCAGCATCATTGAGAGCTCATGATATGTGTATATAAAGTAGTTCATGGAATTGTATATAATAAGGCATTAAACTCGGCTGAGGCGTCGTTTCATAAACCCACACTCGAATTTTAATGCCTTTCATGAAAGGCACATATATACAATTACATAAACTAATATTAAACACCATTCAGTATGTCACAATTCTCGATTTTATTAATGTTAAGATCCTGAACCACATGCCAGGGTAAAACGGGCGGAGAGCAACAAAATTATTGAGCGGAGTGCTCGTAACGTTGAAGCGCAAAGGAAAATTATTGAACCGCAAACCGAGTTCGTAGGAGGAGATCGGGATTATTCGGATAGATAGTATCAGCTACTAGGTCAACTTGGGATGGCATAAAGGAAACACTTTCACTGCCGTGAACTCCCTGAACTATTCACTATGTCGCGAGTTTAGTTTTACGATGTTTAGTGTAGAATGGAGCAAGAAAATGCGTCGTAGGGTATATCTCAGGCAGTGAAAGAGTGGCCATATGGTCAGCACGTTGGAGGGTCGGGCGGGCAGACGTAGGCGGACGCGGACCTGCGGTGGCGAGCTCGGTGCGCGGGCTGGCGGGCCGCAGCAGCGCGGGGTGCGGGTTGGTGAAGGTGCCGCTGTTGCGCCGCAGCCGGTGCTCGTACTCCAGCCCCGGCCCGCTGCCAAGCCCGTCCGAGGCCTCACTCCCTACCCGACACATTCGATAACGCACATGAGACTACATCAATAATACCATTAACACTTCACTATCGTGGAATCAAGTCTTAGGTACTGAAATACAAAAATGCACTATTGCTGGAGAACGTTAAGTTTAGGAAGAAAAAAATCTATTACAGCATTAAGACACTTTCTTGGGAAAAAACAATTATTTTCGAAATATATACAGTAAGTGTAACTTAAATAACGACCTACCTCTACCTACCTTAAATCTAAAATAGGTCCTTGAGGCATTGTACCTAGGTGGATGCTGGCAGCATTTCCTTTGATACTTATACCAACGGCACCGAGTGGTGGCACTTTTGACGTTTGATTGCTCATGAAGTTCCGTAAATATTGACAGCAAAGTATAAAGGAAAAAATGACAAATTTCATTGTTGCAGGTGTCGGCATAGTGATGTTTCGCTATTTATCGATCGCATTTCGATTCTAGGTACATGTTATTTACAGACAAGTGACGTACTTATTAGTTACTAGCTTTCCGCTCGTGACTTCATCCCTATTTTATCTTCTGAAAATTTATTAATTATTTATTAGCTATAGCCAAAGCGGCACATATTAAGAGATAAGTCGTGTTACAAATGACATTATATTCATATAATGTCATTTGTAATATAAAAGATTAGAATAAAAAATAAATCAGCTTATGTAAGTTTAATGGACGCAATAACGGCATTAGACATTATAGGACCGGGCAGACTGAGACAGCGCGCATGGGACATGGTTCACCGACGTCGCATAGCTTTGCAGTACCGCCAAGTCATTAAATAAATCAAAAGTGGTCTGCAACTTCTGCATGTACACATGATATAGTCACGTATACACATAGAGCACGTGTGCTTACCCTGGTTGTTGTTGTAGGCGGGCTGGTGCAGCAGCGTGGCCAGCCCGTGCAGCACGGCGCCCTGCTTGGCCACCTCCAGCGTCACGGTGGGGCCCGTGCGCACCAGGTGGTCCGCCGCCTGCGATCACACACCGTATATCTAACTTACATTTTCTTAAATTCGATTCTGTCACTTGCACACTCAATTTTGGTCAAGGTTTAATAGTAGTTTATGCCACAGTGATATAATAAGGGTTCTTAAAACTTAAGGGCCGGTGTTACAAAACGAGACGAAGTCGAGTTTTGTAACAATAGACCCGAGAGCCAAATTATGAGCTGTTGTATACGCTAGTTTTTCTACGACAGCTAAACTAGCGTAAAAAGCAAAATCTAGAAAGGTGGCAATATGTGTATGTGTATGGCGGAACTATAATAAGCACTAAATATTCCGTTATTTTGTCATGCTATGGCTATGTGCACGCTTAGCGGTAATGCCAGGTAGGTGTACCTTTTCCTGCGTGATACCGACGAGCGACTGTCCGTCGACGGACAGCAGCTGGTCGCCGGCCGCCAGGCGCCCGTCGGCCGCCGCCGCGCCGCCCGGCACCACCGACTTGATGTAGATGCCCAGCTTACTTTGACCCGCACCCTGACAAAAATAGTACATTACTGCAGAGGCCGTGAAGTAAGGGATTGCAGGGCGAGTTTGTGGTAGAGAAAGTTAGAGCAGCGGACAATAATGTTTCGTTCATATTTACGCCATACATTACTTCACGGCCAAGAAGTAACTAAATGGGGGGAGGAGCCATAAATAGGAAACTTCATGTCTTCATTTCGTGACATAAATGCATACATTTCCGATCATGTCGGAGAAAAAAACATTAAATAAATGAAATGGGAAAATATTACCGTTTTTATTTATTTATTTATTTCTTGTTTCAAATTTATAAGAAAACAATAGTTTCCCTGCAGGTTTAACTGATCTAAAAAAGATTAGGACCAAATTGGGTACTATCATGCTGTACGAGTATACACTATGGGGTGCAGATGGCAAATTCGATTTGATTTTCCTCCACTTTTTAATATGGTCGCTAGTGGACCGTACGTAAGGTGAAGTAAGCAGGATTGAAAGTTAGTTACCTTAGCAGCAACGATGCTGAGCCCCATGCCATTGGAGTTCTTGTTGAGCTGAATGATGTGCACGGCGGGGTCGGGCGGGCGGCGGCTGAGCGCGCCGTAGCCGGCCATGTAGACGGTCCACACGCCGCGCGCGTGCGGCTGGTGCGCCAGGCGGCACAGCCCGCCGCGCTGCAGCGGCGCCACGAACTCCGCCAGCCCCACCGGCACGCCGCGCACCACCTCCGCGCTGAACCCGTCGCCCGGGATCAGCAGCCCCACGCCCAGCCACGAGCTCTCTTCTAGCGTTATCTGGAATGTTTCGTTACAGAAAAGATAAAGGACATTTAAAACTTTCGCGATTTGAACACATATTTAAACACAATTATTAAACGGGTCTAACGCCCGACCCCGGTTGTAAATAAGAGAATTCGCGTTAGACCCGTTTAATAATAAAATTGTGTTTAAGATAAAGGACGTCTTCAACTTTTAATGGTACATTACGTACCCAGGCCTTTAAACTAACAAATGGCTCAGATCTCGTGTAATTTTCATCTAAAGCGAAGCTGAGGTCGACAAACATGTGATCTGAGGCTTTTTTTGCTGGCCAAAGTTTTAACATAATTTTTCTGCTCGACACAGTAGACAAGCGTCGAGTTTGTTTAGCGCAGCGGCCTGCAATTGGCTGGTTGCCGGCCGAAGGGCAGAAGCGGGTGCCAGGTGCGGTAAAGAAAGAGAACTCCTTTGCCTCAGCAACCCTCATTAGATATACGAGTATGTTTAGTTGTGGTCGGCTTACCTCTCGGCCGTCGGCGCGGCACAGCTCGTCGGCCAGCGCGCGCGCGTGGTGCGCGGCGGCCTCCACGACGTCGGGCTCGGCGAGCGGCGCCAGCAGCGCGCGCACCTGCACGGAGTTCAGCTTGAAGCACAACGCCAGCGCCGCGCGCACCTCCTCCGCCGTGCGGTACGTGCCGCTTATCAGCCGTGCTGGGGATTATTGATCACATCTTTTAGGCAACGGTGTCAACGGTTAGTGGCTAGTCGAATAAAAAATACGCGTGTTACGCAGTATCAAACTCAGCCGCCTACTGTCAAGAGTTTGCACAAGACGCATTACCTCAGGGATGCCATCAGATATATTTATATTTCAAACAACGCATATTCTATACATTAGTAGGTACTATTACTTATTCTGTGGTTTTATAGCAAATTTCAACCATGACACGGCTCACTATGGCAAAAAAATACTAAGACTTGGGTGTAATGGCCCTTTACTTATGACTGCTCGAAAAAAAAACACAGCAAAGGATAGGCCCCTTAGAGACGTGACGCAAGGGCGGCACACAGTGTTTTATAGAAGCCAAAAAATGGACATCCTCATTTTATTGCAAATTATTGAAGTTTAGATCATTACAAATGCGAGACTAAAACTCCCGCGTGTCAAATTTGCATAGTTTTTGTGTAATAAATTTTTGAAAATCGTGTTCTAGGCACCCGGGTATTACTTAAAAACTTTAAAAAATTGCAAATCGTTTTATAAACTTTCCGTTTTTTAGTGCTATTGGATAAACCGTCTAAAGATGCAAATTTAAAGGCAATTGTGACAATTCTAGGTATATTGGTTATAAAGAAATTAAATAATTTATTCATTTTGTTTTTGTTTTTTTTTTCTTTGAGGTTCCGCCGTAGTAGGACCTAATATTTGTATGACAGCTTCATTTATATGTCTTCTATCTACCCTATTTTTTACAAGACCTAATTCCGTGGAAGATTGAATTTACAGTCAATTAAAATTTTCGGTCAGGGCTGCCACTACCAATATCCGGGTTCACCCGGATATAATATTAACCCAGTATACACAGTAAAGCAGTTTTATGGGTGGTAAAAGTAAACTTTAATACGTTAATGAAAACCTACACATATGAAATAATAAGTTTTTTTAAGATTTAGTAATAATTTATTAGCTACATATAAAGAATTTGGTTTTATTGCATATCTCCGTTATATAGTTTTATACATAACAGTTATTTATAGCCTATGTCAGACCCGAAGGACCATTCTATACATTGTTAAAAGAATTTTTAAATCAGCCCAGTAGTTCCAGAGATTACCCATTACATACAAACTTACAAATTCTTCCTCTAATATAATATTTACATTTTGGTACTTAGCTGTTTGACAGTCGACTACAAAGAGACGTATACACTTTTGTACTTCATTACCATGCAGAAAGGTGAAACACGGCTGTATACATCTGTTTGTAGTCGGCTGTGGGGTCAAAAAAACAATAAATCTGTAACTGCGTACCTACTTAAGGCTTAAGGGCGTATGACAAAGAGAAGTCAACAGCAGTTATTGATAGTCATCTTCTACTTCGAGGCTCTCTGCTCTATCTTACACCTCGTAATAACTATCGTCCAAACAGAACTCGGATGTTGGTGTTGGGATTTCCTCCTGAGATTCCTGTGCCTGTGGTGATTGCGGTGCTTTCAATACAGCTACTGCAGCTGATGGTAGGGGACGTTTTTTAATATTTTTTTATTCTTTGTGACATCCGCTGTTTCGAAATTATTGGATCCGATGAGACTAGTGCTCTGTGAAACAAATCGGACATTGTTTTTATCCTATCCGATTTCCGAGTATGGTGTTCTCGATCGTGACGCCAATATTTGTTCCGCGACTCTGCTGCTTGCTCGGAAAGCATTCCAAGTGGAACAGACGAGTTTCGAATTATTGCAGCGCCATGGGCCAAAATTTTATGTATGGTCACTGTCATAGGTAACCATTTATAAGTATCGACATATTTTTTGGCTAGTTCTTCACATGTTTAAAAATTTATTACAAAAAATAGTCAAGTATTAGTTGGAGTTGCACATAGAGGATCCGCGTCATCGTACACTGTGTGACATGGTAAAATTTTTTTAGACCCTTTGTATGCGAACCCGACTTTTATATGCCCGATAGGTACTTACTAAATCAGTTCTCGAAGCAGTGGGATCACATTTTCTTCCATATAAACTCGAAACCAGATATCCCCAAGAAAATGGCGTATAAATTAAAATACCGAAGTGCCAACCCTAGCGGCCGGATAACCCGGATATAAAGTGTTTCGATAATTACTTGAATGTTCCACGGAATTAGGTCTTGTAAAAAATAGGGTAGATAGAAGATATGTAAATGAAGCTATCATACACATATCGGCTCCTACTACGGCGGAACATGGAAGAAAAAAAATAAAAACCAAAATCAATAAATTCATTAATATCTTTGTAACCAAGACACAAATTAAGAGATGTCACAATTATCTCTTAATTTGTGTCTTTGAACGGTTTATCTAATAGCACTAAACAACGGAAAGTTTACATAACAATTTGTAGTTTATTAATGTTTGTCGTAAAATATTGGGGCCTAGAACACGATTTTCAAAAATTTTTTACACAAAAACTATGCAAATTTGACACGCGGGAGTTTTAGTCTCGCATTTGTAATGATCTTAACTTCAATAATTTGCAATAAAATGAGGATGTCCATTTTTTGGCTTCTATAAAACACTGTGCGGCACTGATGCGTTCCGCTGAATATCCCAGGGCCGCCTTGATTTCTACGAAGAGACGTTGGTCCTCTTTAGACGCGCAGGGGAAACTCCGAATAGCTTCTGTACTGTCACTGCGGTGAAGAAGTATCCATAATGGATTTTCCTCCCATTAAAAAACAGATCTAAGCTATGCACTGACCTGCTTGATGTGTGCGCGCAAGATGACAATCGGCAGGCAGTTCGAGCCCCTGACGCTCTGCCCACGCGGCCAGGAGCGCCAAGCGCGCCGCCAGCGCCGAGCCCCAGCGCGCTGACACCGTGCCCGGCTCCGTCACCAACTGGAAATATTTAAACCCATAAAACCCCCGTTATAAACTTTTGCAAATAGCGGTTATAAATGAAAAACGGATATTCATATATATATTTTTTTTAATACTACGACGGTGACAAACAAGCATACGGCCCGCCTGATGGTAAGCGGTCACCGTAGCCTATGGACGCCTGCAACACCAGGGGAGTTACATGCGCGTTGCCGACCCTTTAAAAAAAAAGGAGGATTCGCTGTGTTGACAGCTAAACGGGCCAAGGGCTTTGCTCCGTGGGTCCTCAGCTGTCAACACAGCGAATCCTCTTGGAGCTCTGGCGACCTTACTCACCAACAGAAACACAACACTATGAGTAGGCAGAGTGGTATGAATTGGCAGACGCACCTTGTTGAAGCACACAGCGTTGATGTAGTGGAATAGATGCGAGAACAGCTGTATGGTGAGCGCGGCGTTGACGCGGCAGCGGCGCAGCAGCACCATGGCGGCGGCCAGCGCCTGCAGCGTGGGCGCCGTGGCCTCCGTGGCGTCCGCCAGCGCCGGGTTCGTGAGCGTGCCCAGCGCGCGCGACAGCTCCTCTTGAAAGCACGACACTAGATTGCTGTAAACAAAACCCACTTCTGTTTAGATCAGGGATCGTATACCGGTATAATTTTCATACAAATTAACCGGTATTAAATTTCGGTATCTCGGATTTTAATGCATATTTCAGCATTATTATTATTTATTATTAATCATTTATTTCAGATATCAATGGATCCATATAAACTTAAGACTAAAAAAAAAAACACATAAAACATACATTTCCATTAAATAAAATCATTACATAAAAACACAATCAAAAATTATATTCAACAAATCTGATGAATAATTGTCCTTACCTAAATACCTTTTTATGAAATGAATGAAATATTGCTAATCTTGGACGATATTTCGATTTTTAATTATACCGGTAACGATCCCTGGTTTAGATACGTTACTAAGAAGCTTCCATGTATAGTTGTGTGTATGTGTAGTTGTGTGTATTTAATACCTGGGGCACCTTGTCGTGTTAATATGTGAACTTTACGGTATACGAGGGATTGTCAATGAATGGATCAGAGACTACTTGCATGCTAGGACTCAGTTTATGCAAGTATCTCAAATTGATTGCCACGACTCTGTATCTGTTTATCAAATCCTCTTTAAGAGGGGGCAGAGTGTTTTCAACGTAAACGACAGTTACGGTTAAGACTGTGGCGTCCTCAATTATTTGCAAAGACATACAAGATGCATGTAATTATTATCTCAAAGAGTGTGTCTACCATATTCGTATATTTACAATCTACAATAATGTACAGTTTAGTAAATATGTCTACGCAAAGACGCAGCAAAATTGAGAAAAACGCGTGTCAGCGTTTATGCCAAAGTGAATGAAAAATCATTTGCTTTATTTTTAAAAACTAACTCTATCCAATCTCAAATATACAAGCTACTGAATTCGTATAGTCTTATTACATAATACTGGTTCATTAATTAATTATGATTTTTTTAAAACGTCCTAAAAATCCGCCATACAAAATTACTATGGAATCTGATCGTTGAAATATAACAAGTGAGCAACACCCGAAATAGTCAGTCGGCCCCGAATGTTCGAAGCGACACCACGTCTCTCTGCGGAGCGTCTACATCTTGAAATAAATCGATGTTCATTGTGTACGTATACTGCGTTATAGGTAGCAAAACGGTATAAGAATTTTTTTACCATTTTTTGTGTTTCCAAAGGAAATAGGCAATAGCAACCAGTTCAAAATGAATGACATACAGAGTTAGTTTCGTTTATACCTCATTGTATATAGTGTCACTTGGACCGTAGAAGATGTCCAAGGTCTGATGACGGAGTAGAAAGGTGGCCACCGGAACTCAGGAAGTAGTTGATGTAATACCCCCGTGTTTGGACTCATTTGTATTGTTTTGGCGGGCACTTGGACCGTGACTGGTGTCCAAGGTCTGATGATGAAGCAGAAAGATGACCACCGGAACTCAGGAAGTAGTTGATGTAATACCCCCGTGTTTGGGCTCGTTAGGTTTGTTCTGGTGAGCACTTGGACCGTGAGTGGTGTCCAAGGTCTGATGATGGAGCAGAAAGATGACCACCGGAACTCAGGAAGTAGTTGATGTAATACCCCCGTGTTTGGGCTCGTTAGGTTTGTTCTGGTGAGCACTTGGACCGTGAGTGGTGTCCAAGGTCTGATGATGGAGCAGAAATATGACCACCGGAACTCAGGAAGTAGTTGATGTAATACCCCTGTGTTTGGGCTCGTTAGGTTTGGTTAGGCGAGCACTTGGGCCGTAGGTGGTGTCCAAGGTCTGATGATGGAGCAGAAAGGCGGCCACCGGAACTCAGACAGTAGTTGATGTAATACCCCCGTGTTTGGAGTCATTTGTATTGTTTTGACGAGCACTTGGATCGTGAGTGGTGTCCAAGGTCTGATGATGGAGCAGAAAGGTGTCAACCGGTACTCAGGAAACAGTGGGTGGAATACCTTCGTGTTCAGACTCGTAGATTTTGTTTTGACGAACACTTGGGCTATACATGGTGTCCAAGGTCTGATGGTGGAGCAGTAAAGTGTCAACTGGTACTCAGGAACCAGTTGATAGAATACCTTCGTGTTTAGACTCGTTAGTTTTGATTCGACGAGCACTTGGGCCATGCATGGTTTCCAAGGTCTGATGATGGAGCAGATATTTACAAATATATTAAAAAATTATAAATTATATTTATTACATTAATATTTATAAATTTTGTAAGGTTGACTCCGATTTGGATAAAAATCGATATCTGAGGATCCGGCGGGGTGATTAACATGAATCTTGAGTCAAATTTGTTAAATATTGTTTAAACCGACGCCATCTTGGATTTTGTAAGATAAACTCCGATTTGGATAAAAATCGATATCTGACGATCCGGCGGGGTCCTTACCATGAATCCAGAATCAAAATCGTAAAATACTGTAAAAAGCGACGCCATCTTGGATTTTGTGCGATAAACTCCGATTTGGATAAAAATCGATATCTGACTATCCGGCGGGGTCCTTAACATGAATCCAGAATCAAAATCGTCAAATATTGTAAAAAGCGACGCCATCTTGGATTTTGTGAGATTAGCTCCGATTTGGATAAAAATCGATATCTGAGGATCCAGCGGGGTGATTAACATGAATCTTGAGTCAAAATTGTAAAATATTGTTAAAACCGACGCCATCTTGGATTTTGTAAGATCAACTCCGATTTGGATAAAAATTGATATCTGACGATCCGGCGGGGTCCTTAACATGAATCCAGAATCAAAATCGTAAAATATTGTAAAAAGTGACGCCATCTTGGATTTTGTGAGCTTAACTCCGATTTGGATAAAAATCGATATCTAAGGATCCGACGGAGTGATTAACATGAATCCAGAGTCAAAATTGTAAAATATTTTAAAAACCGACGCCATCTTGGATTTTGTAAAATCAACTCCGATTTGGATAAAAATCGATATCTGACTATCCGGCGGGGTCCATAACATGAATCCAGAGTCAAAATTGTAAAATATTGTTAAAACGGACGCCATCTTGGATTTTGTAAGATCAACTCCGATTTGGATAAAAATCGATATCTGAGGATCCGGCGGGGTCCTTAACATGAATCCAGAATCAAAATCGTTAAATATTGTAAAAAGCGACGCCATCTTGGACTTTGTGAGATTAGCTCCGATTTGGATAAAAATCGATATCTGAGGATCCGGCGGGGTGATTAACATGAATCCAGAATCAAAATCGTAAAATATTGTAAAAAGCGACGCCATCTTGGATTTTGTGAGATCAACTCCGATTTGGATAAAAATTGATATCTGACGATCCGGCGGGGTCCTTAACATGAATCCAGAATCAAAATCGTAAAATATTGTAAAAAGCGACGCCATCTTGGATTTTGTAAAATCAACTCCGATTTGGATAACAATCGATATCTGACTATCCGGCGGGGTCCTTACCATGAATCCAGAATCAAAATCGTAAAATATTGCAAAAAGCGACGCCATCTTGGATTTTGTGCGATAAACTCCGATTTGGATAAAAATCGATATCTGAGGATCCAGTGGGGACCATAATATGAATCTAGGATCAATATTGTAAAAAATTGTAAAAACCGACGCCATCTTGGATTTTGTAAAATCAACTCCGATTTGGATAAAAATCGATATCTGACTATCCGGCGGGGTCCTTAACATGAATCCAGAATCAAAATCGTCAAATATTGTAAAAAGCGACGCCATCTTGGATTTTGTGAGATTAGCTCCGATTTGGATAAAAATCGATATCTGAGGATCCGGCGGGGTGATTAACATGAATCTTGAGTCAAAATTGTAAAATATTGTTAAAACCGACGCCATCTTGGATTTTGTGAGATTAACTCCGATTTGGATAAAAATCGATATCTGACGATCCGGCGGGGTCCTTACCATGAATCCAGAATCACAATCGTAAAATATTGTAAAAAGCGACGCCATCTTGGATTTTGTAAAATTAACTCCGATTTGGATAACAATCGATATCTGACTATCCGGCGGGGTCCTTAACATGAATCCAGAATCAAAATCGTAAAATATTGCAAAAAGCGACGCCATCTTGGATTTTGTGCGATAAACTCCGATTTGGATAAAAATCGATATCTGACTATCCGGCGGGGTCCTTAACATGAATCCAGAATCAAAATCGTCAAATATTGTAAAAAGCGACGCCATCTTGGATTTTGTGAGATTAGCTCAGATTTGGATAAAAATCGATATCTGAGGATCCGGCGGGGTGATTGACATGAATCTTGAGTCAAAATTGTAAAATATTGTTAAAACCGACGCCATCTTGGATTTTGTAAGATCAACTCTGATTTGGATAAAAATCGATATATGACGATCCGGCGGGGTCCTTAACATGAATCCAGAATCAAAATCGTAAAATATTGTCAAAAGCGACGCCATCTTGGATTTTTTGAGATTAACTGCGATTTGGATAAAAATCGATATCTGAGGAGCCGGCAGGGTGACTAGCATGAATCTTAAGTCAAAATTGGAAAATATGGTAAGAATAGACGCCATATTGGATTTTGTAAAATTAACTCTGATTTGGATAAAAATCGATATCTGACGATCTGGCGGGGTCCATAACATGAATCCATGGTCAAAATTGTTAATTAACGTCAACACTGACGCCATATTGGATTTTGTAAGATAAACTCTGATTTGGATAAAAATCGATATCTCATGATCCGGCGGGGTCCTTAACATGAATCCAGAATCAAAACTGTATAATATTGTAATAAGTGACGCCATCTTTGATTTTGTGAGATTAACTCCGATTTGAATAAAAATCGATATCTGACGATTCAGCGGGGTCCATAACATGAATCCATAGTCAAAATTGTTAAATAATGTCAACACCGACGCCAAATTGGATTTTGGAAAATTATCTCTGATTTGGATAAAAATCGATATCTGACGATTTTTATCCAAATCGGAGTTGATATCACAAAATCCAAGATGGCGTCGATTCTTACCATATTTTCCAATTTTGACTCAAGATTCATGTTAATCACCCCGCCGGCTTCTCAGATATCGATTTTTATCCAAATCGCAGTTAATCTCACAAAATCCAAGATGGCGTCGCTTTTTACAATTTTTTACGATTTTGATTCTGGATTCATGTTAAGGATCCCGCCGGATCGCCAGATATCAATTTTTATCCAAATCGGAGTTGATCGTACAAAATCCAAGATGGCGTCGGATTTAACAATATTTTACAATTTTGACTCAAGATTTATGTTAATCACCCCGCCGGATCCTCAGATATCGATTTTTATCCAAATCGGAGTTAATCTCACAAAATCCAAGATGGCGTCGCTTTTTACAATATTTAACGATTTTGATTCTGGATTCATGTTAAGGACCCCGCCGGATCGTCAGATATCAATTTTTATCCAAATCGGAGTTGATCTTACAAAATCCAAGATGGCGTCGGTTTTAACAATATTTTACAATTTTTACTCAAGATTCGTGTTAATCACCCCGCCGGATCCTCAGATCTCGATTTTTATCCAAATCGCAGTTAATCTCACAAAATCCAAGATGGCGTCGCTTTTTACAATATTTAACGATTTTGATTCTGGATTCATGTCAAGGACCCCGCCGGATCATCAGATATCGATTTTTATCCAAATCGGAGTTAATCTCACAAAGTCCAAGATGGCGTCGATTCTTACCATATTTTCCAATTTTGACTCAAGATTCATGTTAATCACCCCGCCGGCTTCTCAGATATCGATTTTTATCCAAATCGCAGTTAATCTCACAAAATCCAAGATGGCGTCGCTTTTTACAATTTTTTACGATTTTGATTCTGGATTCATGTTAAGGATCCCGCCGGATCGCCAGATATCAATTTTTATCCAAATCGGAGTTGATCGTACAAAATCCAAGATGGCGTCGGATTTAACAATATTTTACAATTTTGACTCAAGATTTATGTTAATCACCCCGCCGGATCCTCAGATATCGATTTTTATCCAAATCGGAGTTAATCTCACAAAATCCAAGATGGCGTCGCTTTTTACAATATTTAACGATTTTGATTCTGGATTCATGTTAAGGACCCCGCCGGATCGTCAGATATCAATTTTTATCCAAATCGGAGTTGATCTTACAAAATCCAAGATGGCGTCGGTTTTAACAATATTTTACAATTTTGACTCAAGATTCATGTTAATCAACCCGCCGGATTCTCAGATATCTATTTTTATCCAAATCAGAGTCAACCTTACAAAATTTATAAATATTGATATAATCAATATTATAAAAGTGACGTTTTCTGGGTAAAGAAAGATACCACATTGTCGCTTATTGATAAGAATGATAAGGCGCTTCTGTCATAAAGAATCACTTGGAAAACCTTATCAACAGGCGACAATGTGGTACTTTTACCAAGAAAACGACACAATTTTTTAACGATTTCATAATATGTGACGTTTTGCGGTGAAAGGTACCTTATGGACGATCGGCGCTTACGCTGTTAACAAAGACGCTGATAATAATTAATAATGCGCTGCAACGCGACGTAAGCGCCGACCGTCCATAAGGTACCTTTAGCCGTAAATAGCCACATATGAAATCATAAAAAATGTGCTTTTATTTAGAAAAAGGCACTTTGCCATTCTGCCGGTTGTCGATAAGGCGCGAATGTCATAAATATTAGTTTAGAAATGAACCTTATCAACAACCGACAGAATGGTACCTTTCTTTAGTACTAAATACAAACACAAATAATAAAATCATTTGGAAAAACCGAACAAATATTAGGTGAATTAATACAATATCTGTATCAAAGGATTATAAAAATGAGGAATTCTAAGATTTCTAAGTTATAACCTTTTAACGCCCGAATAATGACGCGCCGGTGTAGTAGTGTGCGTGCGCGCACGCACACAGATAGCGAGCAGTGCGGGGCCGCTAAATGCCTATTTCGTGTCCGCGGCAAACACTCTGCCCCCTCTTAAGATGTAATATTGTGGGAGTGCCTCAAGGAAGTATTTTAGGTCCGTTATTATTTTTAATCTACATTAACGATTTGCCAGTTTTAACAAACTTCAATTGTACTCTTTTCGCTGATGATCTGTCCGTTGTTATCCCTTGTCGTGACTCTACAACATATAATAGTGACATCAATGACACAGTCAAAACCATTGTGACGTAGTTGAATCAGAACAATTTGAATGTAAATTTACAAAAGACTACATTTATTCAGTTTGATACTAGAAATGCCCACAAACAATCACTTAGGCCCACTTGCATCACCCCGGGTCAACCACTAACCCGGGGTGAAGCTGTCAAATTCCATACAAAAAAAACGCTTAAACCCGGGTTATGTGGCTAACCACGGGTGGTGCAATTGGCCCTTACTGTTACTTCTGCAAATCAAATTCTAGCGGAGTCCCATCAGATCGATTTACCTTTTTTTTTGCCTTTTATTGATATGGATCCGAATTATCCGGATCCATTGAATTTAAATATCCGAAATATCCGGATCCGAAAAATCGACGGATATTGCAAACCCTAACGGCCATCGATCGCGCCGGCAGGTGGACCGCCGTAAAATTCAATTTGACGAGCGTAAAACTTAACTTGCCCTCGCTATAAAACAGTAAAGGTCAAGGTTACCCTTTCAATTACTTTTCAAAGTACTTTAAGGGTACTTGTTCAATTACTTTTACGTTTGTAAGTTTGCTAGTCACCCGATTGTTGTAGGTACATAATTTGGGTAGATTAAAGTAAGGGATATGGGAATTTCATTATACCTCCAATAAAACCTTTAAAATGGTTGTACTGTTGCGTTCAAAATTGCATGGGCAGTTTATGAATGAATTCATTCATAATTAATTAATGAATTCATTCATAATTCATTAATGAATTCATTCATAATTCATTAATGATTGACATTCATAATTTGCCCATGCACTTTTGAACGCATGTGTACATTCTAGTTAGTAGTTAGAACTGTAAAATAACTTTAGACCAACTTTTAATTTCTAAATCTACGTTTGATTAAAAAAAATGGAAACAAATAGGTTCTGTTACTATTATTTTTTTCTCGTTACACAAGTCTATATACCGGGTGTGGCCTACAATAGGAACAATAAATTTAATCGTAGGTTCAACTCCTCAAACTGAACAACTTTTATTCAACAACTTTTTAAAATTGTGTAATTTGTAGGTTAAATTTAATAGTACTTCTAATTTAATAGTAATTCAATGTACGTTAACATCAGTCTAATTGACGTATCTTGTCATAGTACAAATAGGTAAAACTTTGCAGTACATTGCGTCTTCTTTTCTTTTTTTCATCTAAATCCACGTTATTTTTAAAAGTCGCTGAACAAATGTTGTTAAGTATGAGGAGTACAACCTACGATTAAATTTATTCCTCCTATTATAGGCCACACTCGGTATAATAGCTATTTTCACTTCTCTTGCTCGAAAAGTTCGCCTTTGTGTCGTGGCTAGGCGACACAAAATCGCTTTTCATGCACTAGGGCATAAAGTAACATCGCAGGTGGAGCGCGCTGGCCGCGGCCTCGCCCCCCACGCGGCCGGCCGCCTGCAGGCGGCCCGCGGCGGGGAGAACCCAAGCGCGCGAGTATAGATGTTACAAAATGTGATATAAAACCTAATATTTTCCTTACAATCGAAGTGAAAAGCAGAGTGTATACCTCGGGCATAAATACCCATTTTATCCTCGGCTACTATATTGGTCCTCGTTACACTCGGACCAATAAATGGTCTCGTCTAAAATGGGTCACTTTATGCCCTTGATGTACAATCTACTATTATGCAACAAGTGCGGAAAGTAGGTGATTTCCGCCGAGTGTATAAGGCGACACGAGTCGGATATCATCTTTACGCACGTGTCTCATAATAATGTTTTACTATGCATTATGGGAGTAGATAAACAATAATTATGAGCGGTAGTGTAGTAGTAGCACAGTCCACAATACCACAGCGTAGGGATGTATTCCATACAGTGAGGTAACTTCATACACGGCCAGCGGCTCGGCTCGGTGGTCGTGCTGAGGCTTAGGGTTGTCAAAAACTATGCGAAAGATATTACAGTCCGTTTGACAAACTAATTTCAATTTTACACCCCTTAAAATACGCCGCCGAATTTTCATAGAAATTCGGCGGCATTTCCTCCCCGCCTCCTTCCCCGCGCGCCCCCCATCGATGACCCAGAAATCGGCCGAGTTAACCCACTGTATGGAGTACATCCTTACGCTGTGACAATACTGAGAGCAGCGTACGGCGCGGGGGGCCCTTCGGGAGATCCCGCACTAGTGCAGAAAAGTACTACTTTCCGCAAAGTTTGGCTCCATAAGAAAACGCACTTTTCGAGCACATTTATAGGTATTTATAATCTGGTAGTATTTTTTCCCGCACGTACCTATTTGTATTTGCGTCCTCTTACCTGAAGGCATTCTGTACGGTGGCGGGGAGCAGCTCCTGCGCCTGTGTGGAGAACGACGATATGTGCCGGTCGCATTTAAGGAAGTGCAGCAGCTCGCTCGCATTCGCCATCCAGAAGGCTTGCGCGGCAGAGTCTGTGCAGCGCTCCTGTAAGATGATGTAACAAGTACACACAATGTAAAAATGTATAAAACTGTACGCACTTTCTTTGCAAATCCATTAGGTTAGGTAGAAACTAGAGAAAGCTAAAAGATGTACTTAAACAACAAGACTTTAAATCTACACGATAGACTACTCGTAGAAGACCGGTCTAGCGAGTTCATCATCATAAACTTAAGAGTTTTTTCACTCTTGTCGGTGGAGTATCTTCCAGTTCTCTCTGTCCTGCGCCAGCGTTTTGACCTTTTGATACGACATGGCTTTTACTTTTTCCTTCACTTGGTCCATGTAGCTTCGTCTTGGTTTGCCTCTACCTCTCTAGCGAGTTAAATCCATCTAAATCATCATCATCATTCCTATCGAGTACTTTTGACCAGAACGGCAACCGAATCTAATGTGCAGTTTTAGGGAATACTGGGAATGTCCAGATACACAAACGAAATAACAAATAATTTATTAATTCATGTTAATAATATTTATTTACAACCCCTAGCACCTACACGATATAGATATTGTCTAGACGTCAGGAGCGCTTAAAACATGTCCAATTTTAATTGTGTTTAACAGTTGCCCGAGAGTAGTGATCAAACCAATAATGCAAAAACAACACAGTTACGTCCTTTTAGTTAGTTAGTTAGTTATGCTGGGCGTTTTCCGCAACTCGACATCTATTGTGCCTTTTTTGCGTGATAACGAGGTAGTTACGTCCCTTTGCGTACACACCCGGAACAAAGTCGAAAGGATTCGTTTTTATACCTAACACTCAAAACATCCTCTACTAACAAGTGAGTCGCAAATTGTTGTATCCCCTAGTCGGAATGCATGAGGTATTAAAAGATATAATAATTTTCACTTCTCTTGCTCGAAAAGTTCGCCTTTGTGTCGTGGCTAGGCGACACAAAATCGCTTTTCATGCACTAGGGCATAAAGTAACATCGCAGGTGGAGCGCGCTCGCCGCGGCCTCACCCCCCGCGCGCCCGGCCGCCTGTAGGCGGCGCGCGGCGGGGAGAACCCAAGCGCGCTATGGATGTTACATTTTCAACGATTTAAACTGATATAAAACCTAATATTTTCCTTACAATCGAAGTGAAAAGCAGAGTACCCCCCCCTCAGGCATAAATACCCATTTTATCCTCGGCTACTATATTGGTCCTCGTTACACTCGGACCAATAAATGACCTCGTCTAAAATGGGTCACTTTATGCCCTTGATGTACAATCTACTATTTTCATAATGATGATAAATAGCAATTACCTGCACAGTGGCGTGTATGAGCGTGGCCACGTGGTGCAGGAACGCCGTGAGCTTGTGCGCGCGCTCGGTGGGCGTGAGCTCGGGCCGGTAGTGCGTCGACGCGCGGTACCTGAAACATTTACGAGTATCACTCTATTTACCAAGCGGTGTTAATTATGCCTGTCCACATCATTTATACTTAGATTTTTATCGCTATATAGTGTTAGAGCTGTACTCAGATGTAGATATAGCGCGTGCAACGTCGTAATTACGAGATGGCTTTGTTTCCACACACTGTCGCTAATAAAATTATATATTTATACCTTAGATTCAGGTTATCACCGTCTGTGAAGCATTCGACTTGACTGGTGTCAGTAACTAAAATTATTTTTAAATATGTACTTCCGAAAACGTTGATAAGCTGCGCTCTGCTTGATCATACTCTATGGCTTGGCAATCTTGGCATCAAATCGGGCAAACCGTCTTATTCAGTGAAATAAAATGTATGGGCGCCATAAACGACATCCCGGGTTCAGATTGTACCTTCCTTTTCAACCGACTTCAATATTTCTAAAGGACGTTCTCAATTCGTCTGTTTTTTTTTTTAATTGATGTTCTCTCATAACTCCGTCATTACTGAACCGATTTGAATTTTTTTTTTGTTTTCTGAAAGTAGACGGTTCCTGGTTGGTCCCGTTTTTTTCAAAATCCATTTCTGATGATGGGATCCATGAGGAACTGAGGGAACTCCTCAAATTTGAAAGGCACATGCATGCTGATTTGGGTGATTTCTTAAGAAACTCGAGCATTTCTTTACGAAAATCATCAATTTGGTGGAGTGGATCTGATAATGAAGACCAGGGATGGCAAAGTGGAACTGCTTCGTAATTCTCAGGACTATGATCCGATTTTAAAATATATTTTTTTGTCTGTATATAGGGTAGGGGAACCAATAAATGAACGATTAAGCGAATTACCTCACTTTGGTATTTTTTTTACGTATGTTGTAACCAATTTTCACTAAGATTTATTTTATTAAATTGCAACGGTTAACACTCACGTATTTTTATCACAATAGGCGTGACATGTGTTGTGTAGGTATTTAATATCAATATGTCTCACGAAAGTTTAAATTATAAGATTTTTTTTTTATACTATACTACATATAGTCTAGTTTAGATTAAACTATTCCAAACCCTCTTTAAACTATCCAATATTTTTATAAAAATGATTATGTTCCGAAATGGCCCATTTTCCCCAGAACATGAACAAAGTGCCCTAACTCCGAACATTTTTACCCCGAAAGATGAACCAGTAAAAATGCAAAGGGGAGTACCCTAATTATGAACAGCTGGGCACCAATAGATGAACAGTAGTATAGAAAGACGAATAAATTTAGTTCGTTCAAGTTTTGGGCACGATGTTGATGAAATGAACTAAGAAAAGTAACACAATCGTTCATGTATTGGAATGCAGCCCAGTAGATGAACTAGTAAATTCTCTTTGTTCATGTTTTAGGTATAGTTTAATCCAGTGAACAGTCCCGTTTCCATACTAAAATATGCCCCGTAATAATTGAGTTAAAAAAGGAATGTTCCGTTCATCTTTTAGTCAAAAAATTAAGGAACAGCAAACTAGAAATTTAAGATATAAATGGAGTTACCGTTAGGATTTATATAAGTATTTCAAAAAACTAACATTTACCCAAAAGTTGAACGCTGTTCAGCTATTGGATAAATCACACAATATTGGAACCATAACTTGAACAGTTAATATTTAATAAAATAAGTTAAATTATGACTTTATTAATAACGTAAAGGGTAGCGGGATTAGTCTAGAATCGTTACCAAGCAAAAGCATGTCAGTAGAAACATTATTCAATTTTATACGAATTTATTTCCTTAAATTTTGAAGCGCCATTCTTAATAAGAATTCCATACAAACGGCGATTTCGGCGCGAGGCATATTTTCGGTGAGCTCTCACAACCACATACACTGATCTATTATTTAAAAGTTTAAAGTTATATGAAGGGAAAATGTTAAAGTTTTAGTAAAAAATATTCCTAAGGTTGTAAAGTACGTCAGGATTTAATTATTGGGATTTTTAGGAACAACGTTCATCTATTGGGGGTTGTTCATCTTTTGGATCCTCTACCCTAGATGGTTTCAGGATTGTCCCGTTTTTTTCAAAATCAATTTCTGATGATGGGATCCATGAGGAACTGAGGGAACTCCTCAAATTTGAAAGGCACATGCATGATGATTTGGGTAGTTTCTTAAGACACTCGAGCATTTCTTTACGAACATCATCAATTTGGTGGAGTGGACCTGATGATGAAGACCAGGGATGTCAAAGTGGAACTGCTTGGTAATTCCCAGGACTGTCATCAGATAAAATAAAATAAAAAAAAATTCTGAAAATAGATGGTTCCAGGTTTGCCCCGTTTTTTTCAAAATCAATTTCTGATGATGGGATCCATGAGGAACTGAGGGAACTCCTCAAATTTGAAAGGCACATGCATGATGATTTGGGTAGTTTCTTAAGACACTCGAGCATTTCTTTACGAACATCATCAATTTGGTGGAGTGGACCTGATGATGAAGACCAGGGATGTCAAAGTGGAACTGCTTGGTAATTCCCAGGACTGTCATCAGATAAAATAAAATAAAAATTTTTTCTGAAAATAGATGGTTCCAGGTTTGTCCCGTTTTTTTCAAAATCAATTTCTGATGATGGGATCCATGAGGAACTGAGGGAACTCCTCAAATTTGAAAGGCACATGCATGATGATTTGGGTAGTTTCTTAAGACACTCGAGCATTTCTTTACGAACATCATCAATTTGGTGGAGTGGACCTGATGATGAAGACCAGGGATGGCAAAGTGGAACTGCTTGTTAATTCCCAGCTCGATCATCCGATTTGAGACATTCATCTTTTCTTTGTAAAGAAATACCTTCAAGATAGTCCTATTTGATTATAGTTCTATTTTGATGATGGGCTTCATGAGGGATTGAGAGAACTCCTCAAATTTTTACGGCACATGCATTCTGATTTGAGGGTTTCCTTAAGTAACTAAAACAGTGTTTTGGCGGAGCCAACATTTTGACGAACTGGATCTGATGATGAAGACCAGGGATCGCAAAGTGGAACTGGTTAATAAACCTAGCTCTACTTATTATCCTAGTTGTGGCATTCATCTTTTTGATTTGATTTATATTCTGATGATGGAGTTCTAGAAGAATTCAGAGAACTCCTCAAATTTGAACGGCAGGTTAATTGTGATTAGAGGGTGTTCATAATTAGCTTAGGCATTTTCTTACTGTGGCCATCATTTTGCTGGAGTGGACCTGATGTTGATAATCAGGGATGGCATAATGAATATGCTCGTTAATTTACTGGATGGTGGTGTATTGGATATTTGTGAAGTAAACTGGCTAACTCAAACAAATTCTTAATTTCACTTTTACCGGGAACCAAATGAAGTCGGTTTTTATTTCTTAAAAATTATTATCTTGTAGTATGGTATGTGTTTGTAATGTGTACCGACCTGGCGCAGAGGTAGAGCGTGTAGACTGGCGCCAGCTTGAAGGCGGGCGCGTGCGGGTCGAGGCGCGAGATGACGGCCGCGAGGAACTGCGCCTGCCCGGCCTCGGGGAACTCGAGCACGGCCGGCAGGATGGCCTCTTGGCCCGGCCGCGCCGCGCTGCCCACCGTCGCACTCATCCTGTATACACAACAAACATCATTGCCTGTCTTACGATGACAAAGTTTAACGTACAATTGTATTTTTCTCAAAAATGCTATGCAAACTATGCAAAGTCGACTTTTCCAGTAACAAATTCAATCAAAAATTAAAAAGTTACAGAGGTGGCAGTCTCGATTAAGCGACTGAAAAGTTGCATAATAATTCCATTATTTGTCGAGCTCCAAATTTTAAAAAATAAAACGATCATATAGAATGAAGGCATTGGCCTTAAACAGATAAAACAGAAAGTCGGTGGTTATTATTTAAAATGTTGATACCGCGACATTCTAGTTATCTTGAATAGCTTATAAACAGGGATCAGAATTTCGGATGCTTTTATACCTAAACTTCGGCCTCAGTGCCTACAACCCGAAAAGCGACCGGTAAATATCAAATGATACTTCGGAACTTATGTA
Organism: Lathronympha strigana; assembly: GCA_949128165.1. Taxonomy (NCBI): domain Eukaryota; kingdom Metazoa; phylum Arthropoda; class Insecta; order Lepidoptera; family Tortricidae; genus Lathronympha; species Lathronympha strigana. The sequence continues at coordinate 7,551,437 of OX421907.1, read as the reverse complement.
GTTCCGAAAAACTCATTGGTACGAGCCGGTAGGATTTAAACCCGAGACCTTCGTATTAGTCTCACGTCATACTGCTGGGCCACCAACGCTCTCTATTAAGCTAAATAATATTCTTACATTTTAGTTTATGTACGGAAAATGATTGATGATATTTTATCAAGTAGGTATGTACTTTCAAAATGGATTACGTGCGCGTATATAGGAGTAAATGTAAAAATCCGGAAAACGATTGCTGCATTTTTTTAACAACTTAACCACAAACCGTTCGCTCGGACCGAGCTCTAATGAGTGGCCAATTAAAATGAGTCTCGCAATCGGCTGCCGTAAACAAACTTCGAAAAATCCACATTTTATAAGAATTTGATTACCTTGGCATAAAAACAGTATTTAGTTAGGTTTCGACAAACCATTTCTTTCAGGCAAATGTTTTGCATTTGTATACTAGCCATCACCATCATCATCCTAGCGTTTTCCCGATCTTTCGCCTTGGCTGCCTAGTCCCAAGAGTTTGCGCAGACAATAGTTTATACGAATGCCATGTCATGGTCATCTGACGTTTAAATAAAGCTGAGCCTATAAAGGGAAAAGCTAAACCTTATAGAGATTAGTCCGGTTTCCTCACGAAAGAGTCTACTTTTTGCATATGTTCTGAAAAACTAGTGAGTTTACTGGTACAGAGAAGCCTCGATCTTTGGATTTAAATTCGCAAGCCTTGCTGCTAGACTACCAACGCTCTTTAGTTTCAGATATTACAAAAAAAATACAAAATTCTTTATTTCATTAAAATACAGGAGTTTTGTGATACAGGGGATGGCATAATTGCTATTTTTATAATAACAAACTTGAAAAACAATGTCAGACAAGAAAACATCATGTTTGATGATTGTGTAAGCCAATGCGGGAGCGGTAAACACGATCGGAAGGTTTAAGGTGTAATGTATAAAGTGTATAATGAGTTCACGTAACTCAATAAGTGTGGTAAATTAATGAAGGGTACCTGTTGTCGTGTCCAGATCCCCCGCTCTTCGCGCTACAAATGCTTTTGGTCTCAACGTTTCCGTCTAAATCAAAGGTGGTCTCGTAGTTATCCTTGTACTGCGAGTTGTTGGTTCTGTTTTGTGAGTGGTCCTGATCGTAGATGGAAGGCGTGTGGTCGTCGCGCAGGTAGTCCTCCTTGGAGTCGTTGAGGTGGCTAACGACGGAGTCGTTGTCGAGTTTGAGAGTATTGTTGTTGTAGGGGGTGAGAGTGTCGTTGGCGTCGCGGTACGGCGAGTAGGCGCGGTCGGGGCTCATGGGGCGGTAGTCGTCGGCGTGCGGCGCGTCGTCCACGGACGTGGGCGACATGGCGCCGGACAGCGCGCGCCCGCCCTCTGGCGACCTAGCGCCACAACGTACACAAGCGATGTCGTGAGCAGGTGATACAGACATGCAAACATAATCGTCAAGTAACAAAATAAACACGTCGGAAACGGAGGCGACGGGTTGATAGTGTTCTAGTGAGATTACAGTGTTAGGAAAATAGTGAAAGCGTTCTATTAGTATTAACGGTGGGGCAACAAAACAAAAATAAACGTTTCACTACTTTCTTAAATGATTAATAATAAAAACATTAAGATTAAACAAAACAATAATGTAGAAAGTGCAGGAATGATTTTAAAATTAATTAATTTGAAGTAATTGATTGCAAACAAACAACATGTAACGATTACTAGGACAACACTAATAACAATTATGAGATGTGAGACGATAGGGCGCTACTCACCTGTCGTATATGGAGCCGGAGCCAAAGTGTTGCGACTGTGAAAGGTTCCGGTTGATGAGGTTCTCTTGGTTCGGGTCCACGAATCGGAACGTCGACACTCGCCCGAATTTTAGTAAGCAACCGTGCTGTCAATAAAAAAATGACAATAAATCAAAAATATTTTAGGACACAAATTAGACTAATTATCCGAAAAATACCGACACTATGTAAATACCCTTCCCACGACCTAGTTATGCTGGGTATTTAGTGCTTTTAGCTTCTGTTCACAATAAAGCATGCTCGTAATAGTGCTAACTGCAAACCGAGCATTATTCATGACCGGAAACAATATTCCCACCGTCAGGCTTTGCTAGCCTACTTATTCATATTTAATGAGGGTAACCGCGAGTGAATTCGCCGCTACGGGGCGTTAGTGGACCGTGGGTCCTACGAAAAGAGGTTAAATGTCATTTTCAGTACATTTCTTCTTGGTTTTTAATGTATGTCGTTTTTATTTCGAAAGATATGCAACCTTTGAACAATTATTACAAAGAAATATACTAAATACTAGGAAATTATTATTTTGGCTCTAAAACAAACTTTAAATTGAAACGGCCGTAAACTACCGTAAATTTAGAGGTTCTAGCAACGAACATTTATACAAAAATATTTATTTTTATCAAAAATATTATTGTTATCAAACTAAAAACTACGAAAAAATAAGTAATAAAAAATACAAATCCCAATAGAATAGAGTCACAAGGTTTTTGTATAGAAATAAGTAAGAACTTACAAACCTTAAGTATAATAGATAATGTCAAAAAATATGTTTAATTCTTATGATTTTCTGTTAGCATGCATACTCCGTAGGCATCTTTAGTACCGCTTAACATATAATTACCAAGATGTTGATATTGATCAGGTTAATCTAATAACGAAGTATATTTCTTTGTAAAAAATAGCGCGACTCCCTATTTAACTGTTTTATCAAATAATATCACACAAATACGCATTAGGTACCCTTTTCATTTTCGATAACACAGAATGTACACGTCACTTAAAAATAGTTAGAAACGAATGTACCTACCTCTTTTAACATGGAAATTAATGAAAAATAGTCCTCATTGCACGAGAATCAAAGCTTCAGTTGAATGCATAACATCTGCCTTGATATAATGTGTCGCAGTAGATTACCGTTAAAATGTAAAATACGTCTCGGGAAATAGGGCAAATGAAATAGCAGTGCGGAATAGCCGAGGGGCAGGACATTAATGGTGACATTTCAGCAGCGCCCGCAGGCGGTCGAAACGACGCAACCATCGTTAGGTGAACACTAAAAAATAATGGAATCATCCAATTTTATGTGACGTACGTAAATTATATCTAGAAGCTCCACCCTAAAGACAAAGTTAAAAAACGTTTATTAATTTATTTTAACCGAATGTGGAACATAAAAGTTGTTCTCCGGTGCTTTTTGAAATGGCGATTTTGAATAATATATTGATATTGTACCTAATAATTCTAATAAATCATGTGCATTTAGAGTAGTGATGGGCAAGCGGAAAGTTTCCTATTTGGGAAACTTTCTGTAATGAAATTTACAGAGAATATTACCGTAATATTCTCGTGATATGAAAGATAGAGAAATTTATATTTTATTGCGGTCTAATGTCATGTCATTCAGGTAAAATAGACGCACAAAGACGTCGTTAATTGTATTGCAAAAGGATAATATCGTTACTGAGCAAAATAAAAAGTCACACGTAAATTACCGTAAATTTCCATAAATTCTCGTAAGTTACCGTGCAATTTTAAACGATACCTAGAAATGTATTACAAAATACGAGGGATTTAATAAATATTAGTTCAAATTGAATGAAAGTGATACAAAAATACAATTGACTGTAAAACTCGCATCAATTAGGCCACACTCGATTCGAGCGAATGCTCAGGCCAGGTATGTAGTAAAAAACTACCATGCACAGTGCACACTGCCTACGCGGAAAAGACAGTAGTAGTAGACTTAATTGTAATTTTGTACCGTTTTAACAGTCGTGGCAAAACCATCTACAGTAGAATCCGGTTGTAACGACGCCGAAGGGACCGACAATATTACGTTGTACTAACCGGAAGTCGTACTAAACAAACAGTCAATTTTAAAGTTGTTTCTCGATTTTAATAGTCACACATGCATTCATAATTCATAATGGTTCAATGTAACTCACAGAATAATTGAAATTAAGAATATTTTGCTCTTTAGTGAAAGAAACTGTTGAACCATTGACCTTTTTACACGAGATGAAACCCTTACGCGCTTAAGTTTTAGAACATTCGCTTCGAACAAAGACTTTTTCTTGTATGTATTGTTTGGTTACAATGCACCGTCACCGTTGAAACCGAACATATGCGTGTGAAATCCCGTCGTTAAAAGCGGTATGTCGATATAAGCAGTCGTAATAAACGGATGCACTTCCAAAGTGGCTTGTATGAAAACCAACCATCTGCCTATATCTACGTCGCTAAAACCGGTTGGTCATTTTATGCGGAGTCGGAGTCGTAAATTTGTGATTTGTGTCAGTGTAAAACGAATGGTTCGCCATGAAGCCAAAGTTGTTATGTTCATGACTATTTCCGAAAAAAAATGTATGAAAAAAGATGTCAGCGAATGTAAATTTAGTCACTTTACAATTTACAACCTTATTTCATTAAGCTAGGCTCAAAAGTGTGAATATATATTTGACATCGACTTTACAAGTATTCAATATCTCACGAAATTGTTGTATTACTACAAAATTTATACGCAGGGTTATAGACTATGCAAATAAAATATAAATAATTACAGGCACTTTTCATGCTATAGGATAAAATAATTAAGTTATTCATATCATTCCATATTGTGCCGCTCTACCTTTGCCATTAAAAAAAATATATATAATATATATATATATATATATATATATATGTATATTTAAAACTGAACTAAAGAAACATTTTGTTTACTTTTTTAACTGCTACAATTTGAAAGGCCCTTGACTATACATATATGTACATAAAATAATAATAGCATAGAATATGGGTACGCCGAGAACAAGAGAACAATGCAAACTTGGAAAGTATATCTTGATTATTTTTAACTAGCGACCCGCACCGGCTTTGCACGGGTTATTATAATACATATAAACCTTCCTCTTAAATCACACTATCTATTAAAAAAAACCGCATCAAAATCCTTACTATAAAACATTTATACTATGTAGTGATAGTCATTAATAATTATTTTTATTTGAAATGCAACAAATTGCAATGAAGTAATAATGCAATGTTCTTTAATTTTCAATAGTAACCACTATATTTCGTTAACAAAAAATATATTTCCTAAGAAATTTCCATGAAATTTCAGAGAACTTACGGTAATTTACGGTAACTTACGGTAATATACCTTTCTAACAAGTTTTAAGTAATGTATCTGACCGCGAGCATGAAGCACATGAAAATATGCAAATATTTCGTTATTACAAAAAGTTGGATTTTCATATCGAAAAAAAAAGTTACAAAGTAAATTGCTACTTTTGGTAATATTACCGTAATCTTTCCGAGAATATTCTCGCAGTCGGTAATATTCTCTGCAATTTCCCATCACTAGTTTAGAGATTCGACACTGACATAGACCTGTTGGGAATAACATAAACATCCTCCCTCACTAATGGGCTAATGAGGATTACCGCGAGTCGATTTTCCGCTAGGGGCGCTAATGGAACGTGGGTCCTGCGGGAACATTTCGAATGTCACTTTGACATTTCTCTCATACTGACACACCACGCATGAGTGGCGCCGCCTGGTGAGCGACAATACGGTAGCTCCCATTGAGTTCGCTGCCGGCTTGAACAGTGCCTTGTTTATTGTTTATGCTACATAGTCAGAATGTCAACTATATTTTCAGCCGATTTCAACAAAAGGAAGAGGGTTCTCAATTTGACTATATGTTTATTGTAGAAATCGGTAAACAGGAGACTGCCTGTGTCTCATTTTTCGGAAAAGAGAATGAACAGTTAAAAACGCTGCCTGGAACGTGAATTATTGCGTGTTCTAATTACGAGGTTTAATAGAAGAGTATTAACTTTCCCGCACTTAACGTCTCCTACTGTTTCGCCTTGCCATCTTTTTGAACAACATTCAGTTACCTGTAGCGGCAGAGAGTGCGGGGCGAGCGCGCGGCGCCCGTTGACGTAGACGTGCGCGTCGGCGTGCAGCGGCGTGACCACGTAGCCGCCCGCCTCGCCCGCCGCCACCACGCAGTGCCGCGGCTGGATCGACGGCCCGTACAGCTGGAGCGCCGTGCCGTTGCCCGACCCCACCTGGACACGAAGGGTAAAAAGTGAGAAGAGAAAGTGTAAGTAATAATGACAGCAAGATGATCAAGACGCAACCAATAGGGCTCGTCCACGACTTTGCGCTACAACGCGCCATGAGTGGGAGCGAGAGGTCAATCGCAGTTAAGTCGCGTAAAAGTGAATTTGTCATATACACTGATGTGTTTTGTTTTAATTAGCTCGATTCTGAAGATAATCAATAATTTATTGTTATAGGATATTTGAGACTATGTATTAGCATTTTTGCAATCGTTAAATCTAAGATGCATGTTGAGGCGACGGGAAATCCGAGTATTTTCGTGATAGTTTTTTTTTAATAAATCAAACGAAGTAGTAGCGTTATTGATGCACGTTCTGAAACGACATATGATTATGATTTGGGCTGACTTATGCATCATAATGGTGGCGAATAACATACCTACAATCCGTTTCATGTTGTTTATAGATGCTAGTTAGGTATTCTTGTAATTATATGCCATATAGACATTTAACATTTCGTATGGGTAATTAACAATGTAAACGTCTACCTGAATTATATCATTGCGGCACTATTTCAACAATAACACATTAGAAACTAGCCATTAGTTCATTATCCACATACATATAATTACAAAATAAATGTTACAATCTACCCTGGAAAACTTAAGAATGACTCATAACATACTCCGAACAATATGATAATGTTAAAAAGACCTCACGGTGTTTAGTCATGCATGACATGGCCATGGGTAGGTACCTACTTGGTATGTATTGGAAAATATATACCTTTACAGTATTATAATATTTAACATAGAAATATAATTTATGTACTAAATACAAGGTAATATTTATATGTATTCATATACACACGTATGATTTACTGATGAAACAGTCTCACAAAATAAGCAATTTACATTTTTGATATAAAAAATGAATACGCCGACATGAGCTTAATAATATGATATCAAAAGAACACAAATCTGAAACAATGTCGGTATAAACCTCGGTTTACCTATGAGCTCTATACACAATGAAAGTGTAAATCGCTATAAAGCTTGTCGAAGTTTATGCACAAACACATAAATACGTTTCGTCTACAATACAATAACCTTTGTATGACAGGAAACGCGTCTTAAACTTAGAGAAGGATTAACTATGTCTATACAAACTACTCCTACACCCCATTCAAATCTCGTCAAACAGAAACCTCCTCCGCATTTGTTATAGTAAATACCATTTAACTCTGTAGGTACGAGTAAGTCTCAGGTAGGAATGACTGCGACGGCTTTTAACACAATAACAGTTTAAATGGCAATTCGTCTTCATTTAACAAAATTATTCATGAAATAGGTACACAATGTGTAGATTGCCTTATATTATGTACACATTAATTCTTTTCCACGAGCCCCGCAATTTCGGTGTTCTCTACATATATTTATTATAATAAATGCGTAGTCATGTGCCGTGTTAAGAAGAAAGCACAATGTCACTATCGGTAACATTTGTGGAGACATATGGTTTTCTCACATTGATTAACAGCAGCCTTGGGCACACAAATAGTTTGAACTTCGGACTTCAAATTATCGCTATTCGATCGACGGAAAATACCCTATCTAAGAAAATGATATTAAATAGAAGCGTCCAACACTGATTGGATGACTCAGCGAGTATAAGACGTAGACCGTGAACACTTGAACTATCGACGTAATAAACTTACAACTGGTGAAATCGATTGCCCCGAATTGCTCCGGGAGCTCTCATTCGTTACCCCTTCTTGGTCAAAAAGACACTTAAGACAAAATAAAATAGTTTTCTTAACCGTGCTAGCCGTAACTTGAATAACTTAACGAAAGAGCTTGATGTAGATATATTTAATTGTATAATTCCTTCTGTGAGGCGTAAATTAACTGAAACATATTTTAATTAGACGTTTGTATGCAGTGTCCTGTATCGATATTTACAAGCGGTTCGTATCTTTTTTTTGTTTTCTATCATTATTTTTATTTATCTTCTTTTATACGTAGTCATAGGTACTAACATATTGTCAATCTTGTCATAGATGTAGCATATTTAAGAGTAAGCGAGGGCTGTTAGTTACTTTATATTTTGCATGTGTGTGCTTCGCGTCGTTGAGTATGTGTTAAGTGACTGTTTTTTATACAACATCTATTTGTGAGTTCCTATAATTGGCTCTGTGTCTCTATTTAAGTTCTATTTTTGTTTTACTAGCTGTTGGATCTCCTTGAATAAATAATAAATAATAATAATAGTAATAAATTGCTAAAAGTATCAGAGTCATAACTATCTTAAATTCGCTATAGTAGCTGAATAAAGAGCTTTGTCATGATTGCATGGAATTAAAGAGATATTAATTCAGGTAGTTCAACTGGATTGTTAAAGTTCAAATTCGAAATAGATAACGTCTGTTCCTAATTGATGTATGAATTATTGTCACGATTTATGGTAACAAAGTTCAAATGTGGATACACTATACATATGTTGTTCGGTCTGGTATCGGGACCACAACATTTTCGACACAGTGGCTCAGGTAGATGTGAGTGAACTTCCTAGTGTTTTCCCGACTTATGCTATGGGTTAGCGGAGCCTGGGGTTATTTGGCAACTGAATTTTAAGTTTTGTTTGGCGTAGGCCCTAGTCTTTACGAAAAGAAGAGGGAATGCTGGTCTTATTGGGTTATCTCCGATTTCCTCAAGATGTTTTCCTTCACCAAAAAGTGATTGGTTAATATCAAATGATATTTCGTACATGAGTTTACAAAGAAAGTGTTAAAATATAAGTGACGTTGATAGCTACAACGTAGTGTTAAACAATAATGTAGAAATTAGCTTCCACTCAGAACTCCAAAGGTATATTTTTCAGAAACCCCGTGAGTCACGACGGTTATGTCGCCACAGTAATAACTTACATAAAAAATTAATAATAGACTGGGTATGGCTGTCCGTAACACAATTACGCACGCTTATCATTAACACATCATGTGTCCTTAATTTGGTTAATTTCTTTATCTTTTATAACTCGTCTAATGAAGTGAAGTTAGTTTGTATGATAACAATATTATATACAACTTGGATAATTTAAATATGGGCACGTTAAGAGCCCGGTATATAAATTTGGCCGATTCAGCTGAACTTTTTGCCATAAGTTTTCACAGTTACAAAAAAATTTTTACATGTTTTAATACAAAAATTGAAAGATAATTTCAATTTAAATGGCATAAATGAAAAAGTTTTTTAAAATTGGTGTCAGTTTTTAGAAAATCCACCATTTTCTAAGAGTGCTGTTTTACCATTTTTTGATGAGTGAGCTCCAGACATCTATCTAGTTTTCGACCTTATTGCTATTAAATCATAATAAAAGGTTTTTTTGTTCAGTTTGTTTGTTTGTTTGTGTTGTTTTGAACAAATTGTTGTGTTTTTTTTGTAATTTTTGGTAGATATCCACGAACATTGGCCAAGTTTTCTCGCTAAACAGTAACTTTTTTTACATAAATGAATATGCAATTATAAAGTTTAGGTCATATTCTATCCAAAAACTAAATAGTGTGTACCCATCTCTAGTGTTTTTTTTAAACAGCACTTCAAATTGCTCTGAATAACGCTATAAAATATACGACGTAATAAATGTACCGGCAGTCTAGCTCGAGAGCTCGTAGAGAGGTCATGTCGCTCCGCGCTTTGACAATATTTACAAAGATGAGAGACCGAGAGTACAGAGGAAAGTAGTACAAGTAGTGGATATCGAGATAATGGGTGGCTGAGTAGCCCCTTGTAGATAGGATACTTTGGTATGCCTATTTATTAGAATAAAGTGTAAATGTTGTCTTTTTGCGCGTTATTGTGCAAAAGTCGTATCTCGCGCGTATTTGCACATATACCGGACTCCTAAGAGCGCACCGACTTTTTTCCGCGGACGCAGACTAGGCATTTGGCGCGCCGAGTGTGGCTCCCTATCTGTGTGCGTGCGCGCGCACACTACTACGCCGTCGACCCGTCATCTTTCTCATGTTAAAAGTCGGTAACTTAAAATTCGACATTTTTGTAATCCTGCGATGCCAAAGATGAATATATTTACCTAATATTCGGTTGAGTTTTTGTACGATTTTATTAAATTAAATGATATTCTAAAGAAATTGGTACGGTAAAAAAGTACATGCGCGTTTTGGGTTTGTTAGATTCATTTTAATGAGAACTAGGATGCAGATGGTATCGAAGATCTGATGATGGAGCAGAAAGGTGGCCACTGGAACTCAAGAATAAGTTAATGTAATACCATCGTGTTTGGAATCGTTAGTTCGGTTTCGGCGAGCACTTGGATCGTAAGTGGTGTCCAAGGTCTGATGATGGATCAGAAATATGGCCACCGGAACTTAGGAAGTAATTGATGTAATAGCCCCGTGTTTGGGCGCGTTAGTTTTGTTTTGGCGAGTACTTGGACTGTAGGTGATGTCCAAGGACTGAAGGTCTGGGTCCAAGTGCTCGCCAAAACAAAACTTACGAGCCCAAACACGGGGGCGTATTACATCAACTACTTTCTGAGTTCCGGTGGCCATATTTCTGCTTCATCATCAGGGAGCGTTCAAGTATTACGTAACGAATTTGGGGGGAGGGGGGAGTCTACTAAAACGTTACGATGCGTTACAGGGGCGGGAGGGGGGGTCTGAACTACGCGTTACGTAACATTGTTTTTTAACCCTTCAGAACGGTCGCGTAGAGATTCTCTCACACATTTTTAAAACGTTTTTTTTTCAGATGGAATAACCACATGACATTTTTTTACCTTCACAAAATTGCTTGCTTTGCTTTACAGGATAGTGAATTTTTTTTAAACTATTTATTAACAGCTGTGATAGATTTTCTCATCAATAAAGTACAATACAATAAAGTAGGTGACAAAAAATACCGCAATTCGGGTGGCCTCGTTATACTTCGGCTATCTCCGTAGACTCCAATGGCCATATTAGAAATTATATATTGATATTTTATCGGACCTCTAGCCTAGTGGGTAGCCACCCTGCCTACGAAGCTATAGGTCCCGGGATCGAATCCTGGTAAGGGCATTTATTTGTGTGGTGAGCACGAATATTTGTTCCTAAGGTATGGATGTTTTCTATGTATTTAAGTATTTATAAGTATTACATATATCGTCAAGCCTTTATTGAGCTCATTGTGGGGCTAGTTCGATTTGTGTAAAGATTGTCCCCTAATATTCAAAATACACTGTTGTATTGTGTTATGTTTTCTATTTGTGAGATTTACTCTGATCACAACAGTAATGATTATGGTACCTACAAAAAACGATTAGTCTGAAGGGTTAATTAAAACTACTAGGGAATTAAAATCTCCCAAGTCGGCAACCCTTTTCGTTGATTTTTTACGGGAGATTCCCGATTGAATAGTACGTATTTCTTGCAAGTTATGAAATGCGCGGAAGAATCCTGCTGTTCCCGCTTGAGGAGTGCATTAAAATCTGTCTTTCCAAAAAGTTTCCTGCCGCCACCCTGCCCAATCCTTCAAACCGTAAACAAGCTCGTGATACCTAGTCTGATAGACAAAGGATCATGCAAGTTTTCGCCACTTCTTGTGAGGTTGTCTGTTGATCTGTCGCCTCCTCTAGAAGGGTTTAAGCAGATGCCGTACGATTTTTTTGCTTATGGCTGATTTTATTTTAAATGTTTTCGTTTCGGTCGATTCTTTAATAAGTTTATATTTTGACAAATATATTCTATTTCAATTAGGTTTATGTTTGTAATTGCATTGCTAAAGGTAAAAATAAAGTATTAAAAATTAAATTTGTTATTCTATTTTAGTAAAACGCTAAAATAGGAGAATGCATGAGAAGAACAATGGCGGATAAATCAAAAATCTGTGAAGGACAGCATGCCTACCACGAACAACGAAAATTGGCATTGACGGGGAAACCTCTTTGTCACTCCAATGAGCAAGTGTGACAGAGATGGAGATACAAATCCGCAATCGTTCGATTTTCGTGGTATAGGCCCAGGGCCAAGTCAGGATAACGACGTAATTAAATGTATGATTAGTAGTAAAACCTTATAGAACAAAAACTTGTGAACTTTAAGTTTATGTGATATATCTATCTTTCTGTTTTCCTTTTTTTTCCATGGGTGTCCTGAAAACCAGCGCCATGCCTATGTATCTCGTATCCTAGCTATCGGCATATGCTGAGTGGCATCCATTTTGGTTCTCTCTGATATTTTGTACAAGATGTAAATAGATAAAGTTTTTTTTTCTGTGAATCAAATACATAATTTCTATTTCTATATAAAAAAAAGAACAAAAACATTAGAAATCTCTTGCTTTTAAAGACAAGACATTTCAAATGTTATGAATAATATTAACGCAATTAAAACAATAACTAAAGGTATTTTAGCGACTTTCCGGTACTTTACGCCACATAATTGTGGCCTTTAGGTAAAAAAATTGTCACTTGGTGGTTACGTAACGTTTTACTAGGGGAGGGGGGGGGGTACAGAAAAACGTTACGGCGCGTTACATGGGGGGGAGGGGGCGTCAAAAATGTCCAAAAATTGCGTTACGTAATACTTGAACGCTCCCTCAGACTTGGGACACCACTTTCAGTCCAAGTGCTCGCCAAAACAAAACTAACGAGTCCAAACACGATACTATTACATCAATTTATTCTTGAGTTCCGGTGACCATATTTCTGCTCCATCATTAGACCTTGGACACCACTTACGGGCCAAGTGCTCGCCGAAACAAAACTAACAAGTCCAAACACGTCCACGATGGTATTACATCAACTCATTGTTGAGTTCCGGTGGCCATATTTCTGCTCCCTCATCATCAGACCTTGGACACCACCTACGGCCCAAGTGCTCGCCAAAACAAAACTAACGAGTCCAAACACGGGGGTATTACATCAATTACTTCCTGAGTTCCAGTGGCCACCTTTCTACTCCATCGTCAGACCTTGGACATCTTCTACGGTCCAAGTGCTAGCCAAAAAACACCATATACATATCAGATATTAATGAAACTAACTATGAATGCCATTCTTTTTGAACTAGCTGCTATTTCCTTTGGAAGTACAAAAAATACTTATACCGTTTTGCTACCTATAACACAGTATACGTACACAATTAACATCGATATATTTTAAGATGAAGTCGCTCTGCAGAGAGACATGGTGTCGCTTCGAAGCCTTCGAACATTCGCGGCCGACTGCCTATTTCGGGTGTTGCTCACTTGTTGTATTTCAACGATCAGATTTCATAGTAATTTTGTATGGCGGATGTTGAGGGCGTTTTAAAAAAGTCATAATTAATTAATTAATCAGTATTTTGTAATAAGACTATAAGATTTATGTAGCTTATATATTTGAAAATAGATGGAGATAGTTTTTAAAAATAAAGCAAATGATTTTTCATTCACTTTTTATTAAACGCTGACACGCGTTTTTCTCAATTTTACTGCATCTAGGCGTAGACATATTTACTAAATTGTACATTATTGTAGATTTGTAGACACACTCTTTGAGATAATAATAACAAGCACCTTGTATATATTTGCAAAGAATTGTAGACGTCACACTTTTAACCGTAACTGTCGTTTTTGTTTAATATAATCTACGCCCTCTTAAAAAAACCCTGAAAACCTGATTCTTTCAGATCTGTAATTGCTTGAGCTCATTCTAATCAGAATTACGAGCTGTTTCGATCCTCATGAAAAAAAAGTGTCCCCAAATTTCCATACGAAATTTAACTTTGTGTAATTGAAATTAAGTCTGTAAATAATAAAGAAGAACTTACGACACTGAAATTTCATGTGTTTCACATTATAAATTAACTATAAGGGTTAATATGGCTACACTATCACTAATTGTATGGTTCTAAATAGAAAATATTACCTACTTACTCGTATCGTAGTGGGAATTAATGCAACAGTGGGAGGTCTTTTTAGTTACCTCGAGCAGGTCGCCGGTGATGCGCACGCGGCGGCCGTTTTCGAGCGACGAGCCGTCGGGCGCCACCTCAACGAGCACGGGCTCGCAGCCGGGGCGCGCGCTGCTGCCGGCCGCGCCGCAGCCCGCCCCGCAGCCGGCGGTCTTCTTCTTGCGCCGGCGCGGCTGCGAGTCCGCCGGCCGCCGCCGCACGTGGAACATGATGGAGCCTGGAAACGAATTATCTCTTAGGAAATACAGTTTGACAAATCAAGTCTGCCAGTAAATTAAAAAAAACTCTATGTGCCTCCCTTTTTTTCGGAGCGGCAATACAAGCGTAAGAAAAATACAGTATATATGGCTCTCTCTGACTTGACTATGCACAAATGAAAACAGATCGTTGCCAGACAAAAATAATGTAAAATATGAAAGAGAACGAAGATTACTGTGGTACCCTAGAGGTTACACAAGAAAACAGAATGGAAAGATGACATCCAACTGACTTGGGTCATACTGTACGAGTGTTGCAGCGAACAATGGAGACAGTTGGAGGGGACCTCAAATATGAGTATGACATCAATTAATTAAGGCAGGTGCAGTGAAACGCGGCCATCCTTTATACACAATTTTAAGCAGAGGTGCGTCAAGTTGCTCCGAATCAAACTGTAGGTACGTGCACTTAACCCATTCAGCGCTTTATCACGACTCTTATTCGTTACGCCTCTACGCGCCATTTTCGCCACAAAGCGGGAAAGCATGTTATCGACTACGGCGCAGCGCTACGAAAAATCCGTAACGGTGAATGAGTTAAACTAATTTGCTCATTTTCGTATGTATTATTATCGCATGGCGTCGACAATATGATAGGATACTTGTTAATTAATTCTAATAATTAAATTCAACTAATTCTTCACAGAACTAGGGTGGCAGTGTCAAGCGTTAGTGTGATCAAATCTGTGTGATGTATATCGATGCAGACCGATTTTGGTGGGTTTAGATATCGTTTAGTCATATAAACTTGGAAAGTGTAATCATCGAGTTTTTTTTAATTTATTAGAGTAGTTATTACCGCGTTCGGAGAAGTTAGTCACACGTTTATGAACGGAATCCATATCTACTTAGTAGAGGAAAGCTATTGCTAAAAGCCTAATATTTCAGCCATAAACATTTCATAACTTCAGGATAGCACGAACGAGCGCATATCAGGTATTAATTATGTATGTGTTACATAAGTAGATTGAAATCGGTTTGTAACTAATGTAAACATGCATCAAATTGCAATTTAGAACCACAAGTATAGTTAAAGTTAGTTATTAATAACCAATTATCATAAAAAAAATTGCAAATATGTTGTCCGGTGCTTATATCGAACTCTCAGCAGGCGTAATACTTCAAAATTGAGCCACGAGAGAGAAAGAGAGTTACCTAATAATATGTGTACTTGCATAAAATTAATAATGAATACCAGATAGGTAAATATATTTGCTTCCATTTAGTCGTTTATGAGACAAAGTAGCGGAAGCTTTCATTAACAGAAGCTTAATTGAAGTGAGTTAATTACAGAATTCGAGTGGCTCCTCCCTCCTCCGCCGTTCAAGGAACTATTTAGTGCATAACGTAAGTGACGTTAATTGCTCCCCGACCCCGACTCCCTGCCCCAAAGATAAAACCAAGTCTGTAATTTAACAGGCGGTATTGACCGCTCTATTGTAGCTCCTGCAGTGTACGTATCATTAGCGAGGTCATCGATTATAATAATCGATAAAAAAAATGGCTGAAATGGCTTTCTTCGTTTATTCAACCTCTGTGACGAATGCTTCAATTTACTTTTATCATATGAAAACATTTTAGTACTCGTGACCGAATTAATAGCATTCGCGTTGTCGAAAAGGCATTGTTACATTTGACATGTTCAGCCGTAAGTATTGGGCACATACTCGTATCTGAGACGCATTCCATTTAGTGGTGTCGCGGGTCTGAGAGCACTCGACCCCGCGGGGGGCGGGGTCAGGTAGACAAGCGCACCTCTAGTCTAGTGTCAACATCATTAGCGTCTACTATGCCGTCGCCCGACGACCTACTGCTGCTACGAGAACGATAGCTACGGGCTACGACATTTCGTAGACTAATTTGTTGTAGCGCTGAAACGTTCATTTGCTACGAACTAGCCAGCAGCGGTAGACGTAGTCGTAGTAGCCGTGACACACTAACCGTTTGCTTTCGTAGAATTTACATAATTTTCTGTACGGCAGAGTTTTAATGAAACTTTGTTTTAGACTTACTACGTTGTAAGCGTCAAGTAAAGAGTAATTTATTCGTTTGAATGACAGGTCGTATTAAATGCGGCCACGCCTAAAAAGTTGGAGACGGTAGTGATATGTACAGTCAAGTGCAAAAATATGGTTCGACATAATCGACTCATAAATATGGTACTACGATCTTATTACACCGGCATAAGGTGCTATGGGACATAGTTTTGAGTAAGATGTGCACCACCATATTTTTACACTTGACTGTACCAGTGCATCTCTCCTACACTAAAGCATGGTGGCTACACGTCTTTAATCTAAATATTTTTCCAGCATTGTTCTCTGAAGTGTGCGGCAAGGCACCATTCATTTATTACGTACCTAAGCCGTTGCAACTATTTGACCCCTTCCCCCTTTATGTAAGAACTAGCTTTAACCCGCGGCTTCGCCCGCGTACTAAACGTAATTTTCAACCGGCATACAAAAAAGGAGGTTTTTTTTATTTATTTCACGTGCGCTAAGCTGGATTTGAAAATCGTTGTTGGATTTGAAAATCGTTGTTGTTTTCGAAATCAGCGACCCGATAACGACCATATCAAATAAAATAGTTGTAACTGTTCTTGTTTCCCCTTTACAAACTTTGGACCATCATTTTACCCCTACTTTGAAAAATCCTATCTTTGTGCACCCCTTCACCTTATAAGAAACCTACGTACCAAATTTGGAATCTCTAGAACCAGAAATAAACCTAAAAACGACACCCATATCGATATTTCAACCCCATCGCACCCCATCAGGGAAGATGGTATCTCACGTCCGCCTCGTTGGATGTTAAAATTGTTATTGTTTTCGAAATTAGCGACCCAATAAACCAGAAAAACGATACCCATGTTGTTTTTTTACTATATTACCCATTTTACCTATTATTACTAATTTTTTGGGGGTTAATTTATCAAAAAGCCTGAAACACGTCTTTACTCATTTATCTTTAGAAAAATTCCAGTGAAGTTTCTAATAAAATAATGGAACAAATCTTGTTTCCCCATACAAACTTTGTACCCCCATTTGATCCTTTGGAGATGAATTTTGAAAGTCCTTTCTTTGGTACCCCTACGCTTTATAAGGAACCTAAGTGCTCAATTTGGAATCTCTAGAACCAGAAATAAACATATAACGACACCCGTAGGGATATTTTTAGATTTCGACCCCATCGCGTCCCAACAGGGGAGATGATATTTCACATTTGCCACGTTGGATTTTAAAATCTACGTTGTTTTCGTAATCAGCGACCCAACAAACCATGAAAACGATACCCATGCTGTTGTTTTTTTTACTTTTTCACCCCGTTATCCCCTTTTAGGGGTTGTTTTCTTAAAAATCCTGAAACAGGTGTTAACTCATTTATCTTTGTAAATACTCCTGTAAAGTTCCAAATAGAATAGTCCAACTAATTTTGTTTCCCCATACAAACTTTGTACCCCCATTTCACCCCCTTTGCAGATGAATTTTGAAAACTCCTTTCTTTATGCCCCTACACTTTATAAGAAACCTAAGTGCTAAATTTGGAATCTTTAGAAACAGAAATAAACATATAACGACACCCGTAGTGATATTTTTAGATTTCGGCCCCATCGCGCCCCAACAGGGGAGATGATATTTCACAATCGCCATGTTGGATTTTAAAATCTACGTTGTTTTCGTAATCAGCGACCCGCTAAACCATAAAAACGATACCCATGTTTTTTTACTACTCGTGTTGTAGATGTGGGTGTAAAAACCGCAAAGTTAAAGTGGGATTGGGCTGGGCACGTCTGCCATATGCACCCGGAGACGTGGGCCAAGCTGGCTACGGAATGGGACCCACGGGACTACGCAACCGGCGTAGGCCGAGAAAGAGGCAGACCGAAGAGAAGATGGCGAGACGATCTGGAGGCATTCTGCGCAGATTGGTGGGAAACTGCTAAGAATAGGACCGAATGGAAGAGACGAGGGGAGGCCTTTGCCCAGCAGTGGGACACTTAATAGGCTACTAAAAAAAAAAATTATCCCTTTTCCCCCTTTTGGGGATTAATTTCTCAAAAAGCCTGAAATATGTCTTTACTCATTTATCTTTAGGAAAATTCCTGTGAAGTTTCAAATAGAATAGTCCAACTAATCTTGTTTCCCGATAATCTCGATACAAACTTTGGACCCCCAAATCACCCTCTTAGAGAGTAAATTTAAAAAAAATCATTTCTTAGTGTACCTGTAAACTTTATAAGGAACCTACGTGCCAAATTTGGAATCTCTAGGACCAGCGGTTTCGCCACATTGGATCTTCAAATCGTTGCTTTTTTCGTGATCAGCGACCCGAAAAACCATATAAACGATACCCATGTTGATTTTTTCACTTTTGCACCCCTTTCAGAGGTTAAATTCTCAAGAAACCTGAAACACGTGGTTACTCATTCACCTTAAAGAATACTCTGGTGAAGTTTCGGATAATTCTTTAGATCCAGAAATTTACATAAAAATGACACTCATATTGATATTTTGGCATTTCAACCCCATCGCATACCAACAGGGGAGATGGTATTCCACATTCGCCACATTGGATCTTCAAATCGTTGCTTTTTTCGTGATCAGCGACCCAAAAAACCATATAAACGATACCCAAGTAAATTTTTTCAACTTTTCACCCCTTTTACCTCTTTCAGGGGTTAAATTCTCAAAAAACCTTAAACACGTGTTTACTCATTTACCTTAAAGAATACCTGAGAAGAAATCCTGTGACGTTTCAGATAAAATAGTCTAACTAATCTTGTTTCCCCATACAAACTTTGGACCCCCGTTTCAACCCCTTAGGAGGTGAATTTTGAAAAATCCTTCCTTAGTGCTCGCCTACACCATAAAAGGAACCTACGTGCCAAATTTGAAGTCTATAGGACCAGCCGTTTGGGCTGTGCGTTGATATGTCAGTCAGTCAGTCAGTCAGCTTCTTCTTTTATATATTTAGATAATACGACATTTTAAGCAAGATTCCAAATTGCCTGATATCGATGAGGCGCTACTGCTATTAATATTTATTTGGAATTGAACCTTATCAAGAACCTTCAGCGTAACTTGCAAAATTTGTCAACATCCTAATAGGTACTTGATTTAAAAATCCGGCGAAGTGCGAGTCGGACTCGCCCACCAAGGGTTCCGTACAAACTTATAGCTGCAACTGCATCTCGAGGTAGAAATTTGACGTCAGTCCCATATATTGACAGATTAGATCACTAGTTTTGACGGCATAGAGTTAGTATGCGAGTTTGTTTTTCCTTGATATTTTTTTAATAATCGTAAATCGTTTATTTTCACATTGCTTAAAAGGCGGTACTTACACCATTATGTTATAAATTTAAAGAAATTTTTAATAAAAAAAAGTAATAAATATAGGGTCCATATTATTATTTCCTGTAATATTTATGATAATGTTAACGCTGTGTAATAATTATTTTTTTTCGTTTGTAAACTACGTAGTTAATGGGGGGGGGGGGGGGTATTTTTTTACATTTCCATTCATAAATCATAAATTGTTCACTGTAAAAATTAAGAAAAAAAAGGATTTAGAATGTGCAAATCAAGCCCTTTCAAATGATACCCCACATGACCCAATAACCTTTTTATTTTTGCATTCTCTTTTATAAATAACTACGTTAACTTTGTTTATAACTATTCCAAATTTCAAATCGGTAGCTTTAGTAGTTCTCGAGATATTTAACGATGTGACAGACAGACAGTTTTTTTTCGTTTCCACCCTAAAATGTATCGTTGGATAGGTAGTTGAAAAAGAATAGGGGTTTGCTAAAAACATTTTTTGATAAAGTGAAGATCAAGATTTAAAAAATGAAAAGAATCATAAAAATAGAGCTTTATGAAGACTTTCATTTACTTCACATTATTTTGAACTTGGTGAGTTAAACCATTTTTGATTTTTTGCAAAAAAAACCTATCTTCTCGGTTTGAAAAGGGTTTAAAAAGGTTTAACGTCGCGAAGATACTCCTTTTTTATTGTTATGAACCTGATTTACCTGATATCTATTAAGGCCGTCCCCTATCCCAATGACCTCGGCGATTTGAGCTTTCTTCCCCTCCCGCTTCCTTTCCTCGCTGGTTATACAATACGTCAATAAGCATAAGTCGTCACCTAGGAAGAGCTGCTTGTACTTAGGACGCAACCCTATAAACTACTAGTGCCATCTTACACGATTGGCCCCCGTCGCCCGCGCAGGCATCTCGAGCCGGCGTTTTTGGAAAAATGCGTGTAATAGCTTTTTCTCGAAAAGTACAAAACCTATCCAAAAATCAGTAGATGCGTTTAAAGTAAACATAAATATGTACTGCTTGTCTTAGTTTCTTGTACTTACGACGCATCATAAGGGAGTAGATACAGATTTAAGGTAGAAAAAAGGGTTTACGGTTATTTTTTTTTCTCTTGATGTATAATGTTTTTCGACAATTTAGTAGAACCAATGTTGACCAAATACCTAGCTACATTATATATTTTTTTCAAGCGTTGTGCTTGGAGCTGAACAAAGCCTATTCACTTTAAAAACAGTGAAATATGCCGGGTAGCCCCTTAAAACCCTTTATAAGTTCGCCTATTGTGACGGACGGTAAACTACGGAACCCTACACAGATTTTGGCCCGACATGCTCTTGGCCGGTTTTTAGCATTTTGGTATGGAACCCTAAGAACTTTGTACTGATAATGAGTAAGGTAACAGACAAACAGATTAGGACGGTGTTTGAACGTTGACTTTTAAGTCGGTATAGGCTAATTACATTTGATAGCTTTGTACGGAGTTTGACATCTATGTTCCGAGCGAAAGTGCTTTTTGGAGTTTATCCTGCCTCCGATATTTAATTTGCTCTTAAACTTATAATATAACTCTTTCAAATGACTTGTTTAATGCGATAAAGAAATCGTTTAGAGTCACATGAAAGAGTCGTAAGGTATCATTTTATGTATTCAACTTTATTAGTCAAAAAGCGACTTCAGATGTCAGATACAGTTTCCCAGTTTCCCTATAGCCAAAGAAAAATTGACGCGTCGCCATGGATAAGTAAATATATTAGCCGAAGGTCGAGGTCGAGACATCACGGAAAACGAAAGGTCCGAGAAATCTGCTGATCAAACTTCCAATCGTCGGCGGAGAATCAATCATAACAACAGACAGAGCCGCTGATGTCCAGATCGATTCATCAAACAAAGGCGATAAGCCATTACTAATTACTATCATCGTAATAGTCGCTTCCTGCGTTCCAAGTAATATAACAACATTTTATTGGAGCTACGTTTGGCTTGTGAGTACTCGTATCGTACCTAAACTTGGGAACACAGCGTAGTTAAATATGCGCATCAATTTCGGAGCTTGTAACGACAAACCAAATACCATTGTAGGCCCTGAGCTGTACAAAGGTCAAACTTAACAACAAAAGTTTTGGAGTTTTTAATCATGTCAAATAATTTAAGTAGGATTGTACAATCACCAAACTATAGTTCAGTAGCACACTGTAGTTCATCACATATGTATTTAAGTGTTAATGCATTTTCTTTGTTGTCAAGTTTTTTTTTTCATTATGAGGATTTTACCTTTTATTTAGGTGTGAAACTTTATAGTAAACTATGCTTATTTGAATCTTAGTCAGGAGGTATGAGACTGGGTAAGTGGCGTGGTTTTACAGTACATACAGTCACCAGCTATTAAGGCCGCAAAAATATCTGACGCAATCTTATTTGTACCGCCATAAGAGCGTGTCACATATTTTTGCGGCCTTCATAGCGGAAGATACTATTGCAGGTACACTTAAATAAGTTCGCCACGTTCGTTTGACATCACCCAAATAGGGTTTCCTAGCGGCACATCGGGTTCCACTAGGTGGCAAAATCAATAAGCAACTTGCATTCGTATAAACATTATCTATTTATGAAGGCTTTAGCCATGGTGGGATCTGAAAAATATCACGCTACAATTTAATAAATATTACCTACAATTACAATATAAAGCACGAATCAAATCATTTATTTTCATCTTCATATTTTTAATGATGTGTATTCGGTACTAAAAGGTACATACAAAAACTTAATAAACTAAAACTTAACTAAAAAGACTTAAATAAACTAAAAGTTAAATTAATCATTTATTAAATGTAATAAATGTTTTGATTCATGTTTTTTTGTTTTTTAAGTAGTCATACTACTATATATAAATTATAAATTGAAAGAGATGTCATATACTACAGAAAAAGTGACCAAGGCCCCCGGTGCTTTCTCTTTCTCCTTATAAATATTACTAAATTGAGGTGGTGTGACGGTTATGTCCTAATTTATAACATAATACAAAGCCGCGTCAAGTAAATAAGTAAAATAAGCCGGCGTTCTACTGGTAATGTTTTAGTTTGAATCAAAACAAAACTGCTTAACAATAGCCGAAAAGGTTATTTATCGCTCGTTGTAATAAAATAAATTAAAAAAACGTAGCAGCCCTGCCGTAAAAGTTTAGATGACAAAGGTTTTGGGTCGTGAAATGCCTTTTGGTGACATGTTGCAGCAACACAAAAAATAAATAAATGTACCTACTTATGTAACAGGTTCTGAGAGCGCTATAATACCTATTAATACATTTATTTAGAATGATCAACGTATTCAAGTAACAAGCCACTACGAAATCTTACAAATTCTACAAAGATTGCATGGAAACGTCATCGTTACAAAATTGTGTAATATAATATGTGCAAATAGTAGAATTCAGCGCGAGAAAGTAGGTATGTGTAAGTACTGGAATGGTGTGTACTAGAAATAGGTGATTTTGAAAATTGTTATTACCAAGGACAACTTCCTTTTTTCCGTATCGAAGTCTGGAACTAAAGGATCTGTTCATCATCATTTTTGAGGAACAGCAAACTATGTTTCGTAGTCATGCTCGATGCTACCGCGAATGGTGTGATAATTTTCCCACGTGACACCAATGCGGCGGTTCAAATGAAACTGGCCTTAATACTTCGGCCACACTATATAGCACTGGACGCTCATAAGCAATGCAATAAGGCATTAAGGTAAAGGCACCTGCTCAGCGATATTTCTGTTTACGACAATAGCTAGTTGGATGCCAGCCAATTTTAATATGATGATGGACGGTAGAAATGAATTCGATTAGTATTCTTTTCTAGCTGGAAACGTATTTTTATCAATCGAATCAAGTAAGTTTCCAAGCTTAGATGACAAAAAATGATTGCAATGTTTCCCCTTAAGTAAGAGTTGTATCAGTAATTAAATAGCTGTAGGTATCGCCGGTATCCGCCCTTATGGAGAGGTTAAATTTTAACGAAACCATTGTACAAGCACTATAATGGAGAACTTTTTAATGAAGTGTAGCGAGGGCACTTGTGAACAATACGAGAGTTATAACTGCGTCGAGTTTAGGTATTCCCACTTTATTTATTTTTATTAAATTACTTCGTTCAGTCTGACAATGACAATGTAATATATCGTCTATATCGATACAAAAAACGTGATATAGAATATAAGTCCGGTGTTAAATGACAATTTAATTACATTCACAATTTTTTAGAAAGTTTTCCATCAAACGCATTTCCCAATAGTTAACCACCAATAATTTAAAACAAATTTAGTACCTGATTAAATCGCCATTTTATAGAACTAATTATATTAACTACTGGATCACAGTAACAAGTAAATAAGTTAGTTATTTAGTTTGAGTACGGTTTCGCTATACAAACTCTATTGAGCGGTTCGAACGTCAAGCTCAACTTTGTTATTGTTGGAGTAACAAAGTCTTTACGCTCGATCGTCTACTGAATTATACACGTGGTTCACTGGGTCATCCGAGTCCTCTAGCACCATTGTTATATGTAGTTAGGTAATATTTTTGTTGAAAACGATACAAGCCATCTTCATTGTTTTTCCACTCTTTGCAACACTGTAGGTACATAAATAAACACAGATGTTTTCGCAAAATTAATCAACACTACGCTGAGCACAGGTTGAGCAAAAGATAGGTGCGGCATGGTTTCCCTGCTCGACCAAAACTTGCAATTTTCGTTTGCTTGTGGTAATGAACACTAGTTGTTGGGCGCTGCGGTGCCGCGCCCGGCGCCCGCCCGTCTTGCGCCGGTACACCCGATGGTACTGTCGCGTGCCTGCGTGACTTATGAGCGTAATTACCCCACCTGTAGCTCGACAAATACCGTAATGTTTTTATAAACTATCGATACCATCAAAGAGAAATTGTTTTTTAATTTACTTGAGCCGATCAACACGAATGTGTGTATGTAAAGGTACAGTCAACCATTCGGAGCCCTAGGCCACTCTAGAACCATGTCAAAATGACGAGCAGTGAGAGATTTCTTACAATCTGATTTATAGCGTCACTATGACATAGTACTACAGTGGCCTAGAATTCCAATTGGTTTACTGTACGGCACTCATCGAAAAGCAAACAAATGGCACCCGACCCCCGACTGTTGGTAAACGGACACCGAAGGCTATGAACGCCTTTTTCCAGCAGGGAGAGTTTCGCGGATGATCGCGGACTACGATGGTGTTATCAAAATTTAATCGCATTGTATTGTAACAATCTTACGGCTGTGCGCGATGCTAACTCTTCAGACTACTTTAAAGCCTAAAGGATAACTGCAGATCTCTCAAAGGTATGTTGGTACGGTAGTCATACTAGTCATTTTTTTTTTTTTCTTTATTAAGGAGCTTTTCGTTAAACGAATATGTTGCCCCGTACTTAAGCACTTAATTAACAGAGTTCAAATAGCCAAGTCAACATTTCTCTCTTTTAGACCGTATTTAACAATATTTAATATCTTTCCGACCGCCTCAGACATGGGATTTGCTAGGTAAGTATTGCATAGTCCAATGGAACAGTCATTAAATAATTGCCGTCTAGGTACTTCGTTCCGGACACACTCCATTATAATGTGATACACATCTTCGACTCGATTACATAAGGTGCATAATTCCGTGTTCACTTTGCGCATAAGGAATGCGAATTTGTTCAATGGAAGGTGTCCAGAACGCAATCTTAACAATAAAACGAGGTCGTGCCTAGGTAACCCAACTTTATCAATCCAAGGCGAATGAAAGGGTTGTGACTGTATGGTCTTAAACCAAACACCTTTCTCCAGCGATCTCTTATCGAAATATTCCTTCCATAATTCGCGACACTTGGATTGGACTAAATGTAAACAGTCATTAAATGGGGGTAGGAAGTGAACTTCAATACCATCGCTGCACGCCTGTTTTGCCAATGAATCAGCTGTCTCATTGCCGATTATGCCTACGTGAGATGGAATCCATTGAAGTGCGATGACCTTTGACATAGATTTTAATTCTAGAATTGTTTTTATTATTGTGTAGGCTATCGGACGAGCGACGCGATCTGCATGCACATTGGCTCGCGAACTGAACTGAAAGTAGGCCGCGAATAACGAAATTCCACAACGATAAGCAAGTTTCGCTCATTGTTCTTCCTCTGATGGCTTTCATATTTAACGAACAGCAAACACGTGTATGAGTGAACTCACCCCTTCAATATCTGGCTTTCAAAATATCATTTTAAAGCCGTTTCACGGGCACATATTACCAATTCAGAAGATATAGGTACCTACATCTTGTGCTAAGCAAGTGGTCAGAAATTGTTTCTCCTGAATAGGGGTGTGCCAACAATTTTGGAATATTCGTAGATACAAAATGTGATTTTGTCTTGGAATTAAGTACTGTCAATAAGTACAATTTAGATTTTTATCTTCATACACAAACTTGAAAACATGGAATTAGAACATCTAATGATTTTACTTTTAAAATATTTGCGGGTGGCGATCACAATATTTTACACTAAATCACTAGTCTCTCTATATTCGATGTTCGATATAGATACGGCACTAAACAAAAACGTGATGTTGTGAAACGTCCATTCACTTCACAATAAAGTAATATCTGAAAACATCTGGTATTGGCCGGCCATTCAATTATAAGAAGCGACGTGGAAAACGTTTCCGTACCGCGCAAGTAAACAGCGGGCGTCCGATAGTGATCTAAAACGTCACTCCGCATTACACATAACATGATCAGGGCCGGATGGTGTGTAAAGGAAAAGCTCTATATCAGAAAGGTCACAACCACAATACCGTTCATATACTTGTCAAAGGTTCCCCGAGGACGTTCACACTTTGTAAGATAGCTATATCTAAGTATAAAGCTGAAATGTCACGGTGTGTTTATAACTTTGATAGTTTTTGTTTAAAGGTTTGATATAATAGCTATTTTTCTACGCACACATCATTCGTGCTCTAAAATGCGTTCAGAAACCATAGGCCAGCATTACCAAACAGCAAGAGTTAACGGAACTGTCATTTTAATATTACCTACTGAAAACAGTAGGCAAGTTAGCAAGCAGTTTAAATTTGGAACAGCTGTCAAATTCAAGTGGGTTGTCTATTCTAGATTCAAACGCCACCATTCTGGGCTGTCATTTGTTTGTTGGCGTTGTACTGCTTACGAGTGAAAAATTGTGCAAAATTTGTGTTTCTGCATGTATTCAATAAATTTTTTAATTTACCGAGTGAGCGAAGCGTCTCCGTTTCAGATTAGGCAAAAATACTTTCTTGTGTCCGGCTGTCTGTCTGTTTATCCATTTTAGCCGTCTCTACAGGTCGCATTTATCAACCAATTCTTGTGAAATTTTGTAAGCATGTTCGTTATATTTTTTTGTCGATTAAGTTTTTAGGAAATTTTCTTAAAGGCTGGAATTGGCACAAAGGTCCTTAGCGCCATAAATTCCAACTGCGCTTAGGACCTTTGTGCCAATACCAATATAATCTCGTAGTAGTATCTATAATTTATAGGTAAATATTTGGAGAAAAAAATTAATGCATCCGAGCGACGGTTTTATTTTGCAAGTGGTAGTTTTCAAAGTTTGTGGGTTTATCGGGTCTGGCAGATGAAACAGTAAACGCGGACTCAAGCGTACTAAAATCGTACATATTCAACACAAAGGCATAAGAAACATAATTAAGACATTCTCTAAATTCAAAATGCCAGTCAAATGCTTCGAACCTTTCGTTTCAAGAGACTAATATAGGCCACGATTAGTGTTTTATAATTAGACCCACTTGCACCACCCAGGTTTGCCGCTAATCCGGAGCTATGATGTCAAATTCCATACAAAAAAGGCTTGACTTGGGGATACGTGATACGTGCCTAACCCCGGGTGAAGCTAGTGGCCCTTACGGAAATAGAAAAAAGTTAAATAGTTATTTGAAAATTCAACCAATATTCTAGCTTCAGCTAATTATTAGTAATTGTTTTCGTGAATTATGTATTCGTAAACTATGTCGAAAAAGGATAATCATTCGATAAATTTATTCGTCATTCGCGAATGTTTTTGTTATTCTCAATCGTTATTCGTCATTCCAATAAATTTTGCTCATCTTTGGACTTTGGCTTTCATTATGTTCGACTTGTAGGTGCAATATAATAATAACAGCACCATTTTTTGACTGCGAGTTACAAGCGAGTGGTGTAGGAGGACGGTCTGCTTCAAGTGAAGTTGATGTAATTGTCTCTATTCAATCCGATGTCATTCTTACATTTTATTGTACTCTTTAGCATGGAGTATACAGACCATAACGTACTTGGCTTATATTACTTTGCTAATTCGTTGAAATACGCCAGGAAGACATTTTCTGAAAATGATCCGGCTTTCTTATTCTTTTTCCAGCACAAATTCATATATGTACTTTTCTTTTGACTGAGCTCTGAAGCGGTAGAAGGCTTATATTAGCTTCTTGCGCTTCTTGTCTAACATTTTCCAGAGTTAAAATTTCGTCACCTGAACTCGACATTTTTTCAATTTCAAAATGATGACTAACTGCTACACATCGCAATTAGGCAGGCGCATTATTTACATTTAGCCAAACCATCTTTAGTGATTATTTAAAATATTATTATATATAAAGTCTAAATAATGACACGACGCGACGAATGATATAGTTAGTTATAATTTATAACTTATAAATACAGAGAGGTTATATTATAGGAATAGGAAAATAGTCAAGTTTCTATTGGCGCTTGTCAAATAGGTGTCTTCGCTGTCATCGATCTCTTGGTTATCAATCAACTATTGACGCTTTCGTCTAACGCCTGAGCGTTAAATGACAGCAGTAGTTTTTGAGCGTACCTACCTAACGAACCGTGACTACAGGCTTGGCCTCTATGCTTGGAACTATCCATTCTAACAATATTACTTTGCAAGGCACGAAATAGGTAACCGTTCCAGTAGTCGGTCAGTAAATCAAACAGTCACCTGCAATAATGTTTAACACAACAAGAAGAAGCATCCAAAAACCTAATGTTATTGCACTTATTGCAGGTGAATAGAATACTACGATATATACAGCTGTAGATAAGTAGGTACTTTATTTTTTCTCGTCGCACATTCAATATAACACTAATAGATAACTACGTGATAATGACGGTCAATGGATTTTGACTCCAACAATAGTGATAGATAGATAGATAGATTGTATTACAAGGGATCAAAATGATATATTTCCGGTGATGGCGTACCTACATTGAATTCCGAATGAAACGATGGATTCTAAAGTAAAATCCTGAGCGTAATTGAGGGATTCAAGCGTTAACATGACGAAAATAATTTTGATACCTTGTGACACATACTGCTTTTCACACCAACTAAGAGGCAATAAACAAAACCAAACAGTATTATATACTAGCACCACGATGCACTTGAACAGAAAAGTGCCACTTTGATCCCTCCCAGCATAGAAGAAAAGTGCCACTTTGATCCCTCCTAGCTTGAACAGAAAAAATCCTTTTATGAATAGGTGGTGTGAGAAATATTTTTACTTTTGGAGTAAAGCCAAAATCTGTGACCATTTTGTTACGGAACTCCAAAAGCTTTCCGAGGCAACACCGTTGTCGCCTTTATTATGTTGTAAATAAACAAGAGCTACTCAACGGCCCTCTGCACCGGCACGGGCCCAGTCAAATGCAGCGGAGATAGCTCTGCGCGTCGCTACCTTACGTAAACAAAGCCTTTGTCGAAGTCTGCATACCCCAGTGAACGTCATCATCAATAAATTTATAAATTTCACGTTTACGAACGGTTTTGTTACCTACTGAGTGCTGGTTGGTACAGTATTTAAGAAGAATAATTGTTTGCGTTTTTGTTTTACACAGCATGTCACTTGAAGTCACTAACAGTGAGTGACACGTTGGGTTTTGAAACAGAAACGCTATCCGGCAGGATAAGCTAATTATGGAAGTGATCAATAGGTAAGATTTGTTCCCAATAAATCGGCTTTGCAAAATAAGCAAGGAATTTTCCACGCAATTATTGTTATTCCTTCTCCCTAGCGTTTGCCCGGCTAATAACAAGGCTCATGTAGCCTTGCGTCCTCATTGGCAACAAATCTCATGATTTGGCGTAGGCGCTAGTTTTACGAAAGCTGCCACCTGACCTTCCAAAACAAAGGGTAAACTAGGCATTCTTGGGATTAGTCCGGTTTCCTCACGATGTTTTCCTTCACTGAAAAGCGATTGGTAAATGCCATTAATGATATTTCGTACATATTATTCGATAAACTCATTAGTGTCAACCGGGTTAGAGCCCGCGACCTTCGGATTGAAAGTCGCACGTTCTTACCGCTGGGCCACCATGCCAACAACGCGTAATGATTGCTATTATACATTTTAAAGTGAATTTCGCAAATGAATCCGTCATAATTTTATTAAGGCTGAGCTTCACTCGCGATTAATTCGTTTTTTTTAACAACGGCGGTGGAGAAAGCTTTTGTTGAATAATGAATATTTTTAATCGGGTCAGAAATTTGTGACCGCCGCAAAGCTTTGTATTGTACCTAGCGTGTTAGCGACTCAGTTAAAATAACCGTTTCCCTTTATTTATAAAAAAACTGCAATATTTAGAAAACGTAAAATACATAACGTTTTCGGGAATAAGTACACCAACTGACGTATTGTCATTAGATTTTGAGTTTTGAGTTTCTTAGTTGTAGTGAGAGTCCTAGTTTCCAGTTCACAGTATTAGACTGGCAATATAGTCATTTTTGACGCTGACTGATGGCCCTAGTTTCACAAATTACTAATTAAATTCACACTTCTCTGGCATGTATCATCAATTTTGATTAAAACGTCATCAATTTAAGTTAACTGCTAAATAAAGTGTGGACACGCAAAAATATGGTCGTGCATGATCTTTTTAATGAATGTTCATTCTAAAACTTCGTTCTTTAGATATATTCTATGAAATAAAAAAGCATCTAATATAAAAATATAGGCGTTTGCGCCAAATATATATTCCATCATAACTTTTATCTTTTGAACAATGTTTTCTGACAACTTTCACTCGCTTAGGTACTACTGTAACAACGTCACAGTTGTAATTTAATTTTCACAAGCTGTTTTACGAAAAAATACATGTTGAAACTTTGCTACTTGAGGTTTGCAGGAAGACTTCCTACTCCAAGCACTGAAAGTAGTTTTTATATGGGAAACATTTTGTTGTCCAAAAGGCAAATACCCCATAAGTTAATTATCTTCTAACTAATTCAAACTGAGACCCATTAGAAAAAGTTAGTTGTTGTGAAATGTCTTGAAGTAAAGTAAAATAGTCCATTTAATACAATAAAAATATTTTTTCAGCATTTGGGGCAGCACCAACTCACTCCTGAAGGTTATAGCTGGGAGGATGGACAGCCCCATCTTAGCTCACTGGATGTCTGTGCACGTTACTTCCAATTATAATTATACATTCCACTAACAATAGTTATTTAAATTAGAATAAGATTTTCTAACATAATATGGATCAATTTCCGAAATAAACTATTTCATTTCATTTCATTTCATAACTTGCTAAAGATTGTCAGGAGACGTTGTTCAAAGACCTAAAGGTATGACGGAATATATTTGGCAAAAACTCATAAACGCCCATACATTCTAACTTAGCTTCTTTATAGGATTATATCTAAAGATTATGTAAAGTACGAACTGTTTGGAAATCAATATTCATTACTACAAAGGTATATCAGATCATGCGCGACCAAATTTTATCGTGTCCACTCTTCACATCACACGCAGAAAATCAATATTCCATTTTTTTTATGTCGCACCAACATCCAACATCCATTAGAGGTTTGACTTCGATTTGAAACGGTTCTGCATTTAAAAATTCAAGCACGTTTCTGCTGATTTCAGGACAATTACACCCTATTAATACGTTTGAGGAGTAGAATACGCTAGAAACCCTTTGAAGTTTAATATTACCTTAATTTTACTGCTCCAGATGTTCCAAATTGGGCAAATTGTTTCTTTATAGAGGCTGATTTATTTTATTTTAAATTAAATTTTATATATTTTTGGGAAACGTACAGCGAATAATAATACATAAATTTAAAACTAATATAGAATAGACAAAAGCCAAAACAGTTTCCACTAATGGATTAAAAACATTTTTGTTGGTCACCAACTATATTTATTTATTTATTTCAAAAATAGTTTACAAAAAATAGTTTAATAGTTAGTTTGGTATTAGTTTAGTTGGTTTTGTTAACCAACTCCATTTTTAGGGTTCCGTAGACAACTAGGAACCCTTATAGTTTCGCCATGTCTGTCTGTCAGTCCGTTCGCCTGCGGCTTAGCTCAGTGACCGTTAGTACTAGAAAGCTGTAATTTGGTATGAAAACATCAATCATGCCGACGAAGTGGTAAAATAAAAAGTGTTTTTTTTTGCGGTACTTACCTCCCATAAATACATACATGAAATTTGGGTGTTTTTTTTTTCTTCAACCGTAAAGTGTAGGTTATCTTTGGATAGGTTTTTTTTTAAGTTAATATTTTTGCAGGGTGTGGAGCAGCCCTAACAGTGTCTAAGTCATTGCTGTAAAATGGGACAATCGTATTCTATTTTTCTGGGTGAAAAAGAATGCATTTTCAAGTTGCGTCACCCCGAAAATATTACTATAGAAACTGGTCTGCCATTTAGTTTGTATAATTTAAATTTTAGTTGAATAAAATTGTACTTTATCGATTTTAATTGACTGTTTACTAACAGATTCTAAATTGTGTACTAACTAAATATGGGTGTAAAAGCGTGAAATAAAGTAATTCATTCATTCATTTATCTTCTCGTCTGTATCTAGAATTCTAGATACAGACGGCAAGTACTTACAACGCCAAAGAATTGCATTCATGGGTTTGCTAGTTACTACAGAAGAGTTCTCATTTCTTCATCTCCTGCATCCATGATAAGTTAAGTTGAATGCTCCCAAAATACTGCACATATAAATATGCTGCAAATGCTTGCAAAGTTTCATATCGACAACATTAGAAAATTGCATTACATTAAATTAGAAAAGAAAATTAGTGTTGAGGTTACAATTGACTTGTGAGATTATATTACAAGTGAAGTTTAAAACGGTTGGTTAAAATATGAATATAAGGCTTTCTAAAATGAGGATACTGAAAATAAATTAAAAATGTTACTATCCGTTAATTACTAAACGGGAGTCGTTGTTTTCGTAAATGACGTAGCTTTAAAACATTTAAATTAAACTGATGAAAGGAACACAAATCCACAAAGGGGAAACTAGCGCCATTGGCTGGTCTGGTAAGCATTTGAGCGTTTTTATTTTTTGTTGTAAAAAACATATTTTTTTAATTGGAAATTATAATGTGTTTTCTATTCAAAACTGCGAGCTTTTTCCAACTTCGTAGGAGAAAAGAAGTGTCCTAAAATTTCCATACTTGTTTTAAACTTTACTATAACTATGTACAAAAGTAAAACAAAAGTAGCGAAATGGGAAAAAATCTTTGGACACCTTTTTCCCGTACAAGGACTGAAAGACCTCGTTTTTTCAACAATAAATAAAAACGCCCATTTGCAATTTCTTAGGTTATTTAGTACTCGACTATGGTTAAATTATACGGACTACTTTAATATTTAGGCAACATTAATAAGTGAATGGTTATCTATAGCCTCTTTTTAAACATATAGTAGGTACGATGTATATACTGAACACAACTTGAATGTTAAGAAAATAAAAGCGTGTGCATATACCCGTAAATACTTCGCTCGCTTGGTCAATTCTACTGACCGTACCTAATCTATAGGAATCTCGGATGTGGGTGCAGTGGCCGAGACGCCAGTAGGTAAGCACGCAAAGGCACAATGTTAGGCGACCTCGCGTAAGCCAACAGCACGGGCTCGGCAGGCCTAGTTAGAGCACACAGGTATACATCATTCCTACATGTAACCATTATTTGATGTTGCAGCACTGATTGAAATCCCAGGGTTTAAATAGCTTAACTGAGACAGAGCAGGTTATACACGGCACAGGGTAGTGCGAGGACGCTGTATCCTGACCGCTCCGTACCTCATGTCACTCTCGATCCAGCGCAACGACGACAAGTCACCGTGAGTTAACGTGTTCATGTATCGTTAAGTATTTGATAAAGCAAGCGATCTTATAAAATAGTCTAACGTGTAAATGTTCTTAAGTACCCTTACCTACTACAAACTACAACCATATTTAAAAATGTTTTACATATTTATATACACTTAGCGCCACTTGCGCAAACCAGGGTTAGACAACTAACCCGGAGTTAACTGTCACATTCTTAACACTGAGTTAGTTGGCAAACCCCGGTTGACGCAAGTGGCACTTAGGTTATTATGATTAACATAAGTTAGCATTAACTGCCTGTAAGGCTACTTAAACAAGTTGAAATTACTAACCAAACCAGTGTACTTCATAAGCTCATAAATGACTGACTATAGCTACATACACCATCAAGCCATAAAAACGTAACGGTTTTGTGTTGTCGAGAGTCTTAAAGGTGGACTGAAGAACGATTAGATGTCTGGATGGAGTAGACTATAATGCCAAAATGACTACGTAGGTATGCAACAAAGCATCATTACGAAAAATACTTTAAAATCGGTCAGCAAATATCGGGGTCTCGGGATATATATATATATCAACAAAAGAATCCCTTAGGCCTTCGAATGGAATCTTCTCAGCAAACAATCGTCATAATATAGGCCATAGCATCTGACCTTTCGGCCGTAACCCGTCCATGAGGCCGGGTTTCGTATGATGCCCAGAGTGAATACAAATTTTGATACTTAACATGGAATCTTTGATGTTCAGTTGTGCGACTTATGAATTATTAAATATTACATTCACGTACGCGAATGCCGTAAATCAGAGGTGAATAATATTGGCATTTACAGGTTTTTAATGTACCTATTCGCCAGTTTCGCCACCCAGTTTTCTATACTGCTCATTTTCCTTGTACCTATCTATACCTATGTAAGTATATTTTTCGTCAATACTTTTAATAAAAAAAGCAACGGAGGGAGACGTCATAATAACTACAGATGCCCACACCGTAAAAGTAGCAATGATTTCCTCAAAAAAAGATTTCTTTACGCGTTCGTTTGCTACAGACGATGTCTCGTGTGTACGGAAAATTAGCGTATTTGCTAGTAGTGTCTGTGTTCGAAAGGCGTTATAAATGGGTGTTTAGAAAAAAACATTTTCTTTAATCAGGGTGGGCATTTACGCGAGAAAAGATCCAAAAACTTTTTTTCTAAAACAGGTAAATTTCATGTTTTTCCTACTCAGAATTACGAACTTATACTCTCGATCTCTCTGCTATAGGAGACCATTCTTCCATTCCGTTACCATTTTTCAAACACTTTGTACTCGTACAGCGGTTACAAAATGGAGAGTACGTAAAACGTTTGAAAATTTTGGGGCCTTTTTTCTCGTAGTTGTTTTCTCCTAGATTGAAAGAGCTCGTTGTTTTAAGTAGGAAAAACATTAAATTTACCTACCTTCAAAAAAATGTTTTTGCCGTTTTTGGATCTCTTCTCGCAAAATGTCCGGGTACCTATTTATTGTTGAACACGTTAACAGTCACTGTCGCAGTCGTATTTCGTTTTGGACAGCATCGACTTGGTGAGTCTCGTTGCGCAGCATAGGTATGTTTGAAAGCGAGATCACTATTTATTTAATAGGTATTTGTGTTAGATTGAGATTAAACTTTTAACGCTGCTTGCATACCTTGGACGATATCTGCCAAGGTATGCATACAGCGTAACTGCTTTGAAGTTTAGTAGATTTATTTGCTCTTAGGGAATCGAGATATCGGTAAAGTTGCCGGAGCGCCTGCAGGGATCTACTGTCGGAAGGCACAGATCAAAGTTTTGTAAGGCGGAAATTCTAGGAGGCTGTCTAGAGGATAAACCTGGTGCTCGAAGATATAGGTAACTGCATATGATAAATTATAGTCTTAGAAAATATACCTACTCCGTTTAATTTAAGTTTATCTAAGATTACAAAAATACAAGAGTGCAATAGCCAATAATGCTTGAAATAAAGACAAACGCCGTAACTATCCTATAAAATATTCTGTCAAAAACCCCCATAAAGAGGGCAAGGACATCACAGCCGTTACTTCGGTTCGGACGCCAATCGCTCCGCACATCAAACCGCACCTCTAATAGGCGTGGCTATTTGCTCTAATAAAATCCATTCACAACAAGACATCTAAGGTTTAAATAAATACGCCTTTCTTATGACATCACATTGACATGGGTTTCCGAACCCGACTTTAGTATCTGTCTGTTCACGATCAGATCGAAACGTGGCGGTTTACGCCATTATTTGGTGCATTATTAATACGGCGCCAGTGGCGCCAGCACGAATACAAACCAGAAGAGAAAACTGCAGCAAACTTGGTATTTCGCCTGATTGTTATAAATTTTATGATAAAGTGGAAAAATAACAAGTATTCGTGATGAAGATTATCAATGATAACCTACAACAATAAAGGATGACTCACAGTAGTCCGTTCCGTTCCGATCCGATCCGATACGGGACGAGTAGAAAGTATCACGTGATAGCTCGGAGGCCTCGGATGTCACGTGACTTTCTGTATAGAAACTGACAGCTCGTCCCGTATTGGATCGGAACGGAACGAACTACTGTGAGTCATCCTTTATCGATTTGAAAATAACACAAAATGTGTGAACGCAGGCATGTGGCATAACAGAATGAACTACTGCTGCTGCTAATTGTATAACGAACATCAGCCACTTCAGAATTTTAAATACTTCAGGCGTTGCCGTTGCGGCTTCGACATTTTATTTTACGTGTTTTAATAAGAAAATAATTCTAATCATCTGACAATTATCCAATAGGTGGTAAGTATCGAAGAGTTTAACAATTAATGCTGATCCAGGTACCTACTTCTGCAGTGCTTCCAGAGACTTCAACATAAAAGTTTTGAAAACACTGAAGTCCGCTCATTTACTTAAGTATATGGTTGGGTAGGTACTTGAGTAAGTAATTGACCTATTCTTACTTAATTGTATTGAATACGAGTGCGTGTTGGCGTTACGCACGAAAAGATTTCCTAATTATCTTAAAAATGTACAAAAACATTAGTATGTTATGTAAGTACATTCGCTTGCGCAGATCCAACGTAACAACTTAAAAGAAGTCGTATACTCTTCCTTTCCTAATCGTAGTCACCATTCAAGGCAACATTGCATACATGCAACTATGGTACTATAGTATGGTATATCTGCTGCTCCGCTCAATCACTAATCAATTCGTACACCATAAGCAAGAAATCTTTCGTACACCATAAGCAAGAAGCCGTAAAAAAACATATTGAAACCACGGACCTGGATATGTCCGGATAAAACAATGCGACTACACGTGTGTCCACATGAGATAGTACTACTTGACCGTTGCATCTTTTTCTACTTAGGGTGACCATAAGTCATAAGTATGTGGGATATTAGATTGGGAGCGGTTACAGGAATGATCTGGATCGACGATAAAGATGATGTTTGACGTTATTGGCGTATCGTATCGTTATCGTTTCCATCCGGTGTCGTCGTGTTTATCGTCTTTCCAGATCGTCATACAGAATCATATTGGGAGTGGTTAGACGGAAGATGATTTATTTGGGTCCACGACGATGATTGGCCAGTTCCCCCCCTACACTATAATAATTTTCCTACTCGTAGATTTCGACTCTTGTGGTTTCTGTGACTAAATATCTATATTTCTAAAATGTATATCTATAGTTCCTTATTTTTCCTACTCTGTGATGTTATCTATATATTCGTGCGGTGATTATGTTAATAAATATGCAGTTTCCTTGCGTCGTTGAAGAGCCTACGCGTATAGTACCTACAGCTAAAACTACTTATCGAAAAGCATTGTTCATGAAAATCATGAATGTAGGTATGAGAGAAAGGATCCCAAGTTTCGCTTTCACGATTCGCGACCCCGTGCACTAGATACATTATAAGGCAATATTGCGTTCTCGCACGACACATATAGCATAGGTTTTAACATAATATTAATAACACACATTCTGGCTTGTGCGATTTGGGGCACGCATACAGAATAATAATATTTACTCCGTTGACAAATGCCGTGTCAGGAGGTAATTGAAACATGTATTAATCATAACCTGCATAAATCATAAGAAACAAGCTGCCTTCGCCAGACGCTTACCCGTTCCAAAAATTGATTTGGACTTTAATCGTATTGCTAGAAATCAGTCGTAAATCAATCGCAGCTCGCCATCCCACAAGTGAACTTATTTGTTTAACAAAATAGTTTTAGCAGCGGCTGCATCTCATACATAACATAAGTAAGTGGATTTAAAATTAAGGATTCATAATCAAAATTCCGCAGCAGTTCAGACGGGAACGTCTAAGTCTAGGCTTAAAACTACGTAATGTTAAGCTAGTTTGAATACGTGCAGTATTAGCGAAGCAAGTTTGGCAAACAGCGGTGGAGGGCGAGGGGCGCGGGCAAGTTGATCCCGATCTAATTCTCCGCCTATTCGTCTTCGACGTCTACCCGATAGGATTATTAGGGCAGGTGTGTCACTCATGTCGCCTTGACATTTTAAAAGTAAAACCTGAAATAGAGTAGCGCTATATATAGCGGCAACACATGTCTTCAGTTCATTGCTTTGTAAGTGTAAGCACTCGGGCACGTTCGAATACTTACGTCATGTTTAGATTGCAAATTGCGTGTTTGAGTAGAATAAATGAGCCTAAAGAGTTCAATCTGGCGTCATAGCAGACATAGCATGAGAATATTATATTAGAATGTGTTGCCTTTTAATTCACTCCCATGCAAAACGCTATGTGAGCTGTATAGAAGATACAGCCGACGAGGCGCAACAC
The DNA here is from genome assembly GCA_949128165.1 of Lathronympha strigana. NCBI lineage: Eukaryota > Metazoa > Arthropoda > Insecta > Lepidoptera > Tortricidae > Lathronympha > Lathronympha strigana. Next base: position 7,512,839 of record OX421907.1, on the reverse strand, counting down.
GTTTTGATAATATATGGCAAGACTCGAACCGACAGGGAACGATTGTGCCCAACCGTTTGGTTGCGGTTCAGCGGTCGGAATCTCGTAAACCTTAAATACTTAGGTAGCAGTGAAGATCGATTGCCACCAGTTTTCCGAATGTATGTCCCAAAATCGAAATCGTTTACATTTCTAAAAGCTTGTAACAAACAGGTTTTTGCTCTATGACACGCTCCATTATTTGTATTTTGATAACCGTTATAACAACAAATAATAAAATTTAAATACATATATTTTAAGTTTAAACTTATACAAGCAACGTGAATTATCAAATTCAAAAAATTTATCAAATTGAACGTAAACATATCTAATAGTCTCACACCATTAAAGGTGAATCAGTTCACATGTTTGGCTTCTTCTTATAAAGTCAAGATTTAGAAAGTACTTTTCACAACAGATAATTTTCTATAGCAATTGATTTGTTTGAGGTGTTTTCAAAAGGTTTTCTTTATCATTAGTCGCCAGTGTAAATAGGCTACATTATGTTTATAATATAAACATAATGTAGCCTATAATATAATATGTTATCAATAGTTATACCTACATTATACACGAAAACTATTGAATTTGAAATCTAAATCGCTGCATATTTTGCCGATACCATACTAGTGACTGCCGAGTGCCGAATATATGTAAGTTGCACTTGTCTTAATGTCTTAAGTGAGATTGAGAGTTGAGTCCCAGGTGGAGACGTTAGAAAGACACCTTATGGCCTAAATCGGAAAGTTGAACTTGACATTGACTTTTGATACCAAGAAGCAGGACTGTCCTGAACAATTCACGCAAGTTCCCTTGCGCGTTAAGAGTCCACATGCTCAAGCAAAAGAGAGAGAGAGTGGGATAGATCTAATTGCAAGAGCACGCGAAAAATAAAAAGGCGATAGTAGGCGGGCGCGTCAAAATAAACCGCGTGATCAGATAATTGGACGTGCTTTTGCAAACGGGAACCAACCCACAATTAATCGCCATTCAGATGTTTACTTCATGCTTCTAGCAATATAATTCAATTTTCAAAATTATTTTTGTGGGGTTGGTTCCTGTTTGCAAAAGTACGTCCAATTGCTGTTTACAACTAAACTACATTTTTTGTAGATAAAAGCTTTTACCAGATTCAATAACTAGTTATTGCTCAACTATTTAACTAAGAATCATGTTTATAAATTCAAATAACTAGTTATTGCTCAACTATTTAACTAAGAATCATGTTTATAAATTCAAAGTTTACGACCTTCTGACCAAAATTTGTAAAAAAAGGACCTATGTTTGAAAAAAAAAGTATCGAGGCTTTTGTTAAAAATCACGTTTACCACTTTGAAGGAAATATGTTGAAGTTGATAACAGGTGCCTAGTTGTTATCAATGTTGAGATCCAGACGTTGAAATGTTAGCAATTTGACCATTGTGGCCTCTTAAGGGTCTTTCACAACTCGGAAATTTAATCTTGTCATTGATACTTCGCGAGTTTGGGCCAATAAACAAATTTAATGCCCCGGACAGTTAACACAGGATCTAATAGGAATCAGATTAGGGCTTGCAATCCGGATATCCGAGTATTCGTTTTATTCGAATATCCGTTAAATTTACTATCCGGATTTAAACTCAGTTCATATCCGGATAATACGAATAATTCGAATAATGCACTTTAGTACAGATTATTGTCTGTTTTGTTATTAAAAGTTTAAAAAAGTGTCCATAGATAGAAAATAGATGACGTTAACGTTAGATTTTTTTATTTGGGTACATTTTTAACTAGTGTTCAAGTTCCGCAACCATCAGAATCGGAACCAAGAATCGAGAGCTCATCACAACAAGCTGACTTAGCTATCGAGCTTCAGCATCTCCGAAGGATCAGCTGCAGAGAGTAAAAAAGTCTTTATCTGCAAGTACACAGCGTTCTGACGGCGAAACCACACTACCAACATAACTTTGGAAACCCAAATCAATGCAGAAATGGCTCATTTTGATTATCATCAAAAACAGTCCATAAACTCCAGGTCCTCTAGCTCCAGCGGGTATAGAATGCACTTTTGACGATACCCCCCACGAGTGTCGAAATAGAGAGGGTATAGTCTGACAAACACATCGTTAAAAGTTGTTCCCATAGACGCATTAAGTTTCTTACTTTCTTACATTTGACTCTAAGTTTCTTGCATTTTTCGTGTTCGGATCGAATCCCGGTTAGGTGTTTTTTTGTGTGTTTATCACTAATATTTGTTCCTGAGTTAAAGATGTTGATGTTTGTATAGATGTTTTGTCAATTATATAAGTAAAACGCCACGAAACGACGTCTAGTACATTCAAGTGTAAAAATATGGGTGTATACATCTCACTCAAAAATATGTCCCAGAGCACATTATTTCGGTGCAATAAAAGCGTAGTACCATATTTGTAAGACGATTTTCCCGATACATATTTTTGCAGTTGACTGTACCCAATACATAAGCCTTAATGAACTAGCTGTGGGATTAAGTCGATTTGTGTAAAATTGTTACAGTATATTTATATATTTTTTTAGCATTATATGTATCTATAGAAAGCTTTATGTTCTTTTATAGTAATAGTTTTTATTGGCGGTAAACATTGTTAATTTGTCCATGATAATATTTTTTTAGTTTTTGAAAAATTAGTTACTGAACTATTTTTAATGAAAAAGATTGGTCTCGAAATTCTGGAATGTTTTCTTATTCAATATATATGAATATTTCTTTACTACGTCATAATTATTTCAATAAGCACTCATTTTATCATATTTTTTTGGTTTTGTTTCTATCATTACAGGTATTTCTAAGCAAAAATGAAAATATTCGTTTTTTATTCGTTTTATGCGGATATCCGGATAGTGAAATTATAAATATTCGAAATATCCGGATAGCAAAATTGGACGGATATTGCAAGCCCTAAATCAGATGTTCTTGGGCACAAAGTTTCTGTCAGTAGCCCTGAATTTGTTGAAGTAGGAAACCACGTTACGCATAAATTAGCTTAATATTTAAACATAATTATTAAACGGGTCTAACGCGAATTAACTTGTTTACCTTATTTACCGACGTTTCGACACAGGTTTCACTGGTCATGGTCGCGGCTGACTGATGTCCCAGCAAAATGTCAAAACAGAGATTTGTGTAACTACCCAACGAAAAGGTAAATAAGGTAAACAAGTTAATTCGCGTTAGACCCGTTTAATAATTATGTTTAAATATGTGTTCAAATCGCGAAAGTTTTAAATGTTATAATTAGCTTAATGTTTTGCAGTTTTAAACGTGTAACCCGCCTAATAAGATCCTTTACATTAATATAAAGTCTTTATACTTCAACAAATTCAGGGCTACTGACAGAAACTTTGTGCCCAAGAACATCTGATTCCTATTAGATCCTGTGTTAACTGTCCGGGGCATTAAATTTGTTTATTGGCCCAAACTCGCGAAGTATCAATGACAAGATTAAATTTCCGAGTTGTGAAAGACCCTTAAGAGGCCACAATGGTCAAATTGCTAACATTTCAACGTCTGGATCTCAACATTGATAACAACTAGGCACCTGTTATCAACTTCAACATATTTCCTTCAAACTGGTAAACGTGATTTTTAACAAAAGCCTCGATACTTTTTTTTTCAAACATAGGTCAATTTTTTACAAATTTTGGTCAGAAGGTCGTAAACTTTGAATTTATAAACATGATTCTTAGTTAAATAGTTGAGCAATAACTAGTTATTTGAATTTATAAACATGATTCTTTGTTAAATAGTTGAGCAATAACTAGTTATTGAATCTGGTAAAAGCTTTTATCTACAAAAAATGTAGTTTAGTTGTAAACAGCAATTGGACGTACTTTTGCAAACAGGAACCAACCCCACAAAAATAATTTTGAAAATTGAATTATATTGCTAGAAGCATGAAGTAAACATCTGAATGGCGATTAATTGTGGGTTGGTTCCCGTTTGCAAAAGCACGTCCAATTATCTGATCACGCGGTTTATTTTGACGCGCCCGCCTACTATCGCCTTTTTATTTTTCGCGTGCTCTTGCAATTAGATCTATCCCACTCTCTCTCTCTTTTGCTTGAGCATGTGGACTCTTAACGCGCAAGGGAACTTGCGTGAATTGTTCAGAACAGTCCTGCTTCTTGGTATCAAAAGTCAATGTCAAGTTCAACTTTCCGATTTAGGCCATAAGGTGTCTTTCTAACGTCTCCACCTGGGACTCAACTCTCAATCTCACTTAAGACATTAAGACAAGTGCAACTTACATATATTCGGCACTCGGCAGTCACTAGTATGGTATCGGCAAAATATGCAGCGATTTAGATTTCAAATTCAATAGTTTTCGTGTATAATGTAGGTATAACTATTGATAACATATTATATATACCATAAAAACCAGGAAAAAATATAAATCAAAAAGAGCATTTATAAAGCCTAAGGGGGCTAAGAATAATGTATTGAAGCAATTAGCCTAATTTTGTCAGCGGATCCATTTTTCAACTAATCGCGTTAGAACCCTTACAAAACCAAACTTCAGCCGCATTTCAGCTTCTTATAGTTTATAGGAAAAATATCAACAAAATACTTAATCCCGCCCACTAACACGTATAAAGTGGTCGGGGAATAAGGGAGACGCTTTTCGCTTCACTCCACTGAACAGAAAATCTAATCTCAAGACTCTATATTGTAAGTAGATACATGACATAACAGAATATGGAGCGGCCCACATAATTTTGATGAACTCTAAAATGGCATGGCAATGAATTTACTCTAAGTCGGGGATGTGAATTACATAGCGTGGCTTTTACGGTTAACCTTTTTGTAAAAGAGGTTACACTAGAACAAGTTGCACTATATTTGGATTGGTCTTTGAATTATTTGATTGTTAGGGTTTTTTAGGGTTCCGTACCTCAAAAGGAAAAAACGGAACCCGTATAGGATCACTTTCTTGTCCGTCCGTCCGTCTGTCTGTCTGTCCGTCAATACCCTTTATCTCGGGAGTGTGTGGAGGTATCCAGTTGAAATTTAAACTACATACTAAGGTCTACGGTCCCTGGAAACCGTATTCCGCATTTTCCGAAATTCATCCCATAAGGGATAAAAAAGGGGGTTGAATGTTTGTATGAGATGTGAATCATTATTCAGGTTGCAGACTTAAAACTTCGGTTATAGAATCTTAGATACTACACAAGAAAAGTCTATTTAGCGGTTTTCGAAATTTATCCCCTAAGGGATAAAAAAGGAATCGAAAGTTAGTATGAGATGTGAATAATCATTTTTATGATGTACGGAACCCTCGGTGGACGAGTCTGACTCGCACTTGGCCGGTTTTTTTTTTTCAGAACGTAACTTCTGTCCTAAAACATCAGTCTTCAATAATTCCTCGGAATTTGTATGGGAATTTCAGATGACAATCGGCACATTGGATTTAGACGGTATGCGTTATTCAATTTTATAATCGCAAGATAAGGGCAACCCTATTATAAATACACCCTGTTATCAAGCGGTTACCTAATATTAGTGATGTGCAATGTCAATAAAATCTTTTTAAATACGTTTTTACATTTACGGAGAAATAAATAAATAAACTTTCCAGTGCATTAGATATGCATGAAGTTTTTGTCCGTCATGTCGGTAGAAGTAAAACGTTAATTCTCATACTTTAAATTAATTTTTCAAGTAAAATACGAAGTCTTACGCCTAGGTGTCTTGAACGGATTTTATGTAGGTATATGAGGGATTAAACAAAAAATAACCATTGTGAAAACCTCCTCCAGGTTCTCAATTTTCCATACAAAAAGAATGAGTCAGGCTCGTTACGGCCCGTACAAAAAGTAATATACGAAGAAATACGTTAAGAATCTCACCAAACAAGGGACACTCTTCTTTTCCTTTTTTTAAATCAATAATAGGTAGTCGTGGTTCTAGTTGTAAAAAACCCAAAATTGGTGCACTTTTTTCTGAAAATGCCCGTATATCACGAGAGTAATTTTGAGTGATTCTTGATATTGAATTTATCTAAAATGTATATCTGAATAAGTTTTTTAATCACATTGCACCATATACACCACTAATGCTACTAGCCACTAAACTGCTCGCTGTGTAATTGTAAGGAATCCAATTTTTTGTGGGCGCAAAGTACAGCCGGCAATAATGAAGCTTGTTTATAAAAACGATTTTCTGGAGAAATCTATTTACTTCAACATTGCTCTGCCCGCAAATACATTACAATGTTCGATAATGGCTAAACTAATTAGAAGTGGATAATTTTTTTTATAAAAGTACAACAAGAAACAGACAACTAATTGCTTCAGAAATAAAAGTAGGTAAAAGGAGGGTCTAAGTCACACACGCACACTGCCGGCCACAAATAGAAGAAAACGTGTATAATTTATGCACCTGACGGGCATGTAGGCAGTCGCGACTGTTTGCCCGATGTTTTGCGCCCGTAAATTAATTAACCCCGTTCTAGAGCACAAAAACTAGTTCTTGTATTGTGTAGCTCTAGTTATTACTATTTAGTTATTACGTTTGTTTGCTTCTAAAACAAATGCGTTACGTCTTGGTGATAGGTAAATGTGTATTGTTTGTTATAAATAAAACTTTATAACTAATCTTAAGAATAACGAAAATTAAAGTAAATTACCAAAAAGTAGTTAGGTTAGGCAGTCTAGTTACTAAATAATATTAAATATTAAATAGAATTACCATACCCGTATCCTAGGACACACTTAATGCATGTCTTTGTTCAAACCTTGGCTGCTTTAGGTGAGGTTCACATATCACTGCCGACCGTCGTGGGACCCATTAAACGAACAATTTGTGTGTTAAGATTAGGTCTGGTACTCTTAAAGGAGCTGTTAAAAGGTCATGTTACTCGTAGACACCATTTTATGAGCAGACAGTAAAAGCACTCTTTATCGTGACATTTCGCGACGAAATAAAACCGGTCCACGATGAGACAAAAGAAATATTTCGATTATTGAGGTCGACGTAAAATGATTTCGAAAGTTCCCGATTCTCATGGATTAGGTTCGTGATCTTAAAAAAAAAACACTCCAAATGTGTTATGAATATATCCGCGACCGGTTTACGAGCACACCGACATCGTGCGGCACAAAACTTCTAATGAAGTTAATGCAACTTGAAAACCATAGTGATGCGAAACCGCTCCGAGGCCTTGAAGGTCGGTATTATGCATACCTATCGATTCGGCGAAACAACGGACATCGAACCACGGAACGAGTTAAAAATACCATCACCGGCGAGCCGACCGGCATCTGCGGGCACACCAGTCGGACTACTCCGAGCCACATGCGTTTGTTTACTAGTGGCCGGCCGCAGCACGGCCGACGGAGCGGACCACCTCGCCGGCAACCCACAAGATCGGTTTTGTGCAAGTACAGGCGGAGGGGTCAGTGTCAGGACTTACGGCGGATGCCCCAATCCATGTCGAAGTTATGGCGCGGGAAGCGTCGCGGGCGCTCGTGGCGCTCGGCGCGCGGCGCGGCGTCTGGCGGGCGACTGCCGTCCCTGCACCCGCTGTTCCCTGCTAGGACGCGGGGAGCGAGCATTGTACGCGCCACCAGGACAAACCTCACGGAAATTGCGGAGCCGCGGACCGTCTCAAACCCGCGGATCCGTTTAATGAACAGCCTTATCGTACAATAAGCAACGACCAGTCATTTCCCCCAACTCTCCAGTCACACGTAATTTGTAACTGCGCCTCAGGGGGCAATACGGGTTTATTCTAAGTAATTAGTTTTAATCTAAATCCGTAAAACGTATATTGCTCAAATTATAAACTTCTTTATAATTACTACATTTCCCTCGAGTGTATGTGAATAATTGCAAATTGCTAAATGAATTAACTAAATATATGACAAACTACACCACAACGACTCATCTTCAATTCCTTTTCACAGCGAAATAACATAAAAGGGCTTCGAAATACGTGTTACATTCAATTTGCAGAGTTACCTACCTATCTCGTTTTCAGCGAATTGAATTAAGGGAGATATTCATCTTGTTCACATCAATTCACATCTTGTCATTTACGGATCACTGAATCTTCGATAGATCGTGGATTGAGTTTTTCATTCATGTTAAAATTGATCTTTAATAGCTATAAGTTTCTAAATCGGTTCTAGCACTTCTAGCTACTTAAATAGTTTAACATGGTAACTTATTAAATATTTCATATCAGTGATATTTGAGGGACCACACCAAACCTTTTATAAAAATATATTTAAAGTTAATATGCTGTCGTTAAGGCGTGTGATAGTTTGGCTTTAAACCACACTGGCCAGACTTCAACAGGACATAAGCAGAACTGCAGAACTGAGAAGATGCAAAACGTCGTCGTTCTTCCGCGTATCAAAGTTGGGATTTTTAAAAAGAGAGACACACGCAATATTTTATGATGGCTACATAGGCCAAGAAAATTAGATAAATAAAAAGCATTTCCAGGAATTAATTCTGAACAAGCTGGATATCGTTTTAATACCTTCATTAGGTGGTCCTAAAGACGTGTAAACCGAGTTTGCACAATTCCAGTTGAGATTGACTTTTGAGAACCAAGAAACTGCCAAATGTCCTCATTTTTCAGTTTTCTGTGTCTGGCTCGAAAATGGTATATCTTTAGGACCTAATGAAGGTATTAAAACGATATCCAGTTCGCTGGGAATAGCCTTACACGAATTAGCCGCCGCGCAACTATTATATCAGCCCGCGCAAATCATAATTATTATTATTAATAATAATGCACAGGCAGCTTGTAGCTGATACGTGCATATCAATGTCCACTTGTGTTTGGTCCATTATTGATATGTTTGTCGAGTTTATTTTTAAAAGAGTTGAATAATTAGGGCGATTTGTAAATTAACGCGTTGAGGTGGGCCCGCCAGGCACTTGCATGTAATGAAACGGTTTCTAGTCGTACACCCATAAGGCCGTTTTGTTTACGGTTGGCCGTTTCGAGGCCTTGAGTTTAGCAATAAAGTAAGTACCTAAGATAAATCTATGTTCTCTACACAACATGCGCATGTCGCTATAAGAAGCAAGTCTTAACACACGGACACGGACACGGATTAAGAATCTCGTAAGAAACTCTTCTTGTTTTTCTTAAGTATATAAGACAAACAATTGAGACTGTCCCAATTCTCATAAGATTTAAAAATACAACACCGCATTCGGAAAAATATTATCTGGATAAACTTTTCACCTTGTAACATTTGATCTCCCGCAAAGTAAAACTATTCGAAATTATTTACTACGGTCACCATACAATGTGGCTTTTTATAGTTACCTAACGGACTACATCAAAACGTACTCATTTACGCAGTTTCCAAAACTATTAGAATACCGCCGCGCAAGTACAACGAGCAGCTCAGAAAGACATTTCAACTCCAAACTATTCCAAACCCAATAGATTTTGAAATAATGTACACGATCCGGCACGAACGGAAATCGGAGAGACATTCCTTTGACAAAGGATGTAAGTAAACGCTATCAATTTCGAATAAGCGCTGAAGTTATACAGAATAAGATGTAATTTCGATGCAACTAAGTGTTTTATTGCGAGAACAACAAAAACCGTGTAAGCTTGTTACACGGAGCATCAAAAGAAACGGCGAGAAACAAGGCTATTACACTTCAACAAATCACCTCTCGGGCGAGACTGTGCGCTGAATGCCGATTCTTTTTTGCTTTGCTTGTCTATACAGTCCCTGAATACGGATAGCTGAATTGCGCCAGGTTGCGCACTTATCATCATACAACCTAAGGACTATACTCTTCTTCTAAGCTTGCTAAAAGACCGTCCATCGGAGAAATTGTTTCAGTTAAATAATAAACACAAAGCTGCGAGAACATTCTAATGAAGTAAATAATACCAAGGTAGGTACTTGAATGAGACTTTAATTCGTTACAGATGTTTTGATATAAGCGTAGGTATGAAATACAAGAAATTTTGTTAAACTCTAAGTTAAACTAAATCAACGACGAGAGACGATACTATAATTATGGCCGATATTAGAAGGTAATTGGTTATAGGACAGGTCGGCGTATAGATACGCATTTATTTATTTAGGTTTATATTCTAAACATAAAGAGTGGACGGAATGATTGAGTGAATGAATACCATTCTGTGTGCCAAATAGCCCGATCGGTCACATTTTACTCTTCACGAATGACTAGCTTTCAATATCGTCACACATCCACATGAGCGAACCGCTAGCCATAATCTGATAATGATCAATCTGACACGCCATTTTACAACACCTTTACACTCTCTACCATTCAACTTTAAGTAATAAATTGAAAGGTGTTTTAAATCAATAGTTAATGCACCAACATCAAATTTTACTTAATGTATGAGTCAGTGATTGAACCGGAGGTCCGTCTACTGGTTACCGATAAGAAAGTAAGTATATATATTTATTTATTAAGAATTAAATTATTTAAAACAAAATTATGATTATGAATACACATTGGTAGGAAAAGCAGTGTTCTATACTCGTCGATTTCTAAGACTGAACTTTTGACACTTGAGTATTGACTAGGGTTGCTAACCGTAGTGCACAAATTTGCGGTACATTCGTGATCAACCGCGGGATTTTGGCTATAAAATGCGGGACGGCTCCTCCGGCCTAGATATGTAAGATGTATCGACTGTCAACGTATAGATAGGCATACAAAAAATTACCTGATTACCTCTCATAGCATTTATTGCATATTATCATCGCGGTAATTTCAAATTCTACGCACGCGCTCTGAGTCACATTCGTACAACGTTTCTTTTTGTGCTTATTATCCAGTCTAGCATAAAAACGGGACAATCGGCGTCCCGCACGGCCCCTTTGCGGGACCCGTCGTCAAGGAGGACGGTTGGCAATCCTATTATTGACGTACTTAGTGATGAGGCTGATTTTAGCGATGAACTAATTGTAAATAATTTGAGAACAAATCGTAAACGTGGGTGCAACTGACATAAGCGGTCGCGCTTTCATACTAAATTAGTACGGGACCGCATATGTTCGGTGATCGCGAGTCGTCTTGCACGCTCTGTCTAGTAGTTGCGGTGGTGTGTAAATGATTAACAAAAAAATTCTGTAGTCGACTATAGTTCTGTAGTCACATGTTAAAATTTTACATAATGAGCAAAATGGTTATCTTAAATGTCTTTACTTTTTATTTATAATAGCGCTTAACCAAATAGTGAGGAGATAAATGAGTAGAATGAACACATTACTCACTGCGGTGTGGGTGTGTCATCACGATGGCCAGCGGGCACTCGTCGTCCTCTAGTATGCTTTCGGAATTGTCGGTCGAGTCCACCTGTTAAAAAATACACATATAAATGTACGCCCTAAAAATGTCCTTATAGATATCTTACATTCAATAAACTTCACGGTATTAAAGATTCCTACTTTAAATGAAACAGCAGTCTAAATTTAAATAGCCCTTGTCGTTGAGATTGTATCACAGACTAAAGCTTCTAGATGAGACATATTAAATTTGCGATCACCAGGGGCCCGTTCCTCGAAAGCTTGTAACTTGCAATACAACTTCCGCTTGTATTACAAGTTACAAGCTTTCGAGAAACGAGCCCCAGGGGTCCATTAACACATTATTCCCGGGTTGAATCCTGGTCAGGGCATTTATTTGTGTGTTTATCACGAATATTTCTTCCTGAGTTATGGATGTTTTCTATGTATCTAAGTATTTATATGTATCTGTCTATTATATATATCGTCGCCTAGTACCCACAACACAAGCCTTATTAAGCTTACCGTGGGACTAGGTCGATTTGTGTAAGATTGTCCCATAATATTTATTTATTTATTATTTATTATTAGCCCGCGAACTGTCAAACTGTATAGGTTTCCATGGCAATACACTAATAATATATGTTTTCTTAAACTTGCAATGAAATGTCGTCATTAAGTTCTTTATAATAGGGTTCGAAGTATCCGTTGCCGGTGGAGCAACTCGAGATAACTGTGATGGAATTTCATACAAAATTTAAGGCCTAATTATATTGACTAAGTAATATATATTTTATTTTTTATTCCACATATATTGACACAGCAACCTGGCTTTTTGCCATTATGTCATTTTGGTTCATTATGACATTCTGCCACTACGCTTATAAAAAATATATATATATAAATATATATTGCACTTTTTTTTCAGATGTAGAAACTTGAGGAGAAGAAAGCGAGGAGAGAGAGGACGAAACTATCAGGGTTCCGTTTTTGCCATTTTGGCTACGGAACCGTAAAAAGGAGTATATATCGCAGCTCTTACGAATTATATGCCCCTTTAACCAAGAACATGTTTTTTTGCATAAAATCAAAAATAGTTTAACTGACCAAGGTTAACATAATTTTCTTTAAAAGTCTTCAAAATGCTCTATTTTCATGGTTTTTTTTTCATAGTTTTTGGACTTGCGGTACAAAAGTTAGAGGGGGGACACATTTTTTTTAAGTTCCGGAGCGATTTTTTCCGAAAATATTAACTTGGAATTTATTTTTCCAGCAGACCATTATTCTTTTTCAAATACATATTCAACATTACCTCACACTTTAGGGTGGAAAAGAAAAAATATCTCCACCCACTTTACGTGTGCAGTGTGTACCCTAAGAATAAAAGTTTTTCGACTTTTTGCCACTCTACCATTCTGTCGCCATAATTGATTATGTATATATATTCGTACCAAATTACAGCTTTCTAGTACTACGGTCACCGAGTTAATCCGCAGACGGACGGACGGACAGACAGACATGGCGAAACTATAGGGGTGTCTCGTTGACTACGGAAGCCTAAAAATTTAGTTTTAAGGATCAAATGGTGTAGTGTTCTAATCTGTTTTGCTGCTCGAACCACAGCCTTTCGCAAACCACAGCAAGTGTGACCTCTCTTTGTAAACGGTTTATAATGCGGTGTCCGTGTAGTTTGTGGATTGAACGTCCGTCCCTGACGTGCATAACCCTTTAATCAACAAAACCAATTTCCATTTCAAAGGTGCAGGCAATTCTCACGTTGTATTCAGAAAAAGCAAATTGAATAATCTCACGGTGCAAAATTCACTTTAAATGAAGTTCTGTAGGATTACGTGAATTCTAAATTTGTAGCGTCACGAGATGGCCGCATAACGGATATATGAAACGTCCGATGCAGGAGACGGCTCTCTCATGTCAAAACCGAGGTCAGTACCTATCAATTACCCACAGGCCGATTAGAGCCTGTCCGCTTCGAGTGTTGTAAACAGGATCCTGCGCCCAAAACAAATTTGATTATGACACGGAATCGAAATTAATGCCAAAATTTTGTAGGCGTAGGAGTTGTTTGTTCCTTGTGTTTCTACATCTGAAGCGGATCACATGTCGAAACAGAGAGGCTATAGTGCCTTTTAATTACTCAAAGGTCGATAAGAGGCTATCTGCCACGTCCCGTCTAGTGTATTGCGTTGCGGGACGGGAGTAGGGGCATATAATGCTGCATCATATTATTAACGGGAGCGTTCGGTTAGGTTAGGTAGGTAGGTATGAAAATGGAGGAGTAAAAGCTACACATTACTGAAATAAATAGATAAACTCTTAGTTTAAGGGCTATTGTGCTGTAAAAGCATACAATTTAATACCTAATTGATATGTATTTCAGTGTTTTTTTTTAATGAGTAATCTCAATGTTAAAATCACTCTAAACTGGCCATATTTTATCAAAAAATCCTCTTGGTCGCGTATATATTATTACAAGAAATAAATTCAAGTTTAACACTTTTACTACCTCACATTAAAATAAGAGTATGATATCTTTAATAGTTGTTAAAAATTACCTATTCTTTTGTCATAATTTAATAAATATATACTGTTTAATAAAGTCTTCTTTTACCGCGATTGTTGTTTATTGAAATTAAACACTTTAATCCTCACAGGGTTTTTTTTATTTTAATAATAGAATGCCCTTCAGGCAATGTATTACTAGCTGTTTAGCTGTGTAAATCTGGGCATTTTGTAGACCAACCTTTGTTTTTGTTTTCTTAAATTTTTACGCACAAGTGAAGAATTCGAATTTTCTCAGTGATCATCTAAACCCTTTGAAAACGAGTGCTGTAAAGTTTTAATTGGTGTTAATTAATTTTAGAATTTAATATAATTGATTCGTATGAGTCGTAGCATAAGCCAGGATAAACGCTAGGAAGAAGAGAAAATTAAACAGTATAGATTTGCAGCTGTTAGGAAATTCTCTATTAAAATTGTTTTTTCATGACACTTGCTCGGGAATAGTGTAATAACGCGCAGGCGTATAGAGCGGTTAGAGTCGATTTAGTCCCCTCGGGAGTAATGGATTTAGTACAATATAACTCCCGAGGGAGTTATGAGTTTAGTTTTAAAATACCGTACGTCATTTCACTTCAGACTAAGGAGGGTTTTGCACATTGAGTTATACTACTTCGTATAGAGGAGCCGTAGGCAAACAAGAAACGTGTCACAACCCGCAAACTAAGTAGGGGCGTCAACCACGCGACCAAAACGTCGTAAACGCCGCCATTTTCACGGCGCTTACACGTTTAGGTCACGAGATGCAATGTTCCACTTCTGCATTGTCGTAAGCGCCGTGATTTGCACGGCGCTTACGACGTTTAGTCGCGATGTTGATCCCGGCATAGATTAGTCAGGAAGACGTAGAAAAAAAGAAACGGCATTGGTATTGCCTATATACGGACTGTACGGACAAATTAATGTAGCACTATGTTGCATTGGTACAAACTGGAAAATGACTTTAAGTACTAGAAATACATGGTAATTGGACATGAATTTGTTCTTGTGTTTCCGAATAGGCCATAACAAAATAAAACAACGTAAACTGCAACACAATATTTATTTTAATTTCCTTCAAACAGTATCAGTTTTGTCAGTTTCTACCGTTTAGTAAAGTAATCTAAACTTTGATCAGTTTTTGCTTCGTGATGCAATCTAACTTTTGCGTACTGATTTATAATAGCACGAATTAAATGGATTCTGTGGTTAAAAGTTGATGGCTGATCAAGTGAATGTTGAATTAAACATACAAATACTTCTTTGTCGATGAAGTTCTTAAGGGTGTTTACTGTTATATAACTATAGTCATATTTTGAAGCAAGACCTTTTCCACCGCGTAAGCTGAAGACTTGAGTTCGATCCTCGGATCGGCCTTCGTCGGTGTTGGTCTTTTTCTTTAGTATATGACATATATTTCAATGTATAATTACATTATCTGTAATATCTGTATTAACGTTAGCACCTCGATATTGTTACGTCTATGTAGACCTTTTATTTTACTCTTTGACGCTAACGAAACATGGCTGCCAGCTCATGGCGCACCGATATTGATACAAAAATTATTAAATTAGCGTGATTAGATGAAAATGCAAGTAAACTTATGCGTGAATAGTCACTCCTTGACTTTTGTTTGCTGTTTTGGTATAGTTTTTGCAGTATCTCACTACACATGACGGCATATTTTACGTAATATTTTTAAAGCCAATGCGTCGAGCCACCGCAACCGTTTGGCACAGACTGAGCGTGAGTGCGGCAATTGCCTCTAACAGGGTGTACAAAAAATCAAGTTGAGGCGCCTACTCTATTAAAATGATTACTCAAAGGTTTTGCATATGCTAAGGCTTATTTCAAATCTTCAAACTTGGCTATGAACGAACTTTACTGTGTATTAAACTTCAACGGAATATTTATCTGCATTATATTTAATATTTTACTATTATTTCACAGATTATTTCAATTAATTCAAGATATTTAGTTTTGAATATCGGTACAATCTGGCAGCATGACTTAGCAAGTTCGGAATGTAAAAAACTAGACAATGTCATTTGTTTTATTTATTGTCGGTCGTCCATCGTTGATTTTTAAAGGCGTCGAAGTGTGTTTTATGTGTTTATTTATAAATATCCAGGAAAAAACATGTCATTAAATTTCACTAACAATAGGAATTGTACTATTACATTCAACTTTAATAAATAGATTCATTTGTATATTTGTTTTTTCCCTTTCAAGTGTGATGAAAAACATTGTATGCATCACGGTCGGTAAGAGGATTACAAACTCGAATTATTATAAGCCCTCCACCTGCTGCGTCGGGCTTCTAACAGACTCTCGTTAGTAATCCTGTACTTACCTCCCTAGATGCACAATGTACTATTTTTTTAGGGTTCCGTAGCCAAAATGGCAAAAACGGAACCCTTATAGTTTCGTCATGTCCGTCTGTCCGTCTGTCCGTCTGTCCGTCTGTCCGTCTGTCACAGCCGATTTACTCGGAAACTATAAGTACTACAGTGATGAAATTTGATGGGAATATGTGTTGTATGAACCGCTACAAAATTATGACACTAAATAGTAAAAAAAAGAATTGGGGGTGGGGCCCCCCATACATGTAACTGAGGGATGAAAATTTTTTTTTCGATGTACATACCCGTGTGGGGTATCAATGGAAAGGTCTTTTAAAATGATATAAAGTTTTCTAAAAAACATTTTTCTTAAAGTGAACGGTTTTTGAGATATCAGCTCTCAAAGTCGTAAAAAGTATGTCCCCCCCCCTCTATTTTTATAACTACGGGGTATAAAATTCTAAAAAAAATAGAGGTGATGCATGCTAATTAACTCTTTCAACGATTTTTGGTTTGATCAAAGTATCTCTTATAGTTTTTGAGATAGGTTGATTTAACTGTAATTTTGGTTAAGTTATTGTGCTTACACTGAAAACGATGGCTGAACCTTATAAGTTTAGGCTCCATTCACCAGGTGTATAAATTGACATAATAAGTTTATTATATTTGCTGCTACGGAACCCTTTGTGCGCGAGCCCGACTCGCACTTGGCCGGTTTTTTTTTAGTCTTCTTGTAGCTATAAAGTCCTTATTGTGCACTTTTGCGACGAATATCTACTCGTACCAGGGGGAGTGTCACTCCGAGTTTTACGTTGACACAAAATCTTCCGCCTTCCGCCTATGGGTGGCATAAACTGTCAGGGATCGCGCAACGAGCATTACCTGACGGGTACGTTCAGTTATATTTATATTTCAAACATCGCATACTAATTTATACTTAGACAAATTAATATTAATAATTGTTCCTATTTATATGTTTATACAAATTGTTGTTCCATCATACGCACTTGACAGCATGGTAACATCCCTAATGTTAATGTCATCTTGATATTTGCATACTTGACAAGCTAAAAGTCAAATATAGGAAAGAGAAGCTTCTGTACTTTTATACTATTACTTATTCCGTCCTTGTAAGTATCTACTCGTTACGATTCCGTAGTCAACTAGTTGATTATAGCGTAACGCTCCCTCATTTTATTTGCAATAGGTACACAATTAAATGCAATACGACATTTTATCGATATTTCCCGCGAGGCCCGAACCCTATTCGTTTTATGATATTGTTACTATCCGTGACAAAATTTAACTTTTCCAACTATATGATTATTAACTGAATAAATCAGCATCAAAATATGCTTCAAAAAGCTCGCGAGAGCACTTTTATTTCCATCGTGATAATGTTCGCAAGCGTGTAAATGGGCTTAAATGTATTGGCTTCTTGGGTCTTCCCAGTTTACGTCCTATATAATAACCGCATTAAATGGGATGCGCCCGAGGAAAGCCGTGAAGCGACTGATCCATTATCGATTAAGACCGTGGTTACATTGGCAACAAACTTACAGCGGATTGCACTTTAAAACTAAAACCAACTATTTCAACTAACGGTTTTATAGCACCGTTCAAACTTAACCACTCTGACCAATATACGAAATTATATACAGCGCTGCACTTAGCAATTGTACAAAGCCAAAACGTACATATGCGTTACGGTGTTTAGAACCAGTACACAAAGAATCATAACACTTTAATTGTTGACAAATGTCATCACTTAAGAAAATTGACAGTGTCACTAATATGCTACTGCTTAAAACACTGCCAATGATTAATATAGTACCTATGTTTCTTTTTGTTATCGGTTATTGGAAATATCTTTTGTTTAGGTTTTATTTATTTAGTTTTAGTTCTGAACTAAAAATATTTACAGTAGAGCATTACTAAGATGTAACCCCATGTGGGATTTAAGGGTTTGGTCAATGGCTGAGGTCAACCTGTACATCACGTAACAAATCCACCATAATACTTAAAGATACACAGATGGGTTTTCAAGTGGCTTTTTTGCCTTAGATGTACCCGTTTATATCTATTTATGAATAAGCAAAGGTAAACTGGAGGATTAAAATCTCATATGCGCTTTACTAATGAGGTGCTACTGCTACAGCTCTGCGTTGTGTCCACTAGGTAACTAGAGATCACTTTTGGTGATTTCAAATGGCAAATCAACTGCTAACGTGGGTCGGCTAAACGTATTTCACGAGTCTCATGTGGCTCTTTCTAGGCGTGTTTACTGTTTCTAGCAATATATACTAATGACAATGACAATGGTGTCACTGAACGATGTAGCCTGTAGAAGTTCTGCGGGTCACGTCGCGAGAGCCCGTACTTGTCGAGCATTTCGCGAACGACGTCCGCCGCCGTGTCTCCCTGACAGCAGCAACGTCTTGTGGGTACTATAGCGTTCAAAATTGCATGGTCAATTTATGAATGAATTCATTCACAAATTGCCCATGCATTTCTGAACGCGTGTGTACATACGGCACGTCAACACGGGGCAACGGATAACTGGTGATGATGTTGTTACCTGAACGATGCAGAAGTGCTGCGGATCATGTCGGGAGAGCCCGTACTTGTCAAGCATCTCGCGGACGACGCCCGCCGCCGTGTCGCCGACGGACAGTAGTAGCGTCTTGTACGGCACGTCGGGGCATAGCGACGATCCGTAAATTTTTAGCGTTCCACCTGTATAAGAAATCGAACTGTTAAAAAAAAACCTGTCATCCCGGAATCGCGAGTTCGAGTCTCGAATGACGCAGATACTTGTTTACATTTTCTTTCATTTCATAACAAAGTTAATTTATTACTAACTAGTCTTTGCCTGCTAATTTTTCTGCGTAGAAGTCGTAAAAGTTTTCATCCTTTTTTCACAGCCTAGAGAGTTGAATTTCTAAAAGAACCTTCCTCGATGGAGCTCCACAACATTTGAAAAATGTATGTACCAAATTTAAATGTATGTTCCATAAAAAACATCTTCAAATAAATATATTAAAGAACATGTAACTACAAGAAAATTACATTAAAAAAAGGTATAATAATGAAACCACGTTCCACATATAGTATGACGCATTAGCCATATTACAAGGGGAAAGCAAGTCCCTCAAGAGACGGAAACAGTACACCGAGTACATATGTACACTGGTTGTACTAACATCGTACCAAAACGCAAACAACAATGTAAATAGGTATGGGCCAGGGTAAACTGAATTATAAAGATCCGATCTCTACAAACCACTAGAAAGAACGTAGGTAAAGCTCTAAAAATTTGTAGAGATGCGAATGAAATATAAAAACGAATATCATACACACACGTAAAAATAGTGTGGATTCCCAATTAAAAAATACGTGTGGCACTCGGGGACTGCCGCGGTAAAGCTATTGCATATCATTTTGTATCAACTTATGCAATTACTAGCGCGACTTCGTCTGCGCAGTATTATAATGTTTGGTAGTGTATTTTTATTACCATAAGTATTAAATACCCAATTGACTTGAACTGTAAATTGCTAATTAAATTCCGGGGCCGTATAAAACAAACAACTAACTTGCAACTACAGTAACCTGTTATTCTTTGTTCTCGTTAATAATTCAGGATATACCAAAAATGCTGGTGATCAATATTGTAATCTGATTTGGAAAAAATAGGACTAAATGTTTTTTTTGTCAAACATTTTTTGTTTATTTATTCTCCTAACCACAATTCGATACTGATTAGTGATTACACATTTAATCGAATCACCAGCATTTTTGTGACAGCTGTATGTATCTTTGACCACATATTAATCTTTCAGTGGCTGGATACGCTGTAGATATGCTAAAAAGTACGTCCAAGTTGACATAAATTATCTTTCAATGAAATAAGTAATCAAGGCCGAGTGTTTTTGATCACGGTTTACAACACTGCCTTAAGCTCACTGAATTTAACCCACAGAATGTCAGTCGGTACCTGATTACAACTAACTTCCCAGTGAAGAAAAACATTGCGAGGATACCAAAATAATTACGTCACGCATATAATAATTATAAACTTTCATTAGGTAGGTAAGTATATATTATGTCTCATCTCAACCAAGGACGATCTTATGATAGGATCGGCAGAGGCCTTTATTCGCATTTACACAGGCGTTCAAAAGTGCATGGGCAATTTATGAATGAATTCATTCATAAACTGCCCATGCAATTATAGATTTGACTATTTCACTTGCTTCCTTCCCCTTTGCACCTCTATATAGGATGATTTTCATAACAAAAACTATTCTGTCCTTTCCTAGGAGTCAAAACATCCCCATGCCAAATTTCACCTTAATCCGTTCAGCGTTTTTAATTTAGTGTGAATTGGTAACAGATAATAGTTCATCAAATTTACAATATTAGCATCGCATGGAAATTTGTCCAAAATGTAATTGAAGAAACCGTGCTGGTTTTGTGACAGCATCGCTACGCAAGATCAGTTTGCTAGACAACAAAAATAAAATAGATGCCATTATTAAGTAAAATGTATCTAATGAGACTAATGGCATGCCATGATCTAAGAATGTTTTTGCGCAAAGTTAAAATAATTTTAATCAAATCAATTTAACGGGGATATAGGCGATACCTAGTTCCATTAGTGCCATATAGATAGAACTGTAATAAGTGCCATCCTAATCCATCAAGTTGTGCATATTCAGTAATAAGCCGTTTTAGAAAAGTAATCGTACAAAAAAATCTGAGTTTATTTATAAACTATCCTTGTCCAATATTTAATGTAAAAACCGTACTGGCTTTGTGACATTGTTCTTTGCGCAAAGGCAAAATCGTTGCGTTTGGCCATTGTTGTACTCCCCTGGGCCCGCTATGAGGTATGTATGTCATCCGCTTGTACAATGCATGGTGGGTGTTGACAGCCATATATACATTGAGTTGCCGTATTTGTAGTGGTTGGATTCCGCGTCACTAAGACCTCAATGATATTGTCCTGAGGTCTCTTCAGTCAGCGGGTGTTCATTCCGTTCTGGAGCCACTGGGTTTAGCCGCACTGATAGCAAGATGGAGTGACCCTGGTGCTGTGGAAAACGGGGCGGTGTTCAGTGTGGGATGTTACATGCGTTAGCACAATTTCGACCACCCATATTACTCGCACTTCCCACGTAGCAGGAGCCCTCTGCCGAAACTCTAGCGGTGGCGAAGCGGCAAAAGTGTGCGCTCCCTTCTGGGATAAGATCCCAAACGGATAGCGTAACGTAATCAGACAACAGTTTGTCACCTTTGTATGACAATTTCTGATAATTCTATACAGTTACTCACATTTGACAGCAATCACCGTCGCACTATCCATGCAACTTGTCTTTTCATGAACTTATAGCATTATCATTATCAGATGACATTCGTGGATAAGCAACTTAGGTCTATAGGACGTGGATACAATACATGTTCATGCCTTTGGTTGTGGAGACAGCGGGCTGCTACAAAGTTACTATTATTAGTGATTTTATTTACCTGTACCTACTTAAGTTTAATTTCTGTTTGTTTATGACACTACTGAACAAAAAAAACTTAAAATAAATTTGGGTACATTTTCGTCTGCAGTGAAAGAGAGCTTTTTTTTTATAGGCGAAAAACATACGGTATTCATCGTCTTCGAACACCACAAACAAAATATTTACAGCACGCAGCAATATCACCTTTGTGATTATCACAATAAGGAACAAATCTAATATACCAATAGAAAATATTTGATAAACAAGACAAAGGCATATTTCGATACTCTATTTCTTTGTAGGTACTAATATTTCTTATGCCAATGAAATTTCCACTTTATTCCGTTGTGCACTAACGTGCTAAATTCACAAATTTAAAATGGTACTTAGTACGACTTTGCATTTGCACTAAGGTATCGATTAAAAAAACAAAACGATTCGCAGTCTAAATAAAAAATTAGGCGCCTTTTGCCTTTAATTCGATCCAGCCAGTATATTATGCATCGATTACAAAATCGATTTAACATATTTTCATCACACCTGCTCGTAAATGGTGATATTATATGCAAGCATACTTACACCTAAAGAGCTGTATTATTCCCATGGTTTTAAAGGATTCTCATACTACTTTACCGCCCGCGTGGAGCTCGCGGAGGACCTGCCCCGCACGCGCTCGCAGCACGTAGTCACTCCGGAGTACTGTGGACTGTGCAACTACACTACCGCTTATCATTATTGTTTCTTTAACTGTATAGAGTTTATTTATTTCCTCGCAAATGTGATGAAAAACATTGTGTGTACCACGGGCAGTAAGGGCATTACTAACTCGGGTCATTTAAAGCCCTCCGCCTACGGCGTCGGGCTTCAATAGACCCTCGTAAGTAATGCCCTTCTTACCGCCCTAGATGCACAATGTACTATTGATTCTGGCGGGAAAAAATAATAGTGTTTATTTTGACATTTGACATCGCCGTATCTCTGGTAATAAGGGCTACTGTCCTCAATATTTTGTATAGAATATGACACTTAGCGACATTCGTATGGAGATATATCCTTTCCCCGATAAAGAACTTTGTAACAAAGTGAATAAAGTCGGTTTCGGTCCGTCGGAGTGGGGAGCGTCAGGTTTTTTTTCGTTACGGA
Organism: Lathronympha strigana; assembly: GCA_949128165.1. Lineage (NCBI taxonomy): Eukaryota > Metazoa > Arthropoda > Insecta > Lepidoptera > Tortricidae > Lathronympha > Lathronympha strigana. The sequence continues at coordinate 7,490,002 of OX421907.1, read as the reverse complement.
ATAGGCTATATGCACTTGAAATAGATAAGGCTTATATTTTTTTCTCAGAAACTATGTTGGTTCAGCATTATATCCCTATCAAAATTTCTTAATTTTATTTTATTTTAGCTGTGAAAATAATTATTGAAAAGTGCAAAAAAATGTGTGAAATTACAAACGGTTAAAACGCTGTGACGTCGAGTGTGACGTCATTGGATAGTGGTGTCTGTACACCAAGCCAAGAACGCGAATGAACAGAGAGCCGCTGTATGTAATCTCGCGTCTCGGTTTCTCAAATGTTTGGTGTACAGCCGGCACAAAAGCACTAGTATCCAGATCATTAAAAAAAAGCATGCGAATCGTCTGTGTCAAATTGTATACATGTTCTCGTATGGAATTTCCTTCATAAGATATCTAGTGTTTCTCGTTCTGCTACTCATATTTTTGCATTTTGGCACAATCCAATACATATCCCATCTTTAAAGCGGATTTATGACTTGTATGTCGTTTTCCATTGTAAATGTAAACACAATCGGCTGAACAATACAAGACTAATTAAATAATAAACATTTTTAGGTTATGTTGGGCCGATCAAACACGTTCATAAATCATAATCTTAATTCACATCAATTGATCTGAGAAATTTATTATATCTGAAAAAATCAGGATACGTGTGAGCAATATCTAAATTGTACGTAATTTTATGCATTATTAATTCACAATATAATTGTAATTATGCATCGTAATCTGCATGCCTACCACGAACATCGAAAATTGGCATTGACGGGAAACCTCTTTGTCACTCTAATATGCAAGTGTGACAGAGACGGAGGTATAAATTCGCAATCGTTCGATTTTCGTGGTATAGGCCCTGATTCAGACTGTGTGCCGGCCTTAGATGAGAAATGACGTCACGGCTCAGCTTGTCGGAATGGCGGGCGTTTCAAACGCCCGTTTTTATTTGGAGTTTTTGAAAGAAGATTTATCTACTAAATTTTAGTTATTATGCGCTGAAATTTATTTTACAGTATTTTTATGATAAAAGCTATCATCCAACAGTATTTAAAAAAATAGTGAATATTCCCTATTTCTGGATTCGGTCCCCGCGCTCAAGGCCCGCGATAGAAGCTATGCAATAGCTTAAAAATAAAAAGCTGGTAGTTTTATGAAACTCACGATGTTTCATACAAGTTTTTTTTTTGTAGAATCCCTCCAACGTGCATAACCTATAATTAGGTATGTATTGTATACAAATACCACTCGCGATAACCACTCATTGCTTTAAAAAAAATTACTCGCGCGCAGTTTGTACACGAAGACACTGGGATATTAATATTACAAAATCACGATATGTAAGCTTTATTATTAGGGTTTGATCTGTAGGTACAAGTCGTGTATTATTTGTAATGCCCGTTCTAATGTGAGGGAATCTAAAGTTACGGGGAGTAAAGGGGAGGATTTAATGAGCGTTATATTTCTCCATGAGACTATAGCTACCTAGTATGTAGCTCAGCTCAGTGCTAATCTTAATCAAGACGGATTCAAAGGCGTCTAATGAATTACATCGTTAAGGATTGAGATCGGCACTTGGAATAACTTAATTTGAATTTTACCGAAAAAATACCTACTTGAATATTTCTCTATCAAATCAAATGGGCATATTGGTGACAGACTAATGACCATTTTTGAGTCAAACCACGTTTGGAATAGCTTAATTTGAATTTTACCGAAAAAATACACGAATATTTCTCTATCAAATAGGCATAGTGGTGACAGACTAATGACCATTTTTTGAGTCAAACTACGTTTGGAATAGCTTAATTTGAATTTTACCGAAAAAATACACGAATATTTCTCTATCAAATGGGCATATTGGTGACAGACTAATGACACGAATATTTCTCTATTAAATGGGCATATTGGTGACAGACTAATGACCATTTTTTGAGTCAAACTACGTTTGGAATAGCTTTATTTGAATTTTACCGAAAAAATACACGAATATTTCTCTATCAAATGGGCATATTGGTGACATACTAATGACCATTTTTTGAGTCAAAATACGTTTGGAATAGCTTAATTTGAATTTTACCGAAAAAATACACGAATATTTCTCTATCAAATGGGCATATTGGTGACAGACTACTGACCATTTTTTGAGTCACACTACGTTTGGAATAGCTTAAATTTGAATTTTACCGAAAAAATACTTGAATATTTCTTTATCAAATGGGCATATTTGTGACAGACTAATGACCATTTTTATTGAGTCAAACTACGTTATCTCTTCCAAGCAAATGAATTGTCAAGCTATAAAGTGTTTTTTTCTTTTTTTTAATAACGGCGTCTGTCTTTTGCCAATTTCAAGTATTATCAAAATCTCAGTATATTATATAAATAGAAAAGTATATTGCCACTTGGGCGACGTTGTGCGGTAATGGGAGCTACCGTATTGTCGCTCACCAGGCGCCGCCACTCATGCATGGATCCTGTGTCAGTATGAGAGAATTGTCAAAGTGACGTTTGAAATGTTCCCGCAGGACCCAAGTTCCAGCCCCCCTATAGCGGAAAATCAACTCGCGGTAATCCTCATTGGCCTCGCTATTTGTTAAGTTTATAGCTATAAGACGTAACAGATAGTTTCTCAGGGGGCCGACATCCCAGGACTGCCGCGTGATGACTAAAGGAGTGATTGAACGCGTTTCAGGATTAATTCTTCATTAGCTGCACACTTCTTCGTTACTTTACTGCACAATTAGCTATCAATATTACACATTAAGCAACGTTACGCAAACCAAAAACTATTCCAGAAACGCCAAAGCCATCTTAACTATCAACCGGAAGCTCGCTTTAAAGTGTTATTTTAAACGTCATACTTGTATGAAATTATAGCGTTTACTTAGCACTTTCATGGTCTATGCTATCAAATCTATGGAAACTTAGTCGGGCTCTAAATCGTTTTACAACAGAAAGCGAATATACACTGAATTTTTGTTATTAAATCGTCAGACTTATGATAGTCAAAGACAGACTACGTCGCATGCATGCATGGCTCTGGCTCCCAACGCAACGTAGCTTAGTAACATTTCGCAAATGGACGTATTTATGCAAGCGGAATCAACCCACAATAAATCGCCATTGAGATGTTTACTTCATGCTTCAAGCAATATTTTTTGGGGTTAGTTCCTGTTTGCAAAAACACGTCCAAATGCAACACGCAACTGCCGCGATGTATGAACTACACAGAGTGCCAGATGCGTGATCCGATGTGACCCGGTTAAATTGTAGACCCAAAAATACATAAGATCAAGTTATAGGGTCCACATTGCTTTGAAAGCAAGCCTAGTGGCATGCATTTTGGAAATCTTCGGCCCAAATATATCATTGCATTAATTACAAGAATAATGCAAGAAAATCGTTATTATCTGTAAAAAGCGATTTTATTCAGCACATTATAAAATGAACTATTCCATAATTGTGTCACACAATTACCTATAAAAGATATGCATAAAGCGCGATAAACTCCAGTTCCGCGACTCGCGACTGCCGGCTCGGTAAATCCAATTTACTTGCCCTAAACTTGCCTTTACCCTAACTTGGAGGTAGAATGCTCCTACGAATAATTTAACTCTAACTTTTTCCTTCTAATTTTTTTCTTTGTACTAGCAAGGAAATGGGTTTTTCTTTTGTCCCGAGTCGTTTCTATTGACCAAGGGAAAGCGAAGGTCAGCTTAGGCAAAATTACAGATCGCTTTTCTCATCTGATTCTAGCGAGATTTTAGTTAACAGATTTTTTAAGCTATTGCATAGCTTCTATCGCGGGCCTTGAGCGCGGGGACCGAATCCAGAAATTCCGTAACGAAAAAAAACCTGACGCTCCCCACTCCGACGGACCGAAACCGACTTTATTCACTTTGTTACAAAGTTCTTTATCGGGGAAAGGATATATCTCCAAACGAATGTCGCTAAGTGTCATATTCTATACAAAATATTGAGGACAGTAGCTCTTATTACCAGAGATACGGCGATGTCAAACGTCAAAATAAACACTATTATTTTAGTCCCGCCAAAATCAAATATGTTAAATCGATTTTGTAATCGATGCATAATATACTGGCTGGATCGAATTAAAGGCAAAAGGCGCCTAATTTTTTATTTAGACTGCGAATCGTTTTGTTTTTTTAATCGATACCTTAGTGCAAATGCAAAGTCGTACTAAGTACCATTTTAAATTTGTGAATTTAGCACGTTAGTGCACAACGGAATAAAGTGGAAATTTCATTGGCATAAGAACTTCTATCGCGGGCCTTGAGCGCGGGGACCGAATCCAGAAATTCCGTAAAGAAAAAACCTCACGCTCACGCATATTGATGTCAAAATATATACAGTAAGTGTAAATTACCTAACTACCTACCTCTACCTACCTTAAATCTAAAGTAGGATGCTATATTTGACATTGACAAACTTGACAGTAATGAATGTTGGCGAATGTTCAGTGTACGCTGTTTGTGCTGTTTATAGTATAAAATTATAAATAAAAACTGTTCTTTAGTATCGTTTCTTAGGATTCGAGGTGAAGTGATAGTTGTCATTACTTACTATATATATTAGAGTTCTAACTATATCAAATAATTAGTACCATATAATGATTATCATGGAACTAGGTGAAAGTGCCGGAGGCTTAGAAGAACAAGCACTTAAAAGGAAAGAAAGACTTAAGAACTTAAAAAGACGATGATCACCGTATGTTTTTCGCCTATAAAAAAGCTCTCTTTCACTGCAGACGAAAATGTACCCAAATTTATTTTAAGTTTTTTTTGTTCAGTAGTGTCATAAACAAACAGAAATTAAACTTAAGTAGGTACATATTTGTCACTACTGACGAAAGTGCACAAAAAATACAAAACTGTGTTTTTAGGAAATGAGTTGAAAAGTGACCAATGTGCCGGGATCCATTAAATCTATGTAAATATGATATGTTTAATGCTGTGATAAATTTGATAATAAATAAAATCACTAATAATGGTAACTTTGTAGCAGCCCGCTGTCTCCACAACCAAAGGCATGAACATGTATTGTATCCATGTCCTATAGACCTAAGTTGCTTATCCACGAATGTCATCTGATAATGATAATGCTATAAGTTCATGAAAAGACAAGTTGCATGGACAGTGCGACGGTGATTGCTGTCAAATGTGAGTAACTGTATAGAATTATCAGAAATTGTCATACAAAGGTGACAAACTGTTGTCTTATTACGTTACGCTATCCGTTTGGGATCTTATCCCAGAAGGGAGCGCACACTTTTGCCGCTTCGCCACCGCTAGAGTTTCGGCAGAGGGCTCCTGCTACGTGGGAAGTGCGAGTAATATGGGTGGTCGAAATTGTGCTAACGCATGTAACATCCCACACTGAACACCGCCCCGTTTTCCACAGCACCAGGGTCACTCCATCTTGCTATCAGTGCGGCTAAACCCAGTGGCTCCAGAACGGAATGAACACCCGCTGACTGAAGAGACCTCAGGACAATATCATTGAGGTCTTAGTGACGCGGAATCCAACCACTACAAATACGGCAACTCAATGTATATATGGCTGTCAACACCCACCATGCATTGTACAAGCGGATGACATACATACCTCATAGCGGGCCCAGGGGAGTACAATGGCCAAACGCAACGATTTTGCCTTTGCGCAAAGAACAATGTCACAAAGCCAGTACGGTTTTTATATTAAATATTGGACAAGGATAGTTTATAAATAAACTCAGATTTTTTTGTACGATTACTTTTCTAAAACGGCTTATTACTGAATATGCACAACTTGATGGATTAGGATGGCACTTATTACAGTTCTATCTATATGGCACTAATGGAACTAGGTATCGCCTATATCCCCGTTAAATTGATTTGATTAAAATTATTTTAACTTTGCGCAAAAACATTCTTAGATCATGGCATGCCATTAGTCTCATTAGATACATTTTACTTAATAATGGCATCTATTTTATTTTTGTTGTCTAGCAAACTGATCTTGCGTAGCGATGTTGTCACAAAACCAGCACGGTTTCTTCAATTACATTTTGGACAAATTTCCATGCGATGCTAATATTGTAAATTTGATGAACTATTATCTGTTACCAATTCACACTAAATTAAAAACGCTGAACGGATTAAGGTGAAATTTGGCATGGGGATGTTTTGACTCCTAGGAAAGGACAGAATAGTTTTTGTTATGAAAATCATCCTATATAGAGGTGCAAAGGGGAAGGAAGCAAGTGAAATAGTCAAATCTATAATTGCATGGGCAGTTTATGAATGAATTCTTTCATAAATTGCCCATGCACTTTTGAACGCCTGTGTAAATGCGAATAAAGGCCTCTGCCGATCCTATCATAAGATCGTCCTTGGTTGAGATGAGACATAATATATACTTACCTACCTAATGAAAGTTTATAATTATTATATGCGTGACGTAATTATTTTGGTATCCTCGCAATGTTTTTCTTCACTGGGAAGTTAGTTGTAATCAGGTACCGACTGACATTCTGTGGGTTAAATTCAGTGAGCTTAAGGCAGTGTTGTAAACCGTGATCAAAAACACTCGGCCTTGATTACTTATTTCATTGAAAGATAATTTATGTCAACTTGGACGTACTTTTTAGCATATCTACAGCGTATCCAGCCACTGAAAGATTAATATGTGGTCAAAGATACATACAGCTGTCACAAAAATGCTGGTGATTCGATTAAATGGGTAATCACTAATCAGTATCGAATTGTGGTTAGGAGAATAAATAAACAAAAAATGTTTGACAAAAAAAACATTTAGTCCTATTTTTTCCAAATCAGATTACAATATTGATCACCAGCATTTTTGGTATATCCTGAATTATTAACGAGAACAAAGAATAACAGGTTACTGTAGTTGCAAGTTAGTTGTTTGTTTTATACGGCCCCGGAATTTAATTAGCAATTTACAGTTCAAGTCAATTTGGGGTCGCAGACGAAGTCGCGCTAGTAATTGCATAAGTTGATACAAAATGATATGCAATAGCTTTACCGCGGCAGTCCCCGAGTGCCACACGTATTTTTTTTTTGTATACTCGTAGTAGCTGAAACTTCAAGGCCATTTCATTTTTGTCGTTTTCATCTGAGAAATTTTTAAAATGGTGGTAATCGCTCAAAGGACATAAGCGCCATTATGGTTTATGGCGTTTAAGTCTTTTCTTTTCACAATCATGTTTAAACTATGCCCGCGTCTCGTACTCCCAGGACTCTAAATGCTTTTAACGTTGTCGGCCATCAGGCACATAGGAAACCTAACTGGAGAGCTCCGGCGTTAGGTGACACGCGAAAAAGAATTTATGTATAGAACTTTTTCTTGACACTTGATGTCGTAGTTAGGTGCTACGAGGGACACTTTGAACTGAAGTTTTATACCATTTACATTCGCCAAACAACCATTTACTCGTAGTTAAAAGCCCTTTGCAAAAGGCACCTGAGTAGGTACTGAGCATTTGAGTAAAATATTATATTACAATATTGTTTTTATCAACTGAAGAGCAGGACTAAACTTTTGAAATAGACTTGAAAAAGTTAATAGATATTATATGTTACAATAACGCTAGTTAATTAATAATCAAAAGCAGTTTTGGATACCAATTTACAACTCAATTGACAACATTTCATATTTTGAAGTTTTCCATTTTATGAGCTAATCAGAAAATAGAAGGCATTTTAAGCGACACGTGTTTTTTCTTTTTCATGATAACTCAATTTTTAATATAAAAAAACAATTTTTAAATGTCGCTCATTCTAAAAGAGCGTAAGTGGATGATGACGTCACTTTTATAACGGAATCCGGGGCAGAGTAGTTAATTTAAAAAAAGTTATCTATGACATTGACACTGATAGTTGTCAAAAGTGGCGGTTAGGTAATTGAGATAGATTTGTATTTTGCTAGTTTTGTTAGCGGTTTGTAATTGTTAAGAACTATTAACAAAATAGATATAACGGTCATTTAATACGTTTAAAACGATGGCATCAACTAGTAAAGGCTGTCAACTTTGCCATTAGTAAAATATTGCTTTATGTCAGGTCAGACTGTAAAAACAACTCTAAAACATGGTCTGAAAACCATTTTTTCTTCGTTCCCGTTAAGAATCGAGCAGAATGGTGTCATGCAGCAGGACTAAAAGGCACACCATCCAGTAATATTTGATGAACATTTAAATGTAAGTATTCTTTGTTTGCTTTCATAAAAAACAGATCACAACAGTACCTTACCTAAGAAGATAACATCATGTTTTGTATCATTTTAGTTGGAGGAGAACTTGGAAAATTATATCTGTTGGAAGACTATGAAAGAGACAACAAAGGTACCTAAATGCAAGACTCAAGACCTATCTTCCAATGTTTATAACACCATTATGTGCAACATCAAATTCAAATATAAACCAACAGCAATTTGATACTTTTAATGAAGCAAAAACTGACCTACATGGTTGTCAAAGTGTGCAGTGCTCTCCTGAAGGGCACACCACAAGACTCAAATTAATGTAAAAATGTCACATCATACAACCCAGTGTTCTCTGTTAAAACCAAAAAAGTTAGTACTTCAGAATACTGTACTAAAAAGTCCATCATCAGGCACCATTCCTTCACACCTTGGAAGTACTTAAGAAGTCACAGAGTTTGATTCAACATCTGAAACATCTGCACCTGGCTTGGAAAATAAAGGATTTGTCGGCAGAGATTTTATGATGTCAATTATAAAGAAAATGCCAATGACTTATTTGGAACTCCCATGTAAATATTATTGGATTATTGCCTTTCTATCAAATAATGCAGTCATTGAATTAAACATCATAACAGTTTATAAAATAAGAAACAATGATACATTCACTAAAATGGCTGACTTATTTCAAACCCTCTCAGAGTCCATATTGAATGTGTTATCAGGAGAGTCAGGATTTACAAATTTCTGAAAACACATTCAACAGAGAACAAGTTTGTCAATACTTCAGGTGATGCTGTACTTGTGGCCTGCGGATTGATAAATATACAATCTCCTATAATAAAAAATATGTAATATTTCTGTGTTTTATTTTTCTCATTACATTATAGTAATGTTAGGTATACTATGGTTTTAGACATTTACTATGTAAGTATTTTTTTTACTTTAGTAGCCTGTAGGAACCTTCTACATTTGAGATTCTTATTCTCTGTGAAAATGTTAATCATATTAACATCCAAAAAAATTTACTAAATCAAAACTTAGAAACAGTACTTATTGTATGTATTAACTTAATACATACAATAAGTACAGTTCCTAAGTTTTAATATAGGGCACCCGAGGACAGAGGGGATGTTATAAGAATATTAATATCAATGAAATAAAAACAGTATGGTTGTTACATGAGTAAAAGCAATAATTTATTCAATACATTTTAGATTATCATTTCAATTACTTACTAGTAAGTAATTAATTAACACATTGTTGCACAAAAAAGGATATGAGTTTACAAAAAGGTACCTATTTATAAATAGAAAAATAAAAAGGCGAACTTATCCCTACAAGGGATCCCTTCCAGTTAACCTAAGTGACGAATAACCTAGTTGCTATTAATATTTACTTTACGCTATCTAGTAGTTTTGGAAAAACATTTGTAACCCAAAAACTTTCAGCAGCTGTAATGATGTGTTCAATATAGGTTTTCTCAATTGGAACCCAGTAGACATTAACCTCTTTATTTTCCTCGAATTTGGGGCTTGCAACACAAAATAACCCATTCTGTTTGTTTGTTTCATGCATTTGCAGGTTTATTTGGGCTTTAAATTTGTCACATACCTGCCCATCTTCAGTGACATAGTTTTTGACAGCCTTTTCTTTTGAAGGGCATATGACCTTGATGACATACTCGTCAAAAATACCATCAGGTGATGCTTCCATTATAGGGGAGATAATGTAAAACTCAAATTTATTGATATTTATTTCCAGGTGCTTCTCTACTTCTTTGACATTCAACATTCAGTAACTGTCTCATGTTCCTTATTTATATGCGCAATTACTTTATTCAACTTTGTGTAAGTGTTTTGTTCCGGACTGATTCGGCATTGCACTATGCATTTTCCTGCTTCTCGTTTAACTTCCACATATCTTATAGCATTTTCGACATAGGAAGAACAAGAAGACAACTATGTTTTGGCCCTCTGATTTCAGCTGCATTATAATTATCACTTGTCATTGTGTACTCCATCATCATCAATGCTTCTACACACGGCAGGTTGGTGCTATCAGCGAAAAGCCCTCTGAGGGATTCATTGATCCAGCAATGCCAAGTTCGTAATAAAGTAGGTTATATTTTAGGTATATCGGAGTCCAGTGAGAAAGTGCCAAGTCGTTTATGATATTCGAATACGAGCAAATTAATGAATTTAAAAGAAATGATAGCGTTGAGTATTTCAAATTATGTGACAACTGAAATATCAAACCAACGTCTGACATGATAAACGTCAAACTTTTTAATATTTCACTCTCTATCACAAGACTAAGGACTTTCTCGATTATGCTATAAAAGTGACGTCATCACCCGGTTTACACTAATTCACGATTTTCTTCAAAATTAACTAACAAAAAAATCCAAAAATATTTTTTTCGAGTTCTTCATACATGTTTACCGAAATGGTTTTTGAATTGGCATCATTTAAAAATATGAAATGTTGTCAATTCGTCGGACAAATAGACAGACATGTCGTTTTGAGTACGGAACCCTAACAACAATATCAGTATTCACTTAATATAGATATAGGTATTATTGTAGAAATACGACTAGGGACATAGAAACAACCCCGTCAAGTTAAAACCATTTATATCCGGAAAATGTATTTAACCATGGCCGAATAAAAAAAGAGTACTGTCAATTTTACACAAAGTCGCGAAATTCATTTATTTTGTTCTTCGCTAAGATCTCTGGATCCGGATTAGCTTTCCGCAGAGCCATATAAGCACCAAATACAAAAGATGTAATGTAAGTAACTGATACCTCCATAAGTGATACATCTGCTCATAGCCTGAGACTTTTTTAGGGTTCCGTACCCAAAGGGTAAAAACGGGACCCTATTACTAAGACTCCGCTTTCCATCTTGTCTGCCCGTCCGTCAGTTTGTCTGTCACCAGACTGCATCTCATGAACCGTTACAGTCAGATGGTTGAAAATTTCACAGGTGATGTATTTGTTGCCGCGTTAACAAATACAAATAAATTACAGAAACAGTGACCAAGGCCCCCGTGCTCAGGGCTGGAATCGAACCAGCTACCTCCTGCATTCGCGGCAGACGCCCTAACCACTAGACTACCCGCCCACGGCAGCAAGGGTCCTAAATTCCTTAAGTATATGCAATCCTTTCTTATTTTTTCAAGCTTAAGGTGCGTGATATGGTAGGTAATATGACAACTCTTTAAATGGATACCATGCTCAATATGCTTATAATAATTAACAATTCGATGACACTTTCGATCACACTCGTCCCGACCCCTTTCAACTCCGGAAAAATCTTAGCAGCGAAGTGCCATCTCTCGGGCAATTGGGTTACTAATTTATACAAACTAGACGGGTTATGTATGTTGGGTAACTTTTGATCGGGTGAATCGATTTGAATCATTCTTTTCTTATTAGAAGGAAAATACGTGCGGGATGATAAATTAAGTACTCAAGATTAAAGAAGTGTTTGCATATACAGTTAAATTACAAACTTAATTCAGAATTCATTTCGTACAATTTTTCAAAAACCGTTTAACCAATCAAGTTCAAAATAATTTTCCAAGAAAGTTCTTATTAAGTTCTACTTTTGTAATTTTTTCATATTTTTTTAACTTATAGTTCAAAAGTTAGAGGTTCAAGAGTTCAAGAGTTAAAGTTAGATTTTTTTTAACTTCTGGAGCAATTGACAACCATTCATATTTTTAAGTGCTACTTTTTATTGTATGGTTCGAAAGAATGGACCAATTAATGGTACACGTTTTTTTTTTTATTTGCGTTACTCTCATATATTTGTCTAAAAATCTATTTATATTGTTACTCGGGCAGGAAAGGCGTAAGTAACAAACGTCATGAGTCAGCCTTGTGACGTCATGATTGTGTTTCATACACTAAAAAAATCATTGAAATAATTTTAATTTGATGCGGATACCGACGTTTAATTTTAAACCTTAAATAGTCTGAGCCAAACTGACATTCACGACAGACGTCACGAACGTCAAAACATGTAAACAAACACTGAATTTATTGTTGTTGGTTTATTAAAATGCCGTGAGTTAAATATTGCTTTATGAAAACATGCACAAATAAAACGGGTTTACCGCCTACCAAAATGTTACTTACTGTTCCAACGGAAAATAAAGCTAAGTGGTGTTCAGCAGACGGTTTGGATCGTTTACCTACAAGCGCACTATTTATTTGCGACGATCACCTAAATAAATGTATTTGTTTAATCTTAAGCGTCGTTTAAGTCCATGAGAAGGTGGAGTTGCAGTGAAGATCAAAATCACACACGAAAAGTACAATAAAATCACCAGTAAATATCCGAATAATTTGAACTGTGCGGTTAGTGCCAAATGACACTGTCAGACTCAAGTGACAACCCAGCCGGAAAAATATTGCGAAAAAAAATTGAAAAATATATTTATGTGATCTACAGGCGTATATCTCGAAATGGTTTTCGATTTAGGAACATTGAAAATTTTGAAATGTTGTCAATTATTTCCGAAAATATTAATTTTATCAAAAACTGTTTTTAGTAAACCCTCATTATTTTACAAATACCTATCCAATGATATGCCACACTCTAGGGTTAAAACGAAAAATAAAAATCACCCCCACTTTACGGTATCCCTAAAAAATAAATTATAACCACTTTTTATTTTCCCACTTTGTTGGCGTGACCGATATACATATTCGTGCAAAATTACAGCTTTCTAGTACTTACAGTCACTGAGATTATCCGCGGACGGACGGACGGACAGACAGACAGACAGAGCAAACTATAAGGGTTCCTAGTTGACTACGGAACCCTAAAAAGAACACATGATTTGATTTGTACTTAAAAACATTTTTTTGCTTGTTTTTGCTCGACAATGTTAAAGGTAACGCTTGTATGTTCACTTTTAATAATTTAATTTAAATAAATCAAAGATTAAAGGGGCTCCCGAGCCTCTTATATAAAAAACATAATGTTATTGCTGTTTTTATACCTACATCATTTTACGGAACCCTTCGTGCGCAAGTCAGACTCGGACTTGGCCGTTTTTTTTTTATTCTCGTAGAACACGATTTTGTCACATAATTTAGACTCTTCTGTGTCCTCTTGTTTTATTCGTCCATAATTTAACTGATATTAATGTGAAAAACCAAGTAGCGAACGATGACAGAAGGCTACGATATAAGTAGCAGAAATATAGAAACATTGTCAGTTTCAGAGTAATCGTAAGAAATAATTTTAATGATTCAACCACAATAATCGTGTAATGTACGTACACAAAACTTGTAAATATTTATAAAAATGATAGATTGATAGGCAATATATATCTAATATATTATTTATTGTCTTCTTTGCTATGCCTATTACAAGTTTAAAAACGGTGACTAGAGCTGCTATCTATCGGTCACTCTCTACATATTTTTCACAGCCACCCCGGCAAAGTGCCCTATGAATGACTGTGGCCCCACCTGAAATAAGATCCCATTCAATGTGTAGAAAACACGACAGATGGCGCTCCCTGGCCACACGATAGATGGCGCTCTCCGGCCACACGACGGATACGATACGACTAGGGTAAATTGCCAGTAATTGGCCACCGTCCAATAACTGACCACCTTATAATAAGAATGAACATCACCTATAAACAGAGTTCATTTTTATTGTAAGTTTTCAATTACTGGCCGCCCTCCAATAATGGCCACCTCTTACAAAAATAAATTATATTTATAGGTCAATAGAACCCTACCTTACTACAATTTACGGACCGGAAATGGCTGTACAATTTTAAATGGTGTCCCTGTCATCATTAAATACAGCCATTTCCGACGTGCGTGTACGTAGCTCACTCGATAAATTTTGAGATGCTCGAAATTTGAAAATGGAACGCACCCATGTTATATGTTTTTAAAAAGCAAATTTATTTAAGAATAGAACACTAGTATCCAGTACACGCTAATTTCAAAAATAGATTAGTTCCAGTTGTTTTGCTACGTTTTCCGTGGGTTTTCTTTGAAATGATGGAGCTGAACCGCGAACATTTTCGTGCTATGATATATTACGATTTTAAATTTGGTTTAACCGAACAACTGACTTTGCAGCGATTACAATCGGCATTAGGAGACTCTGCTCCATCCCGGGCAACTATTTTTCTCGAAGATGAACACAGAAGTGGTCGCCCTCAAACAGCAGTAACTGCAGAAAACGTATGGACTACTGAAATGTTAGTGCGAGAAGACCCACGAATTACATACACGGACATCCAGAAGATCCTAGGCATTAGTTCGGGGAGTGTTAATATCATCCTACATCAACATCTTGGAGTAAGGAAGCTTTGTTGCCGTTGGATCCCGCGATGCTCTCCGGAACTGAGAAACAGGCTCGTGTGGATTGGTGTCATGAAATGCGTTTAAAATTCGAAAACGGAACATCAAGACGTGTTTCTGAAATCATTACTGGTGACGAAACATGGATTTATCAATATGATCCGGAAAGTAAGCGGCAGTCGTCAGTATGGGTGTTCTCAGAGGGCAAGTTACCAACAAAATTACAAAGACCTCGAAACGTAGGCAAAAAAATGGTGGCTAGTTTTTTTTCTCGGGAAGGACATCTGTCGACTTCAGTGCTGGAAAATCATAGGTCTGTTAACTCGAAATGGTACACTACAGTAGCATTGCCGCAAGTTTTCCAAGCAGTGCGGGAGAGGAGACCAAAGGCTGGACTTCGGGGAATCATGCTGCATCACGACAACGCCTCTTCACATATGTCCCTCAGAACAAAGGCGTTTATTGCAGAAACTGGGGTTGAAACCTTGCCTCATCCACCCTACAGTACAGCCCTGACTTGGCTCCCTGCGATTTCTTTTTGTTCCCAACAGTGAAGGAAAAAATAAAAGGCAAGTTTTTTTCGAGTGCCGAAGAAGCCGTGGCTGCCTATGAAGGAGCGATTTCTGACCTATCCGATCAAGACTGGCAAAAGTGTTTCCAAAGTTGGTTTAGACGAATGGAACTTTGTATAAAGAACGATGGAGAGTATTTTGAGAAAATGTAAAATAAATAGTGTTTATATCTTCAATAGTTTTTTTGTATCTCAAAACTTTTCGAGTGACCCACGTACTGTAGGCGGAAGCACAGGAGGCCCTATTTTATTTAAGTAAAAAGTCAAGCTTAGCTTTCCTGGTTAGGCCACAATATGATAAGTATATTAGAGGGGGCAGCGCCTGCTCATTATACACCGTGATGTTCTAGAATAGCTTTAATTTCGCTATGTAGTTTGGTATAATCAAGTAAACAAATTTGCATAGTCAATTTTATTAAATTCTCAATTTTTTTTCATTGTTCATACAAAATGTTGCATCAACCGCTAATGTAAAACGCCCATTAGAATTAACTTTACTAATGGTACAACGCCTTGAAAGTTAGCGCAGCCCGTTTTATAAACAGAACTCTTATCTCAATACTTTTAAGTTGTTTTTTTTTAGGGTTCCGTACCTCAAAAAGAAAATACGGAACCCTTATAGGATCAACGGCCTCCTAGCCTAGTTGGTAGTGACCCTGCCTACGAAGCAGGAGATCCCGGGTTCGAATCCTGGTCAGGGCATTTATTTGTGTTTATCACGAATATTTGTTTCTGAGTTATGGATGTTTTCTATGTATTTAAGTGTTTATATGTATCTATCTATTATATATATCGTCGCCTAGTACCCACAACACAAGCCTTATTGAGCTTACCGTGGGACTAGGTCGATTTGTGTAAGATTGTCTCATAATATTTATTTATTTATTTATCACGTTGTTGTCCGTCCGTCCGTCTGTCTTTCAAGACCCTTTATCTCGGGAACGCGTAGAGGTAGCAAGTTGAAATTAATATCACACATACAAGTCTGCAGTCCCTGGAGCTATGAAAAAATCAAACCTCTACATCAACGCAATCAAAAGATACGGCCGTTCATGTCGCATTTCCCATACATTTGTAATGGGAATTAAAATGTAGTGTACCTACTTCCCGTTGACCTAGAATCACGAAATTTGGCAAAAAGCTAGACCTTGTAACATTGTACTTGTACAGGAAAGAATCTGAAAACCGCACACAGAGTTTCGTGCCACCAGTATTACCAGTAGTACCTAAGGTCATAAATCGGAGGAGCATCCTTTGTGCGGGATCCTCGGTGGGCGAGGCCGGCAATAAAACCGGCAATGTCTCGCACATTTCCTTCATTATGTACAGTCGCATAAGCTAATATTTTTGTACCGTTAGTGTAAATTTGGTTTGGTAAGTATATATAGTACGCACCGGTGTCAGGTCCGCCATCTTTGGAGCGGAACTGCTGCAGTTTCCGCTCGAGCTTCTGCTGGCGCCGCCGCCGCATCACGGCCTCGGGATTGCTGATGCTGCGAGTGAACGACGTCTCCGGCAGCTCTGTCGCAGAAAACTTAACATTACCTACCAGTATTACATTGTGAGAGCTCTTTAAGGTATCGAGTCACTTCACTCTAAAACAGCAATATTTTGTAGCTATGTTGTGATTGCACTAGTAACTAAATAACTCTACCAACTATCATAAAAAATTGGAGTCCTGCACACTACTCACTCCGGATTCAATAAATTATTGTGATTGATACAAGTATTTATGCACAGTCCCGAGGCATGTTCCAATTATTGGAAGTTAAAAACTCAACATTTTTAAAGAACAACGATATTTGTATTTTTTTCAACTGATATCAAACATTTAAGGTTCTCTATCATCAAGGTCAACCTTCGACAACGAATGTAAGTTTATACTATTAAAAAGTGTCGTGTTAGTTGCTCATTGGCTGTTTTCTCGACAACTCACTCGGTCTTCCGTTATAACATCACATCACCGCATCACTGCCGCTCGACATTATAAAAGAAATCCATAAAGCAACTCTAAAACAATCCACGAAATTAATTGGCAGCCTTATGAAACAACCTAAGAGTTCCATTCTGATTTTCCCTGCAAACTTTTCCAAGGCCGTCTATTGAACCCGCACAAGAACTACAATCACCTGTATAAAGTTTCTCAGCAACAGGTCTGTTCTCGTTGTTCGAGTCGGACTTCAGTCTGGATAGTTTCTCCTTTTTCTTCAGCTCCTTCTTTTCGCGTTTGGACAGTTTCCGCTTGAAGTTCTGGTCACCTTTCTCGTTGACCGACGACAGGGAAACCTGCGGGACAATAAATGTGTTATGAGGCAATATATTAAACCAGTAAAAATACAGTGTGTTTTCTCAGTCCTAAAACAGCTGAAAATAGAGAACGCTCAACGCATATCATGCGTTATTTCGGCCAAATCACCCGCAGAGGTGCAGAAAACTTGGAACTCCTGATGGTCACCGAAACAGTCGAAGGGAAACGCCCTAGAGGCCGAAGCCCGAAATACTGGTCTGACCGGATCTCAGAGCAGACCAACGGACCAGTTAACACCGCACTACGCCAGGCAGCTGACCTTAGCCGACGGAGGCCAGTAGTTGACAAGCTGAAGGGGAGTCCTTAGCAATTAGGGAGCGATGGAGAAGAGTTTCAATGGGAAACTTGAGACAGCAAGATAAAAAACCAATAGCCATAACCATGAATTTTACTATATCCTATGCCGAAAAGCTGTCGTCTCGTAGAAAAGGCGTCAAACTCAAAACGAGATTTTCTGCAATCAAAGTGAACGATACCGGCACAAACACCGGACAGACGAACAGATTAGCCAAGGCTCCCTTTGCACCGGAGATGAACGAAGATGCGTTGCGTAGGATGTGCTTATTATTTGCGAGTGATATAATTCGTTCTTAACCAAATTAGCATGTGATTTACTTGCGCTGAGCGAATCATCTTGAAAGAAATCTCTTACTGTCTGTCATTTTGACATGATTCTAGAGTGGCCTAGAGTTTCAATTGGTTGACTGTACCTATAGGGTTCTATATGTAACCCTTCTGGTACGGAACCCTAATAGAGGCCAGTAAGTAGTCAGACCAAGCTGAGTATGCTACCATCTTGATATTAGAGACTGCGCACCTCTTATTTTAAATGTCACACTTTTGCACCACCCG
Source organism: Lathronympha strigana (assembly GCA_949128165.1). Lineage (NCBI taxonomy): Eukaryota > Metazoa > Arthropoda > Insecta > Lepidoptera > Tortricidae > Lathronympha > Lathronympha strigana. The sequence continues at coordinate 7,471,708 of OX421907.1, read as the reverse complement.
GGGTTAGCCACATAACCCGGAATTAAGAGTTTTTTTGTATGGAATTTGACAGCTGGGTGGTGCTACGCCTTACATAATGACTAATACTTTCACACCCTGTGCTATCGAAATCGATACAAACTTAACTTAGCGTCGGACTCTACATCGAGATTTTTAAACAAATTATTAGTACATAGCCTTATAATATAATATAACGTTTCAGATAAGTATCCGATATTGTACCTATGGGCGCATTTATTTGTAGTTAGTAGGGTGATATCAGTCCGATAACAGAGATACACACTCTTGGAAACACATGAATCATATATTACAGTCACTCGTTTACGACGCTTGGTGTTCAATTGCTGTAAATTGCATCTAATCATAATAATAATCTCTCTGAGGCGAACCAAACTTGCGTGCCGAAACCTTTTCAACGACTATAAATGTAGCGAACGTTTGATCGCAATTTATCGTCAGACCCACATCAAAGTTACTTTGATCATTGGGTTTATTTTCGAACACCAAACGAAAGTTGCACTTGCAATTCCATTCACATTAACTTCGAATATGATTGAACCAAACAGAGTTTTTGTTATCATTTTTGGTATTTGACGCTTGATAATGGAACCCTAAGGTATTCGAAACATGTCGCGCTTAGTGACTAAGAATACGTGTTTTCCGTAATGTATTATAATAGAGTTTTTGTTGTTTCAATTTCGATGTACAGTCGCGCAATAAATGACCGATGTTATCAATAGATGACAGGTGACTTTAATCATACCGATTTGCAATACACGACAAAGTTAGAATAGCTATTTACGTGTATTATACAAGGGGGCAAACTTATTGTTAAATTCTTGTGCTTATATTGAGACCTGAGCAAGAAAAAGATTCCAAAATTCAGCTACGAGCGTAGAGAGTATTTTCTATCGCATGTATTATGGGGAGTGTTCCGAGGAATTGTTCGGATTAATCCCTGCCGCTTCTTTCCGCCATCGCCCTACGCGACAATATTTCCACTCTCACCATTTAGATGGTTGGCAGTCCTCAACTGTGCGCTTTTCCCGAAACTTCCTGCCTCGCACAGCTAAACTGTGGAACGAACTGTCGCCAGCGGTGTTTCCGGACCGATACGACCTTCAAACCTTCAAGAAAAGAGCGTACTCCCACCTTAAAGGCCGGCAACGCACTTGCGACACCTCTGGTGTTGCGGGTGTCCATGGACGACGTTAATCGCTTACCATCAGGTGATTCGTTTGCTCGTTTGCCCCCTATAGCATAAAAAAAAAAAAAAAAAAAGAGAGTGGTTCAAAAACAGAGAGGTCCAAACATTTATTACAAATAATAAATGATTTGATTAGTGATTTAAAAATGTTGAAGAAACTATTCAAAACTCAAGGACATTGACTTTCCCAACTAGAGTATAAAGTGCTTTTTTCCCCGCTAGTTATAAAGGATAAATGAGCACTTTCCGAGCTAGTGAGGTGGAAATATATTTAAGTGGCTCAACAATCCCGAGTCGCAACTGTACTAATGTAGATTATTATAATAACATTATGGATAACACTCACGTGTTTTAATTAGATAACTCTACACGAAACATGTCGCGCATAGTGACTAAAAATACGTGAGTGTTATCCATATTCTTATTATAATATTAATGTGTAGATTATGTCAGAATTATTTGCAATGAATTCTGACTCAGTCGATACTACCTAGTGCGTCACTTGCAGCGAGTAGGTATGTTTGTCAATATACTCGAGCGGTCACGTGAGCATAGTAAGCATTAAGCATTAATCGACCCTTGCGGTCTTCAGCTGCTACGGTTTCTCGTGTAGCTCATATAGCCTCCCGTCGTCTGGACTGTGCTACTCCCCAAGCAAGTCCATTTGACATTATACATGTCATACTCGCGTCAACATCAGTAAGTAGTACACTTGAGCAGGGAGCGTCTTTCGCGGACGGTCCGCGAGCCAGTTCAATTAACTGCATTAGCAGCGGCTTTCCTTGCAGCTCGAGTCATTGGTCGTCATCGGGCCCGTGCGTCTCCCAATGCAAGTCCATTTGACAGTATACGAGTGATACTCACGTCAGCATTAGTAGTGCACTTGAGCAAGAACCGTCCCTCGCGGTCGTCCGCGTGCCAGTTCAACTGCACCAGCAGCGGCTTCTCGTGCGGCTCGAGTCTTCGCTCGTCGTCGGGCCCGTGCGTCTCCCACAGTGAGTACGAGCCGAGCGACAGCATCCGCATGTCGGGCCGGAACTTTTCGATCAGGGTCTCTGAAAGATTGCCACATTTGATTACTCGATAGGTTGTAGAACTAGGGTTACATGTAATTTAGATACGCTCTGATTAAAGGCTAAATACTAAATAGGTTGTTGGATCGATATCAAAAAGGACAGATATTTACAAATTTTCCAAACCCATAAACAAATACCTACATTTATAGCAATGCTTAGGGCTTACATTGCAACGTACAGTAAGACACCTTCAGTCGCATTAAGGATACTACCTATTTTGAACTTTATATTTAAGATTATAGAGAGGATTTCTGATCTACTAAGTTTGGTTCAAAATTAGAATCTTGATTGATATTTGATTTCGCAACTGAAGCTTCAATGATGATGGATGGCAATAGATGAGGATGTGTTCGTTACGGTTGGTTAGACGCTCATCCTCATTGTTGGGAAATTGGCTGCGACGGTAACACAAAATCTTCCGATCTAAGTAGGTACCTACTACGTTAACTTTATTATTGTTTTTGGGCTATTGACTATGCCACGTCGACAAGTTGTGATATATTGTGGCAGCCCTTTATAAACCATTACTAATTCCCGTTGAGTTCAGAGTCCAGAAACCTTTAGATTCTTTGGGCTGTAATATTGTGTACCTCATAGGATTGCAGTACGTACAGATACTTATTTTATGGATTAGTGGTCCGCAAAAGCAGGGGATATGCATCGCAGTTTCCTCTCCTTCCTGACAGAACCTGAATGCTGCATCTTGTTTCTTACTCATTAGAAACATAATTATGTTGGTTCAACTTGCAGTGCCCAGTCAGAATTCTGACTACCGCACAGGTTTTCTGTCTCTTGAGCCCTAGGAGCTCTTTAGTATTTTTGTTACGTTTACTTACAAACACCTCAAAAGCTTATTTATCATGAGTAAAATACATTGTGACATAAGTAGGTGTTAAATACACGAAAAAAAGTGCAGCGTATCGTGCCAGTCATAGAAATGTTAACTCTTTCTTCTAAACCTTACCTATGACATCGCTGACGGTAGCATCTGAGGCGACGCGAATACACTTCGTCGCTATCTTCTGCCCTGAATCTTGAAAATAAAACCGCATAACCCCATGGAACTCCAAATTCTGGAAAATAGAATATATCAATGTTAAAATTGAGATTAAAAAACTTACTATACAAATTCGGTTACGAGACTAATTACGTAATTACTAACCAAATTTGTAATTGATGAGAAAAGATGTCTACGCAATTCTCACGCTATAATCTCTTGTCTTGTAGACATAAGATATAATAAAATTGTAAATAAATATAAGATGGTACACTTAGCGGGGGACGACACACTGGATGCGATTCGCTTCGCACCGCACTCGAAGAGGTGCATGAGAGAGTTCGTATGAATGTATTTCGTGTATGTATATTAAATGAAGGTAATCTAGGTATTTTATAATGGGACTACAAAGTTGCATAAATGTATTTTTGACTTTGTGAACGCAATGCCAAATGTTATCTATTCTGAATAAGGACGAATCCTCATTATCGTAGCTATTTTTGAGAACCTACGAATTCCTTTTCATATATTTAAATAATATATGAAAAGGAATTCGTGTCTAATAACTTTTGTCTAAGAAAGACTCATTTTACGATGTACATTACAACGAAATTCATAACAAGGAAAGGAACAAAGAGTTGAGGGAACGAGTCCTTATCACGTGTAATCTACGCTCCAGAGATAAGATATGTTTGTGTTGACCAAGTAAATTCTGTATTAAACGTTTCGTAAAAGAAACTCGTTTTATGGTCATTGTTGATACAATAGAACACTTACATTACAAAACAAATAAGATATATCGTGTAGAGCAAAGCATTTGTAGTCTTTTACAAATGTCTAGTTCTGTTTTAAGCCACCTCTGAATATTTTTAAATATTGTACTTAAAGGAGGACCTACAAAGTTACTAGAGCCAGAGATGCCGACGAGCCTGCGTGCAGTTTTTTTATTATTCTTTTGATATCAAAGTGAAAATCTGTTTCTTCGTTAGAGAAACTGGCGTGACAGTATATGTTTTGTTTACATTAAATAATAGAACTTGAATGTCTAACGTATTAAGTAATCGAGGATGCCAGGATTGTCGAGAGTCGGTATTGGTTCCGTAGCTTAAATCGTTTCACTACGACCCACAACTACTTAGATTAGAATGTACTCATACGTTTCCTGAGATAGACTTGACAAACCTTCACCATATACATAGTAGGATATACATATTTACCTCGTTGGGCTCACTCAGCTCGAACAGATCGAGCCGGTTGGCGTTCCACTGTTGGATCATGTTGCGGAGCGCCTCGCGCTCCAGCATGCGCTTGTCCGCCGCGTCCATCGTGTCACCGCATCAAGTCAGTCTGTAACCAAATTAAACATTCAATTACCTACAATAATGTTTTGTTTAGGGACCTACATTACATGACACATTATCACAGATTACGTTGCCATTTAATCACTCTTAACAAAAATAGAACCGCTATCGTACAAAACAGTGTCTATGAATACTAATAGCATTTTATGATCTATAATATTGGTACCTATACGATTTTAAGCGAACATGGTCATTTGCATTATTTATAACTAACTAGCTGGTGCCCGCGACTTCGTCTGCTCAATATCTTTATAAATTGCAGCCTATGTGTTATTCTATTCTCATGTATAAGCTATATTATTGTAAAGTTTCATTAACATCCATTCAGTAGTTTTTACGTGAAAGAGTAACAAACATCCATACTTACAAACTTTCGCGTTTATAATATTAGTAGGATATTTAAAACGGGATAATTACCATCTATGTTTGTTCTATCGAGCACCCAACATTTCGACACAAGTTGCAAGCGCCATGTTCACGAAGTAAACCGTAATAACCTTAATATCGAGTGCTCAATAAAACAAACATACATGGTAATTATCCCGTTTTAAATATTATTTATAATATAATATTTGTAGTAGGCATTCCCCCGATTTCTCCAGGATCAAAGAAGTCAATAGAATAGAGGCAACTGTAAAATTTACCGTTTTAAACAAAATTCTCGATGATTTTGCTTAATAGGTACTATGTAATAACTATGTTAGTAGACATTGTTGGTTAAACGAGACATTCTCAGTAACATACATTTAATGGTTAGCGGGTGTCTTGAACCGACTTCGGCATTTAAATCTAGCGGGATATTTTTAAGTATGTAGGTTATGTTTCTTAATTAAGGGCGTCCCCTATCCCAATGACCTCGGCGATTTGAGCTTTCTTTCTCTCCCGCTTCCTTTCCTCACCGGTTATACAATACGTCAATAAGCATAAGTTGTCACCTAGGAAGAGCTGCTTGTACTAAGACGCAACCCTATAAATTACTAGTGCCATCTTACACGACTGGCCCCCGTCGCCCGCGCAGGCATCTCGAGCCGGCGTTTTCGGGAAAATGCGTGTAATAGCTTTTTCTCGAAAAGTATAAAACCTATCCAAAAATCAGTAGATGCGTTTAAAGTAAACATAAATATATACTACTTGTTTTAGTTTCTTGTACTTACGACGCATGATAAGGGAGTAGATACAAGCACAACGCTTGAAAAAAAAATATAATGTAGCTAGGTATTTGGTCTACATTTGGTTCTACTAAATTGTCGAAAAACATAATTTACATAATACATCAAGAGAAAAAAAAAAACCGTAAACCCTTTTTTCTACCTTAAATCTGTATCTACTCCCTTATCATGCGTCGTAAGTACAAGAAACTAAAACAAGTAGTATATATTTATGTTTACTTTAAACGCATCTACTGATTTTTGGATAGGTTTTGTACTTTTCGAGAAAAAGCTATTACACGCATTTTCCCGAAAACGCCGGCTCGAGATGCCTGCGCGGGCGACGGGGGCCAGTCGTGTAAGATGGCACTAGTAATTTATAGGGTTGCGTCTTAGTACAAGCAGCTCTTCCTAGGTGACAACTTATGCTTATTGACGTATTGTATAACCGGTGAGGAAAGGAAGCGGGAGAGAAAGAAAGCTCAAATCGCCGAGGTCATTGGGATAGGGGACGCCCTTAATTAAGAAACATAACCTACATACTTAAAAATATCCCGCTAGATTTAAATGCCGAAGTCGGTTCAAGACACCCGCTAACCATTAAATGTATGTTACTGAGAATGTCTCGTTTAACCAACAATGTCTACTAACATAGTTATTACATAGTACCTATTGCATATCAGACTCGAAATCATTATTGTTATGGATTATTCATATGCTCCGTTACTAACAATGTCGGTAACACAACGCACTTCGAGCCTGGACAATGCCAGTGTTAGGAGATAACATAATATTTGTTGACAAAACCCGTTTCGGCACACCTACTCAGCGTAACGGCGCGATTACTATCGGATCTATCAATTGGTGATTACGATAAGTTTACGATAACAAGGGCGACATTATGATTTTACAGTTTTATACATATAATACATACGGTTAAGGTAGCAATAAACAATGGATTAGGTAATTTAAAGTGCAGCTAGTACATTCGCAGTAAGGATTAAGTAGTTAACATTAACGTCATTAACACACGTGTATACTTAGTCATTCTCGATCTATCTATACATTTATGCAATGATTAGTCGACTATGAAGAACGACACCGATTTGTATAACAGTACGTAATGGAGTTGTTTCCGATCACCTGTCATTTTCTTTCCGCTCCGTTTTGATTGATGTAACGATGTAACTAGCGATCGTTTACAAGGTATTTCTCAATGTGCACAACAACGAACGAACATCATGGAGAAATTGTTGAATCAAACAGTGTCTATGGCAACGCCGATGGTGGGCAATCAAACAACGAGGTCAGCCGGCTAGCCAAAGTTTAAGGAACTTTCTATTTTGTTTTCGTTGGCCATTCCTTGTCTCGACAAAAATGCTCGCTGAACGTTCAGTGGATTGACTCTTTCCTGCAATCAGTTAATCGAATCGATCGATCTTGCATGGCATCTAAATCCGCTAAACTTACGATGTTGCATTTTTTTTCCTAGCCTATTTGAGTGTCCCATTGCTGGGCAAAGGCCTCTCCCCAGGATCTCTGTGACTCCCAATTTTGCGTTTCTTCCGGCCAGTTGTTAAGAAGGGTATCAAGGTCATCCCGCCATCTTCGCTTAGGCTTGCCACGCCCGCGCCTCGTTCTCGGCATCCACTTAGTGGCTATGATAGCCCATCTATCCAGATGCATACGGTGGATGTGGCCGGCCCAATCCCACTTGCGCCTAGCGGTTCTCTTGTCTACGTCAGCGATGCGAGTTTTATAGCGCAGTGTGGTGTTCCGGATGCGGTCGGTCCTTTTTCCACCTTGAATGCTGCGCAATGGCGCGTTGACAAACTTTTAGTTTGGAGTTCTGAATGTCTGTGAGTGACCAAGTTTGAGCACCGTAGGTTAAAACGGGCAGAATACACATGTCGACGAGCTTTCGCATCAGTGACAGTGGGAGTGTACCCTTCATAAGCTCTCCCATGGACCAGTAGCTCTTCCAGCCATTTTCGACCCGGCGTTCAGTTGTCTAATTAAAAATTTCCTTCTTCAAAAATATGTTCAAGAAAATGTGTAGGAACGTGCACAAAGTGGGCGGACCTGACATTCATCATGTAGGTACAGCAGGCGCACCTCCACACGCGCACTTCCAGTATTTATAACGTAAACATATGGCCCGGTCGTGAAACACGGCGACCGATACGCTCGTAAAATCCTTTACTCATTGCCGAAAACGATTTTAATGTTTCACAGTACGCTAGCGACTTGCCTATAGAAAGCAGATACCACATTAGCTTTGGAATAAGTGTTTGCTAATTTAATAAAATAAATATTTTTCTCAGGATCTACTGATGCAACAACAACTTTTTAACAAATATTTAGACGACTGACGCCCACAATTTAATCAATAATCAACACAGAAGTCAAAATCACCGCAAATAAGGCAATAGCGCTTTTCGCATAATATTTTGCGCAATAAATTACACCGCGTATTTAATTATGTTGAGGTACCTATATTGTGAGGCTATTTAAGCCTAACTGCAACGTTATTGTAATAAAGCAATAGGGAATATTCACTATTTTTTTAAATACTGTTGGATGATAGCCTTTATCATAAAAATACTGTAAAATAAATTTCAGCGCATAATAACTAAAATTTAGTAGATAAATCTTCTTTCAAAAACTCCAAATAAAAACGGGCGTTTGAAACGCCCGCCATTCCGACAAGCTGAGCCGTGACGTCATTTCTCATCTAAGGCCGGCACACAGTCTGAATCGGGCCTATACCACGAAAATCGAACGATTGCGAATTTATACCTCCGTCTCTGTCACACTTGCATATTAGAGTGACAAAGAGGTTTCCCGTCAATGCCAATTTTCGATGTTCGTGGTAGGCATGCAGATTACGATGCATAATTACAATTATATTGTGAATTAATAATGCATAAAATTACGTACAATTTAGATATTGCTCACACGTATCCTGATTTTTTCAGATATAATAAATTTCTCAGATCAATTGATGTGAATTAAGATTATGATTTATGAACGTGTTTGATCGGCCCAACATAACCTAAAAAATGTTTATTATTTAATTAGTCTTGTATTGTTCAGCCGATTGTGTTTACATTTACAATGGAAAACGACATACAAGTCATAAAACCGCTTTAAAGATGGGATATGTATTGGATTGTGCAAAAATATGAGTAGCAGAACGAGAAACACTAGATATCTTATGAAGGAAATTCCATACGAGAACATGTATACAATTTGACACAGACGATTCACGATTCGCATGCTTTTTTTTAATGATCTGGATACTAGTGCTTCTGTGCCGGCTGTACACCAAACATTTGAGAAACCGAGACGCGAGATTACATACAGCGGCTCTCTGTTCATTCGCGTTCTTGGCTTGGTGTACAGACACCACTATCCAATGACGTCACACTCGACGTCACAGCGTTTTAACCGTTTGTAATTTCACACATTTTTTTGCACTTTTCAATAATTATTTTCACAGCTAAAATAAAATAAAATTAAGAAATTTTGATAGGGATATAATGCTGAACCAACACAGTTTCTGAGAAAAAAATATAAGCCTTATCTATTTCAAGTGCATATAGCCTATTGCCTAAGGAATCCATATTGTATGCATATGCATCTGCTGCATTCCAATCACCATCGGGCACGTAATGTTAGTACGTATAAATAGATTAACGTATACGTTTCGCGTTACTAAGAAATGTTTCCTATTTGAAAATTTCATCCGAAGCCAGTTTATTAGTGTTAGCTGTCAGAAGCCGAAACAGCCGGCGGGCTGTAATGTTATGTTTGTAATCGCTTCCGCTGCTAGTGAGCTTGCGGCTGTAATTCTAGTTACAAGCACGTTCTAGATTCCCTTGGGAATTCCGCAGTAAAAACGCAAGACTATAGTTTCATATAGGGTATAAAATATACACAGATTTAATGATTTCTTTCCAGAGAGGTATACAATTGATTAGATTACCATATCCATCAATTTATAGTATTGCAGTTACCTACTGCTAAATAATACGTAGCCCTATAACGTATCATCCGACGCAACGGCCTCTGTTCGAGAATTTTCTCATTAACTTAGTATGATCAAAACAAATCTTCTTAAATTACTTTTTCTGTTCTCCGACCGGCAAGCAGCCAATTGCAGGCTGCTACGCTAAACAAATTCGCCGCTTGGCGCGTCGAGCAGAAAAGTAGTATACAGACTTTGGCCAGTAAATAACACTACGTCGAGCAGAAATATTGTTAACAGACCTTGGCCAGTAAATAAGAAAGCCTCAGATCACATCTTTGTATTGTCACATTACACGAGATATGAGACATTTCATACTTTACAGGCCTCGGTACATAATCTCTAATCTACTATTCTAGCTATGCATTAGTATATTTAGTAGGTAGCTTATTCACACTGTTGGATAGGATAGGTACGTATTTTTTAGGGTAAATTAAGCAATAAAGACGACTAACATTCACCACACTAATTGAGCAAATAATTAGATGGGCACTAGTGAAAATACATCATACGTTATTCAGGTCAACTACAATCAACCAATCATTTAACAGGCAGCTGCGATAAGTTGATAGGAATTAACCAGCCGATGACAAATGGTTTTATTGATTTTAATGTCAAATGACCTACATACATAGTACTTATATTATAACTCTTAAACTTCCAGTTTGCAGTTTTAAAAACTACCCTGAAAAAATGGCTATTGCAAGAATTATTTTACACGTGTGATTTTTAAGTCTCTTTGTAATTTTCTAAATTCTCTTACAAATACGTCGTGAAACTCATTAGTATACCTACTTATTGTTCTTGAATGTTTTTAAATGTGGTTATAATTATTAATATTATGATTTGTAATATGATTGACTTGTAACTCAGTTATTAACTTAGAAAAATGATTTCATTTCAGACCTATGTAACAGTACTATTAATAGTAGTCCATATAACTCGATTTCTACCAGCTTGGAATAAGAAGAGTGTTGTAATATGGACGATTTAAAATATTAATAACATTAGAAGAGAGAATTAATAAAAAGTATAATATAAGAATGCAGCATGTACCTATAGTTATTGAACGGGGCACAGAAATGTCAATCGCGAGTATCGCGACGGAACTTCACGGTTGGACGCCGACCTTGCCCCTTCCTGTGCTACGGTGAACTGGTCGCACGCATCAAACTGGACTGCTCACCGAGCGCATCACTATAACCCCATCCAGTGTACGTCACACTGCCAATTGCAAAATAGACGTTCCGAATCTCGGGTCAAATGTGACTAGTCGGGATACCATTTTACGACAAAACTGCGCAAGCGCAATTCTTTCGTAAAATACCCAGTAACCAGCCAAACTAGCGTGTGGGACCGCCCACACTAAAACGCAACGTAAAAACCTAGACAACTAATACACATGCTTCGTTTTTATAACGGTGCCTTAGTATTTAGTCTGAACTAGATATGATCAAAAATAAACTCGTGCAATATTCTCTTGCTTTCTCGTTTGGAATCTGGATGGAACCAACCGAACGGAAGTAAACCAGTTTGGAATACCGCCATACCTTACTTAACGGATAACATGATTACTTGATAAGATTCTTAAATATCCATAACGAATGAATTCAGCTGTAAAAATACCACAATTTTTTGAAAATTACATCGTTGTTTCCGTTTAAAAAGTAAAATAAAAGGTCGCTCTTCCTCTCTATTACCTTGCAGCTTGCTATCACAAATGGCATTTCGATGATTTCTGTCATACGAGTATTCGTGATTACAAACTTTAAAGCAAAACTATTCCAAAAATATTTAATGAAATTAATTTCAAAAATTGAAAGAGATGTCATATGCTACGGAAAAAGTGACCAAGGCCCCTATTGCTAAGGGCTGGAATCGAACCAGCGAACAATAAAACCAGGATGCCAAGAAGCAATACACGCGGGTTGCGATAATGTAAACACAAACAATCTATTTTCCATTGAGCACGGTAATTCCGTTTAGCGTGGCGTGGGAAAGTACGCCGTTCATACAAGGTGGGTGCAAAAACGACGCGACCCTCCAGCAAGTGCATAGGGGCGGAACGCAGACTACTTCACATACACTCGTAGTTACCACATAGGCGTTCGTAATCAGTTGAAACTTGTAATGTACTAATGAAAGTACTGCAACGCGATTTTGTGCCTACTAGGTAGGTACTGTAGTAAAGACAGTAAAGTCCCATTTTTCATCCATCATGAAGTGATACAAAGTGTATCGAAAAAATTGGTGATCCGTTTAAGAGTACAATCAGTTGGTATCGTTTCTAAATTAGGACAAATGTGTTTTTTTGTATGGTCGTCGTTGTAGTCTAATCAATCAGAATAAGACACTGATAACGACCTCAAACGGGTCGCCACTTATATACAGCATGTATGAAAAGTAGAAAGATTAACTAACTCGGGCAAAAGATTTGTGTTCGATAGCCTCGCCTTAGAAATATCCGTTTTATCTTCATCCCCAGATTGTTCTACTACCTACTACGCTCCGTCTACCGGATATGTGATCTGTGGGGCGTAACGAGTGGACCCGTCACGACACTCCCTTATCAATAGGGCACCACTTCACATTTCTCCACATTTCACGAGCACTTATGTTTAAACACATTTTGTGCAGTTGGCTCAAGTTACTAATGAAGGGGCAAAAACAAGGAATGTTAAGGTTAAGAGTCCGCGGGCACATTACCCTCGCTCGTTTGAGCAATTAAAAAGCATCAAAATGGGCTCATGGGCTAAATGGTTGGTTGTATCTCATAAATGCCTTTGAATCGCTTTACTTAAAAGTAAGTTTAAGTTAAGCTATCGTCTGTTAAATAGCAACTTGAAAAAGTACAGTTGTGTATGCATTACGTGCATTTAAACGGCGGAAACTAAATCACATATTTCTACCGACATTAACTGCTATGGCATTTCTAACCGGAATATCTGTAAAATGTGTCAATGTACGCCGACTAGCAATTTTTTCGACACGGTATCTTATTGCGAGCAACCGGCTTATTATAGCGGTGCAGTAAATTAAATGAATGTCGCAGGCTTGGAAGCGCCGCCATTCATAAAATCGCGTGTTCGTTAAAGTGAGTTACAGGAATCGCGAAACTTGGTGTTTGCGATTTAGATAGCTCGGCGAATGCATGATTTTATCTAAATCGGATGTTCACAAAGTTGGCTAACGAGAGTTTTCTCTCTGTCGTCGCATGGATGTAGAACGAGAAGAAGCTAGTTTCCCGGCGGTCACGCGATAAGCGTTCAGATTCAGAGTTAACGTACCCCGAGCTTGAGAACTCGGTCCCCTTGTGTGAAGACTCCCATGTCTGTTATGTAATGCAGCGGTACTGTTACATGGTGTCGCATCACGCAATATTAATTGACGTCTACGAGGCTATAATGAGTGTCGTCTTCACTCAGCCGTTTCGTTCTCCACTAGCGCTTATCTCTAAACCTACATGTAACATTTAAAACCGGCTTTTGTATTAGCGTCGCCCTCGTTACAGAAATGCAGCAACCAGTTTTTTACTTCTCCTTTATCAATGTCAAGACGAGAGGGTGATTTAACTGATTTAGACGCCCATTTACTTTCATAACCTTGAACTTTTCCAAGTATCAACATCAACGCACCCCTTGTCGGACTAATGCTCATGTAATAGCCGTCCACAAAAATTCCGAACAAAAAGTACCTTAGATGTGTATTAAAAAAAAGTCGGTACTCCAATACAATATTGATACTCATATTAATTGAATTTGATAACTACTAAAGTGCGTAGTCGGCATTGACGAAGGAATGCAAAGGTACAAAGATAAAGCCATGAGTCACATAGAAGGCACGCGAGACTCCGCGCCGCTAAGCTCCACCCCGACAGCCTTAGCGCTTAAACACAAGAGTTATAGGTATGATTTGTGGTACCTACTCGATCTTTGTGACGTCACATCGCGAGCGATGAATTAATTATTAAGATAAAGATACTATTGTGTAACAACATGGCACAGTACATCTTCAAATATAGTTAAGCTACGATTTTACTGTTATCACTTATCATACAATTTAAACTGATTTTACTCTTAGTTCATGTTGCAAATGATATCTTCGACCGGTTGGCGTAGTTGGTAGTGACCCTGGGTCCTGGGTTCGAATCCCGGTAAGGGCATTTATTTGTGTGATGAACACAGATACTTGTTCCTGAGTCATGGATGTTTTCTATGTATTTATGTATTTCTATATTATATATATCGTTGTCTGAGTACCCGTAACACAAGCCTTATTGAGCTTATTTATTTATTTATTATTATATCTATATGTCTATTGAACATTTGGTATATGTACTAACAAATAATGAGAATACACAATACTTACAATCTGAAAGAAACGTCATTTACTACGAGTAGTGACTATGGCCGCGCATAGGGCTGCCATCCGTCCGGGTTTCCCCGGATTTGTCCTAGTTTGGAGCCCGTCCGGGGAGCGTCCGGCCCGGATTTTTAGAACTGTCCGGGGTAAACCCGGATATTTTTGGGTTCAGGTCAATCCCTTGCAAAAGCTAAATTTTTAAATTAAAAATTGATTTCTTTAGTGTCCGGGGAGAGACCGCGATTTTAATGAAACGTCCGGGTTTTTTTAACTTTTTTGTCCGGTTTCGGCAATGTACGAGATGGCAGCCCTAGCCGCGCACCTGCCACCTGACTTTATAGCTTACAAACTCGATGCAGCGCTGGTGTTCATCGGGTTAGAATCAAATTACCACATTGTCATCTTCATGTAAACATGCTGCATTTGGTTACATTTCAAAAGCAATACAAGATGCAAAATTTAGAGAGTAGCATCGTATCTATTGGCGAAGTGATAGTAGGGCAGCAGTTAGTAGTCGGGTTTCGTTCCGGTGCGTCAGAGAGTAACGCGTTGGCATTGGCAAGCCGCCGGCGGCGGGCCCAGCGCGGGATGCCACGTTTTGCAATCTGGGCACAGGTACTGAGGAGAAGTGACGCGAGTCGCGACTCTGACGGCATTAGCGACTAGAAATGACCGTGACCAGACGGACGCGTTCACTATCGATGAAAGCGGCGAAACACGCGATTACGTCGCATAACTGATCCATTTTGGGGAAACAAAGAAAATCTTCGATATACACTACTTGCTGATTTATTTATAAAATTATTAGCGATCCATAATCTGATCATTTAATAAATAGATGAATGTCGTTGCTACGAGTGTTATAACAATTGCAGGATGTGATCTGAATGGAATCGTTTTTGTTTTGAGTAAGGCAGAAGCATTGTTTTGGGGTCATTAGCTTAAGGTCAGTCAGGGCATTTAGCAAATAATTATGACAAGATCCAAACTTAAATTCAAACTACATAGATACACGACGTCTAAACATTGCAAAGATGCATAGTGCATTATAATTCAGGAAAATGTAGGCCAGGGGGTACAGTTACGCGGTTGTCTATTGTTTGCCCGAAAGTTATATAAAATAATACTCACATGCCCGAATTTTATTTGCCCGAATTTCATTTGCCCGAATTGTTTGTTTAACATAAAAATTATATGACATACTCTTTGTTTACCCGATTATTGGATTCCAGAACGTACGAGTGCCATACGTGTTGTTATCCATATTATTAATTGAACTAATACTATTTAATAGAATATTTAAACGCCATACTAAATAATGGTGTTTCCCCGAATCCATGCATGCTTGCTTGCTCTTTTATATTATATATTGGAAGTCGGTTCTGGCGCTTCGCCGGCCGCTGCCGCGGCACGCTCGCTTCGCTCGCTCGGCTCGCGCGCTGTAAGGTCACGGTTCAACCTAACACTCCTCCTCGCTTCGCTCGTCGTCGTACCTAAACTGACCTGCCTTTGAGTTGAATAGGTAGGGAAGTTTTCTGACTTATCATAATTTTGTATTATATATTATTAAATAGAATTTTATATTATAATGGAAGTCGGTTCTGGCGCTTCGCCGGCCGCTGCCGCGGCACGCTCGCTTCGCTCGCTCAGCTCGCGCGCTGTATGGTCACGGTTCAACCTAACACTCCTCCTCGCTTCGCTCGCCGTCGTACCTATATATTATTATATTGAAATTTCACAGTTCTAACTAACCTAAACTACTTTCTGGGAAGCAATTTGGATGGCAATATTATGGCTAGTGATCATTATGGCTTACAATGATGATGACAAATGATATTATTGATATTGATTTTATGGGAAACAAAGTTTCTGGCACATGACTAATATAGTAAACAATAAGTATTGCATATGTATTAATGGGAAACAATATTATGCCTGTTGACTATTATAAATAAATAAAAAAAAAAAAATCTTTTAATTCAGACAAACTGTCCATAGCATTACATTTTAACCAAAAAGATAAAAACTATATTAAATTAAAAATTAAAAATTAAATTACAAAAACAAAAAAAAATACAAATAAAAATTAAATTACTAATAAAAATTGAATTACAAATAAAAATTAAATTACAAATTAAAAAGTCAATTTAAATACGTTGAAAATTAAATTAAATTATGGCAAATGAATTTCTGGCAAGTGGGTGTATACCCAGTTGCGCGTTTTAAAAACTTCCTAAAGCGGTAACTGTCGTCTGTGGGTACAGGTACAGACAATGTGTGCCGTGCCTTATCGACCATTGAAGGGTGTACGAAGGGTGGCCGGAGCCTGGCACCGACTGTACCAACGTGCACCTCACGCAGGTTCCCTCAATGGGTAATCCGACACGGAAAATTACATCAACAAAGTACCGATTTCGAAACGTCTCGCGAAGAAAGAATATTTTGGTCTCACGAAAAAATATTAGGCCAATGTCGCTCAACAAAGAGTAGCTGAACAAACCTCTTAGTTAATTGTAATTTGGTAACGGAACGGCAAAGCAAACTACCGCGGATTAAAAAGATAATCTAAGACAATACTCGTCTTGCGCCATTGATGTTCAGAGAACCGAGATGCCATTACAAGCCATTGTTTCCAAAATCATTTTGCAAGGCGGCGGGTAAACGATAAATAAGACGTAATTTACTTGCTCTTGCTTCAATATCACGTTCTGTTTCCGTTACTACGAAATTCCCACAATATTGTATCGAGTATTGACAAGTTGTTAGATAGTTGTCGGCTTATTAACATTCTCGGCCAGTGAGCACGGTTACTGACAGTGACCCACTTCAACTCCTCGTATTTCTTGCAAGTTTACTCGTATGTTATACATAAAATAACAATCACGTTTTAAAGATGTTGATGAAAAATCCATTCATGAAGGTTTTATGAAAATACTAAGGATTTTTATGATGAAATTAACTGTGAAACCGAAAACCGACAAAGATTCAGGTAGGTATGTAATCAAATTAATTAAAATTAAATAAATAAATATCCTCTGGGAGTAGGCGTGTTGGTTGACGTTGGCGAAAGGCGATTAACAAATCTCCACCATGCTACCTCGACATCATGCTACAAGACCTGAGCAGGGCAAGTCTTGAGGTAGGATTAATGATGAACATGTCAAAGACCAGGCTCACGACTGCTCGAAAACAACAGAGGTAGTAAATGGAGTTGCAAAATTATATCAATTATATGTCGATGCGTATGTATATACAGGGTGTCCCAAAACTACCACGTCACAGTTACACTGGAGGTAGGTCACCTCAAGAGGTGTCCAACCAACCTAACATGACCCCAGTAAAAGTTTCACGGTTTTCGAGTTATCGCTGAAATAAAGTTTCTTGGGAAATTCACCCTTTCTTTTGACGTTTTGAGTGCTAGCATTGCCTTGGAAGGTTTTCAATAATACTTTTTTATGTTTTTTAAATCTTGAATAAGTAATTTAGAAGTGTGACGTTTTATTTTGTCAGTATTTTATTTAAAATGTTGTAAAAAACGAGATTAATCTTAATTAAATTTGTCAAAAAAACTCAAAGTCCAACTTTGACTACCTACCCTGAATTTTTTTGTAGAAACGAAACAAACAAATAACGTCAATAAATTAGGCATGTTATGCAGACTTTAAAATGGTATAACACATGTATCTAACTGCGATAATAATAACCATTTTTGTCATGCGATGCCCTATCTAACCAACTTGAAACTGGGACTTCGAGAACAGTCAATGGTAGGTGGTACAAGTAATGCTGCGATGGCGATAACTCATCTGTTATCTGATTTTACAACATTTAAATAAAATACTGACAAAATAAAACGTCACACTTCTAAATTACTTATTCAAGATTTAAAAAACATAAAAAAGTATTATTGAAAGCCTTCCAAGGCAATGCTAGCACTCAAGACGTCAAAAGAAAGGGTGAATTTCCCAAGAAACTTTATTTCAGCGATAACTCGAAAACCGTGCAACTTTTACTGGGGTCATGTTAGGTTGATTGGACACCTCTTGAGGTGACCTACCTCCAGTGTCACTGTGACGTGGTAGTTTTGGGACATCCTGTATATATAGATATACCTGGCCCAAATAGTCTCCTTCCAGGCACGACTAGGCAAGGAGGTCGCAAGACGTGCCGAAAATGCTTGGAGGAGCTATTGGTCTATGAGACTATGGGATCAGATGAAGGGTGACCTTCCTATATCTTTAAAAAAGAAACTCATGGACATGTGCATTCTTCCCATCATGACCTACAGATAGGGCTGCCGTCTCGTACATACCTGGCCCAAATAGTCTCCTTCCAGGCACGACTAGGCAAGGAGGTCGCAAGACGTGCCGAAAATGCTTGGAGGAGCTATTGGTCTATGAGACTATGGGATCAGATGAAGGGAGACTTACCTATATCTTTAAAAAAGAAACTCATGGACATGTGCATTCTTCCCATCATGACCTACAGATAGGGCTGCCATCTCGTACATTGCCGAAACCGGACAAAAAAGTTAAAAAACCCGGACGTTTCATTAAAATCGCGGTCTCTCCCCGGACACTAAAGAAATCAATTTTTAATTTAAAAATTTAGCTTTTGCTAGGGATTGACCTGAACCCAAAGTTCTAAAAATCCGGGCCGGACGCTCCCCGGACGGGCTCCAAACTAGGACAAATCCGGGGAAACCCAGACTGATGGCAGCCCTACCTACAGAGCACAGATTTGGCCTCTAACAAAAGTTCAGAAATCCGTCCTCAAGGTTTGCCAGCGAGCCATGGAGCATAAATATTCTTGGCTTGAATCTAACCTATCGCATCAGAAATACAATACTGTGATTCTTGTAGCGCATGAATTGTACTTCTGTCGTTTCTACTACAGGCGGGATGCCTTTGATAGGAACTGGTGGGAGACTAGTCAAGACCGGGATACGTGGAAGGAGAGGAGGGAGGCCTTTGCCCAGCAGTAGGACACTAGAGTCATATAAAAAAATAAAAAAATATCCAAACAAAATTATTCATAACTTGCATTGGTAGATCTTATGAATGTGGACAGATATCCTCAAATCCTCACCCGCATCGCTAATGGCGAGGTGCAAATTAAAGCAGGTAGACTTTTTTAAAGTAACATTTTAATTGCACCGAGCCATTATTATATGTATACGAACAATTCGAATGGTGTCTTACTTCCACTCCGAGTATTCCGATCGAGATGTACAACTCACAACACGAGTATTTCTTCAGGTTGCAAGTTTTATAGAGTAAATTAAATATTAAAAATAATCCTATTCCGCAGATAAGCAAAGCCAATCAGTCGGAATGTGGGGATTGATAGCGGATAGATTAGTGCAACTTCTCAGCTCTACAATCATTTTAGATTTGTGGCAATACGGTAATTCGCCAGCAACTTTCCACCGACCAGTAACTGGCCATCTTATACTAAAAATGAACATGTCATACGCTGCGTTTAACTATAACAAAATGTGTATATCGCTTTTCAGCGGTCAATTTGGAATGTTATCTTTATCTAGTCTTCGTCAGTTTCCTAATTTAGCCCAGCGAAAGGAAAAGTTTATATATTAATTCAACTGTGTTACATCACTAAATCAGCCCCGATACAAGCAGATGCACAGCAGTAAAAACAAATAAAAAGTCAGTGCAGCAGTTGTATCAGCTCCGTTTATGCGCATTCGCTCGTTCTACACGTTTCACTACACACATCTACATTAGCGTTCATAGGTAATAGCAAATACTTTACTTCGTTTCTGAATCCCATATCTTCCTCCAACTTATTTAGAAAAATGAACTTTGTTACTCACAGCACACGGCTCTTTTTTGCACTTAGGTGATTTGATAATGGTGGAATTTGATGGTGGTGTAATGATGCAGGCAAAGTGGTTTGTTTGTATAAATGAAATATTCTTGTAGGCCACATTCGAGACTATGTCGTTGCATAACAGCTTTCTTTCGTAGCGTACGAGTAAGCAAACACAAACGAAATTTCGGTTGTCCTATGACGAAACTACAATAGAATGAATCATGCAGGGAGATCCGATGATGCGTAGACACTAGACCTGTTCGTTACGCAATGAGAATCAGTACTTATTCAGTTCGCAAAAAAAGAATAAGTTTTGAGAGCTGTTACTGAATGAATTAGGTAGTTATTTAGGTAATTATTGTCAAAATCCAAATAACTTTTTTAGGGTTCCGTAATTAACTAGGAACCCTTTTAGTTTCGTCATGTCTGTCCGTCTGTCTGTCCGCGGGTAAGCTCAATGACCGTTAGTGTTAGAGTGTTGAAATTTTGTACGAATATACATATTATTATCAAATAACAGCTCAACAAAGTGGTGAAATAAAAAGTGGGAAAATATTTTTTGTAACCTACACTTAAAATGAGGGATGATTTTTAGGGTTCCGTACCGAAATGGTAAAAAGGAACCCTTATGGTGCGACTCAGGCTGTCTCTGAATGAAAAATGTCCGATAAAAGAGGGGACAAAAACTAAAAGTTTAGTTACTGAGTCATGTGTGGTGTCATTTGAAAGGGCTAGATTTGCACATTCCAAAAACATTTTTTTTTATAATGAAAATTTTGTGATTTATAATCGAAAGAAAAAATACCATTCCCCCCCCTCCCATTTATCTCCGAAGTTTATGAAGGAAAAATATGTTGTTTTTTTTTTAACACAACATTAATATTATCATAAACATTACAGGAAAAATATAACATTGACTGTAAATCCATTAACATTTTTTTTAGATAAAATAAATAGTTTCCGGAACAAAAGTTGAAATTTAACCAACATTGATTTATAAATTGAAAGAGATGTCATGTCATATACTACAGAAAAAGTGACCAAGGACCCCGGTGAGCAGGGCTGGGATCGAATAATTTATATAGAGTAGTGTGCAGACTACTCAAAAACACGAATCAAAACATTTATTATAAATAATACGTTGACGTTACTTTTAGGTGTAGTTGCAACTTAAAGTTTATACCACATAAATCGTGGTTCAGAAACCTCGGTGCGCGTGTCCGACTCGCACTTGGCCGGATGTACCCCCCCCCCCTCCCCCTCTAACTTTTGAACCGCAAGTCCAAAAAATGAAAAACTTCATGAATTAGATCTTTATGAAGACTTTCTTGATATTTTTGTTTATTGCAAAAAAACGTATCTTCTCGGTTAAAAGGACGTATAAGTCGTAAGAGCTGCGAAGATACTTTTTTATTGTTATAAGAATAAGAATCATTTATTCGCGACGATCACACACAACACATAATAAAAGAACAAAAACAGGAAAACAGAATTGTTGTGTGCATCACGAAATGGACCCAACTCAGCATAATGCTAGTTATAAGCATGTTATCTATTAAAAGTTAAAACCCTTTTTATGTTCGCCCATTGTGACGGACGGTAAACTACGGAACCCTACACTGAGAATGGCCCGACATGCTCTTGGCCGGTCTTTGTTTCAAACTGAAGCTGATACTACTAAAATCACAGGTACCTTCCTCAACATACAAAAGAACCACTAATGAACTACTTCTAATCCAGATCGAAACGACGTTGCTTTTTTACCCAAACTTAACGGTTAAGTAAATAGAGAAAGACGAGATTGAACAATTGTAAATCGAAAGAGATTAAACACATATAGAATAAGCATAACTTCGACGTCCTTGCGTTGGAAAATGGGATTCAGCAGGTGGTGTGTGCACCGTTCTACTTGCAGTCTAATTGAATTAGTGGCAATCGGCTTGCTGACTCGCCGCGACGCCCGCTCCGATTCATGCCCTACGCATGCCCACATAACGTGACTGTAATTAAACTTTATCATGACAAAATAACGCTGCAATGACTATCAACAGAAAACTTTGGGTTTATCAAAATGTTAGTCGACATGTGAAAGGCAATGGATTTAAGTAGATTAAGAACTGAATTTATTTTTGTTCTGAATTCATAATATTCATATAGATTTCCAATTGTGTACCTACTTATAAACTGAGGTAGCACATGAATTAATGACCACGACTGTAAGACGTGTAAACCATAATATTCTGACTGAATCTGATATTAGCGCCATTTTCGTGTTAAACAGATGGAGGAAGGTACCTAAAGATGTAGCATTGTGTGAAGACTGGTACAGACGGGAGAACGCTGAGATGAAAAGAAGGGGCTTACACCTTAACATTTTCCCTATAATTCCTACGAGTATATACCTCATGATTGTATTTTTTTATGAAATTAATGTTTTTTTTTTAACTATATTTTCATCAGCTTACTCGCGGTGGGCACACTTGTGGTGCAAAAGCAACCTGACACCGCATCCGCTGAGCGGGCTGAGCTCCTCCGACCGACCAGTACAATGACCTATTCAGCTTTAAACTATGACTATTGTGTCTCCGGTAGGATGAAAGTAAGTCTTCATCGTTAAACATATAACAACATTTATCTTTATACATACAAAGTTTAGTTTTAAATTCCTTAAGTACTGAATTGAAAGTATTAAAACCACCATTCCTACGTACTTCTAAAACGTTGACATCAACAGGATAGTTTAATTTTTTTTGTATAAATACCCTTAGGCATGCTGGGGAATAATATTTTCATTCTAGCACTATTTAATTTTATTAATATTTTTAACGAAACACTTATAATGTGTAGAATGTGTTTTAAAGTGACGCAACAACATCCCGTAAAAGTCGCCACAGCACAGCTTTCAAAGTTCAGTGATAATGATAGCACTGGACGTGGTACTTTAAAAACTGGTTATATAGTAAAATATGCCACTTACTGCGGGAGGCAAACGTGAAAGTTTAGCTGGCGATTACTTCAATATGTTTATCTCGGACACCTGACTGCTACTCTGACCCAGTATGCTAACCTGAACGATCTCTAGTAAAGCAATTAAATCATATATATTTGTTAAGTTTAAAATGTATTGCCACAACTGAATATGTTCAAGAATCTCCTTGAATGACAATAAGCACCTTGATAACAATTTAAAAAAAACGACGATGTCCATAAACGAGTACGAGTACGAGTCCAGTCTAACATACGGTAACATATAGAAACTTAAGGAAAGGGGCTTGGCCGCGAGCACTCCTATGATTGAGCGAGCCCTTGTGTACAGAGAAAACGGCGTGAGAAAGTAAAAAGACGCAATCATCCGAGAGAAAAGCTCGTAGAGGCAGGTACATGCGGCGCCTTAATAGAATACTTAAAAATTCAGGACACATGCCAACGCTCGGGGCATGACCTACTACCGCCACTTTAGCACTTCTGTTAACCAATGTTTATGGCCAGCCCACAGAATGCCCTTTATAATTAAGAGCGTTTAGTGGTGCTATGCGCACTTAGAAACGCCGAAGAAAGTTGGTAATGAATACATTAAAGGCAGGCAAATCATTAAGATCTGGAATGTACTACTTACGTTAGAAAGAATATCAGAACGCCGTCAGACAGCAGTTGGCGTTGCTCGTAGCTACGCCATGCTGCCTGCAACAAGAGAATCTATGTCACTAATTGCACAAAGGAGCGCTGTAACAAGCCTCATGGACAATTACATTTTCGCAATTGGGATTAACGTGACTTGGCCGTCTAATACATGCATTGGAACAATAATATTAGATACTATGTAACACGCCTATGAAAACAAATAATACCTTTTATACAGTTGATGTACATCAGGACAAGGTAAACTCGATGGCTTACTACAATCACTACCAATTATGTATGTACCTATAAAAAGAAATATGAATCATCAACCCAAAATTAGTTTAGATAAAATCTCTTATCAATATGTGATAAGAGTACAGTTTTCTATGAAATTCGTTATTGTGAAGCACATCTTTTCTTACACTAGCAGTGAACATCACAAAATTAGGAATTTAGGATTAAGCTTAGGTTATCAAAACTTGTTGTGAAGTGAATAATTTAATAAATAATAATAATAACACATGTTTTTTACCATACCTTGTGCAAAATGAAATTATTAATAATTGATTTTTGTTTTACCATGTTTTTGCTTCAGCAAAACAATCATAGTCTTCATCATTTATTTTGGCATGTTATATTTATATTATATGATTTGCATTTGACAATGACATTTTCGTAAAGAGATCTTATAGTGTTTTAAACCTAAACATCACGTTTACACAATTAGCTTTCTCCATGCTTGCAACGGATATAATCTAGCTGTACAAGAGGCACCGATAGGCGACCGTACCATAAAAATATACCTGCGAGGCTGCTCGCAATCACTATTGAATCACTGCCTGCACAAGTGACTCACTAAGGCAACGACCCGAGTACCCCAGAACGCCAAGTGTTGCAAATTCAAGTGATAAAAAACTTGTAATCAGTGGCAGTGACAATACCTATTGGGCCTCATTTTGTAAAACCTTTGTTCTTTTAAGGGGGTGTGTGTGTCAACGTCGTTGTTAGTGGTCTAGCTCTAGACATGGTGGTTATATTACTACTTTTTACTACTATAACTATGAAAATTCTATCTTCGATGGTTGGGATGCTGGAGTGAGGGTAACCTTGATCAGTAAGTCAAGTAAGGCATGGCTTAAACATGCATAGTTGATGGCGCGCCTTAAGACAACAGCAACAATGAGATTTTATAGTTATTAAAAAGCCACTGCCAACTCAAGCGGTATGCAACAGTAGAAGCCATGACACGATAAAACATAGGCATAGGTGAGGATAATGCCCATAACAGCCTAATTAGAATGTAAACCCCGTAGCTCTGCCTCAGGCCGAAGAATAAGCGCATAGTACGCATAGGCATGGCACGTGTCACGATTTTCTTATTCCGGCAACCAAGTGCTGGTACCTACTGGCGATAGGACGTAAATGCAGGCGTGTTGAATGAGCACTTTATAAATGTACTGTTAATTTAATCTAAAGTTTGTGCAGGCTTAAATCACACATACGTACCTACTACATTATAAATAAAGAAGTAGTTGTAAATAAAAAGAAATTCTAATTGAGGCTTTATGCTTATACAGCAGTGCCTTTGGTTGGCTAAGAAGAACATTAGGAAGGAATAAGTACTAGATACGACCTATTTGGATTTGTAAATCAGAATATTAAAGTTTATGTGAATTAACTTCTCTAAATTGGCCGTCCAGCGCCATTTTGAATTGACTAATAAAATAAATCAGGAAGTCAGCTGAGTCATTTTTCCGTGAACATCAAGCAGTCTTGGATTTTATTAATCTACATCAAGTTAGGTATGTGTCGTTTTATTGAAAACAGGGTAGGTATATAAGGTGTTCCGTCAGTCAGAAACATACTGCACAACAAATATTTAAACACTCCGAAGAAAATTTACCTCACGACTATAAGCTAAATTCAACGCAAAAGAGTGATAGCCTGTCCTGTCCGAATCTTGTCTTTGTTGTTCTTAACTTTTATGACGCATTTTTGCAGTTTCTGCGACGAAACAAGATCACGCCGTGAGGCTCGGTGTGGTTCAGCGGAGCGCTACTTCCTTGATATTCCAATCGGTTACCGAATGTTCGCCTTGCGAACTATGAACGTAATTTCTTACGTATGCTTATCACGGAGACATTCTAAATGGTTTTAGCGGTCAAAGGCACCGCTCGCTTGCGCTTGTTGCAATAGGTGTTCCTAGGCTGTAGAACAGCGCAGCGGCAACGGTCGCGACGAATGCACCACCGTGACGTCTGATGACAATCCGGGCTAGTACCTAGATACCGTTTGCTCTCGTCTCTCTGTGAGTACATTAGCAAAGCATAGGTGAAGGAGGCGTCCATTATTTATGAGAAGTTGCGGGCGAGACGACGGGTTGAGATTGAGACAAAACTTAGAGGGGAACGTCTCGACGAATGTCACGTAATTTTAAGTAGGTAAGTACAGTCAAGTGCAAAAATATGGTTCGACATAATC
Organism: Lathronympha strigana; assembly: GCA_949128165.1. Taxonomy (NCBI): domain Eukaryota; kingdom Metazoa; phylum Arthropoda; class Insecta; order Lepidoptera; family Tortricidae; genus Lathronympha; species Lathronympha strigana. The sequence goes on along the minus strand of OX421907.1, from coordinate 7,445,593 downwards.
GACTCATAAATATGGTACCACGCTCTTATTACACCGGCATAAGGTGCTATTGGACATATTTTTGAGTAAGATGTGCACCACCATATTTTTACACTTGACTGTACCTACCGTACCGAATACCGATACATTTTGAGTTAAACGCAAATTTACAAAATCTTGTACCTACTCAACACAATTTATTATTGGTGAAGTTTTTCGGGTAAAGCTACAACACTACATACCTACTTTGTCGGTTGTCGAGAAGGCGCTCTAATGCATTAAAGTTTCGTTTCGAAATGAACCTCATCAACAACTGACAAACTTGATAATGTACCGACATATTACTAAACTTAAGTACATTTTTGCTCCAAAGCTGGCATTATGCAAAATCTCACGTGAGATTTAGAGTGAGAGGAAGGGGAATGGATCACAGTCTGACCAGACAGGGAAATGGTGTCGAAACAAAAATATGATACCTAAATAATGGACGCCCCCTAATGAAAGAAATTTCTCAGGTACCTACTTATACGCTGTCTGAAAAGTTGCATCATAATTAATAAAGTATCAAGAAGACTAAATCGATCTTCGTATCATCAGAATGACATTTGATGATACCAAGAAAGCACTTTCATATTTGACATTGTTTTGTCAGCAAAAGTTTGTGTTATTATATTACAAAGCTCCTCTCTCATGTCATCATCCTCAAAGCAACTTCGTGGTAGCATACTCGTAACAATGCAATGAGGATTACCGCGAGTCGATTTTCCGCTAGGGGTGCTAGTAGAACGTGGGTCCTTCCTGCGGGAACATTTCAAACGTCACTTTGACAATTCTCTCATACTGACACAGGACCCACGCATGAGTGGCGCCGCCTGGTGAGCGAGAATACGGTAGCTTCCATTGCATTGTCTGTCACCGAAGTTCTTGTATCAAGTAGTACCAACCTAAACTCGTAGGAAGTGCATACAATTTTACTTGCAAGACTCGATTCAAAACACAACAAACACTAATATTGTCTTCTGTTGCCGCGATTGTTATTCATTGAAATTAAACACTTTAGAACATCATCTTAACCCTGTGAAAACGAGTGCTGGAAAGGGCTCGACACGTAGGGTCATGGTGTTAATAAACGCGATTAATCCGTTCTAAAGTGTTTGTCAACAAACACTGGTAAAGAAAACCAGCCAAGTGCGTGTTGGACCACGCATAATTGAGGGTTTCGTACCGTGACACGATGAAAAAATTGTGCAAGCAAAAACGTACGTACGTATAAGTGCCTTCATAATATCAAGGCACTTACGTCCTTTTGTAATAACATAAATAGTTTCTTGGCAAAAACTCGTAAATTTCAAAATAATTTTCGTGGTAGGTAAGTTCTTCTTATCTTCCAAAATTATTTCACATTTTTTTACCTCCCGTTCGAGACACACTTTTTCAGACTTTCAGATTATTTCCGATAAAATTAGATAAAATTTTTGTTCAAGAAACTTTAAAGTTATTTCCAAAGGCCTATCGGATGATGTGCCACAAGTAGATTTTTGCCAAAAAAACATTTTGACATTCAGTTACTCGTACATGTATGTAACGGGGCGTGGGGCGCCCCCCTAAACATATTTTTTCCCCAAATTATAGGCAAAACTAAGTAGCGGCACACAAAATACCTCTACACCTCTAGCTGTAATATCATTGCCATAGGCTTTATATAAGTAGTTACTGAGTAAACCGGCTGTGACATACGGACGGACAGACGTACTGGACGAAAGTATAAGGGTTCCGTTTTTGTCATTTTGGCTACGGAATCTTAAAATTAGAACTTTCCAAATTTAGAAAACATTATAAAGTTAATCATGAACAGGTAAGTTCTATACAATTATGCCCCATATTTCACAGTAATAAGGTGGAATCATCCAGAGACTAAACATCGACATTTAAATATATTTAAGCATCTACGATCGCGAACCGTGTATTCGCATAGCCGCTATTCGCGTGCAAAAGCAGACAGGTGGAAGAAGGTATGTGCAAATTGTACTGCAGGGCTATTTATCTGTTACATGACCTTTGACTCGACCTCTTGCCGGACAAGACCCTAGCCTAGCAGGTAAGTAATTTATAGCTCACGAGAAAACGAAACGGACTTTAACACGAAATGAAGAGTCAAACTCTGACAGCGTGTTTTCGTCGCATGAGACGTCATACGCTAAATTCTTATAATATAAAATAAAATATTACTTACATATATTAATTAGTATGCGAGACCCTTATCACATCACACTAGCGATTTGCGGGCGCGTCGAACTCGCTCCTCGATCGCTTCTTTCTGAATGCGCCCGCAAACCGCCAGTATGATAAGTTTCTAAGTTCTAAAGGACTCGAAATGTCGGGGATGTACTTAATTTACGCGATTTCGTCCGTTTGTGTTTCATTCCAATTTAATTTACTCATGCAGTTGTGTATGACCCTAATAAAGATTGTGGAAAATAAAATTGCTTGTTTTGAAACAATACTTATTTATAGTGATGCAACGAATACGTTTATTAATCGGCAAATACGAATATTCTAAATGGCGCTCGTATTTTTTCGTTATTATGTTTCATATGAAAACTTAACTTGTATCATATTGTAAAGTCAATAGGTAGCCTATGTTGTTAATGTTTGGCAACAACAGCAAAAGTATGTTTGTAAGCAATTATTATTATTCATATTCGTAAAATTCAAAAAGTAATATTTGTATTAGTATAAGCATAGATATGAGTTAATCTCACTGACATTCAATTGAAGTGGTGTGCAAGTTTGAGGCTTACTAATCTCTACCTTTTGACTAATCTTTACAGGGTTTAGCTGCTCAGATTTATCAACAACAATAACATTTCGAGTTAGGTGTTTTGGCCTTTATTAAAGATACTTTTATCTGAATAGAAAATAGTACATTTTGATGCTAGTGCGGAAAGTATGTCATTACTTCACGAGGCCCGAGGTATCTTATTCAATACTCGGGACAAGTGAAAAATGACATATCCGCACGTGAATCGAACGACGTTTTTCAATACAGATGCGAAAAAAATTAAAAAACATAAGAACGAATTTAAAGTTTTTTTATTATTTCCGTGACACGATTGTAATACAGTTGATATAGGTATTAAGAACATCTTCAAAATGTTTATCTTATCTTCTTTACTTTCTCATTTTCAATCTCATAATAATTATTTCTCATAAACAAAATAATAAATCGCATGTGACAAATTGTATCGTCATGTCTTAGAGGCCCTTCGAACATGTTTACCTGATTGAAAAATGCCTCTACTTTGACTGACGTTTCGTAGGCTCTGTTCCGTTTCATACACACATATTTATAAGAACTGTTTTCAATGTTAATATTTTTAATGAATGATCATTAGTATGATGAAGAAGTAATTATTGAAATATGAAATATCAATATCTTTAATATTATTGCGTTAATAGTAGGTATTTAGTTTTATTACGGCTCGGTAAATTTAACGAACAATAATACTTTTTGGTAAGCAGTCATGAATTGGAACACAACTAAATTTAAAAAGATTGGAAAAGTAAAAAGCACTAGTTCGCAAAAACAAACTTTGCGCACGCAAAACAGCCAAAAAAGGGCACTTTTTGAGCAACTGTATTGAAAAAGGACTTTCAGTGCTTGTAGTTTAAAACTTTTCCTCAGTAGAAAGTTACATGTTTCTTATAGGTAGATTTTTTTTGTATTTGTTTAAGTGCATGTTTTGAGTACATTCCCCTACATTCTGAACACTTTTCAGCGGTTGTTGTCACATGCTTGAATGAGGACTGGATAAATAAGAATTCTCATACAAAAATATAAAAAACTAAAATCAAAACATAAGGCTGTTATAAGGCCAGATGTCAAAGGGCCCTACAAATATAGTATTTACAATACATTGCTTGAATATAATTAAAAATCTAACCTAAGACCGAAGGAAACCTATAAAATTTATAAAAATAACAGAATTGCTTGAAAAAAAATGTATAGCTTTTTAGCTTTATGATCTTGTTTTATCCATGCCTAAGTACAACAGAAACATAACCTTGTTTGCTTAAAGGCACTTAGCATTGTTTATTCAAATGGATAAATATAAAAATGTCATTAACTTTGAACAGTACATTCACACACGCAAAGCAATTTTTCTGATTTATTAAATTGAATTTTTACAATTTAATTAAATTGGAAAAAAACTAGTGTTTATTTGTATATTTTAACTGAGTGTTCCTTTTTTGACTCTCTACATGTCCAAAGAGATAATAATTTAAGTCTGTTAGCGGCTTACAGCATAGACAGGAATAGCCTTACCTGACATTTTGTATACATAAATATTCTGTATTTGGTATGGCTATTCATCTGGTTATATAGTAATACATGTGTCAATAGTGTCGGTGAATGATATGATTTTGCTCTCTCACTCTCTTTTATAGCCCTCTACCCTTTGGGTGTCTCTATCTAGATCTACATGGTTTTGGTGATGATGATATGTGTTAAAAGTAATCAGAGAATCGATAATTATTAAAAGGTAACCTTAAGCTTGGTAGTTCAATTAGGATTAGGCTCTGAAGGCACAGAATAGAATTGATGAAGAAAGTACCGTTTGCTTATATTAATATTAATGTAATATTCTTTTGAATTTACAACTACCTCACCAAAAGTAACAGCACTACATAATCCTACCCTCTTTCCTGATTAGAAGGGACAAGGTAAGGAAATAACAAATGTAAATGGTATTGTGACAACCAAATTCATGCAAGTCTCATAAATATATATGCATACACACTGAAAATTTAAGTTGATAAGGTTCTCTAATGACACATACTTACTTTAGACATATAATAGAAATAAAATTTGCAAATAATATACATTTACGTTCAAGACAACACAATAATACAACATTTTACGTCATTTGTACACAAAACCCGTCTGAGTTTAGAAAAGCCACGCTACATATTATAATCATGCTATAAACAACAGTACCAACCTTTGAATTGGAACAATCCTTTTCTTATCAAAACACTGAGAACCCTTATTAACACATTATAAAATAGTTACAACGGAACAACAACACTTGAACAACTTTAGAATTAGTCGTAAAACTTTTCCAAGGCACTTCTATAAACGACACCGTTATCGTACTCACACTTTACGTAATTGTAAATCGAAATGCATCCTATAAACATTTATAAAAAGTTACTGAGAAATCATTGCATGACTGCATGGTGCGTATATTTCACCAAATATTTCTCAACGGACGGAAACAAACTTCACGAGTTCACTTCACGACGACAAGGCACGCACAAGTATACACAGATAGTGTAAAATGTTGCCAGCTCAAACAAAACATTATTCTATGCAGAGTAAAGCCCGTCATTCACGGCAGTCCGCCAGCACTCCGGCATGGCTGGATGTAGCGGACACACGGTGTGCAAGTGGCCCAGCCTGGCAGTCCAATTCGCACTTATTCGTTGAAAGATGCGCAGCGCTGCGTTTTAGCGCATACACTGTACTCGAATAAAAAAATGCCGCCATCTCTTATGTCATTTTTAATAATGAATAATTAATATTTTTTGCATTGCCGCATTTCTCAATTGTTTATTACCGTAATTTAGTGCAATTCGGACTGCAAGGAGGTGGGCGGAGCTAGCAGGATGTTGCCGTACGGCACGCATCCGGCAACGACATTCACGATGCTATATTACGTGCCGGAGATGCCGGCGGACTGCCGTGAATGAGGGGCTTTAAGGGCTCTATAGATGTAGCGCACACACGGTGTGCAAGTGGCCCAACCTGGCAGTCCAATTCGCACTTATTCGTTGAAAAATGCGCAGCGCTGCGTTATAGCGCATACACTGTACTGGAATTTTAAAAATCGCCGCCATCTCGTATGTCATTTTTAATAATGAATAATTAATATTATAGGGGGCGAAGATTTTCTACCGATAATGAGATGATAGCCGCGGTGAACGAGTTTTTCGACGACAAACCGCAAGATTTTTTTTAATGGTTTAATGTCATTATTTGACAAATGTAACCAGTGCATTTCGGTAGCAGGAGATTATATAGAAAAATTAAAAAAAACTACCCAGCTATGTCTTTTCTTTCATAGTCAGGTAGATAACTTTTCAGCCACCCCTCGTATTCTCTACTGTGCCGTTGTCATGAGTGGCGGCACTGGTGGCAGTGGTGGCGTACGCAGGTACGCAGCGTAGGTTGTCATCGAGTGGGTGGAGCCTGGCACACGGGGCGGACCGCCCCTCCGCACCCCCTTACGCCTAATTTAAGTGAAATTCGCTGCACAGGGCCTAGTATAAAAGTTGTACGACATTAACTCCTCGACCGCGTTAGCGTATCGAGGGGTCAAAATATGAAAGTTGCCGGATGATTTAAATAAACGGCAAACATAATTTGAACTCCCGATACGCTAACGCGGTCGAGGAGTTAATGTCGTACAATTTTTATACTAGGCCTTCCGCATTACATGAGCTTATCTGGGCCTGGGGTCGCCACTTGTTTCCTGTATCATACGATACAATATTTGTATCGAATTATTTTGCCTCGGCATACCAAGGATGCTTGTTTCTTCCTCCTTTAGATTATATTCTTCATGGTGGCTCACTTAACCAGCGTAACTATGATGCTGCTCTAGCGGAGAATTAATAATGTATTTTATGCCGACAGCGACACCACACATCGAGTGTTTGCGTTTTGCCTCGCGGAGGCGTGGAGCTACCTTTAAAAACATAAGATACATAATTAGAACTCCAGAGGTCAAAATGTATGAAAATGTTGTCCTGTAAAGTTAATTAACATTTTTCCCAAACCGACCGCTGTCGAAGCACCATGATTCACACATTATATATTTTTTTTAATACTATGACGGTGACAAACAAACATACGGCCCGACCGATGGTAAGCGGTCACCGTAGCCTATGAACGCCTGCAACTCCAGGGGTGTTACATGCGCGTTGCCGACCCTTTAAAAACTTTCAGTCCTTTTTGAAGAACCCCATACTATAGTCCTTTGGGAAAACAGCAGCGGCAGGGAGCTCATTCCACAGCCGGAGCGTCCGCGGGAGGAAGTTCCAGGCTATGCGGGTGAACACCCTGCCGACGGCGAGCGGTGCGATGGTAGAATGCAGCTGTTGGCATCATATCAAACAATTCTTCAGAGCACAATCCATTGTACAAGCGATAGCACACACACATAAGGAGGCGAAGTCTCTCCTTAGGCTTAAGGGTTCGATATCGCTTGTGAGTTTGGGATCGTCGACAATTCGGACAGCACGTCTTTGCATCGAGTCAAAGGGCCCCAGCTGGTATCCAGGTGCTCCCGCCCAAAGATGGCAGCAATACTCCACATGGGGTCTGACTTGAGACTTGTATAATAACAGTCTTTGCCCCGGAGAGAAGTATTGCCTAGCTCTATTGAGCACACCGAGCTTTTTGGATGCCAGCGTGGCCTTCCTTTCCAGGTAGCTACGGAATTGGACGTCACTGGAAATGTCAACACCGAGGATCCCAATATCATTCATCATTCCTAGCACCAATAGTACAGATTCACGAAAGCTTAGTTTGGGGCTAAGTTGATTTGTGCGAGATCGGCCCCAAAAATTTATTTATTTAACCCACCAGTAGTTAGCTGATTCTAGGTTTAGCTAGCGATAATTACTTGTAAGTACAGTTCAAACAGAAATAAAATAAACCTGCTAGTTTCAAAAGCGCAAATGAGTGGATTAACTATTTCTTGTTGTTATTCCGTCCCGTCAGCCAGGGGACGAATGCAGCAGTTTGAACAAACTTTGTAGTATGTTCCGCTGACATGGTAGATGGCCCACCATGAAAAGAAAAACTAACAAAGTAACAAAACAAACCAAATCATGCTTTGTGAATTTTAATGCCATACAAACGTTATTTTAGAAGTTCAGGAGACCGTAACCATGGCAACTAGTGACAAGAAATAGTTGATTAACCCAAATACATAATAATGTAAATAATGTAAACGTAATGAAATATATCAATGCACAGGGGTTTCATCGATTTATTTATATTTTGTTCTAAAATTGTACATTCACGCACATACACTCAATAAATGACTAAAAACTTGTTTTTCAGTCTGCTCCGAATACAAAATAAAGAAAGACAATACAAAACAGCTCTACTGATACCACTACTTACATGATACTCTTAACTTTGTGTAACAGTGACACAATACCACAAATATTATTATTCCAAAAATATTCCGATAAATAAATATTTCAAGGTTGTACACCTTACTTAAAATCAGGGAAAAAATAAAAATAAATCAAAATGAAAATATTTATTATAGAAAATAATACTTGACTCTGGAGTCAAATGAATTAATCTACAGTCATATGATTTCAATTTTTCTTACCATAAATCAGATTACGCCATACCTATTACAATAAATCTACAAAAAGGATCTTACAAATTATATCTTAAAGTTGTACGTTTCTATAAAGAGCCCTGAGCCCAAACTTTACCCATGTTAGTATAGAATTTGATTTCATTCAACTAATTTTGTGTCAGAGAAATACAATGTTACAAAAACACTTCTTAGGGGGATTTATATCATACAATGTAAATAATAATGATTTTCTGACATGACTAAATTCTGGGTGTACGACTCCCAAGTTCAATGCTGTCGAGATATTCCTATGTTAATAGAAATTTGCAGTGTGTCAACAGTCTACAACACAATGAATGAATCCCGACAGACACATTATGACTTATATTGAAGAACAAATTACACTAAGAACGAGTGTAGTGTAGTAGTGTCAAGAATCAAAGTGTTTACTGGTCGGAGCCCTCATCCTCATCTTCGTCATCTTGCTCCTCCTCAGTGGATGCGGCGTCCTTCCGCGGCGGCGGGGCGTCCTTGCGCGGCCGACCTCGCCCTCGGCCCTCACCACTTCCACCCTGCATGAAATATTGCAGTCTTTATGTTTCAACATTCAGATTTAAAGTCGCCATCATATATATCTAAGTCATCAAAAAGAACACAAATATCTGAACATGCCTCAAAAGTCAGATCTTATACCTTGTTCAGATACTTTTAGCACTCTGACCTCTTCAATAAATCTGATGACTATACCTAAATGCCAACACAGAAATTACCATAAATATTTATACATGTAAAGCAATTAAATTTCAACTAAAGTATACCTTTGCCTTAGGAGCTGCCTTTTTCTTGGACCCCTTGGGCCTGCCGCGCCCTCGTTTCGCTGCTGGCGCTTGCTCATCATCAGAGGACTTGGTTGACTCCTTAGCTTTTGTAGCCACTGGCGGTCTACCTCTTTTCTTTGTATCTGCTTTGGCCTCCTGCAACAAAATAAACAATTGTTGTAACATGAATATCTATGTGAGATTGAGAAGTTTTTTCTTGTTAAATAATATGACACTTACAGCTTGTGTTCCATTGGCTTTAGGTCTGCCACGGCCCTTCTTCTCTACAGCAGTTGAACCATCATCAGACATTTTGGGTAAAATAAATTACACCTCTACAGGTAAAATCTATAAAAAAAGAAAATACATTTTTAACAAGAAATACATTTATTACATATAAATTGAATAGCAACATAAAGTCAAATGTAATAAAAATGACACACATAATTATGGTAAGGTATAAACAAAAACTTTTGAAACAGTTAATTCAATATTGAGCGAAGCAGGCTCCATTTCGTGAATGCGTTGCTAACACTACACAATACATAGGAGTAGGTATTGATTTAAATTATTCTCAAAGGTATAAATAAGACGTGAATAATAGGTGCACTTCACTCAAGGTTTACCGCATAATAAGATTAATTTGGGTAATAACTGCAAATTACTCACATTAGAAAACAAAAGACTAAAAAAGTCAATATTCAGTTACAGGTCAGAAAACCCAAGACGACGCCAACACAATTTCGGGCTTATTTACTAATTTGGGCGGCAAATCTGACTAAATAAAATATTAGTCGCAAATATTTGTTAAATTTTATTACAAAACCGCAAGTATTTAGTTATATCGCGAGATCTAACAAGAAAACAATTTAGCGATACCAAGCGTACGAAGCCATTACATCTTCATATAATGGAGTCCGCTTGGATGAAATAAATTGCGAATGTGTTTTACTACTAAAATAGAGAAGCACTTTGTTATTTTACATAGATATTTGCCCAATAATAAGGAATTAAATTAAATAAAACACTAAACACTAGAAAAAAAAGCGCGAATAAAATTACTTACACAGTTGTTTACTGCGAGCGTTAACGCAATGGCGGGCGGCGAACGAACCGGGAACCGGCGGCAGCGTTTATTCTGGCGTCTGTGTAGAGGGCGCCAATGTTGTACTATTCAAGCTTCAAGTGTGAAAAAAAAAGTTAGCTTGGTACTTTGCAAAAGGATTCAAAATAACGCACGCTCTGTTGCATTGACCTATTAGCAAAGACTACAAATGTACTTTAGTACATTTACTGTATTCGTTAGTTTTTTTTAAATTAGAAAATTATAAGAACGAAAAAAAATGCTAATAAATAATTTTTAAAAATTAAGAATTTGCAAGCTTTTATTTAGCTTGCTGCTTGTTATTCGTTTTTTGGGTCAAATATTTGTCCTACTTCTCATTATTCGATTAATAGCTGAAACTTTACATACTTAATGTAGGTTAGGTGGCAACCTAATGTTGTGGGTTCATCGGATGATGGAGACAAGAGCTGGCCCCCTGTGATAATACAACACAATCTCATTGTGTTATTAATTGACCATTAAATATCTATTAAAATACTTGTTTTACGCGAATGACAACCGTCGCGGGCGCATCTCATGAATAAGAATCACGGATTCATCCGAAATATATCGAGCTATTTTCGGCTTTATCACGGGATTGATATATTTAGCAAAAACTTATTTAAATGATAAGTTCTACCTACTCAATGATCATTTTTGTACATTAACGGCAACGGAACAAATACCATTACGTTGACACAGGTGACACACAGAGGACCTAACCAAATATGTGTATATTTTAGGTAAGATGGGTATACATATATTTTCGAGTTTTTATATGCTTGAGAGTAGAATCGCTTTTAAAATTATTGTATCATGTTATTTTCACGAAGCCACCGCATAGGTATATTTTATATATCAATTGTTATTTATGAATAAACAATTCGGTCCGGTTCGATTCTAGCCCAGGGCACTGGGGGCCTTAGTCACCTTTCCTGTAGTATATGATATCTCTTTCAATTTATAATACACATAATATATTCTTTATTTTATTTTGCATAACAGAAATAAATTCATACCTACATCATAAAAACAAAAAACAGGTAAGCTATAACAGGCGGTCTTATCGCTACTATAAATAAGCGACCTCTTCCAGAGATAACCTTAATGTATGTATAATACCTACGTGTAAGAACCATACTACACTATACCATATGATCATATATCTATGATCAAGATCATATGGTAATTTTACATGCTCGGGCTCTCGGCCGAATGATTCGGCCCACCCTAGTGGCCCAGCCTGGCAGTCCAATTCGCACTTATTCGTTAAAAGATGCGCAGCGCTGCGTTGTAGCGCATACACTGTACTTGAATTAAAAAAATGCCGCCATCTCTTATGTCATTTTTAATAATGAATAATTAATATAATTTTGCATTGCCGCATTTCTCAATTGTTTATTAGCGTAATTTAGTGCAATTCGGACTGCAAGGAGGTGGGCGGAGTTAGCAGGATGTTGCCGTACGGCACGCATCCGGCAACGACATTCACGGTACTTTATTACGTGCCGGAGGTGCCGGCGGACTGCCTTGAATGAGGGGCTTTAAATGTGTAAAGGGGTCTATAGATTATAGGGGTTATAGATTATACAATTTGGCTTCGATATAAAAGCCCCTCATTCACGGCAGTCCGCCGGAACCTCCGGCACGTAATGTAGCATCGTGAATGTCGTTGCCGGATGCGTGCCGTACGGCGACATCCTGCCACCTCCTTGCAGTCCGAATTGCACTAAATTACAGTAATAAACAATTGAGAATTGCGGCAATGCATAAAATATTAATTATTCATTATTAAAAATGACATACGAGATGGCGGCGATTTTTAAAATTCGAGTACAATGTATGCGCTACAACGCAGCGCTGCGCAACTTTCAACGAATAAGTGCGAATTGGACTGCCAGGCTGGGCCACTTGCACACCGTGTGTGCGCTACATCCAGCCATGCCGGAGTGCCGGCGGACTGCCGTGAGTGAGGGGCTTTAGGCACGCTCCAAAACTCCGCCCATAATTTTGTCGTTTCGTGTCTCAGTCGTTGATTTCACGTCATTTTCAGCCAGCAACAAAGTTTTTCTAGGCCAGTCAGCTCTCTCAGTAGAAACCCGCGCGGAATTCAAAATTTCTATGTGCCAGTTAAGTTAATACGGTACATAGTTTGGCATACATACTAATTTTGAATTATTAGCAGTTTTCTATTACGTTTACGTTTAAAAATTTTATAAATAAAATCGTAAATCCTTAAGTTAGCTCATTTTACTTACAGGAAACATTCCTTTCTTTTTAAAAACAATCAAAACTGCATTTAAAGATTCATTTTAATTCGCTTGTCTCATCCGGGAATTGAACCAAGTAAAAAAACTAAAAACTTCCTTTTTTATTTCAATAATCGATAAAGTCGACGATAAAGATAAAATTTCGCCAAGAGACAATAGGTCTTACACTTGTCTCTCGTTCAGGATATTAGAAAAAAAAGAATATTCGGGGTGTGAAAAAAATATTCCGCCCTTGAGGGAAAAAGAAATAAAACTGTATTCTAAGATTTAAATTTTTAATTAGTACGTTTCACGGGTGACACAAACAAATGCAAAGCAAAATTGAATGCAGTGTTTATTTTTAAAAATAAAAAATATTTCCTTTGAGTAAGATGTGACAACTTAATCATTTAGGACACTTTCCCTCAAGAGCCCATAAATTTTTTGACATGCGAACTTAACTTTATCAATTTGTGTAAAAAAAAAGCAAGTTTTTATTTTCTAAAATTTTACCTGGTTCGATTCCCAGGTGAGACAAGCGAATTTAAAAATATCTTTTCTTTTTTTTACCAAGATTTTCATATTTCATTTTAATTTAAATTATCTTCCAATTTTTAATTTCAAGTATTACACAATATGCATGCACAAATTATATTATACAAAATATAATATAATATCTAAGTAAATAAATATCTTTGAATGCAGTATTGTTTATTGTTATTGTTAAATTAAGAGAATGTTTTCTTTTAAGTAAAATGAGCTAACATAAGGATTTAAGGTAGTTTCCTCCAGGGACACACCTATTTTTCCGCATTGTGTTTACGTTTATTATTTTATACTCTACAATGATCCCTTCAGAAGAGGTATGTAAATAAAAATAATATGTTATTTTTAAATTATGTACAGAAATATTTTTAGTTGAAAAACCGCATACAATTAAACATTTATGGTGATCATGAAATAAAAAGCTTCAGGATTCAATATCCACCATGTATTATATGTAATTTTGAATCTTTGTGACAAAATCTACAATGTATATACAAATAAAAGACAGATCATTTTCAACTATATTCTTCTTATAACTACAATCTTATTGTTTTCGTTCTGTTCGTTTTATTGAGCACCAGATATTTACATACATGGTAAATATCCTGTTTTAGATTGTAGTCATAATGCAAATTACCATGTTAGTTTAAAATTGTATATTATATTCTTGTTTTCACTTACAAATACTTATGAAAGGGAGGTTTACTAAAATGTTTTTATTTTATCACAAGGGATATTTGATTCAATGATTAAGGCTTTATATTCATTCATAAATGAAGATGACCCGCAAAGTAGAAATTGATCTTTGTTAGAGAATGGTTCTAACACCTTTACATCTGCAAATTCCAGTTTTCTATTATAAATTGGTTCCTGATACTTGGCCACACAAATGGATTTACTTACAAATATATTATATTTAAAATTCCAATAATATTTAAATGAATACAATTCATCTCTTAAAATTATTGTTTCTGGTGATGAACAACAAAAGTACAATTCTATTTTAGTGTAATCATCCTCATTATTTAAAACATTTTGTATGATGGAATAGAATGGAGCTATGCCAGTCCCTTGTGCAATCATGATAATTCTTTCATATTTATTAGGTATCAATTCAAAAGATCCATAGGGCCCTCTCCATAAAGCCTCTTGCCCTGGTGTCATGTTACATAAATAATTTGATACTAATCCATTGACACATTTCTTCACAATTACCACAAAGTCTGAGCCATTATTATCAATACTATATTTAATAGGAGTGTATGCTCTACTACATGTTACGCTTCCTACGCTATATTTTAATAAGAAGTGATCACCAGCTTTCCAAAATACTTTTTTCCCAAGAACAGATCCAGTTATGTTGAAAGCTAGGATCCTATGATATGAGCACAATTCGAAATTGTAAGCTAGCTTAAACCTGGTATATTTCAACTGGGATATAGCATTTTCTTCTACCGCTTCTGATAATTCTCCATTCTGTAGAAAGGCTTCGTACAGTTGTAGCCGTTTTTCGTAGACATCAAATACGCAAGGATTACAGCCACTGTTACAGCAATCTTCTTTGCTTGGTTCAATCGGTTGCTTCATAGTTTGTTCCTTAACTGTATCCTTGAGCTGTTATTGTTTAATTCCGTTTATACATTATTGTGATAAACAAGGCTGCGTTTCAGCACCCTATATCTGTCGAGCTTCCTGCCATCACTTTATAATGTAATTATTCCTTATGATATGATGTGCTATAAAATGCTGAGTATTTAAATGAAGAAGTTTTAAGTAACACTAATATTTCTTATCGCACTTTTATTTAAATTCACAGTTCTCCCAAATTACCCATATACGAGGTCAATCATCATTATCATCAAAGCAAACTTGACATATCATCAGCTGTCAAGTATAAACAAAACAACTGTCAGCCGCGATGGACGTAAAATCGGAATGTCATCTTTCAACGAATAAGTGCGAATTGGACTGCCAGGCTGGGCCACTTGCACACCGTGTGTCTGCTACATCCAGCCATGCCGGAGTGCCGGCGGACTGCCGTGAATGAGGGGCTATACATCCAGCCATGCCGGAGTGCCGGCGGACTGCCGTGAATGAGGGGCTTTACAGTTCCTATGCTCAGTACTAGCATACTTCTTGCTTATTAGTAACTACCTATGGTCTCTAATGTCTCTTTATATATATACGACTCCTAATTTCTCCAACATGATGAAAAAGGGCGGCATATAACCGTGCGTTTACATGCTCGGGCTCTCGGCCGAATGTTTCGGCCATGTTAGTACACGATAAAAGGCCCGTCTGTGGCCTATCCCACAAAACTTTACAAGTGTACAATTCGACAAAATTGTGAAATTGTAAACAAAAAAATGTACCACAATAATTACAAATATGTATTCGTTACAAATTTGCAGTATACAAATATGTCACTTTTGGGAATGCGTATCATGGTGCGTTTACATGCTCGGGTTCTCGGCCGAATGTTTCGGCCGCGGGCAAACACAACCTACTACGCTCGTTCGAGAGCCTCGGGCGAGAGGTTCGGACGAGAGGCTATTTGAGCTTTGTCATGTAGTTTGGGAGAGTAAAAAGATGTCTTAAATAGCTTCGTTTAGGAAGAGAGAGACCCATATTACACTGTACCAAATATGATCATAGATTATATGCCGCCCTTTTTCTTCACGTTGGTGAAAAAAGGGAGGCATATATACCTATGGTCCTAGTTATATAGGCCAAAATTCTTAAATTCCCCAGAAGGCTCTGCTACCAATTCTGCTAACAGAGTTTCCATACTTTGTCTGAAACAATAATTAAACAAAGTTTACAAGTGCAAACAAGATACGTGACAACAGTCACAACCGATATAAAAATCGTTAGTATCGTATCGTAAAAATATACATGGACAATTACAATGTCCGATTTCGGTGCATGGTGATCATCCACCATCTACGTCTTCGCCGTTGTTTTTTAGTTTTTTTTTTATGGAAAATGTGCACATATCTGTATAAGCTCATGGCACAAAGTGCCACAGCAGCAGCAAGCAAAGTGTGCTCGTCCATTTCCTCGGATCGGAATTTTTTTTATTTCACAATTCAATGCAAATATAAAATGGGCATTAAATTACTGTTTGTAAATACTGTCACCCTTACCTTACCCAAGCTATTTAAGACACCTTTTTACTCACCCAAACTACATGACAAAGCTCAAATAGCCTTTCGTTCGAGGTTCTCGCCCGAGGCTCTCGAACGAGCGTGTAGAAGGTTGTATTCGCCCGCGGCCGAAACATTCGGCCGAGAGCCCGAGCATGTAAACGCGCGGTTAAATAGCTTTGGTTATTGAAACTATTTAAGACACTTTTTAAATAGCTTTACCCGAAGTGAAATTATTTAAGACACCTTTTAACTCAACCAAACTACCTGAAAAAGTACTTAAATTGTCTCTGGTCTGGCTTAAGTTTTCTCTATATAGTCTGTCTCGAATCATCGTGTACTAACATGGCCGAAACATTCGGCCGAGAGCCCGAGCATGTAAAAGCACCATCACAAAGAATAAAGGTATGTCGCGACAGCTACATAATTGTAGGATTGTTGATTTGTAAATATACAAGCGACAATTGTAATGTTACAACTACAAATATGTAACAATTTATTTAGCTTCTTTAATGTTGAAGGTAGTTTAACTTTATACACATTACATTAATTATAATTCTATAGTGATCTATCTTCGAGCATAATCTACGTACTGACCTAGATACCAATTGACATTACAATGGATTTGCAAGCTAAACTGACCATATTAAACCTCATAAATGAAAACAAAAACATTCTATTCGGTAAATTTAGTGGTACGTTGACGTACACTGTGAAAATAAACAAATGGAAGGAGATAACGCATAGTTTAAATGCTTTGGGAATAATGGAGAAAGATTGGAAATACTTAAGAGACACTATGTGGCAAAATTGGAATATTTGGGGTCATTAACCACTTCTTCAAACCATATCCACTTGCTGGGATAACGATGAGCACCTTAAATTAAAACCCGCGAATCATGTACTGATCCAGGCCATCGTGCATTCACATAAAAAATATTATGTTCATATTATATTATATATTAATGATCCATCTATAATACCTGCGACCCTGGGAAAATTCACATGTGATGCTGCAATAAAATCTTGAGAAATTGAGTTTCCATTTGTTGGCCATCTTACTTCACTTCCCAGCAATTTGTCCACTATTTGTGCACATACGGCGTGAATCGAACGACACATTGTCATTTTGGAAACGCCATGAGCATCACCAGTGACGTGATATTGGGATCCTGAGCCCAACCATCTTAAAACAGTTAGTAACTGTTGTTTAGGATCAAGAGCGTGACTTCTTCGTGTCGGATGTCTAAGGTTTCCACCAATAGTCTGTAGTAGTATTCGACGGTAGATTTACTCACTCTGAACCTCTGATTAAATGTAAAATCCGTTATGGTCAAATTTAAATTTATACATTCTCTATTGTCCTAGGACATCTTACAATTAATTCTTCTTCACTATCACTGCTACTTGAACTAAACATTTCGTGGTACAAAGGGTTGGAGTCGCTAAATTTGGTAAAATATACTGCAATTACTAGTATTCGTATAGTAGCAAGAGGGTGTGACACACGTTTAGATAATTGTTAACTTGTAGGTACAATTCTACACATATGTATAATTATTACTACAATTTAATGTAGCACAAAACAATTGTCAGCTACAAATTTGTACGTTTTCCGGAAAAGTATGTAAAGTCTACAATTTATTTGTGATACAATAAATTGTAGACTTGTCGATACAATTTACATATTTGTAAGAATTTTCCAGTACAAATTTGTTAAGTGTATATTTTGTGGTACGCAAACTTGTATTATTACAAACTTGTATCTTGACACTTGTAAAATTGTAATTGTAAGTTTTGTGGGATAGGCCACTGGAGCAAAGATGGGGCAATAAAGCCCCTCATTCACGGCAGTCCGCCGGCACTCATGGCTGGATGTGGCGCACACACGGTGTGCAAGTGGCCCAGCCTGGTAGTCCAATTCGCACTTATTCGTTGAAAGATGCGCAGCACTGCGTTGTAGCGCATACACTGTACTGGAATTTTAAAAATCGCCGCCATCTCGTATGTCATTTTTAATAATGAATAATTAATATTTTTGTATTGCCGCATTTCTCAATTGTTTATTACTGTAATTTAGTGCAATTCGGACTGCAAGAAGGTGGCCGGAGCTAGCAGGATGTTGCCGTACGGCACGCATCCGGCAACGACATTCACGATACTATATTACGTGCCGGAGGTGCCGGCGGACTGCCGTGAATGAGGGGCTTAAAATTGGCAATTTTCTTCCGGCTGTAGGTACACTCTCGGCCACAGGTCTAAAACGAGTATTAAATGGGGCGATAATCGCGTCCCGACTATCGGCTGCGCCCCGTGTAAACAACGAAAGGGAATCAAGGGAGCGTCAAGGGCAGGCGATATTCGGCAACGACGGATCGCTTGATGTAATACCCGTTTAAATTTGAAACCCGTTTGATTTGATTTCTACCTTTTTCAACTGTATGTCTTATTTTTTATCGCTGGCAATACTATAAGGCCAGATATGGATTTTTTCGCGCCGGCGCGAAACGTGTGTGCTCCTCTAGCACTCTTTAGTCCATAATCTTTTAAAGGTCCAATTTGTCGTATTTTTTATTTAACGATATCATGATATGAAATCACTTAAATTTAATGTAATAGAGTCATGTACCATGTGTGACACATAATAAAATAGTATCAATCCTAACGGATTTATATTAAATGGATTGAGTTATTCTATATCACCGCCGATAAACGTTGATATTATTAAAAAGAAAATGGGTTCAATCGTGTTGAAGAGTTTATCAATCCTTTTAGGGGTGTTCTTTATATTTGTTGGAATCACAAAGTTGACGCCTTTTATTTCCAAGGAACTTCACAAGGACTTGGTAAGTGCATTGTTTTATAGTGCCTACTAAACATTAAAAGATTGGTCAGTGCATTGATTTTGTTACTGAGCGATGAGAAATGCTATTTCGGTATTTGGCCTGCCGCCTAATTCCCGCAGGTCGGCCGAGCGGGCGGGTTGCGACAATGAGTGGCGACACCGTTCCGAAATTCAATCTATAAAATTAATCATAGCCAAATTAATACAGCGTTACAATGTTCCTTATTCGCAAGCCGTATATCTCGTTACGAATGCCAAGTGATTTAAATTAATGGAACGTGATTAACTGAGTAGATAGACATCCAATCCGATGTGGGAACGATATTTACAGCCCCTACGGACGAAGTGCATGGATACGCATATTTGTGTAGATGTAGATGACGTAGTGGTAGAAACTATATTCGTTTTATTTTGGGTTTACATCATTCCTCGAGGCAAGGTCAAGTCAGTTCGTTTACGTGTTTCTGTACTTAGTACATTGACGGTTGCGCTTTTATTTACACGTGTTTTTAGAAAGATTCAATTTGGATGATATTTAATGATCGGCGGGAGTTTCAAAATAGGCTTCCGTTCCATTATTTTTTTATGCAGTAAGTAAATTATAATAATACATAATGTCTAAAGAGGCAGAATCCCGCAGAATATTTACAAATTTAGCGTAATGTTCACTTTTATTATTCGGGGTCCGACTGCATTTATGTCGGTTTCCTATTTATTTATTTTAATGAGACCCAACTGCTAATTTAATAACAGTAGAAGTAGATATCTTGAATTGAGATACAGAGTCAATTACATGAACTCACATTTAGATCATAATTTTAATTTGGTGGCTTATAATTTACAAGTTTTTATAGATAGATAGATAAAATGCTTATTTGGAAGCTGCAAAAACCAACACTATGGTACCTACATAGTGTTTGTTTTTGCAGCTCCATAAAATGAACATAATCAGATCATAAAAACAAATAAACGATTTACTCGGCGCCATTTACATACTATTATGGCTATTATTTAGTAACTCATATGAGAATTAGCAGTCTTTGTTATTTATTTGTCTCGACAAACAGCGATTCTATTCTATTATTTTATATGACCATTTAATGGCCTGGCTACATAGACTCAATACAGTTTTTTTTTCAGAACGACTGTGTAGCCTAGCCATTAGGACTTATGAAATAATTATGACCTAATCCTAATTGATGATGATAACGAGTTTACCTTGACGCAACATTTTTTATAACTAACAACATAGCAAACAGTACCTAAAATAAAAAAAAATTAACATCACTACCTAAAGGCTGCCGTCATCCTTCTATTATTTAAAGCATTCTAAAAATAAAATTTGAGATTGTTTTAAGTAAAAGGTACCAGTATCTCGGTTGTCGATAGGCGCTAATGCCATTAACATTCGTATAAGAAATTAACCTTATCAATAAGCGACAAAGTGGTACCTTTTGCTAAAAACTTCGAGCGAGCGTGACATGACAGATGTTACATTGTTTCAGAGGAAAGAGTATGTTAGATATGCCAAAGTGTTTCCATTAACCGACACGTTGGACTTCAAGCTGCCGTCAAAATGGTACAGGCGAACCGTGGGCGCGCTCGAGATATTGTTCGGGCTTACCATGGCTCTATTTCCTGGACGTAAGTCACTTTTACAGTTACCAAATTTACAAACAATCTAACCTGAGGTTGTGTTCCAAGAATGTGAACTCCATGTTGTCCTTATGGCAAAGGCTTAATGCATTTTTCGCCAAACCTAAAATTACAATAAATAAAATAAATTAAGTGTTCTCCTCTCTGATCGCAGAACATAATTCATTCATTACCTAATTACGGTTAATCTATGGAGTCGAAGTAAATAACTGAAGGCACTGTGTGTATGTTGTCTTTAGGTTTAAACTCTGATGCCGTGTTTACATGCTCGGGCTCTCGGCCGAATGATTCGGCCCACCCTAGTACACGCTCATTCGAGACAGACTATATAGATTAAGTTTAAGCCAGACCATAGACAATTTAAGCTTTTTCAGGTAGTTTCAGTGAGTTAAACTGTGTTTTAAATAGCTTTGGTTATTGAAACCATTTAAGAGACTTTTTAAATAGCTTCACCCGAAGTGAAATTATTTAAGACACCTTTTAACTCAACCAAACTACCTGAAAAAGTACTTAAATTGTCTCTGGTCTGGCTTATGTTTTCTCTATATAGTCTGTCTCGAATCATCGTGTACTAACATGGCCGAAACATTCGGCCGAGAGCCCGAGCATGTAAACGCACGGTGAATCGATAACCAATTGAAACATAAGCCCCTCATTCACGGCAGTCCGCCGGCACCTCCGGCACGTAACCGTGCGTTTACATGCTCGGGCTCTCGGCCGAATGTTTCGGCCATGTTAGTACACGATGATTCGAGACAGACTATATAGATAAAACTTAAGCCAGACCAGAGACAATTTAAGTACTTTTTCAGGTAGTTTGGTTGAGTTAAAAGGTGTCTTAAATAATTTCACTTCGGGTAAAGCTATTTAAAAAGTGTCTTAAATAGTTTCAATAACCAAAGCTATTTAAAACACCGTTTAACTCACCGAAACTACCTGAAAAAGCTTAAATTGTCTATGGTCTGGCTTAAATTTTATCTATATAGTCTGTCTCGAATGAGCGTGTACTAGGGTGGGCCGAATCATTCGGCCGAGAGCCCGAGCATGTAAAAGCACCATAATATAGCATCGTGAATGTCGTTGCCGGATGCGTGCCGTGCGGCAACATCCTGCTAGCTCCGCCCACCTCCTTGCAGTCCGAATTGCACTAAATTACAGTAATAAACAATTGAGAAATGCGACAATGCATAAAATATTAATTATTCATTATTAAAAATGGCATACGAGATGGCGGCGATTTTTAAAATTCGAGTACAGTATATGCGCTACAACGCAGCGCTGCGCATCTTTCAACGAATAAGTGCGAATTGGACTGCCAGGCTGGGCCACTTGCACACCGTGTGTGCGCTACATCCAGCCATGCCGGAGTGCCGGCGGACTGCCGTGAATGAGGGGCTTTATGGTGCTTTTACATGCTCGGGCTCTCGGCCGAATGATTCGGCCCACCCTAGTACACGCTCATTCGAGACAGACTATATAGATAAAATTTAAGCCAGACCATAGACAATTTAAGCTTTTTCAGGTAGTTTCGGTGAGTTAAACGGTGTTTTAAATAGCTTTGGTTATTGAAACTATTTAAGACACTTTTTAAATAGCTTTACCCGAAGTGAAATTATTTAAGACACCTTTTAACTCAACCAAACTACCTGAAAAAGTACTTAAATTGTCTCTGGTCTGGCTTAAGTTTTATCTATATAGTCTGTCTCGAATCATCGTGTACTAACATGGCCGAAACACTCGGCCGAGAGCCCGAGCATGTAAACGCACGGTTAGAGACCCTATTTAGTTTTTGAGAGGACTTACCATCTGAAAATGTTTATGTCGGAATACCATCCCTCAGAATGAGTCCTCTTTCTCTACCGTCGATAAAAATCGCGAGTAAAATAAAAGTTATAGTCTGACAAACCAAGGCTGCAGTTGAACTTTTTTTTAATTTATACGCCTTCCTATTTTTTTCATACTGAAAAAAAGGGACGCACATAATTTAAAAACGAAATCTACTGCAGCCTTGTCTTGTCATACTATAGTAATGTAGGGGAAATACGTCCAAAATGACATATATGTACAAAACGACACAGGCGGGTTATTTAGAATTTAGTGGACTTCAACACGAAACTGACAGTGTCACTACGCGGCCATATTGGTTTTCTATAACCTGCCACATTTTGAACGCATCCCTTTCATTCGTCTGGGTGGCATGGCCGAAGACAGGTATTTACACGTCGCGAGTTTTTTTCATACTGACAAAGTTTTTGTACAAATGATATGTTTTTTGATATTGCACTTATTAACGTAGCATTTTTTTCATTCCTTAATCATTAATCTTTATAATTAATAAGTTATTTTTGAGTAAAGCGCTGTGTGTATTTATTTATAAATTTTGTTTTTTTTTAAACGCTGTACGGACAAAACAACATACATATACAACGGACAAAATGGCATAGGTAGGTCATATTGTCCGTAGCAAGTTCAAAAAGCAAACTCCAGTCAAGAAGATGCTTTAACTGCGACTACCAATTCCGGTCCCTCGTCTTCTGCTCTTCCTGTTCCTATTGAGGTGATTTCTCCAGTCCCCAAAGGACGTTTCATCAGTGGCCAGGGGAGACGTATACCAAAAACTCGACATAGCTAATAATCCAGAATTGAACCCAAAGCACCCCCAGCAAAGAAAAAACGCAAAGTTGCAAAAAAGTTGTTTGATGACAAAGACGAGGAAGAAGGTTTTCCTACTTGCAAAAAAGAATGTGCTTGCATTTACTGTAACGACCTCTATTCACGTTCTAAGCCTGGAGAAGACTGGTTGCGGTGCTTAAAATGTTCGGTGTGGGCTCATGCATCTTGCGTTGATGTTCCGAGACGAACAAAGCGTTTCATTTGCGAATTTTGCCAATAATTATGTAGCTTTTACGTATATGTCATTTTGTCCATGAACAATGTGTCATTTTGTCCGAAGCATATGGACAAAATGAATTATGACCGATCTCAGTTAAATGTTTTTTAATTTTTTTTCTGGTTATTTTTTGCTAAACATGTTTATAAGGTTCGATAGGTTAAGGACCAAAGATGATTAATGTAAACTATGGGTGCGTTGCAAAGTACCAGTAAAAAGTTATGGTTAAAAAACAAAACTATATGTCATTTTGGACGTACTTCCCCTACTTAAATGAACCATGTCAAAAAAATGCTCCTGATCGGTAATTCCGTGTTGCAGATAAGATAAAGAATGCTGCGAACATCGGGTTGGTCGCGCTGATGGTGCTCGCAGCTTATTCCCACGTGATGGTCGGAGACCCCTTCGACCGCTGCGCGCCGGCTCTGGTGTTCTTTTTCATGCTGAGCGGCCGGCTCGTCGTCTGGTAAGTTATTCAATGTGTACAGTGTAAGGAATAACCTTATCTTTGAATTTTCCTGGGAGCATTGATTAGTTGGCCTTATAAAAACACTAAGAATTGGGGAGTAACTGAACCCTTCTTGCTTACAATTCAAAGAAGAAATCCGCCATGTTCAGATTAGGGGTTGCCAGTATTATTTCCACTTTCGGAATTCATTTCGAGATTGGCTTTTGGATTCCGGAATTGCGGAACTGATTCCGGAGTTTGAATAATTTTTAAGAAAAAAAAACCGACTTCATTTGGTTCCAGTAAAAGTAAAATTTTGAATTTGTTTGAGTTAGCCAGTTTACTTCAAAAATATCCAATTCACCGCACGTGTGCGTTTGAAAATTGAGGAGCTTTCTTAATGTCTCAGGGCTTCCATCATTACATCTGAAGTAAAATCAAACGGAACTCCCTTGTAGACCTTAAAGGTCGTGACGGGTGTGATCGAAAGTATCATCGAATTGTTAATTATTATAAGCATATTGAATAATGGTATCTATTAAAACACTTTTCAAGGTTGCCTATTGTGACGGTCGGTAAACTACGGAACCCTACACTGAGCATGGCCCGACATGCTCTTGGACGGTTTTTTTTTTGTCTAAAAGGGCTCTTTTATAAGTTTTATCGAAATTAATTTAGCACTTTCAAGTCATGTCTAAATAATTAGGTGCTATAACTATGAAATATTGCCAATTCCCACGTCCTCAATAGTTATAAATTAGACCACTTGCTACTTTGACGAGTTGCGACTCGAGAAAAATTGTAGACCAGTTGCGTTTTAGACAAACCGTTTAGACGAAATGCGATTCAGACCACCTGCGACTTAGACGAGCAGCGCTTTAGACCGGTTGCGTTTTAGACCAACTGCTATTTAGACGAGATGCGAAATAGACCTTTTGCGACTTAGACGAGCAGCTCCTTAGGCGAGTGCGTTTTAGACCTCATGCTACTAACCCGAAAGATGTCCAGATACAAATTATTGATGCTTGCGGTACCTAAGCCTTCTGTTCCGAGTCCAAGAATAAGGAACATTTATCTGCACACGGAACATATATCATTCATCTATCTGATACATTTCGTGGCTGTTTTGCAAAATAACCATGTTAATTTAATATTGAACGTTTCCGTCGAATAGTAGGGTTATTTTAAATTCCGGAATTTTTGAGATTGAGGGTGTCAATTCCGGAACTGTAATATCGAAAAAATAGTCCGAAATTCCAGAATCCCGGAATGCAAGCCCTAGTAGGTACATTATAAGATATATAACATATAATTGACTGGTGGGTATATGTAAAGTCAAGACGCCCGAAGGCTTCGTCTACGTAAAAACAGCAAAACTCTTATCTGACCATCAGTAGACATTATGCAGTTGCAATAGGGATTACAAATGGACAGTTAACAATGTTGTTATTTCGGTTTACAACAGCGCTGTTCTTATCTTATATACGCAGCAGCGCGTCAAGCCAAGTTCAAGAAAAAGGAACTGGTGAGCCCATTTAACTCCTCCATACTTCGAATCTATTTTAACTAATTAAACATTTAACTTCATTTTTAGATCCCTTATACTAATAAGGATCCGACATAAATACAGCTCTAATGGTTAATGAATGACTGACGGACATAGTTTTTATCAAGGATTCATCATAAACGTAACATCGTAAACGTGACCTAGAAAGTTGAAACTGGCTTACCTCCTTAACCAACCAGGTCAATTTCAAACAACCAAATTTCATTATTCGAAAGATTTATTATATACCAAGTAATTGATTAGCGGTTTTCTAAATTACCTGTAGCAAAACCCTTATCCGTACTTATCTGTAAAAAAACTGAAATTTTAAATTTGTTTTGTACCAAAATCTGCAGATAATCATAGGAATAGTGGCCTTGTGGGTTTAGCACTCTGTTTCTTTTGTT
The DNA here is from genome assembly GCA_949128165.1 of Lathronympha strigana. Lineage (NCBI taxonomy): Eukaryota > Metazoa > Arthropoda > Insecta > Lepidoptera > Tortricidae > Lathronympha > Lathronympha strigana. The sequence goes on along the minus strand of OX421907.1, from coordinate 7,419,571 downwards.
GATTAGGCAAGTGCTACTAAGGGCCACTTGCGACGACCAGGGTTAGCCAACTAACTCGGAATTAAGCGGATTTAGGGTTCCATACCTCAAAAGTAATAAACGGAACCCTTATGTGATCACTTTGTTGTCAGTCCTTCAGCTTGTAGCAGAAGTACAGGAGAAAATCCGAAAACCATAGATATAAATAATTGCCGCACACTAAGAGTTCCGTGCCACCAGTACTTTCATAAATGGGGGCGAATTCGACTCGCATTTGGCCGGTTTTTCAGTATGGAATTAGTCAGCTAACTCCTGGTTGGCGCAAGTGGCCCTAAGTGTACTAAACATGGCTCCTTTATGTTTGTGATGCGATCTAATATACTATTTCAATTGAATACATGATTGAAGTGAATTCTGTTCTATTTAAGAGCCGGCAGAGTAAATTTAACAAAAACGACAGTCACGGTTAATGCTGTGACTTCCACAATTCTTCACAAATATATACAAGATGTTGTAATTATTATCTCAAAGAGTGTATCTACAATATTCGTATACTTAGAATCTAAAATATTGTGCAGTTTAGTAAATATGTCTACGTAAAGTTGCAGTAAAATGTAGTAAAACGCGTGTCAGCGTTTAGATAAAAGTGAATGAAAAATTATTTGGTCTATTTTTGAAAACCAATTGCATTCAATCTCAAATAAATAAGGTACAAAATTCGTATAGTCTCATTTCATAATACTTTTTCGTTAATTAATTATGATTTTTTGAAAACGTCCTAAAAATCCGCCATACAAAATTACTATGGAATCTGATCGTTGAAATATAACAAGTGAGCAACACCCGAAATAGTCAGTCGGCCCCGAATGTTCGAAGCGACACCACGTCTCTCTGCGGAGCGTCTACGTCTTGAAATAAATCGATGTTCTTTGTGTACGTATACTGCGTTATATGTAGCAAAACGGTATAAGAATTTTTTTACCATTTTTTGTGTTTCCAAAGGAAATAGGCAATAGCAACCAGTTCAAAATGAATGACATACATGGTTAGTTTCGTTTATACCTCATATGTATATAGTGTCACTTGGACCGTAGAAGATGTCCAAGGTCTGATGACGGAGTAGAAAGGTGGCCACCGGAACTCAGGAAGTAGTTGATGTAATACCCCCGTGTTTGGACTCATTTGTATTGTTTTGGAGAGCACTTGGATCGTGAGTGGTGTCCAAGGTCTGATGATCGAGCAGAAAGGTGGCCACCGGAACTCAGGAAGTAGTTGATGTAATACCCTCGTGTTTGGGCTCGTTAGGTTTGTTCTGGTGAGCACTTGGACCGTGAGTGGTGTCCAAGGTCTGATGATGGAGCAGAAATATGACCACTGGAATTCAGGAAGTAGTTGATGTAATACTCCCGTGTTTGGACTCATTTGTATTGTTTTGGCGAGCACTTGGACCGTGACTGGTGTCCAAGGTCTGATGATGGAGCAGAAAGATGGCCACCGGAACTCAGGAAGTAGTTGATGTAATACTCCCGTGTTTGGACTCATTTGTATTGTTTTGACGAGCACTTGGATCGTGAGTGGTGTCCAAGGTCTGATGATGCAGCAGAAAGGTGGCCACCGGAACTCAGGAAGTAGATGATGTAATACCCTCGTGTTTGGACTCATTTGTATTGTTTTGGCGGGCCCTTGGACCATGAGTGGTGTCCAAGGTCTGATGATGGAGCAGAAAGATGACCACCGGAACTCAGGAAGTAGTTGATGTAATACCCCCGTGTTTGGGCTGGTTAGGTTTGTTCTGGTGAGCACTTGGACCGTGAGTGGTGTCCAAGGTCTGATGATGGAGCAGAAAGGTGGCCACCAGAACTCAGGAAGTAGTTGACGTAATACCCCCGAGTTGAGGCTCGTTATGTTTGTTTTGGCGAGCACTTGGACCGTGAGTGGTGTCCAAGGTATGATGATGGAGCAGAAACGTGGCCACCGGAACTCAGGAAGTAGTTGATGTGATACCCCCGTGTTTGGACTCATTTGTATTGTTTTGACGAGCACTTGGATCGTGAGCGTGAGTGGTGTCCAAGGTCTGATGATGCAGCAGAAAGGTGGCCACCGTGACTCAAGAAGTAGTTGATGTAATACCCCCGTGTTTGGGCTCATTAGGTTTGTTTTGGCGAGCACTTGAGCCGTAGGTGGTGTACTTTCTTGTATTTTGCAATAAAGGTAAAAAAAAAACCGAACGGGCCCAAACACGGGGGTATTATATTAACTACTTCCTGAGTTCCGGTGGCCATATTTTTACTCCATCATCAGACCTTGGACACCACCTACGGCCCAAGTGCTCACCAAAACAAACCTAACGAGCCCAAACACGGGGGTATTACATCAACTACTTCTTGAGTTCCGGTGTTCATCTTTCTGCTCCATCATCAGACCTTGGACACCACTCACGGTCCAAATGCTCGACAAAACAAATTTAACGAGTCCAAGCACGATAGTTTTACATCAACTCATTCTTTAGTTCCGGTGGTCACCTTTCTGCTCCATCATCAGACCTTGGACACCACCTACGGCCCAAGTTCTTACCAAAACAAACCTAACGAGCCCAAACACGGGGGTATTACATCAACTACTTCTTGAGTTCCGGTGGCCACCTTTATGCTCCATCATCAGACCTTGGACACCACCTACGGCCCAAGTGCTCACCAAGACAAACCTAACGAGCCCAAACACGGGGGTATTAAATCAACTAATTCCTGAGTTCCGGTGGTCATCTTTCTGCTCCATCATCAGACCTTGGACACCACTCACGATCCAAGTGCTCGCCAAAACAATGCAAATGAGCCCAAACACTGGCGTATTATATTAACTACTTCCTGAGTTCCGGTGGCCATATTTCTACTCCATCATCAGACCTTGGACACCACCTACGGCCCAAGTGCTCACCAAAACAAACCAAACGAGCCCAAACACGGGAGTATTACATCAACTCCTTCTTGAGTTCCGGTGGCCACCTTTCTGCTCCATCATCAGACCTTGGACACCACCTACGGCCCAAGTGCTCACCAAAACAAACCTAACGAGCCTAAACACGGGAGTATTACATCAACTAATTCCTGAGTTCCGGTGGCCATATTTCTACTCCATCATCAGACCTTGGACACCACTCACGGTCCAAATGCTCGACGAAACAAACATAACGAGTCCAAACACGATAGTTTTACATCAACTTATTCTTCAGGTCTAGTGGTCATCTTTCTGCTCCATCATCAGACCTTGGACACCACCGAAGGCTCAAGTGCTCGCGAAATTCAAAGTAAAGAGCCCAGAAACGGGGGTATTATGTCAACTAACCTTTCTGCTCCATCATCAGATCTTCGATAACACCTGCATCCTAGTTTTCTCAAAAAAATGAATGTAACAAATCCAAAACGCACATGTACATTTTTTACTATACCAACTTCATTAGAATATCATTTAGTTTAATAATATCGTACAAAATCTCAACTGAATTTAAGACGATTGTATTCATCGTTGGCATCGCAGGACTACAAAAATGTCGAATTTTAAGTTACCGACTTTTGCCATAGCAGTGATGACGGGCCGACGGCGTAGTGTAGTAGTGTGCGCGCGCACGCACACAGATAGCGAGTCACGCTCGGCGCGCTAAATGCCGTCCTTGGAAAAAGGTTGGTGCGCTCTTAATTTCAAATATTCGTTCTGCAGAGTTAAGTTTAAACAAAAATCGTTCATCGGTAATAAGCGGGAAGACTTGCAAATCGTACTTTTTTTAAATAAAACCTGTGTCATCGGCATATTTTTTTAATATCCCCGTCACAGTTTTATTAAATATATTGAGATAATTTAGTTTTTTACTATCATCATTTTTTCTCTGACACGGTGTGTAGTAAAAAGCGAAATTAACTTCTGGTTTTAGAGCCACCTACGCACGGTAGCTCTGAAATGTGCATAACAAATTTTACATTTCGCATCATAAATTTCCCACACACATCAAAGACTAAGCGTGGCTTTTGCATTAACTGAAACGACTTTTAGACGGAGAGCTAGCGACCAAATCGGTCATGTGGCTTCAGCTGTATTGAAACTCCGTTAGCTACTTCCCTGAACAACCTTTTCCTATAATCTTCGTGCTGGCAGGCCGCGGGCGGTGGGTGCGGGTGTAGTGGGGTGGGGAAAAAAAATAAAAAAAATGTGGGCTCAGGGACTTTAATTTTTTTTTCAAACAGTTGCTCTGTACTCCCTGTGCACCCAAAAAAAAATTAAATCGATCGGGTGGTGGGAAGGGGTTGCCAGCGTTAATTAAAAGTACCAAAATAATAATAATTTTCATGTGGGCTCAGCTGTGTTGGCTTTTTTTCTGACGCGAGATTAATCCATATGTAAGCCCCAAAAAAATAGCCATGCAAAAATATCGGTGGGAAGGTATCGAAAAAAATTGTTGAAATCCGCACTGCACTGAAAGATCCGAGAAACTGTTTGAAAAAAAAATTAAAGTCGCTGAGCCCACATTTTTTTTATTTTTTTTCCCCACCCCACTACACCCGCACCCACCGCCCGCGGCCTGCCAGCACGAAGATTATAGGAAAAGGTTGTTCAGGGAAGTAGCTAACGGAGTTTCAATACTGTTGAAGCCACATGACCGATTTGGTCGCTAGCTCTTAGACCATTTGTCGTAAAGGCTGACCTCAAAGAGTTTCATTATCATTACCATAGTGTAGGTACTCTTGGTCAGTACTAACCGACACATTGATAGGGTAGGCTTTATATTGTCGGTATACGGTTTACAAATGGTCAAATAACTACGTCGGCGAAGGTACCCTAATAATCGTACCTTGACCAATTTTTATGCGATGTAAACACGAGTTACGAAATAAAATTAGCGGTATCAGACGCCTAACACTGGTCTGGCAGCGCGCCAGCGCAGGAATCCGCGATGACGAACGCATGTCGCGCAAATAAAACGCGTTCCAGTCGATTGCGATTCCAACTATGCCCGTTATCTATAACACTCTTCCTTTGTATCTGTATATGATATAAGTAGTGATATATAAATATAATATATGTACCATATCGCGGTAACGCGGCTAGTGTGATGGGCACTTTTGCGCCAGGGACGACTCGTGGGGGACTTTTTGACTAGGCTTAAGCTTAGTCTTAAGTTATTTTTTTTGTGTTTCATTAGATGTTGGCCTCTGTATTTAACAAATATGATTTAAAAAAAATTAAAAAAAATGTACCATATTATATATCACTATCAAGGAAAACTGCCGGCGCACACCAAACATGGAGATAGCATCTCCAATTTGAGGGATATTTCTCAGGGGGAGTCAGTGCCGAAGCATTTCGGGATATGTTATCAGAGTTGATTTTATTTTTAAGATAGGGCATTGCCCCATAAGCATAAAAATACTCATAATTATTTATATGAAACCTTATTCATAAAAAAGTTAACAGGAGCTTAATTAAATTATGTTTTCTCCCATTCTGACAAACGCGATTGTCAAAGTGACAGATAAGGACAAACAATCATTTAGCTAAACCGCTAAACTGTTTTGTTGAAGTGCGTTTATGAATAACGCCATTAGCCTTTCTGGGAACGCGCCAAATTTAGTTAGATAGGCATCCGGATTCGAATCCAATATGGAATGCACTTTTTCAGTCCTCCGGCCGGTAAGCGCCACTTTACGCAAAACTAAATAGCCGCCTCCCGGCTCCGTCGGGCTGAAAAATAGTATACAAACCTCGGCCGGTAAATGGGAAAGCCTCGGATCACATGTTAGTCGACCTCGGCTTCGCCTCGGCCGACAATTACATGGAATCCGAGGCATTTCCCACTTAAACGGCCTTGGTATGTAATGTACTATATATTTAAGTAAATTATTTCTTTCCAGGTACCAGATCAGCCGCCGCGAGGAGTTGGAGAAGAACGCGGCGACACAAAACGGCAACGGACTCAAAAGAGAGTAGCCAAATCAATCCATTCTTTGCACAAATTGCTTTCAACTTTGTAATAACCGTGAGAGATTTAAATTGGAATTCGTAATGCATTTTGCAAATTCATTAATTTAATAATGTTATTGTAAAATGTTATTTTACAAGTCCTGTCGTTACGACTTTTTGTCACGCTGTGATTTACTCTAGTCACTCGCTGTTGTTTTAGTTAAGTTACTTTGTCGACAAGACATTAACCGTCTTGAAATCTACTCTGAATAGGTATTTACAAATAAATTTGGGCCACGCCATCCGGAATTAGATCACAAACATATTAACTCATACTCCGATAATCGACAGGAGTTATTTGTACCTAAAAGTGATATTAATTTAAGCGAGACCTAAGCAATAGGTTCATTTTGTATGTGCGGGTATGGTAGCAGTGCGTACGTAATTTATTGAGTACTTACAGTTACTGCCACTGTATATTATTATTGGTAGATTTAGTCAACTAATGCACAAAGATATATCTTTGGTTATAACGCACCCTTACATTTTGTGGTGTCTGATTTGCTCAAGGGAGTCACTTGAAGACGGTTTAGCTATGTATTTAAATAATTTTATTACCATCGTGACGTCAACAAGAAGTAAACAAGAAGTATGTTCGTGTAGGTATCAATAAACAATTATATGATATGTAACTTCCTAGGTATATTCATCGTAACATTATGATTGTTACCCATTAGAAACTTCACATTGACTGGAGATTAATAAATAGTTTTCAACTATTTATTATTCATTGCAATTTTGATAAAATTAGATAACTGTAATTTTTATTTGTGTGATGTGATGTGAGTCGTGTTTGGGGTGTGATTGTTTGAATAAATGGAAAGATATTTTTTTGTTTTTATTCACTTTACCTGTGACATTACTCATATGTTCGGTTCAAATAAAACTCAATAGATATTAAAGCTGATCTTAAGTATCATCAGTATATTTAATAATATAACACTTGTCAATAAATCCCATATTTAATTCAAGTATTACATTTGTCAGCCGTTTTCAATATTTTTTAAATAAATAATATATAAAAAATCAACAACATGCAAATTTAAAGCAAAATACGGGCCGATTTGTCGTATTTCGATGCCATCTTCTATAAAAATGTATAGGTATATTTAGTTCCGTAACTAATTAGTAATGACGCTTCCACCAACGATTAGTAAGCTAAATAGGTAAATGGCAATATCGATTTAAATAATACCACAAATACCTAATTATATGGCCTGAGCTTGAACTTTGAAAATGAAACTTTTTTACTATATATCACTATTGCGATGTTAACAGATATAAAAATAGTAATATCACCTGTGTTTCCATGCAAGTGTGATGCTGATGTAAAACATAAACTTCAAGCTGGATCTCTTCCAGTTTGTAACAATTCTAAAGCATTTTTGAGATTGGAGATGGCCGTTTTCATATCTTCGTAGTTTAGAGCGCTGCTCGCCCACTTACAGTATTTCTGCGCTTTAGCTATTTGGTCGGGCGTGAGCTGCGCGGCGGTCGTGTTGTCGCCGTAGAGAGTGGAAGGCACGGCCGGCGCGGGTTGCTGCGAAGGATCGTAGGGCACAAAACCGCCCGGGTTGGGATCGGGCGTGTAAGGTACGGGAGGTAATTGGGAAGCCGCTCGCATGGCGAGGTTAGGGTCAGGTAGCGAGTTGCCGAAGCTACTGGGTGCCTGCGGCGGCGTGGCAGGCGCCGGCGAGGAGCCGGGGACCTGCGGGAAGGCTGGGACCTGTGAGAAACCAGGGACCTGCGGGAAGGCTGGGACCTGCGAGAAGCCAGGGACCTGCGGGAAGCCAGACGCCGAAGCAGCAGGCGCCGGGTCGGATGCGGGCGCGGTGTCCGTCGCTTCGGAATCTTCGTTTTGTTCTCCCTCTTGCTGGAGTGGACCTATTAAAATAGATTTATTGCATTAACACAGATCAAAACAAGGTACCTATCGCTTTGTCACTCGGCAGCTTAAGTTCAGTGTTTAACCTTTTGGCCGCCGGACCCTGTCCGCCAAGACGCTCACTCACACGCCAGAGCAAATTTTAAGTAAACAACTAATAAAAAGTTTAGGGATTGCAAATAGTGATATCGATATTCATAATTAAAGGTGGAATTCTTCTCAATTTGGCTTTTTTTATTTCCAAACTTAGATTTCTCTCAAAATTTCTAAACTAAACAGATTTACTATACAAGAAAATGTTGAAAATAAAGGACTTTATCATGATAAACAACAACTAAACATTATCGAATCATGAAGTAATATCACCGCACTAGTCTGTACGAGTAGTCTTCTATACATGTCAACGGCGCGCATGGCTCGTCTTTAGTTCAGACTGACAAATACTGTTTACGCGCGAGTTAAGTAATAATAGCGTCTGAGTCAACGGCATAAGCGCTTGTCGGTACGTTAACTTTATAAACCATAAGATTAGGGACGCGCATCGTGTCTCGATAAATTTACATACTTACTTACCGGAGGGTTTTCGGAGAAAACTAACAGGTGGATTTAATAATATATATATATATATATATATATATATATATATATATATACAGTAGATATGTATCAGAACGAAAGGCAAAAAAAGAAACCCGTTAATGTTTAGATCATAAATATGAGCATGGTACTTAATTCATCAAAAATACGACAGGTTTTACGTGAGGTATAAAAATATAGGTACATTTATTATTATTGTTTTGCACCTCCCCCGTATTATTTGTTTACAATCTTATAAATGACATTTCTTAAATTACCAACTCACAGACAGGCGTCAAAACTTGTTGAAGTTTGGATTTTTACCTAGTTACAAACAAACAGTTAACAAAACGCTTGCGCGTTGCCTATGACTACAGCCATTATTAAAATAATTACCTAGGTTACTTATAAACAGAACTCAAAGCGCATGTGCATTGAAATAACAACGTTAATGTTGATTAGTTGTCCTTAGCTACATATCAACAGTACGCAATACGCATGCACTGTCAAAAATCAAAAACGTTAACAAACCCTATAGGATGTTACAAAAACCATTAACCGACTGCAAAAATATGGTCTTCGAATAATTCATTTAGTAATTTTAAGCCATAAAACATGTATTTAGGCACGTGAAATGCACGTCATTACATTGTACTCGAGTTCCCCGTCAACCAGTTTGCTCTTCGTTGTGATACATACTGTATATATCGGTTATATATATATCGAGTTAAAATGTAGACCTCTGCTGTCGCTGCGGTCAATAATTTATTCGGCAAATAAACCGCAATGGTCAATTTACTGAAGAAGCTGCCTAAACTTTATCCATTATTATGCCTTTTTTTTTCGACATATACCTACTTACTACGAGTAGAGTAGTTACCAACAATGACAATAATTAGCGATTAAATGTTTGAAGGCTTAAATAAAACCAGATTCGTGAAAACATATTCATTTTAAAAACTTGCACATCGATTGAACTTTCCCATCCCTAGCTGTCTTTTATACATGCCTACGGCGACAGTGACACCGAAAAATGTAGAAATTATAAGCATATTTTTTAAATCCTTTATTATGATTCAATGGATTCATATAGCTGCTTAAAAAGTAAATGTATGAAAAAACAAAGAGTCAACAAGTTGACATGAGTACAAAATAATTTTTAAATTCTATTATTTTACCATTTAGTAAGCGGTTGAAACTTTGTCTTGTATATACAAGACGACGGCGTTAGTGTATCGTACTATCGTTGTCTAGTATCGGTGACAACGGCGGTCAAAGGGTTAATTTAGGGGAGGGGGAATGTTTTTTTCTTGACAACTCCCTCAGATGTTAATAACCTTGAACCAAGCCAAAAACTAAACACACAATCATGGAGACAAACATGAGTTGTGATAAGATGCAACCAAAATTTGTATTCCACAAGTATTTTATAATATAAATTTCATCTAGTGTTCATGTATTATTGTTTATGAATAAATAAATGAATGAATGAATGAATGAATGGGCCGAAGGTCTGAAAACACCAATTTCTGATGGTAACGACGTCATATGGTACACAGACGGCACTAAAATAAGAGCAAGTACAGGAGGAGGCATTTATGCAAATGACGACTATAATAGTAGTACAAGCATGGATAATTATGCAACAGAATGCGACGGCGTTAGTGTATCGTACTATCGTTGTCTAGTATCGGTGACAACGGCGGTCAAAGGGTTAATTTAGGGGAGGGGGAATGTTTTTTTCTTGACAACTCCCTCAGATGTTAATAACCTTGAACCAAGCCAAAAACTAAACACACAATCATGGAGACAAACATGAGTTGTGATAAGATGCAACCAAAATTTGTATTCCACAAGTATTTTATAATATAAATTTCATCTAGTGTTCATGTATTATTGTTTATGAATAAATAAATGAATGAATGAATGAATGAATGAATGAATGGGCCGAAGGTCTGAAAACACCAATTTCTGATGGTAACGACGTCATATGGTACACAGACGGCACTAAAATAAGAGCAAGTACAGGAGGAGGCATTTATGCAAATGACGACTATAATAGTAGTACAAGCATGGATAATTATGCAACAGAATGCGACGGCGTTAGTGTATCGTACTATCGTTGTCTAGTATCGGTGACAACGGCGGTCAAAGGGTTAATTTAGGGGAGGGGGAATGTTTTTTTCTTGACAACTCCCTCAGATGTTAATAACCTTGAACCAAGCCAAAAACTAAACACACAATCATGGAGACAAACATGAGTTGTGATAAGATGCAACCAAAATTTGTATTCCACAAGTATTTTATAATATAAATTTCATCTAGTGTTCATGTATTATTGTTTATGAATAAATAAATGAATGAATGAATGAATGGGCCGAAGGTCTGAAAACACCAATTTCTGATGGTAACGACGTCATATGGTACACAGACGGCACTAAAATAAGAGCAAGTACAGGAGGAGGCATTTATGCAAATGACGACTATAATAGTAGTACAAGCATGGATAATTATGCAACAGTCTTCCAAACGGAGATGTACGCTATAATTGCCTATGCTCAAGAGAATATAGATAGATATTATAACTCATATAAACATGTAGAAACAAAAATAACCCTTCTTAAAAAATAACACACTAAATACAAAATCAGAAAAACTAAACCAAAACTTAACTAATTAAATTTAAAACTAAAACTACTTGTCTACATGTCAATCAAATAAACCCCCCCGCATCATTCCCGGCGCAAAGGTGCCTAGCAAACTAGCGGCATTCCCGTGTTGCATAGCGATAGCCAGCTTCTGCACCAGGAACGACCCGGAGCGGGGACCAAGGCCACGCTCTTGCAGTAAAACACATATTAAAAACGGGATAGTATATTTATTTTATTGCATCACCACCCCCGCCAACTGTACTCTATGGTTACGTGACGTCACTAACTGACCGCGCATACGACGTTTTGCAGAGAAACGGTTACAAAGGGCGGATTAGGCCACCTAGACGCACAGATACGCCTAATACACAGTCGAACGACAACAGCGTACCTACCATCTACCATATGTATGCGGCTTGAGAGGTCTTAGGCATTCAAAGCTCTTCATGCACAAATTAGACTTGGGCTGGAGCAAAAACCTTTGGAAACTTAGCAGGAGACCGCTCCGAACTATTACAGGGGTATAAGGGTATTTACAGGTCAGCATGGAAGAAGATGCATAGAAGTGTGCTGGCCAAAATGGGACTCACGGACAAAACTGTGTGTATTATGTGGCAAAGAAGATGAGACTATGAAACACGAAACACGTAGTGTGAATGTCACGTTCTCGCCTGACAAAGAATGAAGGACTTTGGTGCAGGATAAAAAAAATAAAAAAGCCTTTATTTTTCCGTTTGCATGAACAATATAGAGTTTGACAAAAGTAGTTTTAATTTATTAATTTAATTAGATGCGCATGCCGACTGGACCCCTCTTCGGGTGAAGGCCTCCTCTAGAGATTGCCATTCTTTCCTCTTTTCTGCTAGGTTTGGCCAATTTTTTGTACCAATTTTTTCTATTTCGTCCCTCCATCTTGCCTTTGGATGACCTACATTTCTGTATCCAAAGGGTCCTTTCCATGACATGACATGGTCGTAGTCTTTGTCCACCTGTTGTCAGTGTAGCGTGCCAAATGGCCCGCCCATCTCCACTTCAGGCTTCGAGCAAAGGTTAGTGCGTCTATTACACCAGTCTGCTTTCTTATGGTGCAGGATACCTGGAGCCAATGGAATTCTGAGCACTACCCCTGACCTCCATCATCCGCCACATGGAGATGGTCGAGCAAGCTCATGAGTAGAGTATTTCAGGATACAGGGATAGTTAGTTTATTCAATTTGAGTTGTTGCATAAGTCCCTAATACATATTTATGTTTTACAAACCTGGGACTGGTGTCTCTCCCGTCTTCAAACAGTTGTGAATGTAGGCCGCCTTCCATTTGGCATACTTCCTGTTCTGTGCAGCTTCATCAGTCAGGTCTCCAAATGTCGTCAACACATCATATATCATGCCAGCTGTGTAAAATGCTTTCACCATGTTCCTGTAACAGCATATACAATGAAAAATAACTGATCCCCCTTAAGGATTAGATTTAAAAAAATAGTGGCCAATTCGGTTGTGTTTATGTTTAAAATTTTTTAATTCCAACTTCCAATGTTCAGGCTGTGCATTATCTGCAAGCATTTATTTGTAATACCACTTTGTGACTGAGCATTGTCCTTAAAATATCATTTTAAGGACAATGCTCAGTGATAAAACGTACAAAAATAATAATTTGAAGCAAAAGAAAACTGTTGTTAAAGATTAACTAAAAAAAAAATCTTTCTGTTACATTTTGTTTTTCTGAAAATCTGTAAACGCCTAATGCCATTAAAAGGTGGGAAATTGTATTTAGGACCTCACTGCCTAATTAAATAATAATTTATGAAATATTTACAATACCTATGTATTAAACAGTTAGTTATGATATGAACATATTCAGAATTATAACTACTTTCCATGGAATAGTAACCAAGTATTTTAACTATAAAGAGTACATTAATATGTAACCAAGTATGTTTACATTGTTTAAATTGCAAACATACATGGTAGATGTCCCATTTTAGATTGTAGTTACAATCTAAATGAACATGTTAGCTTAAAGTATATTTCAGAATAATTAAAATCGGCTATGAATAGTTATGTTATTTGTTATCATTGTTATCAATGACCTAATGAATACCAATACAACACCGTGTTCATTAATGTATTAGAAATACATTAATTCATTCATTTATGTATCAGGAAATGTAATGAATACAATAAGAGTATTTTTTTAATAGATTATCATAATTAATTAGCTACTATTTAAAATGGGTCAAACACAAAACAATGTTAAGAATCTTTCTAGTGGACTTTTTAAAAGTTAAGGGCTATTTATTTATTATTTATTTATTTATTTATTTATGCACAGGCAGCTTATAGCTGATGCGTGCACAATCAATAAAGTCTTGTGTTTTCATCTTTGTTTTTCATAAATTCATCAAGTCTATTTTTGAAAGAGTTCACAGATGATGCACTTATCACCGACTCAGGCAAACTGTTCCACACTTTTACCACACGGTTAGACAAGAAATGGTGCCTGGGGTTACTAGAACTTGACGAGCGAGCTAATTTCAATGAGTGCCCTCTCAGGTTGCTATTTGTACTCCTGACAAATATGTCCTGTAGCGACGGGACATCGTGGTATCCATGCAATATCTTAAATGTTTCAATCAGGTCACCACGCTGTCTTCGACGTTCTAATGTTGTGAGACGCAACTCCTATAAAGCTTGATTATATAAAGTTTGTTATAAAGTTTGATTTTATTTGATTTTATGAAGCTATAGTTATAGCCCTTAACTTTTAAATAGTCCACTGGAAATGAAAGACTCTGAACATTGTTTTATAGTTTGACCCAAATACCTTATATGCATCTGTAAATAAAATACTACTTACTTTCCATAATTTTGTTCTCTGTCAGCTTTATCAGCAAATAAAAATAATCTTAAAGCATAATTCTCCAGATGGGCCTGGCCTGCTACTTCATTACTGATGGCTTCATTCTCCTTCATGCTTTTTTTTGCTTCTTCTAACCAGTCCATGAGTGCTGAAATAATATAACCATATTATGTAGTTTGGTTACAGTTTAGACAGTTGCAGTAAAAAAAACTACATCCATCACTTTCTTGGAGGTGGTGGTACTAGTAATAGAAAAAGCTATTAAATCAGCCGGACTGGCAGTGTCCATAATTTTCTATACAAAATGTCTACAGATTCCTGCGAGGGAGGGGTACATTAAATGTATGGCTGTTTGTATGTAAACATACAAATAACTGTAAGATACACATAGAGTATAATTGTTTGTCATATGCATTCAACAGAGGGGGGGTCTGTCGATTGCTAATCCCGTCTGGTTTATTACTCAAAGATGACACACCATACACAAAATATAAGTGTACAAGCTCCTGACATGAAGTGTGTTCACAGAAAGTTGTCATTTTTATAGTGCAGTTATAGTCTGTAACTTTAAAATGAAATGATCAAGTGACACTTTTTTATATAAATAAATTAATGTCAGTATAAAAACTGATTGAAGATAAACTACTATTATCTTTAAAATATATTTACCCATTAAAACCTTAGTCTCCTCTGGCGTTTTTTTTGTTGTTGCTTTAAGACCAACTTGTAAGGCATGTAGCCTGCACCAATATGCAATCACTGGATCCCTTGTCTCATGTTCTGCTGCTACTTTCAAATAATGCTGGATGGATTTCAAACTGGGTGGACATTCCGGTATATTCGCCATCTCGACGCTTTAGACGGTACCTAAGTTTAAAAACAAATAATATAAATTAAATACCTATATAAGGCTAATTTAAAGTACCAAGGAGTTGTTGTTTCGTTGTACTGGTTAGTTATAGTTATAGTTTGCATTATCAGTAACGATCTTGAACTAAAACACATACAGCAGAATATAAATCTACAAACTTGCAAAAACAAACAGCCTAAGGAATGCATAAAGTTATGTACTTGTTCTTACTCTTCGCCAAATCACTTTTAGAAGACCACTATTCAAATCGAAATTTGTTTTTGAATATGATGCTTACAAACAATTTGGAATTTACGTGATAAACATGAACATAATAATAGAATTTCTAAACCAAGAAAGATAAGAACGTGAATTAAGTGTGAATGACGTCACTCGTAAATGAGATGAGAATATTGGAATAATGGGATGGGGATTGACTAAATCCAGTTGTCATTGTCACTGTCATTCGAGCACCATAGACGAAAAATATAAAAATATTGTTTTTTAAAAGCAACTTCTACAATGTGCGTTTCGTTGGACATACAGGTACTGTTACACATGCTCATTACTAGCATGCTTATAGCAAGTGGGGAAGTGGGAGGGGCCCCGCTCCCAGTGCCTCTTGCTATTAAGCATCCTTATTAGCATGCTAATAAGCACAAATCATGCTAGTAATGAGCATGTGTAACAGTAGCTTGATAAAGCCCCTCATTCACGGCAGTCCGCCGGCACCTCCGGCACGTAATAAAGTACCGTGAATGTCGTTGCCGGATGCGTGCCGTACGGCAACATCCTGCTAGCTCCGCCCACCTCCTTGCAGTCCGAATTGCACTAAATTACGGTAATAAACAATTGAGAAATGCGGCAATGCAAAAAATATTAATTATTCATTATTAAAAATGACATACGAGATGGCGGCATTTTTTTAATTTGAGTACAGTGTATGCGCTAAAACGCAGCGCTGCGCATCTTTAAACGAATAAGTGCGAATTGGACTGCCAGGCTGGGCCACTTGCACACCGTGTGTCCGCTACATCCAGCCATGCCGGAGTGCCGGCGGACTGCCGTGAATATATACGGACTGCCGTATAGGCCCTGGGCCTCCTCAGTTTAGTAAAGCCCCTCATTCACGGCAGTCCGCCGGCACTCCGGCATGGCTGGATGTAGCGGACACACGGTGTGCAAGTGGCCCAGCCTGGCAGTCCAATTCGCACTTATTCGTTGAAAGATGCGCAGCGCTGCGTTGTAGCGCATACATTGTACTCGAATTAAAAAAATGCCGCCATGTCTTATGTCATTTTTAATAATGAATAATTAATATTTTTTGCATTGCCGCATTTCTCAATTGTTTATTATCGTAATTTAGTGCAATTCGGACTGCAAGGAGGTGGGCGGAGCTAGCAGGATGTTGCCGTGCCGTACGGCACGCATCCGGCAACGACATTCACGATGCTATATTACGTGCCGGAGGTGCCGGCGGACTGCCGTGAATGAGGGGCTTAAGCAGGGCTTGTACCACGAAAATCGAACGATTGCGGATTTGTATCTCCATCTCTGTCACACTTGCACATTAGAGTGACAAAGAGGTTTTTCCGTCAATGCCAATTTTCGATATTGTGGGATATCGTGGGAGGCGTGCAGGGTCACTACCAACTTGGCTTGCGAGTCCCTTAATGAGGAGTCGATTTTCCGCTAGGGGCGCTATTGGAACGTGGGTCCTGCGGGAACATTTCAAACGTCACTTTGACAATTCTCTCATACTAACACAGGACCCACGCATGAGTGGCGCCGCCTGGTGAGCGACAATACGGTAGCTCCCATTGCCACAATATAACAAAAACCATGTGCAAATTGTTGCATTTTAGAACTTATTATACCGTTAAATTTACCGCTGGGTTAAAACGATTAATGGTTTATATATTATATATCACTGTTTGTTCAATGTTATCGTGTAGGGAATTTCCCGAAAGCAAGCTTGGGGCTGAGTTGATGTTGACGGAAATAGTTCCTTTACAAACGTCAACGTCACGTCAGTCAAGCAAGTTCAAACTTCAAAGTCAAGTCGCAAATGCGTGATTTGTTTTAGTGTATTAAAGCATTTTTGTGAAAAAAATAATCTTCTGCTTATTACTAACAATCACCAAGTTATTAAGATGCCGTCAAAACAGAGAAAAATCGCGATGATGGGATACAGATCAGTCGGTAATGTGAAGGTCCTAAGAAATTTGCGTCTTATTTCGTTTTGACGTTTAATTAATTTAACAAAAAATCTTGCAGGTAAATCATCTCTAATTATTCAGTTCGTAGAAGGACAGTTCGTGGATTCATATGATCCTACAATTGAAAATAGTAAGTAGCATTTAGATTACTCATCTCACAACGCGGAGTACTCTAGCACAAAGATTTGGTATGTTTACATTTTTTTGGCAAAAACATTAATGCGCATTTCTGTTTGAAACATGAATTAATTCAAAGTATCGCGAATATTATTATTTTGTTATTATATGTAAATTCTAACATATACCTTTTTATGTTATTCTTAAGATACCTTGTTTTCTTGTTCAAAGCATTTACAAAGTTCATCCGTCTGAACTCCACGGAGTACGAAGTGAAGCTTGTTGATACGGCAGGGCAAGATGAGTTCAGCATATTCCCTCTTCAGTACAGCATGGATTTTCATGGATATGTCCTGGTGTACTCCATAACCTCCAGTAAAAGCTTTCAAATTGTACAGATCATTTATGACAAATTGTTGGACATGGTTGGAAAGATACAGTATGTATACATTTTATTTCCTATTTTTCTTTGCTTGTCTTTATTATTTATGTTCAGTGTAATTTTGTGTAGTTAGATAAGAGGTCTATTAATTAGTAAACAAATTTCTAACCTAAAAACATAGTCACAGTAAAAAAATTTGCACACTTGCTATCAGGCAGGCAATTCAAACAACTGAAAGTTGCTTGACAGCCTACCATGAATCACTTCAATTGTTTGTTTGTCTATTTCCCTCTCTATTGCTCTCGCTTAATTGAGTGAGAAAGAGGCAAATAGACGAACAAAAAAACAAAGTGGTTCAGGGTAGGCCCTTTGTATCCAATTGGTGTTCACTTAATAAGCATTCTTTACTCTGATCAGGTGTTTGTCCACTAATATTATACAATTTGTTATTTAAGAATGACAAAATAGTTGATTTGGAAATCCTAGTACCTATTTTGATTTAGCGGCCTCCTAACCTAGTCAGTAGTGACTCTGCCTACGAAGCTGGAGGTCTGGCTGAGTTTGAATCCTGGTCAGGGCATTTATTTGTGGGTTGTCATGAAAATTTGTTCCTGATTTATGGGTGTTTTCAATGTATTGAAATATATGTATGTATCTATCTATTATATATATTGTCGCCTTATATCCACATCACAAGCCTAATTGAGCTTACTGTGGAACTAGGTTGATTTGTGTAAGATTGTCCCAAAGATTTATTTATTTATTTGATTACATGAACAATTGTAGGCTTAGTCATAATTTGTTTTTTTCAGGATGGATTGGGGTCATATTAATTATTGCATATCAATTGTTTTGTGTGTTGTACTTTCGAAATCGGGAAACCGGTATGGGATTGGGAATTCCTAGTCTAAATTGCTAGTCCGAATCCCAACCAATAATTAAAACCATAACAGCTTTCCATCAGGCGTGCCGTATTTTTGTTTACCACCGTGTGTTCCTAAACGAAACCTTTATTGTTTCTGAACCATATTTAATGTATTCATTCACCGTCTCTCATTCACTCTCTACTTTCTTCCATCACAAGTTCCACTGTCAACAGCTCTCAATATTAATTTAATTGTTTTACATAATAAACCCGTACATAATTAAATGTAATTATATTTTATAAATCCACCAACACCATGGAATAAAAAAAAATACATCCCAAATTATGAAAGAACGATCCTAAAACTCAACTGAACAAAGAAATGAGAAAAGAGCAATAACACAACAACCATAGCTTTTCTGTTATTGATCATTGTGATTAAGTAAATATAAACCTAACTTGGGAAACCTAACAATTTAAAAGTATAAACATTATTTTTACATATTAGTCCATTATTTTCAGTGTACCCATAGTATTAGTTGGTAACAAAACCGATCTGCATCTCGAAAGGAAGATCAGCACAGAGGAGGGTAAAAGGTTGGCGGAGAAGTGGAAAGCTGCTTTTGTGGAAACCAGTGCTAAGCGGAATGAGGTAATTCATCTGTTTCTTTGTCTTAGTCTATTAGACTATTATTGCAACCACGATTTGGCAAGGCATTAATTTAAACTTAAACAAAAAAAAGACAAAATGGCTTGGAATAAACAGCATATGGGCTTATCATGACCAACTAATGAGATCATCTGCATTACTCAAGACATAAATATGCAATAATCAGCAAACAAACTACTCATCTTTGGAAGCTCAAATAATAGAACTCCAAATAACAGAGTTTTCAAAGGCCGCAACTAAGAAACTCGCCTGAAGAGGGCGAATGTTCTGCAAGATAGTGCGCTTTTTAAAAATAAAAATAGAGATCAAAAGCTAATAGATTAGACTTATGTTTCGTTCCAAGGAACTATTGAACTATGTAGTGTTAAGCGATCAAACTCTGGGTCTGGGCATAATTTATTTGCTAGCCGTTACGCCTGTATTACACCATTCTCTTTGGTTAGTAGGCAGTGAGTACCAATAGAGTTTTTGTAACCACATTTTGCCAAGAAATGGCTTTGTTTATCGATTCTGTTGTGTAGGTAAATAAATTGTAAGACGTCAGTCATTAGTCCATGTCGTTAAGAATTTTAGTTGTATGTCGTATTAAATTGTTTAGTACAAAGTCTAACTTAACGAAATGCTAATTCCAGTCGGTGACAGACCTGTTCCACGCGATCCTGCTGGAGATCGAGCGCTCGGACGGG
The DNA here is from genome assembly GCA_949128165.1 of Lathronympha strigana. Lineage (NCBI taxonomy): Eukaryota > Metazoa > Arthropoda > Insecta > Lepidoptera > Tortricidae > Lathronympha > Lathronympha strigana. The sequence goes on along the minus strand of OX421907.1, from coordinate 7,399,824 downwards.
CACATAAAAGAGAACGGCAACGGATGTGTGTTGTGCTAATAACAAGGAAAAATGTGCTTTTTACTTAAGCTGAAGTGAACTAGATCTAATTTTAGATTATGCCTAGCTCAAACGGGTAAACAGCTGTGTTACAATAACACATCCCTGAATTAGGTCATCTAATTTAGGAAAGTGGCACCTCATTAAGCGTCTTAATTTATCTTGCTTACTGTGGTCCTTAACCAATTAAGTGGGTGACTAATTTATTAGGGATGTTAAAAATATGAACATGCCGTAACACGGTTTTTAGTATTAAGTGGGGAGAATGGATACAGAACTCTAACTACTTTAACTGCGAATCACTTATTATTATATCGGTCGTTCTTCTATTTGCCTTAATAGCATGAACATGCAAGAGCAAAGGAGAGGGAATTAGACTAATGAACGATCGAAATATTTGTGGTTAACGACCTTGGTTATACGCAGCAAGTCGTCATAAAATCTAAGCAATTACTCGTATCTAGTTGGATTACTGACAAGTTGCTGTGTATAGCTAACTAGCTCTATGTCCTAGCCTCACGTATCTGTACTTGCTAGCGTCTGTTTTAACTCGCATTCTTTGCATCTCCCTCCCTCCAGCATACAAGTAAGAGCAAGATGTACTGAAAGTGAGTTGACGCAGACCCTAGGGAGTACAATAACGTGAAACTCATGGTAAAGACTACACACTTGATACTAACCCGTTTTACAATAGCAACGGTTGAAGCATAAATGTGTGAGCATAAACCTGTACATTTTGTTTATGATTTATGCTTTATATGCTCTTACCTCATAGTTTGGTTGACCAGTGATTATGATAGATAATAGTAGTAGTCAGTAAATTGCAGAGTGTGTCATGGGGCTTCGTTCCCACCTGAATTCTGTACCGCAGCATATGATGCTTGGAGATATTTGACTGTTACGGTAGCGATCAAGTGTAGGGCCATATCACAATTCACAAGTTTCACCTCACAATCACAAGTTCCCGATCACTTAAAATATGAGCGCTGATTCATTATGTTGCCAGCTTAAGGCTAAAGTAACGCGTAAATCGCGTACCTAATGCAGAACTGTTCTGACTTCGTGGGTAGTACAGCGCTTGCCTGGTGTAGGCACTCAACGCAACGCAAGCGAGCCAAAGACATGCTGTATTTCGCAGCCAGTTTGGTCTGGCCTTCCTTGCACAGTGCATCGATGGGAGATCTGCACCCAGCCAATATGTGTTGAGGTACAGAACTTGAAAATGAATATATAAACTGTACATATTGCATTAAATGGAATATTTTATTACAAACATACATAGTAGTAGCATTTTGTTTTTGAAGGGTTGCATTTAATTTGAAATTTATATAGGAGTTATTTATTGTAAGGGGCTATACTAAATTTCAAGAATCGTCTTAATTTTATTATTGATTTACAAAGTTTCAAACATTTCGAACATTGAATACTGAATTGTAAACTTTTGCTGATGCTGAAATTGTGAATTGGTTCATCTTTGTGTATTTTAACAGGTCATTTGCTGATAACTCTTAGATAAAGTATTAACCTTCTCTGTGTCTAGCAACATACTTGTTTATAAACTTGGATCACACCCACTAGATAGAGTACTACCAATGACTTGCGTTGTCAGCGCATGCGCGTTTTTATACTACTAATATATGCGAGCGCGATCAGATAGTATCAACAGTCGCGGTCACGTTTATTACATTACCTCGCACGCATGCTAAGAAAATCGTTATATTACGAAAAAACATGGGCTACCTATTTAAGTATAATTTTGTATGGGATGCTACTGAATTGCGTGTCTCGCAGCATATTGTTTATAAGTCGGTACCTATATGAGTGCCTATGTATATAGCCGTGTTGGAATGTATCTACGAAATGTACACAGTGTATCCATCACACATTGGAATGCTGGCCGTATGCTCCTGTGGTTCATTTACAAACTTAATAACAACTTTTAATTGTATATTAGCAATATCAACCAAGTAGCAATATCAAGTTCAGTTTAAACTTATGAAATTGTATCATAAAGCTTTGTGAATCAAGCTACTGATACATTATTATTGTTGTCTGTCTGAAAAATAGTGAGATTGAGTTTATAAGATATAAGAATTCTCAGGTCATTTTAGGTTAAGTCTTCATTGTTTGCGATAGCTTACCTCGGGTCTCGAGGGCAAATCTTATCATATTTATTTCTTGGTAGGTTACTTTGCTAAATGGGTGTTTTAAAATCTACAGATAAATTTGTTTATATCTCTAATGTCATTTAAATATTTGGTTACTTATTGTTATGTCCGATTGAGTTCACAATGAATTGATAAGGTAAGTAGGTATTATTTATGATTTACAGTTAACTCCGGAGAAAAGTGTCTAAATCATATTTTATATTGTTTTTCGATAAAATAATCCTTATTACTCCAATGGTTACTTAAGGATTGGCTATATACTGTACAGCGACAAATAACTATTATGCTAGATTTAATTCCTACTTTTAATTTCAAGATTATACTATGCAACTGGAACTGACCAATTGCATCGTTATAAAATGGTTCTACATATTCAGGTTTATGAACAATCAGTGTTTGTACTATTTACTCTACTCTTTCATCATATCTTTGGAGTGATTGGCTATGCAAACAAAATGTTTGATTTGATTTTAATGTAAGTAATATTACGTAAAAAAACTGCTCGGTCGCAGATTTGTCCTTCCATAGGTACTTCTAATTAGGTGTCTCCTATATTATTATATTTTTACTAAGTTGCTAGGATAATTTATATTGATAGGTAATTTATTTCTGACAGCGATGTTGTTCTTTGTAGTCTCTAGTAAGTAACCATCATTTTCAAATAGGTTCCAAGCCACGATTACTAAATGAAAAAGTATTTTTTTTAAGGAGGTAGGTATAATAATAACTATACTTTCTGGCACGAACTACTCGAATGCACAAATTCTGGTCAGTCTCAAAATGCACGTTCATATTAGTATAAGGTTATATTCTGGATCGAGATCAAAAGTTTTAAAAAAATGTGTATCTTCCTCTCTATCACAATTGATTATTCAAGCAAAAGAGACGCAGATACCTACTGAGTTTCGATGCTCGCAGTAGCACTTTTTTTTAACATATTAGGTAGGGAAGATATCGCTGGAGGAACTGAAATTGTCGACATTATATTTAATTTTCGGCTATAGGATCTATTGTTTCTAATTTAATTTATGTGTAAATATTGGGAAAGGGCTTGGGCAAAAGTATAGGATATTACATAAGTGTAGAGCGCACAGCAGTCCAAAAAGAGCAATGGTTAAGTGTACAGTAGGATAAGGTTTTGATGTTTGTGTGGTTCGAGAAAGTTCCGAATTGAACAGTCTAAAATGCGTGTTGTCGTAAGTGTGATTATTTGTCTAGGGCCCTATTTTATAAGACTTAGTGAAATCGTAAAGTATTGTAATATAATATAGGGCCTGGTCTTTCTAAGCTGCGTACCGACTAAAGCAACTTGCAAAAATAATACAAGAGTGGGGTCAAAATATGTAATATTTTCAATCAAAAGATACTGGTACTGGTTGTCTGTAAGGGTGATTTTTCATTGTAAAGTTATGGAGACAATAAGTGACCTTTCTTTGCTTGAAAATTACAAATATTAGCTTAATTAGATGACGCTGGGATGACCGTATTTTGTTGTAGTAATCCGATTGTTAGAATACTGACAGAGTATTGCCTCTGTCGCTCGAGTATCACTCTTGCATACTCGAGACAGCAAAACAGGTTGAAAACGAAATTTTGGTTTTCAAGGCTCGCGGTAGGCCCGCTCGCCATGCAGACCACGCCAAGTGCTTAATCAAGTATGGTAGTCCCATACAAGTATTAGCACTGCCAAGTCCGTGCAAACTTAGCGTGGCCGCCTGGTGGACACTAGGTAACACTATTTCGATCCCGTGGTCTCTTAAATTTCACAATGTAAGCAAGTTGGACGTAAAGTTAAATGGGTAATGCGTTAGCGTGGATTTATTGGAAATTCATATTAATTTAACGCTAGTTTAAAAAAAACTGTTAAGTACTGTACAATTGTAAAGCATGAATTATATCATTTATTATTTATAATAAATGCTTTGCTTGATGTTTTTAAGTGGGCACACTACTATATATACATTATAAATTGAAAGAGATGTCATATACCTACCTACTACCGAAAGAGTGACCAAGGTCTCCGGTGAGCAGGGCTGGGATCGAACCAGCGACCGCCTGCTTTCGCGGCAGACGCCCTAACCACTGGGCTACCCGATCAGGGCAACCAGTGTCCGCAATTTCCTAAGTATATGCAATCCTTACTTATTTTAAACGTTTAAGGTGCGTTCCGCCCATCCTACAGCTCAGACTTACGTCCACTGCTGCCTTTTAGATAATCTTTACAGATCATTTTCAACTAGAAGCGAGGGATGGCGCCACCATACTGTACAATTGTAAAGCATGAATTAAATAATTTATAATAAATGTTTTGGTTCACGTTTTTAAGTAGGCACACTACTATATATACTAGGGTTTCTGCTCGAGATTTCTCGAACTCGAGACAACTCGAGAATTTTGGTTTCATTCGAGACGAGAAAAAAATGTCCATGACTCGAGAATTCTCGAGTCATGCGCGGCGGGCACGCGCCTTTTCGCCCCGTACAACTAGACTTAAAGAAAATTAACTTGAGAATAATAAACACAGAACTTTTACTATTTTGTTTTTATAAGTAATACTTCTTCATTACAGTAGCCAGTAGGGTAAGTTGGTTCTGTGTTAAAGTCGTGACAAGGGCTTCTAATCACGATTTTTTGAATTCAAGAAAACTAGCTACACTTTTTAGCTACATTTGAGATGAGATAAAAATTACCGGAAGTCAAGAAGTATCAAGTCTTCTAATGGACCGAACATCAAAGTTAATTTGGGACGTGACAGCCTTAATGCTCAACTCGTGGTTCTACTCAAAACGACTTTTCTAGTTGTCTAACAATTTTTCTTACAAAAATTATACTTATTATGGTTGTACTACCCCGAAATGTCAACTATTTAATACTCGGATGAAGTCAGCGGTGACGATGATAATTCTATCAGAATCTGAAACTTCAAACAACGTGCAATATCTACAGAATATTATATATTCTTATAACAAAAATGATATCTCATTGAAATTAAACACTTTAGAACGGAATAACAATCGCGGTAAAGCCCCTCATTCACGGCAGTCCGCCGGCACCTCCGGCACGTAATATAGCATCGTGAATGTCGTTGCCGGATGCGTGCCGTACGGCAACATCCTGCTAGCTCCGCCCACCTCCTTGCAGTCCGAATTGCACTAAATTACGGTAGGGTGACGGCACCAGTAATGGACACGGCACCAATTATGGACATTTTTTTCGTTGATCAAATTTATTAAGGAACCTTCCCAACATTTTTCAACTGGTAACACTAAAGCATAACCAATAGACGTTTGAGCTGTCATTTTGACACAAGTCACCAAAATCGGCCATTTTGTTCTAAGATGGCTGCGAAGTGAAATCTCGTTGCGCGCGGTGGTCATAAAAATCCGTTTTTATTCTTGAAATCGTTAAGGAGGTGAGTACATATTTGTGCATGGTGTTATCTTGTGTTGTGTTGTAATGGGATTTGATGTTATTTTTACTGAATAATACTTAATTGCAAGTAAATTGAGCTAAGTTGAATATGTCCAATCACAGTCATAAGTTTTTTATGGGGTTTGTTCATTACTGGATTCGATATTTTATGAAATTCAGTAATGGACAAGTGTCCATGCTTAAGTTTTTTATAACTTTTTTAGTTTATTGTATTAAATTATTACATTTGTTGCACTAAACATTTGGGTTGAGCTGATTTTGTGATTGCTCTTTATTTTCCAATAATGGACGATGTCCATAACTGGATATTTTTAGCTGTCCATAATTGGGTTCCTTGTTTTGTCTTAGATGGCACCAAAGAAAAATTACACCCCCGAACAAATGGGGAGAGCATTGGATGCCGTAAGGATTGGAGAAAAGATAAGCACAGCTGCCCTCCGGTTTGGGGTTCCTCGAATAACCTTGCACAACAAGGTGACAGGGAAAAGTCCTGCAGTTTGTGCTATGGGGCCTCAAACTATCCTTACGGCAGAGGAAGAGGACATTCTGGTAAAATGGTTGGTCGCAATGAGTGAAAAGCACTTTCCTATAAATAGACAATTATTAACAGAGAGCGTGCAAAAAATTATATTGGATCAAGGGAAGGCTGATTCGTCTGAAGACACAGATGCAGATATTGTATACGCTGAAAGTGATGATAGTGTTTTAAGTAATTCTGATAAAAGTAGAGAAAAACCTCAGGATCCACAACCATCAAAAAGGCGCAAAATCCCCTTTACGAAGCAAGGTACAAAATCTTCTAAACGTCCTCGAAAAAATCTGAAATGCAATAAAAGTGTATTAAATAATATTTAAAACGGGTCACTCCCGTAATTTAGTCGATTTTCGTTGATGACGTTCTTCGTAAAGAACGAAACATGTCGAGCGAAAATCGACTAAATTACGTGAGTGACCCGTTTTAAATATTATTTAATATGTTCGAGTCTCACGAGAGTTTTATAGTTAAAATTGCAATAAAAGTGATACAGATTCTGATGATGAACCTTTAAGCAGCTTAACAGCAAATACAAACTCTGGCCTGGTCATTGCTAAAGGACAATTTGTCATAGTCAAGTATGAGGGAGAATATTTTCCTGGAAAAACTGAGGATGTCGACCATAACCAGTATGAAGTAAGTACCATGATATTATCAACTGAAAACTCTTTCAGATGGCCTAACAAGCCTGATAAAATCTGGTACAATGCTGGAGATGTCGTGGAACTTATAAATACCCCGTCGGCTCTTAATAAATATACCTAACCTAATTAATATAGCTTCATATGGATCTCAGTAAAATAAGTCATAATGCGGGGAGTATTTGTAGAATTCTCAGTATTTAATTGTTTAAACCGATAAGTGAGGCTGTTAGATTCCTAGGTAGTAAAACTGTTTTGATCATTTTTATTCAGAGATTTATTATTATTTTTGTAATGCTCTATTTTTTGCTAAGATTCTAATTAGTTAACTGATAGATCTATAAGATGATAATATTGATTATAGATATATTTTTGAAAATGTGATATTTAATCCTGCTGTTGCTTATATTGTCAAACGTCCGTAGGTACAATAGCATACCTAACAAGATATTATGCTAATAACTGACTTGTATAAACAACGTAATTCCTTTATTTTGGTACTTAGATAATCTTTCTTCATTGAAGAATAAATGCTATTTTAGTTAAAGTTATACTAGGAAAAAAAGTAAACTTATTTGTTCGTTTTATAAATATTTTATATTGTTCTTTATGATTATTGTATTGTTAAGATTCTAATTTCTTACCTGATAGATCTCAGTTGATTATTATGTTACCAATTCTGAGCTGCAGCTGCTGGCAAAGAGGCGAAGCCTCAATTAATGTTTAATAAATGACTGAAAACCAGATGGTTGATGGAAAGTCTGATAGTATAACTTGGAAATCTAACACTGATCATGTTGAAAGTTCAAATAGCGTTAAAAGTTGATTTGTGACATCATTTGTTTCATTTGTGTGTTCAATATAAAAGTGTCCATAAATGGATGTTCATAATTGGATCCATGTCCATGACTGGGTGTCCATTACTGAATTTTTGATGTCCATCAATGGTGATATCGTAAATTTCAATTTATATTTTTTTTATTAATTATATATTAAACATACAGGATTTTTGGTTTTGTTTAAATGTTCCTCATGTATTTGAGTGCTGAAAAAAAAATCACCATTTTTATATCATCAAAAAACAACCCATTTTTAAACGAAATTCTAATTTAGTGCGCTTAACATGTCGATGATTGGTGCCGTCACCCTAATAAACAATTGAGAAATGCGGCAATGCAAAAAATATTAATTATTCATTATTAAAAATGACATAAGAGATGGCGGCATTTTTTTAATTCGAGTACAGTGTATGCGCTAAAACGCAGCGCTGCGCATCTTTCAAAGAATAAGTGGGAATTGGACTGCCAGGCTGGGCCACTTGCACACCGTGTGTCCGCTACATCCAGCCATGCCGGAGTGCCGGCGGACTGCCGTGAATGACGGGCTTAACAGAAGACAATATTAAAAATGATATCTGTTAAGAGTTCAGAAATAGCCCACTAAAAACATCTTACAAAATGTAGGTACCTAACAGAAGATTCTGTTGATGCAGAAATAAGCTACACTGAAACTCATTCCGTATTTTTCCTTTTATATTTTATTTATTCTGAGACAATCGACGTAACAATCTTCCAGTCCTGTACTTAACTTGACCCTCGTGTTAAATTGTAATAATGTACAGGATCCGAAGCTGGTGATACGGGAAAGCTTCCTCACTATTGAAATTAGGAACCTTTTGATTTGAATAGCTACGCGTAGAAACTTAGAGAAGTATCGCTTTACCTGGCGAGAATGAGAGGATTTTCAAACTTTATTCAATGGCTTATATTAATTCGATGGAGGCAGACTGCGATGTTTTTTGGCTGTGCTGGACATCGGCTATGTCATGTGTAAGGAACACATGGAATAGGTACCCCGTTTTGTTAGACCATCGAATGGGAGATCACGTTCTGCCCAGTGACAACGAGTGCTTTAAAGGATAACTGTCTTAACTCTTTAGCGGTTAAGACTGGATAAAATGCTTAATTCAAACCTCATCGCCAATTCATAGTTATAGAAAAGTTATATATAAAGAAAAAATATATAAAAAGATGTCGTTATAGGTTGGTTTATTTTAGGAGGTTTGCCTTTAAAAGGGTAACAATATTTTAACAATGAATACTTACGGTGGTATCCGAAAAACATTAAAATTACTTTCATCCAAAAAAAGACTCGAGACTCGAGAAGACTCGAGAAATTGGGCTCGAGATTTCTCGAAACTCGAGAATACAAATGGGCCGAGAAATCAGAAACCCTAATATATACATTATAAATTGAAATGACATCTTTATATACTACAGAAAAAACTGGATGTAAGTCTGAGCTGTAAGATGGGCGGAACGTACCTTAAACGTTTAAAATAAGAAAGGATTGCAAATATTTTGGAAATTTCGGACTCTGGTTGCCGTGGTCGGGTAGCCCAGTGGTTAGGGCGTCTGCCGCGAAAGCAGGAGATCGCTGGTTTGATCCCAGCCCTGCTCACCGGGGACCTGGGTAACTTTTTCTGTAGTATATGGCATCTCTTTCAATTTATAATCTGTTAAGTACTTTTATTTGAATCTTCGTTACTTAGACAATGGAGTTGAATTGAGGTTGAGTAATTAGCCATAATTTTAGCGATCTATTGAACCAAAAACTGCCACTAATTTTATATTTTATACGACCAACTTTTGCTCGCCAGATTAGGTACCTACGACAAATGTTAGACGTCTGATATAAGTATTTAATTTTCTCTTTAGTCCCAATAAATCTACACCAACGTGTTACCTAAGTATATTGAGTTGAGAATCGAATTTATCAAGGCGTGTGCTGTGTATAGTGAGGATTTGTATTGGATTAGGATAATGTTTGTCGATAAAACACTGGAATGATTGACCGAAAGTTGCTGGCGACTACCGGCTCTATAAAATTATAATATAATTGGTGCTGACTACTGTACTTGTGTATGTACGGTCAGCTATGTGGGTGCGGTGTCCAAAGTGGTCTGAATGTGAACGTTATGTATTGTTAGGAATATAAGAGCATGTGTACTGTGTAGGTAGATCATTTTGAACACCACGCCTATATTCGAAGAACGTTGTAAGATATTTTCGCAAAGCGGCAAAGCGCTACGATAAGCTTTCAGCAAGAAAACCGGGCACGTAGCACAATCTGCGTTTTGAAAGATTTAACGTAAACGTACAGTCGGTGCCCTCACATAAGTATCCACCCCACATATGCAACCGCGTAGCGCGCGTGGATACTTATGTGAGGGCACCGACTGTACTACGTGAAACTACAGAAAGGCTCTGCAGGACTACCAAGATACACTTATTCAACGAGTCCTTGCAATCTCTGCAAGAGGGACGCTTTGTGTATGTCACCAATAAGAGATATCAGGCGACTAGTGTTGGTAAATTTGTAGCAACTGCTATTTAGTTTTAAAAAAGTGACCACTGCCAAGTATTTTATATCTTAGTTCATCAATATTCGTGCGTATAATTAAATCAGATTTTACACATAATGTGGCTTAGTACGGATCGATTCAGGAAAGCTGGCGCGGAATGTGTATACATTTTCCGCGCCAGCTTTCCTGAATCGATCTGTACCACTGAATAGAACATGAATTGTAATGAAAGTATCATTTTACCCATGTGGCGGCTTAATTTGCACAATAGATTAAGAGCGGGCAGAGTGTTTGCCGCGGACACGAAATAGGCATTTAGCGGCCCCGCACTGCTCGCTATCTGTGTGCGTGCGCGCACGCACACTACTACACCGGCGCGTCATTATTCGGGCGTTAAAAGGTTATAACTTAGAAATCTTAGAATTCCTCATTTTTATAATCCTTTGATACAGATATTGTATTAATTCACCTAATATTTGTTCGGTTTTTCCAAATGATTTTATTATTTGTGTTTGTATTTAGTACTAAAGAAAGGTACCATTCTGTCGGTTGTTGATAAGGTTAATTTCTAAACTAATATTTATGACATTCGCGCCTTATCGACAACCGGCAGAATGGCAAAGTGCCTTTTTCTAAATAAAAGCACATTTTTTATGATTTCATATGTGGCTATTTACGGCTAAAGGTACCTTATGGACGGTCGGCGCTTACGTCGCGTTGCAGCGCATTATTATCAGCGTCTTTGTTAACAGCGTAAGCGCCGATCGTCCATAAGGTACCTTTCACCGCAAAACGTCACATATTATGAAATCGTTAAAAAATTGTGTCGTTTTCTTGGTAAAAGTACCACATTGTCGCCTGTTGATAAGGTTTTCCAAGTGATTCTTTATGACAGAAGCGCCTTATCATTCTTATCAATAAGCGACAATGTGGTATCTTTCTTTACCCAGAAAACGTCACTTTTATAATATTGATCGTTTTCTTGGTAAAAGTACCACATTGTCGCCTGTTGATAAGGTTTTCCAAGTGATTCTTTATGACAGAAGCGCCTTATCATTCTTATCAATAAGCGACAATGTGGTATCTTTCTTTACCCAGAAAACGTCACTTTTATAATATTGATTATATCATCAATATTTATAAATTTTGTAAGGTTGACTCCGATTTGGATAAAAATCGATATCCGAGGATCCGACGAAGTGATTAACATGAATCCAGAGTCAAAATGGTAAAATATTGTAAAAACCGACGCCATCTTGGATTTTGTAAAATAAACTCCGATTTGGATAAAAATCGATATCTGACTATCCGGCGGGGTCTTTAACATGAATCCAGAATCAAAATCGTTAAATATTGTAAAAAGCGACGCCATCTTGGATTTTATGAGATTAACTCTGATTTGGATAAAAATCGATATCTGAGAATCCGGCGGGTTGATTAACATGAATCTTGAGTCAAAATTGTAAAATATTGTTAAAACCGACGCCATCTTGGATTTTGTAAGATCAACTCCGATTTGGATAAAAATTGATATCTGACGATCCGGCGGGGTCCTTAACATGAATCCAGAATCAAAATCGTTAAATATTGTAAAAAGCGACGCCATCTTGGACTTTGTGAGATTAGCTCCGATTTGGATAAAAGTCGATATCTGAGGATCCGGCGGGGTGATTAACATGAATCTTGAGTCAAAATTGTAAAATATTGTTAAAACCGACGCCATCTTGGATTTTGTGAGATTAACTGCGATTTGGATAAAAATCGATATCTGAGGATCCGGCGGGGTGATTAACACGAATCTTGAGTCAAAATTGTAAAATATTGTTAAAACCGACGCCATCTTGGATTTTGTAAGATCAACTCCGATTTGGATAAAAATTGATATCTGACGATCCGGCGGGGTCCTTAACATGAATCTAGAATCAAAATCGTAAAATATTGTAAAAAGCGACGCCATCTTGGATTTTGTGAGCTTAACTCCGATTTGGATAAAAATCGATATCCGAGGATCCGACGGAGTGATTAACATGAATCCAGAGTCAAAATTGTAAAATAATGTAAAAACCGACGCCATCTTGGATTTTGTAAGATCAACTCCGATTTGGATAAAAAATTATATCTGACGATCCGGCGGGGTCCTTAACATGAATCCAGAATCAAAATCGTTAAATATTGTAAAAAGCGACGCCATCTTGAACTTTGTGAGATTAACTCCGATTTGGATAAAAATCGATATCTGACGATCCGGCGGGGTCCTTAACATGAATCCAGAATCAAAATCGTTAAATATTGTAAAAAGCGACGCCATCTTGGATTTTGAGAGATTAACTGCGATTTGGATAAAAATCGATATCTGAGAATCCGGCGGGTTGATTAACATGAATCTTGAGTCAAAATTGTAAAATATTGTTAAAACCGACGCCATCTTGGATTTTGTAAGATCAACTCCGATTTGGATAAAAATTGATATCTGACGATCCGGCGGGGTCCTTAACATGAATCCAGAATCAAAATCGTTAAATATTGTAAAAAGCGACGCCATCTTGGACTTTGTGAGATTAGCTCCGATTTGGATAAAAGTCGATATCTGAGGATCCGGCGGGGTGATTAACATGAATCTTGAGTCAAAATTGTAAAATATTGTTAAAACCGACGCCATCTTGGATTTTGTGAGATTAACTGCGATTTGGATAAAAATCGATATCTGAGGATCCGGCGGGGTGATTAACACGAATCTTGAGTCAAAATTGTAAAATATTGTTAAAACCGACGCCATCTTGGATTTTGTAAGATCAACTCCGATTTGGATAAAAATTGATATCTGACGATCCGGCGGGGTCCTTAACATGAATCTAGAATCAAAATCGTAAAATATTGTAAAAAGCGACGCCATCTTGGATTTTGTGAGCTTAACTCCGATTTGGATAAAAATCGATATCCGAGGATCCGACGGAGTGATTAACATGAATCCAGAGTCAAAATTGTAAAATAATGTAAAAACCGACGCCATCTTGGATTTTGTAAGATCAACTCCGATTTGGATAAAAAATTATATCTGACGATCCGGCGGGGTCCTTAACATGAATCCAGAATCAAAATCGTTAAATATTGTAAAAAGCGACGCCATCTTGAACTTTGTGAGATTAACTCCGATTTGGATAAAAATCGATATCTGACGATCCGGCGGGGTCCTTAACATGAATCCAGAATCAAAATCGTTAAATATTGTAAAAAGCGACGCCATCTTGGATTTTGAGAGATTAACTGCGATTTGGATAAAAATCGATATCTGAGAATCCGGCGGGTTGATTAACATGAATCTTGAGTCAAAATTGTAAAATATTGTTAAAACCGACGCCATCTTGGATTTTGTAAGATCAACTCCGATTTGGATAAAAATTGATATCTGACGATCCGGCGGGGTCCTTAACATGAATCCAGAATCAAAATCGTTAAATATTGTAAAAAGCGACGCCATCTTGGACTTTGTGAGATTAGCTCCGATTTGGATAAAAGTCGATATCTGAGGATCCGGCGGGGTGATTAACATGAATCTTGAGTCAAAATTGTAAAATATTGTTAAAACCGACGCCATATTGGATTTTGTGAGATTAACTGCGATTTGGATAAAAATCGATATCTGAGGATCCGGCGGGGTGATTAACACGAATCTTGAGTCAAAATTGTAAAATATTGTTAAAACCGACGCCATCTTGGATTTTGTAAGATCAACTCCGATTTGGATAAAAAATGATATCTGACGATCCGGCGGGGTCCTTAACATGAATCCAGAATCAAAATCGTTAAATATTGTAAAAAGCGACGCCATCTTGGACTTTGTGAGATTAGCTCCGATTTGGATAAAAATCGATATCTGAGGATCCGGCGGGGTGATTAACATGAATCTTGAGTCAAAATTGTAAAATATTGTTAAAAGCGACGCCATCTTGGATTTTGTGAGATTAACTGCGATTTGGATAAAAATCGTCAGATATCGATTTTTATCCAAATCAGAGATAATTTTCCAAAATCCAATTTGGCGTCGGTGTTGACATTATTTAACAATTTTGACTTCGGATTCATGTTATGGACCCCGCTGAATCGTCAGATATCGATTTTTATTCAAATCGGAGTTAATCTCACAAAATCAAAGATGGCGTCACTTATAACAATATTATACAGTTTTGATTCTGGATTCATGTTAAGGACCCCGCCGGATCATGAGATATCGATTTTTATCCAAATCAGAGTTTATCTTACAAAATCCAATATGGCGTCAGTGTTGACGTTAATTAACAATTTTGACCATGGATTCATGTTATGGACCCCGCCAGATCGTCAGATATCGATTTTTATCCAAATCAGAGTTAATTTTACAAAATCCAATATGGCGTCTATTCTTACCATATTTTCCAATTTTGACTTGAGATTCATGTTAGTCACCCTGCCGGCTCCTCAGATATCGATTTTTATCCAAATCGCAGTTAATCTCAAAAAATCCAAGATGGCGTCGCTTTTGACAATATTTTACGATTTTGATTCTGGATTCATGTTAAGGACCCCGCCGGATCGTCATATATCGATTTTTATCCAAATCAGAGTTGATCTTACAAAATCCAAGATGGCGTCGGTTTTAACAATATTTTACAATTTTGACTCAAGATTCATGTCAATCACCCCGCCGGATCCTCAGATATCAATTTTTATCCAAATCTGAGCTAATCTCACAAAATCCAAGATGGCGTCGCTTTTTACAATATTTGACGATTTTGATTCTGGATTCATGTTAAGGACCCCGCCGGATAGTCAGATATCGATTGTTATCCAAATCGGAGTTAATTTTTCAAAATCCAAGATGGCGTCGCTTTTTACAATATTTTACGATTGTGATTCTGGATTCATGGTAAGGACCCCGCCGGATCGTCAGATATCGATTTTTATCCAAATCGGAGTTAATCTCACAAAATCCAAGATGGCGTCGGTTTTAACAATATTTTACAATTTTGACTCAAGATTCATGTTAATCACCCCGCCGGATCCTCAGATATCGATTTTTATCCAAATCGGAGCTAATCTCACAAAATCCAAGATGGCGTCGCTTTTTACAATATTTGACGATTTTGATTCTGGATTCATGTTAAGGACCCCGCCGGATAGTCAGATATCGATTTTTATCCAAATCGGAGTTGATTTTACAAAATCCAAGATGGCGTCGGTTTTTACAATATTGATCCTAGATTCATATTATGGTCCCCACTGGATCCTCAGATATCGATTTTTATCCAAATTGGAGTTGATTTTACAAAATCCAAGATGGCGTCGCTTTTGCAATATTTTACGATTTTGATTCTGGATTCATGTTAAGGACCCCGCCGGATCGTCAGATATCAATTTTTATCCAAATCGGAGTTGATCTCACAAAATCCAAGATGGCGTCGCTTTTTACAATATTTTACGATTTTGATTCTGGATTCATGTTAAGGACCCCGCCGGATCGTCAGATATCAATTTTTATCCAAATCGGAGTTGATCTCACAAAATCCAAGATGGCGTCGCTTTTTACAATATTTTACGATTTTGATTCTGGATTCATGTTAATCACCCCGCCGGATCCTCAGATATCGATTTTTATCCAAATCGGAGTTGATCTTACAAAATCCAAGATGGCGTCCGTTTTAACAATATTTTACAATTTTGATTCTGGATTCATAAGGACCCCGCCGGGTCGTCAGATATCAATTTTTATCCAAATCGGAGTTGATCTCACAAAATCCAAGATGGCGTCGCTTTTTACAATATTTTACGATTTTGATTCTGGATTCATGTTCATCACCCCGCCGGATCCTCAGATATCGATTTTTATCCAAATCGGAGTTAATCTCACAAAATCCAAGATGGCGTCGCTTTTTACAATATTTTACAATATGGATCCTAGATTCATATTATGGTCCCCACTGGATCCTCAGATATCGATTTTTATCCAAATCGGAGTTGATTTTACAAAATCCAAGATGGCGTCGCTTTTTGCAATATTTTACGATTTTGATTCTGGATTCATGTTAAGGACCCTGCCGGATAGTCAGATATCGATTGTTATCCAAATCGGAGTTGATTTTACAAAATCCAAGATGGCGTCGCTTTTTACAATATTTTACGATTTTGATTCTGGATTCATGTTAAGGACCCCGCCGGATCGTCAGATATCAATTTTTATCCAAATCGGAGTTGATCTTACAAAATCCAAGATGGCGTCGGTTTTAACAATATTTTACAATTTTGACTCAAGATTCATGTTAATCACCCCGCTGGATTTTCAGATATCGATTTTTATCCAAATCGGAGCTAATCTCACAAAATCCAAGATGGCGTCGCTTTTTACAATATTTGACGATTTTGATTCTGGATTCATGTTGAGGACCCCGCCGGATAGTTAGATATCGATTTTTATCCAAATCGGAGTTTATCTTACAAAATCCAAGATGGCGTCGGTTTAAACAATATTTAACAAATTTGACTCAAGATTCATGTTAATCACCCCGCCGGATCCTCAGATATCGATTTTTATCCAAATCGGAGTCAACCTTACAAAATTTATAAATATTGATGTAATAAATATAATTTATAATTTTTTAATATATTTGTAAATATCTGCTCCATCATCAGACTTTGGAAACCATGCATGGCCCAAGTGCTCGTCGAATCAAAACTAACGAGTCTAAACACGAAGGTATTCTATCAACTGGTTCCTGAGTACCAGTTGACACTTTACTGCTCCACCATCAGACCTTGGACACCATGTATAGCCCAAGTGCTCGACAAAACAAAATCTACGAGTCTGAACACGAAGGTATTCCACCCACTGGTTCCTGAGTACCGGTTGACACCTTTCTGCTCCATCATCAGACCTTGGACACCACTCACGATCCAAGTGCTCGTCAAAACAATACAAATGACTCCAAACACGGGGGTATTACATCAACTACTGCCTGAGTTCCGGTGGCCGCCTTTCTGCTCCATCATCAGACCTTGGACACCACCTACGGCCCAAGTGCTCGCCTAACCAAACCTAACGAGCCCAAACACAGGGGTATTACATCAACTACTTCCTGAGTTCCGCTGGTCATCTTTCTGCTCCATCATCAGACCTTGGACACCAGTCACGGTCCAAGTGCCCGCCAAAACAATACAAATGAGTCCAAACACGGGGGTTTTACATCAACTACTTCCTGAGTTCCGGTGGTCATATTTCTGCTCCATCATCAGACCTTGGACACCACTCACGGTCCAAGTGCTCACCAGAACAAACCTAACGAGCCCAAACACGGGGGTATTACATCAACTACTTCCTGAGTTCCGGTGGTCATCTTTCTGCTCCATCATCAGACCTTGGACACCACTCACGGTCCAAGTGCTCACCAGAACAAACCTAACGAGCCCAAACACGGGGGTATTACATCAACTACTTCCTGAGTTCCGGTGGTCATCTTTCTGCTTCATCATCAGACCTTGGACACCAGTCACGGTCCAAGTGCCCGCCAAAACAATACAAATGAGTCCAAACACGGGGGTATTACATCAACTACTTCCTGAGTTCCGGTGGCCACCTTTCTACTCCGTCATCAGACCTTGGACATCTTCTACGGTCCAAGTGACACTATATACAATGAGGTATAAACGAAACTAACTCTGTATGTCATTCATTTTGAACTGGTTGCTATTGCCTATTTCCTTTGGAAACACAAAAAATGGTAAAAAAATTCTTATACCGTTTTGCTACCTATAACGCAGTATACGTACACAATGAACATCGATTTATTTCAAGATGTAGACGCTCCGCAGAGAGACGTGGTGTCGCTTCGAACATTCGGGGCCGACTGACTATTTCGAGTGTTGCTCACTTGTTATATTTCAACGATCAGATTCCATAGTAATTTTGTATGGCGGATTTTTAGGACGTTTTAAAAAAATCATAATTAATTAATGAACCAGTATTATGTAACAAGACTATACGAATTCAGTAGCTTGTATATTTGAGATTGGATAGAGTTAGTTTTTAAAAATAAAGCAAATGATTTTTCATTCACTTTGGCATAAACGCTGACACGCGTTTTTCTCAATTTTGCTGCGTCTTTGCGTAGACATATTTACTAAACTGTACATTATTGTAGATTGTAAATACACGAATATGGTAGACACACTCTTTGAGATAATAATTACATGCATCTTGTATGTCTTTGCAAATAATTGAGGACGCCACAGTCTTAACCGTAACTGTCGTTTACGTTGAAAACACTCTGCCCCCTCTTAAGAGATCATGTTACATTAATTATGTATTTTTTCCTAAACAAAACTTGTTCAGTGGTTTTGTATTTAGCTCTACAGTGCGCTATCATTATTTAGCTATCTTGATAACTGCCTGCAACTATAATATAACTTATAACAATTACTTAATTGTTTGTGTGTAGGGGAAGTACGTCCAAAATGACATATAGTTTTGTTTTTTAACCATAACTTTTTACTGGTACTTTGCAACGCACCCATAGTTTACATTAATCATCTTTGGTCCTTAACCTATCGAACCTTATAAACATGTTTAGCAAAAAATAACCAGAAAAAAAATTAAAAAACATTTAACTGAGATCGGTCATAATTCATTTTGTCCATATGCTTCGGACAAAATGACACATTGTTCATGGACAAAATGACATATACGTAAAAGCTACATAATTATTGGCAAAATTCGCAAATGAAACGCTTTGTTCGTCTCGGAACATCAACGCAAGATGCATGAGCCCACACCGAACATTTTAAGCACCGCAACCAGTCTTCTCCAGGCTTAGAACGTGAATAGAGGTCGTTACAGTAAATGCAAGCACATTCTTTTTTGCAAGTAGGAAAACCTTCTTCCTCGTCTTTGTCATCAAACAACTTTTTTGCAACTTTGCGTTTTTTCTTTGCTGGGGGTGCTTTGGGTTCAATTCTGGATTATTAGCTATGTCGAGTTTTTGGTATACGTCTCCCCTGGCCACTGATGAAACGTCCTTTGGGGACTGGAGAAATCACCTCAATAGGAACAGGAAGAGCAGAAGACGAGGGACCGGAATTGGTAGTCGCAGTTAAAGCATCTTCTTGACTGGAGTTTGCTTTTTGAACTTGCTACGGACAATATGACCTACCTATGCCATTTTGTCCGTTGTATATGTATGTTGTTTTGTCCGTACAGCGTTTAAAAAAAAACAAAATTTATAAATAAATACACACAGCGCTTTACTCAAAAATAACTTATTAATTATAAAGATTAATGATTAAGGAATGAAAAAAATGCTACGTTAATAAGTGCAATATCAAAAAACATATCATTTGTACAAAAACTTTGTCAGTATGAAAAAAACTCGCGACGTGTAAATACCTGTCTTCGGCCATGCCACCCAGACGAATGAAAGGGATGCGTTCAAAATGTGGCAGGTTATAGAAAACCAATATGGCCGCGTAGTGACACTGTCAGTTTCGTGTTGAAGTCCACTAAATTCTAAATAACCCGCCTGTGTCGTTTTGTACATATATGTCATTTTGGACGTATTTCCCCTAATTATATGTATGTTATTTATAGTTCTTTATTTGTATATAGTTAATTATACGTTACATTAAACAATTGCGAATACGTTTGTTTTTTCACTTCTAAATCTAGATGGTTAATTGTAAGGTAGGTACCTACCTACCTATAGTAATACCAGGTAATACCAGGGCCCAATTTCACCACGGCGACAGGTGCGACAATTGTCAGCATCATGATTACTAGGGATGTTACGAATATTCGCATTTGCATTCGCATATGCGAATGATTCGCATAATTTTAAATATTCGCATCAACATTCGCATTCGCATCGAATATGTATAAGTCGTGGCGAGTTTCGCCCGCGCCGGCCGCCTGCTGCCGAGACGCCGACTCGCGCATGCGCAAATTTTGATTATTAATAATGTTCCAACAATAAACAACCATACTGAACCTTCATGTTACATGATTGTTAAATAAAATGATTAAAAAGTGATGACGTACGTTGAGTTTTTAGTTTAGTTTAGTGTCATTCCTTAATATTCGCATTCGCACATTCGCATTCTAAATATTCGCATTCGCGAATGTAATAGAAATAGAACTGACATTCGTGACATCCCTGATTATTACTGGTATTACAGGCGTCTATGGGCTGCGGGCGCCGCTTATTATTGTGCTGGCTGTATGCTTGTTTGCCGCCAACATGTTATTTATAAATAAAAACATCATTATATTGTGAAGAGCTCTTGCCATATGTCGCAGGAAACACGACATATGTCACGAAATTCCGACACAGGATTATTCGCATGTCAAAAACTACCGATACCGATAACTCTTTAAAACACTAATAGATCTCGTGACAATTGTAAAAAAATCTACACAAAGAAATTATCTATTTACTGACGATACTTTACGATTTTACTAAATGTTTGAAGTGGTGGCAAACAAGTACACAGACCGCGTGACGGTGAGCGGTTTTGGACGCCTTTAACGCCAGTAATTCAGTAATTTTAGGAATTGCCACACTTGTCAGCGTGGCGACATTGGTGCCAGGTGAAGTTGCTTGTCCTACCGATACAAGTCGAAAAATACACCGAGGGCGAACATCATCTCCCTCTTTATCCCAGTAGCATATTTGAGCGTAAGAGGCCCGGGCCCTCTGATATTAGCTCCACGTCAGCGGTAATATCAGCAGAAGTAGCGAAGTGGGCAAGATATTCAAAATTATTGATAAAATGATAAATAATGATACATATCTTTATTTTTCAATTCAGGCACGTTACAATGCACTTATGAACACCAAAAAAAAGCTACTACCGGGTCTAACCCTAAACCACAGCCCGAGAAGATTATTACCTGTATGAAACTCGGCGGGACTTTTTTTTTCAAGACAAATTACAAAAGTAGTATAAATATTTACAATATGTGGTTCTACAAGAAACCATATTAATAGAAAATAGTGAATCAGAAATACGACAAAAATAACGGTTTTACACGATATACACAAACATTTGATATGATTTATTTCGTGAACTGTGTCCTTCACTCTGTAAGCAGTAGGTAGTGTGTATCAAGATAATTTTGAACACCCAACCCGCTCATCAGCTACTTCTGTTGCTGACTGTACCCCTAATGTCGCTCGATATCTTGACGAACATCGATTTTGCTAGATGTGTGGTCACTGTGGTCACTCTTATTTTAATATTTTCTAAACAAGAAGGGGACGGGTTTCTCAAACATTTATAGTATGACAAAGACCTTGACTCATAACTGCGTCCCTTATCAATATCATTGCCCATCATGGCCCGTTGTGTGGAGCGGCCAACATTAACGGGACGACATTTTGATGTTGCCCACCACTTTTAAATTTCTATCTTTTTCTGTCTCTTTTCTGTTGATATTCGATAACAGTGTTGAATATTGTTAGTAAAATATTGATTATTATCAATTGATCGGGACACAGTTAAAAAACCTTGTATTTTTGTTACACATGGGACCGTGTTGTACAAATTGGACAACAATACACGCTTGCGCGTATTGTCATTTTGACATCACCTGTCATGTCTGTTTTTTCAAAACTGTCAATAGTGTCAACATAAGTTTATTGTGAAAATGGCGACTACAGGAGTTGGTTTTCGATGGTTAGATATATTAGAAAAGGAGTTTGATAAAGCATGTGTGGAATTAGACACTTCTATAGGTAAGCATGAAGTTATTACATATTATTCGGAAGGCTGACAGGCCATTGGTGCCGCTGTGTTAAGTATATCATGGAACTTTGTTTCCATGTCACTCTGTCGAGTTTATGCAACATTTAAGCTGAATCTTTACCACCGATACTCATTTTGTGTAGATTCATCTTCTTTGCAGTTACTGCTTATAATTTCTTCCATCTATACACTTGCGATTTTGAGGGTAATAACCTGTGCAACCAATCTTTTTGTACTAACTTCAGCCCCTATCTTTTTCCGATTCTCACGGTTCAAATGAACATTTAGATGACACTACAGCCAAGCTGGTGTACGTAATGTAACTCACCAATACAAACCTCCATGGTGCTTGAGTGCTGGCAGCTTTGCTGTCGTGGCAGGCGCAATCGCGTCTTGTTTTAAATAGTAAATAATACTCTGTTAGGAAAGCTAGCGATTTGGTTTTCTGTCGCGTTAAATTCATGTTATGTGTAGTTTCTGAGATCATAATATTTTTTTGAGATCTTCATGTACATAATTTGATGTGTATTGACACTTTAACACTGAACAAACTGTGATAATAGTTTATTAGTGTTTTTTTATCATTGATGATGCAAGTCCTATTATAAGTTTTTATAATTTTCTAGTCATTAATTTTTTTCCAAGAATTACTTATTAATTATTATATAATAACTTCCTTACCTCTGATTAATAAATTGAATAGTCTGGTTAATACTAGCAAGATACAGAGACCCCGAAGACATTAATATTTTAACATGTTCACTGTCCGTGTCCCATGTGTGGGGCACTGCTTGCCTTTTTTACAAAATCGTAAGGTTCAAGTGTCAAATCAGGATGCCAGTTTGCACTTTTTTATGTGTATGGCATTACAAATAGTGAATTAAGATAACATAAGAGCTATTTAAGTTAGTATGGCATCTCTTGGCCTGGTCTACTTCCAGTGTCACTGTGACATGTTATTTATGGGACATCCTGTATGCTGTGCAATCATTAACATATTTCTTTTACTTCTTATGACTATCTTACGTAAACATGTTAATTTTGAAACAATATATATTTCAGTGGATTTGGATTCGGAGGAGTCGGAGTCAGTGTTCGCAGCACGTCAAAAGATAGCCACCCTCAGCTCATGTTTTGCACAACTAACACACAAGGCCCTTACAATATTTCAGAACAGTGCTAAACTTGAGGTATGTGTGTAGCGTAGATTTTTCAGATTCAATGTTGTATTTTTGTAATAAAATTTTACAAATGGTGCTGCTATTGAAATGCTCAAGGGTTTAGGTTACGTAATAGAGGGGAAACATGATGTTTCTCATACAATACATACATGTTTTATCATAGAAAGCAAATAACTATTCGTAATTGGACCAACTGTTTAATGATTTTACAGGAATTATTAACATTAAGTAAAAAATTAAAAGAATACCAAAGAATACTATTTTACATGACTGTATAACTAAAGTTAAATTTATTATACTATGACTACTTTAGATTTATAAGCAGTGTCGGTTGGCTATCTAAATCCACAGGATATGAGTTTGCAGGATTGAACATTATATGGTTTTGGAAGTAGATACTGGTGAAAGGAAAGGTGAAACAAGATCTTATGGCATGGGACTGGGCTGGGTGCAATAAGAAAACAAGAATACGTAATTGTTATAAGAATTTTTATGTAAAATTATTATATATGTTTAGACAGACGGTTTTCCCCAGCTAGGGCCGCGGTCATAAGGGTGTTTGTGTAGATGTCTCCGGTGCGGAGCTCTTGTTGAGGGGGTGTCCAAAACTTGGCGATCTGGCTTCGGGGTTATGTTCAGGATGTCATCATTCTTGTTGGTTTCCTCTTCACCCCCATAGTCAAAGAACTCATTGTCCTCGTCACTTCCCCAATATTCATCCTCAGACTCTTGTTCACTTCTGAAATTAAAATGGATACAGATATTCCATAGTTTGACCCCCAAAATATTATATCACGACTGTTGGGTCGCTACACTATAGAAATCTCCATTGCTGAAGCTTTTTATTAGGGCTGGCACCGTACAATGGATAAAAGGACACAGTGGGTCAAGAAAAAACGATGCAGCGGATGAACTGGCAAGGAGAGGGTCAGAGACACCGACATACGGACCGGAACCTATCATACCACTACCTTTATCGCACATACAAAATCAACAAAATCAATATCACAGACACCTTCACAACAAATACTGGGACAACCTGGTGACATGTAGACAAACCAAAGAAGTTTTACAAGAGTTAAACCAAAAGTTCACGAAAACCCTACTCAGGACACCCAGATACCAACTCGGAAAATAGTAGGGCTAATCACAGGACACAATACACTAAACAAACACCTATAAAACATGGGTATAAGGGTATAACAGATAGTCCTATATGCAGAGCCTGCATGGAAAATGAGGAAACAGCAAAACATATTCTCCTAGAATGCAAACAGGTAGAAGAATACAGGAGTAGGTAAGTATTTGGGGACTCCAATAACACTCAAGGAGGCATTTAGCAACCTAAAACCGATGCTTGGTTTCGTTGAGGAGCTGGGGTGCTTGGAATAGGGCTACCTCGTTAACACGCAAAAAAGGCACAATGGATGTCGAGTTGCGGAAAAAAGCCCAGAGAACTAACTAACTAACTAGGCTGGCATCTTGTACATTGCCGAAACCGGGCAAAAAGTTAAAAATCCCAGACATTTCATTGAAATTGCGTTGACACAAAAAATATAATTTTAAAAATATATTCTTTTGCCTGAACCCAAAAATGTCCAAGTTTATCTCGGATAATTTTAAAAATCCGGCCCGACTGCTACCCGAATAGGCTCCTAACTAGGACAAATCCAGGGAAACCCGGACGGATGGCAGCCCTACTTTTTATCAATATGTATGTGTCACCTATTCATGTCTTCATGTTTTGAATTTGTGCAGATGTGTGTTATAGGTATATTATATTATTGTTAATAAAGAGGTATCTCTTTATTAAAATAAGTATAAGTAGTAGTACCCAGTTTGTTTGCACAAGTGGTGAAGCGTCAATAACTCTCACCTACGCGATTTAAAAACATAATGAACTTTTTATGACATACAACACAACAGTTACACAATGACTGTTTGTATCACATAGGAGCAGATGTGCCACATAGAAAGTAAAATTAGGCCATGCCTAGAAGTCGTTAAATCTTTCAACCCTATTTTCACCCCTTTGAAAATAGAAATACATAAAAGTGCTTTAGGACATCCAAGTTGTGTGTGTTATATGCCCTATTATATTTATACCTGGAGGCAACTGCTGCTCTCATCCCTTACGCCTGCCACAGAACTTACTTAATTCCTTTGAGTTTCTGCAACAACCGATCCGCTTCGGAAGTAACATCAGATGGTTGCGCCGGCGCGTCGGCGTCGTCGCCAAGCCGCGCCTCGAGGCGCTGCAGAGTCGCGTCGGCGCGTTCCGTCAGTGCGATGAACTTCTCGGTCAGTTGCTGCAGCTCGGTCTCTTTGAAGGTCGCGTGGGATGCGTTGCGAAATACAGTCTCCAGTCTTCGACACGTTGTGTCACTCTGGAAATTGACAGCAAAGATCACGTACGTTTAAAAAATTTAATAGACTTCTCCACAAACTTGATCCTTAACTAAATAATTTATTTAAGAGTGTTACTGCGAGGTAGCGCTATTCTTTGATGATGGGATCTTAACGAAGGACAGGAGCTCGAATTCTGAACATTTGGAATGATTAGGTAAATAAAGACAATGTCATACTTTTTTCAGCAGGTATAGTAGGAAATTCGAATTATGTCAAGTACGCGACTTTATTAAACTAATTGTTAAGAAGACAACTATCCAATTATACCGACCTGCATTGGTCGCCCGGAATTGAGCAACTTCATTACTTTGTAGTCGTGATTTCGCATGCTAGCTTTAATATCTTGTAGCTCTTGAAACGTAGAGTTAGTTCTGTAAACAAAATAATACGGCTTTTTTTATCAATAATCTATCCATTGAAATCATTTAATATCCCGCATTTTTATAGGATGGCGATGGCAGAAATACCATGTTCCTCAGCTTCTTTCATTACGTTACCTGCCTACTGTTATGGCAGCCATACATGGAGCGGTCTACCTGCGCAGGTCAGCCAGAGCGTGAATTGGAAGAGATTTTTTTTAACTGTGCCGCCTGCACCACCGAAGTAAAATCGAAAATCGATTTTTTTGTGCTGTGTACTCCGGACGTTTCCATTCAGGATAACAAATTTCAGTTGACCTGCGCAGTTAACCGCTCCGGTAGAACCGTAGCGACGTGAATGGCCTACTTTAGTACCTACTTTAGTTTGAGAGACCAGACACAGAGTACATACAGTCAAGTGCAAAAATACGTATCGAAAAATCGTCTACGTCTAAGATGTGTCCACCCATATTTTTACACTTGACTGTACATAGGAATACTGTTGGTGTGGTAGACTTGGTAGAGTGACGCTCAATTTTTACCAGGTTTTAAGCGAACTAAGCTTCGTATTGTTGCGATTAACTACTAAGAAGTAAAATACTTACTTATTGATAAGCGAGTCGATTAGTTTGTCCAGCACGTCAGCTACGTGCGTAGGGTCGTCCAGTTGGACCCGCTGACAGGAGTCCAGAAACCGCTTCTGTGCGTCCATCATCTCTTGCATCTGTGGATACACGATTAAGTCTATTAACTGTACTCACTTTTATTAGGGTTCCGTAGCCAAAATGGCCAAAACGGAACCCTTATAGTTCCGTCCAGTCCGTCTGTCCGTATGTGACAGCGGTTTTACTCAATAACTATACAGCATACCTATGGTAATGATATTACAGCTAGAGGTGTATTTCGTGTGCCGCTTTTAAGTTTTGCCTATAAATTACGAAAAAAAATATGTTTAGGGGGGGGCGCCCCACTTGTAACTAAATGTCAAAAAAATGTTTTTGCCAAATATCTACTTCTGGGACATCACCGGAAAGGCCTTAAGAAATAACTTCAAGGTTTATTAAAGAAAAGTTCCCTCTGATAGTACGAAAAAGTGTCTCCCCCCCTCTAACTTTTGAATGGGAGGTTTTAAAAATGTGAAAAAATTCAGGAAGACAGGGTATAACACAATCCTATCACGAAAATTACTTCGAAAAAATTTGGTCAAGCCGTTTTTGAGTTTTTGTCAAAAAAACTATTAATTACAAAAAACCGTATGTGCCTTGTTATATTGAAGGCTCTTACGCCCTTTCGTTCGCACAATTTTTTAATAGTGTGACGGTACTCACGGTACGGAACCCTCAATTATGCGTGGTATGACCAGGGACCGGAACCGGTTACCATAACCCGGGTTTTTCATAAGGTTATTTTAAAGGTTGTTTTCAAAACACCTCCAATATGGTTAACTCATGATACGGAAACCTTAATCATTCGGAAACCTTATCGGTCCAGTTAACCCCAATTAACCTCTAACCAGTAACTAACCGCAATGAATTCTGTTAGTGTTTTAATCTGTTTTGAACAGTTCAAACGAAAGTAATCTTTATACGCCCAGGAATTAGACTTAATATTGAATGACCATGGCTAGGAGTTAGGACGTTGTCGCTCGCTGTGGAACCAGGTTTGTTTTGCTCTTAGTGTGGCATCGTTTCTTTATTTCCTTACTATATTTAGGCTAGCCTAACATTTTTATTATCATACATAGAAATGAAAGCGGCGTGAGCGTTTGTTTCTACTACGCTCAAGTTTATTTATTTTTCTTGTAGTTAATCAGTCAAATATAGGTAGTCGTAAATAATCATCATACATGGGTAACTTAGCGCAATTATTCTGATATTATTTAAAAACAAAACATAACTATTAGTCTCAGATTACGAAGCGATAAAATTCAGCAAATAGTGCTATTTTGTGAGTACATCTTGTGACGGCTGTCGGTAAAGTTAAAACTTTTTAAAATCTCGACATTGTTATCCTTTGTAAAACCAACAGCTAATTACCTGCACGAAATAGTACCATAAAGAACAAGAGATATTTTATTAATAACAACAGTATTCCTTTGGCAATAAAGTTCAAATTGTTATAGCATGCACTCAACGTATAACCTTTTGAAATTAAGAACCGAGGCGTGGTCAACCAGGTGTCTGTTTATTTTACATAATTAAAAGTTGATTTGATTATTGTAGCTTGTGTTAAATTTTGCAACTTACGTAGGTAGATATTAAAAAAAGTGGGAACAGATTTCTTATCGATTTGAGGATATTATGCAAGCTTCAGTCGCTATGCTACCAAGTACCGGCAACGTTAGCTACACTGTATTCTATTCCCGATATTTCTTACAATCGACAACTGGCCTACTTTTTGGATTTTTAATGCATTTGGATTCTTGAATTTTTAATCCATGCTTAGTTCATACACTACTCAACTACAGCAAAAATAATATAATAAATACCACCCTCTAACTAAGACTTGCAAAACACGCTACCGGAGGCCTATTGCATAATCAGTTGTAGCTTGTAATATTAGCGGAAGTCTCTTTTCAATCCCTTTTATTAGAAAGAGAGTTCCGCTAATATTTTAAGTTACAAAATAAATTATACAATTGTATCCAGGTGGTCAGATCATATTTCATTTCTAAAAGGTTTTATGTGAAATGCGTCCTATTCCAATTTGACCCTTATTCTTAAGACAGTAAATTTGTAATTTATATTACAGGTTTTTGTATTACTGCATTTCATTTTCTGCAGGTAATTAGCGATTGGGTTTAACAAAAGACACTACAATACTATTCATAGCAGATAAGTTTCAAGTGGAAATCGTGATTTTAAAATGTTTACATTATAAAACGGTGAATAGTTTTTATCTTTCCTTAATTTCTCACATATGCGTCAAGAGTGATAATGCGACAATAAAAGTCTTGTTTATTACCAATCTTAATACGATTTTGCCGGCAATTACTTTCTTTTCTTACCTGGGTGCGTAGCCAAGATGCCAACCGCTCACGCTCACTCGCTAATGAAATGCAACTGTCATTGTCACGCTAATAAGAAAGAGAGATAGAGAGAGGTAGCTACGATACATTATTAAGCGTGAGCGATTGGCATCTTGGCTACGCACGCTGACGTCTGACGTGTTTTCACTTGAGACCGCTATTTGCTACCATTGGCAAAACAAAAGTATGTATTTGAGTTAATTGTAAGCAAGTGCAGCAAGCGGTGCTCCAAATGATTATGACATACCTATATAGTATAGTAGGAACTAACTGGGTTTCTTCTTTTTTTTTAATGTAATTTATACAATACACATACACATGTCTACCATCTCCAGTTCTCCTTTAATTGCTCAAAGGTTAACTGGAAGAGATCCCTAAATGGGATAAGTTCGCCTTTGTACAAATATTTGTGTTATTTATCTTGTTTTTTTTTCTACTACTACTACTACTACATACTTTGATATTGGATACTTATTATTATATTATTTTTTCGTATCTCGTATTATCGTAGTAATGAGCAAAATTTGTATAATCGTACGAGTTTGAGATTAGGGCTCCCGATTACAAGAGTACACGCTGACACGTGGCTCCGTGTACACGAGTCGTGTCTTAATTACACGTGGCCTAATGGCATGTTCCAAACAGGGCAGAAAACCGGTATCGTGTGTGACAACGACATTTACAAGACGCTTCTGTAATGTGTTTAAATTAATTTGAAAATGTACCGACAATAAATGAGTAATTAAACATCTATAATTTATTTTATTACATTACAATATCGCATCTCGAGATACTCTGGGTATAACTTTTTTAAGTAGGTATATTCACGGAAATACTACTAAAATTACAGTCTTTCTCCGGGACCACGGGGGCAATGTCGCCCTTGAAACGTCGGAGGTTTGTTTTCAAAGTTTATACACGATTAAGCCCCGTTTTCGTAAATTTATAATACTAAAATTATAATAACAATATCTAATTATATACAAAATCTAACAATGAACAAGAGTTTTCTACTGATTTTATTTCCTTTAAGAACTCTCATATGTACAGGAAGAATAATTATAATATAATTTGATGGCCATAGAGTTACAATTTTTTTTAAGCTATTGCATAGCTTCTATCGCGGGCCTTGAGCGCGGGGACCGAATCCAGAAATTCCGTAACGAAAAAAAACCTGACGCTCCCCACTCCGACGGACCGAAACCGACTTTATTCACTTTGTTACAAAGTTCTTTATCGAGGAAAGGATATATCTCCAAACGAATGTCGCTAAGTGTCATATTCTATACAAAATATTGAGGACAGTAGCTCTTATTACCAGAGATACGGCGATGTCAAACGTCAAAATAAACACTATTATTATAGTCCCGCCAAAATCAAATATGTTAGTCGCAAACTTATGTTTCTTATTTCAGTTATCATAAACCTATAGTTTCAATGATAAATATTCCTGAATAACCAACAGCTACTGTAAGATAATAAAACCCACATATATTGTAAAATAATGTTGACAACTTTTCTATCACAAACATTGAATTTGAAAATGAATAATGATCCACAAGAGTCTACAACAAAATATGGGACCACCATTGACGCGGTATTTTCTAGGTATTTAGAGGATATTAAGTCGCAAACTTATGTTTCTTATTTCAGTTATCATAAGTTTCAATGATAAATATTCCTGAATAACCAACAGCTACTGTAAGATAATAAAACCCACATGTATTGTAAAATAATAAAAACATTTTAAACAATATTAACTTTTTATTTGTTAAATAATAGAAAAATTTGTTTTCTTATCGGTCACCACGCTCAAAAAGTGTAACTTGAATTAATATCAAAGAAAAAGAAATACTGCATGAATAAAATAAATAAATAATTATAATTGCATAAGTTGATACAAAATGATATGCAATAGCTTTACCGCGGCAGTCCCCGAGTGCCACACGTATTTTTTGAAATAGTTTTAATGCCTGATGTGTCGGTATTTAGATCGTGTTTATATCGTTTTTCCCTTCCTTTCATTTTAAACAATTCTATATTATGTTTTACGAATATACACATAACAAATACATATAAGGATGGCAAGGGTAGTATACTTTTTTAAATAATGGCTTGCAACTATCTAGGTAATATGCTCCACACAAAGATCTTACTCGTAAACACTTTCTTTGGGCTAAGAAAACCTTATCAGCATCTGATGAGTTGCCCCATATTATTATTCCGTAACAGATTTGCGACGATACATAACCGTTATAGGCTGCCGTTGCTGCCGCCTCAGAGACGGTTGCTCGCAGACGATACAAAATATAATCTACTGGGTACAAAGGGTATTAATATGGGCTTTCCAATTACAAAACTTATCATTCTTAATTCCTAGAAAAACTGCACTTTCCGTTTCATTAAGTTGTACTTACACCATTAAAATCGGCAGATAATCTAATTGATTTGCTATTATAAGTTTGAAATTAAACCAGTTGTGTTTTGGTTAAGTTAACTTTGAGATTATTATTTTCTAACCAATTTGTGACATTTGTTAATGTAGGTACATGTAATAATATTTCATAGAGAACCATCTGTATTTTCTTTAATTACTATGGTTGTGTCATCTGCAAATAGTATAGTGTCATTTTGTGTGGCGCCAGGTAAATCGGTGATGTAAAGTAAAAACAAATACGGCCCTAGTATACTACCCGATGGCACGCCGCATGTGTTAATGATGAACGGCGAATTATACGTTTTGTTAAGGTTTTTAACTATTTTTGTAACTTCTACACATTGTCGCTGTCCATTGAGATAGCTTTTTAGCCAACAGTACGCTTGCCCTCTTATACCGTATTTAACTATTTATATTACTTTAATAGCAATGTTTCATGGCACCCTAGATCCATAAAGCCATCCAGGATCTAGATTTCTGCTCATTCTATGCATTCGTGTACATACACACAGAAAACATAGAAAAGCGGAAGTGTTTACCGTGACACCAATTAGTAGGTATAGGTATCGGGATACAAAGTATCAACTCAAAATATGTGTAATAATAATTTGACTGGATTACGTAAATTGTAAGAATATTAATGTAAAATACCAGACCAAGATAATATAACGCATCGCGGCTTAGACATTGCCGAGATTCATTGTTTATGTGGAACCGATAAGGGCAATAACAATAAGCCTGCACTCGGTCGGTATTCATCTTTGTGCACTTAAATGTCATTGTCTCATGAGAGTAATTAGTAAAAACAATGCAAGTAAAGTTTTTGAAGCAGGAATTTCTAGAGCTGCTTTCAATATTATCATTTTAAATTGCCATAATTTTTATAACGATACCGTCCGTAGTCTGCACGTGCAAGGCCATTTTTTTGTTTTATAAACGAGCCTTTGTTAATATGAGCACGTCGGCTCCAAAAGCTAATCCTAATAATTACCTAACTACTAGATGTGGAAACTTAAGTGGCGAGTTGGCTATATGTTCAAAGTTTAGTGACACCTCTCTACCCCCAGCCCTCATACTGGTGTTGCTCTCGAGCTCTCTTAGATGTCGCTTTTTGTGGGGGCCCATCTTATGTGGGCGAGTCACCGTTTGCCGTAAATTAAATTTATTACCATTTTGTTAGGCAGACGTCTGATTTTATTCTCTATAATACAGTATTTAGTCAACCACCTTCACCTAATAGACCAGTATATTTTAGTTTCCATTAAATCTCAATAGTCTATACACCCTGGCGGTGCTGCCTCTGCATCCCATAACTCGGGCAGGTGCATCATTCGCTCGGTGTACCCCTTACATTTCATTAAATTGTCGAAAGGGTCTCAGCGTGTTGGCTTCGGCTCCGCGTACGCCTCCCAAAGATCCGGAACACAATTGTTCCGTGATGGGAAGACCTACCTATTATGAAGATTTAAGACAAAAGTGCGATATTATTTTTTACTATCGTTGTAGAATTGTTTTTGCTGAATATTTTGTATTTTGATTGTTGTTCACATTGATCATAATATGTACTACGAGTATGTCTAATTTTTTGTTTGTATCCCTACTTTTTATTTTAATTATCATGCACTGTTACTTTACACGCCAAGGGGCCTTACCATGACGTCTTAACGTGATTCAGTTTAGGGCCTAAACTGAGTCGCTGCCATACAACTCAACACAGGTTCCTTACCTGAACCTGAACCTTAACTGAAATGCGTTAAAGGGCATTTTCAGAAAAAAGTGCACCCTTTTAATGAAAATGGGTCCTCAATTTTCCATAAAAAAAAAAATTGTCAGGTTTGTAACGGCCCATACGAAATGTATGAAAAAAATGCGTTACAAAGCTGACAAAAAAAACGGGACACTATTTTTCTTGTTTCCAATAGTAATCGTGATTCTGGTTACAAAAAACCCAAAACTTCCTATATTCAAAAAGAAATGAAAATGGTACCCTATTTTTGAAAATGCCCTAAAACGTTATGGTAACGGATAAGGATGGGTTAGGTCCGCGTGTATTTAAGATCTGTTTCTACGAGTACCACGGATACTCGGATCTAAATTACACGCGAGCCCGACTTGTAAACTTGGCTACCTAAGTTGTTTAATTATCATTGCACGTGCAGTATTAGACCTATTCGTTCCTACTACAATGGTTTTGAATGTTTTGATTAAATAACTTAACAAAAAATAACCGACGTTAGTCGTAAGACTCGTAAGAGATATTCACTAAATTCGTTGAACAAGTTAAATCCGTCAAAATAAACACTACGAATAACTTTAAATCACAACATGCAAGCAAACGTAATGATGTTGCAGTTTCATTAATTGCAATTTTGTTTAGTACTACACTTTTAATTTTCGTAAGCTTAAGAAATTCACGTAATTAATAGAAGTATATTTATTTATTATAACGTGAATTGAAGTTGTAAGGTATGACATTTTATTTGATGAAATAAGCTAGTTCAATCTAACGGGTTGTTGTGTATTTGAAGAAAAATAAGAAATTATTAACACGTGCCGTCGCGTTGCCGTCTTCGCTTTAATTTGAAAGTGTAAGACGTAGAAACCGCTTGTTATTATTAATACAACTCTAGTGTAACGGCTTATAGTTCAAAATTGATTGAAGTGACAACTATGAAACAAACCTGGGTTATTCTACCTGTTGGACCCAAAAAACAGTGCAAGATACAAATGTCCTAAGTACGAGGTTTTTATATGTCCTTTACGACATTTCTATCGTTCACTGTTGACACGGAATTGTCTTTGCCGATGCCAGCCTCTACTGTTATTAGATATTGAATCTAATTTACTTACACGTAAAGAGTATAATCGTTTGTTATAATAAGGTTAACAGTAACCTAAAGAAAACCCCAAACAAAAACCCTATCGGGATTGGGTTTTGCAGTTAACCGGGTTATGGTTACTGTTACAGCAACATTTCGCTTACCGTTTGTATTCGGTTACTGAATGTTGCTGTTACAGTATCATTGGGTAACAGATATGATTAGGTAACCAACTCGATAGGCTTAAGCCTAAAGAGGGGTTTTCCGGTCCCTGGGTATGACACGCAACGGCGGCGGCGGGGTCGGCAACGCGCATACACCCCTGGTGTTGCAGGCGTCCATAGGCTACGGTGACCGCTTACCATCAGGCGGGCCGTATGCTTGTTTGTCACCGTCGTAGTATTAAAAAAAAACTGCTGTTTTTTTTATTAAATGTGGGATTATATAAAAATAGTATTAAAATTATGCTCATGGTTTAATTTCTTCTTTTACAAACAATAAATGATTTAGTTTCTGCGTTTTTATTAAGTGACGTCATTTGTTTATAGTGTTTAGAATGTCTATTGGGACAATACCATCAGTCAATGTTGTGACTAAAAGGGCCTTGTTTACTTAATGATCCGCGTCGACCTTGTTTTTAAAATAATTAATGATTATTTTGAATTGGATTCGTCGAGTAATGAATTACATTCCGACCAATGAATCGCACGGGTCCATATTGGGTGGCATACATTTTTAAGTCATATCGTTGCTGCGCATAACCACTTGTTTCATAGTCATCATTGCGCATACAATTAGAAAGTTATATTATTTTGTGTCATACATTTTTAGTCATAAAAAATTTAAGCATACCTACTCAGTGGTGGTCATATATTTTTTGAGCAGATAAATTTAAATTATAATAAATTAAATGTCATAACCACTAAGAGCATACTTGCCAATAACTATAACGTTAACTCGCATAACGATTTTAAGCATAATAATCATCAACCATAAAGCTTTAAAGCTATAATATTATTATGCACCGTTACACGCCAGTCCATAACGCCTTGAAATAAAAGGTAACACAACAAACTCCTTTACAGTTTATAAAATCAAAAAGTATCATTCGCAACATTCAAACTACTACCATTACCATTCAATCTTAAAATTATAGAGACTTCATTCATTTATTTATCCATTCATTCATTCATTTCATCTGCCTTATATTTCTTTTTATTAATTATTGCTTAATAAAAACATAAAATATTAAAGAAGCTATTTGAATTAAGCCTAATTCCTCTCTGCAAAAAAAATACATCTTACCTAATTTGCAGTTTGTATCTGTGGGGGTCGCAGTTCTAACCTAACCTAACCCACATTTCTGGTAACAGTTTGTGTCTATGGGGTTCGCAATTCTAACCTAACCTAACAACCTAACCCACTTTTCTGGTAACAGGTTGGGACTATAGAGGTTACAGTTCTAACCTAACCTAACCCACTTTTCTGGTAACAGTTCAGGGTCGCAGTTCTAACCTAACCTAATCCACTTTTCTGGTAACAGTTCATGTCTGTGGGGATCGCAGTTCTAACCTAACCTAACCCACTTTTCTGGTAACAGTTCATGTCTGTGAGGGTCGCAGTTCTAACTTAACCTAACCCACTTGTCTGGTTACAGTTCGGTATAATAAAATTTTATGAAATTTCTATCTGCGAATGAAGGGGACACCGTTTTTTGGCTAATACTGACTTCTTTATAATTTGCAGGTTTTATGCAATTTTGTCCCGCCAAGAGTAGAATTAGCCCCGCGAAGCAGAGCTCCTGTTTCCGGACAAAAGATACCGCGTTGTTCATAAGCTAATTCAAGCTTTGTATTTTTTATGAATAAAATATGTTATGAGCCTTAAATATATGACTTTAAATTTTTATGAAATATTAATAAGATGCGTTGCAATACTTATAACTAAAGACAATTATGGTCATCAAACATATGATTAAAAATATGATGCCAAATAAAAGTATGATTATAAAAAATATGCTTTAGATCATGTGTAAAAAATTTGTGACATAACTTTGACATCCCAATCTATTTTTATTTATTTTTCGCTGTGTAATTTATTATTAATTTCATTTAATTTTGGTTTTACTTTATCTGCAACAACATTATTTGATTATTATTGATTTTATTGTTTTTTTTTTTAATATTTTGCATGTTGGCTTTATGTCGACTGAATACTGATACTAAACTATCTTTAAGACCTAATTGTAACGTATTCTAGCAAATAAATATTTCTATTTCTATTTCTATTTCATTTATGACAAAAAACGAAGTATGCTCAAAAATAATTATGACAAAAAATAATTATGACAAACGAATATATGCGAAAAGTGTTATGACAATCAAAAATATGACAATAGTTTGTATGCGACCAGAGGGAGACCCGAATCGCACGTTAGCGAGAGTAATCTGATCAGGATTTTAGATTTTATAATATTTTGATCGTGGTTCCATTAAGCCTTTTTGATAAGGGAACCTTTTATTTGGCGGATAGGAGGCGCCTGTAGAGCTGCCGTCTGCTGGTGAAGGTGCGCAATTCTAAGCGCCACTTGCACCATCCGGGGACGGAGTTAGCCAACTAATCCGGACTTAAGTAAGCGTTTCCTAGCATGAGATTTGACAGCTTAACTACGGGTTAGTTGGCTAACCCTGGTTGGCGCAAGGGGCCCTTAACCTTCTCGACGCCATGTTAAATACAAACGCTTTCACTCAGAGACGCCACACCACGTCACCGAAGTGTCAAAACTGAAGTTGAACTTTATGAGTGCTCATTAAGGTCTGTGTTGCTGTATGGTATGTGACCGATTAATCGGCTTTTGGCGTTGAACCTGCGTTGCCAATAATATACGTCTTTGGCGTGGAAAAGGTTAAGATTGTAGTGGCCGAATCTATGAAAGAAATTTTGTATTTTAATAAGAAATCTTATCACAAAGTGTCAGGTCTCATCTCTAAAAAAACTTTTTACACATACAAACTTTTAACCCCTTTTTCACCCCCTTAGGAGTGGAATTTCCAAAAATCCCTTCTTAACCCTTGCCTACCTTATAGAAAAAAGCATTGGTGTAAATTCCAAGTTTCTAGTCCCATTAGTTTCGGCTGTGCGTTTATACATAGCTTATCCGGACATCTCCTTTTATATATATAAACTTCAAGTCGATTTTTACATTAGGTACATATTGAGCTGGATTTAAGGAATCTGGGTCCAAGTAGCGGAATTTAGGCGCGTGTCGCGGGTTCAGCTGCTACCTCGCAACTTTCGCAAGTGCTCGCTGTCTGGCTAGCGACATGAAATTTGGGTGCGAGCTCTAGCCGTAATTTTTATCATTAGCGGACCGTCCAGTATCAAGCACTTACCTAGTCAAGTCCAATTTGCACGTGACATTTTGTCACTGAGCTACATTGAGAGCGGCCTCTAGGTCATCAAGGTTGTCGTCTCTCAATGAGATTCTATCTTACCTTCAAGTCGATCTTGTAAGTGTTGTCAGTAAGCCGTTTCGAGAAGGCGGCTTCTAAGTCTGCCGATGTGAGTCGAGCGTCGCGCTGCCTCCTGGCAAGAGCGCGCAGCCCGTCCGCTAGCTCTCGTCTCGTCACGTTTACTAGCGATAAGCCGTCCCGCATTAGGGACTCGAGAATTAGACCTCTGCGCCAGGTCTCTGCGTAGGCGCCGCTGACCTAGATATTAGAACGGATTATTTTTATTTGTTGCTCTATCTTATTTCTAATGATTATAGGTATTATATTACTTTTGGCAATCAGGTTTTAAAAACCACAAATTAGTTTCTGAATTTAAATTGGCCGGTTCCTTACAAAAGCAAAGACAATCATTTAACAACACCTTAGTACCAATGAGATCCCATTTTGTTGCATTGCACTGGGGTGGATCTGTTTTACGGCGTAAGTTTACCGTAGCAAATTCCGCAATAGTACCTATGTTTGTGCGTTTGTCTTCATTAGGCTTACCTTTTCTAGCAAATGTGTGTGTGAATTTATATGGCTCGTCAAGTTATGCGCTATTCCCAAAATTTTCTCTTCGCTACGTTCTATCTTATCCGCACTATCCTTAACTGCCGCCTGAAAATTAAAATACATTATTACTAGGGAGAAACAATCATACATACATAATTTTAAAAACCATAAGAGATAACAGATACCCTTTGTTAGATCTTATATCTTTGGTAAAAGCAAATATTAGTAAATACTACCTAACTATACATTTTCATTCGCTCTATTTTGAAAAATCCTTTTTTAGCTTCACAATGCTTGAAGAATATCTATCTGTTCCAAATGACAAGCTTCTACCTTCAACGGCTTAGACTCATTCAAAAATGTTCAATATGTTGTCTGTAACTTATGTAGATATTTATATGTTTGATTACGGTACTTACTTCAACACTAGTCTGAAGCAGATGCATCCTATGTTCCAGTCTTTCGGCCGCTAGTTGAGCTCTTTCCAGCCTTAACGAGAGTGTGGTCTCCACACGATCTGTAAACAATGGACACGTTTCCTTTACTGTATAACGTTAATCATGTTTAACAAAGTGGAATGTCCCTGAATGTTTGGCGATCCACCTTCATCCCATTATTATGAGATTTTGTATGATTTGGGACATTTAACTTTTTTATTTTAACATTTCGGACATGGTATAGAGGACCTCAAAACTCTAGTGGGATTTATTAAAATACCAGCCTTTTTGAAAATTCGTATATATTTTTAGCTGCACCTTTATACTTATTTTTTCTCATAACAGTGACAAGCTTTGAAACTGTTTCTTGAGGATTTAATATCACGTTATATTTTCAAGAGAATGTGAGATTAAATGAGATTTATTTAGGCATTAGATAAAAATTCCATACTGAAACGCCCCACGTAATTAATACACGTGCCCTTTGAACATACAAAAAGTGAGTGGGTCCTTATTAAAAAGATTCCTTACGATTCAAATTAACATAGTGGTCTTCCAAGGGTGCGTACGTATGTTAATATGCTTATAGAAAACGCTGGGTGGTCATAGTCATCCTTCAATCATTGATTAAGAGCCCTTGTCGGGTCAATTAGTGCGGGAGTTATATTGCGAAAGTTGCGACCTAATATAGGATATGACACAATAGGCCTGTCGCTCATCGGCTTCCTGGATGAGAAGGAGGCAAATTCGACTTGATTTACGTCACCTTGTGACTTACCTACCTTGTGAACACTTTGGTGCAAAGCGGCCGTCACTGCAAAATTTTGTAACAAGCAATTTTGATAGTTACGAAATTAAATTATAGAAGGCTGCACCTGAAGTTTGGGCAATTTCGTCATACTAAAGTTTGGGATGTCACGAGTTCTTAAATATTATGTGGAATCGCATTTCAGTCCTGCGCTAGGATCTAGAAAATACACATGAGTTCCTAGTTTATACATTGAGTTCAGTTAACATGCACCAACAACAAACATCACACGACTTTATGATGATGTTCATTAATATTGATGTGGCGCTAAATACATTAACGTTTATATGTGAAATTTCGCGACGATATTAAATTTTATTGTTGCCACCACAGGCAGGCTACATAATCAAGCTAAATTGACCTATTGATGGATATTTTGATAACTAAGGTATGTCAAGGTTTTTTTATGTTATGTTTGTTAACAAAATTACCTAAATAGTACAACTGGAGTTGGTAGGTATTTATGGGCCACTTGCCACTTCACGACATGAGAAAATTAATTAAGAAAACATCTTTTAAGGAAACCCAGGTTCATGATCATTTTATACGATCACATTACATCTTCCCTTATATTCTTATTTAATTATGAGCCATGACACCACCATATCGGTAGGTTGTTGCCGTTAAATTTATCTTTTATACAGATTTAAATGAAGATGAATAAGCATAATTTTTAACTAAAAATTAACGCAATAAATTACCTAGTTTGTCCTGTATGACTTCAAGCTTGCGCGCTTGCTTGGCCTGAGCCGCGCTGACCGCATCCAACGCCCGCAGTCTCTCCTCGATCTTGCCTAACACACCGTTAAGTTCCTGAAAATACAACCATGTTTGTTCATTTAAAACTGGCTTGTTTGAAAACCCATACATGCTCTTGTTTGAAGAGTATTCAGAAATGAGCGTCTAAACTTGGCGTTGTTGACAAATAAATCAGTGGTAGGCAAAGTCATTATACCCTGCCTTAGCTATGCGACGGGCACGCTTTGACGCTACGTTGTGCTAAGTAATTGACTCGGACGTTAATTTGGAATGAGCTTTTTTTATCGAAGGCAACGTTATAATTTATAATAACTGATACGGGGGCATTTTTACGAGACGAGCAATGAGTTTTACTGAAGTCTAATCACAAACAGTCTCATGTTTCAAAACAATTTGAAAACTTTTTGGGTTTTTGACATACTCTATGAATGAATTTTGTTAGTGTCTCCGCAAGGCAAGGATACAAGCCACCTTGCTGGACAGCGCTCTGTAGTAGGTTCCCGATTTACGGTATTATTGTAGTGTAGACTAGTAGAGTTGAACTGACCACGACAGTGTGTGCGTTGCGCGGGTGGACACGCAGCGCGTGGGGTTCCGGCGAGCAGCGCGCCAAGCTCAGGCACGCCAGCGCTACCACTGCGCTTAACATCGCCCCGTCTGCAACAAAATTATAATTATTGTCTTCACTGTTACCTATCGCATGTGCTGGCGAAAGTGGTTCAAATATATACAGTTTCTTTTTTAATGCGTTTGCGAGTTCATATATATATATATATCACAAAATTATTGGTCCAGACGAACAAGTGTCAATGCTAGTCTTTGACGAAGAATAAGAATAAGAATAAATCCTCAAGTCCCAAAGTTTTTCGTCTCCCAAAATGTTGAACGCTGGTGTCTAGGTGTGAATATAATAGGTACGATTAATACGTGTATGGACACTGTAATAAATGCATGTAATATACATGCAATAGTATCTTCAGCTATGGAATCTTATGGCTGTATAAAATAAGATTGTGTCAGATATTTTTGTGGCCTTCATAGCCGTAGTAGGACTGTAGACACCGAATCGTACCTATGTACATATTCAAGAAGGATTTTCCGAATCAGTCTAGCTGTACAAATACTTTCACGTACAGTCTTTCTATTTGATGAATATTCAGTGATATTTGTTGAAACATTCTTCACATTCTTGTAATAAATAGTCTACCTAACTCGAAAATTATTCTTACTTACCATGTCCCGCGTCGCCAGTCCCCTACCTATGACCTATGGTTACTTTATAAAAGTAAAGTATTTCGCTTCAAAGCAAACATGTTAGTTTCTATTTTGTGTTGACTTGAAGAATCATTCACGCTCCTAACCGTCTGGCTGACTCTCTGATTATTCAGTGTCGTTGTTAGCATGTAACCCGCGTACCCGTCATTTGCGACACGACGCATTGTCTATATCAAACACCGCCGCAGGTGCGAGGCGTCCTGTTTATATGCATCTATTTATTTGCATTCCCGTGCAGTTCGTGGACCCCGGATGGCCGGAATCATTGTGTGACTTCCCAAAGACAATGATTATAAGTTAATATGCAGCTTAAAGGTAGTTAGTGCCTTTTGTTTGTGGTTGGACGCCCCCGCTTCGACCTTATAACAATGCACTGTCAGCAGATTAAGCCGGATAAACTTTGGGTTGCCAGAAGACTTTTTACAATTCCCTCATAAAATCTCTGAATCTTGAACAATTTTTAAATTTTGATACATCACCTGCGACGCAAACGACTTGAATTGAAATGTGCAGTTTCAGTTAATTTATTTTCTATACAGTTGCTCAAAAAGTGCCCTTCTTTTGCTGCGTGCGCTAAGTTCGTCTCTTCCACTTTTTTTAAATGAGGTTTAATTAATTACTGTTTACCGAAGAGTTTTATTGTTAGTGAACTTTACCGAGACGTAATAAATAAAAATAAACAAAAAATATTTCCTACAATCGACAACAAATAGAAACACAGTGTGTTTATCATAGGCAGTGTACACGTGTGTGTTCATTTTTGTACACTGAAGTGTCCCGAATAAACGTTTTTCTTTATTTCTTTGTTTCTTTCTTTCTTTGTTGATAATTTAGCATATGAGTGACACAC
This sequence comes from Lathronympha strigana, assembly GCA_949128165.1. NCBI lineage: Eukaryota > Metazoa > Arthropoda > Insecta > Lepidoptera > Tortricidae > Lathronympha > Lathronympha strigana. The sequence goes on along the minus strand of OX421907.1, from coordinate 7,357,516 downwards.
CACGTTCGGATGTCACTTTTCTTCAATTAAGACATTTGTCAACAATCAAAATGTTATAAGTGACATAAATAAAAACGATAATCAACATCGACGAAAAAGCTTTCATACTATTCTATGAGGATTTATTACGGCATGAGTTATAGTTGCATACAGGATACAGGCTGCTCTTAAGCAACAAATTGTAATTTGTTAATTTCACCGATTATTATGATGATATTTTGTACATTGATTCTAAACACCGTAACGCTTATGTACATTTTGCCTATGTCCAATGGCTAAGAACAGCCTGTATTTCACATTAATCCCTGAAATACCGTTTAAGCAAACAAAAGCGTCTGCCTACTTCGGCAAAATTTTGGCCATTGTAAAATCAATTAAACCCAATTTCCATGTAAAGGACGAGTTGGAATTGTCAGAAATCGAGCAAACGCTGACTTATCTCTCCGTACAGAAGAAGCTGATGATGATGATGAATGATTCGCCGTCATCATCGTATCACCTACCTGCTAAATTCAAACGTTTCTTTATGAAAAACTATATTTAAGTATCATTTCTTGAAGTCAAACTTGACTACCCCTATTTCCATAGAAATCGGGGAAAAACTTAGAAATGTCATAAATCCTCCACGCAAGATAGCTTTTGAAATTTTGAGGAATTATAGCTGTCATATTTTAAATACACTTCATAAAAAATAAAACGATAAAATTGGAAATTATATGAGATTAAAAAGAAAGTGTTAAAAAGCTTTAGTAATTTATAACTTCTAATTTAATAGCACTAAGATGATCGTTTTTTTAAATTAAAGAGTATGTCTCACTTACGAGTATACTCAGAAATAAAAATTGACAGTACTTACTTTAGAAAATAAACCAATAAACATGATTTTTTAAGGTCATTGATCTAATCTACAAAAAATCATTATACTTACATAAACTACTTATGTAAGAGCCGGGAGTTTTACAGTCGGATGTAGTATATTATAAAAATATAAAAAAATAAAAAAACTAAGGTAGTCAAAACTGATGGCAAATCAATCCCACACTGTATGTCGGGAAAAACTCTGAAGTATGGTAATCCTGTATTCTCTAGGGTGTAGTGTTCGGATGTTTCTGACCTGCCCTCCGTTGTCTGCACTTTGTCAGTTACGTAATATTCTTGTACCATTGTGGTGTCCACTTCTATTGTAATACGCTTATTGGTGTGTAAGTATTTTAAATTCTGGCTCGATTAAGGTTCTGCATATAATCTTGAAATATGATTTCTCAAATATCAATGGTAAAAATGTTTGCCAATTGATTTCAACAATATTTATCATCATTTTCCTCGTCGTTGCTGCGCTAGTTTTATTGAGGAATCGACGGCGTTGTTTACATTTTGCTTGGATATAGGTGATTTTTTTTTGGTGAAATACGAGTAAATATAATATGACTGGATATAGAATGTTCCTGTTTATGACTTAACCCTTTTCCAGGCCCCGTTAACTCGTAGATTGAATTCTCTAATTATTTTGCCAATAAATTATGAAAAGAATATGAAAGTCAGAAATGAGAGAGATATTAAAAGCGCTCTTAACAAATGGACACAATTGACTGAAGCCATGCACAACATTGCTCTTTTAATTGTAAAGAAAAAATAAAGCAATATATTATAAATACCTATTATATTATAAATACTTATTTTCTATCCTTATTTGACGACCGGTTGGCGTAGTTGGTAGTGACCCTGCCTGCTATGCCGATGGTCCTGGGTTCGAATCCCGGTAAGGGCATTTATTTGTGTGATGAACACAGATATTTGTTCCTGAGTCATAGATGTTTTCTATGTATTTATGTATTTGTATATTAATTATATTTATAAGTATATATCGTTGTCTGAGTACCCGTAACACAAGCCTTATTGAGCTTACTGCGGGACTTAGTCAGTTTGTGTAAGAATGTCCTGTAATATTTATTTATTTATTATTTATTATCCACTTAACTCCATTTTGTTAAGTTTAACGTTTTGACCGCCAAAACATATGATGTCTATAAAATCTGTGTCACTCACGCCAATGATGGCAATTGACGTCATTTATTTAGGTATTGATGTTTTATTCTTTGTTATTTCTTTAAAAATGTTAATTTTTTTTTTTTCAAATTTTTTTTTCACTCCCACGGCGTCAGTGGCACGGCAAATTGTTTCGCAGCTTTGCTTTCAAAAGATTAATGCATCATCATCCCTAAAATGAATGTGCAGTCGTACGCCCTTCATTAGGTGTTTTTAATTTGAATATGGAATGAGCTAAGAAAAAGATAACGTACGAATGTAACGATATACGCGTTTCTTTAAACAATGAACGGCCGAATTCTATTAATATTGCAGTTGTACTTTTACAGCAATAAACTTCAACTGCAATATTGAGAGAATTCGGCCGTTCATCTACAGCAAACTGCACTCTACACTAGTTTACACATAACCAGTAGCGGAATCCATTAGTTCCAGTGAGTGAGGATTATTGGGCCACGATTATTATGTGTTTGATTTGTGTCGGAATGAATCGTCACGTCTCAACATACATATCAATTTACCAGTATTGTAACTTCATTCGTCTCAGATTCGTCTTAAACTACAAAAATACATGATGCTTAAACAACTACTCGTACTTATGTAGCTAATGCAAAATGTATTTATTGTGCTGCTGTGGGCGAGATGTCGTTTGTAGTTTGTAAATTTTACTGAAAATAGGGCGCCGGGGGATGTCATGATATTCGTTTAAATGCAACATATTGTTTATAACGGTATGGAGACATGGCTGTTTCATGGATATGTTGTATAATAGACACGAAAGTGATTTTTATTTGTCCTCGGAAGTAATTGTGATACGATTTATAAACTGCCCTGTCATACTAGAGTTTGATAGAGGTATAGGTAGAGCAGTAGAGCTAGTAAAGATAGGCTTTCCAGAATTAAGAATTTGGTACTACGATATCTGATAACTTTTTCAGAGTAAAAAGGTTTATTCACTTGTTAGTCCATATATTTTTGGTGGTAAAATTTACTACACACGAATGCATGTAAACGCAATATTGCCTCCGTTTCTTTGTAAGTAAAAACTGTGTCCAAACTCCCACATTGTGCGTTCAAAACGGTCAAAATACTGATGTAGGTATGTATGACTGGCCCGTTCTGGTCACGTAGCTGCACTCATTCCCGTGCCCAATTCGTCGCGGGTACGTATCGCTAGTAATTGACGTCCGATCCGATCCGCCACTGTCCGATTTACAGTGATCGTCACATATATTGGAGCAGCCAAGGTGTTCAAAAATATATGAGCACACCGGTATTTTCAAGGCGATAGAGTGCATGTTTAGTTAATTTTAAGTACCTTTGTCGCTCCGATTTATTTGATGGCGACTGTACAGCGGACATGATCAATGACTTACATAATAATGTATACATCTATTATTTATTGATACAATAATTACGCTTAATGAGTCTTTATGAAAGAGGGCTTCGCTTCCATAAAGAAAGTCACTTTAAGGTCTTACTTAACCCTTTAGTGGGACACGGGCATGTCGGGCATGCGTGATAGCTAATATACTGCACCTACCTAACACCTAATTCGATAGAAATGTCAAACTGTAAAAGGTGCGTGAGTTTGTAATTTCACGCCAAAGTAAAACGTGGAGTTCTCTACAATTAACGACTTATAATTTTCTTTTTGCTGTAGGCATTCGGAAATTCAAAGGGAAAGCACTCGTATGAGAGGACGTCGACCCGGTTTATTCAGAAGTGGAGTGGAAAACCAGATGTTCAATTTAAAGATCAATTAGATAGAGACGTAGATAAGGATCTCTCTTGCTTAGTTGCTAGTGATATTGACCTTCCTGTTTGTAAGGAAGTTTAGAGGTGTTTTTGTATTGTCAGATTTTTTGGTCATGTTTAAGTTAAGTTGTTGATTAATTTTCTTACTGTATTTTGTATGTTTCTATCTTTAAAAATTTTACTAAATTATTGTTGTCGTGGTTGGGTGCATACTTGCAAATTAGGTACGGCAAATTTTTAATGGAGATTCCACATACTCTTCGGCACCAAGAGTTGTAATTACTAATTACGTATGTTTATGAGCTTGTGTCCTATTAGATAGACACGAATAGGTGTGAGGTAATTGACTTCCTAAAACAGTCCCGCCTACGTTATTTGTAACGTTAAACCAGTGCACACGAATTGCAATATTAATTAACACTAGGGAATAGGTGAAATAAATTAGAATATGAGTATGAAACACAAAGCTGTCCTATAGACAATAGTTTTATGTGCCTAATTCACAAAACATGTAGACATCGAGAGCTAGTTCAACTTGACCTCCACTAGCAGACGTTACAGTTACTTGTCAAAGCTCGATATCGAGCTTTAATAAAGCAGTGTACCAGCACGGTTAGCACAAGACACCGCGCGAGATATCTCGCGGTCGAGAAATAAATCTGTCACTTTCTAACTGTTCGGAGTAAACAACGACAGGTGTGTCTCGAGTTCGACACAAGTTCACACAACTAACCGTGCAGGTGGACTTTATTAAAAATAGCCTAGATCGGGTATTCAGATCGCTTAAGAATAGGTAGGCGATCTAACCTCAACAATCAAAGCAACTACGTTTGCGGGTGTGATAGGAGTTCACATTTTAAGAGGCCGGTATATAAATTCGGTCGATTTAGCTTAACTTTTTGCCATGAGTTTTCATAGATACAACATTTTACATGTTTGATACAAACATTGAAAGATCATTTCAATTTAGGTAAATGGAATAAATGAAAAACTTTTTCAATATTGTTCTCAGTTTTTACACATACACATACATACATACTCTATCCAAAAAATATAAATAGTGTATACCTATCTCTCGTATTTTTTTTCTTAAACAGCAGTTCAAATCACTCTAAATGCGATCCATAAAATATGCGACGTAATCTCTGAATGCTCATTCCGCTCTCAGAGCTCGTGGAGTGCGGTGATATCGCTCCGCGCTTTGACAATATTTACAACGATGAGAGGCTGAGAGTACAGAGGAACGGGTTAGTATTGGATATCGAGATATTGGCTAGCTGAGTAGCCCCTTGTAATATGGTGACCTTTGGTATGCCTATTTAATAAGATGTTACTGTGCAAAATTTATTTATTATTTGAATCAATACCGGACTCTTAATACTGGTTCTCTTGAGGCGATACGCTCTATATGCGTTATGAGTAACGACACAGCAGACGGGCGCGCTAGACGCATAGATGTGGGTAGTTGTGGTTACACCACTGTCGGCTCCTTGTCAAAGTTCAGTGGAGCTGGAAGGGAGCCAACGCGGCTATCGGCGTACTTCCAGGTGCGACCGCACTTTCATTGCTTTTTCATTTGACTCCGAGACATCTAATACAATTTTGTCATTTTAAATTCAATTAATAAAATGTACCTATAAAAATGAAAATCAGTATGACTACTAAGAAACATCTGCCACTTTTCTTTTCGTCAATTGTCGATTTTTTCAGATCTTTACATTTAGGTACAATGGTTTGTTATTGCCTAAACAGGTCAATATTAATTTGGGATTGGCACGGAAACGTTTAAAATCGATAGTTTTTAAATTCTTATATCCGCCATTTGTATCAAAATAATCTCATATAATAACGATAAATTGCAATTGCATTCAAGCATCGTGTAGAAACGTTGGCATTCAGTGACCGCAAGAAAACATTTTCGTCCCTCTTCCTGATGTTATTGTGTGGAGACTTCCTGGTGAGATCACGTTTATTTCTAAGCCGCAAGTATTCGCCGTAACAACGTACAATGCACTAACGTGTATCTCTGTCTACCCGCACGTCTGCCTCGGGATCTCGCGGCGATTCATCCAACATAATGGTCGCGTCAGAACAACGGTGAAAATTAATCGGACTTTTTTGTTGTCGAGTCATGCGGCTTCCGTCCTTAAATTAAATACTGGAAAGGAAGATATCCTTGTGCTTTTTTATTTACATCATGATATGTGCTTTTCTTAAATGAAATAGACCACCCGACCGACCACAACTGACTAGTGACTGTTAGTTTATTTTAATCTTAGCTGGTTTGAGATGGTCGATACGTACCTTTTGAATACGTTCTAACGCGGAGTATAATTTTTAATTCCGTGACGTTTTAACAATGAACATTTCCGTGTAACGACGGGGGCAGGATTGTCAAGATTTATCGTTAAATCGTCGCTTCTTCCGACACATATATCGTCATAAAGAAAACTCGGAGATAGAGAGTTCTATATTTAAAACGTAATGCCGAGGTTACAACACATGTCTTACTAGACGCTAATCGTAATCGCGCTGAATGCCGAGCCCTCCGCCACGACGTCTCAGATCTTAATACAGATAAATTGCAGATCAAGTTACACCGGCGCTTGTTAATCCTTGGATATTACTTAACATTAACATTCAAATTACAATTCTCATCACTCACTTTCATTGATCTTGTAAACCAGGTTAGTGTGGCTAGCTTATATACGTGGTTTTGGGAATATCAATTGATATTGATGATTCGAAAGTGGATTTAATTTACATGCAAATGTTGTGAATTTATCTGATTTAGACAGTTGTTTCGTTTTGGTTGTAAGTATGCAACTTCGTAATCGCGGGCGCAAGCTTACTTGTCGCGGACTCTTCGGAATGCCGTTTGGTGGCCACTTATTGTAAATTTGCACTGATGTTGCAATTCCATGACTCACCGCAGTGCGCAATTATATTTTTTCAACCTCCGTATTAAGTGATTTCATAAAAACCAACCCAACATTTACATACCTATTTGACAGGACCTTCGTCATTATGATAACGTAATAGCCGCGTTATGAATTCTGTTTGTTTTAAACCCCTAATTAAATCCTGGAATGCTGCTCCGATGCACGTGTTTCAACAACCCCTGTCAAATGGGTGGAACGCATGTCAAAGCACGTCTGCCACCTTAACAACAACTTAACACCCACGGCGGCTTGTTAATCCAGCCGATGACAGTATACTGACATCGTCAATGAATTACAAAAAAGCTTAACACAGAAAGAAGGAATAATTGAGCTTGTCAGGAAGAGATCGCTTTTTAGTAATAAAACCGCCTGTTGTTTTTATAATAAATTGATTCTTTGCTTTTTTTTTCTGACATTGTTATTTCTTGGGTCAAGAAATAATTTTTACTTAATTCTTTTGTAGCACTTTGTTTGGGAGTTCTAGAATGCGTTCACGTTATCAGCTTGCGTTAGGTCGTGTCACATCACGTCCTCATTTCTGAGGCGTGTCAGTCTGTGAAGATTGGACATATGTACATAAGAGAAGTATTAGTAACGCATTCTTGTTCAGACGCAAAACAAAAACAATTAAGTAAACAAAGGAGCCACTAGTCAAGTGTTTGAGTAGAGAAAGTGCGATATTTCAGTATGCGTATGGGGTATTTCGTGTACGTATTTATCCTTTCCGTGGTAGTATTGTGACTATCAGGCAAATGGGTTACAGACGGCAGACGGCGCGGCGGCCGGTCCATTGCGCAAACTAGCAATTAATTTGTATACACTAGACTGCTGGATTAACGCGGTATACTAAACGAATTTTGTAAGCATTGCATTTATCTTGTGCACATGTAAGTGCAATGTTCTAATTTTAGCTAACTATGTACTGATCGATGAACCCCGTAAATAATTAAATGTTGTCTTAAGTAACATATCTACGATTTACGAGTGAGGGCCAGTTGCACCAACCGGGGTTATCCAACTAACGCAGACTACGCAGAGTAAAGTTTTTATTTCATATGGAATTTGACAGTTAAGTCCACATCCTCGACAAAAGAGAGCGGAATAGATCTAATTGCAAGAGCACGCGAAAAATGATGAGGCGAGAGCAGGCGGGCGCCTCAAAATAAACCGCGTAATCAGATAATGACTGTTTACAACTAAAACTACACCTTTTGTAGATTTTACTAGATTAGATAGAGAAAGCTTTTACTAGATTTAAGAATTTATATTAAGAATTTATAAATTCAAGGGTTTCAACCCTCTAACTGAAACATGTAAAAAAGGAATTAGCACAGGAAATATGTTGAAGTTGTATGTATATGAATATCAGGTAGTTGTTATCAATATTGAGATCTAGACGTCTGAATGATAACAATTTTACCACTGTGCTAGCGGGTACCTGGTTTAGGTACCTGGACCTAAACCACGAAAATAGAACGATTGCAAATATGTATCTCCATCTTTGTCACACTTGCATATTAGAGTGACAAAGAGGTTTTCCCGTCAATGCTAATTTTCGATGTTCGTGGTAGGCGTGCTGGTTGGCGCAAGTGGCGCTAAGACAGATAATTTAAGAGTGACGCTTACTTAAGGACACTCAGCTAAATGAAATTGGCTAGGTAATCATTAAAAAAATCTGTGAACAGAACGGAGACGGTGTATCTAGTTAATAGACTTTTGTAATACGAAACAAATAAATTTACCATTTGTCTTCAAATCGTTGTGTCCGATTTGGTTGCGGTTTTCGCTAAAGCTTACGGAAAACACCAGCAATCTTGTGTATGTAACATCTTTAATTCTTTACGCGTTTGAGTGTAGGTATTTATTACTGCTTAACAAGCGTACGTTTGCGTGAGTAGAGTATATTTATTGTACCTATAAGAGTATAAGTTTTTGTTAGGAAATTAATATGTACCTACTTATGTACTCGTACTTCTGATCTGTGCTAAAATAGCTTTTACGGCGACTATATGTGACCTAAACATGTCGGTGTAAGCTTTATCATTGCCGTTGTGACATGAAAATGTGAATCACGTAACTGCGTTTCATGTATTTTATACAAGGACGGCCTATTGTCATCCTACTGTAATATTGCATAATAATTACACTAATGAATAAAAAAAGCAAAAGACACATTTTTAAACAATATACAATTTATAAAGATATGTAAATTAAACATTATGACTAGTATATCCGAAACCTACTCGGCATTCAAATTCTAGGTTTGAGAGCTAACCATCATCACTCGCGCTATGAATTTCACACGTACTTACTCGTAGGTATGTACTTTACGTATAAGCAATACTTGGTGACTTGCTACAAATTTCTCTATTATTAATAAATTTTATTGCCTAATTGGGGAGACAACAACCTCAATTAAAATTAACGCTAGACCTCAGCCATCACCGTAGAAAATTTCATACGCAAACGCTTGACTGGGATGAACTGCTTGCCGATGTTTTATCAATATCCTGGAGTGTGTGGTAGTTACTTCAAAACAGGGGCGGACAGATACAGTATATGACATCCCTAGAATTGTAGGTGTTATCTGACATACTTAGACAGCCTGTTTGCTTGTTAGCCGCTGAAATGGAATTAAAAACAAACAATTGAGTATGTTTCCAAAACGCCATTTGTTATAAACGATAGCGTGCAGATGCTATAAAAACTGCGTTCACTACGAACACGAACGTATGTGCTCCTGAATCGTTATAAGTAATCCTGATATTTTTGTCGTTTTCACGATTGTCGCTTATGGATTTAGAGATATTGCTGATTTTGTTAACCTAGACAAATATGAAAAATTATAGAAATATTAATATTATAATAAATAACGGACAACACTGAACTATTTTAGTCACTACGGGCGACATGTTTCGGACATAACAGATTCTTTCAATTAGTAAAGCTGGCGAAAAGTTTGTTACTTTTTATAAAATTAGTTATATAATAATATTTGTATAGATTTATGCATATAAAGTGCAGATATTATGTTAAATAATGCAAGTATAAGAATTGTTATTTCTCTAAAGTTATGAACAGTGACAATGTGGTAGGCTAGATCACTTTTCATACAAAAATTGTGCTAGAAGTATCTACTTATCTTCGAAGCCACTTTTTTGATACAAAACTGTATTACTTTTATATTTATTACTTTTATTTGTTAGTTTAGTTTTATTCATAAATTAACGTCAACTAGGTGTTGAAGTAATAATGTTAATTTTATCGTATTTTTTGAAATAAGTTAATAGTCAAACGCATTGAAGTAGTTGATTCCTTTCCTTTGGTTTGATAATAATAATATATTTCTAAGAAAGGATAACTGGAAAAAATCATGACCGCGGGCGGGACTCGAACCAGCGACTCAGAGATACCAGCTCATCGCTCTTCCAACTGAGCTACCTAGACCACACCCGTGGCCTCAAATTTCTCCACCATATCCCTCGTATGCGCCTTAGGGGGTTATGCGCGTTGCTGCTTAAAAATAATAGTTGAATGATAATATATAGGTTTAAAATAGGGTTGATATCGCGTGACTTACTATCATTTCGTGGTGTTATGCCATTAGATTAGAGTGTTTTTCATCCATATTTTTTTATCTGTCGGTCATTTAATTCAATAATGGATTTAACTGCCCTACGGAAAGTACCTATTTTGATTTTGGGCCGAATGAATTAGAATGCGCTTATGAAATATTACGGGCGATACCGTGAATATAATGCACTATATTACGGGCGATACGGTGAATTGGTAACTAAGTTAAATTTAAATTCAAGGAGTCAAAAGATGCATAGTTTATGACATTACTAACGCAACACAATGTCATAAAATAACGCAATTACAAGAAAATTTGTGAGAGTCAGAATGGCGGGTGTATCTAAACAATTATAAGAAAGGAATATACCTACCCAAATTTATTACCTAATTGCTACTACAATTTAGTTTTTTTTTTATTTCTAATTTCTTACCTAATTGGTTCCTTCATAATCAAAAAGTATTTCTGCGTTTTCAGTTGTGGTTTCTAAGTTTTTTACATGTTGTCCCTAGAGAAAACGTATACTTAAGCCCAACAGACGCCCATACCGAACCGTGACCTTGGTCTGGTAAGATGTTGGTTCGATCGCTTGTTAATGATTGTTTGCCGTACGGCGTCTGTACAGCTTACATGTTTTCCCTAAGGACAAATGTAAAAACTCGGAAACCACAAATGAAAATGCAGAAATTCTTTTTGATTATGAAGGTACCAATTTGGTACTAAATTATAAGTTTATAACATCCACTAAATACCCATGTGATTGATGGGATCAATTCAAACTATAAAACCCCCGCCAACCTGACTGTCAGGTTGGCGGGTGTAACTGATTTTCGTAATAACTTTAATTACGCGGAGAGGTACTAATTATTTAAACAGAGGTATTAAATAGTAGCAAATAGGTACACAATTTTGGTATATTACTTTCTTATATTTGTTTAGGTACACCCGCCATTCTGACTCTCCCAAAAATGTATAAGTACAATTTGAACGCAAAAAAGGTAAACACTAACCACTTTATTCATAAAAACGTAACGTGCCTCTAATAGTTACTTTGTGTTATCCCTTTCTAACAAGTAAAAACAAATGTCAAACTGACAGACAACGAGAAATGCTGGCCATATAGGTTCGGGCATATCTGCCAATAAATGTATGGGAAATTTGTCTGGCGGATGCCCGGCGGACACACCCACTATGGAGATCTGATGGATTACCCGCATGTACATATATGGCCGGCAAAACAATAATTGCAAATTATATTTCTTTTAAAACACCTAGTCATTATAATCACTTTGTTCTAAGTTTAATCGTATAACCTTATCCTTAAAATGTTAAAGAAACTAAAATATGTACATAGTACAATGTAGTACAAAGCATTCCCTTTATTTGAGGAAGTGTCTTTTAGTTTAAATAAGTTAATGACACGCGACTAAAGCTCATAGCTATTACATAAACTGTCTAATCCCACTAAACCTTTACTTTATCAACAGAACCACTCATCCATCTTACGTTCACGAGAATAACGTCATAAAGGACTAAAGAGCACATATACGCATACAACGTTGTTATAATAAATGTTTGTTTGTTGGTGGCGACAAAAAGCTTACAGTTTACGTCGTTAATCTCTTTATCAAATAGTTGAGACTGTAAGTGCGGGGGCCGCGGCTGCGCATTGTGCAACCTCACAACTGCATATTTTAGTCACTCTAATCACATACCTACTACTATCGTAGCACCCATTTTCGTGAAACTCTTAACAACAGTATTTAGTTGTGGCGGCGCGACCAAATATAACTTGATTCCCATCGGCTTGTCTAATTATCAGTCGGTTGAGCACTTTTACTACGGTTCATGAAGAATTGAAGACAAGTAAATCCAAATTGATTCCGGTTTTTCTACGAATCTTTTAAGAGAATACTGAACTAGTATTAAGTTACCACAGTTTTTTTCTTGAGCTTTGTTGCTTGGGCACTTTTATATTGGCACACACCATTATTTCACAAATGCGAAGGCGAACACAGATTATGTTATTAAAATGTTAAAAGTCAGGATACTGACACTGACGGCAATATTTTTACTGCGCACGAAACGCGCTTGCACACTCCTTGCAAACTGTAATCAACCCCATCTTCGGGACAATACCCTTTGCCTAATGACACCTTGGAAACGTTATTCAAATAACCGCTCACTTTGTATCACCTCTTAAAATATCAGCTGTATGAATCATCAGCGAATACAACACCGTCGTGAAATAAATGTCTATAGGTAACACGAATTCAAAAGCATTTATTTTATCCTTGTCAATTATCTGACTACCAAGCAAAAATAATATCACGTAATATTAGATAGCCATTTTCGTAATTATGTCATACTTAAATATAGCGGAGCTAAGGCAGAACAAGTCTGTAGAACTTAATGTTTATTAATTTTGGTATGACTGGATTTGGATATGGGCAATATCGGCATTACCATGTATTGTTCACGCATAGATACAGAAATGAAAGCATGTAGCTGTTGGTTCCTTCTTTCTAGCACGGAAGCGTGCGGTGCCGACCTGGCGAGGGGGTCGAGACCGCAGGTTCAATGTCTCTGTAACATACGTCAACGTTCTTTGTCGGTAGCACTAAAAAAACAATAGCCATCGGTGACAATTATTTATTTATTATTATTTATTTATTTATTTATTTATTTATTGAACAAATATTCATTAACATTACAGTTATCTTATCACCATTTCGCTAATAAATTAAATATAAATTAACATAAGCATATAGACCTAAACCTAAAATTAAATGTGACATTCACAAAAATTTAGAAAAAAGGCGTGTAGTTCACGCAACTTTAAAAAGAACAAGTCACAGACAATGAACAGATAATGTAGTAAAATTTAAAAGCTTGCATCAGGGACGCCAGCCGGCAGGATTCCTCTGTTTATTTTCACATTTGGTCTCGTTTCGGGCCCATTGGGAATGAATTTTAGGAACGATGCTTTATTTCTTATTATTTAGGTATTCACACGTCCACATTAACCTCCGTGGTTCATAGTTTTGTGTGTTATGATTATGAATGTCTGAGAACCGGCTTCGCCATGACATTATATTAATTACGACATTAGCATGATGATCCGCTTTGAATACGCATTAGGAGGCAGTTATCATGGCCCCACATCTCGCAGCGACATTTTGCGATCCGCATGCAAATAAACGAGTAGGTAATGTGCAGAATACTCTCATGGTCATTCTTATACCTACATAACAAGATACATTTTTCTTTAAGGGTTCTTATATTTTAAATGTAACGGGTTAAAGCTTCGCAAGTAAAGCAACTATAACTATATAACGGCTAAATACACTAAGAAGTCTATAAGGACCGTATCTTAAATTTAGAAACAGATAAAACTTGGTGTAACTGTTAACATATGTATTATTTTGTATTACTTTGTTCTTAGGGTATGATCTGAGGGCTATTTTATATATCTTGGACAAGCGTTATCGATCTCAATTTCAGACTACGTATATTTTACTGACTCCTTGGTACAATTTAAAGAAACAAAATGTTGATGTGCTGCCAAAACATATTATCTTAGAGTCCTCTTCGTGATTGCGCGATTAAGCATCCAGAAAATAAATGTGGTGATTTTATATTTATGCAAAAAAAACGAGTTGTTGAGCAAGAGGGGTGAGGAAACTTAGAAAAAAGAATCAGCTACAAACCAAAGCCTAACGGACATTCAAGGCGTTGAACCGTCGCTAGAGCAGGTCGATAGAAACGCTTAATGATATATATATATATTTCGATATTAAAATCAGAGGTGCGTTAGTAACATGCTATAATCTCTAAACGGCCACCATTACACAGATTCAGATTCTCATATTTAGCAAAAATAATATGATTAGACTACGACCACATGTTTCGCTTTACAAATCATGTGTCGTTGCTTTCGTCGTTGATTTTTTTTCGTATAACATCATCTTTTTCGCATCTATAGGTACAGTCAGCCACACAGCTAACAATACACCCAAAGTGTATTGAAATTGAAATTAATACTACATACACAATGCTATGGTACCTTGAAGCTGTGAAGAAACTAAACCTCTAAGTCAACGCAGTCAAAAGCTACGGCCGTTTATGTCGCATTTTCCATACATTTGCAATGGGAATCAAAATGTATAAGGTAATTCCCGTTGACATATGTAGAATCACCAAATTTGGCAAAAAGCAAGACCTGAGCACAAGTACATTAGAAAATGCGAAAACCGCATAATTGCCGCACACGATAGTTCCGTGCCAGTCGTGCCACCAGTATTTTTAAATACCTAAATGGTCATAAATGGGGGGAGCATCCTTTGTGTGGAACTCTCGGTGAGCGAGTCTGACTCGTACTTAGCCGTTTTTTATTTATTTATTTGTACTAATTTGGGGTTTTATTTTTTTCTTTAGTGACCTAGAATATGAGGGCCGTGATGAGTAGCATGTCTTTGTTTTATTTGACTTCGTAGGTTTTCCAAAGCCCTTGCAATTTACACGTCATTTCGTGTATATTCAAAAAGCAAAGGTTACGAAATGCAAATGCCGGTACTTTCTCTCGTCTCGCAACTGATACGCTGGAAGTATGGAGGTTAAGAAAACATTACATCTCCGTAGGAGATAGGATGCGAAACCCTAATATATGTCACACGACGTTAAATTGGGCGGGGCTTATCCTTGTCGAAGGACTTATAAAGTTTAAAGTAGTCAGATTTTTTGCTGAACATTCACCAAACTGTGTATTGTTGTCCATTGGTCTCTTTATATATAATAGCACTGTTTCCTGCGTTAAAAGAAACGAAAGGCAATGTTTGACCTACATGCATTTTTATGTTCTGTTTAATACTGCTTAACATAGTGTTAACTCGAAGCGACCTCATAAACTATAGGATAATGAATCTGGTATTTGTTTATATAAATGTCTTACACTCGCCCAGGACGCGCGGGTGTTGTTTGTGGAACAAATACGAGACACTTGTGACGCGGGAGCACTAGCCACGGCCGCCGTGTTTGCTCAGGGTTCATGCATGGCTCGCGAGCCGGTGGCAAAGCCCTCGACTACCGCGCGGACACTTGGGATAGGTTGTTATACAAACAACCAAACTGGCTCACTTACACTCGTACTTGAAACCATTACGAGGCAGACGTTTTGCCAAACCTCTTAAGGCAAGTTACACGCGCGTAATGTAACGGATGCAACAGCGATATATCTACTCGTACTGAACAAACCGCAGGATACTTAATCACTCCGTGCGCTTATTGAGATGTGCGATTTACCGGCGAAAGTCTCGAGGCGCTGAACACGCTCCGCGTATGAACAATATTTATGGAGCTTAATTATAAATTGGACATTGCAAATTGAATTTGCTTTGTAAAGGTGTACTTCCCACAGTTCGAAATGCCACACTAATAGCAAGTTTTATATTTTATTAAACTAACTGAAAGTGAAGTTGGATAACAATACCGCTACGCTGCTGTTTCAGTGACAGTAACTATTATAAATATTCATCTTTTGTAGCTCATCGTCATCACTCATAATTAACGCCACCTCGATTGCTTCAAATGAAGCTCTTACCTAACAGATGCTTAAGGCCCTGCATGATAATTATGATATCTCACTTACGCATTCGATTGACCTATTAGTATAGAACAGTTAAATTACCGTATTTTACGTAACGAGCTAGCTTTAATTGCCAATTGAAAAAGTTGAGATTTATTGACGATCAAAGGTTCCTTCAAGCGTTTCCTTGACCGGTATGAAATCATCGGTGTTGCAGCGCTAACGAGTGTTTGCTCTGGTGCTGCCCTTCACTTGAGCGCTCTCCCACGTCGTTATGCAATGATAGGGCTGCAGGGCCCCCGGCGGCAGCTCCCTAGGACCCTGCTACCGGTCTCACTAATAATTAGCCGTAGTTTATGTCGCTCTGACGATTATGATATCAGACGCGTGGGCGGCGGTGGCGTAGCGTTAAGGGTTATTGCAATCGCTCCCCTAAGTAGGTACGGCGATGTGTCTCAGTAAAACCAACATTTAGTCCTCTTCTATTACGGATACTTGCTAAGGATCTGAGTATTTCACTGGTCTACACTTAGCAGGCAATGGGAATACATGGTCAGCGTTGCAGCGCACACCGCTTCGCCAGTTAACTATTACTAATGTCGCCCCACTAATGTCTTGATTTATGCCTTCGGCCCTAGGTTCGTTCACATTTACTCGCTGAGAATTCTAATTAAATCGGTTCTGGACTATGTGACATCCTTAAATTCTGTAGGGGATTTAACAGTTAATGCGTTTTACTAGCAGTGCCACTTTACAAAGATCAAAGTTTAAACTTTACGCCTCGGGTTCCTGCTTGACGAGTAATTGAAATATGATCGCAGCTTTATGCACAGTCAGCGTCGATGGATCTCTGTTACAAAGACAAACATCAATCGATCAATCTTCGTGGTTCCTTGGATGTTTTGTTTACATTGACTCAATTGCAAAATCAATGTGTACTGTTGTCATCCAAAGTGCTAAAATAACAACTGCATATTTATGACTTCTTTAGATATACATGCATAAACTGAAGTGTGAGAAATATTAATATCAATGTATTTATGTTAATTAAATTGTCTAAAATATTAATTGATAGCAACGATTAAAAGCTTATGTAGGTATCATACATTTATATTTCCATATATTTTAAATCTAAAACGTTTGCGAAAGATGCCAAATTTTTTAGAAAGAGAGGAAAAGTAGAAAAACTCGTAGCCTCAGGCGAGCGAGGCGAGCGAGGCGAGCCGAGACTCGACCTCGCGACTCTGGAAACGCGCATCGCTCTACCAACTGGCAACTGAGCTGCTGAGACGAGACACACCTGGTGTGAAAAGGTGTTCATGTATAATGCCAGTCTTAAAACTAAATACTTATGATCACTAGCTTCTGTGTCAGTGATCGTAAAATATACCTGAATTATTGCACTTTGATAGTTTATTTAATGGACCCATCTCGCCTAGATATATACCCGCTATTTACCGGCCATGAAATTAAGAAGTTTGGCAAGCGTCCTCTCTTCTATCTGATATCTATTGGGAATTTATTGCTGCTTGATGCATTTTATTAGCTCGCTAATAGGTACATACGTGTACGTGATAACTGTCTTATTCTGATTTAGCGTAAAGAGTCGAGTAGGTACGCTCATGATCACTATACCTACTTAGTGCTGCTAATGTGTTTTAACTTGGATATAAACTGGTTGTAAAATTAATAAATACACTTACCAGCAAGAAACTTCATTCGAAATTCTCAGTTACCATTGGTCGTGAGTGTAATATTCTATAATTAAATCGTGTAAAATCAAGTAACTGCGTAGTAAAATCTTTATATCTTCGATCTGAAGGCTAGGTTTAGTTATAACGTGAATGATTTAATTTAATCGTTACAAGAACCAATGTCATTAAATACTTTATATATTACATATAATTAGACCTCTATATAGTTAATACCCTCATAATAATTAACTTTTTAGTTACAACAAATTTCTTATCTGTGAAAATGTTATTATAGACCAATAATAACATCGACGTCGATAACATTATTATTTTCAAAATTCGAACGTCTCTGAAAAACAAGGAAATTTGATTTGACCGACTTTCGATAGTTCGATATGACGTTTAGTTCGAAACGAAGTGTTAATTGCAAACAATATCGCACGCAAGTCGTACGTTATTTGATATCGAATTATCGAACGACATGAAAATCGGTACCAACTTGTTTGTCCCTAAACTGAAAAAAAAAAATGTCGAAAAGTTTTCATTCATGAAAGCCGTAAAGTCGGTCGAACTTTGGGTATTAAAACATACATATCTATTTGCACGTTATGTACAGTCAAGTGTAAAAATATGGTGGTGCACATCTTACTCAAAAATATGTCCCATAACACCTTATGCCGGTGTAATAAGAGCGTAGTACTATATTTATGAGTCGATTATGTCGAACCATATTTTTGCACTTGACTGTACGCATAGCCGTATTAGCCATACATTTGACGTACCTCTCCCCCGCAAAAATCGGCAGTCTTTTTTGTTTAGAAAATGACAGACATTGCCAGTCCGGTTGATTAAATAATCAAAGCGGTCGAAATATGCGGCTGACACCTTGTTTCATGAACCCACACCCGAGTTTTAATGCGTTTCATTATAACTATAGGTACAAGCATATCTATAACAGTTATAATAGAAACCGGACTCCATAAAATAAGGGTGTTGGGCTCTATTCTATCCGGAGTATCCGGACGGTCCGGATGACCGCGTTTACCCGACCTAGTTTCCGGATTTGCGAGGCTCTACAGTAGGCACAGTCAACCAATTGGAACCCTAGGCCACTCTAGAACCATGTCAAAATGACAAGCAGTAAGAGATTTCTTACAATCTGATTTATAGCTAGCGTCACTATGACATAGTCCTACAGTGGCCTAGGGTTCCAAATGGTTGACTGTACCTACTTACAGAATTACGTACCTACTTATAATGTCATTTAGATCTGTTTGTTCAAGATTCAGACATATGAAATAATATGAATAAGCTTAGATACTTTTAACGACCCAGTGACCCTGCCTACAAAGGATTCGAATCCTGGTCATGACAATTATTTGTGTGTTAGCACGAATATTGGTTCCTGAGTTATGGATGTTTTCTATGTATTTAAGAATTTATAGGTATCTATTATATACATCCTCGCCTAGTTATCACAAGCCTTATTTAACTTACCTTGGGACTAGGTCGATTTATGTAAGATCGTCCCACAATATTAAGTACTTGATTGTTTTGTATTAGTACGGCAATAAGTACGTTTGATGGACGTTCTTGGACATCGCGCGTCAGTTATGTTATGATTAATGGTTCCGATACTTTGCCTTTCCTGCGGAACTATATGATGTTATGAATAATTCGCAATATTCTCACCGACAATCATACTCGTAATATAACATAACGACTAATTACATGTATTATTTATAATATTTTTTAAACTGGCCAAGTGCGAGTTGGACTCGCGCACCGAGGGTTCCGTGCAAACTGTTTGTTGCAACTGCATCTCGAAGTAGACATTTGTCGTTAGCCCTATGTATCGGCAGATTGGATCACTCGTTTTCACGGCATAGAGTTAGTAGAAGAGATGTTTTTTATATCCCGTAAACTGAATTTTTATACTTTATTTCAAATAAGGTACACACACCATGATATCATATAAATTTAAAGGGTCAATACCTATTATTCCTTTAATATTTTTGATAATGGTAAAGTTGTTTTTTTCCTTCGTTAACTTCGGAGATCAAGGGGTAGGGGAATGGTATATTTTTAAATTTTAGTATACAAATAAAAAAAAATATAGGTACTGTAAAAATAAACAATAAATTGTTTTAGTATGTGCAAATCAAGTCCGTTCAAATTAAATTTTCTGTCAGTTTTTGCGGGGGAACCACAGCCACACGCACTTTTCACACATTACACACAAAAAACAATGTGTAATGACAACACTAACACAGAAAATGATGCAACTATACTAACAAATCTTGTACGCTTCGAACTATTTTTGCGTACAGACTAGTCACAACACAGACCCGCGTATGCCCATTTTTGCTTATACTTCGGCAAAAGGGAAATGGTACGTATGCGGACTCTCCTCCCTGTGTTGCTTGAAGAATTTTCCCGTACTATTTTTTATTTATTATATTGTTACGTCAACCACGTACTCTACTGTCGTATAAACCCTATTTAAAAAAAACCGATGCAAACAGAAAACTAATAAATAATAATCATTATCAACTTACTAAGTGATGTAATATGTATGAGAATTTCAAATGAAAGTCGGCTCGGGGTTTTTTTAGGTTTAGTAGTTTAAATACTTTAAGATCTTTTCGGAACTTGATTCGTCATCAAGAACGCAATGCAGATTTATTTTAGCTATGATTTTTAAGTTCGTTCCCAGTTTAGCTGGTCCTTTTTGGACTGGATTTGCGCATGACGACATTTCGCTGTGCATGGGCATCTTGCACTATTGTGGCTGGACTATATTTAAGGATATATAACCGGATCCACATGAAAATACGCTTTAGATGTAGGAAACAACGCAATTACCTCTTGTTTTATTATACTCATTAACATTATGATTAGGTATCCAGTATCCACCCCATCAACCACATTTTTATTGCAGTAGTAAAATTAAAGCCGGATCCGCAATTATAATTACGTTTTAATAGCGTCCTTTTTAATCTGCGTCTAGTTGCTTTAATAATTTGCAAATATAGGTTATGTTATGTTTATTATGATTTCAGTTCCGAAACCAATTAATACCTACACCTCATTTTCTAAGGTCGCCATAATTTAGCGGGTGCAGATAAAAGCGAATTTTATTGCTCAACCTCACGATGCATAATTATGAATATGAATCTTTTATAATGGCTTTGTTTGTGTTTTATGCTAAGTGGATATCACAAGGAAAATAATAATATTACCTATGTGTTTCATATTTTTACCTGATCAATATCATAAACGGTATGATGATCATCAAAATCGTTCTCTTAGTTAACTTGTAAAGTAGTTTTATTGCAGTGGTTTACTTAAAAAATGACTTATTCTGTCACAAATTTTTCGTTTACTTACCAAAAAGATAATGTTATCGCGGCGTCGCTAAACACTATACTTTTCCTTAAAATTAACGTAAAGGTAACAACGAAGTGATATTCGCACGTCGGATGCGCACGCAATCAAAACACACAACGATGATAAGATAACACACCGACCTAGGGTGGCTTCAGAAGCGCAGTTATCCTAGGGCTTCACAATCACTGTCACTGGTCATCGCACGTGAACTCGCGTGTGGGTTGGCAAGGGTGCGCGACAGGTGCGCGCGCCGCAGCATCCGCAGCGGCTGTGGCGCCGGCGCGGGCGCAGCGCCATGCGCCACGCCCCGTGCGTGCGGCTGCGCGCTCCCCGCCCGCCTGAAGCCTGAACTTGAAGACTTTCAAGAGGCTTTCATACAAATTCTAATTAGTAGTTATGGAGTCTAAATGTGCAAACATATCTTAGTTTAATATAGCTTGCCCATAAGTTCTGCCACAAGAGTAAACCTGCATTTTTATTATTACCTCAAAACGTAACCAAACGCAGGTTTCAGTACTATGAACCGATACCATTATTGGTATTTTATTATAGGTGTATTATCTGTAAACTAAATATTACTAACGGCCTCCTAGCCTAGTTAGTAGTGACTCTGCCTACGAAGCAGGAGGTCCCGGGTTCGAATCCTGGTCAGGGCATTTATTTGTGTGTTTATCACAAATATTTGTTCCTGAGTTATGGATGTTTTCTATGTATTTAAGTATTTATAGTATTTATATATATCTATCTATTATATATATATCGTAGTCTAGTATCCACAACAAAAGCCTTATTGTTACCGTGGGACTAGGTCGATTTGTATAAGATTGTCCCACAATATATATATATATATATATATATATATATATATAGTACCGTTAGTTAAACAAACGGATAGGTTAGGTTAGGTTAGCTTTTTATATCCCTAGTCAAATTATAATCTGTCGGGAGTTCACAATTTAGGTTAGTTTTAGTTTTAACCACTAAAGCGTAATGATTTTTTGAAAATTTATTGACCAGCAATATATTGCGTATATCTACTAAAAATACTTATTTGACAGCAGTTAAAATTTATCACTTGTGACGGTTGTGATGTCACGCCAGTAAGACAAAGTAGCGATACATTGCGTGCTGAATTATTTCATAAGGAAAAACCAAATAGATACCTACTTAGTTAAAAATGAAATTTAATTGCAATATTGGGTCATAGCACTAACGCCTACGTCCGTCCGGTTAAAATTTGAGGTAATATTTCAAAAAATACACGCTGTATATGGCTGAGATAAATATACAATACAATACAATAACTCTTTATTGCACCTCAAAACAACAAAAATAACACAAACTGGTATAGATTACACATGAAAAAGAGGCAAACAACAGGCGGTCTTATCGCTAAAGAGCGATCTCTTCCAGACAACCTTTGGGTAGAGGAGACACTACACTAAGAAAAGTATACATACAGTAGGTGGTGCAAAACTGGAAAAAGTATTATGTGAGAACCAATATATATGACATAAACAGAAAAAACAAATCTACAAAAAAAAGAAAACAAACACACACACACAATTATATATACATACATATATATATGTTCATACCAAAATACATAAAAATATAAATACATATATACAAATACAAACTAATTAAGCGAAATGATGATAGCATAGCAGATTACTGAAATTACACAGTCAAATTAAAGGAAAACAATAGTTACATGAACAGGAACTAAGGAAGTGATAAATAGTGCTTTTTAAGGAGAGATTTGAAAGAAGCAACAGATTCAGCACGCCTTATATCAAGAGGGAGAGAGTTCCACAGCCGGGAATATAATATAATACCTACTTACTATACTGTTACTTACAAAGCTTTTAATGTTTAAATGTACGTATCTAGGTTTACAAAGTTTGTTTTACAATGGTCAAAGTATACTTTGTACCTATAATAATATGTAGGTATAGGTAATATATTATAAATATTATATGTATAATATCTCAAATTTGCATTTTTAAAAACTTCCACATTATTATAACCTTATAACATTATCAGATGCGAGTAGGTATACTAGGTATCTAGTGAAAATGAGAATTGTTGGAGTCACAATTGCTTATAATTTATAGTATGTATGTATTTATGTTAAACCTACAGATAGATGCATATATTTCTTAATGAATAAATATTCATGATATCGGAAAACAATGATAATGACAATGAAAAGTATGTATTGCGAGGTATACTATATAATATAATATCGAAATATATATTAGAACATATTTCGGAATTTGTATTTGGTTATGTATTTTGCCTTTTTTTTAGTATTGGACAAAAATATACGCAGATTTTATTGAAACCTCCTAAAAACGAATACTAATATTTCGGTGCTAAACAGATATAAAGCGTAAGCGTAAGTTTGATGCGTATAAGTTTTAAGAACAGGTTACGTTGAATTATACAAAAAATGTACTAAAAATGTATTACATAATAATGTATAATTACTTGCATTGAAGCGTCATTCAATAGTCTTGTGACAGACTTTACAGAACTTTTCAATTATAGACATTTAAAAATATGCTTTTATAAAATATGCTTAATTAAACCTATTCAATGTAACATGGCCACTTTACGGTAGTTCTAGTTACGTACTTACTTACAGAGATTTCTGTACTTAATTTTAAAGTCAGTAATTTCAGAAGTTAATTTCATCGTAAATTGTATGCGTATATTCAGATCTTTTATGCGTCAGATAAATTATAAGCCTAGCTTTCACAAAAACACCTAGAGAAAGGACTATAAAATAGAGCTATGAAGTGTGAATATTGAATTACACCCGCTTTACACTTTTGGAAATGTAACCTCTACGGAGGCGGTAAGAACATACTGTCGATATTCTTCCTGCATTTCCCGTGATTTTGAGCGCAGTGCGTGAGAAAAACCGAAGTTAGAACCTATAAATTGTAAATTTAATTTTACTAAACGAGTCTTTTGATTGGGCGCTAATTAAGAAAACATGGCATTGAATGTGACTAATGTTCGTTTTATGGTGAAACGACGTCGCGTGTGTTTGTATGCTGTGTAGTTGATTCAAACACTTGTGTTGCATCATGTCGTAAATATTAAAGTTCTCAAACGCTCCATTCGATAAACGTAATCAATATTGGTTCTGTTGCTACTTTCAATTACATGCATACGCTTTCCCTTCAATGTTTTCATTGGTGCAAATGCAAATATACTTGTAAGTAGCCATCATCAAGTTTAAGTTATGCTTGATTTCGGTCAGTCAGCAACCATGTATGAAGGCAGAAAACTCGGAGGACTTAAGAATAACTATCGTTTTTTTTAAATGGTGGAGTGAAATGACAGGTATGTAACATCGGAATTAATTCAGAATCCATGCGTTATTTGGTTAAAAAAAATGATTTTGTGTAATCTAAACTGAGGAGAGCTATTCTATACCACCACTGAGTTATCAGAGCGGAATTTTGCTATGTACTTACTGAATTAATTATATAAATATGTGTATTTGCATCCCGCGAATACTTGGAAGGCTTACTTGAACCACTTATCGCGACAGACATCTTGACGTTATGTTTGCTTGAATGATATGGGTGTTACTTTTATACTTCTGTGTACTTAATGTGTTTTTTTTTGTTCTGTAAGAATAATTTACTCACAGTGCTTCATCGTACAGCTCTATCTATCTTAAAAAAGAGACGACGGAGTTGATCGTTGATACATTTTAAAGTGGTTCCTCTGTTTGCATATTTGCTTCGCAGAACTCGAAAATAGTTAAAAGCTCGGGAAATGGTATATTGATTGATAGCGACCCTGCCGCGATCCAATACTCGGAGTATTTCCGCGGGCTAGCTCTGGCTGGTGAGGTGACACTGGTGAGAGCTTACTAAAGGATGAAGTAGCGATAGTCCTAATAGGCGCCTGCCCGCCGTTGTTAGTTAAACTCGAGCTTTAGTATTCAACTTACTCTTAGCAGCTGTATAGCTCTCAATTAAGAAAGTTCGTACCTATAGTGGTGACTAGATAATTGTGGTCACGATTTTTTTCTCACATACAACAATTAGGACTTTACAAATTTGATGATAATTGATAACAATATTAGTCGATACACCCCATAGCCACAGGCACAATACACCAGCCTCCAGCCGCCTGCGAGGTATGCTGCAGTCGTGTCGTGTCTGCCGCTACATACATCGTCATACAAAACGCTGACTTTCTGACACATAAAATTGACTACAACGGGGCTTAATCTTAAACTAACCTACGACGTTTCAAGGGCGACATTGCCCCCGCGGTCCCGTGGCCTCGTGGTTGTGGTGGTTGAATTTTTCTCCGGTACCACGGGGCCAATGTCACCTTCGGTTAGTTTTCCAATGTTTTACGCGATTAAGCAACGTTGTAGTAAATTTTATAATGTGTGAGAATCGCGAAAGTTTAAATAAGTGTCTCTTTCTGACACTTTTTTCTTTTTTCACAGTCTGCCTGTAATAGACTTAAGCCCTTGAAAATTTTCATGATCGGTCAAGCAATTTTAAATTATCCTCAAATTTAGAAAGCCATATTTGTAGGTAGTTGTTGCGGAAAAAATCTATTGAGTACCTACGCGGTTAGCGACTTTAGGGTAGGTGTTCTTTGTATAGGTTGATAAGACATAATAACTTTTTTGATAAGAATAGATTTTGGCAAATGATAAGATTAATTAAAACGTAAAACATGAAACTAAACTAACTAAAAATAGTATCATTTCATGTTTTCATTGTCCTACGGTTTTTTTTTTCATCCGCTTGACAAGTTTTACTGGATGTCATTGCCAATCGTGCAAGAATGGGAAATGCTTGTAATGCAATTAGCCAATTATAATTTTCGATTACCGCGTACCGTGTCCACTCACAGCCGGCTGCTCTCGACAGGTTTTGTAGGCTCTGCCTTACGGGAACAGAGCACGGGTGGCCACTGGCCAATTGGCCTTCCCTGACATTGTATGGCATTGGTAGAACAAGCATAGACGAGTCGTACACCAGTGTAAAATGAACTCAACTAAGTTCTCAGCTGTCTCTGCAGTATGGTTAAATACGTACTTTCGGATCTCAAAATGACAACTTATTCTTGTGCACTCGAGTCAAGCTCGGTGATGGGAGAGAATACAGTCCCTGTAAAGTGTAAAGTAAACTTGCGTCTCTGCGGATTATTTATCGCGCAAATTTATAGCTCTTGATTGTCTTGATATTGAAAGATTAAATACTGTGAACAACATTATCGCTGCCTTGAAATAAATAAAAATATCGAATTGTTGTCCGCTCGAGTCAAACGCTTGCCCGAGCTAGGAGATCGGAGGGAATACAGTCCCCGTAAAGTAAACTCGCGTCTTTGCGGATTATTTATTGCGCATAATTATAACTCTTGATATTGAAATATTAAATGCTGTTAACACCATTATCACTGACATGCATGCAGGTCTGAGGTGCTCAATTTTACTTGTTACAGTGATCGATACACTTTTTTTGTACAAAGTAGCGATTTCACCGGTTGTGTCCATTCCATGATTTTATCACTCTGGATCTCAATTTGTTGAAATTCTAAGCTGCAATGCAAAATTTTGTTTCTACTATTATGAGTTTAGAAAATTTTAAAAAGGTAAAGTACTAATCAAATCATTTATTGTAATTAATGTTTTTATTCATGTTTCTTTTTTGTTTTTTAATATTGCCTTGATCAATTGGGGGCCTTGGTCACTTTTTCAGTTGTAATATGACGTCTCTTTCAATTTATAATTTAGAAAATCCTACTAATATTATAACTGCGAAAGTTTTTAAGGATGTTTGTTACTCTTTCACGTAAAAACTACTGAATGGATTTTAATGAAACTTCACTATAATAAAGCTTATACATCAGAATAACACATAGACTACAATTTATAAATATATTGCCCAGACGAAGTCGCGGGCACCAGCTAGTTAACATATAAAAACTTCCCGACGCTAAATTATCAAATATGCATTCAAAAGCTTACAACACCACGGTAAGCTTAGAGCTTACCGTGGGACTAGGTCGATTTGTGTAAGATTGTCCCATAATATTTATTTAATATTTATTTATTTATTTATTTATAAAAGGCAACATGCACGTATTGTTTTTGTACAGTTCTGTGATAGCTTTTATCATTATAATACTGTTGATTAAGGCCGTCCCCTATCCCAATGACCTCGGCGATTTGAGCTTTTTTCCCCTCCCGCTTCCTTTCCTCACCGGTTATACAATACGTCAATAAGCATAAGTTGCCACCTAGGAAGAGCTGCTTGTACTAGGACGCAACCCTATAAACTACTAGTGCCATCTTACACGACTGGCCCCCGTCGCCTGCGCAGGCATCTCGAGCCGGCGTTTTCGGAAAAATGCGTGTAATAGCTTTTTCTCGAAAAGTACAAAACCTATCCAAAAATCAGTAGATGCGTTTAAAGTAAACATAAATATATACTGCTTGTCTTAGTTTCTTGTACTTACGACGCATAATAAGGGAGTAGATACAGATTTAAGGTAGAAAAAAGGGTTTACGGTTATTTTTTTTTCTCTTGATGTATTATGTTTTTCGACAATTTAGTAGAACTAAATGTAGACCAAATACTACTTTAAATAACTAATTTAAAAATATATAATGTAGCTAGCTACATTATATATTTTTTTCAAGCGTTGTGCTTGGAGCTGAACCAAGCCTATTCACATTAAAAACAGTGAAATATGCCGGGTAGCCCCATAATAAAATAAATAAACTTAACTGTAGTATATAAACCTTCTTTCAAAAACTTCAAACAGATTCGGGCATTTTAAACACCCGCCATTCTGTCAGAGAAGCTGAGACGCGAGTGTACAGAGCTTTCTGTTCATTCGCGTTCTCGCTTTCTCGAATGTTATTTGGTGTACAGCGGGCCTTAGACTTTGACGTCACATTTGACGATCGCTATTGGTCAAATCATTTGATAACATTGTGTTTTAACTATTTTAAAATTGGCACGTTTTTTGCACTTTTCAATAATTATTTTCACAGCAAAAAGAAATATAATGAAGAAGTATCCATAAAGATATAATGCTAAACCAACATAGTTTACTGTATTTAATGTATAATATAGCTATTGATTGATATCGTTGATATAGAACGTGGTTTATTTTCAAACAATTGGATGCTGATGTTGTTGATTTTGTTCACAAGCTTATTAGGATTCAATACACGCTTTTAGGAATCAGTCAAGAAGGTTCTATAATCGATGCGGTTTGTAGGTACGAGTAATGCAGCTTTTACAACCATGTCAAATTGAAATTACGAAGCTTAGATTGGACACTTTAGATTGGAATGGAGATTGCTAGGTTTGTCGTGTTAATGAATACACTTATGATTTATGTGCCATGCCATCACAGACTGTTCAGGCAATAATAACTCTTACAGTATGCACTTACTATGTCTGGTCCAGTTATCCTCGTCGCAAATAAGTGTTGCCAGGTTAAGTTGCCAAATTTAGAATGATTTGTAGCTATATAGTGTTTTCTCCTCTACTCTCTCTATTGAATAGTAAATTGGAAATAAAAGCTTTATTATGTACTATAAATAATTCTTCATAAATAATTATTTAATTTATTTCATGCCTTGAATAACTCTTTATAGAACGCCTGCTCGAGGAGCCATTATTAAATTTAGTTTTGATTCAAGGTGCACTTGGTGCTGTGATTTTAACAGTCGAAAGATACGTACTGGCTTCGGGTGTGGAGGACACCTTGGATTCATTCCGTGTTATTCATACAATCCTCTCTTTTTATCAGTGTATAAACGAAATATTATAATCATTTCGCAGTCTGTGTTTTTTGCAGGTTTTTTTATTAGGTAGGGACTTATTTATACTAACTCTGAGGTGGTAACACTGTCACCTGGTTATTTAGCGGCGAGTCGCCTCGATTGCATCTTCTCTTCTGTGGATTTATAAGTCACGCGCTAGGGAGTTCGTGCCGTGAAATTGCTTTTATAACAGTCTATATCGTTTTACCTTTCGCATTGACTTGCATCAATTTATTGGTTGTATCGATTTGGCTTTAATTTGGTCACCGGCTGGCTATAGTGTCTTAGCTTATTACCTTATTTTGTGTATTTTATTTCTTTCTTCTTCGACTAATAGAGTGCAATATTTCACGACAACACCCCTGCATATTTTTGTTTATCAGTTAGCGTATAAAGCACGTAAGCGTGACATCTAATACCGACTACCTAACTTCCTCGGGCGGGTCAGCCAATTGTATGAAATTAGAGCATCTAAATTTACTGCACTTAAACAAAATTGTTAGCCTTATTTATGTTACTTACACTGCATATATTTAAAGCCGCTGCCGCTGTGTAAATTCCTAACCTTCCTAACCATATAACTTTCCAGCTGCTCCGTTTAAGGTCATGTTAGAAGAAGGCAATAAAAACACGGGTGTTCGCTCGAGCAGAGATTATTCTGGCCGATTCCTTACGAAGCTCAGTCTAATAAAATGCTGCCGTGAACCAGTGTAATTCATTCGATGATGTGCAATGACTAAGAACAAAATAGGAGCGCACTTAAAATTGGTTATGAGTAAGGGTGCTCTCGGTTAAACGCAGAATTACGCCCTTGGTATAGAGATCTGGATTTCACCGCGCTACGCCGATTTATGGATCTACGAAGCCTCGCCGGCGGCTTCAATGGAAGCAGTTACAATTACAATTTTATTGCAATACCTACGAAAAAACAGCTGTCTACCAGTCTGTGTCAGCTAATAGATGCAATAATTTTTTTGCCCCATTTAAGACACCGTGAAACGTCTGATAGGATTATACCATTGCTCATTTATGAGTTTCTTTTTAATTAGATACGGTACCTACTAACGCTGCATTCTCGTAGCAGGTACTTCGTTGTTTTAAATTGAAATGTTTCGTATATTTACGTGCGTGCTGTACACTTATCTTGATATAAGGTAAGCGTATAAATTGAGAGTAGGCCCTGTTAGCGAACTGGCCATTAATTTCAATTGACGGTATATCTGTTGATGCGAGATTTTGCAAAATTGTGCGTATCTCGACAACAAGTTATGATAATTGCGGGCACGAGTTCACCGGCGTTGACAGTGGAAGTGTAAGGTTGGTTACACACAGCTCCAAAAAGCCATAAAATCCTGAAATCCCACAAGGGGCTACATCTTAGTAATGCTTTACTTTAAATATTTTTTTTATTCGAACTACAAATCAAAAATAAAATATTCAATCAAAAGTTATTTCCAATAATCGACAACAAAAAGAAACATAATTACTTACTCTGTTTATGATTGGCAGTGTTATAAGTGACGTATATAAAAACGATAGGTAATCAAAAAGACGAAGAAGGTTTCATACTATTCTATGCCGATTTATTACGTCATGAATTGCATACAGCCTGCTCCAAAGTAACAAATAGTTATTTGTTAATTTCTTCGTAACCAGTGCACTGATTGTTATGCATGATACTTTGTGTACTTACCTACTGATTCTAAACACCGCTACGCATATGTACGTTTAGCTATGTCCAATGGCTAAGGACACTCTGTATATTACTGCTACATTCCGTATACTAAGCTCTACACTAGAACACTACACACCTATCGCATGTATCTTCATGTAATAGCGTGATATGTGATACTGATATCCTAATTCGCATGCCGCTGGAATTTGCAAACGTAATATCATATGACTTATTTAATTGTATGGTTATGAAGTTAGCTTATAGTTCAATTTAATAGCCCTCCTGTATCGATACAACTGCGCATCTATATTGGTTTATAATTGCAACTGAATGCAAGGAAAGCGATACCATGCAATCAACAGTTTTAATAGTTCCAAAACGTCCCCGTGAGTAACCGACTTTATGTCGTGCCACGTCTGTATCTGCATTCTGCGGTAGCATTAATGAATTACAATATCCTATGATTTCATTCATATTTGCTATAAATAGCGTTGGTACTTAGAAAGGTGAGGTATATAAATCATTATTATTGTGCTCGTGGAAAAACGATAGTATAGGTATAGTCAGAAGGCACACTTACACATTTGCCACCAGATAGGTATCTAATTACTTACAGGGTCTCGCAAATATTACACTACGGCCGTATTTTCCAAATGTGTATTTTTAAAGTGCCTGTTCGGAATCATTTACAGCTCCCGGTCGTACAAAGTATTTGACGAAGAATGTACCATTTGTACCTAAGTACTTGTTTGTTAATTTAATCCTGAACCTGTCCATGAGATTTATTATTTCTTTGCTTGCAGTGTTGAGGCGTGACAGCTGGAGAGTCAGAAATGTATTTCTGTTATTGTAAATCCCATAATGCTGAGTGTTGATAAACCGCCCGTTTTATATGACTCGTAAATTTCTGTTTCCTGATTGATATTGCTCTTCGGTTTACGACTACTGTAACAATGTACTTACATGCAAATGTAACATGCAGTTGTTAAAGGCTCTGAAGTTCTCAAGTTTTTAGCCTTATGCTGTCGAATCGAAGCTGGGGATAATTTAAATTAGTTTGCTACTTATGTTTTTCTTAAGTAGAAAAGAAGTTTTACATTATTAGTGGACTCATTTTTTTAAATCGTTACTCTAACTTAACCCATGATTCACTCGCATTGCGCAGTGCTTTCAGTGCAGTCTCGTTATGTTGATTCGTAATTCAGACTAGTACTAACTTTTAGCGGGCCGGCCATATAACAAGATTTCAATAGGCTTTCCCAATATTTAAACATTTTTTTTTATATTGTGGGACAATCTTACACAAATCGACCTAGTCCCACGGTAAGCTCAATACATACTACATACAACTAGTTCTTAAAATACTTATATCGAGTTATTTTAATATGTCTGATACTCACGGGAGTTTTCTATTTTAGTTATTTGTACAAGGAAGCAAAGGAAAGCCAAATTCGCTCCGATTTCCCTACGAATATTTTGACGCACCGCGACTAGGATACCTGCTTATACATATATACCTACATTGCAACTAACCAACTTTACCTTCATGCAAGTTTGAAAGATACTATGTTAGCCGCTAAACTCTAAGCTGTATACTTGACACACGATATGTTTATAGAACGTTAAACACGTACACACGCAATAAAGAGGTTGTTAGGTAAACCGGCCAAGGATTCACGCACTAACTAAATCGCCTATTACATTTAATATATTGTCTAGGCTTATGTGTTATGACTGAGTAATAATGTGATGTGTGAATAATATTAAATCAGTTTTCTATTTGTACCTATCGATTAAACAGAGTGGGTTCATACTGGATATGATATGGTCCAATATTCGTGGCAACCTTTACTTTAGCCATCTCATCTACTCTTTTATACGCGTACATGTTCCTTGGACGCATTTGTGTTAAATGACTTGTGTTATGTTAAACATACGTATTAAATGTGATAAATAGTCGTCGAGTAATTATTACTTTTAGAAGTCAGTGAAATCGGTTGGGTATTTTTTAAGGAACGTAAGTAAGTTTAAGACCTATTTGTTGTCAATTACGAAAAGTAGGCTGGCGTAAAAAAATTCTGCACCGCCTCATGCTCTGCAATGGATCGGGCCGACATGCCGGGACGGGCCTCTATTACTATCACCTTGATTAACATGTTTGTTCTCCTAAATTGCTTATTTAATGAGATTCTCGTTTTGATCATCTTTTTCTGATATGCGAAGTGACTGTAATCAAAATAAAAATACACCTATGACTTCGTTAATAGAAGCTTTTGGAAAGCTCCGATTTGTTATTTATAATTATTCAAAGGGCCGAATAACATGCTGACAGCAGATTTTATGATTAAGTTGTTTAGACAATTCGCATACATTGAAAGTTTTTCGTAACGGAATAAAAATCTCTTAAATTTGAAAATTTCCAAAATTTGCTAAATTATATGGCCTAGGTATTGAAATATTTATAAAAAAAATACTTTTATTTTTTGTCTTAATCATAACATAATGCAATTAGCCTTAACTTTAATCTGTCACAAACCTGCAATCAACATCGTCTCCACGGCACTAAAAGTACATATTATCTAATATTTCTTAAGAACAGGTATTTATCTCATAGAAAATTCGATGTGATATAGGATGCCATTAGTTGAGGGACTCCAGAGTAATGACACCGCACATTCTTGCTGGGTATTGAACAACTAGCACGTCGAATAATCGAGTGTAGGTACTCGCACAGAGATTGACTTTTTGTGTAATTAAATATTTTATTCTATACGTAGGTATTGATTAAATAGAATACCGCTTTCTATTAAATATATTATTATTGCAATTTGCTGTGACCGTTTTGTTTGAGTATAGGTATGTTTACATAATAATATTACTTAGAGCAAATTTATTCATGCTGATACACACAGATATCCGAATTAAGATTAATAATTTCACAATAGGATCGCCATCTTAAAAGTAAAAGTTGTATAAAAAAATACTTGTCTAAAAGTTTCTAAAATGAAATCTAAATGTCAGAAAAATAATAATAATATAATTAAGACAAAAATTGTAATTACAGTTAATAATTACTCTTTTTATTTCAAAAAATCATAAATCCCATGGTGCTGTATCAATTATCATTCATGTAGTCTTGTGTACTGTAATAGGCTTTAGGCATTAGTTTACGCCTTACGCCTTGGAGTTTATTATAATACCTTACACAATTGCCCGTGAATGAGTTTTTTTGGAGCCTAGTGGTGGGCACTGCGAGCTTATCCTTATTTCTAGTATTTATACTCTGTATATCGCAGTTTTTCCTAAAAATGCCATTGTTTTTATGTACATACATAATGTTTTCATAAATATATTGACAGTGCAGT
Source organism: Lathronympha strigana (assembly GCA_949128165.1). Lineage (NCBI taxonomy): Eukaryota > Metazoa > Arthropoda > Insecta > Lepidoptera > Tortricidae > Lathronympha > Lathronympha strigana. Next base: position 7,323,657 of record OX421907.1, on the reverse strand, counting down.
GGCATAATATTAATCTCTTTAAACTTATCTCTAAGCAAGTCTCTACGGTTCATCTTATAAATCGATCGAATAGCCCACTTCTGCAGAACTGTATAATATTTATCTCTGAAGCACTGCCCCACAGTAGAATACCATAGGGCATAATTAAAGTAACTAAAATAAACCAATCGAGCTGTCTTCACGTCGGTTAACTGACGGATCTTGCTCAGAGCAAAAACTGCAGAATTCAGTCTATTCGACAGATTATAAATATGGGGACTCCTTTGGAGTTTATAATCTAATATTATACCAAGAAAAGTTATACTGTCAACTAGTTCCAATTCCTCATCTTTCACAAAAACACTCGCCAGCTCGTGCTTTACGTGATTCGTGACAAACTTAAAACCTTTAGTCTTTTTCTCATTCAATAATAAATTATTAACATTAAGCCAATTTACAACTTTAGAAATAGCATTGTTTACATCATTACAAGCTTGTTGCTGTCGGTTGACTTTGAAGATAAGTGACGTATCGTCTGCAAAGACTACTATATCATGGTGGGTCTTTACGAGGTATGGCAAGTCGTTTATGTAGATAAGAAAGAGAAAAGGGGCCCAATATTGATCTTTGTGATACACCCACAGAGACCTGTGACCCGGGTGATCGCTGTCCATTCATGTGGACCCTTGTATTATACCTTGCAAGTAAGACTTAAGTAAATTCAGTGCCGAATCTCTGACTTTATGTAGTGGAGCTTCCTGATCAGTGTTTCATGACAGACGCAATCAAACGCCTTGGACAATTCACAGAAAATACCTAAAGCATCTCGTGACTCCTCCCAAGCATCAAAAATATGTTTGACTAGCTCAACACCGGCTTCGGTTGTCGAGCGACCCCAGGTAAAGCCAAACTGCTTATGGTGCATTAAATTGTTAGAATTGAAATCTCTTACTAATTGTGAAAAAACTAATTCCTCAAAAAAATTACTGAAAGTTGTTGGGGTTAGAAGTGCTAATACCTGATTTGAATAAAGGAGTTACATATTTTACTATACTCTGTAAGATCAGAAAACTCACCGCAGTCGACATTGTTATTAAATATAACTACCAATTCAGGCGCTATAATTTTTATAAGGGATTTGGCAGCATGAACGGAGACTCCCTAAAGGTCACAAGTTTTTTTGACATTAATTGATTTAAACGTCTTTACTAAATCTGAGGTACCAACATGTTTAAAATGAAGGCCTCTATTACATTCTGGAGCGTTATTTTGTAACAATGTAACGGCAGACGAAGGTAATGCATCGTTGTAGGTACTGGTATATCAAAGAAAAAAAAACTAATTCTTTTGTAATTCTAAATTGGATTCAATTATTCTATCATCATTTTTTTATTTAATATTTATTATTGTGTGCTTCGATCAACCAGTCTCCACATTAGTGTACCTACTGTACGTCAACGTATTTTACGGCATTGTTTATCCTAAATACCATGAAGAATACCTTCATCTGGTACTAACAAAAAACAGCCATTATGCATTTTACTCGTAACTCCACCTTCGTCTCAAGTCTCAATAGGTGTGTGGAAACGCTTGCCAACGTTAAAGTGACGATGGTTATGCTACCATGTTACTTGTACCTTATTTATCGTAATCTATAGAAAATGTCGCCACAAAGGAAAACATAAGACATTTAAGGTTCTTTTTAGTTTTTAATGTTATACAATTTATTGCCAATATAAAAAAATTTGTTGCTATCTTTTTCACGTTTTGTAAAAGAACCGGTCAAGTGCGAGTTGGACTTGCGTCCCAAAGGTTAAGTAGGTACATCTCACAATTTTTAAGTCCGACTTACGTGACCCAAGGTTCAAACCATAGGTCACGTAAGTCGGAAACTATACCCAAGCTTAGGGGCGAGGTAGTGGGGTGTAGCGACTATTATGAAATAACTTTAAAAGTATCATAGTTTAAAATTATTTGGCACCTTCTTTTTGGTATCTATTTCTATTATAATTATGTTTAACACATACCGTATGGTATTCAAAACTAATTTTTGTTTTAATCCCCTCTGCTATTACTCTAAATACTCGCAAGTACAGCTGGTATGGTTTTTTTACTTTTTATATATGCTAAAATGTAGGCAACAGTGTCTCTGAATTGATGACAATCAAAACCACGTAAAAATTTAATAGTAGGTAGTAGATGCTATGGAACCCTACACCGAAAAACAAACCGTCCGGCATGTCTATTTTATATTTAAAATCCCGTTATCTGTCTAATTTTGAGAATGATTCCATATTTTATAGTGTATCCACAAATCATTACCGATTAAATTATACGTAACTTTACACTGTTTTCGATGAAAACTATACAAATGAACATTGATATTTAAATGGATGTCATTCACGATATAAAGTGGGCATGGTTCAGCCTTAAACCACTACTAGGGACTTTATTCTGAAATTTACATCTGATGTATGAAAATCACATCATAAGTAAATTGGTTGCCGTTTTATGTAATTTATGATTTACATATTAGGCCAAGAAAATTAGATTAATAAAAAGCATATCGGTCCTATGTGTACATTTGTCACCATCCAAGCTTATATTATATTGAATATTTCCTTTCATCAAGAGTTTATGACGGTTCCTTTCTTATCATCTGTATTTGGCTGCTCGACGGCTCCTTTCCATCATTTTCTCCATATCGTATACCTACTTAGTAGTAGAAGTGGTGCGAGGAGTGCTATATGCCCGCTAGGCACAGCGCCAGGTAGCCGTCATTTGCTGTGACCTTTCGCGCGCCTTTGACACGGCAGACCATGCACTCGTCGCCGAGAAGCTTGCGTACTACGGCATTCGGGGCCCAGCCAACAATCTTTTAATGTCATTTATGACCGACAGATCACAGGTAGTCGTTGGCGCGGGAGGTAGTGTTACTCGTATGTCTGCGGAACTCCGAAGCCTCATGGGCGTTCCACAAGGATCGTGCCTTTCCAACACCTTGTTCAGCATTCTTTTAAAAGACTTGCCAAAGGCGATAAAAGGTGCTGAAATATATATGTACGCCGACGACGTCACGGCAGTCGTGACTGCATCCGCCAAGGGCGAGTTGGAGGGAGCGATAAGTGACGTAATGGAACAGCTGCACCAATGGTTCAAATCTAACGGCCTGGCGATGAACAAGGAAAAAACCTGCTTTATAACTTTTAAGTTAAACGGACACGCGGCCCCAACCCTGAGGGTGTGTGCGGGCGGTGCCCCTATACAGCAAGTTTCCTGCACACGCCTTTTGGGGTTTCAGCTCGACAGCGCATTAACGTGGGAGTCCCATATTGATGAGTTGTGTGGCAGATTGGGACGGGCATGCTTTGCTCTGCGGCGCCTAGCTAGCACCGCCGAGCCGCGCGTCGTGCGCGAGTGCTACTTCGCGACAGTGCACTCACTCCTCACCTACGGCGTTGAGTTATGGGCTCGAGCATCGGACTGGCATCGCGTATTTGCTATGCAAAAATGTGCCGTCCGGATTATAGCCGGAAAACCCAGAGATGCCCCAGCGCGAGATCTTTTCCGAGACTTAAGCATACTGCCGCTGCCCTGCCTTTACTTTTACCAAGTGGTGACTTTCACACACGAAAATTTAAACATTTTTAAAGTCAAGGGAACAAATGATAATTACCACCTCCGCAGCAACGCTAACAAAGACAGGCTGATTGCTGAACCGCACAGGCTCGCAAAGTCCCAGCGATCCGTATACTGCACGGGACCGTCCATCTATAATCGCCTACCAGTATACATCCGAAACGCAGCTACCACCGCGAGCTTTAAATATAAAATGAAAATGTGGCTGATGAGCGAAGTTTTCTACGATTATGTAGAATTCTTCCAACTCCCGTACCAATTATAATGAATTTAATTCAATTTGATTACAATTTTCAAAATATAATTTGTTGTAAGATAAAACAATGTACAAAATGTACCACTGACCCGACCTGTAACTTTTGTTATCAATAAAATATTTGTATTTGTATTTGTCCTCTCGGCGTCACCAGCAATGTTTTGTTTTTTGAATTTCTATTAAAATATATTTGTATGTATGTAATTTTGTTTCCGAATACAGTGCCTGATTTGCATTTTTGTCCGAGGAAGGCACGTCCAGTTTTATAATCGCCGCGTGAAGATGGAATTCAATTATAATCCGGGCCCCATAAGAAGCCTGTAGGCATTGCAATATTGCAAGTATCCTTATAAATATTGTACATGTTTAGGGTCTCGTCCTACATAAAAACCTTTATGAATACGCTGCTAAATAAGTGTTTTTTAATGTCACCTAAACTGCAATTTTATTTGACTCTTCTAAAAACTCCTTAAAAAAAACTCCCATAGCCTAATTCTAATTCCACAACTTAGCGTTCGTACGTGACTTCTCAATGGGCACAGACAAAGGTATAGCCATGTGCAAGCGCAGTCCGCAGCTTAACAAAAACGGTTTATACCTTTATCAAAAACGTTTGCGAAATAATTGAACGAATTGAAGTGATTGAAACAACTGCAACTTTGTGACAGTTGAATTTTGAGGAGGCGTTGTAATGCGAGGTGTTCCGAATTGGCTACACATTAAGTGGATGCCGAAGATGACGGGATGACTGGGACGCCTTCCAACAACTGGCCCCTAAAAGCAGAATATCGGGAGTCGTGAATATCAAGGGCAGATGCCTTTGTCCAACTGTTGGACACTTTAATATGTCAAGGAGAAAAACTTGCCTAAAATTCTGCCTAAACTGTCCTGTCGCGGACTCATTGAACATCGCTCTCACATCCGACGCATCGCGGAATCTCTAATGTAATGCACGTTATACACGTTCAACGGAAACATTTAAATGGACAAGGAACGAAGCGGCTATAGAGAATTCGAACCATACCTTAGTACCTTTCAGAATGCCATACAGTAACATATAGCTAATATGTCTATAAAACGATGGTGCCGTATATTCACCGACATGTGTGGCTTATTTCATGCGATATTCAAATTAAATTAACTAAAGTAATATGGAAATACGAAGGAAAAGCAATTTGTATAAACGCATATGGGAAACCTGACTACAGGTATCAATGTGGAGTGCGTGTGCCAGGCATCAGCAATTTGGACATGGACATCGCAATCTTAATTGCATATTATTAGCCTATTAGATACGTGGAAAAACGCAAAACTCTTCTATGAGATAGACTTATAAATTAACAATCAACCATACTAGTACTTTATACACACCAAATATACTTGTGTAGGCAGTGTACACGTAGTGTCTGTGAGCTTCGGCTGGCTCCAGTGTAATGGATCTTTAAGACGTCCAATAGGCAATATTCACTCATTGTTTTTATACTATTGGATGATATCTTTCATCATTATAATACTTACTCTAAAATGATTCTAAGCGTAAAAAATCTAAAATGTAGAATATAAATCTTCTTTCAAAAACTTCTAACAGATTCAGGCTTATTAAACGCCCGCCGTTCTGGCAAGCTTGACCGTGACGTCATTGTCGGAGGCCGGCTGTACACCAAACCAACCAAACATTCGATAAGCCGGGACGCGAGTGTAGCTTATTGTTCATTCGCGAATGAATGTAAAGGAATGTTTTGTGGCCTTAAACTTTGACGTTACACTCGACCAATGACATTGACAGTGTGTTTTAACGGTTTTGGATATCATATCACACTTATTTTTGCACTTTTCAATAATTATTTTCACAGCAAAAAAATAAAATAATAAATATCGATAGAGATATAAGTAATGCTGAGCCGACATAGGTAGAGAAAAAATATAGCCCTTATCAGTTTCAAGTGCATAAGTATAGCCTATTCTCACGGTATAATATTACTAAATATTTGTATTCCAACACAATCACATAAATATAGTGTAGAAAAATAAAAAGCAATTCAGAGTCATATTTGCCCAAATGCTTTCTTAACTAGACTGTAAATGTCAAGATGGTCTTATAGAAACCTTGCGGAACAATGCAGATGGCAGTGCATATTGCCTTCCATTCCATGCCTATACAAAAACCGGTACCTATAAGTAATTTCGTTGCCAATTTCAGTGCAAAGTGGAACGCTCATAAACCCCGCACAAGCAGCTACGTGGCCGAAGTGGTTGCAGATTTGCAGAATGATCAACATATCCAGCCACTTGGTTCTGAACTGCTATGCATGTGTGTATAATGTAGTGTGACCTGTTTATGACTTCGAATTATTTTGGAGCGTTCGCGCTACTCAGATTAGATTTCCGCAATTTAGGTGGTCATTGATAATGTTAGTAAGTGTTTTGTGAACCACGCAGATACGAAACCGAAACGACATTGAAGATACGAAAAGACATTAAATTTAAGCTTATGAAAATACTGAACGCCATTCCTTTTCCGGAATTCCGTTTGACTGCTCATTATCGATCGTTCAATTAACATTTTGGCTGTCCAAGTTGTCCAACTAGTAACTATTAAACTCCTATTCTACGATGATGTAGAGCCAGAGAATAAAATAACTAAAAGGATTTATATTCAATTACAATATAAATTAAATACGTTTAGTTTTTTATTCTTACACATGGATATCAGTATTTTTTTTTCTTTTGCGGACCACAGGGCTGTACATCACGGTCTTTTGGTAGGCTTGCGTGGGGATACAGATCCAACATGTAGAACCTTTTAGAGAATTTTGCTGTGTAGTAATAATTATAATTATTATTAGTTTCTTGTTTGTCTTGGAGACGTAGGTAATGTATGCTTATAATGACGTAATGCATGTATGGAAACGTAATTACTGCTCAAAATTAGTGCCAAACTGATTTTAACCACTAGAAATACGTAAACTTTTCATATTATGATTAAAAATACATACTTTTATTTTGTAAAATCTGCATCCAAATAATTATAAATATGGACAGATTATAGATAACGAAATGGATCTAAATACCTTGGTTAAGGTTAGGTACTGTCGGTATCGAAAATGCCGCAACCGTATATAATAATTTAAGTTATTTATTTTATAAGTTTGCGGTTATAATTTCAATTAAGGCTGGAAATAATAAACTAGATGTAAACACTCATTAATAACTAATAAGTGTGTAGTAAATCAAGACATAAAAACGTCGGCGATATCTACAACATAAATCCGGAATCAATGAAACGCCGGCTTGTAATAGTATACCGGTCATTTATAGGCGCATGACATTAGCATGTCGTCATTCGGGGAGTGCAGTACGAGCAGCACGGTTCGCAGAAGTGCAAACTACTTACATTGCAGTCTGGTCGGTGCAGCCAGCGGGTCTACAAATCAAAATAGCTGTATCCTGTACCTCAGTATTATCAAAGTATTGGTTGAAGAGTCGTTGGCCACGCTGGCACATAGAGGTTCTTGAATGGCGACCGCACACTTTAGCTGTGTGGATATGAAGGTCCCAACAAGGTAGAACATAAGCGTCTACAAATAAACTCACATTTACTTTATTCGTAGAATCAATTCTAAAAGTGTACTCGTCATTCCCGATTATTTAAATAATTATAAAATTATTAGTGGCTCTGTGAGCTGTGTGCCTCACGAATATAGGTACCTAACTAAAACAAGTTGGTGGAAACTAGCATTTTACAATCTATTTAATTGGTCTTTAACCATTATGTTATCAAAAGATCGGTTTTTCTGCGTAAATAAATTCATACGAAATAAATTTAAGTTTCGGCTCTTTAACTACGTAAAAGTAATCTCAAAGTATCTTAAATATTTAACAGTTAGTTAAAATAACCTATATTTTCGTCTTGATTTGAGTTGATGTATTGTTGAAAGGCGCAAGCACTCTTAAGCGCCTTAAAAATCTTGTCTATAGCGTTTTGCTTCCAATTCCGAATTCTGAAGCACCCTTGTTATAAATAAGCTTGACGACACTTTATATTAAATGTTCTTTGTGCTACTAAGAGTCGATTGTAAAATCACCAAAGTACTTGGAAATCCGGAAAGCGGTCAAGGAATACTTATAACATGAAACATCTAGCAGAGACGTGTAAAGATTTGCTTAGGAAACTATTGGCAATAATATCTTTACCTACTGTTTAATTTCAAATAGAATAGTTACTTATAGAGGAAAGTAATACTAGTATAAATTAATAGGAAGGTAGATACTATTGCCGTTATTCATAAACGCCCATCAAACTTACGTTAACTAAATTGGTCCTATCTGTCAGTTTGACTTTTGCGTTTGTTAAAAAGGGACAAAACCTATTTTAACTAATATATGGGTCTGTTAGGTTTTTATGAATAAGAGGCGTATAGCTCGAAACCCTATACAGAACGGAACTATGAAAGGACTCAACGATTTTTATTCCCCAACTAAGAAACCTATAATTATAGTTATCGCTACCTCGGCCTGGGCATATACCACGAAAATCGAACGATTGCGCATTTGCATATCCATCTCTGTCACACAAGCAAATTGGAGTAATAATGAGGTTTTCCCGTCAATGCTAATGCTAATATTCGATGTTCGTAGTAAGCAAGCATGCTGTCTGCCTAAACAGTCGTACAAACTGCTAGCGTCAGTGATCGTTAATAAATCTCGACATAAGAGGCCTAAGGTCGGATCTAGCTATTCCTGAAGGCTGGCAAGTCCTTATCCTTAGGTAGGTACTTTTGACACAAGGGCGAATTTAGATATATCTCAAGCTCACAGAGCCGATCGACCGTATGCCTCTCATGTCGAGGAATAAATAGTAGGTAGCTAGCTACACTAGATGCTAAAACTTGACATAGCTTACCTACGTCTGCAAAGACTTGCCTATGTCCTATGACTGTAATATATGCATCACGCCGACTAAATTGTACTTAAAACTAGAAAAATATTTTTACGTTAATAATGCGTTTGTGCTACATTTAAAATAATTGAAAATATGGTACATTAATTGATCTTCCTTTTGGTAGGTTAAGGGTGAATGTTATATATTTCTTGTAGCTGTATATACAGGCTGCCATTTAAGTCGTGTACCGTCATACATTTTTAGCTCTATAAACAACTAGCAAATGAATGCCCCCCGAATCACAAAAAAACAGGCAAGTTTTTTTTCTGTTTTTATTTTTTGTACCTACTTAATTAATTTTACTTTTAAAGGTGATATTGTGATTTTTTCTAAGATCATAAGGGAGTTTCGGAGCTACTAACAGACTACAAAAAAAGGCCTTTGTTTTATTGCTCTGTGCTAGGGCTTCCAAATACAGGACCTTTCGCGATACGGGTATTAATACCGGAATGGACGACTTCAATACCGGGATCCCGGGATCCCGGGATTTTCCGATAAAAATGGAAACGAAGAATTTTTGAAAGTAAAATACTTATTTTTGACACTTTAATCTGAAAAAGAACTTCTAAATCTCTTTCCAAGAGAAAATACAATAGTAGCCCTGTTTTGCATGGGGAAGCTCGCAATATTTCTAAACGTTTGAGCAAAACACAAATGTGATTATTTCGTAAAGGAGGATGCGTCAAAATGGCCAACACCAACAAACATGAGAGTTAGGTCGTTGGATAGGTCTTAAAAAATCGACTTCATTTAATTCTAAGGCACCACCCAAGTCAAATTCCATTGCAGAAGTGAGATATTCATATTTTAAGTCATAGTGAATACGAACGATGAATAATCTGTAGATGGGTAATTTAAAGTTTTGGAGGGTAGGTAGGAAACAATATTGTAATAATGAAGACTGAAGACGTGGCAGTATGGCCTTATGGTCTTAGCCTGTCCAAATAGACGAATTATAAAAAAATAAAAATAATGAACGATATTGCAAAATTGCAATTGAATATGGCGTGAACTACATTTGTGTTCATAACTTGTCAACTTGCTGTAAATACTTATTCTATTAATAAATCAAATAATCAACTACAAAAATATAATTTATTTGCACACTTCGGTATTCTAATAATTAATGTTCGGTATTCTTAAGGAAAACCCCGTTTTTTGATAGATCATATTCACGCTAACTAACATGAATATCTCAGTTCTCCAATAGGATTGAACTTGGTGCCTATAGAACGAAATTAAGTAGCTTTAAATACCTATCCAACTACCTAATTCTCAGCTGTGTTGGTTTTGGGGCCAAACTCCATACAAAGTTGATCATGGTCCTTTATTTGTTGACTTTTAGAACGTGTCTTCATCGAGGTAGTAATCATAAAAACTATCATTGTCATGCAAGTATTTGCATGAAATTAAACTCGTATTTTCATCAAATTATTGGCACTGTCAGCAGTTATTAAGTTAGCATCTTGTTTGCACAATACTTAACTCCTGGTTAGTGGCTATCGGCTGACCCTGGGTAGTGCAAGTAGGTCTTAGGGTTTAAATAAATTAGAGCTTTCGTTGCAGCATTTCTCAGGGTTAAAAAGCGCCCGACCATGTGTGACATGTTGTTCTAAGTTGCAATGAAAGGTAGGTTTCTAATCGAGAATTGACTGGTTTGGTTCAAATCAGGAGTGGTATAAAACCATAGCACAATTTGTAGCTTAAACATATACAGTCAACATTATTCATTGAGCACCGAGAACCTATTGGCTACATCACTTGCCACACCACGTACCGCTTGAAGACAGTAAAAGCTGTGGAACAATTGTGGGACGCAAGATACACGCGTGCGAAGCTCCGTGGTGATGCGAATGTTACCATTTCGATGGGTATTTTGGGTTATTTTTGCATACTTTCCTATTTTATAAAAATACCGGGATCCCAGTATTTTGAAATTAAATACCGGGATTAAAATCTGCCCTGAAAAAGGCGGTATCCCGGGATCCCGGGATCCCGGTATTGGAAGCCCTACTCTGTGCCTTTTGTGACATAATAGGTATAAATTACTTTATTGAATCTACAAAAATACAATATGATGCAAAGAAGGCAATAAATAGTACCGGTAACTAATATAAATTGTGCAACTAAACTTTTACTGACACACCGCCTCAGGAAACACCACGGACTTAGCGCCTTGGCGCGAAAAACGGAGGATTGGATTTGCCTTTTTTTATACATAGTTAATTTGTAAACAACTGTGTCGTGTTGTGCATTGTTTTAGTTTAATTAATTTCGAGTGTTGTATCGATATTACATACATGATCGGTGTATAGTCGTTTAGAAGGAAGGAGACCTTTGGTTCCTTTTAGCGTTTTTTTAAATTACTATTATTTAATAAGGGAAGTTACGTAAGTGCACTGAAGCAAAGAAACAGAAAAGAAAAGCCCAACTAGCCCAAGCTTAATATCTATACTTTATTAATATCGATTGGTATGACCGTAAAAGAAGAATACAGTATCCATGGCGAAACAGAGCTATAATAATATTAGATCACGAGATCGGTCTACCTAGCGGAAGGGTGAAGAATCTGGGGGAGGGGGGACCATGCAGACACACACCTAATATCTATTATACAACAAGTAATTATAGTATCTATATTCCTCACGCTGGCACCTCCTGTCTCTCCTAAACTCCCCGACTGCACACCTACACTCCTGTCCTATCTACTTGGTGCTCCGGTGTCTCGGGCAGGTTGCTTGTGCCTGTGGTGGGGCGGCGGAACCTGATGACGTTTAATAGGAATGAGGGCTCGCATATCCAGTTTGATCTAGCATTTAAGGTGTGGCCGGTGGGGCGTGATTCTGACATACTCCGCCGATTTTACCAATCATGCTAAATCAGAGGATCATACGAACCCACAAAGTTATTATACCCTCAACACCTCTTCCCTCTCGAAGTCATGCACTGCTTGCGAGTCCTTGCTGCAGAACTGCTGGCTGGCGTAACCACAAGAATGAGAATTAGAATCATTCGGACAGGCTAAGACCATAAGGCCATACTGCCTGGTGAGATTCTGATAATAAAAAGGCTGTCTAAGATATACGAGACGTTAAATTTATAAAAACTAAGATTTCATTTTTAACTGGGATAAATGTAAATAAATATCTTTGCGACACTTCCGATTTAAAGAGGCAATTCAATATAGGTACTAATCTAAATATCTTAACAAACCGTTGTAATATCCTAAACCACAGTTAAAAGAAAACTTAATGACAAAAAACTCGTTAAAAACAGAAAAAAGTCTTGCCTGTTTTTATTGCGACCCGGGGCATTCAATTGCTAGTTGAGTTATGGAGCTAAAAATAGTACATTTCGGTGCTAGTGCGAAAAGTATGTCATTTCATTACATTACGAGTCCCAATCCCAAGATTCGAAAGACATTTTTCAATACATGTGCGAAAAAAAAACAACAACGAAGTAGACAGTTTTTTATTATATCCGTAACACTATTGTAATACAGTTGAACTATTAAGAACATCTCATAATCAGCACTAGTTCGCAAAAACAAACTTTGCGCTCGCAAAACAGCCAATAAAAGGGCACTTTTTGAGCAGCTGTATTGAAAATTTCGGTTCACGACTTAAATGGCAACCTGTATATTTGCATAAAGACCCTTCTATGGATGTAACATGTCAGTCTTCTTCAACAACTCGTACTACTGATGTGCGGCTGAATTACTGTCATACTGGTATACTTATTAGTGTAACACCGCCATAGTACAGTCGGTGCCCTCACATAAGTATCCACCCCACGTATGCAAGCGCGTAGCGCGGATTGATACTTATGTGAGGGCACCGACTGTACCTGTACCTACCTTATATTAGGTACCTGGGGATTTTCAGAAAAAAGTGCACCAATTTCATGAAAATGAGTCCACGATTTTTCATTTAAAAAAAATGTCAGTTTTGTAACGGCCCCATACAAAATGTATGAAAAAATGCGTTACAAAACTGACCAAAAAAACGGGACACTCTTTTTCTTTTTTAAAATCCATAGTACTCGTGATTCTGGTAATAAAAAACCCAATACTTCCTATATTTAAGAACAAAAAAAGGAAATGGTACCTTATTTTTGAAAATGCCACCGTTAAAAACTGGCAATTTCAAATAAAAAAATCGGGATGAAATAGGTGGCTATAACTTCTGGCTTAAAAAGATTAACCAGACGGACTTAAATTAGCTTGTTTATACATTTTTGTCGCCTCTGTATTTCCAGTACTGACAGTATAGCTTCTTACGAACCTCTTCCAAAAAAATGATTCCAGCCATTTTTTACTTTTTTGGCTGCAGCAATCCACTTCATCTGAAGGCGTACATTTGTCTGGTAACACTTCCCGCCTTCCCTAAGATACCCTTGACTTAGGCACAATAGCTGGGGTACACGACCGCCCAGCGGGCATTGTTAGGCCCAAAGCAAGGATATGTTAAGGAAGACGGGAAAGGTCGTCAGAAACACAGGCGACTTCTGCAGGAAGTAGAATTCAGCGGCGAGAAATAAAAAAAAGCTTGGATACATTGTACTGGTAGGGGTTCGGAAGAAGCTGTACCTACAGTCAGTACTGGAAATAAAGTGGCGTCTAAAAATGTAAAAATATGCTGATTTAGATCCTCCCGGTCCCGGTTAAGGCCGTCCCCTATCCCAATGACCTCGGCGATTTGAGCTTTCTTCCCCTACCGCTTCCTTTCCTCACCGGTTATACAATACTGGTTATAAGCATAAGTCGTCACCTAGGAAGAGCTGCTTGTACTAGGACGCAACCCTATAAACTACTAGTGCCATCTTATACGACTGGCCCCCGTTGCCCGCGCAGGCATCTCGAGCCGGCGTTTTCGGAAAAATGCGTGTAATAGCTTTTTTCTCGAAAAGTACAAAACCTATCCAAAAATCAGTAGATGCGTTTAAAGTAAACATAAATATAAAATGCTTGTCTTAGTTTCTTGTACTTACGACGCATAATAAGGGAGTAGATACAGATTTAAGGTAGAAAAAAGGGTTTACGGTTATTTTTTTTTCTCTTGATGTATTATGTTTTTCGACAAATTAGTGGAACCAAATGTAGACCAAATACCTAGCTACATTATATATATTTTTCAAGCGTTGTGCTTGGAGCTGAACAAAGCCTATTCACTTTAAAAACAGTGAAATATGCCGGGTAGCCCCTTTTTAAGCCATAAGTTATAGCTACTTAACTATTTCATCCCGATTGCCAGTTTTTTAACAGTACACCCCTTAGTAGGTACTATATATCTATTTACTGGTTTCTCAGACATTGAAAAGTATTAGTATTAATATTCATATGTTTTAAATGACACTATCACTAGCTACATCATATTTTTTCTGTTAATTTAAGATGTCTAGAAAATACGACTATAAGCTTTAAGAAAAGGTTAACAGTGCGCTTTGTCGTCAGATACAAAATAGTCAGTGATCATTGTCCTTTTACATAGTTGTGGGCATGTAACTCTTAAAACATTATAAGAGTAGCTTATTCCCGCGGCTTCGCCCGCGTACTAAACGTAATTTTCAACCGTCTATAAATAAGGAGGTTCCCAGTTGGACCAGTATATTTTTATGTACACACGTGTTCAGAATTGCATGGACAGTTTATGAATGAATTCATTCATAAATTGCCCATGCAATTCTGAACGCTATAGTACATATGTATGTTTGTCCGCTCTATTATTATCTCGCGTTTGGCTGAACCTATTTAAATGGAATAGATACCAAACTACGTGCCAAATTTGGAATCTCTAGAACCAGAAATAAACATAAAAACGACATCTATATTGATATTTTGAAATTTCAACTCCATCGCACCCCGACAGAGAATATGGTATCTCACGTCCGCCTCTTTGGATTTTAAAATTGTTTTTGTTTTCGAAATCAGCGACCCGATAGACCATAAAAACGATACCCATATTGTTTTTTTGTCTTTCTTACCCCTTTTCCCCCTTTTAGGGGTTGAGTTCTCAAAAAACCTGAAATACGTCTTTACTCATTTATCTTAAGCAATACTCCTGTAAAGTTTCGAATAAAATAGTCTAACTAATCTCGTTTCCCCATACAAAGTTTGTACCCCCATTTCACCCCTTAGGAGGTGAATTTTGAAAAATCCTTTCGTAGTGCTCCCCTACACCTTATAAAAAACCTAGTCTAATTAATCTTGTTTCTCGATATAAACTCCAACCCCCCAACAAATCCCATTTTACCCCTTTAGGAGGTGAATTTTGAAAAAGCTTTTTATAATGCACCCCTTCTCCTTGTAAGAAACCTACGTGCCAAATTTGAGATCTCTAGGACCAGCGGCTTGGGCTGTGCGTTGATATGTCAGTCAGTCAGTCATTCAGTTTCTTTTTTTATATATTTAGATATAAGATAACAGACAATACCCAAAATTCAAGAGTTTGGATTCGATTCTATGAGCCTGACCGACGGGCTGCATCGGTAGCGATTTGTCACACGATTACTGTCCCATGGTCATGTGACTACCTCGAACATACACAGCCACATACCATTGCCTCGAACATACCATTAAACAGCTCATATCTCTCCATCTAAACAATTTCAATTGTTTACTATTATCGATTTTGTGTTCAATATTTCATCTCATAGAATTTGGAAAATGATTACGCAAGTTTATCTTTGATTTAATTAGCGAATCGTATCTCAAGAATCCGATATCGGGTGGTTGACCCTCTTTAATATCTTTGCTAATGGATCGATTATTCAGACGCGAGCGAGCAGCGGCGTAGAATCTATTGATACCTACAGCGAAAGCGTTGCGCCGAGCTCAATAAGGAATCCACAGCCTATTGGTCTTACGCAAGTCGCCTGTGGCAACACTGGCAACCCATCTCATCCCTATTGTTCCACTCTACACCTTGACTCATTCACAAATCCAAATCAATTATCAGCGCGCCCGCGTCTGTCTGTGCCGACCGTGCCCATACAAGCTCAAAATATTTTTTATGGTAATGGATGCATTGCTTTACGAGTACGAATAAGCAATCATAAATTCCAATGCACTGCTCTATAGCGGGATCAGAAAAGTTGCACAAGCATCAAGTGTCGTTTCGGCGTGGGTGGCGTTAACCAGCTCACCGAAACGTTCGCCAACTTACTATTTACAACTACTGACCCGTAATTATATCGAAACTACGAGTTCCCGTTGTCTGAAGTACCAACCTGATGTACAAATGAGGTAGACATGGATTGTGTTGGAAATCAGTAGGATAAACAATCAGTGAGTGTTTTATGAAGAATTAACATGGAGAGGCTATTAGCATATTGACTGCAAATGCACACGAACGCGGACATTATTGTACGAAGAACAATGTAACAATGTAGGGCATCCCAAGACAAACGGACGACCTCACGCCACCACAAGCCACAACCGAACAGCACTCTAGTTCTGCCACAATGCCTTCGATTTCTATACTAATTAGAAATGAGCTTTATTTGTATTGGGAAACTCTCTTTGTATAATTCAAGACAAGACGTACCCAAAATAATTTAGCACGATAGCGAGTATAATGACATTTGTTAAAACACATTACACAGTTTAATAAGTGTGTGGTCCCTTGTCAAAAGAAAATATGTCGTCTCACTACTAAAACGTGATAGGTGTACTGTAATTCAAAATGAGTGTCAAATTTCATCTCAACTGGACATGTCGACACGGAGAGTCTGAGATTTATTGTTGTTACGATGATGCGTGTGGCTCGCGGCAGTCACGGCGCGTGCGCTCTGGCCTAATCGGCCGTATATCTGAGACGTGCGCTCCGATATAGAACAGTGGTGAATCAATCTTTCGACCGCTATTTGGACGTTATCGGCGATCGCCCACACTAGAGGAAAGGGCTTTCGTCAATCTCTCAGCAGCCTCAACGCACATCGCTTGCCGCTTCCGTGTGCACCATTCAAAGCTGATTGCATTATTCAATTGCATATAGCTGCGAGCTCTTGCGAGCCGTATCTGTCTACATCGCAATAACTCGCGACTTAATTAGGGATTAGATGAAAGCTGTCATCGATCTATTAATTCTCATAGCCTGTGGCTGCAATGTTATCTGTTACTTGCGGTTTCTAGGTTCCTTAATGAACTCGAGACCTACCGAAGTAGCGTCTTATATCTGGTGACTTTATAAGATTTTACTTCTTTATTCTTCCAAGGGCCAAGCATACTGTATCCAAAGCCTGATTATGAGACTTAACTAATTAACCATCTATTAGTTTTATTATTTTATTGCTACATTTTATTGAACAATTTCTACCTATATACAATCAAGTCTCCGTCTGTAGGCAGCTGCGAACATTGTTTTGATATTGTATGCAACAGACACCCACTTTCGATTATTATAAGCGATAATGATCTTGAAATCAGCGTAGGTCGTGTTTATTGAATATAAGGCTCATCCGTCACAATGCCTGCCTATTTAGTTACAAAAGCTCGCTACAGGTTGCATAACGGAGTATGTATTTATGCAAAGTAAACCACTGAGTATACGAAGCGTAACTACGTAACAAACAAGTTGCCAAAATAAAACCTAAACATTGTCAGTCTTAGCTTAGGCAATAAGTCGCACTATAGATACTGTTCGTATATCGTATAGGATACCTACGCTTCATTGTATCCTACTTTTGATAGCTATATCAATGTGAAATTTTATAAATGTAAATAATATTGCCTTGAGATAAGTACTTGTATCTCGGGTAGCAAGCAAGTTTAAGTTTTTATACGCAACTACATTGAGCTTAGGTTTTTAATAAGTCTGCTTACCACAAGTGGCTGTGGTATTTTAACAATGTCTCGTTCACGTCTCGTTATCTACAGTTGCCTATCGCTTCCATCAGAAAGTGCAAGCAAGATGCGCTCACAGTGAGTTGACGTAGACGCTAGAGAGTAGCGAATACCGATTCAGTATAATTACAAACACGTAGGCACAGCTACTCGACATTTCAAGTATAAATATGCTAAGGATAGACGGTCGATAAAAAAGAGTTTAATTTTATTATCTGTCTTGTTTATATGATAACTTAGATAATAAAAAAAAATTACCACTGCAGAGTGCCATTTTCTAACGATCTGCTCACGAATACTTAAACCTAATATCTATCCCATATATGCAGTTCTGAAAGCGAAATGTACAACACAAGGAATTGCAGAACTATTGATAAGTCACGAACCTTTCGCCGTCTAATTTGCATGTCAATGCAAGCGGAGAAATTTCTTATCGCGTCGCGTGCCTGTCCTAAACTATGGAAAGACGCATTTTATGAGATATGGAGAAATGCAGCGACTAGCTTCCATATTAAGGTCGTGCCAATAAAAGTATTATAACCATTATTTAACTCGGTAATCGTTTTAGCGTTTCGGCTGAGATACGTACTAATGGGAATCAAATTCAAACCAATCCCCGTCATTATATGTAAGGTAATTTACCCTTATACTAATTATAGGTAGGTTTACCCTATCTTTTGTACACTTGGTTGTTCTCAAATTTCTGAAATGATTCCAACCGGCAAAGCATGAAATTTGATAAAGGCCTCGCTCTTTTTAGCAATTCAAATACTGTTTTTAATATTTTGACCGTGGTTATAAGACTTGTAAGAGTTGTAAGTATGCTGTTCGATAAAAGCTTCAGTGTGGATTATGTTATTAAGCTATAAAATGAATGTTTTCCACTAAACAGTTGACCGCGGCGTCCGCTAAAGCCCCTCATTCACGGCAGTCCGCCGGCACCTCCGGCACGTAATTTAGCATCGTGAATGTCGTTGCCGGATGCGTGCCGTACGGCATCATCCTGCTAGCTCCACCCACCTCCTTGCAGTTCGAATTGCACTAAATTACAGTAATAAACAATTGAGAAATGCGGCAATGCATAAAATATTAATTATTCATTATTAAAAATGACATAAGAGATAGCGGCATTTTTTTAATTCGAGTACATGTATGCGCTAAAACGCAGCGCTGCGCATCTTTCAACGAATAAGTGCGAATTGGACTGCCAGGCTGGGCCACTTGCACACCGTGTGTCCGCTACATCCAGCCATGCCGGAGTGCCGGCGGACTGCCGTGAATGAGGGGCTTTAATCTTTCGTTGGTTTTCTAAATTCGCCTGTCGGTTACGTGCTTCCTGTCCATAATTTCTTTTCTAAGTAGATATGTGTGGGTATTGATTTCTAACTGTTGTCTTCATTTATGGAAAGCAGTAACTTGCGGACGTTCATGTTACAACATAGGCTCATGACTCTTTAATCTCTTAACTGAGAACAATACTTAGCACGAGTTTTCTCTTGCTGACATAAGACAGGAAAACTCCTCCTGACATACTTGTGTTGGTAATTAGAATGATAAGATGTTGAAAAATCCAATATGCCTATGTGCTAGATTACCATCTGATTGTATTTTATAAATTATCATAAAAGCTACAATAATCTCGCTACAATATAATGAAAATAATTGAAATAGGACCTGGAAAACAATTTGGAAGTGTAAACATTAAACATTGCAATTCGTTGTCGGGTTTTGTTAGGGTATAACCAGTTTATGAAAATGAGCCTATAGATTCAAATATCTTAGACTACGCAACACATGCGATGTGTGTTTACACCGGGAGTGAGTCGGAAGTGTAATGGTATATCTTGGCCGAGTAAGCGAATGCAGTGGCCATCTCAAGTGGATGCAATGCGAGCGGCTGCGCGCCGGTGGTCCAGTTTGAATGCATTCATTGCTTTACATGTTACAATACGCAATCATATGCATGTTTGTTGTAAATATTCTGGTAAGGTCAGTAACTCCAGTCCGGTGTTACAGTTGTTTAACAATATACGTTTTTTTAACAAGAGGTACCAAGCTAAGCTACTCAACTCTGACAAATTTGAAAAATTCCATATCTTTGTATGTATGTATAACTACGAGGTCTGCTATTTTTGCTTATGGAATCCGGGATTCTATCATTTTTAAACGGTATATCTGACCTCCACGGTAAAGTATAAACTTTTTTTTAATGCTGGCCGTTATAAATTTTTTTCATGTAGGTACGCTACTCTTTTGTTTTTGGGCGGGTTTAAATTGTCATCTCGCTGCAAGAATGGAACTCAAGTGAAAATATGCGTCCTAAGATTTATTACGATTTTCGGCGTGGTTTAACGCAACAACAGTGCATAAATCAATTAACTTCGACTTTTAGGATGAAGCTCCGTTGAAAACCACAGTTCACTGGTTTAGTGAGTTCAATCATGCTCACAGACGAAGTTAAGGAAGGTCGCCCAAAATCGGTCGTTCTTCCACAAAATATTGAAGCTGTGCGTAAACTCATAATGCATGATCGTCATGTTACGTATCGCGAGATAGAGGCGACTCTAGCATATGCATGACGAGTATTAATAAACAATTAGGTACATGATTATTTATCTGTAAAAAAAAATGTTCGCGTTGGGATACCGCATGATTTAACTAAAGATCAAAAAGATGCCCGCATCGAATGGTGCAAGAAAATGCCGCAAAAATATAACGGTGTTGACTCAGTCTGTTTATAATATCTACACAGGTGACGAATCCTGGATCTATGCATATGATCCCGAAACTAAACAACAGTCAACAGTGTGGATCAAAATGAGCCAAACCCTACGACAGTAATTCGTGCAAATAAATGGTGGCCATGTGACTACAGTGCCGCTAGAAAACCATAAAACGGTTAATTCGGAGTGGTACAGGACCATTTGCTTGCTGGAAGTATTTGAAGATATACGTAAAAATAAAAATAAACCAGCAACGCAGAATCAAATCTGCACCATGACAATGCCAGCTGTCATACATCGGGCGAAACAACTCGATTTTTGAAATGTCAAAATATAGAATTAACGGGTCATCCGCCATACAGAATAAGTTACGTGGTCAACGATTTTCGACCCGCGAAGATGCCGTCGACGCGTTCACCAAACACGTTTTGGAGATACCTCAGTCAAGAGTGGAAAAAGTGCTTTGATAATTGGTTTCTATGTATGCAAAAGTGCATCGATTAACACGGAGAATATTTTGAAAATCAATAAAACTATATTTATCTCCATACGTTTGTTTGTTTTTTTCTATTCCGGATATATAAGTAGCAGCCCTTGTACACCTCGTACGCTGTTTTTAGGCATAAGTCATATTTGGCTTAGGCCGCATAGTGACCACTACTGTTACCGAGGTCGTTCTTCTTTTTAGGGACTATGATCTATCTCCACACTGAAAAATGTCTGATTAAGAATTGTATTATTAGTATGTCTTTCCCATCACGGAACAATGGTGTTCCGGACCTTTGGGAGGCGTGCGCGGAGCCGAAGCCAACACGCAGAGGCCCTTTCGACAATTTAATGAAATGTAAGGGGTACACCGAGCGGATGTTGCACCTGCCCGAGTCATGGGACGCACGCAGAGGCAGCACCCGCCAGGGTGTATAGACTATTGAGATTTAATGGAATCTAAAATATGCTGGACTATTAGGTGAAAGCGGTGGACTAAATACTGGGTTATGGAGAATAAAATCGGACGTCTGCCTAACAAAACGGTAATCAATTTTATTTCCGGCAGACGGTGACTCGCCCACATAAGATGGGCCCCCACAAAAAGCGACATCTAAGATGGCTCGAGGGCAACACCGGTATGAGGGCTGGGGGTAGAGAGGTGTCACTGGACTTTAAACATATAGCCAACTCGCCACTTAGGTTTCCACATCTACCCTCGAGAACACAGCTCTCGCGACCCCACTCTGGACGGCCGGTTAAGGCAAGCCAGAGGCGGAGGACTTGGTCGGACGACGGAGTCCCCCAGGAGCGCTCAGGTACGTGGGGTCGCTACTCCCCAACAGCTCGCCACAAGCTGCCCTGCGTTGACTGATTGCACCGGTGGAAACCAGTGGGCGATGGGGTCGTCACATCCCTACGCCATTATTAGTATTATTAGTATTATTACGTTCCTTGTAAATGCCCGAAGTTATGGTTAAATCAGTAATACATTTTATCAGTAAGTAGATCCCGCACTATAGGGGCTATCCTCCCGTCTTTGGACGAATGGCTGGGGCGACGGCACGGGGCCCTCACATTTAGGGTGACCCAGGTGATGACCGGGCACGGATGCTTCGGTCATTACCTGAGTCGAATCGGGCGGGAGCCTGGGACGCAGTGCTACCACTGCGGCGCACCGGACGACACGGCTGAACACACGTTGGCTGTGTGTCCCAATTGGGACGAGCAGCGCCGCACGATGGTGGCTGACATAGCTACGGACGACCTCTCGCTGCACAGCGTCGTTTCAGCCATGCTGTGCAGCGAGACGAAATGGAGGGCAGTGACCACCTTCTGCGAGGAGGTGGTCACCCTAAAGGAGGCTGCGGAGCGGGAGCGCGAAGATAGGGAGGATGCGCACCCACTCCGGCGTAGGCGGGTGGGTAGAAGGAGAGCGCAGTACGTGGCAGCTGCTGCCAATCGCCTTCCCCAGTAGGGCCAGTGGGCCGGGGACCCACAACGTTTGACCCTACCCGTCTGGGGGAGGACTAGTGCGTCACTAGTCCTCTCTCCCTTGGCGCGGAAGCCCCAGCACCGCTGGGGCAGCCGGGGGGGTGTCATGGTAGAGTGCACGATCTATCCCATGATACCCCCGTATAAACCCGGCAGTGACGGATGACGCCGCAGTGGAATGTTTAGTGGGTAGGGCTGTGAGAATCACGGCGAGTCCTACATACTCCCCTCCTTATGGTCTCCCCGGGCCGAGGGGGGATGCGTAAAAGCATTTCAACCACTGCGACAAAAAAAAAAAAAGGGGTCTGTATTCCTCAAAAAAATCGGGCACCTATACTTTTTAGTATTCAAAGTAAAATTCAAAAAGTTACTCAAATATAACAAGCTTTCTTTTCGAGACAGACGGTCAGTCGACGACGCTGTCATGCTGAGAGCCTGAGAGACATTTGCGTCTGCAACCTCAACTCCTGTCTAATAGGCCCACCAAACGAATTTTGGTATAGTTGTAGTTAAATAATATTTAAAACGGGTCACTCACGTAATTTAGTCGATTTTCGCTCGACATGTTTCGTTAAAATAGTTGTACTCGTAGTTGTAGCAACATACTAAAAGTAGTGGACGATAGGGGTGGAGCTTTCGGAGGGGTTGCATAAAGGTCCAATTTTTTAGTTTTGCGTAAATAACTCGTAAACGGTGGCCCATTCTCGCTGGGCTTAAAAAGTTATTAAAAGGGGAAAGTTACTGAGAATTTACTTAGATGTTTTACCTTATGTTCTAGGGCTAGACATGGTGACTTTATACTCAAATTCATAACTTTAGCTTTGAAATGAATCGTGTGTTTTTTTTAAAGAGTCCTTGACGAGTTTTTGTTTTTGACCGTCAGTCAAAATAGGCAACCTTAAAAAGTGTTTTAATAGATACCATGCTCAATATGCTTATAATATAATAATTAACAATTCGATGATACTATCGATCACATCCGACCCGACCCCATCAAATCCGGAAAAATCTTAACAGCGCGAAGTAGACCACGGTACAGCGCCATCTTTCGAAAAATTGGGTTACAAATTTATACAAACTAGACGGGTTATGTATGTTGGGTTTTCGGGGGTAACTTTTGATCGCGTGAATCGATGAGAATCATTCTTTTTTTATTAGAAGGAAGATTACGTGCGGGATGATAAATTAAGTGGGTACTCAAGATAAAAAAAAAAACAAGATAAGAAAGTTTGCATATACGGTTAAATTACAAACTTAATTCAGAAATTATTTTGTACAATTTTCCAAAAACCAATCAAGAATAATTTTCCAATAAAGCTCTTATTAAGTTCTACTTTTGTATTTTTTTGTATTTTTCATATTTTTTGAACTCATAGTTCAAAACATAGAGGGGGAGGCACATTTTTTTAACTTATTGATAAAGTTAATATTTTCGGAAATAATCGCTCTATAACTGTTTTTGAAAACCCTCATTATTTTTACACGACTGCCCAAAACAAAAAAGAGTGTTATTCAAATAAGTACCTATCAAATTATATGTCAGTCTGTGGTTGAAACGAAAAAAAAATATATAACCACTTTTTATTTTACCACTTTGTTGTTGGCATTGGCTTTCTAGTACCTAGTTACAGTCACTGAGATTATCCGCGGACGGACGGACAGACAGACAGACTTGGCGAAACTATAAGGGTTCCTAGTTGACTACGAAACCCTAAAAAATGTCTAACCGCCTTATTCATAAAAAAGTTAACAGAAGTTTTAGTTAAATTATGTTTTCTCCCATTCTGACTTTCTGACAAACGCGATTATCAAAGTGACAAATAAGGACAAAATCATTTAGCTAAACTGTTGTTGAAGTGCGTTTATGAATAACGCCATAAATGTTTAATGTTTAGCTTAGTATTTAATTTACTTACAACTAATATTCTTTTCCGTCCTTTAATAACTACACAAAATTGACTAATAGTTTTCTTAAAATTTCTTGGATCAGCTATCAGTTGTTTTGTAAAACGCACTGTATTAATTTCTCCTTTGTTTTAACATCTATATAATTGATTGCCTGTTTTAACATGGTAAACATGTAGGTGACACTAGCTTGTGCATGCATGAATGATACGTAGTATCCACTGATTAAGTATATCACGTTTTTGAATAACTTTTGTAATGGTATTTTGTGTCCACAGTAAGATACATTTACCTAAGGAAGCATCATCACTTACTCACTTACACACAACATCACTTACTCTCTGTGTATGTTTCTGTATTATATCCTTGATAAATAAAATAAAATAAATGTGTGTATATAAAGCAGTGTATGTAGTTGTAAATAATTAGGCATTAAAACAATCGTGTGACGTTATTATGAGACTCATTATATTCAATAATATAAACTACTATTAATAAAATTGATATTCCTAATAAAGCCATTATAGGCCTTTATTTAGGAATATAATAAGTGGGTGTGTGTTAGGTAATATAATAAAATGGATTATATATAATTAAATAGGTAATATAATTTTAATTTGTTACTTAGTACTTCAGAAGCAATGTGGCTATGTGCCCTAATGAACGTTTGTAGGAGGTATCATATCATAGCTTTGATCTCTAAAAATATAAATATGAAAATCTAAAAATACTATTTTTAATTCGGAAATATTCAATAATCCGAATGTTTAGTATAGAAATGTTTTTGTACAATTTGCCAAAGTTACTGAAAACATAACCTAGTTGGTTAAGCAATCACGAGGAGCAAGTACCTACACGCATAAATTGCTCAACTCTAAAATCTCTAAATTGTCATAGTTCTGCCAACCGTTCCCATGATTATAGGCGTGGCTGCTTGTTTGCAGTCGAGGTACTAAAAAGCTCATGATCGATCGGTGTTGCTCGTGCTCAAGTTGGGACCTTGGGGTCTATCTTAGCTATAAATCAGATTGCAATTGACACTGCAGATCGCAGTCGTTTGTAAATGTCTGTTTGCTGACATGACGGGGTGCGGTGGCTACTGATATAGTCAAGATTACAACCAATATACAATATAGTATACTAATTCTTTTCGTCTTATATGTGTACAACTCTTACGCGGTTATCAGTGTTATCACACTGATGCGGAGCGGCGTGCGGATTACTGGGGATCCGGATCCAATGTGGGCCCTTAGACAATGCTACTGAGATTACTCTTGATGAAGAGGAATCTTGATGGATCACATTATCTATCTATTTACAATCGAATCCCTGATGGTTAACTAACATTTATTAGGTAAATTATTAACATAATTGGGACATAATTGTCCCAATCCCAACTCGACCATCAGTCCATCACTGTACCTATGAATCTTATTCCGTCTTTTGCTTGCTCGGTGTCATATTTTGATGTCGGCACTTACATCGAACCGGCTACTCCTGATTACACTTAAAATACTGTTTCCATTATCTACACGGTGGCGGCGTTTTCATTGGGCACGTCATGTTTAAAGGTCAAACGATTTATGTGCGCGTGCTCACTGTTGGCACCACTAACATCTGTCGCTTTAAGTCCAATTTACGTCGCGATGATCCCACCCTGCCCGGATTAAACTTAATTCTATTGCAGCATTACTTCTCTGTAGCAAAATGTAATATGTATACCGAAACTCCAAATACTTGAATACCTTTACAAAATGGAATAATGAAGTTGCGTTTTGGAAGCGTGCGCGTGGATTTACCAAAATCATTATGCTGGTCATAAAAGCATGTCATGCGAGCTTGAAGGTTAATACTATTGTGGAATTTATCGTAGTGTCATCTTACGTGAAAAATGATATTATGTTGCTTGCGTTATTCACAATGTTTCTGATTTACAAATGTGGATTACTATAAAAAGGTACATAATGAACGTGCTCCATTGCTAAATTATGTTGTTGATGTTTTAATAAATTTGTTATTGATAATTTAACAATGTTAATGTTTTTACCCTTGTTGGCTAACATTTAGTCTTTCCTTTTCTCTTAATGTTTATCATAATCCTTGCCATCTATTAACATTCTAGTTATAAAACTAAGGTATATTTTTGAAGCGTATGTAATCGCCAATTTTGTGATGTCTGCCATGATAACACGGGACTAAATGACAACTTGAACTTCAGAACGTGATATGCATTTCGAATATAACATTTTCACAGTCGACGCAAACGTAGGTAGTCGGCATTTTGTCATGTTTTTAGATGTACTTAGACATAATCTAACCGATTTTTTTTTGTTTTAGGCAGAGCTTGTGGACATGCGGGCGGAGCTAGTGCAGGCGCGGGCCGCCTCGGCAGGTGAACTATACTTATAAACTTTTTCCTGCCCATCAATTGGCTAATTTTATTGTATGCTTTTAGAGTAAAATTTTGTTTTACCTACCTGTCTTACGCGCATTGACTTTATTGGACTAAATAGATGATGCACGTGATTTTGTAGATGAAGGGAAATTCCGCCTAAGTAGGTACCTAAAATTTAAAGATATTTAAATTATACACGACATTTAGCTATTAACTACAGATAAGTCAGTAATTAGCATCTACTTAATGGAAGGAAACGAAATAAGCCAAACACGGTAGCCTGCCATAACATACTTACATATAAAAAACTGGCCAAGAGCATGTCGGGCAATGCTCAGTCAGTGTTGGGTTCCGTAGTTTATATACCGTCCTTAGAGTTATACAATAGGCAACCTTAAAAAGTGTTTTAATAGATACCAAACTCAATATGATATATATAATAATTAACAATTCGATGAGACTTACGATCACACCCGTCTCGACCCCATCAACTCCGGAAAAATCTTAACAGCGCGAAGTAGACCACGGTACAGCGCCATCTCTCGGGAAATTGGGGTATTACTAATTTATTTTATATTTAGAGTTTAACTGAGTAAATGAATGTATGTGGCACAATACATTAAAACTGAATGTAGGCTGGCTCTTTCGCGTTATAGATTACACCAATAGGTAAGTGTCCCATAATATTACTTGAATATAGTAGGTTATTTTTATCTAACTAAACACATCTAATGAGCGTAGACACATTTTTGAAGTCACGTTGTTATGAGACAGCCACACAAACCTTGCATAGGGAAGGACAACTCGAATGCTTGCAAACTTTTCTATTCGTCGCGTCACGTCATAAGCCTTTGCGTGCATGAATCACGAGTTGAAAGGTCATAAATTAGGCACATTTTGGGAGACGCGGTGTAGGACGTTTAGGGAAAGCTGAGTGTTGATTTCCGTCGTGTTGTGCCATCAGCTGCATAGTAAATTAGTTGTCACTGTTAACATGTTCGAGAACACGAACTTTGATGGTAATGTTGGTTCACAAATCACAATTCGTGGCGGTTCGATATGTATGTACCATGTACCTACCTACGGTCGTGCCGTGCCGGTGGTGGTAATAAGTTAAAATAAATAATTTACTATCAATCTACAGCTATAGAGCTTTGTATCGTTACAAAACTTATTCAGAGGAAAATATTTAGGTATTAAGTTTAGGAAGCATAATTCATTATGGAATATTTGGAAATTACGTTTAAAATGTTGGAACACAAATAAATAAAAAGTAATAGGTATTTTTTAAAGAAGCTTGAGGTAACTGTGTTGTATTTATGGGCTATTAGGTGCCAATACAATGACCGGAGCTTTTGCTCAGATACCTACTACCGAGTACTACTACCTACCTACCTACTTACATATTCGATGTCCGGCGCCACAGTTTTGTCATAGACGCGACGCAGGAAGGCCCGACGCTTACAATGTAACATCAATCTGGAAGCTTTTTAGTGTCATCCTCATATGTATAATTAGACTACCTACATATTGATAAACATCAGTACCTTACATGTATTTACAGGCGGGCTGGAAGATGGTGAGGACACGGCGGGTAGCGTATCAGACGCGTCTCGCGCACGCGCCGAGGCCATGCAGCTCGCGCGAGAGAACGCCGCGCTCCGCGAGACCGTGCTCGCGCTGCATTCAGAGCTCTTTGGCGCCAGGTGAGTCTTCGCACATAGCTTCGTAAATCACCTGTTTATCCTGATCTAAACTTTATCTGTAATACCACGAATCGAGGGATGCAATGCAAGCTCATGCCACGCATTGCATAGTAATTTGGTTGTTTGTCATCAGACTGGCGACTAAATACCTAGACAAGGAGTTGGCGGGGCGAATACAACAACTACAGCTACTCGGCAGGGACATGCGAGCAGAAGTACGAGACTCTCTTTGGGCTCAGGTTTGTCATCAAATATTTTGGTCAAATCGATATATCGATCTTCATCTAATCTTCGTTGCATGATCCTATGATGGCATGCAATGGATTGGTAGAAAGCAATTTTGGTTAAAATCGTATTTGGGCGTGTTCGAATATATCTTAATAGTGTCAGTTTCTTTGATTAATTTTAATGATGCCTTGTTTGGTTGTCAGGTAGAGGCGGAAATCCTGCTGCAACGGCACAAGACGCTGGTACGCGTGTGCCGCGGGCTGGCGCCGTGCCCCGCGCGGCCGGCGCGCTCGCCCCGCCCGCCGCGACCACGCACCGTGCGCGTGCGTCGCTCGCCGCACCTCGGCCTCGGCATCTCTGTCACGGTGGGTGTCTAACATGTATTTTCTGTCAAATAGCAAAGAAGCTCTAATTGAAATGCAATATACTAGTTATGACAATAATAGGTTTTCAATTAGTTTTGTGGCACCTACCAAACACACGGAGACCATCAAGAAACCAAGAACGGAGTGTCTATATATTACACGGTGTTTCACATAACACTAAAAACCTGAAAACCGTTAAAGAGTAGAATCGATATATCTTAATGTTTTTTTGTATTATTAGTTATTTTTTGCGTGCCCAGTTTACAAATTCGTAATACAACATTGTGCATATGGCATTGCTAGAGTTTGTATACCTTTTTCAGTATTTAGGGGTATTCTGGTAATAATGGCTGGTTACTTGGACGATTATTTTTTCGATACCGGAAACAGGGTATAGCACAATTCTCATCGGCTTCCCAAATATAGTTTTTGCCAAGCAGCCAGTTTGTTCTGATAGAATTTCATGGACTAGCTTTGGGAGGTTGCAGTCTGCTTTTTAGAGACACGATGCACCGCACGGTTTTTCTAAAGATCAGTAGAAAGTATCCCATATGATTTTTTGGTTTGATTGTAGGGCGGGCGCGAGCACGGCGTACCCATCCTGATCTCGGAGTTGGAGGCGGGCGGGCCAGCCGCGCTCACCGGCGAGCTGTACGTGGGCGACGCCATCCTAGCTATCGACGACCGGGACCTGACGCAGGTACAGATCAGTTGCCTGTACCTAGGGCTGCCATCTCGTACATTGCCGAAACCGGACAAAAAAGTTAGAAAACCCGGACGTTTCATTAAACTCGCGGTCTCTCCCCGGACACTAAAGAAATCAATTTTTAATTTAAAAAATATATGCTTTTGCTAGGGATTGACCTGAACCCAAAAATGTCCGGGTTTACCCCGGACGCTTTTAAAAATCCGGGCCGGACGCTCCCCGGACGGGCTCCAAACTAGGACAAATCCGGGGAAACCCGGACGGATGGCAGCCCTACCTGTACCTTATTAACTTTCATTGGTTTATAACATTTCATCTCTTTAAGGAATAATTTTTCGGATAAAACGTCTGGGGGTGCCCCCTAGTTCGTTAGTCGTTTTAACGTTATCGAAAAACCAACATTATTAGTTCCGAGACAATTTGCAGCGAAATTTACAACAGACATTCTTGTTTATGCCTTTAAAATATAGTACCATAAAATATTGTGTCACCCTTGAGCTACTATTTAAACATACGAGTACTGCAGGCTACAGAAGCATGATTCGCTGAATCTAAATATTACCACGAGTGAATGATCCTCGCGAAATCTTGCTCTAGATATGAACTCTCAACGTCTAATGAATAAGATCGTAAGACTTGAGCACTAGAACCAAGCTCGAGTGTATTCAGAGCGGTGTGTGATGCGAATTGCTAATAAACGGATGAATAATTGTCTGAACGTACTCGAGAAATTCGAGGAAGACACGTCTGTTGGATCATATTTTTCGAGTCATGTTTTGATTTACACTACTTACTTATACTAATGCTATTATTGATTTCCAGTGCTTTCCTGAAGCAGATATAACTTTCACATGGTTTTGTTACGGGTAACAACGTTATTAATTAAAGGCCGGTTAGCCACCTAACCGGGAGTTAGCTGTCAAATTCCATACTAAAAACTCTTGACTGCGGGTTAGTTTGCTAACCGTGGTTGGTGCAAATGGCCTTAAGTTACCAGTCTTTACATATTGTCAAGAGAGCTATTGAAGTTGTAGCTATACATATGGTCCTATGTGCTTGTTACGTGTAGGTACCTATTGGGTGCGTTCGTATATATATCTTAAACGGTCCGGTGGCGAAAACATAAGTGGTTAGTGGCTATTCTTCTGATCTCAGAAGACCTTTTTTTAAGTAACAACAAATTTTTCGGGCTGCTTTTTTGGCGTAGGTTCGTACCCAATACAAGAGTCCCATGCAAAACCTAATATTATTTTACCTTGTACATACTTTGTTGTTAAAATTATGTCGTTTTGCAGGCATGCCACAAGGAGGCGGTGGCGGCGCTGCAGAGTGTGAAAGGTGACTGTGCGCTGTGCGTACAGTTCATCGCGGCCGACGACGACGACCGTCTGTCCGACGACAACTACCGGTAACTGTCATACACTACTGTTCGAGCCACTGGAGAGCACTGCTGATCGTGAAGGGTGACTGGGTGCTGGGCTGTGCAGTCCAACGCGGCCAACGACGACGACCGCCTGTCCGACGACAACTACCGGTAACTGTCATACACTACTGTTCGAGCCACTGGAGAGCACTGCTGATCGTGAAGGGTGACTGGGTGCTGGGCTGTGCAGTCCAACGCGGCCAACGACGACGACCGCCTGTCCGACGACAACTACCGGTAACTGTCATACACTACTGTTCGAGCCACTGGAGAGCACTGCTGATCGTGAAGGGTGACTGGGTGCTGGGCTGTGCAGTCCAACGCGGCCAACGACGACGACCGCCTGTCCGACGACAACTACCGCGCCGTATCTTTTATTTATTCTTATAGCAATTTACTATAAATATGTAATATGTAATACCTACATGCTTTTTAAAACTATACCCAGTTGCTGGATCCATTACATGACATTATTATCGTGTACAAGTCCTCCGGGTTGCCGGTAACTGTCACTGTGCAAGTGTGCACTGTGCGTGAAGGGCCGGCTGAGTGCAGTGCACCGTACGCTTGTCCGACGACAACCGGTACCCGGTTGTAACTCGGGTCTATCCGACGATGTCTACCGGTAACTGTCGCTCGCATCTCGTAAGCCACATGAGAACTAGCAGGAGGAGGATGTGAAGCTGAAGTGTTTTGTAAGTTAGAAAGAGAAAACTTGTTGTAATGAACTTTATTTAGCAGAGCTCAAATTAGAATATATACTTCAAATATTGTAACTGTGAAGTTTGTGCAGGTTCCCCCTGTACCCCGAGGACGGGGAAGTGTTCGGCGCGGAGGGGGATGGCTCCGGGGCCACGCCCACCGCGCCAAGGACTCCGGAATACGACAGGTAACACTTACCTTATTTATAAAAATCTTACCTAACCTACCTTATCTACGAAAAAAGACGTCAAGTCTGTCTCGTATCTATGCAGGCATATAAATGTTCTCAGATGCAAGGAGTTTGAAGGAATAGCGAAGAAAAAATTCTATTCCCTTCTAAGACATAAACATCATCATCATTTCATTATCTGGAGGCACGGCAGTGCCCGGACAAGTCGGGCAAAACAAAGGCATGTGCAAAAGCCGTACGATCCTTTTTTCGAAGCCATTCGGGCCATTTTCAACCTTTTGTAATTTCCCGCTGCTTAAAGCTAGAACCCTGAACTTTCATTGACATGTTGGCTGTCCCTGTCATACAATTTCGAAATATTCTGATTAACATTTAATTTGAACTTGTATTTTAAGAACTATCGAACGTCAAAGGTCCGTGGTTGGTCACCGACAATCAAAAGTCTAAGGCCCTTCTAGCAGTCCCAGAAGCTTAAAATTTTAAACTTAAGCGATTTATAGCCTACCAAGTCATAGAAAATTCAAAAATGTTGGAAAATACATACTAACTGCATAAGTAAGTACAGTTAGAAAGAAAAGGTACGTGCTTATTTTTAAATTGTAGAGGAAAACAGAGTTCAGAGAAAAATAGGCAAGTAGGTGGAAGTCGCGTTCCATGGACACTCTCCGGTACCGACTAAACTAACATCCTTGTTTTAACATTACATCTCAAAGATTTTTTGTAGCATAAGAACTGCGGAGCGAGTCCTGTGATTTTTTTTACACGTGGTGGTTTTGATGGAATTTATGGGATTACTAAATAAATGGTGAAACCAAAGTATCCCAGAACGAACCGAACAAAACGCGCAATGAGAGACCTCGACTGACTTTGTGACTGAAAAAAATAGAATCATAAATTATGTTTTTTTTTGTTACTCATGTGAATTGTACTGCATGTGCTTTTCTCACAAATGCCCCCGTGTTTTCCTGCTCCAGCTATTAAGCACAATACTGATAACTGGAAATTATGTTTTTACACAGGCCACACTCTGCTGCGGGGTCAACAGACTCCCGCTCGCCGCGGCCACACTACCCAGAGTATAACAACATAAACAACAATTTGTCCATACTTGACATGGACGACGACAGGTAAATCGCTTTCTAACGACAATTTTTTATGATTCCATACCCATTAGGTATTTGACTTGATACATTTTACCTAAGAGGTCCTTTTTTATAGTGAGATTAAGAACTCCTCATTTATCAATATATCAATACAAGTATATTTATTAACACACAGAAGTGGTGGATAACCAATCATTCATTAACTTACAAAAGTTACAAAACCTCTGACACTGATGGCCTACCCTCCTAACTCGTCCTTTACGTAGTACATAGGCCCCAATGAAATGTTGACTCTTTGTCAACTTGACAGAGTTAAATTTGAATTGGCAAATTTTCATACCCGGTCGTCAGGACGCTATAGTCGACCATCTTCACACAAACAAACCGCACTTAGTTAGAGTAGGCAACGCGCGCAGTAGCATTCCGTCGCGATACCGTGCGCGCCGTCGCTCATAGGCATCCTCATACTTTGTCATAATGAGTATTCACCATACTCCGTGACCTGTGGAGCGAAAGTATTGAAGTGTCTCGTGGTCATCAGGGTTCCGTACCAAAATGGTAAAAAAGGAACCCTTATGGTGCGACTCCGTCTGTCTGTATGTCACATCGTTAAATATCTCGGGAACTACTTACGCTACCGATTTGGAATTTGGAGTAGTAATATACAAAGCTAATCCAGACACATAGAAAAATAATTTATAATATATTTTAATTTATTTTTGATGAAAAAAAAATTCAATGGTAAAAGAGAGGGCAAAAATTAAAAGTTTAGTTACTGGGTAGTTAGTGGGGTATCATTTGAAGGGGCTTGATTTGCACATTCTAAAACATTTTTTTATATTTTTTTTACTTTTTACAATTAAAAAGATTTGATTAAAAAACGAAAATGTAAAAAAAAATTCTAAATAGTGGTTATGGCGTTAGCCGCGTAAGTTGAAGGCCCGAGTTGCATTCTCGGATTGGCCTCCGTCGGTGTTGGTCTTTTTCTTTAGTATATGACATCTATTTCAATTTATATAAAAAAATGGTTTACGTGATAAAAAAATATCAAGGAAAAACAAATTCTCATACTAATGTAAAGGGTTCGGCCTAGAGGCGAGGAGCAATACACGTTTTATGGATAATTAATAATCTTTTTATTAATATATTAACAAACATAGAACCTTACGTGTAACAATCGCCCCCTTGGTGTGACAGCACTGGCTAGAGTTCTCAATTTGATATACTCATAAAGCCAGTCCTTCCATCAAACCAAGGCGGCTGTAAAGTAGTGAGGTAGTGACTAGTGACTCAATCTGTCGATATGTCGCAGGGAAATGACCAAAACAGAGATTTGAACAAATCTCTCAGGGATATGATCAAATCACGCAGGATGACAAAATGGCGAATCCATTTCATCATTTCTCTAGAAAGTTTCAGTTATATGACCAAATCCCTGACTCTGTCTAGTAAAATCACAAAATCGGTCAACAAACGCGCCACGTTTTGTCATTTTCCTAGATTTGTTTAGGAATTTGATAAAATCCCTGAACCACGACAGTACGAGTAAGTTGACGAAACGAACTTATAAAGTCGACTAGTTTTATCATTTCGCTAAACCAATTTAGTGAAAAGACAAAAATCTCAACCATAGTTCAGACTGATCCGCTCGTGCGATCCAAAACAAATGGATGTGCTTGAAAAAAAAAATTACCTTATGTGTAACTCGAGATGCCACAAATGTACAACATAAATAAATAAATAATAATAAATAAATATTTGTGGGACAATCTTACACAAATCGACCTAGTCCCACGGTAAGCTCAATAAGGCTTGTGCTGTGGGTACTAGACGACGATATATATAATAGATATATACATATAAATACTTAAATACATAGAAAACATCCATAACTCAGGAACAAATATTCAACACACAACATGTTTTAACAAATAAGAAAATAATTTAAAATGAAACATTTCTAGCTTTGTTTTTCACTATTTTTTTATTATTTTCTTTTTTATTAAAAAAACACTTAAAACGGATTAAATTGCGTATAGATCATGGGTCAGATAGCGGGAAAAATTAGTGCTGTAAAAAATTCGAATCGTCGGAAATGCAGATTATCCGCGATGTAATCCATTTCAAAGTGTTTTATTTCAATGAATAGGTACCTACTACCTACCTACTTATCGCAGTAACCAAAGAAAAAAATTATGTTTTTATTTGTTACGAAATAATTGTTTATTTTTTATTTTATTTTTTTATTTGTTTGTTGTGTTCAATCGCCTTAATAATAAACATTTAGGTATGTTTAAGTTTACACCACCTTGTATCTTGTATTCGTTTAAAACAGCTGGTTTTATTAAAGAACTTTAATACCTATTTTGTCATTTGCAACCGACTTCAATATTTCTAAAGGAGGAGGTTCTCAATTCGTTTGAATTTTTTTAATGGATGTTACCTCAGAACTCCGTCATTACTGAACCGATTTGAATTTTTTTGTTTTCTGAAAATAGATGGTTCCAGGTTGGTCCCGGTTTTTTTCAAAATCCATTTCTGATTATGGGATCCATGAGGAACTGAGGGAACTCCTCAAATTTGAAAGGCACATGCATGCTGATTTGGGTAGTTATTTAAGACACTCGAGCATTTCTTTACAACATCATCAATTTGGTGGAGTGGACCTGATGATAAAGACCAGGGATGGCAAAGTGGAGCTGCTTGGTAACATGCATTCTGATTTGAGGGTTTCCTTAAGTAACTTGAACATTGTTTTGGGGGAGCCAACATTTTGATGAAGTGGACCTGATGATGAAGACTAGGTATGGCAAAGTGGAACTGGTCGATAAACCTAGCTCTACTTATTATCCTAGTTGTGACATTCATCTTTTTGATTTGATTTCTATTCGGATGATGGAGTTCTTGAAGAATTCAGAGAACTCCTCAAATTTGAACGGCACGTGCATTGTGATTAGAGTGTGTTCATAATTAGCTTGGGCATTTTCTTACTGTGGCCATCATTTTGCTGGAGTGAACCTGATGTTGATGATCAGGGATGGCATAATGAAACTGCTCGATAATTTTCAGTCTGTCATACAATTTAACACATTGTTATTTTGTTTGTTTTAAAGGTCTACAAGGGAGTTCCGTTTGATTTTACTTCAGATGTCATTATGGAAGCCCTGAGACATTAAGGAAGCTCCTCAATTTTCAAACGTACACGTGCGGTGAATTGGTATTTTTGAAGTAAACTGGCTAACTCAAACAAATTCAAAATTTCACTTTTACCGGGAACCAAATGAAGTCGGTTCTTTTTCTTAAAAAAATTATTTTACCATTTCACTAATCTACTTAGAGATTTGATCAAATCGCTTAACTGCAGGTAAATGATATATTAGATTCTTGCCATCGTCATTTCACGAAACCAGTTCAGAGATTTGATCAAATCACCGTATTATGTACCTACCATATTCCAGTTGAGACTTTATCATATCCCTAAACTTGTTTGGCGAAATGATAAAACTAGT
Source organism: Lathronympha strigana (assembly GCA_949128165.1). Classification (NCBI taxonomy): domain Eukaryota; kingdom Metazoa; phylum Arthropoda; class Insecta; order Lepidoptera; family Tortricidae; genus Lathronympha; species Lathronympha strigana. Next base: position 7,287,064 of record OX421907.1, on the reverse strand, counting down.
CGACTTTTAAGTTCGTTTCGTCAACTTACTGTCGTGGTTCAGGGATTTTATCAAATTCCTAAACAAATCTAGTAAAATGACAAAACGTTGCGCGTTTAGTGGCCGATTTTGTGATTTTACTAGTCAGAGTCAGGGATTTGGTCATATAACTGAAACATTCTAGAGAAATGATGAAATGGATTCGCCATTTTGTCATCCTGCGTGATTTGATCATATCCCTTAGAGATTTGTTCAAATCTCTGTTTTGGTCATTTCCCTGCGACAGATACATGTGGCTGACATCATATTTTTACTTCTAGGTGAAGTTGCAAACTTGCAACATAAAGGTTGTACGGAACCCTCGGTGCGTGAGTCCGACTCGCACTTGGCCGGTTTTTTTATACATTGATAGCGATGCGGTATAGTAAATATTGGATGATTGTAACGTTTTAGCATCCGCATCTCGGCCGGGGGTCGGCGCGGCCCCCGCGGCTACGGCGCGCTGCCGTCGGCGTCCGCGTCCGCGTCCGCGTCGGCCGAGTCCACGCCCGTGCACCAGCGCCGCCAGGCCGCCAAGAAGAAACGCAAGCCGCAGGACTGGCGCACCAAAGGTACCACATACCGACTAGACGGGACTTTCATTAGTAGACCGCGATATGATCTCGCACTGACATTGCTTTTCCGTAGAGTGGAATGTGTTGTTCATCGACTACCTCGAGGTCAATCTCAATTAAAACTTATTAAAAATAAATGGATAACTTCATTGGTCTTATGTGAACTATCGGTTTAACCTTAAGTATTAGTGATTTACCTATCTGTAACTGTATGTCACATTGACAGCCGGAATCACTTAAGCCTATGTTACATTATCAGATATCTTTGATGATAGGTCTAATTATAAATGAGTTCTTACAAAAGTTACATTTTCTTAATACATTTATTGACGACTATCCTTTACTTACTCTCGGATGAAATGGACTCATCAAAGCAAATAATTTGTTGTCGTACTAGACGATCAAAAAGCCAACTCGAGATAAAGAAAACTGGAATGTACCAAATAATATAGATATAGTACATTGTACAGAATGTGCTAAGGTAGAAGGCGTAGAGGCATTATTTATTATGCTCCCGTTAGTAAACTGATGATACCAACGAAGTATTTTTCGTTGTTTATATTCGTATTTCGGTATTTATATAAATATTGTAACACAGGTGCTTACCACACGGTAGAGGACGCGCAGTCGTCGGACGAGAGGCCGGAGCCCGCCGCGGCGCCCGAGCCCGCGCCGCCGCCCGAGACCAACGGAGCCGACACCAAGAAGCGGGATGCAAAACCGTTCCGGATAGGTAAGTGATAAGTGCATGAATTGAAACTCATATAAGGTAAGGTAAGGTGGGGAAGATTGAATGGTTTTTTTATGAGATAGATAGCGTTGACTTGAAACCCTTGTAAAAAAACTATTTGATTCCTTTCGTTTGTCTAAATTAGAAGGCACGGGCAAGGACTACACTTTTGTATTCTATCGGTAAAACTTGACTACGCCTTTTCTAATGCATAAAAATAATAAATTAAAATACATTGTTGTCTAAAAATTTGACGGGTTAAGATGGAATGGTTGAGAACTAAGATTGAAATATGTAGGTAGTGTCTAAAGTCTCATTTACGTAAATTATAAATATTACGGGATAAGATTGAAAATCGACACACGAATTTGCACATAAAACTGTCTCTCACCCCGGACGGTCACTACGCGGAGGATCGTAACAAGATGGCGGCTTATAGGCTGATATCAGCAGTATCAGCACTAAACATTTAAAACCAAATAGGGAGTTATATAAGGCTTTTTATCTTTCCCCTTTTTCATCGTCTCCCACCTTACCTTAATGAATAAATGGGTAGATATTTATTTAATAAGAATATACTTAAAACTTCAATAACAAGAAAATAAATTACACAAAATAAACCTAACCTACATAAATTAAAACTATTTATTTATTTTATTTTATTCGAAAAACCAACAGCTTAAATTAACAAGGACAGATGATGTAACATATATATGTATCAGCGAAGCCAGTTACAGGTTTTCACAGATAGGATACAAAGTTATATAATGCTAACGACAGAGAAAACTAAGCATGCAAAGAGACACGACAAAAAAAAGCAGAAATTAATTTCTTACTTAATTAACAATATTATTTAATTATCAGAAGACAATATTATACTTACTTAATATGAAATAACCTATTCTTCTGCAGGCGGGGGAGCATAGAAACCAGAAGAAATAATATTCTATGCAAAAAACCTATAAATGAAAAACCGCCCAAGTGCGAGTCGGGCTCGTGGACCGAGGGTTCGGTACAAACTGAGTTGAAACTGCACCTTGAAGTGAAAAGTATTTGACGTCAGTCCCATGTATCGACAGATTTGGTCACTCGGTTGCACGGCATAGACTAATGTATGCGAATTTGTTGTTCCTTGACATTTTTTTGTTAGTAAACCTTTTTCTTATTACGAAAACCTATTTTTTTCAACTTTATTTGAAAGTCGTACTTTTTACAAGTCTTACAACACGATTTCATAAATAAATAAAAAAACAATTAAAGCCAGACATTAAATTACTTCTTCTTCAAAAAAGGCGACAACGCCTTACTGAAGAACTACCGACCCATCTCACTTCTGAGCCATGTCTATAAGCTGTTTTCAAGAGTCATTACGAATCGTCTCGCACGCAGGCTTGATGACTTCCAGCCTCCCGAACAAGCCGGTTTCCGAAGAGGCTTTAGTACCGTAGACCACATTCATACGCTTCGTCAGGTTATACAGAAGACCGAGGAGTATAATCTGCCCCTCTGTTTAGCGTTTGTGGACTACGAGAAAGCCTTTGATTCGATCGAAACCTGGGCGGTACTGCAATCTCTCCAACGGTGCCAAGTAGACTACCGCTATATCGAAGTGTTGAAGTGTTTGTACGAGAGCGCCACTATGTCAGTCCGACTCCAAGACCAGAACTCGAAGCCTATTCCGCTGCAGCGGGGAGTCAGGCAGGGAGATGTCATCTCTCCTAAGCTGTTTACCGCTGCACTGGAGGACGTTTTCAAGACTCTGGACTGGAGAAGGCTAGGCATCAATGTACTCGTAAACGGCGAGTACTTCACTCACCTTCGATTTGCTGACGATATAGTAGTCTTGGCTGAGACCATGGAGGATTTAAGTACGATGCTTGTTAGCCTCAGTAGAGCCTCCGGGCGAGTTGGTCTTAAGATGAACATGGATAAGACGAAAATCATGTCGAATATCCATGTAGCACCAACTCCAGTGACAATCGGAGACTTTACACTCGAAGTTGTAGACGATTATATATACCTTGGACAAACTGTCCAGTTAGGTAGGTCCAATTTCGAGAAAGAGGTTAATCGTCGAATCCGACTCGGTTGGGCAGCGTTCGGGAAGCTGCGACACATCTTTTCGTCCAATATTCCGCAGTGCCTGAAGACAAAAGTCTTCGATCAGTGTGTGTTGCCAGTGATGACATACGGTACTGAAACGTGGTCGCTTACAATGGGCCTCATAAGAAGGCTCAAAGTCACCCAAAGGGCAATGGAGAGAGCTATGCTAGGAGTCTCTCTGCGAGATCGTATCAGAAATGAGACCATCCGCAGCAGAACCAAAGTAACCGATATAGCTCTCCGAATCGCTAAACTTAAGTGGCAGTGGGCGGGGCACATTGCACGTAGAACCGATGGCCGTTGGGGCGGAAAGGTTCTCGAGTGGCGACCGCGTACCGGAAGGCGCAGCGTGGGTAGGCCCCCCGCAAGGTGGACTGATGACCTGGTGAAGGTCGCAGGAGTCCGCTGGATGCGGGTGGCGCAGGACCGGTCATTGTGGAAATCTCTGGGGGAGGCCTATGTCCAGCAGTGGACGTCTTTCGGCTGAAATGATGATGATGATGATGATGATGATTAAATTACATTTTAAATTAATTTCAAGATATTTTTATTAATAAAAAATTGTAATTATAGATAGGGTCAACATTATATTTTTCCTGCAAAACTATATATTATATTTTAACTATAAAACTCTCGTGAGACTCGAACATATTAAATAAGCAGATAGGGCATTAGCCCGCAGTGTACGACTTGCCTCTGTCGCGAGTGGGCGCTCCTGATGACGTTCTTCGTAAAGAACGAAACATGTCGAGCGAAAATCGACTAAATTACGTGAGTGACCCGTTTTAAATATTATCTATATATTATATTTTATATTTACTAAGACTAACTAATGGTATTTTTTTACAGTTTAAAAATCAATGATTTTTCACTATAAAAAATATTACGTTTTAGAATATGCAAATTAAGCCCTTTCAAATGATATATCCTTCTACATGACTCAGGAACTAAACTTTGAATTTTTGGCCTCTCTTTTATCGGGCATTTTTCATTGAAATAAATAAATCCTCTCTCAATGTGTGGAATAACCTTATTTATAACTATTTGAAATTGCTAGCTTAAGTAGTTCTCGAGATATTTAACGATGTGACAGACAGACATACTGAGTCGCACCATAAGGGTTCCTTTTTTACCATTTTGGTATTGAACCCTAAAAATGGGCTCAAATTTAGAGCTCGACGGAGGAGTGCCCAGAAGACTGGCGTTGCAACTAAATGTTGAATCCAGCTTTCTGGCCATCCGAAGCATCTATGAGGCGCGATGATAAATATTTAAAAGTAGTGCGAGCCCCAGGACCCCACCGCCCTAATGTTTTCACCCCAATTACCCCAAACGGCTCAAACATATAGCATCAATGGCCACATATTTTTGGCCGTTTGGATTGCTTGGCCGCCTTCGGAGCAACCCCAGCCCTGTTCGAGGTCCTTGGAAGGTGGGACGGCGCTAAGTTTCCACATACACATGGCCGTCCCATTTTCCAAGCGGGCAAGCCATAAATAAATGAATCCATCTAAAGTAAGCAGATTCTCGCAAAACAAATAGGTATAAGTTTACTTTTATATATTTACTAAAACGGGGCTTAATCGTGTATAGATTTTGAAAACAAACCTCCGACGTTTCAAGGGCGACGTTGCCCCCGTGGTCTCGGAGAAAGACTGGCTGAGGTTGACATCAACATCTTCTAGCTGCGCGGGTTTTACGAACTACCCGCACATTGATAAATGTAAGCGTAATCGAATATCACCGGCTCAAAATTCGGACATCGTGAGTGTAGTGTGTCGACAGAGTCACATCCCTAGTGCGCAAAATGTTCAAGTTTATAATCAAGACCAAATGCGGGTAGTTCGTAAAACCCGCGCAGCTAGAAGATGTTGATGTCAACCTCAGCCAGTCTTTCTCCGGGACCACGGGGACAACGTCGCCCTTGAAACGTCGGAGGTTTGTTTTCAAAATCTATACACGATTAAGCCCCGTTTTAGTAAATATATAATGTGTGGAAATCGTGAAAGTTTAAATAAGTTTACTTTTAATTTGAAGATGTTTAGTTGCAAAGAAAAATAGATTGAATTTATTCTTGTTTAATTTTTTTACTTTAGAAATTATATATTCGCAATTACTACATTTTAAATTTATTTATGCTATTAAGTTACGTGAACGGCTCATGATAAGTTTTATGTGTTTTTTGACATATCTTTTGTGTGTGCAGGTTCCGCGCGGCGCGTGGAGGCGCTCGTAAACGGCGCGGGCGCGGGCGCGGGCGCGGGCGCGGGCGCGGGCGCGGGTGCGGCGGGTGCCGGCGTGCCGCGCCCGCTGCCGCCGCTGCTGAGCGCGCCGGCGCTCGGCGTCGTGGGACTCAAGGGCGACGGCGACCCCGACTTCGGCACGCCCGTCTGAACTACCCGCCGTACACCGGGTGCCATGCTCTTTAGGAAGTGCTTTTCTTTTGACGATGGTGTCTATCAATCACGCTTAACGCTGTTGCAGGTGATCTTACCGATTAACTGGGTAAACTTTTAAATTTGTGCAGGGAATTGGCTAGGATTGCCATAGTTTTAGTTCATCTTGGAGCACCTTTAAATACATGTAACAATGAAATTGTTTTCCCACTTATTTAATATGTGTGGCTTCCAAAGTTGGCTAGTCAAGGAACTGTTCGATTGAGTTTCAGGGCCTGTACAGATAAATGATTTGTAGACTGGACAAATATACATAGCCCTATACATAATTTTACACAGACTGCATTGTGTTGTTAAGCCTGACTGTATGACCTCGTTTGATGCCGTATTGATTACGGTGCTTCGATTCGTGATTCTTGCGTCTCTTACTTCCCATCGGCTCCATAGAACTGTTGATCTTAGAAATAGAGTTTTAACATGTAAAAATAGTGTTAGGGGAAGTAACTCAGTGATCTCATCGCTAAATTCTATTACATTTTCAGTAGACTATTTTTTTGGTATAGGCCGTGGTTTGAACCCGCGACCTCCGGATTGAAAGTCGCATGCTCTTACCGCTGGGCCTCCAACGCTAACGCGTCTAAATAAATATTATTCCATATTTCTAGAGTTGGTAATTATAATTAACAATGTGTTACCTAAAAGTTACTGAATGTTATATTATACGAAGCTATCGACTGACCAGTGCGAAACATTCATATCACATCACCAGTAATAGGAGTATTCATATTCTTTTCAACGAGTCACTGCCGTACAAAGATTAAGATTTCGAGTTCGTTTTAGAGAAATGCGACGCTTTTTCCGATCGTGATAACTCTTACTATGTTATAGCTTATTCTAGTTGATTCCATGTTCATTTTATAAGGATTATTTGAGTGCCTATTATTAACTTAAATATAAATAATCCTAATGCTTCGCATCAAGAGACAATAACTCAATATGGTGGTTGTACCTTCACAAATATATAAAACAAGGACATATATTTAAAATAAACTTATACCATTTGTGTACTATTTAGTACCAACTTTTGAAATAAAAGACAGATTGTTCCAATTACGGATTTAATCTCATAATTTTTAAATTTGACATTGCTCATTTCAAAGCATTACTTACGATGCCTTACAATACTGAGCCCTTAACCCGTCATCTGAGACGAACCCTTAGTAAGTAGTTAGAGTTCGTAGTTATGATGATCTGACTGCATTATGTTTCCTTTTTTAGGGAGCGCATTGTCTCCAGAGACCACTCATTCGAGACCTCATGCGGCTCGCAGAGACGTTACGTGCGGTAAATAGGAATAGTTTACACTTGCGGGAATCATCGCAAAAAATTAAGAGCGCATTTTTAAAGCATGCTTTCTACTTGCGTTTAACTCTAGAAATATAAGCCATCTAAATGTAATATTAAGCTTTTTCGAATAAATTAGTTGCATAATATAGTTTACTTAGGTATCCACATCTCATTAGCTCTCTATACTGCGTTCAAAAACCGCATATAAAGATAATTAAGATTTCGATAACATCATTTCAAATTCCGAACATCTCTGAAAAACAAAACAATTTATTTGACCTCTATTATGAGATTAGTCGAGATGATGTTAACATCGAAAGTTGCCATTTGCAAACAATGTTGCTCGCAATTCGCACGTTCGCACTATTTGTAACGTTTAATGGTTATAAAATTTACCAACAGCGAGGCAAACTACCGAACAACGTCACCCAAGTGGCATACTATATTTATACGATATACTGATATTTTGGTATACTTTGACATTGGCAAAATTGTCCAACTCTCTGAAAGAAGCCATTATTTGATATAAGAAGAATTTGCACGTTAACCCTGGCCAGCAACTTCTGTCTGTGGAATTTTTTTCGGAGGGTAAAAAATATTCTACTGTCAGACTTCTTTCCTTCCTTTTGTCAGACTATGTTTGATACCTATCGAATGATAAGATAATTGAGCCCAACTTTAGTTTGTCTCTGAATTTTAAACATGTCTAAAATAAAATATCAGAAAAGTTTTCAGTTATGATAGTCGTAATGGCGGCTGAAATATGCGGCTTGAAGGCACCATTGAGAGCTCATGATATGTGTGTGTATAAACCAGTGTATGTGACTGTAAATAATTAGGCGTTATCACACTAGTGTGAGTGATATTATGAAACTCGGCTGACGATTCGTTTCTGATACCCACAATCGAGTTTAATGCCTTTCTCTATTACACAGCATGAACTACTATTTAACATCTTTTTTTGCACAAAAAACGAAGACTGCTGTGTTGCGCGCGGTCCGATTGCGATATAATTTAATTGAATATATAATATTTATTATGCGTTTTTTATAGAATTGATCTCTTGGTCTACCGGTCTACCGAAAGGTATTACGTTTTCATTTAAATATATTAACATTTTATGAGATGTTTATATAAGTGTATATATAATTAGGAAAGATTTTTGTATTACAAAAAACTTAAATTATTTTATGGTATTATTTTCTGTATAAAATGTTTAGTAACTTTACTTTTTATTCTATATTAGGTTAAGAACATGTCATGGGAGGAAAAACATAACTATATGTAGGTCTGAAAACACATTTGTATTTTCAAGAACTGTTTATTCAGAATTATGATTTACTCGAAATACGCAATACCTATAAATACAAATCGTACGGGAAGTAGGTAGCTACCTACTTTAAACGAAAATTCTGGGTAATTATCCATCCTCACCTTACTTTGTGGTCAAATGTAACTTTCAGTACAGTTTGTATCGTGTTATCTAAGCCTCGATACCTCCCACTGCTGGGCACAGAGCTCTCCCTCTTTTACATGAGATGGATTGGAATATGGTCCACAAATCGGGCTGGAAACCTTAAAGGTCCCCAACAATTCTTATATAGCGGAAGTTTTGTTGCAAAGAATATATCGTTGGCGGTTATCGATAATTCTTACATAGTAGTGGTGCATACGACGCACCGATTTAGAGCTATAAAAGAAACTCGTTGAACTAACTCGCACCTTGCTTCAATCGTAACTGGAAAGCCCGCGCCTTGGTTACACGACGCATGTAACGTGCATCGTGTGCAAGCGACATCGATGCGAGAAATCATGGACACATATAGAGTCACTATGTCTAAATCGGAAACCGCACTCCTTGCAAAGAGTTACAAAATAGTAAATCAATAAATATATTGTGCCTCGGATTTACGATTCTGTCCTTACGACCCCGTACATAATGCTGTAACTCTGGTTACCAAAAGTAAATATTCGACCATGCGGTTACCATACCTACCACAAAAAACAGCTCAGTCAGGCGTCATAGTTCAGGCGCCAAGCTGAGTTAGATGATTTTTTTTAGACTTACACGACCTCTTTTGCAATGAATAACTTTTTACCAGTAATATGTGTTTTCCATGGAGTTTAAGTATTTTTTTTTATTAACCTATCGAGTCCCAGGTATTATTATTATAGAATCTATTATTATAGGCATTGAAATGAGCACTGACATCATATGATGACGCTGGGTCTCGACGGGTTAAAAAGACTTAATCCTTATCACCACGAGTGCTTTATGTGCTGGCCATTTGTTAGGCCCATGTTACACTATACCGTATATGATCATATAATTCATATCTACCATTCATACCATGGATTACATGCCGTCCTTTACTTCGCGTTGGAGAAAAAAGGGAGGCATATAGATTTATTTATTATTTATTTATGATCAAAGATATTTGATAATATAATATGGGCCTTACCCTCGTACATATTGCCATAAATTACTTATCATTCTAAAGCTAAACTATTCCAAAAAAATACAGATGAATTTGAACTAACAGTGTAGGGGATATAATCAAATTCCTCTCCGTTTAAAGTCAAACGAATTAAAACAAGTGCAACTCCGCTTCAGGTGAAAACAACCTAAATTTAACTAAGGCGAAATTTGAATGTAAACGACTACAACATCGTGTTAAGACCCGTCCAGATGTTGAAATTGGCCAATTTGATCAGGCGTCCGGCTCTCAACAAAATCTACAATATCTAACTTTCTTCCGCCTGCATACTCTCGCCGAGACAAGAAGACAGGCTGCTGCTTCACTGTGTTTCACCGAGAGCGTAATACATGCATTTAAATTTGTCTCGCCTGGACGGGTCTTTAACCATACAGTTAATTTTAGGATACAAAGAAAAAAAGATTTATGGCACTAAAATGGAACAAATTGCATGTAGGTATGCAAAAAAAATTAAGTACTATATACCTACTTGTATAGTAAAATATTATCTAACGTGGATGAAAGGTAGGAAGACTACTGAAGTACATTCCATGAGCTCGCGCTGCATTCCTATAAGTTGCTGCAACTCGGGATGTTTATGTTTACGGGACAATACGCCTATGTATGATTATGTATTAATTTTGTAATAAAAATTCTAAGAAAGCTCTGTTGTTGTTATTGAAGTAAAAAATCATCATCATCATCATCATTCAGCCGAAAGACGTCCACTGCTGGACATAGGCCTCCCTCAAAGATTTCCACAATGACCGGTCCTGCGCCACCCGCATCCAGCGGACTCCTGCGACCTTCACCAGGTCATCAGTCCACCTTGTGGGGGGCCTACCCACGCTGCGCCTTCCGGTACGCGGTCGCTACTCGAGAACCTTTCCGCCCCAACGGCCATCGGTTCTACGTGCAATGTGCCCCGCCCACTGCCACTTAAGTTTAGCGATTCGGAGAGCTATATCGGTTACTTTGGTTCTACTGCGGATGGTCTCATTTCTGATACGATCTCGCAGAGAGACTCCTAGCATAGCTCTCTCCATTGCCCTTTGGGTGACTTTGAGACTTCTTATGAGGCCCATTGTAAGCGACCACGTTTCGTCTTCGTCTTCAGGCACTGCTGAATATTGGACGAAAAGATGTGTCGCAGCTTCCCCAACCGTGCCCAACCGAGTCGGATTCGACGATTAACCTCTTTCTCGAAATTGGACCTACCTAACTGGACAGTTTGTCCTAGGTATATATAATCGTCTACAACTTCGAGTGTAAAGTCTCCGATTGTCACTGGAGTTTGTGCTACATGGATATTCGACATGATTTTCGTCTTATCCATGTTCATCTTAAGACCAACTCGCCCGGAGGCTCTACTGAGGCTAACAAGCATCGTACTTAAATCCTCCATGGTCTCAGCCAAGACTACTATATCGTCAGCAAATCGAAGGTGAGTGAAGTACTCGCCGTTTACGAGTACATTGATGCCTAGCCTTCTCCAGTCCAGAGTCTTGAAAACGTCCTCCAGTGCAGCGGTAAACAGCTTAGGAGAGATGACATCTCCCTGCCTGACTCCCCGCTGCAGCGGAATAGGCTTCGAGTTCTGGTCTTGGAGTCGGACTGACATAGTGGCGCTCTCGTACAAACACTTCGATATAGCGGTAGTCTACTTGGCACCGTTGGAGAGATTGTAGTACCGCCCAGGTTTCGATCGAATCAAAGGCTTTCTCGTAGTCCACGAGAAAGCCTTTGATTCGATCGAAATGCTGTACTGTAAAAAGTGAAAAATAGCTGAACCTTATTTTTTCCTGATATGATGTTCCAATCCAAGATTCTTAGTTAGACTGGTATTGCATATAATTTCATTGTTATTTTGTATAGCTTACATTAAAAAGCTGTCTTAGGTATTAGGTCGTAGCAGGTTTGTGGGGGGCAATGTGTTTAGACTAAGGTTACCACTAGGGTTGCCAACCGTAGTGTACAAATTTACGGTACATTCGGGATCAACATGCGGGATTTGGCTATAAAATGCGGGACGCTGTCAAAGGGCCTAAATATGTAGGTAAGTTGTATAAACAGGCATACCAAATGCCAATTTTTTAAAATAACGTTTGTTTACTGTATCAATGTGGTATCTTCGCAAAAGTCATATTTTGCGCGTACATATTTGGATAATGACCGGACTCTTAACATTTATTGCAAATACTCGTAGCATATACGTGTTACGTCAAAACAATTATAAAAGTATTTTGATATGATCGGTTGCATTTTCGAATATGCACATATAGCAAGCCGCCACTAAATAAGCATTCCCCTGATGTCGGGCAGCAGCGGCATCAGTACTGGATAGAGGCCGAAGAAGCGTGTTCTGGTAGGGCTCTAGATCAGATATCAAGAAGAGGGAGACCGATTTTTGAGCTGCGGTGTGGAAGGCAAGTGGGAAACCACCACACTATCTTCCTAATAATGGAGTACATGGAAATGCAGAATATTCAGAGTAACGTTCTTGACAACGGGCTTCCACGACGTAAAATTCCGTGGCGGTCCGAGTCCGGCAGGGTTAGGAACAAGGCTAACTCGGTCGTCATCCTGCGAAATCCTTGTAAAATTGGTACGTGGAACGTAAGGACTATGTTACCTTTGGGGAAGATAGAAGAGATGAAACTGGAAATGGAAAGAATGAATATTGATATATTAGGGTTAAGCGAAGTAAGGTGGGAAGGAAGCGGCGATTACTGGAGCAACGACTACCGGATAATCTATACGGGAGGAGACAAGCAGGGAAAAAATGGCACTGCAATTGTGCTGAACAGGAAATGGGGATTACAGGTAGAAAACACTATACACTTCAGCGACAGGATAACAGCAGTAAAAATTAATTCAAGCCCCAAAGACATTGTGATTGTGCAAGTTTACATGCCCACAGGAAGCCATTCAGATGCAGAAATAGAGGAGGTGTACAACCACATAGATGAAATCTTACACTCTGTAAAGAAGAACGATAGCTTGGTAGTAATGGGTGATTTCAATGCGGTCGTAGGTGAAGGAAAAGAAAGTAATATTGTAGGTGGTTATGGGCTAGGAAAGAGAAATAAGAGAGGTGACCGTTTAGTCCAGTTCTGCATGGAAAACGATTTAACAATTACAAACACACTTTTCAAACAGCACAAAAGAAGATTATATACATGGAAGATGCCGGGTGATATTGGGAGATATCAAATAGACTACATACTTACAAAAAATAGTGACCGTTGTCAAATTAATATGTGTAAAGCTTTTCCTGGTGCAGATTTAAATACCGACCACAATTTGTTACTCAGCTCGCACAATTTCACCACCAACAAGAAAAATAAGAAGTCCAAGCCAAAAAAGTTGGATCTCAGTAAGCTTAAGGACACAAAGAAAAACTTTGGAGTACAATATAGTAATTATATAGGGGATAAATTTGTAGAATTAAAGAATACTTTAACAGAGGAGTGCAATATTAGTATAGAAGAAAGATGGTCGAATGTGAGAGATATTATACAAAAAGGAGCCGAAGAAACCTTAAAAAGACAGAAAATTGCTCCTAGAAAAAGGTGGCTCACTGGGGAGATTGTAGATTTAATGATAAAAAGAAGAGAGTATAGAAATAAGTCTGATGACAATAGTATAAAGGAATACAAACGACTGACTAATCGTATAACATTAAAATGCAGAAATGAAAGAGAAAGAGATATAATTGGAACTTGTGACACAATAGAAAAACTTATGAATGAAGGAAAGTCAGACCAAGCGTACAACATTATAGGTAGTTTAAATAGAAAACATACAAGCAGAAGCACAACAATAGTAGACGAACAAGGAAAAATACTCTTAAATAATGTAGATATAGTTAATAGATGGGTAAGATACCTAGAGACTTTATATGAAGGCGATGAGTTGACAGGAGTGGACTTAGAAAACGAAGAAACAGTTCTTGAAGAGCAGTTGGGACCAGAAATACTTAGAGAAGAGTTTGACAAAGCAATATCTAGAATCGGAAACGGTAAGGCAGCGAGCTCTGACAATATTTACATTGAGATGATTAAACATGCAAATTGTGAACCAATACTAGAAGAAATTTTCCAGATCACAAAACAAATACACTTAACAGGACAGATTCCAAGAGACTTTAAAGTAAGCAAAATAGTGACCTTGCCTAAGAAACCTAACACCCTTCTTTGTGAAGAGCATAGAACCCTAAGTTTAGTCTCTCAAGCGAGTAAAATTCTTCTTAAGATAATACAGGATCGCATCAGGCCCATTTCAGAAAATTATTTAGGACCCGACCAATATGGTTTTCGTGAAAAGAAGGGTACAAGGGAGGCTACACTTGCTCTTCGATTGATTATAGACAGACGACTGGATGTAGGACTTGAGACTTATGTGGCCTTTATAGATCTCGAGAAGGCCTTCGATAAAGTGAATTGGAGAGAAATGTTAAATATTTTAAGAGAGGCAGGACTAGATTACAGAGACAGAAGAGTAATTTACAATCTTTATAAGGAACAAGAGGCGGTTATAGGAGTGGGAGAGGAAATTGGTCGTGCAAGGATAAGACAAGGAGTACGGCAGGGATGTCCACTTTCGCCTTTGATTTTTAATATATATATAGAACATGCTATACGCAAAATTGTTGAAATGGATACAGGAGGTGTCAAATTTAATGGGGAGAAAATATATTTTATACGATTTGCAGATGATATTGCAGCATTTGCAGAAACCCCAATGCTGCTAGAAAAGCTAATCTTTCAAATGGATACAGATTTTAAGAATTTAGGTTTAAAGATAAACACAAAGAAGACTAAAACACTCACAGTTTCAAAATATAACACAAAGCATCCTCCAATAATTCTTAATAACATCCCAATTCAACAAGTGGAAAGATTTAAATACTTAGGCAGCTTAGTTACTAGTGACTCCAGATGTACACCGGATATTGTTGCACGAATCGCTATGGCAAAAAAAGCATTTAACCAGAAAAAGCAACTGTTAAAGTCATATATGTCACGAAAAAGTAAGAAGCAAATAGTTAAAGTGTACATCTGGAGTATTGCTCTCTACGGAAGCGAAACGTGGACAATGACACAAAAAGACAGGAAGAGATTGGAAGCATTTGAGATGTGGGTCTGGAGACGTATGGAAGGCATAAGTTGGAGAGAAAGAGTAACGAATGAGGAAGTGTTGCGTAGAGTAGACGAAAAAAGAACGATTCTGAATACCATTGAAATGAGACGCGGAAAAATGATTGGACATTTGATACGACATGACCACTTTTTTAGAGCTATTCTGGAGGGAAAGATAGAAGGCAAGAGAGGTAGAGGCAAACCAAGACGAAGCTACATGGACCAAGTGAAGGAAAAAGTAAAAGCCATGTCGTATCAAAAGGTCAAAGCGCTGGCGCAGGACAGAGAGAGCTGGAAGATACTCCACCGACAAGAGTGAAAAACTCTTAAGTTTATGATGATGATGATGACATATAGCAAAAGAACCTAATTTTGTGTTTTGAGTTATTAAAAAAAAACATTGTTACGAGTAAGAGTTTTATGTAGTGAGCTAAATTACGTCTTCTTAGATTAAATTATCTACCTACAATATATAATAAAAAAACATATTTACAGGCTAGCATTGGCTCTTGTGCTTATAATACAGTCTAGTAAGTCTGAAAACGGGACAATAGGCGTCCCGGGCGGCCCCTTTGCGGGACGCGTCGTCGAGACCCCAGAAACGGGACGTCCCGCGTATAGCGGGACGGTTGGCAACCCTAGTTACCACTGTAATTATTAATACTTAGTACCTACATGATTGGCGAGGGACAGAACGTATGGGATTAACTGACGAGGTGGTTGCCCGAAAGAGGCTTTCCGACTCGATAGCCGAGCTCAGGCAAGCCTTTTCCCGCCGAGGGAGATACAGTGCTTTTCTCAAACATGCGCGGCCATTGGCGACCGGCGGCGGGGCCACTAGGCCATTTTTTCCCTAGGAGTAAAATGAACCATACAAATTCCATTGTTGTCCGCTGCGTCCGCGCTCCAGTAGGTCGTGGACGCTGCGGTTAGAAAATTTGATACCGAACGTCTTCTATTTGCGATCAAAATGCGACCATTTCTGAGCATGTTTGAGAAAATAAAAAGTTGTGTAGGTCCCAAGATTTGTTTTCCATTTCGACACCATTTTTTCATTGATTTGGTATGGCTGTAGCACAATTGAAAGTTTGACAAATGTATGGAAATTTTAAGACACTTTTTCTTCTACTAACATTGGAAGAGCTCGCGATTCTGAGTAGAAGAAAAGAGAGATCAATTTCCAATGTAGCAAAAAAATGTTTTTTGTACTAAATTTTATTTATTTTATTGATTGATTATTTATACACGGGTGAACCGAGCGAGTTTAAATAAGCCGACAAGAGTCGGAAATCATCTTCGCACGTGTTTCATGCAATGTTTTACTATGCACTGTTCGAGGAAAAAACAATAACAATTAGCAGTAGTGTAGTAGCACCGCACACAGCAGGCCTCCAGTCCGGGAGAGCCTGGGGCTGGGGTGTGCGGAAAAGTACTATGAAAATCTATTCTCGCACTAGTGCGGCAAAGTGTTACTATTTCAATGCATAGGTAGCTATGCATTGAAATAGTACATTACCTAACTAGTGCGGTAAAACAAAGAAAGGCCGAGATGGCAGATGTTTGCGACCCGAGCTGCAAGCGAGGGACGTAAATATGCGATCAAGGGCTTTATTTATTACCTCACGTGTTAGGTACATCATTTTATGCCTACACTTGGGCAGAAATCGACTTTATGGCCAGGTGTGGCATAAAATAATAAACAACGTCAGTATATACGTTACCAGCCACCAGTAACGAATAATTCATAGAACTTGGTTCCCATCTCGTAGAATACTCAAATGATAATAGGTACACTCGATCTAGAAAGGCGATTATGTTGATGTCTCATTATCTTTATTGTCGTTCCAGCACGTTGTAATAGGTACGTATTACTGCTTCTCGTGGATAAAAACGCGGCGTGACCTTGCGCCTCCCTCGCTTCCTGCCCGTCTCTCGACTCCCTAGGGACGAAAGGTGAGGGAATCTAGGTTCCCATTCGGCTATTACACGGGCTGATGCCACTGATTGGCCCCGACAGATCACGCCGTGTAATTCCATCATACGAGATTTTTTTGCGGTCAATTCCTATCAAAATTCCTATGCTTCCATCCATGTTCTGCGAATAAATTTTTGTTTTGTTTGTTTGTTACTAAAAGTTTAGCTACGTAGAATGGAACGTGTCACACCATTCAAGTAGCATCAAAATGTCGTTCTTGGAATGACAGCTAAGAAAAACTACAGCGAATAGTAGTACTTACGTGTAAAAGAATAAAGTCGTTTTCAGTCAGTTTATTACATGGGTAAATTCGTTGTTCTTGAATCTGTGGAAGAGACTGATTGTGTGAAACGTCATAATTCCCCCACTCTATGGACACATTTGGTAAAGTAAAACACGAATGGCCAAGCCTATTTTTTCGATTTAGTGTTATATCCTATTGTTTTTTTATTATTATTTTAAACCTAAATATCAAATAACAATCATGGTTGTTAAAGTGTACATTAGTGGTATTTCCGGAAACAAGGAGGTATGTTTAATATTAGAAAATTCCTGGGTTGGCCGGGCACTTTCTTCGACTTTTTCACTAAGCTGATTCATATAATAATTGTTTTCGATTACGTGACTCCATTAAATTCCAGGTGAAAAAGAGACAACAACGTGTTATGATGATATTGGATTCCAAAAACATAAAATATGACATCATTGATATCACGGAACCGGGCAAAGAAGCTGATAAAGACTTTATGCAAACCAAGTCGACATCGAACGGAGGGACCGTGAGTGACCCCAACCCGCGCTCTCCGCTGCCGCCGCAGATCTTCAACGACGAGGAGTACTGCGGGGTGAGCAACTAATGCCAAACAATATTTATCCTGTTCTCTGTTACTTGTCAATAAGGAAAATTCTTACCATAGGTATCACCAGCTTATACAAAACAAATGCGTTTCGTTTACGAGTCAGACCTGTAACCTGTGCTACTTTACTACTTACACATGTAAACAATACTGTGACCTTCAACTGAGAATTGCCAAACAAAATTGGGTCCCTGTGATCTTGGCTGTCACACAGCATTCCATTCTATAATCTCTAAAGCACATAAATAAACATTCAAATTTCTGAAGTGTGCATGCGGAATTGATCTGAAGTGATAATATGAAAGTGAAAACAAGTCTACATATTTAATAAAATTGCACTCAATTTTTCTAATACTAATGAATAAACAAATTATTATGCATACTGTTAGATATAGTCTTCATTTTTTTCTATCAATCTCTAGATAGACATTCCATCTTTTTCTTTTCTTGCTTACATCCCTGCTAGGTGTTTGAATCTGACAATTTAATTTGTCAAGGTTAATTGAATTAGGACACTTTGATATCCTCTGTAACAAGAGTTTTTTAAAAGGTCAAGTGTTCAATGTTATATTTGATACAGGATTATGACCTGTTTGACATGGCAAATGAAGTGGATACATTAGAGGTATTCTTGAAAGTGGAGCTCCCTCCAGAAGAGCCACCAGCAGTGGATGAAAAGGTAAGTTTCTACCATCATCATTTACTTTCCACTGTAAATTTTATGTTAAACACAATTCATGTTACTTTACTTTTAATACCTAAACTGGACATTGTTATGCAAAAACGTTGCAATCCACATGAATCTGCCATTTTATTGACTGTGTTTAACTTGTCATTATAGGGTATTAATTAGAATAAAAAAGTCATATGGATTAGATTGTTTTTGCGTACAAAAAGTGGTTGTTGCACTTATTGGTAGGTACTTAATCATCTGTTAAAATTTGTTTTTCGTTTGCACCCTATAGTTCATAGGAAGGTTCTTTTAAATAAAATGATTAAGTGCACCATAAAATTATATGATTAATATTAAATAAAATAATAGTATAAAGGTACAAGAAACACAACAAAGTTATTTTGAGTACTGTATAAATTATACAGTGTTCTTATAATAAGAACACTAAACACTAAATCAGATAATATAATTCTAGGTTGTGAATGGGGATGCTGAGAAGACCGAAGATGGTAAGGCGTCTAAGGAGAACTCGCAGGAAAAGGACACCAAATCTACAGAAAATGAGGGTGCTCCTGCATCAAAGGAAGGTTCACAAGAGAAAGAACCACCTGTCAAGGAAGGAACTCCAGCTAAGGAAGGCACTCCTTCAAGAGAAGGCACACCATCTAGTGTCAAGTCTAAAGAAGGTACTCCAGCACCAAAGTCTAAAGAGGGTACTCCTGCTCCCAAATCTAAAGAAGGTACTCCTGCACCCAAGTCTAAAGACGGTACTCCCACCCCCAAATCTAAAGAGGGCACTCCTGCCCCTAAATCTAAAGAAAGTACTCCTGCACCCAAGTCTAAAGAAGGCTCTCCTGCCCCCAAGTCTAAAGAAGGTACACCCGCACCCAAGTCTAAGGAAGGTACTCCCGCAGCAGACGCCTCAAGGGAAGCATCACAAGAAAGGCATTCTGTGGAAAAGGAGGCACCCATTGAGGAAACAAAAGCTTCTGATGTGGAATCTGCAGTTGAATCTGCAACCTCAAAAGAAAGCACACCGCAAAGGGAAAATGGATCAGTGGGATCTCGCGAACAATCTCAAGATAAAGATGAGGCTGTTGTAAAGAAGAGCAACCCGTCTGAGGCTTTGATCGAGAGTGAGCAGGCAGCCGCTGCGGAGTAATTGACTGGTTATTTTTACTGCTTCTCAGCTCAAATTAAGCCCCTCTAGCACTAAGTGAGCGTATCCATTAAGTATATTCTGTTATTTATGGTGCATCATTCGCTTCTTTGGCATAATTAGTCATTGTATATAATGCGAAGAAGTTTTCGTTGAGAACTTGTGTTGTGCGAGTATAGAGTATCATGTTATAACAATGAAGTGGCCTATTATCGTAATCATTAGATATATGACTCATTTTAATGAAGTTAAACATTAAGATTTTTATTTAACAATTTTTTCCTTCAATTAAGGCTTGTATTATTTTAAAGTATTAATATCTTTTTTATTTTTACAAATTAACTAGACATGTTTGTATTCAAATTTTAAAATTATTTATTTACAGATGTAAGTATTTTACTAATAATATTGATCTTTTATTAGGATTTTAGGTATCCTTTTTGTAAGCAATCCTGCCGATTTTTAAGTTCATTCGTCTTGCCATGATTATATTGACGATGATGTTTTGCTAGAGTATTACATAATGTATTTATGAAGTAAAAAAATGAAGTGTTTATTTAGCAAAAACTGTACATGACAAATTTATTTCATTAATATTTTAATATTATTAAAGACAGTTTTTAACTAATTTTTCATATGAATTATATAAATTACTATAAATTTCGTGCTTTCATTTCGGCACAGTCACCATCAGATATATCTGATATATCAGAGTGGCCAAGGCGCTGCCAAATATCTGATCAAGCATCTCAGGGTGCTGGAGTGCTTGTTTAGATATTTTGGCACCTCCTGTATAACTTATGGGAACTGTAGTAATAATTGACACAACATGATAATTTACACTTTTTCCCAAATATAGTTGCATGGGCTGTTTCACAAAAGACGGCGCTAGTTTCAGACATTTGGTGCCAGTTATTCCTTTTTGGCGCTCCCATCTCGTTCAATCGGTCAAAGGAACTAGTTCGTTTAGTGCGAATTTTGACGTCTGGGAATGGGTAACCGGTTTAGGTCTATACAACGGGCCTACCACGAACATCGAAAATTGGCATTGACGGAAAAACCTCTTCGTCACTCTAATATGCACGTGTGACAGAGATGGAGATAAAAATCCGCAATCGGTCGATCTTTGTGGTACTAGCCCAGACCGCGTAACTAATAATTCGTATGTATTTAATGGTTTTCGCTCCGTCTGAACTGAATTGAACTAAAGACCTGAGGACCGATTTAACTTTTTGGCGAGGAACTAGTTCCTTTCGGTCCGTGATGGGATTTCATTCCTTTTAGTTCCTAGTTCCTGACCGACACAAGCCTAATGGGATGGGTATGAAATAGTGTCATACTCATTGTATGAACTGACGTTTATTTGACATAGCTATTTGTACTTCACGTACGAATAGTTGCACATTTGACGTGCCCCTCCCCCCAAAAAAAATGGCAGACTTTTTTGTATAGGAAATGACAGACGTTGCTACTCCGTCTGGTTTAAAATGCAAAAGGTGTAGAATGAGCAGCAGCGAACGGATGTACACAAAAACATGATTAGCTAATTTCTTTATTTTACTTTGAGCAAAAAAAAAATAATAATTTATAGGTATACATTAAACTTATCAATAATAGACGCGTAACATAAACGGAATAACATGTTATAAAATCTAATGGAAATGTAAAACATTCAGGTATCTAATGTACTTTACTCTTGTAAAGTGGAAATAATTGTCTAAATAGCCTCAAGCACTTCATATACTCTTTTTATTAGATGGGGAGGGTGGGTTGCTGAACTCCTTCATGAGGGCGTCTTCGCGCAGCTCGGCGAAGTTTCTGCGGCGCAGCTCAAGGTCGGGGTGGTCGTCGAGGAGGCAGGCCTGTATGTTCTTGTCCAGCGTCAGCCGCTGCCGGGAGTCTTTGAATTCTTCAACGAGGCTGAGGTTCCTCTTGATGCCGTCGACGAGTCTGACGACGGAGTACTCGCCCATGGCGGCGCCCTCCTGCAGCTTGGCGCCGGCCAGGCGCGCCACGGCCGACGCGCACAGCTCGGCCGCCAGCTGCGCGCACCACTCGCGCAGGTTGGCCAGGATGGTGACCGGGCCCTCGAACTCGTTCGGCACTATCCCGTCCACCTCCGCCTCGAAGAACGACAGCAGCGGGAACCATATTCTCGTTCTGAAAGGAAAGTTCATACACCTACATTTAATGTACGTCACTGACGGTAGGTAATAGATGTAGGTGGGTCACCATTACCACGATAAAAGTTATCGAAGTGATGTCATAGTTATTACTCATGATCATGAACTCTATCAGCATTAATATAACACATACCTAATAATACTATAAATTATAAAACATAAGCGGCCTCCTAGCGTAGTTAGTGACCCTGCCTACGAAGCAGGAGGTCCCGGTTTCGAATCCTGGTCAGGGCATTTATTTGTGTGTTTATCACTAATATTTGTTCCTGAGTTATGGATGTTTCCTATGTATTTAAGTATTTATATGTATCTATGTTATCTATATTTTATATATAAGGTGCTAACAAATTAGTCACGGATATTTTAAGAGATAATACATTGTATTAAAACAATTAACTTTAAACAATTAAAATAAACAAAAAAAATACGTGTGGCACTCGGGGACTGCCGCGGTAAAGCTATTGCATATCATTTTGTATCAACTTATGCAATTACTAGCGCGACTTTTTCTGCGCAGTATTATAATGTTTGGTAGTGTATTTTTATTACCATAAGTATTAAATACCAAATTGACTTGAACTGTAAATTGCTAATTAAATTCCGGGGCCGTATAAAACAAACAACTTGCAACTACAGTAACCTGTTATTCTTTGTTCTCGTTAATAATTCAGGATATACCAAAAATGCTGGTGATCAATATTGTAATCTGATTTGGAAAAAATAGGACTAAATGTTTTTTTTGTCAAACATTTTTTGTTTATTTATTCTCCTAACCACAATTCGATACTGATTAGTGATTACACATTTAATCGAATCACCAGCATTTTTGTGACAGCTGTATGTATCTTTGACCACATATTAATCTTTCAGTGGCTGGATACGCTGTAGATATGCTAAAAAGTACGTCCAAGTTGACATAAATTATCTTTCAATGAAATAAGTAATCAAGGCCGAGTGTTTTTGATCACGGTTTACAACACTGCCTTAAGCTCACTGAATTTAACCCACAGAATGTCAGTCGGTACCTGATTACAACTAACTTCCCAGTGAAGAAAAACATTGCGAGGATACCAAAATAATTACGTCACGCATATAATAATTATAAACTTTCATTAGGTAGGTAAGTATATATTATGTCTCATCTCAACCAAGGACGATCTTATGATAGGATCGGCAGAGGCCTTTATTCGCATTTACACAGGCGTTCAAAAGTGCATGGGCAATTTATGAAAGAATTCATTCATAAACTGCCCATGCAATTATAGATTTGACTATTTCACTTGCTTCCTTCCCCTTTGCACCTCTATATAGGATGATTTTCATAACAAAAACTATTCTGTCCTTACCTAGGAGTCAAAACATCCCCATGCCAAATTTCACCTTAATCCGTTCAGCGTTTTTAATTTAGTGTGAATTGGTAACAGATAATAGTTCATCAAATTTACAATATATAATGTAAAATATAAAATAATAGCATCGCATGGAAATTTGTCCAAAATGTAATTGAAGAAACCGTGCTGGTTTTGTGACAACATCGCTACGCAAGATCAGTTTGCTAGACAACAAAAATAAAATAGATGCCATTATTAAGTAAAATGTATCTAATGAGACTAATGGCATGCCATGATCTAAGAATGTTTTTGCGCAAACTTAAAATAATTTTAATCAAATCAATTTAACGGGGATATAGGCAATGTAGATGTATAGTAGGGACGCCCGGCCGGATACAGGCGGGCTGTCGAGCACTTCGCGCGTTCATTCAGCCCATTTCCCTGGAGTTTAAGCTGCAGGTTACTGTCCCGGCTGCCTTCCCATTATACAATATTCTTCAAATCTTCTCGTTTTCCTGCAGAACAGAAGGACATCTTTAAGTTCGACATCCTTTAGTTCGGTTTCTAATAGGGTATCTTTGCCGAATATGCTATATCGTGCTGCCGCGTACATAGCACATTCAGCCAGCACATGCTTACTGGTTTCCTCCCTACCGCAGTGCGGACAGGATGGGTCCCTACTTACACCTAAAATCATAAGATGTCTATTCAATGTGTTGTGACCGGTAATAATTCCAGTCAACATTCTTAAATTTTTCTTACCTAGCTTCAGAAGATACCTGGCTCTCCTTTGACTTATACCTACGATCATCATCTTGGATTGCCTGCAGCCTGGTTCTTCTTTCCATCTCTGGGGGATATAGGCGATACCTAGTTCCATTAGTGCCATATAGATAGAACTGTAATAAGTGCCATCCTAATCCATCAAGTTGTACATATTCAGTAATAAGCCGTTTTAGAAAAGTAATCGTACAAAAAAAAATTTGAGTTTATTTATAAACTATCCTTGTCCAATATTTAATATAAAAACCGTACTGGCTTTGTGACATTGTTCTTTGCGCAAAGGTATGTATGTCATCCGCTTGTACAATGCATGGTGGGTGTTGACAGCCATATATACATTGAGTTGCCATATTTGTAGTGGTTGGATTCCACGTCACTAAGACCTCAATGATATTGTCCTGAGGTCTCTTCAGTCAGCGGGTGTTCATTCCGTTCTGGAGCCACTGGGTTTAGCCGCACTGATAACAAGATGGAGTGACCCTGGTGCTGTGGAAAACGGGGCGGTGTTCAGTGTGGGATGTTACATGCGTTAGCACAATTTCGACCACCCATATTACTCGCACTTCCCACGTAGCAGGAGCCCTCTGCCGAAACTCTAGCGGTGGCGAAGCGGCAAAAGTGTGCGCTCCCTTCTGGGATAAGATCCCAAACGGATAGCGTAACGTAATAAGACAACAGTTTGTCACCTTTACACACACACAGCACACAGCGTGACAGCGTTTGTCACAGCAATTGACATAAACATAACCTAACTACACGATGAATACTCACTTTGGCAACGAAACTTTCTCTGCTTGTGCGTCCGAAGCTTCATTTTCAGAAGAGCGATTCTTTCGTTTTAAGTTCTTAAGTCTTTCTTTCCTTTTAAGTGCTTGTTCTTCTAAGCCTCCGGCACTTTCACCTAGTACCATGATAATCATTATATGGTACTAATTATTTGATATAGTTAGAACTCTAATATATATAGTAAGTAATGACAACTATCACTTCACCTCGAATCCTAAGAAACGATACTAAAGAACAGTTTTTATTTATAATTTTATACTATAAACAGCACAAACAGCGTACACTGAACATTCGCCAACATTCATTACTGTCAAGTTTGTCAATGTCAAATATGACATCAATATGCGTGAGCGTGAGGTTTTTTCTTTACGGAATTTCTGGATTCGGTCCCCGCGCTCAAGGCCCGCGATAGAAGTTCTTATGCCAATGAAATTTCCACTTTATTCCGTTGTGCACTAACGTGCTAAATTCACAAATTTAAAATGGTACTTAGTACGACTTTGCATTTGCACTAAGATATCGATTAAAAAAACAAAACGATTCGCAGTCTAAATAAAAAATTAGGCGCCTTTTGCCTTTAATTCGATCCAGCCAGTATATTATGCATCGATTACAAAATCGATTTAACATATTTGATTTTGGCGGGACTAAAATAATAGTGTTTATTTTGACGTTTGACATCGCCGTATCTCTGGTAATAAGAGCTACTGTCCTCAATATTTTGTATAGAATATGACACTTAGCGACATTCGTTTGGAGATATATCCTTTCCCCGATAAAGAACTTTGTAACAAAGTGAATAAAGTCGGTTTCGGTCCGTCGGAGTGGGGAGCGTCAGGTTTTTTTTCGTTACGGAATTTCTGGATTCGGTCCCCGCGCTCAAGGCCCGCGATAGAAGCTATGCAATAGCTTAATAATTATTATAATTCCGTCTAAAAATAATCACCATGTGCAAATTTAACTGACAAGATGTTTAGCATGACGTTGACAATCGAGTATTTGATTTGACGTTAAGTGGCCAGTTAGGTGTTAGGTAAAAGAGGTACTAAAATATGTTCAATGAGTACTCATTTAATAATCACGTGTTTTAACGTTGCAAATTTGTTTCCTAGTTTTCTCCAAAAAAACATAACAAAACTTATGATGTTTCATACCTAAATGTACTCCGAGAACCGAGGACTATCAGTGGTAAAAATATCCGTGACTAAATTGTTAGCAGCTTATATATCGTCGTCTAGTACCCACAACCAACAAGCCTTATTGAGCTTACCGTGGGACTAGGTCGATTTGTGTAAGATAGTCCCACAATATTTATTATTATTTATTATAATTATCTAATCCATTCGTGAATCGCTAGAATTACTGAGAAAGTAAACATTTTAGATTATACAACAATGATACGAGTGATAGTAAGCCGACGGCTAACAAGTGTAATTGTGACAGGGAAGAGGAGTGGCGGCGATGTGTCACGCAGCCGCTAGATTAATGCGCTAAATGGCGATGGGTGTGGACGAAAAGGGCAATCCTGCCACTCCGAGCGGGTGGCGATGTTTATAACGTATCGCCACGCATACGTTCCCGTGCCACTATAATTAGAGTAGGTACCTACCTACGTAATTAACATTTTGAGGCAATCAACACATTCATACATAGCAAATAGGTAACTATTTGGGCAACCCTCATTGTCATAATATGTAAAATTTCGAGGTCTGTGCTCCTTATAAAAAATTAACTTACTCACGAAGAGTATAGTAATAGGTAGGTACAGCTGCACATAAGAAATACAGCAGCAGCAGAATATACGAAAACATTTTTACATTTTTTACCCATCAAGCTGATATTCCCCACAACGTTCCGCGCTCGCTCGGTCAATTAGTCTCAATCGACTATCCAGAAATACTAGTGGTTCATCCCAAACCGACGATTAAGACGACCGGTTGGCGTAGTTGTAGTGACCCTGCCTGCTATGCCGATGGTCCTGGGTTCAAATCCCGGTATTTATTTGGCCCAAAGGGCATTTATTTGTGTGATGAACACAGATATTTGTTCCTGAGTCATGGATGTCTTTTATGTATTTGTATATTATATATATCGTTGTATGAGTACCCGTAACACAAGCCTTCTTGAGCTTACTGCGGAACTTAGTCAATTTGTAAAAAAAAACCTGACCGCGCGACGTATCGCGGCAACGATTTGACCGAGTTGGCTCATATTCGAATGAAAAACTAGAAATGCAACGGATATCACGTCACTATCCGGTATCCGGCCATATTTTTTACTATCCGGTATTTAGCCGGATAGGAAAAACACGTGTAACTATAAACATGCAACAACACGCTCACGAATTAATTGGTTCGACTTTAACAAACTTTAGACTGAATATTCGGCGGCCGGATACCGGATATTCATCCGTTGCATCTCCACTTAAAACATCTTTTTATCTCATTTAACCACCTGCCACATTTCACGATGTCCCGATCAACGCTAGATAGTTATTGTGTTGTAGTCGAACAAACATACAATACAAACGCTCAATTGATCTAATAGACTCGGAAAACTCAGTCGCTTCGCTCGCTCGTTTGAGATGTCCACTGGCAAATAGTATCAATACCTACCTAGCGCGCGTGCTTCAACTAGCGCAGCCCATAATATTCGGTCGTTGCACCCCTTCGCTGAACCAAGTCTCCATCCTTATATGGAGATAAATTATAGCCGTGAGCAGACGCGAGACGGTTTTGTACACATTTCCGTGCCTCAAAACGAAAAACAATCCTTACAGGCTCACTTTGTTGTCCGTAGGACTGTCTGCCTGTATGTCAAGACCCCTAATCGCGTGTAGGTATCGAGTTAAAATGAATACTTTATACTAAGGTCTGCGACCCCTTTTATTGACTGAGCTTTTTAATCCGGTTTTTTTATTGTCTAATTATAGTACAAACCAGTTGCACACAAGTGTACAATCATTGTTACAGTTGCGAACCATTGCAGTTGAGTGTTAGACTTACTGTAGCCTGCTACGTTACCAACCTGGACGAGTCATTGCGCATGAGCGCCTGGTTGTTGGAGAGCGTGTGGTAGTACAGGAACAGCCTGGAGGTGATGTAGAAGGCGATGAACACGTCGATGGAGTAGTGCTCGTGCGCCGCCAGGATGAAGAAGATGCCGAACATGTTCATCACCCACGTCAGTATGTGGAGCAGGTAAAGGCCGCGAGATGTATCTGTAAACAGTTACGACTTACGCCCCTGTAGCAGGAAATCTGACGTTTTCTTCTTACGTTAGAAATTTGTTGACGTTATTTTATTAGATTTGATAACCTCATCTAGCTTCAGGTAGGCAAATCACTCAAACATAATAAAACATTGTAATTTTAAAGATCCGGAAAAGATAATCAGGGTATCCTTATATTGTCTGGATCTAAATTGCAAACGATTTACTGAGGCAAATCCAAAAACGTTTTAGGTAAAAAGAAAATTAAATCCCTTAGGTATAAATAGTCATACATAGGTATAAATGTAAGTATACCTTACCTTTATACCTATACCTACCCTAGTTATGCAATTAAATAGTTTATTCATATAAATACCCATGTTAAATAACCGACGACTCTTGATCATTTTCTCAATAAATCACTCTATTTCATTTTAAGTACCCTACTGTCTAATTATCAGAGACAAGCGAAGCCGGACATCTGTTAGCATAATTAGACAGATATGCTGCCCCGGAGAGTATAATTTATGCAATAAATAGGTACCAAGAAATTATATTAATAATAACGATTAAAGCCGCCGGTGAGACAACACAGCTCAAGGACCCAAAAAATATCAATGACTTCCATAATGCTCCCAAAGAACGGCATGCATGTGATAAGGAAAAAGGTAGAACATAGAAGATTTAAGTGTTAGTAAAACTATGTAATTTATTATATTATAAAGTACCTACGTGCTCGGTCGCGTGTAGATAAATATTGCTCTAGAAAGCATGGGTGCTTTCAGTCTAGCACCAGGGCTAGAATCTGTAGCAACCCCTTAATACGACGAGTATCTACACATTTACACCTACAGATATGCCTAGTGCCTACCCCTACTGAGTAAACCGCTTACGAAATCGCCACGCGCTCATTGTCATAGTCGCTACAGGTCATTGGAATCGCTGAAACCAAGGTGATTTTATTTAACTTTGTTTGTGTCACGCATTGATGAGAGCAAATAACTTACTTATAGATAACAAAACAAGACGTAGAATAAATAACTATGAACAAGAAATAAGATGATTTATTCAGAAAATTGTCAGCAATGCATGCGTGACGTACTAGAATCCTCTTAAAATTGTGTGGCTTAAGATTCACACACACGTTAAAAACCTACGGCGATTTTGTCTACCTACCTACATGTTTAGAGTCAACTTGGCATTTGACTTCTTTTTTTTGGGGCCGTTGCTTGAAATAAAAGCTACACCTAATTAATAATTTAATGAACCTAATCAGTAGATATTTTGCTAGGATGATGTCCCAAATAGTCATCTCAAAGGACTCAAAGATGTTCAATTTTATATATAGGTATATATATTTTTAATAAAAATGTATATGAGTCAGTCGGAAGATCACATCGCAGTAGTGATCAAATGTAATAAAATAGAATAATGGCGATGTACCGATACCGATGCGAGGGCTATTTGCGTGCAACGCGTACACCCGCGGGGCGCGGAGATACGGTTACATCCGTAAGTAATCGCCTTGACTCGTAAAATGGGAAGCATCTTTAATTAGTTAATACGAACCTAAGTGTCCCGATTCTCGATGCTGTACTATCGCGTTCAAAATTGCATGGGCAGTTTATGAACATTCATAAATTACTCGTGTGTACAGTCATATCGTGTACTCATTATATTGTCTTGTTCTTAAGTCCATATAAGTTCGCGCATATTTGCCGGATATGTGCCAATATATGTTTAGGAAATTTATCTGGCGGATGCCCGGCGGACATACCCGCTATGGAGATCTGACGGATTGCCCGAACGTATATGGCCGCCAAAAAGCTATAATTTTTTTGCGGGCTCTTTTGAGGTACTTACACTAACTGTACTTTGGTTTATATTATATTATCGAACAGAAAAGATTCAAATTTGAAACAAAAATAATGGGATAAATTATAGGACAGGGTTTTAATATTTAAGGATTTATTAACTCTCGTTTTGCTTTGCAATTGCTATTTTGCAATAAGTTTTTTTAAAGCGAAAAACGTAAGCGTGAATTAATATCAAAAATTTAATAGTATTTTATACAATCGAGATTGAAAAACTTAATTATATTACGATTGTATACAATACTTTTTCTACGAGTCATCATCATCATGCGCGGTCGGCGCAGGCGTGAGGCGCGCGCTCGGCAAAGTCCCAGGCGGCATCGCAAATAAGTATAGAATTTGTATGAAGTTCTATTATAGTTGCCTACAGCGTATCGAAATGAGATATTATAGTTGAGTTGGACTGTCTAATAGCGAAAAGTATGAGCTTATAGTTTTGTCTATGTACTCGTAATTGGCAGATTAAAGTCGGCGAGTAGAAAAAAATATATTATAAAGCAGGTGCTTACTTTTTTGTATCTACTATACTTATCCGTCCTATATCTTGCAGCAGGAGAATAACTACCTAATTATTAAATAGCCAGTGACGAAACCGCCAATTTTCCAAATAATAAAAACATTGCAATCGGTTGACATACTGCAAGATTAATAGCGTCGTCGGTGTCGTTAAAAATGTTACGTGGCGCTCTCTCCGGCGCTCGCGGTGTCGTGTTTTCAATCACGTACTTATTAGTTAGTGAATCAGAGTGCATCGGGCAGTCATCGTCGGACAGACAGAGTGGTGTTGTCACCTTCAAGGCTTCGCGGCGTAGGTAACGGGTCGCGCGCGACGAAGCAGGCTGATTCGAGCAATCCGGCGCCGTCGTTGCGGGAGTCTGAATTGTCGGATAGTCTGACGGGATCAACAAGCACACCGAACTAACAGTGTCCACTAATTCACGTCACCACATAAATTCACGTTCCCTCTAGGAAGCACTGGATTCCAAGCCGATGGCAGAGTCCTTCGTCGCGGTTGAAGTTAGGACGACGTCCGATTTCAATGGCCTCGCGGATCTTGGATGGCACGTAACATTTTTCCCGTGCCAACAACTTACCTTATCGAACCGAATGAAATGCGTCGCGTCCGTACCGCAAGTATGTTCCGCCACCGCTGAATTCCTTACGTCCTGATTTTTCACCCTACAAATATGCTCTGACAACCTCGTGGACACGTTCCGCCCCGTTTCCCCCACATAGGACCTGGGCATTTTCAGAAAAAAGTGCACCCTTTTAATGAAAATGGGTCCTCAATTTTCCATACAAATTTTTTTTGTCAGTTTTGTAACGGCCCATACGAAATGTATTAAAAAATGCGTTACAAAGCTGACCAAAAAAAACGGGACACTTTTTCTTTTTTTAAATCAATAGTACCTACTCGTGATTCTGGTTATAAAAAACCCAAAACTTCCTATATTAAAAAAAAATTATAATGGTACCCTATTTTTGAAAATGCCCACCTACCGCAGTCGCAGGGTATTTCATACATCCCCAGGTTGCCTAGAGGGTCCTGATCCTTAGGAGAATGCAG
Organism: Lathronympha strigana; assembly: GCA_949128165.1. NCBI lineage: Eukaryota > Metazoa > Arthropoda > Insecta > Lepidoptera > Tortricidae > Lathronympha > Lathronympha strigana. Next base: position 7,255,879 of record OX421907.1, on the reverse strand, counting down.
CAGCTGCTGCCTCACCTTGGTATGTGGACGTGGACGAAAAATAGACCTAATGCTGTACCTACGGCGTAATATGCGACCAATTTCTTCCGTCACTCCCTTGATAAAAGGCAGGCGCTCTCTCTACAGTATGCAGTATGCGAACGCTGTATACTGCTGGTACTCGCCGCGCGCCATGTCACGCCTATTGTGATAAAAATACGTGAGTGTTAACCGCTGCAATTGAATGTCAGTATGACTCACGAAAGTTTAAATTATATGATAAAGTTAGAATATTTGAAATGTCACCGGCGGCAGCAACTCCCTGCCTAATAGAGGTGGGAATGGCGAATGTGTTCGACTAGTACAATTTCATGTGTCATCGAGTCATACTCATATCGTTATACTTCCATGTAGTAGGTACTTGTAGTAGTGTCAGGCAAGAACTAAAGGTATCATTAATTATTAAGTAAATATCAGGTTGATTACGATATTTAATGAGGCTTTGACGCTGCTCACTTCATTATGACGCAAGCGAGCGATCATCCGACTTATCTATGTTATGTTATTATAAGAACTGATATAAACAAAGTGTTTAGAAAACAAGAACGCGATGATAATTTATAATGTAGGTACGTAGTTGTATCCAGGCTACGCTTACGCGACAGTAATGTCAACAAAAGAATGCGCGAAGCAAAACAATCTATCGTTTCCTTGTCGATAACGGAATGTGTTTGTCGGTCGAGAATGTTTTGACCGAACCCTAATTAGAGACTTACTGACTATCAAATTAAGTAGGTTAAATGTATATTTACTGCGTAATATTTTTGTCCAAATATCTTTTATGTTAAGTCTACTGTTTACTTCTTTTGTACCTACGCATATTCCTTTTGTTGTTTTCTTTCTGACTTCTGACGCGTGACGCGATTTACAAATCAGGCTTATACGAATATTAGTAATTCAGTATTGTAACTGATATATCGCATAAGGTTTACGAATATATACCGGAAATTTTAAAAATGATGATTGGATTTAGATTATCAATAGGTACTTATTTAGTTTCATTTGCCCCAGCTTCTAGTTGCTTTATTGTATGCTTATAATTGGATTCGTCACTTGTGTTTATAAACAAACCTGCTTAGCGGTAATAAACATGGCACAATCTGCTTAAATTTATCACAACACAAACATGTGTGGATTTCATTAAATTTTGGCAGAGCGCGCGATCTCAAAATAACAGGCCATCCTTCAGCACCGTTTCCGTGTCACTAAGAGAAGGTCTACTATACTAGGCCCATCGAGAAACACGGTCTTCCAACACGTTCGAAGGGAGAAGGTAAAGCGTACCATACAAAAACCAAACTCTAATGACAACACTAACACATAGAAAATACTACTACACTATAACAAATCTTGCACACTTTGGTATATTTTTGTGTACGGACTAGTCACAACACTCACAACACAGACCCACGTATGCTCATTTGGGCTTGTACTTCGACAGGGAGGGAAACTCTGCGTATGCCTGCACCCCGCCGTGTGTTGCTTGAAGACTAGGCCGGAATCTGCATTTTGTTGATCTTGCAGATGGTTAACCTCTCATTATTATTTATTTATACCTTAGAGGTACCTACAGATATTGGCATATTTCTATGCCAAAAGAGACAATGAATGCGCAAAGTAGAGCAATGACCATCGGCGTTCACTAAACCGCAGGTTAAGATCTTATTTAATTCAGTTTTTACTACTTTTTCTATTCTATCTGTAGGAAGTAAATAAGTATGTATGCATCAGGTAGGTACCGGGTACATATAGGTACCTAACTTCCTACTAAGCATAGGTATGTATTGTTGAAATTGTCTGAAGTATTGTAAACAGATCATGATTCATGTAAACATGAAAATAAAAATATGTAGTAATGATTTAAGAATCGAATGTCGAGATCTGTCATGACGTCTTTTACGATGTCGCAAGGTACGCTTGATGATGGTTAATTCCGTCGAAATGTTCACAGCTGTTTGAAATGGAAGATAAGGGTGCATAAAGAGCTCTTACATTCAGTGATGAAGAAATTCAGCAGAGTCAGCGCAACCGTGTGCCCGGAGAACATGTAGTCCCCACAGGTGCGGACGCCGCGCACAGACATGCCAGCGCCGCTCCAGATCTCGTACGCTTGGCGGAGCCTGCGGCCCCACACCGTCAAATCGTCCGCCGGCGGGTAGGAGCGCGGCTCGCACTTCAGGTGCGACCCCGGCACGGATAGCGACGTGATCAACATGGTGAAGCAGCGCAGCAGGAACACCGTGCCGGCGAGAGCGAAGAACCTTCGGAGGAGGATGAACCTGGGACAATTTAAAGAAGAGTGTGATTATTATATATTAGCTTTGAAGGTTTAAAAGAACTAATTCGCGATTCAGTGATCCCACTACTATTATTTTACCTGACCGCCGCGTCAATATCTCGAGTTTTCGATACACCCTTACCTATCGCTGCTAAACCATCGTAGATATGTTCCGTCTTGACCATGGTTTGGTTGTTAAACTAGTTAAGGCATTGTTTTACAATCGTTGATGCTACCTTATTTATCTATATTTATGTATATGCGTGTATCCTGAATGATTCAATCACTCACTCACTGACTGATCAACGCAGAGCCGAAATTAACACATCAGGTTTCATGTATAATGTATACAAGTAATAAGAAGAGGTTTTGAAAAATTCTACCCTTAAAGGGTTAAAAAGGGGGTTGAACGTTTGTATGGGAATGGAGCAAAATTTTAAGTTAGAGACTTGAAACTTTGTCTATAGTTAACTTAATAAAGTACAAGAAAAATTATTTCAGGATTTTGAAAAATTCATCCCTTAAAGGGGATAAAAATGGCTTGTATGGAGGCTGTATGCTTTTTCAAGTGAGAGCCTTGAAAGTTGGTCCATCGATTGCTTATTGTGTAGCAAGAAAACTAATTTCAGCGTTTACTGACATTCATCCCCCAAAGGGGATAAAAAGGGGTTGATAGTATTAATGTAGAGTCAAAACTACTGGAGCTAGACAGTTGGAATTTGCACAGCGGGCTACTTATACACCGTGTACATATAATTGGAAGCGAGCTTGACATTTTCAACCCCTAAAGGGTTTCTTATTCTAGGGTTTTTCGAATTTCACCCCACAAGTGGTTAATAATGGATTGAAAGATTGTATGGATGTAATGTAATTTTTCAGGTGAGAGTCTTGGAAGTTAGTCCATAGACCACTAATTGTAAAACAAGAAAACTAATTTTCTCAGAAAGAAAGGAAAAGTGGAAATATTCATGTTCTCGGGCGGGAGTCGAACCCGCCACTCTGGGATCCACCGCTCTGCCAGAGTCGCGGGTTCGATTCCCGTGGACACTAATATAACGAACACGATTACAATAAGCGACGGGATTTTTTTATTTTACTCCAAATATTTTATTGTATAATACATAATTACAAACAAAATTAAATACTACGCGTACGAAGGCGCGGGCAACAGCTAGCAGTTTCATACAGGCTCGCTGAAACTTAAAAAGCCTGTCCGGCCTTAAAGGAAATCTAACGTTGCTTGGACGGGTTCAGCCCTTACAAACGTAGAACGAGCACCCAGAGTGCGTTGACTTGACGGCCTCTGAATCATAAAAGTACCTACGGAATATATAGATAGGTATTGCCATGTTCAGTGATAACAAAGGAAACAATGCAAAAATCGCCACATTTCTGGGGCCAGGAACAAAGAATTAGTTTCGCTCATTTGTGACACTGACACGTTACAATCAGTTGGTAATAATAGACTTTGTAAACGCGAACATTCTTATTTGCATAAAACAAAGAGGGTCACAGGTCACTGCGACTTGTAAGTACAGACACTGCAGACAAGGAGTTGACTAATAAGTAGTAGGTAATAATAAAAAAATGTTTTGGCTTACGTTACGTAGCGTAGGTACTTAAGGGAAGGCGGTCTAAAGCGGGCTAAGGCCCTAACACTGCCGTTTCAAATAAGAGCGCGGTCGTAACACGTGACAGTACTCCCTGCTACCCGCGCACCTCACGTCATTCGTCTGGCTCACCAGCGCAGCGAGCACGCTGTTACACGCTACGCCAAAAAAATATTTTGATCTGTTTTTAAATATATTTTAAGTTATGTTTCATGTGTCCTTTTATTTTTGATGTTTGCAACGCTATCATCAATGTTATCTTGTCAGTCCTTAATTACTTATCTGGCCGCAATACTCGTGCATAAAACCCCACAACCACATGTTTCAATACTTTTGAAATTAGATTTAGCTTGCATATTTTAAGTGTCGAAAAAGGCAAATCGGGCACTCTTTTCCCAAAAGGTTTACATATATTTCGTTTATATACCCACATGTCATTAGCCCTCAAAAATGCGTTCGAAAATCGCATATTAAAGGCCCCCATAATAATAAACTTTTTTGTTACAACAAATTTCTTATCTGTGAAAATGTAATAATAGCTAAATTATATTATCGTTTTCGATAATATTATTTTTGTTCAAATTTCGAACACATGTGACACAAGAAAATTTGATTTGACCTCTATTCTAATATCAGTCGATATGACGTTTAGTTTGAAACGAATTGTCAATTGCATACAATGACGCACGCAAGTCGCACGATATTTTGATATCGAACGATATGAAAATTGGCGCCAACTCTAGTTTGTTTCTGAATTTAAAAAATATAAATGTCAAAACTTGAATGTCAGAAAAGTTTTGATTCCTGAAAGTCGGAATGGCGGTCGATATATATGCGCTTTGAATGCATCATGGAGAGTCATGATATGTGTGTATATAAAGCAGTGTATGTAATTGTAAATAATTAGGCATTAAAACACTCGTGTGATGTTATTATGAAACTCGGCTGACGCCTCGTTTCATAAACCCACCCTCGACTTTTAATGCCTTTCATTATATACAATCACATAAACTACTATTAAATTCCTAAAGTATTTTGGATTTTTTTTCAGCTGGATTAAACTGATTGTAAACGATTTTTAGAAGCTTTAATTTGTAATGTGCCAGTAAAGATAACAGATTTTTATACTTTGTTTAAAAAGAAATAGGTAAGTTGTTTTTTTCTGCCAATTCCGAATTAAGTGGAAAATACAAAATTTAACCAAAACGTTTTGTTTAGTTCAGTTGTGACTATGGTATTACGGTAGATTACGAGTGTGTGCGTGGCCCATGCCCGTTTTGCCCAAAGCCCACTCATATAACTATTTTGTTTTTCATTTCTTGATTGTGTCAAACAAAATAATATTGTTGTTTGGTTATAAACAATTTTTTTTTTTAAATTTTGCGTTAAGGTGTCCGTTTTAAGTCACGTTCCTCTACGTAAGTAATCGTCGCAAGTACCCACACCCAAGGAATTAGTTTTATCTACCGTTTCATTTTATGTCACAGTGACAATCAATATTATAGCAGCTAGGGATTTAACTTTATTGTCACCGTGACAAGATACGAAGTGGTGCATGCGACCTAAATCAAATTCCATTACCGTACTTGAGCGTAAATTACAAAAAAAATCTGTGAACGCTACAAAGAATACGCTTCAGGTAAATTATTAAGAGGCCATCAATACGATTTGTACGGAAAAGCAACAAAAGCTGATTTTTGACGTTGTACTACGAAGAAACGGTGAACTGTATGTGAAAGTTGCTAACTATGTTTGATAGCTCATTTCCTAGTATTAAAAATTTCAGCTTCTAATGTAAGTAAAACTCAGTGTTTTAACTTTTACTATACAATTACTGGCAGTTGTTTTCAGAAAAGCGCGCGGAGACAAAAGTTTGACTTCAATCTCTTTTAACACGATACATGAAAACATATGTTTTTTCGGGTTGATATAATATTGTAACATGGTTTTATTTAAACTTTCGGTCCCATATTTCCAATTATTTACACAGATACCCAACTACTTCGATTTTGAATATGCACATTTTTCGATAAAAATACACTGCAAACACAGGGATTCTCGCAGTAATTTTGACAAAATATTGGGATAATTTGTATACAACATTAAAGTTTATTCTTTTAAGCTCATGTTGAAGTCGAAAAATACATATTTTTTTGAATTTCCGTATTATTTTTTTTAATATTCAAATAGTGTATAAATTCCGATGCGCGCGGGCTGAGTCCTCAGTACCGCGCGTGCGCTCGTAGAGGTAGGACCTGTGCTGTTCTCTGTGGACTGTACAATATGTTTGTTTTGTTGCGCTAGGAAGTGCTGGAAGCGTTTGGGAAAGTAAATAGACCGCGACCAACCACTGACGAAAGTATTTTACAGTTTTGATTATATTATAGACCTGTATGAAATAAAAAAATCTAATAATTTTATCGAATGTCATTGTACCACAACCAACCCTTCTTGATACTTTAACCATCCTTCGTAACCCACGCCCACGAATTACCGGGCTGTCATATACTTTGATGATCTTTGATCCCCAATAAGTACCTCCTTCCAGCCCTTCCTACATTAGAGCCCGCGAATTATGGGGCGTGGGAACAAAGTGTTTCAATTTTTCAACTGACGAGTGAGTAGCAAGAGTTAAGAGGGACACGGACAGTATGGAGAAATGTTATTAGGGTGACGGTACCCATTATGAACACTTTAAGCTGACAGACACGAGTGATGGACACTTCATTCTTAATTCAAATATCATCATATGGTTGTCAATTGGTTGACACAAAATAAATGTATGAATGAACCTTATTTCCTCATAATAAAAGTGATTGTTCGTTACTGGTTTCTTAACCATTACTGGTGCCACCACCCTAGTCAGGGATAACCATATTGCTATATGAGCAAAATCCGGAAATAAACCCGCCAAGTGCGTGTCGGACCACGCATAATTGAAGGTTGTGTACCGTTATACGATGAAAATATTGTGCAAGAATAAAGGCATAAGTGCCTTCACATATCTAGGCACTTAACTGTATTTTTGTAATTATAGTTATTGGCAAAAAAGGCTTAACCAAATTTGTTCAAAATAAAATAATTTTCCTAACTTCCTGAAGTTTTCACATTTTTAGGGTTCGGTACATCAAATAGAAAAAACGGAACCCTTATAGGATTACTTTGTTGTCCGTCCGCCCGTCTGTCTGTCCAGTCCAGACCGTCTATCTCGGGAACGAGTAAAGGTTGCAAGTTAAAATTAATACCACATACACAGGTCTGCAGTCTCTTGAAGCTGCAAAAAAACTAAACCTTTACATCAACGCAATCAAAAGATACGGTCATTCCCATACATTTGCAGTGGGAATCAAAATGTATAGGGTACTTCCCGTTAACATAGAATCACGAAATTTGACAACAAGCAAGAACTTCTAGCAAAAATACAGGAAAAAATCCGAAAACCGTATAACTGCCGCACACTGAGAGTTCCATACCACTTTTGTGCGGAGCCCTCGGCGGGCAAGTCCGACTCGCACTTGGCCGGTTTTTTAGACCCCCCGATACTCGATTAACCAAATTTTTGTTCAAGAAGCCTTTAAGTTATTTCTAAGGACCTATCAGATGATGTGCCAGAAGTAGATATTTGACAAAAAAAACTGGAACTCAAAAAAATATAGTGCTTTTAAAAATAAAGTTGATTAAAGTGAGTCAGAAGCATTTTTTACTTATTACCATTTGTTTCTAGCGAAATAACACATCTATCACCCACGCCGTACATTTTGTAAGTATTACCGTTTTACGTCTATAAGTTTTCTTCGGTTTTGCTTTTAACACATAGAAGACAAATATGTCGTCATGTTCACAAACAAGAAAAGTATTTACTAACGTAAATTTCAAAAATCGACTTAGTTAAGTTTTATTTCTTACTTTCTACCTACTTCCGGAAGAAAAGTTTTTAGGACTTTTGCATATATTATCTATAAATATCCCATTCGAACGTAATTTGAAAATATTAGGCTATTATAATTTAATGTCTGTGAAAACCGTATCTTTCCTGGGTTAGTTTTCAAGATTCGTCGATCGAGTTCTTACGCCCTTGACAGATAGCAACAAGCAATGCCATGTTTGTTTCCTTTTATTCGAATAAACAGTACAATATTTGTATATTTCGGGTTTTTTTATGTACTTACTCTAACATACGCATCCGCATCCCTATCCGTGAATGTGTGCCTTTTGATATCCGCATCCGCGGATGTCACAAATCCAGTATCCGTAACATCCCTGTCTAAAATATATCCAAATCACCATCACCCACCAAAATCAATCACCAATACCTATTAGTAAATAGGTATGCTTAGAAATGTACCACTAACAAATTCCTATTCCAAAATAACATCGGATACTATTTAGAGACATTTGACGTTCGAATAAAAATATTTTTAATCTTATGAAGTTATGATGATACAAATTAAATTTTTTAACACTACACCACGTACGCGAAGTAATAGTTGATGTTCGGACGCAAGTATCAATAATGTTTGGTCCGCGCGTCAAGCTAAAGGCCTTGCGAGTTGCGACGGTGCTACATACTATGAAATCTATGAATGAATGCTCGGTCCCGTTCGCACTAACCGCACCTGCTATGCTGTTCGAATAGGATGGCGATAATAAGTTTGTATTCCTGATTGTAGTGTGTGTCCGCACACAGATGCGTGTCGGCCGGCGCGCAACTGGCGGTAATAATATTGAAATGCGAGCGAGCGGATTTTGTTATAGGACTCTTAACTCATATTTTCTTCTTAGTTGGATTCTCAAGGCTGAGGGTCGTCACTATCAGGAGCGCAGTTCCTCACCAAGTCACCACTATTTTCCATGCCTCTCTGTTATGGGCCAGGCCAGTTGAATTGCTCCCTGAATGTTAACAACTGTGGCGTCGCGAATCGCATCTGACCGTCGTGTAGGTGCCCTCAGCCCTACATATACTCCTTTCCTTCGACGCAGACAACCACTTTCGAAGTTTGACATGTGTCTGAAAGCAGTGTGGTAATGCGGAGTTCACTGAGAATTGATGCATTAGTCCTGAGCTGTGATCAAGAGATGCCCAACATTCTGCACCGGCACATCTCGTATGCATATCATTCATCCTGTTACAAAGACTGTCAGCAGCAGATATAGCTAAGCGGTGAGGTGTTCAAAATGATCTTGACAAACTTTTATTGTCACAAAAATAAGCTCGTGTCAAGATAATTACGAATACCTTACCTTGCCCGCTTAGCTACTTTTGCTGCTGATTGTATATGTTTATTTACTTTTTAAACTTATGAGGGTTCTGCAATGCGTGTCATGTTCACACGCATGCATAATTGCATAAATTGCATTGCTCATTATCCATTACGCGTATCCTTGAACCACGGATCGAAGTGACTGCAACAGGACACCGCCAAGTGAGGGTCGGACGGGATTAAATTGTGGTCGACGAGTCACGAGTGTTCAATATGGGTCGTTAACACTTTCCCGTGAGTCAAAGCGAACTCATGCCGATCCATTTGTTATTTTATTATATCAGTTCAGTTGTTAGTGTGACAGGGAAATTCATATGAATCCAAAGGAACTGCAGCGGCAGCGGCGTTACGCATGTACTATAGCGTTCAGAATTGTATGGGCAATTTATGAATGAATTCATTCATAAATTGCCCATACAATTTTGAACGCGTGTGTACATGTAAGTTTAACATTAGGTCTTCTACAAACTTGCTTGTATGCAGCAATACCATCAAGAACTTGTACAGTCACCTGCAGTAGTATAATTATATGAAGGCTATTTGACAGTTATCAGTACAGACATAGGAGCGTGTCAAATATTTTTACGGCCTTTATAGCGGAAGATACTATTGCAGGTGACACCTTCCTTTTCGACTTCAAACGGAAATACCGGAATCCTTATAGGATCACTTTGTTGTCCGTCCGTCTGTCTGTCTGTCGAGACCCTTTATTTCGGGAATGCGTAGAGGTAGCAAGTTGAATTTATTAACACATACAATAAATCTGCGGTCCCTTAAAGCCGCGAACAAACCAAACCTCTACGTCAATGCAATAAAAAAATACGGCCGTTTATGTCGCATTTCCCGTACATTTGCAATGGGAATCAAAATATATAGGGTACTTCCCGTTGACCTAGAATCACGAAATTTGGCAAAAAGCAAGAGCTTGTAGTGCAAGTACAGGAATAAAAATCCGAAAACCGTATAATTCCCGCACACTGAGGGTTCCTTGCCAAGTGGCAAAGGTTTGTGCGGAACCCTTCGGCGGGCGAGTCCGACTCGCACTTGGGCGGTTAATACTTGAATTATCTTTCTTTTCTTACTGGGAACGTATCTATGGAAAGCAAACATCGATATAAGTAAGTATAATTTAATTATTTACGCATTGATTATTTTCGCACACATATAAAATACCCTTACTTAATCACTGAAGTCGTAATAAATAGTAATTGTGTCACATTGAATCAGCGTCATATCATAGCATGTCAGCGTCTATTACCACGATTAGTATTAAACACTTTAAAACGGATTAATCGCGTATATAATATTAACATGTCATCACAGGGTTATGATGACATAAGCTAGACTCATTTCCTTTTGGTAGTTCTAGTTACAGCCCTCCCTTATTAACCGGCCAATAGTCTTCTGAAAGTTTTTGAGCATGTAAGCGCAAAGAGTATCATTCTGGAAAAGTACTCCTTTAACGCAAGAATCATGCAATTGACTCTAGACAACTGCTAATGCGACCCAGTTTAGTAGGTACCTACAGTATATTTACCGTAAAGGTGACTTATGCGAAAAATCATTAGTGTTATATGATTGTTTAACTTAACTAATAAAATAAACTACTAGTTACCTATCTCGACTCAGTTACGAGTTACTAAGTTATGTTACTGGGATTTTGACTGTAGATATAGGAATATGTGCGATTATTTAATTATTTACACATATAGTTTTAAAGGTAGTTTAATACTGAAATATAATTTAATTAAAGTTGTTGTTTCGGTTTTACACAATTGCTTGTAACATTTGGAAACAGTCACGAAAAAAACACATCAAATACATGATCTTTGCTCAAGTTGATTTAGGGCCAAATTTCATTTTATTCTTACTAAAGTCTTCATAAAGCAAAACAGGTTAGCCAGATTCAGCTTCATATATATAGTTGACTGATAGCATAGCTAGTTTACACGTCCTTGCAAGTCTACTCGTGGCATGGACATTTAATTTACGTATTTGAGCTTGACACTGAAAAATACGTAAGGTTCAGGAAAAACATAGCTGAAGTATAAACTTCTTTAAAAACTAATTGTTGGGTCTAAAATATGCTATAATATTAAACTTTCATACAAATCAACTTTTTTAAGATTTGGTAACTGTAACACTGAGTTTCATCTACTTTTCGAATAGTCGTATATTGACCGCGTGTTCGTGACTTTTTACAATCTCGAAGTTCACAAGAAAATCTATAAATTTGTTTTTATTTATTTATTGTCTTTATGTTTATTTTGATCAGTACCGAATCAGCATTCAAATGTCTATTTATTGTATTTTATGAGTAAAAACTCTAGTAACAGCACTTAGTAACCAACTAGGTATCTTTCTTTTGATAGACCTATGTACTAGAAACAAGAAAAACAAAACTCGAATTGTTAGTATACAGATAGTGGTTGTATCTTATATATTATATGCTTACCAGAAGATATAACATTTGGGGTTTGTAAGGAGTAACACAATCAACACAAATAATTTAATTATTGTAGGTACCATCGCGTTCAAAATTGCATGGGCAGTTTATGAATTAATTCATTTATAAATTGACCATGCACTTTTGAATATGTGTGTACAAGAAAATTATTCTATTGTATTTTAATAATTCTATGGCCTGATAAACACATTTATGGGCAGTAACTTTTTGGAAGTATCTTAATTAGCGACCAATCATGGAGTCTGCTAGACATTTTAGTAAATATAACTACACCCTGCAGCATCCAAACTATTCCATGCAAGGACATGATAAGGTTCACCAAGGTTGAAACTCAACTATAAGTAGTAATTTGTGTTTATTAATTTGGCATTGGGCTTTTATTCTCACACACCTTGACATGAGAAATAATGAAGAAATGGTCACAAGGGGACACCCTAGTTTCCTTAGAGAGTGACCAGAATTCTTTACTCTCAAATGTATTAATTAGGATTTTTGTACTACTAGCTGACATACCTGTGTTTATGGAAGAGCAGCACGACGAGCCAGATGGCCATGAGCAGCGAACCAGTAATCTCGCACATGTCAAATGCCCATGGGATGTGTGGCACATTGTCCAGGAATAGGTCTGGCAGCGGTGGGTACTTCTTCATATCTGGAACCTTGTCATGAACTATCACCATCACCACTGCTGTTACCCAAGTCACAAGGAAGACATAACCTGTAGAAAATTCCTTAAAATATAAAAGAATAGCTTGGTGATTTAGTAATATAAGTAAGTATCTCTATTGAACAGTGTCACCTACATATCTTACAATATAGCAATTGTACTGTATATTTTTTTAAATTATGGCTAGTTACATATTTAAATTACAAACCTTTGATTTCAATAAAACTAAATATCTATGTCATAAAAGTTTTGTTCCTAATTTACCAAGCAACAAAATCATAAATTCTTTCCTAATTATTAAGTTTATTTATTTTTGTTTACACACTAAAACTTGTTATTTTTTTGGAGCATGCAATAATAACTTCTCTATATCTATATAGGGTGTTACTTGGCACATTTGAAGATGCAACCTTGTGACAGAACCATGTGTACAAACAAATCCTAATAATAATGACACATGTTTGGATGAATGACATGTTACTTTGTAACTTACCTAGAGCTAGAGCAGTTTTCCAGATCTCAGGCTTCAACTTTGAAGCCTTTACATCCGGGGTAAAGGTTGGCACACATTCATTGTTACTCTCATAGGAGAATTCACTGGGCAGTTTATGTTGAAGATTATAACTAAGGTGCGACAAATTCGTTCCAAGGAAATTTATGTTAGTTGATGGATTCACTAACACGTTCTCGTCGCACAAGCCGAGTTCGCACATCGCCCCACGATTTTGTCTTTGCAATTTCTTCACCGTCAGAATAAACCGCTTTCTTTCAACAAGCTTCAACTGATCAAATGGAAATTCGTAGAAGTCTCTGTCCAAGAACGACAGAAGACATTGGCCGTCTATGTCATGAGATTTACAAATATCTATTATAAAGTTAGATATTTTGTCTTTATGTAATAAATCTAACACTTCTTTGTTAGTCCAGTTTATTACATCTAACTCCATTGTTACGCACAGACACTGCCTTGTCCTAATAATATTAACGTATAATTTCACAACTAATTTTTATGAGTAATTAACATAAATATTTACAACTACACTGAGACATCTCAAACAAAAACTGATTATTTATCCAATGGGGTGAGTGAGATCAAAATGTCACTTCACATACATCGCCATAGCGTACTGTCAGTTTAATAATGTTGCCATAATGCCATGGCCCATACCGTACAGAAAGAATGTTAATGCTCGTATTACATGGCGTGGTTTTACGGGGCCGATTATCGCCTGCTCTGTCTCACCCTTAACTCGACACCCTAAGTTCCCTTTCTAGAATACATGGGGAGAGGCCTAGAATTGGAAACGGTTTATCGCCCCAAGTAATAGCTGTTTCATCATCATCATCAGCCCGTTGCAGTTTACTGCTGGCCATAGGCCTTCCCAAAGGTACGCCACAGAGCCCGGTCTGCTGCTTTATGCATCCAGTCTGCATGCTTATTAGCAAGAGTATATGGGATGGGAGCAGCACGCTTACCACGAACATCGAAAATTTGCATTGACGGGAAAACTTCCTTGTCACTCCAATATGCAAGTGTGACAGAGATGGAGATACAAATCCGCAATCGTTCGATTTTCGTGGTATAGGCCCTGGTCATGGTTTTATATAAGGAGAAATTTAATAGATCTCAAAATCGTTAATAAGTGAAATGTGCTTTATTAAGAATGCACTAAGGTTTACTTTCAATTCCATTATTGGAGGAGGAAAACGAGCCGAAAGAGACAGGGACACGGAGGCCGTGTCCCTGTCTGCCCATCCCTTTCTAATTAAAAGTTCCCATTAAGTAAAAAAACACTTCTTTGGTAGTTTAGTATTATATTGTCATTGTCAGAAATCAATAAATAATTTATCCATGTAATTAAAAAAAACTAAACAAAAAAAAATATTCGCAAAAAAAGGGTTAGGGTTATTACAAGATTGTATCACCTTTTTCGATTTTCTGTTTTATTATAATATGTAATATTATTTATAATTACATTTAAGAGAACGGTAGCATGTTCTTTTTGTTGGTGGCAATATTCATACTATTTACAATGGCGCTCGAGATGAAATGAAAGTTGTTGAAGCAAAACTTTTGTTAACGATTTATACAAAAATGTTATCGAAAATTAGCTGCGGATACAAACATGTTGTGTGAAATATTGTGTAAGCCAATCCTTCGATGGATACGGCGTATCATTTCACCAGTAAGTAAAAATATCGTCAAGGAACTGTTACACATGCTCGCAACTAGCATGCTTAATAGCAAGAGGGGTTGGGAGCGGGGCCCTTCCCACTTCCCCGCTTGCTAGTAATTAGCATGTGTAACAGTACCTTGATAGTAATTACTAGCATGCTTATCTGCAAGCGGGGAAGTGCTTATAAGCAGGAACCCTGCTAGTAATGAGCTTGTGTAACAGTACCTTAAATGAATTTAAGGTGTCCATGCTTGTGTGAGTACGAAGACATGAAGCAGGTTTAAATAGGGACGCGTAATTCAATCATCAAATGAATTTGTCATTATTGCTTGCAAAAGTTTCGGCATAATACAAAGTTAATTTTCACATGTCATGCTCGGAAAGCGAGTCGTTATTCAATTATATTTCACAATGACATTATATATTTAAATTGTTTAAGCCTTTAAGGTCAGTCCTTCAACGATTGTGTCCATTATCAGAAAGAATCAAGTACACAAATCAATAATTAAATACGACTATATAAATTACTAGGTACCTACAATGTTTGAGTTCAACATAAAAAATAACAAGTTAATTATCATTAAAGAAAACTACCAATATACTAAATGTAAATATAAGAAGTATTCATTCAACACAAGGTACAGTCACATTCACATTTATTTATTTGTATGATTTCTTGAAACTAGACATTATTAGGAAGATTTCGTATTGTATATGCGCATATTTGAAAGTGGACTATCCTTAGTTTTTAAATAACGTGGTCACCCTGACAGAGAAAGGGAAAGTTGCCTCCTCTCAACTATTTCTGTCGTCTCGCTTTCTGAGACGAGTAAGCGCTCCTGGTATTATGGTAACTCCATGTGGTACTAGCCTAACTAGCCCTGCATGCCCACCACGAACATCGAAAATTGCCATTGACGGGAAAACCTCTACATTTTCCAAACTTTCCATTCCGTACCGCCATACAAAGTCCATGTAAAAATGATAACGGTATGGGAAAAAAACCTGGAACATTTTACTCCTATTATGATCGAAAGAGCTTTCACATAAAAAAATCCAAATCAAAGAAAAAGTGGAGGGGGACAACTTTGAAAAGAAAATTGCCCATTTGCTTGTACTGCTGCTAGCTGTGGATATACGGGTACCATTAATTGGTCCATTTTTCGAAACATACATTAAAAGTAGCACTTAAAATGTGAAAGGTTGTCAAATTATATTAAGGAATATTTCGTCCCTCTGTCTTACATTTGTACTTGTTTGTGAAAGTTGTTACTAATAAAATAAAACTCGGTTCATTACAGTATAAAATACAATTTATTTTATTAGATAGTTATTGCAAAAATTGTATTAATTTAATTATGCAACACGCATTACCATAATCAGGACCCACTCTATATACTATATGGATAACATTTAAATATACATATACAATAGATATCTACAATCATGATTTCCAGTATCATGAAAAATAAAAAATCGAAGGCATTTTTTCTTGTATTTTAAAATAATATAGGTACATAATAGAATTCAGGTTTCATATAAATAAGGAGTTCTAGAGGAACTCGGTTCTTTTCAATACTGTCGGCAAGGTGGGTGGGTGCTTTTAAGTTCAGGTTTAAAACTTAAAATGTATTGAAGACATACATTTTATAAAATCGGAAAAAAGTTGCGAAATAATAATTGAATCGAATGTAAATTATAACTTGTTCATATCGTTTAAAAAACCAAAGCGCTATACTAGAGGATTTATTGATATGATACAGCAAATGGTGTGGTGGTCACTTATAAAACTAAATCCTGCAGATACATGGGTATATAACACTATGATAATAATCCCTTTTCTCTAATGTGATGTAAAGGAGGCCTAGCACAAAGTGAAGTTTTAAAATACTGAAACATATTATTATAATGAATTCGACATTTATAAATAACTTAAAGGATAGCCCCAAAATAACATTAGGCGTAGATTACATAACAAACAACTAAACAACAAATAGTAACTGTGACTTTCCTTCTTGCATGAATAATACTTACAAGTAACAGTTATAATTAAATACGACTACATAAATTACTAGGTACCTACAATGTTTGAGTTCAACATAAAAAATAACAAGTTCATTATCATTAAGGAAAACTACCAATATACTAAATGCAAATATAAGAAGTATTCATTGAACACAAGGTACAGTCACATTCACATTTATTTATTTGTATGATTTCTTGAAACTAGACATTATTAGGAAGATTTAGTATTGTATGCATAGGTGGGACATGTTACTAAAATACACTAAAGTCGAGGGGAATGGTGATTGTTCAGTCGTCGCGAATACTGGCTATTGTCATGAGATTAACTGGGGAACACAACAGAGCGGTATTTACCAATCCAAGTAAAGGACCAGGCCTTGCAATGCCTGCAATCCCTTCGCGATGTGGCAAGTGAGGTAAGAATGTAACGCCATTACAACCTTTTTGTCGACGCTACGGTAGAACTCAGACAAACATCAGGAGAACGAGCCATGAAGACATGTCACATCACGCGCAGCGCAGCAACGAAGTGCGAGGTGCGCGAGCCAGGCAACGTTATGGATCTAAAATACCATGCTCTAAATTTACACGTGAACAGTTGACCAGTAAAGGGAGTAATTCTATATTAAGTATTAATAATATTTAAATGCAACTGTAGATTCGTAACTAGTAAGGTATAAATTCATTTATCGTTATTGAACACAGGCAGTGAGCGACTTTAGTTACTGAGGAACGCATGTAAATAGGTAGTTAACCTTTTGACCGCTCCGTCTGTATACCCGTCAGCAGACAATCTTGCCTCGGACGCCATCACGGGCTAAATCCTTCAATATCGCCTCTGGCTTTATGTAAATTAGCACAAGGTTCAATATTGCATTTTATTATCGATGATGTGGCGTCCGAACGGCAATTTTTTAGTATCGATTTTGACGGTGCGCTCAAAAGGTAAAGAGCTTTCTAATACCAAATACAACCAGAGTTCTAGCATATTCGCTGCTAAATATTTATTAAGGTATTTCCGAAATTTTCAACCAGTAATAAGCAGGGTAAAAATTTTGTTACGAATCCAGAAACTCTTAATTTGACAAAAGCATTTATAAATATTAAAAATAATCAGTAATTATTAATGTACAACACACAAATAAATAATATATAAATTGCTGTATATTACAAAGCAGATTATCGATCGTGTCAAACCAAGAGCTCCTGATTTGGCTTTTATATGTTCCAAAAAACCTTGGTATCTAAACGAACTGGCGCTACTGGCTTAGATGAACCTGGTGTTATTTCTTCTGAAGCTCTCTTGAAACAAGTGATTAGATTCATTTACATGATTCATAATGTACAACCTTACTTAACTAAATTTTAATCACTGCGGATAGCAGGTTAATTTTATGACGACGCACAGAAAAACGTCTCTAATACATAAAGGCATAGCTGTCGACGCACGTTAAACTCAGTTAAATCATTATAAAATAGTTATTCAACTTAAATTAAATGAGAAGTATTGGTGCATCGACATTTGAAAATGTAGGATATGCTTCTTTAGACACAACAATCATTTTTAGACGGCGTCTACGGTTCCCCGCCATAAGTCAATATAGCGCTATTAGTCTTATGTAAGTGTGCCACATTTCTGAACGTCGTTTTTAGATGCATAAGAAACAAAATCCGCCTCCGCAGCTACACATATTATATCATAATATAAATAACAGAATATTTCTATACATATCGAAAAATAATACACGGCCGTAATACCACTAAAATAGGAAGTCATACCGTCATCATGGTAATTTCAATATGGCGCGGATCGTCGGTTACACAAGATATATTTACGAGGATCAGGCCGTGTTCATACGGACAACACACTCAATGATGAAATAAACACACTCAATGATGAAATAAATACACTATAGATATATCACAAATTGGACAAATCATTCAAATCGTTGCAATCTTTTCGTCCTAATGGTTTACGAGCTAGCCACGTAAATAGATGTACAATTTATAGAGCCACGAAACCCCTCCATTTCCGTTTCTAGTTCTCCTATAAGCGAAGTGATAAAAAATATTTTTTGCTGAGAACAAGTCTATTAGTATGTATCAGATCTAGTGATACATTTAGAATTTTCAATATTTAACAATGTAGCAAAGCGTCGTACATCAATGGTTTCGTATTTATTTCGTCGCAAATGAACTCGGCCTAAATACTCATCTCCCGCGTGAAATCAGCAACTTGCATCTCGCACATATACTACACATCGTCGTTCGTTCACAAAGTCAGTAAATATTGTTAAGACATGTGTTAGGTTCGATCCTGAGACAGGATCATGCCCCTGTGCCTAAAATAAATCGATAATTTCGTACATAACTAAAATGTGGCACCTCCACACTAATTTTACCCAAAAATCGAGCAAAGTAGATTTATAGTAATCACTCTGTAGTCGGAGTCCGATGAAAGCTCGGATTGTTCTAGGTGAGTGCCACATTTTGTCGGAAGTTTGTTTCCTCAGGCATGGAGACGGGCGAGACCTGTACTATTCCTTCTCGGGCTCGGGCACGGCGACGGCGACGGGCTCGTGCCTGGCGAGCAGCGCGCGCGGCTCGGCGGCGAAGCAGTCGAAGCAGGCGTCGAGGAAGAGCTCGTGCAGGAAGCGGCGCGCGCACATGAGGTAGGTGGCGCGCGCCAGCTGCCCGCACACGTCCGAGTACACGCACACGCTGCGGAACACGTCCGGGTGCTTCTGCTTCAGCGACAGCACCGCTGATCGCGTCTGGAATTGGGAGGTTACGGTTTGTTGTGGGCTCGAAGGGCATTTATCTGTGTTATTATATCATACATTTGGAAGTTTACAGAAAAATATTACCTTAAAAACTGTATTTCAAATGAATTACTGTCGTTTTGACGGAAAGGTCAAATTGTTCCTGACTTATGGTTTATTTATATCTCTACTGGTGTGAATGGTGTGATACTTACATCTCTCGTCGTATTCGGCTGACTTGGTAGTTTAGTGTAAAATTATTCCTTTTATACGCAGCTCTAGATGGTATTATATTTTTTCAGATGGGTACTTAACGGACCCTATTTACAAAATGATTGTGACCCTGGGCTTCGCTAAAAAATGCGCTTTATTGTGTGCAACGCAATGGCGTTGCACGCTTGCAACATACTTTATCCCGCATCTTCATTTAGCGGGCACCCACTCCGTTAACCCAAATGAAATGAAATGAAATATACACCACCAACCAACCACCAACCACCACCAAGACCTACATATACACTTTATGGACACCATTATACTTATGGTCAAGTTGGGTGGCTGTAGTTACCTGCCGCAAGTAGATGGGGTTGGACATGCAGCGCACGTGGTGCAGCAGCTCGGCCTGCGGCGCGGTGTCGGCGGCACCCGCGGCGCGCGAGTTGTCTTCCGCACTCTTCGCGCCCGCTCCTTCCAAGCCTGATACACAACCGACACGTTAATATTTTAGAACGCCTACCGTCTACGTCCAAAATCAAAATACTCACAATAAATATTGATATTAGAGGATACAAACAATCTCGCTTCTCTGTCACGAAATGTAAGCATTGTTTCTTTGCTACTCACCAAGGAAAAACGCCTCTCTCAGCTCGTGCGAGGACGGCGGCCTGGTCCGCACGCAGGCCAAGCACTCGTTAGCCGCGTGCCTCCACCGGCCGTCGCTCGTCTCGCCATTCGCTTCCTTTTCAACGTTCGAGCCCGAGTCGTTCACGCTCCTTTCGACGCTGCTTTGCCGTTCGATGGTCTTCTCTTCCTTGGGGTTGTCTTTGTTTTTGTCCGCTATCGTCCTGCTGGTCATGGTGGCGCTGGATACGCGCGAACTGACGTCTGTTGAACTTGACAAGTCTACGTCGAGACCTGATGGGATTTTATATTAAAAAACAGGTGGTTATTGTTATATATAACTGCCTCAGCATTTTTTAAACACATTCATCATATCATCACAATACATATTGGCTAATACTATTCGCTAGTAAGCATTTGTTGGCAAAAGAGTAGGTGACTTACATTTACTCGAACGCGGCTTTTCAGTGCTAGCGATACTCGCATCAATCAAAGTCGTCGAGGATTTGTTCGCTTTCAGAGGATCCTTCTCATCCAAATCCATGTCATGTAGTTCACTGCAAAAGAACAAAAGAAAATGTAATAATTCCATAACATCGCTAACTAGCGACTTCAAACTCGGCTATGAAATATCGGTGTATCTCACCTGGGGAACAGCGCCTGCAGGTCCCTCGGCAGGCAGATGCCGATGTAGTGCGGCGGCGGGCCGGCGGCGGCGGCGGGCGGGGGCGCGGCGCGCGGGGGCGAGCTGCGCGGCGCCCGCGCCTCGCCCGCGCCGCTCTCCGCCACGCACAGGGGCTTCCAGTCGTAGTCCAGCAGGCTGTAGGGACCAAACGTGCTTAGTCAACAGGGTTCCGCACACGCCGCGTGAACCGGCTCTGTCTGTGTACACGTGCCTCGTCCGAAGCAAACGCACGCGCGGCCGCAACGCCTCGGCCGAGGCATACATGTAAATCACCTGGTCTAATTATAATTCTTAAGTACTTAAGAGACTACCCTGTACAATGCTTATTACTTTAAAATATTTGATTTGAATTTTCAGGAGGAATTTTTTTGAAATCAGGAATTTTCTCGCAAGATAGCTCGCTCTTTATGAACCTTTCTAGTCGTGTATAATCACTGTATGCAAAGGGTAAACGCGATAAGCGAGAAAAATAATAATTCAAAAAGCGTAAAGTAAGGAAAATCGGGAGAAAAGTGCATGTTCGAATATCCTGCGTAGTTTTTCACTCCTGTCACCGACTCCGCTGGCTATCCCAGCTTACACTAGTATACTAGTGAACATGTTTATCGAAACGCCAGAAGGTAACGAATATCTAGTGAATTTGTAAAGAGTGAAAAAGTAGGACACTAAACTCCTGCACGTAAGCCTGACAAATTGTTTTTGTATTGAGCAGTAACGTCCACTAAATATATATTAATTTTTCTTTATTTAAAAACAAAAAAAAAAGTGCCAAACACCAAATAATCCGACCTGCGAAAAGGAAGCGAAAGCGAAAGTTGGGCAAGAAGTTTGGAGACCTTTGTAAATTGTAAATGTTTAGAACAGCAGTACCTCAACTTGGCCATCCTCTCTCTCGTGGACTTGCCGCGGTCCCTCAACGAGGAGAAAGGCTTGGAGCGCCGGTGAGTGTCCGACAGCAACCAACTGAGGTCGTCGATGTCGCTCGAGCCCGACGCCGCGCTTTCCGACAAGTGAGGTCTGAAAGGTGAATTAAGGATTATAAATTATACAACCGAAAGTATGTTCCTTCATCGATGACTGGTGTATATTAACCGAACGATACTAATAAATGTGTCGATAATTATTATTTATATGTCTTTCCCATCACGGAACAATGGTGTTCCGGACCTTTAGGAAGCGTACGCGGAACTGGAGCCAACACGCAGAGTCCCTTTCGACAATTTAATGAAATGTAAGGGGTACACCGAGCGGTTATTATTTATTATTATTGTTAACGGCCTCCTAGCCTAGTCGGTATTGACCCTGCCTACGAAGCAGGAGGTCCCGGGTTCGAATCCTGGTCAGGGCATTTATTTGTGTATTTATCACGAATATTTGTTTCCGAGTTATGGATGTTTTCTATTTATTTAAGTATGTATATGTCTCCATCTACTATATATATCGTCGTCTAGTACCTACTACACCAGTCTTATTGAGCTTACCGTGGGACTAGGCAGATTTGTGTAAGATTGTCCCACAATACTTATTTTTATTAATTAATTTATTTTCGCTTGGGCTAATGCAGTTGCTGCGTCGACCAATTGTGATCTATTGTGGCCGCCGCCCTTTATAAATCATTACTGATTCCCGTTGAGTCAAAAAGTTCCTTTGATTTGATTTAGATTCTTTGGGCTGTAATGTTGTGTACCTCATAAGCTTGCAGTTCGTGCCTACCAAGGTGGATACTTCTTTTGAGCATTAGTGATCCACATAAAAAGAGGATGTGCATCGCAGTTTCCTCTGCTTCCTGGCAGAACCAGCATCTTGTTTCTTACCCATTAGAAACATGTGCTTGTTCAACCTGCAGTGCCCAGTCAGAATTCTAACTACCGCACAGGCTTGGTACCTATTGAGCTCTAGGAGCTCTTTAGTGTTTTTGTTGTTGAACCCTATTATTAGAGCCTATTACTTGAGTGTGTATAACCTTTTACTTTCACTCTGCGACTGCCCTCATCTTTTCTAGATTGTTTAGCAGAGAATATGCTTCTCGTTTTGTGACTCTGCAAAACGTTTCCGGGCCAACCAGGGGCGTGGTTGCGCCCTTTCTGGGAAGTTCATCCTCTTTACAACAACCCAACCTACCGGCTGTGCCAACTCATCATACACACAGTTATATGTTTCATAGAGCAAATGACTCGCAATATTGTCTGTCCTCTGTATCTTAAAGATATAGAGCGTATTAAACTATTAAAAGACGTTACAAATGATTAGACATACACTCGCGTTCAAAAGTGCATGGAAATATTATAGGGACATATACAGATATGTACCTACATATACTCACAGCAATGTAAGTAGTGCTAACCAAATCTAAAATTGTTGTAGGATAAACCAGTTTAATCTTATTCCAACAGTACTTTAATGTACAGAATTATTAGTATCATTACCTTCTATGTTTATTGAGTGATATTAAGGTGGCGTATCCACTCATGTCTAGCTGGGAAGGCGGCGAACTTGACACGTCCGGGGCTGTGAAACCTGCGGACAAACCTGTTGTTGTATTACAATCACTATTGGCTGCCTGTGTAAGTGTACCACCTGAGTGGTCGCACTAGCGGGGCGTTCAGCGTCGTACACTCCGTACGACGTTCATTTTAAACACAAGCAACACTTTCAATACACTTTAATGAAATTTAAACTCTGTTTAATAAGAATAGAATTGCATTTCTTTTGTTTTGTTCGATTTTAAATCAAACGAAATTTAATTTGATTTTCTATACCGTAAATTCAAAAGTCACTGGCAATATTTGTTGTACGGTGGGCGGTACTTATTTGACTACTCTGCGCAATTTTTTGATACTATATTGGAGCAACTAACAAGAATCCTGTTAGTTTTTTAGCATATTACGGAAAATAAGTTCAATTCAAATGGAATGTGTAAACTACTTTCTGTTGTTGTTTTTCGATTGTTAATACTGTACCGAGGCTTGTTTCGCGATTTATACTCGAAGAGGTATAATCAAAATGATATCAAACCGGTATGTAAGTTATACATATGTGTAAGAAAATGAGTCGTCTATGGAAATTAATGTACATTTGGCTAGGACAAATTTAAGAAAATTTGCCAATTTGGGTGGGTAAGATGTAAAAATAAACTTCATTTTATGCCTATTTGACGTGTAAAATAATAAATTCGTTGGTATAAAAATTTATAATTAAAGATCAAGCCACAATATTTTTTGAATATAATACTCGTAGCTCTGTAAGTATTGTTTTTGGATACTAAATAATATACATATATTTACTATTTTAGAAATTACAATTTATATGCGTTATTTAATTATTAAAGATTAAGTTTCGCGGCCTCCTAAGTCGTATACGCGGGATATGGCGGAGAAATTCAAGGCTACGGGTGTGTTCTCGGTGGCTCAGTTGACAGAGCGATGGGCGTGTATCACAGAGTCGCGGGTACCAGTCCCGTCAAAAGTCATGATCTTTCTAAGAAATTATCGTTGGCAGACGTTTCTGCTTAAATATTAGTTTGGTAAGAGATAGATGTGAAATGAAGAATATACGGATTCTTACTCGAACTTGAAGTGCGTCGCTGCGTCTCCGACAACCTGGGCCGATGCGACCCACTACTGCCTTTCATTCCATAAAGGCTTGATGAGCTTGGTATAGGACTTAGCGTTAAGACTCGATCGCTGAAACAAACAAAAAAAGATACATTAAATTGTTTTTGATAAGCATCCAGAGGCACAGAAAGGATAGGTAATAAAATAGTGGCGATTAGCGAGTATTCTCTAATTTTGTTTATTGTAATAAGAGGCGCAATACTTACGGAATTGTATATTTCCCAAGCACAGAATCACAGCTACTAACGCCACTCGTGCTGGACTCGCTCGTATTCCTCACCCTCCCCTCATGCGCATGCTCCAGCGAGTTCATTCTGCCCAGCATCAGTCTTTCTGCAGGGTTCCTTTGCGGGCGTTCGAAAGGGAAATCTCTGAGGATATCCACCGTTCGGGACTCTGTCATAAGCGTGCGGCTGATTGACGCTCCTTGGGAGGGAAGGGTGTGTGATTTTCTTTTGTCCGGTTCTTTGATGTTCAGCTTGCTATCGACCATGTCTTCGTTCAGTTCGTTGATTTTGTTCGGTTTAGAGATCTCGGAGTGCAGGCTTTCGCTGAGGTCGGTGTGGTCGGAGTGCTCGCTGGCCTCTGCGTCAAATACTTGGAATCTTCGTTCGGGGGACGCGATGAAGTTTAGTTTTGGGTCATGGGTGGCGTAGAATTCATCCTGGATTATGGGGAATTGGTCGTGTCTCGTATGTCTCACGCACAGCCAGCCTGTGAAAATATACAAAAAAAATAAAAGCTCTGCTTCCACACACTGCTTACACTCATTTAACATTCCATGTTAAATGAGTGTATAGACTTATGTATAACTTACACTTTATCCGCATAGAAGTTGTTTAACCTTTTATACCGGGTGTTTCCTGTAGTAGGGGCAATAAATTTAATCGTAGCTTAATTGGCGTCTATGGTCATAGTCCAAAAAAGACAAAATTCGCAGTACAATGCCTCTTCTAACAAACTTTCAAGTGTAATAAAAATCGAAATACAAGTTATTTTTCAAAGTCGCCAAGCAAACTGTTCAGTTTGGCGAGTACTCAGGTCCAATTTCTTGGTCCTACAGGAAACACCCGGGATTTATAAGTGTTTTAGTGCGGTTTATTGTATTACGCGAGCCTATCGAAATTTAAAGGTATATCCTTTAAATTTCGATAGGCTCGTTCCAAATTGCCAGTTTTGGCTTTTGAAAGCAAGAAGTAAGCGCCCCCTAAGGAGCATACGAGGGATCTAGTGGAGAAATTCGCGGCTACGGGTGTGGTCTCGGTAGCTTAGTGCGATCGGCGTGTGTGCCATGCCATAATCGCGGGTTCTAGTCCCGCCTGAGGTTACGAACTGTTCCACTTTTCCTTTCTTTCTGAGAAATTTGGTATCATTCCCAACGTTTCTGCTAGCCTAAAGCAACTAGTTTATGTATTTAAAAGATAATCTTACCCAAGTCCGATAGCAAATTAGCTCCTTCATACGTGCTCCCAATCAACCCTAGCACGTAAAAAGCTGTCGCCCGCACAGAGTAGACGGGGCAGAGCTTCGCGAGCGCTATTACCCGTGCCGGCACCGACTCTTCGTTGGGGCTGGTGAGCGAGAGCAGCTGTTGGAGCCCTAGCGGGTGCAGCGCCGCGTTGCCGACGGCCCACAAGGAGGCTTTCACGTCCATTATCTCTTGCTCGGTGACGCACGTTTTGCGTTGTAGCATCTGGGGGCCAAGAAATCATTAAATAGAAGTATTGCGAGGGATTGCGGCGGAGGAAATCGCCTTGGAAATGGAAGGAAATGGCTTTAATGGGCGGGCCACGACTTTGCGCGTCCAGTGGTCCCGCAGCGACATTTATAGGTGAGACCTTTAAAGCCGCGCGAGGCACTTCGGCCTGTGTAAAAGCCTCGCCCGAAGCAAACGCACGCCCTCAATGTCTCTGCCGGAGAATCAACACAGACCGAGCTGCTTCGGGCGGCAGTTTCCTCGCGTGGCGGTTCACTCAGTGTAAAGCCATTCTCTACTAGTCAGCTACCGGGTTAAACATAAAATTTCCAAAGTTAGGAGTGGATTGCAACTGTACTAACCGCTAGCGCGGGCTGCAGCGCCTGCGGCAGCAGCGCGCGCGCTAGATGGGGAGCGCGCGCAGTAGCGTGCAGCGCGTGCGGCGGCGGCCGCGCCGTGCGCCGCGCCCGGGCGCGCGCGCCGCCGCCGCTCGAGCACAGCGCCAGCGCGTCATGTATGGCCGCCTCCACCAGCCGCACATATCTGCAATGGTACTAACCGCTAGCGCGGGCTGCAGCGCCTGCGGCAGCAGCGCGCGCGCTAGATGGGGAGCGCGCGCAGTAGCGTGCAGCGCGTGCGGCGGCGGCCGCGCCGTGCGCCGCGCCCGGGCGCGCGCGCCGCCGCCGCTCGAGCACAGCGCCAGCGCGTCATGTATGGCCGCCTCCACCAGCCGCACATATCTGCAATGGTACTAACCGCTAGCGCGGGCTGCAGCGCCTGCGGCAGCAGCGCGCGCGCTAGATGGGGAGCGCGCGCAGTAGCGTGCAGCGCGTGCGGCGGCGGCCGCGCCGTGCGCCGCGCCCGGGCGCGCGCGCCGCCGCCGCTCGAGCACAGCGCCAGCGCGTCATGTATGGCCGCCTCCACCAGCCGCACATATCTGCAATGGTACTAACCGCTAGCGCGGGCTGCAGCGCCTGCGGCAGCAGCGCGCGCGCTAGATGGGGAGCGCGCGCAGTAGCGTGCAGCGCGTGCGGCGGCGGCCGCGCCGTGCGCCGCGCCCGGGCGCGCGCGCCGCCGCCGCTCGAGCACAGCGCCAGCGCGTCATGTATGGCCGCCTCCACCAGCCGCACATATCTGCAATGGTACTAACCGCTAGCGCGGGCTGCAGCGCCTGCGGCAGCAGCGCGCGCGCTAGATGGGGAGCGCGCGCAGTAGCGTGCAGCGCGTGCGGCGGCGGCCGCGCCGTGCGCCGCGCCCGGGCGCGCGCGCCGCCGCCGCTCGAGCACAGCGCCAGCGCGTCATGTATGGCCGCCTCCACCAGCCGCACATATCTGCAATGGTACTAACCGCTAGCGCGGGCTGCAGCGCCTGCGGCAGCAGCGCGCGCGCTAGATGGGGAGCGCGCGCAGTAGCGTGCAGCGCGTGCGGCGGCGGCCGCGCCGTGCGCCGCGCCCGGGCGCGCGCGCCGCCGCCGCTCGAGCACAGCGCCAGCGCGTCATGTATGGCCGCCTCCACCAGCCGCACATATCTGCAATGGTACTAACCGCTAGCGCGGGCTGCAGCGCCTGCGGCAGCAGCGCGCGCGCTAGATGGGGAGCGCGCGCAGTAGCGTGCAGCGCGTGCGGCGGCGGCCGCGCCGTGCGCCGCGCCCGGGCGCGCGCGCCGCCGCCGCTCGAGCACAGCGCCAGCGCGTCATGTATGGCCGCCTCCACCAGCCGCACATATCTGCAATGGTACTAACCGCTAGCGCGGGCTGCAGCGCCTGCGGCAGCAGCGCGCGCGCTAGATGGGGAGCGCGCGCAGTAGCGTGCAGCGCGTGCGGCGGCGGCCGCGCCGTGCGCCGCGCCCGGGCGCGCGCGCCGCCGCCGCTCGAGCACAGCGCCAGCGCGTCATGTATGGCCGCCTCCACCAGCCGCACATATCTGCAATGGTACTAACCGCTAGCGCGGGCTGCAGCGCCTGCGGCAGCAGCGCGCGCGCTAGATGGGGAGCGCGCGCAGTAGCGTGCAGCGCGTGCGGCGGCGGCCGCGCCGTGCGCCGCGCCCGGGCGCGCGCGCCGCCGCCGCTCGAGCACAGCGCCAGCGCGTCATGTATGGCCGCCTCCACCAGCCGCACATATCTGTGGAACACGCATCACTATACGCTGACACTATTTTTTTATTTAAAACAAAACAAAATTGGCGTCTTGCTGCCCTTGCCAAACTATTTATCGAAATTGTTCTAGTTAGACTGTACCTATTAGAAGGTAATCTAGTTGTTCTCAAACATGCAATGAAATATCGTCCTTACGTGTCTCATGTATACGCGGCCGGGAAATATGTCGTTGCAGGTCCAGGCTGAGAAATCTTTTTTTTTTAATTGAATATAAACATGGCGTCTGTGTTCATAAACAGGTTAAACAACTGTTTTTTTTAATAGGTCCGAACTTTATCGGACCAAAAATATTCGCGTTAATGCCTATTACACACGAACCCATAATAACAAAAAAATCTGTATGGTTAGATTAATTTCAATTTATACTTCAACTTTATAAATATTAAAAAAACTCAGTTCACTAGAGACAAGAAAACATTCAATATCATTTTCTTTATATTTTTATTTATCATTAATACCTAATTATTAGGTTGTGTATAATAGCCCTAATACGGTATATCCAAAAACTGCACAAGCGGAAAATGGATCACTTCCCTAAAAAAAAACATTTTGGCGGGATTAAAGGGAAAATTAAAAAAAAAAAACCTTTTCTCAAACATGTAATGAAATATTGATGTTATGTTCCTTATAATAGGCCGTGAAGGATGGCGTTTCAGGTGCGGCTAGGGCAAGAGATTTTTAATGGAATTTCATACAAATGTTAAAGGTCTAGGCCGGAAAAGTCCTCTTTTTTAATTTCCATTCCACATTTTGTGGCACAGGCATCATGACATTCTGCCAATACCAATGCGTATAAAAAATGTATTTTCTATTAAAACTGAGTTAAAATACAGCTGAATATTTACACACTCGTTAGTTTTAGTTTTTGTCTTGTGATTAGTTATAATTTCTCTCAAAATAAATCTTTGTTTTTTTTTTGTTTATTTCACTGCATGTTTTAAAAAAGCACTATACAAGCCTCGGCATGAATAAAGACTTGCAGGCCGAATAGATATACAGGGCGTCCCAAACTTATGGGACATGAAGGGGAAGTACCTTAAATATCGTAGATAGTGAATTTTGCTCAAAGAAGACTTTATGTTATTTTTAAAAGTTAGTAATTCTGCATTCATAGATTTTCTAAAAATTACTTGCTTCGTCTGGGAATCGAACCGACTAAAATGTGAAAAAAAAAATCACCCTTTTTTTATGATGCCAATCGAAAGAACAGCTAAAAAATAGTAACTCTGCTTAAGTAACATAGTATTTTAAAAGAAAGGAACACCATAAAATGATTGAGTCAAATTTCAAGAAAGTTATTTATTGCCGAAGACGACGTTCGAAAAGTAGCGATATTATCATTCTAAAGATAGCATTGATTATTCGTAAATAAGTACCCACTTCATAAAATAGGTACTGGCATAAGTTTTCCTTATTATAAGTGCACGTGTGGATAAAATGATAATTTGATAAAACTTAGTATTTCAATACGTCCTCTGTAAGCTAGACAGAAGGCAAATTTAAAACAAAAATAAATAATTGTTAAAGTTTATGGTGTTCCTTTCTTTTAAAATACTATGTTACTTAAGCAGAGTTACTATTTTTTAGCTGTTCTTTCGATTGGCATCATAAAAAAAGGGTGATTTTTTTTCACATTTTAGTCGGTTCGATTCCCAGACGAAGCAAGTAATTTTTAGAAAATCTATGAATGCAGAATTACTAACTTTTAAAAATAACATAAAGTCTTCTTTGAGCAAAATTCACTATCTACGATATTTAAGGTACTTCCCCTTCATGTCCCATAAGTTTGGGACGCCCTGTATACAGGATAGAAATATGAGGCTACTTCCCGGCCTCTGCAGTAATGTACAGTCACGGACTTTAATTGATAGGCCACTTAGAAACTCCGTAATTTGGCAGCTTAATACTACTTGCGCAATAAATAACCATGGCGACCATTGTTTAAACGTGGCCATAGCAACCCTGAGAATAATACCAACAAAGATCTTACCCAGTCATGGGTCACATATGTCAATGTGTGACACGTTTTAAATGGCGCGAATCCATATGTCAAGTCGCGCTTGATATATATTGCTATTTGTTCACGTCCATATAACTTGAAAGTAAAAGGTGAGTTTCCAAATGTCCCGTTAGATGGCGCTGAACCGGCCGTAAACTAGCTAATGAAATTCTTATCGTGTTTGAATCTAGTTATTTATTAGCCTATAATCTATAAGTGTAAAACGTCGTGGCATATGAAACTTGGATTTAAAAAATTACATATATTGACTATGGTCTTAGTGAGGAAAAGCTTTCATGGATATCTCTTTTTTTCAAATAAAAACTCGGTGGACTGGCGAATGTTGTATTGATGTCAAAGTAATGTCAAAGACCATAATTGGGAATTTTACATTTTGGTGAATCGGCATTAAACTATTACAGTATTTATTATAATAAATTCAATAATTACAGTATTTATGCGATAATGCCAACCGCTTTGTCCGAATAAGATCGCCAAATAATCGTGACAATATAGAGATTGAGAGATCTGCTATTAACGGAGAGTTTGTTGTTAAACAATATTATAGAAACATAAGCTTGAGAGTTTTATCAACACTGTTACGTTATGGGTAAGGAAATGTGATCATTACCAAAAGAACTATCACCCCACTTTAGCGAAGCCGAAAATCAAGGAAGAGAAATACTGGACTGAAGTCGACGAGTTTACATCTACTTAGCGTTATACGGAACGTTATGATGTGGATGTTGAAATAATCTAAAGTCATTTCAATGGATTTGCATTATATAATTCCCCCATGCGTGAAGTTTGAACGCTGATATTTAAATTTCTTAATAAACTACTTTTACAAATATTCAACAATGGCATTTTTTATCATACGGTTCATTGTGTTTATGATTTATTTATTTATTATTTCAATAATAACTAAAAAATAACAAAATATAAAAGAGACTTAGTAATTCTAAATATTCTTATAATGGCGGCAGTTCATTATTGTTGTTTATAATGTCATTCATGAACGTCACACTTATCAAGTTAGTAGTTAGTAGCCTGGGTACTACGCATTCTCCGATATCAAAGACCAATCATAATTTTGCCGTTACTATCGCTACGCAATAACAATGAAATTGCTGCTAGGTTACGATTCCTAAAGATCTGCCATTGGTTATCTTTGGGTGTAGGAAGTGATTCTGCTGTGTTGTCAGGTTGGTAGTTCCGGCTCTCAAGTAGGCCAACATGATAAGTCAAAACATTCTGACGTAAATGACATTTGACGCCTTGTAAACAAACAATGATAGAGATAGAAATATAATTTTGCTCTTTTATTATACGAGGATTTGTCATTCCTTGTTCAAGTATACGAGTATATACGAGTAACCCCGAATTGTATTACACGGCTAAAATATGAACTTGGCAAGTGGCCTATCAATTAAAGTCCGTGACTGTACTATTATTCAAGTGGAGTTTATTTTTATTGCTGATATTCATAAAATAAGATTAAATATGAGTTCCGATGATAGCAGCAACGAAGAAACAATCTGTACACCGCCGGAATTAAGGGCGTAGGCTGAATCAGCTATAAATAACTTGTCGCCGCCAAAATCAAAAGAAAGATATATGAAAAAATATGATAATTTCTTAAGTTTAAAGACTGAAAAAAATGCCCAAGCTTTTTCAGAAAATGTATTTGTTGGTTTTTTTTTTGGTTTTGTTGTTAAATGGAGGTTATGGTGCCTCTACATGCTCGGGCTCTCGGCCGAATGATTCGGCCGCGGGCGAATGCACCCTAGTACACGCTCATTCGAGACAGACTATATAGATAAAATTTAAGCCAGACCATAGACAATTTAAGCTTTTTCAGGTAGTTTCGGTGAGTTAAACGGTGTTTTAAATAGCTTTGGTTATTGAAACTATTTAAGACACTTTTTAAATAGCTTCACCCGAAGTGAAATTATTTAAGACACCTTTTAACTCAACCAAACTACCTGAAAAAGTACTTAAATTGTCTCTGGTCTGGCTTAAATTTACTCTATATAGTCTGTCTCGAATGATCGTGTACTAACATGGCCGAAACATTCGGCCGAGCGTGCATTTACAGAGGCACGGTAAAAAGTGTCTTAAATAGTTTCAATAACCAAAGCTATTTAAAACAGCGTTTAACTCACCGAAAATACCTGAAAAAAGCTTAAATTGTCTATGGTCTGGCTTAAATTTTATCTATATAGTCTGTCTCGAATGATCGTGTACTAACATTGCCGAAACATTCGGCCGAGAGCCCGAGCATGTAGAGGCACGGTTAGAATTGACAAACGTCATCGTTCCTATTCCTAAAGTTTAGTTCAAAAACATGATTTCGTATAAGCAATTTAAGTATTTGTATGTGTGCTGTATTTAAGTAATTACTAAAATACTTAAAGTGAAATTGTAACTATTCTTAATATATTATTTTAGGTTCGTAACAATAATTTATCGTTTGTTGTATCTATTTAAAAACAAACGAAATCGAAAAAGTTACCTATAATTGTAGTTCTTGACCCAGTAATCCACGTGTTTCTTGATAAACGCCTTCGTCTTGGGGTCGGGCGGCTGCGCGGGCGCGCAGGCCGCGATCTCCAGCCCGAGCCAGATGAGGTAGCTGCGGTCGCCGGCCACGCTCAGGTCGAAGTCGGCGGGCTCGGCGTTCTTATCGAACCGGCAGTTGTGCCCGAGCACATCTTTTTGAAGCACTAGCTTCTCTAGTAAGGCCTGTGAAATTGTGTGAATTGTCATAATTAAATTAATTAGGTACCTGTAAGGCATGGTTCATTTTAAAACTTACTGAAAGACGGCAGTACCATCTAAACCCACTACACAGTACAAACGAAACAATTGCCTTTTTTACAAGGGTAGGGGTTTTGTTCGATTTTTCAATGAAGTCAATAAGATACTAAATAAAATCGATTCTTAAAACACGGCGCCTAATCGTTTGCTGACTGTAAAATTGTCCAATGATTCTTAGGATATAAAATAGCAATCAAAGACATAAACGACTTGTTAACTAAAAAATAAAGAAGACGCACTGTACGCCTTTTATAACAAAGTTGCATATAGCTTCGATAATAAATACATTATTTCATCAGCTACTTGATTACGTATAAACAATGGACATTAGACTAACAAACTAATGAAGAAATTAACTTATGTTTTGAGGTTGCACACAATGAGGTTTACATATAAATACTTACAGGTACACTATAGGCTTCCTCGAGCGCCATCACAGCGCATTTGACCACAGACTTGGACTCGTCCTTCAGCTGCGCTATGAGCATCTGCAGCAACCAAGTATCCATATCCATCCCACTCGTCCCCTCCTCTCTATGAGACGACTTCAAATGCTCTTGAACCAAATTCTTTTTCAACTTTGACCTTCTTCGAACCAATTCTTTAGATTTCTGCGAAGCCCTTAGTAAAACAGTAAGAAATTGTGTAGCATATAGTCTTGAAGCTTGAATACTGCAGGTCAAGGTCTTGGCAAGTATGTCCCGTGGATATGAGTCGAGGGTGTAGTCGAGGCTAGATATGACTAGTTTCACGTAGCAGCTGTGGTGGGTTTTTGTTGAAAGTTCCAGAAGGCTGCAATATTGATTTTCATTAGTATTTTATCCGTAAGCCACTGCATTGGTCACCACCTAGGGTCGTACCACGCACAATTAACGAACTGATTAAAGTAAAATATCATCGCCACAGCCTCGCAAAGAGGCCTGTTAGAAACTTTTCATCAAAGCAGTTGTTTCATAGAGCTAAAAACCACTGAAAACACTCAATACTGACTCACTTGTCATACAACTTGGTCTGCTTAAGCAGATTCAAGCCAGTCTGCGAGTGGCACAGCTGGCCGATGAAGAGGAAGTACGTCTGGCACATGGTGTTGCTCATGTGCTGCGGGCTGAACAGGCACTCGTGCGCGCGCCGGCCGGTCTCGATGGCTTCCACCTGCCGGCTCACGTCCCAGAATAGCTCTTCTAGTAGTCTTTGAGAGTCAGCCTGAGAAATGTAAAAACGTTTAATTTATTCTTTGACGTATTTTCAACGCGAGACTACCAAGGAATATGGCGTGCCCCGGACGCCAGGCGATTACGATTAAATAAGCGAAACTGAACGTTAGGGCGTTATCACACTTGGACGATTTGAAAGCGATCTCTATACAAAACTTGTACGAGGTGAACTCGCGACGCACTGGCAAGTGTAATTCCCTATTGCACTGGCGACACTGTCCGCTGCAGCCGTCTTTGGCGTACTTGGCAAGACTTTTCGACAATAGCCACAGCAGACTGTGACGGTCAAAATGTTAAACAAATATAGTGATATAAAATGTAAACCGTACCGTGCCGGACATTTCTACTTCTGTCGCCTATAGATCTTCATACGTCTTTAGGTTGAATGATGTTACTCACGTCATTGTGCCGTAGCAAGTGCCTGATGAGCTGGCAGCCGGCGCGCGTGGCCGAGTGCCCGTTGGAGGTGGTGGACAGGTCCGTGTGCGAGTACTTGTTGGAGGACGGCTTCAGGTAGCTGACGATGCGCGCCACCCACGCTTTGTGCCCGCTGTCCGACAGGTTTAGAAGCGGGGCGGTGTCATTCTCCTAAAACACGGATATTTGTAGGCGGCAAATAAGTACAGTACAAGCTAAACTGGGAAATCTTTTTATCAAAATAATTTAACAAATTTTATATACTATAACTTCATTGTTACCTTCAAAATAGCCCTGATAAACTCCCAATTCCACGTGTTCCCATCTTTATTCTGCATCACCAACGTACACCGAATCAGATTGTCACTATCGCGATCGAACAGGTTGAAGAACTTAGCCGATTTAGTCACTTTGCTCACCGCGGCACCGGTCCGGGAACTCACACTTTTACTCTTCACTAGCACACCGTAGTTCCGGTTGGCCACGTCGGCGCGCGACCCGACGCTGTGGCGTTGCTTGGGCTCGTCATTATCGGACTCGTTTAGGAACTCTATGCTATTCTCCTTGTAGAGAAAGCTTTTGGGCTTGGCCATGTTGGCATTGTCTATCTCTTTTCTACTTTTTGAGGTATCTTCAGGTTTGTGTTTGTAGGCGCCGCTACAATATTGTATGATATGATCGAGGAACAAGGAATGGCTGGCCGGTCGCGCTTCGTGTATGGCGTGAAGACGCCTCAGAGCTGCGACCGCGGCTAAGGCTTGCGGCCGCCCGTTGGCCGCTTGTGACATGAGCAGAGGCAACGCTGGCGTTATACTACAGACTTGAGGAGGTAGAAGGAGGTGTATTAAATGCAGCAGTTGACCTAGGAGTACGGTTGCGCGGACGGATATAAAGGTATCGCTCGTCACTATGACTTCAGTCAGGCCGTCTAGTAAACCAGCCTGAAAATATAGAATGATATGATTAATACAGAAAAGTAAACTAACCGAATTAGTATTTGTAAGTAGAATACTGCAGAAGATAAAGTAGTGTATACCTCTAAAAAGCACTGGAGCAGTAGCGCAAGATGGATCTCAGTGATGTCGGAGCCAGTCGCGCTGAGGTGAGGTAGGATGGCTGTGCCCTCCGCGGCCACGAAACCCTCGTTCAGCCGCCACGAGTCCTACGGATTGCGTGTCGCATTAGCTGTTTTAAAAGCTTGTTCAAAAGTGCATCGTAATATGCCTACTTCAAAAATAAATATTTTGTTTTTATTTGATTTAGTTGGACATCCTTACGGCACCCTATACATAACAACTAAATGTACATTCTTTTTGCAGATATCTACTTTTGGTTCATCATATGATAGCTCTTTAACTATAAGGTTTCTTGAACACGATTTTGTCTAGAAAAGGGTGTCCTCTAATATTTGAACGAGATCTCAAATAAATTCGAAAAAGGACGTAAATGCCTGAATATTTTTTACGCTTTTACGCCCTATTTTACAAACAATTTACTATCATATGTGAAGGTACGGAACCTTCCATTAGGCGTGGTTGAACACGCACTTTGCCGGTTTTTAAATATAGCGTGTTACAACGGAATATGTAGGTACTTACTTGGAAGTCAGATGGATCCACAGCGTCTAATGCCACAGAAATCTCGTCTGTCCATTCCGGCTGCGGCAACCCAACGAGTTCGTACAACAGATCTAATATCGCTTTCTGTAAACAAAGTGCACAACTAAATAATGTTAGATTAGATCTTATTAAAAAAAAAGAGCAAACATCGGATTGACGGGTGCAAATCTGTACGGACGTTAAATAGTGCGGGGACGCCGGGAACAATTTAAACAATATTTTCTCAAAAATGCAATGTAAAATCGATTTTGCAGTCACAAATTAGGCCGTAAAGTGCTTTGTTTAAGGACTATCGAAAATTAAAAGTTACAGATATTGCAGTCTCGATTTCGCGACAGAAAAGTTGCATACAAATTCCATTATTTGTCCACCTCCAAACTTTCAAAAAGTTTAAACTACTGTTGGCTGTTTATGGCCAATGTCTTCATTTTATATGAATGCATTTGGCCCTAAACAGCCAAAACAGAAGGTCGGTGGCTTTTACTATAAAAAAAACCGGGCGGCATGTCAAAACGCCCGCCTTCCGCCAGTATGAAATTCCTTCAATCGTTTAAACATAATATTCAGCCTAAAATCGCTTTTTTCCATGCCTAGACAATAATGTACTATTATTACATTATTAGTTGATATCGATAAAAGTGACATACACCCATTGTGTACTTTTAAGAATTTGAATTAATAAGAAAACGACACATACAAAAATATTCGTTT
Organism: Lathronympha strigana; assembly: GCA_949128165.1. Classification (NCBI taxonomy): domain Eukaryota; kingdom Metazoa; phylum Arthropoda; class Insecta; order Lepidoptera; family Tortricidae; genus Lathronympha; species Lathronympha strigana. The sequence continues at coordinate 7,218,824 of OX421907.1, read as the reverse complement.
TTGAAGAATTAGCTTTAATATTTTGCATAAATTGTAGTAATTGGAGCAAAACTGGAGTAAATTTAAACAATTTATAGTGTACAATTTGGACTTTTGTACGATTCATTTCTATTTCTTTTCCGGATACCAAATCATTTAATGTTTTTAAAGATGAAATGAAACTTAACTATAATAATGATGGTTAAAATTTGCTTTGTTTATCGATGTCGATTAACTCAGTCGATTTTTAATTAATTACTAGCACTGGTACATGCTTGCCCCCGTTTACCCGGAGTTTGTTAATGAGTCATTAACACTGCTTAAATTTCGCTAGACATGTTTCGATCAATTACGAAGATCGTGTAGAGAGAATCTAGTATGGACACGTCAGTCCTGGTGTCGATCACCGATTTTATTTACCTAAATCGAGTGGATTTGGACTAAAATACTGTTTTTTTTAAATTAAATGAAAAAGAAAGATGCTTCGTCTTGCTTGTGTGTTCCCTTCGCCTTACCCTGACTTCCAATCTGGGCAGGTACAGGGCGGACACCATGGCCCTGAGGCCGCCGGAGTTGCGCGGGTGGCAGAAGTGCAGCAGCCCCGGCCAGCTGCGCAACACGCACAGCAGGGCTAGCCGGCTGCACGTGAACCGCATTTCGCGCTCGTCCCTGCCAACATTAAACTTATTATACAATACAATACAAATGCTCTATATTGTTCACCAACGAGGAAATAAAAACAATATACATTACACACTGGTAGACAGCAGGCGGTCTTATCGCTAAGAAGCGATCTCTTCCAGACAACCTTTGGTTAGAGGTCAATATACATGGAAATCCAAACAATGTATAGGTAAATCAAACCGAGTACTTATTAATAAAACGAAAATTTTACATAAAAGGGAAGTCATACCCAAAATATATAAACATACATAGACATACATACACATAAATAATTACAAAAGCACAGCATAACAGCAGGAAAACCGTTAGGTAGAAGAAAAGTAAAAATCTATCAGTTTATTTTTGAAAATTGACAACGACTTAGCACGTCTAATGTCGACAGGTAGAGTTCCATAAAATAACCGCCTGAACATTTTAATTTAAATGGGACTGGGCGGGATATGTCAGCCGTATGCCGGACGATCTATGGGCGAAAATAAGCACATTGTGGGTCGCACAAAATCGAGCCCGTCGTCAAGGCAGACCGCGAAAACGCTGGAGAGACGAACTTGACGTCTTTCTCGCCGACTGGCGGGAAATTGCTCAAGACCGGGATGCGTGGAAAAGAGAGAGGGAGGCCTTTGCACAGCAGTGGGACACTTTAGGCTCTTAAATAAATAAATAAATTACTTTTATATTTTTGTATACCTACATACAATAATATAAAAATTAAAAAGATTTTCTCCTGTACTTGTGCTCTTGCTTTTAGCCAAATTTTGTGATTCTAGGTCAACGGGAAGTATTTACCGTGCGTAAATGCGACATAAACGGCTGTATCTTTTGATTGCGTTAACGTAGAGGTTCAGTTTTTTCACAGCTTTAAGCGGTCGCAGACTTGTTTAAGTGGTATTGATTTTAACTTTTTACTTCTACGCGTTTTCGAGATAAAGGGTCTTGACAGACAGATTGACGGACAACAAACTGATATAATAATAATGATAATGAACCTTCTTTATTCCTTAATAAACATAATTTTTTACATAGTTGCTTAATTTCTTCTTTTATTTATTTAATTAAGTTCCCTTTCGGGTAAAGGCCTCCTCCAACTTTGACCAACGACTTCTGTTTTAGGCCACATCTATCCAGGCTTTGCCAGCCACTTTTAATGTTCTTTTGGTCTTCCCTGTTTTCGCATTCCCACTGGGCCTGTCCAAATCGAAGCAGTTTTTGTCCATCTGTTGTCAGAGTATCGGGCTATGTGACCTGCCCACTTCCACTTGAGGCGTTTAGCACCCTATAAGAGTTACGATAATATCATACGATTGTTTGGGTTTCGTACCTGAAAAGGAAACAAACGGAACTATAGATTACTTGTTGGTATCCCCCGCGGGCCGGAAGTGGAAATCGCAGTACGGGAAGCTAAGGCAGGCGAGGTCTATCCTGGCGGCGTTCCTGGCGGCGGGGTCGTTGAGCGTGTGCAGCAGCACGCCGCACAGCGCCTCCGCCATGTGCGGCGTGGCGCACTCGGCCAGCTGCCGCGTCACGGCCGTCACGCCGCCGCACGCGATGAACAGCTCCGGGTTCAGCACGCCTGTGGGTCGGGACACAATGGCTTTAGCAAACAGAAACACAAATTTGTCATTATGCTACAGTGCACTGCACTGCACAAAATCGCTTTTCATGCACTAGGGCATAAAGTAACATCGCAGGTGGAGCGCGCTTGCCGCGGTCTCGCCCCCCACGCGCCCGGCCGCCTGCAGGCGGCGCGCGGCGGGGAGAACCCAAGCGCGCAAGTATGGATGTTACATTTTCAATGATTTAAAGTGATATAAAACCTAATATTTTTCTTACAATCGAAGTGAAAAGCAGAGTGTATACCTCGGGCATAAATACCCATTTTATCCTCGGCTACTATATTGGTCAGAGTGTAACGAGCATAAAATGGCCTCATCTAAAATGGGTCACTTTATGCCCTTGATGTACAATCTACTATTTTAAACCGCTTACCCGGCGGTGCAAAACTTTTAGGTAAGTGCCCTTTAAGCACGACGTAAAGACCCGCGCTGCATTGTCTCTTGAGCGCGCTCCTTTTTGTTGCAGAACGTAATTAATAAAATAAATAACTTCCTCACATCTTAGCAAGCGTCACAATAGCTGACCTGGCAAGGCGGTCGCTACGTACGACTAGGGCCTATATCACGAAAATCTAACGATTGCGGATTTGTATCTCCAGCTCTGTCACTCTTGCATATTGGAGTAACAAAGAGCTTATTTTCGATGGTTGTGGTGAGCGTGCTGGTCCATACGCGCGGCCCGCCGCTTGCCGCACGCCGAGGAGCTTATAGTTTATTATCGAAAAACAAAAAAATTCTTACAGATTTCAGCAAGTGTCGCAATAGCCGGCCTCGCGAGGCGGTCCGGGGAGCCGTCCCCGGCGCCCGCGCGCGCCACCGCAGCGAGGCAGCGCAGCAGCCCCTCGTCCACGCGCGCGGCCCGCAGCCTCCGTGGACCGACGCACCCCACCACTGCCACCACTCGCCGCACTACACGGAGCGCTTGGGCGCGCTCCTCTTCGTTGCGAAGCATGAGGTCCATTGATCTGAAAAGCATTTGTTGAGTTAATGGGAAATACAACTGGAAGTACATGTAGTTAGAACGGTTCATCCGATAAACGTTACTCTGCAGGACCTCTGCGGTTTAACCTTTTCTCTACTTTGCTACTGCTTCCATGCTCAAATAAATATTTAACCACCTGGGGAATGAATGGTCAAAACTTCAATGTGTACATAATTCGCAATGGAAATGGTCCGAAATCGGTGTGTGGATGAACCGATTTCAAAAAGTTAAAGGCACAGAAAATTTAAAAACAATTAATGTAATATAATTTTTGGTAAAGATCTGACAAATTAAAACAGAACTTTGAACCACTTAACTTAGTCTAATGTGTCTGTCTATATCAAATACCGTGAGGTATAAATTAAGGTATTACGGCCGTTGTAACGTCGTAAGGCGCTTACGTGACGTGATCAGCCGGATTTCAAACTACTCAAGCGTGTCTGGCTTTACAGAAGTAAGTATCTGGTTCACTATCACATACTTTTTTTATTGGAAGCTTTATAATTTAAACTAATGTCAATAACACCCATAAGTCTATTTCTTACACTTATGTAGAAAAAATGTTTGTTTGATAAATAAATGTTGTCACAATGAACTAACTAAGCAAATAGTTTTATTCTTTGAGTTTGTTGTTAGATGGTTCTTTGATATATTTCAAAAATATAAATAGTGCCATTATATTTTTTTATTTCCAGTTATTCATGTTTTGTTTACTTACCTTGTGACCAGATAAGGCAACCTCAGGTTGTTGAATGTGGCAACATCACTCTCTGTTCGGATCAAATATCTGAGGACTCTTAAAGCTGCAGCTCGCAGCACCATGGACTCATCAACTAGGCTTAATCTTATGCTGAAATAATAGGAAATACATTGTTACATTGCTTATAGTGTACTTTGATATAAGACTAAAATGAAAAAAAAATTATAACAAAATGATATATTGCTTGTAAATTCAGACATTTGCTTAATTGAAATGTTTACCCAACCCCAACCCAATGTTTCTATTCCTCCACGGGGTGTTACATCCCAAAGGGACTTTTAACTGTATGACTCTTCAGGCAAGTCAATAGCTTTTTAATTTTTTGTTAAGAAAAAAACAATCTTTATTATCTATCTTATTCTTCATCCTACCTTGTGGCAACAAGTGATTGATATGTCAGCATTTAGTTAATGTACAGTTGCAACCCTAGGCTACTCTAGAACTATGTCAAAATGCCAAGCAGTAAGAGATTTCTTACAATAGCTCTGATTTATAGCATCACAATGATATGTCATATGTAGGACTATGGTCCTACAGTGGCTTAAAGTTCCAATTGGTTGACTGTAAATGACTAAGTTTATTTAATAGGTTTTAATCACAGTAATGGAAGGACCTCTTGAATCACTCTATCTGTTAAAAAAACTGCATTAAAATCCATTGCATAGTTTAAAGATTTAAGCATACATACATACATACCTACAGACAGAGGGAAGCAACTTTGTTTTATAATATGTAGTGACAAGCTGCCCATCGTTAAATTTTACAATCATAATTTCAGCCCTTTAGGTTCATAATATTGCTAATTTCTGACATATGCTAATATATGACAGATGACTCTTACAACTTTTATATAACAATGTGTATGTTTTTGGTTAAAAATAGACTATGTTGCCACTTTGATTAGCATGAAAAATATGCTTGTTTTCTCGACTCTTTACCTTAAAATAGCTCACAACATGTTATATTAACATACCATGTCATCAACTCATCGGTAGTGAATCCTAGGTTACTGATGTCTTGCTTGCCCAGGAGCGTCACCAATGCATTCAAGTAGGACAGTTTGCGGGTGTCTGAGCTACTCCTTTGAGCGCCGCGGAACACTGTGACCTTCGGCGCAGTTTTGTTGGTGGGTGAAACCTCATGATGGAATGGTTTCATTAAGTACAACCCTTCAATGATTGATATAACATTCTCTTTTGGTGTTTTATTTTTAATGTCCAATTTAAACACATCACTGGTGGTTTTACCTAAAAGAAAAACAATATTATCTCAATATCTAATTGATGTTCCAAAATACAACATCATCATAATTAGCTGCAAAAATAATAAACAAAATATTGGTTTAAATTTTCGCGTCTTTGAACTAGTGATATAAACGAAATCTAATATAAATACTAATCGCAGTTGTTAATTAGTTCTTTCTTATAACCAGTTTATTCCAAATCGAGCATCTTGAATGTTATTTAATAACAAACTAACAGAATACTGTCGAGTTTCTAACCTAATTTTTGTCACTTTCTCAGATTACTTTCTGACTAACTTTAATATTTAAAACTGGACAAGGGTATTTTATATTCAGTGTATTGCTAAAACAGTTGTATTAGACGCAAACAATATACCTTTTCTCCGATTAAACCAATTTTCAGAAGTAGCCATTATAAAATCATTTCATGGCACTGTTGATGGACGAAAGAAGCTCATGGTCACAGTAATATTTTATATAGGAGTATACACACGTGTGAACGAACAATTTAATCGTTACGGTAAAAAATATATTATCGACTATTATTGACAATTTGCTAAACATTATTTATGAAAGCTTGCTTGACTTCATTTTGAGGTTATATTTGTTATAAGTGTTGCAATATTTAATTTAAGGTAGCAATACTATAAAATTGAGGCTTCTTTCTTGCGGTGTTTGCACTCAGAGCATTTTGTTAATCGTGTAGTACTCCAAAAACTTACAAAATTGTTCGTTACGCTAGTATTACATGACACGTATTTTAGAGTCCAATCGGCCCCTAAAAAATTGTCATGTTCATGTAATACTTTAAGTACTATAGCTTTAGCAAAGCGAAATTGCATAATAATAAACTTTTTCTGCCCTCCGGCTGGCATGCAAATTCGTCACTTGCCGATTGCGACGAGCAGAAAAGTAGTGAGTGTACCTTGGCTAGTAAATAAGAAAGCGTCAGTGATCACAAGTTTGTCGACCTGGGTTTATACCACGAAAATCAAACGATTGCGGATTTGTATCTTGGTGTGACAAAGAGGTTTTCCCGTCAATGGCAATTTTTGATGTTCGTGGTAGGCCTCCTGCAGCTTCGTTTCGTTCGGCCGACGACTACACGAAATCTGAGACATTTATTTTCATACTTCGGTTGCAATCTACTATTTCAGCTTTTAGCAAGCTTGGGCCTTTTTCAGGCGAGCTACTGTTACACATGCTTATTAGCATGCTAATAACAAAGAGTATAATAATATGCTAATAAGCACAACGCATGCTAGTAATGAGCATGTGTAACAGAAGCTTACGCCTTAGTTGCTTAGTGGTCAAGCAACATTTGGAAGGATTTGAACTGTCAATACTTTTTTTTTATAACAGTTTTTGTTTGACTTTGACAATTTTGACATAGGACTAGGGCTGCCATGCCATCTCGTACATTGCCGAAACCGGACAAAAAAGTTAAAAAACCCGGACGTTTTATTAAAATCTTAGGAACCACGGAAGAATAACTAAAATAGGAACTTATGGACATGGAGTCTCAGCTCAGGAGCCTGTCACGTCGTTAGATTAGAATATAAATTGATTGCGATTGTTGAGAAAGCTGGGGGCCTGGGGAAAGCGAAAGAGAATTGAGAAAGCTGGGGGCCTGGGGGAAGTCAAAGAGAATATAAGTCAAGAAGAGCTTTTGGAAGTTTTAAAAAGTGAATTTTATCTACTGTAAGTACCTTTGCAAATAGCTCTGTTTTTTGGTACTGTATTGTAATATAGGTGCGTACTCACTCCATTGTATTACTTTTCCAGCTGTATTTCAAGTATTTTGGATTCTACTCCATATAATGGATTCTACTCCACAACGACCACAACCAGAAAATGAAAGTGCAACAGAAAAAAATGACCTACCACCAGTGAACGAAAGTTTACTAACAATCGCACCTCCTAGAAATAAAAAACCTTTCGACGTTAGGCTAAAAGACTGGACTAAGGATGAAATCTTTGAGCTTTTGCAAACAATCAAAGTATTTGGTTCTCAAAATATTACTTGTATATCACAAAGTATCACAACAAAGTCAGAGCAGCAAATTAAAGACGCCATAACTTGCTACAGGGAAAGAGCTACTGAGCGAGTGGCTCAGCAAAATCCCTTTAAAAGAAGGATTTGGAACTGTAAAAAGAATACCAATAAGCCACCTATCCCACTAATAAGTTGGGCTAAATTTTTACAAGATACACTGAGCTTCAAGGATCTACATACTGAAACTGCCACTGCTCTAAGAATTATTGCAGAGTTTGACAACATACCCCCAGCAACATGTACTGAAAACATAGATTTTAAAAAAATGTATCATTCTATAGCCAATGCCATGGAGGGCAAGGCAATAGAGGACAATGGGCCCATGGTTACAATTCTCAACAAATGTATTGTTGATACTGCATTGACCAGCAAATCATTCATGCGATTAGGCGCATTTCAAAATGTTGTTGAATGGATTGACATGTCCGACAAACCATGTGTGTTAGCAAGGCCCACAGACAATTTTGAGTTGGCAACCTTGAGGCACCTAGCATCACAAAGAACATACAATCCTCTAGGCATCCCTGAACAATATCTTAAGCCTAATTAATTTATAAGTAAGGTGTAAAAAAGCATAACAAAACCGTGTAATAATTCAAACAATTTATTCATGACTAAAGGATTCTGAGGTTCACTTTCTTGCACATACAAAAGTATCAAGGCATGTAGGTCATTTTTATGTTGAAACAGCATCAAGCACCTTTTTTATTAGGGTTCCGTAGTCAACTAGGAACCCTTATAGTTTTGCTTTGTTATAACCTACATCTTAAAATTGACCAGGGACCCTTATCAGAAGATACACAATTGGGTATGTTGATTAAATTAAGTTGGGGTTGGTTAAATTAAGTATGTTGATAAACAATTGAGTAAGCTCCTTATCAAAGTAAGTGATAAATTTGTTTAGAATTAGTTTATAATATTTTGAGACAAATAAATACTTAAGTCACGAGACCTTAAATCATATTTTAAAATAAAACAACAGAATTTATAAATATTTTGTATTTCTGTTTTTTACTTTTTGTTTTTTGTACATTTTTTTTCTTACTGACTAACTTCGTACTAAGCCTAGAGGCATTTGGTTAAGATGACACTTTTTATCAACAATGCTAATCGAAAAAACAGATGCAATCGAAATTCACGTGATCTACACGCATTTAACTTTCAATAGGGGAGAGTTTTTATTAAACTACATACAATTTGAATATAAACATAAAATTACTCAACTAAATTAATTAACAATTCAATTGATGTTGTTGATAAATAAATGTCACTAGGCAAGCTCCTCTCCAGCAAGTCTCCAGCAATTTTATGGTAAAATTCTATAGTATTCAGCCACCCAGAAACTCAAGACCTAAGAAATAATATATTTACATTTTTCTAATTTTCCTACGTTTCGAGTCCTGAGGGGCTAGAGGATTGACAAAGACGTATGGCTAAAACCAGACAACCGGAGACCATAGCTTTACGAGAGGTTATATGTAGAGTGCTTTAGGAGTTCAACCACTCCACAAAGCGTGCAAATAGCTTGACCGCAATCTTGACAACCCTATCCCAGAAGCCTGGCTCCTCGGGCTCTTGCTGCTGTGGCCCGCTCACGTCCTCGTCATCAAACGGTTCCATTTGTCGCTTCTCGCGGTATAGGGTGCTCGCGGGTGCATCATCTGGAAATAATTTGATAGTATTGCCTGCATTCATTTAAGGGTCTGACAACAACTAATTCATGTAGCAGTTTAAAAAAATCTATTTAATTTATTAGTTAATACTGCATTTTTTTAAATTGTTCATCATATTTCAAAGAACGTCTACAACGGCTCGACAGAAAATAATTGCAAAGATTATTTGAAATCTTAAATTCATCATTAAACAGTTCTGTCCTTATTTTTATGACCTAGGCATCTGAAATTAAAATCAGATTTCATTATAGTTAGGTATTCATATCTAATAATCAGCCCTTAAGGCCTGGGCCTATACCACGAAAATCGAACGATTGCGGATTTCCCGTCAATGCCAATTTTGATGTTCGTGGTGGGCGTGCTGAGTAGTAGCTCACGTACCTTACAACAACCTTTCTATATATTAATACTTGTTTTAAGTAAAATGTGTCACTGTCGGTCGCGGATAAGGCGCTAAAGCCGTAAAGATTCATTTATAACACCTTAGTAACAATCTACAAAGTGGTACCTACGATTTACTAAAACCAAGTACCTACATTTGCTTAAGTTTAACATGAACGCCGCACACCCCGCCCCGCTGGTTTGTCCATTCAGGCCTTGCACTTAGACGGTACTAGCTAGGCTTATGTTGAATTCAAATCATCCCTGCCCTGTACAATGCTTATTACATTAAAATATTTGATTTGATTTTGATTTTGATCAGATAGTTCTTGAGATACCGCGTACCGGAAGACGCAGCCTGAGAAGGCTACCAACAAGGGGCGACCGATCGCGGGGAACCGTTGGATGCGGGTGGCGTACGATCCTATGTTGGGGTAATCCTTGGGGAGACCTTTGTTCGACAGTGACGTCTTTCGGTTGATCGCAGAAGATATGCTTTCTACTTTGTCTTAACGATTTGTCAATCAGCAAAGGTATTTGCAACCAGATTATGGCAACATTATGACGACCGAGCGAGCAGGTACCGACCGACGCCTGGCGTTGTTGCATTTAAAAAGTTTAAAACAGAGCCAATATTAACAGCTTTCACTAAAAACTGAATACTCAAACATTTAACTCGTAAAAGTACCAATTATATAGGGAGGCAGCAGTGGAGGAGATAAATTATATGCAGACGACGAATAAGAGAGTTTATATTAGAAAAGATTACATTTAAAGCTTAATCTAGCGCGAAAGGTGTCGCGGTGTCCTAAGACCCGATGTTAGGTATCAAAAAGGCTCGGAGTGAGCTTGCGCTCCCGTTTTATTAAAGTGATCGGACCGATTGCCAAATATCGATGATGCGCGGCGCGGGCGGCTGTGACGACACGCGGTGACGCTGACGCATGCGCAGGTATGATGCAGTGCCGGTGACGTAGTAGGGCCGTGGCACAGGTGCCTAACAACCTACTTATCTAATTTAAATCCTAATTACTTACTTGTTAATTCAGTGCCAGGAACTGCTATCTGAAAATGAAGCGATTCGGTTAATTCACACAGGTACCTAAATAACTACCACGGTAATGACATATATGGTTTCCGCTGTGATCTAAGATGAATTAAGTAGAATTAGCCATATACGATTTTATTCCATTCTCTACAAGGTGCAAAATCAAATGACTACGTCATAACTCATAAATCTCATAATAATGCATGCGGTAAAGTTATAATAGCAGAACTTCTAGCATTGGGCTATTTTGTACAGTCACCCATTTTTCTTCTCCAAAGAACAAAGTTTTTGGAGAAGTAACACTAAAATCATTTGTATTGCTAACTGAATTGAACTTGTATTGAAAGTGTGAATTGTTACAGTTAAGTATAGGTACCTACCTAATCTACCTATACTTAACTGTAACATCAATTCACACTTTCAACAACCACCGTTTGCGCTAAGCGCTGCGCTCGTAGCAAACGCTGGTTGCTGAAACGGTGATCCCAGCTGTGATACCTACGATCCGAGCGTCTTCCCGTAGGTATTGTATCGGAAAACGCCAACTTCCCGGCCTTGAAAGTGTTAGGTAAGTATCCTAAGTTATTTTTTATACTCAGTAGTTTATAATGTGGTTAGTCAAATTCTCGAAATATTTGAACATAACAAAAACTGAAAGATTTTTACCATGTATTCTTGACGTTAAAAGAAGCAAAAAATTTTTTTCATCACACTTGCTCGTAAATGTTGATATTATATGCACACCAACTTAATGAGCTGTATTAAGCCCATGGTCGTAATGGATTTTCATACTACTTTACCGACCGCTCGAGCCCCCCGAGTACCCGCGCCCCACGGGTACGCCGCACATAGCCGCCTCTCACCCCAGTGAACTGTGGACTGTGCTACTATACACTACCGCTAATAATTACTGTTTATTGTGTTTATTTATCTGCCTAGTAAGTTTATTTATTTCCTCGCAAATGTGATGGAATTTATTGTATCACGCGGGCGGTACAAGAATTACTTTATACATCTTCTGTAAAGTGTAATAACCGCAAAAAAACAGTTTAAAATTTTTGAGGTAGACTTTTTGAGTTTTTCGCGAAGTTTTTTTATATCAGTCAATAAGTACCTTTGCCATAGTGATAACACTGCCGCATGCAAAATGCGTATTTGGAAGAGTTATGATGAAAAACAGGTTTAGAGAAAGATGTAATTATTTCTGAAACTAATGAGCCAAATCCAGATAATTTCATACCTATGACATATAACGTTACGGTCTCTAAATGCGGTCAGGAATACACCGTTAAAACTTAAAATCTTTCGGGTTAATAGCGCCCGCGGTGTACTTGGTTGAGCAATTGTACCTACTACATATTGTGTAAATCGTTTGAAACACTAAGACGGCGAGGCCAATGATGATGATGCATTAATCAGACATTGGGTTTAATAATCTTTATCTTTCGGGGACAGTAAATCGCTATTAGCTGACTCTCCGGTTCCACCAACTTTGTTACACCGAATTCATTTTTAGTATAATATGGCCAGTTATTGGAAAGTTGCCAGTAATTGACTATTTACCCTAATAATCCAATTTTACTTATTAATTAATAATTCCTACTCACTTGGTACCCATCTGCACATCTCGAGCAGATCCCCACCAGCGCGACGATCACAGCGACCACAACGATGGTTCTCATGTCGAGGCAATTACCACATTACGTTCCCATGACTGTGAACTTGCGTTTTATACAAGGGCGTGGTTTCAGCTCGGTGCGCTGTGCGGGAAATCATGGCTTACCGAGAATACGGCATGGTAATTATTGTTTGTCGGTTTGGTACATCTTTAGTCTGTTACAGTCGGCGGCAAATACTGAGTGGAGCTGAGAACAATCAAGGATATTTACCTTAGACTATGGTCTTCTATCTATCCCTGACGCCGCGTACAGTGTCATGTTCTGTAGAAACCTTGTTGTTCTTCCATACACTGTGACACTGTACCTACGCGGCATGAGAAATGAATCGGCCACATAGGTATGTGCTCGTAGGTACCAAAATTATCTGTTGTAATTAAATGCTTTATTGTAATGCTCATTGACTTGTAAATGGGCACGGAATACGGTATTAGGTACCTAACCCAATGGATATTCCATGTTCGATATTCAAAATTCAAAAATTAGTAATACCGTAAATTATTTGACACGAAGGAGTGCCCATCAACTATGGAAAGCATGGGCGTTTAATTTTCAACGATTTAAAGTGAGATGCAACCTAAAATTTTCCTCACAATCGAATAAAACATAGAGTGTACATCTCGGGCAAAAATGCCCATTTTATCCTCGACTGCTATATTAGTTCTCGTTGCACTCTGACCAATAAACAGCCTCGGTTTAAAATGGGTTACTTAAGTTAGGTACTTTATCATACAATCCCTTGTCATACAATCTACTATTTCTTTTTTCTCTTATTCGGTTGGACTGTTTCCTGTATCCTACCATACAAGTTTTGAACCACCCTTTTGACATTGGCGAAAATTTTGTGCAACAGAGTAGGTAGGTAATTTATATTTTTTTATTAGTTAGGATTTATTGCAGTCAGCTCCCGGACTAGTAGGGCAAAGCAGAAAACCGAGGAAAATATTGATGAAATAAAAGCGATTTCAAAAAACATTCAACCCAGGGAAAATGGACCTGATAGGCTGATATCGTGATAAAGCATTTCCGTTCTACAAATCTTCTATGCGCCATCGCAGCATGCAATCATCATGTATCCTATCCCATCGAGCGACCTTGTCGATTCAGTGTTCTGCATGAAAGCACCCGCACAATGCGAGGGATAGCAGTCATAGTCGGCGGAACTGACACGTAATAATAAACAAATATGACATGCGATTTTGTGGTTCAGGTTCAAGGGTACAGTCACCAGCAATAGTATCTTCCAATGAAGGCCGCTAACATATCTGACTCATTTTATTTGTAGGGACAGCCATAAGAGCGTGTCACATATTTTTACGGCCTTCGCAGCGGCAGATACTACTGCAATAAGTGACTGTACAGTCGAGCGCAATTTATGTCTAACGTATATATCTTAGACATAAATTGCGCTCGACTGTAGTATCGTTTATCTCTCGTATAGTTTATCGGGTGTGCTTAGCGTTGAAAATTCCGGAAAAAATCGAATGTTTTTTCATGATTTAATAAAAAAATTGTTATTTTCCGAAATTTTCGGTTTTTTAAAGAAATAAATAATGTCACTGTCACTCTTTTCATCTGTTTCCATTGTTTCGTCTTCAATGCCATCGATGTAGCCCTATTGTAGGTAGGTGTAAATTAGACCTAATACACATTGATTTACAGTTGAAAATGAAAGCGGGGACTTTCATTGATTTTATCCGATAAAAGCGGATTTTTCCCAGACTTTTTCATCAACGCTAGGTGTGCTGGTAGCGTAGCCCATCGTTACTAGGTAGGTACCTACGTTTTAGAAAACTGAAGTCTGGTATTTTCACTCTGAACCTGGCGAGCTACGTATAGGCTCTGGCCTATAGGTACTACGAAAATCGAACGACTGCGGATTTGTATCTCTGTAACACTTGTATATTGGAATTATTGGAGTGACAAAGAGGTTTTCCCGTCAATGCCCATTTTCGACGTTCGTGGTAGGCGTGCAGGCCCGACGTGGTCTTAGCCGGTTTTTAAAAGTAACGTTTCCGTTTCCGTATCCCCAAGCCGTAAAATTTCAATTTAAAATAGTAGTTTTTCTACTCCAGGACTTCTATCTGTCAATTAGATAAGTAAAACCGCGGTGACATACGGACGGACGGACGGACTGGACGAAACAAGGGTACTGTTTTTGCCATTTTGGCTACGGAACCCTAAAAACCCTTATTATATCACTGTTGCATAAACTACTATTACCAGATTGCGGCGAAACTCGAAAGGCTGGTCATGTGGATGCGATTGTTTTTAGCAAAAGGGACCACTTTCTCGCTTGTTGGTAAGGATAACTTCTAAACGAAATTAGCGCCTTATCAGCAAACAACAAAGTGGTACATTAAAAACAAGCACGTATATCTGGTCGTAACTACACAATAGTCCAACCAAACCTATATAGCGGATTTTGTGCGCCGTAATGTAAAAAACGCAATTGTTTTTTGTTTCGGGTGACTTATTCAACAAGAAGAAATAAAACAGCTCTTATTAACTTACTCAATATAATTATTATAATTAAAGCTACAATTGCAGCTATTTTGGCGGTTATCACAAAAGAATATACAGTTCCGCACCGTTGTGTGACCGGGACAAAACAATACACATGCATAGTGCTGTCCCGCTTGCACACGGGCGTCGCATACTAATCCAGTCATTTTACGAACCGCTAGTATGGCAGACAGGAAATAATTCATAATAGCTGATTTTTTCGGCGTAACGGACGTAACATAAATATAGTTATTACGTCGACATATAATCCAAAAATATTTAACTCATTTACAATTATTTAAAAATATTTCTAAATTAAAAAAATCAAGGACATTGTGTTAAAAATAATTATAACATTTTTTTTCTTCACACTAGTAAAATTATATTTCCTTTATATTATATGACACGAATCGGTCATAAAATAATTACGTATCCCTTGTTTATAGTAAATGAATCCCGAGTCATTATTTTATTGTGCATATTTCCATAACCAAATATCGTAATTACTTATAATTTTTTTCAGTATTTATATATTTCAATTCGGACATCTATTTCAAGAAAATCACACTCGTAAGTATTCTGGGAGGGGGGTTTTATGGGGTTGTTAAATCTTAGTCAGTAAAAAAATGCTAATAGAAAAATGTGTTTTGGGATTTTCACTATGAGCACTTTTAAGTTAAAGTAGGTTAAAATCGCCTTATTAAATGGATTGGTATTAATATTATTACAAACACCTCATAACCTTACTTTAAATTTGCCGCGCACTAGTCGCGAGCAATGGCCGACCGCGGCGAAAGAATATTGGCTCGCCGGCGCCGCAGGGGCCAGTGTTGCCAAAGCTGGTTTATCTTATATTTATACAATTGTTGAGACATCGATAGGTACAATTTACAAATTACTACTTATGTTCACCAATATGTATCGATTTATTTTAAAATTCATGGAATATTTCATCACTATACACTGTAATTTATGTAGTAAAAAGCGTATTATGTCGTCAATTTAAGACATTTAATTGGGTTAAGTAAAATTGTCATATTTTATAATAATTCAGTGCCATTAGCTAACACGAAATTTGTTCATTCCTGTATAAAGTTTGCGTTAAGAATTTCATGTAAAGATTTTGTCACTTTGCGATGAGGTTTTTTTGGTTCAACGTGAGGCAACACCGGTAATGGCGCATACGGCGCGGTGATTTAAGGCAAGATCTGACACGTTTGGTTTAAAGTTAAAGCGGCGAATAATAGGCGTTTTTATTTTTTGTTGTAGAAATAGTACATTACTGCAGACGCCGGGAAAGAAGGGCTTAACGGGTGAGTATTTATATAGACGAGCCGAGCGTTAGCGAGGCCGGATAACCATACGAAGCCGTTAAAAGCCCTTTTCACGGCAAGGCATGTATAGTGCTTTTCTCAAACATGCAATGAAATAAATAAAAAAATCTCCAAAAATATGATACCTTTCTATTTCAAGTGCAAATAGCCTATTATAGTAGATTTTCCATAAAACTTAAATGTGTTAACCGCCAAACAAGGAAAATAATCAGTGAAATTAAAACGCTTTAAATGTAGATTGACTTTTATTGACGTGTATTTAAAAACGTGCCTTTAATTTTCATGATGGTTTTTTTACAGGGGTCTTTCACTTAAAGCAATGCCCATGAAGTATGGGAGCACTAATAAATGCACTCACCGTCAGATGTCGCTAAGAGTACCGATCTGGGAAGAATTTTCAGTAATTGTTTGTTTAGCATATATGTTTTCTATTTTAAAATAAAGGTTCCGTCTAGAAAAACACGAATAAAAAATAAAAATATATTTTTGGACAATCTTACACACCACCATCATCAACCTAGGCACAAACTAAGCAAAGCTTGTATTATGAGTCCGAGGTGGCGATATATATATGTTTATAGTTGAAGACATGCTTATATACTTTGAAAACATCCATAAATCTGTAACAAACATTCGTGAAAAAATACAAAAATGATTGCCGTCACCAGGATTCGAACCCGGGACCTCCACTTCGCAGGCAGAATCACTACCAAGTCTACCATCTAAGATAGGAGAGCGGGGAGGCCGCTGGACGCTGAAGGTTTCATCTCAATTTTCATTAAAATTACCGTGATAAAATTCACCGTTTTTATTTTTCATGAGTTTTCTGACTATTTAATAAAATTAAATAAACTAATTTACTAAACTTAAATAAAACAATTTAATTTTCCTTTTTTTTATTTTAGTTGTCCGACCTTATTCTAAGAAACGCCAATTCGCCATAATAAAAAAAAGTGACAAACGTCATAATTGTCATCGCTTGTCTTGTCATTTGTCATTGTGTTTTGCCTCGCGATTTATTTTGCAGCGTGTTTGAAATATTTTCCAAGCAATTCAATTAAAAAATGGCCAGCTCGGAAAAGGCTTGCTGTGTAAATCAGTAAGTATTTTCTCTTTAGTATTGTCAACACATTTTGAATTCATAGAGGTCAGAATACATAGCAGTAGCACCTCAGCAACGTGAAGTAGGAGTTGCGCGCGGCTAATTTGTCGCGCGCGCGATGTGATGTGTACCTCTAATTATTTGTACCCGTTGCGATGCGATACACACGTCAGTTGAAAACTGAAACACTTACCAAGCCCGGTAATTCGCGGGGTCTAATGTAGGGAGGGTGAGGGAAAGTACTTATTGTGTATATAAGTATATGCTAGCCCGGTAATTCGCGGACAGGGTACACGAAGGATAGTATTCGAATATTCATATGTATTCCCATCTAACAGAACAGTCTGCCTATCTTCTTAAGGCCACGGTACAACCTAAGTCCATTGAAATGAAACGATTAATCGTGTTTATACAAATTATATATTGTAAAAAACATACTTAGTAAGACTCAAATGTTCTATCATATTCATAATCATGGTTTTCAGGCTATGACAACCTGACTTTACACTTCTTTCCGAACCCGGAGAAAGAAAGAGAGCGGTTCCTCAATTAGGACCTAATGTGGCCCAACTGGAACAGCACTACGTCTATAAACGCCGCTGAGTTTGCCACACTCATTTAGAACAGAAAAATCAGACGTGGACGCGGCTGAGCCTAGGTAGCGTGCCGACGCTTCTTTTACCTGGTAAGTATAAATGTTTTTGTTATATACTCTTAAGTACGTGTACCTAAATGTCTAAAACGTATCCTATTGTGAAAGGTTATACACCGAGAAGAGACAATGAAAATGGCTCTAGGCTCCCAGGTACAAAAAAACTTACTTAAGTTATATGTACAGTCACGTTAAAAAGTTCATGGGTGATTTATGAATGAAGTCATTCATAATTTGTATATGCAGTTTTGAACCTGATAGTACAAAAGAGTGTTTGGGATTTCAGATTTTTGCTTTCAAACTATACCTATATGTATATGAATAACGGGGAATATATATGCCTGCTTTCAATCCAAATAGAAAGCGGGAAGCGGGTCAAATTTAACTTGCGAGATTTGATTACATTACAGACAGACAACGGGACAGGTGTAACTACTGTGGTTTAAATTCTGGTTAAATAATAAGTAGTAATAACGATTATTCCATACATATTATACAGAAGTGTACAGGAACGAAACGCCTACCTTAAATTAATTTTGATGCAAATATAATACACATACAATACAATACCTACACTGTGTATTGTATTGTATGATAAAGATTTATGCTTGCAAGCAGAAACGTTTGGGTAAGTGGATAGAAAATCCTGGAAATCCTGGTGTCTGCATCGCCCATAACACCCCTGGAGTTGCAGGCGTCCATAGGCTACGGTGACCGCTTACCATCAGGCGGGCCGTATGCTTGTTTGTCACCGTCGTAGTATATTAAAAAAAACTGATCTTTCACTTTGATACAGACAAGTTACGTACCTAATTGCTAATCACATTTTATGTATGTTCACTGATTGATTATTCGGCGACTGTCATATATATAAAATATATTTCATTTGTCATATATTTAATTGATATATATTCCTTTCTAACAGAACAGCCTGCATATCTTCCTAAGGCCCACGTTAAAACCTCATCATCATCATCACTTCAGCCGAAAGACGTCCACTGCTGGACATAGGTCTCCCTATGACCACATAGGTCATTAGATAGGTCGTTAAAACCTTAGTCCAATGAAATGAGACACTTTAAAACGGATTAATCGTGTTTATTGAGTTATATATATTGAAAAACATACTTAGTAAGACTCAAATGTTCTATCATAATCATGGTTTTCAGGCTATGACGATCTAACTTTGCACTCCTTTCCGAACCCGGAGAAAGAAAAAGAGCGATTCCTCAATTGGGTCCTAGCAATAGGACCTAATGTGGCCCAGCTGGAACAGCACTACGTTTATAAACGCCGCCGGGTGTGCCACGCTCATTTCTAACTGAAACATCAGACGTTGACTCGGCGGCTGAGCCCAGGTGCCGTGCCGACGCTACTTTTACCTAGTAAGTATTAATGTTTTTATTATTTACTCTTAAGTACGTGAACCTAAATGTGTCCGTCCGTCCGTCCATACGTCTGTCCATCTCATGAACCGTGATAGTTAGACAGTTCAAATTTCCACAGGAGATGTATTTCTGTTGCCGCTATAACAACAAATGGTAAAAACAGAATAAAATAAATATAAAAAGGGCTCCCATACAACAAACATGTTTTTTGCCGTTTTTTATAGATAATGAAAATGATACCTAAATGAAAACGAAAACGTTGTATTTCTTTTAGGGTTATGCACTCAAAGCGTAAAACGGGACCATATTACTAAAATTCCGCTGCTGTCCGTCCGTCCGTCCATGCGTCTGTCACCAGGCTCCCATACAATAAACATGTTATTTTGCCGTTTTTTTATAGACAATGAAAATGATACCTAAATGAAAACGAAAACGTTGTATTTCTTTTAGGGTTATGCACTCAAAGCGTAAAACGGGACCATATTACTAAGATTCCGCTGCTGTCCGTCCGTCCGTCCGTCCATGCGTCTGTCACCAGGCTCCCATACAATAAACATGTTATTTTGCCGTTTTTTTATAGACAATGAAAATGATACCTAAATGAAAACGAAAACATCGTATTTCTTTTAGGGTTATGCACTCAAAGCGTGAAACGGGACCCTATTACTAAGATTCCGCTGCTGTCCGTCCGTCCGTCCATGTGTCTGTCACCAGGGTGTATCTCATGAACCGTGATAGTTAGACAGTTCAAATTTCCACAGGAGATGTATTTCTGTTGCCGCTATAACAACAAATGGTAAAAACAGAATAAAATAAATATAAAAAGGGCTCCCATACAACAAACATGTTTTTTGCCGTTTTTTATAGATAATGAAAATGATACCTAAATGAAAACGAAAACGTTGTATTTCTTTTAGGGTTATGCACTCAAAGCGTAAAACGGGACCATATTACTAAAATTCCGCTGCTGTCCGTCCGTCCGTCCATGCGTCTGTCACCAGGCTCCCATACAATAAACATGTTATTTTGCCGTTTTTTTATAGACAATGAAAATGATACCTAAATGAAAACGAAAACGTTGTATTTCTTTTAGGGTTATGCACTCAAAGCGTAAAACGGGACCATATTACTAAAATTCCGCTGCTGTCCGTCCGTCCGTCCATGCGTCTGTCACCAGGCTCCCATACAATAAACATGTTATTTTGCCGTTTTTTTATAGACAATGAAAATGATACCTAAATGAAAACGAAAACGTTGTATTTCTTTTAGGGTTATGCACTCAAAGCGTAAAACGGGACCATATTACTAAGATTCCGCTGCTGTCCGTCCGTCCGTCCATGCGTCTGTCACCAGGCTCCCATACAATAAACATGTTATTTTGCCGTTTTTTTTATAGACAATGAAAATGATCATCATATCAGCCATAAGACGTCCACTGCTGAACATAGGCCTCCCCTTTTGACCTCCATTTGTACCGGTTGGAAGTTCTAGAACCACGGCGAGCACCCAAAAGTCCTAAGCCTAGAAATAAATATAAAAGGGGCTCCCATACAACAAACATGTTTTTTTGCCGTTTTTATAGATAATTAAAATGGTAAATTAAAACGAAAATATTTTATTTCTTTAAAAGTTTTCAACGCATTGACAAAAAGGTTGAAACCTCCTTTTAACTAAGTATACCTGTTTCAGGAAGTCTCGCTCCTCTATAGGAAACAGTAATTTTGTTATATTAAAGTAAAATGACGAACAAAACAAAATAGGCAATAAATGTATTTGGGGTCGAAACTCTAGTGGTCCCAGCACATGATTTTTTTTTGTAGAAATCTCAAACCGTCTGGATGATGTAACTGGCCAATGCCGCCAGCATCCTAGGTACAATGCCTCGAGAACCTATTTTAAATTGAAGGTAGGTAGCTAGGTAAGTTACACTTAGGGCCACTAATACGTTAATTATGTGTGTGTGTGTGTGTGTGTGCGTGTGTGCGTGTGCGCGTATGGATAGGACTAGACATTTTTATGTAGTTCGGTATACGATTTTTCAGTTTCCTCGCGCAATTAAAACTCTGTATCCAATTAGTTACAGCCTTTTTACTCTCGAAATATAGTGGCGGGTAAATATTTGTTTTCTCATTTATTCTATTGTGCATAAATGCTGATTGTGTTGTGAACTGCCGTTTAGCAAACACAACGGAGGGATTCTTTCCGAAAATATTAAAGCCAAAGCGGGCTCTCTACATGATTGAGCCGTGACATAAGCCGGATAAACTCTAGGAAGAAGACCAAATTACAGCTTTGTAAGAAGACCGACAGACTGACACAAAAACGGGCCTGTTACAAGTTTCACGTATTTATATACATGTGTCTCCGTGTGTGTGTCTGCCTGAGACATCGTAGCTCCCGAATTGATTTTAATGTGCGTGTTTTTATTGAAAGCCTTGTTGGCATGTTGGTCGACATAAGAATAATTTCTCGTGTGTTTGATGGACATTTCCGAAGTCATCTCCAAGATATTTAGCTCAAACTAGAACTCGTCACAGAAGAAGCTATACTAACCCAAATTTTGTAGCATTGTCTATTCTGTCCTACTGCCAAGTATAGTTGTGTTATTCGAGCGTGCGTAGATACGTCTGCACGCATTTATATGTAGTTCTATGGCAGTCCACACGGACGGATTATGATTCGTCTCATTTGTGGTTTGTCGGAGTGGCTGACACCAAAAAACCACAGTCGGGTTTTTTTAAACTTTATAATTGACTTGTTCAGTTACTAATAGGTAGGTACTTGTTTTCACACTAGCTTAGGTCGCCTCCGCACTGACTTTAGGCTCGCTTAGCGATGAACGCCTAGATTGTCAACTAGCTAGGTAGGACATACTCGAACGTCTATTTAGATTTTGTTCGAGTACTCGTATGTCCACAACCGGCCATACTGCCATCATCAGATGTCCACTAAGCGACTTGCAAGTCCGCCAAGTTTTGCAGTGAAACTGATGAAAGAATTATAATGTACCATGAAACAGGGTTAATCAACATTAATACAATGTTATATAATAGCGGTATTATATATATTATTTAATTAATAAATGAGAAAGGAAAGGAGACAATAATGGTACCTAGGATTTAGTTGGTTTATTTGGAAAGGTTTCCGACCAACAGAATGATTTAGGTTAGGATATTGCTGAAATATACACAAGCTTAAGAATGTTTAATTGTATGCAACTTGAGTTTAATTGAGATTCGAGAATCGTACCAACGAGGAGGATCCTGAGTATCTCTACGCTTGATATAATACACTTTCTTGCAACGTTAATTATGTTTTTCATATAAAATATCTGTTTCATTGTGTGACAACTGGGTGTTTTTTTTTAACATTTTCCAAAATTGCATCAAGAAATGAACGAATTTCATAAATAATTAGCGCCAGATAAACTTAAATACATTAAGTAGAATACAGCGAAACATTCAATAACATCAGTCTTCTTTTGTTCTATATCTTTTAAAATCATAAATCACGTAACGTATTGTAAATAGTAACTTTTTAATTGTATTTTATACTTGTTAGTATGTAGGTAGCTACCAATGAGCAATGAAGGCCCTGTCATATTGTGGTTAGGCGTGCAACCTTCAAACCGAAGAGCACGGGTTCAAACCCCGGCTCATAAGATGATGGTACAAATTATATTTGACGTTTACGATTAAAAAAATACCGGAATAATTGCTATAATATCGGACTAATCCTTCTTTCTTCTGGGTTACAAATTCTAATGGCAGTCGTTTTTCAAAAAAGGTAGCAACTACGCCAAATCTTTAGTTTAGTTTGCCAAAGCGGACCCCAAGCTACCTGAGCCATGACAAAAGCCGGGAAAACGCTAGGAAGAAGAGACGATAGGTACCTAATGTACCTATGTTTTGTATAGTATCAGGGAAGCATCACATTACAGCAGCTTACTAGGTTCATTAGAAGGTTTAATTTCGTGACTAAGTCAGGGCATTCTAGAAATATATACTACCAATTTTAAAATAGGTTAAGTTTTCAAATAACCACTTGTATTTTGTGTCAACTTAAAAAACCCTCTGTCTGTCCGTCCGTCTGCGGCTTAGCTCAGTGACCGTTAATACTAGAAAGCTGTAATTTGATATGCATATACATATTAACCATGCCTGCAAAGTAGTAAAATCAAAAGTCGGAATACTTTTATTTTTAACTAGCGACCCGCCCCGGCTTCGCACGGGTTATTATTATACATATAAACCTTCCTCTTGAATCACTCTATCTATTAAAAAAACCGCATCAAGATTTAAGCATACATAGGGATTATTGTTTATTGTTTATTATACAATTTACAATTGTACCTTAACAGCTAGGGCCACGGCGGTACGAATTGGGATACAGTAATACTTAATTTATATACAAATCGTACAAAAGTATTTACACAACAATAACAGTAATATCACATAATAGTACTTACAGGCATCTCACACTCAATCACTCTCTTACACTCCGTCACCAGTCGCCCGATCGCACTCGCAAACAAATCACTTTCTGGATGTGCCTCGAGCACGGAGTTGCCGGCGCCTGCGCGTGCGCGCGCCGCCCTCCGCCAGGAGCGGGTGACGCCGCGCGCACCCGTACTGGTCGGGCACAAACAAACGCATGAAGGCCTCGACGAGGGCTACGCTATCTATGGTATTTCTTACAATACCGATCGTGAATTTCGCCAAAGCAAGCGACCTACGTAACTGGAGCGAGTCGTACCCTAGGTGTCCCTGTAAAAACAGTGTAGGGTACATATACGGGTAATATGTGTGTATTTTTTTGTACAGCGCCCTAAGATACGACTTTTGGACTTGTTCCAGCATTAGCGTATATTTGCTTTCATGCGGACTCCACACCACTGCATTTGTTTCGAGTATGCTGCGCACGAGTGCCGCATACAATACTCGTGTGGCTTCGACAGTGAGGGGCGCGGAATTGCGCAGAACAAAACCCAGTCTTTTGTAAGCATTGTTACTAACGGCCTGGACGTGTTCGCGAAACGTGATATTTGAGTCGAAGAGAACTCCTAGATCGCGTACCTGTTCCGAACGCGATATTTCGATGCCGCCAATATTGTAATGCTGTAGGTAAGGTGTCCGGGATCGGGTAAAAGGCATCATTTCACATTTACTCGCATTGAAATAGAGTTCATTTTCAACACTCCAACGATGGACCACCTCTATGTCCCGTTGCAGCTCCTCGCAATTTGTTTGGCTCTGGATTGGCTTAATCAACTTCACATCATCCGCGAACATTATCAATGTGCAGTGCTTCACTTTGACCGGCAGATCATTTATAAGTAAAACAAACAGAAATGGTATGGGATATATGGACTGAGAGAGCGACTTTGTTTTATACTATCTAGTGAAGTACCTCCCAAACACGTAAAGTGGGGGTGACTTTTTTCGTTTCAATCCTAAAGTGTGAGGTATCGTTGGATAGGTATTTAAAAAATTATAAGCGTTTGTTGTAAAAAAAAAATTTATAAATTGAATATTTTAGGAAATAACATTTTCACAGTCTGTGCTATTTAAACCTATCCATATCAAAAACTTAGCATAGACGGACTCTACAACGCGTAGAACGCGGAGTGACACCCCCCTGCTTTTGGTTATTTAATGAATCTGAGATTTGTTTTGTATGCTTTTTTTTATATCATCAGTTTCATTACAAATTTTATCAGTCACGTCCTAATGATTATGATAGAATTTACATCCATTTCAGTTTATAGGTAATTCACCTGTATTATTTTAGCAATAAAAATGAACTTTACTATTACAGGTGAGACCTCTGACGCACTCCAAAACATTCATCCTTAACCACCACCTCAAAATCTACGCCAAGAAATGACAGCAAAGTCGAAGAAATTACCTTTTTAGACGTAAAAAAGCACTCGAAAAGACAATAAAAATGCTCACTGCAAAAAAGAATAAGTTTCAGCTCAGTTAAAAAAAAAGCTTTGAAACTATCCGAGAACAAAACTTTTAAAAACGCTCTCAGTAAGTTCACAACGTTGGCAGCATTATTCACTAGCATGCAGTTCCGTGAAGTTAGCAAAAACAAGTTCGGACGCAGGTTCACGCAACCAGAGAAAATTATGGCCCAGAGTCTATACAAGAGAAGCCCAAGAGCATACAGATGGCTGAAAAATATATTTATACTCCCTTCGCCTTTAACATTAAACCGGCTTATTACAAAAACGAATTTAAAAACTGGAATCAATGAGAATCTTTTTAACCAATTACAGAAGAAGGTCAAGCAGATGAAGGCAGATGACAAACTATGCGTTTTGCTATTCGATGAGATGTCCAATAGTCCACACTTTGACTATAATTTAAGGAAAGACTCAATGTCTGGGTTTGTCGACAATGGGAAAAAAACAAATAAAGAAAATTGCAATCACGCGCTGGTTTTTATGATAAGAGGCATAATGAAAAACTACAAACAGCCAGTTGGGTACACATTTTACTTAATACTATAGCTAAAGCTTCACCAAGTGGGGCTACGTGTGAAGAATGTAAGCACTATCAATAATCTAGTTAATGAAAAAAAAAGCTCCATTATTACGGAATAATATGGAAGCCCGAGCATTGCAATTGATGGATAGGAGGTAAATCCCCTATACGACCCTCCTCATTTATTAAAACGAATTAGAAACCACCTACTCCAAAGAAACCTTAAGTGTATAGGTAATCGACGGCGACATCAAGATAACTAAGTGGCAACATGTGGAAATGTTACTCCAGGAAGATGCCGGTTACAAAGGCATACGTCTTGTAAAAAGCTAACGGAGCAACACGTTAAACCCGACATCTTTCAAAAGATAAAAGTTAAACTGGCCCCACAAGTGATTAGCCAAAAAGTGGCAAGCACCATGGGATATTTAGCTGGTAAGTTCGTTTAGGCCCACTATCACCGTATCACCCAGGGTTAGTCGCTAAACCGGAGTTGAGGTGTCAAAATCCATACAACAAACGCTTAACTCCGGGTTAGGTGGCTTAGTCATATATTAGGTTTTCACAAGTTACATGTGATAGTAAAATTGGGTATTGGTTAGTATTAGTATATGGGACAATCTTACATAAATCGACCTAGTCCCTCGGTAAGCTCAATAAGGCTTGTGTTGTGGGTACTAAGCGACGATACATATAATAGACAAATACATATAAATACTTAAATACATAGAAAACATCCATAACTCAGGAACAAATATTCGTGATAAACACACAAATAAATGCCCTGACCAGGATTCGAACCCGGAACTTCTTGCTTCGTAGGCAGGGTCACTACCAACTAGGCTAAGAGGCCGTTCAGGGGGAGGGGAGGGGTATATTAGCAGTCCTTTTATCATATAATACTCAAAGTTCTACAGTAATTAAATAGTTAATTCATTTCTTTAAACTTTCACGATTTTCACACAATAATCGTGTGCACAATAATGTCGCCCTTGAAACGATGGGGGTTAGTTTTTAAAGTTTTACACAATTAAGCTCCGATTTAGTGTAAGTTTCATGCTTTCTGCCACTTGATGTCATACTTCATGCTAAGGACCCGTACTATTTAGGAAATTGGTCTGTTGGATGTCCGTCTGACATTTTACGCAAAGAATGATTTCAATAGCTTAATAGCACAATCATTTCACTTCAAGCTTGCAAGCATTGTATACTTATTTGACCGTTGCGCGGATAGAAATCTGACGTAAATTATCAACTTATTTCTAAACACCAGTGACATATATTATGTTTATTATTTTTCAGAACACGGAATTATGCCCCAGGAGTATACTCAAACTGCAGACGTTTTTTTGTTTTTCGATGAATTGATTGATTCGTTGAACGGAAGTTATGAAAACTCAAGAAAGAAAAGCGGCAAGGATAACTACGAGCTGTAACACCAATGTCTAGTCATAAAGCTGTGTGGTGTAATGCTAAACCAATTTTAGATTCTATGAGGTTTATAACTCAACATAATGCTGAAGTAACTCTTACATCTATTACCAATTGGTTACGGACAATTAAGAATGCAGAATATTTGATAAAGGTCCTATTTAATGAATACCTATAACTTGAAATCTGTGTGGATGAGGCACTTTAATCAAGATCCTCTCGAATTTTTTTTTTGGATCAATTCGAAGCCATTGATGTCGTAACACTAATCCAACCCCAGCTGGTTTTGAGTCGTCCTTCGCCTCGTTGTTAATTACAAATTTAGGCCTAATGTCCACGGAAGCGTAGCTGCATAGACGCGTATTAAAATATTCGTCATATTATTATTATTATTCGTCAAATTGCGAAGATGACACATGCCAGCTGGTATTTAAATCGATGGGGAAGCTATTTGAATACCAAAGTGCCTCTCCACCGACTGATCTATTGCAATTGGCCAATGATAATGTCTACGAGGCATTTGAAGCGAAAATGAGTAATCCTAAAGTACTCGCTCAGTTGCAATATGTAACTGGATACATATTTAAAAAAAACAAGAAAAAATATTTTTTAAAATAGTTTAAGCGGATTTTTAAAACTAAGAAAATTCATAAAAGGCAAAATGTATTTAATATACTTTGGTAGAGACGTTTTCTAAACTTTTTGATAACACAACAAAACAAGATTTAATATCGTATGTTTTAAAAACATCCCCGACGATGCCGAACATTAAACTGTACATTAAGACTATGACGAGCTTAGATATCAACTTTGACTTCATTACATGTGAAGATCATAAATCAGGTATAGTTGTCAGGTATGTTACTGAACTGTCGTGCAGATTTTTTATCTTCAACTGGTGCAAGGATGTAAATAAAATATTAAGAGGCCGTGCTAAACTTCAGGATTACGCCCGCGATGACCAAGTGAAAGTAATGGCTAACGATTACTTCATAAACAGAAAGCACAATAAAAATACGAAACAATTGTAGTCTCCATAATAAATATAGCACCGATTATCTAATGTAGGCTACAATGAGAATAAAAATAAAATAAAAATTATAAACGGGCAAAGTTCTTATTTAACTCTCGTACTTATATTGAGCGAAGCGAGTGGTTCAAAAGCTGGAACTGGCACGAGAGTTGAACAAACTTTGCCGTCGAGTGTAATACACCGTTTTTTAACCTTACTGTCGTGAAGTAAATAAAAACTACATAGGATTACAAATCTCATCTAAATGTAGGCTTTATCCGATATGTATTACTCAAAACCGTCAACTTCAGAAAATATTCAAAAC
Organism: Lathronympha strigana; assembly: GCA_949128165.1. Classification (NCBI taxonomy): domain Eukaryota; kingdom Metazoa; phylum Arthropoda; class Insecta; order Lepidoptera; family Tortricidae; genus Lathronympha; species Lathronympha strigana. The sequence goes on along the minus strand of OX421907.1, from coordinate 7,190,489 downwards.
ACAAGGTCTGAGTAATTACTTTCCCCACTAGTGGATAAAATATAAAAATAATATGTGAAAATAAATCATGCTTTCCGTTTCGGCACTTACATAGTAATTATAAACTACATTAATTAGACCCTACTTATAGTGTTGTGTTTCTGTTGGTGAGTAAGGTCGCCAGAGCTCCAAGAGGATTCGCTGTGTTGACAGCTGAGGACCCACGGAGCAAAGCCCTTGGCCCGTTTAGCTGTCAACACAGCGAATCCTCCTTTTTTTTTAAAGGGTCGGCAACGCGCATGTAACACCCCTGGTGTTGCAGGCGTCCATAGGCTACGGTGACCGCGTACCATCAGGCGGGCCGTATGCTTGTTTGTAACCGTCGTAGTATATTAAAAAAAATTAACTTTTTTTATCATATAAGGGCAAATGCAATTCGGGACACAAAAGTAAAAACGGTTTTACAGTTATTTCCAGCAAAACATCTTGCAATGAGCTTCTGTCTTTTATCCTCATAGATTTTTTGATATCAGCGTGTAAATAACATCTTGATTTTGACTTAGTTATAAACCTCATAGGTTGGTTTTTCGACAGCGCGTAAATTGCAATGTATGTCGCCACTTAGCTATCTTGATTTTGCTGTTATCTAAATCCCTTTTTAACGGATCAGGTAGGTCGAATAGGGGGTAGAATCATCTCCTGTACATCAAGTACAAAAACTGATAGATATATCATCATGATTGCCCACGATTTTCTTTGATGTGACAAACCCCACTTGGTGAAGTTTTAGTATTATTTCCTAGATCATTATTGATAATTGCGTGTTTGTGGTCTGTGTACTTTATGATTTGCATCAATAATGTTACCAATAGGTATTTAATCCAAGTGAAGGTGCGAAGGAACTATCTTCCATAGAAATTGTACATTTCGTGCCTTTTAAAGTGTTACAGGTATATTCTTTTAGACTAAGATATACTTCTAACTGTTTGTCAACTGTACCATTAACCTACCTATGCAAATTGTACATTTCGTGCCTTTTAAACTGTTACAGCTATATTTTTTTAGACTAAGATATAACTTCTAATTGTTTGTCAACTGTACCATTTACCTATTCACACGTTGGGCCAACGTAATGTACGAGCCACCGCTGCAGCGATATGGCAGGATGAGATGGCAATATCTCTTGCTCGCTTTAACAAATAGTAACGTCCCTTGGTTTGATTACTTTGGCTCAGCAGGTGTACCAGGTGTGATAATACACACAATACACTAGAGGTCTACAAATCTGGCCGACAATCGCATGTGATTTTCGATGTAAATGCGACTAAGTACCTATTGAAAAATTCTACTTAAACTTTGTAATCGGAGTTGTCTCATGACTGCACTAGAAAAACCGCTCCTTCACGGTCTTTGGCCACTGTAATCTTTGCCGCTGGTCCAAAAAATTTGGTGACCAACCGCCTGCTACACGGTCAGAAACCAGCAAGGTTGCCTAGGCCTAGGGGGTAGCCTTGTTGCCTTAAACCATTCAACCAAACCGACTAGTATTATCTGTCACTTTTTATAGGTACAAAAAAAACTGCCGAGGGGTGACCTCAAATATATGGCTATTCGTACGTAGCGTTCAAATAGCTATGTCATATTACACTATACCGTATATGATAATATCTCTTGATCATAAATTACATGCTGTCCTTTTTCTTCACGTTGGAGAAAAAGGGAAGCATATAAATAGATCTATGATCAAAGATATTTGATACTTAATGTAATATGGGTGGGTCATAAACGTCAATTCATACAATGATCATGATCATTGGTCATATGCTTTCGGCAGAGGAGAATACCTTTCAATTGCCGATCCGTTTGGTTAAATGACTAAGGTTGTCGCCGACCGTGTATAAGGGCTTTTACTTTACCATTGATTTCAAAAAGTGAAACAAATAGGTATTACTTGGTTAACAGGGTACTATTTTAAATTCCTTCAACTAAACATAACCATAAATTCATACCTATAAAATAGGAATGGAAATTGATTGATTTTATCCTCGTCCTGCCCAATGTTCTCAATTAAGAATGGTTTTGATATAGTAGTTCCGGCCCAACTGTTTTTTTAAAGGATGGAGATTGTGCCCAATGTGCTATATTATACAATATAGGAACCTACACATTTATATTCAATCCATTTAAAGTGTAATTATGGAAACAACATTTTAAAATTAATATGTATATATGTAGTAACATATTTCCTTTTCTTTTAAGTTTTGAAAAGAAAATAGCCTACATGTTTTAATTTTTCTCCATCTCGGACCCAATTGCAAACGGTGAGCATGCGTATAATGCAGCGCTCTCATTGGTTGGTTCCTACTCCGCTTTTTTTTTTCAGAATGTATTTAAAGTTTATGAAAATTTTAAATAATAAAAAGCTTGTTAATGGAGTCATAATACTTGTAATATTTAGTCTAGTAAGATAAGACATGGACCTTTCATTCTGAAAAAGGTAGCGGATTTCCGACCTAATGCATTGTAAAATTGATGTTGTTGAAATGTAGGCCTTTTTCCAACTCGTGTCGGTTTATAGTAACCGACACTCGTTGAGAAAAAGCCCACTTTCTACACTTGTATCATAAATAACTATTTATAAATACATTTCCACCCTTCTTGTCTTTAACATATCCATTTGCACAAAACTTGTCTTGGGCAGGAAGCACTCAAATTAAAATGTGCTTACCTAATTGAGAACATTGGGCAGCAATGTAATGCTTGTTAAAAATGCTTGGCCAGGACGAGGGTATGTTGGTACATAATATAAGACTATTATATAGTTTGAAAATACGAATGGAGTTATGCGAAATTAAAGACACAAAATATCGCATACATACCTACCTAACTTTCAACAATGGATTCATGTCATACCTTTTTAAAACTTTGTTTCTCACTGACGATTTGCGGGCTAGTTGAAAGCGAGGTAGGTATAAATATCCTTCATTATACTCATATAACAGATAAATAGTTAAGTTGTTTGTGTCGTTGTTTAGGGTTACCTACCTACTTGTAGGGCGTCGTCCAAATGAATATTACACTTAAGTATTTCAAAATTCAAAATTTAGCGAATACCCAGTAGGTATGACGGTATATTTATTATATAAATACGTGAGCTTGTATTTCTTTATAAAAAACTAATATATACTTGCACAGCAATGTTATCAGTGATGAGTTATAAATTTACAACATTTTTAAATTTACAGCCTGTTTTTTACTGAACTTATACTACCTGCCTGCTACTCTGCCTGCGAATTATACTACTCATTTAATACAACTAAAGTAAAGCTAACCGCAAAACCTTAATTTTAATTTCTTATTTCTAAAGAAAAAGTATTTTGGGTGCAAATGAAAGCATATACATTCCTAGGTATATATTAACATATATGCATGTTGTCCATAATGTAGTGCCTCCAATTTAACAAACATTGACAACGAAATTAAAATCCATTGATATACCTATACCAAAACACAAGATAACCAAAAGTCCGTTGTTAATGCATTGTGCTAGGACGCTAGGTACCTACTTAACTACTACAGAAGACGTGTTGTAACAAAAATCAAACTTGTGATTAATTGATAATATAAATAAAAAGTATATTTTTACATTAACTAGCCTAGTCGTTAGTAGCCGTGCCTACAAAGCAGCCGGGTTCGATCGAATCCTGGTCAGGGCATTTATTTGAGTAGGTACATGTCACAAATATTTGTTCTTGAGTTATGGATGTTTTCTACGTATTTAAGTAATTGTATGTATCTGTCTGTTATATGTAGCAACCCACAAAACAAGCTTTAATTACCGTGGACCTAGGTCGACATGTGTAAGATTGTCCCATATTATTTTATTTATATTTCTCTTTTAAATTGAATACCTAACGTAGGCTCAAACAATTGTATTTCTACGCCCCACTTGTATCTATGAGTTTCATGACTGTATCTATTCAATTTGAACTTTTTTATTACCTGCCGTGGCTGTAATCATACGTAATGAATATGGTTATGAATTGTTGTAACGTATACATTTGCTATTGTGAATGAAAACTTGTAATTTTACACAAGTTGTAAGGAATAACAACGAACTTGTGCCTCCCTAGCTTAGTTGGTAGTGACCCTGCCTACGAAGCTGGAGATCCCGGGTTCTAATCCTGGTAACGGCATTTATTTGTGTGTTTATCGCGAATATTTCTTCCTTATTTCTGGACGTTTCTTATGTATATATGTATGTACTTATCAATATAAGTATGTATAACGTCGCCTAGCACTTATATACAAGCTTTGTTTAGTTTGGGGCTAGGTTGATCAGTGTGAGATCGTCCAGCAATTTTTTTCTTGTGTCACAGACCCTTTTGTAATGTTAATACATTAACTTCAAAATTATCATACAAGATCTCTGCGAATATTACTTGTAAATTATTATAAATGTTTTGTTAATTGTTTTTGTCATTCACACTTGCGAACTTTACTGAATAAACAAGTCGTTTAACTTTAATCAAGTTGTTTTCTTTCCCGTAAGTATATAGGATTACTGTCGTCCAAATAAATATATCGCTTTCTATTAAAAATATTATTAAGGCTATCCATATCAAAAGGTACCTATTGAGGTACCTTTTGATATGGATAGCCTTAATAATATTTTTTGGCTATTAATTTCCCCTGTGCTGTAGTGTTAGGCACTTACCGTCAGAGGGCGGTAAAAGCACATCTGGCGAGTGAATACTCTATCTCACTATATATAAGTTACTCTATGTTTTTTTATGAATAATTCGTTACCACCAATATTTTCCAATATTTTACATCAATATATATATATTTGTTAAAATATATTATAAACTTTAGTCTATGACAGTTTACAATTTGTCGGCTTTGTACGAGTCACTTCAAAATATTCAAATAGATGAATAAAACCAAATCACTATTTCAAAAGTTATCTTAAATCTGAGCAGGTGACACGATTGTCTCTTAAGTTTTTGTAGAACGTAGGTATATGGATAATGGTGTTACTTAAAATATAAAATAAAAACTACAATAACGATGACTAATCCAAACGACTACCCCTGAGCTCCTACGGATGCAAAGGTGCATATTTCTAGTGGCCGCTTAACAATATAACTCAAATTATAAATTGAAAGAGATGTCATATACTAAAGAAAAAGTAACCAAGGTCCCCGGTGAGCAGGGCTGGGATCGAACCAGCGACCTCCTGCTTTCGCGGCAGCGGCGGCGGGGTTTAAAAATTGAATATAACTCAAGGCACGCTGGCATGAAAACTTCCTCAGATAGCGGCAAGACATCGTGACCATTACTCTCCACCTTATTGCCGCAGATGCTATATGAGGTTCACTAATATCACTACGAGGCAAGGAGCGATAGCCACCCCTCCCGTATTGAACCACTTTTGAAAAGGTTTCTTTAATGTGGCGACGAAAGTGTATGCAGACCCGCTCCAGTAACTGTCCTAGCGACAGCCAACAGCCTGGCCTGTGCAAGTGTGCATGTCTATAGCATATCCCACCTACCCGGTAAAAGCTCGGTTCATAATTATGTCAATTGTCATCCTATGCGTTGAGCGGGTTGAGACTTCTCTAACTACCTAAAGCATCAGAACCATATAAAATAGTTGCCCTCACACCCAAAGATAAAAATGTAGTGACCACACAACTCCATCTAACAATGGATGCGCAGAGTGTAAACCATCACTCTGATTTCACTGAGGATCTTAAGCTCATTGGGTTGTATTGAGGGAGGCCTTGAGAAAGTTATTAACAGTCTCCTTTAACACAGTCAAATAAGTCTGCCCAAAGCAATTACAGCCCACAAAATCCTCAACGTCTTTGCAGCCATAAAAAGAAGCTGTCTCCTCATTTCGAAGGCTTAAGGGATCTCCTCCGAACAAATAGGAGAACTCAAGAAAGTAAACACTTTGCTGAGACCTCTTTGAGTCCCGAAAGCAATCTGCTAAATATTGGGAAAGAAACACGGGATTTACCTCTGCAGGGAAATTATTCACATTTTCGTGGGTAAACTCTTAGTCCCAGATCTTGAAATCGTGTAAACATAATGTCAAGATATTGTGTTAACCGACACTAAAGCTATAAGTGCAAGCATTATTTTATTACTATACGCAAAAACGCAGTATCCGCAACAAACATCATATTGAGAGCGCTGTAACCACCATGGTGGGGTAATTTAGCAATAACGGAAATGACGATATTGGACTTGGTTAAACAAATACCATTTTTTTGGTATTTTAGTTTGAGGTGTGATAAAAAAAATGCATTTGTTTTGCTATACTTACTGTCCAGTTTTTTCTCATCATCGTAGAGCAATGAGACCCAGGCCATTCAACGCGGAAAAATTCGCTGATTCCGAATATGCAATAAAAAAATGTTTGGTCAGGTGGTGGTTACTAGTCAAATTATTGATTTCTATTATATTCGATGACCCATTAGGTACTACTTACAACTTAAGAGTACAAAATAATCACTTAATTATAAGTATACAAATAAAAAAAATAAGGCTAATATAAATTAATGTTTCGCATAGTCGTAACTTTCCCGTACAAAGTAACTAAGGACGCATACGACGGGTTAAGAAATTTACTTAGCATGAATGGATTTAAGCTCAGAACAGTGCTTCAATTCAACCCATCCCTGCTCTTTTTACAGTTTTCCAATTTACAACACAGAAAGTACCTATTACCTATTTATATTTATACCTACCCTATGATTACTAAGTAAGTATGTAATGTATCCCCGTGGTTTAGTCAAATTATTGATTTCTATTATATTTGATGACTCGTTGGGTAGGTACTTACAACTTAAAAGTACAAAAGAATCGCTTACGTATATACAAATAAATTAGAACAGCTTTCACAGTCCGAATTCGCCAAAACGGCGACAAAGATTCACTTGCGAAACGGTGTGACCTTGACTGCGTCTTCCCGGCGCGCACGTCGCCCGTCCGCATATATTCACTTGTCACGTGCCGCAAAGCAAAGAGATCCTTAACGGTAGGGAAAAGGGTCCAATGTCGAAAGTGTAATTTAATGAATTTATAAAACTTAATTTAATTCTGTACCATATGCATTAATTTGTGTGATTACCTAATTAATATGACTTATTCCGTTATTAGAAAAAAGTCTATCGAAAATTATTTCTATAAGTATTTTTTCTTGCGATTCAAATGTCGTTAACGAAGGCATAAGTTATACAAACGTTTATCCAGTAATACTTTCAGATTAATATCTTCACGAGACAGTTTTATGATGATTTAATGAAGGTCCAGCTTATTACTATTTTTTTCTTTCATCTTAGACGACACATCACTGAATTCATGTATTTGGGTGAAAAAGGTTCCTTCCGTGTATATTTTTTGTGTGATTTCACGTTTTGTGTTTAATACAGAATTTTAATACTAAGCTTACGACTCAAAAATAATATTATTATTTAAGGTAAGAAAAAACGGCCCTTTTGTGGCACTTTTTTTTTAAACCTCCTTCCGGTGGTAAAGTTAGATGGATTAAAGAATATAGTATCTTAGAATATCTCAAATAACAGGATAAAAAAAAATTAGGCTATTATAAATTAATGTTTCGCATAGTCGTAACTTTCCTGGATTATACGCAAACCGCATCTGAGTGATAACCTGCATAGTAAAATCTTAACATCCACAAAAATATTTATACAAATGTAACTCCACAAATATTTATAAACATAATATTTATCAATATGAGGAAGATAAAAGCATATGAGTGGCCGGGACAGTGGCACCACTTAAACACTACGCTTTCTGGAACGACGATCGTGATGTGGCGGAATCCTTGGTGAATATAGAGAGTAACCTCGTGGATCGTCGTTCTGGAACGCCGATGAGATGACGTCAAAAATCATCTTTATCGTTGTTCTAGAACAACTGTGGAACCAGTGCCCCAGTTGCACCGACTTTACACTCTTGGCAGTGACAATACATGGTAAGGCCGTACCAAACTAGAGTCAAACTACCTACTTTAAGTCTTCTGATCAAATGAACTGTTAAACTTTAAAGTGTTATTTTAAACGTTAAGCTTATATGAAATTATTACGTTTACACTTTCACAGTCTGTGCAATCAAAATATAGCAAACTTAGCGTAGATGGACTCTCCTCGTAAAATTTTCCGAGCGTAACAATTAACAACATTCAAACCATGAATTACTAAAGTCATAGAAATAGAAATTTGTAGCAATACGAGATGGAATAGGAAAATACCGCGAAAGCATATTAGTATTTGAATTGTACCTATGTATACAGCCTAACATTTATATAAATTAGAAATATCACATACATTTAATTCTATGAGTAAAAATGGGCTGTTGTAGTATAAAATATAGTCCCTCTGTTCTGTAGAAAAACAAGAAAATTTTATGAGAATAGAGTGGGAAGTCTGGGTCCATAACCTGCTGAATGAAGTAAATGGACGCAATGGGCGATCGACAGAGCCCTATGGCAGGCGTTCCTAAACATCATCATTGGTATACAATTGTGTATGAAACAGAGTGGTACGATCCGCGCCTTTCAAATAAAATACTACCCTATGCATGACAAGATCCTTTGCTAGGACTTAATAAAGTGGAGTCTGTAGTTGTAGTCAGTTTTGTATAAACGAGTTTCTGAGCAGCATTTACTATTTCTTGGAGCCTCCAAAGCCGGAGAAGCCCATGATCTGGGCGAGTTCGGACTGTGCAGGGGAGTCCTCCTCTGGCTCATCACCTTCCTGCAAACAAAACAAATTCCATTAATAAAAAAAATACTTTAATACTTTATTGTTATCATATACTTTGCTTGAGACATCTCATCAGACTCAAATCAAATAATATACTTGGTCATGGAATGGTCATATATATCGCTTGAATATCTACCTTAACGCTCAGCCACGATTTCGGGCGGCATAAACTACTAAGTACTCCGCCATGACTTCGCACGGCACCATCTCTAATTGAGAACGAAAGGTCCGAGCACGGCATCTCGAACTAATCATAGCCATCTCTCATCGCTAGGCTAGAGAATAAAATTAAAAGTATTCACCTGCAGCTTGCGCTTCTTATCGCGCCGGCGCTCGCGACGCAGCTCCTTGACGCGCGCCTCCTCCTCGGCGGCTTCGCGCAGGCGGCTGTCCAGTTCATACTCCCGAATCCTTTCTTCTAGTTTCCGTTTGTTACTGGCAAATCTTGCTTTCACCTGAAATGTTTGTTTCAGTTTTAGAAAGCTGTTGAGGCTTGGTGGTATAGTTCGCGCAACGAGTTATGAGCGCTTGGATAAAAAGGTGCGCATAAGCGCATCTCGCTGCCCTAACTTACGCATTCCAGGTCAGCGCTCATAACTCTTTGCGCAACCTGTAATTGATTTAATTTTACCTTTATTTGCTGACTTCTTACTATGAACACTTGATGTATTTATTAATTGTTTTTTCTTATTTTTTCGAATATACAACTGATGCATTCTAACATTGTTAAGCTATTTATGCAAGAGTCCATAGTTTATAGAAAGGCAAAAAACAAGAAAGGAAGCATGCAATTGATAATAAATGAACCACCTAAGTCGGATTTAGAAATTAGAATATTAGTTTTTGCTAATAAGACAATATTACCATTGCATGATTGCTTCGTAAGTAATCAGTTACTTATTATTATTTCATTTGATTAAAGGTTTCAAAGTTTAAGATGAGGTAGGCTAAAGTATAATAAGTGAAGTGAGTATTTTTCACAAAAATATCCCCGAAACTCGATTCTTTCTAATTTGATCATTCAATTTCAATTTCAAAGCCTTAATTTGCTGATAAAATACAGTTACAACATATTACAATTTAATTTTTTTATATTTAATCAGCGTGTCCTTTTGACACAAAGGCCTCCTGTTTCCTTTTTTTTCATTAAAATTTAAAAAAAAAAGTCCTGAAAAAATTCGTTCAGTCTGTATCACCTTAGTATGAGTATGACATTGGTAATGTAAACTTCAATAATTTTATATGGGTGGAATTTTTTTATTATTATCGGGTTCAAATCAGCTTGTGATTCTGAATTCAATGAGCACAAGTAGGTCCAGATCTGGAAGAATCAGGTTTTTGGGAATTTTTTGGCAAATAAATAAGTAAATATTTAAATTTTATTTAAAAGTCATCATTAATCTCCTGATCAATAAACCACAAATTACCTGGTCGAGCGAGCTTCTTTCAATCTTCATGGACATGCCAAGATTCCGCTGATGTTTCTTGCCATTGATGTGATCCAGGAAGTTGATGGAGTCCTTGACAACACAGTCGCAGACATTGCAGTAGTAGCCACCAGACTGGGAGGTGGGGGTGTTTTTTGTGATGACCACACTCTTGCCCAATTTTGAGTCTAAGTCAACTTTGTATTCTCGCTGCTTGAGGAGCTCTCTCTTCACTGGAGGGGCTGGAAATTGTAGATTCACATATAAATAATAGGTACAAATAAGACTCTTAAAAACTTGCATGTTCATTGACATTAATTCATTTATTGAGTGACATTCTTAAAATTGTTCCGGAGTTGAGGAAAACTAATCTGTGTCAACTTTTAAGAATGTCAACAATTTTACTGACGTTTTTTTCTTCCATATTATACCATAATTTAATTTAGCCTGTGCTAAATGCAAATAGACTAGATGGATAGAGATGTGAAATAGTCTCTGAACTGCTTATTGAGACTATTTCAACAAACAGAACACAATACAGTGGAATTTTAGTTCTTATGGACACCTTCTAGTCCCATCATTGGATGTCTGAGTAGGAATTTGCATTATGTACATTTATATCATGGATAGACAAGGCATTGCAAGTTGAATACGAGCAACTTTTCTATACAAAATCGATAACAGTGTTATTTAAAATGAAATACGATTCGGTACCTTTCTTTTTAGAACGCTCTTCTTCCTCTAACTCCGCTTTCAATCTTTCTGAAGCGATCTTCTCGAACTCATCTTTGTCCCACTTCCTACGGTGGTCATCAGGTCTCATACTCATCTTGAAGTCTGTTTGAAGTAAATCACCACGGATTATAGTTGAAAATGTCCAAGATCAATCAATAAAACCAAAACACAATTTCACAATAGAACGAGGTATTTTGGTTGACGACAGCCAGCTTCATTTCACAGATAAGGAAAAGTAGTCGTAGTCTAGCAAACGTGACGTTTGTTTGACGTTGTTGGGTTGCCAGTACCTGCCAGTTGTAAAAGACCGCATTGTCGCTACTCGCCACAGAGCACGGACCTCTTTAGTGTGACAACCTTACATATAGCCATGTGGGAGCCATTGGCTTTGATTCTCATAGAAACCGACCGTGTCAGGTAATTTTGACCGTGCGTTTACGTTTGTGCGTAATGTTTCGGCCATGTTAGTACACGATGATTCGAGACAGACTATATAGAGAAAACTTAAGCCAGACCAGAGACAATTTAAGTACTTTTTCAGGTAGTTTGGTTGAGTTAAAAGGTGTCTTAAATAATTTCACTTCGGGTAAAGCTATTTAAAAAGTGTCTTAAATGGTTTCAATAACCAAAGCTATTTAAAACACCGTTTAACTCACCGAAACTACCTGAAAAAGCTTAAATTGTCTATGGTCTGGCTTAAATTTTATCTATATAGTCTGTCTCGAATGAGCGTGTACTAGGGTGGGCCGAATCACTCGGCCGAGAGCCCGAGCATGTAAAAGCACCATCACATGTTATTTGTCAAAACTGCCATACGTGCTATTCATAGGGTTGTGATATGGGTCGATATTGTATCGATAGATTAGGAGCAGTTATTAACATTTCACTAAAAATTACATGAAATAAAGTTACTTATGCAAATATTTTTATTTCTTACCTTATTTTAACCTCTGTTTCAAAATCAGACTTGACTTCATTGTTATTTCATTTTATTACTGCGTTATGGTTTAAGTGAATTGTTTCTTATATCAGTATTCTATAATGAAGCGATCGATGCTAGTACTATCTTAGTACAACATAAGAAGAGGATATTTATTTATTAACACAAGAAGAGTAAATAAAGAATTGACGCAATTTAAACTACAAATTTTATTTACAATAATTTAACTAAGGGCCTGTTTTACAATCTCCAGTTACAGCTATCTTTCAGATAAAACATAACGCGCTCTCTTTCTTTGTACAAGACTTTTATTTACAGTAATGTGACATACACGAACGGTATAGAACAGTGTGTATTAAGGGCAGTAAACAAGATATTACGAACGAATGTGAATTTAAGTCACAGGTTGAGTCGAAGACGAGGTCGTAATTCTAGTACGGTTCGTGATACACACAATGTTTTTCCTCACATTTGCGAGGAAATAAATAAACCTACTGCAGATAAATATACAATCATTATTAGCGGTAGTTAGTAGAACATTTAAGCAATACAGGAAGTGGTGTCCACATACACATACATAAGGTACCTCTACCTCTTCCGACGTCCTACTAGAGAGACTAGTCCGTATACAAAAATAGATCGAAGTGTGCAAGATTTATAGTTGTATTCATTGTTTATGTGTCAGTTTCACCATTATTGATTACTTTTTGAATGTATAAGTGTTTGAGAAGTGCGCTTGTGTGCACGTTTCCCCTCGCAAAAGTTTGGACGGTATTAAGATGTTGCTGTGACGTCTCCCTTCCAACATGTTGAAAGCCTCTGTTGCTCGAAGAGCTCACTCTGTACAATGTACTAATTAATATTTGTCGTGACTCATCATCATTATCATCATCAGACGAACGATTTCCACTACTGGACATAAGCCACCAGCCCAGGAACTGCCACAGACACCCGCAACCTTTACCAGTCAGCCAGTCGTCAGTTTATCTTGTGGGGGCCTTCCCACGCTGCATCGTCTGGTGCGTGGTTGCGATTCGAGAACTCGCCGACCATACCGACCATACTACAAGCCCGTAAAATGGGCGTCATTACAATGTATTCGAGTTCCCGTCAACCAATTTTAAGGTTTGCTCTTTGTTCTGATACACACTGTATATTGTATTGTGTATGTTTTTAGTATTTCAATAATATTTATATAAATTTCATCTTACTATTTTAGTAAGACATATGACATACAAAGACGGTGTGTGAGAGCTATGTGTGGTCTAAAATTAGCAGACTGCTGCATTCCCTATTTTAGATCACTGAACATACTAACGTTGCCAAGTTTATACATTTTTGAAACGGCTGTTTTTGTCAAATGTAATTTAGAATTGTACAAAAAAATTGCTGACGTACGGAGGCTTCCTGTGAGACCTCAGTATGAAAATGCACTATGTAATAAAGCATGTAAAACAGCTTTGGCACGAAAAAGTATTTTGGGAATGGCACCACAAATTTTTAACAAGATTCCAGACAGTTTGAAACAATTAAGTATTGGGAATTTTAAGAAAGCACTGAAATTTCTACTATTTCGTACGCCTACTGGCAAAACATAGTGTTTCGCATTGTACCCTACATTAAGACCAAATTATTGTACCTATGTTTGACGAATAAATGATTATGATTATGATGATTATGAACAAATGCAGCGTCGTGCCTCTTCCCTATTTCTCTTGCCCATACTAATTTTATATTGAATTAATTATACATATTATTTAATTACCTGTGATACGAAACGTTTGAATTATGTTTATTTACAAATTTGCTTTGGTTGCGGCACCCGATTATTGAGCAATGTGGCATTTTTGAAGTATTTTCGTTTCATTATTACTCCATGACGGCCCAAGGGGTACTGTACTGACTGCTACTGACTGTCACGTATGCGCCGGGCGCATTATGCGACACACGAGTTTTGGCTCTCAAGCGGTCTCTCTATAGGCGCGTCGCCCTACGACTTCCAATCTCTTTGGGTGCGAATTTCTTTTGGAGAAATGTTATTACAGTGTAAATGAATTTTTATAAGATAAGAGATAAGATAAGAGATAAGATATATTTATTTCATTATAAAATACATTATAAATTTGCATTAAATCAAACTTATACGCATTTACATAACGATCGTCAGTGACTAGAAGCATCGTATTTACATGGAATGGCATACAATTCTATAAATATAATATAATGTACAAGTTCTGTATGTTTGGTTCATCTTAACTGGTCTTGTTTATGCAAATGTACAGTCACAAAGATTTTACAATTTTACGCATGTACGTGTCTTCAACTAACAGAAAGTCATGTCTCTTAATAATTTAATTGAAATGTTATAATTATTGTAGCTACAAATCATTTATTTATTTATATTTATATTAATGTCGAATTCTGAATAATCATTGTTAAGATACTCTTTTACGCTGTATAATGTGCGAGACAAGAGAAGCGTTTTCAGACGTATACGGAACATACTTTCACTCTCAATATTTTTAATATGGTAAGGTAACATATTATAAAGCTTACAGCCCATGGCGTTAGGTAGGCGTTTCTCCAAGTTTAACCTATGTTTAGTTGGTATAATATCAAGGGATTGCTTAGTGAGGCGAGGATTACATTGTGATCGTACCATAAAGTTCTGAATGTTTTCCCTAACATACATGATTATTTCCATTATGTAAACAGCGATGGAGGTTAAAATATTTAAATTCTTAAAATGATCAATACATGGGAGGAAACATATCGATCAGCTGAACTTGGGCTAACTAAGGTGTCTAACTGGTTGGATCACAATCTCCTCACTTTAAATGCGAGTAAAAGCTGCCATATTCCTTTCTCAAAAACGTCTGTTTCTTCTGCTCCACACGCATTCCACCTTAAAATTCATTCCTGCGATCTAAATTATGCAAGCTGTTCCTGTGCTACTATAAGTAGATGCAGCAGCATAAGGTATTTAGGCCTTATCGTAGATGAAAACTTATCATTTAAACAGCACATACATGGTCTATCAAAGAAAGTTAGAAAACTGATCTATTTAGTTAAACGGCTCCGGGACTGTTCATCGCCGGATGTCCTCCGTGTAGTCTACCATGCATTATGCCAATCAGTTATTCAATATTGCATTGCTGTTTGGGGCAGCGCAGGTAAGACAATTATACTCGAAATCGAGCGTGCTCAGCGTTCGGTTATTAAAGTAATGCTTAAAAAACCTTTTAGATTCCCTACTGACTTGCTTTATAATGAAACAGGGTTCCTCAGAGTTCGACAATTATTTATTCTCAACGCAGTTACTAGAGTTCACAAAGGGATTGCCAAGTCACCAATAAGAGATCTCATAATGAATAGACGCACATACAGAGTCCCTGTACCTCCTGTCCAGACTACACACGCTCAACGACTACCCTTTTACATTCACCCTTTTTTATACAATGCTGTTTGCAAAATTATTGATTTAAAAGCTTGTACCTTATCATTAGTCAAATCAAAACTAAAAAAATGGTTTGCTACCCTTTCATACAATGACACGGAAGACTTATTTATTACATTTACTCGGCACTTATAGTTAATCTTGTGGTCAACTATGGTTGTTATTTATTACTCGCACTCATTCATACTAACACATACACACAAATACATACGCACACACACAAACACACAACACTTACACTCACACACTCATAATAATAGCACCTTCAATAATAATTTTAATTATTTCTTTATTTTCTCATGTTTCATTGTAAATTCATTCCGAGCTCCAAGATACAGGCTTAGCCTAGTTTGGAGCTCGCCGGACATCTATGGTGTAATATGTATGTGTATATTATTGATAATAAATTTATTCTTATTATTCTTATTCTTATTATTATCTCTACATGGTGCTCGAAATTTGGCTCCGACTAATATCCTTATAGCTTTTTTTTGTACTTTCAAAATTCGCTCGTTGTCACTAGAGCTCCCCCAAAGTATTATACCATATAATATTATTGAATGCACATAGGCGTAATATGTTTAGTTTAGTTTAGTTCATTTATTTCACGAAGAAAATTATATATACAATTTAGTGTTAATGTCAAAGTATACAAATTCCCATCATGATCGTCAAACAGAACAGAAAATATAAATAGGTACAAAGCAAGATGTCATAATTAAATAATAAAAATTTGTATAAAACATTATTTGAAGTCAAGCTAATAATAAATAATCACAAAAAATAAAACAGTCAATTACAAATTCAATTCCATGTACTGGTTTACAGAGTACAGAGGGTTATCCAACAAAAGGTTTCTTAAGTGACGCCTAAAGACTGCGTCACATGGCTCGTTTTTTAAGTTAGCGGGCAAGTGCTCATAATAGGTAGGTCCTATAACGCGTGGGTTTTTCATTGAAAGCGCCATGCGACGTGGAACTGTTCTAAGACGACCAGCTGCTCGAAGTTGTATGTCCGGATGGTACACACGATTGAATTCCGATATGTTAATTCTTATATACATCAGTACGTCAAACAAGTATTGTGAGTAGTGCGTCATTATACGTTGCGAAATGAATAGGTCTCTGCAAGGGTGTCTATGTCTTACTCCGACAAGCGTGCGGATTGCACTTTTCTGCATCACTAAAACTCTGCTTGCATCCGTTGAATTGCCCCAAAGCAATGAGCCATATGTCTGTTTTAAACTATCGCTCGATACTAAGTTTTTGAGTTGTGTCATTGCATAGACACCCTTGGCCATTTTATTGTAAACTATTTCTATGTGCTGGTTCCATTTCAATTCCGGATCTAATTGAAATCCAAGCAATTTCACACTCTTCACGGTTTGTAACATTCTATCGCCTTGAAGGGTGATATTTAGTGTTAAGGTGGATGTTCTTGGTTGAAACAACACCGCGTTTGTTTTTTCAGAGTTCAACTTTAAACCGTTAGCTTTGAACCAGCCTTCACATTTATGAATCGTTTCAGCTATTTTAATTTTGAGTTCATCATATGTTTTAGCGCTTACTATAATTGACGTGTCATCAGTATACAATATCATTTTTCCATCAATGTCCAAATTTGATAAATCATTTACGAAGATAAGAAACAACGTATTTCCCAATGCCGATCCTTGAGGAACGCCGATTGACACGTTTTGAGCAGATGATCTTTGTCGTAATCCATTTACCTTTACCTCAACCGATTGTTTCCTATTAGTTAAAAATGATTATTAATTGGCCACTTTGTCCCCGTATATGACAGTCCTTTTTAATATAATATTGATTTTGCTATTTCTAATTGTAATTCATTCACTGACATACTAAATTATTATTATTTATTATGAATTGCAACTGTGCTGTGTAGGTTAGTTGACATTTGTTTAATTATTGGATTTTCAGTTATGTAGGTTATATTTTAATTAAAATGTATTGTTGTATTAGTTACCCTTAATTTGACAAAATAAGGATTGGTCGTGAGTTCAAGCCTCCTCAGCGCTTAATAAAACAATATATGAGCACTGTTATTGTTTTTTTAAATTTATATAGTGGGTACAACTTCTTCCCTATTCTGCCACTTTTCTAAATTTGGCTTTTTACGCTATTTTAGCTGTCGTAGAAAAACTAGCGTGTAGTATAACTAACTCTCGGGTCTATAATTACAGAACTCGACTTCGTCTCGTTTTGTAACGGCGAACCTTAAGTTTTAAGAACCCTTATTAAATAACTGTTGCATAAACTACTCTTGTGTAGACACTGTTGCTAAGAGAATATTATGGAAATTGATACAAGAAAAAGGGGCAAATTCTCGCAAAATTACTGTTACAGTCTACAGCGCATTTAGATGACTTCGTTATACGGCCAGGCTATCGATTGCGACCTCCGGCGACTAGAAATAAGCCATTTTACTCGAAGCTAGGTAAAAACTATGAGCTTTGTCGTCGAGCTTTCTTTGAAGAAGAATTGCGGTGCAGCTCAATTTCCATATATAAACATTCACGTGCCGATCTGCCGATACCGCTGAATAGTGTTATTTGCTTATCTGTGGTTTATTTGGACACTTTTTGTGTTCATCCATCTAAAATAGGCACCAGGTATTTAATGAAATTAAATGAAAATCTTTGGCATCGATGAACTACGCGACCGGTGGTACGAGGTGTCAGAAAACCTCCGGAGCCTCTGGATGATCCGGCAACTCAATGCCAAAATATTTAGGTTGCAAAAAGTTATAGAATTATATGTGATATAATATGATATGAGAGTGTAGTTGACTCGGTACCAAGTCGGTTCATATTATTTGGCGCCCAGGTGCCTACGCAGCCCAGTTCACCGCATCCCGTCGGTTACTTGGTGGCTACTCGGTAAGACCGGTAAATCTGGATAGATACGTTAGCCCCGTCCCAACCACGTCTAACGCGAGTCATATAATACTTAATTTTTGTTAACAATTTATTGCAATAACTATTTCAGATATAACTAGCAAAATATATAAATATAGTAAGTAACAAGCTTCATACCTCAGCTCTAAAATAGGCACTTGAGGCATTGTACCTAAGCATTGTATCGCAATGTATCAACCAGACGTTCCGCGACTACTACAAAAAACTTGCGTGCGCTGCGACCCCATTGACCTAGCCTCAACCCAAAATGGTAAAAAGAGGTCCCACCTAACTACCCAACGAATAACTAATTTTGATCAAATCATCTGTAGGTGATAGTAAAAGGACTGCAACGTAGCACATATGTACCTACACAGTTGGAGTTATTACAATAAACTCTAATTTTATTTTATTTTAATAATTTATATAGTTTAATGATTTTGTCTGCGCAAGCATTTTAACAAATTTTGACTGGTTATTACAGAATCCAGTGACATGTTAAGGAAACTTACGTCCCTTTTGTAATAATGTCATTTGATTTTTAAATGCCAATGCTAGCTACCGTCGTAGTTTGATTTTGTACGTTCGATTATTTGAATACAAGACAGTTGCTGTAAACCTATTAGTATTTTTCCGTCCATATAGCTGGAGGATATACGTTCGGGCATATCGGTCGGACCTGCCAATCAATGTATGGGAAAATTGTTTGGCGGATGCCTGGCGGATATGCCCACTATGGAGATCCGACGGATTGCCCGAACGTATATGGCCGACATATATTATTATTATTATGGCCCAGTAAATATTTTACTAACAAAGCGTCCATATAAAGTAATTTATACCCGTTCGTAATAAAATAAAACAGGACGAGCAACAGCTAGTTCGCTGCAAATCCGTGATGTAAACGTTTTATAGTAGTTTTAGGGTAGGCGAACGGGATATTAAATGTAAATCGATGTTATATTGCTCGTAAAATTCTTAAAGGCGGCAAACGCGATTGATAAAGGCTGATTCTACGATTTCCACTATGGCATTTTAAATATATACCTATAGTTTGGCAAGTTCCAATTAATTCGTGCATAATCAGATAAAACACGATTAGGTTTTAAAACCTTATAAAAATGGGCTAAAAACAACTGCATTGCCATTACTGTAAAAATTTAGGCTGAACTGGTTAAAGGGCGTGCCAGAAAATATTCATACATAGTTAAATAATATAAATATGAAGGGCGAAATAGGTGAAACAAACTTTCAAGATATTATTTATTATAATCGTGCATTCTTTCGTGTATCCTATTTTAGTAACTGTATCTATGTAATTTTTTTTTGTACCTAAGTTTAACTAAGCTGACCTTCACAGGAGTAGCGAAATATAACGCGTCGTTCCATATAATATGATGTCATACGCCAATCAGCCGCTATTCTATCTGTAGGCTGGAAAGTTTACTCGTATAAATTGAATGTGCTTCCAGATTGCCCAAATCAGGAGTATTTGACCAATCTGGCAGCACATTCAATTCGCCGCTCGCCAGCGATGTTGGCTTCAGATTAAATATGCGCCCAGTGTGTTAAGCATTAAGTGCCAGCGCATGCTACGCACGACGATGTGTTCGCAAAAGAACTACAAAAAATCACCTAAAGAGAGAATCAAGCAGCCTTATGTGGAAACTAGGCTTGAATTTTCTTGGACATGAATTTGATTAATGGAATATTTTCAAAAATAATCGTTCTGAAAGTCTAAAAAAGTCTGACGCGGTTATTTTTCATTTTGGCTGTACCACTAAACCAAATTTGAAGTTTGAGATACTCATTCAACGTACCTGAATGACTTGGCCATCCGACGTACTATTTTCGAACTAAACGCAAAAAACTGAAAAATGTCCCCAAAAGACTGTTACTTGACTCTCAAAAGCCAAGCTGAACTCCTGGAAGTGTGCAAACTCGGTTGATAGGTACATCTTTAGGACCTAATTAAGTTACTAAAACGATATCCAGCTCGCTGGGAATTAGTTCCTGGAATGTATATAATTTTCTTGACCAAAATACCATGTAGGTATCAACGAATACTTGTTACAGATCTCCTAAATAGGTAATTGAAAACCATACAAATCTGTAACTCACGTGTGTTACGTAGTCACGTGTATTCGTGTTTAACAAGGCAAGTTCTATACAAGGAAATATATATGGTACGGTCAGCTGCAGAGTAAAGTGACCCCCCCTGCATACAAACTTTCTATGCAGGGGGGGTCACTTTACTCTGCAGCTGACCGTACTATACTAGGTGTATTTTGTAAACCTATATGTATATCAAATCGGCCAAGGTTCGTGTGTAGATGTTTGTTAACTTGTTTGCCGCTCCGACATATTTGATGGTGACTGTTTATAGGTATATACTTACATAAACACGAAACAGTAGCGTCAGCCGTAGCCATGTGGGAGCCATTGGCTTTGATTCTCATAGAAACCGACCGTGTCAGGTAATTTTGACCGTGCGTTTACGTTTGTGCGTAATGTTTCGGCCATGTTAGTACACGATGATTCGAGACAGACTATATAGAGAAAACTTAAGCCAGACCAGAGACAATTTAAGTACTTTTTCAGGTAGTTTGGTTGAGTTAAAAGGTGTCTTAAATAATTTCACTTCGGGTAAAGCTATTTAAAAAGTGTCTTAAATGGTTTCAATAACCAAAGCTATTTAAAACACCGTTTAACTCACCGAAACTACCTGAAAAAGCTTAAATTGTCTATGGTCTGGCTTAAATTTTATCTATATAGTCTGTCTCGAATGAGCGTGTACTAGGGTGGGCCGAATCACTCGGCCGAGAGCCCGAGCATGTAAAAGCACCATCACATGTTATTTGTCAAAACTGCCATACGTGCTATTCATAGGGTTGTGATATGGGTCGATATTGTATCGATAGATTAGGAGCAGTTATTAACATTTCACTAAAAATTACATGAAATAAAGTTACTTATGCAAATATTTTTATTTCTTACCTTATTTTAACCTCTGTTTCAAAATCAGACTTGACTTCATTGTTATTTCATTTTATTACTGCGTTATGGTTTAAGTGAATTGTTTCTTATATCAGTATTCTATAATGAAGCGATCGATGCTAGTACTATCTTAGTACAACATAAGAAGAGGATATTTATTTATTAACACAAGAAGAGTAAATAAAGAATTGACGCAATTTAAACTACAAATTTTATTTACAATAATTTAACTAAGGGCCTGTTTTACAATCTCCAGTTACAGCTATCTTTCAGATAAAACATAACGCGCTCTCTTTCTTTGTACAAGACTTTTATTTACAGTAATGTGACATACACGAACGGTATAGAACAGTGTGTATTAAGGGCAGTAAACAAGATATTACGAACGAATGTGAATTTAAGTCACAGGTTGAGTCGAAGACGAGGTCGTAATTCTAGTACGGCTCGTGATACACACAATGTTTTTCCTCACATTTGCGAGGAAATAAATAAACCTACTGCAGATAAATATACAATCATTATTAGCGGTAGTTAGTAGAACATTTAAGCAATACAGGAAGTGGTGTCCACATACACATACATAAGGTACCTCTACCTCTTCCGACGTCCTACTAGAGAGACTAGTCCGTATACAAAAATAGATCGAAGTGTGCAAGATTTATAGTTGTATTCATTGTTTATGTGTCAGTTTCACCATTATTGATTACTTTTTGAATGTATAAGTGTTTGAGAAGTGCGCTTGTGTGCACGTTTCCCCTCGCAAAAGTTTGGACGGTATTAAGATGTTGCTGTGACGTCTCCCTTCCAACATGTTGAAAGCCTCTGTTGCTCGAAGAGCTCACTCTGTACAATGTACTAATTAATATTTGTCGTGACTCATCATCATTATCATCATCAGACGAACGATTTCCACTACTGGACATAAGCCACCAGCCCAGGAACTGCCACAGACACCCGCAACCTTTACCAGTCAGCCAGTCGTCAGTTTATCTTGTGGGGGCCTTCCCACGCTGCATCGTCTGGTGCGTGGTTGCGATTCGAGAACTCGCCGACCATACCGACCATACTACAAGCCCGTAAAATGGGCGTCATTACAATGTATTCGAGTTCCCGTCAACCAATTTTAAGGTTTGCTCTTTGTTCTGATACACACTGTATATTGTATTGTGTATGTTTTTAGTATTTCAATAATATTTATATAAATTTCATCTTACTATTTTAGTAAGACATATGACATACAAAGACGGTGTGTGAGAGCTATGTGTGGTCTAAAATTAGCAGACTGCTGCATTCCCTATTTTAGATCACTGAACATACTAACGTTGCCAAGTTTATACATTTTTGAAACGGCTGTTTTTGTCAAATGTAATTTAGAATTGTACAAAAAAATTGCTGACGTACGGAGGCTTCCTGTGAGACCTCAGTATGAAAATGCACTATGTAATAAAGCATGTAAAACAGCTTTGGCACGAAAAAGTATTTTGGGAATGGCACCACAAATTTTTAACAAGATTCCAGACAGTTTGAAACAATTAAGTATTGGGAATTTTAAGAAAGCACTGAAATTTCTACTATTTCGTACGCCTACTGGCAAAACATAGTGTTTCGCATTGTACCCTACATTAAGACCAAATTATTGTACCTATGTTTGACGAATAAATGATTATGATTATGATGATTATGAACAAATGCAGCGTCGTGCCTCTTCCCTATTTCTCTTGCCCATACTAATTTTATATTGAATTAATTATACATATTATTTAATTACCTGTGATACGAAACGTTTGAATTATGTTTATTTACAAATTTGCTTTGGTTGCGGCACCCGATTATTGAGCAATGTGGCATTTTTGAAGTATTTTCGTTTCATTATTACTCCATGACGGCCCAAGGGGTACTGTACTGACTGCTACTGACTGTCACGTATGCGCCGGGCGCATTATGCGACACACGAGTTTTGGCTCTCAAGCGGTCTCTCTATAGGCGCGTCGCCCTACGACTTCCAATCTCTTTGGGTGCGAATTTCTTTTGGAGAAATGTTATTACAGTGTAAATGAATTTTTATAAGATAAGAGATAAGATAAGAGATAAGATATATTTATTTCATTATAAAATACATTATAAATTTGCATTAAATCAAACTTATACGCATTTACATAACGATCGTCAGTGACTAGAAGCATCGTATTTACATGGAATGGCATACAATTCTATAAATATAATATAATGTACAAGTTCTGTATGTTTGGTTCATCTTAACTGGTCTTGTTTATGCAAATGTACAGTCACAAAGATTTTACAATTTTACGCATGTACGTGTCTTCAACTAACAGAAAGTCATGTCTCTTAATAATTTAATTGAAATGTTATAATTATTGTAGCTACAAATCATTTATTTATTTATATTTATATTAATGTCGAATTCTGAATAATCATTGTTAAGATACTCTTTTACGCTGTATAATGTGCGAGACAAGAGAAGCGTTTTCAGACGTATACGGAACATACTTTCACTCTCAATATTTTTAATATGGTAAGGTAACATATTATAAAGCTTACAGCCCATGGCGTTAGGTAGGCGTTTCTCCAAGTTTAACCTATGTTTAGTTGGTATAATATCAAGGGATTGCTTAGTGAGGCGAGGATTACATTGTGATCGTACCATAAAGTTCTGAATGTTTTCCCTAACATACATGATTATTTCCATTATGTAAACAGCGATGGAGGTTAAAATATTTAAATTCTTAAAATGATCAATACATGGGAGGAAACATATCGATCAGCTGAACTTGGGCTAACTAAGGTGTCTAACTGGTTGGATCACAATCTCCTCACTTTAAATGCGAGTAAAAGCTGCCATATTCCTTTCTCAAAAACGTCTGTTTCTTCTGCTCCACACGCATTCCACCTTAAAATTCATTCCTGCGATCTAAATTATGCAAGCTGTTCCTGTGCTACTATAAGTAGATGCAGCAGCATAAGGTATTTAGGCCTTATCGTAGATGAAAACTTATCATTTAAACAGCACATACATGGTCTATCAAAGAAAGTTAGAAAACTGATCTATTTAGTTAAACGGCTCCGGGACTGTTCATCGCCGGATGTCCTCCGTGTAGTCTACCATGCATTATGCCAATCAGTTATTCAATATTGCATTGCTGTTTGGGGCAGCGCAGGTAAGACAATTATACTCGAAATCGAGCGTGCTCAGCGTTCGGTTATTAAAGTAATGCTTAAAAAACCTTTTAGATTCCCTACTGACTTGCTTTATAATGAAACAGGGTTCCTCAGAGTTCGACAATTATTTATTCTCAACGCAGTTACTAGAGTTCACAAAGGGATTGCCAAGTCACCAATAAGAGATCTCATAATGAATAGACGCACATACAGAGTCCCTGTACCTCCTGTCCAGACTACACACGCTCAACGACTACCCTTTTACATTCACCCTTTTTTATACAATGCTGTTTGCAAAATTATTGATTTAAAAGCTTGTACCTTATCATTAGTCAAATCAAAACTAAAAAAATGGTTTGCTACCCTTTCATACAATGACACGGAAGACTTATTTATTACATTTACTCGGCACTTATAGTTAATCTTGTGGTCAACTATGGTTGTTATTTATTACTCGCACTCATTCATACTAACACATACACACAAATACATACGCACACACACAAACACACAACACTTACACTCACACACTCATAATAATAGCACCTTCAATAATAATTTTAATTATTTCTTTATTTTCTCATGTTTCATTGTAAATTCATTCCGAGCTCCAAGATACAGGCTTAGCCTAGTTTGGAGCTCGCCGGACATCTATGGTGTAATATGTATGTGTATATTATTGATAATAAATTTATTCTTATTATTCTTATTCTTATTATTATCTCTACATGGTGCTCGAAATTTGGCTCCGACTAATATCCTTATAGCTTTTTTTTGTACTTTCAAAATTCGCTCGTTGTCACTAGAGCTCCCCCAAAGTATTATACCATATAATATTATTGAATGCACATAGGCGTAATATGTTTAGTTTAGTTTAGTTCATTTATTTCACGAAGAAAATTATATATACAATTTAGTGTTAATGTCAAAGTATACAAATTCCCATCATGATCGTCAAACAGAACAGAAAATATAAATAGGTACAAAGCAAGATGTCATAATTAAATAATAAAAATTTGTATAAAACATTATTTGAAGTCAAGCTAATAATAAATAATCACAAAAAATAAAACAGTCAATTACAAATTCAATTCCATGTACTGGTTTACAGAGTACAGAGGGTTATCCAACAAAAGGTTTCTTAAGTGACGCCTAAAGACTGCGTCACATGGCTCGTTTTTTAAGTTAGCGGGCAAGTGCTCATAATAGGTAGGTCCTATAACGCGTGGGTTTTTCATTGAAAGCGCCATGCGACGTGGAACTGTTCTAAGACGACCAGCTGCTCGAAGTTGTATGTCCGGATGGTACACACGATTGAATTCCGATATGTTAATTCTTATATACATCAGTACGTCAAACAAGTATTGTGAGTAGTGCGTCATTATACGTTGCGAAATGAATAGGTCTCTGCAAGGGTGTCTATGTCTTACTCCGACAAGCGTGCGGATTGCACTTTTCTGCATCACTAAAACTCTGCTTGCATCCGTTGAATTGCCCCAAAGCAATGAGCCATATGTCTGTTTTAAACTATCGCTCGATACTAAGTTTTTGAGTTGTGTCATTGCATAGACACCCTTGGCCATTTTATTGTAAACTATTTCTATGTGCTGGTTCCATTTCAATTCCGGATCTAATTGAAATCCAAGCAATTTCACACTCTTCACGGTTTGTAACATTCTATCGCCTTGAAGGGTGATATTTAGTGTTAAGGTGGATGTTCTTGGTTGAAACAACACCGCGTTTGTTTTTTCAGAGTTCAACTTTAAACCGTTAGCTTTGAACCAGCCTTCACATTTATGAATCGTTTCAGCTATTTTAATTTTGAGTTCATCATATGTTTTAGCGCTTACTATAATTGACGTGTCATCAGTATACAATATCATTTTTCCATCAATGTCCAAATTTGATAAATCATTTACGAAGATAAGAAACAACGTATTTCCCAATGCCGATCCTTGAGGAACGCCGATTGACACGTTTTGAGCAGATGATCTTTGTCGTAATCCATTTACCTTTACCTCAACCGATTGTTTCCTATTAGTTAAAAATGATTATTAATTGGCCACTTTGTCCCCGTATATGACAGTCCTTTTTAATATAATATTGATTTTGCTATTTCTAATTGTAATTCATTCACTGACATACTAAATTATTATTATTTATTATGAATTGCAACTGTGCTGTGTAGGTTAGTTGACATTTGTTTAATTATTGGATTTTCAGTTATGTAGGTTATATTTTAATTAAAATGTATTGTTGTATTAGTTACCCTTAATTTGACAAAATAAGGATTGGTCGTGAGTTCAAGCCTCCTCAGCGCTTAATAAAACAATATATGAGCACTGTTATTGTTTTTTTAAATTTATATAGTGGGTACAACTTCTTCCCTATTCTGCCACTTTTCTAAATTTGGCTTTTTACGCTATTTTAGCTGTCGTAGAAAAACTAGCGTGTAGTATAACTAACTCTCGGGTCTATAATTACAGAACTCGACTTCGTCTCGTTTTGTAACGGCGAACCTTAAGTTTTAAGAACCCTTATTAAATAACTGTTGCATAAACTACTCTTGTGTAGACACTGTTGCTAAGAGAATATTATGGAAATTGATACAAGAAAAAGGGGCAAATTCTCGCAAAATTACTGTTACAGTCTACAGCGCATTTAGATGACTTCGTTATACGGCCAGGCTATCGATTGCGACCTCCGGCGACTAGAAATAAGCCATTTTACTCGAAGCTAGGTAAAAACTATTAGCTTTGTCGTCGAGCTTTCTTTGAAGAAGAATTGCGGTGCAGCTCAATTTCCATATATAAACATTCACGTGCCGATCTGCCGATACCGCTGAATAGTGTTATTTGCTTATCTGTGGTTTATTTGGACACTTTTTGTGTTCATCCATCTAAAATAGGCACCAGGTATTTAATGAAATTAAATGAAAATCTTTGGCATCGATGAACTACGCGACCGGTGGTACGAGGTGTCAGAAAACCTCCGGAGCCTCTGGATGATCCGGCAACTCAATGCCAAAATATTTAGGTTGCAAAAAGTTATAGAATTATATGTGATATAATATGATATGAGAGTGTAGTTGACTCGGTACCAAGTCGGTTCATATTATTTGGCGCCCAGGTGCCTACGCAGCCCAGTTCACCGCATCCCGTCGGTTACTTGGTGGCTACTCGGTAAGACCGGTAAATCTGGATAGATACGTTAGCCCCGTCCCAACCACGTCTAACGCGAGTCATATAATACTTAATTTTTGTTAACAATTTATTGCAATAACTATTTCAGATATAACTAGCAAAATATATAAATATAGTAAGTAACAAGCTTCATACCTCAGCTCTAAAATAGGCACTTGAGGCATTGTACCTAAGCATTGTATCGCAATGTATCAACCAGACGTTCCGCGACTACTACAAAAAACTTGCGTGCGCTGCGACCCCATTGACCTAGCCTCAACCCAAAATGGTAAAAAGAGGTCCCACCTAACTACCCAACGAATAACTAATTTTGATCAAATCATCTGTAGGTGATAGTAAAAGGACTGCAACGTAGCACATATGTACCTACACAGTTGGAGTTATTACAATAAACTCTAATTTTATTTTATTTTAATAATTTATATAGTTTAATGATTTTGTCTGCGCAAGCATTTTAACAAATTTTGACTGGTTATTACAGAATCCAGTGACATGTTAAGGAAACTTACGTCCCTTTTGTAATAATGTCATTTGATTTTTAAATGCCAATGCTAGCTACCGTCGTAGTTTGATTTTGTACGTTCGATTATTTGAATACAAGACAGTTGCTGTAAACCTATTAGTATTTTTCCGTCCATATAGCTGGAGGATATACGTTCGGGCATATCGGTCGGACCTGCCAATCAATGTATGGGAAAATTGTTTGGCGGATGCCTGGCGGATATGCCCACTATGGAGATCCGACGGATTGCCCGAACGTATATGGCCGACATATATTATTATTATTATGGCCCAGTAAATATTTTACTAACAAAGCGTCCATATAAAGTAATTTATACCCGTTCGTAATAAAATAAAACAGGACGAGCAACAGCTAGTTCGCTGCAAATCCGTGATGTAAACGTTTTATAGTAGTTTTAGGGTAGGCGAACGGGATATTAAATGTAAATCGATGTTATATTGCTCGTAAAATTCTTAAAGGCGGCAAACGCGATTGATAAAGGCTGATTCTACGATTTCCACTATGGCATTTTAAATATATACCTATAGTTTGGCAAGTTCCAATTAATTCGTGCATAATCAGATAAAACACGATTAGGTTTTAAAACCTTATAAAAATGGGCTAAAAACAACTGCATTGCCATTACTGTAAAAATTTAGGCTGAACTGGTTAAAGGGCGTGCCAGAAAATATTCATACATAGTTAAATAATATAAATATGAAGGGCGAAATAGGTGAAACAAACTTTCAAGATATTATTTATTATAATCGTGCATTCTTTCGTGTATCCTATTTTAGTAACTGTATCTATGTAATTTTTTTTTGTACCTAAGTTTAACTAAGCTGACCTTCACAGGAGTAGCGAAATATAACGCGTCGTTCCATATAATATGATGTCATACGCCAATCAGCCGCTATTCTATCTGTAGGCTGGAAAGTTTACTCGTATAAATTGAATGTGCTTCCAGATTGCCCAAATCAGGAGTATTTGACCAATCTGGCAGCACATTCAATTCGCCGCTCGCCAGCGATGTTGGCTTCAGATTAAATATGCGCCCAGTGTGTTAAGCATTAAGTGCCAGCGCATGCTACGCACGACGATGTGTTCGCAAAAGAACTACAAAAAATCACCTAAAGAGAGAATCAAGCAGCCTTATGTGGAAACTAGGCTTGAATTTTCTTGGACATGAATTTGATTAATGGAATATTTTCAAAAATAATCGTTCTGAAAGTCTAAAAAAGTCTGACGCGGTTATTTTTCATTTTGGCTGTACCACTAAACCAAATTTGAAGTTTGAGATACTCATTCAACGTACCTGAATGACTTGGCCATCCGACGTACTATTTTCGAACTAAACGCAAAAAACTGAAAAATGTCCCCAAAAGACTGTTACTTGACTCTCAAAAGCCAAGCTGAACTCCTGGAAGTGTGCAAACTCGGTTGATAGGTACATCTTTAGGACCTAATTAAGTTACTAAAACGATATCCAGCTCGCTGGGAATTAGTTCCTGGAATGTATATAATTTTCTTGACCAAAATACCATGTAGGTATCAACGAATACTTGTTACAGATCTCCTAAATAGGTAATTGAAAACCATACAAATCTGTAACTCACGTGTGTTACGTAGTCACGTGTATTCGTGTTTAACAAGGCAAGTTCTATACAAGGAAATATATATGGTACGGTCAGCTGCAGAGTAAAGTGACCCCCCCTGCATACAAACTTTCTATGCAGGGGGGGTCACTTTACTCTGCAGCTGACCGTACTATACTAGGTGTATTTTGTAAACCTATATGTATATCAAATCGGCCAAGGTTCGTGTGTAGATGTTTGTTAACTTGTTTGCCGCTCCGACATATTTGATGGTGACTGTTTATAGGTATATACTTACATAAACACGAAACAGTAGCGTCTTCTTCGGCAGTCGCGTAATAAATAACTCACGCAACCATAAAAACGGGCCGAAGTCAAAAGCTCCGTTAGCGGCCGAGCTAACAGCATTGTTTTGAGCACGGAATAAATACGCGTTCGTTATCCAAGAGACGGGATAAAAGAAAAAGCACATTTGTCCGGGTAAAATATATCAGTTCTCGTAGACAAGCATGGGTTAATGCGACGTGATTTGGGACAAGAAGCTTGACGGAGCGACGTCGCTCAAGCGCGGCCGCCTGTGACACATGGCGGGGCTATAACATTATTATGACGAGAACATACAGTCCGCCACAGATCAAATGTAGGTACGACACTTGGAAACAAGTGTCTAAAGTTCACACGGCAGTAAAATTGAAGAAAGAGCACTACAGCTTTCCATTGTGACTGGCATTCATACGAAAAAAAATATCGGCTAATAGCATGTCCCATGGCTCATGCTCAGTGTAGGGTTCCGTGGTTTACCGTACGTCACATTTTTTGTAACTTCCGGAGCGAATATACGAAAATGTTGACTTTATCAAAAAATGTTTTAGTAAATCCCTATTCTTCTTCATATACCTATCCAACAATACCTCACACTTTAGGATTGAAACGAGAAAAATCATCACCCTCACTTTACGCGTATGGCAGGTACCCTAAAATACCCTACCCTAAAATAATACCCTAAAATACAAGGTTTTCGCCTTTTTATTTTACTGCTTTGAAAACATGGTAAATACTCCAATATTCATACCAAATTACAGCTTTCTAGCACTAACGGTCACTGAGCTAAGCCGCGGACAGACAGATGCTAACTGACACCTGTGTCGATTATTGATGAACTTATATGTATGTACATGTAAGTAATAATTTCCATTTTAAAGAGTGGCATATCTACTGGATGCATAATCCGGGACTTTCGCCCTTTTTGCCATTGGAATAGCAGTTATCTATCATGCCGTATCCGTACGAGTATATAGCTCTTGATAAATAGTTTTATGGCGTTTTATATGCTTTTGCAATGTTACGACTTGCGAGGTAAGTGCGTACACTTAACACGACAATGTCTCTATGCCGATCACTTTGTGTCATATAGATAATGTATATTATTTGTCATCACACTTGGTCGTAAATGGTGATATTGTACGCAATTGCTTGCATGCAATATTACCATTTACAAGACTTAATCTTAGACTTAACGAGCTGTATTACGCCCATGGCAAGTAAGGGATATTCATAAATGCCCGCCCACTACGCCGCATGTAGCAGCTGCACACCGCAGAGTACTGTGGACTGTGTTACTACACTACCGCTAATAACTATTATTCTCTGCCTAATAAGTTTAATAATGTCCTCACAAATGTGATGAAAGACATTGTATGTTTTAAGGGTGGTACAAGAATTACGAACTCCTCGTCTTCGACTCGGGCTTAAATTCACACTAATAAATAAATAAATATTAGTTATTACATTCTTACACAAATTGACTAAGTCCCGCAGTATGCTCAAGAAGGCTTGAGTTACGGGTACTTAGACAACAACGATATATATAATTATGTAGTCTGTGATATAAAGTTGTTCAGTATGACCTAGCCAAATAGGGCTACAAAAATACACACACACACACAGTTTACCAATTCACACCTATATTCATCAGGAAACTAAACATGATACGGTAGCGATTTGTACGTTGCCACGTATTTGTAGGTACCAAATGCTCGAACAACTATAACTTTCCCACGTTGAATATCATGTTAAGACTAATATACCAAATCGCAGGTAACATTGGATGACTTAACTTGTTAATAAACTTGCTCGTAGCATTACAGGCGCTCGTAAATCCCGCTGTTCACCGCGGCCGAGATTTTGTTTTTCTACGCTCATTTTATTTTTTTCAGGCGCTCTCAATGTAAATTGCATTGGTCTCGCGAGGGAAGCAGCTTCACTCGCGTCGCAGTCCGTTCACGCCTCAGCTGTTATTGGCGTTCCGTACCGACCGTAGGCGAGCTAGCAACCTATGTGAACCAGTGCGAAATTGATCTATCCTTAGGATATTATTGTCATGAATCCTGATGTGTCAATATTGGGACGCTTGAGCTGAGAGCTAGCCTGCGCTTAGCAAGCGTTGGGAATTCATGCTCTCACCCGACAAAATGGCGCATTTCGTTACACCTCATCACCTGCGCGTTCTCAGGTCACCCTCAAATTTTATTCGTCGTTTGGAGTTTATTAGGCCCCTACATAAGAACTTGCCGAAATTGTAGGCTATACCCGCGTTAATGGTGTGCAAGTATTCATACTTCCATTTCTCCGCTGTCCACATAATGTCGTTTGAAGGTTAATTTATAGCGCTTTCCATCATGCAATATTTTCCGTAGTTTTCCGTGTTCCGAACGACGCATAAAAGGTTTAGTTCCAATTTATGGTATAAGATCGCTGTCAATTGAACTTTCTAACAATGTAAACAAACCGCCATATTGATCGTAATAACCTAACTTTTAAGTTTTTAATGAAATTTCCAAGAATAACTTATTTATCTCATATTTTGTATGTTGCGATAATACGACCATTTCAGTAGTGAATGATTTCAGTGATGTTTGATGACGTAGTCTGAAAATACAAGGAGAAACAGTGACAAAACATGTGACGCCTTTTTTTTACATTGTTAGGAAGTTCCACTGACGGCGATTTTAGGTAAAACCAGCGGCGGTTATAAGTACCTATCCGGCTAACCTAAGTTTGCATCGATTTATAGCACTGACTGTGAAAGTGAAGTACATAAAGTTTTTTTTTCCATAGAAGTTTGATGTTTAAAATAACACTTACGCATATAGAATATCAAAACTGGAACTGGCATTTTGCTGTAAATAAATACAGTCGTTAATCTGTTTTTTTTAATCACTATAATGGCAAAAATATAGTCCCTCCAAAACCATATAAAATGCCGCAGTTGCCCTAGGAATAATTTAAGTAGTTACTGCCACGTGGGCTGTATAGCGGTAATTTCCAACATACATGCCTTTTGAACTGACCCCATATGCTAAAGTGCATATTGCACCACAACACGAGTCTGCCCAGGCAGCCGTTCGTTCCGAATTTCCGGCCAGTGACACAAGTGTCTGTTTTCAGCTGGAATGGTTTGAAATGTGACGTGCACAACTCGCGCCTAAATGACATGGCGACTTTTGATTTACAAGTGCGGCCGTATTATCAGCCTGTCTAAAGATGACAGTAGAATATAATATTGACCACAGAACTAATATGACAAGAATGCTTGTCAAACTTTGAAAACGTACTGAAAACGCAAAGGAGTCAAGTCATTGATAAAATGAAATCAAAATTAATATATGATTACGAGAACTATTATCTTTTGTAAGATTATAATCCAATACCTACGTTTAAGAGATGTGGTGTGTATAGAGGCACCACATCTCTTAAACATAACTTTTCATAATTTCCAGGCCGATAACATTGTTTTCGTAACATCAAGCGGGTATATGCGTATATCTGGGAGCTGATATGTTATGTTATGTTGTTCAATTGTTGTGTGTCTCTTTCGTACTCGTGAAATATTCATATAAAGATGGCTTCTCTTTTACCCACTTTGTTACTCTTTAAGTGTTAGCGCGAAATCATACCATATCATACGAGTATAAGATATTGATGGAAATTCGATAGGTAGGTAATTACTACCCTGTAATTCAGTGACTGATACGAACATTTCTTTATAATTAGACTACCTTTAACGTACTGCAAAGACGAAAGTTCAATTCAAAGACTTCATGATTGTCGATTATCGTAAATTATACCCTATAATTGTGCCCATATGGGGGCATTGCGCTAATGATTAATTAACCTTCCTGAATGACCGTCTGTGTAAAGAGACGTATCTACAAACCTTAACCCATTCACTGCTAATGACGACACGTTGTCGTCACCCCGCTACGCGCCATTTCCGCTACAAAGCGGGAAATGCATGTTATCGGCTACGGCGTAGCGCTACGAAAAATCCTTAGCAATGAATGGGTTAACGGGCCACGAGCTCGAGTCTACCAATAACAGTGGACACAGTGGTTTACGAACACGTATATTTTAAGGGATCTTGATGTGCCTATTAAACTGGTTAACAGGAGAAACTCAAAGTCGATGTTTCTAAATTAGGCAATTGTATATTAAATCAGCACAATTCCTGAAAGGTAAGGTAAATTTACCGTCTGAGTACTATAGTTTTATAGTGATAAATTACCTAGTCCAGTGTTATTTCACTTATCACGAATGCATCGTTCCATAAAGATTAAGTAATAGGTTAATTGTGTAGGGTGGTAAATAAGAAATTACGACCGAGTGTGAACTACGCCCTCGTCGGAAATATATCATTTTGATCCCTTGTAAGTTGTAATTTTTGTGCCGCCCGTGGAACACACAATGTTTTTCATTACATTTGCGAGGAAATGAATAATTTTACTAGGCAGACTAGACTAGACTAGCGAATAAATAATTATGAGATATTAGCGGTAGTGTAGTTGCACAGTCCACATCCACAGTAAACCTCCGTGAGCGGTGGCTACGTGCGCATGGGGCGCGGGTACTCCGGGAGGCCCGGGCGGGGCGGGCGGTAAAATACTCAATAGTAGGTACAGCTCATTAAGTCTAAATATGCTTGCATATAATATTACCATTTACGAGTAAGTGTCATGAAAAATAGGTACCTTACCTACCAAAACCCACAGAATTTTTTTAGAATCTTAAACACTGGAAAAGAATATGATGACCTGTTTTGCTTTACGAGATTTAACATTAAATTTGCTAGCAATCGAAGTAATTATATATGGACAAGAGGAAGGAGTTAAGTCAAATCTCACAAAATCTCATCAAATGATGAAAGCATGGACGATGAAGGAGGAGGAAAGAATGTCGAAAAATAGCTAAAAACCTGAGGTAAATAATGGACGGCCCCTCACGAAATGAGTTACCCAGCCACTTAAGTGCCTGGAGCTCGTAGCGTCGATCACTTTGCACTGAAACCCGGATCTCCACTACCTCCAAAGTTACCAGACAAAGGCTCCGCGACCCGACTTGCCGACTTTTAGGACTTTTGTAAGGCTCTTCAACTTACTTATTGAAAAACATTGGGAAACTTCACTAGGTGTTTATTTAGGAGTCGGTCTTTTAATTTGAATTAATATACTGTGATCAATTATACAAATTGGATTACCTTTTGTGTACTTTGTTGGGTTTTATAAGCAAATACTGCGACACCGAGGCCAGAAATCAATAGATATTCATGTATTTATAAAATAAATATAGAAATAAAATAAAATCCGTTTATTTCAGACAACAGTAGTCCATACATTTTGTTAGAGTAACTTAGTTATTTGGGTTACACAAATTACTTACTATTTTGATTTCTGCGGGTTGGCCTGGTTATCACCGCGGAGACAGTGTGGAGGCGGATTTGCGTCAACTGCCAGCATTGGCAGGAAGCTGTGCAGGTTCGAGAGGTGGCGTGCTCTCGTTTCGGAGACCTAGATGTTTGTGGATCGTCAAGCTACACCAGTTAGTTCACTTCAAAAATGTACCTAAGTGTTTATATTTTTTTCCATCAATTAAATTAAATTTAAGTAGCTATTTAACGCCTCAAGCGTATAATCCATTTAATTTATACTTTCACAGTGTGCGTCACTTCGTCAAATACGGTAGTTGTGATATTTTGCAGACTTGTTTATATTGTTGGCTCAAATATGTGACCAAGTATGTAAATTCGAGCGCCGAACGCCGAACGAAAAAGCTGCGAAAATATCACTATTTTTAGATTTTGAAGTGGAATTAAAAATTCGTAGTTATTTGGGCATTGGTTTTTATGAAACGTTGAAAGTATATTAAATAGGTGTAAATCGTAGTATTTGAGAAAGGATGAATCATAAAGTGATCTTTATCATCAATTTTGAGTTTAGCAAACGTTTTCTTTCAGCTTAAGTAATATCTCCTCAACTAATTATGGTAAGAAAAAAATTGCCTAACTGACGTTACAGCGCATTTAATAACCTTTCGTTTAAGTGAAAAATGCGGTCAAAATCTGAATATTACAGATCAGATTATTTTTTACAACTAGAAAGTTGTAAAAAAAAACACGAAATTGCAACAGCAGAGGTTACCAGCTAGCAAATTTTTATATAGAAAACGCAAGGCGTGATTTAAAGTTGCGTTTATGGTACATTGCCTACAATAATATAAAACTGTATTTTACAACAAAAATAAAATTGTAATTCCAGCGTAAAACGTATTAAACTAATATTTTTTCTGACTTTTAATTGTTTTTGGCGTTCATTTAAAACACTATAGGTTTTTGCCATAAGAATATTAAATTTGGAACAATTTGAGCCACCTTGCATTATCGTAAAACATCATAACATAAACAAATATGCAAACAATCAGAACTACCTAAAGAGATTGGAAGTCGTAGGGCGACGCGCTAAAGAGGTCCGTGCTCTTTTGAACTACCGGATTTGATGACATACCAGCCCATACAATCAAATGACAAAGTAACTGGATTAGTAGGCGCTGACCTATTGGTTGGTTTAAGTAAAAAATACACGTTTTAAAAACCGACTGTTGACTAAAGATAAAGTTAGTTCGAGGGTTATGGTTCATATTTTTTAACCTAAAATATCAACCAAGCTACCTAAACGTAGCAGAATCTACCCAGAAGAATCACTTTCATCGTGTTCTTTAAGACAATTTCCCGTGGAATAATTTCCCCGTTTTGGTTTAAAGTGAGCATGGAAAATGCCCGACTCGGCTCTACTTCCATCCCCGAAGCACTCCCGACTATGTTTTAATACGTTTGCTAACCACATATGACGCTGTGCTGCAGACAGAATTGGCAATTTCGTCGGCACCCCAAACAACGTGTCCAATATTGACCAAAACACCAGCTAGCCGGGTATAGTTAGTTAGGCAGATATTTTCTATAACATCCGCTCGAAAAAGCTTTTTTATTCAAAACTTTTTATTCCAAACTAAAAAACAATTTATATTTCTATATCAATATATATTTCTTCTTCTTTGTTAGCTTGGTTAATCTATATATATAAAAGAGGTTGTCCTCATCTACGATCATCGCACAGCCGAAACGGCTACGACTAGAAACTTGTAATTTTTACCAAAGCTTCTTTTTAGTACATAGGCAAGAGATAAGAACGGATTTTTCGAAATTCCACCCCTAAGGGGGTGAAAAGGGGATTGAAAGTTTGTATCGAAATGGAATTTTTTTTTGAGGTAGAGACTTGAAACTTTGTGCAAAGACTCTTTATTATAATTAAAGAAAAATATTTTCATGGTTTTTGGAAATTCAACCTATAAGGGGGTAAAAAGGGGGGTGAAAGTTTGTAAAGGAATAGAATTTTGTTTTGAGCTAGAGACTTGAAACTTTGTTTTAAAACTCTGTACTACAATTAAAGAAAAATGTTTTCAAGGTTTTTGGAAATTCCACCTCTAAAGGGGTAAAAAGGGCGTTGAAAGTTTGTTTAGGAATGGAATTTTGTTTTGAGCTACTTGAAACTTTGTGTTAAGAATCCTTATTATAATTAAAGAAAAGTGTTTTCATAGTTTTGAAAAATTCAACGCCTATGGGGGTTAAAAAAGGAGTAGAAAGATTGTATGAGAATGGAATTTATTTTTGAGCTAGAAACTAGAAACTTTGTGTAAAGACTTTTAATTACAATTGAAGAAAACTTTTTTCATGGTTTTTAGAAATTCTACCTCTAAAGGGGTAAAAAGGGGGTTGAAAGTTTGCAAAGGAATAGAATTTTGTTTTAAGCTAGAGACTTAAAACTTTGTTTTTAAACTCTGTATAATAATTGAAGAAAAGTATTTTCATGGTTTTTAGAAATTCCACCTATAAAGGGGTAAAAAGAGGGTTGAAAGTTTTTATAGGAATGTAATTTTGTTTTGAGCTACAGACTTGAAACTTTGTGTTAAGACTCCTTATTATAATTAAAGAAAAGTGTTTTCATGGTTTTTAGAAATTCAACCCCAATGGGGGTAAAAAAGGGGTAGAAAGTTTGTATGATAATGGGATTTATTTTTGAGCTAGAGACTTGAAACTTTGTGTAAAGACTCTTTATTACAATTAAAGAAAATAGATTTAATGGTTTTTGGAAATTTCACCTCTAAAGAGGTAAAAAGAGGGTTGAAAGTTTGTATAGGAATAGAATTTAGTTTTGAGCTAGAGACTTGAAACTTTGTTTTAAAACTCTGTATTAGAATTGAAGAAAAGTATTTTCATGGTTTTTGGAAATTCTACCTATAAAGGGGTAAAAAGGGGGTTGAAAGTTTTTATAGGAATGTAATTTTGTTTTGAGCTACAGACTTGAAACTTTGTGTTAAGACTCCTTATTAGGTGAGGTGAGGTGAGTGGTCGTGAGCGATCGTTGCAATTTGCTAACTGTTCATTTGTAGATAATTGGCTAAGTAAAGTTTTTTGAAGATGTGAATATTATATTTTTTCTCGATAGCCGACGTCTTAAAGTTCAAGGAAATGCGGCTCTTTTATTTTTATTTCCTATTACTTATTAATAATATTTTTTTAAGTGAGCGAGTTGACATTTGTTCAGTTTAACGGCTGAATAGAGCCCAATGCTTTCGTCCATAATGAGTATAATGAATTAGAAAAAAAGACAACTGTCAATGTCACTTGTGTCATTGTTGAAAAAAACGGTTTATTACTCTCGTTCTCTTGCAATTTGGTGTTATCGGTGTGATGTGATCTATGTAATTATTTTAACGACCCTAGCTGAAACAACGGACATCTGATTTTGCTACTTTTCTCCACGACTTCTGCTAATTATTTGAACAACGATTTGATCTACTTTCGACGACTTGGTACAAAACACTGAAGTTCATCTCTGTAATACTCCATTTCCCTTCGAGAGGTTCCAGGTTCTACTGGATCCATGGATATTATAGATACTGTACAGTCCAAAGGTTAGCAGAAGGGTGATCGTGAAGGCAATAAATTGTTGTCCAAAAAAGCAGCGCCAAGTCGTCGAAAGTAGATCAAATCGTTGTTCAAATAATTAGCAGAGGTCGTGGAGAAAAGTAGCAAAATCAGATGTCCGTTGTTTCAGCTAGGGTCGTTAAAATTATTGCATAGATCACATCACACCGATAACACCAAATTGCAAGAGAAAGAGAGTCTAATAAACCGTTTTTTCAACAATGACACAAGTAACATTGACAGTTGTCTTTTTTTTTCTAATTCCTTTTACTCATTACGGACGAAAGCATTGGGCTCTGTTCAGCCGTTAAACTGAACAAATGTCAACTCGTTCACTTAAAAAAATATTATTAATAAGTAATAGGAAATAAAAATAAAAGAGCCACATTTCCTTGAACTTTAAGACGTCGGCTATCAGGAAAAAATATAATATTCACACCTTCAAAAAACTTTACTTAGCCAATTGTCTGATAGTGTTTATGAACTTTACAATAGGTGTTTAGCTATCAATATCGAGTCCTTGGAAGTGGATGGCAACACTGGCTGTCAAAGAATAAGCAGCTGATTTCGTTAGGTCCCTATTTATTTTAAGATATTTAATGATATTTTGTGTAATATTAAGCCCATTACGTGATATTTCAATAGTTTTAATGTTAATTTTAATATATGT
Organism: Lathronympha strigana; assembly: GCA_949128165.1. NCBI lineage: Eukaryota > Metazoa > Arthropoda > Insecta > Lepidoptera > Tortricidae > Lathronympha > Lathronympha strigana. The sequence goes on along the minus strand of OX421907.1, from coordinate 7,150,776 downwards.
TTAATAAGTGCAGTGCTTGAGTGACGTTTACAAGTGTCTTGTAATGCTTCGAAATTGTAACCGTTAGAGGTTATAAATTCGAAATCCTGTGTTAATTTCCTTATCATATCTGCTATTTTTACACCGTAAATAATTCCAATTAGGTTGTAGAGGAAGTATAAATCATTGCAAATAGTTAGAACACAGTTTAGACATAGTGAAACGTCTCTATTTCACGCAAGTAAGTACCCACTCTCGCTTGGCTTTGGTGAACGGATCCTTGTTTTGTTTCGAGTTTATTTGAAATAATAGTAGTAACAATGCTAACTCGCAAGGCTACCGCAGCAGCTCTGGCTCGCCAGCATGGGAATGATAAATTACAACTTACCTTGATTGAGTTAAAAACATCCAAGGAGATGTGTACACAATTGCTTGGCGAGAGAGACGACAGTGAGAAGGAGTTATTATTAGTACTTGATAAGAATGATAAGTTAAAAAAGGAACTATGCACATTAGAAAGTAGTTATAATGATGTTAATTCTGAGCGAGCCCGGCTTCAGGAGACGGTTGACAGGTTCACTGAGTGTAGTGCTGCATATGAGCAGGCCTTGAAGGACATCCACTCACTAGAGAGAGCGCTGCATGATGCCCACGAGCAAATCCACGAGCTACAGGAGGCCCAAAACAATGCTGCAGTAGCACACACTCAGAGCTTATTCGAAGAACTAGTCGGGCCCGACTCCCAGTTGGTTACTGCTGCTATTGAAACCCCTGCGGCTTCTGATTTACTCTTGACCAATTCTTCTAACACATCTAGGCTAGTAACATGCAGTAGTAAAAAACTAAAAAAATATATTAAGTTGAATAAAATCATACAAAAAACACAAAAGTTGTCAAGACATAATAAATTATTTTTCAAGAATTTGAAATTCAGCAAAATTAATGTAAACTTAGTAGATAAGTTGGATATGTATTCTGCTCAATTACAAAATGGTGAGCTACAATATGAAACTGACACACAGATTTTAAAATTGAAAATCCAGGGTTTGGAGGATTCCATAATATCTTTAGAGAAAATGAATGAAAGTTCAAAGAAAGTTATAAGTGAATACTCACTAGCCATGGATGACCTAATTTCTCAAATTAAATATAATTCAGAACGGTTTGAGTCACTTACCGGTGGCCACTCAAGTACACAAGTAAGCGGTCAATTGTTGGGTGGAGGACCAAATCCGGATCTGTGTGCCAGTTTATCTCCACAAGAACTAAATAATAGTAGCTCCTTCCTCACTACACAAACCCCACATAAAACTGATGTTATTATGTACTGTGATGAGTTTGGAAGGAATATGGGCTCACTTCTAAACCAGTACTTAAAGGGACTTAGCGCAATCAGCAATTGTCTGCCTTACAGTAGCCCTGACATTATCATAGATCGAATTCTAAATGACAAAAATATTAATTCACATACAACACTGCTTATTCTTATGGGAAACAGGGGTAATTTAAACAAAAGTAATCTGATTAAATTATTTGAAAAATTAAATTCTATTACTGTGAAAGAGATTATTATGTTTACATTGCCCTATTGTGACCAATCATCAGATGCAGAAAATGACATCAGATATAATTTAAATAAATCTCTGTATAATATTTGTACATATAGTAATAAGTTTAGCATAATTGACATCAACAAATATGTTAGTGAGTATTATTTACCTAGTTTATTTGTGACTGAAGGTAAGTTTTACCTTTCTATGTATTATAAGAGACAAATAGCCCTATCGCTATCCTATTTATTAGACATTTCTGCCAAAAATTTGGCACATAAATCTGCTCCTATTGAGCAGGCCAATTATAACATGGAGTTGGTTCCAATTAAAACCAATAATTTAAACTAGGTGTTAAGACAATGGAGTGCCCTGTCTCTGGCAACTTAACTTTTAATAAATCTAATGAAAAATGCTATGATAATAAACATTACATCCACCTGGTTCATCAAAACATTCAGTGTATTAGAGGAAAAGACTTGCAGATACAACTTTTTTTAAACAATTTAAATATTGATATTTTGTGTGTAACTGAACATTGGTTAACAAATAATGAATTGATGCCACAGTTTAATAATCACCAGGTGGGTAGTTCGTTCACCAGACTAAGTTCCATACATGGTGGGTCATTAATTATTTTAAATAGTCAATTAAAATTTAAGGAACGTAAGGACATTGTATCCTTGTCTGTTGAACGGACCATAGAACTAAGTGCAGTAGAATTAGAGCAATTTATTGTTGTCTGTGTATACAGACCGCCTTCAAGTGATTTTGAACTCTTTGAAAGTGTAATGAAATCTGTGCTATTAAAAATAGTTGCTACTTCTAGTAAAAAATTACTTGTATGCGGTGACTTCAATGTAAATATTTTGGAAGATTCAACAATAAGTTGCAGATTGTTGAATCTTTTCAAATCTAGTAATCTTAGTCACATATTTATGGAGCCAACTAGAGTGACGGCTTCTAGTGCCACATGTATAGATAACATTTTCACGGATATTTTTCCTAGTAACAAAAGTGTAATCAGTAAATTAGAGTCAGATCACCTGGGCCAATTAATTGTATTTGAGACATTAAAGAAAAATACTCTGAGAAAACAAATAACTTTTGTACCGGTAACCATGGATCGTGTGGAAAGAATGAAAATCAGTCTAGTTCAGGCGCTTCCATTTCTGCCTTCTGACATGAGTCCAAATAACATGTACAATTCGTTCCTTCACACGTTTATGAGACATTATAATGCGATATTTACTGCAAAAACGGTCGTGGTTGGTGGTGCACCAGTTTTTAGTGAGTGGGCTACTGTGGACTTACATAAACGTAGAGAAGCACTGTATGCTCTGTATGAGGAACGTCGGTTTAATACGAGTGATGAATTTAAAGAACATGTCAAGCAGTATTCTAAACGATTTAAAATAGATTGTCATATAGCTAAACGCGATTATTTAAGCCAGAAAATAAAAAATAGCCCGGATGTTATTAAAGCTACCTGGAAAGTCATTAATGTGGAGACTGGTAGATCGAAGCACGCAATTAATAATATTAAACTAAAAATTGATGATAGAATAATTGAATCCAATTTAGAAGTAGCAACAGAATTTGAAAAATTTTTCGCTGAGATACCAGTATCTACAACAATGCATTTAAATTCGTCACCTTCGTCTGCCATCACATTGTTAAAAGATAACGCTCCAGAATGTAATAGAGGCCTTCATTTTGAACATGTTAGTACCTCAGATGTAGTAAAGGCGTTTAAATCAATAAATATCAAAAAAACTTGTGACCTTTGGGGAGTCTCTGTCCATGCTGTTAAATCCCTTATAGAAATTATAGCGCCTGAATTGGTAGTTATATTTAACAACAGTGTCGACTGCGGTGAGTTTCCTGATCTTATGAAGTATAGTAAAATAACTCCTTTATTCAAATCAGGTAGCACTGCTGACCCCACCAACTTTAGACCAATATCTGTGCTACCAACTTTCAGCAAAATTTTTGAGAAATTAGTTTTGTCACAATTAGTAAGACATTTCAATTCTAACAATTTAATGCACCATAAGCAGTTTGGATTCACCCGGGGTCGCTCAACAACCGAAGCCAGTGTTGAGCTAGTCAAACATATTTTTGATGCCTGGGAGAAGTCACGAGATGCTTTAGGTATTTTCTGTGATTTGTCCAAGGCGTTTGACTGCGTCTGTCATGAAACACTGATCAGGAAGCTCCACTATTATGGAGTCAGAGATTCGGCACTGAATTTACTTAAGTCGTACTTGCAAGGAAGAATACAAAGGGTCGACATTAATGGGCAGCGATCACCCGGGTCACTGGTCTCTGTGGGTGTACCGCAAGGATCAATATTGGGCCCTTTTCTCTTCCTTATCTACATAAACGACTTGCCATACCTCGTAAAGACCCACCATGATATAGTATTGTTTGCAGACGATACGTCACTTATCTTCAAAGTCAACCGACAGCAACAAGCTTGTAATAATGTAAACAATGCTATTTCTAAAGTAGTAAATTGGTTTAATGTTAATAATTTATTATTGAATGAGAAAAAGACTAAAGGTATTAAGTTTGTCACGAATCACGTTAAGCACGAGCTGGCGAGTGTCTTTGTGAAAGATGAGGAATTGGAACTAGTTGACAGTACGACTTTTCTTGGTATAACATTAGATTCTAAACTCCAATGGGGTCCCCATATTGCTAATCTCTCGAATAGACTGAGCTCTGCAGTTTTTGCCGTGAGCAAGATCCGTCAGTTAACAGACGTGGAGACAGCTCGATTAGTTTATTTTAGTTACTTTCATAGTATTATGTCCTATGGTATTCTACTGTGGGGCAGTGCTTCAGAGATTAATACAATTTTTGTTCTGCAGAAGTGGGCTATTCGATCGATTTATAAGATGAACCGTAGAGACTCGCTTAGAGATAAGTTTAAAGAGATTAATATTATGACACTGCACTGTCAATATATTTATGAAAACATTATGTATGTACATAAAAACAATGCATGTTTTAGGAAAAATTGTGATATACATAGTATTAATACTAGAAATAAGGATAAGCTCGCAGTACCCACCACTCGGCTCCATAAAATAAAAAACTCATTCATGGGCAATTGTGTAAGGTATTATAATAAACTCCCAGTAGAAATAATTGCACTCTCTATTAATAAATTTAAGACTTTTGTAAAGCGTAAACTAATATCTAAAGCTTATTACAGTACACAAGACTACATGAATGATACAGCACCATGGGATTAAGGATTATTATTATTTTTGTTTAAAAAAGTTAGTTATTAACTGTAATTTTAATTTTAGTCTTAACTAATTATATATTTTTTATGACATTTAGATTTCATTCTAGAAACTTCTAGACAAGTATTTTTTTTTATACAACTTTTACTTTTAAGATGACGATCCTATTGTGAAATTATTATTTTTAATTTTGATATCTGTGTGTGCAGCATCAATAAATTGCTCTAAGTAATCATTTATAATTTGTTAAAGATTCTATTTAAAATTGAACTGAACTGTATTTTTTTTTTCAAATTAATGAATGTTAGAGCCGGTGTGTTGCTTTATTTATTTTTAATTCGACGTTCAAAAGTGCACTGTAACATGCCTACTTGAAAAATAAATAATTTGATTTGATTTGATTTGATTTGATTATAATTAAAGAAAAGTGTTTTCATGGTTTTTGGAAATTCAACCCCAATGGGGGTAAAAAAGGGGTAGAAAAATTGTATGAGAATGGAATTTATTTTTGAACTAGAGACTTGAAACTTTGTTAAAAGACTCCTTATTAGAATTAAAGAAAAGAGTTTTCATAGTTTTGGAAAATTCAACCCATATGGGGGTAAAAAAGGGGTAGAAAGTTTGTATGAGAATGGGATTTATTTTTGAGCTAGAGACTTGAAATTTTGTGTAAAGACTCTTTATTACAATTAAAGAAAAATCGTTTAATGGTTTTTGGAAATTCCACCTCTAAAGTGGTAAAAAGGGGGTTGAAATTTTGTATAGGAATAGAATTTTGTTTTGAGCTAGAGACTTGAAACTTTGTTTTAAAACTCTGTATTACAATTGAAGAAAAGTATTTTCATGGTTTTTGGAAATTCTACCTATAAAGGGGTAAAAAGGGGGTTGAAAGTTTTTATAGGAATGTAATTTTGTTTTGAGCTACAGACTTGAAACTTTGTGTTAAGACTCCTTATTATAATTAAAGAAAAATGTTTTCATGGTTTTTGGAAATTCAACCCCAATGGGGGTAAAAAAGGGGTAGAAAAATTGTATGAGAATGGAATTTATTTTTGAACTAGAGACTTGAAACTTTGTTAAAAGACTCCTTATTAGAATTAAAGAAAAGAGTTTTCATAGTTTTGGAAAATTCAACCCATATGGGGGTAAAAAAGGGGTAGAAAGTTTGTATGAGAATGGGATTTATTTTTGAGCTAGAGACTTGAAACTTTGTGTAAAGACTCTTTATTACAATTAAAGAAAAATGATTTAATGATTTTTGGAAATTCTACTCCTAAAGGGGTAAAAACTAAAAAGGGGGTTAAAAGTTTGTTTTTGAATGGTTTTTTTTAGCTAAAGTCTTGAAACTTTGTGTAAAGACTCTTTATTACAATTTAAGAAAAGTGTTTTCATGGTTTTTGGAAATTAAGGGGGTGAAAAGGGGGTAAAATCTTTGTATGGAAATGGAGATTATTTTTGAACTTAAATGTTTTTGTAATTTTTTTTTATTTAAATCAAAGAAAAGTGTATAATTTAAACTTTCGTGAGTCATTCTGATATTAAATTGCAACGGTTAACACTCACGTATTTTTATCACAATACGCGTGACATGTTTCGTCTGCGTCGGGCAGACATCGTCGGACAGACAGAGTGTTGCTATCACTCACCTTCGCTGCCCGAGCCCGGCGTAGGTAACGGTTCGCGCGGGACGAAGCGGGAGCGGGGTGGTTCGCGCAATCCGGTGCCGTCGTTGCGGGAGTCTGAATTGTCGGATCGTCTGACGGTATCAATGACAAGCACACCGAACTAACCGTGTCCACCAAATCGCCACCACACAAATTCACGTTCCCTCTAGGAAGCACTGGTTTCCAAGCCGGTGGCAGAGTCCAACCTCCGTCGCGGTTGAAATTAACCGTTAACCGTTGCAATTTAAATTAAAGTGTTTTTATAGTTTTGGAAAATTCAACAAAGGGGTAGCAAGGGAGTTGAATGTTTGTTTGAGAATGGTATTTTTTGAGCTAGAGACTTGAAACTTTGTGCAAAGACTGTTCATTATTAAAATATTAAAAAGTGGTTTGCTAAGGGGGCTAAAAGTTTGTATGGAAAAGGAGATTCTTTTTGAGCTAGAGGCTTGAAACTTTGTGAAAAGACTCTTTATTAGAACAAAAGAAAAGTGTTTTCATAGTTTTGGAAAATTCTACTCCTAAGGGGGTAAAAACGGGGTTGAAAATTGATGAAGTGGGGAAATAGAGAGAGAACTGTATGCATCAATTCCTTATTAAAATTAAAGAAAACTGGTTTCATGTTTTTTTTGGAAATTCCACCCATAAAGAGGTGAAAAGAGTGTTGAAAGTTTCTATGGCGGACAGTTTTCTTTTGTATCCATAGACTTCAACTCAACTTTGTTATTCAAGTATGTAGGTAATCATTTATGCTATATTACCGGATGGTTGTCTGTAAGAGACAAAGTTGCCTTTTAGCGATAATACCGCCTGTTGCCAACATCTACCTAATAAAAACTTAAACGTTATCAGTAGTATTAATTACTTTTTGCTGAGTGTAGGTTATATCAAGTCACATTTAAAAAAGATAAAACAAGGTATGAAAATCTGTAGGAAGAACCCTATTATACGCGGACGAAGTCGCGGGCGGAAAGCTAGTGTGTTATAAAAACAGTGTTATAACCGTAATTTCAAAGTTATTATCCACTAAAACATTGTCCAATAAGTATAAAATATCCAAACAATGTCAATTTATACTGCTGGAGCATAAAAAGTGAAATGAAAACGTTTAGAAAAAAGTTAATTTAGAGAGTCAATACGAGGGAGGGTTTGAATTGAGTAGGGAGCCATTTGTTAAATTACTGAATGTAAAAATTAATGTTTATTGATGCATGGGCTGGCCTGCGCCGCGCCATTCTCTGCGGCCGATGAAATAGCTTGACGCCTTTGTGTAGGGCTGTGTAAAAAATGTAGCTCAATTAGATACATTCAAACTCAATTAGTTGTGTATAAAAGTCTATAATAAATTTTGTATGACAACCTTGCACTATTGGCTGATACTAAAATCAACTGTGACAAGTATTAGCCAATAGACAGAATGTGCTAGGGAACACTAGCTAATAATGGTGCTAAGATGAGTAGATAGATAGCTGTAATTTGTGTGAATATATTAATCATGCCGACAAAGACACGTAAAGTGGGGGGTGATATTTTTTCGTTTTACCCCTAAAGTGTGAGTTATCGATGCACTCAGCACCGAGGTGATGCAGCGGAAGGCGGCATTTCGATTGGCGGGAAGACAATCTGCAACCTGCGTTTTGCTGACGCCACGCACGACTCTCTTGGCTTCTAGTGAGGAGGAGATGAGTAGATTGTTCCGACGAATTGAAGCGGAGAGCATCAAATTAGGACTTCATGTCAACCATGATAAAACCAAGCAAATGTTTGTTAATCGGACCCAATCTCCTTTACGAAGCTTGGAACTGCAACATCTAGAGTATGTCAGTTCTTTCGTCTACCTCAGCACACTCATAACGAATGATTGTGGCTGTGACGGGGAAATAATCCGGAGGATCTGCATTGCGAAGGGAGCTATGTCACATTTGGATAAGATCTGGAAGGATCGCAGCATACAGAGGCAGACCAAAATCAGACTTGTGCGTTCCCTGGTGTTCTCAATTTTCCTGTACGGTTCTGAGACATGTATCCGTGCTGACATGAGGAATCGTATAAAATCGTTTGAGATGTGGTGTTGGCGCCAGATTTTACGGATTCCATGGACAGCAATGCGTAATACTTACTAACCAGTCCATACTTGACGAGCTACGCATTAAACGCCGGTTGTCAACGATATGCCAGGACCGCCTTCTTACGTTCTTCGGACACCTCTCTCGACGTTCCCCAGAAAGCTAGAGAGCGTCATAATGACGGGAAAAGTTGAAGGCAAGAGACCCAGGGGCCCTCCCCCTACTAGATGGTGCTCCCAAATAACTGCACCCATGCAATTAAATCTGCACGAGACAATGCATTTGGCGAGAGATAGGAACCTATGGAGGAATCTGGTCTTCAAGAGAATGACATGATGTCACGATCCTCAGCATTGAGGGAACGACTGATGATGATGATGATGAATAACTAATAATTATGAATATTCTAACTGACGGACTAAATATAATAATACTTTTTCAACCTTGTCGTCATGCTATTGTATTGTAAAGTTGCCACATATTTCCAATACATGCTTATATAAACTGTACCAAAACTCTCGGCTTATCAGAAACCCGTTATGTTACGAGATATTTTCAACATCATAAACACTGACGTAAAGTTAGGATTTTCTTCACTAGACCTGCCAATACGCTACTTTGCGCACTAGTTATTACTAAGTTTACGAACTTGGATAACACTCCAGATTTTGTGAAGGTTGACCGAAACTATCTTAGAACCACGTCAATAGAGGTGATCCGGTAAATGATGTAATTTATAAAGTTATTGAATGTAGGGACTAGGGACCAGTTATTACACGTACAATTTAGAATACGTAGGTACAGTCAACCAACTGAATTTCTTAGGTCACGATAGAACCATGTGGTTATGGGTACATTATTTCTATATCTTCTACGACAGTGATTATTGAGTGATCGATGTAGTTCGTGATGAGTAGTTAAATCGACAAGGTTCTACTACTCGACTAGCACACTGTAAATGCCAAAGTTCTTCTGAAAATTGTATGACGTGTATGTTGGGGCTGTTACACAACACGGTGCAGAGTTAGCTGAGACTGAGGCTACCGATCGGAAGTGCCACCGTCGATATCGGGTGTCGTATGGCTCGAGAAGATAGGCATCAATTGTGAAAACGCGCAAACGCGTTCAAATGTGGTCTATACATACCCATTGTCATCTTAATTCAATCCCCATTATTAGTTCAGTTTTTTAAAAGTAAAGTGGCTCTGACCAGTGGGACAATTTCGCCAGTATCAAGGTTTATTACCACAATGTGAGTTAAATAATTTTTAAGAAAAAAAAACCGACTTCATTTGGTTCCCGGTAAAAGTGAAATTTTAAATTTGTTTGAGTTAGCCAGTTTACTTCACAAATATCCAATACACCGCACGTGTAAGATTGAAAATTGAGGAGCTTTCTTAATGTCCCAGGGCTTCCATCATTACATGCGAAGTATAATCAAACGGAACTCCCTTGTATAATAAAACAAACAAAATAACAATGTGTTAAATTGGATGACAGACTGTAAATTATCGAGCAGTTTCAGTATGCCATCCCTGATTATCAACATCAGGTACACTCCAGCAAAATGATAGCCACAGTAAGAAAATGCCTAAGCTAATTATGAACACCCTCTAATCACAATAAACGTGCCGTTCAAATTTGAGGAGTTCTCTGAATTCTTCAAGAACTCCATCATCAGACTAGAAATCTAATCAAAAAGATGAATGTCACAACTAGGATAATAAGTAGAGCTAGGTTTATTGACCAGTTCCACTTTGCCATCCCTGGTCTTCATCAAAATGTTGGCTCCCCCAAAACAATGTTTTAGTTACTTAAGGAAAACCTCAAATCAGAATGCATGTGCCGTTAAAATTTGAGGAGTTCCCTCAATCCCTCATGAATTCCATCATCAAAATAGAACTATAATCAAATAGGACTATCCTGAAGGTATTTCTTTACAAAGAAAAGATGAATGTCTCAAATCGGATGATAGAGCTGGAAATTACCAAGCAGTTCCACTTTGTCATCCCTGGTCTTCATCATCAGGTCCACTCCACCAAATTGATGATGTTCGTAAAGAAATGCTCGAGTGTCTTAAGAAACTACCCAAATCATCATGCATGTGCCTTTCAAATTTGAGGAGTTCCCTCAGTTCCTCATGGATCCCATCATCAGAAATTGATTTTGAAAAAAACGGGACAAACCTGGAACCATCTATTTTCAGACAAAAAAATATTTTATTAAATCGGATGATAGTCATGGGAATTACCAAGCAGTTCCACTTTGCCATCCCTGGTCTCCATTATCAGATTCACTCCACCAAATTGATGATTTTCGTAAAGAAATGATCGAGTTTCTTAAGAAATCACCCAAATCAGCATGCATGTGCCTTTCAAATTTGAGGAGTTCCCTCAGTTCCTCATGGATCCCATCATCAGAAATCGATTTTGAAAAAAACGGGACCAATCTGGAAACATCTACTTTCAGAAAACAAAAAAAAAATTGAAATCGGTTCAGTAATGACGGAGTTCTGAGGTAACATACATTAGAAAAAAAAATAAAAATAAAAAAAATTCAGACGAATTGAGAACCTCCTCCTTTAGAAATATTGAAGTCGGTTGAAAAATACTCTGAGCGACGTTGTACGATAAGGCTGCTTGACCTCGGAACTACCTACCGGGTGATGACAAATCAAGAAGGTAAGACGCGTCTCAAGAGTACGTAGGTATACTATATATAGGGTTTTGTTTGCTAAATGTTGTTTAATATGTAATTTTGATAGCTAATTGTGCAGTAAACTAACGAAGCAGTATACAGCTACTGAAGAATTAATCCTGAAACGAGTTCAATCACTCCCTTGGTCATCAAGCAAAAGTTGTGAAGAATTTACCATGAGTACTTCCATAGTGTCCGGCAATCTTAGTTCGTCGTGTGTTGACGCCACAACCGCCTGCAGCTTAAAAAGGTATTTAAGTGGATAGGTTTTTGTTGGTTTATGTAATGCTGTACGGGGAATAATTGAACCAACGTATGTATTATTATCTATGTACCTACATATATCGCAGGCACCATCACTTGTTTATATCGAAGGCAAAATACGGAACAGTACATATTACTACCAAAACCTGATTATCAAGTTTACGGTCACAGAGCTCAAGAGTCGCCTTCATGTTTACAAAGTCCTTTCACTACTTCGGCCCGTCTTAGGGATCACGAACGTAAGTAAACTCTCTATTTTACAATAGTTTTTAGTCCATATAACCCATGTATCTCGGCCAATATTTACCATTTATTCAAACCGCATATAAAACCGAGAAGTACGTCCCTAAAAGCGCTTGTTTATAGATACGAGTGTGCAAACGGTGTGTTAACAAATCTTATTTTAGGCAACGAGATATCTATTAAGTATATAGGTACGTTAATATGTACTTACTTCAACATGTTCTATTTAGTACACGTCGATTAAACACACTAGGTCGTGTCCGCGGCGAAGACGTCTTAGTAGGTTGAAAAACAGCCTATCTGTGTTTCCATACCTCAAAATCTTATTGAAAACATCCTTGTTTAAACATTGGATTTCCTCATTAAAACACTCAGGCATTATACTGAGTAAAATAAGCGTATAAAGTAAAAATATATCGGTCTTCATCTTAAAAAATCTTCTAATATTTATTTCGGAACGGCACGGGGTCTTAGAAAGGGCGCCGACGGTCAACCCGTCAAGCACATGACCGATGCATGCCGATGACAGCACACTATCCTAATCCGGTCAAGTGTGAGCCGAACTTGCCCGGGATGCTACCTGGCCTGTTAATATTACTAAACCATTCTTAAACTAGTGTTCGACTTGGATAAACCAGTATAAGGGCGCAATGTCTATGAAAGTCTGGGGACTGATAGAATTCGGCCACATGTCCCATCAGACAAAACTATGAACTTTCCGCTTTACGCTTTAGATAATTTAAACTCAAACGCATTTGGGAATGTAAATACACAAACTGTCAAAAAAAAACATGAATATTACAAGAATTGGAGGATTATGGATTGTGGAATGTCAGATGGCCATGTGTCTGTTTATTGATAAAAAAGTCGCTAGTTGAAAAAACAAATCCTAAACCATAGAAAATAAGCCTGCAGACTTACAGCTGTTCCCTATCAGTAAGGAACCTATTGTGTGGTCTGAAAGTGTTTAACCTCATTAAAACTCACCCCTAACTCGTTTCTGACGATTAGCTAGCCAAGGGGATCCTGGACTTTTATGGTATTCATAGAGAAGACGTCATGATTACGCAGGTTAGTTAAACATCCAAAAGTCAAGTTATTCTGTATCGTTAGAGGCGAACGCCGGCGCACGGTAAGTGTCGAAAATAAAACTTTTACGCAACCAAGCGCAAGTTTCACGGAACCCCCTAATCATGAGTTTGAATAAGGTTCAGGATAAATAAAGGTGTAGAAATATGAATGGATAAAATATGTATATCGTTTTGGGTCGGATTTGTAACAGCAGACGCGTGACAGGATATTTTCTGGGCACATTTTTCTAAGAGGATTTGCATGGGGAAAAGGAAAATGATGTTATGTGAAGTGAAACTATTATACTCGTAATCAAAGCGAGACAAGGAAAATAACGTATAAATAACGATTTCTTTCCATCATTTACACGTTACTTATTATGTTATTCACTTTGGACGTTTTGTGTGCCGAAAGAGTGCGCAATATCTACAGCGAGAGTTAATTAAGCTTTACGTACGAATATTACCTACATTATTATTACATAATTAAGCGAAACAATCACTGCTATAGGTATATTAAATATTTGGTCGGAAGCAGAAATAAGTATAGTATTTAATATATCTATAATAGTGTATTCGACTTGATTAGATCTAGATTTAACTAGGTAACGCCTAACTGTAGTCTGTACTTTTAGGTACCTACTTATTTAAAAAAATTTAAACAAACAAAATCATTTGAGTTGGTCATTTGGCCAATGAGGTAACAACATTTTGTATCCGTCATCACAATTCATCGTATGGAATGCCGTCATTGGCCAAATTACCAAGTCACGTGGTTTTCTTTGTTTACATTATTTATACCTATATGTATGAACAAGGTAGGTACTTGTGTATTTACACTTAATCAAGTCAATTATAAGAAACCCATTTTATTTTAGATGTCTTTCTTTGTACCTGAATATTATTATTAAAATATTAATATTATTTAAAAACATATGGAAAATGTAGTTACCTAATATTAATAAACATAAAAATCTTATTTATTAATATTAAAAAAACCTGTGTCGCCGTCGCAGAACGTAGATTATGTGAAAAAATGGATTTATGTAGCAATTAAAAGTTCATATTACCTACAGTTTTAATTAGTCAACAATACATTTTTTATACTGATTTTACTTCAGTTACTTTAGTTAGAAAGATCATGAAAGATATTTGAAAACCATATAGTTTTTAGTTAATAATCTGAAGTTAATCAGTCAATCAGATACTCTATTATTTTATTTCTTAGTTAGTGAAACATGCCTCTATAATAATATAAAGTTCATCATATAGTCACAGACACAGCACCTTTGTCGCAATGACATCACAAATCACAATAGAGTAAGTACGAGGAGTAAAAGTCTAATAAATGCAGCGGTATTCATGAATACGCAACATTTAGGTACTTATATTTGGTAGGTATATCACTGCGAACCTTACTTCTTATAAATCAATTGTCAATTAAAATGTTACGCAACGTGACAATTTTTTTTTCAACATGTAGCTCAACTTTTCATGGATTTTTCGTCGTGTTTCGTGCAGAATTAAATTTGATAGATCAGTCTGAATTTTATCCAGAGTTAGAAAACTAGAGTTTTCAGAATCAAAATAGATTGTTTCCAATTTTGTTATACCTGTGGAACAGTACTCGCAAATATATTTTTAATGATATTTAATATGGCTAAAATAGAACAGTGGACCGAAACGATTTTTTAGCTGCTTTATATTCGTCAAAAACTAGTTTAAAGTTTAAATGTATTCGAGTAAAAACCGTAAATTGTTCATATTAACTAACACCGTTCTATTTATAACATTTAAAACTTTCGCGATTTAAACACATATTTAAACATAATTATTAAACGGGTCTAACGCGAATTAATTTGTTTACCTTATTTACCGACGTTTCGACACAGGTTTCACTGGTCATGGTCGCGGCTGACTGATGACCCAGCAAAATGTCAAAACAGAGATTTGTGTAACTACCCAACGAAAAGTCTATGTAGAAATTTGGGGTAAACACACAATTTTTAAACTACCCACAAAACATATGTTAATTATTGTCAATAGTCCGACACACGACACTCACAATATCCCCGCGCACATCCGAAGATATATCCCGTGGCTGCAACTTCTGGATCACTGGTCCCCAAGTTGGTGATAAGTTAAAACCATCCTCCCTATTAAAATTTCTGTTTGCTGGGACATCAGTCAGCCGCGACCATGACCAGTGAAACCTGTGTCGAAACGTCGGTAAATAAGGTAAACAAATTAATTCGCGTTAGACCCGTTTAATAATTATGTTTAAATACCGTTCTATTTACTCCCTATACTCCTCTATTGTGAATTTGTGACGTAATTACGACAAATGTCCGGGGTCCAAATTAGCACCATACGATTCTATAATATTTCAATACTTCTCTTGTGTCTGTAGAGTCCCTCATTGAAATTGTTACTCATAAGTAGGGCCCGGAATTTTGCGTGCGGTTTTTGAAAAGTCATAGGGAGAGAACGCTGATGTTTATCGATATATCGATAAATCGAGAGTGTTTTTATTGGTGTCTTTAAAGAATTATACCTCAAACTTTCCGAAAATACATACTCTTTTCAACGGTCAATGACGAAAAAAGTTATATGTATAAATGAAATACCAACTGATTAAGGTTTGAATACCCCTATGACAGTGTCTGTACATATTATGGTGTTCCCACACTGACTGTTATAAATGTTATAAAACACGGTGTGACAAGGATAGTATAACGTGACATTATCATGTTAGCGAAAGAGATATAATGTTATATAACAATGTGCCAATGTGGGATATCGCATATAGATATCAATAAAGAGTTGATAAACTGAGTAGGTATTTGCTTGCAAGCATGCAAGTGTTATTTTATTAAGGGTTCAATAACTCTATGAGTGAATGACCGATATGTCGATAAATATTGGTGTTCTCTCCCTATGACATTTCAAAAACCGCACGCAAAATTCCGAGCCCTGCTCATTAGAGTTTAAAGTTCTAGACAATTGTTTTCCGTCATTCAGTAGAAGTAAAAGTTTTTTATACCTATCCACACTACGAGGCGATTCTAAACTCATGAATGCATGTAGGTACGAGTCATGGACAAACAAAAATTAGAATCGAGTCTACTATATGAAAAAAAAATGTTTAGTATTATATGCCACTCCCAGATGGAGTCACTAAGGCCCAAATTACACTATCATATCATAGATATATCATAGTGTAATATGGTTCTAACGCAGGTTTCAGTTCTATTCAATTTATTCAACGCTTAGACCTCATCAGTCATAATATTTAACCTTAAATAAATGGCGCCGTGGAACCCAAAAATGGATAGCTGAGCATAAATGGATGGAAATGAGACATACTACTACCTACTGCTGATTCCGCGTTATTGACGCATTCAAGCAAAAGCCTGCATTTTAGATGTACTTAATAAATTTTTCATAACAGTCCTCTTGTTTTAATCCACAAGTACACAGGGAGCAAGATTGCTTAGCGCCTGGCATTGTAAGGCGGATCAACTAGTGTACAGCGACATTAGATATTTAGCTTATTTCCCCACGGGCCCCACTCATATTTCGCCTGCACATGCATATGCAAATACATTGTTATAAAGCAAGCTTGTATTAAATCAGACGTGAATTCCTCGTGGACACTGACTGCTTGTGAAGCAGGGGCTGGACTGGAAGCACTTTAAATATGTACTTTCCATTTTCTAGAACCAACGGTAAATTTCATAACTAGTAAGTCTAAAGAATAGCTATTCTGTTGCTGAAACTATTCATAAATGTCTAGTCTTTTGGATTTGATTTTAATTTTACACTAGTGACCCGCCCCGGCTTCGCACGGGTGCAATGTAAACCTTCCTCTTGAATCACTCTATCTATTAAAAAAAACCGCATCAAAATCCGTTGCGTAGTTTTAAAGATTTAGCATACATACCTACATACAGACACCGGGAAGCGACTTTTTTTAATAACTATGTAGTGATTATTGACGAAGGTTATTATTTTAAGCGGATTTGTAAGTATTTGCCTACACTCGACCTGAAACGAAGTATTTTGTACCTAGTTACTACATAAACAAATACATCAGTGAGTACTGAAGACACACCGTTTAAAAAATAAAAACATACTTCACTTAACATTAATGTTATTTCGTTCTTATTTAAATACATTTTACAAACTTAATTGCCATTCCATTTTAATGAGATCCCAGTAAATTGATAAAGACTTCTAAAGATTCTCATGTTGTTACAAATTAAACAACGGTCCTAATTAGAATATTTCTTTATTATAATTTTGTTCTTACAGTAGAATTTAGATAATTGAAGAATATACGGCCAGACGCCTATGTACCTGTACCTATACAGAAGCCTTAGAAGGCCTTAATAATATGCATTTGATAATCAGCAGGGTCCTATTGTGCACTCCGTGAAAGGCGGAAGGGGGGGGGGGTCATTTCCATTGCAGAAATTTTCAGCTAATATGATATTTATAGTAAACTCTTAACAGATCGATGTTTGCTACTGCAATGTATCGCCCTGGCGAGATATCTGTATTTGGTAAGCTCCTGCATCCTGCACTTTGCTACTTGAATCATGTGCCACTTTCTCGTGGTTACATTATTGAGTAACCCTAAACCGCTAATACGAAATTCATAGGAATTGAAAACAGCAAACATTATGGTGAATATATAGTACGTGCCAATGCATGCATAGATTTCCACAACGATTATTTAAATCAGGTTGCGCATTATAGCATCGTTCTCACTGAACAACACGTGGAAACCAATGTGAGTGTGTATCCCGGTTAAGTTTAGTATTAGGTACTTATATTTTTACAGTTGCGCCGAACGCGATACAATACTACCTAGTAGAATTAATAACCTATGAGATGTGCATATTTAGGTATTTGCATCTATTCTGGCACCTTAGCTCCCAGTGGATGAACAGATTTGTTCAACTCACAAGCCGCTGGTTATTTTGTTGAGGATTGAATTGCTGTTCGAGTTTTTTTTCACTTATTTAGGTTTAATTTTGTAAGGGGAAATAAAGGACGTCCGCAGCTCAAAATGCTACTTTTTGCATTGAGTGAGCGGTATGTGCAAATAGTAATTCCTCTTGAAACGCTGTCCTACAAAGTACATGACATTATGACTACCAATGAATATGATTGCACATCACAAATAATACTTAACCACGGGTGAACGTGAAAGTAACTAAACATTTCATATGCATTCGCGTAGCTCGTGTATGCAGTGTTGTGCTGTGTATGGCGGTTAACATATAACTTATTCTCTTCGTAGTTCGTAGATACTTGAATTACTTGGTTCCTAACTTGAGAATAGCTCTTGAGATAGGTAATAAGAAGTTGAAGTGGCCAACAACCAACGGTATAGGTAGATATCTCTACAAGTATAATTCTAATATTGATTATTAAAGAAGCCTTTATTTTAAATTTAGTTACATGGGCCATTTTATTTAAATCTGTACAATACACTTTTTTTGTGTGATTTCTACTCAAAGTAAGGAGGTCTTTCGATCCTTAACAGGAGACAAAATGTATAGGTAACGAGATTTTGTATCCACTTCCGTTTCCATTTTTCATACACTTTGTATGGCGGTAGAATGGAAGGTTTGAAAATACGTAGGTATTCTTATGGAAGTTTTGGAACAAATATTAATTTTTTTAATATGTTAAAATGTTAGCTAAAAATCAGTTCCAGAGGTCAATCTATCTTCGCCTTCTCAGTGTTTTTGGTTGCACCCTTGAAGAACCCGTTAAATCTGTTCCACTAGGTAACTGATGGGAGGATACCAGTGTAGTGTACACATTGTCGTTTATTTCCAAACCGACCCCTGAACTAAATCCACAGCGCAGGTTTTGGTTAAAATACACAGAGAGCGGATGCTGTGTGTGTATATTTTTACACTTGACTGTAGTCAAGTGTTAAAGTATGGGTGCAAACATCATACTCTAAAATATGTCCAATAGCATCATATTTCGGTATAATAAGAAAGTAGTAGGTACTATCACGTTCAAAATTGCATGGGCAGTTTATGAATGAATTCATTCATAAACTGCCCATGGACTTTTGACACATACAATATTTATAATAAGATATTTTGATAATGTCAGGATAATACGAGCATCCTCAAATGTAAACTTCGCCCGTTTTACACTCTCTATCTACCTCGATTTTACACTTAAAATAAAAGTCTCGCACAGATCCGCAATAGTACGCGGCACGCGCGATGCTCAAAGACCTGGAGTCGTGCGTTCACCTCAACTGTCACCGCGCGACTTAGCTTTAATGACTCGAGTTTGTAATCGTTTTTCCGCCCGTGATACATACCTACCATGTTTTTCATCAGATTTGCGAGGAAATTAATAATAAACTTGCTAGGTATATAGCATATTTGTTTAATTAAAACCTCATTGTCAGAATAAAATAAAAAACATTATTCCCAAGACAAATAATAAGTTATTACTTTACGCCCGTGGGCATTACGTTTAAGTATGCATGCTTATAATATGAAGCGTTTCGGAAAACTAGTTTTAACTAGGGACGTATTTTGCTTAAAACGGGGTATTACGGTAATAACATTACCTATATATTATTTATTTTACAGATATTTAAGAAACATTTAAATTTTGGGGCGCCGTCATACAGCCACATTTCCATTTTACTAGATCTCCTGGCGGTCCGAGTAGAGATCACCGAACGTCGAGTATTTAAATGAAGCCTTTCCATCCCTTTAATACCCACGCCGACCGAAGGCTACTTCGTTAGGCGGTTGCCTCCGACATCCTGTATTACTATTGCTTACCAATACGCAAGCGAGTCAATTGTTCAGTATCGACCACGTAAATAAATCGCTCCGAGGGTATTTGATAGGGGAAAATTATTAATTGCCTAGCAAAATATACTGAATTGCACAGCAAAAAAATCTAAATACACATCCGAGCAATGTTTTGATGTGTTTTTATTATTTTGTAACGAAATTGAATTTCTTTGTAGCAAATGGTACACACGATTGATCTTCATAATAAGCAAAATTATACCTTAGAGGAATGAGATTTTTTTTAATAGGATTTATTTTATTTTTTTTGTATTTTTGCGACTCGAGATTTACCTATGCAACGAACGTCGCGGACGGTGCGAGCGGTTGCTACTCGTAGTAGGGACTAATTCACACGAAATCGATGAGTCCTTAGGTCTACCTATCCTCTAGGACTGCTTCGGAAAACCCATAGAGAATATGGAGATTTTGGAATCTCGATAATCAGTTTTGTATACTCGAGCGACTGTTATATAAGGAATATATAACAGTAATTCATCAAGCATAAACAACTCATTTTAAAATATATAGTATCATACATCATTTAATACCTTCTTATTTAATTTATTAAATAATAAAAAATAGTATATAATGTGGTGTTTACTTCAGGCTTTGTTTGCCATTGACAGCTGATTATTCCAAATAATTTAAATATCGCTGATTTCAGATTTAAATAGCATAGAGCATTAAAACTTCTGGAGCATAGACGAAACTAGAGATTTAAGGCAGCTAGCTATACACTATTCATCAAATACGCGCGTTTCTAATAAAGCGTGGTTAGGGCGTCTGCCGCGAAAGCAGGAGGTCGCTGGTTCGATCCCAGCCCTGCTCACCGGGGGCCTTGGTCACTTTTTCTGAAGTATATGTCATCTCTTTCAATTTATAATTATGAAATAAGTTAAGGGGAATTGTAACAAATTAATATGTAATAATAATTTATGTAAACGGGAAAGGCGTCCCGTTACACCTTATTTAAGCATGAATACATTGTATTATAATTGAATAAATTGGTCAATTACTTTTTAAATTATCATCAAATTTGCAAAAACCTATTTGTGGCATTCGAATGGGGAAAAAAAATCTTGTTCATAATTATCTGGTCACGATTGTATACCTAATAGAGGATTATAGTTCCTTAAATTTAAGGAACTATAATCCTCTATTAAGACAGTAGTTTCCCTGCAGGGTAGCTACAAATTCGAACAAGCTGCGTTTGAGGATGACGCAAATTAAACACTAAAGCGGGCTCATGTATTCACACCTTAATGGCTCTATGACACCGTTTCTAGAGGCCGAAATATCGAAATATCGAATGGGGAAAAAAAATCTTGTTCATAATTATCTGGTCACGATTGTATACCTAATAGAGGATTATAGTTCCTTAAATTTAAGGAACTATAATCCTCTATTAAGACAGTAGTTTCCCTGCAGGGTAGCTACAAATTCGAACAAGCTGCGTTTGAGGATGACGCAAAATAAACACTAAAGCGGGCTCATGTATTCACACCTTAATGGCTCTATGACACCGTTTCTAGAGGCCTAAGAGGTTCAAAGGCTTGAGGTAAAACGCTTAATCCCAACCTTAGAAGCAACGTCACGTAAGAAAACAAAGGGCACCGGCTGAGTGAAATATTCAGGGTGAGAGCTCCTGTCGGTGCGTAAATGCCTCACTACCGGAAACTAGCGCTCGCTTCCGCTTCCATACGAGATCCGTTTTCGTCCGACACCCGCGAGATCTTGGCTTGAATTTAAAGGCAAGGATTATTCACACTATTACGGGACGGGACGGGGCGGGGCGGGACGGGACCATCTATCAGTTTCTATAGAAAACGCCTAGTGACATCCGAGGGTTGCGACCTATCACGTGATTATTTCTATAGAAATTGACAGATCGTCCCGTCCCGCCCCGTCCCGTCCTAGTGTCAGTCACCACGGTAGAGCGCCATCTCTCGGGAAATTGGGCTACTAATTTATACAAACTAGACGGGTTATGTATGTTGGGTTTTCGGGGGTAACTTTGATCGCGTGAACCGATTTGAAACATTCCTTTTTTATTAGAAGGAAGATACGTGCGGGATGATAAATTAAGTACTCAACATAAAAAAAATGTTTGCATATACGGTTAAATTACAAACTTAATTCAGAAATTATTTTATAAAATTTTTCAAAAACCGTTCAACTAATCAAGTTCAAAATAATTTTCCAATAACGTTCTTATAAACTTCTACTTTTGAATTTTTTTCATGTTTTGAACTCATAGTTCAAAAGTTAGAAGGGGAGGGGGACACATTTTTTTTAAACTTCTGGAGCGATTATTTTTGAAAATATTAACTTTATCAAAAACTGTTTATGGAAAACCCTCATTATTTTTCAAATACCTTTCCAATGATATGTCTCACTCTAGAGTTGAAACGAAAAAAAAACACCCCCGCTTTACCCTAAAAAAAAATTGTAACCACTTTTTATTTTACCACTTTATTGGCGTGACCGATATACATTTTAGTACAAAAGTATAGCTTGCTAGTACTTATAGTCACTGAGATTATTCGCGGACGGACAGACTTGGCGAAACTATAAAGGGTTCATAGTTGACTACACACACAACCCTAAGAAAAGACGCAAATTATGAGTAAATCGAAACATAATGACAAGTATCTTTAAAAATTGATTTCAGTGGAAGCGTTTGAATAAGGATCCCATGAGGAATTCTGGTGTTTTTTAAAACTTCAAAATACGAGGTACCTACTTCTTAAAAACCTTGACTTATTAAAAAAAATAGGCCACAAAGCAGACCAAACACGTCAAAAAATGTGAGTCAGAATGACATTAGCGAACTTGCATTGATAATGTTACAAACGTTAAATACACGTAAAGCGTAAGCATTAAGTGTCAAACTCATACACTTTAAAAGTTAATAGGCGGTTTTTCACTTAAAGAAACATCACGTTCTAAACAAGCTGAAAGAGTCGCAACTGCTGCAATTTTACGGCGTAATTTTTTTCGCTGATTGGGTATGCAGTTCTTTTATCCTATATCTATGGGTACCTATAAGGAGGCCTTTATTACCAATATTTTTTACATTCAAGCAAAATTTTATTGAGGACCGCAACATACTTATCCAAAATCTTAAAAAAAAATCCGGTAAGGTCGGAAAATCGCCCTGCCGTAAAAATTACACTTTAACCATCGACAGTGCTTATCCAACCTCAGTTTATTTCTGTTGGTTGCACTGAGTCCAACACAAAGAAGGAACTAAAACTTACCAGCATTAATGTACAATCGCAGTTGATTTCTCATTGTTAAAATATGGATCAGACAGAGAGCCCGAGAGGTATAGCAGGATTTAATTTGTGGAGACCAGCGGGATGGCTACTGCGTACAGCGACCATTTAAAATTTTTTATCCCCCTCTCTGTCACTTTTATATACTTGATTGAAAAAAAAAACGACTAAGTGCATGTCAGGCATGTTCAGTGTAGGCTTCCATAGTTTACCGTCCGTCACAATAGGCAAACGTATAGTCTGACAAGCAAACGAACGCAGTATCAGTAGGACAAAACAACTATATCCATCCCTAATTTTGGGGTGGTAATACTAGCGTAAGAAAAATACAGTATGATACTCTAGAGAGCATCATACTGTCTTTTTCTGCAAACGCAGTAACGGTAGGTTAGAAGTGTTAGAACCTACCATTACTGCGTTTGTTAGCTTGTCAGACTATTAAAAGTGTTCTAATAGATACCGTGCGCATACACGTAAATACAAAATGTAAAAAATGGCTTACCTGAGCGGGTACAAAATATTTTTTCTTGAGTCTTTATAAAGCTCTACCATCATGTTTTTTTCCAAGAAGTAAGAGGGAGGGACACACACTTACATTTTAATAATAATAAAAAAAAAAAATTAAATATAAATTGTTGAATTGTACAGTTAATACTTTATGCAATACCTATTCTATTTCTAAGCTTCTAGGCACTCGTACCACGTATTATACAGCGTGCGTAGCCAAGATGCCAATCGCTCACGCTTAATAACGTATCGTAGCTACTTCTCTCTATCGCTCTTCCTTATTAGTGTGACACTGACAGTTGCGTTTCGTTAGCGACTGAGCGTGAGCAATTGGCATCTTGGCTACGCACCCTGATGTATGCATAATGTTTACCCCCCGATTTTTCACGAAAATACCTGAACGTGTCATGCTATTTCAGTCAGTGTCAGTACTTAAGTACCGAGGTCCATTGAAGTTGCATGACAAATACTAACGTTTCCGAGAAAATTCGAGGGCAAAGACACTTAACAGAGAGGTACAGACAGACCTATCTGTCAAACCAGGACCTACATTTGCAATACATTTTAGTAACGAAACGTAAGACGTGGACTTTAGTTATTGTTGATCACGGCTGAGAGGCCCTCGCCGAATAGGATTATGGTTTGTAGACACGGCGCTATCCCATTGTTCCGCAGGCTTAGACCTGAACAATCTGTACGCTACGTGCACTGTTTGTTAATTATAAACCAGCAGAGTATTACTGCGCGTGGCGTGACGTTGCTGCAGCATTCTGAGCGCATTCGAGAGGGGATCGTAATAGGAGCGGCGCATTTTTTGTAGCAATGTAGCATAATTTATACCAATGGAATATGTTACTAATAATCCGGAGTCATTCTATTTCTCAAATTTGAGTAGATATAACTTACAGTAATTTGACAGTGCAAGTAGGGAGGCAAAAACTTAAGCTGTCGCCAAATTAGACGGCAAAAACACAAGCTTTCAGTTGTAAAAAATAGGTAATTTACTTATCCTTTGTAACTGAATAATAAGCAAACTGGTACGACGCGATCTCCGGTGCTCTAATACGCGTGCTATTCAAAGTGCCATTGGGCAAAATCGGGGATGCGCCCTGAAGCTTGGAAGAAGCCAGCTGTCGAAGTTGATCAAGCCCAGTGGTGATGTCGTTGCCTCTAGGCCGGAGGTTCTTGCGGAGGTGGCAAAATTTTACAGCTAGCTGTACGCCTCGCATGCATCTCGACCTACACATCCCGATGTGCATCTCGACCTATGCATGTCAGGGCGATCCAAGAGGTACTCTCACCCGCCATTTTACCGAATACCTGCCAGAAATCAGCCAGTATGAAATTAGGAGGGCTTTGGAACAATTAAAAATGGAAAAACCCCGGGAGAGGACAGAATTACAACCAAACTTTTGAAGGCAGGAGATGCTCCTGTCCTAAACAGGCTCCAACAAATTTTTAATTCTGTCCTTTTCACTTTGAGAACTGAGGCGTGGAACAAGAGTGTTGTTGTGTTGTTCTTCAAAAAGGGTGACTAGACCCCCTTGAAGAATTACCGACCTATTACACTCTTGAGCCACGTTTACAATCTGTTTTAAAAAGTACTCACAAATCGTCTTGCGCGAAGACTCGACGAATTTTAACCGCCGGAACAGGTTGGTTTTCGAGGAGGATTCACCACCATAGACCACATTCACACAGTACGGCGGGCTATACAAAAATCTCAGGAGTATAACCAGCCCCTGTGCTTAGCCTTTATGGACTATGAAAAGGCATTGCTTGCAACGATGCCAAGTCGATTGGCGTTATTAAATCCAAGTGCTGAGTGGTCTTTACGATGCCACGATCTTGTTAGTCTAAGTACAGAACCAATAGTTGAGGCCTATTCCTCTGTGTACGTAATTTCCCGCAAATTATTCTTAAACGCACTCGAGATTCGCGGACGACATTGTATTCATGGACAAATCGTTGCAGGACTTACAAAATATGCTTAACAGCCTAGCTGACTCTTTTGGAGGAGAGACCCCCAGCACAGCAGCGTGATGATGATGAAGATGATGATTTATAGCATTATATTTTTTTCTTTTGTGCTATAAATTGGGCTAAAAGCCTTCGATTTGTGTAAACGTTTCGACTTTTCCTATACATAGTTCTTAGTATTCTGAGATCATCAATCACAAAGGCTATTATTTGCACAAAACAGACAGCAACTTTCCACCTGTTTGATACTAAGCCATGTGAGCGAGCCTTGAATCGGGTAAATTCATTAGACATGCAAACTAACACTATTAACAAGGTGTACATGTTCGGCCGTGCCGATGCAATGTGTGTAGTTCGGCCCTTCGACCAACACCGCCACAGTCCAGTGCCTATCTGTACCAATGAGAAATACTTGTTATAGATAGGCATTGGACTTGGAGATCATCAATAGGTGACAAAACTTTTTGCGTAAATACTTGGCACTATTTGAGCAAATTGATCCTACCGTCCTTTAGAAATGGGGCGAAATTGTATAAAAAGAACTTTCTCCTTTTTAAAATAAAAAAGTGAGTCTGACTAGCACACCGAGGGGTCCGTACAAAACGTATTTAAAAAAAAATTCTTCACTCTTAAAAACTCAATCGTTTTAGACTGTGCAAATTAAGCTCTTTCAAATGATACCACTTGACCTTGTACCTAACTAAATGTTAAATTTTTGCCTTCCAATTTATCGGACGTGGTTCAACGTGGTAACGCTGCTAGCGTTATGGGGACGTTTGGGCCGGGTACGATTCGGGACGGTTCCTTCAGTTAGTTTTATTATTAGTTAATAAGGATGACGAGGCCTAAAGCGGATGACATCATTGATTTGTGTGAGACGAAGCCTGTTGCGGATTTGTATTTGTGGCCACCTGACGAAGCCTGCGTTGTGGATGTTAACACATGACTTCTTTCTTTCTTTTTTTTTTGTATTGCTATTTTGTTTATGTGTTTTAGTTTTAATTTTATTTTTGTGTGGTTTATTATAGTTTGGATTTATCGGACATTTTCCATAAAAAAATAGTTTAAATATAAGATGAATCCACTTTTATTGCGGCTGGGTTAACCTTGTTTATTAGGGTTCCTTACCAAAATTGTAAAAAAGGAACCAAGGTGTGACTCAGTCCGCCTGTTTGTCTCATTGTTAAATATCTCGAGAACTACTACAACCTCGAGAACTATTAAAGCTAACGATTTAAAATCGCAAATTAATCCTGGCACATTGAGAGAGGATTGATTACATATAATGAATTTATTTTAAATGAAAAATGCCCTATAAAAGAGGGTTTCTAGTTACGGAGATATATCATGTTTAGTAAAAACCAGCATAAATGGCGATCTATTTTTTATTTCTATTTCGTACATTATACATTACAACACATCTTATTATGTTTATATTTTTGTAAGCCACCAAGCTCCGTTTGTAGGCCACACCCGGTATAGATGAATTGAAAGCCAAAAAATATGCTTAGTGGCCTTAGTATAAAAAGTGCTTTATGGCGATGAAATTAGATATGTTAGAACATATCTTGTTGAGATCTTGTTGCCCATAACCTCTTATATTCATATGAAACGCATGAATCATGAGCCACGACTGACATTTATTAAAAAAAATAAAACTACCATGAACCAAACCATAGACAATAATACAGAGGCAGCTATTAATGTATTTGGTATTTAAACATAACAGATATCAATTTTTATCCAAATCGGAGTTGATTTTACAAAATCCAAGATGGCGTCGGTTTTTACAATATTTACCCTAGATTCATTTTGTGGTCCCCACCGGATCCTCAGATATCAATTTTTATGCTAATCGAATTTCAACTTACAAAATCCAAGATGGCATCAAATTTTGGAATAATCTATAATTTTGGCTTGGCTTTGGCTAGATATCAATTCATGTGCAAATCGGAGTAAATCTTACAAAATCCAAGTTGGCGTCGGTTTTTTCAACATTTTACAATTTTGACTCTAGATTCATGTTAATCTCCCCGCCGGATCCTCAGATATCGATTATTATCCAAATCGCAGTTAATCTCACAAAATCCAAGATGGCGTCGCTTTTTACAATATTTTACAATTTTGACTCTGGATTCATGTGAAAGACTCCGCCGGATCCTCAGATGTCGATTTTCATCCAAATCGGAGTTAATCTTACGAAATCCAATATGGCGTCGGTGTTGAAATCATTTAACAATTATGACTATGGATTCATGTTATGGACCCCGCCAGATCGTCTTTAATCGTTTCTATTTATTAAACCGTTATTTTACAATACGCATATATAAAAAATGTTATATTCTGGTTGCCAAAAATATGAATAATTAAGTTAGACTTGATTTCCTAGAAACTGGCTAGAAGGCATATTAAACGGTCAATTTAAAATGTTCGGACGCAAAATACATGACTTATACCAAAATTTTCTGATAAACAGAAGCCCAAAGGATCATGTTTTGTAGTCCACTATGTAACATACACCAGGAATCTAATTTTTGAAACTGCTAATTTAGGAATCGCTGATATATTATTATTTTAATTTAATCTAAATTTTAAATTGATAGCTTAAGTAGTTTTCAAGATCTTTATTTAACGATGTGACTGATAGATATACTAAGTCGCACCATACGCGTTAGTTTTTTACCGTTTTGGCACGGAATCCTAAAAATAGACACTTAGTGAATGTACTCATGACACCGACTTTACTTCATATTTCTTTTGACATATACTAGATTAGCACTGAAATTCCGTATTAAAATTGTATATGTTGCATGTCATTTTTTGCATGCCTTTTCAGGTAGAACATAATTAATGCTATTTTTATTTTTTAAGATCTTATGTAACTATGTTCTTGCAATATAGAAATTGATTGATTGTATAGTCTAACATGATTCCTTAGTTAAATAGAAATACATAACGCTAATTTTGGGCGTAGGAAAAACCTATAGTTTGTTTTTTCGCACACAAACTAGGTTTTTCAATGATGATGTTCTAAACCGCCTATGGGCGCACTTTGGTGTCGGTAATAGAAATCGAATCCTCCTATATCGTGGGACAATTTCAACATTCAGCGATCTGCAAACCCCTTGCTTTTTTAAATTGCTTTAACTTCGGCATATAGCTAAGTACATTTAAAATAACACAATGGCATAGTTAGTTTAATAAAATTCTTAATTTTTTATTTTTAATATTTTTCGTACAAAATAATACCATATTGCATCACACGCGAATGTTAAATGGACATTACAATTAACTTTAGGTACCTACTTAGTAAGTGTCAACTATGACATATCAATTTCGTGTCGAATCCGTTTAGGTACACACTTGCAAACACCTAATCAGATAAATTTAAATTTGTGACTCATCATTAGAAAACCAGTGACTTTGTGATGTCCACTTAATTTAAGCTCAGGAATGTACCCTCAAAAGTAAAACAATTAGAATGAAAGTGTATAAAGAAGAAACAGTATGCATCCGCAATTTACCTTATCCTAACTTACCTATTAATTAATTACATATCAAATTGAGTTCGACGCGTCGCTTTCATCGTTAACGTTTGAATAATGGCCCCTATATTAAGGTGTCTTCATCCATAGTATTCAGTTGAAGTTACTTTTCGAAGTTCCTGATTAGACAGACAAGAGAAGACCTATTTGCTCCTTGGTATGGATATTATTCAATTGCACTATTCAGAAGCGCAACTTGGTCGTGCTATCATTACGTCGCGCCGTCTAGTATCCACGCGACCAATGACGCTTGATTACACCTTATGTACAAAATACGAATTCATCTAGCGAATTGTACATTGAAGAATATTTAGGAGCTATTCGCTTGAAAATTTTTGGCAGGAATATTTTGGACGCGTCGTAGACTTAATTTAATTTTTCTTTCGACGCAATTTTATTTTATTACACTTACCTTTTTATGGAGATGCTTATTTTTTTATTATTTCGTCACGTTTAAGATTGTGTTCGCAGATATTCTTGTATAGGTATTTGTGGATCAAGTAATATTAAAATGTGAGCGTGAATATAAGTAGCGTTTATGCTTTGTCATACGAGTAGGTATAACGTTTGTGTTATTGGCAAAATACGTTAAAATCGGATGCCGTAATGAAATTTAGAAACGCGAATGGTACCTACTGTGTTTGTTTTATTGTAATTAATATTCTCTTTTTTGTAATGTTTTGTAAGGTGTGCAATAAAGAGTTATTTTATTGTATTGTATTGGTACAAACCCCCAATCTAACGGGATTGCCATCTCACGTTATTTATACTTCACGTTATAGCTTGGGGAATATTTATTGGAAATTATGAAGACTTAATAAAATGAGTGACGAAATTGACCGCATCATCGCCTACTAGGCCGTTGGTTTGGTTGTAATATCATGATATTTTT
The DNA here is from genome assembly GCA_949128165.1 of Lathronympha strigana. Classification (NCBI taxonomy): domain Eukaryota; kingdom Metazoa; phylum Arthropoda; class Insecta; order Lepidoptera; family Tortricidae; genus Lathronympha; species Lathronympha strigana. Next base: position 7,120,939 of record OX421907.1, on the reverse strand, counting down.
TTACTATACCTACAATATATTAAAATTCCTAAATTCAAAATAACGCGGACACAACTCCGCAGGTACCCATGTATATATAATGATTAAGGATGACTCACACTAGGACGGGACGGGACGGGACAGGACGGGACGGGGTGGGACGGGACGGGACGGGGCGGGGCGGGACGGGACGATCTGTCAATTTCTATGGAAATAAACAAGTGACAGCTCGGAGCCCTCGGATGTCACGTGACGTGACGTTTTCTATAGAAACTGACAGATCGTCCCGTCCCGTTCTAGTGTGAGTCATCCCTTATCATTTTGTAATCTTTATTTTTTTATACCGAATAACTGGTATTTATTACACAAGATAGTTAAATAAAATCAAAATTCACATATATATATATAATAACTACCTATGTAGGTAAACTTAATACACACGAGTATTGTTTCAATCTACAATAGAGATCATATACCTATTTGACTGCCTACTATTTACCTATTCGAGAATAGGTCGCTGTTGGCGAAAGGAACATCGTCATGTCAATAACAGCGACTATAACAAATGTCGGCCAACTATCCCTGACATAAACGGCGAAATTGATCAATACCGAGACGCATTTACATAAACACATCCTGATCCAGGCTGTCTTCAAAAATACGATACAACTGAAACCGTATTTAAGTTCTTTTGTGTTATTGGAAATGTTTTATTGGAAAAGGCCAATCCACTTCCTTATAGTTAAGAATTAATTTCTCAGAAAGAAGGGAAAAGTGGAAAAATTCATGATCTCGGGCGGGACTCGAACCCGCAACTCTGATAGACCAGCTCATCGCTCTTCCAGCTGAGCTACCGAGACCACACCGGACCACACAACATCGTCTGCGGACGTTCTGCTTAAAAAAATAGTTAAGTATTAAGTGTCTAAATATACAATATACAACATATGATATTTCCTTCCATCATTTTCGCTATTATTTACTTTCAATGCAAAAGTGTCAATTCAGCGGCTCGCTTGGTATGTTACTAATTCGAGTTAAATGGTTTGTTGAATCCAGTTACCAGTAATAAATTGGAAATAGTTCGAACATTTTGTTTCGGTTTGTATAGCACGGTGGGGTGAGGCGGGCGGCGGGTGGGGGCCGCCATATATCGCGAGCTTTCCGTTATGGACCATTACCGGCGCATTACTGCGCTTATATGAAAATTACCTACGATACAATTTCAACAAAGGGATGTGAAAATACCATCTAATACGTACCTACTGTCTTCGTACTTTGTATTCGCTAACAAAATTGTCGACTGCTCGAGGATTTACTACGATTTGTTACGGATTCTATTCGTTGCGGATACCTGCACTAAAACTGAGGCTGTGTCGAGTAAATTACTTAATTTACAGACCAAAAACATCACAGCTAAGGTAAAACTATTTTGTAGAGAGCCCGGACAAAGTTAGAAGCACATAGCAAGGTATACCTACGATAAGGTGATCCTGACGGGTACATTTTAGATTAGGCGGGCACGTGGTGCGTAGCTAAATAATGCGAGCGCAAAACATGTTGGGTTCTAGTTAGGGTTTTATTTATAGGTGCGCGTACGTTTGATACGTATTTAAGCACGTGCGTTATTATGTTGAGTGAAACAACTGAAGTTCGTGGAATATATTCTCGTCATATTAACAGTGTTAAAATTAAACAAGCATTGGTACCTACAAGTAAAGGATGACTCACACTAGAACGGGGCGAGATGGGAGGATTTGTCAATTACTATAAAAATAATCACGTGATAGCTTGGAGCCGTTGGAGGTCACGTGAAGTTTTCTATAGAAACTGTCAGATCAGCCTGGGCCGGTCATGTCGCGGCCCGTGCTAGTTAGTGTAAGTCATCCTTAAACCTGCTATGCAACTGGTCACAACAATAAAAGTAGTTGATCTATGTACCTTCAAGAAACTAATAGTAATTAGCACGACCGTCATAGCGGTAGCGGATGTTAAAGTAAGTCACGAAACAAAATTCTATGATTGTTGTTAAGTTATTATTTCAGTTTGCGCGCAGCCCTCGAGGCGACTCGTTTAATTAATACTAAATTTTGTACAATCCTTTCCACTGGTACTTAATTGCAGACAACAATGAACTAATTTGTGCACGAGACGGGGAAGTACTTTATTACTTTTCTTACCCACCTTTCAGCATTAGCATTGCAGATATTTGTAAAGTTTTATTCGTCATTTTTCTGCGCACGAAGTAGAAAACAAGGCAATCACAACTTTGTGACGGGACTGGGAAACTTGGAGCGGGTCTGTAGCAAATTGACTACATTGTGTTACGCTGGAAAGGAATTCATGTCATTGCAAAGTGGAAATACTCACACTGTTGACGCAGAAAGCAGCATTACCATAAGATTACGGCATGAATAGATAGACATACAAAATTACGGTAGAAAAAGTTCCCCGAGGCAATCACTAGTTAGATTGCGCAAGGTGACTCGAAATATATATTCTGCTTTTTCATTTCAAATTGAATTTAGAATTGAAAAGGGAGCTAATGTGATGGAATGCGTAATAAGTGTTTAGAATCAAACTTGTATTACTTTTTAAGTAAGTAAATATAAAAGAAAAAGTTAAATTGATATTTCGACAAGGCGTGAATCGCTAGATTAGAATATTTATGCGATTACACGAGACACGGGGCCTTGTCGAACTCTTAAAGTGCTAGTCTGAACTCTGAAACGACCATTACGACCATAAATGTGATAAATTTTGGTCTGAGAACACCCAGAATAAGCCACTGTTTATAAAGGGTTTGGTAAAAGACACGGAATAATATGACTGATAATGGGTGACTTGTTCTACTTTACCGGTGCGATGATTATATGAATGAATTTTGAAAAAAAACAATACAGGGAGATTCGTAGTTGCTTTATCACTAGGGAGTTTACCACTTGTATGCAGTTAATAATGACGGAATTATAAATTTAAGAAACTAATGTATATAAGTAATCATACGTCACTTTGTCTCTGAACTCCTGTTGCAACCATTTTACGCATCGTTTACTCTGAATCCAATGGATAGATCAAAGGTTAAACGTGAAACAAATGAAGCGTGACGCGTTTTCGTACTAAAAAAGTATGCGTGATAGTCCCCAATGGTCCTAAAATCCTTTACTGTGCCTAGGCCTACCCTAATGGGCCGGAGCGGGATAGAACTGGATAAACTTGCGCCAGTTAAGTGTAGACACGTACCTCGCTACGTGCCAGGGTCACAGTAATGGCTGTCACAAATCCGCCTGTCTCCTGATCAGACGAAGTGATGCTCGAATTTTCATTGTTGTGGTAATGTATTGTAGCCTTGGTTAAAATCCTTTACACATAAGGTAACGTAGATACCGAGGTATATTTTTCGGGGCATAGTTATGTAAGTCCCAATAGCACCACCCAGGGTTAGTCGCTGACCCGGAGTTAAGCTGACGTGTGTTATGTGGCTAACCCTGGGTGGTGAAAGTGGCCCTGATGACGTAAGATTACCGACTATGCTAAGTTTCCTAGATTTTGAAAACAGAGACTGTGAAAGTGTGAAATTAAACTGTGATCTTGGGAGGGGGTCAGTATTGAAACACCCAACTAAGTATCTTTTAAGAACTGAACCTTTATTTATTTAAACTGTGGTATACTTAATTATCTAGATTACACGGGTTAGGTTAGGAAGCAGGAGTTACACGTGCAAAGGGTGGAATTGATTGTTTACATTCTAACTAATATTAATAATATTATAAATGCGAAAGTAACTCTGTCTGTTTGTCTGTCTCGCTTTCACGCTAAAACTACTGAACCGATTTAAATGAAATTTGGTCCACAGATAGTCTAGAGCCTGAGAAAGGACATAGGCTACTTTTAATTGTGAAAAAAATGTTGTAAGGGGTAAAAAGGGGGGAAGTAAGGATGTATGAAAGTATCGTCATTTTTAAAGCTAGAAGCTTAAAACGTATTTTTAGGCAGTCGATTAGATATAAATAAATATGACATTTAAAGTTTGTAAAAAAAATACCCATAAGAGGGTAAAATAAAAATAGGAGATGTAAGTTTGAATGGAAATACGCCATTTTTGAAGCTAGAACGATGAAACATTTTTCCTTGGCTATTGATTAGTTATGAATAAAAATGTCATTTAAAGTTTGTAAAAAAAATTACCCACAAGGTGGTCAAATAACAAAGGGGATGAAATGTAACCTGGAAATCGGTTTATTGTTGTGATATAAGTTTGCGACAGAGACAAAATATTACAGCTATTCTGGTGTAATATTTACTGAGTCATTACAAAATGTGAAACTGAAGTTAACGCAATCCCAAACGATATTAATTCCAATAATCCCAACCGATTTACCATTTCAGTTTAAAAGAGTCCAGTTTCCTCTCAAAGTAGCCTTCTAGATAACAATAAATAAAGCTCAAGGACAAAAGTTGAAAGTAACAGGTGTACATTTAGAAAAAAAATGTTTATCGAGTCCACAAAATCTTCACGTGTTAGCAAAGGATGGGAAAACAAGAAACGTCGTTTACAGAAATGTGTTAAACTAATTTATATGTATCTCGCAGTTACCAATCATGCCAATTACCTGCTTAAGTTAAATAAAGTTAAGTTAGTTAAATTAAGTTCTCAATTTTTTTTTCTAATAAAAGCTGAGGTCCGCGGCTTCATCTCTATTGTATTTTTTTCCAAATTTGATTTCTCCTTACAGTCACAGACGCAACAAAAAAAGAATTAGCGAGATCGGTCTAGCCCTTCATCCGTGATGCCGAGACCAAAGGAAATAAGCATTAATTATTTTTAATGTTTAAAAAGTAAGCGCATTACAAAACTTAGGCTGCCGTAATTACTAATTCCACGCGGACGGAGTCGCGGGCAAAAGCCAGTAACCTTATTTGGTTGGATTGGTTGGTATCATATTGCATCCTATTGTTCCTACTATGGTTGGGTTCTGGTTACATTAATTATTACCTATTCTCTAACTATACCTACACTTCAAAATGTCATAATTTCATAGAAGTTTGACGTTTAAAATAACACTGTAAAGTTTGTCAGTTCATTTGCTCGTGGTTTGACTCTAGTCAATAACACTCTTTAGGGGATAAGATATGTTAAAGCGCGTAAGTATAACCCACCAAAAACATAAATGTGAAATGGAAGCCAAGTTCCATATGAGAATATCCTTATTTGTTGACTCCGCCGATAAAAGATTTGATATCTAAATGGGTGCCAAGTTCTGTAGAAGTTAAAGACTGTGAAGTTAAAGATTTGACTTGGCTAGTTTTTACCGGCATGTACCTATTTGCAGTATTATTATATTCGTTATTCATACCTACTCTAAAATAAAAATTGCCAAAGCAGCAGATGTTAACTGTTTCTTATTAGTGAAATTGATATCAAATGTAATCGCGTAGGTACATGATGCGAATAATAAAATGCGAGGCTTAATCAAGCTTAACGTGAGATCTAAAAAGACTTTCTATGCACCAAAGGCTTTCTAGTCTTCGTAGCGCTAATATAGGCGCCGAATTTGAACAACTGCATCCATAAATTCGTTGGCTGCGATGTAATTGCTGAAATAGCTCTTTGATTAAGTTCTGCTGGCAAGGCGTAAGGTCAACGACAGCCGCAGAGCCAGGGTTAAGCCGGGAGATATATATGGCCGTCTTTAGTCAAGGGTCTCGACCCTCAACCGAACTACCGCGACAGACACCCATCGATAAACTTGAGTGTCCTCATCTCGTCTAATTGAATAACTATGTTTGGGATAGCCGTGTTTGTGATGTTAAAGATTCAGAGATCGGAAGTAATTGGTTTTAGGGCTTTCGAAATGTAATCTAGTAAGAGTACATATTTATTTATTTATTTATTGGTGTAGCTGTGTATAGAGAATTGACTGTATAGTCAAACAACAAATCTGCCATTGCATGAGGTTTTAAAATATGATATTGGTTTGTTTTTAACCTTCGTAGATCTCACTCGCACGCGGAATGCATGTGAGAGGGACGGGAGATAAAAGTGAATGTCTTCTATTGAGCTAATTACTTCGAGCAACACAGGCTTCCAACACGTTATTCTGTCACCTTTTGCGGGGAAACGTGCACACAGACGCACTTCTCACACACTACATACAAAAACAATCTGTAATGACAACACTAACCCATGGAAAATTATACAACTACACTAAAAAATCTTGCACATTTCGATATATTTTAGTGTACGGACTAGTGACAGTAGTGACAACACAGAGCCGCGAATGCCCGTTTGGGCTTGTACTGCAGCAGGGGGGAAACGGTACGTATGCAGACTCCCCTCCTTGCGTTGCTTGAAGGCTTATTAATATGATTGCGTTAGTATCGTCTGATATTTTAGGTGTCTCGTTCTTACCAAATGTAGGTATATGAAGAGGGACGATAAATGTTAAAATGGTACCACCCTATTCGAATTGTTTACACACGCTCGTTTCTCCAAATATACTAGAGCCTTACACTATGATTATTTGATGATGGATCGTATTTACCTGGTTGTCAAATTGTATTATTAGGCACATGATAGTCCTAATCAGCTCGTAAATAATCTAAAAAGATTTTAATAACGAAATATTTCAACGAGTTTCTGAAAGTTTTATTCTTGATTAAACATTTTCACGAAATTTTAATCACTTTCAGTGTTTTAATTGGAAACTAGACAAAAACGTTGAGCGATGTAAAGCATTTATTTATGTCTAAAATTGGGTAGGTATTTAAAAAAAGGTCATGTCGAAATGAACATGCAACGAGGGTTGAGGTTGCCTGGGATTTATCAATTTGGAGAGCTCATCTGCGACCCAAACCTAAGGGCCCCTCGATTCAGATTAAAATCTGTATTATTATTAGACGACCTCTATACACACTCTTTATGTTAGCAAAAGCACTTATAGGCAAAAAGGACTAGCCAGAGTAATAAATCTAGGACTTTTGTTGACACACGCACACTATTAATGTGTGAAGAGTTCGCTTTTAGTGACACAAAACTATATTTTTATGAGGTATACTGCAAAATAGTGCACTCTCATCATTATATACGGGATGTCACATAATGGCCATGTCATCTGTATATTTAATGAAATGAAATTATGTTACTGTTTTTTTCCTTAAAAAAATAGATTGTATGACCAACAACCTAAGGATCTGAAGCCAACCTCACCTGCCCGCGGTCATCCTGCTGATCAACAAACGAGGCTCTGGCGAAACCCACCTGGTTCCCCTACGGGGTTGAGAGGTCAGACGGCAGTCGCTCTTGTAAAACCGGGAAACGTCAAAACACATTAAGAGAAAAAGGAATAACTTGGGTACAACTGCTAGGGCGTCGCCGCATAACGACGCGCAGGCACATCGCCCTACACCTGTGACAAGTGGGCTAGGGCTACCGGGTCAAGTACGGGCCCGGTTAAAGACGCTAGTACCCAAGAAGCTCCACTTTGTAAGTTGGAATATAGGAACGCTCACAGGACGCCCAGGATCGTGCAAAGTGGAGGAGAGGATGTAGGAACGCTTTCCTACATCCTCTCCTGGCAAGGGCCGGGATAACGCTAGGTAGAAGGAAAGGAAGTACTACATACCTATGTATGTACTACGTGTAATATAAGTACTTTTTCCCTCACTAGCTCGGAAAGCGCTGTTTTATTATTTAAAACTCGAAAGTTTTAAATAATAAAACAGCGCTTTCCCCGCTGGGAAATACGCATTTTATCCACTAGTGCAGAATGTGATGCTTGTCGTTGAGACCTTCGTACAGCTAAACATTCCAGTTTTGATCTACTCGCTACGCTCGTGGGTCAATTTTGGGATCTTTCTCTCGCTCAGGTCTCAATATAAGCCCGAGAGTTAAGCAACAACTTTGCCCCCTTCTATAATAAATAACTATTTTTGTGACTTTAAAGCCCCGGCCCTACTAGAGCGCTGCGTTGAGTTGCGTCATGTCGCAAAAATGTCACAACGTCATTGTTTTCTCTCCGTTTTAGTCGGTCAGAGACGCACTCGGTCGGTTTTTTGTTTAAAATAAGTAGTTTAAAAAAACGCAACTTTAAGCCATAAAAATAAGTATTTTGTCCTAGTAAAGGAATTAGGTGCTTAAAATAATTAGCCCTTTGGCAGTAAAGGGTGTAATTGTTATCATTTTACGGGCGCGCTGGGCAGGTCTCAAGAGCCTCGCTAAGGCCTTAACGAGTATGGCCCGGCGAAGTGCCTTCATAAAGATTTGGTAACTATAATATAGGAAACGTTGAGAGGAAATGAAAATGAAGTATTATAACTTTTAGAGCATGCTCTTTGTCGTGCGGTTGTTAAAGGAGCTTTTAGAGAGCTCTTTTATTCCTTATAGCGATAATGTGAAGAACTTAGTCTTAAACTTATTTGTTAAGAATTTTCCTGACTCTTACTACTCTGAGATAACTGATGGTATGGATGGTAAGCATATTTAAAAACACATTATGTACGTAATACATAATTTTACAACAAATATGTTCTTCCATTATCGAGTTGTAATTGTTTTATGACGATTTGTCAAAGCTCGGGTGCGGTGACGAAGTGACGTGCATATTGCGCTATTTATTAAGCGTGGATGATTAACTCACGAGTTTTTACTAAATGCCGGCTTCCTTTCTATTCTATACTGTAACAACGAATGCTCTAAAGGACTCGAAACATTGGGATGTAGGTACTCAATACACGATTTGATCCATTGTATTTCAATGAGTACTTAATCGCGGTAACCGAAGAAAATACTATTAAAACGTTTGGTGTCGAAGCAGAACTTGTTGTCTCTAGTTTACTAACAGATGCTGGAAAAGATTTTTTTAAGATTTCCAAATAAATATTTAATATACATAAACAATAAATAACAAGAAAATGAGGACTTAAAATAAAGTTAAAGAAAACTAAAATGTACCTCTAAAACAACCCACACTGCATCGTACCCGGCTCAAAGGTTCCCATAATGACTTAAGTACAGCATTCCCCCGCTACAATGGAAAACAGTTGAAATATTTTTTGTGAGCTTAAAATGTTACGTTGTAAAATTTCATGTAATTCCACGAAGCAACGAGAAACAAAATTAATCAATTATCAATATTTCGCTGTGACAATTATAAATCTCTAACCAATCCCTTTGAAGGCACTTTCAATCGCGGCGACGAGTATTGGTCTATATTTCACCGCTCGCCCAAAAGCAATGAATATTAGCCGAATACTAATTGTACTTTATGGCATTCATTCGGCACCTATACACGTGATACTATACCATTATCATATCTGACTCTAAATCTACGTACGAAATAAGATCTTACCACAACGTTCTAAGGTTTAAATTTGACTAACTGCAAAATGTGAATTGGACGGATTTAATGTGATGTGTTCAATGTGCCTTTTCACATTTGTACAGATTTTAGCTGTCGAACCGATTGTTTTTAATTGAGTAATACTTGTATTAAGGCAACAGTTTTGAAAATAAATCTGGTTGCATTATAGGTATATATTTTAATACTAATAATACATTTTCATAATCCTTGTGAATGAACGGCCTCCTAGCCTAGTCGGTAGTGACTCTGCCTACGAAGAAGGTGGGTGTTGGGTTCGAATCCTGGTCAGGGCATTTATTTATGTGTTTATAACGAATATTTGTTCCTGACCTGAGCTATGGATGTGTTATATGTATTTGAGTAGGTATTTATATTTATCTCTCTGTTATATTATATCGTCTTTTAGTACCCATAACATAAGCTTTATTGAGCTTACCGCGGGACTAGGTTGATTTGTTTAAAATTTTCCTATGATATTTAGTAATATAACTTTAGTAATAAAAGTCATTAATGGGAGTTTAGACTAACTCTCGTGCTTGACGACGCTAGGAAACGGTCCTAAACAAACCTATACTCAGAAGCCACTTCAATCTAATAATAGCTATCTTAAAATGGAGCAGCTATTAAATAACGTTTCTAATGTTTCATTTTTTTATTTGTATTTAAAGTTTCATTTATGGCGGAGTGCTGTTTGTTCTTTTAATATGTGTATCATAATCCCTTTGTAGCGTTCCAAGTGTAGCGCTACGCCGTCACTTGTAGCGCGTAGCCGTCGTAGCAGGCTGCGGTGTATGTACATTGTATGTGTCATCTGTCGCCTCGCGGCGTAGGAAACAGAACCAGGAGCGAACGGGTATTCCCATCTTTAGGGTTTTGTAGTTAACTAGGAACCCTTATAGTTTCGCCATGTCTGTCTGTCCGTCCGACCGTACATCTGCGGCTTAGCTCAGTGACCGTTAGTAGTAGAAAGCTGTAATTTAGTATAAACCTATAGCTATACCTAGTACATTATAATTACTATTTAAAACGAGATATTTACCATGTACATTTGTTTTCATGAGCTTCCGATACAATCGCGTGCCGTATAAAGGAGCACATACGAGCGGTTAAAAACAACGAACCTAGAAAATCGGCAGTCGCTGAACATCTTTTGGAGGCAGGAACAAATCACTGGATTGAGTTGCATAACCCTCAGATACTCTCGACAGAAAAGCATTACATACCTAGGATGGTTAAAGAAGCTATAGAAATCCTAAAATACAAAAATTTCAACCGAGAGGACGGGTTTCAACTGTCGAGGGTCTGGCATCCAGTGATTCGGAAATTCAAAAATCCAAAAGTTATTGGTTCGGTAAGAAATGCACCAGTCGATACTGTAAGTGTCGTGTGTCGTGAACGTGATCGAGTTCTAAGTGAGAAAGTAGACGCTAGTAGCGGTAGTGACACCGCGCAAATTAAACGAACCCGTAAGCGGGTAGATCGCTACGGGGTGTGGGTAGACCACAAATAAAATAAAAACTCGCAGCAAATCAGTTACACCGTGAACATGGCACTTGTAACAGTGCCGAAATATCGGGAGCTCATGAAAACAAATGTACATGGTAAATATCTCGTTTTAAATAGTAATTATAGTGTAAATGACCATGTTAGCTTAAAATCTTATATACCTAGTACATACCTATCAATCATGCTGACAAAGTGGTAAAATAACTAGTGAGAAAAATTGATATTGTACCTCTAGTACACGTAAAGTGGGGGATAAGTTTTTTTTCGTTTCAACTCTAAATTGAGAGATATCGTTGAATAGCAACCTATAAAAAACAAGAAATGGTGGTTTGCTAGTTTTTTTTGATAAAGTGAATATTATAAATTGAAAGAGATGTCATACAGAAAAAGTGACCAAAGCCCCCGGTGAGCAGGGCTGGGATCGAACTAGCGATCGAACAACCTCCTGCTTTCGCGGGAGAAGATCGCTGGTTCGATCCCAGCCCTGCTTACCACAAAAGTAATGTTTGCTCTACCGTTTCATTATTATGCGCTCATAATTACAGAAATTAAGTGATTCTTATGAAATATTTAATCATAGGCCAAATTCTAACTCACCGATGCGATGAAATGTTGGTCGATATAAGACAGGCCTCTAGGTGGACGGGTTCATTTCAAGTGGCTGCGTCCGTCCGAATGCATTCCGCTACGTCGCACGACACTGCAGCCCATTACTGATCTGCTCTCAACCAAATGCAATTGTAGAAAAATGTCCTTCTCGCTATGCCTATATTAGAGTTCATTATTAAATATACTTTTTACCATTCTAATGGCATCAAGTTATATTTTCTTGAATAATTGAATTTTATATATAAGCCTTATAAAGTGTAACTGCAGCGCAAATACTTCCTTCCCTTTCTACCACGTATTCAGATTATGACTCGTCTCCAGCCAGTTCCCATCAAAAGTATCAAGGTCATCTCGCCGTCGCCGTTGAGGTTTATTGTAGGCTATCGTATTTTCGGTCACCAGGCGGCGCCACTCAGGCATGGGTCTTGTATCAAAATACAAAAACTAGTGACTCTGTGAGCTGCAGACCTCGCGAGATGATAGTGGTATTGGCATGAAGGTTAAACCTTTGTACTCAACTTGCTACCTTTACGCGTTACCGAGATACAGGGTCTTGACAGACGGACGGACGGACGGACGGACGGACGGACGGACTACTAAGTGATCTTATAAGGGTTCCGTTTTTTTCCTTTTGAGGTACGGAACCCTAAAAATTATGTTATTAACGAACTTGGTTTCAAAATTTCACAAAATTTGGTTGATAAATACGATCCATAGAGGAGAACAAATGGACAGAACACACGAAAGGATTTTTATCCACGCTGAAACGGAGACACTTCGCGCGTTTCGGTCACTCGGACATTAAAAAATTGCGGGAAACTAATTGACATTTGAAAGTTTATCCCCGGATCCACGTTATACTAACGCTCCTAGCGGCGAACGCGAGAATCCCCATTTGTAGTTATTTTAACCCACAAGTTATGGCAGACCTGTTTCGGTCAGTCCAATTTAAGCTTAGCCGCTGTTTCAGTAATGTCAGATACGTTTACCTATTTGGGTCCTGGAGCGTAAGGAGTACCTATAAGTAGTATTTTTGATACGATTGGTTAACTTCATGCGAAGTATAGGTACTACGCTTCATTGGCTTTGAGTTTAGATTTCAGGGTACCAAGATGCCAATCGCTCACGCTCAGTCGTTAACGAAATGCAACTGTCACTGTCACACTAATAAGAAAGAGTGATAGAGAGAGGTAGCTGCGATACGTTATTAAGCGTGAGCGATTGGCATCTTGGCTACGCACACTGAACATTTATCAAGACCGACCATTCTTCGAGTATGGCCCTGGCTATAAAATGAAACATACGAGTAAGTTGTTTTAACAGAATAGTGAAAAGTTTAAGGTAAGGCTTCAAATTATTTAACTTCCATCGGTCCTTTTATTTAAAACACGTATTTTTAGCGCAATGTGCGGTGCAGGTGCTACCGCGTGTTTGCTCATCTCCGTAAAACGAGTAAAATATAACGATATCCAAATATTTGGCGTAGTTAACGACGCACTCAATTTAATGCGAATTTTACGTTACTTACCACGCGCTAACTACTTTTTAAAATAAATAACACCATCTCGAATTAATGAAATAGTGATAAATAGTAAAGTTTATATTATAGCTCATATGCGTAAAGACTTAAAAATATTTTAATCATAATACAAAATTAGTCTAGCGTAAGGTGAGTTTAAGCCGCTACAGGCGAATGTTTAGAGTGTTATCTTCAGTACCTAATGGCTAAGTTTGGCCGTTCGTTATGGTATGAAAACAATTGCAACGCTGCTGCGGTGCGGAATTTTGCTTTGTATCGGTTTAGGTTAACCAAATGTTCGGCATTCAAGCAAGTTTCGTTATCTATCACATTAGTTTGCCGATATATTCGGAATTACGGAATACAGAGTTTATAACTCGGAACCTTTATGGGACAGTTAATACTGAAGTTGTATAGCCGTACTACAATTTATTGAAGTTGTTAAGTGTTCAAGGCCTTTCAGTCCATAAATTATAGTCAAAAATTATTGCACTGTTTCCAATACCGTATATCGTCCCTGTTTTATTTAGATTGATTACGTGGGATTTATTTTAATTACACGATGTGGGTAATAGTAATACTAGATCGGTTTTTCCTTTTATGTATACCACATAATTTACTGAGAAATTGTTTAGATAGTGATAACAGGACCTATCGTGGATATAAATCAACAAGTTTCAAAGAAAGTAGGTAGCTATAAATAAAACATTAAAAACAAACAATTGGTATCCTCAACACAAAAGCCTTAAGGAATAGTGTTTAAATAGAAAAACGGACAAAAAAACTATTTTGTAGAATCGCCCTGTAATTCTTCACTCAAGTGTCAAACGCTCGTGAAAGATATTGGAAACAATTTGAGCGGAGTCTCGCCTCCGCGGACGTGTTGCTAAGACGCCGCTTTACAAAGAAATATGAATAGCGATCTCTTATTCGATCATCCCTAATGTACTTCGACAGACTCATATTGTTACTGAAACTTCCAATTTATTCTTTTTATACACGATTTATGCTCCCGTCCTATTGACTTTTGTATTGAGCTTTCAAGGTTCGGCGGAAAACGGTTCGGGGACTGTTCTGTTCTATACACGGTAAATTGAAGGAGAACAAAGTCGCAAATGTAAGTAAAATAAACGTTAAATTAATCTCAGGAAAACTCTAACAATAACACTAGGGACGCCCGACTTTGCGAACGCGGACATTTTGGAACAGTCGCCAAATGTCGGAATAATATTTCGGTGGAAAGCCACTTTCGGGATTAAATTGGACCTGTAAACCTTAACTGGCCGCCTTTTAACGCAGAGGACAAACAAGCTGGACTTGACACCATATTGTGAGCGTCTGAGCTTTGTGCAAAAATAATAATGAATATGTTTTCTCTGGTTAGACATTACTGAATCAGAATAAGCTTTACATTATTCTATAGCCTCTAGTGTTTTGTCCTTTATTTATAAGCATGCCTAACCTTTCCCTTAAAAATGGTTATATTTTTTCCCGCTTGCGTCCTAAACAAATGTTTGCTTGCAGAGCTTCTGCTCGAAATTATTGACTTCAGGCAGTGGCAGCGAGATGTTTGCGCGCCTGATTGCGGTACAGTCCTTCCGGCAGCTGCCAACCAAATAACTTCATCGCTTTAGGTATTTGTCCAACTGGTTGTACTGCATGTACATTATTTGATTGCAATTTATTCACACCGTTTTTTATTAGCCTCTTATTTTAGGCAAGTTGGTCATTGCAACATGTATTTTTGTTGATGTAGGTTAGTATGTTGATTTTTAATGACTTTCAGGAAATTCATCATGTAGCCAAATATTGATAGAGTCAAACCACGTTAACTTTTCTCAGCAAACGAACTGTCAAACTTGAAAGTGTTATTTTAAACGTCAAACTTCTATGAAATTATGACGTTTAATTAACACTTTCACAGTCTGTACTATCAAAATCTAGGAAACTTAGCTTAGACTGACTCTAGGTAGCCATAATGCCTTAATATTAGATACTCTATAGCTATTTCATTGGTTAAGTGTATTTCTTAATGACTAACGGCCCTGTCCAGTGTCCACCTGAAAGAGTCTACGTTGTGAATTAGAACCTGGTGTTTTCTGAAATCCTGCGTTACCCGCGTAGAACCGGTGAGAAAAAGAATTCAATGGAATTTAGCCAGCTAACAATTATTTCATAAAAAAATGTGTATTTAACATTATCATCAAGTTAAGGTTCACTCGACCTTCAATAGTACTTACGCCATTTCGAATTGTAAACAGTGCTGTATACAGTTGGCCTACTCTGGAACCGGCTAGGTCGGGGGCCGGCAGTGGCTGACGCCGCCTCATTAATTTCCAACGACCAGCCCGCATGAGAGTGGCAGAGTCGTTTATCTCGCGCTGTGTTGCTGTCAGCGCGACACTGTCTGCTATTGAATCTTTCGGACAATATTGGACCAGGATTGAGACAAAGCACCCTTACAATTAGTGCACGTTTTCTTGATCTGATTAAGATTTATTAACGTGTATAGGTACTAATAAGTAAACGATATTGTAACTAAGGAATTCGTTAATAATATTAAAAAAAAACAAATAAGTCATTTCCTAAATTTCTTGACAAATCACGCTTATTTTGCTTAATATGAAAGAGCTAGGTTTATTACAGACTTTATTGGTAATTTTATCAATTTTTTCCGGGTAAATAGGTTTGTTAAGGTTTCGACTATACTCCTATATTGTCCGGCAGTTTTAATAACAATCATTGCCGCGCTGACTTCGACAAAACATGTGACTAACGACTATGTCACTCTCACGCGGCCGCTGGCCGTCGGGAATTAATGAGGCGGCGTCTGCCGCTGCCGGCCCTCGACCTCGACTGTTCCATGATATACTTCATTTTGTTAGTTTACAGGTATATTACTTACATTACACATAATACTTCAGTTAGACCTCAGATGATGAACCCTGAATGAAAACTCGGCTATGCAGTATGCTTGGCTAGTCTTCATAACTTGTAGCCTTACGTGCAATATCGCCATAGCGAGCGAGGGAAAACATGTTGAGCATTTCGTGCTTAGCGCTGAAAATATGTAGTCATGTAAATAAATTTCAAATTGTGCTCTTATGCTTTAATTTTAACTTCAGAACTTCCGTAGGACTGAACGTGCTAAATAAAATTTAAAATGGCAATTAGTCAATTTTGCTCGAATTCCTCTCGACATGTTTCATTCAAGATTGTCATTGGGAGTGCCAACCCGTGGCAGACGCAAGACAGACAATTAACTAGGCTCTTATGAAGTAGGTATTTCATGAGATAAGTTAAAACTACGCTAGCCATCTTTAAAGGCTTGTTACACCGAAGCTCGTAAACTGCACGCAATCTTCTCAGAGTGAAGTAGCTGGTATTCTAAAAAACTTTTTTCTTAAATAAACTTGCTTTTTACAGGGTCGTTAAAATTTGATAACATTTACGACAGCTGTATATATCTTAAAAACTTTCTGACCTATATCCACCAAAATTACCACTGCAAGCCTACATACGAGTATATATATATACCTACATACGTCTTAGTGCTGGGCTCAAGCCGCTTCTTAACGCACGAGAGGGATTCGGCTGTAGTTCCCACATTTACCCAAAGCGAGTATAGGTACCTATGTGATAAGTTTGTTTTCCTCATATCAAAGATTGCATAATAGTTCTTAAGAACATAGAAAAAGAAAATACAAATCATTTAACACCACGCAAAAAAACAATTGGCGCTCGGTCACTTTCTTCCGCGCAAACAGGCGTGCCTAGCCAAGATGTATGCCAATCGCTCACGCTTAATAACGTATCGTAGCTACCTCACTCTATCACTCTTCCTTATTAGTGTGACAATGACAGTTGCGTTTCGTTAGCGACTGAGCGTGAGCGATTGGCATCTTGGCTACGCACCAGGGTTTCCTACGATTTCTAGAAATATTACGTAATACTAGCGCCGGCGGACGCGCTAGCGCGCGCGGGTTGTATGGCACCCCGTTGATATTTTGAATATCTTCGGAGACACAAGACAAAAGATAATCCAATTTCAAGAGTTCCATAGGCCTGGGACTTTACCATGACGTCTTAACCCGATTCAGTTTATGTAGTGGAAGCGACTAAGTTTAGGCCGTCAACTGAATCGCGTTAAGACGTCATGGTAATGCCCCTGCTCACACCCTCCTCATAATGTTTCTATTCTAAATTAGAATTAGGCTCAAGAAACAGCAGTTTAAAAGTACTTGCGAAACACGTAGACTCGTGCCTTTATATGACAACATGAGCGTAATAAAACTAAGCATAAAGTAAACGTGCCCGAGTTCGCTTGAAGGCGTTACGGCGAGTGTTATGTGGACCGTCTGAATGCAGACAATGTTACATAGTGAATGAGGTCTTAAGGACGATTGCCTGTAAAGATTACAGCACTATGCTTGCAATTCATGCCAAAATAACGATTGCCAATGCGAAACGATATAGGCGGTTGTAGGTAATATGCGTAGATAGCTTAATAAAATTGTATAGCCCCCTTATTGTTGATGGTGTATTATGAATCAAATAAAAAAACTTTTACGTGTGTTTAATTATTACACTCATAAGGTCTTTCATAGGTATTATTTATTTAATTATTTCAAAATAGGTAAACAGCATAACAGTATAGGTACACCTAAGCAATGCGAATCATCAAACGTTTGAAGAATATGTAAAAAAACTTAAACACTACTTATAATTTAACTTAGCCGACGTAAATGCGTCGCTCAGTTGCGTTGTAAGGTATAAATAGTATAATAAAAAAATTTAAGAGCGGCAAAGGGCGTCGGTTCAAACCCCGGCGGTTCGTAGCAATGAGGTTTTCGGAACTTACGAAATATTTGATTTTACCAATCGTTTTTATGAGGAAACCGGACTTGTCCCAATAAGGACCTTCCTAGTTTAAGGGTTAGAAGGTAAGATGGCAGGACGACGCTAGGCTAGGAAGAAGTAGAGTTTAATAGGTGAGATAAAAGGTCACATGGCAGTCGCTTTCGTAAAACTAGCGTCGATGTTAAATCTTGGTATTTGTTGCCAAAGCACACAACAGGCTTTCTGAGGCTTGACAAAAGCCAGGAAGACGCTAGGAAGAAGTATAGTCTCATAAGTAAGAGATAAGTAAGAGTTTTAATCATCTGCTAAAAAAAATAGTTTTTCTCAAGCCCACTCACCACCCAGGGTTAGCCCCTAACCTGGAGCTAAGCTGTCAAATTCCATACAAAAAAACGCTTAATTCTTGGTTATGTAGACAAGCCCGAGTGGTGCAAGTGGCCCTAAATAAATGACCGTACATTTTTCAACATTTCTAGTTGGCTATCAGCAAAGTTAATTTAAATGATAAATCTCCCGTGTACATAGTAACGTAGTCTCATCTCCAGCAACAAGGACGTGATAAAACTAGGCATAAACTAAACGTAACGGGGTGCTCGAGCAGGCGTTAATGGTCGCGGGCTATCTGACGAGTGCTGTGAGGAATGTACTCGTAGACCGGCTGTCTGATTATAGTAAATGCAGTCTTTAGTAATATTTTTGAATTCCGTAGAATGAGAGAGAGAGGGACATGTGAAAATCTTAAGTACATACATACATAGGTTTTGTTAATGTATAGTTTAACCATGGTCAGCCAAGAGTGGCATACAAACATTTGTATGTATGTATGTATATCGAGGTCTAGTACCCATGGTACAAGCTTTGCTTAGTTTGGGGCTAGGTCGATCTGTATGAGATTGTCCCATACTTATTATTATTTATAGATATAGAAATGGGAAATTATAAACAAACCGATTTACCTTCATTGCTACGTAATTACGTGCTTTTCAAAAAAGAAACATAGTATACCAGTCATTTTCACCCAATTTTCACGCTAGTTCCATTCATTTATTGTTAAAATGAATGTTTTATTTATTCATATTTCACTAAATATTAATGTCGCTAGTAATAATGTGTTATGTGTCAAATGGTGGGATTACCCAAATATTCCAAAATATTATTTTCCAATTTTTGTGATCCCGAATTGTTTATAAATCCTACAATATATCAAAATCTCGAATTTTATAATCTCGACCTATCAAAACTCCGATCGTTAAAATTCTGACTCATGAAGGCACGAATTTTTAAAATTCCGATCAATATTATTCCCGAATGTAAGCCTGATTTGGTGTTATGTTATTCGGAATTGTTACAGCGGCTCTCTGTTCATTCGCGTTCTTGGCTTCTCGAATGTTTGGTGTACAGACACCACTATCCAATGACGTCACACTCGACGTCACAGCGTTTTAACCGTTTGTAATTTCACACATTTTTTTGCACTTTTCAATAATTATTTTCACAGCTAAAATAAAATAAAATTAAGAACTTTTGATAGGGATATAATGCTGAACCAACATAGTTTCTGAGAAAGAAATATAAGCCTTATCTATTTCAAGTGCATATAGCATCGTTTGATGCAACATGTTATTATTTTGTATGTTTTTTAAAATAAAATTTTACGAATTTAATATATCTACCTAAGTATGCCATTCTGTTTCCTTAAATGAACTTAGCTATTTGCCGAAAAAAAAATGGTTGCCTGTAAAGTCGGTATACGGGCGAAAGTTTTACGTGACAACGACTTTGAGTGGTAAAATACTGTGCTCGAGTGGAAGGGACGCGTGCCTTTCACTTTTTATGTCTGTCTCTCTCGCTCTTAGGCGGGCTAACCATGCCCGAGTGGAAGGGACGCGTGCCTCTCACTCGCTCTCATTGTGAGCGCATAACGTGAGCGGAGCGTAACGCAGTTTCTTGAAGTGTCACCCGGCAAACCAATTTATAAGACGTTGTCACGTCAAAAAACCCGGTTTATGAACGTACGTCCCCCATATAGGTACGATATGGAGGAATTTTACGTTGTCGGATCCGGATTTTTGTCGGAAGTTCAAGTGGCGAAAACTTTTATATGAAGCTGTTTACACTTGCCCAACAGCGATTTCCCTACAAATTGATCGCGCGATTAAAATTCAGACCCGATACGTGACAAGTGGGAACCGGCTCTTAGAGTTACATTCTAGAAAATTTGCAGATGATAAGTATAAAGGATTCCAAGAAAATAAATAGGTCTAACTAACGAACATGGTTTTTACGGCGTTTTTTTGTTCAAATTGGTGTTCCGATATTTTGGCAATGTTGTATTTCCCGAAAACGGATTGAAAATTGTGTGTTGACGGCGACGCGGAGGTGACAACACATCCGACGGTGTTCAATGTCAATCCACACACGTCACGCCATTGTGATATAAATACGCGAGTTTGAATCGTTGTTTTAATACTAACACATTAAGCCCGACTGTTGGGTTCACTAATCGTAACTATCGTAAGAGCTTTTAGCTACAATGCGGGAAATCCACGGAATCGGCTACGAGCGTAACGCGTAGCACTCGCTGGCACTCTCTTAATGGATCTCGTTATGGCAAAGTAAATGGCATTGCCTTTTGTCTGGCACAATATATGGTCAGTTACACTTGTTTTAATTAAATTCATGGTTTAAAAAAAAACTCTATAAACCCAAACAAAGTCTCTGACCTACTTAAACACTCGTGAATGACGAAGGTACCCTTAATAGGAAGTCCATTTTCGTTAATTTTATGCAATGCCTCGCGGGGTTCTAATGCTTAACTGCCACATGTAAATTTGAAGAAAAATATTTCCAAAATAATAATTACTACTATGGTGACATTTAGTCAACTACCTATATATTTATCTATTTTATGATATTAAAAATACATTTTACATAAAAAAAAACATTCAAAGTTCAAGCGGATCAGGCACGTTAATGGGGAGATACTGAATAGAAATATATTGGTCACTAAAGATGCCACTTAGCCGATTGGATATTAATCCTCGCACCCTTGCCGAACGAAATGAAAATCTAATGTCTTATTTAATATGAATTTACGGTTTCGGTTTTATTAGTCTTATAAAATTAAAGAGGCCAGCTATAATACCGGGCTATAAAGTAAAATAATGTAATTTGCCCGGCGCTTAACAGGTTCGGTTTTAGTGTTGAGAACAGCAAAGTGTACAAGCAATTACAACGGTTCCGGCCGCCGGGATGTATTGTAATAAATAATTAACGAACACCGTCGGTATTAGGACATGGCTGGTTCTCACACGCCCGAATATTAAGTTACATGGGTCCTCCGTGCTTAAAGTGACAAATATGGATGTTCACGAGCATTAGCTGCGGCCTATCCACCCCCGCGGAGCTCGGCCCGAGTAACCACTACCCACTTATACTATACTAAGGTTCAAATATCATTCTTGTGATTAAACATTCTGGGCGTATTTAAGAGCGGCGTTATTAGAACTAAACAGGATATTTTTTTCACCGTAAGCATATTTGTTTTGGATGGCAATTTCCCTAATAACTTCTGAACGCTCACCAAGGAAATTGGCGACCCGCCTCGCCAACGACACTTCGATTTTTCCTGCATGTTGTCTCGGGGAAACTTATTTCAATTCCTGTGTAGTCAGCTTATTAAGTAAATACTAAATTATTTTTAGATCCATAATGTAACAAGAGTGCTTAAACATATTATGGATCTCGTTTGTCTTTAATCTTATAAATTGTGGAGATGAAAGAGACTAGGCGAATATAATAAAGCGCAAAGGAAATAACATTGAAGTGGTCTCCAGAAACAAGGAAATAGATGGACGTGTGTCGATAAAATAAAACATTACAGCCTTATTTGAGGTAATGTGAGGTTATATTTCAGATTCCACGCAGTAGATAAACGCGCGAAATATGAAACGATAAAAAGCGTACCTTTAAAGACGATCGCAGCGGAGAAAAGTAGGTAATCGTTGCTTTTTATTACATCAGTTCGAACCAAATTAGTTTCCTGATTGTTTATATAAAAGCAAGATTATGCGTTCGGAATGATTAATTCCTTTCGCCTCGGGGTAAATTACAGACAGCGGGAATGTAATCCGTTTTGGAAATTGGAGAGGAATACAGATCTTCGACACAATAGAACAGATCTTGAGTAATGTGTAATCTGCGTAGTAAAATCTAAAACGGGTCCGTTCAAACAACGTCATCCTTTGTTCTCGTAATAAACTGTCAGGGCACAAAAGAATTTCACAGACATTGGATCCTGGATCCATCTCAGTGAAATTTAACGCTTTTGTCACACACTAAAGGGATATCCTATTTCTTTGATTGTTGTGCAACCGATTGTGTGTTCTAGACGTGCAATTGTTGAGGCCATTGTTAGAATTTATCTCAATAGTACTGTATCTACGGAGTCAGGAATTCGATTAAGATAATGTAGGTTACAGTGTAGGTTTATGTAGGTTAGGTAATATTACCGTGTTATTTTTGACTTCCGTAAAATTCGACACGTTGCTTTGTACGTTAATGGAGCTGCCTGATATATTTCTTGACTAATAAAAAAATAAATCATACAAAATAAATGTATATTACATTGTAAAAGGTCCTTGATTGTAAAGGATACTTGACACTTACTTTCGTGTGACTCTAAATCACACGAAAGTAAGTGTCAAGTATGACAAAGCTGAAACTTTAGACATGACAACACATGCCAAAACACAATAATAATAATAATTCTTCCGGCGGTTTCTTTCTCTGCGGCCCTAACCACCGGAAGCCTGGGCCCTGCCCCGTTGCCGGCGGCACTCTAGGTTAGATTTTTTTTTATAATATGTTTATATGTATTTTGTATGTGTTTTTGTATTTTACTTTTATAATCATATTATAAATAACCTAGCCTAAGAATTGAAATAAATAAAGATAATAATAATAATTCTTTATTGTACATAATACAGCACGTTACATAATAATGAGATATAGTTACAGGAGGTTTGTATAAACAATAATTTATTTATTGAATGTCTCAAAAACTGTAGGTAATAGTGAAGACACTAGTTTCTTAGAGAAATTAACTCTAGTAAGCCAGAAAAATCTGCCTTTAAAGTTTAAAAAACAGCGTGTATTCGAGTATATGTATAGGTACTATAAATACGTAACTCTAAAATTGCTAAAAACCTTTTATAAACATACAATCTCGTCTATTCTTCCGACGATAAAATAAACGCACGGAGCGTAAAAAAACTGGTAACAATCGGCGTTGGAAATATTTTTTCTTATAAGTACCTATAGTCAGTTTAACTGTTGCAACGTGGATATATAAAACACCAAAGACTACACATGAACTGAGCCGATCGTTGAATGGTCGACTTCTTCTATTCAGAAAATAAAATGGCTGTTGAACGGCTAAAAAAAATCTCGAACATTTCAAAGACAAATACAAAAGGGAATTGTTTATGGAAGCTCAATGGCGCGGTGAGCCGGAGGTGGCAAATCACTGCCCGTTTCCGGAGGGACTGTTCGGAAATTGAGAAAGTCTCCGCTCTTGACGTCACTGAGTCATGATCAGGAAAAAAATGGCTGGTCTGTCGGAATTCCTCGCGATTAGCGTTATTTTTCGCACCGGCCTGAAATACGGCTCGGAAGTGACAGATTTTTAATTGCCCTGATTGTGACCGATGTGCGCAATCAAATTATTGCGAATTTGGGCAATATGTCACGTTGATATTCGAGTTTAAATTTATGTAGGTACCTAAAGGGTTCTGAGGGTTAATGTAAAACAATTCGTTGTTAAAAGTATTATTAAAGTCGTCCAAAGGCTTTTAGGTTCAGTGTTTTAAGTGGAAAAATGTTTTAGCCATGAGCTATGAATGTACTTACTTAATAGGTATTTAAGATTAACGGAAACACTTCTCTTAAGTTTTAAAATTGAATTGTATAAAAGAAAGCAATGTACATATGTACACGATGAAATTTTAGTGGTTGTTTTCCCACGGCAGGGAGATTTGCTATCGGTAGTACTTTCGAATTTTAATAGACAAACTTAAAAAAAATATTTTCGAAAAAAATATAATACAAAAAAAAAAACTAAATCTCGAACAAGCGAAAAACAATAGTAACGCACTAAAACTGCAAGTAGATGACAGTTCCCTTTAAGGATTTTTTTCAGGTAGGTCCTTTTAAGGATCTGTAAACTGCACGTTAAAAGTTTTTTTTTTAAAGTGTGAAGGAAAAATAAATGGAACTACTTTTTAGGTTATTTTGTTTCATTCACTCAAAAGGAAGTAGTAACTACTACTACTGCAGTGCTACTACTGCTGTTAGGTCACTTTCGAGTTTCGTTCGACGCTTATAAATCTGGCATTTGTCGACATTACTAAAAAAAAAAGATTACACATTGATTGTATATCCATGGCAAAATCCTTTCGTTGCGGGAAAACAAACACTAAATTTCACTGTGTATACATATATATATATCTATGAACAATACACAAGGTGCCCGTGACGAAAAGGAAATATTCTAAGCAAAACGAAGCATAAAATGTTATAAGACTTTTTCAACTTTCAATAGGCTATATGCACTAGAAATAGATAAGGCTTATATTTTTTTCTCAGAAACTATGTTGGTTCAGCATTATATCCCTATCAAAATTTCTTAATTTAATTTAATTTTAGCTGTGAAAATAATTATTGAAAAGTGCAAAAAAATGTGTGAAATTACAAACGGTTAAAACGCTGTGACGTCGAGTGTGACGTCATTGGATAGTGGTGTCTGTACACCAAGCCAAGAACGCGAATGAACAGAGAGCCGCTGTATGTAATCTCGCGTCTCGGTTTCTCAAATGTTTGGTGTACAGCCGGCACAGAAGCACTAGTATCCAGATCATTAAAAAAAAAGCATGCGAATCGTGAATCGTCTGTGTCAAATTGTATACATGTTCTCGTATGGAATTTCCTTCATAAGATATCTAGTGTTTCTCGTTCTGCTACTCATATTTTTGCATTTTGGCACAATCCAATACATATCCCATCTTTAAAGCGGTTTTATGACTTGTATGTCGTTTTCCATTGTAAATGTAAACACAATCGGCTGAACAATACAAGACTAATTAAATAATAAACATTTTTTAGGTTATGTTGGGCCGATCAAACACGTTCATAAATCATAATCTTAATTCACATCAATTGATCTGAGAAATTTATTATATCTGAAAAAATCAGGATACGTGTGAGCAATATCTAAATTGTACGTAATTTTATGCATTATTAATTCACAATATGAATTACAATTATGCATCGTAATCTGCATGCCTACCACGAACATCGAAAATTGGCATTGACGGGAAACCTCTTTGTCACTCTAATGTGCAAGTGTGACAGAGACGGAGGTATAAATTCGCAATCGTTCGATTTTCGTGGTATAGGTGGTATAGGTGATTCAGACTGTGTGCCGGCCTTAGATGAGAAATGACGTCACGGCTCAGCTTGACGGAATGGCGGGCGTTTCAAACGCCCGTTTTTATTTGGAGTTTTTGGAGGAAGATTTATCTACTAAATTTTAGTTATTATGCGCTGAAATTTATTTTACAGTATTTTTATGATAAAAGCTATCATCCAACAGTATTTAAAAAAATAGTGAATATTCCCTATTGTGTTTTTCGTAAATACATACATACCAAAAATATTTTATTTATAAAATCATCGCAAAAAATGCACGTTTTTTTTTTTTGTTTACGTATGCGAAGTAAAATAGGTGTTACTTCTGAGTTCTGTCAATGAAATATTACAAGACTAAGACAAAATCGAATTTAAAATGCGTTACAAATTGTATAACGATAAAAATGAAATGTAATCAGGAAATGTGCTGTTAAAACTTTCCCTTTCCTCGCGGGCACCTTGTATATTGTTTTTGTTGAGTTATTTATTGTATTTACATATATTACATAATTAATTCAAATTCAAATTCAAAATTTTATTTGTATGAGCTATATTATTGTGAAGTTCCATTAAAATTCATTCAGTAGTTTTTACGTGAAAGAGTAACAAACATATAGTAGGATTAACCCGGCAGGCTGCCACATAAGATGATAAATATATTTTTACTTAAAATCGTACTCGTCTAAATGTAATAGAAGAGCGCGCGGCGGGTGAGAACGACCGCACCGAAGCAGGGATATTTCATTTTCAACGTTTAAAGTGACATAAAACCTAATATTTTCCTTACAATCTAAGTGAAAAGCAGAGTGTATACCTCAGGCATATAATACCCATTGTATCCTAGACTACTATACTTATTGGTCCGAGTGAAACTCCTCGCCTAAAGGTGGGTTTGCTCTTAAATATCCAATCCACTATATTTTCAATTTAGGAACAATACAATGCACGTGAAACTACTACAAGTTCCAACCCTACACCACAGCCCGAGAAAATTATTACCGGCAAGAAACTCGGCGGGACTTATTATACAAATATTTACAATTTGTGGTTCTACAAGAAACTATGTCAAAAGAAAATAGTGAAACAGAAGGAGGACAACAAATAAGAAAGAACAAAATAAAATAATAAAATAAAACAATTTTACACGATGTAAATACACATACTCGTACATTTGATATGATTTATTTCGTGAACTGTGTCCTCCACTTTGTAAACACTAGTACATTCAATTGAATATTTTCATCATCATTATTGAATCATTTTTGTTGATAATATTGTCTTCTGTTACCGCGATTGTTATTCATTGAAATTAAACACTTTAGAACGGATTAATCGCGTTTATTAACACCATGATCCTACGTTTCTACGATCTTAACTCTGTGAAAACGAGTGCTGTAAAGGGCTCGAAACGTAGGATCATGGTGTTAATAAACGCGATTAATCCGTTCTAAAGTGTTTAATTTCATTTTTGTTGGTTGTTACAGTTTCTGGTATGGGCCATGTGTGTGTGTGTGTTAAATAGTCCTCTACTGTGTAATATAAGCCTTTGACATCAAAGATATTTTCAAATAATTCTTAGGAGCGGGAAATGGTAATTGCAAAGCTTCATCCGGCAACTTGTTATAGAACTAAGTACAAGTAAGTACTTTACGGACACGACATTGACATTTCCTGCTATTTTGCATTTGCTGTTTTGGGGGCAATGTCGCCCTTGAAACGTCGGAGGTTTGTTTTCAAAGTTTATACACGATTAAGCCCCGTTTTAGTAAATTTCCTGCTAGCTAGCTTATTTTTGTTTCTAGTGTAGTCTAGCTATAGCTAGAGACATCCGAAATTATAGGAAATAATACTAAGTTTCTGTTAACATGAATAATATTCTCATAGATATATTGGGGCGCAACAGTTAAAATATTAATTTCTTGATATAGCTACCTGACTGATGCATTTACCTAACTTATATATACCTAACGGTCTCCTAGCCTAGTCAGAGTCACTCTGCCTACGAAGTTAGAGGTCCCGGGTTCGAATCCTTGTCTTAGCATTTACTTAGTTGTGTGTTTATCACGAATATTTGTTCCTGAGTTATAGATGTTTTCTATGTATTTAAGTATTTATATGTATCTATCTATTACATGGGCATTTTCAAAAATGGGGTAAGTACCATTTCTTTTTTTTATTTAGAAAGTTTTGGGTTTTTAATAACCAAAAATCACGAGTACTATTGATTTAAAAAAAGAAAAAGTTTGTCCCGTTTGTTTTGGTCAGTTTCGTAACGCATTTTTCCATACATTTTGTATGGACCGTTACAAAACTGTAAATTTTTTACTGTATGGAAAATCGAGTCCCCATTTTCATTAAAATGGTGCACTTTTTTCTGAAAATGCCTCTATATATCATCACCTAGTACCCACATCACAAGCCTTATTGACCTTACCGTGGCCACGCGTGGGACTAAATCGATTTGTGTAAGATTGTCGCACAATTTTATTTATTTATATATAAAACAAATGGCTCTTTTTGGTAAAACAAATATAGTCTGTATGTCTGCTACCTTCTCCCAAACCAGAATACCGTATGATATAACACTATACTGGGCGAGCTGTTTTAACATTAATTCGTTGTCTGATTCTCCTAATTCCAAAAATCTATAATCCTCACTGTAGATTTTTGTTCAACGTTAAACCTAGGAACAATGCTTTATTAACTATCTCGTAACATTTACCATTTAAAAGTATTCTAGTATCCACTGGTTTAACATTCAACAAAGCAAATCTAATACATTTGGTTTTCTTAGCATTAAGTAGGAGATTGTTAATAGGACATTAGATAAATTCCAGGAACTAATTCCCAGCAAGCTGGATATCGTTTTAATACCTTAATTAGATCCTAACCATGTGTCAACCGAGAATGCACAGTATCAGGAGTTGAGCTTGACTTTTGAGAGCCAAGTAAGTACCAATTTTCGGTAATTTTTTTATTTTTTTTTGTCTTGCTCGCAGTTTTTAGAGGTACCTACAGCCAAAATATAACAAAACCGCGTATTTTTTAAGACTTCCAGAGCGATTATTTTTGAATATATTTGACTAATCAAATTCTTGTTCAAGAATCCAGAATAGTAGTTTATGCGGCTGTACATAATGAAGGGCATGTGATCTACTCGATTAAATGTTAAATAGTGTCACTGCAAATATGATCGTCATAAATGGGTCGAAACAAGACGAAATTTTTTCGATCAGCTTTATTTATTATTCTTTAATCATTTACCAATTTATTTCCCTATAGCTTTCCTTTATTCTCTCCAAGACAACTCTATAAACCCCACCTAAACCATCTACATATATATTTATGTACAAAGGCGCCAAACATGTTGTTTATGAACGGTGACTAATGAATCGTAAAATGGATAATGTAAGCTAATTTATGCAAAATGTACAAAACGGTTATATCAAAATGCCCTCCCCACACAACATTAATAAATTTAAATGTGTATTGCTGGTGCAATGATTTTAAACCTATAATAATCGCATAGGTTAGTACTTGCTGTAGATACTTATGCGAAGGTATAAGTTTATTTTATACCTACAAAATTACCTTACCTTAACTATACTGTTTCGTGTAGGTAATTACCAGTGGCGGAGCATCCAAATCCCAAACTCGGTTTCCTCGACTTGAATCATTTTCAGCCAATTGAGTACTATACTACCATGAAGAAAAGGGAAATCAAAGTCAAATATTTTTAACCCACCGCAGCCACTGGTGCTCCACAAGTTGCAGGGGCCTTACCATGACGTCTTAACGCGATTTAGTTTAGGTTGTTAACTGTGCTCAGTTGTATGGCAGCGACTCAGTTTAGGTCCAAAATTGAATCGCAATAAGACGTCATGGCAAGGGTCCAGGTAGGTCCCTTAATAGGCCAAATATTTAAATTTGGTAAGAAGAAGTAAGTTGGGGTCATTAATTTGCATATATATTACCTAATGTTACTCAAGTAAATAACTAAGTCAGAACAATTAAAATTAAAAACTCGTAGGCTGTTAAATTGAAAAGTAGTGGACGAGCTGAAACTTGGTGAACCCCATGTGGAATTCATCGCTGGTACTGCTACGATTTCTAATTTTAGACCTTACGTCATTGTACATGCATATTGCCTACGATGGCAATATATTATATCTGCTAGATCAGTTTACTCGGCACGCGGTCAAGGTCAAGGCTATAGGGTAGATTTTCTTACCTTATCCATATGGAAAGATACTCCTTTTATATTGAGCTATAGGATAAATATCATTACAATAAATATAGCCGTTAACTATTGCCCACATGACAGAAAACGTGCATGTTCTGCAGAATAGGGATGACGACTAGGTTGAAAAATTTAGTCCGTCGTCAGTTAGATTATCCAAATTTATTGGACACGTGTATTTTCCTGTTTCAAGTTAACTAACATTGACGACGAAACAGAGCATCAAAGTTCCGGGCTAGTAAGTGGGGGCTAGTGACGTCACTTAAGATTCGTACCTAATTGTGACGTCACGCGAAACTTTAATGCACTGTATTTCCGTTGTTTTTCATTTGACAAATGAATATCCCCTATCCCCCTATCTGCCACAGCCAGTATTGGAATCCTTGGCGTTGACATCTCGAGTGAAGTCCAGTTCCGCGGCCACCTAGAGGGTAAGGCCAAATTGGCCTCGAAGAAGCTCGGTATGCTCAATAGATCGAGGCAGTATTTCACGCCGGCCCATCGCCTACAGCTTTATAAGGCGCAGGTTCGCCCGCATATGGATTACTGCTCTCATCTTTGGGCAGGGGCACCTAAGTACCAGCTTCTTCCTCTAGACCGCATCCAACGGAGAGCAGCTCGAATTGTCAACTGCCAACGTATTTCTGATCGGCTTGATCTCTTGGCGCTGTGTAGAGATGTGGCCTCACTCTGCATTTTCTATCGCATGTATTATGGGGAGTGTTCCGAGGAGTTGTTCGGATTAATCCCTGCCGCTTCTTTCCGCCATCGCCCTACGCGACAATATTTCCACTCTCACCATTTGGATGGTTGGCTGTCCTCAACTGTGCGCTTTTCCCGAAACTTCCTACCTCGCACAGCTAAACTGTGGAACGAACTGTCGCCAGCGGTGTTTCCGGACCGATACGACTAGGGTTGCCAACCGTAGTGCACAAATCTGCGGTACATTCGGGATCAACATGCGGGATTTGGCTACAAAATGCGGGACGGCTCCTCCGGCCTAAATATGTAAGGTGTATTGACTTTTAACGTATAGTTTTGCCTGGTTTACTTTCTTAGCATTTATTGCATAATAACATCACGGTAAATCCAAATTCAACGCACGCGCTCTGAGTCACGGTCATAAAACGTTCATTTTGTGCTTAATATCCAGTCTAGCCTGAAAACGGGACAATCGGCGTCCCGCGCGGCCCCTTTGCGGGACGCGTCGTCAAGACCCCAGAAACGGGACGTCCCGCGTATAGCGGGACGGTTGGCAACCCTAGATACGACCTTCAAACCTTCCAGAAAAGAGCGTACTCCCACCTTAAAGGCCGGCAACGCACTTGCGACACCACTGGTGTTGCGGGTGTCCATGGACGACGTTAATCGCTTACCATCAGGCGATTCGTTTGCTCGTTTGCCCCCTATAGCATTAAAAAAAAAATGACAAAGAAAAGAAAAAAAACGTGTCAAATATTTTTTAATAATATAACATACGTAGTAATTCGATTTTATTTGTCGTAATGATTTTTATTATACGACTTTTCAGCGAAATCAAAGCATGGGAACTGTTGTTTGGGAAGTGATAATTTGCCATACAGTATTCAGCGATATATAGTGAGTAAGTCTAATACGGGCGATAAATTTAACCAAACATAGAATTCATCAGTGTTATCAATAATTAAAACATATTTGTTAAGGTACACTTAATTATGACCCCATAATTATTTTTTTAATAAAATTTTCAGCAGCAATGTACTGTTACGCCGGTGATGTGAATAAAACTTTAAATGTGATTTTTCATGCCTTAGAAGCGTTTTCAGCAGGCTGAAAAGTGATTTCAGGCCGTTTTAGAGGTGCCTCTTTCACATACTAGAAGATTCAAAATTTACCCCAGTTACCGTTGTTTTCAGGCGCCTGAAACATGTTTTCAGTTCGTTTCAGGCCACCCTCTACCAGATGGCACAATAACCTGAAAACCCGTTTTCAGGCGTTTTCAGGACCCCTTATGGGCCCCTGAAGTACAATTCAGTATATGGCGAAATTTCTCGAAAGAGTGAAAGAGATAGCACTCTTAGAAAGAGCTAGCTATACAGAACATTCCAGAAGTGTGTGAAAGAGAAGGATAGAAAGAGACGGCAACAATCGAGAATGTTCTGGAGTACTCGCGAACACACCTGCCTAGTAGCTATACGGAACATTCGAGAAGTGTGTGAAAGAGACCACTCTTAGAAAAGGATAACTATACGGAACATTCGAGAAGGGTGTGAAAGAGAAGTATAGAAAGAGACGGCAAGAGTCGAGAATGTTCTCGAATACTCGCGGACACACCTGCCTAGTACCCAGCCGCGTCTAGAAGCATCGCGAGAAGTACTTAGGTACCTACTCGCGAACTTACTAGAATTGAAGCCGACCTGTCGAGGCGAGATTTGGCTGGAACATTCTGGAACCATCAGGAGTACCGCCGACGGGTATATATAGCGGCAGCCTGCAGCCACGTAGTAGTTCAATTCTGAATGCGATACAGTGCGGATCAAGAGCGAATCGGAGTGAAGTATAAGTGACGAGTGCGATAAACTAGTGTGTGATAAGTGTGTTCAAGTGCTGTGTTTAGTGTCTTGTGAGTAGCAATAAAGCCTCAAGTTTAATTAGTGGTTAATTAGTGCATTTTTTATAAAGTACCCACCCCTCAAACGTAACAGTACTATAAAATATTTGACGCTGACAGTTGTCAACGAATGTTTAACGCGAGTGTGTTTGCATTACATTGCGGGCCGAATTATTTACTATGGATAAAATTTTAATTGCAATTCCATTTAAAAGTTACCTAATTACATTTCTTAAGTCCTATACTAAGCACCGTAAAGAGGTTTGCCCGTATTAGATTTACACACTGTATTAGTAAACCAATGTCAGCTTTGTTGCTCTATGGTTCCCGTAGAGCCTTAGATCGAATTTGTTTTTTCCATTCGTGTGGAATACTAGTTAGAATACCGTTAAACAAGTCACTTAGAAAATAAATCCTTCATGCCCAGCGTTTTACATAGTTCTGATGGAAATTCGTCAAGTTACTGGTAATTTTAATTGTGGTTGGCCCACTTTTTTCATTTCATTTTCCTCTCCTGTTTATCTCATTGGTGGCACCGTGCACTTGTATAAATATGAAAATAGCTATTTTGAGACCTTCTAGCTCTGGTAAAACATTTCAAAACTCTAACTTACAGCGCACAATTTTTCCCGTTAGCGACTATCATGGGTAGTTCTCATGAAAGGCTACAAATGTTCCACTGACTAGGGTATCTGTGTAATCCGACATTGACGCGTGCCATTGGCGTGATCAACAAATACGTTTCCAATTTGTTTGTAATTCTGTCGCTCCGTATCTACGCGCCGCGGCCGCCAGTGATAAATGATCACGATCGTTTCTCGATTTGTTATGGAAATGTAGGCAACTGTTTGCCAATACCTGCCACAATATTTATGGCGGATGCGTTGCTATGCTGTATTAACAGTCACCAAGAGACGGCTGTTTACGGCCCGGCTTACGATTTAGGTACATTGGCCCTGTGTGTATAAAGTTATAATACACGGGGTAGCTAAAATTATAACATGCATCAACTAGAGTTAAATATATGCACGATTCTTTTGGAAGATGTAAATTATGTCGATTGTCACCGAGATACGTTCTAAATGCGAAAATAAATGAGCCGTGTGCATCGCGAGTCAAAATGGACTTTGCAAGTTGCGCGCGGCCTTTTACGTCATAGCCACCGTAGGCCACCCGGCTGCGGTGGCGTATGAGAAAAATAAGATTTTTGTTAAATTAGCCGTAAAAATGGGGACAGGGAGAATTCTCAATCTCTCATTCATCATTTAACCCTGTGTTAACGAGTGCTGTAAAGGGCTCGGAATGTATGGTCCTGGTATTAACACACGGGATAAATCCGTTTTAAAGTTTTTCATTTCTATGAATAATAATCCCGGTAGCAGAAAACAATATTAAGTTACATTTTAATTCATTATTTCTTGTTTTAACACCAGTAATTTAATAAAAGGTAAAGTATCTATGTCAGTAACAATATATTTACAAGATCGCTTATTTGAATTATAGTTACCAAAAGCTGTTGCGGATTTTCACACTTTTTAGTGCTCCGTGTAAATCTTTGTCTTCGGATCACTTATGGGATCAGTCCGGCACTGTTAATCGGCAAAACAGGTTTATCTTAGAAACCATTAGACGTAGAAAGTTATATTTGGAGTAGGTATAGCAAATACTGGCGTTGACAAATACCTGAGGTAAAAATGACTTATCTTTGTTATAAGGGGGCAATTTAGGGAATGGAAAGGGTATCGCTGCTTTGTTTCTTCATTTGTAAGGATCGTTAGTGGTACCAATAGAAAGCTTGCAAAAAATTAGGGTGACTGTGAAATTTTGAGTTCATTTTACGAGCCCCAGTTTCGATATAAAATGCATTTGAAATTACAGTTTTTTTTCGGCCCTTTTTCAATAACTATCGCTCGTAAGTCTCTAAAATTTTAGCAAGATACTAAACATGTCTTGGAGATGGCGGGAAAATTATCATGTAGACCTTATCTTCAATAATTTTATCGACCAGTGCCCTAAAACTAGGTTTACCGTATAACTCCAATTAAAGAGGGGTCAATCTTTAGTGGTTTTTTCCCATAACTAATATAAAACTTGCAGAATACAACATATCCAAAAATAAAGTACATCTATAGAGTTTGTAAGCCGTATAGAGCCAACATAATGAATTAATATTTCACACCTCAAATATTTATTTTCACTTCCAGTAGTGTATTCGCCGAATTATTCCGCACAGTAACATTTTTTACTGACTTAGAAGAAAAGGAAAAGATTGATTTAGCTAGTTTATCCCCGTAGGTTCAAAAGGGAGGTCAAGCCTCCCGCATGAATACTAATAAGAGTATTTAGAAAAAAAGGAACAGAGAAAAACTCAAGGCCACACGTCGATCTCTCTGCCAACTGAGTTACATTTTATTAAGGGGCGAATCCCCCTGCACAAAAATAATTTAGGCTTAGGTACAACACGAAGGTTCAAGAGGGGTTGTGGGCGAAGCCTCTTGCATAAAAGAGAATACATACTATCACTAATCCCAGGCTCATATCAAGAAGGAGAAAGGGGGACTTCGCCTCCCGCATGGAATGAAACTACAGCACTATCGCTTGATTTTTCGTCAGGGTCATATTAAGAAGGCGTAACGGGTGCTCGAGGGGCGAAGCCCCCTGATAAAAAGAAACTACAGCAATAGGTATAGCTAAATTCACCGCTAGGATTGCAATGTGAAGTCACAAGGGGGGCTCGAGGGGCGGAGCCTCCCGCATAAAAATAGACTACAGCGTCCGTAGCCAAGATGCCAATCGCTCACGCTTAGTAACGTATCGTAGCTACCTCTCTCTATCACTCTTCCTTATTAGTGTGACAATGACAGTTGCGTTTCGTTAGCGACTGAGCGTGAGCGATTTGCATCTTGGCTACGCACCCAGTACTTTCGCTTGATTCACCGCTGGTATCATACTAATAAGGTGCAAAAAAACTACAGCACTAAAGCTAGACTCACTGCTAGGATTGTAATACAAAGTTACAAGGGGGGCTCGGGGGCGAAAGAAACTACAACACTATCGCTAGACTTACCCTTAAGGCCCATATTAAGAAGGAGGAGGGGGGGCCGCATAAAAACAAACTTCAGCACTATCGCTAGACACACCCAGGCTCATATAAGGCGAGAAGGAGCACGTAAAAAAAAGCTACAGCACTAAAGCTAGAATCACCGCTAGGATTACAATACGAAGGTACAAGGGGCCTCGGGGGGCGGAGCACTCCGCATAAAAATAAACTACTGCACCTTCGCTGCTGGGATCACACAAAGAAGGTGCAAGGGGAATTTGGAGGGCGAAGCCCCCCGCATTAAAAGAAACTACTGCACTATCGCTAGACCCACCCTCAGGCTCATATTAATAAGGCGTGATGGGGCTCAGGGACCGAAGCCCCCCACATAAAAATAAGTTACAGCACTATCGCCAAATTTATCGCTAGGATTAAAGTAAGAAGGCGCAAGGGGGGGAGAAGCCCCTTGCATAAAATGAAACTTCAGAATCAGAGTCAGTCTATGCTAAGTTCCCTAGATTTTGATAGTACAGACTGTGAAAGTATTAAGTAATCGTCATAACTTCATAGAAGTTTGACGTTTAAAATATCACTTTCAATTTTAACAGTTAATTTGCTGAGAAAAGATAACGTGGTTTGACTCTATCGCTTGATTTACTGCCTGCGTCATATTCAGAAGGTGCAAGACGGGCTCGGGGGTGAAGTCTCCCGCATAAAAATAAATGACAGCACAATAGGAACAAGGAAAAAGGGGCTCGTGCGGCGAAGCCCCCCGCATAAAAATAAATTTTAAATTATGTATAAATTTTCGCATAATAAGATGCAGGATGCAGTACTTCTTATTTTAAAGCAGATGGTTTTTGTAGATAACACCTGTCCGTGGATCGTGTCCAGTCTAATAAATTTTAATTGCAGTACATGCTCCTGCTTTTTGCCAAATTTTGTGATTCTACGTCTACGGGAAGTACCTATCCTATACTTTGTGATTCCCATTGCATTGATTAAATGTATCTTGTGATTGGGTTGACGTAAAAGTTTGTGTTTTTCACAGCTTCAAGGGACCGTAGACTCAAGTCTGCGGTCCCTTGAAGTTGTGAAAAACACAAACACATACAGTCAACTGTATGTGGTATATTTTTTAACTTGGTACCTCTACGCGTTCCCGAGATTCAGGGTCTTGACAGACAGACGGACGGACTATAAAGTAATCCTATAAGGGTTCCGTTTTTTTCCTTTTCAGGTACGGAACCCCAAAAAGCATATTGTTGTAAAAGGTACGTGCGATATAAAGTTAAAGAGGCATTTAGCCCACCATTTGTTTTACTTTTATTGTTAAATAAAGATTAAATAAAATCAAATTCATGCAATTGTTAATTTAATGACAAGAATATATTATGTGTGCGATTTTTTTACAGACAACCTGTTGCCCAGGCAGTCTTAACCTGCTTTTTCCTAGAAGACTGAAATATCACCGACAACCGCAAGATGCACTAATAATAAATTAAACAACGGATGACCATTGCAATAGTAAATAAAATTTCCAATATTTGATTCGATTGGTTCGCCGGGTCTTCTGATTGGGATTCGGACCCTCACAAATTGTATTCTTGATGTGGCTTCTCAGCAAACGGAGATAATATTGTGTAAGTTAATACAACTAGGAAAAGCGGTTGGATTTTCTTATGTTATTATCACAAACATAAACGGGCCTACCTAGATTAGTATCCTAGTTTCATGTTTGGGTTATTATACCGGTATAATTTTAGGTATACCGGTGTAATATTTCGATATTAGTATACTGATTTTTAAGGTTTTGATTTGAGCCGAATTTATTGAAATGATTGCGGGTTTAACATGCTGCCACTGCTACTATACCTACTACGCGCTGCTACCTACTGTGTTTTCTTTTTAGAAATCCGTAGTCAACTAGGAACCCTTATATTTTGACAAAGTGGTTAAATAAAAAGTCGAAAAAAAATATTATTAGGGTAAGTACTTTCCATACACGTAAAGGGGCAGATGATTGTTTTTTCGTTTCGACCCTAAATTATGAGGTATCGTTGGATAGGTATTTATAAAATAGGTATAAAAATAGGGGTTTGCAAAATACATATTTTGATAAAGTTAATATTATCGGAAATAATCACTCCGGAAGATAAAAAAAATGTCCCCCCCTTCTCTCTCTGTAACTTTTGAACCACAATTCCAAAAATAAAATGAATAGGGATAGCCCTACTCATTTGTTCTCAGTCATGCGTTCAGTAAACTAGGTAGCGATGGCGCACATAAAAGTGTGTAATTATTGTATGAAGACTTTCAAGGAAAATTATTTTGTACTTGGTTAGTTAAGCCATTTTTGATTTTTTTACGTAAGGGCTGCGAAAATACTTTATTTTTATTGTTGTGAGCATGGTATCTGTTAAACCCCTCGCTTGTTGTGGCGGGCGGTAAATTACGGGACCCTACACTGAGCATGGCCCGAGCCCGACAAGCTCTTGGCCGGGTTTTAAATTTTAACATTTAACGTAAGTGTCAACATTTACTTTAAATACCTTATGTGTTTAAGTAGGACGTATTCTCAGTCAACATAAAAAGTAGGTGGTAAGCGATATTTACTTTACGGTACGAATAAACCAGAAATTGTAAATATAAAATCAATTGTAAGCCTCAGTTCGTCGCAGGTAAAGGTAAATATCTCAAAGAACTCGTTAGCTTTGTGACGGAGTATAAATACAGTGCCTTAGATTTAAAATATAGACACAAAGCATTGGTAACAGTAAATGGGTGATTCTACAGAAATCGGTTAACTTTTGGACAGATTTTGCCAGAGGTGTTTTTTAAATGCTACCTACCAAAAAACTTTATCATCCATTGTACAAATGTAATACCACGTGTGATATATCCAAACGGGCCAGCCGATTTAATAATTATTTAAGGAGATTTTTTTTATTAGCGTTCTAGGGACTAATGTCGATCTAGGGTTGGGCTTGATGGTAAGAATTTTGTTTACAATAAAACCACATATTTGATGTTTGGAATCACTTTTAATAAAAAAAAAGACAATTGCTGCATTGTACCTAAATTGATTTCTAAGTGATTATTTATGACAGTAGAGCCTTATCGATGACCGATAATGTTAAGCCTAAAACGCCAATAATAATGAACATTAGGCAGAATGTTAACTTTGAACTATTAACCCATTCACTGCTAATGACGACACGTTGTCGTCACCCCGCTACGCGCCATTTCCGCTACAAAGCGGGAAATGCATGTATCGGCTACGGCGTAGCGCTACGAAAAATCCTTAGCAGTGCATGGGTTAAGGTACAATGCACCGACGAGATACGATCGGTTGGCGTAGTTGGTCATGACCCTGCCTGCTAAGCCGATGGTCGATGGTCCTGGGTTTGGGCATTTATTAGTGTGATGAACACAGATATTTGTTCCTGGGTCATGGACGTTTTCTATGTATTTATGTATTTGTATATTATATTATATATATCGTTGTTTGAGTACCCGTAACACAAGCCTTCTTGAGCTTACTGCAGGACTTAGTTAATATGTGTAAGGATGTCCTGTAATATTTATTTATTTATTTAATTCAGGAATTGTCTTTTTTGTATAATTGTTTTCCTTTTTGACGCAATGTTCTAAAAATAAATAAATCCATTTGTTTTTTATAATGAATTATTTGGATTTGTTCTATGTCCGAATTCGTTAATCACACACATAAGATTTTCATACAGAAAACTCCAAAATTAGTTCCATCATTTCCACCGTTTCTAAAGTTATTTTATCGACAACTGGCCGGATGAAACGCAAAATCGGGACTCATGGAGGTCCAGGGAAGATCAACTACCCAGCAGTAGGACACTCAAATAGGCTAGTAACTAAAAATATTATACCTACAGTAAACTACAAGCTACCTTAAAACTAAATAAAACCGGCCAAGTGCGAACTCACGCATCGAGGGTTCCGTACAAACTTTGCATTGCAACTGCACCTAGAAGTAGAATATTTTACGTCAGTCCCATGTATCGACCTATTAGGTCACTCGTTTGCACGGCATAGAGTTAGTATAGGAGTTTGTTGTTCCTTGATATTTTTTTATTACGTTAATGGTTTTTATGTAACTTTATTTTAAAGTCGGTACTTAAAGCATGATGGCATATAAATTTTAAGCAAAAAAAACCGAAAGGTTAATTCCGAAAAGTTTTAAATTAAAAAAAAGTGAAGACAGGGTCAATTTTATATTTTTCCTAAAATATTTATGGTAATGTTAACGTTGTGTAAAAAAATCAGATTTTGGTCAACTTCGGATATAAGTGGAAGAATATTGAGGAGGATATTATTTTTTACATTGTCGTTTATAAACCAAATTTTTTTCACGTTAAAAATAATATTATATCTCATTGTGTCTAAGTTAACCTTATTTATAACTATTCCACATTTCAAATCGCTAGCTTATATAGTCGCACCAAGGGTTACTTTTTTACCATTTTGGTACGAAACTCTAAAAAGGCCCTTGAGGCATTGTTCTGAGACTTCTGAGGAATGAATAATATTAATTCAATTTACAATTTAAATTACAGCTAAATACTACGGCATGGTTTCACTATCGGATAAATAATCGTATGTATACAAAACGCAATGATTGGCAGCGATATGCAGTGCACTATTCATTGGCATTTACTACCGTTGCCTTAAATGATATAAGGTACTTAAGGCTACTGCCAACTATTGATTGGGCGGTATAAATGAATCTACTCGTAGGTAGCAGACATTTATTTAACTACTAAGCGTACTAGAAGTGTATTGATCTAATGAGTCAGATAACAAAAACTATTTTTAAATACTACGACGGTGACAACCAAGCATACAGCCCGCCTGATGCTAAGCGGTTAATACCTATGTACGCCTGCAACTCCAGGGGTGTTACATGCGCGTTGCTGACCCTGTAAAAACTCTAGACTAAATAGGCTGAATCATAGGTACTCTATGGTGCTTCATCGTGTTTGTGCCAATAACTGGAGTTTTGCCTTTCAGTGGTTAATGCCCCTTATTTATGGCCTAACCACACTTATAACCGTTATTTTCCATCGGCCGCATCTCGCAATAAATCTGAATTAGTGCGTGCGAGTGCGCCTGACGGGTGGTTAATGATAGAAACCAATTAATAAACACGCTGATTGGGTTCTTTGAGCTATTCCTTGAGGATGACTCACACTAGGACGGTGCGGGACTGGACGGGACGGGGCGGGACGGGACAATCTGTCAATTTCTATAGAAAGAATCACGCGAGAGCTCGGAGCTCTCGGATGTCACGAGACCTTTTTTTTTTTTAACTAACAGATTGTCCCGTCCCGTTAGGGCTTTCAATTGAAAGTTTCAATTATGTTCGCAATCAGGAAATCACCCACAATATTTACAGTTATCTCTTAATATGGCTCATCATCTCTTTATGTACACTGAAAAAAATATTTACCAAATGATTAAAGGTTAGCTATATTACGTGGAAACTTTGATAAATTTAACAAATCCTTGCTATCAAATTTACAAAACTAAAAAGGTTGGAGTCGGTACCAGAGTTTTGGTGTAAATCAACAAAGAATATTGTACATTGTACCAAACAAGTATCAACAATTTAGTTTGTTGATTTAATCATGAAAGTACTGATAAACATAACAAGCCTCATGGTTGAATTTATCAAACTAAAGAGGTTGCCGTAGAAATATTAGTGCTTACCAAAGTTCTCAGTATAATGTACCAGTGTATATTGTACATTATACCGAAGCAATCACATCAAATTAATTTGGTTCACTTTATCATAAAAATATGATAAATATAGCAAGACCTTAAGATTGAATTTGCAGGACTGGAAAGTTTGAGGTTGCTTATCAGAAATCCTAGTGTAAATTAATATATTTTTTTTGTAAATTTTACGAGATAAATATCAACAATTTGCTTTGGTTGATTTTATCATTAAGTAATGGTAATTATAACATAACTTCGCGGTTAAATTTACGAAATTAAAAAGGTCGAAGTCAAAATATACTGCTTATCAGAGTTCATAGTGTAAATTAATAAAGAATATTGTAGATTTAAAGAAACAAATATCAACAATTTGATTTGGTTGACTTTATCATTAAGTAATGATAAGTAATAACAAACCTCACGGTTGAATTTATCAAACTAAAAAGGTTGCAGTAGAAATATTAGTGCTTACCAAAGTTCTCAGTATAATGTACCAGTTTATATTGTACATTATACCGAAACAATCACATCAAATTGATTTGGTTCACTTTATCATAAAAATATGATAAATATAGCAAGACCTTAAGATTGAATTTGCAGGACTAGAAAGTTTAAGGTTGCTTATCAGAAATCCTAGTGTAAATTAATAATTTTTTTTTGTAAATTTTACGAGATAAATACCAACAATTTGCTTTGGTTGATTTTATCATTAAGTAATGATAATTATAACATAACCTCGCGGTTAACTTTACGAAACTAAAAAGGTCGAGGTCAAAATATACTGCTTATCAGAGTTCATAGTGTAAATTAATAAAGAATATTGTAGATTTAAAGAAGTAAATATCAAAAAATTGATTTGGTTGACTTTATCATTAAATAGGGTAAAGGAACCAATAGTCGGCCTTTTAACGAATGTTTTGAATTCAAACCCTTCCCATTTTTGCTTGCGAGAACCAATTGACAAAATACTACTCTTCATTAAATCACCATTTATTAAACTTTTATAATTTAAAATAAAAACACTAAATCATTTATTTACTTTTGAGATAATTAACAAAAAAAAAAGAAGGGGACTTTTGCCCAGTAGTCAGCCCCAAACGACCTTAAGTCGGCCATTGGGTCCCCAGTGCTCAGCCGTCACAAGGGCATGAAATCATTATTTAAACAGGCGGCCGAGTTTTGGAACCTCAGTACCCAATAGTCGGCCACACCAATAAAAAAATACATTTAAATGCAAGTATTCACAAAATTGATTGATAAAAAATTAGTAAGTAAGTAAGTAATTTATTTATTGCGCATCCACACACACAGTCTTGGGACTGTGAATTACATTCATAAATAAAAATGAACAGCCAATATCCAAAAGTTGGCCCCCTACGGCTGAATACTGGACTTTATGATAAAAAGGTAGGACCCAATAGTCGGCCGTCTCAAAATACTACTTTCGTGGGTAAAAATATCCATTACAGTAGGAAAATATGCTCGTAAACCATATAATATTATTTTCAAAAGAAAACAATTGGAATATAGTATCTATTATACGAGTACGAGTATATATCGTCGTCTAGTACCCACATCACAAGCCTTATTGAGCTTACCGTGGGACTAGGTCGATTTGTGTAAAATTGTCCCACAATATTTATTTATTTATTATTTATTATAGTATCAAAGGACCACTCGCCACTTACCCCTCCCTGCACAGATCACCCGATTTTTCAACAAATATGGAGTTAGAGAATGAGAATACATTTATGTTATTGGATAATTTAAAAACTGGCGCTATTTGTGGCGAAAAAAAAGACCGAAAAGGCCGCCTGTAGTCGGCCTGGGTACGGCCGACTACTGGGTACTTTACCCTACCTAATGATAAGTAATAACATGACCTCGCGGTTGAATTTACAAAAATAAAAAGGTTGAGATCCAAGGTTTAGATCCTGCCAGAGTTTATTGTGTAAATTACCAAAGAATATGGTACATTTTGCCAAAAAAATTACATCAATTGGGTTTGGTCGATTTTGGCATAAAAACATACCGCTCTAATTATAAAACCTTATAGCTTTGTGATAAGAATAAGACTCTAATGTGAAATGAGAGCCAAGTTCAATATTACACATGCATTGGTTGTTGACTTCAAAGACAAAAGAACATTGATTTTCAGCTTCATGGAGAGTTCTTAGGTATGGGGGTCATTTTATACTGACCCTGGCGAACAATATTCAAAACATTTTATGAATGAAAACTAAAATAATGTGACAAATATTATCTTTCATATACAAATGACTGCAATGACATTAAATTTGAAACTTAAGGCAACGGCCTAAGGTATATTTTCCTCCAATGTTCAGATATTTGTGACCACTTCTCTTGCTTAGATGCCTGTGACGATTTGTGCGTTCAAATATTTTTACCTCACTGTGTGATCAAAATTTACTGAAATAATTGCTGCTCATATATTTGTGAAAAAATTGAGTGCTCAGATGTTACTGGCGGATCT
Source organism: Lathronympha strigana (assembly GCA_949128165.1). Lineage (NCBI taxonomy): Eukaryota > Metazoa > Arthropoda > Insecta > Lepidoptera > Tortricidae > Lathronympha > Lathronympha strigana. Next base: position 7,077,519 of record OX421907.1, on the reverse strand, counting down.
GTTGTAAAGAATTTATTGAAGTTTTACTCTGCTCAGAAGTATTTGAGGACCTCGCCCGCTACGATATATCTGATGGCGACTGTACATATACGTAAATTATTAGTAGGTACTTATTTTAACAAAATTAATACCAAATGGATTTTGTTAAACTACTTATTACAGTTACAGGCACTAAATATAAGTAAAAAGTCTTAAAATAATCAATTACTTAAGTGAAATATTATACTAAAGTGTTCAAAATTTACCAGTTTCTGATTTTTCTTTTGTATTCACCTAATTACCTATCTGCATGCCAAATTTGAACTTTCTAGGTAATCTGGAACTGGGTTGGTGTTTTGATCTATATACGTGATAAAAATGACGATTTTTGGACGTTTATATTACTTATACGTTTATATTTGGAGTACATATGCATCTTGCAAGTCCCAATATATGTATGTGCCAAATTTGACACGTTTATGTAAAATAGTTTTTGAGTTGTGAATGGATCAAAAGTGGCTCTAAATGGTTCGTGTACACACGGTGCTGCTCGCCAGTTCTGTTACTTGAACTTGTGATTATTTTTAAACACATATTTCAATGTTTTGAAATAAGTTATATTAAACAAGCTAGTTTACATGCCAATTGCGACTCTAATACCGCGGCAAAGCTCATCTACTCACCAAGTTAAAAGACACCTCTATCTGCAAAAACATTGCTTATCTTACTATTAGGTACTTTAATGCAAGTGAATTATATAATAAAATACATTTTGTAGCTATATAGGTACTTTTTTTATTTCTTATTTAAAGCTACTGCGCGTCTTAGTTTATCAGATCAGACTACTTATGTAAATTTTACAAAACCAAAAACCAGATTACAAAAATGTTTGATGTCGTCATAAATGATTCCATCCCTCTCTATTTATGCACTATATAATATACCTACCTATAAATACGTGGCCCCGAGAGGGATAACGGCGCGTGGTGCAAGTGCGAAAGAGATGGTGATAGACGCTTGCTTGGGTGCGCCGGCTCACGACGGTGCCCCGCGTAGCGCCAGCGCCACTAGCGCGTTAGTTATATACCGGATCCAACCGATGGCGGTTGTTGAGACGTAAATTGTATTTGTGATTGTTGACCCCACACCGACCGACGACAGTTCATAACTATGGATAGTGACGAAGACGACCTAGAAGTGAGCTGTGCTATTTATTTAGCTGAATGGGGTTTATCCGAAACCACTATATCTAATTTTGAAGGCAAGTATATTATGTTTACTATTATTGTTAAATTAACATTTTTCTAGTTGCACTGATACGTAGTTAATATGGCCCTGTCTCTTGCCTAGATATCTACTTAGAAATAGTGGTTAATAAGTATCTATAATCTTAGAACAATTTACAAAACGAATTTTAGTAAAATTTATTAGACTGTTTGGTTAATTTTCATAATGGCGTCGCGCCAAGGTGCGACATCGTATAAGTACCTAATGTAATTTTGTTGTAGAAAACTAGCCTATTAGAATAAGACATGTGATATATCTCGCGGCGACATATATGTAACTGCTGATGCATATATGTAACTAAAACAAACATAAAAGACTAATAACGTATGTCTCTTGGTTTTTTAGATAATAAGATTACCGTCAAATTGCTTGAATTCATAGATTCAGTGGAACTTAAAGAATTGATACCCAGTTTGAAGGAACGTATACTATACAAGCGTGGACTGAAAAAACTACAAAACATTATTCACGTGAGTATTCTTGCTTTATAATAGTAATTCTCCTTCTTCTTAAATACGAAGTTATGGATATTTGTTATCTATTTAAGTATTTATTTATCTATAATTATGTATCATCTTTCTGTGTACCAAGGGTGATTTGTATAAGTTTGACCACAATTTTTTTTAAATTACAATTAGCATAACTGGCCGCAGGACTCCTTGATGCCAGAGTGTCACTAGAGAAGCTAAGTCACAAACAGTTGTGGTGGCCTTTATTTAACTTGCACTGATTATAACTGACCACTTTTGAAATTTATATAGTGTAGAAGAATATATTATATTTCACCACACCAACTAGTAAAGACTCTCACTAGTACAAATATCAACTTTGCTCTCTTGTTGCACAAATAGTAAATATTTATCCACAAGAGTGCCAAGTAATTTCATACAAATTTAAACTTGATGTCTTAAGCTAGCTGGTAGAATTTACTTATAAATGATGATTTTAAATAATAATAAATATAAAATAAATTGAAGGACTCGATTTAGTTTGATGTTTTACAGTTAGTATTTTGTTCGTGTTGGTGTGGTGAATAAATTTGTGTTTCATTGTTGTAAAACAAATAACTATTGATACTTTATATAAAATGTTGCTGCTTGTTACAGGCGACAAGTTCTGATGATACTGTAAGCATTAATAGCGATTTTTCTGCACCGAGTCCCACAAACAGCACCAGCGGCAATGAGTTGCTACCCACGAAAGTAAATTATTCTTATGTAAGTTATTTTGCCTTAATTCTGTCTATTTAAGATAAATACCTACTTCACTGTCACCCAAGCAATCCAACTCGTTTGTATTAGGATAAAACATCCATAATAAGAGCTTGGCGCGCTCGCCCTTTTGTTGAAATACATTTATATGGTGTTAATAAATTAGATACCAACATATTTGTATAAGTATGATTCATTTAAAGACAAGTATAAATAAATAAGCAGGGGTAAATTTTATTTAAGGTCAATATGGCTAATTTCGTCATAGGAACAATTTTATACACGAGCATATACATATTTATTTTATTTACCACTATAGGAAAAATAAACCATGTGCTTTTGATTGATGAAACTAATAGCATTTGCTGCTTTGTCAAAGAAATTGTAAAAAACTGTTCGAAAAAAAAACGCTTTGGAATGAAGTAGGCACAAAGACGGAACTAGCCACATAGACCTTAAATCAACTAAACAACTTGCTAATCAATCTCCTTCTTCCTGAAAAGGAATCATACGAGTAATTAGTATTCTCTTGTGAATTAAAGATGATATTTTGAAACTTTTCTATGTATTGTCACTTCACTTATTATGTCAAAGCGTAGGTTGCCGTGTTTTTAAATTTAATTCTAAGCGTTTCTTAGTAATCCTATTGAAGTAATTATTTATTATGTTGGTATAATAATGTGTAAAATAAAACTGAAACACATTATTTATTGTATATTACACTCATGACAAACACATAACAGGCAATATTAGATTACTTGTTAGAGAAAATCACAGCATGATTGTGTTTGGCAAGTATTTATTATGTTTAGAAAATTAACACTAAAAAATTTATGAGACTCATTTTGAATTGTCAACATAATATGAATGGTGTTAATGTTAACTTTCGGCTCTAGAATGGTTGCTTCTGCATACAAATATTCTGTTTCCATTTTAATATATATTATTTTCTTTTTGTTTACAATGATGATTTAAAGATTATTTTGCAAAGTAATAGTGCTGGAGAAATATGTCTGGCTTCTTTAAAAAAAATGGTAAATTAGACACTTCTTTAACTGTATGTTTATGTATGTACCTACTTGGTAGTCTTGGTACCGTCGGACTGTCTATGGACGGACGGACCGTAGAATCTATTTTGTATCACATTTATGAAAACCGCTTTCTTTAGTATGTGATGGCCAGTTACTAGCAATTAATCCTACATCTTTTTTTTTCAGATTGAATTGGATTTTGAAAGAAAATTTAAAGGAAAAGAGCTGCTTCTCTTCAAAAAATGGCCCGATTTCTTGGAAAAAGCACTCGGCCATTTAAAAATCATTAAAGCTGCTTCTGTCTACATTAAGTTGATTGAAGAAAATCCAAGTGAAGGTGTGTTGTCATTATATTGATTAAAACTTTTACAAATTTCGCAGGAAAACCGAAACTTAAAATATATTTTGTATTTTTTCAGATGTTAGAGATTTCTGTTATTGCGCGGCAATTGGATATAAACTATTACCAACTGTAAGAATACAGTGTCAAGATACAGATGGCAAAAAAAGAAACATAAAGCCAAGCATTCAAGAAGCTATGAACAATTTTATTCTTCATGCAAAGGTATGTATAATTTCACTGTTAACACTGCAAAACGGTGACTTTCCATACTATCAGCGATAATGCCATTCTCTTAAAGTTATCAGTTTCATCGTTTTTTTATATAAACAGGCTGTTGCCGAAATGTTACATTATCACCGTTTGTATGAAAAAAACTTTCGCTATTGTTTCACGATCCTCTTAAATATAACATATACTCGGTGGCAACACTAACTAGAAATTATAAAAAAAATGGATGAAAGTTCAAAGATATATTCTAATTTCCAGAATCAAAGCGAAGTTCTCACTCAACTGGACTATCGGCAAAAAGCCCAAATGGCTAAAGGTCTACGGTGCCAACCAATCATCGTTGCTGTCGGACCAACCATCGATGCTCTAAAGGATTTCTATGTTGCGTATGACGACATCCTTTATAAAATAGACTCATTCCTGAAAGCGCTGGATATATGTTTTAAAACTTTTCACTGCCTGGACGCTGAATACCCTACAGAAGCCGTTCACATTTGGCTATTTTTGCAAAAATATTTCTACAACATTGACAAAAAATCAGACAGAAAGCTTTCAGGAGTGTCGTCTTTTATCTCGGACTTGGAATAAGTAATTGTCAATTTTACCAAAATGTTTGTGTGTTTTAAATGTCTTGCCTCAGTTCAAGATTACAAAGATTTTTGTGAACATTTAAAAGATCATAATTTAAGGTCAAACTCAACATATCGCTGTAAACAGTATAAATGTGATCGCGAATATCAAAATGTAAGGTCTTTTAGACGCCACTTAATTTCTCAACATTTGAACACACAAATAATTTCTAATCACGATCAAATCAGAACAAACGTTTGCGTTTTAAGTGAAAATGAACATGATACACGTATTTCGTTGGATTCAGATAAATCCTTCGAATATCATCATCTAAACAAGTTCTGTCGTGAGAGCGCTTTGGATACTGCCCATAGTTTATTACAAAAATCTGCTGCTACGTTGGTGCTTTCGTTATACAGTGACGGTGGGATTAACCGTAAAACTGCTCTTAAGATATTAGACAATGTTCAACTTCATATGACACAAGTTATTGGTGATGTTTTTAAGGAAGTAATTCCTATTTGTAATAACTTAGAACAAAGTGAAATAGATAGTATACATAAATTAATATCAAACCCTTTTGCTGACATACGTACAGAATATCAAATTATAAAATATTTTACAGATATAAATTGCTTCATTCCTCCCGAACAGTTTATTATTAATGAAAATGTTACTGACAACACCGTCAACAGTTCAGTAATGCTTGCACCTAAATCATGCACAGGCGCCAAAATACCGCTTAGCTCAGTATTCAAGGAAATCTTTGAGTTACCCAATTTTTACAAATTACTTTTGAGTACATTAAAAACCAGCAATGTTGATTTTCCTAATTTTGCTCAGAGTTTCATTTGGAAAAAAAAACTGCAAGTAAGGAAGGCAAACTCTGTTGTCCTTTTTTTATATATTTCGATGATTTCGAATGTAATAATCCCCTGGGTAGCCACGCCGGTGTACATTCAGTATCGGCTGTATATTATCAATTTCCTACTATGCCACCGGAATATCTTTCTTTGCTAGATAATGTGTTTGTCGCTATGTTGTACAACTCTTCTTCTAAGATATACGGTAATCACTCGGCATTCAACGAACTCATCAAAGAATTGACATATTTAGAGGAAGAAGGTATAGACATAAATACTGAAAATGGTACAGTGAAAATCTATTTCATACTTGGAATGATATTAGGGGACAATCTAGGACTGAATACAATCCTTGGATTTTCTAAGTCTTTTAGCAGCAATTATTACTGTAGAATATGTAAATGTCACAAATCTATAATGAAAACACAAACTAAAGCTGATAATGCACTATTAAGAGATCGGGATAATTATGCTAATGATCTTGAGCGAAATAATGTAACAGAAACTGGAATAAGTGAATATTGTTGTTTTAACCATATTCCTAGCTTTCACGTAGTAGATAACTGTAGTGTTGATATTATGCACGACATTTTTGAAGGAGTGTGTCATTACGACTTAGCTCAAATTATTTTGTATTATACTGAAATATTACACTGTTTTGATCTGGCCCTTTTAAATAATCGCTTAAAATTATTCGACTATTCAGTTACAGAGCTGAACAATAAGTCTGTTTGCATCAAACAAGAACATTTGATTCGTAGTAAGTTTAAAATGTCAGCTTCGGAAATGTTGATGTTTGTGCATTTGTTTCCTTTGCTAGTTGGAGATTTAGTTCCTAGTGATGATCCCGTATGGCAATTTTTAATAATTTTATTACAAATCATTCAGATTATATTATGCAGCGTTGTACATGCTCCGACTGTAAAATTGTTAGAATCTTTAATTAACGAACATCATGAAAACTATATTAAGATTTTTAATGACACATTAAAACCAAAACACCATTTCATGTTACATTACCCACATATTATTGAACGGGTGGGCCCCTTAAAGCAATTATGGTGCATGAGATTTGAAGCTAAACACAAAATATTAAAAAATACAGCTCATAACATAACTTCTAGAAAAAACATATCTATAACTTTGTTAATAAAAGAACAGTTAGCATTTGCAAATAGACTTTTTCTAAAAAAGGGATTAGAATCTAGAGTGGAATTAGGAAACGTTACTTTAAGGGAGTCGCATGTGGTTATTCCTAACATTGACGATACTTATAATCAAGACATTGATTTATCTTGTGATTTCCAATGGATACGTTTTAAGGGCACAAAGTTTAACCCAGGAATGATAATAGTTACTACTAATGAAAATAATTTTTGTTTTTTTAAATTAAAAAAAATTTTTCGCTCTAAGTACTCTTTGAGCATATATTTTTTGTGTAAATCATTAAGTTGCTCTGGTTTTAATGATCATTTGCAAGCTTATTCAATTGAAGGAGAAAACGATTCCATGGAGCTGTTAAAACCGGAAAATTTAATTATTTCCCCCACTAATATTCATGTTATTGCAACAGGTGAATCTTATTGTCGATTTAGTTACTATTGAAATTAAATGTAAACAATAACAGTAATGGTGTTTGACAAAAAAGTAGCGTAGCGATGAAGCAACCTGTATGAAATATTTCGAGGTGTATTATTTTTTATGTTAATTAATATTGAAGGATGACACCTCATTTCCGCTTCTCTAGTGGGTAGTCGATATTTTGATATGGTAATTATTGTAGCACAATGATGACATGTGAAAATGTAATGTATTGTAGACGTAGTAGGTGACATCTGGCATCTAGTGGTTGAACTTGAAACAACTTTATGTCTAATTCCTCATATTATAAATGGTAATTGTAAATGGTTGTTCAACCGCGTTTTGTTTCACTCCACTCCGACATCTAAATGCGAAACATCAGTTTATATCAAGTTTTGCCACTGAATGCCAGAGGTCGCCTTTTGTGCTAATCCGCTGCGCGGAAAATGCCTGTTTTACTTGTGGCCTAGCCCTAATTCTGTTCGAATTCGGGCCCCGGTAAGGTTGATCCTAGCATCCTTTGAAACGTGATTGTTTAGTGTTGTTTAATAAATAAATATTATGACATGTATCAAAAATCGGTTTATTTTTCTTCAAACCTCCGCTTTCATTAACCCTTTATATCAAATTCAAGTTTTTTCGTAAAACTGTTCGTAAAGTTTTTTTTTAGTAGCTAGTATGTATTAAGTTGTATTTGACATTTGGTCAAAGTATGATTGCCGTTTATATAAGTCATTCTACTACTCTCATAATTTGATCTCTCGCGATCGAGAATTAAATGTCGAATACAACTTATACTAGCTACTCTGCATTATGATATCAATTTTTTTACTGGCAATATAATATACTGATTAAACTCGTCTTAGTTCAGTAAAACATACCTAAAAATATTGTGAAAATTTTACTGGTGGTTGTTTGTTAATTTATTGAACTAACACTTTAAATATTTACACAATTTTTATGTAGATATAGCAAAAACATTTTTGATTTGCAGACTATTATTAAGGTGTGGTGTCATTAATAATTCGAAACTTAGGCAGTTCTCGATACGCATCGCAGGCCGCTCCGATGCGGTGTGCGATCGGGACGCCGCTACATAATTATGCTTACGCCTATAATGGTGTCACACTCGCACCGGAGCGGCGTGCCATGCGAATCGCATCCAATGTGAGAACTGCCTAAGCTTCTAATCTTTAATCACACACACCTTAATAATATTCTGGAAATCAAAAATGTTTTTGCTATATCTACATAAAAATTGTGTAAATATTACTAGTGTTAGTTCAATACAATACAACAAACTAAAACCAGTAAAATTTACACAAAATTTATTGGTATGTTTTACTGAACTAAGACCAGTATAATTAGTATATATTGCCAGTAAAAAAATGATATAAACTAAAGAACAAGTCTGTTAGACGTTACCAAACAAAGATGACGAAAAATACGAAACACACATGATAGATAATACAATATTATCTTTGATTAAAAGTACAATACATTATTGATAGTTACATCAAACAACCTTTGGTAGTAACTAAAATATAAATTTGGTAATTATTAACAAACTAACTCTGATGAATACACCGAATGTGTTTAGTAAATACTGCTAAATTTAGTTTGTTATATTTACCAAATGAAATATATTTACATTTACAAGATAGATTCAGTATTTTCTACAAAACAAATATTGAACATTCTACCATAGAATAAGTGATATCTACCAGTTTTTCCTTATAAATTTTACTAAATAACTTTTACATTACCTACTAACTGACTTCGGTCATTTGTACCAAAAATAGTAACTGTAGAACATACAAAACGTATTTGGTTAAAAAGAAAAGTACAACGTTGGTAAAATATAAAATATCTGTTAGGTAGAATTCATCAAACTATAAACTTGTAAAAAAGTTACTAAAGTACTTTCATAAAAACGTTACTAAAGTACTTTCGTTAAATTAATACTAAAGAACTTTTGTAAAAAACGTTACTAATGTACTTTGGTAAACTATTTTATCAAAGTACTTTGGTGAGAAATTTTACCGAAGTACTTTGGTGAGAAATTTTACCAAAGCACTTTGGTGAGAAATTTTACCAAAGTACTTTGGTGAGAAATTTTACCATAGTACTTTGGTGAGAAATTTTACCAAAGTCTTAAGGTAAAATATTATACTAAAGAACTTTGGTGAGAAGTTTTACTATATTAATTTAGTAAAAATACAGGTGTAATCAACCAAATAAATTTGGTAGAACGCCAACCTTTTTTGTTTGATAAATCCAACAAAAATTTGTGATAGGACCGAATTCAACCGCAATTTTTAGTAAAAACAACGCAAAATCTGATAAATCCAACATATCATTTTTTTCAGTGTATTAAAAGCCCCCACGCATATATTGGTAGTTTTTTAATTAGTACCATTTCAACAGTAATCCGTTGTAATATCTGAGACCATTTAATTATTACTTACGAGACGTTGTTAATGCATTCGACGGATATCCCTGAAACTTTAACTAGTTATGAATTATTTGAGTTTGGGATAATATGAGTTCACTAAGCGCTTAAACCTCCTCAAATTTAACCTGAACTAACTTAACGCATTCAGGGTGCACACGTTAGTTACGAGTACACAGTTAAATAACAGTCAAAGGGAAAAGTTTGAATAGAAAAATATGCATGACAAGGAATAGGAAGTTGTATTCTTTTTGGGGCAAATATATATTAATATACACTCTGTTTTTTTCTGTTAACTTTAAGGGTAAATTCTTCAAGTTAACTAGAGTTAATTACTCTAAATCCCACTTGCACCACCCGAGGTTAGCCACATAACCCTGAGTTAAGTGTTTTATTGTATGGAATTTGACAGCTTAACTTCGGTTTAGTAGCTAACTCTGGATGGTGCAAGTGGGTCTAAGAAATTACTGTCATCACTACCTATTTAACAGTTTTTGAGACATTTAATAAATACATTTATTAGCTGAACCAGTCTCAACCATGTACTACTAAGCTGTGTTTTGGCATGTGCTGTTATGTTAATAGTTTCTGCTGTGTCATACTTGACACTTACTTTTGTGTAACTGTAAAGGACCTTTTGCAATGTAAAATTCATTTATTTTCTATTAAGCAAAGACGTCTGCGATCGTTTACAATTTTATAATTGAAACAAAATTGAAAAATTTCCTGCGTCGCGCAGGATTAGAACCTACGACCTCTCTGAAAACCGATCTGATCGCTCATCCAATTGAGCTATCGACGCCTAATCGACCACGGCTAATACTTCCACTATTTCTTTCATTTACCGAAAGTTTATAGTAAAATGTCGCTACGCCATCTCCCTAAGGCATGTTACCAAATGAAAGAAATAGTAGAAGTATATTCGCCGGGGTCAATCAAGCGTCGATAGCTCAATTGGCTAAGCTGTACATAAAAAAAACATATATAAAAAAATATAATATTACTTTTCTCTTGGTATTAAAAAACATACATTACATAGGTAAGTGATAGACTATGGCCAATTTCGAGTGTTATAATTTGATGTCAATACGAGTATGTTCGGTGAGGTAGGCATTCAGCGCTTTATATAAACGTTATTGACTGACAATCGTGGTGACACAATACGGCAATATCATAAAGTGCCGCACTTGGCTCTTGCCAGTTATAAGGCTAGGCAAGCAATATTGGTGCAACACCACTAATCCATCACCAACGCAAACACTTCCTAGCCGCAGAAAGCTACCTACCAATCAATTTCCAGCGAGCTCCAATTATTTGAGTTAGGTACGCACATCGCATTGTGTCTTCTTAGGAACTATGTCTGTCCCTTTGTCCTGACAACAAAAAGGCGCATTCCAACGCCACTACATTACTCCTAATAACTTCCGAGCCGAGCGATGGAATAATGGACTGTGACGCTGCCGCTGTTTCCCCGCTACCTGGGATTTTCTGTGCCCGCAACATTCATCTTGTCCGTCTCCTTCGTTACCCCTAAATTGCTGGTTAACATTGTTATGTTACTGGTAAGTTATATAAATATTTTTGCTCTGAAACTTACTCAAGTCTTTTGTGGCGATGTTAACTTTATATTTCAGATACCTAGTAATTTTCTAATGGCCTACACCCATTCATTTGAAAATGTTAGTAAACTTTGGAAAGTTTACTAACATTCTCAAATATTAGTTTGTCCTTACCAATTAAAAGTTTTAAAACTAAGGTTAGTAATAGTTCTAACTACCTATTAATTAATACTTCCAAATTTGTACAGGCAACGAAACAAGTCAATATCAAGTGAAAACTACAACTGAAGTTCTATAGTGTATTTTCAGAACGATAACCCTTGAGATCCGTGCCACTGCCACACAGCGCGATCTATTGACAGCAATAACACAAATAAATCCGTTGTTTTGTTTATCGTTTGTCGTCGGCACACGCGATCTTTTCACGAAAATAATTGACGGGAAAACGCTCACTTCGCGCACGCTACGATAGCGATGTTACAAATATACATGAATTAACAAGTCACCTGCAATAGAATCTTCCGTTACGAATGCCACAAAAATATCTGACCCAATATTATTTGTACCTACCTACCGCCATAAGAGCGTGTCACATATTTCTACGGCCTCCATAGCGGGTGATACCTACTGACTAGGTGACTGAACAGCTTACGTTTTATGGGTTATGAGCATGATATCTATTAAAACCCTTTTTAAGTTCGCCTATTGTGACGGATAATAAACTACGGAACCCTACACTGAGCATGGCACGACATGCTTTTGGCCGGTTTTTTAATAAATGAAAAGCGCAATTATATTGCCGAATAATTAAATGAAATCGGCAATGGAGCTGACATCAACAGTTTGAAAAATACCTAGGTGGTTTCATGCTCGTTTCCAGCCTGCAAGGCTACAATTTCCGATAAAATAAATAACAATTTTATCAGATTATTGATATTTCTCGGTGGACCTCGGTTGTAGAAAATAACTATTTACAGACAGTCGCATTGTGATAACAATTGACACAATCACAATCTATCGAGACTGAATCGATACGACAACAAATGTGAAAAGCTTTTCGATTTGGTGAGTTCTTTAAATAATAGTGCTCTAAACCGATGGTGATTTTGCGGGGCGAGACCTCAGTTGTGCGTCCTTCACATAAACTTCGAAAGTAAAAGTAGCTCCGGGTAAATCCAACGTCGAAGTGTGTAAGGCAAAGGTTAGATTTTGAATAAATCAGGCCGGAGGTCGCAAGGTGAGCTCTGGCCGGACCGTCGCGATATCGCATTTATATGAGTTCGTTATGCGTCCGCTCGGAATAACCGATCCTGCTATATCGACACATGGCACGGATAATCCAGAAGGATAACTCAGGCGAAGCGGGGTGCTCAAAATTACCACAGTGTACAGTAAAGGTCTAAACTATCGATCCTGATACCCAAGATTGATAGAGAAAAATATTTATACGGCCTCCTAGCCTAGTTGGTAGTGACGCTGCCTTCGAAGCAGGAGGTCTCGGGTTCGAATCCTGGTCAGGGCATTTATTTGTGTTTATCACGAATATTTGTTTCTGAGTTATGGATGTTTTCTATGTATTTAAGTATTTATATGTGTCTATCTATTATATATATATAGGTATTCTAAATATGGCAAATCGCAGGCACTTACACCTGGCTGGGACTGTACGTAAGGTAATAGAATCCGAGAAACCACGATATCTATTTGACGAATTGAAGTGGGTCAAAGACATACGCGATAAACCAATGAGAACCCATAGAAAGTTCGAGCTTATAATTCCCAAACATAAATCAGCATCATACAAGGGTAGTTTTAAATTTGCTGCAACTAAAATCTGGAACGATTTACCCCCTCCCCTAAGGGAGCCAATGCATTTTCTACAGTTCAAAATACGAATGAAAAAGTATCTACTTGAAAAGCAACAGCAAATGTAAAACACACTCGCAATTTATTTAATATGTAATTATATATATTTTATAAAAACATAAAAACAAACAATAAAATAAAAATCTAAAAATCTATACACCGTATACATATATTATAATCTTTAATTCATATTTTTCCATAAACTCAGTCATACCACTAAATATTGCACGAACACTATTCATATTAACACGTTTGTTTATAAACTAATATTAGTCACAGTAATAGTCCAAACTTAATCAATGCCACTATGTCATACTCATATTTCATATAAGTAAATCAAACGTTAGCTAGATCGATAATTATTTGTCCTTATCTGTTAGTATGACATTTACGTTTGTTAGATAGGGAGAAAACATGTATTTAAACTAAATGTAAGTAAGTATTTTAGGTTCTTTTGTTTGTGAATTTGGGAGAAACTTTATAACTTAATACTAATTTAATGTCTCGTAGTGTCACGATATACCCTGTCAAAGGGATCAGTCTGAAAATCAACGCTGGGTATATATAATATCCTAGCATATGTTGAGACTGGTACCCTTTACCAAACACTATATACCTACCTAACTGTTAGTAATAATGGTGTACACTCAAGGACTTTAATTTGTGACCCACTGGTTGATAGTTTTTTTTTGAGGAAAGGTTTGAGAAATGGTTCACAGATTGAAGACCGTGATACGGTACCTACCTATTTAGTCATAGGTTATTATATAAGTTTCTGCATTTAATTGTCTGTGCACTTCCTGTGTGTTTCGGTAATAAATTTTATTTTATTTTATTTTTATTATATATATCGTCGTCTAGTACCCACAACACAAGCCCTTCTTGGGCTTACCGTGGGACTAGGTCGATTTGTGTAAGATTGTCCCGCAAATATTTTTTTTTTAATATTTATATTTTATACACTAACTTTATTGTAAAGTGCATAGAGCGCATTAATGCATTATAAAAATAACACGCATTTCTTCTTGTGTCTCAGAAATTAGGTAAGATAGTCGGCAGTCAGCACCACATTTTTTTCAGTCCTTTCCCGTTTTTCGCAAGGGTGAAGAATAAGACCCCAGCGAGTAACGCAACACAAGTACTCGTAGGTATGATCTCGATCTCTTCGGATATTACAGACAACCAGCTTTATTATCATGTAACAAATGCTAAGATCATTGGTTACTTGGCTTGGTTGTCACACTGAATCTTACAAGTAGGTAGTTATAATAAACTAATAAGTAGGTAGTCAGCTTTCTGTAGAGTGTGATTTTCTGTATTTTTGATATCGAAGGGCCGATAGCACCCAGACGTAATTTGGATTTTGACGATCCCTTGACCCTCAAGAACCTTTGATCGCTAATCCCGGGGCCTACTGGGCTTGGTATATTTTTACCAACTATAAATATTTTTGAAGCCCTTGTAATCCTATTTAAGCAAATGTCCGGTTATTGAAATGATTTCGGGTTCAAAAACTGTATTACGCCACCTAATTCTGCAAAAAAGGAATCTATGCATAAGGATATCCCTTTGTTTTTTTTTGGTTTTTTATTTCATAGGTTCACCAACAGTTAATGCAATAACTTTTTCTTATTTAGATAGGTACAATATTTCTTGCTAAATGTAAAACTTATTATAGGTAAACAGTGCATGCAATAATTCAGTAGCGAGCCTGCAGTCGATGACAATTTAAACACTTTATTACATTGTATTAAGGTGCAAGGCAGGATCTTGTGATCGACTGTTTACCGCTACATATTTTGGTAATAGGCACAGACAACTTATTTATTTAACAAGCCTCTAATTTTGGTTGGTGAGTCAAAGTGAATATCAAACGAATTACTGTAGTTATTAATTAGGTAAGTTACTCATGCGAGGTACCCGGGGAGTTTGATCCTAACACGGTTCGGCGCCGGAGTCGAGACAATGGTTTGGTAGCGAAGCACGATATTCTACGAGGATAATAATAGTCTACTTAGAAGTAGTGGGCAGTCTATTTTGTTATTTACATGTCTTTCTAGAGACGTCATTTTAAAATGTTTTTAGCCTATCCTTATAGGAAAAAGATTTTCGCGCAAGACCTGCTGATCGAGCCAAATGCCCCATAAACTTTTTTTGCAATTTTTCAGTGTGGAGACAATGTGTTGCGTAATGTGGCCTCCAGACCATACTACCATACTCCAGGTGGCTGCGTACGAGGCTATTATGTAGTAACTACAGAAGTTTATTTGTCTTTAGTCTACGAAATATCTTTCTGTTTCAACCTTAAGTGGATATATTAAAATTCTCATAGCGGGTTACTCACGTCAATAAAGTCTAAAGTGGATAGGTATTTGAAAAAGAATAGAGGTTTGCACAAACTAATTTAAAAAAATGTATGTATATTTTCGGAAATGATCGCTCCGGGAGTTAAAAAAATGTTCCCTCCTCTAATTTTTGAGCCGCAAGTCCAAAAAAATATTTAAAAATCATGAAAAGAAGAAGAATTTTTAAGAATCATGCTTTCACTTAATAAAATACGTAGTAGAAAACTTAGACAGCCAAGTTCCTATTGTTGCAATACTTCTAGATATGACAAAAACGTTCGATTTTGTAAACCATAAAATACTTATGAATAAATTATATAAATACGGCATTAGAGGTACTGCCTTTGAGTGGATAAATAGCTATTTTAGCAACCGGCGGTAGTGTGTGGAAATCACGAGAATTGTTAACAACACGAAAATAACGTTTAGGTCAGGTTACAAACACAACTCTACCGGCGTACCGCAGGGAAGCATATTGGGTCCTTTGCTATTCCTTCTATATATTAAAGATCTACCCGATGCTACAAGACATAAATGTATTCTATTTGCTGATGACACTACCGTACTTATAAAACGTGAAGACCCTAAGACCTTTGAAACCGACATAAATAATGCATTAAAGAGACATAATTATCTGGTTACAGGAGAATGATTTGAGCATACATTTTAATAAAACTAAAATGATACAATTTTTGAACTGCAAAAGAAAGCCAATTAATTTAAATATAACGTATAATAATCATGCCATCGAAGAAGTTGAATCGACCAAGTTTTTAGGAATAACACTGGCCTGTTTATGTAACTGGCAGAGTCACATTGACGACTTGCGTATACGGCTCGACCGATTCGTGTATGTCTTAAATCGTGTGAGAAATGTAGTATCGGAAAAAGCAGCACCTTCAGCTTACCATGGTTATGTAGCATTCATATTACGATATGGACTCATACTTTGGGGAAACTCAGTTGATGTTGATATCATATTTAAATTACAGAAAAAATGTATACGAGCATTATGCGGAGCTGACTTTCTAGAGCCAATGGGCGCACGGCGGACGCATTCAGAGACCGCCTGGAGACCGCCATCGGAGACGCGGCCCGGGTGTACAGGCCGGTGAAAATGGCGCGTCTCCGGATTTCCGGCCTGGATGAGGCGGCCACGCAGGAGACCATCGCATTGGCCGTTGCGACCATAGGAGGCTGTCCGTCGACGGCCGTAACAGTCGGGGCAATCAGCCGGGGCATCAGAGGCACAGGTGCAGTGCTGGTGCGATGCCCGGTGGAGGTCGCCAGGGCCGCAGAGGAGGCGGGGCAGATTGTGGTGGGCTGGTTGGCCGCCAAAGTGAGAGCGATGGAGCCCGAGGCACTCCGGTGCTTTAGGTGCCTGGGCACTGGCCACACAGCGGCGACGTGTCCGTCCCTGGTCGACCGAACGGACCTGTGCTACCGGTGTAGCAAACCGGGGCACAAAAGGGTAGACTGCCAGGCAGAGGCCTTCTGTGCAGTCTGCTACCAAGCCAAAAGGCCAGCAGATCACCGGATGGGCGGTACGGCCTGCAAACCCCCGAAAGTGAGGGGGGTAGAGGCCGGTAGTGGAACTCGCGAAGCCACAAACAGAGCCCCACCTGTGGCGAACCCCCCTTCACCAATGGACGTGCAGTCGACGGGGTCAGGCGGTTAACCGCCAAGATTCTCGATGGGGCCAGCGGGTCGGGTCCCGCATTGCACGGCCCCACGTCGTCGGGGGGGAGGTCAAGCGTTTCGACCTCCCCCTCCTTAGTGCAGAAGTGCTCTGGAACGGGCCAGGGCCGCCGGGGGGCACCGTGGTAGAATACTTGATCCCACGGTGCCCTCACCAATGGCAAGGATGAAAACGCCGGAGTGGAGTTTAGTGGGTAGGGCCGCTCTGCTTCCTTCTCATTAGGAGAAGGAGCACGGAACGGCGAGTCCCACACACCCCCTAAATGACCTACCCGAGGTCGGGGGACGGTGCGTAACTGCATTCTCCACTCCGTCAAAAAAAAAAAGGTATATAACTAAGTTATTCTGTTTTATCCAATGGTTGACTGGTAGAGAGTGCCTCAAGGCATTAAGTCTGCTATTTGTACTTTTTTTGTAATTGTGCAATAAAGTTTAAATAAATAAATAAATAAGATATTCTATGAACATTGTAGTCGTAAGCATCAAATGAATGATTCACATATAATTAGGTACTCTACTAGTTTTAGAACAAGACGGACAGCCTTCAGAAAGGTATAACATGTATAGAGCAACGAAACCTCTCTATCGCAGCTCCTGCCCCTGCCCCTGGCAGCTGTTCATTGGTGTAGACCAAAGTAGTTTAGTAGCTATCTCTTTATGTTGTAAAATCGATCGGTAATAAACTATTGTACTATGTTGCATCTGATTCATAAAAATCATCGGTGGAATACACAATACAACTTACGCACACGTTATGACGTCACACCAACCCTCGTACATAGTTTGCGAACAGAAAAATATTAAGGCATATATTGTATTATATTGTATATTGTACAAACTGACGCTTTCGGGTTGAAGAAGTTAGGCCAAATAGATGGAATCCTTTCTTTTATTGTTGTATGTAGCTGGAAGTACAGTTGCAGTTTGCGCTTCAAAAATTAGATGATTTCATAAAATGCAATTTGCCTATTTGGCCGAATCAGAGGTTCGAGGTCGCTTCATCTTTTGGCTCGGTTTGCCAGTTAATTCTTAATTTCCAGGCATTATCTAAATTTAATAAAGGTATATATTGCAGGCTAATAACTCGCAGCAAGTAGCCCAGGATCGGGACAGCTGGCGTGCTCTCATTTTAGAGGCCAAGATTCTTTTTGGATCGCTATTCCACAAAATTTCGTTAGATATTGCTGGTGACTTTTTTGACGTTTCAATTTGAATGATAACATAAGTATTTTGTTAAGGGTTTGATTAAAACCACGCAACATCAAAATCATGCTCAATAAAGGCTGAATATGTATATGTTTCGATAAGACTTATACCTACCACAGATTATATTATTCTTAAGAACAGATACCTATCTCTTAAAGGAAAAGCGTTAGCGCGAAAAGTTTTTCAACACACACCAAGAAAACATCATAGCACAGCATAACTACAAACAAAACAAAAACGATTTAAATAAATATAAATATGTCCATAAGCACTTTGCCTGTAAAGTCACTTGATAGACAGAACGTTAGTAGGTAGTCTGTAATGAGTCGACTTGAAGAACATAAACTTCTTTTTCCCCCAAGTTATCACTGCCGGGTAGCAAAACTCGTGTTCTCAGCGAAACTATGTCAATACCTCCAACAAGGTCGTGTCCCTGTCATTCTATCACAGCCGCCAATATTGCCAAAAAGTTGCCGGGATGTTCCCAGCTTCGGCAGGCGCGGAGCTGACACCTGCCAGGCGGCTTGCTATTGGCTGAAATCGCTGCCCTTACTGCATAACATCGAGTATTCTCGTTGGTTGACATAATTATGTAGTGTAGGCATGTCGTTTACGTTAAACAGGGTGTTTGAATATTCATATATGAATGATTTGTCAAAAGTAATCATACAGGATTAACTGATCTATTCGGTCTATTAGCCTATGTGAAGAGTGTAAAATATTTTGTAAATTTCCTTTGTTATGTAGGTACTCGTATATATTCTTTCTAGCGTTTTTCCCGGATTATGCCACAGCTCAGGGAGCATGGGGTCCGCTTTGGCAACTGATCCCAATATTTGACTAAGGCACTAGTTTTACGAAAGCGACTGCTATCTTAACTTCCAACTCAGAAGGTAAACTAGGCCTTATTGGGATTAGTCCGATCTCCTCACGACGTTTTCCTTCACCGAAAAGTGATTGGTAAATATCAAATGATACTTCGTACATAAGTTACGAAAAACAAATTGGTACGAGCCGGCAGGATTTGAACCCGAGACCTTCGGATTGAAAGTCTCACGTCATACCGCTGGGCTACCAACGCTGTCTATCCTTTGTTACGCATGTGGCTATACAAAATATTAAAATACCTAGATATCAAAGTCTTTGTTTTATAACTAGCCGGCTTATGTGACTTATCTTTTGCATGTCTTATTGTTCCCGTCTGTCTTCCTCTTTACATTTTTCCAAATGTATTGTGTTTCCTTTTTCCATTAGATATATTATTTAATTATTTTTCGTAAATGCGCGTAAGCAGGTTTACCTACGTATGGATCAGATAAGAAATATGTAAGAATTTTATTTATTAGCTCCTTGTAACGGCTTATAAGATTTAGAATCGAAGTGCATTATACAGCGTGGGTATTTGATACAGGCGAATAATTAATCCAGCTATAGTACCTGTTCATATGAATTGTAAGGGATAATAATTTCGTTAAATTGTGTTATTAATTAGGTGTAATGATTTTTCAAACGTGCGACAGAGCTGCAATGTATGTCGTCCAACTTTGTTTGACATGATAAATGACAATGTTAATTTATATGGATGCAATACATTGCGTACTGAATTTTTATGTACGAAAAAAAAACCTCATTTCCTAAAGAAATTAATGTAAATAGGTTCAATAGTAATCTTCATTAAAATATTCGCCCGTATCAAATACCCACGCTGTATATAATATCCACAATCATCCCAAAATGGGTTAATACTGTAATTGACGGTGCGCGGAGAAATATCGCCTGACAGAATGCGCGCCGTGGCTTCCAGCTCTTCATACGCTCCGAAGACATTACAAAATCGTAAAATAAAAATGACTACGACTATATTACGGGGTGCGATGAGATTTCCAGTCGGAATGGCGGCCATGAAATAAAAGCGCCAATGTAGCGTGACAGTCACCTGCGCCGAAGATATATTGCGTTATTATGTGCACAGCATTACGCCAAGACGGCTCATTAAAAGTTAAAACACAGAATTCTGCTCTCTCACCCTCTTGATTGCGTTTTTTCACTGGAGTTTGTCATTTTTCTTTGTTTTCGTGCGGAAAATTTTTCAATTTGCATACACTTACTCACTTATGAATCGTTTCGGAACAAAAATCAGGTGGAAAAAACAGTTCACTTCGGTAAATTGCTCTATGGTACGTAGCTACCGCTACTGAACGACGATGTTTTATTTCGGTTCGGAGAAGCTATTTTACTTAAAGGTAATGTGGCAACATCGGTGAAATTGACTTTAATATTACTAATTTGTGTAAGTAATATTAAAACGAGGACATTGTTTAGGCTGTTTATGTAATAAAAATAATATGTATGGAAATTTTTGTCTACACGAATACATTTTTGTATTTTGGTATTCTTTGAAGTACCAGCGTGAAATGCAATTGGATTAATAAATAATTAAAAAAAAAATCGACTTCATTGGGCCTTCCCGGCAAGAGTGAAATTTTGAATGAGTTTGAGTTAGCTAGTTTACTTCAAAAATATCCAATTCACCACACGTGTACCTTTGAAAATTGAGGAGCTTTCTTAGGGCTTCCATCATTACATCTGAAGTAAAATCAAACGGAACTACCTTGTATACCTCCAAGATCGCAAACAAAATAACAATGTGTTAAATTGGTTGACAGACTGGAAATTATCAAGCAGTTCCACTATGACAACCCTGATCTTCAACATTAGGTCCAATCCAGTAAAATGATGGCTTCAGTAAGTAAATGCCTAAGCTAATTATGAATACTGTCTAATCACAATACACGTGCCGTTCAAATTTGAGGAGTTCTCTGAATTCCTCAAGAACTCTATCATCAGAATAGAAATCAAATCAAAAAGATGAATAACACGTAGAGCTAGGTTCATCGACCAGTTCCACTTTGCAATCCCTAGTCTTCATCATCAAGTCCACTTCACCAAAATGTTGCTTCCCCCAAAACAATGTTCAAGTTACTTAAGGACTACCTTGAAGGTATTTCCTTACAAAAAAAAGATGAATGTCTTAAATCGGATGATAGAGCCGGGAATTACCAAGCAGTTCCACTTTGCCATCCCTGGTCTTCATCATCAGGTCCACTCCACCAAATTTTTTTTTTATAAAGAAATGCTCGCCTGTCATAAGAAACCACCCAAATCACCATGCATGTACCTTACAAATTTAAGAAGTTCTCTTAATTCCTGATGAAGTCCATCATCAGAACAGAACTATAATCAAATAGGATTACTTTGAAGGTATTTCCTTACAAACAAAAGATGCATGTCTCAAATCGGATGATAGAACTGGGAATTACCAAGCAGTTCCACTTTGCCATCCCTGGTGTTCATCATCAGGTCCACTCCACCAAATCGATGGTTTTCGTAAATGAATGCTCGAGTGTCTTAAGAAACCACTCAAATCACCATTCATGTACCTTTCAAATTTGAAAATTTATCTCAATTCCTCTCGTGAATTCCATCATCAGAATAGAACTACATAATAATCAAATAAATTAAATTTACAAAGTAACTAAATGGATACAAGCATATAATTGCAATCAAATATTACATTTTATCCAACTCGGTTGGCCAGCGTTCGGGAAACTACGTCTTTTCATATAATTTAACCTTTCGTGAGTCATACTGACATTAAAATTGCAACGGTTAACACTCACGTATTTTATCACAATAGGCGTGACATGTCCGACGATGTCTGCCTGATGCAGACGAAACATGTCACGCCTATTGTGATAAAAATACGTGAGTGTTAACCGTTGCAACTTTAATGTCAATGTCTTTTCGTCCGACATACCTCATTGCCTCAAGACGAAAGTTTTCAATCAATGTGTGTTACCAGTGATGACTTACGGCGCCGAAACGTGGTCCATAGTCGCTCAACGAGCTATGGAGAGGGCTATGCTCGGAGTTTCTCTACGTGATCGAATCAAAAATGAGGAGATCCGTAGACGAACTAAAGTCGCGGACATAGCCCTCCGGATTAAGTGGCAATGGGCAGGCCATATTGCACGCAGAGCAGATGGCCGATGGGGTCGAAAAGTGCTCGGGTGGAGACCACGGCTTGGCAAACGCAGCGTAGGACGTCCACCCACAAGATGGACAGATGATCTTATGAAGGTCGCTGGGAGACGCTGGATGCAGGTCGCTTCCAACCGGTACATATGGAGGTCCAAGGGAGAGGCCTATGTTCAGCAGTAGACGTCTTATGGCTGATATGATGATTACATTTTATTATCACTTATACAGGAAACTGATGTATTTTCGTCACTGAGCATAATAGTTAACATAGTAACATTGCTCGTGAAATGTACAAATAGAAAATAAATGTAAAAGGTAAAAAAGGTTGTAAAATCGCAATCAATCCAACTTGCAAATAATGTAAACATTCCGCCATATTGATCGTTATAACCTCACTTTTAAGTTTTTAATGAAATCTTCAAAATTAAGTTATTTATCTTATGTTTTGTATTTTACGATAATACGACCGTTTCAGTAATGAATCGATTCAGTTGTGTTTGATAAGGTAGTGTGAAATTCGAGTACAAGGAGAAACAATGATAAAACATGTGATGCCTTTTGTTTACATCGTTAGTAAGTTCCATTGACAGCGATTTTATACCCGCCCCGAAGACTTACAACTCGTATAAATAAGGAAAATAGTCTACTTGCTTATCATGTCTATGTGGCGTCCTTGCTAATCTGGGGAAACTGTACTCTAGTGGTACTCTGGGGAAACTGTTATGCATACTAATATTATAAATGGGAAAGTGTGTGTGTCTGTTTGTTTGTCCGTATGTCACGGCAAAACGGAGCGACGAATTGACGTAATTTTTTAAGTGGAGATAGTTGAAGGGATGGAGAGTGACATAGGCTACTTTTTGAGTCTTTCTAACGCGAGGGAAGTCGCGGACAGAAGCTAGTGAAATATAAAGTTTTTTAACCGCACCAAAATCCTTAAGAGACGTTGACTGTCGGAGGGTTTTACATTTTTTATTTATACTTGTTTTGTTTCAACGTTTTCATTCACTCGATTCATCAAATTTGCCTAAAGCAACGAAACACCTGATTCTATTGTGTGCATTTTAGAGTACCGTAATCAACTAGAAAGTTTAAATTTGGCATGGCGTGGAAGTAGGTACCTATATCTCTGTAAAAATCAGTTTTTAAGAAAAACGGGTTTTTCCTACTCAACACTAACTTTTCGAAACTAGTGGGACATTTGGTGGAAACATGTCTTCGCATAAGGTGTGGTTGGATACTATTAGGTATTTATTAAACGAGTAAAACATTTTTTCATTAAGTGAATATTTTTGGGAATAATCCATCAATCCAAAAAAGGCTGGTTTTGGTTGATGGTTGATTTTTTACATTGATGGTGCTCTAATTTATACACCCTGGGTTCAAAAAGGAAGAAAACGTGAAAACTGTATTTTAATAAAAAATCCTTCTTAGGAAATGGACTTAAGCGCAGCATAATCAGGTGGTTGTTTTAAATCTAGCGTCCAATTGTGTGACCGACGGGCAGCTACGGGACCCAACATTAAGCATGGCCGGCATACGTTTGCCCGGTTTTTTGTACTTCAAACCGGGCTGTGCCCACCTTTCTCCCTAATTGTTTTTATGAGCGACCGTCCGCTGTATTGCGACAATAAATAAGGCTGACACACGGATTTATGAGGACACGTTCAAAACATCGAATGAATATAAATGATTTTTTATCAGATCACATATTTCTTCGTCCGGTTATTTAAATGCCGTTTAATATTTTGTAACTTATTAAATAAATTGTTGAAAAGTTTCTCAACTCAACGATTACGATAAATATATAAAATTAAACCAAAAAATATCTTCGTAATCAATCTAGTACGGATAATTACCAAAATATTCAAGAAAATTTCTATGGATTCGACCTTAGGGGCTAAGTTTGGTGCGTTTAGTCATTATTCTCAACTCACTTTGTCCCCTGGGATTCGAGGTTTCTGTAACTTTTCCCTAACTCGATGTCTCGTTATGGTAATCCCCTTCGGGAGAGTGCTTTTTAATTCCATCATTGACTGACCGCGAATCGAATAATGTTATATTTATATGTATATCTCAGTTGCTCTATATTACCTATGGTTAAAGACATTTATTCCCATAAGAATCCCATATTATATCAATCTCTTAATTTAATTGCAAAAGGTTGACGTCAAATCGTCTAGCATTCCGCTTAGGAATTATTGATGGTGACTCCATATACCTACAATTGGAAGAACAATATGATTTATCATCCACTTTACGTTTAAATCGCGTGCCATTCTTCAAATGTTCTCAAGACTGCCACACGATTTTCCCCCAAAGTCACGAATCAAACCGTTCTGTGCACGTTATGTATTCTTCTGTTTCACCGTGAAAATTCACAGTTTACTAAATAAAATACAAAGGCCTGACCGTGGCCAGTGAAAGGGACTGGCGCCAGGGCCAGTTAAACAATGGCTTTCGGATGCTAATTATTTTATACGATAGGTTTTGACGTAAAAAGAAATGAGTCTCTCGGATGAACAGAGTTTCAGCCGAGAAATTTTCTAAAAATAGAACTGGTAAAATGAACTTAAAGTTTGTCGAAGCTCGAAGGTTTGATATAAAATCAGGTGTAAAACTCCAGATTAGGTATAATGTGTTAGAAGTTAGAAGGCGCCGAAACGTGGTCCATAGTCGCTCAACGAGCTATGGAGAGGGCTATGCTCGGAGTTTCTCTACGTGATCGAATCAAAAATGAGGAGATCCGTAGACGAACTAAAGTCGCCGACATAGCCCTCCGGATTAAGTGGCAATGGGCAGGCCATATTGCACGCAGAGCAGATGGCCGATGGGGTCGAAAAGTGCTCGGGTGGAGACCACGGCTTGGCAAACGCAGCGTAGGACGTCCACCCACAAGATGGACAGATGATCTTATGAAGGTCGCTGGAAGACGCTGGATGCAGGTCGCTTCCAACCGGTACATATGGAGGTCCAAGGGAGAGGCCTATGTCCAGCAGTAGACGTCTTATGGCTGATATGATGATTAAATTTTATTATCACTTATACAGGAAACTGATGTATTGACGTCACTGAGCATAATAGTTAACATAGTTACATTGCTCGTGAAATCTACAAATAGAAAATAAATGTAAAAGGTAAAAAAGGTTGTAAAATCGCAATCAATCCAACTTGCAAATAATGTAAACATTCCGCCATATTGATCGTTATAACCTCACTTTTAAGTTTTTAATGAAATCTTCAAAATTAAGTTATTTATCTTATGTTTTGTATTTTACGATAATACGACCGTTTCAGTAATGAATCGATTCAGTTGTGTTTGATAAGGTAGTGTGAAATTCGAGTACAAGGAGAAACAATGATAAAACATGTGATGCCTTTTGTTTACATCGTTAGTAAGTTCCATTGACAGCGATTTTATACCCGCCCCGAAGACTTACAACTCGTATAAATAAGGAAAATAGTCTACTTGCTTATCATGTCTATGTGGCGTCCTTGCTAATCTGGGGAAACTGTACTCTAGTGGTACTCTGGGGAAACTGTTATGCATACTAATATTATAAATGGGAAAGTGTGTGTGTCTGTTTGTTTGTCCGTCTGTCACGGCAAAACGGAGCGACGAATTGACGTAATTTTTTAAGTGGAGATAGTTGAAGGGATGGAGAGTGACATAGGCTACTTTTTGAGTCTTTCTAACGCGAGGGAAGTCGCGGACAGAAGCTAGTGAAATATAAAGTTTTTTAACCGCACCAAAATCCTTAAGAGACGTTGACTGTCGGAGGGTTTTACATTTTTTATTTATACTTGTTTTGTTTCAACGTTTTCATTCACTCGATTCATCAAATTTGCCTAAAGCAACGAAACACCTGATTCTATTGTGTGCATTTTAGAGTACCGTAATCAACTAGAAAGTTTAAATTTGGCATGGCGTGGAAGTAGGTACCTATATCTCTGTAAAAATCAGTTTTTAAGAAAAACGGGTTTTTCCTACTCAACACTAACTTTTCGAAACTAGTGGGACATTTGGTGGAAACATGTCTTCGCATAAGGTGTGGTTGGATACTATTAGGTATTTATTAAACGAGTAAAACATTTTTTCATTAAGTGAATATTTTTGGGAATAATCCATCAATCCAAAAAAGGCTGGTTTTGGTTGATGGTTGATTTTTTACATTGATGGTGCTCTAATTTATACACCCTGGGTTCAAAAAGGAAGAAAACGTGAAAACTGTATTTTAATAAAAAATCCTTCTTAGGAAATGGACTTAAGCGCAGCATAATCAGGTGGTTGTTTTAAATCTAGCGTCCAATTGTGTGACCGACGGGCAGCTACGGGACCCAACATTAAGCATGGCCGGCATACGTTTGCCCGGTTTTTTGTACTTCAAACCGGGCTGTGCCCACCTTTCTCCCTAATTGTTTTTATGAGCGACCGTCCGCTGTATTGCGACAATAAATAAGGCTGACACACGGATTTATGAGGACACGTTCAAAACATCGAATGAATATAAATGATTTTTTATCAGATCACATATTTCATCGTCCGGTTATTTAAATGCCGTTTAATATTTTGTAACTTATTAAATAAATTGTTGAAAAGTTTCTCAACTCAACGATTACGATAAATATATAAAATTAAACCAAAAAATATCTTCGTAATCAATCTAGTACGGATAATTACCAAAATATTCAAGAAAATTTCTATGGATTCGACCTTAGGGGCTAAGTTTGGTGCGTTTAGTCATTATTCTCAACTCACTTTGTCCCCTGGGATTCGAGGTTTCTGTAACTTTTCCCTAACTCGATGTCTCGTTATGGTAATCCCCTTCGGGAGAGTGCTTTTTAATTCCATCATTGACTGACCGCGAATCGAATAATGTTATATTTATATGTATATCTCAGTTGCTCTATATTACCTATGGTTAAAGACATTTATTCCCATAAGAATCCCATATTATATCAATCTCTTAATTTAATTGCAAAAGGTTGACGTCAAATCGTCTAGCATTCCGCTTAGGAATTATTGATGGTGACTCCATATACCTACAATTGGAAGAACAATATGATTTATCATCCACTTTACGTTTAAATCGCGTGCCATTCTTCAAATGTTCTCAAGACTGCCACACGATTTTCCCCCAAAGTCACGAATCAAACCGTTCTGTGCACGTTATGTATTCTTCTGTTTCACCGTGAAAATTCACAGTTTACTAAATAAAATACAAAGGCCTGACCGTGGCCAGTGAAAGGGACTGGCGCCAGGGCCAGTTAAACAATGGCTTTCGGATGCTAATTATTTTATACGATAGGTTTTGACGTAAAAAGAAATGAGTCTCTCGGATGAACAGAGTTTCAGCCGAGAAATTTTCTAAAAATAGAACTGGTAAAATGAACTTAAAGTTTGTCGAAGCTCGAAGGTTTGATATAAAATCAGGTGTAAAACTCCAGATTAGGTATAATGTGTTAGAAGTTAGAAGGCGCCGAAACGTGGTCCATAGTCGCTCAACGAGCTATGGAGAGGGCTATGCTCGGAGTTTCTCTACGTGATCGAATCAAAAATGAGGAGATCCGTAGACGAACTAAAGTCGCCGACATAGCCCTCCGGATTAAGTGGCAATGGGCAGGCCATATTGCACGCAGAGCAGATGGCCGATGGGGTCGAAAAGTGCTCGGGTGGAGACCACGGCTTGGCAAACGCAGCGTAGGACGTCCACCCACAAGATGGACAGATGATCTTATGAAGGTCGCTGGAAGACGCTGGATGCAGGTCGCTTCCAACCGGTACATATGGAGGTCCAAGGGAGAGGCCTATGTCCAGCAGTAGACGTCTTATGGCTGATATGATGATTAAATTTTATTATCACTTATACAGGAAACTGATGTATTGACGTCACCGAGCATAATAGTTAACATAGTTACATTGCTCGTGAAATCTACAAATAGAAAATAAATGTAAAAGGTAAAAAAGGTTGTAAAATCGCAATCAATCCAACTTGCAAATAATGTAAACATTCCGCCATATTGATCGTTATAACCTCACTTTTAAGTTTTTAATGAAATCTTCAAAATTAAGTTATTTATCTTATGTTTTGTATTTTACGATAATACGACCGTTTCAGTAATGAATCGATTCAGTTGTGTTTGATAAGGTAGTGTGAAATTCGAGTACAAGGAGAAACAATGATAAAACATGTGATGCCTTTTGTTTACATCGTTAGTAAGTTCCATTGACAGCGATTTTATACCCGCCCCGAAGACTTACAACTCGTATAAATAAGGAAAATAGTCTACTTGCTTATCATGTCTATGTGGCGTCCTTGCTAATCTGGGGAAACTGTACTCTAGTGGTACTCTGGGGAAACTGTTATGCATACTAATATTATAAATGGGAAAGTGTGTGTGTCTGTTTGTTTGTCCGTCTGTCACGGCAAAACGGAGCGACGAATTGACGTAATTTTTTAAGTGGAGATAGTTGAAGGGATGGAGAGTGACATAGGCTACTTTTTGAGTCTTTCTAACGCGAGGGAAGTCGCGGACAGAAGCTAGTGAAATATAAAGTTTTTTAACCGCACCAAAATCCTTAAGAGACGTTGACTGTCGGAGGGTTTTACATTTTTTATTTATACTTGTTTTGTTTCAACGTTTTCATTCACTCGATTCATCAAATTTGCCTAAAGCAACGAAACACCTGATTCTATTGTGTGCATTTTAGAGTACCGTAATCAACTAGAAAGTTTAAATTTGGCATGGCGTGGAAGTAGGTACCTATATCTCTGTAAAAATCAGTTTTTAAGAAAAACGGGTTTTTCCTACTCAACACTAACTTTTCGAAACTAGTGGGACATTTGGTGGAAACATGTCTTCGCATAAGGTGTGGTTGGATACTATTAGGTATTTATTAAACGAGTAAAACATTTTTTCATTAAGTGAATATTTTTGGGAATAATCCATCAATCCAAAAAAGGCTGGTTTTGGTTGATGGTTGATTTTTTACATTGATGGTGCTCTAATTTATACACCCTGGGTTCAAAAAGGAAGAAAACGTGAAAACTGTATTTTAATAAAAAATCCTTCTTAGGAAATGGACTTAAGCGCAGCATAATCAGGTGGTTGTTTTAAATCTAGCGTCCAATTGTGTGACCGACGGGCAGCTACGGGACCCAACATTAAGCATGGCCGGCATACGTTTGCCCGGTTTTTTGTACTTCAAACCGGGCTGTGCCCACCTTTCTCCCTAATTGTTTTTATGAGCGACCGTCCGCTGTATTGCGACAATAAATAAGGCTGACACACGGATTTATGAGGACACGTTCAAAACATCGAATGAATATAAATGATTTTTTATCAGATCACATATTTCATCGTCCGGTTATTTAAATGCCGTTTAATATTTTGTAACTTATTAAATAAATTGTTGAAAAGTTTCTCAACTCAACGATTACGATAAATATATAAAATTAAACCAAAAAATATCTTCGTAATCAATCTAGTACGGATAATTACCAAAATATTCAAGAAAATTTCTATGGATTCGACCTTAGGGGCTAAGTTTGGTGCGTTTAGTCATTATTCTCAACTCACTTTGTCCCCTGGGATTCGAGGTTTCTGTAACTTTTCCCTAACTCGATGTCTCGTTATGGTAATCCCCTTCGGGAGAGTGCTTTTTAATTCCATCATTGACTGACCGCGAATCGAATAATGTTATATTTATATGTATATCTCAGTTGCTCTATATTACCTATGGTTAAAGACATTTATTCCCATAAGAATCCCATATTATATCAATCTCTTAATTTAATTGCAAAAGGTTGACGTCAAATCGTCTAGCATTCCGCTTAGGAATTATTGATGGTGACTCCATATACCTACAATTGGAAGAACAATATGATTTATCATCCACTTTACGTTTAAATCGCGTGCCATTCTTCAAATGTTCTCAAGACTGCCACACGATTTTCCCCCAAAGTCACGAATCAAACCGTTCTGTGCACGTTATGTATTCTTCTGTTTCACCGTGAAAATTCACAGTTTACTAAATAAAATACAAAGGCCTGACCGTGGCCAGTGAAAGGGACTGGCGCCAGGGCCAGTTAAACAATGGCTTTCGGATGCTAATTATTTTATACGATAGGTTTTGACGTAAAAAGAAATGAGTCTCTCGGATGAACAGAGTTTCAGCCGAGAAATTTTCTAAAAATAGAACTGGTAAAATGAACTTAAAGTTTGTCGAAGCTCGAAGGTTTGATATAAAATCAGGTGTAAAACTCCAGATTAGGTATAATGTGTTAGAAGTTAGAAGGCGCCGAAACGTGGTCCATAGTCGCTCAACGAGCTATGGAGAGGGCTATGCTCGGAGTTTCTCTACGTGATCGAATCAAAAATGAGGAGATCCGTAGACGAACTAAAGTCGCCGACATAGCCCTCCGGATTAAGTGGCAATGGGCAGGCCATATTGCACGCAGAGCAGATGGCCGATGGGGTCGAAAAGTGCTCGGGTGGAGACCACGGCTTGGCAAACGCAGCGTAGGACGTCCACCC
The DNA here is from genome assembly GCA_949128165.1 of Lathronympha strigana. Lineage (NCBI taxonomy): Eukaryota > Metazoa > Arthropoda > Insecta > Lepidoptera > Tortricidae > Lathronympha > Lathronympha strigana. The sequence goes on along the minus strand of OX421907.1, from coordinate 7,046,721 downwards.
ACAAGATGGACAGATGATCTTATGAAGGTCGCTGGAAGACGCTGGATGCAGGTCGCTTCCAACCGGTACATATGGAGGTCCAAGGGAGAGGCCTATGTCCAGCAGTAGACGTCTTATGGCTGATATGATGATTAAATTTTATTATCACTTATACAGGAAACTGATGTATTGACGTCACTGAGCATAATAGTTAACATAGTTACATTGCTCGTGAAATCTACAAATAGAAAATAAATGTAAAAGGTAAAAAAGGTTGTAAAATCGCAATCAATCCAACTTGCAAATAATGTAAACATTCCGCCATATTGATCGTTATAACCTCACTTTTAAGTTTTTAATGAAATCTTCAAAATTAAGTTATTTATCTTATGTTTTGTATTTTACGATAATACGACCGTTTCAGTAATGAATCGATTCAGTTGTGTTTGATAAGGTAGTGTGAAATTCGAGTACAAGGAGAAACAATGATAAAACATGTGATGCCTTTTGTTTACATCGTTAGTAAGTTCCATTGACAGCGATTTTATACCCGCCCCGAAGACTTACAACTCGTATAAATAAGGAAAATAGTCTACTTGCTTATCATGTCTATGTGGCGTCCTTGCTAATCTGGGGAAACTGTACTCTAGTGGTACTCTGGGGAAACTGTTATGCATACTAATATTATAAATGGGAAAGTGTGTGTGTCTGTTTGTTTGTCCGTCTGTCACGGCAAAACGGAGCGACGAATTGACGTAATTTTTTAAGTGGAGATAGTTGAAGGGATGGAGAGTGACATAGGCTACTTTTTGAGTCTTTCTAACGCGAGGGAAGTCGCGGACAGAAGCTAGTGAAATATAAAGTTTTTTAACCGCACCAAAATCCTTAAGAGACGTTGACTGTCGGAGGGTTTTACATTTTTTATTTATACTTGTTTTGTTTCAACGTTTTCATTCACTCGATTCATCAAATTTGCCTAAAGCAACGAAACACCTGATTCTATTGTGTGCATTTTAGAGTACCGTAATCAACTAGAAAGTTTAAATTTGGCATGGCGTGGAAGTAGGTACCTATATCTCTGTAAAAATCAGTTTTTAAGAAAAACGGGTTTTTCCTACTCAACACTAACTTTTCGAAACTAGTGGGACATTTGGTGGAAACATGTCTTCGCATAAGGTGTGGTTGGATACTATTAGGTATTTATTAAACGAGTAAAACATTTTTTCATTAAGTGAATATTTTTGGGAATAATCCATCAATCCAAAAAAGGCTGGTTTTGGTTGATGGTTGATTTTTTACATTGATGGTGCTCTAATTTATACACCCTGGGTTCAAAAAGGAAGAAAACGTGAAAACTGTATTTTAATAAAAAATCCTTCTTAGGAAATGGACTTAAGCGCAGCATAATCAGGTGGTTGTTTTAAATCTAGCGTCCAATTGTGTGACCGACGGGCAGCTACGGGACCCAACATTAAGCATGGCCGGCATACGTTTGCCCGGTTTTTTGTACTTCAAACCGGGCTGTGCCCACCTTTCTCCCTAATTGTTTTTATGAGCGACCGTCCGCTGTATTGCGACAATAAATAAGGCTGACACACGGATTTATGAGGACACGTTCAAAACATCGAATGAATATAAATGATTTTTTATCAGATCACATATTTCATCGTCCGGTTATTTAAATGCCGTTTAATATTTTGTAACTTATTAAATAAATTGTTGAAAAGTTTCTCAACTCAACGATTACGATAAATATATAAAATTAAACCAAAAAATATCTTCGTAATCAATCTAGTACGGATAATTACCAAAATATTCAAGAAAATTTCTATGGATTCGACCTTAGGGGCTAAGTTTGGTGCGTTTAGTCATTATTCTCAACTCACTTTGTCCCCTGGGATTCGAGGTTTCTGTAACTTTTCCCTAACTCGATGTCTCGTTATGGTAATCCCCTTCGGGAGAGTGCTTTTTAATTCCATCATTGACTGACCGCGAATCGAATAATGTTATATTTATATGTATATCTCAGTTGCTCTATATTACCTATGGTTAAAGACATTTATTCCCATAAGAATCCCATATTATATCAATCTCTTAATTTAATTGCAAAAGGTTGACGTCAAATCGTCTAGCATTCCGCTTAGGAATTATTGATGGTGACTCCATATACCTACAATTGGAAGAACAATATGATTTATCATCCACTTTACGTTTAAATCGCGTGCCATTCTTCAAATGTTCTCAAGACTGCCACACGATTTTCCCCCAAAGTCACGAATCAAACCGTTCTGTGCACGTTATGTATTCTTCTGTTTCACCGTGAAAATTCACAGTTTACTAAATAAAATACAAAGGCCTGACCGTGGCCAGTGAAAGGGACTGGCGCCAGGGCCAGTTAAACAATGGCTTTCGGATGCTAATTATTTTATACGATAGGTTTTGACGTAAAAAGAAATGAGTCTCTCGGATGAACAGATTTTCAGCCGAGAAATTTTCTAAAAATAGAACTGGTAAAATGAACATAAAGTTTGTCGAAGGTTTGATATAAAATTAGGTGTAAAACTCCAGATTAGGTATAATGTGTTAGAAGTTAGATTGATAACCTATATGTATATTTACTGAGGAAAGGTAAAGTTTATCAGGCGACTTACGTAAGGCGTGTTTGCTTAAAAATTGTTGAAATTTTCAATCAGACGCCGAACAGGGTAAATAAAGTTCTGCTACGTTCGACAGCGAGGCGAGCATTCAATCCCACTCGTTCAAAAATACCCTTTGACGACACAACAGATCGGACCACACAATGGGCTCATGAGATGTGCTAAACACATTATTATGTTTATTTATTCACGGGTGTAGAGGTGCGTAAAGGTCTTGATGTTTGACTGCGGCGATTTATTTAACGAGTAGCTTTATTTGTTTGCTTGTGGTCGACAGTGCGTCCCTCTCTAATGCCACCCCATTAACTTGGTGCCCGCTGTAAATCGTGGCAGTTTCAGCCTTATCGTCGAGTCGGTAAGAGCCAGTTTTGGCTTGTGCAGCTGTCAGTGGTGTTTAATTAATGACTTAATAGTAGCAGACTTGTGTATGTGATGGATCGTGTAAACTTAAGACGCAGCCGCGCCAGGGACACCGGTCATTAGTAACTGCTGCGTTGCTGGATTTGATAAATTCGTTAGATTGCTGTTTTAAATGACGTTATCGCTTTAAAATGCCTGCACAGAGTTATCCTTATAAAGTTTTGACCATGTAACTTGAGACCAATAACTTTTGAGATCTCTCTATCTTTCTCTACATGCATGAATATAATGGTCTTGCTTTTTCATATACAATTACAATAAAATACGTATTAAATACAACAAAAAATAAATGAAATCTTAAAATACAAAACTTTAAATACAGTGTACTAAATTACAAAGAAAAAAGGGCTAACAGTAGGTACAGTAAAGTTCTCTACATCTCTAGTATAAAACAATTTCGCAAGAAAATTTTGCTTATTTTCGTAAAACATGGAGCAGGAAAATATACGAGACTTGATGTTTATTTATAGATTTTCGCTAATTTTATCAATTTTATCGCAATAAATTGCCGTGATATGAAATTGTGGGAATGAGTGTTGCTGGCAACTCTTCAGATCCAATAAAGTCGAGGAGGGCCGGTAGATTACAGCCCTGATAAGCAACCCGCGTGTTCATGTTGCTTAACGAGCACGAGCAGGGACATTACCACAATCTTTTTAAAAACGATTAAAATACAGATCAGGGGCTTTATCAACTGAATCGCGTTAAGACATCATGGTACGGCTGCAGGTTTAAATAAAAGTAGCGTTATTTCATTAATTAAACGCCTGACATTAAATGTGGAAGCGCTCCAGTCAGGACAAGTCGTGCTAGATGTGATCTTCTATGACAACGATAAGCGCACTTATAAACTGTGGCGCTTGTGACCGGAGCTTTTCGCATCCTAATACTAAGAATCGACGCAGGAATTTATAAGTTATATCTTTTTGGTTATGAATCTTATGCTAAATATGTAAAAATATTTAGAGCATTTAGAGAATTAACTATTATTTTATAAGCGAAACGTATGCGAAGGAATTCATAGAAAGAAAGGTCATGAATTTTTCAATTTGCCTTTATTTCTGAGAAATGTAGAGATCTATTTTTCAGATCATATAGTGTACGATTTTTTTTACTTTTAGCACAGAATGGAGCTTGTAAGTTCGACATAGGTAAATAACGACGCAGCTTTAGTTTACAATGAGAGGTAGAAAATAATAATACTATGTGAACTATTGAGGTATTGGCTGATACTGGTTAGCCTGAGCGCCAGACGCGACATACGACTGAAATAACATCCCAACTCTCACGGTACGATCCGAAATATCATTATTAAACCCTGATATCGACAGCCTCTAATCGTGTAATATGAAACTCCTTAGCCTTTAACAGGTTTAAGATTGCGATGTCGTGTTGGTGCGCCGCTGCCTTAAATCATAATTCACGTTCGCTGAGATCTAACTTACGGGTCATGAGGTCACACTTAGATATACATACATATGGATATTAAGTACCTATATATGATATATTCGTAATACCGGCGGCAGACAACTTGATGGATGGGTGCTATATCAAATATGATATTAGATTGGACTAGGAATACTAGGATATATTAAATTTAGTCTCATCCATGTTACTATAATTATAATTATTATCTTAGATGTGACATGAATATATATGTCGTTTTTACTATATGTATTCTGATAAATTATAAGATTTGCAATGAAAATGTGAAAGATTCTGTGTTTTCAGGTTTAACGCATTCACTGCAAGGGAGCGTGGCCTAGGAACTAACTTGTATGAAGGTCAACGCTCATGTTTGTCGGTTACTGTGAATATGTTAAACAGTACCCGGCTTTGCATTGCGCAGTCGGGTAAAAAATGTCGAGGAAATACATTTAAGGCGAATCAAACGATTTTACAAAGACTTAACTGGATTGTCAAGGAGTTTAAGAATAGTAGTAGTAGTAGTAGTAAAACACTTTATTGCACAAAAACAGGGAAAAAAAAACAAGATAAATAACACAAATATTTGTACAAAGGCGAACTTATCCCATTTAGGGATCTCTTCCAGTTAACCTTTGAGCAATTAAAGGAGAACTGGAGATGGTAGACATGTGTATGTGTATTGTATAAATTACATTTAAAAAAAAAAGAAGAAACCCAGTTAGTTCCTACTATACTATATAGGTAGCCCAAAAACTATTAAATATAAATACATACATATATAAATACACAATACATAATACATAAACTACATACATCAATAATAAATACATACATACATATACAAGTATATAAAACCGCATATATCTTACGTTTCGTCCGAAAGCCACAACTATAGTAATAGTATTAGAGTACGTAATTTTTTTTTCTTAAAGCGACTTGACTTCTTAATCTAGTGAACAATATTAGCGTGAAATGAGAAACGCTCTATGCCATAGATCCCTTATACGTCTGATGTTAAGTAAAATAGGTTTTTATTTTAGGATTCCAACCATGTTATCATCCATCCATCAACCATTGTTTCATCATTTGTACATAGAATATGCGTTAACAGTCGAGGAATTAACGACACCTTATAACACCTTTGCAGTACAACAAGAAGTTAAAACCGTAATAAACAAAGACAGTTTAATATTATGACATATTTGGTTTGAAGCGTTTTAGGGTTCGGGTACCGTTCGGGTCCGTACCTCAAAAGAAACAAAACGGAACCCTTATAGAATCACTTTTTTGTCCGTCCGTCTGTCTGTCAAGACCTAAGGAACCTTGATCTCAGGAACGCGTAGAGGTAGAAACTTGAAATTAATATAACATGCACAGTGGTCCCTTGAAGCTTTGAAAAATCCAAATTTCTAGGTTTACGCTATCAAAAGATGCGGCCGCGTTTATATCGCATTTCCCATACATTTGCAAAGGGAATCGAAATGTATAAGTTACGTACTTCCCGTTGATCTAGATTCACTGTATTTGGCAAAAAGCAAAAACTTGTAGCAGAAATACAGGAAAAAATCCTAAAACCGTATAATTGCCCCACGCTGAGAGTTCCGTGGTGTTTTCCCATACATTTGCAAAGGGAATAAAATTGTTTAAGGGACCTACCTAATTCCCATTGATCTACAATCACGAACTTTGGCAAAAAGCAAGAGCTTGTAGCACAAGTGCAGGAAAAAATCCTAAAACCATTACAATTGCCGCGCACTGACAGTTCCGTGCATGTATGGGTGTGGGGGAGCATGCGCGCGTTGTGCGCTCCGTCCTCGGTGGGCCAGTCAAACCCGCACTCGGCTGGTTTATTTAGTATGGACTTTGTCAGCTAACTCCAGGTCAGCTTGTTAACCCTGATTGGCGTAAGCGGCCCTAATTGGTGCAAAATCGCACCGTAGATTGAGATGCCATTCCATTAAATCACCGTTCATTCCATACCGTTTTTAAAATGCGTGTTAATAGTTAAACCCCTTTTAGCAAAAAAAAACACAACACAAAATGTACATAGGTAGCTACTTATTATAAAACAGGAGCAATACAGCTTTACTGAACGTTTCCTTACATCTGTATCTTCATATCTCGCCTATCTCGGGCTCCTTGACGATATCACCTGCTCCGTGAGTAATGAGAGACTCCGTCACATACCCTGATTCAATTATTTGGCTCGCGCGACAGGCCTTGGGGAGCCGGAATATCTTGTTGCGTCAATTTGATAAAGCCTTGTTACACATTTGGCTTGACAAATAGTACATATTACATACTGGTGTATTGGTAAACTATCTACTGCTTGATACGGGTAAAACATAGCGACTGAAGATGACGTTATTATACTTTACAGGTTCTGTGGGTAGGAGACATATACAGTCAAACCACGTTATATCTTCCGAGCAAATTAACTGTCAAACTTTAAATTGTTATATATTGAAAGTGATCAACTACAGAAAAAGTGACCAAGGTGATCAGGGCTGGAACATGAATCAAAACATTTATTACAAATAATAAATCATTTGAAGTGTTACAATTTTTTAAAGTGTTATTTTAACGTAAAACTTCTATGACATTATGACGTTTACTTTACATTTTCTGGCTGCAGGTACTTTCAAAATCAAGGAAATAATATTAGCATAGACGGACTCTAGTAACATTTGGAATTTTTGTCATGGTCTACGGTAAGGTCACCTTATCTAGAAAAAAAAGGTATTCAAAATTCTACTTTATCTAATAAATACTTATATATATCATATCATATAATTTATTCAGTAATAATCATATATTGTCAGCGCTATACAATTCACTTAAATATGTAAAATTAATTTATTTTAATTTTTTTATTTTATTTTATTTCAACGGAAAACTTACAGCTAAGTTAACAAGAAAGGTAGTGACATAGAAACAGTAAGCCAATTACAAGTTTCCACAGATAGATAAATTAAAACAAACAAATTACCCGATAGGGTGTCCTTGGTTCCTTGGAGTTTGGGACGGATGCTAGTGCCCAACGAACTAATGTAAAAGCGGGCGGAGCGGCTGAATGCGCCGAAATTTTAAAACATAACAAATATAAGAGCCTGGGCAGAGAGTACCTTTTTGTACTATTCGGGGTCGAAACTCTTGGTCCATGGGGTCCCAGCGCACGTAAATTTTTCGTAGAATTCGCAAAACGTCTGGTTGATGTAACTGGTGACCGAAGAGCTGGTGGCAGTGGTGGCTTCCTCGCACAACGTATCAGCATTGCGATACAACAAGGAAATGCCGCCAGCATCCTAGGTACAATGCCTTAGGTAAGTTACACTTACTGTACATATTTTTAAAATAAATGTTTTTAATTTTCCGCTTGTCAACAAAATAATCTGTGGAATTTGCGGTTTTCTTTAAAAAGTATGTTTTTTACCGTTTGATTTGAGTACGATGCTTGTTAACCTCAGTAGAGCCTCCAGCGAGTTGGTCTTAAGATGAACATGGATAAGACGAAAATCCAATTTCGAGAAAGAGGTTAATCGTCGAATCCGACTCGGTTGGGCAGCGCGTGCAGCGTTCGGGAAGCTGCGACAAATCTTTTCGTCCAATATTCCGCAGTGCCTGAAGACGAAATTCTTTGATCAGTGTGTGTTGCCAGTGATGACATACGGTACTGAAACGTGGTCGCTTACAATGGGCCTCATAAGAAGGCTCAATGTCACCCAAAGGGCAATGGAGAGGGCTATACTAGGAGTCTCTCTGCGAGATCGTATCAGTAATGAAACCATCCGCAGCAGAACTAAAGTAACTGATATAGCTCTACGGATTGCTAAACTTAAGTGGCAGGGGGCGGGGCACATTCCACGTAGAACCGATGGCCGTTGGGGCGGAAAGGTTCTCGAGTGGCAGCTGCGTACCGGAAGGCGCAGCGTGGGTAGGCCCCCAAAAGGTGGACTGGTGACCTAGTGAAGGTCGCAGGAGTCCACTGGATGCGGGTGGCGCAGGACCGGTCGTTGTGGAAATCTTTGGGGAAGGCCTATGTCCAGCAGTGGACGTCTTTTCGGTGAAATGATGATGTTGCAATTTAATGCAAATATTTGTTTAATTTAGCACGATGGCTAAAGATAAGCTTATTTTTTTTATTTAAATGCTCATAGTGGGCTCATACACCCAAATGCGAAACTATAAATTTAGACCAGAAAAACAGTCCATTACCGTTTTTAACCTGTAAGCCAGTCTGAAGGTCGGTATTAGTTGATTCGCTCGACGGCGCTAATGTCCGCCCATTGAACAAATTTATCTTTGGTCGTGCCATTAGGGTAACGAGCGAATAGTTCCGCGAGGACCAATGACCACGCCTTGAGTACTCTTAAAGGCATGGGTACAATGTAGCTGGGCATGAGCGTGCTAGAGCGGCGGACGCGTGTGGTTCATCCACTCTTCAACATAAGTACGTAATATTATCATATCATCAGATTCAGTTACAACGATGGGGCGAAGCAGCGCGGCTCGCCGGTAGATGGTGCTGCCTTCAAGCACCGTTTACGTTCTATTCACGTCTAACACCTTGCTTCAGTGTGGACAAGTCTTTACATTATACATTTAGCACTGGCTGAAAGCCGCGACAAAAGTGAAACCCATATAGAAAGTTTCAACAGAAATAAGGTTTGTAATGAAATGGGTGTGCCTTGTTAACGCTCCGAACGAATCCCACACTTAGCTACGTATTATTATACTTTTCATCACACCTGCTCGTAAATGGTGATATTATATGCAAGCATACTTAGACTTAATGAGCTGTATTAAACCCATGGTCTTAAAGGATTCTCATACTACTTTACCGCCCGCCCGGAGCTCCCGGAGCACCTGCCCCCCACGCGTTCGCCGCGCATAGTTGCCGCTCACTCCCGAGTATTGTGGACTGTGCTACTTCACTATGGCTAATAATTATTGTTGCTTAATCGAGGGGTAAGCGGTCAAACCCGATAAGTCGAGATAATTTTCCAATAAAATAACAACGTTACGTAAATTGCACAAAGTTGGAATTTCAAAAATCGGTTTGTTAAACTTATCGGATTTGACCGCTTACCTCTCGCTTTATCTGCCTAGAAAGTTTATTTATTTCCTCGCAAATGTGATGAAAAATATTGTATGTATGACGGGCGGTACAAGAATTACGAACTTGTGCTAAAATTAAGCCCTCGTCTTCGACTAGGGCTTAAATTCACACTCTTTCGTGATTTCTTGTTTACCGCCCTTAATACACAAGGTACCGTTGATTAATGAAATAATTGAAATGGATCCAATTTGGCCCAACTTGTATTTTAATAACTATAATTTTAATTTCGCTATTGAACTAAAACCAATAAAGTTAAACATGAGAATAGTTAAACATTCATTTCACAGAGCGAACGCATAAACACATAAGTTTTAATTAGCATTAATAAAACGTTAAAATATGTCTCGCACGAATAATTATGCTGTCATGATACCTTCATCTAGGGAGACAACCGAGCCTTTTGTTGTTTTGTGGAATGAAATAAGTTGGAAATGAAGACAGACACGTTTTAATTACGCGGCCTACCTGGCTTCTCTAGATTAATGGCGTGGACAACTATTTGTCATACCCGAAAGGAATTGTGCCTAGTAGGTATTCGGCGTGGATGGTGGAATGTCATAATAATCTTGCATTTTTAGGGTTAGGTAGTCAACTAGAAACCCAAATAGGTTCGCCATATCTGTCTGTTCGCCCGTCCGTCTGTGACTTACAGTGAGTGATAGTACTAAAAAAACTGTATATAATTTGGTATGAAATTGTTTAGGTACATATTAATCATTTCAACAAACTGGTAAAATTAAAAGTGGGAAAAAAATCACTTCACTCAGTTGTTGTGACGGAGGGTTGGCTACGGAACCCTACACTGAGCGTGGCCCGACATTGTTTTAGTCGGTTTTTAATATAGGTTTTTAATAACGCGTGAATAAGAAAACTATATTAAATATATTAATAAACTATATTATTTTTAAGTGGAAACGTCTGCGAACGATTCGAAATTTCTTAGAAAGTTGAACCTTAATTCTATTTCATACTCAGTATTTAAAATTTCACTCACACACAATTTAACCTGTTATGTTAATTACGTGTACCCCCAGTATTTTTGGATAACGAAACCAACTACAAGTTTACCATCCTTTTTGAAATTACGCCATGCTAAAATTAACTATCAACTTTAATAATCCGCGGGGGCAGTGTGAATACTCAGTCCAAAGTTTTGCTCTCGGTTGGTGTTAAAGCAAATTGTCGAGCAAATTCTACTCTAATGAAAATGGTTGGAAGGCGTTTACCTAAGCGGTCGTTGAGCAAGTGTTGTAGCGAGCCTAGATAGTGGTAGTGTTTTGCCTATTCTAATATTTCACGAGAAATATTTCCCGAATTTTTTTTTCGGTACACGGGCAATTTTGAATTGGTGGTAAAAAGACGTATTTTGTTGATAAGAAAACTAAAGAAAATTTTGGTTATGAAATTTAATTCAGAGGTCGCTGGTTCATCTAGAGATGCAACGAATAGTGGTCTGGCCGGATACCGGATAACGGATATCTGACCTTCGCGCCCGCCCAATACCTGATATCCGGCCGCCGAATATTTGGCCTAAAGTTTTTTTTTACTGTCCAAATTCATTCGCGCGCATTAACATTCTTTGGCACAGGTTTCAACTTGTTAAATGATGAGGCCAGTGATTTTATATTGTTTAATTTTTTTAACTTTCTGAGAGTGTTGAAACAGTAACCTGAACTTGACCGTTAATAGTATTGATTACTTTGTAATTTCATAGTTTTTACCTAAACTTTATTAATAAATGTTATTTTAATTCACTAGCTGGATACTACGCTACTAACCGGTATTCAACCGGATACTACGCTACTAACCGGTATTCAGCCTGATACTACGCTACTAACCGGTGTTCGGCCTAATACCACGCTACTAACAGGTATTCAGCCGGATACTACGCTACTAACCGGTATTCAGCCTGATTCTACGCTACTAACCGGTGTTCGGCCTAATACTACGCTATCAACAGGTATTCAGCCGGATACTACGCTACTAACCGGAATTCAGTCCTGATACTACGCTACTAACCGGTACATAACCAGATACTACGCTATTATCCGGATTCCGGCCGGATATCAAAAAATGCTTAAATAGCCGGATACCGGATAGTAACCGGATATCCGTTGCATCTTTAGTTCATACCTGACTCGTATCCATGAGTTTTTTGGAATATTTACTACCATTTACCAGTTTTCCTATCTCTGCGATGAAATGAGTGAAAAACTTGAAAATTCCTATCGCGAATGCATTGCGGCAATGATTACAACTCAATTTATCAAGGGAATTTATAGTGATGTCACCAGTTTTCTACTGCTGAACTGAGATAACTGTAGAAAACGGATTGTAATAGTTTAGTTATTTAAAATAAATAGCTTCTGTCCGGTGGGACAATTTTGTCAGGGTCAAGGTTTGGTTTTAGCAAGTGTACGGTCTAATAACTAAATTCACTCCTTGAACGTGGTTTTGTACGGTGAGTTGACTTGCTATTTAAAATATTAGCTGATTTCAAATAGCACGTGGCCCTGACAAACGGGTGATGATCCAAAGAGTGGTAAGACAGGTTTCAGGATTAATTCTTAATTAGCTGCACGTTTGTTTGTTAGTTCACTGCTTAATATCCCACCAATATTACCCATTAAACAACTTTTAACGAACAAAAAACAAAATACTATTCCTGAGGCATCTGCGCCATCTTGGGTATCAACCGGAAGTCTGGGATTGTAATATTCATGTACGTCACTAGCCCACCAAAGGGTTGGCAACTTTAACTTGGTCAATATTGAGACTGGGTAGCTTTAAATTGCTTTACCCAGATGTAATTTTGATGACTTATAGTTAAAATAAACTTTGTCTTAATATACAGAAGACACAGGCGTTTTGGTCACAGATTGATTAAAAAAAAACCGGGATTAAAGTGGAATTAGCGCACCGAGGGTTATTTTCGATCACTTAAGGTTAATCCAATCAAATTTAATTTTATAGGTACGGTTGGACAATATAGTCCAGGCGGAGATGGCGAGACGACTTAGACAACAACTGGCCTGAACATACACAAGATAGGGAGTTATGGTGATCGAAGGGAGAGGCCTTTACTCAGCAGTGGGACACCGTTACTCATAGTAACAAATGTTTTACTAGATGCAGCGTGCTAAATAAACACTACAATCAATTAAAATATTTTTTCTCAAACATGATCGTAAATGTATGCATTTATGTCACGAAATGAAGACATGAAGTTTTTTGTTTATGGCTCCCCCCATTTACTTCTGGGCCGGCGGCCGTGAAGTAATGTATGGCGTAAGTATGAACGAAACATTATTGTCCGCTGCTCTAACTTTTTTTAATTTGGGTACTAACACTAAACTGACAAAGGAAAAATTACATACAGCCAACGACCACTAGATACTTGCGACATTAAAAAAAACAAATTCTATGTTTCTATGTATATTTATGTGCAGTTAAACATGGTGCTCGAATAGCTCATTCAAATGGCATTAAAAAAAAAAAGGTGGCAAATTAAACATTTTTTTCCTTATTAACTATTTACCTAGTAGTTATTTTAATTTTAATATTTCCTCACAATGCTTGAGAAAAGTACTATATAAGCCTCGGCCGGAAGAGAGATTGCAGGACTTGTTTAATCCGGCCTCGTCTACGACTCAGCCGTCTACCACAAACTCGTCCTGCAATATCTTACTTCACGGCCTCTGCAGTAATGTACTATAAATGTCATTCCTAAACCAATAACGTAAATGCTTTTAGATTTGAAATTTCGCAAATAACTAACAGAAAAATTACTTAACATAATTGCCAAAACTAATGTCCGCCCCGAGCGAATACCGCAAGGTTTTCCAACTCTGCCCTAATAGGGTCGCGTTCAATTTTACGATATTTATGCTTATTAGGTTAGATGTTTCTGGTAAAGTAACTATGTTTAATTTAAGTATTTTCCTGATTTCATTATTGTAATATGGAGGAGGGAGGAGGAATATGATTAGCAGTAGCAAATAATGTTGGCGGTTAACAAGCGGATTAAATCGATGTGTGAAATCTATATCATGATATGGTAGGACAGTGTCAAAATTGCATTACGGAAACGACATAGGGCGCTCTATTCATCGGTATTTTTAATGATGTTAGCAACATTTATTGCAATAAATTATAAATTGAAAGAGATGAGCAGGGCTGGGAACCATATATACATTACTTAAAAAACAAAAACAAACATGAATTTGATTCGTGCTTGACAATTGTATAGTATGGGCGCCACCCTTGCTTCTGGTTGGAAATAATCTGTAAAGATTATTTAGAAGGCAGCACCAGACGCTGAGCTGCAGAATTGTCGGAACGCACCTTTAACGTTTAAAATAAGAAAGGCTTTGCATATACTTAGGAAATTTCGGACTCTAGCTGCGGTGATCGGATAGCCCAGTGGTTAGGGCGTCTGCCGCAAAAGCAGGAGGAGGTCGCTGGTTCGTTCTTAGCCCTGCTCACCTGCTCTAATGAATGTTAGATTTAATAAAAAGTATAGGGACAGATGTATTAAGAAATCATGTCCCATCGGATAAATTTGAATGTTCGTATGTGTCATGTTTTCAGTAGCCTTAATAAAAAATTGTAAGTATGAAGTTTTGTTGTGTAGTTTGAACACGTCGGCTATAAAATCTATTTTCAAAATTTTATTTTTGTTTTTGCTGCTTACAAACCAATGTTCGCGTTTTTAATAATTTAACAAACGATAGGTAATAATAAATAGGATAATTTATGAACACGTAAATTTAGAGTTTTTACGTTGGAAAATGACAATTAACTACATCTGTAATTACTCAAACGAGATTTGTGCTAATCATTTGCCAATAGAGTCCTCGATGTGTACCGTATATTTCTCTTTTAGGGAAGGATTGATTGTGCCTAGACTAGTGTGACTTGTAGAACTTTTTCTTTACATGCTGTTCGTTTGTCTATCTTGAAATCTTGATCATGTTTTCATTCAATTGCTCAAATATTAACTTGACTGGAAGAGATCCCTTGTAGGGAAAAGTTCGCCGTTGTACATCTATAGTTTTGGTTTACTTCAACCTGTTTGTGTACAATAAAGTGTGTACATGCAAACACACAATTGTTAACATGTTGTAACTAATTTCGGAGTAAGTTCTTCAGTTATTGCGCCAGATTGACAATCAATTTAATACTTACTAGTTACTGGCTAAGATTCACCAGAAAACTTTTAAGTACCTACATTGTTTCGGTATGTGCCTACTGGAACCATAGGGCTATGTTTTGGACTACTATTGGTACAACTATGTATTCGCTAACAAAGTGCCCTCAGTTTGGCGATATATTTTATATACCTACCACCTAAGTTTCTTTAAAAAAAAAAAAACAAGATTACGTGTAACACTTACGTAAAGCATTCAACAGAAATATACTTGTCACCGGAACTTCGAGCATTAAGACGATTATTTAAATTATTTTGAATGTGAATCATCCGGCGGTGAAATTTCTGGGAACAAATTATTTTGATTTATGATACTGCCACCCATACCGCCGCGGAAATAGAGGGCATGCTCTTAATAAATACTTATATTTAGCAGATGAATGACCCGAGTGTTCCGGGAGCTCTTAAAACCTCACTTAATTTATTGATGTGGTGTGTTATTTTTGTAGTAGTGTGCCAGTATATTACAAATATTATAATGAATTTAGTGGTATACTATACTCGTAACGGGGCGAATGCTTATAAATATAGCATAAAAATAAAGATATTTTGAGCCCTTGTGCGTTTGATTTTTCTGTTACACAATGCTTATAAATAAAGGAAAACTGGAAACCATTTTGGCCAAGAGCGAGACTCGAAATTGCGACTTTGGGATACACGCATATCGCTTTATCAGCTTTCTTTGTGATAGAGTCACGTTATATCTTCCAATAACTGTCAAACTTTAAAGTGTTATTTTAATGAATATTCTATGAAATTATGACGTTTACTCAACGCGGTCACAGCCTGTGCTATTAAAATCTAAGAAACTTAGCATTGACGGACTCTATGTATTTATTAGTAATTTCATAGATGAATATAACTACTAGGAGTGTCTCACCTGCCTATCATTATAATAAATATGTAAATAAAAAATGTATGAGACGAAATACTGTCATAAGTATTGGTAATGATTTTGCTCTTGACACCGAAATCACAAGACTGTCGGTGACAGACATGATAAAAATTTTGACGTAAATTAATGTCGCAGATTTCGGTATTTGATTTATCACCATTGTCCTTTATTTGTCATTAAAATATCAAATATTTTCCTTTGTCAAAATGTTTAACTAAACAAGTTTATTACTGATTAAGTGAATGAAAAATGAGCTATAAAACAAAATCTTTTTTGCGTAGGCACCTTAATAAAACACAAAACAGTCATAAATGAAATTGCATTTTTTGTCCTCTTGTTTCTTCATAAAACAGAATTGAATACCTACGATTGAACGTTTGTTAGGTTTAATTCTATAAAAGAACAATGACAGTCTGGATGAACGAAACCGTAAAATTTATATAGCGTTTAATTGTACTAGTATTTCTACTCAGCACTTCTATGTGTTAATTAGATGACTGACAGCCTGCAGCGATACTAAAATATACCTTATAACTTTGTGTGTGGTATTCCGTTAGACCACCATAAAGCGATGCTCTAATGGATTTTCATACAATATATGAAGTTTTTTTTTGTAGTTGGCATATGTCTTTCAAATTCTGTCACCTTTCGAGATTTTGCTTTTTTTGCTATTTTAGCTGTCGTAGAAAAACTAGCGTATGCAACAGCTCATAATTGGTTCATAAAACACTCGGCTCTATTATTACAAAACTCGACTTCGTCTTGTTTTGTAACGGCGACCCTTATTATATCACTTAGAGTCAAACCACGCAAACCGTCGCTGCTAAGCAAATTAGCTGCCAAACTTTAAAGTGTTATTTTGAACGTCAAACTTCTATGAAAATTATGATGTTTACTTAACACTTTCACATTCTGTGCTATCAAAATCTAGGAAACTTAGCATAGACTGACTCTATAAAGTGGAGCGCATATTCATTGTTTCACCATTACGTACATGTAGTTATATTAATTAAAGTTTGTATCAGTTGCGGCGAAAATGTTTATATATAGCAGGAGTACGTAATCTGATTTATTCTTTTCATTAAAAAAAACTTAAGTGTTTGAAAAGTAGACGAACCGGTAGTAACCGGTTACATCGGCGCTCCGTCACTTATATGTACTATGCTGCTAACTGTAACTTAAATCTTTTTGAATTGGTATCTGTACTAAATCGACAGTTCAATTAGGCAGATTGGGTAAATGAAATGTAATTGTTTAGTATACGAGATGAAAACACATAGTTTATCCGATGCACTATCCCTACTTGTCTGCTACATGTACTTTTCTACGTGAAGATTGACGAATCAGCCTTCCACCTGCTACTGAAACCTCTTTGTTGTAAGATGATCCCTAGATCCGTACATAATGTAGACGTAAGTTCCATTGTATGATGGCCGAATGTGGGTAGAGTGGCGTTAAGGCGATACATTAAATATTAAGGCGGCGGGGTGGCGAGTCCACCTGTGTTCTAGTTAATGTATCTTAGCACCTACTTTATCAACACTGCCTTTAATGTGTGTTGTTGTGAAGTCAACGTGCACTTTAAAGAAACAACTTTACCACTTTAAGCGTTTTGCATTTACTTGCAATAAATAACAGTCACATAGCTAATACATATATAGTCCCTAGTACTTACCATTTGATAATACTTACGCAAACAGCAACATTTTATTAGATAATTCTACTTAAGCTTATACTATTGATGTGCATAGTTAACAACTTTAATGTAAAGTTTTTAGTCAGTCCGCAATAACCTGGCAACCCCAGCCTAGTAAATACATATTCTCTGTATGTCTGCGAGTTATTATTCCAAAAGCTTTAAGTTTTTAATTTTGTATGCCATACGTTGGCTAAACATGTGATACTTATAAATTTGAATTATAACATCTATTCCTGTATGTAACTGCCATGTTTAAGCAAATAAATTATCTAATTTATTTTATTTATAACTTTAAAATATGTATATATTCAGTCTTATCTATTTTTTTGGGGAACGGATTCACGAACGGATCGCTGGATATTGTAAGATATCGCAGCAAAATGGCATTCAAAGCTAAATAGAAATGCAAAATCCAATAGTCTTTTACTGCTTGAAACTTTTACACGATGAAATGAGTTTTGTGTCGAACATTATGTGCTAAATGGGCTTCTCAAACTCATTGCGAGATTGGGGATCCAGCCCTCTCCATTCACAAGTTCTCAAGTCGCTAGAACATGACACGACAAACAGCAAACTCAGACAAAAACTTTAATGATTTATAGATGTTCAGTCTCTGAGGACGGGTGAGAAGTACCTTGTACCTACGTACCTACTTGGGTTTTTGTTTACAATGAGAATACGTTTGAGAACTGACATTTAATTTTTTTACGGTCAAACAATTCTGTTTGACATGCAGTAGCGTTACTTAGTGTTCATTTCCATATGTATATTCAAATTGCAGATATCAGGTGGTTAGAGGTTTGATTTTGAAGCAGTGCCTGTGGTTTTATTGCATGCCAGACTACGGATGCTCAATTGTCTCTGCTATTCCGACACTAGTCGGCTACCTACTGCTACAGAATCATATTTATGCCACAGTGCGTTCCGAACGCCATAAAAAGCCGATACGGGGTTTAAAATATGATAACTTGTCTTGTCTTTTCATTTATTGTCAAACTTTTCCATCTGGGTTGCCAATAATGACTACATAGTTGCGCGTTAACCAAAACTTGAAAATCGTTTCATCCGTGTTATTTATTTTTTAAGCTATTGCATAGCTTCTATCGCGGGCCTTGAGCGCGGGGACCGAATCCAGAAATTCCGTAACGAAAAAAAACCTGACGCTCCCCACTCCGACGGACCGAAACCGACTTTATTCACTTTGTTACAAAGTTCTTTATCGGGGAAAGGATATATCTCCATACGAATGTCGCTAAGTGTCATATTCTATACAAAATATTGAGGACAGTAGCCCTTATTACCAGAGATACGGCGATGTCAAATGTCAAAATAAACACTATTATTTTTTCCCGCCAGAATCAAATATGTTAAATCGATTTTGTAATCGATGCATAATATACTGGCTGGATCGAATTAAAGGCAAAAGGCGCCTAATTTTTAAGCTATTGCATAGCTTCTATCGCGGGCCTTGAGCGCGGGGACCGAATCCAGAAATTCCGTAACGAAAAAAAACCTGACGCTCCCCACTCCGACGGACCGAAACCGACTTTATTCACTTTGTTACAAAGTTCTTTATCGAGGAAAGGATATATCTCCAAACGAATGTCGCTAAGTGTCATATTCTATACAAAATATTGAGGACAGTAGCTCTTATTACCAGAGATACGGCGATGTCAAACGTCAAAATAAACACTATTATTATAGTCCCGCCAAAATCAAATATGTTAGTCGCAAACTTATGTTTCTTATTTCAGTTATCATAAACCTATAGTTTCAATGATAAATATTCCTGAATAACCAACAGCTACTGTAAGATAATAAAACCCACATATATTGTAAAATAATGTTGACAACTTTTCTATCAAAAACATTGAATTTGAAAATGAATAATGATCCACAAGAGTCTACAACAAAATATGGGACCACCATTGACGCGGTATTTTCTAGGTATTTAGAGGATATTAAGTCGCAAACTTATGTTTCTTATTTCAGTTATCATAAGTTTCAATGATAAATATTCCTGAATAACCAACAGCTACTGTAAGATAATAAAACCCACATGTATTGTAAAATAATAAAAACATTTTAAACAATATTAACTTTTTATTTGTTAAATAATAGAAAAAAACTATACGAGGGTGGAACAGCTTCAGTGCGGACGGATGACCTCCTCTCGGGTAGTTTCCACCCAAGTGCGGGGGTGCGACAAGGATGCATAGTATCACCTTTGCTTTTAAGCTATTGCATAGCTTCTATCGCGGGCCTTGAGCGCGGGGACCGAATCCAGAAATTCCGTAACGAAAAAAAACCTGACGCTCCCCACTCCGACGGACCGAAACCGACTTTATTCACTTTGTTACAAAGTTCTTTATCGGGGAAAGGATATATCTCCATACGAATGTCGCTAAGTGTCATATTCAATACAAAATATTGAGGACAGTAGCCCTTATTACCAGAGATACGGCGATGTCAAACGTCAAAATAAACACTATTATTTTTTCCCGCCAGAATCAAATATGTTAAATCGATTTTGTAATCGATGCATAATATACTGGCTGGATCGAATTAAAGGCAAAAGGCGCCTAATTTTTTATTTAGACTGCGAATCGTTTTGTTTTTTTAATCGATATCTTAGTGCAAATGCAAAGTCGTACTAAGTACCATTTTAAATTTGTGAATTTAGCACGTTAGTGCACAACGGAATAAAGTGGAAATTTCATTGGCATAAGAAATATTAGTACCTACAAAGAAGTAGAGTATCGAAATATGCCTTTGTCTTGTTTATCAAATATTTTCTATTGGTATATTAGATTTGTTCCTTATTGTGATAATCACAAAGGTGACATTGCTGCGTGCTGTAAATATTGTTCGAAGACGATGATCACCGTATGTTGTTCGCCTATAAAAAAAGCTCTCTTTCACTGCAGACGAAAATGTACCCAAATTTATTTTAAGTTTGTATTGTTCAGTAGTGTCATAAACAAACAGAAATTAAACTTAAGTACATATTTGTCACTACTGACGAAAGTGCACAAAAAATACATAACTGTGTTTTTAGGAAATTAGTTGAAAAGTGACCAATGTGCCGGGATCCATTAAATCTATGTAAATATGATATGTTTAATGCTGTCATAAATTTGATAATAAATAAAATCCCACTAATATTATAAGCGAAAAAATTTTAGAGGGTTTTTGAAAGTTGCAATAGAGTATTAAATTTAGTAAATTGGAAGTTGTATTTATGCAATGTGATTTAAAAATGTCGATAGCGTGATGTAAAACATTTGCAATTAATGCAAACTTCATAAGTTTCAAATACTTTAAACGTGTACTACTACGTGATTTCCCGTTTAAGAAGCATATTACGGTAAATTTAAGTTGATTAATTCCAACAGTTATTAATAATGTTCAAAAATCCAAAAAATATTTTAATTCAGGTACACTGGCGCCATCTATTTGCTTAGATATGAAGTAAGTGAATATGCCACGACAAATTCATGGTTTTATGGCAATATTTTGCTAATCAGCAGAACTTATTTTAAATAAAATTGTGCCACATTTAATACGTTTATCGGAAGAAATGGGCACAAAGGCATAAAAGGTACATTTTCCCGTTCATATTATGTTTATTACACTGCCATCTATATATTACACGTAGAACTACTTAAGAGCTGTAGGTATCTAACTGTTTCGTTCTAAGGAAACATACTAAGCCGCGAAGTCTTCTAGATTTGTTTGATGGCGCTGTTAACAGTTTAGTAGGTTTTGTCAAACAAAATCTATGAAATGAAATGGGTAACCTAATGGTATAAATTGAATATACTGAAAAATTAATCACAGCCAGTTACTTAAAAACTGAATTACATATAAAAAAAACCCAAACACAAGTCTTATTATAATAACCCGTATTTCGCCATTCTTGGTGCAAAAGAGCCCAGAACACAAGCGGCATTTCCATGCTCGATGGCTACGGACAACCTTGGATCGGGCTCCTCTCCCTTTTGTCTGAGTCGACGGCTTATGTCATGCAGAACAATTTGGGTTCCCCCAAAGCAGCCCGCAGTCTCCACTACCAAAGGTATGAACATGTATTGTATCCATGTCCTACAGACCTAAGTTGGTTATCCACGAATGTCATCTGATAATGATTATGCTATAAGTTCATGAAAAGACAAGTTGCATGGATAGCGCGACGGTGATTGCTGTCAAATGTGAGTAACTGTATAGAATTATCAGAAATTTACACACAAATGTAACAATGTGTTGGCCTATTACGTAAGTATCCCGCTATCCGTTTGGGATCTTATCTTAGAAGGGAGCGCACACTAATGCCGCTTCGCCGCCGCTAAAGTTTCGGCAGAGGGCTCCTGCCACGTGGGAAGTGCGAGTAATATGGGTAGTCGAAAATGTGCTGACGCATGTAGCATCCCACACCAAACACCGCCCCGTCTCCCATAGCACCAGCGTCACTCCATCTTCCTATCACTGCGCCTAAACTCAGTGGCTCCAGAACGGAATGAACAGCCGCTGACTGACAGACCTCAGGACAATATCATTGAGGCTATAGTGACAGATACGCGGAATCCAACCACTACAAAGAAGGCAACTCAATGTATAATATGGCTAAGCTTAGATTTTTTCGTATGATTACTATACTTAAAAGGCTAAAAATTACTGAATATGCACAACTTGATGGATTAGGATGGCACTTATTACAGTTCTATCTATATGCCACTAAACGAACTAGGTATCGCCTATATCCTCCTTAAATTGATTTGATTAAAATTATTTTAACTTTGCGCAAAAACATTCTTAGATCATGTCGTTAGATTTAGATACATTTTACTTGGCATCTATTTTATTTTTGTTGTCAAGCAAACTGATGTTGCGTTAGTGAAGCAGTCACAAAACCAGAGCACGGTTTCTTCAATTAAATTTTGGACAAATTTCCATGCTATGCTAAATTGTAAAGATGAACTCTTATCTGTTACCATTTCAAAGTAAATTAAAAACGCTGAACGGATTAAGGTGAAATTTGGTATAGGGATGTTTTGACTCCTAGGAAAGGACAGGATAGTTTTTGTTACGGAAATCATCCTATATAGAGGTGCAAAGCGGAAAGAAAGCAAGTGAAATAGTCAATTCAATACTGTGCATTGCACTTTTTTACAGTAGTTTTGTTTTTATCTTATGTTGAGTAGGTACATGCGAATAAAGGCCTATGCCGAACCTATCATAGGATCGTCCTTGGATAAGACATATATACTTACCTACTACCTAATGAAAGTTTATATGCGCGACGTAATTATTTTGGTATCCTCGCAATGTTTTTCTTCACTGGGAAGTAAGTTGTAATCAGGTATCGAATGGCATTCCATGGGTTAAATTCAGTGAGCTTAAGACATTGTTTTAAACTGTGATCAAAAACACTCGGCCTTGATTACTTATTTAATTAAAAGATACGAGTAATTTATGTAAACTTGGACGTACTTTTTACCATATCTACAAAGTATTCCAACCACTGAAAGATTAATATGTGGTAGATACAAAGAGACATACAGCTGTACAAAAATGCTGCTGATTCGATTAAATGCGTAATCGGTATCGTATTGTGATAAGCAGAAAAAATTAACAAAAAATGTTTGTCAAAAAAACATTCAGTCCTATTTTTTCTAAATCAGATTACAATATTGATCACCAGCATTTTTGGTATATCCTGAATTATTAACGAGAAAAAATAATAACAGGTTACTGTAGTTGCAAGTTAGTTATTTGTTTTATACGGCCCCGGAATTTCATTAGCAATTTACAGTTCAAGTCAATTTGGTCTTTAATACTTATGCTAATAAAAATACACTACCAAACATTATAATACTACGCAGACGAAGTCGCGGGTAACAGCTAGTCACTAATAATGGTAACTTTGTAACTTTACTGTTAGAAATAAAACTGAAAAGGACCAATTCCCTTAAAAATACAAATAGCTCTTAAATGCTACAATTAACTTTTTTTTTACTAGTATAAATCTATCTTTCGCTCGACTAATATTTTGTGTAGCCGCCATCAGCTGCTTTTACGGCTGCTAAGCGAGTTTTCATTGAACTCACGAGGTTTTAAGAATAGTTCCCCCTAGCCTCCGTAGTATTAGTGTAGTAGTATTTGTTGATGAATATGTCCGCGTAAACTATTATTGCTTTTTCAACCGACTTCAATATTTCTAAAGGAGGAGGTTCTCAAATCGTCTGTTAAGTTATTGCATAGCTTCTATGGCGGGCCTTGAGCGCGGGGACCGAATCCAGAAATTCTGTAACGAAAAAACCTCACGCTCCCCACTCCGACGGACACGGAGGTGTGGCTTGAAGGCCGTGCATCGTCTAACGTCGTTTCAGTTCGGCAGTCTTCGACACGGCGTTGTCGACACCGCGTTGTGTGCTTGTTTATTTAATATATAAGTTTATTTAATATAATAATTATTATAATAATAGAAAAAATTGTTTTCTTATCGGTCACCACGCTCAAAAAGTGTAACTTGAATTAATATCAAAGAAAAAGAAATACTGCATGAATAAAATAAATAAATAATTATAATTGCATAAGTTGATACAAAATGATATGCAATAGCTTTACCGTGGCAGTCCCCGAGTGCCACACGTATTTTTTAATATCTACACGGAGCTTATAATGCGAATTACTCTCGAAGACTGGACAGATGGTGTCACCATCGGGGGATACAAAATTGCGAACTTGCGGTATGCAGATGACACTACCTTATTTGCGAGTAATGTTAACTCTATGGAGGATTTACTTCTTAAAATGGAGCGCGTAAGCCTTAAGTTTGGATTGAGCATTAACAGATCAAAGACCAAGATTATGATCGTGGACCGCGCCAATGACAACTCGCCGGAAGTGACTAAGATTGCGAACTGCGACGTAGTTAAGAGCTACGTATACCTTGGAGCTTTAATCTCAAACAACGGTAGCTGCGTAGATGAAGTAAAACGTCGTATGGCACTGACAAGAACTGCGATGGACAAGTTAGAGAAAGTTTGGAGAAATGGTAACATTACAAAAACCACCAAAGTCAGACTGGTGCGAACACTAGTATTCCCTATCTTTCTTTACGCGGCAGAGACGTGGACCGTGCGCGAGTTGGAAAAGGGGAAGATAGATGCTCTGGAAATGTGGTGCTGGAGAAAGATGCTAAGAATATCGTGGACGGAATTTCGCACCAACGTGTCCATCCTCCAAGAACTCGGCATCACGCAGCGTCTATCGGCCGTAGTACAGTCGCGCATACTGCAGTACTTTGGTCATGTCTGTAGGCGAGACAACAACTCCATTGAGCGGTTGGTGGTTCAAGGAAAAGTGGAGGGAACAAGACCGCGCGGCAGGTCACCCATGCGTTGGACCGACCAAATAAAATCAACGATAGGCAACTGCGTAACTGACTGCGCCAGACAGTCTGCCAATAGGGAGAAATGGCGGGAGATCGTGCGGAGAGCTGTATCCGCATCCGACATTGATGCCTCAACGTGACCACGACCGCTCTGTCAAGAGCGAAACGACAAAGAAGAGAAGAGAAAAATTTGTTTTCTTATCGGTCACCACGCTCAAAAAGTGTAACTTGAATTAATATCAAAGAAAAAGAAATACTGCATGAATAAAATAAATAAATAATTATAATTGCATAAGTTGATACAAAATGATATGCAATAGCTTTACCGCGGCAGTCCCCGAGTGCCACATGTATTTTTTTTATTTAGACTGCGAATCGTTTTGTTTTTTTAATCGATACCTTAGTGCAAATGCAAAGTCGTACTAAGTACCATTTTAAATTTGTGAATTTAGCACGTTAGTGCACAACGGAATAAAGTGGAAATTTCATTGGCATAAGAAATATTAGTACCTACAAAGAAGTAGAGTATCGAAATATGCCTTTGTCTTGTTTATCAAATATTTTCTATTGGTATATTAGATTTGTTCCTTATTGTGATAATCACAAAGGTGATATTGCTGCGTGCTGTAAATATTTTGTTTGTGGTGTTCGAAGACGATGATCACCGTATGTTTTTCGCCTATAAAAAAGCTCTCTTTCACTGCAGACGAAAATGTACCCAAATTTATTTTAAGTTTTTTTTGTTCAGTAGTGTCTTAAACAAACAGAAATTAAACTTAAGTACATATTTGTCACTACTGACGAAAGTGCACAAAAAATACAAAACTGTGTTTTTAGGAAATGAGTTGAAAACTGACCAATGTGCCGGGATCCATTAAATCTATGTAAATATGATATGTTTAATGCTGTGATAAATTTGATAATAAATAAAATCACTAATAATGGTAACTTTGTAGCAGCCCGCTGTCTCCACAACCAAAGGCATGAACATGTATTGTATCCATGTCCTATAGACCTAAGTTGCTTATCCACGAATGTCATCTGATAATGATAATGCTATAAGTTCATGAAAAGACAAGTTGCATGGATAGTGCGACGGTGATTGCTGTCAAATGTGAGTAACTGTATAGAATTATCAGAAATTGTCATACAAAGGTGACAAACTGTTGTCTTATTACGTTACGCTATCCGTTTGGGATCTTATCCCAGAAGGGAGCGCACACTTTTGCCGCTTCGCCACCGCTAGAGTTTCGGCAGAGGGCTCCTGCTACGTGGGAAGTGCGAGTAATATGGGTGGTCGAAATTGTGCTAACGCATGTAACATCCCACACTGAACACCGCCCCGTTTTCCACAGCACCAGGGTCACTCCATCTTGCTATCAGTGCGGCTAAACCCAGTGGCTCCAGAACGGAATGAACACCCGCTGACTGAAGAGACCTCAGGACAATATCATTGAGGTCTTAGTGACGCGGAATCCAACCACTACAAATACGGCAACTCAATGTATATATGGCTGTCAACACCCACCATGCATTGTACAAGCGGATGACATACATACCTCATAGCGGGCCCAGGGGAGTACAATGGCCAAACGCAACGATTTTGCCTTTGCGCAAAGAACAATGTCACAAAGCCAGTACGGTTTTTATATTAAATATTGGACAAGGATAGTTTATAAATAAAATCAGATTTTTTTGTACGATTACTTTTCTAAAACGGCTTATTACTGAATATGCACAACTTGATGGATTAGGATGGCACTTATTACAGTTCTATCTATATGGCACTAATGGAACTAGGTATCGCCTATATCCCCGTTAAATTGATTTGATTAAAATTATTTTAACTTTGCGCAAAAACATTCTTAGATCATGGCATGCCATTAGTCTCATTAGATACATTTTACTTAATAATGGCATCTATTTTATTTTTGTTGTCTAGCAAACTGATCTTGCGTAGCGATGTTGTCACAAAACCAGCACGGTTTCTTCAATTACATTTTGGACAAATTTCCATGCGATGCTAATATTGTAAATTTGATGAACTATTATCTGTTACCAATTCACACTAAATTAAAAACGCTGAACGGATTAAGGTGAAATTTGGCATGGGGATGTTTTGACTCCTAGGAAAGGACAGAATAGTTTTTGTTATGAAAATCATCCTATATAGAGGTGCAAAGGGGAAGGAAGCAAGTGAAATAGTCAAATCTATAATTGCATGGGCAGTTTATGAATGAATTCTTTCATAAATTGCCCATGCACTTTTGAACGCCTGTGTAAATGCGAATAAAGGCCTCTGCCGATCCTATCATAAGATCGTCCTTGGTTGAGATGAGACATAATATATACTTACCTACCTAATGAAAGTTTATAATTATTATATGCGTGACGTAATTATTTTGGTATCCTCGCAATGTTTTTCTTCACTGGGAAGTTAGTTGTAATCAGGTACCGACTGACATTCTGTGGGTTAAATTCAGTGAGCTTAAGGCAGTGTTGTAAACCGTGATCAAAAACACTCGGCCTTGATTACTTATTTCATTGAAAGATAATTTATGTCAACTTGGACGTACTTTTTAGCATATCTACAGCGTATCCAGCCACTGAAAGATTAATATGTGGTCAAAGATACATACAGCTGTCACAAAAATGCTGGTGATTCGATTAAATGTGTAATCACTAATCAGTATCGAATTGTGGTTAGGAGAATAAATAAACAAAAAATGTTTGACAAAAAAAACATTTAGTCCTATTTTTTCCAAATCAGATTACAATATTGATCACCAGCATTTTTGGTATATCCTGAATTATTAACGAGAACAAAGAATAACAGGTTACTGTAGTTGCAAGTTAGTTGTTTGTTTTATACGGCCCCGGAATTTAATTAGCAATTTACAGTTCAAGTCAATTTGGTATTTAATACTTATGGTAATAAAAATACACTACCAAACATTATAATACTGCGCAGACGAAGTCGCGCTAGTAATTGCATAAGTTGATACAAAATGATATGCAATAGCTTTACCGCGGCAGTCCCCGAGTGCCACACGTATTTTTTATCCGTCTCGCGTTTTCAAATTTGAAAAAGGGCTTACTTACGCTAGGGTAAACATTTGACCTTTTGTATATAATGTAGTCATTGTTGGCAACGCAGATGCAACAAACTTATGAAATACTGGCAGCCGTTTAACATTAAAAAACTTGTGTTCCAATTTACGCTAATAAACATGAATGTCTTCAAGAATTAGGTAGTTAACCTAAGCTTATTCGTTTGGTATTGAAATCTTATAAAATGATTTTATTTTTCGAGAACACAAAAACGAATCTCACTCTAGACTATTTGGCAGAGACTGTCATTAAGTGTGCGTGGTGCATGGTATATCTTACTATTTCGTTTACTAATGTAAACATTTCACAAAACTGATCACAATTTAAGATTATAATTACTATTTAAAACGAGATATTTTGTTTTATGAGTTGCCGATATTTACATTACATGGTAAATATCTCGTTTTAAATAGTAATTATAATGTAAATGAACTTGTTAGCTTTACACCGTATAATTTAAAGATTACAAAATAGATAAATACCTAAATACATGATACATGTTAATTTATGATATTATTCTGATAACATTGATAATCAAGCGCAAAATTAAATTAGTAACTAATGAAATCGAATTCATTAGGAGTAACTTTCTATATTAGTTTCATTCTGCGGTTTGCCAAACACTGATGATACGAGGTTCTAACTGTTCTAAGCCATGATTCTAGTTTTCAAAGCAAACACGAATCATAACGTGAAATATTCACATAAATCTACGCTACTTTAGCTTATAAAACGATTATGTTATTCCAGTAAGTTTCATAACGCTCTTGCCAGACAAAGAATAAAGGATTTTGGTGTAGGATACCTGGAGCCAGAGGAACTCGGTGCACTACACCTGAACTCCATCATCCGTCACAACTGGAGATGGTCGAGCAAGCTCGTGAATAGTGCAGTAGGAGGCAATTACACAAAAGATCCCCACCAATGAGTCACAGTGTATCCGCTAGGGCCCCTGACCCCAGATAAGATAAGATGGTGTAAGATAATATAATATAAAATAAGTTTCTTAATACGGAGAATGTTTTATTGCGTAACTTAGAACTAGATAAATAGATAGATGCGAGCCTTTCTCTTGGATTGGTTCAGTGAGGTCAATTGAGTTTACGGCCAATAAAGGGTCCCCCTACATACGTACGATTTTATCCGAAACCGAATATTTTTACCGCATTTATCTTGTTATGATTGCTGTATTTGAGATTGAGAAATCGAAAGAATCGGTTTACCATTATTTGGGTAATAAAATCTAAATAGCTTTTGAAAAATTAACACGGTTCAGTAAAAAAAAAACCAGAACCAAAAACTATACCAACCTGTTATTTAATTGTATTCTGAAGAGATTGTGTTCACAATTTGTAATCTGGTATGGACACGATCGGAACGACAATTTCTTTTTTATAAAACAGGGATTAATCACGTAACACTTTGAAAATAATTGAGAATATGTAAAAGAATAATAGATAAAATATTACATACTTGCTAAAACCAACGCTGTAAAATGATATAATAAGACACCTAAGCATGTTGCTGAGCTTACAGACCTTCAATTAAAATTGTTTCTTTTAAAACATAATTACAATACAATACAATACAATAACTCTTTATTGCACCTCAAAACAACAAAAATAACACAAACTGGTATAGATTACACATGAAAAAGAGGCAAACAACAGGCGGTCTTATCGCTAAAGAGCGATCTCTTCCAGGCAACCTTTGGGGTTGGGTTTGGGGATAATTCTTCCGTTGTAAAGGGGAAACTAATATCTCGGTTATTTTGTGAATACGGAAGTTTACCAAAAAATGCTCCATTCATGAATGGGAAAATCTATAAAATCTTATCTGTTTTTTGCATGATTTCATTTCCATACACATACTAACATCGTTTACCAAATTCTTATTTTCCATCATTTCATTTGTCAAATTATCATTTGGCATAGGTGTAGTTAGGTTAGAATGCCAAATAAAAATATGCAAAAAGTATTTATGCGAAAATAATTAAAATATGGAAAAGTTGCGTGGGAAGTGATAATTTGCCTTACAATGTTCGGCGATATAATATTAATAAGCCCTATAGCTCCCGCCGAGTTTCTTGTTGGTATTTTTTTAGATTCGAGGTACTTACAGGTTATAGGTTTAGAACACAACAGGTGAAAGTTTTCTTTTTGACATTCAAGAGTCCATTGTTATGCCTCAAGGCTTAACAAAAGTTATAATGCAGCATTTTTATTAAATGGTTTTACAAACTAAAACGAGAGAGGTTAAACGGACCACTTTGCATAAATTCACGCAGACCGACGTCCCGTGGGCATCTTCCTCTCAGTTTTAAGATTTTCATGACAATTATAAGCTTCATTTATTAATTGCTTAAATGTTCTTTTAAAATTTATACCAGTTAATGGTTAGAGTTAAGGCGCAGTTAGTTCTCTACTTCTCGGAATATTCTTTCTACGTCATAGTCAAATCGCTAACAAGTTAAATGGCGAAATATTATTACTTACGCGGTTATCACACAAGACGCCGATCCGCACATCGCTTCTTTGAATGAGCGATTCAGTGCTATGCACGTTATAGTGATGTACCACTTAATAATATAATTATGATGCTGATTTAGGCTAGTAAATAGGTAGACAAATTATACAAGTAGATATATGCATGAGTAAAGGAACTGTAAGGAAATTTCAGAAGCTTCTAATCGTGGGGAAAATAGACGCCATAAGGAAGGCCGAGGACAGGATCGGGTGGAAACGATTAGTGACAGAAGTCATCAAGAAATTTCAAGACGGACACGACCTTCAGCAAAATTATGAAGGCAACGACTAGAGAGAGAGAGGACAAAGAGGACCAACACTTATGAGTCACACCACTGCGTTAACAGTGATAGAAAATAGAGTTCTTATAGGTGCCAACATAAACTCCTGGCTGATTTGGATTTAATTTATCTAAGACAAAGGTCATTGTTTGCCAAAAAAACTTAGATAATTAGGTAATTTCCAGAAACTAATTCCCAGCGAGCTAAAATTTAGCTGCTAAATTTCGTTCTTAAACCTTCATTAGGTTTAAGTTTAATGTCAGGCAGTAAGTAATTTTATTTCATACTTCATTCGTTTAAAACCTTTCAGCGCTAATGACGACACGTTGTAGTTAGCTCTCTACGATCCATTTTCGCTGCAAAGTGGGAAATGTTATGTTATCGGCTACGGCGTAGCGCTACGAAAAATCCTTACTCGGTGGATGAGTTAACACTTTCCAGTGACAATAAGCAGCAATGGAAATAATTGAATTTATCTGAAAATATATATAATTTTCAACTCGGCCACTGTTAACTAAGTTTAATGTGTGATGTGGGTGTAATCTTTTCAGCGATCCATTTATATTAGCGACGCAAGCAATTAGGCTCAGCTGTGCAATCAAGCGGCACCCGCGGAGCGCGAATGCATTGTTTTGTTACTTACATTTACCCCCAGTTTTACTCGTGTTATTTAGTGTACACTGGTTTCGGATATAAGAAGCGGCGCTAATATTTCTTCCGAATACAGTGTAAGTATATCAAAAACTGTAGTCATTTGTTTATTCTGCAAAAATGAAGATAGGGCGTTTTCTTCGTATTTGGATGACATGCCAAAAATGCGCAACTTTATTGACTATTTCTGTTGGGTGATGGAAAGCGGACCATCTCGTATTTTAGTAAAAAAGGTTCTTCAATCGTAACTTCTAGTATGTCGACTAGATAGGCCGATAATATTTCAGACTTACATTATTACTTACCACCCACGAGACTTATTATTTAAGGTTAGTGAATAACCGACCTCTATTTTGTATTATCGTGGATCACCAACAGATCACTGTTCAAGGGCGTAATCAGTATCGTATTCTGAAAATAAATGAGAAAATGTGTATTTTGGGTAGATTGGTCGACTTGGGCGATATGCCTCATACAACAAACCCGAATTTTTTGACTGACTGACTGCTTTTTCTACCACCTAGGTGAGTTTACATTGTTTCCACCCAAAACTTTATGTGTCAATAAGGTTTCTCTTTAAGGGTTGTGATTGTGAATGAACGTTTGTTTTGTAGCATGTCTTTATCAGCCACATGATGATGATGGTGATAAATTAGGCCCAGCTGTGCAAATCAATATACTTACGTTTTCTCGCAGTTTTATTATTTCCCGGTTTGTGCAGCGCCTGCCAAAACTGCACTGGTTTAGAATATAGATGTGGCGCCAACGTTCCCTTGTAAACAGGATATACTTATCAGGGTAAGTAAGTTTAAGTAAAATTCTCTGTTTCATTATCAATTTAAGGATATTTGTGGCTCTTTTTACATTATTACATAAGTCATATTATTATTGAAAAGTCATAAAAGATATCTGGAAGTCATAAATAATGGTTTTAATCGGTAAATAAGGCACAATTAAATACAATGTCAATGTTATATTCAATTATCCATACTCACGTATTTTTAGCGACTTCGCGCGATATGTTCCCGCCCGACTCGCGTCGTCCGGCATGGTCTCGACACTTGATAATGGAATCCTAAGCATTCTGAAACATGTCGCGCGTAGTGACTAAATACGTGAGTGTTATCCGTGACTTATTGTAATATTTCAACAAAAGTAACTGCTGTAAAAAAAATAAACATTAACAAGTCGCCGTTCCTAAACAATATTTATTTTCCTTTCTAGATAGTCTATTGTTACGATGATAATTATGTACTTCAGTGTGCAAATTTTGACTGAAATCTATTTATGTTAAGCAAGGTATAATTAGAGCTCAGCTGCGGATTCTCGCGACACCAGGCTCGCGCGGTTAACATAGTTTGTTTACCCATTTACCGCGGTTTACTTATTCCTATACGGAAGCCCACATTTATTCGGGCGCCGAGCGCCGAGCAACACATGGCCACGAGTTGGGACTGCAAAATAAATGGAGGGCACATATATCTTACTTTCGCTGTTTTTTTGTGATTAAGGTGGAAGTTGGTCTTTGTTATTTCGCTATTCAACGGTTTTATAGTTTCTAGAAATATAATGTACCTACATGTGTGGTACGTAGTGATTTGCAAAGTTAAGTATAATTATGATAATGTAGGGTATGAGGTGTTGTCTGAATTTTTCAGAAAGAAAGGTAAATTCGGAAAAATCGCCATCTCTATGCATCCCTCGTATGCGCCTTAGGGAGGCGCTATGGTGATATGGCGGAAAATTTCTGAGCATGTTTGAGAAATAGTAACACTTTAAACTTTCGCGCATTATAAAACATAGAACGGGTCTATCGCGAATACAGTTAATTTACTTTTCATCACACTTGCTCGTAAATGGTGATATTATATGCAAGCATTCGTAGACTTAATGAGCTGTATTAAGGCCATCGCCTTAATGGATTCTCATACTATTTTACCGCCCGCCCGGGTTTCTGGGGGACCTGCGCCCCACGCGCTCGCCGCTCACTCCAGAGTACTGTGGACTGTGCTACTACACTACCGCTAATAATTATTGTTTCTGTATTTATTTCCTCGCAAATGTGATGAAAAACATTGTATGTATCACGGGCGGTACAAGAATTACGAACTTGAGCTAAAATTAAATTGCACACTCGTTCGTACTACACAATATACTAATACCTAATATACCGACGGTTCGACACGTTTCATGTGTGATGGTCGCGGCTTGACTGATGAACCAGCGAAGTGTCAATGGCGATCTTGCTAGAACGCATGGGTAGATAGAAAAGGTTTGGTCTACCCTTTTACTAAATGTTATCGGCACGGCATACATCACTCACGACATCCGCGCATCGATACGAAATCACATCTCGCGGTTTGAACTTCTGAAGCACTGGTCCCCAAGTAGGTAGGTGATAAAATTGAAACCATTTAGAATATTTCTAGCAAGATCGCCGTTGACACTTCGCTGATTCATCAGTGAAGCCGCGACCATGACACATGAAACTGTTTTGAAACGTCGGTATATTAAGGTAATTTAACTGTATTTGGGAGCCGTTCTATGTTTTATAATAAATAGTATATTACCCCAGATAGTGATCGAAAACACAAAATCGACTCATAACTGAAAAATAGTTAGAAACTAATGAACCTCTTTTAACATGTAAATTAATGAAAAATAATCATGCATATAAGTATTGCTTATGCCCCATACAACTAATTACTCATACTAATGACGCTCGACTAGGACGCATGAGTGGCGCCGCCTGGTGGGCAAAAATACGGTAGTCCTCATTTCCCAGTATGAAGTTCGTATAAGTCGATTAAGGAAAATAAAATGTGTTTCTTGTTAAAAGTATATATATAACATTGATAGGCAGTAGTGACCATAGTTTAGTTAATTTCTACTTTATCCGGTAAAGTTAATAGCGAATAAGTATCGATAAATCTTATATCGGAAGGAAGTCTCTAGTTGATTGACGTTATTGCCACCAACACTTCTATGTCTGATAATTACCTTAATGTATATTTGTAAACGGCTATAGTAACGCTTTTCTAATTAGTATTTCAAAATTAGTAAGTAATTTGTGCTTCGTAATAGGTAAGTTAACTGCCCCGCCAAAAACATAAATCATTTACTTTACAATTTAAATTATGCAATACAATTTTGAATGTAATATTATCCCAAGGCAAAACATATTAATTTGCATGGAAAAACGGCATTTTAAATTTATATAATGTAGGTATACTGTTTTATGTCCTGTCCTGAGTAAAAATAGAAACATGTAAGTAACATATTTTACTTTTAATTATTCTAAATAAATGAGGAAATTACAAGGACAAAGGGTAGTTTTGCTACTGATACGAGTAGCCTTACTTTTATTAGGTAATAAATAATTCACTACGCATCGTATCAATAGTTTGTTTTTATAATAAACTAGCGACCCGCCCCAGCTTCGCACGGGTTATTATTATACATATAAACCTTCCTCTTCAATCACTCTATCTATTAAAAAAACCGCATCAAAATCCGTTGCGTAGTTATAAAGATTTAAGCATACATAGGGATATAGGGACAGAGAAAGCGACTTTGTTTTATACTATGTAGTGATATCACTCCTGCTGTCGCGACGTCACAGGTACGAGTACATTGTACATTTTTCAGCCACTTCGGTGCAGCATTGTTGTGTTAAAAGCATCTGTATGCGATCTTCTATGTTGGAATAGCAAATTAGAGTTAATAACAGTAATATGAACCTTAATTGATCATCTCCGTAGAAAATATTTGTAGAAAATCCTTTATTACTACTATGCTGCCCGAAGTTGCTGAAACATATACGATCACTGGTGATCAATGAACGCTATACTCAATTGATTCAACTGCTATATTTTAATTATGAATTACGCACAAATTACTTCTTATTAAGTTAACCTAGAAGTTCAATCACTATGACAAAACTGGTGATAGAGGGTAAACAAAAGAAAATTAATAAAATATAGATACAATATTAGGGGAGGGAAGAAGGCTCGGCGTCAAGTAACCCAATTAAGTGTTCGCCCCAGTAACTCGCTCGCTAACTCGCCATGCGCTTCTGTACTGTTTCTCCTTTATCAAATTACTTATCTAAGACTTTAACAAATGAACGCTAGTTGTTTCCAAATGATTGCCCGTGTTAATAAACCAATGGAACCCCTTTTTGGTATATAGTAATTACTATACAACTCATGATTGACAACGTCTTTCTTAGCACCAACTGTACCTTTGTTATCTTTATTATAGGTATTCCTATACAATAAAATCGGAACCCGTATATCAAATTGTTTCTGGATTGTAATTGTCTCAAAAACAATCTTTGGAAAAGTGGCGACGCGGTCAGCGTCATGGGGATGTTTATAAACCAGTTTAGGTTTGGTTTTAAATAGTGGTTAAGATCGGCAAAGCCCATTGCGAGTGACGTCGTTCGTAGGTAGGCATGTGATGAGGCCTGTAGCTGATCAGTATATCTTGCTGACAAAGTCATGGTGCGGATTTTAAAGTAGGTATGTTTTTATTTCGATCATATTAATTAAATTTAACTGTTTATCATCATTTAAATTATGTTATATTTTCAAAACCGTTTTCTTGACATATGCCATTAAATGAAACCCTATCAGTTCCGCTCAGCGAATACCGTTGACAATTCGAATAGTAAATAAAAACCAATGAGCATGCGATTACATAAACCTATGTTATCTGATTGCGGATAAAACGACTCCGTGTCACGCCGCGCCGCGACACTAAACTACACAAACGCTCCACCTGCTAAACGCGACACAGGGTTGCATATAATTGACTTGTCTACAGCCATAAATGGAGGCGCTAAAGCGGTTAACAGCGTCGCTAAACGCAACCCTATTCCGTGTAACTATTAAAGGTTTTACAACGAAAGTTATGAATGGCCAGTAACACAGGGTTTTCCCTTCGGTATGATCTAATTTCGTCTCAGTACGAAGGCGGTAAAACGATGTAATGGGCCCGAACAAAACGCCCCTGATTTATGGAGGGTAGGCCACCCAGCTCACAGACATAAATAGGAAATGGCAGACAACCCGGAAAGGGTTACGAATATTATTTATTTTGCTATAGCAAATAAAATGATTGCGCTGTATGTAACAATTGTGGTAATTCATTACGAACAAAGTAGGTGGAGATTCAATTACTACTTGCCTATAAATATTGCGTTATGTAAATATTTTTCTACCTTGCCAGAGTATATTAGCTTATATGTAATTATTTCTCGAAGTGTACTCTATTTTGAAGGGTGTGATAAAAAATGCCATCAGACGCAAACTTTCGCAGAAAGAGTTACCAGTTAAAGAGATAACGAGATTCCTAACAAATCACCAGTGATCGTAAATTCTGTAGCAATTTCGATGCAGCATA
This sequence comes from Lathronympha strigana, assembly GCA_949128165.1. NCBI lineage: Eukaryota > Metazoa > Arthropoda > Insecta > Lepidoptera > Tortricidae > Lathronympha > Lathronympha strigana. Next base: position 7,009,945 of record OX421907.1, on the reverse strand, counting down.
GTAGAAATAATGGAATTTCTACAAGAAAAATCTAGGGAGATAATCAATTTTTTTTATTCAAAAATTACATTTTTCTGTTATTAACTCTAATTAGCTATCTCAGCTAGAATAGGGCATATAAATGCTTTTAACGCAACAATGCTGCACCGAAATTGCTATAAAATTTACGATCACTGTAAACCATCTAGGTTTTTGTAATACTCTGTGCGGCAGCAAGTCCAACATGGCAATATTAGCTTCTATAATATAGTTGTAGTTCGTAGTCTGTTTTCTAAATTAATTATAATAAGCGTGTCATTTTGCCCGTCATGCAAGTCGTACACATTCAAACGTTATAGTAGATTATACAATTGTTTAGCATGGATATTGTAGATTATTGATGAAGTGCTTTGAGAAGCTATGTTGCTACTTTTGACGATATATATAAAACGGAAAGATTGGCTTCGGCGTTGCCGGGGAGAACGTGATAACTGCCACAATGACTGCAATTCCTAATTTAATTTTTAGAGACTGAAAGATAATACGGGAAAAAGTGGACGACAATATCAAATTCTTTTTTAGATGATTTAGAAAAAAATGCGTTTTTACAAATAATATTTATAATTAAAATAGTTAGTACCGTAAGCAATTAACCACTAGTATTACTATATTAGTACATAATTAAACTTACAAAAAAATTCAGTGACAAATTACATTTTGTAATTATCAATGTTTTCACATGAAATTGTTATAACTTTGTTCTTTGTGATTGTAATAGGTAATTACAACAACATTTATAAATTATACCTACATAATTGTTAATTTGAAGTTTAATTACTGTTTGTCCAACTCCACTTTGTAGCATCTTGAATAACTTAATGTTCTGGCGAGTCTTATTGCTGCTATGTATTTTAAAAGCATAATTATAATGTGCATATTCACGTGAATATGGGTTTGTGGTAATTTTATCAATGGATAAAAAATTTAGTTAAATGCACAGAAATATGAAATCAAGAATATTAGGAACAATATATTATTATTCGTATAAAACCAATACCGTTTGTAATGTTGTTGGTTTAATAAATGGTTTCCAATCAGTAGCTAAACAACAATCCATAAATATTCACCTCATAAACAACGTTTGACAAATTAATTATTCCTATATTAGACGTTGCATAAAAAAATGTTTTAAAAATAGTTCATTAGACAAAATATTTACATTAAAAAAAAACAATTTTTCACAAAACATTATTTGGTCAATTATTCATAGGTATATTATTCACGACAATTAATAAAATAACGGATAGTAAACGAATATTAGTATTGTTTGGTAAACATTTCGTTTAGTAAAATACTTTTGGTATGTACCTACGTCATACTACGTCATTCATATTTATGTGTAGCTAACTAGCTATCTAAAGTAATGAATTTCTTCCAACTAGTCTACTTGCAATTCTCACAAAACCAAAATGCTACCAGAAAAAAGGATTAGGTTCGCTTAGAACTGTGACCCTTCCAAATCCGAACTGCTTGTTACCTAAAATGTAGGTTATGTTAGAACAACAACTCTCAACAAATCCGAACTGCTACTAAAAATGCGGGCTAGGTTAAGTTCGAATTGTGACCCTTTCAAATTCGAACTGCTACCAGAAACTTGGGTTAGGTTAGGTCTGAACTGCGATCTTTTCGAATCCGAACTGCTACCAGAAATGTGGGTTAGGTTAGGTTAGAACTGCGATCGAATTGCGACCCTTACAAATCTGAACTGCTACCCCTAAAATGTGGATTCAATTAGGTTTGAATTGGGAACATAACAGAAAAAGCCGCAGTTCTAATCCGCATTTTTGATGGTGCGACCCTTAACATTAGGGAGTTTGAATTTAGCACATGATGATAAACCTTGATAAGTATTTAAAATATCTTCATAAAAAACTGTTGCCCACTATTTACATTTAATTATTTAGCATACCACACAATGTTCTCGGCTGGAATCCTGTATGCGGTATGACCTACACTAGCCTAGACTGAAGTTATTCGATCAGACTGTACGAAATAACATATTAAACGAGGAGCCAATTAACAGTAATTTTTATCCAAGAAAATAAAAATCGTATCCTATTATTCGTAACACTTGGCGAACGTCTGTCTAATTTTAAGTACCTACTTTGTTAATTACTGTTATCACTGAAAAACATTCAGAAAATTAACCCTGTCTTCAACCCTTCAAAGTATAATTCATGGGAAGATTAACTACTATTTACCTACATAAATTCAGAAGGAGTATTTGACTCAAACTTTAATTTTGATATAACATCATTAAGATTAATTAATTTACATTAAACCTGATTTCAAATATTGACATCAGTGAGTAATTATTACGATCTTGAGCGCGTGTTGCTTTCAATATAACGCACAAATCAGTCTTAAGGAAACAAAGTTTACTTTAACGCAGATTTGAATTTCATTAAAAGCATATTAATACCACCTGCCGACGGTATAGTCGGCGGCAGAAGTCGGTAAGCGGCCGAGGTATTCAAAACCATCTGGGCACAACTGTACATCATAAAGAGTTGTGTATTTCTGTATTTTTAGCAAGGAGATAAGAATTTATAAGAAAAACTCAAATACTACAAAAATAATTCCGATTTATTGAAGGAAATACATAAATGAAAGCCTATAAATTAAATTGGAACTAAACAAAACTAACTAATAGGGCGTAAACAAAAGTAGTCGCGAATTTCGGGATAACCTCACCGCACCAGTGTCGAGCCAAAAGTGAGTCAGTCAAGCTGGGGAAAGCAATATGGCGCCAATTTTTGCATGAATATGTTGGGGCTGAAGTTGCAGCATATCGGTAGGTATTTGACCGCCATCTTTTGATTCAGCGCGAAAACTTCTGTCAAATCTGGTCTTGGATAAATTAGCGCCATCTGTTAAGGCTTCTCTCCAATACTATAGATTACATAGGTAGGAACGAATACTTGTTACTGCGTGTATAGATCATTTTGGCCAACGTTGGTTTAGCTACTTCTGCTCCTGACTGTGAACAGGAAATATATCTGCTATCAATACCAACATGTACTTAGATTAATTGATGAACATTAAAATTATAAAGGTATAAGTATGAATTTCAAAGTATTCTCCGTATTTAATTTACCCCACGTATTGGAACTCGACAATTTGCTAATATTTAACCATTATATTGTATTAATTATTTTAATTAAATTTGAAATGAAAATGTACATAATATGTAATTATGAACGACAATGTATGATCAATACAAATAAAGAATATGAATATGAATATCTTGTAAAAAAGAATTAACAAAGCACATGACAAAGAACAACGTACAAATGGCGGACTTTATGGCTACCAATCTACTATTGGGTTGAAAAGAGATACTAAGTTGTTGCAGGATAAGCATTGTTATTCACACAGCAAAGTTTTGAAGTCAAACTCGTAGAACCTATTATTAAAAAAAGAGTAAAACACAATAAATATAACGCAAAAGAGACGCTTGCTTCATTCAACTAGAATATTTTTCACTACATCAGACAAAAGCCACCTAATGGCCACTTTACTTACGTTACGCAGCGTTTAACACTGATTTTAAGGGTTCCGTAGTCAACTAGGAACCCTTATAGTTTCGCCATGTCTATCTGTCCGTGCCTCCGTCTGCAGCTTAGTTTAGTTATCGTTAGTACACTAGAAAAGTGTAATTTGGTATGAATATATAAATTATGCCGACAAAGTGGTAAAGTAAAAAGTCGAAATACTTTTCACGTAAAGTATACAGTATAGTAATTTTTGGACCGCTACTCTTAAGCGTATCAAAATATCAAGGCACTTACATCCTTTTCGATACATAGTTTTATGGCAACATCTGAAAAACGGCTTGACCAAATTTGTTCAAAATAATGTTCGTGGTAAGTTCGTCTTACGAGTACCTATATCCATCGTATCTTCCTGGATTTTTTCACATTTTTATGTGGACACACTTTTTCAGACTTTCAGTGCGAATATTTCCGAAAATATTCGATTTGTCAAATTTTTGTTCAAGAAACATTTAAGTTATTTCCAAAAGCCTATCCAATGATTTGCTACAAGTAGTTATTTGGCACCTTACAGAAAACCGCAGTTAAATAACACTAGACCCTACTCATAGTGTTGTGTTTCTGTTGGTGAGTAAGGTCGCCAGAGCTCCAAGAGGATTCGCTGTGTTGACAGCTGAGGACCCACGGAGCAAAGCCCTTGGCCCGTTTAGCGTTTTTTTAAAAGGGTCGGCAACGCGCATGTAACACCCCTGGTGTTGCAGGCGTTCATAGGCTACGGTGACCGCTTACCATCAGGCGGGCCGTATGCTTGTTTGTCACCGTAGTAGTATAAAAAAAAAAGGCAAAAAAAATCGGTTTTAGTCCCCCCTAAACATATTTTTTATCGCAACTTATAGGCAAAAGTAAGTAGCGGCACACAAAATACACCTTTAGATGTAATATAATTACCATATGCTTTATAGTTACTGAGTAAAACAGCTGGTACATACGGACGGACGGACAGACAGACTAGACGAAACTATAAGGGTTCCGTTTTTGCCATTTTGGCTACGGAACACTAAAAATCATGACCTCTACTAGCTTTATAAAGATTTTCAAGGAAAATTATTTTGAACATGGTCAATTTAGCCATTTTTTTAATACTAATTATTTGCAAATATTATATAGAATGTTTGCACTACGGATTTAAGCTACTACGAAACGTTACCATAAGAAAAACTAGACAATGTTTTATATGCTTTTCAAAATCTACACGGGTAGAAGGAAAATTACAAAACCAACAGCTACAAAACTGGTGTTGTATTGCGTAGGCGTGGGCCCAAAAAAAAAAATGAAAACCTCTTCGCAAAGTTGCTGAATATAACTTTCAAGTTTTGTTTTGACAAATTACTTTTATTACGGAAACAAATGGGAGAACAGGGAGCAATTTGAGGCTATATTTATGTAAGCAGAATTCCGCGAAAGTGTATGATAGCGGTAATTTTCTCTAATAATGTAGGTAGTTACTTTTATGCTTGCTCAAAAATGGTACGAGAAGGTGTCCATGCTAATATATTAACGTGACAAATATGCTTGTCAGCTTTGTTGATAAGGCGAAAAAATTAAAGTATTCGGTCCCGCAACCGTTATACAGGATGATTTTTGGACATCGCCAAATTATTTTTCAATTCTCTAAATGAAGTTTTAAGAAGTGTGTTGTCCGAAGCAGAATGGACAGTGAATTCGCGCCCGTTGACTCATGTTTCGGTTCACCTACCTAGATGACCGTGAAGCCATAACGCCCAATTATCTACTTCTTGCAGGTCGGAATAATATGCCACATTTTCGAACTTTCACTGAAAATGACCTGATTACAAGGAAGTAGTCGCGAAAGACCCAAAGACTATGCGATGTATTCTGGAACCATTGGGTTCGCGAATATTTGCCAACAATACTGCCCAGGGCTCATGTTCGTGAAAGATCGAACCTAAAGGAAGGAAGGCGACGTAGTCGTTATCGCCGACCCCGGATTACCTCGCAATATCTGGCCAAAGGGCATTATAACTAAAGTGTTCACGGTGCCTTCACGTAAGGCAAGTATAAAGGCACGGTGCCTTTATACTTACTTGCCTTACGTGATGGGTGTGACGGATAAAATCGGACACTTGTTACGCCGTAGATATTGCATCAAGACGATTTTCCGCCCTCATATGCAGCTCCGACAGTTGGTGCGCTCCCCGAAGGATAAGGAGCCATTGAGTACCCCAGGGGTTTACATGATCCTGTGCTCCTGCGGGAAGAACTACATAGGGGAGACTGGCCGCAACATTTCCACAAGGATTTCTGAGCATATACGCAGTATGAAAAATCGGGATACTCGGGGTTCTGCCGTAACGGATCATTCGATGGATTCGGGTGCGCACTATATCATTCCGCGGAAAATACGGGAGGCTATCGAGATCAGTCGTCACCCAAATTTCAATCGCGATGGTGGGTGGTCAGTACCCCCTGCTTAGAAAACGGTTTTGTGTGCTGCGCCGGTGCTTAGTGTGGACGATACCTTAGAGTGTGACGTAGTAAGTGTCGTGTGCAATAGTGCAGTTGACAATAGAAGTGAAAGAGACGGTAGTATCTCGCCTATACCGGTGCCGCCTGCGCTTGCGCCGACCGCGCCCCCCGCGCCGGTCTGCCGGCGTGCTCAACGCGCTGTCGCGCGCAGTGTGCGCAGAGCAATCGCCGCAAGCGCTTCCCACTCATGATTATGGGGCGCGGACCGTCCCGAAACATGTCGAGCTATTTTCGAACTATATTTTTGTCGAATATCTTTGTTATGAAAAGAAAATACAAATTATTACATAACAAAGTAGAATAGCCAAATAACTGAGTAGAAATTGAAGTCAATTGTTCCCTTGAATTAGCAACTAAATATAAATGTATTAGTAACTAGTAACAACAATTTAAATTCACGAGAGTAGAGATTCTATAACACTTTAAACTTTCGTTTTTTGTACACATTATTATTAACACAGAACGGGTATATAGCGAATTTAGTTATTTTTTTAATTTCATAGTAGAGTATCTGTTTTTGTTATGTAATCTGTGGCATACGCCACACTCCCAATATCCCGATCTAGCTCTGTTTGTTACGGTGTCATGTCCCTGTCATCGGATGATGTATGTTATGTGCAGGCCGATCCTATCTGATATTTTCTATTTCTGTGACGACGCGGGTGGCACCTAAAACACATTATTTAGGCACCTACATATCTTTTCGTTTACGGAAATTACTTTTTCTGATACACGTAGTTCATTGTACCATTACGGATAATAGCACTGATGGATGAATTGATTGAAAATGTAAACATTTTTTATCCAACTTATGTTATGTGTATTCCCTTTATATATATGTAGGATTGTAGGTACCTGTGTGTGGTGTGTCATCTGTGCCTATTTATTGAGAATACTAAACGGATAATAGTTATTAATTATACAAGGGACAAAGTTGTTGTTTAACTCTCGGGCTTATATGGAAACATTCCAAAATTGAGCCAAGAGCATAGCGAGTGGTTCAATAACTGGAATCTTGAGCTTTACGAGGATCTCAATGCACGAGAGTTGAACAAACTTTAAGAGTGTAATACAAATTTGTTCCCCTCACTATCGCGAGGAAAATAAAGACTACATACAATTACTGACTGGTTGACTGGTAGAGAATGCCATTGGGCATTAAGTCCGCCATTTGTACATTTGTTTTTGTATTTTGTGCAATAAAGTTTAAATAAATAATTACAAATCTCATCCGCATGTAAGTTGTCTTGAAGAAACCGTTCAAAATTCAATTTCAAAATTTGTCATAGACTATGCACCTGGTACTTAAAAATTGCCAACAGCTTACCAAGTGCGGGATAAGACTTGCGCATATTTAGTATGGGCATATAGGACTCACTTATACTGGACGGGTAGTAAGTGATAGGAATTATAGCAAGGTCAAATTACTTTCCCCACATGTGGATAAAATGCGTTTTTCCACGCTTGTTCTAAAGGATAGAACAGCGCTTTCCAAGCTAGTGAGGGGAAAACTATCTTGGATAAATTTTATAACTTAGATTAGTATTAATTGGACGTGACTTTGAGTGATGGATTTTGAGCATAAATCTCCATTTAAAAATTAATTTATCAAGACTTTCAAATATTTCAACACATAAGTTTTTATATTTTTAAAAAGCTATTGTATTAGTGGCATCAGCGGTGTTATTTGATTTATTGTAATATATGTCTTTGTTACACGAAATAATGAATTTTGAATTTATGCAAAAGCGTTTTTTCAATCCCAATTGATCTAGTAAGTTTCAAAGGCAGGCACAAACTGCTTACATGCCAAACAATATCAACGTAAAAAAATATGCGGCAGTTATGACATTGAACGAGCATCTAAACTCAATGGTCGATCAATATCATAAATCCCCGTGTTAGAGTTAGATGAATGTATAAACCAGCCGACCTTATTTATCAATTTCGTGTATCCGTAAAAGCCGGAAATTATTCAATGAACTAAATTTACATTTCAATCATGTTGTGCATAAACACGTTTTGTTATCTCAGGTATTGTGGGCTGAACTCTGGGAGCCGTAGAGAATGGTCGTTTGTTCATAAGTGGAACAATGGTATATAAATCTTTTATAGAAACGCTGAATAGTCCGGCGTGGGCCTAATTAGCGATGTGCCTCGTACATGTTGCCGTTTCTGAAAATATTCTCTACGGGAAAGTGAAGTAAATACAAATGGAAGTAAATGTTTTCATTTCCTGTTTTCATTACTGCCATAGTCAGTCCACCTTCAGGACTGGAATTCGAGACCTATCTAATTTCAGCAGTATCTGTATCATATCCCCCAATTGTTCACTACTGCATTGAAATTACATACCTACTTTGCATTGTATCATAATTTATTTTTATGATGTAGATAATAGACCAATTTTACGGTCTTGGGAATTTTACCATAGCATAATGTATCCAATGATACATTACGACGGTTTCATAAAATACGCTCGACAAAATTGGTTCCGAAAACACAATCAATCAGCTTGATAACCATCCTATCAACTAATTAGATTTCGTGTCCTACTACGTACACTGGAAGGCAATCTGTGTGCGCATTCTTAATTAAATTTACATTTCTCACTCGCACATTCGTTAGCAAGTTGAGCAAACGTCAACTTTTCAATTATAATTTTGATCGACCGATACGAGTAACATTATAAGTAGTACATTTTTGTACCTACATTTTGAACATTATTTTTATATACCTACATAGTAGGTAGCTATACGTCACGAAATGTAATTAGTTGATATGATGGTTATCAAACTTATCAAGCCGATTGATTGTGTTTTCGGAACCAATTTAGTCGAGCGTATTTTATGAATTTTTTTATTTTATTTAATTTTATTTATTCCTTAAAATTAACACTAACAGACAGGCTAAACATGTTAATCATACAGGAGGAAAATAATTAATTTGTACTAAGATACTTAGGACTAGAGCAGTGGTTTACAAAAAATCACAGTTCTATGGAACTTGAAGTCGTGATAGACTCCAGGTATCGGCAGCTAATAGCCAGGAATTGAGACTCAGTGCTATGAAACATATCCAGTTTGCTGTCGCTGTCCAGTATATCGTTGAGAAGAGTCAAGGCATGGTGGAGTGGTGAGTGAGAAAGAGCCCGAGTACGTGCCGTTGGGACAGCAAAAAAAGAGCAGTGACGCGGACGGAGATTAAATTGTCGTATTTTAGTTACTACGCGCTAGTTTCGGACATCTAGGATCTCGTTATCAAGCGTCAAAGTACGGTACGCGACGACGCGGGCGGGCATACTGAGTTTCGCCTCGCCGTGCGCACAGCGTTCACATCTTTATGACCAGAATCCAGGGATCGGAATCCAGGGATCGACCAATGTGTATATGATGATGGCGGTGTCACCGGCATGGAAACGTATAGATGGCACATACATAACGGCATGGAAACGCATAGATCGATGTGTATGATCTAACTCAGACCACTATCGATAGTAAAGCCTAGCAAATTTATGTCCATTACCTGATTGACCGCGTCGTCACCGGCATAGGCGGTCAGGGGCCATTCAGATTAAGGCTCATGACGAAGGTTTGTCTTTATTAATTTTGATTTAGTTAGTTTTGAACCACTGGTAAAGTTGTTTCAGCGTGACATACTTTCGTTTCGAGATGTGATAAGGACGAGCCAGTGACGACAGCTGTGACGCCATCTGCATACATGAAGATGTCACAATCTTTAACTATTTGTGGGAGATCATTAATGAGAATGCTAAACAAAGTATTTGATAAGCAAGATCCCTGCGGTATCCCGAACCGGTTCCTCATTTCATCAGATAAGTTTATGCTGTTCAGTTTTATTTATATAATTATACCTACCTGTTTAGGGATTTGTTGTCACTATAGCAAAAACGGAACACTTAGTTTCCTGGCGTGTCCGTCGATGCGACACATTTGTTTTAAATGTATTTTTGTTTTATTTTGTACTACACAAAACACAAGCCGGGAAAATGCTACGAATAAGAAGAAGAAGTCACACTGCAAAAAAATTGACACAATCTTATTTGTACAGTCATAAGAGCATATCACGTATTGCGTACTTCATAACAGAAAATACTATTGCAGGTGACTGTACCTAATGTACCTATATATTTATCGCAGTATATTTTCTCGTAATAGTTACTGTTCTAGGGTAAATATAACAGACTCGTTCTTTCAGTAGCGGCGGCGGCGTTTTAATTAACATTTCCTATGTCAACCTCCTCGGCGGTGTAATTTTTACACAGCGTTTTGCTTGCATAGGCGGCCATTCTTAAGGCATACCAAGCATTGGAAAGAGTACGACCAAAATATGTGGGACCCGAGAATTGTAATAACTTTGCGTATACTGAGGTTATAAATTACTGGTTCGAAGGTTGTGAGTACGCTTGGAAAATTATATTTATAACACCCTTTTGTTCGGAACATATTTTTTAATAAAGTAGTTTTTAAAGGTCGTTAAAGTCATGTTCTCGGTATTTAGTGCTTGACTAAGTATATATTTATTCAAGTTAACTTCAGTTGATGTATGTACCTTATAACTCGTAGTTTTAATGTTTGCGATTCGGTTATAGTACCTACTAATACGAGTAAGGTTTATTCGGGTAATTCCGAATGTCGGAAAACGTCGGGAAATTCCGAAAATGAACTCAAATACGATGGAAATATAGGTTAGAATTATCCGTACATTTCCATGTATAAATATCAAAGGTTTGATTTTCCCACGCCACTTTGTGTTTGCCTACGTAGGTCACCACGGATTGTTTTTGCTGCAACGCGCCGCGCCGCACCGCGCCGCTTCGTCTTCGCGAAACAATCGCTTACGTTAGTAGGGCACTTCCACAGTTATTTTTACTTTTTATTTTTTTCGGCGACACTGTATCGCTTCGCATTCACGATTTGACCACCCACGTAGGCCGGACACTACGCACTGCGCGTGGCCGGACATGCTCTTGGCCGGGGTATTTAATTTGAAAGTCAGTTTTTCCAAAATACTTATATACTTAATGTACCTTCCTAAATTAATACCTACCTACTCAGTAAATATCGATCCAGACGTATTAAGTAAGTCTTTATTGAATCAGTAATTAAAATAATAAGTATTCAAAATGAAAATATTTTAGATTCGATATAAAGAGTCTTCGTAAAAGGAATTTCTTAAAATTTGCATTATTCTACGAGCGATTCATATCTATCTGAGGATTCTGAGGGCACTGTGTTAAGATTCATCAGTTTTATTCAGCAGAAGAGGTACCTAGCACATTGACCTGTGCGATTTCATTTCTTACGACTAATTTGAATTCAATTGACCATAAGAATGTGCTGTCTTAATCGTCAGCGTCGGGTAGCGAACTTGCAGTAAAGTTACGGTTTTAAGCTAACATGGTCGTTTGCATTATAACTAATATCTAAAACGGGATAATTACCATGTACTCCGTGAACATGACGCTTGCAACAGTGTCGAAATATCGGGTGCTCAATAAAACAAACATACATGGTAATAATCCCGTTTTAAATATTAGTTATAATGCAGTAAAGTTAAATGGATTTGATATACGAAAGCAAGAGTGACCGAGGCTTCCAGTGCCCAGGGCTGGGAACGAACCTGCATCTTAAATTCGTTCACGAATTCAGCGTTCACCTCTAAGGCTCCCGGGTTACAGCGGCAGTTGTCGAAATTCGACATGTATAATTAATTGTATATAAAATCGCGTTTTTTAAACGCCACGCCAAGGCGCGTATGGGACATTCGGGCTTATATGAGTTATAGGTATGATTCGAAGTGGCGCTTATTTGGGTCTTTCTAAATTAATAACAAATGAAGTCAGAGCCCTATGAATTTTAACACCGCTTCTAAAAATAATATTACCTGGTGGCTGAATCATGGGTCAGAAGGCGGTAATCCTGGACACGGTGCGCATAGACCGGCGGTTCCTTTCTCTGCGGCCCTAACCACCGGCAGCCTGGGCGTTGCCCATTTGCTGGCGGCGCTCTAGCTTAGAGTTTTAATATGTTTATTCGTATGTGTTATTTTGTATTTTACTTTTATTATAAATGCCTAACATAAGAATGAAAATGAATATTGATAGAGAATATTTCTTGCTCTGTATAATATGTACAACTAATATTCATAGTGTACAGAACTCTTGTTATTCCACCATCTTTCTTTCTAAATCGTTTAGTAAAGCTAAACTTCTAACTGAAGCTAAGTGACAGGGAGTCGGCAGGTACACTAACTTGTGGAAACACGTTACGTATTTTAGAGATGAGATTTGGGCGAGCTCGGCGGTCGGGGCGCGGGTAACTATCTACAAGACTCGAAATGTGTTTTCCAGTCCACGCAATCTCAAAAGTTATGCGAGTGCAGATCGAGTGAGTTGTAGCAGTGACCACTGTAATTCTACCTTAAGGTCCATAACAAACTGTTCAGTGCAAAAACCTCTTATACTGGTTAACACTGAGCCTTACTCCCTCACACATGGCAAGGGCTTGGAATGACACTGCTGTAAAGCCTGGGTTTCGATGGATTTACTTTCACGGCGTACACAGATGTTGCGTGAATAGAGATGCGAGTTTAAAAGTTCGTCTGTTACAACTAGTTCTATTATCACTTCGATTGATAGAATTGCCGGAACTTTGTAATAGTAGGTACCATTAAAAGGGTTAATTGTTGGAATTAATTGCTAAAATATATATAAACATAGCAATACCTTATGTATACCTACATAATAATTTGATTGATCATCGTTGGTCGTAAATAGTTACTATACCTAGAGAAACCGAAACACCACTGGTTGTAAAAATTGTTCATTGTCACCTAGATATTCATTCATAAATAAAAAATAACAAAATAGTAATATTTAATTAATCATCTCGCAAAATATGGATCAGGGATGAAAAACAGTCTGTAAACAGAAGAATGCTGTTGTGGGCCGCGGCGCGGTGCGGTTTCTAGCACTCCTGCTGCATGAAGATGAAGACCTGGCGCCTGTCTCACCATGCTGATAAAGCCGTAAAGAAAGCGGACGACTCCCCATGACCACGACCACTCTGTCAAGAGTGAACGACTTAGAAGAAGAATGTCTCTTAATAGTGCTTCTTATACCAGGGGCCTTACCATGACGTCTTAACACGATTCACTTTAGGTTCAGTTTAGGCTCAGTTGTTGTTGTATGGAAGCGACTCAGTTTAGGTCGTCAACTGAATCGCGTTAAGACGTCATGGTAAGGCAGTATTCCTTAACATAATTTCTACTAGCTATATATTGCCAGTCATATACGTTGGGGCAATCCGTCAGATCATAGTGGGTGTGTCCGCCGGGCATCCGCTAGACAAATTTCCCATACATTTATCGGCAGATCTGAGAGATATGCCCCGTACTCGTATCTGGCTAGCATATGGCTCCCTACTTGATGTATCGCTTAAGTATGAACAGAACATGATTGTCCGCTGCTCTAACGTTTTAAATTTGAAACTGGCAAAGGAAAAATTACATACCAGATACTACAAGCATACTTGCTGCATTTAAAAAACTATAGAATATGTTTTATCTATGGTTCTATATTTATGTGCGATTAAACATGGTGCTAAAATAGCTGGTTCAAATGGCATGTTTAAAAAAATAATAAAGGCCGCAGATTAAACTACGTTTTCGTAATAAACTATTATTTACCTAGTAGTTATTTTAATTTTCATATTTGACCGGTTGGCGTAGTTGGTAGTGACCCTGCCTGCTAAGCCGATGGTCCTGGGTTCGAATTCCGGTAAGGGCATTTATTTATGTAATGAACACAGATACTTGTTCCTGAGTCATGGATTTTTTCTATGTATTTATGTATTTGTATATTATTATTTTTTTTAAAGCACGAATCAAATCATTTATTAAATGTAATAAATGTTTTGATTCATGTTTTTTGTGTTTTTTAAGTAGTCACACTACTATATATGAATTATAGATTGAAAGAGATGTCATATACTAAAGAAAAAGTGACCAAGGTCCCCGGTGAGCAGGGCTGGGATCGAACCAGCGACCTCCTGCTTTCGCGGCAGACGCCCTAACAACTGGGCTACCCGATCACGGCGACCAGAGACCGAAATTTCCTAAGTATATGCAATCCTTTCTTATTTCAAACGTTTTTAAGGTACGTTCCGCCAATCCTACAGCTCAGACTTACGCCTAGTGCTGCCTTCTAGATAATCTTTACAGATTATTTTCAACTAGAAGCGAGGGTGACGTCACCATTCTATACAATTTTTTAAAGCACGAATCAAATCGTTTATTAAATGTAATAAATGTTTTGATATTTGTATATTATATATCGTTGTCTGAGTACCCGTAACACAAGCCTTCTTGAGCTTACTGCGGGACTTAGTTAATTTGTGTAAGAATGTCCTATAATATTTATTTATTTATTATTTATATTTCCTGACATTGTTTGAGACAAGCACTACACAATCCTCGGCCGGACCAGGGATTGAAGGACTCGTTTTGTCCGGCTTGTCTATGACTCGGACCTTCACGACCTCTACAGTAATTTACTATAATAACCATACTTGATTAAATGGCTGGCAACTGCCCGGTGAGTGCAATTTTAATTGAAAATAAGTTGTGAACGATCGGGCTCGCTATAAATTTTCCTCCTGTGAGATTTTTCAACAAGTTTCTCAATTTAGTCGAAGGCTAGCAGTTTTATGGCACCCGAGGGACACGCCCGATCGTTCTGCCTACAAAGTATTATTCCATATGAATTTCAACTGCTGGGAGGTATAGTATATTGCATTATGCTCAGTTTTCCGCTCGTTGCCGCGTTTGCGGGTCGGACGACACAAAAAACCCCATATTCTTATTTCGTTGGACGTTTACTGCGCCCGTTACAACACTTTTTACAAATTGGATTTGAACCGGCGAACTTTCATAAAATACGCTCATATTTTACGTCATACGAATGTTCGCGTTGCGAGTGAGATTTTCACATTTTAAATCTAAATAAATGTCCGACTTTACCTTTTTATTTATTAATGGTTTCAACTATTAGCTTTTAAATTTATGAATTCTGCGACATTATAGCGCTGAAATATTCAAGGCATCCTGTGTAGGTAAAACGGTGTTGATTATGGTTGACTACTGTTCTGTACTGTCTGTGTGTCACTGTGTGTAATATTTTGGTTAGAGTATGAGCGCGAATTTACGATTGGCCTTTCTACGATGGATATTTGCGGGTATTCGTTGAAAATACTTATTCACGATCACGAAGGATGGGCGGCGGAACAGGATGTCTATCTAAATGAAGATAGCGAACGTGTTGTGTAGCCGTAACAAGTTGCCTAACAAAGAGCCAGTGATGTGTGGTTGTGTCGGATTAACCACACCTTTAAATGCTTGTTCGCACGCCCGCCGTCTGGTTCTAACGTCTTTTGAATTAATTACGTGTTTGCGAATCTCACTTGTTTTATGAGCAACCTTTTTGAAAACGCTAATTTGCTTAATTAATTGCCGCTTCGTGTTCTTTCCGGTGATTATGCGATGTAAATGGTACTGAAATCGTGGGCGGCTTTTATGATTCTATGTTCAGTAATTTATATACATGAGGACTTTTTTATCAAACATTCTTCAATTGATACGCTTATAGTAAGAATTAATTATTTTCTAACGTGATAATCTCTAGAGTAATATCAATAAAAGTATCAAGACAATTAGACATATGTGTATTTTATATTATTTATTTTAATAGCTCAGCTCATAGGTAGGTACGATTTTAGGATGACTCACACTAAAACGGGACGGGACGGGAAAATCTGTCAGTTTCTATAGAAATAATCACGTGATAGCGCGGAGCCCTTGGATGTCACGTGACGCTTTCTATAGAAATTGACAGCTAAAATAGGTTGTTAAGTAGGGAATCTAGAGGTGGTACGATTTAACCGGCGGTACGATATACTTTCCCTTATTTATTAATTATCATTTTGTTCAAGTGACAGAGGTTTATTAGCTAAATAAATTCGAGATATAGAGGTGAAAAAACAATACATCATTTTCGAGTTATGGAGATCGAATTTCATTGTTCGAGTTACGTAATTTTAAATAGAAAACTCCCGTGAGTAATTAGACATATGTATTAATATAATTTCGGGACGGGGTGGGTGTGCGCAGAGCAATCGCCGCAAGCGCTTCTCACTCATGATTATGGACTCCCGAAACATGTCGAGCTATTTTCGACTTTATAGACGTGAGTAACCCGATCTAAGTATATGAATATGTCGAGTTACGTAGGTCAAATTTGTACTAAATACTCTTGAAGAGATAATTTAAATAAATCCCAGCTCACTTCATAGTTGGGGTAAGAAGGGATTGGAACTGATTGAGATGGGACATTTGCTGGAATTAACGCAATATTACGATAGGTTGACTTGCCAAGATAATTGCTTGCTGTAACAATATGACAACTCTGGTCTTAAACTATCAACTCACTCCTCAACCATCCCTCGTCTCGACATTCGTGATCCAACTACTCACCCCACTTTACGGTATACATATATTTTTATCCCATTGACCACGCGTCGTGCTTGCACTTGGTTTCGCAATATCCGAGGAAAAATCATGTGCTTCGATTTTTCAAAGGTAGGTATTTAATATTTATCCCAAGTCATGTTTCAGTAAAAACTGACCTCGAATGCTTATGCTTTGTTAGATAAACTTAAGTAGTCACGAAAACCACTTTAACAAAACAACACAACACGTCTGCAACTTTCTTCTTCTAATATTAGTGTAACGGATGCAGCAAAATGAAAACAACACAAACTTAAAGGATAAAATGAAAAGTTTCTTCTGAAATTAAATTACCACGAATGTTGCTGTTCTGCCAAGCCAAAAACTTGCGTTATCTCGCCATGCGCCAGAGAAACCACTTGCTCATACCTATAAGTTGGGACAGCTTTGTGCGCCCATAAAAACCTGACGGGGAATGATTTTGCTCTGATGCTTAACCTATCCGAAATTTATTACGTACTCTCTTGAGAAATGTATTAGGAAATTGGGTAAAGTTATCAAAGAGTGGAGTGAAGCTGCACATTTACGTAGCTAATATGTGTTCGTTCAAGATATCGTGTCAAGAGCCGATGTGACTTACTTTGTAAAGTGTAGTAGTTCTTCATAATTATTATACTACGCTAACGCTCGAAAAACAACTCTCCTTTTGGACGGCATTTGGGTAAAAATAAGGGTTCCGTAGTCAACTAGGAACCCTTATAGTTTCGCCTTGTCTGTTTGTCCGTCAGTCAGTCCGTCCATCTGTGGCTTAGCTCAATGACCGTGAGTACTGGGAAGCTGTAATTTGGTATGAATATACATATCAATCATGCCAACAAAGTGGTAAAAAAACGGAAAACTTTTATTTTTCATGTACCTGTAAAGTGGGGGGGGGGGGGGGGGAGGCGATTTTTTTTTCGTTTTAATCCCAAAGTGTGAGATATTGTTGGATAGGTATTTGAAAAATAATAGGGGTTTGCGAAAGTTTTTTTTTGATAAATTAAATATTTTCGGAATCAATCGCTCAGGAAATTAAAAAAAGTGTGTGCCTTCCTTCTTTCGAGCTGCAAGTCCAAAAATCATGAAAATAGAGCTATATGAAGGCATTCAAGGAAAATTATTTTGAGCTTGGTCAGTTAACCCATTTTTGACTTTTGCAAAAAAACATATATCTTCTTGGTTAAAAGGGCGTATAAGTCGTGAGAGCTCCGAAGATACTCCTTTTTTATTGTTATGTGCTCATAAGGATTTTAATGGATATCAGGCTTGATATCTATTAAAACCCTGCTTAAGTTCGCCTCTTGACGGTAAACTATGAAACCCTAAGATACTGATCATGGCTCGATATGCTCTTGGCTGATTGGTTTACCTAATATCATCATGCATGATATTTGCATTGTAATTAAAATCCACGACTCGAAAGATTTACGCCTACACGTTAAGCCACTTTCCCTTTAAGGGGGTACCGAGGTTTTCATCAGTTTTTGACAAGTTTTGAGTCGTTACAACTAAATTTGTACTACTGATAGAATTTTAAGGCAAATGGCCATCGGTTCTTCGATCTCCATTTGTGTCTATTAAATTTGAAAAAAAACTTATATTTCTGTAATTCTATTACAAATTATCTAAAGCAACACTTGTTTCGTAATAAGATTTCAGTAAAGGGGTAAGGGGGTATAAGAGTAGATTGTATATCAAGGGCATAAAGTAATACATTTTAGACGAGGCTATTTATTGGTCCGAGTGCAACAAGGACCAATATAGTAGTCGAGGATAAAATTAGTATTTATGCCTAAGATACAACTCTGCTTTTCACTTCGATTGTAAGGAAAATATTAGGTTTTATTTCACTTTAAGTACTCGTAATTGAAAATGTAACATACGTACTCGCGCACTTGGGTTCTCCCCGCCGCGCACCGTTCGCAGGCGGCCGGGAGCGCGGGGGGCGAGGCCGCGTCGAGCGCGCGCCCCCTGCGATGCTACTTTATGCCCTAGAGCATGAAAAGCGATTTTGTGTCGCCTATCCAGGACATTAAGGCGAACTTTTCCAGCAAGAGAAGTGAAAAGATTTAAATGACATCGACATGATTGGGTTCACCTTTGACGTTTCTTAAACAAACTTTATGGCCATAAAACCAGATTTTTGTCCTGTCCTAGTTGAAGTAATGATGGGATACTTTGCTTTAAGGTGTTTCTGTTGAAATGATAAGCTTCAAAAAACATCTTCAAACCAAAGGATTCAGACCGAAGGTCACTGGCGTTGGGTATACCCTTAACTATGCCCTTCCTTTCCCCAGTTTATGTTTGTCTTTACAAAGATTCCTTCTTAATTAATGTATTTTTCAGTCCTCCGGCCGGTAAGCGCCACTTTACGCAAAACTAAATTGCCGCCAGCCGGCTCCGTCGGGCTGAAAAATAGTATACAAACCTCGGCCGGTAAATGGGAAAGCCTCGGATCACATGTTAGTCGACCTCGGCTTCGCCTCGGCCAACAATTACATGGAATCTGAGGCATTTCCCACTTAAACGGCCTTGGTATGTAATGTACTATTATAGTAAACCTACAATATTTTCTCAAATCAACTACGCTATTATCAGGGGATTGGCTAGAAGAAGATTGTTTGCTTTAAGAAATTAAATGTTGGAAAACGTTTGTTTTCACATCACGAACTAAAATATTTGTAGCAGATAATATACAATACAATACAATACTCTTTATTGCACACCTCACACAGATGAAATACAGTTACAAGAGAAAATAATAATACAGAACAGTAACAGTAAAGGGTAACAACAGGCGGTCTTATCGCTAAAGAGCGATCTCTTCCAGACAACCTTTGGGTAGTGGACACAGACTACAGATCAAATGAAAAAATGTATTAGATGGCACAGAGATTAACAAAAGCACACAAACAACACACACAATAAATATACATATAAAAATAATAATAAGAAAAATAAAATAAAATAATAATATACTTATAGTAGAGCAAAATATTAGTAAAACATCGTTGGGTGCTTACCATAAGTTACATGGAACTGTATTCGATAGCGACTGCGGCGCTCGAAAGCATGTCCGTCTCGCTCCTACCATTATTTAGGCAGAAGTGAGACGGACATATCCCCTAACGTCGCAGTCGTTATCGAATACAGTCACGTACAACTGATGGTAAGCACGTTGGTAGGGCGATACCTGTATAATCTAACGCGTGTACGTTTGTGACCTCTTTTAGTTTAATAATTACATATTACTTGGTATTCTCAGAATTTTGAAAAACCTTTCCCCCATCCCCCAAAATACAAAATTAATAAAATTGTTTTAAGCGTCGGCTTGATTTCTTTTAATGAATAAAATAAATATTGTAGCACAATAAAATTGCAACATCGCGCCAAGATGACCCCGTTGCGTAACGCAGGTAGCCGCAACGCGCCGGCCCATCGAGAGCCGCCAGCGCCACGCTATTTTTTCTACATGCCAACGGTTCGCGCGCAAATTCCCACGCCCTGTGACCACTTGAGATGCTGCGGAGCCAAGCCGCGCCAAGGGAACGCGTCGCTTCACCCACGCCATCGTCGAGTATAAAAAAGCCAAATCGCGCAGAAAGAATACTGTTTCGCACGATTTTCATAGCACTTTTCGTCGACGTTAGCGCCGGCCGCCGCTCCGGTGTACTTGAAAATGGTGTACTTTACATTGCATTGCATGAACATGGTATAACACGTGTGTATTACGTGTGTGTCGCCCCTCTAACTTTTGAACAGCAATTCCAAAAAATATGAAAAAAAAACATTCAAGTACAGCTTTATAAATTTCTTTTTTTTTCAGTAGCAACTTTTAAAAAGGGGACTTGGGCTCCATGTCATTATCTCTCGGCACGTTTGTTTCATGCAATACTCATATCAAGTAAAGGTGAACCTTAGGATGTTCTTAATAAAATAAATGAAATGCACCCTGCATTTCACTTAATAACGTTTTTGAAAGTTTTTTCTACTCCTTTTATAAAAGCTTCATGGTATTATCTTACCGGGCAGCGTGAATGTTAGCACGTTAGTCGACGGTATTTTAGTTTATTTGGGATAAATGCGAATATTCATAATTTTTAATTCCCTTATTCCGAAAGTGTCATGGTTCACGAAAGTTTGCCTCCACTTTATTTACAAATAAAATACGCTTCTCTGCGAATGAAACCGAAGTGGAATAAATTATTTCATCAATAAAAATAAAATATCTTACGAAAATACCTTTCCGAGGTTTTCGTTGCATAAATATTTATGACCAAGATATATACGTGTCGTTGATTTCGTTAAAAGTATTATGTTCGGGTTTTTTGCGGGCGAAAATAAATGACAAACAAAGTAGTTGTCGAAGCAAAAGTTTGCTATCTTTTCAGTGCCAACCCCCGTTAACAATATGTTGCGTATGTCAACAACGCTATTGTTGGTGAAAGAAAAATTGTGAGGCTAAGGCAAAAAAATTCTTTGGAAGAAATATAGTTCACGAAAGCAGGAATCGTCTCCACCGCTACCTGTTGGTGAACATCACGCAACTTTAGAGCCCTTTCATATCAATACAATACAATAACGCCTTCGAATTCAATACAATAACGCCTTTAGAATGCTGTTGAGACTACCAAGATGGTGTAGTGCCTCTGGAATGTTCGCGGACGCTCACACGGCTGGGTTTCACGCGATCATGAGGAAGAAAATTGCATCTTTGATGGACCGTGTCAGAAAAAGTCAAAACAGCATTTTGAAGGTGTTAGCAGATAGGTACAATTGTCCTATTCTTTGTCACTGGGTGGCACAGATCAGGACACTTGTTAAATATATTAAATAGCCTTGATCTGTGTCACACCGAGCTCTGTTCTTTTTAGTATTTAATTAATTTAATTAGGTAATTTATAATATTTAATTAATTTATTATGTAACTTCACTAACATAGATATAAGTATATAATGTAACTTCTAAGTATATTAATATGTCTAATACTCACGGGAGTTTTCTATTTAAAATATAATGTAACTAACCATATATGGATGTAAATCTGAAATAAATAATTTGATTTGATTTGATATCATATATGATTCTCATTAATCCGTCGGAACCAGAGCACAACACGTTAAGAACTAAGGAATAAGAAGGCACGAAGCATCTATAAAGTTCTGTACTTATGTTGAAATCGCAGCTTTAATGATAAGAAAGATCCGGGCTAGTATAATTTTATACAATCGTGATATAATGAAGAGTTTTTCAGTCGAGTACCGTGTTTAGGCCACGAAGCTTGCTGAGGTGGCTGTCTAATATCGAAAAGTATGAGCTTATAGTTTTGTCTATGTACTCGTAATTGGCAGATTAAAGTCGGCGAGTAGAAAAAATACTATTTTATTTAACTTCTCATTTAAAAGGATACACTATTTAGGAACTGTAACGTTTTAAAACACCACAGTAGGTTGTTTTAATCTTTTTAAAGCGACTTCCATTATATGCATTGAAAAACCTAGGTAGGTACTTATATGATATAATCAAATGCGCCTATGAGTAGAAGCCTCCTTTTTATAAGTCAGTTCAATATTTATCTGAATACATAAAGCCACCATCTAATCGAATACATAATCTCCTATAAATATATCCTCATATTCTGGAATATCAGTAAAAATATACGAGCGGCAAATGGCGCAACTCTGGTCGCCCGGGTATGTCAAGATAATGATAAAAATAATAATATATATATATATAATAATAATATATATATATATATATAATTTACCTACAATAAATAAATTAATCAAACAAATTAGGATTTTATTTGTCTACTGATAAATAAAATTGTTTAAACTTTCACGATTTTCACACATTATATATTTACTAAAACGGGGCTTAATCGTGTATAGATTTTGAAAACAAACCTCCGACGTTTCAGAGTCACATCCCTAGTGTGCAAAATGTTCAAGTTTATAATCAAGACCAAGTGCGGGTAGTTCGTAAAACCCGCGCAGCTAGAAGATGTTGATGTCAACCTCAGCCAGTCTTTCTCCGGGACCACGGGGGCAACGTCGCCCTTGAAACGTCGGAGGTTTGTTTTCAAAATCTATACACGATTAAGCCCCGTTTTAGTAAATATATAATAAAATTGTTTGTATTAAAATTAAGTTTTCTTTTAATAAAACGTATTATTTTTTGGCCGAATGAATGTCAATAGATTAGATTAGATTAGATTTATTTATTTCACGAAAAACATTACATTATAAATTTGCGTTACATGTCAAAATTATACGAATATTTATCATGATCGTCACAATGAAAATAAGAATAGTAATAATATTAACAAATCATTATATAATTCAGTCTCCCAATAAGGATCGTCATTTTAATAACAGGTAAAAACAAAATAAAAGTATAAGTAAGTATGTAGATACTTACAGATCAAACATAATCAATTAATTCAAATACAAATGTCAATACATGATTTAAAAAAACAATTAAACAAGTTAGAAATAAAAATAAGCAATCATTATCTCCCAATAAGAATCGTCAACAAGTAAAGAAACAATACATTCAGATTATATCTCCCAATAAGGATTGTCAATATAATAACAACACAGACAATAATCAAAATACAAAAATAAAAACAATAATACACTAGTGGCTCTGTGAGCTGTAGACCTCGCGACCATCTGCTCTTAAGCCCCATAGGCCTGTGCGGCGCTTAATCTCTTTGTGCCAATTTCCATCAATTCTAATAATTTTCAAATAACTAAATGACAAAAAGATCCTACAAAGCTATAAAATCTGATCGCTTAACTTTCACGAGAATTCGTAGATAAAAACGACCTGTAGAGGAGAACAGCCGGAGATATGAAAGCATTTTTGACTAAGCTGAAACGTAGATCTTTGCATGTCACATGTCATATTTAGCGATTAGGTATATATTTACCAGACAAACATCTAAGTTACTCTAATAAATAAAATCTTTATGGAAAAAAAAACAACTTCCCGGTCAAAGTTAAAGTTTGAGTTAGTTTGAGTATAAAATACCGAAATCGCCATAAGAATCTTTCTTACCGTCTCGTGGATCCCATCAGTAGATTTGAAGTAAAATAAAACAAAACTACTTTGGAGTTCAACAAAATAACAATGCTTCAAATCGATTGAAAGATTTGGAAATATGTAAAAATTATAAACACTTCCTTGTTTCATTATCACAACGAACGTTCAATGGTCCTAAGCGCCTAGACTCCAAAGGCGCTTAAGACCTTCGTACCAATTCCCGCCATTTTTAAAATTTCCAAAAACTGAATCAACAAAAAATGTTTATGTAATTAACGAACTCGTTTACAAAATTTTACAAGAATTGGTTGATTTATGCGACCTGTAGAGGGGAACAAATGGACAGACACCTAAAAGCATTTTTCTTCAAGCTGAAGCAGAGACGCTTCGCTCGCTTCGCTCGCTCGGTCAATAAAAATAAGAATTACTTCTTTTACCGTTTCATTATCACAACGAACTCTCAATGGAACTGGTATTGGCGCTAAGGTCCTAAGCGCCTTTGATTTCTATGGCGCTTAGGACCTTTGTGCCAATTCCCGCCATTTTTAAAATTTCCAAAAACTGAATCGACAAAAAAATTTTATGTAATTAACGAACTCGTTTACAAAAATTTTCAAGAATTGGTTGATAAATGCGACCTGTAGAGGAGAACAAATGGACAGACACCTAAAAGCATTTTTGTCCAAGCTGAAGCAGAGACGCTTCGCTCGCTTCGCTCGCTCGGTCAATAATCAAAGTTGTAATTCCGTGTACTCTTTTATTGAGTACAATGGATTATTCAATAAAAGGTTTCTCAATTGGCGCCTGAATGTTTCGTCACATGGCTCGTTTCTTAGTTCGGCTGGCAGGTGCTCGAAATAAGTTGGTCCTATGACACGTGGATTCCTTTTTGAAAGTGCCATGCGACGAGGGACTGTTCTAAGGCGCCCCGTTGAGCGTAGCAGTTTTCCAGGGCAGTCTACTCGCGAAAATTGCGATTTGCAATTGCAATTTCACATAAATAAGTAATCTGTGGAAAGTATAAATATCTTGAATAGTGATGTAAACGTTTCTTTTCATCAGCCACACCTTCGTTATGATTTTTTCCGGGAAAATCCTAATCCGACTTTAGTTTCTGCGAAGTACCTAGTAGTAATAACGTATTCGCCGGTGTCAGTTGCCATGTAGCTGTCTACTTATCGCTTATTCAATTTATAGTTTGAAGTATATAATAATATCGTGAAAATAAATGTAATATATTTTATTATATCACGCTCCACGCAAGGTGAAACATATTATGACTTAGCACACGGCGATAGGTGGGAAACGCTGGTTTTAGAATCGTAGAAAATATTAGACCGTAAATTAATCTCACTGATCCACTTAATCATCATATTATCAAGGTGAATTTATCGTTTGGCAATGTTGGGTCCGCATTGGTTTGTATAGACAGATATTAATTAAAGTGTTATTCATAATATTGTATTTATGACTTTTTATTTATGGATGCTTAAAAATATGAAATCTACTGATACCTATGCAACCTTTTTGCCAAATAAAATTAACTGCACACCCATCCAATTCAAAGAAATTCATTATTACGTAATATCTTGTATTTTTATAATTTACTGAGTCGTGACAATTATGGGTAATGACACGTCTTGATGTTGGTTCTATAAAAATTTAGGTAAAGCAATCCATCAAAACCAGAAAATTGAAAAGAGAATAGAAATGAAATTTAAACACCTAATAAGAAAAACAAGACTTAATTTTTTTTAATGAAAAACGTCAAATGATGTACTAAGACAAAAGACAACCGAATAAAATCTACCTCAAAACTTAATATTTTTTATCGCTAACTACTTAACGTAACTTCATACATTTAATATATTTTACCTACGTAGAATACCTATTTAGAATGAGCGGACAACGCAAAACCAAATTTTCTCCATATCCCATTGTCCAATCTATCATAACTTTTGTTGGTCTACAGCGGAAACCTAATTTGTCTAACCCGATACTTCGTTTTTATGAGTGTAGCAACCGTCAAGCGTCGTCATATTAACGTCGCGGACAGCTGGTGGCCGGATGCTCCGAAAATAACCGCCCCTCCTCAGGTGCCACTCCCTACATGCATCATACTTCAGACATAATTAAGGCGTGAAAGATCTCTCGATACACCGGCTTTACTTAAAACTTCCAACCAAAGAAAGTTCTAAGTCGATTATCAAACGCATTTGAATTTAAATCTTACATCGTCCCGTTTAAACTTAAGATTCCAGAAGTTATGTGTTCTACTTAATCTTCTTTTGTTTCGTAACTTCTGACTTGTTAACCGCACTAAGAATAGATCATAATTGAGGATACTTATTAAGCTACAGCTATACAATCTTTGTATGCGTTAGTTGTTAGGATATAATCAAGATCTTAGTTCAACCAAAGGGAGTACCTATTAATAAAGTTTATCGATACACGTGTTATACATTGTTAATCCGACGGGTAGTTAGGTACATTAATAATGGATAGTGATCCATTATTAATGAAGTGATAATCTGTTGTTTATTTGAACTCAAATATATTCTGCTCAAAAACAGTTTATTTTGGTCACTGCTGAATTTAGGTAGAAGTTGGGCAAAAACATACTTTTCAGTTCTAAATATGACATTATTTTTCTGGACCAAGAACGGTTCGGAAATATGCTTTTTACTTTTCGGAAGTAATGTATTTTATTCACATGTATTACTAATTCTCACTTGATAGTTTATTAATACACAACTGTTTCCTATTTAAAAACAGTGTGCCATATTTTCGAATCAGAACTTCTAGGTAAATAAAAATTGTCCTAAATAACCCATACTCACAATAAATTAGCAGCAATTCTACTCTCGAATATTGATTACAATTGTGGACTTAGATCAAGTGCGTTTGGAAACAGAGTTCCGCTAGCTCAGACAGTCACACGCTAAGATTAGACAAATGCCCTAAAGGAAGTGCATCGTGACGTGACTCGCAGCTGTCCGCGTCCGGCGTTCGGAGAACGCCGTACAAAGAACTTGGCCGAGACACTTCAGAGAATGTGAACTTTACCGCATGATGACACTCGTAAACCTTTTGACAGTTATTGTCTAAAAAAACTCACGACTTCAAACAGATGCATAAGCACGGTTTCTCAGTGTTAAGTCAAAATAAAAAAGTATTGGAAATTTATGAAAGGTTAAACCTGCTAACAGTATCAGCTGTTATGTTTTTAAAGTCATTGTTACTTCTTCTTCTTCTCAGTCGTTCCGTCACTGCTGATCGTGACTCATAATTTTGTCAACAAGTTGTCGGTTACGCTCACTCGCTTGATGAAGGGCATCGCTGACAGTTAAATTTAATTGTTCAGATATCTGGTCTGACTAGCGTCGGGGACTTCGGCCTCTAGGTCTTTTATCCTCTATCTTCCTATTAACCATCAGCATCTTTAAACTGTCGTCGTCGTTACAGATATACTGAAATTTTGTACCTTAGATATTACAAAAAAGTAGTTAAAAGCGTGTTTAAAATCTTATCAATGAAAATGATAAAATGCTACTAAATACTTATGATTCGAATGTCCAGTAAATAAAAAGCAACACCAATAATTTTTTTTTTGGAATAACACAGAGTGCACGGCCTTTCGTTTTTCCTAAAGCGGGCAATATCCGAGCCATTTCACAGGCAATTAACTCCATCAATAATTAGGTCGCCGTGTCTGCTTGTTTCATCGGCTGGACATTAAGCGACAGGTTCGCTGCGTTGCCGTGGAGTAAACTGGAATACAAAGGGATACCCAATTACACTAATCAACTGATTTATTTTATCCTTAATTTCAAAACTGTATCCGTGACCTAACTTACTGTAACTAACACATTTAATAAAATACAATTTAATATTTCGGTTATAAAATTATGAAAGAAGGCTGGAACAGTTCTTAATCCGTAAACTCGACAAAGATCTGAAATAATACTCAAGGTGTTGAGCGCATTTTATCTCCTCCAATAGAATTAGAGCATTCTAGCCAAAATTACATCACGTCAAAACCCTTTGGAAATACGACTCACTTTTATAGCAGCTTGAAACGCTTCGTACCCGCAAAGTGAATTCATAAACCAGCGTTCTACCTTTATAAGTTTATATATCACAGTGAATGTAGGTATATATAGTCAGTAAATGGCTTTCTACGAATACGTAAGCTTGCCGCAGGTATGTAATGGAACCGATGATTCGTGACCACTACACATATTTCACATGGAATATGAATCGTAACTAGGTATAGGTGGAATAATATTTTCACATACCTGTATGTAGGTTGACAAATGGTGATTATATAATGTGTTTACCTTCCTTTGATGTGTCTTAGGTATTAACATGGTTGATATCTTCGACATATACTTAGTCATGAATCCATAGAGTTGTAACAAGAATTGACTGTATAAAGAATAGGTACCTATATTATTGCTTTTGAGAATTCCGCCATCTATTCCATCGACGGCAATCGAATTTAGTTGTGCGACATTATTGAAACTAACTAATTTGGAATCGTGTGATAACATTTTAAATATTAGTCAGTCAATCAGCTAATTCCGTCTTATCATTGACTAGAACAAACAAAGATTTTTGAAACTTCACCATGTCACTAGCGTATCTCATACGTAAATTGACACAGCTCGGTTTCCCCGTAACAGGTTCCCCCAAATGTCCAATCGAAACGGCACAAAGCAAACAAACACCTTACAACAAAACATGAAACAATAAAGGGAAATTGGCAACCGCACCTAGTTGCGGAACCCACAAACAGTTAGTTATCTAAGTACGCTGTGCACCCAACTGCAGCCGGTACCTAATAAAATTTACTTAAGCTTTATAAAATCGTTCGCCGTGCGGGCCTTGCCGCTTATGCGCTTGCACGAAATTTATGCCTCAAATGACGCAATTTGGGAATGTTACTTTAGAATGCACTTTTCAGAATATACGGAGCAAATGTTATCAAGTGATTACGTAGTGCTGTTGGCACACTTGGGTTTACGTAAGACAGAAAAGGCATAAAATTACTACTCTTTGAAATTTCTCAAGTTTCCTTCATTTAAAATTCGTTATATCATCTGAGAAAATATTTTTTTATATTATTAAAGAGCAGTAAAGATGATCCCTGGATATTAAACACAGATAATCCTTAGAAAACCCACGTTACCCTGATTTGCGCACAACACATTGTACAATTTATTCAGAAATTATACTGTTTTTTATATTCTATCTATCAGTGTATCGCCACCTTTATGAAAAAGTCGGGCTCTGTTGAGTTTCAAACCTAACATCGTTTGCAATCAGACTATGATTTGATTTTAACATTTCTTAGAACCGTTAGGCTAGAAATTCAATAAGCAAGTAGGTAATATTCTGAAAGTAAATATGTACTCAGTTATCAAGATTATAAAAACTGTATAAGGAACATAAAAAAAACTGACATTAAAGCAGTGTAGGTATAACTTTATAAATTTTGTACCTAGATTTTGTATCCTAGGTACATTGCCTCGAAGGCCTGTTTTAGATTAACGGTAGGTAGCTTGTAACTTACTCTAATTATTTGAATAATATAAATTAAAAAATAGTAGTTTATATCATATAATTTAAACTTTCGTGAGACATATTGAAAACTACGTGATAAAAATACGTGAGTGTTAACCGTTGCAATTTAATAGTAGTTTATATCTTTATGAATTTAAATAAGGAAATTTCATACGATAAAATTTAATTGCAAAAGTTTAAAATGTTGTGAGTTTTAGTGCCTTTCATTATATACTAGGGCATGCAATCACGGGATTGGATTGTATAATAATCCCGGGATTTGTAATGAATCCTAGTATTACCCATACCAGAAATCCCGTGATTGCATGCCTTATTATATACATTCACATAAACTACTATGAAAGTATTTTGTATAGCGATCTAAGATAAGTATCTAAGAAAAACTCAGGCAATGAGACATTTTCCACTTACGAGTATATTATGCAACAGTGATATAATAAGGGTATAATAAGATAATAACACTCGGGTATATTATTATTATAACGGCGACCCTCAAGTTTAGAACCAATTATGAGCTGTTGCATACGCTAGTTTTTCTACGACCGCTAAATTAGCGAAAAAAGCAAAATCTTGAAAGGTGGCAGAATGTGGAACAAGTCGTATGCTCCCTATAGAAAAAAAAAACAACAACAGTGGTAATGCATGAAAATCCATATGAGCAGTGTTATGTGTACTTTTTTCATAATGTCAGCCATCTAATTGACAGATAGGAGTGTATTATTAAAGGCATTCTACTGTGTAAATATGAATGAAACTAGAACCATTCTAGTTATCCTGTTTTCTACCTAGAGGGTTGCAAACTTTTTAATTCGAGGGTTACGGCTACGGCTAGGTCTTGGGCTCTTCTTCCTTTCATGAACCGCATTCCATTGTTTCTCTATCCATTTGGTAAGGCCAAGTCAGAGGGCTCGCAAACTGGATTCTGTTTATGGGAAGTAGTCTGGATCCCCCTAGAACTCTTCTTAATGAGAAATATCTTATTAATCTTATCTATCTAAATATTTAAAACAGTTTAGCTAAGTGCAGACTTAGAAATAACGCACTGCCTGAAACCTAACGTATTAAGCTCTTTCGACTTAAGGGTGACTCTCACCAATCCGATCCAATCCGATCCTATACGGGACGATCTGTCAGTTTCTATACTTTCTATAGAAATAATCACGTGGTAGCTCGGAGCCTTCGGCGGTCACGTGAAGTTTTCTATACAAACTGACGGATCGTCCCGGATCGGATCGGATCGGATCCGATTGGTGTGAGTGATCCTTAAGTCGGTGGTGAAAAACATCATCTGACACTTCAGTTTTGAGACTGGTGGGTGAGTAAGTAGCCTTTCATAAAATGCAGAGTCAATAACACGCGGTTACTTGTCTATTAGGCTAGGCGACAAAAAAATCTAATTAGTCCGTCTGTAAGATTATTAAAAAATAGTCTTTTGTTCGTCAAATGAAAATCGACGGAAATACAGTGCATTAAAATTTCGCGTGACGTCACAATTAGGTACAATTCTTACCTAATAGTCACGTCACCAGTCACGTTCCACCCTGGAATATTGACGCTTTTCACCTTTCTAGTTATCTTGAAATAGGAAAAAATACGTGTCTAATAATTTTGGATAATCAAACTGACAGACTAAATATAACAGTATTTTTTTTAACCTAGTCGTCATACCTATTCATGTATCTGAGTAAAGCACCTATTCCTTTAACTTTATGATTCAACTCAATTTATGATAATCATCCTGGAAGTTTTAACAATTCGAAGTCGGAGGTAGTATTATAATAAGTAAGGTTTCTCCATGTCACTATCAAACTCGGTTGCGATAGAAGCTCCTATCCAATAGGGTCTTATGGCTTCGACACGTGTAAGGCTGGGGTAGTCTACTTTATTCAACAAGGGTAGAGCGGTAGTTAGAGACGGGCTTTAAAGTTGGGAGTTTAATATCATGCTATCTGTAACATGTATATTTACCCTGATCCTATAATTGTTTACAGTACATAGGTTAATGGTGCTACATTACCGCACTAGTGCGGTATTGAGTACTTTATGTGCCTGCGTCAAAAATTCAACGGCCCATAATTATGTACTGTAAAACGTCGTACAATACACGTGCGAATGGGTAATTCGCAACACGTGTCGATTTAAAACACTCCATTCAGTCGTGGTTTATTCTATCGTCCCTCATTGCGAATTTCCTCCTTTTCGCACTTGTATCGTAATGTATTATTAGTTGAGGATTAACTTCCCACTAATTAAAAAAAAATCGAACAGTGAAATAACTACTGAAGTGGTCACCTACGCACAGATGTAATTTAATAATATTTTTTCCGTCGGGTAAACTTGGAACTATATAAACTACATATATACAAACGCTTTTCTATATATACGGATTCATTATTCACTTCATCACCTTAATTATAAACACAAATATGTGTAACACACGGTAAAACCTAAAATCTTTAATTAAATAATGAATTCTTACATGCTAGGTAATATACACGTCGAAAAAATAAAATTATCATTTTTATTCCGTACAGCATAATATTTCAATGAGAATGGATTTAAAATTTAAATGGAATACATTTCCTTAACTTGAAAATCAGAGACAACCCAGCAAGACAGGAAGATACTAATTTATAAACTAACGTACTTAACTTTCAAATGAATCCATAACTTTAAAGTTACACTACAAAGTGTACGAAATCTCGTACACAGTTTTAAACTAAAGGAATTAACGTCAGCCTTGCGACTAACACAATGAAAGTCGCGATACATTAAGACGCGGTTTGACACTAATGTGTGGGGATCGAAAGTTGGCGGAGCGCGTTGTTGTAAAACAAGTTGTCTAACGTTTTAGTTGCGTGCGGTGCGGAAGCGACAAAGAATACCCTGTTTGTCTAGTTCACATTAGTGTAACAGGCTTTCAGGAGCGGCCCCGCGCCCGTGCCGGCTGCTACGGATGTCACCGCCCCTAAACACCCAACACCCCGCAACTTTGACATTCGACTATACACCGAACCGGCCCACGATTGTTTATATTTCGTCGACAGAGAAGTTCCTTATAGTACCTCTATCCATTGAGAAAATATCCAGCTCTGCTTAGCGTCGTCACGTCCTGAACAATACAATTTTGTGTTCGAGGCGGGCGGCGTTAAATATAAATCCAGATTTACGTCATTGGACAGCGGGTAAGTGTAACTGTGTATCGAGTAGAGAGTGTCTGAGATCGGAGCAAGAAGCAATAAAACGCGTGAAGCATGTGAGGCCCGCGTCCGAATGAAAGGACAAGAAGTATATAAAAAACGTAACGAGGATGTAGACAGTTGGAGCGTCCCTCCCCGCCCATTAATCTGCTTTATTATAAACACAGAGAAGCCCGAATCGTAAACACGCCTTAATGTACACTCTTGCGCTTAAACGGTTTTATTATCGCTACAAAATATTCATTAATCGCCCACGTTGATTAAATGACCGATTAAGTTGAAATAATTACGTGGGAAAAAGCTTCTCACTTAAATGAGACTAAATGAGCCTTTTGAAAAATATTTTTAGTGCCCTCGTAGTGAAGCACTAATATATATATATATATATATTTTTAGCACTAATATAAATAATGTACGAAGTGTGATGGATATTTATAATGAAGTTAAAGTACCTATGTACAATGAAATAATACAGAATAATTCACAAATGAATTAATCCGATCGCGTGCGTTAGCAATCAAAGTCCTGCCTGGAAATGAGAAGGGAAAGTTACTTTTCGCCCAGATCGTATGCGCCATTTGAAACCCCAAAACAAGAAATATTGCGAGAGTAATCAATTTATTTCATCTGAATCGTGAAAAAAATGATATAAGCAAGGAAATAGTATTTTATACAATCGTGATATAATGAAGAGTTTTTCAGTCGAGTACCGTGTTTAGGCCACGAAGCTTGCTGAGTGGCCTAAGTAAGGTACGAGATTGAAAAACTTTATTATATTACGATTGTATAAAATACTATTTCCTTGCTTATATCATTTTTATTACTTTTATTACGATTACTTTTTCTACGAGTCATCATCATCATCATCTATGGAGGAACAATTTCATCATTCAATTTCATTGACTTAACAAGGATGTAACACAAAAAGATGGCCGGCAGGCCGGCGCGGTTGGCGCAGGCGTGAGGCGCGCACTCGGCAAAGTCCCAGGCGGCATCGCAAATAAGTATAGAATTTGTATGAAGTTCTATTATAGTTGCCTACAGCGTATCGAAATGAAATATTATAGTTGAGTTGGACTGTCTAATATCGAAAAGTATGAGCTTATAGTTTTGTCTATGTACTCGTAATTGGCAGATTAAAGTCGGCGAGTAGAAAAATAATTTTAAATGCAGGCCTATCTAATTCACCCTTACTTTAAAGTGGTCAAAAACTCGTCGTGATTTCACATGGGATACACGCCCATCGAGCGATACTGCCAACTGAGCTACCGAGACCATACCGGAGCGCTTATTTTTCACTTTTTCTTTGTTTCTAAGTAATTTGGAATCAATTATATATATCGTCGCCTAGTACCCATAACACAAGCCTTATTGAGCTTACCGTGGGACTAGGTCGATTTGTGTAAGATTGTCCCATAATATTTATTTATTTATTTATTTATTTATTTATTTAATTACTTTTTAAATCCTCAAAAATAATAGTTTAGTATGGGGTAACGCATTGTTAGTGGGATATGGTAGCAAAATTCGGGGCCACGGGCGTGGTGTCGGTAGCCCAGTTAGCAGGACTATGGGCGTGTATCCTAGAGTCGCGAGTTCGAGTCCCACCCGAAGACATGCATTTTTACAATTTTCCTTACTTTCTGAGTAACAATACAATCAAATAAATCCAGTGCCGTACGAGCCTCACACTATGCTGTGCGAGGATAAATCGTAAAAATGTAAAAAACAGACTAGTTCAAAGTTTGAATGACATTTTCTGCTAGTTTTTTTTCCCCTCGCACTATACGCTTCTTTACCTCTCTCGTAATTCTCGATATTATCTACGTCTTTGGAATTCTTTGTTCAGTTGCGCTGTAACAAACAAGATTACTGATATGTAAGTACCCAAGAGAAGCGTCATAACACTTTGGAGTATTGTTCGTATTCACAAAAGAAAAAATGTTGTTTATCTTAACTATTCAAATCCGATCAAGATAGATTCTTTGTTTGTCATAGGTAGCGCTTGTACATAATATTTATCACATGTTACTATTTGGCCAGTAGCCGATATGTCATTGTTCTCCCGGCCGGCTGTACCGAGCATCCGGAAAAATAACTCATTTGCAGCACGTGCCGACGACCGGGAAGAGTAATGGATTATTAATTTTTGTCCGATAGGATTATTTAATAATCCTATCGGACATTTAGGATTATAATCGGTAGTAACAAATTTATGACGAAAGTTGATTATAATAGTCTCCCTCCGGTTCTCTTTGATGGGATTCTAATACCTTTTTCTAAACAAGTAAGAAACCTGGGTATAATTCTGGATTGTACGTTATCCTGGATTCCCCAAGTGAGCGAGGTGAGCAGGAAGGTGTTCGCTGCAGTAGGATCCCTCAGGCGGCTTCGTAATTTTTTACCTATCGCCACTAAAATTGCGCTTGCTCAAACGTTGCTTCTTCCTATACTGGATTATGCAGACATATCTTATCTTGACCTTACCGAGGAGCAACTAAACAAACTTGAGCGTATTCAAAATCTTTGCATAAGGTTCATTTTTGGGTTACGCAAATATGACCATGTTTCTTGTTTTCGTTCTCAACTCAAGTGGCTCCCTATCCGCTATCGTCGTAATTCCCATATTCTTTCACTTCTCTATAGCATTCTTTTCAACCCTGCAACCCCCTCCTATCTCAAGCAGCGTTTTAGTTATCTCAATTCTCTTCGTTCCTCTCAAAACTTGCTTCTGACTGTGCCATCCTCCTCTTCCAAATTTTATAATACTTCTTTCACTTTTCAAGCAACCCGGCTGTGGAACTCTCTCCCTCTTGATATAAGGCGTGCTGAATCTGTTGCTTCTTTCAAATCTCTCCTTAAAAAGCACTATTTATCACTTCCTTAGTTCCTGTTCATGTAACTATTGTTTTCCTTTAATTTGACTGTGTAAAATCAGTAATCTGCTATCATCATTTCGCTTAATTAGTTTGTATTTGTATATATGTATTTATATATTTATGTATTTTGGTATGAACATATAATATGTATGTATATGTAATTGTGTGTGTGTTTGTTTTCTTTTTTTTGGAGATTTGTTTTTTCTGTTTATGTCATATATTTTGGTTCTCACATAATACTTTTTCCAGTTTTGCACCACCTACTGTATGTATACTTTTCTTAGTGTAGTGTCTCCTCTACCCAAAGGTTGTCTGGAAGAGATCGCTCTTTAGCGATAAGACCGCCTGTTGTTTGCCTCTTTTTCATGTGTAATCTTTACCAGTTTGTGTTATTTTTGTTGTTTTGAGGTGCAATAAAGAGTTATTGTATTGTATTGTATTGTATTGTATTATTTTGTCAGCAAAGTCTTGTCAAAACGTCAGACCCTTTCTAAATTGTCGGCGCGTGGGCGGTTTATATTTTGTATGTTTTACCGGTAAAGAAAAAAGGAGTAACCTATAATATAATCACCGCATTTTGCGTGTTTGCTTTAATCGTAAACTGCATGCAAATAATGGATTAGGTAAGTCAGATGTTTATAATAATCAGCGGTTCCCGGTATCGTGTAGTTATTCTAATATGATTGGTATTATACAAGCATTTGACACATTTTAAGGATTCTGTCACATAGCTGTCGTCTGATATAATTATAGTATTAAAGTAGCCAGGAGTTGAAACCCTATATTATAATGATTGACGTGTAATATACTATTATCTAAAATGTAGATTGCCATTTGTGCAATTCTTGTAAATTTAGATATACTTAATCGTCGGAGCACGTTACCCAAGTCTGAAAAATATACACAAAATCGCAAAATCAATGTTACACAAAAGGGAGTCAAAACCAACATTAAAGCTGTCAAGTTGTTAAAATAGTTTGTTTAATACTAGGTAAACAACTTTTAGGGTCAAACACAATACGATGTTACACGTCTTTCTGATGGACTTTTAAAAAGTTAGGGGATATAAAGATTTATTTTTCCCCTCACTAGCTCAGAAAGCGCGTTTTGTCCTTTAAAACTACCGTGGAAAAACGCATTTTATCCACATGTGGGGCAAAGTAATCTAATTCCTATCACTTACCACCAGTCCAGTATAAGTGAGTCCTATATGCCCATAGTAAATATGCGCAATCGGAGGTTACACCTTAAATTGGTCATGTGATCATGTCTTATCCCGCACTTGGTAAGCTGTTGGCAATATCTAAGTACCAGGAGCGTACCTACTCTATGACAAATTTTGAAATTGATTTTTGATGGTTTCTTCAAGATAACTTACATGTGGATAAAATTTATAATCGTATTTAGTCTGTATTTCCTCGCTATAGTGAGGGGAAAAATGTTGTATTACACTCGGCGGCAAAGTTTGTTCAACTCTCGTGCCTTGAGACCCTCAAGATTCCAGTTATTGAACTGTTCTCAACTCAACAATTTTGGAATCTTTCGCTTGCTCGGGTCTCAATATAAGCCCGAGAGTTAAACAACAACTTTGCCCCCTTGTATAATAAATAACTATTCTTATTGTACCCTTAACCATGCTAAAAGGAAGTCCTTTTTTATTGAATTGTATGATAAAAATCATTACTATAATGTCAACAAGCTGTTAACTATTGGCCACAGGAATGATTGGCTCTACAGTTCAGCTGAACACTCACTTATTCTCATATAATGCAATGGAAAAGGAGTACACCTTAATGTAGATAAGGATTAAATTAGAAAATCAAGCTTTATAGCCCTTAAGTTCTGAGTAGTCAACCGGAAAGACTCGGAACATATCGTTTTGTGTTTGACCCTTTAGTGTTCTGACAAGCTTTATTACACTCCGACAACAAACGTGTTTTTCAGTTTACACAAGCCTTCTTTAGCTCACTGTGGGACTTAGTTTAGTCAATTTGTGTAAGAATGTCCTATAATATTTATTTATTATTTATTATTAAAGACCGGACTGAAATATTGATAGTATGCAAGATTATTAGTAGTTTATGCAACAGTGATATAATAAGGGTTCTTAAAACTTAAGGGTCGCCGTTACAAAACGAGACGAAGTCGAGTCGAGTCAATTATGAACTGTTGCATACGCTAGTTTTACTACGACTGCTAATATAGCGTAAATAGAAAAATCATGAAAGGTGGCAGAATGTGTAAGAGGTCTTAACTATGTCAACAATTTTTTTTTAAGCATCATCATCAGTGTTTATATATTATACATACACGTCTCGTAAGTGCTGGAGTAGAAAAAACATTATAAAAAGTTGGAAGAGGAACAGAAAAGAAATAGGGATTAAGATCCATTTCAAGAGATCGCGTCTTTTATAGGTGTTTTTCATGACGTTTTTCCGAATGTAACATGGAAATGTACCATTAAGCTCAATACATGGAGCAATCTTAGACCCGCTTCCCCTGTGCCAAAAGAACATGCAGAAAAATCATATCATTGTATGGACTGACAACATACAATGATATGATTTATTTGTTGCATCACCAGGTTACAGTTGCTTACGTCTCAACATCCAAGTTGTATCCCCATAAGTACCTATTAATCAAACTTAACATGTCTCTGTTAGTTACAGACTATTAGAATTATCTAATAGTAGATAGAGAGTAATACAGAGTGACACTATGATAGATTCCTACAAGCCACTTTCAGTTTCATAAAATTTGGCTTCAATAGTGTAATAAATCGAGCCGTTCTATTGAAGATTGACGAATCACTATGTCGGCAGCCGCGATTTTCCCCTGCGAGTTTAAACACATCCGTGTTTTGCCATTTGTGAAATATCAGAGCAGCGGGCGAGATTTCGTTCGTTGAGCCCGCTATCAATGGGATGATTACACTCCAAGTATATTAGATCTACAGTAAAACTGTAACCATTTTTTTTAAATATCTGTTATTGAGACCTACCTTGAGACGTCGTGTGAGGCCCAGAAAACACGACCACGTTTCAGAGCCATAAGCAATCACTGGCAACACACACTGGTCAGGCCTTGAGGCATTATAATAATAATGTGACATGGCGCACTCGGTAAACATTATTAGGGCCACTTGCACCAACCAGGGTTAGGCAACTAACTCGGAGTCAGCTGTGAAATTCCATACTATAAAGAGATTTAATTCCGGGTTAGTTGGGTAATGGCGTACTTGTTTTATACAGCGGCCGGCAGGCGGCCCCTAATGGCGCAAGTGGTGCTTACAGTCTTTTTGTAAATATTTTTTCTAAACAGTTAAGACGCATCCGGCTCTGACACGTGGTGCTTCACAAAATGTCTTTTTCAGAGGCTCAATGTCGCGCAGCGAGCTATTAAAAGGGCTATGCTTGGTATTTCTCTACGAGATCGAGTCAGATATGAGGAGATCCGTAGAAGAACCAAAGTCGCTGACATAGCCCGTATGATAAGCAAGCTGAAGTGGCAATGGACCGGCCACACAGCGCGAAGATCGGATGGCTGGAGTTCAATTGGAGAGGCCTAGGTTCAGCAGTGGACGCTTCCAGGCGGATTTTTTTTTATTTTATTTATTTTATTTTTATTTATTTAGAAAACCAACAGCGATACAAAATTCTATCCTGTGTTAACAATAACAATAGTAAGGCCAATTATAGGTTTCCCTAGATAACAGTATAGTATTGGTGACAAACAAACGGATAATACACGATTCATAAGAAAAAAGTTCTAGTAAAATACAATTCCAAAAAGAAAAAGAGAAAAAAACTGTAGAAACAATGAAGTACAATAATTTGTAATAAGAGTTAAAGAAACATAATATAAAGAAAAATTATTAAGAGCTATGCCGCTTACTCTTGATGCTATTTATAATTTGGTTTTTAAATGCCTTCTTTGAGTATCTGAAAATGTCTACGTTAGTGAACTCTGTGTTGTAAATACTAGCAATCCGTGTGAGCACATTATTTTTAACATAATTTGTGCCATGCCTTGGCACGTGCATCAATGGGGTATGCCGCGTACGACGAAGAGGCGCGTTGAATTTTATTTGGGAAAGCAATTCAGAACAATCAAAGTGACCGTTAAGAATATCGTGCAATAAACACATATCCATGACCTTACGTCTGTCTTGTAGCGCCAGCATATTGTAACTGCTACAATTGTCCTCGTAGGGAGCCGGAGGTTTACGAAGACGAAAGTTAAGGTGGTTAATAATTTTCTTTTGTATACGCTCGATTTGGTGCGTGTATGTGATGTAGTGCGGGGACCAAATTTGACAGGCATACTCGAGTGTACTGCGTACGTACGCAAGGTAGAGTATTTTAAGTACATCGACGTTTTTGAAAACCTTACAGGATCTTATAATAAAACCAAGGTTTTTGAATCCCTTATTACAGATATAGGTAATCAACATGTTCAGAGAACGATAGTTTACTGTCAAACATGACTCCTAAGTCACAAACTACTTCAACCCTGCTAATTGTACTTCCGTTAAAGTTATACGAGAATGTTAAAGGTTGTCTTTTACGAGTGTAACTGATACATTGACATTTATTGACGTTAACAGTTATTCTGTTTTCTGTATAGTAGTCATGTAGTTGGTTTAAATCTGATTGAAGAGCCAGACAATCGTCAATATTCTTGACAACATAGAATATCTTTTTGTCGTCTGCATATAGCAAGTGTTTAGCGTTTGTTAGGAAATTTGTGATATCATATAGGCGCAATAAAATAGAGGGCCTAAATGTGAGCCCTGTGGTACTCCACTGGAGATCTCACAAAAGTTAGAACGATACCCTCCAAGAACTACTGCCTGTGCCCTTTTAGATAGATAAGACTTTATCCAGCGTAAAAGGTCTCCGCGTATCCCCAACTTAAACAGTTTTTTACAGCAGGATTACGTGATCTACACGATCAACAGCTTTTTCAAAGTCAGTGTAGATCACGTCCACCTGTCCGCCTTTGTCCATGTTTTTAAGAACGTAATTAGAGAACCATGCTAAATTGGAGATTGCGGAACGATTTCTTAAGAAACCGTGCTGTTTATCGGATATACCTGCGACCATGCAAGGGTATATAGCGTTATATACTAATTTTTCAAACACTTTATCCACTGTGTTAAGAACCGAAATACCTCTGTAATTTTCAATATTTGACCGAGAGCCCTTTTTGTGTATGGGGACAATATTAGCCTTTTTCCATACCAGAGGAAACACTCCCAATTTAAGAGAACGATTAAATATTATAGAAATCGGCAATGCTAGCGACAGTAAATCGGTACTACAAGCGCTATGCAGCGACAAATTTACCACACAACTCACACTCGAATGTCATAACAGCCTCACAAAGGTAGGCGAGGCTGGAAACAAACTAACTATAAAATGGATAAAAGGACATAGTGGCTCAAGGGGAAACGATGCGGCGGATGAACTGGCGAGGAGAGGCTCAGAGACACCAACATATGGACCCGAACCTATCATACCACTTCCTTTATCGTACATACAAAACCAATTAAACCAACATCACAAACAACTTCACAATAAATACTGGAATGATTTGGAAACATGTAGACAAACCAAAGAAGTCCTACCGGAGCTAAACCACAAGCTCATAAGAACCTTACTGCAGACACCCAGACACAAACTGCGGAAAATAGTAGGACTATTCACAGGACACAACACACTAAACAAACACTTAAAATATAACATGGGCATAACAGACAGTCCTATGTGCAGAGCATGCATGGAAAAAGAGGAAACGGCAAAACATATTCTCCTTGTCGTCGCCCCCCCTTTACCATGCATCGTAGCTAATCATGACCGTAATAGGGGGGCGAACGGCGTTAAGTAACAAAAAGACTAAAGGGGGTTTGCACAGCATACCTTTCTGCGTCCGTCAGGAGAACGTCCTCGTCTCTCCGAGGGCAGCGTCTCTCGCCGGCTCCGCAAGGACGCTGGACTGAGTGCCGGACTGTGACGCTTTCTGTAATGAGGTGCATCATGATTATAGAGTTCCCTGGACAATCTTACTCCTCCCTTGGGGAGCATAGCAAAGTTACCTCTCTCTCTTTACGGGTCTTAAGTCCCCCACCTACTTCACGGGGGACGGCGGGATGTCTGACCATGACGTTACCTTGAGATTGGCGGTTTCCCACCTGCTCCGTGGTGATACGAGGCGGTGGGCCGAGCCACGTCACACACATGTAATACTAGCCTCCCGACTGCCCCGTAATGACACGAGGCGACGGGCCGGGCTGTGCCTCTGCACACACATGTAATACTAGCCTCCCGACTGCCCCGTAATGGTACGAGGCGACGGGCCGGGCTGTGACGTTACACACACATGTCATACTAGCCTCCCGACTGCCCCGTGATGACACGGGACGACGGGCCGGGCTGTGCCTCTGCACACACATGTTATAGCAGCCTCCCGACTGCCCCGCAATGGTACGAGGCGACGGGCCGGGCTGTGAGAAGTCATGAGGAACATACTTGGGACACTTGGGTAACGACGAAGCGTCGCTTGCTCTTTTATTCCAACCCGGTTCACAAATCATACCGGAAACTATCTTATTGACAAATATCACCTAGAGGATTGTCCAGAGAACTCTTACCACACTTTAACGCACACACTAAGATATATAAATATACTTAGTTTTCTATGATGAGATCGAGGCTCAGCGTGCAGTCCCAGAAACACAATATCACCATCATTACTTGTAGGAACTTCTGTTGTTCCCGCCATGTTGGATTAAGACCGCCGCCCGTTACTTTTACATACTTACTACTCTTACGGCTAGGGGGCGCTGTTTAGGGTTGCTACGAGAGAAAACTTACTGTTATTGGCCTTTCGCGTCTGTCGCGACACTCCTAGAATGCGGACAGGTAGAAATATACAGGAGTAAGTACTTAGGAACTCCAACAACACTAAAGGAAGCAATTAGCAACCTAAAACATATGCTAAGTTTCGTGGAGGAGCTAGGGTGGTTAGAATAGGGCTACCTCGTTATCACGCAAAAAAGGCACAATAGATGTCGAGTTGCGGAAAACGCCCAGCACAACTAACTAACTAATGCTAGCGATTCAGCGCAAGTTTTCCAGAATATTGGTGGAATACCATCCGGACCCGGGCCTTTATCCATAGCTAGTTTACTTAGCGACCCTTCCACGGTAGATCTAGTTACCTGTAAATTTGAGATTAAGGCACTGCCGTTATCTATAAAGTCGAGACTGACAGTGTCTAGAGTGTGTTCGTCGGGAACAGAGCCCTCAATAAATACGGATTGGAAAAATTGATTAAATGCCTCGCATATTTCGTGACCATCTGAATATTTTATGTTGTTGCGGGTTAACATCTGAGGATAATTAGAAACTCCACGAATATTTTTTATGTGCGTCCAGAAGTGTTTAGGATTTATTTTTAAATTATATTCTGTTTTTTATAGTTATTCTTTATATAAAGATTTTTGTAATTGTCGTTGTCTACTCCGTAATAACGAAAATTCGTCGTAATCCCTCGAGTTCCCATATAGTTTCCAACGCTTGTGTGCTTTCATTTTTTCATTTATTATTTTAATCATAGCGGGAGCGGGAAATGATGATGAATAATAAACCCGGTTTAAAATGGTTTAAAGTGTTGAATTAAATTGATATCATAAAATACAGGGCCATTAATGACAACTTAAAATACCAAAAATAGTGCGAATATGATACCTATAAGAAATATACAGCGTGTATTTTTTACCTCAAATTTTAACCAGGCGTAGGGGTTTGTGCTATATCGCAATAAAACCTTACTATTTAACAATTTATTTTTTTCCTAACAAAATAATTCAGCATGCAATGTTTAGCCACTATTACTTACTGGCGTGACGTCCCAATTGTCACAAGTGATAACTTTTAACTGCTGTCAAATAAGTATACGCAGTTAAAAAAATAATTACGCTTAAGGGGTTAAGACTAACTTAGAAAATTCCCTTGCAGTATTGATTCATAGTACTAAAACCTACGGTTTGAGGTCATATTAAAAATAACGGCTGCATATACGAGTAAGGTAGTATATTTGTATTTGGATGGATTAAATGTATGCTCGTAATGATCGAAATTATCAAATCACGAGTAGGCGTTGTTTTTATAAGTGGCGCTACTGTTTCTGTTTCGTGTAGCATAGTAATGCATGTCAGTTTCAACATGATTGAATCCCTCCGGTTTGCGACGGATAATAAAGCCTCTATCAAAACGTCTAGTATCACTTGCTAATGGGCGGTTTTACGTTCGGTTTTACGTTCACAGTAATAGAGTTCAAAATAACAAAAGGAAATAACCTTCCTGCTATGTTTATTTCAAGGAATAACTTGGTATTTATTTCTCGATCAGATTGTCGAAAGACATGAGAGTAGGAAGAAAACAGTCAATCACTTTTTTAGATAATAAAACTACCCCTATACTAAAACTTGCACAATTGTGCAAGATTTTTGTTAGGGGGGGATTGTATTGAAATGTCCGTGTCCTTCTAAAGGGCTTCTGTTCTTTTTTATTGGAGTTGTAGGGTATTGTGTCTCTTATTGTTTCTTTCACTTCTCTGTTGCTAAAAATATAAAATAACTTTAAGCCAATCTACAGACAAGCGCATTACCGTTTAATAGAATTTGGACGTTATATTTGGGAGGTACTTACGACTACAAGGAAATTTGGTTTCCGTTCTATAGCGCACTGTTCCATCTAACAATATCACTCTCTCACTTACACGTGCAGCATCGCAATAAGATATGAACATTCTAACAATGATAGCTGTTATATAGCTACGGAGTACCGACCTGTCAAGACCACTGCCAAACAACACAGCGGGTATTATATATTGCTGCGACCCAGATTAAATAATTTTCATTATATTATTTACTTCTCATTAACGTCGGAGTAAATGTTCCTTGTTTTTCCTCTGGTTGGCTATACAGGCTTTATTTTCCTCCGCATACGCAAATAATCTCGCAAAGAGGACTTTCATTTGCAGGGGCAGTAGACATTTTTAATTCGCGTCTTCACACGGTATTGGGGTTGGAATAAAATTTCCACATTTTCATTTGGATTAACCAAAATGAATTATTTTATCTTTGAAAAAAAAAACTGACTATGTGAAAGTGCTTTAAAGCGAGGAATACGTCGTTTTCTAATTAAATATAATTAAAAACACTTTTGAATAAATACTAGG
The DNA here is from genome assembly GCA_949128165.1 of Lathronympha strigana. Classification (NCBI taxonomy): domain Eukaryota; kingdom Metazoa; phylum Arthropoda; class Insecta; order Lepidoptera; family Tortricidae; genus Lathronympha; species Lathronympha strigana. The sequence continues at coordinate 6,965,344 of OX421907.1, read as the reverse complement.
GGTTGTCTACATATTATAACTTTACCCCAGCAATTTTTATTTTTTATCTGCGAATCGGCATATATTATGACAATACTGAATATAGGGCACTTATTAGTCTTGATACTTTTGTATTATCCTTAATCATAGAACAAGTACAGAAAACATAGTTTTATAGTATTCTATTGAATATTGATGAGGATACATTAGAGGGCTTTTGCCATGTATTTAGTATTTATTCTTCATTAGCTGAAATCTTTTTTATTAGTTCACTGTATAACCACCAACATTACCCATTAAAAACCTTTTAACGAACAAAAACAAAAAAACACTATTCCTGAAGCGTCCTCGCTATTTTGAGTATCAACCGGAAGAAACTTATTTGACAGCAGTTAAAAGCTATGACTTGTGACAGTTGTGACGTCACACCAGTAAGACAAAGTAGCCATACAATATTGCGTGTTGAATTATTTTATAAAGAAAAAAATAGTTAAACAGTTAGTTTTAATTGAAATATCGGTCCATAGCACCATTAGCACCAAAGCCTATGTACGTCTGGTTAAAATTTTAGGGAATATTAAAAATACACGCAGGAGCACTTAGTGGCTTATGATATAACCTACTAAGTCCTTATCTACTTAAATAAGTAGGTATTTGCACTAAAGGATATGTAGGTAGTTGTTTGTTATAACTTAAGTAGCAGTGAATTCCTTTGATGTCGCTCTTGCGATTTTGTAGGTAAGTGGGACAGCAAGATTTCACTAACCTACGAAGGGAATTGTTTTATGTTGCATTACTTCCCACGGTATTTTGTCTTATTACCACGGGCCGGAATTTTCATGGCACTTTTGAGCTGCCTTAGGGACTTTTTATTTATCGACTTCTGATATTTATCGATACATATTAAATAAGATTAAAGGTAAGGTAAACAACAATCGATCCTATCGTTAAAGAGCGAAATCTTCGAGATAACCTACGGAAATATGGAATATGCTTTTTTAAAATTAAAAATAAGTATTGATTTAAATAGTATAATAATACCTTCTCAGGTTTCATGATTATTGCTCATTTAAATGGATCGCGTGGACTATATGTGGACACGTAGGGATAAAGACTCAAATATACTTAGTAAGTACTAGGGCTTCCAATACCGGGATCCCGGGATCCCGGGATACCGCCTTTTTCAGGACAGATTTCAATCCCGGTATTTAATTTCAAAATACCGGGCTCCCGGTATTTTTATAAACTAAGAAAATATGCAAAAATAACACAAAAAATCCATCAAAATGCTAACATTCGGCATCACCACGGAGCTTCGCACGCGTATATCTTGCATCCGACAGTTACAAAATTTAAAAAAATAACAAAAAACATTAAATTGCTGCGGTACGTGGTGTGGTAAGTGATGTAGCCAAAATTCTAATGACTAATTAAGCTGTATGCTAAAGGTGTATTTAAGCTACAAATTAAGCTGTAGTTTATACCACTCTTGATTTGAACCAATCCTGTTAATTCTCGATTACAAACCTACCTTATATTGCAACTTAGAACAGCATATCATACGTGGTCGGGCGCTTTTTAAACCTAAGAAATGCTGCAGCGAAAACTCAAGTAATTTATTTAAACACTAAGGCCTACTTGCACCACCCATGGTTAGTCTCTAACCCGAAGTTAAGCTGTCAAATTCCATACATAAAACGCTTATCCTCCGGGTTATGAGGTTAAGCCCGGGTATTGCAAGCGGCCCTAATAAAACTATAGATCGCATATTCAATTCCTTAAATGTAACGTTGTCGAGCCAACGGTACTGGTACTGTGTAAACAAGATGCTAATTTAATAACTGCTGACAGTGCTGACGCTGCCGAAAATTGGATGAAAATACGAGTTTGACTACATGCAAATACTTGCATGACAACGACAGTTTTTATGATTTCTACCTCGATAAGAAGCAACCGATAAATTTACGAAATAATCATATAATATGTGCTCTTACATATAATACGTTTAGAAATATTTAGATTTTTCTCATTCAGAAAAGGGCGACTATTGTATTTTATTTTTGTAAGAGTATTAAAAAGCTCTTTTTCCGATTTAAGTATCAAAAAATTAGCATTTTTCTTTCAAAAATTCTTCGTTTCCATTTTTATTCGGAAAATGCCGGGATCCCGGGATCCCGGTATTGAAGTCGTCCATTCCGGTATTAATACCGGTATCGCGAAAGGTCCGGTATTTAGAAGCCCTAGTAAGTACTCAAAAGTTATCTGAAAGAAACCGCCCCATAGCGATAAGACCGCCTGTTGATTAATTTTTCCGTATATTCCGTAATATGCGTCATATAATGTATCGATATGTGAATATCCGGAGTCCCTATGATAGCTCAACGATATATGGTAGCAAATTCCGCAAAACAAAAGATTTTTAAAATCTAAATACCTATGCACTTAGTAAAAATGTCAACTTATACGAGATTCCGATTCCTACGATACATGCCGATGCTCAGACGTTTGAACGGACAAATTCCGGTGTCTTACTAGAAATGTTGGCATCTTTCTGGCACAATCTCCTAAAACAGTGAAATGGAAATTATATACATAATTGAATGGACTAGCAAATAGTCTTCCACCACACCGCCTCTAAAGTGTCGAATGGATCTGACTAATGCCAGTTTTCATGTTGAGTCTGATTGTGTCGGTTGGAATCGGAAGTCGGCGCCGCCGTTATGAATTTGCATAATTATCCCAAACCCCAAATTACAGACTATAGTTAAATGAAAATATGTAATTGTGAGCCACTAATTCTGTAACGGTACGTCAACATGAATAACATTCTGAAATGAACATCGACACAGAAAATTCTAATGTACCTATTCTAAGTCTTCATTTTACCTTGTGACACTTGCTGTGGTTAATGAACGCCAATTAAGCCGTTAAGTGTTTAGGCATTTGTTCATTGAACACTAAACGCGCTAACCGATGTAATATGACGTAAAGTTTTTTATGAGCGTTTAGGTAGTACCTAAAGGTATATCTTTCTGTCTGTCGATACCCCGGTCCTACCAAAATTACTAATTTGCTACTTCAATTAAATCTAAACTGTTTGCATTTTTTTGTTTCGTTCTATTGTAAAACAAAAAAAAATGTAGCTAACTGGGTATAGTTTTTTTAAACTAGTACTTCGTCTATTCAATACAATATATGTACTCGTATCTGTTATAAATATCCACTTTATTCCGATGCGTGTTCTCAACTGTAGGTATACTTGTACCCCCGTTTCAAAAAGAAGTTATAGAGACTAATTCGCACCTAAATACGGTACCGTTACTAGGAAAATTTTTACTTAGTACAAACTATGAAACTAGTAGAAATCATAAAAATAACGAACTAAAGCCTCCCTCAATCCAATTTTCATTTTATTCACTCAAACGTAACTTCAAACGACATAAATCTGAGTTAAAAGTTAATTTCGTCAATCCGGATAATTCCTCATGGTTTAATCAGACTAAGTTGGGTGTAATTAATGTTCACTAAGGCCACACAATCTAGGAAAGCTTCGGCTTAGCCGGCTACGGGGCTACGGAACTTGGGTCCGTAGGGGTCCGTGCTGGGGCGGGCGACGCGCGGCCGCGGGGCTCACCGCTTCAGTACCATGGGGGCGGCCGACCGGTCTCTACGCTCCTCGCAGTCCCGCGCGTTTATCACGTCTCGCACCGCCGAACTGTCAAGAACTCTGTCAAACAAGTGATAGTTTTCGAATCTAATTAAGTGCGGCCACGTAGGGCTGCTCGGAATTTATTACGAGTCTGAGACTGTGTAAGTGATTTTGTCGGCGAGCTTTTAAGTTGATGCAGTGAAAAGTTTTAGTTTTGGAGTTGAGTGGCGATCAGACGGGATTGTTTTTGGACTGGTGAAGATAAATAATGACAATTTAATAAAAAAATTAATTTAGTACTAAATACTAAATAATATCAAGTGTTTACAAATAGCCGTGTAAGTGAATAATTAAAAACTGCTTTGAAGTGTAAGTTTTTTGTATTTTTCCCGAAACTTTGTTAAGTTTCGCTGAAGCGGTGGTTATTAACGAGTCCAATCAGGAAAATATACAAAACCTTCAATTTGTAAATACTTACTCGCTTCTGAGTAAAAGGGAGAAGCTAGGAGTTTATTAGTACCATTACCAAAATTTATCAATCGCTTTAAAAAAATGTTAATGTTATAAATAGAAAGTGATGTCATATACTACAGAAAGAATGACCATGGTCCCCAATGCCCAGGGCTGGAATCGAACCAGCAACTTCCTGCTTTCGTGGCAGTTGCCTTAACCACTAGGCTACCCAACCACGGCAGCCAGGGTTCGAAATGTCCTTATTTTATGCAATCCTTTCTTATTTTAAACGCTTAAGGTGCGTTCCGCCGATCTTACAGCTCAGACTTACCGTACTGACTATAGTGCTTCTTCTAGATAATCTTTATAGATTATTTTCAACTAGAAGTGAGGGTGGCGCCACCTTGGTGTGGAATTTGGAACAAACTCACAAATCAACTCATCATTTCTCGTCTTATTTTGACTTTGAACAGGCTTTCCCTACCTATAGTGTGGAGGTCAGTAAATGTAACACCTGCATGTTTTATTTTTGAAAATGAAAGATTTGAAATTATATTTTCTGAATCAAAATGCAAAATAATGTGACCCTTCGGCTGTGCATTTTCCGACCAACATAGGCAAATAATTACTGAATGCTCATCAATATTTTTGAAATATTTTTTTTTCTAGCACATTGGAATTAATGTTACTAATAGGTATTTTACATTTTATGCGCATGGCGGATGATGTCTAACTTATCCTTTTCATGTGATCAGCGGAACTTACTAAATTGCTTCAATACGAGTACGTATGACACTTATTTATAGTGGTGACTAAGACCAAACGCCCATTTACGTCTACCTACGTTCATATTAATGTCATCTACCAACATAAGCCAAATAAGTAATCCGATATAAACTATAGCCTAGTCAACCAGATTATTAGTAATGGTCAAAAATAAACTAAATAAGTATAATGTCTGTTTCTGGCAATGTGTATACACAGTGGACCTTTCCACAAATGGAAAATAGTTTAGACTTAGCACTTTATTTTCCCCGTAGCAACTATGTCTGTATGTGCAACTGTTTCAAATCTTTGAAACATCTATGCAAAAAAACTACTTTGTTCCAACCCTACCAGGTGAGAGAATGAACTTGCTTGTAAAAAATCGTTAGACCACAGGTATGTTAAGTTTTGCCACTCTTTCTTACGGCTGCTGGCAACTCGGTAAGAATCGTTGCAGGATTTACGCAAGTGATTCTTTTTGTGGCTCCACTTGTTTAATTTTTGGGTGGAGTATGTTTGTTATTTCTCAATACAAATAATAGTAATAACAAAAAAGTACGAGTGGTGACATTGTCAATGACAAACACTAAAAAGACTTCAATCATCATAAACGATATCGTAACCTCTTTCATTATAATAACCTCTGTTTACCTATAAATATAAAAAGGTTTACATTTTTCACAAAATTGTTTTCTAATAATAAATTGAAACCTTGCCCTGTTTTAACATGGTTTGTATACATGTAGTAAAAGGATTTTTATTATTATTTTGTTTGAAACAGGCGTGAGAAATATGAAATACTTAATAATTGTATTTCCTACACCTAACAAATTCTTTGTGTGGTTGAAAAGAAACAAGTTTTGTTTGACATCAAAGATAATATTACACAAACTATGGTTAGAATGTAATTGTCATTGACCATACCTAACGTCATATTTGTTAAATTAAATATAGACGGAGAGCTAGCGACCCAATCGGTCATGTGGCTTCAGCTGTATTGAAACTCCGTTAGCTACTTCCCTGAACAACCTTTTCCTATAATCTTCGTGCTGGCAGGCCTCGGGCGGTGGGTGCGGGTGTAGTGGGGTGGGGAAAAAAAAAGAAAAAAAATGTGGGCTCAGTGACTTTTTTTTTCAAACAGTTGATCGATTTAAATTTTTTTTGGGTGCACAGGGAGTACAGAGCAACTGTTTGAAAAAAAAATTAAAGTAGCTGGCTGAGCCCACATTTTTTTTCTTTTTTTTCCCCAACCCACTACACCCGCACCCACCGCGCGCGGCCTGCCAGCACGAAGATTATAGGAAAAGGTTGTTCAGGGAAGTCGCTAACGGAGTTTCAATACAGCTGAAGCCACATGACCGATTTGGTCGCTAGCTCTTACACCAATACCTATGTTACAAGCTCGTAATTATTAAAAAAATTTTATACGCAGAATGCAATTATAATAGGTACGGCAAAACTCTACGAAGATACTCGAAATACGAATTGAATTAACCAACGAATAGGCATGGATATGGACAGGCCGGTTTGAGCCGCGCCGCTGGCCACCGAGATCCCCGGTTCTAATTTGTGCGACGATGCGTCGCGCAAATTGATGTGACACTGCCTACCAAATAAAGTAAAGCTGCCTTCTACGCTCTGCATCAGAAAAATCATGAAGTAATAAAGTAATTAATAAAAATATTTTCGTTTTGGTTTTGACATTTAGCATACAATAGTGCAATTACATCAACGCTCTTTCAACGAGTTTCAACGACGATTCCTAGACTTAGGCGTGAAGTATACACATTTGGTAGGCATTGAAATTTCTAGGAATGTCAATGTATGACATACATTTTATTTGATACTTTGCTGAACATTTTGAGTATTGTATAGAATGCGTTGGAGGTTTTCCATACAATTCCGGATTAAAATTTTGAAGCTGGTAAATTTTGTAGCGAAAGAAAAAGACAACAATACAGAGTATGATTATGTATTCTATCTATGCACAAATGAGAAAAAAACGTTGCCAAACTACATTAAAATAGATCTGACAAAGTCAAAAAAGTTATCAGTCTAACCCATAATACTGATATGAACTATCCCGATTAATACACGTTGTTATAAACAGCCAGTTTCGCCAGGATTTGTTCACATTCGTGCATAGTCAGAGGGAATGCTACATTTTCCTTACGGTAGTTTTACCGGCCCAAAAATAGGGGTTGATACATGTTAACCATACAACAGTTATGAAGCCACAGTCAGAAACGCAGTGTAACGCAAAATGCACATAGCGCTTAATAATGTGCGTCGCGCTTTCCCCTGATCACAGTTGCAAGTAATATGCAGCGTGACGCAATGACGTATTTATAATCTATAACTTTATAGAGCTGCAGTAGCCGACGACATTGGCATTTTATGGCAAGTAGGGATATGAAATACTAGGTATAATATCATGTCTGATATCGGTTCGACCAATGACGAGGCCTTGTCAGTTATCAGTAGCTAGTTTTGTGAACGTATCAACAAAGTGGCCCAACGGCTATCGGGCCAATATTGGGTCGCGCTACGTAAAATGATGTCGAATATGGAATGCTAGGTTGGCATCAATATCTGTATATTTGTGCTGTATTGTAACTCCAAATGTAGTTTCAATTTCCGGATGCAGTAAATATGGATATTTTCAACCGTTCGCTAAGCAATATATGTCGTTATAATTGTCAAACGGTTTATTAATTGAATATGACAAACACGGCGGTGGATGGTTAACAACAGCAACAGCTATCCATAAATTAGACTTAACTTAATGTTAACAAATGCACTTAGGTACCTAAATAAAATGAACAAGTATTTTTTTAATACGTGAATGAGTATACTAAATACTTTCCTCAATGATTGAGGCACCCAGCGATAAATCAATCTCAATTTAATTAATTCTTCTGTTTGTCTGGTCCTGCAATTTGTTTGTCTTAATCTAATCCAATTATCAGCTCGTCTGGTTCGTCCACATTTGGTTCTCATCAGCGGAAGTGGGTGCGCCCGTACAAACACGATTCCTATTAGTAACGATTCCGTCAAATTCAGAGAATAGTATCAATTTCATGGTTATTTTGTAGGGCTGTCGTTACGAATAAATTTCATTTTTAATATTAACTAAGTAGAGTAATAATTTCTTGTTATTTCATGATATAATAATACGTGTCATTAAGTCGATTAGTGCTGAACCATTGTACAGTCGGTGCCCTACCATAAGTATCCACACCATAACACATATGCAACCGCATAGCGCTCTTGGATACTGTACTAGCTGTGTGCAACTGTACTAGCTTGCGTATATTTTAAATGCAACGAATGTACCTACACACGCGTTCAAAAATGCATGGTAAATGTATGAATGAATTCATTCATAAACTGCCCATGCAATTTTGAACGCGATAATAACTACCCTCGCAACGCAAAATAATACAATAATTAACTTAAATTATGTTCTTGTGTCGGAGGCCAAGACTCATTTTGGGTCGCTGAGCCAGCGCAGTTAGTTTAGTTAGTTATATTATTGGTGTAATGCGGTAGCCTATTTACTTGTGCATTTATTATGTTGGCATCAATTGAGTAATTGATTATCAAATCATATCAAAAATATCAGAGCAACATTTATGTTGCATGGTTTTGGTTCCTTAGCTTCAAATCTCAAGTTGTAATATAGATGCGTTTATATCTCGGATGATGGAAATGTTGCCGGCGGCGAGGGAAGAATGAGGCTGCAGTGCACATGTCCTACTTGAACACGTTTTAAGCAACATTGTCTTAAACTTCCGCCGTTCCTTCTTTTATGTGATACGGTACTTAACGGTTTGGTGCTAAAGAAGATAATGTTTATAAATAACGCCTGTTTACTGCTGCCTGAATCCAATGGTTGATAATTGAAGGCTTATGTAATTTATTCTCTGACGTTTTTTCCTCTTTTTGACCCTTGATTGCTCTCTGACCTGCTTCATCGCGTTAGCTATAACGTAATCAACCGTAAAGAGAGGTCACTCTTACAACAACACGCCGGGTACAGACAAAAATGGTATAAATCTTATATCCATAATTTTACCCGTTCGTTCATCAATCGCCTCTGTTTAAAACACAACATCCTTAACACTAATTATACACGGATTGCGGTACAGTCAACGGATCTTGATAGTAGTGGACAAGTTTTTATATGCTTAAAATTGTCAAGTTTTGAACATAAAAAATCGAAATTAAACACTTTAGAACGGATTAATCGCGTTTATTAACACCATGATCATGATGATGATGATGATGATGATGATGCGATTAATCCGTTCTAAAGTGTTTAATTTCAATGAATAACAATCGCGGTAACAGAAGACCATATTATAAAAAATCGAATTTTGAAAAGATTTGATTATTTATAATATTTGGTTAAATGTTTTAGAACACGCACCGTAAACCTAATATTGTTTCACTTATAGGTGATATCGCCAGAATGTAGATCGTACCCCAGAAATATAAAAATACCTTTATAAAATATTATTGCCTCTTCTTCGCTAGACTTCGCTGTCTCATTTTCTCTATTCCCGTCACTTGCAGGAAAACCTTACGCATAAAAGTTTGGTGACAATCGAAAACTAATATACTATCGTGGTCGTAGTCTACTATATTATTGCGATGATGATGAACACAACATGATGGCCAATCAGGCGATACTTCTGGTTTGTAACTCAATTTATTATATCAAACTGACAACAGCAGTAACGCCGCATCCATCATCGGAATATTACGTGTAACGTACCTAGCTTTAAAAAAACTGGCTAAGATCATTCCGGGCCGTGCTCAGTGGAGGGATCCTTAGTTTACCGTTCGTCACAATAAGCGAACTTAAAATGGGTTTTAATAGATACTGCTCTTACGTCTTACATGCCCTTTTAACCGAGAATATATGTTTTTTTTTTGCAAAAAATCAAAAATGGGTAAATTGACCATGTTCAAAATTATTTTCCTTGAAAATTTTCATAAAACTCTCTTTTCATGATTTTTTTCATATTTTTTGGACTTGCGGTTCAAAAGTTAGAGGAGGGGAGACACATTATTTTTAAACTTCCGGAGCAATTATTTCCGGAAATATTCACTTTATCATAATATGTTTTTTCAAACCCAAGCTTTTTCAAATACCTATCGAACAACCTAACACACCTCACACAGGGATAAAATGAAAACATAACACCCCCTATTTTACGTGTTTTTTTTCAGCACTAACGGTCACTGAGCTTACCCGCGGACAGACAGATAGACAGACATGGCTAAACTATAAGGGTTCCTTCTAGTTGACTACGGAACCCTAAAAAGAATTTTGTTGCACGAGTAGATACCTTACACAGTAACATTAATTTAGGGATTGTAAAAATATGTCACCAGAAGGGGATAAAGTACTCACATAACTTTTGAGCCGTAAACCTTACACTTTTGTACGTGACTTCAGAGTCCCCGCAAAGCTTTTACCACAAAGTGCTAAAAGTCGCCGAGCAAAGCGTTTTAATTGACAAATTGCCTAACAGATGGCGGGGTGTTCATTACTGAGTTTTAAAATATGTTTTTTTTTTTAAATTAGTGTGTGTAAAACGCTGTAACTCGAGTTACAACAGCGTTTTAAGTGTTTTTGGACCAATTACCTCTTACTTTGCTGACGCCTAAAGACTTAAAGCCTTACTTTGAAGACTTATAGGCGTCAGCAAAGTAAGAGAACTAATTACTTATTGAAATCATAATGTATATTATATACAATTGGTCACCCTAAAAAATTATAATAGAACTTTAATTCCTTCTTCCTTATTCATCCTATCTCTAGATTATTCTATACCTACCACTTACGTATATAATATCAATTTGTACTTACTTTCTTCGTTTACTTAATTTTGCACATGTGCTTAAGTTATCTTGTGATAGCTAAACCGGCCTATTACTGCAAACCACTTTGTTAATTCGTTTGTTTGGCTTTTATCGCTCGAATATGCAACAGAGATAGAGGCAGGTAAGCAACGAAAATTTTCAATATTCGTGTTAGCTGAATGGTGCTTTGTACTACTTACACCACCCGCTTATCACCGGGTTAGTTGGCAAACCTAGCAAATTCCATATGAAATAAACATCTAACTCCGGATTAGCTTGCACTCTATTTAATTTGTCATGATTCGATGTTACGTCCTAACGCCGCCAATTTGCCAAATTAAATAAATATAATGTTCATTAGTAAATTCCTGTAACCCTTTCCTGTAATTCCTGTAAATTGTTTTATTTGGTTGCAATATGTTAAATCATGTCACTGATTTCCTGTTTCTTTAGAGTTTAGAGAGATGCAAAGTTGCGTAATTGTACATAAAAACATGGCATGCACAAAGCGAAAAACCTAGATTACTTTTCTCAGCTAAGTGAAGAACGGGCCTTGTGAGGAATAAAAAAGACGCCAAAAGAAAGAGGTTGGTGGATTTCTTTACCCACAATAACACAGCTCTTAGTATCGATGATGATGATGAAGTAGAAGTAGCTCATCTAGCGTGTAGCACACGGTGCACTCTGGGCTTTCCAATTTCAAAGGGCGATTTTACATTTTTCATCTTTGAATAGATAATATACTGATAGTTTTTAAAACGTATAATTTTTTTTCTGAATCTATTTCTTATAGATTTACGATATAAGTTCATAAAATATGTACACCTATATTGTCAATCTTCTTGCTACCTTGCTTGCACAATATTAGTAACCTAAATTACACATATGTGCTTACTTTAATATGATGGAATATTGAACAATCTAGCCAGCGTGGTATTTGCTGAGAACAGGATCTTAGCTATTCTCTTGAACTCGTCTCGGCACATATTTGCGGCTGAACTTAGTAATATGAGCAGTCCGATCTTGCCTGCACTTAGAGGCACTTGTTGTACTCGTGAGTGCTTCGCTCTGTGGCCGCAACTTGCCTTGTGCTTTAGCTGCGAATTTAGCTAAAATTTCCTCATTCGACTGCCGACATCAAGTATAGATAAATTAGAGAGAGCTTGAAGAGAGCTTGGAATGGCAGATGTAGTGGTACTCGTAATATGCATTCTAAATTTGAATTTTCCCTTTTTTCATAATATCAGCATAAAAAGAGGTTTGTTATTCATTGAAGTAAATATCAAAATAATGTTAATTAGCTCAGAAGAAGAAAAGTAGCGGAAAAAAGTTACTTCTGCAAACAACAAGTTGCAGTTGTTTGGTTAAGTAACTTTTTTGATTGACGGGTAGAATTCACTTTCTCTCAGTTACTATCTTAACCCTGTGAAAACGAGTGCTGTGTGCAGAGCCCGTAACGTTGGGTCATGGTGTTAATAAAAACGGTTAATCCGTTCTATAGTGTTTAATATCAATGAACATAACAATTGCGGAAACAGAAGACAATATTTAATTAAATGATAGTGAGTAATACCAAAAAGGATTGCCAATTATTAATTTTTTTCAGGTATGTAGTTTCATTTAATTAAGTTGAATAATTAAAATTTTTTTTAAATTACCCATACATAATTATTTTCATGCTAACGGTACCACCACTACTACATATGCCATTCCAGGCTCTCGCTAATTTATGTACCTACGAGTATATACGGCCGTTCGTTTAACTCATAATTAGAACAACTGCAAAAATATGTACCTACTCATTTTTTTCTAATAATTAGGTTGCTTGCGGCTTTCTTTGTTTCCGAGTTTGTCGTAAAGTTTAATCTTGTCAAGCTCAGTGTCAGTTTGATTTAACCTGATTAGGTAAGTTTCTGTAACTTAGAATTTAAATTTGAGACGAATTTACAAAGGTGACCTAACCTATAAATTCCTGATTAACCGGATTATTAAATTAATCTAATCTTATCATGCGCAAATCAAGGTAAGCCAACTAACCCATACTTAGCTGTAATATTCCATGCTACAAAACTCTTAACTCTGAGTTAGTTAGTTAACCCCGCGGGTGCAAGTAGCACCAAGTTATCTTGTTTCATAATTTAATGAACATCGTGTAAGTATTCGAATAATTTAGAATAGGTACCTAAGGTATGGGAACATTCCGAGGCTACTACCTACTAATTGAGTTAGAGAGAGGAATAATATCCCACGCAGCATCGCATTTAAGGAAAACAAATATTGTAAATTCCTCAAGAAACTTCAGTTTGATGTTCAAATAGGTACCTACGTAGGCTTGATTGATTATAATATCTTTCATGTCGTTTCTTGTTAATCACAAAAGTTTGCCTGCGAGTCTTTGACAGATTCTGTTCATTAATAAACTTAACTGTATTAATAGGTATTTATTACGTAGACATAATCAAGTTTATTGGTAAGTATTAGCTATGGACATTATTCATCTATGAAATTCATCTATGTGGAAATCTTTGGGGGAGGCCTATGTCCAGCAGTGGACGTCTTTCGGCTGAAATGATGATGATGATGATGATTATTCATCTATGCATAATAGTTTGCTCATTTTTTATTCACATGTATTTAAATCTAGTATTCCGTTTAGATATTCATAATAAAAAAAACCTATCCTCAGTCAACTGCCAATCAGACATAATGCATAAGAAACCAAATCAAACAGGCTGTTTGAGAAGTATAGAAACATATAAAAAAACGTCTTCTCGCTGGGAATAAGGCATATAGTTTATCACAAAATATTTTCATTACTTGACAGTACTGAAAGAAAACTAATGTCGTTTATACAAATGTAAAGCATGAAATAAATCATTTATTATTTATAATAAATGTTTTGATTCATATTTTTAAGTACCTACTCACATTACTAAATATAAATCGATGACATCTATGAATCTAAAGTATATGAATATGACATCTCTTTCAATAAATTGTCACATACTCTACTATTACACTCCCAGCCCTGGGCACGGGGGCCTTGGTCAATTTTTCTGTAGTACTTATGTGACATTCTGTAGTTTGTGGAAGTAAAATCAACGTTGAAAAAGAAACAAATATAATATATTCTATACTTATGTGTTATATATATGTAACATTTATTTGTGCGCGAATGTAAAATTTTGCATATCGCAAAGTTAATTTCACCACAAAAACGCGAGCCAAGCAAGTTGTTGCTAACGCAAATAAGGAACGAGTAAAATAAAATGCGCTCTCTAGACAACTATCAAATGAAGTGTAAATGCATCGAATCGGAACAATTCATACAATGTAGTATAACCGGCGGCATATCATTTCGTTACAAAATATGGGACACGGCGCGCGCTCAGCAAAATGTGTTGCATTGCTCTTTGTGGCGCCTTCTTTTGTTCGCTGATCTAGGTACTACGGATGCAGTTTGTTTTCCATTTGGATACGCATTTCATGTGTAGATAAACATAGCTGATGTTTGAGACAGTTTGAAATGTGGATGGTTTTGAATATACAATTTCACGGTATGCAGTGAGAAAACACGCTGATAAAATAAAAGTGCTTTAACTAGAAGAGCATAAAGAAAAGTTTATTTATTTAACATTGAACACGCTCTATAAACTATAGTTTAATTGGAGAAGTAAAATGTAAATTGGTTTTCATTAGTCTCAAGCGGGTTGTTTAAAATGAAAACATTATAAAACCACATTAAATTTACTAAAACGGGGCTGAATCGTGTAAAACTTTGAGAACTAACCTCCAACGTTTCAAATGCGACATTGCCGCCGTGGTCCCAGAGATAGACTTGACTTGAATATTGCTGTGTGAAAATCGTGAAAGTTTAATAATTACGAAATCAATTTACGAACTTGGTTTGCTAGAGACTCTTTCGTTTGCGCTGTATACAATAGATTAAGCCGTACTCGGCTGACTGAGTAGATTTGTTAGCCTACCCGACCATATACTGCTTGACTACAACAAACAATAGGTAATTGGGCAAGGTTTCTTGCCCAAAACATAACCATTAGTAGTGGTACCAATAGTGTTATAAATTTACTCATTTCAAAGTTACTACATGACTAAAAGTAATGTTTAAATTTATACACCTACTTACCAATATTACTGAAGAAAGCCTTTGAAGTTGTGTGGGTGCTGAAATAGGCTTAAATAGTTTTTGATTCAGCATGACACACGATTTTGTTCACAGTATCAACTTTGTACTACATTCTTTTTAAAAGCCCATTATACTCCAGCTAGTCTATGATGGTCGGGTTTTTATCGTTTACCGACGTTGCTGTCACGTTCTAACAAGTATGTATGTGCGAAAGTGACGCATAGCGTGATAAGCGATAAAATGGCAACCATGCTAACCCTCCAGGGGTAAATAAAACGTCGATTTATTTGAAATAGTTAGTGGGTTGCCCCATTATCAAGCTCGTAAATTTAGCTAGAAGCCAATTTGAAATACCCCGACTAAAATATCTGTGGCTATAAAACCTAGGAAACTAAAGTTTAGTAGACATTGATACCCATAATCCCAAAACTATGTAGTGTCTTTGCAAGTGAAAACTCCCGTAGGGAGTGACTTGATACTCGTACATAAATTCGTCTACGATAAAACGTATAAATATTTAAAAGGGAAAGATTGTCACTGATCTCTATGTAGATGGTCACAAATAAATCTACACTATATATCGAAGTGCACGTTAATATTATATTATTTTGTCTACCATGCAGAATGTATATAAATACGACGCTTTTTTACAATTGTAAAGCACGAATCAAATCATTCATTAAATGTAATAAATGTTTTGATTCATGTGTTTTGCTTTTTAAGTAGTCACACTACTATATATAAATTATAATCGTGATCGGGTAACCCAGTGGTTAGGGCGTCTGCCGCGAAAGCAGGAGGACGCTGGTTCGATCTCAGCCCTGCTCACCGGGGGCCTTGGTGACTTTTTCTGTAGTATATGACATCTCTTACAATTTACGGCACTTTCGTTCTGTTTGAATTTTGTAACACAGAAAAAAAAAATGAAAAATATAGCAAATATCTCTTTATTCGGCGTATTTGTGAAGTCCTGGTAATTTTAAAAAGCGTTAATCTGAAATTTCTTCCCTATACTGGAATCTAACATAAGTAGTTTATGTTAAGTCACTGTGCCCATCCCCAGGGGATCACGTGCTACATACATGCTTATAATTAAGTCTACCTTAATAATTCTGTTTACTTGGAACATCAAACATCACTTTGAAACGGAATAGTAATTTATAAGGATATTAAATAGCGTTACAGGGATTACATATTTCAATTGTAAAGTAGGTAAACACAGTTTATTTGCAGAATATTAAAATCATTGAAATTCCACCCTTAAAGTTTTCTATGAGACGGCAAAGTTCATCTTTCCTTCTTTTGTCAGAAAGTTATTCTGCCGTACTTTAATTAATTAGTCAACTTGACTTGTACTAATTACCTCTTTTTAGAACTGCAAAAACGATTCAACTTTTGTTATTGAGCTTCCAAAAAGGTTCGTGAAATAATTATTTAGTCGTCAGTCGGCACCTCGCTTTCCTTTCGTAGCTTCCGGAAATACAGCTATTTAACAATATCGCAGCGAATCCACAGGAAGCGCTGACAAATGGCTATTAGCTTAGAAACAATGTCACTGTTTCCTTCGCTGCGAGGATGTTAGTAATAACTATAACCTGAACAGCAATAATGCGGAAACAAGCGCGAGTGCGGACGTCCCCCTTTCTGCTAATATAACAGAGAAAAATATAATGAAAGGGATCATTTCCTGAAATTCCAATATCTGTGAGATTGGGAAGACAGGCTAAATTGAAGGATTATACGTTTTGTCTGTGTCAATACGATAAGAGCTGGGAAAGGCGGAGACGGCTCGATGTGAAATGCAAATAAAGGACAAAGAACATTTACAAAGATTGGTTGAATGGTGTTGGCAACAGCTGCGGCTTAGTGGTACAATTCTGACGCAGCCTGCAACCATCCTGAGGTATGCAGTGCTAGCGGCTACATCTGCCTCATCTTTGATATTGCTAATATCGAAACGAGCACTGTATTTAACAACTTATTTTTTAAGCATATTTTAATTTTTGGATAAAAACTCAGTCTTTGGAGGCTAACACTTTCTTCACGTATTACCGATAAACTTGCTGAACTCGTAGAACTAAGTAATTTATATTCGCTATCGTTCAGCCTGACAGAGATATAACAAAAAAACATTAAAAAAATTACTGTTAAAACTCTACTTACATTGTTTATTCCATTTCGTTAATCAAGTCGCATATAATGTTTTTATAAGGAATAAGCTATAAGCTACGCTTTTATCGGGAAAAAAAGGCAAAGGCTAAAATCTGACACACGATGCCAAGAAAAAGAATGAAAGCGATGATAACGATAAAATCAAAGAGTCAGGAGAGATCAAAGCTTTGTCCTCGTGATACCCTGGAAGCTGAATGAAAATATATTTGTACAACGAGAAAATAAAAAAATATACGCTGCGTATAGACACGTCAATGAATAATAAAGCCGGTAGGATGCGCGTAAAGCTAAACTCGGCAGTATCCTGTATAAACTGACGCCGTGGCTTATTGGCTGACTATGTCATTGCGGGAAATGAAAACATTTCCGAGTTCACAAATAAAACAGTGAAAGGAGGAGGGCTTGCGGAACCGGCTAAAAATAAATCAGATATATCGTCTCCATGTTTTTCATCTACTTCATTTAATCTAAATATACACCGTTGCGTTAACCAGCCTGTATTTTTAATATTACCTCAAACCGTCACCAAACGTAAATTTTAGTACTATGAAATTGCAACGTAATTTTTTTAAATGTAAGGTGCAGCAATATATTGTGTACACTTATTTGACACCACTTAAAAAATAAAATAAATAGAAAAAAGTAAGTTTTAATTGCAACATTGGTTCATAGTAGGTACTAATGCCTACGCCTGGTTAAAATTTGAGATAATATTTAAAATACGTACTGTATTAACACTGACAAACAACGCAGAACCACATGAAGTCATGAGAAAATGGGAGCATGGGCAGGCCTGTCCCACTCGCGCGTGTAGGTATCGAACTGTAAGTACCCCTTGCTAGGGGCCAAATCAGTAGGGACTCACGGGCGAGCGGTGACGCACGCGCGAGAGTTGTTCGTCGCATACCTACGTACTGATTCGAACGCCGTCACAGAATTTTATTTATATTAAAATAACTAAAGGGCGGAATTATTCAAGGCCTTTGGGTAGGTTCATCAGGCCTGTTTCAATTAAGGTACCTATCTAAGTAAGTACCTATGCCTAACTAGTTGCACGCAAATTTATTAGAATTAAACCTACATACCACTTAGACATATCTTAGGTTTATTCGAGCTAAAGTAGAGCAATATAAAAAGGTAGTAACTAAGTATTAAGATTATATTAAAAGAAGACAACATTGATATTATCATAAAAGGAACGAGTTACGCGATAGAAAGAGAGCGCACTTTACGTGAATATAATTGTAGGCATTCAGCGTTGCGCGGTCGGAATTTTAACTTAGTATTATCGTAACATCAGTCGTTATTTCTTTAAACGAGTTGTTGGAGAGGGATTTTGTACTTGTACTAATATGTATTCTGTGCCGTAACGAAGATCGTAAAGTCTATCTCCGTCTCTGTCACTCGAATAGTAAGTGTGACAGAGATGGAGATAGACTTTACGATCTTCGTTACGGTTTGCGGTCACACGCCTGTTATGTTTTCGGTGTTATTTACCTAAGTAGCTGCTAAGTGTAATAATTTATGCATGTAGATATACCACGCGTGCTATTTAATATTTATAATTCGCGTATTCTGTGTGTGTATATTATTGGATCAAGGGTAGGTACAAGATGCGTAGGTGATATGTACATTGAAATATCTTATTGTCGCCGAGGCGGACCGTATGCTTGTTTGCCACCGACGTCGTTCAAAAAAATGACAACCCTATCTTCGGCGAGGTGCGGAGTAATATCGACCTTCGCGCCGGGCAATAGAACTCAATAACAGCGCGGCTCGCGTGCGGTCCGTGCTAATAATAATTAATAGGCACGTAAAAAGGCGGCATTCGTGAACATCAAAACAGAGGGTCTTCTGTACTTGTACTATTATTTATTCTGTGGCATGGGCTAAATTGCGCTCTCTCCATACAAAAAGTTGCATTACCTACCTCTTGATGAACCTTAGAACCTTGATGTTTGAATCATATTCTTCAAATATCGTAAAACTCTACTAGCGGAAATACGCTTGAATTGAATGTTTCAACGATTTTCACGCGGATAAAGTCGAGGGTAGAGATAAGTACCTACTTTTACATACTTAATTGGGTATGGAATAGAAGCTAGGCAACGTACGTAGTTTTTTGTACATTATATTTACTCCCGATATTCAGTAAGGTACGTAGTAATTGTAAAGCACGAATAAAATCATTTATTAAATGTAATAATTAATAAATGTTTTTTTTGTTTTTTAAGTAGTCACACTACTATATACGAGTATAAATCATCAGAAGCAGCCGCGTCTGCCGCGAAAGGAGGAGGTCGCTGGTTCGTTCCCAGCCCTGCTCACCGGGGGCTTTGGTCACTTTTTCTGTAGTATATGACATCTCTTTCAATTTATAAGGTACGTAGTATTATTAACAAAGGTTTTATTAACAAATTTTCCATGGAACATGCTTGAGACATGTACGCAAGTAACTACAATTATTAAAAAGTTAAAATAATCGAAAAGAGGGTTGACGACAGTGTGTCGTGACTTGCACAACAACAATCACAGAATTTTCACAACCTAAGTATAACGAGAAAGGAAACCGGTAACAATGTAATATGCACCCATGGGTATCTCGCCGCCAGGACAAGACTATGCCTAAATTCTCGAGCGTTTATTTGACGTACCGAATTTTTACTGAAAATTGTATTTGTTGCGTAGATTCCAGTCCAACATAGAGTTTTGGCTGAAGGGTGTCAAATTCGTTGTTCCCACGACCAGTAGCATAATGCATCGAAGAAGTATCGTTTGTAACCTGGAATTTAAAAAACATATTTATATGTATTAGAAGTCTCAGTGTGCGTAGCCAAGATGCCAATCACTTAACGCTCGGTCGCGAACGAAACGAAACTATCATTGTCGCACTAATAAGGAAGAGTGATAGTGAGAGATCTACGATACGCCACGTAGCGTGAGCGATTGGCATCTTGGCTATGCACTCAGCGTGCGTAGCCAACATGCCAATCGCTCAAGCTTAATAACGTATCGTAGCTACCTCTCTCTATCACTTTTCCTTATTAGTGTGACAATGACAGTTGCGTTTCGTTAGCGACTGAGCATGAGCGATTGACATCTTGGCTATGCACTCAGGTCAGATGGCAGTCGCTTTCGTAAAACTAGCGTCTACGTCCAATCTTGGGATTAGTTGCCAAACAGGATCCCAAGGTTCCCAGATCCTACACATAATCCGCGAAAACGCTAGGAAGAAGACGTATTTGAAGCCTTTTCGCTTACATCATGACGATAGTACCAGATCACTAACCTAAATTTATAATAGTGTAAGTACAGGATTTTTAGTTCGCAATTCAGTCGTCGGTGGCCTAGCGGCGCGGCCTTGCCTAAGTCACCGTATCTTAATGTCGACTACTTTAGTCCAAATGGGATCCCCAATAGTAGGTAATGCTTTGAATAAAACTATCGAACCATTTATTGAGCATATACTTGATTACTAACCCCGATCAATATACGAGTATGTACTCATTTTATAAATCTTACCTAGTAAGACTTAGGTATAAACTGTTCATGTTTACGATTTAAGCTAACATGGTCATTTGCATTATAACTAATATTTGAAACGGGAAATATCGGGTGCTCAATAAAACAAACATACATGGTAATTATCCCGTTTCAAATATTAGTTATAATGTTCATGTTTAGTCAAGTCGTTTACTTAAGATGATCTAACAAGCCCAAAATTTCATAAGGAAACTTCGGTTGAGTATAAATAGATATTGTAACTTGCCCCAGGTTATACGCAAATATTTACATATATTTATGATCAGGATCTAATTTAATAACGAAAATAATGTTACTTTGCTACTCCGCCAAACGTTTGGCGAAATAGCACAGTATATTTCCGTTATTAATTTGGAATTCCGCAAAGTAACGCCTGATTCAATAAATTTTCTAATTTAAACTATAACATGGCTACATATGAATATTTTGTTAAATTGCGGATAACAGTCATGTATTTTTAGTCACTACGCACGACATGTTTCTATGAGCTTCAGGCCCCATTAGCTGATCATAGAAGGCCTCTAAAACAGTAAAAAAAATTTAAAGTGGTTTCCGTATTTTTTTATAATATGGTCAGGATAATTTGCGAAAACTATCATTTTTCATCTTATCGCTTAGGTACCTACTCAAAAATGCTTAAGTAGGTTTTTTGCGAACTTGATAGTACGCCTCGATAGGTACGTATTGGAATAGTTAAAGTTGTATAGATAAGCTTGCTCTTTAGCGACGTGCCTGTTATTTTACCTTTGTCACTAAGCCATTGTGTGTATATATATGTTACGTGTGCCATAATTAGTACCTTTGTGTGCATTGTATTGTACTATTAAGCTTAATAGTCAGGTTAAATGACCTTTTCAATATTAATAATCCCATTCGATTGGTTGAGATTGCTGGAGGCAAAGGTTCCGCAATACAACGAATAGGATATTAATGAGTAATGGTGATGGCATGACTGGGTAAAAGGCTCTACTAACATAATGGAGGAACTAACGTCCCGATATTTCTTTCAGAGCGTGATTTGTTTGCTCTCTCAGTACCGTCCAGTAAACCAATACACACATGTAACATGGGGTTAGCCAACTAAGCCGGGGGTAAGTTATTTATTATTAAATATTAAAGATGTCTGTGTGAGATAGTCCCCAAATATTTATATATTTATTATAACGCGGTAACCATAATGGCCCGTCCGGCGGAGCAAGACTCCCATATTGAACGAATCCATTGCTGCACCGAAAGAGCCAATCACGGCAATACGTATCGCGCGATACTGTTAGGGTCACTTGCACTTGCAGCACTCCCCGGGTTATGTGGTTGTTGTATGGAAATTGACAGTCAAACTACGGGTTAGCGGTTATCCCTGGTTGGTGCAAGTGGGCCTTAATAAATAGACGCTACGTCTTATTAGAGCATAATAATATTCTAAAGTAGAAAACTCCCGTGAGTATCAGACATATTAAAATTCTCATAGCGGGTTACTCACGTCAATAAAGTCGAAAATAGCTCGACATGTTTCGGAACAGTCCGTGTCCCTTATTCATGAGTCATGCGTGTAGCCGCGGCGACTGCTCTACGCACACTGCGAGCCCCAGCGCGGTCAGCTCTCGAGAGTCGAGACGCTACACGCATGACTCATGAATAAGGGACACGGACTGTTCCGAAACATGTCGAGCTATTTTCGACTTTATTGACGTGAGTAACCCGCTATGAGAATTTTAATATTCTAAAGTATAACAATAAGTTCTTAAGTATTTATAAGTTTCTTTTGTGTTTTAAAGTATAACTAATTATAAACTTTTATATGCAGTAACACGAGCTATTCGGTACTACAATATGGTATTTGACAGTTAGTTTTGGAGCATTCGACAAGAATATCTCTTACGAAATGCCATTCTTCTAATAAGAAGTTTCGAAACCGCTTAAAAAGAGAACAACTTAGGCCCACTTGCACCACCCAGGGTTAGCCGCTAACCTAAAGTGAAGCTGTCAAATTCAATACATAAAAGCGCTTAACTCCGAGTTATGTGACTAACCCCGGGTGGTGCAAGTGACTCTTAGTGTCTAATAATATCTCATGTCTTGGCTAACAAATTGGCAGTATATTCTCGAGTTTCATGGATTGGGTTGAAGTAGCTGCTATACAGGCAAAAGCGTTTCGTAAAGGACACCCTTAGCCCCTAATCTCCTGGTCTTCCTACCTTATTTCCAGGCTTATGCCAAGGCCCATGGAGCCTGGGATCCTCTCTGGCAGCCCAACCACAAAATTTGGAGTAAACTAGCGCTTGTTTTTTTACAAAAGCGACAACCACATGATCTTCTTTTACTTTAAGTATTTAGATTAATTGTCCGGTATCCTCGCAATGATTTCTTTCTGTTAATCTGCATCTTTTGAAATAGGTTTAAACGGGGGCTAAAACTAAAAGACGATTCTAGTGATCTAAACGGATTAGGGTTTAAGAGACTGGTGTATAAATTCAGCTGATATTTTTGCCATGAGTTTTCATAGTGGAGAAACATTTTTACAAGTTTTAATACAAAAATTGAAAGATATTTTTTATTAGTTTTCTGGCTAAACAGTAACTTTTTTTACATAAATGAATATGCAGTTATAAATTTTAGGTAATACTCTATCCAAAAATTATAAATAGTGTATATCTATTTCTGTGTTTTTATTCTTAAACTACAAATCGCTTTGTTCAGCAGTATAAAATATGTGACGTTATGTCATTGGCTTCCCATGCCTTCGGGGGCTCGCAGAGAGCGTCATGTCGCTCCGCGGTCTGACAATATTTACAAAAATGAGATACTAGGAGTGTTGAGGAACGTGTAAGTAGTGGATATCGAAAAATTGCGTGGCTGAGTAGCTCCTTGTATAGTTGTAATCCTTTGGTATGCCTATTTATGAAGATAACGTGTAAATGTTGTATTTTCACGCGTTATTGTGCAAAAACCGTATCTCGCGCTAATTTGAACATATACCGGACTCTTAAACTATATTTTAATTCTGTGTCATTAAGGAATCAGAGGGAGGCCTCTACCAAGTTAAACAAAATTTCATTAAATTACGTACTTGAAAATTATTCAGAAATGTTTGCCCAAAAACCCTTTGCATAAATATTCATATAACGCGAACCGCTTTACTTCTTATTAAACAGTTTACAAGCAATTTAATTACAAAATTTGCAATCAAACTTAATAAACACCCCTTTCAATAAAATAAAAGTATGGTTTTCAAACAAATCAAAAGTATCACTGACTTACATCCGAAATAATGTTATTGATTTGCGCAACCTTTATATTTATTTGGGGTTCTTTGCACGGACATGCTGGCAAAACAACAACAAGTTACAAGCAGAATGCACAAAAACTTTATATAGAAATCCTCCTATATTGAACTTAACTATTATATAAATATAGGGCGAGTTTGAAACACTAACATAACATTGATTAAATATATTATATCATAGGTATTATTTCAAGTCCATTACCTGAATAGAATTCAATGCATTGAATGCAATGCATGCGGTTTTTGAACGCATTATTGAGGGCTAATGATATGTGGGTATATAAACAGTTAAACACTTAGAATTATTATCTCTCGATATTAATTATGGCCTGACAACCGCATGACGCAGCAGTTTTTTTTTAAATTTATATGCGTCCCCATTTTTTTCATTCGGCAAATGCGACTAGATTATTTTTAGCCTAAAACATTTGTATAGGTGGATGACGTAGCTAACTTCCTTCTCAAAAAATCTATTTACAGGGAAGTGAATGAAACGAATGAAATCTCTATCATTAGTAAAATTGTATAAAGAAAAAATCCAAATTCAAAATGAAGATTCATATCTATACACGATTGTTGTTAGTGCGAAACAAGTTTTAAATTTTTCAAGTGTATAGTGTATCGATATTGTCTGTTCGTAAATATGTTGTAGGTACGGGATAATCAACACCGCGGCTCTAGTGTTTTAAAGTTCATTCAGCAGATATCTTTATAAAAAAAATATGATAGGTGTTGCAAAACTCTTAATTTTGACAGACGGTCCATTTATTGCAACGATGTTTTCACTATTAAAATAAATATTTACAACATACATACTTCATATTATTTACAATACAGAAGTAGGTATTAAACGGCAACTCTAATTGTATGGTTACAATTGTATGATTACAATTTACAATTACCTACATGATTATGTTTTTTAGGATTGTCATTCGCTTGACGCAATATATCGTTGTTCAAGCCAGGTACTTACACGATGGGCACATGGATAAAAAAGCAGGACTTTAATTAATACAGGAAAAGTTTTCACTTTATTAAATTAATATTTATGCATATACAAATGAACAATCAGCATAACTGCTAGATCGACTACATGCTTCCACTAAACATACACAAATAAACAAATATCATAACTTAATAGTTAGTTTTCAAAGTTAATAATAGTAAGTTTTTATATAAATAAATATAAATAGTTAACTATCACGTTTTCAAGATTTGAGCTAGTTTTGTTTTAGTGCCGTTGTCATGGACCGCTAATTATGTTGCAAGTTTACGACATCCAGAGATGGCCGCCTCGGCCGTAACTCGGACATTACGCAGGTCATTTGCGACGGCAGTTGCACTGAGATGTACGACGTAGGAGCTTTATTGTTCAATAAACTACTATCGCCCTAATACAATGGGAAGAATAAATAGAAGTGTAGGAAGAGACGAGGGGAGAAGTAAATGTTGCGAAAAATATGGGGTATACAACATGATTTTGTTATGTGTAATAATACTCTGCGGTGAATATATTGAACACACTGAACAACTTTTGCAATACCGCCGACTTCGTAAACGCGAAAATAGATTTCGTTCCGCCTGTTAAGTGACTGTTGTGACAAAACTTTTTGTTGACACAAATCAAAATTATTTCATTTAATATTTTTTGATTTGTTATTGAAGTAGTAACAGTACTATATATAAATTATAAATTGAAATAGATGTCATATACTAAAGAAAAAGACCAACATCGACGAAGGCCAATCCGAGGATCGAACTCGGGTCTTCAGCTTACGCGGCTAACGCCATAACCACTAGGCCAACTGGTCCTATCGAAATGCCGGTGAATTTCTCGAGTATATGCATTGTTGTACATTTTCGTTTATACTGTAAAAATATTAAAAAAATATTTTACTATGTGCAAATCAAGCTTTCCAAATGATTCCCCACATAACTTAGTAACTAAATTTCAAACCGGTAGCTTTAGTAGTTCTCACACAGACTGAATCATACCATAAGGGTTCCATTTTTACCATTTTGGTACGGAACCCTAAAAATATATTAACGGTAGAATTGACGACTTGCCTGTCCTCTCCTTATGGTTCACATACAGAAACAAACAGCTCGTTGAATAACTATTAGACACCAAAAACATGGAGTTGCTAAGTGCAATTTTGCACCTTTATCAGAATCTCAGAATAGGTACTTAAGTTTCATCTTACTTTTAAATAAATGAAACATGTAGGTAGTAGCTTTATACATTATCAACAATAGCCTTATTTAATATTAAATATTGGACTTACCGCTTCTCAAAGGGAAACTTACAAGAACACATTTCAGAATTCTTAATATCTTATTAATAATACTTTCTCTGTTACATAGTTTAGCAAGATCGTCGGGTTTTCAAATACAATAAGTATTAAGCATATACTTAAAAACTAATTCTTATGAGTGTAATAGTGAAGTACTTGAATACATTTCTCTTTGTGTGTTTTTGTGAATCGTGACACATGACAGTTCTCCTGAGGCTGGCAAGCAGGGATGGCGCTTATTCCGTCTATGGGCAGTCGCATCTACGTGGCTTTCTTCGCGACGGTCTTCTGGGGAATGGGTGAGTGACAACCTAAATGATAACGGATTGTGACATTTACTTATAAATAGTTTTATCCTACCTAGATCTTCAGGAAAATAAAGTGGAACTTCGATAACCCTAATCTCATGGGAAATGTACAACAATAACGTTAGACGATTTTTTGACACAATGAGGATGTTACCTAAAACTAAAACATTTTTGTTGGACTTAGTGAAGATTAGATTGGTTTTGTTTGTTATATTGGGAGTTACAAGGGTACATTTAATAAAAAAGATAAACTACAATAGTAGTTATTATTTAAACGTTAAGTACTTTACTATTACCCTACCATTTATTAGAATCGACAGAACTTTTAACGTACCTAAATAGTTAAATTTTTATTTCAGAAAATTCAGAATACATATAAATATACAAAGTTCCTTTTACTACATGATCTTTATGATCAGGCTTCGAGGAATTTTCAGTATTTCATTATCTGAAGCCTGGGAAATAAAGGAAAATGTATTTTCCTTTATTTCCCAGTTAACATGGCGATCACCTACAAACACAAAATATTGTATTACATGTGCTCCATCCACATTGCTTGCTGGTAGGCCTACGTGGATAAATGATATTTGAATTCATGAATAAATGGCTCGAATTGTATTTTTTTAATTAATGCATATTATACAAGATGTAATGTTTTGAAAAGATGTGTCCCGCCGAGTTTCTTGCCGGTCCAAAGTGTTAAATCTTCTCGGGTCAGTGTTGTATGTTGTTTATAGCTGCTGTAGCTTTATTTATTTTCCATTCGTCGTTCAAAAGTGCTGTGTATTATGCCTATATTCTTATTCTATACGGAAAATAAATAATTTCATTTAATTTCATTTTGTTGATACCCATTACTACAATATCGTCGGACATGTGACCCAACTCACTGGCTCATAACGTTCCACCAAGCCTTGTTGGGATCGTTTTATTTATAAAAAGAAACTTTTTTAGTTATCTTTCCCAGAATTGCTGCTCATTATATTGACCAAAGGTAGTGTTGCCGTTATTTCGTGTTTCATCGCGTTTCATTCTTTGTTATAGTAGCCGACTTCTGTGCCTTTTTTTTATGGGGAGGAAAAATCCGTTATGTATACTTCTGCACCGCAGGGACAGTGCAGAAGTTATGTCGGAGTCTCGCCGACTAAAAAAAAACCCCTTTTCCTCTTCGCCGCAATTAGGGTGGCTCTGGGACCTCGATAGAACTCGCCAGTGCCACCTTTGCGTCACGCCTCTGAGGGTTCCCCCTTGTTTTAGGATGATGTCAGTCTACGACCCCGAGGACTTCTTTTAGTCGCCTCTTACGACAGGCAGCCTAGTTTACGCCTTTTTTTAGATTCCTTAGTTAACAAGGAACCGTTTGGTGTAACTATTCAGGGTTTAAATAATCTTAGAGTTAGACTTAGAATCTAGAGGTAAAGGAAATTTGAAATTTGACATGGATATGATGAATAAAGTTAAATATCTGGGCAACGGAGCAAAGCTTGGGAGACTCGAAAACAGCTTTTTTTTAGATATAAACCCTAGAGCTAGATAAAATTTTCGGTGCCAAAACCCCCATATCCAAATCGTTAGAGCCGTTTTTGAGATCGCCGAAATATATTTATATATCATCATCATATCAGCCATAAGACGCCCACTGCTGAACATAGGCCTCCCCCTTGGACCTCCATATGTACCGGTTGGAAGCGACCTGCATCCAGCGTCTCCCGGCGACCTTCATAAGGTCATCTGGATAAGGCTATATACCTATAGATATTTATGTACCTGCAATAATTGCTCGCTTAAAAGTATTATTAGACAATGCCACCGGCACCGCCGTGGTAATCACTCGTTAATTTTTTCAAAACCTAATTGCATTACTATAGGTGATGCTTAATTATTATTCAGTAGTACAAAGTGTACAGTCTATTGAACATGTATACGTAATGTAATAAGAGAAAATTTCAACAGATTTATCAATTCAATAAATACTATCTAAGATAAAAGACGCTCAAGCCACATTGTGGCTCTGGCCAGGCCTATGGAAAGTATGGAACTCTCCGCGCGAACTGGAATCGATCGTCTTTGCCCTGTGTCGGTGCCGACTCACGGGCTGCCTACACATCCCGCGCCCGCCGGTGCACGCCACCGCTAACAATATAATAGGTACATAATATTTCTAATCGTAACCAACCCTAGCGAATTGTGCACTGGGCGTCAATTTTTTTTTGCGTAGTGTTCTCAAAGCGGTTGAGGTATATTTGCTTTTTCTATGAGGAATAAATATCTGTTCTTAATAACTATAATATAATCTGTGATCTTGCTTTCAATTAATATCCCATTCTCTTTGGAGTCACTCACAGTTTCCCAAAAATCATCTGATAATAATTTATCTTGAAAGGCGAAATGTCGATGAGTCCATCATGTCAGTCATTAATAAAACATTAATAAAATTAACACAGGGTCAGCTTGGGTACCTTAGGAAGTAAAACCACATATTCAACTATTTTTTTTCGACTGTATTACAAAGAGTACTTATATAAATGTAAGGGTAGTTGTAATGACAACTACAGAGTAAGAAATAATAATGAAGTTAGACAAATTAAAGACTATCACTAATTAGAACGTTACTACGTGCTACCTGGCCTAGTACCTCGAAAATCGAATGATTGTGGATTTGTAACTCCATCTCTGTCACACTTGCATATTAGAGTGAAAAGAGGATTTTCCGTCAATGCAAATTTTCCATGTTCATGGCAGGCGTGTATAGGTACCTACTAAGTAAATTCTAACATGTGACGTAGATATTTTTACGTTTTTCTTGACATTTACAATTGCTATTTACACAGACTACCTCAACCCTATGCGGTATTACTATTAGCTTAGTTTGACAGAATGCTGACACTTGTGACTTGCGAAAATTCGTAAAATTTATAAACACGACCTGAGCGAACAGAACATGCGACCTTAGCGGGACGTCACACTGTATGCGATTTGCACTGCATTATGTGTGAGTGAGACAATGCTATGCGCGTGTATAACGCTATCCCCCTTACACACGGCGTGCGGTGCGAACCGCATCCAGTGTGACATCCGCCTGAAACTTGTATGCCTTGACGCTCGTAGAGTCTGTCTATGCTAAGTTTCCTAGACTTTGATAGTCAAGACTGTAAAAGGGTTAAGTAAACGTCATAATTACATAGAAGTTTGACGTTTTAAATAACACTTTGAGTGTTAATTTGCTTAGAACAGACAACATGGTTGTGTAGTGCTCATGATGTGATGTTTAATGTAATATTCAAAATTTTATTGACAGGTGCGCTGGATGTAGATTCGTAAAGTATGTTATTATCTACGCGTAGGCGTAACATAGCGGTTGAGAGCACAAATATATGTATAACTGTTAAGTACGCAATTCTAAAATACCAAATGAAATGGCTCACAAAACATTGTATTCTCTTACCTCATTGCCTTTACATAATATTCTAATATTGAGCATCATACATCACCGAGAAGATTTTCTCTGAACATGAGATTTCTCTCGTCGTCAGATCGGCTTATCTGGCTATCATCCTACTTAACTACGTACATACAACTGTAACGTACAATATTTCAAATGAAATATTTAATGCAGCATTTGGCTTATACTCTTTGTTCTTTATTCGAAATATTATATTTCATATGAGTGGTTTTAATATGAAAATCAGTAAAAAAGGAACATAGTTACTTAATTATTCGGTATGAAAACTGACAGATTGATGTTAATTTCCGCGTATTTGTTATTTTCCCATTGTCAAACGTAGAGGATGACAGAGAGGATATGATGTGGATATCTTCTGCTCTCAAATTAGTAGTTCGTATACCTACTTAAGAGGTATCTTCATAAAAAATATTGTAATTATTGCAGTGTAATTATTGCACTTTTTTTGGCTACTTTTTAGTTGCTACTAAAAAGCGAAAAACATATGAAAATAACAGTTTTATAATAAACATTAAGATATAAAACATATCTAAATAGGCATTTGTACAAAATAAAGGTTTTAATACAAACTGTAAATAAACGTAAATCGTTGCTCTTATCGTTTATTCACATGCTCCTTTTGTTCGCAAATGAATACTTAATGTTTCCACGAGGTAAGTCCTGGCGGCTTAAAATTTCAAACTCATAAGCACCCCAGTAACATTGAGAAGCGGAAATCACTGTCAATAATAAATGAAGGACTGACGTTGGGAGGTCCGCTGGCGTTGATCGGCAAAGCTTGAGAAAGGTCACCCCCGTGAAGTTGACCGCCCCATTTTTTTTTTCCGCAAATGGCATCGTTAGATCGTTAGTTTATCGTTAGTTCACGTTAGTTTAGTATTTAAAATCGTTAGGATCCGACTACAACATACATTTTTTTTAAAAACAATATTGGGGCGGTCAACTTCACGCTACCGCCCCAAAACCACTTTTATGGTTTTTATCAATTGTAATCGTTAGATAATCGTTAGTTCACGTTAGTTTAGTATTTAAAATCGTTAGGATCCGACTCGAAATATATTTTTTTATTTTTTAAAGTGGGGCGGCCAACTTCACGCTACCGCCCCAAAACCACTTTTACGGTATTTATCAATTGTAATCGTTAGATAATCGTTAGTTCACGTTAGTTTAGTATTTAAAATCGTTAGGATCCGACTACAACATACATTTTTTTTTTTAAACAAAATTGGGGCGGTCAACTTCACGCTACCGCCCCAAAACCACTTTTATGGTTTTTATCAATTGTAATCGTTAGATAATCGTTAGTTCACGTTAGTTTAGTATTTAAAATCGTTAGGATCCGACTCGAAATATTTTTTTTTATTTTTTAAAGTGGGGCGGCCAACTTCACGCTACCGCCCCAAAACCACTTTTATGGTTTTTATCAATTGTAATCGTTAGATAATCGTTAGTTCACGTTAGTTTAGTATTTAAAATCGTTAGGATCCGACTCGAAATATTTTATTTTATTTTTTAAAGTGGGGCGGCCAACTTTACGTTACCGCCCTAAAACCACGTTTACGGTTTTTATCAATTGTAATCTGTAGATATTCATTAGTTCACGTTAGTACAGTATTTACAATCGTTAGTATCCGACTCCAAATATTGGACCGCTTCGCTCGCTCGTTCGACAATTATTACTAGTGGTCACCCCGAACTTGAACTCACGGCCTCGGTAACCCGTTGACCGATTTAGCTCATATTAAAACCTAAAAACTATATTTTCCTCAACTAACCACCTACTTACCAAATTTCAAGACAATCCGATAAACGTTACTCGAGTTATCGTCAAACGAACATGCATAAAGACATTCATGCATACATACATACATATACACACAAACGACGGAGTGCCCAAGTAAATTGGGAGAACTCCGCTAGTGGCCTCGAACGTAAGTAAACTGGTATACCCTCGTTTTGTCGAACAACTTTTTGCCTAATTTCAGTTCGCCTAAAAACGTTTAGTATAATCAACGGTTTGCCTAAAGTCATTTTACATAAACTCGTTTCACACAAAAATCATTACATCGAAAGTCGTTTTGCCTACTGGTCATTATTTATAATTATTGTTTCGTCGAATATTATTTTGCCTAAATATCGTTTCGTCGACTGCCATTTCGACTAATTATCGATTTGCCGAAAAAAGATATACCAAACATAGGGGAACCAATAAGTAACCAATAGATGATATTAATCAACAAATTAGATACCACCGCTTGAAAAAAAAACATTCAAGCAAGGTTAGGTTATAAGAAATAAAACTTTTTTTTTACCCGATCGACCGGATTGGTTAGCTAGCGCTCGTTAGTTTTCTAGGCTAGGGCAGAGTAAAGAGCGAGATAAAATACTTACTTTTAATTAGTTGATAGCTTACCATCACCCTCACGAAGTCTAAAAAAACCGGCCAACTGCGTGTCGGACCACGCATAATGGTGGGTTCCGTAGCTACATAAGATAAGAAAACCATTGGGGTAAAAGGGAGTAAGTGCCTAAATATTACTAAGGCACTTACGCCCTTTTATTATTTATAGATTTTTGCCGAAAACTAAAATACGGCATAAAATTCTTTCAAAACAATTTTCTTAGTATTTATTAGTTTATATAACAGAAAGTATGTTCCCAGAGTCGACTATTGGGTCGCCAATTATTGGGGTGTTGACACTAATGCAATCCAATAATCGGAAGCAAAAAGCCAGGTATGTTCCCAGAGTCAGTTTAGGTACGACGACGAGCGAAGCGAGGAGGAGTGTTAGATTGAATCGTGACCAACAACACGCGAGCGAAGCGAGCGTGCCACCACATCAGAAAGTATGTTCCCAGAGTCGACCTATTGGGTCGCCAATTATTGGGGGTTGACACTAATGCAATCCAATAATCGGAAGCAAAAAACCAGGTATGTTCCCAGAGTCAGTTTAGGTACGACGACGAGCGAAGCGAGGAGGAGTGTTAGGTTGAATCGTGACCAGCAACACGCGAGCGAAGCGAGCGTGCCACCACATCAGAAAATATGTTGCCAGAGTCGACCTGTTGGGTCGCCAATTATTGGGGGTTGACACTAATGCAATCCAACAATCGGAAGCAAAAAGCCAGGTATGTTCCCAGAGTCAGTTTAGGTACGACGACCCAATTTTGTTTAAAAAAAAAAATGTATGTTGTAGTCGGATCCTAACGATTTTAAATACTAAACTAACGTGAACTAACGATTATCTAACGATAACAATTGATAAATACCGTAAAAGTGGTTTTGGGGCGGTAGCGTGAAGTTGGCCGCCCCACTTTAAAAAATAAAATAAAATATTTCGAGTCGGATCCTAACGATTTTAAATACTAAACTAACGTGAACTAACGATTATCTAACGATAACAATTGATAAAAACCGTAAAAGTGGTTTTGGGGCGGTAGCGTGAAGTTGGCCGCCCCACTTTAAAAAATAAAAAAAAATATTTCGAGTCGGATCCTAACGATTTTAAATACTAAACTAACGTGAACTAACGATTATCTAACGATTACAATTGATAAAAACCATAAAAGTGGTTTTGGGGCGGTAGCGTGAAGTTGACCGCCCCAATATTGTTTTTAAAAAAAATGTATGTTGCAGTCGGATCCTAACGATTTTAAATACTAAACTAACGTGAACTAACGATAAACTAACGATCTAACAATGCCATTTGCGGGAAAAAAAAATGGGGCGGTCAACTTCACGGACATAGAAAGGTCAGTTGTTTCATAGTTTTATCACATATTATATATATACTTACCGCCTTATTCATAAAAACTTAACAGACTCTTAGTTAAAATATATTTTGTTACTTTTTAACAAACGCACATGTCAAACTGACAGATAAATAAAAACAATAAATTAGCTAACGGAGGTTTGATGAGCATTTATGAATAACGGCATTAATCACCTATTTATTTAAACATTATTGCACAGTATTTTATTTACTACATATCATTTTTACGAACGGATACGTAACTCTAAAAAAAAACTACGCAAAAACATTGACGCTCGGTTTCCCGCGCACCCGTAGAAACACTAGGGTTGCCTATGACACTATGATTTCTTATGACACAATCAGCCACTGTCAAATTTATACACACAACCTATGTATGGCAGTTGCATGGTGTTATGTGTGGCAGGGGTAGCCCTTAAGAGTCATGTGTTGTGTGGCAAGTTCGCGCGGAAATTTTAGGCATAGGCGTGGTTTTATTCTATACTTAAATTAAATATAAAGCGAAACAAATTATTGAAATAAAACTAAACGAATTATCTTACATTTTAAGTAAAGAAAATAAGTTGAATAAGTAAGCTGTTGTAAAAATAAATAAACCGTAACTGAGCTCTGAAAACGAATTTATATAATTGGACAAAGACGAGAGAAAACTGATTATAGCTAGTCCAATTATATTGAAGAGAGATTTGTAAACTTTTAACGGGGATAAGAGGCGTTTTAAAACACTGACCACTAGTCTGTTTATACCACTCTGTCTCTACAACAT
This sequence comes from Lathronympha strigana, assembly GCA_949128165.1. NCBI lineage: Eukaryota > Metazoa > Arthropoda > Insecta > Lepidoptera > Tortricidae > Lathronympha > Lathronympha strigana. The sequence continues at coordinate 6,930,875 of OX421907.1, read as the reverse complement.
AGTAATGTTCAACAAGATTTGCCAAACTACTGAGTGAGTGCTATTTTCCGGGTGCTAAAAATCCTCGCTGTTAGATAACTTAATTATACACCGTGTGCCTTTGGCAGACGTAATAAGTGTGTGAACAACTACAGCATCTCGTCGAGTAGCGTGAGCTAGCGTGATGTAGGTACCTACGTCCTTGTCTATTTTAAATACTCACTGACTTAATGGAACGAATATGTTAAAATATTGATAGTCTATATTATTTTCATGTTTCTGGTTCGTATGTGATTAATCGAGTCCCAGAAATCAGTAACAGATGAAAAAGATAATTATGTTCATTAACTTTCAGCATTCGTATTTAATGACATCGACTCGATGAAGGGAAAAGTAATTGGCTTTTAAATTAAAATCAATATCAATCGAAGAGTACTGTACTGCTATAATATAAATACCCAAACTACACACTGTTTATGTAAATTATCGTTAACTCTTCAGTCGAATTCTTTTTTTTCTTCTTATCTAATCACCTCGTAACGGCATAGTCTGACCACCCAATTCTGCTAGTAACAGTATAAAATAAAGAAGCTCAATGTACATACCTCATCACCAGTCATTCCCTCAATTCTGAGGATTATGACATGTAATTCTCTTCAAGAGCATAGTCCTCTAGAATAAATTGCATGGATGCAGTTATTTGGGAGCACCATGTAGTAGGGAGTCTTTGCTCGTCATTATGACTACTAAAGTACCTGTTTTACAGCTACTTAATCTTACTTAGGTACCTTAAACGAATCTAACTCAAACAGGAAGTCCCTATGCGCCGTGTTCGTACCGCATACTCGGAATCTCTGAAATTCGGGAGCTCCGGCTTACATGCACCGAATATTTCCAAGAGATGAACTTGCATTATAATCTGTTTCTGAACGCCTTGCCGGGGGTAGGGGGATTCTTTTATGTATATTTCTCTTTATTAAGCACAAAGGACTACTTTAGTTCATTATTTATTTAACAAATATAATTTCGCTTAATTTCAGCCGTAAGTTTATCTTTATTCAACTATTATTTTTAGTCAGAAACGTCTGCAACTAATACCAAATTTCTTATAAAGAAAAGATAAAAGGAAAAACTCATGACCTCTAGCGGGAAAAATAATAGTTGAGTATGAGGTAGCAAAATGTTAGCTCAATATATCTTGAGAAGTCACTTGCTGATTAAGAAGTACTTTCTTACGGTAGATGATGGTAAGCCTACCCCTAAGGCACATATGATGGATATGGTGAAGAAATTCGGCGACACGGGTCTCGGTAGCTCTATTTATCTTTATTATTCAGTATTAAAATTTGATTCAGACAGCCAGGCACACATCATTTTAAAAACTCTCTTTATATGTGACTGCTCATTGCATATTATATGTGCACGTAAAATATTAGTGACTTTTGGCTCTCTTCTTTTTTTTATGCAGGTCCGTTTGTAATGTCGGTGATCAAACATGGCCCGCAGGCCATAGCTAAAATTCAAAAAGGTCTATAAAAAGTTGTATATTGATACATTATAAGACATAATTGTAAATATAAATGTAAAGTTTTTGAATTTTGATAATTTTGGATTTTTATATTTTGATATTTTTAAGTATTCTAACATAGTTATGCAAGTAAAGTACTTTGTTAGTAACAATTATTCCGATACAAAGGTGGAACATAACACGCCGTTGTACACCATGTAGGTATACACGCGTTCATAATTGCATGGGCAGTTTATGAATGAATTCATTCATAAACTCCCATGCACTTTTGAACGCGTGTGTACATTATATTGCCTAAGTATTAGGTAGGTATCGTTTCTTCGTCTTGTATCTTAAGCTGTCTAAAAGTCTTCAGATAATTACTGGCGGGATATTTATATAGATTACAGCTTCAAACTTATAAGTTATAACATCGCCGTATACCTCTAATCTAAGGCCGTGTTCGTTTTATAAAATGTAATTCTGGCATCTAACTTCGATATTTAGTCTGGTACGTGAGCCCTGAGGCGCGCAAGACTTTAAAAGCTATTTATTAAAGTAAATGCGCCTCCACACTTCACAAATCGAGAGTGCTCCGTGCATGCCGAAGCATTCTGAATATCAATTGTGACGTTCCATTATTCTGGTTTTGATATTTTCGTGTTGAAAACTCGAGAAATGCAAGAGTTTTATTCGGCTATTCTATTCTAAATCAGTACCTATATATGGTCTGGCCTGTAATAGGAGCAATAAATGTTTACATTTATGAATGATGATGACCTCCAGGTCTGTTTTTGACATATTTTTGTAACATATATTTCTTGTATATGACTGTATGTGTTCTAAAGAATAAAAAAAAAAATTGTAGAAAGTACTTCCGAAACTGAACAACGTTTATGTACTCAGCGACGTTTAAAAATAACGTGTGTATTGATTTTGGGAAGGCGCAATGTACACACGCGTTCAAAAGTGCATGGGCAATTTATGAATAAATTCATTCATAAACTGACCATGCAATTTTGAACCCGATAGTACTTAGAAGTTTGTCATTTTTCCTACAATGATAAGAGACATCAATGCGACTGATGTTAACGTGCCAACATTGAAGATGTAGTTTGTATGAAAAAATTTAAACCTACAGAGTACATCATTCTTTAAAGTTGTTGAACAAAATATATTAGTTTTGAGGAGTACCTACCTACTACCTACGATTAAATTTATTGCTCTTATTACAGACCACACCCGGTATGTTTGCGGTGGCTGAATTAGGTTGCGGTCACTTTAACAACTTTTACTCGTGTGCCTACCTAGTAGTATATCAAAAATTGTTGTTTTAGGGTTAAACATGCTGTTAGCAGAGATAACAATATGTATATCAGAAGGAAAACTACTTCTACTACGTAGGAGATCTAAGAGTCAACGTCTCGCCAAGTATTCTAGAAACTAGAGTTAATTTAATCTAAAAGTTAAATATTCTACATGTCTATTGTGTTTATTATACGTAGATTGATTGGAGACATACAGCAAGTCATAAGTATTTAACATAAACTTTATACTCACTTAGTTAAAAAGGCTGTCCATTCTAGAGTGTACCTGCTCCAGAGTTGAACAATTTCAAAAAAATGATAATATTACAATAAAGAATCTCCCTTTTATGTGCGTTTTGTACAAGATCTTAATATTTTATGATCGAGGTAACGTACGCGGAATATACAAAATTGCATACTTTATGTCAACACGATCGTTAAACAAGGTTAGTACACGTGACGAGTTTACAGCGATAAGGATAGCAGACTCGCTTTGAAGACGGGAAATAGTAGCATTTGTCTCGAGATAAATTAACCCTTGTCTTGCTAACAGTCGTTACTGTGACATTTGTATCACTCAAAGGCAGGAAACTACCAATTCCTCCCATTCAGCAGCTGTTAAAGCAAAGTCGTCTCTATTTCAAAATTGGCATAGTTTCACTCGGTAATATTACAACTGTTAAAGAAAACGTATACCTACGTGTGTAACTAGGAAAGAAACGAGATGCTCGAAAATGTACTATGTTATTTAAAAACTCATTTCCTTAGGAGTAGAAGACGAGTCGACAGATTTGTCTAATTATATACTTAAATAAGAATTTTAAAGCCATTTTAGATCACCGATTCGCACGTTTTTCTAAGACACAGTGGGGCTTAAACGAGCACATTTTCATGCTATTTTATTTTGTGACTTTACTAAACCCTTATTAAGTAACCTTGATTAGAACCATAGAAGCGGACAATCGCTAAAAGCAGTAGTTACGAAATTGTGTTCCTGCGGAAATATTTGTGCAAAAAGACTTATGAATCTCAAATTTGAAAATAGAGAAGATCCTAGAAATTGTAGCGCCAGGCATTAATATTATTTTTCTTAGCCATCTTGGGAGTGAGGAAGCTTTAATGTCCTGGAGTTTCACATTTTCATACAAAAATTAACACCTTTTTTACGAAACGATCATATTTATTGAAAACAAATAAACAAAATCATTGAAACAATATGTGCTTGCGGTAAGATAATCTAGATCTATTCTTTCAGTATACAAACAAATGATTATTTTCACATTTAATTTAAGAAAAACTTGATTGACCACCATCGTTGAAATTTGTATTTTTGTTCAGATAATACAAATGCTTTTGACTAAATGTGGTTTTAGAGGCTTCTCAATAAGTTTTATTCATTGACTTAATTGTACATCAGCTTTTTGCCGTTAAACTGACATATTTTGTCAGCTGAGTCGTAACTATAATCTAAAATAATACAAATGGTAGTGAAATAAAAAGATCTAATGTACTATCACAAGTACAAATTGTTTATTGAAACCGTATTGCCACTTAGATGTTACATTTTCATTTAAATTTGGTTTGATCTACAATACTTGTTTCATAATTTTATCACATTTGATAAAACATTTACCATTAAATAAGAATACTTTGACATAACCGGATAAACTTACTCGTGCCTCCTATTTGTCTGCTACCTGGGTCTAGGGGAAAGTGGGGGAATTGGGAACACTTAACTTCCAACGCCCAGAAATAATAAAATAATGTCGCAAACGTAATTTAAATTTAAACTTATATTTAAATTTTATTTCTCCATACAATCAGGTTTATTCAATAAAAATATTTAAAAAAACAACGTTTTAATAAAAATATAAGCCAAAAACAAAAATCTTACCTTTCCTTTTTACCCGGACCCCTATGGAGTAATTGAGACCACCCCATGGGGAAAATAGGAACGAGAAAGGGCTTAGATGAAATGCTTAAGATCTTCAATTTCATACGTTGATTCAGTATTTTTTAGGGTTCCGTACATCCAAAAGAAAAAACGGAAATGGAAACGGAATTCGAAAACCGCAAAATTGCCGTACACTGAGAGTTCCGTGCCGCCAGTATTTTTAAGTATTAGGTACTTAAAAATACTGGCGGCACGGAACTCTCATAAATAGGGTCATAAATAGGGAGGAGCATCCTTTTTGCGGAACCCACGGTGGGCAAGTCCGACTTGCACTTAGCCGGTTTTTTATAATTACGAGGCTCCTTAAACAAGTTGATAAAGTTAAGCAATTTTACACGATTAGCAGGGATAATTAGGGTCGCAAGGGGTAATTGGGAACGGGCCCAAATACCTGCCATACGCCGTTCCCAATTACCCGCAGTACTAAACTTTAAACAAAATGGCCGCCACCGTTAACTGTTTTTATTGTAAACTACAATTCACGTGGAGTTTGAAAGCAGATGGTGTGTGCAAGATACTGTCAAAATAAAAAAGTTATTGAACTGAAAAATATGATGTTCACATACATTTGAACATAAGACCAAAATTACATCGAAATTCCGAAAAAGAAGTTTCGTCTCATCGAGATGACGCGCGCGCAGCCCGCCCCCACTTTCACTGACGCACCGAGGGGTACTAGAAGCGTCCTTTGGACAGGTGCGGGACAGACTAGTGTGGGGAGAAGTACTACTTAGCTGGCCGTTCCCAATTACCCGCCGTTCTCAATTCCCCTACTCTCCCCTATACCACGAAAATCAAACGATTGAAACATCTCTGTCACATTTGCATTTTGGAATAACGAAATCGGTTTTCCCGTCAATGAAATGTCCAACCGTCGTTAAAATGTCACGGCTGAACTACTATTTATAATTTGTACTAGTATAAGTACGCAGATACTAATTATACTCGTACATGATATTTTCTGTTTAATTAGTAGGTAATCATAATTAAGACATAAACCTATCATCAGTTTCTAAATGACCGGTAATAATATCTTGAGCAACAATTTAATTTGTAGAGCCATGTGACCATGTAACATATTTTTGCGGCCTTCGTCGCTGAAGATGTTATTGCTGGTGACTGTACCTGTAATCTTTGTCGGTTAGAAATTACCCAAATTTACTCGTTAATATAAGTATTTGGACCTTATCACCTTAGTAACATTCTTCGTGTCGCGATGTTGCGGCTGCTGATTGCCGGGTACTTTACTCCAGATTTTCAAAACCGACGATAATCCTGTTCGGTTTCTTAAAATTCATCACGAAAATTGATAATGTGTCGTAAGATTCCAGCCGCAATTTCACAAAGCGTGGAATTTTACTTTTATTCGGCATAAAGTTCAGTAACAGATATATATGTAGATAGTAGACTATTTTACCTACTTAATGTACTTACCTCTAAGTAGGTATCTGAAAGATGAATACTAAATATATATTTTTTATGCTAGTAAGTGAAATAAACTTTAATGGTTGTAATTATGTTTATTATTATAGTTCATTTTTGAAACTATGTTTGGCTAAAAAAGGTCGTTACAAAACGAAAAATATACTGCTTCTCGGTGAAGTTAGTGGCTCATTCAGCAAGACTTAGCCCAATTAGAGCCAAACTCCAGTTTGCTTGCTCTTCAAACAGACAACGGAGTAGTTTTCAGTTTAATGGCCGTCTTGTCTGATGAAAAACGTCACGAAATACAGCTATTTAGCAGCGTTTCAAATGAAAAATAACGTTAAATTGTATTTGTAGAAATGTTGTAGATTAATCAGAAATGTTCACTATCACTTTGAAGCTGTGCTGCACAATAGAGGTAGTACAAACGCAACCATGCCAGTCTGCAGTTTAAACCTATGTATAAATTAATGGACTTATGTTTACACTTATGTTTAAATTGATGGACATGTAGGTGTTTTCATAAATTTTACATTTCTGTGTTACGATGCTCTTGTCTCGCAAATATTTTGCTATATTACAGAATACTTATTACTCCGAAAATTGATGGAATATTTAAGAAGATATTCCCGTCTTAACGGCCTCCTGGCCTAGTTGGTAGTGACCCTACCTACGAAGCAGGAGGTCCCGGGTTCGAATCCTGGTAAGGGCATTTATTTGTGTATTAATCACGAATATTTGTTCCTGAGTTATGGATGTTTTCTATGTATTTAAGTATTTATATGTATCTGTCTATTATATATATCGTCACCTAGTACCCACAACACAAGCCTTATTGAGCTTACCGTGGGACTAGGTCGATTTGTGTAAGATTGTCCTATAATATTTATAATTTATAATTTATTTATTTATAATTCCCACGTCTCTGTTACAAAAAAAATATTTGTACCTATCTAGTGTACCTACATATATTGCTATAAATAGGAGAAATATTTATGCGCATGACAAAAAACACTTGTACTATCTTAAATTAACAGAGCGAAGTTTTGATGTGTATTATTTTGATGAGTGCCTATTTTTTGTTCTGCAGTTCAATACTAGCGTTAAAATAAGTAATTAGCGTCATAGTTATATTCAAGTACCTAAAGCTAGTGACAGAACTATACAGAATATGTGACCTTGGAGGCTGTGGTGAGAGTTTTAGGATGAAACAGCTGATAATAAATTCAAAAAGACTTATATAAAAAAATACTATATAAAAACCCAAAGTCTGGGGTAGAATGAAGTCTAAGCAAAATCTCTCAGGGAGCGGGTCTTAGTAGTAACAATGTAGAACTGAGCCCGTATTAACTTGCAAGAGCCTATTTTGAAAGTACCACTTCCCTGCCCCACGTTGGGCGCCAATGTGACCTTGGAGGCTGTGGTGAGAGTTTCAGAATGAAACAGCTGATAATAAATACAAAAAAAACTTATATTAAAAAATTCTACATAAAAAACACAAAGTCTGGGGTACAATGAAGTCTAAGCAAAATATCTCAGGGTCCTAGTAGTAACAATTTAGAACTGAGCCCGTATTCACTTTCAAGAGCCTATTTTGAAAGTACCACTTCCCTGCCCCACGTTGGGCGCCAATGTGACCTTGGAGGCTGTGGTGAGAGTTTTGGAATGAAACAGATGATAATAAATACGAAAAAAACCTATATTTAAAAAAAATACTCTATAAAAAACACAAAGTCTGGGGTAGAATGAAGTCTTAGCAAAATCTCTCAGGGAGCAGGTCCTAGTACTTAGTAACAATTTAGAACTAAGCCCGTATTCACTTGCAAGTGCCTATTTCGAAAGTACCACTTCCCTGTTCCCATGGTGCACATGGGAACGGTGACGTCACTAGGTCTGCAGGCCTTCACTGCCATCTGACTAATCAAGGAGAGTCAGAACGCTTACGCTAGAAATATAGTAAAATTATCCTCTTGAATGTTTTTCTTCTTATAACTTGAAAGAGATAGATGTCATAATAATATACTATAACCCCATCGCCCAATGGTTTCGACCGCTGCAATCAGTCAATACAGGGAAGCTTGTGGCGAGTTGTTGGGGAGTAGCGACCCCACGTATCTGAGCTTAAATCTCAATAGTCCATACACCCTGGCGGGAGCTGCCTCTGCGTACGCCCCATGTCCCGGGCAGGTGCAACACACACTCGGTGTACCCTTTACATTTCATTAAATTGTTGAAAGGGCCTCTGGGTGTTGGCTTCGGCTCCGCATACTCCTCCCAAAGGTCCGGAAGACCATTGTTCCGTGATGGGAAATACTATACAGAAAAAGTAACCAAAGCCCAGTGAACAGGGCTGGAACCCATCCTGCCCTGCCCTCCACAGCTGCTGCTCCAGCCCGGGCACTGTGGGCCGTAGGCACTTTTTCTGTAGTAAATATCATCTCTTGAAACTTATAATTTATATACCAGGTAATTAACGGACAAGCTTCAGACCACGAAAATGGCACCTGTGAAGTAGATAGATAGGTAGAAGAAGACGCTTTATTGCACACCTCAGTACAAGAACACATTTAAAGGTAAAAACATTTGATTGACACAGAGGCAAACAACAGGCGGTTTTGTCGCTAAAAACCGATGTATTTGTATCATGTATTGTTTAATTTTTATTTCAAATAGATATATATGACAGCATCGTGGCTTTTAGTCAATATAACATTTTGGTTAACTAGGACATTCTGCCACTACGCCTATTTCAAATAAACAATAAATGGTGGTTTGAGTATTATTAACATAAAATCGCGTGAAATAGTCGCTGCACACAGTACTCACGCATTCAAAATTAAACTTAAAAAATGGCTCGTAGAGCAGGCGTTCTATGATCATAAGGAGTTGTTTTCTAGTGTTAGTAACTAGGTTAGCTTATACTTACTATGAATTTTATTTACAATTGTATTTAAAACATTAATATAAATTGTATTTCTATCTAAAATTTTGACATGTAATTGCTTATTACCAATAAATAATATGAATATGAATATGAATCGACATCGACATAAAAGTAAAAAATAACACATTATTGACAAGTTTTATAAAATTTTAAATTACAAAATTTACGAACACCGACACACATTTAAAATATTTACCTACTTCATTTAAACATTAGCGATAAAAGTGTCTACTCAAACCGCGCCGTGAGAAAAAACATCGTAGGAATGTTTGTTATAATTTTGGAAGCAAAGCTGAATAAGTTTGATTTCGTTTTTCTATTGTATTTGTTTTACTGTTCGATGTTAATTATAATAACTACGTTATTTTTTTTGTCGAGTTTCAACAACAAAACAATATTCAATATTTTCATTGCGTCCCAGCAGAACTGAGTGCGAAATACAAAAACAGAATTGAATTGGCCCTAAATAACCTAAGGGCGCAAATGTTATTCAAGAAGTAGGTAGGTAGGTATATGGCTGCCCGAAATAACTACTCACTTAGCAAGCCCTTCTTTCCCGGTGTCTGCAGTAATGTACTATTATACGGTGCTTAGAAATAAAATAAAAGTGGAAAAACTGACAGGCTCGGACGGGAGTCGAACTCACGAGCTACGGGTACAATGTAGACACTGCCTTCAGGTTACAAAAGAGTGCAATCAGAATTATAGTTCGAAAACCCCAGTATCAACCGTGCAAGGAATACTTTATAAGTCTTAATATTCTAACTATCCCATGTCTGTACATATTAACAGTGCTCGCGGATCTTGTTAAGCACCTTAGCTGCTATGAAAGCGAGAGTGAAAGACATATCCGCCTGCTTTCTCGAAAGAAAAATCTACCAAATAAGATAGTTCCAAGGCTAAATATCGTTAAACACGCTGCGTGCTACCAATCTATATATCTCTTTAACAAGCTGCCGACCGAATTTAAGGAGATATTCAACAGTTATATCTTCAAGACTAGACTGAAACAGTTTCTACTAAAAAAAGCTTACTACTCGGTGAATGAATTCATAGATGATAAAGATATTTATTAAAGTAGGATATTGTACCAAATTTAGTATTAAGTAATCTTCGGCATTTCCCGAATAATGCTTTAATTTGATTCCTCTTTGTTATTAATGATTATTTTTTCTCGTGTAGGAAATGCAGTTGATATGAAATTATTGTTAGCTTATTATAATACTTAAAACTGACGTTATTTAAATAATTATGCAGATTTAATCTGTAGGTATATAACTTATTACTGACTTATTACTAGCTTGTGTAGAAATTTAATATCTTGATGACATTGTTTTAATCTTATTATTTTTAATTAAGTAGAGGAATTGCATTGTACTATTGTATGTTTTTTTGTTTGAATTGCATGTTAATTTAGATATTCCAACACAATGTATATTGTTTGCTGAATAAATAAAAATGAAATGAAAATGAAAAATGACTCTTGAAAATTTATCGAAACATGAATGCGGTACCTACAATGAGTCTGAAACTAAATAAGTAATCGGTTTTACTATTTACAAGAACATTTCTCCTTACTAGGTTTGACACTTCGAGCTGTACCGTTTCGTAGGTTTCTAATATCATATTGGACTAAGCTGCCATGCCACCGTGCCATATCATTACAAAATAGATCAGTCCAAAAATAAAGCGTGTTTACAATTTTCCAATCTATTTGAACGTCGATCCCGGCTCAGTCACGGACAATAAATTGCGACCGCCTTATCAGATCAGCGATTCCGCGCTACATTTTCCGTAAATCTTATTCTACAAATGTGTAATAGCTCAGAAGATATTTATATTCGGAATTGGTCCAACAAACACGCTGACATTGGCCAAAATGGAGGAGTAGCGAAAGCCAAAGCCTTGCAATGGAATTGGACAAGCGTGAATAAAACAGTGATGAATGAGAAGGCAGCGAAAGAGTTATGTCATGTGCGGAGAGCTAGTTGAATCCTTGCTTCGTTTACGAGAAAAAAGAAAGAAAATAACACACGAAATAAAGTCGTCACGTTTAATTTCTCATAGGTACATTATATATCGTTCTATGTTTAGCCACACTATGATTTGCCTGCCACTACGATTTGCCAACCCGCTACGAAAATAATGGTGTTAATCGTTTTTGGTCCGCTAATATATTAAAAAACAATATTCAGAGAATTCCACTTTTAAGTGTTCTTGGCGTTGAAAAACCTAGAAACCGATATTGAAAACTGCTGTGTGTTGCTTTATTAATAAGCAGTTTCGTATAGTAAATCTTTTTTCTATAAACTATTGATAAAATGTAATTATTTGTATTCAATAAAGTGTACAGTACCAGTGATGTGAGCCAAAGGCATCCAACCACCCTCACTGATACCCGGCCAAAGTGTCCGACGGATTGATGGATGGGCCTGCTCCATTCAACCGTCGCTCTGGGCTGTTTATACATTATTTACGTACTTTATAAGTGATTTATACTAATAATCTATTAACACTCCCTCGGACCGGTAACGGAAGCATAGGTATACGGTTAGAAAGTTAGAAATGGTAGGAAATGTGCACCAATTTTAAAATCTAAAAAAAAAATACAGTAATGTATTATTAAATTTTTAAATAGGTACCTATTACATTTTCAAGTATTCGCTACAAACTTATAAACGCTAATAATGTAGGTTTACTGACAAGTAAAATCATTTACATGTTTTTAATTCTCTTCCATCAAGTTTTGATACGAGTGGAAAACGTAATTTGATTTTTTCTCTTCCATAAATGTGTAATATTTTATTATTTTTCGGGCGAGGAAGATTAAATTAACTCAGATGGAGTGGAAACCGCAATATCGCGCCGCCGCCTTGTCACCTCTTGTTCTGCTTCAAGCATTTTGATTGATATATAAACCAGAGATAAATTGAAGGTAAAGTCTGGTAATCTCTACACAAAGATGGTTTTCAGCCATAGATACAACAGGATAAAAGAACTGGATACCAATCAGCCAAAAAAAGACATCTTAAAAGTTCAGTAGTTGCGACTTTTTTTCATATAGTCTTGTTTAGAACGTGACGTTTTGTTAAGTGAAAAACAGCCTATAAACTTTTAAAGTGTATGAATTTGACACATAATGCTTACTTCAGTAAGCTCTTTTTCGCACGAAACATTTAACGTTTGTATCATTATCAATGCAAGTTCACTAATGTCATTCTGACCCTTATTTTTCGGGGTTTTTGTTCTGATTTGTGTGTCTATTTCTTTTAGTAAGTCAATGTTTTGAGCCCTTTTCGCGTACGAAACTTGAATCTCGTAAGCAATTCTGAAAGAAGAATAAATCTCATGTCTACGATACTAAATGCAAAGCAATAAGTTTTTTTACACGATACTGATTTTGGAAGTTTTAATGAAATAATGAATTATGAAAGCGTCCTTTATATTCTTCATACCTACTTTAAATAGATTTTCATAATGATCAAAATGACCACCAAACATGTACACCCATTAGGATAGTAGAAATGTTCACCAAGAATCAAGTTTCGTTCGGCTTTTCCCTAAATTTGACGCAGGTCCGCTTGGCGGGATCCTGGGCAGTTTGCCTGACGAGTCTTACCTAATAAAACCTGGAGGGTAGTCCGTCACTTTTGGACTTTGGACCTTTGGATTGGCCGGAGGTCGGCGTCCATATTTGATCGTCAAAATTTGATTTTGGCGTATTTATGACTAAAAGAGGTGGTAACATTGTTTTTTTTAACATAAAGGCATTACCATAAGAGTACAAAAAGTATTCCATTGTAACTACTCGTAGTACCTATCGTAGAAAGTAGATTTTTACTTCATTCGCAATTGGTTACGAAATCCCAGTTACATACGCGGCCGAAGAGCTTTTCTGATCATCATACTCCATCTTGATTACGCCTATGAAATAGTGCTGATTTCATCTCTAGCCTAGCTTAAAGCTAAACTCGAGAGCCTTTAAAAGAAAGCTAAAATCATGGGCCTGCGAATTAACCGACGCAAAACAGTCGACATGCGTGTGAAGTCAGATTGCACGGAACCTTTGTTGCTCAAAAATTACCACCTGGAATCAGCATGTCCATAAGTGGCGACGGAGCGTGGAGAGCGAATTACGAGCGAAGCCAAGAAGGTTACTCAAGATAGAATGGCGTGGAAGGATCTTGAGGAGGTCCTATGCATCTCCGGGGTGTTCTAGGATCTACAGGGATTTTTTTTGTAAAAAATACATTTTGTGCTAAATGTATTTTTTTATCTGTTTTCAACTCAAAATCGCGAACTCCTACAATCCTAGTAAGAGAAAAAAGGTGTCCTAAAATTTCCATAATTTTTTTAAACGCTCCATTGCGCTAGCGCTATACTAAATCTCCGAAAAAAATTGCGGGAAAATGGAAAACAAATCTTGGGACACTTTTTTTCTCCTACTAGGATTTAAAGTGTTCGCGATTCTGAATTGAAAACACATAAAATTTTCCAACTTAGCAAAAAAACATTTTTCTATAACAAAAAATAAACACGCCCTACAACTTCGTTGATGGTTTGCTTAGCCAATTCACCAACAGTTGCAATAACAGCCATATGCTAAAACAATTTTCCATTGCTTTTTACCTACCTATGGATAAGATAAATAAGCGGTTGCATGAAACTCTAATAGAGAATATATTTTTATTTAATTTCAAATTGATACTTAGAAAGTTTTTATGTAAATTATCGGTCTGTATTTATGACTTATCGTTGATATAAACAATATTAATTTACTTTTGCTTCAGATGTCGGAGAGTGACGTCTGATTAACGATGCCAATTATTAATTCTGATGCTGTTTCAAATCGAGAGTACTGTTTGGGTATTGATTAACATCAGTATTTGAGAACAACATTGAATTGCTATTGTTTGTATCCATAATTACGTTAAACACATGAACATCGCATATGTTATGAAATATAAACAGGGCACAATTAAAAACGTTAATTATCAGGTGCGTAGCCAAAATGCCTACGCTACGTATCGTACTGTTGTTATCTCTCTCTATTGACCTATAAATCATGTATCGGCCAAATGTTCGGTTTCGGCCAACACTAGCCAAACCTTTCGGCCAAACCGAAACTTACAATATCGAACTTTCGTGGCGCGTTCGAGTGACGTCGGGTGAGCTCGGTACGGCTGGCCATAATAGCGTCGTCGCTTGAATTCACCGGGTGCTAAATCCGGTACTTAAATTTAGACTCAGTGTCACTATGACAATGCTAAAATTTCAATCTGAGAAAAGTGAAATTGGGTCATGGAGATCTTTCAATATTCATTTATCTGAAAAAACGTCTCACTGACATTTTATTCAGCGTTTTAATCACATTCATCAAAGGTTCGGTTCCGGTGTCGGTTTCGGCCTAAACAAGAATCAAACCGAATAATCTTTTTGTTTTTAATTGTCATTAAAAAGGTGTACTAAAAGTCAGTTGTTTTGCTTTTGTGCTTTTTAACAGTCTAAAGCTATCGAATCCTCTACAATTACCGATATCGTATTAGTTGTTTTGAGTTGATTTGGAAAATTAATAAGTGTCTTGAGAAATATATACAGGGTGTAATCTTTTACGTGATACAAAATTATATATTCTGATTCTACTCATGATTGCTACCAACTTTTTCTATGGGACCAACTTCGAAAAAAAAAATTCGAAATCGACATCTCCATACAAATTGTGTCAAACTATCGGACGCTTTTACTATAGTATGGGGGTCTATTATTCTTTTCGGCAGAAGAAAAATCGACCTACCATAGTAAAAGTGTCCGATAGTTTGACACAATTTGTATGGAGGTGTCGATAACGAATTTTTGTTTTCGAAGTTGGTCCCATAGAAAAAGTTGTTAGCGATCATGAGCAGAATCAGAATATGTATATAATTTTGTATCACGTAAAAGATTACAGCCTGTATATAAATATGATATATGATAAAGCATTTAGTACTCCTAGCCCCGGCAAACCGTAATATTGGTTCAAGTCCAAACCCTGTTAACTATTTTCGCAATGATTTCGATTTATGTACCTACTTAATAACAAAAATTTAATTGTAATTGTGCTTACAGAGTGGAGGACACAATGTTTGTGTATATCATGTAAAACCATTAAATTTAGTTATCTATATTTTTTTATTTGTGGTCTTTACGTTTCACTGTTTTATTTAAATATGGTTTCTTATAGAACCACATATTGTAAATATTTTTGAACTTTTGTAATTTGTTTTGAAAAAATAAGTCTCGCTAAGTTTCTTGCCGGTAATTATCTTGTTGGGCTGTGGTGTAGGGTTAGAACCGGTAGTAGCTTTTTTTTGACGTTTATAAGTGCATTGTAATGTACTCAAATTGATTTTATCATCTAGACTTAGAATGTATCGAGACCTTTGGCAAAAATATTTACATTTACCACAATAATGCAGCAGGCCGTAATGCAACAAAGCAATCTCGTTAGATCTGGTACGTAATCTTAAGCTGGTAAACGCACAAGTTTATTGATTCGAGCAACTAAGTTATTAACTTGGACTGAATTCAAGAATGTTCTTAGCGTATTGATGTAATTACTCTAATTAATTAATGATGCTAACAGATTGGAATAGTTGATTACTTTCAATTCGCATAGTAGACGACGACCTTTGTGGTTTCAGGAGATCTTAAAGAGACGTCTTATAATTGAAAATACAAGGTATATTATCTATGGAGTCAAAGGCGATGTGCTGATTATATATATCTTTAGTAGATAATCTAACCGCAGTTTTGGTACTTTGAATGGCAAACAAGCATTCCTCAGAATATAGTAAATATTTGTGTTAGAGTGATAAATACGATGACTAACTACTTAAATTGTTTAATAAATAGTTACTGAGATATTTTAGTGATCTACTATGTATTTTGTCATTTACTTTTTTTGTGATTTCAAGGTGCGGAAAATCGATACTATTCGGATATGAAAACTCCTATTTACACAAAATACCCCCAAAATAACATTAAATTATTGTGTTGTCACGCGCAAAGTTGCATATCGATACAGCTATAAGTAGTAGGTTAACAACGACTTGAAAGATTTGATTACATTGATAGTTCACTTTACCAGTGACGTTTATATAAGAGTGATACAGCAGGTAGTTTTATTCATAAAAAAGTATTACAATCATACATCTTTGCCTTTGGCAATTGAAACAAATAATAAAATGTCGATTAACTTCTAGAGTCCGTCTATGCTACGTTGCCTAGATTTTGATAGCACAGACCGTGAAAGTGTTAAGTAAACGTCATAATTTCATAGAAGTTTGACGTTTAAAAAATAAACTTTCAAGTCTGACAGTTCATTAACCACGTTATCTGTTCCCAGCAAATCAACTGACTCTACGTGCAGATTACCGAATAACTTGCTACTGATTGGCACCAGCTCTTAATACAAGTATGCCAAGCAACATTACGAGGGTTCCCCAGTTTCTCAACAGAAACCTAAAAATGGCGGCCGCCGACCTAGTTCCACTGATTTAATATTTAACTAACGAATTCAATTACCCAGCCACCGCAGTTAATAACATTTAATAAGGAGTCGAATTCGCACCAACTGGCCTCAAGTAATAAACGGGCCGCAACTTATTTAAATATTATAAGTTTTTAATAAATACCTACTGGACCTGCCTCTGTAAAGTTTGTCCAAAATTATATCTAGCTGTTGGTATACAGATCGACGAAAGATTTAGGTACTTCTTAAATAATCAAGTAAAACATTTTCACATACGACTATTTTGACGATCTGTAAAGTAGGTATTTAAAAATGAATTTAATATATTTAGTTATTATATTTCTTTCCTTGTAAGGGTAAAAAAAACACGGAAAACGAATATCTCTAAGTATGATTATTTTTTCCTTTATTTATTTTATATTGATTTATATTTTGTCAGTGAGTAATGGATGCTTATACATTTAAATGTTTGTATAGGTAATATTGTCCCTGGTTATGGCGATAAAAACTTTGTGTAAAATACATTTTTTAACAAACCATTGCATGGAAGGCACGGTAGAAGACAAGATTTGAATAAATTGATGATCTACTTCGACGGTATTTTTTAGCGAGGAGGGTACTTATTACTAGGTATTATTAGAAAATATTTGGCATGTGTCTGAACAAAAATCTTCTTTGCTTATAACTCTCAATGTTATCATACCGCATGACACTCGACCGCGTTATCGAAAAGCGGAATATTGATTCGTTGCTTAAAATTTTATTATTTACATGTTTTGTTAAGTGACAGCCATAATTATTTAAATGGAGGTGCACAAGAGTATGTTCTACATATTTTAATAAAAATAAGTTGTTTTCTAGGCCATGTTTTATTGTAATATTTATTGAACGCAAGCTTTAAGTAATGATTCATACGTAATATTGTAATTTTAAATGTGCTTTATCGTGTGTATACAAGTGATAATTTTATCGAAGATTGCCGAAGGTCATGGTGGTAGCCTTTTTACATCATTGAAGTTTTAGGACCAAAATATGTAATGAGGCAAAAATACAAAGATATTAAATACTTTAGGCAACATAATTGTATTTCACTGATTTCAGATCATTATACAATCATAATAAAACGATAAGTTCTGTTTGTTACATTTTAGCGCGGCTTTTCAATTTCGACCACTGTTCTACTATTTTTATTATACCTATTCTATACTATTGTGAGAATACAGAAATGCCGGCATTGTGACGTTAGCTTGGCAAGTAAGAGTAGAAATTAGTAGAGACTCTACTATTGCGCATACGTAATGGTAACACGAATAGAACGACCTAGATACAATGATACTTGGGTCATGCATTTCTATTTGATCTGCGTTTGAGATAAAAAAGTGCTTTATCATTAATTTACAAATCATTTATTTTTCCTCCTAACATTGTTTCTCAGAGCTAAAAATTTTCTGCGAAATTCAGGAAGAATCTCACAAATTGTTTACTCAGTGGAACGCTATTTGATATAGATTAAGCGAGTTGAGAAAAATGAAGTTGCACTGTGAACGTTGTTTGAAATCTTTGATTCGGAGATTCAGAGATTTTCCTATATTTTCCTGGTATTTGCCTCCCATTTAAAATGAGTATTAATTTTTCTTTTCTCGGTAAAGGTTGCGTAACAAAGTCAAGACCGAAAAACTACTAACAATTTAAATGAATATGTTAAAGTTGAGTCGTGGCACGTAGAAAAAATAAGTTACGCCTGTGTTTTCGCACATTTACTATAAGTAAGTCTCCGCTTCGTTCCACAACAACTCGGGTTCCCCTCGGGGGCGGTTTATTTTCTGGCACAAAAACTGTGCTTATTCAGGCTCTTATCTGCATATGCCAAATTCAAACAGCTGGGTCGATCGCGAGGCAGCCAAGTGTAAATTCTACGGAGCTCATTATAAGGAAGCAAGATAAACAGACATTTTGTAGTCATTTCTTTTGGTTTTCGCTGCTTTAGTTCTATTACACATTTCTTTGAAATATATCCTGAATCTAAAGGATGCCATATTCATAACTACTAGTTATTTATTGCGTTTATTTGTAAATATATAAATATAACATGGTTTATAGCGTCTTCTAAAGCAAATAAAGAGGAAACTAATGACAGTTTTTTGTGTTGTTATTTTCTTATAAGTACTTAACGTTCAATGGGTGTAAAAGTATAGAGGGCAGCTAGAAATAATAATTACATATGATACTGGTTAAAATTTAATTGACCTATGGGAAAACAACATAAGTAATAATAATTTAAAAAATAAAGAAACAAACAAGAAACATCATGAATCCTCAGGTGCGATTTCGCATCGCACTTGGCCCATTTTCCATACATGTGACGCCATACCTATATAATTTGTATGTTCAAATACATTTAATAAAGAATTAATTATTATTTGAAATGTAAGTACCTAATGTATTCGCTTTGCTATTTGAAATATATAAACTGGGCCGAATGGAATACCTACTATATCTACTTAAAAAAAATATGTCCATTTCATTATAGCAACTTAATTTTTATCAATATAAAAAGGTTTTGTATTCAAATTTACAAATATTAATGGGGCAGTAGCGGTCACCGTTTCAGTTTCGGCAAAATTTGGGCTATTGTATGTCTTTCAGGCTGTCTGACTAGAGGAGACTAGCCTTTAGTCGCATTGCTCAACCTTCTTTTTGTTCTTCCTAGCAGTTTCCCGGTTTATGCCACGGCTCAAAAAATCTGGGGTCCACTTTGGCAACTAGAAACTCCCAAGAATCCATGTCATCTGACATTTCAACTCAGAGGGTAAACTAGGCCTTATTGTCATCATCAGTTCCCTCACGATGTACCTATTCCTTCACCGAAAAGCGATTGGTAATTATCAAATGATATTTCGTACATACATTTAACTCATAGATACGAGCCGGCGTTTGAACCGGCGACTTTCGTATTGAAAGTCGCACGCTGGGCCACCAACGCTCCCCAAGTCGCATTCCTCAACCGAATCTTATAAAAACCAGGTTCTATAGTTGCTTTTTTTTTCGTTTAGTTTTTTGGAAAAGAAAATGGATCGGAAGTTGGCACAAATGAATTAAGCGCCATAGGATTTTAGGGCGCCTGAGCTCTTTATACTTATTTCCACCATGAGAACACGCAAATATTCCGAAGTATTATTTTCCGATTTTTATCTGGATTTAGATAATCCCGCATTTTTATAAATCCTTTATATCATACTCGTAATGCCGAATTTTATAATAACGACCTATCAAAACTCCGATCATCAAAATTCCGACTCATGAAAGCACGGATATTTAATTCAATAATTATAAAACTCGAAATTGAAAAACTCGGCTGTTTTTTGAAATTATGTAATGTAGGTATACTCTTTCACCATACTGTTTAGCTATGGAATTATGTAGCTTGAGAAGCTTATGTACCTGTATTTAAAATTTTAAATTAATCAATCAATCTCTTTATTGGAAGAACATAGTTACCTACATAAGATCTTAAAAAATAATGAATATAATTGTCCTCAGGTGTTCGAGGTCTCCACAACCTCGAGATAAACGTGCCAACAGCTGTGCTGGTGGGGGAAACCGTGACTTTGGAGTGCAGCTGGCAACTTGAGGATGAGGAGGCACTGTACAGCGTGAAGTGGTACCGCGGAAGAGAGGAGTTCTACCGATACATTCCTAAGGAGTTGCCACACACAAGAGTTTTTCCCTTGCCGGGGATCGAAGTTGATGTAAGTATGAAAAGTCTATAAAAAAAACGGAACTAAAATAATAACATTGACCTCAAATTATTGTTTTAAAATATAGCGCCTTAGTCTTTTTTTTGTAATTTGCAATTAGGCGCAGATTGTACCGATACCTTTGAGCAACACAGGATTCTAACGCGTTGGAAGGGAGACGACAAAGTGACATCATAGCGTACAAATTATTCTGTCACCTTTTGCGGTCGAAACGTGCACACAGACGCACTTTTCATACACTTAATACAAAAAAAACAATCGGTAATGATGACACTAATACATAGAAAATGATACAACTACACTAACAATTCTTGCACACTTCGATATATTTTAGTATTCGGACTAGTGACAATACAGATACGCGTATGCTATTCACTATTTACTTCATTAACGGCATGGGCTACCAAAAGGCTACGAAATTTCCACAAGCATACTCTTTAGTCAGTTTTCAAGACACTTAAGGCTAGGTTTTCAGAGTGCTGAAAACTAGATGGAGTATTTCGACAGTTAAACCTAATATCGTCACGTTCAATCTATCAAGCCTTTTGAATGCTGAATTAACAATAGCACCTGCATCGCTAATACCGCTCTCTCTCTGAAAGGTGGGACGGAGACAAAAGTCTAGTTCCTAGTTTCCAGTTTCCTTTAACAGATTAATTGTATTACCTACATGTGACTACTAATTTTTTTAAACTTACTAATAGAAAATTGTGCTCATAACAATATTCTACGATTTTCTGTTCATACGAACAGCAATACTAGAATATTGTGAAGGGCACAATTTTCAATGAATAAGTAAAAAATCTAGTAGTCACATACCTATAATAAAATAAATATATTAAAGGGAAAATGAACAGTTAACGTGTTAAAGAATATGGAAACCGCATTGGTTGGTTGATTGTTGAAGTTAGAGTTGGTTAGAGTTGCGAGCGTACAAGCTGTACAACTTGTGTCCATATTGAATTAGTATTACATTGGCAATACTTTTTGATTCTGAATGAGGTTCCGTCCGATAAAAGAGAGTAAATGCGTTTCGTCACGTATTGCATACACTATCACAAAATGGTACCGCTTCAAAAAAATCGTGCGTTAGCATTTTGCGTGAAAATAAATATTGGCGTAGTCTCTATGATGTATGTCTCTTATTTTCCTACGTTATGTGTCGGTTATTTCACGCCTTTCAAGACGACTAGTATCCGATTAAAATCGTGTTAAGAAAATATATTTATTTATTTCGTTTTGTATCCATATATTCATATTCTTTATTTGTATTGATCCTGTCTAGTTAAATATTGGCAAATTGTTGAGTTCCAATATCCATCAATTAAAATGTGCAGGAAATAAATAATGCATGTAGATCCACATTACGTTCGCACTCTTTCAAAAAAAAAACTTAATTTTTTAAAGCAGAACCATCTGCAAATTGTATCAAATTTCCTAGAAAAAAAGAAACAGTGGAATAACTCATGGCCTCGAATTCGCGACTCTGGCATACACGCCCACTGCTCTACCAACTGAGCTACCTAGACACCCGATGGCCGTGAATTTCTCCACTGCATCCCTCGTAATCCTCGTACTCGTATCCCATCCATTATCACGCCCTTGCCGTTTCCTGCCTCCTTACCATAAAATAATCTCTATATTACGAATCAGAGACTGCTATCTCGGTATCTATCCATTTTACATGCAAATGAAACATATAATATGGTGATTTTAGATGACGAGATAAAACTTAATGTTGCTCTTAGTTTATTCCATGCATATACTCGTATGCCGCACGATGTAACTCCGTACAACTTTATCCATCACAGTTTTGCGTCAGCGTTATATAATATACGTATTAAACGGGTAATTTTAATGGTTAATGTACTCAAGTCTATTTTTTTATTATATATGTGTCGGTGTAATGTTCACGTCGATGAAAAAGCAATACTATTATTTATTTGCTTCAGTATTCACACAATCACTCATGTACCTAAAGTCCACATTATACTCGTATGTGTCAGGTAACCATAAATGCATATACAGCTTAGTGATCATTAAAATTGGTGTTTATTAGCAGTATTTCACTTTTTAATCTCGCTTGCCCTGGTGTCCTAAATAGCTTCAAAAATATATGTACCTACACTACCTGACAATAAGGTGTTTACATATTATACATCCAGCTGCACAGATATTTATGAATTCGACTGTTCAGCATAACAAAGATTTTACCTTTGACTTTACAGCGCCATTGAAGATAACGATCTTTCATACATATCTACAGATTAATACGTTGTTTCCTGAGCTCTAATATTACTTGGGTCTTTAAATATGAAATGGAGATCGTAATCATATTCCTTTTAACCGCGGTAAGAGACATGGCAACGGGCGCTCGGTTTATCCAATTTGGATCGCTTTAATCCTCGCATTATTAAACCTTAGGCCAAAATGGAAAAAGCGGTGTCATTTGAGAATTGTGTTTCAAAATTCTATTACGGTGCACCTGGTTACTCGAATTACTCGGATTCCTTGTGCTTTGAACTCTTTGTTACGAAAGGCTATCCTCGTACGAACTGTTAGTGAGTTGGCATTTTCACATTTGTCTACTGTATTGTACCTACATGCTTTATAATGTAGTCTGACGTTAAATTATTGTTACTTGGCCTTTTACAGGTGTTTAAAACGTTTCACTGTCAATGTTTTCTGACAAGCACATTCTGTTAATACATAGTAGCCATCAGTCCCTCTATCAGCTCTAAAAATGACCGTTCTAAGCATGAGCACCCGTTCCACTCGGTAAACGAAAACAATTGCATTCCAGAGGCCTTACCATGACGTCTTAACGTGATTTACTTGACAACGTAAACAGAGTCGCTTCCATACAACTGAGCCTAAACTGAATCTAAACTGAATCGCGGTAAGGCCCCAGGGTGTGTATTTCGTAGCGCAGGTTGACTCACACCAATCCGATCCGATCTGGGACGATCTGTCACTTTCTATAAAAAGAGTCACGTGATAGCTCGGAGCTCTCGGAGATCACGTGACGTTTTCTACAGAAACTGACAGATCGTCCCGGGTCGGATCGGATCGGATGGGTGTGAGTAATTTAATATATATTTAATAGTAAGATATATAAACAGTTCTTCCGGAAGTAGGTAAATAGTAAAAAAATAAACTAATATTTTATTTTTAAGTAGAAACGTCTACGATCGATTGGTGCCAAATTTCTCAGAAAGAAAGGAAAAGTGGAAGAATTCATGACCTCGGGTGGGACTCGAACCCGTGACTCTGAGATACCAGCTCATCGCTCTGACAACTGAGCTACCGAGATTCGGGGCCACGCTTGCGGCCCCCAATTTCTCTACCATATCTCTAACTCTTTTTTTAACGTAACTATTGCCAAATGAAGTAACCGGTAATACTACTTCAAAATAAAAAATAAATGTTTTAATAATCATAGCTGCTTGTTTCATTGATTCTGACTGTTTCCATATTCTGGTCTGCTATCAATTGCTTCTGCGTTCGTTGGGTAGATACACTATGTTTATTTACATCCTTAAACGCACTCTGTAACCCTTTTTGGGGTCTCATTAGACTTGCCTTACCCTAGTCACTGTTATTTATTTCGACAGTTGGTAACAAGTTAACCAAGTTACGTAAAATGTTATAGAATTCTCATACATTTATTAGAAATTTGCGCAATTGTAACACTTTAAAAATAAAGATGGATGTGTTATATTTAATTTGTTCCTTTTTTTAATACAAACATTTTTCAGAAAGTTATTCTAATTCATACTGCACTAATTAATTGTAAGCATATAAGATTCTCCTTATTGTAACTAAGTATTTTACGACCATCTAAGTTAGAGAGAACATTTTAAAATATGAGGATTGTGACTTGCTTAGGTAATTAAAAAATGTTGGGGCTCAGACGCCATATCTTTCGACAAGAAAGTGGGGCGCCGCATAACTGAGAGGGGGTCTGACGTTCGTGCGGGTTCTGAGGTTTGTGTTATCTGGCGCTTAGGTTGTCCATCTCCATCGCCATCCTATGTGGTAACGTAGCTAGTGTGATGAGCACCTTTGCGCCCGGTACGACCTGTCAGGGGCTTTTTGAGTAGTTTATTTATGGTCACGTCTCCGGAGCGGAATTTTTAAGTATTCAGGGCAAAAAATGCTTAAATTTACTATACAAATATTATTAATTATTTCAAGGGGCATCTTCATTCCATGTTCTGTCTAGAACATTATAAAATTCATTTACTTTATGAAAAAAGTGCTGAAAATGACGTCGAGTGGTGGGACACTGGATTTGTCGAAACAAAAAGTCATCACTCGAGATTGGGTTTTAGCTATGAGTTATATATAACAGGAATTCCTACATTAGATATTAGTTAAGTATTCATAATATTTTCATTAAAGTAATTTATTTGCTAAGCTCATTGGATAAAAACAGATTTACCATGTGTCCTGGGGTAGAGGTTGCTATCGTTGGAATCTGTAAAACGTATCGATACCCCGACAAAGAGCTGTACCAGGAACCCGGTGGTTTTAGCACCACAGGTGTTAGTGGACGTGTGCTCACCTAAACTAGACGAGTTATGTATGTTAGGTTTTCGGGGGTCACTTTTGATCGCGTGAATCTATTTGAATCATTCTTTTTTTATTAGAAGGAAGATACGTGCGGGACGGTAAATTAAGTACTCAAGATAAATAAATAAAATGCATATACAGTTAAATTAAAAACTACATTCAGAAATTATTTTGTACAGTTTTTCAAAAACCGTTCAACCAAACAAGTGCAAAAGAATTTTTCAATAAAGTTCTTATTAAGTTCTACTTTTGTAATTTTTTTTCATATTTTTTAAACTCATAGTTCAAAAGTTAGAGTTAACTTTATTCAAAACTGTTTTTACAAAACCCTCATTCTTTTTCAAATATCTATCCAATGATATGTCACACTCTAGGGTTGAAACAAAAAAATAACACCCGCCACTTTACGTGTAGGTACGGGAGGTGCCCTAAAAATATAACTACTTTTTTATTTTACCACTGTATTGGCGTGACCGGATATACATATTCGTACAAAATTACAGCTTTCTAGTACTTACAGTCACTGAGATTATCCGCGGATGGACGGACAGACAGACAAATAGACAGACAGACTTGGCGAAACTATAAGGGTTCCTAGTTGACTACGGAACCTTAAAAATGGATTAATTTGCCATGTTCAAAAATAAGAGGCGGGAGAGAAATATGATTTTTAACTTTTGGAGCGATTATTTCCGAAACTATTCATTTTATCAAAAAAGCTTTTTAGCAACTTACCACTTTTCATTTTACTTTGTCAGCATCAGTAATAAGTTATATCAAATTGCAGCTTACTACTGTCACTGAGGAAAGCCGCAGATAGACGGACGGACAAACAGACGGACAGACGGACGATTTAGCACGAACGATTAAACATCATGAAATGTTAAGTACTAACAAGTACCTAACATAGCTTGAAATGATAAAAATTTCTTGAGATTGGATTATAGAAATGATATGTACTATCAAGTGTACCTAACATTTCTATAATACAAAAAAATAGAATAGGGACACAAATTACTCCAGCCTAAACCCACTCGAGGCCAGACAAAACAACAGTACATCATCTGCCAGCAACGCGTTTTTGCGCGCATTAGCGATCCGTCCTGCTATTGAACCCTACAATATTTTTTTCCTGTATATAATTTGCTTTTACAGAAGGCTGTAAGTCAAGATATTGTGTTAACTTTTCTACCCTTTTTTTGGTGTATGTTACATAACGTGCCCAAGTATGGTGGTATTCCAGTCACGTGCGGGTTACGATTTTTACAACGGCAACGATAAACGCAGGGCACATTGTTTTTAGAATTCATGGTCTGATTCCCGTGATCTTTTATAATGTAGTGCCTTATTTATGGCTCGTTATATGTCATTGATAACGTCGGATAATAACGTCCTACATAATTTCCGTTTAATTCACAGTAGAACATTAATATAACTTATTGCAGCTATTATTTATTTTGATAAGTGAGGCCACCTTCGATAGGAGGCGTAACAATATGATTTATATAGTTTCGCAATATTATGTACCTACCCTTTCATTATCGGGCATATTTTTACTGCTTCTTCATTTTATATAAAACAGTAGGTATGTATACTTTTTGTTCCACAATTTAAAAGCAGAAAATTTGCTAAATAAAAATTATCTAAAATCGTGTAATAGTTAAATGAGAAAGTGTCTTACTTAAGAAAGTTACTTTTTCTCGTCATTCTCTGCCATTATAACTAACTAGCTTGATGACAACATGTATAGTAAACGAAAAAGAAACCTAGAAACCAATCATCGAACTATATCAATGAAACAACAATCAACAAATGTTTAATTTACGCTTGGCTGGCATTACTCGTCTTATTAGATGTAGTTTAATTTTAATAAAGTCCCATTGATCTCCTTAAATTCCTGTAATCTAAAAATGTATAAAGAATATCGATGAATTGCATCCCAGTTTTTTTTATTTGCTAGTCTATTAAGTAGTATTTCTCTTATATTAGCACAAAAACGTTAGTGCAAACGAACAAATAATCAAAAAGTGAAGCGAACAGGGACCCATTAATTTAACCCCGAGCTTCATGAATTAAGTTTTTTTTTGGTAGATCCCTTCTGGCTAGAGATATTTTATTTCCACAAATAATTGGTATGTCATTTTATCATTTCCATCCTCTTATAAGTGGCTTTAGGGCAACCAAGCCGCTTTGAAAGCAATGTTTATGTATTAGCCTGAGGAGTCCTTATTCTTCTTATTATGTGAATGTTATCAGTGTTTTGTGTGTTCACATTCTTGTAAATTCGATCTTTATCAGTTTCCAGTCTTTTGGCGTCATTGCTAGCAGGCGTTATTCGGATATAGTCAAAATTTATTTCCACGGTAAATTTAGGATTTTGACTAAAATACAGGTATTTTAAGTGAAAGGGAAGTGTATATAGGTATCTTATTTTGTATGAGGACTGAAAGAGTGTGAACAATGATTACTTTGGGACTTGGTAATTTGGCTAATGAGGTACAACATTTTGCCATTGGCCCATAAAGTTAGGCTCATGTTGTTAGGAGACTGATAAAGGCATCATAATCCGATGCAGTGTGCAGTCCGACGATTATTGTATTTTACATTGCGTTGACAGATATCCCGGTCGGGGGCGCGGCGTGTGGTTCTGCAGCAGGCCACGCCGGCGATGGCGGGCCGGTTCCGCTGCGAGGTGTCCGCAGACGCGCCTACCTTCCACACTGAGATCCGCTCCGCGCCGCTGGAAGTTGTCGGTGAGTGGCATATCTGTGAACAGCTACCCCAGCCCGTGATTCTGCAGGTTACGCCTGTGAAGATCCGCTCAGCGCCGCTGGAAGCTGTCGGTGAGTGGCATATCTGTGGACAGATAAACAGATATCCCGGTCCTTGGTGTTGCAGTAGGCCACGTCAGCGATTGTGACCGGGTTTTGCTGCTAAGTCTACACGGACACGTTAACTTTTCATACCGAAATCCATTATATTTCTCGAGAAGTTGTTGGTTAGTGACATGTGAGCAAATATCCCATTTCGTGGTGCTGCAACAAACTACGGCAGCGAAAGCAGTTCAGGGTGCGTAGACAAGATGCCAATTGGTAATGCTCGAACGAAATGCAACTTTCTTTGTCGCACTCATAAGGAAGAGTGATAGAGAGAGAAAACTACGCTACATTACTGGGCATTTTGGCTACGCACCCAGTTCTGCTGCAAGGTGTCAAACGTAACCAAATTATCTTCGAGTATCTTGCAGACTGGTAAGGGTTCTTGAATAGTGTCTGTCTGCAATAGTGATTAAATTAGCGGATGACGACATCTCATACAATATTACCTAGGTATATGTATATGCTATCGCTAAGTACATACTGAACTGATTGTGGTTTAGCTACACTTATCCGCAATTCAACAACATTAACGTATATTTATTCAAAGTACTACTATTCAAAATAGTAGCTACTGGACCTGTTCTTACACGAACAGGCATCTATTTTGCAAACATCGTGAGCTACAACCACACAGCGTACATCTCTTTAAAATTTACTAACCTTTAGCAACTTGAATTAGGGGAAAGCATTTTAGGAACATTTAAGTAGCTCCGACTTACCAGTGGCTGAAATCCGTAAATTTTTAACATCCAATTATCAAGGGGAAATTGTTTAGTTGGTACACAATGGGGATAAAATGTTTTGAAGAAGACTCAAGAAACTTGACAAGAAATGTGAAGGAAAGGTAGCGAATTTTGAGCCTGAAAAATAAAATTCTCGTTATCGGTTTATGTTGAAGTTAATGTAATTCGGACATAAATAAGTAATTCGGACATAAATAAGTAATTCGGACATAAATAAGTACCTCGTTAAAGGTGCTGTTATTTTTATTTTGACGAAGAGTTACGCAAGGCCGTAATAAATTGCGTTGAGCAGAGGATTGCGGCTTGGTGATGGAAGGGTAAGTATTGTTTTTAAGACAGTTTGGTAGGGCTTCGCGGCGGCGTACGGTAGGCCGTACCAACTCAATTTGTGGTACAGGTATTGCATTCCACTTTGGGTTGCTCCCAGCTTCAATTAAACAACCATTTAATATTCTGGGTTTGGTGAAGTAGAACGATGAAATGAATATATCATTTTACTTGCCTTTAACTTTAACCTACAGACAACCTCTCCCATCTAAAATGTAAGGCTAACTTAACTTTCAAGTTAGTTATAGATCTAACTCAGATTACCTGAAAACAATTAACCCTTCGATGCAAATACCTTCATTAGGTACATAATACATTACAAAACTATAGTTAAGTACAACAAAAAAACAGTAACAAAAGTAAAGTTTTGTATGTATTTTTTTGAAGTAGGTATAAGTATTTTCAAAATTTGAAAACGTTACTTATCTGATAAAAAAAATAACAGCGGGAAATATTTTAGACTTTGTTTTTATATTCTGTCAACGATTCAACCTACATGGATTTCTAAAATATTTATTTGTCTATGTTTCAAATCTAAATTCAAATATATTGACAAATTGTATTACATATGTCATTCTTTAAATAACTCTTACAAGAAGAACAATTATATTTTATCTTCCTATTTAAACTGGGTGTTTTCACTATAAGCAACATCTAGCGGGCTAGCATATATTACATTCTCGCGCGCGAGTCCATACATCGGCCGCGACTTAATGTATGAAGTGACAGGCGACAGTGTGAGTTGTGCTAAGCGTACTAATCACTTTTGACACGTTTAATTACCCAAAAAACCGAATCAGGTCTTAATTTATTCGTGCTAATCAAGAAGCAAAGCTTTATCTAATGAGTAAGCTTAGGCAGTGATTAGTCTTGATTGATTAACAAAGAAGCGTACGGCACCGATTCAACTCGATCTCATTTGAAACTAATACATAAATAATGCATATATGATGTGAATAACATATGATTAACATTGCCATAAATAGGTACGTCTCATTATATACATAAATTGAGCGTATCTGAATAATTCATGCAACTAGATTTTATGTGTGTACTGGGCATATATTATTCACGTCACGGGTTTGGTGACCACGTTGCCAAAAGTGCTGTAAAGGGATACGTAGGGACGGGTCACCTACGGTACACTCGAGACGTCAATAAAACCAGTATACCTTCGGTCATGGTCGTGGCCCAGTCGTGTTAATGCGCACGTGTCTTAACTATGGAATGGCATCTCGTACATTGTATTTATTTAATAGCAAAAGTAACAATCTTATTGGTTTATTTTCATGTTCGGCTTAATTAATATATATATATATATATATATATATATATAAATTTATGTATATATTTTGTCTTAGATTAGATATTTAGAATATTTAAAGGTATATTAGTATGTCTTTCCCATGACAATTCAATGAAATGTAAGGGGTACACCGAACGGATGTTGCACCTGTCCGGGTCATGGAACGCACACAAAGGCAGCACCCACCAGGGTTTAAGAACTATTGAGATTTAATGGGATCTAAAATACCCAGGAATATTATTTGAAAGTGATGGATTTACTAGAAGGGTACGGAATATAAAACCGGGCGCCAGCCTAATAACAGAGTATGCAATTTTATTTCCGTCAGACGATGACTCGCCCACATAAGATGGGCGAACCCCACAAAAAGCGACATCTAAGATGGCTGAAGGGAACATCGGTATGAGGGCTGGGGGTAGAGAGGTGTCACTGGACTGTAAACATATATCCAACTCGTCACTTAGGTTTCCACATCTACCTTCGAGAGCACAGCTCTCGTGACCCCACTCTGGACGGCCGGTTAAGGCAAGCCAGAGGCGGAGGACTGAGGACACCGAGTCCCCCAGGAGTGCTCAGGTACGTGGGGTCGCTAATCTTCAACAACTTGCCACAAGCTGCCCTGTGTTGACTGATTTCACCGGCCGAAACCTGTGGGAGATGGGGTCGTCACATCCCTTTATAATATTAATATTATTTAATTAATTACTAAAAACTGCTGCATTTGTGGCGAGACCCAGACTATTTTCGAAAACAAAGTCGTTAGGTACGGTAGAATATACTTGACAGACATTTTGAAACCTAGAGAAATAAAACCAGGTATTAAGTGGAAAACACTTTTAATTAGTTTCTGACTTCTCTTCGTTTAATTTGGATATTAGACTAGGACCTGATATTTCTTAAATAAACAATACCTATTTCCAAGTGATAAAAAATAAACGAAACAAATTTAATAAATAGGTACTTAAATGCAAAATAATTTATAAAAAGAAGTAAAAAACAACTACTTATTTTAGGTAAGCTTGAGGGAAAAGCTTGATTACCGATTTGATTACCTACAATCAGGCAGATTTTATTTTCGTACACAGATTCCACGTTTAGTATTCTGTTCAGGATTTATTGCACAGTACACACGGCATATAAATAAAGCCCGACCAAACTATCTGTCGTAAATTTCATTTACCTGCTAACCCATCCCCGTTTAATTTAATCGGGGTACGACTATTGATCCCTTGACGTTATTAGTATAATTATGTACGGTCACGATCGCCAATAGTGCCCACCCAGGAATAACAAATCCTGCGGGCTAGTTGGTTTAAATACTGTGAATAATGCTTGGAGCCTATAAGTTTCGGGCACGTTTGTTGACGTCGACTGTAACTCCCCCAGGCCGCCTCTGTAATTTAATATCTAAAGCCTAAAATCTTCGAGTAAGATTCATATCTCAGTTATGGTTAGTGAGTAAGACATATTGGATTAATTTATTTTCTTTAGAACAACTCTGTACAATGTACAGGATTTAATCAATCTAAGTGCACATGTAGCCTTTAAGGTTGATTCATGCTAGACCGGGCCGGACCGGGACGATGGGTCAATTTCTATAGCCACTTCTGCCACTTCATATCCAAACGGACGTTTACTTTCAGCGTATTGTATTTCCGGGTACATTTTATGTTTATACTTACCTGGGGCATTACCATGAAGTCTTAACGCGATTCAGTTTAGGACCTTAACTGAGTCCCTGACATACAACTGAGCACAATTAAGAACCTAAACTGAATCGCGTTAAGACGTCGTGGTAAGACCCCTGTATTACGTGAATTTGCTGAAAGGCTAACGATATATTCAAATAGATTCTATAGATTATACAATATAATTTTATTAAGCAATTAAAATAACATTTAGTTTGGTTAGCCTGCCGATAAAAACTATAGCGAGATTTTGGTATCGACAAATGACAGTCACATTGACGTTTTGCTCGACTGGGAGAGCAACTGGCGAAAATAACGAGCCGCTGGTTGTACGTATATTCCTATTCGTTGCGCAAAAGCGAATGAGCTTAGTTCTTTAGGATACCAACGTAACGTGACCTAGAGATTGGACAAAGCCAAAACGTACATATGTGTTACGGTGTTTAGGACCAGTACCTAAACAAAATATCGTAACCATTGGTGCAAGGGTTACGAAGAAATTAACAAACTACTTTGTTTCTTTGGAGCAGCCAAATCATCAAATTCATACAATAATAGTATGACACCTTATCTGTCTTTTTGATTGTCATTATTGAAGAAAATCGAAATTATCACTGAGTATGCTACTGCCAAAAGCACAGCCAATGTTAAATACATTATGTTTCATTTTGTGGTCGATTATTGGGAATAACTTTTGTTTTAGTTCTAATTTAAAACAATATTTACAGTAGAGCATTACTAAGATGTAACTCTAAGCTCAACCTATATAAGGTGTAACAAACACACCGGTGATTCGTTCAAGGGCATAGGGTGGACAGATTGAAAAAAATAGGAAAAAAGTCCGAATATGCAAACCCTCCATGGCCTCCATACAAAAAGAAAATGCGTCAATTTTTTTTCCTAATCTGTCCGTGATACTGAATACCAAACATCGGATTGACGGGTGCAAATACAGATTTGCACCCGTCAATCCGTTTAATAGTGCGAGGACACACTAAACTATATTTCGATAATACAAAATCGATAAATATTTTCGCCAAATAACCGTCTGCATTCTTGTGCAAATATTTAATCCACTTCTTTCTGCATGCTATACGGACCATAAAATGTATTATATTCTTACCATTGTCAAGGTATTTTAGTTTAGTGCTACGTACCTCTGAAATTGTACCAATGAATGGCAGGCAGATTTCCTCTATCCACCATCCGGCCTCCGAAATAGTAATTTAATCAAAATAATTAGATACAAATACGTAATATCAAAAGTTCAATAAATTATTTAACAGTTTAAATAATTAATTACTAAAAACACGCGTAATTGTGGTTAAAATCTTGACTTTCACGATAAAAGTTCTTAACAGATTCGCTAAAACCACCTAGTTACGGAAACTGTCTCTCAAATAGTAAAATATTTAATGAACCGTCGGAAGTTTTGGAGCACAACTCGCAAATGCCACTCGCTGTATATTTTTGGTTATATTAAAAGCGATATCTGTATTTTTTCAAATAAACTGCAAAAAGTAATCCACTGGGCCGTTCACCTTACTATTTTTAAAGTGGAAATGAAAAATGTACCTACTCATTAATTATGATAATGATTGTTAGAAAATTGCTTTTTATCGATATCGATAAGCTTTGTCGTTAATTAATCACTAGCACTGGTACATTTTGCCGCCTTTAATCCGGAGTTTGCTGATTACTCCGGATTAAAGTTGCTAACGGATCACCAGCATTTTTGTCCCTATATAACAACAATCGTTGTTATATAGGGACTAACAGACAGTGTATACTAAACCGATGAAGGTAGAACCATAATATTTGGAACATATCGACATAATACATTCTTCAAATGTCGTTGATCTTCACTAACAGAATATTATATTATATCTCTAAAGGGGTAGAAAAAAGTTGTAAAGTTATATTAACACCTATGAGGACGGAGCCGCAATATTTTAAAATGTATTAAATTTCTCCGTCTCACGCCCGTTTTAACGGGCAAAAAACAAATGAAAAATGACAGGACCTATTTATTTATTTATTACCTAGTATTTTGACTAGATAATCTTATGTATGATAATATTAAGGGCGTCCCCTATCCCAATGACCTCGGCGATTTGAGCTTTCTTCCCCTCCCGTTTCCTTTCCTCACCGGTTATACAATACGTCAATAAGCATAAGGCGTCACCTAGGAAGAGCTGCTTGTACTAGGATGCAACCCTATAAACTACTAGTGCCATCTTACACGACTGGCCCCCGTCGCCCGCGCAGGCTTCTAGAGCCGGCGTTTTCGGAAAAATGCGTGTAATAGCTTTTTCTCGAAAAGTACAAAACCTATCCAAAAATCAGTAGATGCGTTTAAAGTAAACATAAATATATACTGCTTGTCTTAGTTTTTTGTACTTACGACGCATAATAAGGGAGTAGATACAGATTTAAGGTAGAAAAAAGGGTTTACGGTTTTTTTTTCTCTTGATGTATTATGTTTTTCGACAATTTAGTAGAACCAAATGTAGACCAAATACCTAGCTACATTATATATTTTATTCAAGCGTTGTGCTTGGAGCTGAACAAAGCCTATTCACTTTAAAAACAGTGAAATATGCCGGGTAGCCCCTTAAAAGTATTAAAACCAACCATATATAAACAACATTACAAGTATGAAAAATTATAACTTCTTATATAGGTACAAAATACGGAAAAACTTTCTCCCCGACCTAACAGATTTCCCCCGCTATGCACTCGGTTGTGCTAGACGAGGGATTGGAATGATGAAGCTTAGCGAAGCGGCGTGGCGATTCGTTACTACTACGCTTTTTGCAGGTATCCCACCGCGTTAAAGCTACTGTTCTTTTAGGTGCTGTTGGCCTGCAGCCAAAGTCATGGCTACGGTACGACAAATGGCATCAGTCTGTTTGTCGGTCTTCATAGTAAAATGTATAAAAATATATTGCATTTAATTTTCTGGGGCTCGATAGCGCTGAAATCATTATAAGAAACAAGATGGCCGACCTTTATATATTCGGAACAAATAGGCACACTAAAAATGTAATAAAAGGCCGAAACTGGTCTTGTGAGCGGCTGAAGGTTTTGTATAACCGCAGGACACAATTTCGGAGTTCTTTCTGTACACTTAACAAGAAAATATTATTTATTTTTCCTGCTCTATTGGCGAAATTGCTCAAGTAGACGTGTCGCAGTATTTTCTTGGGTAGCAAGAATGATGGATGATATTTATGATAGGCACTGCTGTCACCTAAGGTTATCGTTTTTTTGTAAATAGACTTGTAAAAAAACTAAAGCTTTCATAATAACCGTAGCATAGGGTATTCGTGTGAGAAAATTGCCTATTTAAGCAAGTAAGTACTATATTACTTTCTCGCTTAGTAATTCTAGAAAGTATTCTTCCTACTTTTAATACCTAACTTATAACTTCATATTTTTACCATTTACTGCAAAAAATTAAATTTGAAACTGATCATTTAAATTTATAACATTAATAAGAGCTAGGGCCTTGATGACGTCATTGGTGTTTCAGTGATATCATATAGATAAACTTTGGCATACATGTTGCTCCTAGGAGTCCTAGGTTGTCAAGCTGTCATAGTTTTTTTTTCTACTCTTGGGGTGTCAGTGAACAATTATGATGTCACTGAGAGACGATGGGATTTTCAAAAACCGTTTCGTTATTCAATACTAACAAGTAAAATAGAACACATTTTATAATGATGCAGTAATCTTAATTTAATATTATTGAAGCCTTTTGTATACAAAATTTTCATCAGTATCTGTTTTGTATCTTCCCTATTCTGCTAAATTTTGGAAGTATGCAATATAATAAAAAATAGCAAAAGATAAATTTTATTTCGCATACAAAAATCTACACAATTTTCCGTTACCGTTTGTTCTTCAGGATCTGTAATATGAGTACTTAGACAAAGGTATTGAGAGAGGTTACGCACACAACAACTGCCATGTCATGTACAGACGTGAAACTGTTTCCGTGAACTTCGATAACCGACTTCAAGATACATCAGGTTCTCAATTTTTATTTCATTCTATCTTTATTTTATTGTATTTTACACGATTATTCATAGACTACTTAAACGATTTGGACATGTGAAGGGTACATTTACATTATCATTAGTTTATATAGTAACTGGCATTTCCCCTAAGAATGCGCTATTTCGCCAAATAAGTGAACATCTGTTTTGAAAAATTGGTTTGATTTTGTTAATGGTTATTATTTTATATATAAATATATTTTATCCAAAAACTTTATATTTAGACCTGTGAATGTTTTTGATTATCCATAGCTTATTTTATTTTTGTCTCTCTAAATTTCAAAACCTAATTATAGGCATTTGTAACATTTACAGAGCATACCATGTCTATTAATTAACCTCCCACACAGTGTGAAACCCAATAAGCCAATGTTACGAAAACATTGATTCCAGTAAATAATTGAATTAAACCAAATATGGGAAATTGCAAAAGTACCACACATACGATATCCGTGTTTTCCACGCTTCCAAATCGTTAAATTTTTCGACAAACCTCATTCTACTTTTTTGTTTACAAAAAGCAGTGGAATGAGTTACCTATACTTTTTGAATGTATGTATACGCAAAAAAAAAACACTTTGATCTTTCCTCCTGCATAGTGCCTTATTTGGCTGCAACACATTAATAAAAGCGAAGTTTCAGCGGGGCCGAAGGTAAATTTAGTTTGGGCGGATTCGATCACGAGCAGACCCTGAATTCTCATCGCTTCTGGAACTGCTTTTGATAGCTACTAGAAGCGTATCTTTGAAATTTCGGTGATAGATAATATACATCTATAGTTCACACTTAGTTGGTTTCATATGAATTAAAATGGTTAGGGGCTCATGGCACAAATAACAATCGGGATAAATGGTGAAGTGACCAAATCAGTAAACAGCTTATAAGTCCTCAGAACTAAGCTAAAGGCACCATATTATGCCTGTGACGCAAACAAACATTGGTGTTTTTGTGATTCTTGCGCTTCCTTTCTATTAAATAACTAATAAATGTTTATTCTAAATAAAGCCTCTTTTATACCTGAATGGAGCTAAAACGAAGGTATTTTAGTAGTTATTTCGTTCGCAAAGTTCGGTTTTACCCACTAGCACTTTACTTCCGAAGAACCTACTAATACCATCGCCATGAAATAAAATTTGCTGCAAGTTTAAGGAAAAATTATAAGACTTTGTACTCGTAGAAGTCGTTAAAAACTTTCAAAACTTTTACCACTACTAACAATGTATGCTTGATACTTATTTTACGTTATTTCCTTTTATAGTTTCGACTGTGAGTAAGGTGTATGACGTTATATGAGTCATTATTAGTAACAGGATCATTTTACATAGTGGAATTTTTAATTTCAAATAAATACGTACATCCAAAATTAGTCGCAAGAAGACTGTTGGTACATACCTACAAAATATTATGAATACGTTTTCAGCTGAACACTTAATTTAGTTTGAAAGTTTATTCATAAATCCATGTACATTTTCATCCTTACGATCACTCAATAAGGTCCAAAGTTTTACTATATATTTGACGACGAGCTAACTAAACGGCCTCTATTTTCACCAAATCAATCAAGCCGTGCCGCGCCGCTGCAGAGCATTTTCATTGAACATTCATAGTTAATTGAGCGATGCGACGGACGACCTTATGATACAGTAATACTCTCAATCAATGTTGATAATGCCATTGATGGTAGTGCAGATAATATAAGCTGAATCGTTGCTTAATGATGAAAAGCACGGAACTAGTTTTGTATTACCAAACATTTATTCACTTTGGTATTCGGTTTTTGAACCCTTGCAACATAGGTACCTACTTAATATGCATTTTAAATAGTGTTTGAATAATTATTAAAAAGACATTAAACATATTTATCGCGTGCTTGGATAAATAAAGCCACGAATGCCTGGCTAGCTGGACCAAGTCCATATCTTTCGTCAAAATTCACTTAACAAAGGGTCTCGAATACATTAGCCTCCGACAGCACCTTACAGTCACTTATAGAGTCAACAACAGACACAGACCGTGTCTGGTTACTAGCCGCGTCAAAATCAGAAGCAGACGACTGCTGTCATACATCGGAACATTCATCGACCCAGACACTAGGGTCTTTATTAGACTTTTTAAAGGGTCGGCAACGCGCATGTAACACCCTTGGAGTTGCAGGCGTCCATAGGCTACGGTGACCGCTTACCATCAGGCGGGCCGTATGCTTGTTTGTCACCGTCGTAGTATTAAAAAAAAAACACTGCACATGGCGGCGGCTCTGCATGTGGTTGTTCTCCGGCTGGGAGCTAAGATTTGCACAGAGTACAACTGTTTCACTTGCGATTGCTCCAGTGACTGACTCAGCATAGCCTTTTCTGCTCCTCGGGCGCCGCATTCCCCGCCACGACGCTCTCTCAACGACATTCTCAGAAGGGCACTCATCAGTGCTAACGTTCCCGCCACTCTGGAGGCCCGGATTGTGCTAAGCGATGGTAAGCGCCCTGACGGAATACCGTTGATACCTTGGAACATCTTCCATGGCGCATGGCCCATCGACCGTACGCTCGTATGCACAGATAACTTGGCGGTGTCCTACCTCCCAGCCACTACCGAACGCGCGGGGCTGACGGCGGATGCCCGGGAGCGCCTCAAGGTAATAAAATCCAGTCTCGTGACAATACTGTCTTCACGCCCAATCATGGCGATTTTCATGGCGTTTGGCATTGAAACGCTAGACCCTTGGGGTAAGGTGCGCTGGACGTCCATAGAGAGCTCAGCATAATGTTGACGAAGCCAACGGCGACCCTCGCACTGGAGGCTTTTTCGCGCAAGGAATTGGAGTCGCAATTCAGCACGGGAATGCCGCCTGCGTAATGGTATCCTGCCGGGAGGACTAGATGGTTTAGTTTTAATTATTTTAATTTAATAGTTGTTTTAATTTCTTTAAGTAAGCACATATGAACGTAGGTTATTAAACGTTAGTTTTTTATTTTATTTTAGACATTGCAATACATACCTTATTAAAATGTATAAGGGTACTATATATTATACTATACTATACTTTAATTATACTATAGGCATTAGGGTACTTCCCGGCGACCTAGAATCACGAAATTTTGCAAAAAGCAAGAGCTCATAGCAGAAGTTCAGGAGAAAATCCGAAAACCGTCAGTTCCGCGCCACCAGTATTTTTTAGTACCTAAGTCATAAATGGGGGGTTGGGGGATCTTTTGGTGGGCGAGTCCGACTCGCACTTGGCCGGTTTTTTAAAGTTTCTTTTTAGTAATTTAACGAAATTTATAGTAAGGTTCTTCTTCTTTACCACATAATGTAGGGTCTGCCCTTATCACACATTATGCGCAGTCGTCACAACATGTTTTCCTCTTTCTTTCTCCTTTATCTCATCATCAATCCAATTCACGCTTTTCGGCATTCTCCGTCCATCCACATTATTTTGTCTATACGAGTATGACATTCATCTCTTCTCATTACATGCCCGTACCACGCTAACCTGCTACTCCTAATTTTCTAACTGTTTGTAGTAAGATTCTAGACTTGATACTGTTAGAATGTGATATTTTGACAACACTAACGATTGTGTGTTTTTTATAGAGCCCCCGGAGTGGCGGCCTAAGCTGGTGTCGGACCGGTCTTGGTACGGCGTCGGGTCCAGCCTGCGCGCGACCTGCGCCTCGCCGCCCGCGCACCCGCCAGCCAACCTCACCTTTGCGCTCAATGGTCGAGAGGTACGATTACTTAAATTACTCTATGTACTCTATATTTGCATGTAATAAACTGCTTCGTTCCATTACGAGAATCAGCCGGCAACAATCGGTTTCATTGCATTGACCGGAATATTGAAAATTTGTGGCTTGGTATATTCTGGCATTTATCTAATACGAACAGTAACTGTTTTAATTTATAAGTCCAAGATACACTACTTTTGAAATCTAACATCTTTAAAGAATTAGATTTCTAAATAGAAAACTCCTGTGAGTATCAGACATATTAAAATACTTATAGCTATCGCGTTACTCACGTCAATAAAGTCGATATTAGCTCAATATGTTTCGGAACAATTCGTGTTCCTTAGTCATGAGTCATCCGTACGGCCGCAACGGCTGCTCTGCGCACACTGCGAGCCCCAGCCCGATCCATACGAGTCCGTAGTGCGGGGGATGTGGGCGGTGCAGACGCAAATATAGAGGAGAGATTCTCAGCTAGGTGGCACTGACCAACTGATATAAGAATATTAATTTAAATAAATAAAATAAATTCTAACTTTACATTGTTGAAGTACCAAAATTTGCTTTAGAATTGCTGCTACAATATGTTCAAATAAATCACGTGTTAGTATTTCATTGTTGCAAGAATGTTCAGCAAATAATGAAGCAAACCAATAACCGAGTATTTTCCGTCGATAGCTGGCGATGACAACAAGTTGATTCGCGACTAATCTCGTTATCTTCGGGAAAGCCAACTAGTGTCAACTATCAAGCGGATTACCGCAGTATTTCTTGTTAATATTCTCGTACGAGGAAGCCGTACTAATGAATAGATTCGACACTTTGGGATACTTTACCGACGCTGTATTTTACACAAGATCTTACACATTTTAATTCAATTCCCGCTACAACTCCCTAAATGACGTCATACTCCAGTATGCTCCAGCCGAACGGAATCGCACGTGACGACGGGAAGCGCCCTGATGGTATGGCGCTCATTCCATGCAAGCTGGGGGGTATTGAGGTATCATTAGGCCTCTAGAGCGGGAGCTGCGGCCGCAACAGCGAAGCGAAATAAACGGCACCTTTGGGTGAATAGGTACAAGCGGGTCCTAGCGCCAAAGCCCCTTTTTAAAGAAATATCGAAGCACCGTAACGATGTGTGTGGCAACCAGAGGGCTGGCGTCTACGAACGCGTCGACAAAGCTTCTATTACGAACAGTGATCATAAAGAGGAACAATATTTAAACGACGAGTGAAAATTTTAAGTACAAATGAGATCGTAATTTATAAGTCATCATTAAGTAACTACATTAAAATTAGTCCAAGAAAATTAGATCTATAAAAAGCATTTCCAGGAATGAATTTCCAGCAAGCAGGATATCGTTTTAATACCTTCATTAGGTCTTAAATACGTGGCCACTGAGATTGCACAATTCCATGAGTTGAGTTAGATTTTTGAGAACCTGAGAACAAGAG
This sequence comes from Lathronympha strigana, assembly GCA_949128165.1. Classification (NCBI taxonomy): domain Eukaryota; kingdom Metazoa; phylum Arthropoda; class Insecta; order Lepidoptera; family Tortricidae; genus Lathronympha; species Lathronympha strigana. The sequence goes on along the minus strand of OX421907.1, from coordinate 6,889,732 downwards.
AAGTAGGTAACTGTCAAATATTACGTGTTTTATTAGTTTTTTGCGTCTTAATATTATTTAGGTAGGTATTAAAGACGGTTAAATTTCACTTTGAATGAGTATCTTAAACTTCAAATTTGGTATAGAGGTATTACCAAAATAAAACAAAACCGCGTCACATTTTTTTTACTTTCAAGCGAGTATTTTTGAAAATATTTGACTAATCAAATTCTTGTTCAATAAACCTTAACCTTTTTTTTTAAGACCTAATAAATGATGTGCCGTAAGTACATCATATGAATAAAAATTGATCCAAAATTTTACTCTCAAGAGTCAAGCTCAACTCCTGGAATTGTGTAAACTCAGTTGCCACGTGTTTAGGAGTTAGGACCTACTAACGCTTGCTGGGGAATTAGTTCTTGAACATTATTTAATTTGCTTGGCCTATAATGTCAGATACATATTTATTTTTTAAGTACTTCTTCACTTCTTCTTCTTCTTCACTTGAATAATTGCAAACCTGCAAACAAACATTCTTCGATAATATATGATCGTTTTTAGTAAAAAGTCGTACTTTGTCGTTAGTCAATAAAGCGCGAAGGTTATAAAGATACATTCAGAAATGAACCTTATTAACATTCGAACTTTTCCTAAAAATAAGCAGATATGTGTTAAAGCTGGACAGGCCGTCTTGCCTTGACGTGACAGTTACTTATTACAAAATGTAACAACATTTTATTCACAAAAACTACGTGACCTGAAAATACATAAAAAACCCTACGTCCATTTTGCCGTATTCTATTTACTATGTGCCAAATAGAGTCACGGATGGGTGAGTTATGACCTCACTGACGCAATATGGAACGCATGGCATCCATTTTCTCAGGCTATTTTAGTATATTCGTATGAAACTGTACCTTGTTTCTCCTTCAGCATGCATTTCTGAAGACAGTCAATGCCCGAATACCTTAATAATTCACCTTAAAATACAATTAAGTATTTTAAGGTGAATTTCTTTTTTTACCTGAAACGCGATTTTCTCAATTTCTCGGATTCTTGATCTTGAGTAAAGTGATAACGATAGACATTATTTTCAGTAGTTTTCTAGACAACACCGTGACAGAGTAACCCTTTTCAGCCGAGACAGCCTTCCGATTGGCCACTCTGTCACGGTGTTTTGAGTTAAATAATGTAAAGTTTAAAGATAATAACTACTAAGGTATACTTAAATTTCGGGCATTTACCTCCTATAAATATAATGAGTAATTGTTTTTAGTGTAACAAAAAGTTGTGTTTTAAGCAATGTGTGGACGTAGAAAACGGCGGGAAAATGGTTAGTTTGTTTTTAGAGCTATTTGCTAAAAATGTATTGATGAACAAGTTGTCCCAAAATCCCCAAGTGAGTTTAGGATTTGGTAATCGGTTAAGTACAGCGCATGATAATAATTGAATTTAAAATCAGGCATTTTGCAGCAAGGGGACAGGTCATTTTCGGTAAAAACGGAGAACAATATTTTCAGGAAATAAATTATTTATTATCCTTTAAAGGATGACTCACAGTAGTCCGTTCCGTTCCGATCCGATACGGGACAATCTGTCAGTTTCTATACAAAAAGTCACGTGACGTCCGAGGGCTCCGAGCTATCACGTGATACTTTCTATAGAAACTGACAGATCGTCCCGTATCGGATCGGAACGGAACGGACTACTGTGAGTCATCCTTTAATATACAGAATTAGAGATATAAAAAGGTAAATCTGCTCGTACTTTTACTAAAGAAACTATCACTTTTTATAATACTCGTTTAATCAAATGCATTTTAAGTAGATGCTTGTTAAAATACGCTACCTACATCTACATTCTTTATCTACATCTACATTTTTGCTTGATTGTCAATGTACCTACTTGATTACTTGACTGTAGGCACTTGATTGTCAATGTCATTGAATGGTATTTGTTAAACATGTTGTCAGGTAAATTATGTACCTACATGTTGATTTTTTTAAACGAAATCATAAGAATTCTTTCGTTCGGTAAATTGAACCAACAAAATGATATGAAAAGATTTCTTTATTTCTTTTTAAAATTAATTGTTTGTAAGTAAAGTATCATGCGTTAACATATCGGTAAGTAATTTTTTAGCACCTTATAGTAATAAAATATTTTTGTTACACTATGTTAAACGTATGTTTGAAAACTGGAACATGTTATTGAATTAAATTACCAGTTAAACTATGTTGTTATTACATAAACAACGGAAATGTGCCTCAACATAACATACTCATGGGGCCATAAGAGCCGTAAGTACCTACATTGTTAAACCAGTATGATTTGAAATTGATTGTGCTAGAATAGGTACAATAAGCAATTGAATGAGTCTTCCAGCGGCAATAACAACGCCAACGGTTGACAACGGTTCTTCATGTTTTGATGCGAAGTGGGGCGTTCAGCAACAATTTTAATTCGATTCGGTCATTTTTCATATTGATTGAGTGTCACGATCGTTTACTTTGTTTTTCTAATTTAATTTAATTTGTAATTTGATTGAATCTGCACTAAAATAATTACTTTAGCTAAAATCGAATGTTTTCGTAATTAAAACAGTAAACTTGGATGAATTAAGGCCTTCGCAGGAGAAAATAAACATCCACTTGAGGCGGGATTGCCGATAGCTGCCCGTAGATAAATTACTTTTCTTGAACAAAATGACGTGCGCGATTGAAAAAAAGTTAACGAACTGCTATTCCGTATTATTTATTGCAAGAAACTTTTTCCGCTTCAAACAATTCTCAGTCGAATTGCAAATTCGTTTAAAAACATATTTGACAATTATTTTTAAATATAAATATTTATGTTTTAGATATTTTCCATGGACAAGTAAATGTATTAGTGTTCGATGCTGTAATGCCCAATAATTTGACAATTCTATGAACTTTAGTTTGCAGCCGACATGAAACTTCAATTGCCAGCAACTTAACTAACATTCAAGATAGCAAATATTAGTATGGTGTCGAGCACTCGTGCGTTTACCTTATGCTTTCCCACTTCTTACCGATGTTATTATGTATTGTTTACATTTGTATTTCCAATGTTGGGTCGCATGTAGGTGGGAAACCTCTACACCTGCGAAGAAAACTACGCATCACGAGTGATGAAAAGAAAGAGGAGAATTTTCTCAACTAAACTTAGGTACGTTTATTTACGAGATATGATATCAAAAGAGATTAAATGTTGACAATGCTTAGTTCAAAACCTCCAGTACATATGTAGTAAAAACATCAACTTATTAAATTACGTTACGTTATGTTACTTACGAGTATAAATGAAGTATATAATTCTCTGTTTCATTAAACTTAATAGGCAATCATTTTGTTTTGCTTATTCCTCGTCCTTTAACTGTATTATTTTGCAAGATTAAAAATGGTATAATCGGGAAATTTTGTGTCATTTGGCTTAATTTTCAAAAAGAAGATATTTCTTCCAATGATGTTCATATTGAAAATCATAATAATTCTGAAAAACACTAAAACTTGGCCCCCAGGTGACAGAAGAAGTAATTAATAGACCGCCAACATAGTTATTAGTAGTTAGTAGCAATCATACTGTAGTGTAGGTAACTTTTTTACAACAAGGCACTTATATATATACTTTGTCACTTAGAATTTACTAATTTATTTGGGTATATCAACTTATAGAACACTGATTTCATGTCTTTAACAATAAAAATATATTACTGAAGAGCTTCGTTGAATTTCTTTTTTTTTTTCTAGGCATTATTAGATTCATAACGATTCAATCAAAACATGAAAATTAACATCTTGATCTGATAAAAGTTACTATTTTTACCGTAACGCAGCAGAAAAAAGTTTGCTTTCATACAAAAATGCAACCATAGGTATTGTCATAACCGTAGTCGTTGCTAAATGTAAACATATGGTGACCTATGTACAGAATATTACTGACGACACAAATTTATATCTGTTACATTAAAACAATTTAAAAACTAGGATTTTATAAATTTCGTTCCCCAAGTTTACGTCCAATTGTAACTGTATCAAAATACTAAAGTATCGCAGCGGATTTGTTAATGCCATGTTATAAAAAAAATAACAATAACATTTTTAGTAATTTATGAAACAAAAACCCTATATATAATAATATAATAAATTATCTTCACTGTATATACTATGCTATTAAGTTTTTCGACAAAAAATACAGTTTTTTTGTAAATACCTTCCAAATCAGTGTTCTAAAAATTCGCATCTCTCCCATGTCCGCAGTCGTGGTTTTCTATTTCCATAGAACTCAGAGCTTTATAAAAAATACCTACTTAATTGTTATACAACACGGCTAAAAAGCCCTGGCTCATTCTCTCGATGGTTAAAGGTATCCGCCTCCCGGACATTTATTACTCCGAGAGAGCAAAAGGAATTATGGATGGATATAGATCGGGCACTAAAACGGTCTTCAATAAATAGTCTATTTCGTATTTAAAGTTGCATGCAACCGAATCGTATTGCAGCTGCAGTTTCAGATATTGAGTTTTAGATGTATAATAAAAAAAAACATCGCTTTTAACATGGTTTTTTCGTTACGCGTTTTGATTAAATATTTTCTAACTACCGTTTTTACTCAGTAGGTCAAAATAATTTTCGACAATGCTCTTTGTTAATTAGATGTCCGTTAATAATTTAGTTCAAAAACCAATTAATATACATTTTTTCACTAGTAGCTACATAAAAACAACGCAAGTTCCCGTGTGTTGTAGGATTTGTAGGAACAACTTAACAATAACAGTTTTACGGTTCTAAATAGTTGACCTTAAATTTAATAGATTGTTTCTTATTAAACGGTTTCTTCATAATTACATAAACGTAAAAATATGGGTCCGTACCCCTTAGGCATTATTCTTAATAGGTACATGTTATTTTCAGCAGTTACAACTGTTCATAATATGTATATAAGACTCACAAAGATATAGGTTGTCGGATTCTCAGTGACATGCCCATTCCTCAAGCTTGAAACATCGATCTCATTTGATATTGTGTTCCCGACTTACAAACATTGTTGCATTTAAGCGATATCCCAGAGTTATGGGTTTAGCACTTACAGTTTACCGATCGAGCTGATTTAACTTGAAATAGTGCTTATGTGCGGACTATAAAGTTTGTCTTGTACATTATTATGCATTGAATATGTGCTCAGTGCATTATGAAGAAACAATCAAACAAGATGTTATTCACCCAACTGGGTAGCTCAGTTGTTAGAGCGATGACCATGTATCCCAGAGTCGCGGGTTCGAGTCTTGCCCGAGGTGATGAGTGCTTCCTCTTTCTTTTTCTTTCTAATAAGCAATCCTGTATTGTTAATGAATAAAAACTACTATGATTACTGTGACTATAAATTCATATCAAGACATTGAGTCAAGATTTATACCTTTTTGGAAAGCTAGAATCTTTTATATAACTAGCGAAGCCGCCGCGTGAACTTGATCATAATCCATCGTCAGTACCGCCACACGAACCGGCCACACATCCCGCATGTGCACGCCGTCGCCAGTATTATATAATATTTCTAACCGTAGGCAACCCTGGCATTGTGCAGGGGAGAGGGAGAGCGTCAATTATTTTCTTGCGTAAAGTTCGAAACGGTTTGTATTAGATTTTTCTATGACAGATAAATAGCTGTTCTTAAGAACTATTATTATAATCTGTGCTTTTACTTATTCTGTGGTGTCAGTGTAACCAAATTTCTACCTTTCTCATAAATTTAACAAGGTCAGTAACTCAGTACTATTTTCGGACTACTCGTCTCAGCTCAATCAGCTCCACAAAATATATAATAATAAATAATGTAAATGTGCGTATAAGAACAGGCTTCTGTGACTTTGTAAGTAAGTTAAATAATACGAGTATGTAATAGGTACCTATATAAGTAAATACTTAATATTATTCTTTATTACACTACAGATGAAACCCAATACAGAACATATTTACAATGTAAATAAAGGTAGCAACTGGAGGTCTTATCGCTTTAAGCGACCTCTCTCAGACAACCTTTGTGTAGCAGGAGATAAGTACTAAAGCGTTCAACTTCGATTTCAGAGGCTTATTTTTAGGGTTCCGTACCAAAATTGTTAAAAAGGAAGCCTTATGATGTGACTCAGTCTGTCTGTTTGTCTGTAACATCGTTAAATATCTCAAGAACTACTTAAGCTACCGATTTGAAGTTTGGAATAGTTGAAAGTTAACAGACACATTGAGACAGGATTTCTGTTTTTTTTTTACTATTCTGTATGAATTGTTTTGATGTATGAAATAATTATGACTATGACTATTTTCAATTAAAAATGCTCGATAAAAGAAGGGGCACAAATTAAAAGTTTAGTTACTTACCATGTGGGGTATCATTTAAAAGGGCTAGATTTGCTCATTCTAAAATATTTTATTATTATTTTTGTTCAATGAAAATGTTTTGATTTGAACAGACGATCGAAAATGTAAAAAAAAAACATTTCCCCCCTTTTATCTCCGAAGTTTATGATGGAAAAAGTATGATTTTTACACAACGTTAATACTATTCAAAATATTACAAAAAAAATATAACATGGACCGTAACTCAATAATTATCTTTCTAAAATAAAATAAAAATCTGAAATTTTGTAATTTAGCCTACTTACTGACTGTTTTCTTTTTCTTTATTTTTATATGATATCATGCGGTAAGTACCTACCGTCTTATCAACAAAGTAAATTGGTAAAAACAAAATATCAACGCAAAACAAACTCTCATACTAACTTCATGCCGTGCGAGTGACCCAATCTGTCGATACATGTGGCTGACGTCTCTACTCTTAGGTGAAGTTACAAAATAAAGTTTGTACGGAACCCTCGGTACGTGAGTCCGACTCGGACTTGGCTGGTTTTTAATTCAAATATTGTTTCTTAATAAAGCTACATGATGTGAGTACAATCGTATTATAATTATATCTTTAACCGTTTAGGCTGTACGTTATCTATCTTATGTAATTATGTTAGAACAAACCAAAAAGCCAGATATTTAAGTAGGACGCAGTGGTAAAATTATTACTACAAAAACAAGGCTGTTCATCATCTACAAAAAAGAACACAATTTGTCAAACTTTGTCGCTTTAAGACAGTTACAAGAGCAGACAACGCCAGCGTTTCATATATCACAGTGATTTGTTCAGACCCGAAACGCCCCACGACCTTGACAATAACATAGTTTCCAAAGAATTGTAGCAACGTTTGCTTTCCGCTTTACTGTGTGATGATATAAACACAAAATATAATATCATACAACAAAAAACATTATCTTAAAATAAAATACACGCTAAAACAAACATTCCCCCTGCGGCATGGTATCGTGGACGCTGTCGGCGTTTCTTTGCTGTATTGCAGTACTAATGCGTTGGGCGAGGAAGGTGCCAGTGCTACGGTCGCCGGTAGCGTCCACAAGCCTCTTTGAGATATTCGTAAAGAGGGTGTGGGTGCTTGAACCCCATGGGCCGATTGTCTCGACGCCGAACGGAAATGAATTAATATCTAATTTACATCTTAAACTATCTGTATCCTATATTACGTACCTTATTCAAATATTTAATCTTACCATATCTAGTAAATATTTTGAAATACCCAACATTATTTGATGTTAGTTGCAATATTGAATGTTTTAGTAATAGACGCTGCCATGAACTGAATATTGGCGAGGCGAAGATAGCTGGAGTTCCGAAGGCCGGATTTAACGACCGGCGCAAGCTTTGAGCTGAGCACGCCAGAATGGAAACTACTTACTAAAATGTGTCACTAAGTAGAGTTCCTAGTTTTAGAAAGCTTTAAATGTGTTTAAAATTCTTACGTTTACCTTAACATGCAGAAGTTGCAGCTTAGAAAACAACATTACGAGTATCTTCTCGTACCTACTTGGAATAATGACATTAAATTTGAACAGGAAAATCTCTATCTAAACATTACTTACTTTCTACTCCATTACGGCAGATAAGAGGTTAATGTTGTTTCCATGTTTGCAAATACAAATCCAAGTCTGCCTTTTCTTCATTTACCTACTGTACACTAAAGTTAAAATAAATATAAACAAATAAATCTCATTTTGGTACCTTTATTATGAAACTTGGAAGTATCATGGACAGATTTAGTCAGTTGGGTTAGATTTTTTGTTTTGTATTTTCATATGCTTAGTTACGGTCACATAGGCTAGTCATATAATGGCTCTATATGAAAAGTAGGTCAATAATAGTTATATATTCAAATATTGGTGGAATAGGCTTTCTACTTACTTTGTAAATAATAGAACACGATGCACAAATAATAGTTATTTTGAAAATAGACAAAAAAATTGCCACAAAGCTATCAAACACTGAAACATAAAAATAAAAATAATATTTATACGTAATAGGTATGTTTACCTATTAATAATTTGGACCAGTCCGAACATTGTTAGTGCTTGCTGTGCCCTTGTGAATATTTATATTCCTGAAAATATTCCCATATTTAAAAGCTTGTACATCGAGAGACGTTCTGCATACCTAGAACAAACAACCTCAATGACGACTTGACTCTATTGAAAACGTCACGGAAAACCTACTTCATGTAAACTAAAAAGTAATATGTCTCTTTTGTTTATACTATATGTCTACATTAAACAGTCCGCGCCATGTTGATTTTAGGAAACCCCCAAACAGCAGCCCCCATCCTCCCCGTAAAAACCACGAGTGAAAAGATGAAAAATAAGTACAATATTCTTATATTTTTTAATATCCCCTAATGTTACCGGCGACGGCACATCACTAGACATTAGAAAATTTCAGTTTATTTTCGTAAATATTAATTAAAAGGTAAAAGTATTAGTGCTCGACGCTGTACTAGTATTCGACATGGGCACTTTTTGTCAAAGTGACAAGGTTTAATTTCGAATATAGAGGAATCTTTGTTGTTCAGATTTGACCTATATGGCTTTGATACAAAGTGCCCATGTAGTGCTGCGTTGAGCATTAGTACTTCTATCTTACTTGTTATTGGAATAATGTTTCAGCATTATCGACGTCTTCACATACCTTAGTTTATTTTGTTATCTTTGCTACGCTAAAGAATTTGCCTTAAAGCAGCGTATTTATCGGATGAATACCTTATTAGTTACATATCAGCGGCGGGAATTCCTAGAACTGGATTCCCACCGCCAGTATTTTCAAATAATTGAGTATCTTTAACGAAAGCTTAATTCAATTTAGCTTATCTATGAATATATAGCTGAAATTTTAACCACAAAAGGTATAAATATCTTACTTTTCACTAATGTGACTGTAAACAAAAGAAAAAATAGGCCATTTACACTATAATTACTATTTAAAACGAGATATTTACCATGTATATTTGTTTTTCTGAGCTCCCGATATTTCGGCACTGTTACAAGTGAACACACCACAGTGACAGTGGCAGTGAGTTACACCGTGAACATGGCACTTGTAACAGTGCCGAAATATCGGGAGCTCAGATGAAAAAAAATAGGGTTTTTGTTAAAGGGATTTGAACCTTCTACCATTAATTACTAACTTGTTATCAAAAAGCAATACAGGATGTTTAGTAGAAATAATAAAAATATAAGCCTTACCACTTCCACTTTTCTTAAATTCAAGTTGAAACAGGTAATTCTTTAAGGACTTATCAAAATAACGAATAATTTTATGAATACTACATTGAAATACAATAATTGCCACTTAAAAAAATACTAAACTACCTACATAAATTAAAGTCATATCTACAGAGTTTAAGCTCCCTAACTTACCTACTACCTAAGTCCCCCAAATCTGATACCTGCGTTACCCATAAGACTGGCTACATTCCCTCATTGCGTGACCAGTGGTTTAGAGACGTTCCTTTTTTTAAATCCCTACTCCAAATAAATCAAATCAAATCCAAATTAATAATCCGCGGGTTTTTTCAGTAAAAAAGGTAGTCAACGATCTAATCCATCAGATATTCAAAATTTGGCAAAAAGGGGTTCCAAACATTCTGCTCTCACGTTGTGCTACATACGTAGCGTTTAAAACACTTAGTGGCCTTTATTTTTTTTTAACAGTAGGTACGAGTATATATAGGTGTATTAATAATTTGTCTACAGAATAGGAGAATAACGCATACGTATTATAAATGTTTAAAGGCCACTTGCACCACCCAGGGTTAGCCACATAACCCGAAGTTAAGCATTCTTTCGTATGGAATTTGATAGGTTTACTCCGGGTTAGCGGCTAAGCCTGGGTGGTGCAATTGTGCCTTAATGTTTATAAATATTAGTACCTAATTGTATCCGTACATAGTTCTTCAACTACGCCAGAATTGTGTACCTGTTGAATCCAATACAAGTAGATTGGGTGTGTCAAAGTTTATTTACATAGGTATCAGATATCACGCTACTAATCCCTTAAAGAGGCATAGCTCTCAATCGCACACATGTGTGTACATGTGTACGTAAGTACGTTCGTGTGAACGTACTTACTTACCTTGTCGTAACAGTCACGAAATCTGACCTATTGTTAATAGTTTTGTGGATTTGAATCCACTTCGATTGGAACGTATTTCAAAGTGGCTGTTGAAATACGATTCACATTAAAAGCTTGTTAAAGTGGCAGCCGACACAGACACGGGTCCGAACGAACAATGCCGGTTACTCCACTTTGACGTCGCTGTTGTTTTTGCCCGCTGCGTGGGTAGTCCATTAATCACAAAGCAGCTCTGTCTAAACTAGATAAGCTTAACGGACCCTTTATCTATCCGAGATCGGTCTCTGTCCTACTTACACCATATTTCTATTTCAGGTTGGTTTATAGGTGCTTACTTATAGAGTTACACGGACATCTAAAAGTCAATGTTATGTATTTTCACGCTGTATTTTTACTTCAATGATGTTTTATGGACGATTCATTAGAGGGGCTATAGTATTACGAAATAGTTCGCCACCCTTTAACGGATAGAAACAATCACGCTTTCATAGTTTTATCAGGTTAGGTGTAGGTATAACCCGAACTCTATTTGGCAGATCGTGAATTTCTAACAGCCACGATGGTGGGCGATAAAGAAACAGCCATTTTGGAACATCGGATCATAAAAATTCTGATATGAAAATATTATCTTTATTCTGTACAAGCGCTCTGCAGTGGGAGCTATGTTTATCTAAGGTACAACATTTTAATCAGTTAATTTTGTTTCAGATTGACTTAGACTCCCTGGTGCACGAGTTACCAGATTGGTTCAAATGGGATTTGCCACCGAAACCAGAGACAACGACGACGGAGCAGGCGGAGGATGAGAACTTCAATATTTTCCACGACGAAGGCAATATCCAGTATTTGGATGAGTCTTATATAAATTTGCATAAGGAGGAGATCAGGCGGCCTCCAAAGGTATGTATATTAATGTAGCACAGTATATTTTAGTCTGTTATCAGTTATAACGTGGACAACGTAGTCATCACCCAAGCATGTGATATTTGGCAATTTTCAGTAGAGCTGACTTTTTATCTGAGAAGTCCTGAATTTATTTCGACTGCACTTAGAAACTTTTTCCAACCGAAAACTACAACCTCTAAAGTAGCATTAGTATTTGAACGTTCCTGACATAGGTATGCATCCATTTGTTCTTACCAGTTTTACGAACAGAAGATAAGCACAAATCTCTTACGCCAAAGAAAATATTCCAAATCATATTATACCACGACTTGCTCCTGCATAAAATATGTGCCTACCACTTCTTTATAGAAAGTCCTTCAAACTTATATCAGAGAGTTCGTTAACAATCTGTATTTTTGCTAAAGGAGAGTCCTAAGCCGGTCTTCGAGAGGACGGGGCCAGATAACCGACTGGTCTCCGTGGGAGAAGTGTCCTTCGTGGTGCGCAACGAGGCTTTCGAGCGCGGTAGCCTGCGCCTGACCTGCATCGCGAGCATATACAACCTGTACGCGGCGCGCGCCGAGCTTGTCTTCGACATGGAGCAGCCGGAGGTGGCCTCCGTATTAGGAGTACGAAATGAAGCCGCAGGTCAGTTATACAGCGCCGTATCAGTGGGAGAAGTATACTTCGTGGTGCGCAATGAGGCCTTCAAGAGTGGCAGCCTGCGCCTGATCTGTATCGTTAGCATAGACAACCTGTCCACGGCGCGGGCCGAGATCATCTTTTACATGGAGCAGCTGGAGGTAGCCTCACTTTTAGAAGTACGGAATGGGGCCTAAGGTAAGTGATATAGTACAATTCTGTGCAGTTGCGCTTTATTGCAAACTTTATCAGTGGGAGAAGTATCGTCTTTGGTGAGTGAGGCGTTCGAATGCGGATGACCTGTATCGCCAGCATATATATACAACCTGTATGGCGGAGGTGGACTCCATTTTAGGAGTACGGAATGGGGCCAAAGTCAGTACACTTTAGTGAAAATTTATTACAAACTGCGTTACTCTATTTTAAAATGGTCCTCATGAGATTTATTATATATGAGCACATATGAAAGAAAATTTTGGGTACATACAAATGCGTTCAAAAGTGCATGGGCAGTTTATGAATGAATTAATTCAAGATTCAACGAATAAATCTTGTATAAACCAACAAGTTGCCACTTTTGTTCGACCGACCTCCACGAATGATTCCAATTTAGTCAATTTTAATGACTACGTTCAAAAACACCCTTGAGGTATAATAACACGGCTCGTTTTAAGCGCAAAAGGTGCATATGAGAGCTTGTGAAAGTAAGTAGGTATGTTTGTAGTATGAAAATGCGAAACGTATTTTTCTTTAATTTTCACAATGTTTATGTTATTGGGAGACTGGTTTGCACAAGAATTCTAGACTGCATATTGCGTTTGATATAATATTATTACTGCGCACTTACAGATAAGTTTAAGCCAGTTTCAATTAAATAATGTAATTACAATATTGTTGCTTTAAACAATGAAGCAGAAAATACATCTAAGTTAGTTTAACGAAACACGTAGAAGACTGGTTGCAGACGAGCTCCACTCTGATAAATTAAAATGGAAACCACTTAGAGCTGGGGTCGTTTTTGTAATCTTGTTAAAATCTCAAGCATTTTCTTTTAGACATATTTTGATGAACGATTTTCCACAAGTCTATCCGTCTTATTGCAAGTTTTCGATTACTTTATCCCCTCCACTGCCTTGTAAAATGAGCCATATTTTTGAGACGTTTCGGGCATTTCGCATATCTATTGCAGGTTTTATGAAGGCTGCTTACTGGACTCACTCTAACCTAGTCACTAGGTTAGAGTGAGTCCAGTAGATATGCGAGATGCCCGAAACATCTAGTATCCGTAGTCACTAGGTTAGAGTGATTGCTAAATTCTATAAAACCGAACGGAAGTTTAGGTATCTCATATCAATTTTATTTGACGCTAACATAATAAAACAGTATAAAATAACAGATAAAATTTAAACTTACCTATCATTGAAAGGATGTTGTGTAGGTATTTAATTCGGAGTAACAATTTAACGAATATAGAGGATACGTCACTTTGTTAAAGAGGTTAAATTAAAATAGGTAATTGTTGGAATAATACTTTGTTCCTTACAAAAAATAATTATTTATCATGTTATCGCCGACGAGGAGTGCGATGAGGTATTTCAACGATATATAAGACTTATTCGGTAAAAGCTATCGCCAAAAAGAGATAGACTATTAGGTACTGAATAAGTAGGGTTTAAAAATTACATATATAACTGGCGTGGCCTATAGTACTATTTAGCTAATTATGGACTTTTGCTTCAGGTTCGAATATACTCAACTCGTGGCGGATACCAGCTGCTGTCGTGCCGCTTCTCTACAACATGCGGTAGTCATCTTTACCTTCATTTTCAGTACAAATTCAAACTAAGGTCTCTATAATGATTGTGATTCTCATTTTGTACAAACTCATCAAACATATCCCAATGCATGAATTTATCTTCCGTTAAGAATTCCAAGTTCGTTTTATATCAACAGATCTTCTAAATAAGTATTTAATCTTAGTCATAGGTCACCATGGCCAAAATATAGAATAAATATTTAGTAAACATAGATGGAGGGAGTTTTATTAAGTAAATAGAAATCTATGCATTTAAAACGTGTAATAGTTGATACAATTTGATAAATATAATTGATCGTCGTTTTTATAAAACTTTCGACGTCTTAAATCGCGCGGTATATATGTGTGATATGCGCAACGACCAACGACCCACACCCGGGGATGATTTTCTGATATTCGGACGCTCGATATCAAAGAAATAAATGAAATCGAAATAAAAAGAGATTCGTGCATTCGAATGTCAAAATCAACGTTTGTTTGGTGCTCATCTAACGCATCACGCAAAAAAACACGCGCTTTGCCAAACATTTTGTACTCGACCACGAGTTCACTCCTCTAGTATAAATTGACTGTAAGGATGACTCACAGTTCATCGGGCCGGGACGGGATGGGGCGGGCCGTGACCGATGTGGAAAATTACACGTGATCTCCGGGCTTTCCGAGCCGCTGACGTGACGCTGTCTATAGAAATTGACACATCAGTCACAGCCCGGCCAGTCGCGGTCTGGCGTGAGTCATCCTTATTTCTTATAAGACAATAATTGTCGGTTGTTATTAAGGCGCCAGTGCCATAAACCAAAAATTGTATCAGTCTTCTCAACAAACCGACAATTAAAAAAATGTTCTTAAAAAACACACAATATTGAGGTCAAGCGTATACCAGACGGGTGATGACGATAATAATTCATTAAGTGTTATGAAGCTCTTGAATAATTGTATTAGGATTGGTGCAAAGAGGTAAAACGTCTATTATGAATAGACGTCTCGTCTATTAACTTGTGTAAATAGATTTTAGTCAGGCCGTAAAAAGGTTCATTTTAAGTGAACTGACTTGCCTCAGTTTCTATTGGCTGTTCTAAGCCACCTTTTGTTTTCGTAATACCCATCTTAAATTTTTGGAACAATGGGAGTGAATACTGATGGATTAAGTGGACTCTGTAAGTATTCCTAACCGTTGCAAAAGGGAACTGAGTTTCACAATGCCAAGACAAGAGGCTTTGATGACGACTACCCAATAAATAACATTGTCTCTATACAACTATGATATTTTATATACCCACATGTCATTAGCCCTCTATAATGCGTTCAAAAACCGCATATAAAGACCCCCATAACATAATATTGAAATTGTTTGTTACTTTAAATTTCTTAACTGTAAAAATGTAGTTATAGCTACGTGTACTCGACTTCGATAATATATTTTTTTTCTACTCCAGCACTTCTATCTGTCAATTAGATTAACGAACATTTATTTTCAAAATATATATAACTAGTAAGTGTAACTTACCTAGCTACCTACCTTTACCTACCTTAAATCTAAAATAGGTCCTTGAGGCATTGTACCTGGGATGCTGGCGGCATTTCCTCGTTGTATCGCAATACTGATACGTTGTGCGAGGAAGCCACCAGCTCTTCGGTCACCAGTAACATCAACCAGACGTTTCGCGATTTCTACGAAAAACTGGCGTGCGCAAGGACGCCATGGACCAAGAGTTTCGACCCCGAATGGTACAAAAAAATACGTGTGGCACTCGGGGACTGCCGCGGTAAAGCTATTGCATATCATTTTGTATCAACTTATGCAATTACTAGCGCGACTTCGTCTGCGCAGTATTATAATGTTTGGTAGTGTATTTTTATTACCATAAGTATTAAATACCCAATTGACTTGAACTGTAAATTGCTAATTAAATTCCGGGGCCGTATAAAACAAACAACTAACTTGCAACTACAGTAACCTGTTATTCTTTGTTCTCGTTAATAATTCAGGATATACCAAAAATGCTGGTGATCAATATTGTAATCTGATTTGGAAAAAATAGGACTAAATGTTTTTTTTGTCAAACATTTTTTGTTTATTTATTCTCCTAACCACAATTCGATACTGAATAGTGATTAGGTACACATTTAATCGAATCACCAGCATTTTTGTGACAGCTGTATGTATCTTTGACCACATATTAATCTTTCAGTGGCTGGATACGCTGTAGATATGCTAAAAAGTACGTCCAAGTTGACATAAATTATCTTTCAATGAAATAAGTAATCAAGGCCGAGTGTTTTTGATCACGGTTTACAACACTGCCTTAAGCTCACTGAATTTAACCCACAGAATGTCAGTCGGTACCTGATTACAACTAACTTCCCAGTGAAGAAAAACATTGCGAGGATACCAAAATAATTACGTCACGCATATAATAATTATAAACTTTCATTAGGTAGGTAAGTATATATTATGTCTCATCTCAACCAAGGACGATCTTATGATAGGATCGGCAGAGGCCTTTATTCGCATTTACACAGGCGTTCAAAAGTGCATGGGCAATTTATGAATGAATTCATTCATAAACTGCCCATGCAATTATAGATTTGACTATTTCACTTGCTTCCTTCCCCTTTGCACCTCTATATAGGATGATTTTCAAAACAAAGACTATTCTGTCCTTTCCTAGGAGTCAAAACATCCCCATGCCAAATTTCACCTTAATCCATTCAGCGTTTTTAATTTAGTGTGAATTGGTAACAGATAATAGTTCATCAAATTTACAATATTAGCATCGCATGGAAATTTGTCCAAAATGTAATTGAAGAAACCGTGCTGGTTTTGTGACAACATCGCTACGCAAGATCAGTTTGCTAGACAACAAAAATAAAATAGATGCCATTATTAAGTAAAATGTATCTAATGAGACTAATGGCATGCCATGATCTAAGAATGTTTTTGCGCAAAGTTAAAATAATTTTAATCAAATCAATTTAACGGGGATATAGGCGATACCTAGTTCCATTAGTGCCATATAGATAGAACTGTAATAAGTGCCATCCTAATCCATCAAGTTGTGCATATTCAGTAATAAGCCGTTTTAGAAAAGTAATCGTACAAAAAAATCTGAGTTTATTTATAAACTATCCTTGTCCAATATTTAATATAAAAACCGTACTGGCTTTGTGACATTGTTCTTTGCGCAAAGGCAAAATCGTTGCGTTTGGCCATTGTACTCCCCTGGGCCCGCTATGAGGTATGTATGTCATCCGCTTGTACAATGCATGGTGGGTGTTGACAGCCATATATACATTGAGTTGCCGTATTTGTAGTGGTTGGATTCCGCGTCACTAAGACCTCAATGATATTGTCCTGAGGTCTCTTCAGTCAGCGGGTGTTCATTCCGTTCTGGAGCCACTGGGTTTAGCCGCACTGATAGCAAGATGGAGTGACCCTGGTGCTGTGGAAAACGGGGCGGTGTTCAGTGTGGGATGTTACATGCGTTCGCACAATTTCGACCACCCATATTACTCGCACTTCCCACGTAGCAGGAGCCCTCTGCCGAAACTCTAGCGGTGGCGAAGCGGCAAAAGTGTGCGCTCCCTTCTGGGATAAGATCCCAAACGGATAGCGTAACGTAATAAGACAACAGTTTGTCACCTTTGTATGACAATTTCTGATAATTCTATACAGTTACTCACATTTGACAGCAATCACCGTCGCACTATCCATGCAACTTGTCTTTTCATGAACTTATAGCATTATCATTATCAGATGACATTCGTGGATAAGCAACTTAGGTCTATAGGACATGGATACAATACATGTTCATGCCTTTGGTTGTGGAGACAGCGGGCTGCTACAAAGTTACCATTATTAGTGATTTTATTTATTATCAAATTTATCACAGCATTAAACATATCATATTTACATAGATTTAATGGATCCCGGCACATTGGTCACTTTTCAACTCATTTCCTAAAAACACAGTTTCGTATTTTTTGTGCACTTTCGTCAGTAGTGACAAATATGTACCTACTTAAGTTTAATTTCTGTTTGTTTATGACACTACTGAACAAAAAAAACTTAAAATAAATTTGGGTACATTTTCGTCTGCAGTGAAAGAGAGCTTTTTTATAGGCGAAAAACATACGGTATTCATCGTCTTCGAACACCACAAACAAAATATTTACAGCACGCAGCAATATCACCTTTGTGATTATCACAATAAGGAACAAATCTAATATACCAATAGAAAATATTTGATAAACAAGACAAAGGCATATTTCGATACTCTACTTCTTTGTAGGTACTAATATTTCTTATGCCAATGAAATTTCCACTTTATTCCGTTGTGCACTAACGTGCTAAATTCACAAATTTAAAATGGTACTTAGTACGACTTTGCATTTGCACTAAGGTATCGATTAAAAAAACAAAACGATTCGCAGTCTAAATAAAAAATTAGGCGCCTTTTGCCTTTAATTCGATCCAGCCAGTATATTATGCATCGATTACAAAATCGATTTAACATATTTGATTCTGGCGGGAAAAAATAATAGTGTTTATTTTGACATTTGACATCGCCGTATCTCTGGTAATAAGGGCTACTGTCCTCAATATTTTGTATAGAATATGACACTTAGCGACATTCGTATGGAGATATATCCTTTCCCCGATAAAGAACTTTGTAACAAAGTGAATAAAGTCGGTTTCGGTCCGTCGGAGTGGGGAGCGTCAGGTTTTTTTTCGTTACGGAATTTCTGGATTGGGTCCCCGCGCTCAAGGCCCGCGATAGAAGCTATGCAATAGCTTAAAAAGGTACTCTATGCCCAGGTTCATATATTTATTACGTTTTAAAATTTCGGCGCTTTCAGCCGCTTAGCCCGCTTTTACATAAGTTCGTTGGAGATGGGACGGTGCCAACTAGTCTACACAGGTAGCACCCACACTAGCATCCGTCCCAAACTCCAAGGAACCAAGGACACCCCATAGTCATG
The DNA here is from genome assembly GCA_949128165.1 of Lathronympha strigana. NCBI lineage: Eukaryota > Metazoa > Arthropoda > Insecta > Lepidoptera > Tortricidae > Lathronympha > Lathronympha strigana. The sequence continues at coordinate 6,870,891 of OX421907.1, read as the reverse complement.
GTCTCTTACCATCATGCCTGAAAATGCCAGTCGGCTCAACGAGAGCAGGCACGTTGATGGTAAATTAGATGACTGACAACGATATTAAAAAATTATGCATTATGCGTTGTCTATGGTATTCCATAAGACCACTGCTCCTTTATAACATACAATATTAGCACTGTTTATTTATTTGTTAACCAGTTAAGCATACGACATGTTCCACATATGGTCACCTTTCGAGATTTTTCCTTTTTTGCGCTGATGTAGCTGCTTTAGAAAAATTATCGCATGCAACAGCTTATTATTGGTTCTTAAAACTCTCGGGTCTATCATTACAAAACTCGAATGCGTCTCGTTTTGGAACGGCGACCCACAAGTTTTAAGAACCCTTTTTATATCACTGTGGCATAAACTTTCAAATTTCGAACATCTCTTACAAACAAGGAAATTTGATTTGAGCTCTATTGTAATATAAGCCGAGATGACGTTTAGTTTGAAATTAGTCGCAAATTACAAGTCGCATGTAATTCGATATCGAACGATGTGAAAATTGGGGCAAACACTAGTTTGTCCCTGAATTTCAAAAATATAAATGTTAAAAATTAATATCAGAAACACCATATTCATGAAAGAAGTAATGGCGGTCAAAGTATGCGGTTTCAACGCATCATGTGTAGCTCATGATGTGAATAAAAGCAGTGTATGTAATTGTAAATTATTTGTAAATAATTAGGCGTTTAAAATGCTCGTGGGATGTTATGATGACCACACTCGAGTACCTTTATACGAGTACCGAATACCTTTCATTATATACATCACATAAACTTCTGTTATGTTTCTTAGCAGTGTGCCAGCGAAAATATTGAGCATTTAAATGCTCTATCATTTATTTATTCAGTGATGGTGCGATAAGTGACTGGTAATTTGACATACTATTTTTCTTCATGACTTCATGACATAAGGTCGCATGTTGTATAAATACCGTAATGTAACAATCTTATACAGCGTGGGTACGGGCGAATAATTAATCCAGCTATAGTACCTGTTCATATGAATCGTATGAATTATTAATTTCGTTAAATTGTGTTATTAATTAGGTGTAATGATTGTTCTAAGGTGCGACAGAGCAGCAATGTATGTCGTCCAACTTTGTTTGACGTGATAAATGACACTGACATGATACTCGTATGACGTTTAGATAGCTACGTTAATTTATGTGGATGCAATACATTGCGTGCTAAATTTTTATGTATGAAAAAAAACATCTTAATTTCCTAAAGAAATTAATGTAAATAGGTTCCCTAGATCCAATAGTAATCGTCATTAAATATTCGCCCGTATCAAAATACCAACGCTGTATACCTTAGGTCACTAGGAAAGTTTTGAGATTTCCGAAATCTACCCATGGAATGCGCCCTTATTATATGTTTTTCAATATTAATTGTAATTTTCTTTCAATTTAATATATATATATATATATTATATATATATATATATATAAGACGTTATTTACTACTATAAGAATTGACTCGCGGAGATGTTTTGTATGAAAATGTGAAACTCCAGGTCCAGGAGAGGCTTCCTCACTCTCAAGTTAGTGATGAAAAATTGTATTAATGCCTGGCGATACAATCTCTAGAATTTTCCCTACATATATTCACATATGATATTCATAGGTCTTTTTGCACAAATATTTTCGCAGGTATACAATTTCGTAACTTCTGATTTTAGCGATTGGTCGCTTCTATGGCTCCAATCGATTTTTATACGACTTTTGAAGTAACAATATTGTCGCAAAATAACTGAACTAGAGAATAGAGATTCTCGTCTTGCTGGTCATTTCATATCAAATTTTCGGTGTAAAATATTACAAATCGTAAAATAAAATAGCATGAAAATGTGCTCGTTTGAGCCACACAGTTCACAGAAAAACGTGCGAATCGGTGATATAAAATGGCTGTAAAATTTTACTACTAATGGTCTACCTCTATAAGCTTTTTTCTACTCGCCGACTTTAATCTGCCAATTACGAATACATAGACAAAACTATAAGCTCATACTTTTCGATATTAGACAGTCCAACTCAACTATAATATTTCATTTCGATACGCTGCAGGCAACTATAATAGAACTTCATACAAATTCTATACTTATTTGCGATGCCGCCTGGGACTTTGCCGACCGCGCGCCTCACGCCTGCGCCGACCGCGCCGGCCTGCCGGCCATCTTTTTGTGTTACATCCTTGTTAAGTCAATGAAATTGAATGATGAAATTGTTCCTCCATAGATGATGATGATGATGACTCGTAGAAAAAGTATTGTATACAATCGTAATATAACTAAGTTTTTCAATCTCGTACCTTACTTAGGCCACTCAGCAAGCTTTGTGGCCTAAACACGGTACTCGACTGAAAAACTCTTCATTATATCACGATTGTATAAAATACTATTTAAAAACATAAATAATACACGAGCATACCATGTCCAGATTTCGAGGACGTAATTTTTTTCCAAGTGACCCATGTAAATGTAGGTATGTAAATGTCGGCAATCTGACATTATATAATAATATAAAAGACAAGACACGATTTATAGACACAGATCTTTTCAATATGCTCAATATTTTCTTAATGATTAAATTTACCTGTCAAACACTATGTCAAATATTTGTGTTATTTATCTTGTTTTTTTCCCCTGTTTTTGTGCAATAAAGTGTTTTACTACTACTACTACTACTACTATGTATATGTGGAATCTGACAATTGGTTTTCATAAAAAAATGTGTCATATGTAATGTTACAACAATGACATTTAAATATCATTTTAGCTGTTTTCTGGGTACTTTCGATTTTTCTTCATTCAACTGTAAATCCTTGGAAATATATGAATTTCATTGAATCAACCTCGTTTGCCACGAGTTGCCGCCTTGAATTTTACATATAATCCAGTCATTGAACTGACAGCTTGTATGGAAATTTTGATTACTTGGGAAGTAATTTATAATAGCTGATTTTTTAACGTAACTGGTATATCGGTATTATGTAGGTAACAAAATCCAACAAAATACCGGTACATGCTAATCGTCACAAATATGTACACACTTGTTACAAACGTTTTTCTTGTTAGATTTATGTGTACCTATATACGTTTTTAGGTGTGTCAAGACCAGTTTCTTATTATTATTGGTTTCTAGCGAAATAACACATTTATCACTCGTGCCGTACATTAAGTCGATTTAACGGTTTTACGTGAATAAGTTGTCTTCTGTTTCAATTTTAACAGATAGAAGACAAATATGTCGTCATTTTCAAAAACAAGAAAAAAAAAAATTACAGTAAAAAAAAAACTACCTTAGTTAACTTTTATTTTTTTACTATATACCTACTTCCGGAAGAAAAGTTTGTGGGATTTTTGCATATATTATCTATAAATATCCCATTCGCACGTTCTTTGAGAAAATCAGGTATTATAATTAAAATTTAAATGTCTGTCAAAACCGTATATTTCCTAGTTTAGTATTCGTAAGTTTGTACGTCATTTTATTTAAATTTATCTATTAATGCTGAATTAGAATATAGGTTTCTATAGTTTGTATTAATAAATAGAATAATTGAATTGTGTAAATAATAATTAAACAAATCTATGTACATTTAAATAGAAATTAAACGATGTTGAAAATATTGGCGTTTTTTTATTATTAATTTAATTTATTTACCTGAACATTACTACTGCAAGGATACATTGTTTTACCATACTTTGAGATGGGTGCTACATAAAAGTGACGATACAAAAATGTATCAATTTGATACGACCTTTTTAAATTAATACCTAATATTTAATTTCCAAATATATACAGTAAGTGTAACTTACCTAGCTAGCTACCTCAACCTACCTTAAATCTGAAATAATAGGTAGGAGTCTAAAATTATACGTAGGAACCACGTGTGGTGTATGCCAATATATTATCTACATATAAACTACATATGTCTCAACCATGTACTGAGTTAGTCTGTAATCCGTGCTTGAACAATAAACACATGTAATCTATTCGTATTTTATTAATATAAATACGTCTATCCGTACATGGCGACCCTAGGCCAGTTGCCACGCGCCACGCGTGTTTACCTTAAAAGTCAGTGATCGGACCAAATATGGACGCCACGGGCGAGAGGACATTGGCACTAGATGCGGCCTCATTCGAACAATTAATACATTCAACAATTTTTAGTGCGATTGTTACTTTAATTAGATTCCAGTGCACACGTTATTCAAAGTTTTGAAGCAAGATGGGCTCCTCAACTTCAAGTGATAAGAAAGAAGAAGTGATCATTGCGCAAAACGCAGCAGGAGGCAACAATAACGCGGATTTAGAACAGTTAAAATTTCACGTCTCTACAACCAACATAATATTAGCCATTATATTGCTGATTTCTCTGTTGGTTATTCTATATGGTATTTTTAAAATTTATCACAAATGCCATAAGAAGATGATTCAACGGGAATTGAACCACCACGTCATGTTCCGGAGGTCCTACAGGAGAGAAAAGCGGCCCACCGACGACGGCGTTTAAGAATGGCTACAACAGCTGCAACATAAATGGTGATAGTGCCGTAACCAGTGAGTGGTAGATTAAGCTTGTGTGTCCCAATTATATTAACATCGGTTTAGGAACAGTAAAACTAAGTGATCCCATTAGTTACCATATGTAATGGTTGAAGAACTTTCAAGTGTGTACGAGAGTTTGAAAAAATTAAAGGACAATACATTAAAATTAGCCAAGGATAAAAGAATTTTAAGTACATTACAGAAACATTTAACTAATGCTAGTGCGTTGTATAAGAAATATCTTACATGTTCAGAGAAATTAGATGCGCAAATATCTAATAATTTAATCAAGGGCAGTGATATAGTACGCGTCAAAGAGATTTGTATTTGCATAGAAAATCTGTACTTCAAAATAGAAGAGTTTTGTACGAAACAGGGTACTGAAAGCCAAAACACAATGGAGAAATTTAACCTTAAAACCGCAGTGTCATTGATACCCGAAATTACCAACGACGAAGACAGCGTTAAAAAATTAATTGATTCCATAGAATTATATAGTGAAATGATCGATTCCGAGAGTCAACCACTTCTCATTAAATTTGTTCTGAAAACACGACTTACGGAAAGTGCGAAATTACGGTTAGCGTCTTCATATACTTCTTGTAAGGACCTCGTATCTGATATAAAACTGCATTTGCTAACAAAAAAATCCCCTACTGCGCTTCACGCTCAACTAATTAAAGAAAGGCAAGGGACCAGTAGTATAGACGAATATGGCGAGAGATTGGAAAAACTATTTGTAGATCTAACAATATCGCAGGCCGACGGTGACAGCAATGCTTTCAATGTGCTAAAACCAATAAACGAAAAACTAGCTATACGATCTTTCACTGACGGCCTGAGATCACGTAATCTAAGTCTCATACTGACAGCTCGTAACTACGCATCCCTCAAGGATACCATAAGAGCCGCCAAGGACGAGGAGTTATCCACGTCACGAGCGCAGACACAGGAGGAGATTTTTGCGGGATTTCGAGGAAGACCAGGTGAGTACTACAATCGTCCCTTCACAGGCCGAGGCAGAGGCGCATGGTACAATCAAGTAGGCAGGGGGCAACCGAGTCAAAACCAATCATTCGCGACGCGCAATGATTCGAGTACGACATATAGTTCGGGCAGCCGCGGGCGTCCGCACTATCGAGGACACATGCACCGAGGAAATCGCTACGAGCGCTACGCGCGTAGCATGTATCGCGGTAATTATACTCGTCCGACTGTGAACTTTATAGACGATAACAGTCCACCTAATTCAGGCGAAACTACTAACAACTCTGAAAATTCGTTAGAATTTTTTCGTGAATAACATATTTTCGTGCGACAGCAATGATTATGTAGAATTGCCAATTAATGGTATTCCTTATACGTGGCTCTTAGATACAGGCGCGTCGCTTTGCGCGGTAAATCTTGAAAATATAATTAAACTTGGCATGCCGATTACCGAAGACAGAATTCTTATAAATGGACTTGGAGGGCAAATTTACACTGAGGGATACGTTTACCTGAGTTTTCTTATAGATGATGAGGAATTTATACATAAATTTCATGTTATAAAAAATTTGCCATGTTGGACAAATGGAATAATTGGGCGAGATTTTTTCAAAAAATACAGTTGCAAAATAGATTATGAATCTGAAAGTGTATCATTTTTGAAGCCAGGCTCAGATAGTAGATGTAGGTTATCAATGTGCACAAACAAGAAGGACAATCATAATTATTTATGTATACCTCCACGATGCGAAAAAAGAATGTACATATCGACAAATTTGCAAAATGACTGCATAATAGAACCAAAAGAATTGTGCGATGGTGTATTTATTGCCGGAAGCATTAGTAGACCCATAAACGGTAAAATTCCTGTACAAATACTTAACACCCGAGAAGACAGCGTTAACCTTAGTTATTTCAGCCCAGAAGTAGCTACTTTGAACGATTATAACATTTGTAGTTTCGAACAATGTGATAACGTAAATAAAGAACGGGTTCGTAAAATGTTTGAGTTTTTAAACTTGACTCATTTACATGAAGAGGAAAGACAATCCATCCAAAATATTTGTGCGAAGTATTCAGATATATTTCATTTACCTGGTGATAAACTATCAACTACAAACATTTATGAACCCAGTATTCCCTTGAAACCTGACTCCGCTCCTGTTTACGTTAAACCTTACCGCTTGCCGCGAATTCACAGAGATGAAATAGATAGACAAGTTGGAGACATGTTAGCGGACAAAATTATCGAACCATCTAATAGCGAATGGTCTAGTCCTGTATTATTAGTTCCCAAAAAATCAAATTCTGATTTAAAAAAATGGCGGTTAGTAATTGATTTTAGGAAACTTAATGATCGAATCGTAGATGATAAATTTCCTCTCCCGAATATAACAGACATTTTGGACTCTCTTTCAGGGGCAATGTATTTCACACATCTTGACCTCAGTCAAGGATACTATCAATTAAATTTAGACCCTAACAGTAAGAAATTTACGGCGTTTACTACACATTCAGGGCATTGGCAACTAACTAAATTGGAAAAATTAGTCCTAATTGTTTTTCCAGGGCTATGACTATCGCAATGGCAGGGTTAAATCATGAAAAATGTTTAGTATATTTAGATGATTTGATTTGCTTCGGTCGAAATTTACAATCACATAATAAAAATCTTTTAGACATAATTTCGCGGCTTCGGAAAGTTAATCTTAAATTAAACCCCAGTAAATGCAACTTTTAAAAAAAGGAGTTATTATATTTAGGACACAGTATCATCAGACGGTATCAAACCGGATCCGGAAAAAACGAAGGCAATCGAATGTTACGCAACTCCAGAAAATGCCGACGAGGTCCGCAGATTCGTTGCATTTGCAAATTATTATAGAAAGTTTATCCCTTCATTTGCAGAAGTCACTTTACCATTGACAAAACTATGCCGTAAAAATGTATCATTTAATTGGACAAGCGAGTGCAATACAGCTTTTAATGACATTAAAAAGTTATTAGTTACTCCACCCGTGCTGCAATACCCGAACTTTGACGAAAATAACACATTTATCTTGAAAACAGATGCAAGTGGTTATGCTTTAGGTGCAGTTTTGAGTAACAGCGACAACAGACCTGTAGCTTATGCCAGTCGCACTCTCAACAAAGCTGAAATTAATTACCCAACTATTGATAAAGAACTTTTATCCATAGTCTGGTCAATAAAATATTTTAGGCCATATCTATATGGTAAGAAGTTCAAAATCGAAACCGACCATAAGCCCTTAGTATACTTATTTAACATGGCTAATCCAACAAGTCGTTTAATGAAATTCCGATTAGTATTAGAAGAATATGATTTTGACGTAGAATATGTAAAAGGAGCAGACAATGTAGCAGCCGATGCACTTTCTCGTATGAAAATTAGTAGTAATGAATTAAAATGAATGCACGAGAACATTATAGCCGTATTAACTAGGGCCCAACGGAAAATAATTAATAGTAATGAATCCGACCAAACTCTTCCGATAAGTCAAACACCAGCAACTGGTGAGAGGACTTGTCACCCACGAGTAGTAGACATGGTTAGAGTTCCAACTAAGTACACAGAACTTTTATTACATTTACATGACAAAGAAATTAATGCGTTACAAAACAATGTAACAACGGAAAGCGATGAATTCGCATTTGTAGAATCGAAATCGTTGATTTACGTCAAACCAACCTCCCAATCACATTGTGCACGAGCTGCCTTTGCGAGGGCGTTGAGTTTATTTTGCGAAAATATAAATATAAAAGACGTATATATATTATTAAATGGAAAAACTAATGAAAATGTTGAAGCATTAACACGTTCTATAAAAAGATTACCTACTTGGACCGGCCCCCGGTTACACATTTTAAGAGGTATAAAAAGAATCACTGATAGGGACACAATTCGTGTCATAATAAATGACTATCACATGCTGCCTACGAGTGGCCATGCCGGCATAAGGCGTATGCTAAATAACATCAAACAGCGATTCTTCTGGCCCGGCATGGAGAAGGACGTCACGGATTTCGTAAAAAAATGCAGCTCATGTCAGAAGCAGAAACAGTCAGTATACAAGAGAACCAATGACAATAACTGACACAGGTAAGTCAGCTTTTAGTAAAATATTTTTAGATTTAGTTGGTCCCTTATTTAAGGATAATAGTAATTATAGTTATATTCTAACATTACAATGCGACCTAACCAAGTATGTCGAAGCGTACCCTCTCGCAACAAAGGACACGGTAGCCGTCGCTACTGCATTTGTAAACAACTTTATATTACGCTACGGCATACCGGGCGAAATTGTTACCGACCGAGGAACAGAATTTATTTCTTCCACGATGCAAGAGGTATGTAAACTTTTAAAAATTGCACATTTAACCTCCACTGCTTATCATCATCAAACTATAGGCGCACTAGAAAATAGTCATAAAAATCTCATTTCGTTTCTACGTATTCAAACGGACAACGCAACACACAATTGGAGTACATGGTTACCATACTGGTGTTTTGCTTTCAATACCACTGTTCATACCGAAACGAAATACACCCCATTTGAACTAGTTTTTGGAAAATTGTGTAATATACCGACAAATTTGACATGTACATTAGATCCATTATACAACCATAGCGATTACCCATATGAATTAAAGTACAGGTTACAAAAGTCGCAATTAGATGCTAAGAACAATTTATGTAAGAGTAAAGAGATAAGAAAAGCCCGCTACGATACTTATGTACACACTGTAAACTATAAAGAGGGCGATTTAGTTTTAGTAAAGAACGAAGCCTGTTCCAACAAGCTGGACCCCCTGTATTTAGGTCCATTTAAGGTAGTTAAGGACATTGAACCAAATGTAATCATTTTAGATAGTAAGGATAAACAAAAAACTTTGCACAAAAATAGAACTAAACTGTATTATTCGTAAAAAAAAATATTGTTTGACCATTTTTTTTTAATATGATAAGGGGGCGTGTGGTGTATGCCAATATATTATCTACATATAAACTACATATGTCTCAACCATGTACTGAGTTAGTCTGTAATCCGTGCTTGAACAATAAACACATGTAATCTATTCGTATTTTATTAATATAAATACGTCCATCCGTACACACGACCTTTTTTTATCGTATAGCACGAGATTCAAACTTAACTTTCATTTTTGTATACGATTGATTTGACGAATTTTTAACACAGACATTTAATCCTCGTAGGGGCTAGCATGGTTGCCATTTTATCAACTACCATACCACGCGTCACTTTCGCACTTATAAATACTTGTTTGAACCTAACACCCACGATTACATTCAATAAAACTACCAAACAATGATAGATAGATAGATCATTTATTTGTTTATTGTTATTTAAACGACCGTTTGGCGTAGTTGGTAGTGACCCTGCCTGCTAAGCCGATGGTCCTGGGTTCGAATCCCGGTACGGGCATTTATTTGTGTGACGAACACAGATATATGTTCCTGAGTCATGGATGTTATCTATGTATTTATGTATTTGTATATTATATATATCGTTGTCTGGAGTACCCGTACCACAAGCCTTCTTGAGCTTACTGCGGGACTTAGTCAATTTGTGTAAGAATGTCCTATAATATTTATTTATAATATTTATTTATTTATTTGTATTATTTGTACATCGTCACATTTCAATAAATTATTTACACAAGTAAAATAATAATAATAATAAGGATCGTGGAAGTAATTAAGTACTTAGTTAAATATTGATAATACAATTGTCAAATTAATGTCATACCACTCAATCGTTTTCAATACATATGTGCGTGTCTTGTGCTTACAAAAATAACCCAGTAATTTCCTTGGAAGAGTTCCTAAGCTTTAATCAATCATAGGAGGGGATTGAGTCCACAATAAACAGTAGAAACGCCGCTATTATCCTCGGAGAAAATCATTTATTGAGGAGTTAGATTGTCGAGACCAATGGATTACTCAGCTTAGTGCAAATGACGAGTGATTTTGTTCACTTTATTCTAATACCTCCATAAATAATATGGCAGTCACTTTAAATTACTTCGGACAAACCAGCTATCACCACGTTTCCCTTTTTATATAACCTGCTTTCAGTTATCATCATATAGTATAATACCCTGTATGAAATACAGTATTCTTTATATTCATGCAGGTGGGCACATTAGGTATCTGACATTAACATTTTTCATGACGTTTTCCGTGCAGTCTTGCACAAAATTGCCAATAGCATTTATTCGTCTCATTACGACCAATATACTAATAGTCATTTAAAAAAATATAATTATTTGGAAGCAGCAATAAATTAACTGTCGTAATTGAAGCAATAAAATCTCCCAAGTGCACTCAGCCGTACAATCGTTAACGGAAAACGCATCTTCCGATATTTCCAACGGCGCGAAAACAATAAACGGGAATTATTATTTGGTGGCGCAGCTCACAATGAAGCCAACGATTTATTTTCCATTACTTTCCATTGTGGGCAACGCAAAACCAATAACAATCTGTTACGTTTTACAGTCTCAGGCTTTCGTCGGCCACTATTGTGCGCCCTACACTTTGCACGCTCCTTTCATTTACTCCCACTTTATTGGACGAAAACCATTACGGCGGCAAGCTGTCACCATTAGACGACTCAGTTATTCGGCTTTAGTCATTCCGTAAAAAGAAAGAGTTTAAATTAAGTCTTTATAAATGAAGGTGTACAGTCAGCAGAGAAAACAGCAACGAAGCCGTTATTCCATTTACAATAGAGCCGTCTGCCACTTGTGCCAGACTCTATAACTAATTAATTGAATAAGTAGTTTAGTAGGCAGGTATACTATTGAATTTTAACTATTGTGAGACATGTTAATATTTTAATAAATTCCAGATAACAATATTTCATTATCAAGCATCGAGTAACGTGCGCGATGACGCTGGCGGGCGTACTGCGTTGCGTCTCGCCGCGCGCCGATGACAAAACCGGTTGAGGGTGAATGAAAATGAGTAATTAAGTTCGACTGCAGGTTTGGTTCATCCACTGTAACCTGTGGCAAGCACACTGAACTCACTGTGTCCACATGTCGCGCGTAGTGACTAAAAAGAATGTTATCCGGAATTTATTATAAGATAGGAATATGTATTATACAATTCCTTGGAATCCAGTCATTGAACTGACAGCTTGTATGGAAATTTTAATTATTTGGGAAATATATTATAATAGCTGACTTTTCTTTAGCGTAACGGATATATCGTTGCCTAATCCATAATTGTTTATGTAGGCAACAAAATCCAACAAAATATTTTTACATGCTAATCGTCACAAATATGTACACACATGTTACAAACGTTTTTCTTGTAAGATTTTTATTTAATATATGTTTTTTTAGTTTTTAAAATGAGTCAGGACCAGTTTCTACCTATTAACATTTGTTTCTAGCCAAATAACACATCCATCCCCTTGCCGTACATTTTGTGGATTTAACGGTCTTACGTGAATTAGTATTTTATACAATCGTGATATAATGAAGAGTTTTTCAGTCGAGTAATACCGTGTTTAGGCCACGAAGCTTGCTGAGTGGCCTAAGTAAGGTACGAGATTGAAAAACTTAATTATATTACGATTATACTTTTTCTACGAGTCATCATCATCATCATCTATGGAGGAACAATTTCATCATTCAATTTCATTGACTTAACACGCATGTAACACAAAAAGATGTAATGGGAGCTACCGTATTGTTGCTCACCAGGCGGCGCCACACATGCGTGGGTCCTGTGTTAGTATGAGAGAAATGTCAAAGTGACGTTTGAAATGTTCCCACAGGACCCACGTTCCACTAGCGCCCCTAGCGGAAAATCGACTCGCGGTAATCCTCATTGCGCACGCCGTCGCCGGCAGGCCGGCGCGTGTGGCGCGGTCGGCCCAGGCGCGGGGGGCGCGATCGGCAAAGTCGCAGGCGGCATCGCAAATAAGTATAGAATTTGTATAAAGTTCTATTATAGTTGCCTACAGCGTATCGAAATGAGATATTATAGTTGAGTTGGACTGTCTAATATCGAAAACTATGAGCTTATAGTTTTGTCTATGTATGTACCTACTCGTAATTGACAGATTAAAGTCGGCGAGTAGAAAAAAGTCTTTTTCGGTTTCGCTTTTAAAAGATAGAAGACAAATATGTCGTCATGTTCACAAACAAGAAAAATATTGATTACCGTAAATTAAAAAAATCCACTTAGTCAAGTTATATTTTTTTACTATTTACCTACTTCCGGAAGAAAAGTTTGTAGGATTTTTGCATAAATTCTATCTATCTATAAATATCACTAATCAGATTATATGTCTGTCAACACCGTATTTTTCCTGGGTTATTATTGGTAGATAAGTTTAACGGCCTGCTAGCGTAGTCGGTAGTGACCCTGCCTACGAAGCAGGAGGTCCCGTGTTCGAATCCTGGTCAGGGCATTTACTTATTTGTGTGTTTATCACGAATTTATTCCTGAGTTATTTGTGTTTTCTATGTAAGTATTTAAGTATTTATATGTGTATGTATCTATTCTTTATATCATCGTCTAGTGCCCACAATACAAGCCTTTATTTATTTATAGCCTATAGTGAGTTTTTCGTGGGACTACGTCGATTTGTGTAAGATTGTCCCATAATATTTATTTACTATAATATTTATTATAAGTACCAGACAGAACATATTTTCTTTTTCGCAGAATGATATAACGTTGGTCAATAAGTGACAACAAGTTATATTAAAAATCCACTTTAAGCATTCACGTAGCTAATTGTATTCGACTACCTACTGGCTGTACCTTCGTAATAAGTTTAATATAAATGGCTCTGAATAAAGGACAAAGTGTTAGACTTTGGTTGCTTGTCTTCGTTTATTAAAAGCTAATATTGAGAATTGTCTTTAAAACCTCAAGTCGAAGTTCTCTTTACAGTAAGTAACCACTTAAAAAGCTGAATAGGTGTTACTCGTGCTTGGTTTTCTAAATTTTCCTTTTTTATTAGGTACCAGTTGCCATATGAAATTGATTAAATTAAGTTTTGAATAGGCTTACACTTTTCATTCCCATATCCTAGGAAATCTGAATTAAAGGGAAGTTTAATACGGATAAAAGCTAACCTATGTTTGGATGGACTCCAGTAATTGGGTCGGAACCTAATGAACCAACAGAATTGATTTAGTTTGGCAGTGTAATAAATAGTACTGGAAGGTCGGTAATATAATGAAGGATTAAATAAATCTATCCTTAAAAGCAAAGTTAAAGTTTGAAGGGCGCGCCGCGAGCGAGCTCGGTCTTGTCTTGTGGTTGGTTCTTAATGGATAATTCCTGTAGGATCATTACTTCATCAAGTCTTATTTGAACTTGTTGGTAAATAGTTTAAGAAAATGTATCGGAAGCTAGTTACTTTGTCTGATTAGGTTTGTGATGTACTTCTTTAAAGCAGGTGGTAGGTGAGCTATTGTCGCATTAGCTTTGAGTTTCTAAATTAAGTATTGAGCACTTAAGCCAAGCCGGAGCCCCCTCGACGTCTATTCAAGGATGAGTGTTTTTTAAACCGAAAGAGAACCCCTCAGGGGGAAGAATTAATCCACGTCTCGTTGAGAACATTCTTCTTAAAGGATGACTCACACTAGCACGGGACGGGACGGGACGGGACGGGACGGGACGGGACGGGGCTTCCGATCTTTCTAAGCTGTCACCGATTACCCACCGACACGGGACGGGCCTATCCGAGGTGTCCGGGCTATCCGGGCTAGACGATTTTTTCAAATGTCACTTTTGTCAAGCCTCGCGCTCTTGCGCGCGCATCGATGTTATGCAGGTTTGCTAGCTGTCATCGACTTTAAATGTCAATGTTTTTTGCTTCACCGTTTTAATAATATTTAATCTTAGCGATTGCTATTAAACTATTAATACATAATAATACATTATATTTTTATGTTCCTGCATCGTGTGTAATAGTAATGTCGCGAATAGCTTTAGGTTAAGTTTGTATATATAATTAAGTTAATCAGTTTTATAAATATGTTGTGTTCGATTATTTTACACTCGACCAATCCCATAAGAGAGATTGGTCCATATATGCATATATTGATGTACTCATTATTAACCCAGTCCCAAAAGAGAGATTGGTCATATATGTCATACACCGATCCCACCAAGCGATCGTACTATTGTTTATGTCATGTTGACAAAAGTGTATTATTGTTGCTAAATGTAAAACTACTATTACAAATTAATGTTCCTAATAAATACACCATATTCCTCCCCATTTTAAATGTAATAGTCTAAGCTTATTGTCGCAATAAAGATGCGCAAGCTAGTATCGTCCACCCACCTATATGGTAGACGCGGGGAGCGTACAAATAAGGGCCCCCTTTGCCCTTAAAGTCAGTGTTCTACAAGTTATTCTACAAGTCTACAACAACTCCCGCGCCTCTGCTTATACGGCGCGCTTATAAAACTTACTATGAGTTTTATTTCATCCAACCTGGTATCCTGGTAACAAGGCGGTAACAAGAGGCAACGGGCAGCTGAGCATCGGCCAGAGCAACGGGTCTTCTATCTGCATAATTTTATGGAGATTAAAGTCTGCACTCCACAGTGGTCCTTCAAGAGCCGGATAAGAAGAACCTGGCCCAAAGAAGAAAGAAAAACGAACGCGCTGATTGTGACGCTACAGTCCTCTCAGATTTCAAGAAAGAAACAAGTACGCGCTGAGTGTGACGCTATAGTCCTCTCAGAATCTTCGTTTTTCTACGGTGCTCAGTTTGTTGCAAAACTTGACGCGCCCGCCCGCTTTAGCGGAAGAGCCCTCGCATGACACATAGCTCTGCTTGGTGCTGCCTCTTGTTACCAGCTCCGCTGGACGGCTCACGCCCGCCCGCTTTAGCGGAAGAGCCCTCGCATGACACATAGCTCTGCCTGGTGCTGCCTCTTGTTACCAGCCCCGCTGGACGGTCCATTCGTGTTGAGTTCACTCCACGTCTGTTGACCTTGCAACTTTCGTTGCATACGTCACAGGGTTGACGTCATCACACTGCCGTCAAACGCTCTGGCACTGCACTTAGCCTTTGCGGGAGACACAGTGCACCGAAGGATCTACGCTGAAAAGTGAGTCCAATAGGGATTTAGGGCGCAGACGTTGCACTAAGTGGCGTCTGTGGTTAGGATTTTAGGTAGGTAGGGAACCCCACGTGCGTCCAAAACGAAGAAGATGTCCGACAAAGGAGGCAAGAACTTGCGGTCCCGCAAGCAGAAGGAAGACGCCGCTGCAAAGAGCTCATCAGAAAAATGGAGCAAAGGCACCGGCGACGACTACAACGACGGCCGTGATAGTGAAACGCACGATTCGCGGTCGAATAGCGAAACGCGAGCTCCTTCGGACAAGGACGACGGGTTAGATTGTACGGTAGTTAGGAGTGCACCGAGCACCCTAAAACACGCGCCGTTACGCCGCGAAGAAAGTGATAACCGCGATAAAATCAGTGTCCGCCGCGATAACAGTGCTCGCCGCGAACGCGACCGCGAAGTGCCGCCGCGTAGTGATAAATCTCTCGAAGTGTTGTTAGCTGAACTCGAGGTTCGTAAAGCCGCTCTCGCCGTGGCGCGAGAACAGACGGAAGCTGCCAAATTGAACCTGCAGGCCGCCAGAATTGGGGCGCGATCTGGCAGGGGTAGCGACGATTCCGATTCTGTTCACAGCGTCCACCGTGTGAGAAGTTGGGTAGAACAACAGTCACAGAAAGCAACACCGAAAGAGACGCGTAAAACCATTTTCCCGCCAAAAAATAGCATCACGCACCGTAAAGAGCCAACCTACCGCTCGCAGTTGCCGCCCCCGCTAGAAGTCCCTACGCAGTATGCCCCCATAATACACCGGCCCGCGCCGGAGTTGCCTCCATTCGACGGTAATATAACCGAATGGATCGCGTTTAAGGCAGAATTTACAGATACCGCGCCTTTGTTTAGCTCAGTGAACAACGTTAGTAGGATTAGGCGCGCGCTCAAAGGCGAAGCGCGTACCGCCGTAAAATCTATTATGTTCACCGTCCAGGACCCGTACGAAATAATGGATGCCTTAGAGAGGCATTTCGGGGATCCGGACGAAATAATATTAACGGAGCTACACAATGTGAAACGCATGTCTAGACTGGCTGAGGACAATAGCAATATAGTGACTTTCGCCGCTCACGTAGCAAACGCCGTAGCCACGATAAGATCTCTGGGTCAAGATAGGTATTTGTACGCCCCAGAGTTAGTAAATAGAATCGTTGATAAAATGAATCTTATCGTGAGGTACGAGTGGTCGAAAGTCCGTCAAGCCACTCTGGACGCGCCGGATCTTGTCGTAATGTCCAAATTCCTTAACGACATTAGTTTTGCCGCTAAACGAACAAATCGCCCTCAGTTACATAAACTTAAAACCTCGGTACACGCGTTCTCTCGTGAAAAAGAAAGCAGGTCTAGACCACGCGAGCACCCCTCTCACTCGCGCGATGACTCTCGCTCCCGCACGTCATATCGGGACGAGAGCACGGGGTCGGAAGATTCATGCTATAGGGAAACACCGCAGGTTAGGGTAGACAGCCACGAACGCAAGGGCAATACGCGCCTCTTCGTGGCTCAAACAAAAAATAGGAGCTCAGCGTCCTCAGGCACTAGGCCAAAACAGCTAGCAGATTCTCCACCCCCCCCTAGTTGCCCAATTTGCGACGGCACGTCCGGGCACGAGCCGAGCTCGTGTAAACCATTTTTAGCGGCTGACGTAGCCGAGCGTTGGGAAATCGTGAGAGAATCCAGACTTTGTTACAAATGTCTGCACCCGCATCGCAGAGATGAAAAGTGTAGGTACGTACCGTGCGGTATCAACCAATGCGAGGCGGGACATCACAAACTATTGCACGGTCGAAGCGCAGTCGTCTCTTCGGGCGCCAACGAGGCGCCGAACAATGTAAACGTTTTACGACTTGCGCACAAGCCGAACGTACCGCTCATGAGCAACGTTCGCCCTAAAACCGCCAAATTCGGAGCGGTCAATTTCACGCGTCCGAGTGCGCCAATAGTTGCCGGTAGGTCGCCGCGCGCGGACCCCGATCGGGGGAGTTTACATTCGCTCCCTGGTCCCCGCGAGACCCCACCGGGGGAGCGAAGTAGTCTCCCCAAACCGCGCAATAATCGCCGCCGACGCCGCCGCCGCAACGGCAAAACGTCAACACAAGACAGCGCTACCGCTCCCGACCGGTGTCGAGTGAAGCAGAGCGCGCGCGACGTTACTAAAATACTCGCGCCTCGTGTCTTACCAAATAATAAAAACTTCTCAAATACCAATCGTGAGCGTCCGCGTCACCACCCAAACCGCCGTCCCGAACAATTTAGGGCTAGTAGTGTCACGGCCGAAGTGGTAGTCGTCGCAGAGGAAGTAGACGCCAGATTGCATGAGAAGAGTCACGCACGAGTTGGCCACAAGATGACGCCTTCAAAGAAGAGGTCTCGTCGCTGTCCGCCCCCAGTTCCGGACGCCAACCAAGTTGCAGAGCCGTCTGATCCCTATTTGTCAGAACGAGCTCGCCAAAAACAAATACATTCTTTGTTGCAAGAGGTCGAGAGATTACTTAACTCGAACCCTCCAACCTCAGCGAGTGTCGACCCAGATGCCAAGGCAAAGATGCCTACTCGTATTTTTAACGGCCGGTCACGCATGACACCGCTTGAGACAAGCACAAACGAAACCGTGTCGCCGCCCTCTTACGAAACGGAGCGAGCGAGAGCTAACATATTCTGGCAGCGCTGGAATACACAATTTCACCCGGTACTGCCACCGAGGTCCAGCGCAACGCAGAACGCGACACCGATTCATGCCGGCGAAAACATACTCCATAATTCAATGCCACGAGGTACATGGTCTAGAGGCGAAATCGCACAACTCTTTCCCGGCCCGGATGGCCATATAAGAGTAGCCATGGTACGCACGCCGCAGGAGATGTTCGCCGCCCAGTCTCCAAACTTAACCCGCCACGCTTCACATAATTTATGACTGTGCTGACGCACGTGGGGGAGATTGTCGCGAATAGCTTTAGGTTAAGTTTGTATATATAATTAAGTTAATCAGTTTTATAAATATGTTGTGTTCGATTATTTTACACTCGACCAATCCCATAAGAGAGATTGGTCCATATATGCATATATTGATGTACTCATTATTAACCCAGTCCCAAAAGAGAGATTGGTCATATATGTCATACACCGATCCCACCAAGCGATCGTACTATTGTTTATGTCATGTTGACAAAAGTGTATTATTGTTGCTAAATGTAAAACTACTATTACAAATTAATGTTCCTAATAAATACACCATATTCCTCCCCATTTTAAATGTAATAGTCTAAGCTTATTGTCGCAATAAAGATGCGCAAGCTAGTATCGTCCACCCACCTATATGGTAGACGCGGGGAGCGTACAAATAAGGGCCCCCTTTGCCCTTAAAGTCAGTGTTCTACAAGTTATTCTACAAGTCTACAACAACTCCCGCGCCTCTGCTTATACGGCGCGCTTATAAAACTTACTATGAGTTTTATTTCATCCAACCTGGTATCCTGGTAACAAGGCGGTAACAAGAGGCAACGGGCAGCTGAGCATCGGCCAGAGCAACGGGTCTTCTATCTGCATAATTTTATGGAGATTAAAGTCTGCACTTCACAAGTAATATGCGTCGGAATATACTTGTGGAGTTTGTCTTATGTACATTATCGCTCGGCGCTTCATTCCAAGAAAAATAGTCAGTCTGTTTGCTGCTTCAGGTAAAATATAGATATTAGGTATCATCATAAGCAATATTTAAATACAAAACACTATATAATTATTAATTATGTGGGTTTGTTGTGTAGTGTATTCTACTGCAACATCATAGATACATACAAAACTATACTGAGCCGATTAGCTTTTGTGACGAGGGTGAAATGATGATGAGGATACATTTGATGAGTATTTGTGATGAGGGTACATTATTGGCGAGGCGAGAAAGTAAGGGATTGACTGACGAGGTGGTTGCTGGGGCGAGGCAACCCTTGTTTCCGCCACGGCACCTTATCTAGTGCTTTTTTCGAACATTTACGTCCAGGCGCGGCCTGCGGGGCGGGGCCCCCGGGGCCAGGAGGTTTTTTTTCTCCACTAGGAGTGGAATTAACCCTACAAAATCCATTATTATCCGCTGCGTCCGCGCCCTGCTAGAGGTGGTTAAATGATTACTTAGATACTTTACGTCTTTTATTTGGGAATGAAATGAGACTGACTTTCTGAGCATGTTTGTGAAATATTTACTTAGGTACCTACTTACAACTGACTTTAAAAGTGGAGGAAGGATTAATCCTTCGTCTACCATGCCCGGTAATTCGCGGGCTATCATGTACTTTGATACATAATAAATAAGTACCTCCTTCCCTCACCCTGCCTACATTAGAGCCCGCGAATTAAGGGGCTTGGTAACGAAGTGTTACAATTTTTCTGACGAGGGAGTAGCAAGAACGTACCTAAGCAATATTTCCCGAAAGTATAATTTTAAAGATAAGTAATTATTAAAAAAAAGTATTATTCGCAGGTTTTTGACTACTGAAGATTCGTTCAAAACCAGCTCCCTCTATTTTAGGATGGAGAGCTCGGGCATTTTGGTATCGTCAAAAAAGATATTTGGTCATTGTAATCAATACAAGTAAACGAAGATAGTTAATGTCACAGTTCGACTAGGATACGTGGAAGTTTAAGAGGCTATGGCTCTTTCCATATTGTATTGAAGATTTGGACAGCAAACACTTTTTTGCAAGTGCTTCTTAAAAAAGGTTTGGTATGGTTATATCTCTTCTATGGACATCGCAATTTTTACGCGGCACCCTTACAGGCGGGTAACACCTTAATGTTCAGGCAATAAAGTCCTGTATACATATTTCTGGCACTATGGCTGTATTCATATCTTAGTAGTTGACTGTACAATTAATAGAACAATATATTATTTTTGGTTTGTGTCTAAGAATTCATTGTCAATGTTTATGATCGTGTACCAAAGACAAGTTTCTGTTTGACTGGTAGAGAGTGCCTCAAGATATTAAGTCCGTCATTTGCACTTTTTGAAATTAAGTACACATAATTATGGGTTGATAAATATTATAGTAAAATTGTGCAAGCAAAAAGGCGTAATTGCCTTCAAAATATCTCGTGTTACGGGTACTCAGACAACGATATATATAATATACAAATACATAGAAGACATCCATGACTCAGAAACAAATATCTGTGTTCATCACACAAATAAATGCCCTTTTTTATGCTATAGGTGGCAAACGAGCAAACGAATCGCCTGATGGTAAGCGATTAACGTCGTCCATGGACACCCGCAACACCAGAGGTGTCGCAAGTGCGTTGCCGGCCTTTAAGGTGGGAGTACGCTCTTTTCTTGAAGGTTTGAAGGTCGTATCGGTCCGGAAACACCGCTGGCGACGGTTCGTTCCACAGTTTAGCTGTGCGAGGTAGGAAGTTCCGGGAAAAGCGCACAGTTGAGGACTGCCAACCATCTAAATGGTGAGAGTGGAAATATTGTCGCGTAGGGCGATGGTGGAAAGAAGCGGCAGGGATTAATCCGAACAATTCCTCGGAACCCCCTTACCGAGATTCGAACCCAGGACCATCGGCATAGCAGGCAGGATCACCACCAACTACGCCAACCGGTGGTCTAATCATCTATAGAACGATTCGACACAGTTCACAATTTTCCCATACATTAGAATCTCCCTAGTTAGATTATAAGCCGGTTAAGTTAAGTTAAGTTCATTTATTTCACGAAGAAAATTATATATACAATTTAGTGGTTTTCACAATCTTACTGTGACGTATACATATATAGAAAAAAACAAGACAAGTAATATCAGGGTTTAAGGAAACGGTTGAAAGATTGTATTGTAAGTGCGTAGTGAAAGTTTTGTTTTTAGGGTTCCCACTAAAGGAAAAAAAAAACAGGACCCTTATAGAATCACTTTGTAGTTCGTTCGTCCATTTGTCTGTCTGTTTGTCAAGGCCTTTTATAGTAAGAGTCTGCCTTACTAAGTAATAACGTAACACGCTTAGTGACAGCTCCTGCCTATGAGGGAGAGATTTACAATGGTGCCCATGTATATATAGACTTCTTACTAAAACCGAGAAAGTTTTATTGTAAGTATGTGTGTAATGGAGGTTTTTTAGGGTTCCGTTAAAAGAAAATAACAGAACGCTTGTTTCCGGAGTGTAATATTTGAAGAACAAAGCTTGTCAGAAAACTAAAGTTGATTACGAAGTACGCTTTATAATAGTACCTAGTAGAAATCCTTCTAATATTTAAAGAACAAAGCTTGTCAGAAAACTAAAGTTGATTACGAAGTACGCTTTATAATAGTAGTAGAAATCCTACTCACATCTTATGAATCAGCCTGTATAAACGCTGATTTGGACTCCCTTTCGTGAAACTATTATTTTCAAAAATGGGCTGCGTTCTAAGTTTACAAGAATGGGCAACTGACCACCTAGTAAGAAGTTTAATTTTCTTGTATTTTAATAAGTAGGTACCTAAGTTTATTAAAATACAAAAAAGTATTTTTAAGTAGTCAGGGTTTTCGAACTCTACATCTAAAAATATAAAACAGGGATATTTAACTTATATGTTTTTTTAATGAAGTACAATAAGTTCATAATAGTAGTACTCATTCTTGGGCGACATCTAATACTGAAACAGGTTCTCAATTCAACGGAATACCTTATAAACCAAGTGACTTTATTTCTAAATATTCTACGATTTATTATTATTATTATTGAAAAACAGAACCCTTATAGAATCACTTTGTTGTCCGTCCGTCCGTCGGTCTGTCCGTCTGTCTGTCCGTCTGTTCGCCTGTCAATCCGTCCGTCCGTCCGTCTGTTCGTTGACCATCTGTTCACCTGTGTGTCTGTCTATCTGTCTTTCTATCTGTCTGCAGGCTGGGCGGATTTGCAAAATGGGTAAATCGGAACCCTTTTAGTTTCGTCCAGTCCGTCTGTCCGTCCGTCCGTTTGTTACAGCTATTTGACTCAGTAGTTATAAAGCATATGATACATAATATATTATAGCTATAAGTGTATTTTGTATGCCGCTACTTAGTTTTACCTATAAATTGCGAACAGAAATATGCTTAGGGGGGCTTTTGGCACATCATCGGATAGGCCTTTGAAAATAATTTAGATGTTTTTATAACTATTATTAATCTAATATTTTCTGAAAAAGTGTGTCCCCCTCTTACTTTTTTTTGAACGCGAGCTCAAAAAATTTTTGAATAAATCTGGAAGATAGGATATAAAACGTTATTACAAAAGGACATAAGTGCCTTAATATTATAAAGACACTTACGCCTTTTTGCTTGCACAACTTTTTCATTGTGTGACGGACCCTTAATAATACGTGGCCCGATACACACTAGGCCGGTTTTTCTTTAACATATCACTGTCGCATTATACATTTGGATAATTAATTCTCTATCAGTTGGTAGTGAGAGAAAGTGCACACATTTTATGACATTTCTTAAATTATCGTGCGTTTTCTAGCTGCCTCAATAGAAATTCTTCCGTTTGACAACAAGAAAAAAAAGTGTGTGTTCAGCTGAACTGTACAGCCAATCTTTCCCGTGGCCAACAGTTACCAGCTTTTAGATATATAGACATGATTTTTATTATACAGTTAAAAAAAAAGGAGTACTTTTTTATGTGGCTAGGTTCAATAAGAAAATCAAACTTTCGAAAAGTGCACCGGAAAGACTCCGAACATCGTTTTGTGTTTGACCCTGTTGCAGGATACCTGGAGCCAAAGGAATTCAGAGCACTACCCCTGAGCTCCATATTCCCTCACATGGAGATGGAGCTCAGGGGTGGATGTGGATGGATCCCAATGGGTCGAAGTATATTCGTTAGGGCCTCTTGACTTTAAATAAGATAAGAAAACGGTTGAAAGTATGTATTGTACTGAAGGTCTTGTTTTTATGGTTCCGTAAAAAGGAAAAAAACGGAACCCTTATACTTTGCTGTACGTCTGTCCGTCTGTCTATCTATCCGACCGTCCATCCGTCCGTCTTTCCGCCTAGACCCGTTATAGTTAGGGCTGCCCTAGTACTAGTAAGGCACTACCTATTGGTGGTACCGTAGAACGCTTAGTGACACCCCGCTGCCTCTACATCATCATCATTTCAGCCGAAAGACGTCCACTGCTGGACATAGGCCTCCCCCAAAGATTTCCACAATGACCGGTCCTGCGCCACCCGCATCCAGCGGACTCCTGCGACCTTCACCAGGTCATCAGTCCACCTTGCGGGGGGCCTACCCACGCTGCGCCTTCCGGTACGCGGTCGCCACTCGAGAACCTTTCCGCCCCAACGGCCATCGGTTCTACGTGCAATGTGCCCCGCCCACTGCCACTTAAGTTTAGCGATTCGGAGAGCTATATCGGTTACTTTGGTTCTGCTGCGGATGGTCTCATTTCTGATACGATCTCGCAGAGCATCGGACTCGCAGATACATCATCGCAATCAGAGAATACATCGATACATTCCCATACATCGATACATTCCCATACATTTGTTTAGAGAATCAAAATGTACGTATACCTCCCGTTGACCTATAATCATGAATTTAGTCGGGTCATTCTGTCACAAAGGTTTTTACAGTTAAAATATGAATAGGCAGCGATTTAACCTTTTTTTTATTATTGTATTTTAATTTCATATACCATGGACAATACGGGACACCAAGCTACAGTTCTGCATCAAGAACTTGGCATGCGGCAATCGGAAGATGATTGTATCTGAAGATTTTGTACCTATACTCTTGTTAAATACGTATTCAACCTTTTACTAAGAATTTTTAGCACCTAAGTCTTAGAAGTATTTATTCCTACCAATAAATTGAAATTAGTTGTTGTTTGATTTCCAAATACAAGTGATGTATAGGTACCGGAAAACTCAGGTTACTTGAAATGGTGCGTTCATCGATTGTTAATCCAACAACTAGTAATTTATCGTGCAATAGCATGAGCATTAGAAATATAATAGTATGATGAATCCATGAAGCTATTCATTAATTTATCATGTTTTTCTGTTAAAATTATAAAACTCTAAAACCTGTGCTCAAAAATCCGGTTCTTTTGTACATTATATACCTAAGTGAATTGTTGACCACAAAAGTCAAAGTAGTCCTAGTTTACGGTACCTATAAAAATACGACTATTTCACCTATCCCTACATTTCGTGCCTCACACGCCATGACTTCATATCAAATATACGTTTAGCTATGATTTTTTTGTTACTTGGTGATGGTGGCACTTTATAATGTCATGATCCCCGGCTGGATCACCTCGTCTTTAATGAAAATAAATGCATCAGAATGTATCTATAGTGTGTATATATATATATATATATATATGTATATATATATATTTCTAACATCTGTAAGCAATTTACCATCTTTCTTACCACATATACATCAGTTCTACATTATACATGTTAAATTGATGTAAAGTTATTTCATTGCATTTATGTGTAAATAGTATGTGTGGTATGAAATAAATTATGGTGGTTTTCTTCAAGACTCAAGACTTCATTACAACAAGGTTTACAAGGACCCCCAGGCATGTATATTTGTTACAGATGGTCAAAGAATTATGTAGATACTTGTATACTTTATTATACATTCTGATGCTTCTATTTTCATTAATAACTAGGTGGTTCTGCCGGGAGCATGACGTACTTTATTATCTATTTACCGTGGCAGCGAAAAGGTTAACCCTTTAAACGCCAAAAACCTAAAAATGGCGTGTGCTGTCGTGCCTACAGAACTAATATGTAATAGCGTTAGCGCGCAATCATACCTCTATGGTCTTGCCTACCACGCCAGCAACATATTTAGGTTTTATGACGTTTTCTGTCAAAATTAGTTCGCACGCTGTATGCCGAATGACAAGAGGAAAGTCGCCGGGCCACGACGGGCTTAGTATAGAACATTTGCAATATGCTGGCAAACAAATACATTACGTCCTTGCTAAGTTCTTTTCCCTGTGCCTGTCTCACTCGTATCTCCCGCAAGATCTTATGAGAACTGTCGTTGTGCCTATTGTTAAAGATAAAACTGGAGACGTCTCTAGCACGGCCAACTATCGCCCCATTTCCTTGGCTACTATCTTGGCTAAGGTGTTGGATAGCCTATTGGATAGTCGGTTGGAGGGATACTTGGACCTGCATTATACGCAATTTGGATTTCGGCCGGGGCTCTCTACGGAAAGTGCCATTTTGAGCTTGAAACATACAGTACAGTATTACACAGAACGCGGGACGCCCATCTACGCTTGCTTCCTGGATTTATCTAAGGCATTCGACCTTGTGTCATACGACGTCTTATGGAACAAATTAAGAGCTCGAAATATACCAGAAGAGCTACTTCGTATATTTCAATATTGGTACCTAAACCAGGAAAATAGCGTAAGATGGGCAGGGATCCTCTCCGATTCGTACAGGTTGGAGTGTGGGGTGAGGCAGGGGGGTATAACCTCTCCCAAACTTTTTAACCTGTACGTAAATGATTTGCTCGTGGGGCTGAGTAGCGCGTATGTCGGGTGCAGAATTGATGATGTTAGTGTTAACAACATCAATTACGCAGATGACATGGTGCTGCTCAGTCCGACGGTCAAAGCACTAAGAGAGCTCTTGCACCTGTGTGAACAATATGTACGAGAGCACGGCCTAATCTATAATTCAAAAAAAAGCGAATACATGGTCTTTAAGGCCGTCGGAGGTAAATTGCCCGAGCATGTGCCCGTCATTAAGCTGAATAACAAGGAGCTCAGACGGGTTGACAATTTTAAATACCTCGGACATTATGTAACCGACGACCTTAAAGACCATAAAGACATAGAGAGGGAGCGTAGGGCGCTGGCGGTCCGATGCAATATGCTTGCCCGAAGGTTTGCACGTAGTAGTGAGCAGGTAAAACTTTCTCTTTTTAAAGCCTACTGTCAGGTGTTCTACACGTGCAGCCTTTGGGCCAGTTTCACGCAGAAGACCATCAGTGCCTTACGCGTCCAATATAACAATGGCTTCAGGATGCTGCTGGGGCTGCCCCGATTCTGCAGTGCCTCGGGTATGTTTGCGCAGGCACGTACAGACGACTTTTATGCCGTTATGCGAAAGAGGCTCGCGGCACTGCTTAGCAGAGTTTGGGTCAGCCCCAACCCCATCCTGGCTACGGTAGCAATTAGGTATAACTCGAACACCGCCATCATGCGCCAATTTGCCAGCGTAATGGTAAATGGCAAAATAGATTTACATTAATTTTAATGTTAATTATAAATTAAATTGTGAATTGTGAATTGTAATATTATGTGTATTTTAATTATTTTATTTTATTTTATTTTTAATTGTGGACCAAATTGTAGTCTTATAAATAAATAAATTTGAATTTGAATTTGAATTTGAATTTGTATATATTGTACTTCAATAGAAGCTTTACGTACTTCCATACCTTGAAGAACATTTTATGAATTCGTCATATTTTGCGATTAAACTGATGTGATCAAACTATACCGCAAAAAGTCAAAAAGTTACCTACTTACCTACATTAAGGCAAAATAACTGCTATCAGGCAAGCATGTAGGTATTCTTTTGTGCATAAATGTAATTTTCTATTAGAAATAAATAAATTTGATGAAACACCACACTTTTTGTATTATTACAAGGGCGCTTGTCGAATCGCACCATACTTCGAAATACCTACTTGCGACTAGTGAACGCTTATATATGTTGCTATTTTTTGCTCGCGACTACGTTTCCGTAGAAGTTGACCAAAACTGCCCTATGTCCTTTTCTAGGAGTAAAACTATCCCCATACCTACTAATTCCATCTTGATCCTTTAAGCGATATTAGCGTGAAGAGGTAACAGACAGACAGAGAGTTACTTTAGCATTTATTATATTAGTATGGAGTACAGTGGCAGTACACAAATGGCACGATAGCTTTTATACTTACATATACCTACATATACAGTTAAAGCGGTTTTTGGCATGTATGAAATTACAAAAAACTTTTTTCTTCCTACCTAAGCGATTAAAAAAAACGTAATTGTTAATAGTATGTACCATGTGCAAATACCAGCACTTGATTTTAAAAACCCGTGCTCATTTTATCTATTATTAATTATTTTTTTATAGCAGCAATACCACGTGCTTGATTAACCCGACTAAATAAAATATTATCTTTACGCCCGTATTTCACGCAGCAATTTATGACATTTAGCAATATACCTCTTTTTGACGTATATTCTGAGACACTCGAGCCGTCTGTGGTAACATAATTTCCAATCAGTAGCAGAATAGTAAATAATGAAGACTGTTAACCGTACCTAATATTTAAGACGTTCTTCGGGAAACCGTTAATACCAGTATACGTATAAATTAATTTGTATGTTTTGTTTGTATTTGTTAATACATAATCCAATATTGTATAATACTCTGATAAACCAACCGGCCGTACAGATCTTGAGTTTATTTTCTACTTTAATATCACCTTGATATTTTGTATGGTGACTTAGCCTCACACTGTGTAGCATAGGCGTATAGTTAGTTAGTTTATCTGGGCCCTTTTCCGCAACTCGACATCCATCGTGCCTTTTTTGCGTGCTACGAGGTAGCCCTATTCCAACCACCCCAGCTCCTCAACGAAACCAAGCATCGGTTTTAGGTTGCTAAATGCCTCCTTGAGTGTTATTGGAGTCCCCAGTGAGTGTTATAGGCGTATAATTATCTACAATAAATATTTTTAACACTTCCTGACTTTCTCTAAACGGGTGCTGGCTGTGCTGCGAAGGTGACATCACCCTATCCGATGTCCTATCCTAAACATGTCACGCCAATTGTGATTAAAATACGAGAGATTCAACCGTTTTTTTTCCATATTCATGTCAGTATGGGTCACGGAAGATTAAATTGTACTTTGTAAATGCGTGAAAATTTGTCAGTGAATCAAATATAAGAATCATTTGGTATTACAAGTTATAAATATATTATTGCATTCAATTAGATCACGTTGCCTTGGATATCGTAGGTAAAAGTTATTTATAATATTTTACATACGATCAAAATCAACTCTTTCTTAAGAATAATTTATCTATAGCATTTCCATGCTGTAAATATATTTTAATTAAATTGATTTATAACGCTTTAAATAATTTCATTCCGGCAATCATCACGAGAAAGGCGACTTTATTTAGAAATTGACAGTCTTTGTAAGTAACTCCTCCTTGTCCCAAGTAATATAAACCGACTAAGCAGAAAGCAGCTGCGCCCTCATATTTCACATACAAGTTTATGACATTTGGTAACTTACTTATTTTAGCTTATTGTTTCCGTGCTCTCCGATCCGATCAAATTTCATACCAAAAAAGCGTGGCCGGCGCTGGACGGGGCCTTCCGATGCTTCCGATCTGTCAGAGTTTTGGGCTCTGTGAACACGTGACGCCTTCCATACTAAAAAAAGCCCCGTCCCGTCCCGTCCCGTCCCGTCCCGTCCCGTCCCGTCCCGTCCTAGTGTGAGTCATCCTTAAATCGGTTCACGATTTAAGTATTAGCCTTTTAACGTAGCAGCTTTATTAAATACATTCGCCTTGCAGCCATTTAGAATGCCGTTTAATGTTGCTCATTGGCAGACCTCTGTGGATATTAAGCGTGCCCGTTAATAACGCAAAATATGCTCCGCGGAAGCAAATAATTTCCGAACAATAAATAGCGCAGGCCGTGAAGCATATTCAGGAAAATAAAATCGAATACTGATACCACCGTACATATAGTTATAATAGCGCTGTTGATTAAACTGGTATAATGATACGGTTTCTGATATTACCTTATGTTTTAATAGTATGCACAGCGAAAGATACCATTGCAATAGTTCGCTATGGATGCCACCAAAATAGGATTGTGTTAGATTATACGATTTTAAGCTAACATGGTCATTTACACTATAATGACTATTTAAAACGAGATATTTACCATGTATATTTGTTTTTATGAGCTCCCGATATTTCGGCACTGTTACAAGTGCCATGTTCACGGTGTAACTGATTTGCTGCGAGTTGCACTTTGAGAGAATTGTCAAACGACACTTTGACAATTCTCTCATACTGACACGGGACCCACGCATGAGTGGCGCCGCGTGGTGAGCGACAATATGGTAGCTCCCATTGACAGGCCGAAAGCATATGACAAACAATCATGCTCATTGTATAGATTGAAGTTTGTGACATTGCAATTTGTACGCTACGATCGTACGAATAGCCATACATTTGACCTGCCCCTCCCCTGCAAAATCGGCAGACTTTTATTGTAAAGAAAATGACAGACAATGCCAGTCTGGTTGATATAAATAGCGAAAGGGCTGCTCCTTTTTATATCTATAGTCATCAAATATTTGTTCTTTGTGATCTAAAAGATACTTTTCATGTGACAAAATTCTCTATAAATATCCTTGTTGCGATTCCCTTAATAACATAAAAGGAAATTTCTTTTACGCAAGTATCAATGTCGTCGGTACCCTCTTCTTATTCCTCATTTTACCGCATTATAATCAGTGAAGCAAAATATATTCAACCAGTAGCGGGATATATGACGTGCCTTGATCGTATTTCCGGAGCAGAAGTTCCAGTTATCATATTATTGGTGATGCAATTACGTTAAGGCTCGTCACGCGGCAGCATATTACGTAATGTTGTAGCAGATAATCCACGTTCAAAATAGCAGATACATTTTTGAATGATTATTTGTCGGTATCGACTTGATTTTCCCGCGGTCCTTGTTTGTCACTAGCCTATAGTTTATTTTGGTCTTCTAAGAGTTCTATGTAATCACATCGAATAAAACAAAATTTCCGACTGTAAACCGAGATTTCCGATTTTCCCGAAGGACTACAGTATGAGGTTCTCCAAAAAAGGAGTGTACAAGTTTTTAATGAGTCAGCAACGCGAATGTAATACCCCTGGAGTAGCAAGCGTCCATAAAAATAAATCCGCGTTTTTTTTTTTACTGTGTGTGGTGGGGTAGACCATAAACCACTAACACGCGCGCGCGCGCTAGACGCTCGAAATGAAAGAGACTCTATTGGACTCGGAGACCATCTGCCCCAGTTTATACACTGTTGCTGCCCACCAACCTGAAGCATGACGAACCAACCGAGAGAGAAAGTGATAATATCGGCGGGTAACGAGGACCGCCGCCCAAGCATGGCAAGCATAGTTATTTAATTTGAAACGATATAAAGTGAAATAAAACCTAATTATTCCTTACAATCGAAGTGAAAGGCAGAGTGTATACCTCTTAAGCCTTGTTGCACTCGGACCAATAAATAGCCTCGGCTAAATGAGTTACTTTATGCCCTTGATCATCATCATCATTTCAGCCGAAAGACGTCCACTGCTGGACATAGGCCTCCCCCAAAGATTTCCACAATGACCGGTCCTGCGCCACCCGCATCCAGCGGACTCCTGCGACCTTCACCGGGTCATCAGTCCACCTTGCGGGGGGCCTACCCACGCTGCGCCTTCCGGTACGCGGTCGCCACTCGAGAACCTTTCCACCCCAACGGCCATCGGTTCTACGTGCAATGTGCCCCGCCCACTGCCACTTAAGTTTAGCGATTCGGAGAGCTATATCGGTTACTTTGGTTCTACTGCGGATGGTCTCATTTCTGATACGATCTCGCAGAGAGACTCCTAGCATAGCTCTCTCCATTGCCCTGTGGGTGACTTTGAGCCTTCTTATGAGGCCCATTGTAAGCGACCACGTTTCAGTACCGTATGTCATCACTGGCAACACACACTGATCGAAGACTTTCGTCTTCCCCTGCCCTTGATATACAGTCTAATATTTGTTTTAAGTGGTGTATCGTTTTATTTAGCTAGTCTATAACAGCGACATCGTGCGGGTGGCCCGCGGGGATTGCGGCTTTGGGAAGTGCGCGTGCGGCATAATACGACGCACGATTCAATCGGGACTATACCCCCGTGAACCAATACGATGAGGATTCAATTGGTTTCCTGTGTCAACATGTTCCTTTATGTTTTATTGTTTTAAATAAAATAAATATAACGCGGATTTACGTGACTACAAATATGTTGTTCCTAGTTTTTCCAGAGTATCTACAAGAGTCGTGGCCCAGCGATAAGACCGTTCGACTTTCAATCCGAAGGTTCCAACCCTGGCTCATTTTTTGTGCTCATGTGCGAAATATCATTTGATATTCACCAATTGCCTTTAAGGTAAGGAAAACATCGTAAGGAAACTGAGACCAAGTTTGATCTTCTTGGTTTGAACATCAGATGGCAGTCGCTTTCGTAAAACAATTTGTGTTTCGTTTCGTAAAACAAAAGCCAGGAAACCGCTAGAAAGAAGATTTGCTCAATGTATTTTTAGCGGGGGCGCTCTTGCGATTAAAGGACTTATTTGTTGTTAGACAGTCAAACCATAAGAAAATGTTGTCCTTCAAAAGTTGCTTTTTATTTTAGTTAATATTTCTCAAACCACTTCACCTTCGAGTACGGCACCTGGTATGAGAGACCACCTGTGAAATCAGCATCTGTAACTCTTCGGACGCTTTTCAAACCAGCGTCTGGGACTACGATCTCTCGGTCTCCTACCATCCACCTTGATGGTTACTCTCCACTACACCTTATCCATTTATATACATATTTAATACCTAACCTACCCACTTCAACTTCAGATAATATGGTAAACCTAATCATAAATGGGATATTCCATCACAATAGTGAATTTATAGTCCAATAAAGCATTTTCTTGTCACGTGAGCCATATATAATATTTCCAGCGTTTTTTCTGAAACATTTCCGAAACGTCTACCCGTGTCAACGGCGCCATCGCCCAAATTGCGCGTCGATGGCCGGCGGGTCGTTCATTATAAATAAACTAGCTTTCCGCCCGCGACTTCGTCCGCGTATAATAGGGTTTTCCTACAGAGTTTCATACCTTGTTTTATCTTTTTAAAATGTGACTTGATATAACCTACACATATAAAATACAAATATTTTTTATTGCACTCCACAAAAAGTAATTAATACTACTGATAACGTTTAAGTTTTTTATTAGGTAGATGTTGGCAACAGGCGGTATTATCGCTAAAAAGCAACAT
Source organism: Lathronympha strigana (assembly GCA_949128165.1). NCBI lineage: Eukaryota > Metazoa > Arthropoda > Insecta > Lepidoptera > Tortricidae > Lathronympha > Lathronympha strigana. The sequence goes on along the minus strand of OX421907.1, from coordinate 6,838,072 downwards.
ATATGTCTCTTACAGACAACCATCCGGTTAAATAGCATTTAAATGATTACCTACATACTTGAATAACAAAGTTGACAAAGAGAGAGAGAAACTTTCAACACTCTTTTCACCTCTTTATGGGTGAAATTTCCCAAAAAACCATGAAACCAGTTTTCTTTTATTTTAATAAGGAATCGATGCATAAAGTTGCAAGTCTCTAGCTCAAAAAAATCTTTATTTCCCCGCTTTAACAATTTTCAAACCCGTTTTTACCCCCTTAGAAGTAGAATTTTCCAAAACTATGAAAACACTTTTCTTTTGTTCTAATAAAGAGTCTTTTCACAAAGTTTCAAGCCTTTAGCTCAAAAAGAATCTCGTTTTCCATACAAACTTTTAATCCTCATAGCAAACAACTTTTTTATATTTTAATAATGAACAGTCTTTGCACAAAGTTTCAAGTCTATAGCTCAAAAAAAATACCATTCTCAAACAAACATTCAACCCCCTTTCTACCCCTTTCGAAATTGAATTTTCCAAAACTATGAAAACATTTTTCTTTAATTGTAATAAGGATTGTTTACACAAAGTTTCAAGTCTCTAGCTCAAAAGAAAATTCAATTCCTATACAAACTTTCAACCCCCTTTTTACCCCCTTAGAGGTTGTTTCCAAAAACCATAAAAACACTTTTCTTTAATTATAATAAAGAGTCTTTACACAAAGTTTCAAGTCTCTAGCTCAAAAATAAATTCCATTCTCATACAAATTTTCTGCCTCTTCTTTACCCCTTTAGAGGTAAATTTCCAAAAACCATGAAAACGGTTTTCTTCAATTGTAATTAAAAGTCTTTACACAGGGTTTCAAGTCTCTAGCTCACAAATAAATTCCATTCTCATACAAACTTTCTACCTTTTTTTAACCCCTAGGGGTTGATTTTTCCAAAACTATGATTTTTTTTCTTTAATTGTAATAAGGAGCCTTAACACAAAGTTCCAAAACAAAATTCCATTCCTATACAAATTTTCAACCGCCTTTTTACCCCTTTAGAGGTGGAATACCCAAAAACTATGAAAACATTTTTCTTTAATTGTAATACAGAATTTTAAAACAAAGTTTCAAGTCTCTAGCTAAAAAAAATCCATTCCAATACAAACTTTCAACCCCCGTTTTTACCCCTTTAGAGGTGGAATTTCTAAAAACCATGAAAACTGCTTTCTTCAATTGTAATACAGAGTTCTTACACAAAGTTTTAAGTCTCTAGCTCAAAAATAAATTCCATTCTCATGCAATCTTTCTACACATTTTTTACCCCCATAGGGGTTGAATTTTCCAAAACTATGAAAACACTTTTTTTTTAATATAATAAGGAGTCTTAACACAAAGTTTCGAGTCTCTAGCTCAAAACAAAATTCCATTCCTATACATACTTTCAACCCTCTTATTACCCTTTTAGAGGTGGAATTTCCAAAAACCATGAAAACTTTTTTCTTCAATTGTAATACAGAGTTCTCACACAAAGTTTCAAGTCTCTAGCTCAAAACAAAATTCCATTCCTATACAAAGTTTCAACCCCCTTTTTACCCCCTTAGAGGTTGTTTCCAAAAACCATAAATACACTTTTCTTTAATTATAATAAAGAGTCTTTACACAAAGTTTCAAGTCTCTAGCTCAAAAATAAATTCCATTCTCATACAAATTTTCTGCCTCTTCTTTACCTCTTTAGAGGTAAATTTCCAAAAACCATGAAAACGGTTTTCTTCAATTGTAATTAAAAGTCTTTACACAGGGTTTCAAGTCTCTAGCTCACAAATAAATTCCATTCTCATACAAACTTTCTACCTTTTTTTAACCCCTAGGGGTTGATTTTTCCAAAACTATGATTTTTTTTCTTTAATTGTAATAAGGAGCCTTAACACAAAGTTCCAAAACAAAATTCCATTCCTATACAAATTTTCAACCGCCTTTTTACCCCTTTAGAGGTGGAATACCCAAAAACTATGAAAACATTTTTCTTTAATTGTAATACAGAATTTTAAAACAAAGTTTCAAGTCTCTAGCTAAAAAAAATCCATTCCAATACAAACTTTCAACCCCCGTTTTTACCCCTTTAGAGGTGGAATTTCTAAAAACCATGAAAACTGCTTTCTTCAATTGTAATACAGAGTTCTTACACAAAGTTTTAAGTCTCTAGCTCAAAAATAAATTCCATTTTCATACAATCTTTCTACCCATTTTTTACCCCCATAGGGGTTGAGTTTTCCAAAACTATGAAAACACTTTTTTTTTAATATAATAAGGAGTCTTAACACAAAGTTTCGAGTCTCTAGCTCAAAACAAAATTCCATTCCTATACAAACTTTCAACCCCCTTTTTACCCCTTTACAGGTGGTATTTCCAAAAACCATGATAACGTCTTTCTTCAATTGTAATACAGAGTTCTTACACAAAGTTTCAAGTCTCTAGCTCAAAAATAAATTCCATTCTCATACAATCTTTCTACCCCTTTTTTACCCCTATAGGGGTTGAATTTTCCAAAACTATGAAAACACTTTTCTTTAATTATAATAAGGAGTCTTAATACAAAGTTTCAAGTCTCTAGCTCAAAACAAAATTACATTCCTATACAATTTTTCAACCCCGTTTTTACCCCTTTAGAGGTGGAATTTCCAAAAACTATGAAAAAATTTTTCTTTAATTGTAATACAGAGTTTTAAAACAAAGTTTCAAGTCTCTAGCTCAAAACAAAATTCCATTCCCTTACAAACTTTCACCCCCCCCTTTTTACCCGCTTATAGGTTGAATTTCCAAAAACCATGAAAATATTTTTCTTTAATTATAATAAAGAGTCTTTGCACAAAGTTTGAAGTCTCTAGCTAAAAAAAAAATTCCATTTCCATACAAACTTTCAATCCCCTTTTCACCCCCTTAGGGGTGGAATTTCGAAAAATCCGTTCTTATCTCTTGCCTATGTACTAAAAAGAAGCTTTGGTAAAAATTTCAAGTTTCTAGTCGTAGCCGTTTCGGCTGTGCGATGATCGTAGATGAGGACAACCTCTTTTATATATATAGATAACGATATCGTATAGAAACGAGTTTCAATCTCGTATTCAATTGTTCGACCAAAAAGTTAAATGCCTTAGGCCAATAGGGGTAATGACTAGTTGAAAATCTATTATTCTATTTAGTCCGTCAGTTAGACTATCCAAAATTATTAGACACGTATTTTTTCCTTTTTCAAGATAACTAAAATTGACGAAGATGAAGAGCGTCAAAGTTTCGGGGCGGGGGCTGGTGACGTCAGTTAAGGATTGTACCTAATTGTGCTGTCTTGCGCAACTTTAATGCACTGTATTTCCGTTCCATTTGACGAAGAAAAGAAAAAACACGCGCCGAATATTTTTCAACAATCTAACACATGGACTAATTAGGTTTTTTCTATGGTATACGTACGTACGTGGTATGGTATACGTAATAATAATTTAAAAAAGTCTGTAAGTGATTGAAATTAAACACTTTAGAACGGATTAATCGCGTTTATTAACACCATGATCCTACGTTTCGAGCCCTTTACAGCACTCGTTTTCACAGGGTTAAGATGATGACATAATGATGATTGATCCGTTCTAAAGTGTTTAATTTCAATGAATAACAATCGCGGTAACAGAAGACAATATTCTGTAAGTGATGTTAAAGCATAGACCACCTAAACTACTAGACAGAGCATTATACGACAATTCGCAGTCACCACGCGGATGTAGTCCCGTTATTTAGTAGTCCACTTATTTAGTATGAGAGCATGGACCGCTTGTTTCGGTTGCAACTAATACGTTTACGACCGCGTTGACTAAAAATATTTACAAAAGTTGTTCGGTTTTATGTTTGAACCCGGGTTGTTCTTTTATAAATTTGTATAGGATACTACTAGGTTGTGCTTGCAGAATCGTAGAACCTTACAAGTAAAACTAGGCATATCTGTGGTGGTCCCACTCTGTTTGTAATCGGTCTGTGTTTTAAAAGTATTGTTTTTCACAAATTTAAAAAGTGGTTTTATAAAACGTGACCTTTTGGGTATCATTTAATCGAATTGGCGCCTATACCTTGTACTTTTGGTAAATGAAAAGAATGTAAACAAACAAAACGTGCATCAGGCCCAACAGCCGTAAGTATGTTGACGAATACTAAATGTTATAATAACTTCATTGACCAAATTACCAAGTTACATGGTTTTGTTTGTTTTTATTCTTTTCATTTTCCAAAATCATAAGGTGTAGGTATGTAATAACAATTCTGTTTCAATTTAATAACAAATGTATACACAAAATAAAATGAAATGAATAGGTCCGAAACAGTCATTACAAAACAATACCGTGTCGTCACTCGCGCGGGCAGGTCGTGTCGACTCATTAGTTAAAGAATAATACGGGTTTACGCGCCGCTCGTTGTAAGCGTTATCTAATACCTACGGAGCGCAGGTGGCCGCTTCGGCGCGCCTAACCTGAGACTCATTGTGTGTTAAATGATGGAATTAAATAAAATTGACGAGGAAAATACAAATAGTTCATTTAAGCAGCATGATAATAATACAGACTGCATGCATTCAGGCGGAATGGCTCAGGCTAGCACGCCGCAAGATTTAAGTAAAGAAGGACTAATTACAAAAGAATACGTAACACCGCTAGTAGGACGACAGATGAGTGACATAGATGACGGTAATAAAATTAGTGGGGATGAATATGGTGCAAGCGACGACGAGGATCTCCCATTAGAAGGACGACATGTGGCTAAAAGGCAGAGAGAAGGAGGGGATTCCACGGAGAGTGAAGAAATGGATAAAAGGTTCATGTGGCAGAAAGTTGAAAAAAAGGGAAAGAAGGAAAGAAAGATTCAAACAGAGGTTACAAATAATAGCGACAGAGATAACCGTCAGGTGTATATTACCAGCAAAGAAGCACTACCTAAACAGTTCGCAATGGCACGTTTTCTTAAAGAAAATAATATAAAGGGTATCTGTGGAGTTAAGTATATAAATCCGTTCAAGATCAGGCTAGAATTCGAGAATTTCCGCAATATGGATAAGTTATACAATTGTGAAAATGTGGCTCAAAAAGGGTGGCTCATGCATAAACCGATGGAGATAGGGCACTGCTACGGAATTATTAGAGACGTCGACCCGGAGTTAAGTGATGAAGATATATTGGAAAAGGTATCATGTAACGAGGTCGTAATAGCCGCAAAACGATTGAATTGTCGAGATAGAAATGACGGCCACTGGCGGCCAAGTGAGGTAGCACGTTTATTTTTCAAAAGCTCACAACTCCCTCAGTATGTTGTGGTAGATGGCTTGCGCATTAAAGTTGAACCGTACGTGCACCCTGTGTCTCAATGCTATAAATGTTGGAAAATAGGTCACAATATAAGAAATTGTCCCTCTAAACTATATGTCTGTCCCAAGTGCGGTGGTGAACATCCAAATTGCGAGGTAGTGACTTTTAAATGTGTCAACTGTCGCGGCAATCATATATCGATGTCCAAGACTTGTCCAGTGTATTTAAAAGAGAAAAGGTTACGTGAGTTAATGTCAGAATTCAATTGTACCTATAGAAAAGCTCTAACTTTATATGTAGCCCCTTCACCAATGCCATTATTAGACGAATCTGAATGCCAACCCTATGTACAGCAGCAATTTCCTCACCTGAAAAAAAGTACCGTGGCTGTGACAGAAAACTCCCTAGTGATTCCTTCATTTAAAGCTACTTTGAAAGATGTAAGAGACGGGTCCCCGGAAAGTGGAAAAGCTCAAGAGCCTAAATCAGAACGATCATATTTGAAAAAACAAAATCAAACTAAACATGAGAATAAGTATGCATCGACTCGGAAGAAACAGAAGAAAGGTTCTGACCCAGTGGGTATGGATTGGACCCATACTAATGTTATTGAAAATGAGAATGATTCTAGTGATAGCGAAAAGAGTGAGGATCGGAGGGCATCTTTTAGTGAGCTTATAAAAAGATTGAAAGAAGTGATTTTCCTTAAAAGCATAAGTGTTCAAGACAAAATTCAGAGTGTGATAAAACTAAGTGTAGAATGGATGGTAATATTTGTTGCAGGGCTATTCTCAGACTCTCCGATAGTTAAAGGTCTTATAGGCTTTGTTAATAATGGCTGGTTCACCTAAATCAGTAATGCTAAATATTATCCAATGGAATGCCCAGAGCTTATTAGGTAAGTTAAAATCGTTTCAAGAGTTATTAAGATTAGAGAAAGTCCATATTGCGGTAGTAAGTGAAACATGGCTTTCAGAAGACAAGTTTCTTAAAGTAAATGGTTATAACATTTACAGGAAGGACCGAGATGATAGTTATGGTGGTTTAACTATCATCGTGCATAATTCGATCAAAGCACAAATCTCCAATGTTAATAGTAGTAACCCAGGTATTGAAATCTTGAAACTAAAGATATTTAAGTGTCGGGTAGTTGAGAATATTATAGCTGTATATTGCCCCAGTAGAATCAATACGTGCCAAAGGGACTGGGATGAGATTTTTAGTAATCATTCACATAAAACCTTATTCCTGGGGGATTTTAACGGACACCACTCCAGTTGGTCATGTAAAACAGACGCTAGAGGTAATCTTATTTATAATTCAGTTTTAGATTGTGACCTAATACCACTTAACACAGGGGAAACAACATGGATGAGATTGTCTGATGGAGTGCTACAAAAGTCTTCCCCTGATATAAGCATTGCTAGTACAGATACGGCTTTAGACTTTAATTGGTCGGTGATTAATGAAACTTTAGGTAGTGATCATTTTATTATTAAGCTTTCGACTACGTACCAGATCACTTATAGTAACCCAGTAAAGAAAAGAAATTTTAAGAAAGCCGATTGGCAAAATTATACGTCTGATTTGCAAGAGCGTTTTACGAATTTTACATTTTCTGGAATCCACCAAGAGGATTACGATCAATTTATTAAATTTATCAATTTAGCAGTAGACAAGCATATACCATATCATTCGTACAGTAATAACTCCACTTCGACATTTAAACCAAAACCTTACTGGAACCAGAAACTTTCCGAATCCATAGCTAAACGTAGGCTGGCATTATCCAAATTCCGTCGTAACCCTACACCGGGAAACTTAGATATTTTAAAAGACAGGACGGCTAGTGCTCACAACGAGCTATGTGAAGCTAAAAAAAAGGGATGGCAAGATCTATGCTCCTCAGTTGATGCCAGTACTACTGCAAGTCAGATGTGGAAGAAAATGGCTTGGATGAAAGGCAACAGAGCTCCTAGGCAGTATATTGATCCTGTAAAGGCTGAGAAACTCCTACGTATTTTAACTCCGGACTGCGCCGTTCCGCCTACACCAATCATGTCAGTTTACGAGTCACCAATTGACGTAGATATCTCTATGCAGGAGTTGAATAAGTGTATTAAATCTAAGGATACATCTCCTGGATGCGACGATATTTCGTATTCCATGGTTAAGCATCTATCGGAGAATGGCAAAGTGGTTCTACTAAGGTTGTACAATAATTTTCTTTCAGAAGGATTTGTTCCTAGACAGTGGAAAGATGTGGGCATTGTCGCTATTCCCAAGCCTGGTAGGGAGTTGGATCAAGTATCATCATTGCGACCCATTTCACTAATATCGTGTGTTTGTAAAATTTTTCATTCAATTCTTAATAACAGGATTGAGTGGCTTTTGGAGCGTAATAATGTATTTTCTGAAAATACTATGGGATTTAGGAAATGTAAATCGAGTCTGGATAACCTTAGTGTAGTGGTATCCAGAATACAAATAGGTCTTTCGCAAGGTTTATCAACAATAGGGTGTTTCTTGGATATTGATAACGCCTACAATAATGTCGAAAATACATATCTTATTTCTATCATGGACTCATTGAAGGTGGGGCGTAAAATATGCACTTATCTCTGGAACTTTTTAAAATATCGGAATCTCAAGATGCAATTGGATGAGGTAATCATAGAAAGGTCCACCAGTCGAGGCTTAGCACAGGGGGATCCATTATCACCCTTGTTATTTAACATAGCTACCATTAATATTTGCAAAACTCTAGAAAAAGAAATGTTTATCTCTCAATACGCCGATGATTTTGTGATATATTGTCATTGCAGTAATGTGGCAGATGGAGAAATGCGGTTACAGCAAGCTTTAAATAAAATCCATTCTATATTGCTAAACATGGGCTTAGAGATCTCTCCGAATAAAAGTAAAGTGTGCATTTTTAAAAGAGGGTACAAAAGGGACAACATTTCACTTCATCTTAACCCACTTGTTACTATCGGTCGTTTAAAAGGACACCATACATTTAAAATTCTCACGAACAATGAGGGTACTTATAACATGTTTGTTGATACGCATTCGAAACCTTTCGAGTGTTGGAAGTGGACATCTAATTAATTTTACGTGCTCAAAACAGTGTTTTATTTTTAAACATTGTTATATTTGGACAAATTATTCATGGAAACTTCAAGGTACGTAGTATTTGAAAAATATATAAACACTTTATTTTTAAAAATAAGTATATTTCTAAGATGTACCTTAGCTTTTGAGTAAAAGTGATATTATTCTTAGAATATATTTACAAATCATATTTTTTATTGATTATTGTTGGCGTCCTTTTAAAAGGCCAATAGGGAAATGTACTACTATAGAAATGTTCCATTCTAGGAGGCGAAAAAAGACTTGGTCTCGGCCTATGTCATTAAATGAAATAATTGATGTGCTTGAGGAGGATGACCAGGAAATACCAGATTCTATCGTTATTTTGCCTCCCGAAAACTGTAACGCTGACGTCACCAATGAGGTTTCAGGGGATGAAAATCAAAGCTACGGGCTCAGGGGGAAGTTTGTTTTAGATCGGAGGACGATTTTAGTGATGATGACGATAACGTACCCCTTATCCAGTTGTCTAAACGGAGATGTGTGACACCATAATCATCAGGTCAGTTAGGCCAGACATTTGAGACAGATGCAAGGACCATTACAATATCGAAAAGTAAGACATAAATGGAGTGAACAAGATATTCAGCCAGAGTTTGCTTCATGGAAAAACATGCAAACAACAATATTTTGAACTGATCTTTGGAGATGAAATTATCAACATGCTTTAACACTACACCAATTTGTATTCAGCTCTGAAAAACGCAAACCAAATCTTGTCCCGTTACCACAGACGAAATGCGTTGTTTCATTGGAATATTACTTTACAGTGGGTATGTGATAGTACTTAGAAGGTATATGTACTGGCAAAATATTCCAGATTGCGGTATGCCTATAGTATACAACGCCATGTCTAGGGGATCGATTTACGTATATTATGTCAAATTTACATTGCTGCGACAATTCAAGCTTACGATCAGATGACAAGTTTAAAAATAATGGGGGCGACTATGATCTTCTTCATTTTCGCCGATATGTGGTGACATCTCTCTTCTTGAGAGCTATAAAAAAAATGTGGAATGGAAAGGTACACGTACCTCCCAAAAGTATCGAGATTGTGCACGTTTGGATGGGAAAAATTATATGATAAAATACAAAGATACTCAAAGCAGATGTATGAAGTGCCACAAAAAAGCTAATTTCATATGTACAAAATGTAATGTAACCTTACATTCCAAGAATTGTTTTGAACAATATCATATTGCTGAATAAATGGTATAAGTGCACCTCCTGCATTATTTTATTTCAATTTAAGTGAATGTATAAGTATCGTACATTCAAGGTAGTATATGTTACTATCGTCCTTTTAAAAGAACTTCATTTTCCTGGATTTCCATCAGAGCACGATTTTTTTATATATTTTTCCCATGTAATGTATATTTTTTACTATCCTTACATAGAAATTTATCAAAATCAATGGTGTTTAGTGTGTTCAGTAACAAGTGGGTTAACAATCAAAATTTGGAAGTAGTGGAAACTGTTAAATATTTAGGGCTTTGGCTAGACCGCGGTCTACGTTGGGGGAAACATATCAATGAAATCAGAGATAAAGTTATAAAATACATAAATGTTTTTAAAGTTCTAGCAGGTTCTGGTTGGGGCGTTCATCAAATGCATCTAAGACGTTTATATATTGCTATGATAAGAAGCAGAATTGATTACGGTTGTTTTCTATACGGAAGCAGCGCTGCGACGCATCTAACTAAGTTAGATAGACTACAAAACGCATGTTTAAGGGTTATTGGAGGATTTACAAAAAGTACACCTATCCACGTTATGGAATCAGAGTTAGCGATACCACCGTTATCAGTCCGACGTCAATATCTCGCGGGTAAAATGTGGTTAAAGTCGAAATCATTCCAGGGAAATTTATTGGTTAACTTACTACCTGACCTCACAAACTCGTTCGAAAACCCTTACTGGCGTCATAAATCAAAGCCTTTACTTGGTCTTACCCAGATCCAGCTTAAAAATGTTCACACTCAGTCGAGTCATACATTAGAAATGTTTTCTCTCGATACCTGGGTTACTAATATAGATATGAACAACTGGCTGGTGACCAGTATTGATCAAATAACGAAAGCTAAGCGTAGTTATAACCATACTCATTTACAAACTGCTTGCAGCACGATGCTGACAGATATGTATCACGAGTACTATAAAATCTACACTGATGGATCAAAAGCAGGTACAGAGAGTGGTGCTGCATTCATAGATTGGCAGACCGGTGAAGTTGTGCAACTACGCATAGAAGACAACATTTCCATAATGGCCGTTGAAATGATTGCAATAGTTGAGGCACTTTCTTACATTAGTGGTATTAATAATCAGGTAAATTTTGTTATTCTAACGGATTCCAAGAGCACTCTGCAACATTTGAGTCGTTGTACTTATTCTTTTAGGGGCATTCCATTGGCATACACTATAATCCGGCTTATGTTAAAATTGTATTCTGATAACAAAAAAGTAATCATTCAATGGATCCCGTCGCACTCGGGTGTCGCGGGGAACGAGGAGGTAGATCGGCTGGCGCGGGAAGCCTTGGAGGACGGCGTCGGCGATGTGTACCGTTATGTTCCGTGGTTTACCGATGTTTTGTTTAAGGTCAGAAATATGTGTTACGAAATTTGGTCGGAATATTTCGATGAAAGATCCCGCACAAAAGGGATCTGGTATAAAACTATCCAGCCGACACTCCCTCGGACCCCATGGTTTCATTTATCTAAAACTAGTAGGCAGAATGTGACTGTCGCTCTTAGACTTCGCTCCGGCCATATTCCATTAAATAGCTTCGCACATATGATGCGGAAAGTTGAGTCGCCTAATTGCAACATATGTGGGGTTGTCGAAGACGTTTATCACATAACAATGGAGTGTGGCCGTGGCGAAGTCTACCGACGGCTACTTGATTTAAGAACATATGATCTCGGAAAAATAAATAGTATCTTGTCTGATCCGACTTCCGATGAGGCGGAACTAGTATATAATTTAGTTAAGGCTGTAATTAAGTTAAGAAATGTTTAGTATAAGAGAGCCACTATGAGGGTGGCATTTGTTAAAAAACCCTCTCTAAATAAATAAAGATTTAAAAAAAAAAAAAAAAAAAGTCATTACAAAAGTAAATTGAAGTCACCAGCACAATCGCTAGATGGCGCAATGGCGTACAAGTTGGCAAATTGGATTGTCGCCCCGGGGACGGCGACATCGGCTAATCACGTTCAGTTCACATCGCACTGCGCCCGGTGTTTGTTTATAATATGATGTTCAATACCGAATATGTTTCATTTAACGTTCTTTTAATAAACAACTACTTTTCAACACTGGGGCAGGTCAACAGACATTAATTGCTGAATCTAGAAGCCGACGGCTAAGGCCCACTTGCACCACCGAGGGTTAGCATCTAGCCCGGATTTAAACTGTCAAATTTCGTATAAAAAACGCTTAACTCCGGGTTATGTGGGTAACCCCGGGTGATGCAATTTACCCTTAGAGAACATACTAACCTCGCACAGACAACACCACGTTTCCTTAGTTTGGTTATAAAATAAAATCAATCCGTCTGGATAGTTGCAATCCTTAGTGCTTTTAGATTACTAGTAGTTGCGAATAACTAAATACAATGCCTTTGGTTGTAATCTGTAATGATTATGTTTTGATCTTAAGTAATAAATGTGCTATGTCGTTATTTAATCTGCCCAAGTAATTCTAATGATTTTCCAGTTAAACGATATCAGCTCCGCTGAGTTTCTTCTCTGTAAGAGGTCTTTCCGAACCGGTTAGTTTACCAGCCTAGTTCTACAAACAATTCTAATGAGTTATAATAAAGTCATTGTCCCCTAGTTGTTGTTTCATTTGCTTGTGGTGTGTCCGTGCGATACATCGTACCTAGTATGTATTTCTGAGGTTAAGTATGACATCCTGGAGTGTAAGTATTGACATCCTGCAGTGTAAATATGGCGTGTGTATGTATCTTGGCACCATCCTGACCATGCTGATGCTGTTTCCGCTCTGGCCCCTGTCATTTCAGTCAGTGGCATATCCGAAGAGGACGCGATAAATACTATATACAGAGATCACGAAATCTTTGATTTCGAAGGCTTATTACACAGTAGAGGACTATTTAACAGTCAAATATGCCTGGCCCATACCAGAAACTGGAACTAAACCAAATAAAATTGAAATTGTATGCACTATAGTGGATGACACAGTTTGCGAAAGAAATCATATCAAATGTTTGGCTATAAAAATGTTCAATCTTAGTTTTTATTTTTTACTTACATACTTTCTTATTTTTTTCACATGCGGTCTTTCCGTTTCTCAAATGTCTTTTGATATAGTTTCTTGTAGATGTAGAACCACAAATTGTAAATATTTTTATGAGTTTTTGTAATTTGTTTTGAAAAAATAAGTCTCGCCGTGTTTCTTGCTGGTAATGATCTTCTCGCGATGTGGTGTAGGGTTAGAACCAGTGGTAGCTTTTATTTTTGACGTTCATAAGTGCACTGTAATGTACCTTAGGTACACGTAATTGTAAAATAAAGATATTTATAATTTATTTCAATTGTTCTTATTATCTTCATTTTTAGACATGTTTCAAGTCTGTAGGTAAGGTAGGTAAGTCAGTAGGTAAGGGAAAAAATGTACTGAAAAATTTCTTATACAAATGGATAAACATCTTGCGAATGGCACATTACTAGACACACCTAATTACATTTTGCCCACTTCATTTCTCTTCAGGCTTGTTGTCAGAGCCTCCTGCCCAGAATGTTTTTCATAAAAATATTGGACACCATTTTTAGTCAGCTCTTCGTACCTCCTCCGCTTGCGTACACAAATTGTTTAATTAACGCAACATTTCTCGCATTGTCGGCAGTAACAGAAAATAAAACACAGAAAAAATAATTTGCAACCTCTACTTTTCTACAAAAATATTAGACAAGTATTTATGTAATAAAATAGCTGGGCCAGATCGGGACAATTTTGTGATTAGACGGTGCCTACCTTCTTTCAACCTTTAACAAAACTGACTTACAAAATTTCCTGTCGCTGAATGCGTTTTAATACAGGAAAGAAAACATTTCCCGATGGCATCGCGCCTTTTAGGGTTCTGTTATCAACTAGGGATCCTTATAGTTTCGCCATGTCTGTCTGTCCGTCCGTCCTTCCGTTTGCGGCTTAGCTCAGTTAGTACTAGAAGGCTGTACATAATTGATACCACGACGGTGGCAAACAAGCATACGGTCCACCTGATAGAAAGCGGTCACCGTAGCCTATGGCCGCCTGCAACTCTAATTATTAATAAATTTGAAATAGAAAAACACCAGCCCCATTTGCCAATTTGGGTTGTTTTTTTTACAATTTCTTCGCGGATAATGTCGCAGACGGAGACCAGTTTCTATAAAAAGATCCCTTTTCTTTGTCTTGATTGTAGAAATTGATTCCCGACTTCGCGTTTAGATTCAATCAAGAAAATCGCATCAGGCCTGTTTAATTTATTTCGTCCGAGATGCAAGTTAAATATTTAACCTAAAAGTCCCTTTGAGAATCAAGTAATCAAGTTTACATTTAAGCAGATTGACTCATTCAGCAGTCAGTACCTAAACTAAGATAATTAAGATTAAGGACGTTTAAAAAAAATTGAATGTATAGAATATTAGGCATAAGTTTATGTAATTAAGTATATTGTTCGTTTATAAATCTAACTAGTTTATGAATACATCTAGATTTAGTAAAGTTGTTTGAAAATCAGAGTACCTAATTAATATACTTAGACCGGGTTACTCACGTCTATAAAGTCGAAGATAGCTCGGCAGAGTACCTAACTTTCAAACACGTTAACATTATACAATTTCGTCATTTTCACTTTACATTAATTTCGTGTTTGTCAGACAGACAAATATTCGGTCATTGGATATCTCACGCCAACACAGTTTTGAAGTCAATGTATTTTGCTTACGTACAGTACAGCTACAGTGGAAAGTTCTATTAGACACAATAGAATTTCCCGCCATCACGCACGGCTGGCACGGAGATGAATGCTGGCAGCATACATAAAGAAATACTATCCCCGCGGTCGCCCTATATGCAAGAAAAAATAAAACGAAGCCTACACAAATAAAACAAAGGGGCGCGCAAATTGTTCAGTTACTCAAATATGAAATGTTTTTGTAAGTTTAAACTAACAAACAGTACCTACGAAACAAGTACCATATTTAAAGATTTATTTTTAACTTTTCTTGTCCGGAAAGAGTGACTTTCCTTTGGTTTTAGGTGAGTTGAAAAATAAAAATGGACAAATATTGCAGTCTCGAATAAATTGGCTGTTGTTGTTCAAATATAATATACACTTATAAATATTCTGGCTACTTATAAAATGTACTATATGCAATTGAAAGTGAATTATTTAGTTTTAGTTATATTATGAATGAAAAACTCATATTTCATTTCACTTTTTAATTTTTGATTCGGCAAAATATAATGGCACATGGTTATTTACATAATTAGATAGTTTAGTATTAAAAAAGTTAAAATATCATAGTTTTTTATTTCAGTTGCAAATGAAGAAAAAATAAACAGTGTTTATGTGAGCATCCACACTCTTTGGAGCTCGATGTCGGACGGACATTGCCTGTTGCATTATTTTGAATAATATCGAATGTCGGCTCCTATATCCAATATTATCGGAAGCACAATTTTGAATAGAGTCAAACTTCGTTATCTCTTCCAAGCAAATTAACCGTCAATTTGTGTTATTTTAGATGTCAAACTTCTATGAAATTATGACGTTTACAGTTTGTGCTATCAAAATCTATGAAACTTAGCATAGACGGACTCTATCAAATGTCGGATCCTACACCCGATATCGGATCGGATAATGTGAAAATGCTCTCAGAATATGACTAGAGACTTTGCTTCAGATTACGAGTCATTAATCCGTGATTTCAAAGACGCTTGGAATCTTCCATACATAAGTCTCTTATCTGAAATTAATTACGCTTACGCAATCCTGGTTAAATTATGAATTACCTAGGCCAACTTGACCTGTTCTTCATAACATTTAACGAGCGTGTCAATTTTAAATTACCACAGAAAATAGCCAGCAGTGCAATATGTACCTATACTATTTTGCCTTATTACCATACTAGCTTTAACCCGCGGCTTCACCCGCGTACTAAACGTAATTTTCAACCGTCATACAAAAAAGGAGATTTTTTTATTTATTTCACGTCCGCTAAGTTGGATTTGAAAATCGTTGTTTTCGAAATCAGTGACCCGATCACGACACCCATTTCAAATAAAATAGTCGTAACTATTCTTGTTTCCCGTTTAAAAACTTTGGACCATCATTTTACCCCTACTTTGAAAAATCCTATCTTTGTGCACCGCTTCACCTTATAAGAAACCTACGTACAAAATTTGGAATCTCTATAACACAACTAGCATGTGTGGCAACCACAGGCTGCATGAGGACTACTCCAACTGCGGCCATAGAAATAATGCTAGGACTCCTGCCATTACACATCTACATACAAAAAGAGGCGGCCGCAACTGCACTTCGGTTGAAAAACCAAAATCTGTGGTCAACCCTAAGTTCAAAACATAAACAAATCTATGATAATACAGTTGCTAACATGCCAATACTGGAAGCACCTATTGACAAAATACCAAAAACGATGATCTTCTGGAAAGACTATGCCGTATCGTTAACAGAAGACCCGAAGGAAGGACTAAATCAAACAAATCTTAGACTATTCACAGACGGCTCAAAAACAAATGAAGGAACAGGATGTGGTGTCTTCTCAGAAGACCTAAACATGCACATCTCGAAGCCCCTAGGAGAACACAACACAGTATTCCAAACGGAATGTGTGGGAATAATAGAAGCCTGCAATGCAATACAAAGAAGACAAATTAAAAATGAAAACATATTAATACTGTCAGACAGTAAATCGCTACTACAAGCGCTATGCAGCGACAAATTTACCACACAATTCACACTCGAATGTCATAACAGCCTCACAAAGGTAGGCGAGGCTGGAAACAAACTAACTATAAAATGGATAAAAGGACAAAGTGGCTCAAGGAGGAACGATGCGGCGGATGAACTGGCGAGGAGAGGCTCAGAGACACCAACATATGGACCCGAACCTATCATACCACTTCCTTTATCGTACATACAAAACAAATTAAACCAACATCACAAACAACTTCACAATAAATACTGGAATGATATGGAAACATGTAGACAAACCAAAGAAGTCCTACCGGAGCTAAACCACAAGCTCACAAGAACCTTACTGCAGACACCCAGACACAAACTGCGGAAAATAGTAGGACTATTCACAGGACACAACACACTAAACAAACACTTATATAACATGGACATAACAGACAGTCCTATGTGCAGAGCATGCATGGAAAAAGAGGAAACGACAAAACATATTCTCCTAGAATGCGGACAGGTAGAAGTATACAGGAGTAAGTACTTAGGAACTCCAACAACACTAAAGGAAGCAATTAGCAACCTAAAACATATGCTAAGTTTCGTGGAGGAGCTAGGGTAGTTAGAATAGGGCTACCTCGTTATCACGCAAAAAAGGCACAATAGATGTCGAGTTGCGGAAAACGCCCAGCACAACTCTAACTAACTAACTAAATAACACGGGAAGTAATTGTACGCGCGACGACGCACCATCTTGATGTTTATGACAGCCCCGAAGACGCGCTAGGGATGTCCTGATGCGCCTTAGGGAGGGGACACGCGTAGTATATTGTCGGTCTTTTAGTAGTTTGCACAAGTAACTTTTTTGATTGACGGGGAGAATTCGCATTCTCTCAGTCATCATCCCTGTGAAAACGAGTGCTGTAAAGGGCTCGAAACGTAGGATCATGGTGTTAATAAACGCGATTAATCCGTTCTAAAGTGTTTAATTTCAATAAAAACTATGTATTTTGCAGGACAATCTTAATTTTAAATACTATACGGATACCATATATAAAGGTCACTTTATATTCAAGAAAAATCGTTTTGTAATGTTAATGTCACAGATATACTTAAATTTCACATAAAAATGACATCCTAATACCCCAGTTTACCCTCGTCAGTGTACAATGTAATTTTCGTATTTATTCTGAAACATAGAAACAAAAACCCTCAAAATATTTAATAACGCGTCGTTATTTGTATAAAGTGGCTTATGTTGTTTAGTCGGGGAATTAATATTACATTTTTTAATCAATTATTTCGCTATCGGTAAAGTATTAATATTTTGTTCCTTCAGGTGCAAAAAAATATATTGTTTGAATTCCCTCTTTTTTGATTAAAAAATAACGTGAGCAGATGGAGGGCTCCCTAGGGATTAACTTATAAATTCAAATTTAGATAAAACTCTCACTCCACTCAATCTCGCGGCTAATCAGGGTTATGTCCACAACGCATTTATCCCGACTAATCCTTGGAACAAAATTAACAAAACATAATGGGGACTACTTCGGAAACAGCAGTAACGTTTAATTTTTATTGCGCACCGTACGATAAGTATCGTTCTGTTGTTGTTCTTTGTTTTAACTTAAATTAGTGCTATCCGGTGTTTACGTTGCTTGCCAGAGTTCCATAAGCCTAGTTTACACGGGGTGAGTCGAGGCTGAATTTTAATTTAATTTAAAGCACCATTGGTCATGTATTTCGGAATAGAACAATAGTGTCTATTATTATTAAGCATATAATTAGTCATCTAAATTGTATCACACATCAATTATATATCAAATAACTAAGTTAATTGTTTGATAGTGAATTCAAATTAAAATAAAAACTGATTTATTATTTATTTATTTATTTAAGCTTTATTGCACAATTACAAAAAAAGTACAAATGGCGGACTTAATGCCTTCAGGCATTCTCTACCAGTCAACCATTGGATAAAACAGAAACTTGTATTTACCGGTATTTTAGTACTTTATCGGTATTATTTAACGTAAATCATAATTATTATATTTATTTTATTATCTCAAAAAGGGCTATTCTGATCTAATAGCATACAACTTATGCGTCTGCTCGATTGCGTTCTTATATATAAAAAATATCCGAAACAAATAAGACAAATTCTGAATGTTTGCATTCAGTAAAAAAATACTGTGTCAATTTTTCCATCGATTAATTTATGACTTGAAACCTGCCATACCGATTAAAGCTAAATAAATATATATGCATAGGTGCATGTCCCCCGTCGGTCCTCAGTCAGTCATCATTACTGACATTACTCAGTCGGCTTTTCATCAGTCAGATGAAAAGCCATTGAAGCACTTTGATTAGGTTACTGCTCTGTGTAAACTGGGCTTAAACCGGCGACCCAGCGTGATGGATGCGCGTTCTCAATCTCTGTCTACTCCATTATTGAGAGCTTACCTAGCAACTTATAACTTTTATAGTTTAAACGAACCTGGACAAACAAAGCCATAAATTGAGAAGTTTTAATAAAGGGTTTACCCCTTTAGGCAGTTCAACAGCTTGGAATTACTTTTTTTCTGCAAACTAACAGCAAAGTCATAAAAAATGCAAAATATGAGGGCCCAGTGTTGACTTGATATTTTTCGTCGTAACGTATTGTTGGTTATAACTTGTTTTTCTCGCATACTTTGTGACACAAACAGTTTCCAAGAAGTGCTTTACCACAATTAGTATCGGTGAAAAAAATATTATACTATATGGGCATTTCTATCTAAAGTTAATTTGGATATTTTACTACTTTTTCACGTATGTCTATAAGGGAATATATTCTTGTTTACTAAACACTAAAGAGGTTCGTCATGTTTTTAGAATAAATTAGTTAAAATTAATATTTAATAGGATGAGGGAGGTTTTTTGTGACCTATTGGAAAAAAGCTCATCTGTTTGAAAACCAATTGCTGCCTTTATTAATTAAAATAGGTCCGATTATTTTTCATCAAATGTATTGTGAGGAATAAATACAACACGAAGTCGTTTAGTAATAATTATGCAGCCCGTTAAGGGCTATATTATAAGCTGGGACTTACCTACAGCCAGACTTTGAAGCTGGAAATGAGCGTTTCCAGTCTCATCGTCAGGATTAACATTGGATTTGACTGCTTGGGTATTGGTTGGTGAAATAATTTTATACCAACTGACTTAGATAAATGAAAATTAGGGCATGAGGTCGACACAAACGGCTAGCAGCCGGAGTCAGAGCCGGAGAAGGAGTCGTTTAATAGTAGTTTTTGCGACCACTACCTTGAAATAGGCCTTGAAATAGGAGTATAGTTTAAAAAAAGTTACCGTAGTAGAGTTGGTTGTTGTAATAATTGGTTATTTCCTACGGTTTCTGGATTTACGTATATTACAAAGGCAGTTGCCTATTTACTGTAACCAAGGCATTTCAAGCAAATCTATTTCTATGTAAATAGGTACGCTTCATTTCAACTATGCTATTATTTACAGTAATTCCATGCATGCCGACACTAAGCAAATGACTACCAGCTCCAAGCCTGTAACACACGCTTGAATGCCATGTGTAGGTAAGCTTGAAAGTGGGATATTGTATTCTGGACAAGCAAACATGCTAGACGTGGACCAAGATGTTTCGGCCCTCTCGTTTGGCTTGCGGCAACGAGTAAGGTTACGTTACGCAAGCGCTTGCCGCAAGCTTCCTTTGATCTATGTTCAAAAACCGACACTAGTCCGTTTCGGCAAATAGCTCTTGCAACTTAAACAAGCTAACCCAAACACGCCCGTTGATACGTTAATTACGATTGCGGATTTTTTCGACATCCAAACGTGTACCTAAATGTAACATTAAATCTACTTTTTTAAATTGATATTTAAAAACACAATTAAGTTGCAGTTTATAAGTTCTTACCTGCCTTCCTAAACCTGACAATCATTTGACAGTATAAAATACTGCCATTGCCACTGAAATTCTCCGCATCTTTTTGAATTTATTCGCATCATTGTAGGTACTGGAGTTTGTTATTCATATCATGTGCTGGCAAGCGGTAAAAACAAAATATTGCCACATTTTTCATTCAGGTCTTTTACCGCCCTTTCACACCTTGGTTTTGATAAATAAGACAATTGCTAAACTTGTTTTGTTTTAAGTATTTGCCAATTCATTTATCGGAATAGTTATGAACAAAATCGGTGTATTTTTGGAATAATACTCGTACATCTATAATAAACATTTTTTTAGATCGAAAACATTGATTTCAACCTCGAAAACAGTCTTAATATTTTCGACTAAGATCGGGCCTGGCGCAGTAAGTATACACGACTTAGGTACCTACTAAAAACATCGAAAAACCATATTTTCATATATACGCTCCTTTCGCTTGAATAAGTACATGTAATAGACAATTTAAAGCTATGAACATGGTTATTTTTCGATGTCGATCTCAGTGCATATTGATAAAATGATTACTGTTGCTACGCCATGTCAGTAGGTATTTGTGATTACCGCTCGGCTAACAAACATACAGGATGTTTTTTAACCTTAGCCTTAGCCATACTCTGCGAGTTCAGTACAGCTTGTTCAAATTCATAAAATTGTATGAGCTGTGCCAACGCCGCGCGCTGTCGCGTGGTCACGTCATTCGAACAATACGTCACGCTCGCTGCGCTGATTACCTCCGTAACAACAGTTTTGCCCAAATATTTGAGACGATTTTTATTCCACATTCTAGGTTTACTGGACCAGAAAGAGCAATATCATATGAAATATTCATTGTTCGAACAAAATTACTTTGTCTTGCCTCTCTCCTTGTCCCATTGCTTCGTAGAATCGGTACAGACCCATTGAGATATAGTTCCGTAATTATTCATTAAGAATTGTGGATACCTATGTAACAGATAAAGTAAGCTAGTTAATTAGATTGTTGGGAGCAAAGCGGACTTTCCACTGTCAATCAACTTTCTATGTCGGAATTTATTAACAACCAGCTTTTCCTCACGACTTCGGCCCTATAAATTTAAATAAAAAAATAACCTATATCCTTTTCCAAGTAAACTATCCCCAAACCAAATTCTATCTTAATCCATTCAGCGGTTTTAGCGTGAAAAGGTAACAGATGATCAGACAGAGTTACTTTCGCATTTATAATATTAGTATGGATTATTTAACCATAAAAATTGCATTTGTAGAAAAAATTGCTAGTTAGGTATTATATATTACCCATAGATAATTTAAAGTAACAAGATTTGTAACGAAGCTAAGTTATAATGGGTACTAATGTCTCCAGGGCCACCCCCTGGCCCCCTCCTCTGACCACATGCGCCGCGCGCTTTAGCCAATCACAGAGCGTCTCTGCGCGCGGTAAGCGATCACGTAATGTGGCGTTAGAGAGGAGTGTAAGTCGATAAACTGTTATCCATCGATATTTCATACGCTCTGAATATTAAAAAATACAGTAAAATACTAGGACAACCGATACGGTCGTGGTTAAAAAAAATATTACAGTGGACGATGTGTCAAAAATAATTATACTTAAACATGACTATTCATGTTTAAGTATAATTATTTTTGACACGTTGTTTTTGAGGTCGTCGTCGTCTTTAACTTCAAGACACTTAATATAGATTAAGTGTCTTGAAGTTAAGTCTGTGTGTGTGTATACGCATACGCATCGTGTTTCGCAGGGGTGCATGGCATTTCGATAAAGTAACCACAAGATGAGATTGTATTCCAGGTACCAAACGTCGACTGTAGTATGGGCCATTATATTCACTGGTCTTACCGCCCTTTGAGTGATCTATTAGCTCAAACCACGACATATCTTCCAAGTAAATGAAATGTCAAACTTAAAGGTTTTAACCCTCAAAGTTTTATGAAATTATAACGTTTATTCACTTTCACAGTCCGTGCTATCAAAATCTATGAAATTTGGCACTGACAGATCCTAATTAATACTTTATAGATCTAATCTTAATCTTAATGAATGCAATCAACTACTCGTATTTATGATTCAGAATCATTGCATAATGAACCATCCTCCAGCTAATGTTAAAAATAAGTTGAAGATTGCATCAAATTACTTTGCACTCCTGAGGTATACAAATGTTAACCGTTATGAGCAGGTGTGAGGCGAAACATTTTCTTTTCAGAAATAAAGGAATGTCTTATTTAGGTAAAATGAACTGACTTAAGGTTAAAGGCACTTTCCCTCCAGGGCCCATTAAAATTTTCCAACCAGTATATTTACGGACCAATTTGCATGATTGTTATATTTACAAATAAAAATGCATTAATTTAGGTTTTATTCACAATCTTCAATAGGGGTTTAGTTGTTTATAATGACTTTCGAATTATTGCCGAGGATTAGATAAATAAAAATATCTAAAGATAAACCATAAATAAAAACGTATTAACAAATATTGACATTAACAAAAATTTTACACACTAAACTTAAAAACGTTTGGGTTTTAACATACTGGATGTCTCCCTTGATTTTTTGAATGGATAACAATACAACAATAAATAGGTTGGTACAACATAAATTTCTTTATTACCCAAACATGTGCAAATGTTATTACTTATATGAGTACAATCAAGCCAAACATTTATCGACGCACATCGGCACGGGTGCATCTCTAGTTCCCGGCAAGGCACAAGCGGCCGTACCAGGTAATAATCATGCGATTGTGAAGATCGCTAGCAATTCTATACATTGCCCGGTTGCTTAACAAATCGCCACGCGACACAACTTGTTTGCTATTCTAAACCGGCAATGTAAAACGCATATACAATTTGTCCAACCAATTAGTCCGATAGAGAAAATTCATACGGCACTGAATATATTTGTAAAAATGCACGATTTTATCAACTAATAACTAATAACATGAATACTTATATATGGTAGGTGATTCTATAGTCCTTGAAGTTTTTGTTTTCACTTCTATTTTTGCAGGTAACAACGCAGCAATTCGGGATTTCTCGAAAATATCGGAGCACATTTTACGGTCGCGGCTAAGTTGCAACTGGCTCGAGTTGAATAGCAATATGGCCAACTGGCCTTATCGCTGCGACACGCGCTATGCCTCCGTGCGATATCTATTCCTTATGATATCTATGATATTACCCTATTCTAAATGTGCTGAAGCAGTTTGTTTTTGACCTACGCGTAATCACTTACATTAGTTATCATTTTGAACCCATAAAGTGATACTGTGACTGAATTCAACCTTTCTTCCTCCCTTTCTTCAATTTTTTTTATAGTAGGTAAGGTAGCTTAGAAACGCACTTATTTTTCTACAAAACGGAGGCTTGCTGCATCTATTTACCCCACTCTTGTGGGCTATTCTCCGGGCTGAACTGTTTGCCGTGATTTTCGTGGTCAATTTTGTGACGGCCCTACTCAATAAAATCTAGTTTTAATAAAAAAAATATTGGTATTAAAGGCACCTCATATTTTAAAAGATATAACAGTTTAAAAAAGCACTTTAATTCTCCATAGGCACCGAATTAAAACTCTTCCACTGAAATCATTTTTAAGATATTTCTCATTATCTTACGATGTTTCATAATTTGCATTCTTTTATTTTAAGCATTAGTTCGATTAGGTAGTTAGCTCACTTACTTTGCTAGTGCCTTTATTTAATTGAAATTTTAAAATATTCAAGTTTTTTTTTCAATAGACCATTTCTAAGAGAGATTTTATATACAATAGATATGATAACATATGATAGAAAATACAACCCCTTTAGCAAGTTTGAGACATAAAAACCTCAGATATACGCCTAGAAATTGAATTCGGTGACCATTTTATTGATATCGGTGGTCAAAAATGCACCTACCAAAATATATACAGAAGAAATCAATCATAACGGATTAATGTGAGGATTCTTTATTCACGTACACAACCACAAATGCACAAACACTTATTTCATAAATTGCTCCATAAATTGATTTAAAAAAACATACGTGACCATACCCATAGAATGATAAACAAATCTACAAATAATTCTACTAAGTAAACAGTGAGCACACGTCCATTCTGTCCGACAGCTCGGATACGACTATATAACACTTGCGGTGCCCCCTTCAATGCTAATGACGACACGTTGTCGTCACCCCTCTACGCGCCATTTTCGCTTCAAAGCGGGAAATGCATGTTATCGGCTACGGCGTAGCGCTACGAAATATCCTTAGCGGTGAATGTGTTAACTCATTCACGGCCAACGATTTCTTGTAGCGCTACGCCGTAACCGATAACATGCATTTCCCGCTTTGTAGCGAAAATGGTGCGTAGAGGCGACAACGCGTCGTCATGGGCTCTGAATGGGTTAAACTACCAGGTTCCTGGTACAGTTCTTTCTCAGGATATCGACACGTTTTACAAATTCCACTAGGTTGATATCGGTGGAATAGTTCCCGGGACACATGGTTAATCTGTGAATGAGCTTAACAAATAAATAACTTTAATGTAAATATTATGAATACTTAACTAATATCTAATGCAGAAATGTGGTTAAAGAAACTTTATTATCCCAAAAGAAATATTACATTTCACTTAATGAGATTTAAGCATGCATTAATAGCTATGTTACGCTCGTGAGCGTTAGAATAAGTACATATTATTTACAATAATTGTTTAAGTCGTTGTTACAAACAAATTGTGATATTTATAACACGTAGGTACACAAATATTACAAAATAGTGTGATTAACAAAGTTTGGAGGTAGAAATACATGTTCTTAAAGCAATAATATACACGGTTGCTACACGACTGCACTGTTAGCGGTACCTCGCCAGGGCCGCATTCAGTTTTTGTTTATGGGGAATTTATTCATAATATATGATCTCAATTTACTTTTGAAACTTTGCATGGAATGAACTTCTTTTATATGTTGCGGTATGCTGTTGTATATCCGTGCTCCTTCAAATTTTATATTTTTCATGTCGTAATTTTTTGTTCGTGGAAACTGTACTACTAGATGATCAGCATTGCGAAGCCTACTTCGTCCCTTTTCTCTGTTAGTGAAGAAAGACGTTTCACAATGTATTTGTTTTTTAATAATCTTTCTAATCAATAGACATGTATTTAGGGCGTATGTTTGGTTAAGAGATAGTATTTTTGTATCTCCGTAATTTTTTTTGGTAGGGGTAAGGAAATCGTAGTTAAAAAGTACCTTAATAATCTTATTTTGTATTGTTTGGAGATCCTTTAAGGTGGTTTTTGGTGCATGGCCCCAAATTTCAATTAGGTGGTCTAAATGTGATTTAACTAACGAGTTATAAATGTTATACCTAATCTGTCGCGGAAGACATTTCACAACACCACGAAGCGATCCCAATAACGATGATAATTTTGCTCGAATTTTACTAACGTGAGGTTTCCATAAGAGAGTGCTATCTAGAATTAAACCAAGATATTTTTCTTCCGATGACTGTTTTAGCGTTTCATTATTTATGTTTAAAGTTACATGATTATTGATTTTTTTATTTTTAGATTTAAAAATTATATATGAAGTTTTAGATGTATTTACGGTAAGTAGATTGCTTTGAAACCATCTATGCATATTATCTAAGTCTTTTTGAGCCAATGGTAGGATACTTTCTAGCGAATTACCAAAGTAAAAAATGCACGTATCGTCAGCATATAAAGACATCTCACCGTGCAGTGTAAGGTCACTAATGTTATTGACATAAATTAAATATAGCAGAGGGCCGAGTATGGATCCTTGAGGGACACCATAGTTTACCAGTTGTGTTGTGCTTTGGTAGCTTCCTATTTTGACTATTTGACGCCGATTAACAAGATAAGATTCAATCATTGCCCGAGCTTTTCCTGTTACTCCAATATTTTCCAATTTGCTCAATAGGATAGGATGGCTAACGGTATCAAATGCCTTTTTTAGGTCAATAAATATTCCAAGGCCAATCTTTTTAGAGTCAATATTAGATTTGATTTTAGTCACTAAATCAATTGTGGCCGAAAGAGTACTGGATTGCTTACGGAAACCATATTGACGTGTAAATAAGAAATCTATTTCCGTGAGATAGTTATTAAGTCGAGTATATATGACCTTCTCAAAAACCTTCGATAGAACAGGCAAAACTGAGATTGGCCTATAGTTACTGGGATCTGTTGTTGTCCCTGATTTGTAGATAGGGCTAACTTTGGCAACTTTGAGATCATCAGGGAAAGTGCCGTTGGATAGATGATTATTAATACAGGTTACAAGACCTTGGAGTAGATGCTCTTTCAGACATTTAATTACCTTTGTACTTATACAGTCGATACCAACACTGGAGTTTGAATTTAGGCTATCAATAATTTTAGAGATTTCAATTTCGGTGCATGGTGCAAAACTTTGTAATTTTATGGTTGTATTAGTATTGGGGCTAAGAGTGTAAATTTTATTGTTATGATACTGAGGGGGTATTTGATTTGCTAATTGGGAACCTATTTTTGCAAAGTAATGGTTAAAATGTTCGCATATCTCATCGCCATCAGATATTGGACCAGATGGTATTATAATTTTTGAAGGAGCACGGCTAGGTTTGATTTTATTTTGATACAAATCATTTATTAGTTTCCATGTTTTTTTCGGATTGTTCTTGCAGTTTGTAAAAAGATTATAGTAGTATTTGTTTTTTGTTTTCTGTATAAGCTGAGTTACTTCATTTCTTTTTTGCCTAAATTCTTCTTGTAGATTAACATTTCTTGGGTTATTTTTTACTTGCTGCCATATGCTATTCCTTTTATTGATATTCATAATTATATTTTTGCTAATCCAGTCATGTCGTGGGGTATTCAAAAATTTGGTTTTCATTATTGTGTTTTCTTTAATTGTGGTTCTAAGCAAGGTCTTGAGTTCTAAGTAATCTCGCGCAGAAGAATGAAAGTCGTGTATTGCAGCCATTTTTTTCAAACCTTCATAGTCGATAGCCTCATATTGTATTCGTTGAATTGCTTTAGATTTCCGTTTGTTAATTGTCAGGAACATTTGTCCATGATCTGATAGAGACGAATCCAGCAAAGCAAGCTTGAATAACGCTAAAGGCGTACCGCAGGGCTCTATTCTGGGACCTATTTTATTTGTAATATTTGTTAATGATTTGATCGATTCTCTTAAACAACAATTCAGTGATGTTGGAGTAGTTGTCTTTGCAGACGATACAAATGCGGTAATTTCCTCACCTAATACGGATGAACTAAACAACAAAGTAAATACAGTGCTTAAAACGTTTCAGTCGTGGTTCAATAGTAACAAACTAATTTTGAATAAAAATAAAACAAAAGTGATGCTATTTAGAACTACGTCTAAGAACAGAGAGTCCTTGAACGTTAATTTGGAAGGTTCTGATGTAGCCAACGAAAATTGTGTTAAATTCCTTGGTGTACACATAGACAGAGATTTAAACTGGAAAGCTGAACTTTTGTCGCTAGAAAATAGTATAAGCTCAGCTTGCTATGCTCTCAGGACCTTACGCGACGAAGTTACTATAAAGCAACTGACGTCAGTATATTACGCATTAGTAGAGTCTCGTTTACGCTATAGTATTAAATTTTGGGGTCAAAGCTACCAATACAATATTAAGAAAGCTTTTGTCATTCAAAAACGTGCCATCAAAATCATGAGCCGTATTGCATGGTGGCAGTCGTGTAGGGATCGCTTTTTCCGGCTGGAAATTCTTACGGTGCCTTGCCTCTATATTCTAGTTTTACTAACCGGTGTCGTAAAGCACTTAGAGAGATACGAAACAGAGGAAGAAAGAATCTCTAGAATGAATTCTCGCAGGATGGATTTAGACAACCTAATCGCGCCTAAATTAAAAGTTGTTCAACATAGTGTGCGATATCAAGCAGTAAAATTGTATAACTGCCTCCCTATTGAGCTTAAAACCATACAAAGAGTGGACAACTTTAAATGTCGGCTAAGGGACTTTTTGATTAGTAAATGTTATTACAATATTGACGATTTTATTTGTAACTTATGATTAACTTTTTTCGACATGTTCCTACAATATTTAATATGTGATAAGACTGTGATTGTTATTTTGATACTGTTATAATTAATTATTTATTTTAGCTTAAGTTATGCATGTAATATATAAAACTGTGATTCTAAATTAGCTTTTTGAATGTAAATTATCATTTTATGTTTCCGACACGATTGTAAAATTGTTATGGAATAAATAAAAAAAAAGAATTTCATGTCCTGTATATTGGTGTGGATGTGATCTAGAATACTTTGCGTCGTGCCCGTTGTCCGTGTTGAATACTTGTCGTCAATTTTGTTAAGCGTATTATATCCTGCTTCTTGCAACATGGTTATATATTTATCAGTTTTAGTGTCTGACGGTGCTAGAAGGTTTAGATTAAAGTCACCGAAAATGATCACTCGCTTTCGTTGTAATAGCTGAGGTTCAAAATCCTCTAAAAAGGTATTACAGTTTGTGTCACCTGGTTTATATATAACGCCTATGTCCAGTGCAAGATTTTTTAGACGAATCCATAAATAGTTGTTGCTCTTGAAATATTTATCTTCAATGAAGTCGTGTTTTAAATCATCGCGAACAAAAATTGATACTCCGCCTCCTCTTGCATCTGACCGATAGTTAAAATAATGGGTGTAATTTAGTATTTGGATAGAAAGTGCCTCTTGTTCGCTTTTAATCCAAGTTTCTGTCAGGAGTAACAAATGGATTTCATCGCCAGTCGATTTTAACATACATTTCAGCTCATCAAGCTTACCAGATTTTACAATACTTCGGATATTAGTGTAGAAAAAGTTTAGAGACTTTGCAGAAATTCCTATTATAACCGATAGCTAAAACGTGTACAGTCGAGTTCATAAGTATCTGTGCAGCTGAATGCATAATATGTAAACACGTACACCTTATTGTCAATGTCCTAAGGGTGTACAGATATTTTGGAAGTCTTTTAAATGCTCATATATTTATGAGGACGAAATCAAGAGGCGAATGGCAATCTCACCAAGGCTACCAAAACCAAATTAGTCAAGACTCTCATATTTCCCATATTCCTTTATGCTGCTGAGACATGGACTTTACGAGTAAGTGAGAGGAAGCGAATTGATGCCCTAGAGATGTGGTGCTGGAGAAAGATTGCTCGGTATATCGTGGACGGAGTTCCGAACGAATGAGTCCATTCTTCGAGAGCTACTCGTAGGCATCAACCAGAGGCTATCAAGCATAGTCCAAGCTCGCATACTCACTTTCTTTGGACACGTAACGCGGCGCAGCAGTGAATCTGTCGAGCGCCTGGTGGTGCAGGGACGGGTCGACGGGCCACCGTTGACGCTCCACTGCATGAATGTACCAGGAGCGCGGCAGTTCGTAAGGAATGGCGTCGCATAGTACAGCAGGCAACACGACCTACGTGACGGCCACGACCACTCTGACAAGAGTGTAGCGCCAAAGAAGAAGAATATTTATGAACTCGCCTGTACATAGATTTTTTTGTTTCAACAAATCTGGGAGCGGGACACTACCACTGAATGTCATTTTCAGCACTTACAATTTTTTTCATAAAGTATATGAATAGTAAACAAATGTTTTTATAGTGTGCCATACAGAGCAGAGGCTGAAGATGCCTCTTGATTTTATTTATAATTTTTGGATAAAAAAATTACGAAATGTTTGCATTCATGTTCTAACCTGGTATACAATTACTTCTTAAAGACGTAAAAAAAGCACTATACTTTTTTTGTTTCTTTATTCAAACCCGAACTATTTAGTAGAATTATGGTGATTTCTACTTAGCAGTGTCTTTAACCGTTTAGATAAATGAAATCTAGAGCAGCACCTAACTTAGTGATTGAGATCCACTTACACTAAATCCTTTTCTATACTTATAATTGATTTATGTTTAGTTTTTAAAACTCCAGTAAAAGCTTTTATGTTTCAGAAATCCCTTCAGTCTACAAAACTAAATTTCAAGTACGCTAAAACTTAAGCACATAAATACGTATGTTGCGTGTTATTGAGACCACTTGAAGAGAAACCGAAATTAAATTGAACAAATTACTCAAAGAATAGAAGTTTTTTCCTAATACTTTCGTGTTCGTGTACCTACGATAATGTACAACTACGCTAGATTTTCTATTAGATTGGAGGAATGAATACTGTCATATAAAATAATTATCTTATCAAAAATATCAGGGGCCTTATTATGACGTCTTAACGCGATTCAGTTGACCATCTAAGCTGCGTCACTCACATACAACTGAGCCTAAACTAAACCTAAACTGAATCGCGTTAAGACTTCATGGTAAGGCCCAGGGAAAAGTCTCGCCACGCAGTTCTTATGCCTATTACAACAACAAAAATAGGTAAATCAGTGGGACACTAGTTCTAAGGTAGGTATCATAATTATAATAAAACGTGAATGATAAATTGTCTATGACTTGGCAGGCTATGTTTAAACTTTGAAGTTTTTGGGCCTGCTAGTAGTACTTTAGATTATTGATGATCGGGAGTGAATGACAAAACTAAGCAACTTTGACGCGCCATAATTCTCAAACTGCATGTTCAAATTAAATGTTAAAATATATGTTAGTCATATGTCACTAAAAATACAGGGTTCTAGCTTCAGCCAGCATGCCATTAAAAATGTGTTGCACTTTGTGGACCCATATGTTCACCACACAAAGACTGGTTTTGTGGACTGATCGCTGGTCAACACTTGAGCCGGGAACGGCATTCGGCATGCGATGACAAAACGATGCGATGATGAAGTTGGTGCCTATTTCGCGACTCCATTAGATCGCGATTCCAGATCAAGGGCGTAAAGAACACTATTATTCGATCAATCTTGTAAAGGCTGTCGAGATAGCTCACGCGTGATTGATACTGCCAATAGGTACCTACTTTATCGTCCTCAAAGTGCATTACTGCATAGACAATCTTTGTCTTCAAAAAGAAGTTAACTTACTTTACTTAAGGCTTTTTAGTATGTGGATAGGATAAGGTCAGAGCGATGGCTAACAATTTTACTTGATCTACAAGAAAAGGAAAGTGATTTTTTTGTGTGAATGTGCCTTACATTCCCAGTCCTGTCTAACTATCGTAAGAGTATTTATTTATTCAGTATGTTTACCTTACAATGTGTTCCTTCAATCAAAAAATCGAATAGTTACAAATTACATTTCATTGAAAGTTTTCCAGCTAAACCACCACTGCTCCTTTCAAACACTGATCTTAAATGCTGATATTAAACTAATGGTAATGGTATAAAGTATTTAAAAAAAAATAAGTATATTATGTCCTTGAGACGACGGTGCACCTCGTTCTGGAGTAGTTTTAATGTTTTGCCGATAGACGTTTCAATAGCCAAAAATAAGTTTAATCGTTTACATACTCCAAGCCCACTAAAATTTGCCCGCTGGTGGCTGAACTCTCTAAACAATTTTCCAGTTCGGTGACTGCTCTAGACTTATAAAACAAAGCCTATGTATCACAACTGCCGATAACTTTAACAACAATCTTCCGTTTAGATTATGTAATGCCCATGACGATTATGTTATGATATGTTCATAAGCAGTACCTATATAATTATAATGATATTAAATCAAAATAAAAATGTTTTATTTCAGACCAGCGGTTCATACTGTAACACACCTATAACAACTTCTACCCAATACCTAATGAGCGGCTATTGTTTATAATATCAATCATAATCGGATAAACAAACAAGTTAACGCCGTTAAATAGTTGCCTTTATACATATAAAATACTCGTAATTTTTAAGAACTCATAAAATTATAATATTTATTACAATAAGTTAACTAGATCTTTATCTTCTTAAAAGACTGTCTAGAATGGGCTGAGAATAAGTTAACACGCTATCATAGTAAGAGCCCTCGGTGAGCGAGTCGGCGCGTCGGCGCCCCTGCTTTTTGCCTGAATAGCCACAAAGTGTTCTCGTGGCTGCACGTGCTAGGTTTCATGTATTTATTCAAATTTTTGTCAAAAAACGACTACGGCAGACGGGTAAGGATCGATTATTAAAATTGCCACCTGTAGAGAAATGTATATGTAAGAATAAGCGTATTCGTTTACATATCAAAAGCCCTCAAATAAATTACCCGCGGGTGGTTTGTGCCTGAACTCTCAAAGCAATTTTTCCAATTCGGTAACCGCGCTAGACTTAAAACAAATCCTATGTGAGTATCGTAAATCTGACGACTAGGGACTTTAGCAGCGTTTCCCTATTCAGATGATATTTATCATCATTATCATCATATCAGCCATGAGACGTCCACTGCTGAACATATGCCTCCCCTTTGGACCTCCATAGGACGTCCACCCACAAGATGGATATATGATCGTATGAAGGCTGCCGGGAGATGCTTGCTGGATGCAGGTCGGTTCCAGATTATATTATTATGATATATATTGTAATGAATGATGATATAGCCACTAATTTTTGGCGACACGAACCCATTAGGCGCAATTTGCTTTTCTATAAAGACGGTTTGCTATAAAAGTCTCATATTTTCTTTAAAGACTGGCAGAATGGGCTGAGAACAAGCTAACACGCTATTATAGCAAGAGCCCTCGGTGAGCGAGTCGGCGCGCCTGCTTTTTGCCTGAAACAGCCACAAAATGTTCTCGTGGCTCAGCTTTTATTTCATGTATTTATTCAAATTTTAGACAAAATACGACTCCGGTGGACGTTTTACGATCGATTATTTAGATTGCCATCTCTGGGAAAGCATATTATACGTGAAACTGACCACGAGCATGTCGGACCACGTTCAGTGTACGGTTCCATAGTTAACCGTCCGGTCACAATAGGAGAACCTATAAGGTGCGTTCGACTAAGATCGGACAACGGAAAAGATCGTATGATTAGATTTTGGGCCCATTGCCCGCATTTTTTTCAATTATGGCAAGCTGACACAATAAAAATATTTTTTTTCTTGGTCCGGAATTACCCTTAGCCAGTTTTTTTGGATATGCACTTTTTTACCTTTTCACAGACGTTATATTATTTTTATGAAATTTGTGACAAATCTGTATAGTTTAATTTACTATACGACACCTGTAGACGAAGATCCGGTCTTACCTGAAGTGGTTTAAGATCGGACGCTTATCGTCCGATCATAACCTCAAACATAACCTCAAACTGCACATAACTGTAAATAAACTTTGTGCAATAGAGTTCGAAAGTTAATGTTTGTATTCAAAAAACTTCGTTCAATCGCTGATCCAAAGTTAATCAAGCACGTATACTGTGCACTATGTCAATCGACAATAACTTACTGCATTGCTTCTTGAGGTGGTACAGCAAAAACTACACTAATAACCCTAGAAAGAGCCCAGAGAGCGGTACTAAAGGTAGCTACTTCGGAAGTAGCTACCTTTAGTACCGCTCTCTGGGATACTGACCTCCTTTATAAATCATGTGAAGTATTAACTGTTCGTCAATTATATATATTAAGCATAACGCTAAAGCAGCACGTCAGAACTCCTTTCCACAATGAATATAGAAATAAAAGGTGCAAAGATAGCAATTGCAAACAATACAAAAAAAACATGTATTTTGATCTAGATTTTTTGTATTTTAGGGCCCATTTTTATACAATAGGTTAAATGCAATACTAGACATATACCCACTAAGCTATGCCTGTTGTAAAATTACTCTACAACGAGCCCTTCAAAAAATGACGTACGATGAGACAAACAAAATAATAATATTGTCCTTTTGCTACCTGACACAGGGAATCCTAGTTCAGGCATTTGTAAACCACTTTGTCGTTTAAAAAATCTTAGACTGTAAGAGTAACCTCTGTACTTATACTTTTTTGAACAAATTATTTGTATTTGTATTTATTTGTATGTCAAATAATACGTCAAATGAAACTTAAGCGCTAAATAAAAGCTTACAGCCTGTGGACACCGTAAAGACGATCGGTTCTAAATTGAGCGAAGTCTCTAATATTGACCTATTTGGTCATAACTCGATTATTTATATGCTGTTTGCTGTTTTTAGCCTTTTATAATAAATCCATAAAGTTATTACTTCTTGTTACGTAGGTATATCTTCTTTGAATTTTCCATTGCTTGTTGCGAACTTCCCTTAACCAAACTCAAACAACCAATGCTGATATTTTATAGATCAATCAATCAAGCTATGTCTGCCAAGTTTATAATAATCTTGTCACTTATAATTTTATTTGAAAGATACATCTTATTATGGACTGATATACGTGTAGGTAGATGATTATGAAAATCTTTAACGGAATTTATTTTGAATGTAATCGATTGACACATTTTTGTTTTTACTTAGTGTGCCGGTCAGCACAATAACTATCTTATGCGCACCGATCTGAGTTTAGATTTAAAGATGACTCACATCCATCCGATCCGGTCCGGGACGATCTGTCAGTTTCTATAGAAAATGTCACGTGATCTCCAAAGGCTCAGAGCTATCACGTGGTTCTTTTTATAAAAACTGACAGATAGTCCCGGATCGGATCGGATCGAATTGGTGTGAGTCATCCTAAAATAGTTTAGAACGTAGTATTAAGATAGTACACTTGTATATAAGCACTAGTAACTAATGATAAAACCAGTCTAAGTCTACCACTCAACGGGTACCTGCTACCTACTTACTCACCTGCTGCTACCCCTACATTGGTGACCTCGCGACCCTACGGGGACCGCCGAAAGGAACACGCAACTGCTTGCCTGTCTGAAGAGCTCCAGTGAAGAAGACTGTGCCGGTCAGTAAGTACATCTAGTATTATATTAAAAGGACGTACCACGTAATTACGGTGTTTGTATGTTGTTTTATTATCGTATAGAGTTACGGAACCCACCAGTATACACGATACGCTAGCTATCTAGTATATTATACATTCTCGTAATTTATCATTTATTGACTTGTAGTTATTAAATAAGTATTGAGTTGCCTCTTCATTGAAAACCCCGTTTAAATGTAAAATATTATTAGTTTAAAGCCTTAAGAATGGACTTGCCTTCTTTAAATTTTTTTTTTAGTTAAGGCATCATTAGCCACTAATTCGGTTACTTTTCACTTAAGTCTTTTGTTATGCATAAAATTGGTTTAGGTACAATTCGAATGTTAGCTTTAAGAATAAGCACTCAACGGTATTTTTGCATCAAACATGTATAGAAGAGAAATACCGATTATTGCTACGGTATTCGATATTCACGTGGCATCAATCATCATTACTTTTTACGCTCGCCGAGCGTGATCGGTGGATGTAAAGGGTAGGGCTTTCGAATGTTCAACAATTATCGTAAATAGTGACTTTAGTAGTAACTAATAAACAATACATTTATAAAACCACGTCTGTATTCCCAAAAGTAATTATATCATCTTATTGTCGCATTCGTTAGCTTTCTGTTAAATCAAAAATAAGGGTCTCGGCACGACAGGCTTATCCTTATACTTACGGCACCGAGCCATGGCACTTTTGACGTTTGATTGTTCATGAAGTTCCGTAAATATTGACAGCAAAGTATAAAGGAACAAATGTCAAACTTCATTGTTGCAGGTGCGGTATAGTGATGTTCCGCTATTTATCGATCGCATATCGAATCTAGGTACATGTTATTTAAAAACAAGTGACGTACTTCTTAATTACTAGCTTTCAGCTCGTAGCTTCATTCGCGTATCCTACCCTATTTCATATGCTGAAAATATATTATATTTTTTGATATAAGAATTACGCTAGCGCTAGCGCGATACTAGGCCTTAGAAGGCCTAGTATAAAAGTTGTACGACATTAACTCCTCGACCGCGTTAGCGTATCGAGGGGTCAAAATATGAAAGTTGCCGGATGATTTAAATAAACGGCAAACATAATTTGAACTCCCGATACGCTAACGCGGTCGAGGAGTTAATGTCGTACAATTTTTATACTAGGCCTTCACGATACGCTAACGCGGTCGAGGAGTTAATGTCGTACAACTTTTATACTAGGCCTTCTGACTCATATAGCACAGTCCACTCGTACAGCACCCGCCTGTGGAAAGGGGTTCGTGACATTCGTAACCCGACACGACATGGGTCTAATGGCAATAAATAACACTAACTTATAATTAATTAAAACTGAAATGCCGGCTATTAGAAGGTTCATGGTTCTTCAAGACAGTTAGTTAGTGTCAGTCTTAGTCGAAGTCGATTAATTGATTCTAACACTATTGCCAAACTTCAGCAAATTGTGTTTCTACACTAACCATTATAACCTAAAGGTCGTCGCTTGATAATAGGCTTGGTGACTATAGTTTAGTTTAGTTTAGTTTATTTATCTCACAATATGCAAAGTCACTTAGCAATTACACATGGTACATTCTCAAAATTTTATATTGTGATTGTCAATTACCTACTTTAATTATGATTCACAATGTCATTTATTAAAGTTGTATTAAAATAGTAAGTAATGTCATCAAATTAAACATTTAATAAAAAATTGAAGAATTATATCACCATGAAATGTCAAAGGAATATATTTTTATTATTTATAGAGGATGAAATACAGATAACAATTTAGGCCCGTTGTCATATATTTAGGTAGGTATATGTGTGTTCACACGAAAACGCTTTTGCCCAAGCTAAAACGGAGATTTTCGCTACGCCTAGATAATATTTATTTTATTTTATACCACGTCAGCTTCGTCAGTGGCAAACAAGCATACGGCCCGCCTGATGGCACATAGAGAGTACACAAAGATTATATATGCAGACATGCAAATAGGTATATTACTTATAACACTACAAAGTGATTACCGTCACCTATGGACACCTGCAACTCCAGGGATATCACATGCGCGTTGCCGATAACTGTGCAATCAGAATAAATGATGTAGCCATTTAGAACTTGCTTGTACTATCACATTTCATGGGCAGTTTTTTCAATTCATTTATAAATTACTCATGCACTTTTGAACGCGTGTGTACATTCAACCGCAGATATAATACCTCTCAGCATACAAACTCCTATACCTAAAGAAACGGTAGGTACTATTTCTCTGAAACTGACTGCACCTGATGAGTTTAAGCAAATTAGAAACACTTCCCCTCAGTTATTAGCCGTGTTAGCCGGGAATATTCTTCGAAATATGGACATGAACTGTTAATTCCACGCAGCCACAATATCCTGCGAATACAAGACTAACTATCCGGATATCCCCTCATTCCCAATTCCCTTTATGAAACCTTCTGGAATAGCACACTTAAGCGATCGTGATTCAAACAATACGAACATCCCATAATCGAATGACGTAATTGAAATTATGTCAGGGAGTTTACTTAGTAATAAGTAGTATCAACAAAACAGTCACGCGCCGCCACACGCAGTACGAATACAAATAATCCGTTCCGACGTGCATCATTCTTGTTTGCTTTACTGAATATTTTACTTTTGATGTAATTTTCATTTCTGATGGTGGCGAAAATTTTATTCAGTGGAAGCACGGAAACGGTCTGTTTGTAAAATATTAAACAGAGTTTGATATCTTAAGTTTGATACGAAGGGCTTGCGAATTTATTCCAATCACACAACTGGAATAAGAGTTTGCTTAATGCGGAGTTGTAACCTAAGTAAAGTCCTTGGAAGTTGCTTTAATGGGTAAAATGCTAATGCAGGTTGAATATAATTGTGGCGTGTAGGTATACAGACAGCTGCAGAGATGGTGGGAAAGAAACTTATTATGCATGGGTGCCATACCTACAGTCTCCTCTATCAAGTATATCTTTATCAGCAGGGAGGTATAGCCCGAGCTCATTAATATGTGTATAATATGAATATATTAATACATTTTCTTTATCTTAGGGTTTTCCCGACTTATTCCACGGCTCAGGGAGCCTAGAGTCTGTTTGGCAACTAATCCCAAGATTTGGCGTTGGCAAAATAATTTTAGAATTTTCAAGCCTTAATCCCCAATTTTACATTGGTAAATAATACCAAAATGTATTCATCTGCGTTGTCTGCGTCTTTGTCTGGGTCTAATTGTCAACTACCTCCTAGATAAAACTACATTATAAAACACACACACACGAACTAAACCAAGTCAGCTTCCCGCGGGAGGGTGCCCATAATACTGGCTACATTTCCCCGCTGGATCGTAATGTTAACCTTTGGCCGAGAAACGAGCCAGCCCTACGATCACCCGTGGACTCAAAAACTCCGGGCGGGCGGTAAAATGTATGAAAATCCATTACGGCAATGGGCTTAATACAGCTCATTAAGTCTAAATATGCTTGCATATAATATCACCATTTACGAGCATGATGAAATAACATTTAGGTACACTTTATTACCATAATCAAATGTTGAATCCGAAAACACATTTCCGCATTGGATAACTCTTTGTTACTGGCCGAGCGCCCCCATCTTTTTCTACTCGAACGAAAAGGCTAATTTCCTAAGTCACCGAATCACCCGGAGGATTACATTGTATGGCTCCTACTTACACTAGAAAACGGTACAAGAGACGTCATAATCTTATGTCACCAATTGTGATCCTCTGTTAAACAAAGCTCGTCCTGTGGAATTAGCCGCGCATTTGTGGGGAATTAAAATAAACGTTTCCTCTCGGCGGCAACGTGAGCTCTGCTTTAAAGAGGGTGATTAGAGCTCACGTGCTCGCGAAATTACCTCAATACAACGCGACACGCATCGTCCCGGAGTTACCGGTAGGGATGTGCGTCTGCCGGCATTACCCATGAATATTAATATCGCAGATTATTGCTGTGGCAGATTATTATAGCACAAAAAAGTACGATTGTAAAGCACGAATCAAATCATTACTTAGGTATTTCTAATAAATGTAAGTAGTCACACTACTTCCTGCTGCGAATGCAGGAGGTGGCTGGTTCGATCCCAGGATTGGGCACTGGGGGCCTTGGACACTTTTTCTGTAGTAGTACAAAAAATAAGTTTAATCATACAAAAAAACGAATGTACGTTGTAAATCGCCTGAGGCATGGGTCCTAATTTATAAGCTGTGTAAGCTGTGTTGCTCGTTTGTACTTACTGCGAGGCTAAGTCTCGTTTAGACAATACGAGTATAATGCCGTTTTCGCTTTATTTTGCCGGCAACATTGACTACCGCTGTCGGAATATTACAAATTACAATATCCCCAGTAGCGCACAGCACTAGCCCCGCCTCTCTCACCGCCAAGACGACTGTAAATGTATCACACCACGTAGCAAAAACCTCAGACTAGCTGTAGCGACACTTGTGTGGTGCTGATGCCCTGTTTCTATGGCTGGTTACTGAATAGGGAAGAACGTTGAAAGGATGCAATTTTAGCTAATTAAGAGAAACCTTTAAAATACCACATAATCATAATTACTTACACAAAATTGGTAGGGGGATACGTTTGTGCTTGTACTATTAACTGTGTTCTAATTATTCGGTATTTGATGAAGTACCTACCTACGGGGATGGATGTGAACGTACGTTTTATTTTAGTGATACCTGATAAAACGATTATCGCGCTTGTTTAAATATTTTTCGATTTAGATTCAAAGAAGTTATTTTGTTTTTTTAAATTTCTTGATGTATTAAAGCTGGCCTAAGATGGTTATCCACGAATGTCGCCCGATATTGCTATAAGTTGATAAACAGGCAAGTTATACGGATAGCGCGACGGTGATTGCTGCCAAATGTGGATAAATAAATGCATATTCATTTACTCAATAATTTTATGTGAAAATGTTCAAAAGAGTTTAATTTATACCGTAGAAGACTATATACTGAACAAGAAAAAAAAATGTTTTTAAGATTTAATAGCAATAAGGTCGGAAACTAAATAGATAATTAAAGCTCGCTGATAAAAAAAATTGGTAAAACAGCTGTAGGAAATGTGGTGAATTTTTCAAAAACTGACAACAATATTGAAAAAGTTTTTCATTTATTCCATTTAAATTGAAACG
Source organism: Lathronympha strigana (assembly GCA_949128165.1). Classification (NCBI taxonomy): domain Eukaryota; kingdom Metazoa; phylum Arthropoda; class Insecta; order Lepidoptera; family Tortricidae; genus Lathronympha; species Lathronympha strigana. Next base: position 6,797,727 of record OX421907.1, on the reverse strand, counting down.
ATCTTTTAATCTTTGTATTAAAACATGTAAAATAGGCTATTAAAACTCATGGAAAACAGTTAAACTAAATCGGTCGAATTTATATACCACCCTCTTAAAATACAACTTAAACGTGAGTCATAATGACATTAATTTTGAAACCAACCGGCCAACTGGCGACTTGGACCTGCGCACGAAGAGTTCCGTACCATCTATAAAAACGGCAAAAAAAATTACGTTTGTTGTATGTGTTACATATTTATTTTATTCTCTTTTATAGCATTTGTTATAGCAGCAACAGAAATACATAATTTGTGAATTGCAACTGTCTAACTATCACGGTTCAACAGATGACAGACGGACGGACAGACGGACAGCAGAGCTCTAAAGTCTTAGAAATAAGATCCCGTTTTACTTTTTGGATACACGGTACCCTAAAAACGGTTAATACTCATGTACTTTTACTTAATGATGAGTAGTCGAATCGAATGAATCGGGAAGTCATAATAAAAATACACACATCCATCGATAACGCAACCTTTGCCAACGCAATTGCTCAAAAGCGAAACTATCCGATTCAACAGCGACAATAGGTCTAGCAAAAACCTGAGCTCACAAAATGTGCAGTTGTATTGCTGCAGGCAGATTTGAAATTGAAAATAGCAGTCGCGCTGGTCGTTTATTTAAGCGAGAGCTTTGTTCTAATGCAATGGCCGCGCCGCAGGTACCCGGCTAATAGATTGTCATCGCTGGCTGCGCTAGCCGCTAACTAAGCCGTGTGTTATCTTAGCTAACCGAGCACTGGTAAGTCGATCACTGAAGATAAACTAGTGTAATTATCAGGTTTCGATACCTGAATAATGCATGTCACCGAAGAGCGCTCTTACATTGGTTATTCTAAGCGTTCGCCTTGGCGAGCATTTGGAATAAGAGCCCTCTCCACGATTGTGTCAGAACGCTTCGGACACAAATGTTGAAACGTTCTAAGTTATTAGATAATGCGGTAGCAAGCCAACAGAACTGTTGGACGTAGCTATTATACGCTGACAAAGTTAAATAGCCGTTTTGCACCTCCATCGTTAATGCTCTGATGGACGTGTTTGATTAAACATTGTTACTCGACTCCACGAAGAGAAAGAGCATTTCAGTACAGGTTTGTTAATTATATTCACACGCGTTCATAATTGCAAGGGCACTTGCGATCGCTTACGCTTACCGCTGAATTGGTCGCCATGTATGAGTTCTTCGTTTGATAAGGCAATTATTTTCTTTCTTTGTGGAGGCGTTTTATACAAACGCTAATTAAAGAAGTAGGTAAGGAACGAATATTTGAAACAATCGTAAAAAAACAAATTGTTATAACATTATCTCTCTTCTAGTTTTAGTGAGCTCTATGATTTAGTTATTATTCGAAATTGTTATGGTGCGAACCTAAGATTCATTTCAAAGTATTCTTATTTTATAAATTATCGTTCATTTTTACACAAGTTGTAATATTTGATTGTGTATTTCAGTTTGTTTGTTTCGGTTGCTAAATAAGCATGAATGGTGATTATTGATAACATCCCAAACCTCTACGAGTATTATGGTTGCTCATACCCTACTGTTTTATTATGGTGAAGCTTCAATCCTTTTCCGTTTTCGGAATATCCTGTTCTACATATATTATAAACGCAAAAGTTTGTATGGATGTTTGTTACTCTTTCAAGTAAAAATGAATGGATGGATTTTAATGAAACTTTACTATTGTAAAGTTTTATATAGCTTATACAGTAGAATAACACATAGGCTACAATTTATAAAGATATTGCGTAGACAAAGTAGCGGGTACCAACTAGGAACATAATACATAGTATTATTAATTAAATAGAAATGGAACTTAAGCATAAAAGTTAATAAAATCTAAGGCAATTAGCCTTTTGTAGCATTAACCATTTTTAGGGTTCCGTACCTCGAAAAGAAAAATAGAAACCCTTTTAGGGATCACTTTGTTTTCCGTCCGTCCGTCCGTCCGTCTGTCTTTCAATACCCTTTATCTCGAGAACGCGTAGAGGTAGAAAGTTAAAATTAATACAACATACACAGGTCTGCGGTCCCTTGAAGCTGTAAAGAAATAAAACCTCTATGTCAACGTAATCAGAAGATACGGCCGTTTATGTCGCATTTGCCATACATGAGAATCAAAATGTACCTAGGTATAGCTTCGTTATAAATCTTCTTATTTATTATGTCTATGGGTGACTCTGATGACGTCGTGATGGCCATAACTTGTGTCGTGATAATTATCATACCTTACCGTACGGTAGTCAGCACTTGCGCAGATATAAAGGTGCTCTAATAATCTATCTAAAAACTTTCATCGCTGTTTTTATTAGGGTTCCGTACCTCAAAAGGGAAAACGTCCGTCCGTCCGTCCGTCAAGACCCTTTATCTCACGAACGCGTAAAGGCAGCAAGTTGAAACTGACACCACATATACAAATCTATGGTCTCTTAAGTCAGTATTTTACACGGGTAGCCTGTCAAGTATTTTACACGGGTAGCCTATGGGTCAACTACACGCTGAAAGCCTATAACGCTCTTCGTGTCCAGTATAATGATGCCTTCAGAGTCCTGTTGAGGTTGCCACGGTTCTGTAGCGCATCAGCAATGTTTGCTGAGGCGCATACTGACGACTTTTATGCGATCAGGCGAAAGCGGGTCGCATCTATACTAAACCGCATCCGACGCAGCGACAACGGGATACTGAAGGTCATCGCCGACAGACCAGACAGTTCCATCCTGTGCGCGTGGGTTAAAATTATTAATTAATGTGCTTAATATTTTGGTTTTTTTATTATTTCAATTTTTATTGTTGTAATTAATTGTTGTATATTATTGTAATTTAACATCTATTATTCCTGTATTTAAAATTATGCATATTTATTAGTTCAACTATAAATTGTGATTTCATTATTTTATTGTGTCAATCATTATTATTGGATAAGCTAACAAGTAGTATGTAGTACAAAATGAATTAACAAATTATGGAATAATTGTTCTGAAATAAAGATATTTTATTTTTTTTATTTTATTTTTTAAAGCTGTGAAAAAACCAAACCTCTACATTAACGCAATTAAAAGATGAGCATTTCCCATACATTTGGTTCTATTTACATCTTGTACAAAATATCAAAAAGAACCAAATTGGAAGCCACTCAGCATATGCCGATAGCTAGGATAGTTAATGTGTAGAATTTGTAGTTGTTCTTAGTTGGTGGTTTTTTTAAGATACCTAGTGTATTTCGTAAGTATTCGTAAGTATTTCGTAGTTAATATTGAAATATGAATAAAATAGTATGGAATAAAGTAAAATCATTTTTAATGCAGGTTCGCAGAACAAAAACGCGCATGTGACTTCATTGATGGGCTCCGATGAAGTACGAGGGAACTCGGAACTAATTTGAAATGGAAATAAGGTAAGCGGCCCGTGGGTGACATTTTTAGAAGGAAATTCAGACATTTACGAAGAAAAGTACTTAACTATGAAACGTATTTTCTATAATTATATGCAAATTTATAAGCCGGTTCATGCTCAAGTTTACAGGAAACATAAATAGTATATTTCTCAAACCATTAATAAATAATTCCAATTTTCCGTGACATCTCAAATTGTAGCAATGGATGACATGCAAAATATCAAATGGCCCAGCGGATGACTATGGAAAAAGGGAATCGGTGTCCCAGTGTATGATAGGGCGTTGCATCAAGTTTTTAGAGATGATAACTGAACTGCAGATACATTATTAATAATGACATAGCTTTACCGTTCGGCCCAAGAACGCTCAAAATCGTTAATTTCCATGAAATCATAAAATATACATAATCATGCTGCCATTCACTGCTACACGCTATAATACTATTGTCCCTGTGTATGACATGCCTCAAAATATTATCATATATTATTATCCACTGTAAATACCGAAAATCCATTGTTTGTTTTATAACTAAACATCAATGTCATTAAACACTTATCAATAAGAAACTAAAACCTGTTTTTTCTCTTCATGTTTACAATGCACAGTCTTAACATATTTGCTAAGTGCGCCGGTGCAAAAGCAACCGAAGCACCTGATCACAAAAATATTACAAATGCTCAATTAATCGACGAAAGTTTTAGTACAAATAATCAAAGATAGCATTTACAGTCAAATTAATGCAATTAACCGTTTTCTTATATTTTTTAATAAACTGTGAAAATGTCATCCACTGGGTCAGTGTCATCCACTGGGCCGATTAACTTACTTTGCGTGGGATTTTTAGAATCCTCTTGGTGAATAACTTAATCCAACATCACAAGATAGACCTGATAATGAACTTTGAGAATGTTCGGGGGAGCTCGGAGTTCGTTCTAAATAAGTAGAGATGCATATGTTGTGTTTGCTTTTTAGGGTCCTCTTGAAGAGGATCCTTTTGAGGTTCAGTGGCATAAAATGGATCTGATGATGACCTTCGAGAACATGCGAGGAGTTGGTTAGAGATTGAGATATGTTATGTTGGCTTTTAACGTGTTTTTTTTTAATTTAATATTTTTTGTAGCAGAATTCAATTTCCGCCTATATTTTAATGACATAATACGAATATCGCCTCCGAAAACTCCGATCCCTACACAAAAGAAACTGCTGCCAGAACTGTAGGTTAGGTTAGGTTAAAACAGCGATCCCTACACAAAAGCAACTGCTGCCAGAACTGTAGGTTAGGTTAGGTTTAAACAGCGATCCCTACACAAAAGCAACTGCTGCCAGAACTGTAGGTTAGGTTAGGTTTAAACAGCGATCCCTACACAAAAGCAACTGCTGCCAGAACTGTAGGTTAGGTTAGGTTTAAACAGCGATCCCTACACAAAAGCAACTGCTGCCAGAACTGTAGGTTAGGTTAGGTTTAAACAGCGATCCCTACACAAAAGCAACTGCTGCCAGAACTGTAGGTTAGGTTAGGTTTAAACAGCGATCCCTACACAAAAGCAACTGCTGCCAGAACTGTAGGTTAGGTTAGGTTTAAACAGCGATCCCTACACAAAAGCAACTGCTGCCAGAACTGTAGGTTAGGTTAGGTTTAAACAGCGATCCCTACACAAAAGCAACTGCTGCCAGAACTGTAGGTTAGGTTAGGTTTAAACAGCGATCCCTACACAAAAGCAACTGCTGCCAGAACTGTAGGTTAGGTTAGGTTTAAACAGCGATCCCTACACAAAAGCAACTGCTGCCAGAACTGTAGGTTAGGTTAGGTTTAAACAGCGATCCCTACACAAAAGCAACTGCTGCCAGAACTGTAGGTTAGGTTAGGTTTAAACAGCGATCCCTACACAAAAGCAACTGCTGCCAGAACTGTAGGTTAGGTTTAAACAGCGATCCCTACACAAAAGCAACTGCTGCCAGAACTGTAGGTTAGGTTAGGTTTAAACAGCGATCCCTACACAAAAGCAACTGCTGCCAGAACTGTAGGTTAGGTTAGGTTTAAACAGCGATCCCTACACAAAAGCAACTGCTGCCAGAACTGTAGGTTAGGTTAGGTTTAAACAGCGATCCCTACACAAAAGCAACTGCTGCCAGAACTGTAGGTTAGGTTAAGTGATTCTGCTTCATAATTTTATGTCAACTAATAAAGCGTAATACAAATTTCAGCGGCCGAATTATTTTACCATACAACATTATTTATTCTATTCAATAGGATCCCAACGTATTATTCTGCCTAAGAAGATTGCGGGAAAAGACATCATGCTAACAAAATAGTAACCGATACAATTATCTGCGAGATAAATATTCCACAATGACTGTTAGTCAAATCAACATTATGCAATTATACTATTCTACCTTAGAAAATTATACAAATTAATGTGCGAAACAAAATTATGACTATAAATTTTATGCCACATATTAGTAAACCACAAAATTTTCGATAACTTCTTAATCGGATTCTCGTGTTTGGCAGATGAGATATATATGGCGTTATTCATAAACGCACTTCAACAACAGTTTAGCTAAATGATTGTTTGTCCTTATCTGTCACTTTGACAATCGCGTTTGTCAGAATGGGAGAAAACATAATTTAACTAAAGCTTCTATTAACTTTTTTTATGAATAAGGCGGATAATCTTTAAGCTCGAATATGCGCCAAATCAGTCACGGTGTTATTTATGAATTAAGTCCTATACCTAGTTGGCCATCATTTACTTACTTACATACATATGTATGTATCATATACCAAATATTATAATGATTAGCTATATTTGGGGAGAGTAAGCCTCGCGATATATAGCAATACGAGTAAGAATCGCAAATAAGAAGAAAAAATATCGTGTACAAATAATGACTGCGAAGAATAAAGCCTGTGATGAAAATCAGCTGTGTGGAATTCAATAGGAAGAAACAGAAAAAACTTTGTCGTTCAAGAAATTTAAAAATAATTCTGTAATAAAATAAGAAAGCTTATATTTTCTGATATCTGGCTTTAGTGTCTAATTAAACAAACAACCAAGTCTTAAATTGAAACGTCTGTTCTAAAAAAACGTTTGGACAAGAGACAGTTAATGCCTCAAAGCGTTTTCTTCCTTTTTAATTAATTCCGAGGCTACTTCTAGTCCCCGTCGCTTATTTTGTAAAATGTGGAATATCCATTATGACATACTCTTGGGAGATTTTCTTAACGGTGTCTATTTCAAGTCTTATTTATTTATACTTTAAGCATGTTGTATACACATATACTTAATTGGCATAGGATTAGGATTGTTATAATAAGACTAACTAAATGTAACTCCAAATGCTGATATACTTATTATTTACATATTTTTCAATGACATCTCTCAATTTACAATAATGGTATCCACTGTAAAATAAATTTCGTCGTATAAACCTTTCCCGTACGAATTAATTGCTGCTGCTCTCTTGATTGTACCAATTACTTACTAGTAAACACAGAAATTTACAGCAATATTTCTGCTATTAACTCCGTAACTATAGGAAACATATTCAGAAGCAAAAATATCATATCAATCTGATTTAAATATCAGCGTAACGCTCGCACACATGAGAATGCACAATTTACACTCGCAATAAAAATGTATTGAAATCAAATTGAAATTAGATTTTATTTTTGCGAATATGACTCGCAATTTGTTTACCTAATTAAGAATTGGCCTACAAGCTACTTATGCTTTGAAGTTTATAGGATTACTCACGAGTGTGAGAAGAAAAGGTTTAATTGAACTCATGACTCACCGGTATTTACAGCGAAATACAAACGTATCGCCCCCGCGTGATTATAGTAAATTGAGTAAGAGGAGCTCGAGAAATATTGCAAACGAATATGGAATAGAAGCCCGCTGACGGGGCTTTTAGATTTAGAACTTGACCATGTAACATTCTTACACGACACGGAGTGATCTCCCCGAGGTCCTATGGAATATCAAAGGTTTGATAGGATTGCTCGAGGAGCAGCGATAGCTGAACTAGCCATCGACTTGATACAAAACAAAATAGGCTTGCCATATAAGTTCGGGCATATCTGCCGGATTTGCCAATAAATGTATGGGAAATTCGTCTGGCGGATGCCCGGGGTACATATCCACTATGGAGATCTGACGGATTGCCCGAACGTATATGACCGGCAAATTCGACATACATACATACACGCAATAAGATGTTTGAAAAACATTTAAAGGAAAATAAAAACATTACAAGCTAAAATAAATGACATCTAATGCAGCGGCATTTCATACTTTTTGATGTAAATTAGCAAGTCTAAGACCCATAAACATCCAGCCAACATCAACAAAATGAAAAAAGGTAAAATAGTAGGGTAGTCATTTAATTTTAGACTAACTAAAGACTAACTTTACAATAACATTAATAAATGAGGATATATTAACAGTAGGTACACACGTGTTCAACGGTGCATGGGCAATTTATAAATAAATTCATTCATAAACTGTACATGTAATTTTGAACGCAACAGTACCTATTTTAACAATAAATAACGGATGAACAAAGAATTAAAACCAAATATGCGGCTACATCATACATTACATGAGTTACTGAAATAATAAAAGGAAACTGTCTCGGGAGGTAAAACGACTATTGCTGCCCAGTTGTGTTTAATAGAGTGTATGACACAGAACTGGGCAGCAATAGCAGCTACACACTTTCTCGCATAAACAAGTCTAATGATTAACTGGTTATTGTTTTCATATAAGTACATATGTATTATTAAGGTCAAAACAAGTAACGAATATAATTATCACATCCATTCAAAACACCATACCAAAACAAATATCGTTAATGCAAAATTACATTTGCCCGTGATTAAAAAGCCTGACTCCATAATTCAACCACGAAAAAAATAACAAGGAGAAATTTATACAATGGAACTTGTTCCATCATTTGAAAAGGTATTGCAACAAGTTAAAGCCCGCTCCTTCCTAGTTTACATCCGCTTTTCTTCTCTCAGGAGCTCGTGAAGTTCGGGAAACTTCGGGAAATTAGGTACAACTCGTCTTGGAAAACCTCGGTTATAATGTGGGCATCTAATCAAAGAAACAGCGCGAAAGAACAAGGATTTATTATTTTGTTTGCATCCTATTTATACTTCAAGGTTTTTGGCCAAACTTACTGACAAAGAATTTGCCTTGACTCTTCTCGATGGAAATTTGATGGAAAATTAACTTTGAGGCCGAATACAGAAACGTTAGATAATATGATAATCTATGAGTATCTGTTTGCTATGAGTATTTGCTTTTAATACACAGTGAAACCTCGTCTATTGGTACTGGAACAAATAGGAAAATTCAATTAATAACGGAAGTTTTTTTTAATGCAGGTTAGTTGTTTATAGATGTAAAGTCTTATTTCCAGATTTTTGTGAAAGTCATCTCGATAGCCATGTTAATTTATCACCACCACTGTTAATTATATCAAGTTAATATTTGACGGCCGGTTGGCGTAGTCGGTAGCGACCCTGCCTGCTATGCCGATGGTCCTGAGATCAAATCCCGGTGAGGGCATTTATTTGTGTGAAGAACACAGATATTTGTTCCTGAGTCATGGATGTTTTCTATGTATTTGTATATTATATATATCGTTGTCTGAGTACCCGTAACACAAGCCTTCTTGAGCTTACTGCGGGGCTTAGTCAATTTGTATAAGCATGTCCTGTAATATTTATTTATTTATTTAATATAATGAGGTTGCATGAGAAATACATCAAGCTCATTCAAATAGTCTTTTAATTAATTTCATATTTACCTCATTACCTTCTTTTTTCTTATTTTATATTGATCAGTAGCCCTGGCATAAGAGAGAGATATTATATATTCCGAGGTATTTCCATTTCACTTACCGAATTTATAAACATGTGGAATAATATTTAATATGATAAAACTAACTTAATGAACATTTGTAAGTACTGAATCTTAGGAAATGGATCATCATTAACCTGAAAAGGGAAACTACTATCTACCACCACAAACCGTCTATAAAAAGATCGATTCACGACAGCTGGTGCGGAATGTCTGTGTAATTAATGACAGTTTCATACATTTTAAGCTAACATGGTAATTTTCATTATAACTTATATCTAAAACGGGATATAACGCGTGCTCAATTAAACAAACATACATGGTAATTATCCCGTAGATATTAGTTATAGTTTCATACATTTTCCGCACCAGCTTTCTTGAATCGGTTTGTACCGACTGAAATTCAGTATACTTAAGTCGAAATCGTTTGGGAGGTCTTGAAAAACTTAACAAATTAAATGGTTAAGTAGTATACTTACAATAAATAATATGTGGTATGTGGTGCAATAAAGAATATTTTACTTTTACTTTTACTTTTTACTTTTACTTACATACTATTTAATACGAGTATGTTGGGTCATAAACGCTGAGTATGTGTGACATCACAAAGGAAATTCTGGCCTGCCAAAAACGACCATTCTGCCATATTATACAGCGTGGGTATTTGGTACGGGCGAATAGTTAATCCAGTTATAGTACCTGTTCACATGAATCGTATGGGATAATAATTTCTTTAAATTGTGTTATTAATTAGGTGTAATGATTTTTCTAAGATGCGACCGAGCTGCAATGTATGTCGTCCACCTTTTTTTGACATGATAAATGACACTGACATGATACTCGTATGACGTTGAGATAACTACGTTAATTTATGTGGAGGCCATACATTGCGTGCCGAATTTTTTATGTATGAAAAAGAAAACATCTTAATTTCCTAAAGAAATTAATGTAAATAGGTTCCCTAGGTCCAATAGTAATCGTCATTAAAATATTCGCCCGTGTCAAATAACCACGCTGTATATGTGAGCCTAAGTTTTAAGGCAGAACGTTGTGCACAACGTAAAGGTAGTTTGGGCCGAGATAGGCAAATTTTAATGCTCAGCGTACTCAGTTTCCCGTGTCCTAGATACCTTGGGACAAAGCCCGGCGCACGTGAGAGTTACATGTTTCGTCCGATATTGTTGTAGTGTATGACCCAATTATACTAGCTCTCGAAGGAACAAACTTAGTAGTTAGCTATGTTATTTTTGTTACTTCCTTGATTACAATTATACTTAGAGGTATCGGAGAAATATGGAAACTAAATGAAATACTGGTACTAAATTGTGAGACGTTTTGGTTAGAAATAGTTGTGATAAGAAAATCATTACTTAAAACTATCTTAGAACAAATTGTACCTTACAAAACTCCAAACCTCATCATCGTGAAACCGGACACGTGTTTTTTTTTTAATTTTCAAATCGTAGAGGAACACAGAGTTAAAATAAAATAAGCAAGTCGACGGCGTCGCGTTTTATGGACACGCCCAGGTACAGACTAAAATAACCGACTTGTTAAGATTAACATCTGAAACTTTTTTGCAGCATATGAACTGCGGAGCAAGACTTGTGTCTATTGACATGTAATGTTTTTGCTGGCAAATGCTGGATAAATATATGGGAATTTTATCTGGTGGATTGCCCGAATGTATGGGCAATCCACCAGATAAAATTCCCATATGTTTATCGGCTAATCTGGCAGATATGCCCGAACTTATATGGCCAGCAAAAAACATTACATGTCAATAGACACAAGTCTTGCTTCGCAGTTGATATGCTGCAAAAAAGTTTCAGATGTTAATCTTAAAACAAGTCGGTTATTTTAGTCTGTACCTGGGCGTGTCCATAAAACGCGACGCCGTCGACTTGCTTATTTTATTTTAACTATGTGTTCCTCTACGATTTGAAAATTAAAAAAAAACAAGATGATGAGGTTTGGAGTTTTATAAGGTACAATATATTATGGCATTTATGGCCAGGGAGCGTACAATTCATGCCGGTTTCGTCATAATGACGTGTGTGTTAATGACAGATAAAGTCTATCAACGTTCGATTGTAACGGCGAACGAAATAGTTTGGACAATATCCAATGACAGCACTATTCATTCAAACGTAAAACCTGAAACATGCTGTATGAAGTTTGACGTCATTTGTCTGTCATCGACATGAAATGTACGCTCCCTGATTATGGCCGGCATTTTATGGGATTGCGTTTATGTTTAAAACGGTAGATAATTTATTTACCCATTACTATCTGTTTTCTTAAGATAGTAAATACTTTAATCATTAGGGTTCCGTACCCAGATTGTAAAAAAGGGACCCTATTACTAAGACTCCGCTGTCCGTCTGTCTGTCCGTCCGTCGGTCTGTCTGTCACCAGACTGTATTTCATGAACCGTTATAATTATGTATTTCTGTTGCCGCTATAACAAGAAATACTTACTAAGAAAACGGAATGAAATAAATATTTAAGGGGGCTCCCATACAACAAACGTGCTTTTTTTGCCGTTTTTATAGATAATGGTACAGAACCCTTCGTGCTCGAGTCCGACTCGCACTTGGTCGGTTTTTTCTTTCATATTATCATGATCGATGATCAATTTTCTGCCTATTTAATAAAGGTTTGTTATAAAAATCAGTTTATATCATGAAATAACCCTATTGTATACAAAAATGCAAATAAAAATTCTCAGTTATCGCTCTACTCCCATTTACTAGGATTACTTACTGCCTGAACGGATTTCGCTACCACTTTACCATGGAAGAGCTTAATTTCTGAGGAACATTTTAAAACGTACAGAATTTAGTCATTATCTTTGTTAAGGACGGGCGGATCGTTATAGTGCAATAAAGACAAAAATTTAATCAGAGAAAGGGATGGGTTGGGATTGCGACTTGCAATGTCACTTTTGTGCGCCTATTGTGCTACATAACGACTTTGGGCCGGCTTAGTGCTTTAAAACAGTAATGATAAAATACGTTGTAGTAATCCACGCAGCTAATGTGCGCAATAGTATGATGTACTTACGCAACATTCATAATGCTGAAATAAATGTGTTTTTGTTATAGTAAACAATTTATTTTAATTCAAATTAAACATAATTTTGTATTTAGATGCTAGTTTTTTTTTCCAGACCAAAGTCCATAAAAAATACTTTAACACGGTGAATCTGACTTCAACACTGACTGACTCCACTAGCGTTGCAAGCGCCCATAGTGACAATGAAAAGACATGTGCTTGTCGTTGATCCCGTCAGACGATCCGACAATTCAGACTCCCGCAACGACGGCGCCGGATTGTGCGAATCACCCCGCTCCCGCTTCGTCGCGCGCGATCCGTTACCTACGCCGGTCTCGGGCAGTGATGCCTGAGCCGCGAAGGTGATAACACCACTCTGTCTGTACGACGATGTCTGCCTGACGCAGGCATTGCAATTTAATATGAAAATACATAGTTTGTGGTAATTTTCATGAAGGCCAAATAGATTACCGAATTTCTCTCTATTTGTCGCCGTTTTCATACGAAAATATAAATAGCTTTCAGTTGGTTAAATCTAGCTTTTCCCTTTAAGTCCCTTCAAATTATGGGTATTTTGCGACAAAAATGTGTTTTCAGTCCGGTTTATATCTCTGTACATTTCCATTAGGTAAATAATATTGTGCACAAGCCCAGCAGAGGAACTTATAAGGGTTGCAGTGATGAAGGTGTATTGATGGGTGGTATTAAATCCTAGCTGTTCATAATCATTAGCAATTCCACGAACTTACCTATAAGCTTACATATTTAATAGACACTTAAGAGGACACAGAGTGCCTGGTGACGCTCTTTCTATTTTTCTACAATCCGTGATTTCATCTTTGTAGCCTTACTAATTCTCCCACCTTTTTTTCTAGATTTTATAGTTTTATATTACTTATTATTGGCTTTATCATTTAAATGAAAAAAGTGTCCACTTTTTTCCGTTTTAGTGCGCAAAAAATATTGGTAAAAATATTCATTGCACAAAAAGCCATTTTGTTATTAAAGTAAAAAGCTATTCGATAGTAAAGCGTATATTTTATTTATTTAATGAAACCTAAAAATAAATTTCTAATTATAAGGAACATATTAGCGTTCCCGTCTTCTAACATTTTGAAATACAATTTTCTTCTTTAATAGAATACACAATTGCTGGTAATTGCTTTATTATTTTCTTAATTCGAATAATACATAATTTTGTTGATACTTTGTTTTTTCTAATTCAGTGAAAGGTCCATAAAAAATAGTTCAACACGGTCAATCTGTACTGACTGACTCTACTGACTTTGTAAGCGTCCATAGTGACAACAAAACCACATCGATTTTGGTCATTTGGACATGAAAGCCCTTTGAAATAACAGAATATCGAATTTCTCTCTATTTGTAGCTGTTCTCCTGCGGAAAATATGAATAGCTTTCAGTCGGTCAAAGCTAGCTTTTCCCTTCAAATTGTGTTCAAATTCCGGGTATTCTGCAACAGAAATGTGATTTCAGTCCAGTTTATACCACCACTAGTCTACAGGCGAAATACTCATGATCTTAGCACAGTGTAAGGACTATACAGTGGACAAGGTTCATACAACCTAATCGTTCGGCGTCTTAGAGTCCTTACACTGTGGTAAGATCATGAGTATTTATACTTAACTTATAAAGGTTGCAGCGATGGAGGTATATTATAGGTGGTATTAAATCCTAGCTATTAATAGCAATGCCATAAATGTACCTATTAGACTACATATTTAATAGATACTTAAGAGTATATATGTTTAAATACGCGCGAGATATGACTTTTGCACAATAACGCGCGAAATATAACATTTACACTTTATTCTAATAAATAGGAATACCAAAGTATCCCAACTATGCAAGGGGCTACTCAGCCACCCAATATCTCGATATCCACGACTTACACGTTCCTCTGTACTCTCGGTCTCTCATTTTTGTAAATATTGTCAAAGCGCGGAGCGACATGAACTCTCTCTACGAGCTCTCGAGCTGGACTGCCGGTACATTTATTACGTCGTATATTGTATAGCGATATTCAGAGCTATTTGAAGTGCTGTTTAAGAAAAAAACACTAGAGATGGGTATACACTATTTATAGTTTTTGGATAGAGTACGACCTAAACTATAATTGCATATTCATTTATGTAAAAAAAAATACTGTTTAGCCAGAAAACTTGGCCAATGTTCGTGGATTTCTACAATTTTTTTTTATTTTTATAAATCAATAATTTTGTTTGTTAAAAACATTTTTGTAACTATGAAAACTCATAGCAAAAAGTTCAGCTGAATCGGCCAAATACCTGGCTCTTAAGAGAGCGCAAAGAGCACTTAAAAAAGCTTCAAAATGACTGCTGGCCCAAAGTGGAAACGAGTAACTCAGGATAGACCTTAGTGAAAACTGTTAGAGGAGGCCCATACCAAGAGGCACACTGAGATTAGAGACATTTTATAAGCTACAATTTAAAAAAAGCAAAATTTATATGTTATCTCTAATTGAAGAATAAAGGGCTTTTTATTATTTTTTATTATTATATAAGAGAGCGCAGAGCGTCCAGTGGCGCCCAGTGGATTGTGTTTTCTAATAAATCTTTCTATTTCTCTATAATCCATGGTATCATCGTTGTACTCGTAGCCCTACTAATTCTCCCACTTTTTGTCTAGATTATATAGTTTTATATTACTTATTTTTGGCTTTATCACTTCAATGGAAGAAAGTGTCCACTTTTTGTGTACATAAATGAGTTGGGGAATTAATGTGACTACGATGATGATACTATGGATTAGGGTAGACTGTGGTGAATCGTGTCATATGGCGAATTGGATCGAGATGAGAGATCGGCGACTTATCCAAGGGCAGTAATTGTGACGGCCTGCGAAGAGAACACAGCTGTTACGTGATACTAATTGCCTGACTTTAACTATCCGCAATCTTTTAGATTTGGCAGAAATATTATTTTGATCTAATTCGCCCTGTGACCCGATTCGCCTCGGTATACCCTATAGAGAAATGGAAAGATTAATAAGAAAGCACAATCCCCCAAAACACATGCCTACGTAAGTTACCACGCCAATGCCACGCAAACGTCCAATTCAATGCCAATATCAGTGTCATCATATTATTTCTTATCAAAATATTTAGTATATTCTGCGTAAATAAACTCAGCCATTTCCCAAACGATTGGCTTGGCGGTCATATTATTGCCGCATCTGCGAGACTACTATTGCGATTAGAACGAAAACCGGCCAAAAATGTTGCCACAACTTCCAACCGCGGCCGCAAGCAAAGATTGCAGCAATACCAAAGTAACATTTTATTCACCAGCAGTTGCCGCGGCAGCTACGGATTACGGCATGAATATATTATAGCAAGATAAAAATACCTGAAGTATTACGGGTTTTTAGATATTTTCCTTGTCCATAATCGATTTACCTTTTCTTACGGATTTAATCTTATTTAACGGACAACAGACATTCCCTTTAGGATACCTCGATTAAGTTTGATTTTCACCTTTATTCACCAGCATTTGCCGCGGCAGCTACGAATTACGGCACGAATGTATTAAAACGAGATAAAAATGCCTTAAGTATTAGGAAGTTTTCCTTGTCCATAATCGGTTTACCATCTTATTTTACGGACAACAATCATTCTTCTCAGGATAACTCGTTTTTTTTTAAATTTACTAGCAGATTGATTTTTAAATCTTGAGCCGGTTTTATTATGACACGAGTGAGACGACCATTGTGCTTACCATGAGTACCACTACTCTGACAGGAGCGAGACGGACATCCTTACGAATTTTGCAGTCGCTATCGAATACAATTACGTACAATTCATGGTAAGCACACTGGACGCGACTCACAATAAGTGTGCGCGTAATGCTGATGCTGGGCATTTCGCGCATGTCTTAAACCCAGAATCTCTTCTTAAAGTCTTAAAACCAGCATGGTTGGCATTTTGTCGGCTATTACACTATGCGTCAATTCCACTTATAAACTTGCTCGAACGTGACAACCACTGTGATAGCCCGACCATATTAGAAGGGTCATAATCTCATAATCATACCATGTCAAGATTTTGCAATCTAAATTAGGACCATTTGAAACAATCGTTTCAATAATCGAAATTCGTCGGTCGTTAATACCACAATGCAAACCCATTTGAAAGGTGATATCCTATCAACTGCCAATCGGGTTTTAATAGAAATTAGCGGTATCGAAATTACCAGATTCCAACCCAAATGCAATTGTATAGCAAACTGCGGTATAAATCGGCAAAGGAAATTCACCTACACTAGCAGGAGACGGTATCAATGAAAAAGCACCCTTAAGCTAAAGCGGTAACGTTTTAAATTAAACAAAAGCAAAATTCCACATAAGGCTACGTAATATTCTCAACTTCAGGTTCCATTAGAACAGTGACCACATCTTTGTCAAACTCGTATTACGTTTGCATCTGTAATAGAAAAATAGACTTTCGTGCACGGGTATAAAAGCCAAATATTGTTTAAAAGGTTAAAAATGTTATAAGATCTGGTATAACAGGATGTGTTTGTTCCGTTACTTAGCGTTATTGTCCTGATAGGTGCATTACTGGCATTATGAACCTTACTAATCCACGTTATATGTGGGTAGAGAGGCTAAGCCAATTTATTGTTGGTAGGTATACCAAAAGAATACTCCAGTGGTAAAATATACTTTCTACTAAAGTTTTTTCATGGGAATAAAGTATGACGGTGAAGTAACCCTATACCATTATAGGCTAATAAACCCATGTTTGTTTCCGTTTAGGCGGTACGGAACCCAAGAAACCGAGTGTACAATCAGGTAAATCATGGGTAGATGACGCGCATGTGGTACCTTGGAAGTACTCATAATTGGAAGCGTTAATTAAGTAGGTATAATAATAATTGGAAGGCTACAGTACCGCCTACTTGCTTACTTGCCATTGACATAGTATGTTACGTCAATGGCTGGGCTTCCCGATCACGGCAAGTTCAAAATTTCTTAAGTATATGCAATCCTTTCTTATTTTAAACGTTTAAGGTGCGTTCCGCCAACCCTACAGCTCAGACTTACGTCTAGTAAAACTGCCTTCTTGCTTTCTTCTTTTCTCCTTACAGATAATTTTTAACTAGATGACATACATTGATGATGTGTTAAACGCGTGACATAGATCTCTTTCAACGGCCTCCTAGCCTAGTTGGTAGTGACCCTGCCTACGAAGCAGGAGGTCCCGGGTTCGAATCCTGGTCAGGGCATTTATTTGTGTGTTTATCACAAATATTTGTTCCTGGGTTATGGATGTTTTCTATGTATCTGTATATTATATATATCGTCGCCTAGTACCTACAACACAAGCCTTATTGAGCTTACCGTGGGACTAGGTCGATTTGTGTAAGATTGTCCCATAATATTTATTTATTTATTTAATTAATAATATAGGTATATTTATTTCTTAGCCCAACCAGAAGTGGTGACTCCGATGACCTCCTGATGGCCATTCCTTGTGTCGTGATAGCATACCTTACCGTACGGTAGTCAGCACTTGCGCAGTAAGGCGCTCTAATAATCTATCTAACAACTGACATCGTTGTTTTTATTAGGGTTCCGTACCTCAAAAGGGAAAACGTCCATCCGTCTATCCATCTGTCTATCAAGACCCTTTATCTCAGGAACGCGTAGAGGTAGCAAGTTGAAATTAACACCACATATATAAATCTGCGGTTTCTTGAAGCTGTGAAAAACCAAACCGTTACGTTAACGCAATCAAAATATATGGCCGTTTCAATCGCATTTCCCATAAAACCCGTCTAATTGCCGCACACTGAGAGTTCCATGCCACCAGTATTTTTAAGTACCTAAGGTCATAAATAGAGGGTGGGAGGAGCATGCTCTGTGCGGAACCCTCGGCGGGCGAGTCCGACTCGCACTTGGCCGGCTTTTTCTATTAAAAAAGGCTGCAGCTGAAAATAAGCTTACTTATATTCTTCGTTATAAATAATAAAAGGGCTTTCTTATAGAAATATTATATTTTGTCTATAACTTAAAATTAAAAATACAGCAACGTTTTTTTTTTAAAATGCATGGAATTCTTGTTTCATTTATTTTTTATGGAAAAGTAAAAAATAATATAAGAAATGAATTGAACATCCTTAATATAACGAAAATGATATCAAACTTAACCACATAGCCCAAATTTTATTAATATTATACATATTATGTATATATCCCCCCTGAAGTCAATTTTTTTCCTAATTCAATGTACCTAGTCAAAAAGAGCCACTATGCAAAAGGGTTTTCCTTATGCATCGATTTTCCGTATATCGAAGATATTGGGATCTTACTAGCTACTACCAGCGACACAAGTGCCGACCGCAATAAGGTATTTCACCAGTAAAACCTCGTATTAATATCTATTTGCTTACTAAAACTATACAAGAATAATCCAAACAATATTTTAAATAGAATATTTCGAAACAATATCTATTTCTTAGCAGTTTTAGTTATTCAAAGATGTATTTCTTACTAAGCTCTATTTGTCCTCAGAAACATTACCTACGAAGCTATCGTACAATGCATTATGCTCAGACATGATGTCTAAATAGAACAAAAAAACGTAACGTTTTGCGTCCCAATATAAAGAAGAATACTACAATGGTTACGTTATCATTTTTGATATTTGTATTTCAATATTGCTAACAAATATGTAGATATTGATATCACATACCTGCATAAGTTTCAACATATTTCCTTCAAACTGGTAAACTGGTAGACGTCAGAACGTCAAAACTCTTGAATTTATAAACATGATTCTTAGTTAAATAGTTGAGTAATAACAATTTTTCATAAATGTGGTGAAATCTTTTATCTACAAAAATTGTTGTTTAGTTTTAACCAACAATTATCTAATTACGTGGTTTATTTTGACTCGCCCGCCTACTATCGCCTTTTCATTTTCCGCGTGCTCTTGCAATTAGATTTATCCCGCTCTCTATTGATCGAGCATGTGGACTCCTGAGATGAAATCGATAATCGTTATAATCGTTCGCATTCTACCGAAACGTTTTTTCCTAATACGACAGTGAGGACTTCAAATCATACCAAAAATAAGTGAAATTAAACAAATTTTTAAATCTGAAGATAGACATATGAAGAAAAAGTTACAAGAAATAATATGAAATTGCTAAAACATTTTTTAATTTAGTAAGTTTTCATTTTATACAATTTTAAAGCACGAATCAAATCATTGATTAAATGTAATAAACGTTTTGATTCATGTTTTTTGTTTTTAAGTAGTCACCGTGATCGGGTAGCCCAATGGTTAGGGCGTCTGCCGCGAAAGCAGGAGGTCGCTGGTTCGATTCCAGCCCTGCTCACCGGGGACCTTGGTCACTTTTTCTGTAATATATGACATCTCTTTCAATTTAGAATTTTCATTTTATGTTTCGGATTTTAATTAATGACTTGGTTTACACAATACGAGTATTCTTTAAAGTTTTAAAAAAAACGGCTCTGACTTCTATAGTCACAGGCGACAGACCGATGTGTAAAGATTTGATGCAACCATATGTATATTTTTGCTTTAAATATTTATTAATATGAATGTTTGAGATAACAATGAACACTAGTCAACTGCCAACGTATTTCTGATCGGCTTGATCCCTTGGCGCTGCGTAGAGATGTGGCCTCACTCTGCATTTTCTATCGCATGTATTATGGGGAGTGTTCCGAGGAATTGTTCGGATTAATCCCTGCCGCTTCTTTCCGCCATCGCTCTACGCGACAATATTTCCACTCTCACCATTTAGATGGTTGGCAGCCCTCAACTGTGCGCTTTTCCCGAAACTTCCTGCCTCGCACAGCTAAATTGTGGAACGAACTGTCGCCAGCGGTGTTTCCGGACCGATACGACCTTCAAACCTTCAAGAAAAGAGCGTACTCCCACCTTAAAGGCCGGCAATGCACTTGCGACACCTCTGGTGTTGGGGTGTCCATGGACGACGTTAATCGCTTACCATCAGGCGATTCGTTTACTCGTTTGCCCCCTATAGCATAAAAAAAAATAGTTATACAATTTAAACTTTCGTGAGTCATACTGTAATTTTAAAAAAACCTATATTTTGTTTATAAATTCAAGCGTTTTTTTTTCAGTAATATTTACACTGGTTCTTGTGTGGTCTATGTCTATGTTATGTGTTATATGTCTACGGCTACGAGCCGTGCTACGCCGAGTGTGCTACGAAGTGTAGCGAACACGTTGGACTTGAACACAATTTATTTGCTTCAAATTCTCTCTGTTGAAATATTTAGACCGTAAATCTCAGAATAACTATTTGTTGTTGAAATAAATTTCTATTTTATTTGGGATTATGAAGGCAAATGCAGCCTTGCCTTCATAATCCCTAATCCTAATTACTAATTTTTAATTTGTATTAAGGGTTTCTATTTATGAGCTTTAATGAATTTTTGGCTTAAACTATCAAGTTTATAGGCTTCTTTGCAAAATCTCCACAATTTAGTAGATTTAATACGGGACTATTAAACACGCATACGTGTTAACCACATATTAATATTATTTATTATATTTCTGGTGAGTACAAGACAAGTTTGTATCTAGTTTTTATCTTTATATTACTTACATATATGTAATTTGCTCCAGTTTTAAAAATACTGTCATTTTATTATTATTACAAAAATATCATTGTCTCGTTATGCTGTTTCCTCTCCCCCTCGAAGTTGCAGCTTACGGAGCTCACGCAACGTTCAAAGGTCTGCCTTGTCTCAAGTACACTCTTCATCTCACTGTATCGCAACCATGTGTGGCTCAAGGACTTACAATATAAGGTGACGTAAGTAATTTGGTAAATAAATGAAAATAATAATTATTCAAGGTCGCTAAGCTGTATTTTCTAGAGTTGTAATGGTTATTCTGAGATGATAGATTTGATATTTCGAAAGGAAGCTTTAGTCCTTAATATAGAATGGGTATTAGGGTAAATCAATCAACATTAATGAAGGGAATTGTCTTTCACTGAATTGCATTTCCAGCTAGGTGTAGATAGATAGGATCATATTAATGAGATCAGCCCCTTTGTAGCATAACTTGTCAAAAGATGCGACTGTTTTTTCATACATCAAGTGCGCGAGTTTCGCGCGCAGTTATGGTAAAGCTCGATTTTCAGTGCTTTATCTATTCGCTCAGCGTCTTTGACTGTACATGTCATTCCGCTCGCTAGTAAGTATTAGGTCCTTGTTGTGTCGCTTTAATCCTTACCGCTAACAAGCAGCCTGATTTTTAAACACAGCATTTTCAATGTATCTAACAACATATTCACAAGCATGCGATGTTATTTGTATATACCTAGCTGTAGACGACGCTATAAACTGGATCTGAAATAACCTGAAACATAAAACTTAGCCACTAATAAAATAAATACATGTTGGTTTAAATTAAGAAAAATAGTATGAAGGTACTTGCCAGATTTGTTTCCTATGTATGTGTTATTAAAGTGTGCGCGAGAGCATGCATATGTGTGCAACGAGCCTCGGCTATCGACCAATCACGAGTCAGTTCCCAAAACGCTTCCGAGCAACACACGCATGTCCATGCACTCTAACATTTGCCTCAAAAGTATCCCTCGTTGTTCTTATTTCGCTCCCCTTAACCTGTGGCTACACCCGTCGGCTACACTGTGAGTATTCGTAGGTACATCATTAATATTTTTTCTATATTCGTTGATAACAATAAATATAGTAGTGTTTTTATTTTCGTTTCGCACACGGATATACCTCGCAAACTCAAACCTTCGGAAACTGCCGTCGTTTCGCCCGGCGCGGTGTCATTCTAGAACGACCAAACGCGCGCTGTTCGCAGCGTCCGGCGTCATTCGCCCGCCGCACGCGGCGCGCAGTGGCTACTCAGAATGACCGAGCGGTAAGGCGTGCGAGTCTCAATCCGAAGGTGGCGGTTTCAAAACCTGCCGGCTCGGACCAATGAGTTTATCGGAACTTATGTGTGAAATATTAATTGATATTTACCAATCTCTTTTCAATGAAGGATCGTGAGGAAACCGGACTAATTAAGGCCAACTTTACCCTCTGGATCGGAAGGTCAGATGGCAGTCGCTTTCGTAAAACTAGCACCTACGCCAATATCTTAGAACTAGTTACCAAAGCGAACAACAGGCTTCCTGAGCCATGGCATAAGCCGAGAAAACGCCAGGAAGAAGATGATATAAATATTCGCATGAAAAGATTTACGCCAAAACGGAACGGAACATATAACTAATTTTACCAACGCGTTCCGCTTTACAGTCTGCAATGATACTCATAACGAATAAGAAAACAGGTTTTCCTGTAAACCGCGGGGAATTCGTAATTAAGGACTTCATTTTAATTTCATGACGGCTGTCAACATCAAAAATTTCAAGCCATAAACCCATTGTGACGACTCGGTAAAATCTCACTCTTCGTTTTATGAAACATTTCTAACCTTTCCATGCCAAAATCACCCTTAAGTTTATTACACAAGGCTGTAATTTAGTTATACAATTTACCCCTAAGCCCGTTTAGGGGAAATTTTAATTTAACGATATCGTAAAAGCGTTCTGCTCTCATAGACGAAAAGCAACAAGTAATTTGATCGCCCTTTGCAGCCACACATCACTTAAAGTATAAAAAGCATTAAAATATATGCCTTTGCGCTTCCTTATAATGGATTACAGAAATAAAAAACGAAGCAATAATTTTATATAAAATCACGTAGCGTCACATGAATATGACCTATTTTATGACTTCACCCACGTCGAAGCTTGCAAAACATGTCGTGGAAGAGTGCCGATAAAATAAAGAAGGAAATACCAAGATTGCATTTGACGTGGTTAATAAATGTGAGAGCAGCGAGTGCATGTTTTTCCCTTGAGAACCGAAGAAAAGATAATTTAAAAGTTCCAATTCCTATACACTATGCTGCAATAGATTATATGTAAAACAATTTTCAAGTCAAATATTTTCAGCAAAATAAATAACATTCATGAAAATAGGTCGGTTTTAGGATAGTAACTCAAAATATATACAAATAGGTAGCTTTAGATACTATGTATATCAGTGGCGGCGTGTCTGAGAAAGCCAATGGTAAATTGACTTTTTTTATTTCGAGAGGCCATAATAGTACTCGTCAGGCTAAAGATTAGGCAAGCCAACAACAAACTACTCCCTCGCCTAGGGTCTTTGCCAATAGTGACATATCTGATTTAAACTGAGTTTCCCCATTGTCGTCCACATATTATTATATGTTATACTCGTAAAATACATGCACACTCAATGCACATTTAATTTACATTTTTTATTTATATTTATATACACATACACGTAAACATAAGATACATACAACTTAAAGAGCACGGAGCGATAAGAATATGACACTAACTCGTTACGTAATCATAAGGTACTGGCAGAATACCAGCGATGTGGCTTGCCGCATCACCATGCTGAGCCGGCACCTTTTCTCTGCCACGACACATGGCTTAATTAAATACAAATGTCCAAATTATTGTAATGGTTTTTAGTTTTTAAGTTATATGCTTTTTGTAAAGTTCTTCTAGTTTTGTTTTCTGTTGATGCCATGTATGTTGTGGGAATGAATAAAGTAATTATCTATCTATCTATCTATCTAAATCGAATTCTATGGGCGCTATTTACGGATCTTTAGCGCTGAGCAAAAGCAAAAGTTTCATCCACGTTCTACCCATAGCATTATGATATTATCTTGTTGTTAAGCTCGTTACAAATATTGTATGAGCCCAGTAACAATATATGTACCTATAACAATTTCATTACGTCAGAGATTACTTTCAAATCTTTCTGAAAATAACAGGCGGGAAGGCGTTGAGAATAATAGAGCCTCTATAAATAATATCGCCGCTGGGCGCGTTTCCTCATTTTCCGTTGCGTACATCCTAAAATTAAATTAAGTTTACTTTGACCATTAATTAAAGTTAGTCATAATTTCATATTGAGCTGTGGGCAAACTGTGCAATGTTCAATAAACAGAACAACGCTAAACTTCCAGGAACCTGGCTTAAGATAACAAGAAGAGGCCAAACTCATTAAAGTTTTATGTTCGGTGCTGGGCGCAGCGCGAGCTGTTGATCTTATCTGCGGCCACTCGGCCCAAATTATAGCTAGTAAGTGGTCCTTGCTATATATCCTGCTTTAGAAAATATACACTGTATGAGATTGTTCATAAATGGCATTCTTCGACATACTAAGCTTTAGTATCATGAAATGATACGATATATGAAATGACCATCGGTTATGAACCGGTAGTTCTCATAGGTGTAAAACAGTTATTTTATTTTATTTAAGTTCTATTTCTCCTGAACAGAGTAGATACGTATTTGATTTTTATAATATTGACGTCAGACTGGAGCCATACTAAATTGACGATTGTGTGCATCTTTTTTTTCGCAAGTGTCAAAGTTGCTTTTTGGCGCGTAAAAAAATTACGATAAAAAGGTTATCGCGAGCTTTTGGAACTACTTTTCTGTGCCATTTTGTAATTCAAATTACTGGTTAAAATACTTTCATATGCAAAAGAGCCAATTTTATGATTGCTTGTATAAAATACAATATCTAGACAAAAAAATAATTACTAAAAAATATTTTAAATATTTATTATTCATAACAAAAATAATTCATTCGTAATCAATGTAATCATTTAAAGGCATCGGTATAAAAGTATTTTTTTTAACATTCATCGTGAACAACAACGCTGTTATCTAAATATACTTTGCCACCGTAAAGGATAAAGGGTCACACGGAGCAACTTTCACAACAAAGACAGCCATGAAATCGCAAAGAAACAATTTCTAATTATAAGTTAGTTTATATTTTATTGATAGTTAATTATCAATTAACTCATAAGCAGGAATTAAATTTTTTTTCCGCTCTTTCGTGGCTGTCTCCATAGTAAAATTTGCCCATTTATGACCCTCTCCAACACCCTGTTCACTCCTGCTACATGACCCAAAAACGACCGTATTGTAGTTTTGCCGCATTGGTGTAAAAACATCAATTATTTACTTCATTAACAATATTAGACCTGTCCTGTAACATACTGGCTGGATAAACTCTAATAACGTCAGAGTTGCAGAGAATATGAACCCTGTCAAACTAAGCTAATGGTCTCCAAGATCTATACAAAGGAACCCTATAAATGTTAAAAGGTGTCTTTGTTCACTTTGTTTTTAATCTGAAGCCTGCGTTTCACTAAGTAAGTCACCTTTTGTTACCTTTCCACCCTTTTAGAAGAAAGTTAAAAGTTTGCAAGCCGTTTTCGAATGGGTATTTGGTAGGAGTGGAGTTAATTCTTATTTTATAGGCTTTTTGAACTGTCATCAACTGAGTAAATTATTTTATTTTAAAGGAAGTAAAAAGAAATTTAACTTTTTTAATATCGTGTTTCTCAACTCATTTTAGGTAACACATATTATGGACGAGATAAGTGCTTGTAACTTTTGAGGTATTAGATATATATTACCGACCTTTTATATAGCTATGGATATGGATATGGCGAATATTCGCAACTCGCATTAAGGATGACTTAGACTGGGCTGTCACGTGACCGGGCCGGACCGGTCTGTAAGTTTCTATAGAAAACGTCACGCGACCTCCGAGGGCTCCGAGCTCGGACGTGATTCTTTCTATAGAAATTAACAGATCGTCCCGTCCCGCCCCGTTCTAGTGCGAGTCATCCTTTACACGTCCTACAATCAATTCCAAAAACAAATATTGTTTTCCGTATACAATTTAGTTTATTGATTTATTCGATGATTGCGCTTTTTATTCGTTTGTTTACTATTTACTCTGGCAGTTGCAACGAATTGAGGGATATTTTAAGCTTACATCCAGTTTTATCGTTATTTATTTAAAAATTCGATTGTAAGTTTTCCACAATTGTTGTAATCAAACTTGTTTTATGCTAACAATAGTAAAAAAGCAAAATTATAAAACTTAAACAGTTAAAAGTCATGTATTTTAATAATACGCGAGTGTTAACCGTTTTAGTTTAAAGTCAAAATGACTCACGAAAGTTATAATTGCAATCATATAATTTAAGGGCAGATTAAACTTGACTGAATTTAGGATCCTAAGTAAATTAAAATCATAATTTAGGAAAGTGTAATCGCGTTTAGCCAGTAAGGATCCTAAAAAGTAGGTATCCTAATTAGAAAAAAGAATGGTTTCTGACAAGCTAAATGACTTAGCGTCCTAGTTAGGATAAGTGTAATAATATTTAGTGCAGTCAGTCGCCACGCACACCTGACAGCGGGCGGACGTGTCTCGATAATAATGGCGCACGCAAAAGAAGTTTTGTGTACCATTTTGAATTTTTACAAAGAAATGACCTATCTCCGGGATAAAAATGACAAAAAGCATAAATTCCGTATCCATTCTTAAATAACGTCTAAAATCTTCAGGTTCCAAAACATGCGTTAGGTATATTTATTGTCGACAATTTGTTTCGAAGCAATAAATATTCTTTGACCCAAGTCCTTCTTTTTTAATTTTTTTTTATTTCCGTGGATACTACGGCCAGGGAACAAGGCCAATCTTTAGATTTTTAGATAGTACTGGCGGCATTTCATCCGAGACGTTCGTCACTGACAAGAGTGAAATGCTGACTGATTCAGTCACATCATTTAGAATAGTGTAATTAGGAGCGCCCTTTCTGCCTCCTCTCCTGCATTCTAATTAGGATGACTAAATTCAGTCAAGTGTAATCTGCCCTGAGTGAAACATTCGTGAGTCATTCTAGTGGAAATAATGTCATGTTTCAAATATAATTGTAATCACATTTCATTTGAAACATGACATTATTTCCAAAATTAAACTGCCACTTAGTTTTACCGTAACAACTACCGATATAATTTGTGTGGAAACGTGTATTTTGTTCACTTTAAAAAAGGGTATTGACTAACTAAATATAGTTTTTCCCTTAGACATCGGCACAACAAGAGAACCTACGATCGTCTAGAGGTACAACACTTCCCCTGCCTATTTTTTTTTCAAACAAAGTAAAGGCTATCTATTTACTTTCGAGTAAGTACACATTTTTTTAATAGCCGGCTAATCATTGTATGGAAAATTTCTCCGGCGGTGGATGTCCAACGGACAGCTACCCGCTATGCAGACCGACGAATTGCCCGAATGGCCTGCTAATGTTAAGGATATAAGTTTACGCATACCGCCTTGCCGCCTGGGGCCCGTTTATCGAAAGGTTTTAACTTGTAATACAGGTATTTAACTTTCTTTATTAGACGGGGACTCCCACTTGTATTACAAGTTACAAGCTTTCGAGAAACCAGCCCATGGTCCGGGGCAACCAGGAGGGATGACTGACTTACCCCCGATGGCCTACCGTTTTAAGCCATCAACGAATGCCGGCTTCGCCTTGCCAAGGACCGCGGGGTCGCTATCATTATTAACTAGATTTTTCCGGGAGAATCGTAATTGGACTTAAGAGAAGTTGAAAATATGAAATGTTATCAATTATAAACTAAATAGCTCGCTCTTCCCTTACCTTCCTCTGTATATAACATATACATTATATCATATATTAAATGCTCTCATATAAAATGAATCCCTCTTAAAATTTGCATAATCTAAATCCTCCCGCAAAGGTAGAAATGAAAACTACGGATAAAAAGTATCTCCGTTAGCTATTCTTTTCAAATACCATTTATTTTAAGCGTCGCTCGTAAATGACAGAGAAAGGAACTAGGTCGTGCGAGCTGACAAACAATATAACAGTATAAAAACAAAACGAATTTAACAAAAGGTACTGACAAAAGCTTTTTGTGAATAGAGAAGTTAGAGATCTTACCGTTTTTTAGGATCCGTTCTATTCGTTCCTTCTCGTACAATGTACATACGCGTTCAAAATTGCATGGCATTTTATGAATGAAATCATTCATAAACTGCCCATGCAATTTTGAACGCGTGTGTACAAGCCAATAGGCATAACTGCAGAGGTCTGAGGCTTACTACTTCACTCAGTCGCTCATTGAGCACTCAGGTGAAATTGGGTATCTGTGACCTCAAGATGTAACTATAGTCTGGCCAACCAGGGGCATATTGCATATTTTTATTAATTATGTTAGAGAATATTTATGTATTTATTGATACAGGTTTGCCAACAGGTGCAATACTATTACTAAAACACTTTAATCAAAGGTACAAAATCATTCCAGAGTATTCACCCAATTTTAGGCAAACACAACTTACACATATCACACGCTTTACATTTTGTGACTACACAATCTAAGTTTAATTAACAAGTTTAATAATACAAGTTACTAGTTAACAAATGACTAGTTGTGTTATTTTGAGTATAATTATTTAGGTGGTCACTAATAATATTAGAAAAATGTGTTTCATGAAGTACCTATTACTTATAATATCCTTAAAGTTACAAGAAATTTTATGATTATTTACAAGCAGTAATAAAAATTGCATAATAAATTTTAACTAACTTGTAATAAGGATGCTAATATTATTAGTAAAACAGAAAATAACATGAAACCGTCGGCTGATTTGAGTCAAACCTGCGATTATATTCGACGATTATCAATTGATCCATGACCATGCAGATACACAATAATAATTTCAGCCGTTTTCTTATGAAATGACTCAATTACAAAATAAATAAATGATTGAAAAGAAGTAAACGACGAACTCGTGACACGTTCACGTTTATTAGCGTGGTATGTAACGTCGGTGATGTTTTTAACGTCGATTTTTTTAATTTTAAAGGGAAGCAAAACTGCATTCTAAAATTATAAATTGAAAGAGATGTCATATACTAAAGAAAAAGTGACCAAGGTCCCCGGTGAGCAGGGCTGGGATCGAACCAGCGACCTCCTGCTTTCGCGACAGACGCCCTAACCACTGGGCTACCCGATCACGGCGACCAGAGTCCGAAATTTCCTAAGTATATGCAATCCTTTCTTATTTTTAAACGTTTAAGGTACGTTCCGCCAATCCTACAGCTCAGACTTACGTCTAGTGCTGCCTTCTAGATAATCTTTACAGATTATTTTCAACTAGAAGCGAGGGTGACGTCACCATTCTATACAATTTTTTTTAAAGCACGAATCAAATCATTCATTAAATGTAATAAATATTTTGATTCATGTTTTTGTGTTTTTTAAGTAGTCACACTACTATATATAAATTATAAATTGAAAGAGATGTCATATACTAAAGAAAAAGTGACCAAGGTCCCCGGTGAGCAGGGCTGGGATCGAACCAGCGACCTCCTGCTTTCGCGGCAGACGCCCTAACCACTGGGCTACCCGATCACGGCGACCAGAGTCCGAAATTTCCTAAGTATATGCAATCCTTTCTTATTTTTAAACGTTCTGAGCTGTAGGATTGGCGGAACGTACCTTAAACGTTTATTTATTACATTTAATGAATGATTTGATTCGTGCTTTAAAAAAATAAAAATAAAATGCATTCTAAAACGTTTTTTTTTTTTAATAATGACTGAGAGTAATGATTGGATGAATACTAATATTATAAACAATTTATTTATTAAATTTAATGATAATCAATTATGTATCAAATATTTAAATTATTACCTTCACTAAAACACAATTTTAAAGACTTAAATTATTTACTATAAAATTTAACTAACACCGTTTAATATGTTTTCAGAAACTGCAGAAACGTGAAAATAATGCGCGCAAAAATTGTACTTTTTACCTCAATTATTATTTCAGCCACGAAAATCTTATAACGGTCCGAGCGAAATGCAAAAACAGTTAGCTTGTTAAGACTTGTTTTGCCACCGTCTAATTACGGCGCTAACCAACATAACAAGTCACTTTTAATTATTTATTTTTGCAGGTTGGTTTGTAATTCCAGTGCAAAAAAAATATTGTTATTGACAGCTTGACGAGGAGAGCGACAAACGTAGCGGTGTAGCTACGTTGACAATACAAAGTAACATGTAAATCCTGATAGCGCAAGACAAGACATTAAGACAGCACCAGCGCGAGAGTGTATATCCGTTATGACAAGTAGTCATCTCGATTCTTCAAAGGGCGACCGCGTAAGGTCTCCAATTCGCAACAAACAACACGAAATTCCGACAACCTGGACAAGATCGCGAGGAACTGTTAAATGCCTGCAACACACGACTGTATATTGTGGCAATCCCTATAGAAGCCAGTAGAGTACAATTCTCTACTAAAAGTATGATGTTAATATGTTTTTTTAGGAATATGGCATAAATAGGAAACTCACCTATTTAAAATAAATCTTATTCTTATCTTATTCTTAACTCACAAATAAATTTCCTGATCTGGATTCGAACCCGGGACCTCCTTCTTTGTAAACAGGGTCACTACCGACTAGGCTAGGAGGCCGTTAAATGTACTTAGTAACTCGAAAAATTAAATTAAATTTCAGGAAACATTTAAGGTACAAACAATGACTTTGTTGGCTTATTTACACTTAGCTCTGAAACGTGGAAACGAAGTAATTAAGTAGGGACAATTCAATTTTAAAACTCCTTCAAAACTTTTTAAATAGTCGTAATATAATTTAACTTTTACTACTATAGTTCATTTGATCATAGGAGTCAAATATGAGGAAAGTATTACGATGTAATACATACATATGATCATCGCATGACAATAGATGCACATCTATGTACATCAATGATCATAGTTATATGATCGTACAATATCGGCCTAAGGCTTAGGAACAGTGATTTCAATTCAAAGTAACATCAACGTCGAACAAACTTCCAATTTTAGCGACGTCTGCGATCCTTTACTTAAATACTTTAAAAACTGGGTTGATAACGAACTTTACCATCAAATAATTGCAGTGTAACATGTACAGAAATAGTGCGTAATGATTTTTTTTCGCATTTTCTCGGAAACACTCATTCTTTTCATGCTACTTTAATCGACGAATTCTGTAAAAATACGAAGGAAAGTAATTATGCACTACAACTGTAAGTAAATGTGTAAATAAAAATGTAAACTAAACATTGCCGCCCTACGCAAAACCAGGCACTTTACGTAGACAACTCAGATTTTTATGTGTGCTGCTACTCCACGCCGCAACTTACACATATAATGCATGTGTTAAGATAAATATGCTAAAGATATGCAATTTCTTGAAGCTATCTTACTAAAGCCTTATACCTTATACAACACAAAAACGAAAACATCGATAGCAAGAAACATGGATTGAATTATTTATGAAGGAAGACTTTATATATTTCTTGGTAATTTTTTTACAACGCGAGAAGAGAAGACACTATAATATTAAATACAAAGTCTGACTAGATACGATTTCTCCATATCCAATAGGTATAATTTTAGCTGATAAATGTGGTACCTAGAGAGTCGTAAGAGCCGTAGAAGGAAGGAACTAGGTGCGACATTTAGGTTTTGTTACATATACAAGTCGAGGAGCTATTCCAGTGACGTTATTCATAGATGCAAATACACAACCTCGAAACTTTCAATGCATAATGCTTCTTAAAGTGCACTCTACTGAATAATTACTGGGAACTCCGCAAGCATACTTAAATGATAAGGCAAAAGACACAAAATTGGGTCGAATAAGCATCCAAGTTTCAAATCCTTATCGACCTGGGACGAACACTGTTAGCACAAATTGTTAGGAAGATTTTACGTCCCGTTTTAACATTGCGCCCGATTCATTGTGAAAAGTATACTTTTTGTTTATTTTGAATTTGAAAGTACAAAAGTCCTTCTAGAGGCTCTCCTAAAGGTTATTGCAAAAAGGGTTGGTAACCCTTTTATCGCTCACTGGATGTCGATACATGTTCGTTCGTTTATTTAGGTACTAACATTGTAATTGCAATAATAGAATTATTATTTTTACTAACGTAGCCTTATAGAAAAAAAATGGATACCCTGGTATCTGAAATAAATATTTTCAATTCATTTTTTCATTAGTATTCGACACTATTAACCTAAAGACTAAAATAATGTCATGTAACTCTTATAAAGCCTCTGAATGTCCTTGAGCATTTGAAGTTGTATTTGTTACTGGGTTAATCAACTAATTCTTGTCACTAGCTTCCATGGTTACGGTATCCTGGGTCACTTTTATAATTACGGTTTTATGGCATTCAAATTCACAAAATATTGTTATTAAGTAGTTATATTCCCTTTCCATGATGGGTCATCTACCAAGCATGTCAGTAGGACACACTACATTATTTCTCCTAACAAACTGTATTGCATTTGTTTCCTAGCTGACGGGATAGAATAACAACAAGAAATTATTGATTCACCCAACTTACAAATGGTCGTCTGCTATATTCACTCCGATTCGTTAATTGTATACCACCAACTGTGTACCAAATTGCAATGCATTATAAACAGAACCAGAAATCTAATCTAACCTAGTATGTACGTGAACTGCATAAAAGCAGACGATTTGTATGCAAACACAGATATAGCACCTGCCAATATTAGCCGGCCATATATGTTCGGCCGGCTATTATATCTCAATGCACACACATTGTACTTAAGTACCTTAATATTATCATAAATAGTACCTAATAGGCTAGACGAATGAAAAAATCTATTTAGTTTGTCTTTTAGATTATAAAAAAATATTGTACACGTATTTTTTCTTTTGTTCGTCAAATCAAAAATGACAAAAATATAGTGCGTTCAAGTTTCGCGTAATGTCACTCCTAGGTACAATCACGGAAGAATAACTAGCGTGGAAGTAGTACGATAACTGTCAAATGAGAACAGTTTGGAGCGATCTATATTTTGGCAGTGGATTTCTCAAATGTCGTAAGTCTAACTTAATTACGTGCCTCTTACGACATTTGTAAACTCCACCATCAAAATATGCGACCAAGTTAAGTTGTAATGCATTGATACCGACTACCAAATTACAACGATGTGTTTAATTTGGCTGCTTGGACCAATTGCATCAAAAGAGATCAGCAAAACTGTTTTCAACCTACGGAATCGGAGAAATAACGAACATATATACATCTCTTTTTGTCACTTCCTTTACTTGGTTAGGAAGTGAAGGACGAGTTTATGACTTTGATGTTTTCAGTTTTGACGGGAGGCTTGGGTACAATTCTTACCTAGGAGTGACGTCACAAGCCCCCACCCCGGAACTTTGATGCTCTGTATCTTCGTCAATTTTAGTTAAATTGAAAAAGGAAAAAATACGTGTCTAATAATTTTAGATAATCTAACTGACGGACTAATTAGAATAATAGTTTTTCAACCCTATTGTTCAAGCATTCACTATTTCTATTCTGATGAGGTTGCTGACGCTGTTTTCCGCTATAATCGGTACCGGTATAAGATTTTTTATTACCAAGAATATATTTCTTGGGGACGGTCTAATGATATTTAAAAAAAAACTAGTCGGTTAATCAGTGTCACGGGGCTACAGACCTTATATGTGAATAGATCACCTAGTCCAACGATTTCCTTTACTTAATTTAATACAGTTGCTCAAATAATAGTACTTAAAAACCTTAAGATGGTTTTTAATTTTTTTTTCTTTAAGTTAGTAGGTATACTTAGTAACCATGAATCACTCAGTGAAATATTGAAAAATCTAAAAAGGCTACAAAGTGCATCATTTGGCCTATGATATATGGATGTGCTTAACTTAGGTACTCGGTTAACCTAACGCCACTAAGGCTCACTTGCACCACCCAGGGTTAGCCGCTAACCCGGAGTTAAGCTATCAAATTCCATACAAAAAAAACTTTACTCTGGGTTATGTGGCTACCCTGCGCTAGGGGCCCTAACCAAAGTCTACGGGAACTATTATATCAAGGATAAAATGATAAATGATAAATATCTTTTTTTTTTTTAATTTAGGCGCATAACAATGCACTTATGAAAGTGAAAAAAAATCTACTACCGGTTCTAACCCGAGGATAACCCAAGAAGATTAAAACCGGCAAGCAACATGGCAGGGCTTATTTTTTCAAAACAAATTACAAAAACTCATAAAAAGATTTACAATTAGTGGTTCTAAAAGAAACTATATCAAAAGAAAATAGTGAAACATAAAGACCACAAATATAAAAATTAAGAAAGAACAAAAATATAACAGTTTTACACAATATACACAAACATTAGATACAATTTATTTCGTAAACTTAGTCCTCCACTCTGTAAGCAGTGGTATCTACATTCAATTCAATTATTTGGTTTAATTACAGTTTCTGGTATATGCCATTCATGTTTGTCTGTAAAATAGTCCCCTAATGTGTAGGTAATAAACCTCTCGACATCAAAGATTTTTTCAAATAATGTCTGTGAAGTGAATATGTCTATACGTCTGTGAATGGAACAAAAAGCGATGGAGTTGGCAGGGACGCGTCCTAATTAGAGCGCTCGTATCAATCCTAGTTGTTGCCTTGCTTTTCGTCTACGTTTAATGGCCTTCTTTCCATGGCAAAGATGGATTATTCTTCAATATAGTTTTTTACGTTTAAGTTTCTCGGTTCAGGGCCTATACCAGAAAAATCGAACGATTACGGATTTGTACCTCCGTATCTGTCACACTTGAATATTGGAGTGACAAAGAGTCCCGTCAATGACGTCATTTTTTTTCGGCTAATTGGGTATCCAGTTCTTTTATTCTATATCTATGTTCCTAAGTTAAGGAATCATGTAAAAAAATGTGCCCTGTCTCTATTTTATTTGAATTCAGTAAGAGCATAAAAACAAGTTTAATATTAGCACAAGCAAGTGTGTTCGGCAGCAAGTGTCGTCGCCATCATTATTTCCTCGTCGCGTCACGCGCATCTGCTGTAGTCTGGCTACAGCCGAACTTCACCGGGTTAACCCAAAAGTTACTCTAGCACTACATTATGTTTATCATGTGATTATTAGGATTAACAGTTTAGTTTATCAACCCATCTCGCCCATGAGTGATCGGGTGAGTGTATTAATGAATGAACCCTTAAGAATTTTTTTAACTACAAAAAATCATTTGAGACATATTTAAACATTTTTCACCTAACTTGCCCATTTAGGGTCCCGATAACCGTATAATTGCCGCATAAGCGTTACCGTAGCTATAACCATCTTGCCAGTCAGCAAAGAGGCTTCCGGGCAGGTGCATTGCAACCTGGCTATAGATCTTTCACTCTCATCGCATACCGAGCATTCCATGTAAGCAATCCAGAATAACTGCGACCTTGAGGACCTTAACAACTAGAGAGAAGTAAAGTTTACAGTAATATTCGGTAACCTGAAGCGGTACCTCGACTACGCTTTATAAGGCAAGCGCGCTGTGGTCGGTCAAATATGCCGTTATTAGCCCGAAATTGTGAAAACCCAGCCACGCGCACTTTGAATGGCCACAAGAACTCCTATTACGTGTCTGACTCTCTGACCTGGCTACGGAATGTGTAAAATCAGGAAATCTTGAGCCTTGTTGCATTGTACTTTCAACATACTAAACATAAGAATAAAAATTAATTATTATTGAATGGCTGGCTATATACGCTCGGGCATATCTGCTGGATCTGCCGATAAATTTGTCTGGCGGATACCTGGCGGACATATCCACTATGGAGATCTGACGGATTACCCGAACCTATATAGCCGGCATATTATTAGAGCAAAAAAAATGACAGTATAAGTAATATTAACTAGAACGAAACGTTACCGCGTAAATAGATGAACAGTTTAGAGTGTTTCTACGGTACCACGGGGGCAACTTGGCCCTCAAAACATCTGAGGTATAGTTTAACTTTACCTCATGTTTTAGTTAATAAAATGTGTAAGTCTCTGAAGAAGGCGAGTAAATCAGCACCTTACTAAGCGCTGTTAAAATAATAAACCATAGCCGCTATAGACTCCCGACAAATATGGTTAATTCCTTTTTTATTTACTTCAGCGTGCTAGAGACAGGAGAAAATAAATATAGAATGGTTGTGACGTGAATACATGTAATTTTGAGCCGCCAAACTTTCTCAATTTGGGTCAGCTAAAGTTTACTGCAGCGCAGTGATATTAGCGATGTTCAGCGACAAATACTATAAGCTGTTTTTTCAACGCTTAGCTGTACTCTGCAAGATACATGTAGATGTAGGATCGTTACATTAACTAATTGACATTGCGTTTTAACAGTTTTGAATGACACACTTCTTTGCACTTTTCAATTATTTCAATTATTATAACAGCAAAATAGAAACAAAATTGAGAATTATCGATAGAGATATACTTATAATGCTAAACCGACATAGTTTCCGAGAAAAAATTATAGCCATTATCTATTGCAAGTGCATATAGCCTATTACAGAGGGAGTGAATTCAAAGTTAAGCCGGGTGCTATTCCAAGTTTCCAATAGCAATCCAACCAGCATAAATGCGCTCTCCAATTACACAAAAGTGTTACAAATGTCGAGCTCGATATTAAACTGATTCGAACGGCAAATAATTCGATTCGCATGCATCCTACATTAATGGGACTTGGCCAATTGTTAGCTCGATGTGGCTGACGTCGGTTTTCCTTATAAGTTTGGGGTATTTTCGGAGTGTAATTTCGCTAAGAAAATATTATGAAACTCGTGGTTTGAGTATTTACTAAGACCTCGTTTATTTAATGGAAACGAGGCGCAGCGACTTATTATTCATTAAACCGTATATTTTATTTGTTATTTTAATACGGCAGGCGTCTAAGTAAGGCAAAATCAAAAAATATAAAAATAGGCTTAAAATGTTTTTCACTCCACTGAGTGAAAGCTGTCTTTAACATAAGATCCTTTTTAAAACGTGTTAGAGTTTTAGCTTTCATTTTTTTTGCAATGCAGGTATTATTATTAAAATAATGTGCATGCGTGTGCCCCCCGCAATCCAATAAAATAAAAAATAAAAAACTATTATAATAATAGATACTTTTACATATATGCCTGAACTGGGATTCCCTGTATTTCAAGCGCAAAACTGTCAAACACGTTTATTTTTTAAAATTATATCAAATATGCCACTTAAAATACTATAACGACTTAACTATTATACTAGGTATATGCTTATTAGTTAACATTCGACATAATATTCAGAGCTCAAGTATGTATAAGTGAATCTACAGTTTGTGGCGAGTTGGCGACCATCTCCACATCTCACTCTTGGCGTGTCGAGATCTTACCGCAATGTGTGCCATAGATATTACTCAGTTGCAAGTAATCCTTCGGTTTAATATTTATTTTCTAGATTTTTAAAGCTTTTCTGACTTAGTTCGCCTTAGAAAAGTCTGTATAATATAATATGTCATGCCCTAGCTTAAGCGAGATTAAATGTTTTGTCACTGAAAGCGTTTCTAAATGATTGCCATCATATTCTACTTATATATCGGATAAGGTTTCGTCATTAATTTAAACCAGTAACATTAAAATGCCTTATATAGTAAGTATATGGAGTTGTACTTTGGTGCA
Organism: Lathronympha strigana; assembly: GCA_949128165.1. Taxonomy (NCBI): domain Eukaryota; kingdom Metazoa; phylum Arthropoda; class Insecta; order Lepidoptera; family Tortricidae; genus Lathronympha; species Lathronympha strigana. The sequence goes on along the minus strand of OX421907.1, from coordinate 6,759,863 downwards.
ACATTTTGACGTGACATAGGTAAATTGAATAACAAATAGTTCTTTATGACAAAAAACATATCGGGCGGGTTTTTTATTTGATTGTTATTCTTGTGATGTGAATGTTGCCGAATAAGGGAACATTCATGTAACTTATAGTAATGTAAGTTATTAATCAATATGTCGTAAAATATACTATGATTATACCTTACATTAGGTATTAATGAGCACTTCTCAATAGAGGGTCGCATTACACGAAGGGGACCCGCGGACCTTATTGAGGATCTTGAATCAATCAATATCGCCCAGCATTCGGCTATACGGCTATAGCGTACACTTCCTTATCTAGTATTCCTCTTTAACAAGTTCTGGCGAGTCAATCTCGGCTAAACCAGTAGAATTATTTAACTCCAAATTAGGTCTCTGTTTTATTGGTGAATAGATCAGTTAGCAGACGGGGTGCGGGAAATTACCACGTCGCAAATTCTATGACTCAAAATTGCATGGGCAGTTTATGAATGAATTCATCCATAAATTGCCCATGCACTTTTTAACGCGTGTGTACCTGCACCCCGCGAGTTCAACTGTAGAAAAACCCCATACTGTCTCTATTTTGTTGTATCTTCTATTATTTCAAGCTAGTCGTATCTCCACACGTTGGATGATAATGGTCTGAGGTGCAAACAGTTTACAACTTATATCCAACCGCGCGTGGTTGAATAATAAACGCACTGAACCACCATAAAAAAATTCCAATGCAAGACAGTTGGAAAAAAGGCAGCAGAATGGCGCTGTACATGACAGATATAACAAAATATTTAAAAAAATACAGGAAATAAAATAAAAAAGCAAGCATTCTTCGTTTTTTTTTGCACGCGATATACTATAAAATAAATAAATGAATAAATAATTTAGAACCGTCTTACACAAGTCGACCTAATAAGCTCAATAAGTCTTGAGTTATGGAAAGGTATACTACTCGACGATATATATAATAGATAAATACTTAAATACATAGAAAACCATAACTAAGGAACAAATATTCGAGATAAACACACAAATAAATAATGCCCTGACTAGGATTCGAACCCGGGACCTCCTCCTCCTGTAACTAGGCTAGGAGGCCGTTAATAAACAGCAAATTAAAAATTGAAGAAGACGTATGAAATAAGAAAGGATTGCATATACTTAGAAAATCTCGGACTCTGGCTGCCGTGAACGGGTAGCCCAGTGGTTAGGGCGTCTGCCGCGAAAGCAGGAGGTCACTGCTGCGATCCCAACCGTGCCCACCGGGGGGCCTTGGTCACTTTTATCTAGTATCTCTTTCAATTTATTATTTATATATAGTGTGACTACTTAAAAAAAAACACGAATCGAAACATTTATTACATTTAATAAATGATTTGATTACTTCTTTACAATTGTACAATTGTTTAAACAGCGAATTATTGATTTTAGCTGTAGAAGCAGTCGACCCTTTTACGCTCGGTAACCCCAAAGCTGTTGGAATAACACCGCTGGCATTGAAAGCATCATTGAGGTTCTTCGGTGACGTAACACATTTTGGCAGCAAATGTGGCCTCATTTACTGCACAACATGGCTTCCTGGAAATAATAAGCGACAAGAGAGACATTTCAATATAAAAAAATACAAAGAATAGGCACCCTAAGAATTCTTTTAGAAATATGGTGTAAAATATACAAGGCGTAATAAAAATGCTGGTGATCCGTTTAATGGTGTAGAAGTTTAATATTGATTTCTTAGAAATGACACGAAGACAACGCAATATGACCTAATCTTATATAAAAACTAATTATTCTGGGACTATTCAATTATCAATTATCATACCAAGGAAACATTAGACCCATAATCACTCATACTCGTATAGCAGGTAGCCAGGTACCTACACCACAATATTTGTATAACGCTCCTTGTCACCGTCCTTCATAGAAGGGATTTAGTTTATATGAGATACCTATGCCTATGCATAATATCATTGTTTATATACTTAATAATTTCCATGTTCAAACAATATGCTTGGCACACGGCTGGTTATGCATATCAAGTTTCCTCGCAGCGGCTAATTGAGGGCCTTATTAGGGTTATGAGGAAATTTCATAATCAATCATAACCCTCCCGCTGCTTGATAAATGGCGACGCATTCTCGGTTCGATCGAGAAAGCGAAATTCCTGCATTCACACTTGTTTGTAAGCGCCTTTTGAAAGGGTTCATTTTAGTATAACAAGCTTGTATTGTGCTGGAAGTTGGTAGCGATAGGCTGTTTATTTAATATCCAATTTATACTTGAATGTTATTGTTCATTTTAGGAACTTTAATTACTTCAGTTACAAGTTTAAACCTGGAATCAAATCATGTATTAGTCTCCTTCTACTGTATATCAATCATAGATTTAAAGAGATGTCGTATACTACAGATCCCCTTCCTACACACCTACCACTACTAGTACTAGTAATGCAGGAGGTCACGGGTTCGATCCCAGCCCTGGGTACTGGAGGCCTTGGTCAGTCTTTCTGTAGTAGATATATGACATCTCTTTCAATTTTAATTAGAAAACTCCCGTGAGTATCAGACATATGAAAATTCTCATAGCGGGTTACTCACGTCAATAAACCGATATATGACCGCGCTGGGGCTCGCAGTGCGCGTAGAGCAGTCGCCGCGGCTACACGCATGACTCATGAATAAGGGACACGGACTGTTCCGAAACATGCCGAGCTATTTTCGACTTTATTGACGTGAGTAACCCGCTATGAGAATTTTAATACATCTCTTTCAATTTATACCTACTTTAGGTACTTTTTGAGTTCCACCTTTTATACCTAATTATACCTACCTAAAAGTATGTGATATCTGTCAAATAGTAATAAAAATATGTTAGTTTTAACCGTTGATTTAATTAATACTAATGTTATATATCTAAAAGGATGGTAGGCCTGATTTTTGTGTGGCATAGTTTTTATACAATTAGAGCCTCGCATGCTTCGACCTTTGTAAGATTTTAATATACTACTTTTACTTTGGTTTTAATTTGTTAGACGTGTTTATTTGCATAAAACGCCTATTCGGCTAATTTTAAATTCGATCGACTCTCCTCAAAAATTTAAAAAACTTAAGTTCAGCACAAATCATATATTATAAGAATTCATTAAAATAACTGGGACGACGACTAGATTGAAAACCAATCGTATTCAGTACAACACTTAGATCAACCAAAAATTCAAAAAACCTATTTTTCCTTTATCAAGTTAACTAAAATTTACAAAAATAAAGAGCATCAAAGTTCCAGAGTGGGGCTTGTGACGACACTATTACGTAAGCACTTAACCTAATAGTGACGTCACGCGAAACTTAAATGCTCTGTATCTTCGTCATTTTTTTATTGGACGAACAAAAGCAAAAATATCCGTATCTACAATTTTTCTTAATAATCTAACAGACGGACTTAATAGATTTTTAGTCGTCTAGCCTATTAGGTACTAGGATTTTTCTAACGGAGGGGGCGGATTATTCCCTAGAACATGAATAACACACCTCTCCCTAGTATTTTAATTACCGACTGGGTATAATTTTTCGCATTCGTTGCAGTTTTATCGCTCATACCTGCAAAAAGTGAAATCGTTTGATTTACTGCGCCATTAAGCAAAATTGCGACCAACTTTGCGCTTAGTCTATAATAAGTTACATGGCATAATAACTTATATTTCCTGTTGAATATTATTAATATACCTTTTTAGAGAAGGATTACCTGTTTTAAATGTGACAACAACAACCATCACTGACTAGAATAAAGAAATTATCAACTACATTTTAGATTTGACAACCGTTTACCTAGCAAGCCGCCCCGGCTTCGACGGGTGCAATGCTGATAGTAAACATACTACAGAATGTCCTTATATACAACGCTCACAGCTTTTTGTCGAGTTTTCATTAGAGGTTACTCTTGAAAGAGTGATACATAATTGGCCATGTGAAAAACACTCTAAACTCAAATCTAAGGCACGCGCCGCATTGCATATACCTACTTAGGAAATTTCGGACTCTGTCTGCCGTGATCGGGTAGCCCAGTGGTTAGGGCGTCTGCCACGAAAGCAGGAGGTCGCTGGTTCAATCCCAGCCCTGCTCGCCGGGGGCCTTGGTCACTTTTTCTGCAGTATATGGCATCTCTTTCAATTTATAATTCATATATAGTAGTGTGACTACTTAAAATAAAAACAATAAAACATGAATGAAATATTTATTACAAGTAATAAATGATTAGATGCGTGCTTTACAATTGTAAATATTCTTTGTTGCACCACAGATGAAACCAAATACAGAACATATTAACAATGTAAACAAAGGTAACAACGAATGTAGGGAATATTCTTTTCTAATTATACAAAGAACCAAAGTCAATACCTAATTTACAAAACCCGATTAGACAGATTAGGAAAACATTGCTTTGGTTACAGATGCCTAATCACCGAGATTATGTAGACAATAGTTTAAGGAAACAGTGAATCAAGGCCGGGGGAAGGCAATAAATTAGCATTCGCATTACAGAGTCCGGACTGGAGCATTCCAGAAGTGAACGACATATCGCCAATATCGGTTCGGAATTCGTGCAGACCGTATTAGCAGTTTGAATACTTTAGATACTATTGTAAAGGTTTTACCTTTACAGCCGCCTTGATTTGTTGGAAGGGCTGGCTTTAAATGAGTATTTCAAATGGAGAACTCTAGCCAGTGCTGTCACACCAAGGGGGTGATTATTCATGATGGATTCCGTGCGTGGCAGCCTACACGTAAGGTTCTATGTTCGATAATATGAAATATAAAGATTATATTAATTATCCATAAAACGTGCCACTATGCCGAACCCTTTACACTAACTATTCACAAGAGTTATCTTAGAGAAGAATTCTGGTAAGACAATGGAAAAAAAACTATTATAATATAACCAAATTCTAAGACAGAGTTTCATCAGTCCTTAATTCATATTATTGTGGACTATGGCCCAAAACTCTCTTGACTAATGAGCGAGCCTGTGCCTAGCAGTAGAACTTGTAGAGAGCGTGCATCAACTAGGGTCGCCGGGACTGGTTTTCTATGGCGAGTGCCGGGATTTTCGGGACATTCAGGATTTTCAGTATGTAACGCTGGGAGCATACCTTAGGATCAACAATAGTACCTACTGAATAAATAGACACCCTGAACCTTGAAGTGTCGTGGATATAAATAAATAATTCTGATTTATACAGTTCCACCAACGCGCAAGTTCCCTATGACACATCGGTCGATAATCATATGTGATAATTTTTAGTAAAAGGCACCACTTTATCCATTGTTGATAAAGTTCATTTCTAAATGAATATTTATGGCATTAGCGCCTTATCGGCTAGCGACAAAGTAGTATCTTTTACCAAAAACGATCACATATTAACATTTGTACCCACACGAGTTTGGTATCATTATCATAATCATTACCTCGAAGAAAGTTGGACGATCGCGGAATTATTAACCCCCAGATTTCGCACCTACGCAGCTGGGTTAATCAATTAACTATTCTCACTAGTTGCCATGGTTAAGGTCTGTTGGGTCACTTTTCAAATCACGGGTTTCATTGCATTAAAATTTCATAATATAACATTATCTTTAACATTAACATTTTCTTTCCATAATGGGCCATCTACCAAGCAATGTCAGTAGATCATACTACAATGTTTCTTCTAACAAACTGTTCTTGACGAGATATTATAACAACAAGAAATAGTTCATTAACCCAGCTCCTAAATACATAAAGAGAAGATGATTTTATTCATTAAGAGGAACTCGACTAAATTATATTCGCTTCGGTCAGACCACATAATCTAATTACTTTGTAATTCCAAAGTTTCGTATCTGCCAAAGACCACAAATTATTTGGCGACGTTTCTCTACACACGGCCGAGTACTTTAGTTAATGAGATTGGCTTACGACTTGTTCTTTATCTGATCAATTCACGTAATAAGATGACTTGTTCTACTTCTGAAACATTCAGTTTTAGTTAACATTACGAGCGATTTAGATGTCACCGATATACGTTCGTAATATGTTGCAATTCAAAATGTATCATTTTATTTTGTTTTTATTAAATAAATTAACACAGCATTACAGTTTAACACCAATGCACTGTGAAAATCATAAATTATAAATACAAAACACAAAAGAGAGACAAAAACATACAAAAATCACTTAGTACTAGGCGACGTAATAGCGTGGCTCCGTTGCGTCGTCTGAACCAGCGGCGCGGGATTTGGCAGGTTGCCCCAGAACCGCCGAAACACGACACCCTTCGGCCAGAAGTCTGCCCTCGCGATGGTGTCCTGCAGCGGCCGCGGTACGCGCACCACAAACGAGCTGAAGTGCACGTAGTGGCGCGACTGCAGCTGCTGCACCCTCAGCGTATAGCCAGTCTTGCGGTGGACATACTCCACCACGTCGTTAGCCACGGCGGAGTAGTGCAAGCGCGACACGTAGAGCGCTCTACTCGGCGCGTGGCGTGGCGACCCGTAGACCTGAATTAACCAGCTCGGCCGTGCCTTGTAGAGTCTAACGAGGCGCCTTGCGCGTCTTGCGCTTTCTTTGCACCAGTGTGAATCCCTCCTTATCCACAACGGTGCAGGAGGGCTTCTCTTTGGGAGTCCGTACTTCACCCGTATTGCAGGGTGCGTTCACCCGGTTCGCTGCGACTTTCTGACCGGCAACTTCAGCATATAGACACGCTGACGTGACTTCGACACCGGTGGCGGCCGAACGCGCGGGAGCACGCGGGCGGGGAAACAGCGCGAACTGCACATTTTACAACGTCAGCCACGCGCAAACTAACCGACTCGGCACATCGGTCATCGCCATCGGTCTTGAAATTTGAAGCCGCCAACCGAGCAGGGGCGCTATTTCGCAGACTGGCTACCTCATTGCGTAATTCGGCGATTGTGACTTGGGCCGCTTCAAATTTTAAGATTACTTCGGGCTAAGCTTGTTTTAAGGGCCACGATGTCTTCAAATAAGCCGCGAACATCCGGGTGATCCAGTGTATTAGGCGGCAACTCCGGAACTCGGTCTTCGTACTCCCTCAGGATTTTCTTTATATCACTGAGGGACTTTTTATCTCCTCTCCGGTGAGGAACATAAGTGCCGGCAATTCCTAGGGGCAATTACAACACCTTTTTTGCTGTACAGATGTCATCGACGGAGAAACTCGACGCCCATGAACTGAACCGTACAGCAGTCTCCAGGTCTATCCCTCCTTCCCGCGTCAGCTTCTCTTTCTGCTGCAGAAAGGCGAGGAACTCGTTCACGATGGGTTGACTTTCGGCACTCATCGTGCCAAATCGCAAGCAGGGGCGAGGCCGCGCAAATTTCGCAATTAATTATTTAATTACTCATCAATGCGTTTACGTCGCTGCGCGCATTGGACACGACTCATATGTATGTAATGTATATATATCTCATAGGTTTTAAAAAACTGACGTATAGTAATTGGTTTATCAGTCTCGTTAAGCGATATTTAGATTTTTAAATAGTGATAATAATATGTTTTAATTATGACACAATCGCTAAACATCGCTATCAATGTTCGTATTTCATTGTACTCGGTAAGGGTAGCAAAAGTAGAATAGATATATTCGAATATTTTAGTAATAATGTTTAAATTATTCTTTGTTTTTACACTCAGTTATACTGTGGTAAACTGTACACATGCTAGAAGAAGTTTATATTTTAAATATGTCATAAAACCTTAAGACTCATTTCGCATTCGAAAAATAATACATTCTAGGTAACAATAATATTACACGGGTCAATGAAATCTGTATCGAAGTCGGACTATACCTTTGTCGATTAATGGTGAGAATGTGATACGCATTGTATCACGCTTTTACGCTCCGAAATCTGGGAATCTGAATTTAAAATATGGTACAATGAGCTCTGGGCGCAGCGCTTTAAATTAAACATAAATACGAGCATTAAGTGCCTACATGAATCACAACTGAGTGTCCACACCAGATTATAACAGAACTTTGAATTTTATTTTATAGTGCTGTTCCTTCCTGACAGTTTAGTACTTGGGTACCTTACCTACATTTGCTATTTTTGTCTCTTCACAACATTGTACTACTTAACTTTATCGACAATGTTCTTAACTTTTGGAAATATGAATGCCAAATGATACCTAAATGTTCCGTGAAAATATTAGAAATATACGATTGTAACGAACGCAATTCGATTTGCTGTTAATTTGATACTCAGCTCTTTATCAGAAATGGGAAAAGAGTTATATTTCAATTCCAAAAATGTAGCTAAAAGAAACAACCAGATTCCAGGACAGATGAAAGTAAATAAAACCTTGTTAAGAAATAAGTGAAACTCGAAAAGTCTCATCCATTTTCTGGTAATTAAGAAAGAATTTTCCTTATTTCATATTAATAATAGGAATTTTTATCAACTGTATTTAAATTAACCTGTCCGAGGCAACCTACCATTTTAATTTTGTCTTAGAAATAGGTAAATTGCTGTTTTACATGATTCAAATGAATATCCACTTTGTTAGGATAATTTGCTAGTTTTTTATCCAATTCACAAGAACATTACATTATGTCTGCGTTAATCCTAGTACTCCCATATTCATGCGCAGCAGTAATCATAATCGTATTTGAATAGGTTCAAAGTTTGAGCACAGTTAACAGGTGAGGGGTACGTGCTCCGCTTATCAGTAGTATTCTCATCACGCATTCAGCATGGCTTACACGGCTACACGCCGGGGGGTTCACACTCGATTCAGGCACCTTCTGTATGAATGCGTAATTAGGGTTCAAGTGCCCATGAAGGTGCAATTTGCGATGGTAAATACCCATTATGTGGTGTTTTGGTAACAAAGATAATGTCTATAAAGCGTTTGATTAAATTACGATTACGATTCGCGTACTTTTGTGTTAATCGCCTTTATGTATGGTCAGTGTCAGATATTGCCATATTTTAACACATGATTTAATCGTACCTTCTGTATAAATGGGTCAAACAGATTAAAGAAAAACGTTACTTTGTAAGGTGCGTTCGACTAAGATCGGACAACGGGTAAGATCGTATGATTCGATTTAGGACTTAATGCGGGCATTTTTTTAAATTATGGCAAGCGGACACGATGCGCCTTTTAATGTTGCTCCCACCTTCAGTCCGTTCTTGTTGCTCCGACCGTGAAATATGTGCGATTAAGTAAAAATGAACCAAAAAAATATTTTATTGCTGTAGCTGGAATTATTCTTCGCCAGTTTTTTTTTGGATATTTGGTAAAATGTATGCACTTTTTTTTAATTTTTACAGACTGTACCTATATTATTTTTATTAAATTTGTGACAAATCTGTATAATTGAATTTACGATACGACATCTGTAGACGAAGATGCGGTCTTACCTGAAGTGGTTTAAGATCGGACTCTAATCGTCCGATCTTAAATCCTCAGGAAAGCTCAAACTTTTCGCGAGTCACAGTCAGTTTCGGTATACAGTATGTTATCGGCATACGTGCGTTTATGAAAACGGTTAATAAAATATAATAAAAACGGAGAAGGATTTAAAAAGCGTGTATCTATTTTGTATCCTTTTTTAGACTACTTTTGGGGTCATTGACACCACCAAAAAAGATTGAGAACCACAATTTCTTCGATTTTGTGTAAGGTACAAGATCAGCTGGAAAAAGTGTAAAAAAATTAAAATCGTGTCGGAAATGAAACTCCTGTGTACTGATTGGGCAATTCTGATATATACAAGTCAAAGAGAAAAAACGAATATTTTTCAATACTAAACTCTTTAATACTGGCAATAGGAGCTTACTTATAGGCTTGTCCATTCTTACACCATCAGGTAAAAAAAATCACATTTTTTTAGTTTTCTAAATTTAAACACTCAGTACACACGTACCTGAAGGTCTTTAAATATAACATATTTTATTTTCATAGAATATTTCATCATGATCATTTTGTTATATGAATCATGTCCGTATATACTACACACAACTCACACAAGCTGAGAAAAAAATGGAATCCAACCTCATCTCATCATCATCATCATTTCAGCCGAAAGACGTCCACTGCTGGACATAGGCCTCCCTCAAAGATTTCCACAATGACCGGTCCTGCGCCACCCGCATCCAGCGGACTCCTGCGACCTTCACCAGGCCATCAGTCTACCTTGCGGGGGGCCTACCCACGCTGCGCCTTCCGGTACGCGGTCGCCACTCGAGAACCTTTCCGCCCCAACGGCCATCGGTTCTACGTGCTATGTGTCCCGCCCACTGCCACTTAAGTTTAGCGATTCGGAGAGCTATATCGGTTACTTTGGTTCTGCTGCGGATGGTCTCATTTCTGATACGATCTCGCAGAGAGACTCCTAGCATAGCTCTCTCCATTGCCCTTTGGGTGACTTTGAGCCTTCTTATGAGGCCCATAGGCAACGTCATCTCAACCCACCCAAAACCTTCCGAAACTTTGCCGAACGCACCTTATATGTTTGAAGGCTCTATAGACATGACGATACGATTTGTCACATGCGATCTGCAATACCAAGTGTGGCATTGATTATTTGGTTAATGCGAAGTAAAGAAGATAAGATAAACATTTTGAAAATGTTCTTAATTGTTCAAATGTAATACAAATTATTTCTTATAGGGTACGAGTTAACCCTCCAGTGAATGAACACCCCCCAGTGAATGAAAAAAAGCAAGTTTTCTGCATAAAATAAGAGTTATAGTGATTGCTATCACTTGTACTAATTGTTTTCTTGTTCAGAAGTCTATTTCCTATGCAATGGAAACAAATACGTATTTTATAAGAGAGACAAAAAGTGTACAAGAAAAAAAACTTACCTACAAAAGCCCAATTAAAAAAATAATACCCCGTCTAAAAGGTCCGCCTGCGGCATGGTCCCCATGACACTGGCGGCGTTACCTTTCTGCACAGCTATGGCGATACGTTGGGAGAGGTAAGCGCCAGCCGGTCCCCCGTAATCTCAACAACCCGCGCCGACAGAGCCCTTACAAAAGACTTTGTGTCAGCTAACCAGGGACCCAATGTCTCAACTGCGAGCGCCGGAAACTCGTAGTCCTTAAGTAAGGACGAGTATTTGCAGCATTTGAGAATCTGGGCCTGATCAGCTGCAGCGCCAGCCTTAATTCAGGTCACCTGAATGTGGGACTGTGCGAAGGTGTCAACACATGTTGCGTCCCACACCAGGGCCTTACCTAGTTATAAATTAAAAGTAAATTTATTTTCGACCATATTCAATACGGTAGACGTTTGAAGTTTACGTGTTTCTTTTTTTGAATTTTGTATGGAGAAATTAGATTCAAATTAAGAACAGCGTATATTTGGAGTAACATTTGAACTACCTATTTGATTTTTACCAATACTATAAGCTTTAGTTATTTGGTTAGATTAAGAATGATACCTTTTATAAATGTACACTTTGCTAACAAATTTTGCGAAGAAGTATTTAAATTTTACTGTTTCATTACTAGCTTATCAAATGTTCTAAAACCAGTTAATAAAGGGGTGTTCATTTACTGGTGTGAGCATAATTTAATTTTATTTCAAATCTAAACCATAACGTAATGGTATGCTCATGTTCTTGAGGTTCTGTTCTGTTTTACGTAATGATTAATAAAGAAAATGTCTTCACTTTGCTTTTAAAATGATTTATAATGCTGATTTAACAAATGTATTTAATGTACATTCACTGCGTTTCACACTGTTCATTCATTGGTTTTTCTGTTCATTCATTAGGTTTTTCGGTACTTTTTTATAAAACATGCTATAACTCTAAAAGTATAAAAGTACAAAAAAATCGCAGAAATTACATTCTAGTTTCTTAAATGACGATTGATCATAACATTATAAAAGTAGTAAATACATACTAAGAAATTATTTTTCTAAATTGAAAAAGTGCTTAAGTGTCCATTCACTGGTGGTCTTACCCTACTTGTTTTTTTTTTGCATCTGTATTGAAAAACGTCTTCGATACACACTTTCTGCACTAGCATCGAAATAAACTACTATGTAGCTTTCAAGTAATGACACCTCTATTTTTTTCTAGTTATAGACCATACATGGTAACATGGTCAATGTACTACTCGCCGAAATATCAAAATTTTCCAAGCGGTACTTCCTACCAAAAATTAGCAATAATATGTGTTGTGTGGTGAAGTTCTGAGCGCCTACCACGAACCGCGAACGAAAGTATACCTCCCTTTCGCACTTGAGATCTCTCACTCAAGTGCGACAGAGAGGTGAAACTTCGTTCGTGGTTCGTGGTAGGCCTTCTGTATTCAATCGGTGTTTGTGTCACTACTTCACGGCCACATAAAAAAAATATTTTATTGGTCTGTTTTTCCTTTTTTTTATATGACAACTGTTATTCATTTTTTGGGTATCGATGGATACCTAGATAATTTAAGACCATTATTTCAAAATTTGAAGCAAAACGACTACACGACGTTAAACGACCGAAAAACAATCCAAATCCTCAAAAACTAACACTAGCAGGATGTGATACTCAGCATAAATATTCTTAACCATAAGAGGTACTCACAAATAGTAGTTTATGCAACAGTGATATAATAAGGGTTCTTAAAACTTGACGGTTACTAAAAAAAGTTGACAGTTAGAGTTAGAGTTGGCAACGTTATAATGTATACTTTTTTAATATCGGTGTCAGTCATCTAATTGACAGATAGAAGTGCTAGAGTAGAAAAATAAAATTGAGTCAAATTGATTTAAGGGCCAACTTACTACCCTGGAAACCCAACTATTATGGCCTTTATGTTTAATAAAAACGTCATTATTTTATTGTGGTAATTCCTTGGCGTAATGCCGAGCACTGTTACACATTGTGGCCATGTTTCTTATATCACACGAGGTGAATTTATAATAAAGCAAAATGTAATCAATGATCCTATATTATACTATACCATATTTACAGCGAGTTCGTCGCTCGAGGGCGTCGATGGCGTCGCGTAATTCTTAGATCCTAAAAAAGTTTGGGAAGTCCTGGATTAGCAGGTACGAGTATATCTCCAATTTAAATATTATCTAAAGCTAATGTTAGAGTGGGTTGGCAAAACAACCTTCTAAGGCCTTAGGGGGTTGTATTACCATAAACCGAGCTTGTTCATTTTTCCCCGCGCACATTCCGCCGTACCATATTATAAGTTGAAATGTCTAATAATAACGTTAATATTTGCATTAAAAAAGTATATCAGTCTTCAGAACAGAGTAATATCTGCGAGCATACAGAGACGAGCTGAAAATACCGTTCTGCTAGTTTCTATAATTTTTTGCATTTTGTATCATTATTTTGTAGAGATGGAGCGATTCCGTGGGAACTCAGGAGGCTAAGCTGACCTAATATTCTCGTTTTTTTATCCATTGTCTCGGTAGCTGTCGCAAACAAATCACACATAGTACGACAAATTATCAAATGGCAAACATCCTATTCGTGGAGAAGATCTTTGTTCAATGATTGAATGATAAACAGATCACAGCTTTCGGGATCAGGTCGAAAAATCGGTAAACTTTAAAAAACAATCAGGCATATGTATTTACTTTTGGTGCCATAGCTTCAAAATGTTTTATAACTTGCTTCTTAATATGTACTTTTGAGCAGAGTTGTACTTGTATACAAAAAAGGCATAAATAAAAATAAATTATAGCGAACGCTTTGTTTGATTATCACGCCTCGTGACAGTCTTTTTGTTTACTAGTCTCTCATGCGTGGGATGTATGCCAAAACGAACGTTGATATTATTCATAAATTCACCCATCTCCGCACTTTGACGTTTGTATTTTACCAACTGCGAGAATACCCATTTGATGAAACGTTGTCTGGCTACATGTCCGATTCAGTTCTTAAACATTTTTGTTTGCAATAGACGTACTGTATCGCATTTTTCACGCGATAAACGTTTAATAACTTTGAATCACCAACAACTTTGGTTGGTGGCCCCAGCGGTAAAAATGTGCTACTTTCAATCCGAAAATCGCGGGTTCCAATCCTGGCGGCTCATACCAATGAGATTTCGAAACTTACGTACGAAATATCATTTGATATTAACAATCGCTTTTTGGTGAAGGCAAACATCGTGAGGAAACCGGACTAATCCCAACAAGGCCTAGTTTACCCTCTGGGTTGGAAGGTCAGATAGCAGTCGCTTTCGTTAAACTAGTGTCTACGCCAAATCATGGGATAAGTTCCCAAAGCGGACCCCAGGCTCCCTAAATAAGCCAGGAAAACGCTAGGAAGAAGGAAAAACGTTAAACAACGTAAATAGCCGAATAAATAAGGAGTGCTACCTACTATCAGAATAAATTTTTAGATTTGATTAATTTGTCAGAGTTCCCAAATGTTTACTAGCCTGTTAATCAAACCACCTCCTGGTTTTTGTTTCTGAGAATAACTAACTTGGAAGAGCAACTAGTAATACGTTCAATTAATTTTCCAAGCTAAAGGAAAATACATATTGAATTTTGCGCACCAATTGGAAGCAATAAAGTGTTTCTTCGAACTGGTGATGCAAAAATGGTGTTCTCTAATAACTTCGCCTAAATTTAGCGAACTTAATACTGCTAGTCTATGATGGTCGGGTTTTTATCGTTTACCGACGTTGCTGTCACGTTCTAACAAGTATGTATGTGCGAAAGTGACGCATAGCGTGATAAGCGATAAAATGGCAACCATGCTAACCCTGCAGGAAGATTTTCGTAATCAAACTCAACGTTAAAATAAAACTTTTTAGTACATTACGATAAAAGTGCGAAAAGGAAATTCACAATGAGTGGCGACAGAATAAATCACAACCGAAGGGAATGTTTTAAACGACACGAGTTGCAAATGACCTATTCGCACGAGTATCGTACGACATTTTACAGTGCATATGGCCCTTTGATTTTTGGCATAGGCACAAAAAGTGCTCATGTGTACTGTAAATATGTACAGTTTTACGAGCAAGGTAATATTATAAAGAAAATGATTTCATTGCTTTACTTGGTATGACCTTAAACCCTACCTATGTAAAAAAAGTCAGGATTGCATAAATAAATAAATATTATGGGACAATCTTACACAAATCGACTTAGTCCCACAGTAAGCTCAATAAAACTGTGGGTTTTTCTTATTGTCGAGGGGCGTGACTACCATTCACGGTTTTTTGTCTGTATCCCTCACAACGTTCCTCGAGGCACTCCTATTCTGTGCCATTTGAAGGCAAGCCTGGGCGTTGGATCCTGTTGACGCCTTAATGAAGTCCACTAAACCAAACTACCAAACTATCCACCAAGTAGGTATGATGAGATAAATAGAATATTTTCTTCTGTTTCGGCGATTGTCATTCTTTGAAATTAAACACTTTAGAACAGATTTATCGCGTTTATTAACATCATGACCCAACGATTCGAGCCCTTTACAGCACTCTTTTTCACAGGGTCGAGTTCACGTTCGGGGCGAACCACTAGCTAAGTATATGCTCAATTAAGAACAGTTTAGGGTTTGTGTTTTTTTTGTATTTTTTGTAAAAATATCCCGTTAATTGGCCCGTCCCAAGGCAGACCTTAGACGTACGACAGTATTAATTACCCGACTTTGCTGGGCATTGCCCGGCTAGGGTTGTGCATTTTCAGGAATACGAATAAAAAAAAGAAATTTAAGCTTCATTGCACAATTTAAAATAAGAGTACAAATGGCGTGCGGGATCTTAAACATTGAAAATAAATAGAAAACAATAATACATAGCCTTACAAAAAAAAAACGCGTCCAGAATTTTTTTTATTCAATATTTATATTATGTACTATAGTTTCGCCCCATTTCAGTTTTAGTGCTTTGTTATTATATTTAAGACCCCCAAATGATGTGTAGTTACAAAAAACACGACTACACAGGCTTTTGATACACCAATTTTCTTTTGATCACAACTGTCAAATGGCGAACTACAAAATAAAATAAAATGCTCACACAAGATCGCGGACGAAAGCGGCCCAACCCCGAAGCGCACGACCCACATCCTCGCCCGCGCCGTCCAGCTCCAGCTCCTCGCAACCGTCGTCAGGCGAAGAATATGCCACAGCGCCTGACGCGACCACCAGCGAGTCGAGCAGCGACGAGCGCGGGCAGTCACCCTCGCCACCACCACCACCAGTGCGACGAGGACGACCTCCGCTGCCGCTTGGAGCCTGCGGGGCATTCGGCTCCCGCTGCCGGTGGTGTAGTACGCTGCATGCGATGGACTCAGATTATGAATGAGAACTGCATGCGCGCCTACTATGGGGCTACAGAGGGGGAACCCGGCTATCCGCGTACCGTTCTAGGATGCTGCCTCTATTTCAGGCTCTTTCGAGCAAGAGAGGTGAAAATAAATATATTTTCAAGAACAAGAATATTCAATGTGCAATATTGATCAAGCAAGACATCACTTCTAGCCCAGCATATCTAACACGTACAGAGTGCAGGCGAGCCTTTGTTTATGGCAAACCAGTAGCAGTGTTTGAGGCCTCCATACACAACAACAACAACAACAACTATGATTTTAAGTCAATAATTACAAAATATTTACGCTGTACCGCATGTCATATGAAGTAAATTGTCAAAATTCGAACTATATTAGTTATCGCTAGAGTTCAATATTATAACTGCGATATATGGTTTTGTATGCAAGTAATTAATACTTTACTTTTAATGGTTTTACAGTGACATTGAGTGTTTTTTTTTCCAAATAATATAAATTTATTTCATTCTACTGGAACAACGGATTCAAATAATAATGAATTTGTCAGGTTTATTAACACCATGACCCTACGTGTCGAGCCTTTTAAAGTGTTTCATTTCAATGAATACTAATCGCGGTAACAGAAGACAACATTATCTCACTTTGTTTACCACCTGCCTCTGTATTAATCAGCATATCCGGCAATCGGGGAAATTACTCGGTGGCGCTATATATTATTGCCATTATGTGTTTTTTTTTTCCAAGTATATATATAGTTTTGCTCAGAATAGAAAATTCAATGTATTGTTTTATCTTCAAGTTCCAATAAGTATTTTCTTGACCTCTAAAAAAGATTCAAATTTTAAAGTTCAGATCAAAAGGGCCTATTTCTTTCTTATAGCATGAGAAAAACAAGAGACAGAGGAAATTTACTTGTGAAATAAAAGGTTACAATTACTATAAGTACGAAGCTAAAGAAAGCAAATTACCTAAAACAATATTAAAACAAAATAAAAGGATTCCAATGCAAATTGACACAGCAGATATGACAACTCGGCATCTATGAGTGAATATAAAAAGTTTAATAATTAAATTTATGTAGCCTGAACTTATTTTTAGTACAATTATAAAGCACGAATCAAATCATTTATTAAATGTAATAAATGTTTTGATTCATGTTCTTGTGTTTTTTTAAGTAGTCACACTATTATATATAAATTATAAATTGAAAGTCAATTTATAATTTATTTTTAGTAGTTAAGTTTAATTTCATAATAAAGAGTTATCCCTATCAAAAGAGTTCATCTCCGTAATGTACAAATCAAAACGGTTTATTTTCTCATAGGCCGTAACAAAACGGCTTATTTCCAAAAGTTCGCATCAAAAGGGCTTAATTCTGAAAAGTATGGTAAATTAACAATAATTATATTACTAAAACATAGTGTAGTGCCATAATATTTATGTCAACTTACTAAATACAATATCGAAAATAACGTAATATAATCGAAATGGAAACCGTGGATTTATGTTTCTTTCAATTTCCCAAAAAAAGTTTGAAAGTGGAAATAAGCCTTTTTTGAAAAGTGGCTCTCTATTATATCCGTGATACTAATGTAACAAATCAAATCAATTTGTTTATTTCGAATGTCGTCCTACACTCGGCTCGCGACGCCAACAGCAGCCATGAAGACCGAAAAGGCTTCAACGGACTTATTGTACCAAATAATTTGGTAGCGTGCACTTTAAGAGGCTTAAGTCATTTAAATAATTTAATTAACAAAGAATCTGAAGCCTACACTAAGCTCATTTATTATCTTCTCGCGAAAAGGAGGAAAAACTGTGCTAAATATTTCAGTATGACAGAGAAAATGTAATGAATAATTTAGTTTATTCCCGAAAACTTCCAAAATAATACAGACTTACAAATGATCTAAAGGTGCATTCCACGAGTAATGTAATGCTTTTGCCTTGTATGTTGTATGGCAGCTACTTGACTAATACGTTAAGCTCGAGAAGATACTGCAAATTTGTTAGCCGAATCATGAAATATTATTATTTTTACATAGGTACCTACATATATTACATAAATATGTTTTTCCCCATCACGGAACAATGGTGTTCTGAACCATTGGGAGGCGTACGCGGAGCCGAAGCTAACACGCAGAATCCCTTTCGACAATTTATTGAAATGTAAGGGGTACACCGAGCGGATGTTGCACCTGCCCGAATCATGGGACGCACGCAGAGGCGGCACCCGCCAAGGTGTAAAGACTATTGAGATTTCATGGAATCTAAAATATACTGGACTATTAGGTGAAGGTGGTGGACTAAATACTGGGTAATGGAGAATAAAATCGGACTTCTGCCTAACAAAATGGTAAGCAATTTTATTCCGGCAGTCGGTGACTCGCCCACATAAGATGGGCCCCCACAAAAAGCGACATCAATGGCTCAAGCGTAACATCGGTATGGGCGCTGGGGGTAAAGAGGCGTCACTGGACTTTATTATTATTATTATTCCGTTTATTAATTTTCTTTCTAAAGTTAGGCTTTTACAATATGACTATAAAAATATATAAAGCCTAAACACGTTATAAAAAACATAACCTAGAGTGCCGCCGGCAGCGGAACAGGGCCCAGGCTGCCGGTGGTTAGAGCCACAGAGAAAGGAACCGCCGGACTTTACGCGCCGTGTCCAGAATTACCGCCTTCTGCATCTGACCCTTGATCCAGCCATTTAGCGAGAGTCTCTCTTGATGTTGGTCGAAACTCGTCGCTATGAAACCGTTTGCTGAAATGGCTATCGGAACAATGATCGTCGAATTAACATCCACATTATTATTATCAGACACAAAATCGCTACCTTAGCGTTTTCAAAAGCATTAGAAGAATCACATTTCATAATGGACATTCGAGTGAAATACCCCTAAAATACCTACATAGTTTGGCCGCAGACTTATACACCTTATACAATAAATTACTATTAACATTTACCCAATCGGCACAGATTAGTAGGTATCAGTTAATCACTGTGTTTATAGGCTAATAAATGGGATAAGTGACTTATGAGCTTAATCCTCATGAGAGCCATCTATCTCACCTTTCTTTGCTAATGAAGATCCACTTACGGCAAGTATTTACTATAGTCTGACAAGCAAATAAACGCAGTAACAGTGGGACAAAAATACTATATCTATCGCCATTTTCGAGGTGGTAATACTATCATAGCGTAAGAAAAGACGGTATGATGCTCTCTAACCTACTGTTAGGTACTGCGTTCGTTTGCTTGTCAGACTATATCTACTATTATTGACTAGACACGAATACGTAGATGACGTACTATGTTAGTAAGTACCTCACTAGTACATAGCTAGTGGTAAATAAAAAAAAAAGTATTTAAACATTACACATAGTTGTAGTATTGAAGAAGAGACGAACGTCAATAGACTAAGAATTTTTAGTTAGATAAAAGTGCATCTGAATCAACATAATTAAATTATTACAGGTAAAGTAATGCATTTCGCTCGAATCTAAAGCATCCTACTGAAAAATTATACAAACAACCATCCCAATAGTAACACGTTAACATTTTACAGTCAATTACACTTTCCTAGGGACAAAACCTAGACCGTGTAGGTAGACTAGGTGACCTTGAAGACAAATTGTGTAGCCTACCTACATGGTACGAGTACCTACATAGGACCTATCCCAAATCGCTCTGTAGGACCAAACATTTGATTATCACTAGAGCATTCCCAGGGCGGCTATCAACTCACGAGCATAGTCTATTTGGGACGTTTGCTTCAGGTTTAAACGTGATAAACTATGTAAATCCAAAGCTTTGTTTAGATACGGTCCAACGACAAAAGTAGGTACGCAATAGTTTACTAAAAACTCTAATAAGGCAAATAAACGAAAATATATTTTCGACGTCAACTGAACATTAGGTATGTATATTAGATTGTTATAATTATATAACTCGTGCTAACAGTAGAATTTATCAAACATATGCATTCCCCACGTCGACTAACATTTGTTTCATATTTGGTATACCCTCGTTTTGTCGAACAACTTTTTGCCTAATTTCAGTTCGCCTAAAAACGTTTAGTATAATCAACGGTTTGCCTAAAGTCATTTTACATAAACTCGTTACACACAAAAATCATTACATCGAAAGTCGTTTTGCCTAATGGTCATTATGTATAATTATTGTTTCGTCGAATATTATTTTGCCTAATTATCGTTTCGTCGACTGCCATTTCGACTAATTATCGATTTGCCGAAAAAAGATATACCAAACATAGGGGAACCAATAAGTAACCAATAGATGATATTAATCAACAAATTAGATACCACCGCTTGAAAAAAAAACATTCAAGCAAGGTTAGGTTATAAGAAATAAAACTTTTTTTTTACCCGATCGACCGGATTGGTTAGCTCGCGCTCGTTAGTTTTCTAGGCTAGGGCAGAGTAAAGAGCGAGATAAAATACTTACTTTTAATTAGTTGATAGCTTACCATCACCCTCACGAAGTCTAAAAAAAACCGGCCAAGTGCGTACGACCACGCATAATGGTGGGTTCCGTAGCTTCATTAGATAAGAAAACCATTGGGGTAAAAGGGAGTAAGTGCCTAAATATTACTAAGGCACTTACGCCCTTTTATTATTTATAGATTTTTGCCGAAAACTAAAAAACGGCTAAAAACGGCATAAAATTTTTTCAAAACAATTTTCTTAGTATTTATTAGTTTATATAACAGAAAGTATGTTCCCAGAGTCGACCTATTGGGTCGCCAATTATTGGGGGTTGACACTAATGCAATCCAATAATCGGAAGCAAAAAGCCAGGTATGTTCCCAGAGTCAGTTTAGGTACGACGGCGAGCGAAGCGAGGAGGAGTGTTAGGTTGAATCGTGACCAACAACACGCGAGCGAAGCGAGCGTGCCACCACATCAGAAAGTATGTTCCCAGAGTCGACCTATTGGGTCGCTAATTATTAGGGGTGGCAGAAAAAAAAGTACATTAGACCAAAAAAAAATTATACCAATTGAGTATTAAACAAAACAATGAGTATTAAACTTGTTTACTTCTAAGCCAGCATGCATCGGCCGCTGTCCAGATGTGACGGCTTTGTTCTTCACTTGTTTATGTTCATACCCACTAAGATTTAGATTTGTTACCTTGCTACCCTTATAAATAAAACAAAAAATATATACCTATACTCGCACTTACCGTATACTCAGATACTTTAGTTGAAACATTGTGATAGGGACGGTGAATCCTGACCCACCGTGATACAGTTTAAACTAGTACGGGGGTCAGATACACTTACTTACCTTTGGTTTTTACCATAGTATTCTAATAAGAGTTAAAACAAAACAATGTAAGTAGTACCTAAGCACTTTTGTCAGCTCAATAAAATACTTTATACTTTACTTTAATATTAGGTAAACTGAAATTAGGTATAATGATAGTTAGACGAAACGGGCCTTCGATGTAATGATTTTAGGCAAAACGAAATTCGATGTAATGAAAGTTCGACGAAACGAATACGTATACCAAGTGATATTAGGCAAACTGAAATTAGGCGAACTGAAATTAGGCAAAAAGTTCGTCGACAAAACGAAGGTAAACCTTCATATTTTCCTATTTCCATATCTGTTTCTGTGTGTATTTTTAATCTATTTATCATTAAAGTATTATCGTGTATTTTCGTCTCCAAACAACTGTCAAATAGAAATGCATTAAGCGAAAGTCGAAATACCAATACAAATACAATATAATATTTCGGAATATTGCAATTAATAACTAATACTTAAATTATACGTTTTATCTGACATAGTGATTTACATTATAATTACCGACTATTCAAAACTAGTACATTACTTTTGTACTTACTTATTAGTAGTGGTAAATTACGAATAAGTGTGAATTAACACGAGTTCGTAATTAATGTAACGCCCGTGATACAACATACATACAATGTTTTTGTCAGATAAATACACAATAATTATTAGCGGTAACAGTCCATTGTACTTCGCGGTAAGCGGCGTAGGGCGCGCCGCGCGAGGTCCTCCGGGAGCAAAATGTATGAAAATCCATTACGGCCATGAGCGTAATACAGCTCTGAGCTCATTAAGTCTAAGAATGCTTGCATACAATATAACCATTTACGAGCGAGTGTGATGAACTGATGAAATAGTATTTTATACAATCGTGATATAATGAAGAGTTTTTCAGTCGAGTACCGTGTTTAGGCCACGAAGCTTGCTGAGTGGCCTAAGTAAGGTACGAGATTGAAAAACTTAATTATATTACGATTGTATACAATACTTTTCCTGCGAGTCATCATCATCATCATCTATGGAGGAACAATTTCATCATTCAATTTCATTGACTTAACACGGATGTAACACAAGAATATGTAATTGCGCGCGGGGGGCGCGGTCGGGGCAGTCGCGGGGAGCGCGGTCGGCGCCGGCGCGGGGCGCGCGCTCGGCAAAGTCTCAGGCGGCATCGCAAATAAGTATAGAATTTGTATGAAATTCTATTATAGTTGCCTACAGCGTATCGAAATGAGATATTATAGTTGAGTTGGACTGTCTAATATCGAAAAGTATGAGCTTATAGTTTTGCCTATGTACTCGTAATTGACAGATTAAAGTCGGCGAGTAGAAAAAAGATATTTCGGCACTGTTACAATCGCCATGTTCATGGTGAAACTAACATAGTTGGTGTCGATGTTGATGTTACACCGTGAACGTGGCGCTTGTAACAGTGCCGAAATATCGGGACCTCACAAAAAGAAATAAACATGGTAAATATATCGTTTTAAATAGTTATTAAAAAAACACATTTCTTAGAGCGAAACGAAAAATGGAGAGAAATGTGGTGCATCCCAGAGTCGCGGGTTCGAGTCCCACCCGAGGTCATATTTTTTTCCACTTTTCCTTTTTTTCTAAGAAATTTGGTATCGTTCGTAGACATTTCGTTCGTAGATGTTTAAAATAATAGTTCAAAGTACCTAGTAAAGTTTTCATCCGTTTCTTCCTTCATCTTAAGCACTTGCAGCACAGCAGTTACAGCTCAATAAGTTCGATACTTTAAGATCACGACACAATACTCTGTCATTCTTTCACATATAACTTGCGTTAGTGCCTACTAATAAAATTATGAGCTATTTAGTGATTTATAGTTTTTTTTTCATATTATTCGTTTGTATGCCGATAATAATTAAGTAATTTGGAGCTATTATATTAGAATTACGGATAACACTCACGTATTTTTAATCACTATGCGCGATATGTTACAATATTTTTTAATTCAGTAATTTGGGGCTACTTTTATAGATTATGACGGTTATAAAAGCATCATTAAATTTAATTGACTTTATGTATTATTGTAGAAGATAAGAATTTTATAAGCTTATTCCTTCCGAATTATAATAGCATTATTGTACGTGACGAATAAAACCAACAGGATAGATGAAATGGTGACAGGTCACGGGACCCAGTTTCGTTTCCTTTTTTCCTTCCTTCAATTTCCTTCGATAAAGGTGAAAATGTGTATGACTTGTCGTCGTGTACTTACGGATGATAGGTTTTGGTCCTAAAAATGACGTATGATAAGTGATTGCATTGAGACGAGAATGATGATGAATGCATGGAATGACAAGAATGGACAGAATAAGGAATGAATATATAAAATAGAGTCTGAAGAAAAATAATGGAAAATCGCCACGTGTGGCATGTGATATGACAATAAGTGCATGTGATGAGGAGGAATGATAGTCATATGACCAGAGCGTGTACGAATGAATTTGGAGAGATGTAAGGCAAGTCAATAAAGAGGACTCTGTGAGATATCAAATGATAAATTAAAAGGGAGGAGCTAAGTGATGTGACGACGGGAAAAATACTTGATGTAACCCCAAGTAACAGGAACAAACGATATCAGCGAGCGAAGAATATTTCTTATAATCTAGTTTTTTTTTAAATAATTGAGTAGGTACAAATAGATTTTTAAAGAAGCAGTTTTATCTTAAAGATACCTCGTTTTATGGTAATTGTGTTAAATAAAATAAACAACTAATTATCCTATACTAAACAAATAATTGCGTTCGCTCAATTTTTAATAGACCCGCTTTACTGGCCCTCGATCCAGTTGTTCGCCAACCACTGAGCATGGGGGCAAACTGCCACGAGCAGAGTCAATAGTGAAAACGCTACGCCATTACGTAGCATGTCGTAGCGCTGCGTAGCGTAGCTGCTCGTAAATGGTGATATTATATGCAACCAAACTAAGAATCAATGAGCTGTATTAAGCCCATGGCCATAATGGATTTTCATACTACTTTACTGCCCGCCCGCCTCCTGGAGGACCCGCGCCCGACGCGAATGGCGCACGTAGCCGCCGCTCACCGCGGAATACTGTAATCTGTGGTACTACACTACCGCCAATAATTATTGTCTATTCTGCCTAGTAAGTTTATCTATTTCCTCGCAAACGTGATGAAAATCATTGTATGTATCACAGGTGGTACAGTTATTACGAACTTGTGTTAAAATTAAGCCCTCGTCTTCGACTTGGGCTTAAATTCATACTCCTTCATGATTTTTTGTTTACCGCCCTTAATACAGAATGAACTTATTATCTATTATATATATCGTTGTCTAGTACCCATAACACAAGCCAACACCACGTTGTAACAACTCTACATTATGTCCTCTCGTGAAGAATAGATATTTTAGCTCAGCTAATACCGATCACTGCTAATAATACAATGGTAACCACCAAGAGCGGTATTCAAATCTTAAATTTTGGATTTGGAATGATTATCGGCGCCCATTCGTGCGCGGAATATGGCAAATGAGTCGTGACAAGATAGCCATGTGACATCTCGCAAGCACTTATTCGCCTGTGCGAGATGCGCTGTGTCTTGTTGAGGGTATATTATGAGGTAGCATCAACCGGTTGATATCTGAAAAATATAAAATCAATCTCCATATTTCTGGATGTTTCTGTATATCATCTACATATTTGTACAGAAACGTAAAATTAAATTTCCATATAATGCCAGTTTCATTTCACTATGAGCGCGTTATATGTAATTGGCCTGTAGAGCGCGAAAATGTGTATGTCTATTATGTAAATGAAAATAGAAATACACATTTTCGGTGAAACGTTATTTGATATTCAATTCATTGGCTTTTAAGCAGCCTACATTTCACAGACTCATTACATGTGGGTCAGTGTGCACAATATACGTGGACGTATACCTAATAATTCAGACGTAACATGGTCACCAAACGCAGCTAACATCCCATGTGTCAAATACAGGCCCTGACCTATAACGTCCAGTCCAACCGTCTCTGGTCCCTAGTGGGTGTTTAGTCAACCTTGTGTTACAAATCTCAGTTTAATGGTTAGCCTCTAGATCCGGGGGTAGTGTAAATCACTTAATCCTGGAGTTGGCCGAACCACAGGAGTGCGGGCTGATAAAAACAAATAGACCAATCGGGGAAGAGTTCTTTCTACTCGACATTTATTCTCACGCTCGAATTTCTTATGTTTACAATAATATAATAAGGTACTAGGTTGGTAGTAAGTTTAGAAATCAGAAAACAATATCAGGCGTGACTCGACTAAACTATGAATAAGGAATTACCTGGGCTACGTTATCAGAATAGTACGAAATAATCATAGAATAATGACAATCTGAGACACTGAAGGCCTAGTATAAAAGTTGTACGACACTTACTTCTCCATTGCATCGCGTTAGCGTATCGAGAGTTCAAATTATGTTTGCCGTTTATTTAAAACATCCGGCAACTTTCATATTTTGACCCCTCGATACGGTAACGCGGTCGAGAAGTTAGATTACAGTGTCTCAGATTGTCATTATTGATGTCTTATTAGCACAACAGCAAATATGCAATGAATACGGTAGCAATTATAAGTCAAAATTAAAGTCAAACATGCTAAACCGATATGCCGGTCTTATACGTTCGGGCAATCCGTTAGACCTCCATAGTGGTTATGTCCGCCGGGCATCCGCCAGACGAATTTCCTACATTTATCGGCAGATCCGGTAGATATGCCCGAACGTATATGGCCAGCAATTGGCGGTTAATCAATGTAATACCTAATCATTTAGTAAGATTCACGAGGCAAGTTTGGCACTTTCGTTTGTGATGTCAAATCAAAAATGCCACCTATCGATATGGAATTACATCACCAAAATAGTATTGTCCTGATTTATGAAAATCCGGACATTCAATTTATATAAATAGCGACGACAACAAAAGCTATAGCAAATACACAAAACTATTAAAAGCTT
This sequence comes from Lathronympha strigana, assembly GCA_949128165.1. Classification (NCBI taxonomy): domain Eukaryota; kingdom Metazoa; phylum Arthropoda; class Insecta; order Lepidoptera; family Tortricidae; genus Lathronympha; species Lathronympha strigana. The sequence goes on along the minus strand of OX421907.1, from coordinate 6,733,256 downwards.
ATAAGTTAAAGCGGTAAACTCATCGTTCTTTGACATAAAATGTTCTCCGCTTTTCCAGATCTAACTGCTTTGATTACCTTTGGATAAAATAAACTAAATTAATTGTTTATTACATTTATGTTTCATAAGTTTCATAAATCTTTCAATATAATTTTTGTCTTGTACATGTAGGCGAGGCTATGTTCCAAATAAACTTTATTTAAAATCTATTCATCATTCATTTCATTCATTCAAAACACTTCAAAACATTTGTATACATACTTATTCTTTTTTATTCCCAGTCCCATGTCCAAGAAACTCGTGTAGCCATCTAACGTTCAAAAGCTACAAGAATTACCTATATAATTTTGCTACGAATGTAAGTACTTCACTATCGGTACTCAACGATATAATAGTAAAAGTATACGACGATAATCACGATACAACGATGTAATAGTAACTTATCGCAATATAAACATCTATCATTCCTCGTATGATTAATTATTCTTAAAACTAGTTAAAGGATGACACACACTAGAAAGGGAAAGACTCATGTGATAGCTCGGATCGGATCGGATCACGTGGCGTTTTCTTTAGAAACTGACAGATCGTCCCGTCCCACCCCGTACCGTCCCGTGTTAGTGTGAGTTATCTTTAATTAGGTTATTGTATGCATTCCCATATACATATTAACTGAATGATGAAATTCAAGTAAATCGCTTCAGCAAAACAATTTTCGTATCAATAAATCACTATTAACTACTAGGTACTTATTTAAAAAACGTAATTTTCTTTTTCAATTAAGGATAATAAATCGATTCGTTAAAATGATACCCAACATTAACTCACCAATATAAAATACCAGTGATACGTGATAAAGAATTGCGCGCATTTATGATACAAACAGAAGAATATAAACGTTACTTTCCAATCATGCGATGGGTACAAGGAGTATTTGCTATCTGTTTCTGATTGGGTCGTGGAGACATCGTTTGCCGAAATATTCTTCGGTAAATACAGTAATACATGCACCGCACCGCTCACAACCGGTATCGAAACAGCGGAACAGGAAAAGACATTTCTGAACTTTGCTGAATATTTATGTGTTTAACCGACTCTCAGAGGAAATAACAGAACACAAAGCGATTAAACTTTATATTTGTAGCTGTGAAATTCGACAAGAATTTTCAGCACGCGCTACTTAATGGTAATGCTATAATTTATATTCCAGCGTACGGGAGAACCAGGAAAATGCTCGGAAAGATTCCGTTTCCTCCCCACGGGTGACAATGTGTGACCCTTATATCCACATGCCTTATATCCTCTAGGCCCCTCATTATTGTTATCGGCAGACAGGGAATGGAAAAACAATCGATCTACGGACTACTTAATGCCCATTTATAACACAGGGCGGAATGAACATCAATATTGAACGAGACAAGTAGACAATGAACTTGTGATATCCAGTATTCCAGTATATTATTTATTATGAGTATTTAGGTTACAGAGTTCAGGTTTTTTTCTGTTCCAATTCAGATTCCAACAGATTAAAGTGAAATATCATTCCGATTACCACAGTAGCGACTGTAGTAGCAGTGGTGTCTTTGGTCTTTCGCATCTGGTACAGCCTACTCCATCACTAATTTTGTTATGGAGAATGTCATTGGAAGCCCGTTTCTCGGCTTATCCAATACTGTACAACAATGTTATGACCACCGGAATATAATCTCATCAATTAAATAAATCAGTTTATCTAACATTTTCTCCCACACTCTAGATACTTTGTTTGTAGAATGTAGGTTACATTATTTTAGTCATAACGTGGAGTATAACGTTATAGAACTGAAGCGTGGAAGCACCTTACCAAGTTACCATAAACATAGACAAACCACCTCAACATATTATACCTAGTAGATAAACCACACGGGAAGTTTCTTCTCCCTGAATTTCTACCACGTGTAGTAAGTACCCTTATTCTATTATTAAATGTATTAATTGGATAGAACGAACTAAAAATACATCTCTCTTTTAATTAGAAAGAATGTATCTGGAAGAAAACGAGTACAAAATAAAAAGCAATAAGATTTCCGTTTCGTTTCACTCGTGGAATCTCAGAAGTTCCAGCCCCCTGTTTGTTGCCAGTAGGTAAATAAAATAACATAGCTCTTTGTAGGTGCCGCGCTTAAGCTTACGGAAACTTTGGGAACATTTAGCGGGGAGCGCGATAGCAAATGTCAAAACACATAGTAAGTAGGTAATGAGAGTGAAAATGCGCGGAGCAGTCTCTGCAAAATCGAGAACTCATTAGCAAGTCGAACAACAAGCTCGCAAGTCATCGCGAGCCGGCGGGTAATTCATCACAACGCTATAGTTTCACACTGAATCTACGGCCTGCATTCGGGTACTAAAATTTTTAATCCGAATCTAGCTCCCACAACGCGATAGAGATGGAGATATAATTTACGTTCGTACGATATTCGCAGTAGTAAGCCAGAGCTTACCCACTTAAAATATTATCTAAGTTGGTGGCCTTTTATCTAGCAAATTCGCAGTGTAATCGAAAAGAGATCTGGTACAGTCAACCAATAATAACCCTAGGCCACTGTACGTCTAAATCATAGTGACGCTATAAATCAGATTGTAAGAAATCTCTTACTGCTTGTCATTTTGACATTAGGGTGGCCCACGGTTCCAATTGGTTGACTGTACACTAGATGTATAATATGTACCATTTCCACGAGTTTGCTGCAGCCTTATTCGCTAAAGCCTGTGTAAACTTGCTGTGAGTGAATCTTGCTTAGACCAACATTTCAGTACGAGTGTGGAGGAGGAATGGACTATGGGTGAGTTTACGCAATCGCTAGCGAATACAGAGTGTTTATGGTTTCATACCAAAAAGGTAAAAAATTATACCTTATGGTGTGACTCAGTCTGTCTGTCTGTTTGTTACTTAGTAAAATATCTCGAGAACTACTAAGCTATCGAATTGAAATTTGGAATAGTTATAAAGAAGGTTGACCCAGACGCAATGAAAGTGGATTTATTGTTACAAATATGTTTTAGATTAAATTAGATAGAAATAGCTCCCGCTTTTGTTCTTGATTTATATACGAAACTAATATATATACATTATACGCTTATGCGAGAATAGACCCATTTATACTTAGACCGAATATAAGGAATCCTATTACGCCTTATTGTCTCCGATGATCTCTATTTATGATTAGGCATACGGCATACGAAGTGAAGTTTATTGTTGTATTCATATCGAAAAATCCCAAATATAATTTATATCGACATTGCCTCTAAACATAGACTGTTTAGTGTTTAAATCAGTAGCTACCCTTCCTTTTGAATTTGCTGAAATATTGTAAAATCTACAACACTAATATTACAAAACAAATCCGGCCAACTGAGTTGCTGGCCAAATGGTAAAGAGCACTCAGTAAATAGTTTTACGCGTTTAAGGCCATGTAGGTCATGCGTCGAGCTAGGAAGCACTAATGATTATGATTTGGCAAAGTGGACCCACACACTGCATTGGAGTATATGGAAGTGTAGCCTTGCGTAAGCAGCGGGCGGGGAAGCCTTTATGGACGAGAGAGAGCCGTAAATAATAAAGACACGCTTCTTACATTTAACAAGCCTCTATTAATTTGCATGCTTGAGAAATTCCGACCACTGCTGCCTTAACTAGGGTGGCGTAGAAGTTGTGTCTAGGGTGTGCAAACCGGTTATAAATTATAAACTAAAATGGATGGATGGAATCTAACAGAAAAAGTGACTAACGCCTCCAGTACCCAGGGCACGGATTGTGCCGTGTTTTTTGTATTTGCGGCAGACGCCACAACTAGGGTGTGCAAACCGGTTTTTATTTGTATGGACAAACCATACAAACAACAAACAAATTACACCATAGATGTCCGGCGAGCTCCAAACTAGGCTAAGCCTGTATCTTGGAGCTCGAAAAAAAAAAGCTGGGTACTGCCTCCGAGTGCTCCCCTCTCCAAACACTGGTACTTTTGTAGATCCTGATCCTCAGAGGCAGAGCCGGTGGAGAAAGCAAAAAAGGGAAAAGGGGTCTCGGTGCCGTATATAATTTTGTTCCTTTCGGCGTCGAGACCTTTGGTCCGTGGGGCTCTAGCGCTCTGAGCTTCTTCATAGACCTATCGAGAGACTCAGAGACCCCACAGGAGACCCAAGAGCTGGCAGCTTCCTCGCTCAACGTGTCAGCTTAGCAATCCAGCGAGGAAATGCTGCCAGCTTCCTCGGTACGTTACCATGCCGCAGGGGCCTGTTTTGGATTTATTTTAGTTTTTATTGAGTTATATTTTACCTTTTATCCAGTTTTATATTAGTTTTAGTTTAGTCACTTATAGTTTTAAATTTTTACTATATGTTTTAGTTTAGTTTGTTGAATAAATACATTATGGATTCTAAATTGGTTTAACTATAAAGTTAAAAAACTACCTAGAGTCCGACTAAGCTTTACATTTGTATAGATAGATTTAGATAGCACAGACTATAAAAGTGTTAAGTAAACGTCACAATTTTGTAGATCTTTGAAGTTTACGCATAACTACGCATTTGCTCGGAAAAGTGGTTTGACTCTAGCTAGCCTAGTTCGAGTACGTACAGCTAGACACAACCAGAAAGAGCCAATGTACCTAATATCATTCCCGAAACGGGTCAGTTCCAATAACGCGTACTCTGGGTTTACTGTAGTAAACTCGAACTCGCGCCTCGGAGGCTCGCAGCCAACGTTTAGTGTACGACAGTCTTCATTATTTATACGTCTCTGTGTTTATGGCCGCTGACGCTGACAAAACGACTCCCATCCGAACTGCAATCGCCCGTTACCGCCGACCTCTCGACTACGATTTTTAGGTTATCTTTATTGATAGTTTATCTTTATATACAAGTTGTGAGTGACTTTCAAATCTAAGGTCGTAAGTTTTAATCCTAGCTTGAGCCACTAGGTATTCAGTTTGCTTCTTAGAACTTTTATATTTTATTTTTGTATTTACTACCACTTTCTATCTGCGCTTCCGTTTTTTCACTTCTACGTTATCGATTACTTTTGAGAAACGCGCGAAGGATACAATTACAAAAAAAACTAAAATAATGTGAACATGACTTTTTTTCACCTAGGTAAATAAATAAGAACCTATATTGAGATATCTTCAGTGAATATAATAAACGCATTCCTAAATTTTTTTCGCCCCTTTTTCAGTTCGTTTCTGGCTCTGTTTAGCACGATCAGCTTAACGACTAAAATAAAGTTCTAGAAAAAACACGCCGAGCCCAATCACGCCTACGGCAATGAATGCCCCCGGCCAATAAAACGGGGCACGTATAAATCCAGGAATGGATAGTTTCCGTATAATCTGCGCATTATCGCACGCTTTTGTTATTTCCTGGTAGGGAGACCACTAAAAATAGACAAGTTTAAAAATAAAAAAGACAGACTTCAATGGGAGCTACCGTATTGTAGCTCACCAGGCGGCGCCACTCATGCGTGGGTCCTGTGTCAATATGAGAGAATTCTCAAAGTGACGTTTGAAATGTTCCCGCGGTTCCTGCGGGAACAGGACCGGACACGACAGGACGTTCCACTAGCACCCCTAGTGGAAAATCGACTCGCGGTAGTCCTCATTCAGACAAAATTCAGACTCAGTTTCACTGATCGACAGGGCGGATAAGGCGAGCGGGAGACGTCCGTCCTACATGTCATAGGACTCTGTGTTCTGCGACCGTACCTGCGCCGTATGTAACCGTAATGGTTAACACATTGAGTGCTGGGAACCCTCTGTGGGTGGTTGCTTTCCGATACAAAGCAGAAAAACGACGGAATCGGCTACGAGCGTAGCGCGTAGCACTCGCTAGCAGTCAATGTGTTATATAAAGTCAATCAATTTTAAAATAACAGGAAGTCTTTACATAAACTTTCAGGACCGTATCGTGCAGTAGCTGCGTGCTGCCAGGAATGGATTGGCACCTTTAAGCAAAATGTTTTTGTCGCAGTCGCGAATACTACACTGGAGACCTACCACGAACTACTTCGTTCGTTCGTTCGTCTATTTGCCTTTTTGTCGATAGAATATGTAAGAACGATAGAGAGGCAAATAGACGAACGAATAGACGAAGTGATTCGTGGTAGCCCCCCTGGTCTCCGAATAAAATGCCATCTTATTATATACAACGATACTCTAAGCGTTCTACTTTTAACTTACGGATTTTTTGGCAGACTCCTCAGTTTTCCAGTCTCATAATTTTCTCAGCTATGATATACCGTTTCAAGCCACGCTGTTAGGAAGAAAAGTTTTAAAAAGTATGTAACGCGACGTACTAGTATGTATGTAGTTAGGAAGTAGGTAGCAGAGATTCGTAAGTTATAACCCGTTGACAGACAAGCAGTGCAGACTTAGGAATATCGCCCCGTTAGAACTTTGCAACTCCTGTGTTTATTTATAATGAAACAACTTAATGCTCAATGCAGTCGGTGATATAATGCTTGTTCACAAAAAAACGTTATAACAAAAATGAAAACCAACCTCAAAATTATAGTTATACTCGTATATTATACAAGGGGGCAAAGTTTTTGTTTAACTCTCGGGCTCATATTGAGACCCGAGTAAGCGAAACATTCAAAATTGAGCCACGAGCGTAGCGAGCAGTTCAAAAACTGGAATCTTGAGCTTTACGAGTGTCTCAAGGCTCGAGAGTTGAACAAACTTTGCCGCCGAGTGTAATACAACATTTTTCACCTCACTATCACGAGGAAAATAAAAACTACATATGCCCTTAAAACTCCCTATTCAAAACTCAAGGTCAAAAAGTCTCATAGAAGTTACTCCTGGTACTTAAATATTGCTAATAGCTTACCAGGTGCTGGATAAGACTTGCCGAATTTAAAGATGTGAACTCCGATTGCGCATATTTACTACGGTCATCAACTGGACAGGTGGTGAATCATATAATAGATAAAATGTGTTTTTCCCGCTAGTTTAGAAGGATAAAACAGGGCTTTCCGAGCTAGTGAGGTGAAAATTAGTGTTTTCTTTTATATGTGTTAAGCCAAATCGCTATTCAATTCAGTATCGTTTGGGAATGCACCGACTTATAATCCATCCATACCTACTAATATTAAATATACAAAAGTAACCGTAGTCTGTTACCTCTTCACGCAAAAATCGCTAAACGGATTAAGATTAAATTTGGTATGGGGATAGTTTGACTCTTAAGTGGACATGGGATAGTTTTTGTCCTAATTCAACGTAGACGAAGTCGCGGGCAAAAGCTAGTCTCTCTATAACCTAAGTAGCTATTGTAAAATTGAACTCGACTATTACCCGATAGTTCCATGTAGTCCAAATAGTCATGAGATTGTGAACTGACTATTTATTCTGTTTCATGTTTAACAATCCAAAATCCAAAATCTTTGCTTGAAAGTCGTAAAAATCAAAATAATTTAATTTTAGAGAAGAAATTTTAAATAGAAAACTCCCGTGAGTATTAGACATATTAATATACTTAGACCGGGTTACTCACGTCTATAAAGTCGAAAATAGCTCGACATGTTTCGGGACGCTCCGCGCCCCATAATCATGAGTGAGAAGCGCTTGCCGCGATTGCTCTGCGCACACTGACGGCGTGCTCAACGGGCTGTCGCGCGCAGTGTGCGCAGAGCAATCGCGGCAAGCGCTTCTCACTCATGATTATGGGGCGCGGACCGTCCCGAAACATGTCGAGCTATTTTAGAGAAGAAACACCATAAATATGGAGCAATTGTTAAAACTATCAACAATCGAACGCTGTCTTAAACGAAAGACGGATATAAAAGTATGGTTTCAATTTGGAAAATGTAATTATTACATTAAAGACTGGCTACTTTTTTATTTTTAACCTGCAGATAGTGTAGTGTAACTAGAGTTCTTAGCTTCTAATTTATTCATCAAAATAATTATTTGGGCCAATTTTAGTATAAGGATTTTAAATCTATCACTCGAGACGTAGGTACATATATCAAGTTATCAAGCGGGGAAGGTGCAACGGAATTGGGCGACCGCAGCCCCAGGTGATGCCCGTGCCGTGTCGTCTCTCTATTCGACGAATACTGGGGTTATTTCGGTAAAGTTTATGGCAAACTTAAATTTTCGTGATCAGACTCGTATTACAATTTACGTATTTCGTTTCGATTTATGTAGTTTAGTCGAATACATTGAGCACAGCTTTATGATAGTACCGTTCAAAACAAATTACGTGGCTACTGGATTTAGATTTTACAAAGACAGTGATTTCGTGAATAGTACATTACTGCAGAGGCCGTGAAGTAAGAGATTGCAGGACGAGTTTGTGATAGACGGATTAAACAAGTCCTGCAATCTCTCTTCCGGCCGAGGCTTGTATAGTGCTTTTCTCAAACATTGTGAGGAAATATTAAAATTAAAATAACTATGTACTAGTTAATAAGGAAAAAAAATGTTTAATTTGCCACCTTTTTTATTTTTTTAAAGATTCCTTTTGAATGAGCTATTCGAGCACCATGTTTAACCGCACATAAATATACATAGAAACATAGAATTTGTTTTTTTTTAATGTCGCAAGTATCTAGTGGTCGTTGGCTGTATGTAATTTTTCCTTTGTCAGTTTAGTCTTAGTACGCAAATTAAAAAAGTTAGAGCAGCGGACAATAATGTTTCGTTCATACTTACGCCATACATTACTTCACGGCCGCCGGCCAAGAAGTAAATGGGGGAGCCGTAAACAAGAAACTTACATGTCTTCATTTCGTGACATAAATGCATACATTTCCGATGTTTCATGTTTGAGAAAAGGATATACAGGTAATATGATAACGTACCTTGTGTAGATAAAAAAAATACAAGAAAGCTGCTTGCTGTGGCTGAAACTGCATCACGGCACGCATTTTTTTTGCAAAGTTTATCCTAATAGGAGAAAAAAATATTCCAACTTTTCCATAAATTTTTCGAACTTTCCGTCACTATGAATACAAAGTCTATGAAAAAATGGTAACGGAATGAAAAAAAAAATTGAAACACTTTTTTTCTCATATTAGGATCTTAATAGAAATCAGATAAGATATCCTAATAAAAAAAAAGTGAGGGACAATTTTGAAAAAACTTGCCCGTATTACTACTAGCAACCAGTGTGAACGCTAGAGGAATGTCAGATAAAACATGCTATTCCCCGTTCCCATATCAGATTTTATTTTAGGTACATGCTTCGGAAATAATACCGTTAATGGAATATACCCAAAACACCTTAACTAGTTTCGGGTGACAGTCCAATCGCGTACCGTACCGAGGGAGGAGCGACACAACCGTGTCGAATCGAAGATTCAGGTTCAGGTCAGAAATCACTCATACACATAATTTAATAAGACATTTGGGTCACCAATTACCACGCAACAGCGATCCGATATCTAAGTATTAGTATTAACACATTAAGTGCCACGCTCGCGCTACGCTCGTAGCCGATTCCGACGTTTTCCCGCGTTGTAGTGGAAAGCGACCACCCACAGAGAACTCCCCTAGCGGGTTCCCGTCACTCAATTTGTGAAATGTAAGAGAGCGCGAGCGCTCAATTTGGTCAAAAATAAGTTCTATAACATTATTTTAACATACCGACGTTTCGTCACAATTGTATGTGTCATGGTCGCGGCTTGACTGATGAATCAGCGAAGTGACAACGGCGATATTGGTAGAAAAGTTCGCCTACCTGGCGGAAAGTCACTTTAATGTATGGGTATAGAAACAGTTAGGGCTAACCTTTTACTAATTTTATGTATTGTACTTAGGTACAAAACGCGAAATCTTAGTGTCATATAGGGTGTTCTTGAGCATTTGCTTTAACTTCGTCATGTGGCTTGGTATTAAGGAAACAGAATGGCATTAAGTAAATTAGTTAATTTTATTTATTTTTTATTTATCATACAAAATATTACATGTTGGATCAACCGCTAATGTAAAACGGGCATTGGAATTGACTTTACTAAATAAGTAACAACTATGAAATATCAATGTCATGTCGAATACTCATACTCCGATTGACACACATGCAAATCCCATATGAGATAAAATTAAATTAGTAATTAATTTTTCATGGAGATAATTATAATTTAATTACTTTTTAATTAAATAATTTAAGCTGAAGAATGCACCCTTGAATTTAAAGCAATTGCTCAAAAACACGTTGTATCAGTTCTATGAGTCACATGGGTTACAAATTTATTGGTACACTCACCAGCAATAATATCTTACTCAAGCACGCAAAAATATCTGACACAATCATATTTGTATAGACATACGAGCGTGTTACAAATTTTTGCAGCCTTCGTAGCGCAAAGATATTTGACTGTTCAGTAACCGCAAGTCATCTTATTAGGGGTAAGTAAGTCCTCTAGTCTGGATATGTAGGTAAGTTATCTGTGGTCCAGCCAGTGGGGGAGAAAACCAAGTTCTTATATAGCAACTACATACGAAATAAAAAGTTAATACCTACTTACCACGAGATTCTCAGGTTTAAAATGTTCAAGTGTTTACCCTTTTATATCCGAATCTGAAGTACCTGTGTACTTCACAAGAAGTTCCTTTGTCCCAGAGGATGCACGCCTGGGACTATTAGGAACTACGAATGTTATTTTAACTGGAATCCTATATATTATAACCGAACTCCGACACCCTGCACCGCCGTTATAAACGCCGAAGAGCTTAAATTGAAATAAATTACAAGGATACGCTTTTAACTCCGGATCCGCTCGGACTGCGCTTTTAGATAGCCGGCCTCATCTCTTTTACTTACTTCAATTAATTTTAGCCTGTGCCAGTGGGCTTTCACTTTAATAATCGGGCTTGGTAACCCCTCAGTTTTCGGGCTGCTCTTAACATACAATCGTCTTAGCGTTTAGATCCTTTTAAGTAGTAAGTAAATACAACTCGATGACGTGAATAACAAGTAAATTGAAACATCCTATTCACTCAGACACCGAATGCACAGTTTTCATTTAAAACTTCCACGTGGTGACTGTTTTATATCCGATTCTAAAGTGCCTGTGTGAAACAAAGGTACTTTACAGAAAGTTCCTTCGTCCCAGAGGATGCACCTCTGGGAATATTAGGAAGTACGAATGGTATTTTAACTTGAATCCCATATATTATACCAAATTCCGAGACCGTGCACCGCCGTTATAAACCTCGAAGAGTTTAAATTGATATAAATTACAAGCATACGTTTTTAACTCCACATCTGCTCTAGCTGCGCTTTTGGATAGCCAGCCTCAACTCTTTTACTTACTTCGCTTAATTTCAGCCCGTACCAGTGGGCTTTCACTTTAATAATCGTGCAAGCTTCGTTGCCGCTCGACTTTCGGATTCTCTAAACATCCTATCGTCTAAGTACGCGCCAATAGCGCCAACCAGAGTTAGCAAACTAACCTGGAGTTAACTGTCATATTATACTCCATACTTTATAAACGCTTAACTCCGGGTTAGTTGATAACCCCGGCCGTTCCAAGTGGCACTTAGTGGTTCGATCCATAAACACGCTTCGATAAATTAAATTGAATACCGCCCTTCACTCAGGCACCGAATACATAATTTTCATTTCAAACTGTAATATAAACATCGATCATATATTACAGTAGACCTACCAAACATATAATTACCTGTCTATACTGCGCCCGCAGTCGCCGCACGTAGCAATATTCCAATTCCGGTCTTTATGTATATGGAAAAGTCATACCAAACATGCCTTTCGTATTCTTTCGGTCGTTTACGAACCGAGATTATCCATCTAAATTCTGCCTTATTACGCAATAAAAATGCCACAATGAATAAAGCTATGTTGCCGCCGGTATACTTTTATCCAAAGTGTTTTGAGAATTTTAATATGAGGATACTTTTTCTCCGGATCTTTCGAGCCAAAATTTATTCTTTATTCATGACGATTTCCGAGATTAACGTATTATCTTAAAAAAGTCACTTAAAGTTATGACAAAAAAAAATGTAGGTTAGGTAAAAAAAATAAAGGAAGATAAGAGTTGTCATTAGAAATAAACTAAGTGGAAACTATGTGCTTACCACGAGTTTGAAATTCACTGTAGAATACCTACTCACTACTATACCTACTCACTAGCGTCTGCGTCACGTCAACTCACTGTCAGTGAATCTTGCTCGCCCTCGCTGGTTGGAGCGAGATGCAACTGTAGAGAACGAGACAACAACGAGACGTTGTATACTACCTAACTCCTGGTAAGCACACTAATATAACATTCTTAAGTTTTCATGAGATGTAGGAAGGAAATACTACACACATATTACACTTTCCTGGAAACGAAAATGTAGCTTTTTTTTTCTTTATTTATAGTAGACCAAATTTTAGGAAACGATAAACAATTTAATGCTAATTGGGTAAAAATGTAACAAGACGGGTTCAAGTAATTTAATATAAACTAAGTGGAAACAGTATATAAGGTCATAAAGTCTTAAGTTCGCCCAAGACGCAAGTAGAAATACTATTACACTTGCCAGCAAACGAGAATTTAGCTTCTTTTCTCTGCATTTATAATATGACCAAACTTTCGAAAACTTTCTTAATTAGATTCGTCTTAACTGAAAGTTAATGTAAAATACAGCCGACTTTTGCTCTCTTAATGTCACGTAGGTCCGCCAACGTCTATAACTCAAAACTCTTTGAATGCACTCGAGTGGAGAACTTGAATTCTCGTTATTTTACGGGTCACTTAAATTCTGTTCCCGAATGTGCACTTTCTTCGTTACTATTTCTGTAGGAATCACGTTTCTTTACTGCTGTTACGAAAGATTGTTAGATAACTATTCGTACGTTTGCATTAGTACTATTACACTTATAAATGCTTGCGCTAGTGAGTACCTATCTTACAAAATTAAATGATCATATTTTAAAATGAAAACATTTTACACTGAATATTCCGATATCGCAAGACAGTATTATTATTTAGTATGAAAGTTAGTGAACTACCAAATTATGGGTGACTATTTAGCTTTAGGAGGTAAGATGGTCGAGCAGAAAACTGAAAATAGGTACGCTTAAACAAGGAAAAGAGAATTTGTATACAAGGTGTCAATGTAACAATTAGTACATTATGATACAAGGGCGAAAAAGATGAAATTCGCAACGAGTGGCGATAAATTAAAACACGATCGTAGGGAGTGTTTTAAATCTACATGAATTGCGAATTACCCCTTCGCGCGTGTACTGTACGACGTTTTACAGTAGGTACATATGGCCCTTTGAATATTCGACGCAGGCACGTAAAGTGCTAATTATCACCCGAGGGCGGTAAAGTAGCACCATGTGTACTTTAAAATCTCTTATGGTAAACACAATACTTGTAAAAAAAATGAAAAAACATTTATTTTCGAAATATACACAGTAAGTGTAACTTAACTAACGACAACCTCTACCTACCTTAAATCTAACTTGTAAAAAAATAATTTAGATTTTCACAAGAACAGATCGTAAATATGGGTGCAATCGAAATAAGCGGTAGCGCTTCCATAGGTACTAAATTAGTACGAGACTACAAATATTACGAGTATGTGCGGTGACGGCGATGATCGCGAGTTTTCTTGTATGCTCTGTCTAACAAATTTCGTTCCCAAATTGGCTCAGTTAACTACTAACTAGTTCAATAACAAGAATTACGTTTGTATCATCCGTTTTATTCCATTTCATTGTCATGTTTGAATCCAATTATCCGCATCTTGTCAAAATCAATCATTTCAGCTAGAGCGACGGAAGGGACGAGCCAAGTCAGCCGCATAAACGAGTTATGAGAATGCGAGTAACAAGGCTCAAATAGTTCCAGAAAATAGGTAAATCCGGTGAAAAATATGATGAATCCTAGCGGGATAATAATTCCGTCGTCTTTAATTGGATACCCAGAATAAGGAATATGCAAAAAAAAAAATTCAATTCAATTCAATTCAATTTTATTTATTTGTTAAACATAGGTGGGTACATCAGTAGGTCTTACAATATATTAAAAGTAGTTACACTATGTTTCGCCATACGGCACACAAATAACTGCAGATAGCATGCAGCATGCATTTCAATAACATTAAATACAATTTAGGTAGCATTCACTGACAATCAATGGAGCATTACACATGTCAGGTTAATTTAAATTAAAATGTAATATACACGTCAATGATTGTTACATTCTCTATAGGGTAACAAAATTTCCAGAGTCGGATAAAAATTCATTAACAGAATAGTATGCTTTTGAAATTAAAAATTCTAACATCCTTTTTTTGAATTTTTTTAAATCATTAAGTTCCAGAATATCTTTTGGTAGTTTGTTGTAAACTCTTGGTGCCATTCCAAAAAAGCTTTTTGCCAGTAACGCTGTCTTAAATGATCTAGAACTTATTTTGTAATGTTGACGATAACTATTATATTTTGAGAAGTGGACGATGTTGGATTTGATGTACATTGCAACTTCGTATATATAAAGACACGGTAGGGTCAAAATGTTTAGCTTGATGAAGTAGGATTTACAAGATTCTAATCGTTCTATACCACAAACTGATTTTAAGCATTTTTTTTGAGCCAGGAATGCTAGTTCTCTGTCAGTACTATTGCCCCAGAATATGACACCGTATCTCAAAGTCGAGGTGACGTGAGCGTGATAGGCAGTAAGAACAGCTGACTGGTTTACAACCTTCCGTAAATTAAATAGTGCATATGAGTATGTATTTAGTTTTTTACAGATTTTATCTATGTGATTATTCCAACTTAATGTTCTATCCAAAGTAAGTCCTAAAAATGTTGTTGTATCTGTGTCTTCTATATCCTGGTCATTATATGTGATTTTCAGACTAGAAATGAGTTCTTTCCTCTGTTTAAAATTCATGATCTTAGTTTTTTTCAAATTTATAGAGAGATTATTTTTGTTTAGCCAGTCAATTATTTGTTCTATTGTTTTGTTGATATGGGATTCAAATGATGATAGTTCTAGACTTGTAAAAATTACTGTACTGTCATCTGCAAATAAGACCATTTTTTCTGTGATTGCCTGCGGCAGATCGTTGATGTATATTAAAAAAAGCAACGGACCTAATACGCTTCCTTGTGGGACGCCAGCATATATTTGTTTTATATCCGAGGAAAATGTCACTTCTTTCTTCGACTTTACACAAATCCTACTTATCTCTGTAATTTGTTTTCGGTTCATCAAGTAAGATTTCAGCAAATTGTAAGCGTTACCACGGATACCATATTTGTATAGCTTAGACAATAGGATTTGATGGTCAACAAAGTCAAAAGCTTTTGTTAGATCCATGTATAAAGCTATAACAGGAACTTTCTTATCTAGTTGTGTTGTGATTGTATTTAGCAAATCATAGATGGCCATGTTTATAGATTTATTTTTTCGAAAGCCTTTTTGTTCGTCAGCAAAAAGGTTTTGTGATTCAAAATAGCAATATAAATTTGAATAAATTACTCTTTCAATTACTTTAGAGAAAACTGAGATTAACGCTACTGGTCTGTAATTAGTTATATTATTTTTGTCTCCTTTTTTAAACAACGGTCGTACGATGGTAGTTTTCAATTGATCCGGAAATATGCCACGTTCAATGCACATATTCACAATAAAACTAATCGGAGGTGCTATAATGTTTGATACTTGTTTTACAATTTTTGTGTTTATTTTATCATATCCTGTACTATTCGTGTCTTTCAGAGAGTTAATAATTATTCTGATATCATCCTCATTAGTTGGTTTCATAAACATTGAATTTACGGAGTTGTAAGTCATTGTCGTGTTAGTTACTGAGTAATGGGTATTATTTTTTAAATCCTCATTTGCTTTAGTTATGTCAACGTAGTAGTTATTAAATGCTTGTACTATATCTCTTGGATTGTTAATTATATCTCCATTAAGGTTAATTTCCGATATATTTTCTTTTACATGCTTCATTTTCTGGCTATTTATAATGTTCCAGGTGGCTTTTGTCTTATTTTTTGAGTTTTTAATGTAGAAATTGTTTTGAGATTTTTTTGTTAGCAGCATTATGTTCTTCAGTTTTGTAGAGTATTGTTTAAATTCACTTTTATTCTCTTCAGTTGGCTCGAGTCTACATTTCCATAGTAAGTATCTTTTCTTTTTACAGCATTTTCGTATACCACGGGTTATCCATCTAGGTTTACTTAAGGGAAATATTTTATATTTTATAAAGGGAAAGCATAAATCGTAATACAGTATGAATCCTTCATTAAAGTTATTAAAAGCCTCGTTTGGGTCTTTAGCGGTGTACACTTCATCAAAACTAAGGGAGTTTAAGCATTCAGTAAACTTTAATATATTTTCTATACAAAAGTCCCTTTTTGTACAAAACCAATGAGACAGAACGCATACTGGCTTTACCGGGCATTTTAGTAGTTGTGCCGTGTGATCTGAAAGAGCAAGTTCCTTAACCTCTGATTTGCTGCCACGTATGTTATGTATGATATTGTCAATACACGTATTGCTTTGCAGTCTTGTAGGCTTTGTTACTCCTAAACGGAGATTGAAACCAGTTATAAGATTTATAAAATCAATAGAGTGTCTGGTCCGCTTTAATATGTCTATATTAAAATCACCGCAGATTACGATTTTTTTATTATTATTAACGGTTATGCGGTTTAGAATGTAATCTAATTTGCTCAAAAATAGTGCTATATCAGCTGTAGTATATTTTGGAACTCTATATATACAAATAACTATCACATTGGTGTCGGTTAGCTCGATGGCAGAGCATTCAAATATTCGTGAGATCGAGGTGTTTGAAATTTCGTCAAGTACTTTGTATTTATGAATATTTTTGACTAAAATACATGAACCACCGTTTCTACTTTTCCTAGAGTTACATGACGCTAGTACATAATTTTCTATTTGTAATTGACTCTCATCTCCTTCCTTCATATTGTGTTCTGTTACACAGATTACATCTATTGGCTGCTTAGACATTGCCAGTTCTTCCAAATTAACAGATAATGCGTTAGTTTTATTTATCAAACCGTTGATGTTTTGATGAAGTACATGTATATGTTTATACACGAAAAAAATTATTCTGGTCATAATCATTAATACTATTGTTGTTTTTACTATTACTATTATTGTCTATGGTTTGTTTCTTGTTGTCTGTTAATATGCTCGTCGGGGAATCTTTTGCATTGTCTGTAGATGTCGATGTCAAAAACTGATCGTTAGTTTTTTTATTTGTTTTCTTACTCTCAGATACGAGCTTTATTGAGCGATATGGTTTAATTTCATTGATCATTCTTTCAACATTTTTAAATAAATTCCTTAATCCCACATTTGTTATCTTGCCTGAGCGAGACGAGAACATATTCAGTGATAGTTCCATATTTGAGTCTAAGTAGTATGCGTAGTTGTTGGCTTGTATATCTTGGTTTAAAAGTGTATTGAATAACTCAATTCTGTAATTGTATATTGGCGCACCACAAACGTAGGTAGGTGTGCAAACTATAACATTTGTGTTCGTTATTTTTTCCAGTGCGATCTTTATTTTTTGTACTAGAGCGGATTCATCATATTCTTGAGAGATCTTGAAATCTTCTTCTCCAATTATCAAAACGCAGTAATCTTGTAACGTGTACCCTTGAACACTGTCGGTCACTTTGGCTATGAGCTCTCGAATTCTACCGCCGGGAGTAGTGACATGTAGGCACTGATAGTTATAGAACACGTTTAGCATGTAACTCAAAATTTTCTTATTTTTCCTGCTACTGATAGAGCTAACAATGCACAGTTTGTTTTTATCTGATTTAATATGATCAGGGAAGCTGTTCTGTGGTAGTTCTTTCTGTTCTATTTCGAGACGGCTTTTATTATCAGGGTTCATATGCACTGTCTGATTTACTAGGTTTTCTGAGTCTATGGCTATTTGGGGTTCTGGCACATGCAAGGATGGTTTTCCTTTTACCTTTGTTTTCCTATTCTTTGGGTGACTAATGATCGGTGAGGGTTGGTGGTCAAGGTCATTCTGGATGTTGACCTGATTTGATGACTTACTTACTGTGTTTGATCCAGCCGAATCGTTACTGTTTATTAAATTATTTGGTAGCGGTACTCGAGGTAAGTTACATTTGCTGCTAGACGTACCTTCATTTTTTATACTTTGCTCTTCTAATATCTTTTTCAGGGCTGTATATTCTGAGTTCAACCTGGCTATCTCTGTATTCGCATTTGTTAACTGTGTAATTAAATTTGTAACTTGGTGTTTTAAATCAGTTATTACTATGCTTTCCGTCGTAGACACATACGGTAGACTGCGGTAAGTATCATCATCCAGGGTCATACTGAGGTTTTCTTGTGACAGTTCTGAAAACGTGCTGAGCATTTCCATGGAAGACGGCTGCCTGGGTTTTGCCGCAAATGATTCATTCTGTATCCTCATTTTACAGGAGCCGGCTATGTTTTTGAGAGTGGACTCTAATTGTGACAGTCGGGCAGCGTTATGACAATTTGAACATTTCCAATTAGTTTTGTTTTCATTTGTCATTAACCGAAACCTCTTAAAAGTTACGTTAGTATTCAGTATGTCATATGTTTTTTGACACGAGGAGCATTTCAAGTAATCGCTCGATTGAGTTTTCTTTGAATTCATGATGTCGTTTATAGTGTAACTTACTTGTACGTAACTTTATATTATTATATATTTTTTTTCTTGCAAAGTCATATCCCACACGTATCGTGTTATATTTCAAAGTATATTTATCATACTATGGTTTAAAGACTAACACAAAATATCATTGACAGTTATCACGACTAAATGGCTCAATGTCTAAAAGCCATTAAAGTCCTGGGATCACCATAGTTTTATTAGATAACACTTATAGTTATTAGTTGTAGGTACTTAATTCCACTAGGTTGTACTATAATAAAGTTCACGTCAATTCCTGGAATTGATTCGCAGTCGTTGGGCGTCAGCGGTGTCAGACTTCGTGCGCAGAAGGGCGTAAGTGCGGCTGTGGTAAGATTGATATTATGACAACTTTGTAAAAACCAGGTGTGACATCTAGGGGATTATTTGTGAAATACGGAGCTCGATTAGGCCATATTTTTATCCATCTCCGTCTGCGAAGTTCTCATATCATACGAAGCGTCGTAGAAGATTGCCCATAGATGGCGGTAATATGCACTGCAGCTAGAAAATATCCGGTCGGTCGATGAAGTTTTGCAATTTCATGTATAGATGTCACTGTCGGAAACAACACTCAAAACTTGATATATTAATGTAACTAATGTCTTATTATAATGGCTATTCACTAAAAACCGGCTTACACTGTCAACATTAATTGTCGTGTTAAATTTCAAAGCAATAATCGCATCAACAAGATAATGTTTACACTTAAGGTCACTGACTTTTGAGCGTGGCTTCACTAATGGCGGCAAAAATTTTAGGTTTTGTTATAACAGTTATTAGATCATATTGTTCAATTTGGTGTTGTTGAATAAACTGTAACTTTACATGGAACATAAAGGGCACGGAAAAGTATATTATTAACACAGGTTTTACTAATATTTCACTTCATAAACACACGGTAATCGTTTGAAAAGTTTGTTACACGGGGCATTTAGTTTTTAACACTGTAATTCTATTTTGCGGCAATATATTTACTGTCCACAATTGTGATATAGGTTTATGGAGAGTTTAACACTTTAAGCACTTTTTAAGATTCGGAAATCCATTATTTATATTTTATTTCGTATAAATAACGCGAGAGATAACTGTCATGGCGCAACGTCGTAAAAATACGTGTGGCACTCGGGGACTGCCACGGTAAAGCTATTGCATATCATTTTGTATCAACTTATGCAATTATAATTATTTATTTATTTTATTCATGCAGTATTTCTTTTTCTTTGATATTAATTCAAGTTACACTTTTTGAGCGTGTTGACCGATAAGAAAACAATTTTTTCTATTATTAAATAAATAAACAAGCACACAACGCGGTGTCGACAACGCCGTGTCGAAGACTGCCGAACTGAAACGACGTTAGACGATGCACGGCCTTCACGCCACACCTCCGTGTCCGTCGGAGTGGGGAGCGTGAGGTTTTTTCGTTACAGAATTTCTGGATTCGGTCCCCGCGCTCAAGGCCCGCCATAGAAGCTATGCAATAACTTAACAGACGATTTGAGAACCTCCTCCTTTAGAAATATTGAAGTCGGTTGAAAAAGCAATAATAGTTTACGCGGACATATTCATCAACAAATACTACTACACTAATACTACGGAGGCTAGGGGGAATTATTCTTAAAACCTCGTGAGTTCAATGAAAACTCGCTTAGCAGCCGTAAAAGCAGCTGATGGCGGCTACACAAAATATTAGTCGAGCGAAAGATAGATTTATACTAGTAAAAAAAAAGTTAATTGTAGCATTTAAGAGCTATTTGTATTTTTAAGGGAATTGGTCCTTTTCAGTTTTATTTCTAACAGTAAAGTTACAAAGTTACCATTATTAGTGACTAGCTGTTACCCGCGACTTCGTCTGCGTAGTATTATAATGTTTGGTAGTGTATTTTTATTAGCATAAGTATTAAAGACCAAATTGACTTGAACTGTAAATTGCTAATTAAATTCCGGGGCCGTATAAAACAAATAACTAACTTGCAACTACAGTAACCTGTTATTATTTTTTCTCGTTAATAATTCAGGATATACCAAAAATGCTGGTGATCAATATTGTAATCTGATTTAGAAAAAATAGGACTGAATGTTTTTTTGACATTTTTTGTTAATTTTTTCTGCTTATCACAATACGATACCGATTACGCATTTAATCGAATCAGCAGCATTTTTGAACAGCTGTATGTCTCTTTGTATCTACCACATATTAATCTTTCAGTGGTTGGAATACTTTGTAGATATGGTAAAAAGTACGTCCAAGTTTACATAAATTACTCGTATCTTTTAATTAAATAAGTAATCAAGGCCGAGTGTTTTTGATCACAGTTTAAAACAATGTCTTAAGCTCACTGAATTTAACCCATGGAATGTCATTCGATACCTGATTACAACTTACTTCCCAGTGAAGAAAAACATTGCGAGGATACCAAAATAATTACGTCGCGCATATAAACTTTCATTAGGTAGTAGGTAAGTATATATGTCTTATCCAAGGACGATCCTATGATAGGTTCGGCATAGGCCTTTATTCGCATGTACCTACTCAACATAAGATAAAAACAAAACTACTGTAAAAAAGTGCAATGCACAGTATTGAATTGACTATTTCACTTGCTTTCTTTCCGCTTTGCACCTCTATATAGGATGATTTCCGTAACAAAAAATATCCTGTCCTTTCCTAGGAGTCAAAACATCCCAATACCAAATTTCACCTTAATCCGTTCAGCGTTTTTAATTTACTTTGAAATGGTAACAGATAAGAGTTCATCTTTACAATTTAGCATAGCATGGAAATTTGTCCAAAATTTAATTGAAGAAACCGTGCTCTGGTTTTGTGACTGCTTCACTAACGCAACATCAGTTTGCTTGACAACAAAAATAAAATAGATGCCAAGTAAAATGTATCTAAATCTAACGACATGATCTAAGAATGTTTTTGCGCAAAGTTAAAATAATTTTAATCAAATCAATTTAAGGAGGATATATGCGATACCTAGTTCGATTAGTGGCATATAGATAGAACTGTAATAAGTGCCATCCTAATCCATCAAGTTGTGCATATTCAGTAATTTTTAGCCTTTTAAGTATAGTAATCATACGAAAAAATCTAAGCTTAGCCATATTATACATTGAGTTGCCTTCTTTGTAGTGGTTGGATTCCGCGTATCTGTCACTATAGCCTCAATGATATTGTCCTGAGGTCTGTCAGTCAGCGGCTGTTCATTCCGTTCTGGAGCCACTGAGTTTAGGCGCAGTGATAGCAAGATGGAGTGACGCTGGTGCTATGGGAGACGGGGCGGTGTTTGGTGTGGGATGCTACATGCGTCAGCACATTTTCGACTACCCATATTACTCGCACTTCCCACGTGGCAGGAGCCCTCTGCCGAAACTTTAGCGGCGGCGAAGCGGCATTAGTGTGCGCTCCCTTCTAAGATAAGATCCCAAACGGATAGCGGGATACTTACGTAATAGGCCAACACATTGTTACATTTGTGTGTAAATTTCTGATAATTCTATACAGTTACTCACATTTGACAGCAATCACCGTCGCGCTATCCATGCAACTTGTCTTTTCATGAACTTATAGCATTATCATTATCAGATGACATTCGTGGATAACCAACTTAGGTCTGTAGGACATGGATACAATACATGTTCATACCTTTGGTAGTGGAGACTGCGGGCTGCTTTGGGGGAACCCAAATTGTTCTGCATGACATAAGCCGTCGACTCAGACAAAAGGGAGAGGAGCCCGATCCAAGGTTGTCCGTAGCCATCCAGCATGGAAATGCCGCTAGTGTTCTGGGCTCTTTTGCACCAAGAATGGCGAAATACGGGTTATTATAATAAGACTTGTGTTTGGGTTTTTTTTATATGTAATTCAGTTTTTAAGTAACTGGCTGTGATTAATTTTTCAGTATATTCAATTTATACCATTAGGTTACCCATTTCATTTCATAGATTTTGTTTGACAAAACCTACTAAACTGTTAACAGCGCCATCAAACAAATCTAGAAGACTTCGCGGCTTAGTATGTTTCCTTAGAACGAAACAGTTAGATACCTACAGCTCTTAAGTAGTTCTACGTGTAATATATGTATAGATGGCAGTGTAATAAACATAATATGAACGGGAAAATGTACCTTTTATGCCTTTGTGCCCATTTCTTCCGATAAACGTATTAAATGTGGCACAATTTTATTTAAAATAAGTTCTGCTGATTAGCAAAATATTGCCATAAAACCATGAATTTGTCGTGGCATATTCACTTACTTCATATCTAAGCAAATAGATGGCGCCAGTGTACCTGAATTAAAATATTTTTTTTTGATTTTTGAACATTATTAATAACTGTTGGAATTAATCAACTTAAATTTACCGTAATATGCTTCTTAAACGGGAAATCACGTAGTAGTACACGTTTAAAGTATTTGAAACGCAGTAGTTTGCATTAATTGCAAATGTTTTACATCATGCTATCGACATTTTTAAATCACATTGCATAAATACCACTTCCAATTTACTAAATTTAATACTCTATTGCAACTTTCAAAAACCCTCTAAAATTTTTTCGTTTATAATATTAGTGGGATTTTATTTATTATCAAATTTATGACAGCATTAAACATATCATATTTACATAGATTTAATGGATCCCGGCACATTGGTCACTTTTCAACTAATTTCCTAAAAACACAGTTATGTATTTTTTATGCACTTTCGTCAGTAGTGACAAATATGTACTTAAGTTTAATTTCTGTTTGCTTATTACACTACTGAACAATACAAACTTAAAATAAATTTGGGTACATTTTCGTCTGCAGTGAAAGAGAGCTTTTTTATAGGCGAACAACATACGGTGATCATCGTCTTCGAACAATATTTACAGCACGCAGCAATGTCACCTTTGTGATTATCACAATAAGGAACAAATCTAATATACCAATAGAAAATATTTGATAAACAAGACAAAGGCATATTTCGATACTCTACTTCTTTGTAGGTACTAATATTTCTTATGCCAATGAAATTTCCACTTTATTCCGTTGTGCACTAACGTGCTAAATTCACAAATTTAAAATGGTACTTAGTACCGTAGTAGTAATGGTACTTTGCATTTGCACTAAGATATCGATTAAAAAAACAAAACGATTCGCAGTCTAAATAAAAAATTAGGCGCCTTTTGCCTTTAATTCGATCCAGCCAGTATATTATGCATCGATTACAAAATCGATTTAACATATTTGATTCTGGCGGGAAAAAATAATAGTGTTTATTTTGACGTTTGACATCGCCGTATCTCTGGTAATAAGGGCTACTGTCCTCAATATTTTGTATAAAATATGACACTTAGCGACATTCGTATGGAGATATATCCTTTCCCCGATAAAGAACTTTGTAACAAAGTGAATAAAGTCGGTTTCGGTCCGTCGGAGTGGGGAGCGTCAGGTTTTTTTTCGTTACGGAATTTCTGGATTCGGTCCCCGCGCTCAAGGCCCGCGATAGAAGCTATGCAATAGCTTAAAAATATGTATGTCATCTGCGATTTTAAGTATTCTTAATTTAAAGGTATTCTTTCTAAATTTCTTCAATTACGCCCATCTATGATGGATTATACGAGTAGGTATGACTCCCGTTCCCATTCACATATTAAGCATGACGTATTTCTCATTCTTAAAGTTACTAATTCTAATATATATTTTTTCACCAGACGAAAAATTAATGACATTTTTAATAAAACACAGTTCATAAGTTAAAATTTGATAAAGGTCAGGTACTTGTTTTAAATAACCTGAACAGGTTAATTAAGAGCTCCTCTGGGGTGTGAAATTGTAATCGTATGTGGAAACATTCGGCGGTTCGTCTGCTTCCCTTCCACCATATTGCGTTCTACAACTGCTCTACCTACGCTGCTGACCTTGTTTCTGAATAATGAGATAAGGGTTTGACCTTATTGGATTCTTGAAAATGAGCGTTTTTTACGGTCGTGACAAAGAATAAGGCGAAGACACACTCACACAATACGACGTCGTGTAGTGACACGATGCGGCATCGCGTCGTGTTACGTTGCGACGTCGTATTGTGGTAACCTACGACATCGTATCGTAGTACGAATTACGAAACGACGTCGTGTTGTCTAAATAAACGCTATATTCGTGCGCCGACGCCATTTTATACTCAATAGAAAAAGAAAAATGTCTCGTTGATCAATATTGTTTATCCCTCAACACCAATTATAACTTTTTGTGTTTTTTGTATATTTGGCATGAAATATTTACTACAGCCAGTGCCCGAATAATGTTTGCGTTAACGACACGACACGACGTCAAGTCGTAAGTCGTACGATACGACGCCGTAGGTTTCCACGACACGATATCGCAACGTAACACGGCGTTAAGCCGCATCAAGTAATAATGTGTTGGCCCCAAAGGAATTCAAATATCCGGGCTTAATTTCTTTACATATCTTGTAAATATCATTTTTAATTGTTGGTTTTCTACAATGTTGAAAAGTTCTCTCTATTCTTTTATCCATCATATTCCAGTGGATCCTCAGAGGAGGAAGAAAACACATTCGAATTGAGAACCTCTTGTTTTTTTAACAGTCGGTTAAAAATAAAAGCAACGCTACCGCCATGAGCGAACCGTATTTGCGCAAATAAGAAGAAACGAATTGCCAGCATTCATTGAGAGAACTTGCAATCTAATCCTACGAAATTTATCCGTTCTTTTATTCCCAAAAGCTTCGCAAAAGAGAAGCTAATTAAACAGTAACTTACATAAATATCCACTTTAAATCAGAGCCAAGCCAACATTAACATTTTACATGTAATTAAATATTCAGGTATTCTTTTAGTAACCTAATCGCTCCCAAGGCTCTCCGGATGTCAGAAATAAAATGTACCATTTAAGAGCATCAAAGAAAAGCGGACACTGAATCGCTGAAAAGTGAGTGAATTCCATTAAGGAAATGGAATTAAAACCAAGGGTGGTGTTCTAATAGCTGACCGAGCGAGAGCACGACGGAGGCTCAATATATACTGTATATAGTCTGACAGCCACAGGCTGCAGTAGATTTATTTTTAATTTATGCGCACTTTTCACTTTTTCAATTCACTTGCATCGTACTCAGGGTTATTGACCTTAAAAGCTGTTGAAGTATTGTTCGGCACTTTTGTTACACCCTGTATAAATTACAGTGGTTCTCACATTATAAATTGTATGTATGTTGTCTCTTCTTCTTCCTAGCGTTTTCCCGGCAACTAATCCCAAGATTTGACGTAGGCACTAGTTTTATGAAAGCGATTGCCATCTGACTTTCCAACCTAGAGGATAAACGAGGCCTTATTGGGATTAGTCCGTTTTCCTCACGATGTTTTCCTTCACCGGAAAGCGATTGCTAAATATCAAATGATATTTCGTACGTACATAGGTTCCGAAAACTCATTGAACCCGATTATGTACCCGATTTGAACCCGAGACCTTCGGATTTGCATGAAAATCGGATCGAAAAAATTTCACTACGGATTGAAAGTCTCACGTCATACCGCTAGGCCACCAACGCTCCAATGTATAAATAATATGTATATTCCAAATAGTATATATGTTGTCTATCGCCTGCAATAGTATCTTACGCTATGAACCGCCCACAAAAATATCTGACTATAGGACAGCAACTACAACAACAACAACAACATACCCTACCTATTCACAGCATTTCCTATCTTGTTACAAGTAATTTTTGATTACTAGTCTTGTCACATATTAATACAATCAATTTGTTAAAAGAAATTAGACCTTTTTCTCTTTGCAGCAGCCATGTTGCTGCTTGCACGAATTAAGTAACATCACTGTCAATTTTCTTGGTTTTGTTCCTGTGGGTGCGTAGGTGCGTAGCCAAGATGCCAATCGCTCACGCTCAGTCGCTAACGAAACGCAACTGTCATTGTCACACTAATATAAGGAAGAGTGATAGAGAGAGGTAGCTGCGATAGTGCTTGCGACTTGCTTCATAGCTGTCGCAATTAGAATCGTAAACTCAATTTACTCACATTAGATATTAGGTATCTACTCACTTTACATCGGTAATTTTATCAAAGACGTTGACAGTGACATCGGCCCGTTTCTCGCTGCTGCAATGCTGTTCACCATAATAGACCGCCTATCAATACCGCGAGATCACGACTGTAAGTATTTAGATTGATATTATATATATATAAAATGAATCTCCATCAAAATACCAATAGTAGTAAAGTATCTAGTTTAAGTACCTACAGAAGGTCTTTTGCCTAATTTTGCCCGTTTCGTCGTAAGTTAGTCGTAAGGGTTGGTCGCTCATCAAAACTAAGAAACTTTGACTTTCGATAGTTCCTAAACTGCAAGTTCAAATTAAATGTTATTATTGAGAATATATCTATGTCCTGTTATAAATAACCAACATGTCACTTAAAATCCCGGGTTCTAGCTTTAACCAGCGTGATATTACAGGAGGTTGAAAATGGCCTGAACTGCTTCGAGAAAAGGATGGTATGGCCGTGCTTTTGTTTTTCTCGACTTGTTTTGTGCACTACCGTGCCCCCAGATATTTCTATGACCTCAGCAGAAAGTATCCGCCCAAACACCCTGTCTGACTCTACCTCGCTGACGCAACCAATGGGAATAGGATCATGTCGCTTGCTAAAAGATAATTTAGCTGTGAAATTAGTGCCGACTTACATAGAGCCTACCGCGAACAACGAAAATTTCCGCAGCGGTTGCGGGGCAACCTGCTGAATCCTACATTTGATTAGGCGATGCAACGGAGCCACACAGTTACGTCGCCTAAATTAAATTAAAGCAGTGGTAGCAGTAGCGGTTAAATTTTACATGTATTTATCTTTTTTTGTGTTTGTTGTTTGCAGTGCTTTGGTTTTTACTGTTATGCTGTAAACTGTTTTTGAAATAAATAAATAAATTGTTCCCGTAAGGGATAAAACTAGACTCGAAAGTGACAATAGATAACTCTTTAAATACAACATCTGTGTCAAATTGAAGTAAAATGGGGCTAATAACTACCAGTTTTTTGCTAAACATGCAGTGTTAATTAAGTCATAGTCTTTTTGTATGCTGCACTTCTAAGGGGCCCAATTCTAGATATTTATGTACGCACACATATTTATGTGTGCGTACATAAATATCTAGAATTGGGCCCCACTTTAAAAAATACAAGCACGCTACAAGCAAATAAGCACTAAACTGACCACTGGCGATGGTTTGGTTTAGATTTCTAATAACTTGTAGGATCATTTTACAAGACAGCAGCCGGAATAAAGAAATATCAAGTACTTATTTGTAGGTATATACAACAAAACCTTGAATAAAAATTTCACTATGGTTTGTAATACCTTATTTATAATTTAAAATACCTAAGCCGACCTACCTTTGAGGTACCTAATTTATTTAATACCAGATTTACCTTTGAAAGGTTTTGAATCCGTTATATCCGAGCCCTGCCTATTTAGGCGGCAAATGGCCTATCTGGAATTTGTATACTTAACATGAGAGTTTATTGCCCTTGTAATTTGCACCGGTTATCCTAGAAAAAAATCTATGATCTCAAAATAAACAGACTTTTTTTTATACATGGACATATTATTTGTTACAATCTTATTTCATAACAATTTAAACTTTCGCGTTTTATACACATTATTATGAACATAGAACGGATATATTGCGAATGTAGTTAATTTACCTTAATATACCGAGTCTATATACAAGAGGATACATGGCGTATCAGAACCGTTTATTTGGTTTCAATTCCGGAAGCTTTTCCACTAATACGAGCCAACTACAAATCATCACGTAAAAGAATCGGGCAATTCTATCCCCCGGCTTACCTATTTGGGCTCGAATTCGGGGCGACGGAAAAATATTGAAATTTGAATTTATTACACTAAGGAAAAACAAATAGACCTGTTGAACGGTCTTTGTCTGATTCAGATTTACGCTCCCTCTTACAATTAGGGTGGTAATAAATATTTAAATGTGCTACAAGAAAACAAACTTAAGAGGAACATCTCGATTACGTTTTTGCAGCCATTTGGCTTATTGAGAGAGCATTTCCAAGATTAATCTTTTGTTAAGTTAATCGCGTTAAATGTTCATCTAAAAATTACAAATAATATGTCTACAATCTTCATATTTATTTTGATTTTATAACTTTATAAGTATGTTAAATAAATAGTATTTTTTTACAATATATATTTATTGGCAAAATTAAATACCTCCAACAAAAAAAAATAACCTAAATAAAATAACTAAGAACAAAATTAAACTAAAAAACTAATAGCCCCGGCGCCTAGGGCATGGCCCCAATTATTATATAGTAATTGTTATTTTTATTTAACAACTAAATGTATGAATTGACCGCATTGCTGTTGGTCTCCGAGAAGGGGTGGACTCGTGTGTAGAACACAACTGCACCTCTTGCGGGACTCCCGTTAATCGCCTTGGTCACCACGGTCTTCGGGCGCCGACCGTATACGTATACCTTGTCATTCCGCCCTGAACGACATCCAGAGACGGGCGCTCGTCTGCGCTAACGTTCCCGTAGCTCTGAAGCCCTAGATCTCACGGGACGATGACAAGCGCCATCATCGTCATCTTAACCCTGTCAAAGTGAGTGTTGTAAAGGGCTCGAAACGTAGGGTCACAGTGTTAATAAACACGATTAATCCATTCTAAAGTGTTTAATTTCAATGAATAACAATCGCGGTAACAGAAGACAATATTAATATAGTTTATTAATAGTCAGTAATTTTAATGTTTACATTCTTCGAGTATGCAATAAACAAATACTTACTTGTTGCAATAAAAATACTAATGAAATTTATTACAAACATGTCATAAAATAAAATATTAATTATTAATAGTATTATATGAATTAATTCTCAATTGTTGGTAATTTTGGGATTCTATATTTATGTATTAAGAATATGTTTTCCATCTTTTGCAATGTTCGAATGCACGAGTATGTTCATATTTAAAAACATGATTAATTTAAAATCGAAACCTACTTAAATTATATTTACCTACCTATACTACCTATACTATGCAACATTAATTCAGATCTCCTCTTTTAAATTCGGATACTTATTTTGGATTTGGAATGAGATTTTCAGTTAACTGTCAGTGAACGAATATAAAACAACAATGTGGTCGTTTGCTCGACGTTAATCTGTACAACGGTGATTGAATTGGCTATAACTTTATTTTCAATCGTTTGTCCTTGTTAGTACTGTTGACAATTTAGTCGTAGGTATCTAGGTATAATCTATTTTCTTATACGTTACTTCTTGGATAATAGGTTTTAATCAGGTTATTTATATGTTACGCTTACGATTAAATATGTGCCCCATTTTAAAAATTCATAGTACTTGCATAAGAAAGGCTATTTTAACGCTAGTGTGTGTTCCTCACTTAGCCGAGCACCTTTTTAATACATAACTTAATTAATGTAATGAAGAGCTGGCAGCTTCCTCGCTCAATGCATAAGTCTGGTAGTCCAGCGTACGCCTAGCACTAGGGAATGCAATCGGTTATTTTTTGTATGGAATGGGTTCTTAACCGAAAACACGTATTTTTCATAGAAAAAGGGGCAACCGTTGCATTCTTTACCTAACTGATACCTAGCGATGGTAATAGTAAGTGTTGTACCTGAATATAACTGTAATTTTGGACACTATTTAATTGTAATGTTGGATAGTATTCAAAACACAACAAAAATGACTCCACTTCTTTTGTTAGGAAATGTATGCAATTGTCTTATTTCGTATGCCGCTATTTAACTTAATTTTTAGGGGTGTGCTCACATTTGATAATACGGATTTATGTACAGTCAACCAATTAGAACCCTAGGCTACTATAGAACCATGTCAAAATGACAAGCAGTGAGAGATTTCTTACGATCTGATTTATAGCGTCACTATGACATAGTCCTACAGTGGTTCCAATTGGTTGACTGTACGCTCTGAATAACAGATTGAAATTAAATTCAATAATGCCAAACACTTCAACAAACGAATAGGATTTGAATTACATTCGAATTTAATTTCTTGCCGCTGAATGCATACCCCTCGAGTTCCTCGAACGTTTGAACGAGAATGAGACATTTGGAAAAGCGTTGGAAGTGTTAAGTTAAAACGCGCTCGAACAAGCGCGGAGCCTCAAATATTTAAGGAGACCGCGATTCTGTCGTCGCCCATAGGAGCTATTCCTAAAACACACCGACCGCAGGCGAGACGAGAGCTTTTAAGGCACTGAATGAAAATATTATCATTAATTTCGCATCGGTACAATATATATTTATTTTTATTACAACTTTCGAATTCCTTGGGTTCTTAATACGTTACTCACAAAGTGAGCGTATGAGTGTATTGTAGAATAGAAAATAGTCTATTGTTTAAGTAAAACTGTTAAGTACCAAGATTCCTGTGGCCAAATACGATAGCGAATAAAGGCCAGCAGAACCGCATGAACACAACAACCACAAAATCAACAAACCGCATGCCGCCGCAAAATCATGGACCGCATTCGGGAGGCTTTGTCAAGAGTAAACGAGTAAAGAAATGTTAACCGTGTTTATTGCAACGTTTATATACAACTATTATAAATATGTATTTGGTTTGTTTGACGACGAGCGACAACCTATCGCATCGTGATTACGAAGCCTTTGCGAATTCTTTTTAAGAGAATTCACTAAGCTGATCCGTTAACCGCCGCAAACTATTATTTCCCTAATAGTAAACTATCAAATTCACTAAGTAGAAAAAAGAAAAGAAAATAGTCTTATCTTCCAATGCGACCCATTGGAAGATAAGACTATTTTCTTACAGAGAAACTGCAACCTTATGGCTGTAAACAGTCCAGTAGGTCTGAAGTAGGCAGAGTAGGGTGGAGCAGAAAAATTGAGCGACGTCCGATCATAATGTGTGTCCATATTGCAATGAGGGCGGAAGATGCGGCAGTAATCAAGGTCAAAAAATACCCCGTTGGAGCGACGATATCGTAAATTCGTAAAAAGGCAAGTGAACGAGAAACGGGTCGCGAGATATCTCAATGGTGGGTAATTTAAGGTAAGGATTATCACTATCAGGGACATAACTTGATGTTACAACTGGCACTGTGACGGTAGTTTCTTCTTCCCCAGACTTTGTACTAGCGAGACTGACGAGGGTTAAGAATAAGATACATTCTGCTGTTCCTGTCATGTTCTTTCACCGGTCCCAAAATCTCGGATATGGACATTGAGGTCTCGTTTATGTTGGTTAACTGGAGTAAAGCGTTACAGTTGTGTCGTGTCTCTTACCTCGGTATATCAAGACATTCCCTAATAGAAATATAAATCTCTCGCGTTCGAGGAATTTATCGAGCTTCCGGACCGGCTCACCGTTTTTATTAGTCACGTTTGCTACACCAAATTCTATACTAGGAGGTAATTATGGAAAATATGAGAAAGATTTCCAGACAGAGTTAATAATGTTACAAATATTTTGACAATATGGGTAAATTAGAAACTAGGTGCTCATTTTTTTTCTGAAACTAGTTAATTGCTTTTATTTATTTATACTACATAATAATGTATAAAATACATGAATTTAGGACAGTCCGGTCATAAAATAAGCGCGAGTTTTTTTGATAGATAGAAATTTATTTCATAGTTATAATTGATGGATGAGTCCTATTAAACTTTATTCCAATCAAAAACGCATAAAATAACTAGAATCCATATCAACACCACTGAAATAAATTACCGCGTTTCGCTTTAGCGGACTGTTTTTCTAGTGCGGTTTGCAGTGTTTGCAGCGGCGTACCTATCTACTCACACAGTAAAGTTGACCGCTCAAAATTTTACCAATTTTTTTTACTAAACTAGCCGTATTTATGAAATAGTTACTGTGTGCCTAGCCATCCGTTTCAGTAACAAGGAAACAAATACCACATGAAACAAGCCAAATCAGGAAAATATTTAGGATGAGCTATCCTATACGGTGCCAATCGTTTCGAACATGAAACATCAAGTGAGTTGTGGAACATTGAAAGACAAGCCGTTATCATGATTAACTAAATAGGTGATCGCGTTTTTCGCTTAGCGCCACTTGCGTCAACCAGGGTAGGCCGCTAACCCGGCGTTAACTGTCAAACTCTTTAAATAGATGTTTAGCTCCGAGTTAGTTGGCTAACCCCAGTTAGTACAAGTGGACCTTAACTATATTCAATTATTCACAATCTTTCATCCCATGCAATACATCTTGCGTCAGTAGCGATTTGCTATTTAAATCTTTATGACAAGATGAATATATGAACTGAAAGTCATAGAGGTAAGTACTTTGTGTTTTTGAATATTATCCCTTAGAGTTAACTAAGAACTAAGCACAATTGACCAAGGGAGCCTACCCAATAAAACGTGAAATCTTTTATTTAGGTTTGCTTGGAACTATGCAATTACGTTGATTCCCACAATTTTAGATCAAAAGACAATCGAAACGTAATTCCACCGTGACATCCGCTATCATCGGGAACCAATTTATCAGCTAATAAAAGAACACATTCCACGGGACATTGCGCTGTACACTTTATTGGCAATCAAGTGCACAATAAATAATTTCCAGCTGCAAACCTTTGTCGAAAGGTAACAGACCAAAACATGCATAAAACATATCTGACCATTTCGAGAGGAAATAAATACGAGTACCTTCATTCAATCTGTGTCGCGACACAAACAAGAAAACAGGAGTAATTCCTTTAAAACTTTTAAAGCAAAACTAAGAGACATTTTCTCAGTGTAGGGTTCCGTAATGGCCCGGTGAAATGTTTATAGCGGGCGTGCTCTGCCCGCTGCCGGTGGAGCCTTTAGCTTAAACAAAAGAAACAAATCTCTGTTCGCAATAAATCCTAGCGGCCACGAGATTTATTCTTTGATTAGCGTCTTTCTATTCGAATGTATGATGGCGGCATTGCCCACGCTACGTCCCGAAAAATAAAAGCAATCTCGTCTTGCACAATTAAGTCACTTTGATGCTTTTAATTGCGAAATGACAAAAGAAATGAGGAGTCTAAATGGATTTTTCAAAGAGCGTCTTGTAAACAAATATCACTTGACCAGAGCTTATCTTCAAGGCGCCTGTAAAAGAAATCTAATGCCAGAGACATTTTAGTCTTTTTAGAAGTTTCCTGTGGGATATTTAATTAA
The DNA here is from genome assembly GCA_949128165.1 of Lathronympha strigana. NCBI lineage: Eukaryota > Metazoa > Arthropoda > Insecta > Lepidoptera > Tortricidae > Lathronympha > Lathronympha strigana. Next base: position 6,699,342 of record OX421907.1, on the reverse strand, counting down.
AATTAGGTAAGGATTTGTTTCTTACTTCTTAAGGATTTCTAAAAGGGATGCAATTTTGTTTCTAATTACGGAAATGTTTATAATTGGATTAAGTATTCCTTTAGTTAATAATAAGCTTTTCCAATCTATTATATACTTGTACAAAAAATTGTCTTCCATTCCGTTATTACGAGAAAGTAATATTTTCGCGTCAATTGTAGAATTTCTAAAAGTACCTACAAGTTCGTTTAGTTACTAAGTGAAGGTAAAAAGAAAAACACAAAGAGTGGCTATGTGCCGACATTTCTGCACAAATAAGCACATATTTATTATTTCCCAAATCTGGGAATTTTTTACGTCCCAAAGCTGGGAACTTATTTCTGTAATATTTAAGTAAATTCCGGATCCACAACAAAATGGGGATATCAGAACTTGGGGCGAGAATTTTAAAATAATACCTAGGTACCTACTTTATCATACAGTCGTTCTGTATGCATTAAGCTTTTATAAACACTCATAGACGTATCACTTCAAAAAAATAGGTACCAAATAGGCATGTCGCGTCTTAGTATTTGTAGATTTTCTAAAAGTACGTTAAGTAAGTTGTTTTACTTGAGACTTTAAAGTAAAAAAAACCCGCGAAGATTGGTCATGTGCCTAAATGTATAAGTACACAAATGAACACATAATTTGATTATTTAATTTAAGTAGCGATCCATTATCGCAAAGCAGGGGACTTCTTTCTTTAATGTTATAAAGTAAATTCGAGATCCACAACAAAATTTTATGAGGAAATCAAAAATCGGGGCGAGAATTTTCATTCAGCCCTTCTTAGAATAGAATAGTAGATGTAGCTTTCTGATCCTTCCTTTTAACACTTGATGTCATTGTCAGACGTAGGGGAAGCTGTGAGCTGAGCCGTGAGGGAATAACTTTCAACAACTACTTATTCTCAATAAGGATATTCTTCTCAGTAGGTTATGAGTTTAAATTTGGAACAGCAGAAATTCAAGTGGGGTGTCTCTTCATACGCGACAATATAAGCCCAGTAGACTAGACAAAAAAACTCTAGGTATATCCTTCCCCTTTTTCGGAGTGACAATACAAGCGTAAGAAAAATACCAATATATGATTCTCTCTGACTATGCATGAATGAGAACAGATCCTGGACAAACTATATGACTGTGGCGAGGTGATAACGAGGCGAAAGGCAAGCTGGGCTTAGGTGTAAGTACCACAAAAATCGAACGATTGCGGCTTTGTATCTCCATCTCTGTCACACTTGCATATTGAAGTGACCAAGAGGTTTCCCCGTCAATGCCAATTTTCTATTTTCGTGATAGGATAGGCATGCAGGCTTTCTAGGGATTGCAGTCGGTTTAGTTAGTACATTGTGTAATGATTGTACCGCCCGTGATACATACAATATTATTCATCACATTTGCGAGGAAATAAATAAACTTACTAGACAGAAAAATAAACAATAATAAAATTATTAGTGGTAGCGTAGTAGTACAGTTCATAGTAGGTACTTCGCGGTGAGCGGCGGCTACGTGTGGCGAGGGGTTCTAAAACTCTCGGGTCTATTATTACAAAACTCGGCTTCGCCTCGTTTTGTAACGGCGACCCTCAAGTTTAAGAACCCTTATTATATCACTGTTGCATAAACTACTATTACCTACTATATTTAACCGATTTACATTATCCCCTAGAACTTTCTAAAATACTCGTACCTACCTACTAGAGCCCGCCTGTGCTAAGTTAATACCTAGATTTTGAATAACACAGACTGTGCTAAGTAAACGTGAAATGTTAAGTAAACGTCATAATTTCATAGAAGTTTGACGTTTATAGTAGTTTATGCAACAGTGATATAATAAGGGTTCTTAAAACTTGAGGGTCGCCGTTACAAAACGAGGCGATGCCGAGTTTTGTAATAATAGACCCGAGAGTTTTAAGACCCAATTATGAGCTGTTGCATACCCTAGTTTTTCTACGACAGCTATAATAGCGTAAAAAGTTAAATTTAGAAACGTGGCAGAATAGGGAAGATGTTGTGCCCACTATAGAAATTAAAAAAAAAACAACAACAGTGCTAATATATTGTATGAAAATCCATAGGAGCAGTGTTCTTATGGAATACCATAGACAACGTTATAATGTAGACTTTTTGAATATCGCTGTCAGTCATCTAATTGACAGATAGAAGTGCTGGAGTAGAAAAAAATAATAATAATACTCTGACTCGACGATCATTGTCCCGATAGTCGTTTCAGCGAACGGTCTCATAGCGAAGAGTCTCGACCAACATCTTGAGAGACTCTCGCTAGGTGGATGGATCAAGGGTCAGATGCAGAAGGCGGTAATCCTGGCCACGGCGCGTATAGTCCGGCGGTTCCTGTCTCTGCGGCCCTAACCACCGGCAGCTTGGGCCCTGCCCCGTTGCCGGCGGCACTCTTAAGTTAGGTTTTTATAATATGTTTATATTTATTTTGTATTGTTTTTGTATGTTTTTGTATTTTACTTTTATAATCATATATAGCCTAACCTAAGATAAAAAAAAAAGAAAGTGAATAATAATTAAGGTTTGAAGTTATTGTTATTAATTTGGACCGGCTTTATGGCTTTTGTATGCATGTTTCAAAATCAAATTGACAGGAGCACAAGTGACAGTTCCTTAGAGATAAAAATATCGTATCTTTGTATATACTTTTTAGAATTGTATTCATTTTATTCTTATCACAAAGTTGATAACTTTATCGCTATATGATTTAGTGTGGTAGTAGTTACTCCATCAATGTTCAACATTCATCTATTAGTAACTTTTAGTCAGTAAACTCGGGTTAAAAAATATAACAATGGTGCAAGTCGTAAAAAGTTTTGGTAAGTTTAAAAGTAGCTTTAACACTATTTATTGACCATTCTGCCATTCAGATAATGAATGATCTTATTTTAAAATTCAATTTCAGATCTCTCAATGTTCAAAAATATACACATAAATAGAAATAGCGTGGACGCCCAAGTCAAAATTATTTTGGATAACAATCCGGTGACTACTACTGAAAATCTGAACGCTTGGTTACTCAAAGCTATAACAGTAATTGACTTGACTACATTAGCTGGCGACGACACTGCTTCTAACGTTTTGAGACTTTGTATAAAGGTTTGTATAAATGCTTTACAGTAGTCAACTTAACACTTCTGCTCATTCTTAGGCTGCCATCAGCTAAGTTGCCAATAACTGCCGAATTCACAAACCCAGGATGTTTAATTATAATCACAATTTTCCCTGGGACACCATAGAAAAATATTTTGTAATGATTTGATGTTATATTAAATGACTGCGACACAAAATCAAGCATGTTAGTTACATTGTGTATAATAAATTGTTTACACATTAAGAAGTACTTAACTAATAAAAATGTTTGCAATTATGAAATAAGATAGATAATAACAAATTGGATAGCAGTAGTATAAAAAAAATTACATACTAAAAATGAGTAAGTTTAGCATTAGTATATTTTGCTTGTATGATCTTTCTAGGCTGCTCATCCTGTACCATTAAAAACAATCAGTGCTTTAGGGCTCAGTGATGATGAAAAGGTGCGGACAGCTGCAGTGTGTGTGTACCCTAACAGAGTTTCTGATGCTTATGGCACACTCAAACGCATGGGCTTGAACGAAGAAATACAAGTGGCCTCTGGTAAGTTATACTTTTACTTATAAGTCGTTCACTCTTTGACATAGTGGTTGTAGTCAGGAAGAGTCGTCCACTTTCTTTATGCTTGTTTGGTTTCTGTTGGTTGCATGGCACGCACATTCTGCCACAGGAGTCTCAGTGATAGATTTTATAGTATCTGTCAATCAAGTTGGTGATTGGCCACATGGTCTGCTGCCTTCCACTTTGCTCTGAATTACCCCCCTAATTATATTATTATTTGGGGCCCAATAGGACGGCACAAGAGAGGCCGACCTTTGGCGCGATGTGCAGATGAGATCAGTAAAGTAGCGGGGCCCAACTGAACTTGGAGGGCCCAAAACCGGGAGGAATGGAAAACTCTGGAAGAGGCCTTTACCTCGAAAGGGGGTTCTGGTGTAGCTAATATCTAAGAATCACCACATTTAGCAATAATATAAGTATTAAATGCCAAAGCATGTTAAATTAGATATGTATAACTAGTTTTAGGGAACTTATTATTATTCTTATTATTTTCTTCTTGTATATTGTTAAGCGGTGGATGCAGGTTGCTTCCAACCGTAACACGTGGAGATCCATGGGGGAGGCCTATGTCCAACAGTGGGCGTACTACGGCTGATATGATGATGATGTGATGATGATATTGTTAAGTGTAATTCAGGGAGCTATACCAAAATTAAAGGCTTTCCTTTTACCTTTTAAAACTGGCATAAAATGATGCTATTTTATACCTAACATATACCTACCTAACCCAAAACCCACAGAGTATGTAAAGCCACAGAATAGGCCTACCCATACCCATAGTTTCCCATTCAAGAAGATATGTCCTTTCAGTTGCTACTGGCTTCCCATCTGGCTTATACCCTCTGCAACCTCGACTCCTTGAAATCAGAAGAGCTGTGGATGATGGCGCATCTGAAATTGACGTAGTTCTGGACCGCAGTCTAGTACTCACTGGAAAATGGGACACCCTGTATGATGAGGTAGCTCAGATGCGGAAGGAATGTGGGACGGCTCATCTTAAGGTCATACTTGGTGTAGGAGAACTTGGGACATATGAAAATGTAAGTATTTCAAGACTCATTTCAGATAATATTTTGCACTATAAATAGGTCTTATACTCCATAAGTCTCGTTTTAGAATCAGATTAAGCTCTAAAGACAAGTAAATTGAACTATCTTGTAGACGCTAATATTCGTAAAATAGATAACTATACATATCAAACTTCACAGCTTTCAAGTATGGTTGTGCTGTGCCATAAGCTTATTAAACAAGTCTATATTTCCTCCAGGTGTACAAAGCTTCGATGGTGTCTATGATGGCTGGTGCCGATTTCATTAAAACCTCCACAGGGAAAGAGGCGGTGAATGCCACTCTACCAGTGGGGCTTGTCATGTGCAGGGCGATAAGGAAGTTCTACCAAATGACCGGACACAAGGTACGTGGCATTTAGTACCACACGGAGTGACTGGGGTACTGGTCTGTGAAGACCAGCCGCTAGGGTTTACAGTATCCGTCGATTTTTCGGATCCGGAAATTTCGAATATTAAAATTCAATATATATCCGGATAATTCAGATAATACGGATCCATACCCAAAAAAAGTTTTTAAAAATGTTACTTGATTAAATTAACGGGCTTTTGCTTAATAATTGGTTTATTTTGAATTAGTGTGTAAAAATGTAAGTACAGGCAACAAGAGGAAATAGGAGCTTGGGCGCGATTTAACTGCCTCCTAGCCTAGCGGTGGTAACTCTGCCTACGTAGTAGGAGGTCCCGGCATTTATTTGTGTGTTTATCACGAATTTGTTCCTGAGTTATGGATGTTTTCTATGTATACTACTGTGTTTTCTATTAATATATATTACAGTATTAACTTACCGTGGGACTAGATCGATTTATGTAAGATTGTCCCATAATATTTATTTATTTAATTGCGCTCACAGCCGCCAACTTAATAAAGATCTCTAAGAGGAAGTTCTACTAAATGCCGTAACAGAAGGTTCGGTTTGCCTTAACATTTCTAATGCGGACTATTATGGAATGGGACTTCTCTTCTTCTGGAAGATCTCTTCAAGGTAAACGTGTACGTAAGTAGAGATTATTGCTAAATTAAAGTGGGCATCCTAGGTTCTGTGGTCTCTTTCCACAAGTTGACATTAGCGTTAGCCATTATTGGTTCTAATGTGTGACTTAGATGGAGATACCGAGTGCATAAGCTCGCAAGTCGCAAATGGTAAAAACCATAATTTGCCCACAGGTGGGCCTGAAGCCGGCAGGCGGCATCAAGACGGGCCGCGACGCCGTCAACTGGTTAGTACTGGTGTACACCGAGCTCGGGCCGGAGTGGCTGAACCCTAAACTCTTCCGCATTGGCGCCTCCAGCGTGCTCGATGATATTGTCAACCATCTGACCAATAACGCTGTAGAGTTTAAACTTTAAAGTCATTCCAAACATTATTAACCTTTTAACCGCCATAATCCGATATACATATAAGACAAACATTTTCAAGCTTATTTCGCCGAAGTCTGATAAATAAGACAAATTTTCGTGTATTTCGGGTGACGCGGTGATACGAGCACGCTCAATGAAAAATTCTAAGCGGTTAAAGGGTTAATACCCGAGTACTACTGTAATCCAGACACATCTCATCTTTTTAAAGATATTATTTAACAGCTTATCGCAGTTTTTATCGCACTGACATATAACACAACATTTAGTTTAAATCTATTACCTATCTGTATTTGTCTTATGTGCATAAGTACGGTGTAAACCTAAATCTTTTTAAAGGATCAGCTCTGGCGAGTTATAGCTAGAAAGATTTAGGTTTAGCTACAAAAACAAGCATACAAGCAACTAATCCAAAAAACCAACCATTGAAAATTCAACTTACCTAATCAAATGCTACTCTTTTCTAATACCTAGGCAGTAAAACAGAGTGAATTTAAAATACATTGGTGACTTTAGTTTTTTTTTAGCCAGACGTTTGTTAATAGTAGGTACCTACATAAAAGATTATAGAATTCTAATCGTTTGCAGAAAGAAATATCAATGGAATGATACAGATTTTATTTCAATTCCAAATCAAAGTAACCCCCAAAATTTCCTAGTCACCCCGTTTAACGGTAGCCTAGGGTACGTAAGTAGTAGTACCTAATGATTCCGCTATTTCCGTTGAACTTGATAAGTACCTACTGTAATTAAATGGAGTCCGTCTAAACTAAGTTTCCTAGATTTTAATAGCACAGACTATGAAAGTGTTAAGTAAATGTCAATTTCCTAGAAATTTGGCTTTTAAAGTAACACTGTTTGTTAGAGATAAACGTCAAAATGTGGTTTGACTTTTGGACCTTAGACGCGAATCAACGCCTAGAGAATCGGGCACGCAAAGTCACATTCCGATGTTTGCGACACAATAAAACATCCAATAATAATATGAACTACGTAATCATTATATTTTAAGAAGGTATATTAGATATGTGTTAAAATTAATGTTAGCGAAAAATGCCAAATGTTTCAAAAATAAAACAAGGTCAAAATATATTTTATTTTATTTATATTACTATAAAAGTATAAATTAACCAAACATTATCAAACACGAACTTATTATTACTAACAAAAACTTGCCTGTAAGGGCTGTAAGCAATACGTTCTAATATTAATTATGTATTACAATATGACACCGATGCCTATATACTATAACGAGAGGTATGTTACAACTTAATCACTATAGTTTATAATCTAAAATTTATTAATAAATCACATTGGAAATTAATTCTAAATGCACACATTTCTCATTAATTTTGAGACTGTATTTTATTCCATGTTACCCGATGTGTCCCGAAAAGTTAACGATATTTAAACTGCGCGTCCCTTCGGAGCTTTGAAAGGACACGCGGTTTATATATGGTTCATTTCAACATAATAATATCTAGCTACTAATGCATAATGAATAAAACTCTTCTCACAAGTCAGATGAAACTAAACCTTATGTCATGTCAGAAATAATGTAACGTAGTGATTTTCTCATAATATCCGTGAAATAAATAATATCACAAAATAGATTATAAATAAAAAATGAACACTAATCGGGAAACTATCGATCCCGATGTCTGACCTCAAGATATCACAAATCATGCCAATTTCTTACACGTGTTTAGAGTACATTGGGAAACAGTCAATTGTATACCCTATTTTAGGGTGATAAAGTATGCTACCGTTGTGGTAAGTAGTTCGTTTTCCATATAACACGATATACGTGGTAGCCCAGTTTACTCGGAATTCTTGCCATTAAAAGAGGTGCTACACACACAACACTTGTACGTTATACTTAAACATGAACGTGACAAAGTCATTTTAAATTTATATTTGAGCTCATACGATTTTACATGCGTTAGTAAATGCGTTCATTTCACTTAATAGCTAAGACTTTTATGAATATATACATAAATATACAGTTTGAGCCCCGGTTGGTATCAATAAGGTTTTCGGAACTCACTCGTAACTGCGAAGTAGATTATTTGATATTTCCAATCACTTTTCAGTTAAGGAAAACATTGTGAGAGAACCAGATTAATGTGTGTGTGTGAAGGTCAAATGGCTTGGGATTAAGTTGCCAAGAGAACTCCAGATTCTTGAGCAGTGGCAATTAAGATGATGATGTGATGAACATTCAAAAGATGAAAAATACTCTCAGTGAAGAGTGAACTATGGACGCCTGTAGAATACCAATCACGGTTCCGTCTCCACGGGAGCCTCGGCCCTGAAGCCGAGCTTGGGGTCCGCGTCGTAGTTGACCACCCGCAGCTTGCCACGCTTGTCTACGTAGCCGTAGTGGCCGCGGACATGGCCGTCGTTGTCGCGCTCTTCGAAACGGAATTGACGGTTCTTACTGCAACAAAAGTTGTTTATTGATATTTGTATATTTTCACGAAGTACACATTAATAAATACAAAAGACCACAACAAAAAACAAGGTTATGTTAGGCTCGGGTCGTTCTGACCCGCCGCCCGCGGGATCCAGAGGCCCGACGCCCGCGGCGTCTGTATGGTATGTTGGATGCAAATAGTACAATCCTACACCTAATTAATTTAAACTTTCGCACCTACATATTTACTTATCTTCTTATACATATATAAAACTTCTGAGTGATGGGCAAATCTTCTCAATTGTACTGATTTCGCCCCTCACGCGTCTTACCCTAAAGTTTTTTTACAATTATCAATGAAATTATTATACGTGGCATCATAATAATTGGCGTGCGTGACAAGATGAAACGTCGCGACCCAAAAGCACTTTAATTTTACAAGCCAGCTAAATAGACAAAGGCCATGATTTATACCAAGTTGTCTATCGTCGATTCCTATCTTTATTGCCACCATCACGCGACCGACAATGAAGACTTACAAATGGTGTACGCAGTGTATGCTTAATGGGGTAACGTTAATTGAGTGAAATTTAGGACTAGAACCTTTGTTCTGTTTTTGTGTCACATTGTATACTTGAATTATGAGACTAAAGGATTCGATTACAGATAACCCATTTCAGATGCGCGCTTCATCTAGAGTAATCATCTCAAGTCGTTAAGTTAGGTAGTGGACGTACGCAGCGCTCAAAAACGTGACAAAGTACTGACTAGTGCGTAGGTAGGTATAATCTGTAAGAAAATTTTCTGCTGATTTCGTAGTGAGATGTGTCACTTTCGTTTACCAAATTAAGAAAAGAGGTCAAATGCCAACAATAACCGAAGTCGATTTGCAGTATTAGATTTGAGGTGTCCAGCGGCGCAATAAGTAAAAAAAACCGACCAAGAGCATGTCGGGCCACGCGCAGTGTAGGGTTCCGTAGTTAACTGTCCGTCACAATAAGCGAAACTAAAAGGGGATTTAGTAGGTTGTACCATGATCATAACAAGCAAAAAGGAGTATTTTCGCAGCACTAACGACTCATATACCTGGGATACCTACTCTAAACTAAGGAAAATAATTTTGGACAAAACCACCATCAAAAAGAATTACTAATGACGAGGCAGTCGAGGCATGGCTTAGTGCTTTAGCCTGTCCAATTAGAACGAATACAAAAGAGGACATTTTAAAAACGCTAGCGTTCGCTAAAACATTTTTATATTTCTCTGCATAATTATGACAAGTGATGCTAACCAATAACCGTTTAGAAGTATATAAACACTGACCCCAAAATATATATTTTCCATAAAAAAATATCCTACTATTCTGGAACCGGCACTATCCAAGTCTAAAACAGACAACGAAATCTATAAAGAATATCTTTACTTCGCTAAGATAACTACAGTTATTTGTCCCTTTAGTCTGTCAATAACGTTTCTTTGTACCTTTTTAAGAGTCCGGTACGTTCTGTTCGGTACGATATGTTCAAATACGCGCGAGATACGATCTTTGCACATTAACGCGCGAAAATACAACTTACACGTTATCCTAATAAATAGGCATACCAAAGGGACCCAAGGAAAAGGAAGGTACAAGGGGCTACTCAGCCACCAATATTTCGATATCCGTTCCTCTGTACTCTTAGTCTCCCATCTTTGTAAATATTCTCAAAGCCCGGAGCGACATGACCTCTCTCTACGAGCTCTCGAGCTGGATGCGGCTACATTTATTACGTCGCATATTTTATAGCGATATTCAGAGCAATTTGAAATGCTGTGTAAGAAAAAAAAACACTAGAGATAGGTAAACAGACACTTTTTATAGTTTTTGGATAGAGTATGAACTTAATTTTATAATTGCATATTTTTTTATGTAAAAAAGTGACGGTTTATCCAGAAAACTTGGCTCATGTATTTCTACCAAAAATTACCAAATTTAAAAAATAAATTCTCCATAAATTTTGTGTGAAAATGTTCAAAAGTGTTTCATTTATTCCGTAGAAGACTAAACAAGAAAAAAGTAACCAATGTTTTATTATGATTCAATAGCAATAAGGTCGAAAACTAGATAGATGTTTGAAGCTCGCTCAACAAAAAATAGTAAAACAGCTGTTAGAAAATGGTGGATTTTTCAAAAACTGACAACAATTTTGAAAAGCTTCTTCATTTATTCCATTTAAATTGATATTATCTTTAAATTTTTGTATTCAAACATGTAAAAATGTTTTTGTAACTATGATAACTTATGGCAAAAAGTTGAGCTGAATCGGACAAATATATATGCCGCTCTTAAGGGGTCGCCAAACTAGACGATATTACATTTTCCGATCCATCGGAGACCGATGAGTGTCACCTGTCGGATCGGATGAAAAACGGAAAATGTAAAGGCAAACAGGATGGCACCCCTGAGAAAACTAAACCAATTAAGTTCATTTGTAAAAAAAACACATTACCTACAAGATTTTTTGAATTAAAACTTTAGATTTGTTGTGAAATGGAAAACTGTCGATATCATCAATGCCATCGGTCTACGCTCGGTAAATGTAAACCCATGCCCGTAAGAGCCGCAGGCCGTATCTGGCCCCCGAAAAATACAACGGGCCCTTACTGTAACGGGTTAAAAAGTTTGGAAACACGACCCTTAAAGGTTGCCAACGCAGTTGTGATAAAGTGGAGCGTCTTAGTTTTTGTAGCCTTTTGTATCGCCGTGTTTTTCATTCATTCTCGCCAGACACCAGACAAATCCGGAGGTAACAAAGCGCTTTTATAGTGTGATTGTTTCCAAAATAAACCTTGTTTGTGTATTGTGTACCAGGCTTTGACTCCAACCCGGTGTACTCACACCCCTTCCCCGTATCGTAACCGAACTGGTAGCTCTGCGGGCCCTTCATGTCGTGCATGCGCAGCTCTGTGCGGTCTGCTGCTAGCAGCGGTAGTCCCCACCCTCTGTATATAAGTACTCACCCCTTTCCATGCAGTGTCGTAGTCGAACTGGTAGCTGTACGGGCCCTTCCTGCCGTGCACGAAAAGCTCAGGACGGTCTCCTGCTAGCAGCAGCAGGCTCCCACCCTTCGTACTCACCCCTTTACCGTGTCGTATTCGAACTGGTAGCTGTGCAGGCCCTTCCTGCCTTGCACGAGAAGCTCCGTACGGTCTCCTGCAAGCAGCGGCAGTCTCCCACCCTTCGTACTCACCCCTTGCCGGTGTCGAAGCCGAACTGGTAGCTGTGTGGGCCCTTCATGCCGTGCATACGGAACTCCGTGCGGTCGCCGGCTGGAGGTAGCTTAGAGGGCGCTGCGCCCAAAAGTGGCCTCGGAGGCACCGTTGGCGGTGCTTGGCGAAGCGGGGCGGGGTACACGTTGCCTGAAATCATCAATGTATCAATATACCTGTGTTTTTAGTCTATATTGTTATAGATAAAAACTGGATTGCGTTATGTTTATTTCAATAATCCGAGCGCAAGCTCACGTTAGACTCAAGCGAGAGCGTTTGCTCTGAAGGTATGTTTTTACGTAAGAAATTGGACATCATTATTTATACACTCGAGAGTAAAAGTTCCGGGTCACTAGGATTTAGTTGTATATTATCTTGAATACCTACAGCTAGCGTATTCAAATAAACTGATCCTTGTAGCGAATTTTATTGTCCTTAATAATTAATTACCTACATGTATAAAAACTTGTTGATTGACGTGAAGTAATGGCATGGAAATAAAACGAAATAATAGTGTTGTTTTAAAATTTAGAATTTCTAAGTTTCGCAACTGCCTTTGCTTTCGTTTTTGTCCTGTCATAAAATCTATTTATAAGAAGTGTCGCAAATATTCACAATATTCAAAAAATATATTATGCCATTGCTGTGTTAAACCATTTTGTAATGCTTCCTTCAAGGTTTTCTTCAAGAAGTTATGGGAGTAGTTTTTACTTTATAGTTGTTTTTTTACTTTCCTCGCATTCGAAATGAAAAGTAGAGTGTTTGACTCGGGTAAAAGGCACCCATTTCCGACTCGCACTATAAAAAATGTAGTATATAAATTTTCTTTCAAAATATTCAAATCATTTACTTAAGGCGTTTAGAACGCTCGCTTGGAGTGACGTCAGAGTCTAACTAACAAGTGACGGCGCCGCCCGCCGCACAGCCGACATTAAGTACTTTTGGCGATAGGCGTGGACTTTGACATCACACTCGACGTCAGTGGTTTCAACTCCCGCCCTGGTGGTTTCAACGGCCTCCTAACCTAGTTGGTAGTGACCCTGCCTACGAAGCAGGAGGTCTCGGGTTCGAATCCTGGTCAGGGCATTTATTTGTGTGTTTATCACGAATATTTGTTCCTGAGTTATGGATGTTTTCTATGTATTTAAGTATTTATACGTATATATCTATTATATATATCGTCGTCTAGTACCCACATCACAAGCCTTATTGAGCTTACGTGGGACTAGGTCGATTTGTGTAAGATTGTCCAATAATATTTATTTTATTTATTTAACTGCTTTGAATTTCCCAATGTTTTAGCCGTTTTCAATAAATGTAAATGTAGATATAATGCTGATACGAAATAGTTTCAAAAATAAAAATATTACCCTTATAACTGTTTCAAGTGCATATTCCTTATTGTTACTGTTCTGTATTATTATTTTCTCTTGTAACTGTATTTCATCTGTGTGAGGTGTGCAATAAAGAGTGTTGTATTGTATTGTATATCTACCTACGTACTCTAATATACATTTCGAAAAGCGTATTTCGATTAAACGCGGGATACATATTCCCTTTATAATTAACCATGATATACTTACATACCTATGTAATATTTTTAGCCATCTCTGTATCAAGGGCGGTAATTACCCAAGCGATTAAATTACCATTAGCTATGGGTAACGCACCATTGTTTAGCCTGTATTAGCAGGGGCACAATGTTTGTTTTCGTTACCTACTCGTACATATGTATTTGCATATTCAATTAGATTATTTTTAATAATTATTTTTACTTCCCTCCTCCCTGCGTTCAAAAACTCATACTTATTTTTTTAAGATTAGAAAACTCGTGAAATTTCTTGGAAACCGATCTTGAATACTTACTCATTAATATGCCTCTTAGTGTTTTACGTACACGCGCGCGCGTTCAAAAGTGCTTGCGCAATTTATGAATGAATTCATTCATAAACTACGCATGCACTTTAGAACGCGATAGTACATACCTATCCAAAATAATGGAAACAATTATGTTTATTTTAATGAATAAGAGACGTGGGCGAATATGTACCTATCTATGAAATTAAGTGAATCGCACTTAAAAGGTCATCCATTAATTACGTCACATTGAGATAGCGCTATTCGGCTTAACAGGGCAGTATAGGGCGGGAGGGGGTCTACAAAGCAGATTGATCTATGGAACATTTAAAACTTCGATTGCAAACAAAAATCACTTATATTTTCTACATATTTGTACTTGCTTAGGTACCTCATTCGCTCTAATATTGATATTACTATATTGATTTAAATCTACTGAAGAGCTTTTAATTTGATTTTTCTAAATTGAAAATTGATAAATACTCGTATGTGATGTCACACCAGGGGGGAGGGGGGTAGCCAAATGTGACGTGTGACAAGGGAGGATATCAAAATATCATTAAATTCGTATGACATAATTAATGGATGAGCCCTAATTATTAACCAGGAATTATTAAAATAATAACAGAATCGATCTCTTTCAGACCGTCTACAAGTAGTAGACTCGAGACTGTTCTTGATAAATAATATATTTTGTTCTTTTTATCAATATGTATTTAGTTGGTACTTACGTCCAGGGTACCTGAAGTGTGTTTCGGAAGTTTCTTGTTCTGGTGATGCTGGGCCATGATTTTTATCTTCTACGGGAGGTAGTTGTTGCTGAAACTGAAATATAATATAAAATTAGTTTACTTCGCTTCCTTCATGGTGTCAGTATACACAAATACTACATTATTTATACGAAACGAAAATTACACCAACCTTGGCGGCTTTTTCCTTCCTCAGTTTACGCTTTTGCTTAAGTTTCTCGTACAAGTAAGTATCTTTATCGCTCGGTTTCGAATATTCAGATTCGGGATCGGCCGCAGGATTAAACGGTTTCTCGGGCTTCGCTTTAGGGACCTCGACCGAAGATTCCTCGGCAAACTGAGATACAGGAATCGGCACGGGCTTGAATCCCCCTGGATACTTTTTAGGATACAATTTTGTGGGATTTTTGTGCTTCGATAACAGGGGCTTTGGCGGCGTGAGATGTAGCGAAAGAGTCGGCTCAGCCGGCTTGATGCGGTAATTTATGGGTGTATTCTGATCCGGATTAAATTCTTGATTGGGACCTATGATAGGTAACTCGTACACTTCTTCTGATGGGCCGGTGAATTGGTGGCGTTGCTCTTGGTGGGGTAGTTCCAATTCCGCCGAAGGAGTAGGCAGAAGGAAATGATTTTCGGCGTTTTCCGCTGGAGGTTCAAGGTACCTCGACGGTACATGTATCTCTTGTTGTTGTAGTAGCTGGTGTGCTTTTCCCGTTCTAATATTTTCTTCACTGAATCGTGGGGGCGCGTTTTCTTCTGCTATAAATATTGGGATATTGTCTTGTGCATGTGGAAGAACAAAGCTTTGACTCTGGGGAATTGAAGCTGGTAAAATGCTAGGGTTTATTTGAGATAACTGCGGTAATATGGTAGGGTTTTGCGGTTCTGATTGTATGGGGTACCAGTCTGATTGTGTACCATCAGTGGGCACAACATAGAAGTCCTCCTGCTTATCTTGTGTAGGAGGAATGAGATATGTAGGTATGATATCTTGTTTGTCATCTGCAGTGTGCGTATTGGGCGGTATGAGATAGCTGTCAATTTTAGGTTCTTCTGATGCATACAAAATGGGAGCATCGGGAGTGGGACTCGTCTCGTTGACCACCAGAGTTGTGGTTTCCTCATTGTTGTCGACTGGCACTTTGATCGCTGCCGCATATACTATAAGCGGCAAAATCTGAAACAATGAAAAGATAACAGTTACTTATAATTGTAAACATTGTTCTAATGGGCGTAATTAGTTTTCCTTCTTATAAGTCTTCTTTCTTAAATATATTTACCTAATGAAATTTTGCTTGTTCTTTTAATTGAATTTTTAAAACAGTTGCGGTGGATCCAATTCCACAATAAAGTAATATTAATGAAAACGGTTTTGTAAAAAAGAAAAAAAAGAGGGCAGAGATAAGAGAAAAATTAAAGGAGATGAAAGTTACATGACCCAAAGTGGGTTACCCTAGTAAAACAGAAATAGTAACAGCAATTATTGTAGGTAAATAATTAAGTTATTAGGAACCTTTGTAAAATCAAACACCGAATATCAATTTAATCAATACCTACGATAAAATTATAGTAGTCACAAAAAGTTCTCGCGATTGCTTAACGAACCCAAAAGCCGATTACCCATTGACAAAAAATGTATGTCAATTTTCTATTACATCATGTCACGTAACGTAATCGCCAATTAAAGGAAACTATGCCACTAACCGCAGAAAAAAGTAGTAGTTGATGGCAAAAAGTGTACGCGACGATTGCACTCGCGGGCAATGGAGCGGCACAGACAACACTATTGGTTTTGTTGCTTCCATTTCGACGGGTCTGGTCTACAACTGCGAATCACTTTTGTTCGCTCGTCTTCTCGCCTCTTTTTCTCTCAAATAGGCAAGAGCGATAGAGAGGCAGATAACGAAATTTTGGTGTTAAATGTTTTTGGTAGGCCCGCTGTATGCGGCCCGTTCGTGTCTGGCTAGGTGAACTGATTTTTTATGTTTGTTGTGATGATATAAGAATTCAGCGGTTCTAGTGGAGTTCGGGGATGGTGTTGTTCTATTTGCTGGTTTGGATTAATTTGAACATGCAGTGAAAAACCTTGAAATGTGCATTTATTTTATTTCTGCATATAGGTAGGTATATATTTTTTTTTATTGATAGGCTTTCCTATTTTTTTCATACCGAAGCGACGCACATAATTTAAAAAAAATCTACTGGAGCCTTGTCTTGTCAGACTACTGCTTTTTATGACTATATGACTAGGTATATAGCGCCTAAACAGTTCTGTGTTTCTAATAGTAGTTATTGCCAAACATTTAAGAATCCTTATTCCTAAAACGCTCATGTATTTAATACTTTTTCGGTATGATTTAATGCAAATCATTGTCATTTCTGTAAATATACTATTTATGTATTTCAGTGATTTTTTTATTAAGATACTTATCTCGATTCAAAATCAGTTAAAATCGACAATTTTTTCCAAAAAATCGAATTCCTTTTCCACATGGCTATTATCACACAAAATTAGTTCAAGTTCAGGCTGTTGAACTACTTAAAATTAAGATCAGAGTAGGTATCATTATCATATATATATATTAAACAGTTTATTAAAATTACCTATAGTTGTCATAATTTCAGTTGAAATATGTTTAAAGGCGTAAAGAAAGAATTATTTACGGCTACATTTATCCAAACAAATATAATCCAAAAATAACAGTATTGCTTTATCCGTTGGTTCACACGTTTCGAATCGATCGTCGCAACTTGTTCGCGAACTAACGTGCTCTTTAAAATTATGATAACACTTCGTTTCCGACAAACTTGGTTAGTTACCGAAGTTCTTACAACTTTTCCCACTAGCAAAGTAATCGAGTTATCTTCAAATTCCAATTCTGTAACATTTGCCATTTTTATCCGACCTGCGGAGTGGGGCAATATTCTCCAAGGATAAATAGGTAGTATGTTGTAAGTAAGTACTCTTGTTTTCAGTACGCCCTAGGCCTTAGGAAATAGGTATTATGTGTGCTTAGACATTATCATTGACGAGCGTCTAATGTGAGGCTTTCGGCGTAGTGTTTCCACCGCATACACCGAGGCCACTTGCATTGCAGATTACATAATGTTCACTGTTTTGCAGTCTTACAAGACAAATGATTGACCGATTGTAACTACACAATTTTAAAGCACGAATCAAATCATTTATTATTTTTAATAGTGATAATGTGTGCCGTGAGCACTCGGGGCCTTGGTCAGTTTTTGTGTAGTACGAGTAAACATAATGACATCTCTTTCAATTTACGATTTTACCTAGTAAAATGTCATTTTTTCATTTTTTAGCAGAAACGTCTGCGAACAATAGGTAGTTTTTTTCAACTTTTTCTTTCTAAGAAATTTAGAATAATTTCGTTATATTTGCAGTACACTCAAGTCCTTTTTTTCAACTTTATTGCACAAAAAGTACGATTCGTGGACTTGATGCCTTAAGGCATTCTCTATCAGTCAACCACTGGGCCAAAAGAGAGATTTGTAGGCTATAGAAAATAGTACAATCATGTCACAATTCACAATTACTAATACCTAATAAACTTATACATAATAATATATTTTATATCATATACCACCATACATATAAGCGTATCCTACTAATATTATAAACGCGAAAGTTTTTATGGATGTTTGTTACTCTTTCTCGTAAAAACTAATTAATGTATTTTAATGAAACTTTCCAATAATATAGCTTATACATCAGAATAACACATAGGCTACAATTTATAAAGATATGGCGCAGACGAAGTCGCGGGCACCACCTAGTCTACTATAAAAATAATGAAGATAATCAATCGCGCAACTTAGAGCATAAATGCTTGCGAAGCTTTCAAACTTAAGTAGTGTACGGAACTCAAATAAAAGTTTTCAAACTTAGGTAAGTAGTGTATGGAACTCAAATAAAACCACAATACCTGTTATTACATTAAGTACATGTTTTAGTCACTGAATAGAATTGACAGTTGCAATGCTGATTGCAAACTGCGTGTTTATATTAACATTTCATTGTCACGATTTGGTTAAATCATAATAGATGTCATAACATAATACTATGTAATGGAATCGCACTGATAATGTTGCCGCTCTAATAACTTTTTAGTCGGCTGAGAAAGTGCTAGAGTTAATGAACTTAATATACAATTGTAAAGCATAAATTAAATTATTGATTAATCCCCACTAATCCCACTAATATTATAAGCGAAGAAATTTTGTAGGGTTTATTATAGTAGCAATAGAGTATTATTTTCAGTAAAATGGAAGTTGTATTTATGTCACTGGTTGTTAACATTTCAATATCGCGATGTAGAACATTTGTGCTTTAAGCGAACTTTATATGGTTAAAGTGCTTAAAACGTGTAAGTACTAGAAATTTTAAATGTATTACACACGAATTCAAAACTTTTTACACCCGCGACTTCGTCTGCGTAGAATTAGAATTTTTGGTAGTGTATTTTTATCATAGAATCGTCTTTGGATAATACAATACCTAATAATAGATTTTATGACCGGTGTAACTTGGTTTTCTCACAGTGACTTTTCACCACTGGAAAGTAGGCAAATTGTATGAAGGTATCCAATGACATTCCGCAAAAATCAGTCAGCGTAAGGCAGTACCTACTAAGGTCCGACCGAGATCTCGGTCTCGGCTCTTGGCCAAAAAGGACCGAGATTCTCGGCCTTGGCCGAACCTTCCATCTTGACACTTTTCTGTGTATTGTATACGGTCCCGAAATTTAATTAGCAGTTTACGGTTCAAGTAGTCTTATCCTAATAAAAATACACTGCTTACCAAAAAATCTAATTCTACGCAGACGAAGTCGCGGGTCCAAGCTAGTAAATTATAAATTGAAAGAGATGTCATATACTACAGAAAAAGTGCCCAGGGCTGGGCCCAGTGAACTCCTGCTTTCGCGGCAGATGCCCTAACCACTAGGCCACACGACCACGGTGGCCAGAGTCCGAAATTTCCTAAGTATATAATATGCCATCCTTTCTTATTTTTGAAACGGTTAAGGTGCGTTCCGCTAATCCTACAGCAAATAACACAGAACTTATTATAATTAATATTGGGAACGAGTATAATAATTATAGGAACGAACATGGGCTTATAAACTGTAATTATTGGATTTTAATAACTTTTCGCAACATTAGTCACAGTGGTAAAGTAAGAATGATATTATATTAGGCGCAGAGAACAAACGGTGCGTTGCAAACTGCGAATCGCTTTCCGCACGCGGGGGTGCGGTGTCGAACTTTATCGTGTGATTGGTTTCGGTTATAGCACGGGAATAAGCGAGGAGTTTCACCGTATTCGGTTGCTCTGCGTTGCGGTAGGAAAATAGGTAATTAGGTAAGGAGCGACGAAATCAAACTTGGCTAAAAAAAACTGGAATAGATTGTCCCCCATTTCTGCCTATCATTAATATTTGATATTATATCGAAAAAATACCACGAATCATCACAGTCAGGCTTGAAAAGTACCAACAAAGTCACTTTATTCAATAACCATAATATGATCACATGATTTCTGGATTAGCCCTTGTTTATCACCCAAGCTCAATTAAGGATCATAAACTATGCAGTCTAGTCTGCATTCAACGCACATAAAGAAGTAACGCAAAGAGGATACGAGACGAGGTTTGCACCCTATATACCTAACCTGCTTACTTATCTCAACAACATATATACCTACTTACTTAGGTATCTCAACGCTAGCACATAAAAGAGACTATTTATATAAGGTCTTCCGAAAAATAAAAATAAATTGGTATTTACTCAACCCTACTTCAACTTCCTTACAATTCTTTAATTTTTACGTATGGAATCGATATGTGGGGCAAGCAGCGGACAGACAAAGGATGTTCATGATGCAAAAAAGGTAATTACTAATTAGGATTATGGATGGAGTGCCCTGGGATACACCTGCCCTTGCTTGTTTCGAGAGTTAAAAATCATAACTGTTCCAAGTCCAAGAATATTAATGAATTTAGAATGAAGGATCCTAACGGCTGAAACGAACATAAACTCCTGTCTAACCGGCACAGACAAAAGAAGTCTGAGCAATGTATGTGGTACATAGGTCCTAGAATATATCATCGTTTGCCAAATAATTTCAGGACAGCTGAATTTATCGGCCAATATATTTATAAACAGACTTAAGGAATATCTAGTAAGTAAAGCATTTTACACATTAGAAGAGTTTATAGAACAACAAAATGTCATGTGGCTAATGTGACATTAAGATTATGATGACATGTTTTCTTTGTATAATTATAATAGACTTAAGATGTAAATACGAGTAAATACAATTCAACTGACATGTATCATACGTTATTAATAAATAGGTACTTAGTATAAGTAGTATTCATAACTACTTAGATCGTCACTTTAGGTACTGCGTCGGAACTTAAACTCCTAACTGGCGTATTTATTTTCTTAAACAGTCGCTTGCTCTTAAGCCATCTCGCGAACTAAAATAAAAAGTTTAACCGCGAGCCGCTAATGATGTGTTTTCTTTGCTTTCATGTAAGCCATGTTTCCGCAAATAACCGCATTCATATTTAAATTATGAAACGAAGCAGGTCAACATTCAATGGACCGTAATATCTAGCTTGAGGTCTTGTAATCGCTTAATGTGACGTCATTTAATTCTCATTTCACTAAAACAATCTGTAGGTACTGGTAGAAACGGACGATAAATAAGCAGCTTTGTAAACATGTAAACAGAGCTGCTTATACATAAGTATAGCGGACGAAGCAAAGCGACCAGACACGTGTTTGATATATAAAGTTCGAAATAAAACGATAGTCCTAATTTTAAAGCATGCTTAGGGTATGAGATATGTGATGTCAATAATATTAAAAAAAAGTTTATTTCAGAGAGAAACTATAATATAATGTTAACTAACTTATTATATAGGTAAGGCTTACCTAAGCTATGTTAGGTTACAATCCTTCGTAACCCAAGAGACAAGAGACGTGGGGGTAGCAAGAGTGTGTTGTTGGTTGTGTCCAATTGGCATTCTGAATACATTGTCTCAAAACAAGTTAAGCGAGTTGATTTTTGGCTAATTTATACATAATACATATCAACACTTTCAGCAACAACTATCGAAACATTGTCTAATTCTAATACTTAGTAAATAAACTAAAAATAGTAGAACAATTGTAAAAAAATCCTTAATTAATTTTAAAATTTGATGTAACTACTAACAATTATGGATCTATATGGATTCGAATTAAATAATTTAATTGAATTTAATTGAATTGTAAAGCATGAATTAGCCCTTGGCAATGGGGGCCTTGGTCACTTTTTCTGTAGTATATGATATCTCTTTCAATTTTGAAATAGTAGAATTCAATTTTCAAATGATTACAGTCACCGTAACTCAAACAAAAGCATCAAATTACATCAAAATCATCTCGATATCTTACAAAGTATTATGCCAAACCCATTGTGGCGCAATCGTGCCAAAATCGATGAAAAGAAGTCGATCGGAAAATCTTGCGTCAGGTGCAGCCGTAGATAAAAGATACCGAGAGTGGTCCTGCTTTTGTTGAAAATCGATTATTTACTTATTATCTAATTCTTGTACACTTGACCTGGCGCTCAAGGCCGTTGGCCTGTGTAAATTAATTTGTTTTGGTTTAAAGTCCTCATATAACCAGGCAGATGTTATTCATTTATGTCAAAATACTGGAGCACTTCGAAGGAAAATAATTAAAAAAAGGTAGATAAGGTAAGGTGTGGGACAGATTGAACGGTTTTTTTGATGAGATAGTGTTGTGTTAAAACCCTTGTAAAATAAAATAAAAACTATTTTATTCCTTTTTCGGTTGTCTAAATTAGACGGCAAGACTGATTATATTTCTGTATCCTGTCGGTAAAATACCGGCTACGCCTATTTTAACACATAAAAATAATAAATTAAAATACATTGCTGTCTTAAATGTAGACGGGTTTAAGATGTACTGGCCGAGGGATAAGATTGAAACAGTGTCTAAAAACTCATCTACTTACCTTATAAATATTACAGGATAAGATCGTAAATCGACGAGTTTGCCACAAAATGGCAGACCTTAGCAAAATAGCACATAACACGTATTTACAACTCTACACACTCGGCACTGGCGGGCACTGTCGACAGTGTCCACTGAGCGGCGGAGCGTAACAAAATGGCGGCTTAAAGGATGATACCAGCACTAAAAAAACCAATAGGGAGTTAAATGAGGCTTTTCATCTTTCCCCTTTTTTCATCTTCTCCCACCTTACCTTAAGTAGCCTTTCTTACTATCGTAATAAGGCTTCCGCTCGAAATACTAGAATACTATATGTTAGTAAATCCTACTTCTACATTATGTATATTTACTTATAAAACACGTGGTGAGCGATTTTTGACATTCGAGCGAAAAGGTGGAGGTCGGAATAGTCGAACATAGAAGCTTGATATTGTTATTTACCTACACATGGAATCAATTAAGGAATATAATCATGAAAACTAATTTAGTACCACTTCCTGTCTGATGGGATCAAATACGGTAAATACGGTAAAACTCATTACCTATTTTTAGGGTTAGTCAACTATTTCTTGTCACTAGTTGCCATGGTTACAGTCTCCTGGGTCACTTTTAAAATCACAGTTTTATGGCATTAAAATTCACAAAAGATGATTTTTATGGTAATTATATTCCCTTTCCATAATGGGCCATCTACCAAGCGTGTCAGTAGAGCATACTACAACGTTCTTATAACAAACTGTGCTGCATTTGTCCTCTAGCTCACGGGAATCAACTACCTACTCTGATTCACCCTTATGTCACAATAGGCGTGACATGTTTTGACTGGACCGGGCAGTCATCGTCGGACAGTGATGTTGTCACCTTCGTCTCTCAGATCTGAGATGTGAGTTTTTACCTGTTTTTCCAATATTTTAGTCAGTATGTAGTTATGACTAATGAAAGTTAGTGTATTTACTTATGTCGTTATTCTGGTTGCATAAACCAAGCATCCATCTGCCAGTTGGTTCAAACTCGTAACAGTCAGTAAAATAATCAACTTCCCTTCTTTTCTAAAGGTAAAATCAGCTTCGTCGGTTTTGATTAAAAGTTATGGAATTGTTCGAGTCACCTAATGCCTCAGGAGAAATGAATTGCTAATTGATTTTTATAAGCTATGATTATTAGCTTTTTACTGTTCAAAAAGTTCGGAAAGCACCATTTTATTATTTAAAAATAGCGGGGAAAACGTATTTTATCCACTAGTGGGAAAAGTTATTTGACCTTGAGTTTTGAGTAGTTTCTTCAAGTTTGAGTAATAAATATCGCATAGTTTACATTTGGATGAAATTTGTAACCGTATTCCATGCATCCATTTATATCCAAAGTTTTTTGAAGGAAAATTCATTTATTTCATTTTTTTTAATAAATAAAAACTTGTATGAACTAAATTTGTAATTTAACTAACTTAGATTGTTTTTGTTTTTCTTTAAAATTTATATGATATCATGCTATAAGTACCGTCTTATACATATACCTAATCAAAATTGGTTTACGCGATAAAAAATATCAAGGAAAAACAAACTCGCATAAGTAACTCCATGCCGTGCAAACGAGTGACCCAATCTGTCGATAGTGTCGATACATGTGGCTGACGTCCAATTTTTACTTCTGGGTATAGCTGCAACATAAAATTTGTACGGAACCCTCGGTGCGCGAGTCCGACTCGCACTTGGGCGGTTTTTTTATATTCGATTAATGATTGGAGTGAATATTACGCTTAAAAAAATATTAGTTACCTATAACTATGCTTTTTTGAAATAATTTAATGCCAATCTTTTTTGTCTTTATACCACCTACACGCCTCGTCGTATTTACTTGCACAAATAAATAAATATATATATATATATATATATATATGTGAATTCCGCTACTACACGCTTTTATTGATATATCACAAGATTAGTTGAATAGGGTGTCATACGCGCACAGATCAATCACTCAATTTTGTCATGAAAGACGTACCAACCTAATAGGTGTTATGAGATATTTTCCATGCTCCATGACGCATACATTGTATAAACTTATAAAGGTTGTCGCGTAAAATACTTACATTGTGAATTGACATAATAGGAGGAATGAGGATGTGAGGGTGTTACGTACGGATGTTATAGCCTGACAAGGTGACAAGCAAACGATTGCAGTAAGTAACAGTAGGACAAAAAACTATATCCATCCCTTTTTTCGGGGTGGTCATACTAGCGTAAGAAAAATACAGTATGACCTACTGTTAGGTACTGCGTTCGATTGCTTGTCAGACTAGTAGACTACTATTGCCACTTGCGCCAAACGGGGTTAGCAACTAACCCGGCGTTAACCGTCAAAGTCCATTTGTATAAAAGTAAAATTAAAATCGATTTAACAATAACCGGAACTCTGTTATTTAAAACTCTCCTACATTAACTATTACAAAATTTCCTTTTTGTTACGAATTGGAGAAAAGGAAAGTGATCACATGATCGTTTTCAGGTACCTACCACTTTGTCGGTTGCCGATAAAGCGGTAATTAATGCCATAGAGATTAATTTAGTAATGAACTTTGTCGACCTACCTTTTACTAAAAACATTCACAATTATGAAATTTATTAATCCTTTACCAAGAAATAAAATAATACCTACGTTCGCATCAATACTTCTATAAACTTACTTATTAAAATACCAAAATAAGTCGATGTTTTTAGAAAACCCGACTGGGATTAGGCTTTGCGAGCTATTTTAATATGACCTATGTCTCTCCTACAACTAAGACTAATTAGTGATATTACCTACGTCGAACAGTGTAGGCTGTAGGTAAGAGGTGCTAATAAATTAAGCCGGCCACAAACTTTCGGGCAATCTGTCGGATGTATAGGGGATAAATTTTATCCGCATGGTGATGGGCATCCGCCGGACAAATTTACTTCAGGAACGTATATGTATATGTATAATACAGTAGAAAGACATATTTAATCCGCTATCGGCACTCGCGTAAAAATACCGATTTTCCATGGTACAAAAGTGAAAACATAGTTGTACGGGAATTTGCGTCCCTTTTATGTACAATTCCGATCAACGTACCTGTGTAATATAATCTATAAGATGTAACTTATCAATTACTATTGAAGCCGTTGGTCCATTTGTGAACTATCTCTCTGTTTATCTGTCCTGGACAATTTGTTTTCGTTCGCGGTCAGAATTAAATGGGGCGGATATTTTATTATTAACTTTCCTTTCTGGGTGCGGCTTTCAATACCACTGATGCCTTAAACCTCATGTTGCTCCTTTGTATTGTTTTGGAAAGCTGCACTCTATTGCACCGGAAATAAGTCCGTTTTTCAAACGCTCAGTAAATCAAAGTACGAGCTATGTACAGTAAACGAGAATGGTCAATAGGCGATAGTAAACGATACCGTAGATAGATCAAGTGTCGGCTCTTTAGAAATTGCCAGGAAAATGTGGTGTAGCTAATTGCAGTTGCACTTACCATTACTCGGCTAACGGGGCAATGAAAGCTGCTTTACTTTGGTAACAAAGGTGATAGTCATTTATTTACAACGTATCAGCATTGCGATACAACGAGGAAATGCCGCCAGCATCCTAGGTATAATGCCTCAAAATACATACGATTTTCCGTTACTAAAGTTGAAATACTCTTTAGGTGTTCTGCTGTGTTCTGACGCTAATTCCATTAGCGCCCCTAAAAATACCATAATAAAATGCACCTTAGCCCATTGAGTTATTCAAAGAAATTGACGTGGCAGAATGACATTAGCGTACAATTTTGCATTGATGAAAAACAGTGAAGTGTGAAACTCGTGTCAGAACTACCAACACTGTTAAAACTTTATAGGCTGTTGGCACCTAACGAAACGTCACGTTCCAAACAAGACAATACGCCACAACTGCAGCACTTTTATGGTGTATTTTTTTACGGCTGAATGGGTATCTAGTATTTATTCTGTATCTGTGCCGTAGCTTAACTTTCATTGCCTAGCTATTAGATTGATTAGATTCATTAGCATACAAATGTGTTTACCTGGGTACTAAACAAATAGTTGGGGACTCAGTTATGTTCAAAACAGTAGGCAGATATGGGATTAGCCTGGCATAAATAAAAAAATTACTACTTCGTCATGCTGTTACCCATTTAGCCTTGTCCACGACGTCTTTGACGATGTTAGTTACAGTGCGACAGAAATGTAGAAATTAAAAAGACGGCAACATCGTAGTGTCGTCCCATTTTCTTACATGCATTATATTGATTTAAAGGGAACGAGACTACAATGTTGCCACTTTTTAATTTCTACCCGTTACTGTTGCACTGTAGGTACATTACCCGTAGATGAAGTTAAAAGCATTTCAATGAACCGTCAAATTAATCATAAGTAATTTGTTTTTCTTACATTTATCTTTAAAAAATGTGGCCCAACATTCCCTTAACAAAGAAAGCGCCTACAGATTAATTTAATCTCGTCTCTTTTTCCTAATAATATTATGAATACAGCTGAACTAACAGGCAAACACAATCCATTTTACTGACCATTGTATTTATAATGAGCCCTCGTCTTTGCTCGAGAAATTGATGGAAAGTGAGACTAATAGGCCACGACTCGGCAAGCAAAATATTTTTGTACCTAAGGAAAAGTGCTTTAGTAATGCCCTTTTAACTAATGATTTCTTTTTTCTGTAAATCACTTGGTTAGTTTCAGGTTGTATTCCTTTTCAAGCGATCAGTAGTCTCTCCAACTGATCCGGTTTGTCGTCTGGTGGAAGGCGTCGTTGATGGGTAGCTCCAGCTGTTCGGA
Organism: Lathronympha strigana; assembly: GCA_949128165.1. Taxonomy (NCBI): domain Eukaryota; kingdom Metazoa; phylum Arthropoda; class Insecta; order Lepidoptera; family Tortricidae; genus Lathronympha; species Lathronympha strigana. Next base: position 6,672,069 of record OX421907.1, on the reverse strand, counting down.
GACCTGGTCCGATCTTCGGGCTTTTACATGTTGCCCTCGGCATTTCGTGTCACTATCAGTCTTTCCAGGTTGTTGGCGTCTCTGCGTGCAATGTGGCCAATATAAATTACCAAATAGGACAGACGTTGTATGTTATCTATTTTAAGTTACTTGAGGATCGTCGCGTTTGTGCGGTGGACTGTCCATGGAATCCTTAGAAGGCGGCGCCAGCACCTATTGAAAGCGTTATTCTCTGTCTATCAACGGCTTTGAGCGTCCAGGTCTCGGCGCCATAAATAAATATACGAGGTGCAGATTCGTCCGGTTGGAGATGAGGCTGTTTACCTACAGGTAGGTAAGTACGGCCCCATTATCTTATCAGTAAAAGAGAGGGTTCAAGGTTCACAAGTAGTTCACTAGGTGATCATTTAACTCAATATATTCCGGACCACCATTACCATTGGAAAAGAAATCGTTTTCCTTTGTTTATCTGCGCGTAAATATGTGATGACAACAAAAATAATTCATCGTTCATAACTTTGGCCTGCGCAAATATCAAATATATACCCATCACACAGGATCAGCTTCGCAGGAAGAGTTACTGCCAACAAGACCAAAGTGGCTGTTTATAGGTAACACCCTGAAACTAAAGTATTACCTACATACGCGAAACCTGTGCTTACCACAAGTTGTAATATCTATCTGTAGTAAACGATGTCTCATTTACGTTTCGCATCTCATTTCCACCAGCAAATGGGAGCGAGATGCACTAACAGTGAGTTGACTTAGACACTAGCGATATTTCAAACTCGTGAAATCGCCGGTTATTATAGAGGGCTCGTAAGACCAAAAATCTATGTATATGTAGATATATCACTTGGCTTGTAGCTTACATGTCATAAATGTATGTCTTCAAAATATTGACAAAGCTCAATTTACATTAAAGCAAAACAAAATGAAAAAAATGTAACATTATGAAGTTATACATTTTGGTTTGCTTTTTTGTAAATTTTGACGAGTGAGATGAAATTATCTTATCCGATGTAGGTATTTTTATACTTACGTAAATTAAATTAAGTAAATCTTATTTGTGACTTGATTAACAAACAATATTTGACTTATAATTATAATCTTATGTTAAGCTCAATGACAAAAACAATAAACCTATTACTCCCTTAGGAGTAACAGCAATTATTGCTCCCTATATGCCCTCGCAAAATACCATTTACGATCAAGTGTGAAAATATGTTTACTGAAGTGCCTAATCTTTCTTAAATTAAAAAAATAATGCTCACCAAGCATATTTGCCGCCACATCTTTCTAAAATTCGTTCACTGGTTTAAATCACTACCTATCAAATGTCACAACACAGTTCTGCCGCAGTTCGCGCGCCAATTTGTCTTCCTATACTGCGCGGGCGCCGTCTGCGCACTCCATAATAAAATAATACGGGGGGGGAGGGAACCAACAATTTATATAAGATTGCCGCACTAGCTTGTTTATTTTACTCCTTCCTGAAGATCATTATTTTAAAATGATTGATGCATGAAATGACTGCCTCGGATGATTTCACATAGACATAATTGAACAGGTGCGTAATTAAGTTCGGTTGGTGTAGTGTCATTGTCATTCATTGCTGCATAAAAAATGAACGCTTAGATTACTAAACAGTGAAGTGACCTAATAAGAACATCGGATTTCGTTCGCACTGACGCTAATGAACGCAGTTCAAGCTTAGAAATATGATCTTGATTTGATTTTAATATGACCTTACATATCAGTGTATTGATTTTGTTAGTATGTAAAATTACGTACAAGGAGATTTTTTTTTACTCATTAATAAAAAAAAAACTTTTTCACAAAATTTTAGTATTAACAGCATGACTCGCCGTTATAAAAACAAAAGTTAGACATAACTGAAATCTTTTTCCCTATTCTAGAATCATAAGTACACTTTTTTTAATTCGACGGAAACAAATTGTTAGTTTAATGTGTTGAGTTTGTATGTTACAATTACAAAGTATCTCTCAAACGAATTAATCGATTTGAATGCGGTCTTTTAATGTAAATTTTACATTTTTAGATTAAAAAACCGTATTTTTAACTCACTAAACAGTTGAAGCTAAAACCAGAAAAGTTAAGTTTACTGTCATTGCCTTAACAAATTACCGACTTTTAACCACCGTTTCAACCCCTTTTTCACCTCTCCTGGGGATGAAAAACGCTTCGTGGGCGCTTTTGTGGCCGATGAGTGCTCGCTGGGTTGCGACCGCAGCCGAAACTCCAAATCACGATCCTCGTAATGAGTCGAAACATTTCGATAATGTTAATATATTAGGTATACGTTATATTGCCTGGCGTAAGTTTTCACATCCCGTACACAACGATCATAAAGCTTATTATGCGTAGAGTAATAGTTAAGCTCTAACATCCTCTTACAGCGATTTATTGGGTCAGATATCTAAGTGTAAATAATGTGGCGCGTCCACTCCTGTTACGTTATTACGTAATTTATTATAAATTGAAAGAGATATCATATACTAAAGAAAAAGTGACCAAGGTCCCCGGTGAGCAGGGCTGGGAACGAACCAGCGACCTCCTGCTTTCGCGGCAGACGCCCTTAAAAAATAAAAAAACATGAATCAAAACATTTATTACATTTAATAAATGATTTGATTCGTGCTTTACAATTGTACGTAATTTATATTTATGGGAGGGTAAATAATGTATTATCTCTAAAGGTATTGCACAATTATCCACGCTTAGCGGAACTTTAATATTTTATGGAATTTTATTTTAAAATTGCATTATCGGAGTGGCGAGTGAAAAAACTACCTACCGATTTGTGAATCAATTTAATCGTTTCATACAAAACACAAAAAAAATATACTGTCGTAAAAAGCAGAATTGGATTATTTATAGTATTAAAACTAAAAAAAAAACAAACGTTGACTTGTAATTGGTCGGTTGGTCATTCGTAACAATAAATAAATATGTAGGCATATGCTGAACTTTATTCCGGCTGATATTTGAAACAAAAGTAGCCTTCGAATTACGCTCTTGAACGCCGCGTTCGGTCACAGGAGTGCCAAACGCGGGACCAAATCCTATAGTTGAGTATTATATCATGCATATCAAGTATACAGCTACAAGTCAACTCAAAACATATTTACACAAGCATTAAACTGGTAACGTGAGCTCTAACCTTAATGTTCAATCAACAGGGTATTGGAAAGTAAAAATAGGTATTGTGAATAATTTAACATCGGGTCCCTTTTTAATCAAATTTCAAAAAGGGTAAGTTTACATATAGTGTGACAGATCACGTCTAACAGTAGTTTTTTTTTAATTTATATGCTTACTTATGTACCTGTTTTACAGAGTGATAAAAAAGGGAGGTATATAAATTAAAAAAAATATTCTACTGTCAGACTATGGTTATCACTGTCATTCCTCCCTAATTTTTTTTGACTCAGAAACCAAGGACACGCTAAAATAAAAAAAAGACTACCGTAGATTGTGGTTGTCAAACTATTTACATATACCTTTCCCATCACGGAACAAAGGTCTTCCGGACCTTTGGGAGGCGTACGCGGAGCCAAAGCTAACACGCAGAGACTCTTTCGACAATTTAATTAAATGTAAGGGGTACACCGATCGGGTGTTAAATTGCACCTGTCCGACTCATGGGGCGCACGCAGAAGCAGCCCCCGCCAGGGTGTGTGTACTATTGAGAGTTAATGGAATCTAAAATATACTGGACTATTAGGTGAAAGTGGTGGACTAAATACTGGGTTATGGATAATAAAATCGGGCGTCTCCCTAACAAAATGGTAAGCAATTTTATTTCCGGCAGACGGTGACTCGCCCACATAAGATTGGCCCCCACAAAAAGCTACATCTAAGATGGCTCAAGAGCAACACCGGTATGAGGAGTGGGGGTAGACGGTTGTCACTGGACTTTAAACATATAGCCAACTGGCCACTTAGGTTTCCACATCTACCCTCGAGAACACAGCTCAAGCAACTCCACTCTGGACGGCCGGTTAAGGCAAGCCAGAGGCGAAGGACTTGGTGGACGACGGAGTCCCTCAGCGATGGGGTCGTCATCGTCACATCCCTACATATACCTAATAATTACGTCACCGGAGACCGTACGTAGTAGAGCAAGAGACCGATTCTAAATTTAAAAGTTGAACTGGTTTTGTAAACGCACAGGACACGTCCAAGCTGGGGGCGAGTGGAAAGACCCTGGGGTCAAAAAACAATCAGGGGGGGTTAACATCACGTTTCCAATTTTGCAGACGGATAAGACGGATCAGCTTCATTCAGCAATTTGTGTACTAAATAATAAGATATTACAAGATATTATATTGAGTTTCAAAAAAATAAGTCTTAAGAGGCCATCAATACGGTTTGTACGGAAAAGCAACAAAAGCTGTTTTTTGACGTTGAAATACAAAGAAACTGTGAGCTGTTTGTTAAAGTTGTTAACTATGTTTGATAGCTTATTTCCTAGTGTTTAACTTGTAAGCTTCTAATTTGAGTAAAACTCAATGTTTTAACTTTTACTATACAATTATTGGCAGTTGTTTTCTGAAAAGCGCACGGAGACAGAAGTTTGACTTCGATTATTGTTAACATGATACATGAAAACACATGTTTTTCTAGGTTGATATAATATTGCAACATGGTTTTATTTAACTTATAGGCCTCATATTTCCAATAATTTACACAGATACCTATCTAGTTCGACTTTGAATATGCACATTTTTCGATAAAAATACACTGCAAACGCAGGGATTTTCGCAGTAATTTTGACAAAATATTGGGATGATTTGTATACAACATTAAAGTTTAGTCTTTTAAGAACATGCTGAAATCGAAAAAATCACTTTTTGTTTAAATTCCGTATTTTTTTTTAAATATTCAAATGGTGTATAAAATCCAATCCGCGCTAGCCTAGTCCTCAGTACCGCGCGCGCGCTCGTAGAGGTAGGACCTGTGTTGTTCTCTGTGGACTGTACAATTTGCTTGTTTTGTTGCACGAGTACGTGCTGGAAGCGTTTGGAAAAGTGAATAAACCGCGACCAACTACTGAGATAAGCATTTTACATTTTTGACTATATTATAGACCTGTTTGAAATAAAAATTTGAAATGATTTTATCGAATGTGATTGTACCGCAACCAACCCTTCTAGATACTTTCAGTAATACAGAGTGTTTATTAAGACGGACAGTATGGAGAAATTTTAGGTGTATTAGGGTGACGGTACCCATTATGAACACTTTAAGCTGACAGACAGGAGTGATGGACACTATATTCTTAATTCAAATGTCATATGATTGTCAATTGGTTGACACAAAATAAATGCATGAAACTTATTTCCTCATAATAAAAGTGACTGTACGTTACTGGTTCCTTGTCCATTACTGGTGCCACCGCCCTAGTCAGGGATAATCATGTTGCTATATGAGCAAAATCCGGAATAAAACCGGCCAAAAGCGTGTCGGACCAAGCATAATTGAGGGTTTTGGAGCGTTATACGCCATAAATATTGTGCAAGCAAAAAGGCATAAGTGTCTTCAAAATATCAAGGGACTTAACTGTATGTTAGCAATTAATAGTTTTTGGCAAAAACGGCTAGACAACCTTACCACGAAACTTATTTTGAACAAATTCGTTCAAAATAAGTTTCGTGGTAAGGTTGTCTTATATCTTAACTTCCTAAAGCTTTCACATTTTTAGGGTTCCGTACTTCAAAAGAAAAAAACGGAACCCTTATAGGATCACTTTTTTATCCGTCCGTCCGTCCGTCCGTCCGCCCGTCTGTCTGTCCAGACCCTTTATCTCGGGAACGAGTAAAGGTTGCAAGTTAAAATTAATACCATAATATACACAGGTCTGCGGTCCCTTGAAGCTGCAAAAAAACCAAACTTCTACATCAACGCAATCCAAATCTGAAACTGCCGTACACTGAGAGTTCCATGCCACTTTTGTGCGGAGCCCTCGGTGGGCAAGTCCGACTCGATCTTGGCCGGTTTTTTGGACCTCCCGATAACCGACTTTGGATCAACCAATTTTTTGTACAAGAGACCTTTAACTTATTTCTAAGGACCTATCAGATGATGTGCCACAAGTAGATATTTGACAAAAAAATGGAACTCAAAAAACGGCATTTTTATTTTTTGTTGTACAAAAACCACTTTTTGCTAAATTAGAAATTTTTATATTTATTCTACTCAGAATCGCAGCTCTTTCAATCCTAGTAGGAGAAAAAAAGTGTCCTAAATTTTCCATACATTTTTCAAACTTTCTAATGTGCTACCGCCATACTGAATCTATGAAATGATGGTGGCGAAATGGAAAACAAATCTTGGAACACTTTTTTTCTCCTACTGCGATTGAAAGAGCTCGCGATTCTGAATAGAAAACAATTAAAACTTTTCATATTTTCAAAAAATGATTTTTTTACAACAAATAATAAAAACGCCCAAAATATGCCTCCGGATTTCAGTTAAAATTACAAAACGTTTAAATAAAATTATTTAATTACACGTCCCTTTTTTCATCTTATCGGCTTTGTAACCTTCAATATAATATCACCACCCCAAAATAGAATTCAGATTGAGTTTAAATTTTGAAAAAAAAACTTTTTAGTAGTTAGGTATGCTTAGAAATGTACCTATATATGTATGAATATGAAAACAATGAATTGGATCCGGAGGCAGAAAACAAAATCCTATTCCAAAATAACTTCGGATACTATTTAGAGACATTTGACGTTTGAATAAAACTATTTTTAATCTTATGATAAACACAAAACAAATATACAAATTACTCGTACATTTTCTAACACCACGTACGCCAAGTAATAGTTGATGTTCTGGCGCAAGTATCAATAATGTTTGGTCCGCGCGTCAAGCTTCGCGACGCCATTAGCCTCGCGACGGTGCTTACAATCAATGAATGCTCGCTCCCGTTCGCACTAACCGCACCTGCTATGCCGTTCGAAGAGCATGGCGATAATAAGTTTGTATACCTGATTGTAGTGTGTGTCCGCACACAGATGCGCGTTCGGAGCGCAACTGGCGGTAATAATATTGAAATGCGAGCGGGCGGATTTTGTGATAGCACTCTTAATTGGGGTCGTCGTTAAGTACGTAATGTCCATTGTTTTACGACAATTAGTGATATTCATTAGCAGAAAAAAAAATTGGGGATAAATAGTACTTATTAAGTACTTAACGTCTCAGTTTCGGGTGCGGGTCACTATACATATAACTATTATTGACATGATATTGGTCGAAATAACTGAAAAAGGGTATAATTTGTAAAGGATATAACACCGACTTGCATATTTTTATTGGGTACTAGCTTTCCGCCCGCGACTTCGTCCGCGTATAATAGGGTTCTTCCTACAGATTTTAATACCTTGTTTTATCTTTTTAAAATGTGACTTGATATAACCTACACATAATATAATACAAATATTTTCTATTGCGTTTACGTTTAAGTTTTTATTAGGTAGATGTTGGCAACAGGCGGTATTATCGCTAAAAGGCAACATTTGTCTCTTACAGACAACCATCCGGTTAAATAGCATAAATGATTACCTACATACTTGAATAACAAAATTGAGTTGAAGTCTATGGATACAAAAGAAAACTTTCCGCCATAGAAACTTTCAACACTCTTTTCACCTCTTTATGGGTGGAATTTCCAAAAAAACCATGAAACCAGTTTTCTTTTATTTTAATAAGGAATCGATGCATAAAGTTTCAAATCTCTAGCTCAAAAAAAATCTTTATTTCCCCGCTTCATCAATTTTCAACCCCGTTTTTACCCCCTTAGGAGTACAATTTTCCAAAACTATGAAAACACTTTTCTTTTGTTCTAATAAAGAGTCTTTTCACAAAGTTTCAAGCCTCTAGCTCAAAAAGAATCTCCTTTTCCATACAAACGTTTAACCCGTTAGCAAACAACTTTTTTATATTTTAATAATGAACAGTCTTTGCACAAAGTTTCAAGTCTCTAGCTCAAAAAAAAAACACCATTTTCAAACAAACTTTCAACCCCCTTTCTAACCCTTTAGAAGTTGAATTTTCCAAAACTATGAAAACACTTTTCTTTAAATTGCAACGGTTAACACTCACGTATTTTTATCACAATAGGCGTCAGGACGTAAGGAATTCGGCAGTAGCGGAACATACTTTCGGTACGGACGCGACGCATTTCATTCGGTTCGATAAAGTGAAGTTGTTGGCACGGGAAAAATGTTACGTGCCACGCAAGATCCGTGAGGCCATTGAAATCGGACGTCGCCCTAATTTCAACCGCGACGGAGGTTGGACTCTGCCACCGGCTTGGAAACCAGTGCTTCCTAGAGGGAACGTGAATTTGTGTGGTGACGATTTGGTGGACACGGTTAGTTCGGTGTGCTTGTCGTTGATCCCGTCAGACTATCCGACAAATCAGACTCCCGCAACGACGGCGCCGGATTGCGCGAATCACCCCGCTTCCGCTTCCTCCCGCGCGAACCGTTACCTACGCCGGGCTCGGGGAGCGAAGGTGATAACAACACTCTGTCTGTCCGACGATGTCTGCCCGACGCAGACGAATCATGTCACGCCTATTGAGATAAAAATACGTGAGTGTTAACCGTTGCAATTTAATATCAGTATGACTCACGAAAGTTTAAATTATACACTTTTCTTTGATTTAAATAAAAAGTTTTTACAAAAACATTCAAGCGCAAAAATAATCTCCATTTTTATACAAAGATTTTACCCCCTTTTCACCCCCTTAATTTCCAAAAACCATGAAAACACGTTTCTTAAATTGTAATAAAGAGTCTTTACACAAAGTTTCAAGACTTTAGCTAAAAAAAACCATTCGCAAACAAACTTTCAACCCCCTTTTTAGTTTTTACCCCTTTAGGAGTAGAATTTCCAAAAACCATTAAATCATTTTTCTTTAATTGTAATAAAGAGTCTTTACACAAAGTTTCAATTCTCTAGCTCAAAATAAATTCCATTCTCATACAAACTTTCTACCCCTTTTTTACCCCTATAGGGGTTGAATTTTCCAAAACTATGAAAACACTTTTCTTTAATTCTAATAAGGAGTCTTTACACAAAGTTTCAAGTATCTAGCTCAAAACAAAATTCTATTCCTATACAAACTTTCAACCCCGTTTGTACCCCTTTAGAGGTAGAATTTCCAAAAACCATGAAAACGGTTTTCTTCATTTGTAAATAAAAGTCTTAACACAAAATTTCAAGTCTCTAGCTCAAAACAAAATTCCATTCCTATAAAAACTTTCAACCCCTTTTTTACCCCTTAATAGGTGAAATTATCAAAAACCATGAAAACGCTTTTCTTCAATTGTAATACAGAGTTTTAAAACAAAGTTTCAAGTCTCTAGCTCAAAACAAAATTCTATTCCTATACCAACTTTCAACCCCCTTTTTACCTCTTTAGAGGTGAAATTTCCAAAAACCATGAAAACAGTTTTCTTCGATTATAATTAAAAGTCTTTACACAAAGTTTCAAGTCTCTAGTTCAAAAATAAATTCCATTCTCATACAATTTTTCTACCCCTTTTTTACCCCCATTGGGGTTGAATTTCCAAGAACCATGAAAACACTTTTCTTTAATTCTAATAAGGAGTCTTAACACAAAGTTTCAAGTCTGTAGCTCAAAACAAAATTACATTCCTATAAAAACTTTCAACCCCCTTTTTACCCCTTTATAGGTGGAATTTCCAAAAACCATCAAAATACTTTTCTTCAATTGTAATACAGAAATTAAAAACAAAGTTTCAAGTCTCTAGCTTAAAACAAAATTCTATTCCTTTACAAACTTTCAACCCCGTTTGTACCCCTTTAGAGGTGGAATTTCTAAAAACCATGAAAACAGTTTTCTTCAATTGTAATTAAAAGTCTTTACACAAAGTTTCAAGTTTCTAGCTCAAAAATAAATTCCATTCTCATACAATCTTTCTACCCCTTTTTTAACCCCCATAGGCGTTGAATTTTTCAAAACTATGAAAACACTTATTTAATTATAATAAGGAGTCTTAACGCAAAGTTTTAAGTAGCTCAAAACAAAATTCCATTCCTATACAAACTTTCAACACCCTTTTTACCCCTTTAGAGGTGGAATTTCCAAAAACCTTGAAAACACTTTTCTTCAATTGTAATACAGAGTTTTAAAACAAAGTTTCAAGTCTCTAGCTCAAAACAAACTTCTATTCCTATACAAACTTTCAACCCCCTTTTTACCCCTTTAGAGATGGAATTTCCAAAAAACCATGTAAACAGTTTTCTTTAATTGTAATTAAAAGTCTTTGCACAAAGTTTCAAGTCTCTAGCTCAAAAAAAATTTCCATTTCTATACAAACTTTCAACCACCTTTTCACCCCCTTAGGGGTAGAAGTTCCAAAAATCCGTCCTTATCTCTCGCCTACGTACTAAAAGGAAGCTTTGGTAAAAATTTCAAGTTTCTAGTCCTAGCCGTTTCGGCTGTGCGTTGATCGTAGATGAGGACAACCTCTTTTATATATATAGATAACCGACATTCGATATATCAACTTTTAACCTAACCCTTAGGTAGTACCTAATACTACCTAAGTGTTAGGATGAATGTACATACCTACTACCGTAGTGTCCGTAGTATGTACAGTTTCCATAATAAATCATCCGGTGTAAAAGCCACAAAGCCTAATTGAGCTGTCTTCACAAAATAACATCTGTGTGTACGACTTGAACGACTTATCCTATTTTAAACGACGGTCTAGCTAGCCAAGTTTTATCCGTTATCTAATCTGTTTTAACCAAAAACTCCATTAAGTTTTTATCTATTACGGAACTTTTGTATTATCGGTAAAACGGTTTATGTGGAAATATCTAGACCGCAAGTTTGAAACTAGGTACGGAAAAATAATAGATTTTGTAACTTTTACTCGTAGGTTATTTTTACCTTTAGTTATCTTGATCTATAATACCTACCTATACTTACATATGTGATAATTTTTGTAAAAAGGTACCTACCATATGCCTTAAAGAGTCATTTAGCAATGAACCTTATCATCAACGGACAAAGTGATACCTTTTACTAAAAACCGGCCAGGAGCATGTCAAGCCATGTTCAGTGTAGGGTTCCGTAGTTTACCGTCCGTCACATTAGGCGTTTTAATTAATAGATGCTCATAACAAAAAATGTAGTATTTACTGGCCAAGGTCTGTAGTTCTGTACACTATTTTTCTGCTCGACGCAGTCAGCAAGCGGCGAATTAGCGTAGCGGCCTGCAATTAGCTGCTTGCCGGCTGGTGGGCAGAAAAGTACCCACATTTTCGAGGCTGAAAATAATTAACTTTAGGTCGCAGTAACTTATTAATCTTGTTATCCAGTGATTTTCACGGTAGTTAAATCCGTGTAATTCCTATAACTCTTTGTATTTAATTCGACTCAATTATTTATAAGTAGAGATCATAATATTGTATCTTGTGTGCTTACCATGAGTTCTACGTAACCGTCATCGATAGCGACTGCACGAATCGATAGTGTTTGCATCTTGCTCGTTCTTAACTTGTGGAAGCGAGATGCAAACGCTATCGAATCGTGCAATTGCTATCGAAACTCATATTTAGTATGCTTACCATGAATTGTACGAACCGTAGGCGTTAGCGACTGCCCGTTTCTAAAGTATGTCCGTAAGACCACCACCACTAATCTGTGTGCTGTATCGAATTGCACGAAACTGTATCGAATACAGCTGCGTGCAAATCATGTGTGCGCACCATGAGTTGCATTCGATTGCGACTGTGGCATTCGGCAGTATGTCCGTCTCGCTTCTACCAGAGTAGTGGTAGGAGCGAGAAGGACATACTTTCGAATGCCACAATCGCAATCAAATTCAACTCACGGTACCTACGCACAATGGTTAGTACAAATGGTTAGCAAGAGGGGTATGGGCACAGCGGATGCATATCGTTTAGTGTGGTAGGAGGGCACAGCACAACGAATGTCGTCTCGCTCAAATCTGGAGCAGAGCCCATCTGAGGAAGTACCTCCACCTTACAGAAAACCGCAGTTAAATAACACTAGAATAGACCCTACTCATATTGTTGTGTTTCTGTTGGTGAGTAAGGTCGCCAGAGCTCCAAAAGGATTCGCTGTGTTGACAGCTGAGGACCCATGTAGCAAAGCCCTTGGCCCGTTTAGCTGTCGACACAGCGAATCCTCGTTTTTTTAAAGGGTCGGCAACGCGCATGTAACACCCCTGGTGTTGCAGGCGTCCATAGACTACGGTGACCGCTTACCATCATGCTTGTTGTCACAGTCGTAGTATAAAAAAAAACAAAGCACACTGGTTCTCGTGAAGCGAAGCGCTCATAGGCGTTATGAATAATCACAGCCCTTGCAAACACGATGGGTTATTACCTACTTATTATCTATCAAGGCAATCGACTCGCCGTAATAATTGCTATTGAGATGCAGTCGAGACAATTGTGATAAAGACGGGTAATTTATAGGTCGCCTTCATCTAAAACTACGCTACCTGTTTTTAATTTAAAATTATTTATTGTATGATTCCAGTAAGGGTCTTTTGCTGCAGGCAAATTGTACGGTATCACATTACCTTCCAGCCTACATACCATATGGTACCTAGCATGTTATAAACGGCTTTTTTTTATTTTGAGCGATTTTTAGGTTTAAAATTTTAAATTGTCCATCTTCGGACGGATGGAGGACGGAGTAAGTACCTACTAGTTGACGGGCAACTTACAGGTAGGTTCCTTACTTTTGTTTATTGCAATATTCTTTTAATTCATTGATTCATACCTAATTCATTTATTAGTTCACTGTTTTTAGGGTTCCGTTTTAAGGGTAATAAAAACCGGCCAAGAGCATGTCGGGCCATGCTCAGTGTAGGGTTCCGTATATTACCGTCCGTCACAATAGGCAACCTTAAAAATAATAAATACACCCGACCCGACCCTATCAACTCCGGAAAAATCTTAACAGCGCGAAGTAAATTGGGTTACCTACTAATTTATACAAACTAGACGGATTATGTGTTGGATTTTCGGGGGTAACTTTTTATCGCGTGAATCGATTTGAATCATTATTTTTTTAATAGAAGGAAGGTAAGTGCGGCATGGGGGGTAGGAGGGACGGCTACGTTCAGGTATGCGACGTTGAACTACCGGGCCGAACCTCAAGTCCATCATACGCGTCCCCGTCGGCTCTAGTCTGCCGCCGCGGACTTGGGTCGAACCCACCCCGACTGTTCTACTGGGTGGGTCGCACTCCCCGGAAATGCTGGTGGCCATATGGGCGTCGCACTACTTACCACCTTACCCCGGACCACCAGCAGCTAAGTATGAGGGCGGATATGGCAGAGGGCAGGAGTGTGGAATCGTGACCGGGAGCCGGGATGTCAGGTATAAACCTAGCACATCCTGGATCCCGGGTGCGAGTCCTGGCATCAGTGCCTTCTCCCATATCTTTAGGTTAAGATTATTCTATATCTAAGTATAGTTTATTTATCCTTATTCTATATATGTATATATGGAGGAGACAACCTCCTAAAAAATCCCCAATCTAAGGTCTATCGTGCCGAGAGATGCGTGGCTGAGGGGGTGCTCAGTCGCTAGCGATAACCCCTCGATACCGGGCAACCTCGAGGGTGTATTTTGCCTTATTCCGGCAAGCGGGGCTCCGCCGGAATGGACCACTTTTTCCCTAGCTTCTCGTGGGACTTACATGGAAGTTAATTTAAAAAAAACAGAAGGTACCCTGGATGACCTTTACCAGGAACTAATGCCCTTGATGGAAGGTGCGGATAATTCTGCCCACACATCAGAGCAAGACATGGAGGTTGTGGAGAACTCCGACCCGGCCGAAAGGTGCGCTAGCCGCCCAACCAGTCAAACGGAGGTTTCCCAACCTAACACTCGGATGCCCGCCAAGAAATTGGCGGGGTCTGTAAGGGGGCGCTACAAAGCTCTTAAAGGACAGGGAGTGGCACCTGAAGAGGCGCTGCAACTAGCCACTAAGAGCTTTGCAGAGCTCAAAAAGATGGGGTACAAGTTCGGGGCCTCGCAATCCAAACCCGAGCAAAAGCCGACAAAACGGCCCCGCTCGGAAGAGGTATCACCAAAGGGTAACACACCCAAAAACCCAAGGGTGAGTGAGACTCCCCCGGCTCAACCCCAACCTACACAGCCCTACAGCTCGGTTCTCGCCCAGACTCGTGTCGGGATCAGGAACTCCAGCCCGATGTCAGTAGCTCAGCTGGAGTCCCTCTGCAAAAACATCCTGCAGAAGATCGCGACAATGAGGATGGACGAGGGACCGAAATTCAAGGGCTACTCCTTCAAGCCAGGCTGGCTGCTGATCACCTGCAGCGACCAACGCTCTAAAGCCTGGCTTGAAGCGGTAACACCAACCCTAAAGCCTTGGCCGGAAGCCAAACTCGCGGTTATACCGGAAAATGAGCTTCCCAAGCCAAATATAGGGATGGTGTTCATCCCAGAGATAGATGACTCCATGGTGCAGCAGTCACTATCGCTGGTTTACGCGCAGAACCAGGGGCTTCACACAGAGTTCTGGAAGGTTCTCCACACAAAGGTCGAGAAAGGTGGGGTACTAGTGACCCTATCCCTAGACGACGCATCTGTGGAGAACCTGAAGAAAATGGGACTCAAGGTGAACCTCGGGTTCCGCGAAGTCCTGTTCCGGCTAAAGGGTCACCCAAAAACCCAAGAGTCTGGAACAGCTGCACCCCAAATCCCTCCACCGCAACCAATATCCTCTGCCCCAACCACCACCCAGTCCCAAACGCCAGCCCGAAAGGGGCCTCCGGGCCCAAAACGAGCTGTGCCGTCCTCCCCGAATCCCAAACCTGGACCGTCCGGACTTTCCTCAGGGCAGCAGCGGTTTCTCTCCAGCAGGGGAGACCACAGGGGCAAACACCGCCTCAGGGGTAGGGGGTCCAGAGGCCGCCAGCAAGGGCAAGGTGATGCCCAACGGCGCGGCCAGTAAAAGCAAACAAAAAATCACCAAGGGGGCGACGTTCCTACAGGCCAACCTCCACCACGCCATCGCGGCCACTGCGGTCGTGGAAAAACTTTTTGGCGAAAACAGCCTGGACATCGCCCTCATACAAGAACCATGGATAAACAGCAACTCCATGGTAGCCGGTCTTAACAGGGCAGGAAAGGTACTAATACATGAAAAAGGTTCTAAACCAAGAGCCTGCATCGTGTTTAACAGACGTATTAACTTCTTACCTGTTACAGAAATCAGCAGCGATGACACTGTAGCTGCCTATGTCGATCTCAAGGGTAGTGGAGCACGGAAGGTACTGATTTGCTCCGCCTATTTGCCTGGAGATAAACAAGATCCCACAGAAGAACTGTCTAAGGTTGTAGAGTACGCTCAAGCACAAAAGGCAGAACTCATCGTGGGCTGCGACGCCAATGCCCACCACACCATTTGGGGGAGCACTGGAATTAACAAAAGAGGTGAGTTACTCTCTGATTTTATCTTTACTAATTGTCTGCAACTGTTAAATAGGGGCAATACGCCGACCTTCGTAACTAGGGCGAGACAAGAAGTACTTGATATAACATTCGCAACTGAAAAGGTAGCCAAATGCCTCTCTAACTGGCATGTCAGTTGCGAAAATTCAATGTCGGACCACAGGCATATAATATTTGGTGTTGAAAACTCTCTAGTTAGGGACATAGCCACGCGGAGAAATCCAAAAGACACGTCATGGGAGGCCTACAGGACTGACCTAGAAACCCGTCTAAAGGTAATACATAAACAGGTAAAAACACCAGACTCTCTCAACCTGGCAGTCGACCTTATCTCAGAAGGCATGGTCAATGCCTATAAACAAAGCTGCCCGTTGAAGGTAACTAAGCTTACTAACACGACGACGTGGTGGAACAAAAAGCTGGAAAAACTCCGCAAAACCACACGCCGCATATTCAATCACTCTACCACGCCGAATGAGTGGGAACGGTACGGTAGAGCTCTGACTGAATATAATAAGCAGATCAGGAAAGCCAAGAGGCGGTCTTGGAGAAGATTCTGTGACGAAATCGCCCACACACACAAAGGGGCGAGAATTCACAAAATACTCTCTAAGACACCAACCAATTACCTCGGTCTCCTCAAGAGACCAGATGGCACTTTTACTAACACAGAAGCGGAAACCCTAGACCTACTTAGGGTGACCCACTTCCCAGGTTCGTACACCACCAGTAATAAACTAATGTGCGCCCAAAGGAATAATCAAACCCACAGGGCACACAACATCGACTGGAATTTGGCAACTAACATCTTTAGACCAAACAAAATTAAATGGGCCTTGAGTAAGTTCAAACCCTTTAAATCGGCCGGAGAAGATGGAGTGTTTCCTGCTCTCCTACAGCAAGGTCAGGACCTCCTACTCCCGCACCTGGTAAGAATATTTCGAGCGAGCTTTGCACTAGGTAATATACCAGAAAAATGGACTCGGGTCAAGGTACGCTTCATACCAAAGGCAGGAAAAAAGGACTACTCGCAGCCTAAATCCTTCAGACCAATAAGTCTAACCTCTTTCCTTCTAAAAACAATGGAAAGAATCATTGATCAGCACATCAGAGCGCACTACTTGGTGGCAAGACCACTAAGCCAAAATCAACATGCTTACCAAAAGGGGAAATCTACAGAAACTGCCCTACTTGACCTGGTCGACAAGGTGCAAAAAACCCTAGAGGATAAGCAGACCGCTCTATGTGCTTTCCTTGATGTCGAAGGTGCTTTCGATAACACACCCACAGAAACAATCCTTAATGGAATGAAATCAAAGGGTGTTGATGAAACCACCACCAGATGGGTCCAGAGCATGCTCTCTAACAGAGTGGCTACTCTAACCCTCAATGCAACAGAGCACGAATTTTACACCACGAAAGGTTGTCCACAAGGAGGCGTCCTATCCCCACTACTATGGACACTTGCAGTGGATAAACTACTTGCAATCATGTGGGACAAAGATTATGATACGCAAGGTTATGCCGATGACCTTGTAGTTATAATCAAAGGACCCTGCCTCCATACAATCTCAAACTTGATGCAAGGAGCTCTTAACACCATACTTAAATGGTGTAAAGAAAATGACTTGTCTATAAATCCGAGCAAAACGGTTGTAGTGCCGTTCACAAAGAAGAGAAATCTGGAAAAA
The DNA here is from genome assembly GCA_949128165.1 of Lathronympha strigana. Lineage (NCBI taxonomy): Eukaryota > Metazoa > Arthropoda > Insecta > Lepidoptera > Tortricidae > Lathronympha > Lathronympha strigana. The sequence continues at coordinate 6,654,844 of OX421907.1, read as the reverse complement.
CTCGGAAAACTACAACTTAATGGACATGAAATAACACTTTCGAGTGAGGTCAAGTATCTAGGGGTCATTTTTGACCAAAAGCTTACATGGAATCCTCACTTAAAAAACATCACACAAAAAGCTAAAATGGCCTTATGGTCATGTTGTCGAATGGCAGGAGCAAGGTGGGGATTAAGACCCAATATTGCTATGTGGCTTTACACAGCAGTAGTGCGGCCCATTATTACTTACGCCTCCGCAGTCTGGTGTAGTAAAGCCAACCAAAAGACAACTATAAATACCCTGAACAGCCTGCAACGCACGGCTTGCTTGACAGCAACAGGGGCCTTTTCCTCAACACCTGGGGCAGCCCTAGACGCACTGCTCAACATCACACCACTCCACCTGCAAGTGCAAAAGGAGGCCAAGCAGTGTATCTACAGAATAAGCACGCTAAACAAGCCCAAATGGCGCTCCCAAGCGCTAACCAAACTCAGGGCTTGGGTTTTCGAGAACAAAACCCTCAGCATGCCTTCAGATGACATGCATACGGAATGTCAGTTTACCAGACTGTACAATGTGGATATACCCCAAAGACACAAATGGGCCAACGACCAAATGTTTGTCGAAAAGGGAAGCCACATTTGGTACACGGATGGTTCCAAGACAGTTGGAAAAGTAGGATGTGGTATCTATGGTGAGAGGCCTAAGCACAGAGCCAGCGTCAGCATGGGCAAACTGGCCTCAATCTTCCAGGCAGAAGTCCTTGCCATTAACATATGCGCGGAAATCAATCTGGACAGAAACCTAAGAAACCAACACATCTACATTAACTCGGACAGTCAAGCTGCTCTGCTAGCACTAGAGTCCCTAGAGGTTAACTCTAGACTAGTCCAGAACTGCAAAAATAATCTAAACGCCCTGGCTAACACCAACAAAGTTACACTTAGATGGGTACCAGGACACTCCAACATTGCTGGAAACGAAGCAGCGGACGAACTTGCCAGAAAGGGCGCGGATACGCCCCTCGTTGGCCCGGAACCGTTTTGCGGAGTTACAAAACGAGAGGCATACTCTCTGCTAAACAATCTTGAAAAGATGAGGGCAATCGCAGAGTGGAAATCCGTAAAAGGAAACACACACTCGAAAGCTCTAATATTAGGGTTCAACAACAAAAACACTAAAGAGCTCTTAGGGCTCAAGAGGTACAAAGCCTGTGCGGTGGTCAGAATTCTGACTGGGCACTGCAAGTTGAACAAGCACATGTTTCTAATGGGTAAGAAACAAGACGCAGCATGCAGGTTCTGCCAGGAAACAGAGGAAACTGCAATGCACATCCTCTGCTCCTGCGGACCACTAATGCACAAAAGAAGTATCCACCTCGGTAGGCACGAACTGCAACCCTGTGAGATACACAACATTACAGCCCAAAGAATTTGGAACTTTCTGGACTCAACGGGAATCAGTAATGAATTATAAAGGGCTGCCACAATAGATCACAACTGGTCGATGCGGCATCTTCACTAGCCCAAAACAACAATAATAAGTGCGGCATGATAAATCAAGAAATCAAGGTAAAAAAAAATTGCATATACGGTTAAATTACAAACTTAATTTAGAAGTTATTTTGTAAAAAATTTCAAAAACCGTTCGACCAATCTAGTTCAAAATAATTTTCCAATAAAGTAATTTTTTTCATATTTTTTGAACTCATAGTTCAAAAGTTGGGGGGGGGGACACATTTTTTAAACTTCTGGAATTTATTTCCGAAAATACCTATTATCTTTACAAAAAACTGTTTTTCATAAAATTAATATTTTCCGTAGTCAACTAGAAACCCCTAATAATTTCGCCATGTCTGTCTGTCCGTCTGTCTGTTCTTCTGCGGCTTAGTTCAGTGACCGAGTATTAAAAAGCTGTAATTTAGTATGAATATACGAGTAGGTTCAATCATGCGGCATGGATTTTGTTTTGTTTCAACCCTAAAGTGTAAGGTATTGTGGAATAGGTAATTCATGAATAATAGGGGATTTTTGGTAAAGTGTATATTTCCGGAAATCGCTGATTGAACTGATTTTGTACATTTGCTTACATAATAGTTCATAATATACGGGTTATATGACATCACATACTAGTTTCAATTGCATAATTAAGCTACCGTATTCTCCAGAATCTAACATAATCCATTTTAAAACACGAACTCACTCAAGCAACCTCCTTAATATGGATAAAGTATGGGACTTTCTCCACACTCGATAAGGTTACGAAGGCGGAATAGGTCATAAGCTTACCTACGTTACACTTTGATTAACTTATTAGTGATTAGGTACATACTGTAAAAACTCCAATCAGATATCACTATCAGTATCAAAACAGAAAATGAGACAGCGAAACTATGGAATAATATCACCAAAATCCATATTTCAACGGTTCTCAGATAATTCTCTCTACGAGCTATTTTTAAACAACTTCAAAAATTCGACGGAGGCGGTTATAATAGGCTAGACGACAAAAAAATCCATTTAGTCCGTCTAAAAAAATATTGTACGCGTATTTTTTCTTTTGTTTGTCAAATCAAAAATGACAAAAATACAGTGCGTTCAAGTATCGCGTAACGTCTCTAATAGGTACAATTCTTGCCTAGTAGTGACTTCACAAGCCCCCACCCCCGAACTTTGATGCTCTATATCTTCGTCAATTGACGGACTAATTTTTGAACCAGTCGTCAATATCGTCATCCCTATTATATTCGTCTTTTTAGGGTTCCGTAGTCAACTAGGAACCCTTATAGTTTCGCTCTGTCTGTCTGTCTGTCCGTCCGTCCGTCCGTCCGTCCGTCCGCGGATAATCTCAGTGAGTGTAAGTACTAGAAAGCTGTAATTTTGTATATTGATCACGCCAACAAAGTGGTAAAATAAAAAAGTGGTTATAATTTATTTTTTAGAGTACCTACCTCCCTACACGTAAAGTGGGGGGTGATTTTTTTTTTTCGTTTCAACCCTGAAGTGTGGTATATTATTGGATAGGTATTTGTAAAGTAATGAGGGTTTACTGAGAACAGTTTTTGATAAAGTTAATATTTTCGGAAATAATCGCTCCAGAAGTTTAAAAAAATATGCCCCCCCTCGAACTTTTGAACTATGAGTTCAAAAAATATGAAAAAATTTACAAAAGTAGAACCTAATAAGAACTTTCTTGGAAAATTATTTTGAACTTGGTAGGTTGAACGGTTTTTGAAAACTTGTACAAAATAATTTCTGAATTAATTTTGTAATTTATCTGTATATGCAAACACTTCTTTTATCTTGAGTATTACTAAATTTATCATCCCACACATATCTTCCTTCTTCCTTCCTTCTAATAATAAAAGAATGATTCAAATCGATTCACGCGATCAAAAGTTACCCCCGAAAACCAAACATACATAACCCGTCTAGTTTGTATAAATTAGTAACCCAATTGCCCGAGAGATGGCACTGTGGTCTTCTTCGCGCTGTTAAGATTTTTCCGGAGTTGTTGGGGTCGGGACGGGTGTGATCGAAAGTATCATCGAATTGTTAATTATTATAAGCATATTGAGCATGGTATCTACTAAATAAAACACCTTTTAAGGTTGCCTACTGTACGGTAAACTGCGGAACCCTACACTGAGCATGGCCTGACATGCTCTTGGCCGGTTTTCTCTTATTTATGTATGTTTATCGATTACTCCGAACTCCCTTTCATAGTCCGACGTAGGTGATTTTTTTGTTCGAAAGGAGTTATCTCCAATTTGTTCCCATAGAAATGTGGTGCTGACTGCTGATCTGATGATGAGATCCAAGAAGAATTAAGGAAACTCCTCAATTTTCAAAGGCATATGTATGGTGATTCCGGTGTTTTGAATAAATTTCTTGCGAAAACCATAAATTTGGTAAGGTAAAGGTAAGTTTGACTTATACTTGCATAATATTTAAGTTTCATTACAACTTTTTTAGGCCTGCTTCGCTATTTTCATGAGGACATAAGACTAAGTATACAAAATAATTGTATCTAGACACTGATAGGCAATTCGCAGCCTAAATCATCGCAGGTAGATCCTTGAAATTGGTGAATACGAATAATTTACGAGTATATTTTTCAAATGTCCTAAAGATCCGCTAAAAAATGAAACCTTTAAAGAAATAAAAATTTGATAATATTTAAAACGGGTCACTCACGTAATTTAGTCGATTTTCGCTCGACATGACTAAATAACGTGAGTGACCCGTTTTAAATATTATTCTCACGAGAGTTTTATAGTTAAAATAAAAATTTGGTTAAATGTGTTAACGAATTCTAAGCGTTCGAGGTGAAAGCAGTTGGAGACTAGAATAAAATACCTATTTGAGGATTAAATTCTTCTCCAATTTGCAGAAATATAACGACAGCATGCTAAGTACTTCTGTTCAAGCCATTGTCTACTCTGTATAGACATACCTACCTATATACCTTCAAATAAATACAGGTAAAGAAGGTAAGGTATTCTAAAGAAGCTAAGAAGTTCAATAGGAATAATAATGGTCCTAAACTAACGGCATATTCTTATTAACAAAACCTCTTAAATGCCATTATTTGCTTTAAAAAAGTGAGCGTTACTGTTCTTATAAGAAATAAGAATGAAACTACTACAGTTTATGCGATACGAGCTCGCCAAAGTTAAGTCTGTTTAACAGTTCCTTTGTGAGGGTCCTTATTCACGGCACAAAAGAGTTTTTGTTGACATTAGCGGTGGTTAAACCACGATTGCAAGCGATTGCAGTACAAGCGAGCTTTAACAAAACAATGTAAGCGGGATCTCTTAGAACTCAAGACTTACTATGGATCTCAAAGTCACAATAATTCTGGTTTGTCAATATGGTAACTCGTCTACGCTAGTTAAGCGAGGGTAATAACTATAGATACCTACTTAGACTCGTGTGGAGAAGGGCATTGACCGAGTTGTATCTAGGTATGTACTAATAATAGATAACGATTATTGTCGCAAACTATGAAAGGTTTCAAAATATTCGATTTTAATGCAAACGGGAGACTTCGAGTTCTTTAGCTTCGCGCGGTCGCCCAGATATTGTTACTACTACATACAACTCTATATTCATTCCACGTAGGGTGATGGCATCAGTGTTGGACACTTTAAGCTGACAGGCACCAGTAATAGACATTTAAGTCAAATGTCGTACGGTTTTAATACCGCAAAATAGACTATAGACTCTTACCTTAGTTAACCTTATGTCAATAACATAAGGTTTAATGTAGATCATTGGTCCTTGTCCATTACTGTTGCCATACACTTCGCTTCGTTACCTTAAATAGTATAGATTTCTATTTAGAGATTTATTAAACTGTAACTATCAGTGGATCCTATTTGTCTATTGTAATTAATTTTCAAATTGGATAAAATCAAGTAACTTTTGTGGTTTTGAGTTTGGAGTGCAGGACGGAGCGTAGACTTCATCAATCGAGAGCGTTCTAGCTTAGTAAATATATTCAATGTGCCTCTTACTAGGCGGTGATCGCTTCCAGTTTTGACCGTATTGATCACAGCAACATTGAATATTATGTCTCTTCGTCGACATGATGAAGTCAATCTCGTTTTTAGTTGCACCGTCGTCGGGACTCATACAGGTCCATTTTCTGTGCTCGCGTTTCTTAAAGAAAGAGTTCATCATGTAGAGTCCCTCCTTCTCCAAGAAACCAACCAGTAATTGCCCCCGATGGTTCCGACGTCCAACCCCAAACTGCCCCACTCTCAGCTCGTCACCATCTCTCTTGCCTAGTTTCGCGTTGAAGTCCTCCATAACAACGGTACAGGTTCTGGAGCTATGCAGAGCTTTTAAAATATCCTCATACATAGCCTCCACCTCGTCATCGGAGTGTGCCCAAGTCGGCGCGTACACCTGTATGACCTTCAACGAGTACCTCTCAGATACTCTGAGTATAAGGTACGCCACCCTAGTCGACACACTCTCGATTTTCACCACGTTGTTTACGAGGGACTTGTGGACGATGAACCCGACACCTCCCTGGGACTGTTGGTCGCCCTCCCGGAAATAAAGCAAATTGCCGGACTTAAGGATTATCGTATCCTCGCCCTCTCTTCGGACTTCTGACAACCCCACGACGTCCCAGTAACTATTTAGAACATTTACTGATCGAATGGCTACTTTTTCAGTAGTTGTACGGAGCACTTTAAAGCTGAGTTGCAGGTCTAGCGTGGCCGATGTTTTTCTTGGTAAACAGACAATTGGTGGTAGAAGAAAAAGATAGAAAAATTGTATGCAGGGGGGGTCCATTATCTCTAAGGTGACAAGTGGAATGCAAGTAAAGATCTTATCCAAAATATATCAGTTTTCTGGAAAATTGGGGTTAATCTTTAGATCCCACTTCTTTAATCTTTGCCTTGCAAGGATTGATCTTTAAATAAAGTACCTAAGCCTACCCAAAGTCTTGATCGATAAGATTACGCTGACATTTGTTTGAGTTTGTCTGAGCAGCCTTTATGTTTGACATATTGAATGGGTAAGATTAGGCTTTTGAAACCTCGTCTAATGAGGGCCGACATTGTACCATTTGTACCCGATTTAACCGAAGTTTGGGGATGGAAGGGTTAATTACAAAGCTGGCAATCGTCATATCGTCATATCGTCGTCTTAATGGACAGGTTAAGTAGAAAATAACCATCTACATTAAATATTTTTACTGAATATAGCACAGACCGCCATATAGACTGTAAATAAATCGTACCTACATCTCTGAGGAAATAGCAGATCGCGGGAATATTCAATATGTATAACATTGATGAAATGTTTTGCTCTGGATAAAAATTGATTTATCAAGCGAATTCATGAATAATGTGCTTACCATGAGTTACCAGATTAGTCTGGTAACTCATAAGGCTAAGATTAGTCTTAGGAGCGAGACGGACATACTTTCGAGATCCGCAGTCGCTATCGAATATAAGCACATTGTCGTTAATTTTACTCCCAACTCGATTAAATTCGAGGCAAAAACGTCGATTGACAGTATTTTAACGCAATGTTTGGTACCTCAGTACGTATATTTGCTTGGAACGATACATTTTTTTTTCATTGTGTAGTTTCTTCGCTAACAAGTTGATTTATGGTTTGCACTAATCTTTTACTTATTTCCTCATAGTCGATATGAAAAGTAGTGTTTTTGTCGGGTGAAAGCATCCATTTCGCCTTCGAAATTTTCAGCCCTCTATTTAATCCCTTTTGTCAGTAGAAATCCGCGCTAAGTTATGTTTGGGTAAAGGCCCACCACGCGTAGAATAGAACAAGTAAATTTTTATTTTACGCGGTTTTCTACTGACACTGCTCCAGGGTATAAGATAAGTACTACTAGGAGAGCATTATTTGTAGGAATGCATTTCCCATCACGAAATAAAGGTGTTCCGGACCTTTGAAGAGCGTACGCGCCGCGCGTAGGCCCTTTCCCTGCATACAAACTTCAATCTTCTTCTACCACCGAGAATAATAGTTAAAAGGTTAAGTGCATGTGCGATTAGGATTGGAAGCATGCTGGGCCATACGTATTGGTATTCTGCCAGCTATCGCGAGCAACCGAGTCAAAAGCACTAAGTTTATGTTTTAGTAGGCAAAGGATGACTCACAATAGACCGGGCCGGAACGGGTAGGGCCGTGCTCGATCTGTCAATTTCTACAGAAAGTGTCAGTAGTGTCACGTGGCGTCCGAGGGCTCCGAGCTATCACGTGACGCTTTCTATAGGAATTGACACCCGGCCCGGTGTACTATGACTCATCCTTTAAACGCAACATTATGCGCTTATTATAAAGATTAGAGCAATCTTAACAGAGTCAGAGAGAGGTGTGATGAAAAAAAACGCAAATAATAGCCTCCCTCAACAAGTAAAGAATAAAGAAAAAGATGCAAAGGAACGTTTCTCTTCAGGTTTTATTACTCAACTACTTCATCTTTAGATAAGTTATAAGTTATCGACTTAATTAAAAAGAGAACATTTATCTTCGTTTTGCTCGTCACCCGTTCGTTATCCCGATGGCAAACTATTTAAAGTTGTTAAGACAATCTGATTATCTAAGCGGGGAAAAGTACTCTTAAAGCTATTTTGCTCGTTTTTAGTAGTTTCTTTGGCGAGTTTGTTTTAGTAATATTATCAACTAAGGCCTCAGATTTATCGGTTGATAGGGTCCACATGCGGAAGATTTCCATCCCGCAAGTCATATGTTCTGGCATGCATGGTACCTATATATGCGTTATATGGCATAATTTCAGTCAAGGGACCTACATAGGTATATGAAATCAACATGATTGGGTTCGCCTTTGACGTTTGTAAAAATTTGTCACAAGTTTAATTTTAAACTAATTAAGACATCATATTATTTTTAAGAATTTAAAAAAGAGACTGCTCGAAACCACTTGTGAAGGGCTGGCTCGTTCCTTGGGCAAAGGATTGGCATTGCCATTCAACGAGAGATTGTAGCCAGTCTTATGGGCACCATACCGCAGGGATCAGATTTGGGGGACCTTAGGTTAGGTAGGTAGATTAGCGTGCTTATGCTATTAAGATATAGCTTTCATTTATGTAGTAAAGTTTTTTGTTTTATGTAGGTACTTATATTAACTAGATCTCAATATTGATAACAACTTGGTACCTGATATTCATATACATAAAACTTCAACATACTCCCTCAAAACGGGTAAATGTGAAAACATGTTTTTTTTTTACCAAAGCCTCGATACTTTTATTTTTCAAACATAGGTCCTTTTTAACATGTTTTTGGTTAGAACGTCGAAACCCTTAAATTTATAAACATGGTTCTTAGTTAAATAGTTGAGTAATAATTAGTTCTTAAATGTGGTAAAAGCATTTATCCACAAAAAATTTAGTTTAGTTGTAAACAACAATTCTCTGATAACGCGGTTTATTTTGAGGCGCCTACTCACTAATCGCCTTTTCAATTTTCGCGTGTTCTTGCAATTAGATCTATCCCGCTCTCTTTTGCTCGAGCATGTGGACTCTTAATATGATAAGCTTCAAAAAGCATCATAAAACCAAAGGCTTCAGACCGAAGAGAAGACAATGTCAAGTGAGATACGATGTTTCCAAAGTTATCATTATCACTTCGCAAGTATTTTAATTGTAGAGTGACAATGCAATAAGCAATAAGATTTTAACCGGTTTTAATTTAAAAAAAACGTTAATCTCGTTAATTTTAAGTATGAAACAATATCTTATCAATCTTATCATGAACTGAAACCGTGGGGTTAATCCTGCTCACGTCAATCACCCTGTATTTATTATAGTTTGTGATGGATGTAAATAAATACGTAAGGTAAAATATGACTATTTTATGGTCTACCAAAACTAATTAAATAGCTAGGTATATAGGAAGCATAAACACACTTTTTCCGTGTTTCCATAAAACAACAGGAGAAAAATTCGACTTGTTTTCACAACTGCTGGGTATATAACGGTCAATATTCGCATATTGGAATATGGTTATGTCACCGATGCACTACCTACATAATAACGTTATTTGGAATACATAGGAATATTCAAAATGATAGTTATTTTCGTTATAAAGCGGCTATGTCCCTTTTTTGTCATGTTGCCAGTTATTAGACAACAATGTATGATTGTGTCTCAGTAATCCTGTGCCAGAGTAAGTAATTACGGATGTCGTTAAAGAAGGGAAAAAATATTAATAGTCACGACGTTATGTCCAATTAGCTGGTCATCATTATTCATAACTGATGGTTAGTATGTTATTACTACGATTTAGATTACTTCCTATATAGAGATGAATTCCTTATCCTTGATAACAATTTAGGTAACTGTTTGAATATTTTAACCGAGGGTGGAAGGGAGAGACGGAGGCTAGGATAAATATTCGACATATTCCTATCATCGCAAATATAAATGAATTTCATCAGTTTGTCCTTTTAATGAGACTCTTTTATTCACAAAAAGATAGTAACAAACAGGAAAATAAGAGAAAAACATAGGTATCACGCAAGCAACAAAACTAGGACGTTATTGCAGTGAAGAGGAGTTTGTCTGTTTTTTCCCGTGACATTATCTCATTCATGATAATAACCTGTGCGTTTTCTAATCGCGAGCTCTTTTAATCCTAGTAGGCGAAAAAGTGTCCCAAGATTTTTTTTCCATTTCGCCACCGTTTATCCACAGATTTAGCACGGCGGGAGCGCAATGGACTGTTTGAAAAATGTATGGATGGATTTGGACAACAAAAAATAAAAACTCCCACCTACTTACTGAACATTTGATCTCAGTGCAAAACACTTACCTACCTACGAGAAACACTGGCGTAATTAAACTAGCTGAATTCTGCCTAAGCGATATCTTTTTGTCTGACTGCCGAACGAGGGGTATATTTTTCGAGCATAGGATACCTATGTACGTCCATTCCTTTGATTCGCCCTGCAACGAAAGTGTGAGATGCCATTTAATTAGTCATAATTATGCTTTTGGCCGAGAGGAACACATGTCCCACCGGTCCGGTTGGTAAAAAAGTGGTCTAAGGTTAAGGGTATGCTAAAACTATAAAAAAAAACAAAATGGTGGATTTTGCTCTTTGGGAAATACTGCTGTTTATTTTTATCGACTTTTTGTTTTAAATTTAGTACAACATAAGATATACATTACGCCCTGCGTGTTGCGTATCATCTACTTAGTGCAAAATTTACATCAACATAACCGCATTCGGTTTTACCTACGATTATGTATAACAAAATTGTAGAATCTCTCACTGAAGTTTAATTGAAATGAAAGCTTGGTATCAAATAGTTCGTGTCTATTTAAGGCAATCGATCGCCTTAATATAAACTCTAAAGGCAAAATACTTGTCACGGGTCAGTAGCAAATCAATAGGACGTTTATGGAACGCCTAATGAAATTGAGTCAGTTGGATAATAGTCAGTTAAATCAGAGGAGAGAAATAGTTTTATACAACTTAATGCTTACATGTACAGTAGGTACAGGTGTACAACTTATAACTAATGTTTTTAATAGATCTAACTCGATTTTCACTGATGGCCCATTTATGGATAGTGGTTAATTGGAAAGAAGTGGATGCAAAAAGCCCAGCGTGCGTAGCCAAGATGCCAATCGCTCACGCTTAGAAACGTATCGTAGTTATCTCTCTCTATCACTCTACCTTATTAGTATGACAATGACAGTTGCGTTTCATTCGCGACTGAGCGTTAGCGATTGGCATATTGGCTACGCACACAGGACAGAAGAATATGGCGATCCTACTTATGAGGAGACCAACAACAACAGGTTGCCAACAGTGGGTGAAAAGAGGTTGAAGAAGAAGATTGAATCCGCTTCAGTGGTAACTGCGTGATTATGCGGCATTTGTGGTTGGGCCGAATCCCTCGCATCGGACTGTGTACCAAAAGCGCAATCAGGAAGTCGGCGGGGGGAGCGAGGGCGGCGGAGTTAGGGAAGGGATCATAAGGGTTAAACACAAAACGGTGTTTGGAGTCTTTCCGCTGGACTTTTCAAAAGTTAAGGGCTATAAGCCTTATCTACATTTAGGGTAGGTACTCCCATTCTATTGCATTGTATGACAAAAATAATTGTTACATGTCCACAAGCTGTTAACTATTGACCACAGGAAAGAAAAAGTGTGTGTTCAGCTGAACTGTACAGCTAATCTTTCCTGTGGCAATTTTTTTATCAAGGAACAAGAAAGTCGCATTACTTTGCCGTGCAAACGAGTGACGCAATCTGTCGATACAGGAGACTGACGTGAACTTTAGGGGCAGTTGCAACTCAAAGTTTGTACGGAACACTCGGTGCGCGTATCCGACTCGCAGTTGGCGCAGTAACAAAAAGCGATAGTATGAACTCACAAAATCGTAAATTGTTCTATCTATGTCTTAAATAACATACCTACGACAGGTCGGTACCCTGGAAATAACCAATACTTATTTTAATTGTGAGGCGAAGCATCGATTCACCACAGTACCGCAATTAGAACAGTGACAAAAACTCGAAGCGTTAAATTTAGCGGCCAAACATGATGGGCGTGTGTACTATCAGTCCGAGGCCGCTTTTCTTAACTTATACTTAAAAGTAAGGTTAACGAATAAATAATTATATTTTTTATGTATGAATTTACAAATAAGTTCAACTTCGTACCGTCCTACAGTTTTTTAGTTGTAGTCTGGGACATCAATACCTAGTCCTCACTATCCAAAAAAAACTAAACGAGCTCTGTACGAGTCCAGGGATCGTTATCCCAGAAAATATGATCCCCTTCCGATCCCCACAGCTGTCTGTAAAATGAAATATAACTGTTATAAAAAAATTCAAGGTTTAAAATTAAATGCTGGCGAGCCCGTGAATTCTCGGTCTCGGGAGTTGAAGAGTAGCGCGGTTCAGGATTTCTACAAAATGGAAGGGTATCCAATATCCATCTAGCGAGGGATTTTGTTGCAACTAAACTAAATCTGTACGACTTAGGCCCACTTGCACCACCCAGAGTTAGCCGCTAACCCGGCATTGAGCTGTCAAATTCCACACAAAAAACGCTCAACTCCGGGTTCTGTGGCTTACCCCGGGTGGTGCGAGTGACTCTAACTCGACTAACTCGGATCGGTATGTACCTACGAAAAAACTTAACAGGGCCATTCTCCTTTTTTACCGACAGTGATCCGTCTTCTCGCTGAAAAATGTTTGATTTAGAATTTAATTATTATGTTTTGTATAGGATTAGGAGGTAACTGCCCGAAATTTTAGTTTACCTTATCAGTACAGTATACTTGTTACTTCCCTGGTTAGTGACTGTAAACTTACCTACATTATTAAACTCTAAACACCGTGACAGAGCGGTCAAAAGGGAAGCTGTTTTCGCTGAAAAGAGCCACTCTGTCACGGTGTTTTTATTTTCAAATAGTCTACTTCAAACACATGTTGTTTTCTTTAATAATTTCTACCGTTTTCATTTTACACATGATCAAAAATCCGAAAAATCGAGAAAATCACGGTTCATTGTCGGAAAAAAAGGAGAACGGCCCAATAGCGCAATTCAGGACTTTAACTAAACGGGTCAAGTCATCTAGCGGAATATTGAGTAACTAAATAAATGGGGTCTCGAGACCATTATTTCAAGAAAAGTCTTAATAGCGCTATTCAGATTTTACTAAATCGGACCAGCGCTATATAGCGAGCTGCCTATTTGGTAAATAAACAAAGCCTGTGCCACAGAATAAATAATAGTACAAGTACAGAAGACCCTCTGTTTTGATGTTCACGAATGCCGCCTTTTTACGTGCCTATTAATTATTATTAGCGCGGACCGCACGCGAGCCGCGCCGTCATTGAGTTCTATTGCCCGGCGCGAAGGTCGATATTACTCCGCACCTTGCCGAAGATAGGGTTGTCATTTTTTTAAACGACGTCGGTGGCAAACAAGCGTATGGTCCGCCCGATCGTAAGCGGATACGGTAGCTTTGCACTATTATCTATTCTGTGGCGCAAGCATCGAGTATATCAGAAACCAATACGCGAATTATAAATATAAGATAGCACGCGTGGTATATCTACATGCATAAATTATTACACTTAACTGCTATTTAGGTAAATAACACCGAAAACATAACAGGCTTGTGACCGCGAACCGTAACAAAGATCGTAAAGTCTATCCCCGTCTCTGTCACACGTACTATTCGAGTGACAGAGACGGAGATAGACTTTACGATCTTCGTTACGGTTCGCGGTCGCACGCCAGGTGTAAATGAGTCCAATAAGTACCGATTTAATCACGATCACGGGATTTTCGTTTGATGTACCTATACATATGTAGATATGCCGTTGACAGATACCTATTTAATTCAAATATAACACTGTGCTGCTGGGGTATTTACTTGATTCTTGTGTTCGATTTACTATGAAAGTATAGGTATAAATAAGCATTTAGTGCTTATTTATACCTAAAAATAAGGTGAATCCTTTTCACGCGTCGAAAGATAGAAAAACGTGCAATCGGAATTTTGGTCGTTTCTGCAACCCAAAGCAATACAATATTTTATTGCCCTTATTTTATTCATCGTATACAATACGCGCGACGTTGGTATGCGGGAGACACGCGCGCGAGTGTCGCGGGCCACGGCGAGGCAACCACTGAATAAGCAACCTCGAGGGTGCCGCCGGCATGTACTTATAATTTCATGCAGATCGGCGAAGTGAACCCCCCCTGCCTGTGCTAGCATGTCAGTTCACGGTAAGTACCTAAACCTTCTGCTTATCCAAGTAACACCACGTAACACACAAGTCAGATGTTTACATTTTTTTCTCAAGCTAACTGCGCAGTGGGTAAACAATTTATTCGAAACACGAAACTATTCGAGGTCGGACCAATATGTAAGACCAAACAATAGGTAGGTACATGTAACGTATGTCACGTTACATTAGCATAATATTATCTATTGTAATTATCACTTCCAGAGTGCATCAACATACTTAATTTAACATTCGAATGTAAAATGCAATTAATGTGTATTTATAGGAATCTAAAAATCAATCTCGTAAAAAAAACAATTTGTTTTCAATCAAGTGTCAATCAAATCAAATCTAGTGTCAAGAAAATGTAATGTACTTAGCAATAATGCAGGTATTGCAGGGGCCTGTTTCTCAAAAGTTTGTAGCTTGTAACACAGGCGGAATGCCCTGTCTAATAAAATAAATTAAACTGAGACTTCCGCTAGTTAGAGTTACAAGCTTTCGAGAAACAGGCCCCTGCAATACCTGCATTATTGTTAAGTACATTACATTTTCTTCCCCTTACTCGTAAAAACTAAAAAGGTACTATTGAAAGAAACAAGTTAGCTACTGTTTACTGATTTCTTTATTAGATATCGCCGGTACAGTAATATGGATCAGTTTAAAATGCACTGTTATGTATCACTTCGAACATATCGCCGAACACTTATTTGTACACAGGGCAACACACGAATGACTATAAATTTAAAAAATAATGTCAGCGTCATTTCTACTTTTCGTCTGGTGTGCGAGATTCCATTTATTCTAGGTTGGTACTGCTCTCGAAATATAATCTGTGCACACATCCACTAATACAATGCCTCACTGTGTAAAATGCATCTCATATATTGTTTTGCTTTAGTTGAAAGTTGTTTGAGCCCACCATGATGTACATAGTTTAATTTTAAATATAAACTATCCTTCACAATCAAAACCTGACACAATCTTATTGGTATGATATTTATTAATAAGAGCGTTGTCACATGTGTCTACACTCTTCTTTACGCCGGTACATCACACGAAAGCTGACGATAGAAGATATAGCAAGCCTCCATTTTCTGCTACATTTTTGATCTGGCACTTATTGTAAATTATATTTCGAGAACAATACACTGAAAGTATTTCATTTATTTTTCTTTAACAATTAAGATTAAAGATCAGATATCAATTTAAACTTATACTATTTGTAATCCATAGGTACTTTACGAAAACCGTATACATAAGCAAAATATAATACTGCAAACGTAAACGTTGTGACTTAAATAATCAGACTATCACATGTAAACATATCTATATGTCAAGGAAAATAAAGGGGCTTATAGGCAGCACCAAGCTTCCATGGATCAGATTTGTAAAAAAATGATTTCTAATACAATAAGGTAGTCAAAATAACATAAAAAAATTAATTTAATAAATATTGCATTTGGTCTTTCAATAATCTGATAAATTGAAACATTGACATTAGTATATTAGGACCACTGTTACCGATATTGGCTATGGGCGGATGCCTGATGGGGGAAGTCAAATCGATCACATAGTATAAGTAGTTCACGAGAGTTGAGGTGAATGATTACACACACAGCTACATGAAGAACTGATTACAAAAAAAGTGAATGAATGAAATTAATGAGTGAATGTTAATTTCGATAAAAACACTTGAAGATATATTTTAAATAGGTGTAAAAGCTTTTTGGTCTATCTTACAATGCACTGTTGAACTTGCCATCGGTACGAAAAATTAACAATAATTTCAAGCCCCGATGTCATTACAAGACAATGTTGTTGTGTGCGTGACCCCAACTCTAGTGGAACTAAATATATACTATGGCATAAATGTCATATTTCATTATACTTGTTTAATGTCAACTGTCAAATAATCAACGTATCCCTAATGCACCAGGCGGAACCATTTGCGTACACATAGCTAATGCTCGTACGAGCAATCTTCAAATTAAAGTCTGCACCTGATCAGAAAAAGCTTTGCGCAAGTCCCAAAGATAAGTGATATTTAACTATAACATCGCGGAAAAGAAGAAACATTTCCAACCTTGTTCCACGAGTTTTTTTTTTAACTATAAGATAATCACTTCTCTTGTAACACACCAAAGAAAAAATAGAAACCTATTTTTAAACTTTATTCTTGTTTTAGAGTTTGAAACACTTGAAATATAAACTAGATTAGATAAATAGTTTTCTATGCAAGTCTGCATACATTCCTACTATGTTAATGTTACACATATCACGGCTCTATTGAATGGATAAATGAGAACTTCTCTAAGATATTTAATTAGTATAAGTGGGCATCCTATCTAAGCTACAAATTACATAGATAAATACCATCATACACGCTATGTCTAACGCTAAGTAACCAACGTATCACATCCATAGATTCACCCATAGCCGCACATTGGAAAGACATCATTTCATGTACTAGCGACTAATTAATTACTCACTAGTCGCACTTTGACACTGGTTATTATGATAAAACTGCGACCGCGAATCCACTTACCTACTTAATTAATAAGTACCAAAGTTGCGCGATGTTTCCATAAGACCTCGCTTGCTATTGCTATACCATTGATATAGAGTTCATTTTGAAACCGAAGCGGGGCAATAGGAATAAAACAAATTTTAAAGACAACATTTTCACAGTATTCGCTAACTTGAGCTAAAAGACTAGCTCGTAGAAAATAATAAATAAGACGATAAAATACAATAAATTTTGCATACAAATTTCGAAAATAAAGTAGGTATAAAATCTCACAGCGCGGCACGAAGTACGTTAAGTATAAAACTGAAACACAAATAGCCTCCCTCGTCGGACGGCGGCCATATCCACATTCACACGCCTCGAAAAGAACATCTAAAATTACATCACTCACTATTAGGATCAGAATCTCGAGTCACTGGGGTCGGATGTCCAATTTGCCACCGTGGGGCAAGACGCACACACTTTTACCACATCGGGGTAAGTCTTACTTACAACACCTGCCGGATAAGTTATAGAACACTTTTGCTACAGCAGGGTAAGCCACAAGCGTATATGTTGTACCGACGCCTCGCCTCATGGTGAGTGCGGGGGTTTACCACTGCGGGTTGGGCGGCAGGTAGTCGGGCGGCGGGTGGGCGGGCGCGGGGGTGTAGGGCAGCGCGGGTGCGGGCGCGGGCGCGGGCGCGCCGTAGCCCGCGTACCCGGGCGCAGGCGCAGGCGCCGGCGCAGGCGCGCCCGCGCCGCCATAGCCGCCGTAGCCGTAGTACGGCGAGCTGGGGTACGCGCCGTAGCCCATGCCGTAAGCTAAACAGACAAATATTAGCTAACGTTAGAACAAAACCCACATTGAAACTGGCTAAAGCGACTCGCTTCTGTTAATCAAATGTCTTTTATAAATCAATTTGTAAGTTGGCGAAAGCTGGTATTGTTGGATTGAATTAATTTGTTTAAAATGTCTCAGTAATATCAAATAAGCATTC
This sequence comes from Lathronympha strigana, assembly GCA_949128165.1. Lineage (NCBI taxonomy): Eukaryota > Metazoa > Arthropoda > Insecta > Lepidoptera > Tortricidae > Lathronympha > Lathronympha strigana. Next base: position 6,637,083 of record OX421907.1, on the reverse strand, counting down.
AACCAGAGGGAACACACACTTCCAAAACTTTGCTTGATGATATTTCCTGACATAGGTAACGTATATTTGTTTCTGTGTCAAAGTAAAATTTGGCTTTCTTATTAAGTAACGTTAAGCGATTTTCTCTGTTTTCAAATGGATCTATATTGGGATCCCTAAAGTTTTTTATCCTATTTTTGCGTTCCCTAATACTTTTTTGCCATAATAATCATTTGTCCTAACACTAATTTGCCCTATTTTTGATTGCCCTCTCATTGAATGGATGATTTTAGTTTGCCCTAATGTTTGTTCATATGTCCTATTATTTTTCCTAATTTTATATGGCCTAATGACGTTTATCCTGTTATTGTAATAGCTACGTAATATTATTTGTCCTAAAGATTCTTAGCCCAAATTAATATTTTAATTAATACAAAATTGTAGTTTGTAAACAGTGTTATGGAAAAAAGTCTGTTCTGGCGCTTCGCCGGCCGCTGCCGCGGCACGCTCGTTCGGCTCGCGCGCTGTGAGGTCGCAGTTCAACCTAACACTCCTCCTCGCTTCGCTCGTCGTCGTACCTATCGGTGACTCTGGTTGCAAATGGGGGCCGCGAACGATTCGGTTCTGGCGCTTCGCCAGCCGCTGCCGTGGCACGCTCGCTCGGCTCGCGCGCTGTGAGGTCGCAGTTCAACCTAACACTCCTCCTCGCTTCACTCGTCGTCGTACCTATCGGTGACTCTGGTTGCAAAGGGGGGCCGCGAAAGATTCGGTTCTGGCGCTTCGCCAGCCGCTGCCGCGGCACGCTCGCTTTGCTCGCTCGGCTCGCGCGCTGTGAGATCGCAGTTCAACCTAACACTCCTCCTCGCTTCGCTCGTCGTCGTACCTAACGGTGACTGGTTGCAAAGGGGGGCCGCGAAAGATTCGGTTCTGCGGCAGCTCGCTTCGCTCGCTCGGCTCGCACACTGTTAGGTCGCAGTTCAACCTAACACTCCTCCTCGCTTCGCTCGTCGTCGTACCTAACGGTGTCTCTGGTTGCAAAGGGGGGCCGCGAAGGTTTCGGTTCTGGCGCTTTGCCGGCTGCTGCTGCGGCACGCTCGCTCCGCTCGCGCGGCTCGCGCGCTGTGAGGTCGCAGTTCAACCTAACATTCCTCCTCGCTTCGCTCGTCGTCGTACCTATCGGTGACTCTGGTTGCAAAGGGGGGCCGCGAAAGATTCGGTTCTGGCGCTTCGCCAGCCGCTGCCGTGGCACGCTCGCTCGGCTCGCGCGCTGTGAGGTCGCAGTTCAACCTAACACTCCTCCTCGCTTCGCTCGTCGTCGTACCTATCGGTGACTCTGGTTGCAAAGGGGGGCCGCGAAAGATTCGGTTCTGGCGCTTCGCCAGCCGCTGCCGCGGCACGCTCGCTTTGCTCGCTCGGCTCGCGCGCTGTGAGATCGCAGTTCAACCTAACACTCCTCCTCGCTTCGCTCGTCGTCGTACCTAACGGTGACTCTGGTTGCAAAGGGGGGCCGCGAAAGATTCGGTTCTGCGGCAGCTCGCTTCGCTCGCTCGGCTCGCACACTGTTAGGTCGCAGTTCAACCTAACACTCCTCCTCGCTTCGCTCGTCGTCGTACCTAACGGTGACTCTGGTTGCAAAGGGGGGCCGCGAAGGATTCGGTTCTGGCGCTTCGCCGGCCGCTACCGCGGTACGCTCGCTTCGCTCGCTCGAATTTGCTCCTTTATATGAGTATAAAATTTATGCAACAGGTGCTACAGCAATGTAAAATATGACAAGTTGATATGTCCGACCAAACGAAGACCCAACAAACCTACAATTTAAATCCTATTTAAAACAGTGAGTATGATTTTGTATTATTAAATACGCATACAATGTCCGAAATATTCCGAAAGATTTTTTTCCGATTTTCATAATTCCGAATGTCCAAAGATCCGAAATTCTGAACACCGAACCACCAAAATTCCGATAGATTATATTTTTTTCGGAATTATGAATTCGGAAAAAATATTTTCGTAATATAAAAAAATCGGTTTTTTGCATTCGTTCAAGTCGCAATCGGATTTATAATATTCGGAAAAAGAAGAATCGTACTTTTCATATTTCCAGAATTTGAAATTCGGATATTTGATTTATAGGAATTATAAAAATTCGGGATTATTATAAAAATCGGAAAAGAATATTTGGGTGTTCCCGTCATTACATTATGGATAGTAATTATTATGTCAATTGATTGTTAGGACTAATGCCGGTTAGGATAAAATAGTTATGGCAAGAGATATGAGGACAAACGTTATTAGGGATCGCGTTGAGTATACCAAAACACATTAGGGTTATTGATGTTATGCCAAAAATGCTTCGGGCAAATGAGTTTTAGGGCAACCATTACGTTATGGAAAATAATTGTTATGGCAATAGATTGTTAGAGCTAATGCCCATTAGGACAACGGTTAGGGCAAGTGATTTTAGGACAAAAATTGTTAGGGATGTAGAGGGCCACCCTTTTCAAATGCACCTATCACGTAATTTAATATGCATAGCAGATACTAACCTGGATATTGCGCATAAGGCACCTCCGGCGGCTGGCCCGGCGCAGGGTAAGGCTGGGCAAGCTTCGCGTCCGGCATGGGCGGCATGGGCGGCATGGGCGCCATGCCCGGCATGCCCGGCGCGGGCTGGCGCATGTCCGGCAAGCCGGGCGGCGGCACGGGCGCCACCGGCACCGTGCTATCGCTCCGCTTCACTCCCGGCGAATTCAACAGACTAGACACACTATGGGTCATCCCCGAATTAAATTGAGATTCTGAACTCTCCTTGCTAGGAGACTTTTTCTTCTTAGTCTTAGACGACTTTTCCTCGCTACCCGGGGAATATGATTGCGTTATATCATCTAAGTTTCTACGGAAGTCCGGCATGCCTTCCTTATTTAGCACGCTAGCGGTTCTCTCCAATATACTCAAGCTGGATTCCGTCTGAGGTCTGCTGCCGGGTCTTTGATGCCTATAGTTTTTCAGTGGATTGATTTTCCTCTCAACGTTATCCATCGGGGCGTCTACGCGCGTTCTAGAGTCATCGCTCAAATGGGAATCACTGGTGTCGGAATTTTTGACTTCTAGAGCCTCCTCCGAAGGGAGTTTCTCGTCGGTAGTTAAAACTATGGGCCCGGAATTTTTTTCTTGAGTACCGGCCTGATTTTTCTTATCGGAACTCGTCGAAGATTTTGAATCTTCAGAATTTTCCGCGGCGTTAAATATTTTTGAATTTTGCTCACTGGCAGATTTTTTAGTTTTTTCCGTTTCATCGTCATCGCTGTCTAGTATTTGAGTATCATCATCGGAATCTATTTTAGTTGGGGGATTAGAGTCGCTATTTTCATTATCAGATCTCTTAGCGTCCCTTCTAATTTTGGTGATGCTGAGCGAGCCGGGCAGGTTGGGGCGGAGGATGCGGCCGGGGTGCGGCGGGAGCCGGTGCCGCACGGCGCCGTACGACCGCATCTCTCCTAACCGGCTCCTGATGTCTGCGATCTTCTGCCCGGGCAACATTGGCCTGGCGATCTTATTGTGGCCTATTATGGCGGGCCTGGTTATGACCCGTTGGTAACCGGGTCTTGGCCCACTCTTGGATGTTATTGTGATTGCCGAGTTGTTCTTTAGAGAGCCCGGTATACTGCCCGGACGGCTGCCTAAGACTGTAACAAAATTTATGTTTAAAAAAACTTGTATAAAATATTATTGCAGAGGGTCTCGAGGAGTGTCTTGTTTTACGTGTCATCGAACAAGCGAGCGAAGCGAACAAGTTCTGTCAATCTACTTGGACAATCCGTTGTTTGTATGTATGTATGTATGTTCGACGATAACTGGAAGCTGGAGTATCGTTAATCGGATCGTCGTGAAATTTGACAGGTGGTTAGATGAGATAAATATAATTTTTAAGTTTGAATATGAGCCAAATCGATAAAGGGGTTACCGAGATATAGGGGTCGAGAGTTCAAGATCGGGGCGAACCACTAGTTAAATTTGACTAGTTAGTCGTATTGTCAAATACTGTGTAAGTATAATAAAATTGACTAAAAATTAGACTTACTTTTCTTCCCAATAGGGCTGTTATCCTTAGTATCCGCCGCCTTCTGCCCCAAGCCTTTGAAAGAGGTCTTGATGGCGATGATTTTGCCGGACTCGAGCTGCATGTAGATGCCCTTCGGAGACTTCAGCACCATGACCCGCTGACCCGCCTTCAGAACAATGTTAGTCTTCTCAGCGGAGTTCGTCGGTATCACCACGTCTGGAGAAATGTTTCAGGTTAGATATCTAAGGGCTCGTTCAAAAATCATGTGATACAAAATTGGCTCAAATATGATTGATTACATGATTTTGGAACGAGCACTAAATAGGTTAGATATTAAGTCAGGAAAAAGTCTTTTCCTATTTTGCATGAAATTTTTAAAACGTCTATAGAGAAAGCTGCATGTTTAACATCAAATTTCACTAACTTAAAAACCCCAAACGAACTTTACTGCATCGTTTACTCACACTACCGTAGGTTCATAATTATCACAGATTCACTATATTCTTTTATTTTGTATCAATATTTTAAAATGTATTTAATTTCTCCTTCAGATTCACTCTTTCTCAGGCAGAAAACAAATGGAAAATGACAGGAAAGCATTTTCTTTTCTTGTTTTTTACTAATATTAAACAGGTAATCTTAAGATATTATTAAAACCAACCAGATATAAGCAGTAAAATCACAGAATATATTATAACTTTTTGTATACAAAATACGAAAAGACTGACTCCCCGACCGAATATATTAAAACAGACAACGCAAGTTACGCAAGGTAATACATTGAATATTTTTTTTGTAAAATTGTGACAAGGAGGTTGTGAATTTTAACAACTGCGAGACCAGTTTATTTATAATAGAATAGTAGCAAACCAGCTCTAATCTGCCTGATACGTTTATAACATTGAAACGAATCATATTGAAGTCAGAATAAAGCTATGCACTAGGTAAGTGGTTAGTCCATTAATATTATATGGCGACCCTGTCATCGCGACATTACACTGGTGGCGACGCGCTGCGGAGGTTCCATTTGCACATTTTGATGCCCTAAACAGAGTTGGGGAACCCAGGAGGGAAGTTTACCCAGCGGCAGCGTCATCTCCTGCGCGGTCATGCCCTGCCGGCGCCACACGTCCGCGGGGATCCAGCGCGCGCCGTGCTGCATGGGCCGCACGGTGCCCACGGGCCGCTGCACCACGCTGCCGTCGGCCGTGCGGACCGTTCTGTATGCTGTCGTCGGCTTGGGCGCTAGCGCCGCCTTCTTTTCTAGTTCGTATCTGTATCGAACAAAATGTATAGCATTTCAGAATACTGGACTAACCAAACAATTATAAATTTACTTAAACGGGACTTAATCGTGTATAAACTTTGAAAACAAACCTCCGACGTTCGAGTTCGAGTCTTTTTCCGGGACCAAGGGGGCAATGTCGCCCTTGAAACGTCGGAGGTTTATTTTCAAAATTTATACACGACTAGCTTTCCGCCCGCGACTTCGTCCGCGTATAATAGGGTTCTTCCTACAGAGTTTCATAGGTACCTTGTTTTATCTTTTTAAAATGTGACTTGATATAACCTACACATATATAATACAAATATTTTTTATTGTACTCCACAAAAAGTAATTAATACTACTGATAATGTTTAAGTTTTTTATTAGGTAGATGTTGGCAACAGGCGGTATTATCGCTAAAAAGCAACATATATGTCTCTTACAGACAACCATCCGGTTAAATAGCATTTAAATGATTACCTACATACTTAAATAACAAAGTTGAGTTGAAGTCTATGGATACAAAAGAAAACTTTCCGCCATAGAAACTTTCAACACTCTTTTCACCTCTTTATGGGTGGAATATCCCAAAAAACCATGAAACCAGTTTTCTTTTATTTTAATAAGGAATCGATGCATAAAGTTGCAAGTCTCTAGCTCAAAAAAATCTTTATTTCCCCGCTTTAACAAATTTCAAACCCGTTTTTACCCCCTTAGAAGTAGAATTTTCCAAAACTATGAAAACATTTTTCTTTTATTGTAATAAGGAGTCTTTACACAAAGTTTCAAGTCTCTAGCTCAAAACAAAATTCCATTCCTATACAAACTTTCAACCCGCTTTTTACCCCCTTAGAGGTTCAGTTTCCAAAAACCATAATAATAATTTTCTTTAATTATAATAAAGAGTCTTTACACAAAGTTTCAAGTCTCTAGCTCAAAAATAAATTCCATTCTCATACAAATTTTCTGCCTCTTCTTTACGGATAAGGGTTGAATTTCCCAAAACTATGAAAACACTTTTCTTTAATTGTAATAAGGAGTTTTTACACAAAGTTTTTCATCAACAAAATTCCATTCCTATACAAACTTTCAACCCCGTTTTTACCCCTTTAGAGGTGGAATTTCCAAAAACCATGAAAACTGCTTTTTTCAATTGTAATACAGAGTTCTTACACAAAGTTTCAATTCTCTAGCTCAAAAAAAAATCCATTTCCATACAAACTTTCAATCCTCTTTTCACCCCCTTAGGGGTGGAATTTCGAAAAATCCGTTCTTATCTCTTGCCTATGTACTAAAAGGAAGCTTTGGTAAAAATTTCAAGTTTCTAGTCGAAGCCGTTTCGGCTGTGCGATGATCGTAGATGAGGACAACCTCTTTTTAGGGTTCCGTAGCCAAAATGGCAAAAACGGAACCCTTATAGTTTCGTCATGTCCGTCTGTCCGTCTGTCCGTCTGTCCGTCTGTCCGTCTGTCACAGCCGATTTACTCGGAAACTATAAGTACTACAGTGATGAAATTTGATGGGAATATGTGTTGTATGAACCGCTACAAAATTATGACACTAAATAGTAAAAAAAAGAATTGGGGGTGGGGCCCCCCATACATGTAACTGAGGGATGAAAATTTTTTTTTCGATGTACATACCCGTGTGGGGTATCAATGGAAAGGTCTTTTAAAATGATATAAAGTTTTCTAAAAAACATTTTTCTTAAAGTGAACGGTTTTTGAGATATCAGCTCTCAAAGTCGTAAAAAGTATGTCCCCCCCCCTCTATTTTTATAACTACGGGGTATAAAATTCTAAAAAAAATAGAGGTGATGCATGCTAATTAACTCTTTCAACGATTTTTGGTTTGATCAAAGTATCTCTTATAGTTTTTGAGATAGGTTGATTTAACTGTAATTTTGGTTAAGTTATTGTGCTTACACTGAAAACGATGGCTGAACCTTATAAGTTTAGGCTCCATTCACCAGGTGTATAAATTGACATAATAAGTTTATTATATTTGCTGCTACGGAACCCTTTGTGCGCGAGCCCGACTCGCACTTGGCCGGTTTTATATATATAGATTAAGTCCCGTTTTAGTAAATTTATAATGTGTGAAAATCGTGAAAGTTTAAATAAGTGTTAACCAAACAATGCTATGAATACTAGTCTTGACATTACCAGTTATGTAATATTGTGTTTTATATAATTGTATTTGCATGCATTATAATATGTCTTACTGCAAATAAATGATTTGATTTGAATTAGGCTAGTGATCTCACGCTAGGGGCCCGGCATTTAAAAAAATAAGTTTCAACAATGTTACTTCGGTTTTATGTATCAAATAAGATGTTGGCACCAGAGTTAAACACTTTTCTACCGTGTAATACTTCTGCCCGGTAACTGGAGTTACATGATATACTCCAAAGTATCTAAGTCTAAATTGTATCCATAAAACATTTTTAAATATTGCTTACCATTACCACAGCGTAAGGATGTACTCCATACAGTGGGTTAACTCCGCCGATTTCTGGGTCATCGATGGGGGGCGCGCGGGGAAGGAGGCGGGGAGGAAATGCCGCCGAATTTCTATGAAAATTCGGCGGCGTATTTTAAGGGGTGTAAAATTGAAATTAGTTTGCCGGTCAGACTGTAATATCTTTCGCATAGTTTTGGACAACCCTAAGCCTCAGCACACAAAACAGAGAGACTAATAGAAGCGTAACGTAAGCGCGGCGCGTGTGGCAATAGTGCGCGGATAGCCGCACGCTCGCAGCACAGATAGTACTCAGTTAGTCACGAGCGCCCAAGTAAGATCGCGGTTTATACAAAAGTCAAAATAAAATGCAAAGATGCCTTATTGTGCGGTTTTACACTGTGGAAACGACAGCCGCAAGCAAAATATATCCCATAGAGGTATTTCATACCACCGTTAAGTCTTATTTTGTGTATATTTTAATATTTTCTCAAATAATGTCGTCCTCCGCAAAAAAAACATCTGCTCAAAATAAAAACAACTTTATGTACAAAAGATAAGGTCGTTTTTTACGAAGCATAGAACTAGAGAACTTTCTAGAATATCGCAACGATAGCGGGCGTACACGCGCTACTCGGCCTAGTGCGAGGAAAAATATTTTTTTATTGATATCGATATGTCCTTTTTATGATTGAAAAATAATGTATTCTCTAACATCATTATTTATTGTAATCGGGTTTTGAATTAATATATTTTTTAAATGAAATGTCGATAAAGTTGCGTCAAACGTGTTTGACGCCATTGCGAATCATCAATTGGGCGAGTTTCCATCATCTAATCATGTAACCGATTTAATCAAAGCTGTCGTAGAGCGCTACCTGAATGTTAGAAATAGAATCCATCATTTATTAAAATTAAAACTGAAAATGTCGAAACGGCAATTGCTAAACAAATATGTTTTATTTCAGGGGCAATAAAGGGTTTTTATTTAGATTATTAACTTCATAAGTTAAAAAAGTGCATGTTCTAAGAAGACTGAATGATAATAAATTAAAAGAAATCACATTACTATAAAGTAATGTGATTTCTTTTAATAATTAAACTGATTCCTATTATTTGCATTTGCTTTCTTAACCTACTTATTTAGCGCAGAAAAATTAGGCATTACAGAAAAAAAAATTGCGTATTTCTGAAACTTTGCACAAGTGTAGGCATATAACAAAAATGAAGGAAATATAATGTAGATTATAAGTATTGAAGTGATAAAAAAAAATATTTAAATGATTTTCGAAATACAAGCAAGTAACAGACAGAAAACGTTAATAAATGTAACAAATACCTTTCTAAAACCTGCATTAAAATCGATTCAGCTAAACGTGAAAGAATCGTGGACACACATACATACATGTGGATCAATGACCCTTTTTTTGAAGTCGGTAAAAGTGCAAAAACTTTCGGCTAAATATAAAAAATACCTTTCTTAGAACCGCATTAAAATCGGTTTAGCAAACCGCGAGATAATCGGGAACAAACATACATACATACATACGGGTCAAACTGAGGACCTCCTTTTTTGAAGTCAGTTAAAGTACGATATCTTACTACTAAATGTAACAAATACCTTTTTCAGAACCGAATAAAATCGGTTTAGCCAAACGCGAAATGATAAACCAAACATACATACATACGGGTCAAACTCAGAACCTCCCTTTTTGATGTCGGTAAAAGTACGTAATCTTACTACTAAATGTAACAAATACCTTTCTCAGAACCGCATAAAATCGGTTTAGCCAAACGCGAGATAATCGGGAACAAACATACATAGTACATACGTATTTATACAAATACGGTTCAAACTTAGAACCTCCTTTTTTAAGTCGGTTGAAGTACTAAAACCTTCTCCTAGTACCTTTTTGAAAACCGCTTTAAAATCGGTCTAGGAAACCTGAAATAATCGGGAACAAACATATGTAAACTTCAATAAAAGGAGGTTCTCAGTTTGACCCGTATGTGTGTATATATATGTACATACATATACACATACCTACACTTTACTGTAGTCGGTTAAAAATAGAAGAAAATTAGGTAGCTACGGACATAATGCGATACAAATTTAATCCTGAAACGGATCATCATTATTGTAGTTACAGCCTGTGTAAGTATGGGTTCAGTTTATTATTATTTAGTTTGGAACCCTAAAAAATAACAACATTTACAATTTATATAAAAAAACCTAAATTCTTGAGTCAAAGACCTGTACTAGTACAATATTTAATAATTTAAGTTTTTTATCGATATATTATCGAATCTTGCACTTCACTAAGCTATCCATTATCCAAAACGTGTAATAATATGCCTATCTCTGTCACTCCCGTTAAAACTGCGTACGTGGAAGGGAGAAGGAGGATGCGCCATCTTTTGTGGTGTTGCTGAACTATTTGATGATAATAGTTCAGCTACTCGATGCCAGGTGACACCTCTTCCTTTGCATCCATTATCCAAAACGTATAATAATATGCCTATGTCTGTCACTCCCGCTAAAACTGCGTACGTGGAAGGGAGAAGGAGGATACGCCATCTTTTGGGGTGTTGCTGAACTATTTGATGATACCTAATAGTTAAGCTACTCGATGCCAGGTGACACCTCTTCCTTTGCACGTTAAGTGTGAAAATTGAAACGTCGTATGTGGTAAAATGAGTAGTAGAATTTCAACGATGTTACTTTAAACGTTAAGCTTAGTTTTGAATAAGATATTTTGGCCAATTATATTGTAGATACTGTGGTGTGCGAGTTTGAGGCTGTGTGAGTTTGGCGACATCCGTTTTCCTAATATTCCGGTCGCAAGTCACTTCTACTAGTCTCTCTGTTTTGTGCCTCAGCACGACCACCGAGCCGAGCCGCTGGCCGTGTATGAAGTTACCTCACTGTATGGAATACATCCCTACGCTGTGCCATTACCAAGTCCTTGCTTGTACGCAAAACGGGATAGGCGTGAGATGGCAGTTTTAGCTAACCAGAATAAGCATAACTAACATACACAGTTTAACAGAAGTTTCGCAAAAAATGCATAATCCTATCTTCCAATTTTAAGCTTGTGACTCACCCTCTCTGAGCCAGTCGTTTCTCAGCACTGGATAGTTTCTTCTCCTTCCTGTCCACCAGCAGCGACTCATGTTGGAAGGGCTCTTTGCTCAGCAGCTTGCTGTGGAACTGGATAATGCCCTGCATCAGCACGTCCAGGTACTTGTCCCTATGCTCGGATAGGTCTTTGGGTTCGGATTCCTGCAAGATAGAGTTGTATTTGTTAGATTATAACTTGGCCCTAACTTTTTAATATGGCGCAGATGTCGTCCCATACTACGTGTACTTTCATACTAGTAAATTTTAGCAATGGTAATGACGTAACGGATTCAAATTTAAGCCCCCCGTATCTCGAAATAGCCCAATATTTTAGAATATTTTATTCTCGTTATGTAGGACTCAATCTTTTATTTAAGTAACGTCGTATTATTAGATTGCCCCATTAACAATGGATTAATAAGTAACAGTACAAACAAAATGTAAAGGTTTTTTTTCAATTCCTTTGTACTATTTCTATAATCAGAAAACTGTATGCCTGTCTATACATCTGTTAACTTTTTTTATTACGCTGTTTCTACCCGCAGGGGGACGGACTGAAAACCAGCGTTGCGAAGTTATAGAGCTGACGCAACATATGCTGAGCCTTTCCTACCTTTTGCCTGTATATGTATATGTATCATAAAATACTTAATTGTATTGTACAGCTTAATATTGTGATTTATTTCCGTGATCGTGGCAATAAGTTGCTTCTTTATTTATTTATTTCTTCTTTCTATTCATTGCAGTCATTACTTGCACGCAACTCAAGTTACAGTTTAGTTTTCGTAGTTTAACAAGCATGTAACATATGTTTCCGATAACTGTGCTTGTAAATCCGTGTAGACGTTGTTTGTAAAGCATTTTATTGATCATAACAACGTTTCGTGACCCAGATATTGATATCTATTCTTGATAAAATACGTGCAATATATTTCTTAATGAAGTTATAATTTACCATAAACAAATACGCAATAGTTTTGCCACACCCAGTTGACCAAATAACTAAATTTTCTCAATACAAATAAATTAGAGACGGCAAACTGTGTGACTAATTTTGGATTCAGATCAACGAATATGGAGAAAAAACTTCACGGTTGAATTGTGCAATTAGATCATAAGTCACTGGCCGGCCTACCTTAATGAATTTCGACATTAATCGGTAGAAAATTTTGTACCAAGGACATTTCATCATAATATTAAAGAGGGTTGTTCTCTGTAGCCTATAGAAAATAAATTAAATAATAATTTGTTGCACGTTTCGATGACAATGCAATTCTGTCTGTCAATTTGTAATAATTAGAGAGATTTCAATAAAGAGAAATCCGATACGATAGTTTTTTCAGGAGTCGATATAAATTTCCGATACGTTCATTTGCTAGGTATAAACGCGTAAAGGACAACGCATATAGAGTGTGAATGAATTCGATCGAGACATAGATCAGTTTCAAAACAAAAGCCAATGGGAGCTACCGTATCGCTCCACTCATGCGTGGGTCCTATGTCAGTATGAGATGATTGTCCAAGTGACGTTTGAAATATTCCCTCAGGACCTTCGTTCCACTAGCGCCCCTAGCGGAAAATCGAATTAGTCCTCATTAGAATAAAATTGACAATCATGCGGCTAGTTTTCCCGGCGCCCGCTACTCGTAAATCAATTAGGTAACTTCCCATCTGTGGATTCCACGGTTGCATGACAGACACGCCCCTTACCTTCTCGTCGTTATCGAAGCACAGGTTGGTGATCTCCTTCATGGACAGCACGGCGTCGGGGTTGCACTCGTCGACCACGCGGTCGGCCATGCCCTGCTTGTTGATCTGGCGGTCGTAGATCTTCTTCTCAAGGCACCAGTCCATTACGAAACGGTAGACGAAGCACGGCTTCTTCTGTCCGTATCTGGGTATGAAAATATCTTGTAGAAACAAGTTTACGTGAAAGGAAATGTTAGTGTGTGAAGGCATTTCGGCATCAGACATGTCGGCAACATAATCTTCCTTGCGTTTTCCCGGCTCATGGAGCCGCTGGCCCATTTGGCAACTAAGTCTTAAGATTTGGCATATTCTCTACTTTTACGAAAGTAACCATATTTCGCTTTCACTAAATTAAGACGAATCTCTCAATGATACCGCAATCTGCTGCGGCGCGGCGAGAGGAGCAGCAACTAAAGTTAACTCTCTTGAACTAGTAATGTCTGATGTGAATGCGTCTCGCATTATATTGGACATGTATACCCGAAATACCGCCTGCGACCTGCGTTGTTCCATGAATGATGTGGTTGACGCCAAACAGATTGTTTATATCGGTCTATGGAGCACTTGTGTTGTACTGTCTAGACGTGCGACCGCACTATATCGTACCTGTAAACTCGACACACGGCCTGCGTGTCGTGGCACGGGTTCCAGGAGGCGTCGAACACGATGACGCGGTTGGCGCCGACCAGGTTGATGCCCAGCGAGCCGGCGCGCGTCGACACGAGGAACAGGTAAATATGCGGGTTGGCGTTGAACTCGTTTATCAGCTTCTCTCGCTCTAGCGCGTGCGTCGAACCATCTAGACCTGAAATGGCGAAACGTTATAACTACACGGACGACAAAGACTACGTGTAGCTTGAGAATATGCTCAGATTTTGACAATAGTTGGCTGGTTATGGTTATTTTTCGAAATTGAGACTTCTTGTGACGCCACTGCCTTTGGAAGTTTATCAAAGATATAATGAAATCAAAAATTGATAACTATTTATTGCAACTTATAAGAGTTTGTGGGTTCAAAAATCGCTAAAAGAAAAAATTCTGTAAATCTGTTGATCAACTATCATGGGCGTATGCGTTGTGTAGAATCAGGAAAATATCAAATAAGTACTTACGATAATAATTAGTGTTTCTTTCCCATAAACAGTTTGTGCCAGGAATGTAATTCCTTTCTAAAAAGTCTTCAATAAGATTCAATGTGAATAAACTCTGACTGAAGAGCAATATTCTATCTCCCATTTTTATGCTCTCATTCAGTAGATAGAAGAAAAGTTCCATCTTAGAGGAGTTCTCTATAATGCCTGGGATATAGTCTTTAAGCAACTCCGCTGCCCAATCGTAGGTTACTTCTTCGGCCTTCTTTACTAAAGCTAACTCTTCTTCTCTGTTTAGTTTCTCCTCTTTTTCACTATCCTCTGACTCAGAGTCATCTTTCTCTTTAGAAGTTTTTCGGTCTTTCCTTCCTTTAGCAAGCCTAGGTCGGCCCCTCGGTTTTGGTTTATCCGATTTCTTGCTTTCCTTGCCTTTACCTTTTTGTTTAGATTTTTTACCTTCATCCTCTGAATCAGAACCATCACTCTTAGATTTTCTCGTTTTCTCCTTTTTATCTTGAGTTTTCTTCGTGTTATCTTTTGCAAGACTAGATATCTCTTTAACTTTTTTGTCATCTTTGACAATCATTTTAGTGTCTAAATCGGCGATTTTGACTTCGCCGTCTGATTCAGATTTCGTTTCGGTTTTCTCTTCTGCTTTAAGTTTGTCAACTTCTGTTTTGATTGATTCCAGAGGCCAGGAGGTAAGAGGACTACCGGAGCTGTTACTTCCTAGGGGTGGCTTAGTTTCGAGGTACGAAGGGAATGGATAGTTTCCATTTGTACTACTACTTCCCTGGTTTGGAAAACCTGGCAGGTTAGGTTGGTTGTAATTATAACCCGGATTGCTGTAGCTTCCTACATTTGGGGTCGTTTCGTTCTTGACTTCGGCTTGGAATTCAAGATTAGGTTCGTTCTTAATCTGTTGGTTCCCAGAATTAGGTGGCGCACTATTATAGCCCAAATACGGTGATGTGTTATTGAACTGGGTGTGTTGAAAGCCACCGTTAGGACCGGTAGCAACGTTAGGCTTAACGTCATTAGTTGTGAAGTTGCTTGGTTCAGATTTGATTGCTTGTGGTTCTTCCTTCGGCGGCATATTGTTCTGATAACCGGGGAAATTGTAAGGAGGTTGGTTATTTCCGTAAGGGGCTTCGTTGTTGGAATATGGTGGTGGGTAAGATTGGTTCGGGTAGCCTGGTGGAGGTTGGTTATTAGGGTAATTGGATCCCGGTGTCGGTTGACTATTAGGGTATGGGGACCCTGTAGGAGGTTGATTGTTAGGGTACGTTGACCCCGGGGGCTGTTGATTATTGGAATAAGACGATCCTGGCGGAGCTTGGCTATTAGGATAATTCGATCCTGGTGGTGGTTGACTATTAGGGAATGATCCTGGTGGTTGGTTATTAGGATACGAAGACTCTGATGGCGGCTGATTATTGGAATACGGTCCCGGCGGGCCATTGGGATACTCCGGAAATGCTGGCGCATTTTGGTAGGGGCCCTGATATGGCGGTCTGGGCTGGTTCCCGTAGCTCGTGCCCGGTTGTTCGGGGTTGTTTTGATAAGGTTGTAGGGCGTTCCCGGGGTAAGGCTGCTGGTCATTCGTCGATGGATTATAGTTAGGCGGATACTGCTGGTTGTTGAAGTCGGGCGGAGCACTCCCTGTGTAATTTTGTGGCTGGGCATTATTGGGATACTGTGGATTGTTGTAGTATCCGGGGTTATTGTAATAATTGCCGTTGTTCCAGTAATTCTGATTGTACCCTTGACTGTTCATGTCGGGATTATTTTGAGGGTACTGATTGGGGTAGGCGGGGTCGTAGGGCCCCTGCTGGGGGTAGTAGTTGCCGGGGTAGTTTTGGTTGTAAGGCTGCTGGTTGGGAGGGTAGTAGCCCGGGGGTTGGTTTTGGTAGTTGTACTGGTCGGGGCGGTAGGGCTGCGGCGGCTGGGGCGGGTAGGGCGGCGCGGCGTAGGGCGCGGCGGGGCCGGTGGTGTTGGGCGGGATGGTCGCGGCGGGCTTCTTCGGAGCACCCTGTCAATAAATATTTTGTTTAAAGGGTGTAGCCCAATCCCATAGTGAAAATGCCCCTGGCTGAAATGTATAGAGAGCAAGATTACTATCGCTTGCCCTCATAGATGAAAGAAAAAGGCGTGTGTTCGACGCGAGCCAGTTGCAACTAAGCCGCAACCGTGAAATGTGCTCCCATATTTTTGTAAAATGACGAATTGCTGCGTTGTTACGAGCAAAAATAGGAATGAAAACAAAAACTTCAAGGACTATGGAGTCACGTACAACATGTATTGTATTCATTTTATTAGTTATTAGTTGATAAAATCATGCAACTTTTGGCTTAAAATAAAAAACAAGTAGTGTCGCGATGCAATTTGGTTAAGTAGCCGCGCAAGGTATCGAACGAACTGCTAGCGATATCCACAATCGCATGATTATTACTTGTTACGGTCGCTTGTGTCTTGCCGGGAACTAGAGAAGAGATACACCCGTGCCGATGTGTGTCGACAAATGTTTGGCTTGATTGTACTCAAGTTAGTACTTGAGTGTGGGTTTATGAAACGAGGCGTCAGCCGAGTTTCATAATAACATCCAACCAACCCAAGCAACCAGGCAAAATTTCGAACAATACCCCAGAAACCGACAGTACTCGCTAGGCGGGCAACGACGTGCAACTCAATGCCGCACGCCGCGAACCCGCTAGGCGGGCAAGCGGCGGACGAAGCGAAGATGCAATGCTTGCCCGCCTGGCGGGTAATTTGGCGTCGCGTGTAGGTTTATAGCTCTTGCCCGACTAGCGGGTACGCCGGCATCTGAGTAAAGTTTACGAGTGCCCGCGTAGCGGGTACGCGATGTCGAAAGTGTTAATGCCTAATTATTCACAACTTTATTTTTTATTTGGTAAAACGGCATCTTATAATAAGACAAATAAACGCACTTAAGAAACCTATAGATTTCAGCCAGGGACAGTTTCACTAAAGGATTGCGGCTAGACCCTTTACGAAACTTAATCGATAAGTGACCGAGCGTAGCAAGTCAAATAGAAGGCGGTTGCATATTGGTACGAGTATGTTCTAAGTGGAACAATTTTTCTGAAAAGTATTTTAAGTCAAACAAATACAAATTTCATCATTGTGGAAATCTTTGGGGGAGGCCTATGTCCAGCAGTGGACGTCTTTCGGCTGAAATGATGATGATGATGATGAAATACAAATTTTAAAGTCCCCATATTGGATCGGCCTCAGCGTGTTAGGGGGATCGATAGTGACAACAATGATTGTACGTTGTAGGTGTATCGCATAGTTTCTACTCAGAAGCCAACTATTTACCTTTGGCCTGCCAGGTCTTCTGCCTGGCGGGTTCTTGCTATTCTTTGCACGCCCCGCTTTAGTGACGCCTCCCAGCTCTTCTAGATCCAAGTCCTCTTCGATGGCGGCGTTGGCTTCACTCCTTTTCTTTAGAAAGTTGTATAGGACGTCGGGGTGGTTCCAGATCTATACAGAGATATTAACATAAAAATGTTGGCTTTAAGCTCTGAGATGTGATTTAGTTTTTATTTTAGTTGTTACGAATTACGAACGCAACACAGGCGAACAAGTTTCTTCTCTTTGACGCCTTAGGCTGCGTTTTACCAAATTTTTATCCCGAGAATAACGCTTACTCTCAGATAGTAACGTCAAATTACTATGGGATTTTGACATTAGTATCCAAGAGTAAGCGTTACTCTTGGTTAAAAAGTTTGGTCAAATCCAGCCTTAGACGTTTTAAATATTAAACAGGTATTAATACTTTGCAGCGTATGTCTGCATGAAATGAGCATACCTTGCAACAAATAGCGAACGCCTTCAAAGGGTTGGGCACAGACGTGGAGCGAACGACCTCGTTCATGAAACGGTCGTACAACTTCCTTTGCAATGGCGTCATGCGCACTAGCAGTACGTATTCTTCCTTCTGCGGCAGCGTAGACTGTAGTACTGCATGTGATCGCCTGTAGAAAAATACAACATTAACACATAATAAATATTGAATAACAGTGTTTGGTAACAGGGTAACTATAACAAATTTCACTAAAAATTCCAGAAATCGCAATACAATCAATATACTTAATCTAAGTTTCAATTAGAGTAACAATTGACAGGCCTACCCCTCTGTCGAACGCATATAATAAACAATCATACTAATTGTATGGAGTGACGAGCGAGAGATATTCGGGGCCACTGGCTGTGTCTCGGTAGCTCAATTGGCAGAGTGATGTGTGTGTATACCTAAGTCGCGAGTTCTAGTCTCGCCCGAGGCCATTAGTGTTTTCACCAATCCTTTTTTTCTAAGAAATTTACTTAAAAATAAAAAAATATAGGTACTTTGTCTTGAATTGGCGACACGTTGTTTTGATTGAAAATACTCAGTGTATTAAATATATAAGCGCTAAGCCCCGAGCGCGATAGCCTTTCTAATATATATATATTTTTATTATGTTTTTACTTTTTTATTTGTTTCTTTGTTTAAAATTCATTGTGAATCTATAAATTATAGAAGTTCATTGCATGTGCTAACGTAGCTTAGTGCTCGTTATTTAACTTTATGTTAAATATTGTTGCGTTACTATATGTGAGATCCTATAATTGGCTCTCTGTTGCTACTATTATCACTATTATCATTGTTACAGCTGTTGGTTCTCCATGTACAAATATAAAATAAAAAATAAAATAAAAAAAATGTAGTGACGAGCGAGAGATATTAAGGGCAACTAGCGGTGTCTCGGTAGCTCAATCGGCAGAGTGATGGGTGTATACCTAAGTCGCGAGTTCCAGTCTCGCCCAAGGCCTTTAGTGTTTTCACCAATCCTTTTTTTCTAAGAAATTTACTTAAAAATAAAAAATTATAGGTACTTTGTCTCGTTATTTTATGAAGGGTTAACGTCAACGATTGTGGCAAGTTAGATACCTCTGCACGAAGCCAACCAGCAGCGAGTGCAGCACATGCGCCCTGTAGCGCATGAGCCGGATGTCCTGCGGCGTGGAGTCGATGCACTGCCCGTTCTGGATGGGCCGCTCGAACATGTTGCAGAACTCCGTCTTGCTGCCGAGGTAGTTCGGCCGCACGAAGTCCACCATACACCAGTATTCTAGCAGGTTGTTTTGGAGTGGGTAGCCTGTTGGATTATAAATTTGTTATAGTGCCTCTACATGTACCTCGGCCGAATGTTTCGGCCGCGGGCGAATGCACCCTAGTACACGCTCATTCGAGACAGACTATATAGATAAAATTTAAGCCAGACCAGAGACAATTTAAGCTTTTTCAGTTAGTTTGGGTGAGTTAAAAGGTGTCTTAAATAATTTCACTTCGGGTGAAGCTATTTAAAAAGTGTCTTAAATAGTTTCAATAACCAAAGCTATAGCTATAGCTATAGTTTCAATAACCAAAGCTATTGAAAACACGGTACTTTCATAACAAGTCCAAATATTTAAGTTTTAACTTAGAACATCTTTTAGATACATTATAGCTTGATTTACAACATTTAGTTAATAAATGAACTCCGTGTAGTGTGACTGTTCTTGTTATGCGGCAACTCTGGCTGTCAAAAGCCAATGTTTGACACAACAGTTACCATAAAACATAAAATGACGTCGTAAAAGTGTATTTTATGTTTATCGAGTATAAAAGTGCTCTTGAGGCCTACTTGCAGACTAAATTTTTGAATTTTTATTTCAACTAGACTTACGCCTCTATTATTAAGTTCATTTTGGTTGTAAATGGAGTACTCACCAGTAAGGACGACGCGTCGTTTGGTTCTCATTTGCTTCAAGGCGTATGATATGTTTGAGTGTGAGTTCTTGATCCTGTGGCCCTCGTCGCAAATTACCAAGTCTGGACCGGGCTTAACCAGCGCTTCGTACATTTCTGAAACAAATTATTTATTAAAGAGATTTAAAAACTTTTTCTTTCGGTCTAATCAGTCACAGACATCCACTGCTGCACATAGGCCAGGCCTAGGTCTCTTTTTGTATTTTTTTATTTTGTATTTAAAGTTTTTTTTTTTGCTTAATCTGGCGAAACCGATGTTTGATTTAAGGCCTTTTTTTCATTTGTTGTCAATTTAATCCTTCGTCTACCATACCCGCGAATTACCGGGTTATCATGTACTTAGGTACACAATAAGTACCTACTTCGCTCACCCTCCCTACATTAGAGCCCGCGAATTACCGGGCTTGGTAAAGTGTTTCAATTTTCAACTGCCGTGTGTATAGCAACGGTTAAGGGTTAAATTTATATGTGTATGTTCCAAGTAGATCATCACTACTAAGTACTCATAGTGTTGTGTTTCTGTTGGTGAGTAAGGTCGCCAGAGCTCCAAGAGGACTCGCTGTGTTGACAGCTGAGGACCCACGGAGCAAAGCCCTTGGCCCGTTTAGATGTCAACACAGCGAATCCTCCTTTTTTTAAAGGGTCGGCAACGCGCATGTACAGTCAAGTGTAAAAATATGGTGGTGCACATCTTACTCAAAAATATGTCCCATAGCACCTTATGCCGGTGTAATAAGAGCGTAGTACCATATTTATGAGACGAACCATATTTTTGCACTTGACTGTAACACCCCTGGTGTTGCAGGCGTCCATAGGCTACGGTGACCGCTTACCATCTGGCGGGCCGTATGCTTGTTTGTCACCGTCGTAGTATTAAAAAAAAAGATTGCGGTGTGGTCTAAATAAAGGTGCAGACTGACCGTCCAACAGTTTCTTGTCATCGTCGGGAGGAGAGTCATCGGTCTTCTTGTCTTTCTTCATCTCTTCTCTGATCTCAGCGTCGAGCTTGCACGTCGGCTCGCCTTCCTCCAGCTTAGAGTCGTCGGAGAGCTTCGAGTGGAACGTGTTGTCTGAGCCCTGAAGCAACTTTATATTATCAAGCTGGGTTCTGGTTATGATTGCCGTCCTTGTTGTAGATTTAACGCACAATACTCTCAAGGTAAGTTACTTCAATTCTTTCTTGCAAAAGTTAAGTTAAGTTAAGGGCAGTATTAAAACACACACGCATAGGTACTCAAGTGCATGCAAAGGACGTATGACTATTAACATTTAGGTTGCAGTCGCGTCTAGTATAAAAACTCAAATAACACATTATTAATTTTTTCTCAGGGTGGATCTACATCCTAAATTTCTTTCTATGTTCTAAAAAGTAAAGTCAGCCGGGATAATGGACCCCCCTGCATACGAAGGTAGGCAGTTATTTAATTCAATAAAAACCTTTATTTCACATGTCATACTCAAAATAAAAAAGAAAATACACACCTGAGTATCATCATTGACTGCATCCACTTTATCTTTGTTCTTTTCTCTCTCCTCTCTCTCTTTTTCTTCGGCCTTTAGCTCGGCCTTCTTTTTCTTACGAGGTTTTTTGTCCTTTTTCATGCTTAGCAGGCGGTACAACTCGTAGCCTATCATGAGGACGCCGCCGGTTGTTGTCCAATCCTGCATTGAAATAGAAAAATGTAAAAAAGACTAAATTATACAAATGCATTAATGAGTGCTTTGTGGTCACAAATGAATGTTCAAATGACTCCAACATAGACCATATAATATAGACCATCGCGAAACAACTCACCAGACGACGCTGTTATACTAAGAAACAAATGATAAAGCGAATTTACAATGCATTATGAATTTTATATATTTCATGATTGATGAATTTTAACTTTTTCGACACCATGCGCGCTAGCCTATGTTACGTTCTCGCGCGGGTCCATACATCGGCCCCGACTTAATGTATGGTGTGACAGGCGACAGCGTAAGTAGTGTTAAGCGTACAAGTTAAATTCAAACGCTTTTACTCAGACGCCACGTCACCTAAGTGTCAAAAATGAAGTTGAATTCTATGAGTGTTCATTAAGGTCTATATTGCTCTGTGGTCTGTCTGCAGTACCTATATATACACATCTTTGGCGTGGAAAAGTTTATATCCTTTTTCTATTGAAAGAAATGGCTCTCTAGAGCATATTAAAGTACTGAATGAATGCCACTAACCTTGACGACTTTAGCACGCATCTGCAGCGTCTTGTGGCTGTCATTGAGCACGTAGATGGGAAAGTTGCGCGGGCGCACCTCGCCGTGCGCCGCCAGCGGACTGCAGGCGCCGTCCAGCGGCAGCCACATGTTGAATTCGGCCACCTGGTTACACCATAGGTTTAGAATAAAAGAACTGGATACCCAATCGGCCGAAAAAAACACGCCATAAAAGTGCTGAAGTTGCAGCACTTTTTCATATAGTCTTGTTTGGAACGTGCCGTTTCGTCAAGTGCCAACAGCCCATGACGTTTTAACACATGTTGGTAGTTTTGTGTATGAATTTGACACTTTATGCATTCGTCAGTAAGCTCTTATTCGTACAAAACACACTGTTTTTAAATATAGAACTTAACTCGCGACCCCTATATCTCGGCAACCCCTTACCCGATTTGGCTCATGTTCAAACTTAAAAATTATATTTATCTCATCTAACTACCTGCGAAATTACACGACGATCCGACCAAGGATACCCGAATTATCGTCGAACAAACATCGAATAAAAGACCGTCCACTGCTGTACAAAGGCGTCGACCAAGGATTTCCAAGATATGCGACAAGACATCACACACATCCTACGATTCCCGGATCTTGACCAGAATGTAGATCCACCTTGTGGAAGGCGTTGCACCGCCGCGTCTTCCAATATGCGGTCGAAAACCTTTCGGCCCCAGCGGTCGTCAGTTCTACGAGCAGTGAGCCCAGCCACTTAGTCTTGCAACTCTCCGAGCTATGTCACAGTATGTAATATTGCTCGTCAATTCAAAAAATCAGACAGTATAATGAAGCATTGGTGGCGACTTTCAATCCGAAGGTTCAAATCCTGAATCTTACCAAAGAGTTTTTCGTTACTTATGTACGAAATATCATATTAAATAATATTTAAAACGGGTCACTCACGTAAGTTAATCGATTTTCGCTCGACATGTTTCGTTCTTTACGAAGAACGTCATCAGGAGCGCCCACCCGCGACAGAGGCAAGTCGTACACTGCGGGCTAATGCCCTGTCCGCCCTGCTACTTGCAGCTGGCGGTGGGAGCGGCGCGGGGGGCGACACGGCGGACGATCTACCCTCGTTCTCATTATCGCTTTTGCCAACCGGGTTGCAAACAACACTCACTACGTCACTCGCTAAGGGCACGTTCACACAGTCCACTGACGCGGTACCCAAAACCGTTTTCCAACTGGGAGGCACTGACCAACCACAATCACGGTTGAAGTTCGGATGACGACTTATTTCGATAGCCTCTCGTATTTTCCGCTGTACTACGAATTTTTCTCTAGCCAACACGGTTACCCTATCAAATCTAATATAATGCGTCGAATCCGAGTCCAATACGTGTTCCGTTACCGCAGAACCGGCCGTGGTTTTTCATACTACGTATGTGTTCGGGAGTGACCCGTTTTAAATATCATTTAATATGTTCGAGTCTCACGAGAGTTTTATAGTTAAAATTACGAAATATCATTTGATATTTACCAATCACATTTCCGTGAAGGGAAACATCATGTGGAAACCAGACTAATCCCAATAAGGCCTCGTTTACCCTCTGGGTTGGAACTGTCGGAAGGTCGGATGATAGTCGCTTTCGTAAAATTAGCGCTTACCCCAAAGCTTGGGCTTAGTTGCCAAGGCGGACCCTAGGCTCCCTGAGTCGTGAGCATAAGCCGGGGAAACGTTAGGAAGAAGAGGAGACATAGCATAATTAATTTATCAATTTAAAAACTACTTACCCAATTCTGCAAAGTATTGATAGGCATGATGCACAGCACGGTCTTGGAGCTGGTGTGCCGGAGGAAGATGTCACAGAAGCACACGATCTGCAGTGTCTTGCCAAGCCCCATGGAGTGCGCTAGGATACACCCGAAGCCGGTGGAAGTTGAGAACCGTCCCACTGACTCTATTATGTTGTCAAATAAAAATCTGACTCCGCCGATCTGAAAATAAATTTGATTTATTTATGCATTGGAAGTCGCTTTTTGTGCTTAAGACCACAAATATGACGTCTACTATAGAGTTAACAGAATGCCTAACATTAACACTTTCGCAACCAGGCAAAATTTCGAACAATACCCCAGAAACCGACAGTACTCGCTAGGCGGGCAACGACGTGCAACTCAATGCCGCACGCCGCGAACCCGCTAGGCGGGCAAGCGGCGGACGAAGCGAAGATGCAATGCTTGCCCTTTGGCGTCGCGTGTAGGTTATGCTTGCCCGCCTGGCGGGTACGCCGGCATCTGAGTAAAGTTTACGAGTGCCCGCGTGGCGGGTACGCGGTATCGAAAGTGTTAAAAATATCCATTGCGTTTTGACGTCAAACCAAATACTATTTATTTGATGTAATTTTCAAAACAGATGAAAATATGGTATAGGTGGTGGAAGATTGTATGGCTTTTTGATGAGATAGACAGTCTTGTGTTGAAACCCTTGTAAAATAAATAAAAACTATTTATCCTTTCTTAAAATTAGAAGAAGTAGAAGAATTAAATAAGAAGGTATGGGCAAGGACTATATTTTTGTATTCTGTCGGTAAAACTCGGCTACGCCTATTCTAAGACATAAAAATAATAAATTAAAATACATTCTGGTCTAAAAAGTAGACGGGTTAAGATGGAATGGTCGAGGGATTAGATTGAAATAGTGTTTAAAATCTCATCTACTTACTTTATAAATATTACGATTAAATATAAATATTAGACAAAATTGAAAATCGACAAGGACGATACTAGCACCAAATAGAGTTATATGAGGCTTTTCGCTTTTTCATCCTCCCCCACCTTACCCTACATAATATAAATAAACTGAACATCCTTGTTTAGCGCAGTAGTGTCTAAAACTTGATAACAAAATACTAAGCATCGGGAGTCTTTCGTCGGGAAATCCTCAGTCCTAGGAGACGCGTCCCCAGGGCGGATTGCTTATTCTGATCGCCAATAGACGTCGTGGGGCTTGGCTTTTTGTCGACGTGACTAGACGTCTTTGACTATATTTCAACGTTTGAAACAGATAACTACCTGATGAGGTTTTATAACCCGCGCTATCTGAGGGGCCAGGAAGATGTCCTCTTCGTTTTCGGGGTGTCCCAGGTTGATGAGCACTCGGCCTTGCTCGTCGGGCGTGTTGTACGTGTCGTTCACGTGAAGGCCTGAAAATAACAATAACTTTATAAATGCATAGAAAAAAAAACCGCAAACTTTTGTAAATTCAAATTTTGTTACTGAAGTAGAAGGCATGTCGCTATATGAGTAGTGGTAACTGAATTATTCAATTTAACAGATCTACCACGCAGATCTTTCTTGTTTTCGCTTTCACTATGTGCTGAACGAAAGATTTGTCAACCGCGATCTCCAGTCATCATCATCCTTTAATAGTCGTTTTCGATCCATTATTCTACTTATCGCTAAGAGCATCACTGGTGAGCCCTGAGGTGACTAACTCAGCCAAGTTTAATTTATTACTTGATACATTTCGTTGTGCATAATTTTTTTACACTTTCGTATAATGCATTGCATTTGTACTATCATTTTCTGTTTTGTGAGGGAGAAAGAGGCTTAATTAGGCTATCGATCCCGACAGGTTTGTTTAATAAATAACAACTGTAAATATTCTTAATGACAGCAACTTAGTTGTCCATCATTGTTTCCCGGTTATGTATAAAAATACGGCTTTTACCGCTGCAATACCATATTTTACATTAATCCATATAAATATACGATTTTTCTCAACAAATTCCTACGATTTGGTTCATATAGAATTCGGAATTACCATTTCTATACACGAATTCAATATCTATTAAACTTTTCTTATGGTAATAGATTAATAGTTCCAAAAAACTAGAATGACGAATACAACTCTAACTAGTTTAAGAGTTAAGAGATTAATTACAAAGAATTACCAGAATTATGAGGATCTTCCTCAACCTCTGGGCTCTTGGGTGCTTCTGAGTCGGATAGCATTATGCAGTCATCTGAATCGGAGGCCGACGAAGACGACTCCTCGCCGCTGCTGCTGTCCACGATCTCTACCACCTTCAACATAATTAAAATTCAATTTAGAAAAAAAAAATAGTATGCAAGTCTGGTGTCAAAAAATGAGTAGCGATTGACGTAGATCCCGTTGGGATAAAAGAGATGAATGCTGAAGAGAATACACTTTTCTCCGCGAAAAAACTCATTAATTCAATAATTTGCTCAAACTCGCTTTTCGCTAATCGCCACCGGCCGTGTGCCTTCTAACATAAGGAAAGGACTTCTAAGTTAGAGAAGAGACATAATACATCCGACTTAATAAAACAAAAAATAAAGATAATTTCAATACCAATATCTACAATACTGTTTAATAGAACAGTTTTACCACGGATAACAGGGACATATCCAGACCAAAAAACAATGTTTGGTAAGGTGATAACAGATGGTCTTATCCCTAAAGAGCAATCTCTTCCATTGCTAGGTTTTGTGACTTACCTCCTTTTTATCAGTCTTTTGATCAAGTTTCATGGACTTTGAGGCGCCAGACGTTGTGGGCTTTGGGATCTTCGTTACCTCCACCTGACCCGACTTCATTGTGGTCTTCTTCATCTCGCCAGACGGTAGCTTCACCAGTACTGTGTTTGGCAGACTGCAAAAAATATGCAGATATTTAATAATAATATTTAAGTGCCAAAACAACAACAATTCAAAAATAAGTTAGACAAGCATACTCAATGAACTAAACTAGACAATGATAACTGTGTCGATGATTACTGGATACAGGCAATATCAGTTGTCACAACTGCCTGCCTGCTTATCAATAATAATAATAATAATAATAAAACAAACTTTCAACCACTTTTCTTCAGAGCCATAGTGAACCATATCCAAATTTTTTTTCTACCGAATTGTAATATGGTTTTGCTTTGTAGCAGTAATTCATTCATACAGTAGTGTAATATTTACTGCGAGTATGCAATATACCGACAGTTTGCACCGTGGCAGTGGCGCTATGGTGGCAGTTTGCACCATGCAGTACACATGACCTATGACCGCACTTTGTGGAAACTGATAGCACGTGGTCACGATCCTCAGCATTGAGGTTACGAGGAAGATGGAATATACCAAACATTATTTTATGGTATAAAAAGTTGTTAAGAAAAATGTGCTAGATTGGTTCACGCAAGAGAACCTGGCCGAAATCGAGTTCTATCAGAACTCCGCAACTTTATTAAATAGGTACACATAGTTCTGAATTATAAGTTACAAATACGTACTTGAGCTTTTGTCCTGGCCCTTTCTTCAGTAAGGATGACCCTCCTTGTAATAGTGATAATGTTTTTTGATGTATTTTGTTCTGTCGATTTATTGCTATTTGTCTTTGTACCTGCAAAATAATTATAAATATTCAAGACAATAACAACAAGAGGAGGGGTGCAGCTAAGAGGATATCCTGTAACTAAGTTTCTTGCCTATAGGCAAGTAGTTATTCTGTACTTGGCACATCCCACATAGCCACACAATTGCTGAATAATTAAACACTTTAATTTTATAAAATACCATTTCTTTCACCAAATTATCAAATTTTGTCACATAAAAACAATTTCTCAGCATAGAGTATGACTAAATAGTGGAGCGTTGGTGGCCCAGCGGTATGACGTGAGACTTTCAACGCAAAGGTCTCACGTTGTCGAACCTTCGTAGAACACATTGGAACTTATGTACAAAGTATCATTTGATATTTACCAATGGCTTTTCAGTGAAGGAAGACATCGTGAGGAAACCACACTAATCCCAATAAGGCCTAGTTTATCCTCTGGGTTGGAAGGTCAGATGGCAAACGCTTTCGTGAAACTAGCGCCTACATCAAAACTTGGGATTAGTTGCCAAAGTGGAGACAAGGCTCCCTAAGCCGTGGCATAAACTGGGAAAACGCTAGGAAGTAGAGGAGAGTGCGACCAAATAGTTGGTATTCAGGGTAAAATATTTATTTGATATCTTTAGTCTCTTCAGTCTTCAGACCACTCATGTTCTGTCATGTCACTAGCATAGATGTTCTATCTCAACAAATTACCTGTCTGTTGATCCTTTGCTGCTCCTGGACCCTGGCTAGATGCTCGGATACCCGCTATTGTGCAGCCAGGGTAGATGCATGTAGATCTGTGTCATCCATGCTGTCTTAGATGTTTTGTCTCATTTAGTGAACACATTATTTACCTCTCTGATGATCCTCTGTTGCTCCTGGACCCTGGCCAGACGCTCGGACTCTTGCCGCTGTGCAGCCAGGGTAGATGCATCTAGATTCTTCTCATCCATCACATCTCGGATGTTTCGCCTCATGTTGATGGCATTGGTGTTTTGTTTTTTCTAGAAATAATAGTACATTGTGCATCTAGGGCGGTAAGAAGGGCATTACTTACGAGGGTCTATTGAAGCCCGACGCCGTAGGCGGAGGGCTTTAAATGACCCGAGTTAGTAATCCCCTTACTGCCCGTGGTACAAATAATGTTTTTCATCACATTTGCGAGGAAATAAATAAACTCTCTATACAGGTAAAGAAACAATAGAATGAATTGATAGAATGATCAGCGGTAGTGTAGTTGCACAGTCCACAGTACTCCGGAGTGACTACGTGCTGCGAGCGCGTGGGGGGCGGGTGCTCGGGGAGCTCCGGGCGGGCGGTAAAGTAGTATGAGAATCCTTTAAAACCATGGGAATAATACAGCTCTTTAAGTGTAACTATGCTTGCATATAATATCACCATTTACGAGCAGGTGTGATGAAAAAGATTTTATTGATTAAGTTTTATGGTAACAAATTTACTTTATAATCATTTTTATGTTAATAATATTAAAGCTTTCTATTTCCATGTTTTCTACATATTACATTCTATAATTTTAAAAGGTATACATTTTATAATTTCCCTTTTGAGTAAAAGCCTTTATATCCAATCTATTTCAGCTACTATGGTGATGTCATGAATCCTCCATAAATTTATGTGACATACAACAAATGTGACAAGTGCTCAGCAGCCCACCTGTATCCGGTTGGGCGTCCGTAAACTACATCTAGCACAAATAAATGTGGGATTGCCAACATCAATTTACATAACTGAGTGTTACATTACCATGCATGCAATTCAAACATATTTTATGTGTGGTACAAAAAAAAGAAAAATATCATACATCACAATCAAAGAAATCTGTGTTGAAAGAAAATTGTAGATTTCTCTGTCACATTCAAGACTCTCATGTCAGCCTACATTTTAAAGATAAATGATTAATACTTACATCTTCTTCTGTCTCTGCCTTGTTTTCTTCCTCACCCGGTGGTTTTTCTTCTTCATCATCTTTCTTTATTGGCTTAACACTAATCTCACCCATTTCTTTTAACTTCTCCGTAATATCAAAATCTTGACTGTTCTCCTCATTTTTCATGTCTAATAATTCATCCGCCTTTTCAGGACATAGATCACTCTCCTCTACTTCTGAAATCTCCACATTTTTTGTTAAATCTAAGTCACCATCATTAATAATATCACTTATAGATAATGTTTTCTTCTCTTCAGGTAACTCTGCTACGGCAGGCACAGGCTCAGGCACAGGCTCTGGCTCTGGACTGGCAGGTTTAGGCGGCTTTTCAATGCTCTTCTTGCTTTGTACAAAATCCCCAGTCTCTGGATCTATATAACTTTCATTCTCCTGGTTTAATTCCTCTACGGCAGTCGGGTTAACAACAAACTCCTCCTCTGACAAACCATCACTGTCCGATTTACTGTCTTCACTTGAAAAATCACTTAACTCTAATACATTGTTACCAACAAGACTTCTTATAGTTACACCAGTGTCTTTTTTAAGTTTTTTCGTGAAATTGTGGAATTGTTTGACTGCTTCTAATTTCCGTTTGTTGCTCATTGGCCGCGGACGCGGGTTGGAGCGCCGGCGGCCGCGCATGGCTGCTGCTTGAGCAAAATGCGCTCGCTGGATCCTAGCTATAGTATCGTCGTCATCATCACTGTCCCAAGTTTCCTCGTCAGAACCATCTTCATCCCGACCTTTTCCCTTTTTATTGTTACCGGAACTGCTACAGCTCACGTCACTCATGGTTTTCCCGTTCACACTTCAAAATCCAACTATCTATCGTTCATGTCCCTAGACGCAAGTGGAAATTTCGTACTCAAAATGCCATTATGATGCAAGGTATCCTAAAAGAAATTAAATATAAAATTAACTGAAATATACATTAATAAACATTGACAACATTTTATATTATATATTATTAATAAACATAACAAATTTCTTCGTGAGAACCTTACGTTCTTTGTACGGCTTAGATAAATTGTATAAATAAGAGGCGAAATAAGCCGGATAACACCTTATAATATTCACCTTAAGCGAATCCTCAATTCGGAAAACATTACATTATATTGTTATTTAATTGTTAATTATCACTACAAAATAATATCTGCAATTAAATTTTAGGGAAGCCATTACTTCCGCAGTAAATAGCCTATTCGACAAGCGTGTGTTTACAAAAATTGTCAGAAGATGTCACAAGAAAAGCTATCAGATGACTCTTGAGTGACTTTTGTTCTTAAGGTATGCAATTGCATGTCATTAGATAGCATTGTGCATGAGATTTTAACCTTGTCATAAATACCACGGGATACAAAACACATCCTTGTTGACTTACATCAATACGGTGTAAGTTACAGAAGCAATTTTTTTTACACAATGGCAACATTATTGATTTTATTTAGTGTTGTCACTCGAAAACCATAGACTCATATATTATACTTTTCTTAGCCTGAACGGAAAAACATATTTTGCAGCAAATGCTAACCTATTTTTTGTCATGTTGGCTTACATGATTGTTTATAATAAATTATATAAAACTGAGTGACTGGCACGAACATCAGAAAATCGGTTTTTCGTTAAGTTTCTCTCTATCGCACTTATTCTGATTCTCAAAAGAGATGCATATGTAGACCCATATACAGGCTGATTCATGGGTCGTGAGCAGGATTAACCTTACGGTCTCAGTGAATAATAAGCTAATATTTCACACTAGACTTAACGAAATTAACTTAGCTAATCATTCACTGAAACCGTAAGGTTAATCCTGCTCACGACTCATGAATCAGCCGTTACACGTTTAGAGACAATCAATTTGTCACGTTCTTGACGAGAGTTATATTTTAAATTATATATTTACTTACTTACTTTTATTAAATATTTAAAATGAGGAGGAAGCATAGATCATTATAGGTAACGCAGAATCCAGTTCCTGGCACGAGTCCTGCCTACCTATATTTTAATAATGAATAATGAAACTACTGTTTATGTGTGTGATGATAGGATTGGTAGGAAGACTATAAAGTCTTCCTACCAATCCTATCATCACACAGTAAACAGTAGAAAGCAAGTTCTATCAAAATGATTTGCCATATTTTGATGTGGTCTTGACATTTGTTAACGATTGGATTGAATAGGATCAAATGGGATATGTAAACATTAAAAAGGTAAAGACACATATTAAATAAAAAGGTCAAAACTCTTGGTCCATGGGGTCCCAGGGCACGCAGATTTTTCGTAGAAATCGCGAAACGTCTGGTCTGGTTGATGTTACTGGTGACTGAAGAGCTGGTGGCTTCCTTGCACAACGTATCGGCATTGCGATTCAACGAGGAAATTCCGCCAGCATCCTGATTTAAGGTAGGTAGCTAGGTAAGTTACACTCACTTTGTTTTTTTTTATAAAAAAAAATTAAAAATAATAAAAAGGTTTTTAATATTGAATATCTATTTACATTCACAAGTATGATGTAGGTATTTTGACCAGTAAAACTACAGTTCCGCTCATAGATTTATGCTGCAGCTCCAACCAGTCGCTGTTCGCGTTTTCGGAGGCGGCGCTCACGCTCAAATTCTTTCATTCGCAGAACATAGCTGTAACCAGGGAAAAACAGATTAATATGAAATTTTGCTTGTTCATGCTTCAAATTGAGGCATTTTTAATTGGTGGACTTTCCTACAGGTAAAGCAAGATATATAAATAAGGGTCATCACTAGTGACAGTGGAAATTTTAAACTGTTTTCCTTGTTGGTAAAAAAACAATTTAACAACTTTTAAACTACTGATAAAAAAATAGTATGAGAAAACAACAGAATCAAAATAGGTACATTTATTTCTGCTTCATTTCTTCTTGTTCTTGTTATGCATACAAGGGATTCTTGAGCTCAGGCATTTCAAAAATAGCAGACATATTTTCCATACTGTTTATTTGACTGGCAAAAACAGTCAGGAACTATAACAAACAAATATAGCTAAACAGGCAAATAAGTTAATGCATAAAAAATACAAGTTTCTAACAAGGAAAGGTACCCAACTGTCTGGCTCTGATTTGATTATTTTTTATGTATGTCATAGAGTAGTGTAAAATAATAGACATATTTTTTTTTAGCTGCCCTAGCTAACCTACTGGGAGGAATTGTCCTCCAAAGCAATGAAGTGACAAAAACCGCTAACTTCTGTAGAGTTCTGAGAGATTTGTTCAAGCAAATTTCTAATTGATTACTTGTTTTAATATAATAGTATATATTATAACTAATGTTTAAAACGGGATAATTACCATGTATGTTTGTTTTATTGGGCACCCAATATTTCGACACTGTTGCAAGCGTCATGTTCACGTAACGGAGTAACGGTGTTTACTCCGTGAACATGACGCTTGCAACAGTGTCGAAATATTGGGTGCTCAATAAAACAAACATACATGGTAATTATCCCGTTTCAAATATTAGTTATAATAGTATTTATGTTGGAGCATTTAAAAAAAATTTGGACATTTGTTATGTTATTTTATCTCAAACTCATATTTTATTAAAGAAAACACACCTCAAAGTTTCATACTTTTCATAGTTTCACTCACTTCGCTTTAGTTGAGATATTAGTTTTTTTTTTATGAAAACTACAAACTCCACTGTCTACAACCTAAACATTTGGTGGATCAAATTAAAAAAAAACCTCAAATATACATATTTCAGTTAAAACTAACATCTACAAAACTTGTGTCCATTATTTTTTATATTCTCCAACATATATTAAAAGTTGTATTAGAAGTTAGAGGTTTTTATCACTTTCACTACTTTGGAGGACAATTTCTCCAAATAGGTTCAGTAAGGGCAGCTAAAAAAATACTTGTCTGTTATTTTATACTACTCTACAACATATATAAAAATTAATCAAATTGGAGCCGGACAGTTGGGTACCCTTCCTTGTAAGTCAAATAAAACAAACAAAATAATAGTTGTTACTAGAACTTCAAAATGAATATAGAGGAAATATTAGCTTGCACAGAATATAGAGTGAATATGACAACAATACTTACTCTTGTTGTTCACAGTTCAGATAATTATGTTTTTCATGGGCACACTTGTACAGCATCGGCATCTTATTGTATCTGCATACTTGGTATTCTAGCAAATGGTGGGCACAGTAGTCACGGAATTTCGGGGGGATTCGAGCTGAAACGAGATCCTCTTCCTTCGCTACCATCTCTGCAAAATCAATAGTGTTGTAGTTTAAGGTTCATAACATAACCTGTAGAACAATTATATAATAGGCACTAAAACTTGTCTCAGACCAAATGATATGATTAAAATGGTTGAATTACTATGATATTAGGTCGCTTTTTGCACATTTAAGCCTGGTATTTAAGATTATCTGTTGAAATACCTCGTTGTTTTCGTTCAAATGTAAAACCACTTTGAGTGTCGAAGGAAGGCTTTTCATCCATGACGAGCCCTACGTCGCGAGCGTTAAGTGAACCCATGATCTGACCCATATTTAAAGTTTAGCCAGAACTGGGGTCAGTGAATAAACACTCTGTAACCAGCAAAAAAAATGTATGTGATCGAATTTCTGTTCGATACCCTCGGATTCGTAAGTGACAGTCACAGTAGTGACATGACATGACAGCTAGGCCAGCTGTATTTTTTTTTAGGATGACGATTCATTTTACGCAACAGTAAATAATAACTAAAAATAAGCAGCCACAGCTATCTTACTTTTTTTGTAATTAATTAATAAACCCATTCCATAATATAATACTATCATCAAATGCTGAACCAATTCATTTATCAACATAAAATAGTAAAAATAAAACTTAAGATTAGATTCATTTATTAATTAAAAGCTAAATTCTTGGACGATGTCCAATAGTGTTCGGAGGGTAGATGGACCATTGAACCAAGAAAAAATAATACTACCTAAATGTAAACCCTAGCGAAAACCGTTAAAGCAACAAAATTTGAGCCTTACTTGATTAATAGCAATGGATACTATAGCGAGGTATAAAAAGCACAATTTACATATTGTAAAAACTATTGGAAAGGGCACTTATGGGTAAGTCGTTTCTTTGAACACTTTGGATTTTTTTAGTTTTTGTGTACTAGTACTTTACATTGTATGTACTTACCTCTCTGTAACTATTAAATGGGCGGCTGATTTCAGAAATGTATTTTTATGTGAAAGGCGTGGTAATCATTTGGCGGCAATAGTTAAAGATATACAATTGGACATAAAGATACAAGACCACAAGAAAGTAAGTCTATCAAACCTTTTACTTTGCATATTGTATAATATTTACACTTCTATAAAATGGGTTTGTTTCAGGATATTGAAAATGAAGTAGATATTCTATCAGCTATGAACCACCCCAATATTATCAAGTTTTATGATTGTTATTATACCGACCGGCATGTGATGATATCTATGGAATATGCTACTGGCGGTAACCTGGCTGAATGCATGTATCACCGCTATCCAAAATTAATTAAACAGCAGGTATAGTCGACCTTGATATTTATTTTGCATACTTAAAGTAGGGTTGTGAGTCTTCAACTGGGGAGACAAAGTAACTACCTACCTACTTCAGCATTTTATCCGTTGAGAACTGCCAGTCATCTAAATGGTGAGGGTAAAAATTATATTGCGTAGGAGGTTGGCAAAAAGAAGCGGCGGGATTAATCCGAATAATTCCTCGGAGCACTCCCCTTTGTAAAAGCGATAGAAAATGCAGAGAGAAGGATTAGGGCCGTAGCCGGATTAGAATTTAAGATAGGGTATTCGTCTTTACAGTTAGGGCGGAAGTTAGCATTTCGGGATAGGTTTATATTATCAGAGTTGATGGTATTTCTTAAGGTAGGGCATTACCCCATAATGGCGCCCCCTTGCTAACGGCCCTGGTGAGACTACATCTCTATGCAGAGCCAACTATGACTAGGTACATTAAGTTCAACATTATATCTGAACTTAAGTATGTTAATCTTAGTATGTACCTACTTATTTGTTTCAGGAAATCATGTTTTACATGTCTCAAATCCTACTTGGCGTCAACTACATACACAGTCTTAATGTGATACACAGAGATTTAAAAGCTGAGAACATTCTGTTAACAGGCAAACATGGAATTCTAGTGAAAATAAGTGACTTTGGGATATCAAAAATGTTGGCTTCGTAAGTTGGACACATTTTTTATAACTTTCGCAACGATTATTTCCAAAAATATTGAACTTATCAAAAAATGTTATTAGCAAGCCCTATTCTTTTTCGAATACCTTATGCAACAATACCTCACACTTTAAAATGAAAAAAAAAAACACCCCCACTTTACGTGTACTTTTGGAAGGTAAGTACCTACCCTAAAAATAAATGTTTTTCGACTTTTTATTTTTACCACTTTGTCGGAATGATTGATATGTATCTTTATAAAACATTACAGCTTTCTAGTAGGAACGGTCACATTGACCCCAAAAACGAGTGATCCAATCCGCCGATATATGGCGCTGACGTCGATTTTCTACGTCAAGATGCAGTTGCAACAAAAATTTTGTACGGAACCCTCGGTGCGCGAATCTGACTTGCACTTGGCCGGTTTTTTGTTTTGATTTTATTGCGTTTGGGTCGATGGGGGTGCCTTCGTACATTCAGATTGTATGAGCTCTTTTACTGTACGATGTACCCCATGGAACTAAAATCAAGAATATAATCATTATACTTACAGTTTTTATCGGTAAGAAATGCCTAAAAAGTGATTGTAACAGGTAAAAGTGAAAATAACTTATAAAATAATGAATCTCAGGGAGAAACGAATTGTGTACGAAGCCTTCCTACGTGTGGGGTAGATTCGTATAATTCCCAGTTTAGGGAAAACGTTATAACTTGCCAAGTTGCTTTGGATCAAATCAGAAATACACTGACACACTGTTATTATTTATTATAGACATAACTGGACGATGATATGACATTAATTTAATTTTAAAATAACTGTTACTTTTTATTTGACGAGGCTCAGAGCAAAAAGCGTACAAAGCCTACCCACTTTACCCTACTTTATAATCCAGTCATTGAACTTGAACCCGACAACGTAATTTGAGAAAATCAGGCTCTTATAATTTATTGTTTGTCTGAACCGTATCTTTCCTGAGTTATTTTTAAAGTTTCTGTTTTCAGTGCCAAGAAAACCTCAACAGTGATAGGCACTCCTTACTATTTGGCGCCAGAGCTATGTGAAGGAAAACCTTATGATACTAAAAGCGACGTGTGGGCTCTAGGCTGTTTATTGTATGAAATGTGCACACATAAAAGACCCTTTGAGTCAGAGGTAAGGTTGCCTACCTTATAAGTCTTATAACCATTATAACTTTATTTCTCAAAGGTTAACTGGACACTTGTGAGCCTCGATAAACTCCTTGTCCTGTATGTTCCAATATTTTGGCGATAAAACTGAAGTCCCAGCTATATACAAAGTACAGTCAGAGTCATATACCTTCTTAGGTTGCTAATACCTATTTGTTGCTATAGGAATAAGGATGTGTTACGACTTACGATATATTTGGCCACTGTGGTTTCCACTATTTAACACCGCAGTCTGCGCTAATTAGTGAAAACGAGTGTCATTTAATTACAGAGGGCCTACCCTACAGAACGAAATTTTTTAATCTCTACTCTGTTCCAATAGACATTACGTACGCAAGGGCAACGGAAAGGCATAACCTCGTTCGCGAATAGTTAACCGATTGATTTTTTTATTGAAATCTTAAAGGTTATGCGTATATATGCACCTAACTAACCTACGCTTAATTGTTCCAGACACTTGTCGGTTTGATAAAAGCCATAACGAGCGAGAGCGTCCACCCCATAGACTTAACAATGTATGATCGCGGCGTTCAGGATCTAATCGACTCCATGCTATCAATTCTGCCAACAAAGCGACCGTCAGTGAAGGAACTCATTGGCAGACAGGTTATTCTGCCCATGGTTTATACCGTTTTTTTGGACGCAGGAGAAGAGGAGTTACTTTATGAAGTTGCTAAACAGTTCTAAAATCAAATTTCGGGTTTTGTAAGCTTGTTTTGTACGACTTAGCTTTTCAAGCTGATGAATTAATTTATAATATAAATCATTGTATCTAATATATTATGTGCGTGCAGGCTACGCTTGACGCTTAATAAAATATTGAATTTAATGTAATATTTAGTACTAAGTGACATGATAAAATGAAATTGAAAGTATTTATGAAATAAAACAATTGATGACTTAAGACTTGATTTATTAAAAAAAGTTTCGCTAATAAGAAAGTGTGTATCTGTTCTTTTGCCAAATAAGGTTTATTGTGTAGTATCCACCTTATAAGCTTTCGCAGTATGTTCTTATCAGCTCAACGGCACACAAGTATTAAAATAGTAGGTAAAGGAAAGGAATATTTTAGTATCTGTTCTTAACACTAGAAACTCTAGATTTCGCAATCTCACAGGCCATTCTGGTCAGTTTCCATGTCTTCTTCGTCTTCCTCTGAAATAAAAGAAAATTATGATTAGACTCGATAAATTACATTCATTGAATTGGTTGGAATCCTTTTTAACAGGATTACTTTTGATAGATAGCAGTGTCAACAAATGGAAACATCATGAGGAAATATCCATTTTATCTTCTGGGAACTTCAGATGGCCGTCGCATTTGAAAAACTTACGCAGAAAATCAAAGCGAGTACCCAGGCTCCCTGAGATGAAGCGTAAGTCAGGAAAAAGCTAGCAAGAACAAGATCAGTGCCAAACAGGACAATCAACAGAACTTCTGTAAAGACCTAGTTTATTCACGATTTATGTAGACAGCTGAGATTTAATGTTTTAATGATGTTTGACTGCCAACTCTCATTTATTTTATTTTATCGCGTTCTGCATTAAGACATTGCACCGATAGATGTCAACCCTGTGATTAAAGAGTAATGTCAGATTAACCTTTTCAACGCCAAGGACACATAAAAGTGCCATGCCTACCACGCCAACGATACCTAAAGGTGTCATGACGGACGCTGCAAAAGCAACTCTCCTGCTGACAGATAAGGGTTTATATTCGTGATTCACTAGACGAGATATTGGCGTATAGGCCACATTTTAACGCGAGAGGAAAAGCGTTGAAAAGGTTAATATCTTAAATATGAATAAAGCAATAGATTAAGTTCACGAAGCACCATCCTTCATTTTCAGGAGCCTGTTCCCCATCATCCAGGAACCTTCTGTTGATGGACTCCTGTGGACATTGTTATTTCGTTTCATTGTCTTTATAAATGAAGCAGCCAAATAAATGAAAACACAATATAACTGCAAAACTAGACCAAAAATGTCCTATAACTCTTTGTGTAAGTACTTAGTTTGTAAAAACACATTGTACTATCCATTGTCAGGGTCGGCATTTGAATCAAGTAAACGTAAGTTGGATGACAATGCAATATAAGGTCATCTAAAAATGTGACGGTTTAAACAAAAGGTGTCATAGCTTTCTTATAATCATCTAAAGATTGCAGTTCAGTTGGCGTATTGGCCGCAAATATTTGGGCCAGCAAGCCAACTGAAGTGCCACCTTTAGGCTTTTATGGCACATTTAAGCATCCCTGACAAATACATTCTTCGACCATAGACTCAAAACGCGTAAGGGACTAATCACTTCTACGCTATTTTGTCTCTTACGCCTTAAATCTCTAGCAACTATATGGCGGGAATGAGCTTTGCCCCTGACACCCTTTAAGCCTAAGGTCTTTGAGCCTACAGTTGACAAATATGACTCTACATTGGTAATAAGGAAAATATATCTTACGCTGGCCGTTTGTCGGCTGTGCTTGCAATGGTTTCTGCCCAGGAATCTGCCCCGATTGCAGCATCCTTGTCAGCTTCTCCACCTCTGCCAGGGATGAGGCGTTCTTGATGGCTTCTCGGATCTTGTGGATCTCTTGAGGAGTGAGGTCTGGAAGAGTAATCATGAAAATTATAATGTTTATTAAACAAAACGCAATCAAATTGATCTTTGTCTATCTATCGTAACTACACACTCGCATCTCAACCATATCTCACGTTTGTCAATACAATTTTAATCTTAGCACTCTGAATAGCGGCTCAAATTCAAAATTGAAATTTTTAACGTTTATTTAATGAGACACAACTCACACAGCATTGCAATGTATGCCATTAAACAAGTGCTTTCTAGTTCTAGTTTTTTGAGATTTTTTCAAAACTTAACTCTCACCTTTTCTATACAATTTTATAACAGATTTGGGTTGAAAGATAACCAGAAAACTAATGAGTAGATGCCTAGTATGGTTTTGACTAAAATACATTGAATTATAGCTTTAAAATGTTCCTATTAAAATATCAATCACCCTGAACCAGTCCAAGGTAAATAAAAATAGTTGTTTAAGAACTTACTAGTGACTTTGTTATCAGGCATGTTGCCTCCAGGAACAAATGTCTTCGCCTTACGACTGATCTCCTTCTGCATCTCCTTGCCCTTTTTACTCTTGAACAGCACATTGGCATCATCTCTCTCCTTTTGCTTGATTTTTCGGAAATCCAGTAATCTTAGCTCTGGCATTTTAAATGCAACGTAAGCTCTGGAAAAGAAAATTTTATAAACTTAAAGAAATGTCATATACTACAGTAAAAGTGACCAAGGCCCCCAGGGCTGGAAATGAACCAGCGACCTTGCTTGGCGGTATGCTTTCGCGGTAGACGCCCTAACCACTAGGCTATCCGACCATGACAGCCAGGGTCCGAAATTAGTAAAGTGTATGCAATCATTATTTGCAATTTCTTATTTTAAATGCGTAACCTCTCAAGTCCCCATGTAGAAATTTTTGTGCATATTCTGCAATCAAATTTGAGCTTTTATAGAATAACTAAGAGTTCCAATTTCAAAAACAAAAAAATATCTCAGATGGTGGTGCTTTCTGCCAATATTCAGCTCAGAATTATGTCTAGTGCTGCCTTCTAGATAATCTTTACAGATTATTTTCAACTAGAAGCAAGGGTGACTCCATCATACTGTAAAATTTTAAAGCAGTAGTAAAATAATTAACATGGCAGCCGTCCGGGAAACGCAGAGCTGGCCGTCCTAAATCCACGTGGCGCCGATTGGTGGTAAAAGAAGCGGAAGTAACAGGTCTTAAATGGGAAGATCTGGAGGATGCTGCACAAAATCGTCCCAGATGGAAGAGCATTGTTCGGGCCCTATGTCCCTCCTGAGGGTTAACAGGAAATAAGTCAAGTAAGTCAGTAAAATAATTTATCATAATTTTTTTTTTAATCCATGTTTTTCGGTTAAATAACATGAATCATCATCAAGGTTCATATTATAGACATTTATTACTGAAAAATGTACCTTGCTAGTCAATTTCTGCCTATTAAGGCATTGTAACAGAATCAGATTGAAATTAGTATAAGGGTTGCTTTATGTTGCAAATAATAGTGAGTTTTATTTTTTTATTTTTAAAGTTATTCTGCAGTCATGTCACTTTTGTAGAATCACCACATTTCAAAAATGATGATAAAGAACATTACACATGTAAAATAAAGTTACTTTTTTTTTACAAGCCAAGTTGAATGTAAAGGTCCATATTGATTAATGAGTTTGTGATTACCATTATACCATTTTCATTGCAGCCTTGGATAATTATGTTTTGCCAATCTGAATCAGTGCCATACCCAGCAAAAACACACTTGTGATAATAAACAGTAAGATTTTAGATCCTAAGCAGTCCATTAATGTCATAGTTTGACTAGCATGTCTATTTTAAATAACAGACCATAGTGACCCTTAATGGAACACATGAAGCTTCATTCTAAACTGTGTCCTTGTCAGCTATAGCCATGTGCCAGTAAAAGCTAAGGGATCTGTCCTAACTGTCAGTGATAGCATTGGTAGGTTTTATGATTAGACTTCTTTGAGAAATTTGTGGGCTGGGGAGGGAATAAGTGTTTCTTCTGGTTTCCGGTGGGACTTGAGTGCAATAGAGATACAATTTTATCTTGGGTTAGGGTGGGTAGCTGGGGTTAGTCCAACTAACCTGTAATGTTGTTTATTTGCCACTGGATTGTTCATTAAGGACAGTGTTTTCAGTTTTGGCAATGTAGCTAAAGGGTCCAAATCTCCCAGTTCTGTTATGTTGTTGTTGGTCATTATCAGAGACTCCAAGTTGGGTAAATACTGTTCCAATGACTCACCGATCCTCCTGAAATATATAAGCAAAATTCAAACAGTTTTACAGTGGGTAAGCATCAAGGGCTGCCTCTCCAGCTCTCCTTCCTTGATGTGTCCTTTACATTTGAACAAAATGAATGTAAAAATAATTTCAATTTGAGAATAAATGTGATGTTACTGTAA
This sequence comes from Lathronympha strigana, assembly GCA_949128165.1. NCBI lineage: Eukaryota > Metazoa > Arthropoda > Insecta > Lepidoptera > Tortricidae > Lathronympha > Lathronympha strigana. The sequence continues at coordinate 6,595,600 of OX421907.1, read as the reverse complement.
AGTAACAAATATTTCAGTAAAATAACAAATATTAACATTAGGTTATGTCAGAGTAGTGTGGCCAGTTTATACAAATTTAATGTTATACTTACACAATTCTGTTGTTGTTCAATAGTATGCATTTCAAGCGTTTCAATAATGGGAATCCATCTAATTTTCTAACATCATTGTCTGAGAAATCAATGGTATCAAACTGATCAAGTGTTGCCCCCAAGTTTTCTATTTGTGGTATTTTGTACCCTGTAAAGAAATGGTGAAGGTGAGTATATGGAAAAACAATCTGAAAATAATTAACCTACATCATTTATTTTGTTGTGTTAATTAATAAAGGTAATACTTGTCATGTCGATTCAAGTTTGGAATAATTGAGCCTTGTATTAGGATCCGAAATATCCTTTTCGTGATTGTAATCGGAATGGCAAATATTTGCGGGGGCAAAATTAAAATATTGGTATAGGTCGATTCACTAAAGCTGGCACGAATGGAACAAATGAAAGTTATGTCACCTGTCACTTCGAGTGTTAGTGTGAGTGCCGTTCTTATACAGGGGCCTCTTAATATTTTGTAAACAACAACAAAATGGGTTTTTGTTATTCAATAAAAAATATTATAATATAAGCATAATCTGCACAATATTTAGACTAAATAGGTAATATATATGTCCGAAAGGTATATTTAACCGTTTGATACAAAATTATTTTACTATCAAGGTGTTTTATGCAGATATCAGAGCGCTGGTGGCCTAGCGGTAAGAGCGTGCGACTTTGAATCCGAAGGTCGCGGGTTCGAACTCCGGCTCGTACTCGGCTGAGTTTTTCGGAACTTATGTACGAAACATCATTTGATATTCACCAGTTGCTTTTCGGTGAAGATAAACATCGTGAGGAAACCGGACCTAATTCCAATAAGGCCTAATTTCCCCTCTGGGTTGGAAGGTCAGATGGCAGTCACTTCCGTAAAAACTAGTGCCTACACCAATTCACGGGATTAGGTTGTCAAGCAGACCCCAGGCTCCCATGAGCCGCGGCAAACATGCCGGGATAACGCGAGGAAGAATAGAAAGCAGACAAAGCAGTTTTATGGAGACGCTAGTTTTTTGACATACTAAGATACATTCATTGTCTCGTATGAGTTTGACGTTTGATGTTTGTACATACCCTATAGGAATGTTTTATAGTATTCTATATACTGCTGAATTTGGGCGGTTATGCATCTAGTTTGTCTGCAAATACGTTTTCAATAATCACTTATAGTATCAACCTGTATGTAATCATTTTGTCACGCACACATAAATATTATCATTCGCTCATTCATTCCATTCGTGCCAGCTTAAGTGAATCGACCTATTCTAAGATACAAAATTGAGTACATATGTGATTCAGGTCTTGTAGAGTTCCTTATTGTAGGCTGGTTAATAGTAAACCAGCTATAAGTATGTTTTAATGTACATAAAGGAGAAAACAATTTATGAGGTTATGTGTAGGTACGATGCAGAATTTCTAACCTCTCAAATCCAATTCACGATCCCGACAGGGATTCATATATTGCATAGAATTCTGTATAAGCTCCGTTGTAAGCTTCACCATGATTGAATCACGTTTGCTTTGTCTCCTAGTAAATTAAACTATCTTTGTTTTTAGATAACGCCGCATCCCACAAATTACACAGAAATGACAGCAGTTATGTTATGTGTCAAAATGTCAAACTCAATCAAAGCGAATGCCTAAGCCCATGTCTATGGTCAGGTCAACGACAAACAATTAATGTTGCCATACCTAAGAAGTTAATGCTTGGTGTACATGTTAAAATTGAATCGATAAACGATCACAATTACTGCACGTGCAATACAATACGTAACGTGAGCATCCTAGTATATATTCCGCAAGTCGAAGCTTGGTAAAGAGCTTGCTTTTGAATTACTACTTCGTTATTGTCTAGCGAGATTGTAGAGAACTATGTATTAAACACTTTTTGCGTGTATACCAATTTTCTAATGAAGCAAGTTCTCAAAAATAAAATAGATGCTACCATAGAGTGTCAATATACTGAAACGTCAAATCATAATATTTTGTCCTGTCATTCCGTTTTGGAGTTTCAAGACGAACTTCCAAATACCAAAGGCGATTTTTCAAATAAAATCTCTACTATGTCGGAAATGGAAGTGGGAGAAAACGAAAATGATTGTTCTAATGATCTCCGTAAGTACCATTTTAAAATTTGTAAAACGTAAGAAAGGAAAACCAAGGGTGAAATTAACCGTATGTTGGGGCGGCCGGCTGCTATGATAAAAAATTGTGTTGGGTTTATTTATTTATAGTGTTGCTGGATCGAGTGTTCCTACGACTCGGAAACGCGGAAACCGATGACCAGCTGGAGAGTTGCCTTGGGCGCTTCTTGCCTCCTGTGATTTTGAAGCTGTCCTCTGCACATGAACAGGTACCTACCTATATTTACTGGAACTAACAATTTTATTATTAAACCATTCATTCACCTTCATGATGTATGTTTTTTTTGTCTTATGTTACTTATTCTATGTTATCCAGAATCCAAACGTTAAGTTATGTTGCATAGCATGAGGTACTAAAATAGTTTTTATGCCATCAAATGCTCCAAAAGTTTAGCCAGAAAGTTAATTAAAATTTTTCCCTTAAATATATTCAAATTGTATTAAGTGTGCCAGATGGTAGAGGTTTGAACCGTTAAATAGTCGCTGTTGAATATTGACTTGCCTGTAATTAAAATACACCAGAAAATAGTCTGGTTTTATTTTTGAATTACATTTTACACTCAAGTCTATAATCTGACTTTCTTTTTATGTCACATCTTCATCATTCTTTTCACTTAGGTAATAATAGGATGAGGATGTGACATTTAACTGGTAGTATTTTTGTACTTATACATCAGCTGGGGTGAGCTATTCTCGCTATAAGATAACATATCGTCAACCATAGGTTCAATTAGGGTAAGCACCATGCAAATCCCTGGTTGTTACACTAATTGAACCTACATTACAATTGAAGTTGACAATATATCATGTCAAATTATAAGATAAATAGCTCACATAATTAGAATGAAGGACTTGTTGTGAGACTTAGGTATATTATATTTTATTATTGTTACATATGTATGGTTGTATATAAGTTATGCTTCAGTAGACAGGAGTAGTAAAAACCTGTTTTGTGTTTATTACTAGTACTACTTTTGAGGCTTCAACACTAAATTTTTTACAAATATTCAACATTGCACAATAAAAGAAAGTAAAAATGGCGGACTTAATGCCTTAAGGCATTTTCTACCAGTCAACCATTGGGCCAAACAGAAACTTGCAAATTGGTGTGGAAGAGTAAAGGTAAAGTACAGAGATAATATGTCACATTTAATGTTGTGACTAGCGTCTTAGTTAATTACTGGCCTAAAACTGATAGGTACATGATTGTTTTTTAGCTAGTTAATAGTGTCCCATTTCTGAGTAATGGCAGGTCCTCGTTTATTGTCTAGACCATAACTTAAATTTTCAAATCCTTTCTCGTCTGCCTTTGCCCCTAGTTATATTAAGGCATTGGAAAATTTGGAAAAAACAATATTTTTAGTCTAAAACTTTGGCACTACTTGAATAAGAATAAAGTGTAATAAATATGTTTTTTTCTACTCCAGCACTTCTATCTGTCAATTAGATGACTGACAGTGATATTCAAAAAGTATACATTATAACGTTGTCTATGGTAATAAATAAGAACACTGCTCCTATGGATTTTCATACAATACATGTATATGAGCACCGTTGTTGTTTTTTTTTATTTCTATAATGGGCACAACATCTATTCTACCACGTTTCTAGATTTTGCTGTTTACATGATTTTGGCTGTCGTAGAAAAACTAGCGTATGCTACAGCTACAGCTCATAATTGGTTCTTAAAACTCTCGAGTCTATTATTACAAAACTCGACTTAGTCTGGTCCTTCGACCTTCAAGTTTTAAGAAACCTTATTATATCACTGTTGTATAAACTACTATAGAAAAATCATTTAATGGAATGGAATTTTGGGTATTCATAATATTGTCTTCTGTTACCGCGATTGTTATTCATTGAAATTAAACACTTTAGAACAGATTAATCGCGTTTATTAACACCATGATTCTACGTTTCGAGCCCTTTACAGCACTCGTTTTCACAGGGTTAAGGTTTACTCAGTCATCGTAACGTGATAAAAATACGTGAGTTTTTAACCGTTTCTTAAGTGAATACTAAATGTGGTGTATATTTTGTAGGTGCGCACAAAAGTGATGGAGCTGCTGGTGCATGTGAACAAGAGAGTGAAGTGCCGCGCTGACGTGCAGCTGCCAGTGGAGACTCTGCTGCAGCTGTACAAGGATCCCAAGGCCAACAGCTTTATTATAGTAAGCATAATATTTTTAACACTTTCGCAACCAGGCAAAATTTCGAACAATACCCCAGAAACCGACAGTACTCGCTAGGCGGGCAACGACGTGCAACTCAATGCCGCACGCCGCGAACCCGCTAGGCGGGCAAGCGGCGGGTACTTTGGCGTCGCGTGTAGGTTATGCTTGCCCGCCTGGCGGGTACTTTGGCGTCGCGTGTAGGTTTATAGCTCTTGCCCGACTAGCGGTTACGCCGGCATCTGAGTAAAGTTTACGAGTGCCCGCGTGGCGGGTACGCGGTGTCGAAAGTGTTAATATTATTACTACTTGTCACTAGTTGCAATGGTTACAGCCTCCAGGGTCACTTGTGAAATCACGGTTTTATGTCATTAATATTTACTAAACATTAATTTTGTTAGTTAAGTATATTCATTCCCTTTCCATTATGGGCCATCTACCAAGCACTTCAGTAGAAAATACTTCCAACAAACTGTGCTGCATTTTTCCCATGGCTGATGGACAGAATAACAACAAGAAGTAGTAGATTCACCCATTGGTTACATGTGACTTAGTTTTTCTAAATCACGAATATCACGATTTAAACAACTATATTTATTAAATCACACAAAGTTGGTCACAATTACAATAATAAGCCTAAAAATAAAATTAAAACTAAAACACATAAAAAAATAGCAATACAAAAAAAAAGGAAGAAAGAAGTCATGTGTTAACATGGCCACAAATGCAAATCCGCAACAGGCTTCGTCTCACACAAATCAATGGTGTCATCCGCTTTAGGCCTCGTCATCCTTATTTACTAATACTAAAACTAACTGAAGGAACCGTCCCGAATCGTACCCGGCCCAAACGTCCCCATAACGCTAGTAGCGTTACCACGTTGAATGGCCAGGGAGATCTGTTGCACCAGATACGATCCGGAACGAGGGTCACAAGTGGCACAACCCCTGTCTCTCAGCTGCCGACCCAGATCACTCACGAATTCTTTGGCCTCCGTGGCCCAAGGTCCCGCCGTCTCGACTGCAACTGGCACAAAGTCATACATCTGTTCCAAATTGTATATTATAATACTTAAGTAGGACTGGTTAATAGTTACAATTATAATTGGTACTTTAGTAGTCTCACAAAATTCTACCTTTTTAGACTTAAATGTAAGTATACATATCAATCCTATATTTCTTACCTACCTATATTTCTCTGTTGCATTTGACCTGTTAATTTTACTATAGTATCTCATAAACATAGAAGAATAACACAAAAACCATGTCCAGAGGGTAACTCCTTTTCTTGGTCACTCTTAAGACTTGGTTTTTGAATAAACATTGTATGTTGTCATAGATATAGAATAAAATAACTGGTTACCTATGACGTCATATGTTGCAGCACTTTTTCATATAGTCTTGTTTGGAACGTGACGTTTCGCTGCTGTGTTGGTGGTTGTAAGGCGCGCGACTTTCAATACGAAATTCATGGGTTCAAATCCTGCCGACTTTTGAGTTGAATTCTTCGGAACTTATGTACGAAATATCATTTGATATTTACGAATCGCTTGTTGGTGAAGGAAAACATTGCGAGGAAACCAAACTTATCCTAATAAGGCCTAGTTTACCCTCTGTATGGAGGGTCAGATGGCAGTCGTTTTTCTAAAACTAGCGCCTACGCCAAATCTTCGGATAAGTTACCAAAACGGACCCCAGGCTCCCTGAATCGTGGCATAAGCCAGAAAAACCCTAGGAAGAAAAGGATCATTTCATATTTATTAGTCGCTTTTCGGTGAAGGAAAACATCGTGAGGGAACCGGACGAATCCCAATAAGGTCTAGTTTACCCTTTGGATTGGAAGGTCAGATGGCAGTCGCTTTCGTTAAACTAGCGCTTACACCAAACCTTGGGCTTAGTTGCCAAATCGGACCCTAGGCTCCCAAAGTCTGGAGCTGGGGCATAAGCCAGGAAAGAAACGCTAAGAAGAAAAAGTTGTAAACTGCCATATTTTTTTTTAGAATTTCACTATAATTTACATCACAATGGGATTTCCGCGGCTGCCGCGCGATCAGCAACTGGTGTTGGTGCCATCCTTGTTGGAGGCCATTGAAAACAAGCCTCAGGGGCACCAAGATGGGTAAACAACCATAATTACTTATACACCTAAAGATATTATGGCTTCAGGCTGATTGCAGATAGACAGTAAAAAGGAAAAAATATATATTTTTGTTGAATGAGTTGGCGAAAGTATGCAACATGCGAAATTTTGATTAAGCAACAAAGGTATATATATAAGGAATATTCGTGATCAAATAATGTTCAGTTATAATTATTAGTTATTTAAAATTTCACGATTTTCACACATTATAAATTTACTAATATAAGGCTTCATCGTCTTTTTACACGATTAAAGCTCGTTTTTTAATATACAAGGAACTTATAATGAGACTATAAGCATACAATTTTCGCTTATAAGAGTTATAAGCATAAAACTCCTAAATTGAGCCATGAGCGGTTCAATAATTGGAAGCTTGAGAATTGCGAGTCTCGGGGCACGAGAGGCGAATCAGGCGAACAAACTTTGCAGCTCAGTGTAATACACAACACATTTCACCTCACTACCATAAGAAATTGGTGGTTTGACTTAAGGAAAAAGAAAGTTATTGCTTTAAGACAGACCCATTAGAAAAATTGTTCCACCGTGTAGATTGAAAATTGTTTCTTACAGAATATTGGTGTTGATAATGCCATTGCTGGGTGATATTAAAGAGGCAGACTTGAATCTGAAAGAGAAGCCTAAATTGGCCTCAATTGTGCTCAAGTTTGCAACGGACATACTGCTGTTACCTTACAGGTATGTGCTAATGCATGCATGGACTTAAACATGTACAGTCACGGACTTTAATTGATAGGCCACTTAGAAGCTCCGTAATTTGGCAGCTTAATACTAATTGCGCAATGAATAACCATGGCGACCATTGTTTAAACGTGGCCATAGCAACCCTGTAATACCAACAAAGAATTTAAAAAATCTTACCCAGTCATGGGTCACATATGTCAATGTGTGACACGTTTTAAATGGCGCGAATCCATATGTCAAGTCGCGCTTGATATATATTGCTATTTGTTCACGTCCACATAACTTGAAAGTAAAAGGTGAGTTTCCAAATCTCGCGTTAGATGGCGCTGAACCGGCCGTAAACTAGCTAATTAAATTCTTATCGATAAATAGAGTTATCGAGTTATCTAGTTATTGCAAAAAGTCGTGGCACAAGAACCTCAGATTTAAAAAATAACATTTATTGACTATGATCATAGTAAGAAATCTGAAATAGCTTTCATGAATAATTGGATATCTATTTTTTCAAGGGACGGTGGACGGGTGAATGTCGTATTGATGTCAAAGTAATGTCAAAGATGATGATGATAATTGGAAATTTTACATTTTGGTGAATCGGCATTAAACTATTACAGTATTTATATAAATTAATATAATATAAATATAAGATATAAATTCGATAATCACAGTATTTATGCGATAATGCCAACCGCTTTGTCCGAATAAGATCGCCAAATAATCGTGACAATATTAGTTTCTTGTTAAACAATATTATAGAAACAAGCTTGAGAGTTTTATCAACACTGTTACGTTATGGGTAAGACGATATGCCGAAGAAGGAAATGTGATCATTATCAAAAGAACTATCACCCCACTTTAGCGAAGCCGAATATCAAGGAAGAGAAATACTGGACTGAAGTCGACGAGTTTACATTTACTTAGCGATATACGAAACGTTCTGATGTGGATGTTGAAATAATCTAAAGTAATTTCAATGGATTTGCATTATATAATTCCCCCATGGGAGAAGTTTGAACGCTGATATTTAAATTTCTTAATAAATTACTTTTACAAATGTTCAACAATGGCATTTTTTATCATACGGTTCATTGTGTTTATGATTTATTTATTTATTATTTCAATAATAACTAAAACATAACAAAATATAAAAGAGACGTAGTAATTCTAAATATTCTTATAATGGCGGCAGTTCATTATTGTTGTTTATAATGTCATTCATGAACGTCACACTTTTATCAAGTTAGTAGCCTGGATACTACGCATTCTCCGATATCAAAGGCCAATCATAATTTTGCCGTTACTATCGCTACGCAATAACAATGAAATTGCTGCTAGGTTACGATTCCTAAAGATCTGCCATTGGTTATCTTTGGGTGTAGGAAGTGATTCTGCTGTGCTGTCAGATTGGTAGTTCCGGCTCTCAAGTAGGCCAACATGATAAGTCAAAAGATTCTGACGTAAATGACATTTGACGCCTTGTAAACAAACAATGATAGAGATAGAAATATAATTTTGCTCTTTTATTCTACGAGGATTTGTCATTCCTTGGTAAAGTATACGAGTATATACGAGTAACCCCGATTTGTATTACACGGCTAAAATATGAACTTGGCAAGTGGCCTATCAATTAAAGTCCGTGACTGTACGTCCAAAAAAAATCGAATAAACAAATTTTTACATTTTTCGGGAATTTTCAACTTTCAACTGGAAATTTTAACTGGAATTTTCAAATAATCTATGTACATCCCAATATCTTAAGCTTTTTCTAGTTTCTACATGCCAAATTTCAATACACCGGTTTAGTGGCTTAGCCGTGTGAAGGTGACAGCCAGTTACTTTCGCGTTTACATCTACTATCATCAGTATGTGTTTTCTTCCAGAGCTCTGCCAAATACAGGCGACAGTGACTTCCAAGTACCTCCAGGCATGAGCATGAGAACGTATAAAAGGATTGTGGATAAGAATCAACTTAACCCAAATCAGTTGGAAGAGGTAAGCGTGAAACTAATAGAAAACGGGTTATTGTCTACGGGATATTACCTAAGTGCCAAAAGTAACTAACATTTCTGTACAGTTATTATTCTTACACGCTAAGTAATAGTTGGTGTTCTGACGCAAGTATCAATAATGTTTATATGTTTGGTCCGCGCGTCACGCTAATGACGTCACGGCATGGTGCTACAGACTATGAATGCTCGCTCCCGTTCGCAATAACCGAACCTACTATGCCGTTCGAAGAGGATGGCGATAATCAGCCTTATTCCTGTTATCCCAATTATAATCCAAATCCAACACCGGACCCTTTTTTCCAGTCCTTGAAATGGCCCCTACAGTTAATATCAACTTTTACCTTCTTCAATCAAACAACTTGGAACTTCAGCAAATGAAAGACTTAATGCCATTATCTCTTTCAACCACAAAACAGAGAGACTAGTAGAAGTGACTTGCGACCGGAATATTAGGAAAACGGATGTCGCCAAACTCACACAGCCTCAAACTCGCACACCACAGTATCTACAATATAATTGGCCAAAATATCTTATTCAAAACTAAGCTTAACGTTTAAAGTAACATCGTTGAAATTATACTACTCATTTTACCACATACGACGTTTCAATTTTCACACTTAACGTGCAAAGGAAGAGGTGTCACCTGGCATCGAGTAGCTTAACTATTAGGTATCATCAAATAGTTCAGCAACACCCAAAAGATGGCGCATCCTCCTTCTCCCTTCCACGTACGCAGTTTTAGCGGGAGTGACAGAGATAGGCATATTATTACACGTTTTGGATAATGGATGCAAAGGAAGAGGTGTCACCTGGCATCGAGTAGCTGAACTATTATCATCAAATAGTTCAGCAACACCACAAAAGATGGCGCATCCTCCTTCTCCCTTCCACGTACGCAGTTTTAACGGGAGTGACAGAGATAGGCATATTATTACACGTTTTGGATAATGGATAGCTTAGTGAAGTGCAAGATTCGATAATATATCGATAAAAAACTTAAATTACTAGTACAGGTCTTTGACTCAAGAATTTAGGTTTTTTATATAAATTGTAAATGTTGTTATTTTTTAGGGTTCCAAACTAAATAATAATAAACTGAACCCATACTTACACAGGCTGTAACTACAATAATGATGATCCATTTCAGGATTAAATTTGTATCGCATTATGTCCGTAGCTACCTAATTTTCTTCTATTTTTAACCGACTACAGTAAAGTGTAGGTATGTGTATATGTATGTACATATATACACACATGCGGGTCAGACTGGGAACCTCCTTTTATTGAAGTTTACATATGTTTGTTCCCGATTATTTCAGGTTTGCTATACCGATTTTAAAGCGGTTTTCAAAAAGGTACTAGGAGAAGGTTTTAGTACTTCAACCGACTTAAAAAAGGAGGTTCTAAGTTTGAACCGTATTTGTGTAAATACGTATGTACTATGTATGTTTGTTCCCGATTATCTCGCGTTTGGCTAAACCGATTTTATGCGGTTCTGAGAAAGGTATTTGTTACATTTAATAGTAAGATTACGTACTTTTACCGACATCAAAAAGGGAGGTTCTGAGTTTGACCCGTATGTATGTATGTTTGGTTTATCATTTCGCGTTTGGCTAAACCGATTTTATTCGGTTCTGAAAAAGGTATTTGTTACATTTAGTAGTAAGATATCGTACTTTAACTGACTTCAAAAAAGGAGGTCCTCGGTTTGACCCGTATGTGTGTGTAATGTTTGTTCCCGATTATCTCGCGGTTTGCTAAACCGATTTTAATGCGGTTCTAAGAAAGGTATTTTTTATATTTAGCCGAAAGTTTTTGCACTTTTACCGACTTCAAAAAAAGGGTCATTGATCCACATGTATGTATGTGTGTCCACGATTCTTTCACGTTTAGCTGAATCGATTTTAATGCAGGTTTTAGAAAGGTATTTGTTACATTTATTAACGTTTTCTGTCTGTTACTTGCTTGTATTTCGAAAATCATTTAAATATATTTTTTTTATCACTTCAATACTTATAATCTACATTATATTTCCTTCATTTTTGTTATATGCCTACACTTGTGCAAAGTTTCAGAAATACGCAATTTTTTTTTCTGTAATGCCTAATTTTTCTGCGCTAAATAAGTAGGTTAAGAAAGCAAATGCAAATAATAGGAATCAGTTTAATTATTAAAAGAAATCACATTACTTTATAGTAATGTGATTTCTTTTAATTTATTATCATTCAGTCTTCTTAGAACATGCACTTTTTTAACTTATGAAGTTAATAATCTAAATAAAAACCCTTTATTGCCCCTGAAATAAAACATATTTGTTTAGCAATTGCCGTTTCGACATTTTCAGTTTTAATTTTAATAAATGATGGATTCTATTTCTAACATTCAGGTAGCGCTCTACGACAGCTTTGATTAAATCGGTTACATGATTAGATGATGGAAACTCGCCCAATTGATGATTCGCAATGGCGTCAAACACGTTTGACGCAACTTTATCGACATTTCATTTAAAAAATATATTAATTCAAAACCCGATTACAATAAATAATGATGTTAGAGAATACATTATTTTTCAATCATAAAAAGGACATATCGATATCAATAAAAAAATATTTTTCCTCGCACTAGGCCGAGTAGCGCGTGGTAGCCCGCTATCGTTGCGATATTCTAGAAAGTTCTCTAGTTCTATGCTTCGTAAAAAACGACCTTATCTTTTGTACATAAAGTTGTTTTTATTTTGAGCAGATGTTTTTTTTTGCGGAGGACGACATTATTTGAGAAAATATTAAAATATACACAAAATAAGACTTAACGGTGGTATGAAATACCTCTATGGGATATATTTTGCTTGCGGCTGTCGTTTCCACAGTGTAAAACCGCACAATAAGGCATCTTTGCATTTTATTTTGACTTTTGTATAAACCGCGATCTTACTTGGGCGCTCGTGACTAACTGAGTACTATCTGTGCTGCGAGCGTGCGGCTATCCGCGCACTATTGCCACACGCGCCGCGCTTACGTTACGCTTCTATTAGTCTCTCTGTTTTGTGCTTTCAACCAACCATCAAAATAGAGTCTTGTCTATAATAAGTTTCCACCATTGGCAGTGAAAATATATGAGTGACATTCGTATTCGTATTTGTAATATCCTCAACTTCAACGCTTGCACATTGCAAAATGAAATGCTAAAACATTGGTTACATTATTCAGGAACAGCGACCGCTGTTTTCTATGACTTATAATGTTGTGTTTCAGATGAAACTCTCTATAGTGAACCTGATAAGCAAGGACATATTCAACGTGACCGATGTGTTGTTACCGCTGGTCGTGGCCGCGGCCGACTCGCGCTTCAGTGTTGCCAACCACGCCAACAGCCCGCTCATACGTGCCAACAGGTAGCCAACATCATAATTGTAGTTAAAAATTAAAAATTGTTTATTTTCAGATACCACAGATCCATAGTGTTAATCACAAAGTACTTATAAACTAAATTAGTACAATACCTAAACTTAAGAGGTGACACAAAAAACATAAAATAAATTTATTTATTCTTAGGTCGTAAGACATGAAGGTCGGTATATCGGCGGAGTATATCCGAATCCCACCTCTCTGCAATCATTCTCAGGATGCCGTTTGCTTGTTAAGCTTGTTGATTTTATGGCATTACCGGCTTATTGGCAAGCGACAAAGTGGCACCTTTTACTAAAACCAGTCCCATTTCAGCAGCAAGACGTCCAATGCTGGAAAAATGCTTAAAGGATATCCACCATAAATTAAATATAGATGTCATATACGAAAAAGACCGAGTCAATCGGAGGCCAAGCCTAGTGTTACTACTATGATAACAAGTCAAAAATATTCAATTAAATAATTTGAGTTTGTTTTAACAAAACATTGATATCCACGATATTAAATTGTGTGCCACTCGCATACAATGGTCGCATTACCTTGTTGCACGCCTTCGTACACGGCGTCTTTCGGGACGCGGTGTAATCTAATAACTAACAAATCAGCCAAATGACATCATTGCCAATATTTTCATACATTATCTTACTGTTTGAATATAGGTACGAGTACTGTAGAGAATATTACTGAATATTATATAAATTATGTATACATTAATTAGAATATCATAGCCTCAACCTCAAAGGTACCTATCGAATTGAAACTATCGTGAGACATATTAATGTTATAACAAAATTACGGACAATAATCACGTATTTTTAGTGACTATGCGCGACATGTTTCTGACATCCTATGATGCGAACGTACTGAAGCGTTTCGCTTCGCCGCGCGTAGCGCCCTCGTTGACTGAACCGGTTCAGGGTTGTCTTATCATGGAGTCCGGGGAAAATACTTGAGTGTTATCCGTAATTTTCTTATAATATCACGTAACGTAACGTTTGACTTGACAATCCACATAGCTGGCACCATACAACACCATCTACTTTACTCCTCTCTGTATTTGTTTGTCTATGGTCTGGCATGTGTAACTTTAGATTTAATTAAATTTGCTCAAGTCACGGATTAAATAGGACTATGTTTGGCTTGTTTTTAGTTCAGTGGACTGGTCTCAGCCTTCAGTAGTGGCTCCTCTGTTCTCACTGTATTTAGGCACATGGGGAGGTCTAAAGGTCCCTCCAGATGACCGCAAGGTAAGGAACTACCAGTTGTACATGTCTTTTTCTATCTCTCTTCATAGCTCTGTCGCAACCAGTCATGGCTGTGTAACAAAAATACTGGTGAAAACCAGGCCATACCAGAAACGTTCTTAGACGGGGACGTTTCTGGTATGATATTCTCATAGCTATTTTTTTTTGTATCTAGGACTGGCTTAGTAGGAGGACCTGGCCTACCCAAAAAAAAGAACCATTTTTTTCCCAATCAGGACACAAGTTAAACTGTTCACAAGTTTTTTGTTGTAAGTAGGTACCTAAACTTTCCAGTATTGTTACCCAATTTCAAAAGTTACCGAAGTAACTTTAAAAAATATTGTTATTGTGGGTTTTATTTATAATTTCAATGGGTCTTGTGCGTTTACGTTCTATGGGCGTTGACATGTGTCAAAAGTTTCTTAGAGCTCACAAAGTATAAAACAATCTAATAGCACATACCATCATCAGATACTAAATCATGTCATAACAATTAAGAATATAGCCAGTACCTTGTGAACCTTACATGCTGTATTTATTTATAAAACCGGAATCAATGTAGGTGCCCGCTTGCACGAGACTTCGGCTCAAGATAATCCAGTACCTCAACAAAGCGACGGGAGCTGGCATCATGTTCCCGCATTGTGTACAGGTAAATAGTTCTACATGTAAAAAACAACTTTTTAGTGAACATAATCTTCAGACTATATGCAATAAACATCAAGCTATAAACTACAGCAATGTTAAGTGCTAGTTGTACTTCTCCTTACTTCAAAAATACAAATGAGAGCAAAGGAATTCACACAAAAGTATTTGACACAATCTGATGTAAATGCAAAAGACTAGTCTTGTTGAAGTGTCCGCTTCATTTCATCTTTCCTAATGAAATGTTTAAAGAAAACCACAATAATTACTAGTTTTTTACTAAAGCCTAATGGCGGGGCTTTCATAGAACCCTGCCATCTTCCCTTGCGTGAACCAATATAGCACATTTTTCTTTAAACCGAACAAAAAGCAGGTCAAATTCACTGCGCCTTGTATATTATTGTTTATTATCGTAATTATTTTCTAGGTGATTTTCTCGTCGCTGTTCGACCCCAACACAAATTCCAGGCTTCGCAACATGGCGCTGATGTTCTTACTCAATGTCATCAACAGGTAATAATAGTAGATTACGTGCCGAGGCCTGTAAAGTAAGAAATGTCTCAGATCTCGTGTAATTGTCGGCCGAAGCGAAGCTGAGGTCGACAAACATGTGATCTGAGGCTTTCTTGTTTACTGGCCAAGGTCAGTACACTATTTTTCTGCTCGACGCAGTCGGCAAGCAGCGCATTTGTTTAGCGTAGCGGCCTGCAAGTGGCTACTTGCCGGCCGGAAGGCAGAAATAGTAGATTACATACCAAGGCCGTTTTAGTGGGAAATGCCTCGGATCCCATGTAATTGTCGGCCGAGGCGAAGCCGAGGTCGACTAACATGTGATCCGAGGCGTTCCCATTTAACGGCCGAGGTTTGTATACTATTTTTCTGCCCGACGGAGCCGGCAGGCGGCAATTTAGTTTTGCGTAAAGTGGCGCAATCTCACAAAGTCACTTGGCATTTAATTGAACTTTCTAGACTGAGTTTTAGGCTTTCTAGGTTGAGCATACATATTTAACTTATTGTATACATGTTTAGGCATCAGAATTCAACTTTAACTACATAGTTTAATGTTTACAGTGGGGACATAGTACAACTGCGTAAAGTATCCTCAGTGTTCCTACAAGGACTTTTGAAGATAATCCGCTCTGATGAATATGCGGAACATCAGCCCAAGGCTTACATGTGCTTAGGTGAGTTATATTTTCTGTCCATCAGTAATCCCTATTGCAACGGCTAGCCATGAAATTACACTTAATAAAAAATAAATTAATTAAAGCTCTCTTAGAATAATCCTTCATAAACGCGTGTCGAATCTCAAACGGGTAATCGTTTTTTGTCCAGAAATTGCGATATTAGCGTTCGTTAGAAAGAAACAAAATTTGACCCATGAATTTGTTATTTTTTATGAATATGGATGTAAGGTTTTTCTCATACAGTTTATACATACAATGTTTATACATAGACAGTGAATTTTAAAGAGCGTTGGTGGCCCAGCGGTAAGACCGTGCGACTTTCAATCCGAAGGTCGTGGGTTTAAATCCTGGTAGCTCGTACCAATGAGGACGAAATATCATTTGATATTAACCAATCGCTTTTCGGTAAAAGAAAACATCGTGGGAAAACCGGATTAATCCCAATATGGCCTAGTTTTGTCCTCTCGGTTGGGAAGTCAGATGGCTATCGCTTATGTAAAACTAGTGCCTACGCCAAGGATTAGTTGCCAAAGCGGACCCCAGGGTCCCTACATGAGGCGTGGCATAAGCCGGGAAAACGATAGAGGCGTGAATTTTGCAGCCGACTAACATTTTTGAAAGTGTTGCATCGTCACTACATAGTATAAAACAAAGTCGCTTTCTCTGTCCCTATATCCCTATGTATGCTTAAATCTTTAAAACTACGCAACGGATTTTGATGCGGTTTTTTTAATAGATAGAGCTATTCAAGAGGAAGGTTTATATGTATAATAATAACCCGTGCAAAGCCGGGGCGGGTCGCTAGTTTCCTATATTGATATGCCGTAGTCATAAAACATCAATTTCTTCAAATCTTATTACCATCAACAGGCAGGCTAGCAATGAAGTGCCCAAAGTCTATCAACAATCAGTTCGCGCTCCTCGAGGAGTTGGTGAAGAAAATTCCAGAAGCGACTCCTGAGATGAGAACAGCACTACGGGACGCTTTGCTCGAGATGGCGGTCGCTTACAGGATCAACCCTGAAGGTGAGTTTGTACGATAAACGGTGTTCGAAATTTCGTTTAATTTCGTTTTAAAATTTGTACAAAGGAAGCATTCTGCGAATTTATCGTTATATCATGTGATAATACGTGATTTAAAATTATGAGAAGTAAAAGATCTATGAAACTGTTGTCGTGTTAATAAGTTTCATATAAACTAAATAATATAATGATTGAAAATATTTAAAGTATGGTTCACTCACTGATGATTATGGGACGCGGACCGTTCCGAAACATGTCGAGCTATTTTCGACTTTATAGACGCGACTAAACCGATATAAGTATATTAATATGTAAGTACCTACATGATTTGAAATTCTATGAAATGAATATCGAAACATTAAAACCTAAATCTTTATACTTTCTGCGAAGTCTTTTGCGTATTGATTATTGTTTGAAATGATTATATGAGATAAATTTTATGTGAAACAAATTTCTATAAGAATGTAGTCTGAGGAAAAAAGGAAAAGTAAAACGAACTTAATTCGAATTTGGTAGTGTATTCTACTTTTTTTTAAATAAATGTGTTCCAGTTATCATGTACAACATTGAAGGTTGAATTTAATACAACATTAAATTCTCTTTAATACAGAGTTAGTTTCATGCGAATACCACTATAAGTTTAAAAAATATAAAGGGTTTTGTTACTGACCCGTATTATTTGACCGCGAGTGTATTATTTTCATCCTTCTTTTGTTAGTCGGCTGATTTGTGTTTGTTTTCAGATAAACTCGAAATAATGGACACGATATCCGAAGACCCGAGCACTTCCCAAGAGGCAATGGAAACCGACGAAGCCTCGGAGAGCAAGAAACCGAAGACGAGTGCCTTCGACGAGCCGCAAGCGTTAGCCCTCTTCGCCTTATTGGACCAGTGAGTTACAAAATTGAATCTTAAACATATGTGAATAAGGATTAGGTTCGGTTGCTTATAAGAGGTTATACGGGCCAGCAGTATGCATGAGCATTACCTCCACCTCTGACAAAAAAAAAAGCCTCAAGAATGAACGTTCGCCGCTTGGTAAGATTAAGGTTGAATTAAATTGAGTTCTAAACATGAAGATGT
This sequence comes from Lathronympha strigana, assembly GCA_949128165.1. Taxonomy (NCBI): domain Eukaryota; kingdom Metazoa; phylum Arthropoda; class Insecta; order Lepidoptera; family Tortricidae; genus Lathronympha; species Lathronympha strigana. Next base: position 6,577,766 of record OX421907.1, on the reverse strand, counting down.
AAGGGTTAGATTTGCATCCAATAATGTTGTAAGTCACGATGGTTGAAATAAAAACGAAGGATACATTCATGGCTTTATTAGACCAGTGATTCTTAGAGCGAATTTGGTATAAAGATGAACTTAAAACGTATTAGGAATAAGGGTTAGGCTACTTGTAAAAATGGTTTAAAACAGGCTAGAGCGTGAGTCCCCATTTTATTGGATGTTCCCTTTATTCATGATGTAATTCAAGTGATAATAATAAGTGATACTTTCCCTAGATATATATTGAATCCTACATTTGCACCTGTACTTTAAAAACAGACATTGAAGTCGTGACTCACGTTACTTTTACGTGGATTGACCCAGGACAAGTTTTTTTTTGTAAATTCGCTGTCCTAAATATATAGTCAGCGATACAATAAACAACAAATCATAAACAAATACTATGTGGTCACAGACTACATACACTAGACACCGCATTATGAAGCGATGACAAAGAGAGCGAGGTCACCACACGTATGCCAAGTTTTACTCATAAAGTTCTACAATTCTATCAGCACAACCACAGCATATCGTGTACCATTTTATACTAGAACAACCCTAGTCACACTTGAAACCAAATTTTGTAAATACTTTTAGCCTATACTGGTCGTAAACGTAGACGCAACTGAAGTAAGCGGTCACGCTCCCATACTAAATTAGCACGGGACTATGCAATCCCCAACAACTGGCGGTCACCACGCATGCATATGATGATATCCAAATTTTAACCTTGAAGGCATAGGAAATATCGAATCGTAGGTAAAATATGTAGGTAATCCTTCTCTTTCCAACAGTTACATGCACAGCGAAGAGTCGATGATCAGGTACATCGCGATGCGGTACTCCGCCGCAGTGTACCCGCAAGACTACATCCCGGCCAGGTATCTGCTGCTGCTCGCCAGTGGAGACAGGTGAGATTACAATAACACACTTTTCAGTCCTCCGGCCGGTAAGCGCCACTTTACGCAAAACTAAATTGCCGCCTGCCGGCTCCGTCGGGCTGAAAAATAGTATACAAACCTCGGTCGGTAAATGGGAAAGCCTCGGATCACATGTTAGTCGACCTCGGCTTCGCCTCGGCCGACAATTACATGGAATCCGAGTCATTTCCCACTTAAACGGCCTTGGTATGTAATGTACTATTAACCCGACTCTTGGTACTTGGTGGTCCTTATGGCCTTGCAATAAGGCTTAGAATGGCTAACACAGCGCAGACATAATTTGTCACAATTTATCGCAATCCAATATTTGGTCGCAAGTATTCTTTCGACATTTGACAGATGAAAGGCTCGGTCGTGTAGAACGAAAGGGGTAGTAGGGATGTTCGCACAAGAGACGCCGCAGACGCCTCCGTGCTGCCATCTAGTTTTAGGTGTCCCTATGTTTCTAGTATATATAAAACTTTACGGTGTTGATGCTTTTGTTAAAATAATGAACAATTATTTTGTTTAGCCAAGACGAGGTGTCCACAGAGGCACTAAAATGCCTCTACGGCACATCCCGTCGGAGCGAGATCGACGACGTAGTAAACAACGTGAACAAGAAAGAGACAACAACAGTCAACTTGGACGAAGATACCTCGAAAAAAGACAAGGACAAAGAACCGGAGGACGACTTCAAAGTGCCAAAGTTTGGAGATATGGTTAATTATGTGTGGGATCAAATGCAGAAGAGGAAGAAGGGGTCTAATACGAAGCATCGTTTTGTGGTCAACAACCAAGTGTTGCAGTTTCATCCCATGACTTATCAAGAGGTGAGATTTGCTTACATACTTACATTACAAGCCCAAATGGGCAGATGTAATGACTAGTCCGTACACTAAAATATATCCTATTAGTGTGTAAGATTTGTCAGTGTAGCTGTATCATTTTCTATGTGTTAATGTCGTCATTACAGATTGGTTTTTGTATGTTATGTGTGAGAAGTGCGTGTGTGTGCACGTTTCCACTTGCAAAAAGTGAGAGAATAATTTGTAACAGCATTATGTCGCTATGACATCTCCCTTCCAAAGTGATGGAAGTCTGTATTACTCGAAGGATAATGTAATGTAGAATGTAGATATCACAAAAACATAGGAATAGGAATATTCGCATAGGAATACTTAAGATTCGAAATTAAACTCTTCCCCTTACGCGCCAGGGTGTTGTTGGATTCACGATTTTCGTATACGAACAGTAAAGAGTTGGAGCCAAATGGCTCTCCAAAGCGCAACTTTCTCAACTAAGCAGCTTTTGGGCTTCCCGGCAAGAGTAACGTGAGTCACCATTTTACTGCTTGTTCCCTTTATTCATGATGCAAATTCAAGTGATAATTTACCTCTAAATAAGTCTTACTTTCCCTAGATATATATTGAATCATACATTTGCATCTGTAATTCAAATAAACATGCAATGAAGTCGTGACTCAGGTTACTTTTACATGGATTGACCCTTCATACCAAAGCTGGTGTGAACTAATTAATATCTAAATTTTTTTGTGTGTGTATTCACGTAATTATGCGTGGCACGTATATTTCCAGCAGTCGCGCGTGATGTGGACGCTTCACTCGCGAGGCAGCTCAAAGACAAATATTGCCGGCATTCTGAATCCAGCTTAACATTAGTTCCATTGTCTTCTTTTTAATTTTCTAGACCTATGTAATGATAGGCATAATCACACGATGATATTATCATCCATCTCACACCTCCTTAAGTATGTCGATCTACAATAGGGATGATGACTAGGTTGAAAAACTATTATTCTAATTAGTCCGTCAGAAAGATTCTCAAAAATTATTAGGCACGTATTTTTTCCTTTATCAATTTAACTAAAGTTGACGAAGATATAGAGCATCAAAGTTCCGTGGTGGGGGCTAGTGACGTCACCTGTGAGTAAGAATTGTACTCTATTGTGACGTCACGCGAAACTTTAAAGCGCTGTATTTCCGTCGTTTTTCATTTGACGAACAAAAGAAAAAATACGTGTCGTAATATTTTTTAATAATCTAACAGACGGACTAATTAGTTTTTTTTGTCATCTAGCACATTGTTACATTTCCAGATCCTTCGTTACCTCCGCATGTGCCTAAATCGCGAGGCGGGTCTGCGCGACTGCTCCGAGCATCCCAACGCCACGTCGCCGCTGCTCGCCCGGTACTTCTATGAACGATTGCTTAATTCAGAGGTGCTGGAGAGTTACCTCTCTATGATCACCTGTCTGTTGAGCGCTAGTCCAGGTAAACTATCACTATCACTCATATTGGATAATTAACAAAATGAGAAAGGGGTAAAGAAAGGGTAAAAATAATCGTGTCCTGAGTTTGACAGCATCTATAAATGGAGTTTTAGGGTTCCATACATTATGCGGTCATTCAGATTGTCAATTTATGTTAATGGGCTCCGAATAGCGATACTCCATTCGGATGACATAGCATCTTTGTCTACTACTCCTACTCATTTGTTCTTAGTTACGAAAATCGCTAAACAAAATATTTTACATAACCACATGAACTTTTATTTTCCAGAATTAATGCCCCTCACATGTTTTCTGGACATCGTCGGTTGCGTGCCCGAAAAGATGGCCTCCAAATACACCAGTCTCCTCCCATTCTTAAAGAATCTCTTCGTGACCAGTACCAAGGAAGAAATCAGAGAAGCGGCCTCCGTTATCTACGCTATAATCACCGTACATACTAGCGATAAATCAGCGATAGAGCAGGAGTTGAAAGAGTTCGCGGTACAGGGTGATAGTAATAGGAATTTGGAGTCGCAGTGCGGGTACTTGTGCGTGTTCTCGCATGTGTGCGAGCGGTGTTTGGTGTTGGCAAAAAGGGGGAAATTTGGGGGGAAAGGCTTTAGTGGGCCGAATTGGACGCCGTATCAAGAGGGAGTTAAAATTTTAGGTGAGTAATTCGCTTACGGAATATGTATATTTTTTTGAAAATGAGTTTGTTTTATTTATGTCTTGTGAATAGTCTTGATATAAATGAAACACTTCAAAACGGATTAATCTCGTTTATCAACGCCATCACCCTACTTGACGATATGATGACTATCATTTAACCCTGTGATAACGAGGTTTGTAAAGGGCTCGAAACGTAGGATCATGGTGTTAGTAAACGCGATTATTTTAATGAATAATAATCGCGATAACAGAAGTCAATATTGATACTCTTGATAGATAATAGTTCGCGAACTGGTCATAACATTCAACACTGGGAAGTAATAATTAGGTACAGAATGTCCGGTCCCTGCACGGTTAAAACATGATGACGTGCGAGATAGATAGATAGATATATAGATAGAAAGATAGATTTTTATTTCATGAAAGATAATTACATTATAAGTTTAAGATGTGTCTCGAGACACCCTAGTCATTGTCTAAATGAGAAGTCTGCCTCGAACACAACTCAGCTGGCGCGCCGTCATGTGCTAACCGCCCGTGATTTGGTTCGATCAATACGCTTTTAATATTTTCTTGCAGCAAAGTTCCTGTCTAACCCCCAAACGCTCCTAGTAAACACATCTGTAGCGGCTATATCTCTACTCGCTAGAGTAGGGCCGCTACCGCTGCCCGATTCGGACCCTAAACAGGCCGCGGCTATACAGAGTGATACCCCTTTCAGTGTGAACAAAACTGATACAGAGGACACCGTAAACAAGGTATGTTTCTCGACATGTTTTTACTAGAAAGCGGCGGCTATCACTGTCTGGAAGAATAATAAGTATGGAAAAGTAATTAATGCTGAAAACGTGTCCCTACTAAATTACGAGTATTTACACAAAATCAACAATAATTTTAAATATTTTTTTTAAAGTCAAATCAAATATTGTATTCATTTTACAGCCATCCATTATTACTGCTAAATTGCAAAGAGGTGCACAACACACTAAAAATTTCTATTTTAGTTCACAGTGGCGGACAGCCTATTCAAAATAGTTGGTAACGCCAAGCTGCCCTCCAAGATAAAAGAACATGCATTGTATACGTTGGGATTACTTTGCTGCGGTGAGCGCTTCCCCTTCGCGAAGCAGGTCGTTAAAGGATTCCTGCAAATGGCTAAAGACGTGAGTATTACTTCTCTTTTCTTTCTTAGAGAAAAACAGTGCTCTCTTTGTCCTACACTGTGGGACGTAGCTACATAGATTGAATGCGCTCTGTACTGTGAACAAGTCGTTAAGGAATCATGCAGATGGTTCCTGATTGGTTGGGATAGTTAGTTAGTTTTTCTGGGCTTTTTCCGCAACTCGACATCCAATGTGCCTTTTTTGCGTGGTAACGAGGTAGCCCTACTCCAACCATCCCAGCTCTTCTATGAAGGCCAACATTTGTTTTAGGTTGCTAAATGCCTCCTTTAGTGTGTTTATAGTCCCTAAATACCTACTCCTGTATACTTCCACCTGTCTACAGTCCAGTACAATATGTTTCGTTGTTTCCTCTTCTCCCATGCAGGCTCTGCACATAGGACTATCTGTTATACCCATGTTGTATAGGTGTTTGTTTAGTGTGTTGTGTCCTGTAAGTAGCCCTACTATTTTTCGTAGTTGGTGTCTGGGTGTCCTAAGTAAGGTTTTTGTGAGCTTGTCGTTTAACTCCGGTAGGACTTCTTTGGTTTGTCTACATGTGTTCAGTTCATTCCAGTATTTGTTGTGAAGGTTTCTGTGATGTTGGTTTAGTCGGTTTTGTATGTACGATAAAGGTAGTGGTATGATGGGTTCCGGTCCGTATGTCGGTGTCTCTGACCCTCTCCTCGCCAGTTCATCCGCCGCATCGTTTCCTCTTGAGCCACTATGTCCCTTTATCCATTGTACAGTCACTCCGTTTCATTGGTTGGGATATGTAAGTTTCGTAAAAAGAAAGGAGTTAGCTAATCTAGTTATATAAAAAAAAATTAAAGCAGAAATGTCTGTAGCTCAGTACGCAGAGTGATGGGCGTACATCTGAGAGTCGCGAGTTCGAGTCTCGCACGAGTCCATGAGTTTATTTTTATTTTTACTTTAAAAAAAATGTATATTACTCGTTTTTGTCTTTTTCTTAAGAATCATCACATTTTATAATATAAGTGTCTTTTAACGTCACGATCGATTACAGTTCCAGTCTAATCTAATGTTTTTTTTTTTCAGAGCAAGGAGTTTGAAATCCATTTACAAATTGGCGAATCATTGGTGCTGTGCGTAGAGGGTGTCAATTCTAACGAAAACCGGGATCTATGGAATGAGTTACCTAAAGAGGTAAGTTATATAATTATTGCAAGTACATAACATGAATCTGCAAGCGTATGATGTTGTGAAAGAGTTCTGTATAAGTAATCTCACGCGGGATTTAAAGATGTGGTGCGTAACGTAGCCACTTTTTAATTGTATTTTCATAATCTGATTATAGCTGGACTTTACCTGTTAGCCAAGTAAGCGAATTTAGTGTACAAAATGTACACAGTCAAATAGATACGAAGATTGTCATGTATTAAGTCTTCAAAATTTCAGGGTGATGCAAAAATAAGAGATCGAGAGGCGTTGAAGGAAAACGATGAACTATTTGATTGGCTGCTGCAGGAGTTGTTCAAAATTGGCAAACACCCCCATCCTCACTCCAGACAGGTATGTGTTTCATACAATCAATATGTACTACAAACCAAAGCCTCTTTTAAATAAATTAGGAACTCGGAAGGAAAACATCGTGAATAACCGGACTACTCTCAGGGTTGGAAGTCGCTTTCCTAAAATTAGCGCCTACAGCAAATGTTGGAATTAGTTTCTAAATCGGGGAAACGCTAGGAAGAAGATCCGCTTGTATTTAAAGTTTGAAAAACAAGCGAAGGTGATAACACTACTCTGTCTGTCCGACGATGACTGTCCAATGCAGTCGAAACATGTCACGCCTATTGTGCTAAAAATACTTGAGTTAAAAGTATTTAATTCTGATATCATTTTTACAGGCTACCAGTATTTGGCTCCTGGCTTTACTAAAGAACTGTCCTGAGAGGACACCTATTTTGACCAGACTTCCAGCTCTCCAAGAAGTTTTCATGGATTTCCTTTCGGAAAACAGCGGTGAGTTTTTTTAAATGTCACCTTGTTTCGTACTCTTTTAAGTATATGAAGGCTGCCAGTACAAACAATAGAGAATTAACAAAATAAACCTAATCTTATATCTCTTCTCTTTTTCTGCGTATCACTCTTGACAGAGTGGTCGTGGTTATCATGATATTGTGTCCTGAGTGACACGTTTTAAAATTTTTCGCCATTCTTCTCTGACAGCGGCTCTTCGAGTGCCCACATGTAATGGGCCATCTATCGCTGCTTTCACCTGGTCGGTCCATCTCATAGGGGATCTACCGCGAGCTCGGGTCCCCGCAACTTTGCCCTGCACCACAAGTCGCTCAATAGAAACAATCTTTTACCTAACGATCCTTTATCCTTTGATTTTACTTGACTTCTTTTATTAAATAAGTACCAAGATACGCCTCATTGGTATTGATAACGTAGATTTCCATATTTAAGCAGTTTATATTGAATAATAGTAATTTTTGTTTAATAATATTATTAACAGAAATAGTCCAAGACGTTGCCAGCAAGGGCTTAAGTCTGGTGTATCAGAATTCCGACGAGAATGCGAAAAAGGCCCTTGTGGCCCAGATAATAGAGCAACTTACCAGTGGCAAGCGCGCGGTCGCACAAGTGACCGACGACACCAAGATATTCGAGGAGGGACAGCTAGGGAAGGCTCCTACGGGGTAAGTAGCACTAATAGATAAGTCAAAATGACCCTTGTGGTCCAGATAACAGAGCAGCTCTCTAAAAAAAGTAGAAACGCTCCGTACGCTCTTGCTACGGCAATCGCTTTCCAAATTACCTAATAATAACGTTAATAATGTGGGCGAGTCACCGTCTGCCAGAAATAAAATTGCATACTATTTTATTAGGCAGGCGCCCGGTTTTATACTCCACAACCCAGTAGTTAGTCTATCACTTTCACATAATAGCCCAGTGTATTTTAGACACCATTAACTCTCAATAGTTCTGACACCCTGGCGGGTGCTGCGGGTGCTGCCTCTACCCTGAACTCTGAACATCCGCTCGGTGTACCCCTTACATTTCATAAAATTGTCGAAAAACACCATTGTCCACCAACAAACAAAGTCGCTTCCCGCTACCTGTCTGTGTCTATGTATGCTTAGAGCTTTTAAATTACGCAACGGATTTTGATAATTGAGTGATTCAAGAGAAAGGTTTATATGTATAATACTTTGCACCCGGGCCGTGCGAAGCCGGGGCGGCCCGCTAATTTTATATGAATGCGAGTGTGATTTTTCTGCATTTTTTGACTATTAATATACTTAGATCGGGTTACTCACGCCTATAAAGTCGAAAATAGCTCGACATGTTTCGGGACGGTCCGCGCCCCATAATCATGAGTGAGAAGCGCTTGCGGCGATTGCTCTGCGCACACTATTAACGACTATTCTCGACCTATTTTCGATCTATTTTCGACTTTATAGACGTGAGTAACCCGATCTAAGTATATTAACATGTCTAATACTCACGGTAGTTTTCTATTTAACATTTTTGACTTATGATGTATATTATCAAAGAACAAAACCATACATTTTAAATTTACAGGGGCAACCTGTCCACTTACAAAGAACTGTGCTCACTCGCTTCGGACTTAAATCAACCGGATCTGTTATACAAGTTTATGCATTTGGCACACCACAACTCTATGTGGAATTCCAAAAAAGGTACGTAATCAAAGGCAGTAACAGTCTCAGGATGCCCGCTGGCGTCGAGTCCGCGGGTTTAGATCCCGGGGACATTTTTGTATGACCTACAATTTGTCTTATTTATATTTTAGGTGCGGCATTCGGCTTCCATTCCATAGCGCTCCAGGCGGGTGCCCAGCTGGCCGAACATTTGCCTAAGATAGTCCCACGCTTGTATCGTTATCGGTTTGACCCTACACCGCGCATACAGAACTCTATGGCAAGCATATGGCATGCTCTAGTACCGAACACACAGGCTACTGTAAGTAATTGCTGACGAATGAAGTTTATAGTGTTTAGTTAGAAATTTTGAGCTTATATCCAGGGTTAAATTCTACTTTATTGAGGAACGAAGAGAGAAATGGTACGAAAACGAGCTGGACGTATATTACTTCAACAATATTTGTGTTTAAGGTTTTGTCAAGAAAACCCCTATTAAAAAATTGGGTACCATTTCCTTTTTTTAAATATAGGAAGTTTTGGGTTTTTTATAACCAGAATCACGAGTACTGTCGATTTAAAAATAAAAAAAGAGTGTCCCGTTTTTTTTGGTCTATTTCGTAACGCATTTTTTTATACATTTTGTATGGGCCGTTACGAAACTGACAATTACAAAAAGATTGTATGAAAAATCGAGGTCCCATTTTCATTAAAAAGCACTTCTTCCACCACTTCTGAAAATGCTTTATTGCTGTAGTTGCCGAGTTTACAGCGGTGATATTTGATAAAACAATTCCTTGTCCAGGTTCACAAATACCATAAGGAGATCCTCGACGACCTCGTGGCAAACATGACCTCGAACCAGTGGCGAGTGAGAATGTCTTGCTGTAATGCTCTAGCTGATCTATTGAGGTATGTCAACTTTTTATTATTTTAATCTGAATGACTATGTATATTTCAGGATACTAGCCGATTGTACGTATTCCTGTTTATGGTTTTTATATATCTAAACACGGGTTTTATTGTCAGGAAAAGGCGTAATAAAGACAATTATTTTGGGCCCACTAAAATATACCATAATAGTGTATAGGGTAGAGCAAACTTATCTATCTCTTGTTGTTACCAAAGAAACTCATAATACTAGATAAAATATCTAACTGAAATGTGTACCACTAAAATGTATTTAACCCTATACACCAATATTTCTTCGGATATCGCGATATAATACATATCTCATTGAAATAAAACATTTTATAAACGGGGTAAATCGCAAATATTACCTACACTCAGACGTTAGACTTTATTGTACCCTTTTGCTATACAAATGTCTTGTTTCAGAGGAGCGCTTAGTCTTCACGAGTCTCTCGCCCAACTGCCCACTCTGTGGGCGCAGCTGTTCAGGGTCATGGACGATGTCCACGAAGGCACGAGGCAAGCTGCCACGACCACAGCTAACGTGCTTTCCAAGGTAAGACTAAATTAAACTGATAACAAATCATAATAATTATGAAATTTTGCAAATTTTAACGTTGACCTGTAAATCTATTTACAATATTGTAAGAAAGGAAAGTCAAAGTACCCTAATAATAGTAATACGTTTTTGTATACCTATTCCGCTAATTAACAAATAAAATAATGGCTTATTTACTATTAAATAGGCTATATGCACTTGAAATAGATAAGGCTTATATTTTTTTCGCGGAAACTATGTTGGATCAGCATTATATCTCTATCAAAATTTCTTAGTTTAATTTTATTTTAGCTGTGTAAATAATTATTGAAATGTGCAAAAAAATGTGTAAAATTCCAAGCGGTTAAAACGCTGTGACGTCGAGTGTGACGTCACTGGATAGTGTTGTCTGTACACCAAACATTCGAGAAGCCAAGAACGCGAATGAACAGAGAGCCGCTGTAATCTCGCGTCTCGATTTTATCAAATGTTTGGTGTACAGCCGGCACAGAAGCACTAGTATCCAGACCATTAAAAAAAAAAGAGCGCGAATCGTGAATCGTCTGTCAAATTGTATACATGTTCTCGTATGGAATACTCTTCATAAGAAATCTTGTGTTTCTCGTTCTGCTACTGATATTTAAAGTAACATGACTGAAAGCGGATATGTAAAGGCGCAATCAAATAATTTGCCGAAACTAGACGTATTCATGCTGAGCAACTATTACGCAAGAAACCCCGATTTCACTTCTGCTGAAATAAAAGGCGTAAAAGCTGAAAGGTAATTAGTGTAATTACCAATTTAATATTACGCTCGTTCGATCTTCTACATTTTTTACAGATAAATCTACCTACCTTTAGCACAGAGTATATATTTTTTATCTATGACAATACAAGACTACTCGTACAACTTAATTAACAATTTTTAGGTTAGGTTGTGTCGGTCATAAATCATAATCTTAATTCATATCAATTCATCTGAGAAATTTATTATATCTGAAAAAATCAGGATGCGTGTGAGCAATAGCTCAATTGTACGTAATTTTGTGCGTTATTAATTCACAATATGAATTCAGTACAATTTTTTTATGAATCGTAATCTGATTCAGACCGTGAGTGGCCGGCCTTAGATGAACAATGACGTCACGGCTAAGCATGCCGGAATGGCGGGCGTTTGAAACGCCCGATTCTGGTTGAAGTTTTTGAAAGAAGATTTATCTACAAAATTTTAGTTATTTTGCGCTGAAAATTATTTTACAGTATTTTTATGATAGAAGCTATCATCCAGCAGTATTTTAAAAAATGGTGAATATTCCCTATTATGAAGATTGTACATAATTTACAAACATGTAATCAACGAATTAACTAAATTATTTATCGTTTATTAAAACTTGCACTTGAGATATCCTGTGCATTTTCAAAAATAGGGTACCATTTAATATTTTTTTAAATATAGGAAGTTTTAGGTTTTTTATAACCGGAATCACGAGTGCTATTGATTAAAAAAAAGAAAAGAGTGTTGCGTTTTTTTTGGTCAGCTTTTTAATGCATTTTTTCATACATTTTGTATAGGCCGTTACAAAACTGTAATTTTTTTTTGTATGGAAAATCGAGGACCCGTTTTCATTAAAATGGTGCATATTTTTCTGAAAATGCCCATATTCCAACAGCTTTGCGTCCGCGCCTCCGACGTGAGCCAGGGCAAGGACGGCAAGCAGATCGTGTCGGCGATCCTGCCCGTGCTGCTCGACAATGGCATCACTAACGTCGTGCGCGAAGTTAGGAGTGTCAGGTTAGTAGCTTAACAGACAAGTAAGGTTTCAACGGCCTCCTAGCCTAGTTGGTAGTGACCCTGCCTACGAAGCAGGAGGTCCCGGGTTCGAATCCTGGTCAGGGCATTTATTTGTGTGTTTATCACGAATATTTGTCCCTGAGTTATGGATGTTTTCTATGTATTTAAGTATTTATATGTATGTATCTATTATATATATCGTCGCCTAGTACCCACAACACAAGCTTAGAGCTTACCGTGGGACTAGGTCGATTTGTGTAAGATTGTCCCATAATATTTATTATTATTTATTAAGGTGTGTTTTTCTGCCCTCTGGCCGGCAAGCAGCCAATTGCAGGCCGCTACGCTAAACGAATTGCCGACTGCGTCGAGCAGAAAAATAGTGAGGCCAGTGAATAAGAAAGCCTCAGATCACATGTTTATGTTTACCTCAGCTTCGCTTCGGACGACAATTACACGAGATTTGAGACATTTCTAACTTTACCAGTACGTAATCAACTATTATATAATAGAGGCGGTGCAATATGTAGTCAAAAGCAGTGAAAATTACATTCTAAATACATAGCTATCTGTACAGCCTCCTGACGACCGAATATAAAAATTTGCCAGTTTAAATTGAACTCTGTCAAATTGACAAAGAGTCAAATTTTCATCGGAATCTATGTACCTACTACGTATAGGACGCGGGTAGTCAGGAGGATAGACAAGTGATACGATAAAAAATAGAAAATAAAACCGGTTCTTCGGTTTAGAGACTAGAGTCATGCACACACAGACCAACAGATAAAACCACTCTTCCGCCAGAAAAAATAATTTACAAACTTATTTTAAGTAGGTAAATTTCTTTGGGGTATATTTCGTGTCGCATTCATTGTCAGACTAGCAGATATGGACAATATTGTTAAGTGATCTACCATAAAACATTGAAATATATAATAATAATCATAAAGCTACCTATATTCACAACACGTTCGCCAATCTAATTGCAATTAAAACACAATTGTAATGAAGTCATCTTTAGTTTACAGACAGTCTCGAAACTAGTTAGCGCCGCGGGCGACACCCTCGCTCCATTTCTGCCTAAATTGATACCCGCTTTAGTAGCCGCGGCGGGCGAACTAGAGTCGGCCAAGCTGTCTTACCTTAGCACAGCGATGGGTACGGACAGTGGGACGAGGGATTTGATCGACGATTTACGAGCCAATGCAGCCAGACAGCATTATACTACTGACACTGTTGTTAAGGTATGTTGATTTTGTACTATCCCACTTCTGATGCCCGCTTTAGTAGCCGCGGCGGGCGAACTAGAGTCGGCCAAGCTGTCTTACCTTAGCACAGCGATGGGTACGGACAGTGGGAGGAGGGATTTGATCGACGATTTGCGAGCCAATGCAGCAATTATACTACTGTTACTGTACTGCTGACACTGTTGTTAAGGTATGTTGATTTTGTACTATCCCACTTCTGATGCCCGCTTTAGTAGTCGCGGTGGGTGAACAGTCTGCCAAATTATCGTACCTCAGTACAGCGATGGAAACTTATAGTGGAATGAGGGATCTGCACGGTTAGCAGGAGACGGCGCGGTCGAGGAAGGCACCTGTCATTTTCTAACTGCTTGGATTAGACAATGACAGGTGCCCCATATCGCACATAACTCGTGCGTCATCTTGTGCTAAGTGTGTTGGTCGACGATATGCGAGACAACACTGCGACGCTACGTACATGCTACGTATACTGTTGTTAAGGTATTTTGGTCTTTATTATCCTACTTCTGATACCCGCTTTAGTAGGTGTGCCGGGTGAACTACAGTCGCCAAAGCCATGTAATCTCGTCCATTAGTATGGCGTTGTTGGCAATTTGTTATGTACGACTTCTTTACCCACTTCTGATATCCGTATTAATTGTCGACAATTGTTATCGTACTAAATTAATAGGAAAAAAATTCAACGCTGGTTCTGTTGTAAAGGTATTTTGCTTTCGTATACTACACAGCGTAGGGATGTATTCCATACAGTGAGGTAACTTCATACATGGCCAGCGGCTCGGCTCGGTGGTTGTGCTGAGGCTCAGGGTTGTCAAAAACTATGCGAAAGATATTACAGTCTGATTGGCAAACTAATTTTTAGTTAATTAATTTACACCCCTTAAAATAGACCGCCGAATTTGTATGAAGATTCGGCGGCATTTCCTCCCCGCCCCCTTCCCCGCGCGCCCCCCATCGGTGACCCAGAGATCGGCGGAGTCAACCCACTGTATAGAACTCATCCTTACGCTGTGCTAATAATTCTTATTTTCCACAGTGCATGCCGTACATAAACATCGAAGTCATGAAAGAGACTATCCCCAAAATCCTGGAACTGACGAAATCGCCCCAACTCGGCACCAGGGTCGCCTGCACACACTTCATAGTGCTCGCTGCGCATTACTTGCGGAGCGAGATGGAGCCGCTGGCCGGCAAGATCATGAGCAACCTGCTGAACGGAGCGTTTGACAGGAACGCCACCGTTAGGAAGAATTATGCCGAGGCGTTGGGGCAAGTCTCGGCGTACGCTAAGGTAGGTTTATATAAACACTTATTTAAATATTTGATTATTACTGTTAATATAAAAGGCAAAGTTACATCTTGGCAAGAAATTGACTGGCTGCTGGTTTATGCTAGGAGATTAGTTTAACCTACTTCTAGTGGGCAAATTGAATAAAGAACTGTAAGCAAAACAGACTTGCCTTGCCTGTAGTTCTAAGTCACGTTTTTAGGGTTCCGTAGCGAGACTGGCATAACAGAACCGTTATAGTTTCGTCCAGTCCGTATGTCTGTCTATCCGTCTGTCTGTCCGTCCTTATATCACAGCGTTTAACTCAGTAACTAAAAAGCTACTTAGTTTTGCATATTAAATTAATTGCGAAAAAAAATATTTTTAGTAAATATGTACTTGTGTTGTGGCACATCATCTGATAGGTTTTTAAAAATAAAGTAAAGGTTTCTTTAACAAAAATTTGATTAATCGAATATTTTCAGAAATAATCGCTCTTAAAGTCTGAAAAAGTGTCTTTAAGTGATGAAAAACTATTTTGAACATAATAAAACCGTCAAGCTTTGCCGTTTTTGCCAAAAACTATTTATTACAAAAGGACGTAAGTGTCGTGTTGTATGTTGTATTGAAGGCAGGTACGTCTTTTTGCTAGCACATTTTTTCCTTCGTATGACGGTAGGGAAACCTCAATCAACTATGCGTGGTCCGACACGTAATTGGCAGATTTTTTCAATATTCACCCTCATTGCAACAAAACACATTATGCCTATGGTAAGTTAATCGATTTGCCTCATATATTGTGTCTCTTCTAACGGCATGATAATTTCAGCAAACGTCAATCGACAAGCTAATGAAGAAACTAGTAGGACTATATGAGACAAAAGAAGAGGACACAGCGCGGTCTGCCATCGCGCTCACTCTCAAATCCATCGCCAAGGCCAAGATCGAGCACATCAAGGACAACGAGGCGGTCTTAGCGCCTATGGTGTTCTTGGCCATGCATGCGCCGAAGGATGAAGGTAAAAGTTGATCAAACTTCTAGATATGTAAGGGTTGAAGGAAAAGGATACAACGCAGTCTGTTATTGCGCACAAACTCTATATAAGATGGATGAAGAATATACTGCGCTGTCTGCCATCGCGATCAATATTTCTAAGCTCAAAGACGCTATCAAACTGAGGATTGATTGAGCATGGATAGGTATTCCAGAGCTAAAACGGCTCAACATATTTATATTATACTGGAAATCAATGTTTTCTTGCCCTTACAGTAAATTAATCTATATTCATAGAGAGACAGCTTTAGTGCAATTTCGAACTCACATAAAAATCAATGCATGCATTATTCATTGGTGTTTTTGGTATATTATTGTGTAGATAAAGCGCGTTTAAATAGTCTTTCAATAGGCTAGACGACTGAAAAATATATTTAGTCCGTCTTTTAGATTATAAAAAAATATTGTACACGTATTTTTTCTTTTGTTCGTCAAATCAAAAATGACAAAAATACAGTGCGTTCAAGTTTCGCGTAATGTCACTCCTAGGTACAATTCTTACCTAGGAGTGACGTCACAAGCCCCCACCCCGGAACTTTGATGCTCTTTATCTTCGTCAATTTTAGTTGAATTGAAAAAGGAAAAAATACGTGTCTAATAATTTTAGATAATCTAACTGATGGACTAATTAGAATAATAGTTTTTTTTAACCTAGTCGTCATCCCTATTGTTCTATAGACACGTCGACAGTGGAGATGTTCGAGGACATATGGACGGACATCAGCCCGGCGCGGGCGAGCGGTATTCGGAAGCACTTACCTGCTATTCGGGAAGAGATCGACCGCGCGCTCAATTCTAGCAGCTGGACCAAGAAGATCCAGGTGAGTGCGGCAACATAAGAAACCTATTGTAGGTTAGAATATCAAAAACGTGACCTCAACTCGGTATTACAATCCTTTCGCTTCCTCCTCCATTCAACTGTTATTGCGCTCCGTATAATTGGTGAAAAACATTTTATGCGTGAGACTATTTCACAAACCCCCTTTATCTATAAGAAAGTTAACAGAAGTTTTAGTTAAATAATGTTTTCTCCCTTTCCAACAAATGTTAAACTGCCAGATAAGGACACAATCATTTAGCTAAACTAAGGCTGTGGTTTTGATGTACGTTTATGAATAACGCCAATAGTATGCATTGCAGGTGCATGCCACCCCTGATTTCATCCGTTTAGCATTGATTAGGAAGATCCGAGGAACGCTTTCTCTATTACACTAGTAGAAGTACTTCAAAAAAGTAGCATACAAACATTTATCTCATATCTTCAAAAAACTTCGGTGCGATAATTTATAATATTGTTTTCCACAGGGGGCGAACGCAGTAAAGACAATATGCAAAGACCTTCCGGATGGACTTGGCGACCAACGGGAGCAGTTGATCCGGTCGCTATTAGCCGCGGTCCACGGAAAGACCTTCGACGGGAAACAGCACATGATCCAGGCACTTGCAGAGTGCTGCAGGTCCGTTTGAACCTTATCTCCTATGCAATAAAGACGATAATCAAATACATCTTGAACGTGGACTAGTGTAGACTATCAGTTCGTATTCAGGCCTTGGTACTGCAAAGAAAGGCTACGTCAGAAGACTCGAGCAATGTTTTCGACGAGCTCACTGTTGCCGGGATCTTGGCGTGTTGTGTTGATTCGTTCGATACGTTGTTACGTGTTTAAGCTAGGGATCTCAATTAAACGGCGTTAAAATATGTTAGCACTATAATAATTAAACCAGTAAAGAGACTTATACGACTAAGATGCTTATAACTATGATAATACTAAGTGTGTTGAGCGCCAAGAGAGTTTTAAGCACAATTAGCTTGGGAACTCTGCTAATCCTGCACGTCGGCTAGCTTATCTATGTGCAACAATTTCCTTATTCGTAGGCCAGACCATAAAGGGCATGTCCTTAGGCTAAAACAAACGAAATACTTAAATCCAGTGACCTAATGGCTTAACATTGCATTTCACTGTATACTTAGTAGCTAGAACTTACCCCCTTGCTGGACTTTCTCACTCACAAAATTAAAATAACATCAAATGTCTGCAATTTCATTTTAAATCATATGCAAATGCATTTCTCACAGCGGATTACATTTTTAGTTAACACTATGACGGGTACTTGATTAAATAACAACCGCACGTATGAATGTCTCCGAAACATGAGCTGGAATGCTCTGGCATTTGCATGTCGTTATTATAAATACGTAAAATCACCTTAAAATAAAGGAAAAAGAATATTGGTTTCCCAGGATTTGAACCGATGATCATCGGCTTGAATGTTGCTCTGTTTACCGCAGAGCCACAGTGCCTTGAGAAAACCGCGCGAATATGCCGTATCCTATCACCATATCTTACGTCACTACTCTACGATGTTATGCAGGCGACCTAAACTGAACCTTAAAACGTGGGCATAATGTTCATTATAGAATAACCAAAATTCAAAGAACGTAACCACATATGACATATTCCTCCTTCCTCAACAAAAAAAAAAATATATATATTTTTTTTTTTATCCCCTTAACGGCTTTAGATCCTTCACATGCCAATTACCGATGCATTTGCCCTGAACATTGTTCAAGCGATAAATTGTGTCAGACAGCTTATCTACTACTATAGACTTTTCGAACTTGGGAGCAAGCTTCGCCATAAATTTGTTAGGAGCGCTGGAAAGTAATTTTGTTCTTTTCAAAACCATATCCCCCACCATAAAGCTGCATGATTTACGCTTCATGTCATAGAATTTCCGACTCTGTTCATGTGCATCTTGTAACCTCTGCCGAACCAACTCATATATCTTATGTCTTTGATCTAGTTCCTCCACATACTGTGAGACACTTATCGGATAATCATTGTCCACATTTTGTACCAATTGTAATGAATTTGGCCGATCTATGTTTGGAACAGAGGTCTTCCTGCCAAGAAATAGATATGACGGGGTGTATCCTGTCGTCTCATGTGTGGCCGTCCTTATGGCATGCCCTATCTGAGGTAAATGAACATCCCACATGTTATGTTTGCCTGGCTTAATGTAGATGGACATCATGGTTCCAATAACTCTGTTGACTCTTTCAGTTGGATTACTCTGGGGGTGATAATTGGGAGTGAACCATAGCTTACTATTGTATTTCTCTGCTAAGTCTCTAAACAGCTGCGAACAAAATTGTCGACCATTGTCACAAATTATCGCCTTAGGAGTTCCGTATAATAGAAACTGATTTTCTAATATGTCACATATCTTTTCTGCTTTTCCTGTCCTTAAGGGAAATAGCAGAACAAATTTGCTAAACCAGCATGTAATAACCAGCAACATAGTGTTGCAAGATTTGCTCTTTGGAAAAGGCCCCATCAAATCCAACGAGATTATTTGCCATGGACGAGTCACTTCTCTATGTCCCCCCATATGTCCTAATGGTCCCTGTTGTGAGACTTTATGCCTAGCACAACTATCACATTTTCCAACATATTGCTTTACATCTTTCAGAAGGTTCGGCCAGAAATACTTTTGCTTTATTCTAAAATACGTCTTACATACTCCCAGATGACCTGCCTTTACGTCATCATGGCATTCATTCAACACCTTATTCCTCAACTGTACTGGTACATATAACTTCCAGATATCCTCCGCGTTTGGAAAAGATTTTAATATCACCTTTTTATACAAGCATCCATTTAGGACCTTCCACTCCGGTAGCATATTATTTTGTACTTCTTTTACTTTAGTTCTGTACCACTCATCCTTATATTTGTCTAAAATTTCTAAGTTATTTATTTCTGGAATTACACTGTTTTCCATGCCCCGAGATAACGCATCGGGAACTATTTTACATTTACCAGGCCTGTGGACTATGTCATAACTAAATTGCTGTAATTTCATGGCCCATCTCGCGAGTCTGCCGTGAGGATCTTTCATTTTATGCAACCATTGCAGCGCACTATGATCAGTGACTATCGTAAAATGTACTCCATCTATATATTGTCTGAATTTTTCGATTGCATAAACTATACTCAAAAGTTCCCTCTCAGATGTTGAATATTTCCTCTCTCTATCATTCAACTTCCTACTTAAGTATGCAATAGGTCGTACTAATTCTCCATCTTTCTGACACAACACTGCCCCTATGCCACAACTAGATGCGTCGCACTCGACGGAAAAGGGTTTAGAGTAATCTGGGCAGGTTACCACAGGCGCGGACGTTAGTAGTGTTTTCAATTTTATAAATGACTCTTCGGCTTCCTTATTCCACGACAAGCTCCTCTTCCTCTTTCCTTTAGTCAGTTCATGAAGCGGTGCCGCTACTTCTGAAAAGTCTTTCACAAATCTCCGGTACCAACTAGCTAAGCCTATGAATCTCTTTAACTCAGTGTAGTTTCGGGGTCTAGGAAAGTTAATGATTGCAGCTACCTTTTCTGGATCTGTCCTCAGCCCATCCTTATCAACTACATAACCTAGATATCGCATACTTGCCCGAGCAAATTTGCACTTGCCCACGTTGACCGTCAAATTTGCGTTCTTTAGAATTACCATCACCTTCTTAATCAGTTCTATGTGTTCCTCAAATGTCGCAGAGCAAATCACTATATCATCTAGGTAAGCCCAAACTTTGTCATCGTTTGAATGAAATAAGACATCCATCAATCTCTGCTGCGTCTGTGATGCATTAACCAAACCAAACGGCATTACTTTGAACTGAAATAGGCCCCACGTTGGGCGCCATTTGTTACGTGTTTAAGCTAGGGATCTCAATTAAACGGCGTTAAAATATGTTAGCACTATAATAATTAAACCAGTAAAGAGACTTATACGACTAAGATGCTTATAACTATGATAATACTAAGTGTGTTGAGCGCCAAGAGAGTTTTAAGCACAATTAGCTTGGGAACTCTGCTAATCCTGCACGTCGGCTAGCTTATCTATGTGCAACAATTTCCTTATTCGTAGGCCAGACTATAAAGGGCATGTCCTTAGGCTAAAACAAACGAAATACTTAAATCCAGTGACCTAATGGCTTAACATTGCATTTCACTGTATACTTAGTAGCTAGAACTTACCCCCTTGCTGGACTTTCTCACTCACAAAATTAAAATAACATGAAATGTCTGCAATTTCATTTTAAATCATATGCAAATGCATTTCTCACAGCGGATTACATTTTTAGTTAACACTATGACGGGTACTTGATTAAATAACAACCGCACGTATGAATGTCTCCGAAACATGAGCTGGAATGCTCTGGCATTTGCATGTCGTTATTATAAATACGTAAAATCACCTTAAAATAAAGGAAAAAGAATATTGGTTTCCCAGGATTTGAACCGCCGATCATCGGCTTGAATGTTGCTCTGTTTACCGCAGAGCCACAGTGCCTTGAGAAAACCGCGCGAATATGCCGTATCCTATCACCATATCTTACGTCACTACTCTACGATGTTATGCAGGCGACCTAAACTGAACCTTAAAACGTGGGCATAATGTTCATTATAGAATAACCAAAATTCAAAGAACGTAACCACATATGACAACGTGTGCAATTGTACCCGAGTATAGGTCGATTCATGAGAGCTGGCACGAATTAATTGAAAGAGTGAATGATAATGTCTATGTGTGCATTGCATAATTATTAAATACAGACTGATGCAAAAAGTGATTATGATAATTGTGTTTTTAGAGAATCTAGTATACCCGCCAAAATATTAAATCTTTGTACGCCAACAAAACCGAAAGTATACTGCTGTGCCTACTACGCCAACATAATGACTAAAATGTGTAATTGTAACCATGTTTCTTGCACTATGACGATGCCGTGAAACGCCAAAATACAATTAAATTTCGTAAGAATTTTTAATCTTTTTGCCGATATTTTATAGATTGCGGCGTCAGTGTAAAAACATAAATAAATGGGAAACTCTGTCGACGGACGGACTCCTTGGTCTGCTGTATTTTTAGATTTTTTACAATTCGAACAAGCCATACATTCGTTTTATTTACGAATGACTTTAATAATAATTATTATAAGGGTTACCATATTTTTTGTGCTGATTTTTTTTTCTTGAATAGCTAAAACGTATTAGGTACATGTTTACAACTGTTACTCACTTGTACTGACAGTGACAAGTGACATTACTTTCGGTCAATTCATTCGTGCCAGCTCTCGTGGCATGAATGGGCCTAATGAGTCTTTTTTTTGTGGCACGGTGCCTGATGCTTGTCTAGCTAGTAGCTAGTGCAGGGTGGCAATGAACGTGTTAAATGTTTCAGTGTGAAAGATGGAGAGGCGCCTGTCTCCCAAGCGCTCGCGTCAGAATGCATCAACGCGCTGCTAGTAGAAGCGAGGAAGCAGGAAATTGTTTACAAGCGACACGCCATCGCCGCGCTGG
The DNA here is from genome assembly GCA_949128165.1 of Lathronympha strigana. NCBI lineage: Eukaryota > Metazoa > Arthropoda > Insecta > Lepidoptera > Tortricidae > Lathronympha > Lathronympha strigana. Next base: position 6,555,869 of record OX421907.1, on the reverse strand, counting down.
GCGAGGCTCTTAACGCCACCGACACGGACCGCTTCAATCAAGTCTATGAGATCGTCAAGGTCATATTATCCAAGGTAATTTGTAATACTATATTTTTATTACAAGTCCGCCGTTCTGGGCTTCGAAGTCCCACGAATGTGTGCTGTGTTATAGCAAATTTTTACTGTCATCTTTTGATAACATCGGCATTTATTACACGGCTAAATTACGAAAAATGGCAAATGGCTCAACAATCCCTGTTTGTGACTATGCAGGAGAGCAGAACTCGTATGTTCTGTTTTCTGGTGGATAAACATCACATCGCACGAACTTAAAATTACATAAATAAATAATATAAATAAATATTACGGGACAATGTTACACAAATCGATCTAGTCCCACGGTAAGCTCAATAAGGCTTGTGATGTGGGTACAAGACGACGATATATATAAAACCTTAAATAGAAAACATCCATAACTCAGGAACGTGATAAATACACAAATAAATGCCCTTACCAGGATTCGAAACCGGGACCTCCTGCTCCGTAGGTCACTACCGACTAGGTTAGGAGGCCGTTCAAGCACATGGCACAGTAGATTGAAATGATTCTCGTTTAGGATGAGCTGTCAATGGGCAAGGAGTCTGACGAGGAGGACCACGAGGGGGCGCGCGCGCGGCGCGAGCAGCTCGGCGCGCTCAAGGAGGCCGCATACGAGCTGCTGGGCAAGGCCTGGCCCAAGGACGCCGACACACAAGGTAACTAACTTTTCCCCTCACTAGCTCGGAAAGCGCTGTTTTGTCCTTAAAAATAGCGTGGAAAAATCCATATTATCCACATGTGGGGCAAAGTAATCTAATCCCTATGACTTACCACCAGTCCAGTATAAGTAAGTCCTATATGCCCAAATTTTGAAATTGATTTTTGATGGTTTCTTCAAGATAACTTACATGTGTATAAGATTTCCCTTGGAGTGCCTGAATGCCGGCAAACGGTCGATTTATTAAGTCAAATTTGACATCTGGCACCTGAACAGAAAATCTTATTTAGTCTGTATTTTCCTCGCAATAGTGAGGAGAAAAATGTTGTATTACACTCGACGGCAAAGTTTGTTCAACTCGCTACGCTCGTGGCTCAATTTTGGAATCTTTCGCTTGCTCGGGTCTCAATATACGCCCGAGAGTTAAACAACAACTTTGCCCTCTTGTATAATAAATGACTGTTATCCTTTATCGACGTCATCGTCAAATCTATACATCCCTTACTACTGGGCTTCCATAAGAGGTTCCAGCACTGTCTAAGGCCCACTTAAACCACCCAGAGTTAACCGCTAACCCGGAGTTAACCTGTCAAAGTCCAAAAAACGCTTAACTCCAGGTTATGTGGCTAACCTCGGGTGGTATAAGTGACTCTAGGTTTCTTCTATTTAATATACTATTTTGGTCTAAACTTAACTGATCTGCGTAAAATGCAAAAAAACATAAATCCATTGGTAAAAATTACTGCCATTGTAACTCAATATTAATTGAATTTTTTACAGAAAAATATCAAAACGTATTCTTTGAGCACTGCGCGAACTCGTATTCCGCGTGTTCACGCTCCACACAGTTGGCTATCCTCGCAGCCGCCACGCGTGTTGTGGAGAGGCTGGTCGTGCTGAGCGCGGAGCCGATGGACACCGACAACATATCCGACAGCCGGGGCAAGGCTATAGGCAGCATAGTTGCATACGCGGGCAGCATCATCGATTACACCTTGAGTGAGTAATACTATATAGACAAAGAAGAATACAAAGAGTTAAGGGGCAACCCGGCATATTTCACTGTTTTTAAAGTGAATAGGCTTTGTTCAGCTCCAAGTACAACGCTTGAAAAAAATATATAATGTAGCTAGGTATTTGGTCTACATTTGGTTCTACTTAATTGTCGAAAAACATAATGCATCAAGAGAAGAAAAATTTACCGTAAACCCTTTTTTCTACCTTAAATCTGTATCTTCTCCCTTATTATGCGTCGTAAGTACAAGAAACTAAGACAAGCAGTATATATTTATGTTTACTTTAAACGCATCTACTGATTTTTGGATAGGTTTTGTACTTTTCGAGAAAAAGCTATTACACGCATTTTTCCGAAAACGCCGGCTCGAGATGCCTGCGCGGGCGACGGGGGCCAGTCGTGTAAGATGGCACTAGCAGTTTATAGGGTTGCGTCTTAGTACAAGCAGCTCTTCCTTGGTGACGACTTATGCTTATTGACGTATTGTATAACCGGTGAGGAAAGGAAGCGGGAGGGGAAGAAAGCTCAAATCACCGAGGTCATTGGGATAGGGGACGGCCTTAACAAAAAAATCAATACGATACAAGGGCGAAAAAGAGGAAATTCGCAACGAGTGGCGATAAATTAAAACACGACCTTGTTTGTCGACCACGACCTGTTTTAAATCGTCACGAGTTTCGAATTTCCTCTTCTCACGTATATCGTACGACGTTTTACAGTAAATGTTGCCTTTTTTTATTCAAAATATATATGACAATTGTTTTTTTGCAGAAAACACCAATCAAGTGAGGCACAGGCGAGACGCGTTGAATCTAATGGAAGTTCTTGTCAAAAAGCTCAAAGGTAAAAAACCCAACTTAACCTCCTTATTTAAATATAAAACATAATAAAAACATAACATAATAAAAAAAAAAATCTAACTGAAAAACCTGCGCTGACTGCGCTAGCCACGATAACTGTATTGCTGAGTGGAGAACATTTGCTGCACATATCGATTTATTTGTGTTACGTATTTTCTTTTTTGATAGAATAAATGTTTTGTATTCTATACGTATAATCTACTGATTGTGATTGTGGTAGACGCTGAATCGGATGTGCGAATTTCAAATTAAGAGACTCAAAGTTAACTACACTGCTAAATTATATAAATAAAATACTATAAACAATTTCTTTTTCAGATTTAAATAAAATTGAAGAATTGGGAAAACTGAGCAGTATTTACAACCTATATTCAAAAGATCTGTCAAAGGACCCCTCACACGAAATAAGGGCAAAAGTTGACAACATTAAAGTTATCTTGAAATAAAACTTCAAATAAACTGCCAATAAAACAAAGTTTGTAAATTAAATGTCTTTTTATTTCATAATTGTGGTTACAGTAACAAATAGATTTATAGGTAATGCATTTTCAATTAATTATCTCGTACAACAGTTATCACATCGTAATACAATAAGATTATTGGTTAAATTAAACATATTAGTATTTTACTATAGTTAAATTTGAATAGTAACTCTTCGACTAAAACTTGGCATTATGCCTCTACCGATTTTTATCAAATTTTGTACAGATTTGGGTTTCCATAGCTTCGGCATTTAGATTGCTATAAGACAAAACATATTTGCTAGTTCTCCTGATGATAAGCAGACCCCGTTGCTTACGGACACTCAACTCCAGGATCACAAGCGCAAAGAAACGGGTGCAAATTATTCAAGTATTTGTCAGTACTATAAAATAATCCCAAGGATATTGCAACTTGTCGTCTGTCTTATGGACGCTCTACACTGCTGGTATTTGCGTTTTGCCTCTCGCTCGCACCACTTAAAAAATTTAAGTGGTGTGTGTGAGAGGCAAAACGCAAACCCCCGATGTGTGGTGCCTTCTATAGACGTAACAGGCCAATGATGAAACATCCAAGGACTCGTTCAAAAATCATGTTATGGGGGTCGGGAAAATTTTCACGAACGATCGAAATTAGGCCAAAACATTGACTTATATGAAATAGACACAAAAAGCAGAACAATAACCTCAAAAAATGTGGGTCACAAGTCACAATGACATACTTAATACAAACAATAAATGTTTCGTACGGAAAGAGCTTACTGACGTAAGCAGTATGTGTCAAATTCATACACAGAAATATCCGAAATATCTAACAAACTATTAAACTGTTCTACCCCCACAAATAAATAAACCTATACTTTTTTTAAATGAATAAGTCTAGATCTAGAATATTTATTACGACGGTATGAAATATTTAACACTTATGTTTTACTATGAAACATCATTAAATCCACGATTGTCAGTTGTTGAAATTATGGCATGTCATTAACTTAAATGCCTACGAAATTGCAGCAGTTCTTCATGATTTTCGTCTGCATAAAAAAAATATAATAAAGCAAATAAATTTGATTCAAGGTAATGCGCTTTTAGTACAAAACGCTAACACCCTTTCTAGATGGAGCACAACATAGCACAACATATGAGTTACCACGTTTGTTTGCAATGCGTTACGCAAAAGGCATTATGGAGGAAAGTTGATTGCGATATACGCTATGGTAAACTTGTCAGTGCATCACTTCGAAGGTAATCGTGCGCAATGGTAGATCATCATCCCTATTAATAAAACTTGCTAAACCTCTGGTAATTCTAGATTAAATTCTAATGCCTAAACCTCTCTGTTTGTCCTTAACTGTCTGTTAGACATTAGCATTTATTACAAAGGAGTAAGGAACAGAAATCTATAAGTTTTTATGAACAAAGGGCTAAAAGATGTACAAATTAGATGGGTTATTTTACAGAAAGTTTCGGAAAATAAATCGACGGATAAAAAAAAGGCTGGCGTGATCTTTTTCAAGTCAGGTATAAAAGCGATGTCTATGTATTTATAGTTATTTGGAGCTGGTACTAAATTACTTGTACATAAATTGGTGCATCTAGAATTTGGTTGCTTAACCTAAAGGATTCAAGGAAAGGATAAACTATATTTTTTAACAGAAACGTCTGCAAGCGATACCAAATTTCTCAGAGCGCTCCTAAGGCGTACCTATACGAGGGATATGGTGAAGAAATTCGGGGCCACGGGTGTGGACAGGGTAGCTCAGATGGAATCTCGAGAGTTGCGGGTTCGTGTCCCGCCCGAGATCATGAATTTTCTTTTTGAGAAAATTTCTGAGAAATTTGATAATAAATAAATTACAAGATTAAATAGTTTGACCGCTAAGCGTGTTGGACGTATCACACAAAGTAAATGATAAACTGGTATTCCTCTTACTAAGCTGACACTGCTGTTAATAAAGGTATACGTTTTTTTAAATATATTATATAATATCCGAGCTCTTATGCTCGAATAATCTATTTAGTTTGCAGGCTATATCCGTGTTGCCATTTAGAGAATTGAATGAACCCATATCACGAATATAGATTTTATTTTAAGAATTCCAAATTAGAAATGACGTTTTGCTGCTGCATCTTCAATGTTTTTCTTCAGTTCTCTTGTAATCTTCTCTCGTAATGGGGCTTAGTGCCTGTTGGGGCATCCATGAGAATGTCCCGAGTAAATAAACTATAATTATTTTGAAAACGCTAAGAAAGCGATTTTGTATCTGATATTTCATAACTTGGCTAACAAATTTGCTAGTATTTTCTCCAGCTTTACGTATTTCATTGAAGTAGCTGCTATAAAAGGTAAAATACTAAATTGGTAGTAGTTTTATGGAATTTGTCAGTAATTGTATCAAGACTCTAAAAAGTGACAGTTTCTAGTAAGAATTACCACTTTGTTGGTTGCCGATAGTAAATATGCATAGAAATTAATTTATATTATAAATGAACCTCATCAACAAACGAAAAAGCGGTACCTTTCACTAAAAACAAATATTCAATAGTTTCACTATAGGTTCTAAACAGACATTTGCATCGCCTTCTACGTGTTTTATCTCACATGCTATTTCCCTATTAGTTTAACGAGAATTTTGCTAATTGACTTACATTCAACGATCAACACTTATCTCTGCCTTAAACGTCGCATCTTAAATATTTACACGTTATTCTACTTAGATATTTATTATGCAAAATAACAATATCATTGAATACAAGCCTAACATCGTCAGACTACAAATTGGGATGACGTGCAAAATGTTTGTCGAAATACCCGTGGTCCATGTCACGAAAACTTGAAGCTTGCGAACTATCGGAAGGCTCTTCCATAAAATCAAGTGAAAAATAGACTAATTATAAGGGCGCGCCTTGTAAACATTCTACAAATACTTAAGGTAAATGTACAAAAGCTCGATGCTGTCCCAATACATGTCATCTTTAAACTAAAGTCAATGCCAACAGGGGTGACAGATGAGAGTTACCCATTCGGCACTAGCGTGTCGAATACTGGGGCGTTTACTTTATTTCATGAAATGACAAACAATTGAACTTCAGTTTCTATAAATTCTTGGAAATTGATAATAAAAGCCTCACTAAGTATACACAATACCACAAATATATACGTTTTTTTAATACTAAAGAATAACCTACATATTACACTGAAGTCAACGACGAAAATATAGGTTCACTAAGTGCTTCTGGTTTAATAAGCAATACATAACTTAATTAAATGAGATATATAAAATGATTCACTACGATTAACTATATTTATTGAAATAAAACTTGCAATCGACAAAAGCAAGTACCTTTTTGTACATAAAATAAATCTCAAGCATATACATTTTAACACAATTATACTATTAATTACAACCAATACGGTACTGTAAAATAATTAACTGTACAATTAACTACAAGTTCAATAAAAAAGGTGGAATATTTAGGCTACGAATAATTTAGTTATATATTATGCACGCATACACAAAACTTAACAAGTCCACAGCGGTCGTTATTTTTTTCGTGCAAAAAAACTAAATGTCTTCACATTTACAGCACGCTCGTTTCTTCCCAAAAAACTATAGGTCATAAAGGTAATGAAAAAGAAGTCATGGTACGACACATTCACGGAACTATATTTTTTAAATCTCTTTTGCTAAAAACAACTAATACTGAAACTATACGCATGGTGCTATAATCCGTTTATTCACACAAGACAAGCGGAATCAATAAGCTCATAAGTATTCAACATAGGCCTGGAAACGTCACGAAAACCCGTTTTCCATATTGCACTAAACATCATCAAAGAGACCGCGCGGTGGTGCGCTCATCTTCTCCCGTCGTCGCTCGTCGAACTCCGACTGTATGGCCGGTAAGGTGCTCGCACCGAATCTCCGGTCAACCTCGTCCTCTATCGCTCGGTTGTATGGCAGCTCTGCGCGTTGGTACGCGGACACCGGCTGGGTTCGCTCCGGACTCGGTTGGACGTAGAAGTCTGAGTCCACGTCGTTGAGAAGCCCGGTGTGGGCTGAAATGTGGTACCATGCACAATAACCGGTATAAAAATTATGGTATAGTGAGTTGGGAGTGTTAGTAACACAGTCTGTGAAGTGTTGGTGTTAAACTTACGTCTTAAAGTGTCTCATTTAAATCGAGGACTACTTATGTTATTTTTGAGCAAATATTCGTGATGCCTCTCTCTCTTTGCTGTATGCTTTGCATACCTACTTATAAGGCAACTGCAAGGATTGGCTATTTTTGTAGTATTGTAGTATGTTACAATGTCCGTTTCCGTATGTTATACTAAATCAAAAAGTAAGTAGTTAAACATGTGTGTTATCTCTAAAAAACAATTTTCTATAAGTTCAGTTGAGTTTGTATGTGTAATTTGTATTTGTATGAGTTCAATCATTGTTAGTTCCACAAGACAGTAAAGTCGGTGCAAGTGAGATGAATGTGCGTAACAATTACCACACCAGATTCTTACTGCTTTAGTACTTTTTAGTAAAAGGTACCACTTGTCGCTTGTTGATAAGGTTGATTCTTAAATGCATTAGCACCTTATCGGCTAGCAACAAAGTGGTACCTTTCACCAGAACGATCACATTTTATAAGGTTACATGTTACAATTCTATAAGTCTTATTTAGCAAGACTGAAACACTTTTTTGCCATTGGCGTTGTTTCACTCAGAGAAAAATCCGGAGACAAGGCTGCAGTTTTACGTTGCTAACGAATTATTGATAAAATAACAAAATTACTTTAAGATATTGACAACCAAGCCTTTGCTAGCGCAGCAATTTTTTTTTTGCGAAACGCGAATTTTGCGAGACTAACAAAAAAAATATTGTTAAACTATCAATTTTTCAATGCCTTGTCATATTAACCAAGTAAAAATTGTGAAGTTACCATAGTTTAGCTTTGCTCATTGTACAACGTTTAATTTGTAAGTTGTTGTTTGTGCAACTTTAAGGACCTTTGTCAAAATAACAACATTCAACTCTGTGAAATGTTCACAGCTTAAGTTTGTACGGCTCGCAATGTTCGCCGCTACATTGTTTTTTACTTTGTGACGTTAGCAACTTCAAGAGCCTTTGTCAAAATAACAACATATAACTCTGTGAAATCTTCACAGCTAAACTTTGTACGGTTCGCAATGTTTGCCGCTACATTGTTTTTACTTTGTGACGTTAGCAATTTCAAGAGCCTTTGTCAAAGTAACAACATATAACTCTGTGAAATCTTCACAGCTAAAGTTTGTGCGGTCCGCAATGTTTGCAGCTACATTGTTTTTTACTTTGTGACGTTAGCAACTTCAAGAGCCTTTGTCAAAATTACAAGATAAAACTCTGTGAAATCTTCACAGTTAAAGTTTGTGCGGTCCGCAATGTTTGCAGCTACATTGTTTTTTACTTTGTGACGTTAGCAACTTCAAGAGCCTTTGTCAAAATAACAACATAAAACTCTGTGAAATCTTCACAGCTAAAGTTTGTGCGGTCCGCAATGTTCGCAGCAAAATTTTTTTTTTAGTTTGTGACGTTAGCAACTTCAAGAGCCTTTGTCAAAATAACAACATATAACTCTGTGAAATCTTCACAGCTAAAGTTTGTGCGGTCCGCAATGTTTGCAGCTACATTGTTTTTTACTTTGTGACGTTAGCAACTTCAAGAGCCTTTGTCAAAATTACAAGATAAAACTCTGTGAAATCTTCACAGTTAAAGTTTGTGCGGTCCGCAATGTTTGCAGCTACATTGTTTTTTACTTTGTGACGTTAGCAACTTCAAGAGCCTTTGTCAAAATAACAACATAAAACTCTGTGAAATCTTCACAGCTAAAGTTTGTGCGGTCCGCAATGTTCACAGCTAAATTGTTTTTTAGTTTGTGACGTTAGCAACTTCAAGAGCCTTTGTCAAAATAACAACATAAAACTCTGTGAAATCTTCACAGCTAAAGTTTGTGCGGTCCGCAATGTTTGCAGCTACATTGTTTTTTACTTTGTGACGTTAGCAACTTCAAGAGCCTTTGTCAAAATAACAACATAAAACTCTGTGAAATCTTCACAGCTAAAGTTTGTGCGGTCCGCAATGTTTGCAGCTACATTGTTTTTTACTTTGTGACGTTAGCAACTTCAAGAGCCTTTGTCAAAATTACAAGATAAAACTCTGTGAAATCTTCACAGCTAAAGTTTGTGCGGTCCGCAATGTTCGCAGCTACATTGTTTTTTACTTTGTGACGTTAGCAACTTCAAGAGCCTTTGTCAAAATAACAACATAGAACTCTGTGAAATCTTCACAGCTAAAGTTTTTGCGGTCCACAATGTTCGCAGCTACATTGTTTTTTAGTTTGTGACGTTAGCAACTTCAAGAGCCTTTGTCAAAATAACAACATAAAACTCTGTGAAATCTTCACAGCTAAAGTTTGTGCGGTCCGCAATGTTCGCAGCTACATTGTTTTTTATTTTGTGACGTTAGCAACTTCAAGAGCATTTGTCAAAATAAAAACATAAAACTTTGTGAAATCATCACAGCTAAAGTTTGTACGGTTCGCAATGTTCGCAGCTACATTGTTTTTTACTTTGTGACGTTAGCAACTTCAGGAGCCTTTGTCAAAATAACAACATAAATATCTGCGAAAATTTCACAGCTAAAGTTTGTGCGGTCCGCAATGTTCGCAGCAACATTGTTTTTTACTTTGTGGCGTTAGCAACTTTAAGAGCCTTAGTCAAATTAACACCATATAACTCTGCGGAATACACGTGGCTAAAGTTTGGGGGTTGACTTGACAGTGCTCACAACACAACTGCATTTAGGTATTAATGCTTTGTGAATCTTGTGATGTCAACAACTTCAAGACAGCGCGTGTTGACAAAATAACAAAACGAGAACTCTGCGGATACTACAAATTTTAATTTTATTTACAAGTTTGCAGGTATTGCAGGGTAAATACACCAATGATAGGATTTTTTGGTTTCAACCTTTTCACTTTCAAAGACGGCAAATCACGTTAGCAAAAATCGATTTAAATGCCAATAAAAAAAACATATATTTCATTATGGGCGTCTGAGTCTTGCTGAATTTCTTCGCTGCTGGATGCTTAAAAGGTTAAGTTAAAGTAGATGTATTAACGATATCTCCTAAGTACTGTGTCTAAAATAAGTATCTACCAGTATTTACCTCCCAATAAATTCTCACAATTACTATGTAACAAACAAAACTATGTACGGTTACCTACATAATAGATACACACTCTTCACACTCTTATCGAAATACAGGGAGACTGCAGGGAGATTGCAGTATTTTTGTATCTCGGCGAGAGTGTGTAAATAGAGTACACGCCAAAAAATTGGTGACATTCGCCAGAAAATTGGGGATTTTATTGGTTGATTAAATGTGTGCGTCAGAATGACGGATTAACCTGGGGGATCGGAATAAATTTAAGCCCGATATTTGGTACCATAATGCAGTATAGGTGATTTTTTGGGTAAAATCCATTCCTGCAGTCCCCCAAAGTCCACCCGCCATTCAGCCTCGACCCGACTAGGCATTGCAATCTGGTCCGGTACTATTTTCATGTTACCGGATCCGGTAAGGTAATTTAATGTAACTCAATATGCTTAACTTTAATGTTTAAAATATTTAGCCTAAGAGATAAGTTAATGCTTCTGATTGTTCTTTCTTTTGTTTTACTTTATCTTAGTTTTACTTTTATTTCGTTTTTTTCTAGTGTATTTGTTTTTTATGGCAAATAAAAAAAATCTTATTCTTATTCTTAAAATAGTGCGAAAATTTAAAATTTGCGCCAGCATTGAAACGTTGTTCAAGTAGGGAGTGCTAACCGGTCTGATTTCCAATCAAAAACATTTTTAGTTGGTATATTTCCAGTTCAAAATGATAATAATATTATTTAGGTGGGTATTTTGCTACAATAATAATAAAATAACAGTATATAGCAAAAAAATATATTTTTTTAGGTAACCACTTATTGGTTACCTATACTTACCTAATTGTTGATGCAGCAATAACGAATAATATTAAACCGAGAAAAGCTTAACGTTATTTTTTAATAGTTGTTACATAATATAATTAATATGATTGTGCTATGCTTTCTCGTTCCCACTTGCAAGATAGTATGGATAACGGATCCTTTCCACAGTCCATTTAACATTTGCGCTGCTCATTTTAGTGACTACAGGACTATGGGGTTCTTCAAAAAAGGAGTAGGTACACAATGTTATAATGGCAGAGTAGTTAAACAAGTTTCGCATGTGGCACTCCTTGAGTTGCAGGTGTCCATAGATTACGGTGACCGCTTTCCATCAGGCGGACTGTATACCTGTTTACCACCGACGTAGTATATAAAAAAAGTGACAGCCTTAGAAAAATGTTGGGGCGAAGGTTTATCGTCCATAGAAAATTTGATTTGGGCGCGTTTTATTAGTGACAAGATTTGGTTGACCGTCTATAATTATTACCAAAAATGCATTTACCCTAATAACAGAATTCTAAAAAGTTGCTTAAACAACGTTAGAATTGCCGAATTCACAAAGGATAAAAATCTCGCTTTGATAATTTCACAACTATTACATTGCGAGGAAATTATCAGCATAGCTAGGAGCACAACGTGGACTTTGTTAAAATAGTGATGTTGACTTAGTCCTTTGCAAATTGGACAAAGGTTCGTTGAGTGCGTTCGTTCATTTCGCTGGCAACATTCGCAGGAGTGCGTCCTGCGTGACGTAGGACGCACTCCAGAACGTCTCGTTCTGGAAAGTAAATAATTTTAAAAAGGAATATATACCGTAACTACTAACACCTACCTACCTACCTAAAATAGGCCCTTGAGGCATTGTGAATTAAAAAGTGAATTTGTAAGTAATTATTTCAGTAAATTAAAAACTGCTCGATATATGTTAGAAGCCAGAAGTATGGATGACTTAAGTGTGTTTCTGCTGAACAGTGACTTGATAACACATTTATGGATCGCTAAATGGTAAGTTATAATTTATAATTGAGATTGTTATTTAATTTTCTAATAACTAGTTTCTAGTAATACAGTTAATAACTTCGTGCTATTTTTCGACAAACTTACTTATCGTCTATCGAATAGTTTTGAGGTTATTTTGGATTGAAGTGCTGGATATTCTAAATGAATATTCTAGATTCTACGCATTGTTTTTATGACCATTTACTTACAATCGTTAAAACTACATGTTGAAATTAAAAAGCATGGACCCTTTGATGCTCCAACAAATAAAATAACAACCAATAGGTACTTTGCAAAAATATTGCCGGCGTCACCGCCGCATTGTGCCGCCATTACAGGACAATTGTGACAGTGCGGCGGTTTGAATTCATACATTATTTTATGTGACACTAATTATTTAATCTAAAAATTTACATTAATGAAAGGCAAACTGCGCATGGCATTAGATCAAGAGAGAGAACGCGTGAGCAGTCTTTTTTTTATATATAATACATAGGTACTTGATTCAAAATGTAAGATGTTTACACTAAGTGCTTTGATCACTACTGATTGCGTTACATGCACTACACGTTTCCAACATAAGTACCTATATGACTTTTTGCGCTCGTGCAAGTTTTCCCATAGGTGCGCAACTGGAGTGTCTAGGCATTATATCTAAGATGAAGGGATTTATAAATATGCTAAAACACAAGGTATTAATATAATAGGTACTTACAGTTGCTTACACTACTTTATCTTTCCTTGTCCATATGTAGTAGTATAGTAATAGTTAAGTTATGTAATTTAATTCATTAATGTACTTAATAATGATCCTTGTTGGTCGAACAATAAATATTCTATTCTATTCTTTTCTATATGTCAACACTCAATATATTATGTCAGTAGTAGGCATTATGATTAACCTTTTGGCCGCCGGACCCTGTTCGCCAAGACGCTCACTCACACGCCAGAGCAAATTTTAAGTAAACAACTAATAAAAAGTTTAGGGATTGCAAATAGTGATATCGATATTCATAATTAAAGGTGGAATTCTTCTCAATTTGCCTTTTTTTATTTCCAAACTTAGATTTCTCTCAAAATTTCTAAACTAAACAGATTTACTATACAAGAAAATGTTGAAAATAAAGGACTTTATCATGAAAAACAACAACTAAACATTATCGAATCATGAAGTAATATCACCGCACTAGTCTGTACGAGTAGTCTTCTATACATGTCAACGGCGCGCAGGGCACGTCTTTAGTTCCGACTGACAAATACTGTTTACGCGCGAGTTAAGTAATAATAGCGTCTGAGTCAACGGCATAAGCGCTTGTCGGTACGTAAACTTTATAAACCATAAGATTAGGGACGCGCATCGTGTCTCGATAAATTTACATACTTACCGGAGGGTTTTCGGAGAAAACTAACAGGTGGATTTAATAATATATATATATATATACAGTATGTATCAGAATGAAAGGCAAAACAAGAAACCCGTTAATGTTTAGATCATAAATATGAGCATGGTACTTACCTAATTCATCAAAAATACGACAGGTTTTACGTGAGGTATAAAAATATACATTTATTATTATTGTGTTGCACCTCCCCTGTATTATTTGTTGACAATCTTATAAATGACATTTCTTAAATTACCAACTGACAGACAGGCGTCAAACCTTGTTGAAGTTTGGATTTTTACCTAGTTACAAACAAATAGTTAACAAAGCGCTTGCGCGTTGCCTATGACTACAGCCATTATTAAAATAATTACCTAGGTTACTTATAAACAGAACTCAAAGCGCATGTGTATTGACATAACAACGTTAATGTTAATTAGTTGCCCCTAGCTACATATCAACAGTACGCAATACGCATGCACTGTCAAAAATCAAAAACGTAAACAAACCCTATAGGATGTTACAAAAACCATTAACCGACTGCAAAAATATGGTCTTCGAGTAATTCATTTAGTAATTTTATGCCATAAAACATGTATTTAGGCACGTGAAATGCACGTCATTACATTGTACTCGAGTTCCCCGTCAACCAGTTTTAAGGTTTGCTCTTCGTTGTGATACATACTGTATATATCGGTTATATATATATATATATCGAGTTAAAATGTAGACCTCCGCTGTCACTGCGGTCAATAATTTATTCGGCAAATAAACCGCAATGGACAATTTACTGAAGAAGCTGCCTAAACTTTATCCATTATTATGCCTTTTTTTTTCTACATATACCTACTTACTACGAGTAGTTACCAACAATGACAATAATTGGCAATTAAATGTTTGAACGCTTAAATAAAACCAGATTCGTGAAAACATATTCATTTTAAAAACTTGCACATCAATTGAACTTTCCCATCCCTAGCTGTCTTTTATACATGCCAACGGCGACAGTGACACGGAAAAATGTAGAAATTATAAGCATATTTTTTAAATCCTTTATTATGAAACAATGGATTCATATACCTGCTTAAAAAGTAAATGTATGAAAAAACAAAGGGTCAACAAGTTGACACGAGTACAAAATAATTTTTAAATTCTATTATTTTACCATTTAGTAAGCGGTTGAAACTTTGTCTTGTATACAAGACGACGGCGTTAGTGTATCGTACTATCGTTGTCTTGTATAGGTGACAACGGCGGTCAAAGGGTTAAATTAGTCACCCCTTAGGTACTTTATTTCTCTAATCTTCATTGCAAAAATTAAATTATTATTTTACAAAAGGTGGACTTAATGCCAAAAGTCATACCAGTCAACTTTTTTTCCTTACCTTATTTCTATCTTTGCAGAGAAGAGTTATAAATAATCAGAGGAATGTGGATGCACAGCAAGTTATAGCTCCACTTAAAAAGCAAGACTACTTTGTGATACCATCAAGCAGCCAAAAATCTAGTTCATCATCTGTTGTCTGAATGTGCAGTCCCAGGTTCAATCCCGGATAGGGCAAATATGTATTTGTGAGGTACTAAACACCTGAGTCGTAGGTGCTTTGTACTTATGTAGGGTAAATTGCCAGTAACTGGTCTGTGTCTGTGTGTTTAAAAACAGAGCTCATTTTTACATAACTTTTTTATTACTGGTCACCTCTCAGTAAGTGATAAAATGATTTCTGTTTATCAGTATACATAAGAGTTCATTTTTAGCACAAGGTGGCCAGTTACTGGAAGGGGGCCAATTACTGGCAATTTACCCTATATATTTATAAAAATTGATATTGTCATGTGGTATAAATATACATGGCACTAGCTTTGTTTAGTTTGGTGCTACGTTGATTTGATCATGATTGTCCCTGAATATTTCTTGTATTGTGCCTAAATAAGCACATGTACTAATTTCTAATTGCTTTGTAACTCGGTACTTTTGTAATTTTCAGGAATGGGACATCAATTCTGATGACTTACAATTTATCGACGCAGGAAGACTGATAGGGACTATAATTGGTGGAAGTGGTGGATCTCTCAAACAAATTTTAGAGGCCCATAGTCTGGGAAAATCTCTCCTTAACAAAAAAATCTTATCTTCAAGTGACTGCAAAATATTGACGGCCCTTATCGTGGAGGCTGAAGTGCGAAAATTAAAAGAAAATACTAAGCGAAAATTAAAAGAAATTATTAAGCTATTCCCAGGAGAAACTAAGGGTGTATATTACAATCCATTTAGACTGGTGGATGGAAAGGCTATTCAGGCCAGTGGCCTTATTGTAAACAGATTAATAACAGTGAGGAGAAAATTTAACGTGGAGACTAGGTGTCGCAATAGGAGTAGGAGTAGTGATAAAAGCAGTGACAGCAGTGAAGAAAAACGAAAAAGAAAAAAATCTTCCGCTACCACCCCTACACGTGTACGGCCTTTTCCAGACTCGTTTCAACCTACAACCACCAATGAAGAAACTGCAATAGATACTCTGCAGTGGTTGAAGCAGTCTTCTTCACCAAAAGATTTGGTACAGACCAAGTGAAACAGTTGTCTACACGGTCGCTTGAATGTACTGCAAGATGGCGACCATGTTACATATTTGAGCATCTTCCCAGCACTGCAATATCCTTGGGGCTATGAATTGGTAAGCAAGTTGAGAATATGCATACATTTTTTGTTATTAGTTCAGTTGATAGTTGATAGGCATAGTTATGCCTTCTTTTTTTAAACCGGTTTTGTGAAAGAACTTAAGCATTAATTGAAAAAAAAAAACAAATATTTAATTTTTGTTTATTTTTAGCTGGCCAGTGACTTTCAACAAATATATCCAGAAATAGAAGGAAAGTTTGAAGAAAATTTCCCAGTAGTGAAAGGTCGGCTGCTATCATTACTAGACGAGAAGGCTCAACAGCTAACACGAGCTGATGCTTCTATTCAAAGTGTTTTGGATCTTGCAACTTGTAAGTTTTTTTTTTTAAGTTAAGCAATGGAGTGTCCATTCCATAGAAACTTTATATTAATAACATTCAGTGTGGAAATATAAGTCGGGCCGGGTAATGGAAGGAAACTACCTTTAAAATCTTTAAGCTGGCTCATGTTATTTAAAGAAGACATTTCCTTTATTTTTAAAAAGAAACAAAACTGCATTAGTTTCCGTCCAGGGCCTGACTTATCTTTCCACCCTGTATATTATTAGCTTACGTTTTAGGCCAGGTTTTGAATTATTATATTAGATTTTATGGATGTTTTATCTGGCAGACGAGTACAATAATGTTTCTTGAATAAATTTTAACATTTACTGAAATTGAATCGAAAAGTGTAATAAAATAGCTAGATTTTTAACTAAACAATACAAATTTAAAATAATTTAAATAAAATAACCAAAACTAAAATTAAACTAATAAAGTAATAGCCCCGGCCCCTGGGGCATGGTCCCAAGAATGCTGGCAGCATTTCCTCGCTGTATCGCAATACTTGTGTGTTGAGCGAGGTAGCTACCAGCCTTCTTATCCCTGGGGACGTCGACCAGACATTCGGTCAAGTCTTTATACAGGCTTTTTTTTGTTTATTTCTGGTTGGTTTATTACTAGGCGAGACAAGCAAATTTTGTAAAATCATGTATATATATATTGAACTATTATTTATTTTTCTAGCGGGAGAGGAAGAAGCTAACGTTGCAGCGTTTCTAGCAGTTCCCCTGTTGCTGAAACAGATGCACACTGTTCCCGTAAAAGGTGTCAGAAGACCTTGGAATCCATCGAGATTGGAAGTAAGCAACGCGTTTTTAAGCTTGGTACCATCTACATCAGACCTTGAAAGCCACTTCTGTAAACGGAAGATCTTGTTACAAGAAAAAAAACTGCCTGTTCTTCCATATTTGGTTGCTGTTGGGGTAATCAGATTTTAGATCGAATGCAATGGACAGATATTACAAAATTATATAAAACGAGTTGGGCTGCAAAGTGTACCGAGCGCTAACAAGTAAACGTTGTGATAGTTACTGCTATTAAAGAAGATAACATTTGTTTTTCTAAAGTTGTTGACATATATGTTGATGGAGCGTCTAAGATTATTTTAAAGGCTAAGTCTTTACAAACCATTGGTTTTGATAATCATTACCATGCTTAAATAATGTATTGGACTCATTACAATCATCACCCATATACATTGATCAAGAGACAATGCAGTATCCGTTTGTATTCAACTGTGTAGTCATTGGCCACGACATTAACATTCCAGAGTATCATATCGTACTCAGTAAACCGATTTAAGTAACCCAATTAGAAATTAAACACTTTAGAACGGATTAATCGCGTTTATTAACACCATGATCTTACGTTTCGAGCCCTTTACAGCACTCCTTTTCACAGGGTTAAGATGATGACTGAAAACGAGTGCTGTAAAGTGCTCGAAACGTAGGATCATGGTGTTAATAAACGCGATTAATCCGTTCTAAAGTGTTTAATTTCAATGAATAACAATCGCGGTAACAGAAGACAACCCAATTAGAGTTATTCCTTCTAGTTGTTACCAGTAGTAAGCCAAAACCGAACAGTTTTCTATTGAACTTGACATCATTTTGTTTGGTGGCGTCCTCGGGAAAATAAAAAATCCTACCTACCTTTTATTAGTTGAGGAGTGTCTTTTCAATAGGGTTTATTTCTCCGCGGTTATCATAGCGAAATTAGACCGTGTATCACATATTTGACAGTCTAATTTCGCTAAGGTAACCGTGAAGAAATAAGCGCTGTTGAAAAGATACTCCTCAGTTGTAACAGTTTGGTGGTACTAGTGAGAATAACCTTAATAACGGAGCTGCGAATAAGTACTATTAAGTTATTATTAGTTTAAATAACGATTGCTAAATAGAAAAAAAAATAGAACTAAAAAAAACACCTTAATAATTAGTTTAAGTTTTGTAATGTGTACTTTTGTAATGTGTACATCCGCTGTCGCGGTAAAATAATATCGACTGATTCAGCAGTTAATTTGGGAGGTAAGGTAATGTAAAGAAACCAATTTACCTCCAATACTCCGCAGTCACGCGCACTCTTGAAAAAATGATGTTGTCCACAATTGATGAGCAATTCTTAAAGTTTGTAAATTTGTCAGGTCTACGATTTAAGTAAAAATTGATAGCCTGGTAGAAAGTGTATAATTTTTGTAACGTTTTAATCGGGTCTCACCCCGAGCATTCAATTACTAGTTGCTGTTCAAGTGTTCACGACTAAGCATTCATCCTGAATATATTTGAAATATATTATGCTAATTCTATCGTATCATTACGCGGAGTTGGTGGCATGACCTCTTTGTATAGCAATCTATACAAAGAGGTAATGCCGCCAACATCCTTGATACAATGCCTCAAGGGCCTATTTTAGGTAGGTAGGTAAGTTGGTAGTCACTGTATATATTCCTTTTTCTTTGGTTTTGTTCAATATATGTGTTAGTCTCTAACTAAAATAAAAATTGTATCGATATTCTTTGAGATATTTGTTCACCTTTGGGTGTCCAGTTCTTTATGATATTACTTCCTAACTACTTCATAATATTTACCGAAAACTACCAAAAAAAAAACCATCATGTTTAATGACATTATTTTTATTTTCTAACGGGCTATAATAAGTGTTCGATTATATTTGTGTATTAGTTCTGTTAGTAGTTGATTTTTAATTGGAAACTCTGATAATAATAGTTTCTTACTGTTATGAACATAATTTGTATTTCAGTAGGCTAGATTTTTTTTTGTATTCCTATGAACATGTAAATGTTTTTGTTTAATAAAAGTTGGTTTTATAAATATTGTTGTATTTTTTTCAGAGACAAAACCTAGAAACGTCAACGTTGCTACCCCCGCAATATAACTATGCGGGGATAGCAACGTGAATGTTACTACCCCCGCAATATTACACTGCGGGGCTAGAAACGTCAACGTTGCTACCCCCGCAATATAACTATGCGGGGATAGCAACGTGAACGTTACTACCCCCGCAATATTACACTGCGGGGCTAGCAACGTCAACATTGCTACCCCCGCAATATTACACTGCGGAGCTAGCAGCGTCAACATTGCTACCCCCGCAATATTACACTGCGGAGCTAGCAACGTGAACGTTGCGACCCCCGCAATATTACACTGCGGGGCTAGCAACGTCAACATTGCTACCCCCGCAATATTACACTGCGGAGCTAGCAACGTCAACATTGCTACCCCCGCAATATAACACTGCGGAGCTAGCAACGTCAACATTGCTACCCCCGCAATATTACACTGCGGAGCTAGCAACGTCAACATTGCTACCCCCGCAATATTACACTGCGGAGCTAACAACGTCAACATTGCTACCCCCGCAATATTACACTGCGGAGCTAACAACGTCAACATTGCTAACCCCGCAATATTACACTGCGGAGCTAACAACGTCAACATTGCTACCCCCGCAATATTACACTGCGGAGCTAACAACATCAACATTGCTACCCCCGCAATATTACACTGCGGAGCTAGCAACGTCAACATTGCTACCCCCGCAATATTACACTGCGGAGCTAGCAACGTCAACATTGCTACCCCCGCAATATTACACTGCGGAGCTAGCAACGTCAACATTGCTACCCCCGCAATATTACACTGCGGAGCTAGCAGCGTCAACATTGCTACCCCCGCAATATTACACTGCGGAGCTAGCAACGTGAACGTTGCGACCCCCGCAATATTACACTGCGGAGTTAACAACGTCAACATTGCTACCCCCGCAATATTACACTGCGGAGCTAACAACGTCAACATTGCTACCCCCGCAATATTACACTGCGGAGCTAGCAACGTCAACATTGCTACCCCCGCAATATTAAACTGCGGAGCTAGCAACTTCAACATTGCTATCCCCGCAATATTACACTGCGGAGCTAGCAACGTCAACATTGCTACCCCCGCAATATTACACTGCGGAGCTAGCAACGTCAACATTGCTACCCCGCAATATTACACTGCGGAGCTAGCAACGTCAACATTGCTAACCCCGCAATATTACACTGCGGAGCTAGCAACGTCAACATTGCTAACCCCGCAATATTACACTGCGGAGCTAGCAACGTCAACATTGCTACCCCCGCAATATTACACTGCGGAGCTAGCAACGATAACGTTGCTGCCCCCGCAATATTACCCATTTGTTAAATTAGCAATATGCACACCTTGTCTTATTGTCAATGTTATTTCAAGATGTGAAAGTTGTTTAATATCCACAAAGTCTGACTTTGTGAAATTAACAATATGGTTATTTCACAACGCTGAAATTGCGAAATAGGAGCCGACAGAGTAAAATTGTGAAAAACCTGACTTTGTGAAATTCGCTATTCGATTATTTCACAAAGCTGAAGTTGCGAAATAGGAGCCGACAGAGTAAAATTGTGAAAAACATGACTTTGTGAAATTCGCTATGTGCTTATTCACAAAGTTGACGCTTCCACTTTGTTAATTACGCAACATTTTTTCGCAAAATTAACATTGTTTCACCCGCAATTTGACTCTGTCGGCTCCTATTTAGCAACGTTTTTTTGTGATTTTCGCAATAGTTTTTTCTGAGTGTTGCTTGGACTTGTCAAGTTGTAACACGTAGACAAAGAAAATCGTACGTTAAAACCCACAACCCACGTAGTTATTGGATAAATAAATTGTTATTTGAATTCAAAGAACACTAAATGTTGCCGCATCAATAAACCCATTCCATATAGTCTACGAAAGCGTGTTCGTAGCACGTGTTACAAATATTTATAACATACTGTTGCCTCCTGGCGATATAATAACAAAAAGTAATAACCTACCCTCTCCAGGTATACCGCAGTCAAAGTCAAAGATATGTTTGTTTTTTGCATCAATAAGATGCATCAAAGGAGTAAGGTATTCAAGTGTAAACATATCTTTGACGTCGATTGCACCAGTACGTGTGTGTCAAGTTTTGACATATACGTGGGTAAGTTAATAACCTCCTGCCGCCCAAAAGTCTGAAAAAACGCATCCCCCACTTCAATGAAATTTAAACTCTGTTCAATGACGATTACCGCGAGTCTATTTTTCGTTAGGGGCGCTAGTGTAACGTGGATCCTGCGGGAACATTTCAAACGTCACTTTGACAATTCTCTCATACTACACAGGACCCACGCATGAGTGGCGCCGCCTGGTGAGCGACGATACGGTAGCTCCCATTGGAATAGAATTACATTTCTTTGGTTCGTTTAATTGTAAAACAATAGAAATTGAATTCTATTTCCTAATCAATAGATTCAATTTTCCCTGGCAATTTTATTTGTATGGTGGCTCAGCGGTAAGAGCGTGCGACTTTCAATCCAAAGGTCCTCTGGTTTGGAAGGTCAGATGGCAGTAGGTTTTGTAAAAACTAGTGCCTATTTACTTGCCAAAGCGGAGCCCAGGCTATAACATAAGCCGGGAAAAAAAGGAGTATGATGAGAAGAGAGGGAGATGCGAGGGAAGATTGTGGGCGGCAGGAATATAAGTAAACATTGTAGGTATTACCTCCATCCTGGTTGTCCCGGTTGGAGCGGTAGCTGGAGTAGCGCTCGCTGTAGTCCCGGCGCCGCGTCATCGACTCCTCCGCGCGTTGGCGCTTACGCTTTTCTAAACAAATATTAAGAGGCTACAGTGGTCAAATTGTTATCATTCAGACGACTATATTTCAATATTGATAACAACTAGGTAGCTGATATTTATATACATAAAACTTCAACATATTTCCTTCAAACTGGTAAACGTGAAAACGTGATTTTTAACAAAAACCTCAATTTTTTAATTTTTAAACAGGTCCTTTTTTACATGTTTTTGGTTAGAACGTCGAAACCCTTAAATTTATAAACATGATTCTTAGTTAAATAGTTGAGTAATAACTAGTTCTTAAATCTGGTAAAAGGTTTTATCTACAAAAAGTGTAGTTTAGTTGCAAACAGCAATTATCTGCTAACGCTGCTTATTTTATTGAGGCGTCTGCCAACTATCGCCCTTATATTTTTCGCGTGCTCTTGCAATTAGATGTATCCCGCTCTCTTTTGCTCGAGCATGTGGACTTTATTATACATGGGGATTACCGCGAGTGAATTCGCCGCTAGGGGCGCTAGTGGAACAGGGGTCTGGCGGGAAACACTCCCGTTACGTCACGTGGTTTCGCTCTACATTAAGCTTTTATTTTGACACAAGACCCACGCATGTGGCGCCGCCTGGTGAGTGAAAATACCTATAGAAAATTGGAAGTTTTGAAGGGCTGTCAATCATAAAATTAACATCTTTCGACGATCCCTCGGCCTTCGTTAACAAGGTCAGTGGTCAGCTTGCTAAGCGAGTGGTAAGAGTACGTCGCTGCGCAAATAATACAACCAGCCAAGGGAATATTGACGACTTGTCAATAATAATTGAAGACTAACCTCGCTTGACAATCTCTCTGCCCTCGTCAACTAGGTCTGTGGTCAGTTCGTCGTCGCCCACGAACTGTTGGAAGCCGCAGAGCGAGAGGAGACGACTCCCGAGCGAGAGGTACGTCGCTGCGCACAGCAGTACCACTAGCATCGGGAAATAGATGTTGAAGCCTTCGGCGACGATGCCCAGGACATCCATGTGACCCATTATCTGTGGAAAATATGGATTAAAAAAGAAGAAAGAGTTTCGAGGTTATATCTTATGTCTGGCTTTTCGGGCAACGCGGCCAAATAATTCCAGGATCCTTCGCAGGCAGATGGTGAAGTCTTTCTTCTATACCCAGTTCTTAAATTTCCTAGTTATCTCTAGAAGTATATAAATGTACTACCTAGTAACCACATCTTTGCGTTTCAACGTAATGGAGAAAGAGAGACATAAAGCCTAGATGTCCCATATAAGGCATCATATTTTATGATAGCTGAATATGAGTGAGAATAATATACTGAGTGAGATTGGGGACCTACGTTCTCCGAAAACTACGTCATTGGTATCCGCAATTTTATAATAATATTAATATGACTCATGTCGACACCTTAGCTTGTATCATGAGTAAATAAACTATTTAACACATGGCGACCCTGCCAGCGGCATACTAAAAAGGTCAAAGCGCTCTGTCCTCCTCCCCTCTGCACCAAGCTCTGAACCTTATTAATAATACCCTGAACAGTGACAGCTCACTGGATGTTTTTTTTACCCCTATGTCCAAACTTTTGATAGCATCAAGCCGATACTTGGAAACAATATGTACAAAAAGTTCTATTACTTCGTAATTGCTTTAAGTTGGTACTGTGATATGTGATAATGACCTAGTCTACCCACCAAACTCTTATTTCAAACTCTTATTTTAAACTTTAATTTTTATACTCTTATTTTACTACATAATTATTTAAACTATAATTGGATATTAAATGAATTGATGTGTATAGCAACTAAAATAATCTAATTACTTTTTTATAATGTTAAATTTTTTATGTTATTTAAAAAATGTCAAAACAGTTAGCATGTAAGGTTTATCTGTTAGTGCTAATTTTGTGAAATAAATAAACAATAAACCTATTAAAAAAAAAGTTCAGATATAAAACACAAACCTGCGTGTAATAAGTCTCCAGCACGTACGACTTAATGACATGCGAGTCCATGTGCACCAGGCTGAGGAAGTTGAGGCACATGGCGGGCGTAAGGCGGCACACCATCATGCCGGAGAAGATGAGGCTGTACTCGTTGGTCTGGTGGTGCGGCGCCAGGTACCACAGGTTGAGCAGCCGGATCTTCAGCACGGTGGAGTACGCGCAGTAGAACATGTACGCGATCACTAGGGTTGATACCCACTGAAAATAATAATTCACGATTTTTTTTTTGAACCTGGCAGGGGCTCCATGCACTGAGCTTTGGAGCGTACGGACTGTGAAGTGGGAAGGTAGCCTGGGGAAAATCCAGGACCCTTCCACGACGTCACACGATATTTACTACTCTGGAATACTCCGAGTTTGCGCTCCAGAGAGATCGGTTGGACCGAGTCCAACCAAATCTGAGGTGTGTGTAAGAAAACTAGCTACTGGGAGTTTTATTGCTGGTTCGCTACCCCTAACCTAGCCGAGAAGATTCCAGCAAGAAACTCAGCTAGGTCCGATCGCGGTCGGATTGATGCTATCCGGTACGCAATAATTAACGTTATGTAAGCTGTCTTTGGACTAGTGTCAAAGCGGTAAGTTATCTGACTTACAATCGTTTCGAATCACGGCTCGAACTAACGAGTTTTTCGGAACTGGTGTACGAAATATGATTTGACAACTGATTGCTTTTTGGTGGAGGAAAACATACATCCGCGAATAAATTCAAAGATGTACTGTGACGTCTCTAACCCGTTTTGGATCAGCGTGGGAACTACAGACCAATCCTTTCGGGCACGAGAGCAGGCCTGTGCGTAGCTGTGAGACGTATACATATAGGCTGAAACCTAAGACTAAGATCATCCTAAAATGTGAGTGTGATAAGGAGAGTGGCGATTGTGGCGATAGCTATGGCACATGAAGTACCTAGATGACGCCGTACAGATGTAGTGCATAATGATTTTCCTTCGTATTTTGACGAAAACGCTCGAACTTGTCACGTTATTTCAGTCAGTACTAAAAGCACCGAGGTTGATAAAAGTTGCAAGAAAAATACGAGCGTTCTGATAAAAACGGTGCAAAAAGCGCGAAGGTTTTGAGGATACTCACGACGATTGCCGCGTAGTTGTAATTGTATTTGGCGGCGTTGAGGATGTTGGCGAAGATGGACAGCACGGGCTGCTTGCTGAAGAACGTCATCTCGGACCACACGAGCGCCACCGACATGAGGCCCGTGATCACGGCCATTGTCTTCAGGAAGTACTGCTTGAGGATGCATTCCCAGTACCATTCTAAACAAAACGATTTTATTTAGTGAAGTACATGTAATTTTTGTTATGCGAATGTCAGTTAAAATCTTTTTATAGGTCAAAATTTCTGATGGTTAATTGAATAATGTGTTGTAATTTGTCATAAATGTCATTACAACTGTAAGTTTTCACCCCTTCAAAAATCATTATTGTTCACGAGCGAGTTTAGGGCGTTTTAGTAATATAGCTCTAACAGTTTTGTGACGAGAAATGAGCATTAAATTTAATAAAAAACTTGATTGTGGACTTAATTTCATAAACTACAAGCGACATTATATTATAAAAACGTGAAAAAACTTGAGTTTCGTAAAGACTTAATACTTGATTGTCGTCACAAACTGGGTACCTATTTTATGAAAACACCCCCATATTTAACGGTTTAGTCATGCTGTGTTGTCTGTAGCCTCCATATGCTATAGTCAACACAGCATATTAAGACTAATGTAGCAGTATGTTGTACAAGATGAACTTACCCGTAGTGGGCGGGTAAAGGAGCCGCATGGCGCGCGGTCGCGCCGTATGGAATGTGTGAGTGAAGCGATGATCCGGAGATCGCAGGTTGGATGCCACGTCCTCTAGGTGGAACACTCGCTCCAGCATAATGCCCCATTGCGTCTCGGTGCGTTGGAGGACATGGACGGCTTTGATCATCTGTAAAAGGGTATTGAGGAGTATTCAAATTTGTATTAACTTTACACTGTATACCAACGGACCAGTTACCGCCGCACTACGCCAGGCAGCCGCTCGTACCCAATGGAGGCAAGCGGTGGACAAGCTGAAGGGAACTCACGATTCTCAGCACTGACGGAGCGATGCAGAAGAGACATTGTACTAAACCAATATATTATACTATTTGCGAAACATCGTGTGTATAGAAACTAACCTTCTTATGTAAATTGACAAGCGATTTCATAGACGGAGCGGAGGGCCGCTCGGGTGCCTGGCGGCTGTTCAGTCGGTCCCGCAGCTGTATGGGCAGCTTCTGCACAATCGTCTCCACGTGTCGGTGCAGCGGGTGCCCGGGGCCCACGGCCGCCGTGATCGACGATAGACTCTATCGAAAAGGAATAAAGTTCATTATTGAATGTGACGATTTCTTATGCTACTTGAACTTGCATGAGTTTTAAGTCAAAGGAGTAAGATGTAAAATCGATTGCAGTAGTAGATAGGCTTCTGCAGTTCACGACTTGCCAGTGCTTGGATGCCCCGAGACCACAACCACGTTAGTTACCTAAGGTTATATATAAGGTGTCTAGAGGTCGGGCAGGCTAGTCTATTTAATGAAAATAGTTTTTTATATACTCTGAATCTGATTTTGGTCAGCTCTGATATAAGGTCTTCCATGTGCCAAAGTAGCTAATCGTTAATAGACTATATGCGAAGGAAATAAGGTTCATTTAGGTTGGCACCATGAATAGACTCTATATAAAGAGAACAAAGTTTGTTAAAATTGTTAATAATTGCCATAATTTCGTAACTTGCTTTCTTATAAGAAAGGTTTGCTTATACTTAGGTAATTTCGGACTCGGGTTGCAGTGGTTAGGGCGTCTGCCCTGAAAGCAGGAGGTCGCTGTTTCGATCCCAGCCCTGCTCACCAGGGACCTTGGTTTGGTCACTTTATCTGTAGTATATGACATCTCTTTCAATTTGTAATTTATATGTCGTAGTGTGCCTACTTAAAAACATGAATCAAAACATTTATTATTGCTTTACGATTGTCCATTGGTTTGTGTCAGAAAATATAGTCGTAGTAACAACTAGGAATAAAATATTAATACATTATATATACTTACATCCAATATATCGTCCATATTCTCCTCTGCCTCGCATTTATCAGTACTCAGCTTGGCTATCTTGAAATAAGTGTATGTCAAAGTATAATTCTTCTTAGAATTGTTCCACAGGTTTCTTGGCACTTCTACTAGGGCATAACCCAGAAGAATAATCAGGAGAAATAGACCCCATGTGTTGCTGGCTGAAATCAAAGTTTGAAATCAGAAAATAGGGATGACGACTAGGTTGAAAAACTATAATTCTAATTAGTCCGTCAGTTAGATTCTCTGAAATGATTAAACACGTATTTTTTCCTTTTTCAATTTAACTAAAATTGACGAAGATATAGAGCATCAAATTGTACCTAATAGTGACGTTACGCGAAACATGAACGCACTGTATTTTAGTAATTTTTTATTTGACGAACCAAAGAAAAAATACGTGTACAATATTCTTTAATAATCCAAAGGAGGGCCTAAATAGATTTTTTTTAGTCGTTTAGCCTGTCTGTTTACACGTCTGTTTTGACACACTACTTCTTTTGATAAATCTGGCGTCTAGATCTTGGTTCAGATTAAGTATGTAACTTAAGGCACTGATGGGCCTATATAGATAGTGACGACAGATACCCAGAAACTTAATAGGCGGCTCCACACAGAGCAGCTCGGTCTGCGTAGACATGCCTCACCCGCGCCATTTATCCTGCGCGTACGTTTCATCGTGTAGAGACGTCTACACAGGTCGTCGTGCTCCGCGCGGCACTCTGTTCTTTCTTCTTTCTTTCTTTTAAAATAAATATTATGGGACAATCTAACGCAAATCGACCTGTATCCACGGTAAGCTCAATACGGCTTGTGTTGTGGGTACTAGACGACGATATATATAATAGATAAATACATATAAATACTTAAATACATAGAAAACATCCATAACTCAGGAACAAATATTCGTGATAAACACACAAATAAATGCTCTGACCAGGATTCGAACCCGGGACCTCCTGCTTCGTAGGCAGGGTCACTACCAACTAGGCTAGGAGGCCGTGTTCGCGAGGTGGCTCGCTCTGTGTGGTCCCACCTAAAGAAGCTTGATCGCCTAATGAAGCATTAAGCTTCGATCTTGTCTCTTCAGTTGGTGCCCTCACATTAGTATCCAACCCACATATTATGCAACTGCGTAGCGCGCATGGATACTTATGTGAGGGCACCAACTGTACTTATTTACCTACAAACCTGAGAATGATATAGCATTTATGTTACAAAAGTCCAGGGACACGTCCAGGCGCGATGTAAATATTGTAGACAAGCAGTACGCCTCAGATGAACAGGTACACACGCGTTCATAAGTGCATGGGCAATTTATGAATGAATTCATTCATAAACTCTGAACTGATACTGAAGCAATTCTGAACGCGATAATACGTGCCGTACTAGATGGCGTTGTTAACGATAGACCTATAGATAGAGATACAGACCTGAGGACGCGATAGCCTTTATGTTATAAAAGTCCAGAGACACGCCCTTGATCGCGATGTAGATGAGCAGTACGCCGCAGATGAACAGGTACGAGCCATAGTAGATGGCGTTGTCGACGAGCGCCGACTTCAGCTTGCCCTTCACGGTGAAGTCGCCGGCTTTGCTGTATGACTGCATCATTGGCATTATTAACCTGGAATAAAAAAAGAAAAAAGTATTCATTCATTCATTCATTTATTTTTAATAAAACATAGTTTTACACGTCAGGCAGGTAGGTACATAATAATAATATGGTAAGTAGGAACCAGTGTATTGTGTTAGTATTACTTACATAATTATACGACAGGTAGGCATAGCGCAAGTACAAATATTGTTATCTAGCGCATATCATAATTATAATTGAGTTGTATTACTACAATACAAGTTTCAACAACATAAACGTTGATGTGGCGCTGTGATTTGTTATTATTGGACAATCTTACACAAATCAACCTAGTCCCACGGTAAGCTGTATAAGGCTTATCTTGTGGGTACTGGATGACGATATATACATATAATAGATAGATACATATAAATACTAAATAAATATTTGAGGAGAATCTCATACAGATCAACCTAGTCCCAAATTAAGCAAAGCTTGTACTGTGGGTACTAGGCGACGATATACATACTTACTTATATAGATAAATACATACATATGTACATTGAAAACCGACTGGGCTGTGGCCATTAGCCTACTCGTATAATGGGCATTGGCTTCCAATAACATCAGATCAGGGATCTCCTAAACTTTTTAAACTAGTTGTTATTGTGTGCAAATTATTGTCCTAATTTATTTCCCAAATTGCAAGGCTAATTTTCTTCTTTCTCTTGGCCTATAGTAATGGTGAAATGTGACATAACATGATTTATCAGCAATGGTTCTTAGATTTCATATTGAGTATAGATAGCATATTACAATTATGACATATATTTTAAATTGTCTAATTAAGAGTTTCAATTTGATCTAGTTAGGTATAGGTATATTTAACCAGCCTCTTTGGGCGCAGTTTTAGGTCTAGTCCATAGGTTCTAGTTTGGAGACCCTTGTTCTGGTTGAGGAACTGAAAAGGAGTTAAAATAAATACTACACATAAAAAGAGACAAAATTACCAAGTCAAACATTGCGAAGTCCAATAGACTACCCTCCATAGATTAGGAAACACACTGTCATCTACATAGCTCCATGGTTTCTGGCATTTGGTGACATTTGGTGTGGTTGAGTCATTGTTTAACGGAGACAGAGTCGGTGCCACTGTTGTTGTTGTTGTGCTGTTGTCTTTCATGCACTGTCGATACACAGTCTGAGGGAAACAGTAATAAACTATTAATAACATATTTTGATCCCTCAATACGGATAATTATGGATCATGTCCGAAATAAAAGTTTCAATTTCAATTTCAATTTCAAAAATACTTAATTTCGAAAAATTGAGGAGTGATCTTAATTTTACCTGATTTAGTTTTTTTGGGATTATTTTTTGATTAACATTCTTACCCCACAAATAAGTTTAATACACAGATTTTATTTTTAATATACACAATATTTAGGGATACATTGGGTTTATAATAAGGGTTTTTTGAAGTAAAGTAGGTATGAATGTAATACAGAGAAATAAGTGATTTTTTTTAGTAAAAGGTACAGTCAAGTGCAAAAATACGTATTGACAAAATCGTCTCATAAATATGGTACAACGCTCTTATTACAATGGAATAAAATGCTATGGGACATATTTTTGGGTATGATGTGTCCACCCATATTTTTACACTTGACTGTACCACTTTGTTGGTTATTGATAAGGTGCTAATCCATAAAGACTAATTTAGAAATTAAACTTATTAATAACACCTCTCACTAAAACAAGCATATAAATATAAGAATTAAAGATAATCAATTATTAGAAGTAAAAAGGGGGCGGAAAATTTTACTTATCTAAGATAAGATGTCAAGCTAACATAGAAAAATAAAGAATAAACTTATACATGTAATATAATAATCTTTATTTAGGACCAACAAAGAATCATGGTTTAACAATCTTGAATACTAGTTTTTTCTAATGCCTAAGATTTGTACAACAAAGCTATGAATAGAAGGAGCCATACAAGATTTCGCCTGATGTAAATTTCTTTGTCGGTACACAAAATAATTATGAAGAATTACAAGTTGATACTGAATAACTTTACTGAATTCATTAAGTGACTAATAAGGATCGAATAGGTATTTTACTCACCGAAGACACATCCAACGGCAAAATAAACATAATAACAAATGAGAAGTACCATGCTGTAAGCACAGCCACTGTCACTATTATGTGATTCCTGTACACATCGCCATATCTGTACAGTAATGTAGCTGCCAATATAAACGCCGATATAATTTCTATCACAAACAATGTGTAAACCATCTTGACAGGCTAATTTGGATAAGGAATCTTCGGTTGCGTTAGTTTTTCTTCGCCGTAGCGGCTGTTCTTTGTTTTACTCGCCACACTCGCGCTGCTTCGTGCTGAAGCTGCTCAAAACGTACTTGAGTGGACGATTTCAAAGGCAATAATATCGGCTTTTCAATCTCATACTCTACCGGACATTCCTCGTAAAACAAGACACCAGTATCAGGAAGAATCGGATCGAACTCTATACTTATGTTATCAGACTTCGAGTCAGACATTTTAGACACTCGTTGAAAATAATAACATTGTTGTTGGTAAGTTTAAATCAAAATTAGAAAAAATAAACTATGGTTTATATAACAACTCGTCAACTTTACGCATTAGTTTTAAATATTTTGATAACAAGGCAGAAAATTAGGTCGTGTTGTGGAAAATGTGGATGACGTTATTGACGTTCCGTCTTCGTCGTTTTTTTTCTTAAAAGTTCTCTGGCCTGGATAAGAGTTTTTTTAGGCAAAACCTCACATACGTGCGTACTTAGAGTAAATCATACTGTCTTTTTCTTTCACTAGTACAAAAAACCAACCCCTTGAAAAGAGGAATGGATATAGTTTATTTTTTACAAGCTTTTTATTTTATTTATAGCTTGTAACGTATATATACCTAGTCTAACAAACCAAGGCTGCAGTAGATTTTTTTTTATAATGTGTGTCCCTTTTATCGGTATAAAAAAGGGAGGCATATAAATTTAAAAAAATCTAATGCAGCCTTGGTTTGTCAGACTATGTGTATTTTTATCCGGGTGGCAATATGGCGGATTATACAAGATGGCGGACTAGTAGTTTTTCTGCACAACCATAATATGGGTATCAAATAAAAGGGCTTGCTAAGGAGAACACGAAAAATAATACTACCTACGTCACATTAATTCTGATATGGCGGATTATCCAAGATGGCGGACAAGTTTTTTTTTCTGCACTGCCACAATATGGGTATCAAATAAAAGGGCTTGCTAAGTAGAACACGAATGTTAATGAAAAG
This sequence comes from Lathronympha strigana, assembly GCA_949128165.1. Lineage (NCBI taxonomy): Eukaryota > Metazoa > Arthropoda > Insecta > Lepidoptera > Tortricidae > Lathronympha > Lathronympha strigana. The sequence continues at coordinate 6,523,728 of OX421907.1, read as the reverse complement.
TAACATGCCCAATAATAACCAAAAAATAAAAAAATAAATTTACTGTAAAAATACTTTTTAAAACAAGCTTTTATTTAAGTGACCTAAAAAGACGAAAATAAACTTTTAATTAAATCAAACTAATCAATTTAGTACTATGTACCTATTACACAATTTAAATTTTATAAAAGCTTGTTATATGTTCGTGTCTTACGAGAGCTTTATAGTTAAAATATATATGCTTGGTATCCTTTCATCCGGTCTGTACGAGTATTTCAAGTTAAGGGTCCGGATTATAAAATCAACCTAAAAGGTTCAACACCAATGGCCTAAAACTTATTGTAATTATATTCCTACAGCCGTCAGGTACCTTCAGTGCCTCCCATACACCCGTTTTAATGCTATACGTTCCCGTTAACATGTAGGCAGCGCCGTGCTCGTAGATACACTGGAATAATGCCCTCGTGTGCGATAAAACACTTCCTCACTGGAACAGATTGAAACTGTAATTTTTATTGAAATAGGGAAGGGGCCGATCTAGCCAGCGTGAAATATTTTCTAACAATATTTCGGATATGTGAAAAATCTACACAAAGGTAAACATACACACGTAGGTTAGTTCGGTGAGTTGGCAGCTACTTTTAATAGTGGCGGATCCAGTATTTGGGATTGGGAGAAGCGACACTCTCTAAACATCATTCTGGGGAATTAAACGTTAGAAATTTAAACGGCATAAAATCAAAACTACAAACTAGGACACGAAAGAGCAGAATAAATGACGATCACAATGACATATTTTTAGGGTTCCGTACCTCAAAAGGAAAAAACGGAACCCTTATCCGTCCGTCCGTCTGTCTGTGAAAACCCTTTATCTCGGGAACGCGTAAAGGTAGCAAGTTGAAATTAATAACACATACATACACAAGTCTACGGTCCCTTGACGCTGCACGGTGGGCTGCGCGCCTAAGTAAGGCGCTCATAATTAATTATTTACTCAATTACTTGTTTTTTTTTATTGGAAATATTTTTATAATTTAGGGATTTAACGATTATTAAAAAAAAACTCAATTTGGGGAATGCTACACATAAATGTATTATATAAAAAATAGCAAAAAATAAGTATACAATTATTAAAACTAAACAGCAAACTTAGGGTATATAGATTGTTAGTTACAGGTGTTCTATTGTATTAAAATCTAACAATAATTGTTCTATAAGCTATATTAGTAAGTACAAATAATAAAATAAATAAATAAATTAAGTAATATTACATGGACATGACATGTAATATTATTTAATTTTTAATTTTTAATTGAACAAAAATCTAACAAACTTATAACGTTTACAGACAGTAAAGTCTTCTTTTTCTGGGCAATTGCCTCATGGATGTGATCAATGGGTCTGTGTTCAGTAGAAGTCTGTTTAAAAGGTCTGTATTTGTTAAGACTCGTGACATTTTCCTGGCATGATTGAGCCTAAACGCCTTTATATTTTTATTATTTTTATTAGTTGATTCTGCAGCCTCTTCGGACAGCTCACCAATAGAAACTAATGCGTTTTCTATTACTATAGCACCGTGTAAGAGCATTTTATGCACAGATGAAGGTAAGGGATACCATGGGTATGCTGTCACGAGTTGCTTGGCCGTCTCTTTTGCGTATTCATCAAACTTATTTATAATTATATTGTAGCCAGATGACATACACTCCAAAAGAACTCCACACCTTTCGATAAGGCATTGTTAGATACCTGTCATTTCAGCAGGTACAGCCGGATTTTTAAAAAACTAGCGTGCCGTATTTCCGTCATTTGACGTACCACTACCGCCGCTCCGCGGTTTGTGCGGAATATCACGTGGCGTATTTTTGTTTAATATGGATAATTTCGGTAGATTTACACTTTCTTTCTCACTCAGCCATTAAGAATGTTTATTCAGAACAGTACTTTTTTTCTGAGAAGTAGATTTCCATAAAACGGAAAGTCGTTGGCAAACATACTTGATAATCGGATCCAAATTGGCAGTATCTATGTTGTCTACATTCGGCACCATGTCCATGAACTGCTGTAACACTTGAAGGTATCTTTCTGTGTCTGAACCACTCGTAGACAGCCATAGTTCAAATATAAAATCCCTTAAAAAGGATCCAATGTACTGCCCATCTGAAAAAATAAAACAAAGTCAATAAGCATATTTGAAACATTGTCGTAGCGTTGTTACGCTTCGGCCTACGCAGGCGTAGCAGGCTTCTAACTAGACAATCCGCAAATTTCCGCAGACAAAAGTTTATGGCCGTTAATCTAGACACATTTAAGTTCTTCATTAAGAAAAAAACATCGTTATATTAGATTAAGAACATAGTTAAAAGTTTAAGTGAATTATAATTTTGAACTTTTTTTATAGAAAATAGCTCGTGTCGTAGACCCGTTGTTATATCTATATTTTCAATGAACATGACAAACAAGTAAGATAAAATGAAACAACATACCTGATTCTTGAAAGTCCACTATTATAAATGGTCACTTTTATTATTAACTTCTAAAGATAACCGCTAATGAACGGTCACTTAATGAGTCACTGATAAGAATGCGCGTGCAAACGTAAGTTGTGTTCACTTTCGAGTTTCCTTAAGGAATGAAAACGATTAGCTATCCATGATCTATTTATAGTTAATTACAGTATATTTATCGGCCAATGACATGACAGCATTCGATATTTAAAATTAAACCTTCATTTTTTTGAATTATGAGTACTAGCCAGACCACCGTGCGCTGTGAAAAAACCAAACCTCTACGTTTACGCAATCCATAGTTATGGCCGTTTATGTCGCATTTCCCATACATTTGCAATGGGAATCAAAATGTATAGGGTAGGTACTTCCAGTTCACCTAGAATCAGGAAATTTGGCAAAAAGCAGGAGCTTGTAGTACAATTACGGAAAAAAATCAGAAAACCGTATAATTGCCGCAAACTGAGAGTTTCGTGCCACTAGTATTTTCAAGTAAGTACCTAAGGTCATAAATGGGGGGAGTTAGTATCCCTTGTGCGGAAACTGCGGAACCCTCTAAATGCGGACCTGGGCCGATTTTTTTTAAACCGCCAAATCTCTCCAGCCAGTAACTTTTGGACCACACTACGTATGTTATAAAATTCAATATATCAAGTGCATAATTTTAGGTAGGTATCATACATTGTTTCGCTCGATTGCAGTTGGACTGTTTTTAATGTGAAAATAGTACTGGGTAGGGTCAAACACAAAATGTTTGGAGTATTTTAAATGGACTTTTCAAAATTTAAGGGCTATGGAGGTTGATTATCTTATTGAACTCTTATCCACATTAAAATGTACTCCTTTTCTATTGAATTGTACGATAAAAATCATGACTACATGTCCACAAGCTGTTAACTATTGGCCACAGGAAAGAATGACTCTACAGTTCAGCTGAACATACACTTTTACTTTCCTGTGGTCAATAATTAACAGCCTGAGGACATGTAGTAATGATTTTTATCATACAATGCAATAGAAAAGGAGTACCCGTAAATGTAGATAAGGATTCAAGAAGAAAAACCAGCTTCATAGCCCTTAAATTTTGAATAGTCCACCGGAAAGACTCGGAACATCATTTTGTGTTTGACCCGGTACCTTCATTATTAGTAGACAGTCAATTCCGACGCCGGGAACAAAATAGGACAAGATAAGATATATAAGACAAGATTTAACCCTGCGGCTGCCGAACGAGGCGCATTGGCCGCATCTGGCGGCCGTCTAAGGCCCGCATCACACGTCACGGCGGCTGTTAATCAAGATGCTCAAGTTCGCAGCACAGACCGCCGTCATTTCCTCAATTATATAGGTACTTTCCTTTTGTGGTTTGCATTCTCTAGACCCAGATGCATTAAAGGATTACAAATCTCAGAATTGGGAGTTAAATCTGATCATAAAACTTCACGCTAGTATATAAGTTGTAGATACCTAGGTTTCTGAAATTTTGAAACTTTGAGTGCTTGTAGGTATTTTTTCTATTTTTTTTACTCTTGACATGTTTCTGATAGTTTGTTAATTTTCTACATACATTAAACTACATTTTGTTAGTAAATTCAGTAACTAAGTACCTACCTATAGATAGGTACATAAAATTAGGTTATCATCCCTATTGTTTCGCTATTGTATTTAATGTGAAAATAGTAGGTACCCAGGGGTAATCAATTCCGATTTCCGACGCCAGGAATAAAATAGCCCCTTAAGACAAGATTTAACACAACGGCTGCCGAACGAGGCGCATTGGCCGCATCTGGCGGGTTCCGTGTCGAGCTATAAAACACGCTTGCCGTCTAAGGCCCGAAGAACACGTCACGGCTGTTAATCAAGACGCTCAAGATTGCAGTGCGGATCTCTTTGCTACCATCAGGCTTAAGATGGATTTTCACTTAGCGTTCGTTAAGGTACCGGAAGAATACCGGCGATGTTGCTTGCCGCATCACCATGATGAACACCTTTTCTCCTCCACGACACATGGCTTAGACACCAATGCAAATTACTGTTATGACTTTTAGTTTTTAAGGTGTTTTCTGTTATATTCTTTTAATTTTATTTCCTGTTGATTCCTTGTACGAGTATGTTGTGGGAATGAATAAATAAATTATCTACAATAATATCTTAATATTAAGATTCAATTTAGGTTCAGTTTAGCGTCAGTTGTATGGAAGCGACTCAGTTTAGGTCGTCAACTGAATCGCGTTAAGACGTCCTGGTTAGGCCTCAGTGTGCGTATAGCCAAGATGCCAAGGTAACTACCGACTACCTACACACTTCTGTTACAAACTGTTACTGTTCGCGTCTTCAGTTACAAACAAGTGTAATTTAATTTAATAATGAATACCACTGATTTTAAAATTATAAGTGTGACCTGTAACCTAATGTTATTAAATAAATTTCATTTTCATTTTCTGAGCGTTAGCGATTGGCATCTTAGCTACGCACGCAGAACTGTTCAGAACAAATGAATACGCAGCTGTAAGCGAAAGCTCGTCTCGAGCTGGCAATTTAATGCCGAATTGAGCACCTATCTCTAGTTTATTAGTATTCTTCATCCCCTCGCGGTTTATCACCACCCATCTATCGAAGCCGTAAACATCCGGCTGTTTCATTGCCTTATTTACGGCTGAATTAGCTTTCAAAGTCAAATGTATAATACGAGTACAATAGAAAGGTCCGTAAGCAAATGAAATTCCTTTAGTGCCCACAACCGTTCCATTACGGATTCAACTGTGCAATAAACCGCATATAAAACCGAGAACAAAGGCGCAATAAGTAGTGCTATGATATAATTTTAAGTTACTTAAAACTATTACTTCGGCGTTCCTAGGAGAACACCAGCAGCATTTCCACGCTGGATGGCCACGGACAACCTCAGAGCTGGGATCCTCTCCCTTTTGTTTGAGTCGACGCCCGACGGCCAATTTCACGCAGAAACAGTTTTGTCCCACTATAACCCAGGAAAGATACGGTTTTACGGAATTACAATAGCCTGATATTCTTAAATTACGTTCGAATGGGATATTTATAGATAATGTATGAAAAAATCCTACAACATTTTTTTCCGGAAGTAGGTAAAAAGTAAAAAAATAAAACTTAACTAAGTCGATTTTGGAAATTTACGGTAGTAAATATTTTTCTTGTTTGTGAACATGACGACATTTTTGCCTTCTATGTGTCTATGTGTTAAAAGCGAAATCGAAGAATATTTATCCACGTAAAACGGTAAAACTTACAAAATGTACGGCGTGGGTGATAGATGTGTTATTTCACTAGAAACAAATGGTAATAAGTACAAATCAAACCTGTCCCATTTTAAATAACTAAAAAAACATAAATACAGAAAAGTCTTACAAGAAAAACGATTGAAACATGTGTGTACATAGTTATTTGATTTTATATTGGATACTACTCACAAATTATCCGTTACGCTAAAAAAATCAGCTATTATTAATTATTTCCCAAATAATCAAACTTTCCTCACAAGCTATCAGTTCAATGACTGGATTACTAGAGGCGCATACTTTTGCCGCTTAAGCTTCGACAGCGACTCCGGCCACGTGGAAAGTACGAGTGATATACCGTGGCCGAAAACATGCTGACACATGTAGCATCCTCCGCCAAAAACCACCCCGTCTCCCAAGGCATCAGCGTCACTCCATCCGGCTGCTTACTATCACAGTGCGGCTGAAACCCGATGGCTCCAGAACGTAAGGAACCGTGTCATAGTTAGAATGGAAGGAACCGTTCCTTCCATTCTAACTGAAGAGACCTATGGCTGGACAATATTATTCAGGGCAGGGTGACGCGGATACCTGCCAGTACACCGACGGCAACTCAATGCATGATGGCTTTTGGCTACACAAACCATGCACATATGCGGATGACAGACATCACAGCGGGCCGCGCCGCGCGGGCCGGCGGGCAGTCACAAAGCCAGCACGGTTTTTCAACCGACTTCAATATTTCTAAAGGAGGAGGTTCTCAATTCGTCTGAATTTTTTTTTTTTTTTTTTTTTTAATGTATGTTACCTCAGAACTCCGTCATTACTGAACCGATTGAATTTTTTTTTTGTTTTCTGAAAGTAGATGATTCCAGATTGGTCCCGTTTTTTTCAAAATCGATTTCTGATGATGGGATCCATGAGGAACTGAGGGAACTCCTCAAATTTGAAAGGCACATGCATGCTGATTTGGGTGATTTCTTAAGAAACTCGATCATTTCTTTACGAAAATCATCAATTTGGTGGAGTGGATCTGATAATGGAGACCAGGGATGGCAAAGTGGAACTGCTTGGTAATTCCCAGGGCTATCATCCGATTTAAACAAATATTTTTTTGTCTGAAAATAGATAGTTCCAGGTTTGTCCCGTTTTTTTCAAAATCAATTTCTGATGATGGGATCCATGAGGAACTGAGGGAACTCCTCAAATTTGAAAGGCACATGCATGATGATTTGGGTAGTTTCTTAAGACACTCGAGCATTTCTTTACGAACATCATCAATTTGGTGGAGTGGACCTGATGATGAAGACCAGGGCTGACAAAGTGGAACTGCTTGGTAATTTCCAGCTCTATCATCCGATTTGAGACATTCATCTTTTCTTTGTAAAGAAATACCTTCAAGATAGTCCTATTTGATTATAGTTCTATTTTGATGATGGAATTCATGAGGGATTGAGAGAACTCCTCAAATTTTAACGGCACATGCATTCTGATTTGAGGGTTTCCTTAAGTAACTAAAACATTGTTTTGGGGGAGCCAACATTTTGATGAAGTGGACCTGATGATGAAGACCAGGGATGGCAAAGTGGGAACTGGTCGATAAACCTAGCTCTACTTGTTATCCTAGTTGTGTCATCATCTTTTTGATTTGATTTCTATTCTGATGATGGAGTTCTTGAAGAATTCAGAGAACTCCTCAAATTTTAACGGCACGTTGATTGTGATTAGAGGGTGTTCATAATTAGCTTAGGCATTTTCTTACTGTGGCCATCATTTTGCTGGAGTGGACCTGATGTTGATAATCAGGGATGGCATATTGAAACTGCTCGATAATTTACAGTCTGTCATCCAATTTAACACATTGTTATTTTGTTTGTTTTATTATACAAGGGAGTTCCGTTTGATTATACTTCACATGTAATGATGGGAGCCCTGGGACATTAAGAAAGCTCCTCAATTTTCAATCGTACACGTGCGGTGTATCGGATATTTGTGAAGTAAACTGGCTAACTCAAACAAATTCAAAATTTCACTTTTACCGGGAACCAAATGAAGTCGGTTTTTTTTTCTTAAAAATTATTACTAGATTAAATCTTGATCAAGAATACTTAGTTTATAACGTATTTATATGAAAATAACTTTACTTAAAAATAACGGAGATTTTTTTTTGCAAGAAAGTTGTTTATTGTATGCGGACCCGAAATTTTATTAGCAGTTTACGGTTCATGTAGTCTTATCCTAATAAAAATACACTACTTACCAAAAATTCTAATTCTACGCAGACGAAGTCGCGGATACAAGCTAGTATTATTATAAACTTGGTAGGTATTTCGATGTATTCGATTTCGAGTAGAATTTGACGTATGTTTAAGTAGATGAATAGGTAATTGATCTATCCTAAAAACCTGATTCTTGCAGACGTGGAATTGCTTTACGGGACAGTTTTTTTTAATTATCAGGATCGAATCAGCTCGTGATTCTGATTCGAATGATCCCAAGCAAGTCCAGATCTGGAATAATTCAGGTTTTCGGGATTTTAAACATAATTATTAAACGGGTCTAACGCGAATTAACTTGTTTACCTTATTTGCCCCGTTTAATAATTATGTTTAAATATGTGTTTCGGGATTTTATTTGGAAAACGCTCAGCTACCAATGCCTAGTTTATCTTTTGCTTAATATGACTTGACTAATGTTTTGTACCCGATTTTGTAGTCTAACTATATGAACCTATAGAGAACTAATCCAGGCTAAATAAAAAATGATTCTAAAACAACCAAAAGGATTTTAACACATCAAAGTTGGTCGTATTCGTCGTTTTTCAATCGCTGGGCGAAACACTGCACCGCTTGTCCTATCCATCTTATGTGCTTTTGAAAGAGGCTCAAAAATGTATATTACTCCATAAGAATAAGGTGTAAAATTGAATGAGTGACTAATTGGTACATTGGTGGAAGTGCTAAAAGGATAGCAGAATAGAACCCTCGTCAATCAGACGCAGCAACGCAGTGATCCGTGTCGTTATTATAAAACCAGGCCTTCTATTCAGTTTGATGATACATGCACATGGGACTCTAATGCTCGGCTCTCTTAAACCAATGTAAGCTAATATGCGATTGTTTTAAGGCGTTTGATAAGGCGATAACGATAAAGCTTACCAACCATCGACAAAGTGGTACTTTTAACTAAAGACGAACCCATACCTATACACTTCTTCAAACTGTCACGGATATCATTATAAGATTATAACTGATATAATATCATCAGATTTGATGGTATTTCTTTCGTACACTACTTACCTTAACTATTATTTTTGAGTAAAAACGTCTGCGAACGATTCAAAATTTCTTAGAAAAAAAGGAAATGTGGAACAATTTATGACCTCGGGCGGGACTCGAACCCACGACTCTGGGATACCCGCCCACCGCTCTGCCAACTGAGCATAAGAGACCCGTGGCCTTAGGCCGGCGCTTAGGAACATCAACCGTAAGAATGTACTTCTTAATCGGCAAATAGAGTCTCAAGTTATATTGAGAATTCACCACTAACAATGCGCTACTCCATACTAACCATTATTGCTTGCTATCTATCAAATAAAGGAAAATGTTATATAGGGAATGAATTCAAATGTAATGGCATTTGTTTCAGGCTTTTGGCACATAGTATAGCTTGATGGCACCTACAAGTACAATAACTCTGTTTGAGATACCCCATAAAGTTACTTTTGAACGTAGCACGGAAGCGTTTGGAATACCTTCCCTGCCTCCAGCGGCTCCATCAGGACTGTTTGTATTTCGTATAGTATGGCGGGTGAACGATAGCCTGATGCCTTTCGGCCGCGTATGTAACCGAGTTTTGTAACCAGGTACAAACTAAGAAAATTTTCTCTTTTCTTGTAACCGGGTGATTCATCAACCGAGTTTTGTAACCAGGTACAAAGTAAGATTTTTTTTCTTTTCTCGTAGCCAGTTACAAACTAAGATTATTTTATTATTTTTTCGTTTTCCCAGTTACGATATCAGATTTTTTATTCCTTGTTGGTAACCAAGTTGTAATCAAACCTTCAAGTAGAAACGATTCTCTTTTCTGAATGTTATTAGTACTGGCCATAAAGATAACAGTCTTTGAACGGTAATTGATAAATAAGTAATGTCACATATTATATGCAATTGAGATAGTCATTGATAAAGTGCAATTTTCTATTACGATTTTCCATTTTGAAGTGCATAAGTGATTTGTGGTTAGCAACATTTGTAATGTGCCCGCATCCTAAACTAAAATTTATATCAACAAGAAGAGGTGGTGTTCTATTACTCCACGATGGACGGCGATTCCATCGCAGAAAAATATACAAAGATGGAAACTCATTCTGGCTCTGCTATACTAAAAAAGGATGTAAAGGGAGTGTTAAGTTAAGTAGTAAGAATGAAATATTAAAAACGAATGGGCACGATAATGATTGCTGCAGGAATGAGGATAAAAATATATTTTTAGAAAAAATGGATAAACTAAAACAAACTACAAGTTGTAACTTCGAACCCATAGAAAAACAATACAATAATATGGTTTGTGAACTGAAGGATAAGGGTTGCCGCATGAATGATATTCCAAGTTTTCAAAATATCAAGACAGGTCTATATAATAATCGTAACAAAATTGTGGGTGCCCCAAAATTACGTTTCAGTTATTCAGAATGTTGTGAAGTTGTAGTACCACAAAAATTCAAACATTTTATCCTTGCTGATTACTTAGATGATGACGATACAAGAATTATTGTGTTTTGCGGCAAGGACATCAAAGATTTGACATCTTACAGTCATATATTCGCGGATGGCACGTTTAAATCATGCCCATCATGTTTTAAGCAACTTTATACAATACACGGATTTGACGAAAGTAACAAAACGATTGTACCATTGTTTTTTTGTCTGCTACCTAATAAAAAAACGAAGACGTATGCAATTCTATACCATTTGATAAAATCGCAGACTGGCAAATTTTTTCATCCACATAAAATAACCTTGGATTATGAGTTAGCGGCAATTATAGCTGTCCAACAAGTTTTTCCAAACATTATCGTAAAAGGATGTTACTATCATTTTAACCGAGGTGTATTCCGTAGAGCCAAGAAAATGAAAACAAGAGTAAAACAGAGGCACGTTGCTCGGTGCGTTGGTTTGGCCCGTTTGCCAGAAGAGTATATACAAAGAGGATTTGAATATGTAATGTCAAGAAGTCCAAAAGGAGATGATATCGAACGCTTCAATAAATACTTCAAAAAACAGTGGTATAACCAAAAGGCATTTGATTTTGCAAAGACATGTGGCTGTCAAATGGAAACAATAAGAACCACAAATCATCTAGAAGGATGGCACAATAAACTTAATAGAAGTATCGGGACTAAAAAACCAAATATTGGCAAACTTTTAGATGTACTGGAAAAGGAAACAAAGATATGCAATATCAATTCAAGCTTCAAAAAGAGTCGAAAAAACATTAATTACACGGAGATTGAAGAAGAAATTGTTAAAGCTATTGGGGAACTCAAAGAAAACATGATAACAACCGGGCATTGCTTGGAAATTATTTGTCCATACACATTTATTTAAGTAACGTCTAAACTATTAAAAATAATAATTTATTTTTATAATGCGAGAAAGCATAATAAATAAATAATTTATTTTTGTGATGACCTTCGTACTAGGTACATCTATGCTATTTTGTAAGACAATGGCAAAATAAATATAATTTGTTTAGGTATCAAACTCTAAAGCAATAATGGTAAATTACTGGCCACTTTAAGTTCAAAGAAGAGTTTGCTAAATGTTAAACGTATTTGCAGATAGTGACTTGATACGTCAGAGCTGTCATTAAGAAACTTGATTCTATAACACGTACTTGCCTTCTAATAATCCACGTAAATATACATATAACTATGATGGAAGTCAGTGGCGGTTCCAGTTCAGAGGATCGTTATTTAAAAAGAGTTTTGGGTGACGTAACGAAATGTGTTTTTGGGTGCTCTATGGTGCACCTTATGCCAATACCATTGCTGCAGAAAGCGATGGTGTTGAGTAAACATAATATATATCTTCCTCCGGATTCAAGGGTGTGCCTTGAGCACGTGGATTCTGAAGACTGGAGGGCTGTAATGGACAATTCGGCACTCACAGACTACTTTAATGAAGTGCATGCTTTTGATACAGTGCAAATATTCAAAAGTGTACTAGAATTAGTGCAAGTTACGGTATCATCTGCTCTATATTAATAGTTAATTTTAAGATTATCTTATTAAATAAATAAATTTGCAAGTTACAACAGAAATTATGTGTATTAATTTTAGCCATAGGTAACATTTTCGAATAGATTAACAATAGAAGGAAATTGGGCAATTTGGTAGGTAATTAATTTTCTGTGTTATTTATTGTTTTACCAATTTATACACAAAAATATAAACTAACAATAGGAATTCACTTAACTGAAAGGCACTACACAAACACAGTACATAATAAACTAAAGTTATCCTTAGGGAGGTATGTACGTAGAGTCAAGGGCATAATTTTGCTTACAGTTTTAGACCGTATAGGCCTTAGCATTATTATGTGCTGAGTAAGTCCCAGATATTTTAGTCAGGACTTTACGTGGAGATGCTGAAACAGGCCCTTAAAGTTACAAAATAAGAATTTAACATCGTTTTTGGTAACTTAGTTTTTTAAATACAAAACAAGAACAGAAATTCTTTCATGGTAACTATTTAAAATTAATTCTATGTCTCTAAATATTTTACTAGTTCGTAACTGGCTACGAGAAAAGAAAAAAAATCTTATTTGGTACCTGGTTACAAAACTCGGTTACATACGCGGCCGAAAGGGCCTGATGGCCCTGCAGCCAACCGATTTGTGATATTTCATAAAGCATGCATTGTTTCTGTGGATGTCGAAGTCAAGTTATTATTGGTCTTAGCCAAATTGACCGCAATGGGAATACCTACAGAGCCGTCCCGTGATGTGTTTAACACTTTTTGCAACTCTAGACAACTTATTTAGCTTTTTGTGTGACTGTTGTCTATGAACGAACTTTTGGACAGTGGAACCTATTACTATTTTTGGTTTCGTATAGGTATTCTCCTACACAATAAATATGTACCTACACGTATTCATTCTATCTTTTGCCGCCAAATTTCGAAATACATATTCTCCTTCAACTTTTATCGTACTTTTCAACCCTCAGGGATTTTAATTCAGATAAATCTTTTCTCTGTTGAAGTTACAGCAATCGGAATAGGTACGAAATATAAAACTTTAAATATTTAGTTACTTATTTTATAGTTTGTATACTTTACTATACTTATATACTTATACTTATTAAATAATAAGTGTATATTTCGAAGTTGTTTTCACAGAAATAGTGGAATTGGCAGAACCGCTAATAGACACATCATTATCTACAGTTATGATAACTATGTAAACGTCTGTGGTAACTAGTAAAAACGATATTGACAATATTGTTTGCTTATATCATTTGTAAATAGGTACGCAGTACTTATAATTGTGACTGATTTACATTATAACGTGGAAATTCGTGTTCTAGTATCCTGATATATAAGCACTATCCATATGCCGTAATCAGCAACGGCGACCCTGGCTAAAGGATAACTCACACGGCCGGACGGGACGATCTGTTAATTTCTATAGAATGAATCACGTGATAGCTCGGATCCCTCGGATGTCGTCTGACGTTTTCTATAGAAACTGGCAGGTCGTCCCGTCTCGCCCGGTCCCGTCCCGTTCTAGTGCGAGTCATCCCTAATGGCGAGCGTGAGCTCTGATATGGTTGCCAAAGCCGAACTTATTCTTACAAACTATCGCATCACGCATGGGGCAGTAAAGTTGAGCAGAATACGAAATCCTTTTTAAATTTATTAGGCGTACATAAAAGTCTAAATATACCGTATTCTGTTATTAGTAAACACGCTAATGGAAGACTTATCTAAATGAAAACATATCAGCCAAGTTGTTATTTCTTTATGTCATAACATTTCTCGGGTCTGCCTGCTTCCTTTGTAGAGCCCTACACGATGTCAGTGCAAATAACGCTCGGGAAAATATTGTTGTATTATCAGAGGCCGGAGCCATCAGAGTCATGTGTCTACAGTTGGCATGGTTTTAGATTAACTCGATCGATTATCTACGTTAAGGATATGTCGGGTAGCTTGTTATTTAAATACAATGCTAACGTGAGTTTGATTTGTAATTACTATTTAAAACCAGGTATTTACCATGTACCTACATTTATTTTGGCACAGTTATATACATGGTATATCTAAATACCTACCTTGTTTTAAATAGTATTAAAAATGATAAGTGTTCTAACTAGTTCTAAATATGTAATTTGATAAACCTAATATTATTCTTTAATAAATAAATATTATGAATGTATTTAATATAGTTATAACATAAGGTTACTTGTAAAAAAAAGTTGATCCAAGGTTTGACTTATTTATTCATAGCTGATTCATGGGCTATGATTCTGAATAGCACATAAACTAAGTATTTAAGCTACGATTCTGAATGGCACATATTTAAGAACTGGCAGTTGGGTTAGATTTTTACATCTGGGTTTTATGCGGTTTTTCCACTGGACCGCAACTTTGTTCGCCTCTTCGTGCTTTGAGAGTTTTGAGATCCTCGCAACTTTCAAGATTTCACTTTTAGAACGTCTCGTTATACTCGACGTTCGCTGTCTCAAGTTCTCAATATTGGCATGAGAGGTAAAAAACTACTTACTTTGTTCGCTTTACGGGCTCTAGGTTTAACGGTTTAGTTCGAAGCAGTTTTATATACGTTCGAAATCTTTGTAAACATAACTTGAGATGAGTAAACAGTTGAGTTGAGAACTAAAAAAATATCAAAGAATGTTTGTAGAAAACTATTGCTAGTACCTATATCACAAAAAAATAGAAATATATCCCCAAACATGTCTTCATTCATCTCACAAAGTTAAAAATGGGACACAGTTGTGACCCTTGCGTCGAGGCATCATTAACCCCCGCGTCAACTGCCCGCGGACGGAGACGGAGCGGCGCCATTACTCGCCGCGTATCGTGCCCAGAGATGAAAAATTACTCCATTCATCTATGAGGACATACGAGAAGAGAGAGTGCAATGTCTAGTAGTGAGATGTTTGCAGTTTTCAACATATTTTTGAAAGGAATCATTTCGATTTAGACAAAGGCCACGTTGGTGCGTAGCCTTATAGTAAAGTATCTCTTATTAGAATGAAATATGGGGCTATGCACCAGCAGGGTATCATGAACGGTAAAGGAACTTGATTCATGTACGATTTCATAACTACCTTCACTTCACGGAGAAAAAAGTGTGAAAAGTATTTTTTTTAATAGCACAAATCGCTTTTTATGTCGGAATATTGTAAAGAGCAAAATTTTCTATTAATGATATAAAAATTGTTCTAACGTCCGTATTCCGTGTCCGTATTGTCCGTAGCACAATTTCTAAAATTAAATAGGCATCCTGTACGAAATTCCTTAAGACATTAAGGTAACAATCCAGAAATTAATATTGCTAATGTACGAAATTCCTACAGATGCATGTCCTTTGGTTAATTTACCTATTTTTAACACAACTATTTGTTGACACAAATCAAATTATTTTATTTAATATTTTTTTGATTTGTTATTACAGTAGTAACTCTACTATATATAAATTATAAATTGAAATAGATGTCATATACTGAAGAAAAAGACCAACACCGACGAAGGCCAATCCGAGGATCGAACTCGGGTCTTCAGCTTACGCGGCTAACGCCATAACCACTAGGCCAACTGGTCTTATCGAAATACCGGCGAATTTCTCGAGTACATGCAATCTGAGTAACAGGCAAGACGCCCGTGGCCATTTTCTAAGTACCTACAAGCGACGTTGCTTAGTACTTCCATCCAAACCACTTAGTTCAACCAAGGGTTCCGGTATGGCGAGAGAGATGGCGCTGTCATAATTACAAATTTTTGTTGACTCATATCAAATTATTTTATTTAATATTTTTTTGAGTTCTTATAAAAGTAGTAACACTTTCGGTTTAAAGATCTTTATTTCCCATAAGAATTACAATAATTCACTTACATGAGAAAGAAGCAATTTTACAGTATGAATGTTAAGCATTTAACTAGTGAGTTTATATAAAGCAAATATTTAAATGATAATAGTAGGTAGATTTGAATCGCCTGCAAAACAATATAATTATGCGCGGTGCGCTGCTGCACTGTGAGCGTATTTCGTTAAATAACACTGATCTAAATTGTTCGGAAGTGTCAACAAATGCTTGAGCGCACTATTCCCGATGGCTTAGTTGGTAAGTTAAATTATAGGTATCTAAGTATATTAAATATATATAATAGTACTACGTATATATTAGTTTGGTTGAACATTTGAGTGGTTTATTTATTCATGAGGGTTTTTTTTTGTAGTTTTTTTTAATAATATTATGTTTGATATGTAATTTGTAACTGTGACAAGGTCCGAAATGGTGCATTACATAAACTAAATTCCTCGACTGTACAACCGTGGCCAAGTATTAGCTTAAATAATCACGTAAGTTTACACGTCTAAGCAGCCCAAATTATACATACATGCGGTATGCCTGCGGGGTGAGAATCGGGTGTTCTGAATAGTTGGCAACTTTACAATTAGTTCCATTCAAACCCAGTTTAGACCCACGTCTGTTCGCCGTCCGCTTTGCATATCGAAACTTCTGCTTAAATCTGAAATATTGAATGATTTACTACTATAGGACCAACCACAAAATGGCTTCTTAATTAACCATATTCTTAATAGCGATTTTCGCGGTTAATCCCGCAGCTTTGAGAGCCTGGGGTTAGCTTAGGCAACTAATCCCAAGATTTGGCGTATGCGTTTTACGAAAGCAACTGCCATCTGACCTTCCAAGCTAGAGGGTAAACTAGGCATTATTAGGATAAGTCCTCACGATGTATTTCCTTCACCAAAGAGCCAATGGTAAATATGGTATGAATTTTCGTACATAAGTTCCGAAAAACTCCAGGTTACAACCCGCGACCTTTGGATTGAAAGTTACACGCTTTTCCCGCAAGGCTATCAAATAACGGCTTCGTAATTAACCAACGAACTCGAACTTTTAACAAGTAATTTCTGTGACTTAATCGCGCTTAACATCATGACCCTACGTTTTGAGCCCTTTACAGCACTCGCTTTCACAGGTTTAAGATGATGACTGAGAGAATGTGAATTCTCCCCGTCAATCAAAAAAGTTACTTGTGCAAAGTGGTCTCACGGTTTTAATAAACGCGATGAATCCGTTCTAAAGTGATTAATTTCAACCTCGCAAAAAGTTACTTAAAAGTTCGAAACCTTTAAATAACGACATCTGACCGCATTTGATTGTTGGTTGTTGGATTTATCCGATGTCGTAAAATAGTCATAAAGTGAGCGAAGGGGGAAAATATCATAAAATGCGCGAACACTTCTGCTGAGTTTAAAATGTAAGTGACAGAATTGTAAAGCCGCCAGGGAATGAGTGCTGAATCCAAACGGGCAATCGAAATGAAACGCAGAGTCGGCGTTTAATGTTCAATGTCGTCAATGTAGTCGACTATATAGGTAGTACAAAGTTCGTATACGACGCAAATAAATGCATTGCAACATTAGCATTAATTACCCGTCAGCATTTAAGCTTGTATCAAAGGGTAATTCTCCAGATTTGAGCCTGCGTCTCAACGTCATCAAATCGTACAAATTTATTAAATTGCAACGGTTAACACTCATGTATTTTTTAGGCGTGACATGTTTCGACTGCATCGGGCAGTCATCGTCGGACAGACAGAGTGGTGTTGTCACCTTCGCGGCTCGGGCATCACCGTTGCAATTTAATATCAGTATGACTCACGAAAGTTTAAATTATATCATACAAGATTATTAAAAATTTAACAATGGCCGCAGTTATATAAATTGAGAATCACCTCCTACTAAGTACGTATCCACTGAGGCAATTTAAAATACCTACGTAGTGGGTATATAAGAAATAGTAAAAATAAGATAAGTAGTCTCACGAAAAATAAACGAAAATTACAACAGTTCTAATATTTACCTATTTTATTTAGAAAATAGTGTGTTGAAAACTGTGAACCATTGCATAGTTACGAGTTAAACAAAAAGATTTAAAATGCTGGCTAGTGAAAATTTGAAAAGTTGGAATCAATTCTGTTTTCGATCGGTCCAATTATTCGGGATTCAAGCTGCATTCGTCCTCAATCTGTAATCATTAATTTGCAGTCGGGTAGAGCACATACTCGTACCACGTACTCTTACACACACACTTTCATAATCTCCTATCTTGCTTGATTACTAAGTTAGAAACACAACCTTAAGTCAAGACCCATAGAGTTGGAATTTCAAAGAATAGTACAATACAGTCAGATACTGTGAAGTATTGGTCTGAGTGTCGGGGGTAGCAAATTGGACGATTCACTTGGTGGTTTATTTATCTCAACCACGTACTCGAGTTGTAAGTTTTAATGGATTTTATGAGACTAATTACGTTAATGTATATTAAGTTACTTAAACGGTGCTTCGTTTATTGTTCGTATACCTATATAAAACTAAATGAACGTACTTATTCGTTTTAAAATTAAAAAGCGTTTAAGAAATTAAAAAACTAGGTTTGAAGTATTATTAATAAAAAAAAAATTGATGACATTTAAGAACAAATAATCCATTCGGTACTACAGTACCAATTAGTAAAAACCTGGCTACATGTTAAGAGAGAAAAATATATTACCTATTCGGCTAATTTGCACCTAATTTAACCAAGTTCTCCGCGGTGTTCAGGGATTTAATTTTTTTCCATTAGTACCATACATGATTTCTATTTCAGTTTATAACTTATACCTAAGTTAGTTTTCAGTTGTAGGGTCGGTCTCGGACGCCAAGCTGAGCGGACGCATCCCAGTGTCCCCGAAACAATAGGCAACCGTCACCAGATGTTTGTGCAATAACGCCGACGAAAGTGCCCCAAGTGCGCGTACGACACCAAATGCCCGCGCGACCCATTCTCAATTGCCTGCCGAGTGACGCGAGTAGTGCCAATGTTTTCAATAAATTAACTAATAAGTGTATTGACTCGTACCGTAGTGATATAAAACCGATCGACCGTGCACGTCCACCCCAACCGCAGCGGCAGACAACAGCCACGACCAACTGCAAAGACGTCTAGACAACTGTTTGCACCTACTCCACGGACAAACCCGGTGAGGACGTTCCTTTTCTCTCGCCTCTCGTACGCCTTAACCCACACAATATAGGTAGATATCGCGCACATCAGCTGTGCCACCGAGTAAGTATATCCGGTGCAGTACACGTTATCAGGTGCTACTCCTCTACATCATCTCTCTATCCTCTATCCTTAGTCAGACCTAGATATAGTCTATTCCACCTATTAACTTAAGACACCTTCAGAGGAGCTAACAACTAGCCCTGACCAAGTACGGTATGTATGTACCTACCTAAGCTAGGGTTAATAAGTTGGCCTTGTAGTCTTACACCAGCAACAACGTGGTAAAATCTTACCCATAGGTATAAAACATCTACGCCAAGACCACATTCTAGGAGCCCAATTTAACACCTACATATGCACATTAGGTACCGTAGGTAGGTAGGTACCGGTGCAGCTACAAAACCAACTCCTCCCACTATTACCTTTACCTCTACTTTTACTTTACTTCTACCTCGGCCAAAAGCCAGTCTAAGCAAAATAAAACAAACAGTAGTTGAACTATCTCCTGAATGGTACCTACCCGTTATTAACATTCCATAACTAATTAATAGCCTGAAATTTATTAATATCACAGGCCGAGTCTAGGTAACCATAAAAGCTACTTCATATTTAGCCGAAAACATAGAGTGGCGTAGGAGTTAAAATACCAATTGAAAATCATACAAGCACTGACTAAGTACCTATCTGCCTATATGGTACATATCGATGCTCATCCAGGCAATCAACCACATAGCAACTTATTTATGGTTCATGGTTTAAGAAACTTATTTCTCTAAAAAGAATATTACAATACACTTATATAGAGAAATACAAACAATCTTAGCATACATTATTTACAAGTGCACGAAAATCATAAAATAACATTTTTACAGAAAGTTTTTGCTCCGATCCCACAGAAACTAAAGCCCGGGAAAGATACTATGCAGGTATCCCAAAACACATAAATCGCGCCCAAAAGTCAACAACAACAAAAACCATATCTGTGTTGTGCAAGCTTTTCCAGAAACTAATATCAAATACCCTTTTAAACAATAGCCGACTTAAAACAAAAACACCATCACTTCTGCAAAACAAGAACTGCCATAAGCATTGTACTTACCAACATCCAAAACCCCTTACTCGGAAACAGAACTATTCTCAAAACAGACTAACTGCGACCGCATGTGCGATCTGCCAATAGCCCAAAATCTGTGCCCTTTGTTGCAATAGTTCTGCCTCTCTGCCCATTGTTTCAAAAGCCGCGTGCCAGAGTCGCCGGGTTTAAAAAGTAATCTATTGCTTCCGCAGTAATAAAACCCTTGGTGCCGTCACTGTGTTACAGGGATAGCGTAATAATACAAAACAATTACATCGAATCTTTCACTTTCGTACAAACAACCCGCCTTAGCCTTTCTTAATAAACCAAATCCTATTAATCAGGCAACACGCAAGTAGTTCACTATGGAGATCTACCCGATGCCCAAAGATGGCAACTGCCTATACAGAGCCATTGCGGACCAACTAAATGTTGTACTAGATAAAAATATCGACCACGTAGAACTTCGAGAGACACTTGCTAATCATTTATACAGCGAAAAAGACGACAGCGACATACGACTAGCACTCAACGGTAGTGTCTCTGATTATTACAGATCTACCAATAACGTTTGGCCCCCCTGCGCCGAACTTATAGAGGAATATGTACAAAACCAGTTCAAAGACGGATTCTGGGGCGGCGAAGAAACTATACTAGCTGCCACGAGATATTTTATGGTTAACATTTACGTGCATTCTAGCCAACATCCACCCCTATGCTACAAGGCTCCTATATATGAAGCCCACAAAATGGGAACCCTACACATATTCTACAGCGACCAGCATTACGACTCAGTTCGAGTCAAGAGCCCCAACTCGAACACGGGAAGTATGACATATATAGTCCCAAGCGTAACGACAGGACGGCAGCCTAATATCACGGATGATCAACAGCAAAGCTCTCCAAGGCCTAGTTTACCACCCACAAGCACCCAAGAGTCGCCATTACTTTCGCTGAACAGCTCCATCAACAGCATTGTAAACGTTGATCCGACGGGGCTACGGATATTAAGAGCTACTCCCAAAGCCGCAGTCAGGGAACGTATCCCGTGTGATTCCGTCTCGGTGGCTACCTGGAACGTACGAGGCTCCGCGTCCTTGCAAGACAAGCTTAACATCGATCACGAGCTGACTAGCCGCAACATCACAATAGCGGCGCTACAAGAAACTCATTTAACGAGCGGCGAATTCATCTCAAATAATTATCGCTGGCTGTTGCAGGGGGGTCCACACGCACGAGTGACAAGAGGAGTCGCTATACTCATCCAAAAAAATACTCAGTACGAAATAATGAGCACATACCGAAAATACAATAACATCATCGCCTTACATCTAAAACTACGAGTTGACGAAGACGTGTCACCCATAGAATTATTTATCATTTGCACGCATGTCCCAGCGGGAGCGGCTACATGCCTCGCTAAAGTCGGAACCCTACTTCGACAGGCCCCGAAAAAGGTATTTCCTATAATCCTAGGCGATTTCAACGCGCATATCGGAGCTAAGGAAGTTAACACCTTAACTAGACAAATCTCTAAGAAAAATTTGCTACATAGTGACTCAAATTTTAACGGAAACCTCCTTATAAACTTCATACAGGAGCATAACTTATGCTTAAAATCATCATGGGGACGCCCGTCTTGTAAAGTAACTTGGAAACTGGGAAACCGATCATCCCAGATTGACCACATAGTAACCTCTTTGCAACGACCAATGTTTTTTAACTTTATTCGGGGTGCCTTCCCAAAGTCTGTCAAAACTGATCACAAACTCGTATGGGGACAAGTACAAAACTCAAGCTGGGTCCAAAGTAAAAACAACAGGCCACGTACCGCACGTAGCGAGAACAACATCAATAAAAACCCTTTCAACTACAAAAACGTTAACTACGAAGCCCTTACAGAAAGCACGGCGGTTACAAAAGAATTTCAAAAAGAAGTGCAACGTCTACTATGTTGTAAAATTAGGCCACAAATAAGGCAGGACAGTGAAAAATATACCTTAACTTGGAGTGAGCTAAACGAGATACTTAAAGAAGCAACAAAGACGATCCCTCCTAAGTGTCTTGCCCGCTCCCGGGGAAGCAGACTAGCACTTGCCAGACTTCAAAAAGCCCTGTTCACTAAGCATCGGTTTCCGGATAAACGTGATATCGATCTAGAAATCAAAACAGCGAGAAAACAGCTAAGCGCTGCGCAAATCGTGGACTTCCACAGCGAAAGTACACGCTTCTTTCGCATTCTAAGTAAAGCGCCCCGAGCCACGCGAATGAAGTTTACATATAGATTTCTAAAAGGATTTAGAAAAGCGCCTGAAAACCGAACTAAACCCACCCACTTTATTCCAATGAGTAACTGGGTATCAGAACTGAAAAAAAGTGAAGGTGACCTTATTGATAAAATCGCTTGCGAGGTCGACCAACCACCAGAAGGAGAAGGACCCGACATGAAAGCAGTCTCGAGAATTATCAGGAAAATGAAAAACGGTACAGTTCCAGGTACCGATCAAATAGCTCCAGAGCTGTACAAGGCGGCACCGCTAGAATTCATTGGCCAACTGTCAAACGTCATGCAAGACGTGTGGCGGTCAAACACAGTTCCGGATGAGTGGCTCATATCTAAACAAGTACCGATACCAAAGACGACTTCGCCGAAAAGCGTGAGCGACTACAGGAGAATATCCATCTGTAACGTCGGCTATCGTATATATGCTAATTTTTTACTGGAAAAACTGGATAAGGAGATGGAAGGCCTAGGGAACTACCAAACAGCATTCTTGAAAAACAGGTCCACAGACGACCATCTCTTCACCCTCCGTCGGGTCCTGGATACAAACTGGAGGCAAGGTAAAAAAATCTTCGTTGTTGCGTTGGACATAGAGAAAGCTTTTGACAGCGTGGATCTTAGCGCCTTAAGGGACATCCTACTTAGCCGAATAAGCACTCCCCTCACTAACCGAATTATTGCGGCCTGTATGAGGGAACGAACTTTCATTTCATGGTTCGGACAAACCACGGAGACAATTAACAAAAGCAAAGGAGTAAAGCAAGGATGCCCACTATCGCCGAGGCTGTTTACAATTTTAATCGACGATGTTCTAAAAACACTAGAGGAAGAAGACGAAGCTCTTACCCTTAACCAGGACAAAAAAATCACACTTCCCCTAATCCTATCATTTGCAGACGACCTCATCATGATAGGCGATTGCATTGAAACACTTGACCGACTATTAGTGAAACTAAAGGCCCTTTTAAAAACAGTAGGCCTCGTCATTAACGAGACAAAAACAAAGCTTATTATCAGGGATCCCTTCGGCCCACCGGCAGCCGAACACCAACAAAGGAGCCTCGGCGGAGTACCAATAAAGCCCATAGAATCACTCAGGTACCTGGGCACTTATATAACAGCAGGCCACGACAGGCGAGCCGCAATTAAAACCAGATGCGACAAGGCCATTCGAAACTCTAAAATACTATCCAAATTCATACAAAAGTATAACATCGATTGGAGTATCGCGAGATTACTATACAAAATGGTCATTGCACCCTCCATGAGTTACGGCCTCAAGGCTATGGCCCTCACAAGTGGCAATAGGTCGCGGCTTAGAAAATATGAGAGATTTATATTAAAAGAAATGTTAGGCGTATCCAATAGTCCTCCAAAACAAAAAATACAAGAAATCCTTGAGGGAAAATCGATCACAAAAACCATTAAAGTATCGTACTATGGCCACATTCTCCGACGATCTCACCCACATCTCCTCCACGCAGCACTGAACTACAGGGAAAGCAGAAGAAAAGTAGGTAGGCCTATTTTCACTTGGATCGACTCACTGAACCATGATATAACCCGATACACCAAAAAAAGCCGGGCTTATTGGAAACGCATAGCACCGGATAGGGACCTATTCAAGAGGAAAGTAGAACAGATCTACAAACAACCAGAGACTGATACCGAGTCCGAGGCAGAAGAGACCAACCAATCGCTACCGGGTCAGGATCAGTGATAGCCCAATAATGGGCGACTACGTATATTAAACAACAAACGTAACGTAAGCGCAGTCAACATCCTTCTCGTACCTATATATTTACACACATATATATCTATCTCTCCCTATTACTGGGCACGATGCTGGTATTCGGTCTGGTTCTCTCTCCCGTCAACTCCTATCCTGGACTGCACAAGCCCTACACTCCCAACCTGTACTTATTGGCGCACTGGTTTCTTGGGCAGGAGGGCCAGTTGAGCATGCCGAGGCGGCAGACGATGGAAAAAATGCGCGAGAAAACCCCGATACACGTCCTATCTCGGTATGGGCAAGTCCGGTCGGAGGTCGTTAAACCACCGTACTATACGTCTCTGACCGACGACCTGGATCGTACTAGCACGTGCATTAGAGTAATCTCGACGAGTCTTTCCGTCCCTCCCTCCTTCGTGTGACCAACGCCTCCGAGTCCTTGCAGCTGAACGGCTGGCTGGTGTGGCCACTTTACGGTTACGGTTACGGTTACGGTTACGGTATACCTAAGTTAGTTTTCAGTTGTAAACTTTATTTAGTTTAGTCAAATGTAACTCTACCACCCATACCATAAAATGTAGTTATTGCGGAATTAATATGGCCGATAATTCCATAATATAGCCGATTTCTCTCATTTGCATTCGAATTGGCACAAACTGAAGGGCCCTGAGGGCCCTGTGCT
Organism: Lathronympha strigana; assembly: GCA_949128165.1. Classification (NCBI taxonomy): domain Eukaryota; kingdom Metazoa; phylum Arthropoda; class Insecta; order Lepidoptera; family Tortricidae; genus Lathronympha; species Lathronympha strigana. The sequence goes on along the minus strand of OX421907.1, from coordinate 6,498,892 downwards.
AATAAGTTCATTTATTTGCGTGAGATTTAAAATTGGAATAAATATGGCAGGACTCTCATTTTCTTATTTTGTCAGCGTGCCCAGAAGGCAGGTCGCATTGTCTCTTCAATGAGGCGGGACGCTAAATCTTTACAGATTTTGTGCGCACCAGATCCCAACGGCCCCAGCGTTTCAACACCAAACGCACATTGTAATTGTATTTGATCCTTTAAAAGTAGTGTCATACCGAAATATGTTTTTTGCCGAAACCGAAACCGAAGGTTCCGTATGATGCTTATTTAGGCCGAAACAGAAGCTTCAATAAATGTGATTAAAACGCTTAATAAAATGTCAGCAAGCCGTTTTTTTTTCAAATATATGAATAACGAAACATCTCCATGGCCCGATTTCACTTTTCTCGAATTGAAAATTTGGCGTTACCATATGATGTCATATTGTCAGCTGTGCCGAGCTCACCTGCCTCAGACGAACGCGACCCGAGGGTGCGATATTGTAAGTTTCGGCGCAGCCGAAAGGTACGGCTGGTTTTTGGCCGAAACCGAACTTTTGGAAGAAACCGGCCGATATCGAAACCGACACCGAAATTTCGATAGGACACTATTTAAACTGTAGCTCAATTGAACTATAATTCCAAGATTCGACCCACACATACTAGCGACGACGTAAAATTAAAAGTAATAATAACTAAAAAGTTCAGTATGTCTTTTAAAAATTTAATGTGGAACATAACGACTTTCAGGAGTTGAGCTGGAAAAGTTATTTAATGGCGAGGGTTTTACCACTAGAGCAGATAGAGCGGAGTAGGTATGTACGTTCTTTAGAATTTAGCAAACATAGCCTGATAAACACATTACCCTTCTTTACTTCGCGCATTCGGGTAAAAATAATCTAGCTTTGTGTGTGTGTCGAATTTACGTTATGAGCCCCCACGGTCTCTACCACTTGTCGGTGCAAATGACGAGCATTGGCGCCAGCATACTGCCGGGGTAAATGAGAAACGGAGGCAAGTGCCGCTTGAGGCTGAATATTTCGTATTTGGTTAATAGGACGCTGTGGTTTATTGCCTGAGGCTAGACTAGATATTTATTTATAAGGGGTTTACCGCTGGAGCGGACAGGGAGAACTACATACCTGGCCTGTAGGGTGTCACAAAGGAATAGCATACGTAAGGAGGTGTTTTTCATTTGTGTCGTTCATTCAGATAAAATGATCTTGTTTCGTGTGTGTACTCCGTATTTACGTTATGAGCCCACAGGTAGCCTCGGCCATTCGTCGGTACAAATGACGACCACTGGCTCCATCATACTGCCGGGGTAAATGAGATACGGAGGCAAGTGCTACTTCACATTGAAGTTTATTGACTGAGTCCAGAGTAGATAATTGGTGTCATCCTAAAATGTACCTACACGAGTATTTTTAAAACGGGACCCTATTACCACAGATCGTTAAATACTTTTTAAGCACAGATAATTTCTCTCACAGAAAAAGCGAATACAAACCGTTTTTAATACAATGCAAAATAAAATGGCCGCACGGCCCACCTCACCCCCGCACAACGTAAGGTTGCCTACGATTAGACATATTGTATTGTATGTATAATACTGGCGGCGGCATGCACCGCCGGGCGCGCTATGTTTGGACAGCCCGTGAGTTGAGTCGGTACCGACCCAAGACAAAAAACGATCGATTGGAGTTTGCACGTAGAGTTCCTAAGGCCTGGTTATTACTAAGACTCTGCCTTTCCTCCGTCTTGCATCTGCCACCAGGCTGTAGCTCATGAACCGTGATAGTAGACAGTTAATTTTTTTACAGTTGATGAATTTCTGTTGCCGCTATAACAACAAATACTAAAAAAACCATAATACATAAACATCCCATACAACGAACATGAACATGACACATCGACACTTCATTTTTTGACACTTCCTTCACGATTCCAACTCACACCTGGCAATTTGTTTTCCTTTGCAGCACTTTATAATTAATGGTGGTATTTGACTGGAACGTCTACTTATATGTACTTAACACGGAAAGACTAAGTTGTTTAATAATTGACACAATTGTATAAGTATAAAATTGTAGCCCAGGAAAGTTCATAATCGGGCATCTCGCTCGTTTTTACCCAGAACGTGCAAAATGTGAAATGATCTACCTCCTGAGTATTTGATAAGGGTTCTTCAAGAAGCGTATGTTAAGGGCTTAGGGCTCAAAGACCAACAATGCATGAGTGGCTCTTCTAATGTTGCTTATGTCTATGTGCGACGATAACCGCTTCCCATCAGTCGGCTCCTTTGCTCGTTTGTTACCTTTTTTTATAAAAAACAAACGTAAAGGGCGATCATTAATTCATAACATTATACTTTAGGTTATGTTTTATGTAATGGGCATGGTAATGGTACTTATGGAAGACCCAAGACTTATCCATAAAAAAATACCCCATATTCCTAATAACCGCGTAAAGACCATGTTCCCATTTTAAATAAACGACGGCACATAAAACAGACAAAAGTAATAAATAATAATACTGCTCTCTTTTATTTCCGTCAATAAAGCCTGTTGAATAATGGAAACAGCCATTAAACCCCCAATTATATGTGCGGCGAATAGCTAATCAGCGTTCACCGATGCATAATTTTATATTTCGGAACAGGGAACGTTTTCTATCACGTAATGTCAGTGAAATTGTAAATACCCATAGTATAATAAACCATGTACTAGGTAACATTAAGCTTAAACATTTTCAATAAATATTTATTTTAGTAATTTGGTCGACTTCCACTTTCGCATTACAATTGATTTAATTTATTTTATAAATGTCACTGCTTAGCTACGCTCGTGGGGTTAGACCGTAGCGTATAGTCTAGTCAATATACTTAATGCCCTCTTTGGGAGGGTTGCGTTTTCATATTTCATTATAATCCATGGTATTCTAGTTGTAGTCATACTATTTCCCCAACTTTTGGTCTATGATTATTTTGACATATAATTTATTTCTTGCTTTATCACCTAAACGGCGAAAAGTGGACACTTTGTCTGGGCTTAGCAAGGTTATATATAGCTATGGCTTATGATTAAAATGTAGAGCCTCTGGGCCTGCTAGAAGTACCTTAGAGTTTTGATGATCGGTGAATTAGGGAGTCAGTGCCGTCAGTGACAAACTAAGAAACTTCGACGTTAGATAGTTCTTAAACTGCAAGTTCAAACGAGCCCCACTGCCCCTGTACACCTTCTTATTTTAATCCTAGCGGTGATTCAAAAAACATCAAATCAACAGTCATGCTACGTAAGTTTGGATAAGTTTATAGCCTATCTAGTCAAAGAAAATTCAAAAATATTGCAAAAGTAAGTTGAACTTGACTTCCACCGACTTGCCTATTTTCAAATCGTAAAAAAAGTAAATAATAAAAAAAAACAAAATAAGCAAGGCGGTCGAAGTCGCGTTCTATGGACTGGACACTATTAGGTACATTTTAACCAATAAGTAATGGTGTTAAATATAACGCGCATGCGTATAGAGCAGTTAGAGCCGATTTAGTCCCCTCGGGAGTTATGGATTTTAGTACAATATAGCTCCCGAGGGAGTTATGACTTTAGTTTTAAAATATCGTACATCATTTCACTTCAGAATAAGGAGGTTTGAATCAGCTAAGGCTTATTCCAAATCTTCAAACTTAGCTATAAACCAACTTTACTGTGTAATTGTACTATTACATTCAACATTAATAAAGAGGTTGATTTGTATAAGTATTTGTTTTTTCCCTTACAAGTGTGATGAAAAACATTGTATGCATCACGGTCGGTAAGAGGATTACAACCTCGAGTCATTAAAACTCTCGTTAGTAATCCTGTACTTACCTCCCTAGATGCACAATGTACTATATATCTGTAACTCTAAATACAGTAATTTGCTATTGGGAGGTGTAGTTTGTTGGTTAAATGGGGCTCAGTTAAATACGCGGTAATTATACGTATACCGGTGCCGAACCTGATATATATATTCTATGACATTATGGAGCAGTATAGATCTAGCTAGTATTTCAGCATCCAATCAAGCTTTTAACAGAGGATCGACCCAATTGCTGGGTGGGCGTAGATGATTGGACGAATTAACATAATTATTCGATTGTCTCTTCAGTAGCAAAGCGACTAATAAAATAAATTTAATGAGATTTTGTGGATATGTTGTAACTGTTTAATTGCAAAAAAAACTACAATATCTGAAATGAAACTGTCAGTGCCAAATAATCCCTAAGGGATATTTGACCTTGATTTAACATACGTTGGATATAGAATAAAAAAAAACAAATTAAGGGTCTTTGATGGCCTTAAGAAGCTACAAACACTTTGAAATTTAGCCTTAAAACAACACTTCTCTTAATTGTTTCTTACGAAAGGAACGTTTAAGCTTTTCTCACGAAAATAATAGAACTGCTTTACGTGAATGGGCAGCCTCTTACGAAAGTTGCTCTGAAAATAAGACGCCGTTTTCTAAATAATTCAGTTAAATCTCGTAGCGTTTCAGTCTATTCATTAGGCAATTTATAGAAAGACAATTTAAATATGATAGAAGTGTTGTCGTATTAAGAAATAGTCATTCAACTACATTAAAAAAAGGAGCTCTTATCTATACAGCCGAAACTACTAAACGTATGATCCTGAAATTTTCACATTACGTTAGGTGTTTAACGAAGGTAACGAATAAGAAAGGGTTTTGAAAAAATCATCTTCTAAGGGGGTTGAATCGGTGTTGAAAGTTTGTATGGAAGAAAGTTTTTTTTTTTTAGATAGAGACTCAAAAGTTGGTGTAGAGGTTTGTTATTAAAATACAAAAAAAGTAATTTTAGCGTTTTGGAAAAATCAACCCCAAAAGGGGTGAAAAGTGTGTTAAAAGTTTGTATGACGGAAGCGTTTCCCTTTTAGTTATAGACTACAAACTTTGTGAAAAGAATCCTCATTAGAGTTTACAAAAAGTAATTTCAGCGATTTCGAAAATTCGACCCTTATAAGGGTGAAAAGGGTGTTGAAAGTTTGTATGGCGGAAGGTTTTCTGTTTAGCTAGAGACTTTATTTTATGTGTAAAGGTTTCTCATCAAAATACAAAAAAAAGGTGTTTTTATCTTCTATATATATAAAGGAAGAAACTGACTGACTGAATGACTAAATAACTAACTGACTGACTGACATATCAACGCACAGCCCAAACCGCTGGTCCTAGAGATTCCAAATTTGGAACGTTGATTCCTTATAAAGTCTAGAGGTGCATTAAGAAAGGATTTTTCAAAATTCAACCCCTAAGGGGGTGATTTGGAAGTCCAAAGTTTTTATGGGGAAACAAGATTAGTTGGCCTATTCCATTTGAAACTTTACAGGCGTATTTATAAAGATAAATGAGGTAGCACGTGTTTAAGGTTTTTTGAGAATTAAAAAAAAATTAAATTAAATATATCTTTATTTCGGACATTTTTTTTTGTACATCCATAGAATAATGCACTAATACGAGAATAATACACAACAAGACAATTACACAATCTTAAACACTAATATCTTAATGCGCAGATTATTTAACCCATATAAGGGGGAAAAGGGGTGAAAAAGTAAAAAAAACAACATGGGTATCGTTTTATGGTTTATCGGGTCACCGATTACAAAAACAACGACGATTTTAAAATCTAACGTGGCAATTGCGAAATACCATCTTCCCTGTTGGGGTGCGAGGGGGTCGAACTCTAAACATATATAAATATGGGTGTCGTTTTGTTGTTTATTTCTGGTTCTATAGATTCCAAACTTAACATTTAGATTCCTTATAAGGCGTAGGGGTGCACAAAGAAAGTAGTTTTCAAAATTCACCTCCAAAGGGGGAGAAATGACGGTACAAATTATGTATGGGGAAACATGATTAGTTAAACTATTTTATTCAAAACTACACAAGAGTATTTCTAAAGATAAATGAGTAAAGACGTGTATTTGATTTTTTGAGAATTCAACCCCTAAGAGGGGAAAAAGGGGTAACAAAGTAAAAACAACATGATTATCATTTTTATGGTTTATCGGGTGGCTGAAATCAAAAACAACAACCATTTTAAAATGCAATGAGGTAGACGTAAGATACACCATCTTCCCTGTTGGGGTGCGATGGGGTTGAATACAATATAATACCGAAACTACTAATTCATTACGCATTCATTTCTGATCATAATATTAGTACCACCATCATAGCACGCAACCAATTTCATTTCTGATATACTTAATGTTGGCACTTATGAGATTGTACATTTTAGAATGTGCCTGGCTGCGACTATCAGATTGGATCGAGGCAATATCACAATGCACACATGAGTAGCGATAGCGGCCGTGTTTGGTTATTTCGTTATTCTTGCTAGCTTTCATGCAATATCACTGTTTTGGTTTTAACGCAATATCATGGCGAAAAACTTAACTAATACAAAATATAATATATTTATAATATATATGTATATTATACAGGGATATATACCGAGCAAGTAGCAGTTATACACATTCTAACACTTGTACCTGCGAACTGAAAAATTGCAAATAATTTTAATATCGTAAAAAACATAGAATTACTAAGACGATAGACGAACAACACGAGATACGTAAGTATTTTTGGCGAAGCTGAAACAGACATGCCTTACTCCAAGTTTACCGCTCGCTCCGATTTTCCGGTTAATCAAATTCTAGAGTCAAAAATAAATAAATTAAACAATTAAAAAAACCCGCCTGCATAAAACCAGGACTGAAAAGAATGAAACAAGTGAAACGAAAAGAATTAAGTAATTAAGCCCAAATGAGTAAAAATGAATACAGAACATACCTTGGCGAAGCTAGCAGTAGTCATCCCGTAGCGGGTAAAGCTAGCAGTCATGTCATTGTTGTTTTATCTGCGGGGCCTCCGCCCCTCGAGCCCCTCTCACTATCTTCTAGCTTGCATTGACCATCTTGCATTATAAATATGTCATGTGTTTAATATTCTACTATTCAAGTTTTTTCATTTGATACCCATATTAAGGGAGTTATTAAAGAACATGTAACGGACTACTTTGTGGCGGTCATTTTGGATTTGAAATTTGTCATAGAGTACAGTGTTATACCAGTTAAGAGGTTGAGGAAAAAATATATAAAATTGTATTGCGTAACGAGAACGTGAGGTTTATACCAAATATCAGATCAATCTGTCTAAGGAAGAGAGTGAAATTTTAGTTAACGACTAGATTTGACTTTAACAAACATATAAGCGGGGCAAGTTGAATACAACCACTTAATGAAAACGGATTTAGATTCACATATTTACCAAAATCGAGTGCTACTTTTGCTGCAGATTGCAAAGCTAGCTCTTTATAGTTAAGTCATAACTTCGCTTGTTGTCATAAGGGGCTTGAACATTTTTTTTTCATCTGACCCTTGATACAGCCACCTAGCGAATGTTAGACTACTGGTATCATCGCAGGTGTGTTGGTACATGTAGTACGATACTTCGTGGTCCACAATATCTTACATTAGCGAGCTGCTAACGTATAATTCCGGCTACGAGATTATATCAGTGCAAGTACTCGCCTTTAAGGAACTTCGAATCGTTACAGTTCTCAAACTGCCCCGCAGTTTGGCGTAACATTGTTATATGGTACACATATGTTTATTTTCATGTTATTTTAATAAAAAAATAAAATAAAAGGAAATCAATAATTATTTTTAAATCTCTATTCAATGATACCCCACTGGATATCCAACTATCGATTTTTATTTATAATTTTTTACAATGTGGCGTCTCGTGGTCGCAAGTTTTAATTTTGATTATTGCCATATCTTTAGTGACATCTGCACAAAGAAGACGAATCAAATGACGTTTGAATCATCAAGATCGGTCCACGCGTTTGATCTCTAGTTAGCCACAAAGGAACCAACATATGTACATACATACATATATAGACTGTGAAACACATTACCCGGCTTTGCGTTGCGCAGTCGGGTAAAAACACGGTATGTTTTCCAAGCAAATGAACTGTCGAACTTTAAATGACATTTTAAACATCAAACTTTTATGAAATTATGGCGTTAACAAATTCACAGAATGTGCTATCAAAATCTATGAAAGATTGAGCATAGACGGCCTCTACGCTCGTAGCACTACGTCGTCGTAGCATGGTTTACCCATTATATAGTGATAGCTTTGTATTTTATTTAACAATTTGGCCTGTCTTTGTGTGAGATGTCTGCGAATGTAAATTACAACTTTATCATTGAAAGAAAAAAACCGGCCAAGTGCGAGTCAGACTCGCCCACCGAGGGTTCCGTACATCATAAAAATGATATGAATGATTATGGGGCGCGGACCGTCCCGAAACATGTCGAGCTGTTTTCGACTTTATAGACGTGAGTAACCCGGTCTAAGTATATTAATATGTCTAATACTCACGGGAGTTTTCTATTTAAAATCATAAAAATGATTAAAAATCCCTTTACCCCCTAACCCCGTTTTTATCCCTCAGGGGATGAATTTCGGAAAACGTGGAATACGGTTTTCTTATATATTATCAGAAAGTCTATAAACGAAGTTTCCAAGTCTGCAACCTGAAAAATTATTCACACCTCATAAAAACTTTCAACCCCTTTTTTATCCCTTAGGGGATGAATTTTGAAAAACGCTAAATAAACTTTTCTTGTAAAGTATCAGAGGCTATAAACGAAGTTTTAAGTCTGTAACTTAACAAAATATTCACATCTCATACAAACTTTCAACCCCCTTTTTTATCCTTTAGGGGATGAATTTCGGAAAACACGGAATACGGTTTCAAGGAACCGTAGACCTCAGTATATAGTTTAAATTTCAACTCGATACCTCCACGCACTCCTGAGATAAAGGGTCTTGACGGACAGACGGACGGACGGACAACAAAGTGATCCTATAAGGGTTCCGTTTTTTCCTTTTGAGGTACGGAACCCTAAAAAAAAATGGTTGCCTGTAAAGTCGGTATACGGGCGAAAGTTTTACGTGACAACGACTTTGAGTGGTAAAATACTGTGCTCGAGTGGAAGGGACGCGTGCCTTTCACTTTTTATGTCTGTCTCTCTCGCTCTTAGGCGGGCTAACCATGCCCGAGTGGAAGGGACGCGTGCCTCTCACTCGCTCTCATTGTGAGCGCATAACGTGAGCGGAGCGTAACGCAGTTTCTTGAAGTGTCACCCGGCAAACCAATTTATAAGACGTTGTCACGTCAAAATGGATAAGTTTTGTTCGACGCCTCAAATATATAATTTTTTTTTAATTATAAAAGTGTCCTGTATAAGCATGACTCATACTAGACGGGACGAGGCAATCTGTCGATTTCTATAGAAATAATCACATGATAGCTCGGAGCCCTCGGATGTCACGTGACGTTTTCTATAGAAACTGACAGATCGTCGCGTCCCGTTCTAGTGTGAGTCATCCCTTAACCCATTCACTGCTAATGACGACACGTTGTCGTCACCCCGCTACGCGCCATTTCCGCTACAAAGCGGGAAATGCATGTTATTGGCTACGGCGTAGCGCTACGAAAAATCTTTAGCAGTGAATGGGTTAAAGCAAAAATGATGAATGATTAATTCAGAATAAGTAATACCTACAGAGAAAATAATGATATGCTGTACTTAGTTTCCTAATTTTAGTTTATTAAAGGATAAAGGTATTCATTTACAGAAAAACATTATTTATGAACCACAAAAGTTAACGAAACACGCAAGGACCAGAGCATAAATTCGAATTTTGATTAAAAAAGTTCGCCGCCTGTTGTAGTTAAACTTTTTAATATAAAATGGAATTTTGTGTCGGTCAGAAATTACTATCCGCTTTTAATTAGTGTAGCAATTTTTAAAAAGGAGATGGAGTGGATACACCAGAACACATTTGACACATTTTATAATCAAATTTTCAAGGCTGCATTTTTGTATATCTAATCAGGAGTTAAGCGTTTTTTTCGACCTCATAACACTGCATTTCCACCAGATTCACCACATTGACTTGATTATGCCACCTCGATGCCAAGGCATCCAGTGCCCAGGGCTGCGTCCTCCGTCTGTAATATGTGATATCTCTCTCAATTTATAACTTATATACAATAATATAGTATAATTATATATGTAGTAGAGTGAGTAATTAAAAAATACATCAAATATTTATGTATTATAAATAAGAAATGATTTGATTCTTGTTTTATAACTGTATAATTTATCATAAACTTTAAATAAATTTGCCTGTAAATAAAAAATCTTTCCAACCAAATCAGAAGGCATTTTTGGCCTTTTTGGATGGCTAGGCTTAGCGGCTGGCCAAAGAAGCTGCCAGGTCTCTGGTTGCCTGGCTTCGATATCTCTTTTAAAGGGCCAAATAAACTTACTTTGATGATTGAATTCTAATAAATAATAATAGTATCCTTAGATTTTTGTAACACAATGTTCAAATCCACTGGCCATTCGTCCGTGAACGTATGATAAGAGCTTAGGTAATATCATAAATTGTTTCCTGCCGCTATTCTGGCACAATATTAAGCTTAGCTGACATGAATAGTGCGATAGATCCGATTTCGGATGTAGGTTGAAAAAATCATGGCCTCAAGCGAGACTCAAACTTACGTGATACACAGGGTATCCTCAAGTTTTTTATTTCTATCTAAAAAATAGTAAAGTCTAATTGCACCTATGGATCGGTGCCTGATATATTCAAATCGTATCGCGAGATGAAGAACGTTATGTTGTATTACACTCGTCAGAAAAGTTAGATATTGTTTCGTGCTTTATTGACTAACTAGGAAAGCAATGGTTAATTCTACTTTTGGTACCTTTCTTGTTTTTTGCTTGCTCAGTTCTAGTATAGAATAACTAATATACAACTCCAAGGGTAAAGTAGAAAACGCCGTCAGAAAACAAAATATAACCAGTAATGAGCTAAGAGGTTATTGCCACAAAAGCAAAATACTATTTGCCAAGTTGAATGTGAACTTGCACTGTGTTTATGTGACATAAAAAAATAATCCTGTATCATATCTGTAGTGTATTGAGGTTTGCATAACCTGTCTCAAGCGTAAACGTCTGACCCAGGAGTGGGGGTCGGCAGTTGCCGTCAGACCACCGCCCGGGATACAAGGGTAGACGGTACGTCGGTGAGCCAGATTCACGTGTCCACGGTATCAATCAGTAGGACATTACATGTGGCGACGAGAAAAAAATACTAAAGTTAAATTAGATTCCGAAATCATTAAAACAACAAAAGAGAGGAATAGTAAACATCCAAATAGGCGTTTCAAAGACTACCGCTGCTTTTGCACAAAAAAATGGATTTACGTTGCATTAATATCGGATTTTATAATAATGAAACCAAGTGAGTTGTTTTAAACGAAGTTGTTTACTAAGCCTTTTACATAAAGTTATGCGTGCATTTTAATATAAAAATCTGGGCTGACGTAACCAAAGCATAGGAAACTAGTGAGTTAATATGACGGTGACTTCGACCAAAGTACCTACTAATATCTTCCTAAGCATTAGAATGTTCCTTTGTGCAATTATTAAATGAATGTAAATGATAACTTGCACATTATGGTTACTATAACGTAGATAGTCGAGCGTTAAAAAATAAAATAAAGGTACCTACATAAAATACCAACTAATTAGGTATAGGTAAATCAAATTAAGTACATGACCTCGACATCGTTAAGCGTGGACAGCGTGGTCCATGAATTTGAACTATGAAATTTACAGAAACCGAAGATACCTGCATCTTTAATTTTGCTTAACTTATAATGAAAAACATACCGGATATATATTATGCCGATGAAAACACTATACGTTTAAACATATAATATGTATGTGTATATGGTACGGACGGACGAGTTTCACTTAATAATAATGCCCGAATATGGATCTATTATTTTGTCATAAATATATTGTTGCTGAATGCGTGGCAAGTGTAATGGCCATGGCGGACAGGGTCATTCCACGTCATAGGACAAGCCCTTAACAACATACAATGGTGGACGTACTCGTATCGTCACTATAAATCTAACATCTTAGACCAGTGCGACCAACATACTGGTCCGTATTGAGTATTGTATTATAAGCAGCAGAGTAATAGATCTAATATAGCAGATACAATTATCTGGTTATTGAATTAAGTAAAACTTACAAGAAACTACTCAATCAAAACATGTAACTGTCATGTGTTTGTTATGATAATTGAATTACAAAGCTGACTACTAGATTAGTTAAAGCAGATACAATTATCTTGTTACTAAATTAACTAATACAGGAAATTACTCAATCTTGACATTTAATTGCCATGTGTATGTTTGTATTCAATAATATAATTAAAAAAGCTGACTGCCAGATCAGTTGTAACAGATACAATTATCTGGTTCTTAAATTACCTAATACATGCAGGAAATTACTCAATCTTTAACAAATGGTAGGATTGGTACCTAAATCTCACAGACTGTCGAGTTTTACTTAACATTGATCAGTGTTTATTATTTTGCCATGAATATGATGGCAATAAATGGAAATCCAGTGGTCTGGTTATTAAGTTAACTAACACAGCAGATTACCGACTCTGGGCATTAAATTGTCATGTATAACTGGAAATCTAGTGGTCGGGTTATTAAGTTAACTAACACAGCAGATTACCGAATCTGGACATTAAATTGTCATGTACATATTAAACACAGCAGATTACCGAATCTGGACATTCAATTGTCATGTACATATTAAACACAGCAGATTACCGAATCTGGACATTTTAATTGTCATGTATGAATTAAACACAGCAGATTACCGAATCTGGACATTAAATTGTCATGTACATATTAAGCACAGCAGATTACCGAATCTGGACATTTTAATTGTCATGTATGAATTAAACACAGCAGATTACCGAATCTGGACATTAAATTGTTATGTATATATTAAACACAGCAGATTGCCGAATCTGGACATTAAACTGTCATGTATGGACTAAATTGGTACTTACAGCAGGTTATTAAATCCGGACATTCAATGGTCATATTGTATGAATTAAACACAGAAGATTAATTGTCATGTAAGGAAAAAAACAAGTTATACCGTATGCTGGTAAATGTATCTGATACCGAAAGAAGTAAATTATACAATAATATATACATAAAATATGTGTATACCTACAGAAAAAAAGTTACTGACTTAGTTACAACAGATACATTTATCTGGTCATTACATGGACTTGAGCAGATGGATCTTACAAGAATCTGACCGTTGAACGGTTTGATTGCAGGTCGCCCAAACCATATCATCGACGCCCACTTTAGACAAGTTCGATTGTGAAGGGGACCCTACTTCAGTCGGCGTTAGGTGGGAACGCTGGAAGAGGGCGATGAGAATCTGCACTGCTACCACGAAAATCGAACGATTGCGGATTTGTATCTTCATCTCTGTCACACTTGCATATTGGAGTGACAAAAAGGTTTTCCCGTCAATGCCAATTTTCGAAGTTCGTGGTAGGCATGCTGATTATTGAATGACTTGATTACATTGTCCCCTAGTTGTTGTTCGATGTAAAAAACAAAAGGCTTATCTTCATAGGAAATCCAAGTGGAATGGGTTGACATAGCCGCCATAAAATTGGAGAATGTCTGGTGGTTCAATTGAATGCCTCCATTAAATTGAAACGGGTTGTTGACATAGCCGCCACTAAATTGGAAAATGTCTGGTAGTTCAATTGAATGCCTCCATTAAATTGAAATTGGTTGACACAACCGCCATTAAATTGGAAAATGTCTGGTAGTTCAAATGAATGCTTCCATTAAATTTGAAATGGTTGACAACCTTCATTAAATTGCAAATAGTCAAGTGATTTAATATTTCAGTACAGTACTCAATGTGAAACAACAACTAGAAATACTGTTTATTGAAAATCTAAACCTTGTTTGTTCATCGAGCAAAGAATACTTAGTCTGCAATCATACAACTACAATGTAAATCTACAGTACAGGGAAAATTCAGATAAAAGAAGGGATGCTGCAGAAGCTAGTCTAATTGAAAATAGAGAAGTGTTTATCAAGAATATGGATCCCTCATGTAGTTTAGGATAAACTAACCTAACTTAAAACCGAACTTAAAATCAACGGCTGGGTCCTTAAGGCGATAACGAAAATATAATAAAATTGGTTTAACTTGTATCCACCATCATTGACTCTTTTACATGTATGTATCGCACAAAGGTACACGCAACAGTAAGTCAAGGATAACTAACAAAGCACAGAAATAGGTAAACACCATTATGAAGGTTATCCGTTATTAAGGATATTATTATCAAGGTTATCAAGTAGGAATAATAATAATACAGCAGTAGTCAAAGTAATACTTTATTGCACTAAAATTGGTACCAAATACATAAATAAACAGTTACAAAGGGTAAAAAGAGATTCCAGATAACCTTTGTGTAGGATTAGGCATTGACTCTTTATAATTCCTTGGTGTTTTGGGAATGTTGTGCTACCTACATTAAAATTGTCATGTTAAGGTCGCAGAACTATCTGCGGCCGATGGCGTGTCCTTTTAATAGTTTAGTTTGCTGTTAAACTACTAAAGCTCATGACACCAAAGTGTCTAGGTGATTACACAACAAACAATGTATTATATAATTTTAACTTTCGTGAGTCATACTGATATTAAATTGCAACGGTTAACACTCACGTATTTTTTATCACAATAGGCGTGACATGTTTCGACTGCATCGGGCAGTCATCGTCGGACAGACAGAGTGGTGTTGGTACCTTCGCGGCTCAGGCATCACTGCCCGAGACCGACGTACATGCATAGGTAACGAAACGGGGTGATTCGCCCGCGCGTGACAATGTATTGTTGGTCATAAAAACAGTCACATTAAACATCTCCTGTAAAGTGATGTCAAGGATCACATATTTATAAGCATTTAAGTTTGAATCGAAAAGCATTCAGATCGCTGAGAGCCTGAGTACTTAATATACTTACTTACCTAATTCTAACTCCACCAGATTCAATTTCTAAGTTACCTGTAATATCAGTTGGAGTTTCATGGAATTACGCCATGATACTATACCTATATAAGTAGTAACTATTTATATTTGTCCATGTTGCAAATATTAAAATGGCATTCTTATTAACAAAAATAAGAATATTTTCGAGCATAAATTAAAAAAAAAACTGAATGTCTGTAAAATGTGAGGGCTAAAAGCTTTACAGTGAATCTCAATATTTCTGACGAACATAGTAAGGGAGAGATAACATTGTTCTATGAATGCTAAACCGGGAACCCTGTGTTATAGTGGTTTTATTACATGAGGTCAAATTAAGTTTTATTATCATAATATTATACAAATATTCATAATACTGGACAAATAAATACTTAATTCCTCATAAATGATTGTACCATAAACCTAAACCCTATAGCTTATGTTAATGTCATACTAATTATTTCTCACATTAAAGACGCTTAAATGCGTAATGTACCAACTTCACATGTATCAGTATTTAAGGATTTACGGAAATGCTAGTTAATAAACTAACACGTACCTACAGTGGATGTATTGAATCAAACTTTGGTTTTATAGCACAAATTACAATGACTTATATGATCCCTTAGATTGCACCTGATAATGCAAGCTAAGGGATATTACTAAACAATAAAATAAAATAAAGAAGTAAGCCATTGAAGCCTTACTCAGTCTAATTATAGATATACCGCCATATTCATAAAAACTTAACAGATTCCCTATATGTTTTGTCCCTTTTAACAAACGCAAATGTCAAATTGACAGATAAAGAGAAACGACAAATTAGTTAAATTATATAGTTAACGGAGGTTTGATGAGCGTTTATGAATAACGGCAATAGTCGCTTTCAGTGATATTGACAGATTTATAATAAATAACAAATACACTTATTAGAATAACATAAACTAAGTTATCTAAATTACAACAAGACATTAAGTTTGCTAAAATATTTATGAATGTTGAAACACACATAGTTACATAATATGATGTCCATAATTATATTTACTTTGGTAAACAGTATTTTCAAACTATGTAGCACAGTGTATTCAACATCACGTGAGCTAATCATGGTTTTTACCAAACTAACAGCCGATTTATGATTGAATGGATCTAACTTTGCGTTCATGTCTACGTAACTGTTGAGTTAATTTAGATGAGAATCATATAAGTGGAAGTATTTAATGATAACAACGGTAAAACATACAGGCACGTGATCTAAAAAAAAACAACAACAAAAAAACAAAAAACAAAAAGAAAACAAAAAAAAAACAAAAACGAAAAGAGAAGAAAGGGAAATCGATAGTATCAGGAGAATTATCGAGAAAGGAGACTGAGAATAATTCGGGATCAGATGAAGACAGTGATGTATATTAGAAATCCAAATTCGGAGAAGTAATTTATATAATATAATAAATAACTAGTTTTGATAACTGATTGATAAGATGCAAACTAATAAAGAAAAAAACAACAAGGAAGGGATGTAGTGTATTGAGGTTTGCATAACCTGTCTCAAGCGTAAACGTCTGACCCAGGAGTGGGGGTCGGCAGTTGCCGTCAGACCACCGCCCGGGATACAAGGGTAGACGGTACGTCGGTGAGCCAGATTCACGTGTCCACGGTATCAATCAGTAGGACATTACAATATCCTTGGGAAAAAGTAAGTACCGGTTTTGTAATTAAACTTTTATGGACCCTGTATGCTCCATTTGTGTTTTACTCTTATGACTTTATTATTACCTACTGTATTAAAATACTCCTAACATTCGTCTAATGGGTTATGTTATGTAAGACGCAATTATGTTTCATTTGTTTTACAACTTGTCTTGTTACTGTTGTATGTGTGGGTCAAATCTTGGAAACTAAATTATAAATACGTCATGACGACCCATTCCCGGCCAAACTACGGTGAGCTTACTCAATACCCCGTAATACGGCCACCATACAACCGTTTTTTTGCTAATTACGTATGACTCAGCTTATAAGGTCATGCATGAATGTCATGAGAAAGACGCGCACGCTAAATAGACCGCTTACAACGCGGGCCTGCCGGACGATGTTAAGCAATATTTCTACAAACAATTTGTTTTTCTGAGCTGTAATTATTGTGTATTTGTCACAGAAACTGGGTGATACAACAACGTAAACTAATGGTAGGTAGGCAGTCACTTTTGTAACAACTAGTGTTTTCGCCAAATCTTTAGGATAAGGTTGCTAAGGAACCACAAGCCAGGCCCGCTAAGCCGTGCCAAGAAGATGATTGGTATCGCGATATCGCAAAAATTAAAATATGTCACTTGCATGTAGAATTTACAGGGTGGTTCAAAAATACGTTGACGTAATATAGTCAAATGTCGAAATTAATCAAAATAGTGTAGTTATCGAAAAATCGATTTATTTTGTCACAAATTATTGCAGTTTTAAATTTTAATTATATTTCTACGTATACAGTCCACGTATACAGTATAACGTTAGAAAAATAATGATTCGTCAGCGAATTTTTGGGCCAACCTTTTTGAATAAAATTATTTATACAAAAGAGGCAAAATGGGGTAGTTTTCTTGTCGCTTCTTTGTGCCCCCATAAGCCAGTTAGGGAAGCGTTCGTAAGTTGTATGTATGTTATTCCTCACAGGGTTTTTTACAAATTATAATTTTTTAAATTTTAATTATAGAATGCTCTTCAGGCTATGTATTACTAGCTTTATAAGCCCCTCTGGGCATTGTAGACCAACCTTTGTTTTTTGTTAATTATTTTTATATTTTTGTATGTAGGTAGTTTGCACAAGTAACTTTTTTGATTGACGGGGAGAATTCGCATTCTCTCAGTCATCATCTTAACCCAGTGAAAACGAGTGTTGTAAAGGGCTCATGGTGTTAATAAATGCGATTAATCCGTTCTAGTAGTGTTTAATTTCAATATTTATACAATGTGTATGTAATTCTGCTGGAGGTAGATAGTACCTACTTAGATATTTTTTATATAAAAAAAATAATGTACTTCATGTAAAATATAAACTTATTATCGAATTATTCTCTATCAATAAAGTGGGACCGTATTTCCAAATTGCATCGGCTTCCATATTGGCAAAGAGGAATTCCCAATTTCTGCAAGGCCTGTCGGTGCACTAATCTAAGAGTTCGGTCTAGCGGACAAATAGAATTTGGCTTTTGTATTTTTAAGTTTCTTGACGTCGCTTACTACTATATAGATAATGTACAGTCAAGTGCAACAATATGTATAGGTATTAGGTTATTAAAATACATTGACGAAATTATGGAACGTTGTACATCTAGTGAGACAGAGTTTTGAGTGATTTTGATGCATTTGTATTGTGACATGACATGAAGAGATCGCTCTTTAGTGATAAAACTGCCTATTGGTTACCTATTATTTTGTTTGCTGTATTCCCTGTTATAATTTCTTTTGAGGTGTGCAATAAAGATTGTTTGTATTGTATTGTATAACGCTTTGCCAATAGAGGCGTGAGTGATATTTGTGAATATATTGTTCGCTTCGATGTAGCCGACATACTGTAGCGGCCAAGTCACCTGTACCTTGGTTGCTACAGTACAATATAAATAAATAAATAAATAATAAATATTGTGGGACAATCTTACACAAATATATGTGACACAATCTTTTTTGTACCGCCATAAGAGCGTGTCACATATTTTTACGGCCTTCATAGCGGAATACTATTGCGGGTGGGACAATCCATGTAAAAGTAACGCGAGTCACGACTTCAATACGTGTTTATTTGAATTGCTTGAATTACAGATGGAATTCTATGGAAAGTAACACTTATTTAGAGATGAATTATCACTTGAGTTTGCATCATGAATAAAAGGAACATGCAACAAAATTGTGACTCACGTTACTCTTGCCGCGGATTGACCCAGGTGACTACTAAAAAATCTGAACAGTTACTATAACGCTATGACTATGCTCAGATATCAGTGAATACCCTGGTTGCTTCGATATATTATCTGGTAAACTGTACAGTCGCCATCAGAGATATGAGAGCAGCTAAGGTGCTCATAAATATCTGAACACGCCTCTATTGTCAAAACGGTAGTCTTGTTAAGATATTTGCGATGGCGACTATACAGTTACCCCAGCAAAGATACGGTTTTGACAGACATCAAATTATAATATCCTGATTTTCTCAAATTACGTTCGAATGGGATATTTAAGATAATACCTATATGCAAAAATCCTATGAAAAGTTCTTCCGGAAGTAGTAAAGAAATTAAACTTAACTAAGTAGATATTTTAAATTTACGGTAGTAAATATTTTCTTCTTTATAAACATGACAACATATTTGTCTTCTATGTATTAAAAGCGAAACCGAAGAAAAATTATTCACGTAAAACCGTTAAATCTACAAAATGTACAGCACGGGTGATATATGTGTTATTTCGCTAGAAACAAATAGTAATAGGTCGAAACTGGTCCTGACAATTGTAAACGACTATAACACATTATTATAGCTATACGTATAACAATCTGACCAAAAAAAAAACATACATATTATTTTGTGACGAACAGCATGTACTTCACGATATTTTGTTGGATTTTGTTGCCTACATAATACTAGATTTGCGATTATTCATTAGGCTAAAAAAATAGCTATTTTATATTATTTCCATACAAGCCGTCAGTTCAATGACTGGATTAAGTGTTTCTAACACGAGGCTAGCCGTGAATTATGCAGCGAGAGCTCATCAATATTCCGGCTGTCGTTAATCTGTCTGTCTATAATCCAGCCGGTTTAATTAATCGCAGAGAAAAATAAAAGCAGGCTCCGGATCTGATTTTAATAATAAATCAATTTGTAAGCGCATCGCGGATTTCAGCGCGCCTGGTCGAAACGTTTCGAATAATTTTATGGAAAATTTCCAATTGCATTTTGAATTTTAGTACTTACGTACTAACGTAGATTTACGTACTTACGTAGATTGAGGCTGAGGTAAACGTCCCAGGTGTTTTCATTTCGTGATAAATATAATAATAATAAAAATCATTTATTTCGATTGAGATATACGTATAGGAGCCAAGTTTCAAATTCATGACGTTCGGATTGAATCTTTCTCATAAGTTAATGCTAGAGTGCTGGGCCACCAACGCGCTGTTTTAATTCTTTTTTTCATAACGACATGGTATAATTTGTAAATCATATGTGCCCTAATTGTACCTTAAATACTAAAAGGGGAGAAAATATTGTAGACTACTCGGAGAAGCTCGTTCGCCGCCTGCAGGAATTTGGCCTTGATCGCCACAGATATTCAGGGCGCAAACGCAGCGAGCGTGATGGGCACCTCTGCATCGGGGACCAATTGGGGCGTTTTACATATTTAAGTTTATATTAATTTAGTTTTAGTAATGATTAACATAAGTTTAATTGAATGATATGTTTTTTATTTATATGGTGAATTAATAAGTTACTAATAAGTTTTATGTTCAAAATGTAATTTTTGATAAAAGCGTTTAGCGCTGAGTTTCTTTGGTATTATCATCCAACCTTCATAAGCATGTGAACTTTCAGCCTATTCGAATAAGGGGATGTTAGTCAAGATTTGACCTTAACAAACACACACGTACGTTGCAAGTTAAATAAAAGCTTGCAAAATATATCCTCCTGTTGCAGGACTAGCTACTTCGTTCTAAAAACAGCAAAAATATGCTCAGAATATTTAAGTTTGCGCGAGTTAAAACGTTGTGAACATGAGCCGTATCTACCGAGTTGTTATCAAGCTCAAATAGAAGGAAAGTTACAAGCATCGGAGACAGGACAGTAAAAATAAACGCAGAACTTTGACTTTACTATGTCCGAGGTATTTAAAAAAATTGCAAAAAAAAATACGGTTTATTGTCAATTGTCTGTATGTATGTATGTAAACACTTTATTGTACAAATACAGGTTAATTAAAATTTAACAATAGGAATACAGTCGGTACAACAACAAAAAATGAGAGAAGAATAGAAAAAAGGAGAGGTGAGTGTCTAGTTTGTGATTGGAAAATAGATTTATTTAATTTTAAACTTTGAATTAAACAAAACAGAGTTAGTAAGTATTTAAATAATACCGCCCCTAGGTGTAACTACAGCTTTACATATGTTGTATAACAAATTAGGATATAATTCAGTGATTGGTCACATTTGTAAATTTTCATAGGCATTTTTCATACAATTGTCATATTGGTTAACGTCCCTGATACTGCGATATTATATTTCCACTATTTCTTTCATTTGGTTACACGCATTAGGAAGACGCCTAGCGACATTTACCGAAAGTACCACTTATATTTTTTTATATTGCTTCATCATTCATCATCATTTCAGCCTGTAAGCGTCCACTGCTGAACATAGGGCTCTCCAGTCGAACTCCAGCGCGACCGGTCTACAGCCACCTGCATTCAACGAGACCCAGCGATCCTCACCAGGTCGTCGGTCCATGTCGTAGGTGGCCGTCCCACACTGCGCTTTCTAGTACGTGGTCTCCATTCAAGTGCCCCATTGGCCATCCGACCTTCGCGCTATATGGCCGGCCCATTGCCACTTCAGCATGCTGGTCCTACGGGCTGTCAGTGACTTTGGTTCTTCTACGGATCTCCTCATTTTTTACTCGATCTCGTAGAGAAATGCCATTTATATTGCTTGGGATTACTTAAACGTCTGTTTTACAACTTTTCTGTGTTATGGACCTAGACTTGATTTATACTTGCCGTTGAATTTACATTGTTTCAGCACAAAATGGGAACGATTTATTCTACTTTTACAAGACCAGAAATAAAAGGCTTTTCGGCTAGACTTCGTTTTCAGGGTCGAATTGTGTCTAAAGCCAGATCAGGCTGAGTTTGCATCGATTTTGATACGATATGACTGCGCAAGTGTTAGTTAGACGTCGAACTACTATGACATGATGACATTTACTTAACTCTTTCGCGGTCTGTGCTGTCAAAATCGATACAAGCTTAGCTTAGTCGGACTCTAGTCAAAGACAAAAACTTGCACGTCTGCAGTCACCTGCTAGTCTATTATGGTCGGATTTTTATCTTCTACCGCCGTGGCTGTCACGTTCTAACAAGCATGTAAGTGCGAAAGTGACGCATAGCGTGATAGTCGATAAAATGGCTACCATGCTAACCCTCCTGGAATAGCTCCTGCTATGAAAAAAATATCTGATGCAATCTTATTCGTAAGAGGGTGTCACATATTTTTGAAGCCGCCATAGCGGAAGATACTATTACAGGTATGCAATAGATATGTAATACCCGATGTTTTTTGACAACGAGACAATAATATCACGTACAGGGTTATTATGATACCAAGCGGATACTGTGATACTTGCTGGACAACGGTTTGTCACCATTAAATGTCAATTTATGATATTTTTAACAGGTATTCACATTTGACAGCAATCACCGCCGCACAGCGGCAGGAGCGGGCGTGACATTAAGCCCAAAGGTCGCGGGTTCAAATCCTGCCGGCTAGTACCAATGAGTTTTTTGGAACTTAATCGCTTTTCGGTGATGGAAAACATCGCGAGGAAGCCGGACTAATCCCAATAAGGCCTAATAGTTTACCCTCTGTGTTGGAAGGCCAGATGGAAGTTGATTTCGTTAAACTAGCACCTACGCCAAATCTTGGGATTAGTTGCCAAAGGGGGGATCCGCTCCCTGAGCCGTGGCATGAGCCAGGAGAACGCTAGGAAGAAGAAGATTGGCGGGATGAACACCCTGAACAGCAAGAAATATTTGACTATTCATTATTATTGCGTAGTAAATTTATTACAAAAATGTTGCCCTTCAAAGGGGTCATGAATATCAATAGCCGATATAACGAGAATGTCCTCGGTGATCGATCAATCAAATTGACTGGTACCTATAGTTTAATAAATTACCCAACAGTTTCAATAATCAATTACTAAAAACACACATAATTGTGGTTATGATATTGACTTTCACGGTACAAGTTCTTAACAGATTCGCTAAAAACACCTAGTTACGGGAACTGTCTCTTAATTTGTTGATTATTATTAATAAACGATGGAAGTTTTTGAACACAATTCGCTATATAATAGCGATATCTTTTTTTTTTTCAAATAAACTGCAAAAAGTCATCCACTGGGTCAGTGTCATCCACTGGGCCGTCTACCTTACGTCACGCTCATAGTTTATACAAAAACGTGTCGTAATGGAAATGTTCCTTATGGGACATTTTTTTAATTATCAGAATGGAATCAGCTGGTGATTCAGGCAAGTCCAGATCTGGAAGAATCAGGTTCACGAGTTTTTTTTTTTTAAATGCTCAATTACTTTTTCATGTCATTAATCTTCAATAATTCAAGGTGACACAGAAAGTGCTGTGGCAACCACTTCAATAAAACGAAGTCCCAAGTCGATTTTAGTAATTTCAATTAGACGTGCCTATCGAGCTTAACAAGACAGACATTTTAGGGCAGGTGTTTCATTTCACCATTTTTAAAAGGGTTCACTGGCCCTTAAGTACTCTTGGGATTTGAAGCTCTTAGTAGGATAATATTTATACACATATCCCGTCGTCATACTTACTCAAATACGTATATATAGACGACGATATGGTCAGTGCCACAAGCAACACCACCACCATTTTACTCGTACTTATCATGTCTTTCCCAGCACGGAACAATGGTGTTCCGGAGTTCGCGGAGTCGAAGCCAATACGCAGACGCTTTCGACAATTTAATGAAATGAAGGGATACACCGAGCGGATGTTGCACCTGCCCGAGTCATGAGACGCACGCAGTGGCAGCACCCGCTAGGGTGTAAGGACTATTGAGATTTAATGGAATCTAAAATATACTGGACTATTAGGTGGAAGTGGTGGACTAAATACTGGGTTATATGTATGTCTTTCCCATCACGGAACAATGTTGTTCCGGACCTTTGGGAGGCGTACGCGGAGCCGAAGCCAACACGCAGAGGCCCTTTCGACAATTTAATGAAATGTAAGGGGTACACCGAGCGGATGTTGCACCTGCCCGAGTCATGGGACGCACGCAGTGGTAGCACCCGCTAGGGTGTATAGACTATTGAGATTTAATGGAATCTAAATATACTGGACTATTAGGTGGAAGTGGTGGACTAAATACTGGGTTATATGTATTATTATTTGTATGTCTTTCCCATCACGGAACAATGGTGTTCCGGACCTTTGGGAGGCGTACGCGGAGCCGAAGCCAACACGCAGAGGCCCTTTCGAGAATTTAATGAAATGTAAGGGGTACACCGAGCGGATGTTGCACCTGCCCGAGTCATGGGACGCACGCAGAGGCAGCACCCGCGAGGGTGTATAGACTATTGAGATCTAATGGAATCTAAAATATACTGGACTATTAGGTGAAAGTGGTGGACTAAATACTGGGTTATGAAGAATAAAATCGGACGTCTGCCTAACAAAATGGCAATCAATTTTATTTCCGGCAGACGGTGACTCGCCCACATAAGATGGACAAAAAGCGACATCTAAGATGGCTCAAGGGCAACACCGGTATGGGGGCTGGGGGTAGAGAGGTGTCACTGGACTTTAAACATATAGCCAATTCGCCACTTAGGTTTCCACATCTACCCTCGAGAACACAGCTCTCGCGACCCCACTCTGGACGGCCGGTTAAGGCAAGCCAGAGGCGGAGGACTTGGTCGGACGACGGAGTCCCCCAGGAGCGCTCAGGTACGTGGGGTCGCTACTCCCCAACAGCTCGCCACAAGCTGCCCTGCGTTGACTGATTGCACCGGTCGAAACCAGTGGGCGATGGGGTCGTCACATCACATCCCTACGCCTTTATATGTATTATTATTATTATTATTTTATCTCATTACCTGGTACTCGTAAACTATCAATCTTGAACGCAGCATGTCATCGTCTAACTTAGTCTAACTCGTATCTGAATTTTTGCACATAAAAATAATTAAAAAGCAAAGAAAATTAAAATTAACTTCCGTATATTCAGGTAGGTAATACCTACCTGAATGATATTTCCGTCCGACGTACCATTTTCGAGCCAGACGCAAAAGACTGAAAAATTACCGAAAATTTGGCAATCAAGCTCAACTCATGGGAATGTGCAAACTCGGTTGACACGTCTTGAGGACTTAATGAAGGTATAAAACGATATCCAGCTTGCTGCGTATTGGTTCCTGGAATTATGTAATTTTCTTTGCCTATAAGTATGATGACGACCTGTAACGTAAGAAAGCAAACTTGTTCGGAAACCCATTTGTATATTTTGTTCTTTTAAAAATATATTTTATTTCCAGAAATGCTTATCAACTAAATTGGTTTAACAAAGATTTCGCCGTAGTTTATTTTGCCAGACATTTAAATTGGCAAGCAAATCTTCGACGTAGGAATGCCGTACGGATTTAGCTGCGAGTGACATTTCATCAATCAATCCGATAAACGTAATGGGGAGTCTATGTGAAGTCTCTGGGAAGGGATTTCCGTCCCTTTCTTTTACGTGAAAGAAACATAGAGAGGCTAGGCTTATAGACAAGGTAAATTTGAACCTAAATTCGAATATAGCAAAATCTTTGATGTAAAAATTTGACTTTGACATAAAGTGCCCATGCCGATTACTAGAGCACTAGTACTTCTATCTTCTATAATTTTTACCTATTAACTGTTAGCGGCTTATAAAGTTATTACAATTACAATGGGACAACGTAACATACATAATATCTACAAATGTTTGTTCTACGTAGGTATGTTCTACGTAGGTAGGTATGTATAACGCAACGGAGTCAACAAGGTAATGACTTAAGGCTCATTATGATGGTGCCTACATCACATGCTTTGCCCTGTTTGTATGGTTGGGTCAAATCTTGCAAGCTACGCAAATTAGACCCTCTTCCAATAATCGACGGCTGAAACTTCACAGAAGTATGTAAGGTGGGTGACGACACAACGCTACGGTGCTATCAACCTGATCTGATTATGAAGACCGGAGAAGGTAGTCATGAGAACTATATTATAAAACAACGCATCCTTATTGTGTTTGGGTGTGTCAGAATTATCTCGGTGAAGAAAAAACAGTCTGCAGTAAAAGCATGTATCAAAAATAGTATGTTTGAGAAAACCTTATTTATGTTACGAGTATGATGTGGCGACCGAAGCTACTTACTTCAATTGTCATGTTTCATATTGTACCTATTACGAAGTTGTGCTTCCGAGTTTGCTCTGAAGGTTAAATGTTGCCAACCATCAAACATCTATCAAGAGCAAAATTCAAACTACTAAATACTAGTACTGTCCGATTTACCAGTTGATGGATGGTACCAGGATTGATACCAGGTAATTTTCCAGTGCGCAAATTTACCCTTCTTTTAAAGGAATAACCGAAAATTTCACGGTACCGTTAGTATAGCGAATTGAGTGGCTCAGCATTTAATCATATCTATTAGAATGAAACGACCGTTGTGAGATTCTGAACAGACTAATTTATTCTAAAGAACCACAGATTAGATACATGACACATGATGACATGATATAACACTATTAAGCGCATAGGTACTGTTATGTTGGCATTAGTATTACATATTGAATTTGATATAAAACCAATAATATCAGTAAGCATTTTTCTTTAACGTAAAAACCTCACCTTGAACATTAAAACTAATCTGGCGTGGTGCCCAAAAGGTCATAATATCATTATTTGTGATCGTTTTTAATAAAAGGTACCGCTTATCACATCATCATCATCATCATAGGTATATTTAAGAGCTGGGCTCTTGTGGTTGGAGTAACTTCCAATTGCATCTATCCTCTGCCTTTTCTTTGACTGCCTGATGCAATACAAGGTTTACTTTTTCCTTTCCTGCCTTCCGCTTTTAAACTTTCCCTTCCATGTTGTTCTTAATAAATCATCGTGTCGTATTAGGTGTCCAAGCATTTTCTCTCTTTTATTTTGATGCTTCTTAACAAGCTTTTCTCTTTCCTCAAACAAACTCAAGACTTTTTCGTTGCTCTTTATTTCCCTCCAACTTTATTTCCATACGACGCCATCACCACATCTCGAAAGCTTCCAGCCTCTCCCTATCGCGTTGCCTCATTCACCATCAATCGCGCTATAAAGACCATTTAGAAATGAACCTTATCAACAAGCCACAAACTGGTACCTTTCACTGAAACGCGCACATTCAGTGAAAGGTATGGTTGAACCCGGATAGCAATATTTCATTAACGCTTTTTAACGCTTGGTAGCCTTGCTGACGTCGGGGCAGGAATGGCAAGGTTCCAAATGTACGTCACGGATCAGATAACAACCTCATCTGGAACTATGTCGCTATATCGTGTTACGTTGCTCTCAAAGTGGTGCAGCGTCTTGCCGGATACAGAATTTTGTCTTGATATAGCCATTCCAACTACCTACTATTATATATGTTTATTTTATAGTAAAAGGTACTACTTTGTCGGTTGCCGTTAAGACGCTAATGCCATAAAGATTTATGTAGAAATGAACCTTATCAACAAGCGACAAACCACCGTTGTACCTTTTACTAAAACGCCCATACATGCTTCACTGCACAAAATAGGATTTCCTTGTTTGCAAAATTGGTTTGCCCGAGGATACAAATGTCATTGAATAAGTTCGCCTCTATATAAAAATTACTTAGGTTTCTTCTTCTTCCTAGCGTATGCCACGGCTCATGTAGGGAGCCTGGGGTCCGCTTTGGCAACTAATCCCAAAATTTGGCATGTGTGCTAGTTTTACGAAAGCGCTAGGCCTTATTGGTCCACGTTCCTCTGTACTCTAAGTCTCTCATCGTTGTAAATATTGTCCAAGCGAGGAGCGACATGACCGCAATCCACGAGCTCGAGCTCTGAGAGCGGAATGAGCATTCATAGATTACGTCGCATATTTTATAGCGTAATTTAGAGTGATTTGAAGTGCTGTTTAAGATATAGGTATACTATTTATAGTTTTTAGATAGAATATGAACTAAACGTTATAAATGCATATTCATTTATGTAAAAAGTAAAAAAGTGACTGTTTATCCAGAAAACTTGGACAATGTTCGCGTATATCCACCAAAATTTACTAAATTTAACAAATTAAATTAATTGAATTTTACTCAATAGTTTAGTGTGAAAATGCTCAAAACTGTTTCATTTATTCCATACAAGACTATGTACTAAACAACATGTTTGATTGTTTTTTAAGATTTTATAGCAATAAGTTTGAAAACAAGATAGATGTTTGAAGATCATAAAACGGTAAAACAGTTAGAAAACGGTGGATTTTTCAAAAACTGACAACAACATGGACAACTTTTTTCATTAATTTCATTTAAATTAAAATAATTTTCCAATTTTTTTAATATTGTAACTATAAAAACTCATGGCACAAGGTTGAGGTAAATCGGCTGACTTTATATACCGGCCTCTTAACGAGCTATATTAAGCCTACGGTCGTAACGGATTTTCATAAGTACGACATCGTACTGGTGAAAACGGCGCCAGACCCGGCTATCCGTCAGGCTCTTCAAGCCATCAAAGAGGTAGTAGGAGTTTCGGTTAGGGTAGAACCTCCCAAAAAGAGGAACTACGTCACGCAGTGCCACAACTGCCAGAGATGGGGCCACAGCGCACGTGGCTGCAACTCTTCCCCCCGGTGTGTTAAGTGCGCTGGCGACCACCCGTCCCGTGATTGCAAGCGGCCCAAAGGATGCAAGGACCCGGAAGGCAGGAGGTGTCGGAACTGCTTGGACCACAAGCTCCCCCAGTTCGCCCACACGGCCAACTGGATGGGATGCCCATGTGTTCCAAAGCGAAAAGACCCCCCCGGCAAACCGAAGTCCTCGCAGACTGGGGGACGTAAGCAAAGCAAGACGCAGGTGGCTCCTCAGGCGAATAACGCACAAGCGTTCCCTGCCCTCCAGGCCGTACGGTTAGGCGCTCCCGGTAGGACCCCGCCGCCTTCAGCGGCCGCAGCTCCCACTCCGGCGCCCTCAGCGCCCTGGTCTAGGGACCCCCGCTACAGGGGTGCTCCCGCCGTTCAAGCAGGCCGGCCTGCTCAAGCTCCCCTCTCAGGGCCCATATCGGACCTCGGAAGCCTCCTCCAACATCCAGAGTGGAGGAAGCATTACGATAACTATATGGCGTCCATTAGCGCTCGCTATTTCGCTCATTTTTCGGGCCTTCACGTCGCTTCTCACCAGTATGAATAGTACGACCCTCAAGCTTAAACCAAGTTCGCTGACCATTGGCGTGTATAACGCCAATGGTATAAGCCGAATGAAGGATGAGATTACACTCTTTCTTCGCGATCATTCCGTCGATGTTTTTCTAGTGCAGGAAACCTTTTATAAACCGTTTATGAAAAGTTTCCGAATCCCTGGTTATGAGCAGGTTAGAAATGATAGGCTCGAAAATAGGGATAAAGGGGGCACCCTCATATTCTACAAACGTAGCTTACATTGCATAAGTCTCGATCCCCCCCGACTGACAAATATGGAAGCGTCGGTCTGCCGCATATCGATGGATGGTCATCCCCCGATATCGATTGCGTCAACCTACCTTCCACCCCAACGTGACATCATACATTCTGACTTGATTAGTTTAGCGTCCTTAGGCCCCTCGGTCATCGTCGCCGGAGACCTGAATAGTAAACACGTCGAATGGGGATGCGTCGCCGGGAACCCCAACGGAACTAAGCTCAATCACCTTTTGAACGAAGGCCTCCCCTTCGATCTCCTCGTTCCCTTAGAACCAACTCACTACCCGTTTAACGTAAATCACCGACCCGACATACTCGACATAGTACTCCTAAAGAACGTAGGATTAACCCTGCGTTCTATAGAAGTATTAGACAAACTTACATCCGACCACAGGCCAGTCCTTGTGAGACTAGGACCTCACCCCAGTCACGCGGCCCCTACCAGGACACTTGTGGACTGGGAAAAGATACGCGAAAGTCTCCTAAAGACAGACTCCCCCCTACTTAGAGACATCCCTGACAATATTACCACAACTCAACAGACTGACCAAGCGATCGACTCATTTACCAGTTACCTCAACGCTGTAAAAAGCGAATGCTCAAGGGAGGTGTCGGCCGAGGTAAACCAACGCCGCCCCCTGCCAAGGGAATTGAGAGAGCTGTTAACTAAGAAAAATCGCTTCATCAAAACTTGCTCAAACTTCCCTTCCCCCGAAAACCGGCAAATCCTGAGGGCCTTGAATATCGAGACCAAACAGAGAATTGCAGAGTTTCGGGAGAACGATTTCAGGCAACTGATGGGGGAGATAGGGCCTAGTCACCACGCATACTGGAAACTAGCTCGATCTCTCAAATCGGACGGCCATTGGTCAATTCCCCCCTTGGATCGCCCGAATCACCCGACACCCGCGCTCGAGGACAGTGAGAAAGCTGAATGCCTAGCCAGTAGTTTAGAATCCCAATGTTCGCCTAGCCTCCTGCCTGCCGATGAAGCCCATGTCGAGAGGGTAAATTCAGAGGTGGAAAGGAGATCGCGTCTTCCCGTAACTTCACCCTTGGTACCGGTGTCGGTTAAGGAAGTCAGTGATAGGGTTAGGGCACTCCGCGTAAAGAAGTCACCAGGTGCGGACGGCATATCAAACCGCATGCTGAGGCTTCTACCCGCTCATCTCATCCTCATTCTGGTTGGCATCTTCAATGCCGCCCTGGCCAATAGTCACTTTCCAGCCGCGTGGAAACGTGCAACGGTCATCGGGATCGCGAAGCCGGGAAAACCCCGGCGTTCGCCCGCCTCGTATAGGCCCATCAGCTTACTTAGCTCGCTTGCGAAGCTATATGAGCGCATCATCCTCACCCGAATTCTCAGTTTCACGACTGAAAATTCAATTCTTACTGACGAGCAGTTCGGCTTTAGATCCGGACACTCGAGCGTCCACCAGGTGCACCGCCTCACGGAGCACATAACCTTCGGGTTTTCGCGATTTAGGGGGTTAAAGACTGGTGCGATCTTTCTTGACGTTGCAAAAGCCTTCGACAAGGTCTGGCATAACGGTTTGGTATACAAACTATATCAAATCGGAATGCCGGACAGACTCGTACTCATAATACGAGATTTCCTTACGGACAGAAGCTTTTGCTACCGAATTGAGGGAACGTTATCAGACCCACACCCTATCAGGGCCGGAGTCCCGCAAGGCTCCGTCCTCTCTCCTACGCTCTATTCGTTGTTCACGAACGACTTACCTAGGCACCCGCGTGTCGAACTAGGGTTGTTCGCGGACGACACCGCGCTCTATACGACGCACACTCGCTACGACCTTATTCGGAAATACCTCCAGGATGCAATCTTTGACCTAGGCCAATGGTTTCGTCTTTGGCGTATTGAAGTGAATCCGGATAAGAGCGCAGCGATAATATTCCACCCAACAGACAATATGCCGTTGGACTCGAGAGTGGAACCGGTTCGGCTTTTCGACCAACGCATCCCGTGGGTCAATGAGGTGAAATACCTCGGCGTTACTCTCGATCGTAGACTGACTTTCCTTAGCCACATCCGTAGGGTACGAAGAAATGCGAGCTTCGTACTAGGTAGGCTTGGGGGGATGATCAACAGGTTTAGTAAGATGTCACTTAGAAATAAGCTGACGCTTTACAAGACGTGTGTTCGTCCCATAATGAGTTACTCAAGTGTGGTATTTTCCCACATGAGTAAGGCACGTCTCAAGCCGCTTCAGGTCGTACAGAATCGTTTCCTCCGTAGGGCGACTAGTGCCCCGTGGTACCAGACGAACCTCAGTCTGCACCGCGACATGAAGCTTAACTCCATGTACGGTTTCTTTAAGCAAACTGCTCGGCGTTACTTTGATAACGCCTCCCATCATAGGAATCCACTAGTCAGGAATGCTGCCAATTATTTGCCAACTCCTCCACCACCTCCGGAACTTCTTGCTCACGATTCACTGATTAGGGGTCGCTCAGTCCGGCGACCTAGGCACACACTCACGGACCCGGACGACGAAATCGCAGCCGACTTCGAAAGAAGGCGCGCTGCAATATCGTCGCCCGACGCGCCGCGTACACACCAGCGTCCCCGCCGGCGGGGTCGCCCACCCCGCGACATAGACACATTCAGTCCGTTATCGACCCGGTACCGCCGCGTACCGGATAGCATCAATCCGACCGCGATCGGACCTAGCTGAGTTTCTTGCTGGAATCTTCTCGGCTAGGTTAGGGGTAGCGAACCAGCAATAAAACTCCCAGTAGCTAGTTTTCTTACACACACCTCAGATTTGGTTGGACCCGGTCCAACCGATCTCTCTGGAGCGCAAACTCAGAAGGAGTATTCCAGAGTAGTAAATATCGTGTGATGTCGTGGAAGGGTCCTGGATTTTCCCCAGGCTACCATCCCACTTCACAGTCCGTACGCTCCAAAGCTCAGTGCATGGAGCCCCTGCCAGGTTCAAAAAAAAAAAAAAAAACGGATTTTCATACTACTTTACCACGGGCCTTCTGGAGGACCCGCACCTCACGCGCATGCCGCACGTAGCCGCCGCTCACCTCGGTGTACTGCAGACCGCGCTACTACACTACTGCTAATAATTATTGTTTTATTATCTGCCCCGCAAGTTTTATTTGATGCAAATGAAAAACATTATATGTATCACGGGCAGTAGGTACTAGAACTACGAACTCGAGTAAAAAAAAAAAAAAAAAAGTCGCACTCGGTCGAAATTTCTTGTTTACCGTCTTTAATACACATTGTACTATTATGTGCAATTTATTTATATTAAAACTCTGCAGGTAATCCTTAAAAAAACTTGAAGGGGATATTTTTACAATTGTAAAGGATGAATTAAATAATTTATTAAACATAATAAATGTTTTGATTCATGTTTTTAAGTAGTCACACTACTATATATAAATTATAAATTGAAAGAGATGTCATATACTACAGAAAAAGTGACCAAGGTCCCCGGTGAGCAGGGCTGGGATCGAACCAGCGACCTCCTGCTTTCGCGGCAGACGCCCCAACCACTGGGCGACCCGATCACGGCACCCGGAGCCGTATGAAAATCCCATACGGTTTCGTAACTCAGTGGAAAAAAAATTGGAATATACTGGGAAATTGGGTCTATCTTGAAGAGAATAAGGAACTCTTCCTACCTACCAAATTTCATTCAAATCTGACGCGAAAAAAAGAACAAAGTAAAAATCAGCCCTTAAATACTTGGTATTCTTTCACATATGCATAGTAAACGAAAGCTATCTCTAAAACCCATATAAAACTCATTTCTTATACCAAGTCCCAGCTTCTTTCGCTCTCTAGGGGTGTGAAGTGCAGACGTAACACTTTAATAGTCTCTCTACGGAGTAAATCTTCGCTCTCTCTGTCTTTAACATATAAAATGCATTTCAGTTAGAGGTCTGTCTCGGAATGAACTTCAGTATGACGTTCCAACATTGAAACAGCGCACGGAATCCTCTTTGTGTCGTATTTGTCTAACAATGTATTTGAATATACTTGTTAGGATTCCGTACCTCAAAAGGAAAAAACGGAACCCTTATACGATCACTTTGTTGTCCGTCAAGACACTTTATCTCGAGAACGTGTAAAGGTAGTAAGTTGAAATGAATACCACATACACAAGTCTGCTGTCCCTTGAAGGTGTGGAAAAATCAAACCTCTAAGTCATCGCAATCAAAATATATGGTCGTTTATGTCCCATTTCCCATACATTTGCAATGGAAATCAAAATGTATAGGGTACTTCCCGTTGACCTAGAATCACGAAATTTTGCAAAGAGGAAGAGCTTGTAGCACAAATACAGGACAAAATCTGAAAACAGTATAATTACCGCACACTGAGAGTTCCGTGCCACCAGTTTTTTTAAGTACCTAAGGTCATAAATGGCCTAGCATTCTTTGTGCTGAACCCTCGGTGAGCGAGTCCGACTTGGCCGGTTTTTTTAAATTATAATCAAATTACGGCTTACACTCACGTATTTTCATTCACTACGTGCAAGATGTTTCGGAGGGCTTCGTTGCGTTGTTCGGCGACGTCGCGAGCAATACTCAACGCCTGAAAATGCGGACCCAAGCATGACCAAAATACGTGAATGCAATGAGTAATTGTATTATAATGATAAATATGACTGACAATAGTTTAACTTCGATTATATTATTATATGTTTCGAAATATGTGAAACTTTCACAATCCAAATACGGTTTTCCTAAATTACAGCGGGATATATCTGCGTAACATATGCTCGGGAACTGATTAGGCTATTTGCACGTTCCAAAAGTTTTAATGCAATATATACACTTACGAATGCGTCAGTGTGCGGACTGCCTTAGACATTCCAGTTCGTATCTTCTCCAGAATAAGTACTTGTTTTTTCATTTCAAGGTACACGAAAAGGGTTGTGCAATATATCGTATTGTGCCTATAGTACCAAGATCGTCGACAAGGCATTGTTAAGGCCCAAAGAATAATTATCTTCGTTTGCCAACCAGGACCCGGACTAAAGAAGATTGATTGCAAAGCTCTGAAAAAAACGGCAAAATATAAGGTCGCTGAATTGGGATGAAATATTTTGATTTATACTGTAGAAAAGAAAAGCCGTTTGAGATATTTAACAAGCTTTGGGAGTCGACTAGACAATTGTTTGAATATACCTTTCATCGTCTGTGAGATTTAAAATAATTGGGGTTTTGAAAAATGAATGATAATGGACCAAGTTGAGTTTTGAATAAGAAAAGGTAAGCTCATGAGAACTTATGCCAAATGGCATTCTCTACTAGTCAACCATAGGGCTAAACAGAGACATTAAAATATGTGCAGGAAATAATTATTTTAAGGAAATAAGTAATTCGCGTTATTCGCGATAAACCCGTTGTAAGCTAATTATTATTTTTAATGCAGTTAGAAAATAATGGTGGCTGATTTCAGAGGAGGAAAGTCAGAGGAAAGGTTACGTTAGGATAAATATATGGAAGAAAAATACATGTTGCGCCGACCCTATTATTATTGTTGTTTTGGGCTAGTGAAGATGCCGCGTCGACCAGTTGTGATCTATTGTGGCAGCCCTTTATAATTCATTACTGATTCCCGTTGAGTCCAGAAAGTTCCAAATTCTTTGGGCTGTAATGTTGTGTATCTCACAGGGTTGCAGTTCGTGCCTACCGAGGTGGATACTTCTTTTGTGCATTAGTGGTCCGCAGGAGCAGAGGATGTGCATCGCGGTTTCCTCTGTTTCCTGGCAGAACCTGCATGCTGCGTCTTGTTTCTTATCCATTAGAAACATGTGCTTGTTCAACTTGCAGTGCCCAGTCAGAATTCTGACCACCGCACAGGCTTTGTACCTCTTGAGCCCTAAGAGCTCTTTAGTGTTTTTGTTGTTGAACCCTATTATTAGAGCTTTCGAGTGTGTGTTTCCTTTTACGGATTTCCACTCTGCGATTGCCCTCATCTTTTCAAGATTGTTTAGCAGAGAGTATGCCTCTCGTTTTGTAACTCCGCAAAACGGTTCCGGGCCAACTAGGGGCGTGTCCGCGCCCTTTCCGGCAAGTTCGTCCGCTGCTTCGTTTCCAGCAATGTTGGAGTGTCCTGGTACCCATCTGCGCCGACCCTAAGTAAATGAGACAAGGGCAAACGAATGATGATGATTACGGTACGTTATGGAGCCACGCAGGTAAGTCGCCACAGTGCTTTTATTTTTACGGTTATGCTGTAAACTGTTTCTGAAATAGATAAATGAATAAGCGGACACGATCTTAGACCATTCAACCGACTGACAATTGACAGGCGTTCCCCTCGGCGGAAAGCATATGACCAGTGATCATGATGTTTATCTGACAGAGCTTGACGTTACGAACGAATATCTGTACATTAAAGGTGCCTGTCCGCTGCAAAAATCGGCAGACTTTTTTGTATAGAAAATTATAGATAACAGAGTCCAACCACGTTATCTCTTACGGGCAAATGAACTGTCAGCCTTGGGGGGGGGGGGGGGGGACCCTCGGTGGGTGAGTCCGACCCGACTCGCACTTGGCTAGCTTTTATTTCTAATCAGATCACGATAGGGACTGATTTCGCTCTTAAACGGATCACCAGCATTTGTGTTACACCTTGTATATCACGTATCTCAGCAAATACTTATTCTTAAATTAAAAGAATATTATTTTGTCCCAACAAACTGGTACAAAATGAGTAGGTAGGTAAGTAAAAGTTTTTATTTAGTACTTTAGTACTAAGCAGTTGGCAACTCGAGTTCGTGCCCATCGTAGCGGGTAGCCTCCAGTAAATGTGTTTTCATTACATTTTATGCGTCTCCTGTTCTCGTATACGCGTGTAGCGATGGTATGTGTGGCATTTAAAACTGCGAGTTTAATACATTTTTACCCGTTTTCACTTACCTTTAGTCCGTATAAGTTATGTTGCTTATACTACTTTTTTACACATGGAAAACATTATATTTAAAATTTAGTTAGTAATAGTAGATTGTTAACCAAAGGCTGAAAGGCATGCACTTCCGACGAGGTAGTTGGGCGCTTAAACGAAGTGAGAGTGCCAATAGTGCGAGTTGGAAATGGGCGCCTTTTACCCGAGTTAAACACTCTGCATTTAAATTTCGAATGCGAGGAAAGTAAAAAAAAAACAACTATTAAGTTATAGTCTGACTAGTTTTAAATTATGTGCGTCTCTCTTTTTCGGCATGAAAAAAAATAGGGAGGCATACGGCATAAGGTAGACGGCACAGTGGATGATACTTTAAGGAGGAAATTCAGACATTTACGAAGAAAACTACTTAACTATGAAACATAATTACTATAACAATTTTATAATTGAAAGAAAAATGGAAAAATTCTCCACGTCGAGCGGGATTTGAACCCACGACCTCTCTGAACCATCGGTCAGATCGCTCTGCCAATTGAGCTATCGACCCCGGCGAATGTTTCCACTACTTCTTTCATTTTGGTTATAGGCCTTAGGGAGACCCGTAGAGAGGTCGTGGGTTCAAATCCCGCTCGACGCGGAGAATTTTCCCATTTTTCTTTCAATTATAAAATTGTTAATTTCGTTTGCAGACGTCTCTGCTTAATATAAAATTAATATAATTACTATAAGTAATATGCAAATTAATAAACCGGTTTCTTCTCAAGGTTATAGGAATCATAAATAGTATATTTCTCAAACTGTTCATAAATTATTAAAATTTTCTGCGACATCTCAAATTTTAGATCTCCCAGTGGATGACTATGGAAAAATGTAATCGGTGTCCCAGTGTATGACAGGGTGTTGCATCAGTATTTCAGAGCAGTTACTGAATAAGCTTCGAACACGAGAGGTATTGGGCTATGGTCCCCACGTTGGCCCAAAGCGGGTTGGGGAAAATTTAATCGACTAACGATTAAAGAATAAGATTAACCTACTCAAACGCGACTAACAATTAAAAATTACGATTGATAAATTTTAGTTCTAAGAGTTTTGATTAATTTAGTTTAACGATTAAATTTAGTAGTCGATTAAATACCAACGACTCAATTTTTAATCGATTAATGAATTAGATAATTTTTTTCTCGATTAACATTCACGACTTTTTTTGTTAGTCATCTGAAGGATAAGACATCTGAGGTTAAAATTGCAAGAAACGGCCGCCATCTTGCATTTCGTTAGTTTCGATCAGCGGGGCTAAGATGCCAAGCTGATATCCTGATAATTGCTGGATAAGACGATAGTTTGTCGGCATGTTCTAACAATTTCTGATAATTTTAAACAGTTCTGTCAAATTTCTTTGCATTTGGCAGCTGTCACCGTCACGCTATCCGTGCAACTTGTCAGTTTATCAATTTATAGCATTATTTTATGACATTCGTGGATAACCATCTTAGGCCCGCTGACCGTCATGAAAATTGATATCTGATGATCCGAGAGGTTTTTATAACGAATTTGAGGTTAAAATTGCGAGAAACGGCCGCCATCTTGGATTTCGTTCGTTTTGATCTGATCGTCATGAAAATTGATATCTGAGGATCCGAGAGGTTGCAAGAAACGGCCGCCATTTCGAATTTAATATTTTTAATATAACTATCTTTATTAAAAAAAAAGTAAAAGCCATGTCGTATCAAAAGGTCAAAGCGCTGGCTCAGGACAGAGAGAGCTGGAAGATACTCCACCGACAAGAGTGAAAAACTCTTAAGTTTATGATGATGATTAAAAAAAAAGTAATTAATGTGATTTTACTCATCGGGTAACGCGCTTTCGATATCAATTTAGAGTTTTGTGATATCTGTTATATTTACGGAATAATCGCCTGGCTACACTTAACGATTACAGCCTGTATATCAGAACTCAGAATGAATGAGTCCGCTCTAAAAGACGTGAAAAGTACAGAGAGTAATTAATAAAATAGTAATTATATGAAAACACATTTATACCAAATTGGATTGAATTTGATTATTGCTATGCGTCCAATATGTCTGAATAATTTTGTACAGTAGGAATACCTATTTACTATTTAGACTAGAAATGTCACGAGCAGAAGCGAAATTTTACCCGTAGGTATTTGAGTCGCTGTATTTTCACGAATGAAAAAAAAGCGTAAAATATACGGATACGAAGTAATTTAAAGAGATTTCTAAACAGGTAGCTTTCATGTTTTGTTTGTGAAGTGTTATCTTGTCAATTTCCGCATCGGTTAACAGCTTTCCTCTTTCTATTCACGCGACCCGCCTCTGTCACTTTGCTTGCTTTCATGCTTTGTTTTTAGATGATTTTCAATAGGGGTTAGCGCAGTTTTGCTTTTGTTTAGCAAAATTGATGTTTCACGATAGAGATTGAAAAGTGTTTTAAGCTGAAAGGGTTTTTTGTGTAACGATAACTATGTTGTATAGTTATTTGGGTTGTTATTGAATGAGCGAGAGAACCGAGTGAGTTATCCGAGTGGACTGGAATAATCAGGCGTTTGTATGTAGTATGTATGTGTTTTCGACTATAATTTAGGTATCCTTTAATCAGATTGTTGTCAAATTTTCAGGCATTTAAAAAAATAAATATTTATTTTACTTTAAATATAAGGAAATAGGTTTAGGGGTTATCATGATATAGGGGTGGCGAGTATGAAATCCAAACCAATGCACGTAGCGAACACCAAATATGAGTTTGGAGTTAGTACCTAGTTATGCTAGCTTTAAAATCATGTTATTCATAACGAACAAATTTTCATTTACCTTAACTTAAAACCTTGTCCTTGAAACGTGACCTGTAATTTACTAAATTGTACACTTAGAGTGGCTTCTTAATAAAGCATGGAGTAAATAGCCGTCGTTTTTTGAACGGGCACTTAAGCGTCAACAGCTGCGACGCCCTCAGCTTCAAGTAATTCGATCAAACCGATTTTATTTTATTTTGCTCATGTTCTTCTTTGTTTATTGGAAAGTAGCTGAGGGAAGTTTATTTTCTTTTTTTTTTAATAATAAACATCTGCACAATTTTTTAAAGCACGAATCAAATCATTCATTAAATGTAATAACGTAAGTCTGAGCTGTAGGATTGGCGGAACGTACCTTAAACGTTTAAAATAAGAAAGGATTGCATATACTTAGGAAATTTCGGACTCTGGTCGCCGTGATCGGGTAGCCCATTGGTTAGGGCGTCTGCCGCGAAAGCAGGAGGTCGTTGGTTCGATCCCAGCCCTGCTCAC
This sequence comes from Lathronympha strigana, assembly GCA_949128165.1. NCBI lineage: Eukaryota > Metazoa > Arthropoda > Insecta > Lepidoptera > Tortricidae > Lathronympha > Lathronympha strigana. Next base: position 6,459,160 of record OX421907.1, on the reverse strand, counting down.
CGGGGACCTTGGTCACTTTTTCTTTAGTATATGACATCGCTTTCTATTTATAATAAACATCTGGTTAAGCTACAAAGGCGATTGCCGAGATTTGGTAGGTACCAATTATGTTTCAAAAGCATTGGCAAAAACTGATCTATTAAATTTATTATATTTTTAAACCTAATTCGAGTTTTTAAGATGGAACGTGGGAAATTTTAGATCAATTTAAATAGTATTTATGATCAAGTTAAACATATTATTTTGATATTATACTCAATTCATTGACTATTATCCCCCTCCTCAGAAATATACGTACCTAAGCCAATACGTATTTTGCCCGCTATTGAAATAAAGTTACTATTAGTCTAAAAAACTTTTCATTTGTTAAAATAGTTTATTAGATGTCAACTCACATGGGCGATAATACAGTGTGTAAGTCTCATACGGGCGATAAATTTAGCCCAACATAGAATTCATTAGTGTTATCAATAATTAAAACATTTTGAACATCTTCGTTGAGAGTAACTTGACAAAGTTCGTAAGCCATATTGTTTACGTAACAGCAATTACAAGATAAACAAACCGAAGACTTGGCTTCATCCTGGATTCAAGTCACTTTCGACAAACTTTCTTCATTTGCCTGAAAGCTAATTTATTCTCCTTGCTAACATATTTTTCACAGCAAAGACAATTTTAGAAATACGGGGTTGCAGTGTTTCTTTTAACACGACTCCTTCACAGGATGTCACCACTCACCAGCCAGATTTTGGATTTTGTAGCAAACCAGGTGTGGGGCTCGCCTTTGAAGTTGCAAATGTGGTAGAAATCAAGAAATAGTGGAAAATTTGTGATCATTATATTGAAGCTAGTAGCCGGCCATATACGTTCGGTCATATCCGCCCTGCCAATCAATGTGTGGGTAATTTGTCTGGCGGATGCCCGGCGGACATACCCACTATAGAGATCCGACGGATTGCCCGAACGTATAGGGCCCGCTAACCTCAGCCAAAGTTTAAGTTTCTGGAATGTATAAGTACTCTACAGAAATTCCACAACGGAAATAAATACGTTTAAATTAATTTCATAAGCGAAAGTAACTGACATGTAACACGGAACATAGAAAGACCCCATATTATGCTCTCATTCCGAGGAAAATTGTACCAAAATGGTGTGAGTATCAAACAATTTTAAATATAATTTTCGTTTTTAAATAATTTTGGCCTGTTGTAATAGTGCTCCTTCGAAAATAAAACGGAGAGCCAGGCCCGAAAGAGATCAACTATTACCATTAGTTTGTACAATATTCCTGTTACTGGATCCAGTTTTCATGAAGTGATGGATACCAGTTATAGAATTATGAGTTAAATTTGAATATAATGTTGCTAGGCGTTTTATCTGAGAAAACCAGCGCTTTCTTTCCGGCTGTACCTCTAATGTTATTTGGTTTCATATTAATGGTCGATGATGTTTTTTTTAATGATAAATTATAAACCTGCCTGTAAACAATAACTGTACACAAATCTGGCAATTTTCTCACCTCCGTATTCCTCTTTCCCAAATACAAATAAAAATGCTGTTACTAATAAAAGTATTCTTTGAAATAACACACTAAAATGGATGAAAGTGTTTTACTTCAATGAATACTACTAGCAGTAATATAAGACAATATTAAGTATAGTAGGGTTAACTCGCATTATTTGGTGATACTTCTGATTCGGTGATACTACCCAAATTATCACCGAGTCAGAAGTATCACCAAATAATGCGAGTTTGTCTTATAGAAAACTAGTAGAGAGTAATGTAACTAGTTTGCACTAACCTTGTTGTTATTGTTATTGTTTATTGAGTTAACATTTAAGATTGGGCAGGCGTCATTACAGGGCGAAGGGGTAGGTAGTGCCCAAGTAAAAAATATAGGTGTCGGGGTATATTATCAAAGTCGATGGTATTTCTTAAGGTAGGCCAAACTATATTTCAAGGTAGGGGTTTGCCCCATAATGCCCCTCCACCTAGCTACGGTTCTGTCGTCGCCCTGTCTAGTTTAGACAGATATCGCTGCTCTTCAAATCGTTGAACACTATCCGGACTAGCTCTAAGCCTAAGTTGACTTAATCCTTATTAGGGGATAGCGCGGCTCGTGTTAATTGCCCTTTTGCGAACCGTGTTATGTCGTATTCCGTCTCATTATTTAATTTAATAAATTCAATTAATTTGGCGCGGGTTTAATTCATGTGGTTACAAGCGCCGCGCGCCGTGTACTTATTTATTTTGGTACACACGCGTTCAGAAGAGCATGGGCAATTTGTGAATGAATTCATTCATTAACTGCCCATGCAATTTTGAACGCTATAGTACATTAATATTACTTTGGAAAAATGTATAACACATATTACCTATCTAATTTTTTTTGTTTTAAAGATCAACAGGCCTAAAATGGTTACCCACGAATGTCATCTGATAATGCTACAAGTTGATAAATAGACAAGTTGCACGGATGTCGCGGCGGTGATTGCTGTCAAATGTGCATAATTGATTAAAATTATCAGAGATTAAATTGCAACGGTTAACACTCACGTATTTTTATCACAATAGGCGTGACATGTTTCGTCTGCGTCGGGCAGACCTCGTCGGACAGACACAGTGGTGTTATCACCTTCGCGGCTAGGACATCACTGCCCCAGTCCGCCGTAGGTATCGGCTCGCACGCGACGAAGCAGAGATTGTCATAAAATGTTGACAAAGCAGTTACTGGTAACTTATCCAGCAAGCATCATGTTATCCGCATGGCATCTTATATAGCTTAAGCTTAGTGAAAGAATATGGGATTCACAGCAACACTGTCGCCAAGTGGCAAGTCACAAAAAGCGAAGATCAGGCCGTGAGCAGCAGTCTTTTCACGCGGTTATTGCGCCGTTACGGATTCGCACGCTGCTTCAATGTGTGAACGAGGTAGTGTCATTTTAAAATCTACTTCTAAATATTATAATATAGCATTATCATTTTCGTTCCGGATCCGCCGTTTCATTAGAGCTCAATGAACAAAGTAGATGAGAATCAGAATGAAATATGCTACGACTTCGTAGCACTACTACGCTGGTGTTTGCGACAGCTATGCTCGCTACGAGCTACGTCAAACGTTGCATACATAGTAACAACTTAAGCGTTTCAAGCTGAGTACACACTTATTTATTTATTTAAACTTTATTGCACAGTAACGACAAGTACAAATGGCGCACTTAATGCCGCAAGGCATTCTCTACCAGTAAACCAATGGGCTAAACAGAAAGATTATTTGGTGCAGGGTCATAATAAAATGTGTAACCTATGATAACAAATTCATGTATATTTCAATAATAAACATACATACATATTTCAATAATAAACATACATACATATTTCAATACGAACACACATACATACAAATATATACACACTTACTTACACTTAATTGAATGATTAGTTTTATCAGAGACATGTTCCCAGACTGCAGACCTTGGTCGACGATGCTTGACATCGGCTATAATGTTCCTTCCAGAAGAGAAACTAACCAGGGTGAAGATATACATTATTAAAAATTATGGAAATCGTGGTCAAGGGATGCTAGTATTATTAATTTAATTTCGGAGTTACCTTTTTCGATGACAAAAAACGTACTCGTATTACAAATAAACCGTAATCGACTTTCGGTTTACCTTACCTATTTAATTATGTGACTGATATTTATTTAATAGACTCGTGGACATTTCATCAAATTTTAAATGAGAATGCAGTGGCACTCCGTCCAAAGCCAAACAAGGATGGCTTGTTTTGCTGATGATTTACAAACAGACAGCGCCGCATTGTGGCTAACTTACCATAGCTCGGATCTGCTTAATTGTGTGGTTTACAATCTAGTCTCTATGGTTTACGGTTTAAAGTCTAAATTCGTAGGGAAACTTTCAGGTTGTATAAGAGTAAAGCAAGTACCTTTTTGTTTGTGTCCGTTTGTTTTAGCGTTTATGGATTCGGGTCAAGGTAGCCTCTTTGACACAAAGGTGGCAGTTTAAAGATACAGTCAAACCTGGAAAATTGAAATTTCAAGGGACCGGCAGCTTGGTGTCAATTAACCAGTTTTTTCTCGTAAGCAGGTCTTGTTTAATTATTTAGGTTAAAAACGATGTCGTTTCAATTATAGAGCCTGTCGATAATAGTGGTTTCGGTCTCAGTAATTTCTTTTCTGGTGGTCATAATCATACAAATAATAAGGAAATAATAAAAATAAATAGCTAAAATGATTATACATAGATACATTTTGCTTAAAATAATGTTAATTTGTACGGCGAACTTTACTTTTAATTCTATGGACAATTTTTTTACGGACAACAAAAATAAATTAAACGTTTTTGCTCAACATCCTCTAACAGAATGTTGGGAACAGTAAAATACCTCCATCACTTTTACCTACTAGAGGTAAATAATGTAAACCTACCAACTAATCAGAGAAATGCTAACAACGATGTTTCAATTATATAGTCTCGGGATGCCAACAATTAAAACCGACCGAAATTTCGATCATGAGGTCTATCGGTGTCACCGGACCGGACATTTCGTTGCAATTATAGAGGTATTCCATTTATCGAGGTTTTAATTATCCAGGTTTCCCTGTTTTTGGGAAACGATGAGGTGCCTTTAAGTTGAGAGTATGTACACTAACGGTTTGCAGCACTAATGATTACGATCTTAACTAAAAAAAAAATTCCAAGAGGAAATACTAAAAGCAGTAACCTTGCTTGCCACTATTTTTATCCATACTGGTATAATGCACAATGCAAACATATGTTTCACACCACCAATTCGAAAACAGGCTTTTTCTTCCATGCTAAGAGGAATAAATATGGAACTATTCTGTTCAAGGACCACGCAATTTATCTTTTTCGGGCATTATCTGGTGTCATCGTGGTGTTGGCATGATAATGCTTTTGTTATTTCAGGTTTTGTTTATTTTCCTATTAGTTGGTGTGAAAAGCAGTATGTGTTCAGTGTTACACGGTATCAAAATTATTTTCGCCAGAGGGGTTAACGCTTGAAGCTTTCGTTCGGGATTCTATTGTAGAATCCATCGCTTCATTCCAGATTCAATGTACGCCCTCGCCCGAAATATACCATTTTAATCCCTTGTGAAACAATCTACTATACCTACTGTTATCAACTTAAGACAACACATGTCGGTCTCCAGATACAGTGTATGTGTGTGTACACATCTACCTTCTTTCGTATGCAAATGTTTTGAGGGTTTGCTTTCATAAATTGCAGAAATACCCGTTCGCTAGCAGAAAAATAATTGGATTTTCAAAAGAATTGGCTCCTGCTACGATTCTGCTGACACCGTTTGACGGATAACAATGTTATCATAATTTGTCTCAGTCGAACGAGTAACAAAACGTAATGAACTTTTGTAAAAAAAAATAAAGAGTGATTTTGGCGTCAAAATACCGCAGACACTTTATTATTATTTTTTATTTCGACCTGTTACATGTCTTTCGATGCATTTCGAATAGCGAATCATGTCAAAGGCCGGTTGGCAGGAGCAAAACTGCACCTTTTTTAATGCTTAATTCAAAATTGATCTATTCTATCAACATCTATACGAACAATTTTTAATCATAAACAGAAGTTTATTGATAAAACAGCAGTTTGTATTATTTATTATTTCAGTTTACTATTTTTTTTCAAAGGGTAAAACATTTATTTTCAAAATACTTATATACAGTAAGTGTAACTTACCTAGCTACCTACCTCTACGTACGTTAAATCTAAAATAGGTTCTTGAGGCATTGTACCTAGAATGCTGGCGACATTTCCTCGTTGTATCGCAATGCCGATACGTTGTGCGAGGAAGCCACCAGCTCTTCGGTCACCAGTAACATCAACCAGACGCGATTTCTACGAAAAACTTGCGGGCGGGGTCCCAGCGCCCTAGGTCTAGGTCTCTAGAGTTTTGACCCCAAATGGTACAAAAAGGTACTCTCTGCCCAGGCTCTTATTACGTTAAAAAAATTTCGGCGCTTTCAGCCGCTCCGCCCGCTTTTACACTAGTTCGATTACTAATTACATATTATAATTTGTTGCATCACTTAAAATATTTATGAAATTCATAACGTTGGTACAGTGCCATCGTGCTTTTTTTTATCGACAATGACTTACAAAATATGTGTCTTCGCACTATCGAGAATAACGCACATATTTTTTTCTACTCGCCGACTTTAATCTGCCAATTACGAGTACATAGACAAAACTATAAGCTCATACTTTTCGATATTAGACAGTCCAACTCAGCTATAATAACTCATTTCGATACGCTGTAGGCAACTATAATAGAACTTCATACAAATTGTATACTTATTTGCGATGCCGCCTGGGACTTTGCCGACCGCGCGCCCCACGCCTGCGCCGACCGCGCCGGCCTGCCGGCCATCTTGTTGTGTTACTTCCTTGTTAAGTCAATGAAATTGAATGATGAAATTGTTCCTCCATAGATGATGATGATGATGACTCGTAGAAAAAGTATTGTATACAATCGTAATATAATTAAGTTTTTAAATCTCGTACCTTACTTAGGCCACTCAGCAAGCTTCGTGGCCTAAACACGGTACTCGACTGAAAAACCCTTCATTATATCACGATTGTATAAAATACTATTTTCTGGAAAACCGGGCTTTGGATTCATGACAGTTCCATATTCAACTTTCAAACGTTTCAGTTGAACCGATGCATATATTTTCTAATATATTTCCAGGTTTGTTCAAAATGATCTGAAATTTACCTCGCAGGATTTACTTATTGGTTGAAAAAAAAATTCTATGAAGCAGGCATACAGGCGTGTAAGCATTATTAAGAAGAAGTCGAGCCTCACGAGAGTTTTATTGTTAAAACCGCTTAAATAATACACAATTAATTTATTCAACTTCCAACAGCTTTTGCATCGTGTTGATGACGCGAGTTAACGTTAAAACGCGAGCCTCGCCGCTTGCTCGCGTCACGAACAGATATTTATAAAGGGCTCGCAAATTAGTTTCACTTATTTAATATCTGAAGCACGGAGCTGTGCATTGTATTTAAACTTACCTGAACTCGGATTATGTTATAACTAATATTTAAAACGGGATAATTACCATGCATGTTAGTTTTATTAAGCATCCGATATTTCGATACTGTTGCAAGCGCCATGTTTACGGAGTAACGGAACTATTACGCAAGTGTAACACCAAAAAAAAAACATGAATGTATTTTGCTTTTATACACTCTTGTATTTAATGGGGTAGGTTGGTGAAAGTTAATTGTGGATGTTTCGCTTTTTTAGATTCTACAAGAGAAGAGAGACAAAATGGACGACTTTGACCATGTACGAGAATCGTATAAAGTTAGATAACTTTTCTTAGTCAAAAACTTTTTCCCATAAATTAATCAAAAACCCAAACGCTTTAAAAAAATTAAACACAAGAGCGGATTAATCGTGTTTATTAATATCATGGCCATACGTTTCGAGTCTTTTACAGCACTCGATTTCCAGGGTTAAATGATGACCCCACCCTCTTATACTAACATCAAGTAATTGAATCAGGTGCGATTTCAACACTGTACCTATGCCTTCGTAACTACAGGAAACTTAGCCTAATAAACCAGTAGGTAATATTGACTAATTAAGATATGAAATGAATGTATGATACTCTTATATTTTGTACGGAATCATTCATTATTCCGAATAGAATCAATTTATCACATCTCACCCTAAGAGTATTCGTCTTAATCTAGAGGTGCTTACTCTATCATTATGAATGACAGTTATTCCCTTGTTCCACTATTATCAGATTCATCTATCTATATATATATATATATATACATAATACATATTATACGTTGTATGATATAATTTCTTATTATGTTTAGATAGCACGGCCAGCGCAGATGTACCTACTTATAGATATAGGTATATTTTTCAAAAACAGCTTTACTAAGAAAAGATCTTTGAATGAGTTTTAACTCATAACTGACTAAAAATGAGGTTTAAGTGGGTATCATTATTAAAATTGTTACAAAAAGAAAATGCATCGTGCAAAAGGTGGACTTAAAACTGCAGTAGAGCATTTTCAACCAATCAAAATCAGCTAAGTTGTAGGCAGTGCAAGATGCAACAATATTATTTTAATATGATAAAGAATTTAAGGCGCGACGCCAATTTAAGGCCAATTCAAACACGCCGCGAATTTAAGGGCCGCCATAAACCAAAATGTAATTATTTCTTAATAATAATTTTATCGTAAGGGCATTTTCAAAAATAGGGCACCATTTTCATTTTTTTTTGAAAATATAGGAAGTTTTGGGTTTTTTATAACCAGAATCACGAGCACTATTGATTTAAACAAAGAAAAAGAGTGTTCGGTTTTTTTTGGTCAGCTTTGTAACGCATTTTTTCATACATTTCGTATGGGCCGTTACAAAACTGACCATTTTTTTGTATGGAAAATCGAGGACCAACTTCGTTGAAAAAGGTGCACTTTTTTTAAAAAATGCCCGTAAACAAGCGTTCCACCGAAGTTTCCATAGAACGAACGAAACTTAAATTTCTTAATGATTTACATAATGGAGCAAATTTGTTAGGCAAATTCCAACAAGTTCTTGGACACTATCTCAAGATATGCGAACAAGTTGCTTCTAGCTGTTTAAATTCTTGTTCGTAGAATGAATAGTAAAATTCATACCTTTATATTACTTTGTGTTTGTTATTAAATGGATAATAAGAAGATAAGTACGTTTCAGTTTAAAGATTAGATAAGTATGGACATAACAGGAAAAATGTCTGTAACGTCTTTAAAAATGAACGAGAGATTTTTAAAATTGGATATCCAAAAGAACTCCCTAAACGCCCTTTAATATGACGTCTCCAGCGATGCAAATGTTTCTTTTTCACACAAAGGTTTTGAAAATCGGGTTTTAATCAATGCCGTTGCTACTTTACAAGATGTAACAATAATGTGGGTGATCCGGTTAAGGGTGTATTCAATATCGTGGATTAATGAGAAATAAAAAAAATTGACGAAGAAAAAAAACGTTTTGTATGTCCATAAAAAAATCACGTAAAAAACCAGCTTAACCAGATCACCAGCATTTTTATTTTAACCTGTATTACGGACTATAAAAAGTTTGCACGATCGCAAATTAAATCGAAACCCGTCCCACATATATGATATTCCTATTTCTTATTGCTGTAAAACCAATATCAGCTGTACAGTGCAAACTGTAGCCAACGACTAGTTGTATTTTTGGACGAACTGTTCAGAAATACGGGACTGGCAGTATTTGTAGTTAATTGATTTAATTGACAGAATGGTGCAACACTATCTCGCAGTTAATTAAAGAATTGTAAACTAATACGGTAGTGTTTTTGCTCACTTCTGTCACAGAATCTGAACCTGAAGACTGTGTTTTTTAAACTGGCTGTTTTCTAGTGCTTTACACAAATCTGTGTGTGTATTTCCATTTTAATTAACAAAAAGAACTGATCTTCCGTGAGCAGTCTGTGTACATACTTCTTGTTTAAATGAATTCCATATACGTTCTGAATCGAACTGCATAGCCGACGGACACCATTTACATTATTAAAGCATGCATGTGCATATTTTTGCAGTTTTGCTGCAACAACAAGGCAAGAATTTTCCACGTTCCAAACGCTATATTTATTGCATTCGACGAAGCGTGCATAAACAACTTGAAGCCGTAGAATAAAATTTACAACTCTGTTACTGTATCACAGTAAACCAACCAAAAACAGCACACTATCTTCTTTTTCCTAGCTTTTCCTGGCTTATGCCACGTCTCAGAGAGCCTGGGCTACGATTTGGCAACCCCAAGGTTTGGCGAAGGTGCTAGTTTTACGAAAGCGACTACCGATTAACCTTGTTTTGGGTTGAAACCCAGAGGGTAAACTAGGCCTTATTGGGATCATTCGGTTTCATCACGATGTTTTCCTTCACTGAAAAGCGATTGGCAAATATCAAATGATAATTTTGATAAGTTCAGATGAACTCATTGGTAAGTGTCACTGTCAGGATACCCGCAATTCTCGGATTCTTCGTATTATTATTAAATCTCAGGTTTAATGGGTTACTTTCAACCCTTATTACTATTACTCCTATATTTGTTCTGTTATTTTATGAGGATGGAGGAGGATATTTTATTTGTTGTAATATTTTATGAGGGGTGCAATAAAGAGTTATTTCAGTCCTCCGGCCGGTAAGCGCCACTTTACGCAAAACTAAATTGCCGCCTGCCGGCTCCGTCGGACAGAAAAATAGTATACAAACCTCGGCCGTTAAATGGGAAAGCCTCGGATCACATGTTAGTCTACAATTACATGGGACAATTACATGGGATCCGACACCATTCCCACTAAAACGGCCTTGGTATGTAATCTACTATTGTGTTGTATTGTATTGTAGTTGTAATACTTATCACAATATACTTTTGTCTGAATTAAAGTGATTTTATTTTTATTTATTTTTATTTTATATCTACTGTGGACACAGAGTTAACGGCACCTGCGATACGATTGGAAACCGCCAAAGGTTCAAACTTCGGAACTCGAAGTACCTCAGGCGGAGATTTTTTTTATTGACTTTGGGAAACGTAGGTACGTGGAATTAATGTAATTGGGTTGTGTTGAGTTTGACGAGTTTCCGTGAATTTGAGCGCGTTCTGGAGATTTAACTTTAGTTTAAGTTTGTAATCTTAAATGAAGTTCCAGAGGAATCTTCAGTTGAAGTTGAACTTGAAAATAGGAAAGTTCACTACTAAATATTTAATCGGAAAATTGGAATTTATTATTTAATTTTGTACGTGGAGTTTTTATTAGGTATTCTTCTATGTAGAGTAATTAAAATTTCAGTTCCGAAATGACTTACATGTAAAATATTAAACTACAGTCTGATAAGCAATCGAACGTAGTAACAGTAGCTTAGAGAACATCATACTGTCATCATACGCTAGTATTACCACCCCGAAAAAAATATGGATACTTGTAGTTTTTTTGTCCCACTGTGTCTGCGATCGTTTGCTCGTCAGACTATATTTTATCAGCCAGTTTGCTTTAGTGTAAAGCCGGAGTTTTTTTTTTGTAGAAAAATCATTTTTGTGAAAATTTGAAATTTATTAATTGTTTTCTATTCAGAATCGCGAGCTCTTTCAACCCTAGTAGGAGAAAAAAAGTGTCCAAAGATTTGCTTTCCATTTTGCCACTATCATTTCATAGATTTAGTATGGCGGTAGTGCAATGGAAAGTTTGAAAAATGCATGGAAAATTTAGGACACTTTTTCTCCTACGGGATTGAAAGAGCTAGCGATTCTGAGTAGAATAGAGATAAAAATTTCCAATTTAGCAAAAAATGATTTTTTTTACAATAAAAAATAATAATGCCCAGTGGCGAGCGTGCGGTGGGTAGGAGGGCTAGAAAGAGTGGTTGCCATTTTATCGACTATCTTTACATACTTGTAAGAACGTCACAGATACGGTGATAGTCGGTAAAAACCCGATTATAACTAATAGACCAGCAGAGTGGTGTGCAGCGCCTATGTGCTTTGAGCAACGTGCACTCAGGACGTTCACATACATTTACTTGTGTTTAACATCAACGCCGTACGCCCCGTACCGCTGCACGCTCCGCTCGAGCGTCCACTCAGCACGTCTACCACGAATATCGAAAATTGGCATTGACGGGAAAACCTCTTTGTCGCTCCAATATGCAAGTGTGACAGAGACGGAGAACCAAATCCGCAATCGTTCGATTTTCGTGATACTAGCCCTGAGATCTCCTTGATTAACGCCATGGACATTATTTTGTACGTAGATAAGCAGTCTTTTATTTTTATTCGTCTTAAGCAAAATACAGTAGGATCCATAATATAACAACTTATAAGTGGTTAGAAAGATAAACTTCTTGTTTGCCTAATTAGGGATCTGACCTTCCTGAAAGTTTAGAAAGTCTAATAAGTTGAAGCCTTCTTGTTTGATATTTCTTGCCAACAAATTCGAGACACTTTTTTCTTTGTAAGTTTTGTTCACTGCTGACCGGTGTGCGTAGTCAAGATGCCAATCGCTTACGCTCAGTCGCAAATGAAACGCAACTGTTATTGTCACACTGATAAGGAAGAGTGATAGAGAGAGATAACTACGATACGCTATGAAGACGTGAGAGATTGGCATCCTGGCTACGCACGTCGACATGCCACATAACTCAGTATACCTACACATATAATTAATAATCAAACGGACTTACCTTACGGAACGAAAATTACAGATAATTAGGTACTTAAGCATTTATGTTACTTGTAGTAATAGTAAGTAAATACTAATTTGTACCTCTGATCTTGATATTTACGAAATATTATAATCTAATCATGATAATATGATATAATAACATATTATAATGTCATATTATGTCGTTCTGCATGTGGGCAATAAAACTATTAGAAATGTTATTGTCAATCAACCAACTTTTTGTCTTGAACTTTCCCCTCCTTCTAAAAGTAGCCGGAACATCTCGAAACATAGAGAGGTCGAGTAACTAAACTATTGCAACCGAATAACTTCAGAAACTAATAAATAGTTGGTACAAACCAAAGATAATAATTTATTGTATTTCGAGTTCTGTGTTAGTCAGAGAAGTACTTATTTCGTTACTGTCAGTTGGTGAATAAGAAAGTTGAGACGACGGGCTTCTTACAATAGTAAAAAGTTATCGTTAGTAGTTTATTATTTTATTTGTTTTTGATTATTTGAGTTTTTGTGTCTTATAGGGACAAATTAGTCTAAAAATCAATAATTTTATTTCAATTCAATAACATACATATAATCTCCAAACGACACTACGATGTTACCATTTTTAATTTCTATTCTATTTTTGAAGCCAATCAATCGAAACGCTGGGACAGCGTAGCATTATGCCTCTCGTGAAGAAGAGGCCTGAAGGCCTAGTATAAAAGTTGTACGACATTAACTCCTCGACCGCGTTAGCGTATCGAGGGGTCAAAATATGAAAGTTGCCGGATGATTTAAATAAACGGCAAACATAATTTGAACTCCCGATACGCTAACGCGATCGAGGAGTAAATGTCGTACAATTTTTATACTAGGCCTTCTGTGTCCAATACTGAGACAGCAGCACTACTAGCGGTGTTAAACAAAAAACCGGCCAAGAGCATGTCAGGTCTTGCTCGGTGTAGGGTTCCGTAGTTTTACCGTCATAATAGGCGAACTTAAAAAGGGTATATATACCATGTCGATAAGAATAAAAATGGGTATCTTCGCAGCTCTTACGTACGACTACGTTGAGAAGTTAGCAGTTATTATTTTTCAAATAGGTACCTTTCTAACAGTACCTCACAGTTTAGCGTTGAAACAAAACAAAACATCCGCCAAATTACGTTTAATTGTGATTTTTCATGCTTTAGAAGCGTTTTCAGCAGGCTGAAAAGTGATTTCAGGTCGTTTCAGAGGTGACTCTTTCACATTCGAAGATTCAAGATTTACCCCAGTTGCCGTTGTTTTCGGGCGCCTGAAACATGTTTTAAGTTCGTTTCAGGCCACCCTCTACCAGCTGGCACAATAAATGAAAACCCGTTTTCAGGCGTTTTCAGGACCCCTTATGGGCCCCTGAAGTACAATTCACTATAATATATGGCGAAATTTCTCGAAGGAGTGAAATAGACTGCTCTCTTAGAAAGAGATAGCTAAACGGAACGTTCGAGAAGTGTGTGAAAGAGAGGGACAGAAAAAGACGGCAAGAGTCGAGAATGTTAAGGAATACTCACAATCACACCTGCCTAATACCCAGCCGCGTCTGGATCGAAGCCGACCTGTCGAGGTAAGATTTGGCTGGAACATTCTGAAACATTCATGAGTGCCGTCGGCGGGTATACGAGTATAAGCGGCAGTCGTCGGCCGCCCGAGTAGTTCAATTCTGAATGCGATAAAGTGCGGATCAAGAGCGGATCGGAGCGCAGTAAAAGTGGCAAGTGCGTTCAAGTACTGTGTCTTGCAATTAGCAAAAAATCCTCAGTTTTTAATTAGTGCATTTTTTTATAAAGTACCAACCCCTCAAACGTAACAATATATAGCTTTCTAGTACTAACTGTCACTGACCTGAGCCGCAGATGGACGGACTGACGGCCGGACAGACAGACAGACAGACATCATCATCATCATGATATTAGCCATAAGACGTCCACTGCTGAACATAGGCCTCCCCTTTGGACTTCCATATGTACCGGTTGGAAGGAAGGAATTGGATCTTCATAAGGTCATCTGTCCATCTTGTGGGTGGACGTCCTACGCTGCGTTTGCCAAGCCGTGGTCTGCACTCAAGCACTTTTCGACCCCATCGGCCATCTGCTTTGCGTGCAATGTGGCCTGCCTATTGCCACTTCAGCGTGCTAATCCGAAGGGCATCTCCTCATTTCTGATTCGATCACGTAGAGAAACTCCGAGCATAGCCCTCTCCATAGCTCGTTGAGCGACTTTGAGTTTTGAGATGAGGCTGATAGTGAAGGACCATTGATTGAAAACTTTCGTCTTGAGGCACTGAGGTATGTCGGACGAAAAGACATTGCGTAGTTTCCCGAACGCTGCCCAACCGAGTTGGATTCGGCGGTTGACCTCTTTCTCGAAGTTGGACCTACCTAATGGGATTACTTGTCCTAGGTAGATGTACAAGTCAACAACTTCGAGATCCGAGCTTTCAATAGAGACTGGGATAGGCATAACATTAGCATTTGACATAAGTTTCGTCCTAGGGAACTAATTTACATTAATTTCTTTAGGAAATTAAGATTTTTTTTCATACATAAAAATTCAGCACGCAATGTATTGCATCCACATAAATTAACGTAGCTATCTAAACGTCATACGAGTATCATGTCAGTGTCATTTATCATGTCTAACAAAGTTGGACGACATACATTGTGCTCTGTCGCACCTAAGAAAAATCATTAGTTCATTACACCTAATTAATAACACAATTTAACGAAATTATTATCCCATACGATTCATATCAACTGGTACTATAGCTGGATTAATTATTTGCCCGTATCAAATACCCACGCTGTATACCATCTATAACAGCCAGTGTGGGAGCACCATAACGGTTCCTAGTTGACTACGGAACCCTAAAAAGGATCTACGGCCGGATCACATGCCAGATTATGGTACTACTAGACCCTTTTTAAACAGCTATACTTTCTTCGACGCAGAATTTGTTTACAAGAGTTTAGCCCGTCTTATCTTTATTGAGTCCTCCTTTCATTAGATGTAAGTAAGGATTGTGTTGTTCGTTAAATAAAGATACTAACAGAGCGCTGAGAGGCAGTGCGTTCGCAGTAAGCCTGGGCTTACGGTTTCCAAGGGCACAGATTACACAAAACTAAGTATGGAAGATATTAATACATATACATACTAAAAATCGCCTAAGCTCGCAGAAGGACTTGTATGAAGCTATACCTACTTTTTATACATACAAAAACATCATACAAACTGTTTTTTCTTTAAATTATAAGACGAGTAGTTTGTTGGGTATATTATATAAGTTTAATGGGTATTGTTAAAGCGATATATATTTATGTCCAGTGAAAACAACGGTTCTTAGACAGTAAATATTTGTTAATTCAGTTATATAATAATATTGTCTTCTGTTACCGCGATTGTTATTCATTGAAATTAAACACTTTAAAACGGATTAATCGCGTTTATTAACACTATGACCCTACGTTTTGAGCTCTTTACAGCACTCGTTTTCCGTTGACATCGCTTCTAGTTGAAATTAATCTTTTCAGATTATTTTCAACTAGAAGCGAGAGATGGCGCCACCATACTGTACAATTGTAAAGCATGAATTAAATCATTTATTATTTAAAATTAATGTTTTGATTCATGTTTTTAAGTAGGCACACTACTATATATAAATTATAAATTGAAAGAGATGTCTAGAAGGCAGCATTGGACGTAAGTCTGAGCTGTAGGATGGGCAGAACGCACCTTAAACGTTTAAAATAAGAAAGGATTTCATATACTTAGGAAATTTCGGACTCTGGTTGCCGTGATCGGGTAGCTCAGTAGTCAGGGCGTCCGCCGCGAAAGCAGGAGGTCGCTGGTTCGATCCCAGCCCTGCTCACCTGACATCTCTTTCAATTTATAATGTTTAATTTCAGTTAGGTATAAATATATTCTTAATATAAGTAGGGAGTTAATAGTGGTTAATAAAATAGTGATATTATAGGGGTTGTTGCATACACTGGTTTTTCTATCGTAAAAAGCGAAATCTTAAATGGCGGCAGAATGTGGAATTTATTGTAAGCTTACTATACGAATTTAAAAAATCAACAGTGTTATTAAGAGTCCACATGCTCGAGTAAAATAGAAATAAACCGCGTTATCAGATAATTGCTGTTTACAACTAAACTACAATTATTGTAGATAAAAACTTTTAGCAGATTTAAGAACTAGTTATTACTTTAAGAACTAGTTTCGACGTTCAAACCAAAAACATTTAAAAAAGACTTTTGTTTGAAAAAGATAAGTATCGAGGCTTTTGTTAAAAATCATGTGCTCACGTTTACCAGTTTGAAGGAAATTATGTTGAAGTTACATAAAGTAAATGAATATCAGGTACCTCGTTCAATAATTGAGATCTAAATGTCTGAATGAAAACGAGTTGACCACTCTGGCCTCTTAAATATATTGTATTAAAATCCACAAGAGCATAGCTGAGCGATGGTCTAATGGAATACCATAGACAACGTTACAATGTATTCTTTTTTTAATATCGCTGCCGGTCACTTTATTTTCAGATTAAAGTACTGGTGAAGAAAAACACTTTGAATGGAATACCGCGTATATTATTACTATATCCCATGTGATGTGGGACATGCTACATAGTGTTAAAATATGCGCTAATACGTTTTAAAGTAATTAATTTTAATGAAAACTAATCACGGTAATAAAACACAATATGAGTAGGTAATACAACACATTAAAGGAAATTACATTAGTCTAGGTAATTTTTCTAAAGTGACATATCGCTTTATTACCTATGTAGTCTGGAGCTCTGTTCTGAGAGAGCAAGCCGTTAGCTTAATTAAATTGACGCATTACGCTGTACTCTATAGATGGCAAAGAAAAAGCAGCAAAGTGACGAGGTTTCATTATACTACACAGATTAAGGAGAGATTTTTCCAAACGGCTGTGTTGAAATAAGATAAACCTATGACATTCAATGCTATACAGTCTGCAACAGGAGTAACATGGCGTGGCATGACCTTATTGTTGTCCAGTAAGTTAAGATCAATTTGAACACCACGGTCGTTCAGCTACTTCTGCTGCTGGATATACTGCGGCACTGTCATGCACATTGCCAATAACTAGTGCAAACCTAAATTTGAAATGCATTAGCGCGCTGCCAGTATTCGGAAGTCTGTGTAAATGTTCCAAACTATCTGGAAATTACCTAGAACTTCTGTTACACTGGCGGCCCAATTAATTGCATACATGCTAAAGCCCATTTTCACCACCCAAGGTTAGCCGCTAACACGGAGTTAGGCTCTAACTGAGGATTTACATTACTACAAAACCAAGACCCGTATGCGCGCCGTGTGCAAGTAGTGTCTGGACACATTACATTAGCCATTAATTACAATTAAAATATACTTAGTCAAAAATAGTCATAGTCATATTTTTTGTTGCTTTTAATGTGTAAAATCTGATCTTATGGCTAAGTAAAGTTTCAACATGAATATCATTTGATATTTACCAAAATATTCTCGGCGAAGGAAAATATCGTGAGGAAGCCGGACTAGTTACTCGTAATCCCAATAAAGCCTAGTTTACCAGAGGGTACCCAGAGGGGTCTGAAGTGATGGTTAGAAATGTCAGTGGCTTTCGTGAAACTAGCGCCTACATCAAATCTTGGGATTAGTTGCCAAAGTGGACCCCAGGCTCCCTGAGTCATTGCATAAGCCGGGAAGAACGCTAGGAAGAAGAGAAGAATAGTAGGAACTAAGTAACTTAATAATACATATCTATTTCTCATCTAAAAATTCTTGAACACTAATATATTTGCTATTTTTTTTTATTGCGTGATGAATCTATGTATATTTGTTTCTAGGTACCTATATTGACTTTGGAAATTTGTTTTATACTCTAGCTGACATGGCAAACGGACTAAAGCATTTGCATGGTTGAGTTTGGTTGGGCTAATCTGGTATTGGGTCTTAGGTTTGACGGGCGAAAGTATTCCGGGAAGAGGGAAATATTATTTTAAACAAATGCGCTCACTTCTAAAATATATATCGAAAAAAGAGTAATGATTTTATGCTGGAGGAATTTGTTCCTTACAGACAGCCTATAGCAGTATGTTGTAGTAGGAATAGTTTATTTAAATCGGTACTGTTTCCTCATAGTATTTAGGAATTTTAGGAATTTCGTTTCTGGTTAAGCTTAAATTGCATGTTGAAATTAAGTTTAAAATTATGATCATGTAACTGAGTTATAATGATTTGAGGGTTGAACTTAAACGATTATTTAAATCGACTATGGCAAGGAATGATTAAATATATGTCCTAAGCAAAAAGAGTATAAAATTGGTCTATATTTTTGGGGAGGTCATTTATATTAGAAACAGCCGAGGGCACTGCCTTGTGGAAGTTGTGGAATTGATCGAGATAAATGGTTTATTGCTGACTGAAATGTTTCTAAGTTACCCGATACATAGTTGTGGTATTCTATTTCTACACATTGGATACCTGTAACGTATATTGTAACGAACCAATTATGAGCCGAACCTCTAATATAAATTCCACTTGGCTTATATGTGTAACAAAAGTTTTATGTAGAACGCAGTCATAATCTTCACTCATGTCTAGCAAATCATTTATCAATTATCATTTATCAAAACACCAATGGTATATTTTTCGTCAATTATTATATTTAATGCTTCGGTTTTTTACGGTTATATACTTAATAGTAGTTTATGCGAATAAAATGCGAATGAAGGTCATTACAATACGAGCGTGGGTTTCAGGACCCGTAGGAAAATGACCTGCATTCTTACTAGGCTACTTGTAAAATACCTAAAGATTAGTGGTTCGCCTCGAACGTCAACTCGCGACCCCTATATCTCGACAACCACATATTTAACGACGATCTAATCAATGATAATGGAGTTATCGTCGAAAAAGCATACAAACAAACATACATACACACAAAGATACATACAAATATACAAAGATATATACAAACATACATATAAACATACATTATTACAAACCTCGGTGTCCAAGTAGAATGGGAGAATTAAAATATGCAATAAAAAATAAATTTAACACATACAGAAACATATTTTCACTCGTAAACAGTAAAAAGCCAACAAACAAATGACAGAACAGAAGGCGGCGTTTCGAAACGACAGCTGTTCCAAATTTAAACTCATTTCCCACTGTTTTCAGTACCTAGGTAATATTAAAATTTCAGTTCCGTTAATTCCTAGGTAATGCTGGTAATTGCCTATGGTTTTTGAACGCATTTTAGAGCATTAATGATATGTGCATAGATAAACACAGCTGTCGTTGTTGATCAGCCTTTTCAGGGACCTTTCTGAGGATCATAAAATATTCCAAACCTCTCACAGAAAATGTAGATAGAAGTGCTGTAGGTCGATAATTTGTGCAATAATTTCTGTTACCTTTTCTGTGAACATGCGTTTTATAACGGAAATTTTAAGTAGATCTGGGAATATAAACTCAGTAAACGACTGGTTAATAAGAAGCTTTAACAGGAAGCTACATTTTTACTAGACAGCATCTTGACCAGAGCTTCTTTTATTTTAAAATTCCTTAATTCCTTTTTAATACTTCTTGTGGGTTGACGAGATACATAGTTTTCCGAAGTAGAGATAACGGGCCGTCCACTTGGAGTCTTAGAATTTCCACTCACTGCGCTTACGGAGGAGAAGAAATTAATTAAATGAGTTAGTCTCTATAGTAACTTGGTTACTAGCTGGTCACCATAAACGCACATAGGTGGAAGGGTAGCAATTCGCGGACTAAATGCATTTTCCTTAATCGAGTCAAAACTGTGTGCATCAGATGCTGGTCGTCCAGTAAAATTAAATGTCCTAGCGATAACTCGTTTTGGCGTTCTCGACCAAAATTCCAGCGCTTCTGCTCTGCAGTCAATGAATAGAATAATACCAGTCCGGAGCCCGTCTTACACGAATATAATTGGGAGTATTCTAGGGTAGGTAGTGTTTGATTGGAAATTTGCCAGATGAATGATATTGTTAGGACGCGAAAACGGGCATTCTCAAATATATATTTGTTGTATAATGGTCCCGGCTTTATAAAAATGTCTGTGGTAATAAGACTTCAATAACAGAACTCGAACCCTTATAATAACTACCTAGGTTTAATATTTCCAACAAACAATTTTTCTGAATAGAAGCTAAGAGAGTATTTTAAAGGATTGCTTTGAGATAAGGATGCTCTGAGAATCCCTCTCCCTCCCCTATCTACAAGGTGCGTACCTACCATAAATGTAAAAAATATACCTTCATCTAAGGCCCGTGGATACTAAATAAATAAATAAAAATACATTAAAAAAATATATTTAACTTCAATTATACCAACATAAGTGGATAATGACAAAATAAACTTTCATAATGATGTATGTATATAACGCCGGGTAAAAGGAACATAGTTGCGTTCAATCAAAACAGGGAAATGTGTTGGAAGCATTGAAGCATTGTTGGTCTGGCAACACGTGTACCTATAGCTTCATATCGACCATGTTACCATGCGTCTCAGCATATTAATATGGAGCGTTCTCAGTCGCATAGGTACTTGCCTAATTTTTATTTTTGACGCACCGTTTTATTTGAATTACAGTGTAAACACTGAAGCTGCGGCTATATCTATTTAAGTATTTTGAGTAGCGTTAGAACATGATTCGTACTGATGAAGTCGTTTAGAACTAAATTAAAAGTTCCCCGATCGGGTTTCTGTCGACCGCTTTCACTTTCTAGTTTATTTTCATATGTTTTAACTACCGTGAGTTGTTGTAGATTGACAATCGCTACCGACTGCGCGATTCGAAAATATATGCATCTTGCTCGTTCTTAACTGGTCGGAACGAGTTGCTAATACTTCCGAATCGCGCAGTAGCTATTGACTCGTGGTTACGTAAAACCGGTAGTAGGTAAGCACAATGGCCCTTATACGATTTTAAGCTAACATGGTCATTTGCATTATAACTAATATTTGAAACGGGATAATTAGCATGTTTACCAATATCGGGTGCTCAATAAAACAAACAAACATGGTAATTATCCCGTTTCAAATATTAGTTATAACAATGGCCCTTTTTGTCGATTAACTGTACTGTGGTTAGGAGTCATGTATTAATTAATATAAGTCGGAAGAAAGTTAGTACCTCATCCTTTGACTGGTATGATGACTAAACAAAACAATGTGGTTCTATAAGTACAAGTTTTGGACAAGGTTGTTAAGATTGTATACTAATTGTAATATAATGGTACTTAACTATGGGAACAAAAACAAAGTGGAATTAGATAAATCGCAAGTAACTGGCCACCTTACACAAAAAAAAAAATCTATGGACCTAATGGACCTATAAATATAATGATTTTTATATGACGGCCAGTAATTGAAATCTTACAAAAAATAACTGTATTTATAGGTAAACAGAGTTTTGTTTTAGTATAGTGTGGACAGTTACTGGCGGTGTACCATATTTCTTTATTAAAAAAAAAGAATTAAGTTAGTTTGCTTGGCAGACATGACGTGGTTTGTCTCTAGTTTGTCCTTTCAAAACTTAGGAGTTCCTAGTAGAGTCCGTCCAAGCTAAGTTTAATCGATTTTGGTATTAGAGACTCCGCACGTGTTATTTAAAACGTCAAAATGCTATAAAAGTATGATTTTTACTTAACACTTTCATATTATGTGCTGTTAAAATCTAGGTATGCAAACCTAGCTTAGTCTATAGCATTAGTATATTATGTAACCACAGAGAATGTAATCCTCATGCATTTTGCTTCCTGATAAAAAAAGAAAATTTTCATAATGTTGTGTTGTTTACTATCACCACTTAAGTAGACGTCCGATATTTTGGGACATTTAATCTGGGGGATAAACAGAGATGTCGGACAGTGATGGATAGAGCCATCCGTCTTGTTGAGCAAGCTGAGTGGGGTTTATAGGAGACAAAACATTTCATTTTAAGCTGTTGCATTATATTATACATGTTAGTTATGATCACCAAGAATATAAAATTCAATGCGGGTCAAACTCGCAGGTGTTGAGGCTGGGGGGCTACAACGGGAAACCTCCTCGAGTGCCAGTGCTCTTCCCATTCTCCTTGATCCGGTTGATCCAGGAAAAAGGGAAGGGTTCCTGGACGGTGCTTCCTGGGGGCAACGGTAAGCGATCTCTTGGAAGATTCCGAGGATTTCTTACTGGTGCTGCAAATATCCTGTCAGGCGGGGTTGGGGGGTTCCGCACAGGGAGTACTCTCATTGAGGAAAAGAACTTCTGAGTGTTGGTGTGAGGGGGCCTCCGGGTCTGCCGACAGGAATGCCGCTGTCCTGTATAGATAGATAGATAGATAGATAACTTTATTTCTCAATAGCAATACATTGTTTTCATTATACACTAACAAAAATATGCACACATATTGAGATCGTCAAAGTAGGTACACCCAAGGTACCCAACTAATAAAGGTACCCAATAAATATAAAACTGCGGTCCCGTACCCTGTCTAGGCAGAGGGCCTATGATGACGGACCGGGGGTTGCCACTGCTGGCCTGCGCCGGCGTTGTGGCTGCGAGGAAGACCACCTCTATAAAAAATCGCAAAGTCAACCTGAGGGGGTGGAACCCGGGGTTTTTCCATCTCGCTCCCGGAGTGGAGGTTGTCATGAGGGACCAGCGTGTGGTGTCGCCCTGCACGCTACCTTCGGGCGGGGGAGCTTCGGCCTCAAGGAGGGGACAGCTTCGACTGTCGCAGCAGGCGGTGTTCGCGGTTGTGTGCCTAGGGCAATCCCGTGTCACCGTCACCAACGCTGCAAGATGGGCATACCGTGGATGGTTTAGTGGGTAGTGCGGGTCCGGACCTGCGAGTCCCACATACCCGTCCTAGTTCCCCGGCTAGGCGGGATGCCTAAATGCATATAAAAATGACACAAAGTGAGGCGTCGTCGCACAACAGCAATAAGGGCTGTCCAAATTCTAGCTCGTAGCGTTTGGCATTAGAGTTTTGACTTCCGGTTGATACCCAAGATGGCGAAGTCGTTTCGCGAATATTTTGGTTTTTGTTCTTTAAAACTTGTTTGATGTGTAATATTAATAGCTTATTAAACAGTGAACGAAGAAGAGTGCAGCTAATGATGAATTAATCTTGAGTTCTGAATCTAGTTCGGGTCGTGGCCGCCTTGTGGCTGTTTGTAACAGCCGTACAAAGTTGTGCTCAAAAAACTAATTTAGTTATAACACCGTACACTTGCTAATTAAATCTAGGTTTCATGTTTAAATCACTGACGAAATTAATCCACTGACAAAAGCTTTTTTTATTAAACTGAACTGACATTAAAGGATGACTCACACTAGCACGGGACGTAACGGGAAGGGTCGGGACAGGACGGGAAATTCTGTTAATTTCTATAGAAATAATCACGGGCTCGGAGCCCTCGGATGTTACGTGACGCTTTCTATAGAAATTGACAGATTTTCCCGTCCCGCCCCGTCCCGTCCCGTGCTGTCCCGTTCTAGTGTGAGTCATCCTTGATTTTTGCTCTGTAGTATTCCTATACTTTAGGCAACTTACAACAAAGCGTATAATGAATGTTTTCATTATTTACTCTTAACCGCTTGGATAACGTTTGGAAAATTCTAAGGTAATTAATTAAATTTACTAGTTCCATTATGTAAAAAAAACCATTATGTCTCAAACTGCTTGTGGACGGTTGTAATCTTTCCATATTGCCTTCTAATGCCACCCACCACTTTCCGAACTCTACTCCTTCTCTATTGGACGTGTTTCTTGTCTCTTCTCCTTCTCATGTAGCCAAATATAGTCAGCACTCCGCTGATGCCTTTTCCTATCACGACTTGCTCTTCCTGTCATACAAGATTCGCCCCCCCAACCCAAGGCCAAACCACAAATTGTTATGCAGCGCAATTTTAGTCGGCTAGATGTTGATAAACTTCGTGAGGATGCCAGCAAACTCGACTGGAGCGTTATCGATGGTGCGGAAACTATGGATGAGAAAATGTCGACCTTTAAGTCCCTTCTTATCCAGCTTTCCAATGTTCATGCTCCGATCCGCTCTATAAAAATTAGACATCTTCCGGCTCCCTGGCTGACTGATGATATCAGGACTATAATCGCGAAAAAGAATTTGGCTAAATGCATGTTTAAATTAAAACCAACTGATAGACATAAAGCCAAGAATCACACTCTGCGGAATCGTTGCAGTACGGTTTGTCCCGACGCTCAGAGGCAACATATCCATAAGTCTGTAGTTTATGGAGAACCTAGGCTAAAGTTTGGAAATTTTTAAAGTCTAACCGCCTTATTCATAAAAAAGTTAACAGAAGCTTTAGTTAAATCATGTTTTCTCCCATTCTGACAAACGCGATTGTCAAAGTGACACATAAGGACAAACAATCATTTAGCTAAACTGTTGTTGAAGTGCGTTTATGAATAACGCCAAAAGTTTATACAGGTTGTCCCATAAATGACACGTCACAGTGACACTGGAGGCAGACCAGGTGCCGCAAAAACGTGCCACTTTTACGTGGGTCATGTTTAGTTGGTTTGGTACCTCTTGACCTGGTCCTCCAGTGTCACTGTGACGTGTCATTTACGGGACATCCTGTATATGAACGGAACTGGTTTTAAGAGTAAAAGCTAACTTTTTTTTTTAAAGAAACAAAACGAACTCTAACTCGATTTTTCTTTCGTGGCCAAATTAAATGATAAAAAGTTTGCTCCAACAGAATCTCGACTTGAGCCAAGTACTTTTTACGACGAATGAGCAAAAAAGATCGACAAATTTAAGAAGCGTCTCTATACCTAACAGCAATCGTTTGGAATCCAGTGAGTAATTGACTTGAACCTAAATAAAATGCCTGTCATTGGTCGGAGAGGTCAAAGTAGTTATATTTAGATACTGGGTCCACTGCGATAAGGATTTTGTCTCAGTCTTCTATTTAACAACAAATCATTTCAAATAAATTCAGTCTCCTAAAATGTAAAGTTTTTCTCTGTATACCTTTGCATTTAAATCAGCACAACAACTGTGTTTAATTTTTATCTTTACTTATTGTGTGGAAATTTTCTGCCCGAGTCTTTGTTTCGTTGTGATATTTAAATATTACGAAGTAAATTTGCATTTTAAATTTGTGCAATACAATTAAAATTTACAAAAAAAAATCTAATCTCGATGAGATTTTTAAACTCCCGGTGTTTAATTATTTCACCAGGTACAATTCCGGTTAATATGAAATACGTTTTTTTTTTCAAAACGCTCTGAATGGCTATATTCTTGATTTCCTTTATGGTAAATGCTACATAAACGGCCGTATCTTATATTGCGTTGACGTAGAGGTTGATTTTTTCACAGCGTTAGGGGACCGCAGACTTGTATTTGTGGTATTAATTTCAACTTGCTGCCTCTACGCGTTCCCGAGATAAAGGGTCTTGACAGACAGACAGACGGACGGACGACCGGACAACAAAGTGATCCTATAAAAAGACCAACTGCATCAGAGGCCAAGGCAGGGAATCGGACCCAGGTCTTAAGCTTGCGGTTAACGTCATTACCTCTAGTAATTTTTCTGGTGGTAGAAAATGTAGCTCTTTTAATCCTGTTTTTCAGTGGTCAATTTTAATAAAACACTGGGGTACTTAGCAAACAATATATTAATTACAAATATGTACCAGTAGCTGTTCCCAGAACGACATGTGTTCTAAGTGTTTTATTTTCTTTTTGTCCCTATCTGTCTACTTTCGTGGGCAGCAATAAGATTTATTTGTCCTTAAAAGAAAGACAAGAGCAAGGTCACTTAGCGGAATTTCACTTGTTTTTGGAAGTAAGAAGCAAACACGGACAAACATTTTAGGATAACTTTTAGATGCGAAAGCTTTTGTAAGTTTGTAGCAATGTCGATGTATTGACGAAGGAGATATTCCGTTTGAAAAGTTAGTATCGGAAAGTCGAAGTGAAATGTGCTTGACACTATTGAAATAGGCCAAGGAAAAAATTAAATTAACAAAAAGCATTTCCGAGCAAGCCGGATATCATTTTAATATCTTCCGTAGGTTCTAAAGACGTGTCTACCGAGTTTGCACAAATCCAGAAGTAGACCTTGACTTTTGACAGTTACTGTTAAGTAACTGCAAAATTTTCGGTCATAATTCAGTTTTTTGCGTCTAACTTGAAAATGGTACGTCCTACATACGTTCGGGCATATCCGCCGGATCGGACAATAAATGTACCTATGGTAAATTTGTCTGGAGGATGCCCGGCGGACATACCCACTATGGAGATCTGACAGATTGCCCGAACATATATGGCCTTTCCGGTAAGTATTAATGAGGGTTAATTCTACGTCGAATGCGTATCTTAAACTTCAAATTGGGTGTTACAGCCAAAATTAAACAAAACTGCTGCTTTTTTAAATATTCGACTAAACAAATTCTTGTTCAAGAAACTTTAAATTCATATTTGAAGACCTATTAGATTGTGTGCAACAAGTACATATTACATGCAATAAAAAAAAAAGTGACATTTATGGGGTGCCCCCCCAATATATCATTTTTTTGCAATTTATATCAAATAGTAAGTAGCGGCACACAAAATTCACCTGTAGTTGTAATGTCATCAAAAAATGTTTTACAGTTACTTTTATCGCTCTTTAGCACCCTCAGTGCCCTCTGTATCCGTGCTATCACTGTGGTGGCGGAGAAATCCAGGACTTTCGTCTTCTCCTTACCCCATCTCTCTACCCCTTCAGGCACAGCATATGTCAGAAGGGTCCCTGCCGGAAGGGCTTTCCTGCCAACCAGTTTCCGGTCCCTAATCTTGAGTTCTGGACGACCCGGATTCTGGGCGCAAAGGAATTTCTATACGTGCTCAGTGCCCATCTTGCCCGGAACCGAGACCGCGACTTTGGTCTGCTCGAACTTACCGGAATATCCGGTTCTGGTATCCGGCCAAATGTACAATTATATTATTAGAAATCAATACGTCTGACCCGGACACCGGCCGCCTTGGTATTTGTTTCTTACCTACTTAAGCAATTGAATGTATAATAATACAGGCACTGAACTCCTTGGCCATAAAACAAAACACTTTACAAAAATCTATACACATATTATTAACGTGAAAGCTTGACAAAAGCCTTGCCTTCTTAAACCCACAAATAAGTTATTCATAGACGCACTTCAACAACTGTTTAGCTAAATGATTGTTTGTCCTTATCAGTCACTTTGACAATCGCGTTTGTCAGAATGGGAGAAAACATAATTTAACTAAAGCTTCTGTTAACTTTTTTATGAATAAGGCGGTAAGAAGGTAAGCTACATTTTCCCGTAATACGAGGCTATCCCACTACAACGATGCAGCCACTTAAGGTAAGAGAGAATTTATTTTTATTTGCCTTCTTTACCTTCCGCAAGAGAATAACCTACAGATGTAGTGCATAATGTTTTGACCTCGTATTTTTTCGGAAACGCTCGTATTTGTCATGCTACTTCAACCGACCTCGGTACTTTCAGTACTGACCGAAACAGCATGACACGTTTGAGCGTGTCCATGTACATCTACATCTGTACCAGCTTTTTGAATTTGCTTAACAATGGCTACTTTTGGTTTTGGTTGTTTTACAGCAAGACGTGTATTGCTACAACAATAGGCGTGTTTAGCTTTCTTCTACAGTCGAGAAAATTAGTTATTTACGTGTATTGTCCGCTCTTTAGTCTGTTCACATTATTAGGTACAAGGGATTAAGTTAAAATACCAGTCGGCCTTAAGTGAATTCACTTCGAGCGTTTTTATCGTGATCCTCAAGTATAAACATGTTATTAATACCTAAGCCTGACAAAAGCCTTCCCTTCCCAAACCTACAAAAACGGTATTACAAGACTATTACAAGTTAAGAAGGTAAATATACCCGAGTCCATTTCGGAGTCGGCGCCGACAAAAGATACATTCTCCCGTAATTCGCCGCGATCCCACTACAACGATGCAGCCACTTAAGGTAAGACAGCTTTTTATTTTTATTTGCCTTCTTTTCCTTCCGCGAGAGAATAAATAACCTGCTTTTCTTTTTTTATTTTGTTCGATGTTGCCGCTTTTGGTTCCGATTTAAATCGCGTTATGCATTACTTATACTATGTTGTAGCTACATACGGTTTTCCTTTCTGTTACATGACTCTGGCGTCGCCCTGCCGGAAAAAGGACCCTTAGGTTATGTAGGTGTCTATTGTCAGATAACAATTAACTTAGCAACGAACTAAATACACTTAAAATAAAATACATGCTAAAATAAATATTCCCTCCGCGGCATGGTACCGTAGAAGCTGTGCAGCGTTTCCTCGCTGTATTACAATACTAACATTGGGCGAGGAAGCTGCCAGCACTAAGGTCTCCGGTAATCTCCACAATTTGTATATCATTAAAGATGGACGCTCGAATCCCATGGGCCCACGATGGTATCGACGCCGAACGTAACAAAGTTATATTTATTCGCCGACATGTGTGCCTACCATGAGTTGAACGCAACTGTATTCGATAGCGACTGCGGCGCTCGAAAGCATATCCGTCTCGCTCCTACCATTACTTTGGCAGGAGCGAGACGGACATATCCCCGAATGCTGCAGTCGCTTTCGAATACGGCCACGTACAACTCATGGTAAGCACATATACCCGTATAATTGTTTTTTATTTAGCTGCGCCGGCCCTGTCTGTAGATCAGTGAAGATGTGATGGGCTAGGGTGTTAACACAGGTGGCGTCCCACACCAGCACTTATCTGACATCCGACAGCTGTTAAATCGTATGCTGTGCGTTGTCGTAGCTTCCACTTCCTCCCTCCCTTCCTACCTCCACTGCAAACTTTGCACATTGACGATAAGACAATAAAACAATCCAAACCTCGAATTTTAAACTCGCTCTCTCAAGAATACCGATAAATTCTCATGGTGAATTATTTTTCTGTTTGTCTTTAGTGTGTCTTGGTCTTTCAATTAAAATGGGTTTGCTTCCTATATGATTCAATTTTATTTAAAGTCTAGCTTACTTAAATAATAAATGTGATAAACATTTGTACGCCAACAGGCAAAACACAGAGCCCTGTGATATTAGTTTTAAGACCTTTTACTGTGTAGGTAGTCAGTCTTACACCTGTGTTTCACAAATAAAATTTTACTTTACTTTACTTTACTTTAGGTTTAAAGATATATATTTTCTCCTAAGAATATATACAACTCACTTACATGAGAAATTAAAACAAATTAATTAAAATCTCCTAATTATGAGGTAATTGATACCTAATTGATAGTTAAGTATCAATTAACTCAATGTTAGGAGATTTAATTAAATTAATTTTAACGTTAAATTCGTTAAGTCTAGTATGAAATAACCGCTTATCATTCACTGAAACCGTAAGGTTAATCCTGCTCACGACTCATGAATCAACCTGTATATAGCAGTCTTAATATTTGCAAACTTCACATCTATAAATTACATGTTTTTTTAACAAATTATTTACTAGTCCATATAAACAAAACGTTTCATTTAATCCACACAACACTCGTCTCACTTTAAACAGAGTAGGTAATTCATACGAAAGCTCATATATATTATTCTTAACAGTAACGCTACTATTTTCAGAGCACGTCTCTTTAGTATAATATAATTCAAAAACAATAGAAACAGCAGTACGTATTCCATTGTACCGTTTCTAACATACTAAACAGCGCCTTGCTTACTCGCAAAACATTCTGTCTCCGCTTTGCGGTCGTCTCTGGGATAACTTGACCGAACATTTTCATGATACGCGTGCATGAGAAATTATTTACCGGTGTATTTAGTTAAAGGCTTATCTGCTTTTATGTTGCTGTGCGTATTGAAGTAGTGCATATTTAAGCTTGTAAGTTTTTTTGACAATTTCACAAATTGTACTGGGAAAATCTAGTTATGATGAAATAGTTTTAGTTAGTTAAGGTAGCATTTGGAACCTGACGATATTGCTGTGGTATACAGTCTGCTACATTATCGCGAGATATTGAATGACGACGCCTACCGCAACACTGCGCCGTGGTGATTTCCGAACCCAACGATAATACCAGTTTTGTCACTCAATTAATCAAGGAAATTGAAAATTGCCATCACACTTTTCCCGCTACAGCCATATCATCAACATAGTGTAACATATAAATTTCGAAGCTATATAAGTTTTCGTTTTCTATTCCAATCGACAATATGAGACTCGCAGCGCCATCTATGAAGACTGCTGCGAGAGCGGTCGATTACTTCAAGCGACACTACGGGCGCGAGGTTATAGCAGATAGTTGTTGATGCCGATCCCTGCCGATAGATGGAGGGCGTGATGAGGTATGTATTGCTAGTTGACATTGTAATTAAAACAAATTCCTTCAGCTTGTAATTAAAATTTCTTAGCCTTATATTCAAGTTTAGCCATTTAACCTGGGCCTATTGGCTTTTTATCTTTCTAATTACAAATTGGGATCGTTGGCGAAATGAACTTTGTTTTATCATTGTCGTTTCAAGTGTGGAGATTTGTTTCCTTCGACTGGCAACCCGTGGGTTGTGACTGTCAGATTTCTTAACCCAAGAGGGCCGGCAGATGATTTTGGTTCCGCTATGAGCGATGTTTTCCGTAAAGACGGAAATCGGGACCCAGCGCCCTTTTAAGTGAGTGTTTTGGTAATAGTTTTTGTTCATCGAGTGACGAATCGTTGGAACTCGTTCTAAGTGCGTTTATTTTTCAGTCCCGGGATTCCCAACGTGGCGTAGAGGTGACGATGCGGACACGAGGGGATGGAGCGGTGACCCCAATTGTATGGACATGTGACATGCGCGAGGGGAACGCAGGCCACTTATCTACAATTGGGTATGTATTTCCCGTTATTCTCACGACCGTCCCGGCGTTCAGTTGCAAAGAGTCCCTATTTCTGGTAGCCTTCGGGTTGCGTCTCTAGCCCCAGAACGCAGCCGAAGGCTGCCCTATTCGTTCCTGTGGTGATGCTATCTTGCCATCAATTTCAGGGTCACTGGTTAACCCGCTAAAGCTCCTGGCGACGGTGCAGGTCGACAATAGCCCGGACAACGGAATTGCGACCCAGCCGGCGTGGAGCGTCCAAGGCCGCCGTGAGTGCAGCCGGAGGCAGCTGTTCCACTGCTCTCTCTCTTTCTTAGAAGGTCAGATCGAAGCTTTTTTATTTTCCTGGACGTACTCCAGGATGGCGCCCATTCTGTTATATTAAAACTTACAAGTGATCCAAAACCTGTAGTAAATTTCGCTAACCCACATCTCTCTCTCGATCCTCGCTAGCCGGTAGCCTTAAATTTAGAGAACTATAAGATTGTGAACTAGCTCTTAAACTTTACCTACTGTTGTAGTCTGTAAAAGCCATTTAATTCTAATTAATTAAAAACAAAGTGTAATTAAGTTTCCTTGTTTCTATTGAATCCTATAATCCGTTCCGGGACCCTCGAGTACCCAGGTAACAATTGTCTGCCCAACTTTGGGGCTTTTTGAGCGAATTACCTCTAGTTACGATTGTCAGCTAGAGAATGGTATTTGGATCACTTGAATTTATTCTTGTAAACATAATAATTGTACTTTTGTAAAATCAGTCACATGTTGAGAGGTTATGTTTGCCACATGTGAACTTTTATTTACCTACCAGTTATTTCTTTTGATCTTTGTGGATACCTTATTAAGTTTAAAGCGTTTAGTACTGAAGTGGATATAAACCTTTTATTGTGTAATTTTGAGATAAACTTTATAGGCTAAGAGCCAGGTTGTTGTCATACTTTTAAATATTTAGCATATAAATATTTTACTCTTTTTGGAAGTTGCATGTAGTTGATGTAGTATCAGGTATTATAATAATAGTAAGATCACACCTCAAACGCACAGTCGCGTACAAAAGTGTTAACTTTAAATATTATTTTTACTTTGTGTAATTATAACGCAGTGATTATTTTCAGAAGTGTTTAGCCTTCGAATGTTTTACAGTATTTTGAGTTTAGTAGCAATAGTGACATACCTTTGGCGGACTGTCGCGTACAAAAGTGTTAACTTTTAAATTTATTTTTATTTGAAACATGTAACTTTTTACAAATAATTTCTTTTACTTTCCTTTGGGGAAAGATTATTAAGGTTAAGTTTAACAGTATTGAGGTGTAGTTGAAATGGCGAACTGTTCGATGAAATTTAATTTATTGAGTATCAATAAACTTTACAAGGTGACGTTGTGGGACATGGTCCCTGTTGATATTGTAAGAGGGTTGAGAGAGCAAGCAGGATTTAATTATTATTAATTAGTGTTTTAGATAGTTTTCGATGGGAGCTTAACTTTAAATATAACTTAAGAAGTTTAGATGGGAGTTATTTTACTTTAAATATTACTTAATGAGTTCAGATGGGAGTTATTTAAATAAAAAATATTGCTTTGAAGTTTGTAGTGTGATGATACTGTGGTGGCTGTTTTGAAGGCTTGCCACAGCCATCGGGTTTAGTGGTATGCAGCGCGGAGACGCCTTAACCATCCTCTTACGGAGCCGGTTGGGTTTTCGTGTGGTGTCCATTATAACGTATGTTGATGTTTTGTTGGTGCGGACGGAGTGACTGTGCGCAGGTGCCTTAATGACGCCAACTTACCCCGGCGGCCCATTGGACTTGCTCGCATCCTCTTGTTTTTACGTTTCGAGTCTCGGTGATTTTAAACACCAGAACTCTTAATGATGGTTGATTGTGTTTGTGTGTACTGAGTGACTGTGCGCAGGTGCCTTAATGACGCCAACTTACCCCGGCGGCCCATTGGACTTGCTCGCATCCTCTTGTTTTTACGTTTCGAGTCTCGGTGATTTTAAACACCAGAACTCTTAATGATGTTTGGTTGTGTTTGTGTGTACAGTGTGATGGTGCGCAGGTGCCTTAATGACGCCAACTTACCCCGGCGGCCCATTGGGCTTGTTCACCTTCTCCTGTGTTACGTTTCGAGTCCAGGTGAATTTAAACACCTGAACCCTTAACAAAATTAAGTGTGGTGCTAAGGCTTCAAGCCTTATGTTACTTCTGACACAGTCATGTGTCGCATAAGACACAGACTGGTTGGTCAATCGGCAATGGTTGTTGTTGTCCCGCGTCCTTCGGATACAGACTTGTGTCGCCTAGGCAGAGTCTGTCATACCGTGGTATCGTGTGGTGTTTTCGCGCGTTGCGCGTCGTCAGCCTAGCAATACAGACTACAGTCGTACAGACTTAGCCTGTGAGGTTGTTTTTTTAAGCCGAAATTTCAATTGGCTAAAAGCCACTTAACCCACTGTGTAGGTTGCTCGTGTACCTCGCTATCTCCGGATTTCTCGCTACACCAGCAACATTCCAGTGAAGCTGTGTTATCAGGGTGCATCAGCTGTCATGCTGGACCTTGGAACACTGTCCATTACTCTCAGGCTCCGGCCGTCATTTAGGTTAAGTTTGTAGTTATTGTTTTGGCGAAATGCCGCATTTCCACAGTGAAGGTTCGGTTACACCCGGTCTTCCTGTGAGGAGTTTTGTAAGGAGAAGTTTATTTTTCAGGCTAATAGAGGCTGAAATAGTTGTCTATGATAGTCTATAGATGTCGTGTTAATTTAAGTTGTTTACTTCTTAGGTCAGATCAACCTCCTGACTCCCACCCCTACACTTAGGTGTTCTATTCTTTGAAAATAATAATGGATATCCCGGCAGCGTGGGTTCGGTTTTGGGATGGTTGATTCTTTTTTTTGAGATTTTTAAGAGATTTATCTTGCTGTCTAATTTTAAGTTTTTTTTAGATGTTAGGAGCTGGGGGCCAGCTCAAAATTTTACCTGCGGCAAAATTTTCCCCGGGTAGGGATGTACTGTAACATATAAATTTCGAAGCTATATAAGTTTTCGTTTTCTATTCCAATCGACAATATGAGACTCGCAGCGCCATCTATGAAGACTGCTGCGAGAGCGGTCGATTACTTCAAGCGACACTACGGGCGCGAGGTTATAGCAGATAGTTGTTGATGACGATCCCTGCCGATAGATGGAGGGCGTGATGAGGTATGTATTGCTAGTTGACATTGTAATTAAAACAAATTCCTTCAGCTTGTAATTAAAATTTCTTAGCCTTATATTCAAGTTTAGCCATTTAACCTGGGCCTATTGGCTTTTTATCTTTCTAATTACAAATTGGGATCGTTGGCGAAATGAACTTTGTTTTATCATTGTCGTTTCAAGTGTGGAGATTTGTTTCCTTCGACTGGCAACCCGTGGGTTGTGACTGTCAGATTTCTTAACCCAAGAGGGCCGGCAGATGATTTTGGTTCCGCTATGAGCGATGTTTTCCGTAAAGACGGAAATCGGGACCCAGCGCCCTTTTAAGTGAGTGTTTTGGTAATAGTTTTTGTTCATCGAGTGACGAATCGTTGGAACTCGTTCTAAGTGCGTTTATTTTTCAGTCCCGGGATTCCCAACGTGGCGTAGAGGTGACGATGCGGACACGAGGGGATGGAGCGGTGACCCCAATTGTATGGACATGTGACATGCGCGAGGGGAACGCAGGCCACTTATCTACAATTGGGTATGTATTTCCCGTTATTCTCACGACCGTCCCGGCGTTCAGTTGCAAAGAGTCCCTATTTCTGGTAGCCTTCGGGTTGCGTCTCTAGCCCCAGAACGCAGCCGAAGGCTGCCCTATTCGTTCCTGTGGTGATGCTATCTTGCCATCAATTTCAGGGTCACTGGTTAACCCGCTAAAGCTCCTGGCGACGGTGCAGGTCGACAATAGCCCGGACAACGGAATTGCGACCCAGCCGGCGTGGAGCGTCCAAGGCCGCCGTGAGTGCAGCCGGAGGCAGCTGTTCCACTGCTCTCTCTCTTTCTTAGAAGGTCAGATCGAAGCTTTTTTTTATTTTCCTGGACGTACTCCAGGATGGCGCCCATTCTGTTATATTAAAACTTACAAGTGATCCAAAACCTGTAGTAAATTTCGCTAACCCACATCTCTCTCTCGATCCTCGCTAGCCGGTAGCCTTAAATTTAGAGAACTATAAGATTGTGAACTAGCTCTTAAACTTTACCTACTGTTGTAGTCTGTAAAAGCCATTTAATTCTAATTAATTAAAAACAAAGTGTAATTAAGTTTCCTTGTTTCTATTGAATCCTATAATCCGTTCCGGGACCCTCGAGTACCCAGGTAACAATAGCAACACTGCAGAGTAGTTAGTTAGTTGTCCGAGTGGATAGTTTTTTCTTAAGTTTTTCTTTCTCAAGTCTTTTAAAATTTCGACGCTATGACAAATACAAACGCTGCTACTAAACAATTACTAAAGTTGAACTTTATGAGTGTTGATTAAGGTCTATGATGGTCTGTGACCGATTATTCGGTCTTTGGCGTTGAACCTGCGGTGCCAATATTTAACGTGGATAAGTTTAAAT
This sequence comes from Lathronympha strigana, assembly GCA_949128165.1. NCBI lineage: Eukaryota > Metazoa > Arthropoda > Insecta > Lepidoptera > Tortricidae > Lathronympha > Lathronympha strigana. Next base: position 6,423,383 of record OX421907.1, on the reverse strand, counting down.
CAAGTTTATACTTGTTCACCAAATGTGAAACGCTCGAGGACTGAGCAACTAATGAACAACATTCGTTGATCTCCCGGGATGAAAGATTAATGAGCTGCCCGCGAGACAAAAGAAATTTGAAAACAATTTCACTGTTTCCTTGCGAAGGCCGCTACGTAAAACATAATTTGCGGGAAACTCGGTTCATTATTTAGTAGGGCACCCAAAAAGCATCCGATATTCATTTCGTTGGTAGTTTTTTGATAAAGAAAAAAGTAACTAAGTAAGTACTGAAATATTTATCTTGCTTTTATTATTTAACCGCAATTTAATATTTGGCATCGTTTAGAACAAGGAGGTAAAAAGTACAGGTGGAATATATAATTCAAAACATATTTAAGACATAAGATACAAGACAGACTTTATCCATCTCCTAACTTCTTTATTAGTAGTGATTTTAACTATACAGTACCTACGATAGGAAAAATACTGATTTCAACGTTTAATGCGAGGTATGTTTATTGTATTTACAATAAATTACACGAATTCTATGTCGCTGCGTGCTAGTAACTCATTCTGAGCATATTTTCATGGCTTTATTTCTTTTAAGATTGCATTTGAGAGTTCATTCAAGAAAACAGTCGAAACCCAAGAATAAAGAAAAGTAAACACGCTCCCTTATTATTTTTATACATTCCTGCCTCCATGTTTATACATGATTTAATTTTGTTCTTCACCTGTGCCGGTAATCAGATCTTGCAAGTCCGGTCGACACCCACGTCCCGTTATCCAATTTGGCCGGTCGAAACTACTGCCGATCACGTGTCGCTTTGTCACAATTCTGACGTCGCGTCGTTGAGACAAACGGGTCACAAAATTAAATACTTACTACTTGTGACTCGAAAAACAACTTTTATAACAGTATTTTTTTAGAAAATTTAAATGGTTTTAAACAATCTTTTTCGTCAAATTAGTATGTGGTTTGTCACTTCAAAATGTGTCAAGTTAGGGCATATATGCAAAAATGCCGGCTCGTATGTTGAATGTATGCACACTTGGTAAAAAAACATTTTGACACTGTCCTTACAGTTAAATCGAGGATTGTATTATACTTAGGACCGTATTTTAGGACCGTTTTTTTGCTATTCCGTCAAACGTTTGCCGGAATAGCAAAGTAACATTATTTTCGTTGTTAATATGGAATTCCGCAAAGTAACACCTGATTCAATAAACTACTTATTCAGTATCCGATTGCGGCGATTGCTCTGCGCACACTATTCATACTTCTCACTCATGATTATATGAGACGCGGACCGTTCCGAAACATGTCGAGCTATTTTCGACTTTATAGACGTGAGTAACCCGATATAAGTTTATTAATATGTCTAATACTAACGGGAGTTTTCTCATCACGACACGTTGTCGTTATGCCTGCACGAAGCATTCTCGCTACATACCAGGGGCCTTACCATGACGTTTTAACGCGATTCAGTTGACAACCTAAACTGAGTCACTTCCATACAACTAAGTTTAACTGAACCTAAACTGAATCGTGTTAAGACGTCATGGTAAGGCCCCTGGAAACTCATGTTAGTTAGTTTATTATTATTAAGTACAGGGATACATCTTATATCTAAACATAGTCCCACAAAAATCAAAAAACTGAGTGAGTCTGTGGAATCAGGATTCTCTAATTAGGTACATATTTAAAGAAATGTATACGCTATGTTACAAATTGTTTATCTATTTATTAATGAAGTGTTTTTTTAAGTATATCGGCTATAGCGTAGCGTTGCAGACGTAGCCCAACGATGAATGATCCGACTTGAAAACTAGACGGTTATACGGTTGAATTGTGGACAACAATAGGAATAAAAACCCTAAATATTAAGACCCACAAAAACTGATAAATACTGGTGAATTTCTAATTTATCATCAGCAAAACTATCTGCATAATATTGGAACCCTAGGCCACTTTAGAGCCATGTCAAAATGACAAAACGTAAGAGTTTTCTTACAATCTGATTTATAGCGTCACTATGACATAGTCCTACAGTGACTTAGGGGTCCAATTGGTTGACTGTACCGACATGTATAAATATAACAAAGTAGGTTTTGTTTTTTTGAGCTACAATTTTTCGTCTTTTAAGCTCAAACTTCATTAGCTTTCACTGCTCATTTCACTAAAGTAGCAAATTAAGCGAGTCTCTTTAAAATAAATTTTCTACTACGTTCTAGATTAAGAAATAAGAATGTCGGAGCGAGGACAATTCGAAGTAAACGAATTATTCAAAAGCCGGAACAAGTCCTGATGTAGAAGTCTATTATCGGTTCGGAGTTAAATGAGGCGCAATTTGCAAGCTTAAAGGTGTAGCGTCTAGGGTATAGGAATAAACAGAAATTGATATTACAACTGATTGTTCGCCTCGAACTTGAACTCGCGACCTCTATATCTCTGCAACCCTTTAACCGATTTGTCTCATATTGAAACTCAAAAATTATATTTATCTCATCTAACCACCTGCCAAATTTCACGACGATCCGACCAACGATACTCGAGTTATTGTATTATTAAAGCATTTTATTAATTTTGTAACATTTGAATAAATACAGTTGAACACTAAAGAACTTGTTAAAATTGTTTATCTTGTCTTATTACCAAAATAATTAAGAACAAAATTGGTATTGCAAATCGCATGTAACAAATTCTCTCAAGTCTCAAGTATCGAGGCCTTCGAGCACGTTTGCTGTAACCAGTACGAAAAACGCCTCTACTGTGACAGACATTTCGGCAGCGCTATTCCGTTTAATTCACACAACCTAATAAAAACTGCTTTTCAATATTTAATATTTTTAATAAATAATAATTAACACTCTAAATGGTGACAATTGAGGTCAGATATTTATTATGTCCAGCGTCTTGGAAATAAATAAATAAATATTTTATGGGACAATCTTACACAAATCGACCTAGTCCCACGGTAAGCTCAATAAGGCTTGTATTGTGGGTACTAGGCGACGATATATATAATAGACATATACATATAACTACTTAAATACATAGTAAACATCCATAACTCAGGAACAAATATTCGTGATAAACACACAAATAAATGCCCCGACCAGGATTCGAACCCGGGACCTCCTGCTTCGTAGGCAGTGTCACTACCAACTAGGCTAGGAGGCCGTTAGATTAGTAACGCCACAATGTCGGTCCGGGTACAGGAGCAGACCACGAAGGCGATTCCGATGCGAAGAGGCGTAAGGCAGGGAGACGTTATCTCTCCGAAATTGTTTACTGCAGCAATGGCAGACGCCTTCAAGCTCCTGGACAACATAAACGGCGAAAACATCACTCTCCTTCGGTTTGCGGACGACAACTTAGTCATGGCAAAGTCGATGGAGGAACTCAGCACGATGCTCGATGACCTCAACTGAGTTTCTCAACGGGTAGGCCTGAAACTGAACATGGTCAAGACGAAACTTATGTCAAATGCCAATGTTATGCCCATCCCTGTTAAAAGCTCGGTACTCGAAGTTGTTGACTCGTACATCTACCTAGGACAAGTAATCCAATTAGGTAGGTCCAACTTCGAGAAAGAGGTCAAGCGCCGAATCCAACTCGGCTAGGCAGCGTTCGGGAAACTACGCAATGTCTTTTCGTCCGACATACCTCAGTGCCTCAAGACAAAAGTTTTCAATCAATGTGTAATCAAGTGATGACTTACGGCGCCGAAACGTGGTCCTTCACTATCGGCCTCATCTCAAAACTCAAAGTAGCTCAACGAGCTATGGAGAGGGCTATGCTCGGAGTTTCTCTACGTGATCGAATCAGAAACGAGGAGACGAACGTCCGTAGACGAACTAAAGTCACATAGTCCTCCGGATTAGCAAGCTGAAGTGGCAAACGCAGCATAGGACGTCCACCCGCAAGATGGACATATTACCTTATGAAGGTCGCCGGGAGACGCTGGATGCAGGTCGCTTCCAATCGGTAAACATGGAGGTCCAAAGGGGAGGCCTATGTTCAACAGTGGACGTCTTATGGCTGATATGATGATGATGATGATGAATAATTATAATGACCTAGATATAAGTAATAAAATATGACATATCAATATCATTAATACCTTAATAGTAAGTTTTCAGTTTTATTACGTGTTGGTAAATTAAACTAACATTAAACTCTTCAACAAGATAGTCGTGAAATGGAACAAAATTAAATTTATAAAATTGGAAAAGTAAAAAGCACTAGTTCGCAAAAACAAACTTTGCGCACGCAAAACAGTAAAAAAAAAGCGCGGTTTTTGAGCAGCTGTATTGAAAAAGATCTTGAGCGTAGTTTAACTTAGAGCTAAATATTGCAGAAACCACATAATAGCTTGTCAACATCAAAATAGCCTGGTAAAACACTCCCCAAAGCTCAACATGGTACCAGCTGCTGATGTTCTATTTAATGAAACCAGTGATCGTGAACCTCTAGTAGAAGTAGTTGTTACAAATCTAGAGTTCAAACTAGATAAGATCACAGGTAAAAGCTTTGTCAGCTATTGGAATAAGATCCTGGAATAAGCCCGCGTCCGCGGTTCTGTAATTCCCAATACCATTCCGAATTTGAAAAGTATAACGTATTACGCGTTACAATAATAGACATAATATAAGATTTTAAGCTAACATGGTCATTTACACTATAATTGCTATTTAAAACGAGATATTTACCATGTACATTTGTTTCGGGAGCTCATGAAAACAAATGTACATGGTAAATATCTCGTTTTAAATAGTAATTATAGAATAATAGACATAGATGAGACATACGTCCTTTTTGTTCACAAAACGGACAAGTGAATGTAATGACCTATGTCCTGTTGAATTTCATCGTAGTGACGGCATTGTGAAAGCCGTCTGCGTATTTGCGTCTGTAAAAGCGTAAACAAACGTAGGTGCTTATATCCCTAGAGAAAAACATTTTCCGTTTTGCTGGTGTTATTGCCATGGATTTATTACAGTTATTCGTGGCATTCATTTGTCATGTATTGTTCAAAAATGGGTGCTGGTGATGTCAAATGCCTCCCTTTGTTATGTAAAAATCCATACTTCGATACATTTTTCAGTTTTATTTTGACTGACGGATTAATTCTTGCGAATGTTTTTCAATTGCTGCGTTTGTTTCTAAATATTTTTATATTCGTATTTTTTCATTGTTAATTGGGTTTTAAATAACCGATATAAATTTAAGTTTTGGTCTAATGGTTATCATTATTGCTTTTCGTAAAATACTGACTCTCATAGGTAAGAGAGAGGGAGAGAGAGAATGAACTAAAAAATAACGAATTTAGTCATCTCTGAAATCTGAAAGACATTTTAATGTTCATGTGTATGCAAAAACTTTCTAATTTACGCGACAATCGCTTTTCGGATAATTATCCCGATCCAGTTATTCTTTATGAAAATATGTACTTGTACCTAAAATTTAAAAATTGATACATACCTACTTACATTACTTTTTACTTATACGATACTTCTTTCAGTATGTCTGTATAGAATGTCAGGTCATATGGTTGCAAAGTAAGATCTTTGTCTCTACAATGAAAATTGATCATGTAATAATCACTTAGGCATTCTGATTAACATAAATGATGACTAAAACTTTTGTTGGATCCAAACAGTGTTTTATATATTATCAAAATCTACTTTGTTTTATTGTTGTAGAAAAGTACGACCCTCTTACGAAAAAGCAGAAAACATAAACCAACTCCCAAAAGATATAGGAGATTGGCAGGCGCACGTAAACAGAACATTACGTAGTTTATTATCTATAGTGTTCTTGTCAGTTTTACGTGCTTTAACGGGTCTCCAGCGGGGCCTTTACAGCGCAGGCTATAAATAGGAGCTGTGTTACGTGTATGTTGCGTGAGTTACATAGAAATAGTGTAATTAAAAGCAATATCATATTGTTGATATAGTTGCCACATACAACAAAAAAATCTTTTGCAGTCATCATCTTAACCCTGTGAAAACGAGTGCTGTAAAGGGCTCGAAACGTAGGGTCATGGCGTTAATAAACGCGATTAATCCTTTCTAAAGTGTTTAATTTCTGTTGAATGAATTAATGTTTATTTGCGGTATATACAATATTTACAATACATACAGGTTTTTACATTAAAAATTATATACGTGTTCCACCATATTCTACTTAATTAAGTATGCAAATATGTATAGAATAATCTTAATTTCGTGGCGTAAAAGTCTCACAACAAAGATATCTTATTACTAACAAAATGTCAATGCTTACATTAAACTATAGGTAACTAAACTTAGTATAGCTACCCACTTATCACTAAACACACAAATCACAGCCACAAATGCAGTTTTTGTCCTAAATTGCTTAAAAGGAAGGTTTTTTATAATACTCAACTCACACATATAACACTCTATAACACAAATAAAATATATAAGGAGTTCGATGCGTTTGTTTCAGGCGTGCTTTAGGTACATTAAATAGTGCTTTTTGCCTTGACATCCGGTTGTTGTATCATATAACATCCACCTTTTTGTTACAATATGCTTGGTTTGTATAAACGAATACGGCTGTCTTGCATACATAGAGAGGGTATGAACAAACGCTTGTGTTGCTTAAAGACCGATTTACACGAATCGAGAAAGTTAAAGGGAACTAGACTTTTTTCCCCGAGTGTATGTAGGGTTGACAACACGGAAAAACCTCTTTATCACTCCAATATGCAAGTGTGACAGAGAGGCAGATTAGATAACGGTTTTCGAACGTTCGATTTTTGTGGTATACTAGGCCAGAAAAGTTGTCTGCGGCAACAAATTAGTAACTGTTTAGATTTGGTATATTATTTATTTATAGTAATACCTACCTATATAAATTGACAATGCTCTACAAAATGTAAATAAAATACATATCAATTAAGTAGAAAAGTTGACGTTAACGCAGCATACACTTGTATTACCACAAATCGAATAGATATAACATTGTTATCCAGCTTTCAACTACCTACAATATTTTTTGTTGGGAATGTGGTGCGCTATTGGCGGCCACACGGAAAATGTTTTCATTACGATGAAATATTAAATAAAATGTCGGAGCTGTGTAAACTGCAGGCTTATTGTCACAGTGCCGCTAAAGTTCTAAAACTCGTTTGGTTCCGTATTTATAAGATAACTTCGTCATCCGTTTGTCTGTCTGACCGTTCGTCTGTCAAGATAAGGCATAAGGGTATTACTGAGGTCTAACGGTGTCTGGAAGCCATGGAAAAATAAAAACTCTAAGTCAACGCAATCAAAAGATTTGGCCGTTTATGTCGTGTTTCCCAACATTTGCAAAGGGAATCAAAATCTATACGAAGCTGGAATCCTGGTAAGATTTATTAGTGTGTTTATCACGAGTATGTGTCTTTGTAGGTATGTGCCTTTTTTGTACCGAATAAATATTATAGTTAAAAAAAACTATAGAAGTATATTGATTTTATTACGTATGAGTGCAAGCGCTCGCTCAATCAGTTTTACCATTCTCATGCAAATGCAGTGCGCCCCGAAAAGCCAGCGCTTATGAATTGGGGACATATTCAAAAAAGCAAAATTTTATATCAATTCCATTTCAAGTATATAGCGCGTACACAGAAGATAGTCGAACTTCAGATTATGTTCACACTTATGACCGAAATCTTGTTCTTCTTATTCATCGTTACACTCTTGGCAGAGTGGTCATGACTGTCATGTCTTCTGTGACAAGCTTAACCACCCGGTGCCATTCCTCTCTCACCGCCGGACGTGCCTTATGCTCACGCCTCACGTTTAGAGGGCACTTGGTGGCCGATTTGATTTGATTTGCTCAGTCCACCTCATTGAGAACCTACCGCGCGATCTGGTACCGACTACTCTGCCCTAAACCACTAGGCGCTCAATGGATAAATCTCCTTGTCTTGATACGTATCTGAAAAAGGTACGATTCGGGAATTCACTAGAGAGGAAATATACGAGGCTAAATACTTATTTCAACTTTCACGATTTTTACACATAATAGGTACTAAAAATTTACTAAAACGGGGCTTCATCACGTAAAACTTTGAAAACTAACCTTTTTCGTTTCAAGGGCGATATTGCCCCTGTGGTCCCGGAGAAAGACGGCCGTGGAGTCTTACGCGATTAATCCCCGTTTTCGTAAATTTATAATACACGACGCTAGTTTTTCAAGCCAGGATAGCAAGTTAGTGTTAGTAAACTAACAAACTATAGCGTTAATATTCGTGTGTATAAAACTAGCTTACTTCCAGGCTAGTAAGCTAGTACTGTACTGAATAATATTTAAAACGGGTCACTCACGTAATTTAGTCGATTTTCGCTCGACATGTTTCGTTCTCCGTGTCGCCCCCCGCGCCGCTCCCACCGCCAGCTGCAAGTACCAGAGCAGATAGGGCATTAGCCCGCAGTGTACGACTTGCCTCTGTCGCGAGTGGGCGCTCCTGATGACGTTCTTCGTAAAGAACGAAACATGTCGAGCGAAAATCGACTAAATTACGTGAGTGACCCGTTTTAAATATTATTTAATATGTTCGAGTCTCACGAGAGTTTTATAGTTAAAACTGTACTGAATAGTTTGAAAAAGCTTGCCTTTCTATTTAAGATAGTAGCGCCCCCCACCACTGATTTCGCTATCCTGGCTTGTAGTGTGCTAATTGCTGTCATTGCTTAGTCGGACTCTAGCCGTCAGTGACGTCGTGACGAGAGATTCGCCTTGTTTTCTTTTCACCATAGCTCAGTATAAAATCTAATTGAAAATACGAAAATTAATCTCATCTTCGCTCTGTGAACGGGCATACCACGAACGTATCTGAATTTGTGTGCAAGTGTAATGAAATCAAATTGGCATCATAATTTCACGTATCTGAATACGCCTCTCGATGTGTATCATGGATATTGTTCATCTTCTTTAGAGATTAGATTAGAGGATCGCTTACTGATGGAGAGGAAGAAGATTTATAGCTGTTGTTGTACCAAGATAGGGGATCCTCGAGTATTGTTGCGGTACGCTTGCTTTGGCAGACTACATTTAAGAATTGGCGGGGAAGCGTTGGTGGCCCAGCGGAGTGTGACTTTCAATCCGACGGTTGCGGGTACAGAACGTGCCGACTAGTACGTACGAAACGTAAAGTATGTACGAAATATCATTTGATAAGTTTACCAATCGCTTTTCGGTGAAGGAAAACATCGTGAGGATACCGGAGTAATCCCAATAAGCCTAGTTTACCCTCTGGGTTGGAAGGTCAGGTCCTAGTAGCTTTCTTAAAACTAGCACCTAACGCCAAATCTTAGGATTAGTTGCCAAAGCGGACCTCAGGCTCCCTGAGCCGTGGTATATACGTAAGCCAGGAAAACGATAAGAAGAAGCTTCATGAATTGGCACATTCAGTATATTTTTCGAATAGGAATCCCAAAGAAAGCTAAACGCTTTACCACTTGACTTGCTCCGTATTCCACAAAATTAAATAAGTACCCTACCTACAATCAATCAGTAGAAAAATATATTATCTCAAAAATGCTCAGAAATGGTCGCATTTTGTCCACAAATAGAAGACGTAAAGTATCTAATTCTCTAACCGCTGCGTCCGCGAATTGCTGAAGCGGGGAAATCATTTATTATTTATAATAAATAGCCTTGGTCACTTTTATCTGTTATATATGACATCTTCAATTTATAGGATTCCAGTAATGTAGTTTGAGGTCGTACTTACAATATAAATATATACTTTAACTAAATACAGACTTCAATTTATCACTTGATGACATAGATTAATAATTACTAATGGTTATTCCCCATCAGAGGCTAGATATTTTCAGAGCCAGTTTTTTTATCTACTCTCAAGAGACTCGAGAGATTATCGCGTGATGTTAACATGACAGAGCTTTTTACAAGATCTTCTTTTTATTGATCTACTGGAACCATTTTAATTAGGTTACGAAGTTTAGTATACTTATTACCTACAGTGTGTTTTAGTCATTCTAATTATTGCCTACTTAAATACAATTATATGAAAATCCTTACAATATTTGAACATTTTAATAAATAAATAACTAATAATAAATAAATATTATGGGACAATTTTACACAAATCGACCTAGTCCCACGGTAAGTTCAATAAGGCTTGTGTTATGGGTACTAGGCGACGATATATATAATAGACAGATACATATAAATACTTAAATACATAGAAACATAATAAACATTAAATCGCAACGGTTAACACTCACGTATTTTTATCACAATAGGCGTGACATGTTTCGACTGCATCGGGCAGTCATCGTTAAATGTGAGTATGACTCACGAAAGTTTAAATTATTTATTATACAAGGGGGAAAGTTGTTGTTTAACTCTTAAATGTTTAAATTGCTTAAGGAAACATCCTTATTTCCTGAGCACTAAATTCCTACGCGAACACATTTGACTGACGTAGCTCCTTTCGAACAAAAAACTCACTCAAATTGGACTAAGGAGCTCAGAGTAATCTTTGAACAAACATAAAAACAATACAAACAGTTGTACTGTTTAAATATAAGTCTTTGGGTACAGTCAACTACAAAGATACAGCCAAAGTGCCAAATATATGTATCCACGACCTTAATGTTTAGGCAATAAAGTCCTGTATACATATTTCTGGCATATTGGCTGTATTCATATCTCTGTAGTTGACTGTACCTATCTTATACATTCAATATATTACATTTTATAGCTCTCATTAAGTCATACAAGTCAAACAATAAACGTGCCAAAATAAATGTTCAGCTAAAATTTATTTGATAAATAAGAATTCTATAAAATTTATCCACAAAGTTCTGACATCATAGTCAACCTAGTGAGTTTGTCTTGTCATTTTGTCGGAAAATGCATCTAAAGTTGTACAATTTTGGCTTACCTGCGTAACGATATTCCGCAATCAGGAAAGTTTTCAATTCAACAGCCCTTTACACAACACATTCTAACAATTTTAACGAATTTTCAACAGAAAAAATATATCTTAAAAATTTAAAGTGTCAAATTTGGGGATACCAGTTAACATACAAACAGTTACTAATTTATAGAACCTACCAAAATAGAAATATTTTTTGTTGTTGTCCACATCTTTGATTTAAAGAGTTAAAAATATTAATTATTTACAAATTACTTAAAAGATCCTTATTTGGATATAGTACTAAAATAAAATAAGAAGATATTTATTTTTATTAGTAAACTGATATACTCCTACAATAGTATCTTTTCAATTTGGCAACATGTGCGAGTGAGACAAAGCGCCAGAAGGAAGTGGTCTCACGTGGACCGTTTTCTCTTGTTCATTTAGTATGGCAAAAAGCGGGAAAGTACGATCCCCTGTAAAGGTTCCTGATGCAAAGTTATTTTGTTTACCTACTAAATGTTTCCACAGCTAATATAATATTAAACTGTATTTCTTATTTAATATCTCGGAAATACGCGCACATATGGCTACAATTCTCGTTGTCTCCGTCTGGCAGCGCAATAAATCTCTACTCTATACATTATTCAGGCGAAAACGACGCAAATAGGCGTACAAAATGCTCGGTATGCGTTTAATACGTAATGCTGACTTGTGGCGTCGGTCGCGGTTGTTGGGCATTTTAGAACTTAAACTTTTTAAAGAATTTATTCTTTATTCAATGACCGACTTACATTAACAGTTAGACCAAACATGTAAGTTATTCGTACTTAACATAAGTAATAGTATTTAATTTATACTGTTTCGTCAGAATACTATTATACATGTATATATCTTGATAAAATAATAATACATTAAAAGCTTAATTCATCTACATTATATTCAAACTTTTTTTTAAACAAACGAGCTTACTCTTGGCTACAGACTAGCCGAGGGCAAAGACGCGGCAAATATATATATTTCTTTATACTAAAGTTTAAAAATGTATGGAAACAGATAAGCAGTGATTTATCATATATTTATTACGTGAGCTGAGAATGTTCCGATAAATTCTACCAATTTGAGGAGCTTATCCGCAAAACCCAACCGCAGGTATGTCGACAAAGGCCGGATAGGGCACCAAATATGTAAGAAATACGGAATGAATTTTGTAAGAAATATACGTCTAAGATACGTCGTAGTAGGGATTTTGCGAATAATGGATCGGATTCAATTGTAGATTTTGACTCAACATTGAAATATTTATTATTAAAAAAATATTTATATTATTGTGAGAAAAAAACATACCTAGTTGGGTAATATTCTTCAGATTGTTAATATTGTTATATTATGGGTACTTGTGATAAATATCTAATTATCTTATTCACAAATTAATACATTTATTTTCAAAATATATACAGTTAGTGTAACTTACATAACTACCTACCTCTACCTACCTTAAATCTAAAATAGGTCCTTGAGGCATTGTATCTAGGATAATAAAGATACTAATATTTAATAAACGTCATCGTGTCGATCCAATTAGATCGATGGACCTTGAGACCTTAATGGTACCTCTTTTTCATTATTTTCCAAAAGTTTAAAGTAAAATTACAAATTTTTGGCCAAATGAATGAATCGTGGCAAGAAATTTCCATCCCACTAACCGAACAAGAAAAAGGCACGGCCTACGATATGGCTTTACACGTAAAAGTAACTATGCTTAGCCTAATTAGCCTTTGAAATAACACGAAAGGATAAAATGAGTTATTCAAAATATAATTTTAGAAATAAAGCTCAAAGATGTTTCGGAAATTGACACATCGTACTGGCTCGGCTCGGCTCGCCCCGTTCTAGCTGGAGTCATCTTAAAAGCTTTAATTCAAATGCCAAAGTATACAGGGTGCTATCGCTAAGGGTAGCCAGGTGCAGTAAAAAGTTGTTTATGTAATTTTACTCATCAGGTATCTCACTTTTGATATCAGTCTGAAGTGTCCTGATATATTTTATATTTACGTAATAATCGCCTGGCTACACTCCTAGCATGCATCCATGCTAGCATGGCATGGCCTAGGTATAGGGTACCTACTCATATTGTGGACCGAAAGTTTTCGCTTGTTTGTTCAGCGGTGAAATACCTCGAAAGATGTCTTCTTTTATGATATCACGGAAAATTTCTAGCGGAGAACATACCTATGTCAGATTGATATAATATCCTTTGAAGTGAAATGAGAAACAACATCGCTCTTACGGTTCTATGCACATTTCCTGACAGAAGCTCCTTTGTGAGACAAATTATACACTCAAAGAGAAAATTGCTTTGTGTGAAGTAGTTTATTTTATATTTTTGTTAAGACTTTAATAGCTTATTATTAGGTACCTGGCAGTAAAAGTAGTCGTAAGCAGGCAGGAGCTAATTTAGCTTTCCTTTCTTTCATAACCTATATTTTAACCGTCTGATTGTTATTCTACATTGCTGTAATGTTATTTTACAGCGATAGTTTTACCTGACATTATCTTGTTACAGAAAAAAATGAAGCTGTAAGATATTACGTTTCTTTCTGTAACATGACTGTCACTTAATACTAGTCTTGTGGCACCGTGATTTGTAACATTTAGCACATGAAAGTTGAGTAACATGAAAATAAGGAAAGTCAGTGTTTATTGCTTTCTATGAACATTCCGCCACTGCTGCTTATGTAAGTATATAATCAGTGTAAAGTCTGATTTATGTATGAAGAATATAATCTTTCGTTTTTCGCAAAATTATTATGTAACGAGATCTTCAGTCGCAAAGGCAAAGTAGTAATTACAATATACTTCGCAAACTTGATAAATAAAATAGCATACGATTCTCAAAGTATCATGTTATTAATGGCGAAGTTTCCAACAAAATGGCAAAGTTTTAATCTGATTAAGATTTCCAAAGTTGTTCAACGACGCACCGACATAGCCTCATAGCCTCTTCGATGAGTTACATTGCTGCCATCGAGATGCGAAGGTTCTTTATTACTAGCGTTATCATGATCAGTATCCTAACTTTTTCAGATTTTCTCACCCTCTCGTTATATGGGCTCCAATTTTGTGTTTAATTATGTAGAGTATCGAGGATATTACGTTGAAATTCAATTTTAAAACGCCGAGTTGTGTTTGCAGGTTCTACAACGTGTAATAACTTGCAACTCATAGTAACTTCCGCTATGAAGACCGCAAAAGTATCTCACACAATCTTATTTGTACAGCCGTAAGACCGTAGCACATATTTTTGCGGCTTTCACAGTGGAAGATACTATTGCAGGTGAGGTGACTGTGCAACGTGTCCTATTAAAAGGGCACAAGGAAACATTTTTAAATGTACCTCAGGAATCGCACGTTTTCGTAACGTGTTTCCGAATGTTGAAAAACACAGTTGGGAACACGTTATTCTGGTTTCGAGACTTCTGAGTAAGAACAACATCAATAAAAGTATTTAAGTAAGGTAGGTATATTGTGAACAATGGGCGAAGGAGGCAAATTAAACCCCGTCCATGGTCTTAGATTACAGATACTACAGAAAATCATAATACTTATTTAATTTCTTTGGTAGTTTTAGAGCTGATGCTCTGATTTTTCTAAATATGTACACAGTATGTAGGAACTCGTTGGTTGTTGTATGCGTTCGTAAATTATACATTTCTGACTATACTGACTATCTTTCACTGTGGCTCATAAAGTACGGCTACGTGCCAAAACAACAAACTAGCATATTAATCACACTGATCACTTGAAACAACTGTACTCAAGCTGGTGCCAATGATATACCATTGTAACTAAAGATACGTTATTCTTCAAGTGTGTTTTAAATAAATATATAAGCTAAGAGGGTGTAATAAATACCGGGTGTGGCCCATAATAGGAGTATTAAATTTAATCGTAGGTAGTACTCCCCAAACTGAATAACGTTTGCTTAGCGATGTTTAAAAATAGGGTATGTTTTCATTTTTATTACACGTTAAAGTTTGTTGAAGACGCAAAGTATTGCGATTTTTGTTATTTTTGCACTGATGTTAACGTACATTGAAAATACTATTTGGTTGGTATTAAAAACTGAAAACCTACAGAATACATAATAATTAAAAGGTGCTGAACAAAAATTGTTAGGTTTGAGGAGTACAACACAACCTACGATTCAATTTATTGCTCCTACTATTGTCACATCCGGTATGCTGTTGATCCATCGCGGTCTAATTAGGAAAAAAAATTTTTTTTGACGCAAACAAATGCAAGGAGGCTTGGTCTATTTGATGGACCTGTACAGTTTTATCGCGTCAAAAAAACCCCTCTGATTACGTCCTTAAACGGATCACCAGCATTCTTGCTACATTCTGAATATTCATAACAATTAAAATACATTGATGAACTGTTTGTGCGCGCCAAATATTGCTAGTGCGTTCCATTTTTAAATTTCTACATTCTTAAAACTTAGCAAGGCATCTTAGTACCTATAACCTAACCTATCTTTAGTTTGAAAATATCTTAGGCTGGCCCAAGTTGTTTTTACAGGCATCAACTTTATTCTGGGCGTTCCGAAATTGCCCGAAAGGCACTCGAGACCGCGCTGGGATCCCGATTGCCTCTGTAATTGGCTCGCCTTTTGAGAAGGTCGGTGTGAAAATGTATGAAGACACTACTTACCTACATGTAGGCTGGTTTTTGGTTTACAAATTTGTGCATGCTGCCGTTCAGTGCAAATTGGCAAATAAATGAGAATGCTCTGTTTTCTTATACGTACTGTACTGTTTAACTCTTTATTTTTCTTGAAGGGCTTCCATCGCATGGCAAATTTATTAAGCAACTAACAGTTATACTAATTTAATTTTTTTTTCAGTGTGTAATTTGCACACGGTGGTGCGATTAATAATGGAGTAATTTGGGGCCATGGGTATGGTCTCGGTAGCTCAGTTGGCAGAGCGGTGGGCTGGTATCCCAGAGTCACGGGTTCGAGCTCCACCCAAAGTTAGAAATTTTTCCACTTTTGTCTTTATTCCTGAGAAATGTGGTAAGAGATGTTGACATCTCTTACCATGGTGGCAATTTTCCTTGCATCCGTTACATGTTTTAAAGAGAGAAAATTATTAATTTTTTTTTAAATCTGTGATTAGGTACAAGGCACAATGATAATTTTTTTCGTTGCGCAACTTACCCTAAGATTAAAAAAGAAACTTTAGTGACAAAAAAAACGCAGAAACAGATAGCACAGCTGCTCCTTAAAGAGAATATACCTACCGATCCAAAGATCAAAGAGGTCACGATTACATTGAAATGGGACGTGATTTGGATACGCGTGCCGCTTTGGTTTTATTCAGTTTAAACGAAAAGGGCTGAATGGAATCAGCTTCGAGAAATAAAGACATGTTTCTTAGATTTCTTTCCAGTTTTACTGTCTTGACTACTTACTTGTTCTAGTTTTAAGGAACTAAACCTTAGCAAGAGAAAATTACCATAAGTAAAGGAATTCTACCATAAAACCTCTTTGGTCGTATTCCAACTGACAGTGTATTCAACTGTAGTCAAAACGTTGCAATAACAGTGCTCCCGCACAAAAAGCAAAAAAAAGTCACCTTGAACTCAGAGGATAATTATGGTAAATATCGAAAAAAAAACATAAATAACATGGTTTTGTTGCTAAATACTAACCTACTTACTTCCGATGGTGCTACAACCCACCGTGGGTCTTGGCCTCCTCCACCATCTTCCTCCAGCAGTCACCATCTCTGGTGACCTTCCTTCAGTTGGAGTACTTTTTCATCTTCATAAGGTCATCCTCCACATAGTCATAGTCACCATCTTTTCTTAGGCTTACCTCTCGGTCTTTTCTGCTGTGGTGTCCACCGAGACATAATTTAATTAATAATAGAATTAGATATAATTAAAAGAATTGTCATATACTACAGAAAAAGTGACCAAGGCCCCCTGATCATAGGGCTGGGATCGAACCGGCGACCTCCTGCTTTCGCGCTGCTTTTAGGGCGTCTGCCGTGAAAGCAGGGGTCGCTGGTTCGATCCCAGCCCTGCTCACCGGGGGCCTTAGTCACTTTTTCTGTAATATATGACATCTCTTTCAATTATATCTAATTCTATTATTAATTTATCTTTATGTAGGACCATATTTTTTGATGAGTCCTTTCCTTTCAAACATCGTCGTAGGTAATCTTTGCATCATCCTTTTGTTGCTACATAACTATGTGGATAAAAAAACACTTTTGTTATCTTCTTCTTCTTGTTTTTTGATTACGACCCACACTGAAATACGGACAGGACGCATAGTTAGTTCAGCCTGCCACCTGAAAAACCACTTTAATCAGTTTAAATAAGTAGCCGTTTTAACGATTACTTATTTAATAGATAGCGAAATACTCGCGACAATGTGACACTTTTAAATGACTACTTAGGCTTATGTTGGTTCAAGATCTCAGCCTAAACGTGCGATAGACATGTTTTATTAAACGTGCTC
The DNA here is from genome assembly GCA_949128165.1 of Lathronympha strigana. NCBI lineage: Eukaryota > Metazoa > Arthropoda > Insecta > Lepidoptera > Tortricidae > Lathronympha > Lathronympha strigana. The sequence goes on along the minus strand of OX421907.1, from coordinate 6,405,959 downwards.
TGTCACCGCCGCACCTGCGAGCGTGCCAGCAATTTTGTCAAAATGTTTACTCTGTTTAGTCTGTTTACGGGTGCCAAGGACAATATTAGGTATTACGTGAGCTTCAACGCGTAGCACGTACGGATTTATTAAGAACATCAAATTAATCACACGCTTAATAATGAATATTTTAGGGGCCCTCCAGGGGAACGACCCAAACAACGTTTATTTAACTGAATTTCCTGAAAGATAACATCTTTCATTTTTGCTATGAAGTATTCATAGAATCATTTGTGTTAATAAAGAAATGGTAGCCTTCCGCAATTGTACTATAGTTAATGAAATAATTTATTCATAAATTGTCCATGCAATTCTGAACGCGTGTGTACATGTATATATAAAAAAAATAAAAAAATAAAATAAAAATGATTTATTCGTTAGCAAACAATTTTTTACAGTAACAAGGTAGATGTCTCTTTTTAAGTATTTAAAAATACTTGTGCTAAGAGACACCGCTCTTCCGTAGTACAATATCTGCATTTAACAAAGGTGATGCAAAATAACTTAAGTAAAATACGAGTTATGCTAGAAACTTATTCTACTACAATGTTATTATATTTATAGAGTTATACCTAAAAGAGAGAAACATTACTTAATTTCAAAAGTACAAAAATACAGAATTTAAAGTAAACAGGGCAAGGTAAGAGGTCCGGTTTAATATGAATTTATTAGTGATGGGAAATTGCAGAGAATATTTCCGACTGCGAGAATATTCTCGGAAAGATTACGGTAATATTACCAAAAGTAGCAATTTACTTTGTAACTTTTTTTTTCGATATGAAAATCCAACTTTTTGTAATAACGAAATATTTGCTTATTTTCATGTGCTTCATGCTCGCGGTCAGATACATTACTTAAAACTTGTTATAATGGTATATTACCGTAAGTTACCGTAAATTACCGTAAGTTCTCTTAAATTTCATGGAAATTTCTTAGGAAATATATTTTTTGTTAACGAAATATAGTGGTTACTATGGAAAAATTAAAGAACATTGCATTATTACTTCATTGCATTTTGTTGCATTTCAAATAAGAATAATTATTAATCACTACATAGTATAAAACAAAGTCGCTTTCTCTGTCCCTATATCCCTATGTATGCTCAAATCTTTAAAACTACGCAACGGATTTGGACCCAGTTTTTTTTAATAGATAGTGTCATTTAAGAGGAAGATTTATATGTATAATAATAACCCGTGCAAAGCCGGGGCGGGTGCCAGTTACAAATAATCAAGAAATACTTTCCAAGTTTGCATTGTTCTCTTGTTCTCGGCGTACCCATATTCTATACTATTATTATTTTATTTAAATATATGTATAGTCAAGTCAAGGGACTTTCAAATTGTAGTAGTTAAAAAAGTAAACAAAATGTTTCTTTAGTTCAGTTTTTAATATAAGTATATATTTTAATGGCAAAGATAGAGCGGCACAATATGGAATGATATGAATCACTTAATTATTTTATCCTATAGCATGAAAAGTGCCTGTAATTCTTTATAAATTTTTTTGCATAGTCTATAACCCTGCATATAAATTTTGTAGTAATACAACAATTTCGTGAGATATTGAATACTTGTAAAGTCGATGTCAAATATATGTTCACACTTTTGAGCCTAGGTTAATGAAATAAGGTTGTAAAGTGACTAAATTTACACTCGCTGACATCTTATTTCATATATATTTTTTTTCAAATTTTTCAAAATAGTCATGTACTTAACAACTTTGGCTTCATGGCAAACCATTCGTTTTTCACTAACACAAATCACAAATTTACGACTCCGAATCCGCATAAAACGACCAACCGGTTTTAGCGACGTAGGTATAGGCAGATGGTTGGTTTTCAATTTCATACAAGTCACTATTTGTGCATCCGTTTAGTACGACTGCTTATATCGACATACCGCTTTTAACGACGGGATTTCACACGCATATGTTCGGTTACAACGGTGACGGTGCATTATAACCAAACAATACATACAAGATAGAATCTTTGTTCGAAGCGAATGTTCTGAAACTTAAGCGCGTAAGGGTTTCATCTCGTGTAAAAAAAATCTCCGCAATTTACAATGGCTTAAATTGCAATGTAGTCAGGAAGTACGAGTAAATAGGTCAATGGTTCAACAGTTTCTTTCACTAAAGAGCAAAATATTCTTAATTTCAATTATTCTGTGAGTAACATTGAACCATTGTGAATTATAATGCATGTGTGACTATTAAAATCGAGAAACAACTTTAAAATTGACAGTTTGTTTAGTACGACTTCCGGTTAGTACGACGTAATATTGTCGGTCCCTTCGGCGTCGTTATAACCGGATTCTACTGTAGATGGTTTTGCCACGACTGTAAAAACAGTACAAAATTACAATTAAGTCGACTACTACTGTCTTTTCCGCGTAGGCAGTGTGCACTGTGCATGGTAGTTTTTTACTACATACTTGGCCTGAGCGTTCGCTCGACCCGAACGTGGCCTAATTGATGCGAGTTTTACACTCAATTGTATTTTTGTATCACTTTCATTAAATTTGAGCTAGTATTTATTAAATCCCTCGTATTTGTAATAAATTTCTAGGTTTCGTTTAAAATTGCACGGTAATTTTTCACGGTAACTTACGGTAACTTACGAGAATTTATGGGAATTTACCGTAATTTACATGTAACTTTTTATTTTGCTCAGTAACGATATTATCCTTTTGCAATACAATTAACGACGTCTTTGTGCTTCTATTTTACCTAAATGACATGACATTAGACCGCAATAAAATATAAATTTCTCTATCTTTCACATCACGAGAATATTACGGTAATATTCTCTGTAAATTTCATTACGGAAAGTTTCCCAAATAGGAAACTTTCCGCTTGCCCATCACTAATTTATGAATTTGAATATTGCACTTCTGTCCGCAACTTTTTACAACAGCAACGCGATGGCTTCCAACTTAATTGACCCAATGTTACGGGCATGTAGTTCATAATACTCCAGCCACCGGCAGCTTTGTGATGTAAATATACCGACAACCCGAGGGATGAGCCCTTCACGTACCTATCGATACCTCTCAGTTCCCATCGGGATATTCCCTTAAATATTAACCAGTGACTGTTATATTAATTTTTTTAAACGTATTTCGTTCCGTTCAACTCAAAGTAACTTTACTGAAGGTCGTCGGTGTGCTGTATTCTTGTTGTCGTCTACCGTTTAAATATTATTTCATTTTTATATTCACTATTTCGTATTTTCCTGTATCGTGCGTTAAGTATTATTTTTGTTTGTCGTTGCCCTCTATAATGCGTTTAAAAACCGCGTACTAAGACTCCAATAATAATAAACTTTTTTGTTACAACAAATTACATATCTGTGAAAATGTTAATACATAATGTATTGATGTATTATACATCTTAATAACAACCTCGACTACAATAACATTATAATAATGTATTCATCAATCAACAAAATACATAATCTTAAAATAAAATAAGTACGTGTTAAAATAAACATTCCCCCCGCGGCATGGTACGGTAAACGCTAGCAGCCTTTCCTCGTTGTATTGCAATACTAATACGTTGGGCGAGGAAGGTGCCAGCTTAACGGCCGCCGGTAGCGTCCACAAGCGCTCGAACCCCATGAACCGATGGTCTCTACGCCGAACAGAACAAAGTTGTATTCGCCGCTAAGACCTCTGTATGTATTTTTTTCATTTTTCAGCCGCCTCTGCAGCCGCGCCGGCTGTAGAGTCGTGAAGATGTGACGGAGCTAGCGGGGATGTCAACACAGGTGGCGTCCCACCCAGCACCCGTCCCATCTTCCACGGAACCAACGACAATCCATCGGGTCTCTTACCATCGTCCCTGAAAACGTCAAGAACAGCTGACACGTTGATGCTGGCAAGGCACCGTCGGAGGATGTTGTTAAGCTCAGCGTGCCTGGAGAAGCGGCCAGCGCTCCTCTGGCAAGAGAGCCCGTGGTGTCCGAGGACATCAACGACAACCCCGCTGAAGCACCTGTGCGGCGCTCAAACCCGGACGCCCAGCCGCAACGCTCAGAGTGTGGGGCTCTAGAAATGGTCAAGCATGTATTGATGGGAAGGCGCGCAGTCAACTACCGGCTTCCCTGATCCCGGCCGCTAAGAGCCTGGCGCGTTCAGAGCCTAGAACCTGTGCTGCGGCTTAAAAAGGGATCGTAAATAGCTTTATACGCATGATGTCGTCCCAGATCCTTTGGAAATATGGATTTTCGGGAAAATTGGCAAGTACGCATCCCAACGGTCTGAAACACCAATGTTCCGTGATGGGAAACACATGCAAAATAATAAAAATGATGATAAAAAGAAACATACGAATTGAAAACCTCCTTTTGAAACTGTAAAGTCGGTTGAAAACTGTGCTGTGACGCAACATATCCGCGTCTTGTGTTAAAAATTCAAACCAATCTCTCAAAGCTGCCGTTGGGCACACGTGGATTCGAGATAAAATACGAGAATAACTGCAATTGCGAACGAAATTTCAAAACACATCCACTCCGACTTGCCAATATTTTAAGAAAAGATAAGAGCCAAGAATACGCCAACGGCCCGATCGGCTTTAAATCAGTGAAAATTGAACATTCGCGGCACAACTATTACGGTTATCTTTACAATTTATTTATGGTTAAAAGGAGAGTAGAGAGGTCCATTTTTTCTGTTTTGAGGAATAAAATAGACGTTATCATTTATCGCGAAGGCTTTAAGGATTCTGAGAGAATGGTCTTGACCTGAATTTCACTTAGCACATCCATTTATTTATTGGCTAGAGTCTATGTGGAGGAAGAAGGGTAATTGATAGATATGGGAACTAATTGTTTCTACTCTTACCTTTCCGCTAAGATAAGCAATAGATCTCAACTGGTAGATGCGGCATCTTGACTAGCACAAAAATAAAAATAATGCCAATTATTTAAGTGGTGGCGCAGCAAGCGTCGACAACGCATGGCGTAGGAACAATGTGGACTTTCAAGAGTCTATTTTTTGTATTGTCTTATTTCAATGAGGAAAGCAGTTAATAATATTTGCATCATTTGTATTATCATAATATAAAGCTTGAAAACTTCTATAAAAATAACGGTTTGTATTTCATTGTTGTAGAGTGTAGCCAATAGTTGCTTAGTTTGAGAAGTTAAATTGATGCTTGATTCTTTTTGCTTTGAACATTAATGTTTTGTTAACTAGGCAGCTACGTTTATTTAGTCATAAGTCATTAGCCAGATAATCAGTAAACGCTAGATGTCGAAAATCACCTATAAAGTTGTTACAGTTGTATATATTTCTATTAAATTTCACTAGCCATAATGAAACTCTGGGCAGTAGTACACCGAAGCCCTGATGTAAATTGAAATATTGTATGTATTATGATGATGCGCATAAGAACAATAAACAGACAAACCATAATAAAACCTAGCATAAACCATTCTAGCATTAATCTAGTAGGTACCTATCAAAACAAAACATAGAAACACTCGAAGATATCTTTTTGATTTTTTCCACCACGTAGCTTACAAACGAAATGTTTTTATGCCTTCTGAAAATATAAAGAGTAAGAGCCCTTGGGAGTACGGCTCAAGAGCGATGCGGAACAAGAGATAAAATATTGAAGACAGGCACGAGAATATTGCATTGTCATCAAACTAAGATGTCTACTAGGATTACATCGGCGCCTCAGATACCTAGACGACACATTTTAGCTTCAAGTTTAAGACTAAAATTACGTTACAGTGTGTCATATTTACCTATTACTCAATATTTTCTATTTATTATTGAGTAGGGTACCTTTACTTATTTTTTTGGCTCAGTGATCTAAAAATAATCCAAAACGAAAGCACGCCATTTGTATACTCTCATTAAGATATTCTCGTATATACAGTAATAATGTTCTGACCTCAGTTTTTTATGCATATGAATAACGCACATCAAATGCTCTGTTTATTCGTTCAGTCATAGCTACGAGTAAACCGTCTCACATTCAGGTAAAACATATGCGAATCGACTGAGGACTCTTTATTTATGTACTCTTTATTTCGTCAGTTTAGACTAATGTTTTATGTAAACGTGACGAGCAGGTTCTGTAATGTAGTTTACTATTTCAGTAACATACTAAAACTTTCTTTTTAGGATTGTGCAAATAAAGTACACACAAATATTTACGTCTGTATCCCATTGGGGTAGGCAGATACTACAGAACTACTACCACGATACCCTTTGCGTTTCGCTCACAAAATGTCAAGTACAAAATGTAATAATTACATCGTACATAACAATAAATTTTTGAAATACCTACAATACGAGTACAATGCACCTCACAGTTCAGACTCGACTGGTATCTGATGCAACAACTTGAGGCTTACCGCCACTCTCACAATCGGATGTATCGTACTGCAGCAAACCGTTGTATGTTGCGAGGACAATTATTTACTACACAAACGTCGTTTTGAAAGGTAGTGCAGCTTGAAATAGCGTTGCAAGTCGCTAGTGTTAGGGTTAACGTGGGCCCCAGTAGAGTATTGTAAATAGGATGTGTATTTATGTTAAGGTGCTGAAGAACAGTGCTACGAGTATTTGCCGGTGCTCGTCAAAATTTGGACTGTAAGTCGAGTAAAGAAACGACTTTTTTGTATAATTGTAGGAAAGTGAATGAAAATAAATGTTTCAATTTATATGGAAAATACGTTTGTAGGTATAAATTCAAATGCTACAATACGACTAAGGGATGACTCACACAAGAACGGGATGGGACGGGACGATCTGTCAGTTTCTATACGTCGGTCGGTTTAAAACGTCACGTGATATCCGAGGGCTCCGAGCTATCACGTGATTATATCTATAGAATTTTACGGACCGTCCCGTCACGCCCCGTCCCGTCCCGTCACGCCGCGTCCCGTCCCGTCCTAGCGTGAGTCATTCTTAATGAAATAATATAACTTTGGTAGCCTTATAGTAGGTGGTAGGTACCTACCTGATAATCATATAATAAAAATTAAAATTTTCATTAGCTTTAAGAATAATAGCCATTACAACAAAAATTTAAATAAAATCACGGGACCCGTGACCCAAACAGAATAAAGATCATACTCTTATTTAATTATTGCGCCATCCTTTTGTCTTGGTATTCATAATTCGAGATTCGAAAGCATTGGACTGTCGGAATATTTATGATTCGGCACTCACAGGCACCGATCCTCCATAAATCAGTCTTGCTTAAGATAGAATTAATACTTACAACTTTTTCTAACAATTATAGGAATTCATAATTGGTTTCATTGGCGTGTGAGCGTTAGCGGAGTAAAAAAAAACAGGCTTTTAATTCGAATTTAAAATTAATTGCAAAACTAATGGGGCTTGGTGTTTGCAGTTTGCACCATCGACTTAAGTGTTTAAGTACTAGGTATATATTAAATTTATTTATTTATTTCAATAATAATAATTTGATGGCAAGAGACCTGATGGAATGTCGTTGGTTCCGTGGAGTATGGGACGGGTGCTGGTGTGGGACGCCACCTGTGTTGACAGTGACACCCCGTCACATCTTCACGGAACTACAGCTAAGGCCGGCGCGGCTGCAGAGGCGGCGGAAAAATTAAAAAAATGCAAATATAGGGGTCTCGGTGGCGAATACAACTTTGTTCCGTTCGGCGTCGAGACCCTTGGCCCATGGGGTTCGAGCGCCCACGCTGGCAGCTTCCTCGCCCAACGCATTTGTATTGCAATACAGCGAGGAAACGCTGCCAGCGTCTATGGTACCATGCCGAGGGGGGAACATTTATTTTATTTTAGTATTAAATGTTTTACTTGTTTTTTACATGACATACTAGTACATGACAGTTAATTCTAGGTTAGACAAGTAGCCCAGAGCGGTTATTTCATATTGAAATTGATAATTAACGCAGGGTTAGGGGCTAACCCTGTTTACCGCAAATGGCGCGTAGTGACATTACTTTTGTAATGTACACAATACTTAGAATGAAAGGAAAAGTAGATACATTTACGGTCGCGGGCGAGACTCGAACATGTGACTCTGAGATATACGCCCATCGCTCTGCCAACTAAGCTACCGAGCCACACCCGGTGGCCCCGAATTTTTTCACCATATCCATTGTATGCGCTTTAGGAGGGCGCCTAGCAACGTCTATATTTATAAGATAATACTTCTTAATCGGCAAGTGGAGTCTCAAGTTATATTGAGAATACCAACAATGCGCTATCCCATACTAAATTAGAGTCACGACGAGTTCGAGTCTCACCCGGGGCATGATTTTTCCTTTCTTTGTAAGGGCCGCTTCTAACTAACCCGGAGTTAGCTGTCAAATTCCATACTAAAAACGCTTAGCCCTGGTTTCGTTGGCTAAACCCAACTGGTGAAAGTTGCGCTAAAAAATAAAGTATCGTTCGCAGACGTTAGTGTATAAAACACAAAAAAATAAATAATACTTATTTAGAAATAATGCCAGTAATTATATGGAATAGCACCCTTTATGAGCAAGTTTTTATTTTATTATAAGCCTCATTCTGACTTTGATAAAAGCCTAGAATTGGAAATTAAACTCTCGGGTGAGAGTGGCCATTACCATCCTTTCATTAGAAGCTTTATTGTAAGAATAATCGAGGTATTTTAACGAGTCCCTTCTGTATAAATTAATTATAATTCTTGGCATTAATTATTATATTATTCTCCCTAAAACAAGTTATAATTGGACGGTCCTATTTCAATATTTTGATAAATTTATCCGTCCTCGAAGCAAGGAAATTAATAATTAAGCAAGTTTCATTTAATAATCCTTGTTTATTTAGTGAATTAGTTAACGCGTAATCGTCAAAAGTTAAGAAAACAAGTTTATGTATGATTATAAAACATATATAGTAAATTGTGTTGTTTGAAATTTACAGTTAAGTCCTTAGGTTAAGTCTATAGTAGTAAGTATATATCAAGAGTTTCTAACCATATGCATAGATAAACTATTATTACACAGTATATTTGCCATTCCGGTACAAATAAGCTGTAAATACGATATATCTTTTGTCGCTTGCAGAGACAATAGGCTTAACAAACCACGCCGAGATCACAGCCAGACGAGACGAAACAATTGCCCCTAACTAAACCTATCAATTCCTGCCTTATGTTGAAAGCTATATTGCGGGCAAAGTGGAATACTTCTATTGAATGAATAATGCTCAAACTTTTTGTTTGTTTTATTCGGCGTTGAGACAATTTGTCCTTTAGAGTTTGATGTCACAGGAAACCTTAATCCAACAAGGAAATGCTACCAGCATCTTTGGTACAATGCCACAGACAGTATTTATGTTTTACTGAGTTAACTAATTATTACAGTTATTAAAGTATTCTGTGTAAAAAAAACTGAAAACGAATAAACCGTTTCTATAAGTTATATTGAATAAGTACAGAATTCCTCGAACATATTAAATCGTGTAAATAATCAGTTCAATAAACATGTCGTACCGAAAAGTAACTTTATCCAAACTAAATAAACGCAGGACTTACCGTAATGTAAACAGTATCAAGCCTGAAACTAATTGAATAAGTGAATCTAGAGATGTCTGTGTAAACTCTCGAATCCCATTAATTTGTTTGCTAAGCACATACGTCTGTTAACAAAACCACAATGCTGCAGATGGCTCTGAGTCTCGGCAACTGATTTGGTACAGTGGCAGTATTATAGCGGGATGCGCATGTTTGACTATCACCCAAGGGAGCACATATTTTTGGTCACTACGCGCGACATGTTTGGATTGCGCATGTTGGGGGCGCGATCCAGTTTAGGTTCTGTTCAGGCACAGTTGTATGGAAGCGACGCAGTTTAGGTCTTCAACTGAATCGCGTTAAGACGTCATAGTAAGGCCTCAGTAGTATGGTAGCGACTCAATGTAGGTCCTAAACTGAATCGCGTTAGGCGATCATGGTAACCCCTCTGGCAGTTAAATCGCATCTGTCGATCTGTGGCGTCTTCAATATCATGCCAAGAGACTCCTGCAATTTCCTCCCACTCCAATTCCTATCAAATCTCGCATACCTCGTAATTTACTACAAAAACATGTGCGCAAATCTGTCTGTCGCAAGGTTTCCCGTGTTACCAAAAAGTCGTATAAACTTGGGGAATATTATGTTCGTAGAACTTTTCGGTTTAGCACGAACAGTTGGCGTCGAGCCATGTGACCTACATTGGGGGGTCAACGGACTTTTTGCCAATAAATATTTTTTGTTTACGCCACCCAATTATAGATACCATTGTGGGAATATGCTGAGCCTGATGTTAATTGAGTAGATGGAATGACCCCGCTGATTAAACTACTTGAAGGTTGCCAAATTATAAAACAGTAGGTAATGTCTTTTTCAGTCCTCCGGCCGGTAAGCGCCACTTTACGCAAAACTAAATTGCCGCCTGCCGGCTCCGTCGGGCTGAAAAATAGTATACAAACCTCGGCCGGTAAATGGGAAAGCCTCGGATCGCATGTTAGTCGACCTCGGCTTCGCCTCGGCCGACAATTACATGGAATCCGGTGCATTTCCCACTTAAACGGCCTTGGTATGTAATGTACTATTTCTGCCCTCCGGCCGGCCAGCAGCCAATTGCAGGCTGCTAAACAAATTCGCCGCTTCCCGACTGCGTTGAGCAAAATAATAGTGTACATACCTTGTCCAGTAAATAAGAAAGCCTCAGATCACATGTTTGTCAACAGCTTCGCTTCGGACGACAACTACACGAGATCTGAGACATTTCTAACTTTACAGGCCTCGGCCTCGGTACGTAATCTACTATTATTCATTCATAATTTCACACTGATGAGTGATGACATTAAACGCCACTTGCGTTGCGTCAACTAGGCTTACCTACTAACCCAGCATTAACTGTCTAATTATAGTAATTATATGTATAAACGCTTAAAGGATGACTCACACGGGGATGGGACAGGACGGGATGGGACGATCTATTGATTTCTATAGAAATAATCACGTGATAGCTCGGAGCCCTCGGATGTCACGTGATGTTTTCTATAGAAATTGGCAGATCGTACCGTCCCGGCCCGTCCCGTCCCGGCCCGTCCCGTCCCGTTCTAGTGTGAGTCATCCTTTACTCCGGGTTAGTCTGCCAACCCCGATAAGTGCAAGTGCCCCTAGTGGCTTGTTGCCTTAAAGTGCTGTATAAAGTGTGACATTTAAAAATAATGCAGGTACCTAACTAGAACACTAAGCTATTTGGGCACCACCTAAGTAAAAATATTTTTATATAGACGTTGAACATCGTTGTCGAAAAAATAATGCCTTACCATTTTTCAAAACACTTCAAAGCCTGTGTGAAAATATTTTCCTTATTAATTCCCTTCAACGCTCCTACTAAATGATTGCGTTTTCGAAAGGTGAAGAGGCCACATTTATCTTACATCCATCATTTTGATATATTTCCCAGCTTTGGCAGCATTCAGAGTTCCGCTCGTTAATAGAATTTATCTTGAAAACATCTTACGAGACTTGCTTAGCTGAATGTCTGAAACTTTGCTGGGTCGCGGAAGTGTTTACGATATTTTGCTGTTGCCGATTGGTTCACTTAGTTAGCACTGAAGGTAAGATCTAAGAATATGTTTGTATTTTATATGTCTCTCTCTTCTTTGTCTTGCCCATTTCCCAGTTCAGCTGGGGTCGGGCCTCCTCGTACGCCGGCGCCAGGAGTATCTGTCCTGGGTTGTCTCATTTGTTAGGTTGTGTGTCCTCATCTCTTTTTCGACATTAGACCGCCACGTTGCTGGTGGTCTGCCTCTTCCTCTGGAGCGGATTGGGATGTTTAAGGCCTTCATCACTGTGTAGTTTTCATCGCGCCTCATGACGTGACCGTACCACCTCATTCTGTTTTCGTGTAGTTTTTCGACAATAGGCGCTACCTTAAATGACCCTCGCACGTACTCGTTTCGGATCCTATCCAGTCGTGTGACCCCGCCGGCCCACCTGAGCATTTTCATTTCGGCCACATGTAACTTTTGTTCATGCCCTTTCTGAACGGTCCAGCATTCTGCACCATACATCATTGCAGGTCTGACTATGGTTTTGTAAACCTTTCCTTTGGTTCCTAGTGGCATTTTTGGGTCACACAGAACACCAGAGAGGGATCTCCACTTAAGCCACGCTGAGTTCACTCTGTGGGTGACATCATCGTCCACGTTCGCATTAGCTGTCAGGATTGAGCCGAGATACTTAAAGTGTGATACTTTAGGCAATGCCTTGTCTTTTATGAATATACTACAGTTGATATCTTCTGTGCCCCCATAGTCACACTCCATGTATTCGGTCTTTGTTCTACTGATGCGCAGGCCATGTCGCTCGATTTCTGCAAGCCACTTGTTAAAAGATTCCTGAAGCTCAGACGCACGCTTGGTGATCAGGACAATGTCATCCGCGTATAACATGCACCATGGAGTCGGCGCCTGGATATCGCGTGTTATGTAGTCCATCGCCAGGTTGAAGAGCAGCGGGCTGAGAGCTGAACCCTGATGTACGCCCACCTTAACCTGGAATGGATCACTTAGTCCAGCTGGGCTTTTGATCCTAGTTAAGATGTTATCGTACATGTCCCGAACCATACCAATACATGCCTCAGGGATTCCTTGGGCGCGCAGGGACTGCCAGACCAGCTTTCTAGGCACTCGGTCAAACGCTTTCTCTAGATCGATGAAGAGTAGGTGCAAGTTCTCTTTATTATGACGGTGTTTCTCCATAAGTATCCGGATAGTTTGGATGGCTTCTGTTGTAGATCTTCCCGATGTAAAACCCAGTTGGTTATCAGTAAGCGTGGACATTGCAGCAATACGAGCTCCAATTATCCGCTCCCACATTTTAAGCGTGTGTGATGTGAGTTTTATCGCCCTGTAGTTGGTACATTGGGAGATATCTCCCTTATTTTTATAAATTGGAGAAAGAAAACTAGAGCGCCATGAGTCCGGGATCTTGCCTTCCACATGTATTTTATTAAAAAGTTCCATAAGCCATGGTATTGCGGCGGTGCCAAGCTTCTTCCACAGATCAGCAGGGACATTGTCTGGTCCCATAGCTTTGTGGTATTTCATGTTACTAATCGCTCTTTTGATCTCATCGGGTTGTATGCAGTTCATTGGCCCATGGACTGGCGGTATTCGTGGCATGCTCTCACTTGGAAACTCGTCGTTTAGCAGTTCTTCGTAGTACTCCTTCCATCGGTTCTTTATAGCATCATTACAGGTCAATAGATGTCCCAGCTTGTTCTTTATGTATTTATTACATTTAATATCTAAGGTTGATCTATGCCTCTGTCTAGCTATCTTGTAGATATCGTTCTCGCATTGTGCATTCTCGAGTTTATCATAGAAGTTTTGTCTGGATATTGCTCTCGACTGTGCAGCAGCGGACTTCGCTAGCGTTTTAATCTTTCTATATTCAATGCGATCCGCCTCAAGTCCATACTTTTGCCAAAGTTTAAATGCGTCTCTTTTGGATTTAATTATATTCTTGACGCTGTCGTTCCACCAATTCGTGTCTTTACTTTATATGTCTCACTTGTTTGTATTATTATATTGATAGGTTTACATGGGTAAGTATAAACATATAATTTAATCCAACAAAATAACGTATCAATAAAGTAAACTTATGCTAAAGTCTAATATATACAGTAAAAATAAAAATATAATCCTAGACTAGCAATAAAAAATTGGACATGTCTGAGTTATGACTCAGCCGTAAAGTACTCCGTACGGTCGCGGTCTTAATTTGTGACCCGTTTGGAAACTTTTCCTTTGGATTTCAATACAGTTTGACAGGATCTCAAGTAGGTCAGAAATTAAAGTCCTTGATTGTACAATCAGCAGTAGAAGTAGCACTACTTATTCGGCAGGGAACCCGTTGACGCACTTTGCCTTTTTTCCTGTCAATAAGATTCAAATGTATAGATAATGTGAAGCTTCACATGTACTTTGCGCCTTCTTAATATGAGCCTGAAAGCTCACCTCCAGCTTCTTTTTTAAGTGGGCGGCTTCGCCTCTCTAGCCCTTCTTGCGCCTTTTCATTATGACCCTGACGATTAATCAACCGAGAATGCTGTAATTTTGTTTTTATGCGGGGGGCGACGCCCCCAAGCCACCCTTACTCCTTCTTATTGTATTCCTAGCGGTGAATTTAATGATAGTGCTGTAGTTTCTTTTTATACAGGGGGCTTTGCGCCTTCTTAATAATATATGAGCCTGGTGGTGAGTCTAGCGATAATGCTTTAGTTTTTTTTGAGCGGGGGACTTTGCCCCCACAGTTCCCCGTATACCTTCTTAATATGACCCCGATGGTGAAACAAGCGATAGTGCTGTAGTAGTTTATTTATATGCGAAGAGATTTGCTTCTTTTTTAATTTTCAAGGAGCAACGTCAGTGAACGACCCTCTTAGTCTGCGCCCGCCTAAGGCACATACGAGGGATATGGTGGAGAGAATTGGGGCCACTGGCTGTGTCCCCACCGCCAGTATTTGCTATATCTACTTTAAATGTTAGCTTTCAACGTCAAATGGTTTCTGTCGTCGAATTAACAGTGCCTGACTTATCCCATTAGTGATCCGAAAACAAAGCTTTGTTCGGAGCACTAAAATTCATAGTTTTGTACGGAGCATTTAAAACGCCCTCAAGATCGCCGCCAATGAGTAGCGTGTCTAGAAGGTGGGCGCATTGCCACGTGAGTTGAATGTGCTCACATGTACTTTACGTTTTTAAAGAACATTTATTTTCAAAATATAGAGGTAAAGTAAGTGTAATTTACCTACCTACCTACCTTAAATCTAAAATAGGTCCTTGGGGCATTGTACCTAGGATGCTGGCGGCATTGCCTCGTTGTATCGCAATGCTGATACGTTGCCATTGATATACAATACACCAATAGAATAGTAACTTAATGTTAATCATAGAAATCAGGTCACTAAAATTAGTTACGTCAGTTTTTGAATGCTTAGTTTAATACAGTACTCAAATGCACTTTAAAATGAGATCCAAGGCGTTACTTTTACTACTTACCTATATTACAATGAAAACTCGCTTTGAAAAGCTCACAATAAACCACCCGCAAGATCATTAAAAAGTTTGAAAACGGAGCAATCTTAGCGTTACGTCAGGGTCTAAACAAACATTTGACGACTCTACTTGATAACGAGTTTTGCTTTTCACGTACACTCACCATAGCTATTCCCAGCCTTTATATGTATATAGTATGCCTCACTGTTTAGCATATGTGTCATATCATTGTACAAAAGGGAGATTTAGATTATTTACAGTCAATAGCAGCTATTGACTATAGTTACGGCCTAAATCTAAACCTCAGTCAGCTGCTGACAACCTGTTGCGGATCGCAACTTATGTAGGCAAATAAAAATGTTACATGAATCATTTTGTAGTATTAATTTTGTCGTTTAATCATTGTTCTTGACGCCCAATACAAACAGGCTTCAAAATCACGTGTACTTAAAAAGGTACTTAATAATTTCATTACAAGCCTAAAACTGTAATGCCGCCTAGCAAACTTATATGTATATAAGGAAACATTTTGCAGTAAACATCTCGTCGGTTCATCGTTTATAGGGTTCCGTACCCAAAGGGTAAAAACGGGACCCAGTTAATAAGACTCCGCTGTCCGTCCGTCTGTCTGTCTGTCACCAGGGTGTCTTATGAACCGTTATAGCGACAGTTGAAAGTTTCACAGATGAATATTACTGTTGCCGCTATAACAACAAATACTAAAAGCAGAATAAAATAAATATTTAAGGGGTCCCATACAATAAACTTTTTTTTCCATTTTAAATTTTTGGTGCGACATTCCAACTGGCACGTGGCCGGTTTTTTAATAGGTAAGCTGCACAAAGTAACCCACGCATTTCATACAAATGGCGCTAAATTAACTTAAAGAATGCCGCCTGCCCGTTACAAACTTCAGCCTGCCGACGCGGAATCCCGGAACTGAAGCCCGCCTAGTTTTGCAAAACTTTCGTGTGAAGCAGAACATGGCTCCCATTTTTATTTAGTTAGCAAAAGTTGCATAGTTCTTGAAAGAATGTATTTCGTTGAAACCAGCTGTTATTGCTACGTTCACCGATAGCTATTTACCGGGGTGTTTTCATTGGATAAAATATATAGTTAGTTACTTAAAATATACGGAAGTCTTGTATTTAAGGGATATAAATAAAAGAAATTAAGTTTCTTTGAAAGAGTTTTAAGATTGTTATAAATAATCGTTTAAAATGTTATACCAAATATGAGATTAGAAATAAGATCAGATTAGGAATAAGATATTATATCAGAGTAGAAATAAGTAACCCTAGTATAATGTTGACTCACACTAGGACGGGACGGGACGGGGCGCTACGGGACGATCTGTCAATTTCTATAGAATGAATCACGTGATAGCTCGGAGCCCTCAGATATCACGTGACGTTTTCTATAAAAACTGACAGATCATCCCGCCCCGTCCCGTCCCGTCCTGTTATAGTGTGAGTCATCCCTAATGCAAGCATTACCAATCATTTAACATATAGAGTCATAAAAAAAGTGGACTAATCCCAGTCCCTCTGACACCGTCAAAATTAAATTAACGTGGTCGTAATGTCGGCTTCCAATTTCTTTCTTGTACTTAATTGCATTACATTCGCGTTGATGGCAAAACTCAAAAGGACACAGTACCTTATCTCATTAGTCATTACAATAAGATTTGAAATGATAGTGTAAATCTGTGATAAGTGGTATAACTTTTATAATGACTTTGCAGCCGCGCTGAAAACTCCTCCATATTGCGACGGGGCGGCGACATGGAGCCACAAGTGCCAACCACTGCCAAATGTCCTTAATGGGACAAAAGTGTCACTTTGAAGGTGCACTGTACTGGCTTTCTTTAGTTCGTTTAATGTCAGTTGGTGACACAAAAGTGGCCCATCAACCCCTCTGCCAACCCCAACAGTGTATAACAAAAACTTGATTTTTAGCTAGGTACTTGTAGGTATTCATTCCAGTTCATAATGGAATTCAATTTGGCTTTTTAAATTTATTAACTCATTTAGTGCTAACTTTATAAA
Source organism: Lathronympha strigana (assembly GCA_949128165.1). Classification (NCBI taxonomy): domain Eukaryota; kingdom Metazoa; phylum Arthropoda; class Insecta; order Lepidoptera; family Tortricidae; genus Lathronympha; species Lathronympha strigana. The sequence goes on along the minus strand of OX421907.1, from coordinate 6,388,828 downwards.
CCTATGTTGTCGGGTACGGCGTAGTGCTACGAGAATTCCTCAGCGAAACCTACCTTCAAGCTAAGTAATACCAAAACGTGTAATAAATTCGTATCGTCTCCAAAAAATAAACTGTAAGATACGTTTTCTCTGAAATGTGATAAGTAAAGCGACGAAAGCCTAGGGACGGTTACAAAGAAAAGCCTACTCAGCGAGATAACTTTATCAATCCTTCACATTTCTCAGAGCGTAAGGTACTCAGTGTGACAGATAACATTCGGTATTGCTTGCTTTTTGTAAGGAGGAAGTGATATTAAGCGGAACGGTATGATGACGCGAATAAATTACATTGAGGATTCCGTAGTAGTCTACTGCAATGTAAATCATTTGTTTGTTTTATGACGGTGGCAAACAAAAGTGCAACTCGGCATATACTTGATGGCAATGCCACTGTTGTTAATGGATTGGAAAAAATTACAAATAAATTATATGATATTATAATCAGTCTACGCTAAGTTTCCTAGATTTTGATATCATAGAATGTGAAATTGTTAAGTGAACATTATAATTTCATAGAAGTTTAACGTTTAACATAATACTTTAAAGTTTGACAGTTCATTTGGTCGGCGGAGAATTACGTGGTTTGACTCTATGGAGATTCTTACAACGAGCCTTTTCATTTGATTGTCATACAAGATTTCAAAATCCGTTTTTTTTTTCGTTTCATAGTAAAACATTATAGAACGACCTACATACTCAATTCGCAAACGACCTCTGTGATCCGTTGAATAAATAAGCAGCCAATATCGAAATTAAATACCGTTTTCATCGCAGTGGCTAATGGTTGTCCCAATCTAAACCCTTTTCTAATTTCCCATCTAATCGATATCAGTCTGAACGTTAATTACTTCAGCTTTTATCTGAAATCTGACTTCAAAGGTTGTTTGAGATTTCACGTAGTTTTACGCAACGGCAACGTCCCTTTGGGCCATGATAGGGGTCATTTGTAAAATAGAACGTTTAAAAGTTTGAGAAGCCTACTTGTTAAGGACGTTCTGGCAATTCTATTTTGTTGTGTTAAAGATAAGCTCGCTCGCTATTTAAAATTAAAATTAACTTTTTATTCCATCACGTGGAGTTATATTAATCGTATCTACGAAAGTCCACATTCAAATGACAGATAAGCACGTTAGAATAGGGCTGCTTTTCTTTCTATCTAGTATGGAATTGCTAATCTTAGAGTATTCAAGCTACAAGAAAACGGGGCCAAATGCCTTCTTAAATACGTCCAATGGCCTGCCAGAAACACGACGCCAAATGCGAAGACATTACCCGCTGACCCGGTTATTATTAAATATGTGTAAAGATTAGCAGAAGTTTGTGTGATGCAAAAATAAAAATGCATAAGTAAAATGCAGAAATATCCATGCTTATATCATTCCATACTCTGTTGAAAAATGATTTGATAAAACTATGAGTATTGCCACTTACCGAATCATATTACAGCAGCACCAGGGTTTGTATTTCTAGGAATATTCCCATTGGTTATATCTATTCCCGGAAAGTTTCTGACGTTCGTCGTTTCTTAACTGAAGTTGATTGTTGATCAATAAATTGCCACATGGTGGCTTTTATACTGTAAAGCGTGTGATATGTGTAAGTTGTGTTTGCCTATAATTGGGTGAATACTCTGGAATGATTTTGTACCTTTGATTAAAGTGTTTTAGTAATAGTATTGCACCTGTTGGCAAACCTGTATCAATAAATAAAAATAAATAAATAAATAAATTAAGTTAATAGTATACTGAATTAACTTTAATACTAATTAATTTTAATACCTATTACCTAATAACGTAAGAGGATTTTAATAATCGTTCCAAATTGTTGAAAACAAAATGTATGATGTTTGTGTATGTTGAAATAAAGTACCTACCTACTTTTAACTAGGGCTTGTGATATACGTGTTACACGCGGAACCGTAGCTACGTAGCCTTAGCACCGGCGGTGCTAAGATCCCGTACTACACGGTCACGTCAAAGATACGTATCCGTTTCTGGATTCGGCTACGTTCCCGCGAATCTCGGCTTCGGCTCCGCTCGGCTTCTTTTAATACACATCTTTTACAATTTGTACTGATCTATTATTTTTGCCTCCAACATAATATTTGCATCTTATTATTTTTGATCTCTTAAATTTTTATTTAAAATGCAAAAGTATGGAAACTGAAATTAAAAACTCGCCCCTTGCATTACATTCGGGGGTCTTAATAACACGCATAAAATCTACACTTAACGTCACGGTCACGACTGGATCCGATCTACGTATAAATAAGATACGTATCTCCGTGTACACGTAGCTACGTATCTTAATTACACGTAGCCGAATCACACGGAGCAAACGGAGCGGATCTCCGTTGCCGAGTAACACAGTAACAGAGATTCTGCTACGGGTACCCGAAACACGGTCACGACCAGGAGCACTACTTTTAACCCATAATACTTTTTAATAAGTACTTTTTACAGTAATAGTTCACTAAGCTACGCCGTAGTAACAGTTTTCGCTGCGCAGCAAAATTTTCCTGCCATATTTACTACTGAGCTATGCTCGTAGCCCAATGCCGAAGCCATGAGTGTCCTGGGCTCCTGGGGCATTACCACGATTCAGTTTAACTCCTTAACTGTGCTCAGTTGTATTGGTAGTGACTCAGTTTAGGTCTTAAACTGAATCGCACTAGGCGATCATGGTAACCCCTAGGTATGTTGCCAAAATTAAAGACGATGCATATATGCATGATGCGTTGTAGTCAATTTCCAAACAATCGTTACGACATAGTCGATGTCACACACATAATACACGACACCCACTCTTTACGTGCAAGAAGGGAGGCATAAAAAAAAAGAAAGTTTGCTCTCTTTTTATTTTACCACTTTGTCTGCTTGATGATCGTACCAAATTTCACTTTTCTAGTATTTACGGTTACTGAGATTATCCGCGGACGGACAGACATGGGAAAACCACAAGGGTTCCTAGATGACTACGGAACCCTGAAAACACCATATTTGTGCTTTGAAAATTGAGGAACTTACTCCTTTCTACACGGTTGCTTATATCGGATATAATTTAATTCCAAAGAATTCCTTATGCAAAGCTTCTACAAGATCCCTGGAGATGGAATAAAAACACATAAAATTGAACGGCTATTCCGGTATAATACCAGGTTTTATGAAAAAACCCAGTCTTGCGGAATAATCCTCTTGTTAGAAATGATTGTGGCAACCTACGGCCGTCTGCGAAAGAGGCTGAGATCAAATTGTACGCGGTAAGGTGACTTGAAAGGGGTTTAGGACAAAAAATAAGGCAAATGCACGACATAAAATATCTCGGTGAAGATTTTCTGTTGTTAGAATATTGTTCGCAATAATTTGTTAAAAATTTAACTGAAAAAGGAAAAATCGAACAATGCATTAGAGTTTTTTGCTAAAAGGGACTACAATACCTATTGAAAATGAGGAACTGACGATGATAAGCTTATCTCTATGTGATAATTCTACCTCTTGACTGTCACGTTCTAACATAAATAAACAAATATTTGCGGACAATCTCACACAGAACGACTTAGCTCCAAATTAAGCAAAGCTTGTACTATGGGTACTAGACGACGATATACTTATGTACTTTTATAGATATATACTTTCGTGACACGATAGTGTTAGTAAGTACAAGCTTGTTGTTGTTGAGCCAATTGTATTGTGTGCGATTTCAATCGTATAGGGTAACTAATATTTCACCAAATTTGATAAACGATGAGCTTAAAAAAATAACGCGTAACTAGTTTGTCAAACGTTTTGCTTGTAAAGATGTCTGAAAATGCAGCATATTAATAAAGTCCTCCCTGCTGTGTCACAAACGGCCCGCCAGATTACCCGCCATCAGGGACGGCCCTTTAGTTCTGGCCTACTATAACGAAAATAGACCAAACGAAAATTTGTCTCCTCTATATCGCACACGACACATATTATAGAACCGAACGAGATGAGATGTAACTCGAAACTGTCGACTTTTTGATGTTCGCGAGAGGCCCTCTGTTCCATCTCATCACCATTAAAGTACAAAAAAAAGGATGTTTCATGGTTTCATTTAGGTAACATGATAGGTAAATAATAATATGAATGGAAACAGATATCGAGATGAAAGGAGGAATTAAAGTAATTATAATAATTTAATTACTTACCAAATCAATAACAATCACGGATGTTTTAAGCGGATCACGTGGTTGATAGTGTTTTCTTGTCTGATCGACTTTTGTAATTATTTTAGTGAAGATAACCTTGTTGCCAAATTATATGCTTTGTTATTTTAGAGTCTGAGCTACTGTTCCTATATCGAACTGAACCTATAACAAATGTATTTAGATATAAATACATACAAACCTTTTCTTTATAACTCCGTATAAATTTATACTTACAGAGTGGCCCAGAAATTAGTCGACAAAGATTTCTTCATGATTTTTCTAGCGTTTTACGAATTATACTGTATATTTAAAACCGCAAGAATGTTTGACTACGTAAACAGAATCGTCATCAAAATATCCATGTTTGGCTACGCAACTGTTTGTAAAAAAAAATACAATTTATATAATTATATTACTAAGCAGCTCCTCTGTGATTGAAATTTGTCTAATAGATAGCACGTGTAGCTTTAACAAAGTCGCGAATTTATGAATAATTGAAAAGACAGATGTTTGAGATTGATCACAAACTATAATTAGTTAAGTAGGCTGAATATAATGACTGAGCTCATGAATTTAGGATAAAAAGAGTTTACACTATTGATCGTCAGCTGAGATATGAGATATGATTGATCGATATGATATATTATTGCGTGTCTTCCGAAATAGTAACGACGCCAGTTGAAATATTTACGGTGGATGCAAAAATATCCAAGGTTTACACCCTCGTGAATATATTTTCGGTAACTACACTATTTTGATTTTACTATGTTATGTCAACGTATTTTTGGGCCACCCTGTAACAGCCAAAGACAACAAAACACATGTAATTAAACGGGTTTATGAATTCCAACATAATTTTGTAGGCTTAGGAGGTATAGGAATTCATAAACCCGCAGGAACGCTAGTAATACATTATATTACTTCGTTAACTCCTAAGAATAATTACATAAGACCACGACTACTATTTGGCAAGGACATCTAAGGCCATAATCCCACGCATAAGTTCCCATTTAGACCGTACCTATGTAAAATATTTCCTCGGTTGAGTAAACAGTCCCCGGAAAGTGACGGCGGGCATGCAGATTCCAGAGAAGTGCCATTTCAACATTAAAGTTTTTTAAAGCGTAGGTTACACGTTTAAACTTTTAAATTATGTGTAGTTAACCGTCCGTAACAATGGGTGAACCTAAAAATCATTTTAGTAGATAGATACCATGACCATAACTAGCAAAATGGAGTATCTTCGGAGCACTTACGATCGTACGCCTTTATACTGAGAGGATATCACTTTTAGCAACAAAAAAAAATGGTTAAACTGACCATGTTCAAAATAATTTTCCTTGAAAGTCTTTATAAAGCTGTACTTTCATAATTACTGTTCATAATTTTTGTACTGGTGGTTCAAAAGTTAGAGGGGAAGGGCAAATATTCACTTATTGATATAAATGTTTTTTGCAAACCCCTAATCAAAATACCTATCTAACAATACCCCACACTTGAGGGTTGTAACCAAAAAAGATATCACCCCCCTTTAAGTAAATGGGAGGTACCCTAAACAACTTATTTTAATTTTTTTATGGTACGTCATTGTCGGCTTGATTGATAGTCACACCAAATTATAGCTTTTTAGTACTGACGGTCATTGAGCTAAGCCACAGATGGACGGATGGACGGACAGACCGACAGACATAGCAAAACTATAAGGGTTCCTAATTGACTACGGAACCCTAAAAATGTGCTTATTTACGAAAATCTCTGAAATTATCAGTGTTTCTTTACAATATTATGCATGTACGAGTATCATACATAAAAATCGCATCAAAAACCGTTGCGTAGTTTTAAAGATCTAAGTACATATACCTAGATAGGGACAGACAGCGGGAAGCGACTTTGTTTTATACTATGTACTGATAGTGATAGTGATTACAAGGCCAAAGGAATACCTCGTTTGCTTAACAGCACAAACAACGAAAGAGTACAAACAGCAACACTCTCAACTGACCATTGATAGACCTTACGCCTTTGCTTATAGGGATTGCAAAAGGTTCGTTAACAAGCTTGGCCCAAATGTACCTAACTACTGATTTCAGCTGACGAATGTTGTTGGGCCGTTCTCTTTTTTAGCGATAATAAGTCTGGTTTAGAATTTAATTAGTATTTTTTGGTTCGGTGGTAAATGCCCAAATTTTTGAATCACCTTATTACTACAATATAAGTAGGTACTTGTTATTTTAGTGACTGTAAACTTACCTTCATTATTTAACTCAAAACACCGGTGGTCATCGGAAGGCTGTCTTCGCTGAAAACGCTATCACGTTGTTATCTCAAAAGCACTGAAAAGAAATATACCTTACCGCCATGAAACGAACTATCAAATAGTCTACTTCAAACACATATTTTTTAAATAATTACTACAGTTATCATTTTACACGAAAATCATTACAAGGAAATCGCGTTTCATTTTCAGTAAAAAAGGAGAACGTTTCTGCTACAAAAGCGTACCTTCTTGAAACCAAGACACCAACGTCGAGATATAAGGGTTGCTTCGAGCTGCGGCGCGGACGTGAAGGCCTCTTTCGGCCTATGTCGCGCACATCGACATAGGCCGAAAGAGGCCTTCAGGCAAAAGGGGGACGACTCCCGCTAGTCCCTAGCTATTCAACGTGGTAATACTGCGAGCGCTATGGGCACTTTTAGCATCGGCACGCGGCAGCGATATGGAGCGGTCGGATGACTAATATAAATAATATAAATAGTTGAAGTTATTTGTAAATGATTTGTATTTGTAGTAAAGTGAGAAAAAAGTGATTTATCACATATAAGTATAACATATTTTATATATTTTTAGTATTTATTTAAATTTGACAAAAAATGTTTTGTAAGCAATTATAATTGTATTTCAATATTCAGTTTTCAGAATACCATTTTGTCGTTCATCATAAAAAAACACGTCTGCCTTTAACTGGGATGTCGTTTAACCTTTTCGACGCGATTTTAAATATACGAGTAAACACTCTCAGACGCCACGTCAGTTCACGTCACCGAAGTGTCAATACTGAACTTGAACTTTATGAGTATTCATTAAGGTCTATGTTGCTTTGTGGTCTTGATCGAATAAAGCATGACTCACAACTAGCACGGGACGGGACGGGGCGGGACGGGAAAATCTGTCAAATATAAGGAATCACGTAACAGCTCGGAGCCCTTGGATGTCACGTGACGCTTTCTATAGAAATTTACAGATTTTTCCGTCCCGCCCCGTCCCGTCCCGTCCCGTTCTAGTGTGAGTCATCCTTAATCCGTCTTTGGCGTTGAACCTGCGGTGCTAATTTAATACACACGTTGTTGACGTGGAAAATGTTAAAGAAATGGCGAAACAAGTTTTTTCGTTTGAAGTGTATATTTGCCCGGAGGCAACTGCTTGCGTTTCCTGCCAATCAAAAACAGTTTTGTTGAACGTGAAAAAGCGGTGGTATTTTATGCTAGCAGTGGCGGCGCGTTGAAAATACCTATTCAAAACCAAGTTGGAATTTATTTGGTTTTAATTTTTTTCAAAAACTTATTTAACTCCTTGAATTGTCTATAAATGATAGATGATAAATATCTTTATTTTTCAATTTAGGCACATTACAATGCACTTATGAACGTCAAAAAAAAAAGCTACTACCGGTTCTATCCCTACACCACAGCCCGAGAAGATTATTACCGGCAAGAAACTCGGCGGGACTTATTTTTTCAAAAGAAATTACAAAAGTAGTAAAACTATTTACAATATGTGGTTCTACAAGAAACCATATCAAAAGAAAATAGTGAAACAGAAAGACAAAAAAAAAGAATAAACAAAATAAAACAAAATTAAACGGTTTTACACGATAAACACAACATTTGATATGATTTCTTTCGTGAACTGTGTCCTTCACTCTATAAGCAGTACATTCAATTTATTTTTTTGTTGATTTCCTTAGTTTCTGGTATGGGCCATGCATGTTTGTCTGTTAAATAGTCCTCTACTGTGTAATAAGCCTTCGACATCAAAGATTTTTTCAAATAATTCTTAAGAGCGGGAAGGGGAAATTGCAATGCTTCATCCGGTAACTTGTTATAGAAATGAATACATTGTCCAAAAAATGACTTATATACTTTACGGACACGACACTTTCTGATAGCTAGCTTATTTTTGTTTCTAGTGTTATAGCTAGAGATATCAGAAATTCTATTGAATGAATCTAAGTTTCTAATAACATGAATTATATTATCATAGATATATTGGGATGCTACAGTTAAAATATTAATTTCTTTCCTTTCTATACCTACTAAGATACACTGAAAAAAAAAGTTTACATAATTTTAAGACTGAGACAACTTAACTTGTCTCAGTCATAAAATATGTAATTGTTTTAGTGGGGCTGTCCTACTGGTAAGATGTGCTATCAAATTGGATGACCTTTCATACCATTGTCCTCGTATCTGCACCATGTAAATATTGCTTCAAAGATTCAAAGATTCAAAGTATTTATTTGCATCGAACACAGTATAGTGGGTCTTACAATTTAAATGGTTAAGTCCAGTGCATTCAACCTGCATGCAGGCGTGCAAACATTTGGAATAGCGTGCAATTTACAATTACTATATACACATATATTATTATGTCTTAATAATTATATTTACAATTATAAAAGTATGTCAAGATTTTTTAAATTATAATTACAATGCATGAAACAATGTGTAAATTATGAACAAAAACCAAAAATAAAAATAAAATAAAAAATGTCAAAGAAAATCAATATTAATAATAATTAAAATAAGTATGTCAGCTATATTCTACATATTCTTTTACACTGTAGAAGCAATGGTCTACAAGCCAAGAAGTCAATTTATTCTTAAATCAATTGCCTTGCAGAAATTTTATGTCAACAGGTAATTTATTATATATAACTATACACATGTTAAAAGCATTTTTATCATAAATCATTTTATGAGCACGTGGCTTGTATAATAAATTCATAATGTCTTGTCGGGTCTGTCTGTCATTCATAATATCACCTCGTGTTTTGAATGAAGTTTGGTGGTTATTTACAAAAATGCATATATCTCTTATGTACAAACAAATATGCCATTGTTTAAATAGGGGGGCACATGGTGTTCCAGGACAAACATTACATATAGCACGAACGCAATTTTTTTGAACTATAAATGCTCTTTCGACATCGACCGAGTTACCCCAGAGTACTAGGCCGTAACGGAGCACAGAAGACACATATCCATGATACGCTGTTAGAGCAGCTTCAACAGAAACAGTGTTTCTAAGTCTTCGAAGTGCAAACACGAATCTGTTAAATCTGTTACAAATATGCTCGATGTGATCTTTCCAGTGTAGATGTTCATCTAAGGTAAAACCCAAAAACTTAACAGAGGTTACTTCATCTACGTTTTCGTTTTGATACTTAACTGTAATTGGTATAAGATGCGAATTATAAGAACTGATTTGCATAAATTTAGTTTTACAAATATTAATTTTTAAGTCATTCATGTCCATCCAATTTATTATGTCATTTAAAGAATTGTTGATGTCTTGATTAAAAGTTAATCTATTATCACCTTTTACTAAAATGGTCGTGTCATCTGCAAACATTACAACTTTATTAGGGGTAGCACTTGGTAAGTCATTAATATATAAAATAAAAAGTAAAGGGCCCAAGATGCTGCCTTGAGGGACACCAGAATGGTTCGTTTTGTATTGAGATCTAAAAGATTTCTTTATAATTACGTTATTTTCTTCGATATATCTACTGATCTCAGTACATTGCAATCTGTCTGACAAATAGCTTCTGATCCAATCGAGCGCCTTGCCTCTAACACCGTAACTTTCAAGCTTACTTAGCAGTTTTGAATGGTTGACAAAATCAAATGCTTTTGTCATGTCTAAGAAAAGCGCTGCAACTGGGGTATTTTTGTTGATATTCTCTGTAATGTATTTTACGAACTCAAATCCAGCATGGGTTGTTGACTTCTTTTCACGAAAACCGAACTGTTCCGGGCAGAGTATGTCATTCGTTGATTTCAACTTTTACTTATACAGGTAAGAAAAGTGGGTGCTTTACATACCGTCATACGTGGACATATATTGTAGTAGTAACTACGATCACACTATGTAGGTAGGTATTTAGGGGTTTTAACCTTTTCTTATAAACATAAATGTCAAAATTGAAAAAAAAAAACCGTTAAAACTTACATATTTATATCACAATAGGCGTCTTCTCCCCATCCTAACCTCGACCTTATCTTAATGAGGTCACAGATTTTCATTTGAACGATTATGATACTTGTTTCACCCCCAATTATCATACCTGTGATGGAAATGAGCCTAAAACTGAGTGTCTAACCCGCGCCTTATAGAGCATGAATTTATAATTACAATGAATATGCAACACCCGCTTGTAGACGGAGCGCAGTTTTAGTGTTTTTTTTTAAGAGCTACTTTGCTTTTATGTTTAGTAATGCTCACATTTCCTTTACACACACATTGCACTTTTTGAATTAAGCGAACCGGAATGTCAAATTAAAAATAACTTTTATGATTGAAAGAAAAATAAAAGAATTCCCCGCATCGAGCAGGATTCGAACATGCGACCTCTCTGAACACCGATCAGGTTATATCTGAAAATTGCAGATTTAAATAAAAATAATAAAAATTGTTTATTCTCAGATACCACAGATCCATAGAGTGTTAATCACAAAGTACTTATAAACTAAATTAGTACAATACCTAAACTTAAGAGGTGACACAAAAAATAAAATAAAATTTATTTATTCTTAGGTCGTAAGACATGAAGGTCGGTATATCGGCGGAGTATATCTGAATCCCACCTCTCTGCTATCATTCTCAGGATGCTGTTTGCGCTCCCCCTCATCCGCATTACCACAGATGCCGTCTTCTTCCTTAATATGGCATAAAAGTCCTCAACGCTAGCGTCGCAAAACATCCCAGAGGCGCTGCAAAATCGAGGAAGCCCAAAAAGCATCCTGAAAATGTTATTATATTGGATACGCAGGGCATTATATGTCTTCAGCCTGAAACTAGTCCACAGGCCACACGTATAGAAACTTTGACAGTAGGCTCTAAACAAAGTCAGCTTTACTTGGGTACTACAGCATCTGAACCTGTGCACCAGCATTCCGCCTCTGACTGACAACGCCCTGCGCTCTCGCTCGATATCAAGATCGTCCTTCAGGTCCTCAGTCACAATATGACCCAGGTATTTGAAATGCGAGACACGATTCAAAGGAACTCCGTTCAACATTATTTTGGGCGAGTAGGTTGGACACTTTAATTTACCCTTGAAAATCATGAACTCGCTTTTGGAGGCGTTATATTTTAAACCGTGCTGCTGTGCATACATCTCACATGCACCGATTAGCTTGTTTAGCCCTGATACTGATGGGCTCAGCAGCACCATATCGTCTGCATAACTAATATTATTTACACAAACGTTATCAATTCTACAACCGGTATGAGTGCTGCTGAGCCCCTCAATTAGTTCATTTATATACATGCTAAACAATCTTGGCGAAGTTAGCCCCCCTTGCCTCACCCCACACTTTAGCACATAGGGATCTGAATATTCTTTTGCCCATTTTACCACGTTTATTTGATTGCTATACCAGTGCGACATGATTCCCGTCACAGCCGAATTTATACCTGTCCTTTTCAATTTTGACCACAGTATATCGTATGCCACGCTGTCAAAAGCTTTAGAAATATCTAAGAAACAGGCATACACAGGCGTATTTCTCTTTACATAATAGCTAGCAGTATTTTTTAAGGCTAGTATTGCACTTTCCGTAGATAGCCCTTCACGAAAACCGAATTGCCCATCATGTAAATTAACATATTCGTTTAAACAGGTATCAAGAAACCTATCAAGTACCTTGGCGATAACTGTAGCCAAAGAAATCGGTCTATAGTTACTTTTTTCCGCGAGATCTCCTGTAGAATTTTTAACAAGGGGAATAACTATAGTTTTCATTAAATCAGGAGGCAAATATGTGTGTCTCAAGCATAGCGTGAACAGCATAGATAATAACCTCCCCACATGATGATTTCGTTCACGTTTGTTATTTCGATAAGTATTTTCAGCGCAATGTATTTGTATTGAGCAAATAAATTTTATGAACCGAAAATAAGCAAAAAATTGTTAAAAAAACGATATTTTTTCTTCAAAATACTTATCGAATATTACTATTATATGCTATTACTTGATACAAATTACTAATAATAAAGTACAAATATTTATTAATTTTAATACACGGGTACAGTCACCGGCAATAGTATGTTACACTTTGAAGGCCGCCAAAATATGTGACACGCTCTTAAGGCTCTACAAATAAGACCGTGTCAGATATTTTTGCGGCCTTTGTTGCGTAAGATATTATTGCCGGTGACTGTACATAATAGGTCTTATAATAAAAATTACAAATAAATTCTAAGCCTAATAATAAAACTTAAACTACAGTACACTAAACAACAGCTAACTTAAACTTAAACTAACTATACCTCGGTCCGGCTCTCACCCTGCCCAAATGCCAAAAATGCTCGCGGCATTGCCGCGCTGGATGGCAAGCGATATTTGTTGAACAAGGTAGGAGCCGGATCGGGGATCACCACCTCTGTCGCGCAACCGCTGCCCCAGGTCTTTAACAAGCCTCTTGGCTTTCGCACACCATGGCCCAGCAGTTTCCACGGCGACCGGAACAAAATCGTAGGCCGGTTCCAAAACGGCGTACTTAGAATGTTTAAGAGCGGCCGCCTTCTCCGAGGCCGCACCTGCCACCCTGCCAGTATAAGGGAGGTGAGATGGAGCAAAGGTGCTCACGCAGGTAGCGTCCCAGAGCAGGCAGCGACCCATGGAACCAATCAGGCCATCCGGCCGCTTTCCGTCCGGGCTTAAGCCCTGAGGCTCCAACACGCAAGGCACATTCGCCGAGACCATGGCGCGACGTATCAAGTCATTGATCGCATAGTGTCTCGGAAAACGCCCCGCAGAGCGGGAGCAGCTCAGGCCGTGGTGCCCATTTGAATCCACCGGCGAACCACATATACAGCGATGCGGCTCACACACTTTGGAGCCCAGCCTCAGAGCAACCCCCAGTCTCAAGGTGTCATTGTCCAGCAGGGTTCCCAGATGAGGCGACGGAAGTGCGTGCAACCAGGCTCCGGACTCGGGCTGCCTTCCTGCTTTTAGTCGTGCCACATCCTCCACATCAGCCCCCTCTAACATACGGGAGTATGTGCGCTCACACAAAGCATCGTCCCAGAGCCTCTGCAAGGCGGGGTTGTCCGGGTGCGCTCCCCCCGACGAACGAGCGGACCACTCGTCCAGAGCCTCCTGCACTAACGGAAGGCAGAAATTGTCGCCATTTGTAGATAGAATCCTAGCAACAAGACCAACCGACGCATGCTCCGTCCAAACCGCCAAAACGAATAGGGAGTGTCGCCTGGCACCATTGCATGTCGTCAAACTGGACGTTTAAGATAGACTCTAGACCCCGCCTGAGCACCCTGTCATAGTCCCCCATACCCTGCTCAAACATCCAGGTTGGTGCTGTACGCATCGTATAATTTATGCTTGGCATCGAAAAGCAATTGCGCAACAGCACCAGCGAGACATGCGCCGAAAGATGTCCAAGGCGCTTCAAAGCTTTGCTTAAAGCCGTCGTCTTGGCCTGAAGTGTCGAACTCACCCCTTCAGGGAAAATTGGAGCCCCAAGGAGGCAAAACGACGACTTGTCAAGTACCCTGATTCCTGGCAACAAGAACTCGAAGCCAGGCAGAGAACTCATCGGTAGCGGACCGCAAGCATACAGCTCGCATTTTGCGGAGTTCACCTCCAAACCAACCGCCCGCAACGCTGGCAAAAGTCTAGCTATGTCATTAAGTACAGCACTAGAATCACCCCCTATGGTCCCATCGTCCAAACACCAGACATTCAGAGGTGACTCCAATGATGCTATCAGAAGATACTATCAGGATGCTCTGGGTAGCTAAACAAAACACAAGGGGACCCAGTGGGTCGCCCTGCTGGGCACCGACTTGCGAAGAGATGGTACTGTTATCATAAAACAGGTTGCTTGGAAACGCGTAACATTGAAATAGAAAGGGGAATAGGGCAGGAGTATGGAGCTTTACCTGCTGCAAAATTACGTCCCTTTCGACTAATACATACATATATATCGAAATGAGAAGTATAAAGAAGAAAAAATTAGAGGTATAAAAGAAGGTTCAATTAATTAGAAGCCAACCAATTACTCTTTTAAGTAGGTACAGTCAAAAGGCAAATGATATTTTAATGGAACCCGGATGGTTTACGGACACAAATTAGAAATTTTCCGCTCGAAAAGACGTCTTTATTGAAACGACGTCCTACGGGTATAAACGTATTATATGTCAATGTAGACGATCCCAGTGGATAACGCCTCAATGTTTGAAATAAAAAAACGTTTTAGTGCTCTTTTGTTTTACTTTGGGGACCCGTTAATATCTGGCCGTATGTCGGGAGATACGACTTTTGGAATGAGCGTCATAAAATAAAAGAAACTACTAAAATTCGTAAAGAGAGTTTCGTTCAGAATCAGATGAATCTGCGTAATATTGATCTATAATATTTGTAGGTGTAGATATTTATTAGAATAATTTTAGAATTATTTCCATGACGCCAAAAGAATATCACCTGTCATCAAGTTTATAAAACTTCAATAATAGTAATAAAGGTCACTACAGATTGACGAGGGTAGCTAGGCGACGAGGTGGAAGTCCGGAGTTTCCCTCATCCCGGAAGTAGCTCGGTGCCCGGAAACAACAACGGTGGCATAACATTGGACTGGGATATGGGATGGGATATCGATCGGGTGAGGAAATTTCGTAGTTAATTTTAGTGTAAAGTATTTTAGCCTGAATGAGGAGCGGATGTCCGGAAAAAACCTTACCCTGATTTTGTGCCAGAGGTATGTACGTAAGTACTAGGTAAGCTAAAAAGGGTACCAGGTAGGTTAAGATAGAGGTAAATTCGGTTACAAAATTACTTTAGGCCAAGAAATACGCAAAGATAAAGCTTAACTAAAAAAAACAGATCTCTCGAGGGCCAAGTTATGATTTACGATAAGCTAAAGCAATCCTATTTGGCGGTACCCTTCCTATAGAGCTTACCGTTACCTAACACACATGCTAAAACCGCTTTGATTCCGTGAAAATCTACATAACCAAAAATATAGGAGTTTTTGGACACCCCATTCCGTTGCCAAGACTGATTATGCTTAGAAAAACAAGTAACTGGTCTCACATAGTTTATGATTATTTGTTTGGACTGTAGCCCTAGTACAAGAGTGCCGCGAAAATATCTCGTGGTCGAGAAAAACAACTGTCACTGTCTAATCCGAATAGTTAGAAAATGACAGCTGTCTTTCTCGACCGCGAGATACTTTGCAGCACTCATATGCTTAGACCTACTGGTTTGGATGGACTAAAAAATGCGGATTTTTTAGCTGACTAGTTCTGTTATCTTAAATAGTTCGGAAAATAGCCTCTGGGTTGGCTTGGCTTTCAGTGAGTTAAATTAATCTAATTTGACTCGGTTTATCATCATTACTGTTTAGTACATACCAATTAAAATGCATACGTATTTATAGGCTTCCATTTACTCCCATTTTTGAGGGTTCAAATTAAAAATATACAACCCGCCTCTCTGCCGCGAAAGCAGGAGGTCGCTGGTTTGAACCCAGCCCTAGGCACTGGGGGTTATGGTTACTTTTTCTGTAGTACGTAACTGTCATCTCTTTAAATTTATAAAAATAAACATTTAAAAGGGAGTAAAAACTTGAATACAGTCAAAAGGGATATTTAAAAAGATTGCATAGTGGTTCAGTGTATTCAGTCTACAAATGGGCATGCAAATTATAATAAAAGGTGAAATAATATGTGTGCTAATATGTATATACAATTGGAAATTAATTCTTGCAATGATGACTAGATATCCTAAACTATGACTAGATAAACATGCGGCATGCAACACTTATAACTAACAATGTACCTATATTTTTAACGGGTGTGAAGTTAGCAGCCTAAAGTTAGCTGCCTAAGGTAACCCGACCAAATGAAGTAGTCAAGAATTGTAACATTAAATATCAAGGAAAATATGCGATTTCAAGGTCTTAAAAAACCTACATATATGCAATACATGCACTTCTTGAAGTTGCCATACTTGTAGGATCGTTAAAATTAAAAAGGAAAGCAAAACTTGTTAGGCAGCTAACTTCACAGACTCGCAGCCAAAACTGTTACAATTTTCATTGATTTCCACATGAAGCTTTCAAGAACACACTTTATGACTGGTATCATCAAAACCGGTGAAAAATATTCTTTATTCACTAAAAGTTTCAGAATGCTAATTAAAACATAACTACCTCAAAACTGCGGAAAAGACTTAGCAGCCTAAATTAAAATAATGAATTTTACAGATTTTCACATGAAAATGGGAAGAAAACACTTTCTGACTGGTATCATTCGTATCCCTGAAAAATAGCCTTAATTGGTGAAAAGTTTCAGAATGCAAATTAGAACATAACTACCTCAAAACTGCGGATAAGAGTTAGCAGCCTAAATTAAAATAGTGACTTTTACAGATATTTACATGAAAATGGAAAGAAAACACTTTCTGACTGATATCATTCGTATCCCTGAAAAATAGCCTTAATTCGTGAAAAGTTTCAGAATGCAAATTAGAACATAACTACCTCAAAACTGCGGAAAAGAGTTAGCAGCCTAAATTAAAATAGTGACTCTTACAGATTTTCACATGAAAATGGAAAGAAAACACTTTCTGACTGGTATCATTCGTATCCCTGAAAAAAAGCCTTAATTTGAGATAAGTTTCAGAATGCAAATTAGAACATAACTACCTCAAAACTGCGGAAAAGAGTTAGCAGCCTAAATTAAAATAGTGACTTTTACAGATATTCACATGAAAATGGAAAGAAAACACTTTCTGACTGATATCATTCGTATCCCTGAAAAATAGCCTTAATTTGAGATAAGTTTCAGAATGCAAATTAGAACATAACTACCTCAAAACTGCGGAAAAGAGTTAGCAGCCTAAATTAAAATAGTGAATTTTACAGATATTCACATGAAAATGGAAAGAAAACACTTTCTGACTGATATCATTCGTATCCCTGAAAAATAGCCTTAATTTGAGAAAAGTTTCAGAATGCAAATTAGAACATAACTACCTCAAAACTGCGGAAAAGAGTTAGCAGCCTAAATTAAAATAGTGACTTTTACACATTTTCACATGAGAATGGAAAGAAAACACTTTCTGACTGGTATCATTCGTATCCCTGAAAAAAAGCCTTAATTTGAGATAAGTTTCAGAATGCAAATTAGAACATAACTACCTCAAAACTGCGGAAAAGAGTTAGCAGCCTAAATTAAAATAGTGACTTTTACAGATATTCACATGAAAATGGAAAGAAAACACTTTCTGACTGATATCATTCGTATCCCTGAAAAATAGCCTTAATTTGAGATAAGTTTCAGAATGCAAATTAGAACATAACTACCTCAAAACTGCGGAAAAGAGTTAGCAGCCTAAATTAAAATAGTGAATTTTACAGATTGCCACTTGAAAATGGAAAGAAAACACTTTCTGACTGGTATCATTCGTATCCCTGAAAAATAGCCTTAATTCGTGAAAAGTTTCAGAATGCAAATTAGAACATAACTACCTCAAAACTGCGGAAAAGAGTTAGCAGCCTAAATTAAAATAGTGACTCTTACAGATTTTCACATGAAAATGGAAAGAAAACACTTTCTGACTAGTATCATTCGTATCCCTGAAAAATAGCCTTAATTCGTGAAAAGTTTCAGAATGCAAATTAGAACATAACTACCTCAAAACTGCGGAAAAGAGTTAGCAGCCTAAATTAAAATAGTGAATTTTACAGATTGTTACTTGAAAATGGAAAGAAAACACTTTCTGACTGGTATCATTCGTATCCCTGAAAAATAGCCTTAATTCGTGAAAAGTTTCAGAATGCAAATTAGAACATAACTACCTCAAAACTGCGGAAAAGAGTTAGCAGCCTAAATTAAAATAGTGACTCTTACAGATTTTCACATGAAAATGGAAAGAAAACACTTTCTGACTGGTATCATTCGTATCCCTGAAAAAAAGCCTTAATTTGAGATAAGTTTCAGAATGCAAATTAGAACATAACTACCTCAAAACTGCGGAAAAGAGTTAGCAGCCTAAATTAAAATAGTGACTTTTACAGATATTCACATGAAAATGGAAAGAAAACACTTTCTGACTGATATCATTCGTATCCCTGAAAAATAGCCTTAATTTGAGATAAGTTTCAGAATGCAAATTAGAACATAACTACCTCAAAACTGCGGAAAAGAGTTAGCAGCCTAAATTAAAATAGTGAATTTTACAGATATTCACATGAAAATGGAAAGAAAACACTTTCTGACTGATATCATTCGTATCCCTGAAAAATAGCCTTAATTCGTGAAAAGTTTCAGAATGCAAATTAGAACATAACTACCTCAAAACTGCGGAAAAGAGTTAGCAGCCTAAATTAAAATAGTGACTCTTACAGATTTTCACATGAAAATGGAAAGAAAACACTTTCTGACTGGTATCATTCGTATCCCTGAAAAATAGCCTTAATTCGTGAAAAGTTTCAGAATGCAAATTAGAACATAACTACCTCAAAACTGCGGAAAAGAGTTAGCAGCCTAAATTAAAATAGTGAATTTTACAGATTGTTACTTGAAAATGGAAAGAAAACACTTTCTGACTGGTATCATTCGTATCCCTGAAAAATAGCCTTAATTCGTGAAAAGTTTCAGAATGCAAATTAGAACATAACTACCTCAAAACTGCGGAAAAGAGTTAGCAGCCTAAATTAAAATAGTGACTCTTACAGATTTTCACATGAAAATGGAAAGAAAACACTTTCTGACTGGTATCATTCGTATCCCTGAAAAAAAGCCTTAATTTGAGATAAGTTTCAGAATGCAAATTAGAACATAACTACCTCAAAACTGCGGAAAAGAGTTAGCAGCCTAAATTAAAATAGTGACTTTTACAGATATTCACATGAAAATGGAAAGAAAACACTTTCTGACTGATATCATTCGTATCCCTGAAAAATAGCCTTAATTTGAGATAAGTTTCAGAATGCAAATTAGAACATAACTACCTCAAAACTGCGGAAAAGAGTTAGCAGCCTAAATTAAAATAGTGAATTTTACAGATATTCACATGAAAATGGAAAGAAAACACTTTCTGACTGATATCATTCGTATCCCTGAAAAATAGCCTTAATTTGAGAAAAGTTTCAGAATGCAAATTAGAACATAACTACCTCAAAACTGCGGAAAAGAGTTAGCAGCCTAAATTAAAATAGTGACTTTTACAGATATTCACATGAAAATGGAAAGAAAACACTTTCTGACTGATATCATTCGTATCCCTGAAAAATAGCCTTAATTTGAGATAAGTTTCAGAATGCAAATTAGAACATAACTACCTCAAAACTGCGGAAAAGAGTTAGCAGCCTAAATTAAAATAGTGAATTTTACAGATATTCACATGAAAATGGAAAGAAAACACTTTCTGACTGATATCATTCGTATCCCTGAAAAATAGCCTTAATTTGAGAAAAGTTTCAGAATGCAAATTAGAACATAACTACCTCAAAACTGCGGAAAAGAGTTAGCAGCCTAAATTAAAATAGTGACTTTTACACATTTTCACATGAGAATGGAAAGAAAACACTTTCTGACTGGTATCATTCGTATCCCTGAACAAAAGCCTTAATTTGAGATAAGTTTCAGAATGCAAATTAGAACATAACTACCTCAAAACTGCGGAAAAGAGTTAGCAGCCTAAATTAAAATAGTGACTTTTACAGATATTCACATGAAAATGGAAAGAAAACACTTTCTGACTGATATCATTCGTATCCCTGAAAAATAGCCTTAATTTGAGATAAGTTTCAGAATGCAAATTAGAACATAACTACCTCAAAACTGCGGAAAAGAGTTAGCAGCCTAAATTAAAATAGTGAATTTTACAGATTGCCACTTGAAAATGGAAAGAAAACACTTTCTGACTGGTATCATTCGTATCCCTGAAAAAAAGCCTTAATTTGAGATAAGTTTCAGAATGCAAATTAGAACATAACTACCTCAAAACTGCGGAAAAGAGTTAGCAGCCTAAATTAAAATAGTGAATTTTACAGATTGTTACTTGAAAATGGAAAGAAAACACTTTCTGACTGGTATCATTCGTATCCCTGAAAAATAGCCTTAATTCGTGAAAAGTTTCAGAATGCAAATTAGAACATAACTACCTCAAAACTGCGGAAAAGAGTTAGCAGCCTAAATTAAAATAGTGACTCTTACAGATTTTCACATGAAAATGGAAAGAAAACACTTTCTGACTGGTATCATTCGTATCCCTGAAAAAAAGCCTTAATTTGAGATAAGTTTCAGAATGCAAATTAGAACATAACTACCTCAAAACTGCGGAAAAGAGTTAGCAGCCTAAATTAAAATAGTGAATTTTACAGATTGTTACTTGAAAATGGAAAGAAAACACTTTCTGACTGGTATCATTCGTATCCCTGAAAAATAGCCTTAATTCGTGAAAAGTTTCAGAATGCAAATTAGAACATAACTACCTCAAAACTGCGGAAAAGAGTTAGCAGCCTAAATTAAAATAGTGACTCTTACAGATTTTCACATGAAAATGGAAAGAAAACACTTTCTGACTGGTATCATTCGTATCCCTGAAAAAAAGCCTTAATTTGAGATAAGTTTCAGAATGCAAATTAGAACATAACTACCTCAAAACTGCGGAAAAGAGTTAGCAGCCTAAATTAAAATAGTGACTTTTACACATTTTCACATGAGAATGGAAAGAAAACACTTTCTGACTGGTATCATTCGTATCCCTGAACAAAAGCCTTAATTTGAGATAAGTTTCAGAATGCAAAGTAGAACATAACTACCTCAAAACTGCGGAAAAGAGTTAGCAGCCTAAATTAAAATAGTGACTTTTACAGATATTCACATGAAAATGGAAAGAAAACACTTTCTGACTGATATCATTCGTATCCCTGAAAAATAGCCTTAATTTGAGATAAGTTTCAGAATGCAAATTAGAACATAACTACCTCAAAACTGCGGAAAAGAGTTAGCAGCCTAAATTAAAATAGTGAATTTTACAGATTGCCACTTGAAAATGGAAAGAAAACACTTTCTGACTGGTATCATTCGTATCCCTGAAAAAAAGCCTTAATTTGAGATAAGTTTCAGAATGCAAATTAGAACATAACTACCTCAAAACTGCGGAAAAGAGTTAGCAGCCTAAATTAAAATAGTGAATTTTACAGATTGTTACTTGAAAATGGAAAGAAAACACTTTCTGACTGGTATCATTCGTATCCCTGAAAAATAGCCTTAATTCGTGAAAAGTTTCAGAATGCAAATTAGAACATAACTACCTCAAAACTGCGGAAAAGAGTTAGCAGCCTAAATTAAAATAGTGACTCTTACAGATTTTCACATGAAAATGGAAAGAAAACACTTTCTGGCTGGTATCATTCGTATCCCTGAAAAAAAGCCTTAATTTGAGATAAGTTTCAGAATGCAAATTAGAACATAACTACCTCAAAACTGCGGAAAAGAGTTAGCAGCCTAAATTAAAATAGTGAATTTTACAGATTGTTACTTGAAAATGGAAAGAAAACACTTTCTGACTGGTATCATTCGTATCCCTGAAAAATAGCCTTAATTCGTGAAAAGTTTCAGAATGCAAATTAGAACATAACTACCTCAAAACTGCGGAAAAGAGTTAGCAGCCTAAATTAAAATAGTGACTCTTACAGATTTTCACATGAAAATGGAAAGAAAACACTTTCTGACTGGTATCATTCGTATCCCTGAAAAAAAGCCTTAATTTGAGATAAGTTTCAGAATGCAAATTAGAACATAACTACCTCAAAACTGCGGAAAAGAGTTAGCAGCCTAAATTAAAATAGTGACTTTTACAGATTGTTACTTGAAAATGGAAAGAAAACACTTTCTGACTGGTATCATTCGTATCCCTGAAAAACAGCCTTAATTTGAGAACAGTTTCAGAATGCAAATTAGAACATAACTACCTCAAAAATGCGGAAAAGAGTTAGCAGCCTAAATTAAAATAGTGAATTTTACAGATTGTTACTTGAAAATGGAAAGAAAACACTTTCTGACTGGTATCATTCGTATCCCTGAAAAATAGCCTTAATTCGTGAAAAGTTTCAGAATGCAAATTAGAACATAACTACCTCAAAACTGCGGAAAAGAGTTAGCAGCCTAAATTAAAATAGTGACTTTTACAGATATTCACATGAAAATGGAAAGAAAACACTTTCTGACTGATATCATTCGTATCCCTGAAAAATAGCCTTAATTTGAGATAAGTTTCAGAATGCAAATTAGAACATAACTACCTCAAAACTGCGGAAAAGAGTTAGCAGCCTAAATTAAAATAGTGAATTTTACAGATTGCCACTTGAAAATGGAAAGAAAACACTTTCTGACTGGTATCATTCGTATCCCTGAAAAAAAGCCTTAATTTGAGATAAGTTTCAGAATGCAAATTAGAACATAACTACCTCAAAACTGCGGAAAAGAGTTAGCAGCCTAAATTAAAATAGTGAATTTTACAGATTGTTACTTGAAAATGGAAAAAAAACACTTTCTGACTGGTATCATTCGTATCCCTGAAAAATAGCCTTAATTCGTGAAAAGTTTCAGAATGCAAATTAGAACATAACTACCTCAAAACTGCGGAAAAGAGTTAGCAGCCTAAATTAAAATAGTGAATTTTACAGATATTCACATGAAAATGGAAAGAAAACACTTTCTGGTTGGTATTATTCGTATCCCTGAAAAATAGCCTTAATTTGAGATAAGTTTTAGAATGCAAATTAGAACATAACTACCTCAAAACTGCGGAAAAGAGTTAGCAGCCTAAATTAAAATAGTGAATTTTACAGATTGCCACTTGAAAATGGAAAGAAAACACTTTCTGACTGGTATCATTCGTATCCCTGAAAAATAGCCTTAATTCGTGAAAAGTTTCAGAATGCAAATTAGAACATAACTACCTCAAAACTGCGGAAAAGTGTTAGCAGCCTAAATTAAAATAGTGACTCTTACAGATTTTCACATGAAAATGGAAAGAAAACACTTTCTGGTTGGTATTATTCGTATCCCTGAAAAATTGCCTTAATTCGTGAAAAGTTTCAGAATGCAAATTAGAACATAACTACCTCAAAACTGCGGAAAAGAGTTAGCAGCCTAAATTAAAATAGTGACTTTTACAGATATTCACATGAAAATGGAAAGAAAACACTTTCTGACTGATATCATTCGTATCCCTGAAAAATAGCCTTAATTTGAGATAAGTTTTAGAATGCAAATTAGAACATAACTACCTCAAAACTGCGGAAAAGAGTTAGCAGCCTAAATTAAAATAGTGAATTTTACAGATTGCCACTTGAAAATGGAAAGAAAACACTTTCTGACTGGTATCATTCGTATCCCTGAAAAATAGCCTTAATTCGTGAAAAGTTTCAGAATGCAAATTAGAACATAACTACCTCAAAACTGCGGAAAAGTGTTAGCAGCCTAAATTAAAATAGTGACTCTTACAGATTTTCACATGAAAATGGAAAGAAAACACTTTCTGGTTGGTATTATTCGTATCCCTGAAAAATTGCCTTAATTCGTGAAAAGTTTCAGAATGCAAATTAGAACATAACTACCTCAAAACTGCGGAAAAGTGTTAGCAGCCTAAATTAAAATAGTGAATTTTACAGATATTCACATGAAAATGGAAAGAAAACACTTTCTGACTGATATCATTCGTACCCCTTAAAAATAGCCTTAATTTCAGAAAAGTTTCAGAATGCAAATTAGAACATAACTACCTCAAAACTGCGGAAAAGAGTTAGCAGCCTAAATTAAAATAGTGACTTTTA
This sequence comes from Lathronympha strigana, assembly GCA_949128165.1. Taxonomy (NCBI): domain Eukaryota; kingdom Metazoa; phylum Arthropoda; class Insecta; order Lepidoptera; family Tortricidae; genus Lathronympha; species Lathronympha strigana. The sequence continues at coordinate 6,364,521 of OX421907.1, read as the reverse complement.
CAGATTGTCACATGAAAATGGAAAGAAAACACTTTCTGGCTGGTATCATTCGTATCCCTGAAAAATAGCCTTAATTCGTTAAAAGTTTCAGAATGCAAATTAGAACATAACTACCTCAAAACTGCGGAAAAGTGTTAGCAGCCTAAATTAAAATAGTGACTCTTTTACAGATTTTCACATGAAAATGGAAAGAAAACACTTTCTGGTTGGTATTATTCGTATCCCTGAGAAATTGCCTTAATTCGTGAAAAGTTTCAGAATGCAAATTAGAACATAACTACCTCAAAACTGCGGAAAAGAGTTAGCAGCCTAAATTAAAATAGTGAATTTTACAGATTGCCACTTGAAAATGGAAAGAAAACACTTTCTGACTGGTATCATTCGTATCCCTGAAAAATAGCTTTAATTCGTGAAAAGTTTCAGAATGCAAATTAGAACATAACTACCTCAAAACTGCGGAAAAGTGTTAGCAGCCTAAATTAAAATAGTGACTCTTACAGATTTTCACATGAAAATGGAAAGAAAACACTTTCTGGTTGGTATTATTCGTATCCCTGAAAAATTGCCTTAATTCGTGAAAAGTTTCAGAATGCAAATTAGAACATAACTACCTCAAAACTGCGGAAAAGTGTTAGCAGCCTAAATTAAAATAGTGAATTTTACAGATATTCACATGAAAATGGAAAGAAAACACTTTCTGACTGATATCATTCGTATCCCTGAAAAATAGCCTTAATTCGTGAAAAGTTTCAGAATGCAAATTAGAACATAACTACCTCAAAACTGCGGAAAAGAGTTAGCAGCCTAAATTAAAATAGTGACTCTTACAGATTTTCACATGAAAATGGAAAGAAAACACTTTCTGGCTGGTATCATTCGTATCCCTGAAAAATAGCCTTAATTCGTGAAAAGTTTCAGAATGCAAATTAGAACATAACTACCTCAAAACTGCGGAAAAGAGTTAGCAGCCTAAATTAAAATAGTGACTCTTACAGATTTTCACATGAAAATGGAAAGAAAACACTTTCTGACTGGTATCATTCGTATCCCTGAAAAATAGCCTTAATTGGTGAAAAGTTTCAGAATGCAAATTAGAACATAACTACCTCAAAACTGCGGAAAAGAGTTAGCAGCCTAAATTAAAATAGTGACTCTTACAGATTTTCACATGAAAATGGAAAGAAAACACTTTCTGACTGGTATCATTCGTATCCCTGAAAAATAGCCTTAATTGGTGAAAAGTTTCAGAATGCAAATTAGAACATAACTACCTCAAAACTGCGGAAAAGAGTTAGCAGCCTAAATTAAAATAGTGAATTTTACAGATATTCACATGAAAATGGAAAGAAAACACTTTCTGGTTGGTATTATTCGTATCCCTGAAAAATAGCCTTAATTTGAGATAAGTTTTAGAATGCAAATTAGAACATAACTACCTCAAAACTGCGGAAAAGAGTTAGCAGCCTAAATTAAAATAGTGAATTTTACAGATTGCCACTTGAAAATGGAAAGAAAACACTTTCTGACTGGTATCATTCGTATCCCTGAAAAATAGCCTTAATTGGTGAAAAGTTTCAGAATGCAAATTAGAACATAACTACCTCAAAACTGCGGAAAAGAGTTAGCAGCCTAAATTAAAATAGTGACTCTTACAGATTTTCACATGAAAATGGAAAGAAAACACTTTCTGACTGGTATCATTCGTATCCCTGAAAAATAGCCTTAATTGGTGAAAAGTTTCAGAATGCAAATTAGAACATAACTACCTCAAAACTGCGGAAAAGAGTTAGCAGCCTAAATTAAAATAGTGAATTTTACAGATATTCACATGAAAATGGAAAGAAAACACTTTCTGGTTGGTATTATTCGTATCCCTGAAAAATAGCCTTAATTTGAGATAAGTTTTAGAATGCAAATTAGAACATAACTACCTCAAAACTGCGGAAAAGAGTTAGCAGCCTAAATTAAAATAGTGAATTTTACAGATTGCCACTTGAAAATGGAAAGAAAACACTTTCTGACTGGTATCATTCGTATCCCTGAAAAATAGCCTTAATTCGTGAAAAGTTTCAGAATGCAAATTAGAACATAACTACCTCAAAACTGCGGAAAAGTGTTAGCAGCCTAAATTAAAATAGTGACTCTTACAGATTTTCACATGAAAATGGAAAGAAAACACTTTCTGGTTGGTATTATTCGTATCCCTGAAAAATTGCCTTAATTCGTGAAAAGTTTCAGAATGCAAATTAGAACATAACTACCTCAAAACTGCGGAAAAGTGTTAGCAGCCTAAATTAAAATAGTGAATTTTACAGATATTCACATGAAAATGGAAAGAAAACACTTTCTGACTGATATCATTCGTATCCCTGAAAAATAGCCTTAATTTGAGATAAGTTTTAGAATGCAAATTAGAACATAACTACCTCAAAACTGCGGAAAAGAGTTAGCAGCCTAAATTAAAATAGTGACTTTTACAGATTGTCACATGAAAATGGAAAGAAAACACTTTCTGGCTGGTATCATTCGTATCCCTGAAAAATAGCCTTAATTCGTGAAAAGTTTCAGAATGCAAATTAGAACATAACTACCTCAAAACTGCGGAAAAGTGTTAGCAGCCTAAATTAAAATAGTGACTCTTTTACAGATTTTCACATGAAAATGGAAAGAAAACACTTTCTGGTTGGTATTATTCGTATCCCTGAGAAATTGCCTTAATTCGTGAAAAGTTTCAGAATGCAAATTAGAACATAACTACCTCAAAACTGCGGAAAAGAGTTAGCAGCCTAAATTAAAATAGTGAATTTTACAGATATTCACATGAAAATGGAAAGAAAACACTTTCTGACTGATATCATTCGTATCCCTGAAAAATAGCCTTAATTTGAGATAAGTTTCAGAATGCAAATTAGAACATAACTACCTCAAAACTGCGGAAAAGAGTTAGCAGCCTAAATTAAAATAGTGACTTTTACAGATTGTCACATGAAAATGGAAAGAAAACACTTTCTGGCTGGTATCATTCGTATCCCTGAAAAATAGCCTTAATTCGTGAAAAGTTTCAGAATGCAAATTAGAACATAACTACCTCAAAACTGCGGAAAAGAGTTAGCAGCCTAAATTAAAATAGTGACTTTTACAGATTTTCACATGAAAATGGAAAGAAAACACTTTCTGACTGGTATCATTCGTATCCCTGAAAAATAGCCTTAATTCGTGAAAAGTTTCAGAATGCAAATTAGAACATTACTACCTCAAAACTGCGGAAAAGAGTTAGCAGCCTTAATTTAAATTACAGATTTTCACATGAAAATGTAAAGAAAACACTTTCTGGCTGGTTTCATAAGAACCACTGAAGAATAAACTTTCTTAAAAGTTAGTGTTTATTGATTAGCAATGCACAAATCACACATGCCCTGATTTTGTTCTCGTTTTGTGAATGCATTTACCTGATCCTCTATTTCCTCCAAAGTCACAAAACAGCGAGTGTGAAATTTTCGGCAACAATTGTTGCATTCAATGGCATCTCTGGGTTTCACCTTTGAACCACAATATAAACAACGTTGGTGCATGTGAGAACTGTTTTTTAATATAACTTGTTTTAAGACTGTTCTATACATTTGAAAGTTTTTTTTAAATGTTTGTTTTTTGCCCATTGCGAGGCGGTGGAAAATATTTATTATTATAGGTCCACAGTTGTGATTGTCCGTCTGTATGTAGTGATCAATGGTACTGTATGTAGAGAAGTGCATATTAATTTCTTTGGTTTTTAATAGCGAATTAACTGTCTTGACATAGAGCTCTCCATAATAGTCCTCATGACCAAGTGGGTCGATAATAGTTAACGATTTGTTTTTGAGAGACAATATTATCATAGTGTAATGATTATAGCGACAAATGGGAAAAACTGTGTCTTTTTCTATTGGTATGAGTAAGGTAGGCAGAGTAAAACGGCGTGTTAACTGTTCAACGCTCTGTATTTAAGTGAAGCACAAATCATACTGACATTACTGACAATGAGTGAATGATTGACTGAGCGAATGAATGTATTTATATAAGTGAACGAATGAACCGGAAGGTAGACTTGGATTTTTGTAATATACCAATAGTCCCCCTCAAAAATTCAAGTACTTTATACATTTAACAAACAGTTCTTATCATAATTTTAATAATCAAACATAAGGATATTATTCTATGTAAACTTAACTTGCACTTAAATGTCACAAAACATATCTTTGTATATATATGCAATCATATTACACTTATACTATGAAAATTATATTAATTATAATACAATCACACTAAGTTTAATTTAGCTCTTAATTCATGGAACTTCGTCATTGGAATCGCCTTCGTGAATATGTCTGCTAGTTGGTTTTCTGTGGAAATATGTTCTAGCATTATTACGTTATTATTTATTTGTTCACGAGTGAAATGGTATTTTATATCGATGTGTTTTGACTTTTTGTGATTTGTGGGGTTATTAGCAATGCTAATGCAACTATTGTTGTCTTCATAGATCAGGATAGGCTGAGATATTTGGATGTATATACTGTTAAGTAATGATTTTATCCAGATAGCTTCTTTTACAGCTTCAAATAAACTCATGTATTCGGCTTCTGTTGAGGAAACGGCAACTGTATTTTGTTTACGTGTGCACCACGAAATTGTACAATTATCAAACATTTGAAATAGATAACCTGTTGTACTTTTTCTATCAGTTTCATCGCCTCCCCAATCAGAGTCCGCATAACCGGTCAATAGCTGTTTATAATCACATTTATGATAAGTCAATTTGAGATTTAAAGTTCCTTTAACATATCTTAAAATATGCTTTAAACATCTCCACAATTCCTCATTACCTTTACTTTGGAATCTACTCAGAATATTCACTGCTGCGCATAAATCAGGACGCGTACATAGCATTGCGTACATTAAGCAACCTATGACTTGCCTGCTTGGTGCATTATATTGCACATCACTATTTAATGCTTCATAGTTTAATTTATTTGGAAATGGTGTTTTCGAGGGATTGCAATCACCCATGGAGAATTTGTTGGTCCGCCTAAAGCAAAGGGGGCGCAAAGTAAGGACTTAGAATTTTTTTGATCAAAAGTGAAAATTATATAGGAATCATAAAATACTTAGGAAAATTTTATTCAAAACGCTAAAATAAGCATGTTTTATAGAAAAAACTTTTTCTCTAAAATCAAAAATGGCCAAGTGAAACCTACCTGACTTTCCGTATCTCCTCATGTCTTTTTTATATTGTGTCAGACACTGCCTTAGCTCCGGCGCTGCGGGAAGTGCAGCCCTTCCGCCCTTGCGTGACAAAGCACGGTCGCCCGTACTCCGCTTCGCAGCTTCGGCCTGTTGGTCGCCTTCGGCGACCAGCCTCAGCCGCTCCGCTCCGCACGGCTCCCGAGCTTTGTCACGGCGGGCGAGGGCTGCTCTCCCTCCGCGCCTCCGGCTTTTTATATACACTCTAGGGGTAGGGCAGACAAGACCACGTGGAATCGGGGTTGACAGCTTCGGTTCTGTGGCAAGTCTTATGATAATGCAATGCTTATTTTAGCGTAGCGTGTTTTAGCTAGATTCGGACTTTCGCAGCCTAATATTGAATACATAATATTCCATCATTGAGAAAATTACATTTTACAATCCGTCATGTATCTTGGTAATGATCAAGTTTAGAGAAAAGTTGCCCCAACAAAACATGCTTATTTCAGCGTATTTATTACGATAAAACAATAATAAATAGGTGTTAATGACACCAACATTCATCGAAATTTTTCTGTCCCAGCTCCCTTGAAAACCATCAATCTTTGAGGGCGAATATCTCGGCTATTTTCGATTTTAGAGAAAAAGTTTTTTCTATAAAACATGCTTATTTTAGCGTAATATTTACGATAAAGCAATAATAAATAGGTGTTATAATAACACCAACATCCATCGAAATTTTTCTATGTCCCAGCTCCCTTGAAAACCATCAATCTTTGAGGGCGAATATCTCGGCCATTTTTGATTTTAGAGAAAAGTTGTTCCTATAAAACATGCTTATATTAGCGTAATCTTTACGATAAAACAATAATAAATAGGTGTTATAATGACACCAACTCCATCAAAAATTTTTTAAGTCCTGCGCCCCCTTTGCTTTAGTCCAACCAATTTGTTTAAAACATTTTGTAAATATGTCGTTTGATCCAACGTTATTTTGTCATTGGTTCTTTCAATTCGTATGCCAAGAAATAATTTAATATCATGTAAATCGGTCATCTCAAACTGTTTCATTAAGCAGTTCTTAAGTTGTTGCATTGTTTGTGCACTTTTAGTTACTATTAATAGGTCATCAACATATAAGACTATATACACATTCAAATCAATAGAATTTTGATTTAATATGTACAAACATGGATCAACTTTTGAACTTTCGAAACCCATGCTCTTAATTGCCTGATCGAAACGTTCGTACCAGCAACGCGAAGACTGTTTTAACCCATAAAGCGTTTTATTTAATTTACACACTTGATTAGACTTAGACGATATACCTTCGGGCACCTGCATGTAAATATCTTCCTTTAAAATACCATTTAAAAAGGCAGTCTTCACGTCCATATGATGAACAAGTAAATCGTTTTGATTCGCTAAGGCTAAAATTGATCTAAACGTAGCTATCCGCGCGACCGGGGCAAACGTTTCGTCATAATCTTCTAAATACTGTTGGCTAAAGCCTCGCGCCACTAGTCGGGCCTTGTATCGTATCGGTTCACCTAACTCATTGTTTTTAATAGTAAAAACCCATTTGCTACTTACAACATTTACACCACTAGGTTTTTCAACTAGACACCACGTTTGATTACTACGTAACGAGTCAATTTCACTTTTTATTGCACTTAACCACTCATTTGTATCTGGCCGATTAAAGATATCATTGAAATGCACCGGTAATGGTAACTGTTGTTTGGAACAAAGCGATAGAACCGTTGAATCTGGGTCATTCATTAATACGTAATTTTTAGGGGGTAGATTCCGGATTCTCTCGCTACGTCTCAAACAACTGCGGTCAGTACCGAGTGACTCGTTGCTAACGTCACTTTGTACCCGTTCATTCATGTCTTTTAGCGACTTGATATTTTCGTCACTTTGTTTATTGCCTATCAACTCCACCGGCTTATCTGGCTTGTTGATTTTGGCGGGAATTTCATCATTGCTGCATATTGGCTTGACCAACTCCACCGACTCATTGTTCGGCTTGTTGATTTTGGTAGGAATGGCATCACTGCATAGTTTTGACCTAGATTCACCAAAATTTGACTCGTCAAACAATACGTCTCTGGCAATCAAAAATTGATTGTTTTCAGTATTAAACAATTTATAGCCGTTAGGTGCATACCCGATTAGAATCGATTTAAAAGATTTTTCGTCAAATTTGGTCTTTCTAGTTTTATTATGAACGTATGCAGTGGAACCAAATACCCTCAAGTGACTTATTTTCGGTTTTATACCATGCCACAATTCATATGGGGTTTTGCCAATTAGCGCTTTGGTGGGTAGCCTGTTTATTAAATAGCTTGCTGTTAAAATTGCCTCACCCCAAAACATTTTGTCCAATTTCGCACTTGTAACCATGGTTCTAGCCATTTCGGTTAACGTACGATTCATGCGTTCAGATACTGCATTTTGGACTGGTGTGTAAGGCACAGTTAAGTGATACGTTATTCCCTTGTTTACACAGAAATCTTTGAATTCGTTTGACAGATACTCTCGGCCATTGTCACAATATAAATGAACTACCTTACAATTAAATAGATTTTCGCTCTTAGCAACATAATCTTGAAAACATTTTAAGACTTCAGATTTGGAATGCAACAAGTAGGTAACCGTGTAATGAGTGTAATCATCAATAAAATTTACAAAATAATTTTTATCGTCAACTGTAGTGGGGGTAATTCGGCCACAGACGTCACTGTGGACTATGAACAGGGGCCTGTTGTTTGTGCGTTCTGGTTTGGACTTTGCAAAAGGTAGTCGAGATTGTTTACCTAGAATACATGGCTCACATAACTCGTCGGTAGGCGGAATTATTTCATCAATTACTGAATAATCGTCAATCATATTTTTAAGACCAATGAACTTTTGTTTATTTACATGGCCTAGGCGTTGGTGCCATAATCTGTATAAATTTAAATGTCTTTCGGAATTTAAACTCAACGCCTTTTGCAAATTCACTGTAAATGTAACCTTAGATAGGTTATTGTAAGTAATACCTGACATGATACACTTATTATGTTTGTTATATATTTGAACGCCTTTATTATTAAATACAATAGTCATACCTGCTTGTTGCATTCTACTTACTGACAGTAAATTATTTGCAACTTCCGATGAGTATAAAACCTCCTCGAGAGAACCTTGTACTCCTAGATCAGTGGTAACGTCAATGCGACCTCGTCCTGTTGCCTGTATGAATACCTCATTTTTAGCGACATTTATTTTCAGTGGTGAAATAAAATCCGTGAATGCTGAGAAAAGATCCTTAGTGTTGACGATATGGTCCGTACATCCAGAATCTAAAAGAAAAGTAAGGTTATTACTATTATGATCCGATGTTGACAACTTACATTTTGAAAACATAAAAGCGAAACTGTCCTCATTGTTTTGTTTCGGCACGGCAGTGTGAGCGGCGTTTTGCTGCGACTGCTGTCCGCTGCTGCCACCGCCGATGCTATTTACTTGGGATTTCTTGTAGTAGCGGCAATCCTGTTTGAAATGGTTTCGTCTTCCACAGAAATCACAGTACATCCTGGAAAATTGATGCGGTGAATGTCTTGGTTGTTGATTTCCTTTAAACTGATGCTGATAATTAAATGATTTTTTCTTTTTGTGATCAGGAACGTAGGTTGATGTGTCATTCATAGGTCTTTTCCTTTTGTGAAACGGGATGTGTGAAGAGAACTTATCACTCGCAGCATGAAGTACTTTCAAACCGGTCACTGTCTCGCTCTTGATTTTAACTTCTTGATCCAAAAGACGCGTTTTAACAAACGCTAGGTTCAAGTTATCTTCGCCGAGTGTCTCCAATGCAGTAATGACTCCATCGTACGTAGCAGGCAGCGTGAGTAATAAATGAGAGATTTTATCCATTTCTTCGAGCTTAGCGCCAGCAGAAATCAATTCCGTGATTAACATATCAAAACTTGTGAAATGCTGGGTCAAATTTACATCAGGCTGCAATTTTAAGTTTAATAATTGCTTACGTAGTGCCAACTGTGTCGCCAAGCTTCGTCGTTCGTATATTTTATCAAGATTGTCGATAATTATTTTTGCAGTTTCCGTGTCTTGGGCGAAATTTAAAAATGCGTCACCCAAATATTCGACAATTGTACCTTTAGCGATAGAATTGTTTCGTGTCCACACGGCATCGGGATTTTCTGGAACAGGATCTTCTATAACTGACGACACTTGAAGTTCGGCTAAAAGTGATTTGATTCGAAACTTCCACGTGCTATAACGGTCGCCATTAAACGGTTGAATATTTCTTTTTGCTCGCTGATCCATTTTGTCGTATTTACTTTGAATGTAAATTGTAACGGAAATCTATTTTAAAACCACGTGGCTGGACCCATAACCTATTGGTATGAGTAAGGTAGGCAGAGTAAAACGGCGTGTTAACTGTTCAACGCTCTGTATTTTAGTGAAGCACAAATCATACTGACATTACTGACAATGAGTGAATGATTGACTGAGCGAATGAATGTATTTATATAAGTGAACGAATGAACCGGAAGGTAGACTTGGATTTTTGTAATATACCAATATTTTCCATATCTATTCGGATAAAATCGTAAAAAGAATCATTTACTTGAGTGCCACGCAGTATGTGTAGGCATCTTTCAACTGACACTAAATGAAATTTATTATTATTATAAACATGTAGTAAGTGATCCACGACTGTGCTATTCAAGTAGTTTTGTTTGTCTAGTGAATGAAAATCTTCAATTAATATTGTCCTATCATTTGTCTGTTGAATATTGTCGGTGTAGGTAACAACATACCCTCTTCCGATTTCTTTATAATAATAAATATCATTTACGAGGCCATTTTCTAATAGTGATAGTTTACTAGCAAGCGATTCCGATGCCTGATGGATGTTTTGCTGTGCTATGGCGTCAGAGTCACAATGCTTACATATAAAATCTTTGTTAAGTAGATCTGGCGATGTACACCCGTCTACCTCTTTGGCACATAATTGGTGCACCCACATATTGCAGGTGTCGCACTGGACCCAATTTGTTATTCCAATTGACCATGACCCTCGCCCGCAATACAGACAATTCACTATTGTTTCTTCTTTGGGAGCGGGAATATCTACAGGAGTACATAGCTTTTTTAGAAATCGGCCTTCAAAGTGGCTGAAAGGCCGTTTTCGTTTTTTGCTCCACTGTTCCTCCTCCACTGTAGAGCTCTGCGTTTTTTTTTTACAGAGTCCTGTTTTTTTACCTATCAACATCTGCTCCCTGTGGAGTGCTATCACCTCTGACCGCAATAAACGAAGGAGTTGTGTACACCTCAGGTTTGCCTGCCCGCTCAATGTGTTGTTTTTTAACTGACCAAAATAGTTTTCTACGGGAGCGTTGCTCAGCCTATTTGGTTTCAAAACATTTGTCCACATAGGAAGAAAAGTTAAGTATTTTTTTAAAATAATCTGGCACAATTTGGGACATCTGTAGTCATTTTTTATTTTTTCACCATAATGCCTTGGCGGGTCCATTTTCCCCAGCTCCTCTTTAAAGTACACATAAAAAAGATTTTTTTCATAATTGGTTGTACCCATATCCTGTTCTAGCCTATCAAATTTAGTTGGGTTAGTATCTGATTTTAGCATTGATTGTAACTCTTCGTGGTCCCCAGGCTTTCCTTGGTTCCCTAGATACTTTTTAGCATCATCTACATCTTTACTCACGTATTCTGAGTTTAATAAAATAAATAAGCATTTTAAATATTTACTTATTTCGTTGAAATTGGTCATAAGAAAGAGCTTTGCCAGTATTTCCTTCACAAGAGATTTGTTGGTTATACCTGAATTGTCTATGTCTGTACATATACACTTCATTAGGTGCGCAACGCATAAATATAAAGGTGTTAGCTCGAAATCACTTCCCGTTTCTGTCATGTATATAAAACAATAATTTAAATAGTCAACGAGAACCCTCTGATTAAACGACAGGCATGTGGCATTAATAATTGCTAGACTAAAGTCAGTCACCACTCCAGTAAAAGCAGGCCAGCAGTTTTCTTTAGAACTAAATATTTTAAAATCATTTAAGATTTTAAAAATAGAATTAGTGTCATGAGTTGCGGAAACCATATGGAATACAGGAAACAACCTTTGTGTTGCTGTCAACTGTATGATACCTGTATATAATAATATTCTTTGTGCAGCGCCTTTGTTTCCTTTTACGTCCCTGGCAACACTACCCGTGGCATCCAAATATAATAATGTGGAACCTTCTTGTTTAAGGCTTCTTATTTGCTCGGAACTAATCATTTTTATATTAAGCGGGAAAGAAACTTCCTTTATAAAATTTATGTGGTCCTCTTGGTAGCTTATTAAGTCGAGAATATCATTTTTGTCTCTATTGTTTTTCGCCATGGCCTCTGATCTTATTTTTCTTAAAGTGCTATCAGACTTTACACTCTGTAGGTTGTGTGTCATATCAAGTTTTATTTTATCTAATTTGAGCACTTCTGTTTTTTTATAACTGAGCGGCTTATTTAAAATAATTTTTTTTTGTACTAACTTTCTTTCGACCCCTCTTACGTGCATTGTTAAATTTTTACTATGGCAAAAATGTATACTCTCACTATATACCGTTAGTTTTCTATTATGTTCGATATATATTTTGAATTTTTTACAATATCGGTGATTGCATTGGGCTTTGAGCATTATCTTTTTGTTTTTTAAGTATTTTACGTATTTAAAAATAATTTGACATGTGTTATTAATTTTCGTATCTATCAATTTTCTTAAAACCAAAGGATATGTTTCTGTCACCAGCTTTTCATTTTTATAAATTTCTGCCCACAATTCTTCGCTGATTGTTGTGGTTCCTTCCATTATTGTAAACCCTTTGCACTTAATCAAACTAGCCTCATTGCTCGTACCATCAGGAAGAAAATCTGTATTAGAACCGTCAGCACTCGAGGCCGATCTGTCTAAGTTTAAAATACTTCTAGGAAGTTTATGAGATGGCGGCGAAACATCAATATTTTTTAATATAGGAATGTTCGTTGAATGAAACACGCTATCGACGGGACAGTATCTGTTTTCGGCTGTGTCCGGTAACTGTTCTTTGGGACTCTGGCCATTTGTCTGCATGTTTTTTTGTGAAACTGATTGATATTCGGGAGACGAATTACTCACGGGGATAGACAAACGATTACTAGACTTTTCAGACGTGTTATCCATTACTGAATTATCAGATGGACTATATGACGGCGAAGATGTGCGTTTATAACAGCTTTCGAATGTCTCCAGTGGTTCAATATTCTCACACTTCACCGCTTCATTAGAAGACCAGTTATCCGTTACTGAATTATCAGATGGACTATATGACGGGGAAGATGTGCGTTTATAACAGCTTTCGAATGTCTCCAGTGGTTCAATATTCTCGCACTCCACCGCTTCATTAGAAGTCCAGTTGGGGCGAGTTTTGACTATTTTTACCCAATAATTATATAACTTCATACGATTCTTCCAGTTATTTGAAACTTTAAAATGTTTGCATAAAAGCAAATATTCATTGGATTCCTTATCCCTAGGTGAACAAGGACTATCCTTGATCTCCATCGATAGAAGAGCGCGCTGGAAGTCGCTTAAAGTAATTTTTCCTCGACGCTTCATGTTGTGTGCGGTGAATTTGACGATACAAAAGCACACAAAAGAGATTACAATACTTAAATAAAAAACAAAATATGATGAGATTACTAATTAATATAGTACCCTACACTAAACAATACTTTCTTTGCACGTAATATACTAATTACGTAATTAACCCACTTTTTAACCTGAACTATACTTATCTTACTAGTAACTGTAATAATTAGTAACCTAACCTATTATTATCTAAATAAAAAACCGGCCAAGTGCGAGTCGGGCTCGCGCACAAAGGGTTCCGTAGCAGCAAATATAATAAACTTATTATGTCAATTTATACACCTGGTGAATGGAGCCTAAACTTATAAGGTTCAGCCATCGTTTTCAGTGTAAGCACAATAACTTAACCAAAATTACAGTTAAATCAACCTATCTCAAAAACTATAAGAGATACTTTGATCAAACCAAAAATCGTTGAAAGAGTTAATTAGCATGCATCACCTCTATTTTTTTTAGAATTTTATACCCCGTAGTTATAAAAATAGAGGGGGGGGGACATACTTTTTACGACTTTGAGAGCTGATATCTCAAAAACCGTTCACTTTAAGAAAAATGTTTTTTAGAAAACTTTATATCATTTTAAAAGACCTTTCCATTGATACCCCACACGGGTATGTACATCGAAAAAAAAATTTTCATCCCTCAGTTACATGTATGGGGGGCCCCACCCCCAATTCTTTTTTTTACTATTTAGTGTCATAATTTTGTAGCGGTTCATACAACACATATTCCCATCAAATTTCATCACTGTAGTACTTATAGTTTCCGAGTAAATCGGCTGTGACAGACGGACAGACGGACAGACGGACAGACGGACAGACGGACATGACGAAACTATAAGGGTTCCGTTTTTGCCATTTTGGCTACGGAACCCTAAAAACGACGTAAATTACAGTAAAGTAACATACGTTAAATATACTAAATTACCGATCACTAAGTTAATTTACCAGAACTTAACAAAACACGTAAAATACCTTATAGACTAGACTACAAACTATAAATCTAACCTAAATGGATAAGGACGCAAATCAAACCAAAACACAAAGTAAAAAGCAAAAACACAAGATAAATTACTTTATTAAAAAACAAACTACACTAACCAATACTTTATATGGGCGTAATATACTAATTACGTAATTAACCTACTTTTGAACCTTCACTTTACTTATTTTTCTAGTAACTCTAATAATTAGAAACCTAACCAATTCTTACCCTAATAGAAAACGACGTAAATTACACTAAAGTAACTTTCGTTACATGACTAAATTACCGATCACTAAGTTAACTATAGATCGAACCTATCCTAACCTAAATGAATAACGACGCAAATCAAACCAAAACTCAATGTACTTAAAAAGCAAAAACACAAAAAAATACAGTACTTAATTAAAAAATAAAAATGTTGAGATAACTAATTAATATAGGTACATAGGTACCTAGTACACTAAATCAATCTATACTTTCTATGCACGTAATTATACTAACTACGTAATGAACCTACTTTTTAACCTAATCTTACTAGTAACTCTAATAATTACAAACCTAACCTATTCCCCACCTAAATAAAAAAGGACGTAAATTACACTACAGTAACTTACGTTAAATACCTACTTATACTAAATTACCGATCACTAACCTAATTTAACAAAAGGTCAAGAAAGAACTAAAAATACCCTTATTACCTTACCCTTACCCCTAAACACATAAAATATATTATTTATTTTATTACGTATACCACCTAACAATAATAACTAGTCGCTGATACTAAGATATACACCCTACACACGAAAGAAAAGGAAGCAAAACCAATTCAAAGAGAAAGAAAACCAGACAAATATTTGCAATCTACAGACAATTTCGCCAAGTAATACAATGTAATCCAAAGCAAAGTCGTTATTTCATACCACACTCAGGTAAACTTTTTATAACCAAACGTTAGCGAGATCTAAGATGAAAATGTGCTACGTTGGGTTGCCATCTAGCGAGTTCTTCTCTTAAATAGAATACAAATAATCTTTAATAGCATACATATAGATGGCGCTAGTAGTACCCACTCTCCGGGCTGATATCATATAGTCAGATTAACTGTAAATAGGATAAATGTAAATTTACATTTAAATAAATGTTGCATAGAATTTTAAATAAAGCCTTGCATACTTTGTGACTACTTAAACTTAATTACAATTAAGTACAGTTCACTTAAGAGTATTTATTAATAATTACTTTAAGATAAAAGTTTTTTAACAATCCTATTTACTTAGTTGATATCCGATTAAATACATGTAGAATTCCGAGAAACTAATTAAAATATGTCATGAATTATATATTCAAAATAATTTTGTATGTCTGTCCCATTACATTTTGTATTATTATAATATCTCCGTATTGGTTAGCCTCCTTAACCTAACCTAACATTGTATTACTGTGTTTGTTTATCTAGGTACAGTTCTCGTATAGAGTTTTGATATTTTTTATTCAAAACAAACGTACAAACATTTTTAATTTATAATTAAACATGCAGAGATAATGCACACTACTAGCGCCATCTATATCTACTTGGTGTCACATTCGAGACTCTTAATCGAATAAGGACCTTTTAAATCTCTTGCGGAATAAGAGAGATGTTACAAGTTTCACGTCAAGATCAAGATATAATAAATTATATGTGACTGTCTGCGGGTCCGTAGCTCCCGCATGGGTGAATCGATTTAAGTGTGGTTTTTTAATCGGAAATCCAAAATAGAAAGTCTTGTTTGCACTACAGACACCCCTAAATTAATTATGGTTATGTTTTGTAGGATACAAGATAAAAAACCTATAAATTTTGAAGAATTCGCTAGATCCCGTCTCTCCAGGATCCTGTTATCATCCCCTATTTTCTTGACTATAGGACCAACTTAAAATCCTTTCGAACAAAATATTGATTTTAAAATCTGTCTAATAATCTTCGGGTAATCGGTGAACATAAAAAAGTCGGCCAAGTGCGTGTCGGACCACGCATAATTGAGGGTTCCGTACCGTCATACGATAAAAAAATAGTGCAAGCAAAAATACGTAAGTGGCTTCAAAATATCAAGGCACTTACATCTTGTTGTACTTAATTCGAAAAAACTCAAAGACGGCTTGACCAAATATGTGCAAAATAATGTTTGTGGTAACATCATTACCATATGCTTCATAGTTACTGAGAAAAACCGCTGTGACATACGAACGGACGGACTGGACGAAACTATAAGGGTTTCGTTTTTTCCATGTTAGCTACGGAACCCACAAAACATAGGGCACTCTACAATACTTCTACTTCTTCCTAGCGTTTTCCCTGCCTATGCCACGGCTCATGTAGGAAGCCTGGGGTCCACTTTGGGAACTAATCCCAAGATTTGACTTAGGCACTAGTTTCATGAAAGCGACTGCTATCTGACCTTTCTACTTAGAGGGTAAACTAGGCCTTATTGGGATTGGTCCAGTTCCTTACGATGTTTTCCTTCATCGAAAAGCGATTGGTAAATATCAAATGATATTTCGTACGTAAGTTCTGAAAAACTTATTGGTACGACCCGCCAGGATTAGAACCCGCGACCTTCGGATTGTATGTCGCGCACTCTTATGCAGTAGTGTTCTACGTGAGCGATCGTTTCGCGAAGGCGAAGCGGCGCGGTGCGGTGCGGTACAGCAAAAACAATCCGTGGTGTCCTACATGGGCTATTGACACGCGAACGCGATGCGACGCGGAAATCACAAGCCTTTAATACCTATGGAAGTGTCCTACGAAGGCGATCGTTACGCGAAGGCGAAGCAACGCGAAGTGTCTTGCGATGCGGGAGCGATCAGTTGGTTTGATTTTTATAAACGAATAAAACGCGGATGTAGGTCGATCGAATCTGGAACCGTCCGTCGATAATCGCTTCATCGTTTAACTGTCCGCCGATAGAACGTTTCATCTGTAAGTGTTTCTACGACAGAACCTTTGGACTATCAACGATTCACCGACAGAACGTTTCGTTTATGAGTGTTTCCACGACATAATCTTTAGACTATGAACGATTCGCCGACAGAACCCTTCGCCGACATTCGTTTCGTCGCTGAACTATGCAGTATGTGCATCTCGCTCCTACCACTACTCTGGCAAGAGCGAGATGGACATACTTTAGAAACGCGCAGTTGCTAACGCCTCCGGTTACGTTTAACTCATGGGAAGCACACTGTACGCCGATAGAAAGATTTGTATGTAGTAAGTGTTTCGACAATAGAACATTTCAATGGAGAACGACCTGGTGAAATTGAACCCTAATAAATTTATAAATTGATTTAAAAACACAAAAACATGAATCAAAACATTTATTACATTTAATAAATGATTTGATTCGTGCTTTATAATTATAATTGAACCCTAATAATTTTAAAGAAAAAAAAACCGACTTCAATTGGACTTCCCGGTAAAAGTTAAAGTAAGCGAATTATTGCAGTTAACTTCAACCATATTAATCACCATATGAGTGAAAAGTAAAGGAGCTCTCTAAATGCATCAGGGATTGCATCATAAGATCACAGCTAAAATTAAATGGGACCACCTTCGAGGTACCTTCTCACAAACAAAGGAAGAATGCGAGCGAGCTGCTGCGCGCAGTGTGAAATCCGAAACATGTCGAGCGTTCGACAATATTTACTCCCGTCAATATTGTCTATTTTCGACAATACAATACGGTACAGTAAATACTTACGGGAGTTTTATGTAAAAATAGTACATTACTGCAGAGGCCGTGAAGTAAGAGATTGCAGGACGAGTTTGTGGTAGATTAAACAAGTCCTGCAATCTCTCTTCCGGCCGAGGCTTGTATAGTGCTTTTCTCAAACATTGTAAGGAAATATTAAATTTAAAACAACTACTAGGTAAATAGGTTAATGAGGAAAAAAAAGTTTAATTTGCCACCTTTTTTATTTTTTAAATATGCAATTTGAATTAGCTATTCGAGCACCATGTAAATATATAAATATACATAGAAACATAGCATTTGTTTTTTTTCGCAAGTATCTAGTGGTCGTTAGCTGTATGTAATTTTTCCTTTGTCAGTTTAGTGTTAGTACGCAAATTAAAAAAGTTAGAGCAGCGGACAATAATGTTTCGTTCATACTTACGCCATACATTACTTCACGGCCGCCGGCCAAGAAGTAAATGGGGGGAGCCGTAAACAAGGAACTTCATGTCTTCATTTCGTGACATAAATGCATACATTTACGATCATGTTTGAGAAAATGTAATTTATGTTTTTATTTTGTTAATTTTCCTTACACCGTATTTAAAACGTACATACATACATACATATTACTATCAGGGTTCAGCACCAGCTCCATCTTGTGAACTGCTCTCCTAATTGCTCGTTAGCATGAATCGAATCATGAAAACAGCACTTGCCTATGTTGCACCAAACCTAAGTTCCATTAGGTATTACCTGGGTTTAGCATCAGCTCCATCTTGTGAACTGCTCTCCTAATTGCTCGTTAACGCGAATCGAATGATGAAAACAGCACTTGCCTATGTTGCACCAAACCTGAGTTCCACTAGGTACTGCCAGGGTTCAGCATCAGCTCCATCTTGTGAACTGCTCTCGTAATTGCTCGTTAACACGACAATGAGGAAAAAAAAGTTTAATTTGCCACCTTTTTTATTTTTTAAATATGCAATTTGAATTAGCTATTCGAGCACCATGTAAATATATAAATATACATAGAAACATAGCATTTGTTTTTTTTCGCAAGTATCTAGTGGTCGTTAGCTGTATGTAATTTTTCCTTTGTCAGTTTAGTGTTAGTACGCAAATTTAAAAAGTTAGAGCAGCGGACAATAATGTTTCGTTCATACTTACGCCATACATTACTTCACGGCCGCCGGCCAAGAAGTAAATGGGGGGAGCCGTAAACAAGGAACTTCATGTCTTCATTTCGTGACATAAATGCATACATTTACGATCATGTTTGAGAAAATGTAATTTATGTTTTTATTTTGTTAATTTTCCTTACACCGTATTTAAAACGTACATACATACATACATATTACTATCAGGGTTCAGCACCAGCTCCATCTTGTGAACTGCTCTCCTAATTGCTCGTTAGCATGAATCGAATCATGAAAACAGCACTCGCATATGTTGCACCACACCTGAGTTCCACTAGGTACACTGCCAGGGTTCTGCATCACCTCCATCTTGTAAACTGCTCTCATAATTGCTCGTTAATATGAATCGAATGATACCAGCCAGAAAGTGTTTTCTTTCCATTTTCAAGTGAAAATCTGTAAAAGTCACTATTTTAATTTAGGCTGCTAACTCTTTTCCGCAGTTTTGAGGTAGTTATGTTCTAATTTGCATTCTGAAACTTTTCACCAATTAAGGCTATTTATCAGGGATACGAATGATACCAGCCAGAAAGTGTTTTCTTTCCATTTTCATGTGAAAATCTGTATAAGTCACTATTTTAATTTAGGCTGCTAACACTTTTCCGCAGTTTTGAGGTAGTTATGTTCTAATTTGCATTCTGAAACTTTTCTCAAATTAAAGCTGTTTTTCAGGGATACGAATGATACCAGTCAGAAAGTGTTTTCTTACCATTCTCATGTGAAAATCTGTAAAAGTCATTATTTTAATTTAGGCTGCTAACACTTTTCCGCAGTTTTGAGGTAGTTATGTTCTAACTAGTATTTTGAAACTTTTCACGAATTAAGTCTGTTTTTCAGGGATATGAATGATACCAGTCAGAAAGTGTTTTCTTTCCATTTTCATGTGAAAATCTATAAAAGTCACTATATTAATTTAGTGTGCGGACTCTTTTCCGCAGTTTTGAGGTAGTTATGTTCTAATTTGCATTCTGAAACTTTTCTTAAATTAAGGCTATTCTTCAGGGATACGAATGATACCAGCCAGAAAGTGTTTTCTTTCCATTTTCAAGTGAAAATCTGTAAAATTCACTATTTTAATTTAGGCTGCTAACTCTTTTCCGCAGTTTTGAGGTAGTTATGTTCTAATTTGCATTATGAAAGTTTTCTCAAATTAAAGCTGTTTTTCAGGAATACGAATGATACCAGCCAGAAAGTGTTTTCTTTCCATTTTCAAGTTAAAATCTGTAAAATTCACTATTTTAATTTAGGCTGCTAACACTTTTCCGCAGTTTTGAGGTAGTTATGTTCTAATTTGCATTCTAAAACTTTTCACGAATTAAGGCTATTTTTCAGGGATACGAATGATACCAGTCAGAAAGTGTTTTCTTTCCATTTTCATGTGAAAATCTGTATAAGTCACTATTTTAATTTAGGCTGCTAACACTTTTCCGCAGTTTTGAGGTAGTTATGTTCTAATTTGCATTCTGAAACTTTTCTCAAATTAAAGCTGTTTTTCAGGGATACGAATGATACCAGTCAGAAAGTGTTTTCTTACCATTCTCATGTGAAAATCTATAAAAGTCACTATATTAATTTAGTGTGCGGACTCTTTTCCGCAGTTTTGAGGTAGTTATGTTCTAATTTGCATTCTGAAACTTTTCTTAAATTAAAGCTATTCTTCAGGGATACGAATGATACCAGCCAGAAAGTGTTTTCTTTCCATTTTCAAGTGAAAATCTGTAAAATTCACTATTTTAATTTAGGCTGCTAACTCTTTTCCGCAGTTTTGAGGTAGTTATGTTCTAATTTGCATTCTGAAACTTTTCTCAAATTAAGGCTGTTTTTCAGGGATACGAATGATACCAGCCAGAAAGTGTTTTCTTTCCATTCTCATGTGAAAATCTGTATGTCACTATTTTAATTTAAGCTGCTAACTCTTTTACGCAGTTTTGAGGTAGTTATGTTCTAATTTGCATTCTGAAACTTTTCTTAAATTAAGGCTATTCTTCAGGGATACGAATGATACCAGCCAAAAAGTGTTTTCTTTCCATTTTCATGTGAAAATCTGTAAAATTCACTATTTTAATTTAGGCTGCTAACTCTTTTCCGCAGTTTTGAGGTAGTTATGTTCTAATTTGCATTCTGAAACTTTTCTGAAATTAAGGCTATTTTTCAGGGATACGAATGATACCAGCCAGAAAGTGTTTTCTTTCCATTCTCATGTGAAAATCTGTAAAATTCACTATTTTAATTTAGGCTGCTAACACTTTTCTGCAGTTTTGAGGTAGTTATGTTCAAATTTGCATTCTGAAACTGTTCTCAAATTAAGGCTGTTTTTCAGGGATACGAATGATACCAGCCAGAAAGTGTTTTCTTTCCATTCTCATGTGAAAATCTGTATGTCACTATTTTAATTTAAGCTGCTAACTCTTTTCCGCAGTTTTGAGGTAGTTATGTTCTAATTTGCATTCTGAAACTTTTCTTAAATTAAGGCTATTCTTCAGGGATACGAATGATACCAGCCAGAAAGTGTTTTCTTTCCATTCTCATGTGAAAATCTGTATGTCACTATTTTAATTTAAGCTGCTAACTCTTTTACGCAGTTTTGAGGTAGTTATGTTCTAATTTGCATTCTGAAACTTTTCTTAAATTAAGGCTATTCTTCAGGGATACGAATGATACCAGCCAAAAAGTGTTTTCTTTCCATTTTCATGTGAAAATCTGTAAAATTCACTATTTTAATTTAGGCTGCTAACTCTTTTCCGCAGTTTTGAGGTAGTTATGTTCTAATTTGCATTCTGAAACTTTTCTGAAATTAAGGCTATTTTTCAGGGATACGAATGATACCAGCCAGAAAGTGTTTTCTTTCCATTCTCATGTGAAAATCTGTAAAATTCACTATTTTAATTTAGGCTGCTAACACTTTTCTGCAGTTTTGAGGTAGTTATGTTCAAATTTGCATTCTGAAACTGTTCTCAAATTAAGGCTGTTTTTCAGGGATACGAATGATACCAGCCAGAAAGTGTTTTCTTTCCATTCTCATGTGAAAATCTGTATGTCACTATTTTAATTTAAGCTGCTAACTCTTTTCCGCAGTTTTGAGGTAGTTATGTTCTAATTTTCATTCTGAAACTTTTCTTAAATTAAGGCTATTCTTCAGGGATACGAATGATACCAGCCAGAAAGTGTTTTCTTTCCATTTTCAAGTGAAAATCTGTAAAATTCACTATTTTAATTTAGGCTGCTAACTCTTTTCCGCAGTTTTGAGGTAGTTATGTTCTAATTTGCATTATGAAACTTTTCTCAAATTAAAGCTGTTTTTCAGGAATACGAATGGAACCAGCCAGAAAGTGTTTTCTTTCCATTTTCAAGTGAAAATCTGTAAAATTCACTATTTTAATTTAGGCTGCTAACACTTTTCCGCAGTTTTGAGGTAGTTATGTTCTAATTTGCATTCTGAAACTGTTCTCAAATTAAGGCTGTTTTTCAGGGATACGAATGATACCAGCCAGAAAGTGTTTTCTTTCCATTCTCATGTGAAAATCTGTATGTCACTATTTTAATTTAAGCTGCTAACTCTTTTCCGCAGTTTTGAGGTAGTTATGTTCTAATTTGCATTCTGAAACTTTTCTTAAATTAAGGCTATTCTTCAGGGATACGAATGATACCAGCCAAAAAGTGTTTTCTTTCCATTTTCATGTGAAAATCTGTAAAATTCACTATTTTAATTTAGGCTGCTAACACTTTTCCGCAGTTTTGAGGTAGTTATGTTCTAATTTGCATTCTGAAACTGTTCTCAAATTAAGGCTGTTTTTCAGGGATACGAATGATACCAGCCAGAAAGTGTTTTCTTTCCATTCTCATGTGAAAATCTGTAAGTCACTATTTTAATTTAAGCTGCTAACTTTTTTCCGCAGTTTTGAGGTAGTTATGTTCTAATTTGCATTCTGAAACTGTTCTCAAATTAAGGCTGTTTTTCAGGGATACGAATGATACCAGCCAGAAAGTGTTTTCTTTCCATTCTCATGTGAAAATCTGTAAGTCACTATTTTAATTTAAGCTGCTAACTTTTTTCCGCAGTTTTGAGGTAGTTATGTTCTAATTTTCATTCTGAAACTTTTCTTAAATTAAAGCTATTCTTCAGGGATACGAATGATACCAGCCAGAAAGTGTTTTCTTTCCATTTTCAAGTGAAAATCTGTAAAATTCACTATTTTAATTTAGGCTGCTAACTCTTTTCCGCAGTTTTGAGGTAGTTATGTTCTAATTTGCATTATGAAACTTTTCTCAAATTAAAGCTGTTTTTCAGGAATACGAATGGAACCAGCCAGAAAGTGTTTTCATTCCATTTTCAAGTGAAAATCTGTAAAATTCACTATTTTAATTTAGGCTGCTAACACTTTTCCGCAGTTTTGAGGTAGTTATGTTCTAATTTGCATTCTGAAACTGTTCTCAAATTAAGGCTGTTTTTCAGGGATACGAATGATACCAGCCAGAAAGTGTTTTCTTTCCATTCTCATGTGAAAATCTGTAAAATTCACTATTTTAATTTAGGCTGCTAACTTTTTTTCGCAGTTTTGAGGTAGTTATGTTCTAATTTGCATTCTGAAACTTTTCTCGAATTAAGGCTATTTTTCAGGGATACGAATGATACCAGCCAGAAAGTGTTTTCTTTCCATTCTCATGTGAAAATCTGTAAAATTCACTATTTTAATTTAGGCTGCTAACTTTTTTCCGCAGTTTTGAGGTAGTTATGTTCTAATTTGCATTCTGAAACTTTTCTCGAATTAAGGCTATTTTTCAGGGATACGAATGATACCAGCCAGAAAGTGTTTTCTTTCCATTCTCATGTGAAAATCTGTAAGTCACTATTTTAATTTAAGCTGCTAACTCTTTTCCGCAGTTTTGAGGTAGTTATGTTCTAATTTGCATTCTGAAACTTTTCTTAAATTAAGGCTGTTTTTCAGGAATACGAATGATACCAGCCAGAAAGTGTTTTCTTTCCATTCTCATGTGAAAATCTGTAAAATTCACTATTTTAATTTAGGCTGCTAACTTTTTTCCGCAGTTTTGAGGTAGTTATGTTCTAATTTGCATTCTGAAACTTTTCTCGAATTAAGGCTATTTTTCAGGGATACGAATGATACCAGCCAGAAAGTGTTTTCTTTCCATTCTCATGTGAAAATCTGTAAGTCACTATTTTAATTTAAGCTGCTAACTCTTTTCCGCAGTTTTGAGGTAGTTATGTTCTAATTTGCATTCTGAAACTGTTCTCAAATTAAGGCTGTTTTTCAGGGATACGAATGATACCAGCCAGAAAGTGTTTTCTTTCCATTCTCATGTGAAAATCTGTAAAATTCACTATTTTAATTTAGGCTGCTAACACTTTTCCGCAGTTTTGAGGTAGTTATGTTCTAATTTGCATTCTGAAACTGTTCTCAAATTAAGGCTGTTTTTCAGGGATACGAATGATACCAGCCAGAAAGTGTTTTCTTTCCATTTTCAAGTAACAATCTGTAAAATTCACTATTTTAATTTAGGCTGCTAACTCTTTTCCGCAGTTTTGAGGTAGTTATGTTCTAATTTGCATTCTGAAACTTTTCAGCAATTAAGGCTATTTTTCAAGGATACGAATGATACCAGTCAGAAAGTGTTTTCTTCCCATTTTCATGTGACAATCTGTAAAAGTCACTATTTTAATTTAGGCTGCTAACTCTTTTCCGCAGTTTTGAGGTAGTTATGTTCTAATTTTCATTCTGAAACTTTTCTCAAATTAAGGCTATTTTTCAGGGATACGAATGATACCAGTAAAAAGGGTTTTCTTTCCATTTTCATGTGAAAATCTGTAAAAGTCACTATTTTTATTTAGGCTGCTAACTCTTTTCCGCAGTTTTGAGGTAGTTATGTTCTTATTTGCATTCTGAAACTTTTCTCAAATTAAGGCTGTTTTTCAGGGATACGAATGATACTAGTCAGAAAGTGTTTTCTTTCCATTTTCATGTAAATATCTGTAAAAGTCACTATTTTAATTTAGGCTGCTAACTCTTATCCGCAGTTTTGAGGTAGTTATGTTCTTATTTGCATTCTGAAACTTTTCTCAAATTAAGGCTGTTTTTCAGGGATACGAATGATACCAGTCAGAAAGTGTTTTCTTCCCATTTTCATGTGAAAATCTGTAAAATTCATTATTTTAATTTAGGCTGCTAACTCTTATCCGCAGTTTTGAGGTAGTTATGTTCTAATTTGCATTCTGAAACTTTTCTGAAATTAAGGCTATTTTTCAGGGATACGAATGATAGCAGTCAGAAAGTGTTTTCTTTCCATTTTCATGTGAAAATCTGTAAAATTCATTATTTTAATTTAGGCTGCTAACTCTTTACCGCAGTTTTGAGGTAGTTATGTTCTAATTTGCATTATGAAACTTTTCTCAAATTAAGGCTGTTTTTCAGGGATACGAATGATACCAGTCAGAAAGTGTTTTCTTTCCATTTTCATGTAAATATCTGTAAAAGTCACTATTTTAATTTAGGCTGCTAACTCTTATCCGCAGTTTTGAGGTAGTTATGTTCTAATTTGCATTCTGAAACTTTTCACCAATTAAGGCTATTTTTCAGGGATACGAATGATACCAGTCAGAAAGTGTTTTCTTCCCATTTTCATGTGAAAATCTGTAAAATTCATTATTTTAATTTAGGCTGCTAAGTCTTTTCCGGAGGAAGCTGAAAAGATGGGCCTGCGAATCAACAGACGCAAAACAGTCGAGATGCGGATTAAGCCATCCACAACGGCTAAGCTACTGATGAAAGGCGAGAGCCTAGACTCGGTGTCAGAGTTTGTGTACCTGGGGAGCGTGTTAACCTGTAAAGGCGGAGCTGATCAGGACATCGACAATAGGATCAAGAAGGCGAAGGCTGCGTTCGCTCAACTCAAGCCTGTCTGGGAGTCAAATGTCCTAACAAGACGCATTAAAGTTTCCCTCTTCGACTCTATTGTCAAATCCGTGCTCCTTTTTGGCTGTGAAACGTGGAGAGTGACTAAGGGCCTGACGAACAAAATACAAGTCTTCGTCAACAAGTGCCTGAGGTCGATCCTTCGCGTTTTCTGGCCAAGAACGATTCGGAACGAAGACCTGTGGAGAATATGCCGGCAAACACCCATTGACATGGAGATCGCGACAAGGAAATGGAGATGGATAGGGCACACCATTCGACGAGGAAATGCGAATAACGCAAGCATCGCTTTCGATTGGAAACCCCCAGATGGGAAGCGTGGTTCCGGGCGACCTATAAACTCTTGGCGACGGTCCGTCGAGAGTGAGCTGCGTGCAGTCGGACTGAGCTGGAACGAGGCTAGAAGGGTCGCGGAAGACAGGAAGGGTTGGCGCGAGCTTGTGAAGGCCCTCTGCACCTCTGGGGTGCCATAGGACAGCAACAACAACAACAAGTCTTTTCCGCAGTTTTGAGGTAGTTATGTTCTAATTTGCATTCTGAAACTTTTCTGAAATTAACCTTCCGCATACGAGGTGGGGTATTACAGACCCCAGGCCCAATAAATCGGGAAATAAGTACAGTAACAATGCTGGTAAGATATTTATACCTTGAGTAGCTGCGCAGATGACGTTGCCAGATCTATAGTATGCGTGTGTCAGTTTGGCGTGTGCGTATTTGGAAGTTAGAAGTTTTTCGGCGTCTCAGACCCCACCTTGTACGGGACGTCGTCGAAAAGGTAAGTGGCTATCGTGAGGTTTTGACTCGTTTTTATGGTTTTTATTAAATAATTATAACTAAATTATTATTTATTTTAAGTGAAAATGCCGCACTGACTCAGAAATCAGGAAATTGAACGATGTTTAATGAAAAATAGTTCTGATTTGGAAGATGATGCAATTCATCCGGAGAATGATTGCTAATCAGAGCATTGCAGATTTGCAGCATCGTGTGTCCAGACACCCTTCGAAAGTAGACGCTGAGGGAGATGTAACGTATATGTATGTTCCATAAGAGGTACCTACTAGAGGTCGTTCTCGGAGAAACGTCCTTTTTTGGGGGTTGACTTCGGGCATACAGAGGAACTTGTAGAGGGTGTTCTAGTGGTTTTGGAACATTGTTTATATGTGTGCAAAAATTGAGTATTTTACCTTAAAAGTGATTTAAATAGCTTTGTTATGTTATAATCCTAAATTACGTTTCTAATCATTGTTAAATTTATATCACAATTTCATTAAAACATTTTAATTACTGAGATACGATTTTTTCTGCAGTCAAAGAAGGACTACTTTTGGGTAAATGTTAAACAAAAGAATACATTTTTTATTATAAAAAAAAAGGTTTTAATAATAAAAAGATATACCCAAAAATAAGAAAATGTATTATAAATCCAAAATTATCATACATTTACAATTATCATACACTTTTAAAAGTGTGCAAATTTGACCCCACCTTGTATGGCACGTCTATATTTTCCACCTGGTATGCGGAGGGTTAAGACTATTTTTCAGGGATACGAATGATACCAGCCAGAAAGTGTTTTCTTTCCATTTTCATGTGAAAATCTGTAAAAGTCACTATTTTAATTTAGGCTGCTAACTCTTTACCGCAGTTTTGAGGTAGTTATGTTCTAATTTGCATTCTGAAACTTTTCTCAAATTAAGGCTATTTTTCAGGGATACGAATGATACCAGTCAGAAAGTGTTTTCTTTCCATTTTCATGTGAAAATCTGTAAAAGTCACTATTTTTATTTAGGCTGCTAACTCTTTTCCGCAGTTTTGAGGTAGTTATGTTCTTATTTGCATTCTGAAACTTTTCTCAAATTAAGGCTGTTTTTCAGGGATACGAATGATACCAGTCAGAAAGTGTTTTCTTTCCATTTTCATGTAAATATCTGTAAAAGTCACTATTTTAATTTAGGCTGCTAACTCTTATCCGCAGTTTTGAGGTAGTTATGTTCTAATTTGCATTCTGAAACTTTTCTGAAATTAAGGCTATTTTTCAGGGATACGAATGATACCAGTCAGAAAGTGTTTTCTTCCCATTTTCATGTGAAAATCTGTAAAATTCATTATTTTAATTTAGGCTGCTAACTCTTATCCGCAGTTTTGAGGTAGTTATGTTCTAATTTGCATTCTGAAACTTTTCTGAAATTAAGGCTATTTTTCAGGGATACGAATGATAGCAGTCAGAAAGTGTTTTCTTCCCATTTTCATGTGAAAATCTGTAAAATTCATTATTTTAATTTAGGCTGCTAACTCTTTACCGCAGTTTTGAGGTAGTTATGTTCTAATTTGCATTCTGAAACTTTTCTCAAATTAAGGCTATTTTTCAGGGATACGAATGATACCAGTCAGAAAGTGTTTTCTTTCCATTTTCATGTGAAAATCTGTAAAAGTCACTATTTTTATTTAGGCTGCTAACTCTTTTCCGCAGTTTTGAGGTAGTTATGTTCTAATTTGCATTATGAAACTTTTCTCAAATTAAGGCTGTTTTTCAGGGATACGAATGATACCAGTCAGAAAGTGTTTTCTTTCCATTTTCATGTGAAAATCTGTAAAAGTCACTATTTTTATTTAGGCTGCTAACTCTTTTCCGCAGTTTTGAGGTAGTTATGTTCTAATTTGCATTATGAAACTTTTCTCAAATTAAGGCTGTTTTTCAGGGATATGAATGATACCAGTCAGAAAGTGTTTTCTTTCCATTTTCATGTAAATATCTGTAAAAGTCACTATTTTAATTTAGGCTGCTAACTCTTATCCGCAGTTTTGAGGTAGTTATGTTCTAATTTGCATTCTGAAACTTTTCACCAATTAAGGCTATTTTTCAGGGATACGAAGGATACCAGTCAGAAAGTGTTTTCTTCCCATTTTCATGTGAAAATCTGTAAAATTCATTATTTTAATTTAGGCTGCTAAGTCTTTTCCGCAGTTTTGAGGTAGTTATGTTTTAATTAGCATTCTGAAACTTTTAGTGAATAAAGAATATTTTTCACCGGTTTTGACGATACCAGTCATAAAGTGTGTTCTTGAAAGCTTCATGTGGAAATCAATGAAAATTGTAACAGTTTTGGCTGCGAGTCTGTGAAGTTAGCTGCCTAACAAGTTTTGCTTTCTTTTTTAATTTTAACGATCCTACAAGTATGGCAACTTCAAGAAGTGCATGTATTGCATATATGTAGGTTTTTTAAGACCTTGAAATCGCATATTTTCCTTGATATTTAATGTTACAATTCTTGACTACTTCATTTGGTCGGGTTACCTTAGGCAGCTAACTTTAGGCTGCTAACTTCACACCCGTATATTTTTAGTATAATTTTTCCTTATAATCTAAATATTCTTTAACCGTGTAAAAAGCGTTTTTTATTAAAAAGCCCAACAAGTATTTTCTGAATTTGCTGCGCCTAATATATAAGTAACTCATACACAAGTGTATATTTACTTTACCCTAAGATAAGTACCTAACAATAGTTATGTCCATCGACTGCGAGCATATAATATTGTACAGTAACGACAAAGTTATATCGGGAGCCTAAACAAATAAAGCGTTGCTATTAAGCCAGTAGTGTGGATCTTAATGGGGTTCTTGTGTATGTTGTTGTGAGCCGTGCTTATGAATATATTTCACTTATATTTGCTCAATAAAGTCTGGGGTAAACAGTGAAAACAATTTTCAGTTGTTAAATACTAATGGCAACGACGGGAGTAACAATAAAAAGTGGTAAGGTAATATCATCGGCGATTTGTAAAACTCATTTTGCGGTATAATTAGGCATAGTAGGTATAGTGTTTACAATTTATACTGTCGTGAGTCATACTGAAATTAATATTAAAACGGTTTAAAATAAAGTCGCACACTAGTCAACTGATGCAGAAGTGACAATACTCGTCCGATAATGACAGTAATCTACTATAATATTAATTAATGATTGACCGTGAGTTTATGCAACTGCTACATAATAAGAGGGATTGAAATAAGAGTGCGGTTTTATGAAACGAGCGTCAGCGAGTTTCATAATAGGATCGCACGAGTGTTTTAATGCCGAATTATGTACAGTTGCATACACTACTTTATCTACACACATATCATAAGTGCTCTAAGATGGGTTCAGAAGCTATAGGGAAATGACCTGCATTGCTACTAGTGCTACTTGTAAAATATCTATAAGCTATATACTATTAAAATAAATTTGGACAAATACAATCAAATTATTTATTGCAGCAATTGTAATTAACATTTACAGTGGTACAGTGGGATATATTTAATGGTCCTGGTTGTAGTGGTTGTATTGTCGTTGGATGATCTTGCATGCCTAATGTACCTACATAACACAAATTGAGTAAGTTACCTTTGACTGCAGATATAATTGATCTGGTGCCTCATTTATTAATTTATTAATTTCATCTGGAGAAAATGTTTTAGCTTTTTTCGGTTTATATCCCTCTGATTTCCGCTTAAGAAATGCAGTTAATTTACAATATTTAGATATATCCACTTAGTGTTTGATGTTCAGCGTACTTTTCAACACACCACACACAAACAAACAAGCCATAACCACAGGCAAACAGTCCACAGGGTGGCAGATCTGAATTTCTTAGACAATTCGTCAAAGTACGCTAGCAAGACGTTTTCGGACATTGAAGCGGTTCGTTTTTTCATTTTCCACTCCATGAAATCTTTATACGCCTTCTTGTATTTGTCCCGTGATTTTTGTGGCAACAAGTTGTTTGTTGCAATTGTAGCTGCATCAAGAATATCCGGCGGGGTGTTCATAATATCATTCTCACTGTCACTACTGCTCATATTTTCAATTTTAAATTGTTTTTATAAATTTTCTTCCTCAAGACTCACACACAACGGCAAACTATCAAAACAAATGACAACAGTAATGGCGCCAATGGTGGCTATTCGAAAAAAGTCAACATTAATGTTTTTTTAAAAACCATAGATAAAAGAATGAAATCCCTATTCTTCGAAGACGTACTGATTTGACATTTCATATCGATTACTATTCTTAATATCTGTGGATACTTGAATAGTGACCCACTTGAGTTTTGACAGCTGTTCCAAATTTAAACTTTTAAACTCATTTCAGTACAAAAATCTGTACTACAATGTTAACTTTTCAATACAAATTTTACCTACCACAGACAATAAAGTTCCCATAGTTAAACTGATTGTAATAATGCTGGTCGTTTCCTACGGTTTTTGAACGCACATTAGAGCACTAACGATTTGTGCGTAGATATATTTTTAACCGTGTATATTTCAAGATACGATACGAGTAAACTTACAGCAAGTTAGCGTTTTTTTTTCTTGCCAGCAGACCTATTCGAACGTGCTAAACTAACATTTGGCATATCCACGTCATACTCCCTATGCCATTATCATACCATGTTGATCATTTTCATGAAAGTTCGCATCGAAATATCACTTAAACACGTTCGAATAAGTCTCAAGACTCTCAAGAGCTACGTTAAGAGCCCGGTATATAAATTTGACCGATTCAGCTGAACTTTTTGCCATGAGTTTTTATAGTAACAAAAACATTTTTACATGTTTTAATACAAAAAGATCATTTTAATTGAAATTGAATAAATGAAAAACATTTTTTCTACTCGCCTACTTTAATCTGTCAATTACGAGTACATAGACAAAACTATAAGCTCATACGTTTCGATATTAGACAGTCCAACTCAACTTTAATATTTCATTACGATACGCTGTAGGCAACTATAATAGAACTTCATACAAATTCTACACTTATTTGCGATGCCGCCTGCGCCTGTGCCGACCGCGCCCACCACGCCTGCACCGACCGCGCCGCCCGCGTCGGCCTGCCGGCGTGCGCAATTACATCTTTTTGCGTTACATCCGTGTTAAGTAAATGAGATTGAGTGATGAAATTGTTACTCCATAGATGATGATGATGATGACTCGTAGAAAATGTATTGTATACAATCTTAACATAATTAAGTTTTTCAATCTCGTACCTTACTTAAACACGGTACTCGACTGAAAAACTCTTCATTGTATAAAACGATTGTATAAAATACTTTATTGTTGACAGTTTTTGCAAAATACACCATTTTCTAACGGCTGTTTTACCATTTTTTGATGAGCGAGCTTCAATCATCTATCTGGGTTTCGACCCTATAGCTATTGAATCTACATAAAACACATTTTTCTTGTTCAGTATATAGTCTTCTACGGAATAAATGAAACAGTTTTGAACATTTTCACTCAAAATAATTGAGTATACATTTTTTAAATTTGGCTAAACAGTAACTTTTTTTACATAGATGAATATGCAGTTATAAACTTTAGGTTATACTCTATCAAAAAATTATACATAGTGTATATCTATGACAAGTGTTTTTTTTCTTAAACAGCATTTCAAATCGCTCTGTTTAGCGCTATAAAATATGCGACGTTATAACATTGACTTCATATGCCTACGGGGGCTTGCAGATAGAGGCCATGTCGCTCCGCGCTCTGACAATATTTACAAAAATTAGAGACTGAGAGTATTGAGGAACGAGTAAGTAGTGCATATCGAGATATAAGGTGGCTGAGTAGCTCCTTGTATAGTTGGGATACTTTGGTATGCATTTTTATTAGAATAAAGTGTAAATGTTGTATTTTCGCGCGTTATTGTGCAACAGTCGTATTTCGCGCGTATTTGAACAAACACCGGATTCTTAAATATCACTGAAGCGGCCAGCGACAAAAATATAATTGAAGAACAACGATTTCGGTATTACGTTGGTAATTTCAGTTACCATCAGTATATACAAGACATTGAAATAATATGTCCTCGTATGTGTGTAGAATTATACTACACACCCCTACAGTATCCAATTCTTTATTAAAAAAAAACAATTTTAACGATGCACCGCTATGTTTGTCAATATTCATAACTTTTTACTCTGTGCATATTTTATTATGCCTTATTCTAGTCTAACAAGTATTGACACCCATAAATATTGATGTTACCGATTTATGATTCAGTGACGGGCATTCCTCTGAATATCGGAATGGCTCAATCACAGAATGATGGCGTATTCCGATTTAAAGAATATAGTATCGATTTGATAATTATATGATTATTCTTATTGCATCTTGCTCGCATCATATTTAAGTAAAAGTGACTTTCTATGAATAGGTAATTAATCAATATTATAGTTTTAAAATCTTAATGTAGCTTCGCCCCTTGTTTTTTCAAAAAGATTTATCTCAGCGATCTCGTGTACTAGTACGAATAGTTATTAGGCTTCTGTAGGTCAGATTATATTAGATACTAAGCGATAAAAATATAAAATATGTTTTGTGAAATATACAGAAGAGGGATAGAGTAAAACATCTCCAATATGATCAGGAACCAGAATTAATGTTTATTTACCAACTTCATAGATAACATTCCACCCTTGATCCTTGACCTTGGCAACTGTTTTTTTTTATACGTAGTAAAGCGGAGTTGGCATTACACGTACATTGTTAGAAAATCAGTGTGAAAAACAGTTAGAAACTAATGTTCCTCATTTACAAGGAAATTAAAGAAAAATAATCAATTCTAATATTGGTTTCTCGCCATTCAATCTCATACTAATGGCACTTGACAAGAACCTACGGATGAGTCAGGCCTCTCGTGAGCAAAAATACGGTAGTCCTCATCAAAACAGATTTAACAAAATTCTTCGAACTCAATGAAGGCAATTGTAGGCATGTATATTACTATACAAATTCTTGCTAATGCAGTGTAATGCATGCCCCATCCATTCACGTGTCTATAGTATTCTTCAGGCACGGTAGCCTATGGACACCTGAAACGCCAGTAATTCAGTCATTTTAGAAATTGTCACACTTGTCAACGTGGTAAAAAGGACCTGGGGTCAATTGCATAATCATTTGTAACTTGTAATATTAGCGGAACTCTCTTTCTAATAAAAGGGATTGAAAAGAGACTTCCGCTAATATTACAAGCTACAAGTCATTATGCAATAGGCCTCTGGTCTGTGATTTTTTTAGATATTAGATAGGTTGCTGTACAGGAATTGCTGTAGAAGAATTAAATCATCCCCAACAGCTCCCAAGGCTTTAGCCGAAGTTTAGCTCTAGTGCGGTGGGACACTTTATTGACCTACTTCTGGGTGCAGCGTCGCCTAAACCATTTAAGCCCCAAGTGCTTCCCGGGGCCCTTATAAGTCAGGGTAATCCGTTCATCTGTCACTGCGGTGGGGAACATGACCACTTTCGCCTGTTTAATTATTATATTTCAGGCAGACCACTTTCTAAAGCAATTAAATAAGAAGGGGCACAGTTGTTGTTTAACTCTCTTGAGACTTAAGTCAGCCAAAGATTTCAAAATTTGAAGGTACGACAGTTGAACAAACTTTACCGCCGAGTATAGTACAACATTTTTCACCTCAATATCGCGAGGAATACGATCTGAATATTCGATATTTATTACTCAAAACTATCGTTTAACTTGAAGAAACCATTCAAAACTCAGAGTCAAATTACTTTCCCCATTAGTGAGTAAAATGTTTTTGATATCATTTATTACGTCACGGTCAAGAATAATATTAATATTCCGACAATGCGATCCATTAATTTATTAAGGATATTGACAGTACCATCGATCATTTCCCGTAGCAGCCGCAACGTTACAACACGTGGTTTTTATTTTAAGGGATTTCCAATGTTAGTAGCAAAATATTATGTTTATACTAATTTGTCTACAATTGAAGATATAAAAATTTTGATTTTTAGCAGTTACGTCACTTGGTTAATGGTTATGAGTAAAAATGACTCGCGCTGGACTCAGGTCGAGCCAGGCTGTTGTATCATTCTATAGTCACGTGACAGCTAGGCGAGCACGTTACGCTATCTACAGTAGGTATATATATATATTTATATATCGTCTCGGCACGGTCCGAGTTTCCAATCAATCTTCAGTTTTCTGTTAAATTATATGCATTCCCAGTTACAGACGCCAAATTAAACGCCTTGTTTAGTTGAGCTAATGTTTTAAAGTTACCGTTGATAGTAGTTGTAGACACTGGCAGCCCCACTTAAGGGATGACTCACACTAGAACGGGACGGGACCGGACGATCTGTCAGTTTCTACAGAAAACGTCACGTGACATCCGAGGGCTCCGAGTTATCACGTGATTTTATTCTACAGAAATTGACAGATCGTCCCGCCCCGTCCCGTCCCGTCGCATCCTAGTGTGAGTCATCCTTAAGTGTGTGGTTTACATACATTTTCACTTGTCTCATATAGTCAACATATTTTTGCACTTCGGTGCAATCAAGCAAATAATTTAATTTTGGTGTCCTAATCTAAAACAGATTATTGGGGTCCTAAGATTTAAGGGGATTAAATAAGCTAAAAACCTTGTATGCGTCCTTGGCACTCGCAAGTACAAACATTTTGTAGTTAACAGGATCAGGATTGAAAGTAGCGTACCCGAAATGCAGCTCATTTTGAACAAACTATTTTGCGCTTCATAATTTTACTAGCCTAGTTTCCCCGCTACCTCTCCAAGTTTTCAGCATCCATCATAAAATACCCCAAAAATTTATAATCCTTTGGTTTAAAACGATGCGATGAAATCCAAACTTTAGTGGGTTAGGATTATCGTCTCCAAAGTCGGATTACCGGGACGTGCACGGGAGTCGCCAGAATTTGTGAAATTTAAAAGTCGCGTTAAACATTTCAGTTTTTATAATGCGGCTATATTTGAAACGGGTCAGGTGTTCTTGTGATTCACGCAAACGCTGTGTAAATATGACTTTTTGAGCTAAATATACCTACCACACGATTGTTCATAAGATTCATTTCTAAATGTAAAATGTAATTGAGTACCCTTTTAATTTAAAATGTACCTAAAAGTTTAGCTAAAACTAAAATAAAACTAGATAAAAATGATTTTAGGAGATATTCTAGTTTTTCCTACTGACCCGTATTATTTGATCGCAAATGTTTAAGAGAATAAGAAGTAAAACTATAACAATATGTTAATTATTTAGACTCCTCTGGAGATACAATACAACATAAACCACAAAACGTGAGTGTTACCATGAAAATTTAGTTGTAGTAGTGATGAATATTTACTTATTGGTAACGTTTAGGCATCCGGTAGATTTATTAGTTGGAAATGTAAAGTATTATCATCAACCGACGACATCGAAAGGGTAGTTAGTTAGTTAGTTAGTTGTGCTGGGCGTTTTCCGCAACTCGACATCTATTGTGCCTTTTTTGCGTGATAACGAGGTAGCCCTATTCTAACCACCCTAGCTCCTCCACGAAACTTAGCATATGTTTTAGGTTGCTAATTGCTTCCTTTAGTGTTGTTGGAGTTCCTAAGTACTTACTCCTGTATACTTCTACCTGTCCGCATTCTAGGAGAATGTGTTTTGTCGTTTCCTCTTTTTCCATGCATGCTCTGCACATAGGACTGTCTGTTATGCCCATGTTATATAAGTGTTTGTTTAGTGTGTTGTGTCCTGTGAATAGTCCTACTATTTTCCGCAGTTTGTGTCTGGGTGTCTGCAGTAAGGTTCTTGTGAGCTTGTGGTTTAGCTCCGGTAGGACTTCTTTGGTTTGTCTACATGTTTCCAAATCATTCCAGTATTTATTGTCGAAAGGGTATCGCAAGAAGCTTCAAGTAGTCAATTAAGGTCAGTCAAACTTGTTTGCACATTAACATATACATAGGCAGTCTGACATTACTCTGAGTATTCTGACGTATTTGATAAAAGTTAATACCCACGAATAAGATTTTGTTTTTTTCCTCACAAGTGTGTTGAAAGATGCGAATCGCTCACGCTCCGTAGCGTGTTTTCCTTAGTAGCGTGTGACAAAGACAGTTGCGTTTCGTTCCCTACTGAGCGTTAACGGTTGGCATCTTGTCTACGCACCCTGCTGCTTTAACCGTGAAACTTAACGATCTTAACATGTTAACATGTTATTCATAATTTGGATCTCACCAAAATTGTAAATTCGTAAAATGTCACATATAAGATGAAATGTGCGTGACAATTAATTTATTAGATCCAATTAAGATACGCAGATTCTTCTGTCACAATGAAATATGTATACAAACAGCTCGACCCGCGTATGATTACGGCAATTTGCCCTTTGGCCCGGGAGCAAGCCCGAGATTGCTTTTACTGAGTTCCGGCAGGTATTTGTTTATAATGTTGATAAACTGGCACAATCATTTGCGTGGATATTTGGAGCACATTTTTATAAAGCCGAATGACTGCTGGATAAAAATATGTTTGCCTTTAACACACTGAGTGGCAGTGTTTGCTATGCGTTACGTTCGTAGCCCAACAAAGAATTTTTCCGCTTGTCGAAGAAGGCAGCTACGAACAGAGAACCGGCACAGCGGTAGGTACTCCATGAGTTAATAATTTCTGGAACACTTATTTAAACTTTCACCATTTTCACACATTATAAATTTACCAAAACGGGCCTTCCAAAGTTTTACAAGATTAAGCCCCGTTTTAGTAAATTAGTAATATTTTCCGGAACCTCAGCTTTATATGATGGCTATTGTTCCATGAACTCAAACTATAATTCAAGCATAATTATTTTTCAATTAGGTTTTGTAACATAAAAGCCTTACAATATGTTACTGGCATTAGTAGTTCACTATGTTCAGTACATAAACAAGAAATGGTCTGTAATTAAGAAGTTACACTTAGGTAGAAGGTAAATATCAAAGTACTTATAATATTATTTGAATGTGGTTTAAAAATTCAATTTACGTACTAAATTCGTAGCCAAGACCTCGGATCTCTTTTCAATTTCTTGTAAGAACGTTTTCTTTAAATACGACTTTAGGCATTTCGCGTCCACCAACGTTCGTATCAAAGATGTAAGCTCAGCTCTAAATGTAATTTGAAATCGTAACAAGATCAATATCTTTGTTTTTTAATTTCTTTAGTAACTTGGTTACTTACAAACATTGACAAACAAAAATGTTTTTATTGAACTTCATTCACATTTTTTATAACAGAATTAACACGTCAAATACTTACAATAATTAAACGTTGCAATTTCATAAGCCGGCCATATACTTTCAGGCATATCCGCCGGATCTGGCAGTCAATGTCCGGCGGATGCCAGGCGTACACACGCGTTCAGAATTGCATGGGCAGTTTATGAATGAATTTATTCATAAATTGCCCATGCAATTCTGAACGCTATAGTACATACCCGCTATGCTACTGACGAACTGCCCAGGGTTAAGGATGACTCACACTAGAACGGGACGGGAAGGGGCGGTACGGGACGATGTGTCAGTTTCTATAGAAAACGTAACGTGACATCTGAGGGCTCCGAGCTTCGAGTATCACGTGATTCACACTCTTTTCAATTCACGTGAATTGACACATCGTCCCGTCCAGTCACGTCCTAGTGTGAGTCATCCTTTAAGCCAATATCGAAATTTGGAAGTCTGTTTTCACTTTTTTATTCTCCAGTTTTCTCAGTCGCCCATAAAACATTAGTAATGTATGCAATATAAGCGTAAACCTACTTAGTAAACGTGTTCGCCATCTTGGATTAATGTGGCTCCCGCCCCGCTACTTTTGATAACAATTTCGTCGACTAATTAGCTTTCTGCGCCGCCCTTTGACATTCACGTTGTGTCCTGGCTTTGTGCTTCTCTAAATAGGGCTGCCACTAACAATGTAGAACGCGAACCAAGGCTGAAAAAAATGCAAAATATTATGTTCTCTTCATAATTGCGTTACGTTATCTTCTAGCAGTTTTCAGCATTTTTGAAAGCTCTCTAAGCCGCCCTGTACATACATTAGGTATTTATTACAGCTTGAATTAGGAGACTGCTTTTTTTTGGGTGTTGCTTACATAAAAAAAAGCACTTCCTTCCACTTTCTCTTAACCCTCAATCCGACAGAAAAGAGGCGATGTTGATATCGTTTTACAAAAGAGTACTTCGAAGGCTTTTCTTAAGAAGGAAAAAATATTGTAAACAAGAACCGTATAAAATTAATGGTTTATAAAATGGGGTGAGTTGGGACGGGTTCCAAGTTCAAATCTCGATAAAAGTTTATATTTATATGTGGCACCTTAACTTATACACGTAAGAAGTATTTCTGTTGTATGAATTTTAGTTAATCAATGATGTGTCATTTAATTTTCATTGATTTAACGTTAAATACACAATAATATGAAATCCCAGGACATCCCGTGGTTGGGGTTAGGAGGGATAAGGACTGAGTGAGATGGGACAGTTGCTAGAATTCACACCTAACTGCCCTCGCAGTGCATCCATTTTTCAGTACCTACACCTACCATACGCCTACAAAATAAACAACTAAAATTGTGCGAATACGCTAAATACACATGTTAATAAATACAGAACCTCTCACGTCTGTCATTGTTTTCACTCAATTTACAAATTAATTTGGATTTCCACACCATCAAGCATGACAATTAAAATACATATTCATCCCTTCAACCGAGTGCTACTTCAGGCGCCAAGGACCTCCTACGCGTGACTATCTATTTTCCTAATATTCCTACTTTAACTGAGGTGTTTTCGGAGACATAAGTTGGAATAAGGGTAAAACCCAGGCCAACCAGGGTTAGCTGTTGGCTACTTAGTTAACCCTGAGTTATTTGTCTAATTAAGGAATTAAACCGCGAGTGGCGTAGCGCTTAAAGGATCCTGCTAGTGTAGTAGTAACTAGTAAGAAACCGTACACCGATTAAAATTTTATAAAACCTAAATATATAAATAGAAAATAAACTATTGAAATTAAAGTATCGTGAAATATACCAATTTTATAATAAATTACGGATAAGACTCGCGTATTTCTAGATTTTCTAGTCAATACACACGACATGTTTCGGACATCTTAGGATTCCATTTTCAAGCGTCGAGTACCATGTGCAAAGAGTTGACGACGCAGGTGGGCGTACTGCGTTGCTCCTTACCACGGATATATTCTTCTTGACGTGTTCGTCTTTTCGTTTCTTGTGTTCTTCCCTTGACATAACGTCTCTCCAATCTCTCTGTACTTTGAGCGGTTTTTAGTCTCTCGCCTCTTAGACCTTATTGGGATTAATCCGGTTTCCTCATGTTTTCCTTCACCGAAAACTGATTGGTAAATATCAAATGACATTTGTACATAAATTACGAAAAACTCATTCATTACGTAGGATATTCGTTACTTACTTTCAACTTTTAGGTGTCGCGACCTATCATTTTCCACCGTGACTTTGATTTCATGCATGAAAAAATAGGATTTTCAATTATTTGTAAAATCCTAACGCTGAAAAACTACCTTATATTTGTCTAAAAGAAAACTCTTATAACGTATTTTTAGTACCTAGTCAGAAAATACTTTGGCAGTCATTTGGTAGTCATTTTCAGCGGAGACAGCCTTTTGATTTACTATCCTGTTATGGTTTTCTGAGAAAATTAATTAAAGTAGGTAGATTCGTATTCATTCGCCAAAGAAGTAACAAATAGTTGTACCGACAAGATGTATAAGAAACCTAATGATAGAATCCTTAATCAAACTCTTTTTAGAACGAGATAAATAAAATAAATAATAAATATTATGGGACCATCTTACACAAATACGAGTAATAAGATAACTGTCGCTAAAAGAAGACCGGCCGGCCGATCGGCACTTTAGGTCAAGAAAATTAGATAATTTCCAGGAACTAATTCCCAGAAAGCTAGAAATCATTTAAATACCTTCATTAGATCTTAAAGACGTGTCACCCGAGTTTGCACAATTCTAGGAGTTGAGTTTGACTTTTGAGAGCCAAGTTACTGCCAAATATTTTGTCATTTTACCAGTTTTTTGCGTCTAGCTCGAAAATTGTACTTTGGACGGAAAATTTAATCATCAGGTCAGGTAGGTACTAGATATTAAACAAGGTTACATTTTACGTCGAATGAGTATCTCAAACCTCAAATTTGGTTCAGTGGCACAGCCACAACAAAGGAAAGCCCGTCATTATTTAGACGTTCAGATGGATTTTTTTTATATTAGGCTAATCAAATTCT
Source organism: Lathronympha strigana (assembly GCA_949128165.1). Lineage (NCBI taxonomy): Eukaryota > Metazoa > Arthropoda > Insecta > Lepidoptera > Tortricidae > Lathronympha > Lathronympha strigana. The sequence goes on along the minus strand of OX421907.1, from coordinate 6,323,663 downwards.
TCTTCAATAAACCTCAACGTTATTTTAAAAAACCAATTAGAAGACGTGCTACCCACATATGCAAAAAAATAAAATAAAATACATTTTGTTACATATACACACCCTAAATATATTGTTTTTCGCAATTTATATGCAAAAGTAAGTAGCGTCACACAAAACACAACTCTATCATTAACATATTGAACTGAAATTTAAGGATCGTCTTAGCTGGGGTTGGAAGTCGAATATTTTCCAAAATAATCGCTCTGAAATTCTTGATAAATATGACGCGGTTTTTTTTTTTGGCTGTACCACTAAATTTGGCAGTTACTAGGCTCTAAAAAGTCAAGTTAAACTTCTGGAATTGTGCAAACTCGTTTGACACGCCTTTAGGACCCTTATAAAGTTATTAAAATGATATCCAGCTTAGCTTACTGGGAATTAATTCCTGGAAATGCTGATAATTTTACCGGTTCGGTGTGTAGGGTGTCCATATTATAAGTGCTTTTGTCCGAGACCTTGCCGGACATGTAGTCCCGACTCGGGACGTGCTACTTTGTGTTAACTCCTCGTTTCGTGGCAATTACAGTTTTTATCAGCCCAAGCCCAAAATTTAAATGACTTTGCATGTTACAGTAGGCTTGTGGATAATGAAACTGCAGTGTTATACTTATTACTTACAAAACAAAAATTTGAAGTAGAATAATGTGTTTATTGTAATATTACTATTTTATTAGGACGACCTATATAAACGACATTAAAACCTTTTAAACCTTTGGCAGTGGGCGGGGCACATTGCACGTAGAACCGATGGCCGTTGGGGCGGAAAGGTTCTCGAGTGGCGACCGCGTACCGGAAGGCGCAGCGTGGGTAGGCCCCCCGCAAGGTGGACTGATGACCTGGTGAAGGTCGCAGGAGTCCGCTGGATGCGGGTGGCGCAGGACCGGTCATTGTGGAAATCTTTGGGGGAGGCCTATGTCCAGCAGTGGACGTCTTTCGGCTGAAATGATGATGATGATGATGATGAAAACCTTTTAAGGCGTGAAAATAAATCATCGAAAAATGCTTTGTTATTTTTTGGATCGACACACGTGAACTGTATTAGAACTTTATATGTATGTTCTGTAACTTGCATAGGCAAGCATTTACAATTCATTGCTTTGTGATAGGCAAGCACGTTGCATTCCTACATGTTGATCACGTAGACAATGTAGTAGAGATTAAGTATAGATTAAGCACCTCTCCACATGATAAGGGATTGCCTCTTAGGACACGTAGGATAGTTATATATAAGGTTAGTAATATAAGCAGTGGGGGTTGAGTGTACGGGACTGACAATACAAGATGTAACGCTGTTCTGTGTGTTTTGGTGCTTAAACCCCTACCCCGGGCTCCGCATATCACATGGAACCCCTGCCCAGGGTTCCGCCTATTACAGCTTGAAAACAAAAGGCGGAAAATCCTGTTGATACAATGCTGTGCAGAAAATTTTCCAGTACGTAAATTCGATCGCTCACTGGTTACGACCGGTGCAATCAGTCAACGCAGGGCAGCTTGTGGCGCGGTTGGGGAGTAGCGAAAACATGTACCTGAGCACTCCTGGGGGACTCCGTCATTCGACCGAGTCCTCCGCCTCTGGCTTGCCTTCACCGGCCGTCCAGAGTGGAGTCGCGAGATCTGTGTTCTCGAGGTTAGATGTGGAAACCTAAGTGGCGAGTTGGTTATATGTTTAAAGTCCAGTCTCTCTACCCCCAGCCTTCATACCGATGTTGTCCATCAGCCATGTTAGATGTCGCTTGTTGTGGGGGTCCATCTTATGTTGGCAAGTCACCGTTTGCCGGAAATAAAATTACGTACCATTTTATCAGGCAGGCGTCCGGTTTTATACTCGATAACCCAGTCTATTTTAGATCCAATTAACTCTAAATAGTTCTTACACTCTGGCGGGTGCTGCCTCTGCGTGCGTCCCATGACTCGGGCAGGTGCAACATCCGCTCGGTGTACTCCTTTCATTAAATTATCGAAAAGGGCTCTGCGTGTTGGCTCCGGCTCCGCTTACGCCTCCCAAAGTTTTAGAACACCATTGTTGCGTTATGGGCAAGACGTACAACTTTTTGCACCGTAAGTAATTTGTGTACTTCTAATTCGCGCATTACAAAGGAACACACAGCATAAAGCTGACACTCTGAAATCTCATTACAGTCTGCGTCAACTTCGTTTGCAACACATTGTTATTTGAAACAAAGCCCCCGGAGTGGTAATTAGGTGATGAAAATTAACTTTATAACCCGATTATAAACGCGTTGAACAGCCGAATTGGTAGGTGTGACGTACAAGCTCCTGGGCCGATTATCTTCCTTAAGAGCCTGTGGCTCTTACTAGGTATGTTATTTGCGGAAAAGTCAGTTAACTCAAGATGTTTGGCACTTAGTACCAAAAAAATCTATTTAGTTATTTCTCGCCTATTAAATATTATCGTAATTGTGAAAAGGGTGGAAGTACAGATGTAGTGGATAATGATTTTCCCTTGTAATTTCTCGTCTACGCTCGTATTTGTCATGCTACTTCAATCCACCTTGGTACTTTTAGTACTGACACTGACTGAAATAGCATGATACGTTTGCGCGTTTCCGCAAAAAACGAGGGAGAATCTTTATGCACTACATCTGTAAATGGTTTAATGACGAGTGTCACATAATGATAGCGACTAATGATAATGATGTACTTTGCAGCATTGGATTGTTCCTAAAAAAGTTATGCTTAATTTATCATAAGCAACCATGCACCAAGCGAGAATCAATAAGCCAATCAACTACTGAATATCCGTCGAACAATCATTATTAAATTGATCACAATTCATGCCGCGAGAATAATGATGAAGCTAAAATTAAATAGTAGGTACATTGTGTATTAAGGGCGGTAAACAAGAAATTACGAACGAGTGTGAATTTAAGTCCGATCGAAGACAATGGCTTAATTTTAAGACGAGTTCGTAATTCTTGTACCACTCGTGATAAATACAACACAATGTTTTTCATCACATTTACGAGGAAATAAATAAAATTACTAGGCAGATAAATAAACAATAACTATTAACGATAGTGTAGGTCAGCCCACAGTACACCGGTGTGAGCGGCGGCTACGTGGGGCATGCGCGTGGGGCGCGAAGCCCTCCGGGAATCCCGTGCGCTCCGGTAAAGTACTATGAAAGTCCAATACAGCTTATTAAGTCTAAGTATGCTTGCATATAATAATATATCACTATTTACGAGCAAGTGTGATGAAAAACAAAAAAAAAACTTAACAAACCAGTAAAACTTAATCTTACAGTGACTAAGAAACTCTGCCTATAAAAATATTATCAATAAGTATGTTGCATTTAGAGCGTTGGTGGTTCAGTGGTAAAAGCGTGCGACTTTCAATCCGAAGGTCGCGGGTTCAAATCCTGTCGGCCCGTACCAATGAGTTTTTCGGAACTTAAGTACGAAATATAATTTGATATTTAAGTACCAATCGTTTAGCGGTGAAGGAAAACATCGTGAGGAAACCGGACTAACCCCAACAAGACCTAGTTTATCCTCTGAGTTGGAAGGTCAGATAGCAGTCCCTTTCGTAAAACTAATGCCAAAGCCAAATCTTGGGATTAGTTGACAAAACGGACCCTGGCTCACATAAGCCAGGAAAACACTAGAAAGAAGAAGAAGTACAGTCTTTCTCCGGGATCCCTTTTTTTAAGATTTACGCGAAGCAGTTTTGGTAAATTTATAATGTGGGAATATCGTGAAAATTCAAATAAATACCTACATCACACCAGAAAACTTACCATAAAACACATAGACGTCCTTATTCGGTAGCGTGCTTACACGTTAGGGCACAATTAAGCATTCACACAAAGCCGGGGGCCCTGTGATAAGCCGAGTCATGCTACGAGGTCGTGACGTTAGTTCTTGACTAATGCCTCTTGCCAAATTGCTCTAATCACACGAACCTTATCTGCCTAGCCTATCTTCTTGCAAATCCTGCTTGTACTAGTTATACATGCAACATTATATTTGTAAATAATTGTTTGTATGAATATGTTACTCATTCCAAAGACGACTAAATAGATTAGGGTAAAAATTACTATGCAAATAGGCTATGCCCTAAGTTGATGTTAAGGATACCTTTTATTCCGATAATTATCCGGCTTGTGGGTCAGGCTGGGAATTATATAAGGTGCTAGCAAATTAGTTACCGATATTTTAACACGTGATACTTTACTTGAAAACAATTAACTTTAAATATAAATCAAGAATTTTTTACATATATTTTTTTATGATTCGTCTAAAAGGAATCAACCATACAAATTCAACTGACAAGATGTTTAGTATGACATTGACAATCAAGTATTTGACATGACGTGAAGTGGCCAGTTAATTGTTGGGTAAAAGGGGCACTAGAATTAGCGATGAAAATTACATGAAAGATACATGTATCTTACAAAGGCCCCTGTATTTTTCAATAAAATACAGTATCTTTCTTTGCGGATCTTCGATTGAATCTTTCGCAAACTTCAGTTTTTTACGTGTAAAATACATTGTATTTTTCGCATTATTATATTATATAATGAATTAGTGACTCGGAATGTATTGGCTCTCATACAAACCGGTGACTTTTCATTTCGCTCAGACTATATCTCGATATCAGTTAACTAAAGAGGTTAAAATTATCAATTATGACGGTGACGCTAATTCAAACCGTACTGTCTTTTATATTTTTTGTACACTGAAGCGTCCCGAATAAACGTTTTTCTTTCCTTTCTTTTCTTTCTTTTCTTTCTTTTCTTTCTTTTCTTTCTTTTCTTTCTTTTCTTTCTTTTCTTTCTTTTCTTTCTTTTCTTTCTTTTCTTTCTTTTCTTTCTTTTCTTTCTTTTCTTTCTTTTCTTTCTTTTCTTTCTTTTCTTTCTTTTCTTTCTTTTCTTTCTTTTCTTTCTTTTCTTTCTTTTCTTTCTTTTCTTTCTTTTCTTTCTTTTCTTTCTTTTCTTTCTTTTCTTTCTTTTCTTTCTTTTCTTTCTTTTCTTTCTTTTCTTTCTTTTCTTTCTTTTCTTTCTTTTCTTTCTTTCAAATACTTACAAATTGGAATCGTTAATCTATGCTCTATGTGACGTCACCTAGCGAAAGTCTCTTAATATTATTATTATTTGTATGCTTTACCTTTTCACGATACCATGGGGTTATTTTAGTATGAAGTCAATTAATTATGAAATAAACATGTAAAATACACGGTATAAAACAGGTATTATACGTATTATACGTGTATAAACGTCAGTTTTGTTTTTTTCGAAAGTTATATGTAATTTATAGGAAAGATACAAAGTTTCGAAAGAAACTACATGAATCTTTCGCCATTTTCATCGCTAACTAGAATATGTTCAAAGAATTCTCATTTAATAATCACATTAACAAGGTGCTTTTACATACCAAATTAATTTTTCAGTTTTCACCGAAAATCATCGTAAAATCTGTAATATTCCATGCTTAAATATACTCCAGGAACCGAGTACCTACTATTGTCTGATAAAATATTGGTAACTAATTTACTAACACCTTATATGTAGGTATAGTACCTACGTAGAGGAATATTACTGGAGTGTAGTAGATCAGTATAACACATTGGTAGGAAGGATTCGTGGATTTCTTTTATTGTGTGTGGTTGAGCTTTTTATTGTCTTTTGGATCAAAAGTCACTCTTGCACTTACGAGTTGGTTAGGTTGTGGCAGCCGCAGGAGCCGCACAGTCGATGAGGCTGCCACCTATGGCTGCCTCACTAGGCATCCTTACTCTTTTTTTTGCTACATAGGTACAAGGTATTCGACGCACCAAAAATGTGTCATTTCCCTACGTAAGCTTGTTCTAAATTCTTCAGGTTCAAAGTAAAACAGACATCCTCTGATGACTTGTAGTAGATATGCGCTTTAGTCTGGGAACCACAGGCCGCAGTAAACCTTTTTTCAATTCATATACCTCCCTATGTTTTTATTCCGAAAAAAGGGACGCACATAAATTAAAAAAATTCTAATGTAGCCTTTGGTTGTGGTCGTGGTTGGTAGTTGCTGCATAGAAAACACATGATATGTGTTCTATGCAGCAACTTTGTGTCCTCACTCATCATCTTCCAAATATAATTTTCCGGATAATATGTAGTAATGACCACGTCGAGATCCGACGGCAGATAACGCTGAAGTGATCTAATATCGTGGCTCGACAGAGCGACAGATTGGGCCACTGACGCGGGATTAAGTATTGGAAAAAGTTCGTGGAGTCGGCGATGAACCGATAATATAATAAACGACATTTTATCGGTTGTAAAAACGCCTGGAGTGTACTGTTAAGTTCATAGGTTTACATTACTTAGATGTACAGAATCATGCAAGTACTTGCATAAAAAAATTGCCAGTATATCATTTTATAAGTACATTTTTATTTTTCGGATAATAGTAAATAATAGTAATAGTAGTAGTCAAGTTGAGATCCGTCGATAACACTGAAGTGGGCTGCCAGAGTATTGGTAGGAGCGAAACGGATATACTTTAGAAACGCGCAGTCGTTATCGCCTTACGTACAACTCATGGTAAGCACACTAATATTGTAGTTCGACTGAGCGACAGATTTGGCCACTAATGCGGGATTAAGTATTGGAAAAAGTTCGCAAAGTCGGAGATGGACCGATAATAACCGGGACATTTATCGGTCGCATCGCAAAAAGTCCTGGAGTGTCCATCAAGTATATAAATCATTTTCTTTTTTCATATTTTTTTTTAGAAAAAAGTATAATTGCCTGCTTGTACCTACCTAGTGCAAATTTAAGAAAAATTTAGAAAGACTTTCTACCGGCTATTACGAAAAGTCTGCTCATTCCAGCTCTTGTGATGCCGGTTATCGATTACTGTGATGTGTGCGTTACAACATGACTCAGGAACTTTGAACAGACTGGATATCGGCCTCCGGAAGTATGATCACGTGTCTGCTTTTCGTTGGAAGCTCGATTGGCTCAGAATAATGTCCTCATATCTTAGCAATAGAACACAAATATTTATTGTTGTAAATAAATCGCAGTCTAGCGGCGCCTACTAGGAGTGCCACAGGGTTCTAGTTTGAGCCTATTCCTGTTTTTAGTTTATATAAATGATTTACCTTGTGTCATAGAGAACCGTTGTGATATAGTGCTTTTTGCAGACGATACATCATTAATACACATTTTTACACGAGATGAAACCCTTACGCGCTTAAGTTTCAGAACATTCGCTTCGAACAAAGATTCTATCTTGTATGTATTGTTTGGTTATAATATACTGCTGCGAAGTATACAATGTACTGCTGAATAAACACGAATAAAATATTAGAAATAACAAAATTCAACACTAAGCAGAATATCATAGTCACGTTTTGAATCAATTGAATGTAATCTATCCTTACATAAGTACCGTAAGTTACCTCCTTCGTTAACTATCGTTCTAAACTTCCTCTTATAAATACGATGTATCGACCTAATAATGATATATTATAACAATCAAATTTCAACCTTAGCGTTCCCACCTAAGATTCATATTGAATTGGACTTTAGCGTAGTGTAACCAGGTTTGAGTTGAACTATGTATGTAAATAAGTGTGCATGAATGTATGGATAGGTACCTATAGATGCGAGCCGTAAACGAGATTATATGTATATGTGTGTATGTATATGTATATATATGTATATATGTGTAAATATATATATGGGTATATATGATATGTACAATATGTATAATATGTATTTAATATTATACAGAAATGTTATACAAAAGAAGATGTTATACAGAAAATAAAATTATCCTATTTATTTACTCCGTAAGTATTCAGGTTGAGTGGACTTATTTGTTTAGCTATCTATTAGAAAGATTTCCCTAAAGAAGATATGGTAAAGTAATGTGTTTAAATATCACAAGTTTGTAGGTGAATTCAGAGGTGAGTGCGGGAGTGGGCTTTGGGTGGACGGCGACTGTAAGATTATAATAGGATGATCGTATAAAGCTGGATTATATAATTGTGGAATTCTCATATTACTAACATATCATACCTACTTATAAAATTGGTTGGACCTACTACTAGCTGTCTGATCTTGTTTTTTGCCTGTTTCGCTTATTGTGTTGTGTACTCTGTGTGACTTGCAAATATTATTCAAACTACCTACATAAAAATTAATCACCTGTATTTGCGAACGCTATCACTGCTATTCATTTTGTTAACAATGGATGACTGTTATTGGCCTTGTATTATGTAACAAAATTATTTGTAAACTGTTTATTTACGGCTGTTGTTGTCCTAAATATCAATAAATAAAATAAAATAATGCACCGTCACCGTGTGAAATCCCGTCGTTAAAAGCGGTATGTCGATATATACATATACATATGCGGCGGTACATATATATATGTATGTATATGTAATTGTGTGTGTGTTTGTTTTTTTTTTTTGTAGATTTGTTTTTTCTGTTTATGTCATATATTTTGGTTCTCACATAATACTTTTTCCAGTTTTGCACCACCTACTGTATGTATACTTTTCTTAGTGTAGTGTCTCCTCTACCCAAAGGTTGTCTGGAAGAGATCGCTCTTTAGCGATAAGACCGCCTGTTGTTTGCCTCTTTTTCATGTGTAATCTATACCAGTTTGTGTTATTTTTGTTGTTTTGAGGTGCAATAAAGAGTTATTGTATTGTATTGTATTGTCGATATAAGCAGTCGTACTAAACGGATGCACAAATAGTGACTTGTATGAAAACCAACCATCTGCCTATACCTACCTCGCTAAAACCGGTTGGTCGTTTTATGCGGGTTCGGAGTCGTAAATTTGTGATTTGTGTTAGTGAAAAACGAATGGTTTGCCATGAAGCCAAAGTTGTTAAGTTCATGACTATTTCCGAAAAAAAAATTATGAAATAAGATGTCAGCGAGTGTAAATTTATTCACTTTACAACCTTATTTCAGCTAGGCTCAAAAATCATTAATATTAAAGGTTGACCGGAAATCTACCGATTATAGTGTAATTAAAGGCACACTAGTTGATGTACGTAACTGATTTACTATTAATAATCTGCTACTTAATGCTAAGAAAAATAAATGTATTAGATTTGCTTTCGCGGATGTTAAACCAGTGGATGAATGTTTAGTTAGAGATAGTTGATAAAGCATTGTTTCTAGGTTTAACGTTGGACAAAAATCTACAATGGAGTCTGCGTATAATAACACTTGTTGACATCGTGTCGGTGTACCTAAGTCATATTTTTCATTTCAGTTCAGTTCATAGTATAAATACTAATAGGGAAGCGTTGGTGGTCCAGCGGTAAGAGAGTTTGACGGGGTTCGAGCCCCGGTGTGTACGTGCCAATTCGTTTTCATCATTTTATATTTACCAATCGCTTTTCGGTGAAAGAAAACATCATGAGGAAACCGGACTTATCCCAATAAGACCTAGTTTGCCCTCTAGGTTGCACGATCAGATGGCAGCCGCTTTTTCAAATCTGGGGATTAGTTGCCAATGCAAAGTCCAGACTCCCTGAGCCATGACAGAAGGCGGGAAAACTTGAGAAACCTTAGTATAAATTTATTTAATGTTCCCACTACACTCCAATATAATCTTGACCAATGCCTAATGCGATTCAAATCTCACTGGCTATTGAAGCTCTTAGCCTACACGAGCAAGGCGAGCCTTCGATTTATACCGTTCATTGTTACCGTTTGCCGCTTTGTAGTGAATAAAATCGTTTGTGGTGAAGAAAACAGCCAAGACGGACGAAGATCTCGAAGCCAATTGTAACTTGCATTTTGGTTTATAAATATATGTATACACGTATCGTCGGATCAGGAAAAAAGTATTTTTGTATTCTGTATACAAAAGGTTACATAATATACAACATTTACTGTATACAACATTTCTTATGTTTTTACTGTGTATAATTGGTTGGTTTTAATAACATCATAAGATTATTTATTCAAAATAGTAATAAATAAGAAAAAAATACTTCCTTAAGGATGACTCACAGTAGGACGTAACGGGCGGGACGGGACGATCCTTCAATTTATATAGAAATAATCACGTGAAAACTCGGAGCCCTCGGATGTCACGTGACATTTTCTATAGAAACTGACACATCGTCCTTGTTACACATTGACCTTCCAACCCAGAGGGTAAACTAGGCCTTATTGGGATTATTCCGGTTTCCTCACGATGTTTTCCTTCACCGAAAAGCGATTGGTGAATACCAGATGATATTTCGTACATAAGTTTCGAAAAACTTATTGGTACTCGTATGTACGAGCCGGCAGGATTTGAATCCGAGACTTTCATCTCACGTCTTACCGCTGGGCCACCAACGCTCCCTATTTAATGTTTGTATGTGCGTACAAAAATATGAAATAATTAGGTCTAGAGACAAATATAAATAAATACAGCAAAATCACCCTGCTATTGTTTAGTTTGCGGAAAAATGTGATTGAACCATAAATATTTCTTCTACCTGCTGTTTTTTGTTCGCGGCGAAAACTTGCTACCTAGTAACGGCATAGAATGTTTGAATAATTCATAGGCAGTATAACTACGTGGTTACGTGTCAAAAGCGTTTTTTGGTGCAAAGCAATATTTACCTGTTAGTATTCTATAAAATTGTTGCCCCTTTGTTGATGATCGTGACCCAAATTTTAAACCGTAGAATTTTTTAAATGCCTTTTTTGCATAGCCTAAAGGGAGAATTAGGTACAGTTCGACAATTAAAGGTATTTTGCCATCGCTATGTACTGTAAAACGTCGTACAACTCGTGTCGATTTAAAACACTCTCTACGCTCGTGTTTTAATTTAACGATACTCGTTGCGAATTTCCTCTTTCTCGGCCTTGTATCGTTATGAACTATCACACACACACTATATACACACACACACACACTCACACTATATACGATCACTTCTTATTCAGTCTGTTAATTTGTCCATCTTTAAGTCAGAACTCGTTTTCCCGAGCATTCGTAACGTAAGGTTATCAATTTTGAACTGAAATTGATCAACTGAAATTGGTCTTCAGTTTACATGACTAACGCCATCTACTGCCAATAAATAATAGGTAAAAAGGCCGCAACTAAAATGCCGTTGTACAAAGAAAAATAAAATATCTGATACTTAGTAAGAAATCTGGCGTATACTTATTAAGCTTAGCAAATGTGTGTATAAATTCTATAATTTTATAATTTTACTTAATTTAAAAAAAAGCAGATAAGACGCTAGTGACTAAGAACAATGGTCAATTACATCTTTTCCACGTGTTAAAAAAAGCTCCAATGTTTTTATAAAACAACATTGCTATTGTTCGACTATGTACTTTTATGTCTGTTCGAATTTACGTACGGCAGATAAGCTTTAGTGCAAGCCTAGCTTGGCTTAAACGACCGCCAGTAGTATTGTTAGGACAAATCCTATCCTGAAATTCCTAAACGGGCTGGTAGGCGTCGTTGGGTACACATGCCGGCAATACTCGTATGTATTGATTCTTGTACTGTAACCATTGACATCAGCTGTGCATATGAACTACCAACGTCCATTAAGTAGGTACATGTCTGTTATTATTGGTTATAATTATAAACGTTTCGTGTATAACGATACATCTTTATTTGAAATTAAACACTTTAGAACGGATTAATCGCGTTTATTAACACCATGACCGTACGTTTTCAGCTCTTTACAGCACTCGTTTTCACAGGGTTAAGATGATGACAGAGAATGCGAATTCGCCCCGTCAATCAAAAAAGTTACTTGTGCAAACAACCTACGTAGACAAATTTAAAATATAAAAAAACAAAAACAAAGGTTGGTTTACAATGCCCAGAGGGGCTTATAAAGCTAGTAATATATGGCCTTAAGGGCATTCGTTAGTTAAAATAAAAAAAAAATTATATAAACCCTGTGAGTATTCCCGTCTTTCTCTTCGCACACGTATTTCTGTATTAAGTTTTATCCAACTGCTGCAGGATGGCTAGATTTATCGAGCGTATGCATTTCTTCTACATATGGATATTTGAATATATAATTCTCTGGCATTTTCTACAGTCTACAGTGCTTGACAGGTTACAATGTATAAGATGCCATTAGATTTGTCCCAGTTATGGGAGTTATGTAATGGGTAACATTAGTTACAATGGCTATTCGTAGTTTTGAATTTGCGTAATCTGTTTTTAAGTCATGAGTCATAACAAAAAGCATTAAATATTTAGTATATTAGGTCTATTCTTTCATGTATCCTTTAAAGTATTTATATGCATTATACGTGAATATAGAGTGTGTATCTGGTATTATGCTAAAAAAAGTATAAACAGCATCAGACTAAACTCATGCATCAAACTACTTGAGCATATCCTTATATATCCTTAAGTATCAACCAACCTGCGGGCTTCAGTTTTCTCGTAAACATGGCGGTTGCAACATCGCCGAAATATCGGGAGCTCAATTAAAAAAAAAACCGTGGTAAGGACCCGTGTTCAGTAATTACTTGACCATACTCGATCGTAATGCATGTCGCCGATTGATTTCGGGAGCTGCGTGAGTATTAGGTTTTTTTTATATCCTGTTGTGACTTTTCGAAAACCCGATTTTGCAAATATATCGTTGTAATTACTTTTGTGGCTAATAAAATTTTATGTCGCTGGATAACTCGTACATTTTAAATGTCATATCGGTGTATTTTTATACCTCTGAAATATTCGTTAAAATTGTATGGGATTCGTTTCGACTAAAGTAGTTTTGTATTTAATAATACCTATTGTATTAAATCGTTTTAAGATAGAATAATAAAACAATGTCTTAATTGGAATGATAATAAATAAAGTTATACCCATCTCATCTTAGACTACTAGCAAATAAAAGATTCACTCTTCTAAATCTTTAGTGCGTGAAAAAAAATATAATTTCCGAATTTCTTATTTATTTATATGAGTCTAGTGTCTTACTGCTGGGCAAAGGCTTCCCTCCTCTCTTTCCACGTCTAGCCCCATCTCCCACCTGTTCCTACTAAAGGCATCCAGCTCGTCTCGCCATCGCCGCCGAGGTTTGCCGCGGCTCCGAGTTCTATTCTGTGGTACCCACTTTGTTATTGTTTTAGCCCACAAGTCATCGGGCATGCGGCAAACATGTCCAGCCTAGTCCCATTTCAGTTTGGCGGCTGTTTCTGCTACGTCGGCTATTCGGATCTTGGAGTGTAGTATCGTACTTACATCTGAGAATTTCTGCACGCCTACCATGAACATCGAAAATTGGCACTGACGGGAAAACCACTATGTCACTCCAATATTAAATTTTCATGGTATAAGGCCTGAATATTTTTGCAAAATATGACTTTCACAACAATATATATTAATGGTTTTAAAAAGTATTGCTTGCTCTGTAGGTAACGTGGATATTATCGCCCATCGCTCGCCGGCAGTTATCATTATTTAATTACCACAATACGTGGTAATTAGTGACCTATAAGGCCCCCATAAATCTATCGAGCAAGGCGTGTAAATATTAGCTCACGATTGGCTACTATCCCCGAATTGATATTAGTCACTGGCCTAAGCTAACTGCATGTATTTCACCGGATTGCTAGAATATTACGCAAAGAGATATACCACGCAGGTTTCGGCTTTTATTCGACTTTTAAAAAGATTTTGATATTACGTTGCATAGCTACTTTATATGTAGGTAGGTAAGTTGTTAGCTAGTCCCGGAAAAATAAAACCTTAGATTACAAATGCTAAGGCTTAGTTTCATAATGCTAAAAGTGAATCTTTCACCGTTAAATTTTGAACGCACAACATATTGTAATTTGACCAGAGATGTTATAAAATAATCTAACCTAACCTATCCGTTTGTTTACAATCCCACGCGTTTGTTCATAAACTAACGGTAGGTACTCACCATATAACGGTGACAAACTATAGCTATCTAGGTATGTACTACATGCCTGTTGCTATTACAACATTATAATGAAGCAGCGAAACTAAAATTGATGGAAACCTTGTCAGTGTGAATAAGTAATACCTATTCATATACCTACAACCTACAATAGTTCCTTTTTGCTGTTTTTGTTCTTTTATTATGTGTTGTCTGTCCATGTTTGTGATCGTCACGAATAAAATATTCTTATTCTTACAATATAACATAGGCACTTAAGTATGTTTATTTCAATAAGCGCCCAATAATTCAGTGGATAAGTAAGAGGATAGATCGCTATGGTATGTTGGTGGACCACTTCTAAAATTGCAGTTATTCCGTGAACATGGCGCTTGAAACAGTGCCGACATATTTGGGTGCTTATTGGAACAAACAATACATGGAAAATCTAGCGATTCAGATTGAAGTTATAAGTAAGAGTGGCTTCACATCGATTGCCAGTAGAAACTTACTTTCTGTATGTTAATATTCTGAATTACAAATGTTTCACAAATGAGAATAAATGATTCATAACGACATACAAGTACCTACCTAAGTTCCTTTAATTACGTAACTTGCAAATTGGGACATTATGTAATTGAACCAGGATTTGCTATTATGTATCAATTGGTGAAGCCACGACGCATCGACAACAAAGGATGACTTACAGACTTCACAGAAGTGATCTGTCAATTTCTACAGAAAGTGTCACGTGACATCACAGGGGTCCGAGCTATCACGTGACGCTTTTCATATTCCCCGGCCCATCCCGGCCCGGCCTACTGTGAGTCATCCTGAATATTAACATCAAATACGAATGGTTCTAGGTGCTTGATATGCTTTTAAAAATATAGGATGTATTTTTTGTAACCGGCAAGATTAAGGAGGTGATCATAGCTGATACAGAATCCAAATTAGTAAAAAAAAGTGTAGCAAAATTTTCCTGAATTTTCATAAATAGTGGACACCGAGCGCGCGGCGGCGGTGCATCAAAGTAAACAACAGGCTTGCAAAAGCGACGATGACCTTGCTGAGAACCGATAACGCCCCGCCCTTTAAATATCGCCCATGTCTCACTAGCTCACTAGTCCCTTACAAAAAAAAGGTATTTCCTACGAATTTAACGTGTCATTAGGCAGATATTAACAATAGTTGTACATTTTAGATTCCGATTTTTTAAATACGCCGAAAATACTTTTTAAAGATAGTCAGATGCAAAAAATAGTTTATTTTCTTCTTCTCAATAACGTAATAATCGGTATATTTGTCGGTCCTTAGTCCTTACGCTGAAAAGTATGAAGGAATAATTACCTAGATTCAGATATTAAATCGGTGTTTCGCTAGAATGTGTCGCCCGATAAACTCGCCCCGCGCGTGACGTCACCGCTGTGCGGCAGCGTGTGCGCAGTGCGCAGTGCGCGTTGGAGTTTTTTTGAGACAGAATGAACGGGTAAAGTCTAGGTAAAATTTAACGAAATATATTTGATGTTTTATATTATTTTTATATATAACCAGCCCATCATCCCTAGAAGATATTGGTTGTAAAAGATATATCCTGTATATATGTATTAAAGCTTGAATGTAGTTTGTATATTTACCAAAACTTGAGGTGCGTCGTCAAATAAATCATAACTACTTACTTTAGATTGGTAAATTATTCTGGACTAGAAGGGGATTGGCGGATGAGAATTCCATTGCCTGATTGCTTTGTCCCCTTTCTAGGATAATTATTAATGATTGTTGTGATATTGTGTTGTATCATTGAGATTTGTACGTTTCATATTGTCAGCATGTTAATTTAAAGGAACAGGCAGAACTAAACTCTATTCAAACGGCAAGGATAATTTACCTACGATTTATACTAATTTGTTTCAGGAAAAAAAAACGCTTTGAACGTTTCTTTTTATTATGACGCTTATAGAATTTTGAGACACGGATTCGAGGTACAGCGTCATGATCACAGCGTCTTTTATACCTAAATGATGGTCTTGCTACAAATGCTTATCAAGCTTTTATTTCGTGTACACGTTCAATTGTAAGCTAGACCCATAAAAATCGGCTCGACGTTCGAGTATAGAGCCGACCGGCGGCCATATACGTTCCGGCTATCCATCGTATCTTCATAGCGGGTATGACTGGTGGGCACCTGCCGGATAAAATTTCCATACATTGATTGGCATATGCGGCGAACAAGCCCAAACATATTTTGCCGGCTAGATCGCTTGTGGCGAATAACCTGGGTGCCTAGCCAAGATGCCAATCGCTCACGCTCAGTCGCTAACGAAACGCAACTGTCATTGTCACACTAATATGGAAGAGTGATAGAGAGAGGTAGCTGCGATACGTTATTAAGCGTGAGCGATTGACATCTTGGCTAAGCACACTGGAGCGAACGTGGCCGTCACGACAATGTTCAACTTGCATTTGTTTCGCAACTTCGACGTCGCCAGCGTCACGCCCTAAGCATAAACGTGCGATCCGTTGCCTCCATTAGCGTTGCCGCGTGACGTTCCAATACCAATATAACTTTAACTTATTCCATTGTGGTTGAATTTGGCGGAAAAACGTACGATCGGAGAGAAATTACATAATTTTGTAACCTAACTCTTGGTAAGTAAGTCAGAAAGATAAGAGATATATGAGATTAGCTATCCAGATATTCAAGCAATGTAAGCTGTTGATGCAAAAGTTGTTAGCAACTATTAAAAAAGCACATTTCGATTTGTAATTTTTAAAAAATCTGCTCGTATTGTTGTTCTTCAACATTATTTTGTTCCTTAATTGGTGGATTTACTAGTATTTAATATATTGTGTTAAATATTGCTTCGCAAACTAACGCCTGATTCATTTAAGGTATGTTCCATAGGAACGAAATAATCTTCGAGGTTGTTTGCCATTTCATTGCCAACTTATTTTTCCGATAAGTTTATTTATCAGAAAGTCCTATTCATCCTACAATATCAAATGTACCAGACCTTTTAGGCTTCGTTATTTGATTTATAATCCACCGACGTCTGACGAATGTCTCATATGAAACCAATAAGTGAAGCGAGTGACTGATTTTATATTACATTTCGAGACGTTCGAGAAATATTTATGACTAACGCCACGAAAGAGAGAAATTGACATTGAACATCGACATATTTCATATTTAATACAATGCCAAAAAATTGTTTGAAAATGAACCTTATGAACAAGCGACAAAATACCTTTACTTAAAATAAACACATTTTTACCTACTAACGCTATTTCAAAATTGCTAGTGTAATTTATATTATTATCTATGCTCAATTTTCAATTTACCTTACAGTATGGTTAGCTTAGATAACTTTACTTTTACGACCTCAGTCTACGAGCCAATCCAAATGTACATTTATGTTATGATGTCATTTTTACATTCGTTTTAAGGATAACTCACACTAGCGCGGGACGAGACGGGACGGAACGAGGCGGGACGGGAAAATCTGTCAAATTCTAAAGAAAGAATCACGTGATAGCTCGGAGCCCTCGGATGTCTCGTGACGTTTTCTATAGAAATTTACAGATTTTCCCGTCCCGCCCCGTCCCGTCCCGTTCTAGTGTGAGTCATCCTTTATAGCATTGGCGCTTGCGTCCAGTTAGTTTATCACGCGTATCCGTAACTGTGTCTCACGTATCCTTTACAGAGGGGGCTAATTTTTTTTTGTTCGCCGAAACTTTTTTTTTTAATGTAGTAATTTAAACTGCACGTTGCAAATCACAGTGGTTATGTTAAAATTTTCTGTAGAGCCTTTTGTGCCACGTAGTTTCTCATTAAATAATTTTCGGTCTTCACACTCCTTATTTAATTATACGGCAAGGATGAACAAGGAAATATTTTTCTTCCAGAAGGGTTCTTTTGATTTAACTTGACCGATTGATTTAGGAAGGGTAAATTCAAAATTTTACTTCAAAATTACGTGTGGCTCCCCTTCTTAAATGAATCTGTAAGTCATAATAATTCACCATTAAAAAAGATATTTCCTTGTTCATCATTTGCCGTAAATAACAGATTTTCGGGTTCTGAATTACCACTAAAAGTGGTATTGGTACTTGGTACACAAGAGGGGTCTTATTCGAGTTCCTAATTTGACAGAAAGGGATATCCACATCATATCCTCTGCGTTTAGTAAACAGGGAAAAGATAAATCTGCGAAAATTCACATCCATATATTGTAGCTCTGGCACAGTCACGTGCAGAATTGTACGGACAATTTATGAATGAATTCATTCAAATTTGTCCATGCAGTTTTGGACCTGAAGCAATTCGTTTTCAATCTAATCTAATCCAAATGATGCCTGACGACAGCGCGAACGAGGCTCACCGTTGTTTTCGTCGCCGTAAGGTTTATGGACGGTGTTGCGTTTCGGCGAAAAATCTCGTTCGCTATTTGCACGTAGCTGTTAGGGTTCCGAACTAAGTTAGGTTAAAAGGATTGGAGATTGGAACAACCAAGTGTCCGAATTTCTCAGAAAAAAAGGAAAAGTGGATGCAGAGGTTTCTGTTTAAAAATATTAGTGAAGCGTCTGAAGTTTGTCAAATTTATCAAAGTATTATTTTTGTTAATTTTGTATTTGTAAAGAAAAGAGGAACTGTACTTCTATAAAATATATCATGATTGAGGCTACACGTTACATAGTCAATACTCATTACATAAGTCTTATATATTCGTATATGTGTTACAGCAGCGGAGCGTCAAAATGGTCTTTGGGCACGCCGGAGCTGCTTTAGTCTGCTTTTATTTGAGCTTTATTATTTTTAAACTTTATTATTTCACGACGCGGGCTGCGTGCGGTGCCTGTTTTATAGAAATAGAGATTCATTTGCGTTCCATGCGTGTAGGATAACCGGTGCGTTTGAACATAGGGCATGGACATTCACAACATACAATTGGATTAACATTATACTATAATATAAATATTTGTATAAAGGATGGCTCACACTTGTACGGGACGGGACGGGGCGGGACAGGGCGATCTTCTATAGAAAAAATCATGTGACATCTCGGAGCCCTCGGATTTCAGGTGGCGTTTACTATAGAAACTTACAGATCGACCCATCCCGCCCCGCCCCGTCCCGTCACATCACATCCCGTCCCGTCCCATTCTAGTGTGAGTCAACCCTTATACTTGTAATAACAACATAACATACTTACGGATTGTTTTCTAAGTGCTCCCTTTAGTTAAGTATAAAGTAACTTTTTAGAAACGTTTATTCAGTTTTCACCAGTAAATTCGTGCCAGGAGAAGTTTTTATAAATTATAAAAACTTATAAAAATATAATATTATAATTTAAAAAATTATATCCTCACCCCCCCCCCCCCCCTTAATAATAACCTCTATACAGAACATTCACACAAAATAACCCCTTAGTGCACTATATAAATATTTTGATAATAAAGCGAACTTTAGTGCCGATTTCGTTACGTACGAAATTCGTATTATGCCAATATTGCCAATGCATACCAGCAAAAGTAAAATACAATTGGAAAGTGCTGGTTTGTATTTCCGTACAATGATAAATCTGTCAGGCGTAATAATGACGAATGGATTGTGCAGATAGTGGGCGGAAGGCTCGTTGACTAATAGCATTGAGATTAACAGCTTTCATTAAAGGGTTCGCTTGTTTTCATTTTTAAAATAACATTTAAAATGAGAATTCGAACACCTATAATACAATTAACTCCTAGTGATCTATACAGGCTTTTCTTGAGCATTTGCTTTAACTTCGCCATGTGGCTTGATATAATTAAGGAAACAGAATGGCATAGTAAGTTTTATTAAATTCGTTTTTTTATTTTTTATTTCTCGTACAAAATAATTTCATGTTGCATCAACCGCTAATGTAAAACGGGCATTAGAATTGACTTTACTAAGTAAGCTCGTAAGTGACAACTATGACAGCTATATAACATAGCTATATAGTATTAAAGCTATATGCTATAGTAGTAGCTATATGCTATATGGTATAGTAGCTATATAGTATTGATAACTATGACATATCAATGTCATGTCGAATACTCATACTCCGTTTACACACATGCAAATCCCATATGAGATAAAATTAAATTAGTAGTTATTTTCTAAATGGAGGTGTCTGTCTTTGAGAAATTAACTTAATTCAAGCGAAAGTATGCACTCTTGAATTTAAAGCAATTGCTCAAAAACAAGTTGTATAAAATGTAGTGAATATTGATTGAAAGAAGCGTTGGTGACCAAGCGGTAAGAGTGTGCGACTCTCGATCCAAAATTGGCGGGTTCAAACCCCGGCTCGTAACAATGAGATTTTAAAAACTTATGCGAAATATTATTTGATATTTACCAATCGCTCTTTGGTGAAGCAAAACATCGTGAGGAACCGGACTAATTCCAATAAGGCCTAATTTACCCTCTGAGTTGGAAGGTCAGATCTGATGGCAGTCGCTTTCCTAAAATTAGCGCCTACGACAAATCTTGGGATTAGGTGCCAAAGCGCACCCTAGTCTTTCTGAGCCGTGGCATAAGCCGGGAAACCGCTAAAGAGAAGAAGAGGTAGTAAATTTTATTTTAAAGTAGCAGGCGTTCTCCTTTGTTACCTACAATGAAATACGATCTTCTCGATTTTTTGAATTTTTTATTGTGTAAAATGAAAACGGTAGAAATTGTTTACATTTATTGAAAAACAACATATGTGTTTAAAATTAACTATTTTATGCCACACCTGGCCATAAAGTGCCTTTTTCCGCACGCTAAGCGTACGGGAAAAGCCGATTTCTGCCCAAGTGTAGGCATAAAAGGCATAAAATGATGTACCTAACACGTGAGGTAATAAATAAAGCCGTTGATCGCATATTCACGTCCCTCGCTTGCAGCTCGGGTCGCAAACATCTGCGATCTCGGCCTTTCTTTGTTTTACCACACTAGTTAGGTAATGTAATATTATAGTTATTTTAGTGTAGGTAAGGTATTTTTCCTTTTGTAAAAAACACCGTGACAGAGTGTTTTTTAGCGAAGACAGCACTCCGTCACGGTGTTTAGAGTTTAATGACGTAGGTAAGTTTACAGTCACTAACCAGGGAAGTAACAAGTATACTGTACTGATAAGGTAAACTAAAATTTCGGGCATTTAAAACAAAAAATTCAATTCTAAGTCAGACAGTTTTCAGCGCGGATACAGGTCACTGTCGGCAAAAAAGCAGAACGACCCAGTTAGCTGAATTCATCTCTCTATCTCAATTAGTTTAAGTACCTGCCGTAAGATAAAAACGGACAGTTCCAACAAAATACGATGGGAAAACATAATTACAAATACATATTCATAAGGAAATCTTACGCAAATGCCATAACTCCATTGCGTCGTATTTCCGGTAACCGCGGAAACACGGCACCCTTAAATTATGATAGTTAATGTACAGTCAGCCACACAGCTATAAATATAGCCATTCGGCTGCCAAAAATATGTATACAGAACTTTACTCCGTGAGCATTAAGGTCGTATATACATATTTTTGGGACTTTCGCTGTATTCTATTCATAGCTGTGTGGCTGACTGTACATTAATTTAATTTAATGCTAATCTGTGCTAAATTTACCACCCACAAGCCAAAAGCACTATAAATCCTGTTGTCAAACTGCCAATAGGTAGCTTCTAAATGTAAGATTGAAATCCGTAGCTCGAATTTCCGATTCACAATCGCGCCATCTTCTACACATCCAAACACAAACGCGAGAGAGACGGTATGAGCCTTCGATAAACTACGATTCGATCTCTAGTATCATTTGTGTACAAAACCAAAACGTCACATGTGGTGGAAATAATGTAAGCCTTTAAGCCTTTTCGGTGGTGAGTGTTACTGTCTCTGTTGGCAGACAGTACGGACAGAAGCTAGTGACGTCTGGTATATCATCGAGATTAACCGAGCGCTCCTATTCCCTCTGCGGTGGCCATGATGCAACTACGGTGTTAAGAAAAACAACGGTAGGTATGAGCTATGTGCGAAGTGCGTGGTGTGGGATGGGAACAGAAGCTACGAAAGCGAACAGTGGAAGAAAAATATAAACTGAAAGATGCATTTTACACACCACTTCTGTATAGTACCAACGAAGGACACTAGTGCTAGTGCTACTATGCTACCGCTAATAATTATTGTTTATTTCTTCGCACAATGCATAGTAAAACATTGTATGAAATAGTACATTGTGTATTAAAGGCGGTAAACAAGAAATTACGAACGAGTGTGAATATAAGCCAGACGAATACTTAATTTTAATTCTTGTACCACCCGTCATATATACAATCTTTTCCATCATATTTGTGAGGAAATAAATAAACTTACTAGGCAGATAAATAAACAATAATGATTAGCGGTAGTGTATTAGCACAGAAGGGGTTTTAGTTAGGTAGTGCCATTACCATAACTAGCGAAAAGGAGTATCTTTGTAATATTATGTAAAAGACCAAAAATGGCTTAATTGATCATGTTCAAAATTATTTTCCTTGCAAGTCTTTATAAAGCTCTACTTTCGTGATTTTTTTAACTTCTGAAGAAATTATTTGGGAAAAATTGCTTTATCAAAAACTGTTTCGAGCAAACCCCTCCTTTTTTAAATACCTTTCAAACGATAGGTTCATAAAGAAATCACTTTACAGGGTTTAACCGGAAAAAAATCAGCTCCCATTTTACGAGTACCCTACCCTTCCCTACCCTAAAAAAATTGTTATTCCTAGTTTTCATTTTAGCACTTTGCCGGCATAATTGATATGTATATATATTCGTACCAATTATGGCTTTCTACTACTAATGGTCACTGAGTTAAGCCGCAGACGGATAGACAGACGGACATGGCGGAACTATAAAGGTTCCTAGTTGACTACGGAACCATAAAAAATTAGCTTAGGTATATTTTAGATACTAGACATGGTGTACCTACCTAAGTACTTAGTCATAAACTTAAATGAATGTCATATACGAAAAAATAAGTAACCAATGCCTCCAGTGCTCAGGGCAGGGATCGAACCTGCGCTTCTTTCATATACGACATCTTTATCAGTTTATAATTTAGTGGTGATGGTGGTTAAAACCACGAATCAAAATATTTATTATAAATAAATTATTTGATTTGTCCTACAAAACTTAGACTTAGTGTACCTACATAATATATTTATTTACGAATTTACTTAGTCCTGTCATAATTAAAATAGTGGTAGCGCTAAATTGGACACTACAAACACGAAATTCATTAAGAATGCAAACACGAATGGGACTGATGAATTCACACAATTCACAAGTTGGCGGGTCGCGTAATGAAATTAGGGAACCTCGTTTTTGCCGAGTTCGTAATAAAAACTGATGCAGCAATCCTGTCTTATTCCTCGCATTAATTTAGCGTGGGCGTCAGTTCAATCATGTTTCTCGTAAAATCTGACGGGATTTTTCATAAAGAAATCATTTAGTAACCCTTATTACTTGGGAAGAAGGTCTATAATCGATTGTAGTATAATTTTACCTCATTATTGTTACAGGAACTGAACGCGTAAAGGCGATAAGACGGATAATTTCACTGCAACGCGATGAAATTTTTTATGTGTGACATAAAGATGTGATTATGAAATTGGGGGCGCGATACCAGTTGGCACGGCTTTGTTTATTTTTCTCAGTTTTCTCTTTAAATTCGTATTTTTAAGGAGCTGGACGGCTACGATGTTAACATAATAATTAAAGCTTTAATAATTAAAGTCTTTTCTTTAAATTTTTATTATTAGTGCTTAGTACTGGCATGAAATAACGATAAATTCTTAAAAATTACACTAAGTAAATGGTTATATAAAGACAAATAACGGAATTTATGAATTCAATAACATAGGTTTTTGTAGGTAGACAAAGTAGCCTTGTAGAATCAAAGTACCCTAACTAACGTAAACTTACGGTACCTACCTATATAAATTATATTCATGCACCAGAAATGACGAATTCTATTTATATTGTATTCTGTTTCCGCGATTGTTATTTATTGAAATTAAACACTTTAGGATGGATTAATCGCGGTTATTAACACTGACCCTACGTTTGGAGCCCTTTACAGCACTCGTTTTCGCAGGGATAAGATGCTAACCTGATACAATGATATTAATCCGTTCTAAGGTGTTTCATTTTAATTTTATTTATATTTTAACGTACTTATTCAAAACCCTTACTTCTAATTGGCAC
This sequence comes from Lathronympha strigana, assembly GCA_949128165.1. Taxonomy (NCBI): domain Eukaryota; kingdom Metazoa; phylum Arthropoda; class Insecta; order Lepidoptera; family Tortricidae; genus Lathronympha; species Lathronympha strigana. The sequence goes on along the minus strand of OX421907.1, from coordinate 6,299,507 downwards.
TAAGAAGATAATAATTTAGCGCAAATTAATTGTAATAAGCAACTTAATATCAATTATCCCGTTATCGTGAGCGGCACGGTTCAATAAAATCACTTTATTACCAGTTTAAGAGGGAGTTAAGTACTGTAGGTACCTACAGCGGCGTATGTATGAAGTATAATTTAATAATTTCGCTTACCGAAAACATTGTGAGGAAATCTGCGTACATTAGCAAAGAAATTTAAAGGTGTATATTAATTGTCCAACCCGTTTTGGGTCAACGTATGGATTAAAAATTAATACCATATACCCTCACATTTGGAATGCATTGGTGGTTCCTGCCTGCTCTAATCCTGCACATGCAGGGTAAATTATGTATGCGGAGACTTTGTGTGCAGAGGGTCCATTATCTCTGCAGATCACAGTACATAATTATAAATACGCAACATGATTGATAATTAGTAGGTACCAAAATTTACACAACGAAGTTAAATTATTGTTATTACAAATCTGGCTGGCATCTTCAAATAAGAAGGCCAATTCGATTTTGTAAGGAATTCACATACTTATTTACTTAATTTTTAGGTTTTTCGCTCCATAAATCGTAAGTACACTAATTACTTATAAATCCAAATTATAATCAATAAGAAACCCTGTTTATTCTTAGCTTATATTACAAATAGAGTATAGTAACCTAATTTTAATTAAGAACTATATTTGTAAACTTCGGTCAAATTTACTGCATTCTCAAGTACTCATGCGTACGTATATCCTTTAGAAATCTTCACTAAAATAAGTATAATTAGGTAAGTGCACTCAATTTTACTGACGGCGTTTGTTTACCGCTCCTATTGCTACTCTACTTTATTAATGTTTATGCTGTTACGTTATGGCACTCAAGGTCTGTTAACACATGACATACTAGTATATCATTTATTGTATATGACTGTTTGTTGCCTAAATAAATTAAAAGAGCAATAAATTTAATCTCAGGTAGTACTTCTCAAATCTAACAACTTTTGTTCAACAACTTTTTTTAAATCATGTACTCTGTATATTTCAACTTAAAAATACAAACTAAGTAGTATTTTCAATGTACGTTAACATCAGCCTAATTGACGTCTCTTGTCATAGTACAAAAATGTCAAAATTCGCAGTACATTGCGTCTTGAATAGAAATATAAACACACGTTATTTTAAAAGTCGCTGAGCAAAACCTGTTTGGTTTGGGAAGTACTATTTACGATTAAATTTATTGCTCCTGTTACAGGCAACACCCGGTATAACTACATAATTATGCAGTATTAACTTGCATTTGTAAATTGCTCTTAGTACTGAAACATTTAAAGAATTTTGTAAGTAACAGTGAAATTCAGAATCATCGTAATGCGGTCACCGCCCCAGCTAATTCATAATTCCTGGCTAAACTAAGCTTTCAGCAAGTTTTGAGCGAAGTTCGCCAAAGTTTCACACTCCCGTACCTAAGCCGTATAAACACCTCCGCTATTGGACTCAAACAGTTATTAAACATACAAATGGGCTCGTTTATGAAAATTTTGCAAGTTTAATTGCAGAGCAAGCATTGCGAAATTTGTAATGTGTGTTGACGTCGTTTGACATTAGAGCCTTAACACATTTAGTGCCGGGAACCCGCTAGATATTTCTAGGGTTTTCAGTTCTTTTTCAGTTCGTAGCCGCTTACCTCTAAATAAAATAAATAAATAATATAGCTTTATTTAGTTCCGCACAAAACACAGTACGAAGGCCTTACCATGAGGTCTTAATGCGTTTCAGTTGACGACCAAAACTGAGGCCCTTCCATATAACTGAGCCTAAACTGAACCTAAACTGAATCGCGTTAAGAAGTCAAGGTAATGCCCCAGGGGCTATTTTTTTTTTATTTATTTAATTCTTTTTAGTTAAGTTTTAGCATATTTAATGTCTTTGTATGTTCCTTTTAGTACCTAATAAATAATGTTGTTACTGTTACACATTTATATCATTGTGGACCTCTTCTGGGTATAAGCCTCCGCCAAAGTGCTCTATGTGTCGCTTGTATGCTGTCGCTACTAGTAGCGACAGCATACAGCGACACATACAGCGACAATAGTGTCGTCCACCGACTTGGCGCGCGGAAGGCCTCTAGCTCGCGCGCCTAATGGTCCAGTCTTTATTATAGCTCTTACGGTTCTTTTATCTCATGGCTTTTTTTTACATCACAGGAAAACATGAAATCAGGTACGAGTGTAGAGCGTCACATTCGCTGGCACTTAATATTGGTGGTTGTGTTTGTGATGATGATGATTGATGTTTGTGTTTGTGATCAAAACTGCCACGGCCTGGCGCAACAAAATGATTATTTCGTTACTGTAATTAAACGAAATGTATTCAATAAAATAATAGTACAATTTAATTACGCTTAACACTGCTAAATCACCCTTGTCGCACTGCAAAATTGGTTGATTATGTGCAAGATCGTGTGAAAGTGAACAAAGACAAACATAAATGTTAACCATACTCGTAAGTTGATCCCGGTTCTTTCATAAAAGCTACGAAGAAACACCTGTTATTTCAGAGAACTTTAAGGTATGAATAAATAATTTTGTGACATTCAAATTGCATATTTAGGTAGGTATACATCTGGTTATGTTGGTTTTAATCCAAGACAAAGTTAAAATTTAAAATATATTATTAATAACAAGTAAACAACAAAAACCCCGGTAATTCCATCCGGCTCTAGGCTGCTGAACGTCTAAAATAAATTGCTGGCTCTTTCAAAACTTCCTGAGCACTTTGCGTCTTATAATTAATGGTCGTACTTTGTAAGATCGGTTCCGTATGCAGGAGGTTAGCTATTTATTTTGTGTCAAGCGATTGGGGCATAGAATAAATAATAGGATGTTCAGAAGATCTACTGTCTAACAACAGCGATGTTTGACAGCTGAATGCTACGAAAGCGTGACTCTATATTCCACTTGAACGTATCACCTGTGTTCTCTAGGGTTATCAAAGTTTCAGGTATTTCTCTCTGTGCGTTCAGAATCAATATACCATTAAGAGTGATAACGTTAGCATTACATTGAAAATGCTTCAGTTAATAAAACTTTATGATAACTCTGAAATTGCTTACAAATTGCCAATTGGTGTTTCCTTGTATTCAATTTAATTTAACAGTTTCTAAGTCTTCAGTAGCTAATAAATTGGATACAAAATTGAACAAAAAAGCAATTTACTCTTAAGAAACAAAAGATAAAGCAAAATTTAATTGTTTGTTGTACATTCTGTATCAGGACTACGTTTTGAGTAGAAGGTCCTATCCTATCTAATGATTAGGTACTAATAGACAAAGATAGATATGTCTCTATCCGTATACTAAATATAAACTTACGTACTATCGCATTCAAAAGTGAATGGACAATTTATGAATGAATCCATGCACTTTTGAGCGCGAAAGTACATCAGTAAAATGATGCGTGTTGTGTCGTTGCAGCTGCAACAATTGACAATACGCATCGCAATTCAGTTTCTTTAATAGATTGAATGGCGATGCCGATCGGTCGATCGATCGATCCAAACTCGACCATACTACAGTCTTGTCACTCAATTTATCAAGGGACTTGACAGGTTTCACTGCACGTTTCTTGGGTTGTAACCGCGACGTGGGAAACGTGGAAAGTTACATAATGTTCCTAAGTCATTCCATGCTGTGCTACGTGGGTATCGAATATAGCCTTCGTAGAGGCGAAACGACAACGTTTCGTGATTAGCGCAGTACGGTTAGTGTTGACCTCAAACTGTAGATACAGTATATCTCAATCTTAGACCATTTAACCAACTGAACCGGCATTCACAGTTTCCCCTTCGTAGAAAGCATTGTGATCAATTATCATGTTCATAATTTCAACCTGGAGCGCTTACTCGAGTTACTCGTCTCAGAAAAACGAACCGACAGAGATAATGGTGAGGCATAGAGGTATGATTTCGCTAACGCTTAAAGAGTAACAAAGTAAGCAAAAGAGAAGCCATCTTTATCTGAATATTCCACGAGTGCGAAAGAGACACACAACAATTGAAAAACGTGTCAATTTTTCGCATCAACCCCGCTTTACGAGAATATAAGGATATTGGTCTTGTAAATATGAAGAGATATGTATAAGAACTGTGGTGTGTGGGTGGTAGTTTGGCACCATTCGTACACGGGGAACATTCATACATTGGCCATATCTCGATTGTGAAAACACTCTGAGACACTTGAGACAAAACTATAAGCTCATACTTTTCGATATTTGACAGTCCGTTGAGTTGGACTCTATAATATTCATTTCGATACGCTGTAGGCAACTATAATAATAACTTCATACAAATTCTATACTTATTTGCGATACCACCTGCGCCTGCGCCGACCGCGCCCCCCAGCGCCGGCCTACTGGCGTGCGCAATTACATCTTTTTGTGTTACATCCGTTTTAAGTCAATCAAATTGAATGATGAAATTATTCCTCCATAGATGATGATGATGATGACTCGTAGAAAAAGTATTGTATACAATCGTAACATAATGAAGTTTTTCAATCTCGTACCTTACTTAAGCCACTCAGCAAGCTTCGTGGCCTAAACATGGTACTCAACTGAAAAACTCTTCATTATATCACGATTGTATAAAATACTATCTGAATTCAATAGCGGCCATGAAACGAGAGTGAATCGTCATCGTCACGTTCGTCGTACGTGCTAACTTTACGTGGTTAATGTGTAATGGTCCTTGTGACATCAACATAAAGCCGATAATTGCTGAACAGATGTGGCGCTAGCTTGGCTGGTTCGTACGTGCTTAGTGGAAGTAAATCTAGTTATCTACTGGAAGGACACAAGGACTACGAGGCAAGAGTGGGTAGCTGCGTAAGCAGTACTTTACCATTGCTCACGTCGGATCGGATGTGAATCGGCATGCTGCCCTGGTATGCGAGCTTTTTTTTAATACTACATCGTTGGCAAACAAGCATACGGCCCCCCTGATGGAAGGTGGTCACCGTAGCCTATAAACGCCTACAACTCCACATGCGCGTTGCCGACCCATTCAAAACTTGTATATTCCTTTTCGATATCGCTATATAGGTACGTATGTAGTCCTGTCACACTCATTCTTCGAAGTGCGTGCGCATTTGCATAGCTGTGGATAGCCTTTGAGGTATTTGCATTGTTTCTAGTAGAAGATACATTATTTTGGGTGTATGTCTAGTTTCAGTAGGTACGTAATTTTAACATATTTGGGCATTATCGGAAAAAAAGTGCACCATTTCAATGAAAATGGGTCCTCGATATTCCATACAAAAAAAATATCAGTTTTGTAACGGCCCATAAAAAATGTATGAAAATTTTCGTTACGAAACTGACCAAAAACAACGGGACACTCTTTTTCTTCTTTTAAATCAATAGTAGGTACCTACTCGTGATTATGGTTATAAAAAACCCAAAACTTCCTATATTAAAAAAAAAAGGAAATGGTACCCTATTTTTGAAAATGCCCATTTACCTATTTATTATTAATTAAAACGGAACACTGTAAAACGGATAAATTGCGTTTGTTAACACCACTCAGCACTCGTTATTACACGATTAAATTATGACATGACTGAGAGAATGAGAATTCACCATGTCAATCAAATAAGTTATTTATGTAAGTAATGTATTTGTAGGACGTGCCAGTGCTGACGATGACAAACAAATTATAGTACCAACAAAAATTGTAGTAGTTCGAACATCACGAAATTGTAAAATTAGATCGCACCTTCATTTCGTTAGGAACTACTACTGCAATGTTTCTTTCGATGTTAATATACTTGTTAGTTATTTTAACTGTGTTCGCTAGCACTGTACCGAACATAGGCCAATTAAGCAGATAATCGCATTATTTAGCAAAAGCTTTTGCAACAGCTTTAATTAGTTTATAATCAACTGTGCTCCATGGAGGCACTGTAATAATAATGTTCGCATTTTCATAATGTGATTCTATCTTAAGCGTTATTTTCAAAAGCACTTGGGTATCTGATCACGTAGATAATTCGATATTTTCTATTTATTGCTGCATAACTGTCCAATTTTGATAACGATTATTAAGCTTGTCGTTGACTAGCCTCCGCTTGGTTGAATCTCAGTTTTGATGTTATGGCCATGTTGACTTTAAATGTACTCGTATTGAGCTAAAAGTGGGATATTTTTGTGCCTGTAGATCCATCTAAGAAGCATCATTCTCTTTCATAAAACTAACGGTTTCTCTTTGGGAATGTATTAAAAATAAAATCTTCAAGCTCAAAAAGCTCTTTGGCACGTCTTCGACCTATATTTGTTTTACAATCGACTAAAATTTCAATTGTTCGATAGAAAAAAACAGCCCAGTGCGAGCCGGACTCACCCACCGAGGTTATACGGTTTTCGGATATTTTCCTGTACTTGTGCTACAAGCTCTTGCTTTTTGCAAAAAATACCTAATTTCTTTGGCAGATTTGTTTTGTCTGGTATCTGATTTTGATATCCTCTCCTAGCGTCTAATAAATGTACGTTTTTCCTAAAGTAAACGTGTATCGAAAAATGTTTTTGTTAAATCACTGTAAGCAATTTTCTGCCTAGAGGCGCCAAATTTTTTCGTTTACCAAAATTAAGCTAAATGTGATGCTTATTTTTTAAACTTTTGTAACGTTTGTATGCTACCATGTCCTACTTATAAAATTGGAATAAAAAGCCATAGGCAATACCATTATCATCATATAATTATTATCGAGGAGATACATATATAATGATTCATGGGCTTCTCTAATTTTTTTGAATAGATTTGGCATCCAGTGTGACATCTGCCTTATTCTATTCTTACAAGCCGTGAAGGTTCGGTAATAAAATGTTTTTTTATATAAAATATATAATTACTCACCTTAGGAAACGTTTTTTCGGTACCTTCGAGAACTATAAAAATAACAGAAGGAGTGTTGGGGATAAACTACTATAATGCATACCGTCTGCACTTTATATATTAGTTATTATATTACTAGCCACCCGCCCCAGCTTCGCACGGGTTATTATTATACATATAAACCTTCCTCTTGAATCACACTATCTATTAAAAAAACCGCATCAAAATCCGTTGCGTAGTTTTAAAGATTTATGCATACATAGGGATATAGGGACAGAGAAAGCGACTTTGTTTTATACTATGTAGTGATGTAAAAAAAATGTCGAATAATTAAAACAAACCAATTTTAGTCAAATCATTTTATTTTGTCGTTTTATCATCTCATTTTAATAATTACGTGAAGAACACGATTTTATAATATTCTCTTAATTTGGCATTTTATTTTAGACATAGGTCCTTACATTACACTCGACTGTTTCACATTTAAAATAAGTACATTAAACTATAGAAAAAATTGTATAATTAATACGAAAATGTAAACAGGACGACGTTTCTTTATTATTATGTACAATCATTTTTATAAAGAACTTCTCATACTTTTACGCCACATATCAAGTGTCAAGAATTCCATTCCTATAATCCTGTATTTATAGAGCAAGTCAATTAAAGTAGGTACGTATAGTTAATGATACAAATGTTGTTAGGTTTTTTAACCCTTGCAATGCCAGAAGGCCTAGTATAAAAGTTGTACGACACTTACTTCTCGATCGCGTTAGCGTATCGGGAGTTCAAATTATGTTTGCCGTTTATTTAAATCATCCGGCAACTTTCATAATATGTTGACCACTCGATACGCTAACGCGGTCGAAAGTTAATGTCGTACAATTTTTATACTAGGCCTTCTGATGCCACAAAAGCGGATAATGGTGCGCAATCCCTTGCAATGTTGTTAGTCAAAACTTTACGTCTTATTTTTGTCCAACGGCAGTACCTTTCGTTACTTTTCCCATTTTACGTGACCTAAGCGACTCTTTTCTTCGAAAACCTTTTTCCGTTACAGCAATTTGCTCTTTGACTAGTTACGTTTCATGTTTCACGGACTATATATTACTTACGTTACCCTATTACTGTTATATATATTGACATTCGACGTGCGTTTGAGATATTTTTTTAGGGTATTGGAACGTTACCGCACTATAATATGATGTTAGTATACGCTTATTATGTACTTTTGAATTAATATACTTGTAGTTAAAAAATATTTGAACAAATTCGTCATCATGAGCTCATGTAAATGCCCTGCCCTTTGTCATTTAGTTACAAGCATTGCAAGCTGCTGTCTTGATATACATATTTATATTTATGTCGTTACTAAAGTTTTGCATTACAAAATCAACTTTTTCCCACATTACGTGGGATTTTTAGCTTAGTAGGATGACTATACTGCCAATTAGGGATTGGAATGCAGGGAAGTATTAAACATTTGCTGCATTTGTAGCTTATAAATGCCTATAACAAGTTTTGATCAGGCTAAGTACGTCAATGTTTGTAAGTTTGTCCGCAATTGTATAGATATATTCGTATTTGTTTATTATCTTTATTTAAATTAATTATATCATAATTACCTTAGGGTGTATTTTCCTGTTGAATCAATTGAGACTAAAAAAATTTAATCTGGACAATTATTGTCCATTGTCTTTTATCAAACTAAACAATTTTACTTAACAATGGAAACTTACGTGTAACTTAATTCTAACAGTGATACACTTATCGAGTAATATATTTGATATTTAAAACTAAGATAGTATACTTACATAAGTTCATAGGAATACGTAGGACAGTTAAACAGAAAAATAAAATTAGTCAGTCTTTATGCATAAACATTATAAATTGAGTAGACGTAATAACAAACAGGTTTAAATGGAAAATAGTTATAAATTAAAGATTAATTGAGGTCTAGTAAAGTTTTAAATATTTACAAAACAACAGTTTTACACAATGCGATAGAAGACTTATAATTCACATAAATATATTTCTTTATTTTATACTAGGTAGTCTCCCTATCTAATTGGTGTTTTGAGAACATATTTCTTATTTAATAGGAGATTGCATTGTCACTAACAAAAATATAATCTTTATATAGGCTATTACCGATTCCAACCGGTACCATGTTTTCTAGTGCATATGATTGGAATGTTATGCTATGTTCTCTGTTTAGAATTTGAGCTTCCCATAAAATATTACAAGTGTATAATATTTAAAATACCTACAAACGTTTATGATACAATAAGATCTCTATAAACTTTGTTTTAGTGCTTAATTTTTAGAAATAGAACACACATTAATCGAATACACCATAACATTCATAGTTTTAAATTATTTATATATTACTCTTTTTACGTCCTATTTAATCATACTTAGGCTGAATATAATTATATGTTTAATTAGATTCATTCTGAGTCAGTTATGGAATTTTATATTAATATCTGATATTTGCCATCAAAATGATCCTAATTCCGTTATCCAACCTTACATAGGTTCCTACAACAGCTTTAATTCAAGTTTACCATCTCAAAAACCAATATGTCCCTTAATCATTTTCACCTTAATCGAAGAACTTTGCACTTTGTCTACCAATATTGAGGTTTCGAGTTGATGGTAGAAAACCGTCCTAACCCTCTTTTCGTTCTAATTTATCATTTACAGGAAAATCGGAAACCACTACGTACGTACATACATAAATATTTCGCTATTTTACTAACTATATACACATAATTCGTTGATGTTTCACGTATATATACATAGATATTTGGACATGGATGATAGTACATGCAGCGCGGATATGTGTGGCGATCGCGGCGCGGGCACACGAGGACGTGGCATGGTGCAGGACGGCCGCGTCGGTGGCCGGGGCCGCTTAGATCGCGGGCAGCAGGGGGCTCGGGGAGCGCGGGGGCCGGCGCACGCCGCTCCACGGCTCCCCCATCATATCCTCGTCTCCCTGCACACGCGCACTCGACATACTCTCAGCGTCACACTCCTCAACTTCCCAACTCTGAGATCGAGATTTTGAGATCATTTAACTTAGAGTAGGGTAGCTACGGGATGTCTAATAGGAACGCCACTATCACAGAAGAGTTGAAGCTCACAGTCGGACCAATCCGAGAGTTATCACTTTTACGACTTGATAGCTTTACCACCGTTTTGAATACCCCTCGGATTGTGTATACAGTTCTGAAAGTCTTCATGCAGATGTTTTCTTAGTTTAAAATAGTAATTGGTCCATTAAGCTTCTTTAAGAGGATTCCTTAAAATGTATGCAGCTATAGTAACTCCTACTGCACCAGAGATGATCAGTTCCTTACCAATACTATATAACTCTACATAAGTGATGATCATCGGCTAATAATGATAATGGTATTGGTACTGATTACTTGATCATCTTAAGTGCTAGTAGACAAGCATCTAGTATGTATTCCTAGGAAAGTAGCCTAAGAGACCAAAATCACCGCGAATCTTCCGTGTCTAACTCGCGAGGAAACTACGGGCGAAATCCCATTAACATTGTGCGTTATTGTGATAATATAAATGCTAAATATTTGAAGTGTCCTGTGTACCTTCACATAATGTACATAATAAATACTGTATTGGCCTGATTTTTTACCCTTTCTCTTAATGGGTTCTTGGATAGTAAGCATCGTATATCGTATCGGAAATAATACGATTATAACAATGCATAAAACTTTTCTGCAAATATGTTAAAGATATATGCATACAGTTTTGAATAGATTAAAAACAACCTTTAAAAGGTGCGGAACAACAGCGCACATTATTGTTGTCTGCCGCTAAGGAGTACTTTTGACAACCTGTTCAATCAAGAAATTTTAACTCAAAACGTGACGTTAATAACACAAAATGCATTGGCGTAATCTGCATCTACATTACGACAACTATAACGGAATTTCGCCTAAGGGTTCGTGCGGGGCAGTGCGAGTGAGTAAACCACGTATTACGGTGTCAACACTTACATATAAGAAGTAATTACCATCATCGTGTGAGGCGCGGGAACCGCGTGCGCGGGCGCCGGGGGCGCAGGGGGCGCCATTGGTGGAGGAGGCGCCGGAGGCGGCTCGGGCGACGCTGCGGCAGGGGAGAAAGAGGCTGGCGCTAGTGGCGACTGAGCTGTAAAAATGAACGTCATTAGTTGATTATTTAAGAAAATATCATAGTTATTGCACATAATTTGGCCTAAAAAGACGTCCATCTGAACTTAGAATACAAAGACAATCGCAACCAAACAGATGAGCAATATATGCAATGCACAATGCAAAAATGCTGCTGGTCGATGCTACCCTCGTGAAACCAGGAGCGTGACTCGAACTGACGCTGAAGAAGCTGTATTTGTCAAAAGATATCTGCATCATCTCCTCTACGTTTTGATAAATCGCACTCCGTCTCTCTTCTATAGATCAATGGTCAGTCTTACTACTACCTTACTGATGGAACGATCTTTAGGATTTTAGTTATTTCTTTACTACTTTAGTACAATCTTTATCCTTCCAAACCCTAAAATCGCCGTCAATAGAACTAAAATACAAACTATGTCAACAAAAGGTATCACAATGTTTCTCAAACACCACTGAAGACGTGCACCACTGATATGGTCGTATTATTGTAACACAAAACGTAAGGTAATTAACTTAATCTTCGAGATTTCATTTAAAACATAAAAGTTAGGCTATTACAATCAATATGGCGGTTTGTTTACATTGTTAGGAGGTTGGATTGACGGGTTTTTTATATGCTTTAAACAGTATTAACTATATGTTACCAGCTGCCGTAAGTGCCAGAACAAACTGGCTCCAATGCACGCAGCAGCCACAGCACAGCTGCAAGGTTGCTCGCCGCAGCGCGCGGTGCAGCGCCATGAACAGCAGGGGGTTCACAGCGGCATGCACGTAGGAAATATGCAGCGAGATTTGGAAGTACATCTGTGGGAGTTTAAAATGTCGTTATTGTCAACAGTGTCCTAGTAAGATTGTTGAAAAACTGGTGGAAATTGAGAAAACTGGGTGAAAAATGATTAATTGGCTTTCTCAGTTTGTTCATTCTGTCAAATAAGTAAAGTGGGGTAGGTAAGAATTTACCGAGGTCGACGGAGAGGGCTGCAAAACCAAGAGGTCAGACTTCTCGGGAATGAGACACCAACTAAAGAAAATAACATTTTCTGCCTTCCGGCCGGCAAGTAGCCACTTGCAGGCCGCTACGCTAAACAAATGCGCCGCTTGCCGACTGCGTCGAGCAGAAAAATAGTGTACTGACCTTGGCCAGTAAATAAGAAAGCCTCAGATCACATGTTTGTCGACCTCAGCTTCGCTTCGGCCGACAATTACACGAGATCTGAGACATTTCTTACATTACAGGCCTCAGTACGTAATCTACTATTTCTGCTCTCCGGCCGGCAATCAGCCAATTGCAGGCCGCTACGTTTAACAAATTCGCCGCTTGCCGACTGCATCGTGCAGAAAAATAGTGTATGTCGGCCGAAAATTACACGACCTCGTGAGGTCTGAGACATTTCTTACTTTACAGGTCTCGGTACGTAATCTACTATTATATAAACGCATGTATGATTTCTACAGTTATTTTCTTAGAGTAGATTGCACAATGACTGCGTATCAGTATGTGAGCTTCTACGTAAAGTTTTAGACAGAAAAAACCTTATTTTTTCCGTGTTGATGGTACCTCATATGCTATATGCGACGTAAGAGCCGGGTGGTGTAACAACGTCACGATGAATAGCGGCCCCCAGAACAGCACGTATGCGGCGGTGATGACGACGAACATGCGCACGCGGCGCACCCCCTCCCGCTCCACCCGCGCCAGGTACCCCCGCATGCGACGGCCCCCGCCCAGAGGGAGATTCGAGCTCTGCATACGATGCTGATGATGCCCGTCCGCTAACGCTCCATCTACAGTCTATCGGAAATACACCTTTAAGCACCAAGTTAGATAACAAACTGCAGGTTTAAATTGATATTTTAAATTTTGCTTTTAAAGCGAAGTAACTACTTAGTTTAAAAGTTTTATCAAGGCAAAGTTTAGATAAGGTAAAGGACGTGTTAAGGATAAAAGTTAAAAATGTGATAAGTAGGTACTTTAAGTTAGAAAAGTTTTATAAAGCGCTATTTAGGTTTAGTTCAGGGTTGATAGTAGTTTAAAATAGTTTATTTAGGTAATTGGTTTAGTGTACAAGCCGTGCGAGATCTCATTTAAATACATCATTATATGTTTCATCAAATTTTAGTTCAGTCAGCCACCGAAAATGATTAAAATATTGTGATATGAAAAAACAGAAAAATTATAATAATATTAAAGGACACACACACACAAGGTCACAGTCGAAAGGGACGGGACGGGGCGGGAAGGGAACATCTGTCAGTTTCTATTAGAAAACATCACGCGTGTGATACGATCCGATCCGAGCTATCACAAGATCCTTGCTGTAGAAATTGACAGATCATCCCGTCCTGTCCCGTCCTAGTGTGTCATCCTTAACAACTTGGTAAAATTAGGAAGAAACGAATGTAAAACGGCCTTTTTTTATAATTTTCAGTGTATTATGAGATATTCACGCGGCCTGACGTTAATATGCTAAAGGGTATGAATAACTACAGTGCAGTCAATAGTCTACGGTTGCAGCTATCGGTATTGATACGACAAGAAGACCTCCGGACACTGCATAAGTTTCACGAGAAACAAGCAAGACAAAATCATCAGTTAGCCAGCGATGTTTTCACAGGGCACTCGCAAAAACGATATTTATAATTTTATTGCTACCTACTGAAAAAATAATAAGAAGTTAACGTGGCATTCATATAGATTACTTCTAGATTTGTTTGCTGCAATATGGATGAAGTTATAGGAATATTTTAAGACTACTACAAAGTAAGAAGTAATTTCATAGTGTCATCCTTTCTGGCAGAAAAATAACAAATCACAATTAAAATCCCGTACTTTCGAGAAATTAATGATCAATCTGTTACCGCCGTTACCCTATGGAAGCATAAACAGTGGCGGGCGCTACCTATTTCACTATGTTGCAGGCAACTTTTCAACGTTCAAATATTTTATACTTCGATAATACAAAAGAAATCACGAAATATGTACGGAATTATACATTTTTCGAGCATTTTTTTATGTGACATAGAATTTCTTAAAACATCATGTCACCACCAGAAAGTATGACATAATCTCATGTTTACAATAAAAATATAGCAGGAGCTGTTTGGATGAAACAGACACACTGCACACTTAAATATTTTCTTCCGTAAAAAGGTACTTCAGTTTTACAACCCACGTAAATTCAAATTTTTATGAAACTTTGGAAAAATATCTACTTAAGGCCATAAACTACTAACCAAGAGTGATTCCATATTTTGTCTTGCAAATTTAACGTGAAAATCTTGCGATATTGGAGCATGCATGAGCTAAGGGCAACATACTTAACAAATAAGTAGTCCTTATCTCGTGGCAATGTGATTGTTTATAGAAAAAGGTATCACTCTGTCGTTTGTCTATAAAACGCTAATGCCGTAAACTTAAATTTAGAAATGGACCTTATCAACAACCGATAAAGTGGAACCTTTTACGAAAAACAAGAACAAATGGTGAACTGTATCAACGATGGTACTTACCCTCGGTCCGACGCTGTTAGGCAACGAGTCCATGCGCCTGTTGTCTCCTGCCATGCTGACAAGCGTGGTTACTAGACCGGCTACTCGTACTGCCTCTACGTTAGCCTGCATGCGATAACATTGAAATTATCCCCCCTGTAGCAACCTACAATGGGCGCCAACACACCCGATATCATTGGGATAATAAGTAAACTAGAAGAGATGACGAGAATAAAATAATGTTCGCCTGTTGTCCACGTTTGACAGTCCGTGTATCAAAGAACTGCTGAAAATGTTCTTTGGGATGGCGTGTGTTGTAATTCAATGCCCGATGTTATATAGGCATACACGTCTGTAATTAGATCAAGTGGTTGTATAACTCTAACGATGATTCTGTTTCTAGCACACTAAAAATATTTCACAAACTGGAAGTTAAAAAAATACAACATCCACCACGCAGACATTGTCATATGCCCGCCAATGCAAATCTGCAAAGTGGCCGGGGTTTTGTTTATTTGCTTATACCTACTCGTACCTATAGGTATTTTAGATTTTTATTGATCTACAATTTAGATACTTTCGTATATCTTTAATTTATTATTTACTGCTTCGTTCTTGTAATATGAAGATTTAACTGAAATTCTTAGCTTAACCACAGATGCTTCTATTATAGTTTTAGCCGCAATTTTATCCATCGGGATGTCTCAACACATCTTAACTCAAACACATTACCCAGAAAGAATACAATGTACGATAATAGCTTGCGTTGCGGGCTAAAGTGGAAGAACAAGCTGAATACCTAATCCGTATTTAATAGTTCAGATATCAGGAATTTAGTTAACCTGTTAAATCTGAGCGGTAAACTCCATACTAATATTGAAAAAAAAAACAACATTCAAAGAATAGGCGAAGCCATAAACGTCTGATGCCATATCCTCTATTTACTTTCAAAACTTACGAGGCAAATTGCTTTTAACCTCCCTATTTCGCAAACATTTAGTGTAAGTATGCTGACTCCAAGGACTTTAAATCTTATTTGTGGCTGGGCGTATTGGCATAGTACCAAAAGCCCAGTGTTGGTGTTTGTTGACAAAAATTTCATGATGGAGGAGGCAAGTTAGTTGCAAAACGATTTAAACCATGGTGATATCTCTGGGGGGAATATAGATAGATTTGTGTTACGCCGAATAAATAGATGTGAAAAATGTATGCACCTACATGAAAGTAATTTTGTACAAACTCCAAGTACAATGCAATATGTTCTTCTAATATTGATTGAGACTTAGTCTAGAGTCCCAAATTTAGTGTACTACTGGTGCTTTATTACATAATACATTGTGTCACATCGAAAATAATGTTACGATTTCCACCATTTTTCGTGTCACTGAAACAAAAACTATCACTAATTCATTAAAAGCTGTGAATGTCGTTATGAACAAGTGATATGGTCAAATGATCATGGAGAAGTCTACATCAACAATAACAATGACTATGAGAACGCAAATGAAACATACTAAGCGACTAATATCCTGCTAACATAGTAGCACTTCTCCATGCCATTGTATCCACCTTCAAACCTAAATTAGCATCATCAAACCTTAGTGAGGTCTCTGTGGAGTTTCTTGAGGTGGAACAGGGTGAGGCCTACGCATACGGCGTTAACGCCGATCCAAAGGGCGTTCAGTACGTAGTGGCGGAAAGGTCCCCGGACTAAAGGGCACGAGGGAGCGGGCCCGTAGGATCCGTAGTGGCCGGCGCTGGCGGCCAGTGCGCCAGATAGGAAGGTCGGGCCGAGATTGATCGTGATCGATGCAAACCAGATCATGAATGTGCCGAAGAGCACGCACTAAAACAAGGGAAATAATGTGAGTGAGTTAGCTAAGTTAATGGTGCTAGATTTAACTAACGATTTAACGTGAGTGACCCGTTTTAAATATTATTTCATATGTTCGAGTCTCACGAGAGTTTAATAGTTAAAAATGCTAGATTTGGCCCCCTTTGGCAATGAAAATAAAACACTAATATAACACGATTTCGTTACAATAAAATGATAAATTTGTGATGCTTACACACAAATTTTGTGTGCTCATAATATGAATGATACAATACAATACAATACAATACTCTTTATTGAAAACCTCGCACAGATGAAATACAGTTACAAGAGAAAATAATAATACAGAACAGTAAGGGGTAACAACAGGCGGTCTTATCGCTAAAGAGCGATCTCTTCCAGACAACCTTTGGGTAGTGGAGTACAGATCAAATGAAAAAATGTATTAGGTGGCACAGAGATTAACAAAAGCACACAAACAACACACACAATAAATATACATACCAAAATAATAATACGATAAAACATACATACATACATACATAAACATACATACATAATAAATACATACGTAAACATACATACATAATATATGTATACATAACGATGAGTGAAGAAGAGAAACGACAGTGTCAAAGAAGAAAAGCTAAGGAAGAGACAGATAGTATTCCTTGAGTTTCAACTTAAAGGCAGTTATAGTTTGAGCACGTCTTACGTCAAGGGGAAGAGAGTTCCACAGTTTAACAGCCTGGAAAGTAAACGAAGAATTAAAAAACTTAGTAGAAGAAGAAGGAACGGATAGTAGTAAGTTATGAGAGCATCTGACAGAATTTAAGTAAGTAAAATGTTCTTTGAGATAGCGGGGAGTTGCAGGGTTAAAAAGTATAGAGTAAAGGAGAGAGAGTATATGAGAGTTACGACGATGACGGATAGGAAGCCACTTGAGTTGAGAACGAAAACTGGAAACATGGTCATATTTGCGTAACCCATATATGAACCGGATGCAAACATTTTGAAGACGCTCAAGCTTGTTTAGTTGCTCCACAGAGAGATCGGGATAGGAGACATCGACATAATCAAGAATGGGAAGAAGTAAAGTTTGAGCAAGCGCAATTTTAGTAGCAATAGGCAGAAAGTTACGGAGCCGTCTGAGAGACCCTACAGCGGCAAACACCTTCCTGCTCACCTTGCTGCTTTCTGCCTGATTATATATATAATCACAGTAAATTATAACGATAAACCACTCTTTATTCCAAAAAAGGACCTAACGGACATCATTTTTGTATTTCAAGCTTAATAGCTTTTTAATTTGTTCAGTAAATATTATTATTATTGCGGTCCGGAAGTCACAGTTAAACTTTACCTTCTTTTGTCTCAACATTTTAACGACAAAGTATTCAGCAAACAGAACAAATTCAATTAGAAAAAAGGTTTTTTTTAATGTCCGTGTTTAGGCGAGAATTTCTGTAAGCCATTATTATTTTTTTGTCTCACACCGCTAGGGATTTAACATTTTATGATGCTTCATCATCTTAGGGTTTTCCAGTTTATGCCACGGTATAAGGAGTCTAGGATCCGCTTAGGCAACCTTATCTGAAGATTTGGCGTTGTCGGTATTTTTTACGAAAACGAATGCCGTTAGAAGTTTTTTAACCCAAAGGGAATAACACCGGTTTCCTCAACATGTTTTCCTTTTACAAAAAGCGATTGGCCAATAGAGATTTCATATAATTTCGGAAAACCGGAACGAACCATGCGCTGAACACGTGACCTTAGGATTAAAAGTTGTACGGCTTTACCTCTGTAAGGCAAGGATGGTATAAATTTCTACATATATGCTCATCAATCGTATGTGTTCTGTTTCAGAAATTGAAGGTATACCATTATGAAATTATCATCCGCAAGATGTAGAAAAGGATGGTTTTTAACATAGAAGTTTTATTAATGTCTATACTCTATACGATGCATTATGAGCCGTGTTCTGCTCCGTGCCTGTATGAAACGGTCGTAAGTTTAAACTCGCTCATTATGAAGCTTAATAGCCCATCCCGTACCTGATCATTACTCGAGGGTGTCCATTAGGACGGGCTTGGATAAATCTGCTCGCTTTTCTTCATTTCAAAATTATGAATAACAGGAATATTGACAAAATTAATATGGTGATCATAAAACTCGCAAAGTATAGCTAAGGATAATTTTAATCCATTTTACAACAGTTCAGGTTATTTCATCAAAACTGGCCTGAATTAATGGAATAATTGGTATCATAATACTACGACATACGACATAATGTTGAACTCGTCAGGTTTAGTTTTATAATGTATAACTCAATATAGGATTTTTACTTAAGTATTCAACCCAAGTGGGTTGTTCTTCAGTTTTAGTGATTAAGAAACATTTTTTTCTAGAAATCAACTGCAATAAAAATATATGCTTAATACGAAAATAACAGTTCAAAGGTCTACCTCAAAGACATTATAGATCAAACATATCGTTTCTTTTTCGTTATAAATGAAGAACGACCCACCAAAAATTACCAACATCATCTATAGTTTATTTTTAAGCAGAAACGTCTCCGATCGACACCAAGAAAAGTGGAGAACCTCATGTCCTCGGGCGAGACTTGAACTTGCGATTAAGGGATGACATACCCTTCGCTCTACCAAATTTTTCCACTTTTCCTTTCTCTTTAAAAAATATGCATGGTGTGTATGGTAACTATTATTTTACCTGAGGGCTGTCCATTAGTAGAGGGGCTGATAAATCAGCTTGCTCCTCTTCATTTTCTGGGAATATGGGGCTGTCATTCAACACCGTTGTCAGCATATTCACTGTTGACACCGTCACCTAAAGAAAACAAAGGACTTGTAACTAATGTTAATTATATGTACTTGTGTACTATATTCAAAAGCGCTCCGCTCAAAGAGATTAAAAGGATCTTTGAAAATATCACAACTCAAATTATGACGAAACTATAGGTAATTCTAACCAACTGTTTAATATGTATGATCTTAATTTTGGGTAGTAAAGGAGCCAAAACTTTAATTAATTTCGTATAATAATAAGGGATCGTAAATTCGGATGCTTTTATATCTAAACTTTGACCTCAGTGCCTACACCGTGTTAGTGTTGAGTAATATGGAAGCGGACGCAGTTTTTTTTTATCACAACTTAGTTAACCAAAAAATGATTTTACTTTTGAAAAAAATTTACTTAATTTTCCACAATCAAAATACGATAAGTACCTATAACGCTCTTTACCGAAGTGTAGGTATGTTAACTAAATTGCGGAAAAACGTTATAACTTAAATAATTTCACAGTTCCAATATCAGAACATTATAAACTATCAGGAAATAGTGATTACCTGATATTTTATAGTTTTAATACAATCCCGGAATCCCCGAACGAAATAATTAAATAATAATTTTAAGAAGCCAACTTCATACTTGCCAAGCGTGTAGGTGTTAAATAATAATTATGAATTTACGATCCCTGATAATTATATATAATTATGTGGAAAAAAACAATTGCTTGCTAAAATTTAGTTATTTCTACTGATTTTTGAGTTATCAAGAAAAATTCAGTAAAATACAATATTATGCTAATAAACTACAAACACTCTGTTTAACAAAGTAGAAAGGCAGAAATTATTATGATTTACGTTTAATTACACCGAAAAAGTATTAAATTCATGAGTGTTTTTAAGGAATAAGGACTCTTAAGAAATTTCAATAACGGTTACCCTAATTGTGTTTAGATATAGTAAAATAACAAATAAAATTCTTAAACATTATTTCTTTAGAAATTAGAAAGTTACGATAGGTCTCAATAAAAAGAAATGTATTTTTTACTTCACACGATTCATCCTAAAACGAATGACTTTGGACAATAAGGACGAAGACAAAGGACAAACGCTGAATTCTCGTTTTTGTTCGAAGTTATAAGTGGACACATTAAGAGCACTTGGCTCCAGGTTTCGAATAATTCCATACTTAATTTTTATGGCGCAGAGAACTTTTGTAACCACAGGAATTATTGATGGTATCAAATTGCTACAAGGATATTTTATATTCTCAGCAGAGACAGGAAAATTGTTACTTTTGTGTAGAACTTTGAGACGCTCTTTGTGAGAGAGGTAGGTACAGTCAAGGCCTTTAATTTTTGACCCTCTTAAGGTTGGCATTCCTGTCAAACTGTATTGAAATTCAGAGGAAAATTTTACAAAATAGGTATTTACGAATCACGGTCACGGTCACCGCGACAGTACTAGTGAACTTTAGTACTAGTGACATAACGTGCCCATGTCGAGTACAGTCAAGTGCAAAAATATGGTTCGACATAATCGACTCATAGATATGGTACTACGCTCTTATTACACCGGCATAAGGTGCTATGGGACATATTTTTAAGTAAGATGTGCACCACCTTATTTACTAGTACTTCTACCTTAAGTATCCAGAATTTTGTAACTTTTATGTTGTATACATATATAAAAATAATTATGATATTGTCTTCTGTTACCGCGATTGTTATTCATTGAAATTAAACACTTTAGAACGGATTAATCGCGTTTATTAACACCATGATCCTACGTTTCGAGCCCTTTACAGCACTCGTTTTCACAGGGTTAAGATGATGACTGAGAGAAAAAAAGTCTCTCAGTCATCATCTTAACCCTGTGGAAACGAGTGCTGTAAAGGGCTCGAAACGTAGGATCATGGTGTTAATCAACGCGATTAATCCGTTCTAAAGTGTTTAATTTCAAAAAATAATTATGGTTGGCATGAATGATATGTATATGATCGTAAAAGTAAAAAGTTTCAGCAACGTCATCATGGAGTTTAAACCTGCTAAGATTATCATTTTAACATCTATTTGGAGCCTAGAAGCCGGATGTTTATAAAACTACCCATATAGTCCCTGAAAGGAAAGTGTTTATCGGTGATTCCTATGGAACAGCTAAAGTATGACCATACTTATACCACTTAGACCATAGGAATCACCGAATCTTATATGCTTACGTAATATTTATGAAACTGACTTACTCGTATATGTGATCCCATAATGAGGTCCATTTTAAGTTTCTTACTGTTTAAGGATGACTCACACAAGGACGGGACGGGACGAGACGGGACGGAGCGAGGCGGGACGATCTGTCAATTTATATAGAAAGAATCACGTGATAGCTATGAGCCCTTGGATGTCACGTGAGGTTTTCTATAGGAACTGCCAAATCGTCCCGCCCCGCCCCGGCCCGTCCCGACCCGTTCTAGTGTGAGGCATCCTTTATTAATTGAGCTAAGGAATGAAGTTTAGTGTAATCATTGCAATACCGTCTAGCCTTTTATTTTTGTGCTAATAAGTATTTTGATTTTAACTTAAACTTCTAATTATAATTGTCTATGAAAAGAAAAAGAAGTCTCTATTAAGGTGAAGACACTTTGATCATGTGACCTTAATACGTATTACGTAGTAGACTCACTGCACTGATTTCATTATTTACTACACTAGAAGAAGACACATCCTTTATGTTAGTGTTTAAGCAGAAATTATTCCATCCCCGTTATTACACTTTCAAAACCTTTCTCTCAAGGACGCGCTACACGCTTAGACTTTCAGCTTGATAATGTAATTTAGTTAATGTCTTAAACCTTGCGGAAAGCATAGTCGCGCATAATTAAGGCCAAGTTAGTCTATATTTATTCAATAGTTCATTATTATTGTGATATTATCAGAAATATAAATATTTCATAATAATAACACTTTAACACATACGTGGTATATAGTACACGTAATTTTAAAATTATCACCATCCACACGTCATCGATTTCATGATGATTCATCAATCAAGCTGCGACCATAACAAATGTCACTGCGCTGAAACATATATTAAGGTAAATTAACTAAATTCGCAATTAGCCGCTCGTAATTTTTCATTTTTTTTGCGTTGTGAGTATTAGCGGCTATGGTAAACTTTCGGTTCTTAAACTCACCTGCTTCTTTTTCTCTCATTTAAAATTGTTCGGTTTCTTTTTAACAAAAACAAATCTAATTGTACTACTGGCGATATTCATAAACGCACATCAAACACAGTTTAGCTAAATGATTGTTTTTCTTTATCTGTCTGTTTGACATTTGCCTTGTTAGAAAGGGAGAAAACATAGTTTATTAAACATCAGTTATCTTTTTTATTAATAAGGAGTACGTATTCAGGATATGGCGGTAAGGTATGGCGTTTAGTTTGTGCTTCAAAAATTGTAACCATTTTTTACGTGAAAAATATATCTAGTTTAAAATCTCAAGAGTATTCAACAATACACCTTTTCAAATACTTTCAAACAAGCGTCAGGAAACTTAAATTGCTCAGAGTGGTACAAAAACGCAAAAGCTTGTAATTAACCGTTTGAACTCGTCGAACCTAGCCTTAATTAAGAGCGAGCCCAGACTTACGCGAGGGATGAATAGTGCTACCCAGAATAAGGTAAAGAATGCTAAGTATAAGGCGCGCTAAGGTATCTATGTTTATGGTTTATATATACTTACTAGATATTCCTTTATTTATATGATACAAAATTGTAATTGTAAAATACACTGTTCATACAATATTATAACATTATTAATAACAATATATTATTATGTTGGCGTAGGGATGTGACGACCCCATCGCCCACTGGTTTCGATCGGTGCAATCAGTCAACGCAGGGCAGCTTGTGGCGAGCTGTTGGGGAGTAGCGACCCCACGTACCTGAGCGCTCCTGGGGGACTCCGTCGTCCGACCAAGTCCTCCGCCTCTGGCTTGCCTTAACCGGCCGTCCAGAGTGGGGTCGCGAGAGCTGTGTTCTCGAGGGTAGATGTGGAAACCTAAGTGGCGAGTTGGCTATATGTTTAAAGTCCAGTGACACCTCTCTACCCCCAGCCCTCATACCGGTGTTGCCCTCGAGCCATCTTAGATGTCGCTTTTTGTGGGGGCCCATCTTATGTGGGCGAGTCACCGTCTGCCGGAAATAAAATTGATTACCATTTTGTTAAGGCAGACGTCCGATTTTATTCTCCATAACCCTGTATTTAGTCCAGCATTTTCACCTAATAGTCCAGTATATTTTAGATTCCATTAAATCTCAATAGTCTTTACACCCTCGCGGGGGCTGCCTCTGCGTGCGTCCCATGACTCGGGCAGGTGCAACATCCGCTCGGTGTACCCCTTACATTTCATTAAATTGTCGAAAGGGCCTCTGCGTGTTGGCTTCGGCTCCGCGTACGCCTCCCAAAGGTCCGGAACACCATTGTTCCGTGATGGGAAAGACATACAAATAAGATTATGTAAGTATACAGGTTGCCTGGCTGGTCTAGAAAATTGACATAAAGGTTTAGTAAACATCCCCTGGTTTTCGAGATATTTGCACTTTTTGCCCCCATTTAACAAACGTGAATGTTTGTGAGATAAAAAAGCAAAAACCTGAAATTATGAAAAGTGAAAATATCTCGAAAACCAGGGATTTTTTACAACCTTAAAGTTAATATTGTCTTCTGTTACCGCGATTGTTATTCATTGAAATTAAACACTTTAGAACGGATTAATCGCATCTTAACTCTGTGAAAACGAGTGCTGTAAAGGGCTCGAAACGTAGGATCATGGTGTTAATAAACGCGATTAATCCGTTCTAAAGTGTTTAATTTCAACCTTAAAGTTGATTTATGGACCAGCCTAAGGTGCCCGCTTTGTGGTTTGACGCTTAGCCGTTAACTACCGGACAACCTGTACCTAAGTACCTATACAACATACATGTCAATGTATTTAAATGTATTTTATTTTATGGTCATATATCGCTGATTTAATGGTGAAGACCGAACATTCCATGGGAAGTCTGTGATATTCAAAGCACAATCGACGATAAAACCCTGCATCCATTTACATTTCCAAGGAAAAGCCCATTTAGGTATGTGCTAAATATTTATATCTATATCTTGACAGAGTTATGTTAACCACATGCTTAAATATTAATACCAAAGCCAGCAAGACGTTCGAATGCGGGTGCAGAGGTGTCTTTCAAAGGCATCTCTGCATCAGAAATTCAAATAAGACTGCACGTGTGGGAGGCACTCGTCGAACATTACAGGTATGCTGCATTTGGTCTGCGGTTATCACACTGATGCGTATCCGAATACCGCTCCGGTGTGTGAGCGAGATGAAGCTATGTTTAGCGGTTCTCGCCACCTAAATAAAGCATTATGTGGGCAGTGGATCACGTACTCGAATAAATTCTTAATTTCCTTCTCACTAATGAACACGGGTTACCGCCGTATTAAATTGTTAGAATGTCAAATAACTGCTATTAATATAGCATAATTTTCTAAATTTTATTCCCACTCCATTTTCATTTCTTCGGACTTGAATAACTAAATCATTTCTTTGTCAGTCCTTAATTACTGAGGATCGATCGTGGCCACTTGTTCTTATAGCTCAGGCGTTTTATCTCCATCGGCTTCGATCTATCCGTGTCCTCGATGTTTGATGACGAATTCCATAACTGTTATGATTTATGGAAGTAGGTGCAGTTATCCTAAGTATATTTGTACACATAAATAGCCTCATCTGTCGGTAGTCGGCATATCTGACCTATGCTCAAATTAGACATTATTAAGGCAAAAATTATTAAGGCAATCCGGGCTTTTCATGCACCATTTTAAAAGTAACTACTAAAAGTTCAACTGTTAATGCGAACGAAGTCGCCGATTCAGCTAGTATTCTACGAAAAAGAAGAAGTTAATATTAAGAAACGCAGCGGTTTACTGATTATGTATAAATAAACCGCTGTTTCGGTTAAAATCCCAGTTTCTCCCATACTCGTACTTCAACTTAATACTCTTCTCCTTCTTCTTCCTAGCGTACTTCCGGCGTATGCCACGGCTCAGTGAGCCTAGAGTCGGCTTCGATAACTAATCACAAGATTTGGCGTAGGTGCTAGTTTTACGAAAGCGACTGCCATGACCTTCCAACCCAGAGGCCTTATTGAGATTAGTCCAGTTTCTTCACGATGTTTTCCTTCACCGAAAAGCTATTGATACCTAATATCAAATTATATTTCGTACATAAGTTCAGGAAAACTCATTAGAACGAGCCGGCAGGATTTGAACCAACGATCTTCGGATTCAATGTCGCACGCCTTACCCGTGGGCCACCAACTCTCTCCACTTCATACTCGTAGGTAGTTTAAGGCAAATTCATAATATTTTAAGATCTGCATACAGTATATTTTACAGAACTGATAATGCAATATAGAAACAAAACATTGTCTAAGAGATCTCTTATTCTTTTTTGTTTCTAACAGCTTTGTCTAACATAAAAAACTCGTTAACGCTGTGCTAACAGGAATCGTATGCAATGGAAAGTTTTAACGAGTACAAATGGAAATAAAAGAACAATTTATTAAAGACAGATTAAAAAATCGGCAACGCTCACGTTAAGCCCCTACAGTCACAGGCGCCTATAGGCTTTAGTAAGCACTTACCATCGATATGAGCTTTATGCTTTTTGCTAGGTACCAACGGTGCATAAAAAATAGCTGCTGTTGCTGTCCAATGCAAAAACATACCTACCTATCGTTATATAAGTACATAAGTATTTAGGTAATGAATTTAAGATAAACTTGCGATGGTTAATTTATAGGACTGAGTGAAAGTATAATTGGAGTGTAACATATTTTGGTACAAATAACCTAAGAATATATTTTTCACTTCTCCTGCTCGAAAAGTCCACTTTACGTCGAGGCTAGGCGACATAAAATCGCTTTTATGCTCTAAAGCAAGATTGCAAGTAAGATTGCTCAATTTAAGAATTATTATGGCAGAAGAACATCGCAATATATGCTGCCAGACTTAATTAATAAACTACCACCGGAATGGAAGGTTAATCTAACTCCAAACAATATTTCACGTTACCTCAAAAAGGAAATGTTGAAACAGATGGAAACCGATAAACTCAGCATGTGACGTCACTTAACATGCAAAGTAGGTAAATTATTATATATACCTATGTTGTGAATTACTTACTTTGCGCAAATTGCACAAATGGTTGAAATAATTTACATAGTTACATAACTGCAGCATCCTGTATCGGTCGAGCGCGGACCGGTTCCTTGCTAGTTAAGGAAAACAACAATTATTGTACCATAGCAATAAAGTTCGCTTATCTGTTTAAGTGGGTAAGATTTTTATTGTTACCAAATATTTAAGTGGAATTCGAGTATCGAGACAAACCACATTGGTTTAACGATACTCATGTATGTTATGTTTATACTGTTTTTGTAATTGTTTTTATAAATAATAAATAATAATAATAAATCGCAGGCAGCCGGCGCCCGCCGCCACTTACGAGGAGCGGGTGAGAACGACCGCGCCCAAGCATGGCGTTTGGCGGATGTTTCTTTTTCCACGATTTGATATGAAATGGAACCTTTTTCTCACAATTGAAGTGAGAAGAAGAGTGTATATCTCGGTCATAAATATACCCATTCTATCCTCAACTACTATGTATATTGGTAGCGTCGTAAATAGCCTCGGCTAAAATGGGTTACTTAATGTACCTTGTCACATACAATCAATCACATAATTTTGATCGAACTTCGCTCGACATGTTTCTACTTTCTATGTATATAACGAGTTTGTTGGTCATCATCCGGAGTTCTGCCGCAGCCCAAGGCATACATGCTTGGAATTCTAATGCATGCTCGAAATCCTATTCTAATTAATGTTTTAATAAATATGATAAATAAGCGGAGTATGTTTTGTATATGTACAACAGATACCTACCTACATTTTGCACAAATGATGTCTAGTAAGTAAAAATATAAAAAAAAACTGTGTAAAGACTTTGCCAGTTTGTTCCCGGCTACAGGTCTACTTTTGTTGTATGTTATCGTAGCTATTAGGCCTACATCACACTATCATATATCTATGATCATGGATCTGCATATGCCTCCCTTTTTGTACGCGTGAAGATCTACACACCGAAAAAAAAAAACTACAATACTAACAGAACGTGTAGGTTGTAAAAATGTAGTTACTCTAATTAAAATCTAGTAGTGAAAATTAAAAATGTTGTATCGATTACAATATGCTTTGTAAACAACATTGTACTTATTAACAACTACATTCTTGAATTAAAAATGCAATCGTAATTAATACAAAATGTTAATTTTATTTACATATGTATCGTAATACGTACAAAATGGTATATATTCAGAAAGATACCAGCGTAAATTGTACACAAGAATTGTACATTGTTTAGAAGTTTGACGTTTAAAAATTTACTTGGAAGAGATAACGTGTTTTGACTCCATGTTTACAAAGGGCCCTGTGTGCGTAGCCAAGATGCCAATCGCTCACGCTCAGTCGCTAACGAAACGCAACTGTCATTGTCACACTAATAAGGAAGAGTGATAGAGAGAGGTAGCTACGATACGTTATTAAGCGTGAGTGATTGGCATCTTGGCTAGGCACCCTGTTGTCACATATACAACAAGCCATTTCGGTATATGTAACTAGATTCTGGTTAGCAGTACGAGACTTTTTTTCTAGTGTTCTTTTGAGCTCACCTTCTTTTGAGCTCAAAAATAATTGCCAAAATTCGATTCATAATTCACGGAACAAATACGAAAAACCTACATAACAGTTAAATTGAGAACCAAGAGAGTTCTTTGAAAATGGTGACTATTGTATTCGTACAGAAAAACTCGATGCTGACGATCGATTGATGGACAGATAATCTGCGACGCTCCGAATAAGAATTAAGCTGTGGTTTGTGGGTATGAATATTTTTTACGGATTTCTATTGTACTATGGAAAATATTAAACTCGTTCTTTGGCCCGGGCTTTTAGTCAAATACCGCTTATTGTAGACTTATGTAAAACCGTTAAAAGAAAAATACGTCAGCGATATGAAAATAACAATTCTATTTCAAAAATAGCAAGTAGTTTTTACAATGCGAAAATCGTACAAACAAATTCAAAAGCACTCGCGTCCTTTTATTATGGATAGTTTTTTGGCGAAAACATGAAAACTACGACCAAATACGTTTAAAAATATATTTGGTCTAGTCGTTCGTTTTATGTCCTATCTTCCGGAATTTCTTTACATTATTTGGATCTCTCGATCAGAAGTTAGAGTGGGGGGAGGACATAGGTACCTTTTAGACTTTAAGAACGATTATTTCTTAAAATATTCGACAAATCAGATAATATGCCACTAGTAGATATTTGGCAAAAATATTTCTTTGACATTTACATAGTTACATGGAGCTCCCTAAATTTTTTTCGAAGTTTATATGCAAAACTAAGTAGTGGGACACAATATAGTTACTGAGTAAAATCGCTGTGACATACGGACGGGCGGTCAGACGGACGGACGGACATGACGAAATTATAAGGGTTCCGTTTTTGCTACGGAGCCCAAAAAAAACTTGCAGTTAGCTATTCTGCTGTCGTTACAAGACATGTTCCTATATAGACTTCACCTCTAGTGCCGATAGCAATTTGTTTATGAATACATAATAATTATACTCACCAATAGTAGAAACGCGGTCTCGACCAGCGAGCATTTGTACACTGGCTGGCATCGGAACACTGCGATACCGAGCGGCAGCAAAATGGCGGCGCGCGCGCAGTCCACTACAGCTTGGTGGAACAGCAACCCGTGTGACCACCTGCAACAAGACAGAGGAATTTCAGCTTAGGAATTCTCAGAGATTAGATTAGGAATATTTAGACCCACAGGCCGGAACACACTAAGGATGACTCGTGCTAAACCGGACTGGGAGTACGGGCCAAATGATGTGTCAATTTCTACAGAAAAAAGCACGTGCTAGCTCGGAAATCACGTGACGGTTTCTATCGAGTTTGACTTCGAGCACGAACACACTGGCAACAGTGGCAACTCATATCAGAGCCTATACCACGAAAATCGAACGATTGCGGATTTGTAACTCCATCTCTGTCACACTTGCATATTGGAGTGAAAAAGAGGTTTTCCCGTCAATGCCAATTTTCGATGTTCGTGGTAGGCATGCAGTTTAGCTATCCTTTTCGACGCCATGTTAAATACAAACGCTCTCACTGTGTCAGTAAAGTTGAGCTTTATGATATGTTTATAAAGGTCTATATTGCTCTGTGGTTTGTGACCGATTAATCCGTCTTTGGGTTAAACCTACGGTGCAAATAAATACGTCTTTTGCATGGAAAAGTTTAGAAGATCTCGTTCAAGAGCTGGAGTCAATACTCATCTTGGATAGGAGCACTCTCCTGTCAAAGATGAGAGCACTGCATATTTCATTTGACGTTGCACTTTCGAGGCATACAGTCTGAAATACATCATTGTTTCGTGTGCTTCGAGTTTTAACAGTGGCAGCGAGATTTTTCTTTTCTTTTCCATTACTACGATATTGCACCTTTTGCAAATTAAAAGAATGTAACCAAAAAAACCACGTGACTCAGTTGTTGGACCAATGAGATAATTCCATATGATGCATTATGACAGATACAAAATAATGAAGCCTTATTGGCCAAATGATCAAATCACGCGGTTTTGTTTGTTTACATTCTTTTCAACTTTATAATTGAAAGAGAAATAGCAAAATTCCCGGCGTCGAGTGGGATTCGAACCCACGACCTCTCTGGCCGGTCAGATCGCTCTGCCAATTGAGCTATCGACGCCCGATTGACCTCGGCGAATGTTTCCAATTTTTCTGTCATTTGGTTATACGCCTTAGAGAGACGCGAAGCAACATTTCTTTAAACTGTAAAATTGAAAAATTAGTCCGCAAACTTCTCTGCTTAATACAAAATGAATTTACATTCATTTAATTTGCCAAAAGTACAAGGTATAGGGTAAGCTCCCATTATTTGGTGATACTTCTAATTTGGTGATATTACACAGAAAAAAAATACTTAAATACGAAACACAACGAATACAAGAAAGTCGAAATCGTTCAATATTATATTGATATTTGAATTTGAAGAATTCGACCCTCACCGAATTTGAAGTATCACCAAATAATGCGAGTTTAGCCTAACTTTAACGTACTTAAACCAAAATGCAAATTGCAGGCTCTATTGTACAATTCATCATCATACACATGTTACGTGAATGTATAGACACAGCGCGAACATTTCTCCGCGTAACCAACGCATTCCATTCACCTGCGTATCGGATCATTGATTTTGTCGTTAGCTGAAATCCGGGGCACGGGCATACATGCTAAGCTTTATATTCTAGTATAGTATAAAACGCGCTCATGATAGCGAAATAAAAATGAAAGAAACAGACAATCGATCAATTAATTAAGATTATAGATTTTTTACAAGTTTTGAGTCGTTTTAGCTGAATTTGCACTACAGATAGAATTATAAAACAAACGGTCACCGCGTGCATCGGTTCTTCAATCTTTTATCCCCATTAATTCTACTCTACTGTAAACTTTCAATTTAAATTTTTGATTTTTATTGTGGATTTATTTAGATTTTATTGTAATAAAATTGGACATAAACATTGTATATAATAATAGCCGTAAGTCGACAATGTATGATTAATACGAATAAATGAATATGAATATGAATAATAAATACTTATATTTTTATGGTTATTTTAAAGATCGTCTAATAAAAACATCTTTTTCGATACTTGATTTTGGTAAAGGGTTTTGGATGGGGCTAGGGTTTTTAACATATATAAAAACTACAAGATTGGGTTCGCCTTTGACGTTTCTAAAAAATTTAGAAGTTTCCATTTCAAACTTATTGAGACGAAAGTTATGGCCATAATGACAAGTTTTGGACCTAAAATTGTTCAAAATATCGGATACTATTTTGCTTAAAGGTGTTGTTGTTCATGTTATAGGCTAAAACACCATCATAAAACCATAGGATTCACACTGAAGGTCATTGGCGTTGGGTATCCTCTTAAGACGTTATAAGAGTTTCTACTAAATATTATTAGGAAATTTAGAGCTAAGTCCCATGCAGGTGGCACGATATCGTGTATTGGAATATAGCGGAAATCCTTGAGGGAGGCCTTTGTTCAGCAGGAGACGTCTGTAAGCTGAATAATAATGATGTGTTCCTCAACTCCTAGCTGTTCAAATAGTTAATTTAATTAACTGCCTTAACCTTAACCTTTAACAAGAACAGTTAAGAAGGACTCCATTATAGAGCAAGTAAATTAACAACCCATTATTAATTCCATTTCAATAGTTGCATTACTCAATAGTTCTGAAATAGCTATTCGTATCCATCTCGAACCCTACCGACACAATTTATTAGACTCTTAGCAGATAGCTATTTTACTCTTCTATTTAATAATGTAAAAGTAACCTTTCTGTATAGACAATAAAGTTCATTTCTTAGAAATAAAATACAGGATCCAAAATAGTAATACCTCAATACGTCAGTTAGGGACTTGTTTAAATTAAGTGCTTTAACAATTAAAATTAAGAGGTTTATTAAATGAGTCTATTGAAGCCAAACTGCCCTTGAGGTTAGGTACTTGGGGATATAATATGAGTTATGACGTTCAATTTATCTTTAACAAAAGAAAGGTTTTGGCATTTAAGTGGACGGGAAATGAGAAAAGATGTGAAAGTATTTATAAAGGTAAACACAAAAGGCTTCTTCCACAACATAAACAGTATTGGGGTAAGGGTCCTAGCAAAATGTATTTGTAACGTCGAAAAAATGGAGTCAGAAAAGAAAGCCCGTAAAGATTTTAAAACCATTGGATAGTTGGGTGAACCATTTGAAAAATAACAAGATTCAAGCAACATAACCAAGCCACTTTTTAATTTGAAAAACGTAAATGGACTTTTTTAAACACTTTATTTTGAAAATATTCGACAAGAACTATCTAAGCAGTGCCTCTAAGTATTAAATTTCGTCAGTGTTAGTAAAAATCTTGTGTAGGTAGTTTCAATTTAAGCTAAGTAAATATCTTGGAGACGGAGTGATGCCCGAGCCGCGAAGGTGACAACACCACTCTGTCTGTCCGACGATGTCTGCCCGATGCAGACGAAACATGTCACGCCTATTGTGATAAAAATACGTGAGTGTTAACCGTTGCAATTTTAAAGGTAATCTATATACTCGTAAATATCCGCACTTAATACTGTTCACCGTTTTGAGGAGTTCTACGATTCCAAATCTACGATGACAGATACATACATATGTATAATCTACATAAAACTCTCTTTTCCCGATGGGGATTTAAAAAAAACAGTAGTTGCTAGTAGTCACAATTAAGTTCCAAAATAAAAGTAAACAAAAAATACTCGACACATTTCCGAACTATAAGTTAACTAGCGTGGATAAATTGAACAATTCACGCGCGTTTAGTAAATTGATTAAATTAAGCCAGCCGGGTACATAATACCAATTTACGAGGAACAAGCAAACTGAACCAATAACCAGCGGTGGCATGAACCTGCGACGCTTCCACGAATCTCAAATTACCGTCATCCCTTCACAGCGTCACGAAAAGTGGTTAAAAGAAGAAATACTTTATCGTTCAATCCATCTATCATCCCCCCCGTGATTGACGAGAAAAGTGCCCGGAGAAATGTTTTTGCTATTAGGGATCTTATGATGCGGTGTAAAATATTAAGTGGCCTTGATTATTGAGGTTATGTTGAAGTTTTTTTTCAGCGGTTTAGTTTTTTTCAACAAACGATAAAACATAAGAAAATACTAGTAGATAGGTACTCGGCTACGGTGACCGCTTTCCATCAGGCGGGCCGTATGACAATTGGCCACAGTCGTGGTATTTTAAAAAAATTGTACATTCCAACTCGCATGACATGCCTTCTTTACTCAAAAAATTACTGCTTGGAGCAGTCGCAAATAGATTAAGAAGAACCACTGCAGCACTGGTGTTGCCAAAAAATCGCTTTGCGTGTACACTTGTACAGTCAGCTCTTATGGTTATACAAATAAGATTGTCTCAGATATTTTTGCAGCTTCATAGCGGAAGATACTATTGCAGGCGACTGTACAATAAATGCTGCCAACTAATTCAATATTTTTTTTCAAAAGATTAAGGTTAACGACTTTATTTCACGAAACCCTAATGCGTTTCTGATCACCATTAACCTACTTTTTATAGACCTGATCTTTGGGAATGTTCATAGTTTTTCCATCTTAATGATCTTTTAGCAGGCAAAGACGCTGTTCATACTTCGAAAGTTGTTTTATGTAATGGAGAAAGTTCTGCAGAAAATTGTTGGGTTTACCTATTTATTTGATATATAAATATATAATATCAATTACGTCGTTAGCTCGTTAAAATACGCTCAGATCTGTTCGTCGTATAACGATGGCAGGTATCGGACTCATTGGTATCTGATTCCAAGCATACGCAGATTTAATTTACCAGACACATCCTACAGAATCATCGGTCGTTCGAATCTGAGCCAGTATCTGTAATTAATATACATATACAAGCAAGAATATGAATAAAGTAAAATTAAAAGTCATCCACAACATCCTTATTGAGCTTACTGTGGGACTAGGTCAATTTTGTGTAATAACTGTAATAAGATTGTCCCATATTATTTATTTATTTATTTTGTTTATGTTACGTTTTTAACCTATATTCTGAGAACCGAACGCGGAGCCAACAACAATTCTAATAAAATCGAAGGGGTGCAACAAGCGAATGATGCACCTACCCGAGTCATGAGCTTTAAAGCTTTAAGGACTACGAGTGTCAATAGATTTCAAAATACACAATCATTACAGTTTTTTTTTTAATTCCGATATTTCTAATTCCAATTTGTAACGAAACTGGAAAATTATTTTAAGTCGTTACAAAATATAGACAAAGCTGTTCCAATTCCGTTGTCTTGTAGCCCGATACCTTTGGAGATAAAAGACGAAAATAACAAGCTTCCAAACTGATACCCTTTGTGTTGTCAATCTTCGATCTCACTGTCTTCGCCAAAAAGTAGGCCAGCGCTTCACTAAAATTTTGAAGCTTAATAGTGTGTTTCTTCGACTGAATAGCTTGATGTAGGCGAAACGTAACTTGCATAAGATATCAAAGAAAGTAACCAAAAATTTGTTAACACTGTTAAGCTAAACATCTAAATTATTAAGAGATAAAATAATGCTTATTTACAAAAGATAATGTGACGCTTTTCAATGTGGCGCTAAATTTCAAAAAAGCCACTTATTCATTAACATCTGTCATCTATTACTATCTTACACACAGTACTAATAGACGGAGAACTTGCCACGACAATAGGTGTATAATTTACATATAGAGCCACGAAACCCTCTAGTTATTGTGCCATACTATCATTATTTATTAATCCGAGTGCCTGGCGGCTGTTCAGAGGTGGATGTGTTTGTTGCTCTTTATCGTCGCCAGGAGGGGCAATCGACTGGATACTTGCGTCTGTATTTCTGTACACACCATTTTGAAGGTCTATTGTAATGAAAAAGTATCGACACAGACTTCTATAAATGAGACGACTTTGGCACTTTCTACCACACCTTGGACGTCACCTGGCACAACTTTTCCCCTAATCAAAATGCCTGAAAATATTATATTTGAATTTAATATAATCTACATAATATTAGCTATTATATCACATCAAACTCAGAGCTTTACATTGCACACCTTCAATCGATTATGAAGCCCCTTTGTTGCCCAACCACTGCTACACTCACGGCCGAACAACTGCCATGTATCCGGATTAATTAGTAATTATAGTATGGCACACTTACTAGAGGGTTTCGTGGCTCTATATGTAAATTATACACCTATTTCCGTGGCAAGCTCTCCGTCTATTAGTAGTGTGTGTAAGATAGTAATAGATGACAGATGTTAATGAATAAGTGGTTTTTTTTTAAATTTAGCGCCACATTGAAAAGCGCCACATTATCTTTTGTAAATAAGCGTTATTTTATCTCTGTGTATAAATTGTACACCCATTTCCGTGACTAGCTCTTAAACCATAATATGGACTACTGACTTCCTACAAAATCTTTCATCCTTCCTACAATATCGTGGTAACACACATCAGGGAGGTTACCACGATCTAATGCGATTCAATTTAGGACCTAAACTGTGTCGCTGCCATACAACAGGGCCATTAACATGGCGCGGCGTAGCGTTTGGTAAAATCTTTAATGGTGAATAAAAGAGCCGAGTTTTAAGCGAGGCCGTTACATATCTTCTTCTTCTTCGCATTGCCTTGGCTCATGACACGGCTTAGGGAGTCTGGGGTCTGCTTTGGCAACTTATGCCAATATTTGGCGTAGGCGCTAGTTTTACGAAAGCGACTGCCACCTGACCTTCTAACCCAGAGCTCCCGGCTTCCTCACGATGTTTTCCTTCACCGAAAAGCGATTGGTAAAATATCAAACGATATTTCGTAAATTAAGTTCCGAAAAAAATCATTGAAAGTCGCACGCTTTACCGCTGAGCCACTAACGCTTGCATGCGAGTGTGCGAGTTGGTTACTCGTACGTCATTAAATTTTCTGTCAACAATACAATTTTATATGTGTTATACTATCACAGACTAAACAGTATGTATATCTATCTACTCCAAATTATCTATTCAAATACATACATCCCTATCATAAACCTTTGACTATCTTGTTATTGTATCGTATCAGCTAAAAACAGATTATTATGAATAATAATCCTAACCCTCTAATCAGTATTCTAAGAGAGCACTAAAGTATTCATCTCATGGATGGCTTAGTTCGTATTTGTTCGTGTTACGAATATTAAGTATAATTATCTCGTTGGCTTCATTGTCCACGCAGATAGCAAGCTAACCCTTTATATTTATGAAAAACAGATGATTGTTTAAAAAACGGAAGAATAATTTTGGATAAAGATAATATTTTCGTCGGATTTTTAGGCGTTGGGATTGAGCACAGCGTAGGGATGTATTCTATACAGTGAGGTAACTTCATACGCGGCCTGCGGCTCGGCTTGGGGGTCGTGTAGAGGCTCAGGGCGGTTTAAACATGTGTATATTGGCTGTTTATGTTACAAAAGACTGCCATATTGAATTTCTTTAGGGTTGATAAATGTTTTTGATAACCTTTCAAATCCTCAATAATCGATTTTAATTAAATCAAAAAGACTTTTAAAGTAGAACCAATTTTCAACCAAAAAAAACTTATGTTTGATCCACATGGATTCACCTTTTACAGTCTGATTGGAAAGTAATTTCTATTTCACACACCTTGAAAGAGACCGCCGAATTTTCATAGAAATGGACGTCTTACATTCATAACTTTACAACTGAAACAAAAATGGAAAAATTCGCCGCGTCGAGCTGGATGCGATCCTGCGACCTTTCTGAACAACACCTAAATCGCTCTGCTCATTATAAAATTGAAAATTTCGTTCGCAAACGTTTCTGATTAATACAAAATTAAGTCTCATATATGGTCGGCATTCTGTTACTATTGACTTAGTTTTGACTAAAAACATGAAGGACGAAGACTGGATGATGCTCATATTTTTCCACACTGACTGCTTTTTCTGCTCTAGTACTTTGCAATGAGTTTTTTGTTGACTATCTTTTTATTAAACGTAGGAGCCCACTTTGAACATGTAACCCACAATATAATTTTAACAAATTACTGTTGGTGGTTTCTCGCTTTTTGCCCGCTGCTATTTATTAGATTTTTTTTTATTTCAAAAATTTAACACAGCATTACAGTTTAATACCAATGCACTGTGAAAATCATAAATTATAGATAAAAAAATAATATATAAGAGAAACAATAACAAACAAAAATCACTTAGTTCTAGGCGACGCAATAGCGTGGCACCGTTGCGTCGTCTGAACCAGCGGCATGGGATTCGGCAGGTTGCCGCGGAACCGCCGAAACACGACGCCCTTCGGCCAGAAGTCTGCGCTCGCGATGGTGTCCTGCAGCGGCCGCGGTACGCGCACCACAAACGAGCTGAAGTGCACGTAGTGGCGCGACTGCAGCTGCTGCACCCTCAGCGTATAGCCAGTCAGTATTAGATGGGGTTTACTCGTGATTTAACTTTAAATTGAAACCTCTATAGATATACAAACATAATATTATCGTAAATTGGAAAGTATCGTAAAGTGATATCACTTTACTATGAAGAGTCTGATAAGTTTAACTACTATTTGCACTTTTCTGACCAAGGCACACTGAGATTTTAAATTCTGAAAGATAAATGTTATCTTTCAGTTCATAAACTTTTATTCCTTTAACCTTAATAGCTCAGAGTTTGCATGAAACTGTAAAATAAGTTTGCAAGTTTATTACCCAACTTTATCAAAGTAAAATTATCTGCGTCCAGTTTAAAACCGGACAGCCCGCCAAGTCTAGGATATAGTAACACCTTTATAGTGTTATATTTTTTTATATAATGGCGACACAAACGGTTAACTTTAAGGATGACCCACACTAGAACGGGACGGGACGGGGCGGGACGCGACGATCTGTCAATTTATATGGAAATAATCACGTGAACTCATCATTGCTTAGGGGCTTACTTGAAATAAGCCTATTTATATACGCATTTATCTTACTTATTTTATTTGTACTTTTCACCAATTCAATGCCTTGATTTCTGACGAACTATATGCTTGAAAATTCGCATTTTTCGTATTCGAATCGCAATAGCTACACCCGGTTTTGTTTACCAAAAACATAAAACACACAATATCTAATCCCTTTGAACTTGCAATTATTGGTACTATTACTACTACATAGATTCGACTGAATAAGAATGGAGGTTCATGTATAATTCATTAATTCATTGTTCTAATATCATTAGATTATACATTAGACTAGTTGAAATCTGTGTTCCAGAATAAATTCGTGTTCAATCACGTGCTCCGATCAGGGATATAGGTATACAAACAGATTCAAGCAAGCTGTGATTCACTGGTTATTCACAACGGCTAGTAACAATTTGACGACCGGTTGGCGTAGTTGGTAGTGACCCTGCCTGCTAAGCCGATGGTCCTGGGTTCGAATCCCGGTATTTGTGTGATGAACACAGATATTTGTTCCTGAGTAATGGATGTTTTCTATGTATTTATTAATATGTACATTATATAATATATATACCTATATCGTTGTCTGAGTACCCGTAACACGAGCCTTCTTGAGCTTACTGCGGGACTTATACTTGGATGTGAATATTCGCGGATTTGTTATTTCCCTATTTTGTCAAACATAAAAGAAAATGATGAGGAATGAAGGATGAGAATAATATCTACTTCTTTCAAATTAGTAGTGCTAATGAGGCCCCAGCTCTTACAATGCCAGTAGAAGCTAAGTTTTACACCGCAAGGATTTTCACATACATGTTACTGATCCTTTAAACATGGTTTAGGCAAGCACCGTTTAAACAAGCTTTAAAAAACACTGGTTTAAGAAAAATTACATCACTAATATATTTATTTCTTGCCTGTCTGTTCCAAGTCATGAATATTCATGATGCTGTTATGATATCACAGAGCTTTATGATGCCGGAACTCTAACATCGTCATATGTTATTGATATTGCTGTGCTTAATAATTAATAGTCGAATAGCATTGCTTTACTCTCCATTAATTTCAACTACACTGATTCATTTCAGCTTGAATTATTTCAAACGATTACAGGATGACTCACACCAGCACGGGACGGGACGGGGCGGGATGGGAAAATCTGTCAATTTCTATAGAAAGAATCACGTGATAGCTCGGAGCCCTCGGATGTCACGTGACGCTTTCTATAGAAATTGACAGATTTTCCCGTCCCGCCCCCGTACCGTCCCATCCCGCCCCGTCCCGTTCTAGTGTGAGTCATCCTTACTTTAGACAGTTGTTGTTATTTTGAACAAGAAAAATGTACACATATCTTGACTTCTGTGTCAACTTTATCTTCATACGGTATTCATGAGCTTAGGATGTACCGAGATATGTAGCAAAATGTTCTACAATAATGTGGAATTATACCCCTCCTCTGCGGTAACCAACTCCGCACACCAGCTTTAATCCTAATTCAATGCGCTTCACACGGAAGACTACAAAGCCTGGACAACACAAAAGGGGGTAGGTACCTACGAGCGTTCAGTTCCACAGACACACCCGTTTTCAAGATAATTGAGTTGACGGTTTAGGGATGATTCACACTGGGATGGGACGGGACGGGACGATCTGCCAGTTTCTATAGAAACCTTCACGTGACATCCGAGGGCTCCGAAATATCACGTGATTCTTTCTATAGAAATTGAGAGATTCGTCCGTCCCGCCCCGTCCCGTCCCGTTCTAGTGTTAGTCATCATTTAAACAGTGCATTAAGTAGGTGATTTAGTACTGTTCAAACTTATTTTTCAACCGACTCGACTTCATTTCAAAAGGAGGAGATTCTTAATTCACACGAATACAAAACATTCATTTTTTTGTATTTGTTTGTATTCTGCTTCTTTGGGTCATTAAAGGATGACTCACACCAATGTGATCCGATCTGATCCGGATAGTTCAGAGCCCTCAGAGGCGACGTTTCTATAGAAACTGACAGATCGTCCCGGATTGGATCGGCTCGGACTGGTGTGAGTCATCCTTTATGCAATATGCCCAAGTAAAATTAAATTAGGATACTTTTCTATCCATGCTTCCTTTAAATGATTGACTGTTGATTCCGACCACATTTCCATTCGAAAGGCGTTTGGTGTTCCTAATGTTCCAATACCCATGCCGGGCCAAACTTTGCGATGGCAAGATCTATGGAAACCTTTGGTTAAATCATCAATTTGTAGTATAAGTACAGAATATTTTGCTTACTATTTTGCTTTGTAGAATATTGGTATATTACAAAAATCCAAGTCTACCTTCCGGTTCATTCGTTCACTTATATAAATACATTCATTCGTTCAGTCAATCATTCACTCATTGTCAGTAATGTCAGTATGATTTGTGCTTCACTTAAATACAGAGCGTTGAACAGTTAACACGCCGTTTTACTCTGCCTACCTTACTCATACCAATAGGTTATGGGTCCAGCCACGTGGTTTTAAAATAGATTTCCGTTACAATTTACATTCAAAGTAAATACGACAAAATGGATCAGCGAGCAAAAAGAAATATTCAACCGTTTAATGGCGACCGTTATAGCACGTGGAAGTTTCGAATCAAATCACTTTTAGCCGAACTTCAAGTGTCGTCAGTTATAGAAGATCCTGTTC
Source organism: Lathronympha strigana (assembly GCA_949128165.1). Classification (NCBI taxonomy): domain Eukaryota; kingdom Metazoa; phylum Arthropoda; class Insecta; order Lepidoptera; family Tortricidae; genus Lathronympha; species Lathronympha strigana. The sequence goes on along the minus strand of OX421907.1, from coordinate 6,258,886 downwards.
CAGAAAATCCCGATGCCGTGTGGACACGAAACAATTCTATCGCTAAAGGTACAATTGTCGAATATTTGGGTGACGCATTTTTAAATTTCGCCCAAGACACGGAAACTGCAAAAATAATTATCGACAATCTTGATAAAATATACGAACGACGAAGCTTGGCGACACAGTTGGCACTACGTAAGCAATTATTAAACTTAAAATTGCAGCCTGATGTAAATTTGACCCAGCATTTCACAAGTTTTGATATGTTAATCACGGAATTGATTTCTGCTGGCGCTAAGCTCGAAGAAATGGATAAAATCTCTCATTTATTACTCACGCTGCCTGCTACGTACGATGGAGTCATTACTGCATTGGAGACACTCGGCGAAGATAACTTGAACCTAGCGTTTGTTAAAACGCGCCTTTTGGATCAAGAAGTTAAAATCAAGAGCGAGACAGTGACCGGTTTGAAAGTACTTCATGCTGCGAGTGATAAGTTCTCTTCACACATCCCGTTTCACAAAAGGAAAAGACCTATGAATGACACATCAACCTACGTTCCTGATCACAAAAAGAAAAAATCATTTAATTATCAGCATCAGTTTAAAGGAAATCAACAACCAAGACATTCACCGCATCAATTTTCCAGGATGTACTGTGATTTCTGTGGAAGACGAAACCATTTCAAACAGGATTGCCGCTACTACAAGAAATCCCAAGTAAATAGCATCGGCGGTGGCAGCAGCGGACAGCAGTCGCAGCAAAACGCCGCTCACACTGCCGTGCCGAAACAAAACAATGAGGACAGTTTCGCTTTTATGTTTTCAAAATGTAAGTTGTCAACATCGGATCATAATAGTAATAACCTTACTTTTCTTTTAGATTCTGGATGTACGGACCATATCGTCAACACTAAGGATCTTTTCTCAGCATTCACGGATTTTATTTCACCACTGAAAATAAATGTCGCTAAAAATGAGGTATTCATACAGGCAACAGGACGAGGTCGCATTGACGTTACCACTGATCTAGGAGTACAAGGTTCTCTCGAGGAGGTTTTATACTCATCGGAAGTTGCAAATAATTTACTGTCAGTAAGTAGAATGCAACAAGCAGGTATGACTATTGTATTTAATAATAAAGGCGTTCAAATATATAACAAACATAATAAGTGTATCATGTCAGGTATTACTTACAATAACCTATCTAAGGTTACATTTACAGTAAATTTGCAAAAGGCGTTGAGTTTAAATTCCGAAAGACATTTAAATTTATACAGATTATGGCACCAACGCCTAGGCCATGTAAATAAACAAAAGTTCATTGGTCTTAAAAATATGATTGACGATTATTCAGTAATTGATGAAATAATTCCGCCTACCGACGAGTTATGTGAGCCATGTATTCTAGGTAAACAATCTCGACTACCTTTTGCAAAGTCCAAACCAGAACGCACAAACAACAGGCCCCTGTTCATAGTCCACAGTGACGTCTGTGGCCGAATTACCCCCACTACAGTTGACGATAAAAATTATTTTGTAAATTTTATTGATGATTACACTCATTACACGGTTACCTACTTGTTGCATTCCAAATCTGAAGTCTTAAAATGTTTTCAAGATTATGTTGCTAAGAGCGAAAATCTATTTAATTGTAAGGTAGTTCATTTATATTGTGACAATGGCCGAGAGTATCTGTCAAACGAATTCAAAGATTTCTGTGTAAACAAGGGAATAACGTATCACTTAACTGTGCCTTACACACCAGTCCAAAATGCAGTATCTGAACGCATGAATCGTACGTTAACCGAAATGGCTAGAACCATGGTTACAAGTGCGAAATTGGACAAAATGTTTTGGGGTGAGGCAATTTTAACAGCAAGCTATTTAATAAACAGGCTACCCACCAAAGCGCTAATTGGCAAAACCCCATATGAATTGTGGCATGGTATAAAACCGAAAATAAGTCACTTGAGGGTATTTGGTTCCACTGCATACGTTCATAATAAAACTAGAAAGACCAAATTTGACGAAAAATCTTTTAAATCGATTCTAATCGGGTATGCACCTAACGGCTATAAATTGTTTAATACTGAAAACAATCAATTTTTGATTGCCAGAGACGTATTGTTTGACGAGTCAAATTTTGGTGAATCTAGGTCAAAACTATGCAGTGATGCCATTCCTACCAAAATCAACAAGCCGAACAATGAGTCGGTGGAGTTGGTCAAGCCAATATGCAGCAATGATGAAATTCCCGCCAAAATCAACAAGCCAGATAAGCCGGTGGAGTTGATAGGCAATAAACAAAGTGACGAAAATATCAAGTCGCTAAAAGACATGAATGAACGGGTACAAAGTGACGTTAGCAACGAGTCACTCGGTACTGACCGCAGTTGTTTGAGACGTAGCGAGAGAATCCGGAATCTACCCCCTAAAAATTACGTATTAATGAATGACCCAGATTCAACGGTTCTATCGCTTTGTTCCAAACAACAGTTACCATTACCGGTGCATTTCAATGATATCTTTAATCGGCCAGATACAAATGAGTGGTTAAGTGCAATAAAAAGTGAAATTGACTCGTTACGTAGTAATCAAACGTGGTGTCTAGTTGAAAAACCTAGTGGTGTAAATGTTGTAAGTAGCAAATGGGTTTTTACTATTAAAAACAATGAGTTAGGTGAACCGATACGATACAAGGCCCGACTAGTGGCGCGAGGCTTTAGCCAACAGTATTTAGAAGATTATGACGAAACGTTTGCCCCGGTCGCGCGGATAGCTACGTTTAGATCAATTTTAGCCTTAGCGAATCAAAGCGATTTACTTGTTCATCATATGGACGTGAAGACTGCCTTTTTAAATGGTATTTTAAAGGAAGATATTTACATGCAGGTGCCCGAAGGTATATCGTCTAAGTCTAATCAAGTGTGTAAATTAAATAAAACGCTTTATGGGTTAAAACAGTCTTCGCGTTGCTGGTACGAACGTTTCGATCAGGCAATTAAGAGCATGGGTTTCGAAAGTTCAAAAGTTGATCCATGTTTGTACATATTAAATCAAAATTCTATTGATTTTAATGTGTATATAGTCTTATATGTTGATGACTTATTAATAGTAACTAAAAGTGCACAAACAATGCAACAACTTAAGAACTGCTTAATGAAACAGTTTGAGATGACCGATTTACATGATATTAAATTATTTCTTGGCATACGAATTGAAAGAACCAATGACAAAATAACGTTGGATCAAACGACATATTTACAAAATGTTTTAAACAAATTCTCCATGGGTGATTGCAATCCCTCGAAAACACCATTTCCAAATAAATTAAACTATGAAGCATTAAATAGTGATGTGCAATATAATGCACCAAGCAGGCAAGTCATAGGTTGCTTAATGTACGCAATGCTATGTACGCGTCCTGATTTGTGCGCAGCAGTGAATATTCTGAGTAGATTCCAAAGTAAAGGTAATGAGGAATTGTGGAGATGTTTAAAGCATATTTTAAGATATGTTAAAGGAACTTTAAATCTCAAATTGACTTATCATAAATGTGATTATAAACAGCTATTGACCGGTTATGCGGACTCTGATTGGGGAGGCGATGAAACTGATAGAAAAAGTACAACAGGTTATCTATTTCAAATGTTTGATAATTGTACAATTTCGTGGTGCACACGTAAACAAAATACAGTTGCCGTTTCCTCAACAGAAGCCGAATACATGAGTTTATTTGAAGCTGTAAAAGAAGCTATCTGGATAAAATCATTACTTAACAGTATATACATCCAAATATCTCAGCCTATCCTGATCTATGAAGACAACAATAGTTGCATTAGCATTGCTAATAACCCCACAAATCACAAAAAGTCAAAACACATCGATATAAAATACCATTTCACTCGTGAACAAATAAATAATAACGTAATAATGCTAGAACATATTTCCACAGAACACCAACTAGCAGACATATTCACGAAGGCGATTCCAATGACGAAGTTCCATGAATTAAGAGCTAAATTAAACTTAGTGTGATTGTATTATAATTAATATAATTTTCTTATGATAAGTGTAATATGATTGCATATATATACAAAGATATGTTTTGTGACATTTAAGTGCAAGTTAAGTTTACATAAATTAATATCCTTATGTTTGATTATTAAAATTATGATAAGAACTGTTTGTTAAATGTATAAAGTACTTGAATTTTTGAGGGGGACTATTGGTATATTACAAAAATCCAAGTCTACCTTCCGGTTCATTCGTTCACTTATATAAATACATTCATTCGTTCAGTCAATCATTCACTCATTGTCAGTAATGTCAGTATGATTTGTGCTTCACTTAAATACAGAGCGTTGAACAGTTAACACGCCGTTTTACTCTGCCTACCTTACTCATACCAATATAGAATAAACTCATTTTCTACCTTACCTTGCTTTTCTTTGACATTTGCGCATAAATAGTGCGGAAGTGTCAATCCCACGCCAGGATAGCGAGTTAACTTCTGAATTCCAGGGGATTGTAACTCGTGTAGAGTGTAAGCTAAAATGAACTTAATCTCGTTTGCATACGACGATGTTTGAGTTGCCTGGAGTGTTGGTAAGACTTATGATTGGGTAAAAACTTGTAACCAGGAAAACATAATTTTCCTTTAGATCGTAGGCCCAAAGTTTTTTCAGGATGAAGCATGTATAAATATGAAGTCTTGGTTTGCTTAAGTAACAAACGCGGACAAATTTTAATGTCTGTCAATTTATAAACTGAATGACGGGGTGGGTAACCCAAAGGTTAGCCAACTAACCCGGAGTTAGCCGGTAACTTTGATACATAAAAACGCTTCAATTCGGGGAAGTTTGTTAACCCCAGATGGTGCAAGTAACCGTAAGTGATATAAATTACGAATTTTTTTGAATAGGTACTTTCTATGAAGTAAGTCAACATTCGGATCGAAACAGCATTGCAGCGATGCTGCAGGATATCTCAAATATTCGGTATACCTACGTTGATTTTGAAAGCAGATTTTCGATAGTGATCCCAAAACGCCATTAGAGTTATTTATTTTTTGCTACTTTTGATGTCATTGTTGATGCTACCTTGAATTTACTACAGAATTCCGAGATTAAAATAAATATATTCTCTTTGAAAGCGGGTTATGAATTCCAAAAGCCTTCAGTTCATTGAAATCCCCTAAAGAACTTCCATTCAAGCGAAGTTATCAAATACGATTCGCGGTACCTGCCTTAATAAGTATTCCTTTCGGTTTTGAGGCAGTTCATTTTGTTTGCTTTACCAGAAATTGCGTATTTTATTTGAGTCGGTACTTAAAAGGTACTGTACGGCCGGGTTGCTTTAGCCCCAGGCTTAAAAACCTATTTTATTGAAATAATAAATTCTTAATAACAAGCCACCTTATTAAAGCAACCTTTTAAACTTACTTTTAACCTTTAGTCTTATGGTGTCGTTTTAAGAAATAAGCAATTCTATAACATTTATTTTTATTAGGAGTAACGAACCGGCTTTAAAGTAACTTTTTCATGACATACAAAGTTAGATGTATATTTTAATTAGATTCAATAATAGTTACACAATTAAGTTACAATAATCAGTGAAAAAATAAGGAATAACCACATAACTCGGAGTATGGCATATTTTTTTTGTAAGAAATTTGACACCTGAACTCCGGGTTAAAGCGGCTAACCCTGGGTGGTGCAAGTGGGCTTAACACATTGAAATGGCTTACCTAATAACTAATAAACAGTTTTGTGCTCATCGCTAAATTTTATGTTTTTTTAAAGTATAATTGAAAAAACAAAAGAAGAGCGAAAATAATAAAATATTATTAAAATAAATAGATACTTATCTATGTTACTTGTACGAAAGAAACAGGGTCCAAAAGGTCGATCTAAAATATTAAGTTCGCTGTGTTTGGCGCTCTATCACAGTCAGTTTCTCAAACAAATTGTCAGATAGCCTACCATGAACATCGAAGATTGGCATTGACGGAAAAACCCCTTTGTCAAACCAATAACCAAGTGGGACAGAGAGGGAAATATAAATTTTTGATCGTTCGATTTCCGGTTCTCACTTTTACCGCTGCAACCGTAACGTTTCAACATGCGGAATGTTACTTTTAGAAAGATGACGATTTGAAAACATGCCATTTATAAATTTATTTAAAATGCAAATACGATTGGGAGGGACTACTCGTATTAAACACGTCAAGATTATGCATACCATTAAGTTGCAGTCGCAATGAGCTTCTAAATTAAATGCCAGTATATAAAAATAAACGTGTAGTTCTACGATTTAAAAAAAATGGTGCAAATGTTTTTAAAACCTTTTTTGGGTCTAGTTTTGATAGGTAAGTATTTTTTGGTGTCTTTTGGCAATGGAAGGATAGGTCAGTTATATTCAATATAAATGTTAAATGTAACAATTGTCCATTGACTTATAAAAAAATAGACACACAAATCAGAGCAAAAACGTCAATAAATGTGGGTCAAAATGACATTAGTGAACTTGCATTGATAACGTTAAATGTTTCGTACAAAAAAGAGTAAGTACTGAAGTAAGCATTAAGTGTCAAATGCATACACTTTAAAAGCTTATAGGCTGTTATTCACTTAACGAAACGTCACTTTCTAAACAAGACTAGTGAAAAAGAGTCGCAACTGCTACACTTTTACGGCGTTATTTTTTTCGGCTGATTGGCTATCCAGTTCTTTTATGCTATATCTATGCAATTGTGAAATAAATGTTGCCCAATAGACATTCTATCGCGTAGTAGTCGATGAAAATTTTCATCACTATTTTCTCGTCCTCCGAGTTGAAATTTCTAAGAACAAGGCAAATTCAACGTTGGCTGTAGTTTAACGGTTAGACTTTGCATAATTTACTACTCTGTAACGAGACTGTTATACAGAATGATTCAGAAGACGTGAGCAGGACTTACCCTGCACAGACAATTAATGTTATTGAATCGTTCACCAAAGGCAATTAATTAAAACAACTATCTCGTTGGTCTTTTTTTTACTGTCTTGACTACAGTTTTGCAATATAATTAAAACTTGATTGTTTTAATTGTTAGGAGGTAGATAGTTCGATTGATCACCGGGGACCTTGGTTACTTTTTATGTAGTATATGATTCAATGTACCTATAATTCATTGTTTAAAATAAATAACGTTAATTTCCTTAAGTCAAGTATGAAACAATAGCTTATCATATTTTACTTCAAACCGCGGGGTTAATCCTGCTCACGTCTTATGAATCAGCCTGTATATTAGACACAAACGTGCATTAGTTGCATCTATACTAGAAGTAAACATTTTAAAATTTACGCGATTTAAATCCTCAGCGATCATGACTTTTCAGCGCTGGTCTCAATGCATCTCCGGCTTAAGTAAATATGGCACAGAGCAAATTGCACCCGCCGACTCGCAATATTAATTGCGCAGCTTTTTCAAAAGTTTACACTCGTATACGTCTACATTGCGCATTAAATAGCGCGTAGCTTTTGTTTTATTCGACGCGTGGTTAATTCTGTTTTAAAATCATCTCACTTTTTAAAACACTACCAGTGCAAGCTACTTGAGTGATGACAATAAAGACTTCAAGTTATTTTCAGCAGTTTTGAGTGCAAATCTCATAATGGAAGTGTAGATTCAAGCCTTGGCTCGTTTATATACCTATGGTTTTTGAGCCTTCAAGTACGAAATAGATATTTAACAGTTGCTTCCAAAAAACGGTAAGATGATGAGGTGATTGAGTGCCTGGTGGTTTAGGGTAGAGTAGAAGGTACCGGTACCAAAACACCAGATTCGCGGCGGTGAGAGAAGAATGGCGGGTGGTGGTTAAGCTTGCCACAGAAGACATGACAGTCATGACCACTCTGCCAAGAGTGTAACGACGAAGTAGTAGATGATGGTATAATCACCGTATTGTGCGACAAATCGAATGTCAATAGAATAAAGTCCAATAAGTTATACTCGTAGTTCATAGTCCAATGTATGTTATTTCTGACGTACAGTACAGAAGACATAAGACTTTTTCATTTATTTTAAATAAGTCGCAATTTTCTTCACAATTAAAGCACGTATATTTATGCGAACAACGGCCTTTACATAAATTTGCAGTATCTTAACAAAATATTGCTTTAAAATTTAACACAATTTCCGATGCCGATGCTGTAGTACTTATTATAATAAGCCTATTATGACTTGTCGTGTTTAATATTCAGAAGGATAATCTTCCCGATACAATAATTTATGTCTATTCGGAAAGACGTAGAGCCGCGTCCAAACTTAAAAAAACCGGCCAAGTGTGAGTCGGACTCGCGCACCGAGGGTTCCGTACACATGTATCGACAGATTGGGCCACTCGTTTGCAATGTTTTTCCTTGATATTTTTCATCACATATTTTGTTAACTTTATTTATAAGACGGTACTTACAGCATAATATCATAATTAAATAAATAAAAAAACAATTTTAGTTGGTTAAATTACAAATTTAGTTCAAAAAAGTTCCTATTAAAAAAAAAGTTAGGGTCAATGTGTATTTTTCCTGTAATATTTACGTTTTGTACAAAAATAATATATTTTCTTTCATAAACTTCGGAGATAAAGGGTGGGACTGGTATTTTTTTACACTGTTTTAGAATGTGCAAATCTAGCCCCTTCAAATGATGCCCCACATGACCCAGTAACTAAACACTTAATTTTTGCTTCCTCTTTTATCGGGCATTTTTCATTGAAAATTAATTAAAATATATAAAAGGTCCTCTCTCCATGTGTCTTGATTAACTTTTCGTTTATAACTATTCCAAATTTGAAATCGTTAGTTTAAGAAGTTCTCGAGATATTTAACAATGTGACAGACAGACAGACAAACTGAGTCGCAACATAAGGGTTCCTTTTTTACCATTTTGGTATGGAACCCTAAAAACAACGACCCTTGTCCTGAAATATAAAACTTAAATTGACGTGACAAAGATCGATATAATCAGGGATTAAAATATAGAACTCCACATTCAGAGTGGCTTCTCGTATGATTTGCCAATTGCTGTTATGTGTAAAGGCTCCTGAATAAACTTCCCTATATTGACAACTCAAAATATATCTACCTAATAGGATTAAGAACAAAGTTCCTTTATCCCTTGAGACGCGGCTGGTTAATTGGAAATTCTGATTACATTTAGTTTGTTACTTAGAATTTCACCTTAAGTAGGTACAGTCAACCAACTGGAACCCTAGGCCACTTTAAAACCATGTCAAAATGACAAGCGGTAAGGGATTTCTTACAATCTAATTTATAGCGTCACTATGACATAGTCCTACGTAGGGTTCCAATTGGTTAAGTGTACCTACTAATTATTTTCAATTATCAAAACTTGCCCATACTATTAAATTCACTTTCTATAGTTTCATTTTAACGATAGAATTTGAACAATGAGTTACCTAAGCTTAGGTAAGACTGTGGTTAAATAAAGCACTGCATTGAATTAAACAGATTTTTACTAAATATGACCGGCCTCATTGCTAGACTTTTGCTATTTGCTAGCCGAACTTGAATGGTTTTTGTGGTTAATCAAGGTAGAAGTAATCGATATCAATACATACCTTCTCTATGCTTCTCACAAAAATTAGATCCTTGAGGATGGTGTTTTTACCAGAGGTGCTATAAACCAAGCTATAAATATAAAGGGGCAACTGACCTTCTTAACTGTTTCTTGCTCAAAATAACCGTCATCAGCGCTAGGTTCGCGGAAATCCCTAGCCCAGACAGCGCTAGCAGCGCCGCTGCGCTAGCCGCACCGCCCGGCGGGCAGTGCCGCGTGTGGTTGAGGATGGACGAGTTGGTCGCGCCGGCTGACCCAAAACGCAGGTTTGCGCCAATCATGGCCACTGCCGATCCTGGGGGAATATACGAATTCATTTATTTATTGATTAACGAGGCACTCGAAACGACGCAATCATATTATTATCTTAAGACTTTAAAATAATAAAATGATTCGACAGGAAAAGTATTGTTGTCAACAGCTTAAAACAGGAGCACTAGGAGCTAAAAGGCGTAACATTTTGCAAAATACATTAAATTACATTAATTTATTTCATAATACAGATTACATTATAAATTGCAGGCTACATGAATTCATAGTCGGCAGAAACTGGAGCTGCTCTCACAGTCACTTAACACTAGACTGATTCTTAAGTTCGTGCAATTATTCGACTCGTCAGAATGACTCATTTGACGTGGCTACTATATCTACTTCACACAGATACTACCTTCAAGCAACATAGAGCCGAAGTACTACCCAAAAGGGGATTAGCGGGTCTATGTTGTGACTAGTCTAAGAAAATAGATCAAAATGTCCATGTTTTGTTAGTGTAGTTGCAACACTTTTTATGTGTTAGTGTCATCATTACTGATTGTTTTTGTATGTCATTGTGCAAGCCCATGCCGCTCCAAGATATCTACCCGTGGTCTACCCTTCTCCCCACATAGTCCTAGCTCAGACTAATGGTTTAGCACCTTACAAGGTAATTATTTTACGGGTAGGTTATTACCAATGGGACCGGATGTTTACCGGATGGGATGGGCTTATGTAGGTAACTAACAATAAAATGAATCTTTTTTTTTTCGTCACATTCTTGTCACATTCTAACATTGCATCAATTCCGACTTAAAAAATTCTAGGCAGGTTTTTATGTTCCCCACTAAAATATTTCGTTCAGCCATTTGGAACATGTTTTCCATTTAGTAACATTTCGTATGTTCAGCCTTGGGCGTACGTGTGTTTTAAAGCTAGAGTTATATGCAATTAGCTTTAAGTAAGCTATTAGCTATTTCACGTCATTTAAATTGTCGTATTTTCGTGCTAAAGTGTAATTTGACGACGTGTGACTCACACTTACTAGAAACGGTGAGCTAGGGATAAGGCTGTGGTGGGCACTGGGTTGTATAGGAGGGTTTGTCACTTTTGTATGAAGAAAAAAAAAACTTATTTTTGTCAACTTCTAATAGTTACCAAAAGTCATGTTTAGGTATAAAATTACCTAATATGTAAAAAGACGGGTTTTCTATAGCTTTCAGCTCGCTCAAACGCGGTAAAAAATTGCCAAGTTCTTACACAATACATCACGTGTATGTAATTATGCGTGTGTATAAATATGTAATAATAAAAAAAAAAAACATTTATTTCGGACAACAAGGATCCATATAAGTGACAGTTATGTCTAATTAAATTGTTTTTTTTTGTAATATCTACAAAAAAAAAACAATGTACTCAAATAACCATTAAACATTTTTTCGTTGTATTTCCCTACAGCGAGCCGTTTTATTGGTATACAATTAAATATACGGTTATAGTACGGTAAAATTTAATTTATTTTGCAATGTCATATTATTAAATGCATGTTATGATCATAATATAAACATATCAAAATTATGCAAAATACACATTCGAAAATTTAGGTTTTTAACTTTTTAAGATTTCAAGGCCGTTGAGCGAGCAGAAAGTAGTCTCTAAACTAGATATTTTAAATAGAGATCGTAATAATTCTTATTTTGGCAACTTTTGAGAGGTATCACCTTTGCAATTTCAAAAAGTTTTAAAAATGATACACCCTATTGTAAATATGACCAAATCCTATAATTCGACGATGGACTCCACAAGATGCTGCAATGCGGTGGAGCAGTTAATCGTCCTTCGTCGAACCCTCGCTTTTTGCCGGTGGTTTGCTGGCGGCTTTGATTAAATGTGCCTCTATCGTGCGTATGTAATGGTTCATTTTATGATAAGGAAGTTCAGTAGACAAATTGGATTCAGATAGGCGTTTTGGTATATGAATTAAGTATAACACACTCGTAATATTAATTAATTGAGAGCTTTAACGACTCCTACCGAACGTATTTTGTAAAGGGCTTTTTTTTCTTTCACGTTTATGGCGTATGTATTTCTATCTTACTCAAGATTTTCAAGAAATGGTTTTTGCACTATCGCGGATTTTTGACATTCCTACGAATTAACACAGGTTCTTACAACGGTTTTACGGTCACTGGATAAAGCTTCATGCACCACGTATAGTTTCGGCAGAACGCTGCTATTGTACAAGTAAAAAAAAAAAACAATAAGGAGGACTGGTTTCAATTGTCTAAAAGGTGGAATCCAGTGCTAGTTATAATTAAAAACGCCTCTAAGCCTATTTGTGTGAGTGATCGCAAAGATGCTGTGAGTGTGTATTGCCGAGGTGCCTTTCAACTTTCAAGTGAGTTCCAATAGTGGTGAACATAAACGAACAAGTAAGAGAGTAGCTCGTTATGACTATCCTTAAGTGTCAACCTACCTGCAGACTTCAGTTTTCTCGTGAATATGGTGGTTGTAACATCGCCGAAATATCGGGAAGCTCAATTTTAATTAAAACCGTGGTAAGAACCCCATTCCATTCGTTAGAAAAAAATATAATACCTATTTTGTTAGCAGTTTTTCAAACTTTGTCTCATTCTAAAGTGAGTCTTCCTTTGGCATTAATCATATGAATATTAACTTTAGAGTATTACTAGTAATAAAGAGTTCTGCTAGTATTCCTTTTTAAATATTTGTCTTGAATTCTCTATAATACGAGTATATCGTAATTCCCACGAATATTACCTGCTAAGATTTGTCAACACACCTACTAGCACAACAAAATGTCGGAATTAACTTAGATAATATTTAATTAGAGCCAAAGGCAGTGCTTTACATCGGGTTTTGCATTTCTGAAAATATTACCAACCATTATTAAATCAGAATGGTCATCAAACCAACATTCTACTCGTCCCATTTCAAGCAAGAAATTGATGGTTCCTTTTATGTGTGGCCAGCGGAGGCAATGGAAGTGTCAAAGCGGGTTGCAACCTAATGTAGACGAGTTGGGCTTGACAGATGACGGGGAGAGCTCTTAATCCAATGGCGTCGTATCAGAGGTCACCCACCTCCCTTAGGCAGTTGCCAAAAAGAGCGGCGGGGGATAGTTATATAAGTTATCCTACGATGATAAGCGAGCGAGTGATTTCTATGCAAGAGCCTCAAATGACTTGACTTTAAATGTAAAAAAATTAGTAAGATAACTTTTATTCAGAATTAAAAATAAAATTTATCGCACATACTCGTATTAGACTGATACACTGTATACTAAGCCTCTATTTCACGCCGAGCTTTTTTGATAAAAAAATTGTTAATCGATTTGATACCTTAATATTAATCGTGAGTAATATTTTGGAGTACCTTGAGATTTAAGATCGAGATTTTAAGCTATTTAGCTACCGGTGTTGAAATTTAAGCTCTTAATAATAAGATCCATTGTGTTAACTCTGCAGAATGAATAATACAAATACATATTTATGAAAGCAGTACCCAAAGTGAACAAACGTCCAAAATAAATAAATATTAGGTCTGAAATTTGATATTACTTTTGATGAGATATGGGGTATGGAAGAACACGACTACGCTCTTAAATATAACGAAGGTTTGACTTATTGATGGCTGAGAAAATGAAAAGAACGACAAAATGATTAACGTCAAATGTAATTAATGTTATATTTGAAGATCCTTTTTTGTAAGATAATTTATTTAATGTAGAATGCCGTCTTCTTTAATTTTTATTGACATTTCCTCATAAAATAAGGTGGGTAGGCGCTATTTTATTTATTTTCCCTTTTTTCGTGGGTACTACTCTGAAGTATGTTGTTCCTTGTTTTACTTTATTATTAGTTGTAGATTTTTTTTTGTATTTTGCAACATCTTAAAGTTGTAGTCAAAACAAAACTAGACTGAAGACGATAAAAAAACTCTTATGCGGGCAAAACCGCACTATTTTATTTTTTATTTTATTTTGACATACCCTATGTCACGCCCACGATAGATATAAATCTAATGAAACCTACACTGTACCTAACTTACCAGACGCTATGGGCTGTAGCCCTGTAGTTCATGCCAACGAATTAACATACATGCATACAGGGCAACAGAAAAATAAATAAATTAAAAAGTGGCAACATCGTTTGTTGGAATCGGTGTGGTATACACTATTCCTTAACTTACCCGCTGACATGCTGCCGGTGTCACTTCACAGATCACTCACTGTCGAACTGTCAGATGCCCCCCCCACCAGCCCACTGCACTTTGGAACAAATCACGTAATTCTTCACTGACATTGCACTCTTTCAATCCGATACTTTCTTTCAGTCACTTTGAAGAATGGATTTAGTCTTTTGTAATGTACAAGTAGTGTGTTCGTAGTTTTTAGATTGATCAAGTCTTTTTATTATCTTTAGACTAATCTGCTAGCAGTACCTGAAATAAAATAAAATAAATATTAAGAAATGTCTGAGTTTATATTCCTATCTCAATTAGCTTTAGTACCTACCATACGAGTAAACTAGTCAAGGAAGCAAGCTAAAATATTTCACAACATTATTCACTACTTACCAACATCTAAATATCATTTTGATGGTGTCTATAGTTTGTCTGCGAATATTCACGTTTGCAAAACATTTAAACAAGTAATGGTGACTGACAAGAGATCTATGTACGCGTGAGTGCGTGGTTACGAGAAATATCAGTATTTTATGTTTTTAGTTTTTACACAAAAACATTTTAAAAAAATACGCTTTTTTTCTATTTGTGGCGAAATCAACACACAATTTTTATGTATTCACGTAGGACCCCGAGAAATTGAAAATAACCTACAAAATTTCACAAAATGCGCCATCAGTTAGTTGCTTGGCGCCATAACCACGAGGGAATACTAACCACTTGAATACTTTAGTCGTATTTATTCAGGCCACATACATTACGGAATCCGATTATATTAATATACAGAGGAGTTCAAAGGATGACTCACACTACGACTGGACGAGACGGGACGATTCGTCAATTTCTATAGAGAGAATCACGTGATAGCTATGGCATTAAGTTCGCCTTTTATACTATACGTATTTTCTTTTGTGCAATAAAGATTAAATAAATAAATAGCTCGTAGCCCGCGGATATCACGTGACGTTTTCTATAAAAGCCGACAGATCGTCCCGTCCCGTCCCGTCCCGTTCTAGTATGAGTCATCCTTAAAGCAACTGAATCCGAAGTGTGATAGCGTAACTTTCATTTCAATTTTAGATGCGTATTATATTAGCTTGAGACTGAAATAAGCACAACTCGTGACTGGTATTACAAAATTATACACGTAAATGTTCAGTAACAATGCGACCTGTACATTTGGTTGCTGTTTTCAATCTTTGTGCCATGTTCTTCGAGATGAATATAATAAATTATGTAGGTTATACGGTATAACCTAATAATATAATTGGGTTCATAGTAAATATTGTTCGGTATAATTTATACCGAACAATATATTATTTACAACCAATTCTTAAATCACAAACAAACCTGTGGGTGCTTCTCGTCCAAAATCCCTCAGTGCCTGAAAACTAAGGTGTACAACCAATATGTATGTTATCAGTGATGACTTACGGCTCTGAGACGTGGTGCTTCACAAAAAATCTTTTTCAGAGGCTCAATGTCGCGAGCTATGGAGAGGGCTATGCTTGGTAATTCTCTTCGAGATCGACTCAGAAATGAATAGCGCGAAGATCGGATGGCCGATGGGGCAAAAAAGTCCTTGAATGGAGACCACGTACTAGCAAGCGCAATGTGGGACGGCCACCTACGACTACCTCATTGGTTGAAATTTTTACCTTAGGTCCAGCTTTTTATCAAGTGTTTTTTTTAATGTGTATTCTAATATAATCGGCTGTTTCACTATGACCATTAATTTCTATTAAACGTCGATCCACTTTGGACTGAGTTGAAAATCTTTGTATAATAATAACTTTTGTTCATGATTAAAGCTTATTTTATCAACATAAATTACAACTGAACACATTACTTGTATGTTACTGAACACATTTTTATTCACATTAATTTCTCATGTGATTCCATTAAAACTTCAGAACAAGCCCGTACCAGATCTAATTAAAATTTTCAAGTAAACAAGCTCAACTTCATGATTAAATTCAATCCACTGCGGCTTAATGCGGCTATCAACTGCCACAAACGAGAACAACGTATAATTAAAATAAACGATATTAAAATCCACAAGTTTTCAGGTGAATTAAATAAAATTTTCACCGACTTCCACTCACTTCGACCTACTAACCCAGCTAGCATGTGAAACCCTAAAGAGTTCAAGCACTGATATTCACCTGCTAATTTTTTTTTGCTTCTGCAGTCTAGCTATTGTTGAGATGAGATAACATTGTATGTGTTAGTCAGATAAGATAACGTTGCGGCTATAGTAAGCTAATAAGAATTATGCGATGTCACGTATCAATTTCTTGTATTATTTGAGTAATGAAACTGGCTTGAGACACTGACTGCTCTCCGTGCGTCCCATGACTCGGGCAGGTGCAACATCCGCTCGGTGTACCCTTTACATTTTATTAAATTGTCAAAAGTCTTTTATTTTGTCTGCGTGTTGGCCCCGGCTCCGCGTACGCCTCCTAAAGGTCCGGAACACCATTGTTCCGCGATGAGAAGATATTTTACGGTGTTTAAGTTTTTAACAAGATGATTTGTTTTTATTTAAGTTATTTCATTTTTGTCACTTTATGCGAAGAAGAAGACTGAAGTAGTAATCATATTATAATATCATCGGTAACACATTTTTAGCAACATTAATAATTTAAGATTTTATTATTAAATCTTCCTACAGGCAAATTTTAACATTAAAACTAAAATAATTTAAATACTTAGGAATGTACACTAAACTTGTCGTTACTTACCTGTCGTTAATTTTAAGATTTATTTATTTATTTTAGTTACCGGTTTTATAGATCGTCAATATACTCCAGTTCATTCAGTTCATTTTAATGATCTATAGTATACACATCGATATAAAATAGATGTGCTTATTCTTTCAAAAGTATATGCGTACGGATTTTTAATTGCAAAAAACGATACAAGCAACTGTTACATTTCTACACAAGCAGTCAGCAACTTAATATCGCGCTGAACAAATTTGCTATGTCGATAGCTTGGCAAATAGACCCTTGATAAATCGTTTAAGCTACTAGTTTTTGCTGATTCAAGCGACTGTATACCTACCCGAGTTGTATCAAGCTAAGTACACGTACGGAAATTATTGTTTGACTTCCAATTCTTTGGTTAAAAGCAGCCTCTGACTTTTTAGGTATTTTTTACTAGTCAAATGAGCTAGGTAGACACCCTGTATTTGTCTAGGTAGACACGCCTATTATAATAAAAATACGTGAGTGTTAAACGTTGCAATTTAATGTCAGTATGACTCACGAAAGTTTAAATTATACGAGTAAGACACTGTACGTTCATTGCTATGAGGATTCTATGGAAGTTATACATTGTCACGTACGAGTGTGGTGAATTCGCCTCTTTTATTTAATCTTTTTTTGGTTTTGAAATAAATTAAAATGCAAAAGTTTATGGTACTCTTTTTGCCTATATTTTCATATATTGTCTTCCGTTTCCGTTCATTCATTTTCATAGGGTTTGGGTGATGACATCATTGTGATGATGATGTTAGTGTCATCATCTTAACCCTGTGAAAACGAGTACTGTAAAGGGTTCGAAACGTAGGGTCATGGTGTTAATAAATGCGAATAATCCGTTCTAAGGTTTTTAATTTTATTATAATGCTGTTTGAAATATTTTCATAAAACCCTACAAACTATACGTTTCACACCCTAAATGACGATTTTATAATGTTGTGAAAAATGGCAATGTGAATTATTGGTAGGTACAGAGCAAACTATAGCTAATATATATATTTTTGTTACTAAAATCTTGTAGAATTACAAAATATACCTTATTTTTTAATTCTCCGATAAAAGATTTATTATTTCGGTCTCTATATGAGTATAGAATTATGTACCTACACATATGAGATGAATGGCAAATGCCTTGCTTGAACGTGTCAAGACCCTTAGCTGGGACAATTGGGGTCAAGATGAAAGGCTAGGGGTTGTTACCCTCACTTCAGAGCCCATAATTTATACTGACAAAAGTGACAAATAATTTACCGGTCAATATTATAAATGGCTATTTTTTACTAAAACAAGTACCTAGGTACTCTCTCTCTCAGCTCCAAAGCAGTTGCATGGTTAGTTATTATTTATTTGTAAATACCTGTCTATATAATTACTTGTTACTTCAGAGGTTAGGAATTCATACTAAATTTAGGGGCTAAGAAAAAAGCAAGGTCTAAATCTTAAACGGTTGTAAGCGGTTGACAGCCCCTCCCCTTGGCTTTAGTATTTAAAGAATCATTAATAGAATATCCAAAAAAAAAAATGATTGTGGAACCTGCTCATCATAAAACTCATAGTTTACGTCTAAAAGCACTATATTGTTTAGACGTAAACTATACATAATTAACTTTTTTTTTTATTGAGGAAAAGGTAAATATTTGACTACAATCTCACCTGATGGTAAGTGCCGATGTAGTCTAGGATGGAGTATGCTTGCCTAAAATATGTCTATTCACTCGCGATTTGAAAATATCTAAGTTATAGTCGGCTGGGAATATATATTCGCAGGAAGAGAATTCCACTCCTTAGCTGTATATGTTCGCGTAACAAAGCTGGAGGCAAAGAAAAAACTATTACGAGGAAGTCCGTCCATTCATCCATTTTTCATAGATTGCATTGTTGTCATTTGATAGTCTAGCACACTTAATTTCAGGCTTCACAATAATAAATAATTGCAGTAACTAAACCGGTACCGCTGTAATATCAAGTCCGACGTTAATATGTGACCATGTTTCGATTGCATTGGGCAGCGTCGTAGCATGTCATGCCTATTGTGATAAAAATACGTAAGTTTTAACTGTTTATCCAATAAATAATGTTCGTATGACTCACGAAATTTTAAACTTTATAAGTACCTACTATGAGGTAGTGGCAGCAAATTCTCACAGAAATCGTTGCACTATATTATAATATTCTCAGCCGCTTTTTAATGTTTTTTCTACTCTTGCACTTATATGTCAAATAGATGACTGACAGCGATATTAAAATAGTAGTTTATGCAACAGTGATATAATAAGGGTTCTTGGTTTAAATGGTATTCCATAAGAATACTGCTCCTATGGATTTTCATACGATATAATATAAGCACTGTTGGTTTTATTTATTTATTATTAGTTGGCATGAAATCTTCCACATTCTGCCACCTTTCTTGATTTTGCTATTTACGCTATTTTAGTTGTCGTAGAAATTATAGCGTATGCAACAGCTCATAATTGGTTTTTAAAACTTGAGGGTCGCCGTTACAAAACGAGACTACTTGTACTAATATGTATTCTGTGACGAGACAAAGTCAACTTATTATATCACTGTTGCATTAACTACCTACTATAATTTCATCTAAAATTATATTTCCGTTATAAAGATCATCGCAGCGACGAAAGTTATGTATAACTTAACTGCTTAGCCGAAGATAAATGGGGCTGGATTTATCTCAGGAAATGAAGGGATCCGGTGAAAGAACCCAAAAGTCTTGGGCAAGGCCCGGAGGTACAGCGTTAGAATCTCAGAAGTAAAAAAGATTAATTCGTATTGTACATTAAGGCGGTTACGCTCTTTTACGCCGAAATACGTAGACTTGGGATATAAGTCGCGATGTTTAATCTTGCAAACGAATCGTACATATACATACCTCTTGTGTTGGTAAATAAGTTTTATCATTAAGATGAGTTATGTTAGATTACTCAAACGAATAGTGGAAGAAATAAACAGAAAATGCCGAATAAATTTCGCGTCTCATACTCGCAAATAGTAAAAGAACTTGTTTTAATTCAATAGTTAAATGGTGACAGAATACCTACGCGTATTTATCAATTAAAATAAAATGCATAAACGTTTATTCAAAAAGTGCTATCAATAATGAAATATAGTGCTTTGTTAATTTAGGTAATATTATTTTTATATTCCCTTTATTTATTTTTAACCTGAGGTTAGGCTTATATTATAATTAGTATTTGCTGAAATCAATGCATATTATGTGCTTATAATATATTGTATTTTTCCATTAATTTAATTATAATAAAATATAAAACATACAACGCCCAACACAATCCTATCGGATAAACCGGCTTTATCCCAATCAGTATTTACTACCTACTGTTAATGTTATACAGAGATGGGGTGAAAAGGCACGAAAATATACGACCAAATGCGATTGCCAATAACCCCAAGTGGACTATCGTAACAGTATATCTCGTGCCTGTACTGTGTGCTGTTTATCATGCTGCTGTGCGCTGCGATCATAACCTCAATCATAAAATTTGAAATTTGTGAGTTGCATCTCTTTCATTCGAATAGATAAGTGCGATAGAGCAGAAGACAGCAATTTTTGTTCATACGTTTTCGTAGTAGTAGTCGGTTTAAATATTTAGGTTTAGGTTTTATAAAACTGTAACCATTATTTTTGGCGTAAAATGTTACGTTATGATTTTACATTAGATAAACTAACATTCTATATTATTTAAGAATTTTCTAAATTTGTTTGCCGTAACACAGACTTCTTACTGTGTAGTGACACCCTTTGTATCACCAGTGTTATACAAATAAACCATTACTTACACTTACTTTTTAATGAAATAGGTGGCAAACGAGCAGACGAATCGCCTGATAATAAGCGATTAACGCCGTCCATGGCCACTCACAACACCAGAGGTGTCGCAAGCTTACTTACTTAAGATTTTGTGAAATATTGTGTAATGGTATTTCCTCTAGGGTCCTCAATTCGATTAAAAAACTTTGCAAGTGTCCCTTCCTATGCTATAACCCATTCAAAGTATTCAAATTGGATACGCGCGGTTCGCACCTCTGCCAATAATCGTACGAGAAACGATTGGGTTTCGAAATGTTTACGACTATGGTCGACACTAAAGCTGATTCACATTAACCTAAAAGTCGTATGAGCCTTTCAATGCCAGTTCGAAAGTGTAATTTAAGCAGCCGGAATGTAGTATAAAGTTGCCTGAATTTTTAAATACAATTTTGATTGTTTTACGCGTGGTAGAGCAAAACTGGCCACTGTTCAATTGGACATGACTCTGAGGATCCGGAGAAATAAAAAAGAAACTTTGTTCGCAGTCATTATTGTTTTGTTTTAAGTTTGGTCCTAATTACTTAACTAGTTTCTGTCTTAATTAGTTTTACCAAAAGTTTCACATGTAATGTAATTCAATAATCTCGTAATGCATGCATTAATGTGATGACTACAAATTAATTTCAGGTCCTGCGAGATTAATTGGTGAAATTACTGCAATACAACTTATGCAAATAATTTCATAGTGTAAATGTGATATGAAACTAGTTTTGAGCAAGTGCCTGTGTCGTGAGGACGTCTGTCTTATGAGTATGTATATCTCTTTAGCCATATTGAATATAGAATAATATAGCTTTGATGCTGACGAGGCCATGGGTACTGCGTTACTGTGAATTTCACGACATTCATATTTAACGAATTTTCTTTTGCATGTTTTTTTTTTTTATGCTATAGGGGGCAAACGAGCAAACGAATCACCTGATGGTAAGCGATTAACGTCGTCCATGGACACCCGCAACACCAGAGGTGTCGCAAGTGCGTTGCCGGCCTTTAAGGTGGGCCGGCCTTTAATGTATCCAAAGTACTTTCGTACAACAAATTTCAACATGCCGGACACTAATTTTATAATGTACGAGTAAACCTAGCTTCAGTCGCGTTCGTTCGAGTCGTGAATATCACTGCGTAATAATTTGCTATCGTATTTTCGGAAAATCATTTAAATGTTGGAAAATTGTTGTGTAGTTTTATAGCATGTTAAAGCCTTACTCCATGGCATTATATTTGTCTATGTTCTTTTATCTTCTTCTTCTTTTTTGCCGCTACGCTCTTGTCAGAGTGGTCATGGCCGTCACGTAGGTCGTGTTGCCTGCTGTACTATGCGACGCCATTCCTTACGAACTGCCGCGCTCCTGGTACATTCGTGCAGTGGAGCGTCAACGGTGGCCTTTACTCCGTCTGTCCACCTCATTGGCGAACGTCCGCGTCGGGTACCCTCGACCCGTCCCTGCACCACCAGGCGCTCGACAGGTTCACTGCCGCGCCGCGTTACGTGTCCAAAGAAAGTGAGTATGCGAGCTTGGACTATGCTTGATAGCCTCTGCTTGATGCCTAGCTCTCGAAGAATGGACTCATTCGTTCGGAACTCCGTCCACGATATACCGAGCATTCTTCTCCAGCACCACATCTCTTGGGCATCAATTCGCTTCCTCTCACTTACTCGTAAAGTCCATGTCTCAGCAGCATAAAGGAATATGGGAAATATGAGAGTCTTGACTAATTTGGTTTTGGTAGCCTTGGTGATATTTCGGTCCTTCCATATTTTCTGCAGCTTGTCCATAGCCGATCTGGAGATTGCCATTCGCCTCTTGATTTCGTCCGCGCAGCCACCGTTATTTGTTATCAGTGCTCCGAGGTAGATATACGACTGTACTACCCCACAATTCGCTATTCGCGTAACCTCTGGCAAATTGTTGTTTGCACGATCAACAATCATCATCTTGGTCTTGTTGCGATTTATTTTGAGACCAAAATCGAGACTGACATGTTCCATTCTATGCAGGAGGTTTCGGAGTAGTGTCACCAGGTGTTTTTTATATACTTGTTTAAGTGTCCATATAAGCAGGGCAAGCTAAATAAAACCGTTTATAAAATAAAAACTTCTTGGCTTTAGGCAAACATCGCATGTCCAAGTTGCTATAAAATCACCTGCAACTGACTCTTATTACTCCACAAATCGCTTTGGAAGTACTTATCGACGCTTCTCAAAAGTTCCAATTGGCAGCAAAGTGCCTACTTTGGATTCCTCCCGCTATAATCCTTCGTTTTCCGGTAACCACCGCGATCACCTATTTTGACTGCGCTCATTTATTCCAACTGCGGGAAGTACTCGCTATACTCGCTGATACAGATTACATACTCGTGAAATGGATATGGCACAAATAGTTTATTCTGTGTGTTCGGAATAAGTTACGTGTACATTTTTAATAGCACTGCCAGGGGCCCATTTCTCGAACTGTATTATTTTATTAGTGACACACAGTAGACAGTTCGCACACTAATAATTTTAGTCTAATATCGTAAGAGAAATAGGCCCCTGGTTAGGTGATGATGCCAATTCAAATAACAAACATAAATCTACTGATATTTTAAAATCATTTCCCGATACTTGGCTACACTGAAATTTCATTAAAATCTACACTGAAAACAGTACGAAAAACGGCCAAGTATGTACCAGAACAAGCGAAATGAAGAAATCCGTAACACGCAAAATATTAATAAACACTTAAAAATATCAAGTACCTAATGAAAGGAATCGGTGCATTAATCAGTTTATACAAGAGTGGAGTATCTGCTTTGGTATAGTGTAATATATGTTGCAACAGTGCCAGAAAAGGAACACAATAAAAGTAATCCTACCTTAATAAGATATAGGATTGTAACGCTTGGCTCTTAGTTTTCGATTGGGCTGCGAAATTGCAATGGGGTGTTTTTGGATGGAATGAAATGGGACTAAGTGGTTTGCGTTAAGCTTGATTTATACACTGTAATCCTGTTATAAATGTGTTGTCTTTATAGTGTACAATTTTGAACCCAGGAAAATGAAGTTACATATGTACCTACAACATGTAATATTTTTCCGACACATTTCAGGCGGTTATTACCTATAAAGATTGAGTAAAATACAAACGGTAAAATTCTTCATTTTACCTGGCGGCGCATTTAGTCACTTTTTCTATTGATCTTAGAATATGTTATAAATAATTATATAAGTTATTGCTACAAAATTGACAACGAAACTTGTAATACAATATAATTCGATCTCTGAGAGAAGAACCGGAACTGAAAGTATTAACCAAATATTAATTTCTGAATTTTATTTATTATTTTTAGGAGAAAACAGTCGCAAGCTAAGTTAAATGATTAGATTTTTATTAAATCTTTGAATTTTAAGTATTTCCATAATACCAAAATAGATAACCTCAACCAAACCAATATCAACTATGTTGTACCCTATATAAGTTTGTATTTTTTTCCTTATAGAGTAGAGTGTACCTATTTATGTATATGTTGGTACTTTCGATCCAATCAAGAGTACCCTAACCCAACAAGCAAGTTATGAAAGTAAATGAGGCGAAAGGGGTCAGGGTCGCAACAAGGGAAATCCGTGACTTCTGGTTATCCGTCCGGGATGCGAGTATACAAGACGCGAGTGATTGAACGATTTCATTGCTTGGTTTTATCCGGTTGCGATGTTAAATAGGTTTGATGATCTGTTGACCCTTTTTGCCACTGAAGAACACTTTGATAAAATGTAAGATTGTTGTGCTGAAAAAAAAAGCTTCATCTTTTTGGTGTATTTGTAACTAGATATGGGAATGATATTTAACCCGTCGAACTATACAGAGCTTTTTGATTGTATTGTAAAATTAAAACTAAACAAATAAAATTACACTAGGTGACCTAAATCGGTTCCGTGTAGCAAAGTTTCCTTCAGTCTAGCTACATTTCACAGAAAGGCAAATACCTACTATTGTATTTTTTTATTATTATTTATAATTTATAATAAATTACGAAGTATCATAAAATAAACTAATCTTAAATAAATCTAAAACTAAATATAAAATACAACGATCAAAACTAACTAAAAAAATATATATATTCCTCCTCCAGCAAATCCTCCAAACTTTCGCCTGGCGGCAAGGTGCCCATCACACAGGCAGCATTCCCGCGCTAGATCGCGATGGCAATCCTTTGCACGAGAAAGCTGCCTGCTCGAGGGTCCCCCGTTGCTTCCCTCAACCATTTGGCGATTTCTTTATGGACAACCTTGCCCCACGGCCACGGTGGTGTCTGGATGCCAAAAGTTACGAACTCGTTGCTGTCGCCGAGACAGCTGCATTTATTAACCTTAGATAGTTCGCCGCCGCCCAGGCCTGTCTGGTGGTCGCTAAAAGGTAGGACGCCGCCAGTGTGTCAGCACAAGTGGCGTCCCAGACCAGCGCGCGGCCGATCCTCCACGGAATTACCTACTTATTTGTTGTTCGTCTTCTTTTTAATCATATTTTAAAAATGTTCAAAAGACTATTTGTACCAAGGAGGTACGCTTGCGGTAGACCCTCGGGTCTACCGCAAGCGTCCTAAATATTCGGTTCGATTTTTATACCCAAACTACAAAAAGAGCATCTAGGTACTATAGCGTTCAGAATTGCATGGTCAATTTATGAATGAAGTCATTCATAAAGTGCCCATGCAATTGTGAACGCGTGTGTACATGATGGTACATGGTGATAGTGTAAAAAAAAAGCAAAAAGTACTGTATCTCAAATTGTCGTTGACTTTAATTTTCACGAAAATAAATGCCGTCTACCCTTCCAACGTGGGCACAGCACAAGTCTGGTACGATAGTATCGCGGTATGTCACGTCAGACGTTATTAAGTGGCTCTCTTCTGAATATATAGCGTTCCACCGGGCACAATAAAAGGCCTAAGAATGGGCTCACAATTTACCAAGAAAATGTATCATTGCGATAGACTTACGCAATAAACATATTATTGTTAATGTTACTCTTTGTGAAAATAAAAATAAACACGTAAATTTTCTACATAATGAGGTTGTATTATAATAACTAGACTCCATGATATTGTTTTCTTTTACCGCGATTATTATCATAATCCGCATCGCAGGCTTTGTCAGGCATGGCTAAATTTGCAATAAAAGATCAGTATCACCTATAGAATGGATATTATTCTGGTAAGTAGTGCATACTTGTCTATAAAATAGACAAAACTAAATAGGTACCCTAAATAAACTAGTGTGACTACTTAAAAAACAAAAAAAATGAATTAAAACATTTATTACATTTAATCAATGATTTGATTCGTGCTTTACAATTGTAAATGGATACAGTTTTTACGTTACTAAAGAAACCACAATACTTACTTAATACTTTTTTTAAACAATAAAATATTAGTCAAATTTGAACCAAAGACAAAAGTGCAAAAAATGCTTTGGGTTTACAAAAATACGAGATGAAAGGACTGACGCAATTAAATAAAAATATTATATTCATACGGTCTGTACTCATTCATAAACATGAACTTTATGAAGAGCATGAAAAATGAAATAAAAGCATTAACATTTCCCGTAACACATTTCACGCTTTTGCGTAAGAAAATCGCAGGAAAAAAGCGCCGTGGATAATGTATTCCTTCCATGTGGCTTCCGTAAACAACGATCCGTCTCAATACATGATATAATATAATGCAGTATATTGCGGGGATGACACCTCTGAGGGACGTATTTATTAGACAGTTTTGATATTCGGAAATAAATATGGCTGTCTTTCGATGCTTACCAATTTTAGTGCCAATAAATATAGAGCAGATGTGTGAGACCGAGAAAAATATAGAATTTGAAAACAAATAAATCTTGATGACCAAGTATGTTTAAAGCAGCAGTAATGTTATGTGCAGTATAAACATTGAATGTTAAATAGTTAGGTATATCGCAGATAGATATTATTTCTCTTTATTCATTTTCATTCTAAAGTTGGAGTTTTTTTTCTCTCTCGGCGTCGGAGAGAAACTTACTATCCACGCAGTTTCCATGACTACCGCCTTCTGCATCTGACACTTGATCCAGCTGTCTAGCGAGACCCTCGCAAAGTGGCTGCGGCTCTTCGTAATGAGACCGTTCGCCTATTGGTGCAATGATTATGAATGAAATCTAGTTACTTTCGGGACTTGTCTTTCTCGGCCTTCATGATTCTTCATGAATTCTCGTCATGGGGGATGAACTTTATTTGTTTTACTTTGTGCGTGAAATCATAAATAAGTACTTTTTAAAACACAAATGACTATCCACATAAATATGTATATTTTATATGTCGTTCATCCAATTCAATCTAAATCTATTTAAGCTTGTATTGTATTGTTCAAACGTGTACATCGATTCCTCGAGAATTGAATTGATGCAGTGGACGTGTATGTATGTACCTTATTGCTTCTCGAGCGACGCTTTGTATTGAAACATATTGCAGGAACATTTCGCTCGTTCACGCTTTGACTAACATTATGTACTATCGCGTTCCTAATTGCATGGGCAGTTTATGAATGATTTCATTCATAAATTGCCCTCGCACCTTTTTAACGCATGTGCACACTATACGTAAGTTAGTAGAATATGTAGCGATAGTTAAGAGTTCTTATTCCTTAAAAAACTTTCTTAAATTTAGTACTTTTTCCATGTGATTTAACGAAAACCATAACAATTTCTTTCTTCGCTATCTTAAGCAGGGCTTTTGTGGTCTAATGGCATAATATTTGTATGCATCGATTTAAAAATAACTCGAAATCGGCTAAAATTTAAAAAAAAATTTAAACATTTAAATTTTGGCTCTTTTACTACCTAAAATTAAGATCGGAGTATAATATAATATATTTAACAGTTTATTGAAATTACCTATAGTTTGATAACTAACGACTCTTAGATTATTTGTTTATACAACAGTGATATAATAAGGGTTCTTAAAACTTGAGGGTTGCTGTTACAAAACTAGACAAACCCGGGTTTTGTAATAATAGACCCGAGAGTTTTAAGAACCAATTATGAACTGTTGCGTCCGCTACTTTTTCTACGACAGCTAAAATAGGGGAAAAAGCAAAATGTCCAAAAGTAGCAGAATTTAAAAGAGGTTGTATAGCAACTATAGAAATAAAAAAAATCAACAACAGTGTTAATATATTGTATGAGAACCATTATAGCAGCATCGCCTTATGAAATACCTCAGACAGCGTTATAATATCGCTGTCAGTCATCTAGTGCTGGAGTAGAAAAAATATTGTAACACATCTTAACTTATTACTGCCGGTTGTACCAAAACTTGTGACCAAAATTGATCACAGTAGTAAACTGTCAAAGTAGTACCTAATAATTTTGTACGAGTAATGAGAATAATGGAAGTGAGTCTGCATTTTTGTCTTATATAAGTTGTCACCTATTACACCTGTAGGCCTAAGATGCCTTGTCGATATGAGAATCACGATTTAATAATGCTATACGTGAATGCAAAAGCAACGTCATGACATGCTTCCCGTCAAGTATAATTTACCTACTAAACTTCGACCATTTAATCCCCTATTACGCGCACAGAACGAACATGACAAAAATGCTTGTCAAACATTGAAAACGTGCCCAAAAACGCAAAAGTGTCATTAAGAAACAATAACTTAAAAAATTGTAATTGAAATTACTCAATGTGATTACGTGAATTATTTTATTTTAACATTATATTCCAAGGCGTACCCACAAGCCACATCTCTTAAACATAATTTTATTCATATTTTCAAGACCTATCACTACAATCACACACAATATCATTATTGTATCATTAAGCGGCTATATGCGTATACCTGCGAGCTCAAAACTGGTGATGTTTTTAATTGTTGTGTGTCTCTTTCGCACTCGTGAAATATTTATATAAAGATAGCATCTCTTTCGCTCACTTTGTTACTCTTAAAGCGTTAGCGCGTTATAGATACTTATATATATATGGTTGCGCCACGTAACCACTAGGGCCCAATTTATCGAGTGCCTATATATCAGGAAACGTGTTGTTTTATTACGCTACTTTACAGAAACCTCATATTGAAATTGGCTTCTTATCAGGAAGACTACTTTTTACTATAGTTATACTACTTTGCGAATGATGAAGTCATTGTTTGGGGAAAATTACTCGATTAACTTTATCTATATCATAGCTTGCAAACAGATAAAACTTGATCTAAAACTATCAGCATATGAGCGGTATAAAGAATACTGTAACTATTTAATGGGAAAATTGTGAAATTACATGGAAACCACATTCAGATCTTCGACAAAGAGTCATTTAGCTTAATGTAGCGTTCGAAATGGGTTAGTTAAATTATACGCGATAGCTTTTATTGGTAATGTTCGTTCGCAGGATGTAATAAGCGCTAGAATGAAAAATAGGAGCATTTACTTATACATATATTGGACGTTCATGAAAAAAGGATAATACAGTTATATTAAAGATAATTACTGAGTGATGAAACAATTAACATATTTAGGGGCATCGCATGAAAAATTATATAAATTTTAGTGCGTTTTTTTTTGTTAATTTAATGTTTCTTTGGCGCAGATGTATTAATAATATGGCTGGTGATACCATTTCAAGTAAGTATTTGAGTAAATAAGTTTTCTTACGACTCTTTTACTATTTTAAGAAGGTAATTTTACCCTCGTGTAAATTGTAGAAGAATTTAACGTATTGTCAGGGTCATGAGGATCAACTACAAGTTTTTTTAATGTCTGGATACAAGATTATAAATTGAAAGAGATGTCATATACTACAGAAAAAGCGACCAAGGCCCCCGGTGCTTTCGCGGCAGGCGCCCTAACCACTGGGCTACCCGATCTAGGCTGTGATCGGGTAGCCCAGGTAGTATATGACATCTCTTTCAATTTATAATTTATATATAGTAGTGTGAATACTTAAAAAACAAAAACCATGAATCAAAACATTTATTACATTTAATAAATGATTTGATTCGTGCTTTAAAATTGGATACAAGATTATTGATCATATTCAGAAGCGCGCTTCCCTTGGCAAGTTGGGAAGCTATTCCAGAAATATCCAAAACTTACCATCTAATATCTGTTCATTACAATGAAGTGGAGTGAAAAATTTATGTTTTGGATTATTTTTGCCACCAGTATTATGTATTTTAGTTAAAATATACTAAAAACGGTTATAAAAAACGATATTTCGTACTTGGGGACGTGATGATACTGTCGGAGACGTGACCCACTTTAATGCCATATTTATGTACTTACTTTTCTTTTAATTTGTAACTACTGCCGTATTGAGGTCAGTATTTTAATATTTGAAAGCATAGAAAGTCGTATAAAAGCTTAGTAGTTTCAATGTCCAAGACGTGACACCAAATAGTTATGCTTTAACTTTTAGTTTTTTAAACCCGTTAACGTCAGTGCTTATTTATGTTTATACATAAGTTTTTCTTTCAAATTAGTAAATGGTAGCCCTAACATGACGCTTGATTTACTAAAACTGAGTCCAAATGCTGAGACCTGACAATAGAATACATCTTTAACAGTGGAGTTATACAGACAAGGGCAGCCAAACCTCTAAAAAAATGTTCATCCTATTTATTACTATACGAGTACATGTCCATAGTTCGGCCTTATTTGGAATATGCACCTGTAATGTGGAACCCCATTATGCAATTTACAATGATGTGGTGGAGGCGGTTCAAAAACGGTTTTTGCGAGCCCTTCATTATAGGCTTACACATCAACTCTGGCATGGCTCTGACATACATACAATAAACTCCTTTGGCGATACAAGCTTAAACCTCTCGCCATCAGGCGAAAAGTTCATGATGCCACTGCTCTCTTTAACATAGGCCATTAGAATTGCCCAGAATTGCTGGAATGTATTGGTTTCCGTGCTCCAACCTTTAGAACTCGTACCGCATCCCTTTTCGCAGTCCCCCGAGCGTCCAGTAATGCAGGGGTTCGCGCACCGCTGCGTAGAATCTGCCATGCCTATAACACAGACCTTTCCTCGGTTGACATATTCAACAATAGTATTACTAATTTCAAGCGCAGTGTAAACTCACTTTTGTAATATCAACTTTTTTATATGTACATCTTCCATAATAAAATTATTATCCTATGTTATTCAAGTTATTCATGGTGTTAGGTTGGTTTTGCTTATTTGCTTCTTTGTTGTTTTTATTAACTTTTGCATGTTTGATAGCATAGGTATTAGTTACTGCATGTTATTATAATTAGTATCGTCTTACCACAAGACAATGCCGCCTACAAGTACTCTTAATACATGTCTCGGTGGGAATTGCCTCAGGACGTAGATGGAATGTACTTTGTTTAAAGTTACTTGTACTGTATCACTTTTTGTCTGTTTATGTCTGTTTTCCCCAATAAAGAAAATAAAATAAAATAAGTATGTAACATAAAATTTTAACGAGGGTTTTCCTACTTAAATTAATCACAAAGACTTCTTTTTTGTTTCGATTATTTATTTTATTTTAGACAACGTCATGTCAAATGTACAACATGATATAAAAAAGTAGCTAGACGGAATATTTTTCGACAAACCATTCAGAAATCAGAGCATTTAGCCGTCCCTTGCCAGTCGTAAGCCGAGACCCGCGACGGACCTCACTATCCGGGATATAATGCCTATAAAGCCTTGTTATCATGCTTGGTGGTATTTTCAGCTAAATACTGTATTTGGATTTAGGAAATATCGAGGCAGTTTTTGAAGGGATCTAGAAGTTAGGAGGACACTAAAGATAGAGAAAGAAGTAGTTATGTCTAGTTTATTAGCTTGTTTGTAGTAGGTACAAAGTAGGTACAAACTTTGTACCTACTTTATTATCACTAAATGTGCTTATTTTTCACTTGTTCGCTCGTTGATAAAATTAGTTTTTAAACAATTCAATATAACATTCGCACCGTATCGACAACCGACAAAATGATACATTTTACTTAAAAAATCACAAATATATAACGTGATACCTACAAAAAGAATTGGCCGCAATATTTTCCAACAAAACATTCAGAAACCAGAGCATTTAGCCACCGCTAGCCAGTCGTACGCCGAGACCCGCGAAGAGCAGCACTACCCGAGATAGAACGCCTTGTTATCATGCTTGGTGGTATTTTCAGCTCAATACTGTATCTGGCTTTAGGAAATATCTAGACAGTTTTTGCCGGGATTCAGAAGTAGAGCAGTAAATATAATTATGTTATGCTTACTAGCTCACCATCCTTTATTACCGTCGGTGGGACGGGGCGGGAAGGGACGATCTGTCAATATCTATAGTAAGAATCACGTGATAGCTCGGAGCCCTCGGATATCACGTGACGTTTTCTATAGAAACTGATAGATCGCCCCGTCCCGCCCCATCTCATCCTGTTCTAGTGTGAGTCATCCCTTAAATAAATAAATAAAAAATAAAAATAAAATAAAAAAGCATTCGGCAAAGCATTTTTTTTTTTTATTTTTTTTTATTTAAGTATATGCAGTATACGGCTCTTTAGCGATAAGACCGCCGGTTGTTTGCCTCTTTTTCATGTGTAATCTATACCAGTTTGTGTTATTTTTGTTGTTTTGAGGTGCAATAAAGAGTTATTGTATTGTATTGTATACATGCAGTACGAATGAGTCGAAATACGTGAGTAAATATAATTTTTTTTGGTTGATTTTTCCCATTTAGTTATCACTAAATGTACAACCTATCAAAGTGGTGAAGTCCTGTCCTGTCTTCAATTAAATATGACTGCAAAAAAAGTTTCTTAGTAAGTAGTTCGTTTTTTCAGTAATTAACTATTAACTTTATATATTTTTTTTTTTATACTACGACGGTGACAAACAAGCATACGGCCCGCCTGATGGTAAGCGGTCACCGTAGCCTATGGACGCCTGCAACTCCAGGGGTGTTACATGCGCGTTGCCGACCCTTTAAAAACTTTAACACTCCTTTTTTGAAGAACCCCATATTGTAGTCCTTTGGGAAAACAGTGGCAGGGAGCTCATTCCACAGCCGGAGCGTCCGCGGGAGGAAGTTCCTCATAAACCTTCCTCATAATATTTTACTAGCTGTTACCCGCGACTTCGTCTGCGTAGTATTATAATGTTTGGTAGTGTATTTTTATTACCATAAGTATTAAAGACCAAATTGACGTGAACTGTAAATTGCTAATTAAATTCCGGGGCCGTATAAAATAAACACATTTAATCGAATCACCAGCGTTTTTGTTACAGCTGTATGTATCTTTGACCACATATTAATCTTTCAGTGGTTGGATACGCTGTCTTCTTCTTCCTCGTAACCTCAATGCTGAGGATCGCGACCACGTGCAGCCCGTTTCCACAGAGTGCGGTCATAGGCCATGTGTACGGCACGGTGTAAACTGCCACCAGCCGACCTCTTTATCACGTCAGTCCATCTCGTACAGGCTCTACCCTGGGCACGAGTGTTATCCATTTGGCCCAGAATCATGTGCTTCTCCATATCATGTTTTGATGACCGCATAACGTGTCCGAAGAATCTTAGGACTCGCTCATGGCATAGCGTGGAGAGCCGTGTAGTGATGTTAAGCTCTTCTAAGATGGAGATGTTAGTTCTTCTGGCTGTCCAGGGTATACGCAGCAGTCTTCGCCAGCACCACATCTCAAACGCGTCGATTTTGGCCACATCACAGCTTTTCAGAATCCACGCTGGATACGCTGTAGATATGCTAAAAAGTACGTCCAAATTGACATAAATTATCTTTGAATTAAATAAGTAATCAAGGCCGAGTGTTTTTGATCACGGTTTAAAACACTGCCTTAAGCTCACTGAACTTAATCCACGGAATGTCATTCGATACCTGATTACAACTTACTTCCCAGTGAAGAATAACATTGCGAGGATACCAAAATAATTACGTCACGCATATAAACTTTAATTAGGTAGGTAAGTATATATTATGTCTCATCCAAGGACGGTCTTATGATAGGATCGGCATAGGCCTTTATTCGCATGTACACAGGCGTTCAAAAGTGCGTGGGCAATTTATGGAAGAATTCATTCATAAACTGCCCATGCAATTATAAATGCGATAGTACCTACTCAACATTAGGTAAAAACAAAACTGCTGTAAAAAAGTGCAATGCAATGTACAGGATTGAATTGACTATTTCACTTGCTTCCTTCCCCTTTGCACCTCTATAGAGGATGATTTTCGAGCAAAAACTATTCTGTCCTTTCCTAGGGGTCAAAACATCCCTATGCCAAATTTCACCTTAATCCGTTCAGCGTTTTTAATTTAGTGTGAAGTGGTAACAGATAAGAGTTCATCAAATTTACAATATTAGCATCGCATGGAAATTTGTCCAAAATGTAATTGAAGAAACCGTGCTGGTTTTGTGACTACATCGCTACGCAAGATCAGTTTGCTAGATCACTTCCCACGTGGCAGGAGCCCTCTGCCGAAACTCTAGCGGTGGCGAAGCGGCAAAAGTGTGCGCTCCCTTCTGGGATAAGATCCCAAACGGATAGCGTAACGTAATAAGACAACAGTTTGTCACCTTTGTATGACAATTTCTGATAATTCTATACAGTTACTCACATTTGACAGCAATCACCGTCACACTATCCATGCAACTTGTCTTTTCATGAACTTATAGCATTATCATTATCAGATGACATTCGTGGATAAGCAACTTAGGTCTATAGGACATGGATACAATACATGTTCATGCCTTTGGTTGTGGAGACAGCGGGCTGCTTTGGGGGGACGCGAAATTGTTCTGCATGACATAAGCCGTCGACTCAGACACAGAAAGGGAGAGGAACCCGATCTAAGGTTGTCCGTATCCATCCCGTATTGAAATGCCGCTAGTGTTCTGGGCTCTTTTGCACCAAGAATGGTGAAAGACGGGTTATTATAATAAGACTTGTGTTTGTGTGTTTTTTCATATGTAGGTAATTCAGTTTTTTAGTAACTGGTTGTGATTAATTTTTCAGTATATTCAATTTATATCAGTAGGTTACCCATTTCATTTCATAGATTTTGTTTGACAAAACTTACTAAACTGTTAACAGCGCCATCAACCAAATCTAGAAGACTTCGCGGCTTAGTATGTTTCCCTTGAACGAAACAGTTAGATACCTACATCAGCTCTTAAGTAGTTCTACATGTAATATATAGATGGCAGTGTAATAAACATAATATGAACGGGAAAATGTAAATTTTATGCCTTTGTGCCCATTTCTTCCGATAAACGTATTAAATGTGGCACAATTTTATTTAAAATAAGGTTCGCTGATTAGCAAAATATTGCCATAAAACCATGGATTTGTCGTGGCATATTTACTTACTTCATATCTAAGCAAATAGATGGCGCCAGTGTACCTGTGTTAAAATATTTATTGGATTTTTGAACATTATTAATTACTGTTGGAAATAATCAAATTAAATTTGCCGTAATATGCTTCTTAAACGGGAAATCACGTAGTAGTACACGTTTAAAGTATTTGAAACATATGGAGTTTGCATTAATCACAAATGTTTTACATCACGCTATCGACAATTTTAAATCACATTGCATAAATACAACTTCCAACTTACAAAATTTAATACTCTATTGCAACTTTCAAAAACCCTCTATAATTTCTTCGCTTATAATATTAGTGGGATTCTTACCACAGTTATTACAAGGCCAAGCACCTTCTTCACAGTGAAGTGATCTACACTAAATCAACTTTTAACCACCTGCAATAAAATCCAACATGACAGGCAAAGTTTTTATTCCTATTCTTCTCCGCTAACGTTCCAACGGGGGCAACAAAAGCTGTAAAATATGGGAAGTAAGGAATATTTTTTACTCGTTGTTCTAATTGAGCAAAAAAGCGCTGTGACAGCGACCTCGAAATTTAAAGCATGAAAAATTATTTTCTTTCGGGAACTTTCACATAAGTTATTTCAAGATTTGTCACTTACAAATAGCTGTTATTCAACATACACACATCAACAACTTACGAAAGTTTAAAGTGGATTCAGAGTATTCACAATGGAAAATGTTGTTATATACATCAGTTTCAAGATATTTAGGTAGTAGTTTACGGTACGCTGTGTCGAAACGTCGGTATATTAATGTAAATAAATTAAATTAGCGATAGACCTGTTCTGTTTATAATAATGTGTATAAAACGCGAAAGCTTTAACTTTTTTTATACTTGGTAGCTTGAATATGTCTTTATCATATGTCAAGTGCGAGAAAGATTATGCACCCCTCGTGGGTTACGCTAGACCCGCAATTTGGACAAGGCCTCTGGAGTAAGACAAAGGCGGCTCATTATAATTTCAGACGCGTACCGTGTCCAACATATTTCAAACCACGGGGTTTTGCACGATTCACCCATGACCGCCACTTTCATAATAATATCTCATCAAAACATTACATGTAAGAAGACACAAGTTTTGCTCCTCAGTTCTTATGCTGCAAAAACGTTTTGAGATGTAAGTTTAATTGGTACCGGTATTTTATTTTGAACCCTGTGTTCCTCTACGATTTGTCAAGGCAAGTCTGTAGAAGTCGCGTTCTATGGACTACTTAGTTATGTTTAAAATTTGGAGCTTCTGGGCCTGCTTGATGTACCTTAGAGTTTTGATGCTCGGTGAGTGTGTGAGAGAGTGACCAAACTAAGGAACTTTGACGTTCGATGGTTCTTAAACAACAATTTATCGATTTAAACTTAGAATTTATTGATATCATGCTATAGTCAACATGTCACTGAAAATGTAGGGTTCTAGCTTTAACCAGCGCGAAATTACAGGTTGAAAATGGCCTGAACTGCATCGAGAAAAGGATGGTAGGTACGGCCGTGCCCTTATTATGCTCGACTTTTTGGGGACACTGCCTTGCCCCCAGATATACTAAGTGCTCATAGTACGCTCATTAAGCTCATAAAAATACGTTAGTTTCACCTTTATTTTTTTCTTCAATATTGTACCTATTAAGTGTTATTAGTGTACAATTTTAAAGCATGAATTAAATCATTTATTAAACATAATAAATGTTTTGATTCATGTTTTCAAGTAGTCACACTACTATATATAAATTATAAATTGAAAGAGATGTCAAATACTACAGAAAAAATGACCAAGGTCCCCGGTGAGCAGGGCTGGGAGCCCAGTCCCAGCCCTGCTCACCGGGGACCTTGGTCATTTTTTCTGTAGTATTTGACATCTTTTCAATTTATAATGTTATTAGTGTATTAGTGTGCATGCCTGTGGTATCGTGACTCCCGACCGCATGAACCAATTTGGTGGTGTGTTTTTTCATTTTCATCCAAATCGAAAGTCAAAAAAGTCTTATCCAAAATATCTAGCTCTCAATGAAATTACTCATGGGCTACTGGTTACTTATAACTAGGGTAGTCTTCGAGAAAAGTCCAATTAATTACAGAAGCAATTAGAAAAATATCGTATGTATAGGTATCAAAATGTCAAAGGTCAATAAATCTAAATAATCAATTATCAAGGA
This sequence comes from Lathronympha strigana, assembly GCA_949128165.1. Lineage (NCBI taxonomy): Eukaryota > Metazoa > Arthropoda > Insecta > Lepidoptera > Tortricidae > Lathronympha > Lathronympha strigana. The sequence continues at coordinate 6,221,669 of OX421907.1, read as the reverse complement.
TTTATTGGCGTATACCGCGACTCCGTAATTAATAGCATGTTTCCTGTCAGGTCTTTCGATAAACTTTGACAGGCACTTTGAGTAATCGGATAGCTCACGCCTCGGCGCGGTTTGACAACATCATTAAGTTTCAAATCACATCAGATAATCGGATCGTAATAAAAATAATATAACTTCAAGCTGCCGATAACGTTACCTTATTTGAGATGTTGGAGCTTACGAATTACTTTTTATACTTCTGTAAATGCTACGGGGGCAATTTTGGTGGCTTATTGGCTAAAACTTGGCAGCTATCGAAACCTTAGAAAAATTAAAAGTACCTACTGATATAAATATATTTTTGGCGGAATTCATGCTCCTATTCGTATGTGTTAAGTGTACGTTAGAGTCTTTAAGGTATATTTTTTTATGTAAACGTACCTGAGTTTGTTTTAAAAGCCACCAATGCAGACAGTATAGATTGGCCGCATATACATAAACAAAAACACACATAGTTTACACATATAGTTAATACATATAGTTTAGCTAAAATCTTTGCCACTGGGGCATATACAGATACCTGCTCATAATATATTTAAAAACAAACGTAGTATTACATTTCTACTGCTGGAAACAAAATTGATTTTTCAAAATTTAGCTCAATTTGCTACATAAAATATTGAAAATTGAATTTTGAAACGAACAGAACATCAAAGTAAGCACTGAACACTCAATCCCGTTGCAAAATGTTAAGACAACAAAATAGGTTCCCAGGTGGCTGTTGGAAATTCTTGTAGAGCACTTTTGTGTCTTAAATATTAAAATTTTGGGAGATAAGCTTTAAACTTTTGGGGATTAGCATTGAGACATTTATCCCCGCCAGATTATTTTTTGCACTTATTAAAAATCCTTTCAAATGTTACGGTGGTAGGATATTTCAGACCCCATGAGTGAAAGAGACAGTATATCATTATCTCAAAATAATGTCGATAGCCGCGAGTCGCTAACATGACTAGTTTCAACTATCTTTTGGAAGCTACGTCCTTAGCGCTACGCCGTAGAAGCTAGATTGTAAGTTGAATCTTGACAAACTGATGTAGTGATTTCATGTATTGTGATTGTAGTTATAGTTTAAGAGTTGCATAATATTTTTTTTTTCTTTATATTATAATATTGCATGTGAAAAAAAAACCGTCTTGAAGTTGAAACGAGATATTGTTACCCTGAAGAAATAATTAATAAGCCCTCCAGTGTCCGTAACCCTAATAATTTTACTTTACATATTTGTAATATTCCTTCTGATTTATAATTGTAAAACAAGTTCAAAGCATGTAACAAGGGTCCAATTACATCGTTAATAAGGTTCCGGTTTTAATGGGGTCATAAATGTTGTCTCGAGTAACAAGCTTAATTTATAATTTCATATAAATTGCTGTGCAAATTACTTGCTGGAAGCTTACGTTGTAGTAAAAATTATAGAAACTAAACACTTTTAATGAAAACTAAGAAAATGCTTCCACTTTGAAAGAGTGTGTTGTGAAGGCCTCAGATATACAGGTGAATTATAAAGGAACGTTAAATTTCTACATAGTGTATGTATAAGTAATTCTGAACAATTTTTATCATGGGGCCAATGCCTAAATCGCGAAAAATACTTTGGCTGTTTCATACATTCCGGTCGGCGTTGAATTGTATGCGATAGTCAAATTTTTTTGTGATTTCGGCATTCTCCTTATAATAAAATTTGTGTCATATTATTTATCTATCTATACAGGCAACCATAGGGTGTGCGAGTGAGTCGCGGTGAATCATATTCAGTCTGTACCATTTAAATTGAATATTATGAATGCGTCCTAAGGACAAAGCAATGTATACCGGTCAACCGCAAATAAGTTTAAGCCTCAAGTTGCCAGGATCACAAACTCAGGCAGTGCATTTTAGTAAAACACTAGGCTTTTTACTATCTTAAGGGTTAATCGAGGGTTGATTTCGTAGTCAAGTGTTCGTAGTCAGTCAACTTAGTTTGATCCAAGGAAAAATCGCGCAAAGTAACGTTGCCTGCGACAAACGTGAAGAAGAATGCAATTCGACGTATCAAAATTTTGATGAAAATTTCCGCACATTCCTCATTTCCCCATTTGTGAACGTAGAAGATATGATATGGATATGCCCACCTGTTTTTCACAAATTAGTAGTTCAAATAAGGCCTCTGATCGATACATTTCTCCCATTATTCCGGCAACCATACTGTAGTATGCGAGTGTCAATTGAATTAGCATTCTGCATGCGTCCTATGGACAGAGCCATAGTGGAAACAAACAAAGTGAGTCCTGTTGTGTCTCTCACTAACGACGAAGTCTTTGACAGCTAGCTGTCTCAATCACACATGCAAAATTATATCTTTCTTTCATAGTCCAACTGTCCATAACGGCCATACCTTGTTTTGTTGTAGCATGGACAAAGTAACGTGTACCTACTGGTCAACCGCAGATAAGTTTAAGCCCCCAGTTGTTAGGATCACAAACTCAGACGACGCTAGTTTTAAGTACAACTTGTACGTGCTCCAGCGCAACTTTAATTGAGTTTACATGTTGGCGCAGATTGTAAGATGTTGAGTTGAGGTTCTATTGACGTTTCAAAAATTGCAGAATTTGTTTTTCAGTTTGCGGTAAATGCAACATCAGTTGTTTGGTTTATTTTTAGTAAGCAAGTTATAATAATAAAGCTTGGGTTATTTAGTAAAATGTTTGTCCTGCCTTTTAGTCTGCCTGCATAGCTAGTTAAAGTATGTTTGTTATATACACATAGTCAGCAGAGACTGATGACTAAGCAACCTTTACCAGTTACATTTTATAAACCTAAAACGCAAATTCATGACAGAGTTTAGGTTAAAATAAAAAGAAAACTCCTTAGGTTTTTATTCTTTAATGTTAAATAGTGTATAAGTATTGAAATTAAACACTTTAGAACGGAGATGATGACTCATAATCTTAACTCTGTGAAAACGAGTGCTGTAAAGGACTCGAAACTTAGGGTCATGGTGTTAATAAACGCGATTAATCCGTCGTAAAGTGTTTAATTTCAATGAATAACAATCGCGGTAACAGAAAACAATATTATAATAAGTAGGTAGTTAAGCATCGATAAAAAATATACCGTGTATCTCCTGTAATAGGAGCAATTTTAATCGTAGATAGTGCTCCTCAAAGTTTACAACACACTACACGTTTTACAACTTTTGAAAAAACTGTTCTCCGTGGGTTTTCACTTTTTCATACACACTGAATAGTCTTTTAAATGTACGTTAACATCTGCCAAATTGACACCTTGTCATAGTTCAAAAATGACAAAATTCGCAGTACACTGCGTCTTCTAACAAGCTTCAAAGTGTAAAAATCAAAACACCCGTTATTTTTAAAATTCGCTGAGCAAACGTTGCTCAGTTTGGCGAGTACTACTGACGATTAAATTTATTGCTCCTATTACAGAAAACACCCGGTATAGGCATATGTAGTGTTCTTTTGTTCGCAAATTATTTAAGGCGTTGGAAAGGTTTTATATAAGGAAACTCCGAAAACTAATTCAATTAGGTGCTAGGAACAAATGATGAAGCTTTCATTAATAAAACTTCTTATGTTCTTAATAATGTACGAATAAAACTAAGACTATGAATCAATTGCGAATGATTATTGCTCTGAAGATGCACAAAGGGGCAAAGAAACAGTTCAATAATTTAAATTCGTGTGTGAAAATTTAAGGCCTTGGGGCTTTATCTTTATCAAGTTAGAAGGTTTAAAAACAGAACGAACCACCTGTCTCATTAGTAGACGATAAAGTCCAAAGCTTTGTTAACGGGCTGCAAGTCTACTGTGCAGGTAATAACTACTGTATGCGCATTTCCAATTGTATAATCCGTTGTCGCTATTTCAACTTGTTTCCAAATTCACATGATTGTCATGCTTAATGTAGCCTAAAAAGGTAGCCTTTAAATAGCTAGCTAGTATCCTGGGTAAATAAAATACCTATATTATTATCCGTCGGTTACATGGAAAAGAGGAAAGTTTTTAAATGCAAGATCAACCTTAAAAAAATATCAGTACGTAAAATTACGTCATTTAAGTACTAATTTAATTGAACTTGGGTTTACTTAATGCTTCAGTTGATTTGGTTTCTTGGTGACTTATACTCGTACAACAAATTAATATGGTACATATATATACCTACAGCATCAGCGTGCGTAGCCAAGATGCCAATCGCTCACGCTCAGTCGCTAACGAAACGCAACTGTCATTGTTGCACTAATAAGGTAAAGTGATAGAGAGATAACTACGATACGTTTCGTAGCGTGAGCGATTGGCATCTTGGCTACGCACACTGGTACAACTACAGCGTTCCTTTGTTTTTTAGATTCAACGCATGACCATCATAATTAAAAAGTTCATATGATAAAGGCTGCAGACACTTTTTTATATACCCACATATCATTAGCCCTTCAGCCATAATGCGTTCAAAAACCACATATAAAGACCCTCATAACTCATAATAATAAAAAAGTTTTTGTAACAATTCTTATCTGTGAAAATGTTATTATAGCTACATATTAATATCAACTTCGATTATATTATTACATTCAAATTTCAAACATCTATGAAAAACAAGGACATTTGGCCTCTATGTAACGCTAAATTTAAAAAAAAAACATAAAATGAATATCAAAAGTTTTCATTCATGAAAGTCGTACTGGCGGTAGAAATATGTGGCTTAAACGCATCACGGGGAACTCATTATGTGTGTTTAATAAACCAGTGTATGTGACTGTAAATAATTATACTTCGTATCCCAATCGAAGATTACATATATTTACTAGCAGTACACGGTTATGTGCTGTCCTTGTCACACATTTAGAGTTAAAATATTATTCAAAAAATGTTCTCGCTGTCGCCCGCCGCGTAAGGTAGGTGTCGTGCCGGTGCACGACCGCGCCCCCAGCGGCGTGGTTTATCATTACATTTTTTTGTGTTTGTCCGAGTCACACGTATTTTCTCGCAAAAATAGTGTTTTAGTGTATATCTATTTCAGATTGAAGGATTAGGGTGAGTGATTTTACACATCTTCAGAACGATGAATTCAAATTACAGAATAAAACCGCGGCCTAGTTGCCGTTTAACGAATCTTCTTTCGGAAAGTGATTTTGTCCAAATGTTTGATTTTGCTTCCAATATATGTGTGGTAGATTACAATTTAAAATTGAATGTTAGTGTGGTGTATTAATCATATAATAACTAAAAGAATAGATCAAGGAATCTTTACTTTGTTCGAAATAATGCTTTTACATCTACCTTATTTTTTCTAAGTAATATAAGTAAGGTACATGTTAAAGGCACGGGTTGTTACTCGTAGATTAACATACAAATTTAAACCTAATTAAGAGAACTTTAAGGTTCGTTATGTATTTACGCGTTATAGTATTTACGCGTTATAATTCGTATCAGGTTTGTGTACCAGACCGTATACTAAAAATTGCGCCACACGCCATACTCGAGGGTTAGCCACTTACTTCTAACCCTGGTATTTAACGAAAACAAATGTAATCTCATCTACGCAATGATTTCATCTACCTTTCCAGAGTTCTGAGATAATTATAGTAATAAGTATTGCAATGCTAAAAAATTATGAAAGTCTACATGAATTTCACAAATTGTAGTAAATTCGGTTAACAAAATGGCATCTAAAAGTAATTTAAAGTAAAATAGCCATAGAGGTTCCCTCATTTATCTATAGTTTTGTTAATAAAAGCTAGCTTATGATCCGGATGTTGCCGTTTCGACTATCGTCGAGCCTTCGGGACAATATAGGTATTTTAGAGGTTCCCCATTTTATCCCTAAAAGGGAGGTAGGTATGACCTCTTCAATTCTTCATGTTTGTCTTGTATTATTCGTGAAAGACAGCCCCGATTAGTCAGCTAAGAAGCACACATACTTATAGCGCTTCTTGTACGTCGTCCTACCTACTTCATTTATATGAACTGTCATAAAGATATACTCGCTTATAAAGAATCATGAGCTCGCTGAAATAAGTAACAATGACTACAATCAATAATTATCATCATAATGTTGTTGCAGAAAAAAATTGTAAAATAAAAATAAGATAGGTTTCGTATAAACTACGTTCCTATTTACGAGTAAGCCTATTTCAGGTTCTATCAAGGAAATACGACTTTAATGAGTCGGAATATATAATCTTGATCATGTTTTAATGAAGTCAAAATACTATGATATTGCTATTTTGAGTCAGTTAAGGCTCTAAACTAAAGGGAAGTGTAACCGCAGCGGCAGTGCCGTATTACCCTGTTCCGCTAAATAGCGCGAATGCTTGCTGTAGCCGCTGCAGGGGTTTAATTTGCGACCTAGTGTCTATACGATTAAAGAAGGATAATTTATGTTCAGAGTTGTATTCTTTGAGTATAGGTAAGTTATTTAAGGTAAATAATAAGTTTTTTGTTTTGTTCAAAGACTCGAAAGAGGTTATTTTTATTTTCCTCATATTTTAGATAACGTAAACCGTTCAATAAACAACGATATAACCAGGTCAAAAATATGATATTTTGGTTTATGTAAAAATTTACAAAATACAATACCTAAATAATATGCGGACATTACAGGTTGTAATTGTATTGTGATTGGTGGTTCGTTAACAAATTGCACACCTAAAAGGTGTTCAATCGCTTTCCTGCATGCTCAGAGCGAATAACGAGAAAACTGGTTAAAGACACAAAATAGTTAAAGTTTTTTGTGGTTTTTTGTATAACAATAATACCTATACTTACTGATTATTTTTATCAACTTTACGTATCCCCATCACGAAACAAGGATAGTTTGGTTCGGAATTTGAACCAATATCTGACGGCGCAGTCTTGCGAATTGTTGCGTTAAGTAAAAACGAATTACAATGCAATGCAATGCATGAAATTATATAAATCATATGATTTTTACTTATATATATTATAATAGATGTATTGTAATTTGTATATGTAGGTAGTGAATGTTGTGGATCACATTTTTATGATACCTACATATAAAATTGTAGATGATACCTTTACGATACTTAATAGGACTCAACACGACTTAATGAAAATTAAGTCGGATATTAATATTGTCGTACGTACCTACTATTAAAACCTCACCGTTTAGGAGGGTGTTAACCAAAAATGAATAATTTTACGAAGCTGAGTGAGTTTGCTAACAAAAACCTCATTGGAGAGCAAATGGTTTTAACCCAATTGAATTATCACGAAACTAATATTCCTGTTTATTGAAAGGATGAACCAATATATACTGAAGTAATACAAACAACGACTTAAATTTTGATTTATAGTTTCCTAGAGAAGCTTCATAATATACATATATATAAAAATATATATATTTTCGTAAGCTATATCGATGAAATAGGCTTAATCTTATTAAATACCCTACGCTGCTCCGCTTTAACAGTGCCGAGTTACGTGACATAAATCGCGTGTAAATTTGTATAATTTTGCTCCGTTTCAACAATTATGCCACAAAAATTGTGTCAAATAAGCTTGCTTTAACAGCGTTGAGCTTTAACACATTAATGATGTCAAGGATCGTCCGCTTTAGCAGCGTTGAGGTACTCCACATTAATTGTGTCGAGGGTTGTAGAACTTTGCTCCGCTTTAACAGCGTTGAGTTTCTCCACATTAGTTGTGTCGAGGATTGTAGAACTTTGCTCCGCTTTAACAGCGTTGAGGTACTCCACATTAATTGTGTCGAGGATTGTAGAACTTGCTCCGCTTTAACAGCGTTGAGGTACTCCACATTAATTGTGTCGAGGATTCTAGAACTTTGCTCCGCTTTAACAGCGTTGAGGTACTCCACATTAATTGTGTCGAGGATTCTAGAACTTTGCTCCGCTTTAACAGCGTTGAGGTACTCCACATTAATTGTGTCGAGGATTCTAGAACTTTGCTCCGCTTTAACAGCGTTGAGGTGCTCCACATTAATTGTGTCGAGGATTCTAGAACTTTGCTCCGCTTTAACAGCGTTGAGGTACTCCACATTAATTGTGTCGAGAATTCTAGAACTTTGCTCCGCTTTAACAGTGTTGAGGTACTCCACATTAATTGTGTCGAGGATTCTAGAACTTTGCTCCGCTTTAACAGCGTTGAGGTACTCCACATTAATTGTGTCGAGGATTCTAGAACTTTGCTCCGCTTTAACAGCGTTGAGGTACTCCACATTAATTGTGTCGAGGATTCTAGAACTTTGCTCCGCTTTAACAGCGTTGAGGTACTCCACATTAATTGTGTCGAGGATTCTAGAACTTTGCTCCGCTTTAACAGCGTTGAGGTACTCCACATTAATTGTGTCGAGGATTCTAGAACTTTGCTCCGCTTTAACAGCGTTGAGGTACTCCACATTAATTGTGTCGAGGATTCTAGAACTTTGCTCCGCTTTAACAGCGTTGAGGTACTCCACATTAATTGTGTCGAGGATTGTAGAACTTGCTCCGCTTTAACAGCGTTGAGTGTCTCCATTGCTCCGCTTTAACAGCGTTGAGTTACTCCACATTAATTGTGTCGAGGATTGTAGAACTTTGCTCCGCTTTAACAGCGTTGAGTTTCTCCACATTAATTGTGTCGAGGATTGTAGAACTTTGCTCCGCTTTAACAGCGTTGAGTTTCTCCACATTAATTGTGTCGAGGATTGTAGAACTTTGCTCCGCTTTAACAGCGTTGAGTTTCTCCACATTAATTGTGTCGAGGATTGTAGATCTTTGCTACGCTTCAACAGCGTTGAGTTACTCTACATCAATTTTGTTGATGATTGTACAACATTTCTCCGCATTAACAGCGTTGAGTTTCTTCACATTAATAAAATCGTGTTGAGGATCGTACAACTTAGTGTTAATTGTATACAATAAATAAACAATAAATAAACTTTGCTCCGCATTAACGGCGTCTCGTGTTACATACTCGTATTCTACAGGAATTGTGTAGAACGTAATAAAATTTTACTCCATCAGGTTGTTTTTACCATGATGAGACTTCTTTTCAATAGTAGCATTCCGATTATCAAGATATAAAAATACTCCACGTGTCAGTTCCTTATTATAACAATTATTTACAAAAATAGTAATTCTCTTGCTGCTGTAGCGTACTGGTCAATATTTCGTTATCCTACAGTAGAATCGAAGGCACCTGCCACTTAAGTTTTTTATTACAACGTTCTACTCAAAAAGGAAAAACTTAACGTATTAACCATTACCCACCACTTGAATTATTGTTTGGTCTCAGTATAAATCTGTATGTATATTTTATAACAAGATTTCTTTAGTACTAATCTTGCTATGAAGAAACTACTGATAGCTTGTTTTACTAATCACACAACTGGTTTTTGTCTTCCATTTTTACTTCGACATGAAATACAGGCATATCTAAAGTATACAATCACTATGCAGGGATCAGGGATTCGTCAGTAAAGTTCAATTAAATGAACGAAGTATAATTTAAAGCAGGTATATTCAAGTAATGTTAAAATTATATCGACGATAATACACACTTCAGTGTTTTGCTTCACCTAAAAGGTTATTGAAAGTAATTTCATTCTTTATTAATGTCGTTCCTCACTTGGACACGCACAGCATGGCATGCATAAGTCCAATCTAATAAAAATATTCATATAATATTTACATAATAGTACCGTTTTATTTTATTAGGCACTCATGTATGAAGCTAATTATCAGGAACCCATAGGAGCGTCGGATTTGACTTCGATATTTTATTTTATTTTTCCTACTTATATGTAGTATTACAATTCTCTAAACATCTGCTAGTAAATATATGTAATCTTCGATTTGGATACGAAGTATAATTAATAATCAAACGAACTTACCTGTGAAGTTTGATTGGAATTATACGAGTATCCAAATCGAAGATTACATACTCCCACCCTCCCAGACCCTAAAAATTAAAATAAAATAGTCTCTGGTCCTAACACAAAAATATCTATGTGCTCTAAAATAATGATAAACCACGCCGCTGGGGGCGCGGTCGTGCACCGGCACGACACCTACCTTACGCGGCGGGCGACAGCGAGAACATTTTTTGAATAATATTTTAACTCTAAATGTGTGACAAGGACAGCACATAACCGTGTACTGCTAGTAAATATATGTAATCTTCGATTTGGATACTCGTATAATTCCAATCAAACTTCACAGGTAAGTTCGTTTGATTATTAATTAGGCACTAAAACACTCGTGTGATGAACCCAAGCTCATGTTTTGGCGCCGTTAATTATACAGTCACATAAACTACTATAACTGCTTAGACAGATCATGTGACAAGAGTTTGAAAACAAAAGTTTTATCAAAACACGAAGAGACGTACGGACACCCCAAAACAGTTAGTACCTACACGTCGTAGTTAAGGCGAATGGTCTATACACACGTTTATAAAACTTAAGTGTTCTTGTTGTTGTAATGACTTCATGGTAGTCAAGTTTATGAATCAAGTTGTACATTTCCGTTGCTTCTCGAGTGAGTCTAGGATGTTGGATAAGCCAGTGGAACGTGCTTTTAAGACAACAATAAAACATGTGTATTTGACGACCGCTTCTCTTAATACTGTTGCGGCCGCCGCTGTAGGAGACCATCACGAGTGTAAACATGATTGAACTTCTAATCGTATTTTTAGGTTATAGTTTTCTGACTTCAAACCTCATGGGCGTGCTTCACATACACAATGCACGAGTTTTCCTTATATATGTTTAAAGAACTGTTTCGGTTATCTGGCTGATGCTTAGCGTTAATATCATGCTCGGCAAGCGAATGAAAGAACACCTCTGGTCTGCGGCAGCCCACAATGTAATAACGGCCTGAAACTTTCTGCAAGGGTATAAAAACATTACCATTTTAGGCTAGCGTTCAAATTGCGGTAAAAAGTAATGTAATTGCTGGCTGTTACCAGAATTCACCTAGGCTGAGATTTAAAACAAAAAGTCATTACAAAGGGCGGCCAAATTTAAACTATAGATTAAAAAATTTGAAATGTACACCAAAATACAGCTTCCAGTGTTCCATTTAAACAATGTAGCCAAATTCAATTAATTATCTGTAACAAAAAGACTTCTGCTGGTCATGGAATGATTTGTTTTAATTAACACACAAAACGCCAAACCCCCATAGGTAGGTACCTCATCGCACTTCTTAAATTAAAGCACCTACTTAATAAAATATGCACTTAATTACTTAGTTCAAAATAATTAAGGAGTTGGGTAAATATTAAACTGAAACTCAATGTTTTTATTCAGATAGAAATCGCCATCTAAAATTTTAGTATTGAAGAGACTTCAATTGTCAAAGAAAATAACAAAGACAAAACGACAGCCAGGTTCAAATGCTTTGAAGATGAATCGAAATTATTTTCAAGATATTTTTTCAGCCATATCCTGTTTTCACTTTAATTAAACAACAAGAATTTCATAATTAGAATTCCGATTGTGAAAGAGCGATTAAGGTGAAGCATGGATTGTGGTAATTAGGGAGGGCGTTGCCGGCTGAGAGATGCTCAAACTCTTGCCAAGGTTTTGTTCAATCGCTCTGTGTTAGGCTGAATCCTTTTAGCAGAGCTTAGCGGAGCAATTTTAAATATTTTTGTAAATTTATGTTTTGGCAGCTTATATGGCTGACTATTTAAGTTGGTGTGTGCTGCATACGCAAGTGGTTTGACTTAGCCGTTAGCATTCTTATAGAAGATTTATATAAATTTCCCTTATATAAGTTACCCTTATATAAGCGTGATGAATGTATTGTTTATAAAGGCTATCTTTTGTGCTGATCTAGCATCCAACCGATGAGGGGCTGGCTAACTTTCAGATTGAAAACTGTCGCGGCAAAACGGTTCATTATGGAGTCGAATTCTTTATTCAGAAACTAAGTTGGTACAAAACCGGCACATCCACGCAATACAACTATACTACTATTAAAAAAACCCGGCCATGTGCGAGTCAGACTCGCCCACCAAGCCGTACATCATAAACATGATTGAAAATTAAATTTCAACTCGATACCTCTACGCACTCCCGAGATAAAGGGTCTTGACGGACGGGAGGGTCTTGACGGATTTTCAACCCCCTTTTTTTATTCCATAGAGGATGAATTTCGGAAAACGCGGAATACGGTTTCAAGGGACCGTATCCCTTAGAATATAGTTTAAATTTTAACTAGATACCTCCACGCACTCCCGAGATAAAGGGTCTTGACGGACAGACGGACGGACGGACAACAAAGTGATCCTATAAGGGTTTTGAGGTACGGAACCCTAAAAATTAAATAAAGTTAAATTATTCTTATCAAACCTTAAATACAACTAAAAAAATAGCTTACAAGTAAATTAAATCTGAAATAAAACAAACTACTTACCCCGAGGGATTGTGCAAAAGATGCATTCCCTCGCTGTATGGCTATGCTTAACCGTTGCGAGAGAAAGCTGCTAGCTCTCTGGTCACCTGTTACTTCAACCAGGCGCTTGGCTAAATGTTTTAAAAGGAGCGTGCGCTCGGACCTCACGGCCCGAGGGCCTCGCCACCAAATGGCAAAAAATGATATTGATTTAGAAAGCGTGTCGGCCCAGCTACGTTGGATATGCAGTTTATTAGGTAAATTTGGCCTGGACAAGCCATTATCCAAGCGCTTTTGGCCTCCGCTAGGCATACCGTCTCAAAGTTTGAATAACAGGCCTTTAAAATCTTGCTTACGAGATGGGAGGAGCCATGAACAGAGGACAAAAAAGCCGGTAAAACAATACTGGTAATTTTCCGCGTCCCTAATCCACCAAATCTGACGGGCCAGGACGCCTGGACTAAAAATATATCATGTATGTTCAAAATGGACTCCAAAGAAGATTTCATAATTTTGTCGGTAGGTAGTAAAGAATTGTATGAAAGCAGCGGAGCATGTATTTTTTAATAACCCAAAAGTCCAGCATCCAGATACCAAACGTTGAATTTTGAATTTAGATTTTGTTTAAATGGGTTTATGGCTAGGCTAAATGTGGCTGAACCGAGAGGGTCGCCGTACTGGCAGCCAATTTCAAAATAAAGTTCGTGATCTCTGTACAACAATTTTGAAGTACAAGTTCAAGTTCAAGTTCAAAATCTTGAATGTCATCGAACACATGACAAAAATTAATTACAGTAAGGATTACACTAATGATATACAAAAATATAAATATGCCAGGTGCAAATTAAATTTTTAATTTTAAAATAAGAGTTATCAATCATATTATTAAAATTAAAATTAAAAACAAATATTTAAAAATACCTGGCCATAAAGTGCCTTTTTCCGCAAAAAAGTGTAGGCCCAAGTGTAGGCATAAAATGATGTACCTAACACGTGAGTTAAAAAATAAAGCCCTTGATGGCATATATTTACGTCCCTCGCTTGCAGCTCGGGTCGCAAACATCTGCGATCTCGGCCTTTCTTTGCTTTACCGCACTAGTTAGGTAATGTACTATTACAGATCTAAATTTGAAATGTAACCACCTGCGATTGTAATATTTTATTTTATTAAGCATAAAACATTAAATAATTCACTATATTTTATGAGAGAAATGTCTACATACATTACATAATAAGAATTACAATTAATAACAAATAATAAATTAACTATTAAAAAACTCTGAAGGATCTGCATAACAGTGTAAAAGTTCGGGAATGTGGGTTTTATTTCTGACAGCAAGGCGCCCCTATTGACGGAATTGAAGGAATATTTTACGTTAATTTTGAGGCCTCACACTGATCTTTGAACAACCAGATGCGCAGGGCGTGAACAGCCGCTTCGCACCCGCCCTTTGTGCCAAAACGTAATTGAACTGGTTCAAATTGTTCTGTAGTTTTGACAGAATATGACGAACAGAAATTTTAGAGGCTAGATATCGAAGTGTTGACACGACCGCAATGGGCCGAACAAACCCGCATTTTTTTGTTAAGGCGATAAGATTTTCTACGTAGACTATCGGCACGAATTGAGGGTTAATGGATCCTAAAAGCATAAGGTTGACAAGTTTAGTAAGGGCGGATCCGAGGCGTTTTCCGGTATCACCGAGTCAGTGAGAGATGAGATCTTTTAGATGATGTGGTGACAAACCATCAAGACCCGCGGCCGTACCAGTTTTAAAAGAAAGAATGGCATTTAAAGTAGGTATCCTGCTCGTCAATATACAGTCATCGCGTCCCGTTGGACGATGTAAGAAGTAAGGAGCAGCTGAAGTGCTGGTGTTTGCACCGTAAAGCCGACCAGAAACAAAACAGTTGACCATGGCTACAATAATAGTTTAATCGATTTTGTTTCAATACTTCTAAGATCACAAGACTCTTAATTAGGTCGTTAACAAAATGTATGTAGTCTTATTTTCCTTATCTTCGTTCTTCCTCTGGCATTATCACATTATGGTTCTGTCACTGAGTTGAGCCTAGAAAAGTCAACTTTGAAATTGGCACTACTCATCCCAAACTGACCATACGAGATCTAGAGTGCGACTATGCTAAGTTTCCTAGATTTTTTAGCATAGACTGTAAGCGTCATAATTTCACAGAACTTGACTTTTTAAATAACACTTTAAAGTTTGACAGTACATTGGCTAGGAAGAGAGAACCTGGTTTGACTCTAGTATCGATAATGTACGTATAAAAGTATTCTTAAAAAGTACTTCTCCGAGTTTTCCGTTGAGCTAAAATAATATACTATAAAACTCTCGTGAGACTCGAACATATTAAATAATATTGAAAACGGGTCACTCACGTAATTTAGACGTTTTTTTTCGTAAAGAACGAAACATGTCGAGCGAAAATCGACTAAATTACGTGAGTGACCCGTTTTAAATATTATTTAAAATAATATATCTTGTGTGATCGTAGCAAAAGGGCATTTTTGCGAGAAAAGATACAACAAAGGTTTAATTTGATGTTTTTCCTACTAAGAATAACGAGCACTTTCAATCTAGGAGAAAAAACTACGAGAAATAAAAGGACTCAAAATTTAACTTGCTCTCTATTTTGTAACCGCTGTACAAAGTGTTTGAAAAATGGTAACGGAATAGGAAGACGATTGATAGTCTTTTTTCCTTGTAGATCGAAAAAGCTCGTGATTCTGAGAATGAAACACATTAAATTTACCTGTTTTAGAAACCTGTTCTGAAATAGGTTTTGGGTTTCCCAGAAAAAACATGCCCGCCAAAAATACCACTGCTCTGTCGCTCTCACCAAAGCGTGCCCCTTAAGAGAGGCACTTACTGAAATCGAGCCCGCGACGCCAGTGCCATCGTAAACATCTGCCTAAGTTTTGGCGTCCTTTATTGGTTCAGGATTATTTTTATTGCATCATGGGACTAGTTATATTGGAATTGATTTTTGCAGATGTATTGAATAATGTTTTTCCGTAGTATTTTGTCGGACTGTTCGAGCTTTCTCAACTAGTCTACTAAAACTAATCTTCTCAATAGTATCCAGATATTTTTGTAAGGGATAATAACAGTTACTGAATTTTATACTTTTTAATAAAATGTTATTTTTTTTAACAAAATTTTAAACGGCTTTAAATTATGAATAATTCGATGTCTTGGCGCAAAATAATAATGGAATTAATAGCATAGGCAAAGTTATGCATTATCTGTCTTTGGAGTGCAGGGGTGGAATGATGTGGGCTAAATTGATGATAATTTTATTCAAGAGCGTCTTATTGTTGTTTGCTTATGTAAGGAATAAGGAAAGCACATGAATACAATAATCATAAGCAACTAAGTGGGAAGACTTTATGACTTTTTATCGTTGTTTTGTGAAAACAGACACAGCTGAAACCTGCGCCATAAACTTCACATTGTCAGTCCTTGCCGTAAATAGCATTACCGTTTTATCCAGGAAGCTTACACATCACTAAAAAGACATTCCGTTTTATAGGTCTGACTCATCGTTTGGTTTGGTACGCTGAATGGAAAAAACGTTTTAAAATGTAAGCTGTTTTTGGATTTTAACTTGTAAAATTGCTGGTTAAGCTGTTTATATAAATTTGAATGTATGATATGAGTATCTACTAAAAAACAAGTAAAATTTGAATGATGGACGATCATTAAATACTATGACAATGAGTGCTGTAAATGTCTCGAAACGTAGGTTGATGTAAATACTGCGCAATAATAACGCGATTACTTAATCCGGTTCGAATCATTTAATTTCAACGAACCGAGAAAAAATATCTCTGATGAACGTAATATTATAACTAAAACTATCAATCTATGTACCTATATCATTAAAATATCCATCCGTATGTAATGCTAATAGTAATACTTAGTTAATAAGAACGTGCATACAGCGGGCCTAAGATGGTTATCCACGAATGTCATAGGATAGTGATATAAGTTGATAAATTGCGGATAGCGCGACGGTGACAGCAGCCAAATGCAAAGACATTTGACAGAACTGTTTAAAATTATCAGAAATTGTCAGAACGTGCCGACAAACTATCGTCTTATCCAGCAATTATCAGGATATCAGCTTGGCATCTTAGCCCCGCAGGTTGTCCGGTAATTAACGGACAAGCTTCAAACCACGAAGACCCGTGGCCCCATATTCCTCCACCGTATCCGTCGTATGTGCCTTAGAGGGGCTTAGCAACATATAATGTAAGAAAGCACTTTTTATCAGATTTAAACTGTGGCATATTTAGATATGTCCTTTTAATATAATACTGTTCAGCAAGTCAAAACTTCACACGCAAGATAAGTTAACGGGCTCCTTTGGTTTTATGATGGTTTTTGAAGCTTATCATAGTAACAGAAAAACCTTTACGCAAAATAGTATTACATATTTACTTTAAAGTTTTTTTTTAATACTATGACGGTGAAAAACAAGCATACGGCCTGCCTGATGGTAAGCGGTCACCGTAGCCTATGGACACCTACAACTCCAGGGGTGTTACATGCGCGTTGCCGACCCTTTAAAAAAAAGGAGGATTCGGAGTTCATTGTCTCTGAGATATTTACCATCAAAATTGAACAATTTTGGGTCAAAAACATACACTTTGGACACAACTTTTGTCTTGTGTAATGTAAGACCCTTTTCGGAAATGATACAACGAAAAAAGTGCTTTATAGTTTTTTTTTATAAAATCTAATTTTTTTTTTCCAAATTTGGCAGATACCACGTTTGGAAAACGTATGGCCGTTCTTATAATTATATCTTTAGTGCGTAATTAGTTATAACGACTCAAAACTTGTCAAAAATCGATAAAAACCTCGGGTACGCCCTTAAGGGAGCAGATCACAAGTTACATAATTAAGAAGATTAAATCTCATTAACACCGTAAAGTTATGAAGTGTTGTTTCCGCTGTTTATCTTGTACATTAATATTAGCAGTGGGATCAACCCCTTAAAAGTTGATTATGAGAAAACTTTCAGAGATGTTTCAAGCAGTTCTGTTAAAATAATTCCAGTATTATTACAGTGTTTTAAACGGTGTTAGTCGATATAAAAATATACACATTTACTGTATTTCGATGAACGGTTGTAGCTTTTTCAATTTATGATTTTGTTGAACACTTCTTACGTCATACAAGTGCCTTTCAGAAAATGAAGCGTTATTTCAGGAAATTGAATTTTCCCAGTCTGTTCGTTCTTAAGATAATATTTGTATTGAATGAATAATGTAGCTTCATATAAATTTGTACGCGAACATACTTAGAAAATGACTTTTAGATGAAAAATATAGCAAAAGGGTACGTTAACGAAATACACATATATTAAATAGTTTTTTACATACCCAATAGATGCTACTAAATTTCTATAACATAAACCAGAACCGTTGTTTAGATAATTCAATAAGATTTTTATTAACCAGACAAGATGATATAGACACCATAAAGTATGATTTTAAATTCAACTTAAGTACTTTAATTAAGTTCTATACTAGTTGCAATAATTAAATCATATAAACTTAAACGTTTACGTCAACCATGATTAACTTTACCATTAAACGCCAAAATCATCTATGAAATATAACTGGCACTATAAAGTCTTCCAAAATTAAAAGTGAAATTTAAAAGAGGAACGTTATTTTTTTAAGCTCTCGCGGGTTTGGCGCGCCCGGCCGACGCGGGCGGCCAGTTCGGCATGTGGGCGGATACTGGATGGCGCGCCGCAGGAGCCTGCGTCACACTCTGGACCTCGACACCTTTTTGTGGGTCCCTAATTAATTACAGTGACGCTGACGCTCGCGTCTTGAGCGAATGATGAGCTCACATGAAGACCGATCTATTTTCGAGGACGTGATTTCTTTTTGCGTTGAGATTGGAGGTACTAGATTGGCTGCTAATAAAAGTTGGGAATTGTGCATAATATTCGATTTGGAATTCGTTTTCGAACGTAAATCGGGTTTATGTTCAGACTATACTCATAAATTGATAAAACAATGAATTTTTATATTACTTGGGTATGTACTCGTAAGATATTTAGAGTCCAACCATGTATATATCCCAAGCAAATACATTGTCAAACTTTAAAGTGTTATTTTAAATGTGAAACTTCTATGAAATTATGACTTATACTTAACACTTACACAGTCTGTTCTATCAAAATCGAGGAAACTTGGCATAGTCGGACTGTCTTATGCCGGTATAGTAGATGTTAGAATCACGTTATATGTTTACACCTGAACAATAACACTGGCTCGACAATGCCCACTGTATTCCCTACAACTTCCGTAACTTCACTCGTCCAAGCTCGTAGCCATAGTATGTACCATAGACAGTGACACACAAGACAGCGTATGTATGCTATTTTAGCTACACACATAAACGCATACACTACATCCGGGAAAAGATCGGATGGGGTAACTGAATAAGAAATAATTGTAAAACCTACCTAACGAATTCAAAATTTAATTAAACGGCCTCCTAGCCCAGTTGGTAGTGACCCTGCCTACGAAGCAGGAGGTCCCGGGTTCGAATCCTGGTCAGGGCATTTATTTGTGTGTTTATCACGAATAGTTCCTGAGTTATGGATGTTTTCTATGTATTTAAGTATTTATATGTATCTGTCTATTATATATATCGTCGCCTAGTACCCACAACACAAGCCTTATTGAGCTTACCGTGGGACTAGGTCGATTTGTGTAAGATTGTCCCATAATATTTATTATTATTTATTATTATTATTAAAATTAATTGAACGTTTTTTTACTACTAATAGATCTGATCTAATTTAAGTGGCTAGGAAGTTATATTCTTCCTTTATTAAAAATATATATTGGGCATAAGACCAAGGAGATATTCACAAACTAAAACTGAATATTACAATAAACACCAATTATTTATAACATAAAAATTATGAAACAACGGTTTCAGGTGTAGGTATATTTATGGTACAATTTGGATTTACTTCACAATTTTTGCTTTTACCTGTAAAACACCCTTTACACACTCAAAGACTTAAAACGAGTCATTATACTGTCAAGTGTATTTGAGATGCTCCTCACATATCTCGGATCCTAAATAAACAAGTGTGAATTATCACATGAACCCTGAAACGGCGAAGTTGTGAAGGGAGGCATTTCTTCTCGGTTTTATGTACCATCGCCAACACTGTTCATTGACCAATTGTGATCCCTATTGCAACGGCATACGTTCTACCGATAGTCAGATAATGTTGTTGCTGTTTGAACTAGAGGGCTAGCATGTTTGCCATTATATCGACTATCACGTCATGCGTCACTTTCGCACATACATACTTGTTAGAACGTGACAGCTATAAAACTCGACCATAATAGACTAGCAGGTAGCGCGATAAAGCAGTCGTGTTGGCGGCTTGAGGATTAATGACAAGGAATAGTTATGAAAGAATATGGGAGTGGGGAGATTTATTTCTTTAAACTTTATTACACAAAATATATTAAAAAGTTACAACTGGCGGACTTAATAACTAATGGCCAGTGATCGAAAATTTAAGAGTAATTTCGGTGCAGCATTGTAGCGTTAAAAGCATCTGCATGCCCTATTCTAGGTGGTATAACGGTAAAATGTACCCTAATTGATCATCTCATTAGATTTTTCCCGTAGAATATTATTATTTTCTACAGAAAAAACTATGCTGCACCGAAATTGCTACAAAATGTACGATCACTGCTAATGGCATTCGTCAACCATAGGGCCAAACATGAATAAAATAGTGCAAAGGGAGGATAGTAGTAGTATAGTAAGCACCTTATTTTACAAAAAAAAACAAATTAATAAAAATTATAATACAACGATGAACTTATCGATTCTTAAGGGATATTTTCCAACTAACCTTAATAGAGTTGATGAAATGAATATGAAAAATTGTTTTTCTACTCGCCTACTTTAATCTGTCAATTACGAGTACATAGACAAAACTATAAGCTCATACTTTTCGATATTAGACAGTCCAACTCAACTATAATATCTCATTTCGATACGCTGTAGGCAACTATAATTAATAGAACTTCATACAAATTCTATACTTATTTGCGATGTCGCCTGCGACTTTGCCGACCGCGCGCCTCGCGCCTGCGCCGAACGCGCCCCACGCGCCGGCCGACCGGCGTGCGCAATTACATTTTTTTGTGTGACATCCGTGTTAAGTTAATGAAAATGAAAGATGAAATTGTTCCTCCATAGATGATGATGATGATGACTCGTAGAAAAAGTATTGTATACAATCGTAACATAATTAAGTTTTTCAATCTCGTACCTTACTTACTACTTAGGCCACTCAGCAAGCTTAATATATATATATATATATATATATATATATATATATATATATATTATTTAGAAAATAATGTGCCTACCAAGTGATGTGTCTTCATGTGTGTCTTTCTCTCTCTCTCGCGCTCTCTCTCTCTCTCTCTCTCTCTCTCTCTCTCAGTGTGTGTGTGTTTGTGTGTGTGCTAGTAGGCGCGCGTTGCGTGTGTGTGTTTGTCTATCTATTAATTAGTTAGTAGTAATGATTTTGTCTCCAGATAATCTAGTGTACTCAGCCAATCCCGGATTACTCTTTTGCATTTAATTATCTGCATAGGATGGATAGCAAGTGTAGCGTCGATCACATGATACAAGTGTTGATAAGTGGGTACTCGTACTTTTATGGTATTATCGAAAACCGACAAAGTGGTACCTTTTACTAAAAACAAACGCAAATAACGCCTGCACATTAATATGACTGGGCGAGGTAGGTACCTAGATAGGTTCGTTAGTTGTCTTTTGTTACATATAGCAAAAACAGAACCTCCACGTAGCGAAGCTTCGTTTACCAAATTACTAGATCTTAGTTGGTACTTTATTATAATACCTAGGCGTTCTATATATAAGAATAAACAATTGAACATTAGTACTATGCCTTAGCAAAGCGTGGAATTATTTTTCCGTAACCGGTATTCTAAAGAATATAGGTAGATTATCTATCGGTAACAAGTACAACGGAACGATTGGAACGCCTATTCCGATTAAGTATCCATTTTTCGCTTTTTTACCCCAAATGGGTGAATCAAAAACGCATTGAGGGTAATTGCGGCTATAAGCTTTGGGCTCAGGATAAGTACCCTGATACATTCCTATTGAACAGTATTTACTGAAAATGGAAGAAAAGTAACCGTTTGTACTTAGGTTTCGTAATGTAAGCGAGTGTTTTGGATTGTTTCCAGTTGAAAATTGCTATGTTTTATACTTTTCACAATGGTGATAATAAAAAAGCGATGGAAACGAGTTTGAAAGTGGAACATGTTTAAAGAGCTTTATCGTGTGACGGGATGGGGTAATTTCCGAATGAGTTTATGGTGTGAATTGCGTTGGCTGAATTTTCTCTCTTACAAAAATACTGAATGAAATTGAATTGATTGCCAGTTATAAATCGAAAGAGGTATCATATACTACAGAAAAAGTGGAAAGCTGGAGGCCTTGGTCACTTGAGGGGCCATTGAGTGAAATCAAAATTGTATTTCTAAATTGGAATGTGCTAATGTGCTACTAGAAGCGTGTAAATAAATGGGAGTAACGTGTTTGTGTTAACTATTGCCGTAAATACGAATTAGTCCAGAAAACTGTTAGCTATTCTAGCTTAGGTACTTGCTCAACTACAGTACTGTAATTTCTCGTTAGACATCTACTAAATCTCTCGTTGTTGCTTTTAGGTAGGAAGTTACTTACTCTCTAATAAAGACGTCCAATTCTTATTAATAAGTAAGTCTGTAAAATAGATAAACCTAAATAACTGTACATGACAAGTTGATAATTGATACCAAGTTTGGGTAGTTCGTAAGAACTACGCGGCTAGAAGATATTGATATCAACTTCAGCTACTTTCTTCACCACGGGAGTTGGTAATGTCGCCCTCAAAACAGTCGGAGATAAGTTTTTTTTTTACGCCATTAAGTCCCATTTTAGTAAGTTTATAATGAGTGAATTGGGCTCTATAGGTATGGTAATTATCATATTAGACCTAGAGTAACATAATCTCAGTCAGTGTGCTCTCATTATTACTTGATCTGGGCTCCTGACAGCTATTTATCGGTGGGAGACAATGAGCACTAGAGGGGTTATAAAACCAAACTAAAGGCATGCAGTTTATAGAGCTCTGGGATTGACTTTTGTGGTATTGAGGTTTACTACGTATATCATTCGAATATAAAATTGAAAAGCGTTTATTCTGGAAACGTGCAATGTGAGGTGGGGTGCATTCTCAACCAGTCAACCTTCGGACAAAGCAGATAATTTGTAGGCGGTGCAAAATCATACTGTGGTCTGTGGTAATACAATTCAAACAAGAGAAAAATAAATGAGATGAAACTTACAAAATAGAAACACTAATGACGTTATCCATAAACGCACTTCAACAACAGTTTAGCTAAATGATTGTTTGTCCTTATCTGTCACTTTGACAATCGCGTTTGTCAGAATGGGAGAAAATATAATTTTACTAAAGCTTCTGTTAGCTTTTTTATGAATAAGGCGGTAAGAATTTACCATTTTGCCAGCAAAGTAGTCACTTAGGGATTTTTAAATGCAAATTTGTTTGGACAATGTCTAATTTTAACTGGAAGACAATTCCAAAGGCACAGATACAGATTCGTTGTGTTGTTTTTTTAATCCTTTTGGCGAGCAGTTGGATCAATATGCCGGCAATGTATAATATAATAATTACCTGGTTTTCTCATTCGTAAAAAGTAGGTAGGTCGTAAATGCTTAGACTATGCATGGTTATTAATTATAATATGATATTGTTTTAGGTAAGTAGTAATTTTTTCAATCATGCAATTTTTTTTAAGCATGTATACAACGGTTTATGGTTGCTTAGTTTGATATTATTATTATCATATTGGGAGCTTTGTGGTATATATTTAATAACTTGCATGCAATGGTGTATGGTTGTTTAGTAAAGTTGTGCAATCATTTTAATAGTTTGCATGCAATTGTCAATAAGTAGAATAATATGGCTTTTGCCCTCATAGCAGAGACAAAGCGCCTTAAGTTTCTCAATAATTAGACGCATTGATTGAAGCTGAAATACAAGCACAATATCGAATTTATCACTTTCATACAAATACGTATTAAGGCAACTGTAGTAAGCAATAGGTGTACTTGAAGCGACCAATCACAACGCCGCTAGCATTCTCCCCGCGCCTTGTGTTTTGGTGGTTTCTGTCGCGCACAAAATCGGCAACATACATCTATAGGTGGTGCTCTGTGGCTCAATTGTATGGCAGCGACTCAGTTTTGATCCTGAACTGAACTGAATCGCGTTATGACGTCATGGCCCTATTATAGGAAAGCTTTAGGTACAAATGTCTTGAAATGTCAGTTTTCTGAATTGACTAAAAGGTACACTGCGACAGAAAAAGATAGAAATTAAAAAGTGGCAACAACATAGTGTCGTCCCGTTTTTTTTTTCGCACTTGTACACGTTATAATTAGATATGTACGAGTAGGTATACATCGCGCGTATAGGCGCCGTCATAATTATGGTTACACTTTTGCATTTTCCATTTTTGTAATTGTATGCAAAAGTTTAAGATATTTGATGTCGGTTATACATAATACAGCCTCAGTAGCCTGTAGATACTTGATAACTTGAAAGTTCGTAACGGAATTTGGTGAACTAGTAAACTAATAGTGAACATGTAACTAGCTGTATCGCGGTAAGCGGTTTGAAGGCTTGGCTAATGCGATGGGGAAGATAGCGCCCTGTGTCGCGGTTGGTAACTAATTGACTTAGTAACTTTAGTAAGTATTCTATCTATACAGGTATGCATCGGAATTATAGTAGACATTGGAATTATATACATAAAAGTAAAAAAAAAACTCAATTTATAGTTCGCTGAGGGAGTTCATGATCGGTCTCAACAATCTAATACTAGTGGTTCACCCCGAAAGTGAACTCGCCACCCATATCTCGGCGACCGCTTGACCGGTTTGGCTCATATTCAAACTAAAAATTAAATTTATGTCATCTAACCACCTGCCAAATTTCAAGACGATCCGATACTCGAGTTATCGCGAATAAACATACATACAAACTGGTACGAGTACATACAAACGACCGAGTGTCCAAGTAGATTGGTACAACTCACTCGCTTCGCTCGCTGGTTCGACAAAACTTGGCACAGCACTAGCTTAAAGAAAGCGTTTTGTACAGTCAACAACACACCTGTGTATACAGCCAAAGTGCCAAAAATATGTATACTGAACTTTATTGCCAGAGAATTAAGGTCGTGTATACATATTTTTAGCACATTGGCTGTATACACAGGTGTGTTGTTGACTGTACCATGTCTCCCACATTGCTAAATATCGAAATAGGGCTTTATTTGCCGGCTATATAGGTAAGCTTGGACATATCTGCCGGATCTGCCAATCAACGAATAGGAACGTCTGGCGGATGCCCGGCGGACATACCCACTATAGAAATCCGACGGATTGCCTGAACATAAATGGCCGGCAAATGGTATATTTTGTAGGCTCTATACGACATACAAAGGTAAATAATGTCATCATCTTCCTAGGGCCGAAATAGCCCCTTGTTGCCAAGGTTGGCCAAGTGAGCCTAATCAGAAGAATAAGCACAGACGTACATTTTAAGAAAGCCACTTTTGCCTGACCTTGTTAACCTAATAGATTTGTCAGTTGAACACACGATGTTGCCTTTACCGAAGCTACTAAACTAATGCTCAACACTGAACAGTACTTGTGAGTTATGTCGCGGTTAGCAAGTCTTATATCAGGCAATACGACAGGCAGAAACTTTATGAGAAGCTATATGAGAAGCTAGCGCCCCGTGCAGCGCCACAAATAATTGGCTTAGTAACTTCGACCTGTACATTGAAACTACAGAAGTACAAGAAGTAACCCTACTAGCGGTCTGAAAATCAAAAGAAAGAGAGGCGGTAAAAGGTTGAGACGTAGTAGAGTAGAAACTAGTTTCTATTAGGATTAGACCAGTTTGCGCTCGATATTTTCCTTCAACAAAGCTACTAATGCTGAACTAGTTAGCTGTGTCGCGGTTAGCCCGGCAAATGTAATGGAGAAGATAGTACCGTGTCGCACAATTAATTGACTTAGCAACTTCCACTAGCACATTTTAACTACAGCTTTAAGGTAGGTACGTATATAATATATATCTACCTTATCGGGTGCAAAGATAATTTTTCATATTAAAGGTTTTAGCAATTTTATGACGCATTTGCTGAATAACTTAATAACTCGTAAAGAGTTGATTAAACTATATTTACCTAGTGATTAGGTAATGCCTTATTTTGTGCGATTAGATTGACTAAAATAAACTAAGTAGAAATCCTATTATATTTTCGTATTTGCCTTAATAAATTAGCACGATTGGTTACATTTGTTAACAAGATTATGAAAAGATTTTCAAACATCCTAAAAATGTACAAAAACTTTAGTACAAAAATATTCTTGCGCAATGCTCATAAAATATCGATTAGATTTCATTCGTTTGTAACAGATTTTTCTGTCTAGAGCAGTGTGTTTGCATTTCGTCCAAAACAGTAAAGTTTTCAATAAACGTACATTTCAAACTAACTAAAACATCGGCCACTACACGACATGTGCCAGCGAGGCCTCGATTTTAATGTTCCACACAATCCATACCTACTAATATGTAGGGGTGGAGAGTATACAGCGGAGTAGTTGCAGCGGAATTTAATTTCGCTCATATTTGGTGCTGCCCAACTTTACTGAAGAAGTGTGTACAACTTATGACTTGCGACAGATAGGTAATAATAACATTACTTTCGAGTGTCACACACACACGTATGCTTAATTTATGGTGTTATGAAGAAGTGATATGACATATCTGATGATCGTCAAGATTAAAAGGCTTTTAATTAAGTGTCTTTATTAATTATTCTTCATCATCATCATATCAGCCATAAGACGTCCGCTGCTGAACATAGGCCTCCCCTTTGGATCTCCATATGTACCGGTTGGAAGCGTCATATTTCATCTTCGCATCTTGTGGGTGGACGTCATACGCTGCGTTTGCTAAGCCGTGGTCTCCACTCAAGCACTGTTTGACCCCATCGGCCATCTGCTCTGCGTGCAATGTGGCCTGCCCATTGCCACTTCAGCTTGCTAATCCGAAGGGCTTAGGACTTTAGTTCGTCTACGGATCTCCTCATTTCTGATTCGATCACGTAGAGAAACTCCGAGCATAGCCCTCTCGATAGCTCGTTGAGCGACTTTGAGTTTTGAGATGAAGTGAAGGACCACGTTTTGGCGCCGTAAGTCATCACTGGTAACACACATTGATTGAAAACTTTCGTCTTGAGGCGGAAGAAAAGATTGCGTAGTTTCCCGAACGCCCAACCGAGTTGGATTCGGCGGTTGACCTCTTTCTCGAAGTTGGACCTACCTAATTGGATTACTTCTCCTAGGTAGACGTACGAGTCAACAACTTCGAGAACCGAGCTTTATTATTTATTAGTAGGTATTAATAGTAGACTATGTTCTGTCCCACCGGCTGGCCTAAAGCATCCTATTATACCATATTACAAGCTATCAATCACACGCCACGTCATCGAAATGTCAAAACTGAAGTTGAACTCTATGCATTACCAGTGAAGGTTTATTTTACTCTGAGGTCTGTGACCAATATATCGGTCATTGGCGTTCAACCCGCGCCGCGGTGTCAATATATACGCCTTTGGCGTGGAAAAGGTTAAAATCCATTCCTCCCGACCAAGACCAATCTCTCGTCATTCTTGGAAAATGGAGCTTGGCTCGTCTTTAATCATAAGGAAAATGTTTTCATTTCCGATATTATTTAAAAGCTTATTTTGTTATTTTATATATGTTATTCGACTCACGACCGTAACGGAAAACTATTCTGAATCGAAACGAAAGTTTTAAATTGAAACATTTTACGTGGCAACGTGGCAACATGCTAAGTGGAGATGTTTGACTTCCTTGTGTTGTTTATTTCTAAATACAATAGGTATTAAATTAACTTTAAGACATATAGTTGCCGATTTCTAAGTCTGAACTTTTGACACTTGAGTATTGACGTACTTAGTGATGAGGCTAAGACAAATCGTTTGTCAAATTCAGCGATTATTGATTTTAGCGATGAATTGTTTGATTCGATTTTACTACTACGGATTTGTATTTGATAAGACCGAGAAACTTCGACAAACTGCGCATTTGTCATACGATTTTTTCCAAAGTCATCTTAGTTTCGTTCAGAAATCAATACTGTTGAATTCTTAAAATGTAAGATAAAAACCTTCATAGTTAATTTGTCTTATTTTAAATAACATTTTTTTCCACATCGTACTTAGTTTTATTTTCGTTTTAATCGTTTTGTTTTGATATTTTACTGTATTGCCTATTGATAACAAGATCGATTTTTATCGATTAACAGACAGTTGTATGAATCGGAACAGCAGACATGGTCACAACACTAAATTTAAAAAAAAAACGACGTAGACCGTAACTGTTGGCGTGCTAAATTGTTATCGTAAAATATTCAACAACTAATGTATGAAAAAATGTAACATTCATCACATTATGTTTATGAAAAGTGAAATATTGTGTTTATGTACATGACTAGCTGTAATATCTTTATGGGATTTTGTTTATAATTCCAAAGTGTCTTGTGCGTTTACGTTCTACGGGTATTTCGATGTGTCAAAAGTTCAGACTTAGAAATCGGCAACTATAGTGACGTTAAATAAATGTACATATTTTCTATCATCACTTTCTTAATTATCTTCTGATTCATTAAATACTCGTATATCCTTTCCTATTGTAACAACTTTATTGGTTTCTTCAAAGTACCTACTCAAATGCAATTTTGTATTTTGCTTTCTAATATCCTTACGCAAATACCCTTAGTAGGTATTTACTCCAAAATAAAATTATGAATCGATTTTGATGAATATATTCTTATTAGGAATCATTTGTATTTTATATTTTTCATACCTACTCGTATATGTACGCTCAGGTAAACGGCTGAAATAATGATAATTTCTTTGTTGAAAAGAGAAACCATCGATAGGATCCTATTGGGCTAGGAAATAAGAACAAAACATCTTGAAAGGCAAACCATGATTTAGGTGTTTTCCTAAAAACTTCAAGCATTTTCTTCCACAAATCACCAATGTCCCCAAAAAACACATTCAGCATTTTTTTACTTACTTATTTTGCAAGCAGGTCTCAAGGGCACTTTTTCAAGTCAATTAAGCATTACCTATACAATATAATAAGCAATTTACAAATATACAATATTATTATTACAATTTACAATCGTTGTTACTTTATTGAAGCTGTAGCTCATAATATCGAATGTTTTACGAGTAGATAAGTTAGCTTTCCGTCTCATCTCACACAAAAATCGTTTGGTTTGTTGCTGTTTTTAATACCTGTCAACATTGTTAGTTAGTGCGGCGGTTAGCACACAACTCTGTTAAGTACAAAATAAACCTACCAACGTTGTAACTGAATTATACGCAACTTTTAACAATTACCTGTAAAATCAATCCCGGATAAATAAACCACTTTCAATTAGCGTGCATCCGAGGCTCAAACATACGCTACACTAACCCATAAAGTTGATCCACTTGATCACCCATAACGACCTTAAACACAACCTTATCGTGATTGTAATAAGGTCGAATATTAATAGATCGAGCACGTTTATAAGGTTTTGAGGAATTAAGTAGATGAGGCTTTAAGAGATTAACGAGATACCTTTAGAACAGAGATTTTAATTTCCTCGTGATTAAAATTGCTTTTACAGGCACTTTCTCGTCCCATTGACTAGCTAAATTGGAAAAGTTGAGTTAAAAATAACTGAGAAGAAGGATAGAGGGTTTGGTACGAGTTTTTTTCATACAGTTTTTTACTTGGAAGGTACCTACTACCTACTAGAGTCAAACCACGTTATTTCTGCCGAGCAAAGGAACTGACAAACTTTAAAGTGTTATTTTAAACGTCAAACATCTATGAAATTATGACGTTTACTTTACGCACTTTCACTGTCTGTGCTATCAAAATCTAGGAAACTTAGCATAGACGGACTTTAAAAACAAAGATACAGAGATAAAACATTTTTGCTTTAAATTTAAGTAAATTTACCTGTGTGACTATTGCAATTACCTGGGTTTCATTTCTAAAGTATTAAAAGATCAAACGGAACACTTCTATGAATATATTCTATCTGCAAGTACGTTTCTAGTTGACAATCGCTATACAAGTATTATATAACGACTATTATACAGCTGGTATAAATAGTATCGTTTATATCATTTCCCGAGATGTGCGTCTATATTTTTCGATTAAGAGGGGGCAGAGTGTTTTCAACGTAAACGACAGTTACGGTTAAGACTGTGGCGTCCTCAATTATTTGCAAAGACATACAAGATGCATGTAATTATTATCTCAAAGAGTGTGTCTACCATATTCGTATATTTATAATCTACAATAATGTACAGTTTAGTAAATATGTCTACGCAAAGACGCAGCAAAATTGAGAAAAACGCGTGTCAGCGTTTATGCCAAAGTGAATGAAAAATCATTTGCTTTATTTTTAAAAACTAACTCTATCCAATCTCAAATATACAAGCTACTGAATTCGTGTAGTCTTATTACATAATACTGGTTCATTAATTAATTATGATTTTTTTAAAACGTCCTAAAAATCCGCCATACAAAATTACTATGGAATCTGATCGTTGAAATATAAGAAGTGAGCAACACTCGAAATAGTCAGTCGGCCCCGAATGTTCGAAGCGACACCACGTCTCTCTGCGGAGCGTCTACATCTTGAAATAAATCGATGTTCATTGTGTACGTATACTGCGTTATAGGTAGCAAAACGGTATAAGAATTTTTTTACCATTTTTTGTGTTTCCAAAGGAAATAGGCAATAGCAACCAGTTCAAAATAAATGACATACAGAGTTAGTTTCGTTTATACCTCATTGTATATAGTGTCACTTGGACCATAGAAGATGTCCAAGGTCTGATGACGGAGTAGAAAGGTGGCCACCGGAACTCAGGAAGTAGTTGATGTAATACCCCCGTGTTTGGACTCATTTGTATTGTTTTGGCGGGCACTTGGACCGTGACTGGTGTCCAAGGTCTGATGATGAAGCAGAAAGATGACCACCGGAAATCAGGAAGTAGTTGATGTAATACCCCCGTGTTTGGGCTCGTTAGGTTTGTTCTGGTGAGCACTTGGACCGTGAGTGGTGTCCAAGGTCTGATGATGGAGCAGAAAGATGACCACCGGAACTCAGGAAGTAGTTGATGTAATACCCCCGTGTTTGGGCTCGTTAGGTTTGTTCTGGTGAGCACTTAGACCGTGAGTGGTGTCCAAGGTCTGATGATGGAGCAGAAATATGACCACCGGAACTCAGGAAGTAGTTGATGTAATACCCCCGTGTTTGGACTCATTTGTATTGTTTTGGCGGGCACTTGGACCGTGACTGGTGTCCAAGGTCTGATGATGGAGCAGAAAGATGACCAGCGGAACTCAGGAAGTAGTTGATGTAATACCCCTGTGTTTGGGCTCGTTAGGTTTGGTAAGGCGAGCACTTGGGCCGTAGGTGGTGTCCAAGGTCTGATGATGGAGCAGAAAGGCGGCCACCGGAACTCAGGCAGTAGTTGATGTAATACCCCCGTGTTTGGAGTCATTTGTATTGTTTTGACGAGCACTTGGATCGTGAGTGGTGTCCAAGGTCTGATGATGGAGCAGAAAGGTGTCAACCGGTACTCAGGAACCAGTGGGTGGAATACCTTCGTGTTCAGACTCGTAGATTTTGTTTTGACGAGCACTTGGGCTATACATGGTGTCCAAGGTCTGATGGTGGAGCAGTAAAGTGTCAACTGGTACTCAGGAACCAGTTGATAGAATACCTTCGTGTTTAGACTCGTTAGTTTTGATTCGACGAGCACTTGGGCCATGCATGGTTTCCAAGCTCTGATGATGGAGCAGATATTTACAAATATATTAAAAAATTATAAATTATATTTATTACATTAATATTTATAAATTTTGTAAGGTTGACTCCGATTTGGATAAAAATCGATATCTGAGGATCCGGCGGGGTGATTAACATGAATCTTGAGTCAAATTTGTTAAATATTGTTTAAACCGACGCCATCTTGGATTTTGTAAGATAAACTCCGATTTGGATAAAAATCGATATCTGACGATCCGGCGGGGTCCTTACCATGAATCCAGAATCAAAATCGTAAAATACTGTAAAAAGCGACGCCATCTTGGATTTTGTGCGATAAACTCCGATTTGGATAAAAATTGATATCTGAGGATCCAGTGGGGACCATGACATGAATCTAGGATCAATATTGTAAAATATTGTAAAAACCGACGCCATCTTGGATTTTGTAAAATCAACTCCGATTTGGATAAAAATCGATATCTGACTATCCGGCGGGGTCCTTAACATGAATCCAGAATCAAAATCGTCAAATATTGTAAAAAGCGACGCCATCTTGGATTTTGTGAGATTAGCTCCGATTTGGATAAAAATCGATATCTGAGGATCCAGCGGGGTGATTAACATGAATCTTGAGTCAAAATTGTAAAATATTGTTAAAACCGACGCCATCTTGGATTTTGTAAGATCAACTCCGATTTGGATAAAAATTGATATCTGACGATCCGGCGGGGTCCTTAACATGAATCCAGAATCAAAATCGTAAAATATTGTAAAAAGTGACGCCATCTTGGATTTTGTGAGCTTAACTCCGATTTGGATAAAAATCGATATCTAAGGATCCGAAGGAGTGATTAACATGAATCCAGAGTCAAAATTGTAAAATATTTTAAAAACCGACGCCATCTTGGATTTTGTAAAATCAACTCCGATTTGGATAAAAATCGATATCTGACTATCCGGCGGGGTCCTTAACATGAATCCAGAGTCAAAATTGTAAAATATTGTTAAAACGGACGCCATCTTGGATTTTGTAAGATCAACTCCGATTTGGATAAAAATCGATATCTGAAAATCCGGCGGGGTCCTTAACATGAATCCAGAATCAAAATCATTAAATATTGTAAAAAGCGACGCCATCTTGAACTTTGTGAGATTAGCTCCGATTTGGATAAAAATCGATATCTGAGGATCCGGCGGGGTGATTAACATGAATCCAGAATCAAAATCGTAAAATAATGTAAAAAGCGACGCCATCTTGGATTTTGTGAGATCAACTCCGATTTGGATAAAAATTGATATCTGTCGATCCGGCGGGGTCCTTAACATGAATCCAGAATCAAAATCGTAAAATATTGTAAAAAGCGACGCCATCTTGGATTTTGTAAAATCAACTCCGATTTGGATAACAATCGATATCTGACTATCCGGCGGGGTCCTTAACATGAATCCAGAATCAAAATCGTAAATATTGCAAAAAGCGACGCCATCTTGGATTTTGTGCGATAAACTCCGATTTGGATAAAAATCGATATCTGAGGATCCAGTGGGGACCATAATATGAATCTAGGATCAATATTGTAAAATATTGTAAAAACCGACGCCATCTTGGATTTTGTAAAATCAACTCCGATTTGGATAAAAATCGATATCTGACTATCCGGCGGGGTCCTTAACATGAATCCAGAATCAAAATCGTAAAATATTGTAAAAAGTGACGCCATCTTGGATTTTGTGAGCTTAACTCCGATTTGGATAAAAATCGATATCTAAGGATCCGAAGGAGTGATTAACATGAATCCAGAGTCAAAATTGTAAAATATTTTAAAAACCGACGCCATCTTGGATTTTGTAAAATCAACTCCGATTTGGATAAAAATTGATATCTGACGATCCGGCGGGGTCCTTAACATGAATCCAGAATCAAAATCGTAAAATATTGTAAAAAGTGACGCCATCTTGGATTTTGTGAGCTTAACTCCGATTTGGATAAAAATCGATATCTAAGGATCCGAAGGAGTGATTAACATGAATCCAGAGTCAAAATTGTAAAATATTTTAAAAACCGACGCCATCTTGGATTTTGTAAAATCAACTCCGATTTGGATAAAAATCGATATCTGACTATCCGGCGGGGTCCTTAACATGAATCCAGAGTCAAAATTGTAAAATATTGTTAAAACGGACGCCATCTTGGATTTTGTAAGATCAACTCCGATTTGGATAAAAATCGATATCTGAGGATCCGGCGGGGTCCTTAACATGAATCCAGAATCAAAATCATTAAATATTGTAAAAAGCGACGCCATCTTGAACTTTGTGAGATTAGCTCCGATTTGGATAAAAATCGATATCTGAGGATCCGGCGGGGTGATTAACATGAATCCAGAATCAAAATCGTAAAATAATGTAAAAAGCGACGCCATCTTGGATTTTGTGAGATCAACTCCGATTTGGATAAAAATTGATATCTGACGATCCGGCGGGGTCCTTAACATGAATCCAGAATCAAAATCGTAAAATATTGTAAAAAGCGACGCCATCTTGGATTTTGTAAAATCAACTCCGATTTGGATAACAATCGATATCTGACTATCCGGCGGGGTCCTTAACATGAATCCAGAATCAAAATCGTAAATATTGCAAAAAGCGACGCCATCTTGGATTTTGTGCGATAAACTCCGATTTGGATAAAAATCGATATCTGAGGATCCAGTGGGGACCATAATATGAATCTAGGATCAATATTGTAAAATATTGTAAAAACCGACGCCATCTTGGATTTTGTAAAATCAACTCCGATTTGGATAAAAATCGATATCTGACTATCCGGCGGGGTCCTTAACATGAATCCAGAATCAAAATCGTCAAATATTGTAAAAAGCGACGCCATCTTGGATTTTGTGAGATTAGCTCCGATTTGGATAAAAATCGATATCTGAGGATCCGGCGGGGTGATTAACATGAATCTTGAGTCAAAATTGTAAAATATTGTTAAAACCGACGCCATCTTCGATTTTGTGAGATTAACTCCGATTTGGATAAAAATTGATATCTGACGATCCGGCGGGGTCCTTACCATGAATCCAGAATCACAATCGTAAAATATTGTAAAAAGCGACGCCATCTTGGATTTTGTAAAATTAACTCCGATTTGGATAACAATCGATATTCGACTATCCGGCGGGGTCCTTAACATGAATCCAGAATCAAAATCGTAAAATATTGCAAAAAGCGACGCCATCTTGGATTTTGTGCGATAAACTCCGATTTGGATAAAAATCGATATCTGACTATCCGGCGGGGTCCTTAACATGAATCCAGAATCAAAATCGTCAAATATTGTCAAAAGCGACGCCATTATCCAAATCGGAGTTGATATCACAAAATCCAAGATGGCGTCGATTCTTACCATATTTTCCAATTTTGATTCTAGATTCATGTTAAGGACCCCGCCGGATCGTCAGATATCAATTTTTATCCAAATCGGAGTTGATCTTACAAAATCCAAGATGGCGTCGGTTTTAACAATATTTTACAATTTTGACTCAAGATTCGTGTTAATCACCCCGCCGGATCCTCAGATATCGATTTTTATCCAAATCGCAGTTAATCTCACAAAATCCAAGATGGCGTCGGTTTTAACAATATTTTACAATTTTGACTCAAGATTCATGTTAATCACCCCGCCGGATCCTCAGATATCGATTTTTATCCAAATCGGAGCTAATCTCACAAAGTCCAAGATGGCGTCGCTTTTTACAATATTTAACGATTTTGATTCTGGATTCATGTTTAGGACCCCGCCGGATCGTCATATATCGATTTTTATCCAAATCAGAGTTGATCTTACAAAATCCAAGATGGCGTCGGTTTTAACAATATTTTACAATTTTGACTCAAGATTCATGTCAATCACCCCGCCGGATCCTCAGATATCGATTTTTATCCAAATCTGAGCTAATCTCACAAAATCCAAGATGGCGTCGCTTTTGACAATATTTGACGATTTTGATTCTGGATTCATGTTAAGGACCCCGCCGGATAGTCAGATATCGATTTTTATCCAAATCGGAGTTTATCGCACAAAATCCAAGATGGCGTCGCTTTTTGCAATATTTTACGATTTTGATTCTGGATTCATGTTAAGGACCCCGCCGGATAGTCGGATATCGATTGTTATCCAAATCGGAGTTAATTTTACAAAATCCAAGATGGCGTCGCTTTTTACAATATTTTACGATTGTGATTCTGGATTCATGGTAAGGACCCCGCCGGATCGTCAGATATCGATTTTTATCCAAATCGGAGTTAATCTCACAAAATCCAAGATGGCGTCGGTTTTAACAATATTTTACAATTTTGACTCAAGATTCATGTTAATCACCCCGCCGGATCCTCAGATATCGATTTTTATCCAAATCGGAGCTAATCTCACAAAATCCAAGATGGCGTCGCTTTTTACAATATTTTACGATTTTGATTCTGGATTCATGTTAAGGACCCCGCCGGATCGTCAGGTATTAATTTTTATCTAAATCGGAGTTGATCTCACAAAATCCAAGATGGCGTCGCTTTTTACATTATTTTACGATTTTGATTCTGGATTCATGTTAATCACCCCGCTGGATCCTCAGATATCGATTTTTATCCAAATCGGAGCTAATCTCACAAAATCCAAGATGGCGTCGCTTTTTACAATATTTGACGATTTTGATTCTGGATTCATGTTAAGGACCCCGCCGGATAGTCAGATATCGATTTTTATCCAAATCGGAGTTGATTTTACAAAATCCAAGATGGCGTCGGTTTTTACAATATTTTACAATATTGATCCTAGATTCATGTCATGGTCCCCACTGGATCCTCAGATATCAATTTTTATCCAAATCGGAGTTTATCGCACAAAATCCAAGATGGCGTCGCTTTTTACAGTATTTTACGATTTTGATTCTGGATTCATGGTAAGGACCCCGCCGGATCGTCAGATATCGATTTTTATCCAAATCGGAGTTTATCTTACAAAATCCAAGATGGCGTCAGTGTTGACGTTAATTAACAATTTTGACCATGGATTCATGTTATGGACCCCGCCAGATCGTCAGATATCGATTTTTATCCAAATCAGAGTTAATTTTACAAAATCCAATATGGCGTCTATTCTTACCATATTTTCCAATTTTGACTTAAGATTCATGTTAGTCACCCTGCCGGCTCCTCAGATATCGATTTTTATCCAAATCGCAGTTAATCTCAAAAAATCCAAGATGGCGTCGCTTTTGACAATATTTTACGATTTTGATTCTGGATTCATGTTTAGGACCCCGCCGGATCGTCATATATCGATTTTTATCCAAATCGCAGTTAATCTCACAAAATCCAAGATGGCGTCGGTTTTAACAATATTTTACAATTTTGACTCAAGATTCATGTTAATCACCCCGCCGGATCCTCAGATATCGAATTTTATCCAAATCGGAGCTAATCTCACAAAGTCCAAGATGGCGTCGCTTTTTACAATATTTAACGATTTTGATTCTGGATTCATGTTAAGGACCCCGCCGGATCGTCAGATATCAATTTTTATCCAAATCGGAGTTGATCTTACAAAATCCAAGATGGCGTCGGTTTTAACAATATTTTACAATTTTGACTCTGGATTCATGTTAAGGACCCCGCCGGATAGTTAGATATAATTTTTTATCCAAATCGGAGTTGATCTTACAAAATCCAAGATGGCGTCGGTTTTAACAATATTTTACAATTTTGACTCAAGATTCGTGTTAATCACCCCGCCGGATCCTCAGATATCGATTTTTATCCAAATCGCAGTCAATCTCACAAAATCCAAGGTGGCGTCGCTTTTTACAATATTTAACGATTTTGATTCTGGATTCATGTTAAGGACCCCGCCGGATCGTCAGATATCGATTTTTATCCAAATCGGAGTTAATCTCACAAAGTCCAAGATGGCGTCGGTTTTTACATTATTTTACAATTTTGACTCTGGATTCATGTTAATCACTCCGTCGGATCCTCGGATATCGATTTTTATTCAAATCGGAGTTAATCTCACAAAGTCCAAGATGGCGTCGCTTTTTACAATATTTAACGATTTTGATTTTAGATTCATGTTAAGGACCCCGCCGGATCGTCAGATATCAATTTTTATCCAAATCGGAGTTGATCTTACAAAATCCAAGATGGCGTCGGTTTTTACAATATTTTTCCATTTTGACTCTGGATTCATGTTAATCACTTCGTCGGATCCTCGGATATCGATTTTTATCCAAATCGGAGTCAACCTTACAAAATTTATAAATATTGATATAATCAATATTATAAAAGTGACGTTTTCTGGGTAAAGAAAGATACCACATTGTCGCTTATTGATAAGAATGATAAGGCGCTTCTGTCATAAAGAATCACTTGGAAAACCTTATCAACAGGCGACAATGTGGTACTTTTACCAAGAAAACGACACAATTTTTTAACGATTTCATAATATGTGACGTTTTGCGGTGAAAGATACCTTATGGACGATCGGCGCTTACGCTGTTAACAAAGACGCTGATAATAATGCGCTGCAACGCGACGTAAGCGCCGACCGTAAATAGCCGTAAATAGTAAATAGCCGTAAATAGCCACATATGAAATCATAAAAAATGTGCTTTTATTTAGAAAAAGGCACTTTGCCATTCTGCCGGTTGTCGATAAGGCGCGAATGTCATAAATATTAGTTTAGAAATGAACCTTATCAACAACCGACAGAATGGTACCTTTCTTTAGTACTAAATACAAACACAAATAATAAAATCATTTGGAAAAACCGAACAAATATTAGGTGAATTAATACAATATCTGTATCAAAGGATTATAAAAATGAGGAATTCTAAGATTTCTAAGTTATAACCTTTTAACGCCCGAATAATGACGCGCCGGTGTAGTAGTGTGCGTGCGCGCACGCACACAGATAGCGAGCAGTGCGGGGCCGCTAAATGCCTATTTCGTGTCCGCGGCAAACACTCTGCCCGCTCTTAAGCGAAGTTTAAGTAAAGTTTCTAGCAGTGTTTTGCCGAATACATAGAAAAATTGTTTTCGTTTCACTTTGAAATAGCTTAAATTTTTTATATCTGATATTTGAATATTTATATGTTACTTATATCTACCTCACAAAGCAGATGTTCGAGTATACAAAAGACTAACAAAAATACACTTTTACAATATTTTTTAAATCTAGATCCAAAAGGTGTCAAAGAGACACGCATGTTTAATTTCGTCTTAGCTCCGACCCCCAGTCTTAAGTCTACCCATAGAGTTATGATTTCGCCCTTTGTGATTCTACCTCAAAATTTCCAAATTCTTACACAGGCTCCAAAACAGTATTTAAGTAAGTTCGTAGAAGTAATGTTTGTTTTTGTAACAAGAAGGAATACATCTATATTATTGAAGGCTATTTTAAAATTTGCCGAATTCCTTTGAAGTTTGGACTTACAGGACTTCTAAGTGACCCTTACCGGGGCATGCGATTGAAAGTTCGCGCCAATTTCTTACCTACCTAACGAGCTAAGCCAGAAACTTGTAATTGGATTGTATTTTAAACACTTACGAGTTTGCGAGTTTGCGACAGCTTATTCCTAAGTCCGTCGCTTCCTTAAATATCAATAAAATCCGGAATTTGTTTGAGGACGTGACCGGAATTTAACGAGACAGCGTTTTTGAACAGACTGTTTGATAAGATCATATTTAGAATCTTAGTTTATTATATATTGATTCTAAAATTTTCTTCGGTTACTTCTCACTTTGAGTGCCGGGAATCCGCGGGGGAGTGCTCTGTGGGTGGTCGCTTTCCGCTACAAAGCGGGAAAATGATGGTATCGGCTACGAGCGTAGCGCCTAGCACTCGCTGGCACTCAATGTGTTAGTAGAAACAGTTTTCGAAGAGGGAAGAGAGGAGTAAACTTGTGAATGAGATTGTTTTAGTTATCATTCAACCACAAGGTAGAATGATGATTCTGCGACAGACTGCTGTAAGGCGGATGTTACACTGGATACGCGCCGAACGCCGGCGTGCAAGGGGAACAGCGCTATAGCAGCAGCGCATAGCATTATCTCACCCAAAAACAGGGGTGATACATACACGCCTCACGCCTGTGTTCCCAAAAGGGGTAAGCAGAGCAAATATTGCTCAAATTTCAGTGCCACTTTTAGCAACTGAGGGTTTTAAAGATACCGAAATTGTGAAACTGCAGTGACAGCCCACAACACACTTAAACCCATATCCCACAGCCTACTTCAACGACACTTACGGAAGTTAAAAGCGTGGTGAAATGCTTTACCTGTCACTGTAACTATAATGTGTTTCATTTCAATGTAACCTATAAATTCCGTAAATATGAAACAACAAAACTATACGATTATACGACGACCAGTAATATTAACTTGAAGAAACACACTACTGCTAACACTACATTATTGGACTAGAATAACACATGAGCTACGAGCCGTGTCCACATATTGATTGTCACAATGGTTTAGCTAAAGCAAACAGGATCCAAATAACAGCGGCAAATTAATTTCGATTAGTGTACCTAGATATCGCATTATCCAGATATTAACATACACTGCAAATGTATTCAATTTTTTAATTCCTTTCTGTTTATTTTTCAATAGGTAATTTTGAAGTAACACACAATAAGTTTAAGCACAAATTATACACATGTTGTAACTTTTATTTATTTATTTGGAACCAGTCAAATATATTTGTCTATGCTAAACTACATTGTTATATTTCATAAATCAGGAAAAGGGATAAGAATATTTTTAAGTATATAATTGTTTTTTTTTTATAAGGAACCTTAAATTTTACTTTAATTTTACATAGTTATTTACGTGAAACCATAAAGTAAGAATAATTTGCGAAACTTCTATTTCACTAACGAATGTAACCTTAAATTTAATCAATTTGCATTTCATAACTAAACCATGTATGTTATAACCGTATTGACGACTCTACGATCTCACAGCGATGTTCAAGCTCACAATTATGTACAAGGATTCCAACACTTAATAGCACTTGAATAGGTAGTAAACATATTCCCTACTTCATCTTATCTGGCGTTATCCTATTCTATATCAAATTCCACGTTAAATTCTAACCCTTCCATACGTTACATCGTTGAGAACCGTGAAGTGATCGATAAATACACAAGTTGATCGTCATTAACTGATAGTCACAACTGGCGTGCTTTTCATATTACAATGTGACATTTTGTAAAGTAGAGCAAAGTTGAAATGGCTATGCAAAGCAGACCGGCCGGCCGTCTCCCAAATGGCGAACTTTCAAACTTATCGAAACGCTGCAGCTTCTAACAAAAATACGTGGGAGAAATTGCAAAATAACTTTAGCATTTTCTTGATATTTGTGCTGAATGTTAGTGTGCATTTCGAGCTACATTTGAAAGTTTAATTTTATAGATATTTGAGGTTCGGCATACTACGACCAAGATGGGAGTTATGGACGAAGAATAGCATCATGCATGTCATGACAAATATGTTCCTAAGTTTATAAGAGTATAGGTATATACTATCATCAGTCTATCATCCAAAAATATTAAACAGTCGCTCGGTATAGGGTTGGTGAGTGTGACTTGACTCCAAGGGGTGAATAATGCTGGATAATGAACTTACTTAATTAGCTCGTACTATAGGTCACCAAATTGTTTTCTAGGATAAAAGCCGGCCATAAAAAAGCGGCCGGACAAAATTATCACAAACAAGCTAGCCATATACGTTCGGTCATATCCGCCGGATCTGCCGATAAATGTATGGGAAATTGGTCTGGCCGATGTCCGGCGACTATACTCACTATGGAGATCTGACGGATTGACCGAACGTATATGGCCGGCAATTGATTGACAGATTCGAACGAAGGGGCTTGAACGAGAACAAGCCCGGAGTCGGAGATAGGTAAAAAATTTTTTTGTGGTGGACGGATTTTTTTATTTTTTTTATTTAAATGAAATTTGGTAGGTAGAAAGAGTTCTTTTTTCTCTTCAAGATAGAGCCGATTTCCCAGTATATCCCACAAATTTTTCCATTCGCGTAGAATAAGGAACTCTACCTATCCACCAAATGTGATTCAAACCGGACGCTAAAAAAAACGACAACAAAATAAAAATATGTTTAGGTAGATAAGGTGGTGGTGGTGGCAGGTACGTGACTGTGTGAATAGAGGTGAAATATGCGGATTAGTCAAATCATTGAAATTCATACATTTAAATAACTAGAGAATAACTACAATCACGGTATTGGTGTGTATGACAATCCCGGGATTGCATACCCTAGTTGCATCGTATTAGGGTATGCTACTCGTACCGTGGTGGTAGGTTCTCTTTAACTAGGTACGTTATTGGTGCAAAAATAGAGAAACCTAGTATGTTTGTAGGTTGTATCCTGCCTTCACATGCTAAGCAGATTAATGCTCCCCTTGGGAGTGTTGCATCGTCCAGATTAAGCAAATGTAATCGCGTAAATTGTATGGTGCTTGAAATAAAGCGGATTGGGAGCATACATGTTTCATGCGCTCTTCTGTATAATGTTCTTTTGAATAATGCACCATCAAGTATTTCAATTTTGAAACATATGCACTTGTTTAACTACCTACAACTACTTTATCAGTAGGAGGTGCAAGGAAATAGGTAGATTGTTAACCAACGGCTGAAAGGTAGTCATTTCAGTCCATCACTGTAGTTGTATGGCAACTCAGTTTAGGTCCTAAATTGAATCGCGTTAAGACATAATGGTAAGGCCCTTGAGCACAGTTAAGAACCTAAACCAAATCGCGTTGAGACGTCATCGTAAGGCCCCAGGTATTTTGGCGCTCGAACCTCGAACGTTGTGAGAGCGCCGATAGTCCGAAATTGAAATGGTGCCTATCACCCGGCCCAAAAACTCTTCTTTTCATATGATACGAGGAAACAAAAATACAGGTGTAATTATAAAATAATAAACACACTTTCTACCCGCATCATAGGTTAAGAATGACTCACTTTTAGAGCAAGAGATATGAAAAAACATGTTTACTTTCGTTTTTTTTAACCTGACTGCGCTGCAGCAAAGTTAAGATAATTTATCTGATTTAAACTTTCGGGAATCATACTGATATTCAATTGCAACGGTTAACACTCACGTGTTTTATCACAATAGGCGTGACATGTTTCCACTGGGCTGGGCAGTCATCGTCGGACAGACAGAGTGGTGTTGTCATCGTCGCGGCTCGGGCATCAGTGATGCGTGGAAAATACGTGAGTGTTAACCGTTGCAATTGAATATAATGTTTCTGGCCGGAATAGATATCTATTTACTTATGTCTTTCCTATCACGGAACAATGGTGTTCCGGACCTTTGGGAGGCGTACGCGGAGCTAGAGCCAATACGAAGAGACAATTTAATGAAATGTAAGGGCTGCACCGAGCGGGTGTTGCACCTGCCCGAAACGATGGGACGCACGCAGAGGCAGCACCGACTGGGATGTAAGGACAATTGAGAGTTAATGGGATCTGAAATACAATAAGCTATTATGTGAAAGTGATGGACTAACTACTGGATTATGGAGTATAAAACCGGGCGCTTGCCTAATAAAATAGGTACATATGATTATGTCTATCTAAGTATCTATGCTCGGCAGATGCTCGGTCGTAGCTATGAACGTATATATGTTATGGCTGTCACTGCATATTTAAATAAATGAATAAAATCACAGTATAGATAATTTTTGCCAAAAAAATTAATAATTAAGCAAAATAATCTACTCAATAAAACTCACTTTAGTTTATAACAGAAAACGTTTGCTGACTTCTTCTACTTAAATTACAAACCAGAAAATAAATGACGTGCGAATTCCAAGTTGTGTTAAATGGGATCTAATTGCACACAATAGGATTCGTGTAAGAATTTTATTATACAACCGTGCTGGTAGCGGAAGAAATTCTAAGTGCCATCACAAATTTCGAGCCCTATTCAAATTCTAATTAACGCATTGTTACATACAGTAATCATCCTTCGGATTAAATTGTTATTTAATATTATTTTAATCTGGTACCTAACTCCTCTTTTTATTACAAGCTTTTATTTAACTTGCAATGTATATTTGTGGGTGTGTGTGTTTGGGTCAAATTTTGCAAGGTGAATTAGATTAACGTTCCGTTATTGAAATAAACTGATACATTACATGCTTATGTAGGTTGTACGAGCTGATTGGATGATGGAGACCGGAGGCGGCCATAGGAACTCTCTGTAATGGAATAACGTAACCCCATTTTGTTCGGGTTTCTCAGAATTGCCTCGATGATAAGTTGACCGTGAACAGACATTTTTGCAAATGTTATTCCACGTGACCCAGTAAATAAACTTTTAATTTTTGCTCCCTCTTTTATCGGGCATTATACATTGAAAATAAATTAATCCTCAGACAGACTGAGTCGCACCATAAGTGTTCCTTTTTTACCATTTTGGTATGGGGCCCTAACTAGCGTTGACTAGTGAATACAGTATTTTTATTTTTAAGCAAAATCGTCTGCGAATGATACCAAATTTCTTAAAAGAAAGGAAAAGTAGAAATACTCATGGCCTCGGGTGGCACTCAAACTCGCGACTTTCGGGTACACTCCCATCGCTCTACCAAATAAACTAAAGAGACACTTGGTGGCCACGAATTTCTCCACCACATCCCTCTTATGCACCTTAGGGGGGCGCTTAGCAACATCTACCGTAAAAGAGAGAAGATTCTTCTTATTATTAGTTCAGTTCGGGTGTGTCTCGGTATCTCAGTTGGTAGAACGATGGGCGTGTATCCCGGAGTCGCGAGTTCGAGTCTCACACAAGGCTATGAGTCTTCCACTTTTCCTTTCTTTCTACGACAGTATTTATTAGGATTAGGAAATACTAATACAATTCAAGTTCAAGTTCAGCATAAAAGCAAAAACTTTAAAGGTGGCAAAATGTGCAAGAGGTCGTATGCCA
Source organism: Lathronympha strigana (assembly GCA_949128165.1). Classification (NCBI taxonomy): domain Eukaryota; kingdom Metazoa; phylum Arthropoda; class Insecta; order Lepidoptera; family Tortricidae; genus Lathronympha; species Lathronympha strigana. The sequence goes on along the minus strand of OX421907.1, from coordinate 6,177,166 downwards.
ACTATAAAAATTAAAAAAAATAATCAACAGTATTCATATATTGTATGAAAATCCATAGGAGCATCGCTTGACAGAGGTCTTATGCAATACCACAGACAACGTTACTCGTATAATGTATACTTTTTTGATATCGCTGTCAGTCATCTAATTGACTGATAGCAGTGCTGGAGTAGAAAAACAAAATGCAATGTTCACATAATAGTTATGTGCGCAAGCGGTACTCGGCGCTTGGCGATGGCATCACAGGATGTGCGAAAATTATCGCGCTTAGTGACTAAAAATAACATTATAATAATATTGATGTGTCTCACGATAGTATACATTCGATAACGTTCACATTCATAGTCATAGTGACGTGTAAAATAAAATTTTACAAAATTACATAAAAATAAATAGGTTAGTACATTATTAAAGGAAAAGTTAAATTGTCAGATAGTCATGGTTCAAACTTTGCTTCCGCCGCGACACTGTGTCTCTACACGCCCACGGCGATTAACCGAAATTTTGCGTTACGGAATTACCAGCCTTTCCACATAGAACAACGCGTCTGTCGCGTGATAAATTTCTCGAGCAATAAACGCCGCTAAGGAACTTCCGGAAGGTTCCCAGCATATACAGGTTGATTCAGGAAACGTGAATAGGGGCAACACTTTACAAATAATAAATATTAAATAATAGATCGTTTACCTCTCTTCTTCCTAGCGTTTTTCCCAGCTTGTGCCTTGGTTCAGGAAGCTTGGGGTTCACTTTGACAACTTAACTCAAGATTAGGCGTAGGCTCTACTTTTACGTAATTGACTACCCTCTGACCTTTTAGGCCAGAGGGTAAACTATGCCTTATTGGAATTAGTCTAGTTTCCAAACGATGTTTTCCTTCGCCAAAAAGCGATTAGTAAACATTAATCCGAAAAAAAACGTTAGTTGCGCTAACACTAGCACGTAACAATAGCTTATAATTTACTGAATCCGTAGGGTGGATCCTACTCATGAATCACCCTGTGTTCGCGCCTAGCACAGAAAAAAGAATCTTAAGTAGGTCTGGTAAATTATGGACGAGGATGTAATGTAGAGTAATATTTTAAGGCCGTGTTTACCGAGAATAATGAGTTTCGACCTATAAAATATGTATGACAATGCTTTTATATTCCGTAATAGTACAGAACGATACAATGGCGAAAAATAGGAAACTCGCAACGAGTGGCGATAAATTAAAACGTTTTAAATCTACACGAGTTGCAATTTACTTCTTCGCACGTGTATTGTATAACGACGTTTTACATATGGCCCTTTGAATATTCGACGTAGGCACGTAAAGTGCTCATTATCGCCCTAGAGCGGTAAAGTAGCACCATGTGTACCTACTGTAAAAAATATAGTGCCATTTGAGAAAAGAACATCTTAAAAAAAAGTAGGTATATATAACGCTATTATCTACGTATTGGTAATAGAGTTATAAAAGTGTATTGTGATTTATATTTTAAAGAAATCTTCAAGTATTTCATGTAATTCATACCTGAAACTGAAATCGAACTAAAAATCAAATAAAGTAGATATAGTTTTAGTTTTGGAGTATATGGAGGTATTTTTTTGTTTTAAGTAAAATACTAAACACTAGAAAAGAAATACTGAATATGTGATATGTGAGTATATTCAGACGGTAATTAATTTCAACGAGAAGATAATATTATGCGGCAAACCTACGTCGTATAAAGTTTAACGATCAAGCCAAATTAATTGTGACCTCATTCGTATCCTCACTCAATTGGCTTAGGGTTGTCACGACGAAAAAAACCTTGAAGAACGTTATATACCCTGGCGTCCCTGGCCAGCTAGCTCTGTTAGTAGCTCTATCAGTACAAAACCGCGAAATTTTTCTACGGGTGGCAAACCATTAAGTATACAAATTGAATTTCGCGTGGTTTTCGACTGATAAAACTGGATGGCCAGGATATTAATCAAAGCGAGCCTGTAGTGAAGCCAAGGAATTAACGTACGCAACAATATTGAGACATTGTTTTTTTTTCTTATAATTTTTCATTTTTATGTGCAATACATTAATGTTTCACAAACGTTAAAGCACCGAAGAAAACGTTATTAATACATATTAATCAGGTACATAACATACCTGCTGTGGAATATTTGCCAACCCTAGGCAATGAGAGGCGTAGAAAAACACTCCCAACCATAACTCAGCATCAAATGAAGGAAAGGAAATTGATGAAAATCAGTCTCCGCCCTATCAGATACAAAAAAAAAACTATCGCGATATTCAAACGTACATATACGAGTATGTATACATCTGGGTACTTCTGTTTCTTGTATGTATTCATTTCTATACTATATATGTTACTTTATTTCAACATTTTTGTCTCTTATGACAATGCAATTGCAATTTGGAAATTATCCTGTTATATTTTAAGTGTGATGTCTTATATCAAACTTTATTGACGATTTTTGAACTAAAATAACTTATTTCATCAACATGAAATAAATATTGTATGTCTATCCTCTTTGCAAAGCTTATGCCACCATCAATTTTTCGATGGAAAATCAATAAAAATTGAATGAATCAAATGAAATGCAAATAAGTAGATAAGGCAAATGCAAATAGATTTCGGAATATTTATTAGGCAGCTCGGAGACATCGAATGAGTTTTGAGACAGGGCTACTAAGGTTAATCGAAACTCATTCTTACCACCCCTACGAGCTTTCCTAACTTGATATAATATACCTAAAGGAGACAATTTCGAGTAAATCGTAACGAAAAATCTATATTTAAAGGAAAAGTTATACCTACTTATTCTTGTTATAAAAATGATGTCTACATTTTTAAAATGAAAACATGCTTTATAATGAATGGATTAAAAGACAAAAGTGCGCTTATTGAAGCGGCATTGTCAAGAAATCATACCGTTGCAGGAACTGGTAAGCTACATAAAGTTACTTCAATTATTATTATCTTTTAAATAGCTGGTAAAACTAATGAAAATAGGCCACGTTTTTAAGGTTTCAAATGTGATTTTGCTCAAATAATCTGACTCGGCGTTTTTCTCGGCTAAGGTAGAGTCTGGGGCGTCCTCTTGCTTAAAGTTTTAGGTATAAAAGTAGGTTCTTAGGTTGCCAACATTTCATATGTGGTTATCCTGAGTACAATAAAGAGGAGTTAATCGAATAAATAAGGAGAGGAGTTATACAGAAAATGGAATTTTGTGCAGTAACAAAATATCAAACTATAGTCTATTTAAAAACGCGATTTGTATAGCACTTCTCTTGTTTTATTCGTTCATTCTTCGTACACAGTGTACCTGTACACTGTTTCCGTATCTTCAAGTTGAGCCGGAAGGGTGTGAACCATGCGGTACACCGAGTGCGGGGGTTTATGAGAAAACTTCCGAGGAGTCTTTGCTCGTTTGCGGAGTACATACACAGAGCACATGTGCTGTACGTTAACAAAATCGTTCGCTTGTCTTGGATGGAGTGATTTACTGCCGTGGATGCTGGCAGCTAAGAAAACGTGTCGTGGCACGCCTAGTTGTGTCACGGCTCATGCTGAGTGGCATCCATTTTGGTTTATTTAGCTGTAAATCTTGTTTAAACTTCAACCTTGTAATGTTTCTCTCTGTTTCTATATTATAACGCTGACGTTTTAAAGAGTATTGAAGAAAAGCAATTGGTAACTCTTCAATGTCTCAAACGCTATTAAGAATTTCTTCAATTACGTATTGGAAAATGTATTTATGTATCTGACTTGCCTACAGCTTACGTTCATAATGAGATTAATGAGTCCCTATCTATATTTCAAAGAACTTTGACAATATAAATATTTAAGTTTAAAGGTTCCAAGTTTTGCTAAAATAAATTCACTAAAAGCAAAAGATTTGATCTTGTTTGAAATGTTTCCCAAATCTAACAATCCTAGGTACAATGCCTCAAGGACCTATTTTAGATTTAAGGTAGGTAGTTAGGTAAGTTACACTTACTGTATATATTTTTAAAAGTTAATCTAACTACTAAAATCGTAACTTCTAAATGGACAAACCGAAAGCCCATATTCAACCAATTAGCGCTTTAAAAAAACATCGGGTTTTTTATTTAAAATCTAGTTTTGATCATCGGTTTACAATTAAGAAATCAGATTCAAGTTAAGTTTAGATTTAAATTTCTGAAGTTACAGTTATGAACTTTATATACCTACCTGTCTACATTGGGACGTATCCTATCAACAAAATACCTACCTAACATAATAGCAGTTAACAAAACAATATGAATATTATCGGTCATGTTAATAATGTAATGAAATACGGTTATTGCGCCTCTAATGGTTGGTAACAGATGCGCCGGGAAAGTATTTGGGGCGCGGATTTCCTTTCTCTACTATATTGTTTTGTCGTACATAATGCCAGATTTCCCGCGCTTCGTTATTTGCCTACTCGTATAACATATTATGTTATACGAGTAGGCAAATAACGAAAAGCGGAAAATCTGGCCTAAAACTGCAAACTTTGAACAAACGAAAATTTGAGTCTCCCTCTCGCTCTTGTATATTCGAGCGAGAAAGGGTGCATGCACACTAGCGTTTTTTCCCGAGTTTTTAATTCGGGATGCACGCGGCAGAGGCGGCGATTAATGGCAAAAAGATCGCCACGTTCAAAAACGCCGCCGAAAACGTCGGCAAAAACGCTAGTGTGTACACGACCAACAGAACACGAAAAATTGAACGAAGGAACGAATGAAATGGTTTGTGTTAGGCCCTCTGGGTAGCCCCAGAGTAAGATGCCAAACGTTTATCGACATCGCCAATCAAAACTGTAAAATGGTTTTAGATTTTTTTTTTATGTGGACAATCTAAGCATAGCTTGTACTAAGGGTACTACGGTATCGTCCCCTATTAGAAAAATAAATACATATATACATAGACAACGTATAGACGTTGCCCGACTCACCAGCAAATATTCATGATAAACACACAAATAAATGCCCTCCACAGGATTGGAACCCGGGACTTCGCAGGCACGGTCACTACAAACATGGTTAAGAAGGCCGTTAAATATCGAGCAACATGGTGTACTTCTGTATCCGAGGCTAGAACTCAGTTGGGTCGTTGAGCCAACCAAGTTAAAATTCTTTACATTTATATTATGATCAGTGATCGGTTATTTGGATTCTCCCTCGCGGGATATCACGTAGAAAAGTTAATATAGATACGACAGTTTTTTTTTTTTTTTTTTATGGGAAAGGTAACAAACGAGCAGACGAGCCGCCTGATGGGAAACGGTCATCGCCGCCCATGGACATAAGCAACATCGGAAGAGCCACTCATGCGTTGTTGACCTTTGAGCCTTTTAAAGCCCTGAACACTCGTTTCTTGAAGAACCCCATATCATATCGCAAAGGGAACACCTCAGGAGGTAGGTCGTTCCACATTTTACATGTTCTGGGTAAAAACGAGCGAGAAGCCCGTTTATTCTTGGTGTGCCATGTATCTAGGAAATGTGGGTGAACCTTATTCCTTTGGCGGGAGGTGCGATGGTAAAAACGAGACGGAGGCACCATGTCAAAGAGTTCTTCAGAGCATTCCCCATTGTACAGACGATAGAACAGGCACAGAGAGCCAACATCTCTCCGAAGGCTGAGCTGCTCTAAATTGTTAGTAAGATCGGGGTCGTCCACAACACGAACCGCCCGACGCTGGATGGAGTTTCCCGCGATACCGAACAAATCGTTCAAAAATAATACAATTAAATTATTTCTAAGGAATTTTTTACTTCCCGAGAATATTCCAATCATACGTGAATCAAAAGTTCAATTAGAGTAAGCCACAGTTGTCGTAAAAGATAATCTCAGAGTTCATGAAACAAGTCGATGAAATGAAAATTGAACCATAAATCACAGCGTGCAAACTTAACGCGGATACTTATTTTTTGGCTCGCCTTTGAGCTATAAGATCTATGTATTGGCACTTATACGATAACCTGTGACCTAATATTATAGTATAAATTATACAGCTAATACCTATTTATTTATGCAATCCTTACTCGCCGAACTTTTATCCATACGGTACAAAATGTGTCGCTTTGGAGGCAGCAAATGAGCTGTCAGTGTAAACACTTGTGCTCATTTGTTCGATTTCGGCAAAAGAACGGAGAGTAATAAGTACGCGTGTCTATCAGCTACTTAGATGTTTTTCAGTCCTCCGGCCGGTAAGCGCCACTTTACGCAAAACTAAATTGCCGCCTGCCGGCTCCGTCGGGCTGAAAAATAGTATACAAACCTCGGCCGGTAAATAGGAAAGCCTCGGATCACATGTTAGTCGACCTCGGCTTCGCCTCGGCCGACAATTACATGGAATCCGAGGCATTTCCCACTTAAACGGCCTTGGTATGTAATGTACTATTAAAGTGTAATAAAATAAACACATTGTATTTTTTGCCTTTTCTAACATAAAGCCCGGATTCCCGGGGCATATCCATACTAACATAATGATTGAGGTCGTTCACCCCGTGTCGAATCCAAAAAACCGATCACTGATTATGATGCTTGATAGCCAAAGTAGACCCCTGACCCTGAAGAAGAACAAGTTTGACCATAAGTTAGAAAGTTGAAAAATGAGTACCTTGTCCAAACGATAACCTCAATAATCGGTAGATTCTAAACCTACCTAGATAATATTACAAAATGATTATCGAGTAAAACCCATCCGCTAGCGTTAAGAATAAGGAACGAGTCGGTAATTTCGGGGTCCGGCCCAATCACGAATTCGAGATAACTTCAGAAGCACGCGTGCAGTCTAATGGAGACCGTACACTGCTCCTTACACAGCGGATGTCTGCTTATTTTATGTCATGGTAATTTACCATGAAGACACGACGTCCACCAATATGTATTTTCATTTGTTTCCGCTACCTAAAGGTTGTCTGGAAAAAATCGCTTTTCAGCAAACCGCTTTCTTTTTTCGTTGTATTTTCTGTAGCGATTTCTTTTGGGGATGCATTAAATGAGTGTTTGGCTATAAAGGACAAATAACAGAGTGATAACTAATATAAAGCTTTAAGCATTTAATTTATGCCGCAAGATGGCTTCTAACGCCTAAAAGAGCTTCTAATGAGTAAATGTTTGTATCTAGTCGATCAGCACCTATATTTTGTCAGATAACGAATGCGGTTCTTCCCGCCAGGGCGGCGCCATAGTCATGCAAAGAGGCACCTTAATAGTTATTTTTGTTTTGCACTGTTTCCACCTTTTCATAGTTTAACGATATGCTACCAACATTAAGACAACTTCAACGTGATAAAACTGAGTTGAAGTTTTAACGACATCAAGGTTCAGGAAATCGTGGACCATCGTGGACCATCGTGGACCACTGTGGACCACCGTGGACCATCGTCGACCTCAGTTCTCTTTATAAAACAGAATTAAATACATGATTCCAGTGTAGGGTGTGCCACGCCGACACTTCACTCGGTCACGTACTCTCAGGGTCTTGCCCGAGTGAGTCGCAGCCATGATCAGACGCGTGGTCCATGATCAGATGGTTAGGATGTTATATAATACTAGGTGGTGCCCGCGACTTCGTCTGCACTATATCTTTATAAATTGTAGCCTAACTGTTATTCTGATGTGTGCTATATTATTCTAAAGTTTCAGTCAAATCCATTCAGTAGTTTTTACGTGAAAGAGTAACAAACATCCATACAAACTTTCGCGTTTATAATATAAGTAGGATTCGAACGAGCGAGCAAAGTGAGTGAGTTTTCCCAATCTACTTGTACACTCCGTCGTTTGTATGTTTGTATGTTTGTGTGTATCAATGTTTGTCCGACGATAACTCGGGTATTGTTGATCGTATCGTTGTGAAATTTGGCAGTTGGTTAGATGATATTAATAGAATTCCTAATCTATTTCAAATCTGGGGGAACTCACTTACTTCACAACATTCTTGATTAGATTCGAGTACTGCGGTGCTACCGTCGGGAAATCGAGTATACAAAAATTCGAAAAGGTTGAATTTCAGTGTATACTATTCAGTATCTCGCCAGTAAAACTAGGCAATCTAAGAGACATAGTAGCTGTCACTGTGGTTTATAGGCGGCACGTTTTGATGGTCTACTTATCATGCATGCGGCCCTCATGAATACGTGAGATCGCCGTCGCTTTAAATCATTTAAATTAGCGCTTCAACTGTTACTTGAATGGAATTGGGAAATAACAAATCCGCGAAAATTCACATCCATGTGTTAGTTTTGTTGTATCGAATCGCACTCGCCAAAGCAGCGCTATACAGACATGCGCTGAGAAATTTATATTAATAAAAAATACCATTGTTATTCTTAGGAAACGCTTGATTAACCCTGTTGTTTACGTTGTCTCCACTAGCAACCATAACCTCGTCATAAGGTTGTCATTCAGTGACTGGAACAGAAGATGCTACTAAAGCTACATTTATAATCAAAAAATATTTTAACTTTCAGTTTGAACTGAATATCTTGGAGACAAACGCTTTTACGTCAACAAACAGATACACGTTAAAAATATAATATATTTTTATTTCTGTCGAAGGAAAGACTGTCAATTGTCAAGTTCTATCTGATAAATCAAGTAGTCGAAGCTCTTATTAGGTGCTTTTCAATGACTATTACGTGACTGAGAGCTGTATTGTACGGGTTCATCCGAGGGTAAAATACCTACCATAGTTCAGCTGTGAGAATTGAAAGGTGAAAGAGATCTAGGCGAGGTCTTGCATACATTTTTAGGATTTGAATCCATATCGTTCCCGCGATGCTAAATAGTACATTGTTAACCAAGGACTAAAAGGCACGCACCGACGAGGTAGTAGGCTTGAACGAAGTGAGAGCGCCAATAGTGCGAGTCGGAAATGTAAGTCGGAAAAGTAGAGTTAAACACTCTACTTTCCATTTCGAATGCGAGGAAAGTAAAAAACAGCTAAAACTACTCCTTTAACTTCTTGAACAAAATCTTGAAAGAAGCATTACAAAAGTGTAGAATATTTTACACAAAAACGGCATGATATATTTTGTTTTATTGAAAACAAACATAGGTAACTTTGTTCCACTGTTTACTATCATTTCTTCTTCTGTCTGTCATTTAGTCAGGATAACATTCTATTGTACTTGAAGTGGTGAGAATAAATTCAACAAAATTCAGCAATTGCCTTGAGCGGGTGATAAACTAATAATCGGTTTTCTTGGGCTCCATTCAGTACCCTTTTTCGAGTTTGTCATGTAATGTACTCGTAATACTATAGTAAAGAAAGAACTTCATTCGATATTGATATATCAATGTTTGCAATATAAAATTACATGACACAGATAAAACATATACCTACGGAATTATCGAATGACTTATTCAAATACAGTGTTGCTAACCACGATATTTTAAATTTGCTGTGCTTTTCTACAAACAGTTGGGTTGTTCTAATAGTATGACTAATCTTTTGCATTTTGCATAAATATATTGAAGTACAACGGTTCAAACTCACGTATTTTTATCACAATAGGCGTGACATGTTTTGACTGCATCGGGCTGTCATCATCGGACAGAGAGATTGGTATTGTCACCTTCGCTCGGGCATCACTGCCCGAGACCAGCGCAGGTCACGAGTTGTGCGCGCTGAAGTAGGCGGAGTCGAGCAACCCGGCGTCGTCGTTGCGGGAGTTTGTATTGTCGGATCGTCTGACGTCATTTCTTTTCATTTATTCAACATTTTTCAACAATAAAAATCCTTTTTTGGGTACGTTAAAGTGATTACCGCCAACATGAAAAAATTTAGATTCTGGTTTAAAAATTCGTTGTTTTTTGTTGTGACTACGTTTCCTAAAGTATTATACCATTTTGGAATCTTGGTTAGTTGCGTCAACTTTTGAAAATGATTTCCATAGTAGTGTCAATACTATTTTTAACACCACGATGATTTAAAGTGGACTGAAAGAAAAAATCTTTTAAAATTGTAGGGACAAAATTTATTTTGATATTTTTATATGTAAAAACTACATATATTATGGTATTTTTAAGGGCTGTGTTAGATAGCAGGGCTACCTACTTAAATTTCCAAAAAAAAAAACGGTTATTAAAAATACCATTAGAGATGTCGATTTTCGATGAATTTAATTTAATTTCTGTTATTTCTAAAATAATTAAGATATATTTCTTTTCTTAAATAAATAAATAAATCGTTGAGTTCTGGGACACGTTGTATGTGATAATTTCAACTGTCTAACTATAACGGTTCATGAGATACTGTCTGGTGACAGGCATACAGACGGACGGACGTACAGCGGACTCTTAGTAACGAGGTTCCGTGCCCAAAGTGTAAATACTCGTAAACCATTTACGTATTTAATGTCTTTGCTAACAAATTTGCAGTAACTTCTCGAGCTTTAAAACAAATAATAAGTGGTGGGATGCACGAGATACCTACAACATACATCAAATAATTAACGGACATGGAACTTCGCAATAATAGTTGCAGAAATTCGTAACTCAAATAATTATATTGACTGTCAAATTGATAATCGTGATTCGCGTATGCACCATTTAGTCTGTGCTCAGTTTTACTGTTCGAATTGATGTATCTGTTAACACATTCCGCGTAGCCGCTTTATAAAATCCTATTCAAGTGCAGAACCTTTTGTTCCGAACCAACAGACGTTCGTTACATACGCAATCACGTTTACCCATTTTGTTTGAAGTACGAAAACCGAATGGTTTTGTTCTCTTTTCAGCTTAAAATGTTCATACTTTTTTATGCTTTGGGAAAACTGGATGATTTCATTTTATTTAACTTACGTAAAAAAACTCATGCGGGTCTATTTGTTTAGGTATTGGCACACTGCGTTATAAACCCGTAAATCATGGTTGTAGTTATCATATTCAGAATAACTTAATGTAATACTTAAATATATCTAGTTAAACCACAGCTTGTCTACATTTTTATCTTTCGTATGACATATTTAAACAAATGAAGCGTTTTAAATAGAAAACTCCCGTGAGTATTAGACATATTAATATACTTAGATCGGGTTACTCACGTCTATAAAGTCGAGTGTGCGCAGAGCAATCGCCGCAAGCGCTTCTCACTCATCATTATGGGGCGCGGACCGTCCCGAAACATGTCAAGCTATTTTCGACTTTATAGACGTGAGTAACCCGATCTACGAGTAAGTATATTAAATGAAGCGTTTTCAAAGTGATTATAGGGTTTTTTTATTATTTGTTGTAGAAATATAGATTTTTGCTTGAATTGAAAATTTTCAAGTGTTTTCAATTTAGAATCGCGAGTTATTTCAATCTTTGTAGGAGAAAAAAATAGTCCCAAGATATTTTTTCCATTATGTTACCATTTTTTAATAGATTTAGTATGGCGGTAGCACCATTTTTGGAATGTTTTAAAATGTATGGAAATTTTAGGACACAATTTCTCTATTAGTAGCATTGAATGAGTTCGCGATTCTGAATAGAAACAAAAAAAAACAATTTTGCAATAAATTATTTTTCTTCAACAAAAATTAAAAATGCCCAATAACAAAGATACCACATTAGGCCGTCAGGAAGCTAAGTTCTAAAATAATATAGGAAATGAACTCCCGCTAGAACTTGTTACGGTTAAAATAACTTTTCGGAGTGCCGAATGCGCCACACAACACTACCACAAATGTATCTTACAAATATTTTCCAAGCAAACAATTGTAGCTCGCAATATTGCTGTTATTTTTAGGGTTCGGCAACTGCGATCAGTCTACAAAGTTCTAGAGCAATAAATAGTTTATCGACTTCGCTTGGAAGTTAGATTAAAATACTTGGGGAACACCGCGGGATTCTTTGATCCCACTTTATTATGCACTTGTAAATGCGATATTTGTAAAATCCCTTCGTTTTGCAATATTTTGAATAAGGGATCATGTACGGGGCATTTTTCAATACTTTACGTATCTTAAAGATAAAGACATTGTACCTACCCACGGCTTGTTGACATCGTAAATTAAAAATCCATTATTTTATATGAACGTCATTAAAAATACGGTTTTTAGCCTTTTGTTTTCGGTAGCGGCTTGGGGATTTGCACGAGCAAATGGCTGTAAATTTATGGGCATTTCAAATATTTTAGTGGTGGTTTTCTTATTTTTTAAAGAACCATATTCGCTTCGGGTTTACCATTGCTTTTAATTCAACTGCTGTGAATATCGTACCAATTGCAACTATTAGTTGAAAACTATACAACCATCGAACCAGTAATAGTAAAAAAAACTGAAGAGGACAAGAAACTGCACTTCGCAGATGAGCGATTACTTGTATAGGGTTGCAGACTAACGCCTATAAAGTAGACAATTGCTCGAAATGTTTGGATCGATTTATGGCCCTTATTCATGAGCATGAAAAGGGGGTAGTTTCTTCCTCCACCGTCGCACCCCTCGCACTGAGTATCCTCGCAAGCAAGGCCGGTCCGCAATGTGCGAGAAACAACCGTCGCAAGAGCGCGATCGAAACATTTCGTGCTATTTTCGACATTATTCAATCAGGTTCAATTGACAACTAGGCTTTTGTGAAGTAAAATGGTTGAGACTCAGCGAGACCGCTGGTTTTCGGTCCCTAGCCAGAACTTATAAGAATAAGAATAAGAATATTTATTTCAGACCAGGCCATTTATAGCTAATTCTTAAAACTAAGTTACTACACCAAAACAAGAGATAAAAGACTAGTTCGCTGCCAGGACTATAAGGTAACGTAAGTTGACTGGCTAACAAATGTACTTAAACACATTTTAAACTCTCATTAAATACAAAGTGGGTTTCGTTATAACTAAAGATTTGATTTTAACAAACGAAGAAATAATAAGCTAATAGAAAACCGCAAAAAAGTACCTAGTAGTAAGCCGACTACTGTCAGAGGATTTTATCGTGGTGCCTTTACAGGTGCTGGTCACCTAAGGCGACATGCAACTTGTTGCATGATGGCTTTTGTTTTGACAGAAGCCAACTTTTACACATTTTTTTAAATATGTATAGCGTCTAGATTTTTGTAATAAATAGGAGAAGGTAGATCGTTGCAGTATTTGAATGCTGCAAAACGGACGTGACCGTATACAAGTATTTAAATATGTTTTCAGTCCTCCGGCCGGTAAGCGCCACTTTACGCAAAACTAAATTGCCGCCTGCCGGCTCCGTCGGGCTGAACAATAGTATACAAACCTCGGCCGGTAAATGGGAAAGCCTCGGATCACACTTAAACGGCCTTGGTATGTAATGTACTATTATAAAGTAAAGAATAATACAGTAATGGAATTCCCGGCCGCCTAAACTGTACAGTAATAAAATTGTTTTTTTATTATTTGATAATGAAGTTCCTCCCGTGCCATATTGCTAGATTAGGGCGAAAACTTCCAAGCATGTTGGAGAATTTTTGTTTTTACAAATATGCATTTTAATTGGTATTTTTAATGTAGTCAAATTTATATCCTTGGTTATGATTAAGTTTATGTCCTTAGTTCCCACCGATTTTATTATTTTAACGCCGCTCAATTGTTTATCCTGCAGAAACAAGACCTCCGAAGGTGGTCGTAAATATTTTTACGCTCACAATTTTACACACCGTAAGGCGGCGGCGTTGTTCTAAACAGGTCAAGTGCGAGCTGCCTGTAGGTTTCAGTTAAACCTACATCCACATAAACGTGAACGTCCGTTTATAAATGCACTTTTGAATTTCTAATGAGCCATTTACCACTGCTACGCATTTGGGACGGTAAATTTCTGCCTGACGTGTAAAACTATGTTTTATTAAAAATAAATGAATGAATGAATGAATGAATTGAAAATGAAGAGGGCGCAGTGCGTCTATTTGCGCCTTCAATTATTGTGTTTTCTGATAAACCTTTTTTGTTTTCTATGATCTATGGTATCCCCGTTGTAGTCCTACTAATTTTCAAACTTTTGGTCTATGACACACAATTGCGTTCTACTTCTTTTTTTAGTGGTGGAGTAGATGCTCTGTGCCTCTTAATAAAAACAGAAGTTTGAATCAGATGATCATAAACTAACTACAACCTACTGGTGATACAAAAATAAGGGTCAAAGCGGTTACCACATCGATGTTCAATTTCCAACGCAGTGTATTGTTACAAAAACTAACAGTATAACATAATTTTAACAATAAGTGATTCATATAAAATGATAAAAAATTCATGTTCATTCATAATAATGTTCTTTTTTCGTAAACTTCTGTATTTCTTTGGTGCATAAAATTCTATTTTCCTACCTATTTAATATTGTGGATATCAGCAAAAATTATAGTTATGAGAAACCAACGATGATCCTTAGGTTTTATTCCGTTTTAGATTAAACTTCCCCTTTTTTACTTTTGGTGACCGCAATACCAACAATAATAACAATTTGCACAACACCAATGATATTTAAGTACAATAATTTAAGGAAAACGGTACCTATTGCTCCATTATGTACGATCATCAGTATCACCACTATTTTGACCATTCGTGATCCCTAATACAACCACATAAGGTCTACTGATGGCCAGTCAAGGATGTTGCTGTGTGTACTCGAATTTGAATATAAACGGCAAACGCAAATACTTTCAGCCATTTTATCGTTTTCGTTGTGTAATGTACAATCGGAACGCTTTTTATGCCCACAAAAGTTTGCTTTAACTGGGAAGTGGTCTTCTAAATGACCGGATTCAAACAGTTACAGTCTGCTATTAGGGTTCCGAAGGCTAAATACAGAACCCTATTACTAACCCTCAGTCGTCAGTCTGCCCGTCTGTCTAGTTAGGGCCACTTGCACCACCCGGGGTTAGCCACATAACCCGGAGTTAAGCGTTATTTTGTACGGTTTATGACAGCTCAACTCCGGGTTAGCGGCTAACTCTGCATGGTACAAGTGGGCCTTACTGTACTCATTCGATAAAGCTGCACTCTCTGTAGATTCATTCATAACATTGTTCAGAATGTCTACAAAGTGTGAATTTTTATCATCGTTATACACTGTTGTTATTGATTTCCGTTTACTTTAAGTGGAGATTTTTCAGGGTAAATAGAGTTAATTTCTCTAAGAAACTAGTATCTTAACTATTACAGTTTTTAAGATATTCAGGAAATATATTTATTAGCTGAACCAGTGTAAAGGGTTAAACCATATAATTATGTACTATAATACCTACTGAGCTCTTGGCAAGTGCTGGCATTTCAATCACAATACAATCTTTTAAAACTTAATTAATCCCCTGATGAGCTCCCTGCCGCTGTTTTCCCAAAGACCTACAGTATGGGGTTCTTCAGAAAATGAGTGTTAAAGTTTTTAAAGGGTCGGCAACGCGCATGTAACACCCCTGGAGTTGCAGGCGTTCATAGGCTACGGTGACCGCTTACCATCAGGCGGGCCGTATGTTTGTTTGTCACCGGCGTAGTATAAAAAAAATACTTTTTCAATGTCTTTTTTGCTGACTATTATATCGAGTGAAAGAATGAATCCTCTTTTTGTACTTTGTTACACGTTACTTGTCTGTCTTTATATAGCCAGCGCTAAGGTTAAACAAACTCAATTTATACCACTGAAAGCTTCCAGCCAGCATCATTAAATGGCTCATTTTATGAAGGGCTTGCTCGTGTCTAATGAATTGCTTACAGAATTGAGGTTTTAGCTTCTTACCGAGTGTGCCATCTATTTGATTTAACATTTTATGGCCAGCACATAAATGGGGGCAAGTAGGTATTTGCCATTTATTTGCAGTATTATATTTTGGTACCAAGTCATTTAGTTAATTTTATGACATGATGTCTGTGTTAATAAATACTAACGGTTAAGCGATAGACGAGAACAGACAAGCACCTATCATGAAAATAATTCAGGGTTTTGTGAGCAACGCATTGAAATTTAAAAGTGGACTAAAATTACTTGAGCTTATAATTTAAATCTAGATATACTGATGCATATCGTCAGCACTGACAATAGTTGTTATTTATATTTAGATGTTACAACGTACAATAACAGGAATTAAATGAATATCTCTATTATTTCATAAAAAGCATAATTTATTACACAAAGTCTCATCTAATCCACCTGTAGGTATAAATTACCCACCATTAACCTAAACCGCATGAATACCACGCCACAATTCATAATAATATCCGTAGAAAGGATAAAGCTAATATTCGTATCAAATTCTATTCAGTCAAAAACGGAATGTTGTGCGACTAAAGTCTATGAAACATACGACTATTTAAATAATAAATCACAACAGGAATATGAATTGCGGGCATCGCTACCGACCACCTGCGACTGACCGCAATTAAATAATTAACGAGAATTAAGCTAATTTCAAAACAAATCTCTTCTATTATTTAGTTGGACTAAAATTTTAAATGGTATTTAACTATTCAGCATCTAAAACATTTTCCATTCGATTTGGAACGCAAATGAATTCGGGTACGCTGCGGTCATTTGTTCGACGGAAATTTAATTTTAGCAGTAATTTTAATCACTACCTACCAAGAAGCAAACATAACCAATTATATCGAATCTTATAGTTATAACATTTTACAATTGTAAACAACAGAAGCCTTGGTATTTAATATGACTGGCGCGTGGCTACTAGTTCTAGTAAGATGAGAGTTAGGATGGGTGCAGAGCTGACGGATGAGTTTATGGTGGTTACAGGACTTAAACAGGGAGATGCATTGTCACCTACAACTTCGCCCTCGAATACATAGTGAGGAAAGTTCTAGAACTTGAGGTAGGAGTGGAGTTGAACGGTGCCCATAAAGTCGTGGGTTATGCCGATGACCTGGCGCTGCTTGGACGATGTGCTCAAGATGTGGTACAGATGGCGCGGACTCTGGAGAGTCAGGCTGAGGAGATCGGTCTAAGGATTAGTAGGGAAAAGACGGAGTACCTGCACATGAAGAGATATCGGAATGTACGAGAGCGCAGGGATAATCTAGTGGTAGGTGATGTCACTTACAGAGGCGTGGATTTCGATATTTGGGATGCACGGTGACGGACGCTAATCAGCGAGAAGATGAGATCGATGTTCGCGTTCAAAGTGCGCTACGCTGTACTGCGGCCCTTCACAAGGTGTTAGTGTCCAAGCTCATTAGCAGGAAAACCAAAATCCGCATCTACAAAACCGTTATCCGGCCGATCTTGGTGTATGGCTGTGAAGCTTGGACATTGACGCTTAAGGAGGAGCGTAAACTATTGGTCGCTGAAAGGAAAATCTTCCGGAAGATCCTGGGGCCGACTTGGGAGAATGGCAGATGGAGGGCGAAGAACGTCGAAATAGAAGATCTTGTGGGGGAACCCAACATCGTTGGAGAGACGAAATCGGCGAGATTGCGTTGGCTTGGCCACATAGAGAGAATGGGAGAGGATCGTGCCTTGAGACGAGCGTACAGTGGATCCCTATACGGCAAACGCCCGATCGGACGGCCCCGGTACCGTTGGGGGGATCAGGTCGAAAAGGACCTGACGAGACATCAACGGCCAGATTGGCGGGATTTAGCTCAGGACAGAGGACAGTGGCGCTCTCTGGTGGCGGAGGCCAAGATCCATTCTGGGTCGCTGAGCCAGTGCAGTAAGTAAGTAAGTAAATATGACTAATATTTGACATGTACTTCTCGATCGGGTTAGCGTATTGCGAGTTCAAATTATATTTGCCGTTTATATAAATCATCCGGCTACTTTCATATTTTGACCTTTCGATACGCTAACGCGGTTCAGAAGTAAGTACCAAATATGCGAGAGACTCTCGCTAGGTGGATGGATCAAGGGTCAGATGCAGAAGGCAGTAATCCTGGACACAGCGCGTATAGTCCGGCGGTTCCTTTCTCTGCGGCCCTAACCACCGGGAGCCTGGGCCCTGCCCCGTTGCCGGCGGCACTCTAGGTTAGGTTTTTTATAATATGTTTATATGTATTTTGTATTGTTTTTGTATGTTTTTTTGTATTTTACTTTTATAATCATATTATAACAACCTAACCTAAGATTAAAAATGAATAAAAATAAAATTTCAGACGAATTGAGAACCTCCTCCTTTAGAAATATTGAAGTCGGTTGAAAAACGGCAGTTATTAGTTACTAACATAAATAGTGATTAGAATCACTAATCATTAGGAATAATTAATCGTCATAGCCGTCATTGGTGTTCATTTAACGCGTTTAACGTGGTCAATCGAATTAATCAGCAATCATTGCTGGCAGTGCTGCTAGCACAAGCTGTACCGCATTGTGAAATCACCATTTGTATTATTATTACGAACAAAATTGAACTCAACTCAATAATTATTTATTAAGTTCAAAATCAATACGTGTTTATTAAGTTAAGTTCGACTAAAAAATAATTAGCCTTCTTCCTCCTAGCATCTTCCCGTCCCGGCTTATACCACGACCACGGCTTGGAGAGCATGGAGTCCGCTTTGGCAACTAATCCCAAGTTTTGGTGTAGGCGCTAGTTTTACAAAAGCGACTGCCACCTGTCCTTCCAAAAGGGTAAACTAGGTCTTATTGGGATTATTTATTTATTTATTTAAACTTTATTGCACAAAATACAAAAACAAATGTACAAATGGCGGACTTAATGCCCAATGGCATTCTCTACCAGTCAACCATAGGGCCAAACAGAGACTTGAATAAAATGGTGCAAAGGGAGAATCAAGGTAATAATATCGAAATAATTGCAAAGCAAACTGAAGAACATTATATATATTATTATATATAATACATAGATAAAATAATATAATACACTACTACATATCCGGATTAGTCCGGTTACCAAACGTAGTTACGATTCGTAAATATCAAATGATATTTCGTACATTAGTTCCAAAAAAACTCATTGGTACGAGCCAGCAGGATTTGAACCTGTGACCTTCGGATTGAAAGTCGTACGCCTTGCCACTGGGCTGCCAACGGTTCAACAATAAACAAAATAATTTGTATTTACAATAATAATGTAATGATTATATCCTCAACATTAACATTACACATAAACTGAGTTTTTACATATAGGAGTAGCAGTACCTTTTAACTTTTCTTCCAAGTTTAACCTAACGTCTTAGGAAGTACCTAATATATGTTAATTTCCACATTAACATATTCAGGACTAACGTCAAAATTTCAGGAAGTTATACGAATTTAATTTCAACGATTTGACGTGGGTGGATACTAAATTAGATCCACTTCCTGAAACTCTGAGTCTGACTATTTATTGGACTGAAATTTGGTGTAATTATGCAACTACACAATGCGATATTTTCACGTATTAGGTATGAATCTGAATATGTAGAGAAACGGTAGTCATGGGAACTTTTACGATAATTGATAAATCAGCGCAACTTGATTGAATTAGAGTTTGTTTAACATTTCACTAGTTTTTTAGTAAGGGATAATGGAATGTTTGACAAAATACAAACCTATTCGTAGGTATACATTTATAAAGTAAAGTTTAAGTAAGTAAGCGACAAATTGAAATATACGTCTTATTTACGCCAACATTATTATAGACTTTGTACTTAAACAGAAAAGTACGATTACGAATTTTAATGACCAAGCATCTACGCTTTGTATACTACGACTTACGGCCGAAGGCGACTCTTTGACCTGCCTAGGTAACGGAACTTTTAGACCGTGTTTATTATGGAGCTGCGACCCGCTAAAGCAAGCATAATACGGGCTAACTCCTTGAATAGAGCGTTCCTATAATACTTGAAAATTGAAAAGCAGTGGCGAAATACCTTAGTATCCATCTGGATACTAAACAACTTTCATTATAAATATCAGGTACGATTTTGTTTTAAAGTCTCAGCACGGTGGCCTAAGTGGTTATCGTTTATTGACATTGCTAAATAACGAATGGAAATGATTACGTTACTTTGCGGTTTGTCATTACGATACATTTATTAGCTTCTGATTGGAGTTTTCTTCTAACCATTGTCCACGGCTCTTGATCTGTCAAAATATCATTATTTGTAACGCACAGTTTTCTTCAAAGTGTTTGGTCTCTTAGTAAAAATTGTAGAATGATAATAATCACCTTGCAAAGGTTGAAAAACACAACACAGCTTTGTTCTAAATCTACATAGCAATACCTTTTCCCACTCTATGTTCGGTCCGGTATGGCTCCTCACCATTCGATTTGATGCTGATTAGAAAAACGCACTTTCAGACACATTAAATTAATTAATGTCGTAGTATAAAAAAAAAAAAAAACATAGAAAATTATAATGCTCGAGGCTAATTTGCTGCGCTTTCTCAAAAGTTAACCACGACTTCATCATCTTTTTTCAGCTCTAGAGCAAGTTGAATCCCGATGACCCTACTTGCTTATCCACACCTTATGATGTGACCGAACCGTTTGACCTTGGCATTAAACCGTTCATTCTCGCAGTGGTACTAACAGTCGTAAGCTAGACCAAATACAAAGACAAATTCTACATTATGTTAATTCTAACCCTCACGAGGGCACTTTGTTGTATGAATAGCAATGCGAACCCAAAAGTTTTCTTTCGCATAAAAATGGACTAAATGTATATTATAACTGAGAAACTTGTGCCATTTTCAAAGTACAGTGTAAAGTTTTAATGTGACGCCTGAGGGATACGTCAACCTTCGTGCACAGTTAAACCATAGACATAAATCTACATAGTTACACTTCAGATGTATTGTGATTATTTTGCATAGATTTTGATAGCACAGACTTGAAAATTATTAAGTACTTAATCATAATTGTCATAACTTCATAGAAGTAAAACATTTAAAATGATACTTGCGTAGTCTGTTATATCAAAAATATACGCAAACTTAGCTTGATTTACTCTAACATAAACGTATAATGATGTAGCTTTAGCGCTACCTTTACTTTTGAAAAATGACGATTTAAATAAAATTGTATGAAATTTCATAATGTTGCTAGTTTGACATAGTTCTAGAGTGGTCTAGGGTTCCTATTGGTTGAACTGAATGTACCTACAATTATACAGTGGGCACTTGCTCAGTTTGGCAAATGTTAAAAAACTCAAAGTCATTCAGATTTAGAGTCAGATTTTTCAGTCAAAAACATACATAAATAGGTACTGTTTAATTATGAAGTTATTGTGTTCTCATTTTGGTAGGTTGCCTACTTTGTGTTGCAGAAAAAAAAGGGTGTGATATCAAAGCTGATTTTATTTGATGTCATTTGTAATACAGTATAAAAATATAGGAAGTAGTGTTTAATACATCATTATTAGGAATTATGTTACATGAATCCATTTTAAACATAATAAATAATTAATTCATGACTTATTGCATTTCAGGCATACCTTCTACTACATAACTAACTGATCAAGGTAACTCAACAACTATGAAAGTTTCCATAGGTACCAAACAATTATGCGGTTGTTTTAATGGTAATGGGTGGTTTAGTGAAGTACTATTTATTTTAGCATAAGCCGGCAGAATGATGACTCGGACACAAAAAATCGTAATAGTAAATTCCATACAGTGATGCTGCCTGCGTAGATCAAATGATGCACAAAAAATTACAGTTTCAGGCGAATTTGTGATTGTTGGCGCTTCTAACATCTACAATGTCATGCGTTATGCATAATGATGCATGAAAGAATGCTCACATATATGTACAGAAAACTGAACAGAACTTTAAAACAGACGATAGAAATGTGCTTAAACCTGCCTAAAACAAACATCGAAAATTGGCATTGAAGGGAAAACCTATTTGTCACTCTAATATGCAAGTGTGACAGAGATGGAGATACAAATTCAAAATTTTCGTGGTGACAATGCTGCTGCAGTAACCCGCGATTGGGCATATAGCCGCTTAGCGTTGACTGCCACTACGTATCCGGAAAACTCACCTGTGAAGAAGCGAAAAGAGCTAAGCGAAGAGGGCTATAATCAGGATACATTTTTGTAAGTAAGATGCGCTCTAATCAAACCTGATAATGACGAGACGGATACAACTTACGTCTTGGACTTTGAAAGTTTTTGCACAATAGGCTATATGCACTTGAAATAGATAAGGCTTATATTTTTTTCTCAGAAACTATGTTGGTTCAGCATTATATCCCTATCAAAATTTCTTAATTTTATTTTATTTTAGCTGTGAAAATAATTATTGAAAAGTGCAAAAAAATGTGTGAAATTACAAACGGTTAAAACGCTGTGACGTCGAGTGTGACGTCATTGGATAGTGGTGTCTGTACACCAAGCCAAGAACGCGAATGAACAGAGAGCCGCTGTATGTAATCTCGCGTCTCGGTTTCTCAAATGTTTGGTGTACAGCCGGCACAGAAGCACTAGTATCCAGATCATTAAAAAAAAGCATGCGAATCGTGAATCGTCTGTGTCAAATAATTGTATACATGTTCTCGTATGGAATTTCCTTCATAAGATATCTAGTGTTTCTCGTTCTGCTACTCATATTCTTGCATTTTGGCACAATCCAATACATATCCCATCTTTAAAGCGGTTTTATGACTTGTATGTCGTTTTCCATTGTAAATGTAAACACAATCGGCTGAACAATACAAGACTAATTAAATAATAAACAGTTTTTAGGTTATGTTGGGCCGATCAAACACGTTCATAAATCATAATCTTAATTCACATCAATTGATCTGAGAAATTTATTATATCTGAAAAAATCAGGATACGTGTGAGCAATATCTAAATTGTACGTAATTTTATGCATTATTAATTCACAATATAATTGTAATTATGCATCGTAATCTGCATGCCTACCACGAACATCGAAAATTGGCATTGACGGGAAACTTCTTTCTCACTCTAATATGCAAGTGTGACAGAGACGGAGGTATAAATCGCAATCGTTCGATTTTCGTTGTATAGGCCCTGATTCAGACTGTGTGCCGGCCTTAGATGAGAAATGACGTCACGGCTCAGCTTGTCGGAATGGCGGGCGTTTCAAACGCCCGTTTTTATTTGGAGTTTTTGAAAGAAGATTAATCTACTAAATTTTAGTTATTATGCGCTGAAATTTATTTTACAGTATTTTTATGATAAAAGCTATCATCCAACAGTATTTAAAAAAATAGTGAATATTCCCTATTTCGGAGTGAGTGGGACGGACGGATTGCACTGGACACGGAGGAACGACATTGCTATGGCGATAAGCCACGGCTACCACGCACTGTGAGATTACGACGTCGCGCATGCGCTGTTTCAGCAAACCGGGACGGTGCGTGCAACCGCGCAGCGCCCGCTGCCGCTACGCATTGGGAGAACTCTCCTGTGAAGAGACAAGATGTTTTTAATAAAACTTTCCAAAAATACCAATCTTATTCGGTCAATTTCGTGCACTGTTGTCGAGAATTATGGCAGACAATAGGTTACGACATAACAAAAACCGTAGGTACAGTCGCGAACAGGAATTGTTGAGATACTTGGCATTCAATTTAGCAATGTAATAAATGACCGATGTTATCAATAAATAACAGTTAACATTTGCCATACCAATTTTCATTGCATGGCAAGGTAGAAATACAGTTAACCCTTTAAATGGCTCAACAATCCCGATTCGCTACTGTACATAATGGATTCGGGCCATAAAAATCACATTAATAGATAGAAGAAACAGAAGTCACGAATACAGACAATCACTTCTCAGAACTAAATTCAACAGTCATCTTGTAGTATGTATCATCTGTAGTCTATGTAAGTACCTAAATAATTAGCAATATTTTAACCTCACGAACTTTTAAAATTCTTACCAATAGTGTTCCAACATTGCACTACGTCTCCACCATCCTCGCCTTCATTGTAGCAATCGATGATTCGCTGCTGGTACTCGAAGCAAACAGGCTCCACGCTCGGCAAGTTGGAGGAACGTATCTCTATGCGGCGCACCAGTGAATTGAGATCGTCCACTGTTATTCTAAAAACATTCATAATTATGTCTTATCTGTTATCTTGTTAAAACAAAAATCTAATAATGTGACTGTAAACCAAGTATATTCTTGTCATATTACTATCTTAATCACAAATTAATGAAAGCGCCATCTACGATTGAACACTCGAACTACAGTGAGATCTGCCGCCGTAGCATAAATGTAAAGAACTTGGAATAGCTGGAAAATACCATAAACCTAAGTTAAAAGCTTCAAGCACGCGCCGTGAGATGGCAGCACAGGCATGCCAACATTTAACAACTTGTGTATAAGAATGCCAAAAAAGAAGCCTTTTAAATTAAAACTAGTTAAATTATTTCAATTGCTGTTTTAATGTCTGGTTGTCTGAAAAAAAATAAGTTATTGTTGTCTAATATTTAAGATTTAGCTTATTTATTTAAACTAGAACATTAGCATATGAGGAATACATTAAGTAACCAATAGTTGCTACTTTCAGCAAACTGTATGCAAGTAAAATTATCAAGGGAAAACAAACTCGCACACTATGTAGTAAAAACGAGTGCACCAGTCTGTCGATACATGGGGCTCACGCGGTCAAATTTCTACTACGAGATGGAGTTAATTGCGACTGAATGTTTGTACGGAACCGTCGGTGCGCGAGTCTGACTCGCACTTGCCTGGTTTTTATTAATGTCACTTAGGACACTTTGATTGTTGACAAATGTCACAATTGAAGAAAATGGACAGTGCCACTAATATCCTATTGCCAATTATAAATAAAGTACGTTTATTTTTGCTGTCCATTATTGGAAATAAGTTTTCTCTAATCTAATCAAAAAAATATTTACGTTAGAGCATTACTGAAGTGTAGCCCTATTTGGGATTTCAGGCTGAGGTCTAGCTGTATAATAAACCAAGACTCTACTAACTTTTTTAATCGAGGGCCATACTGTACCTACCCTTGAAAATGTCACGCGACCAATATTTATTTCATCACTCCGCATTTGACAGTAGGTAGCGTGTATAACTGTTGTTACGCACTACCTGAAATATACAACAGATATTCTCACTTGCTCCTTTCTGAATGCGTCTCATCCAGGCACTTAATCTTCTCAGTGAATATTTTGTCCTTGAGATCCTCCCGTGGCTTGCGCGGTGGTGGTGGCGCGGCTCCCCCTGCGAAGCTCGCATCTTCCACAAGCCGTTCTACCTGAAAGGGGAAAATTAAAAATTATTGTTAGTTAGATTATTATGTAAACCTTGTGTTAAGGTTTTTACTTAGTGGACAGCGGCAATGTAAAAACACCGACGCATCAGTGTTTGCGAATCATATTTATTTTCTTTAAAATGTCTTATACCCTGCTGAGCTACCTACTTGTACAGTCACCTGCAAAAGTATCTTCCGCATTGAAGGCCGCAGAAATATGTGACACTTTCTTATGGCTGTACACATAAAACTGTGGTAGATATTTTTGCGGGCTAAAGCCCGCAAATAGCACTGCGCAATAGTACTGCGTTATAAATAACGCAGTACTATTGCAGGTGACGGTGCGAGTAGGAATGAGCAGGGCTAAAGACATTTCTTAGAAAATTTCAAGCTATCAAGGGATATCCCGGTTTTAGCCATGGCCCAGAAAACCCGCAGTTAGATATAGCGCGAGCCTATATGAATATTTTGCTAGATGTGGCTTCGAAAAATGAGGTATAGTAACCAATTGCCTTCCCCCTGCTCAATCACTTTAATAGTGCGGAACAAATTTTGTAACCCGTTAACTACTATACTGACGTGGAAGTAGAAGAATTTGGTGCTGAAGCAAACATCACTAATGTCAAAAAAGCTCAGACTTCGGTGGCTCGGCCACCTAGAGCGAATGTGGGGCGATTGAGCGGTGAAAATAGCCTTTGAGGGAAAGCCTAGATACCGATGGGTGGATGTTGTGGACGCAGATTTGCGCGATCTTTAGGTTGAGGACTTGCGAGAAATAGCACAGAACCGGAGTCAGTAGTGGGCAGTCGTGTTGGAGGCCAAAACTCATTCGGGGCGCTGCACTTGAGGAGTGTATTAACTGCTATGCTACTGTTCTCACCATTTTGTTGGAGATGCTGATGTGGGGATCTTGGTCATCCGTGGGTGTTGCCTGTGGCCGGGAAAAGTGTGAGGCGCGGACGGACTGCCCGCTGCCCATTGTAACTAAGGTGAAATGAAAGATGAAGGTTATAATATCTAGGGAATGCAATCCAAGCTTTTATACTATGAGACCCGTACCCGGGGTTTGGGTACTACCCGGGTTTTTCATACTAAAAGAAACCTGGGTCGCACTCCCTGTAATATTAGAAATTCGTAAAGGATAACATGGCTCACTTCTTTGGCCTAGTTGAGGGTAAATAAACTACCATATGACAAGTATGCAGTCGGGAGACTTCCAAGCCATGGACCGTCTCCCTCCTGACTAGTTTCGAGTCTGCTGTGAAAGAAGTTTCGTTATCCTTAAACTAGGTATGGCAGACCCTCATTATTTCCCTTTCGTTCTATCCAATATGATTATAGAGCTAGAAATACTCATAAAAATAAAAAATATATTACAGGGTGGGCACCTTGCACTTATAACGCGAGGAAAGGGAAATATTTTAAACATACATTTCTGAGGCAAAAAGAAGTATGACCCACAAGATGCTTATTTTAACTTCCTTTCACTAAAGTAACCACAGCTAAGGCTTCTTCTGGTATTCAGACCACTCGCCACTATTTTGCTCAGCGGATTAGTATTACTATCCAATGGGGCAACACGGCCAGCCTCATGGGGACTCTGCCAAGTTTCGAAGACCTGGGCCAATTTTTTTATTTGCACCTAGGTGGCTGTTTTGTTTTTTTTTTTTGTGTTTGCTTGTTTGTTTTTTGTTTGTGAAATTGTGCGTTTTTAAAGTATGGTTACTGGCAAATTTTAAATAAAAGTACCTACAGTTACTGTAGGTACTATTAATTAAAATTTGCCAGTAACCATACTTTTGATCCGACTTTTGATACATCAGTGTTTTGTTATTACAAAGCCTTAGACCTACTTTTTTTTTAGAAATCAGAATAGATTAAATGTACAATTTCATAACTGGAAAAGTGGAAAAGCATTGAAAACCCACTAAACTAATACTTATTAACATTTCTACTTGTGATTTCCAGTGCAATTTCATAATATATTTTTCAACACACTTGCTCGTAACGCGGTTCTTATCGTACCGCTTTTAGGCTCATAATCCTAGATATTAAACACGCGTGCTTTTTCATAATATTATTGAACTAGTGTTGTAATCAGATAACCCCATCAAATTAAGTTCCATACTATACATTCAAATTTTGTCGGATTGGAAGGTTTTTTTTTTCCCAAATAAAGTACACTGTTTTAGCCGCATAATAACTTATACCTTAAAAAGCAATATCTCCGTATTTAGTTGAAAACATGGATTAAAACCTTCTGAATTATTGAATATACGTGAAATTGTATTAAATTATTCAAAATTCACAATAATTTGTGCTTCAAACATAAATAATTTCATTTTTTATTTTGGCTGTTTGGCGGGCCTTTGCCTTAAATTTGCGCGCGCACCGCGATTCGAAAAAAATACACCAATGGCGCGCTGCGGTAACTTATTTACGTAAAACATTTTTGATTGTTTTCTCGCTTTATTATTATGATAAAATGCAACTATAATAGAATTATAAGTAAAACTATAACAATATGTGGATTAGGCTCCTCTGAACGCGGCGTGGGTGCTATCATGAAAATCTAGTTGTACTTAGTAGTGATAAATATACCTACTTATTTGTGACGTTTGGGCCTTAGCATCGGGATTTATTAATTGAAAATGTAAAATATTTTCATCAACCGTCGTCGAAAAGGCATCGCAAGAAGCTTCAAGTACCTAGTCTATAAAGGTTAGTGAAACTCATATGCTAATTACC
This sequence comes from Lathronympha strigana, assembly GCA_949128165.1. Taxonomy (NCBI): domain Eukaryota; kingdom Metazoa; phylum Arthropoda; class Insecta; order Lepidoptera; family Tortricidae; genus Lathronympha; species Lathronympha strigana. Next base: position 6,149,326 of record OX421907.1, on the reverse strand, counting down.
ATGTAGGCATTCTGATATGATTCTGACAATTAAGTTAACGTATTTAACAAAAGTTAATAACCTCGAATTAAATTTAGATTTTTACTTACAAGTGTGTTGAAAAATGTCGTATGACACGTGTGTGCATGGCCATTATACACATCGGCTTTCTTATTGCGCACTCGCTTTCAGCTCGCGCGCACAATACCGCCTCGTGTATAATAACCATCATAGCACACGTGTATCACAATGTACTATTACAGTACATAATAATATTGTACTATATTACCACACTAGTGTGATAATGAGCACTTTATGTGTCTATGTCAAAAATTCAGAGGGCCATATTATGTAATGTAAACAAAGTCTTTCTATTTTGAAATACCTACATAATTGAGTACGCGAAGATGCCTCATAGCTTTATGCAAATATGAGTAAGCATGTCCGTTTGGGTCTCAGGCTACCTTGAACTTTTCGTGACGATCTTCCGATGCTATCGCCGAGATGCTAACTAAAGTCGTATCTACAATAGTTCCCATCATTGCGTTACAAGACAACTATTAATATCGCTAACGAGACAAATCGTTTCAAGCAAGCTGATATAAGTTTACTCCCAAATTTGTTACCTACATTGACCAATTTGGTTTAGATTGATAAAAAAGTATGTTACAATAGTAATGTCCAATGTTTAGTCCAACTTCGAACAAAAACATGATGTAATATTATACCTACTTTTATTGGATTACTCACGTCAAAAAAGTCAAAAATAGTTCGACATGATTGTTTTGGAACAATCCGAGTAAGATGAGTGAGATGCGCTCGCAACGCTCGTGTGCGCAGAACAATTGTCGCGAAAACATCTCACTCACATGTTGAGCTATTTTCAGTTTTCTATTTAAAAAAGCATGATCAATTGACGAGAGGTAAAAATTGGGTTTATGCATCATAAAACTCTCCTAACACTGCGGTTACCGGTTATACTGGCCGGTGCGCGCGCAGTTCGGTTGTGGGAACAATATTCTTCACAGTATCAGTGATCGGTATCATAAGCCGCAGAGCATGGCATAACATTAGCGTGACTAAAATGCTTACTTAAAGATTTTTGTAAATGACATCCGGAGATACAACTTTGTTGAGATTTACGCTTCTTTGAAATGTAGATCAGGTTATATGACGGATGTGGTTTTTATTTTTCTTTTAATAAATGATCATTTGAAATAAGGTTCTTCGTGTCATCATTGATAATTTGCATAGGATGGATATCATGTATGGCCTAAGGAGCAACGGGCCTGAAGTAAATGCATTGCTATTATTCTACCTTCATACTCGTCTTATTAAGTATATTGAGAAATACATATTATATTATAGCTATTCGATACAGCTAACTTTCAAATGTTATGTTTCTAGTCGATATCTCTAGTATTCTTTAAAAAATGCATACAATAATACGATATCGAGGATTTTTTTTTAGTAAGCTTTGGTAGCCCAGCGGTAAGGCGTGCGTCTTTTAATCCGAAGGTCGCGGGTTCAAATCCTGCCGGCTCGTACGTATGAGTTTTTCGGAACTTAGGAGTACGGACGAAATATCATCACACATTTAGGTACCAATCGCTTTACGGTGAATAAAAATATCGTGAGTAAATCCTAATTTACCCTTCGGGTTGGGGGGTAAGTCGTTTTCGTAAAACTAGTGCCTTCGCCAAATCTTGGGATTAGTTGCGAAAGCGGACCCCAGGCTCCCTGAGCCGTGGCATAAACCGGAAAATCGCCAAGAAGAAGAAGAGGAATTATTTGGAACTATTATGGTTGCACTCCAGAGACATGGAATTTTACACACTACACAAAACAAAAACTTCAACAAAGATTAATTATTATTTAAATAATAAATCTACTTAACCCCTTCAATAAATTCAAGATGTTTGCTTATTTGTAGACGCCAAGTAACATTACGTAAAAACTAAATTTAAACAAACCCTTTAGGTACTATCGGCCCATTTGAATCCTCACCCACCATAGAACTGTATCACAGTAACGTCATGTATGATTTCACTTAGCATTTGACTTTAGATGTCAATATGACACAGTTCCATGGTGGGTCAGGATTTAATTGGGCCGATAGTACCATAACTAATAGTTAACATTAGAACACGACCTGACATGACACCATAATAGGCGTTTACTTGATTGATGCTCGAGAATAGACAATTAATATTGTTAATGTTTAATCTTCCTGTTTTGTCAATGATTCACCTTTAAGAAGCTATTTTGCTATCTAGAGGATTCTATGACGTAGGTAATAAATGAATTCTTAATTTACATAATCACTAGACTTTAACATTTCGGCGCTAACGACAGATATACATGTATATCTGCACCTATCCTGTTGAACCTATCAACCCCAAAGACGGATTAAACCGTCACAGAACAAAAGAGCAATATAGATAACTTAATTTTTGTCACTTCGGTGACGTGGCGTCTGAATAAGTTTTTGTGTGTGATACGGCATCGAAAAGGTTAGTAATAATTAAGTATGTTTGTGCTATCCAATGCCGGACACACGTCTTAGAGCTTCTCAAAATCAGACAGCTAGGACGGCGTATAAAATTACAAACATTTTTGTGAAAAGGGAGGGAATCACGCGCCCTTGATACCTACAGACAGTTGGAACCCTAGGTCACTATAGGACTATGTCATAATGACGCTATTGTAAGATGACATGTGACAGATTGTAAGAAATCTCTTACTTTTTTGTCATTTTGACATGGTCCAACATGGTAAAGGTTTTTCGTATGTCCGGTTGTTCAGGTTGTTCTCCTCTACAGTCAACTCTACGGTCGCATTTCTCAACCAATTCTGGTGAAATTTTGAGAGCAAATTACAAACCTACACAGAAGCTTTGTTATTTTTTTTGTCATTTCCTATTTGTAAATTGTTGTAAATTGTGGAAATTGGCATAGAAGACAGGTATATTGATGACGCTTGAGTCCATATGCTCGCGATGTCTGACAGAACCACTAGGTAGCATTTAGTTTAGACTTTAAATTTTTCAAAACCTAATGATTCGATATTTCTATGAAAACCACACCTGAATTAACAGGTCGGACTATTTGTCACGAAATTCAAGGTCGACTTATGCAAGGAAATTCATATGAAATTTATCAACCTGTGGGTGGAGGATGTTATATTTGATCTATTGTGTGTCTGTATGTGTTTATTAAGTTTGATGTAATAAGTTCGTTTGAAATTATGCTTGAAGTCAAGTTTTTTTTTAAACATCCGAGAAATAATGTAGTTATGAACTTGACAGTAGGCCGCAATGCCCGCAATAGGGTGGGTTATACAACACTTTGTCTACACATATATCATAAGTGCTCTAAGATGGGTTCACTTCATCAAAACAAATTAAACACATACAGTAAAAAGCCCAACGTAAGCAGTAAAAAGCCCAGTAAAAGCCAGCAAACAAATGACAGCTTGGAATGGTGGTGTTTTGTATCTAGAATAGACACCCACTTGAATGTGACAGCTGTTCCAAATTTAAACTCAGACAGCTGTTCCAAGTTTTCAGGAGGTAATGTTAAAATAACAGTTCCGTTCATTGCTGCTGTTTGTTAATGCTGATTTTGGAACGCATTGTGGAGCACTAATGCAGATATGTGCGTAGATAAAACATGTTTTGAGCACGATAGTGAGATGCGCTGGCAATTGGTTAGAACATAGTAAGTAAGTAAGTAAGTAATAAGTAAGTAAGTAAGTAAGTAATCATTTATTTGTATAACACAGGTGATACAAAGGGTGTCAATATACATATAGAAGGAACTCTGTGTTATGCCTATTGGCGTACAAAATTTCAAATTTGCGACTTAAATATTACAGAATGTATGTCAAAATTACACAATTAAATTACATAACTAAATTACGACTTAAATAATACAGAATGTATGTCAAAATTACATAATTAAATTACGAAGTAAATAATACAGAATAATACAGAATGTATGTCAAAATTACATAATTAAATTACAACAATAATAGATAAATCAAATTCAATAAGCATGTTACAATTATTTAATAGAAAAGAATTAAGTCAATATAAATTTGCAATTAAATGTCATTTAAAAAATCATTTATGGAGTAATAACATTTATTAATAAGATAAGATTTTAAGTGCTTCTTAAACTGGAAATTATTTTTAATTTTTATTTCGTCTGGAATTTTATTAAATATTTTAGGAGCCATTCCCAGTACACTTTTACCCAGTAAGGCTGTATTATGCCTGGTTGTACAAATATTGTATTGGTACTGAGAGCGTGTAGGCAGTGTGCGTTGTTGAGATACCATGTTGAATAGCTGAGGATTCGTTTTGACAAAGTTTGCTACTTCATAAATATATAGGGCTGGAAAAGTTAAAATGTTTAAAACTTTAAAGTATGGGGCGCAGTCTTCACGCCATCCAATTCCACTGATGGCCCTTACGCATCTTCTTTGGGCTTTGAAGACAGCCTCTCTGTTGACCGAGTTCCCCCAAAAGATGACTCCATACCTCAAAACATAGAACATTTATTGATTTTTCGTAATGTATGTTACTTCAAGTAATGTAGGTTTTAATAGATCTGCATAATATACGTCTATCCACGTAGTATAAATAATTGTATGATAACTGTCAATTGGCACAGCACCTAAAATAGGATTCAGTTATATTGATATTGTTTATTTACTCATTAGCATCATTTCGGCGAATCTCAATCCTTTTCCGATTTAGTTAAAGGCCAAATATCGCAACGCTAAAGTAAACATAGTGTAATATCCAACAGAATAAGCGTGACTCATTTATATACGGCGGCTTATGTTTTATACCAACTTAAAGATATATTATTAGGGAACTGGGCCAAAATAGATCATTTAATTTCAGGTATTTTATGTGATTTCTACTCCGATTTGCGAGCTCTTTAGTTATAAGCGAGTTAGTTATTTAGTCAACACCCATTCTGCCTTTTTTTGCGTGATAACGAGGTAGCCCTATTCTAATCACTCTAGCTTTTAGCTCCTTTACGAAACCTAGCATCGGTTTTGGGTTGCTAACTGCTCTAGTGTGTTTGGAATCCCTAAATATATCAATCAGGACCAACCATTTTCGAGCTAGACGCAAAAAAACTGAAAAATTACCGAAATTTCGGCAGTTACTTGGCTCTCACAAGTCCAGCCCAACTCCTGGAATTGTGCAAACTCGCTTTACACGTGTTTAGAACCTAATAAAGGTATTAAACTGATATCCAGCTTACTGGGAATTCGTTCCTGGAAATTATCTAAGAAGGATTACGTTCTTCCAAATACATATGAGTATACCTTCTTAACTTACACTGTCAAATATGGATGCCAATTATTTCCACAAACGGCACAGACTATAAGAACATAGTAGGTATGTTTTGTAAGAATTATTGTGTCGCATTCTCGCCTTACCGGGAAGTCTAAATTAGGAAGCCTAAAATTAAAACTTAACCGTTGTCTCGTTAAAATTGTTGAACATGAGTCAAGCATTTAATAAATATGCAGAAATGTAGTAAAAAGTAGTGGAGATGCCGCATACAGATAACGTGTATCATTTAATTGTTAGGTCGTTGGTACTTTGAGGAAAATGCTGGAGTGTGTAGTGTGGGAGAGGTAAAGTCAGCAGCAGATATATAGGAGCGGCCAAGATGCTCAAAAATATCTAGAAAGCACTTTAACGCCTTGATAATAGAGGCGTGCTTAGATATTTATGAGCACCCTGACTGCTCCGATATATCTGATGGCGACTTTTTTTTTTTTTTATGCTATAGGGGGCAAACGAGCAAACGAATCACCTGATGGTAAGCGATTAACGTCGTCCATGGACACCCGCAACACCAGAGGTGTCGCAAGTGCGTTGCCGGCCTTTAAGGTGGGAGTACGCTCTTTTCTTGAAGGTTTGAAGGTCGTATCGGTCCGGAAACACCGCTGGCGACAGTTCGTTCCACAGTTTAGCTGTGCGAGGCAGGAAGTTTCGGGAAAAGCGCACAGTTGAGGACTGCCAACCATCTAAATGGTGAGAGTGGAAATATTGTCGCGTAGGGCGATGGCGGAAAGAAGCGGCAGGGATTAATCCGAACAATTCCTCGGAACACTCCCCATAATACATGCGATAGAAAATACAGAGTGAGGCCACATCTCTACGCAGCGCCAAGGGATCAAGCCGATCAGAAATACGATGGCAGTTGACAATTCGAGCTGCTCTCCGTTGGATGCGGTCTAGAGGAAGAAGCTGGTACTTAGGTGCCCCTGCCCAAAGATGAGAGCAGTATTCCATATGCGGGCGAACCTGCGCCTTATAAAGCTGTAGGCGATGGGCCGGCGTGAAATACTGCCTCGATCTATTGAGCACACCGAGCTTCTTCGAGGCCAATTTGGCCTTACCCTCTAGGTGGCCGCGGAACTGGACTTCACTCGAGATGTCAACGCCAAGGATTCCAATACTGGCTGTGGCAGATAGGGGAGTGCTCTCAAAACGAGGTGACGCGACGAACGGAAGTTTTTTTGCGGTGAACGCGCAAACCTGTGTCTTTGTAGGGTTAAAATGGACCAAATTAAGTCGACCCCAATCTGAGACTTCTTTTAGGGAGGTCTCAATTTCGGACACAAGTTTGTTCCGGCTCTCAATGACGTTTTCCCGGGAAATATTGGCGCGGCCGGTGTAGGAGGCATCACCCGTACTATCATCAGCATAACAATGAATGCCGCTAGTTTGCAACATGTCATTGATATGCAGGAGGAATAGCGTGGGTGATAGCACACAGCCTTGAGGGACACCAGCATTCACAGACATTGAGTCTGAGCATTCACCGTCAACTAGGACCTTAATGCTTCTGTCTGCTAGAAAACTGCTGACCCATTCGCATAATTTCCCGGGGAGCCCATAGCATGGAAGTTTCGAAAGAAGTGCTTTGTGCCAAACGCGATCGAAGGCCTTCGCTACATCCAAACTAACTGCCAGTGCCTCACCTTTACTCTCTATCGCCTGTGCCCAGCAATGTGTCAGGTAAACTAAAAGATCACCAGCCGAACGACCCCTACGGAAACCGTATTGTTGGTCACTCAGCAGCTGGTGATCCTCTAGGTACCAGAGGAGCTGACGATTGATGATGGACTCCATAATCTTAGAGAAAAGGGAGGTTATAGCTATCGGCCTGTAGTCGGATGGATTTGAGCGGTCGCCTTTTTTAGGGATCGGGTGCACCAAAGCTGACTTCCACGAAGTCGGGACTACGCCAGAAGAGTAGGAGAGCCGAAAAAGACGCGTTAAGACCGGCGCCAACTCAGGAGCACACATCTTGAGAACAATTGCAGGGATTCCATCAGGCCCACTGGACTTATGGGTGTCGAGGGAGCGAAGAGCCTTACGCACAAAGCTTTGGCGGAACTGTACATCTGGCATACAGCTCTCGCACCGCGGTATAGTCGGCGGCGCTTGTCCCCCGTCATCCAAAGTCGAGTTGGACGCAAAAAGCTTACCCAGTAGATCGGCTTTGTCTTTTGCGTCGTGGGCCAACGAATCATTTCCCGTGTGCAGAGGTGGAAAAGACGGCGTGCAGAAATTCCCCTGGATAGCTTTGGCAAGAGACCAGAACGCACGAGTTCCCGAGGGGAGACGCTCTAGTTTCTCGCCAATCCTACCAATGTGCAACGACTTTGCTCTGGCAATGGCTCTTTTGAAGGACCTGGAGGCAAAGTTAAACTCCTTTTTTAAAGCGCTGGTCTTTACATCCTGTACCGCCGCTGCATTTACCCAGGCTTGGTAGCACTCCAGCTTTCGGCGAGACGCCTTTTTGCAGGAGCGATCAAACCAAGGCTGGGTTTTGCCACCAACAGGTACCGCAGAGGATGGAACGAAAAGTTCCATTCCCTGAAGCACCACGTCAGCAACAGAGTCAGCAGCGATATCAGGATCATCCGGCGTGAAGCAAACCTGCCCCCACGGGTAAGACGCAAAGAACACCCGCATCCCGTCCCAGTCTGCTGACTTATAGTGCCACACACGGCGGCTACAAGCAACTCGCCGACGCGGCGGGCACGTGAGAGGCACTGTACTCCGGATGAGGCAATGATCCGAGGAACCGAGAGGGGCTGCAACGGATACATCATAGCCAACCGGGTGAGAAGTCAGCAGAAGGTCCAACAGGGAAGGTTCCTGGCTCTCCACATCTGGGATTCGCGTAGGCGCAGTAACCAGTTGTGTCAAGCCGTAGGTCAGAGCAAAGTCGTGAACAGATCTCCCCGCATGATCAGTCTTGCTGGAGCCCAGCCATTCGGCATTATGGGCGTTAAAATCGCCAAGAACGATGATCTCAGCGGATGGGATCTGCTGCTGCACTGAATCCACAGCCGTTTGAATCTGCTCCAAGAGTACAGCGACTGTACAAAGAGCAACACGCTTGACTGACTATCGGTAGATTTTTGTGCCTACCATGAGTTGCACGCAACTGTATTCTATAGCGACTGTGGCGCGCGAAAGTATGTCCGTCTCGTTCCTATCGTTACTTTGGCAGGAGTGAGATGGACATAATAATATCCCTGAACGCCGCAGTCGCTATCTGAAACGGCCACGTACGACTCATGGTAAGCACATTTATATACCGCTGTAATAGAGACACATTAACAGTCTTACGGATGCTGTCTTGATAATTCAATCCAATCAGGCTCACTTTTAAAGTGAGAAATTTATGACGTTAGGACGACTAGCTAGATAGTCGTCGTGTTTGAAGCATAAAACTAGGTACATTCAGCATCAAAAATATGTATACGACTTACACCTTCTTACAATGTAGGTAATAAGGTCTTTGAGCTCGTTCAAAAATAATTTGATCATATTTGGCTGATTTTCGACCCATTTTTGGAGATCTTTTGGTCTGATTTCGATTGTTCGTGATGTTTGCCCGATCCCCTCATAAATGTAGGTATCACATGATTTTTGAACCAGCTCTTTATTTTATAGATATTTTTGACGCTGACTGTACTAGGAAACGAGTTACATGAATTAACAAATTTTGAAATTTGGAATGCATAACGTTGTCAACTAAACTTGACTCTATATAATTTAAGCTATTCTTGTCCTGCTGCAATAGCAAAAGTAAATTGAATCAAACAATTAGGTTTTAATTAACGACATGTTACGTAAAACTGTAGCAAACTAAAAATGTGACGTCCATTGCCGCTTTATAATGAAATTTTAAATAACACAACGTGAGGAGTTATAGCGATTGTCGATGTACCGCGAACTAAGGTCAAGTGTAAAGATGCGCGGAACTGGTTTGGGGCGCGCAGAGCGTTATAAGCAGCGGGGGCACTGCGATGTAAAACGTTGACTCGTTAGCGAAAGTTTTAGTCAAGCATCAGATTGCTCCTGTTTGGCTGTGAAACGTGAAGATTGACTAAGGGCCTAACGAAGAAAATACAAGTCTTCGTCAACAAGTTCCTGAGGTCGATCCTTCGCGTTTTCTGGCCAAGAACGATTCGAAACGAAGACCTGTGCAGATCTGCAGCATATGCTGGCAAACACCCATCACAGAGATCGGGACAATGAAATGGAGATGGATACATCACACCATTTGTCAAGGAGATGTGAATAACGCAAGCATCGCTTTAGGTTGGAAAGCCCCAGACGGGAAGCGTAGTTCCGGACGGCCTAACAACTTTTGTTACGGTCCGTCGAGCGTGAGCTTCGTGCAGTTGGACTGAGCTGGAACGAGGCTAGAAGGGTAGCGGAAGACACCAACAATAGTAGGAATCTTTCCTTATGCAGGTCGTAAAAATATGTAACAAATTGTGTCATATAATTTTGCGGCCTTTAGGTAGAAATTATCATAGTTTGATGATTGAATGTAACAATTACGTTACTCTGCCGTTTTCACCACTGTATGTCACCAGTATTTTATTAATAAAAATAATTCGCCCTTCGTTTTTTGTACACATATTTAATGTGAGAAAAGCAAAGTTAAGTTTATTGTAATTTATTGTAGAAAATGATCTATTAATCCCAACTGGATGGTTTGGTGGACTTGCTAAAGGAGGCAAGCAGTTGACAAATTGAAGGAGATTCACGATCCTCAGCCATGTAGAAAAATATGATTTTCAATACCAAGGCAAAGCAAGAAAGTGTAGTAATATTTAGTAACATATAGATAGACCACAAGAACGCCACACGGTGCGGTACCGACAAAATAATGTCTATTTCTGTGGCACGATAATTGACAGTACCTACTCCTCTCTCTGTCTTTGTTGAGAAGTTTTGGCGCGGTCAAAGTACATTAAAATCAATTAGGCGTTTCTTTTCAACCGGCCACGCCGTTTGGCCGCGCTGACGTCACCGGAGGCTGCGCCGGACCGCCAGTATATACGAGATGCACACAGGTGGATCCTCAATCCTTTCCGCGACTCCAGTGAGGCCAGTGCTACGTTTTTGACACTTTATCACAATGCTACGTTTTGTGACACTTTGCGCAGTTGCGGTAAGTGACCGATTTTTGAATTTCTGTTTTTTGTCGAAAATAGTATTTTTCCAAGGAGTCTAAATAGATTTTAGATTATGCTAAGTATTTAAGTTAGGTTTAGGTATCACGTAGACGTTGGTTAATAATATACTTAGATGTATTTAGGTACATTAATTTCATTCAGGTACACAGCGCCGATAGAGTTGTATATTACATGGGAAATGTAAAAAAATATAAACAGAATGGGACATAAAATACGAGTATTTACGTTGGTAAAAAAGGTTGATAAAAGTTATATATAAAATACATACTCACATCACTACTTACTCATACGCAGTAATACATTTTTTATGAATACGTTTTCAGTGTGATTTTCATTTCATTACCAACAAAGGTTAATTAAAAAGCTTTATCAACACTACCTTATCTGACTAACCAAGGTACAAGACCTGCCACGTTGCCAATTCCCATCCCAGTGTTTTTAAACATCTCGAATTAGGCCAATATTTTAAAATATTTTTTATTTTTTATTTAGAACTTAATATTTTATTTAGGTAACAATGTCGTATAATTAGATTGCCCCATTAACAATTAATTAATAAGCTAAAGAACGAATACAACGAAAAAAATCTAATGAAAATAACGGCATCCGGTCCCTGCTCACGTCTTGTAAGCATACTCCTGCATGCAAACTAGCGATATTTATCTTACTTATATTCATCTTCATCGCAATCATTCAATTTTAAGGATAGCTCATTAGAAATTCCGTGTGCATTTCATAGTATCATTATCTTGACACTCGCCAGAAAGCTCACGCAAAGTCTTGTCAGAGACTAACAAACAATCAAGAGTATCAATCTCTTTGCCCGCTGCGTTCTTCGCTTATGTCGTGGATTACGTGTCGTGGATTTAACTTAATATTTATTTTGTCTACTTGTACTTTACTGTAGTTACTTATAATAAGATAAACATCAACCATGATTGTAAAATAGATATAAGAGCTTACCTTACAAGATGTATTATCTGTTGGTAATCCTAAATAAAATTAATTAATTAATTAATTTATCAGGTATAAGTAGGCCGTTTAACACTAAAGACCCTAAAGAAGTAGGGGCACTACTTCTATTTAATCTTTCTGGTTAAGGCCATTGGCTGACTGGTAGATATGCCTTAAAGCATGTTGTTGGGCTTAATGTCCACAATTTGTACAATTTGTATTGTGCAATAATGTTTTAATGAATAAATAAATAAATGGCGCTAATTACTATTTGAAATGTTGGCTTTCTGCACATCCCTATTTTATATCTTTCAAATTTAATGAAACTTGAGCCTGTTTTTATCCACTGTTGCATGTGACAGCAGAAAAAGCAAAAGCAAACGCAAAAGTGCCTAGTAACAGAAGGAATTCAGGAATATTCATTTTTCTGGGCCACCTACATTTAATAATTGAAAATTCTCAAAGAAAACCATTGGATGGTTTCATAAATTATACATTTAGTTTGTGCTTATGAAAGAGGTCAGATAACTCCGGAGTTACGTTACAAATATTAAAAATAATGGCGTTATATAGAGATTATAAATTGGTCTTCTATATTTACTGGTCTCTGCCTTACTTAAAAGCCACCATGAAGCGCATGACACGCAAGAGGAAATACGTGAAGAAATGCCTGGCTTTTACCAATATGGAAACCGAGATCTGGTGTATTTTTTTGCATGCACATCTTTGTGTGTCTTATCTTACATTTTTGTTTGCAACCTGATATACTGACCATCTATCTGATCGTATGGTACCTTAATATAATACAAATATGGGTATTTTTACCAAATGCTGAAAATAATTAAATAATTAAAAAGCTTAGGTAGGTATATTACTTGAGAAAACACCAAATATATATATATAAATCAGCCGACGAATTGAGAACCTCCTATTTTGGAAGTCGGTTAGAAATTAAGTTTCTTTGAGATACATCGACATCTCGCATTCAATAGTATCTGCTGGAAGTCTTTGTAATAAGTTTAGGTAATACATCTGCTTTATTGTAAAGTTGAATATGATAATATTTTGAGGTATCAAATATTAAGATAAATACGAGTCAGTCACTTTTAGAGCAAGCAAAGGCATTTTTATAAATGAGTTGTATGTAATATTATTTGGCTCTTTCAAATAAGATAATGGAATTGACTTACCTTAACTTAATTAACGAATTAATTTTATTGTCACTGCATGTCCCCAGGCACAATCAATTTTATATTCGAAAGTTTTCTACACAAAATAAATATAACAGAAATTTTGCAAATACAGATTTTGTCATACAACTGTCACTTTGATGCCAAAAATTGATTTGAAAGAGTCAGTACTTTAAAGAAGAAGATTTTATTACATTTTAGAGTCAAACTACGTTATCTCTGGCAAGCAAATCTATGAAACTTAGCATAGATGGACTGACTGTTTGTGGTTTTGAGTTCTTATTTTTTTGCCTCCGATGGATTTTCTCTACTATGTTTGTTTGTTTGTTTGTATAGGTACACGAGTGAATTGTTCCCATTTAAGATCAAATCGTCTGGGTGATTTGATTACGGTTATATTAGCTATATGTATACTATTCGTGATGGTTCTTATAATCTTGCAAATCTACAAGTAACAGCAGTACCTAAGTGAAATAAACTTATATGTGTTTACAGTCAACCACCCCGGAACCCCGGGCAACTCAAAAACCGTGTCAAAATGACAAGCAGTAAGAGATTTCTTACAATCTGATCTATAACGTCACTATAACATAGTCCTACAGTGGCCTAGGGTTCCAATTGGTTGACGATATTTATAATAAATAAATTTTTGACGTTAAACTTACTATCATACTTATTAACGCGGTTATGGACATTGTAGGTATGTAAGTAGAGCCTCGAAGCCTATAGATTTTTTATCTCTTCCATTTTTTTATATAATTTAGGGAAAAACCTGCAAATACCACAACGTGTCAACGTTTCTCAAAATAAACAAAACACAAACAAACATAAGAATCTCTCAGTGTACAACCATGTAGGTACCTGCAATTGTTTTAGACAAAGCCCTGAGTAATTCATACGCGCACTTGGCACGGTTAAAGGGCCTTTTCAGGTTTGCAAACTTATTAGCGCTGTCTAGAGACCCTTATTACGTCAGTAGAGAGACTATTATAGCATAAACCTATATGTTTACTTTAACTTGATATTGTATGTGACAATACGTCGTATATATAACCAAAATAACACTCTTGTATAGCCTGTGAAGCAAGTTTTTACCGACAACAGTGCAGTGTCTTTAAAAATAACGACTGAGCTTGCAAAAAGTGGTAATATGTTTTATCTTATACCTACCCATTGTTTTTTGGTAAACACTTATAAACAACAATTTTATAGCAATTTTATACAGCGGTATAAAAAACGTTTTAAAATGCTTAAGGTATCTTCATATTAATCGATGACCTCTTGGTAATATTGCGTTTAAAATGCTTATTTATTTCATGTAATAAATACCAAATCATAGCCATAATTACAAAAAAATATATTTTTTTTCTAAAAGCGTGTCGTTCTTAAAGACCAATAAAGACGTAAGATAAGACGCATATTTAAAGGCAGATTATCTCTGCTGCGGCATTATGATATTTTGTTTCTTAAATTTTGAACTTATTATCCTCAAGGGCCTATTTTAAATTTAAACTAGGTTGTAACTTACTGTACTTATATATTTTGTTAGTTATATTTTTGAATAAAGTACTTACAGTGGTATTTCCAATAGAATATATATTCAAAGTTAAAAAATATTAAAAAACTTTATATTATCCGTATATAATATACGTATATCCTTATATTCCTCGCCCATCGTTCAGCCAAGGCGAGCTGCACGGTTTTGCATTTTCTACCGGAACATCGGGCCTTGCACAAATTGCCGCCGGTGTATCTTCATCTTTATGGAATGCGGAAGTATGGATGCAGCTTTAATACCGGCGGTTCGTATCGTTAACTGATTGAAATCTTATTGTCTATGGTGATCTTATCAAAGGTTCCAGGATTATTCGTAGATTATTTGCAAATGAAAAGGCTAAAGCATTGTTAAGTAGCATACTTTTTCATCCATAAAAGAATAAGGAATTTATTCAGTACCTACATGTAGTTCAACTCTTAAATCTTCCCTCCTCTTCAATTGGTTCACTGCTGAGGATCATGACTCTGCCGAAGTAGTCTACACAGAGTAGTCCTCTCCATGAAACTCAGTCGGTTGCCTGTTGCAGGGCTGCTTTAACCAGCATGTCAAGTCAAGACACTCCGACAGCTGGGCCTATACCACGAAAATCGAACGATTGCGGATTTGTATCTCCATCTCTGTCACACTTGCATATGGGAGTGACAAAGAGGTTGTCCCGTCAATGGCAATTTTCGATGTTCGTGGTAGGCGTGCTGGTTTACCCGTCGTTTAGGGCTGCCGCCTTTGGTTTTCTTTTTTTCAACTATGCCTGTCACCATTAGCTTTTTCAAATTCTCAGCAACTCGACGAGCGACATGGAAATATTGCAGAATCCGGTGAAGACATACAGATGAGAGGTGATGAGAGTCTGATATCTTAATGAGCAAATAATCTTGTTTATCGAACCAGGATTTTGAAGAATAATACGGTGATTTCCGTTTAACTTTAGTAATAATCATAAAAATGCAATAATTATGCAAATGTAAGGAGACAAATTAAAAAAAAAAACTAAAATTTTTAATGCCTTGATAAAAACAACATCGTCATTATCAAAATCTGCTGCGTATCAAACCGGTCGTCACTATCATTAACATATCGGAAACTCAGAAAAAAAATGGTAAAAACAACGTGGCATATGGTTTCGGCACGATTCTCTCAAAAACTACGCAAAATCATTAATGATCTAATAATACGGCCATCAATCACTGCTCACATGTGAGATGCTTTGTTTAGGTTCTAATGAAGGAAGTATCTTCTACCATATGAATCAGCTTCACTTTTTTATTTAGCCAGTGTAAAGTATTAAGTTAGTAATTAAAAAACTTAATTGGATGCGGCAATTATACGGTTTTCAGATTTTCCCTGCACTTGTGCTACAAACTCATGCATTTTGCTAAATTTCGTGATTCTAAGTCAACGGGGTACCCTATGTATTTTATTCCCATTACAAATGTATGGGATGTATCTTTTGATTGCGTTGACGTAGAGGTTTGGATTTTTTCACAGCTTCAAAAAACCGCAGACCTGTATATGTGGTATTAATTTCCACTTGCTACCTCTACGCGTTCCCGAGATAAAGGGTCTTGACAGACAGGCGGGCAGACGGACGGACAACAAAGTGATGTCCTATAAGGTTTCCGTTTTTTTCCCTTTTGAGGTATGGTACCCTAAAAAGGACACAGTAATCACGACGATAAGGTAAAATCCTAAAAATAGAGTGCTGATGACCAAATCACAATTGGAAGTAGCTTTAAGTGACTCATAAATTTGAACCTGTTTGAATACCGATTTTCAATGTGAATGACGTCCATTCAAAGCGGATATCAGAATTAAAAAGTGGTAGCAACTATAGACATATTTTTACTAAGATAGTAAAGATAGAAAAGAGCAGAATAATTTATTTGTATTGGAAAACGGGGATCTGTAATACTTACAGTAGGAGCCTACTCGTACAAAGATTCATTAACTGCAAAAGCATTATCGTTCGTGATGTGTAAGAGAATTTAATTGTTCTTAGTGTTTCCTGCCTTTTTTTGCACAAAATGGCAACAATAAATGATTTTTTTTGGTCCGAAGATTACGTTGTTATTGTATATATTTTAAAATAGTTCATAATAACATCTTCAATTACGCGGTTTTCATCCTATTTGTCATACATATTCATATTGACTGACCAGTGTTTGTACAAACAGCGACACCTTACGCCGTTGCAATAAGGATCACAAATAGCTAGTTTAAAGTGTTGGCAATGGAAGAAGCCTTCGGACCTTGGCCGTTATGGGTGCTTTACTCAGTTATATCAATTGTACACCAATGAAGTTTGAATCATTGCCCTTATTTCAAAAGTGGTTTAGATCTACCAAAGATTTATAGATTTTACAAGATGTGTACTGTTAAATGGGGTGAGTAGGGATTGCGAGCGTAGTTGGGTCATGGGTGGGGACAAGAGGGATGGTAGAGGAGTGAGTTGGTAGTTTTAGACTAGGGTTGTCATATTGTTACAAACATACTTTATGCTCTTGGCAAGTAAAGTTTGTACTCGATTACATAAAATTGCACCTAGTTTTATTAATACTGCATTTTTGTGTGAAATTTCATTGTCTCATTTTGAAACTAGTACTATTAAAATGTGAAAATTAATTGACACACTGACTTTATTCCCATGTCCGTTCTTCATAATTAATATCTACAATTCAATGGTTGCATCATCTCATTCTAGATTTTAATGTCAACTAAGATTACATGTCACTAGGTAATTATAATTAAATGTTTCGTAAATTTCCTTTCGGTACATCATGACGCAATACTAGTTATATTTTATGCACGACTTCTGGTATAACAAAGTTGGGAAATCAACATCTTTCTTGATTTAGTTACGAGATATGTAATCATTTGAGTTGATTAAGCTCTTAGGGAATTATTTTTAAATAAGGGATATTGCAATAGAGATCAACACTTGATACATTTAAATAGTTTTGTAAATACTTAGACGTAACTATGCTCATGTCGATGTCTCGAAACCAAAACTCGGTAACAAACTAAAACAGGATGGCTGTAAACGTCGAAAATCTTGTTGATATTACCCTTCTTGTCTCATTAATAGAAGCTGCCGAAACAATTTTCCATGTTCCCAATGGCCGACACTTTGGTAATATCCTCCAATAGTTGCTAATGCGGACCCCAGGCTCCCTGAGCCGTGCCGTAAGCCGGGAAAACCATAGGAAGAAGAGAGAGAGAGTTCAAGGATTTCACGGTATTTCTTTCTGTAATTTTATTATAGCCATTCATTTTCTATGTACACGTAACTGACATTATCAGTTCCTATTTGCCAAGCTACAAAAAGTAAGCTACAGAATGGCAGTACCTGTATAAGTGACTCCGGTCATTAAATAGATGACATCGTACACAGAGGATAGACGTCTTCTGTATATATTTGCATAGTCATTATTAAACATGTGATCGGTATAAAAAGTCCAAAGTCAGGGTCATTCTTGAAATTTAGGTATTCTAGGTACGATTATTCTGGAATGTCCAAATGGTTTCGTGAAAATGTCTGCAGTTTTTGTAATATCACTTTTAATTTGTATTAGAAGTCGTTTGAAATCAAGTTATCTAAATCCGAAAGCAGGGTTGCATGTTAAGTTGATTCGGTCTAGATATTTGAATTGTTTGAATAATATTTAGTATGACATCATCAGCAGATTTGAGCAAATTAGACTTTATTCGTATTACTTTTATTTTCCACATTTATAGTTACAAGTGTTTCTTTATTATTATTTTGTATTTTGAGTGTTTGAAGATCGTTAATTTTTGACATTTATTTATTTTAATGTTTTTATGAGCAGTGATTAAATTACTAAAAATATGCTAATGCAATAATAAAAAATACTACGGATGTCTACATGTGCTGGATAATTAGTTGGTTTTCGTGAACATAATACGTGTTCTTACTATTTCGGTTTTGACTATTAGTAGCACCGCCCACAAATTTTCTGTTTTGCCTTAAGGTTGACTGGTAGAGAATGCCTTCTGGCATTAAGTCCGCCTTTTGTACGTTAAGGTTTCTTTTGTGCAATAAAGGTTAAATTAAATAAATAAATAATATTTAATCAAAATTAAGCCTGTTGCTATTAACATTACGTTCGTTACAAGTTTCGTAATGCAATATTCGTGTTGTACCATTCCGAGTTAGCCAACTAACCAGGAGTTAAGCAGACATAACACAGCAAAATAATCATAGCATTAAAAAAACGGTTAATTAATGATAAATTGCAAATACATCATCAGAGCTTTTTGTGCCTAGTGGAACTACGTGATCATCTCTCTCCTTCTATAAGTTATCAATAAGATCGGTATCCGCATGTACCAGTAGAAAATAATTGTTTTAATTACTAACGTGGATACCTATTTCTTCTATAAGACCTTCTATAGGAATATTTTAAAATTCATTACTTACTTTTATGGTGTCGTTTAACTACTGTACACATATAACTAATTATTATAAAACAATAATAAATTCTTCGCAAGTCTCGTAACCTTTGTGGTCATTTCAAGTTGTATCATCACTTAAGACGGCTATTATGCATAAGTATAAACCCGTTTATACAAAGGTTTAGTTTAATTTTACAAGTTTATTAGTAGTATTGGCTAACTAATGACCAAAATACTTGTTCACCACATTACCTCGTTCTCCTACTTGGGTCATACTCTACCAGGGAATATATTGTATTCTATAGGATCTATAGGATTCGCTATCTAAGTACTATTGTGACAAAGTATTACTCGCATTGTATTGTATTGTGCATATATTTTTGATGCCTGTACTTACATTATAGGAATACACTATTTCGCCATATTTAAACGCTGTACTCCTAAACCAGGCCCCAATTTCACTACGCTGACAATTCCTAAAATTACTAAATTACAGGCGTTTCAGGCATCCATATTTTTAATAAAATCGCATCGTATCGTAAATAAATAGATATTTTCTTTATGAAGTCTTTTTACAATTGTCACGAGATCGAACAGTTTTTTAAAGAACTGTCGGTAGTTTTTGACGAGAATAATCCTATTAATATACTTAGACCGGGTTACTCGGGCGATTGCTCTGCGCACGCTGTGTGCGACTGGAGTGTGCGCAGAGCAATCGCGGCAAGCGCTTCTCACTCATGATTATGGGGCGCGGACTGTCCCGAAACATGTCGAGCTATTTTCGACTTTATAGACGTGAGTAGCCCGGTCTAAGTATATTAATATGTCTAATACTCACGGGAGTTTTCTATTTAAAAGAGAATAATCCTGTGTCGGAATTCCGTGACATAAGTAGGTGTGTCGTGTTTCTTGCGACTAATGTCAAAAGCTCTTCACAAAAGTATTTATCTGTTTTTAATCGTAATAATAATGTGTTTTATTTATAAATGACATGTTAGCGGCAAACAAGCATACAGCGCGCACAATAGTAAGCGGCACCCGTACCCCATAGACGCCGGTATAGCAGTAATAATGATGCTGACAATTATCACTACTGTCGCCGTGGTGAAATTGGGGCCAGCTAGTTATTCATAGCTAGTCAGTAAAAAAAAACAAATTTGTTTGGTTTTACCCACGGTGAACAATTTGAAAACCACGTGGTAATGCTGACCGTGCTGACGTAATTCATTGACTAGAATTATAAAATACCTACAGTAATCATGTGGAAATAAATAAAGAAGACTAGTATTGATACAACAGCATCAATAAATAGGTATGTACTTACCGTACATTAAAGGATGACTCACACTAGAACTAATCAAAGGGTTTTTGTTTTGTAATTAGGAATAGCATATTTTCAGTCCGAAAGTTACAGACTTGATTTTAAAATGTACATGTCACGTCCGTGAACTATTTCTTTAGTTTTACGTTGTGTGATACTTTTATGCATCAATGTATTTTCATCACTGAGTCACGGGGGCACGGGAGTGGCTCTGCCAAGTCGAGCATACAAAAGCACGGCCGTTCCATCCTTTTCTCTAAGCCATTCAGGCCATTTTCGACCTGAACGCTGAATTTTCTGTGATTTGTAGGCCATAACATGAATTAATTATATTCTCAATATCATTTAATTTGAACTTGTAGTTTCTTCCTTAGTTTTGTGACTCACTCACTCACTTGCTTAGTTTGGGACGAGGTCGATTTGTGTCAGATTGTCCTCAAATATTATTTATTTATTGTCTAATACTTAAAACGTTTTACTGACAATTTGGTAATCTGCGGGTTACAAAGCTCCTATATTAGTTTGTAGAAATCTCATATTATTTAATTTACTGCTGACCACAAAACCATAAATTTTGTTGATAATCATTAACGACGATGTCAGTTGTGATTTATTCTCGTCCTGGTTCGCAACAGGTGTCTTGGGACGTCATAATTTAAAGTTGACTTTATTAGTAAATTTTTACTATTAAGTATGACAATGAGTCATTACGTAAGATTTAACTTTTTTTAATAATATTTCGGTTTGTTTGAAACTTCAAAACACAAAAACTACAGTATTCTTAAAGGGGTTTCTAATTGTACTTAGTTATGTCCTGATTTCACAAAATTAAATTTTCATCTGGAGCTAAACTGACAGTAAAGTTTATATCGTAACTTGTAATTGTCTAAAATAAAAATCGAATATCTTATTTTTGCTCATAAATACTCACCTAATTTGGCTCTTTTTATATTTTTATTTATTAAGGTATTTGGTTTATATGTACAATGTATCTAGTTTAATAAATTAATTCATGCGGTATTTCATTTCAAAGTTCTTAAAAAATGAGCTGGCGATTAAATAGTAGTACCTATAAGTTTATTGCTTTCCTCATATTTAAATATTCAACCATTTCAAGGACTTTAATTATTATTATATTCTCAATGTTTAATCGTGATTCATATGATGGCATCACAATTTATTTAAATTTTGGATCCGGATTGGAACAGTAACAAGTCAATGACGTACACTAATTAAATAAGCATGTGGTTAGGGTTTTTTAGAGAAGCAAAATATCATTCCTTGGAAGTATATTCATAAATCACGTATCGTTAGAGCGCAATAATAATTCAATTTTTTACTACCGGGGACTTTCCCAGGAAACGATTTTCTTTTATTTAAATAGTCATATTATAAGCATATAGACATCATTGCCAATTTTCAAATCGTTAAGTCTACTTAAATGTCATTGTTATTTTGCGCACGAGTAGGTGTATCCATCCAGTAGCATTGACATAACTTGGCATTTATTAGCGTGTAACTGTCAACGCGTCGCATATCCATAACCAACTAGTCTATGATGGTCGAATTTTTATCGTTTACCGATACGAACGATAAAAACCCGACCATCATAGACTAGCAGGTCTACGTCTATGTGAAGGTGACAGAATCTATCGCTTATGTAACAGGTTGTAAAATGAATGTCTGGTTATTACTAGCCTTGCAACGTGTTGACAACTTAGAGTATATAGAACAGGCGACGCCTTTGAATACTAGGTATATAGTATTTCTCCTCTGCGGCTCTGACAATTTTTTTTCACAATTGTGCAAACTTTTGTATGGGCCGACGTTTATCTGACATGAGCTTGACAATGATAACAATGGTGATTATCGCGAGTCGATTCACCGCTAGGGGTGCTAGTGGAACGTAGGGCTGGTGGGAAGCTTACAAACGTCACTTTGACAATTCTTTCATATATTGTCAGAAGACCCACGCACGAGTGGCGCCGCCTGGTGAGCGACAGTACAGTAGCCTCCATTTAACGTCACTGGTTTGGTAATGACTGTTCACTTGCCTCATAGAAAAAATCGTTTAATTTCAACAATGTTAGAGTAGTTTTCACTGACTCACTGAGACGAGTACAATATGGATAACATAAACGTATGACCAATTTAACCTCAAAGATGATTTAAGTTTTGCCACTTTCAAACCATGTCAAAATGATAAGCAGTAAGAGATTCCTTACAATCTGATTTATAGCGTCATTATAACATACTCCTACAGTGGCCTTATAAGATACTTCAACAAAAAGGTAAGCGGTCTAAGTGCACTTAAAAAAAATTGTTCTGATGCCAAAACGAATTACATTGATTGTTTTAAGAATCTACCTCATTATTTATTTCGTAGTACTGCCATGCTAAACTGTAATTTAATAAATCTTAACAACCACAGCCACAGTCGTAATATATTCTAGTGACCGATTGGAGACGGAATATATGAATATCGTTTGCATAGCTGATGTAATAGTTTTCGTATTAGACCTTTCAGCCGCCCTAAAATTCAGGGCGCTTTTTGTTCAGTATACCTGTATATTAATTATAATTCTTATAAATACAACAGTGCTACGACAATATCTCGTCGAGAAAGATAACTGTCACTGTCTAAATCTAGCAGTTAGAAAATGACAGCTATCTTTCTCGAATGATACTGTTGCAGCAGTCTGTGCTAAGAGGTCTAAGTTAACATAATGTGGGAAGCGGTAAACCCAAAATATACCGTGATATCGACAAAAGAACACACCTGTATCATGCCTTTTCCAGTTCTAACCTGGTATAAGTACGAGCAAGATGATGATTTAAAATTGGATCAATTGTAAAGTTGGGATGTTACCATGCCGTCACTAATGCAGAAGCTGCGTCCGTTTTAGACCGCTGCTACTGGGACCCAAACAAAAAAAAAACAACCGTTTTCTGAAAACGGTAAGCAAAGTGCCAAATTATGTGTGCAAAAATATGGTGCATACATCTTACTCAAAAATATGTCTCATACCATAGCATTTTATTCCGGAGTAATCAGACCATATTTCCATATTTATGAGACGATTTTCACGACGCATATTTTTGCACTTTGACTGGACATGATTTCGTGGCATGTGCCATTCCAATATATTTTTAACTTTTTGCGTAGCTTTTATGGAAACGATAGACATGGCTGCGACCCCTTATTGTATAACAGGTAGGTATGAACTAAACTAAACCTAACTATGAAACAAAAATGCTAAAATATAAAGAAAGGAAAATCAAAAAAAAAATCGAATTTTGCTACGCAGTTCATTCATAATAATTAAATTTCGTTATCCGATAGCGTACCAAATTGTTCCTTTTAGATTGATGAATATTAGGTATGCACCATTTGATTTACCAGCAATTCGTCTTCGCGACTTATGCAAAAACTACAATTGGATTTATTACTCTTTGGGAATTTCAAGGGCAATGAACTGAATTATATTTAATATACTCGTACCTAAGTAGGAATAAACGTTTTAGTTTAAAATATACTGAGTTCTGAATAGGAATATACTTCAGGAAAGGTAAATCTACAGTCAACCAATTGAAATCCTAGGCCATTGAAGGCCTATGTCATACTCATATTGATACCATAAATCAGATTGTAAGAAATCTCTTAGTGCTTGTCATTTTGACACAGTTCTAGAGTGGCCTAGGGTTCCAATTAGTTGACTGTACGCTCTGATGCCCAATAAATAGTTGACACCCCTGTCACCTCTATTGCCAGCCACTTAATTAACATTCAAGATGGCAACTTGGCAACTGAATATTTGGTTTTAGTCTAGTCATGCGGTTTAGGTCAAAAGAACACATTCCAGTGAGATTTAATAATAGGTACATTTTTAATAGTAGTTTATGCAAAAGTGGTATAATAAGAGTTTTAAGAACCAATCATGAGCTGTTGCATACGCTAGTTTTTCTACAACAGCTAAAATAGCGAAAAAAGCAAAATCTTGAAAGGCAAAATATGGAAGATGACAATGTCGCAACAACAACAACGTTATAATGTATACTTTTTTAATATCGCTGTCAGTCATCTAATTGACAGATAGAAGTGCTGGAGTAGAAAAATACCATTTAGATGACTATTCTACTTACAAATTATTATTTGCTTCCCACAATATGTAACGAGCAAAACAACAACTTAAAGAAGAACGTTTTTGAAGTGCTACGTTTTTGCTCACCAATTTTTGTTGTTTTTAGTAGATGGCGAATTCCCAAACCCTAGTAGAAATTGCGTAGATGTTCTTCAAGTGGTTTGCAAAAAAGTTGAACCTGCATAGCAACACGGAGACAAGTTGCTATGCAGTTTCAATAGTAACAATAGGAAAAGTGGGCCTCGATTCTAGTTCCCATAATAGTTTGCATGTGAATGCCTCGGATTTGTTTTGGGTGTTCCGTTCGACGACGGCTTAGAAACCTAGTTTGAGTCTGCACGGCGTTGTTGATTGTTTGTACTAACTCACACATAAAAAACTTAAAAGGGAGATTGAAGCTATTACCATATTGGGAATATAATGTCAATATCAGTGCACCTTGTGGGGGGCCTACCCACGCTACGCCTTCCGGTACGCGGTCGCCACTCGAGAACCTTTCCGCCCCAACGGGCATCAGTTCTACGTGCAGGTTCTAGGTGGACTGATGACCTGGTGAAGGTCGCAGGAGTCCGCTGGATGCGGGTGGCGCAGGACCGGTCATTGTAGAAATCTTTGGGGGAGGCTTATGTCCACCAGTGGACATCTTTCGGCTGAAAGGATGGATGGATGGAATGTCAATATATTGAACTGTATCACTGAATTCCTCATATTTGGTTCTTTTACTACTAGCTTCCTTACAATGGAATCATGATCTCATGAATTCTCGTGTGTGTTGCAACATTTCTATCAAAAATTACCACAAAAACCATTGCATAAATAGTACAGTCGCAAAATTCCCTCAATAAAAAAAAATCTAATATTGATACATTTTTATTCATATTGATTATACTCCTTCCAGTGTTTAGCCATTTTTTCTAATTTTATCGTAATAGTTCCGTTACAGTTTTTTTTGTTGGAAAAAATCAAATTATTTATAGTTAACGAATTCGTTCGTTCATAGTTTTGCCTTCTTCACAATTCAGCACACATCCACAGTCAATATTAGCCGTGATGATACGCACTTACTCATATGTTAATCGGCAACACAGTACATTACTAAGGTCGATACGTCATTTAACTATCCGGTTCTTGAATGAATGTTTTCTTACCGACCATCATTTGATTCGCGTCTATTACTACTTAATTTCGATGAGGATCATCTATCAAGATTTTTTACAATTGGTCATTGTAGTTATGGCTGTTTTATGCTGATTATGCTAACCGAAATCTGATCCTGCGAATAGGATGTGGTTTTTATTTGCGTGTTTTGTGTCCTAAGCATTCATATTGTATTCTCTATTTTTGTAAAGATGCACCATTTGTATTACATAGATAATTATGCCTAGATTATTGAAATATATGAAATTTTCTTTTTAATCGTTAAACTTGTTATCTTGGTAACATTTTAGATTAACATTAGAAGACACCACACGTAGATTTAATATGATGGTTTAATGAAACAGAGAAGTTTATTGCTATGGTTATTGCCTAATTCTCATATACATAATTATAATTAAATACTGGTACCTATATGCTACCGCGTGATGTAATAATATTTGAATGATCTTACAAATTAAATATTAGAATTAATAGGTAGTTGTGTTTTTTTTTAATTCAGGCGCTCAATGGATAGTTGACCGAGCGAGCGAAGCGAGCGAAGCGTCTCTGCTTCAGCTTGGACAAAAATGCTTTTAGGTGTCTGTCCATTTGTTCTCCTCTACAGGTCGCATTTATTAACCAATTGTTTTAAAATTTTGTAAACGAGTTCGTTAACTACATAAAATTTTTTTGTCGAGTCAGTTTTTGGAAATTTTAAAAATGGCGGGAATTGGCACAAAGGTCCTAAGCGCCATAGAAATCAAAGGCGCTTAGGACCTTTGCGCCAATACCAGTACCATTGAGAGTTCGTTGTGATAATGAAACGGTAAAGGAAGTAATTCTTATTTTTATTGACCGAGTGAGTGAAACGAGCGAAGCGTCTCTGCTTCAGCTTGGAGAAAAATGCTTTTAGGTGTCTGTAAATTTGTTCTCCTCCACAGGTCGCATTTATCAACCAATTCTTGTAAAATTTTGTAAACGAGTTCGTTAATTACATAAAAAAAATTTGTTGATTCAGTTTTTGGAAATTTTAAAAATGGCGGGAATTGGTACAAAGGTCTTAAGCGCCTTTGGAGTCTATGGCGCTTAGGACCATTGAACGTTCGTTGTGATAATGAAACAAGGAAGTAAGTATTTATAATTTTTACATATTTGACTGAGCGAGCGTAGTGTTTCCGTTTCAGTTTTTGCAAAAATGTATTCGAGTGTCCGGCTGTCCATTTATTGTCTTCTAGAGGTCGCATTTATCAACCAATTCCAAAACCAAGTGAATTTTTTTAAGCAAGTTCGTTCATTTTTTTTTTTCGATTCGGTTTATGGATTTTTTTTATAATGGCGGGAATTGGCATAAAGGGCCTAAGCGCCTTCTGAGTTTATGGCGCTTACGATCATTAATAACGAAACAATAAAGGAAGTATTTTCTTAGTTTTATATATTTTAATAGGTAAGTAAATACGAGCAGGCTATATAATATGAGTACTAAATTACACATGCAACGACATCCAGTGAATAAGGATAGGGCTCCATCTTCTCAGTGGTGATCCTTCAGGAGACTCAATACGACTCGATGCTTTAAATTCGAAATCAATAAAATTGTGTTTCCACTTCACTTGATCAAGTAAAGGTTGCATAATGAATATATAGGTAGTGAATGATAATAAGTATGGTAATATGGTTGTTTCCTATTTTTTTTTATACTGCGACGGTGACAAACAAGCATACGGCCCGCCTGATGGTAAGCAGTCACCGTAGCGTATGGGCGCCTGTAACTCCAGGGGTGTTACATGCGCGTTGACGACCCTTTAAAAAAAATGAGGGTTCACTGTGTTGACAGCTAAAGGGGCAAGCTTTGCTCGGTGGATCCCCAGCTGTCAACACAGTGAATCCTCTTGGCGCTCTGGCGACCTTACTCAGCAACAGAAACACAACACTAAGAGTAGGGTTTATTGTTATTAAACTGCGGTATTCTGTAAGAAGGAGATACTTTCCCAGATGGGCTCTGCTCCAGATTTGAGCGAGACGACATTCGTTGTGTTGTGCCCTACCACACTAAACGATTTGCATCCGCTGTGCCCATACCTCTCTTAGAAATCCTATAGATGTTATGAGATCGATATACCGGAATTTGAATGAAAATTATTGTAATTTTCAACGGACGTCAAAAGGAGGAGCTTTTCAATTCGTGTGATTTCTTCCATCCCTCATTACTGAACCATTTAAAAAAATGTCTGAAAAAAAAGTACCAGATTGGTCTCATTTTTTTCAAAAGTCAGTTTTGATGATGGAATCTATGAGTAATAGAGGGATGTCCTTAAATTTGAAAAGTGATTTAGTGATTTGTGTGTTTTTCGAAGCATTTGATGAAGTAGACCTGATAATGAAGATCACAGATGGCATAGAGGAACTGCTTGGTAATTGCCAGCTCTATCATCCGATTTGAGACATTCGTCTTTTGTTTGTAAGGAAATACCTTAACAGTAGTCTTATTTGATTATAATATAATTCTATTCTGATAATGAAATTCATGGGGAATTGAGAGAACTCCTCAAATTCTTACGGCACAAGCATTATGATTAAAGGGTTTTCCTAACTTGAACATTCACGAAAACCATAATTTTGTTGGAGCGGACTTGATGATGAAGACCAGGGATGGCAAAGTGGAACTGCTGGATAAGCCTAGCTCTAAATATCATCAGATTTGTGAAATTCATCTTTTTGATTTGATTTCTATTCTGATGATGGAATTCTTGAGGAATTCAGAGAACTCCTTAAAATTGAACGGCATATGCATTGTGATTGGAGGGTTTTTATAATTAGCTGGAGCATTTTTTGACCGCAGTCATCATTTACTGGAGTGGACCTGATGGCGAAGACCAGGGATGGTATAGAGGAACTGCTTGGTAATTCTTAGCTCTATTATCCGATTTGAGATATTCTTCTTTTGTTTGTAAGGACATATGTTCA
Source organism: Lathronympha strigana (assembly GCA_949128165.1). Taxonomy (NCBI): domain Eukaryota; kingdom Metazoa; phylum Arthropoda; class Insecta; order Lepidoptera; family Tortricidae; genus Lathronympha; species Lathronympha strigana. The sequence goes on along the minus strand of OX421907.1, from coordinate 6,121,126 downwards.
AAATAGTCTCCCATTTGATTATAATTATATTTTGAATTCTGTTGATGGAATTCATAAGGAATTGAGAGACATGCTTAAATTTTAACGGCACATTTATGGTTTGAGACCATCATTTAGGTGGAGTGAACCTAATGATGAAAACCAGGAATGACAAAGTAGAACTGCTCGATAATTTCCAGATCTTTCAATCGATTTGAAGCATTCTTATTTTGTTTCCTCCAACCTCCAAAGTAGTTTTGTTTCGTTTTACTTCAAATCTAATGATGGGATCCATGAGACGGTAAGAAAGATCCTTACGGCGATTTCGGTATTTTATACTCAAACTAACTCAAACTTTAACTTTGAGCGGGAAGTTGTTTTTTTTTCCTTAAAGATTACTTATATTTATTTAAATTTATAAATAAATTATTTTTTAGTGCGTGCCTACCAAATTGTTTTGAGGATTCTTAAAGAGTAACTTAGATGTTTGTCTGGTAAATATATACCTAATCGTTAAATATGACATGTGACATGCTTTTATGGCTCTTGATTTGACCTAGCGTAAGCGAAGGTCTACGTTTCAGCTTAGTCAAAATGCTTTCATATCTCCGGCTGTTCTCCTCTACAGGTCCTTTTTATCTACGAATTCTCGTGAAAGTTGAGCGATCAGGTTTTATACCTTTGTAGGATCTTTTTGTCATTTAGTTTTTTGAAATATATTAGAATTGATGGAAATTGGCACAAAGAGATTAAGCGCAGCACAGGCCTAAGGCGCTTAAGAGCAGATGGTCGCGAGGTCTACAGCTCACAGAGCCACTAGTTTATAAACTCAAAGTAAAATTATCAATTTCAAAGGTCCCCTCCACGGTATTTAGCGGTTTTCTAAAGGTTACCATACCAACACAATAACATTTTGTATCTCGAGAGCATTGTTAGAATTATGTTTATGTGATGTTTTATTTTATGCTTAACTATAAATATTTTATTTTTGTTTTACAGGTGGCGCTATCATCGGCAGCACCCAACCCAGTCAGCAACGTGTTCGAGATCGACATCTCGCCCGAAGAGGCTGAGAAGTACCTAAAAAGCCCGCCGTTCACAGAGCCCCAGCTCTCTGGACAAACTGCAGTATTGCCTCTGGTTAGATTAACTTCTTGTGTACTTTTATTTTTATTATGGAATAGGTAGTAAATTCAGCGGCCATGATGCTTAATGGGAAATTGTTATGTACTTTAATCTACAGTACTTTGTTACTTACACAATTAAATGTGCACACGTAAAATACTTGCTCAATCATTTGTAAAGCATCCAAATTCCGAGCTAAAATGAAGGTGATCAATCTACTCGCTTATTCTCCGTCGGTTTATAATTGACTTACGCTAGTCCGGGATGGGCCAGGCTGAAAGAAAGCGCCACATGATCTCCGAGCTATATCGTGACGCTTTTCATAAAAATTGACACATCCAGCTCGACCCGGTCTCACATGAGTTGATCCTTTCTTTATGAGTTGCTCATCCTATACGACAATTTCCCGGCCGCTCAAACAATATAGTAGTAATGTTTTTTTTTAATTTGAGTTACTCGTGTATTTGAGGTATGATAATATTGAATTTTTTTCGTTGTGTTTCTAGGTGAGATATGACGACGCCAGGTTCCGTACGGCGGATGCTGGCCCTACGCTAGGTCACTACTGGAGGAACGGCCATGAGATTGAAAACACTGATGACTACGTTGAAGAGGTATTTCACTCGAGATTTTTTTTTAATAAATCTATGTCTTCCAAGTAAAAGGTAATAACTTAACACAACTGCTTTCAACATGTAAACTAAAACAAGAAAATTTTGTAACCAACGACAATTTTATTTTGGCTTCGTCTGTCTGTACCCATGTCCAAATTGCAGCTTTCTTACACATATCTACGAACTAAGAGGCATAGAGTTAACGCGGGGTAACTGAAGGATATATTTTTAATCCTTAAACATATTCTGGGTAGTCAATACTAAATAACCTTTACTATTTAACTAAAGACTGGCAGTTCCATACATTTCAGCTGATCAAACTGATCTCCGGGTAGTCCCGTGTTAAAAAGTACTGAATATGATCTTCACATTTACCTCATCGTACACTTCAGCTGGGGTTGATATAACCCCATAACTATAATTGTTTTTCAAGGTAACTCCAAAAAGTAGGAATATTATTTTGATTGAATCGGTTCTCCCGGGAAATCCTATGTTATAAAGCAACATCTTTATAATTAAAGGCGTTGCTTTAGAACAATACATAGCAAAATAACTAGGTAAAACATTTTAATCACATTATACTTCTTGCAGGTATACGACGCGTCTCAATTCCATGGGCAAGACGGTCTCGGCGGTTACGCTTACGGCTACCAGGCACCCGAATCCTCGAAGGTGGAGAACCGCGCCCGCTCCGGTGACGTTACCGGGTCTTACACCTTCAAAGATGGCAACAATGAGCTTATCAAGGTACTCCCTAGATTCTTTTACTTACTGTTGTTAACTTAGGTTTCAAAGAAATTTCTTCCCGCGGATGCTCCGACTGTGGAATGAACTCGTGGATGCCGACTTGCGGATGCCTAAGTTTTCCCGAAGAACTATAGTTTGAGGTTCTTCAAAAAAGGAGTGTACAAGTTTTTAATTGGTGTATGTGGCACCTTTCACTACAAGGCGTCCATAAGCTATGGTGACCATTTTCCATCAGGCGGGCTATGTGCTTGTTTGCCACCGACGTATAAGGGACTTTCAAGCACCTTTTTCATGTGATACTAATGATTCAGCCAACGTAGCAGCTAATTACAGTGTTCTGTGCTGGCCAAAGATAGTGCATGCAATTTTGCTGCCTCGGTGCTCAGTGACTAACGTCCAGCAGTGCCTTCGTTGGAAGATGGCAGATGTTAACTGAATTGAACCCGTTAAATTACAAACTTGCTGACATTTGTTAGACATGTACCTAAGCAATTATTTAGAGTCAAACCACGTTATCTTTTCCAAGCAATATAACTGTTTAACTTTAAAGTGGTATTTTAAAGAATAAACTTCCATGAAATTGTGATGTTTACAGTCTGTGCTATCAAAATCTAGGTTAGCATAGTCGAAATCTAATGTATTTAGTAGGTGACCCAATTCAAAAATTGTATTTGTAAATCTGTTAACACATATGTACTTGTACAGGTACGCTACTGGGCTGACAGCGAAGGCTTCCACCAAGAAGACAACTTGCCGAAGGTAGAGCTCAAGCCCGCGCAGGAGACTGCTGAGGTCCGAGAGGCTCGTCTGGCTCACGAGAAGGCTTGGCAAGAAGCCGCGGCTGCTGCCGCCCAGAACCCAGACCCTCAGTAAGTTAGAGTACAAAATTGAACAAGAATACTAAGTATTATATGACTGACATTATACCTATATTACAATCATTTCACAAGACTCACAAATACTGTTAAAGTAATATTTGATGTATTCCTGTATGATGATTCATTGCTGACCGCGAAGGGTGTCTTTAAACTGCTTTTTCCACTTGTTATTTATCTAGAATTTTAAAGGGTTGGTGTAAGTGATTTTAATTGATTTGATTGACCACGCTAATTTAAATGTTAAAGTATGGGAAAAACATCGTGCCTTTTCGTTACATAATTTTGATGACATTTGAACTTTTCGATGGGGGTGGTCTTTAAACGATTGTCATCATTACAGGGTGTGTAGCTAAGATGTCAATCGCTCACGCTCAGTCGCTAACGAAACGCAGTTGTCATTGTCACACTAATAAGAAAGAGTGATAGAGAGAGGTAGCTACGATACGTTACTTAGCGTGAGCGATTGGCATCTTGGCTACGCACGCTGATGTATTGCCTAGTGCCCGAACGTGTCATACTATTTCATTCAGTGTCAGTACTAAAAGAACCGGGGTAGATTAAGTAGTAGAACCGGAGTAGCATGAGCATGACAAATACGAGCGTTTCTCAGAAAATATGAGGGCAAAACATTAAGCGCTACATCTGTACGCCTTGTAGTACAACACCTTTTCATACTTTATGTTCTTCATAGTCATTGCTATTTATTTTCCGCAGGGGCGCCTACAACAGCAACTACGACTACAACCATGCTGCTTCTGAGCAGCAGAATGTAGTTGCGCCTTTTGCCGCCGCTCCCGCCCCCGCTCGCGAAGGCAAGGCCTACGGGCAGGCGCAGAGCAGCTTCCAATCCAACCAGTACAGCCAGAAGCAACAATACCAACCACAGCCGCAGAAGTTTGGTCAACAGCAACAGTATCAGCAGCAGGGACAGCAGCAGTATAGTCAGCAGCAGCAGGGACAGCAGCAATACGGTCAGCAACAGCAGCATGGTCAACAGCAAGATGAGCCTGAGCCCACGGTGAGTTGTTTAACATCGTATTTTCGTACACGATGAATATATATTGTACTTTGTACGCGTGTACCTACTCAACCAAATCAAGTTAACAACTAGTATTAATATTTTTTAATTTTATAAATGAAAGAAAAAATTATAAATTCTCCGCGTCGAGTAGGATTTGAACATGCAACCTCTCTGAACACCGGTCTGACCACTCTGCCAATTGAGCTGTCGACATTTCCTCGACCCGGGCGAATAGTTCCACTTTTTTATTTATAAAACAAATTATTATTTAAATGGAAAAATTCAATGCTTTTGTCTTTCAGGGCCCGCCCCGTGGTTTCTTCTACAGTTTCAACTACCCAGTGTCCATCATCGTGCCTAAAAACGGTCAGCAGGCCGGCGCCGTCCACCCTGGACAGCCCGTGGACCATGACACCGTTGGCGTCAGTGCCCAGTACCAGGGTTAAAATTTAGATTAGTGTTTAGTAGCCTTATATCCATTGCTATTTAGAAAATGGGTTCGAGCTTTGGTCCCTGAAAAAATTGAGTGCAATCCAAGCTCTCTATTTTAACAGAATGATACCTAAAAGATAGAAATAACCATGCTAGCAGTGGATAACGGCGACAAAATTATTGAAAACATGTAATTAGGTAAGTAATACAGGTAATATAGATTTAATTTTCAGTGTACTATTACAATTTAGAAGTTTTAAACTGAATATAAGTAAGGTCTCTTATTGGTCTGTGATACTGGTATATTAATCACATGCACAAGTCCGTTTGTAATGTAGATCATTTCCTACGACAACATTTGACAATGTTTGATATTCAAAGTCTTCCACATAGTATGTCAAGCGATGCTTTACCTTTCCGGTATTGTAATCATTTTGGATTGATGTGCCTTTCGCGAACTGATTATAATCAGTCGATTTGTATGCGCGGTACCCACGTGCGTATCTTTTATCGATTATAAATCGGTTGTCGTTGCCATTTTATGATTAAGGTTAATTTAGAAATTAGTATGATCGCAGTCCGCGTTTGAAAGTGTAACTACTTACGTGCAATATTATGTTTAGTTTTTTTTTTATTTAATGGTTTATTAAAGGTAAAAAAGTGTCACTAGATAAATGTGACCTAATTTAACTCATATCAGTATGTTTTTTTCTTCCGCCGAAATTCAACGTTTTTAATTAGAGCAAAAGTTACACTCTTGAACCCGAGCTAGCGTAAGATACGATCAGTTACCAAATGTTCAGGGATTTTCATAAAAATAAAAGTGAACAAAAAATTACTTCTAAATGTGCCTTTATGTATTAAATAAAGTACTCACCTACTTAAGTTTCGAATGGCGTTTTTTTTATCGTCACCTGACTTACTATTATATAATACATTTAACAATTATTAAATATATATATTCAGATTGCCGAAATGTTAAACTTTCTGTAACATCTACACCAAATCAAAGAACAAATTGTATCTTACTTGAAATTTCATTAAGCTAAAGACAGCCGTAAGTTTGACAAAATAGTGGAAGTATTCATGTTCAAACTATCCTTTGTACCTATTTTGTTACTTACTTAAAAATGTGTATGTTTTACCCTTACCAAAACTATTTTAGTAAGTTTAGTTATACTTGTATGGGCACTTGTATCGGCATAGTTTGTGCTACAGGCAACATTATTATTGGCATACCAATATTCGGCCTCCTGAAATTCAGCCCTTGCATCAGCATCATTGTGTTCTCCTGTGTTGGTATCATTCCTGCCTCTGGATCTATTATCGGTTCTTGATTTGGTGCCATGGGATCTGGTGCTGACGGCGTTAATTCTTGACTTTGCTGGACTGGACTTTCTGTTGTAGGCTTTGGTCTAAATGGTAACCTTTGCCCTATTCCTCCAATAATACCAGATATACCATTCCAAATCCATCCAATGGTATCTGGCACGTTAACTTCAAAAGGTAAAAACGGTATGGCGGATATAATGCTTCCAATAATTAATCTCTGGCCATTTGGTAATACTACAACAGCGTTTTTGGGAATTATGTTCGTTTCAAGAATATTTTCTTCATTTTTAGCGTTAATGACGACTGAGTCAGCATCTCCAGCATCAAGTTTAAAGTTAGATTCATAATTTCCGTTGAGGTTTTCGAGTCGATTCGTTGCCTTCGTAATCGTGTTTGGAACTAATACTAATAACTTTTGCTGAGGTAAGTTACTGAAAATAAAATAAAAACGGGATTAGGGGAAAATATCTTCTAATAAATAAACGGTAATTTAACTTAAAATTAGTATCAAAGTAATTTTATAAATTTCCCAAATGAGAATCGTTTTGGAACCAGATCTCAAGAAGTAGCTATATGGAATTTGACAGCTTAAATCCTGGTTAATGGCTAACCCTGGGTAATGCAATTCTGCGTTAATCAGTTACCCACTTTTTATTTTAATTTTAAATGACAAAGTTTATGAGTTGATTCAAAATAATTACCCCAAAACAATTAAGAGATGTTTTGGAAAAACAAGCATCATTTAAGACTCACGAATATATTTTATTATTATGTTTAAGTGCTGCTAATAGCGCATGTACCTGAATAAAACGAATTAATGAGATCTAAAAACGCCTTCAGATGGTTCATACATCGGTTCCTAATAACGGATGTAATATATTGTCTTCTGTTTCCGCGATTGTTATTGATTGAAATTAAACACTTTAGAACGGATTAATCACATTTATTAAAACCATGACCCTTTTGACAGGAGAATTCGCAGTAGGGTCGTAGGATCATGGTGCTAATAAACGTGATTAATCTATTCTTAAGTGTTTCATTTCAACGGATTTAAATTTGTTACCTCGTTGCTATAAAAATACCTTAATTGACCGAGTGAGCGAAGCGAGCAAAGCGTCTCCATTTCTTGTGCAAAAATGCCTTCGTGAGTCTGTCCATTTGTTCCCCTCTACAGGTCGCATTTTTCAACTAATTCTTTTGAAATTTTTTAAGCAAGTTCGTTAATTACATAAACATTTTTTGTCGATTAAATTATTGGAAATTGTCTAAATGACGGGAATTGGCACAAAGGTTCTAAGCGGCATAGACTCCAAAGGCGCTTAGGACTTTTATGCCAATACAAGTACTATCTTTTAGGTCTACAGCTCACAGAGCCACTGGTATTTTAATAGGTTGAATAGGTTTATTAAACAAATTTCGATCAATATCGTTAAAAATGAGTACTTACAGTAAAGTAGGTACGGGTCCATATTGAGTTTTCTTCATCGCCTGCTGCATTGACGTCATCTGTTGCTGCATTGAATTGTACTGATTTTGCAGGATCCATTGCTCCATTGACTTTTGAGCTATTTGGTTTAACATTAATTGATCCAGCGGCTGATTGTACTGCATTCTATGTTCCAGATTTGGCATATATGGTGCTGCCTTTACACTTATTATTAAAATTGTCACTAGTAGTAAACTCAACTTCATCATTACACTATTCTTTGGTACAATCTCAGTTTATAGAACTTGACACTTTACTGTCTCCAGCAACTTAATAGTTCATTGTTAGACACAGGGTGTGTATTGTTTGAAAGTAGCCGCGGTTCTGACAGGGACGCACATCCGGTGATCATTATTATGCGGTGTGGGCCCACTGGCCTACTGACGTAGTCCTGACCTTGCCGAAGCTTTCTTTTTTAAGATCCCGAGTTGCACGATGATTTCCATGTTTTATTGTTATTGTGTGTTGTTGTGGTTGTTTTTAAACGACAAGCAACTACATAAATTGTTTGAAATGACCGTGAAATCAGAGAAGTACTTTAAGCCCCCTTAAAGTACTTAAGCGTAAGCGTAAGCCTAGCGTGAGGAGCAAAACACTTTAACAATTTTAATTATTATTTTTTTCCACAAAATCACAAACAACTAACTTATTGTTTAGGCTGCTACTTCCGGAATTACCCTCAAACAAAATATCCTTGGTTTAACAGTACCGGCTACACGTAGACCTACGAGGCTGTAAAGGTAGCGAACCTTTACAGTACATGCATTTCCATGCCATGAATATAGTTTTATTTTATCGCGGCATACAAATAAGATATAATAAATATAAATGCATGCAAACTTAAAACAACTGAATGAAACCACGAATGTAGCGACCTAAGCTAACCGGTGATTTCGTTAACCGAAAGCAAAAAGGATGAAACCGTTTTTTAATACACGCACCAGATGTATAATGATGATTATGACTAAAAATATTTAAGTATTCAAAATACTTTCAAATCACATTTCTCGGATTTGACGCCAATTCGCATTGTTATAAAAAACTTCCATTGTTTTTTTTACAGTTATTTAAGTTGGCATTTTTAATGAGACGACAAAAAAGAATCGCCAGGGAAAGTAAAACTCCTTGCTGTGATGCAACGAAACTGAGAGCTTTATTTATGTATTAACGCTATATAGAGGACGTGGGTACAGTCGAAACATAAATAAGCGGATTAAACAATTCAATCACATGTAAGAAGACACAAGTCTCGCCCCGCAATTCTTATATAAAGTTTTCTTCTTACGATCTTAGAACGATCGTCGTGACAATGAGAGCATGTCAAGTTAATTTTGAACACCTCACCCGCTCAGCTATTTACTTCTGCTGCTGGTTGTACATAAGTTTAAATGAGTGATCGTGTATTTCCAGACCATGCTCAGGGGTCATGTACTTTTTTTGGTGGGCACGTAATAGTACCTAGTTTACATATTATAATGAAAGGCTTTATAACTCGAGTGTGGGCTTATGAATCAAGCTACCGCCTTGATTTGAGTTTCATAATAACATCATACGAGTGTTTTAATGCCTAATTATTTAAAATTACATACACTGCTTTATAAACACACTATGACAGTAGGTACGCATATCATGAGCACTCCGCGAACGCAAACCGCATACCTAACCTATATGTCAACCGCCATTACAAATTTAATGAATAGAAACTTTCATGATATTAAAATTATGACATTTATATTTTTAAAATTTAGAGACAAAGTAGTAGAGTTGGCCCTAATTTTCATATCGTTCGATATCAAATAACGTGCGGCTTGCGTGCGACTTTGTTTACAATTGACACTTCGTTTCGAACTAAACGTCATCTCGACTGATATTAGAATAGATGTCAAATCAAATTTCCTTGTTTGTCCGATATGTTCGAAACTTGAAAAAATAATATTATTGCAGCCTATTATTATATTAGGCATTTTTACACATAAGAAATTTGTTGTAACAAAAAAGTTTAATTATTATGGGGGTCTTCATATGCGGTTTTTAAACGCATTATAGAGAGCTAATGATAATATATGTGGGTATATAATAAGCTCGATATACTTACTCGTAATTAATGCAAATCACTGTGCGTACGGATGAAAGTATGTTACGTACACGCTTGAAAAAATTCCCTTAAATAATAATTAAATGCCCTTGATCGGGTTTCTAATCTGGGACAAAAATCTTGTTACACGTATCGAAGGTAAAATAAATATTAGGTATATTATTAAAAATCATACGACCGGCGACCGCTGGCATAGTTGGTAGTGACCCTGCCTGCTATGCCGATGGTCCTGGGTTCGAATCCCGGTAAGGGCAAATATTTGTGTGATGAATACAGATATTTGTTCCTGAGTCATGGATGTTTTCTATGTATTTGTATATTTCGTTGTCTGAGTACCCGTAACACAAGTCTTCTTGAGCTTACTGCGGGACTTAGTCAGTCTGTGTAAGAATGTCCTGTAATATTTATATTATATTATATTTAATAGTATTGTGTTATACAGTTATAAACATAAATGCAAGATGAAAATGGCATTTTCATATAGCTTACATGTTTTTACAAATAGACATCACATTGTACTATTTATAGTACGGGGAAGCCATGATGGGATTTCTAGAGTAACTCCGGCGTGGTAGGTAGGAGATGCCTTGAACCTTGTTAATTACCTCCACTGCATATGAAGCCTTAATAAAACACGCGTCCAGGACATCTTGTCAAATTAGAATCGATAGTCAAAAATACCCGCGCGCTTCAGATTAAGGAATAGTGGATTAATGATTTCTTGAAAAGTGTACATTTAAAAAATGTAACGATTTCCGCGAATTGTGAGGTATTTGTAGATAAAGTTGCAATAAGAAAAACGTTAAGTATATTGACTTACTCAAAAGTAGTATAAATATTTTTATTTTGTAGAAAATGTTGCGTGATTTGTACTATCGCGTTCAGAATTGCATGGGCAGTTAGTTTATAAATGAATTTATTCATAAATTTGCTTATGCACTTATGAACGCGTGTGTACATGCATATCTGACACGCTCGAGTATTTCCCAGTTATGTTTTTTTTTTACTTCAAAAAGTCTGTAGTCGCTTCCGCCGCCACTGACAAAGAAAACATCATATATTTTATTCTTCCTATCCTAATCTTTCGATTCCGATAAGTTCCCACGACAGGTCAATATTTGAACAGTGTGTTTAGCATGAATTGCATTCGATTGCGACTGCGGCATTCGACAGTATGTAGTAGTACCACTACTCTGGCAGGAGCGAGACGAACATACTTTCGAATGCCGCAGTCGCAATCGAAAACAACTCACGGTACGCACATAGACTGACATTTGATCATACAAAAAAGGACCAATTCACGTAATTTATAAAAAATCTTTCAAGTGGCAGATTGGGGTGCCGTGTTTAAAAAAAATCTTACTGATACTATAATAATAAAAATGAAATGCGTTAGTTTAATCAACAAACTTGATTAATTAGGTAAATTGTGACAATAAGTTCCAGTCTTAAAGGTAGTAAAACAATTATCAATTTACATAAAACAAAAACTTTAATAAACTTATCAACATGGCAAGAATACTTTTTAACAAAAATAAATACTTATTAGGAAGTACGTAAATTTATAAATGCAAACTTGGCAAACGGTTACCACTAGATAACGCGCAACAAAAATCGTCGAAAACTTATAAATAATCATTCACTAGAGTCACTACACTACATTCATGTAATAAATAATAACCACTAAAAATATAAGTAAAGATCAACATTTTTTAAAAATCAATAACTACCTAATAAATATATAATGACTTAACAAAATTTGGGATTTGACATATTTTAGTTTGTGACATCGTTTTCTTTTTCTGGCTGCCCGTCGTCTACCACCACATCAATTTCTACCTCATACGTTCCAGGCTTCGTCCTAGATGGCCTGACGACAACTCCTGGCATTCTGGCTTCCTGAATACCATCCACTTCGTTCTCGGCAGCGTCAGCTACCGGCAACTCTTCCTTATTTGCCACGGGGTCTTCAGGGACATCCACTTGATCAGAAAATTCCGGTTTCGGAGGCACTCGAACTGACATGAGTCCTTGGACTCTTTGCACAAGGTACTCCAAAATCGGGCCGAATCTGGAGACGCCGTCTGTGCTCAGGAGGAGGCGGTCCGGTGCATCGGGGCGCGGGCGCAGCACGAACATGTTGAAATTTAGAGTCCTGCGTACAGGCCTGGCTGAAGTCTCATGTAGGCAGACGATGGCCACCGCCAACAGGAGCGCGCGAGGAGCCATTGTAAAAACGTAGGAAATAAGTACGGCGTGCGCCTGCTACCGCGAGAGCTCCCACACTGCGCGGACTGCGTTTTTGCCCCGCATCTAAGCTAAGATAACGGGTCTCCGGCAAAAAGATCATAATTGCCTCGAGTTACGGCCCGGGATAATTGCAGCTAGCTCTGCTACTCAACACCTTTCGTTTGGAAAGCTCCCATCTTAATTTGAGTGAGTCATAATTATCCAGTGGCCAATAGGGATTACGAATAGGTTGAAAAACTATCATCCTAATTAGTTCGTTAGTTAGATTGTCTAAAAGGATTAGGCACGTATTTTTTCCTTTTTCAATTTAAATAAAATTAACGAAGAAATAGAGCATCAAAGTTGGGGCTTGTGACGTCACTTCTAGGTAAGAATTGCACCTAATAGTGACGTTACGGGAAACTTGAACGCACTGTATTTTCGTAATTTTTAATTTCACGAACAAAATAAAAAATACTTATAATAGTTTTTTTTGTCGTGTAGTCTATTAAGAACTCTTCTCGCTACGATTCTGCAAGTCTGCTTTTGGTCTGACTTCAGCTTATTGGAGTTTTGCTTGGGAGCTCGACTTAGATTGGATTACAGCTTCACTATATTTCAACACTCATAAAAAAACTGTTAAGATTTTGGTGCATTGATGTTCATCTAAATTGCTGCCGTTATAACCTTATTCTGAAGGCTGTAAGATATATTCATGTTGTACAAAGCTTATGAGATTGTTTGTGCAAATTATTGCACATTAGTTTTATATTTATATCTACGGACATTATTCATCTCGTTGAAAAGGCGTGTCGAAGCCGCTGGAATGATGCATGGCCTTGATATCGTCGGAGGTCAAAGAAAATAAACAAAATGCGGTTTGTAGGATTTGCATTCTTTTAGCTTCAATTTCGAATGCTATTGTCAGTAATTTAGTTAATAACATAGTTGTTGAATTTGAAAGAACTGTACATTCGTGTTTTGGATATAATTTTGACGACAAATGATAAATTAAATTAAAAGAAAAACGTAGGTAAAGCCATCTTAATACAAAAACACAACAACATAAGATTATGTAACCAATTAAATCGTAATTGGTGAACTGACGTATTAATGAGCTCAGAGAAATTGAGAACGTTTAAAATCTGTAACAGTTTACGTAATTTTAAGCCAATCGATTAATTAAAATGTATTTATTCATCATTCGTTTTCTCTATCATTTCATGTCCTATATGTAGCCAGGATAATAAACTAGATGGTTTAACTATGCCTATCTGTGTCCCAGAAATACTGCACTGTTGGTTGTTTCTATGACTATTCTATCTTCGTCTTTATGCGTATGATCTATAGGTGTATAATTATTTTGATTGCCTGTATGTATTATGTTGGTTGCATTATGGTTTATCGGATTAGGTGGCAGGAAGAGCCCCGTTAGCAGTTAAGTTGCGAATGGTAACGGTAGCCAGTAAAAGATGGAGTAGAGAAGAGTTTATTATTACAGCTGATGTTATTAGGAAAAATTTACTCGCATTGATTGTTTGTTGAAATATGGCAACAACAGGTTTCCCCAGGTTTCAACTCAACGTTTCTGCAAAACGACAACGGTTACAATAAATTGTTATAAGCTGTTGAAATATGTTAAATTTCATATACTATAAAATAAGGTTTTAATACATTCGCAGTAAAATATCAGTCAGGGTGCGTTTATTAACCCGCTCCAAAAATAAGTGATCTCAATTGTATCGGGGTTGTTTGACGAAGCCTGTCCTGATTTAGGAACGATCTAAAATTATCAGGGAATCCTATACCTACCTATATTAAATGGTAGTTACATATTTTAGGCTAGCAGTGAAATGAAAATACCGAGGAATACAGGAAGGTTTAATTCAAAATAACAATGTTTTCTAAGATACTAAGAATTTAATTAAAATAAAATATTCTTATTTCGTTAACTCAAGCTAACACTAATTATAATAACTAACTCCACCTCTTCCAAGTTTTCATTACTGACCGACTTAGCCTCTCCAGAGTATCATTATAATTATGTACATGCGTGCAACATAATTCGATTAGAGTTGATTAAAGTGCACTAGAAAGCTTACTTAGCCGGTGCGACAAGTCCGACTGGTCTAGTCCATGGTCTAGGGCTAGGTGCACTATCGCTCCATATCGAACGGGTTCCAGAAACTGCTTTGAGAAATTTACTGAGATCGATCAAACGATTTTGTGAAACAGGAGCAAGAAATAGGTCTTGCCATTTGACACAGTACGGCTACATGAGCTATTGCCGAACAAATATACCTACGTACAGCCATGGACTTTAATTGTGCAGCCATTTAGGGCTCACTTTACGTTGGACATTTCAAAGAGCTGTTATTGAACAACCAAAACAGCTGGAACCCTAAACGGATCAAAAAGTAAAACCCGTGATCATACAAACGTACGCACACCGGGTTGTTCAGTAGATTAGTAGAACTTCGCTCGTTCAACATAGAAGGTCTTAATTACTGAATACTGGTTCTTACCGCGCTTTATTGTTAAAATCGAGCTCTCAATATTAAGTTTCAGCGATGTTGTAACCGCCGTGATTTTAACAAGAACCTGTGTTCGGTAAGTAATTAGAATGTCAAAAACTACGATAGTATACAAAAAATTATATACCCACATATATCATTGGCCAAATAATGTATGAATTTAACACCCGCATAATAATAAACTTTTTTGTTACAGACAAATTCTTATCTGTGAAAATTTTATCATAGCTAATTTATATTATTATTATCGAATTCTTTAATATATATTTTTTTCAAATTTCGAACATCTCTGACAAACAAGGATATTTGATGTGACCTCTATTCTAATATCAGTCGAGATGAATGACGTTTAGTTCGAAACGAAGTGTCAATTGAACGTCTTACGTTATTTGATATCGATATAAAAATTGGGGCTAGTTTGTCTCTGAATTTTAAAAATATAAATGTCAAATGTAGCTAAGCGGACAAAGTAAGTATTCAAAAATTCGAGGCACACCAACGTTTGTCTGCAGCAAGGAATTTTATTCGTGTAAAATTGTAAATAAAATGACTGCAGCAGCATTACTGTTACGACGTTGCAACTGCGGTGGGAAGCATGCAACTGATGCGGGAGCTATCGATTATGATTAATAGAAATGCATTATCGTTGGGTTTGCAATAATGTCCGATACTACAGTCATCTTCTAGATAGCGACTGTCAAACTATATCTCAATACACACACCTTTGTTCCGCTAGTTATTTGATGCCGACTGTGCAATAAGGCCACGGCAATGTCGTTAGCTTTCAAATGTCACCTTTCTAAATACCTACTTAAATCTACGACTATGTTACTAATATTAACATTAGTATTTACTTATTTTAACATTTGTGTGGTGTTTCTATAATTAAGTGTGTAAGGGCCACTTACTCATACCAGGGTTAGGCAACTAACCCGGAGGAAAGCGTTCTCGAAAAGAGATAGAATAAAACTATTTTGTTTTATATTATTTATATTTTGATCAGTGTTCCACAATCAGGTACTTACAAGAAATTTAATATTATCCTACCAATATTCAACATTGGACATAGATTTTTTTTACCGGTGTCATTTAACATGATATTAAAATAATACACATGGTGTATGAATTTAGCAATTCAATTTTAAGGTGTCATTTAAGTAGCAATTAAAAGTAGGTACCTAAACCATAGTAAGGTTATAAAAAATCTGTTTTAAAATTTGATACAATAGCATAAACATCTGTTCACACTGTTCAGGTTCACATTAAAATGACCAAAAATTAAGTTAACAGATTTTTTTAATATTATATTTATCTAGAGCAAAAACGACTAACACAATTAAAATATCTACTATCAAGTATCACATTTCTAATATTTTTTAATCTTTATCAATCTAATTCACAGGGCCTCTAGAAAAGTCGTGAATGTCTTTATTTATTCTTAACATTGTCATCTGTTACCGCGATTATTAATATAATATTTGAAAATATTTGGATTATTAAAACCCTAAGTTTCGAGCCCTTTGCAGCGAGTTTTCACATTTCGATGGATCCGTTTTAAAGTGTCGTTATTCTTATTTGGATATTAATGACCACTTTTCAGAAATATACTTCTTATATTTTCCCGCTTTGGCCTTTATGTAAAATTATAAAATGCCACGGATACAAATCTAAAATCGTGAAATTGTCAAGTCAATACCAGTGTATACGTATAGACTATTAATATATATTTTTACTTATACAGTTCAAATTTGTGAAAAATCTAATGTGGCGCAAAGCGCTGAAGCGGAATTAAATACACTAGATTCTACAGTGCAGATTTAGTTCTGTGTCAGTCTAAGGTTTGCGCGTGGCATGCGCAGGCGCAGGTCTCGCGGTGCGTCGCGGTTCTTCCTTCAACTCGTTGCTCTCCGACGATTGGCCAACGCGCTTCTGCTCCAATGGTGCTGCTGATTCTGTGGACACGTGAGGTTGAAATGAGGAATGAATATGAGAAAACATAGGCACAAGTACCACAGGCTTTGTAGCATTACAAGTCTAAGCTAACCAACAACCTACCCGCAAATTACGTAAAGCATATGAGTCGCTTAACATCAAACTCGGGTAAATCCATCTGTCAGATTATGCGATTTTGGTATTAAGAAAAGGTAATAAGGTAGATATTTGCAGAGAGGGTCGAATGGATTTACCCAAGTTTGAAGTTAAGCGACACATATGTATGTAAACGTGTGTATCAGGTAGATTTACCGAAAGTTTAACGTTACCGTGACTTCCCGTTTGTACCAGGATATCAGTAAGAGCAAGAATCACTACAGATGAGTTTACGTGGTCGTTAATAACTGCAGCGATCAACTCCCGGTAAATTTATTTCAGTTTAAAATATCTGTACAGATTTAAATTATCACACATTGCGACTGTTTTTTTAAAGCAGAAACGTCTGTGAATGATACCGAATTTCTTAGAGACGAAGAAAAGGTGTAAAAATGTACGGCCTCGGGCGAGACTCGATCTCGCGATTCTGGCGTATGCCCATCACTCTACCAAGCGCCCTCCCCCCACCCCACCTAAGGCGTATACCAGGGATATAGTGGAGAAATTCGCGGTTATCGGGTGTATCTCGTGTCTTGGAAGCTCAGTTGGTAGACCGATGGCCGTGTATCCCAGAGTCGCGAGATTGAGTCTCACCGGAGACCATGAATTTTACAATTTCTCCTTTCTTTCTAAGAAATATACCTAGGTTTACTGGCCGTTGGCACTTACGATTTGCACTTGGAGCGGCGTTGCCGGTTGGCGCCGGTTGACGCAACGGCACGGGAGCCAAGCGAATCTGCTGACCTTCTGGTCCTGGTGGCCCTTGAGGTCCGACTTGTCTGAAAATCCCCAGATTAACATTATTTTGAATCAGTTGAGGTATCTACTCGTATAGCGGAGTTGCCAATTGCCATACACTACAGGGTTTATGTTATGAGGCACGATGTTCGCGCTAGAAATAGGTACCTATTTATTCATGATAATAACTGCAGACTTTTCAGTTTAGCTTTCTTATAAATTAAGAACTTACATCTTAAGCTGGGTCCATACTTGTATCAGTTTGCCGTATCGTATCTTCGTCGCGTAGCACCAACGCGTATCATCCTTAGTGTGGATGAATAAAATCGCGATCATTTGAGCCCACACAAACGATCACTCATCGTTGCTACGCGACGGAAATACGATACGTCAAAATGATACAAGAGTGGATTCAGCTTTTAATGCAATTCTTAATGATTTATTTAGCAGCTCTTTGTTTATTTATTGTGTTTTATTGGGATTGCAGTTAAATTATCATAGGAAACTATTAATGAGAGAAATTCACGTTTATAAAAAGCTACTATGGTAACTGTACCGATCATGGGACATTTTTAGGAACGAATTTGGAGTATTTTTGATATTTCTCTGATACCTGTAAAAGTAGTACTATAAAATGCGTCTACCTACTCTTATTTTATCTTATTTTTATCGGTTACAAAATAGTGGCCAAATGAAAACGCATCTTTTTCGGATGGGAAAATGGGATTTTCCAGTGAAAACTAGTCCAATATCACTAAACATAACCATTTCTACAATAACAAATCATTACTTCTTCTTCTTCCTGGTCGATACCTCATGTCTGAGGGACGTGACTTATATGGGTTGGGACTCTATTGACCAGCGCTTTCCAGGCCTTCCGATCCTGCGCGTTTTGTATACTTAGTCGCCTGTAGAGTTGTCCCAGTGGCCTTTTGCACTGTATCTGTCCATCGCATAGGGTGCAGGTCCTCTGCTTCTCCGCCCATTCACGCTTCTCATTACAGGTGACCTTGATTCATGGTTAACTCTCAATCTTTAGCTAAAGTGGTTCCAAAAAGTATAAACGACTTAATGAGGATTTTTTTCATTTAGCGTTTCGTTACCCATACACCATCATATTACACGTACCTATTATAAACGTGAATTTCTCTCACTAATTACCGATGCTATTATGATAATGTCATTTGTGTGTAGCTTCTACTTGTTTCTGAGGTTCAAATAAATTAAAAATAAAAGCACTTCTCTTGCGTTACTGTTATAATTATATTGATACACAGACCCGAGGCGTGTTGCTGTAGGTAGAGTCAAACCAAGTTATCTCTTACTAGCAAATGAACTGTCAAACTTTAAATAAATGTTCTGTAAAATTATTCACAGTATTTGCTAACAACATCTATAAAGCTTAGCATAGATGGACTCTACTCCGGTTAGACTTTTTTTTAACTAGCATATTGGAAAGAGATAAAAGACCAACATAGTAATTTTTAGTTTTTTAGAATGCAACCTCGGGTAAGGTACTGAAAGCTTTCCAGGCTCAGGCATAAACAACATGAAACATAAACTCATTTATCGTCTCCCTACTTAAATGGCGCCCTCATTAGGGGGATTGTGTTTTCTTGTAAACCTTTCTATAATCTCTATAATCCAAATAATACAATTTACCTATTTTTTCGCTTTATCACGTGAAAGGCGAGAAGTGGACACTTTTTTCCGTTAAGGTGATAAAGTGGTAAGTAATATTAAATTATATCATAATAGACAAAAAGTTGGAGAATTAGGAAGACTACAACGATGATACCATGCATTATAGAGAAATTGAAAGGTTTAGAAGAAAACACAATCCCACAATGAGGACGCCACCGGACGCTCTGCGGCCTATTAAAAGATTTGAGACAAACAATTCTGTACAGTACTAGACTCACAGTATCTTGGTGATGATGATTCCATGATAGTACCTAAAGTAGCGTCGTAGGTGTTTTAGACATGTAGGTGTTATAAGGGACATTTGCGCCAACCAGGGTTATCAACTAACCAGGAGGTAGCTGTTAAATTCCATACTTAAAAATGCCTAACTCCGGGTTAGTTGGGTTAACCCCGGATGGTGCAAGTCGCGCTAAGAATGTTGCCACGGAAATAACCACATTATTCTTAAACTCACTGGTAAGCTAGGTTAGGGTCCTGATACGCCAAGTCAAAAGGTCGTTGCAGACCAAAAGGCGCTCCCAATAGAAGTCCAGGGTTACCCTGCTGTGGTCCTACGCCAGGTCTGTAGTACCCGTTTACAGGAGACAGCACTGCTTGGCCGGACGGGTCCAGAAGGATGGCATTTTGATATCCTGGAGAGAACGACAAAGTCTATGAATCGAGTAGAAAATAAAAGATTCGGACCGAAATAACAGAAGAACTAAAAAAAATTATGCATCAATATTTTTAAAGTGGCACCTTACACTTACGATAGTAAGTACTTAAGGTAGTAAAAGACAATATGATTCTCTCTGACTATGAACGAATGAGCACGTCTTGACCGGAATGTATCTCGCACATTACAAGAATACTGACAATGAAATTTGACATTAAGCTCAGAAGCTCGTTTCATTGGTGCTTGTAAGAGCTCAGGGCTCAGGGAACCTGGGGTCTATGTCAGCAACTTATCCCAGGATTTAGCGTTGGCGCTAGTTTTACGAAAGCGAATGCCATCAGGGACCTGTTTATCAAAAGCTTGTAACTTGTGAAATAAGTGGAAGTCGCTGTCTAATGAAGGAAGTAAGACAGAGACTTCCGCTTGTTTTACAATTTAAAAGCTTTTGATAAACAGGGCTCTGAACTTTTAAAGAAGTAAACTAGGGCTTATTAGGACTAATTAGTCTTGTTTTCTTGCGATGTTTTCCTACACCAAGAAACAATTGGTAATAATTAAAATGATATTTCGTCCCAAAAAACTCATTAGTACAAGGCGGGGCTTCAACACGCGATCTTTGGATTCGATGAAGTCGGACGTTCTTACCGCTGGGCCACCAACGCTCTAATATAGTATTATCAATGTTGTTAATATAGTCATGCATTATTTAAATAAGTGTAGTGGTATGTCCCCTTACCATTGGCAGCATATGCTCCAGCATTGTTGCCCTGAGGGGCAGCAGCTACAATGTACAAGGGCTGGTAACCTCCCACAGTGCCAGGTCTAGAAAAGATATACAAAGCGACCATTTTAGGTTAGCCGAATCAATTTTGGTAGGTACCCAAACATTTATTTTATCAATTTATTAAAATGCTAAGTTGCCTGAAGGCCCACCACGAACCACTCTTTCGTTTGTTCCTCTATTTGCCACTCTGTCACTCAAAATTGTAAGAGCGATAGAGGCACATAGACGAACGAACGAAAGCAGTGATTCGTGGTAGGCCTCCTGAAATGGAAGTCCCCTTCAGCTACCCATATATGATTAACTGTGTAGGATATTAACTACATAAGAATGCTATGGTAACAAATTGGTTGTTTGTCTCAGCAGTTTCAATGCGGCTGCAGCAAAATTTGTTAAATCACATTTATTTGTTGACGGAATTGTTTTACACGAAATCGCTACTGAGATACCAGCATGCGTAGCCAAGATGCCAATCGCTCACGATTCAAAGCGTATCGTATCTCTCTCTATCACTCTTCCTAATTAGTGCAACAATGGCAGTTGCTTTTATTTCGCGACTGAGCGTCAGCGATTGGCATCTTGGCTACGCACGCTGAGATACTGAAGCGGGCACCGTAATCAGTATAGTTAGCTACGGTTACGTCAATTTTCTTAGTTTTTGAATTTCACTTTTAAGGTGATTTTTAAGTTATGTCTTGTCTATTTATAAGTTTGGTTTATGTTTCTGTAGTAAATTGGTTATTCAAATATATCTTGTGACTAGTGCTACTTTTAAAATCACGGTTTTATGGGATTCAAATTCACAAAACATGTTCATATTTTGGTAGTTATATTCCCTTACCATGATGGGCCATCTTATAAGCAAACTGTGCTGCATTTGTCCCCTTACTGACGGGACAGAATAACAACAAGAAATAGTTGATTCAGCCAAATACGCTAAATTGATGTATGCTTACTTAAGTACCTATACCTACATAAAGTTAGGTGGCTACATTTGTATTAAGAATGTAATTTCTTTTAAAAGTATCACTTTAATTTACCTATAACCCGGGACTGGCATGTGGACGATGAACACCCGTTGCCCGGGCACTAAGCCCGGCAAATTGGGAGACACTGGGTTCTGAAAATAAAAACTTAATTATTAACTTCATCTTATGATTGCTTGCTATTTTTCTTAAGCAGGCGCTTGGCAAGTTACGTTACGATATACGCAGAATGTAGGTAACGACAAAGTTTTTGTATTGTTTCAGATTGTTATTATACAATAGAATTTTTACGGAATCTTAGTGTGTTCTTTCGAAATGTGGTGCTGGAAAAGACTGCTGTGTACACCATGGACGACACACCGAACCAACGTGTCAGCCAAACTTAAATCCGAACTAGATGGTTCACGACTTGTGTTGGCAGAGTTCTGGAATACTTTGGTCACATTGCCAGGAAAGACAGCGATAACCTTGAGAAACTAATGGTCACTGGTAAAGTTGAAGGTAAGCGGCCAAGAGGCAAGAGCCCGATACGATGGACGGACCAGATTCGCATAACCCCCGGCTCTACTATGCACGATGCTCTGCACTCGGCTGCTAACAGGAACAGATGGTGGCGCATCATCCGAGAAAGGTTGTTCCGGGCCAATGGAAATGGCCATGACCCTCAGCAATGAGAAAACCGATGCAAGGAGGAGGAGTGTGTCCAGTCACCTGCAGTAGTATCTTCCACTATGAAGACCGCAAATATATGTGACACGCCATAAGAACAGCCATAAATATCGCTGTACAAATAAGATTGTGTCATATGTTAGTGGCTTCCATAGCCAAATACCTTTGCAGGTGCCAACTGCTTGCTTGAAATTTTGCTTAGCAAGCGATTGTCATGTTGGCTAGACCCGCGTGTCATTGATCAGCTTCAATATCATCTTGCTAAAACTATAGTCCTGTCACCGTCAAATGTGACCGATGAAGTATAAATTGTGCTGAGATAAAACTGACCTGCTGAGGAGGCTGCTGTGGCTGCTGCACTCCTGGCACCAGCTCCACCTCGCTGTCAGGCTCCAGGTTCTCTAACCTAGCCGGCTGATTTGCGTTCACTTGACCTGGAAAGTAAAAATGTGATCTGATTTATCGAATGGTTCTGTTTGTTACTACGCTTTTTACGATAAATTTCAACATATTGAGACTGCTGCGGGGAACAACGCGGACACATGTCCATTTCCTTAGTTCGGTCAGATTCATAAATATGTATACAACTGTATTCAATTTCTAATCGTATTCATCATGCAGTAGTAAGTATGTATATACGTGATTGTACCTAAATTTAGTGACAGCATCGATAGCAACGCTCGTGGCGATTTCCAGACACAACGACAATGCATTTTTGTCACAACTATCGGATGTTACACACAACAACCGCAAAACGCACAAAAATTACCTTGAGATGTACGTTGTTTTTTTCTTCAAGTTGTTATATTTCATTTCCTTTTAATTAATCGTACCCTTCAGTTAGGGTATAACAAATGTCCAATTATTGCTTAATATTAAATAAGACATCCTGTAGTCGCCTTCTTTTAGTGATTGTTCTAAAATTGTGTCCCTAAAAAACTACACAATTTGTATTGTGCTGTCATCGTTACCTTGCTTCTGTTGCGCTTGGTTGTAATAATTCGCCACTTCCGCATTGTCCAAGTAATATTGCTCCAGCCTAAAAATATAAAGGTATATATTTAAAAATACAATTAAACGTAATGAGGAGCAAAATAATGGCAGGATGATATGAATGGATGGTAGACCAAAAGAACAATAGATAGATTAAAGAGGAATTACCATTTTTTTAATATTTAAGTTACCGGTCTGGTCACATTTGTCAACTCTTTTACGGTAAAAGCGTCAGTAATATAGCTTTGTATAAAAGTGAGCTTGTAAACTGATAAAATTCATTAAACATGATTTAATACAAAAATGCTTTTACCTAAGTATACTTTTTGCACGAGAGCAGAAAAAATTACATCAAGCAGCATGGCTATTTGTACCAATTGTAGGTATTCCTTTAATACTTCACTCATCACATGCTATAAAGTGTAGGAATTTTAATTTTCTATCATTTTAAATAAATATGCATTAAGTTAATGGACTTCAATAGATTCTTGAACTATTAAAGGATGGATACTGTATAATATGTGATACGAGGGCATTTTTCCTCGATATTTAGTACTTAACTTTGCACTGTATTTAGCTTTATGCCTTTTTTTTCTGTGTCGTACTTTAAGTACCTATTGTCTTATCAAGTAATGGTAGGTACAGCCATATCAGCAAACTAAACTAGTTTTCTGTTACGTTGGAACTGGTTACTAGTAATCTCTACTGTATCTAGTAGATTTCTTTGTAGTACCGAAAGCTCGTAGTAAGAAAAAATCTGGTTGACCAAACGTTTCTAAAAATAAACAGCTTTTGAAAAATATGTGCCATCATTCGCCGACCACATACTTTTGGGCATATCCACTAGATCCGCCAATCATTGTATGGTAAATTTGCCCGGCGGAACACTATGGAGATCCAGATTGGTCGAAAGTATATGGCCGGCTATTGGAAAATTGACAACGAATCACGAAGAAGTAATGGCAACAACGACCTAGCACTAGCACCACCGTTTACACAGGGAGAAAGGAAACCTGCGTCGGCTGCAGTTAATTTCCTTTCTTTCAGCAAAACTGAGTTCCTTATCCCTGGGTTTCGTAATGGCCGTGGCGCCGACGTTCGTCACTCAATTATTCGAGAAGTTACCACAGGCGTCGTCGCACGTTTACTGTTGCATCCAACGTCGCCAACACGACGAATGCTACATTTTATCATGAACCACTGAACAACGTTTCTAGATTTGTTAGTTATGAACTTATGAGGTGAGATTTTAATTGACGTCACATTATAACAAGACTTACCCGGCTTGAAAGTTGGGGTTCCCAGGCCCCTGGTAGAACCTCGGTGGGACAGGGGGCGCTGCTGAGACAGCCGCGAGCAAAGCAGCAGTGATGTACTGGAAAATAAACCGTATAAACTATAATTATAATCTGTTCACAGTTAGTTTCGTTACCTTGCGTGATAATGGATATTAATTAAGTAGTTTATTATAAATAAATAAAAATAAATATTGTGAGACAATCATACACAAATCGGCCTAGTCCCACGGTAAGCTCAATCAAGCTTGTGTTGTGGATACTAGACGACGATATATATAATAGATAGATATATATAAATACTTAAATACATAGAAAACATCCATAACTCAGGAACATTATTCGTGATAAACACACAAATAAATGCCCTGACCAGGATTCGAACCCGGGACCTCCTGCTTCCCTCCTCCTGTTTCCTGTTTATGTTTGTTTGGTTTGCTGCTGATTATGAAAGCACATGTAATCTTATTTACTTAGTTATTTACTTTGACGCAATATTTTAGTGTTTATTGACAATATATTGCTTTCATATATTCACCATAAAATGCGTGTAGCACCTACTAATGGATATAATAAAATAATAAATCGTCAGCAATCCAAGTTATTAAAAAAAAAAAAACCAAGTTCCTAACAATATCAACAAACCGCTATATTGATCGTAATAACCGAAGTTTTGTGTTTTTAGTTAAAGTTCCAAGATTATTTATCTTACGATTCGTATGTTAAAATAATACGCCCTATCAGTAGTAAATGGCTTCAGTTATGTTTGATGAGGTAGTGTGAAAATATAAGGATAAACAATTACAAAACATGTGATACCTTTTGTTTCCATCGTTTTTAATTTCTATTAACGGCGATTTTAGGTATTGATTATCAGAGATTATTTCGAGGGGTAAGCGTTTAAACCCGATAATTACAACAAACCGGTTTTTGTAATTTGAACTATAACGTAATTCTTTCTATACTTTACAGATCATCCCTTCCCGTCCTAGTATGAGGCATCCTTAAGTAGGAAGCAGATCCATCATCTGAACTCTTGCAATAGGTAAATCTTATAATTGCTATTTTATATCTTATCTCCATCTTGATTATGATAACTAACTACGTTAGTGCATCTAGGTAAGAATGAGAAATGTTCTGGTCCCTTAATAAAACACATTAATTCAACGTTCCTCACTTTGAAGATGTCAGTTGAGGAAACCGTTAATTAAATGATATTATTTTATTAGGTACCTACACAGTAAAATTAAATGAGCTTAGTTTAAGGTGGGACCTGCGTAGTCACTTATAGTGTTAAATCTAACCTGGGATATAATATTAGGTATTTAAACGGACAACGAAAAACTTACACGATCTAACTATAGGTGGACCACGCTAAGTCTTCCTGCCAAGTTTTGCGGTGTGCCAAATCAGTGCAAAGTTACGCCGTGATCGCACTCTAATACCGTTTGAGAAATGGAGTCCAGATTAAGCTCATCTAATTAATATGGAGTCCAGTTTTCAAACGGTATTTTAACCTTAAGAGGCTGACAACAACTAAATCATCGCACACTGTCTATTTGTATAAAAGTAAACGAGATCACACTATCACCAGTTGGCCTGTTTTTAGAAGGAAAAAACACGTAAACTATTAAAATAAACAAAACCGTCGACTATTTGTGAAATGTGACTCGTCTAAGTTTTAGATATAAGTATAATGAAATTGTTATTTTAATTGCAGACGCCTGAGTAAAAAAAAGAAAGTCATAGAGCCGTTTAATAATACATTTAAGACAATTTTTTGCAATTATTTTTTATCGAGTCCATTTCGTAAAATTAAAAGTCGGCTCCGTCTTGGGGTTTGAAATATGATGTTTTTTTTGCATTATTAAAATAAATAGTGTTTCTAAAAAACTGCTAATAAAATGAATTAGTTGTTGTCAGACAGCGCCTTAAATTTAAGCGAGAGAATACCTATTGATAACTCAATAGTAGATGATTTTACTTGTAAAGACACTAACTTAATGGTTTTGTGTATTCTTGTATCGTTATCTTAACGAATGTGTATATGTGTATCACGTTCATTAGGATTACCCGATTTGCATGCTGTGGCGGTAGGTAGGCAATTTGACTACATGTAATCCTCATTGTCAAGATTAGTTTCAAATACGCGACGTTGTGTGCATCTCACATAGGAAATTTTATGGTTTTTTCACGGACTAGTAATACATTAGAGGTTGTATGCATCGTGAAAGAACTATTGAGTGATGTGCCACATTGACATTGATCCAATGATTTTGTGATTATTATTTACTTTAGTTCATTGTACGGATAGCCCACCTGTTTTTACAACCATTTGAAAATAATGAATGGGAAGTTAAGTCTGGTCGGTCCCTCATGTCTGAGGATCGTGGTCAGCATCATTGTTGCATCTGGAGCAAATGATCTGTGGCCTTTTTATTCTATCCTGTGCGTTTCTTACGACCTAGTAGAACTTCGATGAAGACGACTCTTTAACTT
Organism: Lathronympha strigana; assembly: GCA_949128165.1. Classification (NCBI taxonomy): domain Eukaryota; kingdom Metazoa; phylum Arthropoda; class Insecta; order Lepidoptera; family Tortricidae; genus Lathronympha; species Lathronympha strigana. The sequence goes on along the minus strand of OX421907.1, from coordinate 6,094,246 downwards.
GGTCTGAAGTTAAGTAGCGACACAGAAAGATACATTTGTTTCAATTTTCATTTATCAAATGCCTTGCGTCTGTCATAAAGACGGACGCACGGACATAACGAATTAGGAGTGTCTTTAGTTACTGCTTTGGTTTGGTTGCGATGGCAAGGTAGCTTATAGGACGAGACAAGGATCCGCTGTCTCTGTCATTTAAACTAGACAAAAAGGCGATCTATCAAGACATTTATCTGTGGACTACTATGAAGATTCGCAACTTTCGAGGCATAGTTTTCCGGTGCCCGGCCTCCAAAGAGTGTGCAAGGTGAGTCGCGCGATTGAATTACAATGGCCGCCAGGGACCGATCAATGCTGTTTGTTAGAAAGGCCGAATAGACTGGAATAACTGGACGTCAAGCGCTGGTGGCTCAGCATTAAGGCTTCCGCACCCGTGATCGTTGGCTTGAACCTGAGTACACTACTGAGTTTGTATGCCTACCTACTGATAATGTGTCTGGATAACAATGGTTGCCATGCAGTGTGTGATACCTATTTGTAGCCAGTAACACTTCCTAAAAAGCTTTCCATTGGAACACTAAATGATGACTTACAGTAGACCAGGCCGGGACGGGCCGGGCCATGCTCGATCTGTCAATCCCTATAGAAAGCGTCACGTGATAGCTTGGAGCCCTCGGACGTCACGTGACACTTTCTGTAGAAATTGATAGATTAAATAGACTGTAAGTCATCCTATCTGATGAAATATTCGTATCTGTTTTCAATTACTTTACTAATCTGTGATATACAACACAGACATCAGTAGTATAACAGTAGGTATTGTTTGAAAGAGACGCTTTTTTACAGCCCTAGGTCGAAATTCAGAATTTATGGAGCGCATCGCTTACGTGCACGCTTGTAATGAGACCTTTTACGAGCAAGTGTTACCCAATCATATAACACAGAATAACTTGTATAAAAGTTATTGCTTATAATAAATTCAAATGATGCAATATCATAAATGTTTTCATAAATTGTTTAGTAAGTACTTATATTTTTTGTATTATTAGCCCCAAATGCTACTTAACACTAAATAATAAAATCAAAAGTTTCTAATAAATAAGTATTCAAAGTGATCTACTCATGTGTGTTTGTTGTCACTAAGGTCTGTCTTTGAAACAAACTGTACACATGTACAGTTTGTTTCAAAATTTGATCAATTTCGTTACTTTTGCATTTGGGATGTGTTATAAATGAATAAGTATTAGTACTTCAAAATAAACATGTCTTTTCTAAATTTTATTGGACAACGAAAACTGGGCAAATGTTATTTTGCAAGATTTGAGTAGGTACTGTAACTGGTGAAATCAATATCTAAAAAAAATTTTAAAAATCACATTGTAAAAAAGGTGCACTGGATTCTCATTCATACTAGGTCTTTTGTCTAAATAGTATTATAATTGTACTAATTCAAATTATCAAATTATTCATGAAAATATTATAGTACTAAATCAGACGAACTAAGTCTAGAAGCCGGCGCCAACTACTCTTTATCATCAATCCACATCGAAACGTGTTTAGTCCACAATCGTGATTATTTTTTTTTCTGCCCTTTAAACGTAATCTAAAGCATCCGGAAGTGGGCATCACATGCCATAAATGCAATAAATTAGCATTAATACCTATTAATGTATTCTTCGGGATGCGTACCAGGGTAAACTATGGTAATTAAAGCTATCCGAGCGCATCATTCCTAAGCTTGCCGAGTAGTTAAGGTTACATTCGAATTGCAAATACACAGCCTGTATTTTTAATATTTTATTTTTATTTATTTTATAAACATTAACCAGCCAGGCGTTACTGCTATAAACTGATAATCGCAATTAAAACTTAGCTTTTAACATTTTTTTTCTTTTATAAAATAAACCAGCACGCAATGTACCTACACAATGTCTTACTGGCGTGACGTCACAACTGTTACAAGTGACAACTTTATACTGAAGGCCTAGTATAAAAGTTGTACGACATTAACTCCTCGACCGCGTTAGCGTATCGAGGGGTCAAAATATGAAAGTTGCCGGATGATTTAAATAAACGGCAAACATAATTTGAACTCCCGATACGCTAACGCGGTCGAGGAGTTAATGTCGTACAATTTTTATACTAGGCCTTCTGCTGTCTAATAAGTGTACGCAATATGTTTCTGCTTGATACATTTTCAAAAATTCATTACGCTTGGTTAAGACTAACTTTATTACTTTGCAATGTCGGTTTATAGTACTGAAACCTGCGTTTGATTACGGTTTGAGGTAATATTAATAATACAGGCTGTAGGTATATAGCTTCGCCCCCAAAGGTAAGGCGCTTATTGCAATTTCGTAAATGCATACATTTTAGATAACCCCGGAAGTAAAGCAGTGGTGATTTCTGAACCCGACAATAATGCAGAACTTCTGTCACACAATTTGTAAAGAAATTGACAGTTGCTTATAGTACACTACAGTCACTACGTCGCAATACTAGTTATGTTACCTTAAGGCTGGCAGTATCGCTCTGCGTAATAGCACAGGTAATAGTCAATGTTAATGTCAGTATCTTTATGAAAATCAGCTCATCAATGACAGTTGTATGTGTCGTAAGTAATGTGATACGGGTCCTATTACTCAAATGGTATTAGTCTAATATTAATTAGTCCGCTAACTGTCAAATCTAGTCTAATACCATTCGAGAAATGGGCCCCTGTATTTTGTTTTTCTGTATCGTAAGTGAATTCAGTCATTTTTTTATAATTTCGCGACGTAGGACAACAAAATTAATCATGTGGTCTGCGGTCGCTATAATGTGGTTGGTCCATATTGTCGCGACTGCGAGTTTGCCACATCCACTGTAACAAACTCTATACAACGCGTCTTTGAGCAATTGCTTTAATGGCTATGCTATGGCTAGCGTATGCCAGTGCTGATCTTCCGATGAGACCATTTTAATTATTTAAATAACATTTATTTTCGAAAAATTAAGTTAATTTCGCAAAGACACCGATCGATATTCTAATTAGCTCCATTTAGCATAACTACTAATTTAATTTTATCTCATATGGGATTTGCATGTGTGTAAACGGAGTATGAGTATTCGACATGAAATTGATATGTCATAGTTGTCATTTACTTAGTAAAGTCAATTCTAATGCCCGTTTTACATTAGCAGTTGATGCAACATGTAATTATTTTGTATAAGAAAAAAATAACGAATTCAATAAAACTAATTATGCCATTCTGTTTCCTTAATTATACCAAGCCACATAATGAAGTAAAAGCAAATGCTCAAGAACACCCTGTTTAGTTAAACCTAGTATAATGCAATTCACTGCAACTGAAGCAGCATTATTGCTAGAAGTCGAACAACACCTTAACTACATTATCATTCATAAATCGCATTTTCTTCGAGACGATGTGTTCCACCAAGTGTTTGTCAAACTTGAGTTTCGTAGTAGCTTGGTGTAACCACGGATCACATTCAAGCTGGTACCTTAAAGGTAAAGCAATTGGTAAAATCATTGTAATTAAAATAACCAGTAGATCCGTCCAAGAGGCGCCTACAATCTTATAGGCGCTTATTGTATGAATCTGCTAGAGCATCTGCTCTAGTAGTCAACAACTTGAGCTATTTAGCAATTCAATTGCTCCCAAGATATCAGTTTATTTAATTGCTATCTTTGATACCTACTGCTTTGATGTTTTATAGGGCCTTTGCACCTTTGTGTACAGGTTTCATGGGATCTCATCGCTTTTTGTTGACAGTCCTTTTTTGTGTACTTGCATCCCATTTTACACTGACTGACTGACGAAGTGCATTGTAAGTATAATATGTGCGTGAACTACATAAACTTTGTAATCGCATGTATTTAAATGGAATTACAAACTTACTTATGCAGTTGTTATGATTTTAAAAAAATTACTTGGTAGGCTATAAACTACTCAAGTTTAACATTTGGAACTTCTGGGCATGCTAGAAGTAAGTACCTTAGAATTTTGATGATCGGTGAGTGGGTGAGTGAGTGAATAAAGGAACTTTGGTATTCGATAGCTCTTAAACTGCTAGTTCAAATTAAATGCCAACATGTTACTGAAAATTCAGACTTGAAAATGGCTCAAATGGCTTCGAAACAATAATGATACGGCCGTGCCTCTGTTTTGCAAAGCTTGTTGGGGGCACTACCATGCCCCCAGGTTTTAGAACCTACCATTTAGCAAGAAAACCGAAAAATCACGTAAAATTAGCAGTTTAGCCTATTGATATTGTGAATCTAAAAGTTTATTTTTATTATAAGTACTTAACAGGATTTTTTTTATTTTTTCTGGGTGGGTCTGGGTTTCGGGTGTAACATCACTTGCTAATAACTCTTGTATGAGTTTAGCGCATTACATACAGATATTTGACTCAACATAGAAAACACGATAGAGTGACGCCATAAAATTTCTATTCAACATATGTACCTATTGTGTTTAAGAGTGACACTCCCGTTCGAAGCAGTGATGTCACACACGGCCTTTAACGATGGTGCACCAAAGTGGGTGAAGGCTCTACGACCACTACATACTAATACGAGAACAATCCCCGCTTCCTTCCGTCGTTATCAAATTACATTCATTATGAGAGTACTTAAGATCCGCTTGTTTACTTGCTTGGCCTTTTTATGTTACATCACATCAAGACAATACATGAAGATCTAGAGAAACACGCAAAAGCTCACTTGCACCACCCGGGGTTAGCCGCTAACCCGGAGTTAAGCTGTCAAATTCAATACAAAAAAGGTTTCATTTCGGGTTATGTGGCTAACCCCGGGTGGTGCTAGTGACCCTAAGAGACTTTTCATCGATAATAGAATAGAATAGAATAGAATAGAATACTCTTTATTGCACACCTCGGTACATGAGAAAGAACAAAACATTTACAAGGTACAAACATTTGATTAACACAGAGGCAAACAACAGGCGGTCTTATCGCTAAAAAGCGATTTCTTCCAGACAACCTTTGGGTAGCGGAAACATTAAAAACGTATCCTTGAAGAGTAGGCGTTGCAAAAAAAAAAAGGATGAAATGCACTTAACAATCACACAAATCAAGCAAAACAATAAACATACACATATAAGAATAGTATAAATAGACATACATAAACTTACATAAATATATATATATAATATTCTTATAACAGTAACATACAAGCCATACAGTGAAAAAGAAGCAGATAGAAAGACAATAAATGATAGGTAAGTCTATATAGTATATATTACGGGAGAGACAGGTAATGCTCTTTAAGCAGTTTTTTAAAAACAGCAAGAGATTGCGCGCGCCTGATGTGTAGGGGCAGGGAGTTCCAAAGCCGAACAGCCTGGAATGTAAAAGAACAGCTATAAAATTTTGAAGAGGATGACGGGAAGGACAGAAGCAAATTGCTAGATGATCTAACAGAGATCGATAATATTATATCGATAGTATTTTTTTATATAGCGGTCGCTGCAGAAACAGCATTGAATGATTATTTGATTATTATTATGTCAAAATTATTAATAATACTGAGTACCTTGAGTTGACTCAACTGCCCTGTTGATATCCGTAGGTTAAGAACCTTGTTCTAAGATATTTTTAGATACGAACTATATGACTGTACGTTGTTGTACTCCGATTTAACTTTTAATCGCATAACTCCTCAGATAGTCATCTAAATACATAATAACGTGAACAACGGTAAGCACGTGGTCCGAAAACAGAGCCGTTTGCATGCAAATGTCTGCGCGGGCGACGACCCGCGGTGACAGACGGACAAAAAGACTGACTGACAAAGGCCTTGACAGTTTCTAAAGGACTCGACTATATTTGTATAGATAAATCATTAAGGTCATTTAGGGTTTCGAGAGCGGTAGTGAGCGACTCTTTTTAGGCTTTGCATCAGTAGCAAAGGTAGCTGCGACTATGTGGCAGTGAAAAGGATCTGTGTGCTTACTATATTATGAGTTTTAGGTACGTGGCCGTATTCTATAGAGATTTTGGCGATACATTTACGTGCTTCATGGTAAGCACACTGAAGACAGCTTTTGTCTTAAAAGTAAGAGGCTGATCAGAAATCCAAAAGAAAGTTTTAGTGGTGCAATAAAACTGTTAAGGTCATTATTAGACATACATCGTCATACTCGCAAACGTTCTTGTTTTAATCGTGTATATATATCGTGCTAAATATTTATACTATGTTTGTGTGAAGCTAAAAATGAAGTCGATGGCATATGTTATTCGTTAACAGAAATAAATGGTTGCGCACTGTACGGTTTCAGAGGAATTTCCTCCCACGGACGCTCCAGCTGTGGGAAGGACTACAGTATGGAGTTCTTCGAAAAAGGAGTGTAAAAGTTCGCGTATGTGACGGCCCTGGACTTTCAGGCGTCCATAGGCGACGATCACATTTTTCCATCAGGCGAGCCTATCCTTATTTGCCACAGCCGTGGTATAAAAAATGATATTCGCTTCACAACGAGTCAGTTAAGTATTGCTCCACTGTCAAAGTAAGGAATCAGTCCACGTACTATTTAACTTGGATTTATTGTATTGATACATAAAACTTGTGGAGATTTATGTTTTCATAAAAGCGTAGTAAGTACTCAGTGTTTGGAATGTAGTGTGATCGTTATTATTATAAACATAACTCAGAGTAGGTAATGAAAAATAAAAGAAAAGTGAAAAATTTACAACCGCAGGGAAACCACGTTAGCAGACGTATCATCTTAATTCAACAGAAATTTTGAATCACTTGTAGAAAAAAACGACTGATTTTAAGCTGGGCAGCTCATCTGCTAGACTTCTAACCAAGGTACCCGTTTTTAGGGTTCCGTAGCCAAAATGGCAAAAACGGAACCCTTATAGTTTCGTCATGTCCGTCTGTCCGTCTGTCCGTCTGTCCGTCTGTCCGTCTGTCACAGCCGATTTACTCGGAAACTATAAGTACTACAGTGATGAAATTTGATGGGAATATGTGTTGTATGAACCGCTACAAAATTATGACACTAAATAGTAAAAAAAAGAATTGGGGGTGGGGCCCCCCATACATGTAACTGAGGGATGAAAATTTTTTTTTCGATGTACATACCCGTGTGGGGTATCAATGGAAAGGTCTTTTAAAATGATATAAAGTTTTCTAAAAAACATTTTTCTTAAAGTGAACGGTTTTTGAGATATCAGCTCTCAAAGTCGTAAAAAGTATGTCCCCCCCCCTCTATTTTTATAACTACGGGGTATAAAATTCTAAAAAAAATAGAGGTGATGCATGCTAATTAACTCTTTCAACGATTTTTGGTTTGATCAAAGTATCTCTTATAGTTTTTGAGATAGGTTGATTTAACTGTAATTTTGGTTAAGTTATTGTGCTTACACTGAAAACGATGGCTGAACCTTATAAGTTTAGGCTCCATTCACCAGGTGTATAAATTGACATAATAAGTTTATTATATTTGCTGCTACGGAACCCTTTGTGCGCGAGCCCGACTCGCACTTGGCCGGTTTTATTTATTTTACTAACAGTAAATTTATTTTACCTGTTGACCAAGACATGTAAGGCATTCGGTCATATGACAAAGTTTGTCAATAAGAACCATCAAAACATCCATTACAACGGTCTCAAGTTATCGTTCAATGCCTGTTAACCGTACTTTTAATAACAAACACCAGATCGCAGTAATAACTCGGTCCCAATGAATAAATAATGATATTCTCGTAAAAATTGATTTAGTGTTTGTGTGACTGACCAAGATGTCCTCAGTTTCATGACACTAATGTTTCCAATTCATGGCCTAAACAAAACTTCTGCTTTTTCTAAGATTATGACGGCTCATAAAGACTAGGCTCGGAAGTTTCCATCAATGTAACTTAATAAATAAATAATCAATATTTGAGGACAATCTTGTACTATGGGTACTAGACGACGAAAAACGTCCATAACTCCAGGAACAATGATTCGTCATAAATACAGAAACAAAAACCAGGATGTGAAGCCGGCACTTTCAGTTTCGTAGGCAGAGCCACAACCGACTAGGCTACCGAAACCATTAATTATTTAAGTGCTATCTAAATCACATACGACTAAACATTCAACATACATTATAATATTATGTATAACACTTCACTCCATTTAAATCATATTATGCTTTAAATGGAGTGAAGTGTACAACCTTAGAGGAGAAGCCAGAACGGCTAGAAAACATTTCTCCGCCACCCTCTTGTCCAATACCGAAGTGAATGTAAATCTAGGGAGAACGCTGTCCAGTGTGATGTGCTCTCATACATTCCAAGTAGTCCTGAAATGTCCAACACTTTCCCAGACCATTGCAGTGCCATTGCACAAGTTGTCACGCGCATTTTAACATGTGGCATCCAAATCCCTTCATTTCCAAACCGCATGCAATCTGTCCCGTAATTATGGTGTGTAGACGCGAGGGACTCGCGTCGCTGGTTCTGCGTACGCACATGACCTGGTTCCGATAGCCATCATGTCATTACACCCCCTTGGTCAATGGGATTTTTGCGTTCTTGTATTATGCAAAACTAGCGACCCGCCCCGGCTTTGCACGGATTATTATTATACATATAAACCTTCCTCTTCAATCACTCAGTTATTTTATCTATTAAAAAAACCGCATCAAAATCCGTTGCGTAGTTTTAAAGATTTAAGCATACATAGGGATATAGGGACAGAGAAAGCGACTTTGTTATATACTATGTGGTGATGGTGAGTTAGGTTAGTTATGCTAATACGCAATAAACGACATCGAAGTAGGTATCGAGCACTTTGGGAATATGAATGTTGATTAAGAATTTTATTAAGTTCATGACATTTCTATCTTACAAGTATGTGGAAAGTGAAGCGACAAGTGTCTCTAACATGAGTTGCTATAGAGTTCGAAGGATAGATTTCGACACGTTATTTACAGTTGCATCCCGCTTCCACCGGCAAGTGCGAGCAGGATGGACTGACAGTGCGTTGACTGACCATTGATTTCTACAGTAGATTTGAAATTCGTGTTAAGTACAAAGGTTAGAATGGCGATCGTCCACTGAAATTATAAGGCTTGTTCACGAAAAAAGTAGCCATCGTGCATCGTGAATTGAATCTCCACTGCTACTCCAATAGCTCCATGTATGTAGTTCAAATATGCATGAACATTCCCTGACTAAACCTGTCACTGTACGAAAATCGAAGATTCTTTATTTACAAAAACGTTGCATATTTGTACATATGGGTATTTTTTATGTGATTTCTTCTCTCTCGATTCTAATAGAAGTAGAAAATTTTCCCAGAATTTCCATACATTTTCCAAATTTTCCATTCCCGTGCCGCCATATATGAAAAAATATTAGGATCTCCTATTAGGATAGAAAGAGCTCGCGATTTCGAATAGAAACCACATAAAAATTTCGAAATAAAAAAAGTCGGGAGACAAGATTGAAAAAAATGGCCCATAATCAGCGTTTATAGACTTAAAATTAAGTAAGAACTATATTAGTTGCAGTGCTCAGTTGTCAGAGCGATGGGCGTGTATCCCAGTGTCGTGGGTTTGAGCCTCGCTCGAGATCATGAATTAATCTACTTTTCCTTTCTTTATAAATACACCGAGGGCGTTAATAACCTAAAAGATTTTAACGATGTATTCTTGACCACATTTAATGATGTAATATGAAATCATCTGGATTTGGCTTAGTTTCAGAGATATCTAAAACTGTATGTCTAAAACTCTTTTTTTTCATCATAACTGGTACAAAAACGCATTTTTGACTGCAGTGTGTTTCCACTATGAGTTTTAGTTTAGACATAAGTACCTACTTATTGACAGATACTAGAAAAAAATAGAGAAAACTTCTCAAAGAACATCTACGAGTACCAATAAAAACTTAAAATCTCTTTTTTTGGTTAGGGCTTACTACAGGTGACGTTTTCAAAAAATTCAAACAAACTTGAAAAAATGGTTTCTGTCAAAATTTTAATTTACATCAAAATTACATTATTTTAACGTCAAGGTTAAAATATTAAAAAAAAATATTTTAAAAAGGCCAAATGTAGATTTTATGCGGGAATTCCTATTCAAAAATCTGGCAAACTATCTGGGTTTCAAATTAATTCTCATACAAGATATTCTGGTTTAAAATAAAGTACAAAAAATATGTTAAAGGTGGTCCTTCACCCATCAACAAAATACTGTAACTACATAGAATGTTAGCTGCTGGAAGGAAAGCATTACTTTAACAACATATAGTTATTGTACATTAATGTAAGTTTTTGAAATAATAAAACAATTTTTTTAGTTATGATATTTATCTATATGTATATCATTATTTATCATTATTATATAGGCACCGGATATAAAAGTCTAGTGTCATGAAATTAAATTAAAGTATAATTTTTTTTCCTACTCATTTGGTAGTTAGGTACCTACATAATTTTAATAACAAGCTGTTTTTTTATATTAAGTATAAAAACTGAGATTAAAGATATTAACATAAAAAAGTTTATAATAATAAGCTACCCTTTAAACTTATTTATACCTAACCTACAAAATATGAATTCTTCAGGATGCGTCCAGGTATGCAATATTTAATTATGTAAGTACCTATGTTTAATATTATGGTGAACTTCGCGACTATCGACCATTTTAATTAAATACAGTGTGTTAACTTAACGGAGTACAAATACTTAAAAAAGATACAAAACTTAGTAAAAGGAGTTATATCACGATAAAATGTTTAATTATTACCTAAGTATATTCAATGGGGTTTATTTAACCGCCGATGCATACTAATTAAATTTAAATGTTATAATTAAAACAATGGCTATTCAAATGCATTACCTACCGATTACTTAAAACTAACAAAAATAATAGATCACTTGTAACGATTTGTTAACCTTTATAAAAAAAAAAACTCACAATCAAGACGGTCATGTTGTCCACGGGCGCACACACAGAAGAAATGCGCGGGACTCTTGCGCACCTCGCTTATATCGACTTTCCGCTACGTATTGTTTACGTTTTCCTGCAATACGATGCATCCTTTGGTATTGAAGCGTAAAACGTCACTTTGACATAGTCAATTGAGATACTAAAATCTGGCCAAGAGGATGTCGGGCCATGCTCAGTGTAGGGTTCCGTAGTTTACCGTCCTTCACAACCTTATAACAATAAAAACCCTAAAAGAAGTATATTAGCAGATCTTACGACTTATACGCCCTAAACAGAAAAGATACGTTTTTATTTAAAAAAAAAATGACTTAACTGACCAAGTATTAAATAATTTTCCTTGTAAGTGTTCATAAAGTTCTATTTTTATGGTTCAAAATTTACAGAGGAAGACACATTTTTTTTGCACTTCCGGAGAGATTGATTTCGAAAAGGTTCACTTAGTCTTTTTTTTTTACCAGCCCCTTTTTTTTTAAATACCTATTTTAACGATATCTCATACTTGAAAATAAAACAAAATCACCTCTACCTTACGTGTATGGGAGGTACCCTAGAAATAAAAGTGTATCGATTTTTTTACTACTTTGTACCACGGACGGACGGACGGACGGACAGACAGACATGGCGAAACTATGTATAAGGGTTCCTTGTTGACTACGGAACCCTAAAAAGAGCTATCATAAAGTTTATTCAAATAAATTTATTAACAAATATAAAAAATAGCAAAATTGTTTTTAATATAAAACATTGTAGATTGAACAATACCCATTTCGGTCGAGGTATTCTGGTGCTCGAACGTTATGAGAACGCCGACAGTCTGAGACTGAAATAGTGCCCTTCACCCAAGTTAAACACTCTACTTTTCATATCGAATACGTGGAAAAAACGTGTCAACCTAACCTTGTCGCGAAGAATTGCTTATGTTCATAATTTGAAATTTAATTTATGGCTTCGTAAAATAAATATCAGTGTCAATCGGATTTCCAAACCCAGCTGAGAGGATCTTTAAAGTCCGGATGTCACAGCGTTTTTACTCAGTAACTATAAAGCATATATTAATGATATAACAGCTAGAAGTGTATTTTGTTTGCCGCTACTTACATGTAACATTTAACGTATTTATTTTTTTGAAAATGTGTACTGGTGGCACATCATCTGGTAGGCCGTTAAAAATAACTTTGACGTTTCTTAAACAAGACTTTGAACACTGAATATTTTCAAAAATGTGCGCTCTGAAAGTCTAAAAAAGTGTGTCGCTGTTTTTGTTTACATTTTGGCGGTACCACTAAACCGTAGTACCGCAGAATTGACTTTCTTCAATACTGACCGGAGTGCCATTTCTGTCCAACGTACAGTCGCGATCAGATATATCAGAGCAGTCGAGGTGCTCACAAATATCTGAACACGACTTTATTGATAATATTTTTTCACATACCTACTTTTGGACTCCTCCGGCGCTCCGATATGTCTGATGAAGACTGTACCGTTTTCGAGCTACTATAAAAAACTGAGCACGTCCCTACAGGTTTTGAGCGATATTAACGATTCCATGCATAATTATTCTTCCAAAGCCATAAGTGGACCTATCCACTTCCAGTAATAAGATAAAAAAATCAGTAAGAGCATCACTCCTAACGATTTTTTAACTGTTTTACTCTACCCGTAATTATTTAACACGTGGTGTAGGTAATAATTATAATGATGTGCATTACACTCGTTAGGGATGGCTCAAACTAGAACGGGACGGGACGGGACGGGACGGGACGGGACGGGACGGGACGGGGCGGCACGGGAGAAAACGTCACGTGACATCCTAGGGCTCCGAGCTATCACGTGATTATTTCTGTACAAATTGACAGATCGTCCCGTCCCGCCCGTCCCATTCCGTCTCGTCCCGTCCTAGTGTGAGTCATCCTTAACTGAGGCTTTTCCTTACGTTCAACGAACAATTTCTAGATTCTCATTTTTACCGGTTTTTTTTTGACACAATTACTCCGTGAATTAGTGTTTCATGTTTTAATGTAATTGTGAATCGATTTCAATGATAATTTTCAATTATTTTCTGTCGTATATCGTAAATCGTGAGTCATACTGATATTAAATTGCAATATTATCACAATAGGCGTGACATGTTTCAACTGCATCGGGCAGTCATCGTCGGACAGACGGAGTGGTGATGTCAACTTCGCGGCTCGAGCATCACTGCCCGAGACCGGCGTAGGTAACGGGTCGCGCGCGATGAAGCAGGCTGAGTCGAGCAATCCGGCACCGTCGTTGCGGGAGTCTGAATTGTTGGATCGTCTGATGGGATCAACGACACGCACACCGAACTGACCGTGTCCACTAAATCGTCACCACACAAATTCACGTTCCCTCTAGGAAGCACTGGTTTCTAAACCGGTGGCAGAATCCAACCTCTGTCGCAGTTGAAGTTAGGACCACGTCCGATTTCAATGGCCTCGCGGATCTTGCCAACAACTTCACCTGATTGTCTGATTTTAGAAAATATCACTTTCTTGTTCCAAATCAAATATTTCCATCGTGGTTCCACAGGATCGTGGTTCTAGTCAGACGATCGAATAGAAGGAATTACCAAACTCTTAATTTTTTTTAACAGAACACATTTACCTACCTAAACGGGGTGGTTTAAGGGTTTTCTTAAGTAACTCGAACATTCCCGTTCGAAAACCACCTACTACTATGTACTTGGCAACCGGTGGCTTTTTTCTTATAAAGTAATTATTAAAATACTTATAACAAACGTATTGTTATATCAGGACGTAGACTTGATTCCGGTACGTTCAAGGTATTTATTGTTTATCGTTATGCTTTGGCGTAGATCCAATAGATAGTCCTAGTCAAGGATTTAATATATCTACTGCATTCTGGACAAACATATCTACTATGGATCGTGCATTCCGGTCATTATCATTATGCAACATAATTTTTAGACTTACAAAAATTAAATAATGATAATAAAATAACTTTACTAGCAAATTCAAATAACAATACTTAAATTATAAACTAAACGCAAGTATTGAAAACCTAATACCTAAGCATTTGCGCGTTTGTTATTATTAAGTTTGCCGTTTCGGCAATTTGCTATTGTTTTAAGCAGGCGTTAGTATTCATATCTAAAAATTATCAACATACCTGGGATAACTCATGGATAACTCGGGGCATCTATACGAACGTGATATAGCAGAATATTTTATCGACAAAAAATATATTGATGTCAGTAACATCTAAATGTTATTCGAGATAAATAATTACAACTATAAATCATTTATTCTCGAAATATATACAGTAAGTGTAAATTATCTAACTACCTACCTCTACCTACCTTAAATCTAAAGTAGGTCCTTGAGGCATTGTACCTAGGATGCTGGCGGCATTTCCTCGTTGTATCGCAATGCTGATACGTTGTGCGAGGAAGCCACCAGCTCTTCGGTCACCAGTAACATCAACCAGACGTTTCGCGATTTCTACGAAAAATTTGCGTGCGCTAGGACCCCATGGACCAAGAGTTTCGACCCCGAATGGTACAAAAAGGTACTCTCTGCCCAGGCTCTTATATTTATTACGTTTTAAAATTTCGGCGCATTCAGCCGCTCCGCCCGCTTTTACATTAGTTCGTTGGAGATGGGACGGCGCCAGCGTGTCTACACAGGTAGCATCCCACACTAGCATCCGTCCCAAACTCCAAGGAACCAAGGACAACCCATCAGGTCTCTTGCCATCATCCCTGAAAATGCCAGTCGGCTCAAGGAGAGCAGGCACGTTGATGGTGGCAAGAGACCGACGGATTATGTCATTAAGAGATGCTTTACAACTTATTTTCTCCTCATTTTTAATTAAAAAGATAATCAAATTAAAACGTGTGTTTAAGATACCTACGAATGATACTGACAGTAAATTGTTATTTTTAATGAACTGACGTCCGCATCATTTAATTATCTTAAAGGATCGATATCAGTGGCCCTAGCACAAGAGTGTCGCGACAGTATCTCGCGGTCGAGAAAGACACCTGTCACTTTCTAACTGTTCGGATTAGACAGTGACAGTTGTCTTTCTCGACCGCGAGATACTGTCGCGACACTCTTGTGCTAGGGCCACTGATGTGATATCGAACCTATTTATTGAGCACATGTCTCAAATCTCTAGAACTTGTCCCGAGTTATTCCATGTATCACTTTGAATTTATCAGCAAATCTATCAGTCTCGTATACCAATGTCAGACTGCACCTACTGAATATGTTGTTGACAATAATATTTCGCATACAAATACTTTCTGTAAACCATAGTTATTTAAAAGGTGGGAATTTTGATTGTCAATTATAGGCCGATTTAATATACCCATTACTTACACTCTTTTCATTATTTACTTTACTCACATACGAAATCATCGAATTGACCATGCACCTACCTTTCGAAATTGTACAATGAATTGTTCAATCAATGGACAGAGTAGTAATCGCGTAACAAACCAATCGAATTAAAAAATCCTCCCTTTTTTGAAGTCGGAAAACAAAGAGTGGAAGTTCCTGTGACAAACATAATTTCAAGAATCCAACGCTTCCAGTTCGCAATAATTTTCTTGGAATGTCGCCGCAGTTTGTTTCCCTTGAACCTGTTTGGACATTACTCACTGAATACCTGTTCTGCGGTTACATGTACGAGTACACACGTTAGGTATACTTAAAAATACTTTGACAACTGTATTCTAAGTAACAATTCTGGACGTAAAATTATGCCTCCATAGAAACCGTAGTGCTTTGCCGATGAAAGCACTACGGTTTCTACGGGTACTGGAACTCTCTAGTTCCAGTACTTACTGTTATAATACTTATTTTGTACAAAATGTAGTGCAAAATGATTTTCGCTCGTATTTTCTAAGAAAAGCTCGTGTTTGTCATGCTAATTCATTGACTTCATTACTTTTAGTACTGACAGTGACTGAAACAGCATGACACATTCGGGCGTTTCCGTGAAAATACGAGGGAAAATAATTATGCACTACATCTGTAGGTACCTATGTAATGTTGTGACTGATGGTCAAGTAGACTGTCGGTACTGACCCTTAATAGTGAATGCTATATTTTGAAGTGCCTATTGGTATTTGTCGTGCGCCGCTGGGTCAAATGGGACCCATATTAGTCTTAAACCTTTTGGGGGAATACCCCAAACGGTTTTAGACTAATTTGTTTAGTTCACACACTATCAAATCGTATGGGTTTCCATGGCAACGCACTAATAGTATCAAGCCCCCAGTCAAAACTAAATACATCAAAGTTATACACTCGTCCCACAGAGCACGGACCTCTTTAGTGTAACAACCTTAGCGCGTCGCCCTACGACTTCCAATCTCTTTGACTCGTCCTTTACTTGCTTACCAAGCAAGTAAAGATAGTGTCCATAAGAGATGTATATACGTTTGTATTTCTCTGATTCCGTAGGTTGTCACAGTTTTTGCTGACCTCTCTCTGACTCTATTCATCCAAGCAGCCAAATTAAGTACTTACATCGTTCTAATTTGGTAGTCGGTATCAATGCATAACAACTGAACTTAGTCGCATATTTTGATCGTGGATTTTTCAAATGTCGTAAGATGCGTGTTAAAAGGTTAGACTAACGAGATTTGAAAAATCCACTGTCAATTTCACGGCCGCTCCAAACTGTTGAAATTTAACAGTTGTTGTACTACCTACTACTTAGTTACATTACTTTAGATACGATTTAGGTACTTTAGTTATTCTTCCTTGAATACTGTTAGTGTAAAGTGTAAAACCTATCGAGAAATGGGGTCTTTGTGATATAAAAGTTTTACGCCCGTGTTTTCGTACCAGTAGACGTTGTTAAAACTTTTGTCCCCATTTTTCTCCATTTAGTGGGTTGGTTTCAAACAACGTAGGACTCTTTGACATATATATGTATGTATAATATGTTATGGGTTTGTCTGTCTCTGTATATCGCGACTGTTTAATGTATTGATTATAATAGTCTCCCTCCGGTTCTCTTTGATGGGATTCTAATACCTTTTTCTAAACAAGTAAGAAACCTGGGTATAATTCTGGACTGTACGTTATCCTGGATTCCGCAAGTGAGCGAGGTGAGCGGGAAGGTGTTCGCTGCAGTAGGATCCCTCAGGCGGCTTCGTAATTTTTTACCTATCGCCACTAAAATTGCGCTTGCTCAAACGTTGCTTCTTCCTATACTGGATTATGCAGACATATCTTATCTTGACCTTACCGAGGAGCAACTAAACAAACTTGAGCGTATTCAAAATCTTTGCATAAGGTTCATTTTTGGGTTACGCAAATATGACCATGTTTCTTGTTTTCGTTCTCAACTCAAGTGGCTCCCTATCCGCTATCGTCGTAACTCCCATATTCTTTCACTTCTCTATAGAATTCTTTTCAAGCCTGCAACCCCCTGCTATCTCAAGCAGCGTTTTAGTTATCTTAATTCTCTTCGTTCCTCTCAAAACATGCTTCTGACTGTGCCATCCTCCTCTTCCAAATTTTATAATACTTCTTTCACTATTCAAGCAACCCGGCTGTGGAACTCTCTCCCTCTTGATATAAGGCGTGCTGAATCTGTTGCTTCTTTCAAATCTCTCCTTAAAAAGCACTATTTATCACTTCCTTAGTTCCTGTTCATGTAACTATTGTTTTCCTTTAATTTGACTGTGTAATCTCAGTAATCTGCTATCATCATTTCGCTTAATTAGTTTGTATTTGTATATATATATTTATATATTTATGTATTTTGTTATGAACATATATATATGTATGTATATGTAATTGTGTGTGTGTTTGTTTTTTTTTTTTTGTAGATTTGTTTTTTCTGTTTATGTCATATATTTTGGTTCTCACATAATACTTTTTCCAGTTTTGCATTACCTACTGTATGTATACTTTTCTTAGTGTAGTGTCTCCTCTACCCAAAGGTTGTCTGGAAGAGATCGCTCTTTAGCGATAAGACCGCCTGTTGTTTGCCTCTTTTTTATGTGTAATCTGTACCAGTTTGTGTTATTTTTGTTGTTTTGAGGTGCAATAAAGAGTTATTGTATTGTATTGTATTGTATTCAGATAGATAGCGGAATTATTTCAATTGACTTCAAAATGACCTTGAGAGTAAAGAGATATTGATCAAATTTATATGTACAGTTGTAGTTATGCAGTACATATTATGCCGTTAAGAAAAAGGAAAACCCGCCTGCTTCTACTTTTTGCCGTGGAATAATGTTTATAAAAGTGAGTCATGATTTGCGCTTCATAAATGTTAATTTAGATGTGAACTCGTGGTATAGTAAGTGACACAAATAATGCTGTCAATTTAATGTAGGTAAACAGTATAAATGTAGATCGCAATATTTTATCCAAGTAATACGCAATAAGGCTTAAGGATGACTCACACCGATCCGATCCGGTACGATCTGTCAGTTTCTATCGAAAGAATCACGTGATAGCTTGAAGCCCTCTGAGGTCACGTAATGTTTTCAATAGACTCTGACAGATGGTCCCGGATCGGATGGGATCGGATCGGATGGGTGTGAGTCATCCTCATCCTATTAAGTAATACTAGCTGCCTACGCGACTCAATACAGTTAGGTACTTATATATTCCATAGTAACATTAGAATTCTCAAACAGCACACTAAAAAATATTTTGTATTTTTATATCCTTTGCTTATGATTTTATAGCATATCGTGTCAAATATAACTCCCGCACTTAAAATACTTTTTAGAAAGTTACCCCCACGGTGATGTCGGTGACAGGCAACAAAGAGGCCAGAACTATGCTAATCCCTGATTTTGGTTCATGGTACAATAGAAACAAAACACATTGTAATCTACAATTAAAATAGGTAATAATTTATTTAAAAATATAAATGCACATTTGTAAGACTATAATTAATCACATGAGACATTAAGATTAACCATCACAATAATAAATAAAAAACTATGCCTTTATGACACATTATACATTAAAGACATCTGTGCCAATAACCCTCCGCTTGGCAAGGGACCTGTCAATGATTGACTTTAAAATACGGGTCGCTGCTAAATGATCGTCTATTGCCTAATTTTGTTTGTTGACTTCGAAGTTGATACCGAGTTGCGCAGGATTGATACCCGCGATGGCGGTGGCCACGGGGCGTGCGAGCGCGATGCCAGACACGGCCACGGCGGTGGCTTGCGGCCGCGAAGCTGCTAGGCCGTGCTCGCCTATCACTGCAAGACCTGTAATATGCAATGTCGTCACCTGTGAGACCCGCTGTTGCAGGTTGTCATTGGATGTGGTAAATCTACTAATAAATAAAAAATAAAAATAAAAATCATTTATTGCAGACTAACAAGTGTCCATAGTTGGTTAGTAACAATAATAATAAACTT
Organism: Lathronympha strigana; assembly: GCA_949128165.1. Taxonomy (NCBI): domain Eukaryota; kingdom Metazoa; phylum Arthropoda; class Insecta; order Lepidoptera; family Tortricidae; genus Lathronympha; species Lathronympha strigana. Next base: position 6,074,884 of record OX421907.1, on the reverse strand, counting down.
AAATAATTATATTAGTACCTAGTCCTAGGTGAAGTGAGGACCAATGCCGGACTAGGCCGCTGTCCCACCTCCCCGCCACTACGCTCAGGAGGCTGTGGCGGCTGTCGCGGACTCTGCGGAGCGCCGCGGCGCAGCGCTTGCGCAGCGTCGCATGAAAACCGTCCACGTGCGCGTCCGCGAACATGCCCGACGCGCTGCAATGCCGCGGCAGCCGCAACAGCACCCTGAACGCGTCATTGTATTGAACCCGCAATGTGTTCAACGAGCGCTGCGTAAACTTTGTCCACAAGCTGCAGGTATACAGCGATGTACAGTACGCACGGAATAGCGTAATCTTAACTTGCGCTGTACACCGACTGAACCTGCGAGCTATCATATTGGCTCTGATCGCAAGCGCCCTTCGCTCCCTCTCGATATCTGAATCGTCGCTCAAATCGTCGGTTACCAAGTGCCCAAGGTATTTAAATGACTTAACCCTTCTAAGCTGCTCACCATTCAAGCGAATGTGTGGGACAAATTCTTATTGTTATTCGTTAAACCTTTGAGTTTTAAACCAGAGAGTACTAATGACAGGCCTACTGAGACTGAGATTCTGATAGCTATATATACGTTGTTACGTACGAGTGCATTTGACGTGTCTCTCCCCCGCAAAAAATGGCAGACTTTTTTGTGTAGGAAATGACAGACGTTGCCAGTCCGTCTAATTAAAAAGTCAAAGCCATAAACCATCAGCCTGTAGCAGTAGCACATTAGTGTTGCAACAGTATCTCGCTGTCGCGAAAGAGAACTGCCATTATCTAATCCAAACAGTTAGTAAATGACAGGTGTCTTTCACGACCGTGAACTATTGTTGCACTCTTGTGCTAGGGCTAGGAGACAAAAGTAGCACAAATTTGTAGGGGAAAAATTGTATTACCTTCTACAGATGTGGTATAGTCAACCAATTGGAACCCTAGGCCACTCTAGAACCATGTCAAAATGACAAGCAGTAAGAAATTACTTACAATCTGATTAATAACGTCACTATGACATAGTCCTACAGTGGCCTAGGGTTCCAATTGGTTGACTGTACATAATTATTTTCCTTCGTATTTTCACGGAAACGCCCGAACTTGTCATGCTATTTCAGTCAGTGTCAGTACTAAAAGTACCGAGGTCGATTTTAAGTAGCATGACAAATACGGGTGTTTCCGAGAAAATACGAAGGAAAGTCATTATGCACTACAGGTAAATAAACTTAAATAAGTCACTTGTTGTATGTAGTAGTGAGCTATTCGAATTGGCATTTGTTTATTTGTGTTCAAATTTTAAACATGTATTGTCTATTCGAATAGCTCACTACTGTACAACAGGTGACTTAGGTACTTAAGTTTTTCACCTATACATCTCATCTGTATAATTATATCAAACTTGTGTACGAGTTTTGGTAGCCAATGTAGACGTATGAAATTAAACCTACAAAACTAAATGGGCCCTACGGAAGACTTAGCTCTGCCTTTTTGTTGCTTGTATATGTTTGTAACTGTCCTGAACAGACGTTTATATTCTTTCTTTCTTTTTTTTCACCATGGGTTATTTTGTAAACTTCATCGTCATAATAGGTACCATGATATTAAGAGTGGCCCAAGATACCATACCCTAGGCGACGAGTAACAATAGTTGATTCTACTTGATCCACGCTTTTTCATCGAGCATTCAATAGGCAATCGGAACAGTGAAAGCGGTTAGATAGGTAACAATCTTTCGGAATTCGTTTTTTATTCCGCCATTTACATCTATTGATTGATGATGATGATGAATTTTATTGCAATGAATAAAATATGAACTTCAAAGTATGTATAGATTATGTAGCAGTAGAGTACAGCAGTACAGTAACTGTCGCCTAGCCTAGTTGGTAGTGACCCTGCCTACGAAGCAGGAGGTCCGGGTATCGAATCCTGATCAGGACATTTATTTGTGTGTTATTCAGGAATTGTGTGTTTATTTGCAGTTATGATATTTTCTATGTATTTAAAAATGTATATGTAGGTATTTACCTATTAAGTATATCTTCGTCTAATAGCCATAACACAAGCCTTATTGAGCTTACTGTGGAATTTGGTCGATTTGTGTAAGATTGTCCCATAATATTTATTTATTTATTTACTTATATTATTTATTAATAGTTTTCTAACGCCATTTCCTCAGCGACATCCACTTCATAATATCTCAACTGCTGTTAAATATAGTTCCTCTAAAATAGAGCTATGGTATGATTACTTTAAAACGGATGTTATATCAATATAACTTCCTGCGTTAGTTAGATGTCTATGACGGCACTGCAGGTTTAGCCTATACGCTATAACGCGATATAGGTATCCAAATACCTAATTGGTCCATGCTCATTACGTACCGACAGGTTTCGCTTCAGCTATAGTGATACCCTCTAGTGGAAACCCAATGTTGTCGTCATCGGCGGGAGAGTCGATACCAACGCCCTCTTCTCCGACCTGAAATTTTATATTCTTAGTTTAGTTTGAAATCTAGATGGCGCATTTTTTATACTTATTTAAAGTCCTTTGAGAGATAATAATTGAAATAAACTAATAAAATGGTATATATATAATATATTTCTATTATTTTGATCCAGGATTCCACCAAACACTAAAACGTAGTGATTTATTTTGAAGTCTCAAAAGTTTATTTCTAAAACTAAAGTTTATTAAGTGGCTTTTAAACACACGATGATGAGATGCTAATTCTATCTTGTAAAGTTTCAAACAGTTAAAATGTATATATTTTAGATCAAGTGTTATATATGCTTCTCCTGCCTCAATTATAAATTTTTATTAAAATATATTTTTTAGACTAGTTACTACGATACACCTAACCTAGAATATGAATGTCATAGTCTAGTTAGTACATAATTACGTTTTTTGTACTTACATCCTCTTCATCATTTTCGTACTGCCTCTTAGATCCACTCTTAAACAAAACGTCTACATTTTCTCCAACTTCATCGATGAGCTTGATAGTGTTCGAAGCAGCTTCCCCCAAGGACGCCAGTTGGGCCCGGAACCTTTCCTTGTCACTGTATGACAAAGCGCCAGTTTTTCTCCCAAGATTATGGAGTTTCATCAAGCCATTAGACAGAGACTGCAGATTTTGCAGATTCTTGGCTAATACTTTGGATAACAGGCTCTCATCTATATTTTTAACTACATTTTCGCTGCTTATTTTTTCTTCAGATACTATGACTTCACTGACGACCACGCCTCGGTTGTTGGTCTTGACTTCTAGATACTGGCCTTTGCCGCCGCCATAAAATGGTAGGTATTGGACTGTTGCGCTATAAATACATGAAATTTTATGTAAATAATAATTAAAAGTGTTGTTCCATATAAATCATAATATTGTAGAACCATGTCCAAATGACAAGCAGTAAGAGATGTCTTACAATCTGGTTCCAATTTCCAATTGGTTGACTGTACATTGTATGTAGGTATACCTACTACATTTATTTTATAATAGGACAAACTCTTGATTTATTCGAACATTAAAAATAATACTTTGCTTTAATTTTACACAACACGTCAATCCCGTTGGCCCACACTTTTCACCTTAGAAAAAAATGGTTTTAACTCGGCACCAAAAACATGGCAAGGCATGTGTTTACATAGGCTGTCATAAGCCTAGGATTATTCCTTATATATTTATTGTTAGTTAATTCTCAATTACTAAATTTACTAAATTAATGTAAGTTCCAATAAAGTTTAAAACTCAGAGCGCCTGCGCAATGTTTTAAGGCAGTTGCGGCTGTAGATAGAAATATATTAGGGACTTTAACCTAGATGACAATCACAGACAATGCTTTGTAAAAAGTAAAAAAAATATCAAAATAACAGTTGCCCTCTGTTTACGTAGTTATGTACAGTGGGCCAAGAAAGTGGTTTACCATTTTTGACAAAAGTTTCTGCGAGCTCTAAAGATCGCTAAGGTTGACTTGACACTGGCATGGCATAATATTATTGGCAGGGGAAATCGACCTTGTTGTCTCATGACGTTCAAACGAATTACAACCTTAGGGTGGTAAACCACATTTTTGGCCGACTGTACTCTACGTTTTGCTAGGATTTTCTACAAACGATTGTCATCTTGTTTCCAGCTCGTACCAGTGAGTTTTGGATTTACCAACCGCTTTTCAGTGAAGGAAAACATCATGAGGAAACCGGAATAATCGCGATAAGGCCTGGTTTACCCTCTGGGTTGGAAGGTCGGATGGCAGTCGCTTTCGTAAAACTAGTGCCTACGCTAAATCTTGGGATTAGTTGCCAAAACGAACGCCGAGGGTCCCTGAGACGTGGCATAAGCCGGGATAACGCTAGGAAGAAAAAAAAGATTGTCGATTATTGTTCTTGTGTGATGTAATGCTTATTAACTTGTAAAAGTACCATTGAGGCCTAGTAGCAAAATACATTTTTGAATTTTGAATATTTGTCATGTTAGTTGTTCAACAGATTGTCGGAATACGAGTATGTTCCGACAAAGCCGGAAAAGTCAGTAATATTAGGAGGAGTCTGTTTCCTTGTGTGAAATTACTAGTGTATAGTACTAAACAATACGTGTAATGATCCTTGTCTATCCTCAAATAACATTACGTACCGTTTAATATGATACAGTTTTGAGAGAAATCTTTAATAATAGCATAGACGTTCCGTCCGGTTTTTAGTAGGCCAGTTTGTTCTGACAAATATATTTTTAAGCTTAAAGATACTGGAATCAATAAAGGCACAATGTATTTCGAGTTGTTAAAAAAACCCGCAAAATTAAGTATCATATTTTCTTACATAAGAGCCTGAGTGACTGTATTACTAACGTGGTATTCGATAAACAGGGGAAGTAATGTAAACAAGTATGGATGAATGATACGTTTACATTTATTGTGAAAATGGGATGAGTATGTTACTATATTATATACCTATAAACTCGAGTGTCATACGAAGTCAATCCACTAAATTAAAAGTAAATTTGATTCATTCCAACCATATGAGTACCAAATGAGATGGGGCACACATACTATATTTTATTAATCAGAAATATCTACCATCAATGGATGCACATACATTTAGCGACCTTTAAATTCATATCCCATCACTAAAAAAAATTGTCATAAAAGACAAAATAGAGTTCGACGAGTAAGAAATCTTGGGAAGAATTTGACACATATAATGTCATATTCTCAACGAAAATTTGAAAATAACATTTATTTCAACTATATACCTATTAATTAAACTAGCGTGAAAATTTTATTTGTTTTTGAAAAGTGCGTGATTCACAAGTAATTAAGATAAATCGGTTTGTTTACATTCTTTCTCATTTCTTTTAAACACATTGATTATATTATAATTGATTTTATATGATTACTTATGTGGAAGTGTATACTTTTTCGACATACATTATACAACGACACACTAACATTATCCATTAGAAAATAAAACAGCGAGGTTTTTGTCCTTTGTAATATTTAATTTTTAACATAATTAAAATAAATTACAATAATATTAATTATTACAACAACACTACCACTACCTATTTGTCTATTTAATATATTTCGGAAAACAATTTCAAGAAATCGATCGAATGTGTTTTCCGAAAACAGTGCTTTCAGTCTATAATTTCATCATTAAAAAAATATTTAAATTATTAACGATGATGAATACGAGTATATGTAATTTTATGATGAAGAAAATCAATACAAAATATGATAAGTTATGAACTATCATTACTATAACTAAGCTATTTTGTTAATGCCTCTTTTGGACTATGAATATGAAAAAACTGTTTACAAATCTATATCAGATTGTATTCATATAAGTACAAATCGGACTGGGCATGAGCGATACCGCCAGGGCCAACAACAGCGGATGCCTTCGGGTGAAATACTACATTTCCTTTCTGCCCAGAACCTATGATCACTTGAGAAACTGGATTTGCGATAGCCGTTCCTTTAGGGCCATTTATGGCATGCGCAACTGGTTTTAAAAACAAAGTGAAAGTACTGTCTCCAATCGCTGGAGACTGTACAAAGTTTAATCCATCAAAGTGATACTCTTCCGGTCGCTGATCGTATCCTCTGTATCCGTCGTATCCAGAGTATTCTTTTCCTCCAAATCTTCTCCCGAATCCCCAATTTCTAACAAGAAAGAAAAACAAGTTTAATAAAAGGAAAGAAGAAAAGAAACAGGGTCAAGATGAGAGGTTAGGAAAGCAAAAAAAAGCGTTTTTATTCAGGATGGTAGTAAATTGTGGGCCCTATAGCAACAATTTTTCCTTCTGGTATGGCTTCTAATAATCTTGGGATCGAACCGTCGGTAGCGGCCTGTTGCTGTTGCAGACGAGACACGATCGTTGATAGATCCACGTCAGTAGTGAGGGCCACGACTCGAGAGGACGGTCCGGCGACAGCGAGACCACCTGGCTGCGTGTAGGCTAGGCCACCAGGACCAACAATAGCTGCTCCTCCTTTTCCGGCAGTTGCTACTCCGCCCGGACCCGCAATAGCTACGCCTCCTCTTCTAACTTTAAGCTTATTTATAAAGAAACCAGGATTATATGTGGGTACTGTCGGCCGGCTTCCAAATAAAGAAAATCCACCCATGTGGAATCTCAAATCATCGTCTTTTGGCACAGTTTTTGTGCCCTGTGCAATTGCATCTGGTTTAACGGGCTTTGGTTTTACAGCAACAGCATCTACAGTAGGTTTCTGATTGAAAAACTTTTTCAACTTCTTTGAATTATCCTGAATTTTCATTTTAGGAGCTTCCGTAGATACAGTTCTCTTTCTGATTGCTCTTGCTTCTCTGGAATTTGCTTTAACCGATGGTACGAACAACTTAAAATTTTCATTTGTATTTTCTTCTAATTCGGTCATCCCTCCAGTTTCATCTTCTATGGCTTTTTGCTTTCTATTACACACATCAGCGTTTTGACCATATTCGAAGAAATTATTCCACCCACCACCATGTAGGAATCCGAGTAACGGATCTTTAACTAAAATTGGAAAGTATGGCGCTAGTGGCCAGTTTATATTAAAGGGTAGGGTTGGTGGTCTTTGTCGTGTTAGGAATTGCGAATCAGTTTCTATCGTATTTTGGGTATATCTATCATTTAAATCGTTTGATGGTGATGGCATGATGAGGACGGGTATACTTGTAAGATATGGAACCCGTGCCGCGGTGCTCTGAACTTGATTAGCAGCTAACAAACCGGATGGAAGCATCCCATATTGCAATGCTTTTGAGTAATCATATCGAAACTGATTAACGTTCTCATTTGGGAGGTAGTTACTCTCTTGCTTTTTTTGAACATCAGAGTAACCATTCAGTTTTCCACCAGCGATAATTTGTTGTATTTTTTCTAAAGTAGATGCATCTAGTACATAATCGCCAAGACTATGAGTTTGCGAGTTTTTATTCCTCTTCCTGTTGGGTTTCACTAAACCTTTATTAATAGCATTTATTTTATCTAAAATATCTTTTGTATTATTGCTATCGAATTCAGAGTATCTGCCTTGTTCTCGTAGCAATTCTTCATCATCGCTGAAGTCTTCTGTTTCATCAACAGGCACCGGCACGCTGTATACTGCGGGAGATGCTGGCCTGAAATAAAAAAATGTATTGTCGGTATCAGTACTTGCACTTTTAATTGATATTAGCTGTTATAGTTAAGACCATGCCCAAGCTTGTTATTAATTTAGCGTGAAACCAAATAAGAGGCCAATATCAAAATAATGAGACACATTATGCGCGGATGTTAAATTCATTGACAATTAAAACTGTATTCATTATTTCTTCCGTTAAACGGATTTTTCCTTGCAAAACTTTGTCCCGCCTTAATGTATGTCACTTTTTATTTGAACTCTTAGTAAACAGCGTCAAGCATTAATAAAAATCACCATAATACTTGAACCATAACAACGCCCGCTGAAGTACCTCCGTCCACTAGTGTATTATTGTGTGCCAAATGGATATTAATATTAAACGCAGGGCAATGAGAAGTTAGTAAGAGTAAGAGGCACTGCGGAACAAAAACTTAAAATTTCCATAATACAGGTTTGTTAACTATCTACTGTCATAGTATTTTGTATCATATAAAAAATGTGTAAATCGAGATATAATATTAAAAATTCTAAATATGCTTTGAAGAACAAGAGTTTCCCGTTTAGTAAATTTCCGTTTAGATTATGAATATCAAATCATTTACCTATAGTAGTTACCATTTATGCTATATAAGCCTTAACCTTGTATAATTGCATATGAAGTCGGTTGCTCCAAATCATGTCAACTTTTAAACTTTAGCTTAATTTTATTGTTTGTTAACTTTTATAGGTCTAAAATGATCGTCAACTGTGTCTAAAAAAAATATTTTTAAGATCTGGGGTCTTACCATGACGTCTTAACGCAATTCAGTTGACGACATAATTTGAGTCGCTTCCATACAACTGAGCCTAAACTGAACCTAAACTAAATCGCGCTAAGACGTCATGGTAAGGCCCCTTGACGCTAATAGGAGTTTGATGCAATAAAAGTGATATTCAATGTCTTTACATTCCTCTTACTCCTTCACGGACATTCTCCACGATTGTGTGTGTTAGTTGTGCTTTTTTTTACATGTGCATTGTTTTACTGATCTACTATTCTAAAGCCCAAAACTTTTTACATGTGGGTATAAATGACACTATATTATTCATATTGTAATAGAAAAATGGTTTGTTTTTCTTTTACATTAAACTCAATCAAGAATATAACTAATTAAGTGGAATTCTTAATGTCAATAATTAAAAAACTTGCATTTATGTAAATTAAAATAGGTTCTTACTCGCTGTCAGAAGGCCGCGAAGAAACTTCTAAAAGGCAGCATGCCACCATCACCTGAAATTAGATAACATAGATATTAGTAAAAATAGAATTATTTACGAAATGTCCTACGCTCATTCAAGAGTAATTAGCCAGATTATTCGAGTGGTTATCGTTATTTGTTACTTTGACATACAAACGTGTTTGATAGATAAGTTATAGAACTTACTGGATATCAAACATAAATTACCTAATAACTATAATTAAAAGGCGTGTTCAGTTTAAAAATAAACAGGTCTTATTATAAAATTTATAAATAAATACTGAGGCATTACTAATCCGAGACTAGCCCGAAACTCTTTACCAAAAAACGATTAACGAAAGTTTCAAAAAGTTTGTAACGCTTTGTTATTATAGCTTCAAAAACGATAGTTGCTCATTTATAATAATGTTCGAAATTCTAAATGTATAATTCACGTCTACTGTTCAATAACAATAAATAAAGACACTATCTCAAAAATTTAATGTAAATACAGAGATAAAAGAAATTGTAAGACCCGTTTTTTTACGACGAAAAATAATTAGTACTCGTTCTATATGAAAGAGGAGTTCTTCATATTCTATTTACTATCAGAATAACTACTGATAACTAACGTAGCATCTACGAATATAGATTCGTACACCGCTATTCATTTTTAACAGCGTTCTAATTCACACAATCTATTGTTTCGGAAACAGCTGCTATAAATGCAAATTCGCCAAATTTTCACCTGGCCTGGTTTCCCAAACAATACAAAGGAAAACACTGATAAGTACTTGGATGTAGTGTATTACCCTATATTAGTGATGAGTCAAAAAATTATAAAACATTTATTTGCGAAATATATACAGTAAGTGTAACTTATCTAACTACCTACCTCTACCTACAGTAGTTTTTCGTAGAAATCGCGAAACGTCTGGTTGATGTTACTGGTGACCGAAGAGCTGGTGGCTTCCTCGCACAACGTATCAGCATTGCGATACAACGAGGAAATGCCGCCAGCATCCTAGGTACAATGCCTCAAGGACCTATTTTAGATTTAAATTAGTTAGAGGTAGGTAGTTAGGTATGTCAAAAAATAATGTAAACATCGAACAACAAATAAATCGAGTAGCACACGATTGTTACTAGTAAGTAGAGTCAGACCAATCTATTTTTGCATCGTTTTTGATATTAGAGACTGCGCAATTGTTATTTTAAACGTCAAATATCGATGTAATTATGAAGTTTACCACTTTTAAAATCTGTGATACGTGATATCAGAACCGGTGCAAACTTAGCTTAGTCAGACTCTACTTTAAAATAACGATTCGTTCAGACACACTACTGTCTCAAACAGTTTATTTACACAGCTAAAGATCATGTTCATTTTAGTTCAAAAATAATACAATTTTTCCTAATGTCTTGTTTCTAATAGGCAGCTTACTGAATCTTTCCTTTTATAATATATTACTTATTCTTTTAAAGTACTCACTTGCATATGTATAATATATACTGTCATATATCCAAGGTCATCAAACTTACAATTATTTAATACTATTAGGTCCATTAAGTGCATTGGCACAACTATTAATCTAGAATAATATAAGACGATTATATTATTCTGCCTAATTAACTTAAAATATTTCACGTAATGCAAAATAAACAGGGAGTTTATCGACCTCGATAAAAAACGAAACTTTAAACGAATCCTTAATTTAGAAAACCGGCTTCGATTTCTCTGTATTTGTTTAGCAGGGACGGGAAGTTACATTGCACAGCCCACATCCAAGCAACTCTATCTTCACACCATTCAAGACATTTTTGAGTTTTTCCAGTATTTTAGTCTGTACAATGTTCACATTTTATAAGTAGCCATTTAAGTATATTTCATTCTAATAAGGTAAACAAACACAATATAATATGAACACTTTATTGCACACCTCCCACAAATGAAAATACAGTTCCAAAAAAAAGAACAAGACAGAATATTAAGAGATAAGAACAGGTGGTTTCATCCCTAAAGAGCTATCTCTTCTAGACAATCACAACCAACAAATAGGTACACAAAATTAATATTTGAAATTAAATGTATTTATGTTTTTTTCCTGGCAGCCTATAAGTTTTTTCACTATAGCCATATTTCTGATACTTTACTCTTTTTGCTTTAAAAATCCTGAATGAGGAAACACAAATTAAACAAGAATGACTTTACTTTACAGAGTAAAGAATAAGATCAAATTAATAACATCACGTTTAGAATCACTTAATTATACATTGGCGAGATGTGAAAGTGCTTCGGATAGTCGACTAGTGATCGCTTTTTTCGTCTAAAGAGAAACTTTTTGCACCTCACGTTTGCGCCGAACTTGACTTCGCGAAGAAAGTGAGACCTAGCACAGACCTAGCACAATAGACATCCTAAATTAAATGTAATCTAAATACTAAAGTTTTAAGAAGTAAGAAGTCCTGCAAATATTCTGTCCTGCACATTTTGATGGGCATTCTAATGATGGTCTAGATCTTAATAAAGATGATTTAAACGTTTGTATTGATCAACTTTTTTGAAATATTTGAAAATAGTCAAAAACTTTGTTTGACCAACACTACTTTCATTTCTAAGTCTATCATAGCTAACTGTGTCAAATGGCATGAGTGGGCCGAGAGCCAAAACCATAATATTGACCATATAAGGTAAATACTGAATGAGAACTCTATCCCGAGATAGCGTTTACTGATAATATAATACGATAAATAAATACTCTTCATTCCATAAATACAAGCGTGTTTATATGTATATTCCATCATTAATCTCAGTTTAGAAAACTACGTTTCTATTTAAAGGAAGTTTAATGCTTTAGCAATATTATCGAATGTAAACTATCTTGAGAAATTTAATAGGTACTATTATAAATTACTGATAACACTCATATAAGTTTAGTCCGTACGTGGAACATATTTCGGAAATCATAGGAGTCCATTATCAAGCTTTGTGTACAGTGTGCGAAGACCCGCCTGACAGTGACATTGATAAAAAATACAGTCATTCCGTCTTGCATAGACAAAACATAAAAAAACGAAGGAAATTAAAAGATTAAAATGCATGTTTAATATGTGTTCAGACACTTATCACCTTAGCGTTGTCATAACACCTTTGCAAATCTATATAAAAACTTTCTGATTGTTGGTCCGTTTAATAATGTTAAGAGAATCCTAAGTTTACAAAGTTATTAGACATATAATTATTTAAGGGTCATTGACCCTCACCTCATCTTACCTACGTATATACACACGTACCGGTTAAAAAATAACCGGTCTCAGGACGCTGGATTACCTTTAAAGGTATAATTTGGGTTTATTTAAGTTATTATTAAGAAACTGAACTCGGGCGTGTGCTATTTATTTTTACAATTACAACGAGTTTACTCGGACGCAAAACAACTTTTTTTAGTAATTTAAGTATAACCTAGTTAAATTATGCAGGTAAATTAAAAACAATAGGTACAATACCTCTTATTGCATACCTTGCAGTCCATCTAATAATTGGTCTCCTAACCTAGTCAGTAATAACCCCGCCTACGAAGCCGGATATCCCGTTCCCGGGTTCGCATCTTGCTCAGGACATTTATTTTATGGTTATCATGAATACTTTGTTTTTAAGTACCTAGTGGAAGTTTTCCATTATGTGTATTTATGTTATGTTTGATGTGTCGTCGATTAGTACTCACAACCACCCGTATTGAGCGTACTGTGTGGTATAGTCGATTTGTGTAAGATTATCCTATGATATTTAATTATTGTACAAGAACAGACAAAACAAATTGTGTTGGGAGAAAACAGCAATAAAAAAAACACAAATTGCCCTTCAGTCAATGTATTACTAGGTTTATAAGTCCTCTGGGCATTGTAGGCCAACCTTTGTTTTTGTTTTTAATTATTTTTTATATTTTTGTATGTAGGTAGGTAGTTTGCACAAGTAACTTTGTTGATTGACGGGGACAATTCGCATTCTCTCAGTCATCATCTTAACCCTGTGAAAACGAGTGCTGTAAAGGGCTAGAGCTAGGGTCATGGCGTTAATAAACGCGATTAATCCGTTTTAAAGTGTTTAATTTCAATGAATAACAAACGCGGTAACAGAAGACAATATTATGGTTAGTTAAAATTGCCCTGAATCCACCAAATCACCGCAATCAATAATCGCCTTTGTCAGAAGTTTAGATAGGTACTACAATTATATTTGATAGGTAGGTTATCCTATAACTTCTTCCAGTAGCACAGAATGGTATGAACTACTATCTGTATGTTTACTATCAGCGCAACATCACAACTGCCGTCAATAACGGAAGGTAACGACGTCCTTATCTAAGTGTTTAGTGTGGATGGCACCACTTTAGATGAGACATTATATGGTAGATAAGAGTATGCAACGGATTTACAGTTCTCAAAAGAAAACTGGACAAGTGAGCGTCGGCGTCGTGTAATTTCTGTATAAAACCGACTCATGCTTCAACAGTTTCGTTACGCTAACTTTATTGTGATATCTAGTTGAGATTTGTATACTTAATCGTTGTAGATCTGACAGAATAAAATGAAAAAATACGTTTATTGTATGTGTTATGTTTGTGGCCCTTTGAGAAACGGACCCTAACTTACTTACTTTACTTAGGGCCACTTGCACCACCCGGGGTTAGCTACAATACCTGTAGTTACGCGTTTTTTTGTATGGGATTTAACAGCTTAACTCTGGGTGGTGCAAGTTGGCCTTACTTAGTAAGGAAGTGTCCTATAAATTAATTTCAAGTTCGTTTTTCGTAAGTAAAAATAAGTAAATAAGCATATTATTTGGACTATATTAAAATGAGTTCATATTTTTAATAAAATTATATATTCGTGTAATAAAATTATTCAGAACAGATGCCGTACGTAAGGATTCAGTTGACGACCTTAACTGAGTGGCTTCCATACAACTTAGCCTAAACTAAACCTAAACTGAATCACAGGAAGACGTCATGGTAAGGCTGATGACGGCATGACTCGTCTGAGACAAATAATTCGTTCAAAAATAAGTTTGTGGCCAAAGTAGCCTATTATGTCAATGACACTTATTCGTACATTGGACGTGATAACATGATAACTCGGTCAACAATGACATAAAGTCAGTCTATGCTAAGTTTCCTAGTTTTTGATAGCACATACTGTGAAAGAGTTAAGTAAACGTCATCATTTCCTAGAAGTTTGACGTTTAAAATAACACTTTCAAGTTTGACAGTTAATTTGCTGAGAAAAGATAACGTGGTTTGACTATAAGTACATTGTGGTCAAAAGTAGCCTTTATGGCACTAGGGCTTTACAACCAAGATTATTTAAAAACAGTGTCATACTCGGGTTAACGATTGGAGCGTAAACTTTCAAAACCCGTTTGGGTAAAAGTTCTGGTTGTCAGTTGAAATCGTTTATTGTCTTAGACAAATGTCCATCATTTTATGACAGGCGTGTGTGGCAGATTGATAGTCGAGAACGATAAAGTTGACCATCGTATGCTCATACATGAAGCCAATACAGACTTAGGTTTTGATGCCAATTAGATATCATTTTGTTTTCATTCGTTTGTGCGTTTCACGCACTTGTTTGTGTTATTGGCGCGAAGAGAAACGCACTACTGATTCATAATGAACATATTTTTGTCAATAGGTATTTATAACTATATCATTTGTGTCTAAATTAGAATTTAGCGTGTAGCTCGTGACATTTTAATATTATATACAATAAGATATACGAGTATATGTGCGAAAATAGAAGGTTCGTGAAAGATATGAGAGCTAATTAACGGCCTCTCTAGCCTAGTAGTGCCTAGGAAGCTGGCGGTCTCGGGTTCGAATCCTGGTAAGGGCATTTATTTGTGTGTTTATCACGAATATTTGTTCCTGAGTTATGGACGTTTTCTATGTATAAATGTATGTATTTATCCATGTAAGTATGTATATCGTCGTCTAGTAAATACCCATAGTACAAGTTTGCTTAGTTTGGGACTAGTTCGATCTGAGTGAGATTGTCCCAAATATGTATTTATTTAATTATACTTTTGCTTCTCTTATTATTGTTTTACAATTTGTTATACAATTAGCATTAACATGCCAAAAAAATTTTGACAAAAGAATTTGTTAAGTTGTTAACTTATATGTATACATCCAAAAAAGATCACATGGGTTCATTCAGTATCATTAAAATAAATCGCCAATACAGTTATTTTTTAAGCCAATGAACTGTGAGATTTTCCTCCTTAAATTTTGAGACGTATTTTTTGTTACATAACGAAAGCGAAATTCATATGATAAAACCGGCTCAGGGCATTCAGTTCTTCGTAGGGTTCCGTAATCTTATTATTGGGTGGATTTCAAAAAAAGTGTACATTTCAAAAAGAAAAATGTCCTCATCATTAAAAAATCTGTATAAAAATAAATATTGCAGTCACACGCATTCTAAGTAATTCATAATATAGCACACCTTATATTTTAGTAGGATTTTTATACCGTTAATGAATATAATCAGTAAAAGTATGTTAGAAAGAATAAAAACTAAAATATTGTTTTTTTCTCCCATACAAAATTCATATGTCCTCACGACACCCCGCGGTAAACAAAAATTCATAACTTTAGCATTGAAATGAATCGTGTGGTGATTTTTTAAGGAGTTCTTTAATATACACAATTGTTTGTAGAAAATCATTTTTTAGACGATTTCTGTATTAAATAAATAAATAATAAATATTCTGGGACAATTTTACACAAATCGACCTAGTCCCACGGTAAGCTCAATAAGGCTTGTGATGTGGGTACTAGACGACGATATATATAATACATAAATACATATAAATACTTAAATACATAGAAAACATCCATAACTCAGGAACAAATATTCGTGATAAACACACAAATAAATGCCCTGACCAGGATTCGAACCCGGGACCTCCTGCTTCGTAGGCAGGGTCAGTACCGACTAGGCTAGGAGGCCGTTGATCTAGGCTAGGAGGCCGTTAATTATATGTTTAACAAAATCCTATGTTCGGGGACAAATTTCGTTCCATTGTGTTACACAGCTGTGTTACGCCGTACCAAACGGTTAAATTATTATTATTATTTATTTACCATTAACATTAGCACTTACAGTTATACCTTACATGCTAACAGGCTATTGTTTAAAATACGTACAAGTCAAAAATAAACATAAGAATTGAAAATAATGATGGAATTTTACAATATTGTCTGAAATGTCTGAATGTCAAGTTGAATACAATAGGTTAAAAAAAATTAAAGAATATGGAACATAAAATATGGAACATGAAAAAAAAATAATTAAAAATGATTACATTAAAGATGTCAGTGGAATAAGAATTTAACACAAATCCAGAATAATATTATTAATTTATATGAAACATACATAGTTAGGTGGTTATGGAGCTTGTTGTGACAATTTTTTCCAGATAGCAATACGAAGCGGTCAAAAATTTTGATTGTGGGCTAGAAAATAAATGCGAAATATGAACACACCAGTGATATAGTACGTCTGGCAACAATTCTAGGTTGTTGTTTTATTGAATAAATAATAATAAAAATAATAATAAAGTGTGTTTTCGTATTTTGTCGAAAAAATTACCAAATTTGGATCTAAGTTTAAAGCATGAAGCTTATTGTTTTTTCTCAGTATTTTTACATAATTTGGTAGATACATTACTTGACTATACACATAGGATTCACAAATCCAGAAATTATTTGTCTTCTTTTGTCTACATGAGGTGAAACACGTGGTGATACCCATTTTTGCTTCCATTGTGTGATTTTTGTGTTACGTAACTAAACTTAAGGATCGTTCACATTGCAATTTTCAACCAACTTCCAAAAAGGAGGAGGTTCGCAATTCGTCGTGTTTGAATGTTTCAGTGGTTTTTTTTAAATAAACATTGTTTTATTTCCATGTATTTGCCAAATTTACAAAAAAAAAACAATTATTTCCAAGTTCTATGAAAATCAATTATAGATCTTCACATAAAACAAACTTTTTTTGTACTTGTGAAGTAGTCCTTATAATTTCCATTGTGATATTTGTGGCACATTTTTGTGAATATTCCATTGTGTTATGTACACTTTTTTTGAAATCCACCCTATTATTATCTTGAAAATTAGGAATACATTTCGCGGCAGTTTTTTTTTACTTCCAGCAAATGACTTTTTTGGGAAGCTGATAAATGTTTCCATCGTGTTAAAAATATTTCTATTTTAATTCTATTTTAAGTTGTATTTTCATGTTTTTTAAGGTTTTTGGACAGAATTATCTCATATCATAAATACCTATATGATCATATCAA
This sequence comes from Lathronympha strigana, assembly GCA_949128165.1. NCBI lineage: Eukaryota > Metazoa > Arthropoda > Insecta > Lepidoptera > Tortricidae > Lathronympha > Lathronympha strigana. Next base: position 6,057,666 of record OX421907.1, on the reverse strand, counting down.
TGACATCCACAAATAAAGAATTGTACCTAATTGTGACGTCACGCGAAACTTTAATGCGCTGCATTTCTGCCATTTTTCATTTGACGAACAAAAGAAAAAATATGTGTCGAATACTTTTTAATAATCTAATTGACGGACTATTTTTTTTTGTCTAGCCTTTTATATAGGTACTTGTGATGTAGATTTAAAAAAACAGACTTTTAACTATATAAAAATATAAACTTAATTTTGAGGTAAATTAATGCGTTTTCTAAAAAATTGTGCATATGCGTAGAAAATGCCGTGCTCGTATATTGAGTTGTGTATCTTATGGACGACAGTAAATAAAAAACACATCGGTTGTAGTGCTCCGTACAAAACTTTTTATGTAAAGTCATTAGAACTGGCTATTGATGCCAACGCTTCGGCATGGATAAATGATGTGTTTACCACGAGTTTGAATGCTGTAGAATACTATACTAGCGTCTACGTCAACTCAGTGTGTTATCAATGTTATCATGCTGGCTAGTCTCTTCTCATCTTGCTCGTACTTGCTGGCGGGATTGTAGTACTAGATGCGAAAACGAAAATAACGAAACGTTAACGACACATCGTTTACTACGTACAGCTCACGAGCAGATTTTTTGCGATTTACCACGGTAAGCCCAAACAGCCATCTTCTATCGAGATCGAGTCATGCGTCAATCTCACACTTATGCACACTACGGTGCAGTTCTAGTAGTAGTAACGCTCGAGTGCAAAAATATATGTATCGAAAAAAACATCTCATATATCGTACTAAATACTACACTTTTATTATACTCAAATAAGATTCTAAGGGACATTTTTGAGTAACGTGTGTACACCAAGTCAAGGACTTTTAATAGTTTTAATTGTTAAGCCATTTAGGTCACACGACTTTACGCTGGACATATTTTCAAAGTCGTGGTATTGAACAACCAAATTGACTTGAACCCTAAACGGCTCTACACAATTACTTGTTAGAAAATGACAGCTACAAAGTTAATTTTTAAGTCATGACCATCTTAGACTTTCAGGATTAAGTTCTATGTATAGATACTATTAGCCGGATCATCTAGGTAATGTACGGACATCGGTTAAATGATCCGGCTTAGTGTCTATGTTACTATCGGAGGACCTGTAAGTGGATACGCCATTAAACTGGTTCAAAAAACGACCCCACAATAAACACTTTAATTGGTTTATACTGGTTTGGAAGTCAGTAAGGCTAATAAAAAAAGTCAACAGTAATACCAGGGCACACTTACTAGAGAACTTTGCTTGCCAAAAAAAGTTACCTAACAGGTTGTTTTGTATAATCTTGGCCGGAAATGGACATCGCACATTTGGATTAGCATGATTATGTACACCCGCGTTCAAAAGTGCATGGGCTATGTATTATGTACCTATTTTTTATTAAGTATATTCATAGGTACCTATTTAAAAAGTCAAATTGTTATTTAATTTGTAAAAGCTTGAGTATTCTTTCTTTTTATAATATATGTTTATGTTTCTCAGAGAAACATTTAAATTATTGTACCTATATATAAACAATATTAAGTACCTACCTTCCTAGTATTATAAAATAATATACGAGTATAGATACCTACCAACCGGCAAAAAAATATTACTTAACCCTCATCGTGTTCGTGTAACAGTAATATCCGAATATATGTACAAATATCGATAAACACCAGCAAAAGTCAATGAACTTTAAAAACGAAATAAAAAGTACCTAATACAAATCACATAATTGACCTTGCTAAAATGAAATATTCAAAATAAAACAAAAACATAAAGGTTTAACTTACCAAAAAAATAATCCACGAGTGTTGCGCCATTGTAAATACTAAAAATGTATAAGTAATTGTTAAAATGTATGTGAAATCGGTCGGCGTCGGCACTCGTGCGCAGGCCACTTGCGAATGTGGATCTCGGAGGCTTCGCGGCAGCTTTTGCCAACGCCGCGCGCGCCCGTACCACGGGTCACTTGAGAAAGTGTGTTCGAGTGGTTTGCTGTGGTTTTTATGATGCATATTCATTCGTGTTTTCGCATAAAGATAATGCATGTCTTTTGTATAGTTTATGGAATGTGTTTTTTTTATGTCAGCAGTAGAGGCGAGTGAGGCATCATAATTATTGACATCTTAAATTACCTCAATAGGCAAACCCTAATATTAATAGACTTATTTTCATTAAATCAAGAATTAAGAAATTGATTGATTGAAAAACTGTCGCCAGCGGTGTTTCCGGACCGATACGACCTTCAAACCTTCAAGAAAAGAGCGTACTCCCACCTTAAAGGCCGGCAACGCACTTGCGACACCACTGGTGTTGCGGGTGTCCATGGACGACGTTAATCGCTTACCATCAGGCGATTCGGTTGCTCGTTTGCCACCTATAGCATAAAAAAAAATCGTATTTCTCATATCCGTATTTGATATATATGAAAATGCAGTCGATATTGAAAGTTGGACTTTATTACACATGTCAAATACGTTACGATCTTCAAGCAACACAGGGAGGGCAGTCAGTTCCCGTCTGTCGAAGTTCAAGCCCATATGGACATACGCTGGTCTGTGTGTGACTCAAAAATAGATCGAAGTGTGAAAGATTTGTTAGTGTAGTTTTTGTATGAATTGTGTTGAAAGTGCGTCTGCATGCACGTTTCCCCCCGCAAAAAGTGACAATATATACAATACAATACAATAACTCTTTATTGCACCTCAAAACAACAAAAATAACACAAACTGGTATAGATTACACATGAAAAGAGGCAAACAACAGGCGGTCTTATCGCTAAAGAGCGATCTCTTCCAGACAACCTTTGGGTAGAGGAGACACTACACTAAGAAAAGTATACATACAGTAGGTGGTGCAAAACTGGAAAAAGTATTATGTGAGAACCAAAATATATGACATAAACAGAAAAAACAAATCTACAAAAAAAAGAAAACAAACACACACACAATTACATATACATACATATATTATGTTCATATATTTTGTACGGTAAGATGTCACTTTGCCGTATGCCTTTCCACGTGCTGGAATCCAGTGTTGCTGGCCCTATTCTAGTATTTTTATTAAAATGAAGGTTAATTATCACGAATATGTCCAATAAGAGTAATATTCGAAAGTTGTTGAATAGTCCGCAGACAATCTGTGTCAGATAATCATTCGAGTAACCAGAGTACGGGCAGGGTTAATAATGTGAAAGTTGGACCATCCTGTCAATTAATAGCTTTTACAACTCATTATACTTATTTCGGTGGATATTTATACTTTCGTGAAAAGTTACAATAACACGGTCTCGTTTTAGTCAAAATATTATCAGTTATTTTTAACCAGCTCAATGAAGTGAAAGGGTGAATTTATAATACTATTTAGCAGATAAGTTTACTGCGCATTAAATTCAGTCGCTGATTTAGATCAAATTTAAAAAAAAGAATGCTAGTGGTATTTGTCCCTCTTTTCCTTCCTGGTGGTGCAGAGCTGCAGAGTATGTGCGGTGTCGATAAAATGTGTTTTTCCCCTCACTAGCTCGGAAAGCGCTGTTTTGTCCTTTAAAACTAACGTGGAAAAACGCATTTTATCCACATGTGGAGCAAATTAATCTAATTCCTATCACTTACCACCAGTCCAGTATAAGTGATTCCTATATGCCCATAGTAAATATGCGCATTCGGAGGTCACGCCTTAAATTGGTCATGTGATCATGTCTTATCCCGCACTTGGTAAGCTGTTGGCAATATCTAAGTACCAGGAGCGTACCTACTTACTCTATGTCTATGCCAAATTTTGAAATTGATTTTTCATGGTTTCTTCAAGATAACTTACATGTGGATAAGATTTATAATCGTATGTAGTCTGTATTTTCCTCGCAATAGTAAGGGGAAAATGTTGTATTACACTCGGCGGAAAAGTTTGTTCAACTGTCGTGCCTTGAGACCCTCGTAAAGCTCAAGATTCCAGTTATTGAACCACTCGCTACGCTCGTGGCTTAATTTTGGAATGTTTCGCTTGCTCGGGTCTCAATATAACCCCGAGTGTTAAACAACAACTTTGCCCCCTTGTATAATAAATAACTATTTCCGTCCTGCCTTGTAAGGTAGCAGCGTTAAAAGTTATATTGTTCCTACATGCTGTGTTAGTAAACAAACAGCAATAAATGATAGGTAAATTGGTTATTTTCAAAGTATTATTTGAAAAGCATACTCATATGAATAGTAGGTATGAATACACGTAGTCACTTATTAGCACCAAGACAGCCTATTTGTGTTATGTAGGTACGTAGTATTCTCTTTTAGTGTAATATTTTGTGACCATTGCAGGCCCAGCGGCAAGCGCGTGCGACTTTCAATCTTAAGATCACGATTTCAAATCATAGCGGCTCGTACCCATGACTTTTTCGACGAACGAAATATAATTTAATATTAACCATCGCTTTTCGGCGAATGAAAACATTTACCGGAGTAATGCCAATAAGGCTTAGTTTACCCTCTGGGTTGGAGAGTCAGATGGCAGTCGCTTTCGTAAAACTAGCGCCTACCTCGGGATTAGTTGCCAAATCGGAATCCTATTTTAAGATTAGTTGCCAAAGTGGACCCCAGGCTCTCCCTGGGCCATGACATAAGTCAGGAAAACTACTTTCAGGTATTAGCAATAAGACCGCTGTTATTTACTTTTGGGCCTTACCATGACGTCTTAGCACGATTCAGTTTAGGCTTAGCTGTATGGAAGCGACTCAGTTTAGGTCGACAACTGAATCGCATTAAGCCGTCATAGTGAGGCCCCTGTTATTGTTTGTTATGTTCCTACCAATATTCTCTTTTGTTGTAATAAATAATTTTTGGTCTGCGCAATAAAGAGCTATTATTGTAACGTATTTCATAATCGTTATAATACAACCTATCCTACTACCAATATTTTACCAGTTGCTTTTCGGTGAACATCGTTAGGAAACATGCTTACATCTGCGAAGAAATTTTAAGACGTATGTGAAGTGCCCAACCAGCGTAGGGACTATAATCCAAACCCTCTCGAGCTTGAGAGGAGGCATGTGCCCAACAGTGGGACGTATAAAGACTGGCTTATTATTATTATAAATAGGAAAAATAGGTATGCCAATTGAGTCGCTTAAATAATGCGATTTTGGTATTAAAAAAAGGTAATAAGATATATCTATCTTGAATAGCTGTTGATAGGTTTAATGGATTTAACCGAGTTTGAAGTTACGCGACACAATTCCTAAGTAAATATTGACAAGTGAATGACTTACTTACATTGCTTATTTTTATTTCATTATGTTCAATACAAGGAGATGCCATCGTATTATTTATCTTCTGCCAAAAGAATATGCCGAAAAATTATATCATTGTATGGGTTGATAAGTCTATTACTACGTAACCGTGCGAATAGCCATACAGCCACAAAAAATCGGCAGAATATGTTTGTATAAGAAATGTAACATCCTCCTGTTATACCTTTACCTTCGTTTAACCTTCTTTAATACCTAGCCGCTCAAACTGATAAAGTAGTTTGAGCGGCTAGGTAGTCTTTCGAGCAAATTAACTGTCAAACTTCAAAGTGTTATTTCAATTGTCAAAATTTTATGAAATCGTGACGTTTACTTAAAACTTTCACAGATTGTGCCACGTCTGCGCCATCAAAATCTATTAAACTTAGCTTACTTAGATGGACTCTACCTAAATAACTTTTCCGTCCGACGTACCATTTTTGAGCTCGGCGCAAAAAACTGGAAAATGACCGAAAATTTGGCAGTTTACTTGGCTCTCAAAATTCAAACTCAACTTTTGGAATTGTGCAAACTCGGTGGACACCTTTTAAGGACCTAATTAATGTATTAAAGCGATATCCAGCTAACTGGGAATGAGTTCTTGGATATTTTGTAATTTTCTTGGGCTATTATGACAGCTCTATGATTTATTTATATTGTAACGAGCACTCTGCTAAATCGCGAACTTAAAACAGCAAAGCTACATAACATATGAGTGATCTGGTAGATAAACCAGGTAGTAAAGATGTTTATCGAAAGTCTTAAAACTAGCCTTTTTAATGAAAGTTACCTTAGACAGGTTGAATAGCAACACCAAAAATGAAAGTTTTTAAAGTTTACATTTGCCTCTTAAATCAACTACTTACTCAGTTGGTTTCATTCGATATACAGAATCTAGAAAACATTTATCAATGTTTATTATTGATAGGTACTAAATAAGTTTTGTGGCAAAAAATTAATGATTGATACAAGCTTTTATCGCTAACTATACTTTCCTTTCCACAGTCAACTTATACTAAACGAGGTAAGACTAAGAAACCCAAAAAACAATGGGGTTTGATTGTTTCAGTTGCTATGGCCACCTCCGCGCGGTCTCCATCATCCGATCAGCTCGATGGGACCATAACATTGTATTGTCATCTAACCTACATATCTAAGCACTTGAAGTTTCAAGTTATTCAAATACAGTGTGACGCTGGTTTTCGATGAGTAGATACCCAGGTATCAAAATAATACATTCAAAAGCCAGGCTTTTGAATGTATTATTTTGTGTTAGGTTAGATTTTAGTTCGCGCTTAAGTTTCATTTGATGTATTTTATTTATATTTAAATATAATAGTTTTAAGGAATTTTTAATTAAGAAAGCCAAAACTAAGTAGGTAATAAAAAAACAGTAGTTCATCGAAAATCAAACAAGCTACTAAGTACTTCAAAAAAGCTACCCCTGTTCGGACTCACCGAGCGTTCGGATCTGTATGTAAGGTATAAAACTAACCATATTCTGAAAAAAAAAAGATTGACATGCGTGTGAAAGTACTAATATTGTATTTTAATAAGCTAAATATGGTTACAATATCTGGAACTACTGTTATTATTATATGTTTGTATCACATTTTTTGGGCCAATGAGGTTTCCACGATTTTTATCGTAAGACAACGTGAACAACTTTTTTCTCTTAGGGATATTTTTAAATATCGTCATGCAGTGTTATTTAATTTATTAAATGAAGTTCATAAATATATCTGAATGGTTATTTATTTTAGTTGATCAGATTCTGTTGAACATGGCAGTAGACCTGTGGAACTTTTGATGATGACGATGGGTTACAATGGTAGACTTATGTTATTTTATAAATTAGGTATTCATATTATATCTTAACGAAGTACCTTCCAAGAGAGATCATACGTGAGGGCTACAAACCTCCTTCAAGGAAGCTGATTGCATTGTTTTGTTACGCAAAAGCAAAAGGTAACAAGAACTAACAAACTACATAATAAAAATAACTTTTTGTACTCCGGCATAAATATTGCAACTGGTTTACCCAGAATTACAAACAGTGCTTAAGATTCAAGAGATGGGCTGCAATAATTACATTGTGTTTGTATAGCTGCATATGTTTCACTTACATCTAATTTTAATAAACATTGTGTTTTTGTGTATTGACACACATAAGTACGGTAAGTTACAAAGATTTGAATACCTACAGCCAAAGTGCCAAGATATGTATACAGCATGCCTACCACGAACATCGAGAATTGGCATTGACGGGAAAACCTCTTTGTCACTCCAATATGCAAGTGTGACAGAGATGGAGATACAAATCCGCAATCGTTCGATTTTCGTGGTATAGGCCCAGGACTTTATTGCCTGAAAATTAAGGTCGTGTATACATATTTTTGGCACTTTGGCTGTATTCATAATCTTTGTAGCTAACTGTACCTACTTAATTATTGGATATAAAAAAAATCCAATTTTAGATAGCTTTATGTAATAAGTATTCAATTATATATTAAGCATTAAATAAGTGAATATAAGATAGGTACAGTCAAGTGCATAAATATGTATCGACAAAGTCGTCTGATAAAGTATGGAACTACGCTCTTCTTTGACCGGAAAAAGATGCTATGGGCCATATTTTTGAAGACGTTGTGTGCACCCATATACTTACATTTTACTATAATTACTGATACAAATACGATTAACGCCTACTATAACAATAGGCGACTAGGGAAGACACTCGATAAATTCGTCTTACTGTAAAGTTGCTTTTTGCCATAAGCAACTTTAAATATACCGTTGGTCTCATTTAACCTCTTCATACTGTCAAACATAGATTTAAGAGATAATCATTATCTTGCATCTCCAATATAATTATAATGTACACTAATAACTTAATTATAGGCAACAGTTTTTGTGAATAGTTTTTGAATGGTCGATTAAGCGGTGTATGTAAAAAAAACTTATCATTTATCACAATCTTTTAAGGCATCGATTGAGAGGATGAAAGACGGTGCCGTTACACGTTCTGTAGGACACAACAATAACAAATAATTTAAAAAAAAATTAAACAATACGAATCTTGTAGTGTTTTGGCACAATAAACAACATTTTCATTTTTAATCTATGGTATATTAATACCTTTAAAGGAGTAATTCTTGTATAACTATACCTACATATTTATAAATATCTCGGCAATCTTGGCGGTTGAGATGGAAATTTGTATAATAGAGTTTTTTGGGGGCGAAAAATTTATCTAGCTTATACCTATGAAAATACGGCTTCTAGAGGGTTTCGGGCAACGCCCATCGATAGGTCGCGCTTGACACACTTTAATAAAGATTAAGATCAAGTCGCGTTGAGAAAAGTGTCTTATCCATATAAAATACACACTAAATACTAAATACAGACCTTTGGAATCTAAATACCACTTCAATATATTCAAACACAATGCAATTCAATACAAGGGAGTATTTGTATTGTATCTTTTTGACATCGTTAGCAGCAGGGCTCTTTATTTTCATGCCGGCTTCGTCATAATGACGTATATATAAACACAGGATGTTTTGATACGAAATGAGTTAATGACAGATAAAATCTTTAAACTTTCGATTCTAACGTCAACGTAACAGTTTTGACACTATTCAATCACAGCCACATTAACAAAATGTAAGCAACGTTACAACTTTAATTTACTCAATAAATATTTTTTATTTTATTTTATTTTATTTTACAGCATTATTCTTTCAATCATAAAACCTAAAACATGATGTATGAACCTTGACGTCATTTGTCTGTCATCGGCATGAAAATTACGGGCCCAGGGTGCCTAGCCAAGATGCCAATCGCTCACGCTCAGTTGCTAACGAAACGCAACTGTCATTGTCACACTAATAAGGAAGAGTGATAGAGAGAGGTAGCTGCGATACGTTATTAAGCGTGAGCGATTGGCATCTTGGCTACGCACGCTGGACTATGGTGCGAGCGAGACGTGTTACTAGTTATGTCAACCCTCATGTTGGTTTTTGTCTCATTTATGTCTAGGTACTCCCATTTTTGTTTTTATCTATATTTGTTGTTATAAGAAGAAAGGAATGAACCGCTAACACATGTAGGTAGGTGTTAATACTTGCTATCTTAGTCCATACCTAGATGCGGTTCCTACCAAATATGCATTTGACAGTGCAATAAATTCCTTTTGAGACCACTTTTGTCATGAACCACATGCCAACGCATATTAGCCTTTATTTTAAGGAGGATAAGTCACTCACAAAGTTAGTGTAGGCCCAGTAGGACAGTAACGGTAACAAAGTAAAGGCGGAGACAGTAAGTAAACGGGACGAGTGGTTTAAGGTGTTACGACTATGACTTCATTTAGGCGATTCTGTTTTGGTTCTCATCACTAAGTTAGCTTAGGGTTGCCACTAGCAGGACATATTTGTCTTAGACTTATCCCACTAATTCAATATCATGCTATGTGTGATAATACACTTGTTATACTGCACTAGTCTATAAAATAAACTGTCGTATGATACGTCAAAACATATGTAGGTATATAACAGTGGCGGAGCGTACATAGAACCTGATTCCTTCCGGCTTCCCTTGCCTGAGCCCATCTAGTACATTTTCACTTAACGACGCAAAAAAAACCAGGCCATGTCAGCTCCAGCTTGCCCAAAAAACATTGACGCTCCGACACTGTTATAAACGATTAAATAGGGATGAAAAACGAATTCCGCGACAGCCGGCTCAATGAATCATTTTTGATATCATTTTTTTACATTATCTCTATAAAAGATTTCACTATCGCTGTGATATATTATGTCTAACTCTGTATTACTATTTATTTATGCAATAAATACACACTAAATAGTTTTCTAAACCAAAATCTTTGGAATAAGGGGCTGTAGGTATCTATATCATTAATGTGACATTAACTAAAAGCGTTGGTGATTGTAAAACTAAGTTAGAATGAAACATCATATAAAAATTATAAGCTATTTAATTATAACATAATATTTTGGCATAGAAAAGCCCGTATCAGTTCCGCAACCCTATTAAATGCGGGACCGAACATTGAAGTCAGAGTTCAAAAGAATAACCAATCATCTTCATTTACAGCCCCGAAGCGACTTCTTCTGTCATTCGTTCTTCTGGCCAAGTATATCTTCGTTATATTAACTAACGAACGCAAAATACTCGTTATGATGACAGAATGCTTGTAACTGTCTTAATATTACTTAGGATACGTAAACGCGTCTTAATAATTTACCAAATTATAGTTAAATTGCACAGAATTGCTTTATACCTTAAATTAATTGCTTGACATTGTTCTAAAAACTGTACCTCCGATTTTTTTACATGTTGTTGTAATTTTCACACATTACGAATCTCTTGTTGTTTAAATTTTACTTCCCCAAATGTGCCCAAAACCTTACGGGACAAACTTAACGTTATACGTCTTAACAATATTATGTTACGTTTCATTCATACAAAATTAAATAGAAAAAAAAACTATAAACATTATTTGTACATTTTTTGCCTAACTCGCGTGTTCCAAAGTACAAATAATGTTTTTATTCTATACTTGTTAAGGTCGATCTATGTTTGTACCGTAAAATGTTCTCCGGTATAGGCAAATGTTTCTCGGGAGTAGTCAAAAACATAAGCTTTTGCGTTTAACGCGCGTAACTCCTTTAAGTGCACAAATGTAACATAACAGCCACATAGCCGGAGTAACAAAAAATCCACAGAAAAAAAGGGAGGTACATTTTTATAAACGTTTCTAACGGGTCTCGCTCGACATTCCTCGTCCTAAAATCCCTTTTAAAGAAGTTTTGTCCAAATGATCATAATCCCTAACGATCAACTATCCTAACGATTGTTAGCCATTCCATAATCGAATAGTGTCCAAAGATGTTGGCGAAAATGAGTTTAGGACAAATGATCATTTTGACAAACAGTATTAGGGAATGCAAAAACAGGATAAATAACTTTAGGGATTCCGATACAGATCCGTTTCTAATATATAATATTATATCTACTTTAAAACTAAACTCTTAAATCATTTAAAAGCAGTTTTAATGTGTGTATTGAGTAATTTCTTTTTTTAATGAAACAAAGCTTAGCCACGGGCTACGTTTTTACTAGCCGCTTTGTATTTATGACTTATGACCCATCAATACCATATACGGATCAACATCAATATATATTTACCGCTTATTTAGAAGCGATGGCATGCCAAAACATACTTGAATAATTATTGGTCAAATACATACTTAAATATAAGATAACCAAGCTTACTCGTCTGAAGAGGTACCTCGTACATTTTTCCTCGTACACAAAACCATTTTTTGTCCCCAAATTATTTTAAATTGAAAAAAGAATCTGAAATACATTCCTAAACGTACGTCCACTGCGATCATTATCATCCGGATTAACAGTTGCTGTCTCACACATCATCATATCTTCTTCTATTTTCGGTTTAACATCCCTAGCAAGTACTTTAACTTCCTGTTTGACTTTCTTAGTATCCGATTCACCTTTCTTAAAGTCTGCATCCAATGCATCTAATTTAACCTCTTGATGTATATTAAAAACATTCTGTGGTATTACATCATGAGTAATGGAACTTGTGTTCGTGCCATCTTCTATTCGTACAAACCCTTGTTTGTAATTTTCATTCGTGCGAAAATTTACAACGATGTTGGGTGTGACGACCATGTGAAAGTCTTTATTCCCAATGTGACTTTGATCAGCCATCGTGTTTACTATAGGAACTTTAAGGCTTTTATGTCCATCATCAACTGCTGCTCCTAAATATGGATATTTGTCTTTACTGGGTTGTTTAGTTGATTTTCTTTTATTTTTCTGAGTAGTTGTTTTAGGCGGTTGTTCAGAGGTGCTTATAAAAATGACAATTTCCTCTTGTTTAAGTTTCTCGTTAGGGTCTTTGTCTTTAGCTTTTCCTACGGGCTCTGTATCATTTATTGTCAAACTTTTAGGAAGTCGGTACTTCAGAGATGGGAGTGCGATTCTGTCGTTTCTTCGAGGTATAAATTCAGCATCATTGGGAAGGTGTATATCTTCGTTTTCATATCCATACCTTTCGTAGATTTGCCCTAGATTATTCTCATCGTTGTGATTAGTATCTTCTGGAAGCTGGGCTCTGATCTTTAAAGACTCAATGACATCATGGAAGAGAGATCGCTGTTCTGGAGCGGTATCACGACGTGGGTAGGCGCTGCAGATGAAAAACATGTACGTGACGCATATGAAGCACTGCATCTGGAATTTAGAAGTGAATATTGAAAAGACGTAAATCTTAATTTAATTACACTATGCCATTAATTTTCAAATTCAAATTCAAATTATTTATTTCAGACAGGTCGTCCATATACACATACAAAAGAGAAATAAAATTAAAATTATGATTAAAATATAACAATAAAACATAAAAAAAATCCCTAATTGTTCCTAGGTACATGCCAAAGTTAAAGCAATTCAATAAAAACACGATGTATATCAGAAGTCAGTATGAGGAACGCTATTTATGCAAACAAACATCTCATTGGCATTCTGCACGGCTACCACGAACATTGAAAATTGGCAGTGACGGGAAAACCTCTTCGTCACTCCAATATACAAGTGTGACAGAGATGGAGATACAAATCCGCAATCGTTCGATTTTCGTGGTAAGTATACCCTGTACGTAGCGCCATCAAATTGATTTTATTACTTCTTTACTTAACACACACACTTAACATGTGTGTCTTTAACTGGTATGCATTAACTACCTGTGTGTTTTAACTGATAATTCATAACTAAACCCGCAGTAAAATAATGGCTATAATTACAAAGTAAACTTAAACTGGGCTCATAGGTATGTAAAACAAAATAAAATGTTATAACAATATCATAAAACCGGCCGATTGTGAGTCGGAATCACCCACCGAGGGTTCCGCACAAAAAATGCTGCCCCCCATTTATGACCTATAAACATATCGGTGGCACGGAACTCTCAGTGTGCGGCAATTACCTATACAGTTTTCGGATTTTCTCCTGCACTTGTGCTACAAGGTCTTGCTTTTTGCAAAATTTCGTGATTCTAGGTCAACGGGAAGTACCCTATACATTTTGATTCTCATTCCAAATGTATGGGAAATGCGACATAAACGGACGTATCTTTTGATTGCGTTGATATCGAGGTTTGGTTTTTTTACAACGTAAAGGGACCGCAGACTAGTGTAAGAATAGTACCTAACAATTTCAACAAACAATCTTTAATTTAACTGAGAAATCCCCTTTTGAGACTAGCCGCTTAAAGTAGAGTTAAATACCCTCAAGTCGTCAAAATAGATGGGATTGTTATCTTTGAGACATTCTAAAATTGATCTGCCTAATATATTGTAATACCTAAACAGTTTAGCCCCGCTGCATTAAATGGCACTTGTTTATAAATAAGAATGCCGTGTCAAATCGCTGAAAGCTTTTTTGTAACGCTCATCAGCTTACATCACTTGAGAGATTTTAACGATTGTGGTTTTAAGAGCCTTTGAGGGGAAACCGACAGCACGCCGCCCGGTCGGCCGACCAAGGTACAGATAGGCGGATGTTGTGGACGCGGATTTGCGCGAACTCCAGGTTGTCGACTGGCGACAAAGTGCGCAGGACCGGAGTCAGAGGAGGGCAGTCGTGTTGGAGGCCAAGACTCACTTTGGGTGTCGTTGCGCCAGAGGGGTAAGTAAGTAAGTAAGTGGTTTTATTAAATGCGTATCAACAGTTGGAGTGACATTCCCATATTCCCAATGTTCAAATTATTAAAACTCAAGATGTTTGACTTTGTCTCGAACATACCGCAATGGCTTTACACATTTTTTTTAAAGATATTTTAGTCTTAGTGTATCTATTTTGTTACCTAGTTATAATTTGACTCCTTAATATTACAGCCTTTATGCATGCCAAGTCAATCGCGTATCAACACATTTTTGCACAGTCACCAATTAAAATGAATTTTAACACACTTATATTAATTTTACTAAAATACTTTCTAAATAACCATGTATTAAAATCTGGTGAGTCAATTTTAACCTTATTCCTATGAGCCGTAAATTTATAAAACTATGTGGAAAGGTACTAAATTATTGTATTGTCATCTTTACAATAATTTAGTACTTACCGTACTGAGTAAAGTCGATAGATATCCATTATTTTCCTAACCCTAAAGGTGACATGACAAAACTGACGAGATTGTCTTGGTCATATTGTCACTTGCTACATTATCTTGCGTTAATTAACTGAGAATGAGAATTTTAGCGATGGCGCCGACCGCAACTACTGATTCACGAAATAAATTGATATGTGTAATCACAACTGTTTGTGCTTGTTTTTAGTAAAAGGTACCACTTAGTCGCCTGTTGTTGATAAGGTTCATTTCTAAATGTATCTTTAAGAGCGTTCTCGCCCTAGCGCGCTTCCCAAGTTTAGGTATTTCTCCGCATCGACCACGTGACCAGACGCGCGCAATGCTAGACATCGACGAGCGCCGCGCGTGCGACGGGTATACTATAGCGCGCTCAAGCTGTGCATTTTACCTTGATACTTAAATCAGATAAACTTACGTTACTTTGATTAGTAATCATTGTTTACAGTATTTTGCGTAAAATTGAGTTTGCAGTTTATAACTTTGATACTTGTAGTCTTGTACTAACTGAATTTAGTACTAACTATGTAATTAAAATTATTTTCCTATGTACTTATTTCCTTTGATAATAATAATCAACTTTCCTTAATAATACCTACTTATTTTGTTGCTATTTTAGTACTGAGTTTCTATTAATAATAGTTTTCATTTCACGTTAACGTTCGATGGTATCAATTCTAATGAAGCGCCAAAAATATGTATACACTACCTTAATATTGAGAAAATAAGATTGTGTACGTATATAATAATATATTTCTGGTAGTACATTTTTATAGATGTTATTAGATTTGACTGTACAAATGCGCAAAGTTAATTGTTGTCAAGCTCTCGTGTTAATATTGAGAATTGAGACCCGACCCGACCAAGCGAAAGCTTTAAAAATTTAAATCTTGAGAATCTTGGTTTTAAGGTATGAGAGTTAGACAAACTTTACTGCGAAGTGAAACACAACATTTCTTCTCACATTAGTCAGGAAATTGTTAATGATCGTTATTTCCAAGTTAATTTCTATTTCTTTTTATTTTTATATTATAAGTACATATAGAACAAAACACTTAAATATTCCGAAATATTTTTTTCCGATTTTCATAATCCCAATTTTTATAATTTTGAATTTTTATAAATCCTATAGGTACATCAAATTTCCGTATTTCACATTCTCAATATTTAAAATCCGATAGCGACTTGAACGAATACAAAAAAATCCAATTTTTTATATTCCGAAAATAATTTATCCGAATTCAAAATTACGAAAACATAATATTCTTTCGGAATTACGGTGGTTCGGTAACTTCGTAATTTTGGAGATTCGGAGTTATGGAAATCAGAAAAAAAACTCGCCAGCAGTCGATGGGGCCAGGCGGCCTTGTTCCCGCGTAAGCTGTGGATCAGAGTTCGATCCTCGGCTTAAGCTTCCGATGTTGTTGATTTTTTTCTTTAGTTTTATGACATCTATTTCAATTTATAACATGACAATATGTTTATGGTCGTTGTTAATCCATAGTTGTCACCACCCACGTAGACAATGACAAACCATGATTAGCAAACTGGCTTCAACCTACAAAAAATACAGCAAATTAACGTGCCATGATTTTTTTTTTACCCATATAGAGGGATTTCGTAATAATAACATAGTGGTTCCGACCCTAGTATGGTACATCACTACTCATAGCAATACTTACTTCAACATTATAAATGCGTAACATTACTTTTAAGCTTCCCAAGCTTTTGCCAAGTTCTCAAACACGGTAAGTATAGTGTAAACCGGTACTTAGTCTCCAGGTTTTAATTACCAGCTAGTCTACTTGTGTTCAACCAGACAATGCATTTGATTTCAAACATGGTACGTATAGTGTAGGCCGTTACATAGTTCCTGGCCTAGCCATCTAGTTACGTATCCAGGTCTTTGTCACCACCCGGTCTACGAGTGCTCACCAAGACAATGCATTTGAGCTCAAACACGGTGCATCTAAGGTAAGCCGTTACATAGTTCCTGACCCAATATTCTGGTTACGTTTCCAGGTCTTAATTACCAGCTGGTCTACTTGTGCTCAGCAAGACAATGCATTTAAGCTCAAACACGGTACGTATATTGTAAGCTGTTACATAGTTCCTGGCCCAAACTTCTGGTTACGTCTCCAGATCTTTGTCACCAGCCGGTCTACGAGTGCTCACCAAGACAATGCATTTGAGCTCAAACACGATGCATCTAAGGTAAACCGTTACATAGTTCCTGACCCAATATTCTGGTTACGTTTCCAGGTCTTAATTACCAGCTCGTCTACTTGTGCTCAGCAAGACAATGCATTTAAGCTAAAACACGGTGCGTATTGTGTAAGCCGTTACATAGTTCCTGACCTAGCCTTCTGGTTACGTATCCAGGTCTTTGACACCTGGTCTTCAAGTGCCGCGACAAGTCTTATGTCAACGGTTACAGAACCAGCACTGTCTTCTGATTACATCACCTAGTCCTAATCAGCAATTACTAGCTGTTTTTAACGGCGGTTTCCAGGTCTTACCAACAACTTACTACTAAAACATCACGTCCTGGTCACCAGCTGATGATTATTAAAAAAATTTACTATAGCTAATATATAAACAACAATTAAATCATCAACACAAATAGAAATCGAACTTATCAAGTATCTTGATCGGTTGGTCGCGGTATCACCGTCTATCTTATCTTTTTAGATATGTCTTTCTCTTTTTAATCATCTCTTTCTCTTTCTCGCAAACTTCACTCGTAAAAAGAAGGCCCGCGGAGCAAAGCGATACGTCCACTCTCTAGAAGGCATGGGGCCAGACTGACGAGCACGCGCCGCGCGCAATCTTATAAACGGGGTTTTGATAAAAAATCTAAATAAATATTATTTCGTTGTTTTTGACACTTTTTTTTATTAAATGGAGTAACCAACGAGTTATAGTCTCATAAAAATGACAATCTGAACCATTTACTGCGAAAGTATAATACTAAAACACGCCGTGAATTTTGCAAAAATTGCGTAGTTTTCATCAGTAAGTTTAGTTAAACAGAATCTGAAATTTACTAGTTTTGCACAATACAAAAGTTAGATAGTGTAATGTTCTTTCGTAAACCAGTTTTGTTTTGTATAAGATCATTACAGTGTAGGAATAGAGTGACGTATAAGACAACATGTTTCGGAAAATTTCAACAACGGCCGCGAAAGAATTGGCTAGAATTGCATATAATTAGCTAAAACTTGTAAATGTCGATAATACAAAATTTGGCTTATGAGTTGTTTATTATGTACATATAAATATTTTGATCTAAAAGTCTAACAATCACATAGTACATCGAGCCCGAAAACCGCGTAAATCATTGATTTCGCGCTTTTGTGGTATAAACGCTCTTAAGGCAATAGCGCCTTATCGACAACCGACAAAGTGGTACCCTTTTCTAAAAACAATCACATTTATACATAGAGGTAAAAAAATATATCAAAAGTAGAATATACTGAATGTGCATACATTTTTTTAAAGAAGCACAGTCTACATACTTAGAACTTACACGCACATAAAAATAAAAAACAAACAAATAATTACAATCGTAGATCAGTGACCGAGTCTCACAGTTTTTATGTTAGACCATATTTTACTAATTTCCAAGTAATAGACATTGGAAATCGAGAAAATTAAATTAATTCTGGACAAATTGTTTCAAAAATCAACTTGGTTTGGAACAAAAATCGCTCAGTAGTAAAAATTCTTAAGGAAAGGTTTACAATTACATACGGGTGATTGAAGAGAAACTGTTATTCAACAAATTATGTTCAATAAAAAATTCGCCAAGCAAGCAAGCCTCACCTCATAAATATTCAAAATCAATACAAAGTTATACCCCACTTATACTTTTATTTTATTAATTTAAAAACTAATAAACTGTTAAAGACTTTCCTTCTATACAATTCATTGAAACTTAACTGGGCAAAAAAGTTGTCAAGATTTTTATCCAGAAAATGACGGCGGAAGTTAGGAAAAGTACGTAATAATAAAAAGACAATATCATATTTGTATTACAAAACCTAGAATTATAATATTTTTTCTTTTAATAATACTATTGTCAGTATTATATTATCGTCAACTTGAAAAAAAATGCGTTTATTGCGTAACAATTCTATATGAATACACTATGCTTTAACTATGGAGGTGAGCTTGGTTACTGAATCTAATATTTTTATAAACCCACGTATCAGAGTAGCCCTCTATAATGCGATCAATAACCGCATATAAAGATCCCCATAATAATAAACTTTTTTGTCACAACAAATTTATTATCTGTGAAAATGTTATTATAACTAATTTATATTATCGAATTCGATATTTATTTATTTTGAAATTTTGGACATCCCTGACAAACAAGGAAATTTGATTTGACCTCTATGCTAACATCAGTCGAGATGACGTTAAGTTCGAAACAAAGTGTCAATTGCAAACAATGTCGCACGCAATCCCACGTTATTTGATATCGAACGATATGAAAATTGGGGTAGCGCTAGTTTGTCTCTGAGTTTTAAAAATTATACATGTCAGAAATGTTTTCATTCATAAAAGTCGTAATGGCGGTCGATAAATTATGCGGTTTGAACGAATCATGGAGAGCTCATGATAAGTGTGTATATAAAACAGTGTATGTAATTGTAAATAATTACGCATTAAAACACTCGTGTGATGCTATTATGAAACTCGGCTGCTGCCTCGTTTCATAAACCCACACTCGAGTTTAGAAGCCTTTCATTATATACAATCACAAACTACTATTTTGTACCAAATATAGTAGAGAAAATACTAGTAATGGAATGAAACTTACCTTGACAACGTCAGGTGCGCTCGCGCCAGTCGAACGAATGCGGGAGGGCGCAAAACCAGGGTTTACTGAACTTGAGCGATTGAACCAGGGGTACGCAACCCTCGTAACTATCCCGCAATTCATGAAAATATTAACCGGAGCCAGAAACATCGCTACATAAAATGTGGTCGTCAGCTACATCAACATGTATTGTAAGGTCCCTTAATGTGCGATATCCAGTCATGCGCCTCTGAAAACCTCAGAGAATAGTTCCTTCTGTAGGTAAAAAAGAATTTACCAACGAGCTAAAAGACGTTTTTAAATTAATAAATATATTGTCTACTAATAGTCTACTAGATTAAAAATGTGTGTGGTAAAATGAGTGCTCTTAGCCTCTTACCTACATATTCTTGCAAGCGTGCAAAAGACAATATGTGAAATTTAATTTATCTATGGTCGCAGGTAGGCCTTCCTTTCTGGGTGGGCTGGCACAATTTATGTTAACCAATAACTGGCTATAATGTCTCTAGACATGCATATCAACATCATACAAATAAAATTCCGTAGATTGAATTAGGTGTTATCGTGTCGGGATAGTTTGTCATGAGATGAAGCTATTGTATCAAAAATTAAATATTGATTTAAAATACATCGATGGCTAAAATTCTGACAGAACTACTGACGGATGACTTGGTCAACGACGAAAATCCTCAGTTGTGGTATTTACTTAATGCTGATGTTTTGCAAATGGTAGAATAGTGATAGCTTTTATAATTCATGAATTATTATTTAATAAACCCCGTACTACAAACTCGTTACTATTAACAAACTGTTATGCAACATTGCTTGTTACATTAGTATAGGCGTAAAATACAGTACCTACGTTTTGTGAAAACCAAAAAATGAACTACATACATAATTCGAAGACTATTTTTTTTTAAATGTCTAATGTCTACGAGGTTGCTGACTCGTTATGTGCATGATTCAGACAAGGTTTGCCGGAAAATGGACACATTACTTGTCTTATCTAATGACTGATTTCGCACATACTAAATAAACTATTTTATTCGAATAATATTGTCACCATTAAAACATGTCTTAATTTCTATCAGAAATACGATCACACTAACGTTTAAAGCCTTAAAGTGAGTAACATTTGTGAATATATCATGGGCTTGCATTATGTTGTCTGTATGTGATCTGTTTCCCGCAAACTGTGTAAGCAACTGCGATTTAACTTATTGCAAATATTAAACTGGTATATTCAGGTTGGCGACCTCTGGGTCGATTAAACAGAAAATAGTATACTCCAGCCGGGAACTAAGCCCCATCCGGAAACTAAGTCTCGTTTCTAGCCTTAAACACTTCCAGTTCACAGGAAATTAGACCTTATTCTTTTTCTATAGAAACTTTATCAACTACACAAGAATCCTGCACTACCTGGATCGTGATCCATAAATGTATGGTTTTATGCCTATTGAGCATGTATTCGTTTTTTTAGATTAACACTGGAATTACGCAACTGGCTGCTTTTAGTTATAATATCTAGCAGACACGTTTTAATAACAAAGACTGGTTATCTCCATATATGGCGAATTCCACATGTGCCGGTCACCATTACCTTTATCCTTTTTTTCCCTTAGGCTCCGTTTCGTCAACCTGAGTTAGTCAACTAACTCGGAGTTAGCTGTCAAAATCCGTACTAAAAAACGTTACGGGGGTAGCTATCCCCGGATGATGCAAGTGGAGTTTGATAGATGTGGCTTTGCCTAAAAATACATGGTTCAGAAACTTTCTTAACGGACTCCTTGATCAGATGACGGTGCAGATTAAGATAAGAACATTATTATATAACAGTTTGCTATGTGAAATTAACGTAGTAATTTTTTTAATAAACTTCGTATGATTTACGTCTGAAAGCCCTTAATTTCCAAATGTCAAGGTTGCAAAAAGGGATAACAACTAGGTTGAAAAACTATTATTCTATTTAGTCCGTCAGTTAGATTATATACTAATTTTTTCCCTTTCCAAGATAACTAAAATTGTCGAACATGAAAGGCGTCAAAGTTCCGGAGTGGGGCTGCTGACGTCACTATTAGGATAAAATTGTACCTAATTGTGACGTCACACGAAACTTTAATGCACTGTATTTCCGCTATTTACTTCAAAAGATAATATACGTGTCGAATAATTTTTAATAATCTAACAGACCAATTTACTAGAGGTTTTTGTTTGTCTAGCCTGTTAGTTGATTGTATTATGGAAATTAACAGTCTATAATATTTATTTGTCGATGTTATTTATGCACCATTAAGTTCTAGCATAAATATATTTTTCTTTTGCTAAACATGATTATGGGGAGTGTTCCGAGGAATTGTTCGGATTAATCCCTGCCGCTTCTTTCCGCCATTGCCCTACGCGACAATTTTTCCACTCTCACCATTTAGATGGTTGGCAGTCCTCAACTGTGCGCTTTTCCCGAAACTTCCTGCCTCGCACAGCTAAACTGTGGAACGAACTGTCGCCAGCGGTGTTTCCGGACCGATACGACCTTCAAACCTTCAAGAAAAGAGCGTACTCCCACCTTAAAGGCCGGCAACGCACTTGCGACACCTCTGGTGTTGCGGGTGTCCATGGACGACGTTAATCGCTTACCATCAGGTGATTCGTTTGCTCGTTTGCCCCCTATAGCATAAAAAAAAAAAAACATGAACTTAAGAGATAGAATTATTAGAGATCATGCTATAGAATAGCAGACTAACTAACACCCAGGGCTGAGTCGCCCTTTGCAATTTGTATTAAGTAACCTGAATTTTAACGTGTCAGATTCCTATTTTCTTTCGTTAATATATTAATCTAACTTTAAGTTTACACATGTGGTGTTTGCCTATAATTAGCTGTGCAATAAATTTAAGACTTTCTAAACTGTATGTAACCGCTGTTGGCAGACCTAATAAATAAAATAAAATAAAATAGAATTGTGAAAATTTACCGATTCGAGGTCTATTGGATATTTACTCTAAATATTTGCTTCAGTTTTTTTTCTCTTAAAGCTTAATTTCAGACAAA
This sequence comes from Lathronympha strigana, assembly GCA_949128165.1. Lineage (NCBI taxonomy): Eukaryota > Metazoa > Arthropoda > Insecta > Lepidoptera > Tortricidae > Lathronympha > Lathronympha strigana. Next base: position 6,035,292 of record OX421907.1, on the reverse strand, counting down.
AGGCGTCCACCACTAGATAGGGACTAGGGAGGCATTTCGTCGACCGTCGGTTCAATTTTGGGTAACGGACAGGGACTTGCACATGTCCCTTACCTTAATAGAATCTACGGTCGACGAGATGGTTTGTGAACAACTTTTACTACCTGATTGTGTGACATGTTATTCAGTTACAGACTTATGTTAGGAGTCCTTATTCCTTTAAAAATGCTCATGAATTTAGTACATTTTCGGTGGTATTTACTTTTGCAAAAAAAAACACAGTTCGTAAAAAATAAAAAAATAAAAATCGGTTAAGTACTTTTTGCGTTATTTATATTCATAATGTATGGGCCTATGGGGTGACTTTGATATGTGGGGTTACTTTGATAACATACCAAATGAAACAAACAAGCGCTCTGTTACATTATTTATTGCAAAAATAAACGTAGGTACTTCGCTTGAACAGGTATAAAAGCATATTAATATACTTAAACCGGGTTACTCACGTCTATAAAGTCGAAAATAGCTCGACATGTTTCGGGAGGTATAAAAGCACTTAAACGCACTTTAGAATACCTTTTAATCACAGATATAATCAGCCTTTTTTGATCAATTTCACCACGTATAAGTGATCAACAAAGACACCCCGAGCCATGAATTCCCCGGCAACGTGCGCGTGAATAGGTTATCGGATTGAGGTTATTTTTTTTCAAGTTCACGAATAAACACTGATTAACATAGGACACCTTAAAAAACACATGTAGTTATTATTGGCACAAGTATAGTCAAAGTTTTTTAACTTTAAAAATCAGTAAGATAAGCGAAATAGTAGCACTACACACGTGTCCGGTTACTGTGCGCTGGAGCAACTATCAGTGATGCCAATAAAGAAAAAAAACTGCTTTGGCGTTTTTCAACTCATTTAAATGAGCGTTTAAGTAGCGGATGGAAGTTGTTATCAAAGTCGACCCGCAAATCAAAGTAACCCCGGTTTACGGTACCTTACTTACAAAAAAATACAAATGTAACAAAAAACAATGACACACGCAGTTAAAAAAATAGAATAATTTAATTTCTACAAAAAGAGAACAAGTCCGATCTAAAACTAAGGTCTTTCTTTCAGACGAACAGTAAAATTGTCCACATCTTTCATCATAATGCTGTATTTGGTCCTCAGTGGGTCATTGTAATGAGCGGGCTTCAGGTGCGATGGTGGAAGAACTTGGTAGCTTCGCAGGAGGGTCGATAATACTGTCTTTAGTGACAACATCGCATATTGGTACCCTGGAAATAGAAGTAACATAAAGTAAAAAATAGTATCTTGTGTATAGATTTTTACTGTTAGTGTTGGAAAACAGCGAAAAGAGGGTCATTTAAATTTGTTTTTTACACAGACTACGGCAAAGCCAACAGGATGGGTAATGATTTTAGTTGATGAGTACGGTGATAAATTTCAATAATGATGAGACGCGAGGCATTGTGTGGGGGTAAGGTTATTCTTACAAAAAATATTATTCTATAAACTGACGGACAGATAAAGTCCTTACCAAGGCAGTTCCTCATCCCGTAGCTAAACGGAATGTACTGGGCCGGGTGCTTCAGGGGCTCTAGAAACCGCTCAGGACGAAAGCTGTCGGCGTCATCCCCCCAGTAGTTCTGGTTCCGATGCACGGCCTCAATGAACATCACTATACCAATCCCCTTTATTAGAGTTGTTCCGTTTGCTGCACAGAAGATTACAGTTAGACAAGAAAACAGAGGTTAATCGTCGAATCCGACTCGGTTGGGCAGCGTTCGGGAAGCTGCGACACATCTTTTCGTCCAAAATTCCGCAGTGCCTGAAGACGAAAGTCTTCGATCAGTGTGTGTTGCCAGTGATGACATACGGTACTGAAACGTGGTCGCTTAAAATGGGCCTCATAAGAAGGCTCAAAGTCACCCAAAGGGCAATGGAGAGAGCTATGCTAGGAGTCTCTCTGCGAGATCGTATCAGGAATGAGACCATCCGCAGCAGAACCAAAGTAACCGATATAGCTCTCCAAATCGCTAAACTTAAGTGGCAGTGGGCGGGGCACATTGCACGTAGAACCGACTGCCGTTGGGGCGGAAAGGTTCTCGAGTGGCGACCGCGTACCGGAAGGCGCAGCGTGGGTAGGCCCCCCGCAAGGTGGACTGATGACCTGGTGAAGGTCGCAGGAGTCCGCAGTGGCGCAGGACATTGTGGAAATCTTTGGGGGAGGCCTATGTCCAGCAGTGGACGTCTTTCGGCTGAAATGATGATGATGATGATGATGATGAGACAAGAAAACAAAAGACAACCAAAGTGAAAAAATATTGCCGAGTATAGTGAAGGATTTTTAGGATGCAATCCAACAGCAGGTCATATACGTTCGGGCAATCCATCGGATCTGCATAGCTGGTATGTCCGCCGTGCATACGCCGAACAAGAAAAAATTATACATAGATTGGTCGGTCCGGGTTCTTCTTGATATTTTTTTGAGACTGTCGCCTGTAGGGATAAAATGATGACACTTACGCAATTGTATTTCATTGGTGACCTCTCTTACAATTCCTGGCACAGGGGGATACAGGCGCAAAGACTCTTTGATGACTAGTTCCAAGTATTTGAGCTGAGGCAAATCCTTCGCGGTTACCGCCCTGTTTGAATCGCCGAAAACTTCAAGTAGTCTGTAAAAGGATAGATAAGTTAGAAATTAAAAATAGATGTCATATACCAAAGAAAAAGACCAATGTCCATCAGAGGCCAAGCAGGGAATCGAACCGGGGTACCTATGGTTATACTCACCCCCAGGCTCATATCAAGAAGGCGCAAGGGATTTTAGGGGGCGAAACCCCCCGCATAGAAAAATATAGCACTCTCGCCAGAGTCATCGCTAGGATTACAATACGAAGGTGCAATACCACATCGTACTGCTAATGCCCCGCTTAGGACCGTAAATTCAACGCCAAATACCGATTAATCCGTCACAGACCCCAGAGCAACATAGAATGAATACCTACTCATAAAGTTCAACTTCAGTTTGACACTTCAGTGACATGGCATCTGAGTGAAAGCATTTATATTTAAAATGGCGTCGAAAAGATTAACTAACAGAAGATGCAACACCCTTAACTGATCATTAGACCTTACCGATACCGTTGCAATAGGGCTTATTGGTTAGGTAGCAGTTTTTACGAGAGTATAATACCTACATAATTAAGTAATAATAACGTTACATACTTCAATTAGCTTTGGTTCAATAATAAATTGAAAATCTTATGGTTTAAGACATTTATTTTCTCATAAAGAATTTACAAAATTCACTTAAATGAGATATACTAATTTATAACAATACATTTTATAGCTAGCGTGCACTTATTTTTACATTTAAGAATAATATGTACAAACATGCGATAATTTTTATTTCAATATCGAACTACCGTAATCACTTACCAAACTATGGCTATACTTACTCCATATAAACTGCCTCTTGCACTTCAGGATGACGGGCTAGCATGAGAAGAGTGAAACATGCTCCTACAGCTGACGTGTCAGTGCCTGCAGCTACGATTACTTTCGATTCTTCTAGAAGCTCAACGTCAGTAAGCACTTGTTCTTTGCCTGGTGTTTCCAATATAATTTCGAGTACAGTTTTTATCTTTGGTTTATTAGTATCTGAAATTAGGTTCAGTACATTTAGTTTTTTATTTGTTAATTGGCCATGGTTTTGCTAGCAAGTGTTTTCAATTAAATTCAATGACTTACCTAACGTAATATGAATTCATGTTATTAATATGAGTATGTAAAAAGGTACCTCACACTTACCAGTAGTCTTTTCTTCACTTAATATCTTCAAATTCTTTCGTTTTTCTAGAATTGTCTAAAACAAATGATATGACTTAATATTAACCCAAATGTGATGCCGAGTGTAACTTAGATTTATTTTTCTCCAATAATTGGTAACACTAATTTAAATTACATTTATTATGTAGATACATATTGTGCTATGTCTATTACCTCACTCATAAAGCTGTCAATGATGTCAACGCATTTTTTAAGTAGTTTGTAGCTTGGCAGCATGCTATAGATGAAATCTGAATACAGCCAGGGTTGTAAGAGTCTCGCGCCGAATAAGGCAGTAATGGTGTCAAAAGCGCCCAGGAACGGATGGTCCACATTTGTCTGCGAGTTTATCTTCACGCCCATATTCGTTTCTAAAAAATGTGGTTTATACAAAGGGGTATAAACTAAGGGAGCCATAATAATACAAACAAAAAAAAACAAATAATCAAGATAATTACCGGCATTATTAAATACAGACTTTTTCTAAGGTCCTTGTGAATACTAATGAATCGTGAGAACTTCTTTGTTACTTTAATGATGCCTTTCTTCATGCCTGCCGATAATGCCTTTTTCTTTTTTGTATTTCGAATAATTGAATCACTCTTTTCGTTTATTTTTAACTTAATATTTTACTAACATATTTTGTTGATGGTTAGATTACAAAAATAAATTTAGGATCCCGTCCTCACACACAAGGATGACTCACACTAGGACGGGACGGGGCGGGACGGGACGGGACGATCAGTCAATTTCTATATGTAAAAAGAATCACGTGACAGCTCAGAGCCCTCGGATGTCACGTGACGTTTTCTATAGAAACTGACAGATCGTCCTGTCCCGTTCTAGTGTAATCATTCCTAAAAGCAAATGTAGGTTAGAAAAAAAAATTGTCCTACTTACCTAAAACAGCGTCGAAAGTGTACGTGGCGACGTATTTCCAGATGGGGAAGTCTCCAGCTCCCGCCATAGGCCGCAGAAGTTCCACCATCATGGCACTCTGTTTTGCGAATACCTCCACGAAGGCTACGAGGTTTTTCTGGCTGAATATGGGTGACAGAATTTTTCGACGCGGCCGCCATATATGCACTGTTTAGTTCAAATATTGATGTAAATATTTACAGGTTTTTGAAGTCGGTATTCTGTTGTTAATTCGTATCGAGAAAATGAACCTAAATCAAACTTTGAACCCTAGAACAGTCACTACCGGGTCTTCTGGACCCACTAGTGCAATGTAGGCCACATTTAGAACATTAACTTATTCGTTCGGTATTGTACGATGATGCCGTATGTATTTACTACTTTCACGTGAAGTTCGTCGCATCGAATTCGCCTGTCCGCCAGGGCGTTGTCTTCGAAAACGAAGCACGTCTGAAATGCGGGTGGGGCTAGTAGACCCAGTAGAAACGGTATTCTCATTTTTTTCATTCTTCTAATATCAAAGAAAGTTGCTCATAGGGATTTGTCACAAAAAGGTAGCGAACTTAAAAATAAAACAAAAAAATAAAGTACGAAAAGTTGTCTGTAATTGAAGGGAAAAGCGTTTACTTTAATTTTGTAATAGGTAAAACACGGAATAAATTTACAATTGCTATTTTAATATTCATTATGATGTTATTTCTATTTTGATATCATTTCAAAATTTAGGACATGTATAATATCAAGAGGAAACTAACCTGGAGCGATAAGACTTCCATTACCAACAAAAGGACGTGAGAAGTGCATGATTCGATCATCTTTGGTCAGGCAGTTCTTCAGTAGCAAGTCAGCTATCACAGGATCCGCGACGCCTAAAAATGAAACATGCATTAAAAACGCTCAGCGTATAACCTATTCTTTCACTATCACTAAGGACTGTATCAAGCATTTTTATTGTGATAAAGAGTTTTGAAGTTCAACATGATAACCCCTTATGGTGGTAATACCTACAGATTGAAGATGTCAGAATTAATAACTGTACCGTTAAAGATTTTCGGGTTTGCTTATTTGTTATTTTTATAAATGTTACTAATATTACCTATATATAACCCTTGGCCTTGCCAATATGCGATAGCCCCACCCTGTTGTATGGCATCTCTCCCGAGCCTCTGTAATGCTTTCATTCTATCTGAAATATTAATTTCAAATTAACCTAACGGCACAGTAGCATCCTTTTCCCTACCATGTAAAATAACATTAATTTCACAGCAAACATTTTGAAATGGTTAACTTTAGAGGCCATTAAAATACTCGCCAAATTTTCTTTGTACCTTCATCAGTCCCTAAATAAATATGGGTTTGTCCAACCAGCGGCCACGCTGGTATCGTCGTAGGCATCTCTTTAGCTATTTGTTTTAGGCTTTTTCTTTGTCGATATCCAGACATCCACCAAATCCATAGTCCCAGCAGTATAATAAACCAAGTCATTTTTTATAAATAAAAAGCAAAAATCTACAAGAAAACAAGGTAAGATTCTTGCTTGTGGCAAAATGGCTTTGATTTCCTGTAGCATTAATGTTTATAATGTCCCATTATAAAACAAAGACGTAAGAAAAGAGGTTGCTTAATTGAAAAGTACAAACAAGAAATAAGCCAACGGTTCTGTTGTTAATTGTATGGGGAAACATTTGCAGCATCATCTTTCTTCAAGCCAAAGCTAACACAGAGAACCCCTATGGATAAAATAAGAAAATGTTACGGATACATTGGGGACTTCTAACATTCAAGAGCGTAATCTTCCTTCTAAGCTATTCGTGAACTTATGTGAAAATATCATACAGTGCGTAACCATGATGATGACTATCGTTTGCAGAAATTATTGATTCGTTAAGCAGTAGGTATCTGCAAACGTTTGTCCACGAGCCTAGGATCCCTGTAGCCCTAGCTTAAGAGTGCCGCGACATTCGAAAAAGACAAACTTAATTGTCTAATCCGTTCCGAGTTAGAAAACAACAGGTGTTATCTTGACCGCAAGATAATGTCGCAGCACTTTTATACTATTGCTACAAGGCGACTTCCAGTTGATACTCAAGATGGCGAAGATGTCTCCAGAATAGTTTCTTTGATTTTTGTACGTTTACTATTGATAGCGTATTATGCAGGGAACTAACGAAAAAGTGTGCAGTTCATAAACAATTGTTCACGAGACGCGTCTTACCACTGTTTTGTCATCACCCGACAGTCCCGAAGTCAAGCTGCCTCGTGCATCTGTAAAGAAGCTATCTCCTTCCCAAGGCATCTACCGAGCAAAGGGCAAATTTTTTAACTCACCGTACAATGTAGCCCATGTGGAATATACCTTGACATTGGCGAGATTGTACCACAGAACAGAAGCCATTTTATAAAAAAAAACTGAACTATGGCTAAAGGTCAAATGATGGCAACGAAACAAATGTTATGGGCTGTTATACTTTTTATGGAAAGAAAAGACCCGTGGTTTGCGTGGAAACCCATACAAACAACGCGTCTTCTATTTTTGAACAGACCCTACACCTGACTCCGTTTGTGTGAATTTTTTAAGCCTCTTTACAGCATTAAGAAGTGACGTAGCAAAGTTCAACCCGAACTTTGCAAAGCATGTCACTTCTTAGTGCTAACCAAAGACAGATACTGCAGTCAAAATCTTCTACATGTAAATATGTGTGTGTGTGCGTCTATGTGTTAGATATGGCTCTCTGTTGAGTTTAATTCTGTCAGGACATGATAGGTTAGGCACTGCAATATTTCGGTACTTATGTCTTGATCGATGGTCGCAATCACATTGAACCCTAAGAAGAGTAGTATTATAGACTGCTATTTTATTATCCCTAGTTCACACGATTGGCTATGGTGTCAACAAAGCTAGTTAATGGATTATATATTGCATTAATTACTTGACCTCGGACATTGGTCACAATGACGTCACATTTGAGTAGTATGGGGAATAAATGGAAAAAACGGTGTTAATGAATATGAAAAAAAATACGGTTTTTAAACGTTTTTTTTTAAGTTTTAATAAATCATTATAAAAATACCCGGTGAATTGATAAATATAATTATTTTTCCCAAACATGCTCAGAAATGGTTGCATTTTGTTCGCGAAGAGCTAGAAGAAGTAATAGTACATTACGATACTGTAATCGTATATTGTGTAATAAATAAATCTAAATCTAAATCTATACAAGGCCGAAAATGAGGAAATTCGCAACAAGTGGTGATAAATTAAAACACTACCGCAGGGAGAGTTGCAACCGAAACATAATATAGTAAAATGACGAGAGCCTATGTGTAGATACACTCACAGTAATAAACCAAAAAAAACTTTTTTGGTTTATGTCATTGGAGTATAGAAAAGTTTTATGACCGTAATTTTAAACGTATAATTTAATCAGAATTCATTACATTAAGGAACTATCTGAAAATTATTTTCGACTTTTCAGTTTGTTTTTAACCGGCAGTCGTGTTTTTAATTTTTAATTATTTTATTTATACTTTACCCTAATTGAACAGTGGTCGATTTAGTTACAAAATTATTAGACACGTATTTTTTCCTTTTTCAAGATAACTAAAATTGAAGAAGATAAAGAATTGCCATCCCCCGATCGGGTAGCCCAGTGGTTAGGGCGTCTGCCGCGAAAGCAGGAGGTTGCTGGTTCGATCCCAGCCCTGCTCACCGAGGGCCTTGGTCGCTTTTCCTTTAGTATATGAGATCTCTTTCAATTTATAGTATAATGTATAATTAAGTGATTAAAATATAGTAAGGCTGGTCAGTTTGTCAGCAGCGGTAGAAAAAAATAACTATATATATAGGTACCTCTTTTCAGAATGGTGATACTAGCGAAAGAAAAATACGATTATTTCTGATTATGTATTATAAGAGACCTTTATTTGTTTGTTAAGGTACAGACAGCATCAAGTACCTACTTAAGTGATAGAATCCATCCTTTGCTAAGTTTCCTAGATTTTGATAACACAGACTGTGTAAACGTCATATTTTATTAAAGCTTGACGTTTTTACGTTTTAGTGTTAAAATCTCTTTCTCCTCCTGTCGTCGTATTCCTCAGTATTGAGCATCGGGACCTCCCTTATGACTGAATTACTTTCTCTTGAACGATCTTTCTCCAACTTTGGTGTTTGCAGCTGTATGAAACGCAATGCGGGCTCTAGAGTCAAGCGCGTTGCGGAACTGGGTGCGAAGTCAAGATGCCAATCGCCAACGCTCAGTCACGAATAAAACGCGCGGAAGAGTGATAACGAGATAAAGCTACGCTACGCTACTGAGCGTTAGTGAATGGCATCTTGTTTACGCACACTGGTCTGATTAACGTGCTAGGCTGCGTCCACGAGCTCTTATACTATCTATTCTTCCAGTCAAAATAAGCTTCTGGACATTACCACTATCTTCCCTTAACGTTCGTAAACATTTTCGTAAAGATTTGGAGTTCTCGTAATATGTAGTCCGAAATTATGTCCAGGGTATACGGACCATCTTCTTCCAGCATTACATCTCAAAGGCGTCAGTGCGTTTTCGATTTGCAGATTTTTGTGTCCGAGTCTCAGTGCCATAAGAAAAGGTTGAAATAACTAGAGCACCTATTTGGTTTTGGTTTTAACGGAAACTATGCTATCTCTTCTTTAAAAAATTCTTACATCTATTTCAGGTTACCAATATGCGATGTTGTCATTAAAGACGGTATTATCAACCGTCCTGCGAAACTACCAAGTGCTTCCACCATCGGACCTTCAGCCTGCCCATTATAAGAACCCAATAAGGACTAAATTCAATATTATGATGAAAGATGTGGACAATTTTATTGTACGTTTGAAGGAACGAACCTGATTGTATGATAAAGCTTCGTTTCTTTTTTGTATCGATTTAGTTTATTATATTATGTTGACGGCCTCCTAGCCTAGTCGGTAGTGACCCTGCCTACGAAGCAGGAGGTCCCGGGTTCGAATCCTGGTCAGGGCATTTATTTGTGTGTTTATCACGAATATTTGTTCCTGAGTTATGGATGTTTTCTATGTATTTAAGTATAGTAGTGTGACCGGTGTGAAGTTAGCAGCCAAAGTTAGCAGCCGCCTATAACCTGACCAAATTAAGAAGTCAAATATTCCACAAGGATGAATCGCTTAAAAAACGATATAAAACTAAACAAGACACTCCAATATAAATATTAAACATGCAAACTTGAGTATTTAAGTGAAAATAGGGACGTAGTCATAGCTGAAGGAAAATCCACAATACTTTCGATTTGATTTGGCTGCTGGCCCCGTGATGCTAAAATACGACTAAGAGATTCTTTTTGATAAATAAATCATATTGCCTGAACAAAAAGCTACTAGAAAATCGAAAAACACCCTTGACCACTAGTCATAAGGGTGAGTTTTATCATTGACACCAAATATAAAAAATATTTTCTTAAAAACTTCATTCTGCCTTCAAAAACGCTTAGTTAAACGGCAATACTGCGATTTTCGAGACATGTCACAATTAGCTTATTACTCAAGCTAAAAGATTGCATAAAACTCCAAGTGACAACAGATCGCTAACTGGGTAAAACGGAAGACCTTGTAATGAATAAAGGAAAATTCACGAAATTTCCGGTTTGATTTAGCTACTAGCCCAGTGATGCAAAAATACGATAAAGAGGTCTTCTTTGATAGCTGAATCATGTTGCTTGACCAAAGCGCTACTAGAAAATGGTAAAACACCCTTGACAACTAGTCATAAGGGTGAGTTTTATCACTGAAACAAAATTTAAATTTTTTTTTTTTTAAAACTTCATTCTGCCTTCAATAATCCTTAGTTAAACGGCAAAACCAAGATTTTCAAGACATGTCACACTTAGCTTATTACTCAAGCTAAAAGGCTACAAGAAATTTGAAGTGACAACAGATCGCTAACTGGGTAAAACGGAAGACCTTGTCACGAACAAAGGAAAATTCACAAAATTTCCGGTTTGATTTGGCTGCTGGCCCAGTGATGCTAAAATACGATAAAGAGGTGTTTTTTGATGGCTGAATCGTGTTGCTTGACCAAAGTGCTACTAGAAAATGTCAAAACACCCTTGACAACTAGTCAGAGGGGGAGTTTTATCACTGACACAAAATATAAAAAATATATTTTTTTAAAACTTCATTCTGCCTTCAATAACCCTTAGTTAAACGGCAAAACCGAGATTTTCGAGACATGTCACACTTAGCTTATTACTAAGGCTAAAAGGCTACTAGAAACTTGAAGTGACAACAGATTGCTATTTGGGTAGAACGGAAGACCTTGTCATGAATAAAGGAAAATTCACGAAATTTCCGGTTTGATTTGGCTACTAGCCCAGTGATGCTAAAATACGATAAAGAGGTCTTTTTTGATAGCTGAATCATGGTGCTTGACCAAAACGCTACTAGAAAATGGAAAAACACCCTTGACAACTAGTCATAAGGGTATGTTTTATCACTGAAACAAAATATTAAAAATTTATTTTTTTAAAACTTCATTCTGCCTTCAATAACCCTTAGTTAAACGGCAAAATTGAGATTTTCGAGACATGTCACACTTAGCTTATTACTCAAGCTAAAAGGCTACAAGAAATTTGAAGTGACAACAGATCGCTAACTGGGTAAAACGGAAGACCTTGTCATGAATAAAGGAAAATTCACGAAATTTCCGGTTTGACTTGGCTGCTGGCCCAGTGATGCTAAAATACGATAAAGAGGTGTTTTTTGATGGCTGAATCATGTTGCTTGACCAAAGCGCTACTAGAAAATGTCAAAACACCCTTGACAACTAGTCATAAGGGTAAGTTTTATCACAAAAACAAAATTTGAAAAAAAATATTTTTTTAAAACTTCATTCTGCCTTCAATAACCCTTACTTAAACGGCAAAACTGCGATTTTCAAGACATGTCACACTTAGCTTATTACTCAAGCTAAAAGGCTACAAGAAATTTGAAGTGACAACAGATCGCTAACTGGGTAAAACGGAAGACCTTGTCACGAACAAAGGAAAATTCACGAAATTTCCGGTTTGATTTGGCTGCTGGCCCAGTGATGCTAAAATACGATAAAGAGGTGTTTTTTGATGGCTTAATCATGTTGCTTTACCAAAGCGCTACTAGAAAATGGCAAAACATCCTTGACAACTAGTCATAAGAGTGAGTTTTATCATTGACACAAAATATAAAAATATTTTCTTAAAAACTTCATTCTGCCTTCAATAACCCTAAGTTAAACGGCAAAACCAAAATTTTCGAGACATGTCACACTTAGCTAAAAGACTACAAGAAATTTGAAGTGACAACAGATCGCTAACTGGGTAAAACGGAAGACCTTGTCATGAATAAAGGAAAATTCACGAAATTTCCGGTTTGACTTGGCTGCTGGCCCAGTGATGCTAAAATACGATAAAGAGGTGTTTTTTGATGGCTGAATCATGTTGCTTGACCAAAGCGCTACTAGAAAATGTCAAAACACCCTTGACAACTAGTCATAAGGGTAAGTTTTATCACTGAAACAAAATTTGAAAAAAAATATTTTTTTAAAACTTCATTCTGCCTTCAATAACCCGTAGTTAAACGGCAAAACTGCGATTTTCAAGACATGTCACACTTAGCTTATTACTCAAGCTAAAAGGCTACAAGAAATTTGAAGTGACAACAGATCGCTAACTGGGTAAAACGGAAGACCTTGTCACGAACAAAGGAAAATTCACGAAATTTCCGGTTTGATTTGGCTGCTGGCCCAGTGATGCTAAAATACGATAAAGAGGTGTTTTTTGATGGCTTAATCATGTTGCTATACCAAAGAGCTACTAGACAATGGTAAAACACCCTTGACAGCTAGTCATAAGGGTGCGTTTTATCACTGACACAAAATATTAAAAATATATTTTTTAAAAACTTCGTTCTGCCTTCAATAACCCTTAGTTAAACGGCAAAATTGAGATTTTCGAGACATGTCACACTTAGCTTATTACTCAAGCTAAAAGGCAACAAGAAATTTGAAGTGACAACAGATCGCTAACTGGGTAAAACGGAAGACCTTGTCATGAATAAAGGAAAATTCACGAAATTTCCGGTTTGATTTGGCTGCTGGCCCAGTGATGTTAAAATACGATAAAGAGGTGTTTTTTGATGGCTTAATCATGTTGCTTTACCAAAGCGCTACTAGAAAATGGTAAAACACTCTTGACAGCTAGTCATAAGGGTGCGTTTTATCACTGACACAAAATATTAAAAATATATTTTTTAAAAACTTCGTTCTGCCTTCAATAACCCTTAGTTAAACGGCAAAATTGAGATTTTCGAGACATGTCACACTTAGCTTATTACTCAAGCTAAAAGGCAACAAGAAATTTGAAGTGACAACAGATCGCTAACTGGGTAAAACGGAAGACCTTGTCATGAATAAAGGAAAATTCACGAAATTTCCGGTTTGATTTGGCTGCTGGCCCAGTGATGCTAAAATACGATAAAGAGGTCTTCTTTGATAGCTGAATCATGGTGTTTGACAAACACGCTACTAGAAAATGGTAAAACACCCTTGACAACTAGTCATAAGGGTAAGTTTTATCACTGAAACAAATATTAAGAAAATATTTTTTTAAAACTTCATTCTGCCTTCAAAAACCCTTAGTTAAACTGCAAGACCAAGATTTTCGAGACATGTCACACTTAGCTTATTACTCAAGCTAAAAGGCTACAAGAAATTTGAAGTGACAACAGATCGCTAACTGGGTAAAACGGAAGACCTTGTCATGAATAAAGGAAAATTCATTTGTTATCATTATCATTGACACAAAATATAAAAATATTTTCTTAAAAACTTCATTCTGCCTTCAATAACCCTTAGTTAAACGGCAAAACCAAGATTTTCGAGACATGTCACACTTAGCTTATTACTCAAGGTAAAAGGCTACAAGAAACTTGAAGTGACAACAGATCGCTAACTGAGTAGAACGGAAGACCTTGTTATGAATAAAGGAAAATTCACGAAATTTCCGGTTTGATTTGGCTGCTGGCCCAGTGATGCTAAAATAAGATAAAGAGGTGTTTTTTGATGGCTTAATCATGTTGCTTTACCAAAGAGCTACTAGAAAATGGTAAAACACCCTTGACAACTAGTCATAAGGGTGCGTTTTATCACTGACACAAAATATTAAAAATTTATTTTTTAAAAACTTCGTTCTGCCTTCAATAACCCTTAGTTAAACGGCAAAATTGAGATTTTCGAGACATGTCACACTTAGCTTATTACTCAAGCTAAAAGGCAACAAGAAATTTGAAGTGACAACAGATCGCTAACTGGGTAAAACGGAAGACCTTGTCATGAATAAAGGAAAATTAATGAAATTTCCGGTTTGACTTGGCTGCTGGCCCAGTGATGCTAAAATACGATAAAGAGGTGTTTTTTGATGGCTGAATCATGTTGCTTGACCAAAGCGCTACTAGAAAATGTCAAAACACCTTTGACAACTAGTCATAAGGTTAAGTTTTATCACTGAAACAAAATTTTAAAAATTTATTTTTTTAAAACTTAATTCTGCCTTCAATAACCCTTAGTTAAACGGCAAAACCAAGATTTTCAAGACATGTCACACTTAGCTTATTACTCAAGCTAAAAGGCTACAAGAAATTTGAAGTTACAACAGATCGCTAACTGGGTAAAACGGAAGAACTTGTCATGAATAAAGGAAAATTCACGAAATTTCCGGTTTGATTTGGCTGCTGGCCCAGTGATGCTAAAATACGATAAAGAGGTGTTTTTTGATGGCTGAATCATGTTGCTTGACCAAAGCGCTACTAGAAAATGTCAAAACACCCTTTACAACTAGTCATAAGGGTAAGTTTTATCACTGAAACAAAATTTAAAAAAAATATTTTTTTAAAACTTAATTCTGCCTTCAATAACCCTTAGTTAAACGGCAAAACTGCGATTTTCAAGACATGTCACACTTAGCTTATTACTCAAGCTAAAAGGCTACAAGAAATTTGAAGTGACAACAGATCGCTAACTGGGTAAAACGGAAGACCTTGTCACGAACAAAGGAAAATTCACGAAATTTCCGGTTTGATTTGGCTGTTGGCTTAGTGATGCTAAAATACGATAAAGAGGTGTTTTTTGATGGCTTAATCATGTTGCTTCACCAAAGCGCTACTAGAAAATGGCAAAACATCCTTGACAACTAGTCATAAGGGTGAGTTTTATCATTGACACAAAATATAAAAATATTTTCTTAATAACTTCATTCTGCCTTCAATAACCCTTAGTTAAACGGCAAAACCAAGATTTTCGAGACATGTCACACTTAGCTTATTACTCAAGGTAAAAGGCTACAAGAAACTTGAAGTGACAACAGATCGCTAACTGAGTAGAACGGAAGACCTTGTTATGAATAAAGGAAAATTCACGAAATTTCCGGTTTGATTTGGCTGCTGGCCCAGTGATGCTAAAATACGATGAAGAGGTGTTTTTTGATGGCTTAATCATGTTGCTTTACCAAAGAGCTACTAGAAAATGGTAAAAAACCCTTGACAGCTAGTCATAAGGGTGCGTTTTATCACTGACACAAAATATTAAAAATATATTTTTTAAAAACTTCGTTCTGCCTTCAATAACCCTTAGTTAAACGGCAAAATTGAGATTTTCGAGACATGTCACACTTAGCTTATTACTCAAGCTAAAAGGCAACAAGAAATTTGAAGTGACAACAGATCGCTAACTGGGTAAAACGGAAGACCTTGTCATGAATAAAGGAAAATTCACGAAATTTCCGGTTTGATTTGGCTGCTGGCCCAGTGATGCTAAAATACGATAAAGAGGTCTTTTTTGATGGCTTAATCATGTTGCTTGGCCAAAGCGCTACTAGAAAATGTCAAAACACCCTTGACAACTAGTCATAAGGGTAAGTTTTATCACTGAAACAAAATTTGAAAAAAAATTTTTTTTTAAACTTTATTCTGCCTTCAATAACCCTTAGTTAAACGGCAAAACTGCGATTTTCAAGACATGTCACACTTAGCTTATTACTCAAGCTAAAAGGCTACAAGAAATTTGAAGTGACAACAGATCGCTAACTGGGTAAAACGGAAGACCTTGTCATGAATAAAGGAAAATTCACGAAATTTCCGGTTTGATTTGGCTGCTGGCCCAGTGATGCTAAAATACGATAAAGAGGTCTTTTTTGATAGCTGAATCATGGTGCTTGACCAACACGCTACTAGAAAATGGAAAAACACCCTTGACAACTAGTCATAAGGGTGAGTTTTATCACTGACACAAAATATTAAAAATATATTTTTTTTAAACTTCATTCTGCCTTCAATAACCCTTAGTTAAACGGCAAAATTGAGATTTTCGAGCCATGTCACACTTAGCTTATTACTCAAGCTAAAAGGCAACAAGAAATTTGAAGTTACAACAGATCGCTAACTGGGTAAAACGGAAGACCTTGTCATGAATAAAGGAAAATTCACGAAATTTCCGGTTTGATTTGGCTGCTGGCCCAGTGATGCTAAAATACGATAAAGAGGTGTTTTTTGATGGCTGAATCATGTTGCTTGACCAACACGCTACTAGAAAATGGAAAAACACCCTTGACAACTAGTCATAAGGGTAAGTTTTATCACTGAAACAAAATATTAAAAATATATTTTTTTAAAACTTCATTCTGCCTTCAATAACCCTTAGTTAAACGGCAAAACCAAGATTTTCGAGACATGTCACACTTAGCTTATTACTCAAGCTAAAAGGCAACAAGAAATTTGAAGTGACAACAGATCGCTAACTGGGTAAAACGGAAGACCTTGTCATGAAAAAAGGAAAATTCACATAATTTCCGGTTTGATTTGGCTGCTGGCCCAGTGATGCTAAAATACGATAAAGAGGTCTTTTTTGATAGCTGAATCATGGTGCTTGACCAACACGCTACTAGAAAATGGAAAAACACCCTTGACAACTAGTCATAAGGGTGAGTTTTATCATTGACACAAAATATAAAAATATTTTCTTAAAAACTTCATTCTGCCTTCAATAACCCTTAGTTAAACGGCAAAACCAAGATTTTCATGTAGCTGAGGTTAGTAAAAAGGTGTTCGCCTCTCTTCATTCTTTAAGGCGTCTGCAAAGCTTTCTCCCTCTCCACACGAAAAGTATGTTGGCACGGTCGCTTCTTCTCCCGCTTCTGGACTACTGTGACACTGCGTGCCTTGATATCAAGGAGGAATTGCTTGATAAGCTGGAGCGGTTACAGAATGTCTGTATCAGATATACTTTCGGACTCAAGAAATATGATCATGTGACCTTTTACCGCAATCAATTAAACTGGCTACCTATCCGCCGTCGGAGGGATTTACACACTCTTTCTCTTTTGTTTACTGTGCTTTTTTTCTCCCTCTTCTCCAACGTACCTTTCGGAGAAATTTAAATTTTTGGCTGAGGGCAGTGGTCACCGTTTGCGGTCCAGTGAGAATCAGTCACTTTTAATCCCATCTCACAAATCTCGTGGCTATGACAAGTCGTTTGCGGTACGCTCGGTTAGACTGTGGAATGATTTGCCTGTCTCGTATAGGAAGTCCCAGTCAATTGCGTCGCTCAAGGGGAAGTTAAAGAAGTTGTGGTTATCTGTTTCTGTGTGATTGGTTGCTGTTATCTCTTTGTATATCTGTATACTCTGTTTTTTTTTTTTAATTTTTTTTATTAGTGTTGTCTCACATTTCCTTGTTAGTGTGATATATATACTTTTCCTTTGTATTTTGGAAATTTATATATATTTTATATTATTATTTATCTGGTACGTTGTTGTACATTAGGTGTATTTGTCTACCTCTTTTCATTTTTTCTCTCATCTACTCAAAGGTTAACTGGAAGAGATCCCTTAAAGGGATAAGTTCGCCTTTGTACTTACTGTTTTCCTTTTGTAAATTTTAATTTTTCTGTGTTTTGTACAATAAAGAGTTTACATACATACATACATACATGACTAGTTGTCAAAAGTATTTTACCATTTTCTAGTAGCGCTTTAGTCAAGCAACATGATTCAGCCATAAAACTCACCCTTATGACTAGTTGTCAAGGGTGTTTTTCCATTTTCTAGTAGCGTGTTGGTCAAGCACCATGATTCAGCTATCAAAAAAGACCTCTTTATCGTATTTTAGCATCACTGGGCCAGCAGCCAAATCAAACCGGAAATTATGTGAATTTTCCTTTTTTCATGACAAGGTCTTCCGTTTTACCCAGTTAGCGATCTGTTGTCACTTCAAATTTCTTGTTGCCTTTTAGCTTGAGTAATAAGCTAAGTGTGACATGTCTCGAAAATCTTGGTTTTGCCGTTTAACTAAGGGTTATTGAAGGCAGAATGAAGTTTTAAAAAAATATATTTTTAATATTTTGTTTCAGTGATAAAACTTACCCTTATGACTAGTTGTCAAGGGTGTTTTTCCATTTTCTAGTAGCGTGTTGGTCAAGCAACATGATTAAGCCATCAAAAAACACCTCTTTATCGTATTTTAGCATCACTGGGCCAGCAGCCAAATCAAACCGGAAATTTTGTGAATTTTCCTTTATTCATAACAAGGTCTTCCGTTTTACCCAGTTAGCGATCTGTTGTCACTTCAAATTTCTTGTAGCCTTTTAGCTTGAGTAATAAGCTAAGTGTGACATGTCTCGAAAATCTTGGTCTTGCCGTTTAACTAAGGGTTATTGAAGGCAGAATGAAGTTTTTAAGAAAATATTTTTATATTTTGTGTCAATGATAAAACTCACCCTTATGACTAGTTGTCAAGGGTGTTTTTCCATTTTCTAGTAGGGTGTTGGTCAAGCACCATGATTCAGCTATCAAAAAAGACCTCTTTATCGTATTTTAGCATCACTGGGCCAGCAGCCAAATCAAACCGGAAATTATGTGAATTTTCCTTTTTTCATGACAAGGTCTTCCGTTTTACCCAGTTAGCGATCTGTTGTCACTTCAAATTTCTTGTTGCCTTTTAGCTTGAGTAATAAGCTAAGTGTGACATGTCTCGAAAATCTCAATTTTGCCGTTTAATTAAGGGTTATTGAAGGCAGAATGAAGTTTAAAAAAAATATATTTTTAATATTTTGTTTCAGTGATAAAACTTACCCTTATGAATAGTTGTCAAGGGTGTTTTACCATTTTCTAGTAGCGTGTTGGTCTAGCAACATGATTAAGCCATCAAAAAACACCTCTTTATCGTATTTAAGCATCACTGGGCCAGCAGCCAAGTAAAACCGGAAATTTCGTAAATTTTCCTTTATTCATGACAAGGTCTTCCGTTTTACCCAGTTAGCGATCTATTGTCACTTCAAATTTCTTCTTGCCTTTTAGCTTGAGTAATAAGCTAAGTGTGACATGTCTCGAAAATCTTGGTTTTGCCGTTTAACTAAGGGTTATCGAAGGCAGAATGAAGTTTTAAAAAAATATATTTTTAATATTTTGTTTCAGTGATAAAACTTACCCTTATGACTAGTTGTCAAGGGTGTTTTACCATTTTCTAGTAGCGTGTTGGTCAAGCAACATGATTAAGCCATCAAAAAACACCTTTTTATCGTATTTTAGCATCACTGGGCCAGCAGCCAAATCAAACCGGAAATTTTGTGAATTTTCCTTTATTCATGACAAGGTCTTCCGTTTTACCCAGTTAGTGATCTGTTGTCACTTCAAATTTCTTGTTGCCTTTTAGCTTGAGTAATAAGCTAAGTGTGACATGTCTCGAAAATCTTGGTTTTGCCGTTTAACTAAGGGTTATTGAAGGCAGAATGAAGTTTTTAAGAAAATATTTTTATATTTTGTGTCAATGATAAAACTCACCCTTATGACTAGTTGTCAAGGGTGTTTTTCCATTTTCTAGTAGCGTGTTGGTCAAGCACCATGATTCAGCTATCAAAAAAGACCTCTTTATCGTATTTTAGCATCACTGGGCCAGCAGCCAAATCAAACCGGAAATTATGTGAATTTTCCTTTTTTCATGACAAGGTCTTCCGTTTTACCCAGTTAGCGATCTGTTGTCACTTCAAATTTCTTGTTGCCTTTTAGCTTGAGTAATAAGCTAAGTGTGACATGTCTCGAAAATCTCAATTTTGCCGTTTAATTAAGGGTTATTGAAGGCAGAATGAAGTTTTTAAAAAATATATTTTTAATATTTTGTTTCAGTGATAAAACTTACCCTTATGACTAGTTGTCAAGGGTGTTTTACCATTTTCTAGTAGCGTGTTGGTCAAGCAACATGATTAAGCCATCAAAAAACACCTATTTATCGTATTTTAGCATCACTGGGCCAGCAGCCAAATCAAACCGGAAATTTTGTGAATTTTCCTTTATTCATAACAAGGTCTTCCGTTTTACCCAGTTAGCGATCTGTTGTCACTTCAAATTTCTTGTAGTCTTTTAGCTTGAGTAATAAGCTAAGTGTGACATGTCTCGAAAATCTTGGTCTTGCCGTTTAACTAAGGGTTATTGAAGGCAGAATGAAGTTTTTAAAAAATATATTTTTAATATTTTGTTTCAGTGATAAAACTTACCCTTATGACTAGTTGTCAAGGGTGTTTTTCCATTTTCTAGTAGCGTGTTGGTCAAGCACCATGATTCAGCTATCAAAAAAGACCTCTTTATCGTATTTTAGCATCACTGGGCCAGCAGCCAAATCAAACCGGAAATTTTGTGAATTTTCCTTTATTCATAACAAGGTCTTCCGTTCTACTCAGTTAGCGATCTGTTGTCACTTCAAGTTTCTTGTAGCCTTTTAGCTTGAGTAATAAGCTAAGTGTGACATGTCTCGAAAATCTTGGTTTTGCCGTTTAACTAAGGGTTATTGAAGGCAGAATGAAGTTTTAAAAAAATATATTTTTAATATTTTTTTTCAGTGATAAAACTTACCCTTATGACTAGTTGTCAAGGGTGTTTTACCATTTTCTAGTAGCGTGTTGGTCAAGCAACATGATTAAGCCATCAAAAAACACCTCTTTATCGTATTTTAGCATCACTGGGCCAGCAGCCAAATCAAACCGGAAATTTTGTGAATTTTCCTTTATTCATAACAAGGTCTTCCGTTCTACTCAGTTAGCGATCTGTTGTCACTTCAAGTTTCTTGTAGCCTTTTAGCTTGAGTAATAAGCTAAGTGTGACATGTCTCGAAAATCTTGGTTTTGCCGTTTAACTAAGGGTTATTGAAGGCAGAATGAAGTTTAAAAAAAATATATTTTTAAATTTTTTTTCAGTGATAAAACTTACCCTTATGACTAGTTGTCAAGAGTGTTTTACCATTTTCTAGTAGCGTGTTGGTCAAGCAACATGATTAAGCCATCAAAAAACACCTCTTTATCGTATTTTAGCATCACTGAGCCAGCAGCCAAATCAAACCGGAAATTTTGTGAATTTTCCTTTATTCATAACAAGGTCTTCCGTTCTACTCAGTTAGCGATCTGTTGTCACTTCAAGTTTCTTGTAGCCTTTTAGCTTGAGTAATAAGCTAAGTGTGACATGTCTCGAAAATCTTGGTTTTGCCGTTTAACTAAGGGTTATTGAAGGCAGAATGAAGTTAAAAAAAAATATATTTTTAATATTTTTTTTCAGTGATAAAACTTACCCTTATGACTAGTTGTCAAGGGTGTTTTACCATTTTCTAGTAGCGTGTTGGTCAAGCAACATAATTAAGCCATCAAAAAACACCTCTTTATCGTATTTTAGCATCACAGGGCCAGCAGCCAAATCAAACCGGAAATTTTGTGAATTTTCCTTTATTCATAACAAGGTCTTCCGTTCTACTCAGTTAGCGATCTGTTGTCACTTCAAGTTTCTTGTAGCCTTTTAGCTTGAGTAATAAGCTAAGTGTGACATGTCTCGAAAATCTTGGTTTTGCCGTTTAACTAAGGGTTATTGAAGGCAGAATGAAGTTTTAAAAAAATATATTTTTAATATTTTTTTTCAGTGATAAAACTTACCCTTATGACTAGTTGTCAAGGGTGTTTTACCATTTTCTAGTAGCGTGTTGGTCAAGCAACATGATTAAGCCATCAAAAAACACCTCTTTATCGTATTTTAGCATCACTGGGCCAGCAGCCAAATCAAACCGGAAATTTTGTGAATTTTCCTTTATTCATAACAAGGTCTTCCGTTCTACTCAGTTAGCGATCTGTTGTCACTTCAAGTTTCTTGTAGCCTTTTAGCTTGAGTAATAAGCTAAGTGTGACATGTCTCGAAAATCTTGGTTTTGCCGTTTAACTAAGGGTTATTGAAGGCAGAATGAAGTTTTAAAAAAATATATTTTTAATATTTTTTTTCAGTGATAAAACTTACCCTTATGACTAGTTGTCAAGGGTGTTTTACCATTTTCTAGTAGCGTGTTGGTCAAGCAACATGATTAAGCCATCAAAAAACACCTCTTTATCGTATTTAAGCATCACTGGGCCAGCAGCCAAATCAAACCGGAAATTTTGTGAATTTTCCTTTATTCATGACAAGGTCTTCCGTTTTACCCAGTTAGCGATCTATTGTCACTTCAAATTTCTTGTTGTTTTTTAGCTTGAGTAATAAGCTAAGTGTGACATGTCTCGAAAATCTTGGTTTTGCCGTTTAACTAAGGGTTATTGAAGTCAGAATGAAGTTTTTAAGAAAATATTTTTATATTTTGTGTCAATGATAAAACTCACCCTTATGACTAGTTGTCAAGGGTGTTTTTCCATTTTCTAGTAGCGTGTTGGTCAAGCACCATGATTCAGCTATCAAAAAAGACCTCTTTATCGTATTTTAGCATCACTGGGCCAGCAGCCAAATCAAACCGGAAATTTTGTGAATTTTCCTTTATTCATAACAAGGTCTTCCGTTCTACTCAGTTAGCGATCTGTTGTCACTTCAAGTTTCTTGTAGCCTTTTAGCTTGAGTAATAAGCTAAGTGTGACATGTCTCGAAAATCTTGGTTTTGCCGTTTAACTAAGGGTTATTGAAGGCAGAATGAAGTTTTAAAAAAATATATTTTTAAAATTTTGTTTCAGTGATAAAACTTACCCTTATGACTAGTTGTCAAGGGTGTTTTGACATTTTCTAGTAGCGCTTTGGTCAAGCAACATGATTAAGCCATCAAAAAACACCTCTTTATCGTATTTTAGCATCACTGGGCCAGCAGCCAAATCAAACCGGAAATTTCGTGAATTTTCCTTTATTCATGACAAGGTCTTCCGTTTTACCCAGTTAGCGATCTGTTGTCACTTCAAATTTCTTGTTGCCTTTTAGCTTGAGTAATAAGCTAAGTGTGACATGTCTCGAAAATCTTGGTTTTGCCGTTTAACTAAGGGTTATTGAAGTCAGAATGAAGTTTTTAAGAAAATATTTTTATATTTTGTGTCAATGATAAAACTCACCCTTATGACTAGTTGTCAAGGGTGTTTTGACATTTTCTAGTAGCGTGTTAGTCAAGCACCATGATTCAGCTATCAAAAAAGACCTCTTTATCGTATTTTAGCATCACTGGGCCAGCAGCCAAATCAAACCGGAAATTTCGTGAATTTTTCTTTTATTCATGACAAGGTCTTCCGTTTTACCCAGTTAGCGATCTGTTGTCACTTCAAATTTCTTGTTGCCTTTTAGCTTGAGTAATAAGCTAAGTGTGACATGTCTCGAAAATCTTGGTTTTGCCGTTTAACTAAGGGTTATTGAAGTCAGAATGAAGTTTTTAAGAAAATATTTTTATATTTTGTGTCAATGATAAAACTCACCCTTATGACTAGTTGTCAAGGGTGTTTTGACATTTTCTAGTAGCGTGTTAGTCAAGCACCATGATTCAGCTATCAAAAAAGACCTCTTTATCGTATTTTAGCATCACTGGGCCAGCAGCCAAATCAAACCGGAAATTTTGTGAATTTTCCTTTATTTATAACAAGGTCTTCCGTTCTACTCAGTTAGCGATCTGTTGTCACTTCAAGTTTCTTGTAGCCTTTTAGCTTGAGTAATAAGCTAAGTGTGACATGTCTCGAAAATCTTGGTTTTGCCGTTTAACTAAGGGTTATTGAAGGCAGAATGAAGTTTTAAAAAAATATATTTTTAATATTTTGTTTCAGTGATAAACTTACCCTTATGACTAGTTGTCAAGGGTGTTTTAACATTTTCTAGTAGCGCTTTGGTCAAGCAACATGATTCAGCCATCAAAAAACACCTCTTTATCGTATTTTAGCATCACTGGGCCAGCAGCCAAATCAATCCGGAAATTTCGTGAATTTTCCTTTATTCATGACAAGGTCTTCCGTTTTACCCAGTTAGCGATCTGTTGTCACTTCAAATTGCTTGTAGCCTTTTAGCTTAAGTAATAAGCTAAGTGTGACATGTCTCGAAAATCTTGGTTTTGCCGTTTAACTAAGGGTTATTGAAGGCAGAATGAAGTTTTAAAAAAATATATTTTTAATATTTTGTTTCAGTGATAAACTTACCCTTATGACTAGTTGTCAAGGGTGTTTTAACATTTTCTAGTAGCGCTTTGGTCAAGCAACATGATTCAGCCATCAAAAAACACCTCTTTATCGTATTTTAGCATCACTGGGCCAGCAGCCAAATCAATCCGGAAATTTCGTGAATTTTCCTTTATTCATGACAAGGTCTTCCGTTTTACCCAGTTAGCGATCTGTTGTCACTTCAAATTTCTTGTAGCCTTTTAGCTTAAGTAATAAGCTAAGTGTGACATGTCTCGAAAATTTTGGTTTTGCCGTTTAACTAAGGGTTATTGAAGGCAGAATGAAGTTTAAAAAAAATATATTTTTAATATTTTGTGTCAGTGATAAAACGCACCCTTATGACTAGTTGTCAAGGGTGTTTTGGCATTTTCTTGTAGCGCTTTGGTCAAGCAACATGATTCAGCCATCAAAAAACACCTCTTTATCGTATTTTAGCATCACTGGGCTGGTAGCTAAATCAAACCGGAAATTTCGTGAATTTTCCTTTATTCATGACAAGGTCTTCCGTTTTACCCAGTTAGCGATCTGTTGTCACTTCAAATTTCTTGTAGCCTTTTAGCTTAAGTAATAAGCTAAGTGTGACATGTCTCGAAAATCTTGGTTTTGCCGTTTAACTAAGGGTTATTGAAGGCAGAATGAAGTTTTAAAAAAATATATTTTTAATATTTTGTGTCAGTGATAAAACGCACCCTTATGACTAGTTGTCAAGGGTGTTTTGGCATTTTCTTGTAGCGCTTTGGTCAAGCAACATGATTCAGCCATCAAAAAACACCTCTTTATCGTATTTTAGCATCACTGGGCTGGTAGCTAAATCAAACCGGAAATTTCGTGAATTTTCCTTTATTCATGACAAGGTCTTCCGTTTTACCCAGTAAGCGATCTGTTGTCACTTCAAATTTCTTGTAGCCTTTTAGCTTGAGTAATAAGCTAAGTGTGACATGTCTCGAAAATCGCAGTTTTGCCGTTTAACTAAGCGTTATTGAAGGTAGAATGAAGTTCTTAAGAAAATATTTTTTATGTTTTGTGTCAATGATAAAACTCACCCTTATGACTAGTTGTCAAGGGTGTTTTACCATTTTCTAGTAGCGCTTTAGTCAAGCAACATGATTCAGCCATCAAAAAAGACCTCTTTATCGTATTTTAGCATCCCTGGGCCAGCAGCCAAATCAAACCGGAAATTTCGTGAATTTTCCTTTTTTCATGACAAGGTCTTCCGTTTTACCCAGTTAGCGATCTGTTGTCACTTCAAATTTCTTGTAACCTTTTAGCTTGAGTAATAAGCTAAGTGTGACATGTCTCGAAACTCTTGGTTTTGCCGTTTAACTAAGGGTTATTGAAGGCAGAATGAAGTTTTTAAAAAATATATTTTTTATATTTTGTGTCAGTGATAAAACTCCCCCTCTGACTAGTTGTCAAGGGTGTTTTGACATTTTCTTGTAGCACTTTGGTCAAGCAACATGATTCAGCCATCAAAAAACACCTCTTTATCGTATTTTAGCATCCCTGGGCCAGCAGCCAAATCAAACCGGAAATTTCGTGAATTTTCCTTTTTTCATGACAAGGTCTTCCGTTTTACCCAGTTAGCGATCTGTTGTCACTTCAAATTTCTTGTAACCTTTTAGCTTGAGTAATAAGCTAAGTGTGACATGTCTCGAAACTCTTGGTTTTGCCGTTTAACTAAGGGTTATTGAAGGCAGAATGAAAATTTAAAAAAATATATTTTTAATATTTTGTTTCAGTGATAAAACTCACCCTTATGACTAGTTGTCAAGGGTGTTTTACCATTTTCTAGTAGCGTGTTCGTCAAGCACCATGATTCAGCTATCAAAGAAGACCTCTTTATCGTATTTTAGCATCACTGGGCTAGTAGCTAAATCAAACCGGAAATTTCGTGAATTTTCCTTTATTCATTACAAGGTCTTCCGTTTTACCCAGTTAGCGATCTGTTGTCACTTGGAGTTTCATGCAATCTTTTAGCTTGAGTAATAAGCTAATTGTGACATGTCTCGAAAATCGCAGTATTGCCGTTTAACTAAGCGTTTTTGAAGGCAGAATGAAGTTTTTAAGAAAATATTTTTTATATTTGGTGTCAATGATAAAACTCACCCTTATGACTAGTGGTCAAGGGTGTTTTTCGATTTTCTAGTAGCTTTTTGTTCAGGCAATATGATTTATTTATCAAAAAGAATCTCTTCGTCGTATTTTAGCATCACGGGGCCAGCAGCCAAATCAAATCGAAAGTATTGTGGATTTTCCTTCAGCTATGACTACGTCCCTATTTTCACTTAAATACTCAAGTTTGCATGTTTAAT
Source organism: Lathronympha strigana (assembly GCA_949128165.1). NCBI lineage: Eukaryota > Metazoa > Arthropoda > Insecta > Lepidoptera > Tortricidae > Lathronympha > Lathronympha strigana. Next base: position 6,008,749 of record OX421907.1, on the reverse strand, counting down.
ATTTATATTGGAGTGTCTTGTTTAGTTTTATATCGTTTTTTAAGCGATTCATCCTTGTGGAATATTTGACTTCTTAATTTGGTCAGGTTATAGGCGGCTGCTAACTTTGGCTGCTAACTTCACACCGGTAGTAGTGTGTAGTTTAAGTGTAGTATAGTAGTGTTTATATGTATCTATCTATTATATATATCGTCGTCTAGTACCCACATCACAAGCCTTATTGAGCTTACCGTGGGACTAGGTTGATTTGTGTAAAATTGTCCCACAATATTTATATTTATTTTATTTATTTATGTTTATTACCTTGGTTTTTTCATTAGATAAACATAACATGAAAATTATTTTTCACAAAATATGGTCTTCCTTGAGATCATTTAAGAATCATTTCGACAGCTAGACATTAAGGTTTAAAACAAAACCACACTAAATTCGGTTCATCAGTTGAAAAGCTACGATGCCACGCATACACAACTATGTATTATTAATAACACCCGTTTGTATTTCTTCTCCTCTCCTTCTTCCTAGTGTTTTCCCAGCTTATGCCATGGCCTGGGGACCGTTTGCCAATTTATCTCAAGATTTGGCGTCGGCGCTATTTTTACGAAAGCGACTGCCATCTGACCTTCCAACCTAGATGGTAAAGCCTTATTAGGATTATTTAACTTTGCTCACGATGTTTTCCTTCACCGAAAAGCGATTAGTAAATATCAAATGAAATTTCGTATATGAGTTCCGAAATCCTGTTATGGACTCGTAACAAGTCAGCAGGATTTGGACCCGTGACTTTTGGATTGATAGTTTCTCCTTATCGCTGAGCTACCAAAGCTCTCTCCCGTTTTCTAAGCGAAAAATTAATCTATTGAAGGTTATACAAAAACAAGGGGACTAAATGTCTCTAACAGAAACACTTTCCTCCAAAATTTAGGCAATTGTCCTAAATTTTATGTTTTTAATGAAATATTCAATACTAAGTTATTAATCTTATGTTTTGTATGTTACGATAATACAGCCGTTTTAGTAGTGAACTGTTTCAGTGGTGAAAGGTTTCAGTGGTGTTTGATAAGGTAGTGTGAAAATATAAGGAGAAACAGTGCCAACATATCTATATAATAAAATATAAATAATCTAATTAATGGTAAGTGTAGGTATTTGCGACGCCATCTATTATTAAACAACGTACTCATAACTACGCTAATTGTATGGGAAAATAACCCTGTAACCTGGTAATGATTTATGATATGTGTTGCATAATATTATATTTTAATAAGGCGCCATTGCTGTGAACCCACGTGATTACTTATGTGATATAATAAATGGAAAACAAACGGTTTTACGTCGCATTTTACTAAAGCGCCTGTTAAGTTTGATTTGCAAAAACTTTTGTAATGCATATTATAGAGTAATGATAACATTAGACATAAGCCTAGAAGGTATTTGTTTACAGCATACTGTGCAAGAATGAATCCTCGTAGAACTTTTCTGCACAGTGGTTATTTTATTGTTTTTAGGGTTCCGTACCAAAATGGTAAAAAGACTAAGTCGCAGCATAAGGGTGTTGTTTGTCTGTCTGTCACATCGTTAAATATCTCGAGAATTACTTAAGCCACCGATTTGAAATTTTAAATAGTTATAAACAAGATTAACCCAGACACATTGAAAGGGGATTAAGTCATATAATTATTATTTATTAAATGCCCTTAAAGGGAGCGGAAAAACTTTAAAGTTTAGTTAGTAGGTCAAGTGGGACATTACATGAAAGGGCTAGATTTGCAGTTTCTAAAACATTTTTTATTATTTTTTTACAGTAAAAAGTTTTTGATTTATAAACGAAAATGTAAACAAAATACCATTCCACTTTATCTCCGAAGTTTACGAAGATAAAGATATGAATTTCAGTAATTTAAATTTAAAAACAACGGTAATATTATTAAAATATTACAGGAAAAATATTATATTGACCTTATCTTCATAAAAAAAGTTAAATAAATACTTTAACTACAATTGTAATTTAACAGCCTTAGTTTATGCTTTTTTTGTTTAAATTTATATGATATCATGTGTTTAAATTGATGTGATATCAAATTTATATGTATAATAAAAAAATATCGAGTAACATCAAACTCGCATGCTTTATATGACGTGCAAACAAGTGACCCATGCTATCGATACATGGATTTACGTCCAGTTTCTACTTCTAGGTGCAGTTGCAACTCAAAGATTGTACGGAACTCTCGGTGTGCGAGTCAGAATGCTCTGTAATAGTTATTTATGATACAAGTGTAGAAAGAAGGCTTTTTCCCGAAGAGTCTCTGATAAATAAAACACGAACGAAGTGAGTGTTTTAAACCGACACGAGTTGGAAAAAGCCTACATTTCAACACGTATATCATTCAACATTTTACAATGCATTAGGTCGGAAAGCCGCTACATTTCTCAGAATTAAAGAAAATATTTTACTTATCTAGTTTTTTCCTTCATCAGACCTTGGACATCATCTAGTGTCCACGTGCTTATCGAAACAAAACTAACGAGTCCAAACACGAGGGTATTGTATCAACTAACTCTTGAGTTCCGGTGATAACCTTTCTGCTCCATCATCAGATCAGCCCATGGACAGTTGGACATCATGTACAGTCTTTGGACTAATTTGTTTTGTTTTGACGAGCACTTGTGCCCCATGTTTTTTTTTTGTCAAAAGTGCCTCCGGACGGTTCGTGTAAAATACACACTCCAGCTGCGTAGCCTGAACTTGGCTGGACACGCTGCGGCATGTCTGGATATGAAGGATATTTTCTTTTGAAAACTTTAAAAATAAGTTAATATGTTACTATAATCAATAATATACTATAATATATATACTATATATATATATACATACATCTACATACATATATCTACATACATACATCTACATACATACATACATATATATGTTATATATATACTATAATATATATAACATATTAAAATTAAAATTTCTGTTTCGCTATTTACACTTTAAATGGATTGTATAATTTACAAATGTGTATATTGTATATTTCCAAAATAATATGTTTATTTTTAAAGACAAAAATGTATATCCGATTGATGTTAGTCAAATAATGCCTTGGTTTGGACTATGTGAAATTATTAGAGTATTTGCAGTTTAAAAAATTCAAAAGCTACTTTCTCGCACGTCTGCGAGAAAGAGCCACTTTCTATGCATAAGTTTACCCTTGAAAATAGCACTTTCCGAGCTAATGCATTGTAAAACCTTTTATGATACCGATAGGTATTGAAGTATAGGCTGCTTTCCAACCCGTTGTGATTTTTTTAAAAAAATCTAAAATCATGAAGTTATTCATGGTTTTAGAAACTTACCGGGAACATTAGGTATTTTATATTATATATTATGTATTACTAGATGTCGGTGTTACCAGCGTCAGCGGAAGACCAATTAGCTCGTTAGACAGGGCTAAGAAAATTGTCTGACGATTATAGTTAGAATAAACGAACAGGCAATTTGCTTCGTGTTACGTGTTTGCATGAAATACCATTGTAATTATTTAAATAAATATAAGGTTGTAAATTATCATATTTATTCGCGTTTTGTCATATTATGTAATTATTTTTAAGTCGATCTGTAATGGCGTTCCAAATTACACAAGCGGTTCGGCTGCCCGAAGCTAAATTCAAGTATCTCAGTTTAAGCTAATTTCACAGGAGAGCAAAAAAACGTAATTTATCATGTAATTAACACAAAACAAAAGCGTTTGTCGTCATTGCAGCATTTGGTGGTGAACACTAAATATTGTCAGTTTTCAACCGACGAAAAAAACGGAGGAGGTTCTCAAGTCGACGCGTATATTTTTTTTATGTATGACCACGCATAACTTTTTACTGAGTAGTTCGATTTTGATAATTCTTTTTTTATTAGAAAGGGTATACCCTGAAGGTGGTCCCATATAAATTTGAAACAAAAAAACCAACCGTAAGGGTAAAAAATAGGGGATGATTGATTTTTCACTCACCGATTGTTACACATGACCACGCATAACTTTCTACAGAGTTGTCAGATTTTTGATAATTATTTTTTATCTAATAGAGTATACCTTTAAGTTTGTCCCATATAAATTTGGAAAAAATAAACCTAGGGGTAGGAAAATAGGGGATGATTGATTGTTTACTCACCGAACGTAATGTATGACCACGCATAGCTTTTTACAGAGTAGTCCGATTTTGATATTTCTTTTTTTATTGGATAGGGTCAAAAAGCCTCAAAGTTGGTCCTGTAAAAATTTTGAAAAAAATCCTGCCCTAAGGGTAGGAAAATAGGGGTAGTTTATTGTTCACTCACAGATTTTGAAGCTGGATGAAAGTCGCCCAGAATATTTATTCATTTATTTATTTAATCTTTATTGCACAAAATAAAAAATTATCGTACAAAAGGCGAACTTAATGCCATAGGGCATTCTCTACCAGTCCACCTTAGGACAAAACAGAAAAGATTGTAGGCGCTGCATCTTACAAAATGTGTAAAGGAAAAACATACTAAGATACATAATATAACTACTACTACTACTTTAGTAGAAATGTAAACATAAACATTTATAATAATATAAATAATTTTATTAAATATATACATATACTATACAAAACACAGCTTGATGAAAAAAACCGATAATAGAGCACATCCCCAGCGGGGTGTGCAAATAGTTAAAGTAGGATTATTAATATAACAGTTAATATTAGCTAAAGCAATGTAGGTAGCTATTTTAAAACTGATCGGAAATTAAGCATGTAATAATTTGTACACATTAGTCACAGAAAATTATAAAATAAAAACTTTTTAACAAAAAAATAAAACCGCCGAAAAACTGAAACTGAAAAGAAAAAAATAATAACTTTTTCTTCAATAACGCAAGTGAATACCTACTCTACAATTACAATTATAATCTATTTCTATACACTTTCTATATACCTAATACAATCGCTAGGCTTATATCAATTTAATTACATCTAGAAAGTATGAACTATATACATACTTCTGAAATCAATCACACAAATCGGCGTATTTATATATTTACAATCTGTTATTTTTGGAGTCGGTGCCAGCCTCAAACAAAAACAAACTTGAGCACCTTGAGTTGAACGCAACACAAATTTTAAGCAGGTAGGTTAAGTATTTACACAATTTTCAAATCACACACCAACAGATTGAGTCCCGTAATAGAAATAAATCTATTCGTACGGAACATAAAAGTGTAGTTTATTTATATGTCCATTCATAAGTAGCAAATCTGATCTACAATAAGCACCTTGTATTGGGCGCTTGGCGGAGGTTGCAGTTTTAGAATGTGTTGCGTTCAACTCTTCACTAAGGTTGAGCAAGTTTGTTTGAGGCTGGCACCGACTCCAAAAATAACAGATTGTAAATATATAAATACGCAGATTTGTGTGATTGATTTCAGAAGTATGTATATAGTTCATACTTTCTAGATGTAATTAAATTGATATAAGCCTAGCGATTGTATTAGGTATATAGAAAGTGTATAGAAATAGATTATAATTGTAATTGTAGAGTAGGTATTCACTTGCGTTATTGAAGAAAAAGTTATTATTTTTTTCTTTTCAGTTTCAGTTTTTCGGCGGTTTTATTTTTTTGTTAAAAAGTTTTCTCGCCTCGCCTCGGCTGTTGCAGCAGGCGGTGTCCGTGTTCACCGTCACCAACGCTGCAAGATGGGCATACCGTGTTGGATGGTAGTGGTTAGTGCGGGCCCGGACCTGCGAGTCCCACATACCCGTCCTGGTTGCCCGGTTAGGCAGGATGCCAAATACATTCCTCCATATCAAAAAAAAGTTTGTTTAACAAAATACTACTACTCTACTACTTTAAAATATTAAAATGTGTGCGTTTTTGCGCGAAACTGAAAATATGCTTGCTTTCGGAGTATAATATTTGAACAGCAAAGTTTGTCAGAAAACTAAATGTTGATTACGAAGTAGGTACGCTTTATGTTGTATAAATATATAAATAAATATTATGGGACAATCTTACACAAATCGACCTAGTCCCACGGTAAGCACAATAAGGCTTGTATAGTGGGTACTAGGCGACGTTTACGACGTTATATATAATAGACAGATACATATAAATACTTAAATACATAGAAAATATCCATAACTCAGGAACAAATATTCGTTATAAACACACAAATAAATGCCCTGACGGATTCGAATCCGGGACCTCCTGTTTCGTAGGCAGGATCACTACCAACTAGGCTAGGAGGCCGTCAAAAGGCCGAGAGGCCGTATGTATTATTATAATAGAGGTATTATGTAAACAAACAATTTCAACTCCCTAACAGTTTAACGCTGATTTTGACTCATTTATGTGAAACAACAATTTTCAAAAATGGCCTGCGGGCTTAATCTGACGACTATATCTACGTTTAAAAGAAGTGCACAATTGTAATCTATATTTAAGATTAAAATATATTATAGGAACGGTAATCAGCATAAAGTAGGCTTTCAACAACTGGCTATATTTTTTATTGAGAGGTATGATGTGTATGAACTTTATCAGGCGAAAATCTGACAAAACTTATGACCCGACTAAGTATTTATTTTATTTATACCTTAATGGACACATCGTCTATACCTGCGTGTCTAAAATGTGTAGTTTACTTGTGTAATATAATTACATCTTATTTTATTTTAATTATGTATAGTTATATTAAATAATTCTTCTGGCGAATAACACAGGCGGTAGTGTTTAAAATAAATATGTAAGAGTCCTTGCAAACGATAATTCTCAATTTTATATATCTTATTATAAGATGGTTCTGCACAAGTACATTTTTAAACTAGTTATTGCAGGTTTTTAGGATATTAGAAAAAGTCTAAAGGATGGCTCACATTAGAACATATCGAAGCGTACTAACTAATCGCGCATTCGCTATCGAGTTCGGCTGCATATAACTCACGGTAACACACAATGCATATCATTAAGAAAGTAGTCCGCGATAACAGCTTCAAGGTACCCATCCAAATGTTTGATCAAATCCAATTTTAGGAAATGACGTATAAAAAAATTACAACCTTTTTAACAACCCGTGCGCTAGTATCGTTTGAAGGCAGGCTTATGAAATATTTCTATAGTGTACATACATATACGAGTATGTAAATATAACCAAGGAAAGAAACGGTTTTGATAGACATTAAATTATATTATAATAGCCTGATTTTTTCAAATTTATTTTCGAATGGGATGTTTATAGATAGTATATGCAAAAATCCTACAAACATTTCTTCAGGAAGTAGGTAGGTAAATAGTAAAAAAATTAAACTTAACTAGGTCGCATATTTAAACATAATTATTAAACGGGTCTAACGCGAATTAACTTGTTTACCTTATAATAATTATGTTTAAATATGTGTTCAAATCGCGAAAGTTTTAAATGTTATATTAACTAGGTCGATTTTTTTAATTACCGGTCATAAATACCTATTTTTTTTGTTTGTGAACATGACAACATATGTGCTTCTATCCGTTAACAGCGAAACCGAAGAAAACTTATCTACGTATAACCTTTAAATCTACAAAATGCTCGGCAATGGTAATAGGTAGAAACTGATCCTGCCCAATTTTAAACGACTAAAAAACCTAAATACATAAGAATATTATAAGAAAAACATTTGTAACATGTGTGTACATATTTGTGACGATTAGCATGTAACAATATTTTGTTGGATTTTGTTGCTTACTTTACTAGACTCACGATAATATCCGTTAGGCAAAAAAATCAGCTTTTATAAATTATTCCCAAATAATCAAAATCTACAAATACGTATACTGCTGGTTCACAGCAATAATATTTGTTTTTCTACTCGCCGACTTTAATCTGCCAATTACGAGTACATAGACAAAACTATAAGCTCATACTTTTCGATATTAGACAGTCCAACTCAACTATAATATTTCATTTCGATACGCTGTAGGCAACTATAATAGAACTTCATACAAATTCTATACTTATTTGCGATGCCGCCTGGGACTTTGCCGAGCGCGCGCCTCACGCCTGCGCCAACCGCGCCGGCCTGCCGGCCATCTTTTTGTGTTACAACCTTGTTAAGTCAATGAAATTTAATGATGAAATTGTTCCTCCATAGATGATGATGACTCGTAGAAAAAGTATTGTATACAATCGTAATATAATTAAGTTTTTCAATCTCGTACCTTACTTAGGCCACTCAGCAAGCTTCGTGGCCTAAACACGGTACTCGACTGAAAAACTCTTCATTATATCACGATTGTATAAAATACTATTTCGTGCGTGCTGTGAGTTGTTGTGACAATGACACGCATGGTCGGAAGTTCAGAGTAGAGTACACTTTATGAGACGACCGGCGTGTGCGGCAGTCATCTTTGAAAGTTTAAAAACATTTGCTTAAAATACATCTTCAATCGTTGCTATTTAAAAAATATACAATTTAAGGACATCCTTAAATGTACAACAGTAAATTTTTATTTTAAAGTGATAAAGGGAGCGTGGAAAGAGACATTTTTTCTGTTTTTTTTTTCAAAAGCGCCCGGCTTAATAAGCTTTTTGCGCCGTACAAACATAACAGTTTTGGTTATAATGTTTTGGGTACTTCTAATAGTGGCTAGTTTAGTGTGGTTGGTGTACAGCACTCTCGGGAAAAGGGAGATCTACGTACTGTCCAGAAAGCTCCCTGGGGATTTGCCATCATGGCCAATCGTTGGACATGCTTACTTACTGCGAGGCAGCGATGAAGGTAACCTCTTTATACTTTATCAGTATCAGCATGCTCCTCACAGCTATAATGCTTATACGTAGGCACATGATTCCTCTAACTAAACGAGGTTAAGATTTACTCTGCTTTTATTTTTTTTATACATCATACGCAACACAAATTTTTTTTACATCGAATTTTAACAAAGTTGGACCGTTTAGTTTTTTTTCCAAAAACAGCTTACAGTCCATAGATGCTTCCCTTCCAAGAATGAAAATGGGCACGATACTAGCTGAGGAGCTAGATCGGTTACAATAATGCCAAAAGGCGCTATCGAAACGTAAACGGTAACCGTAAAAAAACAATTATGAACATACACAACAATAATAATAGGCTTCTTCTTGTTCTTTTAAATAATGGCTTCTGTCCGAGAGTTGGACAATTTTGCCAATGCAAGTATATGAAAATATCAGTATAATATATCGTATTTTAAAGTGTATTGACAATTGAGTGACGTTGTTCGGTGGCTCACCTCGCTATGTTGTAAAATTTACAGCTAAAAATGTTACACTAGCGTCCGTTAGCGGAGATCCCGGGACTACCGAGTAATGACTGATAATGGTTTGACGCGTTTGAGAATTACGTGTTTGAAATTCTTCTGAAATTTGAAAATTTAAGGTAGGTACTTACTTGCCTTACATACAAATACAAATATTCTTTATTGCACTCCTCATGGAAAAAAAAAACTATCACAAGACACAGAAAAACAGTAGAGGCAGACAACAGGCGGCCTTATGGCCAAAGAGCGATTTCTTCTAGACAACCTTAGGGTAGAGGAAAAAATAGAATCCATTGAAGTATATATCTAGCAATCACACTAATATACATACATACATAAAAATAAACAATAGACATACATATACATACTACATACCCAAAATAAATAAATAAATAAAACACGATCAGCATAAAATATACTATCAAGGGTTACAAGGGTTAAGGAAGAGACAGATAAAAATCTTTAAGGAGTTTCCTGAATGAAGCTAGGGATTGAGCACGCCTTATAACCAGGGGCTAAGAATTCCACAGACACACAGCTTGGAAGGTAAAAGAGTTGTGATAGAAGTATGAGGAAGACGACGGGACATTAAGAAGCAGATTTTGAGCAGATCTGACCGAACGAAGATAACTAAAACGCTCTTTAAGGTAGTGAGGAGTAGCTGGGTTGAAAATAATACTATACAAAAGGGACAACACATGAGAATTACGCCGGAGACGAATAGGTAGCCACTTGAGCTGAGACCTGAAATGGGAAACATAGTCAAATTTACGCAACCCAAATAAGAAACGAATAACGACATTTTGAATACGCTCAAGTTTATTAAGTTGCTCCTCAGTGAGGTTAAGATAAGACACATCAGCGTAGTCCAAAATAGGAAGGAGCAAGGTTTGAGCAACTTACATCCATAAATAAGTATTTAGTTTTTAAAGTAAAGCTGACCGCTGTCGTGTCTTTTGAGTTTATAATTAATCACCAACATCAAAAGAAATGCCAAAATATACCAAGGCTCAGTTTACGGTCACTGCATTGAATTGTCATGGAAAGGATTACATCAAGACATTTACCACATTAATAATATAAATATATATTACAAGATTGAAAGATTGATTGACTGGAAGGTTAAAAACCGTTGGTGACCTAGTATAGCGGTAAAATGTGCAACTTTCAATCCGAAGGTCTCGGTTTCGAATCATATCAAAAGTATATTGATATCATTCGCTTTTCGGTAATGGAAACCAATCGGTGAAAATTAATTTATAGGACTTCCGATAAATTCGACATTTAGAGTTAGCAGAAAACTAAATACAGGCAGCCATTTGTAACTATTTATAATACAATATCTTAACTGTTTATCGTTCTTAGTTAATTGCGGAAATTATAGCCACTTACGCATAAACTTTACATAATTTGAAATAATTTTACTGACTTAGGCGCAAAATCGCGCGAAAAAGTACTACTTTCCGTACCATTTGACTCCATTTAAAAACGACTTTTCGATCACATGCATTGTAAAATGATATTGTACCTACATTCTTCATATACCGTGGATTTCCACTGAGAGACGTTTTAAATACTACTGCAAAGAAGAAGAAAAAAAACTATGGAGAACGAAGTTGGGTCGAGTATATCATTGCTGTGCTTTACGAAACTATTTATTAATACCTATCCGTTAAAATATCTTGAATCGAGCTAACATATCATCATACCTCAGATTTCTTAGAAAATATCATGTTAATAATTGTTATTTGTTAACGAATCTCTTTCGTACTCTTAACCGCAAAGGGTTTTATTTTATTCTTTTGATATTTACTAATTCATTTTGTGGTCTCAGTCGGTGATTGTTAGATTTATCAAAAAATATTTTTAAAAATAATCGTTCTGGAAGTCTAAAAAAGTGTGACGCGGTTTTGTTTTATTTTGGCTATACCACTAAACCAAATTTGAAGTTAAAGATACTCATTCAGCGTAGAATTTGATCTTATTTAATACCTACCTGAATTCGTTTTCCGTCCGACGTATCATTTTCAAGCTAGACGCAAAAAACTGAAAAAATATCGAAAACCTGGCAGTTAGGTACTTGGCTCTCAATAATCAAGTTCAACTCCTGGTATTATGCAAATTCGCTTTTCACGTCTTTAAGACCAAATGAAGTTATTAAAATGATATCCAGCCTGCTGTGAATGACTTCCTGGAAATTATCAATTTTTTATGTGTATTTTGGTCTATTTTGTATGTGTGTATTTATTATAAGTACCTACATAAAAAACTGTAAGTATAAAAATCATGAACTGTAAGCGACTTATCTCCTTATAAAATGAGTAAGTATGCGTCTTGCTGTTTATAATCGGAATGACCAAATAAATCATGTTTACGTAAACTTCTGAGTCAGATGATGCATTAAGCATTAAGCCGTTCTTTGCAGAGAATTTCGGATGCACCATTTGTTTCCTGTCAACATTGAACTTAAATAAGACCGTTTATCGGGGAAAACATCTTGATAATAACTGGAATTCGAAGTCAATGCAGTGACCGTAAAAAAGACCTTGGCGGTGTTAACCTTTAATATGGGAAATTAATTGTTGCGTAGAAAGTGTGTTGTGGTCATGCATCACCTAAAACCAAAATAAGTATATTGTTGTGTTGGCTAATATGAAAATTGTTTTCTCAATAACAGAAAAAGAAAATAACGTAATATGTGACCTAAAAGTAAAAAAAGTATCGGAAAGAAAGATGTAAACTTAAAGTTAGGTGATAACGAAATGTTATATGAATATTATAACGTTGGTTTCAGATCAAATGAAGGTGTTCCAAAAGGCTGGACGGCTGACAATCAACCGCGGTGGCCTAGCGTCTTATTGGGTAGCCAACCGACTTTACATCAGTAAGACAACTTTCAAAATTAGGTACCTTAGTATCATATACATTTGCCGTTTCGACCCTGTATAGGCTAATTTTCGTATTTTACATCATTATTAATGTGATGACGTAGAGACATTTGGTTCCTTAGAAACCAATTAGGAACATATAGTTGATGGACGTTTTCCACAAGTTAATAACATGTACCTATTGTCGTTACAGTGGTAGCTGACCCAGTGGCTGCAGAGGTGATACTTAAGAATTGCTTGGACAAGGACTATGTCATGAAGTTTATGCAGTTTCTCATTGGAAATGGAAGCATTTATGCACCAGGTATGTGTACTATAAATCAGTTTGATTTTTTATCTTGATTTCTTAGAAGCTTTCATAAATTTGTGCAGTGCATCATCGAAGTTTCAAACTTTAAATACCCAAACGTAAGAAGTCCCATGCAATTTTACTTAAATTATAAGATTGAACCTCGCTTTGTAGGCTTCAGAACATTACAATTTTATCCATCTTCCTATATATGTACATACATCAAACTAGAACTGCACCTTATGATTAATTGAATATATTTTTTGTCAGAAAAATATACCTTTTGCATTCAAGTTTTTATTTGCAGCTGTATATATTGCATAATATAAGGTAATTAAAGGTATTTTAATTTCAATAACAACAAATTCAAATAAAGACGACCCTCGTGCCTTGGAAGATGGGACGGCCACTGGTTTGGGACGCGACGTGTGCAGATTCTCTGGCGCTGTCCCATCTTCGAGGCACTGCAGTTAGGGCGGGTTCGGCTGCGAATTCGGCCGAGTCCCTCAAGCGGCGCAAGTATGCATCCATAAATAATGGATGCATATTTGAGCCGTTTGAGGTTGAGACTCTGGGGCCCTGGGGGGAAAGCGCCCACAGAGTGTTTAAAGAATGCAGCCGCAGGATAATCGAAGCGACGCGTGTCCAGAGGGCTGGGTCATATCTAGCACAGCGGATCAGCATTGCCATACAACGTGGCAATGCTGCCAGCATTCTGGGCACGCTTCCACTAGGCAGCGATTTGGGGCATTTTTTTTATTTATAGGTAGTTTATTTTTATTTTTAAGTTTAGTTTTTAATTTTTATTAAGGAAGTTTTATTTTAAGGTCTTTATTGCATAATTTGATTGCGTTATTTTATCATTATCTTCTTAGGTATCCCCTTCTTGTCTTCATCACCATGTCGAATCATAAGTCAAGTCATAATAATGATTGGTACACTTAAGAACCCCGGGAATTCAAGTAACCCATCCAAGCCTAGTCTAACGGTGGGAAATAGCTATAATCCAACTAAGCGTTCAAAATTATAAATATCATTTCCAGTGCCCATATGGCGTCCTCGCAGAAAACTCCTGGCCTCAACATTCAGCACGAAGAACCTGAACCGGTTTATGGAGGTTTTCGCTAAGCAGAGTGCAGTGATGGTGGACCAGATTGGGCCCTTCGCTGGCCGGGGCAGCTTTTCCGTGTGGAAATTCCTCACCACGTACACTTTTGACGCTGTTTGTGGTATGCGTTTTTGTTTGTCTTCTAATTAGCTTGCCCTCTATTTTTTCATCTTTTTAGAAGATGAATTAATCAATTCTGTCTTAAGAGCGTTTATACCACAAAAGCGCGAAATCAATGATTTACGCGGTTTTCGGGCTCGATGTACTATGTGATTGTTAGACTTTTAGATCAAAATATTTATATGTACATAATAAACAACTCATAAGCCAAATTTTGTATTGTCTACATTTACAAGTTTTAGATAATTATATGCAATTCTAGCCAATTCTTTCGCGGCCGTTGTTGAAATTTGCCGAAACATGTTGTCTTATACGTCACTCTATTCCTACACTGTAATGATCTTATACAAAACAAAACTGGTTTACGAAAGAACATTACACTATCTAACTTTTGTATTGTGCAAAACTAGTAAATTTCAGATTCTGTTTAACTAAACTTACTGATGAAAACTACGCAATTTTTGCAAAATTCACGGCGTGTTTTAGTATTATACTTTCGCAGTAAATGGTTCAGATTGTCATTTTTATGAGACTATAACTCGTTGGTTACTCCATTTAATAAAAAAAAGTGTCAAAAACAACGAAATAATATTTATTTAGATTTTTTATCAAAACCCCGTTTATAAGATTGCGCGCGGCGCGTGCTCGTCAGTCTGGCCCCATGCCTTCTAGAGAGTGGACGTATCGCTTTGCTCCGCGGGCCTTCTTTTTACGAGTGAAGTTTGCGAGAAAGAGAAAGAGATGATTAAAAAGAGAAAGACATATCTAAAAAGATAAGATAGACCGTGATACCGCGACCAACCGATCAAGATACTTGATAAGTTCGATTTCTATTTGTGTTGATGATTTAATTGTTGTTTATATATTAGCTATAGTAATTTTTTTAATAATCATCAGCTGGTGACCAGGACGTGATGTTTTCGTAGTAAGTTGTTGGTAAGACCTGGAAACCGCCGTTAAAAACAGCTAGTAATTGCTGATTAGGACTAGGTGATGTAATCAGAAGACAGTGCTGATTCTGTAACCGTTCACATAAGACTTGTCGCGGCACTTGAAGACCAGGTGTCAAAGACCTGGATACGTAACCAGAAGGCTAGGTCAGGAACTATGTAACGGCTTACACAATACGCACCGTGTTTTAGCTTAAATGCATTGTCTTGCTGAGCACAAGTAGACCAGCTGGTAATTAAGACCTAGAAACGTAACCAGAATATTGGGTCAGGAACTATGTAACGGTTTACCTTAGATGCATCGTGTTTGAGCTCAAATGCATTGTCTTGGTGAGCACTCGTAGACCGGCTGGTGACAAAGATCTGGAGACGTAACTAGAAGTTTGGGCCAGGAACTATGTAACAGCTTACAATATACGTACCGTGTTTGAGCTTAAATGCATTGTCTTGCTGAGCACAAGTAGACCAGCTGGTAATTAAGACCTGGAAACGTAACCAGAATATTGGGTCAGGAACTATGTAACGGCTTACCTTAGATGCATCGTGTGTGAGCTCAAATGCATTGTCTCGGTGAGCACTCGTAGACCGGCTGGTGACAAAGATCTGGAGACGTAATCAGAAGTTTGGCCCAGCAACTATGTAACAGCTTACACTATACGTACCGTGTTTGAGCTTAAATGCATTGTCTTGCTGAGCACAAGTAGGCCAGCTGGTAATTAAGACCTGGAAACGTAACCAGAATATTGGGTCAGGAACTATGTAACGGCTTACCTTAGATGCACCGTGTTTGAGCTCAAATGCATTGTCTTGGTGAGCACTCGTAGACCGGGTGGTGACAAAGACCTGGATACGTAACTAGATGGCTAGGCCAGGAACTATGTAACGGCCTACACTATACGTACCATGTTTGAAATCAAATGCATTGTCTGGTTGAACACAAGTAGACTAGCTGGTAATTAAAACCTGGAGACGTACCGGTTTACACTATACTTACCGTGTTTGAGAACTTGGCAAAAGCTTGGGAAGCTTAAAAGTAATGTTACGCATTTATAATGTTGAAGTAAGTATTGCTATGAGTAGTGATGTACCATAGTAGGTTCGGAACCACTATGTTATTATTACGAAATCCCTCTATATGGGTAAAAAAAAACATGGCACGTTGATTTGCTGTATTTTTTGTAGGTTGAAGCCAGTTTGCTAATCATGGTTTGTCATTGTCTACGTGGGTGGTGACAACTATGGATTAACAACGACCATAAACATATTGTCATGTTATAAATTGAAATAGATGTCATAAAACTAAAGAAAAAAATCAACAACATCGGAAGCTTAAGCCGAGGATCGAACTCTGATCCACAGCTTACGCGGGAACAAGGCCGCCTGGCCCCATCGAATGCTAGCGAGTTTTTTTTCTGATTTCCATAACTCCGAATCTCCAAAATTACGAAGTTACCGAACCACCGTAATTCCGAAAGAATATTATGTTTTCGGAATTTTGAATTCGGATAAATTATTTTCGGAATATAAAAAATTGGATTTTTTTGTATTAGTTCAAGTCGCTATCGGATTTTTAATATTGAGAATGTGAAATACGGAAATTTGATGTATAGGATTTATAAAAATTCAGAATTATAAAAATTGGGATTATGAAAATCGGAAAAAATATTTCGGAATATTTAAGTGTTTTGTTCTATATGCACTTATAATATAAAAATAAAAAGAAATAGAAATTAACTTGGAAATAACGATCATTAACAATTTCCTGACTAATGTGATGAGAAATGTTGTGTTTCACTTCGCAGTAAAGTTTGTCTAACTCTCATACCTTAAAACCAAGATTCTCAAGATTTAAATTTTTAAAGCTTTCGCTTGGTCGGGTCGGGTCTCAATTCTCAATATTAACACGAGAGCTTGACAACAACTTTGCGCATTTGTACAGTCAAATCTAATAACATCTATAAAAATGTACTACCAGAAATATATTATTATATACGTACACAATCTTATTTTCTCAATATTAAGGTAGTGTATACATATTTTTGGCGCTTCATTAGAATTGATACCATCGAACGTTAACGTGAAATGAAAACTATTATTAATAGAAACTCAGTACTAAAATAGCAACAAAATAAGTAGGATTATTAAGGAAAGTTGATTATTATTATCAAAGGAAATAAGTATACATAGGAAAATAATTTTAATTACATAGTTAGTACTAAATTCAGTTAGTACAAGACTACAAGTATCAAAGTTATAAACTGCAAACTCAATTTTACGCAAAATACTGTAAACAATGATTACTAATCAAAGTAACGTTAAGTTTATCTGATTTAAGTATCAAGGTAAAATGCACAGCTTGAGCGCGCTATAGTATACCCGTCGCACGCGCGGCGCTCGTCGATGTCTAGCATTGCGCGCGTCTGGTCACGTGGTCGATGCGGAGAAATACCTAAACTTGGGAAACGCGCTAGGGCGAGAACGCTCTTAAGGAGCTTTAAGATATTTTGAAGAATCTATGTCCGACTGTTTTACATATTTAGAAATTAAAAACATACTCCTACACATACTCGTAAATAATGTCAGGTCTTAATTGTCTGTCTTTATATTAGTAATACGAACTTGAACCTTCAATGTAAAACCTTAAAATTTGTCAAGGAACATAATCGAACTCAAATAGTTTACCGTGAACGGCACCAAAGGTCAATGTACATTTTCATCAACTACCTATATACAAAATATAGTCACGTCGTTTCATATCTAGGCTAAAGATCTGGCTTCAACAATAGTGATAATAACAGCACTTCCTGTTAGTAGTACAAAAACAGCCTCTAAAGCACACAGTCAACTGACTTCTGTTGTATGGAAATGAAAAGGGTCGAGTAGAACCTTATCATATCTTCTACAGTTTGTACAATAATGACTCATATGGGATTAAGTACTGACACCTAACAGAGCCTATAAAGTTCATGAATATCGTTTCTGAGAGCCCTATGTCCCTGAAAAGGGATAACATGGCACCAAGTGAGGTCCTCATAGTATTAATAATCCCAGTCATTTTCATCTTCATTATGGCCTTTTTGTGTTGCAATCATGGATAAACGTTTCTTCCCTCTTCTTCCACTCCTGACGATCTTGTGGCCATCCAGTCTTGACTCCATGTCCATGTCGCGACTGGATGAGTTGGCAGAACAGGATCCCAGTATCAATATAAAAAAGTAATGATTTTGCAGAAACAACACTCGGCGTCGAAATGAAGGCCCAGCTAAGTCCAAACCAAGCGTTCCTGGACGCCCTGGAAGAGATCACGCAACTGACAGCGACCCGCATGGTACAGCCCTGGCTGTATGCTGATTGCGTGTACGGCCTGCTGCCACAGTACAGGCGCGCAAAGAAGTGCCGGAGGCTGATGTATGAATTTGTCGATAATGTGAGGGTTTTTTTAATACACTTTTCAGATGAATTTCCTTTGCAGCCCTTTAATATATTACAAGCATCTTTTTATCTGGTAATTTATTCATTATATTTTTAATAAACACAGTTGTAAGTAAAACATAATGGTCGTAGCTACCTATTTGAGGCTGAATAATAAAAAAAATATCACAAATAACACAGGATTTGTCATGTGGCCACTACATTCATTTAAGTATAGTATCTAGAATATGCATAAAAAATTGCATTAAAATTATACACAAGCTTTAACTTTTTTTGATTAATACTAATAATTTGATAATTTGATTTGATTTATTTATTCATTTAAAAGCATAACAGTACAAAGGTGCACCAAATCGCTTAAAAACTAACATAGGTAATACAAAAAGATATATGAGTAAAACTGAACATTTATGAAATATACGTCATCAGATTAAACGCGCATTGTCAACCGTAGGTACTGTAGGTAGGTATATGGCAATGATGTAAATTAAAAAAAAAAACATTTAAATCAAAAATAGTGCTGTAAACTAATTAATAACACAAGACTACATCCTGAGTGGGTTTCTTCTCTACTTTTTCTCCTGCGCTTCATAAATTTGTTATATTTATTGCATCATCCGTTTTCCTGTGCAATATGCACTTGAAACAGATAAGGCTAATATGGTTTATTTTGGTAACTATTTTGGATTAGTATTATTTTTGTGTATCAACATTGCATAATATTATTTATTTTTCATTGTGAAAATTATTGTTGAAAACTGCGAAAAGTTGTTGGAAATTAAAAGCAGTTGAAACGCCACTCGCGTCGAGTTTGGTGTCTTATAACATTAACGTTTGAATTTCATAGCAATGTACGGTCGGCAGAAATCAAATACTTACGGTATTTGATTTCTGCCGACCGGTTTTTTAAGCCCTAGGGGTAAACTTTGTCCCAAAAAAAATTGATTTAACATCCTGCCACAAACCACAAAGCCATTAAACCTCCGATCGTAGCAGTTATGCTCTAAAATCATAGCTTGCACTACCTACTCAACGCGGTACCGTTCCAAGTTACTTGCGCAGTAGCATTAAGCGTGAAGTGAGAAGACACAAGTGCATAAATGGTGTCAGCAAACTTCTGGTTTTAAAACAGCAAAATATGGAAAGTTAGCTTACGACACCTATTTCTTGTTATAAAGTATGTCTTTGGGAACACTGCAATTACGTTAAGAACTTATTTAGCCTTTTCTTAGAAGCATACAGTTCGTTTTTATTAATCATAGTAAACATTGTACCCCATTTCGGGAAACTATAGCTCTTTTTAAAATACAGTAAATAAAATAGCTACCTATCTCAAAATTGATCAAAACAGGCTGTTTCTCTGTCCCTGTTATGGATTGTTACAAGTAATATCCATTACATCGTATGACTAGTAATTATTAGTTTCCCTCAAAGTAGCATTATTTCTTGCCGTATCTCAAGTTAGTGAAGTGTAATATTGTCAGTTTTGTTATTCGTATCAAATGACCGCTCGGTTGTATTGTAACCAGTCAATATTAAAATCATAAAAATAAACATAATGTTAACGAGGACGTAGGTAATTAATATTTTGACACTGGATCACTTTCACTAGGTATTAAAACGGTTATTTTTTTAGGTCATAAAGACAAAGAGAAAGGAATTGGAACAGAGGGCCAAGGCGAGCCCACGGCACGAACCAGGTACTTAGGTATTACTCTTGTTTATATAATAAATTATTCCGATATTTTAGAGGATTCTCGTAAAATTTACGAGGTTAAAATTGATACCGAGACAGATGCGTCCTCGCATTGTGTAAGTGAAACAGCGATGTGCAAATGTTTAACAATTTTCTTGGAGCGGAGGACGACCGATGGGTCCTAGATGTTATTATTTTAAATTGAAATAAAATGTGTGAAAAAGTGACACATCCAAAAAAATTTATAGTTTATTTACGAATATAACTACATGGACGTAGCCGATCCAAAATAATCAAGTCCGTTTAGTTATACTGCTCAGTATAACTATTAGGATTTGTTTTGTTCGTTTTGTTATATCGTATAACTAGTAGTATAACTAGGTGGACTAACCCCGACCGATGTGTCAACCGCCTTAAAATGGTATGATGTCTGATTTTCGTTTAATATGAGACAAGCGCTTACGTAGTAATTTTTTTAATTTTTGTATGTAGGTAGTTTTCACAAGTAACTTTTTTGATTGACGGGGAGAATTCGCATTCTCTCAGTCATCATCTTAACCCTGTGAAAAGGAGTGCTGTAAAGGGCTCGAAACGTAGGATTATGGTGTTAATTAAGGCGATTGTACATATTATACTTTTTATAATGCTTTTAGCACTCAATATAAAATTAAATGAGGATTTTATCCGTCATGTTGCAGACTTACTCGGTGCACAATCATTCCTCGAGATATTTCTAGAATCTTCTGAACTAACCGACCATGAGTTGGTAGAGGAATCGATGGTGATCACCCTCGCCGGTACGGACACGTCCGCTGTTGCCGCTTCGTTCACCGTCCTCATGCTGTCACGGCATCCTGAGGTGCAGGATAAGCTGTATGAAGAGTAAGTTTTACGGTTTGAACCCAAACTGGAATTATGTTGTTTTCAATTTAAATCCGCAAGGAGCGAACATGTTTTTAAGCCACTAAGTGATTTCAATCAGAACACTAGTTCTATGTGCTTACCATGAGTTGTATTTGATGGCGACTGCGGCATTCGAAAGTAAGTCTGTCTCGCTCCTACCACTACTATGGCCTGACTGGCAGGAGCGAAACGGACACACTTACGAATGCCGCAGTCGCAATTTAATAAAGTTCATGGTAAGCACGCTAGTAGATAAAATCCTTCGGAAAATTCAGATTCAACTTGAATACTACAAATCGCGATTGACATGGAATAGTTTTGTGTAAGAGATAATAAAAGTTTTTTTTTATTTTTTTTCATTATTTTTCACTCATTCATCTTGAGCGAATGGGAGAGGATCGCCAGGTGAAGAGAGCATACCTTGGTCGACCGACTGGACGTCGTCCGGTCGGTCGGCCCAAGTACCGTTGGATAGATCTGGTGGAGAGGGATCTGCGTGATCTCGGAGTCATAAATTGGCGAGAGATTGCACAGGATCGGGGAGAGTGGCGTGCTCTTGTGTCGGAGGCCAAGACTCATTTTGGGTCGCTGAGCCAGCGTAGTTAGTTAGTTAGTTAGTTATTTTTCACTCATTTGAATGTTTCATCGGATACGGTAGTAAATATTTGTAGCTGTGCAGCTGTGTTGTAACGCTTCACTTAGAAAGCAAAAATTGTGGACGTCATCACGAGCTCCCGTCACTCGAGTGAAAGAGAGACAAGCTTATGTTTTTAATAACAGGAGTAAGAAAGATGAACCCATTACCAAGTAAAAATCACAAGACGCCTTGTTTTTTAATTTTCCAAAACTAAGTGTGAATATAAAATCAAAATTCAAATGAACATCAAATTATGTTTTAAAAACATTCCTCATTTGTTTGTTAAGGTTGCAAGAAGTCTTTGGAGACTCCGACAGGAATGTGACAGCTGAAGATCTTCCGAGGCTAAAGTATATGGAAGCAGTCATAAAGGAGACACTGAGGGTGTACCCTCCGGTGCCGGTCATAGTGCGGTCTGTCGAGAAGGACACTGAACTACGTAAGTTGATAATTTGATTGTTGTAGGGGCCACAAAATAAAGTTTCATGGTACAATGCATACAGCAAGATATCATATAAATTTAAAGAAAAAAAATGTAATGGGGTTACATTTCTAATTTAGTGCATAATAGTTTTTTATTTAAAAAAATGAAGATAATGTTATAATTTTTCTGTAATACATATTTATTAAATGTCAACGTTGTGTAAAAAATCAGATTTATTCCTTAATCAAAATCAACCAAAAAATCGAGCCATTTCAGATACCCCACAATGATCTAGTAACTAAACTTTTAATTTTCCCCCCATCGAATCAGGTATTTTTTATAGAAAATTAAAATACTTATATGTTCAACAGTTTCACCTTTTAATGCTTCTAGGTTAGCCTTTTTTATAACAATTCCTAATTTCACATCGATAGCTTAACGATGTGATAGACAGACTAACAAAAAGTCAGACAGATCGATGCCATAAGGGTACTGTTTACCACTTTGGGTTACCCTTCATAATCCAATCATAATTAAAGTAACTGACAATCACAATATAAAATCGCTACCCGGAACCCTAAAAACGAACCAGCTTCACAAAGCAAATTCAACGGACATCGTTTTATGTTCTTCATCAGTCATCACTTAAAATTTTATCAGGAGACGTATTTCCAAAGATGACGCTAGAGCAGTTTTGACTAGGGAACGCTATTTTGTTTTATTCGTCGTGTTTGAATTGACTTTACTAAACGTTATCTCCGACCGTGTACCGATATACCTTCCTACATCATTCAAACTTTTAGCAGTGTACAACGGACTATACCATGTAGTTCACTTCCCACAAAAAAGTTGAGCGGATCTCCGGAAAAACAAGTGACGTCGCGGCAGATTTCAGCTGGTTCCTAAACTTACTAAACTACGTGGTGTCGTTTATCAGTTAGAGATATTTTTATGTGATAGCTAACACGTCATAAATGTCAAGGAACAAACCGTTAATACCTACGGAAGTGTTTAACCCTCCCTCTCAAGATCATCAAGAAACGAGAAAATCAGGCTCCATCTAGGACAAATGAATACTTTTTTGCAGCCTCCGGCCTCACCCTGGTAAAAGGAGTTGGAGTAGTGGTTAACATCTGGGCGACGCACCGCAATCCTCGCTACTGGGGCGCTGACGCAGACTCGTTTAGGCCAGAACGCTTCTTGGAGCCGCTCCGGCATCCAGCGCAGTTCATGCCGTTCAGCTGCGGCTTGAGAAACTGCCTTGGTAAGAGCATAAGTATATTATATATTCAACGGTTGTACCTCAGATGTCTACTTCGCGATACTTTCTTTTAGACGGGACCATCGGCGAGTTATACTGGCTCCTGACCGGTACTTTATTACAATTCTGTTTCATATAGAATTCCTTAAGTCATGAAGCCCCTCAAATAGATTTTACTTTATCTTTTGGGCCGCAAAACTTAGCTCACTTTCATATCTACGACACGTAATCATGTAATTATGCCTTGTATTGTAACTAAGCCTAAATAATTAAGACGGTTTTCACATCAATATGGTTCCTGAAGCCGCTTGAGTGTGCGAGAAGGACATAATTATATGGATACCTGCAAACTACTGTCTCATCCTCATACCAGATGATGTTTGAAATATCTGGCAATCTTAAATTTACCAGTTCCAGACAAGATTTTTTTGGCTAAACAGCTAAGATACAATTGGTCTAAAAACTGCCATTAGATTTTCTATTTAAAACTTAAGATGGATTTGCACAAGCACATTTTCATACTAAAGTTATTTCAGATTTTAAATCAAAATAATAATATTTTTTCTTATTATTTTGACGAATATAACCAATCGAGCTAATTACAAATGCAGGTTATGGGACATAGGGAAGGCCTGTCCGTTTCTTTAATTGAACTTAAGGTCGAGGTGTGTTTCTTAGGATTTTGAGTGAGTATATTTTAGTGATAATTAATTTTGTATGAAAATCCAAAAACACAAAAATAAGGCATTAATCATGATAAATCTATTAATTTAATCATCTTTGCGCAAATAGCGTGATGTGAAACAATCATACCGCAAACATATATTATTTTAGGACATCGTCAGAAAGCTGCAAAAACTTAAGAGTAAAGTAGACCTTATTAAGAGTTAGCTGTACTACGACTTCCCTTAATTTCTTAAAATCAAATAAACCTCGGTGAACTTATTAGTACACACTGGAGTTTGATGATATTAATGATTGATGACAAGCTCTGAATTTTAAATACCACAAACTTGTACCGCTTATTTAACTTAGTAATTACTGGTAGCCTCATGTATGTACTAACTATTTCCAGGTTACCAATACGCCATGATGTCCATAAAGACCGTGCTAGCCTCCCTCTTCCGCAAGTACCGCGCGCTGCCGCCAGCTGGCGCGGACCAGAACACGCTTAAGGAGCCTTTGAGGGTCAAGTTTGATATCATGATGAAGGACGTTAACAAATTCCAAATACAATTAGAAAACAGGTTTTAGTATCGTTATACAATACGCACAACAAATATTCAAAAATATAAATTGAATTTGACCCCCTTACTATAATAATAATTATTTTTAAGTTATTTTACATGTAACAGTATTTATAAGAAAATACAAGGATAATATACTTATTAATAAGAAACCTAGTTGTGGGTATATCTTAGGCCTTTAAACCAACCGGACTGGATTCTGTCGAATTTTGCGGGGGAGGGTATGGCTATTCGTACGTAACGTACGAAATCAACGTCAATCCATACAATGCACATGATCGTTGGATTCGTTGGTCATATGCTTTCGGCAGAGTTGAACACCTGTCAATTGCCAGTCCGGTTTAAATGGTCTAAGGGGTATATCATGGCCTTGATATAATGTGAGTGTTGTGGAATAAATCAGTCTGTCTGACTTGACATGTCCTAATACGTACTTCAACAATTAAGATAATGACTATCCTCATTTAAGTTCTCGTTACAGCGCCATCTATGCAAACTCGTTGTACTTCACGCGAGCAGTGCTCCACTAACATGGTAACATGTGATTTTTAACTTACTGTTGTACGCTGAGAGTCGTTTTGTCTTTTCACCTAATGTATAGATGGCGCTTGTTCCAATTAGAAATTACTGTGGAAGTTAAAAAAGGCTACTAAGTAGTAGTAGTAGTAAAATCTTAATAATTATTTTTATTAAATGATGACGATTTATAAAACTCTTGTTTGTAATTAATCCCTAATTAAATCCCCGAAACCCTAAATACCTTGGTATGCAGAAGAAACTTGCATTTGACTGAATTATTATGTTTTATATACCCGCATATCAATTAGCCTTCTATAATGCGTTCAAAAACCGCATATAAAGACCCCCATAATAATAAACTTTTTTTTGTTTTTTTCTGCAAAAAATGTTAGTTTTTTTTTCAAATTTCGATCATCTCTGACAAACAAGGAAATTTTATTTGACCTCAATTCTAATATCAGTCGACTTGACATTTAGTTCGAAACGAAGTGTCAATTGCAAACAATGTCTCATGCAAGTCGCTCGTTATTTGATATCAAACGATATGAAAATTGAGGCCAACTCTCTGAGTTAAAAAAGTCTCTGTCAGCCAGTCTCTGAATTAAAAAAAAATGTCAAAAAATGTATGTCAGATAAGTTTTAATTCATAAAAGTAGTAATGACGGTCGATATATGCGGTTTGCGGCGAAAGTATAAGGTAATCCTTTTTACACTTTGACTATTTCACTACAGAATCCTAAAAAGCTAGGTTTTGGCGAGACATAACGTGGTCAAGCTTTTCATTATTTTAACATTTTTAGGACTTCATTTTCTTACATAATGAGTTCCTTATTATTTAGAACACAGTCCTATTATGTCTCAAGGGTTATTAAAATGAATCTATTATTTACACTGCAAATTGCAACTGTGTAACTAACTACATACATACCGTAACTAAAATAATAAAAAAGCAGAAAATCCTCACGCTATCGCGACACTTGTCCCTTTTTTCAACAAAACTACAGCCAGTTTACAAGTTCAAGGCATGCGCACCACAGTCCCAACAAAGTCCTCATTTTCATTCATCCCCTTCGGCAGTCGAGCTTCGTGCGCCACAGGGACAACACCCTAATCCTATTCCCTGGAATAATCGTAAACTTTTACGACTTCTGTACCGTTGCGAAGATTTAGAAGGACTTAACTTTATTGAAGTCTATGCGACATACGTTGCTGTTAACCCTTGATTTTGTGCAGTGAAGTTTCTCAAAATTTGCAGTTTTATGACAGCCTGTCGCGTCTTATTAGTTTCACGTATTATGTTACGGAACTATAGAAATGATCGTAAATTTCCAGTACTGTGCCGTGTTGTTATAAGTATTACATAAAGTGCTTGAGTAGTAATGGAACAGTATGTTTCTAATGAATATGATTTTGTAAACTTTCAAGTAGTAAAGTGTATAAATGGAAGTGAACATTTGGACATATTTATTCCTAACACAAATACATTTGGCGGTATTTATAAAAGGACAAGATACAGTAAAGGGTAAGTAATTAATAGGATTAATTTTCACAACAACAAAAGTTTGAATTTATTTTTTACAAGTCATCAAATAAAAATATTATTTGTAGGTACTCAACCTCAAACAGATGATACAGCAGAAATCAAAGACGATCTGCTGGAAAAACCATTAGGTTTCTTAACAAAACCAGATGCGGCCGCGAAAGATTACTTTCTTCCCCCAGTATTTACTAACAACGAAGACACCGAAGATGTAGATGATGACGACGATAATTTATACGCAGATTATGATTATGAAAAGGAGCTAAATTACAAAGATTTACCTGGGAAAGAGACGGTGAAAATCAAAGAGAATCAAGAGCATGCATCTGATGATAAGATACCGCTTCACACGACTAAAGACAATCTTCCGATTTTTCTTTTAGAACCAGAAAATACTTATGTAGTGAAAAATAAACCTGCAATCTTAAAATGTAGAGCGGCTAACGCTTTGGAAGTAAGTATGATTTTAATAATTCATGTTGAGATTGTACTTTTGTGATTAGTTTGCCTCCTGGTGCGAAGGTGCATTTCAATCAAAGTAATAGCAACCCGTCGGATGGGGTAGCGATAGGGGTCTTTTATAAAGAGTTTTATTGAAGGTCATACTGCATTCATTCGACCCCTTGTAGGTATGCCGAAAACTTTTAAACCGTCGTTTGGTACAATTACAATTTGAATACCTAATTTCATTCATCTTTATTTATTTTAATACTTAAAACTGCACGCAACAGGAATGCACACAATACACAATATAAACTGTGGATACTGGATACGCAAAAGTATGGACATTAATAAATACATACTATTAGACAATGCGTTATTCAAAGGATTAAAACAAATATTAGGAATCATTAGAAATTAGAGAAAAGTATACCTACTAAAATAATTATTTACTTAGTCATAGCTAAATTTTAGGTATTTTTTTTAAACTGAAAGAAGCATTCTGTTATACGCTCTGATAATACGTAAACAAACATTGATTTTTCATCACTTTTCAACCATCCGAATGGTTATCTAGACACGCGGCAGCGTGTCCAGCCAAGTTCAGGCGACGCAGCTGCAGTGTGTATATTTACACGAACCATCGGGAGGCACTTTTGACCACTTTATTACTCAAAATCTACTGAATATAAACACACGAAATTATACCCATCCATTTAGACCCCCGAGACTAACAAGATCCCCAAATTTCATTATTATAGCTTAATTGGTTATTGAGATATAAGCATCCAAAATTTGTTTTTCTATAACATTTATTTTCAAAATATACATATACAGTAAGTGTAACTTACCTAACTACCTACCTCTACCTACTTTAAATCTAAAATAGGTAATATAGAGTAGTAGTATAGAGTAATATAATATAGAATAATAGAAAGAAAATAAAGAGGTAAAAACTAGCCAAGTCAAATCTTTAACTTCACGTTCTTTAACTTCTACAGAACTTGGCACCCATTTAGATAGACCTTTAGTCGGCGGAGTCGACAAATAACGATATTCTGATATTCCCATATCAGAATATCGTTATTTGTCGACTTAGGCTTCCATTTTCAAATTTATGTTTTTGGTGGGATCCATTTCACTACTAACAAATGACAATAGACGATAGTCAATAAGATCATCCGTCAACATTACATTTTCCTGATTCTCGTGAGAGCGGGAAGGATAAATCAATGTCTAACATCTTTTGTTCGACACGGGTGTCACGGCCATTCCGTAAGAGCGATGTCATCATCGACGTCTAACTACAATGTGACTACCGGTAGTGCTTTGTTCGATGGCTTTTAGGGGATTTTTCCTTGGAGACATAGTTTTATTGGTATAGGTATGTTGTACAGATAATTTGCAACCGACGACACAACAGAAATTAGCGTACTCATATAATAAACGTAACGCAAAACGGTTAAATTCAATTGGTTGAGAAGTTCGACTTACTAAATTTTCAGTAAAAAATCTTTTGTGGAACGCCAAAGAGATAAATTATAAATAGCAATTAAGGCTAAGTTTACTCTCATACAATGTCAATATATACATAAAATCACTAAACTAAAATAATAAAAATAAAAAATAATAAAAAATCATATATCTATGTATGTACAACTAGTTAATAAATTATAAATTCAAAGAGATGTCATATACTACAGAAAAAGTGACCAAGGCCCCCAGCGAGCAGAGCTGGAATCAAACCAGTGACCTCCTTCTTCCGCGGCAGACGCCCTACATATTTATTACAAATAAATAAAGGTTTTGATTCGTGCTATACAATTGTATAGAGCTAAATTGCTATTAGGTATATGTATACCTAAAACAAAATAACGAATGACACAGACAAAAATGCCAAAAACAACAGATTTTACTGACCAGACAAGTTTATTAAAAGGAGCAACCTTCAGTACAAATCATCACTGTCCAATTGTCCATGCATGTGAGAGTTAAATCATTTTAAACAAATTAATGTTGATTTTAGCCATAAAAACACAGATACGAGCTATTATCGAACAATTCACTTTTATAAATAGTATTAAAACATAGGTACCTAAAAATCAAAACGTTGGTGTAAGTACTGAATCATGAAATATGTATTAAGACGACAACCTAGGTACCTAACTTCTTTCCTATTCCTAGGTATACTTCAAGTGCAACGGGGAAAAGACGCACGCGCTAAACTTCGCGTTCGTAGACCCCCAAACAGGGGTGCGGATAATCGAAGGAGAGTATAACGTGACCAGGGAACATGTTGAGGAGTACTTCGGGAGCGAGAAGTACCAGTGCTCATGCTTTGCGTGGACTAGCCGAGGGCATATCAGGAGCCAGCCGGCTACTGTGGAGCTTGCCTGTGAGTTTTCTTAACTTACTTAACATTATAGCGAATGATGAATAGTAGTTTATGTTAGTGCTGCACACTAATATAATAAGGGTTCTTAAAATTCAGGGGTCGCTCGACTACGTCTCGTTTTGTAATAATAGACCCGAGAATTTTAAAAACCAATTATGAGCGAAAAACGCGATAATTATTTTGAATGCTATGGTGGCAGAATACATGTTGTATACCACTTAAAAAAAAAAGCAACAGTGTTAATATTATGTATGAAAATCCATAGAAGCATTGTCTAGTGATGTTCTTATAAATTACCATAGACAGCGTTATGTCAATTTTTTTTATATCGCTGTGAGTCATCTAATTGACAGATAGAAGTGCTGGAGTACAAAAATACTTTTAAATTACGCAGACCTACGCAGTTTTAATAAATATTTGACTCAATAAATTATTACTTACCTTATATAACTTCTTTTAAAAATATATTATATATATATAAAACTATCTACTGATTAAATCCGAAATGGGCCATCACTATTTCTCCCAGATATCAAGAAGCATTTCACCTCAGCTCCTCAATCCCAGTTGGTCAAACAGAGCGCCCCCGCGTCCTTCCGATGCGAGCCACCGCCCGCCGCGCCGTTCGCACAGCTGTACTGGTTGAAGAATGGAGCGCCCATCTCAGTAGGCGACAATGTGCAAGTGACAAAAGATGGGGAGCTGCTCATCAAGCAAGTTTCACTGCTGGTAAGATACCTACTGGTTACATAGCATTTGGCCAAACGGCACCCTCTGGCCTTACGAAGCCGCCCACCACGCCGTTCGTACAGATGTTTGCATTGGATAAAAAAGTAGCGTCCATATCTGTAGGCATGTGCAAGTGACCAAAGATGGGGGTTGCCTTTCAAGCGTTCATAGATGGTAAGTTTCACTGGTGGACATATAGAATTCGGTCAAACGGCTTTCCGATACGAGCAGCCGCCCGCTGCCCCGTTCTATCACTTTTTACTGGATGAACAATAGGATCTTAAATCTATCAGTTGGCGAAAACATCTAAGGCTGGGGAGTTTCAAGGCAAGAGGTTGCACTGCTAGTAAATTGCTCAATATAAGTAAAAAAGATATCATATCATGTCAACTACAAAGGATATTTCCCTCCGTAACGTATTTTATACCACCTGTACACACACAAATGTAATACGAAAAACTGTTTAAGTACATAATTATGTGTGTATATAACTGTGAGATTTGTTAAAATGTGGTATTGTTTCAGGATATGGCAAACTACTCGTGCGTAGCCGAAAATTTAGCTGGAAAACGAATATCTGAGCCAGCTCTATTAACGGTTTTTGGTAAGTTTGCTAACGTTATTTAATTATTGTTATCAATAAATTAAACTAAAAGTATATAACATACATTATCCTAGCAACAAGTTCACTAAGATTTCTTTGACCAAGTAGTGATGGTGGTGGTTTACGTACTTTAAGTTAGCTTATCCCAGAACACTTGTTGTCGGTGAAAATAGGATCATTTAAAACTACACACTTCTAAATTGACAGACTTTTACTTTTGCAAACAGTAAACGGAGGTTGGTCACCCTGGTCTTCGTGGGCAGAATGCTGGTGCGGTGGCCAAGCACGTGAAGGCCGGACGGGAAGAAGACGAGTCCGGTCCTGCACTGCACCAAGACCTTTGAATGGAGGACAACCATGTTTAGGCTTTAGTGTGCAAAAGACACCGGATTGCTTGGACTGTGACTTGGGTAAGTTGTAATATAGAGGCGCCTTTCGAATGTCATAGGTCCATATACTTTTACAATGTAATGCTAATATCATTACTTGGATCTTTAAACGATTTATGTTACCAGTGACATTCAGTCTTCAATTTTTTAATTTATGTAAAAAAATATGTCTTGTTACAGATATGTATATTGATGGTTTAGACGAGCTAGCAGATCAGTCGTCGGATGTATTAATAGGTAAGTAAGTGCGTGTAAAGTAGGTATCATTACGTGTTTTTTCATTAAAATATGCTTCGGTTAATTGCTGTATATACACATTAATTTAAATATTTTTTCTATAACACCAACAATAATCGTAGACAAATCCTCGGTTATCTTTACACTTTTTTTATGACTTCAGTCGCCAAGTAGATTTGGTATGAAGATTGGCATATCAAACCGGGAAGTTATTATTTTGTCACACTAATACAATTTTAAACTTCAAATTCTTAAGGACATTAAGAGAAACAAAAGGTCTCTAACAATTTTGGTAACATCAATTAGTGTTTTAGTTCGAAGCGATTGGAATAGGTGTAATTTTCAGGTCGCTGGTCGCAATGGTCAGAATGGTCGCGTTGTGACTCAGACTGCCTTCAGACTAGACGACGACGCTGTCTGACCAGTACAGCCTGCCTTGGGAAAGACTATCAGATGGCCCAATGTCCTATGTGTGTGAGGACTTCTAAGACTGATAAAGTTAATGATGGTAACATTTAATTTATTTTATTTTGAATACGTAAAACAAAGCCACGCTGTTGACAGCTTAAAAAATGTCTGTTATATTTTTTACTTTGACTCTTAAATTGTGCTGTTTTTCTCTTGATCACGTTTTTGGGTATTTGTGGCAAAGGTAAAACAGTCTCTAAAAATATATGCTCATTATTACCAATCAATATTATATTGTTTTTTTTTGCAGTGTCATCATACTGGGCGCTCCTAATAGCATTGTCAATAGCATTTATGATTTTGATAGTGGTCGTCTTATTGGGTATTAAATACATGAAAATAAAGATATCAGAAAACTCGCCTTACGTTAAACCTCCACCAGGTAATTTATATTTGATTATAATGATGAATCAGATCATAAGTATGAGTTTGAGTATGGGTAAGATCTAAACAGGCAGCTTATTATTTAAAAATAAAGTTAAAGGCCTGTAAAGTTCTAAGGTTTGTGTAAAAGTTCTCCTTTAATTCATGTTTTTGGAAATAATGCTTTTGGCGAAAAGAAACACTTGAACTAACGAACGTGGACTATTTCAGGTTCAAACTATTTCGGTAGCGTAATAAAAAGGACATTGACTAACCAGCCGGACCTAACAATACACGAGGAATTCCAAACGATGGACTCCAGGAGGACCCATAGGCGTATGAGCACTTCCGTTCATTCGAGGCAGGATCATTTGTACGAAGTACCACAGTTAGCCAATAGGTAAGTAAAATAAACAACAAAAGTTCCTCTAATATGGCAAGGGCCAGTAACTGGAGGAAATAAAATAATATACCGTTCAATCGTTCTCCCAAAATAATCTTCTCCTCTCGGTACTGATTTTTTTTTCATCGTCACATTTAAAGTTATAAATTTAGGGTGTTAATTATATCAATATCTTCAGTTACATGTCTCCCATAGACCACGAGGTAAGACCGGACATCGGACGCGTCGAAGTGGATTCAGACCGTTCTGATTCCAGCTGCTTTTTGAGCTGTGAGTCCCACGTACTAAAT
This sequence comes from Lathronympha strigana, assembly GCA_949128165.1. Lineage (NCBI taxonomy): Eukaryota > Metazoa > Arthropoda > Insecta > Lepidoptera > Tortricidae > Lathronympha > Lathronympha strigana. The sequence goes on along the minus strand of OX421907.1, from coordinate 5,976,121 downwards.
GCACGCTTGCTTTCTATGTCATATTCTTTATCATTAGTAACCACTATTGTGGCAAATAAAACTTGTTTTTCTATTCAATGTACAACGTTCTTTTTCCAATGGAGGCCAGACTTAAGTGTTATGATTTTTTATGCTTACGCAGCTCAATTTTAATACTTTTCGCCCAATCGCGTATTGAATCGTACGGAGATTGGCAGTCGCTTTCTGCTCTCCGCGGTTCTTTTACCGCCGTGCACCAACATAGTACCTAATGATAATACTAAATTATATAGAGGTAGAGCAGGTGGCAGGGACTTCTTGGCGCTCAATTCTTACCGGTTTGCCTACTTTAAATCGTAGAAAGAGTATTGCATAAAATTGTAGTGGTACTAGTGTATAATCCATACGATAGTTACGAACACTTTCGAGGAATTGAAACGAACGACTGCCTGCCCTCCAACTCCCCCTGTACCAGTACAAGGATAAGAGATGCGAGACTTTTGCTTTGGCAGCCCTTAAAACCTTAAAAGCTTGCACGCAGAGTGTAAATAATAACATCAACTATAATATATACTAAGAATTTGAAAACTGTTTGCTTTAAATCGATGAACTCTATTACTAAATCTCTATTATGAAATTGCCATAATTGTTACTATTAAATTGATTTGTAAATGTAGTAGAAGTTTGACATTTTTAGCACTTAGTTTTTTACCAGCATTACCCACATTTTTAACAGTCAGTACTTTTTCAGATTGCGTTCTTTTGTGTTTGTTTTATTTTGTCATTTTTAGGAAGTTTTATAATCTATACAATTTATTGATCGTGCTTTCCGTGTTAGAGCTGTTACTAACTTTGTATGCCTACCTAATAAAAGCAGCGCAACGCTTTTATACCTAGTAGGCACCTACGCTATTGGTTTTGAACTTACATTTCTATTTTTGACTAGTTTTTGAGAATGTACTACTAAAATTGATTTCTACTTCTAGTTTAATCAGCATATGTTTACAGCCGGCTCATCATATGGCAACGAAAGTGTAGAAATCTCGCCCTCATTAAAGAATAACGCCTCACTAGATTCCAAACTGCCAAGTTCCCACTTCGAGACAACCACGTCGAAGATAGTCACCGGTGATGGCGATTGGCTGATAATGGACAAGTGTGGCGTCAGTCTGTTTGTGCCTGATGGTGTTGTGGAGAAAGGAGACGAGCTGTTTACGGTCGAGGTAACCGATGAGGAATGGAACAGGCCTTTGCTTCAAGAAGGTACCTATACCTCAGTCATAATTATAGATTTTTAACACATACAGTTACAGTTACAAATGACGACGTACGCAAGAGTTCAACATAATATATCACATGTACGAAGTTACAAACATAAATAATTTTAATAGTAGTAGTGAATTCTCATTTATTCTGAATACGTTTTAATTTGAATGACATCCAAATAATCGAATTCATAAGTAGCTACATCTGCGACGTAGGCTTCGTTTTGTCGGGCACGGCTACAAAAGCAAATCACAGGTCTCGTAATTCACATATTGACTAAGTTATGTAGTTAAAATATATATCTAACTAACAAATCTAAAATTTAAATAAGTTTTCTGAAATTTGTTAGGAATGCACACGAGTTGCACAACTGCCAATGTAACGTCGCGAACTTTCGACCCAGTTTCCGTCTATTTGCTAGCTCATAACTGTGTCCTCGTTTTATATTCGTCCAAACCAGACGGTATGAAATAGGCTTCGACTTAGCTATTATTGGTTAGCAACACAGTTCTAATACAATGTGACAGAGAGTCTAACCTACATCTAGTGTGCCATTTTTATAAACGACAGACGAGTTGTAGGGTAAATTTGCAGGTATGCCTCGGTTTTTAAAAGATCATAGGTGTGCGAACTTATTAGATACTATAAAATAGTTTATTACTGTAGCAAAAATGCTTCTTCGTCTTATATACCTTTAAATAAAGTAATCATAATATCTTATTTTTAAGTAATGTTTGAAATCTCCGATAAAAAAACAATTATAAATCGACTATGGCATGACATGAGTTTTATTACAGGCGAAACACAGCTGAGCCCAGTCATTCGTTGCAGCCCAAAAAACGTTCACTTCCGCAAAGGGGTGATTCTTTCCTTCCCTCACAACGCTTCTCTAAAAAATGGTAGCTGGGTCCTCTCCATACTTCAGAAGCCAGGAGAAATCAACACGCGAGAATGGAGAAAAGTCCTAACGCTAGGCCAAGAAACTCCCGGAAGCCCGATCTTCGCGCAAGTCGATTCCAATAAAGTTTTCCTTGTGTGCGAATTTCTTAGTGACTTTGTTTTAGTTGGGCGTAGCTTTACCAGCCTGGACGCAAAACTGCTGAAACTAGCCTTGTTTATGTCGAAAAAAATAGACGAGAGCTACTACAGTTTAAAAGTTCATGTGATAAATGATACCCCTTACGCCTTGCATGACTGTGTTGAAAGCGAAAAACGATTGGGTAGTTCGTTGCTAAGTGAGCCGAAAACTATTTATTTTCAAGAAAGTTGTTCTGATTTATGTATTAATCTTAGAGATATAGGTGTGGGCTGGAATGTTATTTCGGGGGGCAAATATCAGGAATTGTCGTATGCGCATGTTTGGAACCTTGGAGTAAGATCTCTACAGTGTAATTTCATTTTACAACAAACTGACGCTATCAGTTGTTTCGAGTTAAACTTATCCGCTTACCAAAAACAAAAGCAATCAAATTCAGTTATCTTCTCTTTGAAAACAAACGATTTTAATTCGAATTTGACTTGCAACAAGCGGTTTAGCTCTTCCAGTGTTGACTACAATATTCACGTCGTTGAGAACCCATTTAACTATTCCTCCTTGTCTAAAAAAGAGGGTAGATATGATTTTGTGTACAGAGGTAACCATTACAGAAGTAATTTAAGTGTCGACAATAACTACCGTATGAACATTTTAACAAATTCTGATCGCATTATTCTATGTAAGTTGCTTGACTCGCAAACTCCAAAAGGTAATGACTGGAGACTTCTGGCAGAAAAATTAAAGATAGCTGCATACTATTATTACTTTTCAAACACATGTTCTCCTACTGAGAACATTTTGAACCTGTGGATGTGTAGGAATAATGACGCCAATATGTTGGTGAATTTATCGAAGATATTTAGAGAAATGGGTCGTATTGACTGTGCTACTGTTGTTGAAAGACGTTGTTTTCCCAATTAATAATTGAAGCTTTGATACAATAAGTAAGTTGTAGAGATAGAATTAGATCAGAACGTAGGCTAATTTTATACGAAAAAAGTTGAAATGCTTAATCAAAGAAAATATATATTACTATATTAGATACTGACGAACAATTGATAGTTTCTTCAGTTATAAAGTTCTTGCTTATAATGAAAAGTCTCATTAAAAATTGATTATGGTGTTATTTCTATCTATGTACGAGTCTTTGAAATTAAAAAAAGAATCATGTCATTAAAAAATACGTACCCAATTTGGATTTTGTACATAAAATAGTTTTTATTACTATTATTATAGAACGGTTTACTATTTTAACAAATATACTCTACGAAATACCTATTTATTAGTTGTATATGCACTTGATCACCATAATGTATGATAGGTAATGTTTAAAAAAAATATCAATATTGATTTACTTACTGTAACATTACATCACTGCTACAAATAGGCACCAATAATAAAAAGAATTGTAAATGTTAAGATTATTATATTTTGACAGATTAGATTTGGAAAAAATAGGGAGACATAATGCACCGTTTTGTTTACAAAAAATAGTGCCAGTATAAATTGTTGCCCTAATAAGGTCGGCCTTCTTTTTAAAAATAAAAGTTTAAGCAAATTTGTGTTTTATTTCTCAGTCTTCGAGTACCGTAAAATGGGGTGAGTTGGTATGTTTAGATCAGAGTTGTCACATTGTTACGAAAATACTTAGTTCTCTTGGCACGTCAAGCGATTTTAATATAAGTAGTGGCAATTTTAGCAATCTTCCCATCTTACTCAATTCAGATCTCTCCTAACCCTATGTACAGTCACCAGCAACAGTATATGACGCCATGAAGGCCGCAAAAATATGTGACACGCTCTTATGGCGGTACAAACAAGACTGTGTCAGATTATTTTGCAGCCTTCATAGAGTCCTATACTATTGCAGGTGACTGTACGGGTTCGGCTAGGATTTCCTACTATTTTGTGTTTATCGTAAAATCTATAACAAAATAAAAAATTATCTTCAAATAAACTAAAAATACAAGCGAAACATGTTTTAGGTACTGAGATAAATTAACGTGTCACATATAAATTTCCATTTTTATCGATGTTTGAACTTCGAGTTCGTCCCAACACACCCCGTTTTACGGTGAATCATCTTCTACTACCCCATTGGCAGCAGATGGTATTTTTGATGACTTTTTGAATCTACATCCCACAACGCCCTCCATACCACCGGAGAAGGAAGAAGTTGGAGAAAGACAGTCCGTGAAAAAGTGATGCAGAAGGTAGCACACGACGCTCAATCCTGAGGAACACGACGCAAGGAGGTAGAGGACGTCGCAAGCATGTGAAAAAGTGAGTTTGAGTTTATGAGAAAGATTTCCAATCGTCGGGTAAATTTTATACCTACGGGTTGTAAAGTTTGAGAAACCCCGCAGTCTAATCTATATGTCCTCTTCATAGAACTCCGGAAGAATTTTAATTAGATAGAATTCTAGAAAATGTGGCAAAGTCAGGTCCCGGGCAATACTAAAGTAATCGTCTATGGTAACAAGTCTGAGTCTCGGGGGGATTTATTCAGAACGATACGTTACGATATTTTTTTTATCTATATTACTATTTTTTTCACTTTGGTGTCTACGCGAGATCAAAACTCTTAGCAAAAAAATAAAAACCAACAATCCGTTATAATCATGAGAGTTGAAATCTATCTACCTACGATACGACGATAGATACACACTTTAAACATATATATCATCCTACTTTTTCCGCCGGGGGAAAAAAGATTGAAATAAGCATTCATTTGCCGAATGGAAATTGAATAGGTTTTGCAAATAAACTGGAAAATGCAAGTCAGACTCGCACATTGAAGAATGTCCCAAATATAGTTTTTTTTCTTTCTGAAGTAAGAAAATACTTCCCAATTTTCATAAGGAGACCGTACCGTGACTGTACAAGTGTACATCTACCGGAAAATATAGTATAACGGTTTCATTCTAGGCAAAGAAAATTTAATAATTTCCTGGAACTAATTCCTTGCAAGCTGGATATCGTGTTAATACCTTCACTAAATACATGCCTAAATACATATCCACCGAGTTTGCACAATTCCAGCAGTTGAGCTTGACTTTTGAGAGCCAAGTAACTGCCGAATTTTGGTAAGTTTTCAGTTTTTTGCGTCTAGCTCGAAAATGGTACTTGGGACGGTAAAATAATTTAGACAGGTATTGAAGAGGGTTGTGTTCTACGTCGAATGAGTATATTGAACTTCCAATTTGGTTTAGTGGTACAGCCACAATAAAACAAAACCACGTCACACTTTTTAGTCTTTCAGAGTGATTATTTTTGAAAAAATTTGACTTATCAAATTCTTGTTCAAGAAACTTCATAGCTATTTTATAAGACCTATTAGATGAAGTGCCACAAGTACATATATCTCAAAAGTCAAGCTCCTGGAATTGTACAAACTCAGTTGCCACGTCTTTAGGACATAATGGAGGTACGTATTAAAAAAACGATATCCAGCTTGCTGGTAATTAATTCCTAGAAATGTTTTATATTGATCTCATTTCCTTGGCCTATTCTGTAGGAAAAAGAAAAGATTGTGGAAAACTAGATAAGTTATGCAGGTTAAAGGCTCTCAATATTGCCCACATGTGATGATTTTTAGTAAAAGGTACCACTTTGTCGGTTGCCGAGGAGGCGTTAATGTTACAAAGATTAATTTGTAACGCGAAATACAAGAAGTCTCAGCATTTTTGTAACAACTTGTATGTTCTATAAAACCCCATATTGTCACAATTAAGCATCATAGAACGACACTTTTGTAATCTAATATCCAGTCGGTTATGACAGCGTCTAAGCTACCACCTGAGCTCATAACCAATTAAATCATTAGTTCCATTATCTGAACAGCATTCCCTAGTCTCCTGACCCACATACTGCGTTCAAGTATTAAAGCTGGGTTGCCCAGCCTTCATTGTTTAATAATTGAGTCCACGTCCCGACCTTTCACTATATTGGATCGCGGTGCGAAGTAAAGACGGAAAGCGGATAGACAAATGTCCGGGTGTATTCTACCCTTTAAATTAAAACATAATAATGATTTTTCACACCACCTATTCATAAAAGGCTTTTTTCTGTTCACTTCTGGGACCAAAGTGGCACTTTTCTGTTCAAGGACTACACATTTTTACGTTTTCGGGCATTAACTAGTGGCATCGTGGTGTTGATATGATGCTGTTTTCGGCTTTGTTTATTTCCTCTTAGTTGGTGTGAAAAGCAGTATCTATGTGTCACACGGTATCAACATTATTTTCGTCTTGGGCGTTAATGCTTGAATCCCTCATTACGCTCAGGATTCCATCGCTTCATTCGGAATTCAATGTAGGCCCTCGCCGGAAAAATATAATTTTGATCCCTTGTAGTTGTAACACAATCTACTATTCTCTTTTGGGATGATTGTAATGCAGATCAGAACGTAGGCTAATTTTATACGAAAAAAGTTGAAATGCTTAATCAAAGAAAACATATATTACTATATTAGATACTGACGAACAATTAATAGTTTCTTCAGTTATAAAGTTCTTGCTTATAATGAAAAGTCTCATTAAAAATTGATTATGGTGTTATTTCTATCTATGTACGAGTCTTTGAAATTAAAAAAAGAATCATGTCATTAAAAAATACGTACCCAATTTGGATTTTGTACATAAAATAGTTTTTATTACTATTATTATAGAACGGTTTACTATTTTAACAAATATACTCTACGAAATACCTATTTATTAGTTGTATATGCACTTGATCACCATAATGTATGATAGGTAAAGTTTAAAAAAATATCAATATTGATTTACTTACTGTAACATTACATCACTGCTACAAATAGGCACCAATAATAAAAAGAATTGTAAATGTTAAGATTATTATATTTTGACAGATTAGATTTGGAAAAAATAGGGAGACATAATGCACCGTTTTGTTTACAAAAAATAGTGCCAGTATAAATTGTTGCCCTAATAAGGTCGGCCTTCTTTTTAAAAATAAAAGTTTAAGCAAATTTGTGTTTTATTTCTCAGTCTTCGCGTACCGTAAAATGGGGTGATTTGGTATGTTTAGATCAGAGTTGTCACATTGTTACGAAAATACTTAGTTCTCTCGGCACGTCAAGCGATTTTAATATAAGTAGTGGCAATTTTAGCAATCTTCCCATCTTACTCAATTCCGATCTCTCCTAACCCTATGTACAGTCAGCAGCAACAGTATATGACGCCATGAAGGCCGCAAAAATATGTGACACGCTCTTATGGCGGTACAAACAAGACTGTGTCAGATTATTTTGCAGCCTTCATAGAGTCCTATACTATTGCAGGTGACTGTACGGGTTCGGCTAGGATTTCCTACTATTTTGTGTTTATCGTAAAATCTATAACAAAATAAAAAATTATCTTCAAATAAACTAAAAATACAAGCGAAACATGTTTTAGGTACTGAGATAAATTAACGTGTCACATATAAATTTCCATTTTTATCGATGTTTGAACTTCGAGTTCGTCCCAACACACCCCGTTTTACGGTGAATCATCTTCTACTACCCCATTGGCAGCAGATGGTATTTTTGATGACTTTTTGAATCTACATCCCACAACGCCCTCCATACCACCAGAGAAGGAAGAAGTTGGAGAAAGACAGTCCGTGAAAAAGTGATGCAGAAGGTAGCACACGACGCTCAATCCTGAGGAACACGACGCAAGGAGGTAGAGGACGTCGCAAGCATGTGAAAAAGTGAGTTTGAGTTTATGAGAAAGATTTCCAATCGTCGGGTAAATTTTATACCTACGGGTTGTAAAGTTTGAGAAACCCCGCAGTCTAATCTATATGTCCTCTTCATAGAACTCCGGAAGAATTTTAATTAGATAGAATTCTAGAAAATGTGGCAAAGTCAGGTCCCGGGCAATACTAAAGTAATCGTCTATGGTAACAAGTCTGAGTCTCGGGGGGATTTATTCAGAACGATACGTTACGATATTTTTTTTATCTATATTACTATTTTTTTCACTTTGGTGTCTACGCGAGATCAAAACTCTTAGCAAAAAAATAAAAACCAACAATCCGTTATAATCATGAGAGTTGAAATCTATCTACCTACGATACGACGATAGATACACACTTTAAACATATATATCATCCTACTTTTTCCGCCGGGGGAAAAAAGATTGAAATAAGCATTCATTTGCCGAATGGAAATTGAATAGGTTTTGCAAATAAACTGGAAAATGCAAGTCAGACTCGCACATTGAAGAATGTCCCAAATATAGTTTTTTTTCTTTCTGAAGTAAGAAAATACTTCCCAATTTTCATAAGGAGACCGTACCGTGACTGTACAAGTGTACATCTACCGGAAAATATAGTATAACGGTTTCATTCTAGGCAAAGAAAATTTAATAATTTCCTGGAACTAATTCCTTGCAAGCTGGATATCGTGTTAATACCTTCACTAAATACATGCCTAAATACATATCCACCGAGTTTGCACAATTCCAGCAGTTGAGCTTGACTTTTGAGAGCCAAGTAACTGCCGAATTTTGGTAAGTTTTCAGTTTTTTGCGTCTAGCTCGAAAATGGTACTTGGGACGGTAAAATAATTTAGACAGGTATTGAAGAGGGTTGTGTTCTACGTCGAATGAGTATATTGAACTTCCAATTTGGTTTAGTGGTACAGCCACAATAAAACAAAACCACGTCACACTTTTTAGTCTTTCAGAGTGATTATTTTTGAAAAAATTTGACTTATCAAATTCTTGTTCAAGAAACTTCATAGCTATTTTATAAGACCTATTAGATGAAGTGCCACAAGTACATATATCTCAAAAGTCAAGCTCCTGGAATTGTACAAACTCAGTTGCCACGTCTTTAGGACATAATGGAGGTACGTATTAAAAAAACGATATCCAGCTTGCTGGTAATTAATTCCTAGAAATGTTTTATATTGATCTCATTTCCTTGGCCTATTCTGTAGGAAAAAGAAAAGATTGTGGAAAACTAGATAAGTTATGCAGGTTAAAGGCTCTCAATATTGCCCACATGTGATGATTTTTAGTAAAAGGTACCACTTTGTCGGTTGCCGAGGAGGCGTTAATGTTACAAAGATTAATTTGTAACGCGAAATACAAGAAGTCTCAGCATTTTTGTAACACCTTGTATGTTCTATAAAACCCCATATTGTCACAATTAAGCATCATAGAACGACACTTTTGTAATCTAATATCCAGTCGGTTATGACAGCGTCTAAGCTACCACCTGAGCTCATAACCAATTAAATCATTAGTTCCATTATCTGAACAGCATTCCCTAGTCTCCTGACCCACATACTGCGTTCAAGTATTAAAGCTGGGTTGCCCAGCCTTCATTGTTTAATAATTGAGTCCACGTCCCGACCTTTCACTATATTGGATCGCGGTGCGAAGTAAAGACGGAAAGCGGATAGACAAATGTCCGGGTGTATTCTACCCTTTAAATTAAAACATAATAATGATTTTTCACACCACCTATTCATAAAAGGCTTTTTTCTGTTCACTTCTGGGACCAAAGTGGCACTTTTCTGTTCAAGGACTACACATTTTTACGTTTTCGGGCATTAACTAGTGGCATCGTGGTGTTGATATGATGCTGTTTTCGGCTTTGTTTATTTCCTCTTAGTTGGTGTGAAAAGCAGTATCTATGTGTCACACGGTATCAACATTATTTTCGTCTTGGGCGTTAATGCTTGAATCCCTCATTACGCTCAGGATTCCATCGCATCATTCGGAATTCAATGTAGGCCCTCGCCGGAAAAATATAATTTTGATCCCTTGTAGTTGTAACACAATCTACTATTCTCTTTTGGGATGATTGTAATGCAAATAGCGAAAATAAAAACTGGTACCGATTGTAGAGCAATATAATTATGATACCTTTATTTAAAAGTTTAGAACAAAGTACGCTTGATAATTTAAATAAAATTAAATAAATATTTAGAATCAATTTCACACCGATGGACCTAGTCCCAAACTAAGAAAAGGTTGTAGTACTATGGATACTAGGCGACGATATACACACTTATACTCGTATTTATAGAAAACATTTTTTAAATCGAAAATGACACAAATCGGCTCGGATATTTACCTTCTAGGTACAATAACGGATATTTACCTTATGGTTACTCGTAGTTAGCGCACTAATGGACATTCGCAGTGGTCTCCCTTTTCTTCAGCCCCCGAACACAAGGTTTCCATGCACGATTGTCCAAATGTGTATTATATTATACTCACTGTTTCATCACAGGCACTGTCGTCAACTCGTCACTTACTACCAAGTTTGTTCAATAATTGGTGCATACCTATGCAAAATGCAGAGGCACACAAATAACACAACCAATGTATTAGAGTCTTTGTCTAGATATACATATAAAACAGTTAAGTTAGTTGTAGAGTGAGTGAGAGGAGTGTGTGTATGTTCGTCAACATACAGCCCAAAACGGTACCCCTTGAAATATTGCGCATATAACTTATTATTATCCTAAATAGGCTAAACGCTTTCGAAAAAACATTCGACGTCTACAGACGATGTCGCGGGAGGAGGTTAATATAAGTACACGACATTTATGGAAATAATAAATTGTTTACTGCCAAGTTAGTTTGACAAATAAAGGTGACAGTTTAGATAATACTACAAAAAACTAAATTCAAAGTCACCAGTTATATTCTTACCAGCGATCCCACCTCCTCTGAAAGCAGTCACTTGGTAGAGACTAAGCTAAGTTCGCCTAGATTTTGATATCACAGACTATAAAAGTGTTAAGTAAACGTCATGATTTCATACAATTTTGACGTATAAAACAACACTTTAAATGTTTGTCAATTCCTTTGCTTGGAAGAGATAACGTGGTTTGACTAGAGTCAAACTAGAGTTTAAAAAGAAAAGTTCTCTTCACTTGCACCATAATTTTATTAAAGAAAACCTTTAATAAAGATGAAGGTGTTACGCGCGCCCAAATCGCCACCCACGGCGAGTTGAAGACACAATTGAAATTTTGCATTATTAATGCCAGAGATGTCCCGGCAGGTTAGATGATGTCACATTTTCACCTGATTATGCGACGATGCCTTTTCACCTGAATATGTTAGATCACCTTTACATCAGAACTACGAGTACTACCGAACTAAATACGAGCACTTTCATCTATTTACTTTTTTATCGTTTAGCGCACGCAAGTTTTTCGTACAAATCGCGAAACGTCTGGTTGATGTTACTGGTGACCGAAGAGCTGGTGGCTTCCTCGCACAACGTACCAGCATTGCGATACAACGAGGAAGTGCCGCCAGCATCCTAGGTACAATGCCGCAAGGACCTATTTTAGATTTAAGGTAGGTAGAGGTAGGTAGTTAGGTAAGTTACACTTGCTGTATATATTTCGAAAATAGATGTTTTATTTAGTTAATTGATGTTTATAGTAAAAATAAATGGAATATTAAATCAACGTTTTGTTGCAACAGCTCAAATTATTACTAAATACTAGCGATGATGCTCGTACTTAGAGCTCGCCCACGGGTGTCTTGCCTGTTACAGAGATTGCATATTCTCGAAAAATTCGCCAGCATACGTTGAGACCAGGTGGCTTAGTGGTTATGACGTTAGCCGCGGAGGCTTAAGATTAAGACCCGAGTTCGATCATCGGCTTGCCCTCCGATGGCGTTGAGGTTTTTCTTTAGTATATGACATCTGTTTTCAACTTGGACTATTGAATCGTCGTTGGACGTCTATCAGAATGTTTTTACCGTGGTAGAATGTTCATAACTGGTACATAACCTGACAGCCTTAGGCCCATATTACATTATCGTATACCTATGATCATAGATATAATATGAAAAGGTAACATGGGCCTCCCAAGTTAACACTAACACTAACACTAATTTTAGGCTAAGAAAAGAGGTTGACTAATGAATTTATCAAGACTCGACTTTTTATACGGAGAAACAGCATATTTTTTACTGATTTGAACAATCTGACTTTTTGTATATTATACATAAATTTTAAGGGATCCGTGCTACAAAAAAAATGGATCCCTCATAGGATCATTTTGTTGTCCGTCCGTCCGTTCATCTGTCTGTCAAGACCCTTTATCTCGGGAACGCGTAGAGGTAGCAATTTAAAATAATACCACGTACACAGGTCTGCGATTTCTTGAAGCTGTGAAAAAACCAAACCTCTACGTCAACGCAATCAAAACATACGACCGTATTTATGTCGCGTTTCCCATACATTTTCAATGGTAATGAAAATGTATGGGATACTTTCCGTTCACCTAGAATCACGAAATGTGGCAAAAGCACGCAATATTAAGTACCTAATCAATATTTTGATAATCATCTGTATATACAACAACCAATGAACACACTTCATAGTTCTAAATTAATAAGTACTTACGGACTCTCTAATTAGGCAAAGTGGACCCCGTCAATAAAGCTTCGTGACCTCGTCCCAGGATTTCCTGTCTCAGTTCATCAAAGATCACTGAAATTGTGCCGACTTTCATTAGTAGGGATATTTACTTTGCCATTCTTGATAATTGATAATTTTGATAATTGATACTTTATTTCATTTGCAAGAATACACACAGATACAGTTAATTGTCATTCTAACTAATAAGTTGCAGTTTTAGATTTAATTAGATCATGCGAAAACTTTTCATATAATGATGTAAGTAGCATAAACATAATAATAGGGAAAACCGTTCATAACTGCCTCTCTTGCCTAGTTGGTAGTGAGTTAGTGACCCTGCCTACAAAGCTGGAGGTCCCGTGTTCGAATCCTGGTAAGGGCATTATTTATTTGTGTGTTTATCACGAATATTTGTTTGTGTGTATCACGAGTTATGGACGTTGTCTATTTATACATACATGTAGGTATTTATCTATATATGTACGTATTTATCTATATAAGTATGTATATCGTCGTCTCGTACCCATAGTAGGTACAAGCTTTTCTTAGTTTGGGACTAGTTGGATCTGTGTGAGATTGTTCCTAAATATTTATTATTATAATTTATGCTTCTATAAGCAAGTACCTATTTAACATTGTTGTTAAAAGCCGAGCAGTAAACTCTTTCAGAAACCATTAAATTATATTAAGGCTGGATTTGACCAAACTTTTTAATCAAGAGTAACGCTTACTCTTGGATACTAATGTAAAAATTCCATAGTAATTTGACGTTTGAGTGACGTTACTATCTGAGAGTAAGCGTTATTCTCGGAATAAAAATTTGGTAAAACGCAGCCTAAGAAATATAAGGTATAGAAGTCTACGTTTTAATGTCAGGTATTTAAATAATGTATGTGGAAATCGATGACAACATTCTGTGTGCGATTATATTTTCGACCTTTACTTGTTCGTCAAAATTTCACCTGTTTTTTGTACATTTTTAAAGTCAACTTGACGGTCAATAACTGTTGCAACACCTTAACAAAGTTTACACACGTGACCAACACCACTAGTCTTTTACCCCCTCATTTATTAAAAAAAACTAGGCCTTTAAGTATTAGTAATTGTTTCCATGTTAGCTATCTGGCTCCCTTTCTAACTAACACAAATCTCAAACTGATAGATAAGGACTTGCCAAAAATTTGCTAACGGAGAAAACTCCACTTTGATTGACGTTTATGAATAACGGGAACAGCGTACAAAATCAACACTTTACTCAAACTTTACCACCAACGTTCACAACTCATTACCATCGCAGCCGCCGTCACCGCGCCTTATTCACAGCTCACCGATTTGACGACTAGAATAAATCAGAAACATTGCACAACCACATCATCAAATATTTGGGAGCGGAAAAGCTTCTCGCAAATATCTGAACACGCCTTTATGTCCAATCCCTAGAGTATATGCCCAGATATCTTTGAGCACTTTAGACCCCCTGATATATCTGACAACACTGCACATTTACCGGAACGTACATGTTAAAAGCACAATTTGTTACGTCTTTTGTTCGTGAACGAGGTCCGTTTGTCTTGAGGGTAGTGCTTTATGTAAGTATCTCGAATGCTTACGTACAATAATAAATTGTCTGAAGGAAAATATTTCGATTTTCCGGTTGTCTTGTTGTTTCCGGAAGTAAGACTCCTACCATAAAACTTTGTAGCTATCATTCCAACTAATGAACACTGGTTATCATCACGGTTTTTTATTCAAATTGAGCTCCCGATATTTCGGCGATGTTGCAACTGCTATGTTCACGAGAAAACAGAAGTCTGCAGGGAGGTTGACACTTAAAGATAGTCATAACGATCTACCCTCTTTCTTGTTCGTGACCCAGTAGCACCCGTAGACCCCGTGTTCATTAGTTACAATGTCAAATAACCGCGATATATTAAATACGAGTATATCAATTGAATATAGTTCAGAACGCATTTAAAAACTGTACAATTTGAAAAATACATTAGTTTATGTAAAAAAACCGGTATGAAACACTTAAGTCTCCGCGGTGTGTGTCCTGCCACACGCACTTGCGGGTCGACGCGTGGAGCGGCCAGTGCCCATATATAATACCTCGACCGCGACCAACGATGTTACCGGCGACTACTATCCAAAAAAATACGGGATAGAACAGTCAGACAGCTTCCAAAAATTGACGCGGCATACCAATTTAAATCTGTATTGACATAGGTCCGCCACAAAGTCTAATTTGTTCTTTAATGCCAGAACACTGATTCCAATTAACCATTTCGCAGCTGTCATCACGGCTGGCCGATCAAACACGGGGCCCTACAATTTATGGATGGCAGTTCATAAAACTACGCAATAAACGGCCCAGGCATAGTTAAGATTTCATTCGAAAGATTGCGTGATTCAGATGCGCACGAAATTAAGGCACAAGAGAGTTATTATTTTAAATATTTTGGAGTACTTTCTATTTCACCAACAAGAAAAAACTTCAAAGAGTAGAAAATTTGACAATACTGAAAAGTGACGAATGAAAATTTGAAAAAAAGAAGAAAATTTGAGTTATCACATATATTTCCTTAACTAATCAAATGTCTTAGGACTTTAAAACAAATCTTGTTACCAATCCCTACTAAAATAGTCATGTCACGTACGTCATCGTCTCCAGACACGAGTGGTATTTTGTGATATCACTATAAGATGACCGAAGAGCTGGTGGCTTCCTCGCGCAATGTATCAGCATTGAGATACAACGTGGAAATGCCGCCAGCATCCTAGGTACAATGCCTCAAGGACCTATTTTAGATTTAAGGTAGGTAGAGGTAGGTAGCTAGGTAAGTTACTCTTACTGCATATATTTTGAAAATAAATTTTATATTTCTATAAGATCAAATGAAAAGTTGGAATCCCTCTCTAGAGGTCAAATTATGCTAGTTTCAAGCCGCCAGACAAGTAAGATTTATCTTGTGAATACTTAGGGTGAGTTTTTCGCAACGGGACGAGCGCTCTCCAAAAGACGTATTAGAGAGTTCCTGACTCGAGCCCCCTCCAATTAGAAGGCCCTACAACTCTTCCACTAATACGGAATAAAGAATGTTGGCGGTGTTTAGCATTGTGCCGTCCCCTTGTTTAAACTTGACATGCCTTTGTATGATTTTTTATCTTGGAATAACAATGTTAGTGACGTTTGTGCTGGAGTCGGGTATAGTAGTTTGTAAACTAGTTTTAAGATTGTATTTGGGTCAGCATACAGCCCTACAAATCTTTCGCTAATACGGGAAATGTATAAAATCTTGGTATTTAGTTTTGTATGGTCCCCTTGTTTAAACTTGAGATGCCTTTGTATAGTTTTTAAGCTCTTCTTGGAATGAAAATGTCAATGACGTTGTGTTGGAGTCAGATCTGGTAGTGTATAGAGTGGAGCGAAACAAGTTCTGTGTTTGGTGATGATGATGATACTAATTAATGGCAAGAAACTTACAAATTAATGCCTAGATTCGGGACCTCTTGTTTTGCAGACAGGGTCATTACCAACTTTATTACTAGGCTAGGATGCCGCTAAAACACTTAAAGCCTTTTAATAGTAATAACGGTCTCTTCTTCTTTGTAAAATATAGATTTATTATCATAAAGCAACAGCAATAGTAGGTGTAAAGCTAGCATAAGAGAAATTATTTTTTAGTTCAAGTGCAAAGGGAAGACATCGCCGGCGTCAAATCCGAGTCATCCGGTTAAGGGTTTGAACCGGTGTCGTGTGCCGCGGATACAGATACGGTCGCACGTATTACAGCTGTACGATTCTTGCCCTCAGCCAGCCAGTTTAGTACTCAGGGGGCGACTCCAACGTTCCGAAATTGTCTCACCCATATGTTTAATAAGTGAGGATATTTGAGGAGCAAAGACGCCGTCATCTGATGTCACAAGTGGGTTGAAAGTGGCGTGTTGCATTTCGTCTCTTCTTCTTCTACTACTGTTATGCTGGCCTTTGTCGGAGGGTGGTTGCTAACGGTACTCAACCGAATGTCTGATTCTAAGGCGTGGTGGGTTTGCTGAGCTATGAATACGTCATGGTCTGGTAATCATTTTTTGGAGACGATATATGGAGCACTGCAACTCTCATACAGCAAGTGTGGTTGGTTGCTATAGAGTAGTCAAGTGGTGTCTTTAGTAGGCACTGGTATACAAGTTCGGTAGACAGTTATTTGTTTTCGCATACTGTCCCTCTAATTGTTCATATAAGTAGAAGTAGGTACACACGCGTTCAAAAGTTCTCATGCAAATTTGAACGCGATAGTACCTATTTGGGTAAAATTTGAGAGGTATTTGCTTGGAAAGTTTTTACTTTTAGGTACAGTAGACAAAGTTGAGAGCATTGGTGGCCCAGCGGTAACAGTGTGCGACATTCAATTCGAAGGTCACGGGTTCTAATCCTGGCGGCTCGCACCAATAATTTTTTCGGAACTTACGTATATTAATTAATATATAACGTACATATACATATTACGATATTTACCAATCGCTTTTCGGTGAAGGGAAACATCGTGAGAAAACCGGAATAATCCCAATAAGGCCTAGTTTACCCTCTGGGTTGGAAGGTCAGAGAGACTAGTGCCTACGCCATATCTTGGGATTAGTTGCCAATGCGGACTCCATGCTCCCAACATGAGCCGTGGCATAACGCTAGGAAGAAGAAAGTCAGCTGCAGAGTTAAGTGCCCCCCCCCATCATACAAACTTTCTACATTCATCATAAATCAGTACATTCCTACTAATTCTACTGATACCGTTACATACAGGTTTCGAAGATAGATAGACAGCAAAAACTATTATTTACTCCATCTTATATCCCTATTGCCTTTAAATTACCATGCAGGTAACCCTATTCCAAAATAGCGATATAGCAAAAAGATTCTGAGCCCATATAGGCCCAATACTTCGTCAAAACTAGAAGAGACATGTATAACTGCAGCTTTTAAGGAACTACGTCGTTCTAGAACTGAAGTATCATCATCTAACCTTTTACTAGACGATACAACGCCGTTATGCAAATGGACGCTAGTTTAATCGCCTGAATTTCCACAAACTTTGAGAATTTCCCCAAATCGAAGGGTGAATAAATTTAAAAACCTCTCAACGGCTAGGTGCCGAAAAATTTATGTTTATAAGAACGGATAATACATTTCGATAGGTTATTTTGACCAGCTCTTAAGTTAAGGTAGTCTGTGGTTGTATTTCATACCTTATAAATTTTACTTTAGGGTTGATTATCGCTGGATGCTTAATTAAAGAAGATTCAAACCTTTTAATTTCCGTTTTAAGTATTTTTCCTTAACTTTTCACTTATTTATCGACTTTTTTATAAATTCACAAGTTTTAGGAAAAGGGGTTGTTGCATGAATTATTAAAGCGATTAAGGTCCATTATTAACAGTGCGCAGTTTTTAGTTTTATTTTCTTAATTAGAAAAAATAGATCATAATTTTACCTTTTTAATTATTGGTAGACATTGTAAACATAGGTACATCACTAAAGACTTCGTTAGATTCTTACTAAGGTAGGTAATGTGCAACGTGGTAACGCCAGTATTATTTTTGGCATATTTACGCTGGGTACCTGTCAGCCCTCGCTTATGCCCTAGCGTAAAGGATGACTCACATTATAACGGGCCGAGACGGGGCGGGACGAGACGATTTCTCAATTTCCATAGAAAGAATCAAGTGCTAGCTCGGAGCCCTTGGAGGTCACGTCACGTGATGTTTTGTTTTCTATAGAAAAGAAACTGACAGATCACGCCCCGGCCCGTTAAAGTGTGAATCATCCTCAATGTACAGCTAGTTAAATTGTTGTCTCTTATTTCTCCTAATGGTTAGGTTTGTAACTTTTAACTAAATTTGTTTTTTTAAGGATCGAAATAGCTCCCGGTTCTGAGTAGTAATCACATCTTTCCAATAAAAATAGTAATTAGGAAACAAGAAAAAATATAAAGCCTCTACTTAGTGCAAAAATTGTATTTAAATTTATTATACATTGATTAATAAGATGAGTTCGGTTAGCTTTGGGAATACAAGTCTGTTATTCCCAACACGACTCGCCACTTCGTTCCCTCAGTCGTACTCGTATGCGGTAGAAACAACTGTCAATTTGACGGGAACTAGTCAGGGGCTCTCATCTGCTATGGTAGGGGAATGCAACGAAAAAGTACCTACCTTCTACAGGAAAATACATAACTCGAAAGAGTATGTAAGTATTAAAGATTTTTGAGCCTCTACGCAAACGGAATAAATCTAATCAAATCAAATCAAATCAAATCAAATTATTTATTTTTCAAGTAGGCATGTTACAGTGCACTTTTGAACGTCGAATTAAAAATAAATAAAGCAACACACCGGCTCTAACATGCATTAATTTGAAAAAAAAATACAGTTCAGTTCAATTTTAAATAGAATCTTTAACAAATTATAAATGATTACTTAGAGCAATTTATTGATGCTGCACACACAGATATCAAAATTAAAAATAATAATTTCACAATAGGATCGTCATCTTAAAAGTAAAAGTTGTATAAAAAAAAATACTTGTCTAGAAGTTTCTAGAATGAAATCTAAATGTCATAAAAAATATATAATTAGTTAAGACTAAAATTAAAATTACAGTTAATAACTAACTTTTTTAAACAAAAATAATAATAATCCTTAATCCCATGGTGCTGTATCATTCATGTAGTCTTGTGTACTGTAATAAGCTTTAGATATTAGTTTACGCTTTACAAAAGTCTTAAATTTATTAATAGAGAGTGCAATTATTTCTACTGGGAGTTTATTATAATACCTTACACAATTGCCCATGAATGAGTTTTTTATTTTATGGAGCCGAGTGGTGGGTACTGCGAGCTTATCCTTATTTCTAGTATTAATACTATGTATATCACAATTTTTCCTAAAACATGCATTGTTTTTATGTACATACATAATGTTTTCATAAATATATTGACAGTGCAGTGTCATAATATTAATCTCTTTAAACTTATCTCTAAGCGAGTCTCTACGGTTCATCTTATAAATCGATCGAATAGCCCACTTCTGCAGAACAAAAATTGTATTAATCTCTGAAGCACTGCCCCACAGTAGAATACCATAGGACATAATACTATGAAAGTAACTAAAATAAACTAATCGAGCTGTCTCCACGTCTGTTAACTGACGGATCTTGCTCACGGCAAAAACTGCAGAGCTCAGTCTATTCGAGAGATTAGCAATATGGGGACCCCATTGGAGTTTAGAATCTAATGTTATACCAAGAAAAGTCGTACTGTTAACTAGTTCCAATTCCTCATCTTTCACAAAGACACTCGCCAGCTCGTGCTTAACGTGATTCGTGACAAACTTAATACCTTTAGTCTTTTTCTCATTCAATAATAAATTATTAACATTAAACCAATTTACTACTTTAGAAATAGCATTGTTTACATTATTACAAGCTTGTTGCTGTCGGTTGACTTTGAAGATAAGTGACGTATCGTCTGCAAACAATACTATATCATGGTGGGTCTTTACGAGGTATGGCAAGTCGTTTATGTAGATAAGGAAGAGAAAAGGGCCCAATATTGATCCTTGCGGTACACCCACAGAGACCAGTGACCCGGGTGATCGCTGCCCATTAATGTCGACCCTTTGTATTCTTCCTTGCAAGTACGACTTAAGTAAATTCAGTGCCGAATCTCTGACTCCATAATAGTGGAGCTTCCTGATCAGTGTTTCATGACAGACGCAGTCAAACGCCTTGGACAAATCACAGAAAATACCTAAAGCATCTCGTGACTTCTCCCAGGCATCAAAAATATGTTTGACTAGCTCAACACTGGCTTCGGTTGTTGAGCGACCCCGGGTGAATCCAAACTGCTTATGGTGCATTAAATTGTTAGAATTGAAATGTCTTACTAATTGTGACAAAACTAATTTCTCAAAAATTTTGCTGAAAGTTGGTAGCACAGATATTGGTCTAAAGTTGGTGGGGTCAGCAGTGCTACCTGATTTGAATAAAGGAGTTATTTTACTATACTTCATAAGATCAGGAAACTCACCGCAGTCGACACTGTTGTTAAATATAACTACCAATTCAGGCGCTATAATTTCTATAAGGGATTTAACAGCATGGACAGAGACTCCCCAAAGGTCACAAGTTTTTTTGATATTTATTGATTTAAACGCCTTTACTACATCTGAGGTACTAACATGTTCAAAATGAAGGCCTCTATTACATTCTGGAGCGTTATCTTTTAACAATGTGATGGCAGACGAAGGTGACGAATTTAAATGCATTGTTGTAGATACTGGTATCTCAGTGAAAAATTTTTCAAATTCTGTTGCTACTTCTAAATTGGATTCAATTATTCTATCATCAATTTTTAGTTTAATATTATTAATTGCGTGCTTCGATCTACCAGTCTCCACATTAATGACTTTCCAGGTAGCTTTAATAACATCCGGGCTATTTTTTATTTTCTGGCTTAAATAATCGCGTTTAGCTATATGACAATCTATTTTAAATCGTTTAGAATACTGCTTGACATGTTCTTTAAATTCATCACTCGTATTAAACCGACGTTCCTCATACAGAGCATACAGTGCTTCTCTACGTTTATGTAAGTCCACAGTAGCCCACTCACTAAAAACTGGTGCACCACCAACCACGACCGTTTTTGCAGTAAATATCGCATTATAATGTCTCATAAACGTGTGAAAGAACGAATTGTACATGTTATTTGGACTCATGTCAGAAGGCAGAAATGGAAGCGCCTGAACTAGACTGATTTTCATTCTTTCCACACGATCCATGGTTACCGGTACAAAAGTTATTTGTTTTCTCAGAGTATTTTTCTTTAATGTCTCAAATACAATTAATTGGCCCAGGTGATCTGACTCTAATTTACTGATTACACTTTTGTTACTAGGAAAAATATCCGTGAAAATGTTATCTATACATGTGGCACTAGAAGCCGTCACTCTAGTTGGCTCCATAAATATGTGACTAAGATTACTAGATTTGAAAAGATTCAACAATCTGCAACTTATTGTTGAATCTTCCAAAATATTTACATTGAAGTCACCGCATACAAGTAATTTTTTACTAGAAGTAGCAACTATTTTTAATAGCACAGATTTCATTACACTTTCAAAGAGTTCAAAATCACTTGAAGGCGGTCTGTATACACAGACAACAATAAATTGCTCTAATTCTACTGCACTTAGTTCTATGGTCCGTTCAACAGACAAGGATACAATGTCCTTACGTTCCTTAAATTTTAATTGACTATTTAAAATAATTAATGACCCACCATGTATGGAACTTAGTCTGGTGAACGAACTACCCACCTGGTGATTATTAAACTGTGGCATCAATTCATTATTTGTTAACCAATGTTCAGTTACACACAAAATATCAATATTTAAATCGTTTAAAAAAAGTTGTATCTGCAAGTCTTTTCCTCTAATACACTGAATGTTTTGATGAACCAGGTGGATGTAATGTTTATTATCATAGCATTTTTCATTAGATTTATTAAAAGTTAAGTTGCCAGAGACAGGGCACTCCATTGTCTTAACACCTAGTTTAAATTATTGGTTTTAATTGGAACCAACTCCATGTTATAATTGGCCTGCTCAATAGGAGCAGATTTATGTGCCAAATTTTTGGCAGAAATGTCTAATAAATAGGATAGCGATAGGGCTATTTGTCTCTTATAATACATAGAAAGGTAAAACTTACCTTCAGTCACAAATAAACTAGGTAAATAATACTCACTAACATATTTGTTGATGTCAATTATGCTAAACTTATTACTATATGTACAAATATTATACAGAGATTTATTTAAATTATATCTGATGTCATTTTCTGCATCTGATGATTGGTCACAATAGGGCAATGTAAACATAATAATCTCTTTCACAGTAATAGAATTTAATTTTTCAAATAATTTAATCAGATTACTTTTGTTTAAATTACCCCTGTTTCCCATAAGAATAAGCAGTGTTGTATGTGAATTAATATTTTTGTCATTTAGAATTCGATCTATGATAATGTCAGGGCTACTGTAAGGCAGACAATTGCTGATTGCGCTAAGTCCCTTTAAGTACTGGTTTAGAAGTGAGCCCATATTCCTTCCAAACTCATCACAGTACATAATAACATCAGTTTTATGTGGGGTTTGTGTAGTGAGGAAGGAGCTACTATTATTTAGTTCTTGTGGAGATAAACTGGCACACAGATCCGGATTTGGTCCTCCACCCAACAATTGACCGCTTACTTGTGTACTTGAGTGGCCACCGGTAAGTGACTCAAACCGTTCTGAATTATATTTAATTTGAGAAATTAGGTCATCCATGGCTAGTGAGTATTCACTTATAACTTTCTTTGAACTTTCATTCATTTTCTCTAAAGATATTATGGAATCCTCCAAACCCTGGATTTTCAATTTTAAAATCTGTGTGTCAGTTTCATATTGTAGCTCACCATTTTGTAATTGAGCAGAATACATATCCAACTTATCTACTAAGTTTACATTAATTTTGCTGAATTTCAAATTCTTGAAAAATAATTTATTATGTCTTGACAACTTTTGTGTTTTTTGTATGATTTTATTCAACTTAATATATTTTTTTAGTTTTTTACTACTGCATGTTACTAGCCTAGATGTGTTAGAAGAATTGGTCAAGAGTAAATCAGAAGCCGCAGGGGTTTCAATAGCAGCAGTAACCAACTGGGAGTCGGGCCCGACTAGTTCTTCGAATAAGCTCTGAGTGTGTGCTACTGCAGCATTGTTTTGGGCCTCCTGTAGCTCGTGGATTTGCTCGTGGGCATCATGCAGCGCTCTCTCTAGTGAGTGGATGTCCTTCAAGGCCTGCTCATATGCAGCACTACACTCAGTGAACCTGTCAACCGTCTCCTGAAGCCGGGCTCGCTCAGAATTAACATCATTATAACTACTTTCTAATGTGCATAGTTCCTTTTTTAACTTATCATTCTTATCAAGTACTAATAATAACTCCTTCTCACTGTCGTCTCTCTCGCCAAGCAATTGTGTACACATCTCCTTGGATGTTTTTAACTCAATCAAGGTAAGTTGTAATTTATCATTCCCATGCTGGCGAGCCAGAGCTGATGCGGTAGCCTTGCGAGTTAGCATTGTTACTACTATTATTTCAAATAAACTCGAAACAAAACAAGGATCCGTTCACCAAAGCCAAGCGAGAGTGGGTACTTACTTGCGTGAAATAGAGACGTTTCACTATGTCTAAACTGTGTTCTAACTATTTGCAATGATTTATACTTCCTCTACAACCTAATTGGAATTATTTACGGTGTAAAAATAGCAGATATGATAAGGAAATTAACACAGGATTTCGAATTTATAACCTCTAACGGTTACAATTCCGAAGCATTACAAGACACTTGTAAACGTCACTCAAGCACTGCACTTATTAAACATATATTAAAATTAACATTAAAACTATTGAAATATCACGTAATGGGCTTAATATTACACAAAATATCATTAAATATCTTAAAATAAATAGGGACCTAACGAAATCAGCTGCTTATTCTTTGACAGCCAGTGTTGCCACCCTGCCAGTGTTGCCTAAATGTCATTACACGTGTATCTTTATTACTTAGTTATATGTATTTTTGCAAAATGCTTCGCTTCCTTAAATGGTCGTTACTGGGTCTAATAACCCATACGCATTTCAGACGTCCGTCGTTTTTTAATACGACGCCCTGGCGGACAGCCGAAAAGACATATCGATGCGACGAACTTTCACGTGAAGGTACAATAAACGGCATCGTCGTGCAATACCCAACGAATAAGTTAGAGCTCAAAATGAAGGCCACTGGGTCCAGCAGACCCGGTAGCGACTGGCCGTTTATTTTAGGTAGTTTAAGTTTCATTTTATTAATATGTATTAACAATTATAACAATGTTGTTACTTTTAAATACATCTATTTAACTTTTACATGTAAGTTGTCAGCTCTTCAACAAAAACAAAAGCTTTGAAAACGGATAGCTTGCATGTATGTAAGTGTACCTTCAATATATTACACACATACAAAGAACAGAGACACAAATTTTACAGACTAAGATGTAACAATAACGTCAAAGGTATGTATGCTCTTTTTGCCTTAATACAACGTAATACGGTCCAAAGTGTCCATATATTTCTGACGGCGGCGCCGCTCGTTATTCATCCCGCTAGCGAAGCGAATCTTTCGGAGCTTCACGAGTGAGTGACTCTGTAGCGGAAGAGAAGGGGAGATATGGGTTTGTTTTTAGTGAAAGGTACCACTTTGTTAGTGGTTGATAAGATTCATTTCTAAACTAATTCTTACGGCATTTGCGTCTTATCAGCAATGGACAAAGTACCTCTTACTAAATACTTTCACATATTACAGTTGTATTATAAAATGTGACGACTTGAAATTAAAGACAAAGGCGCTACGTATTTAGATACACACGCGTTCAAAAGTGCATGACAATTTATGAATATATCGTATCGTATACGTTTAGGCAATAACATAAAAATTAACCTTATCGACAAACAATAAGAAACCTTTGGTCTGAAAATGTCACATTAGGTATATCAGTTTTATCACCTAGGTACTCTACTAAAGGACCATACAACCTTGAGAGCCTTGTGACATTATCAAAAAGTAAAATAAAAAATAGTCAAAGTCTATAATAAAATAATTTTGCTTGAAAACAGTACGTTTTTACTCCATTGTTGTTCAGGGATAAAAATGTCGAGATACTTACAGTTCTTAATACGTCACATGACACATTTGACATAACATTGTATGTATTAAAATTAAATCAAAATAGTCTGTTATGACAAGTGATAAAATTATCCCTAGCGATAAACAGTTATTAACACCGCTATTATATTGTAGCAATATATCTTAATTTTGTCGCTTTTCCCCTATCGCTTCCACTACATAACTTCTATAGCGATAAATGATAATTATTTTATTGTTCAAGTATTTCAATGTAGTTGAATAAAGCAGGTTTGGTAAAAGGCAAAAGCGTACAGCGAAGCGTAGGGACCTAATCATACTAAAGTTATGTAGGGTAGGTTGTTCAACATTGAAACAAATGGACACAGTGAAAATTTGCCATATCTCCGAAACGCGGCTTTGTTGGCCTACTATCAAGGAAGGACAAGGCCAGGGACCCCTAGTGCCTCCCTAGTACGCAAGCAAGCCTCGGAGAAGGATCACGAGGCTGCGAGCATTATTGTGATTTCGTACGTCAAAGGTAACTTTTTTAATTTACAATTACAGTATTTTTAACAGTTTAAATACTCTACTGTCTCGCAATGAGACAGTTTACAATGAAACAGGTATTTTATATGGAAGAAATAAATGTTGCAACAAAGTGTATGATATCAAGCATGGAGGTGCTCAGGATCCTCCTGCATCCACCTTGTTGGCTATCTTTCCCAAGCGCACAAAGGTAGTACATTTCTCGTAGCACGCAGTACGTGCTTACCCGATTCTCGATTCTCAATGAAACTCAGGTGGCACATAATGAAACAGTCTTAAGGTTTTGCCACATTCAGCAATGTTCTAAATAATTAAGTATTTCGGAAACCTTTCCAAACAAACCAAGTAAATCCTACCATTATTGATGAATACGTCACTATCATATAACATTGTTTCAATGTTGACAAACCCTGTTTCATGGTACATTGTAATTATTTTATCTGTTCCACCGTAAACATTCAGGTGTTTAATTGAAAACATGCACAAGGACACAATGGAATAAAACTATTTTTTTTTGAGAAATGCATATATAAACACTAAGTGATAAATATAAGTAGGAAACAATAATACTGTACGATTGCGAACTAAATTATTTATCTTCGTTCGAAAAATCACACTCATAAGTGTTAAAACACCAGAGATAGAAAGATTTGAACTTTTAGTGTTTCAGTGATGAACAACTTACCCTACCTACGTTATATAAAAGTTGAATTATCTTATAACTCACTTGCTAGCTAAGACGTGTATAACAACTTGTGGTTAATAAAAGAATCACTTGGTTTTTCAGAGTTCCGTAGTCAACTAGGAACTCTTATAGTTTCGCCATGTCTGTTCGTCCGTCCGCGTCGGTCGGCGACTTAGCTCAGTGGCATTTGTTATTTTTTAGCTATTTCGTAGCCTATGGACGTCTACAACTCCAGGAGTGTTACATGCACGTTACCGACCCATTAAAAAACTTGTCTATGCTCTTGTAAATTACAATATATATATATTTTTTTTTTTGCTTATGGCGTAAACATGAATTATTAAATATTATAGCAGTGTGGGATCTCTCGCGGTATGGGGCCATATTATTCAGTATTTCTCAATAGATGGCGAAGCCGATGTGTGGGCTTCGTATATGCTTCATAATGTTTAGTTGGAACGTCTATTACCGATATCGTCAAGGTTAAGAATTGACACCCAGTTCAAATAATAGCCATGAAGAATATCTTTTTATGCGGCTAGAAAAAATGAAACAGAAATATATTTAATATATTCAATTTATTTCCCGTGTAGGTATACAAAGAGACACTCATGCCCCTCAATTATTGCACACTTTTTCTTAAAACTAAGTATTAATAGTGCTTAACTATTTGTCATATTCATATAATTACAATTTTCCCTTACATTTTTATCTAGTAATCCGATATAGTTTTTTTTTTTCAAGTAATTTTTCTGAAACTTCTGATATGGTCTACTATATATTCTTAAGGGTATTGTATTAAAAGTGTACCTACAGTATGTACAATAAATTATTTCCGAGCTTTTGCGAGCAAAGCAAGTTTAGTTTACCTTTGTTTCTAATAATTCTGTGAAGCGATGCTTCAATACTCTCTTCGCTCGTGACTTAGACGGCATAGCGAAGTTGCAAAGTTGCCAGCCGAATGTTCGCTCGCCTCACCGGCCACGGCCGAGGGGAATCGCTAAAAGGGGACCGCGAATTTGGACACTTTAATGCGACTTTTGATGTTTTATGTTAATATCGACTGTAACTTCGCCCGATAGTCATTGAATCGGTGCATTAGCCAAAGTTTGCGCTTTTAAATGATTGAGTAACCATTATCCAAATTATCCTTTAGGAGCTTCGTCTTTGTATGCAATCCGCTAGTCTTAGTATTATAATCTTTACCGGTAAAGTAGATATGAACACCTACTCAGAGGGACAAGGAGGTAACTGGCGTTTTTTTTTTGGTTGAAAATGTTTTTTTTTAACAGACTGTGCTATTGAAATCAAGAAAACTTAGCATAGACGTACTCTATAAGCATATATATCGTAATAATTCGCATCTATTAAAGAGTTGACCAACTAAAATTTGTAATAAAACTTGTTATTGGCGCCAACTGCTATACTTATTTAACTTAACTAGTTCCAGTGCTATCACCGTGTACTGGAACAAAGTTAGGAACTCAAAGTGCTTCAAAGTTCCTTGTACAGTAACTAGTGAAGTTTTCTAGTGACATCGCTTTCCCTCATTATAGTAGAAGCTGTTATAAAGAACCTTACTTGTTTTCACAAGAATAAAATGGTAAGCATTTCATTCTTGCTCCAGTTTCTTTCTTGCTTCCGTACGTAATCACTATTGGATATATTGGAACTGCGGATGTGCTCACAAATATCTAAACATGCACCCTAACGCTTTGACAATACAGGCGTGGTCAGATATTTATGAGTACCTCTGCAGTTCCAATGTATCTGATGGCGACTGTACCTAAAATCGCCGTCAATAGAACTTACAAACGATGTAAACAAAAGGTATCAAATGTTTTGTCACTGTTTCTCCTTATCACACACTACCTCATCAAACACCACTGAAGACTTTCACTACAGGGTGCGTAGCCAAGATGCCAATCGCTCACGCTCAGTCGCTAACGAAACGCAACTGTCATTGTCACACTAATAAGGAAGAGTGATAGAGAGAGGTAGCTACGCTACGTTATTAAGCGTGAGCGATTGGCATCTTGGCTAAGCACGCTGATATGGGCGTATTATCGTAACATACAAAACGTAACATAAATAACTTAGTATTGGAGATATCTTTAAAAACATAAAAGTTAGGTTATAACGATCAATATGGCGGTTTGTTTACATTGTTAGGAAGTTGGACAGAAGGCGATTTTACTTTTATTACAGTCTTAAAAGTAAGTGTACCAATACCGGAATAAATTTAGTTACAACCACCTTATACCGTAAAATGGGGTGGGTAGGGATTGCGAAGGTAATGGGATCATGAATGGGCAGAGCAGGGATGGTAGTGAAGTGGGTTAATATTTTAAGACCAGAGTTCTGGTATTGTTAAAAAAGTACTTTATTATCTTGACAAGTCAAGCTATTGTAATAGTGTGTTTAATTCTAGCAATTGTCGCATCTCACTGAGTTCCTATCCTTCCCAAGCCCAACGATGAGATGAGTTGGGATTTCGTATTATTAGTGATTATTGTAAAATCTATAAAATTAAATGACAGATTATCATTTAAATACTAAAATGAATACAACCTGAACACTTCTTAAGCATATTAATTAACTTGTCACATAAAAATATCAGTTTACATTGAGGTTTGAACGTCGTGGTTAATTCAAAGAAGCCATACAATGTAGCTTTGGGTCAACTTCACCGCAAAACCATTCCTATTCAAGCGTACCTTCAAAAAACTAAATGACCGGTTATTATGTATGAGCCCTGTCTTGTGACGAAATTCAAATAAGCCTAAATATTTTTTATGCGTTTGATGTGTACCCTGAAATGGGGTATGAAGCATCCCTGGACGCATTTATTCTAGCTATTGATGGAAAGTAAATAAACACAGTCTTATCTTATACCTTTAAGGCTGTTCTTTGTATTTGAAATGGAATAATATCAATATTTTCAATATCGGGAGAAGGCAACCTTACTTGCTTTAATCCTTTCATTAAAAAAAGAGGAGGAGGAGGAAGAGGTAAGAGCGTCTGCCTTTCAATCCAAAGGCCGCGGGATCAAACCCCGGCTCGTACCAATGAGTTTTTTGGAACGTCGCTTTTCGGTGGAGGAAAACATCGTAAGGAAACCAGAGTAATCCCAATTACGCCCAATGGGCTAAATGTCAGATGGCAGTCGCTTTCGTAAAAACTAGCGCCTCCGACAAATCTTGAGATTAGTTGCTAAAGCGAACCCCAGGCTTCCTGAGCCGGGGCAACTATAGAAATAAGATAATATTGGTTTTGATCGGTTCAAATTGAAAGCACTGTCCAAATAATCGGCTAATCATGTTTGTAATATAATCCTCATTTGATCGGTAGTTTATTAACTTGGCTGGCAGTCCCATACTTCCCTGCCTCTGTCGAAATGTTTAGTTGGCTCTTGATAACCACCAACAATATTTTTAAGGGTTGAAAAACAACTTACAACGGAAGCCCTCACTAAATTCCGCCTTGGCGCCCCTTCGTCGCAACCGCAACTAGAGAACGGGAAACGGGATAGCCCCGCTGCGGGATTTATTTCGAATCCCGTAAAAGCGTGGGCGGGTCTGAACGGGAGTGGCATTTGCAAGTTAGAAACCGATCTTCATTTTATACTGATTCGATATTCCGCGCGAGCTCGAGTTGATCGTCTTTTGTCTTGAGACGGTACCGATTACCGATGCACGGGCTGCCTAAACATACTACGCGCGCCGGTGCACGCTGCGACCAGTATTATACAATATTTCTAATCGTAAGCAACCCTAATGGCCACATTTTCTTCGATTTTTTTTTCACAGATTCGTCATAAAGAGCCTCTCGGAACCTCAGAAATCGATTTTTATCACGATCGGATCAAAACTCTAGAAATTGAAGATAGCGGCTGTTTTTAGGGATTTTAACCTCAGATTCGTCGTAAGTAACAGTTCAAAAATAATTATATACCAAATAAACCAAAAAAAATATTTTTGATCTACATGGATTCACCTTGTAGTCTGATTGGCAAAATTTTCTATTTGACATTCCTTAAAATAGACCGCCAAATTTTGATAGATAGAATTCGGCGGCATTTCCTCCCCGCCCACTTCCCCGCACGCCTCTCATCGATGACCCAAAAATCAGCGGAGTTGCCACACTGTATAGAATACATCCCTACGCTGTGGTGGCACGGAAAATATTAAGCGCAAGTACTTATTATCAAATCAAAAGAGATTTTATAAAGTTTGAATGCGGCGTTGGGCCATGCGCCAAATGAGCATTCTATTCGATAACCGAAGTAGAGAACCAGTGATTAATATGGCAAAATAATAACCATTTTCCCGACTGTTTAGCAACCGATTTAAATGGGAGGATAAAGTAAGTTGACTTTGCAGTCGTAACATCCTGAAATGTGTTTGGTTTTAGTAAAAGATACCAGTCGGTTGCTCTCTAATGCCATAAAAAAATATAAAAAAATAATCTTAGCAACTGACAAAGAGGTCCCCTTTGCTAAAAACAAGCACAAGCAAATTTTTGTTGTGGTCTACCCACAAGCCGTAGCGAAGTACTCTTTTACGGTTTCGTTTATTTTGCGCGGTGTCACTGCCGATGCCGCTACTGCAAAAACAAATATACCTACTCGAGATATTTGCCTCGTTTTTATACATAGATATTGACTGGATCTAAAATGAAGTATATAATAAATTTAGAGATGTAATAAAGTGCTGGACCATTGTGACTCTCAGGAATAAACATTATTTTATCTGTAAATATAGTAAATTCATCTTGCCTTAATGGGTAACTTGATAATGCATGCGATCGAAGCTAGCTTCGGAAAGTTTATTTTTTCTCAAGACACTGGCTCCCCTAAAGACG
The DNA here is from genome assembly GCA_949128165.1 of Lathronympha strigana. Taxonomy (NCBI): domain Eukaryota; kingdom Metazoa; phylum Arthropoda; class Insecta; order Lepidoptera; family Tortricidae; genus Lathronympha; species Lathronympha strigana. The sequence goes on along the minus strand of OX421907.1, from coordinate 5,944,567 downwards.
ATTTCTATAATCCATTAAGTTGTCAAGGAAGATTGATAAAACGAGATAGCATTACGTGGGTGCATATCTAACTAGGGGTCACAAATCAAAGTTGCGAAAGTTTTCAAAAACAAAGTACTTAGTCGATTCGTACACGACGCGAAAAGTCGTAGGTACTCAGCTGGTTTGGAATAATGCAAATATACAGGTTGCTTCAAAGTCAAACGCTGATCATTTTTAATTTTTTTTTAATAGCAATAAAATTGCTATAATGAAGAGGCTACATGCCGAGCCAACATTCATTTTACAATGCTTATGCTCGAAAAGTGTTTTTTCTATTGGAGCCAATAGTCATCGTGCCAATCGTGCGGACAGTAGTAGGTACTAGTGTGGGAATGGATTTTCATAAAATGGCCGTCAAAAGAAATTACAGATGTAAACAAAAGGTATCACATGTTTTGTCACCGTTTCTCCTTATATTTGCACACTACCTCATCAAACACCAATGAAGTCGTTCACTACTGATATGGTCGTATTATCGTTACATACAAAACGTAAGATAAATGTCTTAATCTTAGAGATTTCTTTAAACACATAAAAGTTAGGTTATTAAGATCAACATGGCGGTTTGCTTACATTATTAAGAAGACGATTGACGACGATTGTAGTAGGTAGGTAATTTTTGGCACGACCGCGCCGTACGCTGCGCTCAGGCGCCGCTCATCTCCGTGTACTATGTTCCTATTTTACCGCTTATAATTATTGTTTATTTACTAGCACAATGCATAGAAAAACATTGTATGAAACACGTGCGTAAAGATGATTTCCGAGTCGTGTCGGCTTATACACTCGTCGGAAATCACCTAATTTCCGCACTTGTTGCATATAGGTATAGCTATTTTGCGTCTTACAACCAATGTTTTCTTGTATGTGCGCCATTCACAGGCACTGTAGGTGCACCTGTGTAATTTTAATGCAAATATCGTACACCCTGTAAACTTATGGAATTCAATATTGAATTCCTGCATTTGACTTCACATATGACGTGTTACACCGAACTAAAAGTTCCGTTTTACACTTGCACTATATTTTCTGTTCTGAGTAACGACTGTTGACTGGCAATTTTTCAATTTTTACACGAACAAATGTTAGATTCGCAAACTTGCTTGTTTACAAAAGGTGTACTTAACCTATACTATTATTTACTTCTTGGAAATGGCCACCTCTAATTTATCAAACTAAATTGTAATTTCACGCGATAACTTAAAAATGTCATCTTCATCCCGTGATAGAGCAACCATCACTTTACACCTTTAAGTAACACGTGGAGGGGAGTCTGCATACGTACCGTTTTCCCTGTGCCGAAGAAATATTTGACTATCCTTACTGGTAGGTCACTACACAATTTAAACTCTCGTCTGACATTAATACTTGTATTGATAGCAACGGTTAGATTCTACGGATTAAGGATACGTGAATTTTAACCGTTGTTATTATATAGCCCTCCTCATCGCTTTCGATGACGCCTACCCTAACATCAACTTTGGTTCTAAATACCCTTACGCTTTGACAATAGTTACACATACCGAGTGTATGTTGCCAGTAACATGAGCAATACATTCAATCGTAAGTAGACCTCCCCAAAGTAAACAACATTTGGTCAGCGACTTTTAAAAATAACGTGTGTTTTGATTTTTATTACAATTTAAAGTTTGTTAGAAGACGCAATGTACCTACTGCGAATTTTGTCATTTTTGTACAATTTGCCGACTATTTAATGGCTGACTTACCTGCGTCGAGAGTTACTCCGTGTAGACCATTCTCGAAGGTTGGAGTAGACTATGCCGGTCCTTTTTTGATAAAAACGTCTAAATTAAAACGTGCTCCAAATACCAAGGCATATTTGTGTATATTTGTGTGCATGGTTACGAAGGCGTGCCACTTGGAACTTGTATCTGAACTCTCCACGGACTGTTTTCTAGCCAGTCTTACACGTTTCGTCAGTAGACGAGGATGGTGCTCTGAAATTTTCTCTGACTGTGGCACCAACTTCGTCGGAGCCAACAATCATTTAAAGGAACTGTATTCCTTTCTTAAACAAATCACGGAACATTCCGAGGTCCAAAACTACTTCTTAAAACATCAACTTAAATGGCATTTCAACCCTCCGTCAGCTCCAAGTATGGGAGGATTATGGGAGACAGCCGTAAGGTCTACGAAATTATTATTAAAACGAATAATCGGTGAAACCCTACTTACCTTCGAGGAATTGAGTACTGTTTTTTCCAAAATAGAATCCATTTTAAATTCTAGACCGTTATGTCCAATTTCTGACGACGTAGAAGACATTAACGTGTTGACGCCAGCTCATTTCCTTATAGGAGACAATAATTATTAAAATAATTATTTTTTTATAGTTGTTGAACAAACGATTAAATTTATTGGTCCTGTTACAGGCAACACTCGTTATAATTAAATGTGTATGCGTAGGAGGGCTTAAATTTTTTTTTATGCAGTTGTCTTTCATCGTGTTGTGTTTCGTCGTTGTTATTAATGTAAAGTTGATATCACTTTTCGGTTGTCATCATAACATTTAAACGAGAAGCTAAATTATCCCTCCCAGAGTAAATCAAAGTCGCTAGCAGAGTGCTGGAAGGGTAAACTCTAGAACTAAATAGTTGTAACGTCTAGGAATTCCTATGTAACTTGCTCCATTTACCGACAGGGCGGGACGGCGGGAGCGCAGCATAGAAATTCAAATTTATATGCTACGTCCAGATTTAATGTTCACTCTTAAGCAGGCCATACACGTTACGGAATGCCTGCGCTGTTTTGGCTGCATAGTTTTGGCTGTACAGAAAACTGCACAGTTGAATGCCACACACGCAATTTTTTACCTGTGCACTTGAACTGTACTGTCAAAACTGCGCAGGCATACCCTGACGTTTAAGGCCTGCTTTAGTTATCGGGAATAATCTTAACTTTAACGGAATGCAGGGCACCCAAGATTGTTTTTCCTTATTTAAATAACTTTAAAAATAAGGATTGGGTTTTCATTTAGACTCTTTGACTTTGTGTTACGCGATACCTATCTTCATTGTTTGCTGATCCGATTTTCAAAATTACTTTTTCAATAGTCTCTACTTTAGATAAAATTATTTGAAATACTGTTAACATCACGCCCTTTCATATCTTACAAACAATTAAGCTGCAGATTCAGGCAGTAGCAAGACTAGGACGGTTGCGCTTTTGTCGTTTATCTTGTCATGATCACTCGCCTTGCTTTATAATTCTTATCTTTTCTTCTACTCACTACTCAAGAGCTTGCTAGACCATCTCCATGTGACGGGTGATGGAGCTCAGGTGTAGTACTCTAAATTCCTTTGGCTCCATGTATCCTGAACCAAAGTCTGGCTAAAGTGAGACATTTACATATTAAGTGCTTCTGCTTCATATTCTCATCTCCTTCGCCTCACATGTTGCATGTTTCTGAGGTCCATATTGGCCTGTACATCTCTGACCCCACAGTATATACATCTCTTTATCAGAACGAGAGAACCATAGTGACAATGGTGAAATCTACAATAAGCCAACAGAATAAAGCAGGATTGGAAAATAATTAACCAATGTTCGTCAGTTGGAAGCCGATTCAATATGGATTTGTACCTATTTTTACCTGGATTGGATGAGATTGGCATTGGAATGTTATTGGTGATGTCAACGATGATGGTGTGTGAGAAATGGACCCCATTTCTCAAACTATATTTGACAAATTTTATTAGTTAACACACCACCACATTACCAATGATATTTCAATACCAATCTCATCCAATCCAACGTCTGACTGGCAATGATCTTGATCGGTTTGAGAAATATACATTGGTATTTTTTCAATAGCTGATGGATAAGCAAGTGTCAATCAGAACATGGGAAACTATTTCTATAACAATTTCCGTGCATGTCCCTCGCAATATTTGAACGCGTCCTTTCAAGCCATTTTTTGTCCTCCCGTACATTTGTCAGACAGGACACAACAGAGCTTTTTCTTCGCTGCATACAATCAACTACGGAAGCAGACAACTTTTGAAAAATTTCCGCTATATCCTGCCTTTGTGAGTCAAAGAATACTGAGGAATATATGTATTAATATTGCGCTTGAGAGTAATTTGCATAGAGGGATACATTTGTTTACTAAAACGTATTTACTAAATTTTTTTTATATATTCTTACGGTGTTTTGTAGGACGATGATTAGTTTAAGAATGACTCACACTAGTACGGGACGGGACGGGACGGGAAAATCTGTCAGTTTCTATAGAAATAATCACGTGATAGCTCGGAGCCCTCGGATGTCACGTGACGCTTGCTATAGAAATTGACAGATTTTCACGTCCCGACCCGTCCCGCCTCATCCCGTCCCGTCCTAGTGTGAGTCATCCTTAAAAATCTGCTGTAGTCGATGTATTTTGATAAATTCATTTCTTCTACCTTTGTATCGATTTTGATATTAATAGACTGCGCAAGTGTTATGTTAATGATGAAACTTCTATGAAATTATGACGTTCACTTATTATTTCCCAGTCTGTGCTATCAAAATCGATGATAACTTAGTTTAGTCAGACTCTAGCGTTATCATCGATATTCAAAATTCGGGAAATAACAAAAGAACGCAGAAGCCCAATACATTTGTAGCGAGGAAAGTTTTACGTTTTAATGGAACTTGTTATTTCAATTTGCATTTAAAATATCCGGGACAGTCTAGCATGATCGACACGACTATCACGATGCGATTTCATGAAAATTCGCTTTCACAAGTTGTTGTTGTTCGAATACCTAATTATTGTAAGATTATTTGAGGGTCAATCTTACACCGAGTTCTGCCTACAAGTGGGACACATTCGACTAATATGCAAGATAATTTTTACAAACACACACACAAGTGCTTATTATTGATGTCCCTGAGTACAACCACAATATAGATAACTAACTAGTTAATTAATATTTAAAACGGGTCACTCACGTAATTTAGTCGATTTTCGCTCGACATGTTTCGTTCTTTACGAAGAACGTCATCAGGATCGCCCACGAAACATGTCGAGCGAAAATCGACTAAATTACGTGAGTGACCCGTTTTAAATATTATTTAATATGTTCGAGTCTCACGAGAGTTTTATAGTTAAAATTAACTAGTTAATCTTGAAGAAGAATGTATTCACACACTAAGTGATTTTTTTTCTTGATACTGTTGCAGCTCCTGCTTAACTAATTTCAGGAGAATATCGTTGCAGGGAGAGTACCTAATATGTTTAAATCGCAACCCAACTCGTTACCTCGTGACGGGGTATACCTCCAAGAGCATGTCCTAAGCAGCATGCTTTAAAGACTTCGATTGATCACGAGGACGAAGGCTAGAATGTTTATGAGAAAACTTATAGAGGAGTGTCGAGTCTAAGTTCCTCATCTTAGCTCCGTCACTTCCCTCGCTCTGGATGGTGTCACTCGCCGCCGCGGGGAGTGGAGTGCTCCTGATATTTCCATTTTTCACTCACTTGCCACTCGTTCAAAGCCTGTTCTACCTCACAATCGATACTGCTATCTAGTTTACACTTGTACAATATGTAAATGCTTGCGAAAGAGATAGTAAGCTCAATGGAGTCGTATGAGTAGGTATTCCTCGATTGTATCCATTATAGGTACAACCAAGTAGTTGAAGATGGTCTCGTAGCTTAATTGTCTGGTTCTATATAATAGAATCTTGCAAACATATTTTCAAGTCTTATTTAAATGAAATCGACATGATCATAACAAAATATATAAAATATACATAAGTAATACCTATAATGTGTAGGTGTAGCTATAGTCTTATATTGTATTTCTTTTCCATCACGGAACGATGATGTTCCGGAACTTTAGGAGGTATACGCGGAGCCGAAGCCAACACGCAGAGGCCCTTTCGACAATTTAATGAAATGTAAGGGGTACACCGAGCGGGTGTTGCACCTGCCCGAGTCATGGAGCGCACGCAGAGGCAGCACCCTTCATGGTGTATGGACTATTGAATGGAATCAAAAATATACTGGACTATTAGGTGAAAGTGGTAGACTAAATACTGGGTTATGGAGAATAAAATCGGACGTCTGCCTAACAAAATGGTAAGCAATTTTATTTCCGGCAGACGGTGACTCGCTCACATAAGATGGGCACCTACAAAAAGCGATATCTAAGATTGCTCAAAGGCAACACCGGTATGAGAGCTGGGGGTAGAGAGGTCACTGGACTTTGAACATATAGCCTACTCGCCACTTAGGTTTCAACACCTACCATCGAGAACACAGCTCTCGCGACCCCACTCTGGACGGCCGGTTAAGGCAAGCCAGAGGCGGAAGACTCGGTCGGACGACGGAGTCTCCCAGGAGCGCTCAGGTACGTGGGGTCGCTACTCCCCAACAACTCGCCACAAGCTGCCCTGCGTTGACTGGTTGCACCGGTCGAAACCAGCGGGCGCTGGGGTCGTCACATCCCTACGCCTATATTATGTATTCATTATCAGTATTCGTTGTGAGAATTGATTGTTCCCTTAAAATAATTATTTCCTGCACCAACTTAAATGTCTCTGTTTGGCCCTAGCTCGATGGTTGACTGGTAGAGAATGCCATTTGGCATTAAGTCCGCCATATGTACAATGTTTTGTGCAATAAAGTTTAAATAAATAAATATATTATTAACCAGTTCCAATTGTTTTCAATTCTTAATTTAACCACAGAAATACAAAATATTGCTTATAAATATTAGCGGTAAAAATGCTAACTTTGCACTGATTCGGCTTGACAGTGACATCGTATGTAGTAACTTCGCAGGAAATCTCACGTCACTCTTACAATAAATTCCTTGTCTACAAAGTAAAAACTTCTATAGTAAAATAATACTTTACTGTGACTCATTTATCATTAGCATTTAAGAACACCGAGTTGCCGAAATATTCATTCATTTTCTTCCCCTTTCCATTCTAAAATTTTAATACTTCCCTAACCACTTCATTTAAAAGTTAATGTGTGCATCCATTATTTCATGCTTTGATCTTCTGCACACTGTACCCTAAAGAGTGGTTCCGTACGTATTCCGTTACCGGGGCTCGCATCATTATTGTTCTGTGCGAACTCTAATTGTGCTGGCTCGTATCAATTTGCAAGCAATTTCTGGTAACCGTGGTATTGTTTGTTTTCATCGCGATTGTCAGTAACAGTGCGACAAAAAAAGGTAGAAATTAAAAAGCGGGAACATCGTAGTGTCATTCCTTTCAAATCGATATAAGAAATAATGTAAGAATACGAGACGACACTATGATATTGCTACTTTTTAATTTCTACCTTTTTCTGTCGCACTGAAGAATCGTTGTTCATGGAATTCTCCTCATGAAAGTCTAATTATGACACCTATATACACTAGGTATTAGCAGCGTGGCCGCTAGGTATTGTTGCACCGCCTGTCGGGAAGTGGCACAATACATTTTTCTACTTGATAGGGCTTTGGTAACAAAACAGTTATTTTGCAGTTGGTGTGACATGACTGTCTTCTTTTGACAAGAGCCGTTTAGAGTTGTAGAGTCCGTCTTTGCTGTTTCATAGATTTTGATAGCACATACTGTGAAAGTGTTAAGTAAACGTCATAATTTCACAGAAGTTGGACGTTTAAAATAATACTTTAAAGTTTGACAGTAGATTTTTGATTGGAAGAGATAACGTGGTTTGACTGTTATCGTCATAGAGGTCGGCGGTCGGCGTCATCACATGTCTAACATAAATAGACAAAAAGTGCAATTACACATTTGCTGTTGTATCAACGCAGGCGGCGTGTCATTTTTAAACTTATAGGTCACAGACATGTGCAAAATATAACTGCGATACAATTCCCAAGAACACATATATAGTCAACCGAAAATCAGACGCACAGTCAACCAATTCGAACCCTAGACCACTGTAGGACAATGTCATGTGATGCTATAAATCAGATTGTAAGAAATCTCTTACTATTTTTCATTTTGACATAGTTCTAGAGTGGCCTTGGGTTCCAATTGCTTGACTGTACCTATAAATAAATAATCAAATATCGTGGGACAATCTTACACAAATCGACCTAGTCCCACGGTAAGATCAATAAGGCTTGTGTTGTGGGTACTAGACGACGATATAAATACTTAAATACATAGGAAACATCCATAACTCAGGAAAAATATTCGCGATAAACACACAAATTAACGCCCTGACCAGGGTTCGAACCCGGGACCTTCTATATCCCTACAAACTTAAATCGGCCGTAAGCCAGCTTAATGCCAACCGTGATCCGGTCACAATAAATCCCTCCATGGCACGTACCGAATCACTGCCAGCGACACCGCAAGAACTTCCCCGATGCATCATATTTAGCTGCGATCAATCAGTCTGCCATCGGCCATTACTCAATTAGTGAAGTGATGGATCAGGGGACATCGGACGTGTGCGACATGTTGCTATAATATGTACAACAAACTTTAAATACATTTCAGTTAATTTTTATATGTTGCCGTCTGCGAGGCCACCAACACAAGCTATCAATTCAACTGTCCAAAAACAACTCAGTTTAAGAACAGACTAGACAAACACCTGGTCTAATCAGCGTAAAGATTGCTTGTAAAGTGAATACGAATTGAATACAGGCAACTAATATAACAATAGTAAACATGAATTTCGTAAAAAAAAAAACAAAATGTCTTGACCATGTTCAAAATAATTTTCCTTGAAAGGCTTAACAAATTCTACTTTTTACTTTTCCAAGTATGGATACGTGCTACGTGTCATTGTCACGAAATCGCATAAGCTGGGACTACCGGCAACATTAACGCTATCTCTACGACACAAGTTTGTAATTAAAATGCAATCTCATTGTGCCGCAATGCACGAGACGCCAAAAGCTGAAGCCGCAAAAGTTACGAGATCTCTTGTTTGCACACACGATAGAAACAGATGAAGTTTGTTGGCAAAAAGTTGGATAGTTACAGTTGTCACGAACTGCCGGGCGTGCTTAAAACACCGGTTTGAAATTTTTTGATAGCATCTCTGTCTTACCATTCAGATCCAGCTGTTGAACAAAAGAGATAGGGTGGGGAAACGTTAAAATTTGCTGGTAGAATTTGTCTAAAGGTACAAATATTTGATCATGGGGAAAGGTGGAATATTGCTCCAATTTGGGAGAAGCACGCGCGTCGCCTCGAGATAGAATTGTTGTACATAATTATTTTATTATGACTGGAAAAGTCTTTGTTCGTTTTTAAAATGGCGTTGCTAAAGGGAGTGGGGAGATATAAAAATGTTGGTGTTTGTTTCCTTTTTTTAAGGCTATAGATATTAGTAGTATTCGTAAACATAAATTAACTAGGTACTTACTTTAGAGTGCCTCCTTGCTAATAACTATGCATTAATAATTAAATTAAGTAAGATTGTCTAAGTTACTTATATTATGGTACAAAACCGAGAAGCTTTCCGAATATTCAAATTTTTGCTACCTATTGGCTTAGTCTTATGAGAGTCTTAGTTGTATGAGAAAAATACAGCTGCAGTTAAAGTGGATAATGTCATTTCACAGAAATTCCATCCTAGCGCCGGCGTCCGACAGGGCTGCATCTTATCTCCACTTCTGTTTAATGTATACACCGAATGCATAATGCGCTTAGCATTAGAAAACTGGACGGATGGTATACCTATTGGCGGAAAGAATATCTCCAACTTGCGATATGCGGATGACAACACTCTCCTCGCGACCAGCGAACATCGTGTAGCTGAATTGTTAAATCGCATTGAAACAATCAGCCTTAGTTTTGGATTGAAACTCAATAGACAAAAAACAAAAATGATGATTGTAGACAAAAGCAGCAACAATGCTCCGGAAGTTACCAAGATTGCAAACTGCGAAGTGGTTCAGTCATATGTCTATTTGGGTTCCCTTGTAACGAGTACCGGAGGATCTGAGGCTGAAATCAAGCGCAGAATAGCAATCACTCGCACCGCTATGGATAAACTATCCAGGATATGGAAGGACCGCAACATCACAAAAGCCACAAAGACTCGCCTTGTGAGATCATTGGTGTTCCCCATCCTGTTGTACGGAGCGGAAACATGGACTGTGAGGAAGAGGTAAATACAACGTATTGACGCATTGGAGATGTGGTGCTGGCGAAGGCTCCTACGCATATCTTGGACACAACATCGCACCAATGAGTCAATTATAAAAGAGCTCCACATCAAAGAACGACTGTCAACCCTTGTTCGATCCCGCATACTAACGTTCTTTGGGCATGTGACACGAAGAGGAAGTGATTCTGTAGAGAGGCTAGTAGTACAGGGCCGAGTCGATGGCTGTAGATCCAGAGGGCGATCTCCTCTGCATTGGACCGACCAGATCAAGGCGCTAACCCAGGAGTCTCTCAACGAGTGCGCAAGGCAAGCTTCCACCAGAGACAGATGGAGAGCGGTAGTGAGACGATGCAGGGAAACACGTGCGACCACGACTACTCTGTCAAGAGTAAACGACTGAGAAGAATGAGAAGATTGGCTTAGTCAGAGTTAAATGTATGTTAACACTTAATTTGCACCTTAATATTATCGCAATAAGGCACAAAAGTGTAAAAATATTTTTAACGTCTACCAAACTTTCCAAAATAACGACTAATAAAAGTTTTCATTGATTCCAGACATTTTATTATCCACATCCGCATATCAAATAATACCAACATTATTGGCATCTTTTGTGGTTTTTATGAGCACTCGAAATCTAATAACGCCACGTTAAAGCTTATATTCTGGGGATAAAGTAGTAGGTACTTATGTACCTACTACGAGTACGAGTATGACCGAAGGAGTATCTTATATTTAAATTGTCCGATTTAGTCAGCCACATTAAAACGGGCCAGGAAGTGGCCGGGCCGGGCCGGTCTGTCAGTTTCTATAGAAAACGTCAAGTGATATTCGAGGTCTCCGAGCTCGGACGTGATTATTTCTATAGAAATTGACAGATCGTCCCGTACCGTCCCGTTCTAGTGTGAGTCATCCTTTAAGCGTTTATTTTAACGGTCTCTCTAGCCTAATTGGTTGTGACTTGTGACCCTGCTTGTGAACGCATAGTAAAAGCTTTGCTTAGTTTATGACTATGTCGATGTGTAAGATTGTCCCCAAAATATTGATTATTTTATTACATATTTAATTTCATTATAGGCGCTTCTAAATTGCGTTGGCGTTCTTGTTTTTGAGGCCAAGGTTATTTTGGATCCCTAAACCAAAAAATAAAGTAGGTTACTTACAAATGGTCAAACGAATGGTCACAGTCTCAAAAAATTGAGCTCGCTTTACTAGACATTTCTAATTGAAACTCTTTGTATGACCCATAAAACAACTTAGCTTTATTAATTCTGTGTAAGTACAAGAGGTTTTACAGCTTTTCGCTTACATTCTTGTGATTAAAAGAATTTTACGACCATAGCTCAAAAGTTTATGATTCAACTACAGTACTTGCACGCGGCGTAGTGTTAGTAGTGTATAAGCAACATATAAGTTTCAAACAGTACCTCAAGTACCTACACTCTTATTTACGGTACCTAATTTCTTAGTTAGTAGTGCATTGGTGATGAGTTTTTCGGAACTTATGTACAAAGTATCATTCCGTCGCTATACTTACTCAACCTCGTATCTGCAAATCTCATTTCATAGAGAAAACACCCGTATTCCTTGTGACAGAAAGTTGACATGTTCATCAAATGATTGCTGTACATATGAGGTTGAGTAAGTATAGCGACGATTTGATATTAACCGGACTATTACCAATAAGGCTTACTTTACCCTCTGGGTTAGAAGGTCAGATGGCAGTCGCTTTCGAAAATCTAGCGCCTACGTCAAATCTTGGGATTAGTTGCCAAAGCAGACCCCAGGCTCCCTGAGCCGTGGCATAAGCCGTGAAAAGCGCTAGGAAGAAGACCTAATTTCTTAGTTACATGTAGAGCGAGGGAAAAACGTACGGCCGATTGATCCAATGTCGCAAAACCTAAAACATATAATAAGTAGGTACATAAAGCAAACACTACATGTGTCTTTTTTAGGACGCCATTGAATTTAACTTGACACGATTAGCGTTGATATACCGAGTGTTAACTGTAATAGGAGCAATACATTTAATCGTAATCGTAGGTAGTGTTCCTCAAACCTAACATCTTTTGTTCAAGAAGTTTAAAAATATATATATTTCCATGTTTTCCACTTTTTCATACAAACAAACATAGTATTTTCAATGTACGCTAACATCAGTTTCGCGAGTACCTACTATACTACCTACAGTTAAATTTATCGCTATTATTACAGGAAACACCCGGTAAATGACGGCTATTTCACGTATTTAACCTCAATCATTTACAATTCGCACGTGTTGATTAGACCGACATACAAAAGTAGGTATGTTATCAATAATTTTACTGTGCATCTCTGTATGGTCCATTTCTTGTCACACTATAAACGCGACTCTAGACCGCGAGGTATACTTAAATGAACAATCGCCCATCGCTTGGATTTATTTATGTGTATGAAGTCTAGCTACTAGGTTTAGTAATACTGTGACCGTAGCTGTAATACCACTGTTTCAACCCCGGGGACTTCAACCGCTAAACCCCGTGATTCAATTATTCTGTAACCCAGAAATATGAACGCGGGTTACAAACTTCCTTGATTTAATTTTGGCGTCGGCGATGATATTTTGTTAACTTTATGTATTTCTTTAATTTATGAATATAGAGGATAATAGTATGGTCATAAAAATGCTGGCAGCATTTCCTCGTTGGATTCTAATACTTACGTAACTTCTTACTTAGTTATCTGAAATTTGGGCTGGGTAACGAAGTAATTGATATGAAATTATTAACTCTATAAACTTTAGTCTGTTTTGTTGCTTATAGCGATAAGATCGCCTGCTGCTACATTCATTTACATTGTATTTCTGTTTTTGTACTTTGGTTATTTGTGGTGTGGTATTTGTTTTGATGCAGTGCGGTTAGAGTTCGTCTATGATAAGTTTGCTAAGACTATGCAAGTATTAAAACGTCATAATTTCATAGGAGTTTGACGTTAAAATTATACTTTAACGTTTTACAGTTCATTCGATCGGAAGAGTAAAGGGTAAACTTGCGTTATTTGTACTTCGGTGTAATACATATAAAAAAATACTTGTACAAATTACAAATTAGTTTATATTCATCGACTTGCTTTTGCTTTGCCTAATCTGAAAAGACATATTGCACTAAACTCTGTAGTTAAGGACCGTATCAACGAACTCGTCATAACTTTTTCGCTCAAATGATTTAATTCCAAGACGGATGACTTCCTCCACCTGATTACGAAGGATCAGAGACTTATCGCAGTTCTTAACCGAATTAAGGACTCGTTTAGACTGGCAACTTGCACTTTGAAGGTACAGGAAAATATTTAAGGGATCAAACGTTTTAATTGGGGGGGTAATTTGGGGGAGGGCTGATGAAGCAGGAATGTGATAGAACGCTTTTTGTATTTAACATTTTTTAGTATGATAAGGATCGGAGAGAAGCTCTCTGCTAAAGATCCTCACAACATCGTGGTCCTACAATAGTTAGGTACTTACCTAAATCAAGTACGAAAAAATTGAGGATTTGTTTATTTTTTTTATTGATTACTGTTTATTCTCCCTTCATTTTAATATTCACGTCGGTTGAGCTATAGCCTCCTGACGACTGGGTATCAAAATTTGCCAATTGAAACGTAACTCTGTCAAAATTCTAAAAAAAAATTTAAAAAAATCTTTGCTATTAAGCCAGGTAGTTTTAAGGTATATTTTTAGTTTGTAACATTATTTCAATTTTGTACATTTTGCTTTTTTTTTTGGTGTTGAATAAAAGTTTTCTATGTCTATGTCTAAAATGACAGAGTCAAAATTCCATTGGGGCTTATGTACCACGTATAGGACGCGGGAAGTCAGGAGGATAGATAACGTGGGTATATTACGGTAAACGGAGGTTCCACGCGTAATAATATGTATACAGGCTGATTCATAAGACGTGAGTAGGTAATGAAAACAATCAAGTTTTAATTTTATTGTAGATTGCATGGTCACTCTCACAAATAAAACACTTGCGTCAATTTCTTCATAATAAAAGTGTTATCATAACAGTTAAAGAGGTTTTATTATTATTAATTAGTTTTTGTAGGGTGATCTTTATTGCAGACAATCAAAACTGTACTTAACAAAAAGTAAAAAAAGACGAACAAAACAGTTGTTTTAATTAAGTCCTATGGTAAACGATTCATTAACATGAATTGTGTGTAGGGTAAGTCTTGCACACGTCTTCTGAATCAACCTATGTATTATGTCTACCTAAAAGGTAATTTCATTAACTTCCACAACACAAGCCTAATTGAGCGTACCGTGGGACTAGGTCGAGATTGTCCCATAATATTAATTATTTATTTATTTATTAAGTATTTATTAACTGACCTCATCATCATCATGTTACTAAAGTTTTTCCGGCTTTTGCCAGGGCTCAGAAAGCTATTAGTTGTAAAAAGGTACTCAATATTAGGATTAGACACTAGTTTCACGAAAGTGACTACCATCTGACCTTCCAAATGAGAGAAAAGTAGCCAAAATCGAAATATAAATACAGCGAAACTAGTGCATTTTTATTTTAAAATAACTCTAGTGCTAGTCTCGAGCATAAATTTGCAGTATCTCAGTGACAGCGATGTTATCACGCTGTAATCTGGGGTGGACTGGGCTTCCAACTTCCCGACTCCGAGCGAAGACGCTTCATCTAGTGGAGCTACGGTTTGGGTGACTTAGCGAAGCGTTTTTGCAGCTTCTTGCTATGGTTCAGGAACCAGAGTCCGTTAATCCGCTTGGCTAGCTAAATCTAAGATTAAGTGCTAGTTGTTACCAAAGCTGAAATCAGATCTCTGTAGGAACTAGGCATAATCAAAAAGTCTAAATGAAAATACCGCGAAAACCTGCCAACACCTTCTATGTTTTTTGTAATTCCGAAATAACTTAAGTGCGAACCTCGAGCATAATGCAATAACTCAGTGTCAGTAATGTTATCACTCTGATATCTGGGGATGGATTGGCTTTCCAATTTCCCGACTTCTGGTTCAGTATTGGGCAAAAGCTTCCCCTCTCGCGAAATTCAACTGTCAAGTGCATACATACTCTAACCACTTTTTGTTGTACGAGTCCGGGGGCCTTACCATGACGTCTTAACGCGATTCAGTTTAGGTTCTTAACTGTGCTCAGTTGTATGGCAGGCATTCAGCTTAGGTCCTAAACTGTATCGCGTTAAGATGTCGTCATGGTAAGGTTCCAGCTCGTTCCGCTATCACCTATGAATTTATAAATAATCCGCTACCGCCATCACACTATCGCAGCTTAATCTGACTTGCAGCAGAAAGGAGAATCCGTGCAAAGTAAATATTTGGCCAAGTAATTAGCGAGTGGGAAGAGCAGCACCAGTATCGAAATGATATATTATTTTACACTATGTCAATCAAAAAGCAACTGTATAATCTATGAGCTAAAATGTAATTCATAACAACGTACACTTATATACATTACTTAATAAGAGGTTTTAAAAATTACGTCTGGATACTGCACAGAACAGGAGCCCGTTTATCAAAAGATTGTTACATTTAAAACAAGTGGAAGTACCTGCCTATTTAAAAGAGAAAAACAGAGATTTCAGCTTGTTTGACAAGTTACACGCTTTTGATAAATAGGGCCGGGTTATGTACAGTCAGCTGCAGAGATAACAAACGTCCCTGCATACACACTTTATATGCAGTGGGGGTTCCCTTATTAATATACCTAAGTATAATATACTTTGATATCTTTAACATATACTAAAGATGCTAATAAAGCTACAAGAAACAGAATATATATATTATGTTGTCTGTGTAATGACCAGACAATTCCCATTGAAAATTTTTAATCTTAATCGAAGTCATATTTACCATTATTAATTATTTAACCAACCATTTATTTTCATGCAAACTATTGAACTACCAGTGTGAAGTTCAGTATAACTCCCATTTTATACCAGCATAAACGTATTAAAGTTATAAAGTAAACTTTTACCATGGTTAAACTGTTAAACTATTCATATTCCCAAGAATAAATAAGTAAGTAGGTAGTGTTTTAATCAATATTAAGTCACATGGTTTTTTCAAATGTGAGGGTCAGGGTAAAGTAATGTTTCTTATAAATAATTTAAAAAAATAAACAAAATAATAGTCTATGCGACTGTAAATAATGAAGGGCAACACGAGACACTAGAAAAAACATCACTCGAGTGTGTTTTAATGCCTAATGATGTATAGTTGCTACACTAGGTACTTGATCTATTGTATACACATATCATAAGTGCTCCAAGATGGGTCCACGAACCGTAAGGAAATGACCTGCATTGCTATTAGTGCTAAGTACTTGTAAAATATCTACAGATTATAGATATTAAAATAACTAAATTCTAATAATTTTGCATAACCTAACTGACGGACTAAATTAAATTATAGTTTTTCAACCTAGTCGTCATATCAACATTGCTTACGAGTACCAATATTGTGTGATCTGAGGATAAATAAACCAGTGTAACTCCTGTAATATATCACATATAGAACTAGTTGTTGAAAAGTTAAAAATTACGTTACGTTGGTAAATTGGAGAACTCCACCAACTCGCACGCGGCTATCCAGTCAGAATTCTCGTATTATTTTTGCACCAGCAGTCCGAATTATGCGACGCTGCATAGTTGAGCGCATGTTCGCATATTTCGCGCATATTCGCATACCCCACGCATAATCGCATCGCTTTGTGACCTACATTGTTGACACAAAGTTTAAAAGCACGCCATCAGTTTGTTAGAGCTTTTCAAATAGTTGTAATGTTTTTGAAATACGACGCTGCACGCTGTGGTACGAGAAATTCTGACTATGTTGTATCATTGTGGAGAAAATTACACAGTAAGAATGTTACAAAGCATAGTCATATTCTGGGAGATGATTGTAATGATTGTTTTAGTAAAAGGTCCAAACTCAGGAGAATCACGAGATAGCTCGGAGCCCTCTGATGTCATGTGACGTTTTCTATAGAAACTGACAGATCGTCCCGACCCGCCCCGTCCCGTCCCGTTCTAGTGTGAATCATTCCTTTATATTATCAAGCATACTTTGTGAAATTATTTGTTGCAACATTAAGTCAAATTTATTTATTTTTGTGTCTATAGACTACACTTGTTTTCAAAAAATGTACGTTGTGACAAATGGTACTCTGGCTATACTTTGGAATAGGTATGTCATTCAGAACTAACTTTTTTATTTGTATAATGTCTTTTAGATTACTTTGCAAGCTTAAATTATTTCAGCTTGATGGCTGTACATTTTCACAAAAGAAACACCAAATCTAAAATGTTGAATAATCAAAGATTTAAAGCCAAGAACCGGGAGAGCGCCGAGTAATAAAACACGTCCGTTGCAAAGGAAGAATTCACTTTATATGCTTTACGATACCAGACGGCTTATGGACCGTTTCTATTTTCTCTAAATTGAAGAATGCCAACGGGGTTAGAGTACCTACATATTATTCGCTTTGTGCATGACTGTGGCGCCGATCTGGCGGGTAGAGGACGCATTAGTTTTGTGATAGTTTACAGCTTTTATGTTCACTGATTTAAGCTTTCACGATTTTCACACATCATAAATGTACGAGGCTTATTCGCGTTAAACTTCCCTGTTAAATCATATAAAAAATTTGTCCTTCAGAGATTTACATTTTTAATACCGTGCGCTGTCTTAGCTTATTTTTCTTTTACAAAGTATGTCGCATCGACGATATTCCCAATAAGAAAAATTAAGGTGTCGTATCTGTGTGCGTAGCCAAGATGCCAATCGCTCACGCTTAATAACGTATCGTAGCTACCTATCTCTCTCTTCCTTATTAGTGTGACAATGACAGTTGCGTTTCGTTAGCGACTGAGCGTGAGCGATTGGCATCTTGCCTACGCGCCCTGTGCAGCGTGCGTAGCCAAGATGCCGATCGCTAACACTCAGTCGCGAACGAAACGCAACTGTAATTCTCACACTAATAAGGTAGAGTGATAGAGAGAGATAAGTGCGATACGTTTCTGAGCGTGAGCGATTGGCAACTTGGCTACACACGTAGTATGTAAAGCTATCGTACATTTCATTTTATTAAGCGTTAATAAGTATTTTGTGTAATTGTTCAGTTGAATAAGTTTTCGTATAGGAGCTCAATGCCACAGTATGATAGAACAATCTCAAATTTAGTCAGCTTGTGCAACATTAATTACACAACTATGAATTACGCCTATTAAGACAATAACTTGCGTAAATTTTACCCACGAAATTACGATAAAGACACAAGTTTCACAAACCAGCATTCCACATGAACAAGTCCTATAACTAGCCCACTATGACCCACGTAGCACCATTACACTCCCTCACATTAAGCTGACCGCAAGTGACCCATTAAACCATGAACTTATAGCAAAACTAGCCACAGTTCATGGAATAAGTAATGAAGCTTCATTACAGCTGCAAACGTTGAAATAACTTAAAATACGCAAGTAGGGCAAGTAACACCCATTCCATTGACACGTTCATACTATCTTCTCACGGTTTTGATTCGAAAATAAACAGCTTTAGAATGAGATGGTTATTCATTAATAAATTACTTTTAGTACGCCGGGATTAGGGATGACTTACTCTAGAACGGGACTATCTGTCAGTTTCTATAGAAAACGTCTCATGACATTCGAGGGTTCCGAGCTATCACGTGATTATTTCTATTAAATTGACATATTGTCCCGTCCCGTCGTAGTGTGAGTCATCCTTAAAAAAGTAAGCGGGTTAAAATCTGAGCGAGCTGATGGAGCAAAGCTCAAATAATAGTAACACTGTATTATCATATTGAAGGTACCATTCGTCGGTACTATATAACGTACGGTATAAAGAGATTAAAGATTAAAGAATAATTGGCTTAAAATTGCGTGACACTCGTACGCTTTTTAAGGCTTAAATAAATCCACTGAATCTGTTTTAAATTTCCATGTTCTGAATTTCAGTTTTGCTATTTTCTGCCATTTTCCGTTCTCGGACCTCGATTTGCTGTCTGCATTTCGTCCAAGCGATTCGCGTTAACCCAACAGGATAAAGGGAGACTACTCGTATTAACTTACTAGTTCCACTGGTGAAACAAACCATAACATAACCACGTCTTATCGCAGGATCGCCGACGCGGCTCCGAGGGGCCGGTTACAAGATAACAGGCGATCTAATTGAAATAGAATTCGGGGGGCGGAAGAATTGGATTGCGGAATTAAGCAACTTTGGTGCGATAAGGCAGCGTCAGGGGATGCTGCTAAAATGGGCTTACATTTTGACATAACAACTTTATATATGTATGTTGTATAATATTAGGTATATGGTTTATCTGATATCTATTGGAGGAATGGTTTTTACCGAATTACGGTTTTTAGGAATTTGAATAAAGAAAGTTGCTGTTTAATTATTGTTTTTTAATAATTAAGTATTTAATTTATCAGTTTCAAATCAAAAATATTGGCATTGTCAGTAACTAAAGCTATATTCAGCCGAGAATACGTTTCAGTAATTTTTTTACTTAAGAGGCCATCAATACAATTTGTACGGAAAAGCAACAAAAGCTGATTTTTGACGTTGTACTACGAAGAAACGGTGAACTGTATGTGAATGTTGCTAACTATGTTTGATAGCTCATTTCCTAGTATTTAAAATTTCAGCTTCTAATTTAAGTAAAACGCAGTGTTTTAACTTTGACTATACAATTACTGGTAGTTGTTTTCAGAAAAGCGCGCGGAGACAAAAGTTTGACTTCATGCTCTTTTAACACGATACATGAAAACACATGTTTTTTCGGGTTGATATTATATTGTAACATGGTTTTATTTAAACTTTCGGTCCCATATTTCCAATTATTTGCACAGATACCCAACTACTTCGATTTTGAATATGCGCATTTTTCGATAAAAATACACTGCAAACATAGGGACTCTCGCAGTAATTTTGACAAAATATTGGGATGATTTGTATACAACATTAAAGTTTATTCTTTTAAGCTCATGTTGAAGTCGAAAAATACATATATTTTTGAATTTCCGTATTATTTTTTTAAATATTCAAATGGTGTATAAATTCCGATGCGCGCGGGCTGAGTCCTCAGTACCGCGCGTGCGCTCGTAGAGGTAGGACCTGTGCTGTTCTCTGTGGACTGTACAATGTGTTTGTTTTGTTGCGCTAGGAAGTGCTGGAAGCGTTTGGGAAAGTAAATAGACGGCGACCAACCACTGACGAAAGTATTTTACAGTTTTGATTATATTATAGACCTGTATGAAATAAAAAAATCTAATAATTTTATCGAATGTCATTGTACCGCAACCAACCCTTCTTGATACTTTAACCATCCTTCGTAACCCACGCCCACGAATTACCGGGCTGTCATATACTTTGATGATCTTTGATCCCCAATAAGTACCTCCTTCCAGCCCTTCCTACATTAGAGCCCGCGAATTATGGGGCGTGGGAACAAAGTGTTTCAATTTTTCAACTGACGAGTGAGTAGCAAGAGTTAAGAGGGACAGTATGGAGAAATGTTATTAGGGTAACGGTACCCATTATGAACACTTTAAGCTGACAGACACGAGTGATGGACACTTCATTCTTAATTCAAATATCATCATATGGTTGTCAATTGGTTGACACAAAATAAATGTATGAACTTTATTTCCTCATAATAAAAGTGACTGTTCGTTACTGGTTCCTTGACCATTACTGGTGCCACCACCCTAGTCAGGGATAACCATATTGCTATATGAGCAAAATCCGGAAATAACTCGGCCAAGTGCGTGTCGGACCACGCATAATTGAAGGTTGTGTACCGTTATACGATGAAAATATTGTGCAAGAATAAAGGCATAAGTGCCTTCACATATCAAGGCACTTAACTGTATTTTTGTAATTATAGTTTTTGGCAAAAAAGGCTTAACCAAATTTGTTCAAAATAAAATAGTTTTCCTAAAAATATTTGTATATTTCGGGTTTTTTAATGTACTTACTCTAACATCCGCATCCGCATCCCTATCCGTGAATGTGTGCCTTTTGATATCCGCATCCGCGGATGTCACAAATCCAGTATCCGTAACATCCCTGTCTAAAATATATCCAAATCACCATCACCCACCAAAATCAATCACCAATACCTATTAGTAAATAGGTATGCTTAGAAATGAAGAGAACATCGGATACTATTTGGAGACATTTGACGTTCGAATAATAATATTTTTAATCTTATGAAGTTATGACGATGACGATACAAATTAATTTTTTTACCACTACACCACGTACGCGAAGTAATAGTTGATGTTCGGACGCAAGTATCAATAATGTTTGGTCCGCGCGTCAAGCTAATGGCCTTGCGAGTTGCGACGGTGCTACATACTATGAAATCTATGAATGAATGCTCGCTCCCGTTCGCACTAACCGCACCTGCTATGCTGTTCGAATAGGATGGCGATAATAAGTTTGTATTCCTGATTGTAGTGTGTGTCCGCACACAGATGCGTGTCGGCCGGCGCGCAACTGGCGGTAATAATATTGAAATGCGAGCGAGCGGATTTTGTTATAGGACTCTTAAATCTTAATTTAATCAAGATTTTTAAATGATTGAATATTTTAAACGCGTTTTTAGCTTTTATTTAAAAGAATAGATTCATTCTTTGATAGTTCGCACAATTGGACCAATTGTATAATTTTGACCTGTAGGCTATTGTAAATATATGTATAAATATTTCTACGCCGATGCATGCCGGCAGAATATGTTGACCTAACATCCTCTACTAACCAACATTGTACCATATTCTAAGAAATAAATGCTTGATTATGATTATGATTATGGAAATTACACGTAACTGTTGGCTATGTTGACTATGTGTTTTGAATCAAACACGTATAGGGCGTAATAAAATGCAGCCAAAGGTCACCCCGCTGGGTGCCTACGCTTAGACGTCATTCCAATCGTATTCTAAGCGAGGCAAGTTAATTGCTGGAACAAAGTATAATAAGATGAACTACTTATTTCGTATAGTTATTAAAAGTGAAGTTCAGTAATAAGGTACCTCCCCATGTTGAACGAATTCAAAGATGTATTTATTTTTAGTTTCCAAGCGTCAGCATCCTTCTTTTTCTTTTATTATTTTGCTAACCACCCAGGTGGTCCCTATTCTATTGGATCGTATGAAATGCAAAACAAACTGAATCTTACGAAATAAGCGACTGGGATATATACGAATGGTTCCAGAATCGCTACCCCGAAAACTGGTGACTAGTTTAACTACACAAATATCTTGGTGAACGAACAAAATGGAGCTCGGAAAATACATGATAGCTAAAAAAACGCCTCAGAACGCCCTAGTTAGAGATGAGACTAAATTACAGTGAGACAGAAAAAGGTAAAAATTAAAAAGTGGCAACATTAGTGTCATCCCGTTTCCTTAGATATATTGATTTGAAAATGTACATTGTACATTTTGGGTAATTTACCCATTAGGAACGTGTTAATACGGGAGAATTTTCCAAAGACACAGCACTAGTTACGAATCTTGACAACACGTTGAACTAGTTGAAAACTGGGTACCTCGCGTCCGCTCAGGCAAAGGGAACACACGTCCAGGTCCCATTGTGAGTACACATGTGCAACAAATCTCGTAAACAAAGACGCCGACAGATGAATGGACAGCGAATGGAGGGCGGTAGACGTCTGAGGCAGGCGCTGAATTTATAGTCGGCTGTACAAAAACGTGATAGGGATGTTCGCGTACCACGTTTCTCTACTGGTAAAGAACGGATGGTAGTCCTTTTTCCTATATGGTTATTATAGTTTTATGACTCACTCTAAAACCGGACGGGATGGGGCGGGACGAGGCGGGACAGGACGATCTGTCAATTTCTATAGAAATAATCACGTGATAGGTCGATGCCCTCGGAGGTCACGTGACGGTTTCTATAGAAATTGACAGATTTTATAGTCCCGCCCCGTCCCGTCCCGTTGCGTCCCGTCCCATTCTAGTGTGAGTCATCCTTTAGGATCGTCCATCCTGTTAGTTCTCCATCCTTCTTTTCAGGAGTTAATAAAACCATTTATTCAAAAATCAGACCTAATGAACAGAATATTCCATTCCATTTCCGCATCGTAATCCGCGCCAACAAAACTATTATTTCTAATGCGTATAATAAACTAATTGGGTGCAAAAGCAAGGGTGCAGGACCGCAATTAGCGGTGTAACGACGGAAACTAATGACTCGGAAGTTTGCAGCCTCTAATTACTAGTGGTCGAGTTCGCCCGAAAAACGGACCCTTAAATAGGGAATGGCTGGTGGCTGGACGCAAAAGGTTTAACGCCAGGGTGTTTCGACACTTGGTATTAGCACAGAATAGGTAATAGTACTAGTTCAGTTTTTGTTAAAATAATGGCTCTGATCAATGGGACAATTTTGCCAGGGTCAAGGTATATTGCCACATATTCGTAATGCCCATCTCTGCTTCATATTTATAGATTTCCATCGACAAACGCATAATGACGTCATTTTCGACGAAGCATCGGAGGGAGGTACAAATGCGTTATTTACTGTTATGTCTAGGAACCACCTCCTTGGTCTGCTGCGCCCATATATTACAGCTACGGAAACCGTAATGCCTGAAGAATCGATGTTCGAGCCGTGTATTGAGTAATATGTTATAGGATTTAATTTTGACCTGAAATATCAACTAGCAAAAGGACCTACTTTGAAAATTGAATTAGGTAGATTCACACTTCTTTGGCAGGTTTGAAGGCCGCAGTGATAGAAAGCTTGTGATCATCAAGTGAACTGATAACTGGGTCAAGATCTCGGGTAATCGTTAAATGAGAAAGATCATTGTGGATATCACATACAACTATTTGGCAAGTACTACGGGTATGGAGTGAGCACTCGAAGGTTATATTACTTACTTAATTTTTTGCTAGGTACCAATTTATAATGACTTTGCCAATAGTCTGCTGCATAGGAAATACAAAAAATCATGTACAATGTTGGCGGAATGCACTTTAAGCTTTTAAAATAAGAAAGGGTTGCATATACTTATGAAATTTTGGACTCTGGCTGCCGTGATCGGGTAGCCCAGTAATTAGGGCGTCTGCCGCGAAAGCAGGAGGTCGCTGGTTCGATCCCAGCCCTGCTCACCGGAGGTCTTGTGACCTCTTTCAGTAGTATATGACATCTCATTCAATTTATAATTCGTAAGCACACTTGAACACTTAATGACCTTCGAAAACACTCGATGACCTTAAACAACGCAAAAAATCTGATTTTTATATTTTTGTTACAACTACCGTATTATCTGTAAAAATGTTATTATAGCTAAATAATAACATCGACTTCGATAACATTATTGTTTTCGAATTTCAAACATCTCTGAAAAACGACGAAATTTTATTTGACCTCTACTCCAATATCAGCCGAGATGACGTTTAGTTTGAAACGAATATATTATAAAAATATAATGCAGAAAAGTGACCAAAGCCTCCAGTGCCCAGGGTTGGGAGCGAATAGTCAAAATATTGCAAATGTTATTTGATAACGGACGATATGAAAATTTGGAGCCAAGTCTAGTTTTTCTGTGTTTAAAAGACATACATGTCAAAAATTTACGTCAGAAAAGTTTTCATTCATGAAAGCCGTAGTGGCGGTCGAAATATGCTACTTACGAAAACACTTGCCTTATTTTGGTTCCTTTTCAGTACGCATATTATGGTAAAATTACCAAAACTGTATAACAATGTCAAACCAATATGTCGCCTCGTTGTGTATATTTTGCAAGGAAGGACAATAGCATCCCCGCATATTTATCGCATCAAAGGCCGGTCCCAAAACTTGTTCCACTTTTCGAAGATGCCAGTTTAATCTACCGGACCCTCGCGAACTAACAAACTATTAGGGAGTTTTTGAAAAGCCGAAGGCCGACGACAAAGCTGCGATAAGGACAACCCCTGCATTCTCTCTGCTTAGCAAACAAACGTAAATCAGACGCACCAATGAGCCCGATGTAACTGTGACCTGGAAACCAGTAGTAACTATACGTGAGTACTAACTGGTTTAATCTGACCGTTTGCCTTGACAGTGAGCAATCTTTTGTAATAGGACTTCAGCCCACCATTAATTTCAATCACCAGATGAACGGCTGTCTGTACCTAAAGACTGATAAGAGTTTCTATGGGACCAAGGTTTTGTAAAAGTGCAGCGTTAGGCTCGCGATTTATCGCTTGCTTCCTGGTAAGAAAGCGGTAAAGAAAGTAAATTTTTCGAACACAGTTTTACTTTTCTGATAAGTTCGTGGTAAGTTAAAGTTAGTGGTTTCGGGCCCCACGTTGGGCGCCAGTATAATAAAATAATTCCACGTTAAATTACACAATTTTTATTTCAAGACAAATATACTCATCTAATATATATGTGTACATCGGAAGACTTACAATAAAGTACAAAAACTTTTGAATAAGGAAATAAAACAATATAAATTAAGCACTAAAATACAAAACGTAAATAATTTACCACTGCTTGTTAGGTACTAAAAATTACTTTAAAAAATGTTTTTCGTAAGATGATTGCATTGATTACATAACATTGAAATATCTGTTACCTGTTTTCTCATAATTACTTCTCGCAGCACTGTGTTTCGAATCGCTGTGCCGGTACACTATCAATTCTCGGGACGACCAAGTCATAGAATCGTATTTATGCGTCTGAGGAACACTGTCATTCCATCACCATGCCGTGCTAGCAAGTTCAATGCTATGTCAACCATTATTAGATCTCTCTCTCGTCTCGTATAGTTGTTGTGGAATTGCAATTCATAATACTCTGGTGATTGAAAAATACCGCTGGCGCTTTAGTGACAATTCATGCTTAGTACCAACATTAATAACATTCAATGGCCCGAAACAACCCGTTCTGCGGGGAATAATGCAAGCTATGAAATGTGGATTGAACTGCTCATTTGGAAATTTCAGTATCTTGGCTTACCGATTTGCGGAGGAGATGCTTGTTCAAATTCGGATGATTAATCTTAATCTTTGCATTTACTAGAATTTTAGTTTTTGGCGTTTTCCCGACTCATGGCAAAGTTCAGAGAGCCGGGGGTCCGATTTGACAACTAATCCTAACGTTTGGTGAAGGAGCTAGTTTCACGAAAGCGACTATCATCTGGCTTTCCAACCCAGAGGGTATACTTGTGTGAGGTTTTCCTTCACCGAAAAGCGATTGGTTAATATTAAATGATATTTCGTAGATAGGTAAGTTCCGAGAAACTCATTGGTATGAGTTGGGGTTTGATCCCACGACCTTCGGATTTAAAGTTGCAGGCTCTTACCGTTGGGACACCAAATATCCAACCCCCCCCCCCCCCCCTCATGTACTGTACATATATGGCTGTTATACCCGTTAGGTTAGGTTAGAATCGTTATTTAAAAGTATGGATCTCGCGCATGTCAAATCATTTACTATGCCCTACGGACTATATTTCAATGACTTCAACGATTTAAATGTGTGATTCTTATGTGTTTCGGTTGATCTCAGACGTGGAGAATTTATAAGGTATGTTGGTAGTTTGGTGAATTTTAGCGATAATATATTGCAATCATATCTTTCACTCATTTTTAAGAGCGAGCAGCGTAATAGGTATTATACAGGTAGGTATGTATATAGGTACTTTCTCCCCGCATTTTCGCTAGCATCAGCACAAGTCCTCCCTCAGCTCAATCACGACGGTCTTATTGACGCAACATCCGGCTCGTTCGACAGCACCGGAAGCGACTCTGTCGGTATAAAAGCCTGCATAATGGCGGGCATTAGCTCGTGACGGATGCCAAAACCATCCGGCATCAAAAAGACGTACCCGACGTGGATAACTGTTGAAGAAAAGGCATATCGATGACGGTGGCGCATACCAGAACCATTTGACACCAAAAGGACGTAACCCACGAGAAAACTGTGGGAAATAAAGACATTTTGATGATGGATAATGAGTAGTGACTATCCTAGTCTGATGTCTTCAGAACTGTAGTGAGTATTTGTAGGGAATTTCTTTACAATAAATAATGATAGTGACGCAAATCGTCTTGAATTTACTATTGAGGATGACTTACGTTACACGTATAGATTGGCAAACTACGAAAATATACGAAACATTTATTAAATTATAAAATCATTGGTGTAACAAAATATGGGAATACTTTCTCAGTCGGGTGTACATGGACCCTCACTAAACTCACTAAATGAATGTCCCGAGTTTTCTAATCATATACTTATTTAGTAGCAATTTTTTTTGCACTTTTCCTTTTAAATACTAAATCTTCAGTTCATAATAGTAGTAATAAATAAGTAATAGTTTATGCGACTGTACATAATGAAGGGCATAACATCACACTACACGAGTGTTTTAATGCCTAATTATTTATAGGTAGGCAGGAACTGCAGGGAAATTACCTGCATTGTTTCTAGTGCTTCTTGTAAATATCTATAGATTATAGTTTTTCAAATAATGCAATAAAAAATAAATTGTATTATTTTAACAATTTTCCAATCGTAAACAGTAAAAAGCCAACAAACAAATGACAGTTCGGAATGGCGGCGTTTTGAATATAGAATAGACAACCACTTGAATTTGAAAGCTGTTCCAAATTCCGCTTATAACCTACTGCTTTTAGGAGGTAGTATTAAAATTACAGTTCCGTTAATTCCTGCTGGTTGGTAATGCTGGTCATTGCCTATGGTTTCTCAATGCATTTTCGTGCACTAATGATATGTGCGTAGATAAAGGTTTTTTGCAATGTTATTCTTCAAAATATTCTTAATTAATTAAGGATACCACGACAGTATAACATGAAGAGTATTTACTACTTAGTTCAAAGTAGCTATAACCAAGAGGCACAGAGTAGTGTGAATATATGTCGTCACCGTTTTGTGAAACTTTGACGGGAATAAATCCCTTTCAGGCATCACCCAACGGCGATGACGCTGCGTTTCAGCCAATGGACCGATTTCAGGCCTCTTTGCTAGCGGAGAGAAATAAGGAAAGAGATACCTACGATATGTCATTCAATTGTTTGGGTTCTCATTACTGTTTCGCCAGTGTGGGATGCTACCTGCGTAGACACGCTGGCACCGTCCCACCTCCAAAGAACTAGGGTAAAAGCGGGCGGAGGGGCTGAAAGCGCCAAAATTTCATTAGTGATGACATCGGCGACCAATATATAAAAAATCGTAGTTTTTTAAAAATACATTTTTTTTTCATTAACGAGAACAGCTGCCAATTACATTTTCTTGCACCCATTGAAACAATATCCTTTTGACTCCACAGCTTATGAATGACCCCACGAATGACAATTCTTCCAAACGCTCTTATCGCGACTCAACCCCGCAACTAACGAGCAAAAAGCCGTACTCAACGTCCCGAATTACCCTGATTCCGGGTAATTACAGGGACTGGCAGCACCATGTCATCGTGACGTCATTAACGGTAAGCAAAATTGTTAACGTGAGAAACTCCCTTTATAATCAGTTTCGGGATAATAAGGGCTCGTGCACAAATCACGTGAAGTTTTTTCTTTCGGATATTTTTTGACCCCCCCTTAGCCCTTGGTGATTTACCAGGTATTTCGCATGTTTCTTTTTCCTTCAGCTACTAATACCCCTCGCAGCAAATGATGATGACAGCTGTCAGTTCAATACATTTATTTCTTGTATCTTCGGCTCCCTTTTTATTTTACATGAGAATTTTATTATTGCCAACGTTTCTTCTTAACACACCACGCACGAGGAGAATGTTCATTATTCAATACATTATCTGTCAATAAGTGACACTGTTGGCATATAATGTACAGAACTGACTTTTGTCATACGGATGATCAGTCGCTACGATATGTCAAGTTCTAATGGACATCTACTGACATCATTATATCATCTCCGAAATTGATTTCACACATATGAAGGGGTAAATAAAAACTTTCTATATATGCTTTAGCTACAAAAGTACCTAAAGTCAAACCACGTAATCTCTTCCTAGCAAATGAACTGCCAAACTTTAAAGTATCATTTTAAACGCGTTATATGTATTATAATACTATGTAGGTATCTACTAAATACCTATGTATTTAGTAGATACCTACATAGGATGTCCTGCGATTGGTTAACCCATCCTTTTCGGTGATTTTAGCTGCAAATATTGCCGTTGTAACTAAAGTTTACAGCTGGAACCAACTAACAGTTCGTTTTGTTTACAAATCCGGCCAATTAATAAAAACTAAAGCACCAGTTAAAAGTTGCAGTTATTTTCATAAATGGCGAGGAATCACTTGTGGACCAGGATGTTAGGGCCTTTGGTTCAGTAATACTTACGCATCACCAGATGTCAGACTTCGTGGCTAGCACAAGTAACGTGTTACAGGGCGAAAACAAGAACAAAGGTAGCATTCCTCGTGCTGCGTCGTTTCAGATGCAGCGAAAAATCCGTGATGGGCAGAGTCGATTTTGTTAAGAAAATGAGCGATGACGCGGACCGTGTGCCATGGCAATTTCCAAATACGACGATAGGTAGTACTGTTCTGTCACTTAAAATTTATTCCGCAAGTCGACCGGTGCCACTGCAAGTTCCCGTTACAGCTGCGAGGCGTACCGACACTTGGAATGTAACCTTAAAATGTCATTTTAGTCAGCATAATAGCAGAGCATTTTAGCACGATATTTATAAAGTTCTTGCCGGCACGTCTTTCGTCATTTAAAATTGAACGTTTGTAAAATTCGAAATACCATACGGTAAAATTCGAAACGGGGCAAGACATCCGTAGGTTTTCGTTGATCACTGCGCGCTATCTCTCTAACACTTTGTTCTTGATAACACTTCACGTTTCCTAACTAAAAACTGAAATAGTGGAAGTAAAGCAAATATTATTTATGCTAGATAAATATAACCGGATGGCCTAAACTTAGGTTCTATATGGACTATTGATCCGTAATATTTGCGGCAAGGCCAGACCATCAAAAATGGCGATATAACTTTTTTTATAACTAGATATTCATACCTAGGTAAAATATCATAATTGAACTATACTTATATGATAGGGTAACACCATGCTGGACAAGCCTTCACTTGATCAGATCACATAGAGATGGAAATCCGAACATCCTCGTCTACCTACCTATAGAAAACAAAATTCAAAATCTGTCAGAGCAGTCCAACATAACACAGGCATGCATATGCAGAATGTTTTAATTAATGTCCCGACACGCTGCGTTATTCTCAAATGTGTCAACTAAAATGCACTATGAAAATGCTGGCCGGTAAAATATATATATGTATATATACTGTGAAGCCTACGCCCTGAACCACGGACTAGTGTACAATACGAAAAAAAGCGAGGTGATGGTATTTAAGGCGGGTAAAATAAAGCCATACTATGTGCCACCTATTTTGTTGAACTCTAGTCCTTTAAAAGTAGTAGAGAGTGTGAAATACCTGGGACATGTCCTCACAAGCGACTTAAGGGATGACCTGGATTTGGAAAGGGAGCGCAGGGCGTTGGCGGTTCGGAGTAACATGATAACCCGCAGGTTTGCTCGTTGCTCACGTGAGGTTAAAATCACACTATTTAAATCGTACTGTCAATCTTTGTACACGAGCAACCTGTGGGTCCGGTACACGAAACGGGCCTACAACGCCCTGAGAGTACAATATAACAATGCTTTTAGAATGCTGATGGGACTGCCTAGTAGGTGTTCTGCGTCGGGGATGTTTGTGGAAGCTCGCACGGATGGCTTTCAGACTGTATTGAGGAAAAATATAGTCTCAATTCTAGGTCGTGTGAGATGTAGTGCCAACAGCATTCTAAGAGAAATTGCAAATAGATTTGACTCTCCGATCTTAAAACATTGGACTGAACAAATCAAAAGTGTAGTGCAATTTGTTATATAGGTACATAAAGGGGAAGCTTAAAATGGTGTATATATAATTAATAATACTACTAATAATAGGATAAGATAGTTGCGTTTTTACTAATACTCTATGGATGCATATGTTTGTCCGAAATAAAGAATTTTCATTCATATACACACTATGAGGTAAGTTGAGCATAGGTATTGAGCAGAGACAGAGATAACATTTTTCTGATAAACTAATCAAAAATATTTTTATTTTACTTATTCATACAAGTTTAGTTATACATATACATAATAATCAAACTCATAATCAGAATTCTTATATCCGAAATCAACATTCATTAGTAAATACTTGTCAATAAATTTTAGTAATGAATAAATATAAACTCGAAACTATGTTTTTTTAATCACTTACAAGCTAAATATTACTTTATAAAGATCAACACGACCACATTATATGTATATGTTTCTAGCTAGCAACAAGCTTACCAATACACTTTTTACAATCACCTAGTGTTGGGCATTGCTCAACTATCCCCGCAATGAACTGTTTAACTAAACAGTGCATTTATAGGAGCTCTGAGGGTCTACGGCGAACAATGCAAAAAAAAAAATACGTTAGGTGCATTTTTTTCGTATGGCAACAATACGGATCAGCAGCGTAAAAAAATCGGCTACCAATGAGATACATTGCCATGTGTTTCGTTACCCTAAAGGCATCTTTTGGAGATTCTCTCTAACTTGTATCATGTGCTTCTTTAACCGACTGCAAACTTTTAAAAGGAGGAGGTTACAATTCGTGTAAATGTTTTTTAGCTATGAAGTAAGGTAAGGTTACACTTACTACCTATAGGAAATAGAATTTGTTTCATAAATTGAAATATATTATGTCTATGATTGTTGGCAAATTTCTTGAGTATATTAAATCTTTGTAACAGGCAAGACGTCTGTAGTAATAACGAATCAAAGTATTACGTTTAATAATTTGATTTGTTTACATAATGTAGTATTTGTTTCTTTCATAGAAAATCTAGAGCGTGGTACTTTATACAGTTTCCTAGTCTTTATTGCAGCCTCGTGGGTCAAGAAATAACGGTTCAGTTGTGCAGGCTATGGCAGAGCTATGGCAAATCAGTGAACTACACGAGGGTGGAAGATGGTAGCCGGCGATAGCGGAATGTCCCGAATGTCACGCCCGATTTATTTATACTAATTGGTCCGTAGTTCATGCTTCCCTACAGCTGCCGTCATAAATATGAGAATATTACAACGATTCTATAATAATCCTTGAATTATCTGAGAGTACAACTAGTAGCTCGCCCCGAACATTCTCGCAGCTCCTATATGGCTCCATTTTTTTTAAAAGCGGGCCATATGAAATAGCACTTTGAAAATGTTTCGTAAGCTCTATTGACTATACCTTCAGTATCACACCATATTGTACCTCCTACAGCGGGGCACAGGCATCCTTTAATGCATATTTCTTCATCACCTAACCCCGTGACGGATGTCGTTCAAACAAGAAAAAGCTAAAAGTTAAACAAACCTAAGCCCTACAAATGAGGTTAAGCACGGCATTATTATAATCCCTGGATAATTGCCGCCGCCCCTGCGAGGGTGAGGATGTATCGGGTTTCCAATTTTGTCACTTTGACACTTTACTTACCGACATGAATCATTCATAAAATGTACTTACGTAAAAATTGACATATACGTACCTGTTTGAAATGTGCAGTGGAAGCGTGCTGGGCCCATAACCATTTTCATAAATGGGGGAGAGCATCCTTTGTGCGGAACCCTCGGTGGGCGAGTTCGACTTGCACTTGGCCAGTGTTTTATAATATGTAGTAGTTAGTATAGTTATATTACCAACATAAAAGGAAATCTTCGCCGACTCTTTAGCAATGCATGATCCACTCTGACATTTTATTTTACCGATGACTCATCGTCCTCTGGTTAGGTCAATGTCACGTGATACCTATATATATAACCAGCATAATTAGAACCCTAATCTGAACCGCACCCCTTCTTATACGAGTTCAGTATCTACTGGATTATTTTATATAGCAACTTCTAAAACAAATTTAATACGCGGGTAGAAACATATTTTGCGAGTCTTATTCTGTTCGCTTTACGGTAGGTTTTGCAATGTGTTTTTGTTTATCAGGGGAGTTTTTGTTTGTATTAGCTGTCGGTAAAGATACCTATAAGAGGACGAATGAACAGAATTAGGGGAGGATTGGGATGTGTGACGCTTTGCTTAGCGTCATTGAGTGCAAATGAGTGTAGTTTACGGATTTGGCGTTTAGGACGCGGGTACACTGGGCCCGACTACCATGCTCGGCCCCGTGTAAACATAAGGTGCGATGTATCTAATTGAGGTAAGTACCATATTTTTGTATTTACGCAGATAGTATTGTGTAAACATAATTTTAGGCAAGCAAACATTTATATTTGTTTCACGACTAAGGCGCCATTGCGCCAATTAGGGTAGGTCAACTAACCCGGAGTTGTCCGGTAAATTCCATACTTACTCGTAAAATCGCTTAGTTGGCTAAACTCGGATGGTGCAGGTGGCCCTTAAAAGAGTATAATAATAAGGTACTTTTATAAACATTCTTACAACGCAGGGCAGCTTGTGGCGAGCTGTTGGGGAGTAGCGACCCCACGTACCTGAGCGCTCCTGGGGGACTCCGTCGTCCGACCAAGTCCTCCGCCTCTGGCTTGCCTTAACCGGCCGTCCAGAGTGGGGTCGCGAGAGCTGTGTTCTCGAGGGTAGATGTGGAAACCTAAGTGGCGAGTTGGCTATATGTTTAAAGTCCAGTGACACCTCTCTACCCCCAGCCCTCATACCGGTGTTGCCCTCGAGCCATCTTAGATGTCGCTTTTTGTGGGGGCCCATCTTATGTGGGCGAGTCACCGTCTGCCGGAAATAAAATTGATTACCGTTTTGTTAGGCAGACGTCCGATTTTATTCTCCATAACCCAGTATTTAGTCCACCGCTTTCACCTAATAGTCCAGCATATTTTAGATTCCATTAAATCTCAATAGTCTATACACCCTGGCGGGTGCTGCCTCTGCGTGCGTCCCATGACTCGGGCAGGTGCAACATCCGCTCGGTGTACCCCTTACATTTCATTAAATTGTCGAAAGGGGCTCTGCGTGTTGGCTTCGGCTCCGCGCACGCCTCCCAAAGGTCCGGAACACCATTGTTCCGTGATGGGAAAGACATACAAAAGGTACTTTTATAAACATTCTTATACATTCAGTAAGTAATTAATCGAATCAGGCGTTACTTTGCGGAATTCCATATTAATCATGACAATAATGCTACTTTGCTATTCCGCCAAACGTGCTAGTCAATTAGTGCCAGCCCATTTTACCTACTTGCGTATTTTTTAATAATAATACAATACAAAACTCGACACGGGTTTTGCCTCTCTACGAGGCATCCTCGGGAGACGCAGGAGATGTTCCCGATGTGAAGTCCGACAGGTGAATGATTTTTTTTCATTCGCCGGATTAATCTAAGTAACGTTAGTAATGAAGTACCTAACCCATGAATTGGACATTACAGTCCCAAATAATTAAATAGCACAATAAAATCTCCATAATCTAATGCCCTAATGGCTTCCATTGTAATTTCCAAAATCTGTCTCCCGATAGTAAAGTGAAGTATCAATCAAATTTTAATTTCCACCTATATTTCGTTCCCCAATATTGCCGAATCTGCATGACTTCCCAGTCGTTTAATGGTACCAATAAAATCGTTACGTCTTCCGTCCTCAAGACTTGTTATGACTTGTTTTATTACAAGTCTGCACATTTAGTCTTGTTTGTCCTTCATTTGCCCCCTCAATTTGGTGGTTCATGAAGACTGTTTAGACATAAAGTTTATTTAGCTGTTAGGTTAACATAAACGCGCCATAGTCTTTGAAAGATGATTTATACATATCTACTTGAGAAATTTCGACTGCTGCTGCGTTGACCCTGCGTCGTCAAACAACAGGATTTGTTAACACAACATGTTGGAAAGGAGACGGCAAAGCGACATCTTACCATACAAGTTATTTTGTCACTTTTAGCGGGAAGAAACGTGCACAATCTGTAACCGACACTAGCACGTATATAATTATAAAATAATACAACTACACTAACAAATCTTGCACACTTCGATGTATGTTTGTGTACGGACAACACCGACTTGCGTATGCCCATCTGGACTTATTCTTCAGCAGTCGGGAAACGGTACGTATGCCGACTCCCCTCCCTGTGTTACTTGAAGCCCAGCGCTGGCCAGGTTATGGCGACTGCTGTGAATGCAAAAGACTGTTCGATTTTTGTCACTGGAGGCCTTGGTCGCTTTTGTATATGTATGGCATCTATTTCAATTTATAATTGGTAAGGAACTGCTATTTTACATTAAAACATTCCGAGCTAAACTTTTATTTCACGGGCGAAAGAGTAATTAAAAGCCCCAAAAATTTAAAATCGTTAGGCACTTCATTTTTTCCGCACCAGCTGTGAAGAGTCGCTATTAGACGCTAACAATTGAAAATTTCCCGACATGGGGCAAATAGAGTCCTCAAAGCACAAGTTTATTACAACATGATTTGAATTTCACCCCAACAAAAACCCCAAATGATTTGCAATTATGCGTCCTCAATGGACTTATTACATCAATAGGGGGTGAGATGGACCCCACGGAGACCGCAACAATTGAATTTTAACGACCTCAAATACGGGACTTAGAGATGTGAACGCCGATAAACTTTTTATTTGATTGCCGAAAAAAATTACGTCTTTAATGACTTTAAGTAAAATGAAATGAAGTAGGGCTTGGAAATATGAACTTCATTTCACGAAAAGTAAAAAATAAGAAAATTATTATTTGTTTCTTGCGAAATATCTCCAACAGTTCATGAATTCATTTTCAAGTCTGGTCTAACCGTACAATAAAGTCAGCTTCAACACTAGAACAGTCGCTACCGTCTGCTGGAATCACTGGCTTACATTTGGAACTTAATTTATTGTACGACGATAGCGTTTATACAAATAGTACCTACACGTGAAAGTTCTTCGCATCAATTCGTCTATTTGACTGGCCGCCATTTTGCCAGGGCGTTGTTTTAAAAGACGAAGAATGTCTGAAGTGCGTATGGGTCTAAACCCGGTAGCGACCATTTACACAAGTGAACATTTCATAGATCTGGGTCCTATGGATCCAGTAGCAACACAATTCGTGACTTGTATTTCACATTATTTTAAACGCTTTTCTTTTTATATCATTTTGTAGCATTAAAAGATAGTTGGTCATAGTAATTTGTCAAAAAAAGGTAGCAGACTTTAAAAACAATTAAATAAAGTACGAAAAGTTGCCTGAAATTGAACGTAAAAGCGTTTTCCTTAATTTTATAATTGGTGAAATTCGGAATGAATTTACTGATTTTAGTTTAGTACTTTTAGTCATTTGGTGTGAGTCAGTAATAGTAATTTAAGAAGACAATTAAAAAACATGGTACAAACAGCTATGAGAGTTAAAAGCATATCATTTGAAGTAGCCAAAAAAAACCTTTAAAATTATGCATTCATGAAATTGTTTAAAAATGTACTTAGGTATGCTGTTTCGTCAATTATAAACTATTAATTATTATACTCTAATTGTTGCATATTCTCATTAAACAAATATCTGCGTATGTCCGACTTACATCAATAGTTTTAATACTTACTTTTAATTTTGTCGTGTGACCACACGAATTACTGGGTCCACTGGGCCCCTTAGCGACTAAAAGTGTTCGAAACTAGAGTGCGACTGTTCTAGTGTCAACAAGTTAATCGTAACGTCTTAACATTCCGTAGTGTACCGCAATGGAAGAATAGTTCTTCTTACACGGTCATACGTCATACTTACCTAACGTTATCTCTTGCAGAGTTACTTTCCAGTACTAATGAGCATAATAAAATGATCCAGTCATTGAACTGGCAGCTTTGTTTTTTAGTAACTAGGTATATACCTAGTTTCAGAATAAAAGTTTCTATGATTTTTTAACACGTATATTATCTTTTAATATCCCATCGGAGCGTAATTTAAGAAAAATCAGGCTATTAGATTTTAATGTTTCGCTAAACAGTATCTTGTCATCGCGATTGTGGATGCGGTTTGGCTGGCAACTAAATTTATATTAGAATAATTATCGGGTTACTCACGTCAATAAAGTTGAAAATAGCTCGACATGTTTCGGAACAGTCCGTGTCCCTTATTCATGAGTCATGCTCATGCGTCTAGCTGCGGCGGCTGCTCTACGTGCACTCTAACAATTACAATTGAATTACTCATGTCTGTGTGACTAAGGAACACGGATTGTTCCTAAATTTGTCGAGCCATTTTTGACTTTATTGACGTGAGTAACCCGATATAAGTATTTTAATATGTCTGATACTCACGGGAGTTTTCTAATTAAAACTAAATTTATATTATTGTATTTAAAGGACTTTGATAAAGATATTGGCAATTCATCAAACAAGTTGACAATGCATCGCAGCCATCGCAGGATCGTCATTAGGTCTGGATTGTACGCTTTAGGGATGACTTACACTAGAACGGGACGGGACGGGACGATCTGTCAGTTTCTATAGAAAACGCCACGTGACATCCGAGGGCACCTAGCTATCACGTGATTATTACTATAGAAATTGACAAATCGTCCCGTCCCGTCTCACCCCGTCCCATCCCGTCCCGTCAAGTCCCGTCCTAATATGAGTCATCTCTTACTCATTTACGTTTTTACAGTTTTTTCATCGATTATCCCTTAACATACAAGCCAAGCAAGTTTACTCTAACAGAAAAAGCGTTTTCGAATTTTATTTCATTCCACACTTCTGTATCACAACATTCCTTCATATAATATGTTGATTGATTTTCAATCGCCGCGTCTGTGTGTCCAGTCCAAAGATTCGGCCACAGATGGTTGGCCAGATTTGATCCTCTAAAATCCTATTGGAAGGAAGAAAGAAGTGCTGCGGTCTGCGAAATGTGAAAACTGACTTACCGTTGATAAATAATTTATATGGATCTCTTTATAAGCTTTCGGGTATTCAATTGAACCTTGGCACAGATTATATAAAACTGTCAAGGTTTTATGTAACCTTTGTTTCGTTCTATTTTTGTCTTACATTTAATTTAACCTTCACTCATCATTTTACTAATTTCTTCATCCATTTCATTTAGCCATCGCGATCCGTCGCTTATTTGCTCTTATGTCATGAAAAACCTATTTAGTTTAAATTATTTTAAAAGTTGAGAAATTACACCAAACTTAGAAGCAACCTATAAATTGTTATTAAAATTAAACGCATAGCTCAATAGTCACAAGATTTGAAATAATATTTAAGCTGAACCTCGAGGACTTCTGGTTGATACTCAAGATGTCGCCGAGGTTGTCTCCAGAATAGTTTTTTGTTCTTTTAGATTTGTTTAATGTGCAACATTGATAACAGTTATTATTCAGTGAACCAAAGAAGAAATGTGTGCAGTTAATGAAGAATTACTCTTGATAGTCTTGATACGCACTTAACCACTCTTTGGTCATCACCCGGCAGTTCCGTAATACCCCCCTCGTGCTTTTTCTAAAGTATGCTGTCTCCTTACCAAGAGCAAGGCCTCTACGGAACAACTTCGCTGTTAGAAGCACCTTTTTTAACTCACCGTACACTTGTAGCCCAAGTTGCAATATACCTGGATAAAGGCAATTTTTTTTTACTGAACTAAGCTGAACCTCTCGCTAAATGTTGGTTGGAGCTCAAAAATTTGGTCATAAATACATTTAATTTTAGCAGTTATTTTTATTCCACGGTTACATAGTTGGGTGTTGGGCTCTAAGCACTAGCAGAGGAACTTAAGTTTTTAATGTAGGTATACTTGTTTAAGAGCCCTTAAACAAGTATTCCTATATAAAAAACTTGTGAAGACCAGGGTAGCCAACTAACCCCGAGTTTGCTGTCAAATTCCATGCTAAAAAAACTCTTTTCACTTCTCTTGCTCGAAAAGTTCGCCTTTGTATCGTGGCTAGGCGACACAAAATCGCTTTTTATGCACTAGGGCATAAAGTAACATCGCAGGGGGCGCGCGTTCGCCGCGGTCTCACCCCCCACGCTCCCGACCGCCTGCGAGCGGCGCGCGGTGAGGAGAACCCAAGCGCGCGATTATGGATGTTTCATTTTCAAAGACTTAAAAGTAAAGTAATAAAACCTAATATTTTCCTTACAATCGTAGTGATACAATCTACTATTTTACTACTCTTGTTTGAAAAGTTCGATTTTAAGTCCGGGCTAGGCGACATAAAATCGCTTTTTATGCTCTAGAGCATAAAGTAAAATCTAAGGGGCCGGCGCTCGCCGGTGTTCATAAATAATAACATTTTCATATGGGACGGTTTACAAATAAACAAGTAAATTTATAAATTGCAGCTTTTAATTTGTAATATTTAGTTATTTACATACATGTCTATGATGTTTTTATTGTAATTTACAGGATTGAATCGGCGATGTCCCGGGCTACGATCGTTATCAATTCGTCGATGTCGCTCTGAAATTAAAAGTATAATCATGAATAAACTACTTTAATATAAATTAATTCAATCTTAATAAGGTCAAATTAATACATAGGGCTGGACCACGCTGAGTCTTCCTGGCAAGGTTTACGTGAAGTATGGCATTTTCATAACATGGCACTGTCAAGTGTGCCAAATCAGTGCAAAGTTAGCGTGGTCGCACTCCAGGCAAGTTTTGCAATAGACAAATACGTGGGCAATATTGAAAGTACCTGGAATGATCCACTTAGAGATCATGCAGTATAAAGAGCATTAAATTATACTTTCTAAAAATATAACTCTTTAACTGCATTAAGAGGCAAGTATAATATTATATATATCGTCGTCTGGCACCCACAAACAAGCCTTATTGACATTGTCCCGTAACATATATTTATAACTATCTTTTTTTTTCTTGTGCATGAGCATTGAGATGAACGTTTTTCAACAGTCATCACCCAAGTTCAATACGCATTTACGCGGTAAATGACAGCAAATTCAGACAACCTTATGTGTCCAAATGTGCCACGAGATAAAAATCCTGTATAAACAAACACTTTTCCTTAAAGAAGCTATAACATCAATGAATTCCTTACAACCCCCATACAAAAGTCTGAGAACCCATAATTTACATATTTACAAAAAGTGACCTAGGAAAAATGTGGCGTGAGCTTTTGTGGTTCGGTTGTACTGAAATATTATACACATTATCAGAAAGAGTTAATTATAAAAAATGTTGCATAATTAATACTGCTTCTGACACGCCAGGAATTTTCGGTATTACC
This sequence comes from Lathronympha strigana, assembly GCA_949128165.1. Classification (NCBI taxonomy): domain Eukaryota; kingdom Metazoa; phylum Arthropoda; class Insecta; order Lepidoptera; family Tortricidae; genus Lathronympha; species Lathronympha strigana. Next base: position 5,904,112 of record OX421907.1, on the reverse strand, counting down.
CAAGTATCAAACAAAGGGGAAGCCCATAACATAATACTGCTCAAAAGAAAGTAGGGGAATAATTTTTTTTAATAGGTACGGGCTTTTTTTTAATAAAATATATACGGGCATGTGATGCCGAGGACTGAAACTCATGGGATGTGACGAGAAAGGTACTAGGGATGACTGTGAAGGGAAGTAAGAGGAAAGGAAGGTACTTAAGGAAAAGGTGGACGGACTGTGTAAGAGATGATATGAAAATAAAGGACGTGAACAATGACGAAATGACGGGCGGTAGAGACGTATGGAACAAAACGTATTATTTAATGTAAAAACCATAGAAACAATTAGCAATCCATGATATACCTTGTAAGCGTTAAGGGTTCCAGGAAGAGTCTCGGCCAAGTAGGTGTTGACAAGGCGAGAAAGGTGGGTGCCCTGCAGTACCACATCCAGATTAGACTGTAAAGAAACGTATAACAAGTATAATATAAGTATGTATAATAACCTATAATAATTGTTTCAAGGATAAGAGCAAAAATTTTGCACATTTAAATAAAACTGGAACACAAAATTCGGGAGGTCAAGTATTAAAAATTGAAAATATTTCATTACGCACTTAACTATAAGCACATTTAAAAAGACCAAATCAATAAAAAAAGAATATTCGCAAATTTTATAGGTTTTGTTGCACACGCATATGAAAGAGTAATTTTCAGCCAAATTTTTTTTGCATTTTTACGTTTCTGTCATACAATAGTTTAAATGGAATATGGTGATGAAATATCTGTAATTGCCAAACAGGTGAGCAAAAGTTGTTAACTCCTTCAATTAACTTTTCAGTCCTCCGGTCGGTAAGCGCCACTTTACGCAAAACTAAATTGCCGCCTACCGGCTCCGTCGGGCAGAAAAATAGTATACAAACCTCGGCCGTTAGATGGGAAAGCCTCGGATCACATGTTAGTCGACCTCGGCTTCGCCTCGGCCGACAATTACATAGGATCCGAGACATTTCCCACTAAAACGGCCTTGGTATGTAATCTACTATTATTTAAATGTAAGCACTGTTATTATTGTATGCAACGTTTTATTAGCAGGTCAAAATATACTCATGGCGTTTTTCTTAACAATTTTCGCCTACGGCTCAAATTGCTACCCACGCCACTCGCATATCTTCACCCCTTTAATACAACTATTTCATAAAATACTATAAATAGAGACATTGAAACAACAGTCGACTTCCCATTGAACATTTTTTTTTTATCAAGACACAATGTACAATGTACATATAATCTAAGTTTCGCCAAACTGCAGAGCAGTTTGTTGGCGATGCGCTCAAACAAAACTCTTAACATATAGTAGTTAGGTAAAAAGGTAGTTAAAATAATATATTATCTTACATCGATGCTTCCCAAGCTGAATGTAAGGTCCATACTCCTGATGCTGATACCACTGATGACACCAAGGCTGACGCGGACGTCACCGGCGAGGACGATGTTGTTTACTGACACACTAATGAAGAAAACAAACAATAAGTCTAAAAGATGACTCGCGCTAAACTGGCCCGGGCCGTGCCGGGCCAAGCGAAAAATCCTTAAGTCTTGGCGTAGTAATTTAAATAAAAGCGTATTTAATGACAGTGCGGTTTCAGGTAAGTTACCAAATATATATTTCCAAATCCAAATATGTATTTTTATTGTATTTCCTCACATTGTTTGAGCAATATTCTGACTACTGATACGCCGAAGCATATATTTTCTGACTTGCACTTTTTGCCAGGTTTAGCTAAACCTCGTCCTGGCAAACAACTCATCTTAACCATCTATCTTATTAATTACAAGTATTAACTACAACTCTCTTACTTATTTATTTAATTACATATTTTGATTTGTGATTAAAGTATTAACACTATTTGCCGGCTTTTATTGGAACCAGGTGGCCTAGAGGCCATAAGGCAATAGCCGCGTAAGCTGAAGACCCGGGTTCGATCTCTGACTTGGCCTGCAATGGAGTTGGTTTTTTCTTTAGTAGGTAATTATATGATATATATTTCGGTTTATAACTTATTACAAAATATTTTTTCTGGGCTTTCACAAAAATACATTGTACTGTGTATTGCTCACCGTCCACCGATGCGACCGTTGAGCTGTCTGTCAAAGAATTTCGTGTCCCACTGAGCCAGACCTGAAATGAACAAACAGTCAGTTAAAATATAGGAGGCCCTCCACATCCAATTTTATATCTGCAGGGGATGGTATGAAAATAGTTAAATATAAACCCCTATGGTTCGATTGTCTTTCTATATAAACGCACTTTCTTTTATATTTATGTAGGCAATGTTTCACAACTAAAACAATTGTAAAAATAAATAAATATAAAAACTACAGGTATAAAACACATGGCGACGATCCTGAAACTGATACCGGATATAAATCTTAAACGGGATATTTACTATGTACGTTTGTTTTATTGAGCACCCGATATCTCGGCACTGTTGTAATGTAGTTATAATTATTGTAGTTATAATGCAAATTACCATGTTAGCTTAAAATCGTTTATCAAAATTGTTGAAATCAAATCCTTTTTTATGACAAAATATGTCGGTAGATAAATGTTCTTAAATTTACCAGTACAGTACAAACGCCAAACGTAAGTATGCGTAAGTATGGCTACTTATTCCATGGTGGCATAAGTAGACATACTTACTTAGTTCAAAACTATACCACACACTTACCAATTTCTGTAACTATCGCGGGAAGTTCAATGTTGAAGGTCAGCCTAGAGGTTAAGACGGCGTAGTTCATTCTGTTGACGACTATGTTGCTTAGACCACTGAACTCAAAGTCCCTGAGTTGTGCTCGCGTGTTGAAAATGCTGAAAAACGGAATTGTTTACTTTTTATTTTGTTTTTCTTTATCCTCACTTAGCCATTGTTAACATATTTCTGGTTGACATAAAAGCTGCAGCTCAAGGTTTATACAAAAAGAAAAAAAACTGTTACGGGGGCGTTGGCTGGATAACACAAAATCGGTACTGTTTAAGATATTTACAATATGCCTGAATAGCGAGCGTCTTATTATATTTTTGTACAATTTCTTGATTTGAATTGGATATTAGGTACCTACTTTAATTTAAGAAAAAAGTTAAATTGTCTTTCTATTTAATATTCTTTTCTCATATTTGTAACAATATATTACCTACTATGTTTATTGCAAAGACTTTTATAATCAATTTTCGTAGCGAATGTAGTAATTTATGACTAATGTGCAATTCTCTGAGCGAGGAATAAACAAATTAAATAATTTAAAACTCAACATCTACATGTTACAACGATTTCGCACATCGTGGGCATAGTGCTCTATCATACAAGTTATACAGTATGTTAAAATAAATTGTGTACGTCCTGAGTGGCTGCTCCAGCGGACCGAGGCCTTCGGTGTTCATGTTTAACACACGTACTCACGCTTTCAAAATTGCATGGGCAGTTTATGAATGAATTCATTTATAAATTACCCATGCAATTTTGAATGCGATATATATTACATGTATGTGAGCATCCTGAGTGCACGCTGCATGCAATGCCAGCAGCTCCGCCTTACGCTGCACTGGACGCTCGCCACTTAGACCTTAGTGTCCTGAGTACACGCTGTAGAAAGCATATTATAGACGCTGCATGCCGCGCCGCCGCGCGCTCGCCACGCGTCAAGACATCATAGTAAGGCCCCTGTTGTATGGAAGTGACTCAGTTTAGGTCAACTCAATCGTGTTAAGACGTAATGGTAAGACCTCTGAACATAATGAAGATCTTAAACTGAATCGTATCGCGTTAAGATATCATTGTAAGGCCCCAAGTCACCTTACACTTACTAATAGTGTTGCGTCAAAGAACTTACGAAGGAACAGGCAGTGCATAATCGAGCCCATAGTCGATATTGAGTGGGTCCAAGCCAGCATCGCGGATTCCCTGAGCTAGGTCTTCGATGGCGGAAACGATTGAACCAGTAACTATCCTTGAGTCTCCAGATCCTGGAAGCCAAATATAGTTTAGGAAACGTACTTACTCGTAGTATGATAATAGTAAAGTAAAGTAGAGTATAATAATAATTAAACTACTTTATTGCAAACTACAAAAGTAATATAATATGGTGTGTACCTATAGCTGTTTCTTTAGGATCAGAATAATAGCGGACGTAGTCCTAAGTTTCATGGTGTCTACTTTTTCTCTGTTGCCTACGTTTCCTCATTTATTTGGGTAGTTTTATGAAAATAATGCAAGATTTAACTATATTCTACTGTCTACTAAAATAAATTTATTCAAGTCAACAGACAGAGGATACATGGAAGGTATGGTACAGTATATAGGCGGATTTTTATTTTGTTGTCGTTTTATTGCCGCGTCAGATTTGAATGTAATTTGTTGGCTAGGAAGAGTATCTTATTCTACATTGATATTTATACAAAATGCCAATGTGCACCAAAACTTTTGTACTAAATTTCCCACTGAGTTACGAAAGTTCCATACGATTTCGTAACTCAATGGAAAAAATTGTCATACGAGTATTAGGAAATTGAGTCTATCTTGAAGAAATATGATTCAAATTTGTGATAGTTTTTAGTGGAAGGTATTGATTAGATATCTTTTCTTGCTGGTTGAGCAGGGAACAATATTGTTACAAACTTAATGGATGTCATATATAAAGGACAAAGTAATAACGAATTTGGTCAGATGCAGAAAGCGGTAATCTGGGACACAGCGCACATAGTCTTCGCGGTTCGTCTCTTTGCGGCCCTAATCACCGGCAGCGTGGGCTCTGCGCAGTTGCCGGCGTTACCTTAGGTTGTTATTGTTGTTTTAGATCATAAGGCACCCCAGAAATGTATATGCCACATTGGCAGAGCGTCAAAATGATCTTTGGGCAAGCGGAAGCTGATTAGGCCTGCTTTTTTTGAGTCGTAAAGAAAAAATGTGCTGGATTGGCTCACGCAAGGGAAGCCGACTGGAATCGAGTTCTATGAACCCTCCGCCACTGTAAGCCAACACAAGATCCTTCTAGGCCTTTCTACGGCTTCGTTCCAGCTCAACTCAGTTCTACGGTTCGCAACTCGCTCCCTGTGATAGGGTTATGAGAGACCCTAACTCTAGGTTAGGTTAAATTTTATTATGTTTATTACTTATGTGTTTATTGTATTATACTCTTATACTCATATTGTAAAAATGCAAGCATATGAGGAAAAATATAGGAAACCTGTGTGCGTAGCCAAGATGCCAATCGCTGACGCTCAGTCGCAAATGAAACGCAACAGTCATTGTCGCACTAATGGTAGAGTGAAAGAGAGATAACTGCGATACGCTTTGTAGCGTGAGCGACTGGCATCTTGGCTACGCACCCTGTAAGAATAGTATAACAGGCAAGAAATATGTATCAAACTTACTGATTGCAGATTCGATCTCACTGCCATGCTGGTTAGGCAGGGCACTCACGCATGCCAGCACGCACGCCAAAGTAATAACGATGACCTTCATATTGATTTATATGACTGAAATTAAATGAGACCATTGACTAATAATTCGGTTTGCTTACAAGACAATACAAAAAAGGAAATCAAACAATTACAACAATAAATAATAGATTCTGGTTATTGGTATAACGAGGCAAGATCATGAGACTTACACGATTTGAACTATTTCGAATGAATACAGTACGTAAGACTCATAATAATAAATTTCTACTTTTCAAGAGAGTGCACTTTCGAATTGAGTACATAACATAGTTGGGCCAGGTTTGACTTCATACATATTCAGTGAAAATCATACTGTCTTTTTCTTTTCGTAGTACCACCACCCCACATAAAAGGAAGGGATGAGACAAATGCAGATGAGGCAAATGTCTACCTATACCTATAGATAATTGCATTTTTCTACGGTTACAGCCAAATTTGTTCGTCCAAATTATAGGATTCCTACAGAATTTAATATTTATTAAGTACATAACATTTGGCCAAGTTTTGATTCATGTTTTTTGTTTTTTTTTTAAATAGTCACACTACTATACATAAATTATATATTATAAATTGAAAGAGATGTCATATACTACACGGCCGTGATCGGGTAGCCCAGTGGTTAGGGCGTCTGCCGCGAAAGCAGGAGGTCGCTGGTTCGATCCCAGCCCTGCTCACCGGCTCACCTTGGTCACTTTTTCTGTAGTATATGACATCTCTTTCAATTTATCACTTTTAAGTAGTATAATTAACATATAAATTAACATGCCACATATAAATATCAACTTTTATCGAGGTTTGAACTTCAAATTCCTCACCCCATTTTACAATCTAAGATTAGTGTAACAAAAAAATTCATTTTACGTAATATCTATATGGGTGTTTTAAGGAATCTTTAAAGATAGAATAAACAAAGTGCTTCGGATTTAAAGAATATTTTATGTTGTTTTGTTAATAAGGATTATTGATTCCACTAAAAGATAAAAATAACTAAATCTTTCCGAACCGCGTTCCGCTTCTTTTTATGGATTTCAACGTTATGTAAAATCTAAAGTAATAGCTATTATTTCCGCAACGAATTTCCTCGTAAAATCATGATGAAAAATAACCTAGAAATGCACTATAAAAAAACTCACCTGAATAATTTGCGGGTTTAAGCAACACACTGCAGTATTTATACAATATGTAATCAACGATAACGTGATATGCACCAAATTAATTAGAGCGATCAATTAAAAGGAAATCTCAATTATTTATCAAACTGATCTTATCTTATTAAGCTGATGACCTTGAAATTTATTCGAATATGTTCTTGACAGTTTTTATTCCTTCCTGTTTGTTCACAGACCAAACACAAAGACATCCCTTACAAGAATTGCGGTAACAGTCATATTATGCACTACGACTACTACGAGGCTTATGAAAAGCCGAGGCGTTGACGCCATGTATAAGCTGTGCAGGCTTATGAAAAAATCATAGAAAAATTCGTGTTCTAAGAACATTTAATTAAATTTACAGTGTAACATGGCGTGAAAAGATATCTTAAACATCAAATAACAAAAAAGTTTCATATTACTCTATAGTTAAATCTAATTAATCGTAAAACTAGAAATTTATTTCTAGTGAGTCCAGTTCATTTTATACTGGTCGCAAAGAAAAATAAAGTATTTCGTTCTCCTTTCATTAAATTGTAACAGCAATAATCCATCGTTTGTTGATAAGAAGGCGCGTGTTAGGCCGAAGCTATACGTTGTGATGGCACCGAATTAAAAAAAGGATTAGAAATTTGAAATTAATTACATAACCTTTCTGTAGGATGTGAAAATGGGATTAAAATTAAATACGACTAAATAATATATGAAAATATGATTTATTTTCGATGTTAAGCCAACATGCTCATTAACATTATAATTACTATTTAAAACGATGTATTAACCATATATTTGGGTATTTGTTTTTGCAGGCTCCCGATATTTCAGCACTGTTACAAGCGCCATATTCTGGTGTTAACTAAGTATCGGCCCTTCCAAAAACTTTAATACATGATACACGTTAAAATATAGGTACGTTTTAAGTAGTAGTGTTAAATAGTAGTTGTCATTTGATTTTAATTTTCAGTCGATTGTTGGTTTATTTACTGGGTCCGTTCAAGATAGGAGGTTGAAGACGACGATCGAAAGTAACTCGCTGATTTCATCCTGGAAAAAAAACAATTCAATAAAAGCTGGTTAAAAGAAAAACGTTTAGCGCATAATAGATTAAGTGTGAACATTTCTACAATTATAAAATAGACAATCGTTAGAACTTTTAATCATTTAGGTAATTCATAATTACGTTATTTCAACGAATCGTATTCATACAAAATTTGGGACAATTTGTAATCCTTACCCACCTTAGTGGTAGGAGCGACACAAACATACTTTAGAAACGCGCAGTCGCTAACGTCTACGATTACGTACAACTCATTATAAGCACACAAGTTCGTACTATACAACAGGCAGGCATTACAGAGATTGGAGTTTGGCGCTCAAGTAAGCTCAATAGGATACGAGGATACCTGCTTTAACATCGATGTGTGTATAGGCTCAGTCTGGCAATGTTGTATAAAAACCTATAGCCGGCATGTTACCACATTATATTTTGTAAAGTCGGGTTACTTTGGCCTAAGGGAGGGTATTTTTTGCCCATATGAAAATGTAAATAGAAATCTCCAACAAAAACATAGAAATGAGAGCATGTAATTAGTGCATGCCGTCTGTTTTACCAAAAATTTCATGTGTAATATCTTACTTTCGTAATGCATGCATTAATTTCATGAAACCAAATCAATGTCGTTATGCGCGATCTTTCGATAGTATTACTTTTACACCACTAATTTCGTAAGGGCTCGTTCAAAAATCATGTGATACTTTAGGGGGGTCAGGAAAACATGACGAAAGTGTGATCGCAAAAGTATTATTAAGAGCGGGCAGAGTGTTTGCCGCGGACACGAAATAGGCATTTAGCGGCCCCGCACTGCTCGCTATCTGTGTGCGTGCGCGCACGCACACTACTACACCGGCGCGTCATTATTCGGGCGTTAAAAGGTTATAACTTAGAAATCTTAGAATTCCTCATTTTTATAATCCTTTGATACAGATATTGTATTAATTCACCTAATATTTGTTCGGTTTTTCCAAATGATTTTATTATTTGTGTTTGTATTTAGTACTAAAGAAAGGTACCATTCTGTCGGTTGTTGATAAGGTTAATTTCTAAACTAATATTTATGACATTCGCGCCTTATCGACAACCGGCAGAATGGCAAAGTGCCTTTTTCTAAATAAAAGCACATTTTTTATGATTTCATATGTGGCTATTTACGGCTAAAGGTACCTTATGGACGGTCGGCGCTTACGTCGCGTTGCAGCGCATTATTATCAGCGTCTTTGTTAACAGCGTAAGCGCCGATCGTCCATAAGGTACCTTTCACCGCAAAACGTCACATATTATGAAATCGTTAAAAAATTGTGTCGTTTTCTTGGTAAAAGTACCACATTGTCGCCTGTTGATAAGGTTTTCCAAGTGATTCTTTATGACAGAAGCGCCTTATCATTCTTATCAATAAGCGACAATGTGGTATCTTTCTTTACCCAGAAAACGTCACTTTTATAATATTGATTATATCAATATTTATAAATTTTGTAAGGTTGACTCCGATTTGGATAAAAATCGATATCCGAGGATCCGACGAAGTGATTAACATGAATCCAGAGTCAAAATGGTAAAATATTGTAAAAACCGACGCCATCTTGGATTTTGTAAAATAAACTCCGATTTGGATAAAAATCGATATCTGACTATCCGGCGGGGTCTTTAACATGAATCCAGAATCAAAATCGTTAAATATTGTAAAAAGCGACGCCATCTTGGATTTTATGAGATTAACTCTGATTTGGATAAAAATCGATATCTGAGAATCCGGCGGGTTGATTAACATGAATCTTGAGTCAAAATTGTAAAATATTGTTAAAACCGACGCCATCTTGGATTTTGTAAGATCAACTCCGATTTGGATAAAAATTGATATCTGACGATCCGGCGGGGTCCTAACATGAATCCAGAATCAAAATCGTTAAATATTGTAAAAAGCGACGCCATCTTGGACTTTGTGAGATTAGCTCCGATTTGGATAAAAGTCGATATCTGAGGATCCGGCGGGGTGATTAACATGAATCTTGAGTCAAAATTGTAAAATATTGTTAAAACCGACGCCATCTTGGATTTTGTGAGATTAACTGCGATTTGGATAAAAATCGATATCTGAGGATCCGGCGGGGTGATTAACACGAATCTTGAGTCAAAATTGTAAAATATTGTTAAAACCGACGCCATCTTGGATTTTGTAAGATCAACTCCGATTTGGATAAAAATTGATATCTGACGATCCGGCGGGGTCCTTAACATGAATCTAGAATCAAAATCGTAAAATATTGTAAAAAGCGACGCCATCTTGGATTTTGTGAGCTTAACTCCGATTTGGATAAAAATCGATATCCGAGGATCCGACGGAGTGATTAACATGAATCCAGATTCCAGAGTCAAAATTGTAAAATAATGTAAAAACCGACGCCATCTTGGATTTTGTAAGATCAACTCCGATTTGGATAAAAAATTATATCTGACGATCCGGCGGGGTCCTTAACATGAATCCAGAATCAAAATCGTTAAATATTGTAAAAAGCGACGCCATCTTGAACTTTGTGAGATTAACTCCGATTTGGATAAAAATCGATATCTGACGATCCGGCGGGGTCCTTAACATGAATCCAGAATCAAAATCGTTAAATATTGTAAAAAGCGACGCCATCTTGGATTTTGAGAGATTAACTGCGATTTGGATAAAAATCGATATCTGAGAATCCGGCGGGTTGATTAACATGAATCTTGAGTCAAAATTGTAAAATATTGTTAAAACCGACGCCATCTTGGATTTTGTAAGATCAACTCCGATTTGGATAAAAATTGATATCTGACGATCCGGCGGGGTCCTTAACATGAATCCAGAATCAAAATCGTTAAATATTGTAAAAAGCGACGCCATCTTGGACTTTGTGAGATTAGCTCCGATTTGGATAAAAGTCGATATCTGAGGATCCGGCGGGGTGATTAACATGAATCTTGAGTCAAAATTGTAAAATATTGTTAAAACCGACGCCATCTTGGATTTTGTGAGATTAACTGCGATTTGGATAAAAATCGATATCTGAGGATCCGGCGGGGTGATTAACACGAATCTTGAGTCAAAATTGTAAAATATTGTTAAAACCGACGCCATCTTGGATTTTGTAAGATCAACTCCGATTTGGATAAAAATTGATATCTGACGATCCGGCGGGGTCCTTAACATGAATCCAGAATCAAAATCGTTAAATATTGTAAAAAGCGACGCCATCTTGGACTTTGTGAGATTAGCTCCGATTTGGATAAAAATCGATATCTGAGGATCCGGCGGGGTGATTAACATGAATCTTGAGTCAAAATTGTAAAATATTGTTAAAAGCGACGCCATCTTGGATTTTGTGAGATTAACTGCGATTTGGATAAAAATCGTCAGATATCGATTTTTATCCAAATCAGAGATAATTTTCCAAAATCCAATTTGGCGTCGGTGTTGACATTATTTAACAATTTTGACTTCGGATTCATGTTATGGACCCCGCTGAATCGTCAGATATCGATTTTTATTCAAATCGGAGTTAATCTCACAAAATCAAAGATGGCGTCACTTATTACAATATTATACAGTTTTGATTCTGGATTCATGTTAAGGACCCCGCCGGATCATGAGATATCGATTTTTATCCAAATCAGAGTTTATCTTACAAAATCCAATATGGCGTCAGTGTTGACGTTAATTAACAATTTTGACCATGGATTCATGTTATGGACCCCGCCAGATCGTCAGATATCGATTTTTATCCAAATCAGAGTTAATTTTACAAAATCCAATATGGCGTCTATTCTTACCATATTTTCCAATTTTGACTTGAGATTCATGTTAGTCACCCTGCCGGCTCCTCAGATATCGATTTTTATCCAAATCGCAGTTAATCTCAAAAAATCCAAGATGGCGTCGCTTTTGACAATATTTTACGATTTTGATTCTGGATTCATGTTAAGGACCCCGCCGGATCGTCATATATCGATTTTTATCCAAATCAGAGTTGATCTTACAAAATCCAAGATGGCGTCGGTTTTAACAATATTTTACAATTTTGACTCAAGATTCATGTTAATCACCCCGCCGGATCCTCAGATATCGATTTTTATCCAAATCGGAGCTAATCTCACAAAATCCAAGATGGCGTCGCTTTTTACAATATTTGACGATTTTGATTCTGGATTCATGTTAAGGACCCCGCCGGATAGTCAGATATCGATTTTTATCCAAATCGGAGTTGATTTTACAAAATCCAAGATGGCGTCGCTTTTTACAATATTGATCCTAGATTCATATTATGGTCCCCACTGGATCCTCGGATATCGATTTTTATCCAAATTGGAGTTGATTTTACAAAATCCAAGATGGCGTCGCTTTTTGCAATATTTTACGATTTTGATTCTGGATTCATGTTAAGGACCCCGCCGGATCGTCAGATATCAATTTTTATCCAAATCGGAGTTGATCTCACAAAATCCAAGATGGCGTCGCTTTTTACAATATTTTACGATTTTGATTCTGGATTCATGTTAAGGACCCCGCCGGATAGTCAGATATCGATTTTTATCCAAATCGGAGTTGATCTCACAAAATCCAAGATGGCGTCGCTTTTTACAATATTTTACGATTTTGATTCTGGATTCATGTTAATCACCCCGCCGGATCCTCAGATATCGATTTTTATCCAAATCGGAGTTGATCTGACAAAATCCAAGATGGCGTCCGTTTTAACAATATTTTACAATTTTGATTCTGGATTCATAAGGACCCCGCCGGATCGTCAGATATCAATTTTTATCCAAATCGGAGTTGATCTCACAAAATCCAAGATGGCGTCGCTTTTTACAATATTTTACGATTTTGATTCTGGATTCATGTTCATCACCCCGCCGGATCCTCAGATATCGATTTTTATCCAAATCGGAGTTAATCTCACAAAATCCAAGATGGCGTCGGTTTTAACAATATTTTACAATTTTGACTCAAGATTCATGTTAATCACCCCGCCGGATCCTCAGATATCGATTTTTATCCAAATCGGAGCTAATCTCACAAAATCCAAGATGGCGTCGCTTTTTACAATATTTGACGATTTTGATTCTGGATTCATGTTGAGGACCCCGCCGGATAGTTAGATATCGATTTTTATCCAAATCGGAGTTTATCTTACAAAATCCAAGATGGCGTCGGTTTAAACAATATTTAACAAATTTGACTCAAGATTCATGTTAATCACCCCGCCGGATCCTCAGATATCGATTTTTATCCAAATCGGAGTCAACCTTACAAAATTTATAAATATTAATGTAATAAATATAATTTATAATTTTTTAATATATTTGTAAATATCTGCTCCATCATCAGACTTTGGAAACCATGCATGGCCCAAGTGCTCGTCGAATCAAAACTAACGAGTCTAAACACGAAGGTATTCTATCAACTGGTTCCTGAGTACCAGTTGACACTTTACTGCTCCACCATCAGACCTTGGACACCATGTATAGCCCAAGTGCTCGACAAAACAAAATCTACGAGTCTGAACACGAAGGTATTCCACCCACTGGTTCCTGAGTACCGGTTGACACCTTTCTGCTCCATCATCAGACCTTGGACACCACTCACGATCCAAGTGCTCGTCAAAACAATACAAATGACTCCAAACACGGGGGTATTACATCAACTACTGCCTGAGTTCCGGTGGCCGCCTTTCTGCTCCATCATCAGACCTTGGACACCACCTACGGCCCAAGTGCTCGCCTAACCAAACCTAACGAGCCCAAACACAGGGGTATTACATCAACTACTTCCTGAGTTCCGCTGGTCATCTTTCTGCTCCATCATCAGACCTTGGACACCAGTCACGGTCCAAGTGCCCGCCAAAACAATACAAATGAGTCCAAACACGGGGGTTTTACATCAACTACTTCCTGAGTTCCGGTGGTCATATTTCTGCTCCATCATCAGACCTTGGACACCACTCACGGTCCAAGTGCTCACCAGAACAAACCTAACGAGCCCAAACACGGGGGTATTACATCAACTACTTCCTGAGTTCCGGTGGTCATCTTTCTGCTCCATCATCAGACCTTGGACACCACTCACGGTCCAAGTGCTCACCAGAACAAACCTAACGAGCCCAAACACGGGGGTATTACATCAACTACTTCCTGAGTTCCGGTGGTCATCTTTCTGCTTCATCATCAGACCTTGGACACCAGTCACGGTCCAAGTGCCCGCCAAAACAATACAAATGAGTCCAAACACGGGGGTATTACATCAACTACTTCCTGAGTTCCGGTGGCCACCTTTCTACTCCGTCATCAGACCTTGGACATCTTCTACGGTCCAAGTGACACTATATACAATGAGGTATAAACGAAACTAACTCTGTATGTCATTCATTTTGAACTGGTTGCTATTGCCTATTTCCTTTGGAAACACAAAAAATGGTAAAAAAATTCTTATACCGTTTTGCTACCTATAACGCAGTATACGTACACAATGAACATCGATTTATTTCAAGATGTAGACGCTCCGCAGAGAGACGTGGTGTCGCTTCGAACATTCGGGGCCGACTGACTATTTCGAGTGTTGCTCACTTGTTATATTTCAACGATCAGATTCCATAGTAATTTTGTATGGCGGATTTTTAGGACGTTTTAAAAAAATCATAATTAATTAATGAACCAGTATTATGTAACAAGACTATACGAATTCAGTAGCTTGTATATTTGAGATTGGATAGAGTTAGTTTTTAAAAATAAAGCAAATGATTTTTCATTCACTTTGGCATAAACGCTGACACGCGTTTTTCTCAATTTTGCTGCGTCTTTGCGTAGACATATTTACTAAACTGTACATTATTGTAGATTGTAAATACACGAATATGGTAGACACACTCTTTGAGATAATAATTACATGCATCTTGTATGTCTTTGCAAATAATTGAGGACGCCACAGTCTTAACCGTAACTGTCGTTTACGTTGAAAACACTCTGCCCCCTCTTAAACGAACCCAAATGTAAATCCTGCTTTAGCTACATGCAACGACATTGCATTAACCTTTTACATATTTCACACTAAAGCACTTAATAAATCCCAATGGCCAAAGTTATCCTGTAGGGTTAAGGATGACTCACACTAGGACGGGACGGGATGGGACGATCTGTCAATTTCTATAGAAAGAATCACGTGATAGCTCGGAGCCCTCGGATGTCACGTGACGTTCTCTATAGAAACTGACAGATCGTCCCGTCCCGTTCTCGTGTGAGTCATCCATTAAAGTAACTCGGCTCAAAAATGATAATAGCTGTACTAAATTTTCGGCACACCATTTTATCCCGCTGACATTGTTAGCTGCAAACTAAATTTCATAGAAAACTTACAAATGTCACAATGTCAGCGTGATAAAAAAGGCTGCAGAATGTCACTAGGTACTCACCTCATAAGCCTTGAGAGTTCCAGGTAAAGATTTGCCCAAGTACTGGTTGAGTGGCTGGGAAATGTCAACTCCTTGCACCTCAGTGTGCAGGTTACTCTGCCAAAATATAAATTACACCTATTTAGTACTTTTTGTATCCAATATATATTACACGGCGTAACATAAGAAAACCGAATAATTTTAACAGCCTATTCCTGAGATCGGACTCCGTCTTTTTGAGTATCATCATTGAAAAAAATTGACAGTGTCACTAATATGCTCCTGCCAATGATAAATTCAGTACATGTTTCTCTTGGTTGTCGATTATTGGAAATAACTTTTGGTTGGAATTTTTATTTATATATTTTATTCTAATCAAAAAATATTTACAACAGAGCATTACTAAGATGTAGCCCCATGTGAGATTTCAGGGAAAAAGGTATCTTCGCATAGCAAGTTAAAAAATTAATATATTACGTCGATTCCTCCCAAGCTGAGTGTTAGGTCCAGACTCCTGATGCCGCTGATCAAGCCAAGTCTGACGTCTCCGGTGATGATGGTGTCACGCAGTGCAAGACTAGCAACAACAAATAATCAGTTTTAAAACCGAAAAAATAAACACAATAGAAAAGAAGGTAAAGTATTTAAGTAGTAGCAAATTAAAAGGTAAACGTGGCAAATATGCTAAAACTTTTCATTTGTCAACGACTTTTAAATATTTTTTTTTGTGCAATTCGGGTTGAAACTTTACCCTACTGTTACTCTAGCGATATGGTACCTAAAAAGGTTGTCTTGATTAATTCATTTCAACTAGGAGACTACATGTACTTTTTATGAAGTAAGTTGTTTATTAATCCAATTATTTTAGAAATAATTTATAATAGCTGATTTAGTAGGGTAAGGTATATCCTGAGAGTATTATTACGTAGGCAACAAAATGTAACAAAATATCGTTACTTTCTAATAGTCACAAATATATATACACACATATTACAAACATTTTTCATGTAAGATTTTTATGTATTTACGTTTTTTAGTCGTTTGAAATGGGTCAGGATCAGTTTCTACCTATTACCATTTGTTTTTAGCGAAATAACACATCTCTCACCTGGTCTAAGAGCCAGCGACCAAATCGGTCATGTGGCTTCAGCTGTATTGAAACTCCGTTAGCTACTTCCCTGAACAACCTTTTCCTATAATCTTCGTGCTGGCAGGCCGCGGGCGATGGGTGCGGGTGTAGTGGGGTGGGGAAAAAAAAGAAAAAAAATGTGAGCTCAGCGACTTTAATTTTTTTTTCAAACTGCTGCTCTGTACGTCCTGTCCACCCAAAAAAAAATTTAAATCGATCGGGTGGTGGGAAGGGGTTGCCAGCATTAATTAAAAGTACCAAAATAATAATAATTTTAATTAGCAGCTGTATTGGCTTTTTTTCTGACATGAGATTAATCAATATGTAAGCCCCAAAAAAATAGCCATGCAAAAATATCGGTGGGAAGGTATCGAAAACAATTGTTGTTACCAAAATAGGTACTTTTAATTAACGCTGGCAACCCCTTCCCACCACCCAATCGATATTTTTTTTTTTGGGTGCACAGGGAGTACAGAGCAACTGTTTGAAAAAAAAATTGAAGTTGCTGAGCCCACATTTTTTTTTTCCCTACCCCACTACACCCGCACCCACCGCCCGCGGCCTGCCAGCACGAAGATTATAGGAAAAGGTTGCTCAGGGAAGTAGCTAACGGAGTTTCAATACAGCTGAAGCCACATGACCGATTTGGTCGCTAGCTCTCCGTCTAACCCGTGCTATACATTTTGTTGATTTAACGGTTTTACGTGAATTAGTTTTCTTCGGTTTTGCTTTTAACATATAGAAGACAACTATGTCGTCATGTTCACAAACAATAAAATATTTATTACCGTGAATTTAAAGCATCGACTTAGTTCATTTTTTTTACCATTAAAGTACTTACTTCCAGAAGAAAAGTTTGTAGGATTTTTGCATGCATATCCCTATGCTAAAAATATCCCATTCGAGCGTAATTTGACAATATCAGGCTATTAAAATTTAATGTCTTTCAAAACCTTATCATTCCTGCATGAAATAACTTACCCTCCACTGACGGAGCCGTAGAGTTGTCTGTCAAAGAATTTCAAATCCCACTGAATAAGGCCTGAAACGTAAACGCAAGGTTAAATTTCCACTAGATCCAATACCAAGATCACGCGTTATGTGCGTATACATACTGTCCTCGCCTTGCACGTTACCGTACTCGCTAGTACCTGTGTAAATTCAGTGCCTTCATAATATCAAGGCACTTACATCCTTTTGTAATTAATAGTTTTTTTGCAAACGGCTTGACCTTTGTTCGAAATAACTTTCGTGTTACTCGTATGTTCTATTTTCCTAAATGTTTTCATATTTTGGACTTCCAGTTCAAGTCAGAGGGGGGGGACACTTTTTAGACTTTCAGAGTGATTATTTCTAAAAAAAATAGATTAAACAAATTTTTGTTTGAGAAATCTTTAAGTTATTTCAAAAGACCTATCAGATGATGTGACGCACGTTATTTGCCAAACAAATTTTATAACATTAGGGATGCGCCTCATAAATGTAACTAACATTAACGGGGCGCGTCCCTAACAATAATCTAAAAACATAATTTTTTAGTTAAACTTACCAGCGCCTAAAGTTATTTGGGGAAGTTGGACGTTGAAGGTGAGCCTGAAGGTCAAGGTGGCGTAGTTCATACTGTTGATGACGAGGTCGGTCACGCCTCTCAAGAGGAAGTCTCGGAGTAGAAGTTGCACATTGAAAATGCTGAAATAATTAAATTAAAACATCATTACCATCTTCCTGGGGCTAGGAGTGACTCACGCTAGTCAGGGCGATGTTTTATTTTTTTGTATAGAATTGTTGCTTGATCTCCGAACTGTTACGTGATAACCTCGGTTTCGTAAAATCCGATAAAACGGCGAGACACTAGTTTCCATCCCAGACTGGAAATTAAGCCTGATTAAGACCTTTCCCGGTTTTTTCATGTTGGTTAACTTCTCCAGATAACGGCTGGAAAATGCTCCATAAGTTCAAAAAAAATCACTAAATGGAGCCGAAGTACGAAACTGTCTCTTAAAATTCGCAAGATGTTTTATTATCCTAACTAAAGAATTACCACTAGCAGACTAGTTTTTTCGTGTTATTCATGTCAATAAAGTCGAATTTAAAGCATCGGTTATATAACTTACCCTTGGAAATAATGGCTTGACATATTTCTGAACAATCCGTGTCCCGCAGTCACACAGCAGCCACAGAGCAGTTATTTTTGACTTCATTGATATGAGTAACCCGATATAAGTATTTTAGCTCTATATATATATATATATATACTCCATATACTCCATCCGATATTAAATGCATGGATACGAAATGACATTTCATATTCACCGGGTAAAATAGAAATGAACTAAAATATACTGACTACTACCCATCAATGTTACCTATACCTATACTTTTTATGAATTTTAAAAATCATATAAAAATCAATTTTTACTAAATAAATAAAGTATGAAAACTGATATATTCCTAAATCGACCATTCATACTGTATAATAGGAATTTAAGTAGCATATTCATGAAATATTCATAATACACGTTATCTCGTAGTCAGAACATTTGTCGATAACATAATATCGTGTGGAAGTCCCTAACCTAGTCCAAAACTTCTATGTCTGAACCAGACATGGATGTTTTGGTGGCACGATTAAATGACGCTCACGCTGAAGGTGCTCACGTGACGCTTTCCATAGAAAGTGTCCCGTCCCATCCCGATCTAATTTGAGTGTTTCTTATTGCGTCAAACTTACGATGGCACAGGCAGGGCATACTCCAACTCTTGGCTCTCAATGTTAAGTGGGTCGTAACCGGCATCGCGAATCGAGTCCAACACTTGATCGATGACGGCAACAATAACGGACACTACTAATTTCGAGTCACCAGATCCTGAAAACCAATATTAGAAAACCTAAATGTGTGACAGTTTTTAGTAAAAGGTGCCACTTGTACACAAACAACGCGACAAAGTGGTACCTTTCAATAAAAACATAATTAGTGACTGAGTGAGTTGTGGACCTGGCGCGCATAGCTAAAACTGAAGGGTGAAGTTGGTACAACGGGCGCTATGCCATAAACTTTTTTCCACATTCAACAAAAAAAAAAACACACAAAAACGTAGGTAAATAAAAAACTCGAAAAATTTCACGACATTGTTTAGAAATGTGACCTGTAGAGGAGAACAGACAGACAGTCAGTCGGAAATATATGTTTGCTCAAGTTGAAACGGAGAATCCAAGTCAAATTGACCGAGGAGCGTGAGCGAAGACGTTCGTTCAATTTAACTTCGAGCCATTTATTATGTTATGTACTAGATACTATGTGTCTACAACTACTATTACCTACATAGTGCTATAAAAATCAGCCTGCCTTATATTCCTCAAACTTATTTAATAGATAGTGCACACAGTGAAAAGCACAAAGCAAAAGAGCACAGAATCAGAATCAGAATATGTTTTTAAGTTGCTAGAATAAATACGTAAATATTTACAAACGTGACAAGATATATTTTTATGTACTACGCGTACCTGCTAGTATGTAGCATCGATGACCTGTAACTTTGGCGTTATTAATAAACATTTGTATTTGTATTTGCGTTCAAAATTGCATGGGCAGTTTATGGATAAGTTCATTCATAAATAATTGCTCATGCACCTTTGAACGCGTGTGTACAAGTAGGTATTATTCAGTCGAAGGCACGATATGCAAATAATTAACAATTTCAATACGTGTCAATACAAACAGATTTTTTTACATAAATTGGAAGTTACCTTTTTTAGTAGTTTATGTGACTGTATATAATGAAAGGTATTAAAACTGGAGTGCGGGTTTTTGAAACGAGGCGTCAGCCGAGAGAATATTTACAGTCATATATATCGGTTTATATACACATGTCACGAGTTCTCCGTGATGCTTTCAAGCCGCATACGAATATTTGACCGCCGTTACGCCTTTCACGAATGAAAACTTTTCTGACATTACATTTTTGACATTTTATATTAATTCAGATAAAGATAGCGGCCAAATACAACATCCTTCTTTTTCAGAGGTGTTCGAAATTTGGATGTAATAGTATCGAAGTCGATCATACTATGTAGCTATAATAACAGTTTCATAGGTACTAAATATTTGTTGTTATTATGAAGGTCTATATATATGTGGTTTTTGAACGCAAGAGGGCTAAATATATGTAGGTATATATAAAACAAATCAATAAATCATAAGGAAAGGAAATATGAAATAAATTTTACTTTATTGAATTTAAAATTAAAATTAAATTAATAAATATACCTACACACTATTTATATTAATTAACTAGTATTTATATGAATTAATTATATACTTTTTTCTATATCCTGGAGGAGGAACCGGTTTAATAATTTGCATAACCTAATAGGTCACACTCTTTCATACGATTTCAGTTAAATGGAATTTGCTCATAATAGTGTCATCCATTAGGTCCTCTACCTTAATATAGGTACCATACAAATCGTAGCCTAGTCGGTAGTGACCCTGCCTACTGTAACAGGACGCAATTCCCGTTTACATAAATGATTATTACATATTAATTTGTTACAATTCCCCTTAACTTATTTCATATTCTTTATTAGAAACGCGTGTATTTGACGAGTAGTGTATAGCTAGCCTTAAATCTCTAATTTCGTCTATGCTCATAAAGTTTTAATGCTCTATGCTTTTTAAATATGAAATCTAAGATATTTGAATTATTTGGAATAATCAGCTGTCAATGACAAACAAAGCCTCTAAGAAAACATGAATTTTAAATTATATACAATTTTAGTTTTAATAAGTTAAATAAAAAGGAATTAAATGATGTTTGATACCAGCGACGAGAAGTTATACTAATTTACATTCTTGGAAGGATACAAGGATTCAAAATAAGACAAAGGATATAATTTTATCGCAATAAGGAAACCGAAATCTAAAGCTAAGTATACACATCTAGATTTGAAAAATATATTTCCTTTATTCCCTCTATCTGTAGAAACATATTTAATGGATTTAAGATCTCCCCTCTAACTCAAAAGTATCCCTAAATAGTATGTAACATTTATCTACTACATTTATCGTTTTACGAGAACTGACTAGACTCTCAATGACATACATTATGCAGGCAAGACAGTTAAGGAGTTCGAGTTGAGAGTAGATGAGATTAACGACATAATTTAGAGTAATATGAGTGATACTACACTGACTGACCCTTCCTACAGCTTGACAACACTTGACTTTACCTGACAACACGTGCATCTTCAACAGTTCAATCCCTTCATGTTAGCTTCCAAATTTAGATGAAAGTACTTAGTGTTAGTAGCTCATAGCTTCTTTAAAAATACAGGTGGTAGACAACATTGCAGAAAGCAGAGTAAATAAATAATGGCAACTTTATCGAATGAAAAGAACCTAGCTTTACTACGCGACACAACGCTTCCCCCTACACGATCACTGGCCAAATTGATATTACAAGGTAAAATTCAGGAACTGTATTTCATTAGGATAGGAAATTTGTAGTAGAATTCTGTACCGTTACACTACGAAGCAAGAGGTCCCGGGCTCGAATGGTCAGGGCATTTATTTGTGTGTTTATCGAAAATATTTGTTCCTGAGTGATGAGAGGGGATCGATGAAGCGGGGGAGGGGGCTTGTTGTAAATATAAGCGTAGCAATTAGCATACTAACGTAGTCTGTAAGTGATACTAATGAAATATGGAACTAGTATTCTGAAATAAATATATATACATATATATATATATATATTTTTATGGATGTTTTCTATGTATTTAAATATTTATATGCACCTGCGCAGAGCTCTTTTTAGACTCGGTTTGACTTATAGACGTGAGTAACCCGATATAAGTATATTAACATCGGGTAATCGAAAGGAAGAAAGGTGATCAAACTTACTGGCTGCTGCATGGATGTCGTTAAGGACAGCTTCTTGCTTTAAGGGCACGGCACTGGCGAAAGCCAGTAGGCACGCCAAAGTAATTGTGATGACCTTCATATTTACTTCATGGACTAAAATAAAATAAAATGATGAACGTCAAAAGTTGACCAATATCCGTTTGCATTATAAACGACACAATTAAAATAATAAAACTAACAATTACAAATAAATCAATAAAACTAAAATAAGACCTTTGAACTATCTCGAAAATTGTAGTAATATGTTTTACTCAGTATACTATTCTATTCTTGACCTGATATTTCTAGAAACACGAAGAACGTGAACCTACAATTTCTGAAAACACCTGAAACTCACCTGAAAAACTATTAGATCCCGCGCAACATTGTCCAGTTTTTATACTATGTTTAATCTTGATTTCACAATGTTCTTAATTAGTATAATATGTTATTTTAATCATTTATCAATCTGATCTTATCTTATCTGATTTGCCAGATGATGGTTATCATTGTTTTACTAATAATAACCTATTAAACTATTTAAATTTTTGTTGACTTATAATAACCTATTTAAATTTTTGTAGTCCTTGCTCGTTCAATGTATGGAAAATATATTTTTTTAACATACTGTTACCAGTCATTTCAGTTAATTTTCGTTATACAACTGTAACGTTGTTAATATGGCTCCACACCCAGACATCTCTATACCTATATTTAAAATAAGTTTTAAATTATTGCTTTTACTTTTACTTTTTTTATTTATTGAAATTAAACATTTTAGAACGGTTTAATCGCGTTTATTAACACCATAACCCTACGTTTCGAGCCCTTTATAGCACTCGTTTTCACAGGGTTAAGATGATGACTCATAAAGGGCTCGAAACGTAGGGTCATGGTGTTAATAAACGCGATAAATCCGTTCTAAAGTGTTTAATTTCAATCAATAACAATCGCGGTATCAGAAGACAATATGTAGTTTTAAATTAATTTAAAAACAGAATATTTTAATTCATTCACGGAAGACTTATTTCGCTTTTCGATTATAACTTGAGACTCCACTTGCCGATTCAGAAGTACCTTCTTACGGTAAATGTTGCAAAGTGCCCCCCTAAGGCGCATACGATGGATACTATTATGGTAGTGAAATTCGGGGACAACGGGTTTTTCACGGTAGCTCAGTTGGTAGAGCAATGAGCGTGTATCCCAGAGTCGCGAGTTCGAGCCTCGCCCGAGGCAATTAGTTTCTCCGCATTTCCTTTCTTTCTAAGAAATTAACAAATCACATTTCGAATTCAGATTTCAAGTCGAACACGGCAGTTAGTACGGCTTCTTGTCTTGTAGTGAAGACAACACTTTTTTGACATTTTTATGTCTTTTTTTATTTTTATTTATTATGAAACAAACAGTCTTACAAAAATATTTTCACAAATTATTTTCTTATTTCTAGACCTATAGTTTCCAGAATTTTCAAATTTCCTTAATTAAAACTAACACGATTTTGCACGACAAGTAAGTACATATTCTACTTTACTCTATGTTTTAAACACCTTTTTTAATGAAGTTATAGTACAGTTAAATATATCTATATCTTTTAATTTCATATTTTCATTATAAATTGCACATGCACGTTTAATAAACATATTTTTCGAGTAATTTGTCCTACTACGAGGGATGGAGAATAGATGTTTAATAAAAATAATTTTATCATATTCGCTTGTGTTTATGCGGGTAATGATATCCATTTGATAGCACCTAAAGTAATCCCATAGTTGCAACAAATAAAATATTATGATTTAATGTAGTACCTATATGTGTACATATATGACGGTCGCGATAAGGTAAATGACCATTTTCAGTCGACACTAGTTTATTTCTGACGCTTGAGGTAGGTTGACAAAACATCACATTCCTCCGTCATTATTTTGGAAACATATACCAAAAAAGAAATAAGTAAAATTTTTGTTAATAAACCACCTTTTTCCTTGGACGACCTCTGGTCGAGCAACAAACAGGCACACCTGATTCCATGTCGATGGCAGTGCCTTTTTCAGGAGGCATTATAGGATGACCTTGAGACTCTGACTCTGACCCAGATTGCGTAGCCTGCGCAGTCCGCTGGTCGGTCGCCTCCGACCACTCTTAGTTCTCGTCCCCTTCCCTATTACAGTGTTTGTGTGCCCCAACTGAGGATATGAGCTTGGGGTTGATTCACGGCATTCTTCAGTGGCCGAAAGTATGGGGACAGCGGACGATGGTTGGTCTAACATCGGAGGCGGTATCACAAGATTTCCTGCATCTCCAGAGGATGCCTCGTAGAGGCAACGTATTTATATTTTGCGGCGGGATTGTGGGAACATTAATTGCATGCAAAAAATTCGCAAGTAGGTATAACGGGTTGGCATTAATTGACTAGCACGTTTGGCGGAATAGCAAAGTAACATTATTTTCGTTGTTAATATGGAATTCCGCAAAGTAACGCCTGATTCAATAAAAATACTCAAAGAAATTGGTTTAAAAGGTTCCAAATACTTTTCTTTTACATACTTCACTATCTGTTCGATGTGCCTTTTAACAATGCCATCGATTTCCTGAAATTTTAGAGAAAACTTTCGGTTGCCTATATTATTATCGGTTGCCATTACGTTCGGGCAATCCGTCAATCTCCATAGTGGGTCCTGTCCGCCGGGCATCCCCCAAACAAATTTCCCATACATTTAATAACAGATCCAGTGAATATGACCGAACGTATATGGCCGGCAATACTCTCAAGTACTATGGCCATTGATCAATAACCTTTCGGCTTTTAAACCATTTAGCCCAGACTCTTTTGCTCTAAATTACCTAAACCACACATGACATTTAATATTATTGACATCGAAATGCAAGTTAAAATTGGCCTCCAGTGAGTTTATCAGGGTTATGAATACGAAACTATCACGACATTGTCGAATTCAGTCAAGGTTATGTTGCAAGGGTTTGAGTTCAAGATAAGTTTTAATTAGGTGTAGTTTACAGATTAAAAAACCGCTCAAGTGCTAGTCGAACTCGCGCACCGAGGTTCCGTATAAACTTTATGTTGCAACTTCACCTAGAAGTAAAAATTTGACGTCAGCCACATCATACATGTATCGACAGATTGGGTCAGTCGTTTGTACGGCATGGAGTTAGTATATGCGAGTTTGTTTTTCCTTGATATTTTTAATGTTGTAAACTATTTTTTTTAACTTTAGTTATAGGACAGTACTTATCATAATATCTTTAGCATGAAAACAAAAAATTAAAACGAAGTTCAACTTTTGTTCCGGAAAGTTTTTTTTATTTCTATTTTTTTAATGAAGTTACGGTTAATGTTATTAATTTTCGTGTACTGTTTATGTCTATTTACATTAAGGTTCTGTAAAAAAATAATCCTTTTTAAACTTCGAAGATAAAGGGGAAATGGTATTTTTTTACATTTTCGTTTATAAATCAGAAATTTTCTATTATGAAAAATGATACCCCATATGACCCAGTAAGTAAACATAAAATTTTTGCTCCTTTCTTTTATCGGGCATTTGTCAATTGAAAATAAATTAGAATATGTGATAAATATTCTCTCAATATGTCTGCGTTAACTTTGTTTGAAACTATTCCAAACTAAGTAGTTCTCGAGATATTTAACGATGTGACAGACAGACAGACAGACAGACTGAGTCGCACCATAAGGGTTCCTTTTGTACCGTTTCGGTACGGCACCCTAAAAACAATAATCGATCGATTGTTTTATTGAGTCAAGCCCAAATTGTTATCTAAATTTTAACGAAATTATAAGGCATAGGTACATGGATAGTCACTTTTGATAATGATCGAGCGGTATCTTTGACAGTTGGTAATCACTATAATCACTTAATCAGAATGTACGCATTTATGCTACATCGTGTAAGTATCTCAAGTTCAACTAGCGTACTTAGAATATAATTTCAAATAATTTGAAGTGTAAAAACATGAAATTATATTTAATTTTGCGTCATTTACTATGTTGTACTACGAATTTTTTTTACTTTCATTAGATTTTTAACCCCTGTTAAAACGACTGATGAAGGATATTGCAGGCATGCTGCAATAAAATGAGTGATGCGATAAACGCGAGATCCAATTCCAAGACAACGGTGAAACTAAAAAAGGTGGCATGAAACCAACGGCATTGTCTGTTACATCATCGCCAGAAATAAAATATATTCCGAACATGCAATAAATGTGGATAAATTTAGTGACTTGCATTAACCGGAATTTCAATCACAAACCTTCTGTTTCTAGACAGGGTCACTACCGACTGAGATAGGAGGCATTCAAATGTCACCTACATGTTCCAGGTTTTAGGATTGTATCAAAAATTCTGAATAGTTTTAAATGAATCCTAATAGTCGCCCGGTACATTATGTACCAATTAGTGTAATTCTTTCGCCCCTCGAACACAAAAAGGGGATAAAATGAGGGCTAAATTATCAATTAGAACACTCGGCGCTAGCACGTGACAGGCACGTGTGTCGTAACAAGCCTGTGATCGTGATCATACGTCTGTGATCGTGATAGCGATGTTTGGTGTCGAGTTAAAAGAGGAGCAGCTTCGAGAGCCAGCGATGCGAATTTTAATATAGCCTATTCCACTCCTATACTCGTAAGTGAGACGAATAGAAAGAGCATAAGAAGAGCTCACACGGTGAAAACTGTTTTAATAAATTCGCCAGGATATTTATTAATCGTCTTCGAAATGTTTCTTAATTCGTAACGTTTATTTCTTTTACCCCGATTTCCTGGTTAATACTTAAATAGGGTAGGTAAGTACTAAAAGCTCTATTTGGAACATATATGTGAAAACCATCCTTACCAGGGAGCGTACGTTTCATGCCGATGACAGACCAATGACGTCAAGCTTCATAGAACATGTTTCAGGTTTTACGTTTGAATGAATAGTGCTGTCATTGAATAGTGTCAAAACTGTTAAGTTCGACGTTACAATCGAACGTTGATAGACTTTATCTGTCATTAACTCATTACGGATTTAAAAACATCCTCTGTGTTTATAATACACGTCATTATGACGAAACTGGCATGAATTGTACGCTCCCTGGGTGCGTAGCCAAGATGCCAATCGCTTAATACGCCCAGTCGCTAACGAAACGCAACTGTCATTGTCACACTAATAAGGAAGAGTGATAGAGAGAGATAGCTACGATAAGCTATTAAGCGTAAGTTACTAAGCGTGAGCGTTTGGCATCTTGGCTAAGCACGCTGATCCTTACAAACGGAAGCCGTCCTCACAATCATATATGAATTCCGCTTTCGATACTTCCATTGGCATGTGGCATAGTAACCCATTGCGTCATTATCGTCTATATAAGATGTGTAATTGTAAAGTACTTAGTCAAAAGGATGTTCACGTACAATAAACATTATTTCTTGTTTACTTTTATGTGCTTGTATTTAGACAAAATTCTACTACAAAAGGGTATTGTTTTCGTCACTACTATTACAAACAACGTATCTTATCTCAATACTGATTAAATACTTATATACAAACTGAGATTGATGATATCGAATGATTAAGGATGACTGATACTAGGACGGGCCTGGACGGGACGGGGCGGGACGGGACGATCTGTAAATTTATATTTAAAGAATCACGTGACAGTTCGGAGCCCTCGGATGTCACGTGACGTTTTCTTTACTGACAGATCGTCCCGTCACGCCCCGTCCTGTCCCGTTCTAGTGTGAGTCATCCTTTACTCACTAACAACGATATGTACCTAATCAATTCAAACACCACCTGATGGCAATCCGCCTTTAAAATACACTATTCGTTACACATAAATATTAAGTTTAAGTTTGTGCCTAAAAGCATAAACTAGATATTAGAGATGGGGAAAAGCGTTACATTTATATGTCGCCGTGACTGATATTCCCGTTCCTGAGAAGCCACGGCGAAACTTGATTTTGTTACGGCGGTCACTTGCATCAACGACATCACGGTGAGCAAGCGAGTACGTCGAATCGTCGATTACATTCTCTCAATCGCACCTTGCACTTGGTATGGTATGGAGCAGTGGCAACTTAAGGGTAGATTACACTTGACTGAATTTAGTCATCCTAATTAGAATGCAGGAGATGAGGCAGAAAGGACGCTCCTAATTACATTATTCTAAATGATGTGAGTGAATCAGTCAGCATTTCACTCGTGTCAGTGACGAACGTCTCGGATGCAATGCCGCCAGTACTATCTAAAAATCAAAAGATTGGCCTTGGAGTAGCCCTGGCCGTAGCATCCATGGAAATAAAAAAAAATAAAAAAGAAGGACTTGGGTCAAAGAATATTTATTGCTTCGAAACAAAATTGTCGACAATAAATACATATAACGCATGTTTTGGAACCTGAAGATTTTAGACGTTATTTAAGAATGGATACGAAATCATTTGACGAATTTTTTCGTACGCCATTATTATCGAGACACGTCCGCCCGCTGTCATATGTGCGTGGCGACTGACTGCACTAAATATTATTACACCTATCCTAACTAGGACGCTAAGTCATTTAGCTTGTCAGAAACCATTATTTTTTTTAGGATACTTTTTAGGATCCTTACTGGCTAAACGCGATAACACTTTCATAAATTAGGATTCTAAATCACTTAGGATCCTAAATTCAGTCATTGAGTGTAATCTGCCCTTTAGCCCGAGCAACGACGGCTGTAACCATATTGTACCACTTACGCGAGATTGCGATGCGAGAAACGAAGATAGCAATAGGAACGAAACAACCACCGGGATTTCATAACATCGTTCCCCGACATTCAGTCACGGTAATACTATTAGATAGCGAGTCACACTGATGTTTTCATCGTGACGTTATTTATCACACACCTTTACTAGATATAAGATATACACATTATAAAGACATTAATTGCGATATTATTGTTAAAGGTCGCCTTTGGTATGTATCAATATCGAATTTAAATTTGAACAATATCGCCAAAATTAGTAACGTACAGTCAGGTACAGAGATAATGGACCCCTCTGCATCCATCCATCTATCCTGGTCCATCATCTCTGCAGCTGACCGTACAAATACTTTATTAACTAAATTATCTATATTCTTACTCGGGCTTCAAGTACATACTTGCTTAGATATAATACGTAAATCTATAACGTAAAGGTAAGTACCTTCAAATCAAGTAAATACACAAAGGCGCTGTTTTTATTAAGTTTGCTTCTAGATATCTACTAGGTTATAGCTCTCAATCAATCTACAAACACTAGGGTTGTCAGGGTCGCACGGCACTCGACTGCTCCATTATAATTTGGACAGCCCTCAATCGTGACACCGCTGCGATTATTAGGCACCGTTTACACTGGGACTCACTAGGTACATCTACCATCTACTTGTCTTTCCCATCGCTTTCCCCTTGCGAAACTTCAAGTTTATAACACTGTCTCAAATCCTCTAATAATTTTAAAACTATCATAAAATCAAGACATGAGGATGTAAGGACTACAATATGGGGTTCTTCTAAAAAGGAGTGTTAAAGTTTTTAAAGGGTCGGCAACGCGCATGTAACACCCCTGGAGTTGCAGGCGTCCATAGGCTACGGTGACCGCTTACCATCAGGCGGGCCGTATGCTTGTTTGTCACCGTCGTAGTATAAAAAAAAAAATGTAGCGTTCGTTGCATCCAAATTATGTGGCGCTATTTGCATTAGTAATTATTTCAGACTTACACCTATATCAAACCACAAAGAATAATTCATACCCACGTAATAAAAAGCTATTAATAGAGTGTGCGCAACAATTCAAAATTTCAATGTAAAACGATGTTTTTGAGAACTGATAAGGTCTGAGTTAAAACTAAATATTCGTACCTATAATAGGTTTTCTATCTACACTTCTTCGAAAAAATTTCATCCAATCATCAAGTCTGAATGGGTCTTAACAGCCCGATGCGCTTTCAAATTGGAGTCAAGCGTGATGACGTCACGTGACATCACCGCCTCGTTATTCCCGACTCACTGGTTCACTCACTGACTCATGCGAGCCACGCGTATTCTTACTTGAAACCAAACTGACGTATGTCACAAGGGATTGCATGTAACATACAGCGTTCTGAGTCAGAGGGGGTCTTCTAGAGTCATGTGTGTACGTTACAGTGTGGTTCTATAAAGACGTATGTTGTAAGGAATTTCGAATATGTTATGATTTTCTAAGTCTGTATTGTTAAAACGCCATGGGAGGCCAGTTCACCATTATTGTTTAAATTTTCATTGTTTTTTGAAGAATACTAGTTGTCGGAACTACAGACGCCGAAAAACCATTTTCCTAATTAATAAGTATTGGTGGCCTGTTCACACCAGGTTCAATTTGCCGATAAATAATTATGAGTTTCTCACCAAGAAAATAAATAATAAATGAAAGTGTACGCGATAGAGTCCCGATTTAGTATACATTTTGAACAATGATTAGGATTAGGATGTCATCACAATATTACTTGACGAGAAAGTAGGGGACCAAGTTCTATTTGACGACTCCATATCTTTGAACTTTTTTGCGGTAGTTTTAAGTTACGAGTACAAATAATACTATACAATACCAATATTGATTGATATTGGTAAATCGCTTTTTGGTGAAATAAAACATCGTGAGGAAACCGAACTAATTCCAATAAGGCTCAGTTTACCCTCTGGGTTAGAAGGTCAGATGGCAGTCGCTAAAAAACTAGCGTCTACACTAAATCTACAAATAAGTTGGCAAAACGGACCCCAGGCTCTCGGAGACGTGGCATAAGCCGGGAAAACGATAGGAAGAAGAACAATTAATTTAAAATTAAAATTAAAATAATTTATTCAGTAGCTCACGGGTAGTTACAATATCTGCACTGATGCCTCTTTTTAAGTGTACAAGACACTTGTGCTAAGAGAACAACAATGCGTTTGTTAGCGACGCGCACCCTGTTCGACATACTTTTGTTCTTTTTATACGTTGGCAACTGTTAGTTATTAAGGTTTTAAAAATAAGGTAGTTTTGTATTTTATAAGTTTACCCTATTTTCATTTTTGTTAACAGCGGCCAAGTCAGTTCGCCATTAGATAAGACCGATTCCGCTCGGCTCTGTACTCGAATTTTAATAAAGTACATGTCAAAGTGCATCCCCGTCTTTTTTATTGCTCGCGCCAGTGCCTACAAGCTACAGCGTTACTGATAACTCAATCGCGTTATTTCGTTCACAAACTTCTAACCATAGGATGTTATGGTTAAACTCTCTCATTGTGCCATATTGTACACACATTAAACCTATTCAAAACAGTTATTTATATAATACGACATCTAATCAGCTTACAGTTGCGCAGATCACAGGATGCCGATACTCATAATCCAAGCGTCGGCGGCTCCATATTTTCCCGGCCGGTGGGCTCGAAAATTACTCGAATTAGACGTGTGAACCGAGGCGTTATGATATTGCTACGCCATTTGAAACCTTGTCAAGAAGACAGTATGGTTCATAGGAATTTATTTAATCAGATTTATAAAACAGTCGCTTTATATAGAGACTTGCAGATATCGCATAACATAGGCAAATCCAATACATTTATTAATTAAAAATTCCTAAAACTATTACACTCAAACATAAATAAAACTCATCAAATAAAACTTAAGCGCTAACTAAAATCTAACCTATCTAACACAAAAAAAAAAATACAAACAAAAGTCAGCCATCCTACTCATCAAGAAACCCCAGCGTCACACGAGGCATTGTGCCTAAGACACTTGCCGCATTGCCCCGCTGTATAGCCAAACTAAGCCTCTGCGCGAAATATGCCCCCGCCCGAAGGTCGCCAGACACACCGACGAGCTTCTGCGATATCTCTTTCACTAGCTGTTTGGTGTCTGACGACCAAGGTCCAAAAGTCTCAACGGCAAGCGCCGCAAATACGTAATTATCCCGCAAAAACGCATATTTGCGGCACTTGACGGTTTGAGCGTCGTCCGCGGCAGCACCCGGCTTCCCGGCTGTGCGCCGAATATGAGAAGGCGCCAGGGTATCTACGCACGTGACGTCCCACGCTAAGGGCCGTCCCAAAAACCACGGTACCAGCGTACAACCATCAGGCCTTTTACCGTCTGCTGCGGATAGACCCACCGGCTCCAGGGTCGCTGGTATAGAGACGGTGCCTAGGGCTCTACGAACAAGGTCATTCAAAGTAGCGTGTCTAAACAAACGCCCGGCACTCGATTGACAAAAGAGCCCATGGCGCCCAAAAACGTCCACAGACCCCTGGCAACGGCTGCAACGATGCGGTTCGCAAACCTTTAACCCTAACCTAAGACCAACAGCAACACGCAATGCAGCGGGGTCCAAAACGGATCCGAGATTGCGCGACGGCAAAGCGCGCAGCCAGTGACTCGACTCAGGCTCCGAAATAGCCAACCAACGAGCACGCTCACTAGGGTCGTCAATGTTCTCCAAAAACTTCCTATGGGCTGCTTTTACTCGCACTAAGTCCCATGCGGTTTGGCTGGATTTTTCCGCTGGCGAGCTCTCGCCTGGGTTATCTACCCTCCAAGCTGCCTCTGCATCTACCAAGCCCGTCACCACCACATCAGCCGGATTAGCAACATTAAGGATCCCGCCGATGAGAAGTGTGGAGCTGTAAGCAGATGAGAGAAAAGTGGGAAGAGCCAGTTCACCCGAGGAGCGTATTCCCAGCCCGCCATACTTGATTGGAAGAGTAATTTGGGCCCACCCCGAAGAATCTAGAGAGACATTTAGAATTTTGGACATGGTCTCTTTTAAAACGTTGTCTACCGCTGAAGTCAAATCAGGGTATTTCCAAACTGGGCAGCATCGTATAACATAGGTACCTACTTAAACCGTGGAACCTTGAAATTCGTCATTCGCAAGTATGAATTAGTTAGGGGTGTTTCGTAAACCAAGTAAGTACGTCTAACTTTGGCTTACATTTCTGGCTTTAGTATTGAATTTATGCTGTTTATTCCATACATCAATTTGATTCTCATAATTATAATCATAGAATAAAAAATCAAAAAGTTCTAACCGGATATCTTCAAATCGTCCCTAAATTGTCATGGGTTTCATGATCTTCCGCGAAGATATGTGAATTTTCATGGCACAACGACAAAAGCAATAGACACACCAAATACACGAGCGAGACGGAGACGCGCATCAATCTTTTACATCACAAAGAGCTTTTCTTCTGCCGCTTCAATAAATGCAACACGATACTAGCATGGCGCTTGAGTTTCTTGACAGAGTGCGTAGCCAAGATGCCAATCGCTCACGCTCAGTCGCTAACGAAACGCAACTGTCATTGTCACACTAATAAGGAAGAGTGATAGAGAGAGGTAGCTACGATACGTTATTAAGCGTGAGCGATTGGCATCTTGGCTACGCACGCAGTTCACGTAATATACTACCAGCGTGCCAGGATGTCCATCGCTAACACTCAGTCGCGAATGAAACGGAACTGTCATTGTCACACTAATAAGGAAGAGTGATAGAGAGAGGTAGCTACGATACGTTATTAAGCGTGAGCGATTGGCATCTTGGCTACGCACGCAGTTCACGTAATATACTACCAGCGTGCCAGGATGTCCATCGCTAACGCTCAGTCGCGAATGAAACGGAACTGTCATTGTCGCACTAATATGGAAGAGTGACAGAGAGAGGTAACTAATTCTACGTAGCGTTAGTGATTGGCATCTTGGCTATGCACAGCCTGCGTTTTTATGACAAGCAGACAGAGACGAGAGGCCTGGTAGTATGTAAATACCGCCGCCAGTGGACACTGGCAACACCAAAGTGGTTCCAAGGGCGTTACCAGCCTCTAAGATGGTATGGGAGTAGACTGTGGCGTGTAACACTAGGTACACATGGTTACTAAAAGGTAATTAAACAATAAACTATAACCATTTATATTTAAGCGAATAAATGTTTTTTCCCGAGAGAGAGAAGTTTTTTATAACGAATCAGAGGTCAAAATTGAGAGACGGCCGCTGACTTGAATTATTCAGTTTGATTCACTTTTCCAAAGACCGCATTAAAATCGGTTCAGCCAAATGCGAGATTATAGCGGACAAACAAACAAATATACTGATGTAACTGTACCTCCTTACTTGTAGACGAAAATTACGTTTAGTACGCGGGCAAAGCCGCGGGAAAAAGCTAGTACATTATGATTACGAAGTGAGGTCGAAATATCGGGAGCTCACAAAAACATATATACATTGTAAATATCTCGTTTTAAATAGTAATTATATGTTGGTATTATTAAATAATACCATTTATAGGTACCAGACGAACCAGTTGTTTTTAAATACCACGGCGGTGGCAAACAAGCATACGGCCCGCCTGATGGAAATTGGTCACCGTAGTCTATGGACGCCTGCAACTCCAGGGGATTACATGCGCGTTACCGACCCATTATAATCTTGTGCACTCCTTTTTTGAAGAACTACATACTGTGATCTTTCGGGAAAACCTCAGCAGTTCTGCTAGTCATGCTAGGGCACACGGGGCTCAGGCTAGGTACTCACGAGACTTATGGAAGGTAGATTCAGCTTATATTAATGATAGCTCATGCTATGGGACTACAATTTTAATAGTAAGCACCGAAATAGCTATTTGAAAAATATGTCTATGATGGTGTAAAACCGGAAAAACATAATTACTTAGTAATACTTACTACTAGACTTAATTATGTGGTAGTGAATATACCGGGTGTTGCCTGTAATAGGATAGGAACAATTAATTGAATCGTAGGTAGTACTCAAACCTAACAACTTTTGAAAAGTATGTACTCTGTCACCTTCCTAAAGTTTTTTCCCAGTTTTTGACTCGGTAAAAAGTAATTGCATTCTGACTTTCAAACCCAGAGGGAAAACTAGGTCTGCACTAGGTTTAAGGTTAGCCCTAACACGCGCCACCGCTTCAACGTAAGCGAGGCCAACTTTCCCATCCGTAGGGCTAGTGGGTAGGGAGCTCACACGTCGGCTCTACACGACTGCGAGGAGAGTTAAGAATCATCTGGTTCTCGTTACGCTTGGTGCCCGGCAAACGTCAGGCGACCGGGGAGCGTTATGTTAGAATGCGCAAGCAATCCTGTGACGCTCCCATAAAGACATTGCGGGTGACGCCGGTGTGCTTTTAGTGGGTAGGCTCCTCCCCTCCCTCTAGCTAGGGCGAGTTCTGAGAGGAGAGAATCCCACATAACCCCCCTTGGTAATGGCCTTCCCCGGACCGGAAAAAAAAGGTTAGGTTAGCCCGGTTTCCTCGCAACTATTGGTTTACTGAAAACCAATAGTTGGTAAATATCAAATGATAAGTTCCGAAAGTCGTGTGCCTTACCACTCGGCTGTCAACGATCAACAAGCATTATTGTTATGATGTTACAAGCTTGCAAAACACACTGCCGAATTGCGCAGCAGCTCAATACCGCGAGGATCACGGGGGTGACGATAAAAGGCATTCAGGTGCACAATATGCACATGTACAAAGAATCTTTCGCTTTGACAACCCTAATGCACCAACGGAGATCCTTCGCGCCGGATATGCATTTGGAACTTACAGGTTAATATGGTTAATCAAAAAATTCTTTTATTTTTAAATAATATACAGTACCTACCCACCTACCTCTACCTACCTTAAATCTAAAATAGGTCCTTGAGGCATTGTACCTAGGATGCTGGCGGCATATCCTCGTTGTATCGCAATGCTGATACTGTGTGCGAAGAAGCCACCAGCTCTTCGGTCACCAGTTACATCAACCAGATGCTTTGCGATTTCTACAAAAAAACTTGCGTGCGCTGGGAGCGTAGTGGACCGACCTGGAGTTTGTTCTTTAAACTGAAAACTTGTGATACAGTATCTGTATTTTTATACACTAGTATATTGGTACCATGGGTTGTACGTAACCGTAGGCGATAGCGACTGCGCGATTCTTAAGTATGTCCGCTTCGCTTCTGTCAGAGTAGTTAGTGGGAGCGACACGGACATACATTCAAATCGCGCAGTCGCTAACGCCTACGGTTATATACAACTCATGGTAAGCACACTAGTCTCTACTTGCAACTACGCCCGCGTAGAAGTTTCAACTTCCACCCCCTTATTTGTTGATAATATCGCTTTCGAAGCTTAAAAAATATTTTTCCCAAAATTGTATGTTTGTATGTAATTTATATACGCACATATCATTAGTTCTCTAAAATGCCGTCAGTAACCATGACCAGCATCACCAACCAGCAGGAATTGACGGAACTGTACTTTTAACATTAGCTACTGAAAACAGTAGGTAATGAGTTTAAATTTGGAACAGCTGCCAAATTCAAGTGGGTGTCTATTCTAGATTCAAACGCCGCCATACCGAGCTATCATTTGTTTGTTTGCTTTTTACTGTTTACGAGTAGATATGGCAGACACTCAGTTTAGGTCCTAAACTTAATCCCGTTAAGACGTCATGGTAAGGCCCCTGAGCACAGTTAAGAACCTAAACTGAATCGCATTAAGACGTCATGGTTAGTCCTCAGTTGTATGGCAGCGACTCAGTTTAGGTCGTAAACTGGATTGCGTTAAGACGTTATGATAAGGCCCCTGGGTCCTGTGTACTGAGCATAGTTCAGAACCTAAACTGAATCGCGTTAAGACGTAATGTTAAGTTCCCAGGGGTTTTAGTCAAACTACTCATTTGACTGAATGGGATATCTATATCGTAATCACAACCTTTGACAAACAGGGACATGAGAATTCCGCGGAAATTCATATCCTTTTGTCATTTGTCAGTTTTATTGCGTCAAATCGCTCTCCATGCAGACCCGTCCGCGACACCTCTCAGTTTTGACTCGGGACAAATTAAATCAATTACCCGGCTTTGTCCGCTAATGCCCCCATTTGTTGCCTTTTTATTTGTCTTTGTGCTTCACAATGCCAATTTGGTCTGTTTGTCCGTGGATTATGACGTCATAATTATGGTTGAGGTTTAAAGTTGAGGAATGTGTTTTGTTTTGTAGTTTAAATTAAAAACTGACGTCTTTAAAACTTTTTTTTATATTTTACTTAACTAGTTATTTTAATACTTAATTGATTGTATAATCAATATATGAAATTAGTATAAGCAGTTATTTTGCAGTTCAGGAACGTTTGCAAAAGATACCAAACTCTTCCCGCCTGAGGTTGTATTTATTGCTTTAAAGTATGAACAGGCCTATACTGGTTCCAACAGAAATATATTGTTTTGGAACCAATTCAAAATCCGTGTTTATCACTGAAATAACGGTAGTTAAGTAGTAAACTGATCCTATGACAATAATTAAACATTTTAGTTGGGCTTCGTAGAGACGTAGCATTTTCGCTGTATACCTTGGGAAATAATATATACTATCCGCTACGCCCTTGCTCTACGAGCTGTCGTAGCTTAGCAGTAAATTTACGACAACGTAGGTACTACAGTCAAACCACGTTACCTCTCCCGAGGAAATGATCTGTCACACTTTAAAGTGTTATTTAAACCGTCAAACTTCTATGAATTTATGACGTTTACTTAACACTTTCACTGTATGTGCTGTCACAATCTAGGAAACTTAGCATAGACTCTATGAACTGAGCAAACTATGTATCTGCATTTTTTTCTTTCTCGAATATGTCCGCTTACTACAGAAAATCCTGACTTTCAGAGCGCAAGAATTTTATAGACCAAAAGCCGATTTTTTCGCTTTTCGATTACCTACAAAGAAACTCCCATAAAACTAAATCCCAACATTTTTTAACTTTTCTCTCTAAATGAAACGTCGCAAACAGAATGGAGGGCTCCAAATAAAATGAAAACAAAGCATCAATTTGTGAAG
The DNA here is from genome assembly GCA_949128165.1 of Lathronympha strigana. NCBI lineage: Eukaryota > Metazoa > Arthropoda > Insecta > Lepidoptera > Tortricidae > Lathronympha > Lathronympha strigana. Next base: position 5,866,100 of record OX421907.1, on the reverse strand, counting down.
CGACGTGACAGATGTCGTTTCCCGCGGAAAAAAGAATTAAATCAATAGAGTGCGGCTGTTTGGGCATTCCTGCGCCTAACTTAAATGAAGTGCGATTAAAAAGTTAGATCAGTTCACAATCGAGTTGCCTGTGCCCTAGTTTTAAGGTGTACAGTATTTTTGTGTACGACTGTGTTGTACATATTTTACACAATCGTAATCCTAGCAATAAAGATAACAAATGGGTTAACACTCGCGTATTTTTATCACAATAGGCGTGACATGTTTCGACTGCATCGGGCAGTCATCGTCGTACAGACAGAGTGGTGCTGTCACCTTCGCGGCATCACCGTTGCAGTTTAATATCAGTATGACTCTATGAAATTACGCTGCTGTCAATCACTAGGACGTTTAATTTAATTTTGTTACATAGGAGTAGTACCTAGTCAGAATAATAATAATAATACCTTTGAAGGATGACTCATACTAGAACAAGACGGGACGGGGTGGGACGGGAGAATCTGCCATAACGCAAAGTATGTAGTTAAAAAGTGAATTCTGTCTGCTTTTTTTATTGCTATAAGTACAGCAATCGAGTTAATCGGCGATCCTGCGATATAATAGAAACTATGTCGTAAAGACATAGCAAAAGTTTCGTTTCACCAGTGGTGGTTTAGTAACCACCACTGCTGAAACGAAACTTTTGCCTACTAAAAACGTACCTACTGTTCTTTATTTATGTGGTCGTCAGTAGGTAGCTGTTTGTGGTCAACGTCGAACTTTGCGCAAAGGATTAAAATGTCATTTAAACATTTACAACAGTATTACGGAAAATGTTGGTTCCCAGACCTTTTAACGCATTTAAACATGACTCACACTAGAACGGGACGAAGCGGGGCGGGACGGGACGATCTGTCACACTCTATAGAAATAATCACGTGAGAATCACTCACACTAGAATGGAACGGGACGGGACGGAGCGGGACGAGACGACCTGTCCGTTTCTATAGAAAACTTCACGTGACATCCGAGAGCTCTGTGATTATTTCTATAGAAATTGACATCGTCCTCATCCCGTCCCGTCCTAGTGTGAGTCATCCTTATTTGTACTTTAACTTTGAGTGTATTATATTTCGGCTAATCTTATGAAGAGCCGCAATATAATACACTACCTAACCATAGTCTTACCATCAAACACACCAATTTGATATCAACTAAATTAAGTACATATAAATACCTATATACCTATTATAAAATCTTCAACTAAACTAGAATACCTACTGAATCGTAGCGTGTACAAATCCGACGTAAAATGGCAACTCTAAAACTATGCTTTTTATTTCTTGAATATAAAACTTCGTTTCGCGCTCATAAATATCATGGAAACTATTTGAGACACGAAGGAAAAGATACGAAGAGAAAAATATTGATACATTGACAGCGCACTGTATATTTCATTGGCGTTTGCACTGTCTCAGAAAGAAATAAATTACAGACAGTCCCTTAGCATAGTCTCATTAATCTAGAATCCAATACTGTTTCAGATAACATCGCGAAAGAAAGAGGCAAGGACCTGTCGGCGCCGGACAGACTGGGATCAACATTAGCGTTTATGTACGACGCATACGATCAGTAAAAATGATGGGTTTTCCTTCTACTGAATGATCCCTAATTTTCTTTAGGTAACTAATGGTGTTAATTAACAGTGAACTCACGCCAACAATTACCTGACTTAAACCCGACTCTATCAACTACAACCATCAAATTGACAGCAGAAAACGGTATAACAATATTTTACCGAATATTATACTTTGGCGAATTTGATGGCTGTTTCAACCATAACCGGTTTAATGCAATCAAGCCTTAGTTAGATAAATATGTTTTTTTATGTAGGTAATTTGTGTGTCACACACAAGTGAATATAATAAAAGTAAGTAAGATTTCTCCTTAGTAATGTACAGGAAAAAATCTCGCCACATGTGCAAAAATAGTTAGACGAAGAAAAACGGTTATTCGACATCTTTTGTATGTTTCTTGAACGATAAAATAAACAACTAATAATTTCATAGCACACCAGCCTCAAAGTATAATTGTGGTTTATCGAATATGATTATGATAAACGAAAAATTCAATATGAGGATATAAATAAATCGTATTAAGTTAATGACTGATATGATACGTCTTCTTCTTCTTCCTAGCATTTTATCGGGTTACGCCACGGCTCATTAGGTTAATGATTGTTACGTGCTTTAACAAAATAGACATATTATGATATATTTTTGTATGAATTAAGCCTTAATTCAAAACCTAATGTAGCTCCATAAAATCAAAGTCCTCATTTTTGTTATAAATATCGCCATAAAGCACACGTTCACATACATTCGCGTCAATATTTATTGACCATCCGCAGCGGGCTTTATCACTGAACTGTCTTTTATTAGCTGTTGAAGTCTTGTCTGACGAGACTTTTTGCTAGTGAGATTGGCTGCGAATTCTTACGTTGAAGTTGTTACCGCTTTGTGTGGGAGTTTATCGCGCACTTAGTAAGTAAATACTTTTATGTGGTAACATTGTAGTTGGCTTCCCTCCAAAACTGACACGCCAGATATTCCAAAGAAGCTAAGAAAATGTAGCAGGTGATCGTACATAAGTATGAATCTCCTACTTGCATTCAGCAATAGATACTTTAAAATGTGCGAATCTAAATAATACATCTGAATAATAAAATTAAATTAATAAATCTATGTTGGTGTAATTATTACTTTTGACTGTTAAATCGACGTGTACCTTGAAAGGAATTAGATAATTTTTATTATTTAGCCTTGCTACTCAATAGTGGGTTAAATTAAGTATCGAGCTGTTTTTTTAAACCTGACTTTAGATCGAAAACACGTTAACAATACCTACGTCCATTTGCATTTATTTTAAGATTATCAATGCAAAGAAAAAGCTTTACAAAAAGAAAACTATTGCTACTACTACTACTATAGGTCAGCACACCCAGGCCTCCAAATTTGTATAATCTTCTGAATCTAGAAATTAACCAAATATCCATCTTAACATAGTACCTCTCGTTACATTTCAAAAACCCATCAGGAACCCATTTAATTAACTTTAGAATGCCTCATCGTCCTTTCATCTGCCCCGGAAGTTCCGATTGCTCCAATTCGTCCGTTACATTTTTAGATTAGTCGGTGCGTGTAAAAGGTCCTTTATTCGTCCGTTGATTACCGACTGAAATTATCTGCCTATACCGTAGATTCAAAAAACGTTAGATGCGTACAGATCAATGCATAAAAGCTACCACGTTTTTTATAAGGGTTCCGTAGTTAACTAGGAATCCTTATAGTTTCGCCATGTCTGTCATGTCATGTCCGTCCGTCCCGTCCGTCTGCGGCTTAGCTCAGTGACCGTTAGGAGTAGAAAGCTGTAATTTGGTATATTGTATACATATATCAATCATGCCAACAAAGTGGTAAAATAAATAATTGATTGATTGCGCTAGTTATTACATATTCATAATCGTCATCGGTCTTTTTATCATTGGAATGATGATTTAAACCGAATCCAAAAAAGTGCGACACCAGCCGCCCGATTCGCAACGCTGACTATGTCGGCGACATATAGTATAGGTATATGTCGGCTGCAGACTATTCATAAAAATTGTCGCAATGTCAGCGCGGTGAAACAGGCGGCAGGACTGGTCTGTGGGTAGGTATGGTTCTATTATGTTTTATATAATACCAATATCACTCAGACTAGTCTGCAAATATTCATTCACTTAGTTCACAAACAATAAATTGAAGTTCAAATAAAGAATATCTTTAATTACGCGATTAAGGAGAATTTGCTGTGAATGTTTTATTTATAAAGTCCAAGCATTTTGTTTTGTGCTGTTCGGATACTACGAAAAAATATAAACATACAGCATTTTCGCATCTGCCTGTGTCTTAAATAAATCTACGGCCTGTAGGGGCACTAACGTACCTTATTGGATTAACAACGACTTTGATCTCCGTCGCTCTGAAGACGTTTAAGGTAATAAAAAGTTCGTAATTCTTTAAAACGGGTCTTGTTAGTGAAAAAGGAAATTTTTCCTAAATGGTTTATTGGGAGCGCTGTAAACGAGTTTCTGAAGTTTATTGAAGTGTTGGAAGTATTTGGAGCTTTTATTCATTTCTCAGTGAATTTATTAAGGACACTAAGTTTGCTTGTTATCCGAGGACGCGGCCTAAGATTATCGACTTTTTATCGCGTTTCAAGATAAATTTACAATCATCCTATCTGTGCATTCTGTTGAAAAACCTTGGAAGTATATAAGTTGCTTGAAGACTACGTTAATCTAAATTGCATATTTCTACACAAAACAGGGTGTGCAGACTAGAAACCAATCGCTAACGCTCAGTAGCGAACGAAACGGAACTTTCTTTAACGCACTAATAAGAAAGAGTGATAGAGAGAGATAACTACGCTACACTACAGAGCGTGAGCAATTGCCATCTTGTCTACGCACCTAGAACAGCACACTATAGCACAGAACTAGACAAACAAATTTAATGATAACTGTGTTTATTATGGCGTTGCCTCTGGCTTGCCGTGATTAACACGCTTGGTAGTGTAAAATACATAAGATAAGTTCACACTGTCTACAGCCGGGCTACAGGTCGGGTCTTTATCGTTTAAAATGGCAATGTAAAGTAATAACCTGCAAGTTGCATCGATTAGTTGAAACGCGACTTTCTACCTAGCTGTCACGTTTAAATGAGTATGTGTCGATAAAGTTACAACCAGCGTAACTATGCACATCTAGTCACAGTTTACTCGCCAGCATTCCCACATAACCATTTGTTCCCAAAACTGCAGATAACCAGTGCACAGCCAGGTAGTGTTTGGACAAGCCCGCATCGAGTCAATCGCCGATCTAACGAACAAACAGACAGATAGGTCGCAATTAGAGAATGGATTGTTTCCTCGTCGCGCAATGTTTGTGGATCACATCGAGAGCAGAGGGCGTAGAGATGGCATATCAACTATGCAACTGATCTAATAGATTGAAACGAGTCGGACAGATCGCCAACAAAAGCTATGTTGGGTGCGACTCCAGAGGAGAAGTGGCCGGAATCAAAGGTCAGACTCAGAAAGGACTCTGTCGTGGAGGATCGTAATAAACTTGAACCGAAATGCAAACCGTACATTTTTGTTGGTTACGAACGAACGGATATCCTCTTATAGATCCCGCTTATCCTACTAAATGTATAGTTTCGCGTAATATCGTGTTTGTTCTACAAGGACATGGTTCATTAACCTGCAGTCAACGAGCTGACTCGCGTATATGATCATTAGTAATGAATCTGAAAAGGCAGGAATTCAGATGGTGGAATCCGTTGACGTCACAGAAGAGTCCGAACCAGCGAAGACCAAATGCACGACGAGGATGATACCTACAATGATAAATCCAGATCCAGTCGTACCTCAGATGAAGATTACGTCCAAAACGTCATCTGAGCAGCGAATTTGAGGAAGGGTACTTTACTGCATTCACCACCGATGCGAGTTGCGGCGCGGAAACGCTAATTACCGTTAGATGTTTCGGCGAACGGCCATACTTATAGCGAAGATTATCGACCAACATCTCAAGAGGCTCTCACTACGAAGTTGTGGTTGGATCAAGGGTCAGATCCACAAGGCGGTAATCCTGGACGCGGCGCGCATACCTAGTCTGTGTCTGCGCGGTTCCCCTCTTTGCGGCCCTAACCACCGGCATCCTGGGCCCAGCCCCGTTACCGGAAATAATCATGCTACCTTTTTTGTATGTTTTGCTGCTGAAACATCTGAAGAAAACATCGAAAAGTTTGAAGGCGCCAATAACAAAAGAGTGAGCCCTCTACTTGCTCATTATCTATCCCCCGTTGCAGGGTTGTATGCAAACGATGGTTTTTGCTAATCAGCCATCTAACGGTTCTGCATTATGCTGCCCTGAATTATTGCCAGTGCATGCTAATGCTGCTAATCTAAATGCAAATCTGCATCTACACGGTAATTACGATCAAGATACGGCTACTGTGCGGTGCGCCGTCAAAACTATGGTGTAGATAACGAATGGCTCGTATGGCCAGGCAAATTAATTTGGACACTGGTGTGAGATTTGGATAACATTACATAATCCAAAGGAACTAATCATTTTATAGAAAAGAACATGCCTTATGGGAAAATAGAGGTTACCGAATGGAAATGCTTTGTATTAGGAAACACTGATAAGTCCATGCATGTGCCTTTGAAATTGAGAAATTCCTTCTGTTTCTTATGGGCTTCCCTCTAAAATCAAAAGAATTATTCAATGGTGATATCAATGGATAATCCTCGGTAATTTTAAACACAGAAATTATCATCATAATTTTATTCATAATTCTTGAAGTAATCACGTAACAAACATGCAAACATAAAAAAGTAAGTGATGTTTTTATTGTGATATGTTATTGTAAGTGTTACTGAATAAAGTTTCATCTATCTATATATCTATAAAAAAATGTCTCTTCTTAATGTTTTCCCGGCTTAAGGATGACTCACACTAGAACGGGACGGGACGGGACGGGGCGGGCTGGGATAATCTTTCAATTTCTATAGAAAGCGTCACGTGACATCCGAGGACTCCGAGCTATCACGTGATTCTTTCTATAGAAACTGTCAAATTTTCCCGTCCCGCCCCGTCCCGTCCCGTGCTAGTGTGAGTCATCCTTTATAGAGCCTAGGTTTCGCCTTGGCAACTAATTCCAAGATTTGACGTGGGCGTAAGTTTTACGAAAGTGACTACGAAGCTAATAACCCAGAGGGTAAAGTAGGCCTTATTAGGATTGGTCCTCACGACAATGTTTCCCTTCACAGCTACTGAATGATGAATATCCAATGAATTTTTTACATAAGTTCTCATAAACTCATTGGTAGGAACCGGGGTTTGAACCCGCGACCGTCGGACTGAAAGTCACACATTCTTGCCGCAGGGCACCCAACGCTCACCACAAAATGTATACAGCTAAATTAATATCCTCCTTTTTTTGATGTTGGCTGAAAAGAACATTACTTGCTGAACATTAGAAACGTTCTCTCTCTCTTTCCATCAAGCTGAAGGTGGCACAACTAGATGAGTTTTACAAAATATTAATTATTTATTTAGGTAGTTATCTGATTTCTGCATCAAGAGTTACAGGTAACCAACTATCATTGAAATCAAATTGATTAACTATAATCAGTCGATCAAAGTTTTTATCATATTTAATATCGTTGCAGCAAGTATACGTCCCTGATTACAAATATTAAAACGAATGATAAATACAAAGCATAATAAAAACGGAACAATAAAACCGGTATATACCTACCTTAGTTTTTATAGTAAAATATACTCAAGGTTTACGAGGCATAAAAATCTCGTTTGTATGCTCCAGAGTGTTTTTAAAATTTTAAAAGCCACGGTTGTATTTATGGGAGCTGCCCTGGGAAAATGTTACGGTGTCCGTGCCTTGAAGTTTGTTGCCTACTTCCTTATTTAAGCTTTTGCTTGCTTAGTAGGATATCGAGCGCAATACATTCGTTTTCAAAAGCGTCGAATAAAATACAGTACGTGAACAACCATGTGCTCCTTTCAAACATAGTTAAAAATAAGTAAAACAAACAGCCTTGTAACAAAACTAAATAATTTAGTACTAAATCATTAAGTTATAAAAAACGTGCAGGCCCTTAATCCGTCGGTCTCTTGCCACCATCAACGTGCCTGCTTGCCTTGGTTTCTTGGAGTTTCGTAGACACACAGGACTGTCCCACCTCTAACTAACTATAAAGTAAAAGCGGGATCAGCGGCTGAAAGCGCCGAAGTTTTAAAACTTCATCAATACCTATAAGAGCCTGGGTATATATATTTTGTTATGTTTAGTTGTTATATTTGAAATAGTTATTTGAAATAAATTGTTTTATTACTAACTATAAGCTTAAATGGATGTCTCCATGATACGAAAGAAAAAGTGACCAAGACCCTCCAGTGCCCAGGGCAGAGGTCCCTACGTCAGGGCAGAGATTACATCCTACATCTTCTGACCTGAGAATTTTAACCTTATTTTACAGTATTCGCTATGTATGACACAATCTTATTTACCTATAAACAACTCTGTACAACAACTAACACAGAGAGTTAAACTGACTCCAAAAACACAGTCCTGCACTGTGTCATGCCAGCATATTTTATCTAACCCGCGTATGCAACTGAATGCATTAATTCCCACACCTGGATATTTCGGCAAAAAACCACGAGCAGACTGGAAGAGGACAAAGCACACAATTTATCGTCCACCTCTGTGCCCAAAACATGCGGCTGTGGATATAAAGTTTGGTCAAAATCTGGATAAGACTTAACTTTAATTGCTAATTGAAATGAAATAGGTACTGTATAACGGATTAAATTTCGTATCCTAAATACATGTCCGCGTCTCAAGTCCAGTGAGTCTGGAATGAAGATGATAGGAATGATGTCTTTAATTCTCTGACAAAGAGGATAAATCCCATCGTCGGTCGTTATAAGTCTTTTAGGTAGTATAAGCGACGTAACGGGCTCTCTTGTCGTACAGGTCGGGCAATGAGTTATGAGCGCAGTGCAGTGTAGCGCAGTCTCTTTTGGGTTAGAGGAGCGAGATGGGTTTATGCGCAAACCACTCCACCATTTTCGCCAAGCGCTCATAACTCTTTGCGAGACCTACTCGTATAGTCGCTTTCGTCTACAAATAAGAAAAACGCTAGGGTTGCCTACAAACGTAGCGGGTAGGAACCGATGGCTGCGAAAGTGTTATCTTTACATTATTGCTTTTGTTGTTGGTGCCGTATATTGGTGGGTAACACAGATTTAGGCGCCAGCAGATATATCGGAGCATACAAAGTGCTAAAAAATATCTAATCAATGCACTACCGCCTTGACAATAGAGCCGGGTTCAGATATTTGTGAGTGCCTTGGCCGCTCCAGTGCGACCGGATGTAATCGCAATGCTAATTGCGTGGCAATTTTGAAACATGACGATACTGCAGCTATTTTGATCGTGCCATTTGTAGACAAATGGTCCTCGCTATCAATACGAGCGACCCTTTGCCCGCGGTAACATAGTTATACAAAAAATTAATATTGATTAATGATGTCCGAACGAAACGACATCACTGCCATGTATGTACGGTCGTGGTGTCTGTTTAAATATTGGATTTTATAAATGTGTTTGGACTTAAACATACGGTCCCCGCAAAGATAGCTTAGCGCCACCTGCGACAAACAGGGTTAGCTGACTAACCCAGAGTTAGCTGTTAAATTCCATACTTTAAACGTTAAATTTCGGGTTAATTAGTTAACCCTGGTGATACAAGTGGTGGCTTAGTCACTCAGTTTACCAAGGAAAACGACAGAAATCATCGCTCGTTACCACTCCATTTTCGCACCACGCAAAAAACAGGATGTAACAAAAGTCTCAAACGATACTTCAACAGCTGATAAGGTAACTGCGATGCAAATGGAAAATTTACGTAATTGGTTTTTTTTTACTTTGTTTGGAGATAAGTGCATTTTCAATCAGCTGGTCCATACAAATGTAAAAAGTTTTACTACTTAAAAATGAATAGAGTTACCAGCTGTCATCAACACCTTCCTTGCAGAGCCTGAATAACATGAAGGTAAATAGAATATAAATGTAATAAAATAACAATTCCATTACACCACTCAGCTGCGCCCCAGTTTTCGCTTAGACATCCGTGTCCGCGATAAACAATGCGCGGCGCAACTTTCCCTTTGTGGTGGCTTTTTCAGTAATGTACTACATTCTACCGCCTGCAGCAGAGGCTTTTTGTTTCACTGCCCTCTTTTGCGGCTGGTGTTAGTTTAATTGTTAATCTCATCGGGGGTGTGACATTGTGGGCTGATTATTTAGCGCAAAAAATTAAAGGTATACGTTAAATAGCTACGCTTTCAGTTAAAGCAGTTTGTGATTGCAAGCGATGGTAATATTCCGTGTATTGTCCGCATTTTTTATTTATTGTTTTAAGAACATTTATTTATAAAAACAAATACTAAAGATATTTGTACGGTCGGCTTTAATATGTTCCGAAGTGTATTGATATTAATGGACGTGACTGTATCCTACTAATGAATTTATCAATTCCGTGTTTCACCTCCCTCACTATCCTTTTAAACTTTTTATTGACTAGAGGGGAAAGTAATTTGACCTTTAGGTTTTGACTTGTTTCTTCACGTCAGATGAGTAGTATATACCTATGGTTTTGAGTAAAATATATAATTAAAAGTTGATCATAATGTATATATCCTAGAAATATACATTTTCATTATTGAACATTTCGTTCATCGACAGTAGTACCCACTAAATTAAATTTTTATTCTCTATTAATATTGTACCTTAAAAAACCAGCACATATTCCAGGAATCCGTTACGCCTCTCTCCATATTAATTACAGACTATACAATCGACTCGCTCTAAATTATATCTAAGCAACACCTTGTATTCTGAGTTCCCGAACGTCACTTAAAAATTAATAAAGGGACACTTTTGACAAACAGTAATTACAGGGGCATCGTTTTACAGTGGCATCGATGAAATTGTAAAGGAATGAGATATCTCAGGGCGTTATTAAAAAGGAAGCGACCGCCTGCGTCCGTTCTCTCATTACTTATTTAGACTCGATCGGATTGTCGTGTCTGTCGTTCGGCGGTGTGGTACAAGTGGCAAATAAAGCATTATTAGATTAACAATTATTAATTATTAGAATAGCAATTATTAGATTTGAATTATCCAGAAAATGTAAAATGTTAAAATATCAAAGCGATTTGCGATATTGCAATTGCACTGGGAAACCTGTAAATGGGCGTTTTGCTTTAAAGTTGTCCCAACAAGTTTTTTTTTTTAATTTGAAACAGTTTATGTGATTTCTGCTTAGAATCGCGAGTTCTTTCGATCCTAGTAGAAGAAAAAAACGTGTCCCAAGGTTATAAGGTTACCAGTTCTTCATCGATTTTGTATGGCGCTGATGTAATGGAAGCGTCGAAAAACGTGTGGAAAGTTTGAGGCACTTTTGCTTCTACTAGAGTCTAAAGAGCTAGAGATTCTAAGTAGAAATCACACTCGGCGGTGCAAGTAGCCCCTAGTATAGTAGAACTCTAGAAAATAATATATAGACCCTTATTCCGATTGAGGAAAGTGCAAAACTGTTAACACATATTTATCTTGACGTCAACCTGCAGTGATAGAAGACCTGTGGCCAAGAAGCAGTAAGATGATGGACCTAGAGAATAAGAATATGAACTAAGAACGCAAGAAGAAGAAGAATGGTGTTTAACTCTTGGATGAATAATAAGTACGGATTTACGGAAACATAATTACCGCTTAAAACGTACTTACTCAAAAAAATGGTGCCGGCTGGTGTTGCCAAACTGATTTTACCCATCCAAAACAAGTAAACTTCGGGTTCGAATCCTGGAAAGGGCATTTATTTATGTGGTTGTCACGAATATTTGTTCCTTAGTTATACATTTCTATGTATTGGTACATGTATGTATTTATCTATATAAGTATGTATATCGTCGTCTAGTACCCATAGTACAAGTTTTGCTTAGTTTGGGACTAGTTCAATCTGTATGAGATTATCCCCAAATATTTATTTAAGTATTTATATTTGACTGGTTAACTACAAGAAATTTTGGTTTTAAGGACGTAAAAAGTAAAACACACTATTAATCGACTTTTATTAGGCGTTATCAGTCAATTTATATAAGTAAATTTATATAAGGTCTAACTGCAAATGCCGATGACTGCTGATAATGATGAGGTATTTCCGTGGTACTAACATGCAAATGATCTACGTCACTTGTGCCACGGCGCACTGAAGAGCTTTTAAAACTTACCCCTTATTTTCGCACTTTGAGCACTTTAAGGGATTACTCCCCTCCGTATAACTTCAGTTTCAGGCTTACGAGTTTACCTAAAATGTGACTTGTGCTCAGTTATTGACAGGGCATGTGGAAATATGAATTGAAAACATGAATATGTTACACAATAAGGATTAAAATTATGAATGATTTTTCGTTAGAACCTTCCAATGTCGCAATTTTCACTAATTTAAGGATGACTAGCATGGGACGGGACGGGGCGGGACGGGAAAATCTGTCAATTTCTAAGTAAGAATCACGTGATAGCTCGGATCCCTCGAATGTCACTTGACGCTTTCTATAGAAATTGACAGATTTTCCCGTCCCGCCCCGTCCCGTCCCGTTCTAGCGTGAGGCATCCTTAAATGGGGTTGACACTCTAGGTTCATGCGGTCCCAGCGCATGCAAGTTTTTCGTAGAGATCGCGAAACGTCTGGTTTATGTAACTGGTGACCGAAGAGCTGGTGGCTTCCTCGCACAACGTATCAATGCGATACATCGAGGAAATGCCGCTAGCATCCTAGGTACAATGCCTCAAGGACCTATTTTAGACTTAAGGTAGGGAGAGGTAGGTTAAAAAAAAACAATGATACAACTTTACTATAGACAGTAATTGCAGAATTTATGAATTATGGTAACCAGAGCTGCTTGCTGAGTAGCAATCATTATCTATTAATTGATAAATGGATAAAAGTTTGATTGAATTAATGTCTTATCCACAAAGTGATTTTTTTTATCGCATTTTATACAATAAATACGAATCTAACGGAATTACACACTTAGTGTTGACGAAAAACATTGACATATTTACGCAACTTACAAATAACAATAAGTAAATCAAATAAGTAAGTAAAATTAAGAAAGCCGTTTAGCGAGTCAAAAACCATCACGATCACGACAGCGGGGCTAAGATGCCAAGCTGATATCCTGATAATTGCTGGATAAGACGATAGTTTGTCGGCACGTTCTAACAATTTTTGATAATTTTAAACAGTTCTGTCAAATGTCTTTGCATTTGGCAGCTGTCACCGTCGCGCTATCCGCAGTTTATCAACTTATAGCATTATCCTATGAAATTCGTGGATAACCATCTTAGGCCCGCTGTATAGGAGTTAAAATATAAATGACAGACAGATACCTAAATACAAGCGTCAATTTAAGAACACCTTTTTTTTAAACTAGCTTGCTCTTAAGGATGACTCGCACTAGAACGGACCGGCCCGGGCCGGTCTGTCAGTTTCTATAGAAAACGTCACGTGACCTCCGAGGTCTCCGAGCTCGGCCGTGATTACTTCTATAGGAATCGACAGAACGTCCCGTCCCGCCCCGTCCCGTCCCGTTCTAGTGTGAGTCATCCTTTAGGCGCCGCATGAAAGGAATAGAGAAACATTAATATGCATAGAGAAATGTCGCAATTTATGTCCGCGCTTTGACCACAACATACAATTTAGCTTAAACGCGACACTTAAGTAAACTACATAATTTCCTGTCTCTTTGCAAAAGTATTTAGATACTAGCTGATGCCCGCGGCTTTGTACGCGGATCATTTTTGTTTTGGTGGAAATGATTTTCAAAATTTCAGTTTTTACAGTACCTATTACGCCTCCTGAACCCTCCTTCTGACCCTTAATTGCTTTCATACTCTACAAAAGGTCACGAATAAATCCATGTGATTGAAATAAAACGTACTCGTATGTATTTTTGCATATAATCATATAAATATTTAACTCATACTTAAAATATAGCGTTTCCTTACAAAGTTGAAACTTTCTTTTAATCATAATGTTAGGCCAGCATTACACCTGGTAAGTTTTTCTTACGTATTTAAGTAGCCGCAGCTATATGCAAGGAAAGGACATGAATATTCGAAATGGGTAGTTGATAATGAAAAAATATAAGATTACCCGTCCGCAACCATTGTCACTAATTGGCTTGTGAGAGTAGCGCGACATGTCTTTGGTTTAATTAGCAAAGTCATAATATAGGTAGGTAGTTGAGAATCCAGTGATCTCTGATAACCACGTGGAAATTCTCACATCTTTGATGGCTGTAGTAGTATGCGTTGTCTCGCTTTCTGACCTGCTCCAACCGCGCGCGCTAAGTACCCTCCAGGCGCCGATGGGCACGCATTTTTGTTAAGCGTTTACCATGTTGGCATTTCCCATACAAAGTTTGACCCCTCTTTTCAGGCCCTTAACAATAAAAAGTATTTCTTTAACCTATAACTTTACAGGAGATCCCCTTAACGTGCCAGTGAAGGTTGCATGTAAATCCAATCAGCCGTTTCGACGTGATGCTCGAACAAATAAACAGGACAGGCAGACAGACAAACAGACAAAAATTCTAAAAATCATTCAAATGTGTTCTGTTATCAATTCTAATAGCTCGATCCGCACTCATTGTTTTTCAAATATCTTCAATGAACAATTTTTCGACCCTACTCTGCTTTATTATATGTAAGGAGTACAGCTGGGCTAAGATGCCAAACTGTTATCCTAATAATTGCTGGATAAGGCGATAGTTTGTCGGCACGTTCTGACAATTTCTGATAATTTTAAACAGTTCTGTCAAATATCTTTGCATTTGGCAGCTGTCACCGTCACGCTATCCGTACAACTTGTCAGTTTATCAACTTATAGCATTCGTGGATAACCATCTCAGGCCCGCAGGTAGATTGAAATGAACTATACTTAATCCAAGCCGATTTCAAATACAGATCAATAAAGAGAGGTATGGGCACAGCGGATGCATATCGTTTAGTGTGGTAGGGCACAGCACAACGAATGTCGTCTCGCTCAAATCTGGAGCAGAGTCCATCTGGGGAAGTACCTCCACCTTACAGAAAACCGCAGTTAAATAACACTAGACCCTACTCATAGTGTTGTGTTTCTGTTGGTGAGTAAGGTCACCAGAGCTCCAAGAGGATTCGCTATGTTGACAGCTGAGGACCCACGGAGCAAAGCCTTTGGCCAATTTAGCTATCAACACAGCAAATCATACTTCTTTTTAAAGGGTCGGCAACGCGCATTTAACACCCCTGGTGTTGCAGGCGTCCATAGGCTACGGTGACAGGTTGTTTCTCACCGTCGTAGTATAAAAAAAAAGCTTAAAATGTTATAACCCAAGTATATACAGTTGCGTTATTGTGTCTTTGCAATGTTATTTCAGAGCCGTCATTTTTGTAAACAGACTTAATAAAGCCATTTGCACACGTACAATTGACACTAACCATAGTTAGTCACCCCTAGCGTGAATTTTATACCCGCAGCGGTACACTAAACGCTGGCGAGAGTTCACTTAAGGCAAACCAGTGTAACTTCATCTTTAATTTTTAGATTAATTTATCCTACGTAGGTAATTGGGCCGTTTTACTTTATAGCGACTATGATTTGTCTCCGCGCTGAAAGGTGTCGGATTTAGAATTTAATTATTATGTTTTATAGGTGGTAAATGCCCAAAATTTTAGTTTACCTTATCAGTACACTATACTAAGTTGTTATTTCCCTGGTTAGTTAGTAATTGTGATCTTACCTACATATATTATTAAACTCAAAACTCTGTGACAGAGTGGTCAGTCGGAAGGCTGTCTTCACTAAAAAGGGCCACTCTGTCTGCTCTATTCTTCAGCCGCCCATCAAACAACAAAAATTACCAATGAATTTAAATTTTACGGCTTAAGAAATAAAATTCAATTTCAATTCAATTAAAATCGTACGAAACAAAAGAAATGCAATTCTATTAAAATTTAACAGTTTCAATTTCATTGAAGTGGATGTTGCCTTTTCTTTTGGGCGACAGGAGGTTATCAAATTTCAAAACTAACTTCACAATAATTATGTTTTTCATATGTCATCGTTTCACCATCATTTTAGCCGACTTGTAGTGATTACAAAGATTTTGATATATATTTTTAAGGAATAAGAGATCTTATTTACTAGACATATGAGGCGAATGCGGTCGATAGATAATGTTATAACATTGCAAGTTTGATTGGTCGGCATTCTGGCTTTTGTGGCAGTATTACCGTCTATTTCAAGAATTGTCTTGTAAAATTACTACCTGTCACAGTTAAAATGACGAGGTTTGATAACTGGCAAGGTGTATTTTATCGTTTAAATGTGCTATTATTTGTGATTAAAGGGTGTAGTGTTGGTTAGAGGACATTTACCTACAACGGGCTGTTTATTGTACCTAAAAATCTTGTACATATCAGAAACTGTTACATATAGAATATTATAGTAAACGCATCGATAATGGATCGTGTATACGCTATCACTATATGCAAGATATCAACATTAAGTCGTTTATACCTTATTGTTGGCACCATTTCATCAAGCTGCAAAATATTGAGATTTTTAGTGGGTTTTGTTTTGTCGATCCGAAATGGCGATGGAACAAAAGAGGTTGGGTCTATATTGTTAGATGTTTAGTTTTGAGTTAACCATTAATCAAGCTAACTATATATATATACATATAAACCAAATATTTAGTTGTTATTCCAGAGATATTTAAGTTTTATGTTTGAATGATATTGGACTAGTTTTCCCTGGGACGTCCCATTATCGGTCCAAAAGAGATGTTTTTTTTTGCCTACTATTTTGAAACCCAACATGATTTCTTACATAAATATAAATTAAGAGTAGGACTTTCAACTTTTAACATATTTAGTCCAGGGTGCGTAGCCAAGATGCCAATCGCTCACGCTCAGTCGCTAACGAAACACAACTGTCATTGTCACACTAATAAGAAAGAGTGATAGAGACAGAGAGAGGTAGCTACGATACGTTATTAAGCGTGAGTGATTGACATCTTGGCTACGCACGCAGGTATCAGAGAAATATTTATTTATTTATTATTTATTTTAAACTTTACTGCACGTAAAAAAAGTGTACAAAAGGCGGACTTAATGCCTTTGGGCATTCTCTACCAGTCAACCATAGGGCCAAACAGAAATAATGGTGGGTGCAGTGAAAATAATTAAATATCAAAAATACTCCCAATCTGCTCTTAAATGTCCCATGATCGGGACAGTTATTACTTTTTAATACATTACTTACACGAAACAAGACGAGTAGGTAAAATAATAATAATATACTTTATTGCACACAACAAAAATAACACAGTAACACAGTATGGTATGGAGTATGACGAGGTAGGTAACAACAGGCGAACTTATCGCTAGATAGCGATCTCTTCCAGACAACCTTCAGACAGCGAAACGGCGATATTAAGTTAGGTAAACGGGCGGTGCAAACGTAAGGAAAATACCTACACAAGTTAAAAATTAAGACGGGAAAAAGACAAATAAAGACCAGTCCAGATGTGGCACTGGCCCCCTGTGGAAAATATTATCTACTATCCTATAACAAATTCAGAAATACGTAAAGAGAAACTTAGTCTCTTGCTTGCTCCGAGAAATTATTTCGACCCTCCTTTATAACGTTTTATCGCTTGTACAATTGTCAAATGTAAATTATATTTTTCCAATATTCAGACATCAAACGATACTCAATTAACCAGTGCTAAAATAGAACTGCGATGTTTCAAGCAAAATACAGTGGCATAAACGGTGCCGTGCTAACCGCCAATTATTACCTACAGACGGAGATATAATTAATAAATATAAGTGGCTACTGGCAACCTATACTCCGCGCCGTTATTAGATTCCAAAAAAAACTAACCTCACTCGCTCCCTTTCTCATGTGTTTATGAAACTAAAAAAAGCCAAAAGCTATTTATTGCTAATTTTGATGCTTGAGTAAAAATATTTTACTTAGTTACATGATTAAAAAAGAATAAGGGAGTGAGTGAGGTTAGTTTTTTGGAATATAATTACGGCGCCTACATACATGGGCCTAGAAGATATAACCATAACTGCCATAACGGATCACCGCTTATTATTTGTTTAAATAAAAAAAGTTTGAGAAAATACTCTAAGATTCTAACACTTTTGAGGCGTTGTCATTGGTACAAATTAAGGCGTATTCGAATTTGAAAAATCTCAAAAATTTGCGAAACAACTATCATGGTCAGTATGAAAAAAGCTATTTATTGCTAATTTTGATGCTTGAGTAAAAATATTTTACTTAGTTACATGATTAAAAAAGAATAAGGGAGTGAGTGAGGTTAGTTTTTTGGAATATAATTACGGCGCCTACATACATGGGCCTAGAAGATATAACCATAACTGCCATAACGGATCACCGCTTATTATTTGTTTAAATAAAAAAAGTTTGAGAAAATACTCTAAGATTCTAACACTTTTGAGGCGTTGTCATTGGTACAAATTAAGGCGTATTCGAATTTGAAAAATCTCAAAAATTTGCGAAACAACTATCATGGTCAGTATGAAATCAGGCTAACCATTACATTCAACAAGACCTCCGAAACTTACTTGGAGTCAATCGAGATCAAGTTAAGTTTGCACCGATTATGAAATAAGAAACTACGCATCAAGTGTTATTTTAAACGTCAAACTTCCATGAAATTATGTGGTCTGTTTAACACTTTCAAAGTCTGTGCTATCAAAATCTATGAAAACTTAGCTTAGTCCGTGTTGATACGCTTATCTCACTAAATGAGGCTCAGTAATATTTCACGGCCTTCCACGACTTTGGTTTGGCGCCTCCTTGTCTGAAATCCGACCCCAGAGTCCGCTGAAATCAGTGGACCATGTAGGTACGTACATGATTGGTCCCGATAAACTAACCAAACATTAACCTAATAATTCCTGAAGATATAATGATAAGAGTAAATAACTATTAGAACGATGTATTATTGTTATTAAATGTGAAACTACTTTTGATTCTTATTGTATTTTGTAACATAATACTTATAGTCCATGAGTCAATTTACAAAAATCTGTCAAGTGACCAATGTTTATATTTTGCCAGTAACTATAGGCATGGAAACCTACCTACCTTTCACCTTTAATTTACCTACTTTTACACATAACTGTATGGTACCTACCTCTGTGTAAAAAAAATACTTAATATGTAAGTTTGTATTATTATCGTGGATAGAGAAAAAAATATCCTGGGACGCAGAGTCAAGGAAATACACAGTAAAACAAATACATATATTATATTTCAAGCCTTATTTACCAAACAACACTGA
This sequence comes from Lathronympha strigana, assembly GCA_949128165.1. NCBI lineage: Eukaryota > Metazoa > Arthropoda > Insecta > Lepidoptera > Tortricidae > Lathronympha > Lathronympha strigana. The sequence continues at coordinate 5,847,049 of OX421907.1, read as the reverse complement.
AACGTGTCCTCAAAAAACAGACAAATGGCCCCATTTCTCCCGTGGTCAAACCTCGGTAATAAAATATCGCACCTTTGTCCCGGGACGCTTTGTTCCCGGTCTGCTCCTGAAGTGTGACTAATGGCGGGAATATTCCCTACTAATACGGTGGGTCTGTCTGTCACTGCGAAAAATGGGTGTAATAATTTGAATAACGATAATAGACATAATTATTAAAATACATGCAAAGTCACTGTCAAAACTTGCTTGTATGAAAAAGCTTACCGTTATCTACGCATTTTTTTTATATTATTAAAAATAGATTAGTTTGTTTATGGTGCGTGATGTAATGTGATGTGCAGCTTGACATAAGGTATTGTGTCGAGTTCACGATATTGGATAAGTCGTACAAATATTCAATTCAAGTCAATATTCAGTTGATGTTATACAAATCAACTGTACCCAACTGTAAAATTGGTAACTAAGAAAGGAAGGTAATATAATTAAGAGTAACTTAAGTACCTGAATTACTAGTAAATGTTATCTAATGCTCTGATATGATACAAACCTTTTCCTTTTTGATTTTTTATCAAACGTAAAGAGTAGGTAGAACCCTCCAAGCTGATTCTAATTTATTGAATAATATTTAAACCGGGTCACTCACGTAATTTAGTGGATTTTCGCTCGACATGTTTCATGACGCTCTTCGTAAAGAACGAACCATGTCGAGCGAAATACGACTAAATTACGTGAGTGACCCGTTTTAAATATTATTTAATATGTTCTAGTTTCACGAGACTTTTATAGTTAAAATTGATTCTAATTTGCCAAAAAATACTCATAGACACCTAGGCAACAGATTATGATTACAATCTACGTGGACGCACAGTAATAAAAAATTACCTATATATTTTATTCAATGCAAAGTAAATCTGTAGACAAAGCCACAGCAAACCACTATATCTAGCCCGCGAGAGAGGGTTGTGATAGATGGCGGAGTGGATTTGCATATTTTTCTGTTTACAAGTGTTATGTCGCGGCTTCGGCCCGCTGTGTTGCCACGTGAAATAGGGCCCTTTTATACAAATCAGTGTGTTGCGGGGACAAAATGCGAATAGTGTAGATTTATTGCTACATTACATTATAAATAAATAACAGTTTCAGTAACATTGAGTAAATATTAGGGATTTCGGGTGTAGGATAACAAATATTTAAACAAGTATTAGTTATGGTAGGTACAAGTTTGCAGACCTAAATAGTCCCATGGTTAACACGGTACGGATTTTGTTTTGGGTACTAGTATTGATATAATAAATTAATATTCAGTCTTTTATATACATAAAATATATCAAAGTATACCATGAAACCGTCTTAACATAAAGTAATCGATAGACAAATTCAAGGGAGGTCTCCCTCGTCACAGCCTAAGCAGGTGATCTAAGCGTCGCAAATCAGTCGCGCAACAAAGGCGGCGTTTGCCGAGGGCCAGAGCCGGCAAATATTGACACTTCGCCGTTTTAATGCCGACGTCAAACAGCCGCCGATTCGGGTGGTACTCTCAAAATTGTAGAGGTATTAGACCCTCATAGCCCTCATGGGCGAGTTGCGCCACGCACAGTACATTGTTTTTTTTTGCGTAATAATTATAATACTGCTCCGCGTGTACCTGAGCATTACGCGTGTACGCGTGTAGCTGAGGCATGCTGTGTGCGGGCCGCAGGGTTCCAGCAATGAGCTGGCTGACGCGCTGAACCAACACTACCTGGCGGTGGTACGTGACACTCCGATCAAGCCTGATATACCCGAAGTTCTAAGGCTGTTGCGCACCTCCAGCTTACCAGTACTGAACACTATATTCATGATTCCATTCACGACATGTGAGTTGGTAAATATTATAAAAAAAATTAAACTAAAGCAAACGAAAGACATCTACGGATTCCCGACTTTTGCAATGAATGCTCTGCCTTGTACGTTCCTTGACATTTTATGCAACCACCTCAACACCTCAATGTCAAATGGCATATATCCCGACTCTTTAAAAAGAATAAAGGTAAGGGTAGCAAAAAAAAACTAAAGAACTACAGACCAATATCATTAGTACCAGCAATTTCCAAAATATTTGAGACGGGCATATCTAATAGGCTAGTTAGCTTCTTTGCTGCGAATGAATCGCTATGCCTGCAGCAGTATGCCTATCAAGCGGGTCGATCAACAATAGGAGCAGCGCGGGAGGTGGTGGAAAATGTTCTCAGTAAACTCGAATCCAAAAAACGAGTTGCTGCAATATTTTTCGACCTATCTCGTGCTTTTGACCTCGCTGATCACAAATTGATAGCCTCTAAGCTAGAGCACTATTGAGTACGCGGGCTAGCACTAGACTTTGTCATTTCGATCCTCAGTAACCGATCCCAGGTAACAGAAGTCTGTGGTGATACCTCGAATCCCGGATTTATTGGTGAGCGATCAGTACCCCAGGGATCTAACGTCGGTAATACAATATTTGTATTGCTTATGAATGACTTGCCATTCTTATCTCCTCATACAGATGTTACCATGTATGCAGACGACATTTGTGCCGTGGCCAGTGGAGATTGTGATGATGAGCTCCGTGCAAGTGTTGAGGCTGTGATAAGGCGACTCTTGCACTGGTTTTCGGCAAATGGTATGCAACTCAATCTGGAGAAAACGCACTTCCTGGAATTCTCATTGGCAACAAAAAATAAGCCTGAATCACTTCCTATAGCAGTAAATGGCACCAATGTAGAAAATGTCAGTAGTGCAAAATTTGTGGGCTTTACCCTAGATGGAAAACTGCAATGGCAGGAGCATATCAATTCCCTTTGCGCCCGACTGAACTCAGCGTATTATGCCATAAACAGACTTAAGGGTTCCCTGTCACAGCATAATCTGTTGTCGGCTTATTACATTACATATTTCCACTCACACCTTGTCTACGGGACTGATCTTTGGGGTTTAGCTGCAGACCGAGATCGTCCTTTCATTATGCAGAAGAAAGTTGTACGGTCTATATGCCGGGTACCGCCGGATGAACCAGCGAGAAAACTGTTTATAGAACTGCGTATCCTAACAGTCCCGTGCCTCTTTATATTCGAAGTAGGAAAACTAATCCGACGCGTCAGGCATCAGTTCGCCTATGGTACAACGCGTGAAACGTCCAGGCGGACACCGGTTTTAGTTATCCCTAATCATAGACTGGCGAAAAGCGGTAACTATTTTCAAATTATTGGTCCGCGTATTTATAATAAGCTCCCGTCTGAAATAAAGGATGCCACCTCGGATCTCATTTATATAAATAAACTGAAACGTTTCCTCATCTCTAAGGCGTTCTATTCGGTAAACGAATTTTTAGAGGTGTAATTTTTACTAGTTTTTTATTTATTTATTTGATTTACCCCACGTATTGGAACTCGACAATTTGCCAATATTTAATTGTATTAATTATTTTAATTAAATTTGAAATGAAAATGTACATATATGTAAATATGAACGACAATGTATGATCAATACAAATAAAGAATATGAATATGAATACCTCCTAACGCATGACGCGGCGTTTATTAGATTGGTACCTATAAAACTCCGGTAAAGGATGGAAGGAAGGAAGGAAGGAAGGAAGGGCGGGACGGGAAAATCTGTCAATTTCTAGAGAAATAATCACGTGAGTCTCGGAGCCCTCGGATGTCATTTGACGCTTTCTATAGAAATTGACAGATTTTCCCGTCCCGCCCCGCCCCATCCCATCCCGTCCCGTGCTAATGAGAGTCATCTTTAAATCCATTCGACCCTCTCAGCAAATATCTACCTTTTTACCTTTTCTTAATATCCAAAATCGTATAATCTGACAAATGGATTTACCCGACTTTGAAATTCAGCGACTCATGTTAAAATTAAAATTTAAGCAAAAATCTACTTTTTAAAAGTTATTTATCGTAAACTCACAGAAAAACGTCTGGTTGATGTAAGTAACTGGTGACCGAAGAGCTGGTGGCTTCCTCGCACAACGTATCAGCATTGCGATACAACGAGGAAATGCCGCCAGCATCCTAGATAAGATACAATGTCTCAACGACCTATTTTAGATTTAAGGTATGTAGAGGTAGGCAAGTGAGTAGGTAAGTTACACTTACTGTCTGTATATTGAAAATAAATGAATTTTACAGAAAAACCTCCTCCTTGCGTCGTGTTCCTCAGAATTGAGGGTCGTGACCTCCCTTCTGCATCACCTTCTCACGGACGATATTCCTCCAACTTTTTCGGTCTCTGGCGGTATGGAGGGCATTGTGGACTGTGGAGTCAAGTGCGGAGCGGATCTGATCAGACCAACATATAGGGCTGCGTCCACGAGGTCTTTTACCATCTACTTTGCCGGAAAAACAACAGGTCGAAAACGATGTAGTTACGCAGAGCCCCAGTAGAGGCCGATGGAGCGATAGCGCACACCGCAAATAAGAGGGCTCCTTTGTTCAAACCCCGATTTGCAGTACAGCCTTTTCTCCCGCTTTTTTGTGCATCTTAATACTCGCACAATAGACTGTTTACTTTGCCGCCAGATGCCGCGGGCACCCATTTATATTTAAAAGAAAATTATTCCGCCGCGTGTTAATGTGGAACTAAGTAGGGCGGCAAATACATTGTGAAGCATGTTTCTTTTATGCAAGCAATATGAGTGTCGCTTGATGAAAATGTAGACATGAATAATTACGGCTCTACTTTGAACGTTCTCAAAGGGAGTCTTAAAATTTTAGAACATATGTTGTTTTAAACTTTTCTGTTAACGTATGTTACGCCTACGCGGCTTATGAGAAGATTCGATGGCATAGTTTTCATACGTCCGCGGCAGTAGGAGAATTACGTAGACAAGTAAGTATCTACCTATATAGCTTGCAAAACTGATAACGTAGAAAGATTTAAGATTTTATAACGGTATATAGCTATTTTAGTGCGCTTTAAAAAGCTTTATCGGACCAACCACCGTTGTTCTATTCATATTTTCACATTTACTGTCAAACTTAAAAACACGATACCAATTTTAAAAATTCTTCCTCAGAACTCCAATAAACTCATCCTGTCTCCTCTGAACGCAAACTAGATCATAAACTGACAGCGAAACTTTTCTAGACCGGAAATCTGCCACAAAATCCTCCTCAAAGTGTAAGATAACTTCCAAACTCGATAGTGATTCTATATCAAAGGCGTCTCGTTTGCCGGCATTTATATTTATTTATGCAGATGTCATAAAATGTTCCCGCGGGTCAGGCGCGCGAATTATGCAAATTTCGCCCTTCGGCGGAGCACAATTAGAAGTGATTATCGCTTGAAATTGAGTTTCGAAGTTGCGGATTAAATTCCGCTGTGAGAGCGTCGATTGCGTTTTGTTCAAGTTTTTCGATGACTCGTTAGAGCGTTTAGGAGTCTTTTATGATGCCTCAAAGTTTCCCAAATACAGTATATTTTGGCGTGAGGCGATAATAATGTCGTAAGAACGTTTTCATCTTTTCATAAGTACATTATTAAACCTGTTTTTGTTATAATATATTATTCATTTTAAAGGTAAAATTTATGCGCGAGTTACTGTCAGGACATTGGCATTGCCCTTGTTTAGTTTCTCTTTTCAAAAGATTATCGGAATTTATTTCTTGAGATAAAATATCAAAGCAATAGCCAACTTAATTATTACTTATTTATCTTAACTTCCAAATTGCACAGTAAACTTATACTCTTTCTTGCTTCCGTTACCACAAACATTTGCCTAACTGAACTACCATTAACATTATGAATAATTGTTCCTGGTGGCAGACCTAATTCCAAATAAAAGTCGCAAATGCCTGGCTTTCTCCATGATCACGGGGTCGGTTCAAAGGATATTGTGGGGGCAGGTGATGTCATAATCTGCCTGCCGAGTCATTTCACACTGTCTATGGACCCGGCCTCACCGGTGCGTTGAGTTGCGTCGTCGCTTCATTTCTTAGAAAAACGATTTTTTTTGCGAACATTTCTTTGCGACGTCAACGCAAAGAAACGAAACACGCTAGGAGTCGGGTCGGGTCCTATAAGTACCTATCGTGCTGCATTTGGTGTTTAAATAATTTCTTATTTTTTAAAACAAACGATACTTTGCACCTAAGAAATATTTTTAAACATATGAGGGTAATTTGCGGTATAAAAGAGGTTTAAGATGAGCTGTAACCCTCAAAAACTTGTGTATTACTACTTACTCGTAGATATTTAAATGATATGATACACTTAGGTTAGTAATACTTATATTTAATCGAGATTAAAATTAATTCCAGTGGCAGACCTAATTCCAAATAAAAGTCGCAGATGCCAGCCTTTCCCCTGATCACGGGGGTCGGTTCAAAGGATATTGTGCGGGCAGATGATGTCATAATCTGCAGAATAATTTCACGCCGTCTATACCCTGCTGTGTGCTTTGTATTGGGTGTGTTTTGATTGTTTTTAACATCTGGCGGCGAAGTTGCAGCATTAAAGGAGTAGAAAACAACAGAATAATGAAAAAAGAAAGAAATTATTTCAACAATTTTAAATTTAAATACCTAGAAAAAATATTACATCGCCATCTAGTGATTTAAAACTTATCTAAGGACCACCTCTACATAAAATACATTTTATTCTTTCTAAGATGCTACACTCAGATGTCAATCTCTTATACATATAACAGTCCTTGTTAGGGTTTAAAACATGTTTTAATAGCCATACATTTCACAGAATATCCCTTTGTTTATTATATTAAAGCTAAACTTAATAATTTTGAATAAACTGCTTACCAAACCTAAAAACTTTACCTAAACGCTGATAAAGTTTGTATTATGTTTATCTGTTATAAGCAAATTTCAGTTTATTGTGTAAACAATCTCATTGTAAGTAAATCAAACTTCGGTAACATTGTAGCGCTTCTTAATTGTGTTTACTTCCTTAATTTAATTCCAAAAGGAAGTATGTTTCGTTAGATATAGTACACATACGATATAATGGATCTGGAACACATCGTTCTTCTTTTATAACGGTAACCGAATGACCCGTATGCTGTAAAACTGTAAATTTTAATGAAAAATGTAGTGGCGTGACAAAGGGAAGCTTTGTTCCTTTTGGGCCCGCGATGGCTTAACAAAGAGTTTGTTGAAGGTATTGTGTGTCACGGCATCTGATTTGTGATGTTTTTTATTTATACCACGTCGGTGGCATGAACAACGTGGTGGTTGTATGAACGCGACTCCTGCCGGCTTCCCTTGCGTAAGCCAATCTACCGCATTCTTTCTTAACGGCTCAAAGGGAAAACGGGCCAAATCAGCTCCAGCTTGCCCAAAGAACGTTGTCACGCTCCGCCACTGACATACAGCCCAAGTATATCGTCGAAAACTTGTACATTCTTTTTTTGAAGAATCCATTACTACATTCAGGAAAACCTTGACAGGTAGCTCCTTTCACGGCCGGAGCGTCCGCGGGAGGAAATTCCTCTGAAACCACACAGCGCGCGACCATTTACGTTGCAAGGTGTGCCCTGTTGATGGCGAGCAGTGCGATGGTGGAATTAGGGCATTGGCATCATGTTAAAAAAATTCTTCAGAACACAATCCATTGCACAAGTGATAGAACACACATAAGGAAGCAAAGCCTCTCCTTCACTTAAGGGGTTCAATACCGCCTGTGAGTTTGGAATTGTCGACAATTCGTACAGCGCGCATCTCCGGGTCAAAGGGTCAAAGCTGGTATCCAGGTGTTTCTGCCGAAAGGTGACAGCAGTACTCCATATAGAGTCTTACTTGCGACTTATATTACAGCAGTCTTTGGCCCGGATTAAAGTGTCCCCTGTTTTTATATAACTTAATTGTATCAAAAAACAAAGTAGATTTTTGCATGATTCCATAAAGTGTAATTTTTAGCATTTAATTAGATTTAGGGGGCAAGTTCCAGTTATAGTGTTTTTGTGGAAAAGTAACTCTTATTATTTAAGGAAAAAGGATTTTCCTAACTTAACTAACATCTTTATGTATGTAAGTTAAGGAAATGTTTGTTACCTTAAATAATAATAGGTAGTTACTTTTCCATCATAACAGAAAAGAAAAAAGAGAAAATATTATGTATGTTGTTAGTACACTGTATAACATTTTATTAACACGTATAAACACGTTTCTCATCACAAGTTACCAGAAGTTTCATTACTAATTCTGGAACTTCCGACTAACAAGATTAGTCGGAGATCCAGGACTAACTACAACCGGCTTCCATCACGCAAACACGAATAACCGGTAGTATAATTGACCGAGTCCGTCTCGCTCCTGCCAGAGTAATGGTAGGAGCGAGATGGACATACTTTCGAGCGGCGCAGTCGCTATCGAATACAGTTGCGTACAACTCATGCTAAGCAAATTGGTTGTCTGTCTGGCTGTTCTCCTCTATGCTAGTGTTGTATACAGCTCATAGAACCACTACTTTATTTTTATGGAATCCATGAAGCCCCAAATGGAACCAACGAATGGCTTATTAAGTTATTTGGAAAATTCCTTAATGGTTTAAGCGGAGAAACATGGCTTGTTAACGAGGGCAATGTGTGTTAGCTATCGATGACTTAGTTGACTCGAATATGCTCAAATACAGACAAGTCTATTTAAATATCTACTATTTTATTGTAACAGCAATTGTATTAAATTATGCATTACGATTGTATAAACAAATATAATTATAAATGGTTGAAGAGGGAGATGGTATACTGGCTGAAAAGAACTACTCGTATATCCGTATACGTCGTATCAGATGGTTCGCAAAAGAAGACTACTCGTATCAAATGTATTACAGTTTTCTCGACCTGTAGGTACACCTGTCTGTAAAAACAGTGTGGGCAATAATTTATGTGTAGTCAAAGCGGTTATTATCTGATTTGCCGCTAGTAATTTTGTAAGATTTTGTAACATATCTATGTACCTACTGCTGACGCTATATGTTGGTACCTACTTGCACACTCAAATTGACAAAAAAACAACATATTGGACAGTAATCATAACAAACCTTATTCCTTAATCAATCCATATAGAACTCAATATAGTTAAGACCCGTTGCAAAATTGAAACTCTCATAAAGGAGCGTATTGGAAATGAATTAAACACCGATTCCTCAGAGTCATAAAGGCGTTCAGAAGGGCTATAAACGGGTGTAATACAGCTGAAAGCTGCAATGGCGGCTACGTCGGCTTAGCTGCATTAGGATGTGTACAGACATGCGAGCTGCGGTGAAATTGCTGATTTAATCATGTAAGTTTGTACGAGTAGATCAATTATATCACTTTGCCCGTCCGGATCTACCCAGTATGCACTCTAATTTTTTTTAGTTAAAAGTGTTCGATCAGGGACGAGAAAGCGATTATTGATTATTTTCTCAAGCAAAACGTACTTGCAGTCTGCTGCAGAGACAAAACACCTCTCCTGCATATAAACTATGTAGGTACAGGGAATACTTTAACCGATCGTACGTGTAAATGTAAATTCTTTGTTACTTGGCGCTGACTGCTGGTTTTATCGCTGGTAAAATGTCGCCAGACCAACAGGTGCTTTCGTTGACAGAAAACGCCAGTATTAACCTTTTTTAAGCTTCATTCTTAATGTGATTAGGCGAAGAAAGCACTTTTATAAAATCAGTTGGCGGGACTTGCACGCTGAGGACCTGAGTAAGAACGTCGTGCGGATAAAGCCAAAAACCTTTAAAACTGGACGTGAACAAGTTACTAAGTCCGATCAGTTTGCTCTTGTAATGGGCAAAGAAAAGTTCACGGGTATCGTATGCACGCGGCTTAATGTATATTACGGCGGCATAACTCGTGTAGTCGGTGTCGATAACTTATGAAGCCCGTATAGTTCCCTTTTTGTGCTCTTTTTCTTGGAGTAAGAAGCCTACAGTCGCAGGGAAAAGTGAAAAGAAAATACATGGGGCAGTTAACTCTTCCAACGGTGTAAAATTTAAAAGCAACAACTTAGTTATCTGACTTAAAAGTATAAACCTACGAATTATAGCATTAAACGATATTAATAACATCTCACAGATGGCCTGTCGCGGGTTTGAAATGTCATAATATGATTATAGCATGCATTAATAACCACGCACATGCAGAAAAGCTTTTGCTCCCTCGCCAAACAACGAGACTTATCGCGTAAAATATTGAAAACTACGGGACAACGGGGGCAATGTCTCTCTTGAAACGTCGGAGATTAGTTTTCAATATTTTACGCGATTAAGTCCCATTGTAGTAAATTTTAAAATATGGTATTTTTTTAATCCCATCCCTAACTCTAGGGTCGCCTGGTCGGCCCGGGACGTTCTGACGGACCGATTCGATCTCGGCGATCTATCAGTTTCTATAGAAAACGTCACGTAACTTCCGAGGAATCCGAGGGTTCCGAGCTATCTCGTGATTCTTTCTAGAGAAACTGATAGAGCGTCCCGGATCGGCTCAGAGTGGTGTGAGCCATCCCTAAAACTAAACAGTTTCCTGTGCTCTGCCTCTAACTACCCCTTTTCAGAATACAAGCGTGAGTTTAAGTATGTATGTAATAATATCTTCACCAGACCAAATTGAAATATAGATTTACATTTCTCAGAAAGAAAAGGAAAGTGTAAAACATTCATGACCTCGGGCGGGACTCGAACCCACAACTCTGGGTTACCACCGCTCTGCCGACAGATTTCTAACGGTACATGTTGATAAGCACTCCAAAGCGCATACGAGGGATATAATATATGGTAGAGACATCCGGGGCCACGGGTGTGGTCTTGGTAGCTCAGTTGGCAGAGCGGTGGGATGGTATCCCTAAGTCGCGGGTTCGAATCCTGACCAAGGTCATACATCTTCCACTTTTCCTTTATTTCTGAGAATTTGGTTCGGGGACGTTTCTGCTTATAAATAATAGTTTATGTGTTTACATATTTAAATTTCATCTGGGTGTATAAACATCTAGGTAAGTGGTAGGTAGGTATGTAGATTACTTAATACTTTAGGTATGTAATTATTACTTTTGCACACGACGGTAGCAAGAAGTTCTAATTGAATTACCGGCTTGCTCGAACCAGGCCAGCAACCGGAGAATAACCTGGAATTATTTAAACTCTTTGAACTGGATTGTGGTTTCATTGCTTCCTTTATTCAACAAAAAGAAAAAAAATGTAAGGGATAAGAGTGAGAATTCTATGAATATTCGAAAAACGGAAACTAAACAGAGAAGTAGGTACGCTCGAATACTTCTGATTGATTTCGTGGGTAAGCGTTACTCGTGAACCTAATCACCGATTCCTGAATTGTGTGAATATGTAGGTACGTTAGTCGATGAGACATATCTTCTCAGATATGTCTCATCGAGATGTGGCTTAACCCGCTCAACGTGCCAGACCCGGCACGCATGGCTCGTTAGTCGCATTCTGTTGCGAGTGATCATGTTGCGGTGACAATGCCGCCAGGCGCTGCAGTGCGCTGCAATGTACTACATATCTTAGAAAGAAAGAGGAAGTGGAAAAATCATGTCCTTGGACGGGACTCGAACCCACGACTGTGGGATACACTCCCATCACTCTGCCAACTAAGCTACCGAGACCACACCCGTGGCCCCGAATATCTCTACCATAGGTACCCTTCGTAATAGTATGCGCCTAGGAGGCGCTTTTCCACTCTTTCCTTCTTTCCAGACAGACTTCGCAAACGTTTTTCCTTAAAAATAATAGTTTAATGTACTAGATAATTTTCTACCACGAATCAATTCGTTCGTTCATTCGTCGTGCTCTCTATTAGTTTTGCCAACATGAGCCAAATAGACGAACCAACAAACGAAGTCATTCGAGGTATGACGTGGGTAATATTCAACTATTTTAGTCACCTGGCACATTTTTATTATCTATAAAATAGACTTTTGAACATTTTATCGCTTTATTTAATTAACATTTTATTTCTTGTATTTTAACCGTACGTTTGGTTTATTTTCCCTTTTAATTTATATCAAGTTTTGAATAAGTACGTAAATAAAATATAAATACTACGTATCCTTTAACGAAATTACACCGCAAAACGTATACATCTATATTGTAAGATGTATTCGTCTTACCGCACAAGGTATATATCACCTTAAAACTGTCCCCATTCAATTAAGGTGAGAAGATCAGATAACCGCCCCTCAAAGAAGATCGACACTTGATAATAGGCGTATAATGTAATACCAGATTATACGTTATTGATATGAGAGTATTAAATGTTAACTTGAAAGAAAACTGAGCATGGGTACAATCTTTGTTAGGATTTACAGAGAAAATAGAGTTGTGGGTTGAAAGAAAATAGTTTCATGTATCACTTTGTGACATGTTACATGGTTGCTTTTCAAAAACCTGGGCAATATTTCATTCAATGCTGGTATTGATGGAAAGTGCGTATTGTAGGCATTAATAATGATGATTATTGTAACAAAAAAAAATCCTTCGTGGGGAAGTATTTTCAGAACATTTGTCAGTTCTTAGGTAATTACTCTTAACTTGATCCGCAGCCACTAGGCTTGGCAATAATTCGCGCTCGCATCCAGTATCTACATACTCAAGATTGGTATAATATTTAGTAAGCAGTCTGATTTCTATCACCACCACACACTTCATCACTCGCCATTCGTAAGCTTGCCAAAGCAGGCGTAGGGTAAATGCCTCAACAGTAGACGCATAAATCAGCACGTCGAACATTAAATCTGGCTCTCAGCTCGCCAACAATGCCGTGCTGTTGAAAACATCGGAAGTCACTTGCAATACCTGCGTTTCCATTACACCGGTTTGGTTTCGCATTAAGCTTCGATGCGCCTTAATCGTCTCACCAAGTTTTGTCCGCATGATTATTTGCTCACGGACTCACAGAATTGTCTCCACAAAAAGAAATCTTAGCAACGCGCATGTCATCTGTATCGAGTTGTAGATAAGCATATTCAAGCCTCGGGTATCGTTATGCCACAACGTAAGACGATACCCGGGCTAAAGATTACATGACTCATGTTTTTTTTTCAAATCTTCCGCTTGACTTTTTTCTCGCTGATCTAATGGCCGATGTCGCAGAAAGGTTTTTGTATGGCGACAACGGACTGGAAGATGTAGTGTGGAAAGGCCCGAGACTAGATGAACCGACGGTTTGGTTAAGGTCACGGGAGACCGTTGGTTGAGGGGGACTGATGACCGTTCGTTCTTTGTAGAAGGCCTTTGTCCAGCATGGGACACCTTTCACCTGAAATTATGATGATGATGATGGAAGATTATTTAAATAAATAAGGCGCTTGAAATATCCATTACGTAAAAACTTTTCTCGCGAAACGCTAAAATTACATTACTTGTCTTCAAATTATTATTTACTGAAACAGTAATGAAATTTTTCATAACTTCAAGAAAATCCTAAGCATTAATCTAAAAGCCTCATTTACCCTGGCAATGGAAACAGAAGCACTTCACGGACGTAATACTTTCAGCAAATACTGACGTGTATGAGACAAACCTCGGAGGGTGGATTAGACGAGGGCTAAGGTGACAAACTTACAGCCTGTCAAACTAAAAGAGGTCCTTATTGCTTTAAGTTAAAGTTGAAATTGGTTTGACTTTGATTTTGCGAAGCTTAAGTTGAAGTTGGTCGGTGGTGAAATATGATAATCGTGGCTGATGATGGCATTCATAGTTCGAGGGAAGTCTTATAGGTGAGGGGAAGAATTAGACGGCACTCGTAATCCGCAGACGGAGTAAATCTGAAACCGCGGCGCTGCAGTTTTAAAAAGGAGTATGTCCAGGTCGACAAATCAACGCTCACAATTTTCAGGTTCACTAAATATATGATGAAATTAAAAAAATATTTATGTAGATTGTGGTGATCACATTTTAATGAATCACATATCAATCATATAAGAATCAAATCGTGGATTTGCTCAATGTAGGTTGACAACAGGAATTTTGGTAGTTTTTAATTTAAATGGCCTTTGCTAATGCAATTTTCGTGTCCTTAACATTTTTCGGTTTGACAAATGACGGTGAAAAGGTTAATGACAGGCCTGGGATACAATTTGAGTCGATAAATACAGAAGGCCACATGGCTCATTTAGAAATTGTCTGCTTATGAATTGAAGACTTTTTAACCAATAGGTCAACTAACATGTAGCTTCAAATTCAAATTTATATTTGTCAGAATACAGTAACAATTGGCCTTATAATAAAAACATTAAAAAAAATCTGTGTATTCAGCATGCAAACATGCATACAAATACGCTTAGGCAGAAGGGTACGGCAACAGTAGGTATCTCGACGTAATTGGCCGTATCTTTTGATTCCGTTGACGTAGAGGTTTGGTTTTTTAACAGCTTCAAGAGACCGCAGACTTGTGTATGCAGTAATAATTTGAACTTGCCACCTCTACGCGTTCCCTTGACAGACAGACGGACGGACGGACGGGCGGACAGACGGACGGACAACAAAGTCTTCCTATAAGACGAAAATAGTCATCGTATGAAATGACAACCGTTAACATAACGACGACGTATCAGTTCTGCCGCCTGTTTTACCACACTGACAATGTCTGCTACATATGTCGGCTGCATACTAAAGCTCTAGAATCGTTGTGACCTTTGTCACAATGTGAAACAGACGGTTGGTAGTTACGTCCTCTTTGACTTTCAACTAAAATGTTGCCCCTGCACTTACGACATTTTATAGCCGCGACACTGCAAGTGTTGAGTTGCCGTAAGACGGTGGGATCAGGTGTTGCGGTATTAGATTTGTAAGCCGAAGCTGTAATTAAATATTGTGCGAGAAGGAAAATTCTATTAGTACGGTGCAATAGGTTCAAGGATTACTGGATTAATAATTATGAAATCTCTTGCTCAGGCAGCTAGAGATAGGGATCTACTAGTAAATTAATCTTCATGTTAAATAACTGTTAATTCAGGAGATATAAAACACTATGCATTTCGATTAAGGAGCAAACGAATAGAAAACAACGTTGATCTCTGTTCGGTTCTTTTACAAATAAGTTTTGATGTTGTTATTAGTACCTAAATACTAGATTTTATTATAAAATGACCAGCAACTAATATTTTTTTACATTACTACTACAATAATATATTGTAAGTAGGTAATAATCACCCAAAATGGCACCTTAAGATTTAAAATCAACACGCGTAGCGCATGCATATATAGAGACCAACTATGCTAAGTTTCCTAGATTTTTATAGTACAATATACGATTTTAAGCTAACGTGTTAATTTGCATTATAACTAATATTTGAAACGGAATTATTACCATGTATGTTTGTTTTATTGAGCACCCGATATTTCAACACTGTTGCAAGCGTCATGTTCACGGAGTAAACTGATGAGCTGCGAGTTTTTAGTTGTGATCTACTCACACACCATAGCGATCTACCCTCTTACGGGTTCGCTTATTTTGTGTGTTGTCAGCTCACAATTCACGGTTACACACATATGTCCAATGTCGCGTAGCTCCAATAAGATAGGAGGTTTATAAATTCGACACCTTCATAAGGAAGTGACTTCAACAGCTTGGAAGTTTTAATGACTTGTACTCGAACAAAGTCACTACACTTTATTCTCTTGGCAAGTCAACCCATTAGTTGATCCAGTCATTGAACTGACAGCTTGTATGCAAAACTTTTATTATTTTGGAAATATTTCATAATAGCTGATTTTTTTAAGCGTAAAGGATATACGGTGAGTGCTACGTAGGCAACAAAAACCAACAAAATATCGTAGCATGCTCACAAATATGTACACACATGTTACAAACGTTTTTCTTGTAAGATTTTTATTTGTATTTTTATTTTACTTTATTCGGAGAACCAACAGCTGTAATCATAATCCAACAAAATATCGTTACATGCTCACAAATATGTTACAAACACACATGTTACAAACGGGTTTTTTTAAGATTTTTATTTTATTTTCATTTGGTGAACCAACAGCTGTAATCATAAAATATACATTGATGATGGAAACAAAGAGCTAATTATAGGAACTCACAAATAGGAACATAGTATTAACTTTACACAGATACCTATCTCATCCGACCTTAATTTGAAAAAAATCAAGCTATTATAATTTAATGTTTGTCAAAACCGTATTTTTCCTGGGGTACATTATATTTTGTCAATTCTAGTCAGTATCCCATCTTACTCAGTTCCTAACCCTCCTAAACCCAACTATGGGATAAGCTGGAATTTTCTACTATTTTGTGTTAATTGTTAAACCTATCTACCTATGTTATATAGCTACTCCTAATAATGTAGATTTAAACGTGATGTGGCTGCATTACAGCCGTTTTGTGGCCGATATAACACTTGGAAGGAGCCTAATCCCCGTAAAGCTTCCGTTCTCCGTCATAATACGTCAAGTTTAATCCTTTTAAGAGGCAATTTTCTGTTAAACACCCTCCTAAATATCCGCAGGTAACGTATTTAACTGGCGTCACTTACCGAATATTACTTTAAGTAATTACCTATTATACTTTATTTAATGTTACACAGACAACGGAAGAGTCGAAGCAATTTTGCACAGGATTTCAGTTGATATTAAAAACTCACGTATTTTTGACATACTATCGAAACTTTGACGCCATCTCTTTTTTAAATACCTAAGTATTAATAATAAAAAAGATTCACGAGTGTTAAAATTGTAAGATTTCAATTTTCAACGGTGTTTAGGGATCACGTGATGCTTCCAATAGGAGATAAAACATCCTTCCGTCCCATTCTAATAGGAGAATCACGCGTAAGTAGAATTTTATTTTGTTCCATCAATAACTGTCTTGTAATATCTACTCCTTAATTATTTGAAGTGGCACTGAAACTTAACAAATAATAAATAAATAATAATAAGTAAATATTATGGAACAATCTTACACAAATCGATCTAGTCCCACATTAAGCTAAATGAAGCTAGTGCTGTGGGTACTAGACAACGACATATATAAAAGATATATACAGATAAGTACTTAAACACATAGAAAACATCCATATTTGTGATACACATAAATAAATGCGTGGACCAGGATTCGAAACTGGGAACTCCTGCTTCGTAGGCAGGGTCACTGCCAACTGGGCTAGAAGGCCGTTACTTGAGGAATTTCATTTTCTCTGCCCACCCTTTTTGCGAATCCAGACTTGAATTTTATGTGTGTCAATATTACCAACGTACTAATTTAACTTACCGCCAAGGCCCTGATTTACCTACTCAATAAATAAAAGAATGAATCTAAAAATATCCCCATTTCATTCGCAATAGCCAGATAACTCACGTTCTAAGAAAAGAACTGAGAATAAAGTCTTATCCGCATTTCCCGGCTATTCACGGACTTCAGCGGCAGACACAAAGGAGATTATCACCCAATTAGTTTTGTTTGCTCGCATTCAGCGTTTTTCTCGTGAATGGGATCTAATATCTGAGATTTATAAGGTAACCTGAATAATAAATGGTGTGGGAGCAATAAATTAAGTGCTCTCATTCGCTGTGAGTTCGCGTTTAATGCATTCAATGATTTGCACGCATATTTATCTGAACAAGTCAAGCAAAACAAAGGCACGGCCATACCTCCTGTAAATATCGAAACGTGTTGAGCGTTTTAAATACTTTTTAATAGGGTTTAAGATGTAATAGTATCTTAATGATAAAACAATATTGAAACTCCGTCGATCTGAACGTCGAATGTCATTGCTCACGGATAACACGGGTAAACATCATCAAAGGGCTGCCTCGTGATTGGGCACGATCCGGAGACACACCTGGGCCCCTCTCACTAAGTGAGGGCCCCAAACAATGGAGACAGTTGCCCTAAGTTACATACTTATGGCGACTAAGACGGCCATTAGAAGCTTTTATTTAAGATCTTATTTCAGATGTCTACTGCTACTACAAAAAAGGCCTCCTCCTAACAGCTAGTCAGTGTGTGGTACGTGTGTTGCAAATATTCGAAGCCGATCTATGTATTAGCACTTTCTGACGCTCGATTGGGAAGTTTAATGAACTTATAGGTTGGTATTATTAGAATATTATGATGCGATGATAGACGTCTGGGTAAATTGGAGGAGATAGAGACAGAAACTCTTAAACTAAACAAATTAACTTCATTGGTTTGAATTTGTTTGAATCGTCTTCTTCTAAAATGTATGTATTTTAAGACAAAACAAGTGACTAGAGCAGCTATCAAACCTTGTGTGACGCGTTGACTTTTTTAGTTAAACTTAAAAATATTAAGAATTATGTTGCCCTCATGAAATTTTCTGTCCTAATTTGGGGGAAGTTACCGAAATATTTATTTTCTTTTTATTTCAAATTGGAATTCTAAATGCAGCATTGACATTGACATCGAGAAACGTTTCAACGCTGTCCCTTTTACCATAACCCACCCTCCCAAGTGGCAGGTGCGTACTATTGTCTACGGCGGCACTTGAATCCTTGATGCAGGATTGAGTTTTGAGCTTTTAGCTGTCCCTCCCTTGTCTGGCAGGGAAACGCCGTGCCCGTTATAGTTGAGCTGTTTCAACACAGTAAGTACGGATGTAAGGCTCTGCTTTGTCCCACTGGTGTAACTTTATAGTGGAAATTGTCAAGTGTTAAATGCTCTTCTTATACGAAAACTGCCAGTTCTAATTTGTGTTCTTAGAAACACGAAACATATGTACCTATGTTGTGATGAAGAAGCACTATTAAGAATCAAACGTAGGATTCGGTTATTTGTATTTCGATATAATCTGCATATGTATATTCAATGATTTGGATACTTTTGAGTTTACATTTACTTTGATAAAAAATTGGTACCTACTAAATAGTTACAAGAGTTTTTGGGAAGGACCCTTAAAATTATTTCACAATGAGGATCAAAATAAAGTACCCGCAAAATAGCTTGTACCCGAATTAAGTTTCTACATATTTTGATTTTTTTAATTTTATTGTATTGTGAATATTGAATGTAGGTTGAGTTTTTAGGAAATTTATATACGGAATATTTGACTTTAGATAAAATCGTTCGGTAATGTTCTTTGGGTCAGCGTAAAGTGTGCGCATTCTATATATGGCCAATAGACCCTATATTACTGTATGAAATATGGTTACTACTTCGCCAGTGATTTCTTAAGATTTGATTTATCATCACACGAACCATTAATTAATCCAAACAAATGCTTGACATCGCAGTGGATTTGACATTTCGGTTAAGTTGAGAATCATAAAACTATATCGTTGTTAAATTACTTTAAATGTTAGTCGTTTGGCTTAAGATTCAAAGTTGCTTGTGTAAGCTTTTATGTGAGGACGTTACCGAAGTAAGGTAAGTAGTTACAGATAATATATTGCCAGTACTTCAAGCGTAGCTGCGTCTGCTATTGAATTGAGGTGTGTAGTTAGAAATTGGTACTTAATTTCTCAGAAAAAAAAGGAAAATGTGTAAAACAGAAAACATGACCTCGGCTGGACTTGAACCCGCGACTCTGGGATACCGGCACACCGTTTTGCCAACTGATCTACCGAGGCCACTACCGTGGCCCCGAAATGTTCCACTATATGCCTCGTATGCGCCTTAGGGAGGCGTTTAGCAGCATCTACCGTATTAAAGTACTTTTTAATCGGCAAGTGGAGTCGCAAGTTATAGCTCAGTCTCAGTCTGTGCTCAGAAGGCCTAATAAAAGTTGTACGACATTAACTCCTCGACCGCGTTAGCGTATCGAGGGGTCAAAATATGAAAGTTGCCGGATGATTTAAATAAACGGCAAACATAATTTGAACTCCCGATACGCTAACGCGGTCGAGGAGTTAATGTCGTACAATTTTTATACTAGGCCTTCAGTTGTGTGGCAGCGACTCAGTTTGGGTCTTAAACTGAATCGCGTTAAGACGTCATGGTAAGGCGGCAGTGTTGGCTATGGTATTAGTACGATTTTACATAAAGTTTACTCATTAGAATCGAATCGAAAATATAGAAATTTTAAGAGTCCTTACGCCTTTGAAAATTACTTCAACCCAAATTATGGCGAAACTACCTATAGAAAATTTTAACAAACTGTTTAATACAACATTGTCTTCTGTTTTATTACGTATTTATTAAATCAAAAAAGTTCCTTGTGTAAATTACCTACATAGAAAATTATATAATAAATCTTTTATACTTATATACATTCATAGAAACGTCCATAACTCAAGAACAAATATTCATTATAAACGCACAAATAAATGCCCTTTTACCAGAATTCAAACCCGGGACCTCCTGCTTCGTAGGCAGGGTCGCTACCAACTACGCTAAAGGCCGTTTTTTGTAGGCTGTAGCATAACTTTGTATGCCATCACAGGGCAATAATTTCTGCGGGATGTCAAAACGTAACTAGAATAATGATCAAGGATCTTACCATGACGTCTAAAGGCGATTCAGTTATCGACCTAAACTGAGTCGCTTCCATATTACTGAACCTAAACTGAATCGCGTTAAGACATCATGGTAAGGCTCCAGGTTTAAGTAATCCTTGTTTGCAGATCCACTGCCTCGTGTAAAGCGTCTGTGCGCTCCGCCCCGCCGAATCAGCGTAATGCATCATTAGGCGAGTGTTTGGCATTCAAGGTCCCCCGCAGGGATCCGCACGATTGATATTTCCATTCATGCTCCCCACGGTTCGACAAGCATCGGCAAACTTCGGGAAATTTCGCCATTTTCATAAATGCTCCCTATTACGGATAGAACAATAAGTTTTGCTATGTGAAGCTGTGGTGAATTTTGAACCTTGGAAAACAGGCTTCCGATTTCTTTGATTATAGTCATGATTTTAGCAATGTATGTATCAGTTGTTCAGTAAATATGCTTTTAACCACCGTTCCTTACCGGACCTTAAGATGGTTCAGGAAAATAAAAGATTATCTCCAAAACCACTAGACTTTTATTGGAACCTGTTCATTTTTGGAACGAACGGCACGCGGCGTATGTGCGCTGTCGATGGTTAAAAGCTTTCATATTGACGATATTGATATAACGACGTCCTTAATGCGTTTACGCAAAAACCTCTTAATAACGTAATACACTGTAGGTATATCAGACGGGGCGGGACGGGACGATCTGTCAGTTTCTATAGAAAACGTCACGTGATATCCGAGGGCTCCGAGCTATCACGTCATTCTATTCATTTTTATTCTAAGAAAGGCGAACAAGTTTACCAGACTAATTCAGCCAAGTAGGGTCGGGCAATCCGTCAGATCTACATAGTGGGTACGTCCGCCGGGCATCCGCCAGACAAATTTTCCATACACTAATCGGCAGCTCCGGTAGATATGCCCGAACGTATATAGCCAACTTTATAAGAAAAGGAACCTACTTTAACGTCGATGGACCTTTGCTAAGCTGCCACATGCGTGCATTTCGTCGGGCGGGCTGAACAATTTTGTTGGCAATAAAATAAATACTTTACAAAATCTTAAATTGGGTACTGAAACAGGCTTTTCGAACGCTCCCATCTAATCTCCTAAGTACAACGTCTAGACTCGGCCCCCTGTCTATTACTTTGGAATAAATGCAGAGATTTTCAAGGAGCTTGCTTATCCTTTAAAAGATTAGGAAAAAATCTAAAGAGATGTGATGTTTATTTAATTACAGTAATCCTCGGTCGGTTATCTGTACTACAGTCACCGGTAAAAATTTCTTGCGCAACTTTTAAGATACTGTAAATTACTGTGTAGTGTGTAAGGTATTATTACCGGTGATTGTACAGACACCTGCAGATCTTCCGCTATGAAGCCCGCAAAAATTGTGTGACATAAAGTTTAGTTGCTTATGGTTGTGTCACATATTTTTGCGGCCTTCATTAAGGAAAGATACTATATATTGCAGGTGACTGTGCCGTACATATCTTCAACACGTGTAATATACTTAATAGTTATAATTTTAAATGATAAACATATGAGATAGCGAACACAAGATGAATCATTCATTTTAGATAGCAACAACAATTTAAAGAGTAACAAAGCGTCGATAATGTTAAAAGGCATTTTGCAACACAAAACTGGTGTTACGCGATAAAGATATTCAAGATACTGATTAAGGCCCGTATTACATTATCATATATCTTTGATCATAGATCCCTTTTTCTCCAACGTGAAGAAAAAGGGCGGCATATAATCTATGATCATAGATATGATCATATACGGTTACGTAGGCCTACTGTAACGCTGCGGGGATTCCCGGGTTGCAATCCCGCGTGCAACGTCACAACACAAGGATTGTTACCTTAGTTAGTTAGTTAGTTTTCCTGGGCTTTTTCCGCAAATCGACATCCATTGTGCCTATTTTGCGTGATAGCGAGGTAGCACTACTCTAACCACCCTAGTTCGTCTATGAAACCTATCATCGTTTTAAGGTTGCAAGTTGCCTCCTTTAGTGTGCTGGGAGTTCCTAAGTATTTGCTCCTGTATACTTCTATCTGTTTACATTCTAGGAGAACATGTTTTGTTGTTTCTTCCTTATCCATACATGCTCTGCACATCGGGCTGTCCGTGATGCCCATTCTGTGTAAGTGTTTGTTTAGTGTGTTATGTCCTGTTAGTAGTCCTACTATTTTCCGTAGTTGTTCTCGGGGGGTCCTCAGTAGAGTTTTTGTGAGCTTGTAGTTTAGCTCTGGCAGGACTTCCTTGGTTTGTCTACATGTATCAAGATCATCCCAGTATTTGTTGTGTAGTTGTCTGTGATGTTGGTTTAGAAGGTTTTGAATGTATGATAAAGGCAGTGGAACGATGGGTTCTGGTCCGTATGCCGGTGTCTCTGACCCTCTTCTTGCCAGTTCATCCGCTGCATCGTTTCCCCTTGAGCCACTATGTCCTTTTATCCATTGTATAGTTACTTTGTTTCCTTCCTCGCTCATCTTTGTGAGGCCATTATGACATTCGAGTATAAGTTGTGATTTAAGTTTGTCGCTGCGTAGCGCTTGCAGTACCGATTTGCTGTCTGACAGTATTAGTATGTTTTCATTTTGTGTTTGTCGTCTTTTTGCTGCATTGCAGGCTTCTATTATTCCCACACATTCCGTTTGGAATACTGTGTTGTGTACCCCTAGGGGTTTTGAGATGTGTATGTTGAGATCTTCTGAGAAGACACCACATCCTGTCCCTTCGTTTGTTTTTGAGCCATCTGTAAATATTCTAAGGTTTGTCTGATTTAGTCCTTCCTTTGGATCTTCTGTCAGTGATATAGCATAGTCCTTCCGGAAGATCATAGTTTTTGGTATTTGATCAATCGGTGCTTCCAGTATTGGCATATCAGAGATCATATTTTCATAGATCTTCTTGTGTATCGATCTAAGTGTTGACCATAGGTTGAGATTTTTCAGCCGTAAAGCTGTGGCGGCTGCCTCTTTCTGTATGTGTATGTGTAGTGGTAGGAGTCCTAGCATTATTTCTAGTGCCGCAGTCGGTGTAGTTCTCATGCAGCCTGTGGCTGCTACACATGCTAGTCTCTGCGTTTTACTTAGTTTGTCTATGGTTGTTTTTAGTTGTGTGCGAGGCCACCACACGACGGCGCCATAACTGATCATTGGCATTATTACCATTTTGTATAGCCACAGTATGATGTTTGGGGCAAGCCCCCATCTTTTACCCACCATCCTCCGGCATTGCCAGAAGGTTACTGTTGCTTTGTTTAGTTTATTTTCAAGATGTTTTCCCCAATTTAGTTTGTCGTCTAGGATTATACCTAAGTATTTCACTTCTTTAGAAAGTGTTAGTCTCGCTCCGAAGAGCTTTGGAGTACTTGCTTCGGCAGTACATATACTAAAATTGGAACGATACAGGATTGTTACCTTATTGGAGCTAAAAAAAATACATAAAAATTCAAACTAAATTAATTTACAATATTCCACAACAAAAATAAACATAATGTTTTTATCATCGGCAGTGTTTTTGACAAAGCGTTAAGTGACTAATCTAGCCCGTGGGCCAGCCAAGAAACCGGTATAATTTGGGATTACCAAATTTACTTTATGGAGGATGGATTGATTTTATAAATCTCGACATTTGTCATCTTTAATTAGCCGCCATTTATGTAAGCTACCACTTTAAGATGTCAGTACTTAGTAAGTACATACCTCCAAAATTTACTCATAGCTGTCAAACATTCGCCTTCTTGGATTGGCCTCCATTTCTATTAGCTACCACTTTGAGATGGCCATCATAGTTTTTTTACATCCTAATTAAAATGTCTAAGTGCTGTATAAAGGAAATTTGGTACCCCCAAATTATACCATTTTCAAAATTTTGACCTGCTGGCCCATGGCCTAATCACGTTAGAACGTCAAATTTCTGAAATGATGACAACAATCAAAATTTTAGAATGATATAAAAAAAAACAAAAATAATCAAAAATGAAAGGTTTGATACTTTTTAATGAGTATTTATTACGTCATGAGTTTTAGTAGCATTACAGGCTGCTCCAATGTTACAAATAGTAAATTGATAATTTTTTCGTAACCACAGAGCCGATTGTTATGATACTTTGTATATTGGTTCTAAACAGCCTAACGCATTTATGTACTCGTAGGTTTCGGCTGTATCGAATAGCCAAGGACATTCTGTATAGGATTATTCATTAATCATGCGATTTTTAGGAATACGATGTAAAAGCTGCATAGTAATGGAAATTAGTACCCAATCTTGCTTTAAGTATTTTATCCCATCAAAAACATTACTTACATGTAAAAAGACATACCTACATAAGTCTCGCTCCGCAGTTCTTATGCTGCAAAAAAGTTTGAGATACTCGCCTATTTTTATTTGAACTCTGTGTTCCTTTACGATTTGAAAACAGGCAAGTCGGTGAAAGTCGATTTCTATGGACACCCTCCGGTACCGACTAAAATAACCGACTAGTTTTAACATTACATCTCGAAACTTTTCTGCGTAGCGAGACATGTATTTTTACATATAATGATTTTGATGGGATCTCATTTATTTTTGTAGGCGGTCCTTCTTCTTTAATTCATACATGCATCCCATATTTATACTGACATCGTGTGTGACATAGTATACTGTACCTACATATAGGAATAATATTTGCATGAACTACATAAGTAATTTTTAATCGTAGGTATATGGAATTACAAACTTACGTAAGCAGTCACTATGTATTTTTCAACATTTTTGAATTTTCTATTACTTGGCAGGCTATAAACTACTTAAGTAAAAAAAATGGAGCTTCTGGCAAAAAGTACCTTAGAGTTTTGATGATCTGTGAGTGAGTGAGTGACCAAACTAAGGAACTTTGACGTTGGATAGTTCTCAAACTACCAATTCAAATTAAATGTTATTGTCTTGTTATATTATGTCAGTGAAAATTAAGGGTTCTAGCTTTAACCAGCGCGAAATTACAGGAGGTTGAAAATGGCCTGAATGGCTTTGAGAAAATGATGGTACGGTCGTGCCTTTGTTTTTCTTGACTTGTTGGGGGGCACTATTACTGAATCAATAGAAACGAAACGCAGTCTCTAATCAGAAAAAACCCTGGTTTTGGTCATTTCGGAGATTCTTGAGCAAGGGCTACGTCTTGTGGTCTACGTCGCATATTGCGGACACCTGTCCGCTGATATTTTTTTTTTTTTTTTTTATGCTATAGGGGGCAAACGAGCAAACGAATCACCTGATGGTAAGCGATTAACGTCGTCCATGGACACCCGCAACACCAGAGGTGTCGCAAGTGCGTTGCCGGCCTTTAAGGTGGGAGTACGCTCTTTTCTTGAAGGTTTGAAGGTGATATGACTCTGCATAGGTCAGGAGGAAAACAAACAACATTTTATAACACGTCAGAACTGGTCCAGTCAGTGTCCACGCGCCATTGGCGTCACAGCTATTTCTGGTTTTAAAATTTTGTTCATTTTTCATTATGCAAGTGTCCAAACACGTTTTTAGTATCCATTGGACCTTAATGCAGGCAACACGGAATACAAAACTGCAAATATTTTTATAACATCTGTGTATTGTATATTCAGACTTGTAGTCAGAACTTGTCTATATTGTGATCTCCATTAAAATGTGTATATTAGCAATTGCTATTATACACATCGTTATCTAAAACGTAAGTAAGTGTAAACAGTGTCTTCGACAAAACATGGATATGTGAAAAATGTTGAGTTTATATGGTAGATCATCTACCTCAGATAATGTCAGTAATTTCTCCAGAAGACAGATGTCGGATCACCAAGTCAAAGAGGGCGAACTGGAGACGGCGAATGGGGAAGCTATACCGCTGCTACCTGCAGTTGCGACGGTAAAACCTGCTGCAGCTGATATGTCTCTTACACCAAGGTACCCAATTTATTTTTCTTAGTCTACTGTGTGCCTATGGTGTTACAAGGACCTATCAAATCAGACTGAAATTTCATATTATTCATATGAAAGTTTGTACGGTTTGTTCCCTTATCACGCCAAAATAGCTCAACGGATTTCACATCTCGTGACTTTTATATAGAAGTTAACACATCGATTATCCTCCCGGCCCACCCATAGCCCAGTCTAACGTGAGTCATCCAAGGGTACACATTATAATCTCGGCAGCGATAGCCAGTGTTCCAGAATCCATAAGATGTCACATCCTAATTCACCTTGAAGCAACACAGCTCAAAAGTGTAATTCATATTTTATTTTCTGGTGCTCCTATGACCTTCCGCAACAATGTCCTGATGACACCGTTGCATTTCTGCAGACCCTGAGTACGATGCAAGTCGAATAAAATCTTAATACGAAAAAAAAATTAACTTTCTTTGCAGATAGGTGCAATTTCGATAAGCTGTACCATACAAATTGTTTTTTTTTTTTTTTTCAAATTTCGATTTTTTTTCCAGTTGAATCGTACTCAGGGCCATTGACCTTATCAGCTGTTATAGTATCGTTCAGGACTTATGTTACACCACTTAGGTATAATCAGCACACTATATTTGTATACGTAGTTAAGTTAATAAGTGAAGTTAATTAAGGCGTGTTAAAATACTATTCCGGTTATAATTCCCCAGAGAAGAAATGTCAGCTCAACAAGTCGAGATTGGGCTGGAAACGCCGACAGAAAACATACCGCTGCTGCCGATGCCGGCCGAGCCGCCTGCCTTGCCTGCGCGACGAAGAAAAGACATGTGAGGAACGACTGACACCGTTATTTTAAAGACACATTTTAAGATGACACACGCTAGACTGGGCTGAGTCGTCACGATGTGTCAATTTCTAGAGCAAGCGTCGTGATAGCTTGGAAATCGACAAAATCGGTAACGTGACGCATCATTGCGACCCGGCCTACCTACAGTCATCCTCTATTAGTTGTAGAGCTTACTGCTTTACATTGTTTTCTTTTTAGTATTTTTATATGGAGTTTTTATTTACTAGGTACTTGAATACTTGTATGGTACAGACAACTTCAGAGATAAATACAGGCAAAGAGCCAAAAATATGTATACACGACCTTAATCTTAATAATCTTAAGTCCTGTACACATATTTTTGGCACTTTGGCCGTATTCATATCATTGTAGTTGACAGTACTTGAAATGATGAAACATGTTTGTATGATATTTGAACGGAACAAAATGTTGTTTTTTTCCTTATAAGTCAAACTCTTCTTTTTGCCTTAATTTGCCAAAATAATATGAAAATTAGTAAAATCTAAGCCAGTTTAATTATATTTTACAGGAACGAACCAAGCAAACCATGCGACGATCTAACAAAAGTGACTTCCGAATGTGCAGACAGAGAATCAAAAGAAAAAGCTGTAAACGACAAAACTGCAGAAGACGTTGCGTCAGATATCGGAAAAGATGGTGACGATATATTGGCACTTGACGACACTTCATCGGAATATAAAAAGGATATGTAAATTGTTACTATTATGCCAGCCGTATTTAGAATATCCCACGCTGCGTTATGCCGCCGCCAGCTTAAGCAGCCATAGTAATAACAGCCAAAAAAACTATTTTACATTGTTTTTTTACATCTATCAATCGTATAAGAACGTGTTGGCGTATAATAAATAAATAATAATAAATATTATGGGACAATCTTACACAAACCGACCTAGTCCCACGGTAAGCTCAATAAGGCTTGTGTTGTGGGTACTAGGTGACGATATATATATAATAGATAGATACATATACATTCTTAAATACATAGAAAACATCCATAACTCAGGAACAAAATATTCGTTATAAAGAGATTGACTAGGATTCGAACCCGGGACCTCCTGCTTCGTAGGCAGGGTCAGTACCAACTAGGCTAGGAGGCCGTTAAAAGCATTCAATTACATTAGGTATGTACTTCAGGGTCAAAGCACTACGTGACGCTATAGTGGCTCGGGACGTGGAAGCAGCTAGGGAGCTGTTGGCCGAGGGTGCTCCTCTGACCTTCCGCAACAATGTCCAGGTGACACCGTTGCATTTCTGCATACAACAATATTGCTTCTGGCATTATGAAGTAAGAAATCTCAACAACTACTAAGATTTGTATAAAGCGTATAATATAAATAAATTAACACGCAAGACAAACGGGACAGGACGGGACCTTCTGTCAGTTTCTATAGAAAACGTCAAGTGACATCCGAGGGCCGCGAACTATCACGTTTCACGTTATTCTTTCCATAGAAATTGACAGATCGTCCCGTCTTGTTCTAGTGTGAGTCATCTTTTAAGCAGCTTTACCAATGCAGTACATTTCTTGAATAACAATATAGATCCCATTTACAAGAACCCACGGATAGTTGAATATAAAAATTTACACACCGTGTTACTAAGGCACATAAAATATAACTCACTGTCAATTATCTTGAACTGATAATCATGAGTTGGTTTAAGGTTACACTAGTTAATTTTGAACTTGAATGAACTACGCTGACCAGCGTGCGTAGCCAAGATGCCAATCGCTCACGCTTAATAACGTAACGCAGCTACCTCTCTTTATCACTCTTCCTTACTAGTGTGACAATGACAGTTGCATTTCGTTAGCGTCTGAGCGTGAGCGATTGGTATCTTGGCTACGCACCCGGGTGACCGGTGCCAAAATATATGTAAAGGATTTGTCACACTCAGTTATAAAACGAGTAACCGTGTTTTCGTTTCAGCATAATACCCGTGTTGCGGGAACAAAATGCCGACGAAATGAAATGGAAATTATTCGATTGATATTAGCGGCAGCCGTGCAAACTGAAAATAAAAGCGAAATCTTGAACAAATTTGACAGAAAGGGCCGATCACCGCTTTACTTGGCCATTCAGGGTGGCTCCTTCGAAATCGTTCAAGCCCTTCTCGAAAACGAAGCTAACGTGAAAAGAGTATCTGAAACAAATGAAACAGCACTACATGTAGCCGTGCGACAATTAGACATCCTTAAATATTTTTTGAATAATTATGAAATCGAAAACTCACCTGATATGTATGGATACACTGCAGTACACAAGGCAGCTATGGAAAACGCAGTACAATCTTTGAAAATACTTTTACATCAATTTGGACGTCAAGCAAGAGAGCAGCGTACTAACGACGGATGCACATTATTGCACCTAGCAGCAGAGTACAACTCCTATGCCGTAGCCGAGTTTCTGCTTCCAAATCCACACCTTCTTCTCTACAGAAATTATAACGATGAAACGGCTTTAATGACATCAGCCAAAAGGGGTCACAAGTCTTTAACTGCATTGTTACTCGGCCATGGGGCTATTTTATCCAATAAAGATTTCCATGGGAGAACGGCTGTAGAACAAATAACAAGAAGGATTGGTAACCCCAAAAAATTTTTTGAAGATGTTTTTGATGAATGTATTGTTGAAAATGACTCCTCTGCTGAAAAAAGAGAGATTCATATTGATTTTAAAGTTTTAGCAAAAAGTGACGGTACAGGCATGAGCCAAGTAAAAGTAATTGAGGAACTAGTGAGGTGTGGCCTAAAAGATCTATTAATACACCCTTTGATAGAATCTTTATTATACTTGAAGTGGCGATGTCTACTGCCAGTGATATACCTTATTATTGTAATATACGCAATATTTCTTATATCCCTCAATGCGTTTTTAGTTACTATGTTTAATAAAATAGATTATAACCATATTAACAATGCAAGTAATTGCACGGTGGCGTATCAAAACGAAACTGCTACGACATGTTTTGACTGTTTTGATTCTTGGAGTTGGACATGGATTGTGTTGATATATTTAACCATCGGCTTATTATTACTACAGGTAAATGAAATTAAAATATCTAAAATATTTAACTCTAATCCTGAATGTACGCAGGAAACCCTTTTAGTCTTACTACTGTTTTTTACTTATCCTTTCTTTTTAACAAATGTAATATTTCCAGGAATGTGTGCTCATATACCTGAAATGATGTCGCTATTTCGTGCACCGAGAGTCTTGGGGAAAGGTCACCTTGTTGGTGCTTGCTGCTGTTGTGACGGCCAGCGTGCGTTGCTCGGAGCCGGCGGTGTGGCTGCGCCATGCAGCAAGCTTCACGCTGCTGCTGTCCTGGGTGCAAGCCATGCTCCTATTGTCTCGATTCCCTGACTGGGGTTACTACGTTCTCATATTTGAGAGAGTTGCATACAACATTTTCAAGGTTCAAATAAGCTTTTTCAAACACTCATTAACACGCTTTTATTAGCTTCACTTGTAACTATGTATGTAAGAAAATCTTGAAATCTTAATTTGACCCACTTTCCGGTCTCCGATTATAATGAGCGTTTTGTCCAAAAAGAGTAAAGATTACATAAACGCTCCACGCTTTCTTTCAAAATAAATCATAGTAAATATTAAATAAAGATGATTACCTACTTACAACCATTTCGCATAAATAATTATTTATCGTTCGTCACGAACTGAAATTGTTTATGTTTACCTGCGATCTAATGAAGATTTGGCAAAGGGAAAACTCTTGAGTCATCAAACTAACTAACTAACTATGTCCGAATTATTTTGTAACTTTTAGTGCGTGCTAAAAGCGTGTTTTTTAGTTTTTTTAACTATTATTTTTATTTTTATTACCAGCACTTTAAAATATTTTCATTATTGTCACAGAACTTGTATATTATACTATCTTTTTCAGATTTTGCTTACTTCGATTTTCCTGATCATCGGTTTTTCCTTTTGTTTTATGATAGAATATCATTCTGATTCACCATTTGATGGTCCTACTTCTGCATTTGTAAAAACAGTTGTAATGATGTCGTCAGAATTTGACTATGAAGACTTATTTGGAGAAGATCACGCCGCAGATCTTCAAGAAACAAAATCTATTGTGCGTCTAATATTTGTAATATTTGTCATATTTATTTCTATCGTGTTGATGAACTTCATGATTGGCGTCGCCGTCAGCGACATCAACGAACTAAATAAAATCGGAAATATTAGAAGATTGGAGAAACAATTGGAACTTCAAAGTTCACTAGATGCTCTTATTGACTCAATACTCCAGAAATACTTCAAAATCGATGACCTCATTTTCAATGCAGCTCGTCCAAATCTCTATGTTTATCCCGAAAATTTAAGATCTGACGAGCCATTTCGTCGGAATGGTACTTTATTCAAAATATTGTCTTGGGTTAAATATCACCAAAACATTTCCAAGGATATTGAATCAAATAAAAAATGGCAGGTATGGGTTGGAATTCTAACCTTTACGTGAATGATTACGAACAATCGTTTTCCACAGATCTAGAAAATGCAATTGTCAATGTAGCAAGGACTAAAGTACAAAGAAAAAATCATGGTAGTATGAAAAATGAAAAGAAAACCAAGTTAAATGCAATATACAATACTCTGGTAGGAATACCGCCAAATCAAGAACTGGGTGAATTTTCACCCGATTACAAAAACTCTTTGGATCCACGAGAATTAACACTGACAGAGAAAATACGTTCATTAGAATATTCAAATAAAGTGTTAATACAGTCAATCGATGGTTTAAAGACGAAGATGGATTTGATACTAGAATGTATGTCCAAATTAGAAACTCGAACAAACGCAGATCAACCTTTATAACATTAATTCAATATGACAAATAATATCACTAAGACTCGGCATTTCGACGTGCCTGTGCGTGTCATGTCATGGTGACGTAACGGTACAGATTTACTGCATAATTATTTTCCTTCTAATCCAGTCATTGAACCCGATTGTTGATTGGTTGATTGATTGAGTTGTTGAATTGAGTCAGTTGTTGTATGGAAAATTTTTATTAAGTACATGGAAATAAAATATAAAAGCAGATTTTTTTAATGTAACGGAAATATCGGGATTCTAGTATTATGTAGGCAACATAATCCAACAAAATATCATTACATGCTAATCGTCACAAATATGTACCTATGCATATGTTACAAACGTTTTTCAAGTAAGTTTATCTATGTTATTTTAGGCGTTTTTAAACCAGGCGTTTTGAGTCAGAACCAGTTTCTACCTATTACCATTTGATTCTAGCGAAATAACACATATATCACCCGCGCCATACATTTTGTATATTTAACGGCTCTACGTGAATAAGTTGTCTTCTGTTTCGGTTTACTTACAGATAGTAGACAAATATGTCGTCATGTTCACAAACAAGAAAAATATTTATTACCTAATACCGTAAATTTTAAAAATCCACTTAGTTAAGTTATTTTTTTTTACTATTTATCTACTTCCGCTTTGTATTTATATTTCTAAAATTTTGTGGGATTTTTTCATATATTATCCATAAATTACCTTTTCGAACGTAAATTGATTGATTTAAAATCAGGCTATAATAATTTAATGTCTGTCTAAAACGTATATTTCCTGGGTTATTCGTAGGTACCTATTTCATAGAAACACCAGATCCTGCCATGCTATTTCAGTCAGTATCAGCATGAAAAATACGAGTGTTTCCTAGAAGATACGTAGCAATGTCATTATGCACTACAACTGTATAATTTTTTGGAGGTAGAGAGAGGGCAAGGATGCTTGTTAAAGGTCATGTACCTGAGGCCATACAGGTTTCCCACCCAAGAACTCTATCAGAATTGCAACCATTTATCAATGTGAAGACTGTATGTCCTCCGTACAATATTACGGTTACATAAATCTTTATTATTTTATCCCACGCTGCTTACAAAAAGACGTAAAAACATTGTTGCCCCACTCACAACATATAAATCTTTGTATGCTAAAAGTCAGTATAATACGCAATCCGCGTACCTGTATAACAAAATAAATGTAAAATTAAATATTTATGAACAAAGATTATATGACTGTAAAAAATCTGTGACGGAATGGTTGAGGTTGCTTAACTATGAAGATACTGAACTACTACTTAATCTTGTACTAAATTAAATGTACCTAACTAATTATAATGTATAACGGCTACACGGCCACGTACGCGCACACACATCAACACAGACACACATACAAACACACGCACACACACACACACACACACACACACACACACACACACACACACATATATCTTTCTCAGAACTTAAACTTTCTTTGATTAAGTCTGTTCGTTTACGACTGCTCTCAGAGCAGAGAGAGCAATGCTCTGTCATCGAAATTATATACTGTAAGCTAAATCTGTCTGTTTTTGAAAATTAGTAATTAAAGATAATTGTGATTTAAGTTAATTATAGGTTTAAATTATAAAATAACCATACAAAACCACTGGTTATCATGGAGGAGCGGGACTTCCTGACACAGGTATTATTTTACCTACTAGGAAGACCCAACCCTGTTGTTATTTTATGTACCAACTGTTTATGAAATAAAAAAATTCATTTCATTTTTTTTTTCATGATAAAATAACATAACAAAACATAATCCAATGTTCTGTGTCTGACACACTCCGTGCTAATAGCCTATACCACACTGCGTATTGGCAACCCATTCCACGACCCGTGCTCCGTCCCGCCCAGACCGTGTCGCAGGTACCGCTCTATTCGCGTGCCTTCAGGGTTGGCAGTCACAGAATTATCTGTATGCGACCTGTGTTGGTAACGTGAAATATTACCGGGCAGACAACATAAAGTACGGAAATAGTAGTTTTAAAATTATGCTTGTCAATAATAAATTAATGGTAAATGAATATGACCATAAATATAATCCAATGTTCTGACACACCCGGCCTTGAAATTGGCAGTGGATTTTTCAAATATCGTAAGTTTAACCTTTTAACATGCCTCAAACGTCATTTCAAAAATCCACTGTCAAAACATGCGACTAACTTAAGTTGTAATGCATTGATACCAACTACAAAGAATCCTTACTTGGACCATTATTATTCGTCATATTTATTATTTATATCTCTGAATTCTTCTTGAATTCTTCTTCTGAATCTTTAAACACTCGAATACCCCATTATTTGCCGATGACATGAAAGTCTTCAGAATAGTTAATAATACTTTAGATTCTATTTACCTACAAGATGATCTTCTTAGATTAGATCGATATTGTGCAGCTAATAAACTTGACATAAATGTGTCCAAATGCTTCGTTATCTCCTTTACTCGTAAGCGTACTATCATTAACTCTAACTACTTGTTAAAAAATCAGTTTATTTCCAGAAGCAGTGAAATAAGGGACTTAGGTGTTTTAATGGATAGTAAGTTGATGTTCGACCGGCATATTGAATCAATAGTTAATAAAGCTTTTAAGGCACTTGGTTTTATTATTAGATCGTGCAAGAACCTTAAAAAACTAAAATCAATAAAAATCGTTTACTGCGCATTTGTAAGGAGCCACCTTGAATACGCCTGTCAAATTTGGAACCCTTGCTACAATATTTATATATCAAAAATTGAAAGAATTCAAAAAAAGTTTATTCGTTTTCTAAGGTATAAATTCAAAATTCCTAAACAAGATTATTCTCAGGATTGTGTTAAACTTCACTTACTACCACTTTACATCCGTCGTAATATCTCTGACGTAACTTATGTTATGAAAATTGCTCAGAATCTAGTAGACTGTCCAGATCTGCTGGCCAATTTGAAATTCTCAGTCCCCTCACGCCTATACTCACGTACTAAATCAACACTTCATGTCTCCGGCGCTCATAGTAACTATAGGAAAAATTCATTTATTTTAAGAGCCGCTCGATCTTTTAATCAGCTTAGCAAACATCATGATTTCTGTGATAGCCTTAGTTCAATTCGCAAACTTATGAGCCAGGATTTCTCTGATAACTCATAAGTAGGCAACTTTTATTTATCGCATTTCTTTAGTTAACCGGTTTGTTTAATGTATCTTTGTTTTATGTATCTTTCGTTAACTAGTATATTTTCTCTCCACCACTGTTAGTATCATATGCAAACAAGCTGCGCACGCTTTGTACCTTAAGTTATTTCTATCTGTGGAAACTTGTAATTGGCTTACTGTTTCTATGTCACTACCTTTCTTGTTAACTTAGCTGTAAGTTTTCCGTTGAAAAAAAAAACAAGTACAACGATGTATTTAGTTTTGCTGCTTGGATTAATTTGTCAGCAAAAACAGTGAAGCTACGGAATCGGAGAAATAAAAACAAAAAAAAAACCTATTTGGAAACTTTCTTTACTTGGTAAGGTAGTAAAGGACGGGTGTATAACTTTGATGTTGACTTTAATTATAAGTTTTGACGGTCGCAGGTACTTACCACTTTATACACGTACCTTCAGAGCTGCCATAGATTGTTGTATGCGACGTGCTTGGGAAACGTAAACAACCGCAGCGCATGTGACAATGAAAATCCAAATGATTCCTGACAATTGACAAATTAATTAACAGCTTATTATGTTAACTGTAAATTAAGTAATTTGTTGCCATAGGACCTAGATACTGCTATTTTAAAAGGTTTATAAGGCACAATCAAAATAGAGTAGCATTTTCATTTCAAATTGTACTCTTACGAGGATTTAACTATATTAAGAATCGTTAACGAAAACTACTTTTGGCGTTATTCATAAACGCAGATCAAACACAGTTTAGCTAAATTATTGTTTGTCCATATACATCAGTTTGACATTTACGTTTGTTAGTATGGGAGATAAAAACACTTTATGAATATGGCGGTTACTTTTTACTTTTTCTGTGAACGCTAGGAAAAAGAGGAAGTTGTGGTTTGATATAGCATTTTATAAGGCAAGACATGGACAGACAGAGACATGGACGGAGACATTTTATAAGTAGCGTTTATAAACAATATTATGATCGAATACTGCACCTGTTGCTGCTGCTGCTGAACAGACTTGATGAACTGTCATCTCCTGAAAATTTAGAGAACCACCCTAAAATGTGTAATCAAACAGTTTTGCACACGTTTTGCAGTAGGTACTGCCAACCCTAGTTTACGTAACAGTACCTAAAGTTGAATTGATTCCATAGCATTGTACTGCGGAATCGGATCTTGGCATGCGTCGATACCGGCAACATGCCCCGCGTTGTAGGACACAACCACTGCCTTCGTCCGGGAGGCTGTCCCCCTTGAGCTATTGATGCAATGAGATTGGATCGAAAACGTTAAATTGATTTTTCGTCGCTTGTTCAACCTAAAGTGGAAGGTAAGTGTCTACAATAGAGAATCTAAAGATAAGTGACTGAAGTGAAAGGTTGAATCTGTAGAACCCTTAAGGAAATGTTCATCTTCGTAAATATATTTGAACATTTAATGACTAAGTTGCTGTTTATTTTTATGGAAAAGCAATGGGACACTTGGGGATATCTTAGTGTTAGTCATGCTTTAGGGGGAAATCGGAATTCACCATTGAATAATTAACTACGATATATTACAAATTATACTTTATTTATTTAATTTAGTAATTTGAATTGTTTGCAAGCATCGGGCCCCTCTCCCTCTTCTCACAAGAAACTAGGCCCAAAACACCATATTTCCAAAAAGGCTCCTGCCTAGACCGTACAAACTCTTGTTTTATGTAAGGTGTCCCCAAAATATTTGGGGAAGTTATTTTCGATGGTCCATTTCTAAGAAAGCTACATAAGGACGTAACAAAAGTCCCGATACTTCAACAGCTGATAAGGTCAATAACCTCAGGGTTATTGACCTTATCAGCTGTTGAAGTATCGGGACGATGCAAGTAAAAAAACTACATTTGCAAGCAGCTGATCGAAAATGCTCCTATCTCTATAAAAAGTAAAGCAGGATCATTTACCTTATCAGCTTTTGAAATATCGTTCGGAACTTTTGTTACTGTATAAGGGCTTCGTTTTAGCGACGGACCTCCTTACAAAACCGGACTCTTTCTCCGCAATGCTAAATAGCATCGCAGACGGGCAAACATCGCACAAAGAATTGTAGAGCCAGTGTAGAGCCAGTGTAGAGCCTGTGTAGATTGAAGAGCCTAGAGCGCCCGTGCCGAGAGCGGTCATTAGGGACACACTCTACCTACCTTAAGACTTCTTGTAGAGCTGTGGTTTCACTGCTCGTTTTCCTGTGGTCGTGGTATCCTTTAAGCGCTTCTTTAAAAAAACTAGGCCTGATCTGTGTTGTTACCGTTTGTGGATATTAAGAGACAGCAGCGCGAAGCTTGTGTACCTTAAGTCACTTTCCAACTGTGTATCGAATGTGGGAGGATCACGATTGTATTGTACGTTCGTATATAGTACATACGGTTGTGCGCGTTGCAGTATAACACAAGGACATTTCCATAGATATCCACGGTTAGTTTCTTATGTTATGTCAACGATGCGGCGGTCCGATGACATTTGTTTTAAAAGTAAAAAAAACTTTGAAAAATGATCCTTAAATGTAGGTAGGGTTAAAGATGGACTATATTACACCAATTAGGAAGAGCAAGCGAAGAAACCGCGAACAAAGCTTAATTGGGTTACTGAGCTCGCCCGTAATTATCCGCTGTTTTTTATTAACAGAGTTCAAAGCACTGATTTGACGTCGGAGGTAAATACTCCAAATTTATAAGCGTGTAAGCCCCACTTTGATTACTAATGAGTAATGACTCTAATGATTGTTCGACTATCCCGATAATTAATTTTTCTGTTAAATATAGCTGATATAGCCATAAATCGTTTGAATAACATGAGCAATATATTGCTAATATATAGATAATATCCATTTATTCCTCTTAATAGGTAACTATTATCCCATTAACAATATCGGGTTATAACGCCAATATCCAATATGTGCCGTAACCCTTAACCTGCAACTGCGATACCATAAATCGGCCGCTGTCGCCGGGGCCAATATAAGAGAGTTATAGACCAGGAAATTAATTCTCTCGACAAGTCGTGTGGGGTTGAGATTCAGGTAACCTCGTTTATGTTAGTTGTACACAAACCAACCAAACCAAATGTAACCAAATGGTTATGAAGATGGTTGAATATGTGTTATTTTACGAGGTAAAGTTAAAGTTGTAATGTTTCAGAGTCTAATTTGAATAGTGCAGTTTGTTACCGTAGACTACTGCTGGGAATAAAAAAAAGGATAACTACATTAGTATCAAAAGCTGTGACATTTACGTTACCTACTTACTTATTTCTAACCCTACCCTTAACGTATATTACTTACTGAACATATTGCAAGTTAGTGCGTCAATTCTTATGTTCCATCACGGAACACACATTATTATATTATTACACCAGTTGCTTATTGGTTATGAAAAACATCGTAAGGAAATCTGCGAAAATCCAAAGTTGCATGAGAAATAATAAAAGGCTAATAGTGTAACCTATCCATGTGGAGCCTATTGGGGCTAGGCCGTAAAACCTCATAAATTTCTTAAACATTGCATAGCTTAACAATCGAAGATTTAAATAAGCATGAATCCTAAATGTGTTTACCTGCGTGACGTAAATGACCTCACAAAAATGAGCGAGGAAGAGAACAAAGTAACTATACAATGGATTAAAGGACATAGTAGCTCAAGGGGAAACGATGCAGCTGATGAACTGGCAAGAAGAGGGTCAGAAACACATATGGACCACAACCTTTATCATACATTCAAAACCTACTAAACCAATATCACAGACAACTGCACAACAAATACTGGGATGGTCTGGATACATGTACTAAACAGAGCTAATGAGCTAATGAGGACGCTATGGAAAATAGTAGGACTACTCACAGGACACAACACACTAAACAAACACACTAAATTGGCATTACAGATACCCATAGGGCCGAGCAGAGCATTCGTGGAAAAAGAAGAAACAACAAAACATATTCTCCTAGAATGAATGTAAACAGGTAGAAGTATACAGGAGCAAATACAATTAGGGACTCCAAAACTAAAGGAGGCTGTTTACAAGCTTAAAACGATGATAAATAGGTTTCGTGGACGAACTAGGGTGGTTAGAGTAGAGCTACTTCGCAATCAGGCAAAAAATGTATAATGGAGGACGATTTGCGGAAAAAGCCCAGGATAAC
The DNA here is from genome assembly GCA_949128165.1 of Lathronympha strigana. Classification (NCBI taxonomy): domain Eukaryota; kingdom Metazoa; phylum Arthropoda; class Insecta; order Lepidoptera; family Tortricidae; genus Lathronympha; species Lathronympha strigana. The sequence goes on along the minus strand of OX421907.1, from coordinate 5,807,670 downwards.
TAACTAACTAAATGTGTCTAAAACTATGGAAGTCCATGACCGTACATTACGTCAGGACTTCGCTAAGTAGTACAACGTGAATATTTTGTGCAAAAAATACCAGAAATATAGAGTGCCATGAAACACTACTTCAGTGTCACTGTTCGATAGAGATGTGAAGGCAGAGCCGCTTAGTAATGAATTCTTCGGTTGGCGCCCAAAGGTGTAATTACCTGCGGTCTATTGCCTGCCTTATGTAATGCATGCTTGCGATCCTAGCGCAGATAACAAAGGTATAGTGCACGCTGCGTACCTGTGTCCACTTGCGAACTCATCGATTGAAGTGAACTCAACGCTAAGCGCGACAAACTAAAAACTCGATCACCTGCCGTTATTGACAACAACTAGGTAGTAAGGGTGCTGACTAAAGTGACAGCACATTTTTTGCAAAAATAGGCCATGTCAGTTACCTCAGAGCACATGAACGGCACTCTCAGTAGCCAGTTCAACCGAACGCTGAGGCCGACATTGGTCAGGATGAGATGATGACCTGTGTCCACTTGCAGCATACACATTTCAGCATAGTGACATTTTTGTACTATGATGACAAGAGACGTCAATTAGCCTGATGTTAACGTACATTGAAAATACTATTTAATTTATTAATTAATTTTTTTACCTTTATTGCACAATACAAGAAAGTATAAATTGCGGACTTAATGCCTTAAGGCATTCTCTACCAGTCAACCATTGGGTCAAACAAAAACTTACAACATTGGGGCGGAAGAGTAAAACAAAGAGATACAATGTCACATTCTAGAATAAAAACAACTAATTATTAATATACATACACAAATACTGTTGTGGGGTATCTATTATATATTCCGACGTCTAGTACTACCTATAAGTCTCATAACACAAGTCTTTATTGAGCGTACTGTGGGATTAAGTCGATTTGTATATGATTGTACCTAATATGTTGAAATATTCTTACATGCATTTAATTAGTCCATCAATTTTATGTTCACTTACCTTAAGAAGGAATAAGGAATCTTATCACGTAAGCTTTGTACGCGGTTTCCTCTGGTCGTGCAGTGCATTACCCGTACCTACGCGGCCGGCCTAGCTCCAGAGTTGTAAATCAAAGCGATTGAACGCTTTGCTACGAGAGCCGGGGCGTTTATAGACTACTAGCCTTGTCCTGTGGTTTCACTTCAATTTCTTAGGAAATGCTTTATGTAACTTTGAAAGCAATGCGATATTTGTAGTATTTTTATTACCTATTCATTCATGTTGTAAAAATATATCATCACGCCATCATCTATCAATATATTTATGATACATAATATAATTCCAACGATGACGATGTCTTAGCACTTCAGACTGCGATAAATTTCAAGTAACGTTACAACCACTATTTAAAATGGAGTATTTACCACGTATGACAAAATAAAGTTAAATACCCGTTTTAAATAGAAGGTGTAACGTAGACAACTTTTATCTGTAACTCGTTGATAAGTTGATAAAATGTCAAGTTACCAACAATATTTTGCCAGCCATCATCCCTATTAGGTACCGAGGCAATAGAGTTCAAGAAAATAAACAAATCGACAGACCATTTACCATCTTACCAGCAAATGTCACGCTATCAATTTGGCATCACATCCCTACATGTTACCTAGTTTAAAATCGTTCAAGTAACGTGTTAGACATTAGTCGAATCTGTGTTAAAACCTCTGACCCAGAGGAAACTTCGCAGTCACGTTACGTAACTCCCTAATTACTGCTGCATATACATTCCTCTCTCAAAGACATGCCCGGCCTTTGTAGCCTCTGCTTTGTACAAGCGTTAATTGTTTAATTAATGTCCCTGTTAATTATATACGTCGTTAACTCAATAAGGTCTTTGCGGTCTAAAATCGCAGCAAACTGTTTTGGATCTAATGCGTTTTTGTTTGGTTTTCAATTGTTATGTAGAGCATCATCGCTTGATTTGTTTTTTTAAATAATTGAGGCAGAAGGTGGTAAGGCAGAGGTTTTTTTATACGTAGAGAGATTTTAAATTACACATTAGGGGCTTCAATGTACGACAGGAACTTCCTAGATGTGACTGCGGTACCGAAAAACTCATTTCTAGTGTCTGTTTGTCCTAAAGTAATAAACATTTTGTGAAATCGATACACTTAGGTACCTAATATGTATGACAAACCTAAGCATATGAAAATTATAACTATATACCTACTGCCACTACCTAAAGACAGCTTAGATAGGCACTAGGTAAGGGATGACTCACACTAGAACGGGACGGGACGGGGCGGGACGTGACATCCGAGGGCTCCGAGTTATCACGTGATTCTTTCTATAGAAATTGACAGATCGTCCCGTCCGCCCCGTCCCGTCCCGTCCCGTCCCGTCCCGTCCTAGTGTGAGTCATACTTAATTAGGAAGAAAAATCGAGCCGACCTGTAACGAGCGAACCTGTAGTTATTCTAGAAAAGCTGGGAATTGAGACAAAATATATAGCCAAGAAATAAACATTATATGTTATATCAGGACAGGTAACTGAACGCGTCTGCTGTAAAGTACGCGAAACTTGGGTCCTCGCACGTAGCTCACAGGTGCACGCGGTCGGTTCCCAGCAACTCGTTAACTGAAGGGCCCGCTCGGATACACGGAAGATGTAAGGACGTGTAGAGGAGACGTGGCGTACCTATTGTAAAAGAAAACGTCGTTTAGAAAATTAAAAAAAATGTGATAAAATAAACCTAAACTAACGTTAATATTATATCAAGAATCACGAATGCGCCGGCTGTAGAAGTTATTGAAAATCCTTGTGTCATTACGTTGGCCGTAACTCTACCATATTAAGCAATTCGTTAACTAAAGTCCTTATTCCTTTAAACCGCCCATGAATTTAGTAATCATGACATTTTCTTCCTTTTACTATCTTAAACAGGGCTTTGTGGTCTAATGGCATACAATTTGTATGTATTTTAGTGATTTTTTGTTCAGAAATCTCGACTTAAACATCACTAGAAAGCGACCAGATTTTAACAAATCCATTTTTTCCACATGTTTAACATTACAAGAAATAAATTTAAGTTTCGGCTATGTTACTACCTAAAATGAAGATCAGAGAGAGTATGCTTAACATATAATTATATTAAACAGTTGGTTAAAACTATCTATAACTTCATTATAATTTTTAAAAGCGTAAGTACTAGCATAAAATTGTCGAGAAAAAAAACAACGGTACTGCCAGTATCAACTATATCAGGGGCCTTACCATGACGTCTTTACGCGAGTCAGTTGACGACCTCAACTGAGTCGCTTCCATACAACGGTGCCTAAACTGAATCGCGTTAAGACGTCATGGTAAGGCCCCAATATTAATTGTAATTTACTTTTAGACTCCCGCGTATGAACAACTTACTTTTTAATAATCAAATAATCAAACAGTACCGACTGGACGCCTATGCACTGTCTATCTACTCTTAGATCTACAAACCCGAGTAGGGCGCTATTTGTCTCCGGGTGGATTAGTATAAGTGTTCCCGCGCCCACCTGCGCCAACAAACCTTCACTCACTGACGCTACTTTTGCTTAATAGCTTGCTAAGACATGTGAGATATCCTTGCTGTTTTCTAAAATAATGAGTACAAATAAAAAATACGACATGCGTTTATTTTAGCATAAAAGATGACGCTCGCCAGTCTGGGCCGGGCCGTGACCGATGTGTCAATTTCTATAGAAAACGTCACCTGGGTGCGTAGCCAAGATGCCAATCGCTCACGCTCAGTCGCTAACGAAACGCAACTGTCATTGTCACACTAATAAGGAAGAGTGATAGAGAGAGGTAGCTACGATAGGTTTTTAAGCGTAAGCGATTGACGTCCTGGCTAAGCAGACTCAGACTTCAGTTTAGTTTCTTAACTGTGCTCTGTTGTATGACAGCGACTCAGTTTAGGTCCTAAACTGAATCGCGTTAAGACTTCATGGTAAGGCCCCTGAGCTTTCCGAGCCGATCACCCGCCCGCCCCGTTCCGACCCGTAACGGCCCGGATTAGACGACAGAAATGAAGCAAATAAGTTTGCGGTTTAACCAGTCTGACAACTGTCACATAGTTCTTCTTGCATTTAAGCAGCGTTGGTAATGCCATGAGTATTGCCCGTTTTCCCTAAAAACACCATATGCGTACCTCACAAAAGATGCTACTCACGCCATTTTCTGGGCTGTCATGTGTATGAGTGCATTACCTCTCGCGGTGCGTACATTACCCGGGAAAATCAGCATCCATCACCCGAGGAGACATCCCAACTACAGAATGCTCTTGTACATTAGCTACAGAGCTATATAGGTACATATTATGTACCTAGTACTACGTAGATAATGGACAATTCTGTTGTTAATTGTGTAAATAGTTCCTGTCAGGGACTTTAGGAACAAATTATTAATTGTATCAATAATACACGTTGGGTAATACTCGTAGTTTCGCGAACGCTGACCAAACTAGCCAGACTTAATTTGACCTATGAATGCAATGGATGACTGACTGCTGCCATCTTTTGAAATGGCACGAGAGCAGTAAGCTAAGTACATGCTTCATATGCTATTTTTTGCTCTTTTATAAGGCGAGCCTGTGCCTACATTTATTAAAGTGGTTAACCATGTCGGTATTTGGACTTCCAGTATTAATATTTTTTGTACCTATAAGTATTACCGGGGTACCTTACTCTATGTTATCAGGTACGTATACAACGCAGAACATGTTATTTAGTCTATCTTCTCAGATGAATCGTGGGTCTATTTTCAAATGAAAACTAGATATTAACATATTGGTTAACGCGGAAGAAAAAAAAGCAAAACATAAAATAACGAAAAAATTAAAATACTAGAAAATCATTCTATTTACAGGATATGTTCTATAGGTAGTTCAAGCCACAATGGAACTTTAAATATTTCATGTTGATTTGAAGTTAACCGCGGTGCTCTAGGTCGTTGTAAGGTTGTAACTTAAGGCATGCACCAAATAATAATAATACTCTTTCTTTGAGATTAAATTAGAAATAGATATCGGTAGCAATCGTTGGTTTGAATACAAAAACAACCATAACCAAAATACTTCATCTTCTATAGAATAGGTTCAAAAAGGTAGCTTTATAATCGGTTATTCGCCAGTAACCAATTTTAATTTCTCAGTATAATCGCGATCAAAGTTGTTCGCCGAACCTCCTTCGCAGCCTCCCTCTAAATTGAGTGTGAACTCGTGTAATTTGTATTCATCTGTCCAAATCCAATTACAGTAAACCGGCCATAATGGAAACGAATAGTTGCCAATCAAGGCTCGTTGGTCTCCAATAAAAGTGTTAACGACTTGCTTTTAATTAAATTCACTTCTTTTGTTTCTTGGGAAGGGATGACCCTTCGTGATTGTCGCTTTTATTTACTGATATATTGTGTTGTAGATAACGCTACAATATGCACGCTGAAAAAGAATAATATCCCTCGTAGTGTAGTCGGAGTTCATATGCGAGAAACGGTTTCATTGGAAGAGCATGCTGAAATTTCAAAATTTAGATATTTTTAACGAAGAGTTTTGAAACTTCAAACGACAGACCTTAAATTGTATTACATAATTGGCTTTAATACTTTAACTGCACTCATTGTTTTTTCTAGTTTTAGGTTTGTATTTATTCATTAATTGCCCATGCACTTTTGAACGCTTGTGTACATGATTGCTGTAACATCGATAGGACAACATGTGATTTTCATTTCTAGTTTAAGTACTTATATTAGTTATACGGTTTCAATATTCTCATCTAGGAAACTGTAAGTCTGTAACTAGAATCATCTTATTATGTACTAACTTATAATTATAAGCGACTATTTGTTTCTAGATAAAGAAAATAAAATAAATTGACAGATTGGTCACGACCCGGCCCGTCCTGGCCCGTCCTGGCCGGTCCCGGCCTGGTTTAGCGTGAACCATCCTTACAACTAGAGGGTAAGCATACGCAAACGTTCGCGTGATCTAGATTTTCTTTATATAAAATTTGTTCATGAAAACCGCTTTTAATTTATTTATTTTTTAACTAAAGCCGTGGAACCTCGGTGGATTAATCACCGCTGCACAATAGCAGGAACGGGAAGAAAATTTGCATAAAAAATGGCTACAGAAGAAATCTAAATAATAAATTGTGCATTGTTGTGCTGGTTAAATAAATTCAAACAGGTCGCTGCGCAAGTAAATGTCGCTAACATAAATAGGTAAAAGGCAAATTCCATTTCTTATGTACAATCTGATCTCATGGCTATGTAAAGTTTCAACATGAACTCAGCAAGGGTAATTTTCTGTATGCAGATACCTATTCCACAGCTCAATATTCATTTAGATTTTAAATATTTTAATATAACATAAAAGGGCTAAATGCAGTACATTACTAAAGCATTATTTAATCGAATCGTCCATAGGCTACGGTAACCGCTGTAAATTAATAAAAATATAAAAAAAATCTTCTCTTAGTCGTACCATAAGGGTTCCTTTTTTAACAATTTCGTACGGAATCCTAAAAATGGACATATTCCCTTACTTGGTGCAAATATGATCGCGCTCTCGACTATGTGAAACACGCCCATCGCTCTACCAACTAAGGCAGTGATTTTTCTACTTTTCTTTTGTTCCTAAGGTTCATCGGTTCACAAAGTCGCGTCGGTTAACGATACCATATTGTTAACCGACGCGACTTTTCTTAGCTAATTATGAATAAAACTAGTTACAAATATGAAAAATCTTTCTTGCTGGTAAAGCTGATAAAAACGCGTAAATTACTCGTAAGTAGATATAGAGTTTTACTCAAGAGTGAAGTTAATGTATTCCCGCGGGACGTCAGGTTGCTAACGTATAGTAATGCTTTTAAAACATCAATTATGTATCCTAGTTCATATTTATGGTGGTTACACATTAGCTTTATGGTCGATTAAGGGCGCTGTTCTACTAACGAAGCGAGACGAGACGAGACGGGCGAAATGTTAATTGCATTACTTTTTTTGTCTAGCCGGTAGAAAATAGAAAAACATTTGTAGGGTTCGTTGAAGACTTCCAGTTTTGTTTCTTAATATACTTGAACAATCCGCCGTTTGTTTGTATATTTGTATGAATGTTTGTACTGAATTTCACGACAATCCGATCAACGGTACTCGAGTTATCGTCGCACATACATACAAACATATATAAATACATACATACAGGTTTCAAAAGGAGATAAATATAATTTTTAAGTTAGAATATGAGCAAAATCGGTTAAGGGGTCTCCTAGATATAGGGGGTCGCGAGTTCACGCTAGTGACTGTGTATTATTGGTAGATTATTATCCAGTGAACTATAAAGAAGTGGGCAGATATTTTAGAATTAATCTTGTAATGTTTAGCTATCGCTTTACTAACTTTTCAAAACACCGTACACTGAAGCCTTAGTGGCAAAAAAAATGACACTGGCGAAATTGTCCAACCAGACGGACAGACGCCATTAATTTAAAAAAATTAATTGAGTTCGTTGCAAACGGTTTGTCTTCGTGAAAGTGATTGTAACTAAAACTAGTGTCATAGTTCTTTCTGGAGTTACGTTGATCAATTCGTTTGTTTTGTAGTTGATGTAACTGGTCGTAACATTGAAGTGTCAATACTTTAATCCACAATATTCGATGCTGATAAGTGGTCACACTGTTTGCGTATGCAACACATGCCTGAAGCTCATAAAAAGTGAGACACGCGCGCTTGCGCGTCTCGGTTTTGTAGGGTGCGTAGCCTAAATGCCAATCTTATCGCTAACGCTCTGTAGCAAACCAAACGCAACTGTCTTTGTCGCACTAATAAGAAAGAGTGATATAGAGAGAAAACTACGTTACGCTACTGAGCGTTAGCGAATGGCATCATGGCTACGCACCCTGTGCTACATACGCTAGTGGTGTGACGAGAGCTTAAATGCGTTATTGTTCACAAACTGTGCAATGTTTAAGTGCACGTCTATCATGTAAACAATGTATACTTAACTTACTTTACTTTGTATGTATATTTAGGGATATAAAGCACAGTTTTGGTTTGACTCAGAATAAATTTACTAAAACGGGGCTTAATCGTGTATAAACTTTGAAAACAAACCTCCGACGTTTCTCCGGGACCACGGGGGCAATGTCGCCCTTGAAACGTCGGAGGTTTGTTTTCAAAGTTTATACACGATTAAGCCCCGTTTTAGTAAATTTATAATGTGTGAAAATCGTGAAAGTTTAAATAAGTGACTCAGAATAAGCATAAAAGTCTCTCTACGCAACTCTTAGGTACTACGGAAAGACGATTTTTTTTGTACACATGTGGTTATATTCTTACATAAATTTAAATGTGTTGGGATCAAATTGGATTACACCATTAAAGTCGGACCACTTTATTTATCTCTCCCAAGCCAATGAACTGCCAAACACAAAAGAACTAAGTATGGCAATGTTTTGTATTTGATACAGATGTCAAGTTGTCAATGTGTAACGTGCTAATAATTTATGATCATACAAAACTAATGTAGGTACTTACCATAAGTTGTATTTTTAAATAAATGTGTTAATTATGGGAGAACCATATAAAAGTGGCGAGCGCATCGAATCATCGCAATTGAGACATCGAGAATCCTGCGGAAATATGGGTTCAATAGCCCTATAAGTGAGCTATTGAACACCGGACCCGCCTAGCGATTCCTGATGAATTTCGACCCTAATACAAAAAAGCCAGGAGGCTTTTCCGCTCTTAGAATGTAATGGTGCCAGATCAACCGACTTCAGACTGAGCATGGAGGCTGGTGCCGACTTCTTGTTCACTGAAAAGCGGAAATGTTTACTTGTATATATTTATAATACACATATTTATTTGACCATCCTAAAAATGCGGCCATGTTTATGCCAATTGCAAGTATTAACATAATAGGGACAAGTGAAATACAATATAAGGCAAAAGGCCTTCGAACTATCTTATTTTGTAAATATTTCTAATCAATACTCATCAAAGCATAACTTAAAAGATGTTAATATTATTATTATTATATACAAGTTTATGTTATTTGCACTTGTTTTAGTTATCAAGATAATTTACTTTAATTAGTGCCCTATATTCAGTGTTGTCATATACCGATTTACAGATAAAAAAATAAAATTGCTGGGGCAAAGATATTTTAGCCAGACTAACTCCTTATACACAAATTAAATTGTTTTCACTGCCATCTGGTGTTGATATGAAACATCCTTCTTCTATAGTTTAGAGAGAATGTATTTCATGAAAGTTACAAGCTTACTCGTCTTCCCGTATTTGCAAACTGCGAGACGCAACACACAGATGGCGTTAGTTGAAGGGAAAGTCCCTGTTTTATTACACAAAATATTACATGATAATTTTAATATTTTGCAGCTTATGAAATCACAAATTTTATCATTTTCACCTTAGAATTTATAAAACTAACATACATAGCCACTTCTCACTTCTAAGCCTTACCTTACAGACTGACATCCAATACAACATTATTTTCTGTCTTGGTGCCGCCAAGCAGCCAATAGCAGGCCGCTACGCTAAACAAATTCACCGCTTGCCTACTGTTTCGAGCAGATAAATAGTGTACAGACCTTGGCCAGTAAATAAGAAAGTCTCAGATCACATATTTGTCGACAATTACTAGAGATCTGAACCTAGGGCCGTCGGCTTAGCAGGCAGGGTCACTACCAACCGGTACGCCAACCGGTCGTCAAACCCATATAATAATGGCCTATCATGGCCCATTGTGTGGAGCGGCCATGAGACATTTCTTGCTTTACGAGTACAGACTTCGGTATGTAAGTAATCTACTATATTTTCAGAAACAAGTGATATAAGTATAAGTACGAGTATGATGTCGGTTTCGACAAGCATATACTGAATTTTTAGGAAATAGTTTTTTCATGATGCGATTAATGCCATTCGCAATTTTTACTACTTTAGTTTTTCTCAATAGCTTTCCTTTCCGAAAGTAACCATAAATTAAAAAATCATGTCGTATCTACTTTAAAAAAAAGACCAATTACATCGGGCTTCTATTTAATTAAAAATATATATTTTCCCGATATGTTTATTAACCACTCGCATATTTTCCTGATAGATCTTTTAATTCTTACCATTTGCATAGTATCACACTTTATGAGACAATCTCTAGATGCCCGAAAAAATTATTATGATTTAAACGTAAATTAGCATATTCGTTCATTTTAAAATAACATAAGAAAAATGGGTCATGGATAATTCAATAAAACATGCTGCTACATCCAATAAAATAATATTAAAAACGCAATAAAACTCAAACCGTATGTTTCTGAAGTCATTTAAACATATTTAATCTTTTCCGGTGAAGATAAAAGAATTCTCATCTTTGAAATTAATGTGACGAAGATTAATCCGGTGATTAATCATTTGTGTAACGAAACTCGGTGGTGTAACGTAAGATGCTACGTCCGAGTTACGCGGCTGAAACAAATCCATTCACGCGATAAAATAAACATAACTGCATCAATGGAGAAGCTTGGTAATCTGTTTCCATCCTTTAATCCGACACGAAAATTGACGCCATTGCCTTAATTCGATGATACCATATGGCACGATTAGTACTTGCGTCTTGGGTCATACTAAAGCTGATTGAGCCCTTTAACCGTCTGATCAAACCCTTAACCAGCCCTCAATTTGAATGATGAAGGGCCGTCTAGGTGGTAGGTAGTAAGATTTTATTTTTCAAATAAATCTTGTTTATAGAGTAATTGATTGGAAATTGAGTTCAGCAGAAAACATAACAAAGACGACTAACGTGTGTAATATTGATTACAAAAAAAAACCGCCAAGCGCGAGTTGGACTCGCTTACCGAGCGTTCCGTACAAACCTTATTTTGCAACATCACCTAGAAGTAGAAATTTGACGTCAGCCACATGTATCGACAGATTGTGTCACTCGTTTGCACGGCATGGAGTTAATTTTAGCATGCAAGTTTGTTTTTGCTTGATATTTTTTTATTATTATTATTATTTTATTTTATTTATAAAAAACAATTACAAAAACAGTATAAACATAACATACATGAGTATCGTTAAACCAATGTGGTTTGTCTCGATACTCGAATTCCACTTAAATATTTGGTAACAATAAAAATCTTACCCACTTAAACAGATAAGCGAACCCAATCACGCACCCCAACCACCCAACCCAATCACACAACAATCAATCAACTCAATCACGTAACCCATTTTTTTTTACTTTACGTATATCGTATCGAATAAATTTAAAGAAAAACAATCTAAGTCGCTTAAATTACCAATTTATTTCAGAAATGGTTTTTTTTAATAAACAAAAACAATTAATTTAGGGTCAATGTTATATTTTTCCTGTAATATTTAATACTGTGTAAAAAAATCATATTTTTTCCTTCGTAAACTTCGGAAATAAATAAGGTATTTTTTTCAACATTTTCGTTTATAAATCAATTTTTTTTCATTGAAAAAAAATAAAAATAAAAACTTGTATGAACCAGTAACTAAATATTTAATTTTTGCCCCCTCTTTAATCGAGGATTTTTCATTGAAAATAAATAAAAATCTTCTCTCAATGTGTCTGGATTAACTTTGTTTATAACTATTCCAAATTTCAAATAAGTAGCTAAAGTAGTTCTTGAGACCTTTAACGATGTGACAGACAGACAGACTGAGTCGCACCATAAGGGTTCCTTTTTTACCATTTTGGTATGGAGCCCTAAAAACGGTTCAACGCCACCTATATAATCTGTGGTTTGTTAACCCATCTCGTACACGATTTATTTGAATACAGCTAAGCGTCGCAGCGGCTAAAACAGTCGTGACTTCCTTCATGGTAATAATGTCGAACAATAAAAGGACTTGAAGCAATGGAGACACACCTTCTACGCATCACAGGCCAGCACGCAAGCTCCTGTTTTCGCGGCAAAGCGCTATTTTCGTGGCGAATGTTTTGCCAATTCTTTTCTATCGTAGGCGCGCCTGGACGCTACATGCGTAACGATAGTTGAGACTTCACACTACCAGTAATCAGTTAATTAATTTAAGAAATATATTCGATAGATAGATAGTTTAAGATAGAAAAGAATCTAGAATACTGTAGCATCGTCTGGCGACCACATTTCGCTACCCATTCCTTACGGCTGGAAAGTATACAGAAAAGGTTCACGCGGCATTTAGCTTTTCATGCACGTGTTGTGGCAAAAAGATCAACATCATATCATCGAAAACTTAATTATTTCAAAATGGATTCACTAGAAGCCCGACGGATAATCCTAGATGCTAACTTCCTGTATAAAATAATCAACCACAAAATAGATTGCCCACAATTACTAACATTAATAAATTTTCGCGCTCCTTCTCGACTACCCCGAAATCCAATTACTCCCTTATACGCTCCACTCAGAAGATCAGTATCAGGCACTAACTCCCCGATATGTAGGTTATGTCAAATTGCCAACACTTGTTCTGACGTGGCGGATGTACACTATGACCCACTCGTTAAATATATTAAAGCTGTCCGAAAATGTGTGCTGAAATAGCAAACCAAAATAGCCGCTGTCAAAGCTTTGCTGCACTTGCCAATGCCTAATAATTAATAATTTTTAATATTAATTAGTAAGTAGCTTTTCTTACAATTGTCTGTACTTATTAAGTTTTTATTTCACAATTCTATTGCATGCGGTGTTTACCCATAAGTGGTTGTGACATACCTCCCTAAATGTATTATTAGCAAGTAAGCTTAAAATGTATTGATGTCAACAATCGTTGGTGAACCTTAAATAAATAAAAAATAAATAAAAAAAACGCGTCTTTGACACCAAATATTAGGGAGGGATAGTATGATTCCCGGCAGTAAGAATTCTACATACTACCTACGCAATACTATTAATTGTTCTGTGGCAACACGCTACGATCTATGAAACAATTTAGCAGATAGGTTGTACTGAGTGCTTTTTTATGCTGTCAGTTTAATAACTTTAAGTAACATTTGCTATGAGAAGTTCCTACTGATGACATACCGGATTCGAGTTGATAATTTTAAGAAAAAAACTTATGAGGCAGTATGGCGCAGAGATTTAGCCTGTCAAAACGGACGGAAAAAAAAAGTAACATTTGCTTCGACCGCGTTATTAATTGATACGCAATAGTTACAGCTTCGCCAGGGTGTTTGTCACCGGTGACTGAGCATACACAGAGGGAAAGGTTTATAACGTATTTTTCTTGCGCTGGCATGGCTGATATCATCACTCTAAAAACTCTCTTGCTCTTAGATTCTACTACTACTGACACAATTTATTTGTCTAGCTACTATGTACCTACTGTATGCAATTAGGAATTCGTCCCCAAAGTAAACGTTTATTTCGTACCTACAACCTACAATTCACAAGATTTCGTTTTCTATGTTAAATATTACTGGGTTGGAAAACATAAATCCCGGCACTAATGTATAACCATCTTAAGAATGGCACAGTCATGTGACGAAGTGAGAGGCGTATGGTGTAAAAAGAACAGCCTACGCCCCACGTGACGTAAGACAACAACATAACGCCGCCCGGCTATTTGGCTGGAATAGATTTAACGACGTATCAGCGTAGTCTGTTCTGGCTGTCCAGTCGCTTGTTTCACCACACTGACAACGTCGGCTGCATACTAAAGTTCATAGAAACGGTGTGACAATTGTCGCAATGTCAGCGTGCTGACACCTGTAATCAAATCAGTACAGTATCGTTGCCTGAGAGTAAGTTGCAGCGGCAGCGGGAGACGTGAGATAATCAAGTGTCGTAACTGCATTATCTTCAGGTTTGAAAACCGTCATGGAGAAGCGGTAGGCGTTGTTACTGCATTTCTCAATTAATATATCTCGTGTTCATAGCAGTATATATAGTAATAATGAATATAGCAGTAACTATATGTAGCAGCAAAAACAACATCGTTCTTTATTATATTATATTATATATAGTTTGTTTTCCACGACTTATTTAGCGATCCCACGCCCACAATATGTGGACGAAGTAAAATTGTGACGAAGATACTGGCAAAAATAAGTTTATAGTGTTATCTCGTCATAAAATCGCTTCTGTCGATGTCAAAATATGCCTTTTATAGATTTACAGTCTGCACAGATATAATTTAGAAATTAAAAGGAAGAAGTTGAGAGATACAAAAAAATTGTATCCAGTATCCCTTTGGCACCAGAAAAGTAAACAAATTAAAAATACACAGCTAACAAAGGACCATTAAAACTTTTATGACCCCGAAGATATTTGAATAATCCATGAACAATTCGCATTAAAAGCTGGCAAAACTACAAGGCCCTTTCGATGCCGGGTTCGCCAAGAAGTTCGCCATTATCGTATTTGTCGTATATTATCAGTACAAATAATCGGGGAACCGGCAAACACGACTGCAAATGTGACGGAGTGATTACGCTTAGAGCCCAAAGTGTCTTAAACCAAGCTTCATCATGAATGTTACGGTCCTCAAGCTTGGGTCAATTATTCCTGTCTTCGGCAAGCTCCTGCCATAAAATTATATAAACGCACGCACCGTAAAATAACGTAAACCATTGCAGTAAATCACAACTTCACCATTCGGTTTGAACCAGTCTGGGGCGCTACACGAGTCAGACTATTTTAAAACCTAAGTGGAATTTATCTGCGAAGTACCGTTTATTTATGACGCAACTTTTTATTTTCTCAGAAAATCCTTGACTCGTGTCGATAATTCAATCTCTTAGAAAAAGCTGGAGGCCCAGAAACATTTGTTAGACACTAAATAATACACAGCATACATTTTATAACAGCTAAAAAGACTTAGGCTTTTTTATTCGGTCGAGTCCAGCGACTCGGTCGTTTGAGAGCCAGCCAAAGCCCTGAAACCAGCTTTTGAGAGTTTCTAGACACGTGTAAAACCTGGGGCTGATGGTAGATTCTGTCACTAAATGCTCTTGTCTGAAATATGTTCCAAAACCAACTGGGCATAGCACTGATGTTTTATATGTACTGTATAGTATGACACATTTTATGAAAATGTTGCGTATTTTTTCAGCAATTAGGAAGTTACGATTCTATCGAAAACCTCTTTTAAAGAAATGTGTAAATTAAGCAGCTAAGGGTCACATGCACCACCCGGGGTTAGCCACATACTCCAGGTTATGTGTTTTTTGTATGGAATTTGACAGCTTAAATCCGTGTTAGCGGCTAACCCTGGGTGGTGCAAGCGGGCCCAAGTAATCCGATGAATTGCCAATATGTATTTTTTACACTCGATACCAACTTCTACGAGGTCAAGGCTGTAGAAAACTATTCAAAGGATAGAGTGATAATAATTGACCCTCAGTACAAAAAACGCAACGCGAGGGGAGGAGGGTGCACTACCCAGTCTCTATATTACACCTAGCACAAACATCGCTACTTTGAAGTCCTACCGTGTGCATCATGCCCTGGATAAATGGCAAACACGTGTATGCCCTGGTCATATGATAGATACGGAAGAGTGAAAATATAGCTCAAGGGTAAGCGTAAACAACAGCCGTCTATTGTTTTATATGCCACGTCAAATTGCGCGTGTCAAAACAGAAGAGTGGGGATTCAAATAAGACGCGTGTGATTAATTTGTAGGCGAGTGATATATGCATTTGCCGCCAGAGTTAAAAGCTACTGAGAATCACAATTTCTTAAATTACAAAGAAATTTAATGATATACCTTTTTTTTTAAACCTACCTGTGTCTGCTTTTTACCTAGATAGGCACAGTACAACCTACAGTAGACGCGCTACGCTCGTAGCGGGTCCCAGCGATTTCCCTCTTTGTAGAGGAAAGCCCGCTTGGCGGAACCCCGGTCGTAAATGGGGTTATAAATTTATATATCCATACTACCCCTGGGAGTCCTGGAACTTACCTGGCTTATTACAGCTTTTAACCAAGAAATTAAAATTAATTGCCTAGTGATAGCGCAAATAATAACAACTAAGTACCTACTAATAGTAGATTAATTCACGTTCGGTCAGTTTTATGGGTCAAAAACAAAACGGTGTTCACGTCTTTCCTATAGACTTTCCAAAAGTATAGGCTATAAAGGTTGATTTTCTTATGTAAACCCTTACCCACATGAGAGGATACTCATTATTATATTGACCTGCATGATAAAAATCATTACAAGATGTTAACTATCGCTCACAGGAAAAAAAAAATGTATGTTCAGGTTATTTTGAAGAGTTTTCTTTTGGTTGGGTAGTACACAAAAAAAGACTTGAATATCGAAGGATGCTCCCCGCATTTATGACCAGGTACTTAGAAATACCGGTACTCTCTGTACATACTAGTACAGTACATATTGTAGTAGTAGTAAATACTCTCAGTGTGCGGCAATTATATGTTTTCGAGTTTTTTGTGCTACAAGCTCTTGCATTTTGCCGAATTTCGTGATTCTAGCTAGGTCAACGGGAAGTAGGTACCCTATACATTTTGATTACCATTGCAAATGTATGGGAAATGCGACATAAACGGCCGTATCTTTTGATTGCGTTGACATAAAGGTTTGGTATTTTCACAGCCTCAAGGGACTGCAGACTTATGTGGTATTCCTTTCAACTTGCTACCTCTACGCGTTCCTAAGATAAAGGGTCTTGACAGACAGACGGACGAACGGACGGACAACAAAGTGATCCTATAAGGGGTTTCCTTTTGAGGTACGGTTAGTAAAAAACAAAACTTTTAAAATGGATTCATTGCGCATATTAACTACATTCCCAATGTTACGAGTCCTTTACAGCACTGCATGGTTCTCACAAGGTAATGATAATAACGTAAGTAATGTAGACAGTACACGCGAAGCAAGAACCGTTTTAACAAAATCACAGCAAATAGCCGCAGAGGTGAACAATTATGTCACTATCAGTCGTCTCGGCCATTAAACACCCGTTAACGAAATAAAGCCAACTGTTTACCATTATTTTTTAATATTGCTAATAATGAAATAGCGCTAAACGCTTGTTTTTCTGCGGTGGCAACGCATAAACCGTTTGTCCTTGCCTCCCTGCCAAATTCCATAGCAATGTGCTGTCCCCGCGTGTTATAGATAAACACTTCATATTATTCAATGAGGGATACAAATAGTCTTTTATTTCGGGGATAAATTGAGTATGAAAATAAAATTAAACAGCCGCGTGTGACAGGCGCGATGCAGAGACCAGAACATCGATTCGAATAAACACGCATTGAATTAACCATAAATTAAATTACCTGGCAATTGCTGATAAAATATAAGCAATTGTCAGGCTCAAAGTTTATAAATTCCATTCAGATCTAAAGGACTCCAACTTAACTTCAGCCTCAAGGGCAGCAGTCAACCAAAGAAGCGAAAACATAGACGAGTTTTTATATTTTATAGGATGTTCGCGATAATCGTTCAGATTAAATTGTACAAATAACAGATTCTGCTCATTTCTTTTAAATTTATTAATATTCTTCCTATTAATAAATTTATTCATGAGAATAAGTAGGTAGGTGTATTTTATTTAATATATTTTGAACGTTCGTCGTTTTCAACAGCGCTGTCTTGTCTTGGACTAACAGGAAGGTTCGATAGTACGCCGTAATTTTTTTATTTATTTGCACTAAAAATTCTTGTGTAATTTTGATCGTCCTCATTACGTCGCATTGTAAACATGCTATCGAGCAAAGAATAGTAAATAGTCGAAATATATCGAAGGCCTACCTAGCACCCTAGCACATACCGGAGTGTACCTCAGTGAACGCACATAAAGCATGGAAGCATTCTTGTCGCTACATTATGGCGCAACGAAAACGCTGCCTTATTTTATGAAACCACCATTTTCAATCACACCGATGTGGATCTGTACGCTACTCTGGCCTGAGACTTGAGATAGTAAATGCTTCTTGAAGTAGTTACTTATATTTATATTTATATTCAACATTACAACATGATACTGAAGAATATCAAACCCATCTCAAACATGCCGCATCTTATGACTGTACCCTGTAGCGGTAGCGGCAAACGGCGGCCATAATTGAAACCGAATGTCGGAGCACGGTATAGAAACTCGGCTCCACTTGTAGCCACCGCACTAGGGGATGCTCCCGAAACCGATTTTGTATGGTGAAAACCGGGAACTCCCGGTTCTAATACCGTATTTGTGTATTGAATTAGTAACGGCAATACGCCCTATATCGCACACAATCGCCGTCAGGCCGTTATAATCGTTATACCGAAGACCGGAATACCGAAAGGCAAGGATTCTATATCAGGGGTGTCGCAATCTAACAAGGAACCTACGGTCAAGAGGGTACCGTTAAAGTATACCATGTAGAGTGCACTCGAGTATCGGAACCCTCTCGAACCCTATAAATACCTGCAGTCGGAATGGCACGCGTCCGGAACCAGTTGCATTTGGCGGCGCGCCAGCGAGGTGCGGCGATGATTAACGCTGCATGGCGATCCCCTGATGTCATTACCTGGTCCGATAGCCCGCTATACTTCTGATTAGATACACTTTGTCATAGCAAATAACTTGTAAAGAACAAAAATTAGAAGAAAAAAAACAAAGAACGCCATTATTTGAATGTAAATCCATTCAACTATAGTCCAATAAGTAGGTCGCATTCAGGGAACATGGTCCTGTCCACATTTTTGTTCATACACAAACTCACGCCAGTATATTCCCAAAAAAGTAGATAAATAAATAAAATAAATAAATAAATAATAATAATAAATATTACAGGACATTCTTACACAAATTGACTAACTCCCGCAGTAAGCTCAATAAGGCTTGTGTTATATAGACCATTTAAGGGGTTTAAAATTGGAAATTAGCAATTGCAGTGACCGATTGCTAGCCCATCGCCCATGCACAAGCACAACTCACCCATATCCCACAGTCGACTTATAGGGAGTCGAGTGACTATTATTTAAAACACACAGCACAAACTCAGTTAATATTGTGTACCATTGTTGTTAATAGAACAAAACGTGTTTCAAATGATAGTCACTATTAAATCTTTTAAATCATAATCACCCCCAATAGGAGCTAAAGTTTATTTTCTACCGCACTTCCAATACTCAAGCAAAAGAGACGCAGAACGCAGATAACGACATTTAAATTTTCACGGCAGCCTCTTAGAAAATCTTGTAAAACTACTCAAGGTTTTAATTTATTATATCGCTCTCTGTTTACTGCCAAATAACTAAGCAGCACCTTTTTAAAAGCAACAGTCCTCAAAATTTTTATTACTTACTCGCTAAAAACAGAACCAGGGTTGTCTATTAGTCACTTGATAAAACAGAATGGGGTCAATCGACTCGTGACGTCGATATAAAATGTAAAAGTGCGTAACTATTTTGCGAGACATATATTACAAATTCTAGGTCGACGTTTGTACAATAAATTACCTAAATTCGCAGACGACTTCTGCTTACCGATGACAAAACCCGAATAAAACAAGACAGACGCGAAATAGGTTAATAACTAGCGCCGGTTATCCTTCATGTAGGTAATAATAACTGCATAACTAGGGATGGGACAGTGCAGTGAGGGGCATAACATAAATAAAATATGTAGGTAGGTCGAGAACCATGAGGGCCTGAACCTGAACACATGAGAAAAGGGATGAGACAAGAAACTTTTTTCAGGAGTCGAGTCGAGGTGCATACTAGTAGTGCCGAGTTGACTAATAAAAAAGAGCATATTTAATATCATACTATAACATAGTAATACCTGTATCTAAATTATGCCATAATACCTAAATCAGGTAAGTGCGATGCTGGTCTGGTGTGCTAATACCACACCAGACCAGCATTATGTGGGGGCCACGAAACTCTCAGTACGCGACAATTTTCCGGTTTTCGGGTTTTCCCTGTATTTATACTACAAGATCTTGCTTTTTTCGTGATTCTAGGTCAACAGGAAGTACGTACCCTATACATTTTGATTCCCTTTGCAAATGTATGGGAAATGCGACATAAAAAGCCGTATCTTTTGATAGTAGGGTATAGTAGGGGATACTAGGGTTTGTGTAGGGATGAGTTTTCACAGGAGTGCAGACTTCAGTATATGGTATTAAATTCAATATACAATACTGATTGTACCGGTCGAAACCAGTGGGCGAATGGGGTCGTCACATCCCCACGCTCTCAAATCGTCCTATTTTTAGTACTAACCAATTGTATGCAATTATTGGACCCAAGATGACTCATGCAATCGATGTTTCAATTTATATAAAAGCGTCACTTGATAGCTCGTAGATCACGCGACTCTTTCTATAGAAATCGACATATCGGTCCCGGCTCGGCCTGTCCCGCCTAGGCCCGGCCTAACGTGAGTCATCCAAGAATTGCAAAGAATTTTTAGTACTCAATACAGGACGATTATTTTATTATTATACTTTGGAAGCCAAAGTGTACCGTGTCACCCTTATAAATTCTAGTTTCACAAACATAGGAACATAATAATGAAGCCAAATCTGTATATTGTTTTCGCAATAATTACGTAACCGGCACTCGGAGAAGTTATGACACAGCGCGGGGGAATAGGAAACATTTGTTGTCTGTCAGCTGCGCGGCCTGCGCTACGCACGCTGGTTGCGTAATGGATAATGAGATATTGCTGTTTTCCAAACCCTCACACAATAGTGATAGGTTTATTTTTATTTGTACTCATGACGGAGCTTTCCTATGTTTTGTTTGAAGATGCTTTAAAAATGTTTCAAAAATGTTAAGAACATAAATGCATTTCCAAAAATGTTTTATTCCATGCAAACCACAGAATTGCGAAAAATATGTTTCTTTTAGTACAATGTACCAGTTGGTCGGTTGTAAGATGAGGGTTGCTTCTAAATCAATATTTAAGGCATCAGCGACATTATTATCGGCTTACCGTGGGACTAGGTCGATTTGTGTAAGATGTTCCCACAATATTTATTTATCTCTCACGCGAAAACTAATAATACCAACACTAAAGATGAAGGTAACGTTTGAAAGCTCCAAGAACATCATTGCGACAGTCGTGGTAATTTTTGAATCGCGATGGCAATGCAATTCTGTTAAGTACTCAATTCATCAAGAACATTGACAAAAATGATGACGTTTTCCGTGTAGGCTGATACGGCCGCGGTTCTGTCGAGCTGTCAGATGTAAGCTTAGAATTGCAAAGCAGTGTTTTGCTGTTATACCTATTACGCAACGGTACTCAAACTCAAAATTGCAGCAAGTGCAATAATCAAACGATATAAACAATAACAATTACATAAAATCAAAATTAGATGTTGACTCATCGAAACATACTCACGGAATAACACGCACTGGAATGTAAAAACAAACATTCACGACATTTAGACAACAGAACGATATTTTACAGTCGTATAAATAAACTGTTTACAAAATGTGGCGCCAAAACCGAAGGAATTTACCCTTTGATTCGCGAAACGGGGAGCTGCTTGCACAGCGAAGGAAGTAAAGTAAGACACTCGCAGAGTGCAGCGTGACGACAACAAAGATAAATAATTAATAAATAAATAAGCGCGGACCACAGCGCGGACAGACGGTTTTCCGGCCGTCATGAGGAAAAGATGCGCTTCACTCCCGTCTTGTCTCCGCGGCACCCGCATCCTGACCGTGTTTGCGAAACGCTGGGACACCATGTTGGCTAGGTGGACGTCAATGCATTTCATGTCATAAACTGTTAGGTACCTATTGCGCTGATATTGTTTTTGTATGTTTTTAGTTTTTGTGTGTGTACTTTGAAATTGTATGGACTAACCTCTGAAAAAAAAAGGATGACTGCCGGACGAAGGCCGAAGAAGGGAAAATGAATAAGGGTAGGTAACGCGATAGCTCAGCCCGTTCGTCCCGGTATAGCGTGAGTCATCCTTACCATGAATTCTTACGTAACCGTAGTCGATAGTGACTGCGCGATGCGATAGTATTAGCCTCTTGCTCGTTCTTAACTTGTGGAAGAAGACGATGTATATAGAGAGCATTGGCGTTCTACGCCTATGTTGTCATTATACTCATCAAACGCGAGCGAAGTTTTACGAATCAACTCGAACACTCCGGCGTTTGTATGTATGTTTGCATGTTTGTTCGATGAAAACTCGTGTATTGTTGATCGGATCATCGTGAAATTTTACAGGTGGTTGAATGAGACAAATAGAACTTTTATGTTTAAATATGAGACAAATCGCTCAAGGGGTTGTCGATATAAAGGGGTCGCGGTCAAGCGCCGGTCAGGGTCTAGACAAAAAATGTTTATTACCCGCTGCAATTATGAATTTAAAAGTATTGCTGTTATCAAACTGGTGTCTCCAATGGGATGTTATATTAGTTAATGAATCGAAACAAGGTTGATAAATAGTGCACTAATAATGTACTGTTCAAACGCTACTTCATCCCGATAGAAGTCGTTAAACTAAAGCTTGAATTCGTTAAAGTAGTGTCGGGTTGCACACGACTGAAACGCCGTTCACATGTTCTTAAATATTCCATCAGGCAATGCTAACTGGTGTAGGTACGCATAACTACGGTCGTAAAACTTTTATACGCATTCCACCTCAACTGTCTGCAGTTACGAGAGTAATTGGCTTGCGTATAAATCTGACTGAAAAATGTACGCTTTGCGCTGACGACGACTTTTATGCGCATTTATGTTAATCCGATGCATTGCGACTGAAAAACACACGCAACGTCTATTGAGGCTATACACACAGAAAAACAATAAAATGTTAGGAAGGTTAAGACCACTGAAGCTAATTATGTCTTATGACTAATCGTGTCTATTATTTCCTTTCTAACAATAAATTCCAAGACATTTCATACGAAAAAATACTTGGTTAATTATATAATATTAATATGTCTCGTCATAGTTTAAATCGATGTACTATTGCGTTCAAAATTGCATGGCCAGTTTATGAATTAATTCATTAATAAATTGCCTATTCACTTTTGAACGCTTTCTTTCATTCTTTGATTGTATGTCTGCTTCGTACTCAAGGTATCATCCTAAAGTAATTATATATATTTTGCACACTTTGAAATCTCTTTTTCTATTATAAATTCTACACATAACAGCTATGTATTCACAAAGATAATCAAAAGGCTTATTTGTGCTAGTTTTCCCAAGCTTTTGACTTACCTACAATGATGAATACCTACGAGTAGAAGTTTGTTTACACGTTAGGCCGGTTCCGATGCTAGCCAGGCCTCAGGAATCTAACTCCTAGCCGTGACACTGTATTTATATTGCTTCTTAATTCTGTCACGACTGATCTGCCATCGATATAAAGCAGACGTTATAGGCGTGTTTTTTGTTTTTGTGCGTGCGGCTATATGTAGTGTAGGTATGTATGGACAGATAGGTTAAAAGGCAAAACGGGTACTACCTAGAGCCCAGATAATTTTGTTACCGTACGTATAAGTATCCGTACAAACTACAAACAATTTCATTTTGTTTTGCTCTAATTTTGTTTCAATCGGAATTACACAAAAACGTCCGCTGCTTTTTTACAATTTGTCCTTAGGTAACAATATGGTAATCGTAGCCGGGTCAAACACAAAACGATGATCGGAGTCTTTTCAATGGACTTTTCAAAAGTTAAGGGCTATGAAGGTTAATTACCTTTTTGAACTCTTATCCACATTAAAATGTACTCCTTTTCTATTGAATTGTATGATAAAAATCATGACTGCGTGTCCACAAGCTGTTAACTATTGGCCACAGGAAAGAATGGCTCTACACTTCAGCTGAGCATACATTTTTACTTTCCTGTGGTAAAAAATTTACAGTTTGTGGACATGTAGTAATGATTTTTATCATACAATGCAATAGAAAAGGAGTACCCCTAGATGTAAATAAGGATTCAAGAAGAAAATCCAGCTTTATATCCCTACTTTTGAATAGTCCACTGGAAAGACTATCACTTTGTGTTTGCCCGAAACTGTAAGAATGCAACTTCCACCGCGGCTTTCAAAATAAGACTGAAAAAATGGCTACTGGAAGAATTATTTTACACTTCTGATGATTTTCTGAAACTACCTTTAATGTTGTAAGTTATATTACAAATATATTGTGAGTATATCTAATATTCTCGAATGTTTTTAAATAATTATGATTATAATTGTTAACTTTGTGACATGATTGACCTGTAACTCTGTTATTAATAATAAATTTCATTTTATTTCATTTGACCCAGCCCTAATGTACGACTTACCTACAGTTTACTGTTACACGTGCTTTGTTCTCAATGACGAGAAAGACCTTGCAAAACCACTGCGCCCTTCAACGAACAACTATTGTGCACGCGCACATTCCGTGAATACCTACACAAATAAACACAATGGGAATAAATAAAACTACAAAACTGTATGTGTGAGTGTTAGAGATAATATGTAAAACACTTTGACATGAATACGACAAAAATGCGCACGTAATGCTACCAGCTTACCCCGAGGAAAGAAAATTACCTACCCCAGCGCACCTTACTAAATAATAAATATTATAATTATAGATAGACGTACTCAACATTTCCCGCCTAAACTTCCTTTCTAGCATATTTTTTGATCCTAATACAAATAAGACACCGCCGTCAGCCTCGCAATTCCTCAGGTCCCTCGAGGTTGTCGGTGGACGCAGCCGTGGGGAATGCGTGGCATCTGGGGCATAGCTGACTCTTGTGACATCGTGGAAGTGGGCCATACTCCAGCCAATGTTTACCCGAAATGTGAATCTGAAAATTATAACTTGACTTCGTTTTATCTCCTCCAATTATAGTGTCTACATACCTACCAACATAGAATCATGCCATGGCCTGTATTTCTAAAAGGAGTAGGCTGAGCACATGAAACCGCTCAAGTTTTAACGCCACTTCTGGCAATAAATGGTTTAAAGATAACCAAAGTGTATAATAACGCGGAAACGCAGTGAGTGTGTTGGGCACTTGGGCACTTTTGCGCCCAATAATGTGGGGCGGGTATTTACTCTGTAAAATATAATAAATAAATAAATAAATATTTTTAGGACATTCTTACACAAATTGACTAAGTCCCGCAGTAAGCTCAATAAGATTCTCAATAATATTTACTTTTATTTATTTATTTGTATTTATTAGGTTTGTAGGTAATTGACAACGTTTCATACTTTTAAAAAGACGCTTAATTGTATTTAATTTAAATTTATATGTAGTTTGATTTTAGGTAATTGTAATTTTGTGGATAATTTAATTACCATTGTGAATTGTGAATAATTTGATGTAGTAGTTATGTGGATTATTTGTAGACATATAATTTTATGTTTTAATTTTTTTTTATGTATGCACTTAGTTTAATTTTAATTTTGTGCATAATTTAATTACCATTGTGAGTTGTTAATAATTTGATGAAGTAGTTATGTGGATTATTTGTATACCTACATATGATTTTGTAGTTAAAAAGTTATATATATGATTTGTTTAAAAAACAATTATATAACTTTTTAACTACAAAATCATATGTAGGTATACAAATAATCCACATAACTACTTCATGATAACTATGATTTGTTTAAAAAACAATTCTATAAATTACATATTTTGTGTGCAGGGGCAGATGTGAAGTCCTCAACCCTATTTGTATCAGAGTGGGGTCTATAGATTCCCTTTCGTACAGTCACCCGCAATAGTTTCTCCCGCTATGAAGTTTGAAACAATTTATGACACAATCTTATTTGTAGGTACAGCCATTAAACGTGTCACATATTTTTGCGGCCTTTACGCTATGAAGCCTGGGCTAGTACCACGAAAATTGCGGACGAACTATTTCGGATTTGTATGTCCATCTCTGTCATACTTGCGTATTAGAGTGACAAAGAGGTTTTTCCGTCAATGCCATTTTTCGATGATCGTGGTAGGCGTGCTGCAATAGTATCATCCGCTGGATAATACTATTGCTAGTGACCATACATAAGACCCCCTGCATTAGAGCCTGTGCCCAATAGTGGCACTTAACTTATATAGGTTGAAGCAAGTACACATTTAAAAATATTAAACACAAACCTACATTATTTATTTGTAAATTGAAATAGATGTCATATACTAAAGAAAAAGACCAACAGCGACGGAGGCCAATCCGAGGATCGAACTCGGGTCTTCAGCTTACGCGGCTAACGCCATAACCACTAGGCAAACTGGTCCTATCGAAATGCCGGCGAATTTCTCGAGTATATGCAATCTTAGTAACAGGCAAGACGCCTAAAAAATATTAAATAAAATAATTTGATTTGTGTCAACAAAAAGTTATTATTTATTTGATTCTGATATGTGAACTTTAAACTGTATACAATTACGTATATACGCTCTGTTTCATAATACTTCAACCACGCTGTGATTTCAAGCTGTGATATCGATTTTCTTCTGTTCGTATATGCAGGTCAGGCTAAAGGTTAATTGCTTATCTCTGACGGTTAGTGAAAATCATTATATAGATAAATACACTCGCGTGGGTGTAAAAATCCACTACTGACCTGCTGCTCACGAGAATAGTATCCTATTTAGCAATTCAGAGCGCGAGTAATTGGATAAAACGACAATAATCTTGAAGACATAAGCTCAACGGCCACCTACAGATCAAATTAAACATAACTAACCTCTACGCAGAGTTCAATCAGGACAAAGTGCGAACAAAGATTCTGATTTCGACATCACATTAACATTTCAACGTGCAATATCAGAATAACTGGGCGAAGTCGATATAAACGGCACATTCCTCCGGCGGTGTCATTTTGGGCGACCGCCAGCTTGTAGGGCTTCGCTCCCGTGGTCCGTACCGACCACTCGGGCTCTCTCACATCCGGCAATCCTTCATGTCTACATAGACTAAATTAAATTGGAATTACCTTGTCGGTCCCCGAGGCGTGCAGTCGGCGTGGACCCGGCTGCGAGTCTGAAGATTGCAGGTGCAAAGTTATATTTGAACTGCGGATTTCTATCTATTTGTGGGCGGGAGAGACCGCATAGCGATCACGCATGATTTACCTGTGTGTGGTCACACTGACCACACACAGGTAAATGTACTACTAATCTAATACGCTATTTGATAATAGACGTACTACCTAGTTTTATGTTCAAGTGTGAAGTTACAGAGTTTACGTATTTCTAAGATTTTTAGGTTTACGTTAGGTTAGTAGTATTATACTCCCTCCTGCGTGCCTGTTTAAAAACTTTAAAATACTGGAATTTCGTGAATAATATGTAGGTATAGTCTAGTCTAATAAGCTCTTTAACTTACAAAGGCATTGCATTAAAACAATGCCTTTGTGTTTGCAATGATTTTGTTTTCGTAAGCGCTAACCAGGTACTTACAAAAAAGGTTTAAGTACATTACATGCATATTTCATTTTCAACATTATCCCTTGTTGAATAAGATAAAAAAATATTATATAATTATTATCAAATCTAACAATCCATGCAGCTAAACCTCGCGGGACACACACACTCACACACAAATTATAAACTATGTGTTGAGAATAAGTGTAACTTGGTTAGTAGCCCACGCTTGCACGCCTTGGTAGCCCACGAAGTTTATTGAAGAGAGGACGGAGCTTTCTGGCACAAGTAAAAATCTTACCTAAAACAAGACTTCTGTTTAGTTTCTAGTAATGTGTTAATGATTTTCAAAAAGCATTCCGTTTTCTTTGCACATCATTTTATGGTACTAGCAATTTTATTCTACTTTTTTACAAGCTTTTATTTAACTTGCAATGCATGTTTGTGATTGTTAGGGTCAAATCTTGCAAGCTCAATTTGACTAACTTCCCGTTATTTCAATATGCTGAAACTTGGCATGACAATAGAATGTTATGGTACCATCGAGAGCGACTACCGAGACCGGAGATAGCCATAAGAACTCTGTGATGACCAGACCAAACCCCAATCTATTTGGGTTTCTTAGAATGGGAGCTACCGTATTGTCGCTCACCAGGCGGCGCCACTCATGCGTGGGTCCTGTGTCAGTATGAGAGAAATGTCAAAGTGACGTTTGAAATGTTCCCGCAGGACCCACGGTCCCCTAGCGCCCCTAGCGGAAAACCGACTCGCGGTAATCCTCATTGCCTCGACAATGATCGTGGAAAGGAAATTACAGTCAGCGATAAAAGCTTAGTATCAATTTTTATTTGGCAAAAAAATTCCCTACAAATGCTGTACACTTCTACATTCTTCATTTTATCTATTATTTTCTCGTATATTATCAGGGAATCCATGTGCCGCGGCGGAATGCGAGCAAGAAGCAGAGGACACCGTCCAGCGCCGTATAAATAGCCAGGCATGCGGCAAGGAATGCGCAGCGACGACCCTTTGGACACCTCGAGTCTCGCGGCTGCTTTCGACAAATATTCACTAGTCTATTTAAATGTTTTGTTCTTTCTCATGTACCGAGGTGTGCAATAAAGAGTATTCTATTCTATTCTATTCTATTCTATTTTACTTTACTGGAGATTTTAAAGTACTTGTTGCTAGTACTTGAATAGATGATCACTGAGTTTCCCTTTACGATTTTAAGTAGGTTTCGTGTGACTTACGTGTTGAGTTAGGAACAATTTAGTTTAAATAATTCAAGGTTTGTCCATAGAACTTTGCCGGCAGTAAAGAATGACTCACACTAGCACGGGACGGGACGGGACGGGACGGGGCGGGACGGGAAAATCAATCAATCAATCTATCAATTTCAATAGAAATAGTCGCGTGACGCTTTCTATAGAAATTGACAAATTTTCCTGTCCCGTCCAGTTCTAGTGTGAGTCATCCTTAATCCTGATTTAAATAAATTAGTATTAACGCGTCATGTAGACAATAGAGGCGTAAAAATTAAACATCTACGAAACTCGTTGTGACTACGAGCTAAGAAACTCGCTATTAATGTCTATAAAGATATATTTTCGATGTAGTCGCTCCTCATTTGTTTACCTACTTTATTATAATAAAGTTTGAAAATAGTTCACTTATTACCACAATTTATTAATATTTTACAATGTCATCGCACACAAATAAAAAAGTTGTAAATTACAAAATATTCAAATATAAATGTAAGTTTCAAATATAAGGTAGGTATATATCTACCTAGAGTACGTACCTTAAAATATTCGTGACTTTGGTCACGTACACAAATGTTTCAGGAACGGTAACTACCGCCACGTGGAACCAATCATCTGCAAAACATCATTACCAACCGAACACAACGCAGCGCTCACGAATACACTCTATAATATAAATCTGAATTGTATCTCGGTGTGAGGGCCACTCATAACGATTCTGAAATAATGAAATCCGGTTTCATCTGACAGTTATGGTACCGCGAAACCTGACATTTTCTCTATTTCAAACCATTTCCCTACAAGTAAGAAATGATTCTGGCGTGTAGTTGGTTTCTCAAAAAATATTAAGGCACACGTGAAAAAGGGGTAAACAACAGTTAGTCTTGTCGCTAAAGAGCGATTTCCTCTAGACAACCTTTGGGTGGCGGATACAGGAAAGTAAAAATATAACCTTTTTTGATTTACTAAATGTGTACATGTCTGAAAGTTTTGCATAAATAAAAAAGTAAAAGTTTGTATAAGTAGTTTTTGGAAGACAAATTAATCAACTAAAAACGTTACCGAGGAATTCATTTGACCCGCCCCCGGACTTTATAACCATCGTCCTCAAGCAAGCTGTTTGTAAACTCAATGAGTGTGTATTCAAAATTAAATGATGAGTCGGACAGAAAGGTCGAAGTGGGAATGTTTACCGGCGAAAATAGCCCGGAATGTGCAAGGTATGGCCGAACATTCACAATGGTGACTCGAGCGCTGAGGATTCGTATTTACAAGCGCCATTTTAACATGATCTGAAGATTCATAATAACTATTACAGAAAAGAGCACTTAATAGATTGGTTCATTTTAGCTCTTGACAAGCGTCTTGTGCTAGAGTGGCCGGAACGCAAACCCTGAAAGAGCCGTCTGCGCTCACAAGGCCGGAAAAACTATTTATTATATTTTACGCGAGGAATGTGTTTATTTATTGTCACATTAAATATTGTCACTCTCACTCTCCTAATTATAAATAAAAAGAATGGAATCTAGACAAAGCGCGTTGTATTGTTAAAACATTTGAAAAGTTAAGATTAGAAGAAAGAATTAGAGTTTTAACGAAATAACTAAGTATGTAAAAATTACTAAATACTTACTCTTCTTCTTCTGCGTATCACTCTTGACAGAGTGGTCGTGGTCATCATGATACTGTGTCCTGAGTGACACGTTTTACGATTCTTCGCCATTCTTCTCTGACAGCGGCTCTGCGAGTGCCCACATGTAATGGCCCATCTATCGCTGCTTTCACCTGGTCGTTCCATCTCATAGGGGATCTACCGCGAGCTCGGGTCCCCGCAACTTTACCCTGCACCACAAGTCGCTCAATGGAGAGGTTTCCTCGTCGAGATACGTGCCCAAAGAAGGTGAGGATTCGAGCTTGGACTATAGAGGATAGGCGCTGTTTGATGCCGATCTCTTTCAATATGGAGTCGTTTGGTTACTTACTTACTTACTACCTACGGTGAAATACATATATGTATTGGCAACTAATTTATCTATTATTTTCTTGTATAATATCGGGGAATCTACGTGCCGCAGCGGAATGAAGCTTTTATGGATGACTCACACCACTCCGATCCGATCCGATCCGATCCCGGACGATCTGTCAGTTTGTATAAAAAGAATCACGTGATAGCACGGAACCCACGGAGGATACGTGACGTTTTGTATAGAAACTGACAGATCATCCCGTATCGGATCGGATCGGATCGGACTGGTGTGAGTCATCCTTTAATTAGATTTAGATTTAGTTTGTTATTTTACATTGTACCTATAGGACACTCTTATACTCTTAGGATTATTCTTTTAAGTAATCTATAAGTATCTCCACGATCAAAACGTAGAACATAGAATGGTAACAATAATGTGAAGCGAGTACCATTGTATAATCACAAAGTTAACTTTAAGATTGTCCGCCATATTTCTAGAATATTATCGAGTTTTACAACCGACATACCTAATTACAATTCTCTGCCAAAGCCTCATTAAGACGTAGCGTTATATTTGGCGATATGGCAGCAGTCCACAAAGCGGCAAGGTGAGGAAACCATACGTTTTAAGATGTCAAGCCAAATCGCCAACAAAAATGACGCATTGCCAAAACAGGGGCTCGGAATAACTCTCGGGGCCAAAATAGTAGTTGTTGGAGTAGTCTTGTAAGAAAATTGCAATGATCTTTTACGTTATGTTATAAGTTATAAGTACTTCTTATTTATTTATAGGTATTTACTATGAATAATTGTTTTTGCGAGCTCCCGATATTGACACCGTGAACATGGCGCTTGTAGCATTGCCGAAATATCCGGACCTCGCAAAACAAATACAGGTATATACGTGGTATGTACCTTGTTTCAAATATTAATTTAAAAATAAATAACAGTAGAGGCATAGTATATTGTGTATTAAGGACGGTAAACAGGAAGTCACGAACGAGTGTGAATTATATTATTAAGGCCCGAGTCGAAGACGAGGGTTTAAAATAAACGAGGGCGTAATGATTGTACCGCCCGTGATACATACAATATATGTATTCATCACATTTGCGACGAAATTAATAAACTTACTAGGCAGATAAAAAAACACTAATTATTATCGGTAATGACCACAATAGCGCTAATAATTCCCGCTAATAAGCACAGTCCACAGTACTCCGCGGCTAGCGGCGGCTATGTGCGTTTATTTATTTATTATTATTATACAATATCACCATTTACGAGCAAGTGTGATGAAAAAAACTACTTATGTATAAGGTTCAGTTTCATTAGTCATCCCTAGGTATGGGCATGTCTCGCATGTGGTGGGCGCTAGAGTTCTTTACAGTACACATGGTGCTACTTTACGGCCCTGCCTGTCGAATATTTAAAGGCCACGTGTACTGTAAAACGTTGTACGATACGTATACACGTGCGAAGAGGTAATTCGCAACTCGTGTCGATTTAAAACACTCCGGTCGTGTTTTAATTTATTGCCTCCGCAAATATTATTAGTGCTCTAAAATGCGTTCAGAAAACATAAGCAAGCAGGAATTTACTGTAATTTTAATATTACCTCCTGAAAACTGTGGGCTTTGAGTATAAATTTGGAACACCTGTCAAATTCAAGTGGTGTTTTTTCTAGATTCGAAACGCCGCCATTCGGAGCTGTCATTTATTTGTTGGCCTTTACGATTTACGAGTGAAAAATTTAGCAATTTTTATTTCTGTAGGTATGTGTTCAATAAATTTTTATTGCATTATTTTAATATTTATGACGTTTTACAAGTTACACTTAGTAACAATGCAGATCATTTCCCTACGGTTTCCGAACTCATCTTAGAGCACTTATGATAATGTGTGTAGATAAAGTAGTGTATATGCAACGGTATGTACAGTCGCATTAACTTATTGTTTATACCTACGTGTAATATGCGTGTAATGCGGATATTACAAACAAAATCTGACGATAAAAAAGATCTTGATACAAATGTTTAATTATTTCATACATTGAGAGATGCCAGGTTTCCGATACATTAGAGAAACACATTAACAAAGATAATGTTTTCCGTGGGCGGACGGTACGCAACGCAACTGGCATGCCGTGCTTCGTCCTTCTGCTGAGCTAACTGTGATTGTGTGAAACGGTAAAGAATTCTAATACGCCTTTTTCGTATACAATTTGGAGAATTTTGGTGTTAAATGAGGTTATAAACGGATAAACTATTAAGGATGACTCACACTAGAACGGGACCGGACGCGGCGGGACGGGACAATCTGTCAATTTCTAAAGAAAGAATCACGTCCGAGCTCGGAGCCCTCGGAGGTCACGTGACGTTTTCTATAGAAACTGACAGACCGGCCCGGCCCGTCACGTCCCGGCCCGTTCTAGTGTGAGTCTGTCTTCCTTTAACTAGTTTCATATTTCAGCTTTGGCTGTGATTTGTCCGTTTACCAAAATACAGTTTCATTAGCAGGCAGCATTTCACCAGAGATGAGCGAGGATGTACGTGTTGCGAATGATATGTTTTTAAGAACCAATAGAATTACTTGAATTGCCGATCCTTGTAAGTTAGGCACACTATTCATAAATGAATAAATAAGTAAATAATTTATTCGATCAACAGTGTTTAACAGTTTATATTCGTTATTGGTACCTCTTTTTAAGTAAAACATTACATGTATTACATCATCGTTATTCATGCGATGAGGTACCGCTCTTTCCCTATTGATTCTTAACAAATACATCTTCGCACATCTCCGGCAGAATCGGAGCCTGCATTGGTCATACAAATTAAGAACATAAATTATTTTTAAGAAAAAAACCGATTTTAATTGGCTTCATCGTCAGGTTCACTCCACCAAACTTGTTTTAAAAAGAAAAGTGTATATAACATTAGCATTAAATATAAATATGAAATTTCAACGGTCTGACCTTCTAGTTGAATTTTAATTAGGTAAGAGTCCATATGTATCAGGGATTAAAATATTTAATAATTTGCCAGAACATTATACAGTCACAAGATGGAATCAGGATTTAAAAACTGCCGTTTTTATCTACAGGTTTTTAACCCTATCAGATATATGATCCTCTAACGCTCTCTACATTAGCGTCACTTTTTTAACGTCTTCGAAAATACTACGTATGGCATGTCAGCTAATTATGTTTCTGCCGTGGCAATTAACAGAAACATTGAACTTGAATCCTGTAACACTGCCAACATTCAGTTAGCTAACCTAGACCTGTCCATCAAAAAAATTTTCGCACTCGCCAATTTTATGGCCACGCGAACTTAACCTTTACTTCCAAGTAGCTAAGTGTGTTTTGTTTTGTAAATAGCGGAATGATCAAAGTTTGCCAATTCTTTATTTTTGTTTTCACAAACAAGCCAACAAAATGTAGTTTTAAAAGGCGATAGATGCTGGGTAATGGCCAGGAGTACTTTTAGCTTTAACCTTTATTTTGACCTGGCTCAGGCAATAAATCTAGCTGGTGTGAACTGGAGCGCAAAAACCTAAAATTTCAGACTACATAGTCTGAAGTGCTTGCGTATTTACATTAACCTAGTTTGTCTTGTTTGTTTCTTATACTATTTTATGTGATGTCACAAATTAATGAATTTCATTAATTCATTCATGTCAAAAATTTACCATTACTGATGAATTTGGTGGTACCTACGCCTGCGGCGGTTGCATCTACTTACTGTAAAGTAAGATGTAGTATGAGCCTTACTTCTGGTTGTCGTATTCAAACGGTTTGCTGTAAAGACTCAAAGTTCAACAACGCATGAACGCGCGGCGGCGATGACCGTTTCCCATCAGGCGGCTCGTCTGCTCGTTTGTTACCTTTCCCATAAAATAAAATAAATAAAAATAAGTAAGTCCCATAAAATAAAATAAATAAAAATAAGTTTCCAATCCGTCCAGTTATAAAACATAGCTCGGGAGACAAATTGTTCGAGAAGGAAAGCCAAAGGAGAAGAATTATGACATGTTGCAACCTTGCAACCAAAGATAGCTGCAACGATGACCAATCTCCAATATTCACCAATTTGGAAAGAAGGGAAGGAAGGTTCTCAACTAGTCGATTTTTTATTGACAAGGATTATCGTGCTCCAGTTTAATAAACCCGGAATGCGTGACTCATTTGGTTAAAAGCTCTGGAATTCAATGCCTTCGTTAGTCTCGTAAAAATAATTAGTACACATGGTTATTTTTGCCAAACTCCAGACGACACCATTTGGATTATTTGTAACTTCAAAATATATCTACGAAAACATTTTTAACCAGAATATACTACAAAGACATTGATTTATGAAAACCATGAAGTGTCAGTAGAAGTTGACAATAAAGGTAACATTTTGCTTGTCTCGTGGCTGCAGCAAGAGACGTGCGGTGACACCTGTCAATCTCTTTAATAAATCGAGTGGTGTCACAGTCAATTTCTTACGGAATATTACATTCTCTCTCTCTCGCCTTGATGTCGCAGACTAGCATGCTGCCACAGCAATGCCGTTCATGTTTGAATGTCAAGTTTATAAGGTAACATTCGAAAGTTAATGTCATTGCTCTTAAAATACTCTTAACGTATGACTTTGGTATGAGATTCATATACAATCGATTAAGAATATTGCTCAGTTTGAAAACTTACTATAGGAATACAATCCGAATATTCAGAAAAATATCGCACTCAATACAAACCACAAGCCTATTGCGATAGGTTTCAATAGGATTCGCAACCGAGCGTGAATTTGCACTTTAAATTAAACAGATAAGCTTATATTTTTTTTGAAAACTATGATTTTGATTATCGTTATATCTGAACATATAAACATTTCTTAACCTTCCTTATTTTTCATCGTGAAAATAATTATTAAAAACTGCGAAAAGATGTGGGTTGTTCAAAGCAGTTGACTCCACTCGCGTCGAGTGTGATGTCAAAGTCTACGCCAAAACTACGGTGCGGTGCCGCCGTTGTTAGTTGTCATAGACTGACGTCACGCCAAGCGAGGATTTTAAATACCTACGGTTAGAGTTTATAGAAATGATATTTATTAATATACTCATATTCTTATTATTTATTGGTAAGACGCAATTACATGTAACTATTTTATTACATAAAATTGTCAATGAAATTCATAATATAAGCTGACCTAGTTACTAACACTACAAAACAACTCCTTATGATCATAGAACGCCTGCTTTACGAGCGATTGTTTGAGCTTAATTTTAAATGCGTGAGCATTGTGGGCAGCGACTATTTCACCCGGCAGCTGATTGTAGACTTTGCGACCTATGACGTGGGTGAGTTCTGACTTTGCGAGTCAGTGTGACACACCAGGTAGTTTACCAGCACACGCACTGCGGGTCTCTAACCTGCGTGGAGCCATTTCCATGTCATTGGGTGTTTTATATACTTTTTTTTTCGTTGAAAATTATTTTACAGTATTATAATGATAAAAATATTACACAACAATGAGTGTATATTCCTTATTGACGCGACGCGCTGGGTAACTAATTAACTCTTCATCCGTAACAAATAAAGATCAGAGTACCGCTCCTGGAAGGAGCCTACACCAATCAAAAATCGTCATATCGCAGTAAGACGCGCACACGCAGCTTCGCTCGTGTAGGCTATTTCTGTTTCTGCTCCAGCTCAATGCCACGGGGCCAACAACTCGTGACTCAGTACTCGACTATGCCAATTAGGTAATACGTACGGTAAAAGTGTTAGTTGATGAAATGGAGCAATTTGGTTGTCTGAAGCGTAGGAGATTAGGTATTTACCTATTATACAAGGGGGCAAAGTTGTTGTTGTAAGGACTCACTTATACTGAACTGGTGGTAAGTGATAGGAATTAGATTACTTTGCCCCACATGTGGATAAAATGCGTTTTTCCACGCTAGTTTTAAAGGACAAAACAGCGCTTTCCGAGCTAGTGAGGAGAAAATATATTTGTGAGATATCGCTTGTAATTATTTGGGCGGCAAACAAGAAATTACGACTGAGCGTGACTTTAAGCCCGAGTCGAAGACTTGAAATCAACAGATCAACACGAGTTCGTAATGATGCATTCAGTCTAAGAATGTTTGCATACAATATCACCATTTACAAACAAGTGTGATCAAAACACTTTTACAGCTTACCCTAAAGTTGAAAGGCAAAATGTTGGCCTCATGCTCATTAGTGAGGCATGTGCACCTTTTTAAATTACCCCATGAAACAACATTTTGAACCTACCCCAATGCACCGGACCAATTTCGAATGGTCGTAGAAAATTCAAAGTAGACTGATAGCAATGACTCATGTGCCTAATGTGCTAATTAATGACGAGCTGCATTTATAAACATTACGTAAGCATATGCTTAGCTTAACCGCTGTAAATTAGATTCAATTAATGTGACCTACATTTCATACTCCAACTGCCTAGTTGGAATAGCATAATAATATTTTTATAGCGTGTTAGTTTTCCATAATCTCGTAGGCACAAGCTCCTTGCCTATCGATTTCCCACACCCACGTTATTTTCTTTTAATTTTAATATTTCAGCTATGTGATATTTTGTATTTAATATTGTGTTGTTATATGACTATGATAGTCATAGTCATATTCACAATATTACAAAATATCACTCGTCCTCACTTCCATAGACACTAATGGGTAAAATTAAAAGTGAGTTTAAAAATGACTTATTTATTTTGGTCCCAATAAATTAAACACAAATAAATAACTTACTTGACTACGATAACACAACAATTACATATCACATTGCTTTAGATGCTATCTACTTCAAAAGCTTAAGTTACACACGTAAATAATTTTTATAATGTTAGCATGCTGATCTGGGCACTTGCTACCTCGCAGCCACTGCACCGCTTTATAGGAATTTGTGCAACGTTTTCCGACGGCTCCGACGCCAGCTGCCAGGCAGCACTTCCTCAGATCCGAATACGTGTTAAGTTTAATCGTAACAGTAAAAACAGTAAATACAGTAAAAGTACCGTCAATTGTATCTGTATCTGAAACTAAGTGAACTAGTGCAAATAAGATGTGCTGATTAAATACTGGTAGTGGGTTAACACTCGAAAATTTATATGCACACTGTACACCGATGTACTCCAGAAAAAAATAATGCTGATTTTATCCCCACTGACCTAAATTAAGATACTTGCATAAACAAGTGATGTTACGGTATGTAACTCTACATTAGCATTATAATGAAATTAATAATCCTTGTTACCTAAACAAGATATAGTTAACTTAACCTAATTATATCGACAAATATTCTTAAGATAACTCCTCCAGTCTTACAAAACCTCTCCTTGCTTCATTCATTCGTCCAGTCTGGTTCATCTCACATGACCCCTTTCATAGTTCCTATTCATATCCATACAAAATCACTATACCAAGGTACTATTGAGTATGAATGCACAAAACTGTAACATTGACCGATACAGATTGGCAGAACACAAAAATTTATGAAAAATATTTCTGTGGAAATCCGTTTTTCAGAAACACCACTAGTAACTTGTAAAATGCGCATTTCTTTCCAGCCACTAGCACTTCTCGATCGGGCCATATCTCTTCCGGAACCACATCATGCCCCTATAGTCGGGTTCGTACACGTCCGGAATTTCCTTGTCTATGGCCTCGCAGTACACCATCTTGACTGAGGGCACGCCGAACAGCCTCTCTTCGTACTTGATCAGCTGTTTGAAGAATCCAGTGTTCGGCCGGATTTGCGGTCTGCAACAAGTAAAACTTTATAGTAACCTCAACCATCAGATTGATGCAGCCATCTTGTCATAATTAGGTACACTGCACGAGAATGAATTATTGATGATTTTAATTCAAGTAGGTCTGTCATCACTGTATTAGCTTGTGCACCCGAACAAACTAAATTACAAGCTTCTCGTCAAGCGTCCCGAATTCTAACATACCTATGTACCTATATTGATTTGAAACGGACGATACTACAATGTTGCCACTTTTTAATTTCTACCTTTTTCTGTGGCACTGTAAGTAGGTACCAGTTTTTGCAAAAGTATATTGTCTTACCTGCAATTCAGAGGAATTGAAGTTATTAGAATTTAAATATTAAGTGAAGTAGCTTTTCTTTTACGTGTTACAAACTACTTGTGCCAATGTAAACATGATTGGTGTCTTACCGTCTTTGTTTCATATGGTGGTAGGCGTCCCGCAGTGTCATCTTTTCCCACTTGACCAAGTAAGCCAGACACAGCGTGACCGATCTGGACACGCCAGCGACACAGTGCACCAGCACCACTTCTCCTCGCGAAACGACCTATGGCAAACAACTACATTACGCATTGGGATTTTAACATTTAAGAAGTCATCAACAAGAACTTTTTTTTCTGTAGGTAAAGACCTCATGTTGGACGTATTTTAGAGTATTTAATGTGCGTCAAGGTCAATGTACTGCTTACAAGCTTAATGTCATAATCGCATTATGTTACATTTGGATGGAGACATATTGGCAGAAAATAGGAATGAGTCTTGAGTAGATATTACCTACTTATAGCTTATCTATATTACACGATGCTGACCAATGGTCATAATGAACAGAGGTAATAAATTACATACCTCACTGATCAGATCAGCAACTCTCTCCATATAAGGATGCATGTCAGAATGTGGGGTATCAAGCAGCGGTACGCAGTGCAGCGGTGCGTCCTCGAACGGTGGGAGCTCCGGCGCCGCGCTGACGACCAGCCCGGGTCGCAGCGCCTTCACTGCGCCGGGCAGCGCGTGCGCACCGCACACAAACACCGACGACGTCACTCGGGACACACCCAGGGGACAGCCTCTGTAAACGATAGGAACATCAGCTATCAGTAAACGACACGGCCCTACCATAGATTTGTTTGTAATTTGTCATCGTTTTTAGAAAATTGTGACAACAAAAAAAAACTCAGACGGATGGTACTTAGGCAAGAAAACGGATCTGATTTTACTGCGTGGTGGTCTGGTGGTAGTGGTGGACTAAAGTAAAGTAGCCAAATTGCCTAGATATAATACCGTTTGAGCGGAACGCACTAGATATCACCACTATATAGAGAGGCCGTTAAGAAAAGGGGTCGAGGGGGTAGAATATTCAATGTCATTTTAATGATAATTTAGCATTTGCTAACTAATCTCCTGTTTCTTTATTTCTTGGCAATTCGCCTTTTAGAACAACAAAGCTCACTTGGATGGCTTGGACTTGGACCGTAGTTCCGAAAAATCTAAAGTCCGGATCTTGCGCGAGGCACCCAAACCTAACATCAAAAATTCACCCAAACAACTCAGATTATCCCAACTTTAATCACGTGATACAAACAATATCATCTCTATTCGTCGTCACGAGATATACAAACTACAGTTTGTCAAGCTCTTCGTCTCGCCAACATCCCGTGTTGCCGATCGCATTCCTAACAGGAACGTAAACAAGGCACATTCCTGACGGCCGTGTAAGCTGGCGCTGCGCCAGCGCAGGGGAACCCGCGGCGCCCGTGAACTATCCCTCCATATGACATTTTTCGCCAGCAATCGATCGTCAATCGGTTGTTCGATCGATATCAAATCATCGAACTATACTTGAAATGCATGTGAATTGTTAGTGGCACTTACGCAAACAGGCTAGTCGTACATTTTATTAACCTTGACCTTACCCACCTTATCAGATCTGAGCCCCAGGTATTATAAAGCTTCAAATTACGTCAATATTTTTAGACCGGTGTAAGTGATTAGGTTTATATCGTTTTTACTTTAATTGTAAAATGCCCTTCAGCTTTATAAGCCCCTCTGGGCGTTGTAAACCAACCTTGTTTTTTGTTTTATTTTTATTTTTGTATGTAGGTAGTTTGCACAAGTAACTTTTTGATTGACGGGGAGACTTCGCATTCTCTCATTCGTCTTAACCCTATGAAAACGATTGCTGTAAAGGGCTCAAAGCATAGGGTCATGGTGTTAATAAACGCGATAAATCCGTTTTTAAGGTGTTTCATTCAAAATATTCCTTTCAATAAAAACAAAGACAGTCTCGAAGAAAATAATTTTGTTTTTCCAATCTAACTAAATTTTAACTTGATTGAATTAATATTGTTGCCAATGTTGTTTGCGTAAAGCGTTGTAGAATCATCATCTATTTATTTGTTTTTAACAGCGAAAAAGGAGTTCATCTTTAATTTGGCTCTGTATTTTATATCCACATTTCAATTGTGTTATACTAGTTATGTTTACATGTGGTTTACACTGATTGCATCAGAGGTGGCTCGTATAGCAATTTTTGGTATAGGTTCTATGTTGATGTTGTCATTAATAAGTGTTTTGAACTTAGGTACTCCGTATTTTTATAAGATAATTAACAATGTTCAAATTGATTTTATTTTAGTATATTTAATTATAGAGTACGTACCTACCAGAGAGAGAGAGAGAAAGGTTTATTTTTTCATTTAATTAAGTTTAAGTATTTTGTTTTATTATTTTTTTCTTTTCAGGCCCTCTTGCACCACCCAGAGTTAGCTGCTAACCCGGAATTAAGCTGTCAAATTCCATACAAAAAAACGCTTAACTCCGGGT
Organism: Lathronympha strigana; assembly: GCA_949128165.1. Taxonomy (NCBI): domain Eukaryota; kingdom Metazoa; phylum Arthropoda; class Insecta; order Lepidoptera; family Tortricidae; genus Lathronympha; species Lathronympha strigana. The sequence goes on along the minus strand of OX421907.1, from coordinate 5,766,446 downwards.
TATGTGGCTAGCCCCGGGTGGTATAAGTGGCCTTTACACAAGTGTTACTTAAAAAATAAAAATAACTTTTTTTATTGTTTTCAATCTTCCAGTGCGTAAGTACCTGTTTAATTCTTCCTTAGTCAACTTTTGCGTGTCCTGCTCGACTCGCGGCTCTTCTCCCACACACGACACTTCATTGCCAACAAGAACCTTCATTTTAATCACCAACTATCAATCCAATTTCAAAATCACTTCCAACAAGTCAAATTAAATATTCGGTATCGTGTTCGATATCGATAAAGTTGAGAGTAGAGCGTAAAAGACGTGCGTCTCTCGCGATGCCTGAAGCTGAACTGAAATGTTTTCGGGCGCCACGGACAATAAAAGCTCGCACAGCGCCCGCGCAGCCACCTGAGCGTCCTGTGCGGCGCAATATCCGGCATTCCACGATTATTTTCGTACGAGCGTGACGATTATTTTGTTTACAATCCGGCTGCATACTTGTTATGGTTATTTTCATTGAGATTATCAGCTGTAAATGAGATTTTACTTACATAAAGTTATGATTGATTGAACTTCTTTTAAAGGTCATTATTTATAATGTGCTTTGGAAAAAGTAGCCAGAATAGTTTAATAAAAAATAAGTTACACACTCATATCTGAAATAGGTAGGTACTTATACAAACGTTATTATTATATTATTTATTTTTTACAAAAAGAAGTCCGCCAATTTTTCATCTCAAATGTATGCCTATTTGTGGTTATCGATTATCTCTGTCAAATTAACGTCAGCCCATACAAATAACAATTGAACATGATTATTGGTCATATTCATATGCTTTCGGCATAGGGGCACCTCTGTCAATTACCAACCCGATTGGTTGAACGGTCTAAGTCGACAGGGTCTTCATCCGCACACCTTGCAACCTAAATTAAATGGTCGCGCACTGTGCGGTTTGAGAGGAATTTAATTTCCCGCCGCGGACGCGGAATTGTCGTGGAATTTCAAAAATCTGCCTCAAGCATAATCAATAAAAAAATTCCAGAATTACTATTACTTATTAAGAAACAGGACATATTCTGAAACTAACCATCACAATCGCGACACAAAAATATACCAAATTTTATTTCACTACTGTATCCGACGACGTGCTGATTGATTCACGAAAGTTGGCGCGTAAATTGCATGAAACTTATTAATTTTATAGACATTCCGCGCCAACTTTCTTGAATCGATCTGTACCTATGAATAGAAAGTTATTCGGACATGATGAAACTAGAAAACTCGTTGTTGTCTACGGACATGGCTGGGCATTGACTCATTAATCCGTTAATTAATGAAGTTAACTTTTTGAATAACGGATTAACTTTAAAGTTAACTTTAGAAACTGTTAGCGAAACTTCCTAACTTTTAACTTCCTTTAAACTTTTCCAATTAGGACTACCGCGAGTCAATTTTCCGCTAGGGGCGCTAGTGGAACGTGGGTCCTGCGGGATAATTTTAAACGTCACTTTGACATTCCTCTCATACTAGGTACTAACAGTAACACAGGACCCACGCATGAGTGGCGCTGCCTGGTGAGCGACAATACGGTAGCTCCCTTTCCGTTAATCGTTAATCCAGTTCCTAATGTTTACTGCTCACCAGGCGGCGCCACTCATGCGTGTGTCCTTATCAAACGCCATTAGTATGAATTTATATGGCGCGAAACAAGTATAAGAATCGATTATTTTCATTAATTGACATGTATTGATGATTGCCATTACATTAGTTTCTCACTGTTTTTCAGTGATGTGTAGGTTCTGTGTTTCCGAAAATTAGTGGGGTAAGTAATACGTTTTTGTGTGATAGTATTTTATAAAACAGTTAAATTAAATAGTAATTCGCGCTATTTTTACCAAGAAGTATACTCACTTCTTTTTTTAATTGTTTAAACCGATCAAAATCAACATTTGGGTAATTATATGTTAACATCGGCACTAAAGATAGCTATAAAATACGGATGCGAACGGAAAATAATAAGCATTAAACATAATTATTCCTAATATTATGCATTATACTTAAGGTTTGTGCTTATTTCTGTACTAAAACTTGTGACTGATTTGTTTTGGCGTTTGTACTATTAATTAGTTATTTTTAAGTACCTAGTTTTTGTTTGATAATTTTTTTATTTTTGACAATAGAAACGATTTTGTAAAAAGTTACCTCTAAATTTACGGTAATGTACGACCGTGTTATTTTATAGTTTCAATTTAAAGCTTAATTTAGAGCCAAAATAATAATTTACTAACATTGAATGTATTTCTATGTAACAATTCCTCTAAACATGCATATTTTTCGAATTAAACAAGACTTAAATTAAAAACCAATGAGAAATCTGAAAATGACATAGATTGCGTCTATGCCAAGTTTCCTAGATTTTGATAGCACAGATTGTGAAAGTGTTAAAACGTCATAATTTCATAGAAGTGTAACAGTTTAAAGGCTGACAGTTCATTTGCTTAGGGAAAATACTTGGTTTGACTCTATAACCTTTTTTCGCAGGACCCACGGTTCACTAGCGCCCCTAGCGGTGAATTAACTCGCGGTAACCCTCATTATGTTTTCTCAACAAACGCAAATGTCAAACAATCAGTTAGCTAAACTGTATTTGATCTGCCATTATGAATTGTCTCGTTAAACATTCGATATCATATCGGTTACGATAGCGCCTCGCCCAACGTAGCTGCAAAGTCATCAGCTCTCAAGTACATTTTTACTTCAATTTAAATTACTCATGAATACATTATCAAGATGAACAAAGAATTCGTAGTTTGGTCGGCTCACGCCGCGCCGATGCTGTCGGTGCTTCCGCCAAGTGATTTATGTTTCCTCAACCCAGCCAGATTTGAGAGATTCACATTCCACACTTTCTGAGCCAAAAATAGTAGGAATTTACCTCGTACCTTGATAAAATATTGGGTACAATTCTGTCTCTGCATCGTGTACGTGTGTAGACTAATTATTCGTTAACTACATACGTATGTAGAGATACGTATAACGAGAAGACGATGGGCAAAATAGATTTATTTAGATGCTAACTCTATTTAGCCATTAAATAAGATATGTTATATTTCAGTTGGCTTTCCACTCACGGAACAATGGTGTTTCGGACCTTTGGGAGCAACACGCAGACAATTCAAACAAAAGTCGATAGAGTCAAACCACGTTAACTTTGCTCAGCAAATGAACTGTCAGACTTGAAAGTGTTATTTTAAACGTGAAACTTCTATGAAATTATGACGTTTACTTAACACTTTCACAGTATATGCTAACAAAATCTAGGAAACTTAGCATAGACTGACTTTACGAATACTATTTTTAATACGAATTTAATTCGAAACAAAAACAAAGGCAAAAGGTAGAAAGGTGTCACTAGACTTTAACCATATAGCCAACTCGCCACTTAGGTGGCCTCTCGCGACCCCACTCTGGACGGCCGGTTAAGGCAAGCCAGAGGTGGAGGAACTTGGTCGGACGACGGAGTCTGATTGGGCAATGGGGTCGTCACATCCCTACGCCTATACATTATTATTATTTCTGTAAAATAGTGGTCACTCTTTTGGGATAAGAAAGGAATAATATTTATTTTTATTTTTAATGTTTTAGTTTTAATGAGGTATACATGTAGTTGAGATTGAGATTCGTTGTTCTTTAAATTGTGTACCTTTTTCGGGGCGACGGGGGTCTAGAGTACGTCTATGCCATTTTTAATATTTTGATAGCGCAGACTGTGAAATGTGTCATAATTTGATAAAAGATTGACGTTTAAAATATCACTTTAGAGTTTGACAGTTCATATGCTTGGAAGAAATAACGTGGTTTGACTCTATTGCTAACCTATTTGAAATTTAAAGTCGATTCACGTCCAAACAAGTAGGTTTTATGTTTTCAATCCCAGTTGTTTCACTCACTGTCAAAATTACGCTGTCAATGGCGCGTTTTCAACAAAGAATCAATATTTGTATATAAAGAGCGGCCATGTAAAATTCGTATGAAGGGTTATTCAAATCAATGCAACTCATACAAGCAAAATTTTGTTTATTGGACTACAGATGTCGCAATATGTGATAATCCATTACGGCCCGTACGAGGCGTTCCATACTACCTCGCACATAACTGCTAAATTGAAAGGAGTCAGGGGTGAGTATAAGTACCTACCATACCCAAGTCCTTAGCGAGAGGACCCACTGTTGCACTGCGTTTGCATCGCGTTTTGTTATAGAAAATACGACGCATACGTTGATGGTTGCAGCTTGGCACCTGGCTTTTAGTTATTTCATTCTTGGGACAGTGGTCGGTGTCATAATTGCAGCGATCAGTGACAATGGGGATCATGGAGCTGAGGTATTTTGTAGCTTTAGACAACCTCACAGTTGTTTATCGCGGAGATTTCAAATTGATTTAGTCCATTCTGAAAGCTTTTAGCAAAGAACACAGCCGAAAAATGCTTTCATCAATGCTAAAACGAGAGGCTATGCATTAAAAGATAATATCTACTTACAACGCAAATCCCATTAGAATAGAATTGGTTTTATCAATATAGTTATATTGGGTTACTCACGTCTATAAAGTCGAAAACAGCTTTTTCGAGCTTCAGCTTTCCCTAAGTTAATCTGTCAAATTCTATGCAGAAATCGCTTAACTCAGTATGTGGCTAAACCCGGCTGGTGAAAGTGGCCCTTAAATAAATAAAATAAATACTTACGGGCATGTTCAAAAATAGGGTACCATTTCCTTTTTTTTTAATATAGGAAGTTTTGGGTTTTTTATAACCAGAATCACGAGTACAAGTTGATTTAAAAAAAGAAAAAGAGTGTCCCGCTTTTTTGGTCTCTTTCGTAACGCATTTTTTCATACATTTTGTATGGGCCGTTACAAAACGAAAATTATTATTACGAAAATCGAGGACACATTTTCATTAAAATGGTGCACTTTTTTCTGAAAATGCCCTTCGTCCATTAACAGATAAACTCCGGAGATTGGGTTATCGAGTTGACCTGAACCCGGTGGAGTACATAGACTACTGCGTGTTCCAGATTTTGGGACTCCAGGTATATCCTCTTTAATTATGTTAACATAGTCGTGTAATAAGTTGAGCGATTGTGAGAGCGGTCCATACTATTAATTAAGTAAAACCCGTTCACTGCCATACAAAATTTGACGTGCGAAATGGTAGATGAGCAATTCTTCTTTTTTACTGTTTTTTTATAGGAAGTATATGTCTAAAATGCTGTTTAGCTTATTAGTAGGGTAAGCCCTCCAGTGAATGAACACCCCCCAGTGATAGAACAAAACCACGTTTTTTCCATACAATAAGAAATATAACCATTGCTATCACTTGTTAAGTATTTATTTTATAATTCACAACTCAATTTTATATGCTACTACTGAAATAAATGGTGAATTCATTTTCGACTAGTTTCCTTAAGGTCAAAGTCAAAGTCGATTAAGTTTGCGTGTTTCCAATTTTGAATTTCATATGGAGAAATTAGATCCAAGCTAAGATATCTGTACGTTTGGCTGTGACATTTGAAGTGCTTATTTGATTTTTACAAATACAAGGTTAAGTTATTTTGTTAGATTGAGAGTAGAACCTTATATTAAGGTACACTTTGCTAACATATTTTACGATGAACAATTTATTTTTTTCCGTTCTTTTACCGGCTTATGATATGATTTGAAACCAGTTAATGAACGGGTTGTTCATTTACTGGTTTGGGCACAATTTTTATTTTATTCCAAATTCAAATGTTAACGTAAAGGTAATTAGATTATTTTTTTTGATATTTTGTATATAAAACGATTCTGATTCATTCAGCCACTATCGGAACGTGAATGAACAATCCATATTTCTATAGTCCATTTACTGGATTTTTCATGCCTTAATATGAACATTTAGGTATATGGATTGTTAATTGACTAGATTTCTCTTAATTCTATGTATGAATATACACAATAAACATTTATACAAATATTAATAAAAAGTTTATTGTTTTACTACCAACGTTTGTAAGTTTTCCGTTGTATTTTTTTTCTTTTTATTCCTCATACATATATGCTATGTATGTATGGGTTTCTATCATAATGGTGAATAATATTCATAATGTTTTATTTTACTCTATTTTAGATTGTTTAAATGGTGCCTTAATGTTTTACGTAATGATTACTAAACATAATATTTTATTTTGTTATAATAGTATTTTCAATACTGACTTACAAAATCTAAATAATGTTCATTCATTAGATTTTCTGTTCATTAATTAGGTTTATCGGTACTTTTTGATAAATAACAGCAAAGTACAAAAGTAATAAAAAAGAGAAGATATTACATTCTATGATTAATTAAAATAATTAATAAAGACTGAGAAATTATTTTTCTAAATTGAAAAAAGTGTTTAAGTGTTAATTTACTGTAGGGCTTCCAACTTACCCGGCTAGTCTATATAAATTTTGATTATTTTTCCTCAAAACATCGTGACAGAGTAGTAAATCGAAAGACTGTCTCCGCAGATAGGCGATACTCCGTCGCGATATTTTCTAAAAATATTTGACCGACGTGCCATATAATAAATTAATAAACTAAAAATCTTTTTCAGGTGTTCCGCTGCAACATTCGAAACCTCCTCCTGAACACAGAGTGTGAATCTGACCCTGTGGCAACACGCGCCGTGCAAGCCTGTCTCATCGCCACCGAGCAGCTGAAACGAGCTCGTCGCCACTTTTGGCTCTGGCGCCTCATTGACGAAGACATCTTCAAGACGACGCCCTACCAAGACCAGTGGCCCTTCGACCTACAACTTAAACCCTATGCAACCTGCTTGGATTGCGTCGGCTGCTGCGGTATACTGACGCGAGAGAAATCTGAAGCCGTAATGGGAAAACAATTAAATTACAATGAGATTAAACAGAACTTGTTGTACGATTTGAGCATTAAAAGGGGGGAGGTTGATAATGTGTAATGGTATTTTAAAAGCTTTTATTTATCTCGCAGTGTTTTCGGAAATAGTTAGTATCTTGGTATATAGTTCCAGTTCCCTGTGTCCGATCGAGCTGAAATTTCATAAATCTATCGCTTGGATGACAATACAATGATTACACCAAGGAGTCTGATAGTGAGACGAAGAAGAAGACAAGAATCAGACGCATAGTAGGGTGACTGTGTACAGTACCTCTCATCATGACTAATTCTGACTCTGGAACCAATTGTCGCCAGCGGATTTCCGAACTAATATGACCTTAAAACCTTCAAGAAAAGAGCGTACAACCATCTCAATAGCCGGCAAAAGACATGTCGCCCTATCAGGCGATACTCAATTTGCCTGCTATTGCGTTTTTTTGGTGGGAAATGAAAATGAGAGACTGGACTTTACGATTAACATCTGAACTTGACCGGATAGTATAATAACAATAGTGCACCCTCCACTAAATGAACACCTCCCAGTGAATGAACAAAATCACACTTTTTGCGTAAAATAAGAAATATAGCTATTTTTATCACTTGTAATTTTTTTTTTCTTATATTACACAACTCAATCTTCTATGCAATTGATATAAATGATAAATTTATTTTCAACCAGTTTAAATGTGGTAGACGTTTGAAGTTTACGTGTTTCTGATTTTTCAATATGTGTGGAGTAACAAGATCCAAGTTAAGAACAGTGTACAATTGGAGTAATATTTGAAGTGCTTATTTGATGTTTATCAATTTAACGTTTTAAGTTTAGCAACTTGCAATGCCAGCGCATTGGCGACAAACTGATGGAAGGTCGCCTGCTCTGGTACGGGCACATCATGAGACGTGATGAGAGCCACATGACAAAAGCTGTACTGAATATACGGCCAGGAGGGTAGCCGAGGCCAAGGACGACCACTGACAATCTGGTAAATCACAGACAGCAGACCGCAAAAATGGCGTATTGGTATAAGGAGGGCCGACCCCAAATAGAGATGAAATAATAATGACCATGAAGAAGAAGAAGATTTGATTTTAATCAATACAAGGTTTAGTTAATTTGTTAGATTAAGAGTGAAACATAATAAATGTCCACATTGCTAACATATTTTGCGATGAAGTATTTACTTTTTGTCGTATTAGTACTGACTTATCAAATGTTCTAAAGGTAGTTACTGAACCGCGGTGTGTTCATTTACTGGTGTGTGCACACTTAACTTTTATTCCAAATTTAAATGTTAACGCAAAATTAATATGCTTGTTTCTTGAGATTCTTTATAGAAAAAGATTCTAATTTATCCAGCCAATATTTACGTTGTTAGTAAAATAGTAAACATTGTATTAATGTTTGTACAAATGTCTTTTGTATAAATGTGTAAATGTCTAATGCATACATAGGAATTAGAATAAATATAGTCAATGAACAGTCCATATTAAGGTATGACAAATGCAGTAAATGGACTATAGAAATATGGATTCTTCATTCATCTTCCAATATTGGCTGAATGAATCAGAATCGTTTTCTATACAGAAACTCAAAAAACAATCTAATTACCATCACTTTAACATTTTAATTTGGAATAAAACAAAATTGTGCCCACACCAGTAAATTTACTACCCGTTATTTAACTGGTTTCAGAACATATGATAAGCCAGTAATAGAACGGTAAAAAATAAATACTTCATCGCAAAATATGTTAGCAAAGTGTACATTTATATAAGCTCTTAATCTAACAAAATAACTAAGCACATCAAATGTTACCTACTCCAAACATGCACTGTTCTTAACTTTAATATAATTTCTCCATACAAAATTCAACTCAGACACACGCCAACTTCAAGCGACTACCAAATCTACCAATTAATAAGCTAGTTAAAAATAAATTTAGGTACCATTTATTTCAATAGCATGGCAAATTGAGTTGTAAACAAGAAAATAAATACTACGAGTACAAGTGATGGCAATGGCTATATTTCTTATTTTATGCAAAAGCGTGGTTTTGTTCATTCACTGGAGGGTTTACGCTATGCGTACTTACGAGAAAGCAACGGTCAATCTGTCACTGCCAGGAAAGATACTCGTACTTCCTGACGGGCGCTATCTGTTTCCCTATGTTCCAGAGAAATTTTCAACTTTCTTCTGATACCGAAAAATTATACGAAAAATTTGTTTGTCGTACGCTAATTCACAAAAATTCTACTAAGTACACGTACTTTCGAGAGAACAATAATTCAATAAGTCACTTGATGTCACCGTAAGGAATGATTCACTATGCTTCACATGCACTATCTATTTCACTATGTTCCAGGCCACATTTGATCTTTCTTCTGATACAGACAATATGTTCGAAAAATGTACTAAAATGTACGCTAGTCAAGAAAATGTACTAAATACCAGCGGTGACAGGTTGATCCTTGTTTTCTCGTAAGTACGCGAAGTACACATTTTATAACAATTAATATTATAATTCAGTACATTTTTTCTGTATCAGAAGGACAAAAAGTTGTCTGCAACATATTGAAGTAGATATCGCCCACCACTATCCTTCCTCCTCTTTCTCCTTGATCGTCCTCCTGATTATAAATTGAAAGAGATGTCATAATATTATACTTCAGGATAAATGACCAAGGCCCCCGGTGAGTAGGGCACTAGTGAACGGAAATAAACATGGAAGAGTCTGAGTACCTTCAAACAAATCATCTACATAAAGCCAGTCAAAAACTCGATATGCGTACGCTACGCTGCCAATCAAATTCGTAAAAATATCAGTCGGTTTTCTATCATAAAATTGCCTACAACATGATTCGGCAGCGTCAATATTGTAAGCTGTCATTGATCCTAGCTCTGACACTTGAAAGTTACAAGAAAAATAGTGTCATTGGAAACGCGTTATCAGTACATCGATACAATAAAGAACAATTTTCACATGCAACATTTTTAGGGTTCCGTAGTTAACTAGTAGTTTAGATAGTTTCGCCAAGTCTGTCTGTCTGTCCGTCCGTCCGCGGATAATCTCAGCGACTGTAAGTATTAGAAAGCTGTAATTTTGTACGAATATGTATATCGATAACGCCAACAAAGTGGTAAAATAAAAAATGGTTATAATTTTTTTTAGAGTACCTCCCGTACACGTAAAGTGGAGGGTGATTTTTTTTCGTTTTAACCGTAGAGTGCGACATATCATTGGATAGGTACATATTTGAAAAATAATGAGGGTTTTCTAAAAACATGTTTTTGATAAAGTTAATATTTTAGGAAATAATCGCTCCAGAAGTTTAAAAAAATCTTTCCCCCCTCTAACATATGAAAAAAATTACAAAAGTAAAACTTAATAAGAACTTTATTGGAAAATTATTTTGAACTTGATTGTTTGAACGGGTTTTGAAAATACTTTCTGAATTAACCCTTTAACCATTATTTTTTTCTGAACAACAATTTGGAAATTTGAAAGCACGCACGATTTAAGTAATTTTTTTTAATGAATATCACCATCACATCATATCATTTTAGACGACCGGTTGACGTAGTTGGTAGTGACCCTGCCTGCTAAGCCGATGGTCCTGGGTGTTCAGGGGAGCCATGGGGCTGGTGCAGTTGAGGTCGAAGTAAAGTGAAACAGCTTCATTTCATAGCACTTATTTTAATCACATCACATTGTTACACACACACAGTCAGTACAGCAAGCAATGGCACACACTTATAGAGCGAGGGAAGTAGTGAATGAAAGGAAAGAGTGAATGAATATAAAATCATGCTCTGTTGGGGTTGCCAACACTGGGTTCGAATCCCAGTAAGGGCATTTATTTGTGTGATGAACACAGATATTTGTTCCTGAGCCATGGATGTTTTCTATGTATTTGTATATTATATAAATCGTTGTCTGAGTACCCGTAACACAAGCCTTATTGAGCTTACTGCGGGACTTAGTCAATTTGTGTAAGAATGTCCTGTAATATTTATTTATTTATTTATATCCAGCTAAAAAAGTTTTTTTTTTCGTTTGTCATTTCCAAGCTACAAGACGGCAATATTTTTGCCATTGTCGGTCACTGATAGCCATAAAGTACCCATTTTCATACTGTGACTGAAAGTTAGTAGGAAAGTTTAATTTTTTTTTTTAAAGCTAGTACATAATTCCAATGTTTAAAAGCATTAATTTGACAATTGGAATATAAGAATTCTATTGGACGTGGGTCCAACAATTTTATTTTAGAGATAATTTTGTTCAAATGTAGATATTATCAAAATGTCTAAGATCTGGCCAAAGAATTAACATTGTATGAGAAATGTAATAACTTTTTCCCCTCACTAGCTCGGAAAGCGCTGTTTTGTCCTTTAAAACTATCGTGGAAAAACGCATTTTATCCACATGTGGGGCAAAGTAATCTAATTCCTATCACTTACCAACCGTCCAGTATAAGTGAGTCCTAAATGACCATAGTAAATATGCGCAATCGGAGGTCACACCTTGAATTGGTCGGTCTTATCGCGCACTTGGTAAGCTGTTGGCAATATCTAAGTACCAGGAGCGTACTATATGACAAATTATGAAATTGAATTTTGAATGTTTTATTTTCAAGATAACTTACATGTGAATAAGATTTGTAATCGTATGTAATCTTTATTTTCCTCGCAATAGTGAGGGGAAAAATGTTGTATTACACTCGGTGGCAAAGTTTGTTCAACTCTCGTGCCTTGAGACCCTCGTAAAGCTCAAGATTCCAGTTATTGAACCACTCGCTACGCTCGTGGCTCAATTTTGGAATCTTTCGCTTGCTTGGGTCTCAATATAAGCCCGAGAGTTAAACAACAACTTTGCCCCCTTGTATAATAAATAACTATTATGGGCTCGCCTTTTTTTGAAGATTTGTCGAGTATATTCCTCAATGCGAACTCACATTCATTTAGAAAAAAAAATTATCTGGGTTGTATGACTGACGGAAAATATATTGCCGTTACCCACTAAAGGGTTAAGTTGGTAATTTAACCGCAATATGGGCAATTTATGAATGAATTCATTTATAAACTGCCCGTGCAATTTGCAACGCGATTGTATTATACATTTTCTTAACTAGCGTACAATTCAGTACATTTTACGTAATTATTTTTCTGTATCAAGAAAGTTGATTAACTAACCGGAACATGATGAAGTATCCTTCTTGACGGTGGCAGATTGATATTTGTTTATTCGTAAGTACATAGGAGTAGTATTTTTTTTTGCTTACACCACTTGCTAACACCTTACAAAAATTGTTTTGATTCCGTACGTTGTCACCGCCAGAAAGTATGACACCATCACAAGCTTCGGTAACGATTAAAAATGTAGTTGGGTGTTGTATTTGTATATTAGATTATTTAATAATTGTGTATGCATTTTTCTTTATATGCTCTAAAAGTATACTTAATGGATGTTTTTTTTCATACACATTGTAGTATGTAATAAGAAAAATTGTTCGTTTTTTTTTAATAATTGGCATCCATTTTAGACGCCCCGCTACGGAACCCTGTAGGTATTTTCTTACTCAAACACAGACAGATTATAATAAGGTACAAAAAGATCATGGAGCGCTTATCAAATTATAAATAACTAGTAGGTACTTATAATATACCTTTTAATGTTACTCAGTTATCATTTGTCTCGCAGTAAACATGATTCTTATACTGCTCGCGTTATTACTAGCTATACTTGTTTACTGTTTCGGTACTCAGAATCACGACTACTGGGCTAGGAGGAATGTGAAGCACGACCCGCCCGTTTTCCTGTTCGGGAACAACATCCAGGGCTTCTTCGGACGACGAAGCTTTACACAGATAGCCAATGATTTATACCACCGGTTCCCCGACGAAAAAGTTGTCGGATACTACAGAGGACTTACTCCGGAGTTGTACATAAGAGATCCAGACATTGTGAGGAATATCCTAAGCAATGATTTTGCGTATTTCTATCCACGTGGCCTCGGAAGGAATCCGCAGGTGGAGCCGTTGCTCGCGAGTCTGTTCCACGCGGACGGTGACTTGTGGAAACTGCAACGGCAGCGGCTGACGGCGGCTTTCACCACCGCTAGGCTAAAGGCGATGTTCCCGCTGGTAGTGCGGTGCGCGGAGCGGTTGCAGGGCGTGGCGCGCGCAGCCGCATCCCGTCCCGGCGGCGCCTGCGACGCGCGTGAGCTCATGGCCCGCTTCACCACCGAGTTTATCGGAGCCTGCGGTTTCGGCGTCGAAATGGACTCCCTCGCCAACGAAGATTCCCATTTCAGAAATATTGGTAGGATAATATTTTCCAGACCGCTCCCAGTCCTAATAAGGAACATGATGTGGGAACTATTCCCCCCAATAAGGTCCTACATTCATGTAATGGATCCGAAACTTGATGATGCTTTTCTCAGTTTCGTGAAGGCTATACGGGAAGATAGACAGGGCAAGCCCTCCGGCCGCCATGATTTCATAGATTTGCTTTTGGAATTAGAAAGCAAGGGGAAAATCATAGGAGAATCAGTGGAGCACTCGAACCCAGACGGATCGCCTGTGTCTGTGGATATGGAAATGGATATTAAAATGATGGCGGCCCAAGTGTTCGTTTTCTTTGCCGCGGGTTTTGAGACGTCATCGTCGGCTACAAGTTTCACTTTGCACCAGCTTGCATATAATCCAGAAATGCAGTTGAAGATCCAGTCGGAAATTGATGAAGTACTTCAGAAACATGATAATAAATTGTGTTACGATGCTGTATCGGAGATGAAGCTGTTGAGTGTGGCTTTCAAAGAGGCGATGAGGATGTTTCCGTCGCTGGGCGTGCTGAATCGTGTGTGTGCTCGCCCTTACACGTTCCCTGAGCTGGGGCTGACCGTGGACCCCGGAGTGAGGATCGTTGTCCCGGTGGAGGCACTGCAGAACGACGACAAATACTTCGACAGTCCGTCGGAATTCAGACCCGAGCGGTTTACTCCTGAGGAAGTGAAAAAGCGACATAATTACGTATATTTGCCATTCGGAAATGGACCGAGAGCGTGTATAGGTACGTATCTTTAACATACACATTAAGATTACAACAACACAACGCAATGGCAATGGACGAATAGGTATTTGAACGAGTAGTTAAATGTCCTTTCCACTACACCGCGCGACATTTATTTTTCAACGGTTAATAAATTGTGCGATAAAAGCTATGGATAGTAGTTGATGTGATTGTATATAATGAAATGGCATTAAAACTCGAGTGTGAACGCCGAGTTTCATAATAACATCACACGAGTTTTTTAATGCCTAATTATTTACAATTACATACACTGCTTACATGAGCTCTCCATGATGCGTTCAAAGCACATATACATATATCGACCGCCATTACGTTACGACTTTCAGGAATGAAAACATGAAAACTTTTCTGACATTCAGGTTTTGACATTTATTTATTTATTTAGAAACAAACTAGAGTTGGCCCCAATTTATACACATTTTGCGACTTGCACATTTAGCTATGCATCCAAATCGTATTATTTAGCTATAATAACATTGTCACAGATACGAAATATGTTGTAACAAAAAAGTTTATTATTATGGGGGCCTTTATACCTATGTGGGTTTTGAACGCATTATTGAGGGCTAATGATATGTAAGTATATAAAAGTATAATAGACTACTAGGCACTAATAAATTATATACTTGCATCATGTACTAGGTTTCTATAAAACTTACAGGGTGTAGTAGGTAGGATTTGATTTGTTTGTGAGTCTGCCGAGCTAATTGAATGTAAAGGTGAAAAGGTAGTGAGTACCTAATTGTTGCTTCGCATCAAATAAACTAAGCAGGTTATTATTTGAAACTAGGTCTCTAATAGCTGTCTTCAACCCAGCAGTTAGCGATAACGTGTTACTTATGTCGCAGGGTCAAGACTAGGAGAGATGCAGTCGCTGGCCGGGCTTGCAGCGGTCCTGCAGCAATGCAGCGTGGTGCCGGCAACGACCACGAGCCGCGTGCTGCAGGTGGACTCGCGGTCCAATATCGTGCAGGCCGTGAGAGGAGGTCTGCCACTACAGCTCACCGTCAGGCACCCGTGATCTTAGAGATTCCAGTAGTATATTGTCTCAATCACAATTGCGCACCTGGAACCCTCACCTGGACCTCACCTCAAAGCGGGAGATTTATATGCACATATTTTAGTTAAATTGCACTATAATGAGATAGTATACCTATAATGTCTTACAAAAAACACGCAAGCTATGTGGCCAATAAATCTACAAGTTGCCAATACGAAAAATAATGACAACTTGCAACGGCAGCACCACTTATTGATTTATTTCGAGTGTTTAAAATTTTATTTTTTGTAATTAAACGCTTAGGTATATAATTAAACGTATTTCAAGAACTATATGTTACCTAATAAAATTTACTCTCTAAATTGACCGTCTATGAAAGTAGACTCAAGTGTGGCTATTCTTTTCTGTTGCAATACCTTCGAGTGGAGTCTCGAAAAAAGGGGGTTTTAAAGATGACTACCAAATATATTTTAAGAAAAAGATCAAGTAGGTAGAGTAGAGAGGCAAAACATTGAAATCGCAAGCCAAGTCATACCTTCGTTTTTAGCGTTCCATACCTCAAACGGAACCCTTATGTAGGGTGTTGTATAGGATCACTTTGTTGTTCGTCCGTTCGTCCGTCTGTCTGTCAAGACCCTTCATCTCGGGAATACGTAGAGGTAGCTAGTTGAAATGAATATTACATACATCTGAGGTCCCTTGAAGCTGTAAAAAAACATTCCTCCTACGTCGACGCAATCAAAAGATAAGACTGTTAAGAGTCCGGTATAAGTACTTTTTAAAGTGAAAATCGTTAATAATAAAATAACGCATATACATTGCAATTATAATTATTATTAATTTATTTTTATTATACATTTTGTCCCCGTCGCTATCGAAACGGCCAAGTCCTTAGTCCGAGCTTTGGGGCGGCGTTTGAGGGATAGGGGCTGTAACCCCCTTTCTGGTTCTTATTTGGCCCAACAAATTTCACTTGCCGTGCAGCGCGGCAATGCTGCAAGTATATTCGGCACTTTTGGACCAGAGTACCGTAATGGGGCACAGCTTAGTAATTAGTAAGCTTTTTATATATACATTTTTTTTTTAATTTGTTTTTTTTAACTAACGTGTTACCTATGACTATTTCTTGTTTACTAAATAAAGAACTTTACATCATTGCAATTGCTCAGATAGTATGAAGTATTGATATTACAAAAAAAATATTTTATAAATAGGTAAGTAAACTTATATTATTATTTACAAAGCTTGTTTTGCGAGGTGGTTGATTCATACAATATTGTAACTTGATTTTTTATTATTCATTTTAATACCACCTACTTCATTTATTTTTATACTAGTTAATTAGCCATAAAATGAAGTTTATTTTTGCATCTTTATTTTCATAAAATATATTTTATACATAAGTACGTACCCATTTTTTCTTAAATTTGCTCTAGGTAAATGTACTTACCTATTACACTTATTCGGGAAAAAAAGAGGAAAAAGTGTTTCATTTATTCCTTAAAATTAAATGACTCAACAACCACAACACATACGTGTATAAGTAACATATCGGTTTGATATAATTTTGATTATCAGAAAGCCTCAAATATTTACCTCTTCGAGCAATAACCGCGAAACAGTCCTCAGATTTAGGTACCTTATTAAAAATCGAAACAAAAACAAAAAAGTAGTTCATACATTACATTCAAATTGAAATCATCTTCCGTACCTAATATGTTAAATAGATATTTAACATATTAGGTACGGAAGATACAGGATTATTGTGAGTTGCTCCAATATAGTATCAACAATTTGAGCAAAATCGTAAAAAAAGTATACCGGTCTCTTAATGTCGCATTTCCCATACATTTGCAACGGGAATCAAAATTTAGAAGGTACTTCCCGTTGATCTAGAATCACGAAATTTGCCAAAAACCAAGAGCTTGTAGCACAAGTACAGGAATGAATCCGAAAACCGTATAATTGCCGCGCACTGAGAGTTCGGCGCCTGTATGGGTCGGCATTTTTTAATTGAAGGAGTCACCATACAACTCTTAAAATAAAGATCATAAATGAAAACACGTATATGTATTTTTAATTCGGTATAATGAAATAAGTTACAAGGCTTTGAGGTCAGGGCTAACACTGGCAATATTATTTAATCAGTAACAACTGGGAACGACTCTGCCTCTGCGACGTGTGGCCAAACCGTACATCAACAAAAAATAGTTTATTTATAAGTTAAATAATGTACAATCAACCAATTGGAATCCTGGGCTCTCTCACTTTAGAACCATGTCAAATGACAAGCAGTAAGAGATTTCTTACAATCTGATTTATAGCGTCACTACGACATAGTCCTACAGCGGCCTAGGGTTCCAATTGGTTGACTGTACGAATAAGGGCCTACGCTAGCTGACGCGGATTACCCGGAACGGACGCACGTACAATAAGAAATCGTATGAACAGCGCTGAGTGAAACGGACTCACGGAGCGGGTGCGCCATACTAAATCCACCCGCCGCGTGCACCCGCTCCGTGCCCCCGCGCCAGCTAGCGTAGGCCCTAAGGGTTTAAGTGACTCCACTGTGTAACAAAAGTCATATTCATGGGTAACGTTCGTCACACAGAGGAATCAACAAATTGAATTGTGGGAAAATCCTTCTAAATAAGTATGCGGATATTAAAAGCAAATGGCACATTATTAAATCAGAGGCACATTAATTCGTTCTCTATTATTGCCCAGAAACAAAATGTACAAGGTTATCAGTAAAGTCATACAAACATAAATATATATATTTGGCGTACATTTAGCAAAATTATCTTATGTTGAGATTTCTATATAAGATAAATCAAATAAAATTGCGTTTCTATAGAACTGCTGCTGTATATGATTTCTGTCACGTTGACTTTATCCGCATACATATTTTTAAGCAGCCATAAGCCCGCCTACATACCTGCATGTCTATCAAACATATAATAATATGTATATCTGGCAATGTAACAACTATTCCTATATCTCGGCATGTATTCGTATTTCTGGACATTTATAACTCCGCCATGCTCCTGACACGATCTCATTTCAGTATAAAACCATCTACCTAAAATTTCATAAATAATTCTATTCAATTTACAATAGAAGTAATATCAAGTAAATACACGGATTAGAACTAATTAATTATAAGTATAGAAATACCTACTGCCAAAATATAATAAAAATACCTACACATCTGGCCATTAAAAATGGAAAATAATCCATTTTAAACATGGCCACGACCACGCCGTCCCTATAGTGGAATACACCTTTATAATTATTGTTTGATATATTCATACATTTCACTATAGGGAAGGGAAGTGGCTCAAACAACAAAAATATTGATAAACAGTTGAAGCTTCGACACAACAGGTAATATTATCTATACACAACATCAACAAAACTCATTCATCCCGGAAGAAGCAAACAGCAAATTAAAAGATTCAAATGCACAGATTTTTGTTAGTCGACTACAGCTGTTTTCTTTGCTTGGTCGACTAACACGTTAATTTGCACCTAGCTTCTACTTATTGTAAACAATAAGTAATAGCCAATTATCTCTTGGGTGTACGTATTGGCCCAAATATTCGTATAAAATTTCTTTATTTGCAATTAAAAGACGCTTATAATGTAATCGGCCTCATTACCTCTCAATCTTAAGATTGAGTCCTAATTCAACAGCTAATAATTAATAAACATGTTGAACAATTTCGTACACGGTCATAGATTCATAATTCACGCGCGAAAAGGTTAATTGTGTCATTCTTAAATTACTTATTTGATTCCGGTCGGTCTCAAAATTTTCATATTATGCGATGGCAGAGTTTATACATAATCACACTAATGTCCCAATTACAGTGCGACCGAAAAGGTAGTCGCACTGTATATTTAAGCGCAAAAGAACTTCCTTATGACAAAAACTAAGTTTACCGCACATTGCCTATTATTCACCAAGTCGATTTCTGGTTTGTTTAACTTATCACCTTGATTGATAGTCAGATTTACTTCCTTTTGTACCTTTCAGTCTCCTTGTACAGTCGAGTTCATGATTATGTGTAATCGATTCACCAAAAGCTGACGCGGAATTTCTATGAAATTAATGACAGTTTCATACATTTTTCGCGCCAGGTTTCGTGAATCGATCTGTACATTTAGGTACTGGCCTCAATATATACATATAAGTGTACGCATGTGTGGACTTAACTGTAATCGCCCTATCGTCATTTTATCAACCGACCTCAATATTTCTAAAGGAGGAGGTTCTCGAATCTCAATTCGTCAGATTTTTTTTTTTTTTTTTTTTTAATGGATGTTACCTCAGAACTCCGTCATTACTGAACCGATTTGAATTTTTTTTTTTGGTTTCTTAAAGTAGATGGTTCTTGGTTGGTCCCGTTTCTTTCAAAATCTATTTCTGATGATGGGATCCATGAGGAACTGAGGGAACTCCTCAAATTTGAAAGGCACATGCATGCTGATTTGGGTGATTTCTTAAGGAACTCGAGCATTTCTTTACGAAAATCATCAATTTGGTGGAGTGGATCTGATAATGAAGACCAGGGATGGCAAATTGGAACTGCTTGGTAATTCCCAGGACTATCATCCGATTTAAAAAAATATTTTTTTGTCTGAAAATAGATGGTTCCAGATTTGTTCCGTTTTTTTCAAAATCAATTTCTGATGATGGGATCCATGAGGAACTGAGGGAACTCCTCAAATTTGAAAGGCACATGCATGATGATTTGGGTAGTTTCTTAAGACACTCGAGGTGGAGTGGACCTGATGATGAAGACCAGGGATGACAAAGTGGAACTGCTTCGTAATTCCCAGCTCTACCATCCGATTTGAGACATTCATCTTTTCTTTGTAAAGAAATACCTTCAAGATAGTCCTATTTGATTATAGTTCTATTTAGATGATGGAATTCGTGAGGGATTGAGAAAACTCCTCAAATTTTAACGGCACATGCATTCTCATTTGAGGGTTTCCTTAAGTAACTAAAACATTGTTTTGGGGGAGCCAACATTTTGATGAAGTGGACCTGATGATGAAGACCAGGGATGGCTAAGTGGAACTGGTCAATAAACCTAGCTCTACTTATTATCCTAGTTTGACATTCATGTTGATTTCTATTCTGATGATGGAGTTCTTGAAGAATTCAGAGAACTCCTCAAATTTGAACGGCACGTTCATTGTGATTAGAGGCTGTTCATAATTAGCTTAGGAATTTTCTTACTGTGGCTATCATTATGCTGGAGTGGACCTGATGTTGATAATCAGGGATGGCATAATGAAACTGCTCGATAATTTACAGTCTGTCATCCAATTTAACACATTGTTATTTTGTGTGTTTTAAAGGTCTACAAGGGAGTTCCGTTTGATTATACTTCACATGTCATGATGGAAGCCCTGGGACATTAAGAAAGCTCCTCAATTTTCGATCGTACACGTGCGGTGTATTGGATTTTTGTGAAGTGAACTGGCTAACTCAAACAAATTCAAAATTTCACTTTTACCGGGAACCAAATGAAGTCGGTTTTTTTTTCTTAAAAATTATCATTGACTTGTACACCTTCAGACATAATTGAGTACAACACACAGAGAAACAGACGTCTTATCAACAAATATAAATCTTCTTTGAGTCCAAAGGATTTATGTGTATGATAAGTTAATAACTTTAAACATTTTGTTGTTTATGATGCAGATAATATGGTTTTAGTGATGACATTCCGTCTATCAAACACGGTCAAATAGATAGCGGTAGTGTCTCAAATATTCCAACGAAGTGTTCAAAGTGCACAGAGCTTACACTGTCTTGTTCTGATAGCACTAAAGTTGTGGCTTAGCTTAGCTATTTCAGCTGCGAAATGTAACATAACTTATATTTAAAAATATATAAAGCATAATCAGCCGAAAATCGGCTTAGCCATTTGTAATCATACCTTTATTTCTAAATCACAGCGATGAATAACAAAACAGTAGACCATTGTAGTTTACGGAGTAGGTATGGTCGAAAAAAATTCGAGAAGGGATCGATATTATTACAACCCATCTTATAATAATCCATTGCTTCACGTTACGAAAACATGTAGGTACTTAAAAGATTTGCATAAACGAAAACACCAAGATATTCAAGTGTTCGAAAGACCACGAAAGTTCGTCACTCCATGGGTCGCCTAGTCGAAACTCATTTTCTCCAAACAACGTAGGTACCTACCTAATGCAGTTGCGAGTTAGAACTATGGCATATTCACTAAATGCTGTTAATATGGCTTGCGTAAATAAAAGAATCCTGAATAAGAGGAAACACTTACCGCCTCTTGTGCCAACCAGGGTAACCCAATAGGTTATATGCACTTAAAACAGATAAGGGGCTTATTTTTTTCTCGGAAACTATGTCGGTTCAGCAATATATCTCTATCGATATGTCATAATTTAATTTCTTACGGTTAAAACGCAATGTCAATGTCATTGGTCAAGTGTGACGTCATAGTTTGCGGCCGGCTGTACACCAAACATTCAAGAAACCGAGAACGCGAATGAAAAGGGAGCCCTGTACACTTCAGTGCACGCTGCACCTTCAAGCAACACAAGGAGGGGAATCCGTATACGTCCCCTTTCCCTTCCGCTGAAGTACAATCCCAAATGGGCATATACGGGTCTGTATTGTGACTAGTGTACACAAAAATAAATCGATCGCTGCGCATAGTTGGTCGGCTCGATCAAGCGTCCACTCCGCACACTTAGCGTACACAACCGAAACTAATCTGCGCGTGAACTGAAAATACCGATTTTCAGTTCACGCGCAAATTAGTTTCGGCCAGAGTTAGCATGTTTTTTTTTGCGTTTATCGCCGAAGGTCGGCAAATATTAATGCTCTAAGCAAAATAAGAAACACAATTTGCTGTGAAACTAAAGGTTTATAATCTTTTGACTATTCGAAACCTAACTGCTATAACCATAAGTCTTCTTTTTACGTGACTGGCAGTGTCTCCTTTATACTAGCTGTGTTATATTCTGAGTACTTCCCATTCGTCCTATTCCTACTGACGTTAAACATAGAAAAATCGTTTTTTTCTTTACCTCCATCTCTTACGAGCCAAAGACAAAATATCTGATTCTCGGTGTTTGCGATTGCATCTGTATGGATCGTAGGTTACGTTATTTATTATCCTCTTCAATACATATGTGAAAACATCTTCAGTCTTTTCCAAAACCCGCATTATTTTTATTTTCTTCGAAATAAGAACAAAATATTAACAATAAAAAATTCTATATTTTTTATACATATGTATATTTTAGTAGGTTTTGAGTGTTTATTTATTCTATACATAGATCTTTGTTCTATAGGACAAATGGAAAGGACTTTTTGTAGTCGTATAATCTTAGTTATATATATAGATCTACATATCAAACTACATACTTGATAATATACAATCAAATGTGAATTAAAAAAAATAATACCAAATCATAATTTCACAGAAACACGACAAATATGCCTAACCAACATGGGACCAAACCAACAGTGTTTATATTCTTAAATGTGCGATACCCTATTTGACAAGTTATTTATTTACAGTCATAGAAATTCATTTAAATACTTCGTTTAACTACTCGTCAACTTCAATATATCTATACATTTTATTTAATACATTCAAAGTTTTAACTGAGAAGCAAATTAACTAAATCTTCAAATATTTTATATGTAGTTATTTTTTTTATTCTACTGATAAAACTTTATATTGAATACAGGGCAACCATTACAATCTTACTTCAAATTTTATAATTCCTTATGTAATCAAATATGTATCTTACAGAGTGCTCATAAATACCTGAACCTGCACCGCCTTAACTCTTTGACCGCCATGCAATGACGGCTACAGCCTACAGCTTCGCCAATGCAATAAGGACTTACTGGGCACTCCGTAAAGTTCAATTTCGCAAACGCCTGATGTCCGAGCCACGGCGTATTCCTTCGAGGTCTAGCGTTCAAAGGGTCATGTTCAAATATTTTGTGCACTTCGTTCGCTCTGATATTTCTGAAAGCGAGTACGGGGTTCAACAGCTAACGGCTGTTTCCGAAACTAGAAGTAATAAATCGCATAGCTTTTAAACCATAGTATAATTCATATAACTTAGATACATGTTACAATAAAGGTGTCACGTTTTTACATTTCAACAATATTTAACAAAGTCAAGGCCGATAGCTTTTATTCAGCTTGTTGTAGTCAAATGTACACATCGCTAACATCGAGGTAGCATTTTAATAAAGTTAATTACTTATAATAATGTAATAGTAAATGTAAATCAACTTTAATAAGCATCTTTCAACGAAAATACATTTTCTCGTAAAGATCGTTCGTCCTTATTACATTTTTATACAATATTCTCTGAATTAAATATTAAATCTTGATGGTACAGAATACAGGAGGTATACGAAGAATCATAATTATACGACATGGGAAATAAAGGTAGAACAGGTTGGTATCCTGTTACTTTTCAATACATAGAAATAGCCTTAAAAAATTGTTCTAACGAATGAGTCCTTTCACAATATCAAATTCTGTGTTCAACCATGATTAGAATTTGCAAACCGGATCCGAAACATGTTGGAAATTTGTCGGATCCGGATAACTTCATACACATTTCGAATCCAGATTGCAAACCCTAACAAGCATTTACTTTTTTATTTTTTTTATTGTGATATTTTGTGGGAACGTTATTTTTACTCAGAATCACGAAGTTCCTTCCCAATATGAGAAAAGGTGTCCATAAATTTCCATAATTTTTGTTACTTTCCTTTTTGTTACCCCATACAAACTATCCGCAAAATGGTAACACAATAGGAAAAAAATCCTTAGGGAAACTTTTTTCTGCTATTAGGATAGAAAGAGCTCGTGATTCTAAAAATGAATATCACAAAATTTACAAAATATATCACTATATAAAATGGGCAAAAAATATGCTCTAAATGACGAACACAAACACACTACCGGCCATTGGTAAATCGTTAACCACAAATATTCTATAGAATAGTCTGTAGAAGCCTCACTCTGTTAGCGATGTGTGATATATGTAGACGCCATGAACTAGCTCTCTAGGCGGTCTCATTTGACCTGCTGTTTCACGTGCTGGAGGAACTCGTAGTATGAGAAGGAAGACTCCATTCGGTCGTCGACGAGCCGCTCGATGAACAGCTGCCGTGAGGGAGAGTTGTCTCTGTGGATGTCAACAAAAAATAAGTCTTTTGACAAAAAGAAATTGTTTTAATACAAGCTTTTATCGCTGACCCATACCATAACATTGTATTGTCATCAAACCTACATTTATTTTTATTAAAGTTCAGGCCCCCGGTGAGCAGGGCTGGAATTCCAGCCTTGGTCACTTTTGTGGTATATGACATCTCTGTGGTATATGCCATCTCTTTCAGTTTATAATTTATATATAGTAGTGCCACTACTTTAAAACCATGAATCAAAACATTTATTATAAATAAAAAATGATTTAATTCATGATTTACAATTAAACATACATTACAAGTTAAATAAAAGCTTGTAACGGCCCGGCACGGCTCAGAGAGCCTGGGGTCCGCTTTGGCAACTAATACCAAGATTTGATGTAGGCACTACTTTTACGAAAGCGACTGCCATCTGACCTTCCAACCCAGAGGGTAAACTAGGCCTTATTGGAATTAGTCCGGTTTCCTCACGATATTTTCCTTTATTGAAAAGCGACCAGCGAACCAGAGACCTTCGGATTGGAAGTCTCACGTCATACCACTAGGCCACCAACGCTCTCCATAGGCTCATATTACACTACACTACACTAATACCACAGCGTAAGGATGTATTCTATACAGTGGGTTAACTCCGCCGATTTCTGGGTCATCGATGGTGGCGTGCGGGGAAGGAGGCGGGGAGGAAACGCCGCCGAATTTTCTTACAAATTCGGCGGTCTATTCTAAGGGGTGTAAAATGGAAATTAGTTTGCCAATCAGACTGTAATATCTTTCGCATAGTTTTTGACAACCCTGAGCCTCAGCACGAGCACCGAGCCGAGCCGCTGGCCGTGTATGAAGTTACCTAACTGTATGGAATACATCCCTACGCTATGCTAATACTAACCTTAAAACAAGTATGCCGGACTCATAGGGCCGGTCCTCGTTCAGTTTCTCAATGAACGCGTGTAGCGCTTCGTTCGCGTCCGTCTCTATGGCGGGCAGACTCCTGGCTTCATCGGGCAGCTGGCTGAAGGCGGCCACGCCGAAGGTCTCGGACAGGTAGGCGGGGGACACGCCGTGGCACACGTAGATGATCATCGTGTCGAGGTCGTCGAGGAGGTAGCAGCCGTTTGCGTTTATCCTGGTTGGGGAAACCATTCGTCTTTAACAATGGGAGCTACCGTTTTGTCGCTCACCAGGCGGCGCCACTCATGCGTGGATCCTGTGTCAGTATGAGAGTTGTCAAAGTGACGTTTGAAATGTTACCGCAGGACCCACGTTCCACTAACGCCACAAGCGGAAAATCGACTCGCTGTAGTCCTCATTGCTCGTTGACACTTCGTTACAGGCGCCTTAATGGGCTCTTATACTTTGTTAGGTCTAAGATTCACCTTTTGACACAAGCCAACGCCAATAGAACGTAAACGCGCATGACCCATTGAAGTTATAAATTAAATCCTGTTCTAATATTAAGAAATTTCATGTAAATAATAAGAATATTTCACACATAGTTTAGCAAATTAGAATATAATTGACGTTAAAATTTTAATTATATAAACAAAGGGTAGACTGTCAAAACAAAGTCAACCGTGATTAATTACAATAGGTACTTTAATTTGTATATTAACTCTTTTTAAGATGATTGTCTATTACTAAATATTTTGGGACAATCTGTTGCGTCCTCCAGACTCATAAGTCATGACTATCATAGCAATCGCGGCGCGAAGGAAATTTTAGTCCCGGGAAATGATTTCCAATTTCCCGGAACTGGGTCACGGTTAGTCCCAAGAAATCCCGGGAAATCAAGAATTTTCGGGAGAAATGTTAAACTTGTTATTTTTCAAAGTCAATATTGAGCAGAAGAAAAAAGAACCAGTAATAATACAGAAAATATCTCTCCCCTGCACCCTAGCGTTGTGCGGGGGAGAGGGGGCCGAGCATCAATTGTTTGGCGTAGTGTTCAAGACAGCTAAATATCTGTTCTTAAGAATTATATAATCTGTGCTATCATGTCTTCTTCATCCTCACCTTTGCGCACTAAGCATGAGCTGCGGCAGCATGGGGTCCTCTTCCCTCATGTTGCAAAGCTCGTGTATAGGATAGAGAGGAGGATAGGCTGCGCGTATTAATTGTGGTAGCGGTAGCGACTTGATGTCGCACATGTCGGCCACTCGGTCGTCTAGCCGCGTCGACGTGCCCGTTCGGAATGCTTTCTGCAACAACAAATGACATTATCATATAAGAATGCGCATCGAGTTGGTGTACATATTCTCAAACTCATAAAGGGTAAACCGCTGGTTGTGTGTGGATAGCCTGGCTTTCACAGATGTTAGATTTAGTATTTTTTTAATTCTTATTTTTGGTAATGTCATATGCATATTTTTAAGGTTTGATGTAAGGCCTTCCAAGTGTTTTACAGTTATTCTCTTCTGAGACTATAATGAGTAAACCTGGTAATTTTTCAAGAGCACACGTGCGAGTAATGTAAGTGTCCCCATCATTACTCTTAGTTAATCACATGCACTGTGTGCAAGCACCAATAGAGTACAAGCAGGCGTATAGAACTCTCCGCGCGAATTCGAATCGATGGTATTTTGTCTTGTTAGATCCGACTCGCGGGTAATATTTGTAATCGTAGGCAACCCTAGCGTCCGGGGCAGGGCGGGGGGAATATAAATTTCTGTTCTTAAGGACAATTATATAGTCTGTGGTAGAAGAAGTCGGGCAGTAACTAACCCTCTTCAACAACGCGAGCAGCAGCAGCGGCAGCAACCGAAGCGAGGCGGGCGCGTGCAGCGCGGAGCTGACGCTGCCGGCGGGCAGGTTCTGCGCCAGCCGATGCGCGGACAACGCGTCGACCGCTACGTTTATCAGCGCTTCTCGCGCTTCCGACATCGACGCGTCTACGCACCGGTCGACGGCTGTAAAATAAAAATATGTTGATATAACACAATTATCACGAGAAGTCTTGACAAAGAAGCTTGTACTGCATGAGGCTGTCGTGCGAGGTAAATAAATAAATAAATAAAATAAAAATTCGTTTACTGTCGAAAATAAGTACTACAAAATAAGTAACACAACACACAAGAGAAAGACATACAAGAAAAGCATAACAAAAACTAAGACTACAAAAGTTCGACAAAAGGTCCAGGACTCAGCATTTGCTGCGAGCCTGGTTAGCTCCACGGCGCTGTTTTTCAGCCCGCACCTGTCTCTAGGCTTATTGAAAAGCCGTTGCTTAGGTAAGCCGTTGCGAAGGTGGCATTTATTTTATATCCAGCTTTAAGTAAAATAAACGGAACCAGGCATAATAATCTACTTCTTGACTTACAATTTGTTATGGTCGAAAGTTAAGAATACCTTTGCATTGCAATGCAAGCTACTATGACATCGTATGTGTCATTGATACTAATAAAAACGATACTGGCGGAGCACTTACCCATTTTACTAAGTAGTCCTATGATGCACATCTGGTCCGCCGAGTGCAGCACGTCCGTGAGCGTGCTGGCTATCGGCAGCGCCAGCGTGTGCACTCGTATCCTTCTTTCACCTGGCATCAAAGAAAACATTCTTTAGAACCCAGTTACTAAGTAATAAAAACTTTTTATTAAGTAATCTAATTCCTATCACTTACCACCCGTCCAGTATAAGTGTGTCCTATATGCCCATTGTAAATGTGCGCAATTGGAGGTCACACCTTAAATTGGTCGAGTCTTATCGCGCACTTGGTAACTGTTGGCGATATCTAAGTACCAAGAGCGTACTCTATGACACATTATGAAATATAATTTTGAATGATTTTTTCAAGATAACTTGCATGTGGATAAGATTTGTAATCGTATGTAGTCTTTATTTTCCTCGCAATAGTGAGGGGAAAAATGTTGTATTACACTCGGCGGCAAAGTTTGTTCAACTTTCGTGCCTTGAAACCCTCGTAAAGCTCAAGATTCCAGTTATTGAACCACTCGCTACGCTCGTGGCTCAATTTTGGAATCTTTCGCTTGCTTGGGTCTCAATATAAGCCCGAGAGTTAAAAAACAACTTTGCCCCCTTGTATAATAAATAACTATTGTACAAAGCAGGATATGCGTTTACAAAAAGGAATATATAAAAGTACTTTTACTTTTTTTTCATTCTAAATTGAACCTTATAACTGAGCAAGAAAGGCGTACGAGGTTAGAGAAAACTCTATTTGCGACTGTATCTCACTTGCACGAAACTCAAGTCCACAGTTCGAAGGACTAAATTGACAAGTCACTGTCAGGCAAAATGTTGCCAGGAATAGCAGAAGAAAAATAGTCACGGGTATGTGTCGTTAACAATATATTTCGGTAAGAACAGCGTTGCCCTCACAGTACTTTTGTATGCAATGGGATTCTATTGAAACATGGTCCGTTTTCACTTATCTGGGACTGAAATTATAGCATTAGCATATGTCATGTCATATTGCCAGCCGTGCCGAGCTCACCTGACGTCAGTTGAACGCGACCCGAAAGTACGATATTGTAAGTTTCGGCGCGGCCGAAAGGTTAGGCTGGTTTTGGTCGAAACCGAAACCAAACCTTCGGTCGGACACTAGTCGTTGCACTATATGCCTCGCCCAAGGCCAAGGCTTGGAACCGGTTTTTTTAAACATCGTATTTTCCCAATACTCCAAATTATTGTATGCTCTTAGAACTCAATCATGCGTTTGCGTAACATTATCGTATTACTTATTAGATAACCCCATAAAAAAAGTACCGAAAATTAATATGTTCAATGTGCTCTTTAGATTAACGGGCTCCTAGATTAGTTGGTAGTGACCCTGCCTACGAAGCAGGAGGTCCCGGGTTCGAATCCTGGTCAGGGCATTTATTTGTGTGTTTATCACGAATATTTGTTCCTGAGTTATGGATGTTTTCTATGTATTTAAGTATTTATATGTAATATATATCGTTGTCTAGTACCCACACCACAAGCCTTATTGAGCTTACCGTGTGACTAGGTCGATTTGTGTAAGATTGTCCCACAATATTTATTTATTTATTATTTATTTATAATAAAATTGTATTATCTTGTTTCGAATAAAGCAATTTTAATTTCATTTAATTTTCAGCAGGTACTTTGCATATTTATTTCACCTACCATTATTACGTTACGAATCGTTTGTTTATTAAAGCTGTTGTCTTATTGGTCGTTTCAAACACATACACGTATTAGTAACAACGAATGTAATTATAGCTTGAAAAGCCAAGGCTGGCAGGAGATTTCGTTTTTAAATTATGTGCGTCCCTTTTTTTCTTTATGAAAAAAATAGGGAGGCATATAAATTAAAAAAAAGTTCTACTGCAGGCTTGGTTTGTCAGACTATATAAACCAAACCCAGTTCATGTTTGATTCGTCTTCGTCGTGTTGTCTCTCTCATGAATATAGCGTTGAGTAGGCATAAGTTGTATTCGAGTAATAGCGTACATAACAAAACGTGAGAAAATTCCGATTCTTTCATAATTTTCTGAGATTTTTACATCTGGTATTACCCGAATACACTATACTTGACATTTGAACAGTATAAAGGAACTAGAATTTCGACCTTGTTGCCTGTTGAGTGTTCTGACAACATTGACTATGAGATCGTCGATGGTGAGTGCACGTCTGTACAGGGGTAATGAAACATGGACGCCGGTATTTAAAAAAAAAACAGTTTCATAGGTTCACATTTATACTTAAATTATTTATCTTTCTGCAGTCTTCGCTCCAACATTTGCAGTTAGTTATTCATAAGGATTACAACACTGAAAACCAATATTTCTTCAAACATTAACTCTACGTTTGTCAAACATTTCTATTACAAATGCCACCAAAGAAAAAGCCATGCCAGTACCAAGGATACCGAAGGGTATAATAAGGTCCTCAAGTTTTATAGGGACTTTAACTAATTTGACCAAAACATTAGCCGGTTCATGCGGGAGACGGTGGTAGTTTATGGACCCGTCCACGAAGCCATGCTCGGGAAGACGCATCATTGCTTTGTTGAAGACCTCGAGCAACGGAAACCCGCGTTTGAAGAACAGACCATAAAGATTATTATAAACACTCTCCTTCATGAGATGAACTCTCTCTTGATTCTTTAAATTGTGTCGTAGCCACAAAAGATACTGGAAATACATCCCCACTGTATATGTACCTTCGGTCTTGGCTACTTCATCCAAGGCTCTCTCGCCGGTTTCACAATTGAATATTTTGGAATTTTCTTCGTGTATAATCGGCACTTTACCTGAATTTTTCAAAAAATCGGCTATATCGATAGGAATGCATGGTTTAAAATTGTAATCGTACAGAGAAAAGTACTTATCAAGTTGCGGCTTATATGAGCGATAGATAGTAAAACTTGTCAGCTTTGTCTGATAATAACAGCTTATCAAAAAAATAAACCACAGCCAATGTATTATTAGAAGGTTTTTAAAAAGTTTTTCTCTCAAAGCCAACATTACATTTTGAGTAGCATTCCCAAAAAGATTTGAAAGCTCCGTTATTCTGTTTCCAAATTCAGAAAGCATTATTGCACAAACAACCATTGTGAACAGTAACAAAAGCCAGACGTTGGCATGAAACGACATATACAATATCTTCCATCTTTCAACTAAAGGTGATCTGTGCATATTGGTTACATACTTATCCTCATATGCCAAATGACTACACACAAAATCAAACAAAATTGCTCGCCTGTTATTCAAACTTAATCCACCAAACAACAAGTCGACCTCATTCTCGTATAGTTTATTCATAACGCCACTGACTGTAAAATTATCTGAAACGGTTCCCGTATCTTCTGTTTGTAGCAGACAGGTGTAATTCAAGGATATATTTTTTAAGTCCAACACAATGTGAATGAGGAATTGTTCGATGCCTTGAAGTTGCAAGCCGCCGTTCTCAGGTTCGCATATGACTAACGGAGGGTAGTCGCGTGTTGCGACGTTTAAAGTGCAGTTGTCTAAGACGGGCTTGTCATATTCTCGCAGTTTGCCAACCACGTCCACTTCTCTCACACTTGCACAATCGCACAGCTTGTCAATAGTGGTGAAGTCTCGACCACACCGGCCTTCTGCATAAGGGAAGTAAGTGTAAACCGATGCATCATTGTCTAGATCTTCAGTGATTACAATCACGTGTATGAAATGATACTCCCATAATAATCTAAAGACTCCCTCAAGATAATATTCAGATATGTATGTCAGTACAACAATATATAAAGCTCCAGGTTGGCGATACCAATCCCTGTCTAAATCGGCAATGATAGTCCGAAATTCAATGTTATTCTGAGCATGTATTAAATAAGTCGTGGGCAACACATTGATGGACACATTAAAGTCTTTTACGCAAACATTGACATTATGAGTTGAATGCATGTGCTGAAGCAATCTATTTGATACACCATCGCTGTTAACTACAGCTAGAATTGACTTATACTGCGTTTTTGATGTAAGGATGTTTAATATGCACTTTTCTATTATATTCTCTGGTACTTCATCCACATATATATTTGTACTTAGCACAATACGCACTTGTGCTATAAAACTAAGTAAAAGTATTCCGCTGAGTTTAACCATTGTCTGATAATCTGTGTATTGCCAGCGTGAGTAAATAACTAGTTCATGCTTCAATTTCATAGTTCGTATTTGTCCAGTTTGATATGAATTTTATGACTGCACTCGTAAAGCTTTAAGCTGCGTACATACTACGAGCTATTAGTTTAATCTGTCATCGCTTTTATTTCATTGATTAATGAAAAAAAATACAATATGGTAATTGATGTTTTAAAAGTGTTATCGTGATCTGAAACATACACGACAAGGCATTTGGCGCGCGAGTTGTGTGGCGCTCGGGAGAGAGACCTGACTCGAAGTTGGACAATGTTTGGGCAAACCTATCGTGTACCCGACAGTCTGGATCTTGGCGTGTGGTATCGATTCGTTCTGTAAGTGTAAAACTGTACTCGAGTATCGGGTCTTGTATATTTATTTATTTATTTAAACTTTATTAAACAAAAAAAAGCTTGATATACAAGAGTCAACCTTGGGAAAAACCTTGGGGTATATATTTATGTGGTTTATGCGGTTATCCTTTTGGCTAGCTAGCAATGTGTTAGACAATGACAGGAGTCTCTCTCGAGCGCGACACAACTTGCGCGCCGTCGTGTGCTCACGGTTTTGTTTGGAATGAATATTTTGGAATAACATTAATTTATCACATTCACATTTTTTTTCGTTTAGGCGGTTACACAGTGGCTCATCATACCAATCATTGTAATCATGGCCATTGTAGTTGAGAACACTAAAAATGTATATAAAAATCTTGTCTCTTCAAAATTCAGGCTAATGCAAGATGGCTTCATTAAAGCAGCTAGTCTCATTTCACTTAGACATCTCGTTCGAGATCGTTGGCGTAATGGTATATAAATTTCGACTGCAAAGTGAATTAAACGCCCGCTTGGCAGTAATAAGTAATAGGAAATGGATACTCACTAGTAAGCCCTATTATTTTTATGTTAGTCGCTAATAAGTACGTTTTAACTATAGTCATCATAACTCATATCCAAACCAATTTTGATCATTAACATTTGAATGTCAAATACTAAAGGCGAGTACATAATGTAGGCAAATGGAGAATACATGTATTGTTTTGCTGTAACTTTCTTTGTTTTCATATAAAAAGTGAAAAACTCCAATTCGGGACACAAAGTTGGAGCTAAGTACGGAAAAAAAATCACGTAAACTATCCAGAATGTAACAATAATGCCGCAGAAGTATCGTGGACCGATTAGGAATAAAATAGGATAACATTTTTGATGCGAAAAAAACATTTATATTGTGTGAGGCAGATCGTCTGAAATTTTAATAGGCGAACCCTCCATACAAGAAAAAATGTTTCCTATTTTTCCCGAATCAGTCCACGATACTGATAACGTGCTTAAACGGATCATCAGCTTTTTTGTAACATCTTGTATGCCAAGTTTCATGTTTTCTGTCCGAAATTTGTAAAACTGGGAGCCGTACATACAAAGACACCATACAATAACCTGATTTGAACACGATTAAGTATAAACTGTCAGTCAACTTAGTACTCCTACTTTATTCTTAATTTCAATAAGGCAATTGTATTTTTGTTATAGGTATTTCCGTTTTTTGTTCCCGCGATTGTTATTAATTGAAATTAAACACTTTACAACGGATTAATCGCGTTTATTAACACCATAACCCTACTTTTCGAGCCCTTTATAGCATTCCTTTTCATAAGGTTAAGATGATGACGGAGAGAATGCGAATTTTCCCCGTCAATTGAATTTCACTTTTATCTTCATAACTTTAAGTATAAATTTGGCATATAATGTTTCTATTCTACACGGAATAGGGATGACTAGGTTGAAAAACGTCCGTCAGTTACATTATCCAAAAATATTAGATACGTATTTGTGACGTCACTACTTACTAAGTAACTAAAACCTAGGTAATTGTACATAGTTGTGATGTCACGTTAAACTTGTATGCGCAGTATTTCCCTTTTTTTATTTGACGAACAAAAAAAAATATGACTACAATTTTTTTTAATAATCTAACAGACGAAGTAAATATATTTTTTTATAGTCAAGCCCGTTATAGAAAAACTTTAAACCTCCCAGCTCTATACGAACTGAGAAATATATAATTGTTTTACAACATAAACACTACGAGTCGTAATTTAGATTCGTCCAAGATAAATAAATCAAATTGATCACTCGCGTCAAGCGTGTGCCTAAGCGGCAAGCTAATGATGACAAGTATTGATGGGTTGTAAAATATATCAAACTCGACAACACGCAACGCTATCGAAATGGCAATTAACCTTACCCCTGACCATTGAATAAAGTAAGCAATAGGTCAGGGATCGTTACCGGTATAACTAAAAATCAAAATATCGCCCAGAATTTTGAATATTTTATTGATTTGCTAAATGAAATGCTGATCTAACCTAACCTAACCTTACCCACGACCATTGAATAAAGTAAGCAATAGGTCAGGGATCGTTACCGGTATAACTAAAAATCTAAATATCGCCCAGAATTTTGAATATTTCATTGATTTCATTCAAGTCACATTCAAATACGAGATAGGTTAGTTTGTATGAAAATAATACCGGTATAATATCCCTGCAGTAAGCTAAACACACTTTTTAGGGTTCCATAGCCAAAATGGCATAAACGGAACCCTTCTAGTTTCGTATAGTCCGTCACAGCGATTTTACTGAGTAAGTATAAAAAACATATATTCATGATATTAAAGCTAAAGGTGTAGTTTGCGTGCCATTAGTTGGTTTTGCATATAATTTTGCGAAAAAAAAATTTTAGGGGTGCACCCCATACAACATGTCACTGAATGTGTATTTTTTTACTACTTGTAATTAAAAATAACTCAAGAGCTCCTTGAACAAAAATTTGATTAATGTACGTCCACCCCCTCTAACCTTTGAACAGGAAATGTGAACAATTTCAGGAAGAGTGGATATAAGACGAACTTATCACGATAATAATTTTGAATAAACTGTTTATTACAAAAGTTTATTTTTATATTGAAGGCACTTACGCCTTTTTGCTTGCACAATTTTTTCATCGTTTGACGATACGGAACCCTAAATTATGTACGGTCCGACACGCACTTGGCCGGTTTTTTAAGTTTAAGCATTCGTAGCATTTTTTTCGTAGAAAATATTGTAGATGTAGTAAATAATGATTCCCCATCAACTCGGAATCCACGAATACTTCCGAACGCTGTCAACGTGTCAATGAATAATCCTATTTTATTTAACTCCATTGCTAACACAGAGATTGTTCTCTTTAAATACTGCTCTCTCTCTCTCTCTCTCTCTCTCTCTCTTTCTATAATGACATTAATGATGGAATTAAATTCTATATGTAGGTGACAAACGTCAAACTAAAGCTTAGAAGCGTATCGATCGTCGACAAGGTGAGTTGGCCAGCGACGGCAGGTCCGGTAGCTTACCTTTACTGCTGGTGTAGAGCAGCGCCGCCTGGAAGCAGACCTGCTGCAGGTCGGATAGTGACTCTTCGATGGCGAGCTGCATGCCAAAGCCGGCGTCGGGCGACACGTTGGGCAGCGACAGCAAGTCCGTAGAGCGCACGAAGAAGTTGCCGTGGAACGTGTGGATCGAGATACCCCTTTACAAAACCAACATATGAATAAGATATAAATAGAAGGGGTCCAGGGTTCAGACAGTACATGCCGCCTCCCGCTTCGGGCGACGAGCGGCTACATAGACGGAGTTGCTTTCTTTGCCTTATAAATGAAAAAATCACCACCCTCACGAGCTTTTAAGGAGAGTTGTTGATTGACAAGTGTAAGCAGCTTATTTTTTATAACTTAATAATAAAGACGAAGAGCTACAGTATAGAATGGCATACAAACTGGGGGGCTTTTGTGGTTCTATAAATTGCATACCTCTTTTCGTAGACAGTTCTCTGTCTAATAGCACAGCGTAGGGATGTATTCCATACAGTTAGGTAACTTCATACACGGCCAGCGGCTCGGCTCGGTGGTCGTGCTGAGGCTCAGGGTTGTCAAAAACTATGCGAAAGATATTAAAGTCTGATTGGCAAACTAATTTCCATTTTACACCCCTTAAAATAGACCGCCGAATTATGAAAATTCGGCGGCATTTCCTCCCCGCGCGCCTCCATCGATGACCCAGAAATCGGCGGAGTTAACCCACTGTATGGAGTACATCTTTACGCTGTGCTAATAGGTATGATAATGAAGTAGTCGATAGCTGCTACGAAGTTTAACATGGTATGGTAGTGCTCCTACCTCGTACACCGGACCCGCATGACGGCCTCGAAGCCGATCTTCCTGGTGAGGTAGCGCGTCAGCATGCGCTCCAGCGTAGCGGCCTGCCACGAGCGGCCGGCCTTGAACAGCGGGATGTGGTACACGGTGCCGCCGCTGAACTTGCTCATGCCGCCTGTGGACCAAAATCAAATGGATCAAGGAACCTTTGGGCTGGACGAAAGGAACTGATCTCCGTTTTCTAAATTCCTATCGGAGGGCAAATGTGCCAAAAATGCCAGTCACATTTTCACATCTAACAAATGTGTGACAAAATTGTCGCTTGTAGGGAAAAACTCATTTATTATGTGCATCAAGATTTATAATAAAGTGCCCGAGGTAATTAAAGATTTACCTTTCAGACAATTTAAAAAGGCCTTGTAGAAATGGCTTGTAGCGAAATGTTTCTATAGTATACAAGATTTTTTGGAATATAAATAAGTAGATTTAGATAAGTAGTTTTAAGTCATCTGTACATTATGCATGCTTGAAAGGCCGCTTTAGTGACACTTCTAATTTTACCATTGTCATCCTACTCTACCTAAAGTGCGTAATAAATAAATTTTATTTCATTTAAATGTCGACTTTAAGGTACAGTAGGACCTCTTTAATCCGAACCCTGAAAATTTAACCCTCGTTCGGATCCATGGAGCGTTCGGATTATAGTATGGAGAATTAATAGGGTATTTTGTATGAAATAACCCAAACAATATAGTGAAATTTTAAATGTGTATTTATCAGTAAAAGTAAGATCTATAACTAAAAGAAATACCGTCCTTCAGTTGATGTAAAATCTCAAATTTTTGAGGATATAGTCAAAGTAACGTGTTTTATTTTCTTTGACGTGGAAGCCATGATTTAAACACAATTACTGTTGAGATGCTTAAACCACATAATACGAGTAATAACACAAAATCGCGGGTGGGTAGAAAAAACAAAAGTGCATATCACTTAAAGAAGCGGTTGGGAAGAGCTGTTCGGATTAGAAGGGGTTCGGATTAAAGAGGTCCTGCTGTATTGCTTTTTTTTTTGGTCAGTCCCATAGTGGAAGTTGGTAAACATGACCACGCACGTCAAGTATGGCTTGTAATTGAAAAAAAAACACGCTTTGAACTATTGTAGGATGTTGCATACGAGTACATCCGCGAAGAAATTCATAGGTGTATCAGGTGTATGTGAAGTCTCCTCCCGCTTTGGGCCAGGGTGGACACTATACCTGTGGCCAGCAGTACAATAGCAGTAAGGGTGACTCACTGAGCGTGGCCAGGTCGCTGTACTGGGAGCTGAGCAGGAACAGGTCGACGGCGACCTGCGCGCCGCTGCAGTCCAGGGCGATGCGCTTGTAGAAGTCCGTGGCTGGCTTTAGATGCGCTACGTCCTTCGATGACCGAGCGTTGGGGTCTTCCCTGAATAAAAGAACATTCAATTAATGACCCGACGACACTAAATACAAATACAAATACAAATACAAATATTTATTTAGTAAAACATCCATTAGTACAATATCCTTAAAACTAGGATTCTACTCCCTGATAGGCAAGCCTGTACTTCAGGATAAGCAGTGCTCCTCCCCTTACAATGTTTGATGTTTTGATGAAAACAGTTTATACAATTTAACTTAGATTACTAGATTATAACAATCTTGAGGGTGCGTGTGAGTGTATGTGTGTGTATGTATGTGTGTGTTGTGTATCAACAATTATTAACCTTTTTTTTATATTATTATTATTTTCAAGAAATTATGCTTAATAACTCTTCGGTGTCATGATAGTTTTTAGTGAGTAGCCAATTAGTGATAGTCTTCTTACATTCATTTTTTGTCTTAGGGTAAATATTTAAGGTTTTATTTAATCTGTTATAAATGAATGGCCCAATGAAATTATAGAATTTCTTAGCAAAGCAAGTGTTATATATGACACTCCTTGTTCCAATATATTGAGGTCTACGATACTCTTCTAAATAATTTTTGTCAAAGGTATGTTCAGAATGGTATCTCACGATAGATGACACGATAAAAACTTGTCTCACACTGGGGACTTTGGCTAATGTAAATAGTAGTTCTGTGGAGTAAGTATAAGGTTTAAAATACATTACTTTTAATATTGCACGTTGCGCTATTTCCAGAATCATCAAAGTTGTTTTGGGAGCACCACCCCAGACCGATATGCAATATGATATAAGGGATTGACCGAGAGCCTGATATACACGCTTCAATAAACCTGGATCAGCCACATGGCGAAGGTTCTTAAATACATATATTAACTTACGGACTCTTTTGCTAAGTGTTTCAATGTGAGTTTTGAAGTTCAAGAATGAATCCATATACACTCCAAGATATTTTATTGATTCGGTTTTAACTAAAGGTTGGCAGTCACAGTTATTTATTTTGTTTAGGCAATTGTGTGCAAACAGATTGAAGTGGTTGGGCGGTTGACCAGAACTCCTTATTGAGTGGGTTATAAATTTTGTTTTAACCACATTTAAGGTCAATAGATTTTGTGCAAGCCAAGTCAATACCTTGTCTAAGCCTTCTTGAGCAAGCTTAAAAACATTTTCCCAGGTATTGTCCGCAAAGGCGAGGACAGTGTCATCGGCGTAGGACACAATTTTACCACCAGGAATACTAAGCTGACAAAGGCCATCAATATATATTAGAAAGAGGGTAGGTCCCAGAACACTACCCTGGGGAACACCGTAGTTAATGGGAAGTTCATTACTCCGTAATTCACCCACCGTGACGCTTTGATATCTATTACGAAGATAATCTTTAAAAATTTCATAGGGAATGCCTCTTACGCCTATATTCTCCAGTTTATTCATAAGTAAGGAAACTGAGACAGTATCGAATGCTTTAGCAAGATCTAAATAGATCGTAATACATTTCATCCCATTGTCAAGATTATTCGATACAAATTGAGTCAATTCCTGAACAGCATCTTCAGTGGACCTTCCAGACCGGAAACCATATTGATTGGGTGACAATAGGTTAAATTTATTTAAATATGATACTAGTCTTTTATTTAATATACGCTCTAATAATTTAGAAATTGAACTATCACTCACTATCACTAGATGGTCCCATCGGAAGAGCAGCGCTGGCCAACGCTAGCAACATGCTGAGATGGGATCATTTTCTTGACACTTGTTCTATTGTTTTTGTGTGTAAACATGAATAAACGTTTTATGAATTATGAATGAATACACGTTTCGGTCGGGGTCACCGCATCCAACAGTTTTCGTTTCAGCTTTCCGGCGATTTTATCCAATCGTCGGTCCACTTCGTTTAAAAACCTCACGATGTCTTCAGGTACGCGGTCGTCGCTTGAGCACCGTTGCAACCGTCAATCTGACGAGAAATGTGCCCATGGACTACTGTCTTGCTAGACTTTGAGCTATTTCGAAGACATTGGTACTGGTGGACCATACTGATATACTTGGTGTGTTGGATATACTTTTCAACGTTCAATGTTATAATGTACTGCACAGTTCAGTTACGATTGTTAATAAACTACGTATAATCCTAGCTTGGTAGCAGCCGGAAACCACGATTTTGGGCTCTAATTGTACTCTTTTGATTATATTACACTATGTGCTTTTTCATTATCTAAATATTTGAGAGGTTGAAAATTATGTAAATATAAATGCAATATACCTTGATTCTAACCGGCCGGGACCGACGGTCGGCAGACATGTCTGGAATACTGTAATGCGTCCCCCTGTCGGCGCCTGTAAAGTAATAAAACACACACCTTAGTACGGAATAAATTAAATGTTTTACACAGTTAGATAAAGATGGATCGAGGCGAGATACTACATAATGAGCTTTTAATTTGGAGGCGACCAGAGGTATTTTAGAAGTATTCTGTGTTTGTTAACCAGATCAGGTTCAGTTTAGGTTTTTTTGGGAAAGAATAGTTGGGGCCTCCCATATTATTAAAGCAGTTTTATTATTGGCAATTCTTCTTGGTAAGGAAAGTATGGCAGTATGATATTATTTATTGATTGATTCCCACGATACAGGCTTGCCTAGTGTGGGGATCATTGTATTGTTTCCTCTGTATATTGATCTTTTTTGTTTAATAAATATATTTTGATTTTTGATTTTGATTATTACTCATTAAAAATGTATGGAAAATAATGTCAGCTTAAGTGCTTACAGTTTTCTTAGTGCGCAAAATGTTAGTTGATAATCAAGACCAACGGGCCTAAGATGGTTATCCACGAATGTCATAAGATAATGCTATAAGTTGATAAACTGACAAGTTGCACGGATAGCGCGACAGTGACAGCTGCCAAATGCAAAGACATTTGACAGAACTGTTTAAAATTATCAGAAATTGTCAGAACGTGCCGACAAACTATCGTCTTATCCAGCAATTATCAGGATATCAGCTTGGCATCTTAGCCCCGCAAGTGTGGGTAATTCGTAAAACCTGCGCAGCTAGAACATTTTTATGTAAACTTCATCTAGTATTTCTCCAGGATCATGGGGCAGCCACCCTCGAAACGCCGGAGATAAGTTTTCAAATATTCACGCAATGTAGCCCGTTTTAAAGTGCCAGCACCGACAGCAGCTCCTTCACCAGCTCCGAGCGCTCGCCCAGGGTCACCTGGGACGGCAGGACTATGTAGCTAGGGTTCACCAGCAGGTGTGTACCATGAGCTTGTATCCGGCCTGCAGCGCGGCGCCCAGTGCGGCGGGCCCGGCGGCGCCAGCACTGCGGCGCGCGGCCAGCACCGACAGCAGCTCCTTCACCAGCTCCGAGCGCTCGCCCAGGGTCACCTGGGACGGCAGGACTATGTAGCTAGGGTTCACCAGCAGGTGTGTACCATGAGCTTGTATCCGGCCTGCAGCGCGGCGCCCAGTGCGGCGGGCCCGGCGGCGCCAGCACTGCGGCGCGCGGCCAGCACCGACAGCAGCTCCTTCACCAGCTCCGAGCGCTCGCCCAGGGTCACCTGGGACGGCAGGACTATGTAGCTAGGGTTCACCAGCAGGTGTGTACCATGAGCTTGTATCCGGCCTGCAGCGCGGCGCCCAGTGCGGCGGGCCCGGCGGCGCCAGCACTGCGGCGCGCGGCCAGCACCGACAGCAGCTCCTTCACCAGCTCCGAGCGCTCGCCCAGGGTCACCTGGGACGGCAGGACTATGTAGCTAGGGTTCACCAGCAGGTGTGTACCATGAGCTTGTATCCGGCCTGCAGCGCGGCGCCCAGTGCGGCGGGCCCGGCGGCGCCAGCACTGCGGCGCGCGGCCAGCACCGACAGCAGCTCCTTCACCAGCTCCGAGCGCTCGCCCAGGGTCACCTGGGACGGCAGGACTATGTAGCTAGGGTTCACCAGCAGGTGTGTACCATGAGCTTGTATCCGGCCTGCAGCGCGGCGCCCAGTGCGGCGGGCCCGGCGGCGCCAGCACTGCGGCGCGCGGCCAGCACCGACAGCAGCTCCTTCACCAGCTCCGAGCGCTCGCCCAGGGTCACCTGGGACGGCAGGACTATGTAGCTAGGGTTCACCAGCAGGTGTGTACCATGAGCTTGTATCCGGCCTGCAGCGCGGCGCCCAGTGCGGCGGGCCCGGCGGCGCCAGCACTGCGGCGCGCG
Organism: Lathronympha strigana; assembly: GCA_949128165.1. Classification (NCBI taxonomy): domain Eukaryota; kingdom Metazoa; phylum Arthropoda; class Insecta; order Lepidoptera; family Tortricidae; genus Lathronympha; species Lathronympha strigana. Next base: position 5,724,750 of record OX421907.1, on the reverse strand, counting down.
GCCAGCACCGACAGCAGCTCCTTCACCAGCTCCGAGCGCTCGCCCAGGGTCACCTGGGACGGCAGGCAGGACTATGTAGCTAGGGTTCACCAGCAGGTGTGTACCATGAGCTTGTATCCGGCCTGCAGCGCGGCGCCCAGTGCGGCGGGCCCGGCGGCGCCAGCACTGCGGCGCGCGGCCAGCACCGACAGCAGCTCCTTCACCAGCTCCGAGCGCTCGCCCAGGGTCACCTGGGACGGCAGGCAGGACTATGTAGCTAGGGTTCACCAGCAGGTGTGTACCATGAGCTTGTATCCGGCCTGCAGCGCGGCGCCCAGTGCGGCGGGCCCGGCGGCGCCAGCACTGCGGCGCGCGGCCAGCACCGACAGCAGCTCCTTCACCAGCTCCGAGCGCTCGCCCAGGGTCACCTGGGACGGCAGGCAGGACTATGTAGCTAGGGTTCACCAGCAGGTGTGTACCATGAGCTTGTATCCGGCCTGCAGCGCGGCGCCCAGTGCGGCGGGCCCGGCGGCGCCAGCACTGCGGCGCGCGGCCAGCACCGACAGCAGCTCCTTCACCAGCTCCGAGCGCTCGCCCAGGGTCACCTGGGACGGCAGGACTATGTAGCTAGGGTTCACCAGCAGGTGTGTACCATGAGCTTGTATCCGGCCTGCAGCGCGGCGCCCAGTGCGGCGGGCCCGGCGGCGCCAGCACTGCGGCGCGCGGCCAGCACCGACAGCAGCTCCTTCACCAGCTCCGAGCGCTCGCCCAGGGTCACCTGGGACGGCAGGACTATGTAGCTAGGGTTCACCAGCAGGTGTGTACCATGAGCTTGTATCCGGCCTGCAGCGCGGCGCCCAGTGCGGCGGGCCCGGCGGCGCCAGCACTGCGGCGCGCGGCCAGCACCGACAGCAGCTCCTTCACCAGCTCCGAGCGCTCGCCCAGGGTCACCTGGGACGGCAGGCAGGACTATGTAGCTAGGGTTCACCAGCAGGTGTGTACCATGAGCTTGTATCCGGCCTGCAGCGCGGCGCCCAGTGCGGCGGGCCCGGCGGCGCCAGCACTGCGGCGCGCGGCCAGCACCGACAGCAGCTCCTTCACCAGCTCCGAGCGCTCGCCCAGGGTCACCTGGGACGGCAGGACTATGTAGCTAGGGTTCACCAGCAGGTGTGTACCATGAGCTTGTATCCGGCCTGCAGCGCGGCGCCCAGTGCGGCGGGCCCGGCGGCGCCAGCACTGCGGCGCGCGGCCAGCACCGACAGCAGCTCCTTCACCAGCTCCGAGCGCTCGCCCAGGGTCACCTGGGACGGCAGGACTATGTAGCTAGGGTTCACCAGCAGGTGTGTACCATGAGCTTGTATCCGGCCTGCAGCGCGGCGCCCAGTGCGGCGGGCCCGGCGGCGCCAGCACTGCGGCGCGCGGCCAGCACCGACAGCAGCTCCTTCACCAGCTCCGAGCGCTCGCCCAGGGTCACCTGGGACGGCAGGACTATGTAGCTAGGGTTCACCAGCAGGTGTGTACCATGAGCTTGTATCCGGCCTGCAGCGCGGCGCCCAGTGCGGCGGGCCCGGCGGCGCCAGCACTGCGGCGCGCGGCCAGCACCGACAGCAGCTCCTTCACCAGCTCCGAGCGCTCGCCCAGGGTCACCTGGGACGGCAGGACTATGTAGCTAGGGTTCACCAGCAGGTGTGTACCATGAGCTTGTATCCGGCCTGCAGCGCGGCGCCCAGTGCGGCGGGCCCGGCGGCGCCAGCACTGCGGCGCGCGGCCAGCACCGACAGCAGCTCCTTCACCAGCTCCGAGCGCTCGCCCAGGGTCACCTGGGACGGCAGGACTATGTAGCTAGGGTTCACCAGCAGGTGTGTACCATGAGCTTGTATCCGGCCTGCAGCGCGGCGCCCAGTGCGGCGGGCCCGGCGGCGCCAGCACTGCGGCGCGCGGCCAGCACCGACAGCAGCTCCTTCACCAGCTCCGAGCGCTCGCCCAGGGTCACCTGGGACGGCAGGACTATGTAGCTAGGGTTCACCAGCAGGTGTGTACCATGAGCTTGTATCCGGCCTGCAGCGCGGCGCCCAGTGCGGCGGGCCCGGCGGCGCCAGCACTGCGGCGCGCGGCCAGCACCGACAGCAGCTCCTTCACCAGCTCCGAGCGCTCGCCCAGGGTCACCTGGGACGGCAGGACTATGTAGCTAGGGTTCACCAGCAGGTGTGTACCATGAGCTTGTATCCGGCCTGCAGCGCGGCGCCCAGTGCGGCGGGCCCGGCGGCGCCAGCACTGCGGCGCGCGGCCAGCACCGACAGCAGCTCCTTCACCAGCTCCGAGCGCTCGCCCAGGGTCACCTGGGACGGCAGGACTATGTAGCTAGGGTTCACCAGCAGGTGTGTACCATGAGCTTGTATCCGGCCTGCAGCGCGGCGCCCAGTGCGGCGGGCCCGGCGGCGCCAGCACTGCGGCGCGCGGCCAGCACCGACAGCAGCTCCTTCACCAGCTCCGAGCGCTCGCCCAGGGTCACCTGGGACGGCAGGCAGGACTATGTAGCTAGGGTTCACCAGCAGGTGTGTACCATGAGCTTGTATCCGGCCTGCAGCGCGGCGCCCAGTGCGGCGGGCCCGGCGGCGCCAGCACTGCGGCGCGCGGCCAGCACCGACAGCAGCTCCTTCACCAGCTCCGAGCGCTCGCCCAGGGTCACCTGGGACGGCAGGACTATGTAGCTAGGGTTCACCAGCAGGTGTGTACCATGAGCTTGTATCCGGCCTGCAGCGCGGCGCCCAGTGCGGCGGGCCCGGCGGCGCCAGCACTGCGGCGCGCGGCCAGCACCGACAGCAGCTCCTTCACCAGCTCCGAGCGCTCGCCCAGGGTCACCTGGGACGGCAGGCAGGACTATGTAGCTAGGGTTCACCAGCAGGTGTGTACCATGAGCTTGTATCCGGCCTGCAGCGCGGCGCCCAGTGCGGCGGGCCCGGCGGCGCCAGCACTGCGGCGCGCGGCCAGCACCGACAGCAGCTCCTTCACCAGCTCCGAGCGCTCGCCCAGGGTCACCTGGGACGGCAGGCAGGACTATGTAGCTAGGGTTCACCAGCAGGTGTGTACCATGAGCTTGTATCCGGCCTGCAGCGCGGCGCCCAGTGCGGCGGGCCCGGCGGCGCCAGCACTGCGGCGCGCGGCCAGCACCGACAGCAGCTCCTTCACCAGCTCCGAGCGCTCGCCCAGGGTCACCTGGGACGGCAGGCAGGACTATGTAGCTAGGGTTCACCAGCAGGTGTGTACCATGAGCTTGTATCCGGCCTGCAGCGCGGCGCCCAGTGCGGCGGGCCCGGCGGCGCCAGCACTGCGGCGCGCGGCCAGCACCGACAGCAGCTCCTTCACCAGCTCCGAGCGCTCGCCCAGGTTCACCAGCAGCGATGATGGGGACGGCAGGAATATGTCTGGAGAAACACGATCGCATCTTAGGATTTATAAACATTTTGTTACATGTTTGTAATGTAAATTAACTGCATATGTTGTGCCGTTAATTTACATTGTATTGCATCGTTTCAGTGATAAACAGTAGATTTGTAATGCTTAGAATAATTAATTAAAGTTTTTATTTTTTTCAAATTTACTACTTTTTAACTGTGGTGACAACCCTGATGCATCTACACTCTACACATCACATGTAGTTACCAGGCCATAAAATTCAAAAAAAAAAAACTACACATCACGGCTAGATCAAGGAATAGTTGTATGTATGTATGTATGTATGTATAAGCTTTATTGTACAATAACACAAGAAATACAAGAAACACAGTAACATAGACAATTTGATACAACAAAGGCGAACTTATCCCTATGAGGGATCTCTTCCAGTTAACCTTTGAGGAAATTAGATAAAAACAGGCAACGATGAAAGACAAACTAAGAGCAAAAATTGTACAGTAACAAAACTTCAAATAAAAAGTAAATTTTGAATACACATTGTAACTACACTATAAATAAATACGCAATAAAAATATATATATAATATTTACATATATAAATATACACTAAACAACAATACATATATACATATATTAAATAATAAATATATATATAAACTATTAAACAGAGCATAAAGGACAAACTCCAATCAAGGGTCGGAAAGCCACAACTTCTTTAGCCTCTCCTTGAGCGATGCTGCAGATTGCGATTGCCTCACAGACACCGGCAACTCATTCCACAACTTTACGGCATGGACAGTGAAAGATCTACTGTAAATACGCGTCTTGTTGGACGGAAAAGTGAGAGAAAGGTTGGTGCTAGAACGTAAACGGTGACCACTACCGGAAGCCAGGAAACTGAATTTCTCAGATAGATAAGAAGGAGAAGCAGGATTGAATAACACATTGAAAAGCAATGACAGGACATGCACATCTCTACGACGACGAATCGGAAGCCAGCCAAGTTGTTTTCGGAACTGGGATATATGATCATACTTACGCAGACCAAAGATATATCTGATACATACATTTTGCAAGCGTTCGAGTTTGTCAAGTAGCTCCTCTCTAAGATCTACAAAAACAATATCACCGTAGTCTAATAAAGGAAGCAGAAGGGACCGAGTAAGAGTGATTTTAGTATGAAGAGGAAGGAAATTTTGGAGACGTCTTAGTGAGTGCATAGATGCGAAAAGCTTTTTACTGATCTCGGCAACATGGGGAGTCCAACTTAAGGTTTGGTCCATGGTGATACCCAAGTTCTTGACTGTACAGGAGAAAGGGATAGTTACTCCGTCAAAGCGTAAGTCGGGTACCACCAGCTCCGACAATTTGGACATAAAATAAGGACTACCAATAACAATAGCCTGCGATTTCCGAGCATTCACCTTTAACCCAAAATTATACGCCCAGCTACGTATCGACTCGAGGTCGCAGTTGATTTTGCTAATCAGTGAAGGAAAATCATCGAAGTCACTCGCCGCGTAAATCTGTAAGTCGTCCGCGTAAAGATGATAACTTGAAGTTAAAGACTCAGTAATGCCATTAATAAATATTGAGAAAAGAAGGGGAGAGAGAATTCCTCCCTGGGGAACACCAGCGGAGAGGTTACACCAATCCGAAACCCGGTCATCCACCCTGACACGCTGGCGCCTCCCAAAGAGGTAGTCACGGAACCAAGACAGAGCAGTATTTGATAAATTAAGCGACCTCAGGTTTTCGAGAAGGATATCAAAATCTACAGTATTAAAAGCACTACTGAAATCTAAAAGAACTAACACTGTGAGCTTTTTATTCTCAATATTAAGACGAATGTCATCGGTGACCTTAACCAAGGCTGTAACAGTGCTATGCGCAGGACGAAAACCAGATTGTAGCGGATTAAATAAATTATACTTATTAAGATGCGAGAGAAGGCGACGGTTCACGAAATGTTCAATAATTTTGGATAAAACTGGGAGAATAGAGATAGGACGATATTGTGAAAAGGTTGTAGGATTTGAGGTTTTAGGAAGTGGGATAACATGAGCAAATTTCCACGCAGAAGGGAACGTACCGGTAGTAAAGGAAACATTTATAATATCGGATAAGATAGGGGCGATGTTATCCGCCACGAGCAAAAGCATGTCCAGTCCCAAGCTATCCTCACCGACAGCCTTCGTCTTAACATTTTTTAAAATAGTAAGCGTCTCTTGCGGCGTGATATTACCAAGCTCAAAGGAAGAAGAGACGGGGAAACGAAATTTGGCCAGCGTTGATAAAGTTGCAGTTTTAACGGCTGGATCCAAGGCCACGGGAGAAGTGCTAAAATGCTGATTTATAGAGTCTAAATCTAGTGCACCTGTGGAGCATTGTGGGGCTTTGCCCACCCCAAGCGACTTCAAGAAACTCCAAAGCTTTGATGGAGGACAATCCTCAGGACAGTTGTCGGGTGAACTCGGAGCTCTTACGCTTATTTCCGAGCGTTGACGTAATTAAACTATTGTATGAATGACACATAAATGTCAAATCAAATACGAAAATATTTCTATCAATTACTTTATTAGTTATTGTTATTAATAATATTACCTAACGGCTATCTTCACAATATTCACATGCGGTGTTCAATGGTGCCACCGTGTCTTAGTTATAACGCACGCCGCAGCTCGTGCCCGAGTATGTCGGTTGCGCTAGGGTCGCGTTAGGGTCTGCTCTTCGTCATTTTTCCGACGCAGAGCGTCGAAGGCAGCAGCCATTCTGACTTTCATTTCGTCTGCAGTGTCGCATTCCGTTTTATACACCTTATCTTTAATAAAGCCCCACAGAAAGAAATCCAGGCAAGTTAGGTCCGGGGATCTGGGTGGCCATCGGTGCGGTCCATACCGGCATATCCATTGATTGCGGAACTCTCTGTTTCATTTTATTCGTATATCGAGAACAAAATGTGAATCCTTTATAATTAATTAATTAAATTTCCCGCTGTATGAGTCATTCTGAAATGTCGACCTGCTGCTCTGGAACTAGCTCTTGAATGACGATCAAAATACTGCAGCACTCCTCAAGCCTAGCCGGAAGTCTAACAACGGCTCCTCCACGTTGGTCGTTTTGGCTGCGTGCCTGGTACAATCGGCTGGTTGTTGATCACACGATCGTAAGCACGTAAAATTGTCCTACGCCAGTTGGATGTAGTGGTGGGTATGTTTCCCTGTATAGTCTTAGAGTTTCGGCCGCGTTATAATTGCATTGTGCGTATAAAAAGAGCAAATTTACATAGTCTCGTGCTCCTAACAATGGCATTTTTCTTCAAAGAATATGACATTAGATACAATTAATGACAATTAAATTCTAACCATAGTGAGCAAAATTTCTTGATGATTTTCAACTACGCAAGGAGGTTCGTTATTTATCGATAAAACAATTATTTATAAATTCATATTTTTCATGCACGTTTTAAATAAGAATAATATTTAAAAACAATTATTGCATTAAAACATCCTGCTCAAGCAAGTTTCAATTGACGTACCTAATATAGGTAGTAAAAAATGTGAAACATGTAAACCTTTTTAATATTGTAAGTAAACAGAGGTGTTTAACATGAAAGAGGTTACAATCTTTTGTTGTTTATGATGATTGAGCAATTTTGACTGGTTGTCAATGTCACCATTTGCAGTGTTTGTTGTGGTTAGACACTGGTTAGAGTTGTTTGTAATTTTGTATTGAGAAATAACATCCATACTTCACCCAAAAATTAAACAAGTGGAGCCACAAATAGAATCGCTTATGTAAGTCCTTATCGAGTTGCCCGCGAACCTAAAAAAGGGTACCTAGGTGGTAAAACTTAAACTAGGTACTGTTGTCTGACTATTGTTTACACTAAAGTTCATTGACCCTGTCACCTGTTAGGGTTGGAACAAGGTGAATTTTTGCACGGATGTTTAAAAGGCCATAATTTAGAAACGGTTGCAAATATTAACATAGTTTCTATGGAGAAAGTATAGTGCTAAGGCTAAAATATTTCCGGAAAGGTCCACGGTCAGCTTCCACCCTGTATAATGGCGGGAAACACGAAATAGCAAACGATTGTAAATATAACGAGTTCGTAATTCTTGTAACCCCATGATACATACAATGTTTTTCATCACATTTACGAGGAAACACATGAACTTACTAGGCAGACAAATAAACAATAATAATTTGTAGTAGCACAGTACATACTCGTAATACTTCTTCTTGATTCTACGAGCAAGTGTGATGAAAAGAACATTACATTTATTAAGCCCTCTGGGCATTGTAGACCAACCATTGTTTTTGTTTTTAATTATTTTTATATTCTTGTATGTAGGTAGTTTGCACAAGTAACTTTTTTGATTGACGGGGAGAATTCGCATTATCTCAGTCATCATCTTGACCCTGTGAAAACGAGTGCTGTAAAGAGCTGGAAACGTAGGGTCATGGTTTTAATAAACGCGATTAATCCGTTCTAAAGTGTTTAGTTTCAATGAATAACAATCGCGGTAACAGAAGACAATATTCTGCTATACAGTATGTATCACAACGAAGAGCAAACCTTAAAACTGGTTGACGAGGAACTCGAGTACAATGTAATGACGTGCATTTCACGTGCCTAAATACATGTTTTATGGCATAAAATTACTAAATGAATTACTCGAAGATCATATTTTTGCAGTCGGTTAATGGTTTTTGTAACATCCTATAGGGTTTGTTTACGTTTTTGATTTTTGACAGTGCATGCGTATTGCGTACTGTTGATATGTAGCTAGTGGCAACTAATCAACATTAACGTTGTTATGTCAATGCACATGCGCTTTGAGTTCTGTTTATAAGTAACCTAGGTAATTATTTTAATAATGGCTGTAGTCACAGGCAACGCGCAAGCGCTTTGTTAACTGTTTATTTCTAAATCCAAACTTCAACAAGGTTTGACGCCTGTCTGTCAGTTGGTAATTTAAGAAATGTCATTTATAAGATTGTAAACAAATAATACAGGGGAGGTGCAACACAATAATAATAAATGTATATTTTTATACCTCACGTAAAATCTGCCGTATTTTTGATGAATTAGGTACCATGCTCATATTTATGATCTAAACATTAACGGGTTTCTTTTTTTGCCTTTCGTTCTGATGGTGTTGATTTGTGTAAGATTGTCCCATAATATTTATTTATTTATTTATAAATAACTGTGTATTTATATATTTACGTACGTTTACGTACGTACGTACATACTGTATGTAATTCTACCTATTTTCTTTAGAAACAATTCTCACCGTCAATATCTAGCACGGTCATCTCCTTGGGCCTTGTGAGCCCCTCGCTCATGAGATAGTAATGCACGTGCGAGTCGTAACAAATGAAGCCGACCTGCGTGCGCGCGTCGCCCGGCAGCTGGTCCAGGTTGTTCTTCAGGGTCTCACACACCACCTGGAATGGAAAATGGAAACAAATAAATCAGAAGGCCTACCACGAACCACGAACGAAGTTTCACCTCTCTGTCGCACTTGAGTGAGAAATCACAAGTGCGAAAGGGAGGTATACTTTCGTTCGCGGTTCGTGGTAGGCGCTCAGTACAGGAATTTACTCTCGTTTTCCTACTGGCAATCGTGGTGGAAAATCACCCTCTACCGGTTTGCAACCCCCAACGAAAAAGAGGGGTTATAAGCCGATGAGTTATAAGTTTATAGGTGTTGAAAGTTCAGTCGCGTTCGTAAAACTACCGCCTACGTCAAGATTTGGGATTAGGTGCCGTGGCATACGCCGGGAAGACGCTAAGAAGAAGTAGAAGAGAAGAAGGTTATAAGTTTAACATATGTATCTGTATGTTTTGCTTGTAGCTGCAAGCGGCGTTAGGTTTCACGCCGAAACTCTTACAGATTACTCAATAGTACCAATCGTTTTAGGTGATATTTACGGTTCGAGCCTTAATCCCTTACACAATGGCTTTTGTATCATTTTTTGCAAGGGCTACCGGCACGCGCCAAAGTAATCAAATAGTTAAAAAGCAACTGTATCGTCAAATATAAGGTTCAAATTCTTGTAATGCACACTCTAGTTACCAATTTTTCTGAATGTAGCACGATGCCCACCCAAATGGCCAAAAACCGTCTGAGCTAGAGTGTCTGCTACATAAATTTGAACCTTAATAACATGACGATTCAGTTGCTTTTTAACTATATTATTGGCGCGTGCCATTGCTTAAGGGATTAAGGCTCAAACAGTAAAAATCACCTCAAAAAATTCGTACTATAATATTGCACCCCGAACTCGATGGTGGTAGACTTGACTCGGGCCGTGCGACTTGACTGGGTCGTATTGTCTCACATGTAAGTACTCAGAGTCCATGCCCATCTGTCATTTCCAACATAAACAGGTAGCTGGTTGGAGAGGGTGGATGGTGCGACAAACTCGACGGTGGCGAGCTTGACTTGACTCGTATTGTCTCACCTGCAGGTACCCAGAGTCAATAGCCATCTGTGAGACGTCGAACAGGAACAGGTAGACGGCGGGCTGGGGCGGCCGCAGCATGTACTCGCCGGGTGCGATGAACTCGATGGTGGCGGACTTGATCTCGGGCCGCCGCGTCGGGTCGCCGTACGACTTGCTCACCGGGTCGTATTGGAATTCTTCGGGTACTAGAATCGAAAACACAAGGTTCGAGTCATAACATACGACTGATTATGGACTTCTAGGAAGTGTGAGGGATCTCGGAATTTGCTAACACATTCATTGCCCCCAGCCACGCGAGACATCCCGCGCTAGACCGCACACCTGTAGTCATGTATAGCTGTAGTACAGAGATACCGACTAGCAGGTCGTCTAGCCTGCGAAACCATAAAAATACCCGATAACCGGGTAGGCCCTAAATGCGCGTGCGATAAGTCTCGTGAGCAATTAGCACAAAATGGTCCACGCAAAATAGTAGCAGGACGTAATTAATGTTTAATGAGTAAACCAAATTTAAGGGATTCATTTTTATATGCGTCGCGTTTAAAGCTTTTAAGTTTCGAGGGGGCGTGAACATTGCGTGATAGTCCGCCATTTTTATGCAGTTGATAACATCTAAATACGTAAAAAACAGGTTTCCATCGAGTTATACCGTTGTTTTTACTAATTTCCGTGTTCATTGCAATAGCTGATTAAACGTTTCTTATCTAAAGATGCCTGATTTTTAATCTTTTTGGTCGGTTTCTACTTCCGATAGATTGATAAATTGTCACATATTTGTTAGATTGTTGTACATTTTCTCAAACTAGAGTCATTCCTGTTTATTGACATCAGCATCGTTTCGCGGGATCGATGTCCAGCACGCGGAGCACCGCACTATCGTGGCGCATCGTATCACCGGTAGATGAAATGCCTACAATACTCCGGTATACTCACAGTCGTTGACACGGTAACACAGGTTGCACTTCCATCGCTTCGCGTCGACGAAGTACACAAACGGGTTGATGTAGGTCCGGCACGCGCGGCACCGCACTATCGTGGAGCATTGTATCACCGGTAGATGCTGAAATTATTGGTATTCATTAAAACAATAATTAAACGTGAAAGCTACACTAGCTAAAATTTCGTTCATGTGTAATTTAGTAACATTAATTTTCAAAATCCTTCCTTAGAGGTAACCTTGGCGATTTATGTATAGTTCTTACAATAATAGATGAGATCACATGGCACCCTGCAAGGGTATGGCAATTATTATTATTAAATCTATATTACTTAACTAAATATAATATCTGAACTTATGCTAACACTTAATCTCAATACACAATACATCAGTCAATACACAAGCATAAATTAATGACACTGCTAATGTTTATTATTACTTTAATCTGAGGTGTCAATAAACCATTAAAACCGTAGTTTATTATACACTTGGACAACAGATAGAGTCACGCAACTCGCGAAGTTTAGATGGTTTGTTTTATTTTGCCCAACTAAAGTATTATAAAAATCACTTAGGTCACGCGGTGACAAAAAAAACCAATCTCACCAGAACTTTCTTAACATTACTTGTGGTCATTGATCAACTGTCAAAAAGTGTAAGGATTCCTCACAGCCCTGCCCTATGCCGCTTATGCGCCAGGAGGCGCCACTGTCGACCACATAACCGGTGACATAGAAGTGAAGGTTAGAGTCAAGGCGACTGCCGAATAAAGTGGGCATTTGGGTCACAGCCGCGTGAACGGAATATCTACCTGCGGTAATAGTGAAAGTGTGACGAGGTACACATCCGTAATGACTTAGCGAAATTCATTGCGAATTAGCCAAAATTTTGAGTACTATCCATGCCGTAATCGGCAACGGCGACCCTGGCTAATTTTGAGCGTGAGCTTTGATATGGCTGGCAAATCCAAACTTAATCTTAAAAACTCTATCGCATGTGGGGAAGTAAAGTTGACCGGATCGATTCTCTGACAATGAAAGCGGTTTTTGTCTCAGGGCATCTTTGTATCAGAATCAAGAAATGTTGGAACATTTCATGCCCCAATGCTCAAAAAATTATAATTAGTGTTCCTTTTTCGACCGCGTTAGTTCGGTGTCCGGACGCCCGCCCATAGGCCCATCCCATGCTAGGGGAAAGCAGAGCGATCCTAAATAAGTCTGTTTTGCCGCCAGACGTGCTGCCGAACCTGTCCTCCCGCCTCTATCGAGTCCAAGGAGCGACCACTGTCGCCTGACCGCCTACATGCAGAATGCCAATTAAGGCCCAGTTTCATTGGAGTCCGGAACCCCACCGCCCTTCCCAGCCTCCTGGTACCATTATACCGTGTAACAATCCACTTCCTTGACAGTGGGTACTTTTGCCAAACGCTAGCGGCACTTTAGATAAATCTATACCTTTAGATTTAGAGTTAACTTTTAAACTTAATCAACTGGAGCGAATACCGTATAGAGATGTAATTCACTTACATTGAGATCCTTGAATGGATGGATTAGTATTCCTAGAGGCAAGCGCGACTTCTGCAGCAAACTGTTCGTCTCGGGTATACGGTTGATCGTACACCGGAAGATTCTGAAACCAACATCAAGAAATTGTTAAAAACATGAATCCTTCTACTTCATCAATAAGATAATAGGAGTAAGATAAATTTTAGTGATTTTTTAAAACATTACCAGTTTACGGTATATAGGGTAAATCGCTAGTAATTGACCAATCTCCATTAATAACTGGCCACCTAATACCAAAAATGAACACTGAACGTTGTCCAAAGATGCACAGAATTCATTTTAGTATAACGAGGCCAACTATCGAAGGGAGGGAGGTTGTAACTATTTAATTAAATATAGAAAAAAACAGCTGTTTTGTAGAAATCATTTCTAGATTTAATTTTGGCATGGTAGACAATGTTGAACAAGTTTACGGTAAATATGCAAAGTGATTCGTTAATGTAATATTGTCCGTAATTTTCAGTCCATAAGTCGCGTGCAGCATAAAGTACACGGTATACGCTCATGTCATAAGTAACACTCCGGTCGTATAATTAATGTCACAATCGTCACAAACATATGTTCTTCCTCAAATATGTTTTCCTATTATTTGGAAGGCTTAAGATTATTCACAATAACAGATTGTTATCATTCACAATGAACTACTTTATTCAGTATCGCAACTAAAGCTTTAAAGAATCGAATATAGGGTACGAGTATCTTCAGAATGAGAGCTAACTAATAAATATATTCTTCGATTACCACGATTAGTACTCATTAAAGTCATTAACGACAGCGAGAGCTCGAGCGAAAATCGCTCGTCGGTAAGCAGCTAATAAGAGCGACTTTGACCTAGTCGTCATTCGTCAGATGGGACTAGTATTAATCACAGATCATGTGTAAAAAATCGACCTTCGATATGTTTATAAACACATATAATCCTCACAAAACGTCTTTATGTCCATAAACGTGACGTAATCATAAATGTCATCGTCCGATGACGCATCGGGTAAGATTCAAAGTCCAAATATAGCCCATATTGACATATATATATGATGTGTAAGATGCCAGTGTCGTGGTGCTTATTTAAAACAAACATTCGAATGGAACATTATCTGCAAATGTGTTATTATATTATTGCGCCCGCATGCTTAATTGTTGATACCGCGAAGGAAATCCTGGTGCAGGAATCGAATGACTGTGTGATTTCTCTTTTGTTTTGTTATCATCCCCTTCCCGGGAAAAGAGGATTGTTTAACGTGTTTATAAATCAATGTGTGTGTCTATGAGATCGAATAAAATCGCCGTCAGTAGAACTTACAAACGATGTTAACAAAAGGTATCACATGTTTTGTCACTGTTTCTCCCAATATATTCACACTACAAACACCACTGAAGACGTTCAGTACTGATATGGTCGTATTATTGTAAACGTAATACGTCAAAACGTAAGATAAATAACTTAATATTGGAGATTTCATTACAAACATAAAAGTTAGGTTATTTCGATCAATAATGGCGGTTTATTTACATTGTTAGGAAGTTCGATTGACAGCGATTTTAGGTGAACCGATTTAAATGCGTTTTTTTTACGATAGCGTTTATTGTTTTGGATGGTTCTTAGTTATGTTTGATGGTCATGAAAGATGTCGTCTCCAAGATATTCCGCTCTAATTCAAACTGGCACAGAATCTCAACCAATATCGCAGCTAAACCCTTCAAAAGTTGCTCGCTATGTTCGACTGTTGCCAGGACAATGTATATAGGTTGATCAACTATTTCTTGTCCTGGTTGCCATGGTTACGGTCCCCTAGGTCACGTTTAATTCACGGCTTATAATAAATTTAATTCATGGCGACAACACGATTTTGAAACATGATTTTTTTGTAGTTATTTCCCTTTCCATAAAGGTCCACCTACCAAGCATGTCAGTAGAACATACAACAACGTTTCTTCTAACAAACTGTGATGCATTTGTCTCCTGGCTGACTGAACAGAATAAAAACAAGAAATAGTGGATACACCTATATGCGTTTAGTGCGAGAAGCTGTGTGTGTGTTTATCTGTGCTCACGAATTAATGTTACTATTTATTTTTATAAAGTGAGGACCGATTAAGTTGCGGTTTTTTGTACAAGATTCGTGAAACCTTCGTTAGAATTTCTTCGGGTTCATTTTATATATTTTTTAATTTGTCTCCACAGAAAAGTACTCGTGTTATAGTATTAAGACGAAAGGTTTCCATCTCGCTAACTAAAAAGTAAAGTTTAGTTAACCCTCTGGGTTGGAAGGTCAGATGGCAGTTGCTTTCATAAAACTAGTGCCTACGTCAAATATTGGGATTGGTTGTTAAAGCGGACCCCAGACTCCCTGAGCCGTGGCATACCTACCTGTGCCTTTTAGTACCGAATAAATATTATAAATTTCTGGTAAAAGTAATAAAATTGATGGGCGTGGGCCCTATATCAAGAACAAGTTCGAATATTAAACAGTACGGTGTAAAATGCCGTGACGCTTTCCCCGTAAACAAGCAGGAATGTGACAAGACTCAGGATTGGTACACAGCCATAACAACTTAATTGCAAATGATTCCGACCTCTGTCGTCAATAAACAATGCTGGAAATAAAGGAAAAATTAACTGTCTCAAACTGTTCAGTCCCTGGTATAATCTTTTTATTGTACTGCTAGTCAATAGTAAACTGGAATTTGGAGCGCTTGTGTGGGATCCCCGCGAGTCAAAATACATCAGCTTGATTGAAAAAATTCAAAAAAACCGGCCAAGTGCGAGTCGGGCTCGCGCACAAAGGGTTCCGTAGCAGCAAATATAATAAACTTATTATGTCAATTTATACACCTGGTGAATGGAGCCTAAACTTATAAGGTTCAGCCATCGTTTTCAGTGTAAGCACAATAACTTAACCAAAATTACAGTTAAATCAACCTATCTCAAAAACTATAAGAGATACTTTGATCAAACCAAAAATCGTTGAAAGAGTTAATTAGCATGCATCACCTCTATTTTTTTTAGAATTTTATACCCCGTAGTTATAAAAATAGAGGGGGGGGGACATACTTTTTACGACTTTGAGAGCTGATATCTCAAAAACCGTTCACTTTAAGAAAAATGTTTTTTAGAAAACTTTATATCATTTTAAAAGACCTTTCCATTGATACCCCACACGGGTATGTACATCGAAAAAAAAATTTTCATCCCTCAGTTACATGTATGGGGGGCCCCACCCCCAATTCTTTTTTTTACTATTTAGTGTCATAATTTTGTAGCGGTTCATACAACACATATTCCCATCAAATTTCATCACTGTAGTACTTATAGTTTCCGAGTAAATCGGCTGTGACAGACGGACAGACGGACAGACGGACAGACGGACAGACGGACATGACGAAACTATAAGGGTTCCGTTTTTGCCATTTTGGCTACGGAACCCTAAAAAGTTTGCTAGGTATTTATACAGTCGTTCCTATGGGTACTACCCCTATCTTTACCCTTCTCGTTTCGTCGCTGGGATGGTGGGGGACTCAACACTCTGGAACTGAGGAGAAAATTGCTTCTCCTCATGCATTACCATGGAGTCCTACACAATAGGGTTAACAATTCCTCTGTGCTTGAACAAATGGGCCTGCACGTGCCGGTAGTTAGGACGGCTCCAGCCTCATCGGGGTCTCTGCCGCCGCGGCGCCGCCGCCGCTTGTTCGCGTGGCTGCGTGCGCGCACGCGCTCGGCCGAAAACGCGCCCACGCCCCGGGCACTTGCCTTGTTAAACAGCATGGCTGTCGAAGGACATGACGCTGACATTTTCTCGGATAATGCTGGTGCATTTTGCAGAAAATGCCTTAATTTTTTAAATAGGTTATTGGATTGATTATTAATAGTGCTTTTTCTGACATATGCGTTTTGCTTTATTGTATTTTATTTTTTAGTATTTGACATTGACATTATTATTTTTTATTTAGTTATTTGTATTTTTTACTTTTGATTCTGCTTTTTTTTATTGTGATATCATGTAAACGGTTTGGTGTAAGCACTGTAAGTTTATATTGAAATAAATAAATGAAATGAAATGAAATAGACTAGCCTATCCGACCATAATAATGGTCGGATTTTTATCAACTATCACCGTGGCTGTCACGTTCTAACAAGTATATAAGTGCGAAAGTGACGCATGGCGTTTATCATCGATAAAATGGCAACCATGCTAGCCTTCCTAAGTTCGTACTTCTTATATGACATAAAAATATGTTCAGTAGAAAAAGGACAATATACGATGCCATGCATAGACCATTTATTCTCTTATTCAACAAGGAATAAAGTATAAAATGCAAAATGCATGCAAACATGCAATGTACTATAGCGTTCAGAATTGCATGGACAATTTATGAATGAATTCATTCATAAACTGCCCATTCAATTCTGAACGCGTGTGTACCTACTTCTAACCTGGAAATTAATGTAACTTTGTTATTCCACCAAACAATATTACCTACATTGTTTGGCGGAATAGCAAAGAAAGATTATTTTCGTTGTTAATATAGAATTCCGCAAAGTACCTAACGCCTGATTCAATCAATTACTTCTATCCTTTTTTGTAAGTACCTAGTTGTGGCTTACGTAAACAAAGTAGATAATACTATTGTAGGAATACAATGCCTTTGTAAGTAAACGAGCTCAGTTCAAAAAGAAAAACTATGCTAGGCCTTTTTTGTAGATTACCCGCCGCCGGCTAAGAAAATTATCAGTTGATCATTATAAAAGCCCCAAATTATGCAATAGGAGCGCCTAGCGACCTCTACCGAAACATAGATTTCTTAACCCGCCATCAGTCTTTTGAAATTAAACACTTTAAAACGCATTAATCGCGTTTATTAACACCATAACCATACGTTTCGAGCTCTTTTCAGCACTCGTAATCACAGGGTTAAATGATGACTGTAAAAATAATTATAAAATGACCATATTAAGTATCTAGACGTCAAACCCGTGTGTGTACGTATACGCATACGCATTACGTTTCGCAGGGGCGCATGGCACTTTGATAAAGTAATCACAAGATGATATTGTATTGCAGGTACCAAACGTGGTGTGCAGTATGGGCCATTATATCGACTGCATGGTCTTACCATTCTTCGATTGGTCGAATACCTAAAACCGCGTTATATCTTCCAAGTAAATGAACTGTCGAACTTTAGAGTGTTATTTTAAAGTGAATACCTATAATTAGGTGAATGTGTAGAGGGATGCCAGTAGTTGGCTTTAACTCTGTCCAGCTATAAATTGAAAGAGATATCATATTACTACAGAAAAACCAGCAGCAGCTGCAGGGCTGGAATCAGATCAGCGACCTCCTGCTTTCGCGGCAGACGGCCCACTACGCCGCCATATCACGGCAGCCAGAGTCAGGGTCTGACCGGCTATTTTTACCTAACATGTGAGGCAATGAGGTACTTCAACTTGAACTTCTGACGTTCATGTATTGGTGGCGGCCAGTCGAACTCGATTCGTATTGGCATGCCTCGTTTTCCGAAAGCTATAGCTTGCTGCGGGTACAGCTTTAAGCAGAATTCCGTTTTTCTACGCGCCTCACATTTCTAGTGAATAAAAATCAGCAACATTTTAAATAATAAATTCGTAGAACTTTGACCTTCTATCTGATTTATCGTTATCAAAGATTACAAAGCAACAGACATAGTTTATCTTTACAAAAGCCTGATAACACACAGCTATTGTCTTTATGACAGAGGACTACCGATGTAACTATAGTTACCACCTGAGTAAATAAAACAGCCCGCGTTTTGAAAACATGCTAACTTGTGACTTGTTAACTTGTGAGCATGATGCAATGTTTTACAACATTATCTTAGATAGAGCATGCCCTTCTTTCAAATACGCATTTATTGAATTGACAACATTTCAAAAATGTCTATACTATATCGAAAACCATTTCGAGATAAACGCCTGCAGATTTGAATAAAAGTCCTTAAAAATATCGTCACGAAGCTGATTCAGTACTAAAACACTGTTGTGACGACACAATTCTCATGATATAAATGGATTTTTTGACTAAAATAAAGAGTTACATAAAAAGAAAAAAATACGAGTACAGTCAAGTGCAAAAATATGGTTCGACATAATCGACTCATAAATATGGTACTACGCTCTTATTACACCGGCATAAGGTGCTATGGGACATATTTTTGAGTAAGATGTGCACCACCATATTTTTACACTTGACTGTACCATTAATTAGTGCATTCTTTCAAGTCACGAGAACAATAAAACGTAGCGCTTAAAAATATGAAATGTTGTCAATTGTAAACTATCGTGAGACATATTCATATTATATTGCATTACGAATAACACTGACGTATTTTGGGCGCGACAACGTAATGTAATGGGGACCGAAGGTCTTCGAAACATAGTATTTTCGTATTGAAACACAAGGACCACAAGGTTATTTATGTAGTCATTTAAAATCATAAACTAGCATAGATATAGAATAAAAGAACTGCTAGGGACCATTATTGTCATCGTGTACATGGTATGTGATATCATATGTAAATCAAATTCCTTGACCATACCTACACTTCTGAAGCAACGAGAACAAAGCTCTTTAACATCCGTTAAAATCTTAACAATTCGTAAGCAGACCATGGTCATTTAATGACCGCTATTATGAATGAGATGAAAATTGACCAAACAATTAGCTGCCATTTAAAACGAGGGCACGACAGGTCGTCGTCGAGAGGAGTTGTGGTTATCTCCCGTCAAATGTTAATCATGCGTACGTGAGTACGTTCAGCATCATGTTATCAGTATTATCAGTGCATCAGCGCATTAAGATGAATAGAGAGGAATTTGATTATAAATTAGCTATAATCAAAAATATTTAAATGAGCAATTCTGTTATATATAGGTATTTCGGCGATCTCGGAAAAGGCTGTAACTATTTCGACCAAAATTGGTATTCAGGGGTTTTTGCTTAAAAAAGGCAATTTCGAGTAGTCGGCAACGCTACAACCGCGCGACGGCCGCGCGATTAAAAATCGCAGTATGCTTCCTATTGGTTGACTGGCAGAGAATGAATGCATGAATAGAATGTTACTGTGCAATAAAGTTTAAATAAATAAATGTTCAAGGGCCGCTTAAACACGTTTCTGAGCGACAGAAGCCAATTCAAACGATTTTTCTGGAACTGCACAGTGCACATCATGTGTACTGTAATGTGAATGTGATGTGTATTAAATAAAGGTATGTATTGAATCACCAAAGCTGGCATAAATTAATCTACTGAGGAAATAAAGCCAATTAAATATTGATACTGTTGCAAATAAGGATTGCATTTATTTATCCTAATTTATGCTAGCTTTTCCAATAAGCCAAATAGAAAAGAAAAATAAAATACTCACTCAGGACTGCAGTTTGAGGACTCAGGAAATTGGTGGCCAAGACGTATCTCCGGTGGTTCCTCTGTATATTCCGGCAAGATATTTGTACATTGCAGCAAGTCTATCATCTGATGACCCCAGAGTTGATCGAAGCCTTGCTTCGTGACACTAAGCTGACCCATCTGCTGTGTCACACCCTGGGTATTATACTGCTGGGCATTGTATGGTTGGGCATACTGTCGATTCAAGTTTGGCTGAGCCGTATTAGGCTGCGGAGGCATCATAGGTTGATTGTTAAAGTTGCTCTGAGGCATTTGAGGATATCTGTTTTGCATGTTGCTCTTAGCGGGTCCTGGAGGGACACCAGCTGTAATTTGAGGTCCAGGCATAGGCGGCATACCAGATACTGGTGGCATAACAGGTCCTGGTGGCATATTTGGCCCTGGTGGCATTTTTAGTCCTGATTGCATGTTTGGCCCTGGAATTATACCAGGTCTTGTTTGCATGTTCAGCCCTTGTGGTAAGCTAGGAGGCACAGGTTGAATGTTTGGTGGTCTTTGGGGCCCAGTCTGCATGTTTTGAGGCCCAGGAGGCACAGGTTGCATGTTGTGAGGCCCTGGTTGCATATTGTAGGGTCCAGGAGGGAGTGACGTTGGTCCGGACTGCATATTCGAAGGTCCTGGTGGTCCAGGTGGCATTTTAGGCACACTAGGCTGTTGATGAATTGCAGGTGGTAAACTTTGGAGACTGGTGGGGGGTAAACTTTGCAGTCCCTGAGCTTGTGGTATTGGTGGCTGATTAGGAGCTGGGAATGAGCCTGGAGGAAACGAACCAGGTTGCCTCGCTGCTGGTGGCATTGGTACAGAAGGCCCATTCACATTAGGGCCTGAGAACATTTGGTTTGGTGGTAAGCCCGGACCAAGAGATCCACTAACTGGCGGATGAATTGCCCCACCCATTGAGGATGGACCACTTGGTGGACGTGCCATTGGTGGTCCCATGTTAGGTGCAGATGTAGGTAGACTTTGTGGTAGTCTTCCAGGTTGGCTTGGGCCATTCACTCCTAAAGGCGCATTTGTTGGAGCAGCTGTGGGTGCATGTGTGATTGGAGCACTGGTTGGAGGACCACTCATGGGTGGACTAGATAGTAATGGGCTGTTTCTCATCTGCCCTGTTTGTGGTGGCCCAGAAAATGGTATGTTAGCCTGGCTATTTGGTGCTTGTGGACCAGCTGGAAGTGGAGAGCCTGTTCCTCTTGCTACTTGTGGTCCAAGGGTAGGTCTATAGGCACTGTTAACGTTAGGTGGTAACACTGTTTGTGGCGCACTTGAAAACACTGGGTACTGGCTTGGTGGCTGTGGGCCGGGCCCATTCATGACAGGTTGGAACTGACTGGAGGGAACAAGGGGGGGAGCATTGTCATTTATCTGTCGCTGCTGAGGTGGAATGTTAGGAGGATATGGATTAGGAGAAGGATTAGCATTAGACACTGTCTGTGGGCTAGCTGATGAGAAAGGAATATGCTGAGAATTCTGGTATCCAGTTGGAGTCACAGGTTTTAAAGGTGGTCTTACTGGAGATGACCCTAAACTTGTTTGCACAGGTGGCATCATTCCAGCATTATTGAATGCTGGTGAATTGCTTCCACTTTGACTAAAATGGTTCACATTTGGAGCTTGTCTGGCGTAGGTATTCTGTGGAATTGACGCTGGCAGGTGTTGAGGAGTGTTTGAGTTTGTGTCCTGTTTTTGTCCATAGCCGGGAGGCAGCTGACTGAGAGGAGGATTTTGATTGAACAGCTGTGGCTGTGGCCCGACGTTGGCGTTCGACGGCGGGGCTCCAGATGAGTTGGTGTACGGGTTTGGTGGTAAATTGGACATCGTTCCTCAATCTAGAAAAGTTAAGCCAATATTATGACATTGCAGGGAACTTAACTGCGCATACGGTCACAGATGTTTTTTATGGAATCATTTCACGTCCGTGTTGTGATAAAACATAGATATGAGCGACAGTATTGTATTAAACATGCTAATTCACTGCTAGACTGACGGATGGGCGAAGACGTTTGCCAGTCGCAACTCGACACTTACCGTGGCCGGAACCGGATTATGAGACGGAAAACTGTACGCAAACTTTTACACTATTTCACTGTTTTCACATGTTAAAAAGGAGCGTAAAATAACGTAATTAAAGCAATAAAGTCAAGAAAAATACGACCCTGACTTACGTGGCCGAGCAATTTGCAGCGCCCTCTGCAAATTGATTTTTGACATGTCACGTCAACGACGATGCGTTTACGAAGTTTGTTAAATGTAACGCGGCTATTACACGACCTATGTCGATTTTACAACTATCTTGAGTTTGTAGGGTTCCATAGCCAAACAGGCAAAAACGGAACCCTTATAGTTTCAGCAGTAGCGTAACAAGGTGGGGGCAAGGGGGGCACGTGCCCCGGGCGCTGCCCAGAGGGGGGCGCCAAAACGGGCAAGAAAAAATTCAAACATTTAAAATTCCCGCCGACGAAGACAACGAATGAATTTTATCTAATCGCTTACCAAGCAATGGCTAACCGGAGGATAAAGAAAACCAGTATACAGTTGTGCATAGTATTTGTTAGACACCTCGAGGTCACATTAAACTGGGTAATAAAAGCCAACGGGAATTATTACACAGTACATAAGCGCGCGCCCCTTTATGCCTGCGCGAGCTTATGGCATTCGATAAAATACCTTATTCTATTGAAATAAAGTTTGTTAGTCAAGCGACAGAGAGAGGGCATAAACTATGCCACGATTGGGAGGTCGTTACAGAGCAACGCACACGCAGAAGAAAGCGCATGGCCGGGAAGCAGGCAACAGACGCTGGGCTGTCTGCGAAGGAGGAACTCGAACGGGTTATGAAGGGGACCCCTTGATTGATTGATAGATTAATAAGTGAAATGTATGGTAGATTCACTCGTTTGTGTGAAACCAATGAAAAATTCGGTTTTCTCTTGGACATAGAAAAATTATGTTACGGCTATAACGATAATGACCTCGAATACTTAAAAACGAGGTGCATAAATTTCGGAAATATTTATAGAAGCGTTAACGGCCAACAACTTTTTGAAGAAGTCGTAGATGCTCGGATGCTGTTGAAAACGAGAACGGAGATACATTACATACCTATAACTAAGCCTGTACAGCGAATCCAGTTCATTGTACAGTATGGAGATGAAGGCGTGTTCCCCAATCTCCGCATTGCATTACAAATATTTTTAACGATCGCAATATCCATTGCAAGTTGTGAACGGTCCTTTCGCAAATTAAAGCTCATATTGTCGTACTTAAGGACCACAATGGGTCAGCAAAGGTTGGTGGACCTCGCCTTGTTAAGCATAGAGAGGGCTGCTGTAACCGAAAAATTAGATTTTGACGAAATAATCAACCAGTTTGCTGCACAAAAGGCTAGAAAGACCCCTCTATAAAGTAAATAATAAAACCGGCCAAGAGCATGTCGGGCCATTCTCAGTGTAGGGTTCCGTAGTTTACCGTCCGTCACAATAGGCAACCTTAAAAAGTGTTTTAATAGATTCCATGCTCAATTTGCTTACCCGTCCCGACCCCACCAACTCCGGAAAAATCTTAACAGCGCAAAGTAGACCACGGTACAGCGCCATCTCTCGGGAAATTGGGTTACTAATTTATACAAACTAGACGGGTTATATATGTTGGGTTTTCAGGGGTAACTTTTGATCGCGTAAATCGATTTGAATAATTCTTTTTTTATTAGAAGGAAGAATTTTTACGTGCGGGATGATAAATTAAGAACTCAAGATAAAAAAAATGTTAAGGGCTAGTGTATAAGTGCATTATTCGCCCAGTCCTACTTTATGGTGCCGAGGCGTGGCCGGTTCTTGGAAGGCACGTTCAGGAGCTTCGCGTTACAGAGATGAGGATGCTGCGATGGATGTGCGGCGTTACGCGTGCTGACCGTATTCGTAACGAGTACATCCGTGGCAGCCTCGCAGTCCGTGACGTAGCGGAGAAGCTCCAAGAATATCGCCTTCGGTGGTTCGGCCACGTTTGTCGCAGGCCACCCGACTACGTGGGAAACAAATGCCTTAGCCTAGCCCTTGACGGACCCCGACCCCGCGGTAGACAAAAAAAGCGATGGCTAGATGTCGTGAAGGCCGACATGAGCATAAACGGGCTTACAAGGGAAGACGCCCAGGATCGTGCAAAGTGGAGGAGAGGATGTAGGAAAGCGGACCCTGGCAAAGGCCGGGATAACGCTAGGTAGAAGAAGATAGGTATACGGTTAAATTACAAACTTTTCAGAAATTATTTTGTAAAGTTTTTCAAAAACCATTCAACTAATCAAGTTTAAAATAATTTTCCAATAAAGTTCTTATTCAGTTCTACTTTTTTCTAGTACTTATAGTCACTGAGCGGACGGACGGACACACAAACAGACTTGGCGAAACTATTAAGGGTTCCTAGTTGACTACGGAACCCTAAAAACAAGTTAAGTTACCTACTGTACTCTGTACTGTGATGATTATAAAGAATATAATATACCTACATAAATGATATTTTTCGGTTTATTCCATGGGATGGGGAAATCATACTCAAATCAACATTAATCTAGGCCTACTGAAAATTCAATAAAAGCCTTGTGTTATGGGTACTAGGTGACGATATATATATAAAAGACTGTCTTCTCTCTTAACTTGGTGATCATCGATAAAAACTTTCCTAGCCACGGACGTCACCTCTCACTCACGTGAATTAAAAATATTTATATATATATATTTGGGCCTGGGGGGCGCAAATTTGGTGTTTGCCCCGGGCGCCGATACCTCTAGTTACGCCCCTGTTAGTTTCATCCAGTCCGTCTGTCCGTCCGTCCGTATGTCACAGCTGTTTTACTCAGTAACTATGAAGCATAATTTATTGCAATGATATTAAAGCTAGAGGTGTATTTTGTGTGCCGCTTACCACAGCCGCTACATAATTGTCGTTTGTCGTAAGTATACCGTTTTATATTATACCGTAAACTATAAATAGCCCAGACATGTGAATACCAATAAAAAAAAATTGCCTAATATCTACTTGTGGCACTTTGCCTTTGAAAATAAATTAAATGTTTCTTGCACAAAAATTGGATTTATCGAATATTTTCGGAAATAATCGCTCTGAAAGTCTGAAAAAGTGTCCCCCCCCCCCCCCTTTAACTTTTGAACGGAAGGTCCAAAAAATGTGGAAAAACTCGGGAAGATAGGATATAAGACGAACATACCACGAAAATTATTTTGAACTAATTTGTTCAAGCCGTTTTTGAGGTTTTGGAAAAAAATTATCTGTTGCAAAAAGATGTAAGTGCCTAGATTTTATCAAGGCACTTACGCCTTTTTCATTGCACCATTTTTTCATCGTGTGACGGGACGGAACCCTCAATTATGCGTGGTCCGACACCGCCGTGGCCGTTTTTTTGAGAACCTCCTCTTTTAAAATATAACGTTTTTTTTTTCAAAATATATACAGTAACTTACATAGGTACCTACCTCTACCTACCTTAAATCTAAAATAGGTCCTTGAGGCATCGTACCTAGGATGCTGGCGTCACTTCCGCGTTGTATCGCAATACTGATACGTTGTGCGAGGAAGCCATCAGCTCTCGGTCACCAGTAACATCAACCAGACGTTTCGTGATTTCTAAAACTACGTGCGCTGGGACCCCATGGACCAAGAGTTTCGACCCCAAATGGTACAAAAAAGAACTCTCTGTCCAGGCTCTTATATTTATTACGTTTTAAAATTTCGGCGCATTCAGCCGCTCCGCCCGCGTTTACATTAGGTACGAGTAGTTCGTTGGAGGTAGGACGGTGCCATAGCGGTCGACACACGATGAAGTCCCGTTTTAGTAAATTTATAATGTGTGAAAATAGTAAAAATTTAAATAAATGTTAGAAATTGTCACACTTGTCAGCTTTGTGAGATATGGGCCAGGTGAATTTGGCGCCCCCTTAAAAGTTGCGCCCGGGGCACGTGCCCCCTTTTGCCCCCACCTTGTTACGCCACTGGATCCATGTTAAAAATAAAATACCTAGGTACGCATTTACGAGTAAACTTCTGTACAAAAAAAACATTGAACCTTTTATTGCTTTATTATACAACAACTTGTCGAACCTACCTGAACCTGAGTGATGAAGTTTTTGTTAATTTTGTTTTGTTTATTGTTAAATTCGTTTATTTTAATATGAACTCAAACTATGAATGGGTCACTTGTTTGCTTATTATAGTTTTATTTTATATTATTAATAATAAAAGTCGGTTCTGGCGCTTCGCCGGCCGCTACCGCGGCACGCTCGCTTCACTCGCTCGGCTCGCGCACTGTAAGATCGCAGTTCAACCTAACGCTCCTCCTCGCTTCGTTCGTCGTCGTACCTACACCGACCTGACTGAGTGTGAAATAGGAATGCATTCTATGTCATAAAATTATTGGCAGCTGTCAATTCCGTTAAACCTAAAAGAATGGAAAACAATAGGTATTTATTAATTCATAATTCTACTGTGTGATAAGTCTATATTGTTAACAGGTTTCAAAACATTACTAGTTAAAGTAAAAATACGAGGACCGAATATTTTTTGAAACATGTTTTTTTGAAAAAATGTTCTATGAAATTTTTGTCTTCGATACATGGATACACGAAACAAAATTCTGATGTTTGAGAAGTTTTTTAAAAATAAAAATTTGATTATAAAATTCCTTTAATTTTGTTTCTATTAAATGTGTTTCATTCAAGTGACTAGTTAGTGTAACAATAATATTTACCTATACTAAAAATACAGGCACAAAATAATATGTGAAAATTTTTCTGTGAAACAGAATTCTATAAAATTTCTGTCTGTAAAAGGAGACACCTTTCCACAGATATCTGTACAAAGTTGGTAGGGCAATATGGAAGGAATAAAAAAAAAACATTTTCAAAATTCAAACATCTGTATTCAATGACATTTCAAATCAATGATTTAGTCGAAAACAAAATTTTAACAAGAATCTGCGTAAGTTCAGGTTTGATTGGATAAAGCCACAGAATAGTAAAATAGTATTTTCAAGTGTAAATTAAATTGTATTCAAATAAATAATAAAAATAATCCAAATGTAGGTCAGGATGGTGTTTGTATTTTTGTTTCTTTTTCCAATCAAGGACGCAGGGCACAGTCTAGCAGGTCTATACTTAACACTACTTCAACACTTCTCTCGCTCAGCAATATAAAAGTATTCAAACTGATCACATGTTCATATGGCAGTCCCATGGAACTCCACGCACTTAACGTACTCAGAATCAGAAATATATGACATTTCAAACAATTAGCTCACAAGTGCTATTATATTTTATTAACATTATTACAAAGCGAATTTGATTCATTCTCACAACAATCGAGCGACAGCATTCTTGCGTCTCGTAGCTAAATGTCACATATTGCCTTCAACTTCATCTTATACAAAAGGATCGATCATTCTTAATTAATGAGATGTGGATTTTCCATCGTTGGTAAAATGCAAAAAAACAATCACATAACAGACTAGTTTCCGAATAACTCTTTCGAAAGTAGAATATTTTACAATATTGCAAAGGATAGGCCTAAGTAATTACACAAGTAAGCTCAAATTTCAATTGACGGATTTTATAAATCCAAACATAATATTAAATCTGCGTTGATATTTAGAAGAACAGGATAACTATCTCAATATTAATACGTCGTTTAAAGACCGCGCGGGGTCCAGCGGGCCTCCGCACCGCCAACATAAACTCACAATACTCTATCGATAAAAACTATTCAGTCGTTTTTATTTATTCATAAAAATATATCTTTAAAAGGCTCAAATAAAACTGTTTACAGCTCTATAAGTACCGTTCACATGGTTGCGATCGGACGTATCACTGGAGAATATCCGTTGGCACAGTGTCTCTGACGCCCCGAGCGACACTCGCGTCTGTCTAGGAACATCTACTCTAGGGTGGGATCGCGCCGTGCCAAATTACTCTAATACATTCATCTCTAAATAGACGCCGCGTATTCAATTTATAGGCATTTTTTGTACTCAAATTCAGCCTTCCGTCAGTTGAAAGAATTGCTACTCTCTAAGTGACGCTCGGCTTCACAATATGCTTCTTAATTCTCTCAGCGTCTAATCCGGACGACGAAACGTTAATAAAATTAGATTACAACAAACTCGCCTACATAGAAACTGAAAAGATATCAAGAAATATGTGGCCTACACACTACAGCTTTAATATTAACGTAATGCCGCCGTTTACAGAAAACTAAAAATGTCATCTAATCAGCATAATCGGGACAAGTTTAATGGCTACCCGTCAATCTGCTGCGACAACCGATAGGTACGCTTATTAAGAATCTACATGTATTAAACAGACCCCGTTATCAGTGGTGAAAATTTATTGAAACGAGTGTTACCAAAATTATATGAAGTCTTAAATCCTTAATTCGCCTGTTGTACATAACTTCGTCTTAGTATATTTAAATTGTAATATATGTAAAACACATTACAAATAATATATTTCTAGTTAAATGTAGTGAAACAAGCAGTTTTAATGTTAAAAAAATATAACCGTCATATATCCTTACTTCGCCTGTGTTTCCCAATTTCGCCTACTGTAACAAAATATGATCAAAACAATTGTGTACATACTTATTTCAAATTGTACGCGTTGAATGACCTTACTTGAATTTTACGATTTATGGTTAAAAAAATATTAAACATTTCTTAAGGCGAAGTTATGTACCGAAGGCGATTTTAGAATAGGTAGTTTTGCCAACCCTTGGTTTCAATGAATTTTCACCACTGATAACGGGGTCTGGTAATAAACATGATGTAAATGAAAAAACAAATCGGTGGTCAGATTGTCTGCCAGGTGACTTTTGAAACTCAAGTAATACCTCGCTGCAGGTGTCGGATTAGGTTAGGGCTCAAAAATCCAGATTTCATATCTGACAAGTCAATTTTGACACCCGCATAAAGGAATACAACTACTCAAATCAAGTATCTTAGTGAAGACTTAGATGAATTTTCAGAGAGGTTTATCGAGTTTAATCTGTCCACTGGCAATTTTTGAAGGAATTCTAGTAAACTATAGAACCGGGCAATAAGGCACGACACGA
The DNA here is from genome assembly GCA_949128165.1 of Lathronympha strigana. Lineage (NCBI taxonomy): Eukaryota > Metazoa > Arthropoda > Insecta > Lepidoptera > Tortricidae > Lathronympha > Lathronympha strigana. The sequence goes on along the minus strand of OX421907.1, from coordinate 5,695,823 downwards.
TATGAGTACACTACTCTCGCCGCGGTGCCGCGCTAGTGGGCCAGCGCGCTCTGCATGCGCCGGCGCAGCAGCTGGCTGTCAGCGGGCGGAGACAGCCCCAGCGGCGCGCGGCACGGCCGCCCGGCACCGGCGCCGGCGCCGGCGCCCACCGGCAGCGGCACCGGCACCGGCACCGGCTGGCACGACTTGCTGGAGCGCAGCGGCGTCGAGGGCTCCAGGTACGAGTAGTTCATCGAGAAGTGCTGCTGGATCACGCGGTTCACCGCCATGGCTGATTCCGCGAAATTGGATAAGTTGCGCGCCGACATATTGCTGCGGAATGGAAAACATAATGTCAGTAATTATTTAAGTAAATTCGGCAATATAATGTAGTAAAATCTTAACGGAGTATCAGTTTAATTAAACCGGAATATATGGGATATGTGATCCGAATTAAAATACGCCAAAGGATTCTTTAAAGCAACCCACAAAGGGTCGTACAACCTGTACGTACAAAGTATTGATATAATAGGGATGATGACTAGGTTGAAAAACTATTATTCTAATTAGTCCGTCAGAAAGATTATCAAAAATTAATAGACACGTCTTTTTTCCTTTTTCAAGATAACTAAAATTGGCGAATATGAAGAGCGTCAAAGTTCCGTGGTGGGGGCTGGTGACGTCACCTTAGAGTGAGAATCGTACTCGATTGTGACGTCACGCGAAACTTACAAGCGCTGTATTTCCGTCGTTTTTCATTTGACGAACAAAAGAAAAAATACGTGTCGAATATTTTTTAATAATCTAACAGACGGACTAATTAGTTTTTTTTCGTCATCTAGCCTATTGCTCACCGTTTGATATTGATGGGCGTCTGCAGCGGCGGATACTCCATGGCGTCGTCGGCGCGGCGCAGCCAGGGGTGCTGCAGCACGCGCTCGGCGCTCAGGCGGCGCCGCGCCTCGCGCACCAGCAGCTGCCGGATCAGGTCCTTGGCTTCGGAGCTGATGTGCGCCCATTCCTCCTCGGGGAAGGTGTAGCGACCCTCCTGATAATTAAACGAGTCTTTAGTTTTTTGAACGGATTTTCCATTAGCAAAAAAGGTCTACCGGTGACCAACAAAGGGAGTGTAAAGCGGAAGTTGTTAGGAGTTAGACCACGGCGGACTTTATCTGGTTAAATCCAGGAAATTCTAAAGAAAGGCCAAGTCAATATCACCCTAAACTGGCGAGCGCGTATGAGGAATATTATGAAAGTGAAGGAAGCGAAAAAAGTTTATCAAGATCATAAAGTGGGAGTCCGTAATCTCTGCCTACCTCGCCGGGAAACAGGCTTGATTACATGTATAATCTCAAAACCGGTCTGGATATTTCGTCTAAACATGTAGCTTGAGTTGAGTGGAACCCCTTTGATCTCTGTCAGTGGTTGAGCCAACCTGTATGGACGTGAACAAGAGGTCCTGGCAGGCGCGGCAGTTCTCGCCGCGCTCCCAGCCGCAGTCGGCGCCGCAGTCGGCGCGGAAGGGCGGGTAGCCGCACAGCAGGATGTAGGCGATGACGCCGAGCGACCACAGGTCGCAGCGCTTGTCGTAGTGCGTCGCCGCCGAGCCCGCGAACAGCGACACCACCTCGGGGGCCATGAATTCCGCGCTGCCCACCTGGAGACAACATGTCTTGTTATGACAACGTTTTTATGGCTAAGACATTGGATCAAGCGAGGCATACAAAATGAAACAAATGTTTATCTAACTAAACATTATACATTCCCCTTTTTTAGGGTTCCGTAGTCAACTAGAAACCCTTATAGTTTCGCCAAGTCTGTCTGTCTGTCTGTCCGTCCGTCTGCGGATAATCTCAGTGACTGTAAGTACATAATAGAAAGCTGTAATTTTGTACGAATATGTATATCGGTCTCGCCAACAAAGTGGTAAAATAAAAAGTGGTTATATTTTTTTAGGGTACCTCCCGTACACGTAAAGTCAGGGGTGTTTTTTTTTTCGTTTCAACCTATTCAATTGGATAGGTATTTGAAAAATTATGAGGGTTATCTAAAAACAGTGTTTGAAAAAGTTAATATTTTCGGTAATAATCGCTCCAGAAGTATTTTGAACTTGATTGGTTGAACGGTTTTTGAAAAATGTTACTAATAAAAAATTCTAATAAAAATAAAAAGTTACACCCGAAAACCCAACATATACATAACCCGTATAGTTTGTATAAATTAGTAACCCAATGTCCCGAGAGATGGCGCTGTACCGTGGTCTGCTTCGCGCTGTTAAGTTTTTTTTCCGAAGTTGATGGGGTCGGGACGGGTGTAATCGAAAGTATCATCGAATTTTTAATTGTTAATTATTATAAGCATATTGAGCATGGTATCTATAAAAACATTTTATAAGGTTGCCTATTGTGACGGACGGTAAACTACGGAAACCTACACTGAGCATGGCCCGACATGCTCTTGGCCGGTTTTTTTTTTTACTTTGTCTCGGATCCAGCTATGCCGCACATTCACAAGTCTTGATGTGAATTAATAAATGCATATATAACGGATGTCCGCCTTTTTATACTGCTGTCAGTGATTGGCAGTACGTGCTATATTTTATACCTATCTGTGTGACCTAGAAAGAAGCAACTAAGCTGATTATTCAACAACCTCATTGAAATGTGATAAGGCGTACTTATTGATGGTTCTGGTCTTCCGTTTCTCTTATAACAAAGAGTTAAGCATGTGAGTCACATACAATTAACATATAGAACTTGTGGTGTATTACGATATTAGTATTACCTACGGACAGTACGAGCAGATAGGTACTTCGTTTCATAATACGGAGGCAAAACAGTAACTGACCTACGAGTATGTGCAAGAATCTCAATAATAAGTAGTCAATCTCAAGTCATAACTTTACAGTTTTAACAAATGTAGTGTTTTTATTGAATCAAAATAGCTAAGAAATTATTTCACAAGTTTAGAAAAATCTAGATTTTTTGGAACCCTTTTAATATTTTTGCGCCTCCCCGCCCGCCCATTAATCACTTTAGCAATATTGTGACAAAGAAATGAAAAATGTGTCCAGACTTTATTGTTAAATCCTAATACTGTTTTTTTATTATACTTACTGGGTATTATATTGATCCATACAATATATGTATGTATTTATGGAAAATAATAGACTGATTCGTCACTACATGTATACAACACTTTGATACGGTCTTATTCACTTGTATTATTATTATTATCATTTCAATGCTTTAGTAAAAAAGTGTGGAAATTGATATACAAAAATTCAAAAGGCGTATTTTTATATCTTGTCTGTTGTCGTATGTTGTATTGAATATAGAATAAGATTTTTTACCGTGTTTTCACCTCTTTGCTTGTATTACTGATGAATCAAAACTAATGATAAGTTATTGGAATTTCCTCAGTAACTCCTACAAATACCTAACACAAATATAATAAGTACATCACTGTAATAGATTTAAAAAATACAGAGATATAGCTATACCACAATGTAGATAAGGGATATTTTCATACCCTCTGGCCTCTTCGTCTAATCATTTTTATTATGTATTATGAAATAAATTGCTAATTTTGAAGTTAAAAACCAGTTTACCGAATTCCCGGTATTTCAATAATGTACGATCAAGATTCGTGACCAATCCGTTTTAATCCAGTTTTCCAACACCTTCCAAAAGCGGTATTGCACTTAATTCTGTATGTACTTATATAAGATTTTTTAAGCAACACTCAAGAGTAAAATTATCTTACAAAACTCAAAGTTTTTAAATATTTGTTACAACAGATACTTAAGTGTAAAATCTGTTCACTTTTATTGTACATTTTATTTTCAAGTATCTACTAACAGTAGTGCTAATATCATATGAACTTTGACAAGTTATGGATATGGATCAGTAGAGCGAAAAAAAAACACATTGCAAAATGCTAGCGCAATTTACCATAAATCATGGTTGTACTGTGATGCTCTGTTACTTTACTCATTTATAATATGAATTAAACAATAATAAACTAAATTGAATTTATTAAATTTGAATATAAATATGCTGGGTAATATTTTATGTATAATTTGTTAAGTAGCTACTTTTAAGTTTTAAGTACCTAATTATTAAGTATTTGCATGTCAACATACGATAGGATACTGTCCAATTCTGTACGACCATTTGTACTAGTTTTAAGTACTCTAGCAAATAAAAATCCTTATCTTTATCATTTTTACAGTGTGACTACTATACTAAAGCGGTTTATACACTCCTGACCTAACCAATAGAATTCTAGAATATTCAAGTTAACAGGTAGTGAGCAGCGGACTCACCGGTGTCATGAGCTGCGGCGTGGCCAGCGGCCCCGCGAGGCTGGAAGTGAAGCTGATGCCGCTGCCAAGATCGAAGTCGCAGATCTTCACGGGGCACAGCCGGTCCGTGTGCACGCACAGAATGTTCTCCGGCTTGAGGTCGCGGTGCGCCACGCCCTTGCCGTGCAGGAAATGAAGGGCGTTCGCGATCTCGCGCACGATCTCTGCCGCCTGCGGCTCGGAGAAGTAGTGGTGCTCCTGAATGCGGGATAGGAGCTGGCCACCGTTGATCTGCGGCAATGGAGAATACGGTAAGATAACGAAGATTTTACAAATACTTGCTACGTTAATAAAGGGGGTAGATTCAAGTGGTTCGCAGTAAACTGCATCGCCCAGGAATATATATATATACTCTAATGCAGCAGGGTATACCTAATGCGCTGTACCAATTCCATTTTTGGGTAGATAAAGTTATCCCATCAGAACATTACAAGTTAAAAGATACAAGTCTCGTTCCGCTGTTCTGCTCTGCCCCCAGATTCCATACGTTCTAAAGAATGAACTTTGAAAACACAGGAGGTAGTAAACTCGTAAAATGACAATTAGGTATCGTACCTAGAATCTTACTACAATGAAATTACAACTATTATTCGAGTCATAGTCATGTCAGATTGATTGATTTCTTGCAAAAAAAGACGATTTACCTACTTATGTGACAACTTGACAAGTGGCATACCATTTTTTTATTATATCCGGCTCGAAGGACCATGTTAAAAATCCTAGGTACTTTAGCCTTGAGTGTCTTGAAAGTATTTTATTATAAATAAAATTAATTTCATGCGTGTGTGTGAACGAACAGAATTTATTACAAGAACATTGACATTTGAACATAAATACATGTTGCTATTAATATTGTAAGCACGTATTCTTCTTGGATAAAAGAGTATTATGTCAAACATTTTCGTATGATTATATATACCTACTAAAGTTATTGTTGAAACTCGTCATGAAGACGACAAATTTGGTAGGTGTTATTGTATAAAACCCAGATAGTCTCTAATTTCCATATTCAAACGTAAGATATTTTTAAATACGGCTATTCAGTTGACCCGCCATCGCTGACACAACTTCAAGCGGTTAATACAAAAACAACAGTGACTGAGTAAATTCAGTTGTTTTCAATTAAGCTTGACGTACTTACCAACACCGCCATTACCCAACAGATTTTTGGATGTTTATGTAGAAAAATGTCGTAATTGTCGACTAAGTACTGTCCTGATTTAAAATTTAAACACCCGATTAAAACAATAAGCGAGCGAATTAAGCACCGAGAGGGCCTCAAATAAAACGTATGGTAGACTTCGTTGTCAGGCGATCGTTCCTATTGGATCTTATGTGTAGTAAGATAAGATTCAGATTGGAGCCTCGCGTTCATATGTCGCAACATTGTTATCATTCAGTTGATGCATTAACATTCAATCTATAAAATGTTGTGGTCTATAACATGGCCAACTGATTCAAATGTGAAAACGTGATCCGCGAACCGCGTGACTACAAAAGTGTATTCGCAGCAAAACAGAAGTGTACTCCTACCTACTGAAGGGCAATTAAGGCTTGGAAAGAAGGTTAAATAATTCTACGATGTAACGACTATCATATTAGTTTAGAAAAAAACAGTGGCCATCATGAAACGAAGCGGCATGACATACAACATATTTGCGTTCCAGTATAATTGCGTTTTTTGTGCCGGCAGCGCCACGCCACCTACCAGCTTAATTGCTATAACTGGGTAGATTAAGAAACGCGTCACGTGGTAGCCATGATTATTCACAACGCGGTTCACGAGTTTATCGTATAAACCAGGAACACATAACGTGGAAAGATAAGCTAGCAAACAAAGGGGCAGATTATGGTAAAACAGGTAACTAGTTATATTATCTAAAAGTCTTCTCGCGAGAAGAATTTTAGGTCTTACTCGTAGATCTTTACTTTTAGATCTTTACAAGATGTTTTTTAATGGTTATCGCAGACTACGTAAATAAAGATCGCAAATGGAAACCACTGGCCACTGCATAATTCTACCACTAACCGGATTTAAATATCGTAGATACTGAGCATTACTTGCAGTCGCTACATTTTATAGCCGGTAACAAGATAGCGCGCTAGTCGCATTTAAACAGCAAGATATATAAACGATATTTATAGTTAAAACAGAACAGGTAACTTTAGGGAGGTACGAAATGTCAAAGGAGAGCTTTTAAAGAAAACCTGGCGGCAATTGCTCTGCTGTGGCTTCAGCGGTTTGCAAACATTCAATGTTTAATATTAAACAAAAGAATATTGTATACAGAAGGGTTAAACCTAGAACAATAACTCTGCGGGTTGTATCTGGAGCAGGACATTAATAAATTAATTTAATAATAATTAGTATCAGTTCATAATTAGTATTGCGGTTGTCGGGTTAGTGGTCACTATCTGTTTCCTCATTGCTCGAAGCAAAGATAACACGCACCATAACATACTGAGTAATTGTTTACATAGGTACTTTAGTCATTCAGCTTGCTTCTTTGGTTTACGTGTAAACTATAACAATAAGTTGAATTAACAGAATTCTAAATGTCAATATTGCGAATACCGATATCTGAACAATATAAAACAGATAAAATTTTATTGTTATGGGATACGCATGTTTATCCATATGGTGCGACTGTTTCGTTGAGTCATTGCTAAAAGCGGCAAATAAATATCTACGGTATGTTATCATTATCACCATCTTAGGTATTATACTTGTAACATCGTAACGGAAAGAGAGAAATACGGAATCATATCATTAAATATTCATGAATCTGCCAGGCGTTGAAATAAATAGGAAACAAAAAGAATACGTATCATTACATCAGCAACGGAATATTTCGTATACCTAAATACCTGAAAACGTGCAAGCAAGTTTCACGAACACGAGTCTATAGACTTTACATTTGCATGACTAATGTGGAAAATGAAAAATTCCTGATAGATGTGTCACAGAAAAACTGTTTTACCTAGATGTTGTCTAAGTACTCGAAGTGTAGTTCAAAATGTCTTCAAATTTATGTTACCAACCTTTGCCTTTAATGATAGTGTAGGTACACACTACACGGTTCCGTGATGTAACTGGCGAGAGAAAGCTGAAGGCTTGCACACGCGGCAAACAAGGACCAATGACCGTCCATAATAACTTGCTATGGTTAATAACTTTGCCTACAGCAAATTCTAAGAAAAAGACTACTTTGGACTCGCGAGTAGTTAGAGAAGCCGAGAGGACGAAAATAGACAGCGTATAAAATTTTGGTCTGCTAATTTTCTAGAGATTCATCTGCTTGCTGATATTTTAAGTCATAATAACACAATATATTTTACATGCAACAATATTTAACAAAATATATAATACGAATGGTATCGAGTCTCATTTATCAGTTATTTATATTATTTTATTCTTCAAGCATATCTGAAATGTATGACTTTATTTTTTAACAAAATGTATTAAATTCGACGACAAATCTTTGCGGATTGGATCCTTTTCCCTTCGTGTTTAAAACTGAGTAACTAACCTTCTCAAAGACAAGGTAAAACTTGTCGGTGTCCTCAAAAAATTCAATGAGCTGGATTATGTTTGGGTGTCCCTGGCAGTAGTGGAAGGTCTCCACCTCGCGGAACACCCGGGCGCGGGCGTGCCCCGGCACCTTGTCGATGATCTTCACTGCGAACTCCTGCCCAGTGTAGATGTTGACGCATGTCTGCACCGAGGCGTACGCACCCTCGCCCAATACCTCGCCCGTGAGCTTGTACAGGTCTGCAACAAGTTTCGTTCTGTTATAACGCTGAATCAATTCCTAATAGATAAAGGTACTATTAAGTCTAAGCTAAGTTAAGATACAAGTTTTCATCAATAAAGTAGGTATATTCTTTATTCATTAATGTAATAAAAATTGTTATATAAGCTGCTCTATGAGCACAGACTATCAAAGAAATATTACTACTTTGGTAAAAAGTAGTCTTAGCTCTTAACGTTTGATTATACCTAACTATGTACTTCATTTACACAACAAAGTTATAAGTCACTAAACATAATAATACCATATTACTACAGTTATGTTTCTGGCGGAAACGAAGAAACGAACTGCAAGTGATGGTTGTGCATCGGACATCGAATAGTAATAGAAACTCTGGTTCAATAACCTAACTAAGGCAATTCGAAGGGATTTTTAGAACGCCTTGAACGTTGAGCTTACAACTGTAATTTTATAAACATCAATTTTATCTATGTTGTAGGTATCTACGGAGACTGTTTACAATTTGGTCATTATTCACGGTCACCTTGACACAATTTAACACAACAAACAGTGGGTATTGGACAGCATTTGAAGCGTCGATACCAATTGATAATGGCCGACTTATGATTAGCGCTTGAGTCACAGTTGATCCTGTCTGGCGAGTGAGGTAATCATCTATCTGCCTTATTTTGACTACACCGTAGTGTGACTCGAGCTGCCTTTTGAATATTAACAATGTAGAGACTGTAAGAAGCGAGACGAATTTATGCCGTACGCCTACGACAGCAAAGTTCAAGAGTTGTTTTTTGTGGTTCACCTTGAAAACAGTGCGATGGTTTGTCTTCCGGAGCAATTCTATGACGCCTTTGAAAAAACGCAATTCAACCTTAAACTTAATATTCTTGAACATGATGTTTTCTTCTGTACCTTGGAAACACGATGTGACGACCGAGCTTCCAGAGCGCTTCTTCCTCCGGCGCTTCCTACGCGCCTCTTCCTTACGCCGTTGCAGGTCCTCGCTGTCAGGTATTGGGACGGGGGCCGACGGCTCTGAGCCACGCGGGCTCTCGTCAGACTCCCGCTCGCTTGACGACTGACTGCTGCAACGGCCTACGCCTGCAGACAAACGAGAACAAAATTCAGTAAAATTATACATAAATATGTACGGGTTTATGCTGCAAATTTGTACAGCCTTGTCGGAGAAATGTCGAATATGTCGAACAGTTGCCATGCAGTATGATTGTTTTTATTTTTCACAGTAACCGCGTAACGTACCTATGTAAGTGAACACGTTAACTAAACATAGTTGACTAATCGCAATTTTAAGTCACGTTTAAGTAGGATACTTATATTTCAAACGCGTACGCGCTAGGTTCGACTAAATTATTTTCGTGGGTAACTTATTACGAGTATTTTATGAACAGTAGTATTTAAATAATTCATATTGACAATAATAAAATGGTATTGTATACTTAGTCACAATAGTCAGACAGTGCGCAGGTGTAAATTTTAGGTCATGAGACGGCCTTACGAGCATTTAAGCCAACGAATGCATGCAAAATGAGAACGCGGTCCGGAATTCGTTTGTGCGTAGGTACTTCATTTTCTACTGCACGAACGTACTTAATGGATGAAGATAAGAAGTGAACATCAAGGAGAAACGAGGATGTAAAAACAGCGGAAGATTAATTATCTCGGGTTCGAGGTGATACGCTGCTTTTAAAGACCAGTACGAGATCTAAGGCAGAAGTGAAGAATACATTAAGGTGTACCCTCCTTCACATAACATATAAAAACGGCTCTGGATATTCTCCGTGAACCTGTTTGAAAATATTTCTAGTAACTCCTATTTTTTTAAAGAAATATCTAATAAAGAACAAGTTAAAATTAACAAACATAATACATGTGCAGTTTTAAAATAAAGAAAAAGTAGTTGACTAAAAAACAATAATAAATATATTTCACATAGCAATCAAAACTTGTGCACTTATTTTAAGAAACTGACCCACGTTAAAAGTACGATGACCCGTCATTTAGACAGAGATTGATAAGTCCCTTATTCTTCTGCAGTGCATGAATAACGAAGCGCATCATGCATGCTGCATCGGTACTGTCGATCGACAGCTCTCACTCAACGCGTATGTAGTGCCAGCTATTGTTGCAACGTTTTCACAGTGCTTGCTTTGTACTACTGACATTTGTCTTCATTATAACTTTCGCGAATGGTTAAGCTCCATGGTAAAGATATAGGTATGGTTCTGAAATTCGTACACTTTGTAACTCGTAGTTTTCAGTGATTAAAGTTTCATAGAGTAGGCAAGTTTCAGTCCTTCGAAAGTTCCTACACATGCCTACGCAGATCTCAACTCTAAATGAACATTGACATTACTTCAAGTCCAATGCTCTAAATAGTTGCGTAAACGATCAACTATTAAAAACCTATAACGACTATTTACTTCCGTCCAAAAAAACCCGTGGGTGTCACCCATATCCCAGTTGGCAACCACACAAGAGGTGCTTTCATCAGCCATGTGGCTAGGCAGTCATCGATATCAATAAACGAAATAATCTGTCGTGCAGGCTGAGTTGGCAAACAGTCGCGGTTCAACGACCGCCGCACCCGAGCTGCGCGTACGCCGCGCCCGCGTTACGTAGCGAGGTCGTGGTGGGAATGGCGACGGAGGTTCCTGATACCGTCATCTCATCTAATAGTTGTAGCTGGAGCGATTGACTAAACAGCCTATCAAATAAAAGTTACTTACAATGTTACCTAATGACGAGATATGCGATGCAAAGTCATTTTGAATAAAATGAGTCTATAATTATAAAGTGTCTCAGATTATATAATATGAAATAAATTCTTAATCAAAATTACGTAACGAAAGTGCAACTTAATGGTCTAGTTTGTCCAAACAGAACTAAAGACGGTAGTGCGAGAGAACTTTCAGACATGACAATAAAACAATTGAATCAGTTATAAAGAACAAGCAAACTGCACAGCAATTGTGGTTGAATAATTACATGCAGTATTCGTGCTGTTTAGTGATAAAAGCGAAACTTAGCAACTAATTACACGCAATGAGGTCATCGTAGGACGTACTTAGCTACTTTGAGCTAGGCAGAGCAGGGTTGTTTACATCGCTTTCCGAGCATTTTCCTCAAGTGGACCGATATAATGTGACCTGTTGTCAAGCGTAGTTGTTAAGGATCTCATGGTCACACTCGTATATGTTTGCGTAAGTGATATGGTAAGCAATGGTAATATGGAAACAGAACAGTGCGCAATAGCGAGCGTCGAGCGATTGTAACAATGAGACACGCCCACTCACACAATCGCCCGTTTCAACAGAGCTTCCTGTCTGAATAACAACATTAAATTATATTGCCATATTGAATTTGTTTGTTTACAATAATATTCGGTTCTACTATTTACTCATAGTCATAGGCCTCATAGCCCACCGAATCGAGACGCAATCAGAAGACTTATACAAGAGCAAAAAGCGGAACAATTTCATCGTTCGATTGCGTCATGTGTAATTTTGATTTTGGAGTCAGCCTTTATGTAGCATGTACCTACTCATATGGATCCTTTGTTGTCCGAAATAAATGAATTTAATTTTTATTTTATTTTTTTATTTTTTTCCTAACATGTTTTATATACGATAATCGTTGTTAAAATAAACAGTTTACAAACAATCTTAAACGTGAGTCGATCAGATCAAAACACGCATCAACAATTATGGAACAAATTTTATCAGACCGTTAAACATAAGGAGAGATTTATAGTTATTTAATTGATCTTGTGATGTTGTTAGAGTTATTCAGTTTTTTTTCTCGAAGGTATCGCGTGGAGAAGGCGTGGCGTGATGCTCCACGAGGCAGCGCACCGGGCTCGCAACGTGGCCAGTTGTTATGTAAATCTTCAGACCACTGTGTCGCCGATTACAAACTTAAAAATCCTACAAGAGTGTTGATAAATTAATACCCGAAGCCAAAAGATACGGACGGATGGTTGTATACGCGTCCCCCAAGGATCTAAATAATTAAGGAATTTACTGCCACATCTGTCCCAGAGGTATATGTAGTATACCTAAAACCCGTAAATAAAGATCTAAATAATACATCTGCGGGCTAATTGTCCAAAGGTATCGCACATCCACCAGACCATTGTAAGCAAGCGAACCGAATCCGAACTAACAGAATGGAAAGGGCGGAAAGGTGAACGATTCGTACCTATAGATTTATTTGCATTGGTTTGCGAACAATACGCATAATGCGCTGTGAAAATGATAATAGACAACAAATTAAATTAAGTTTTTGGGTATTCTAAAAGCCGGGCGTTAATACATTTGATAATATCATTCATTTTATCAGACAGTTGGCCTAATTAATCTCCGCGTTTTATCGTTTTCAATCAATTTAATTGAGATTGATGAAATGATGATACTCTGAGTATCGCTTCATTAGCCGTTTCCGTTCTTATTGAAACACCCAAATAAATAACAACCATAATATGACCCAGTCACTATTCAAATTAATATGCGTTATGTCAATGCAAATATTTGAAGCGTCAGTCAACCTGCCTATTCAATTCATGCGGCAAAACTTGGCAATTACAATACAAAACACTTTAATTACAATACAAATTGAATTTAGGAATTAATTAAATGCGTCACGCTATTTTGTAATTTATATTATAATTGGTTAGCCGGATCGGTAGTACAATTTACAAACATTAAGCGGAGGAGTCCTTTCAAAGTTGTATTAACTTTCTATGTTCGAGATATCTTAGCATTTTGGTCCTGAAAACGTGTTTGGTACAAAGTAAACTAATATTGTCGCCGATCGTGCCCTAAGCCTACGGATTTCTACACTTTCTAATCTGGTTGCTGGCATTTACGCTTAGGCACGAATGCACTCTCTCAGTTGCCGAACGTAGGCCCATTATACTTTTATTGTACCCTTAAGCAGATTGAAACAATCAGATAATAACTTTCTAATTGGATGCAATGAAGTATACAATGATTGAAACTAAAGATCTTATATTATTTAGCTAAATCGTTGCGTGTGCAGAAATTTCTATTCGTGCTCCGAATTATGGGTGTTGCTTAGGTTGTTAGAGGAGTTGCTTCCTGACTTTAAAACACCCTTTAAGCCAATTTTCAATTTTAAAAGGAATATAAGTACACGAACTTCAACCAGTGAGCACCAGCATTTGGTCGTCACTTCTGATATAGGAAGGGACTCCGATATCGCATAGCTAAAAGTTCGAGATTACAAAGTTTTATTCGGTTTTAATGAATCATATGTTTAGGTACTCCTTAAACATTAATACGGGACTCAAGATCGTTAAAACGAGTACTTATTTGGAAAACAACTTAAGCTGTGGAAATCAAGACTTTCCTCTTAAAGTTCTTAGTGAATATATTACAGAAATAGAACCATAAAATAAATTGCCTTCTCGAACGGCTACTGAACAGTAAGATAGTATCGCAGTGAAACTCCAATGAGGGCGTTTCGAACTAACAAGTATAGACTGCATACTAACTACTTTCACTGCTAACAGATTTAGCCCCCATATAGGCAGCTTATAAAGATAACGCATAAAATATTCATTTAGAGCGAGATATGTATATCAATCCGTTTCGTGGCCCTATATATGGAAAGGACCAGTGGCGGCACGCAACGCCAAACTACGACGTAGTTACGAAAAGATTCTTGCCAGACAAGATATTTAGGAAGACGTGAAACTTATTCAAGTTAAGCTTGTATGCTTTCCAACAAAATCGGGTTTAAAGTCATCTCGCTTTGGAACTCTTTTAAAAAAAAAGAGGCATGATATTTTATTTAGAAAGCTCCCGTGAGCTAAATTAATATACGTCTAATAAGACATATTAATCTACTTGTATCGGGTTACTCACGTCAACGTGTCACACTGTGCGCAGAGCAATCGCCTCGAGCGCATCTCACTCATGAATAAGGGACGCGGACCGTTCCAAACATGTCGAGCTATTTTCGAGTAACCGGATACAATTATCTACTTATTAATAGAGGTATAAATTGATATCATCAAACCCAGTTTAGTACCTAGTTTCGAGTGTTTTAACGCACCGTGCGTGAAACAAAAATAAAAAGACTGTTAAACTTTAACAAAACAAGTCAGTTGAAAAACAGTTACGCACGCTTTCGTTTGTAAATATATCTGGGGATATAAATAGGTATACATGTTTTGGTGCAAGGACCGACTAAAAATAGCCAAGCCCTATGCAACTTCATTCGGGACGAAAATCGATTTGCAGCAACGCGCAACAAGGGGAAAGAGGGAGGGGAGGGTTATTACGCCGGAACACGAAGGAGTCACGGTCAAGGTTACTCGATTTAACTCAGCTGATAGACACGAATGAATGCTTTTCAATCAACATTACTGAAATGGAAAATTATTGCAGTGTGACAGTGCACATGGCATGCACATAAAACATGAATTGTATCCACGTGGATACAGAGAAGGAGTTATAAACATGTCGCGCATTTCAGCGCAATTTGTTTAATGACCATAAAATCTGATAGCCAGTAAGCTATTTTTAAGCATGTGCTAATTAACTTTTGCAACCTTAATATTTTAAACCTACATCACTATTTGAACGCTATTTATAATTATTATGGTTATATACCACGTGGGGCGCGTGGTTATATCTATACTGAGTGAATTCCTTCTATATAAAACCTAGCATAGGTACCCATATTAAAGCGCGTTTATAGACATGCGCAAAATAGCCCTGGAGGTCACCTCTGGAAATTCACTCTCGGTGAGCTTATCTCATCAATCTCATGTAGGTAGGTATAGGTCCCTATTATATAACTTGAAACGCAGTAATGTTTTGTTTTATTCGCTGACCTTGACAATGAACGTTGCGGCGTCACGCTTGGGAGGCACTGCTGTTGTGGTGATAGGTAGCTCGGTAATGGGGAACAGTAATGGAAATATGTTAAATTTTTAACGCATTCTTTCACAATTCGATTCACGCGAAAACAATGAATTCTTATCTAAGATGGAAACACCGTTAATAATTGAACAACTTCATTTCAACATTAGTAAGAAATAGAAAGAATTTTCTGAAATTTCTCATTTCAGATAGCAACTTGATTTATTTTTGTTTGACTTTAGCAATTTTAAATTAAAAGAAACAAGTTTTCTTTCTGTAGGTTATGAAAAAGTTTTGTAGACTCAAATTAACGAGTTTCACAAAATTGATCTCCTAAAAAAGTTGTAACAATAACACTTAACTACAACGAAATCTAATTTAGGACGAGGACGAGAAACCGGCACGGTATTTTTCTTAGAAAAAATGGTGAAGAGCTAGTAGTATGCATGAATATTCGAGAAACAAAGTAATTACTCAAATCATGATATTATAGGTATAAGCAATAAGGCGATGAAGGTGATCTATTCGATAACGTATTGGCTAACATTTTGGAGGACTGCAAGCAATATTAAAGAATATCCTTCGATTTTATATCAAACGGGAACAGATATTAAGGGCATTTAAGGTAAGGGTACCCAAAAGCGAAATCAAGGATTCTGAACTTTTGTTCAGTAATAAAAATGACGTCTACGTGTCTTTTGCAGCCAACAATGGACTTATTAGTATTCATTTTCTTATTTTCGCAACTAAACGCAAATACCTACACGCAAATGTGAAATTAGCAGAAACTACAGAAACTAAGTAAAATATATTGAAATTATGTAGGTACTTATACGTAGGTGTAACTGCGGTCAACGTCCGCAAGAAGAACGGCGAACCTTGACATTTGCAACGGCTAAATTGCACAACTAACGTGCACTGAACGGTACCTAGGTAAGAGTATTTTCTGGCTTCCTTCAGAGCTTTTTTAAGAGGGAGCACCTTCAACAAAGCTGTGCTATAAAAATTTATAGGTATTGAAAAAGTATCGTCCATTAGCGACAATCCCCTTCTCCAGGATCTAGAGCCATATCATTTATTAAGACAAATTTACATAGTGAGTTGGTGCAACATGCACACACAAATAAAGCCAAGTTTTAATTTGTCGGCTTCAAAAGGACTGACAGTGCGATCTGACTGTAAGCCTGATTATAGAGTGATCTGCGGAGAGTAAAAAGCTCTTAAAAATGTTTTCAGCTTGCGATTTTCCAACGAATCTTCGTTAATTGAATAACAAGTAACAGCCCAACTCTCATCAGTTAAGAACTAACCTTAGACAACAATAGAAATAGCAATAAAACCAATACAAATGAACATAGGCACACGGTCACACTCAAAGGTAATAAAGTTACGTTGAATGATGGACAATTGCGGATAGTTCGCTACGTGACTGCAAGCTTGTCTAGGGTCAGGACTGAAATTAATGTCATCGTAAAGTTATAGTTAAAGGAACAATAATAATGTAAAACAAAATGTGCTAAAAGCCACCAATGCTCATATTTCAAAGATAATAAGGTAACGAAATGTCGATAAGATATTAATAACTAAGATAAAACACAATTTGATCACATTGACGGTACTAGTAGGTACTTATTCTGCTATTGCAGTATAACGAATAAGTACTGAAAATGAGAATGAGATGTACTCTGAAAATGAGGATTTGTGGGTAGTTGGAAGTACTGAATCAATTAAATGTAACAATCATTCTAGAGAAGGAATAGCTAATAGATATGGGAAGTTAGAAATAAATGGAAACTCGAACCAGAGGGGGTAATTAAAAATAAGAGCGAATAAAAGGTCCTTTAAGTAGTCCTTGACTTTGATAAGCACTGTTTCGTAAAAGAAATCCACGTGGATCAATCAAGAACAGATTATTGAGGACAACACAAAACACAAGGGATCAAGTCGGAATCACGTGGATTTTTGTATCTGAAACCGTAACTGACAATGGACAGCGTATGGGTACGCTAATTACGCTATATGAAAAAATCCACATGAAGTCGTTTTTACTTTTTGGAACCATTTTAACATTGACACCGGTCATTCAGCTGCTAAAGATTGAGGTTTTTGGGCATTTCTGTCTTGTCGGTTCGAAATGGTTGTGGAACGAAGGAAGTTGGGCCAATATCAGCGGAAAGGATTAATGTTCCATGATCGGTACAATTACTACAGTGACTTTCAGCTTAATGAGTACTTTTGATGATCGGTAAACATACAGAGTGTCATTAGCCATTGCACAAAGCTAAAACGTACATACGCGTTACGATGTTTAGAATCAGTATACAAAGTACCTATATATAAAGAAATTAACAAATTACTACCTGTTACTTTGGAGCAGCCTGTATGCAACCACACGTAATAAATCCTCATATCATAGTATGAAACCTTCGTCTTTTTATTATCGTTTTTATTTATGGCACTTATGAGATTTTGATTGTTAGCAAATGTAAAAAATGAATTGAAGAAAACTAACAGTGTCACTAATCAATCTTTTATTAAACTGAGATCATGTACGTTACGGTTACCTTTTTTATAACATGCTATTGGCAAAACACTTCCAATGATAAATACAGAATGTTTATTTTTGTTGTCGATTATTAGAAGTTACTTTAGTTTGAAAATTATAACCATTTTTATTTTTTGTTCTAATCTAAAATAATTACGTTAAGAGCATTACCTACTAAGATGTAGCCCTATGTGGGATTTCAGGGTTTGTCCAATAGCTGAGGTGAGGATGTAAAATACATACAAGTACAGACTACAACAAATCATTACATACCAGTCATATCATATCTTCGGAGTTGCAACAGATATCAAGGGTCTTCTTTATGGTAAGTTATAATTGTAAGATTGTAAAACAAGGGAGCAGACGAAAATAGATGAACAGTACGATAATATGAATGGTAGTAAGACTACAAATGACGAGACAAAAACTAAGGAACTGACAGATATGATGACAATCCGATCCGATCAATGTTGAGGGTAGTTTACACACCTATCCCAATATGAACGTTGCGAATTTGGTAATCATCAGACCCAATCAATCCAAACGTTAGATGGTGCTATGGCAACAGCAAGATGCCCTACTACGCAGTTGAACACAAAAGCCGGTCGGGCAAATCAGATGATTGTATTGTACACACACGCACATAAACACACACATACGGTTACCAAGTACTCGACACCGGTCAATGAGAACACAAACAATGAAATATTGAATTATCCACTCACCGCTATCTACACTCTCTTCTGAAATTTTCTTCACCATCCTGATGGCTGCCTGATGCGTTGACACAGCAATATTGAAGAATTACGAGTAGGTGTACTACTCTTGAAAAGCCGCTTTCAAACTTGGTGCGGCCGCCTTCTCGATGTGAAATCGGGACGACAGTAAATTAAATGCGAAGATAATAACATTTAAAGCACCACGTTCGAGAAGGATTCGCGGATAGTGTGCCGAAAGGTATAAACAAACACTGTTAGAAGGCGGAATTAAAAAAAAACTGCTGATGTGGTTAGCGATCCATTCTATACACGCCCGCCCGTCCGATGTTCTGAAATCCAACTGAAACTGATTCAGATTGAGTGGGTTGGGGCCGCGGAGCCGGCTCGACGCGCAGTTGTTCCCCGCGCACTCCGTGCTCCCCCCGATCGCTGCGTCGTACGCGTACCCTCTTCATCCGCGCATGCGTTCTCACTCGCACTCCGCTGACGTGTTTATATTTTTTTAACGTTTATTTTTTCACCAAGACGCTCACCATCTTCAGAGTATGGTGTGATAGTTACGTCTTCCTGTTTGAGATTATTATTACAAAACAGATGTTATTCCGTAATCAAAGCCAACTAGCGTTACCCAGCCACCCAGGTTGTTAGGAACCAATAATATAGAAGAAAACAATAATATAGCTATTTTAAATTAGTTTAGTTATATGCTTATATTTTTCAAACTAATGTAGCTAGCCTGATTACTTTACAGGTTGTATGGTACAACTTGTATCTATTGAATCACATTGCATCAGTTGGCACGAATTTCATGACTCAGCGTCGCTAATATTAATCATAGAATTTGTGCAAGTTTCAGATTAAGTTCTAATAAGAATTTAAAAGGAAAACTAAATAAACAAGGAGCTACATACTAAATAGACTTAATAGACCATCGGTAAATAGTAACTCGTTAAAATAAGGTTTAGGAATAGTAGTTTACTTAACTGTATTTACGGATTTTATGGTGATTTTGATGTTGCTGAAGGCCATATTTCAAACCAAGATTCTCAAAAACAGCTCTGCAGAACCCACCCCTTCAACCGGGCTCCCTTTCGACCCAGGGTAGATGTAATTATTATAATACTACTATCAAAATAATATTATTTTAACATTTTATTATTTTAATATTTTAATACTCCTCTCTCTCCCACTCCCAATTATGGTGAAACATAGGGGAAATTGTGCTTAACAAATCTGCATCTGCGGACGCAAAGACCAGAAGGTCCTTATGACCACTGGCAAAACCCCTTCCCCCCGAGACTCGGCGATTATCACATGTGCTTACTGGAGGGCTCCTCTCCAAACCCAAACCAATACCTACCAAAAAAAAAAGCTGTTATCCACCAAAACAAATTAACAGTCATATTCATTCATATTGAATCATTCGGACTGGAAAGGACACGTAAACGTAACAAATCGTTAATAGATTACGACCGGAAAAATAAACCTATAATCAATAAAGAATAATAAAAAACGCTAGCTATGATATGATTAAGGTAACGAATTACATGTGTAGTTATCGTGCAAATGGGTCATAAAATATTTACTATAGACATTCCCAGTTGAGTACAGGATTATCGAATAAGAATAAAAGTCGCCCATTGATGCAATCTTCTTTTCTGAATAAGCTGCAGTCCTTGAAGGATCACTTCATTTCTCAGTTAAGAGTTATGTTTTGTTCACGTTAAGGGGTTATGGCGTTACGTAATAGGGATCCTGATCCTTTGTCTACCCTTAAGTGACCTTCGCAGGACGTTTGTTGACAAACAAGCTGCGGGAGGGGCCGCGCACAGGGGTGTAAATTCCATTCGCTTCCTTGCACAGTGGATCCAAGTGCCCAGCGTAAATGAGCTCTCCGTAACACCTAGTTCCCACAGTTCTCGAGACCACAGTTACGTTAACATATCAGATCATCAGGCTCGGTGAGCAATCTGAACATTCAGCCAGCGCACGTGGTACCCGACCGGTCCGACCGGCACCCGGCAGCCACACCGCCATGTTTGTTGTCACGCCACCCACCCGTCCCTCTCTCGACTCTATCTGCACTGTTCTAACTCGTTTTGTCTTGCATCTCTTTCCTTCCAATAGCAATCCTATTCCCCTTCTCTCTTGCTAGCCTACGTGACTGACAATAACAAAACATAACCCCAGCAATTACGGCAGCCAGTCCAATATACATATATTCAAAGTGTTTAAGTGCTCTTTCATGTTGGCATCATAGCAATCAAGCGCCACAACTTTGCTGCATTTTAATTTCGTATTAACATCTACTGAATAGATACCAATATAGCTTTAAGATGTTCTGTGAACAGTTGGATACACGTTATAAAACTTTCATGACTCTTTTGGTAAACATCACATGATAACAGTAAAGATTAGAAAAAAATATTGTTGGTTTAGTTATTTTTTGAAAACAAGTCAAGATAATCTTATCTAACTTTCGCGAAAAGTACACTTGCACTAATTCTAATTTGATTGATTACTTGACTTTACTTGACTTGATTCTAATGCGATTAATTCATAAACGGAAACTTTTAATCAGAAATAATGCAGAAAGAAAAGAGTTGTTAAATTTAAATTAATTAGACGCATGTTCACAATGTTCCCATACAATACAAGCCAAGTTTTTCTCTTCCCGCACATACTCTACATATTTACTGGCTACGCTAGCACAAAGTAATTTGATTGATAATATTACTCAGCATTTTAATCAAAAGAGGTTATCGTAATCAGATAGTTTAAGAGGGGGCAGAGTGTTTTCAACGTAAACGACAGTTACGGTTAAGACTGTGGCGTCCTCAATTATTTGCAAAGACATACAAGATGCATGTAATTATTATCTCAAAGAGTGTGTCTACCATATTCGTGTATTTACAATCTACAATAATGTACAGTTTAGTAAATATGTCTACGCAAAGACGCAGCAAAATTGAGAAAAACGCGTGTCAGCGTTTATGCCAAAGTGAATGAAAAATCATTTGCTTTATTTTTAAAAACTAACTCTATCCAATCTCAAATATACAAGCTACTGAATTCGTATAGTCTTGTTACATAATACTGGTTCATTAATTAATTATGATTTTTTTAAAACGTCCTAAAAATCCGCCATACAAAATTACTATGGAATCTGATCGTTGAAATATAACAAGTGAGCAACACTCGAAATAGTCAGTCGGCCCCGAATGTTCGAAGCGACACCACGTCTCTCTGCGGAGCGTCTACATCTTGAAATAAATCGATGTTCATTGTGTACGTATACTGCGTTATAGGTAGCAAAACGGTATAAGAATTTTTTTACCATTTTTTGTGTTTCCAAAGGAAATAGGCAATAGCAACCAGTTCAAAATGAATGACATACAGAGTTAGTTTCGTTTATACCTCATTGTATATAGTGTCACTTGGACCGTAGAAGATGTCCAAGGTCTGATGACGGAGTAGAAAGGTGGCCACCGGAACTCAGGAAGTAGTTGATGTAATACCCCCGTGTTTGGACTCATTTGTATTGTTTTGGCGGGCACTTGGACCGTGACTGGTGTCCAAGGTCTGATGATGAAGCAGAAAGATGACCACCGGAACTCAGGAAGTAGTTGATGTAATACCCCCGTGTTTGGGCTCGTTAGGTTTGTTCTGGTGAGCACTTGGACCGTGAGTGGTGTCCAAGGTCTGATGATGGAGCAGAAAGATGACCACCGGAACTCAGGAAGTAGTTGATGTAATACCCCCGTGTTTGGGCTCGTTAGGTTTGTTCTGGTGAGCACTTGGACCGTGAGTGGTGTCCAAGGTCTGATGATGGAGCAGAAATATGACCACCGGAACTCAGGAAGTAGTTGATGTAATACCCCTGTGTTTGGGCTCGTTAGGTTTGGTTAGGCGAGCACTTGGGCCGTAGGTGGTGTCCAAGGTCTGATGATGGAGCAGAAAGGCGGCCACCGGAACTCAGGCAGTAGTTGATGTAATACCCCCATGTTTGGAGTCATTTGTATTGTTTTGACGAGCACTTGGATCGTGAGTGGTGTCCAAGGTCTGATGATGGAGCAAAAAGGTGTCAACCGGTACTCAGGAACCAGTGGGTGGAATACCTTCGTGTTCAGACTCGTAGATTTTGTTTTGACGAGCACTTGGGCTATACATGGTGTCCAAGGTCTGATGGTGGAGCAGTAAAGTGTCAACTGGTACTCAGGAACCAGTTGATAGAATACCTTCGTGTTTAGACTCGTTAGTTTTGATTCGACGAGCACTTGGGCCATGCATGGTTTCCAAGGTCTGATGATGGAGCAGATATTTACAAATATATTAAAAAATTATGAATTATATTTATTACATTAATATTTATAAATTTTGTAAGGTTGACTCCGATTTGGATAAAAATCGATATCTGAGGATCCGGCGGGGTGATTAACATGAATCATGAGTCAAATTTGTTAAATATTGTTTAAACCGACGCCATCTTGGATTTTGTAAGATAAACTCCGATTTGGATAAAAATCGATATCTGACGATCCGGCGGGGTCCTTACCATGAATCCAGAATCAAAATCGTAAAATACTGTAAAAAGCGACGCCATCTTGGATTTTGTGCGATAAACTCCGATTTGGATGAAAATTGATATCTGAGGATTCAGTGGGGACCATGACATGAATCTAGGATCAATATTGTAAAATATTGTAAAAACCGACGCCATCTTGGATTTTGTAAAATCAACTCCGATTTGGATAAAAATCGATATCTGACTATCCGGCGGGGTCCTTAACATGAATCCAGAATCAAAATCGTCAAATATTGTAAAAAGCGACGCCATCTTGGATTTTGTGAGATTAGCTCCGATTTGGATAAAAATCGATATCTGAGGATCCAGCGGGGTGATTAACATGAATCTTGAGTCAAAATTGTAAAATATTGTTAAAACCGACGCCATCTTGGATTTTGTAAGATCAACTCCGATTTGGATAAAAATTGATATCTGACGATCCGGCGGGGTCCTTAACATGAATCCAGAATCAAAATCGTAAAATATTGTAAAAAGTGACGCCATCTTGGATTTTGTGAGCTTAACTCCGATTTGGATAAAAATCGATATCTAAGGATCCGAAGGAGTGATTAACATGAATCCAGAGTCAAAATTGTAAAATATTTTAAAAACCGACGCCATCTTGGATTTTGTAAAATCAACTCCGATTTGCATAAAAATCGATATCTGACTATCCGGCGGGGTCCTTAACATGAATCCAGAGTCAAAATTGTAAAATATTGTTAAAACGGACGCCATCTTGGATTTTGTAAGATCAACTCCGATTTGGATAAAAATCGATATCTGAGGATCCGGCGGGGTCCTTAACATGAATCCAGAATCAAAATCGTTAAATATTGTAAAAAGCGACGCCATCTTGGACTTTGTGAGATTAGCTCCGATTTTGATAAAAATCGATATCTGAGGATCCGGCGGGGTGATTAACATGAATCCAGAATCAAAATCGTAAAATATTGTAAAAAGCGACGCCATCTTGGATTTTGTGAGATCAACTCCGAGTTGGATAAAAATTGATATCTGACGATCCGGCGGGGTCCTTAACATGAATCCAGAATCAAAATCGTTAAATATTGTAAAAAGCGACGCCATCTTGGACTTTGTGAGATTAGCTCCGATTTGGATAAAAATCGATATCTGAGGATCCGGCGGGGTGATTAACATGAATCGAGAATCAAAATCGTAAAATATTGTAAAAAGCGACGCCATCTTGGATTTTGTGAGATCAACTCCGAGTTGGATAAAAATTGATATCTGACGATCCGGCGGGGTCCTTAACATGAATCCAGAATCAAAATCGTAAAATATTGTAAAAAGCGACGCCATCTTGGATTTTGTAAAATCAACTCCGATTTGGATAACAATCGATATCTGACTATCCGGCGGGGTCCTTAACATGAATCCAGATTAAAAATCGTAAAATATTGCAAAAAGCGACGCCATCTTGGATTTTGTAAAATCAACTCCGATTTGGATAAAAGCGATATCTGACTATCCGGCGGGGTCCTTAACATGAATCCAGATTAAAAATCGTAAAATATTGCAAAAAGCGACGCCATCTTGGATTTTGTAAAATCAACTCCGATTTGGATAAAAGCGATATCTGACTATCCGGCGGGGTCCTTAACATGAATCCAGAATCAAAATCGTCAAATATTGTCAAAAGCGACGCAATCTTGGATTTTGTGAGATTAGCTCAGATTTGGATAAAAATCGATATCTGAGGATCTGGCGGGGTGATTGACATGAATCTTGAGTCAAAATTGTAAAATATTGTTAAAACCGACGCCATCTTGGATTTTGTAAGATCAACTCTGATTTGGATAAAAATCGATATATGACGATCCGGCGGGGTCCTAAACATGAATCCAGAATCAAAATCGTAAAATATTGTCAAAAGCGACGCCATCTTGGATTTTTTGAGATTAACTGCGATTTGGATAAAAATCGATATCTGAGGAGCCGGCAGGGTGACTAACATGAATCTTAAGTCAAAATTGGAAAATATGGTAAGAATAGACGCCATATTGGATTTTGTAAAATTAACTCTGATTTGGATAAAAATCGATATCTGACGATCTGGCGGGGTCCATAACATGAATCCATGGTCAAAATTGTTAATTAACGTCAACACTGACGCCATATTGGATTTTGTAAGATAAACTCTGATTTGGATAAAAATCGATATCTCATGATCCGGCGGGGTCCTTAACATGAATCCAGAATCAAAACTGTATAATATTGTAATAAGTGACGCCATCTTTGATTTTGTGAGATTAACTCCGATTTGAATAAAAATCGATATCTGACGATTCAGCGGGGTCCATAACATGAATCCATAGTCAAAATTGTTAAATAATGTCAACACCGACGCCAAATTGGATTTCGGAAAATTATCTCTGATTTGGATAAAAATCGATATCTGACGATTTTTATCCAAATCGGAGTTGATATCACAAAATCCAAGATGGCGTCGATTCTTACCATATTTTCCAATTTTGATTCTAGATTCATGTTAAGGACCCCGCCGGATCGTCAGATATCAATTTTTATCCAAATCGGAGTTGATCTTACAAAATCCAAGATGGCGTCGGTTTTAACAATATTTTACAATTTTGACTCAAGATTCGTGTTAATCACCCCGCCGGATCCTCAGATATCGATTTTTATCCAAATCGCAGTTAATCTCACAAAATCCAAGATGGCGTCGGTTTTAACAATATTTTACAATTTTGACTCAAGATTCATGTTAATCACCCCGCCGGATCCTCAGATATCGATTTTTATCCAAATCGGAGCTAATCTCACAAAGTCCAAGATGGCGTCGCTTTTTACAATATTTAACGATTTTGATTCTGGATTCATGTTAAGGACCCCGCCGGATCGTCAGATATCAATTTTTATCCAAATCGGAGTTGATCTTACAAAATCCAAGATGGCGTCGGTTTTAACAATATTTTACAATTTTGACTCAAGATTCATGTTAATCAACCCGCCGGATTCTCAGATATCGATTTTTATCCAAATCGCAGTTAATCTCACAAAATCCAAGATGGCGTCGCTTTTTACAATATTTAACGATTTTGATTCTGGATTCATGTTAAGGACCCCGCCGGATCGTCAGATATCGATTTTTATCCAAATCGGAGTTAATCTCACAAAGTCCAAGATGGCGTCGCTTTTTACAATATTTAACGATTTTGATTCTGGATTCATGTTAAGGACCCCGCCGGATCGTCAGATATAATTTTTTATCCAAATCGGAGTTGATCTTACAAAATCCAAGATGGCGTCGGTTTTTACATTATTTTACAATTTTGACTCTGGATTCATGTTAATCACTCCGTCGGATCCTCGGATATCGATTTTTATCCAAATCGGAGTTAAGCTCACAAAATCCAAGATGGCGTCGCTTTTTACAATATTTTACGATTTTGATTCTAGATTCATGTTAAGGACCCCGCCGGATCGTCAGATATCAATTTTTATCCAAATCGGAGTTGATCTTACAAAATCCAAGATGGCGTCGGTTTTAACAATATTTTACAATTTTGACTCAAGATTCGTGTTAATCACCCCGCCGGATCCTCAGATATCGATTTTTATCCAAATCGCAGTTAATCTCACAAAATCCAAGATGGCGTCGCTTTTTACAATATTTAACGATTTTGATTCTGGATTCATGTTAAGGACCCCGACGGATCGTCAGATATCGATTTTTATCCAAATCGGAGTTAATCTCACAAAGTCCAAGATGGCGTCGCTTTTTACAATATTTAACGATTTTGATTCTAGATTCATGTTAAGGACCCCGCCGGATCGTCAGATATCAATTTTTATCCAAATCGGAGTTGATCTTACAAAATCCAAGATGGCGTCGGTTTTTACAATATTTTACCATTTTGACTCTGGATTCATGTTAATCACTTCGTCGGATCCTCGGATATCGATTTTTATCCAAATCGGAGTCAACCTTACAAAATTTATAAATATTGATATAATCAATATTATAAAAGTGACGTTTTCTGGGTAAAGAAAGATACCACATTGTCGCTTATTGATAAGAATGATAAGGCGCTTCTGTCATAAAGAATCACTTGGAAAACCTTATCAACAGGCGACAATGTGGTACTTTTACCAAGAAAACGACACAATTTTTTAACGATTTCATAATATGTGACGTTTTGCGGTGAAAGGTACCTTATGGACGATCGGCGCTTACGCTGTTAACAAAGACGCTGATAATAATGCGCTGCAACGCGACGTAAGCGCCGACCGTCCATAAGGTACCTTTAGCCGTAAATAGCCACATATGAAATCATAAAAAATGTGCTTTTATTTAGAAAAAGGCACTTTGCCATTCTGCCGGTTGTCGATAAGGCGCGAATGTCATAAATATTAGTTTAGAAATTAACCTTATCAACAACCGACAGAATGGTACCTTTCTTTAGTACTAAATACAAACACAAATAATAAAATCATTTGGAAAAACCGAACAAATATTAGGTGAATTAATACAATATCTGTATCAAAGGATTATAAAAATGAGGAATTCTAAGATTTCTAAGTTATAACCTTTTAACGCCCGAATAATGACGCGCCGGTGTAGTAGTGTGCGTGCGCGCACGCACACAGATAGCGAGCAGTGCGGGGCCGCTAAATGCCTATTTCGTGTCCGCGGCAAACACTCTGCCCGCTCTTAAACTAAATAGACCAAAAATTTCGGGATTATGTCACTGATCAACGCTAAGCAAGCCAAATATCTGCAAACCTTTAATTGAATGAAACATTTGCAACGGTTAATTTGTTGGTCACTTTCCCTTTTCCGGGAATCGACGGTTGAAACGGGGTGTGGAGCATCGTTACGTTACGCATGGGCATCCCCGTTACAGCGGGTGGGGTAAGCAGGTAGCTTGCGCAATACAAATCGGGGTCCGGGAGCGCTTTCTTTGTCCCGAAACGCGGGAACAAAGGCGATACTCAGCGTTGTAGTGCCTCATTATCGGGCTTTGAAAACACTTTGGAATATTGACGTCAACCCTAAAATAAAAAACCGGCCAAGTGCGAGTCGGGCTCGCGCACAAAGGGTTCCGTAGCAGCAAATATAATAAACTTATTATGTCAATTTATACACCTGGTGAATGGAGCCTAAACTTATAAGGTTCAGCCATCGTTTTCAGTGTAAGCACAATAACTTAACCAAAATTACAGTTAAATCAACCTATCTCAAAAACTATAAGAGATACTTTGATCAAACCAAAAATCGTTGAAAGAGTTAATTAGCATGCATCACCTCTATTTTTTTTAGAATTTTATACCCCGTAGTTATAAAAATAGAGGGGGGGGGACATACTTTTTACGACTTTGAGAGCTGATATCTCAAAAACCGTTCACTTTAAGAAAAATGTTTTTTAGAAAACTTTATATCATTTTAAAAGACCTTTCCATTGATACCCCACACGGGTATGTACATCGAAAAAAAAATTTTCATCCCTCAGTTACATGTATGGGGGGCCCCACCCCCAATTCTTTTTTTTACTATTTAGTGTCATAATTTTGTAGCGGTTCATACAACACATATTCCCATCAAATTTCATCACTGTAGTACTTATAGTTTCCGAGTAAATCGGCTGTGACAGACGGACAGACGGACAGACGGACAGACGGACAGACGGACATGACGAAACTATAAGGGTTCCGTTTTTGCCATTTTGGCTACGGAACCCTAAAAACCCTAGTTTATATGACTAAGAAAATGCGGGTGTATTGTAATGAAAGCAATATTTAGCAAAGTTTTGATTGGTCTCACCTTTAATCATAAAATTCTGAATGGCTGCTAGTATACCTTCATCATTATCCATTTTCAAATCGATCTGAAACAATATATACACTTGAATATTCTTATAAATTGAAATAGATGTCATATACTAAAGAAAAAGACCAACACCGACGAAGGCCAATCCGAGGAGAGGTCTTTTCCTTTAGTATATGGTATATGACATCTATTTTAATTTATAATTTATATATAGTAGTGCTAATACTGCTTTAATAACAAATAAATAAAAAAATATAATAATTTGATTTGTGTCAACAAAAAGTTGTACTTTATGAATATTCTTGACTACGAAATATCACCGTTAATCGAAATGCGCAAACCGATTAGGTATTGCTATCCACGCATGTCAAGAAAACATTTACTCGATCTGCTAAACCGTGCATTGAAAATTTAACAGTAGGCCCTCTTCTGGTAGCGTCCCGCAAAATGGAGCTCAGAGGGCTTTTGAATATAGTTTAATATTCAAAAACAAAATCTATCGGTATACCTATAAATGAATAGCTTTGCCTGGGAGAGCGGTGCACCGGGGTGTTCCCGTGGCGTGGATCTAAAACTCGAGCCCTTTTGTGTAGCTCGGAGTTTCTCTGCTTGGCGTCACGTACGCCAATTGCACCTGATGAACAAAGAAAGATTTTTGGGACTGGGGAATTTGAGGTTCACAATTTTCACAAATACACAATGATTATGGTGGGGCCCGAAATAAGTACCTAACACCAAATTGTGTTTTTTTGGTCACTTATTATGAATGAAGGAACAAAAGTGGCATGTAAGGATGACATATGAAGATGAACACGTTACGTAACCGCTAGTTAATTTTGTAAATCAACTCTAAAATCCTCAAGCAAATACAAGATCGTGGCACTATTTGTTCGTCGACGTCAATCAAGCTAGGAGCGTGATAAAAAGAGTTGAACTCAGTATACTTATGTAGATACAGATAATGTGCCAGATGCAGAGGCTAAACAGGTTTTAATGTTCGCGTGAGATAAACCATCGAGCCGTGTAATCAGTGGGAAGTACTGCAAAAGTTTTCTAATCCTATAATGGTAATAAATTTGAAAACACTACATAGCGTGTCTGTTAAGTTCCGTCTTATATAAACTACTGTATATACGTAACTTACCCACGCATCTCATATCCTATCAGCATATACATATCAGTCAAACATGGATAGAAATAAGACTTGAAGTCTTGTTTACACTTAGGTTTAAAAATAAACGTTTTTGGACCCAATTAATTTACTATAGACATATTCTGGGTTGGTAACTTGGTACTGTATGTCTCACAGGCTCACTTTTATATGGTTTACTGTTTATTTGTGTAACTTATCTATTTGGAAAATCGACTCAAGCTATGGACTCTTTCTTTTTTTTTATGAAAGATGAGACTGATATTTATTTAAAACTTTTTAGATAGCAAAAAGTTGTGGTGTTTTCAGGCTAAAGGTACCACATTGTCGGTCATCGATAAGGCTCTACTGTCATAAATAATCGATTAGAAATCAACCTTATCAACAACCGACAATGTGGTACCTTTAGCCTGAAAACGCCACATGTTGCCTATTAAATAAGCTGTCACAGTCACGTTTGAAGCTGTCATTTAATATTTTTTTTTTAACAATTACGGTTTTTTATTTAATTTACAACATTATTTCAGTATCATCTTTCATAAGCCAGACTCTATTTATAAAGCTGAACTACTGAAGCTTTGAGTTGAATGGATTGAAATTGGAGCAATTATACATATGCACAGTCTTTACTCGGCTGCTTATTGTTACTTAGGCTCTACTGTCATAAATAATCGATTAGAAATCGACCTTATCAACAACCGACAATGTGGTACCTTTAGCCTGAAAACGCCACATGTTGCCTATTAAATAAGCTGTCACGTTTGAAGCTGTCATTTATTATTATTTTTTTAACAATTACGGTTTTTTATTTAATTTACAGCATTATTTCAGTCTCATCTTTCATTAGCCAGACTCTATTTATAAAGCTGACTTAGCTTTGAGTTGAATGGATTGAAATTGGAGCAATTCTACATAATACATATGCACAGTCTTTACTCGGCTGCTTATTGTTCAGTTCATATTATGCACAGTACCTAATATATTTAGTACGTACCAGTGGCAGAGCGTTCATAGAACTTGATTCCTGCCGGCTTCCCTGCGTGAACTGAGATGATTTCTTAACTTAGTTTTTTATATTAAAGATTGGATAGTTGATTGAATAATCGAACTGTAGCATCTAGCGTATAAGAGTTTACTTTTGTTACGAAGAAAAACTGCGTGTTTATATAGTAGGTACATAGAGGGCTTACCAGTGGCGTAGCGTCAAAATGCTCTTTGGGCAAGCCGGATCTGTTTTGGCCTGCTTTTTGTCTGAGTCGTTAAGGAAAAATGTGCTAGATTAGTTCACGCAGGGAAGCCGGCAGGAATCAAGTTCTATGCACGCTCTGCCACTGGTACGTACTAAATATACTACTGTGCATAATATGAACTTAATGAACTGAGCAATACGCAGCCGAGTAAAGACTGGGCATATGTAGAATTGCTCCAATTTCAATCCATTCAACTCAAAGCTAAGTCAGCTTTATAAATAGTCTGGCTAATGAAAGATGAGACTAAAATAATGCTGTAAAGTAAATAAAAAACCGTAATTGTCAAAAAAATTACAATAAATGACAGCTTTAAATAAAAATAAAAAATATACTTAGCTGCATGATTTCAAAAAAAGTAGATGCATCGAATTTATATATGTATTTAATTGAATTTTTATGTTTTTGTATGAAAAAGGTAAGAAATACATATCAGAAATGGATAAGGCATCCTCAATTAACACGAAAATGGAACCAATCTCGACCATATGGTCTAAGTTTTTAAGTACCCCAAGTCACAATATCCCAAATCAATATGTACTTAAGTCAAAAGGAGCCGCCATGCAAAATAGATCTTCTTGTTCATAACTTTCCGTCGATCGAAGATAGGTATTCGGGGCGTAGGCCTGCTTCTATTTATTATCTGTCAACTTCGTGTTAACATTTGAATTTACTAATCACACAGGTATACCCAAACGATTATAAACAGTCATACGGTACACCGTCTCGTATATTCTAAAACTACGCAATAACATAGAAAAAAGGCAAGACAAATATGTTCGCATAAGCCTTTCAGGAGCTGCGGCATAATTCATGTATAATAGCAATAGCCATCACACTATTTTTCCCCTGATCACCATACATTATACGGTCACCCAACACAAGGTTACGAGAACCATTTGCATTGCCGATGTATTTTGCGCTATTCTAAGATGTTTAAAACATATGAGGCCCGCGGACGGTGGAGTTAAGTCGACAACCTCGAACAAAAAATCAAGTAATATTTTTTAAGCCTAATGAAATTCACGTGTAACCAACTTAACTCGGTACTACGTACTCGTACTCGGTTCAATAGGTGTTCATGCGCTCCTGCGTCATATAAGTCATATTCGAACTTTTAAAACTTTTAACGTCAAAACAATAGCTGTAATGGGAAATGTTTGCAATGAAAGCGTGAATGGAAAGAGGGAAGAGGGTCTAAAATAAAACTAGAGCATCAAACGGGGGCAGGAATTCCCCATTTCTGGCTGGAATGAAAGTCGTCGAGTATTAATGAATCAATATTAAGAATTCAGATATTTTTTATGCGGTCTTTGGAAGGCATTATAGAGGACTAATGATAATGTGGGTATATAAACAAACAAATAATAATTATGGGTCAATTTTACACAAATCGGCCTAGTCTCACAGTAAGCTAAATAAGGCCAGCCCAGTGCTGTGTGCTACTGTACAACGATATTAAGATATAAAATAGATACATTCCTATTTACTTAAATGGGTCATGTCATGTCATGTATAAAGGTAACCACAAAACCACAGTGTAAATATTGTAAACAACCAGTATTGTCTTTTTATACTTAATTTGTGACCTGTTGGATTTATAGCTGGCAATATAAGTTCGGCCATATCTGCCAATAAAATAAATGTAGGCATGGGAAATCTGTCTGGCGATCTGAGTCTGACGGATTGCCCGAACGTATAAGCCCGGCAAATGGCCTTAACTTTACGCATGCCGGATTTACAAAGGAGACTTTATAATATTACGGCAAACAATCTCTAGTTTCGTTACAGTTCCTAATTTTACATCGTACAGACCGATGTATCGCCTTATTCATATTAGTTACAATATGTTTTGTCCCTTCTTCACAAACGCAAACGTGAATGTCAAACTGACGGATGAGGAATTAAGGACAAAAGACAAATTAGTTAACAGAGGTTTGATGAGCATTTATTAATACCGGCATTAGTGTATAATGGTTTCGCACCGTATTTTGACGTAAATGGCCGAAATCTATCTCTTTATCTCAATTTTGTATGGTACTCGCCGTAGGTTTTAAAGCTTATACCTACTCTTGGATTATTAACTCAAGACTTAAATCCTAACCTTACTTTCTCACTTTTCCTTTATATTTCTCCAAGTTCTTAGGGTTCCTTATCTCTGTCTGTCTGCCTGCCCGTCTGTCACCAGACTGTATCACAAGAAGCGTGATCGTTAGACAATTGAAAGTTTCACACATAATGTACTTATTTCTGTTGCCCCCATAACAACAGACTTAAAAACAGAATAAAATAGTATACAAAAAATAGTGATTTTGTTTTTTCCATATTGATAACGGCAACATGTAGACACTTTTTGTTATATACTCTCTTTATAAATAAATAATTAAATTAAAATAAAACAAATATCTCATACAAAAAAGTGTTTTTTTTTTGCCTTTATTATAGTCATTATAGATAATGGTATGGAACCCTTCGTGCGCGAATCCGACACGCACTTGGCTGGTATTTATTTAACTGGTCTTGAATTACAATTACAAATCGTAAATACGACGGGATAACATTATTCACTACATGTGTGTTTCTTACTGAAATTTGTTATTAAATCGGTTAGAGTTGTTAGAACGATTTAAAATACTGTTTCTGTCCAAACTGTAGCAGCACAGTGGTCCCACTCCCACTTAAACGTGAGAGATATTCCACTGATGCACAATGCGGTTACACGATTTAGCCATTTAACGTAAGTAAACAAGACGCATAAAGCTAGTTAACCTGTACGACGTATTTGTGTGGAAATGTATGACTTCAATTGTAGACAATGGTGACATGAACTAAACTAGTACCTAGTGGCGGAGCGTTAAATTCAAAATGTTGTACTGGCAAGCCGGAGCTGATTTGGTTTCCTTTTTTTGACCGCCCCGCCATCGCCCTGAAAACTAGTTGCTCTGGGAGCTGTAGCTGTAAACCTCGGCTTGTACAGCACAAACAAGTACATACCATTAACTTTTAATCGGTCGTCAAATGACGCTCGACTTAAATTTTGATTCGTTCTGAGGATCATCTTCAGGAATCTCCGCCGCGAATAACACATGTTGACCTTGCCCCCCATTCAAGTTATCATTATATTTTCATTCATGCTACTGAGTTATTTCAGTAGGAAGGACAAAACGGTCAAATCTATTTTTTTCTTATTTACCTATTGGTAAATAAGAAAAAAAATAACAAAATTAATAATGAAAAACAACACTTTTTTTATTTCGTAGCTGCCTAATCTAATGATGACAACTTTGACGTTTGACCGATAATGATGATAGTCGCGAATTTGCCGTACTACCATACTTTATTTCACACAAAGAACAGTAGGTACTTGTGATAAATACCAGTTATCTCCGGTTCATATCTGCATTACCAAAATATTGGTATGACGGTTGTGTCGAAGACACGGAAGACCTATTGATACGTATTGTTGACCATTTATTTTTACTGATGTAATTTAAACAAGAAATTTTGTATATTACTGATGTAACTTAAACAAGAAATTTCATATTTATATACTTACAGAGATATAGGTAGCATACAGGGGCATAGCATTTCAACACTGTTTTACCTAGGTATATGACTAATGTTACATACAGTAGTGGCAAAAAACCCTAGCCTATACCCTACCCTATAGCTATTTATTGCATGCATTTAATTCAAAAATTCGTGAAATTAGAAACTCAAAAGGTGAGATTTTATACCATGAAATCAATTATTAAATCATTACGAGTATTACGACTACATAATTTATGGTATAAATACCTACGAAAGGTAAAATTTGATGGCAAGACTGAAAACGCTAGTGCAGAAAGTCAAAATAGTCATATACTATTTTTTTTGGAAACATCTATTAGCTATCGACCTCGGGCAATAACCACTGCACGGCAGGCCAGATTTTTCAATGCGGATTGGGGACTTCGCAGTCTCTCCTTTTTTTTGCTTCGCACACACCAATTAATGTAGGTATGATATAAATACTGAAAACATTATTGAAAAAGCTCAAAATCGAATCTTACCTAAAAACCTAATAAAACCTAGATGGATCGATTTTTCGTGATCTAAATAATGCATGTGTTTTATAAACGCCATTTTACCATTTTGGTACGGAACCCTAAAACATGTTCCAATATTTTTTAGATTAAACCATGCAGTGAACTTATTTCGTTTATAAGATGAAATCAATCTAAAAAAGATTATTGTATCAAATAACGTTCGCAATAAAACCTACGCCTTTAACATAGTTTCGTTTATTTTATGTCGTATTGAAGATCAAACGAAAAATTTCAATTGACAGTTGTAAATTAAATTACACCTGTCGATTTCCTCGTTCTGGTCAAGGCCTGGCATTCGCAATTCAGATTCCCAAAAACATCACCATTTTATCTGCTGCATGCCAATATCACCGGGTTCGTTGCGCTCGTCCACATGAAAAATAGTTGATAGTCGAAGTTTACTGCTTTAGGTAACAATCCGTCACTGAGACGCGAAGATTTATGTAAACACGTCAATTTGACTTGTTGTGGTTAGAATATAGCCAGCCTTAGACCATTTAATGGACAGGTGTTCCCCTCTGGCAAAAGCATACGAGCAATGGTATAGACTGGTGGCTGGTGACTTGGTGGTGGACTGGGGTTCATTGTATAGACTGACGTTTATTATCTGACTAGATGGTGCCCGCGACTTCGTCTGCGCAATATCTTTATAAATTGTAGCCTGTCTTATTCTGATGTATAAGCTATATTATTGTAAAGTTTCATTAAAATCTATTCAATAGTTTTACGTGAAAGAGTAACAAACATCCATACTTACAAACTTTCGCGTTTATAATAGTAGGAGGATATAGCTATTTGTACGTAATACGTATAAATCAGCAGACTTTTTAGTAGGTACCTATAGAAAATGACAGACATAACTAGTCCGGTTGCTTAAATGGTCTAAGTAGCCAACAGCCAAACTGAAGGTCATTTAGTTTTCTGCAACATTGATGCCAACATGGGCTGTTTAACTTTATAACCCAGCACGGAACTTCCTAATAAGTAGGTTCTATCAAATTTATTAGGTGAGCATTTTTCTTTAATTTTCTCTTTAATATAGAGACCTACAAGAATAGCGGTTCATAAACGCCTTGTCAGTACAACCACACATATTGGTGGATACTGGACTGACTTGTGGAGTGGCTCATATTTCTCGATTTCCACCGGCTCCCCTAAGTTTCAGACAATTTTTACACAGCTCGTAAAGACAAGGAAAGCTATATTAAGCTCCGACTTACTTGCTATAAGCTACGGCTTTATGCACAGCAAGACATCAAAACCGTTGGAGTTGCGATCGTGCTGTACTGTATCGCGAGCGACAATAAGAGGCCCATTACATTTTCTTTAATATACGTGGTACGCACTTGCTAGTCTCATTCGGTTGATCTCGACCGACAAATTTTAACGTTTACATAGTTACATGTATGGCGCACCCCCTAAACATATTCTTTTCAGCAACTTATATGCAAAACTAAGTAATATCACTGTGACATAAGGACACACGGACGGACGGACGGACGGACAGGCGGACTGGACGAAACTATAAGGGTTCCGTTTTGCCGCTACGCTAAAAAACGAAGAAATTCCAATCTATAATTCGTCTTTTTTAAGCTTACACCCTAAAATCAAGTTTGTATTCACTTTTCGTATTTTTACTATAGGCAGATAGTACTTTTGTACTATTATTTATTCTGTGCCGATAGTATCCACCAGAAAATATAAGATGGTTCCATTCCAACGCTGCAACGATTAAAACAGAATTAAGCTATAAACTACCTTGTTAATCCTCGATAAAGTTCAAATTTTGACGACGACAACGAGAGGCAAAGATGCAGTCAGTAGTAATACCATGTCTTAAATGCTTAGTGAGTCAAATAACGAGTTTGAATACATTGGTGGCTTAAGCTTACACGGCATGATGTCATTCATGTATACGACTAGACGAAACCACAGTACCCTTACCATGAGTTACATAGTTAACGAGGCGTGAGCTGGTGTAGATATCGAAAGCGTCTGTAGAAAATGTGCGTGAGCGTCTAACGCTCAACTGTCAAACCCATACAATTTTGTTAATTGCGGTACCATGAGTTTCAAGTTTGACAATCGGTTTAGAAAAAGGCGTTAGCTTCTGTAGCTACGACTCTCACCGTCAAAGTCGTGCGTGACAAACGCATAATGGCGTCAGTACATTCTAATTCTAAACCTACTGTCAGTTACAAAATTACACGGAACTGAATGAAACTATACTCAAATGAAAGAACGTAAAAAAATAAGAGTTTTGAGTCGACAACATATATTGGCAAATTTCGGATTATCGTGTATTTTGCATTTTAAAGTGTTCATTTATTGGTTAACAGTGACGGGTGCGTTCGGAAATGATAAACTATTTTTTAGAACGAACGACGGTTGGCTGTGTAAAATTGTAAATAGTATTTGTAGCAACGGGAACCAACATTATGGATTGTACATCGCAATCGAACCTTAGCCGCCTGTATTATAAATTATAAAAACTACACAAATGAGGAGAAAAGCTGCCTTTTATCCCGCCACGTGTCAGCAAAATCGACGTTCCTTAATGTCTACTTGTCATCTGTCAAATCCCATACAATACAATAAAATTACATAAACATATGTAAATAACATTGCGCATTCGCAATAATTAAGATATTTCTACTACAAAATGACTCACTGTAGTGCTCTAAACTGCAAAAATCAAGGCATTCACGCATTTCTAAAAGACCACAAGCGTCTAAAGGCTTGGGACCGTTCGTTACGTATCATAAACTTCAAAACAAAACATTCATCCCGTTTATGTTCGATGCATTTTACATCAGACTATTACGGTCAAAGTATATACACAAGTAAGTTTCTCTTATTATTTTTACTTATCCTGCATTTAAGCATCTCTTAAAGCTTTTAAACAATCGTGGCTCTCTTTCAGATTACGCACCGAAAGCAAGATTCCTGAGAAAAACTGCTGTACCTTCTCTCATTCAACATTTTATAGGTTGGTGGCCCACCCTTGCCCTTGGTGTAAGTACCACCAAGTGCAATCGCCCGCCAGCAGCGACTTGAGACGACGTCTCAGAGAAAATTACAATTTGAAGATAATATAACTGCAACAGCAAGCATGAAGAGGAAATACCTCCAAATGCCATGGAAGTAGACATGGAAGTGGACAATGAAATAGAAATTGCTGCCAGTGCTAAAATAAAAGACTGTACAGTGCCTGTTGTAGATAATCAAGAATTCTCATCAAAAGGAATGCAAATTGATATGGAACATGTGTTTGGGACAAGTCATTGATTTAAAAATGATGACAAAGCTATTCAATTTTATACAGACTTTGAGTGACATTTTATCCCTGAGACAGTTTCATTTTCAAAAAGGAAAAAATATCTCACAGCTACTAGCTCAATAATTTACAGACAGAAGTTAATGGTCATTTCACTAATAGAAAACATGTAATAGTCATTATGATTGGTTTCAGTAAAGCATCTGATTCTTTGAACTTCAGCAAAATGGTATACAGGGGCCAACATTAAACTGGTTCAAAGATTACCATCACAATAGATACAATGCAGTCAGTATTGCCCGAGAGTGATCTAAGAAAATCTAATTATGGCACGGCCCGACAAAGTACTTAATTTATGCCAATGATATGTGTAACTGTGTACCAATTTGCTGATGAAGTGATGACACAAGCTGAATAACAGCCAAAAAAGATGTCAGGACAACGGAGAGTCAGATGCAAAGTGAATTTGATATCTTATGTAAATGGGTGCATGACGCAGGATTATCCTGAAACTATAAAAAAACTAAAATAATAATAATAAATATTACAGGACATACTTACACAAATTGACTAAGTCCCGCAGTAAGCTCAATAAGGCTTGTGTTACGGGTACTCAGGCAACGATATATATAATATACAACTACATAAATACATAGAAAACATCCATGACTCAGGAACAAATATCTGTGTTCATCACACAAATAAATGCCCTTACCGGGATTCGAACCCAGGACCATCGGCATAGCAATAATGTATTATAGTTTAAACTACATAACATACCTAGCGTTGTAGCTCACGAGCATATATGCATGCACACATGGTCAACAAGCTGCAACTGTGAAAAACTAGAAATTGTTGATCAATATACCTATTTAGACCTCACAATAGATACCAAATTTAACTGGGGGCACATGTTGACCATGTGTGCCAAAAACTTAGGACAATCCTAAGCAACTTTAGTATATTAAAACAAAATGCCATTCAGGTACTATACTTTGTATGTTATACTTGGCGTTGGCTGACTCTGTAATAAGCTATGGGCGAACATATAATACATATCTACAAAAAAAATTTATTATCCAAATAAGATTATTAAAAACCATAGTTCCCTTGAAAATAAAACTTCAGTATAAAAATAACTATCACAAACTATTTAATTATTGTAGAACTTTTAGTGTATATGATAAAGTAAAACTAGCTGTTGTGTTAGAACATGAACACTTGATGGGTCTGCTCGACAGGTACAATAGGCCATCCCACCTGCGGGATATTAACCAATGAACCACACTTTAAGATACCTAAGAGTAACAATGACAAAGGTAGACGGCGCTGGTTCTCATACCTACCTCGCACCCTGAACAGCTTACCCAAATAAGTAATAGAAACTTTAGATAATAACCCTGATAAAGTAAAGAATACATTTAAGAAAGCGCTGGTTGAGCTTAATAAGAACTAACGTTAAATCAATACATGAGCACTAACTGCATACAATCATTTTAGGCTGAACTCAGTTAATAGAATCTCCAAACTTCGAGATTGTAACTGAGCTCTACCATGTAAGAAGATAATTTATATTTTGAAATAAACAGTTAATTTTTTTAGTGTTACAAGAAGTTATTTTTTGTATACTCAACTTTAAGTCCTATGGCAGATAAAATACAGTATTATTCTAGTTCTGTTTTTCTGATAGGTACGGAAGATCAGTTCTTTTTGACCATGATGAAATTAAGGCAAAATAAATGTATATTTCAAATTGTATGGTTCAAGGTATGGAACTGTCACAGCAGTAACAGGCATGTACCTGGCAGCGTAAGGGCATTTCACTTCAATGACAGTGTCTACCAGATAGTCTCCTAGTGACCTAGGAGACTATCTGGTAATGCTGCCAGTAATGGTGACTGTTCTGAAATGTGGAGTCCACTTTTTTCAACTCTCAGTCCAAAAAATTCAGTGTACTTTGTTATTACAGTACTCTTATGAATTTTCCCTTGGGTGACAGCTCTAGTGTTACCTTCTCCACTCCGACCACGAGGAAAACTCGAAACAGTCAGTCAGTCTGTGTGTAAGGACAGACAGAGAAATAAAATTAAACATGATATTTGATTTTTAGTTTTATTTTTATCATCATAATGAACAATCATTGCACTCAGTTCTTATGTGACAGATATAAAAATCAACAATGTTCATGGGTACAGTCAAGTGTAAAAATATGGTGGTGCACATCTTATTCAAAAATATGTCCCATAGCACCTTATGCCGGTGTAATAAGAGCGTAGTACTATATTTATGAGTCGATTGTGTCGAACCATATTTTTGCACTTGACTGTACACAGTGATCAAACTTAACTAACAACTTTAAAAGAGCTAACAAGATCCTACTCCCATTTTTACAGTATAGAATAATATAGTATAATAAATTATTACTTTGATAAAATTGTACACTTAACTAAAACTTTTCTATAAATTCATTAATAATGATATGCTAATAGAAGATATGTTGTCTTATATAGACAAAACAATTTTAAATCTAAAATAACAACAATACAGTCAGTGATTTATTCCATATTTCTACTTAACATTTCTATAAAATTTTCATAATATCACTTGACTTGTTTTTTTTTTCTTTTCTAGTGCACATATATCTGATATCTATATAAACTAAAATATGAATTATGGGAGGAGGGCTACCCCCAATACCACCCGCACCCTGTGTAACCCCATGGTTATGGAGATATTCATGGTTAAAGTTTATAGACACTTTAGAACGGATTAATTGCATTTATTAACACCATGACCCAAAGTTTCGAGCCCTTTACAGCACTAGTTTTCACAGGGTTAAGATGATGACTGAGAGAATGAGAATTCTCCCCGTCAATCAACAAAGTTATCTTGTGCAAACTACCTATATACAAAAATATAGAAATAATTAAATACAAAAACAAAGGTTGGTCTACAATGCCCAGAGGGGCTTATAAAGCTAGACTAGTATACATACATTGCCTGAAGGGCATTCTATAATTAAAATTAAAAATTATTAAAACCCTGTGAGGATTAACATACATACAACTTACGAACGCTTCCCCTAACTGGCTTATAGGACAGAAAGTAGCGACAAGAAAACTACCCTATTTTGCCTATTTTTCCCTTTTCAATCTTTTCAAAACAAAGTCCACACTAAGGTCTTCCAGCGCTGTGTCGTGCTTGATCCTTAATGAGATGTAATACAGGATCCCAAACTGGTGGTACTGAAAAGCCATCCTCTCTATTGAAATTAGGAACCTTCTTGATTTCAATAGCCTCGCGCAGCAACCTGGGAATGTATCGCTTCTCAGTCAAGCCTGTAGACCCCAGCATCTTGTAGAGGCAAGTTAGACTTTACAGGCCTTAGGAATTGTGATATCTTCTTCAACAGCTTGAAATAGGTCTTGATTGAAGCACGCCTCAAGATGTGGCTGATCCTGTCCGTAACTCCTCTGACAAAAGGCAAAACAGCAGGCCTACGCTCAACTGTCGGTGTCTTCACACGAGGGGGCTGCTTGACACGAGGTATCTTGAGGTTGTTAGCCCACAGCGCACGTTTTGCATGCGTAGGCGGCTCTAAAGAGTCCAACACTGACGCACTAGAAGGCGACACAACACCAGAAGAGGAAGGAGGCCGTAGCACTCGACTCTTCGGATTCAGAAGCATAGGGCTTCGGAGACGCCATGGTAGTCACAGGTTATTAGAAATCACAGGGATACGTAAAAGAAAACTGATTATCAATTTGATAATATCAAAACTTCAAAACACATTCCACAGATAAACTCAAGTCAAAAAAAGTGAGTCCGCATAAAAGGCAGCCAAATAATCGGTAGCCCCATTGTTCGTGTCCATTTTTTTGGTTGCGGATTATTGTGTTGCTGATTATTGTACTGCAAAAACTGTGGCTTCGGATTATTGGCCCGCTACCGAGCTTGTCCGACCCGATAAAAGGCAGCCCAATAATCGGCGACCCAATAATTGGCGACCGCGATGTACATGGATTATTGGGCTGCCGATTATTGGCCTGCTTCGAGATTGCTCGACCCAAGAAAAGGCAACCCAATAATCCATGTACATCGTGGGCGCCAAATATTGGGGCGCCTTTTCGCTTCGCGAGATGCGAAAGAAGTCGGTTCTGGCGCTTCGCCGGCCGCTGCCGCGGCACGCTCGCTTAGCTCGCTCGGCTCTACCACAGTCGCAGTTCTACCTAACAATCCTCCTCGCTTCGCTCGTCGTCGTACCTAAACCGACCTGCCTTAACATTCGATCTAAGGAGTCTGTATAAAAAGCAGACAAATAATCGGCAGCCCAATAATTCGTGTCCATTGTTTTGGTTTTGGATAATTGGGTTGCTGATTAGTGTACTGTTAAAACTGTGGCTTCGGATTATTGACCCGCTACCGAGCTTGTTCGACCCGATAAAAGGCAGCCCAATAATCGGCGACCCCATAATTGGCGACCACGATGTACATGGATTATTGGGCTGCCGATTATTGGCCCGCTTCGAGATTGCTCGACCCAAGAAAAGGCAGCCCAATAATCGGCGACCCAATAATCCATGTACATCGTGGTCGCCAATTATTGGGTCGCCGATTATTGGGTTGCCTTTTCGCGGGGTGCGGATTAGTGGCACCCGCCAAAAGTCAATGAGACACAGTGTTGCCAGATACTGAAATGCAAAAACAAGAAGCTTCAAAAATGCGTATTTATAAATAAAAAAGCGGAATATAATTTTAAACTGTTTTTTACTTAAATGAAAAGAAAAAACATCTTCTACGTCGTCGTCTCGTTTACTTT
Organism: Lathronympha strigana; assembly: GCA_949128165.1. Classification (NCBI taxonomy): domain Eukaryota; kingdom Metazoa; phylum Arthropoda; class Insecta; order Lepidoptera; family Tortricidae; genus Lathronympha; species Lathronympha strigana. Next base: position 5,652,579 of record OX421907.1, on the reverse strand, counting down.
CGGCTTTCGGGTAGTAACCGTATACGGGTATAGTGAAATATGGCCCTAAATCAGAGCTCGGGATTTTTATGATTTTATGTAATTTCCCACTATGAAAATTGCATGATTTAAAAATGCGGATCCGTTTCACCATAGAGCGGATTGCGGATCTATAGACGAAAATGCGGAATGCGGAGCATCTGGCCACAATTGAGACATTAAAAAATATTTTTCTACAACAAAAAATAAAAGCGCCCATTATTGGTATCATACGAAAATAATCGTGACAAATTTTCACGTGCGATTATTTTCGATCACTCATTTTTGTATTCGAACGATCGAATCTCAAAAATCGGTCCCCTCTCTGCTGGGAAAATTATATTATAATCATGCGATTTTGTACAAGCCAAGAACAAATTTTTAAAATTAAAAAAACCTTTAAATCTAAATTTGTTACTTTGATTTAACTAAAAGTTTATTTTCATCTTTTTTGGACCACTTCAAAAAAGCTCGTTTTAAAAAGTTTTTTTTACAGTCACTTTATTTTTTTAGTTATTATTGGGCATATTTTAGTGTTCTCCTCGGCAACACCTTTCATTTGATATTCATATTGTGGTAGTGCAGAAAAAATAACTAGTCCACCATCTTGGATAATCTTCTTGGATCTTACACAAATCTTTACAGTATAAACATTATGAATTAAATGACAAATATAAGCAAACAGTAATCAACAAAACAATAATATTCCTTTCGTAGCAATTTGAAATAGGATATTTCGCAGCATTTGTTGGCATCAAATACGATGTGCAATTCATGGAATTAAATTATTGATGGTGTTTTATAGTGTGGACTGTGGAAGTAGCATAGGCGGCTTGCGTAGCTCCAGAAGAGCTCTCTGATTTTTGGGGTTTAATAAATGCGTCGAGTTTTGTATTTTTTAATCACTGTTTTGATGTTCTGTTCTGATGCTTCCCAGTCTAAATATGGTTCTGAATGTCTGTTGCACCTTTATATTTTATGCTAAAGTAACTGCTACAAATTTTGCACATCACTTTACTGGGCTCTCTACCTTGTTATTTCAAAATTGACCAAAAACACCACATGAAAAATTGCGATTACCGACATTCTGTGAAGATTGTAGGGAATTTTTGTCGGGAAATTCAATTTGTCCATATGGCAACCCTAGGCGCGATCGCGTAGCCAGAGCTTCTCACGCCTTCGCCAGCGCTAATAAAAACCTATGGTACCAAATTAAGTGCTCATTTGACAGTGACGTTTCTATAGCTGGTTTAGAATCCAGAGTATTTTGCATCCTGCTTTTTCTCATTGGTGCGAGCGAGTTGCAAATACTTTAGAAAGCGTTAGTCTCTAGCGACTAACGAATTGTTGGCAACTCATGGTACTGCTACAGGTGTGTGAGTATGAGTATGTACATATGCAAACACTTTTAGTGTGATGTGGAAAGTTCCATCCATATACCTTTACCTATACATATTTAACCAATGTAGACATAGAATGAATCTAGAATTACCTCACGTTAAAATGTATAAATGTAGCCTTGATTTAAAATCCTTAGCTGTATGTTCAATACTTCAGATTATAAAAGGAAATCTAGCATATCAAGATTCAAGAGTAAATCCAGTTACGTATAAACAAGGCGAAGTTGTAAACAAGTTCCTTTTGGAATTCAACGAGAAAATGAACCCGTTTCGTATTATTTTCGGTCAGGGTGGACCAAGAGCCTATAGGTACAGGTAACCAACTAAACAAAATAAATAGGTAATGAAACTACGGTATTGTATACATTTTAAGAAAAGGAATGGGGATTCTTTTTGTACAGCTACGGCAGGCCACAATTGGGTTTGCAAATCTGCAGCTGATATTCTAATACGTACTAACTCTGAAAGTAACAAATCAAAATCCAATTAATTTGTATCATTATTTATACCTACCTATTATATGCGCACACGGATGATGGTAAGAATCTATATTCGAGAGCTGTTAAGAGCCCACATGCTCGAGCAAAATAGAGCGGGATAGATCTAATAATTGCAAGAGCACGCTTAAATAAACCACGTAATCAATTAATTGCTGTAGGTATACAACAAAACTATAATTTTGTAGTTAAAAGCTTTTACCAAATTGAAGAACTAGTTATTAGTCAACTATTTAACTAAGAATCATGTTTAGTTTTACGACGTTCTGGCTAAAAACATGCAAACAATTATCCTATATTTAAAAAATTAAACAAAAGTTTGAAGGAAATGTTGAATATCATGCACCTAGTTGTTATCAATATTGAGATCTAGACGTCTGAATGATAAACATTTGACTACAGTGGCCTCTTAAGGGAAAAGTATGAAATATAGTTTGGTCTGCGAACTCTTAAATCAAACGCTGGAGTCGACAAAACACTGGACTGGATGATTTCAATTATAATTTAACAAAGTGGACTTACACTGGAATAAACTTATACATGTTTACCCTTTTATTTGAAACACATAATACGTTAAGACGCAATACTTTTTTTTTATCAGGGGGTCCACTATCTGGTACAATAATAAATAAGATGGATGAGTTTACGATAACCTGGAGCTTACGCACAGCATAGTAGATAGCACGTGATAGCGAACATGTAAACATTATGTCCAGACGAAAACAAAGTTGTTACGTAACCACACAAATGGCTTACAGTCTGCTAATACGAATGGATTAGATAACTAAGAAGCCTAGTAGTCTGACAGTGGCTTCATACACGAGTAAACGATAGTCTATGTTCACCTATTGATGAGCGAACATAGTCATTTCGAGCAACATTTCTTTGCAGTACAAGTGGTACAAGGAACTATTGAGGGGTCAAAAACAACATGCCGATAGGGCAGTAAAAATCAAGGGATAACATTACGGTCATTGCGAATATTTGCGATGCGTAAGTAATAACTACTTAACTACTTAAAGAAAAAATATAAGTACACATATTAATGGACTCGACTATACCATTACATTACAGGTATCTCCTGTTGTTATTAAATTAAAGTATTGTCGACAGTATCTACCTTACGACGACCTAATTCTTAGTGTTCAAACAGGGCTCTAGGTCAGGCCAGGCCAAAACTAAGTCAAGGGCGTAGGCAGATAGCTATAATTCTAAATTTAAGAACAACTAGCTATGCTATCCAGCAACTTAAAATAATAATCGCCGTTCATATTACGTATTTTTGAAGATAAATGGGAACTTTCATTTGTATGCACAAACAAACAGCCTCTCATCCTCAATGCATATCCGTCTCCATTCCGATGGGGATATAATAAATCGCATCCAAATCAAACCACATACCTACAAGTGAGGGTTAATTCCGATTGATCGGACTAGTCAATCGGACCATGCGACATAATGGATAACTTTATACTTATATATTGGAAAGCAGATTATTGATTTTAGAAAGTAAATATTTGTTGTTTGTGTTTATTAAGAAAACACAAAAAATGCTTGTGCCTTTAATAATTGAGGAGTTCCGTCAGTGCCTCATAAATGTCGTGACCAAATGAGAATCTTAATGCAATGGAATCACCAAAATCTAATCAGGACTGTCGGAGTTATCACATAACCAACAAACAAAGAAAACATATACACAGTCATATTGACAACCTCCTTCTTGAAGTTGCCTCAAAACTAATTTGCTTCTCTCTTCAGTTCTTTAAAATGCTAAAAACGTTGCCCTCCTTAATCCGGGTTAAAATTAATGTGTCGACATGCGTATTGTGTTCGCTGCACAAAATAAAACCATTCCATGGGAGCAAGCTCGCGAGCATTTATCGCCCTAGAAAAAGCATCCGTCTTTCCCACATTCAACAACTAGTTAAGAGATACCTCTATTTAGTCTATAGTAGACCAATGAAATGGAAGTTAATACTGCGTGGAAAAATATTTCGTTATCAAACTACGCTATAGAATAACATAATGTTATATTTGAATAAGATTAGCTGGCTGGGTCCAACCTCCTAATTTAAAAGTAAAAGAAAAAATAATTTCTGACCAATTTTTACTATCACATCACATGACAATGCTAACTTAAATTGCTCGAATAGATGCTTGTGTGGCGTGAATTAAAATTGACAAATACCTATTTAATTAAATTCGACTACCCATAAATGTATTAGGTATATACGGTTATTTATAGATGTAAATAAAAAACCTTGTGACTCAGTCTTTGAACCAAGTCCAAGTCCATATATACAAAATGTGTTACCTCAATTACCAAATGACCAAGACGCACGGTTTTCTTTGTTTAGTTTTTCAATCCTCATAGATTGAAATGACTTAAGGTGGATCTCCCCGTGCAAGTTTCATACAACTTTCGTTGCAGGTTTTCTTCTATTCTATCGATGCACCGGAGTTTAAACCGTGATATTTAGGTTATGCGGGTCCTCCAGTTTGCGCAAATAGTATAAAAAATGCTAGAAAACTAACAATAACGTAAAATAATCAGATATAAAAAGTCCTAAATTTCGCTAAAGCGCTTGTTTGTGTGAGTAATCCTGATACTGTCCGTGTAAACTAATATGGCGGCTCAACTGACAACCACTGGTTTTGAGTTTACTATGAAAGATGTCACTGTAACCACCTGTAACACCATCAGATATATCGTAGCGGGCGAGGTCCTCAAATATTTCTGAGCAAGGTTAAATTTCAATAAATTCTTTACAATAGATCCGCCAATAACATCTGAGCACTCAATTTTTTCATAAATATAGGAGAAGCAATTTTTCTGTGAGTTCTGAACACACAGCGAGGAAAAAATATCTGAACGCAAAGGTATCTAAGCAAGATAAGTGGTCACAAATATCTGAACATTGAATAAAAATATACCTTACGCCGTTCCCTTAAAGTTAAATTCAATGTCATTGCAGTCAAGTACCTAATAATAGCAAGCTTGAATTGATAAATTGATAATAAAGCAAATTTTAAATTTGACAATCCACGAGAAGAGTACTGAAACGTCAATCGATATGTGTGTCCCTTTTCAAGGACGTTGCCAGCTCGTGTCGTTCGATTATCCAAATGTCCCATAAAACAGAAAAATTTGAACTTGAGAGCATTAACAGGTGAACTCGTTATACGTATGGGTATTTAATTTTCGGCAGCTATTGTAGATGTTGAAATAGCCCAATTAATTTATACTTGATCATAAGAAAATGTAGCAAAGCTTAGTAGTCCGGGTTCAAATCTTGGCCAACCATACCCTTTTTTTACTTTTTGTTGGTTATAATAAGCACGTTTTCGTTGATGAAATTGGGCGTTTTTATTTTTTGTTGTAGAAAAATCTTTTTTTGAAAATTTAATTTTTTTTAATTGTTTTCTATTCTGAATCGCGAGCTCTTTCAATCCTAGTAGGAGAAAAAAAGTGTCCCAAGATTTGTTTTCCATTTCGCCACCGTCATTTCATAGATTTAGTATGGCGGTAGCGTCAATGGAAAGTTTGAAATTTGTATGGCAAATTTAGGACACTTTTTTTTCCTACTAGGATTGAAAGAGCTCGCGATTCTGAATAGAAAACAATTACTTCAATTATTTCCAATTTTCAAAAATGATTTTTCTACAACAAAAAATAAAAATGCCCAAAATTACAACTTTACTGTTGTAATTTTTTTCACATAATTACTATATATTTATATCGTACCAATTTTCTTGATAAAGTAAGTTTACAACATCTAATTTAGAATCAAAACTATTAATAAAAACGTAAATAAAATGAAAGTAAAAAAAAATATTACCAAGGCAAGTTTGAAAAAGATTTTTAAGACTGAAAACTACTACAAAACGATTGGTTATTTATTGTTCTTCTCTTTCACATTGTTTACTGAACTAGCTTATTATTATTTGGTGACGTAGGAATTTAAAAAACAACCCAAATATATGTAATTACGATGTACGAGTACACCTCTATACAAAGTTGTCAAAGGCTGGGTAAAATGCGAAGGTACCTATATTTATGCTGTAAAAACTTCTCAAGATTGGATTCTAGCCACTCAAGTATTGTATGAATTTGTATGTGTTGTAGTAAGTCTCGAAAAACGCCATTCTCCTATTTAATTTATGACCCCAAGTCTTCTGCAATGCAATGACTACATTGGTCAAAAATATATTTGCTAAATACTACATAAGCATTTTTATAACGCCACCTAGGTAAACGCTAGTTAGTTTACGAGGAATGACATTCTCCGCGCCCTCTGTGGAATTTTTGGAGTGATGACAACACTACTGACACTGATGACTGACAGAAGACGTGCTAGTGTGCGTAAATGGGTAAAATCTCCATATTTCCACGTTGTTGCAGGTTTTTGTTGAAATGAAATACTGTTGGCTGCAGAAAATCTCGTAGTATACTTCAGATTTTCTAGTATTTGCGCAAAGACAAAAACATCTTATGTATCTGCTTTAGTTTTGGAGGAAATTATGAAAATAACTAAGTTTGAAGCACTAGCGCCATCTCTTGGTCGCTAGTCGCCATACCCTCCAGGCACTTCCACCTTAAGTATGCAGCGTCGGTTAGATACGAAGCAATTTGCTTACCTACTTAATAAACCCAATAAATAATACTTCCGCACCAACTAGCAAATTCTTCAGCAGCCCAATTACTTATTTGATAAGTCCAAAACCCTGACCTTCCCGTAGCCAAAAGTTAATTATCAACTCCCACACTTTTCGCAACTAGGTCACTTATTGATTATGTCGTCAATAGAAGGTTGTGTCAATACTTCTGGTAACCTCTTATAATAGGTATAACTGAAACCATACAACTTTTGCGGTTGTGGAAAACATTAGGTATTAGGTACAATTTGGAATAATTTAGTGAGGTTTGTTTACAAAGCTGGTGGCCTGATGAAGCGGTTGCCGTTCTTTAAGGCAACCGCTTCAGGCTGAATCAGTATATATCTACCGTATAGTAAGAAGTACAGTATAGTAGTCAAAGACGGCACACTTTAGAATAAACAGGCGCTATATTATTTATTTGAAATTATCACTCAATATTATGTCCAGATTACGGTTATGCAGACTTATCAGTACGCGGCTTGACCACACATTTTTCGTGAACCATTCGAAGAAAAAACACATTCTACTAATTCCCGCATACAAAGTGTTACCTATATACAATATGCTATACGCCGTGTTATTTTTTAATTAAATTAGACACGTTGCTGTATACGTTAATAGGGATGCCTGCTATACTTATAGTTTTTTATCAAATTTGAAAAAAAGATGTGTTTTATGTTTCATACAAAATAAATTAATATTACATTGTAACTGGTTCTTTAGAAAATTGTTTAAAAACTTACACCATAATAAATTTAAAAAATTGTTTTACAATGTGCAAATCCAGCTCCTTCAAATGATACCCCACATGATCCAGTTTAAAATTTTTGCCCCCTCTTTTATCGGACATTTTTCATTGAAAATAAATTAAAATATATGAAAAATCCTCTCTCAATGTGTCTGGGTTAACTTTGTTTATAAATATTTCAAATTTCAAATCGGTAGTTTTAGTACTTAGTTCTCGAGATATTTAACGGTGTGACAGACAGACAGACTGAGTCACACCATAAGCCTTTTTTACCATTTTGGTACGGAACTAACGGAACCCTAAAAATGTATGAGTGCATGATTTGTTAATTACCTATGCCTTCATGATTTAACATTAATTCCTTAACTGTTCAAGTGTTCTGCACTCGAGGTTTCAAACGTATGCGGACGAACGCGCAATGAATGCATATTAATGGATTTAAATGTGTCAATACATTAGCCAAGCCTTCCATACACGCCATATTCACTGTATTTGCACTTATTTATCCATGCAACTATGTAGTAATCATTAAATACGCAACATATTCTATGTTATTTGCAATTACCCGTTTATCATCCATGACCTGCTTATCCGAATGCTATTAACACTATTATTATATTACTGTATTAAATGGCCAGATACCCATTTGAAAAGTCCCGGTAAAATATTTAATATCTATATACCTAATTTATTAAGAAACCCTTTTGACTTGTATCTCATCTACCAAAAAATCCACTATCTTCTATAAACTGTGTGTCGCGAATAGCTTTAGGTTAAGTTTGTATATATAATTAAGATTAATCAGTTTTAATAAATATGTTGTTTTTATTTATCATTTGACCAATCCCATAAGAGAGATTGGTCCACATATGTTATAATTGATGTTCTTGCTATTATTTACCATCCCATAAGAGAGATGGGTCTATATTTCGTATACACCGATCCCACCAAGCGATCGTACTATTGTTTATGTCATGTTGACAAAAGTGTATTATTGTTACTAAATGTAAAACTACTATTACAAATAATACTAATGTTCCAAATAAATACACCATATTCCTCCCCATTTTAAATGTAATAAATAGTCTAAGCTTATTGTTGCAATAAAGATGCGCAAGCTAGTATCGTCCACCCACCTATATGGTAGACGCGGGGAGCGTACAAATAAGGGCCCCCTTTGCTCTTAAAGTCATCCTCACCCGAATTCTCAGTTTCACGACTGAAAATTCAATTCTTACTGACGAGCAGTTCGGCTTTAGATCCGGACACTCGAGCGTCCACCAGGTGCACCGCCTCACGGAGCACATAACCTTCGGGTTTTCACGATTTAGGGGGTTAAAGACTGGTGCGATCTTTCTTGACGTTGCAAAAGCCTTCGACAAGGTCTGGCATAACGGTTTGGTATACAAACTATATCAAATCGGAATGCCGGACAGACTCGTACTCATAATACGAGATTTCCTTACGGACAGAAGCTTTTGCTACCGAATTGAGGGAACGTTATCAGACCCACACCCTATCAGGGCCGGAGTCCCGCAAGGCTCCGTCCTCTCTCCTACGCTCTATTCGTTGTTCACGAACGACTTACCTAGGCACCCGCGTGTCGAACTAGGGTTGTTCGCGGACGACACCGCGCTCTATACGACGCACACTCGCTACGACCTTATTCGGAAATACCTCCAGGATGCAATCTTTGACCTAGGCCAATGGTTTCGTCTTTGGCGTATTGAAGTGAATCCGGATAAGAGCGCAGCGATAATATTCCACCCAACAGACAATATGCCGTTGGACTCGAGGGTGGAACCGGTTCGGCTTTTCGACCAACGCATCCCGTGGGTCAATGAGGTGAAATACCTCGGCGTTACTCTCGATCGTAGACTGACTTTCCTTAGCCACATCCGTAGGGTACGAAGAAATGCGAGCTTCGTACTAGGTAGGCTTGGGGGGATGATCAACAGGTTTAGTAAGATGTCACTTAGAAATAAGCTGACGCTTTACAAGACGTGTGTTCGTCCCATAATGAGTTACTCAAGTGTGGTATTTTCCCACATGAGTAAGGCACGTCTCAAGCCGCTTCAGGTCGTACAGAATCGTTTCCTCCGTAGGGCGACTGGTGCCCCGTGGTACCAGACGAACCTCAGTCTGCACCGCGACATGAAGCTTAACTCCATGTACGGTTTCTTTAAGCAAACTGCTCGGCGTTACTTTGATAACGCCTCCCATCATAGGAATCCACTAGTCAGGAATGCTGCCAATTATTTGCCAACTCCTCCACCACCTCCGGAACTTCTTGCTCACGATTCACTGATTAGGGGTCGCTCAGTCCGGCGACCTAGGCACACACTCACGGACCCGGACGACGAAATCGCAGCCGACTTCGAAAGAAGGCGCGCTGCAATATCGTCGCCCGACGCGCCGCGTACACACCAGCGTCCCCGCCGGCGGGGTCGCCCACCCCGCGACATAGACACATTCAGTCCGTTATCGACCCGGTACCGCCGCGTACCGGATAGCATCAATCCGACCGCGATCGGACCTAGCTGAGTTTCTTGCTGGAATCTTCTCGGCTAGGTTAGGGGTAGCGAACCAGCAATAAAACTCCCAGTAGCTAGTCTTCTTACACACACCTCAGATTTGGTTGGACCCGGTCCAACCGATCTCTCTGGAGCGCAAACTCAGAAGGAGTATTCCAGAGTAGTAAATATCGTGTGATGTCGTGGAAGGGTCCTGGATTTTCCCCAGGCTACCATCCCACTTCACAGTCCGTACGCTCCAAAGCTCAGTGCATGGAGCCCCTGCCAGGTTCAAAAAAAAAAAAAAAAAAAAAAAAATCTTAAAGTCACTCATCATTCCGATTCCGGCAGCCGTTGCGTGAGGTCGTGCTCCGGTGCGCTCTCTCTCAATTGTTGTCGTAATTCGAATTCTTTCCGATCGCTCTCGCTCTTCTGCTTCCCCTCGTGGTAATTTCTCGGAATTACCTCAAGGACAGCTCGGGTGTGTTAGTTCAGACTTTCTCAAGTCTCCAGTAAGACCCGTGCGTCTCGGCCCCTCTGGAAATCCACGCTCGCAGTGGTCGCTCAGTGGATACTCGTTGAAACTGGGTGGGCTAGACACAGTGTGGTGCAATACACCTGGTGACTACCCGTTAGTTCAGACTTCTCAAGCAGTCAGTTTAGACCCGCGAGTCTCTGCCCGTTGAAAAGACCACGCTCTCAGTGGCCGTTAATGGTGGATACTATAACAGTGCCAAACGAAGCCATTGCGGGGTGGATACCACCACGAAGCCCAGTAAACTCACCCCCGTCCGATTCTCCCTCGCTTTAGGTCACATTTAGCCGACTGACACGGCGGACACGTGGACTTTTTGACTCGACTCGACACTTAGGTTCACTAGCTCGCGTGTTAGACTAGTTTTAAGTGCGGTGACTAACAGTAGCATGGACGTACAGGCTGAACTGAGTGCGTTGAGGGCAGAGATGTCCGTACTCCGGGCAAACCTCGAGCGCCAGTCTGCCGAGATCAGCACCCTGCGATCTGAAAATGATCACTTGCGTGCGGCTCTCGGCCAGGGTGACGCCGGGACTAGCCCGGACGCGGCCATGAAACCCGCAACGCAACCGGAAAAGACCACGTGCGTTCCGGCCCCTCAGGCCACCCCGGCGAACACCACGTCCGCCCCAGCCCCTCCGGCTTCCCAGGCCCCTCAGGTCGCTAAGGCTATTCAGGCCAACATGGGACCACCACCGCCGCCGCCGGCGAAGGTGTCTCCCAAGAAGAAGAAAAAAGTAAAGTCCCCGGCTCCTAAGGCCACTCCACCTACCAAAGGTGATTTCTTAAAAACGCCCCCGCCAATAAAGACAGCCGCGTCTGTCTCCTGCTCCCCTCCGGCCCATAAGGCCCGCTCCCCCCCGGACATGATCCTGCGGATATCTCGCTCCCGCTCGCCTAGGAGGCGTTCCTCCGTCCGAGTGAAGCGAGACTCCAAGGGAGTCCGCGAGTTGACCCCCAGACCACTCCTAACGACGAACAGACCAACAGACTCATCAACTGACGACCTCATCAGGCTCCTATCAGACACCGACCAGATGGACACGGATACAGACGCGGAGGATTGGCAAACGGCTGGCAGCCGTAAGGGAAAACGTTCTCGGCCAAAGTCTCCGACAGGCACGTCACCGGTCAACAAGACGGCCCGGACTCCCTCCGTCACTGCACCTTCTGTGCAGGCCCCTCCGGCCCTTAGTGCCACTCTGGCAAATGACGGGGGGTCTTTGGCTCCAGATTCAACCCCGGCGTCACCCGGCACCACAGTACACTCTGTACAGGCCCCGTCGGCCAGTAGTGCCCCTCAGGCAAGTGGCGTCGGGCCAACGCCCCCGGGGGTTGACCATAATAGGCTGGACTATTTGACCCTTATTGATGTACACAGATGGACCACTGCCAGGGCGATAGCCCAACAGCGGGGCATAAGTGTGCACAGTACGGAAATCCAGACCATGCCCTATTATGCGTTCAGGATCACGGTTCAGGGGTCCAAAAACTACCGTGCCCTGGCCGCTCTCTTCGAGGAGCTAAAACTTGACTTCAACAGGCGCACGCTTCCCGAAGAGAAAGACCACAGGGTCATCCTCCGAAATGTCCCAAGGGTCTTTTCAGAGGATGAGGTAAAGGCGGACCTTGAGAAACAGGGAATTATAGTGAGGCAGGTGTGTCGTCTTCATCATAAGACGAGAGGCAAGTACGACATCGTACTGGTGAAAACGGCGCCGGACCCGGCTATCCGTCAGGCTCTTCAAGCCATCAAAGAAGTAGTAGGAGTCTCGGTTAGGGTAGAACCTCCCAAAAAGAGGAACTACGTCACGCAGTGTCACAACTGCCAGAGATGGGGCCACAGCGCACGTGGCTGCAACTCTTCCCCCCGGTGTGTTAAGTGCGCTGGCGACCACCCGTCCCGTGATTGCAAGCGGCCCAAAGGATGCAAGGACCCGGAAGGCAGGAGGTGTCGGAACTGCTTGGACCACAAGCTCCCCCAGTTCGCCCACACGGCCAACTGGATGGGATGCCCATGTGTTCCAAAGCGGAAAGACACCCCCGGCAAACCGAAGTCCTCGCAGACTGGGGGACGTAAGCAAAGCAAGACGCAGGTGGCTCCTCAGGCGAATAACGCACAAGCGTTCCCTGCCCTCCAGGCCGTAGGGTTAGGCGCTCCTGGTAGGTCCCCACCGCCTTCAGCGGCCGCAGCTCCCACTCCGGCGCCCTCAGCGCCCTGGTCTAGGGACCCCCGCTACAGGGGTGCTCCCGCCGTTCAAGCAGGCCGGCCTGCTCAAGCTCCCCTCTCAGGGCCCATATCGGACCTCGGAAGCTTCCTCCAACATCCAGAGTGGAGGAAGCATTACGATAACTATATGGCGTCCATTAGCGCTCGCTATTTCGCTCATTATTCGGGCCTTCACGTCGCTTCTCACCAGTATGAATAGTACGACCCTCAAGCTTAAACCAAGTTCGCTGACCATTGGCGTGTATAACGCCAATGGTATAAGCCGAATGAAGGATGAGATTACACTCTTTCTTCGCGATAGATAGATAGATAGATAGATAAAAATCTTTATTCATCCACAAACAATAACATCATCACAAAAAGTATACAACTATAAAGTAAGCATAAACATTTTGACATTCACAAATTATAACAAGAAAACATGCTTGTAGACAATGTGTTGTGGTACGAACCAGGTGCTGACTCAGCATAATGCTGCGAAAAACGCAGCGCTGATCTTCCGTCAGAAACCATTACTTAAACCTAATACTTAAACCTAATACAGGACCGAACAATCAGTGCAGCACTGTCAGTCTTGTCAGTGTCTTTAAATCTGTATTTTAATTGTGTAAATATGATATAATTTGCGTATATGATGTGTACAGCAGGTAGATACTATTCAATAGTGTATGATTGTGATGTGTATAAGTATAGGATAATTTTAAAAACTAGTTATATGTGTTATGTGTGTTTAGGGTACTACGAAAATAAATTTTATAGATTATAGTTAGTATTAAGTGATATTTTAAGAGACTAGTGTATTTAGAGATAACAATGATTAGGAGTTTAGGTATCTTTTTGTATTTTTAGAAGGTGCAACCGTAAATTCGCTTTAAAACTAAATTTAGATTGCAGGCCCCGAATCGGTGGCGGTATATTATTCCAACATTTTGTGGCATAATACCTAAAACTCCCTCGAAAAGCGGCAGTACGATGTTTTGGAGCTTGTAGCATCAGAGTACGTGGGACTCGAACTGAGTGACAACTTCTGTTAGTTGCGAAAACTAGTTTATTATATAAATAGCTAGGGGATTTTGTTGTAATAGTGTCAAATAGCAAGCACGCTAACATAAGTTCTTGACGAGCCAACATTTTTAGACACTTGGCGTTATTTAGAAATGGAGTGATATGACTACGCGGAGGAACTTTATAACAAAACCTTACACAAGCGTTCTGAACCCTTTGTATCTGGCGCTGAGATCGCATCAACAAACAAGGACCATAAGCTGTAATACAGTAGTTCAACTTTGATAGAATTAAAGCCTCGCAAAGTCTTGCCCTAAGGTCAACGCTCAGAAAATCACGGATATTGTAGAGAACTTTGAGACGAAACATACAGTTTCGGACTGTTTCAGCTACGTGGCTCTCAAAGCGTAAGTGACTGTCCATCAGCACACCAAGGTTGCGTGCCTCGCTAACACGATCAATATTAACATTGTTCATTTCAATTATAGGATTTTTGGCTATGATTTTATTAGTTTGGCTCAAAGATCCAAGAACCATGTACTTTGACTTTAGGGGATTCAGAACCAAACAATTATTTGAAGCCCATTTCGAAATGCGTTTCAAGTCAGAGTTTATTTTGGTAACTGCTAAGTCCGCCTCGTTTGGATGAAAAGATAAATAAATTTGGAGGTCGTCGGCGTATAATCGGCGATCATTCCGTCGATGTTTTTCTAGTGCAGGAAACCTTTTATAAACCGTTTATGAAAAGTTTCCGAATCCCTGGTTATGAGCAGGTTAGAAATGATAGGCTCGAAAATAGGGATAAAGGGGGCACCCTCATATTCTACAAACGTAGCTTACATTGCATAAGTCTCGATCCCCCCCGACTGACAAATATGGAAGCGTCGGTCTGCCGCATATCGATGGATGGTCATCCCCCGATATCGATTGCGTCAACCTACCTTCCACCCCAACGTGACATCATACATTCTGACTTGATTAGTTTAGCGTCCTTAGGCCCCTCGGTCATCGTCGCCGGAGACCTGAATAGTAAGCACATCGAATGGGGATGCGTCGCCGGGAACCCCAACGGAACTAAGCTCAATCACCTTTTGAACGAAGGCCTCCCCTTCGATCTCCTCGTTCCCTTAGAACCAACTCACTACCCGTTTAACGTAAATCACCGACCCGACATACTCGACATAGTACTCCTAAAGAACGTAGGATTAACCCTGCGTTCTATAGAAGTATTAGACAAACTTACATCCGACCACAGGCCAGTCCTTGTGAGACTAGGACCTCACCCCAGTCACGCGGCCCCTACCAGGACACTTGTGGACTGGGAAAAGGTACGCGAAAGTCTCCTAAAGACAGACTCCCCCCTACTTAGAGACATCCCTGACAATATTACCACAACTCAACAGACTGACCAAGCGATCGACTCATTTACCAGTTACCTCAACGCTGTAAAAAGCGAATGCTCAAGGGAGGTGTCGGCCGAGGTAAACCAACGCCGCCCCCTGCCAAGGGAATTGAGAGAGCTGTTAACTAAGAAAAATCGCTTCATCAAAACTTGCTCAAACTTCCCTTCCCCCGAAAACCGGCAAATCCTGAGGGCCTTGAATATCGAGACCAAACAGAGAATTGCAGAGTTTCGGGAGAACGATTTCAGGCAACTGATGGGGGAGATAGGGCCTAGTCACCACGCATACTGGAAACTAGCTCGATCTCTCAAATCGGACGGCCATTGGTCAATTCCCCCCTTGGATCGCCCGGATCACCCGACACCCGCGCTCGAGGACAGTGAGAAAGCTGAATGCCTAGCCAGTAGTTTAGAATCCCAATGTTCGCCTAGCCTCCTGCCTGCCGATGAAGCCCATGTCGAGAGGGTAAATTCAGAGGTGGAAAGGAGATCGCGTCTTCCCGTAACTTCACCCTTAGTACCGGTGTCGGTTAAGGAAGTCAGTGATAGGGTTAGGGCACTCCGCGTAAAGAAGTCACCAGGTGCGGACGGCATATCAAACCGCATGCTGAGGCTTCTACCCGCTCATCTCATCCTCATTCTGGTTGGCATCTTCAATGCCGCCCTGGCCAATAGTCACTTTCCAGCCGCGTGGAAACGTGCAACGGTCATCGGGATCGCGAAGCCGGGAAAACCCCGGCGTTCGCCCGCCTCGTATAGGCCCATCAGCTTACTTAGCTCGCTTGCGAAGCTATATGAGCGCATCATCCTCACCCGAATTCTCAGTTTCACGACTGAAAATTCAATTCTTACTGACGAGCAGTTCGGCTTTAGATCCGGACACTCGAGCGTCCACCAGGTGCACCGCCTCACGGAGCACATAACCTTCGGGTTTTCGCGATTTAGGGGGTTAAAGACTGGTGCGATCTTTCTTGACGTTGCAAAAGCCTTCGACAAGGTCTGGCATAACGGTTTGGTATACAAACTATATCAAATCGGAATGCCGGACAGACTCGTACTCATAATACGAGATTTCCTTACGGACAGAAGCTTTTGCTACCGAATTGAGGGAACGTTATCAGACCCACACCCTATCAGGGCCGGAGTCCCGCAAGGCTCCGTCCTCTCTCCTACGCTCTATTCGTTGTTCACGAACGACTTACCTAGGCACCCGCGTGTCGAACTAGGGTTGTTCGCGGACGACACCGCGCTCTATACGACGCACACTCGCTACGACCTTATTCGGAAATACCTCCAGGATGCAATCTTTGACCTAGGCCAATGGTTTCGTCTTTGGCGTATTGAAGTGAATCCGGATAAGAGCGCAGCGATAATATTCCACCCAACAGACAATATGCCGTTGGACTCGAGGGTGGAACCGGTTCGGCTTTTCGACCAACGCATCCCGTGGGTCAATGAGGTGAAATACCTCGGCGTTACTCTCGATCGTAGACTGACTTTCCTTAGCCACATCCGTAGGGTACGAAGAAATGCGAGCTTCGTACTAGGTAGGCTTGGGGGGATGATCAACAGGTTTAGTAAGATGTCACTTAGAAATAAGCTGACGCTTTACAAGACGTGTGTTCGTCCCATAATGAGTTACTCAAGTGTGGTATTTTCCCACATGAGTAAGGCACGTCTCAAGCCGCTTCAGGTCGTACAGAATCGTTTCCTCCGTAGGGCGACTGGTGCCCCGTGGTACCAGACGAACCTCAGTCTGCACCGCGACATGAAGCTTAACTCCATGTACGGTTTCTTTAAGCAAACTGCTCGGCGTTACTTTGATAACGCCTCCCATCATAGGAATCCACTAGTCAGGAATGCTGCCAATTATTTGCCAACTCCTCCACCATCTCCGGAACTTCTTGCTCACGATTCACTGATTAGGGGTCGCTCAGTCCGGCGACCTAGGCACACACTCACGGACCCGGACGACGAAATCGCAGCCGACTTCGAAAGAAGGCGCGCTGCAATATCGTCGCCCGACGCGCCGCGTACACACCAGCGTCCCCGCCGGCGGGGTCGCCCACCCCGCGACATAGACACATTCAGTCCGTTATCGACCCGGTACCGCCGCGTACCGGATAGCATCAATCCGACCGCGATCGGACCTAGCTGAGTTTCTTGCTGGAATCTTCTCGGCTAGGTTAGGGGTAGCGAACCAGCAATAAAACTCCCAGTAGCTAGTTTTCTTACACACACCTCAGATTTGGTTGGACCCGGTCCAACCGATCTCTCTGGAGCGCAAACTCAGAAGGAGTATTCCAGAGTAGTAAATATCGTGTGATGTCGTGGAAGGGTCCTGGATTTTCCCCAGGCTACCATCCCACTTCACAGTCCGTACGCTCCAAAGCTCAGTGCATGGAGCCCCTGCCAGGTTCAAAAAAAAAAAAAAAAAAAAAATCTTAAAGTCACTATGATTCCGATTCCGGCAGCCGTTGCGTGAGGTCGTGCTCCGGTGCGCTCTCTCTCAATTGTTGTCGTAATTCGAATTCTTTCCGATCGCTCTGCGCTCTCGCTCTTCTGCTTCCCCTCGTGGTAATTTCTCGGAATTACCTCAAGGACAGCTCGGGTGTGTTAGTTCAGACTTTCTCAAGTCTCCAGTAAGACCCGTGCGTCTCGGCCCCTCTGGAAATCCACGCTCGCAGTGGTCGCTCAGTGGATACTCGTTGAAACTGGGTGGGCTAGACACAGTGTGGTGCAATACACCTGGTGACTACCCGTTAGTTCAGACTTCTCAAGCAGTCAGTTTAGACCCGCGAGTCTCTGCCCGTTGAAAAGACCACGCTCTCAGTGGCCGTTAATGGTGGATACTATAACAGTGCCAAACGAAGCCATTGCGGGGTGGATACCACCACGAAGCCCAGTAAACTCACCCCCGTCCGATTCTCCCTCGCTTTAGGTCACATTTAGCCGACTGACACGGCGGACACGTGGACTTTTTGACTCGACTCGACACTTAGGTTCACTAGCTCGCGTGTTAGACTAGTTTTAAGTGCGGTGACTAACAGTAGCATGGACGTACAGGCTGAACTGAGTGCGTTGAGGGCAGAGATGTCCGTACTCCGGGCAAACCTCGAGCGCCAGTCTGCCGAGATCAGCACCCTGCGATCTGAAAATGATCACTTGCGTGCGGCTCTCGGCCAGGGTGACGCCGGGACTAGCCCGGACGCGGCCATGAAACCCGCAACGCAACCGGAAAAGACCACGTGCGTTCCGGCCCCTCAGGCCACCCCGGCGAACACCACGTCCGCCCCAGCCCCTCCGGCTTCCCAGGCCCCTCAGGTCGCTAAGGCTATTCAGGCCAACATGGGACCACCACCGCCGCCGCCGGCGAAGGTGTCTCCCAAGAAGAAGAAAAAAGTAAAGTCCCCGGCTCCTAAGGCCACTCCACCTACCAAAGGTGATTTCTTAAAAACGCCCCCGCCAATAAAGACAGCCGCGTCTGTCTCCTGCTCCCCTCCGGCCAATAAGGCCCGCTCCCCCCCGGACATGATCCTGCGGATATCTCGCTCCCGCTCGCCTAGGAGGCGTTCCTCCGTCCGAGTGAAGCGAGACTCCAAGGGAGTCCGCGAGTTGACCCCCAGACCACTCCTAACGACGAACAGACCAACAGACTCATCAACTGACGACCTCATCAGGCTCCTATCAGACACCGACCAGATGGACACGGATACAGACGCGGAGGATTGGCAAACGGCTGGCAGCCGTAAGGGAAAACGTTCTCGGCCAAAGTCTCCGACAGGCACGTCACCGGTCAACAAGACGGCCCGGACTCCCTCCGTCACTGCACCTTCTGTGCAGGCCCCTCCGGCCCGTAGTGCCACTCTGGCAAATGACGGGGGGTCTTTGGCTCCAGATTCAACCCCGGCGTCACCCGGCACCACAGTACACTCTGTACAGGCCCCGTCGGCCAGTAGTGCCCCTCAGGCAAGTGGCGTCGGGCCAACGCCCCCGGGGGTTGACCATAATAGGCTGGACTATTTGACCCTTATTGATGTACACAGATGGACCACTGCCAGGGCGATAGCCCAACAGCGGGGCATAAGTGTGCACAGTACGGAAATCCAGACCATGCCCTATTATGCGTTCAGGATCACGGTTCAGGGGTCCAAAAACTACCGTGCCCTGGCCGCTCTCTTCGAGGAGCTAAAACTTGACTTCAACAGGCGCACGCTTCCCGAAGAGAAAGACCACAGGGTCATCCTCCGAAATGTCCCAAGGGTCTTTTCAGAGGATGAGGTAAAGGCGGACCTTGAGAAACAGGGAATTATAGTGAGGCAGGTGTGTCGTCTTCATCATAAGACGAGAGGCAAGTACGACATCGTAATGGTGAAAACGGCGCCGGACCCGGCTATCCGTCAGGCTCTTCAAGCCATCAAAGAAGTAGTAGGAGTCTCGGTTAGGGTAGAACCTCCCAAAAAGAGGAACTACGTCACGCAGTGTCACAACTGCCAGAGATGGGGCCACAGCGCACGTGGCTGCAACTCTTCCCCCCGGTGTGTTAAGTGCGCTGGCGACCACCCGTCCCGTGATTGCAAGCGGCCCAAAGGATGCAAGGACCCGGAAGGCAGGAGGTGTCGGAACTGCTTGGACCACAAGCTCTCCCAGTTCGCCCACACGGCCAACTGGATGGGATGCCCATGTGTTCCAAAGCGGAAAGACACCCCCGGCAAACCGAAGTCCTCGCAGACTGGGGGACGTAAGCAAAGCAAGACGCAGGTGGCTCCTCAGGCGAATAACGCACAAGCGTTCCCTGCCCTCCAGGCCGTAGGGTTAGGCGCTCCTGGTAGGACCCCGCCGCCTTCAGCGGCCGCAGCTCCCACTCCGGCGCCCTCAGCGCCCTGGTCTAGGGACCCCCGCTACAGGGGTGCTCCCGCCGTTCAAGCAGGCCGGCCTGCTCAAGCTCCCCTCTCAGGGCCCATATCGGACCTCGGAAGCTTCCTCCAACATCCAGAGTGGAGGAAGCATTACGATAACTATATGGCGTCCATTAGCGCTCGCTATTTCGCTCATTATTCGGGCCTTCACGTCGCTTCTCACCAGTATGAATAGTACGACCCTCAAGCTTAAACCAAGTTCGCTGACCATTGGCGTGTATAACGCCAATGGTATAAGCCGAATGAAGGATGAGATTACACTCTTTCTTCGCGATCATTCCGTCGATGTTTTTCTAGTGCAGGAAACCTTTTATAAACCGTTTATGAAAAGTTTCCGAATCCCTGGTTATGAGCAGGTTAGAAATGATAGGCTCGAAAATAGGGATAAAGGGGGCACCCTCATATTCTACAAACGTAGCTTACATTGCATAAGTCTCGATCCCCCCCGACTGACAAATATGGAAGCGTCGGTCTGCCGCATATCGATGGATGGTCATCCCCCGATATCGATTGCGTCAACCTACCTTCCACCCCAACGTGACATCATACATTCTGACTTGATTAGTTTAGCGTCCTTAGGCCCCTCGGTCATCGTCGCCGGAGACCTGAATAGTAAGCACGTCGAATGGGGATGCGTCGCCGGGAACCCCAACGGAACTAAGCTCAATCACCTTTTGAACGAAGGCCTCCCCTTCGATCTCCTCGTTCCCTTAGAACCAACTCACTACCCGTTTAACGTAAATCACCGACCCGACATACTCGACATAGTACTCCTAAAGAACGTAGGATTAACCCTGCGTTCTATAGAAGTATTAGACAAACTTACATCCGACCACAGGCCAGTCCTTGTGAGACTAGGACCTCACCCCAGTCACGCGGCCCCTACCAGGACACTTGTGGACTGGGAAAAGGTACGCGAAAGTCTCCTAAAGACAGACTCCCCCCTACTTAGAGACATCCCTGACAATATTACCACAACTCAACAGACTGACCAAGCGATCGACTCATTTACCAGTTACCTCAACGCTGTAAAAAGCGAATGCTCAAGGGAGGTGTCGGCCGAGGTAAACCAACGCCGCCCCCTGCCAAGGGAATTGAGAGAGCTGTTAACTAAGAAAAATCGCTTCATCAAAACTTGCTCAAACTTCCCTTCCCCCGAAAACCGGCAAATCCTGAGGGCCTTGAATATCGAGACCAAACAGAGAATTGCAGAGTTTCGGGAGAACGATTTCAGGCAACTGATGGGGGAGATAGGGCCTAGTCACCACGCATACTGGAAACTAGCTCGATCTCTCAAATCGGACGGCCATTGGTCAATTCCCCCCTTGGATCGCCCGGATCACCCGACACCCGCGCTCGAGGACAGTGAGAAAGCTGAATGCCTAGCCAGTAGTTTAGAATCCCAATGTTCGCCTAGCCTCCTGCCTGCCGATGAAGCCCATGTCGAGAGGGTAAATTCAGAGGTGGAAAGGAGTTCGCGTCTTCCCGTAACTTCACCCTTAGTACCGGTGTCGGTTAAGGAAGTCAGTGATAGGGTTAGGGCACTCCGCGTAAAGAAGTCACCAGGTGCGGACGGCATATCAAACCGCATGCTGAGGCTTCTACCCGCTCATCTCATCCTCATTCTGGTTGGCATCTTCAATGCCGCCCTGGCCAATAGTCACTTTCCAGCCGCGTGGAAACGTGCAACGGTCATCGGGATCGCGAAGCCGGGAAAACCCCGGCGTTCGCCCGCCTCGTATAGGCCCATCAGCTTACTTAGCTCGCTTGCGAAGCTATATGAGCGCATCATCCTCACCCGAATTCTCAGTTTCACGACTGAAAATTCAATTCTTACTGACGAGCAGTTCGGCTTTAGATCCGGACACTCGAGCGTCCACCAGGTGCACCGCCTCACGGAGCACATAACCTTCGGGTTTTCACGATTTAGGGGGTTAAAGACTGGTGCGATCTTTCTTGACGTTGCAAAAGCCTTCGACAAGGTCTGGCATAACGGTTTGGTATACAAACTATATCAAATCGGAATGCCGGACAGACTCGTACTCATAATACGAGATTTCCTTACGGACAGAAGCTTTTGCTACCGAATTGAGGGAACGTTATCAGACCCACACCCTATCAGGGCCGGAGTCCCGCAAGGCTCCGTCCTCTCTCCTACGCTCTATTCGTTGTTCACGAACGACTTACCTAGGCACCCGCGTGTCGAACTAGGGTTGTTCGCGGACGACACCGCGCTCTATACGACGCACACTCGCTACGACCTTATTCGGAAATACCTCCAGGATGCAATCTTTGACCTAGGCCAATGGTTTCGTCTTTGGCGTATTGAAGTGAATCCGGATAAGAGCGCAGCGATAATATTCCACCCAACAGACAATATGCCGTTGGACTCGAGGGTGGAACCGGTTCGGCTTTTCGACCAACGCATCCCGTGGGTCAATGAGGTGAAATACCTCGGCGTTACTCTCGATCGTAGACTGACTTTCCTTAGCCACATCCGTAGGGTACGAAGAAATGCGAGCTTCGTACTAGGTAGGCTTGGGGGGATGATCAACAGGTTTAGTAAGATGTCACTTAGAAATAAGCTGACGCTTTACAAGACGTGTGTTCGTCCCATAATGAGTTACTCAAGTGTGGTATTTTCCCACATGAGTAAGGCACGTCTCAAGCCGCTTCAGGTCGTACAGAATCGTTTCCTCCGTAGGGCGACTGGTGCCCCGTGGTACCAGACGAACCTCAGTCTGCACCGCGACATGAAGCTTAACTCCATGTACGGTTTCTTTAAGCAAACTGCTCGGCGTTACTTTGATAACGCCTCCCATCATAGGAATCCACTAGTCAGGAATGCTGCCAATTATTTGCCAACTCCTCCACCACCTCCGGAACTTCTTGCTCACGATTCACTGATTAGGGGTCGCTCAGTCCGGCGACCTAGGCACACACTCACGGACCCGGACGACGAAATCGCAGCCGACTTCGAAAGAAGGCGCGCTGCAATATCGTCGCCCGACGCGCCGCGTACACACCAGCGTCCCCGCCGGCGGGGTCGCCCACCCCGCGACATAGACACATTCAGTCCGTTATCGACCCGGTACCGCCGCGTACCGGATAGCATCAATCCGACCGCGATCGGACCTAGCTGAGTTTCTTGCTGGAATCTTCTCGGCTAGGTTAGGGGTAGCGAACCAGCAATAAAACTCCCAGTAGCTAGTTTTCTTACACACACCTCAGATTTGGTTGGACCCGGTCCAACCGATCTCTCTGGAGCGCAAACTCAGAAGGAGTATTCCAGAGTAGTAAATATCGTGTGATGTCGTGGAAGGGTCCTGGATTTTCCCCAGGCTACCATCCCACTTCACAGTCCGTACGCTCCAAAGCTCAGTGCATGGAGCCCCTGCCAGGTTCAAAAAAAAATAAAAAATAAAAATAAAAAAAATAAAAAATCTTAAAGTCACTACAGTCACTTACTACATCCGACCGCCGGAGCGGTGGACCCGGGCACTACCCCGGTCCCTACTACACCAGCCACAACTCGGATGACCACCAGACGCAAGCTGAACACGCCGTAGCCGGGCCCGGGGGGCCCGCTGCGGTGCGCCACTAGCTGTTCCAAGCAAGAGGGATATTAGCAGAACACGCCGTAGCCGGGCTAATGAGGCCCGCTGCGGTGCACCGTTTGCCGCATAGCCGAAACTAAAATAGACGGCAAAATTCGACCGTACCCATTGACATGGGACGAGAACCCGACACAGTCGTCAAAGCCAATGTGCGAACACGACAAAACACATCCCCATCACCAACGGGGTGTCGTTTAGCCATCAGTCAGTCTTAAAGTCAGTTCTACAAGTCACTCTACAACAACTCCCGCGCCTCTGCTTATACGGCGCGCTTAAAACTTACTATGAGTTTTATTTCATCCAACCTGGTATCCTGGTAACAAGGCGGTAACAAGAGGCAACGGGCAGCTGAGCATCGGCCAGAGCAACGGGTCTTCTATCTGCATAATTTTATGGAGATTAAAGTCTGCACTCCACACTGTGCTTTTTTTAAAGGGTCCATTCCTTAGTTTAAATTAAGTTAATTTTTCAAAGACACTAGTATTATAATTAACTCTACTTTTAAGATAATCACAAATTTCATCTGATAAGGTACCTATTTGCAAGTGTGTAAACGGAGTATGAGTATTCGACATGACATTGATATGATATGTCATAGTTGTCACTTACTTAGTTAATTTCATTGTAATGCCCATTTTACATAAGCGTGTGATGCAACAGGGTATTATTTTGTATGAAAAATATTTAAAATAAAAAAGATCCAATTTAATAAAACTAACTAACTACCTATGCCATTGTGTTCCCTTAAATGTACTTAGCTAAATATGTCGAAGTTAAAGCAATTCACTGATGATCACAACTTGAACACTGCATTTATTGCGACGCGCGTCGTGATCAGTAAGGACATTAATGTATTTATGCTCAAGTTCTATTTATGTACCTACCTAAACTCTCGAGTAAACAGCGCATGCCTCTTCAAAATAAGGAAAAGATAAGGGTTACGTAAAGTAAATACAGGAACTATAAACGGTACGGTCGAGAATATACTCGTATATGTGTTGAATAAATACGATTACTGCAATTAAGTCTCCGGAGTAAATCAGCTTATTGACCACAACCAGGGATCCAGGGACTATGGAATATTATTTGGATAAAATCTAAGTTATTTAGGGACTACCTTGTCTCGTGAATCGCAGTATCAGATCATAAATGAGGATTAAAGCTTCCAAATAACAACCAAAATTAGTGGGGTTCTTATGTAAATAATTATGTATTCGATCGAAAGCCGAAACTGATTCGATCTTGGAATTCTGTGACTAACCATACAATAATCCAACTCTGTTTTATGGAAAAACTTACGTTGGTATATTTTTTTTACACCAAACTATTTAGGCTAAGCTACATCCTTACAACTTGTAAGCTACCGTGGAGCCATCATAGCAAAGAGACGATATAAACATAATCTTAAGGACTTTTTCTTATTAATATACTTAAACCGGGTTACTCACGTCTATAAAGTCGAAAATAGCTCGACATGTGTGTGCGCAGAGCAATCGCGGCAAGCGCTTCTCACTCATGATTATGGGGCGCGGACCGTCCCGAAACATGTCGAGCTATTTTCGACTTTATAGACGTGAGTAACCCGGTTTAAGTATATTAATATGTCTAATACTCACGGGAGTTTTCTATTTAAGACTTTTTCTTATGTATCCGTACTGGAAATGATTCAATAGTGGCCTAGGGCGCCAACTGGTTGAATATACGCACGTCAAGATATCACGATCACGCCACTAGAATGATATCATGATTGGGAACAAGGATTCAACATTGATGTGTTTCCAATAACACCATCAGCAAGAAGACACATTCAAGTGGGGATTTATTTTTGGACATGACCATTAAACACCAGATACAGTTTATGGCTGATGGAACGCCAGAGGTTCGGATGGGCCCGAACATTTCGACAGTCAAGGTCGACTTATATTTAGACTGGTGATCGCTTTAATGTGTATGCTTTTACGCCGCGTTTTTCAAGTACTTATAATTTTTGCAACATGGTGTAAACCGTAGAAAATTGATTGATATGAACACAACAGTCTCAAATGTTGTTGCATATTCCGAATCTCGTTCAAAACAAAGTGGAATTTTGAAGAGACAAGGGAAAACGTAAGAACCATTACCTATAGTGGCAATCAATAATAAAATAGGTATAGGTAATATTGATAAGTAGGGCTTCCAAATACCGAACCTTTCGCGATACCGGTATTAATACCGGAATGGACGACTACAATACCGGGATCCCGGGATCCCGGGATTTTCCGAAAAAAATGGAAACGAAGAATTTTGGAAAGTAAGATACTTTCTAAGTAAGATCTTTTCAAAACATTTTGACATTTTAATCTGAAAAAGAACTTCTAAAACTCTTGCCAAGAGAAAATACAATAGTAGCCCTTGTTTGCATGAGAAAACTCGCAATATTTCTAAACGTTTGAGCAAAGCACAAATGTGATTTTTTCATAAATTTATTTGTTAGCTTTTAGAACGTGTCTTCATCGAGGTAGTTCATAAAAGCTGTCATTGTCATGCAAGTATTTGCATGAAGTTAACTCATATTTTCATCCAATATTTAGCCATGTCAGCAGTTATTAAGCATCTTGCCTGCACAGTCCCAGTAGTCACAGTCCCTGAAGGCCTAGTATAAAAGTTGTAGACATTAACTCCTCGACCGCGTTAGCGTATCGAGGGGTCAAAATACTCAAAATATGAAAGTTGCCGGATGATTTAAATAAACGGCAAACATAATTTGAACTCCCGATACGCTAACGCGGTCGAGAAGTTAATGTCGTACAATTTTTATACTAGGCCTTCAGTAGTCCCAGTACCGATGCCTTGACAACGTTAAATTTAAAGCATTGAATATGTGATCTATTTATTGCTCTATTAGGGCCAGTTGCATAAGCCACATCACCCTGAGTTAAGCATTTTTTTGTATAGAATTTGAATGCTTAACTCCGGGTTAGTGGCTGACCCTGGGTGATGCAAGTGGGTCTTAGAATTTTAATAAATTAGAGATTTCGTAGCAGCATTTTTCAAACCATGTATGACATGTTGTTTTAAGTTGCATAATCTAATCAATCGAGAATTGATTAGATTGGTTCAAATCAGGAGTGGTATAAACTACAGCATAATTTGTAGCTATAACATACACAGTCAACATTATTCGTTGAGCACAGATAACCTAGGTATTAGCTACATAACTTGCCGCACCACGTACCGCTTAAAGACAGTTAACAGCTGTAGAGCAATTGTGAGACGCAAGATATACGCGTGCAAAGCTCCGTGGTGATGCCAAATGTTACCATTTCGATGGCTATTTTGGGTTAATTTTGCATATTTTCTTAATTTATAAAAATACCGGGATACCGGGAAATCTGCTCTGAAAAAGGCGGTATCCCGCGGGATACCGGTATTGAAAGCCCTATTGATAGGTAATATGTGCCACATTGTTGTTTACAGATTACGTAACTGTGACCAATCCGGTGACTGAATGAAAGCGGATAGATAGCACTTATAACAAGGGTATCTAATCAAGATTTAGAAACATAAACGGTTAAACGGCTAAGTACCTACCTAGATGAATCGGATGCCGGGTATAAATACATATTTTTCATAAGCTAAGATTTTAAAAACCGGTCAAGTGCAAGTCAGAATCGCGCCTTTGGGGCCATACCACCACAACAATTACTTTTAATGATTTGATGACGCTTGACCAGTTTGAAAGCTTTATTTCTGTCCGGTACGAGTATGCACATACCGTTTGTATATCTATGCACTTTATAGATATGTTGTAAATTTTAACTATCAAGCTATACGGGTCATTAGAGAGCCCGCAGACCGATAGTTTATTTATTCCATTACTTTTTAATTTCAATATTTTGGTTGTTATTTGCGCCTATAAAGTTTCCTGCCACGCAGGCAGAAACGACGGCGAACGGACAACAAGGATTTAGTACCTAATATCTGTTTGCCATCCTTCGGGCACGGACGGAACCCTAAAAACATGTTGGCAATAACATACCTGACCTTGAAAAACTTGTTTCGCAACAGATAGCATGTAGCGTTACGTAACTAATGCAAATAAGAGTAGCGAATGAAAAAAAAATTAAAACGTTCCGTTTGTATTTCAATTTCTGATAAGATAGAGAGCGTTTTGCGCAGTTATTCAATTTCCAAATGGAATGTAAACAGTAGATAGTGCACATTCGGTCTCGTGGTAACAGTTGAGCAGCCTTGAGAAAACTTAACATTGTTCGACCCAATAGTACCTTCGAGTACCCACTATGACCTACTTTTATATATATTTCTGGTGTTGATGCCGTTTGACATTGGCATTGATAAGAATCTATATTTTTCGAACATTTCGCTATAAAAATTTATACGAAAAATGGGTTTCTGTGGCGGACCGATTGTAACAGACCTAATAAGAATTTAATGGTGGTGGTCGGGGGTTTCGAATAATGTGTTGTCGTCCAAATGAGTCCTGTGAATTCATAATCACATTAGGAATATGAAAAAAAAGATCATATGAATGTGTCACCTTTCTATTTACCTCTGATTCTAAAACGTATAAATACTCAACAATCGAAAAGGTATGCAGATTCTAAACACTGACTACTTATTCAACAAAGTCTATAACTAAAATTTACTTATTGCGCAGTAGTCGCGGTTCCGATGTTGTCAATACCAATGGCATAATTTACAATAATTTCCTGTCAAAATTATTAATGTAATATGTGTAAAGTTGCATGTTTTTACTGTGATTGTAAGCCCTACTGTTCAAGTTACTGGGTCGCTTTTATTCTTTAAGCCTGCAGTGAACGTCCGCGTTAAGAAAAGGCCCCTATATTTATAAAATTATATCATCATCATCATCATTTCAGCCGAAAGACGTCCACTGCTGGACATAGGCCTCCCCCAAAGATTTCCACAATGACCGGTCCTGCGCCACCCGCATCCAGCGGACTCCTGCGACCTTCACCAGGTCATCAGTCCACCTTGCGGGGGGCCTGCCCACGCTGCGCCTTCCGGTACGCGGTCGCCACTCGAGAACCTTTCCGCCCCAACGGCCATCGGTTCTACGTGCAATGTGCCCCGCCCACTGCCACTTAAGTTTAGCGATTCGGAGAGCTATATCGGTTACTTTGGTTCTGCTGCGGATGGTCTCATTTCTGATACGATCTCGCAGAGAGACTCCTAGCATAGCTCTCTCCATCGCCCTTTGAGTGACTTTGAGCCTTCTTATGAGGCCCATTGTAAGCGACCACGTTTCAGTACCGTATGTCATCACTGGCAACACACACTGATCGAAGACTTTCATCTTCAGGCACTGCGGAATATTGGACGAAAAGATGTGTCGCAGCTTCCCGAACGCTGCCCAACCGAGTCGGATTCGACGATTAACCTCTTTCTCGAAATTGGACCTACCTAACTGGACAGTTTGTCCAAGGTACGAGTATATATAATCGTCTACAACTTCGAGTGTAAAGTCTCCGATTGTCAGTGGAGTTGGTGCTACATGGATATTCGACATGATTTTCGTCTTATCCATGTTCATCTTAAGACCAACTCGCCCGGAGGTTCTACTGAGGCTAACAAGCATCGTACTTAAATCCTCCATGGTCTCAGCCAAGACTACTATATCGTCAGCAAATCGAAGGTGAGTGAGGTACTCGCCGTTTACATTGATGCCTAGCCTTCTCCAGTCCAGAGTCTTGAAAACGTCCTCCAGTGCAGCGGTAAACAGCTTAGGAGAGATGACATCTCCCTGCCTGACTCCCCGCTGCAGCGGAATAGGCTTCGAGTTCTGGTCTTGGAGTCGGACTGACATAGTGGCGCTCTCGTACAAACACTTCAACACTTCGATATAGCGGTAGTCTACTTGGCACCGTTGGAGAGATTGTAGTACCGCCCAGGTTTCGATCGAATCAAAGGCTTTCTCGTAGTCTACAAACGCTAAACAGAGGGGCAGATTATACTCCTCGGTCTTCTGTATAACCTGACGAAGTGTATGAATGTGGTCTACGGTACTAAAGCCTCTTCGGAAACCGGCTTGTTCGGGAGGCTGGAAGTCATCAAGCCTGCGTGCGAGACGATTCGTAATGACTCTTGAAAACAGCTTATAGACATGGCTCAGAAGTGAGATGGGTCGGTAGTTCTTCAGTAAGGCGTTGTCGCCTTTTTTGAAGAACAGTACCACCACACCTCCGCTCCATGCCTTTGGCGTTCTCCCTTCTAGTAAGACGGAATTGAACAACTTCTGAAGGGCCGTAAGGACCGGTTTACCACCCGCCTTCAGAAGTTCGGCTGTAATTCCGTCTTCACCAGGCGCCTTGTTGTTTTTGAGCTGTTTAAGAGCCATACTAATCTCGTACAGGCTGATGTCCGGGATGTCTTCGGTATAGTGTCGGGCCAGTCTAGCTCTAGGGTCTTCCGCCAGACCAACTTCGGGTCTGCTAGTAGACGTGTATAGCTGTCCATAAAAGCTCTCTATCTCACTCAGAAGCTCAGGTTTGGATGTGATGATTCTACCATCCTCAGTTTTTAACTTAGCGAGCTGGCTTTGCCCAACAGACAGATAAAATTATATGCCATCGCTTTAAAATTACTGTGGATTATTGCTACCACAATATGCCGTTACCGTGCACAACAATAAATAGTTTGATTGAACCACAATATCAATCTCCTGTTTACATCTTCTGCTTCATCGTGGACATGATGACACCATGATAGAGTGAGTAAAAAGATGCCATTATTTCTAATAATTTTTGACTGGCAAAGCTGGATTTTTGATCTGAAACTAAATAATGTTTCATCTCGTATTAGTTTTCCTATTGAAGCCGTTTCAATCGTTTGAACATGTATGATGAAAAATTAATCATAGATTAAACGAGATAAAGTGATTCTATAGAACCTGTCAAAATGAAATCAATGGCAGCTACACGCATGAATTGTGTCATCATCATCAGCATCAAGTTCCTTACGTTTACTTAACCTGTATTTCACGAAACATGAAAATAGCGAGAGAAAATAGTAAAACTATTTGTAATGCTCCGCTTACTTAAGTGGATTACCTAATTCTTAATTCTATCTATTTAATTTATATACCTACAAAAATAAGGAAAACATCAAAACATGAAAATAGCGAGAGCGTGCACATTAACCTAAAAGTAGAAAAAGAATTTTAGTCATAGCAGTAGCTAAGCACGCGAACATTTTACACGACATTATTTTTGTCTACAATGTAAGATAAAGCCGATAAAGGGTGAGTACTATTAAATTGTCGCAATTTGAATAAAGGTTAAAACAATAAAATAATATACAATAAAACTAAAAATGTTTATTATTGCTAAGTTTATGACAAAATAGGCCAGCTAAAACAATTTTACTGTTTGTCTAGAGCACGACGAGAAAATTCTCGGACCTTACTCTTGACCCGACTCATAGAATTTTGCACGGAATCATTTGTGATAAGTTTAGTACATTTAATCCACTTTCTTTTGAAATCTGCCAATGATGTGGCCGGTTGGCATATTTTCCGCAATTTTGTTTTTATATTTGCCCAGTATTTTTCTATCGGCCGTAATTCTGGGCAATTTGGCGGATTTTTTTCCTTTGGTACAACATTCACAGCATTCAAATTATACCAATCCATAGCTCTAGATGAATAATGACAACTTGCCAAATCTGGCCAAAATAATGTCGAACAATTGTGCTTTTTAATAAGTGGTAACAACATTTTCTTTAGGCATTCGGATATATAAATATCTGTGTTAATTGTGCCAGTGGTTACAAAAGGCGAACTTCTCATGCCGCACTGGCAAATCGCTTGCCACACGAGGAACTTTTTGGCAAATTTCTCGACTGGAATCACTTTTTCTGATTCAGGCAGACCCAAGATGTTGCGGGAAGAAAAGTATTGATTACCTGGTATTGATTTGAAATCAGCCTTTACATACGTTTCGTCATCAATAATTAAGCAACCTGTATTTTGAACCAACAAAGCGTACAGTAATCTAGAACGTCGAACTGCTCGATTATACTGATCAACCGTTCTCTTCGGAGCTTTTTGTTTTTTGTAAGTAACAATACCGTAGTATTTTTTATTTTTTGTACATTACTTTGGCTTGTTCCAACTTTTTTGGACACATCTCGGGACGAAATAGCTGGATTGTGATCAAACAGCTTGCACACTTTTGATTCCAATTTTTTGTTCCGTTTTCTTGTCGGATGACCCACTCGCTGCTTTCTTTCAGTAGTTTTACCTTGTTTTAGCTTTTTTATGGTTCTTTGCACTGTTCTTCGAGATGTATTGCACGTTTTTGCAAGTTCCAAGGTATACGGGGATTCATTGTGAATTTTTGCAAAATTAAATCGCGAACGCTTTTTTCCTTTAAAGACATCTTGAAAGATAAAAACAAGAGACTGCTTTTTTTAAAGAATAAAATATGCCAATACATTCTTGAAATATAATAAGTTTTACCAAAAAAGGCTGAGAGTCTAGAAAAAAAAACGGAATATGTTAGCGACAATTTAATAGTACTCACCCTTTAAGTTAATTATATAAATGGTTATGAACAAAACAGTACAATCATATTCAGGCAAGGTATTCGAGGAGTCCGAGGATAGAAGCTAAGATGATAATTGCATATAACAACGCTATCCAAAAAGAAAAAATGTATCGTAATGATGACATACTTATATTATACTCTATATGGATTGGACACCAAACTACGTGATATTTTCGATACAATATTGAAGTTTGGTTATCTTGTCGATCAGTTTGGCTGGGTTGAATAGTGTTATCATCACCATTTACCAATAGAAGTCCTAATTCAAATATAAGTAGTAGTTTACTAGTGACAGTAGTAGCGACATAGTTAAATGATAAAACGGTCCAATATATGTACAGCCTGAGCCAAACATCACCTTGTGTATTACTCAGCAAAATGCATTATTATTTAGAGCAGAAGCAATACTAAATACAAAAAACATTAATGAGTGGAAGTTAGCCCTTATGTAATTTAGTTGTTTACAACTCGACATAAACAACACAGTTGTCGATGTGTGCAAACTGGGTCAAAGCGAGACGTGTAGCTGTGTGTGTGCATCAGCTGACGGCCGCCGGAGGTCGTTGCCCCCTAGCAATGAGGACGACGACCCCCTTACATCGCATCCCCTAATTGGCAAGGTGAATAGGGTTTGTATTTATATGTAAATGCGCACGGGAGCGTTGCTAAGTGACCAATGAGATCCCTTTTGAAGGTATTGGCCACTAATACCTATGTCACGAAGACGGATATACCTACATATACCGAAAGAGCTACGGCTCCAAATAAATTTAAATAAATATGTAGAAATGTCTATGTATAAATACTAATCAATAGGTTATAATATTGTATGGAAGAGCTTAGTTAGTCATATAGCTGTCCGATCTCTGTTTGCACATGGAATAGATTAGGTACCAATGGCAAAAACTATAATTTATCAAATAAATTAATCATAGGTGACATGACCGTGCTATGTGCCTTCATTGCATTTGAAATGCCTTTATACTACTAGTTTGTTATAACCAGTTATCATTTGAACAATGATAAAGCACTTATTGTGTGTTCTTATTTGGTAATTGTAAAATCTAAATGCTAATCCTACATAATTCTGATATTATTATAGCATGTAAACTCGACTTAGTACTAGTACTACTTAGTACGTTTAATGTTATTTATAGCAAAATATATATTTCCCAACAGTAACTAGAGGCTTGTTATCGGAGAGATTATTTCTTCCGTTTACAATGTTAGCATACACTATACAGTCAGTAGCGGGCTGCAGAACTGTCTGTTACAGTCTTACACACGCTCTTGTTCTCTTAAGAATAAAGTAGTACCAATATCTTTTTGAATAGACACTGAACCCTCTAATAACAAGTTATGTTCCTAACTATAAGTTTCTGCTTGAGCCGTTATTGTCAGAGAATATTAACCTATGAAGATATTGATCAAGATGGCTGTGATAGCAGATACGTGAAGTTCGCAACAACAGATTGTTAAATAAACCAAATAGATTCAGAAATAGGCTGAAATAGCCGCCACTTTGAAGCCGCACATCGGCATACAATTTTATCAATCTATTAATACCGCCCACACAAATATCCAAACCGATTAGAGCCTCCAGAATTGTCGGGGCTTAATCGTACGTCAGGGCATCGTGTCCCGCTCGTTTTGGTCGCATTAGAGCAGGAGAGAGAAGTGGATGAGTGTCGAGGGGTCGAGCAACTTTAAATTGGCCTTCTGGTCCGCCGGCGTAGATATCGCGACTGGTAAACACGGCTGCGTTCGCTGGGGCACGTACGCGGCGAGCGACCTCGCTTGTTGTGTATTTACAGGGAACTTGTACAAAGGAAAACAACATTGAAAAAAAAAACATTCAAAACAATTTACTGCCGATTTCAAATAGTTAGGTATAAATTTATAAACAAAGTTAACCTGGCGGGCTAGCATATGTTACGTTCTCGCGCGCGAGTCCATACATCAGCCGCGACTTAATGTATGAAGTGACAGGCGACAGTGTAAGTTGTGCTAAGCATACTGAACACATCGAGAGAGGATTTATAATATATATCTATATGTATGTGTGTGTTTAAATGAAAAATGCCCGACAAAAGAGGGGGCAACAATTTTTAAAATTTATCATGTGGGGTATTATTTGAAAGGGCTAGATTTGCACATTCTAAAACATATTTTTTTACAATGAAAAATGTTTGTTACTTATATAATCTAAAATGTAAAAAAAATATATTGTTCCCACGTTTTATAATCTCCAAAGTTTATGTTTTTTTTTAACACAACGTTAATATTATACTAAATATTACATTGACCCTAATTTCGTACATGTTTTTTAAATAAAAAAACCTTTCTTAACTGAAAGTTTGTAATTTAAGTATTATTTTTTTCTTTAAATTTACTTATATGATATCATCCATTAAGTACCGTCTTATAAATAAATTAATAAAATTGATTTACGTGATAAATAATTATCAAGGAAATACAAACTCGCATACTAACTCCAAGATACCGTGCCCAAATCTGTCGATACTTGTAGCTGACGTCAAATTTCTACTTCTAGGTGAAGTTGCAACATAAAGTATGTACGACTCGCACTTAGTCGGTTTTTTGTATTGTAGACTCTAGAATTAATGTAAGGAGAGAGGATGCACCAAACCGTCATGTCCCCGTAAAAATTCACACTTCTCTGCTGTCGTTAGTGGAACTGGATTCGTTCGTGGGCATTTGATTCCGTTCATTCATCATTAGTCGCAACAATTCAAAAGGTCAAGTGGAGCAAAAGTGATGTGCAGTGCAAATAATTTTGACTTGTCTTGACTAATCCAATCGCCTTAAACTTTTGTTGACTTCAGTTTTAATTGTATATAATTTTTTCATGAATTACAGCTTTCCGTTTTTATTCTATATGTAAATTTCATCCACTATAGTTTGTCATTTAAAATATGACACTGTCTGTCGACCATCACTTCAAACAATAAATCATCTGAGAAATAGGTACTGCAATCTTGAATATACAAATAGTATAAAAAAATACCTTCAAAATCTAACACTGAACCCCGCACATTCTAATATATTTGACAAATAGAAATGTATACGCTAAGTGCGTAATGGGCAGCCAGGTGATAAACAGAATATTTTCCGACGGATCGAATGATGTTTATTGGCTGCCGGTCAATATTGACTGATGGTGTGATGACACAAATGGATGGTTTCACCGAAAAGACTGCAAGCTGATCATGCGTACACCTTATAGCGACGACTTAAGGTCTACATTACTATGACAAAATAGCGGCCATGATAACACGAGTTTTATTAGGAACATTAGACAGTCAATATTGATTTAAAGGACGAATTAGGCCAATATCGTGATCTTCACAAGGTTACAAATACAATGGGCGCAATATAAATATTTACTTGGTAAACAGTACCTAGTACGTAATAGTTTTTTTAACACGCTTTTATTTAGAAACGGGAAGAGCCTGAAGTATCAGCGTAGGTACACATAATACCTACCGCGTTCTACATATGCTTAATTTCAAACACTTTCCGGTGTCTGATTCATCTGTGGTTTAAGTCTTGGTCTTCCTTAGTTTACTTGACAATTCAGTATCTACCTATACTTAAGGATGACTCACACCCATCCGTTCCGATCCGATCCGATCCGGGACAATCTGTTAGTTTCTATAGGAAACGTCACATGACCTCCGAGGGCTCCGAGCTATAGCGTGATTCTTTCTATAGAAACTGACAGATCGCCCCGGATCGGATCAGATTGGCCTGAGTCATCTTTTACACGAAGCAGATTGCCCCACTTGCCTGAGGGAAACGGATTTCTTCAAGTTGCTTCATTAGAAAGGTACAGTTAGTGGTTGGATTAAATTAGGTGTAGGTTGGTATCAGATAAAAGGACAGTCCATCCGACTAAATTTCATACACGATGTTTTTGGCAAAAATGTTGTGTGTTGTGAGATCAAGAGATTTTTTATAAAATTGTCGATTTCGACTCATTCGTTTACCTAACCTCTTATTTCAGACTAAATAAGTATTTCTCAAACATGATCGGAAATGTATGCATTTAAGTAAGTATGTCACGAAATAAAGACATGAAATTTCTTGTTTATGGCTCCTCCCCCATTTACTTCTTGGCCGGCGGCCGTGAAGTAATGTATGGCGTAAGTATGAACGAAACATTTGCGTAGGTAACACTAAACTGACAAAGGAAAAAATACATAGAGCACGGCCACTAGATACTTGCGACATTAAAAAAACAAATTCTATGGTTCTATGTATATTTATGTGCGGTTAAACGTGGTGCTCGAATAGCTCATTAAAATGGCATCTTTAAAAAATAAAAAGGTGGCAAATTAGACAGTTTTTTCCTTTTTAACTATTTACCTAGTAGTTAGTATTTTAATTTTAAAATTTCCTCACAATGTTCGAGAAAAGCACTATACAAGCCTCGACCGGAAGAGAGATTGCAGGACTTGTTTAATCGGGCCTCGTCTACGACTCGGCCGTCTACCACAAACTCGTCCTGCAATCCCTTACTTCACGGCCTCTGCAGTAATGTACTATTACTATCAGACATAGAAGTTTTGGTGGCAATGACGTCAATTAATTAGGGACTTACTCTCGATATTAAATTTATCGATAGCTGAAGGAAGACTGATTTCGAAATGCCATTCCACATTGGGTACTTAACATAGACAAAAGAAGGAATAGATAGCTAACGAAGGTGTTGCGCGTATCGCAGCGATGAGGCCAAATGGCAATAATGGCTGTTCGACGCGAGCCAGTTGCAATTGCAACTTAGCCGAGACCGTAAAATGTGCTCCGATGTTTTCGTAAAATGCCGAATTGCTGCGTTGTTACGAGCACGAATAAAAACAAAAACTTCAAGGACTATGGAGTTACGTACCACATGTATTGTAATCATTTTATTGGTAATTAGTTGATAAAATCATGCATTTTTACAAATATATCCAGTGCCGTATGATTTTTCTCTACCGGACTAATTGGTTGAACTGATCTGTAACCAATTGTATATGCGTTTTACATTGCCGGCTTAGAATAGCAAACAAGTTGTGTCGCGATGCAATTTGGCAAGCAACCGCGCAATGTATCGAATTTCCAGCGATATCCACAATCGCATGATTATTACTTGGTACGGTCGCTTGTGCTTGTGCCTTGCCGGGAACTAGAGAAAGAGATACTACACCCGTGGCGATGTGTGTCGATAAATGTTTGGCTTGATGGTATTCAAAATATTCAAATAAGAAATTACATTTTTGGTTTCCGGTAGGTTGGTGTAATAAACAAATTTATTTTTCAGTCCTCCGGCCGGTAAGCGCCACTTTACGCAAAACTAAATTGCCGCCTGCCGGCTCCGTCGGGCAGAAAAATAGTATACAAACCTCGGCCGTTAAATGGGAAAGCCTCGGATCACATGTTAGTCGACCTCGGCTTCGCCTCGGCCGACAATTACATGGGATCCGAGACATTTCCCACTAAAACGGCCTTGGTATGTAATGTACTATTGTATCTATCTGTTTATAAGATGGAGTTCAACAATGTAGGTACTTAACTACATTATTGACGTCAAAACACCGCGACAGAGTGGTCAATAGGAAGGCTGTCTCTGTCACGGTGTTTTCTAGAAAACCACGGATAAGAAAAATACCTTACCGACATGAAAATAACTATCAAATAGTCTCTACTTATTTACATTCCTTCCATATTATTTATCATTTAACACATTATCAAAAATCCGAAAAACCAGGAAAATCGCGTTTCATTGTCGGTAATTGTAAGGACATGATAAACGAAAGTAATCTTGAACAAATCTTAATTATTACATCGAAATTATGTATGTAGGGTGCACCTGTACCTACTGTGCCGATTATGAAACAAAAGGTGTTTACAATTTATTTTATGGGACCACCTTTCTCTTATAAAAAAACAAACAAAGAAAAATACATACGATGGGACTGAATCTTCAATTATAAAGTCTACCTATTACCTACTATTATAACATATTTGATTATTACTATTATATTTGAGCAATCTGTACCTACTTACCTAATTAATAAGGAGTACTAGAGACTAAATAATATTTAGTCTTATTTTACCTGCCAAAATGCCATATTATGGCATTTTGGCGGCAAAATTTGTACAGCTTTGAAACTTTGTTTATAACTATAATATATTGGCACTACTTGGCACTACAAATAAGGTTCTACCGAGTCCTAGAAAATTTTTGACGTCCAACATCTCCCAGCGGCTCCAGGCTCCAGGGCAGGGGATAGCTTTTTATAAACACATTTAACAAACTAGGCAAGTGAGGTATCATTTACGATGTAATTTTGTGCACTAAATCGAATGATATCACAGTCATACTTACTCGTATAGGATCAATATTTTCCGAGACATGAAGGGTTTTTGTTGAACAAAATTGGAAATATATATAAGCAAGGAAAAAACTCGTGTAGCTTGTGAAATAGTTTACTTAAGTAGCGTTATGTTATTATTTTGATGTCGACTTTTAGATAATATTCTGAGCTATCACATTAAAGTTAAAAACTACAGGTCAATGATCTGGTTTTTGAGAAAAATTATAAAATGTGAAAAGTAGAATTGTTATAAATTTTTATTTTCAATTGCAGAAAATTCTCTGTTACATTTATGCTTAAAATGTTTTCACTAATTTACATTTTTACACTTCGTTTCTAACTATGTCTTGGCACTAGAAATAAGGATCCGTCGAGTCCTAGCCAAATTAAGGAGTCCTACCTTTTGCCTTTACCCTAACCAGGGGGTTAAGGAGGAAATTCTCAAGTAGACAAAGGAACGATTTTATGAAACTTAACTGCATCTAATTTCCCACCGAAAATATGTTACAAATTATATTGCTCGTGAACAGTCCTCCCCCCTTAACCTCTCTCCACCTCGTAACTTTTATTTAATAATATGTATTTATAGAGAAACATACCTATGTGTGGCTCGCGTTAAATAACAAGCCGTAATAATAAAGAGACAAAAATAAAGAAAGAACGAACCAAACGGCTTAAAATACAGTTAAGAGCAATTGAAAACGGGTCTCCTTTGAAAAAAAATCAAAACAAAACGGACCATTTTCCGTACTCTCAAGTATATGCCTAATATAATAAATCGACCGTCCTTGTTTATATGTTCGAAAGTCTAAATTTAGCATTTACTTTCTCAGGCATTTGGCATCGAGAGTCAACAACAAGATTGTAATCAAACGCAAGACGTTCCCGTTCCCGATGCGAAAATCTCAAAAGGAGACTGTCGCATAAAGGGAACCAAAGAGATCAGTATCTATGCGACAACTATGTACTTCTATCACAAGAATACAAAAAGAGGTATACAGAAGCCTCGTGTCACAGACATAAACATACATTTACAACAAGTAGTATAGTAACCAAAGAGAACGAAAAATATTGTCGTTATTTTTTAACTTTAAGGAATTATTAAACATAAACCTATAACAGAGTAATGTACGACAATACACACGTAGTGCCCTTGGTGTGCTGGGCACAATTCATTACATACGATTATATCCATCAATACCAGTGGCAGCACGGCTATCAAAGTTTCCACCAGCTTGCCTTATTGTCAGCCAGTGGAGTTTATTATTAGTAGAGTCTATAAACGCGCAACCTGTGTTCACCATGTTCATTAAAAGCGGGAATCCAAAATTATAAGATTCCTAGCACAAACATATCACACTCGAATGAGCTAGATGTATAGCTAAAGATATAGTTTTTATCCGAATACACGGGAAGTAAATTTGCGTCAACTACTAAGCAATACGTACATACATATTACATGTCAGTAACAAGCCATGTGTAAACAAGTCACAATAGGAAGCTAGTCAATAGAGATCACGGCTAATCAGACCAGAATCATCATTACTTACATTATCGAAGTTCGATTGGGACCATCTCGTCAACAAGGCATTGATAGCATTCTTGTGCTGTTGCCTACGCCCACATCGTTTTTGGTACATATGTACTCAATGTTTATATGGGCAACTGACGCACGTGGTCCGGCATCGTACGACAGTTGTGCGTCGACCGTATCAACAAGATGATGCAAGATATGGGAGATGCAACTTAATTATAAGATGCCTATAGATTTTACCGGGCGTGTGAAGTATTCAATTTGTCCGTATTGAAGGACCATCAGTGTCTCTACTACTGAAAATACAGAGAAGATGGCCGCCGGCCGAACAAACAGTGCAACGCTCGTCATTTGTTTACTTTTAAAATAATATTTTGTGGAAAAGTATAGTTTCTGACGGAAGATCAGCGCTGCGTTTTTCACAGCGTTATTATGCTGAGTCAGCGCCTGTTTCGTACCACAACACATAATTGTCTACAAGCATGTTTTCTTGTTATGAAGTGTGGATTTCAAACTGTTTATGCTTACATTATAGTTGTATACTTTTTGTGATGATGTTATTGTTTGTGGATGAATATAGGTACATTTTTTTGTCTATCTATCTACTATGAGTTGCTATAGATTTCAACGCGTTATCTAGAGTTGGTTCCCGCTTCCACCCGTAAATGCGAGCAAGATGCACTGACAGTGCGTTGATGTAGATGCTAGCAACTGGCGACTATAGTTTTTTACAGTACATTTCAAACTCGTGGTAAGCATAAGCACAGGTCATTGATCGTGAGCGTTTGACATTTTGGCAAAATGCACACCTATATATTGTCTCTGTCTCTGCACGAATGAGAAAAGATCCTGGCCATTAATATAAAACTGAATTATATTAATGGCCAGGATCTTTTCTCATTCTTGCATAGACAGAGACAGTCATCATACTGTCTTTTTCTTACGCTTGTATTGCCTCTTCGAAAAAAAGTAGAAACATAGGTTTTTTTTTATCTACTGCGCTATTAGATTGGTTATACTAAACCTACCTATTATATTTTGTCATCAATTCTGAGATCTTGTCAGCAGTAAGTTTCCATACAACGAACAAGATTACACTCGCTTGTAACTTGGGAGCACCTCGAAATGTATCACGGCATTCTTCTCTCTCGACAAAAACTCATAATGATTCTCGCTATGTGTTCACAAAAAGCGTCGAAACACTGCTATCAAGGAGTAAGTAAGAAGATATATAGGAACCTATAAAATACGAGGACAAAAGAATGCGTAAATACGCAAAGAAAGGGCCAGCAGATGTCCAGGCAACCGTTTAAAAAATATGTTCGATTCAAAGGACCGTCCTATATACCTAAACACGCTGAAGCGATGAAAAGTTACAGACCTTGAGTAAAAATGAAGTACCCTAGAATTCTCCCGAAAAATAAAGGAGCAGGAGGAGGAGGGTTTTTCGCGAGCAGGCAATATATATTATTTTCTGCCGGGTCGATATGTTGCACATGCACACTATAAAACAGGGACCGGCCCGCTATCCCTTATAAAGGGTTTTGTATGGGTTTTTAATAAGGCTTAACTCACCATACCCTTACGCGACAAAACCCTTTCATATTGCTTTTAAAGCCCTTATCTTAGCGGTAGCCCTTATGAGTAATCAATATCCCAATACCCTTATGAAACCCTTATGACTCGCTCACCAATACCTTGCATATTGGTTAGCCTTATAAAGGGCTACCCTTATAGTAAAGGCGAGCAAATTTAAACCGTCAACCTTGTGCATAAAACGCACATTTATTCGTACATGATAGCAAGCGATCGTCGTCAGCGGCGGCACTCTTTGATGTTCGCCCGCTTCTGAGTGATAGAAGCCGCAATAGATGAAATAAGGTTTAATTTTCAACCGACTTTTAAATTTCAAAAAGGAGGTGCTTCTCAATTCTTGTGTGTTATTTTTAGATGTTTGTTACCTCAGAACTCCGTCAATACTGAACCGATTTTAAAAATTCTTATTTTATCTGAATGTAGATAGTTCCAGCTTGGTCAAAATTAATTTCTGATGATGGGATCCATGAGGAACTGATGGAACTCCTCAAATTTGAAAGGCTCATGCATGATTATTTGGCTGTTTTCTTAAGACACTCGAGCATATGTGTACGAAAACCATCAATTTGGCGGAGTGGACCTGATGATGAAGACCAGGGATGGCAAAGTGGAACTGATCGGTAAACCTCGCTCTACGTATCATCCGAGTTGTCGTATCATTCATCTTTTTCATTTGATTACTATTCTGATGAAGAACTCCTATTCTTGAGGAATTCAGATAACCTTCAAATTTGAACGCCACGTCCATCGTGATTGGGGGTATTCATAATTAGTTGGGGCATATTCTTACTGAAGCCATCATTTTGCTGCAGCGGACCTGATGTTGAAGACTAATGATGGAAGCCATGAAACATTAAGAAAACTCCTCACTTTTCAAATGTACTCGTATAGTGAATTGGATATTTTTGAAAGAAAATGGTTAACTTAAAATACCTAACTCAAAATTGAATTTTTCAGAAAGGTTTAAGAAAGCTCCTCAATTTTCAAAGGTATACTCGAATGTTGAATTGGATATTGTTGAAAGAAACTGGTTAACTTAAACTAACTCAAAATTTAACTTTTACCGGGAAGGCCACTTGAAGTCGGTTTTTGTTTTTCTTAAAAATTATCATTGATTTATTTTAATAGAATGTACAAATATTGATAGAGTAGGTAGTGTGTTTCAATAATTGACGGAAATTGATTGATTGATATTTGTTTAGCAGGCCATAATTATAAGTACGGGCATGTCCGCCGGTTCTACCTGGCTGCTATGCCCGGCTTTTTCCCGTGTGTTCATTTTAAAATTTGACATAGTCACTATACCTACAGTATGTATCCAAACGAAGAGCAAAATTTAAAACGGGTTGACGGGCAACAGTAGTATATATATATATATATATATTATGAGCGTTTTATGGGCTTAAGTATATGGTTTATGTTATGAAATTGGTACACTGGCGTCATCTATTTTCAAACACAAATCGGCTGACAGTATTTGGATTAAATTGAGCACTCATTTAATTTAATAACTTAATAGGACAAATGAATACAGACGTTTAAACTACATTTTACCGTTTATATTGTGTTTATTACACTGCCATCTTTATATTTCATTCAGAACTACTTAATAGATGTGTCTAACCCTTTCGTTCTTGGGAATCATACTACGCTACGAAATCTCCTAAACTTCATAGATGACGCTCTTAAGAATTTAGTTGGTCAAATGGGTACGAGTAAATCAACTATTTATTGTTGTTATTTTGTTCCGTCAGCCAGGGGACGAATGCAGCGCCGTTTGTTAGAAGAAACGTTGTAGTATGATCTGCTGACATGCTTGGTGGATGGCCCATCATGGAAAGGAAATATAGCTCCCAGAAAAAAACATGTTTTGTGAACGTCATCATATCATATTTATTATTTTTCAGAGAGAATGCTGAGTTTTATTATTGCCAGAAATGTGTTTATTTTGCTTGGCACCGACTTCAAACGTATCAGTTGATAGACCACCTTTATATAATTACTTACTCATCCTTTCCGAACCTTACAGCAAATAAAAACGAATACATTTTAGTTTTCATTTTTTGAAGTCGGTTTTATTTTATTGTTAAAAAGTTTAATCTTTCTATTTTAGTTGGTAAGTACTAGTATGAGCAACGCAGTACTACTAATAAACAGAAAAAAAATAGTCAAATCAGACGACGGAGTTCGGAATTATCAGCTTAAGTACCTATGTAAAGTCCCACATACCACCCCTGGTCTTCATCATCAGGTATATTGCACCAAATTTATAATTTTCCGGAA
The DNA here is from genome assembly GCA_949128165.1 of Lathronympha strigana. Taxonomy (NCBI): domain Eukaryota; kingdom Metazoa; phylum Arthropoda; class Insecta; order Lepidoptera; family Tortricidae; genus Lathronympha; species Lathronympha strigana. Next base: position 5,608,673 of record OX421907.1, on the reverse strand, counting down.
GGAAATGCTTATGTCACTTAACAAAACACCAAAATTGCTAATTTGCCTTTGAATATTGAGGTGTTTCCTAAATTCCTCATGGATTCCATCATCAGATTAGAACCAAGCTCTGATGGAACCAACTTGGAGGTAACTTTTATCTAACAAAAAAATAATTGTTCAAATTGGATGACGGAGCTCGGAGTTATCGGCTTATGTATCTAAAGTTCAACATGCCATCGCTGGTCTGCATCATGAGGCCTATCGTCCCAAATTTATGATTTTCGCAAGAAATTGCTTAATTTCCTTAAGAAAAGACCGCAATCACTAAACATGTGCCTTTAAAAAGGAGTTTCCTTAATTCCTCGCGGATCCCATTATCAGATCAGCACCAATATCCTACATCCTATATCTTGGAGGCAACTCTTTTCGACTAAAAAAAGACTGCTCAAATTGGACGTATCTGATGGATGTATCTGAAGTTCCACATGTCATCCCTGGTCTCCATCATCAGGTCTACCTGGCCAAATTTATGGTTTTCGCAAGAAATTGCTTCATTTACTTAAGAAAATACCGAAATTACCATAAATGTGCCTTTGAAAGTTCCCTTAATTCCTCATTAACCTCATTATCAGATCAGCACCGAATTGCTACCAGACCAATTTGGAGGCGACTCTTTTCTCACATAAGAATAATTGCTCAAATTAGACGACGGAGCTCGGAATTATCGGCTAATGTATCCTAAGTTCCACTTGTCATCCCTGGTCTCCATCATCAGGTCTACCTTACCAATTTATGGTTTTCGCATGAAATTCCTTCATTTATTTAAGAAAACACCGAAATCATCATACATGTGCATTTGAAAATTGAGGAGTTCCCTTAAGTCCTCACGGATCTGATTTGAAATCGGAGGTATGTTTTTATTTTGTTAAATTTTTCTCACATCGTATTTAAAACTTATTCCTACCAGGGTTCAGCATCAGCTCCATCTTGTGAACTGCTCTCCTAATTGCTCGTTAACATGAGTCGATTAACGAAAACAGCACACGCGTATGTTTCACCAAACCTGAGTTCCATTAGGTACTGCCAGGGTTTAGCATCAGCTCCATCTTGTGAACTGCTCTCCTAATTGCTCGTTAACACGAATCAAATCATGAGAACGGCAGTCGCTTATGTTGCACCAAACCTGAGTTCCACTAGGTACTGCCAGGGTTCAGCACCAGCTCGATCTTGTTAACTGTTCTCCTAATTGCTCGTTAACATGAATCGAATCATGAAAACAGCACTCGCGTATGTTGCACCAAACCTGAGTTCCATTAGGTACTACCTGGGTTTAGCATCAGCTCCATCTTGTGAACTGCTCTCCTAATTGCTCGCTAACACGAATCGAATCATGAAAACAGCACTCGCCTATGTTGCACCAAACCTGTGTTCCACTTGGTACTGCCAGGGTTCAGCATCAGCTCCATCTTGTGAACTGCCCTCTGAATTGCTTGTTAATATGAATCGAATCATGAAAACAGCACTCGCCTATGTTGCACCAAACCTGAGTTCCACTAGGTACTGCCAGGGTTCAGCATCAGCTTCATCTTGAGAACTGTTCCCCGTAATTGATCGTTAATACGAGTTGAATGACGAAAACAGAACTCTCGTAAGTTTTACCAAACCTGAGTTTCATGAGGTACTGCCAGGGTTCAGCATCAGCTCCATTAATTCCTCATGATAATGGATCATCGAAATATAATTAAAATCAAATAGGACTACCTCGAAGGCATTTCGTAACAAACAAAAGATGAATAATACAGCTGGGGCCCGCGAATTATAGAGCAGTTCCTCTTTGACATCCGTGGTCGTCATCATCAGGTCTGCTCCACCAAACTGGTAGGTTTTGTAAAGAAATGCTCGAGGTTCTCAAGAAAATACCCAAATGACTATGCATGTGCCTTTCAAATTTGAGGAGTTCCCTCAGTTCCTCATGGATCCCATCATCAGAAATGGATTTTAAAAAAAACGGGACCAACCTGAAGCCTACGTGAAGTCTACTTTAAGAAACCAAAAAAAAAATTAAATCGGTTCATTAATGAAGGAGTTCTGAGGTAACATCCATTAAAAAAAAATATAATAATAATAAAAATTCAGCCGAATTGAGAACTTCCTCCTTTAGGAATATTGAAGTCGGTTGAAAATACAAACAGATGAATAGGTACATAACCGTCTCCGTCGAATTCTCGAAGTCGATTAAAAACATTCAAACAGCGCGAGTAGCGCGACGGACGACAGGAGGAGTTGGAAGAAAAACAGCGAATGTAAATGTAAACCAAAAATGTGCTACACCGAACGAAATAGTTACCTACTCAGAGCAGATACTCAATAACTGATGCTGATTGGCTGCCGCTGTTTGGCGGCATCCTCATAAAGAATGAAATTGCCAAAGGGAAAGCTTTATAAAAAGCGCTTAATTATAAGGGTAACCCTTATATAAGGGTAACAAGACGTATAGGTTAGCGGTAAGCAATTGCAAAGGGCTAGCTATATTGTTCGGTCAGTATTTTGGTAAGGGCTAGTCAAATGTATGGGCTAGCTGTTCGAACGGCTAAGTCTTATTTTGGGTAAGTCGTTTTAAAGGGACGCCGTTTGAAAGGCTTTTAGCGAGGAAAGGGTTGTCCGGTCCCTGCTATAAAACCCTTCCATCCGGTTTTTTATTGACGTTAAACGCATCTTGATTTTATTAATCTGTGGTTTCAACTGAGCTTGTTTACATTGGTTTATTTTAGACGATAATACTGTATGCTTTCTGCTACTCACAGGGCACAGTCAAGGATGAGTTAATTGGTCAAGGTTAAGATATTAATGCGCGTATAAGGATGACAAAAAGGGCACGCTTTGTGCACTTGCTTTCGCGCATTAAGTATTCCAAGTTCCAACATGAACTCAGGTGAAAAAATTTCATGTCGTTTCGGGCCGAGCACGATAATCCTTATTTGTTGTAAGGGAGCAAAGTTTTAGTTTTCCGCTCCTGAGTGTGGTGTTAATATTTAGACCTGAATAAGCGAATGATTCTACAACCACGACGAAAATAAAAGCTTTGAAACATATTTGTAATATAATCCAAATTAATGTTATTACAAATTTAAAATTCCAATTTTTTACCGAGCTGTCCATTTTACCAGCTAATAAATATTATGGGACAATCAAGATGCTCTAGAATCGCATTTCCAAGTGGGTGTGGTGAATATTTTTTACAATCCCCCGATTGTAAAAAATCGGGGGACGGCAATTTTACGTCAAAAAACAGGCCAGAGAAAACGTTACACCATTACTTATTAAAAGCCGATTTTCGTATGAGTTGTACAAACACTAATGGGCATTTTGATTAGTGTTAACATTCTCCGCTATGCAATTCCTTAACACCCACGTGCGATATTTGTAAATAACATATGAAATATTATTGCCACGCCATCGTTTTACAACCGACGTCAACGGGAGAAAAGGAAATCCACCAGGAAGAGCGCTAGTGACCGAGTCTCAGTTCGCTGAAATAGATTTAAGGCGGTATCACATAAACTGGGTAAATAATTGCCAAGAAAGTTTACGGAGTTGGACACTTTTATTGTAGTCTAAGATGTTTATGTTTGTAGTGTCTGGCACTAAAATTGAAGAGAAGTTGCACTTTCTGTAGTTTCAGACTTCAGAGAAAGTTCTCGTTAAAAGAAAATATTAATTAATTTGTAACTTAAGTGCACTATTATGAGAACAACGCTTGCTGAGCAGTGGCAGTAATATGAGAATATGACATTTAAAAATGTTTAAATCACTTTTAAATATGTCAAGTATAATTTAGGAAGAGTCTTTGAAAATGGAGCATACACACAGTTATTTTTTTACGCCAATGGCATCACCTACAAAAAAACGTGTTTTGTTTTTTTTCTATTGAACTGACAAAATTTGTCGTCGTCATATGACAATTTAGACTAAATTTCTACATCGCTATAGAATACCATTAGTCTTGGACTTAATTGTGGATCAAGACCAAATGTCGCTAGCAGAGAACTATAACTGCCTGTTAACAATCTCAATCAGACGTATACATACATAACTGCAACATGCTCAAAGAGATACGAAGTAGCCGGCGTAACCGCTAGCCATTGGATAAGCCGCCTTGGATAAATGCCAACACCTTTCGCCAGGTCATTCTCGCAAGAAATCTGGAATAACCAACTCCAACTGTCTGAGCTAGTACGTAATCGACCACGTGGCTGAACCCGATGTCCCAGAATCCCTCAATTTGAACCGAGGCCACTATCAGTGCGTAATACTTAAAATTATCTTTACAATATCTGACATTTTCATCTCTGGGTATTTCAGGACTTTCATCACAAGAAATAGAACAACAACAGAACAACTCACTCAAACTGTCGACCGCATGGCCGATCTAAGGAAGTCACACAACCCTCAGCCAGAAACAAAGCCAATGGCGTGAGAAGAATGTAAAATTTAGATTATATCTCTATAATTCGTTGATAATGACAAGAAATCTGGAACAACTAACGCAAACTGTCTCCTCTAGTACGTAATTGACGTAGTGGCAGATACCCAGAACCCCTAAATTAATAGCTCTTGTCTTGACTGAGTATTTCACACTTTCATCCAAGAAATCTGTAACTGACTCAAAGAGCCTGATCTAGCTAGTGCGTAATCAACTGTGTGACTGATACCAAGAACCCCTAAACTTGAATCAAAGCCAGTTAATGTGACAAAAAGTTTAAAAATAAAAATTACCTCTTAACTCTTGAGTCAGTATTTTACAAACCCGACGCATGCAGTGACTAAAGCCAATGATATATGTCATTTGCGAAATCTTCATCTGAGTAGTAGATTTTTAGAGCACAAGGTTATTCATTCAGTGAGTTCCTTGATTATCACAAAACAAACGGACTAGTGTCTGAGGTATTAATCTATTTAACGTAGGTACGTTAGTTCCTAATTGAGTCACAGTCCATCCACGCTACATATAGTGTTTAATGTTTTATCATGTGTCGGAAAAATACTTTTCTCTAATTGCTGTTTTATCTAAATGCCTGCTTTCTGTAACTCATTAGGATTTTGGCAAGATGTAATGTGATGTAAGCGGGTGGTGGTCCGATATTTATTTAAGTACTTTAGCAACGGCTTGAAACAGTCTCATGAGGCATTTTTAGTTAAATACTGCTTTAGCAGTGTTGGGCGTAATTCATTAGGCTCATTACATTTGCAATTGAAATAAAAATTCAATTACATTTATTTCAATTACTTGTAATGAAATACATTAGTAACTGAAAAACAAGTAATTCAATTATCCAAGTGTTTTGTAATTTAAATTATAATAATGTGTAATTAAACTACTTAGTTGCTTTCTGTCACTTGGTTATTGCAGTTATAACCACAGTAAAAAAAACATTTCAATAATAATTAATACGTTTCTAGTTTTGTAATAAATCATTTTATTTCCTTACATGAAACATTAAAAATGTTCTTTTTTGGCTATGTTGATTTATTTTTATTTATTTATCCCATACACACAACACAGTCTCACAAAAAAATTACGGATAGGTACCTTAATAAACTCTTAATTTCTTTCTTTTGTCAATAATTTTATCCAAATACAAGGTATTTTTTCTTTTATAAGTCCTTATTTCAAGATTATTATTTTGTATGGTTCCATAAGTATAAATAAATAACTGAAGCTGGTATTTATCTAGCTCAGTTTAAGAGTGGATATGGCCATCTTCTGGCTCCAGTCTGTCCTGGTGCATTAAATCAGTAAGACCACGTGTGAAACTCGTGTCTTGACTTTCATTTATTCTAGTTTCATTACTGATGATAAAATAAATCAAATAAGGTAGATTAAGCACTTTATTTATCGGTAATTAAATAGTAATACCTACAATCAGTCAGCTGCTGCGCAGTATATGAACAATAAATCATGTACTCGTATCTACATATAACATTCCTTAACAATGTGCCTTTTATGTGGTTGTTCTGTAAGCTAATCCATTGGACACGCATTTCAGTCATGAATCATGCATCGCAGAGAAAACCCTGTTGTTTTTAACTGCTTACATTAAGTCTCGTGTAGGTATACATAAGTACTGTAACAGTCGAATACTATTTGTTCAGTCGAGTGCAAAAATATGGTTCGACATAATCGACTCATAAATATGGTACTACGCTCTTATTACACATAAGGTGCTATGGGACATATTTTTGAGTAGGTAAGATGTGCACCACCATATTTTTACACTTGACTGTTCTTAGCAAGCATAAAAAAGTTAAAAAAAAAACAAAAGATCTGAAACACGTCTGTCAGCAAATTTTAAGCTCGTAAAAATTAAAAATGCTCATATTTGCCAGCCATATACGTTCGGGCAATCTAGCGGATATCCATAGTGGGTTTCTCCGGCGGGCATCCGCCAGACAAACTTTCCTATATATATTGATTGATTGACAGATCCGGCGGATATGACCGAACATATACTTATTGCTAGCAATTCTCGTAGAAACCTTTCATTTAAAAACCGAAGAATAAGTGTAAAATCTCACGAACAGTCACGAATAGCAAGTTCATTTGCGGATACAAATGATTATGTACTGATAAAATAAACACTCTTAACAATATCTAATAATCTTGACCGGTCAACATCAAAGATATGTATACAATTGTGTACCTTAATTAACTGTAATAAGGCGATATCTGTGTACATATTATTGACTTGGCCGCACAATTATCACGGCAAACGGAACGCACTATTAAATAGCCGCCGGTAGTTCTGCACCACTTTTAAAACAGGTTCTACGTCCGCTCGCTATCATTTGACTTGTAATCTTTCCATTTCATCAACTACGGTAACAGGTTTGCAGCGGATATTAAAATTAAAACCCGATATACCATACATTTACGTAAAATATGTAATATGTATTCATTTACAAGATCTGGCGCCAATGTCTATAAAAATATCGAGAGGTGCCGGTACATTAGGTAACTTACTACTCTTAGGCCCACTTGCTAGGTTAACTATATGCTTAGTTGACCCGGAGTTAAGCTATCAAATTCCATACAAAAAAACGCTTAACTCCGGGTTATGTGACTAAGCCTGGGTGGTGCAAGTGGGCCTTCCTAGAACTACTACTGGCTTCTGACTACTACTGACTTACTAGCTGCTCCCATACTTTCCAGTGTAGGGTACCGTAAAACAGGCTACAAAGAAATACGTAGGTAGGTATCAGGTACACAACTTCTCAAACTCAACTCCGAAAACCCTATGGTATATCGTATGAGCCATGGAGCCGCATGCCTACCAGGAACATTGAAAATTGTCATTGACGGAAAAACCTCTTTGTCGCTCTAATATGCAAGTGTGATAGAGATGGAGATACAAATCGGCAATCGTTCGATTTCATAATCAAAATCATTTATAATCATAGGTATAGATTTTCGTGGTACTAGCCCAGATGATGGTACAGTCACCGGCAATAGTATGTTACACTTTGAAGGCCGCAAAAATATATGACACGCTCTTAAGGCTCTACAAATAAGACCGTGTCAGATATTTTTGCGGCCTTTGTTGCGTAAGATATTATTGCCGGTGACTGTACTGCGCATATAATTCACCTTAACAAAAGTACAAAACAAAACCTGTGATTGGCAGTGAGAGGTTGCGAGTCACGGTGTCTCTTTCTCGCTTTTTAGACTGTCTTGATTCGAGCGCGATCGAACAATCTTATGAATATTCTTACCATAATGTGATGCCAATGCCATAAGGGTGAACTTTCCGTAATAACATCATCAATTAACAATCATGTGCGGGACAAAAAATTAGAGAAAGAACCTAAATTTGAAGAAATATAATCGTGTAAAATTTATAGATATATATAGCCGCATTTTACGGCAACAACACCGTTTCCAAAACGAACAATAAGATTAATTGAATAAATTATTATTCTGTATTGTGTAAGTATTCAAATGTTTAAATAAAGCGGACAAGTTTGACCGGTTCTGCTTACGGTGTCGTCTTTCATAGGGGATAAATTCACAGGCCTACATTCGTATAAAATATATCTATTTTGTTAATTTGATTACTTATACATATTTATTAAAAACTTGTGATATCATTATCTGGACTAGATCTCAAATAATTAGACAAACTTCGCTCGATATATTTTGTACATAAACATAGTCTATTTTTAAGTAAAGTATATCTTTCGTGGCTATGTCCTGAAATGGGTAACTGTAAAAATACAATTTTGCACTCAACACTTGCTTGTTATTGGCTACGAAGATAGGTTATTTTAAGTATTTTAGAACGCAGTAATATGACATAATCCTATCGTAGGAATAGATATAAATGCGATATCGCTAGTATCACTCATATAATAGGTAATCCTATAAATTGTAATGTAACTTTCCAACACCGATACAATCAATCAAGTTAAAATCTATGTAAAAAGTATTCATACTTTTTATTTTTCATATCTGGCCGCAGCCGAGCTCGATTGATGCACGGCTGTCGGAACTGACATATCATGTCATGTCATAAATGAAAGCTAAAAGAAAATTATTTAGCAAAGTAAAATGTTTAAGTTTATTTAAAACTAGTGCAACAACCTACAGATGGACGACTAAACATTAAATGTCGTTTCTTTTGTTTACAGGTATGTGTTTTAGTTGTTATTTATTTAGAAATGTATGTAGTGCTTATAGAACTACTGATTAAATAAATACTTTTGTTTACAGAGCAACACATTTTATTTGTCGTTCATATTATGCATATAAGATATCTTATAAAACGACATTTTTGTCATTAAGTCGAGCCAAAATGGAGAAACTTCGATTTGAATTTACTATTTTGCCGGGAAGTGATGGTAAGTCAAATGTTTATTGCATCACTTCTATAACTACAGCTGATAATAAAACCTATGCTATACCGGAGGAATTACAATCAGTCGGTTATCACAAAGAAATACTGAAAACGAGCGCTTACAGCAAAATTAAAAATTGTTTAACTAAAAGGTATCAGACAAGAAGAGTGTGGATAACTATGACGGAGGAACTTAAAAAAAATTATATTGACGAAGATGATAATATACAGTTCGCAGATCGCTATCTAGAGGAATTGAACCAAGAACAAAATATCCCTGCACAACAGAAAGAAACCGATGTTTTGGAAAAATTATTAGTAAAATTAATTGAGAATACCCAAGAAAACCGTCAGCAGAGTCTGAAAAATATTGCCGAGAAGTTTGTTATTGAGAAATTTTCAACCAAAAACTCGAATGCTGTACAGTGGATGGATATTTTCGAAAAGGAATGCGTACGTTTTCAAATACCAGACGAAAAAAAAGTTGAGATCTTGAGGTTATTCATGGATAAGAGTTGTACTGACTGGTTTAGTTCAATGATAATAAAATTAACAATGGAAGCTGATTGGTCTCAATGGAAAAGTAAATTTTGCGAGTCATTCACCAATAAAGGGTGGAACTCAGTAACGAATGCAATGCTATTTAAATATAAAGATGGTTCACTGCTGGACTATGCTATTAAAAAAGAAAAATTATTATTAGAAATGAGAAAATCGATTGATTCCGGCACATTGGTGGATCTGATTGCATTTGGTTTGCCGGAATACGTAATGAACAAAATAGACAGAGAAGCATTAAATGATACTGTTGATTTATTTAATGAGGTCAGCAAGTTGGAACATATGGTAAATAGGAAAAGTTACGTCGTTAAGAGAAATTTTGGAAACATGAAAACTAGCAACAAGAAAGAAGATATAAAGCCATGTAAGATTTGTGAACAGTTAGATAAAGGTATTCGTTACCACCCAGAAGCCTTATGCTGGTTTAGAACAAAAGATGAGAATAAGATTACTAAGAATTATACAAGAAATGTAAATAATTCAGTGATTGAAGCTGAATTGAAAGAAGAGTATCAAAAAAACGAATAATAACACCATTAATATATGTCAAACTGTTAGTAAATGATAAATTGGAATTAAATGCACTTTACGACTCAGGTTCAAACATTTCTGTTATTAATTCAAAGTATTTAAAGCTAAAAGGAAAAGGAAATAGTTTGAATGAAACAAATTTAATTACAATTAGTGGTGTTAAAAGGACAAAAGGTTTGACAAACTTAAGAATAAAAATATTTGAACTAGAGGACAATGTCGATGTAGATATTATGGATGAAGAAACGTCAGAAAATTTTAAGTATGACTTTTTGATTGGATTGGACTTGATAAAAACGTTCAGATTAAAACAAGACGAAAATTTACAAATATCCCAAAAGAAAAACGAAATTAATATAAATGAAGAAGATATTATCCATGACAAAACTAAAAAGAATACTACGGATATAAACAAAATTAATGAATCTCAATGTATTATTAAACAAAAAATAAACTTCAACGAAAATGTAAAGGTAGAAGATTTTGAAATGAACATAGAACATTTGAATGGAGATGAAAAAGCTGAGATAAATTCATTAATAAATAAATATAAGTCTGTATTTGCAAAACACAAGTACGATATTGGCACAGTTAATGATTATGAAGCAAGAATAGATTTATTAGTAGATAAGTACTGCTGTAAGAGACCCTATAGATGCACTGAGGAAGACAAAAAAGAGATAGAGGAACAAATTGCAAAACTATTAAATAATAAATTAATAGAAGAATCCTATAGCCCATTTGCTGCACCAGTAACGCTAGCATTTAAGAAAGAGGATAACAAAAAAACTAGACTGTGCATAGACTTCAGAGATTTGAACAAAATTGTAGTCCCACAAGCTCAGCCTTTTCCATTAATAGATGACTTAATGTTAAAAACCAGGAATTGTAGCTACTTTTCTACTCTAGATATTAATTCTGCATTTTGGTCTATTCCATTACGTATAGAAGATAGAAAGAAGACGGGATTTGTGACACAAGAAGGACACTTTCAATGGACAGTTCTACCGTTCGGGCTAAAGACCTCCCCAGCAATATTTCAGAGGGTATTAAGTAACGTTCTGAGAAAACACAACCTTACTGCATTTGCTGTTAACTATATAGATGATATCCTCATATTTTCTAGAACGTTCACAGAACACATTGATCACTTGACACAATTGTTAGAAGCAATACAGATTGAAGGATTTAGATTAAAATTTACGAAATGTACGTTTGCATCAAACTCAGTCAAATATTTAGGTCATATAATCCAAAACAACTCGATTCAACCAGTGAAAGATAATCTAATATCAATAAAAAACTTTCCTGTACCAAAGACTCAAAAAAATATAAGGCAATTTCTAGGAAAGATCAATTTCTATCACGAGTACATACCAAGAAGTGCAATAATATTAGAACCGCTACATAATTTATTACGGAAAAATCAAGCATTTTTATGGTCAGAAGAATGCCAAAAAGCATTTGAAGCAATAAAAAATCAGCTATGTTCACAACCAATATTAGAAATATTTGATCAAAATTTGCCAATAATTATTTACACTGACGCTTCATTAGAAGGTATAGGAGCTATTTTAAAGCAGACACAACCTAACGGAAAGGAAAAGCCAGTTGCTTACTTTTCCAAAAAGCTGAATGAAGCACAAAAGAAAAAAAAGGCAATATACTTAGAGTGTTTAGCTATTAAGGAGGCTGTTAAATATTGGCAGTACTGGTTACTGGGCAAATCATTCACAGTGTTTTCAGATCACAAACCTTTGGAAAATATGAACTTAAAATCTAGAACTGATGAAGAACTGGGTGACTTAACATATTATCTGTCACAATATGACTTTCAAATTAAATATGCTCCAGGAAGAACTAACTTGGAAGCAGACTGTTTAAGTAGGAATCCGGTTTTAGAGTGTAATCAAAATATGGATGAACAATTAAAAGTTGTAAATGTAATAAAACTTGAGGATATTTTGAGAGATCAAGACCAGAACCCAGAAGTACAAAATAAAAAACAATACTTAATAAAAAAACATAACGTATACTTTGAAAAGATTAAGACAAAAGAAAAAATTATACTATCGGAAAAATTTAGCATTATACTTATGAAAATGATACACGAAGATTTATGCCACATTGGAGCAGGACAAATGCAAAATACTATTAGTCCGTTATATACGGCTAAAAATTTGACTAAGAATATTAAGAGAGTATGTACAAGCTGTAACATTTGTATAAAAAATAAATCAAGAGGTAAAGACAAATTTGGACTAATGTCTCATTTAGGTCCGGCAACAAAGCCTTTTGAAATTATGTCAATAGATACAATTGGAGGATTTGGAGGTTCGAGATCTACAAAAAAATATCTACATTTGCTAGTGGATCACTATACCAGATATGCGTATATCCTAGCATCAAAAACTCAAAATGCAGATGATTTTATAAAACTAGTAAATAAGGTGGCAGAATTTAATAAAATTGGTTTAATTCTTTCTGACCAATATCCCGGGATTAATTCTAAGGAATTCAAGAATTATTTACAGAATATGAACATAACTATAATATTTACAGCTGTTAATGCGCCTTTTTCTAACGGATTGAATGAACGCCTAAATCAGACATTAGTAAACAAGATCAGATGCAAAATCAACGAAAAAGAAGAAAAACGAGCTTGGGCCACAATAGCGCAAGAATGTGTCAAAAATTATAATAAAACAAAACATTCAGTCACTGGCTTCTCTCCATCTTACCTCATGAACGGTACGGATGACAGAATTTTGCCAACTGAGCTTAAACAAGAATTGCAAAGTAACTGGATTAAAGACAGAGAACTAGCATTTGAAAACACATTAAAATCCCATGCCTACAATAAAAAAATGTTCGATAAGAACCGTAAAAAACATATATTTCATGTAGGAGATTTGGTATATGTGGAAAACGGAAACAAGATGAATAGGAAGAAATTGGATGAGCTGAAAATTGGTCCCTATCAAGTTGTTGAAAAGATCTCTGACTCGATATACAAAATAGATGTTGGTCACAAAAAAGCAGAGTCTAATATTTTCCATATAACGAAACTTATTCCAGTTCCAATAACAGAAGAAGAAAGAGAAGAAACTGGAGACGATTCATAGTCAATGATTTTATTTTTTCTCTAAAATTGTCTTTCCTTGGGGGGGAGATGTAAAAAGTATTCATACTTTTTATTTTTCATATCTGGCCGCAGCCGAGCTCGATTGATGCACGGCTGTCGGAACTGACATATCATGTCATGTCATAAATGAAAGCTAAAAGAAAATTATTTAGCAAAGTAAAATGTTTAAGTTTATTTAAAACTAGTGCAACAACCTACAGATGGACGACTAAACATTAAATGTCGTTTCTTTTGTTTACAGGTATGTGTTTTAGTTGTTATTTATTTAGAAATGTATGTAGTGCTTATAGAACTACTGATTAAATAAATACTTTTGTTTACAGAGCAACACATTTTATTTGTCGTTCATATTATGCATATAAGATATCTTATATCTATTTAATGATACTATTTTTATAGTGCGATAAAAATTTACATGATTATCACGTATGCATGCACGCATGTGGAATAGGAGACTCAACTGAATATTAGGTACCTACCTTAATAAAAATAAAAAAACATTTATTTCAGACCTTGCGATCCATATGTTGTCAATTAAGAAAATAGAAAAGAAAAACTTTTAAAACCATGTTATGCCTATACTATGTATACATTCTAACTTAAATTACTTATATCTATTTATTCTATTTATTTAATATGTAATGCAAATATAGAACTATGCTATGTAGAACTTGTTTATATTATTTGACATAGACATAGACATAAACTTTTCTATGTCTATGTCTATGTCAAATAATATAAACAAGTTCTATATGGAAACATTGTTATTTGTGTGGCTTATGTTTTCCTAATCAGAAAAAAGATATACATACACAGACAGAATATAATATTATAGAAAACTCTGATGTCGCTCCGTCTCGAAGTTTTTCCTCTCTGTCGCACTTACGATCTGAGTTACAGGTGAGACCAAGAGGTCAAACTTCATTCGTGGTTCGCGGTTAGGATAGAGATATCTCTGCGGTGCTTAACGTAACGATTCTCATAAACCGTAGGTATCTATCAATAAGGAGTGCGTTTTCAACATAAAGTAACTTGGATGACACTAAGAATATAATGAAATAGGTAGGTATGTGAAGTTTTCAAGCTAGCATTGTCAACTGTCGAGATAGTGGATTCGTATCGCTTTATTGTCTACCCCTTTGAAATAAATACATATAAATAGTGAGCGTATAGTAAGTGGAGATATCGCGGGCATGGCGACAAGCGAACTGCGCAGCGCGTTATTTTGGTCGGAACAGCTGACATGTGGCAGCTAACATCACTACAGCCCGCCCCAAATGGCGATACTTTTATGCCTATTACATTTTGTATTCGCCTTTCGTACACCACGAGGTAAGTCTTTGATGACGCCTGAATGCGGTTTCTTTCTGGGGATTTAATCATACAGAAAGTTTAAAAAACCTCAAAAATGACAAAATGTAACATTTAACATACCCTAACCTAAGTCACTGCCACGGCTGAGACGAATCTGATGACACGTCATAATTTGTAACCTGTTCAGTTGGTGTGTCCATCCATATAAATTAAACCAACAGATACAGACATACAAGTACATACGGACGCATGTACATACATGCGCTCGAAAAATCAGCAAAAATAAGGTCTTTGTTTTGGTGTTTTGGAATAAATTTACTACAATAAATATTCTCATCTCAATAAAAAAAAAATATTTTTATTAAAACGAATATTAAAAATACACTAAATCCACAAAATAAGTACTAAAATAAAAGGAACATTACAAAAAATATATACCTATATATATATCAATAAATACTATAGGATAAATTAAATAAAGTTACGTAGCGGAACTAAAACACTTACGGCATCGCAAAAACATGTGCTACATCGCGAACTTATTTTATTGCTCACTAAAGGTAGTTCATATGATTCATAACGTTATTGTAGTACATTGTATTAAATACAATATATGAAGCATGAATCACCAACATAGATTCAAATCAGTGAAATCACGAACGATTTGAGTAGTAAAACTGCTTTATAACACTAGACTACGAAAGATATTGATTGGATGGAATAGTTTAAAAAAAGTCCGCTAGGAACGTGAAACAAGGGCTTGGAAATTTCCATTTTACATACAAAACAATTAAATATAAAAAAATATAATTAAATAAAAATCCTGAACAGTTTCATTAACACCTGGTGAAAATGCTAGAAACTACTGTGGTGTTGAATTATAAGCGTGAATTATTTTCTCAATCCAAAGCGGAGTCATCAAATGATCAAACCCCCTAGGTACATAGTTCAGCAATCAACATCGATCGGAAGTCGAGCATGAAACGTAGTAGTTATTTGGTGTAATCGAACGTTGTATCAGCATCATCAGCCAAAATAATTATACACTTTCGGTTTCTTTTTGTATAAATATAGTTAATATTGTCTTCTGTTACCGCGATTGTTATTCATTGAAATTAAACACTTTAGAACGGATTAATCGCGTTTAGGGCTCGAAACGTAGGATCATGGTGTTAATAAACGCGATTAATCCGTTCTAAAGTGTTTAATTTCAATAAATATAGTTCTCATAGATATCTTATACTTAATCTAATTTGATAGTAAGAATGCTTTACTAACTAGTAAAATACAAAATGGAAATGCCTACATATTTAACGTTCGTTGCTCACCGCATTTTAGAGTTATAGCGCCAATCCAATTATAGCGCACTTACTTTGATCTTGTCTATATACTTTGAAAATTTTTGCTTTAAAACTCTGGCCAAAAATATTTAAGTAAATCGTTTTCACTTCTGACAGATCTGACAAAACCAGAACCACGCGTGTGAAAGCCAGACAAATGAGTATGTGTAATAACAATCTATGCGTGGGTCGTGGTGACGAAAATGTCAAAAAAGACAAGTGAACAAAGAAAAGTTTTTCCCACTACGACACTATCGCTAGATAATTTGGAGCTGTGCCAGTGGGTTCAATTGCCGTATGTTCATTCACGTATCTTTTACCTAGTTGCCGTGTTACTGACCAGCTATTAGCGAGCAGATGGACCGTAAATTTCGCAGCATATTGCAATATCGAGCAATACACACACGAAAAAGTAATAAATGCTTTGCTCCTACTTAGCTTCGAATTTAATTCGACACAAGACATAAAAACAAACAAATTTACAATGGAATCCTTAAAATATGTATATATATATAACACGGCAATAGAAATCACTTATCCGAGAATCGCTATTGCGTCATTTACTTACATCAAGATGTTAAGGGGAAAAGGGTTGCAGCATTGCGCTATACTTTCATCATCCCTGGCACCAGCCCAAGTGCTGTGTAGCGTGAACCTACTTTTTCCTAATTGGATTTAATAGCAGCGTTCAACTATTATAATTTGTAGGAGCCAGCGTCGGTAAACTCTGTCGGCCATTAGATATTTATCCGCAGAACTGGTCCAACCTGCGCTGCTAGCGCGCGGGCGACTTCAAATGGATCATGCCATGCCTGTAATTTGTTCTGCGTTCAGTCGCCACAAGTTTCCTACGTGTATAATGATACATTTGCATAATCCATAGCCTTCGGTGAATTCTAGATCGATTTACATAAGAAGCCAGACAAAAAATAATTTATAAATTAATTTCAGTACTTGAAGTAAGGAGGTTAAATCATGATTATGACGCAAAATTATTCCAAATAAAATGTGTCAATAGGAATTGTACTGATCAACGAATCAATTCTAATCTAAGATTTTATTGAAACGTCTCTATGATGAATAGGCACGACGTAAAATTACTGTCTTTAACATCGGCAGCACACACATAAAAGTTTGCCTTATTCCCTACAATCCCTAATGTACCCACAATTACGCAAGACCCTTTTTATTAGAAATTTACAACAACAAATACTTCGGTTCCTGTGCAAAAATAGCAAAGCGAACCGCCTTCCGCCCATTATTTGTATTCACGCATTCATTCGTGGTCACAGTGTGAAAATCACAGCAGAATATTAATGTTATGCAAATTAATTACGTAATTTCAACAAAATGTTGGCACTATTCGTTATTGATTTTCTGTTACTTTCGCTAAGTTACTACCGGTGAATTCTGAACAAAGGTCAGATAAAAAATATTTTAAATCAGAAGACGAGAACATGCTTATGAAAAATCTTAAATTTGTTTTGAAAAGAATGAGTAGTAAGAGGACGAATCGAATTTTACGCTGACTCTCTCTACGTCTCTCGAGTTATCAAGACATCTTAAATAAATAAAAAAATGATAAATATCTTTATTTTTCAATTTAGGCACATTACAATGCACTGAACGTCAAAAAAAAAGCTACTACCGGTTCTATCCCTACACCACAGCCCGAGAAGATTATTACCGAATAGTCAGAATATGTCTGTTTGGCCCAAAGGTTAACTGGTAGAGAATGCCTTCTGGCATTAAGTTCGCCTTTTGTACATTATTTACTGTGCAATAAAGTTTTAAATAAATAAATAAATAAATATGAGGCTTGTCTGTTTATTAATGTATTATTTTGTTATTTAGAGTAAATTGTATAAACTGAAGGCGTTAAGACTACAACGTAACAAACACAACTATATTGTAAACCACCAATAAAATGTTTATCGCTGAAAACGTCAACTAATAGAATGGTTATAGATATAACCATTAAATCAACAATGGCAATGACAGTGATATACGACCGATTTTCACGAAATAACTAACTCTGACGTTAGTAAATAAACACGAATGCAATAAGTCAAGAGATAACTGACCAAACACATAATAAAGCCTAATCTATGGAATCGGAGCAGCGTGCAGGCAGTCACGACAACGACGCTAGAACACAACCATTTTGGTGTATGAATAGACAACAGAGCATGTTGAAAGCGGTTTCAGGGCGGCAAATATGTGTTTATTACAGCCAGACTTCACCAGAGTAGAACAAGTAGTAAATGTTTACACTAAATAAATAAAATAAATGAACGAAGGGCGCTCTCACGAGTACATATGTACAATCGTTTCTAGTTCTACCGATCGTTCTCTGAACATGCCACGCAATACGAGTATGTAAATAACTATGAAATAATATAGTTTTTATACCAGCCCAGGAACATTCCTCATAGCCTTGAGTTACCTTATGATATTATTGTTCACTAAAAGGCCCTGTCATCCAAAACGAGTCCCTTGCAGCTGCATTCCTTCAATTTCCTTCATCCTTCAACATACAAATCAGAGATCAGGTCTAAGCACCCAACCCTAATATTTCCACTCTCACCATTTAGATGGTTGGCAGTCCTCAACTGTGCGCTTTTCCCGAAACTTCCTGCCTCGCACAGCTAAACTGTGGAACGAACTGTCGCCAGCGGTGTTTCCGGACCGATACGACCTTCAAACCTTCAAGAAAAGAGCGTACTCCCACCTTAAAGGCCGGCAACGCACTTGCGACACCTCTGGTGTTGCGGGTGTCCATGGACGACGTTAATCGCTTACCATCAGGCGATTCGTTTGCTCGTTTGCCCCCTATAGCATATAAAAAAAAAAGCAAATGTATAAATTGGTGAAACAGTCGAGGAATCTCTAAGAAATGATTAACCAATATTCAATAAGAATCTAGCGTCATCTTGATGGATTGACCGGTGAATATGAAGATACGCATCTTCGTCCATCTTTGCAATAATGTGAGAAGTGTGTTTAAAAACCAATAGAATCACTTCATTTACTCGTTCAGCGCAAGTTCTTTAATTGATTCTTAACAGACATATCTCAAGCGCAATACAGACTAAAATGGTGGTATACTACTTCTGTTCACCAACTGTGTCCTCGTGGCCGTCAATACCAATTGAAGTTCACCGTCTGCGTCAATTAGATAAATTAGATTGTTTACCAACTTAAACTAGTAATTCCTCGTTAAACTCCCCCTCTGCTATTTAAATCGGACGTTGATTTTATTGGACACATACGCATAGTGGTATAACTATAGTAGGCACATTATAAAAATGTATATCATCAAAACAATGTTGAAAAAGATTATGCACAAATATGCACAAATCTTCTACGACAGATCATTGTCATCGATCTAAAAACTAAATTTTTTGTTTCGTCATGTGAAGTAACGCATATAATACTGTATATTATATTCGAAGTTATCCTACAAGCATCAAATAAGTAATGGCAAACATACTAATAGACGTCATCAACTAGAGATTTCCACGATTGGCAAGAAATAGTAAACAAATCCAATTTCACACCTAAGCAAATGAATTTTGGCTTACATCGGTCGTGCCAAATTGCAAGATAATAAACTTGTTATAGAAGCGCATCAAAATAAGAATATCAAATGAACGTAGCTCAGCAATTGCTTTACAATGGAATATCACATATCACCGTCATTCTCGTGTACGATTTAGGCAGAAAGGTAATCGTTAAGTCAACAACATAATGAAATATGATTGCTAAATTATGTTTCGCTTAGAGTTGACAAGTGTGATTTTGAATCCAAAACAATCAATTTATGGTTTATGGTTTATGGTTAGTATGGAGACGTTATTAAAATATCAAAAATATGTAGGTAATTTTTAAGCAAACAAAGCCCCAAAAAATTCCAGCTATTAAACTTGTAATCCAAGCTGACACTTGATAATACAAAATACAAAGTTAAACGCTATAACGGAAAAGCCATAAAGGCAAACCATTGTCTACTGCAAAACAGGGTCGAGTCCTACGTAAAGTAGACCCGACTATGCTGCCCGCATCGAGGCAACATAACCAGAGGGCAGTGGGAGGCACACCTGCCCCGACAGGTTTTGGACGAGGGATCAAAATCCTACGGAACATTCTATGTAAATTTAAGCCCTTTGCCTACATTACTATCGTGTCCGACACCCACGCACGAGATAATGCTGCGTTTACAAAAAATTGACTAGACGATGGTTGGTGATTACAATGAAACCGACTAGCTAGACGAACTTATTTTCGTACCAATTTGTAGTAATTGTAGTATAACTGTATAAGCTGATATCACAGAACCACAGAGCATCTCATGCTCAGTATAGGATTCTGTAATTGTCAGTAGGATATGGCGAAACTATAAGGGTTGTTGCTGCTGTTGGTTGTTGTAAATTTTCGCTTAGGAACACAGGGAACACTAAAATAAAAGCATAGGAAATGTACCTGATTGATAAGGCGTAAGGTAATGGCAATTGGCAGACGAGTGGATCAAACGAGTGATTCATCCTGTCTTAATCCCGTTTTTATGTAAAGAGATTATCTTTTATAGGTTAATAATAACGTGATCAAGGTCAAGTTATTAAAAAACAACAACAATGCTGGTTTGCTGTGTAGGTATGTAGGTATGTACCTGCTTGAAAAAATTAGCAGTTAATTCTGTCCAGATAAAGTCCCCTCTATCTGGACACGGACAGTTTCTACTATTTCTACCGTCTTGGACGTGTTCCTTTTTCTTGAGGAAAGGCATATTGTTCTATTATTTCTTCTAAACACTGCCCTAGTTCTACTGCTTACGTTATTGTATGTGCCAGGCCAGAGTACTAAGGTAGGGAATGCTGGGGTGCATAATGAAAAGGGCAAACGGTCGGTTACGCTCGTGACCATGGTGTGTTCAACTATTCATTAACTCCATTCAACCCTCGATTTGTTCTGCTCAAGGACGAAAATACGCGCGCTACTCGTACGCACTCGGATAATTTTATGAATATTATTACTTACAAGGAAGAATGTTTAGGTATTTGCCTTTAGGTTCTGGTTTTAGTATACGATGATTAAATTTAATTGCGAATATAGCGATAATATCATAACATTTTGGATCTCTCCTTTGAAGATTATATTATGTAGGTAAGTATATAATCTTTTTTTAAATTTACAACGGGTACTTGAATCCAAAAACGATCAGTCGCTTTGCAGTTAGCAGATGAATACTTAGTTGCATAGACCGCGGGAAACAAGTTCTTTATTTGAATAAGATAGGAGTTTAATCAATCACATGAAATAATTAAGGCCTGTAAATATCATATAGAAAGCTACGCCGGTAAATATAGAAAACTACGCTAGGAAACACTTTCAAATCATCAGCAACGAAATGAGGCACTCAACTTATGTACAAGAGTACAAGACAACAGAGTCGTTCTTACCAACCTGTTACACGAGAAGCAATCGAAACTAATAACGACGGGGAACACAAATTAAAGTTGGAACATCTAGGCAATAATAGAAACCTGACAGGCGCACGTCACGCGCGGTGCTTTGACCGCCCGCGTGCGTCAGCGATTTTCGGTTTGCACAGAAATAAACTGCCTAGGAAACTTTGGCACCGTATACCGCAGCGGGAGACACGCACCTAAATCTAAGAACACGTTGATGTTTAGACAAAATATGAAGATATACTTTGTTTTCGGCGGTTTAGGATTTAGTTTGCAACAAATAAAGCATTCGAGTTGTTATGAGACTGATGGAGATTCCTCACTTAAATCCATTATTGAATATAGTCTGTGAATGTAAAAAGACTCGAAATTTAACGCTACCTCTAAAGACTACAACTTTATTCGTGTCAGATGCGTGCGGAGATGTTGATAATATGCACGCGCTAAATGGGTTATACAACTCTTTTGTTTTAAGAGATAAGATAACATGGTAAGTACAGAATAATACAGATAACAGTTTTAAATGTTCAGATTGTACAAAACAAACCCATTTGGATATCATTTAAGCCGATTTTCCTAATTGTTTTGTTGATTAAAGTAATCATGAAGAAACTGACGAACTTGCCAAAATCATGGCACCGTTTATCAATAATAAATAAATAAATAAATCCAAAAATAAATAAATGGAACCGGAATTTACTTATTTCTTACAACTAAGCTACGAGTGGCTTTGTTTAGTTGGACACAATGACTTAGCGAGCAGTGGGGTGTTGTGTTGAATAGCTTGAACATTCAGGACAATTACGTATATGCAGTGAGTTAACGCCTAATCGCTTAAGACCCCACCGACCTTTTTCCGAATCCAATTGCTCTCCAAAACAATACAAATGAGTCCAAACACGGGGGTATTACATCAACTACTTCCTGAGTTCCAGTGGCCACCTTTCTACTCCGTCATCAGACCTTGGACATCTTCTACGGTCCAAGTGACACTATATACGAGTACATATGAGGTATAAACGAAACTAACTATGTATGTCATTCATTTTGAACTGGTTGCTAATGTTGCTATTGCCTATTTCCTTTGGAAACACAAAAAATGGTAAAAAAATTCTTATACCGTTTTGCTACCTATAACGCAGTATACGTACACAATGAACATCGATTTATTTCAAAATGTAGACGCTCCGCAGAGAGACGTGGTGTCGCTTCGAACATTCGGGGCCGACTGACTATTTTGGGTGTTGCTCACTTGTTATATTTCAACGATCAGATTCCATAGTAATTTTGTATGGCGGATTTTTAGGACGTTTTCAAAAAAACATAATTAATTAATGAATCAGTATTATGTAATGAGACTATACGAATTCTGTAGCTTGTATATTTGAGATTGGATAGAGTTAATTTTCAAAATAAAGCAAATGATTTTTCATCTACTTTGGCATAAACGCTGACACGCGTTTTTCTCAATTTTGCTGCGTCTTTGCGTAGACATATTTACTAAACTGTACATTATTGTAGATTATAAATATACGAATATTGTAGACACACTCTTTGAGATAATAATTACATGCATCTTATATGTCTTTGCAAAGAATTGAGGACGCAACAGCCTTAACCGTAACTGTCGTTTACGTTGAAAAAACTCTATGCCCTCTTAAAGCACTTCTACAGAATCTACATAAAGTGCACTTACCTTGCAATATTGACGTACAGCGGATTCAAAGTTACACGATAATGATATCGAATGGAAATCGAGCAGGGGACACGTTGATTATCTGAAAACAAAAGAAATTCCTGAAAAATTAAATTTTAGGACGTAACTTTCTCGCAAATGAAATAATTGATGCCACTTGTTACTAAACATTAGTTGTCCGCTGACTTTACATTCGTTTTTAGGGTTCCGTACCGAAATGGTAAAAAAGGAATTCTCCTCATGACGACGCGCTGTTTGTCTGTTACATCGTTATATCTCAAGAACTACTTAGAGTCCGTTGTATTTTCAAATACGCGTGAGATACGAGAAAATACAACATTTACACGTTATCTTCATAAATAGGCATACCAAAGGATAACAACTATACTAGGAGCTACTCCGCCATTAATCGAAAAATTGGGTGGCGCCACCACCCAATTTCCCCTACTTACACATTCCTTAATACTCTCAGTCTCTTATTTTTGTAAATATTGTTAGAGCGCGGAGCGAGAGCGACATGACCTCTCTCTGCGAACCCCCGAAGGGATGTGAAGCCAAAGTCATAAGAAGAGCGATTTCAAGTGCAGTTTAAGAGAAAAAACATTATAGAGATAAATACACACTATTTCTAGATTTTGGATAGAGTATGACCTAAACTTTATAATTGCATATTCATTTATGTAAAAGAAGATACTGTTTAGCCAGAAAAATTGGCTAATGTTCGTCCATTTCTACCAATATATATGTCCTACTTACTTATATATATATGTCCTAAGCTAGAACGCTCTCGACTGATGAAGTCTACGCTCCGTCCTGCACTCCAAACTCAAAACCCCGAGAGCTTTCAGCTGGAACTCCAAAACCGTTTCGATTGCCTAGGCGATGATGTGGACGAATTCAACGACGGGTTTGTGGAAGCTGTTCATAGCGCTGGGTCTAAGTTTTTTAAGGCCCAACGGACAAATAAGACCAAAAGGCTCTCAGACTCCACTCAGAGACTCTTCGATAAGAGGAGTAAAATGGTTCTACAATCTTCAGTTGACGCGACTTTATACCGGCGGCTCAACAAGCAGATCTCTAAGTCCCTCACCCGCGATATGCGCCAATTCAATACTAAGTGAAGAGGCCATTCAGCGAAATAAGGGCTCCAAAGTTTTTGCAAGGGATCTGTCTGTTGGGCAAAGCCAGCTCGCTAAGTTAAAAACTGAGGATGGTAGAATCATCACATCCAAACCTGAGCTTCTGAGTGAGATAGAGAGCTTTTATGGACAGCTATACACGTCTACTAGCAGACCCGAAGTTGGTCTGGCGGAAGACCCTAGAGCTAGACTGGCCCGACACTATACCGAAGACATCCCGGACATCAGCCTGTACGAGATTAGTATGGCTCTTAAACAGCTCAAAAACAACAAGGCGCCTGGTGAAGACGGAATTACAGCCGAACTTCTGAAGGCGGGTGGTAAACCGGTCCTTACGGCCCTTCAGAAGTTGTTCAATTCCGTCTTACTAGAAGGGAAAACGCCAAAAGCATGGAGCGGAGGTGTGGTGGTACTGTTCTTCAAAAAAGGCGACAACGCCTTACTGAAGAACTACCGACCCATCTCACTTCTGAGCCATGTCTATAAGCTGTTTTCAAGAGTCATTACGAATCGTCTCGCACGCAGGCTTGATGACTTCCAGCCTCCCGAACAAGCCAGTTTCCGAAGAGGCTTTAGTACCGTAGACCACATTCATACGCTTCGTCAGGTTATACAGAAGACCGAGGAGTATAATCTGCCCCTCTGTTTAGCGTTTGTGGACTACGAGAAAGCCTTTGATTCGATCGAAACCTGGGCGGTACTACAATCTCTCCAACGGTGCCAAGTAGACTACCGCTATATCGAAGTGTTGAAGTGTTTTTACGAGAGCGCCACTATGTCAGTCCGACTCCAAGACCAGAACTCGAAGCCTATTCCGCTGCAGCGGGGAGGCAGGCAGCGAGATGTCATCTCTCCTAAGCTGTTTACCGCTGCACTGGAGGACGTTTTCAAGACTCTGGACTGGAGAAGGCTAGGCATCAATGTAAACGGCGAGTACCTCACTCACCTTCGATTTGCTGACGATATAGTAGTCTTGGCTGAGACCATGGAGGATTTAAGTACGATGCTTGTTAGCCTCAGTAGAGCCTCCGGGCGAGTTGGTCTTAAGATGAACATGGATAAGATGAAAATCATGTCGAATATCCATGTAGCACCAACTCCAGTGACAATCGGAGACTTTACACTCGAAGTTGTAGACGATTATATATACCTTGGACAAACTGTCCAGTTAGGTAGGTCCAATTTCGAGAAAGAGGTTAATCGTCGAATCCGACTCGGTTGGGCAGCGTTCGGGAAGCTGCGACACATCTTTTCGTCCAATATTCCGCAGTGCCTGAAGACGAAAGTCTTCGATCAGTGTGTGTTGCCAGTGATGACATACGGTACTGAAACGTGGTCGCTTACAATGGGCCTCATAAGAAGGCTCAAAGTCACCCAAAGGGCGATGGAGAGAGCTATGCTAGGAGTCTCTCTGCGAGATAGTATCAGAAATGAGACCATCCGCAGCAGAACCAAAGTAACCGATATAGCTCTCCGAATCGCTAAACTTAAGTGGCAGTGGGCGGGGCACATTGCACGTAGAACCGATGGCCGTTGGGGCGGAAAGGTTCTCGAGTGGCGACCGCGTACCGGAAGGCGCAGCGTGGGTATGCCCCCCGCAAGGTGGACTGATGACCTGGTGAAGGTCGCAGGAGTCCGCTGGATGCGTGTGGCGCAGGACCGGTCATTGTGGAAATCTTTGGGGGAGGCCTATGTCCAGCAGTGGACGTCTTTCGGCTGAAATGATGATGATGATGATGATTTCTACCAAGACTTACCAAATTTAAAAAAAACATACTCGATAATCTTGTGTGAAAATGTTCAAAACTGTTTCATTTATTCCGTAGAAGACTATATACTGATAAAGAAAAAACATGTTTTATTTGGATTCACTAGCAATAGTGTCGACGAAAACCAGATAGATGTTTGGAGCTCGCTCATCAAAAAATTGTAAAACGGCTGCTAGAAAATGGTGTATTTTTCAACAACTGACAACAATTTTGAAAAAGTTTTAAATTATTCCAGTTCAATTGAAATGATATTTCAATGTTTGTATTAAAACATGTAAAAAAAATTGTAACTGAAAAGTCATGGCAAAAAGTTTAGCTGAATCGGTCAAATTTATATAAGTACCGGGCTCTTAAGCTATCGATGCGAAATTTCGAATAGTTACAAAGAAGGCTAACCCAGCGGCATACTAAATAAAATTATTAAATACATTTTTATTTTCTATGAAAAATTACTGAAAATAAAAGTCTAGGAACTACATCATGTGGGGTACCATTTGAAAGGGCTTGATTAGCAAATTCTAAAGCATATTTTTATATTTTTTTACAGTGAAAAAAATCCAATTTATGAAGAATCATGTTAAAAAAATGCCATTCCCTTATCTCCGAAGTGAAGGTAAAAATATGAGCTTATTACGCAACGTTAATATTAATATAAATATAAGGTGAAAATTATAACTTTGTCGCTATCTTTATTACTATATTTTTCTTTATAAAAAATCTGCACAAAATTTTAAAACTAACCATCTTGAAATTCCTTTTCTTTGCATTTATATAATATCATCCTACAAATACCTACTTTTAAATAGTTTGAAAAATGTATATCGGTTTACGTCATAAAGAATTATCAACGAGAAACAAACTCACATAGTAACTTTACGCCATGCAAATAAGTGCTCACTCGTAAGGTCGTAAGAAAACAGAGAGGCTAGAAGGAACGAAGCAATGGGGGAAAGCCGCCGGGGCCATAACCTGCCGCTCCAGCAACGTGGAAATGGGGTGAATGAGTACACCAGGTGCTCGACAGCCCGCTCGATTCCGGCCGAGTGAGTGTCCCTGGCTACGTAACATAACATAATCCTATGTGCGGGGGTCCAACTCGGACTTGTCCGGTCTTTTATTCATTTATTATTCATGTTCTTACTGCTGAGAATCGTGGCTATTATGGAATTCTTGCAATCGGCTTCTCCATTTGCTGCGATCTTCAGATTGATGACGACTTCTAGGCCGCTTGCATTCCACCTTGCCGGTTTTTAGAGACATGCAGTTCTTAACCCCTATTAATCAATTGTAGACCAAAAGCAGTTAGAAACCTGGTTAAAACAATAGTATCAGAGATGCAGGTATATTTTAGGATACTAAATCAAGATGCAAATTGCTAAACAAAAGTCGCGCATGTAGAAATGGATTTGACGCAATTCGAAAGCGAATTGGGCACTGATCCAAGCCACCGGAAACTACCGATGTTTATCATTAATTGTCGTTTACAACGTTTATATATAATTATAAAAGATCTAGTCGACTCTATTATGATTATGAAGTAGGTAATTGTTTTTATTCACAAACTTTGACATAGGTATACTATATATACAGCTGAACTGGGATTCGTGTAGTTCCTAGAATCAATTGAAATGTTGTTGGTAGATAAATGACACCTTCGAATTTAGTATTTAATAAAATAAACTGCCTCTTTCCTTACAAAGAAAAGAAAAGTGGAAAAAATCATAGCCTCGGGCAAAACTCCTCGCGACTCTGAAATACACGCCCAACACTTTGTCAACAAACACACCCTTGGCCTCGAATTTCTCCACCATATCCCTGGTATCCGCCTTTGGGACGTGCTTAGCAACATCTGGGCTAAGAAGATAGTACTTCTTAATCGACAAGTGGAGATTCTAGTTAATAATTGAGAAATATCCACTAAACATTCACTCCAGTCCACACACACACACACATTAATGAGGGTTTCCTACTTTTCCTTTCATTCTATGAAATTTCGAATCCTTCGCAGACGTTTCTGCTTAAAAATCATAATAATAAACTGCCCCTTATCTAATTACATAAATAAAACATGAAAGGTTAATAGTGGCGCGATTATTATCTCCCAATATTAATAACGATGCTCCGTGGCCGGCGCTATCAGCATGTGAGCACTGAACCTTGTTTTCAATTATTTGTTATCAGTGCACGATATATTTTTAGTTCACGCGGCAAGCATACTACGATGTAGAGCAGGGGAACTGTAAACATTGCAAAAATTGAAAGGGGCAGACTGCGAGCGACCACGTAGTCGGCGTAGATAAAAATCGAAATAGATTTGGCTAGGCGCCGCGAGCGCATACGCAGTGAGCAGAACAATACTGGAAAGTAGGTCGACAATCTGTTTACAGTGTCAAAAATGCGAATAATCCGCCTCAGATCCCGGTGACTTTAACAGTCCTCTTTTAATTACGTTATGAAATACTGAAATGCGATTCAGTCTCGTGAATGTAAGTTCCGCGGCAAGAGCATTTCTTATGCGTTAATCTGAATGTTTATGGATTATCGCGGCTAACTCAGCTAAGCTTGAATTCCAAGTATTATTTTCATAATTTGCATAGTAATCCAGTTACTTTGAACATTCGCCACGTGCTTCAAATCCGGTAGTTATCATTTTCTGCAGACTTGTTTATGATGTTAGCCCACTGAATTAAGAATGTGACCTGGAGCGCCGAACGCAACTTTGTCAAAAAAAGAAAAGGCTGGGAAAATTTCGCTATTTTTAGTTTTTCAACTTCAATTAAACATCTATAGCGTTTAGGGCACTACTTGTTACGCAACATTAAAAGTATATTGTAGTAAATGTCAAACAATTCGGGCTACCTTGCATCAGCGTAACCGTAATTCTCATATATTTGAGGAATAATACTTCAAAAATTACCTTTTTTCCGATCATTATAACATGTTGAGTTTAGCTAACGTTTTCAGCTTAATATCACCTCAACCAATTATGCAATCTTCTATTTGTAAAAAAACATGAAATTGTACAGGTAGTTACGATGGCTGAGTTTTACACATAAAACGCAAGGCGTGATGTAAAGCTGCATTTTTAGAATGTATGGACCCTGTAGGGGGAAGTATGAAATTGCATTTGACAAACGGAAAAATCCTCCGACGTAGTACATAATAAACTGAAAAAATACTATTACAGTATGGTGCTACATTACCGCACTAGTGCGATAATGAGCACTTTATGTGCCTGCAACAAAAATTCCAAGGGCCATAATATATTACTGTATTTCATCTGTGTGAGGTGTGCAAAAAAGAGTATTGTATTGTATATATGTACTGTAAAACGTCGTACGATACACGTGCGAATAGGTAGGTAGGACGTAAGGAATAGGTTCCCTTCGGTCGTGTTTTATGTTTTATTCTATCGCCACTCATTGCGAATTTCGCACTTGTATCGTAATGTACAGTCAGACACACAGCTATTAATGCTATGTATACGCGAAAATATGTATACGCGACCTTAATGCTCAGGCAATAAAGTCCTGTATACATATTTTTGGCACTTTGGCTGTATTTACAGCTGTGTGGCTGACTGTACCATTCTTACTTTTTGAAGTTTATTTTAAAAAAACGGTAGGTTTTTGACATTACTTGCAATTTTTTTTAATATTTAATTTGGAACAATATGAGCTATTGCATTAGAGCGTTTTTTAAATATATCCTGAAAACCCGATTCTTACAGATCTAGACTTGCTTGGGCTCATACAAATCAGAATTACGAGCTGATTCGATCCTGAAAATAAAAAATGTCCCAAAAAAATCCTTTCCATTACGTCACGTTTTGGTATGAACTTACTATGAGCGTGGCGTAATGGAAACTTAAATTTTATATGGAATAATTGGGAGTTTTTTTTTAATCAGGATCAAATCAGCTCGTGATTCTGATTCGAATAATGAGCGCACGCAAGTCCGCTCATTCGATCTGTAAGAATCAGATTATTGGGATTTATTTTAGGAAAAGCTCATCATCATTAATAATCACGTATGTGGTCACGTAAGCTCATCACCATTATCAAATTTTGCGTTAAGCTAGACTTTGCAACTCAATATCGGCACAAGGCACAACCGTTCTCGCAATGTAAATAATACTAATATGACGTTACAGCGCATTTAATTAATACCCTTTCATTTAAATGCTAATTGAAACACGAAATCGCAAAACATATATGTTTTTTGAAACTATGGGTCTTTATTATTGTCAAGTTGTTTAACAGTAATAATACATATTAATCTTTGCATAAAGAGTGTCGTAAATTGAAAAAATAAAACATTTAAAAAATGTTGCGAAGTGCGCAATATGGTCAATTTTGAAAAGTTTTATCTCAGAAACTGTTTACTACATCGGAAGAGACTTTTCTAGTCTCATATTGTAGCAAATTTAGTTTACTTATTTTAAAAACGCCCTAAAAAGGTACAGTCAAAAACTGGTCCTTAAGGGTTAAAATCGCCATAATCTAAGAAAACTTTTTAAAATTTTGAGAATGTTGCGTTCGGCGTTCGTCGCTCGAGGTCACATTACCGAGGTTCACATACTTGGATTATTCATTGAGCCAACATCATGAAATGAACAAGTCTGCAAACAATCAGAACTGCCGGATTTGACGCATACGAGTCCATATATTAAAATTACAAAGTAACTTGTTAACTGGTAAGTATAGGGTTCAACATTTTCAATTTTCATTTTGATAACCGCGTTAATATTTATAGTACTTGTATGCTTTTGAAAACCTTGGGTTTGACTTATATATTGCAAAAATTAACTCGCATTAACAACTGACACATTTATAACCTCCGCGTTAGTATATTTACCGATTTGCACCGCAATAATTTGTCGTGGAGACTAAATATTGTGGGAATAGAATGATAACGTGGTGCCATAACAAATCCAAACTGTTTTCATAAACGGACCTATGAAGCTTTATTTATTTATAATCCAGCTTACAGATCAGGTCGTCAAGAAATTACTCACTGCATAGTAAGAAGCGATCAGTTGATCACGGAACTTTTTTTCTTTCGTATACAGTCAGAAAACAGTTGCCCTTGTCAGCCAATTTAATTTCCTTGTTTACAGTAAGCGCTTCATTTAACATTTTACCGGAAGAAATGAGCTAATTAACGCTTTCGGTATGTAGATAGTTTATTCGTTTCATTGTACTTGTACCAGTGTTAAATGTTGCAGATATTTTTTGGCGCACTGCACTTTGTAACGACAACGTCGAAATGTCAAAGATAGGGATAAGGCCATATGACTTTATTTATACCTAAGTTAAAACATGAACTATAAATCTGACTAATGTCCATACTACGTCGTGTGTCGTGTCCCAATAAAATGGACCACTTTCTCAGGCTATTTCTACCTCTTGTTGACTTTCTTTGGTATTACACGTCATTAATTTGTTTCAAAATTAATTTATGAAGTTCCTATTCAAACGCCACCGTGTGAAGTTAATTTTGGTACAATAACGCCACAAACCATTCCTTCTTGCTGATATCGTGATGTAAATTTTAGTTTCTACTATACGAGTACCTAAATATTTTCAAGGTGTCTAACATTTCTAAAATTAACATTTGACAGGCCTAAAAAGGATGTGCCCGATAGTCGAATTGCCATCCGTTAATACAGTAAGTGGGTGTCTATTTCGTTTAAAGTGAATCAAATGCTACTTGGGAAGTTCACGTGATCGCCGAGTAGACCACCGCGTTGTACAGTTGTAGTTTCAATGTCAGCAAGTCAGGAGGCCAGACGAAGTTGAGTTTATACCTGTACGTATGATAGAGCGAAATAGTTCCTATACATAGATACACTTGAATACCTAAGCTCGTAAAGATAAGTTACAACGGATTTGCAATTAATTATCAGTAATTGTGTCGCGGTTCCATGTAAGCTACTGGTTATTGAAGCAAATGTGCTATTGATAGTTTATCTACAGCCACTTGGTTCACTACAATTTATTTTTGCAAATGACCTCGAAGACAGCAATATTCGCGACAACGTTAACGATTGCAATATCGACTTGACCTTCTGTTAATCCAGACGGCATAATGGGACGTCAACAATAAATTTTGCATACTTCAAGATCTTTTAACAGGAAACTTCGCAAATGTAGTGAGAAAGCGCCGATTCCGCGTTCCATGCGTTTCACGTATTATCAATTCTAGGAACGTGAAGATATTTTAGAATACGTTAAATAAAAAACGCGCAAAACCACTAACGTCACTAACGTGTTAGAGAAGTACATATAAAATGGCGCGAGGTGTGCCGGAAACTTTGGCAACACGGCCGAATTAATTAAACTATTTAAATTCGCATGCGCCAATTCAGTTTATTCTTATTTTTACGTAAACTACGCTCTACATTATACGATGGACCGGTTTTCGTGCGTAGTATCTTTGATTGTTTAGTTATTTTTTCCGTCCATCATAAGTATATGATGTTTGTCAGTTCAACATTTATTTATAGGCACATTGCGTTGCGATCATAAGTAACTTACATACATATTGTTAAGTAAACTTTTGTGTCTTACACACATTATTATGAACATGGAATGGGCCTATCGGGAGACCATGCATGACACATGAAACTGTGTCGAAACACCGGTATATTAAGGAAAATTAACTACATTCGCGATAGACCCATTCTATGTCCATAATAATGTAAAAAAACTAAACAAATGTTTGTTTTGTGATGATGTAAATTTTGATGCTGCATCTGTCCTTTATTCCCTACTTTAAATTGATCAAATCTTGGGCTTTACCAAACCCAATTTTTAACCTACCAAATCCAGAGCTTTTCTACTAGGAACACTTTGTAACTGGGGCAGTGTGCTATGAGATTTTAATTCGTGTTCGAGTAAACGTGCCAATAAACACGGGCAAACGGGTGGACGGCCATCGACTGTTATTCGGTCAAGGATCTCAGTGGATTTAGAGGGAATTAACGACGTTTTCTAAACGATGGTTTAAAGGAAATAATTCAGAGGGATTTTTATTAGCAAAGTGTCGAATGAGGATACTAGGCCGGCCGTGAAGAAAACGAAAATAAAATATAATGTTTAATGAAATCTTTAGAACCAGCCAGATTGATACAACGTAAATTAAAAATATAGATAGGCAGGCAAAATCTTCTCACCGAGGGTCCTCTCAAAGAAGGGTTTGGAATTAGATGGAAAGTGTCGATGAACGTTTAAAAGGAAGATAATAAGTATATTTTCTGCTCTCCGGCCGGCAAACGCCACTTTACGCAAAACTATATTGCCGCCTGCCGATTCCGTCGAGCAGAAAAATAATATACAAACCTCGGCCGGTAAATGGGAAAGCCTCGGATAACATGTTAGTCGACCTCGGCTTCGCCTCGGCCGCCAATTACATATCATCCGAGACATTTCCCACTTTAACGGCCTAGGTATGTAATCTACTATTCCGTAATATATTAAAATAATGGCAAAGTTACATAACTAAAATTAAATAATGTGTCATAACTTCCTTAAATATTTTATACAATGTTCACTATCTTTTCTACCCGGTAAGATTCAAGATCATTTGAATAGACTATTGACCCCAAGGGTCAATAAATAATCTCAGGTTTTTGAACTTCGAACATGAAATCTAAATGTAAGCGGTCCGTTAAACGACGAAGAAACGATATTAAACCCTCCATCGCTGAATGCCTAAAGAAATGGTTTATTAAAATGTATAAAGAAGAAGGAAAATGTATTGAACATATCTACCAACTATTTATTCAACGAATAATCGAGTTAATTTATAAATGTGCAATAACACCAATACCTTTTTCCCCTATAATAAGTTCCGAAGTGTAGCGATATTGTTAGACGTGACTGTATCTGTGGGAAAAATAGTAGTTTATGCAACAGTGATATAATAAGGGTTAGTTCAAAACGAGACCAAGTCGAGTTTTGTAATAATAGACGCGAGAGTTTTAAGAACCAATTATGAGCTGTTGCATACTCTAGTTTTTCTACGACAGTTAAAATAGAGAAAAAAGCAAAATCTCGAAAGGTGGCAGAATGTGAAAGATGTTGCTTGACCACTAAAAAGAATTAAAAAAATCAACAGTGCTCATATATTGTATTAAAATCCATAGGAGCAGTGTTCTTATGGAATACCATAGACAAAGTTATAAAGTATACTTTTTTAATATCCCTGTCGGTCATCTAATTGACAGATAGAAGTGCTTGAGTAGAAAAAAACCTTTAAATTGTAGAACGATAATCTAGAATCGTTCTCGATTCGAAAACATTCTTGATTTCCAATTCAACTATCAAATAAAGCCAATAACAAAATCAACGCTAAATTAGTTTACAACGCATACAGATGGCATAGCGAACAGAAGATATTTATGGAACATCTCGTTATCCTTAAAGGAATATTTTTGCGCAAAAGCGCAAATACAGATAATAAGATGCAGAGTGTTTATTTGTAGAATCGAGACTGTTTAGGATATCGATGAGGATATAAAACAAAATACATATTAACGCCCATTGATATTTTACAGACATGCAAATACTATTTAAAACGAATCGAAGGAGTAGGTCAATGCCGTATTGACTATCGATTTCGGAAGGTGACTGTAAACACTGAATACACTTGTACTACATAAGTATGTTTTTGATAACAAAAATATTGTCAGCCGATTTTTATAATACCCCGTCATAACTCTTAGTGATAATTCCGATAAATAGGTATACAGCAGAATAGAAGGGCAGTGGAATAAAATTAATAACCTTATTTTTTTTATAATACTTGTCTTACACTAATGTTTTTACATTAGATGCGTGTTCGAATATGCTTGAGTACCTTTGCCGCTGATTAAAAAAAATGAAAATTAAATGTTAAAGTGAAGCCTTAATAAACTATCAACTGTAAAACAAGGAGAAGGTTGCAAATTGCATTAATTCTTTAGTAAACTGTTTTGCTGGTAAATACTCCAGTGGCGGCGGTAAATAACACGAAATTTGTATAATTGTGAATGTTGTAAATGTAACAAGAAATTGCGTCAGAAATTGCACGAGAGAATCAGCCTGGGTGACCGACTTGCACTTAGCTGATTCTCTTCTATAACTCAGCCATTATCTGCCTCGTGACTGCTATCACTTTTATCAGCCTTCATTTACATATTCATTGCCAATACATATTAAAAAGCAGACTCGATCTTATTGTTGTCATGCTGTTGTAAGTATCTTTTCTAATGACATAAATTTCGGTTTCCTTCTGCGTAACTAATGATGCATGTATATTGGTAAAATGAATTAATAAGGCACAAGGAAAAGGTTATACATTGAAATAGATTTCATATACAAAAGAAAAAGACCAACACCACTCCGATGTTCGACGCTAACTCTGTACAGTACTGAGGAGTTTTTTGATTTGCCGTGCATTTAGTCTAATAGTTGCGAAGTATTACAATTTAAAATAGTGTATTTAACTTAGCTGTAAGATGTATACATTTTGACATGTACTTAACTTTGGAGTTATCAATAAATTTTTGTATTTGTTTGTATTTGATGGTGTTGGTCTTTTTCTTTAGTATATGACATCTACGGCCTCCTAGCTTAGTTGGTAGTGAATCCTGGTCAGGGCATTTATTTGTGTGTTTATCACAAATATTTGTTTCAGAGTTATGGATGTTTTCTATTTATTTAAGTATTTATACGCATATATCTATTATATATATCGTCGCCTAGTACCCACATCACAAGCCTTATTGAGCTTACCGTGGGACCAGGTCAATTTGTGTAAGATTGTCCAATAATATTAAATATTTATTTATTTATTTACTTCATTTTATAATTTATCCCATGAAAAACATTACATGTAAAAATACACAAGTCTCGCTCCGCTGTTCTAATGCTGAAAAAAGTTATGAGATGTAATGTTAAAACATGTCGGTTAATTTAGTCGGTACCGGGGAGTGTCAATAGAACGCGACTTCCACCGACTTCCCTTTTTTATTTGAACTCTGTGTTCCTCTACAATTTTAAAATAAGCATGTCGGTGGAAGTCGAGTTCTTCTTGTGTCTTTTTACATGTACCTAATGTTTTTGATGGGATCTGATCTCTTCTTGTAGGCAGTCTTTATTTTTTATAAATGTGCCCCATAACTGACATTGTAGTGTAGGTATAATATTTGTATGAACTACATAAGTAACTTTGTAACCGTGATTTTCTATGAATTAGTAGGCTAGTAGGAACTGCTTATATTTATGGATGTTCTAACACTTCTAACTCGCGATGTAAAAAGGTAACAAAAATCCATATGGATATCCGTAGGATTTATTGCCTATGGTAGCGCTGTGCAATGTGCATTCTCGTTTTTATACATACTTTATTATATATATTATATTTAAAAGATATAGTATCAATACATAATTATACCTTTAGTCATACGTCCTTGTCGGAACCGATGGAAACTGGTATCGTTCGGAAAATGTATTGTTCCACGAATTCGAGTTTGTACAAGTGTATCCTCTGTACATGTTCCTACAATCTACATAATCCCAACTAATCGTGTTACTGACACAATTAATGTTAATTGGTGCTGGGTAGGGCGCTTCATGTGCCAGACAACTAAATCAAATATTAGCAGATTTTTACGTTATGCCGAAGAAAAGCATAGTCAGTAGCAGCGAGGCAATGTTCGGTCTCTGTAATAATAAACCGTTTTTAATTACCAACGGTGTTTACTCCAATGATATCACTGTTGACCGTTGATGTTTAAGCACATTTATGAGATGTTTGTTGACGATCAGCTTCGGGACGTATAGGGCACAGACAGGACAAAAATATTAGCTTTACGACATCTTATGTACCCCGACGACCGATGTACCGATGTGCGAAAAAGTAATATAGAACAATATCGAAGCCTTCCTTGCGATCAGTTATTCTTTGAGCGCCTTAGGGTGAAGCCAGACGAGCGTAAAACTTTCTGTTGTGAGTGGCCGTTTCATGAAAAACGCCTTTGGTTCACACGGACGCAAAATGAGTTGTCCTCCGAAACAGATTATTGTACGAAACCGAATACAACAGGAATTACCCGACCGAAATTCTGATGCAGACGACAAAATGTTTGACGCTCATCTGGCTTAACCCTTACCACAGAGTAAGTATACAGAGTCCAACCTTCATACAAAGGCGCTGAATTGTTACACTAGTACAAGCGCAATTGCGCGTGTGTACTGGCCACAAACACCGTGTCACGTACACCGAGAAACCGATTCAAACTAGCCGAGTTTGTGGCCAAAGTCAGGGTGTGCCAGATTGTATGTTTTTTTAGAAAAAATAAAATTATTTTGGTGATTTGACAGTCTTATACAAGTTGGTATTTGGTATACAGTCGCCACTAGATACATCGGAGCGGCCGAGGAGATGCTCACAAATATTTGAGCACACCTCTATTTTCATGGTTTTAGGCTTTCATGGCTGTTCAGATATTGAACACCTATATCGGATGGCGACTGTGTTGCTTGTGTTTATTTATAATGAATGGTCACAGCTCCGAGAAAAGGCCGCCATCTCAATTTTTTTTTGAGAATCCGAGAGGTTACTTATAACGAATCTGAGGTCAAAATTGCCAGAAACAGCCGCCATTTTGGATTTCAAGATAGTGGCCGTTATTTAAACATATGTTTGAATATCAGATTCGTTATGTACAGTTGACAAAATCGGTAGATCTAATAATATGTAATTAATAAACAAGAAGTAATCAATATCGTTTTGGGGACTTAGTCAATTTGTGTAGGAATGTCCTATACTTAATATTTATTTATTTATTTAATTTATCAACCTGAGCCAACCCTGCCAGTTTCGGTATAAATTTTGCGTGTTGTTAAAAAGCTTGGTCTCTGTATAATTTCTACTCATGTGCCCTTCCTTACACTCGTTCCATCTGACTTTCCATTACCCGGCCATATACGTTCAGGCATATCCGCCATATCTGCAAATTAATGTATGGAAAACTTGTCCAGGGGACATACCCGCTTACCCGCTATGCAAATCCGACGGATTGCCCGAAAATATATGGCCGACTATAATGTTCGTCCGTATAAAAATAAAGTGCATGAGTACATCAAAAAAAGGTTTAAAAAACTACACAATAAATTGGACACTAGCTAAAACTTATTTTAAGGATTAAATCATGAATCGTAATTAACGGCACTATTTGGGAGAGTTTGAATAACATTTTAGGTGTTGTTCAGTAGAACGATTACTAGATAGTTACTAGAAATATTAATATAACATGGCACAAAGTAGTCTAAGAAACGATCCTAAATTACACCATTTATATGGAACATAATCACGATGTACACATTAATGTACCTACATGTTAATACACTTTACATTTGATATATCTAAGTACAACCAGTATTTCAAACTTGATAGCAAAGTAGCAATCTTAAATATAAAAACAATCAAGCGGCAAAGTAGTAAACATAAAATGTAGGTACCAGCAGTAAGCCAGAATTTGCTGGGTAAAGCAGTCAACGTAAACAAGCCAGAATGTTTAAACAGTGTCATAAATAAATGCGCAATAGTGCAAGCTATTCAATAAGGTTTCAAGCCAAGCAGCAATGGAATTCTAATTAAATTAATAAGCGCCACACTAAGAGGCTTATACAAATGTACAGAGTGACAACTGAGTAACCCGCTATGAGAATTTTAATATGTCTGATACTCACGGGAGTTTTCTAATTAAAAAGAGTGACAACTGTTAATAGAATAAAGAAGTATAAATTAAGCATTTTGAAGCCCCTCCACCAGAACTAAACGCATAAGCAAAATTTGGGGGCTTACCATCAATATTGGCTGAGTATTTTGGTAATGATGCTCCTGCGTCCACCAAACATAGCTAAAAACAAGCTTTTGATTAAAAAGACACTCAAGTCGGTTTACCCGTTTGGAAGCTACGTTGCCTGGATGTCACAGACAGACAGACACTAGAGATACACAATTACATACGAGAACTGTTAACTCCTATCTTTCTGTCGGGGGTTAAAAAGTCTAGGCTGTTGTTTCAAGGCTAACGTTAAAATTATGTTCTCCACAATAGCAAGTATAGTTTGACTATTCTCAATGTTATGACAGTACGGTAGACGGTTTGTTCCGATTCTTTAAAAAAACCATTTAAGTTACGGCTTTGTTTTTCAACCCTATATCATTGTATATTAAGTCTAATTTACAGCTACAAAGGGGCTACATCGAAGACATCAAGGAAGAAAAATTGAAACAGATGAAAAGAGATGACATTGTTTATTTCTTTATAAAATCCCGGAAAGTTTAGAAGAAAACATAAGTTTTATAAAATTATGAAAAACAATACATTAGATTTTTCCGGAATTTTCAACGGTAAATAAGATCTAAATATTAATTACCTACTGCACCTTAGGATGTTTTTCATATAAATTGTTAAGATAAGCCAATTTTCATCAACAATAACAAATTCATTTTCTAAGTTTTTCAGGCTATAACGCCTATAATATCAAATATTCGAATAAAGATACTATATTTGTCAAGCCGTTTGACATCGACGACCTATTCATTCGTATCTCGTATAACCCAGTTCGTGAAAGATTGAAGATAATCGCTAAATGGAAATGTTAATGCATGTTTTTGTGGCATAGATAAAAGTGTCATGCAGAGTTAATACGATATACCTATTTACCTTTGAACTTCAGTTCTGATGCAGAATAAAATAATGGTTTCATCAGCGAAATCTGTGACCTTTTTAGTCTGATCATATGAGATAGGTACAATAAATAATATATATCTCCAAATACGAAAGAAAATATCAATATTAGTTACTGAACGTGTAAAAAAAGTTTCAAGGCTACATTTCAACTGAGATCTTCTGAATTATTCCAATTTGAGCTGAATATATTTGAGACGACCATAGATATGAACTATTCCGACCCGAAAAACAAAGCTTTCCTATAAAAATTAATAGTTTTATCGTCTCGGGGACTAGGATGAGGATGCCACAGTTAGGCCCTCATTTCCTTTGAAAATGTTGATGCTACATTACATCACATAATCACAGTATATTTATTTGCAGGAGAGATGCAAGGCTCAGGTCGAGATTAAGTTCAGGGTTTTGGAGGTATCTGCTCTGAAGGCGAAAGAAGGACACTGCCCGAGCCTAGTTCAGCCAATGCCATAAATCCATCTTTTTTAAAAGTGTGGGTCACGATCACGATACTCGCGGCCTAGGGGTCCCTAAAGCCTCTGTAAGAGGGTCGCGATGGCTCGCAAAGTCTTAGTAAAAATTAGCGCTGGGTAGGGGGCATGATTTTTTTACCTTTCATACCAAGGGGGGTCACGACAAAGTTATTAATGCTAGCTAAGGTGTTCACACCAAGAAAGAGTTTGAAAAACACAGCCATAAATTAACACTAACACCTGAATTGATTACCTGCATACAGGTACTGCAAACGGTAAAATTGATTGGCCAAGATGGTATTTTTCTTTCGCTAATACCACCACGCCGAATACTGGGATGGGTTTAGTTTATTTTTTCTACTCCTACTCACAATTTGTGGCAGTAAAGTACATTTATTTGCACGAGAGATCTCTGCAAGGCTCAGGTCGAGATTGAGTTCAGGGTTCTGGAGCCATCTGCGCTGAAGGTGAAAGGAGGGCACTGCCCGAGCCTAGCTTAGCCAATGTTATAAATCAACACTATCAAATCAACTACTTAGTCGGTGTGCATACGGGTAATGAAAACGGTAATGGCATGGAACGTGTAATGTGCGATATTTTTGTGCGGTTTTATGATATTCTTTCTTAAAGTAAATATTTAAGTAAAAATCTGAGGTGGGGGGGACACACTTTTTTAGACATTCAGAGCGATTATTTTTCTAGGAACTAAAGGAAGGAAGTTTATTTTTTATTGTTTTTTTGAAAGATCTATCAGATGATGTGCCACAAGTACACATTTGCACTAAAAATACATTTAGTCTAAGTGGTGCCGTGCCGTTAAGGGATGCTCCTGATACTGAGTTTGTCAGTTTGCCCGATACAAACTCAGTATCGGGACCGTCCCTTTAAAAAATTAAGAGCCATTTCCATTTTGGTTACGGGACCCTAAAAAAGGTCTCGTCTTCAAAGGAAAGACAACGCACAGCCTAAATCGTTGAAGACAGCACCTCCATCTTCAACCTTCATCGCCTAAAGTCGCCACCTTAGGGGATGAATTTCATTAGCAAAATCCCTCGTTTTCATTAGAATAGGATTAAAAGCTTTTTACTACTTTTACGCGGACGGAAACGGAAAAAAATTTCAGTTTAAATCCTACTAATATTATAAATGCGAAAGCTTTTATGGATGTTTGTTACTCTTTCACGTAAAAACTACTGAATGGATTTTAATGAAACTTTACAATCATATGGCTTATAAATCAGAATAACACATAGGGTACAATTTATAAAGATATTGCGCAGACGAAGTCGCGGCCACCACCTAGTATGTATAAAAAATCAATAAAATCGGTTAAAGTGACAAGGGATTCGTGCAAGTCTAGAAAACGTGCATGTGGGACTTACGATTACGAAGGCTGAACTGAACGTTCAGTGACCGCGCACCTATTTGTCATTTTACACATGCGTCTCAAAAAAGATTTTTCTTTACATTTTTGTATTTGGCTCTAAAAGTGTAATAACCTAATAATAAGCATTTATAAATAACACTATTAGATAACTGTTATAAATACGCTACGTTTCGAGGGTCCAAAGTGTCCAAACTAGAGGAGAAAACTTAACTACAAAATAGTATTATGTGAAATTTATTGACTTCTGAAAATAGTTGTGCCATCATTATACAAAAGCCGCAATTTCCCGGAATTTGGCATTGTCTTGCAAAATGTTCCATAAAATAGAAAACCAGTCTATTTCGGTTTGTGGTAATGGGCATGGGAGCCGTGAGCTGTGGACGTCAGAAAGAAAATTATTATGATTCTGGGAAACACGCAAATGTCTGCCAAAAATTAATTTTATAACTGCTCTGCCAATACATAGTTACCGACTTTTATGTTCCCACTTCCCAGGGCTTTCTTAAGAGTATTGACAAAAGATATACAGAAGGAAGTATATACCACTTCCGTTATCTTATCTAGAGTTAGGGGGCCCTATCGGATACACTTCAACCCATCTTAAGTGTAATTGCCCCCTACTGCACTACTCAACCGGATGGATGATGGAGTTCAGTGGTAGTATTCTGAATTCCTTTGGCCACTTCCTCTAACCCTGAAGTAGATCCAAGCAAACACACTTTAAACTGTTATTTTAAACGTCAAACTTTTATGAAATTGTGACTTTTACTTAACACTTTCATAGTCTGTCTTATCAAAATCTATGAAACTTACGCCTAGCTTTGTAAAATTGCTCAAACACCCAAAGTGTAGGTGTTTTAGTATCTATATAAGTGCTATATATTTCGGAGGAATGTTTCGTAGGTGCGGTACTAGCTTAAAATTAAGTATTTAAATTGTAAGTAGCCGTGTACCGCTTAACATAACTGGATTGTTTGTGGGCGCGGACATTAACGAACCTATAACCATTATTAGAGACTAATTTAACTAATGTACCTACCCGTTAGCATATATTTAAAGTTGAACAGTTACGTCAGGTCGTAGAAGTATGAATACTGCATGGTACGTCTGCAGGCATTACCAATTTAATGTCAGTATTATTGTTGAAACACACATTACACATATTATGTACTTACCTCCGAAAGTATTACACGATAGGATTAGCATTTTTGTAATCAAAATAAACAAAAGAGCCATTGTATAATCAGTCAGTCCCCTATGATTAATATACAAATACCAATTACTTAGTTGTAATCCATCAACTAGCAGACAATGGTTTTAAGGTCTCGCAGACGAGACATAAAGCATTTAATCAATTTAAGCGGCGCATACTTTGAAAAACAACCGATGTTGTGTGTATATCGTCAGTTTAAACACACATTAAATTCTATTTAAAAGAAAGTATTCAAAACGGGTTAAATAAAGGTTCTAAGGTCGACCTAAATTTGGACGAGGCTAAATAAATTTGAGGGATAAGTTTAGCGCGAGTGACGTAGGCAGAGGCACTACATGTTCAAGTAAAGTTCGTTCGTAAAGTTAATTGAATGAATAACAATAATAACTTGATGAGATAATCATCATCAACATCATTGACCTGTTACATCTATAAAAGATAATAAACCGCAAGTATTTAGACGTTGATATAATAAATTTAAGTATGTAATATATAAAATAACGTTGTTATTGTATAAGACACGGGACATAACTAAAACAATACAGAATCATGTTAATTGAAATAAATATTTTTGATCAAGCTATATCTGTTATTCACGGAACCGAACATAAAAAAACCGGCCAAGAGCATGTCGAGCCATGCTCAGTTTATGGTTCCGTAGCTTACCGTCCGTCACAATAGGCGAACTTTAAAGGGTTTTAATAGATACCATGCTCATAAAAGAGGTATCTTCACAACTCTTACGACGATACGCTCTTTTAACCGAGAGCTTACGTTTCATGCCAAAAAATATGGCTTAATTGATCAAGTTCAAAATAATTTTCTTGAGAGTTTTAAAGTTCAATTTTCATAAAAAACTCTAGTGTTATTTTAAACGTCAAAGTTCTATGAAATTATGTTTTTTTTTGGAATTTTATGGTATGAAATTATGACGTTTACTTACAGTGTTACCAACCCGAAATCTAAATAAACTTATTATGTCAATTTATACACCTGGTGAATGGAGCCTAAACTTATAAGGTTCAGCCATCGTTTTCAGTGTAAGCACAATAACTTAACCAAAATTACAGTTAAATCAACCTATCTCAAAAACTATAAGAGATACTTTGATCAAACCAAAAATCGTTGAAAGAGTTAATTAGCATGCATCACCTCTATTTTTTTTAGAATTTTATACCCCGTAGTTATAAAAATAGAGGGGGGGGGACATACTTTTTACGACTTTGAGAGCTGATATCTCAAAAACCGTTCACTTTAAGAAAAATGTTTTTTAGAAAACTTTATATCATTTTAAAAGACCTTTCCATTGATACCCCACACGGGTATGTACATCGAAAAAAAAATTTTCATCCCTCAGTTACATGTATGGGGGGCCCCACCCCCAATTCTTTTTTTTACTATTTAGTGTCATAATTTTGTAGCGGTTCATACAACACATATTCCCATCAAATTTCA
This sequence comes from Lathronympha strigana, assembly GCA_949128165.1. Lineage (NCBI taxonomy): Eukaryota > Metazoa > Arthropoda > Insecta > Lepidoptera > Tortricidae > Lathronympha > Lathronympha strigana. The sequence continues at coordinate 5,564,565 of OX421907.1, read as the reverse complement.
TCACTGTAGTACTTATAGTTTCCGAGTAAATCGGCTGTGACAGACGGACAGACGGACAGACGGACAGACGGACAGACGGACATGACGAAACTATAAGGGTTCCGTTTTTGCCATTTTGGCTACGGAACCCTAAAAACGTCATAATGTCATGCAAGTTTAACGTTTAAGTTCATTTGCTTGGAAGAGATAACGTGGCTTGACGTGGCGTGGGTGTCTTTAAGGTTCTTATATAATTGTATTAATCTATAAATGTGCTTGTTTTTAGTAAAAGGTACCCCTTTGTCGGTAGTTGATAGGGGTAAGTGAATCTTTATACGGCATTAGCGTTAGCGCCTTACATTATCGGCTAGCAATAAGGTGGAGTGGTAAAAGTGGTACCTTTTACTGAAACGATAACAAATAATGAATAACCGGCCGTGAACTGATCCGTTACAATCGACTCGTGAAGGAAATTTACATAAAAAACTATAAAATTACATAGCGATGAGGCCGATGAGCAATCAGTACCTATTGCGAAGCAGAACAAGTACTAAATACTATTAATAGGTAATTGATACTGTTAAGCAAGTTCCTAAGTATTTATGAATGTCGCAATTTACTTAGACAATCCGCTGTTAGTATGTATGTATGTTTGTATATATGTATGTATGTTTGTTCGACGATAACTCGAGTATCGTTGCCCATCAGTGACATTAAAACAGGCAAAGTAAAAAATCCACATACCAATATACTACTATAGACGAATCCGCGGGTGGAGGCTAACGTCAATACGTCGGAGGCCGTTCCCTTTTGTCTCTGCTATCTGCGTAATCTGGCATTACGCAAGTCCAGTTGTGCGAGGACTAAAGCGGTCACGGTCGGCCGTCGCTCCGCGTTGCCAGCCGCCCTGGCGTGCGGTGGAAACTGATGGAAAATTACTTGCTGGATTGACAAAAAACTATGCAAAATATTATGAAAATTATATTAATTATGGGGGGGACCGAGATCGAGCTCAAAGGCGTGTCAGAGGAAAGGCCAGGAGAGTCCAGGAGTGGACTATTTCAAGTTGATGATGATGGATTGACAGAAAATTATGGTAGTTCAAAAAAGGATAACATCTGGATTACGCAAGTCCCCAGTTGATTAGGACTGAAACGATCATGACCGAGTGGCAGTGCACCGCGTTGCCAGCCGCCCTGGTGTGCGGTGGAAGATGGAAAATTACTCTTTGCTGGATGGACACTCATTTATGGTGCTTATTCGGGATAGGACGATATGGATTACTCATACGTAGGAGCTAACGCTTTTCCTTCTTCCTCAAGTTTTCCCGTCTTATGTCACGGCTCAGGGAGTCTTGGGTCCGCTTTGGCAAGCAAATCCCAAAATTCGGCGTATGCGCTTGTTATAAAAAAAGCTACCTTTGACTTGACTTTCCAGTCTTGAGGGTAAACTACCCTTTATTTGAATTAGTCCGGTTTCCTCAAGATGTTCTTCTTCACCGAAAACCGATTAAGCGTACGAGCCGGAGTTTAAACCCGCTACCTTCGGATTGAAAGTCGCACGCCTTATCTACAACACTTATTAGTTACCACTTAAAAGTGCTTTACCTAAGAGTGGGATTTAAACCCTGTGAAAACGAGTGCTGTAAAGGGCTCGAAACGTAGGATCATGGTGTTAATAAACGCGATTAATCCGTTCTAAAGTGTTTAATTTCAATGGGATTTAAAGGTTAAAAGTGTTTAAATTAAACTTATCCCTCAACGGCTCAAGTTTATCGCTATTATCGGTGTTAATAAGACTAGAGCCGAAGCCGAAGTAAGAAAAGAAACGTTAAACAAAGTATAGAAATAGGATTGGATCCATTTCAAGTACCTAAACTTATACCCAAAATAATATATCTAGCCTGAACATGGCCATATCAAAATTACCAACAAACTACCATCTACATACTAGAACAAAGAACCTGTAACAAATATAAGTAACGCAGCTTATACATTAACTTATTTATGAATAAACAAAATTCATTGATTAACATCAAACTGACGTTACAAACGCCTACAGAATCGTTAAACCAAGCGGCAGAGCGTTTGACCGCACTAACCGCATGCCACAACATGTCAAACCACATGACAAGAATAACATAAATCATGAGGAACTACACAGCTAAAGGCCAGACTACACCGGAATCGTATACTTACAACACAACACAAGGGTGTTATCACACTTGAGATTTTCGACCGAGTTTTGTATTTTGTAAGTTCGCCGCGTACACGCTTTCAAATCGCCAAGTGTGAAAAGGCCGTAAGGAGTACGTACAAGTTAAAACAAGTGCTAATATGTCAACTGTAACGAGTACGAGTGAGACACAGCTTTTTGGATCAACTCGCTCTAAGTCTCCTGAGTCTCCTATCGTGACTAGTTCGGTTATCATTATCTAATCAGAACAGTTATAAAGTGATATGTGTATCTCGAGTGTGATACGGCTTGGCGCCGTAGTGTGGCTTGCTATTTCAGTAATAAGGTTCAATTTGATTTGATTTGGCAAACAAGTAAAAGTACCATCCACGATACAAGTTCATGACTAACCATGTTAAGTCCTAGAAATTAGTGACCCAAATAGCTCACCCACTAGAATAAGTGAGAGACGTAATAGGGAAATTAGCCTCGCATGCCCCAACTCGGTATTACTGATTTACTGAACAGGACAGGACAAAACTTGCAAATTATGTTACGCAGGTGTCTTAAATGTCACTAAATACCTGTTCTATCACATGTAGGTCAGCCATTTCAATAACTTCTGATCACAAACACTAAGAACCACCGAGCTAAAACCTTCCGTAACAGAAATGTCATTCGTACTGACTGCCAGTCGCCGAATGCCGAATAAACTACCGTGTAATCAAAACTATGGGAACCCCCTAATCACAAAAAACGTTCCGTTACACGCTGAAGACCGCTGAAGGCTAAACAACTGCATAATTTATTCATTCTTAATTACTATTTTAATACATGGAACGTTCAAGTATACATATGTATGTATTCCACCATCTGCAAAAAAAGATACGACAAAAAAATTTACTTAAGGGGATACCCAACATAATTACTTCAAAACCCATTGTCTCTCGAGATATTTAAATAATAAATAAATATTGTGGGACAATTTTACACAAATCGACCTAGTCCCAATGTGGGTACTAGACGACGATATATATAATAGATAGATACATATAAATACTTAAATACATAGAAAACATCCATAACTCAGGAACAAATACTCGTGATAAACACACAAATAAATGCCCTGACCAGGATTCGGACCCGGGACCTCCTGCTTCGTAGGCAAGGTCACTACCAACTAGGCTAGGAGGCCGTTGAACATCAAAGTTGACCTCAAAGTTGAACATTTGACATCAAAGCTGAACAATTTTAGGGTAAAAATCCTGATTTTGACCTAAAATTGCTAAAACTGTTTAAGAAAAAAGTTATGGCCATAAAACTGGTTTTATAGCCATAAATATAAATAAGTAGTTAAATTTTCAATTTTTTACTGTTGAAAATTGAGCTATCGACGCCCGATCGACCCTGGCGATCGAATGTTTCCTCTATTGCTTTCATTTGGTTATACGCTTTAGGCAATTGGCAGCGCGATCTGACCGGTGTTCAGAGAGGTCGTGGGTTCAAATCCTGCTTGACGCAGAGAATTTCTCAATTTTTCTTTCAATTATAAAAATTAAAATTTCAGACAATTTTTTATTAACGTCAAAGGCGAACCCATTCATGCCGATCAAGACTTTTACTGAAAAAAGGGGGTTTTAGGCAACTTTTTAAAATAATTATAAAAAACATTGTATTCATCTCATTCAAATTTGGCAGACACGAATGGAGATCCAGGTACTGATGGCCATTTGTCTTATTTCTATCTGTAGTGCAAATTTAGTCGACTCAAAACTTGTCAAAAATCGATGAAAACCTCGGACAAGGACGGTTAAACGGTTGTGGATCCGGGACCCACACACACGCTCACGTTACCCCGGCTACCCGCAATACCCGCATATATCTTTAGTTTAAATAATTTTAAATAAAAATAAAGTGACCTAGAAATATATGCGAGTAAAAAATGTTGCAATTAAATTTTAAAATTAGCAAACGCTTCATAATAAATGGTCAGTAAGCAAGAGTTGACACCTTTAATTTGATGGCACAAGCAGTAACGTTTCTGTTTATATGCATAAAATGCAGTTTAACCTTTCCTAAGAAACTACCTGATAGGTTGAAAATTAAAAAAAAACGTTAATATATAGACCCGGCCCGTCTCCTGCCTTGCGTTGCGCTACTTGTGCTGCGTCGCGGTATGCCATAGAAAATACGTCGCAGCTTCAACGCATGTCACGTCAGTGGGGCCCACCTGTTAACCAAAATTTGGAGCTTCAGCTTCATTATCGGCTATGATATGACTGTGAACCTGTGACTCGCGGGTTTCGGATTAAGTACTACCGAGTCTACCGACTAGGTCAGGGAGGCCGTTAAAGTATTAACCTTTTTTTTTTCTTTTTTTTTAATGGGGAGGAAAAATCCGTTATGGATACTTCTGCACCGCAGGGACAGTGCAGAAGTTATGTCGGAGTCTCACCGACTAAAAAACCCCCCTTTTTCCTCTTCGACGCAATTAGGGTGGCTCTGGGATCTCGATAGAACTCGCCAGTGCCACCCTTGCGTCACGCCGCTGAGGGTTCCCCCTTGTTTTAGGACGATGCATGGCAGTCCCTAGCTGCCATCGTCTACGACCCCGAGGACTCCTTTTAGTCGCCTCTTACGACAGGCAGGAGATACCGTAGCCGTATTCTAATGCCCAGGCTACAGGGCACTAAAGTATTAACCTACAACTTTGAAAATTTGACACTTTGGTCAATATTCAATTTGAATAAAGCTATTTTGGTATCAACAGCCACTCACGGTACATACTTTAGCAGTTCAGGTTTTCTAATGGGCTCTTTTACCTACCTAAGGGCCACTCGCAGCAATCGGGGTTAGCGAACTAACCCGGGTTAAACGTTTATTTCATACAAATTGGCCAATTAACGTCGGGTTACCCATGAACTAACCCGAGTTAAGCGGATGGTGCAAGTAGCGCTAAGTAAAAAAAAACTTAAGTAAAGAAACGTTGAATGAATGACAGCTTCCTATATATATTTGAGTCTATTCATGTGGTGACCGGCTGCACTAAAGAATCGTGTTCACCACAAAAAGCAAGGATTTTAAATCCGGCTCGATACTTAAGCTGCATCCCTTAATCAGCTGACGGATCAGATGCGGCAGGTAGCGACCCGAACATCGCACGATGCATTCCAGAATGTTCGAATGTAAATGTAAAATCGAAAAGTCTTTGTATAATTCTCCGTTTAATATATATAATTATATACCTAGAACATACACTTTCGTATCGTGATTAGTTGAATTGGATTACATATTTTAAGTACTTATGCTAGAATACAATTGAAATAATTTATTCGAAGATACACACAAAACATAAATAACATAATACAATTATCAGAAGAGAAAAAAAGAGAAGTGCCATGAAGACTTGAAAATTGTCCATTGTACAATGTTAATTGTACAAGTCATTGCTAAAGTGAACTAAAAGCTTCGCGAAAATGTATATTTTCTGCCATAATTTAAAATAAATTAAAAAATTCGACCCAAATACTATTGCACTTATGGATAAATAGCGATTTTAGCGGCCTTGAAAAAAGAACCTTACCGCGCAACGCGGATGCGGTATAAAAAAAATTTTAGTCAAATCTAAATACCAACTTAGTTACGTAATAGGAAAAACATAATGTCATGCTCAGTTTTCTTAACTAAATTATTTAATTTGTAAATTATTATCCAAACATTTATTGCGCAATCCAGAGAATCAGCAATTTGACTTTAAATTCAACCACCTAAGTTTCAGAAAAACAACATTCGACAGTTTCGTTTATTTTCGCTAGTTTAGAAGGCATTGACATTGACCTCATGAATTTTGGAAGACCTCCGGTAAATAATCAAATTATACGATATCATTTGAATATATAAATGATTTGGTTACTTCCCTGAACTCTCACCATGAGAAGTTTTTCACTAAGGTGATTTTATGAGGATAAAAAAATAGGCTAGCAGTAGTAGGATCAATTGGAACCCTAGGCCATTATCGTGACGCTAAAACAGATTGTAAGACATCTCTTACTGCTTGTCATTTTTCGTATTTGTCGAGGAAGTCAGAGACCTCGGAGTGATATTCGACTCACGGCTAACGTTCCGTCCACACATACTGAGTGTGACTCGCAGCGCATTCCAAAGGCTAGGGTTCGTGCTGCGGTATGCTGTCTTGCTCTCTGTAGCAGCGAAGCGTGCACTTTATTTTATGCAGCACTTGTGAGAAGCATACTGGAAACGAATGCTATAGTATGGAGCCCACATGAGAAAAAATATACACTCATGCTGGAACAAATCCAGAAGAAATTCCTTCGAGGTCTCTATAAAAAAGTATATGTAGGTATATTTTCCCTTCATGTATCCGACTCGATTTCTACAGGGACACTTAGGCTATGACTGGAGCTGCGTAGAAATCTGGGACTAGCCTACTTTATAGTCAAGGTTCTAAGGTGTAAAGTAGACAGTATAGGTCTTTTGGAAAAAAATCTCAAACTATGCACGTGATGCGTACTGCAGTAGACGGAGGCGACCGCCCCTGCTAGGCGAGGACCATGCGCGCACTCGCTTGCGCCTGCACTCCCCCGTTATGCGGGCGACCACCCCTCGTCAACTCCTTACTCGACGCGCTGACCGGCTGTGATATGTTTACGACAGCGATAGCGAGGCTGCTGTCAGAGTGGAGGGGGTACTTGAAATGGAGCAAGTCAAAAACCTCATAGTTTAAGGTAGTAAGTAAGTAGTTAAGTCAGAATCTTGTAACGCTTTAGTCTATACTGTAATGTTACATAATTAAATTATGATTATGATTCTAATAAATTGTGACACGGTTCTAGAGTGGCCTAGAGTTCCAATTGGTACTGTACTTGATCAATCCGTCGTTTGTATGTATGTTTGTTCGACGATAGGTATCTCGAGTAGGTATCGTCGGTCGGAGCGACGTGAAATTGGCAGGTAGTTAGAGATAAATATTTATTAATATAATTTTAAGTTCGAATATGTGCCAAACCGGCCAAGGGGTTGCCGAGATATAGGGGTGGCAGTTCACGTCCGAGGCGGACCACTAGTGTAGTCTTATTAAACCGAAACTTATTCTTAATTTTGAGGTTTATAATAATCAGCGACGGAAGCTTGTGAGTTCTCAGAGTCTACTTGAACAATCCGTCGTTTGTACGCACGTTTGTATGCATGCTTGTTCGACGGTAACTCGAGTAACGTTGATCAGATCGTCGTGAAATTTGGCAGATGAATAAATTATATTTATAAAGAATTTTTATGATCAAATATGTGCCTAATCGGTAAAGTAGTCGCGTGTACATTTTCGGGGCAAACCATTAGTTTTGATAGCAACGTGCAATGTGGTGGGGGGCAACGTGATTGATCACAGTACACTATGTGACAACTTTGACTCCTAAAATAACTAATTTCTTGGCATACGTACCTTTAACCTTAAGCAACATGTAGGTACCTATTGTGTTTGCAACTGTGCAACTATTTAGGCATATTATTATTTGGAGTCAGATGTTTAATGCGTCCAAAATGTTGACACCATCACGGGCTGATGGTAAAGATTGCCATCCAGTCACGAGAGACACGTTATATAAACAACCCAAATAATTAGCCATATCAATTTTCCGTTAAGTTAGCGTGTACAATTAGACCATTATAAGTCACCGGGTCAAACATTAAAAATCGCAAAAATGTATTGAGGCAATCCGTGCTTTTCATACACCATTTTAAAGGTACCTACTAAAAGATCAACTGTAAAGCCTTCCGCACACCGAAGCGGCGGAGATTCAGCGCCTCGGCGGGAAGTCAGCGGCGCGTTGTATACATACGGACGCCGCGCCCGCTCCGCTCCCGCGCCGCGTTGGGCCCGCCCAGTCACGACTGCGCAGGGCTACAGTAGTATAGAATACAACATTTTTAGGGTTCCGTAGTCAACTAGGAAGATTATAGTTTCGCCATATCTGTCTGTTTGTCTATCTGCGGCTTAGCTCAGTGACCGTTATGAATAGAAAGCTGTAATTTGGTATAAATATTGAAAAATATATCCACTCCACGCCAACAGTGGTAAAATAAAAAATCGATTTTATTTTTATTTTTAGGGTAAAAAATCACCTGCCACTTATATGGGATACAAGCAAAGTGAAAGTGATTTTTTTTGTTTCAACCCAAAAATGTGAGGTATCGTTGGATAGGTATTTGAAAAAGAATAGAGGTTATGCTAAAAATATTTTTTGATTAAGTTAATATTTTCGGTGATAATGCTCCGGAAGTTTAAAAAAAAATCCCCATTCTAACTTTTTAACACAAGTCAGAAAAATATGAAAAAAATTAGAGGGCTTTATAAAATAACTTGGAACTTGATCATTTTTTAAGTCAACTGCCGCGTACTCCGCTGTCCGCCGCGTCCGCCTTTGGTGCACCGCGGCGGCACCGCGTCGGGCCCGCCGCGGTCTCGCTGGTGCCGGTCGGTGTGTGTCAGACCGCGCAGCTCCCGCGCGTAGGGCGCAGCTCCCGCGCGTAGGGCGCACATTCCGCGCCGCTGTCGTCCGGCCGACGCATCGCGCTTCAGTGTGCGGAGGGTTTTAATGCGAACGAAGTCGCGGGTATCAGCTAGTCTTTTATAATTTGAAATTAGTTATCAATGTTATTACTTTAACAGGGCAAGTATATTTTTGTCTTGTAAAACTTTTTCAACTAGAATAGAGTTTAAAAGTTTTAGAATTAACCTTTTGGCCGCCGGACCCTGTCCGCCAAGACGCTCACTCACACGCCAGAGCAAATTTTAAGTAAACAACTAATAAAAAGTTTAGGGATTGCAAATAGTGATATCGATATTCATAATTAAAGGTGGAATTCTTCTCAATTTGGCTTTTTTTATTTCCAAACTTAGATTTCTCTCTAAATTTCTAAACTAAACAGATTTACTATACAAGAAAATGTTGAAAATAAAGGACTTTATCATGAAAAACAACAACTAAACATTATCGAATCATGAAGTAATATCACCGCACTAGTCTGTACGAGTAGTCTTCTATACATGTCAACGGCGCGCATGGCTCGTCTTTAGTTCCGACTGACAAATACTGTTTACGCGCGAGTTAAGTAATAATAGCGTCTGAGTCAACGGCATAAGCGCTTGTCGGTACGTAAACTTTATAAACCATAAGATTAGGGACGCGCATCGTGTTTCGATAAATTTACATACTTACTTACCGGAGGGTTTTCGGAGAAAACTAACAGGTGGATTTAATAATATATATATACAGTATGTATCAGAACGAAAGGCAAAAAAAGAAACCCGTTAATGTTTAGATCATAAATATGAGCATGGTACTTACCTAATTCATCAAAAATACGACAGGTTTTACGTGAGGTATAAAAATATACATTTATTATTTTTGTTTTGCACCTCCCCTGTATTATTTGTTTACAATCTTATAAATGACATTTCTTAAATTACCAACTGACAGACAGGCGTCAAACCTTGTTGAAGTTTGGATTTTTACCTAGTTACAAACAAATAGTCAACAAAGCGCTTGCGCGTTGCCTATGACTACAGCCATTATTAAAATAATTACCTAGGTTACTTATAAACAGAACTCAAAGCGCATGTGCATTGACATAACAACGTTAATGTTGATTAGTTGCCCCTAGCTACATATCAACAGTACGCAATACGCATGCACTGTCAAAAATCAAAAACGTAAACAAACCCTATAGGATGTAACAAAAACCATTAACTGACTGCAAAAATATGGTCTTCGAGTAATTTATTTAGTAATTTTATGCCATAAAACATGTTTTTAGGCACGTTTTTTTTTTTTTTTTTTTTTTTATACTACGACGGTGACAAACAAGCATACGGCCCGCCTGATGGTAAGCGGTCACCGTAGCCTATGGACGCCTGCAACTCCAGGGGTGTTACATGCGCGTTGCCGACCCTTTAAAAACTTTAACACGTGAAATGCACGTCATTACATTGTACTCGAGTTCCCCGTCAACCAGTTTTAAGGTTTGCTCTTCGTTGTGATACATACTGTAGGTATATATCGGTTATATATATCGAGTTAAAATGTAGACCTCCGCTGTCACTGCGGTCAATAATTTATTCGGCAAATAAACCGCAATGGTCAATTTACTGAAGAAGCTGCCTAAACTTTATCCATTATTATGCCTTTTTTTTGACATAATACCTACTTACTACGAGTAGTTACCAACAATGACAATAATTGGCAATTAAATGTTTGAACGCTTAAATAAAACCAGATTCGTGAAAACATATTCATTTTAAAAACTTGCACATCGATTGAACTTTCCCATCCCTAGCTGTCTTTTATACATGCCTACGGCGACAGTGACACGGAAAAATGTAGAAATTATAAGCATATTTTTTAAATCCTTTATTATGAAACAATGGATTCATATACCTGCTTAAAAAGTAAATGTATGAAAAAACAAAGGGTCAACAAGTTGACACGAGTACAAAATAATATTTAAATTCTATTATTTTACCATTTAGTAAGCGGTTGAAACTTTGTCTTGTATACAAGACGACGGCGTTAGTGTATCGTACTATCGTTGTCTAGTATAGGTGACAACGGCGGTCAAAGGGTTAAAATTACCTGGAACATGGAGGCATACTCAATAAACTTTGAATGGTATTTTAATTTATGAAACATGATAGTTTATAACTTGAAATTTTGTAATTGTATAGGATGAGATACTTTTAAAAAGGCAGGTAATGTTAGCTATTAAAATAATCTCAATTCTAAGACAAGACACCAGTAAACTCTAGTTTAAGTGGCTTTACAAGTTGCTAGTGTTCATAATATTGACCTCCTGCTGGAAACCGGTAATATTACAGAAAAATTAATAAATTATTTCAATATAATGAAGTTTATACAACTTGTGTTAAGAAGCTGATATGGATATGAGCCAAGTAAGTAAACATAAACAACAAAACCTGACCTAAGTAACATTAATGTTTTGGTTTATAAATAAGGCATTTACAGGAATTCTGCAAAATCTGAATACTACAAAATAGAGTTCTGTTGAATATCCACAGATTTGTCCCAAATTCCTTCCTTTTTCAAAAGCGTTCAGGGAAAACAAAACACTAACAATTGAGGTATGGGTAACAATTGAGTTTGGGAACTCTTTGTCTGGCATCACTTCTTCTTATTCAACAGTACACTTGTGGGCTTGTGGCAGAGTGGTTGTGGCCATTATGCAGGGTTTTGAGTTTTTTTTAAGGCAACTTAGGTAATGGCCACACTTCCAAGTTCTATAACCTACAGGTACCGACATGTAAACAAAACCTGTGGATACGAGCTTACACCAGCCAGAAATTATTAAATAGACGTTCAGGTATTGTATTCCGAAAATGTACCTAATCTTAACAAATACAAAGTTCGTTAGGTTCGCCTAACAATACAACATAGATGTTAAGTAGAGTTGCCTTTGCTTGTACAACGTACTAAAAAAATATATGTCTTACTCACCGAGCTTACTGGTTTTCTTATTTCACCCATAATCCTTCATTTAGCGTAGAGTAACTAGAAGAAAATCTAAGATTCTCTTCCGATGAAAATTTCTGCGATGGCGTGAACGTGAAGCGGTTAATTTAAATTTTATTTGACAATTGACAGCTCCATAGACAAAATAGAAAGCAGTGATGGGGTGCCCAGTAGTCATTGTCCATAATTCGTTACGGAACCCGGTCTTTACAAAAGCGTTGTTTACACGCTTGACATATTGTGGCCACATATACGGTTAAAATATTTAAAACACGCCTTAGGATATGCCAAAAAAATATAGTTCGCGTTGTCGGTTGTCGAACTTGTCGAAAGAAGGAAAATCTGGATAATTTTAGTATTGTTGTTTATATGTATGAAACCTAATGAAAAACTAATCTGTGATCTCAAATCATACTATGAACATGTTTGATTAGTGCTTCTATTTATTGCTAGATAGAGGTTAAGTGTCAACAAAACTGAGCGTTTGGTCGGCAAAACAATAAGGTTTTGCATCATATTTTAAATGAATAGTGAAAAGAGAAATGCTCGGGGCCGTGGCCGAGGCAGAGGCCGCGGCCGGGGTCGCGGGAGAGGCCGTGGTCGCGGCAAGAAGGTGCCAAAGGTGATGTCTTCTGATGAAGAGGAATGCTCTGTTGAAGAATCTTCACAGGAGCCGGAGGAGTCTTTAACTAATGATGAGTCAAAGGAGGAAATTGAACAAGTGGAACCCCCTAAACGTGAGTAATTTTATTACCTTGTAATTAATAATTTTATTATGATATTCTTGACTTCCTGATACATAATATCGTCAAATTCTAATAGAAATTTTAACTTCCTATAATATAGAAGTAAGTTAAAACCGCGTCTTGCTATTAAAAAGAATGTCCAGGTCTGTTCTCTTACACAGCAAGTAAGATATGGTAATATACACAAATTTATATGTATTTCAATAAATACTAGCAAAATCTTGGTGAAATAGTAGATTACATACCAAGGCCGTGTAAGTGGGAAATACCTCGGATTTCATGTATTTGACTAACATGTGATCCGAGGCCTTCCCATTTACAGGCCGAGGTTTGTATACTATTTTTCAGCCCGACGGAGCCGGCAGGCGGCAATTTAGTTTTGCGTAAAGTGGCGCTTACCGGCCGGAGGACTGAAAAGTTATTCCTCGGCTTCGCTTCATTTCCCACTAAAACGGCCTTGGTATGTAATCTACTATTACTTGATGATTTAACTTTTTGTTGCTCCAGATTATTTTATAAGATGGTTATTGATGGTTCCTATACCTTTGTAAAATAATTTGTAGTAGGATAGAAAAAGGCTATTTAGTGCTACCTTAAGCTTAAGTAAGTAAAAATGTAGTTTCAATACACCCTATGATTCAATTTATTGCTCCTATTGTACACCCGGTATATAGTTTTAGCAGAGTATGCTTTCAGTGGTGTTTGATGAAGTAGTGTGAATATTTAAGGAGTAACAGTGACATAACAATGTGATGCTTTTTGTTTACATCATTAGTGAGTTCAATTGATGGAGATTTTATGTATGACAACAGTTTTTATCAACAACTTACACACCTATTTCAGTGGAAGTCCCTTCAGACATATCACAGCTAGAAGCGCCAGTGTTCACAACGCTGCAGCGAGGCCCACCCGAGCCGATGCTGCGGTTAGACTGGGACCACCGGGCCGCACTGATCGGGGAGAAAGTCCTGAATCCTATGATATACTGCTGTGACACCTGCTCAAAGCCTATACTTATTTATGGTAGAATGGTATGTAACATTTGAATCCACTTGGAATCTATTAGCGGTAGCATAACTTTTCAAAAGGTGTGAATGTTCATTCATACATCAATCACAGTTTAATATACGGACTTGCAGGAGTTGCAGGTCACTTGCAGTTTTGCTAGTGCACCATGCTCAATGATATAATCGTTGAAAATTTGACAACACTCTTAAAACTGTACTGTCGTGAACCTATTGAACCTGCTAGCCTATTATGTAGCTCTAGTTAATATTTTTGCCAAAAACCCCTCGTTTTATCTTGTTTATTATAAAAATCTCCAGACTCTTGGAAACAAGTCTGTTCATCGTGCGTAGCCAATATGCCAATCGCTAACACTCAGTCGCGAATGAAACATACTAATAAGGAAGAGTGATAGAGAAAGATAACTTTGATACACTATATAGCCTGAGTGATTGGCATCTTGGCTACGCACCCAGATGATTATAGAACTTCAAATTCGCAATATAACTATGTCAAAAAATTAAATTCTCTTACTTTGTATACATTTATTGTATATTTTACATTTAAGCTAGCCAGCAAATTAAATTACATGGCACTAGATCTAGAATTAAGTGGGTCCTCTAAATTAGAAAATATTTTCAAAATGTTTTTTTTTACTTCCAGATACCATGCAAGCATGTGTTCTGCTTATCTTGCGCGCGGGCAGATCACACACACTGTCCAAGGTGTAGGGAGAAGGTAGATATTCCTTATAGGGACTACATTAAATAAAACCGTTTTTGTTTGTTTTTTCCACGTTTTCGGTTAAAATCTGAATAATAACCTATTGCAATCCATAATTGCTAACAATAAGGTAAAAGCACTAGTGTTCGACGCTACACTAGTATTCAACATGGGCACTTTGTCAAAAGTTATATAGGTTAAAGTTGAACAATGAAGATTTTCTATATTCGAATTTAAACCTTGTCACTTTGACATAAAGTGCCCATATCGAATACCAGTGCATCGTCGAGCACTATCACTGCTACCTTACATATTTCATATTAGTGCCTAATTTATCACCATGTATTTGCTCAAAACAGAGGAATGCCAATAGCATTCTCTGCTCTCTCTACCCTATTCTACAACTACACAAACTGCGCCATTAATGATCACAGTAGTGATCATATTATTTTGATGATTGTAATTGTGTGCCAGGTCCTGCGGGTGGAGCAGACGGGGCTGGGCACGGTGTTCATGTGCACCCACTCGGGCACCAGGTACGGCAACACGGGCTGCCGGCGGACATACCTCTCCCAGGTACCTACTGTTCACACAATGGGCTCGTTCTAACATCATGTGATCATATGTTCCATCACCATCCACCTAATTTACATTTGTTTAATTAATCCTTTGATCTTGGTAGTCTCGTCTGTAGACTCTCGGTCTCAGTCTTTATGAATATGTACTATAGCGTTCAGAATTGCATGGTCAATTTATGAATGTATTCATTCATAAAGAAAAAACATATTTTAATTAGACGTTTGTATGCAGTGTCCTGTATCGATATTTACAAGCGGTTCGTATCTTCTTTTGTTTTCTATCATTTTATTTATTTATCTTCTTTTATACGTAGTACCTATTGTGAATCTTGTCATAGATGTAGCATATTTGAGAGTAAGCGAGGGCTGTTAGTTACTTTTCAGTCCTCCGGCCGGTAAGCGCCACTTTACGCAAAACTAAATAGCCGCCTGCCGGCTCCGTCGGGCAGAAAAATAGTATACAAACCTCGGCCGTTAAATGGGAAAGCCTCGGATCACATGTTCGTCGACCTCGGCTTCGCCTCGGCCGACAATTACATGGGATCCGACACATTTCCCACTAAAACGGCCTTGGTATGTAATCTACTATTATATTTTGCATGTGTGTGCTTCGCGTCGTTGAGTATGTGTTAAGTGACTGTTCTTTATACAACATCTATTTGTGAGTTCCTATAATTGGCTCTGTGTCTCTATTTAAGTTCTACTTTTGTTTTACTAGCAGTACTAGCTGCTGTTGGATCTCCTTGAATAAATAATAATAATATAGTGCCCATGCAATTCTGAACGCGTGCGTGTGTACCTTAATTGATCATCTTCCTAGATTTTTTATTCATACTTTATTATGATATTGCTACGAAATTAACGATAATAGAAAAAATTGTGGAACAATCTTACATAAATCGACCTAGTCCCACGGTAAGCTCAAAAAGGCTTACGATCAGTGGTTATAACTGGATAATTAGTGTGCCTACATCGAGAATAAAGCGCAGTTCCATGTTGTTATTGATCGATTGTTGGTGTTGTGTGTTGCAGAGGGACCTGCAGGCGCACATCAACCACCGGCACGTGTCGGCCGGCGCCGGCGCCGGCGACGCCGAGCCCGCCGCCGCCGCCGCCGCCGCCGCCGTGGCCGTCGTCAAGCCCATCTCGGTCAGTACAACACTATATCACTAGGCTGACGCCACCAGCGTTGGACACTAAGCTGACAGGCACCACTAATAAATATGTCAGTCTTAATAGTAAGTAAGTAAGATTTTATTTGTAAACATAGATAGGTATATTTTACGATGTCTCACTATGTTTTGCCAAATGGCGTACAACATTGAACTTAAAAACTAATGCGTCATATAATCATACAACCATCATGCAGAAATAAATTACAATTAAACAAAAGAAGAATAATTTTAAAGAAAAAACAACCGACTTCATTTGGTTCCCGGTAAAAGTGAAATTAAGAATTTGTTTGAGTTAGCCAGTTTACTTCACAAATATCCAATACACCGCACGTGTACGATTGAAAATTGAGGAGCTTTCTTAATGTCCTAGAGCTTCCATCATTACATTTGAAGTATAATCTAACGGAACTCCCTTGTAGACCTTTAAACAAACAAAATAACAATGTGTTAAATTGGATGACAGACTGTAAATTAACGAGCATATTCATTATGCCATCCCTGATTATCAACATCAGGTCCACTCCAGCAAAATGATGGCCACAGTAAGAAAATGCCTAAGCTAATTATGAACACCCTCTAATCACAATTAACCTGCCGTTCAAATTTGAAGAGTTCTCTGAATTCTTCTAGAACTCCATCATCAGAATATAAATCAAATCAAAAAGATGAATGTCACAACTAGGATAATAAGTAGAGCTAGGTTTATTAACCAGTTCCACTTTGCGATCCCTGGTCTTCATCATCAGATCAAGTTCATCAAAATTTTGGCTCCGCCAAAACACTGTTTTAGTTACTTAAGGAAACCCTCAAATCAGAATGCATGTGCCGTTAAAATTTGAGGAGTTCTCTCAATCCCTCATGAAGCCCATCATCAAAATAGAACTATAATCAAATAGGACTATCTTGAAGGTATTTCTTTACAAAGAAAAGATGAATGTCTCAAATCGGATGATAGAGCTGGGAATTAACAAGCAGTTCCACTTTGCCATCCCTGGTCTTCATCATCAGGTCCACTCCACCAAATTGAGGATGTTCGTAAAGAAATGCTCGAGTGTCTTAAGAAACTACCCAAATCATCATGCATGTGCCTTTCAAATTTGAGGAGTTCCCTCAGTTCCTCATGGATCCCATCATCAGAAATTGATTTTGAAAAAAACGGGACAATTCTGAAACCATCTATATACAGACAAAAAAATATTTTTTAAAATCGGATCATAGTCCTGAGAATTACGAAGCAGTTCAGTACATCCACTACTTTGCCATCCCTGGTCTTCATCATCAGGTCCACTCCACCAAATTGATGATTTTCGTAAAGAAATGCTCGAGTTTCTTAAGAAATCACCCAAATCAGCATGCATGTGCCTTTCAAATTTGAGGAGTTCCCTCAGTTCCTCATGGATCCCATCATCAGAAATGGATTTTGAAAAAAACGGGACCAACCAGGAACCGTCTTCTTTCAGAAAACAAAAAAAAATTCAAATCGGTTCAGTAATGACGGAGTTATGAGTGAACATCCATTAAAAAAAAAAAAAAAAAATTCAGTCGAATTGAGAACCTCCTCCTTTTGAAATATTGAAGTCGGTTGAAAATAAAAGTACATTACACATAATTACAATCGAATTTAAATCAAATAGTCATCTAGATAATCCGCAATAGAATAATAACATTTCTCGATTAACAGTTTCACTAATTCATGTTTAAGATGTGGCATTGGTAGCAGTTTGATTCTTGTTGGTAATTTATTGTATATTTGACACCCTTTAATTCAAATGTCGTACGGTTTTAAATTGATTAGCTCCACATAGACAATAGACATCTAATGACATTAACATAAGGTTAGTCCATCATTGGGCCTTGTCCATTGCCTTCACCCCACCAGTATTCGAGTATACTCGCTATCAAGCAAATTGACGACTAAGCTTTCCCATTGTCTTTCATGGAGCGAGCTGAGACCTAGTGCAGGTAGTTATAGTGATTTTCGGGCACGTTGAAAGCCAAAATTGTATGAAGCCCGCAATTCGCTTGTGAAATTATGCCCTAAAAGCGTTGGTTGACATCCTTGGGAAGTCGAGCCCATGACGACAAGAGGTAGCGAAATAATCAGTCATAATAATTTGTAAATTAAAAATAGGTGTCATATACTAAAGAAAAAGACCAACACAATTGATCGGAGACCAAGCGTTAGCCACGTAAGCTGAGTACCCGAGTTCGTTCCTCGGTTTGGCTCTAGTATGTGACATCTATTTTCAATTTATGATTTATATAGTGTTACTATTTTCATAACAAGTCCAAATATTTAATTAAATAGTTGTTTCAAAATAAAGTTGTGTTTCTGTAATTTTACTGCTCTATTCTTTGTAATTATTGTATCCATTACCGTCGCGGTCTGCGAATGATGAACAAGTGTCCATTTTACAAATCTAGTGCCGTCAATAAATTTCGCGTTTTGGGTTTAAGAATTGGGTGTGTCACTTTTGTTTATAATATTTTAAAGGAAAAAAATAACATTAGAATTTGTTTAAGTAATAGCACATACAGTGGATTGATGATATACATATTGTATCATGTTTCACTATCACTATCTATATATTGTATCATGTCAAAGTTATGTGTATTGTAAACAGGTGGGCGTGTCCAACGACCCGCGGCACGGCGTGTCGACGCGGCGGAATCTCATCACCGTGCCGATTCAGGACCCAGACCCCAACTATTACAATTATTATCAGGTGAGTCCATAGTATGCACAGGATAGCACAACAAGTTTAATTTTTTTTTTTACAAAAATTGCTAAAGCTGTCATTGGGTAATCTTTCGATATTATATAGCCTGATAATAATAACTAAACTTAAAAATTTTGCCCTTTCTATTGTCGGGCATTTTTCATAGAAAATAAAATAAAATATGTCATGATAAATCCTCTCTCAATGTGTCTGGGTTAGCTTTGTTTATAACTACATATTCCAAATTTCAAATCGACAGCTTAAGAGCGTTTATACCACAAAAGCGCGAAATCAATGATTTACGCGGTTTTCGGGCTCGATGTACTATGTGATTATTAGACTTTTAGATCAAAATATTTATATGTACATAATAAACAACTCATAAGCCAAATTTTGTATTGTCTACATTTACAAGTTTTAGATAATTATATGCAATTCTAGCCAATTCTTTCGCGGCCGTTGTTGAAATTTGCCGAAACATGTTGTCTTATACGTCACTCTATTCCTACACTGTAATAATCTTATACAAAAAAAAACTGGTTTATGAAAGAACATTACACTATCTAACTTTTGTATTGTGCAAAACTAGTAAATTTCAGATTCTGTTTAACTAAACTTACTGATGAAAACTACGCAATTTTTGCAAAATTCACGGCGTGTTTTAGTATTATACTTTCGCAGTAAATGGTCCAGATTGTCATTTTTATGAGACTATAACTCGTTGGTTACTCAATTTAATAAAAAAAAGTGTCAAAAACAACGAAATAATATTTATTTAGATTTTTTATCAAAACCCCGTTTATAAGATTGCGCGCGGCGCGTGCTCGTCAGTCTGGCCCCATGCCTTCTAGAGAGTGGACGTATCGCTTTGCTCCGCGGGCCTTCTTTTTACGAGTGAAGTTTGCGAGAAAGAGAAAAAGATGATTAAAAAGAGAAAGACATATCTAAAAAGATAAGATAGACCGTGATACCGCGACCAACCGATCAAGATACTTGATAAGTTCGATTTCTATTTGTGTTGATGATTTAATTGTTGTTTATTTATTTATTTATTTATAACCAAGAACGGTTTACACCAATTACACTTGTTATTCTACAACATTATTATTGTTACAGTCTGTTAGGTACATAAGATGAGTACTTGTTGTAATTAGGTACACATTCACCCAAATCATTCATTCATACTCTCTCGCAGTAAGCAAGGCACCTGGATGTAAGTTTGGACCAACAGTTTATATATTAGCTATAGTAATTTTTTTTAATAATCATCAGCTGGTGACCAGGACGTGATGTTTTCGTAGTAAGTTGTTGGTAAGACCTGGAAACCGCCGTTAAAAACAGCTAGTAATTGCTGATTAGGACTAGGTGATGTAATCAGAAGACAGTGCTGATTCTGTAACCGTTCACATAAGACTTGTCGCGGCACTTGAAGACCAGGTGTCAGTGTCAAAGACCTGGATACTAACCAGAAGGCTAGGTCAGGAACTATGTAACGGCTTACACAATACGCACCGTGTTTTAGCTTAAATGCATTGTCTTGCTGAGCACAAGTAGACCAGCTGGTAATTAAGACCTGGAAACGTAACCAGAATATTGGGTCAGGAACTATGTTACAGTTTACCTTAGATGTATCGTGTTTGAGCTCAAATGCATTGTCTTGGTGAGCACTCGTAGACCGGCTGGTGACAAAGATCTGGAGACGTAACCAGAAGTTTGGGCCAGGAACTATGTAACAGCTTACAATATACGTACCGTGTTTGAGCTTAAATGCATTGTCTTGCTGAGCACAAGTAGACCAGCTGGTAATTAAGACCTGGAAACGTAACCAGAATATTGGGTCAGGAACTATGTAACGGCTTACCTTAGATGCATCGTGTGTGAGCTCAAATGCATTGTCTTAGTGAGCACTCGTAGACCGGCTGGTGACAAAGATCTGGAGACGTAATCAGAAGTTTGGCCTAGCAACTATGTAACAGCTTACACTATACGTACCGTGTTTGAGCTTAAATGCATTGTCTTGCTGAGCACAAGTAGACCAGCTCGTAATTAAGACCTGGAAACGTAACCAGAATATTGGGTCAGGAACTATGTAACGGCTTACCTTAGATGCACCGTGTTTGAGCTCAAATGCATTGTCTTGGTGAGCACTCGTAGACCGGGTGGTGACAAAGACCTGGATACGTAACTAGATGGCTAGGCCAGGAACTATGTAACGGCCTACACTATACGTACCATGTTTGAAATCAAATGCATTGTCTGGTTGAACACAAGTAGACTAGCTGGTAATTAAAACCTGGAGTAGTAATTAAGTACCGGTTTACACTATGGTAAGTATAGTGTTTGAGAACTTGGCAAAAGCTTGGGAAGCTTAAAAGTAATGTTACGCATTTATAATGTTGAAGTAAGTATTGCTATGAGTAGTGATGTACCATAGTAGGTTCGGAACCACTATGTTATTATTACGAAATCCCTCTATATGGGTAAAAAAAAAACATGGCACGTTGATTTGCTGTATTTTTTGTAGGTTGAAGCCAGTTTGCTAATCATGGTTTGTCATTGTCTACGTGGGTGGTGACAACTATGGATTAACAACGACCATAAACATATTGTCATGTTATAAATTGAAATAGATGTCATAAAACTAAAGAAAAAAATCAACAACATCGGAAGCTTAAGCCGAGGATCGAACTCTGATCCACAGCTTACGCGGGAACAAGGCCGCCTGGCCCCATCGAATGCTGGCGAGTTTTTTTTCTGATTTCCATAACTCCGAATCTCCAAAATTACGAAGTTACCGAACCACCGTAATTCCGAAAGAATATTATGTTTTCGGAATTTTGAATTCGGATAAATTATTTTCGGAATATAAAAAAATTGGATTTTTCTGTATTCGTTCAAGTCGCTATCGGATTTTTAATATTGAGAATGTGAAATACGGAAATTTGATGTATAGGATTTATAAAAATTCAGAATTATAAAAATTTGGATTATGAAAATCGGAAAAAAATATTTCAGAATATTTAAGTGTTTTGTTCTATATGCACTTATAATATAAAAATAAAAAGAAATAGAAATTAACTTGGAAATAACGATCATTAACAATTTCCTGACTAATGTGATGAGAAATGTTGTGTTTCACTTCGCAGTAAAGTTTGTCTAACTCTCATACCTTAAAACCAAGATTCTCAAGATTTAAATTTTTAAAGCTTTCGCTTGGTCGGGTCGGGTCTCAATTCTGAATATTAACACGAGAGCTTGACAACAACTTTGCGCATTTGTACAGTCAAATCTAATAAGATCTATAAAAATGTACTACCAGAAATATATTATTATATACGTACACAATCTTATTTTCTCAATATTAAGGTAGTGTATACATATTTTTGGCGCTTCATTAGAATTGATACCATCGAACGTTAACGTGAAATGAAAACTATTATTAATAGAAACTCAGTACTAAAATAGCAACAAGATAAGTAGGTATTATTAAGGAAAGTTGATTATTATTATCAAAGGAAATAAGTACATAGGAAAATAATTTTAATTACATAGTTAGTACTAAATTCAGTTAGTACAAGACTACAAGTATCAAAGTTATAAACTGCAAACTCAATTTTACGCAAAATACTGTAAACAATGATTACTAATCAAAGTAACGTAAGTTTATCTGATTTAAGTATCAAGGTAAAATGCACAGCTTGAGCGCGCTATAGTATACCCGTCGCACGCGCGGCGCTCGTCGATGTCTAGCATTGCGCGCGTCTGGTCACGTGGTCGATGCGGAGAAATACCTAAACTTGGGAAGCGCGCTAGGGCGAGAACGCTCTTAAGTAGTTCTCGAGATATTTAACGATGTGACAGACAGACTGAGTCGCACCATAAGGGTTCCTTTTTTACCATTTTGGTACGGAACTAATAGGCTTTCTTTCATGTTTAAAGAATCATTGCCTGTAAAAAAAAAGATTATGTACAGTCCGCGTTTCAATTATGTACAATTCATTTTGACGAGTGAATCTCGTGTATTACTGTTTTTTCCTTAATCGTTTGTTTTTTCTTTTAGCAGCCTGTGGCATCGGTGGCGCCGCTAGGAGGCGTGGGGGGCGGCGGAGTGGGCGTGGGCGTGGGCGTGGGCGGCGTGGGCGTGGGCGGCGTGCACAACCTGAGCGTGCCGCCGCCGCAGTACTACCCGCCCGCCAGCTACCCGACCGCATACACTCAGACACAACCTGGTACATATAGCTTTGTCTTTATGTAGTAAAAACTTGGGACTTTTCCTGGCGAGTGAGTGCGCTTGTTTGACGTCCCGTTCGGATTTTAATCGGATATTTAGAACATTTGTGTTCTTTATTTCTTTACAGAACAGTCTCGAGACTGCCGAAAATATTGTCATCTAGTTTTTTTTCAAATTTCCAGAAATGTTGTAAGTTATGTGTTGTAACCGCAGGCACCAGCATGGCCCCGCCGGCGCCGGCGGCCGGCACGGCTGCCGGACCGGGCGCGCCGGAGCGCTGGCCGGACGGCTACGCGCCCGCCTGGCCGCAGCACTACTACCGGTAGCTGGAGCCCGATTATAAACGTCTGCAGTGGACCGAAAGAGGCATCGTACTGAGATATTTATGGACATTTTTGACTAAGAATGGGACAAGTAATTAACTTTGCAAGGGCATCGGTTACCCGCACGATTGGGACGTCATCGGCGTATAGTCGATCTCGTACCTAGGGTAGGTTACACATTCGAAATTCACCACGATCCAATATCGTCGTTCCAAATCGTGCGTGTAACCGGTGTCGATAACAATGAAGTTGATAGAGTGAATAGAAGTCACGAGTGACATGCAGCGTTGACGAGTTAAACATGATTAGATGATGTTTACATCTAAGGCATAATAATACAATTATTGTAATTTAATTTCTTGTGTATCAATTATAGTTCCAATCGCTCAAACAAAAAATAAATGTGAAGTTTTTATGAAATAGGTTGGTTAATGGAGTCAAACAATAACGCCAATGTCTCGATCAAAGGACATAATAGAAGGATAATACTCTAATAGAAAAACGACAACTACATACAAAAAAGGCCTCTTCCAAAGGTTCGTTTATACTACTAGAGCGATATCAAGAAAACGCAGTGAACTAAATTTGACAACTGGTTTAACCTAATAACCCTGCATATGAAGCAGATGGTTCTGGGTTCGAATCCCGGCAATGAAATATTTTTTGTCAACTAGATTTTTTTTAAGCTTTCCTTTTTTATTGTCCAAGTTTTAACTGAAAATCACTAACAGCGTTTCAAGTACACGAAAAAAATAAATTTGTGTACCTATGTAATAAAATGGTAACAAGTTTGTTCCTTGAGAACTTTGCTATTCTGAGTCATAAACACATATTTTGATTGACAGAAATATACTTTCTCTGAAATGCTCTTATATTAAAATGTTCCAAAGACATGAATTTGTTATATGTAAATTATGTAGGTACATAACTTATTAACGTTATTTAACTTTACTGTGGATTTTTTCTTGTGATCATGTAGATAATATTGCCTTCGGTTACCGTGATTAGTTATCATTGAAATGAAACACTTCAAAAATGGATTAATCGCGTTTATTAACTACATTCCTCACATTTCCTGTTCCTAATAATATTCTATCACACGGTAGAATAAGGACTGAGAAAATTAGAACTTTTCCTTCAACAACTAGCAACAACATTGTGCAAACAACCTAGATACAACAATATAAATATAAAAACATAAGGTTAGTGTCCATGCCCAGAGGAGCTTATAAAAGTTATGAAGCTGCATGAAGCCTGAAAGGCATACTACAATAAATCAATTAAAACTAAATAACCCTGTAAGATAACATATATACCACTTACGACGCGACTTACGAAACGAAAACCCATCCACTCTATTGGCATTCTTGATTTCAATAGTCTCACGCGGTATCCTGGGAATGCATCGCTTTTCCTTGGCGAGGAAAAAAGGTTTATCAAACTTAAAATAATGGTAAGGCTCATCAGGGACATTTTGGATATACCTGTAGGGGTTTCCAGACTACAGAATTTTGTTGACAATGCCTGATATCGGCTATGTATGTGTTCCTCCTTCACACTGGTTCAACGAATTTTTAATAAATAAATCATAAATCTTTTCTCATAATACGAAACAATTTTCAAATTGAGCGCTGAATGACAGCAATTGTCAGAACAGATAAACACAGTTTAGGGAAATGTGCTGTACGTAAAAATATATATTGCAGATGCTGGTAACTATGTGAATTTGCACAACCCACACATACGCAATTTGAAAGAGGCCTTCAATCATATGGCCTCCTAGCCTAGTTGGTAGTGACCCTGCCTACGAAGCAGGAGGTCCCGGGTTCGAATCCTGGTCAGGGCATTTATTTGTGTGTTTATCACGAATATTTGTTCCTGAGTTATGGATGTTTTCTATGTATTTAAGTAGTTATATGTCTATTATATATATCGTCGCCTTGTACCCACAACACACGCCTTATTGAGCTTACCGTGGGACCAGGTCGATTTGTGTAAGATTGTCCCATAAAATATTTATATTTATTTATATAGAAGTTAATACACTTTGGTCTCGATACTAGCTAGCGAGTCCTTGCCTTCTGGCATAATTCTAATTCGGACGTCGCTGGGTTAAATTTGATACGGCAAATAGGTATAAATAAGAGACTGGGAAATTAATTGATATATATACAGTAAGTGTAACTTACCTAACTACCTAAATCGCGAAACGTTCGGTTCGGTTGATGTTACTGGTGACCGAAGAGTTGGTGGCTTCCTCGCACATCGTATCAGCATTGCGATACAACGAGGAAATGCCGCCAGCATCCTAGGTATGCCTCAAGGACCTATTTTAGATTTAAGGTAGGTACTGGGAAATAATATAAATAAAATGATACACGATATTGATTGGGTATTATTTATTAATATAACACTAGTCAATATCAATTATATTTACAAGTCTCATTCACTCCCACCATGATTTCAATTTCAACAAATGCATTAAAATCTGCAAAAAATATCTTTCTTTGTATACCATACTCGCGTTCATACCCAAACAAGTATGGGCTGAGGGAAATAAAATAAATACTTTATTGTAGTCACAGTGACATAGCAAAAATTCCAATTTTAAATATAAAATTCATTACATAAATGCTAAGAATCCCTGCTTGACTGCATTAACGCTTGTTTTTATTTCAATTAACTTTTTAATGGGCCTCAACTAAGCAAGGACCTTAAATTCAAACAGGACGGTCCATCAATACAATTCCTTTCAACTTGCGAAATATGACCTTCAAAATGTAGCATTTCTACACGTATTTTTCCTTAACGTAGCTGTATCCTTGTATTCCCTTGAAAACAGTGTTAAACTACGTTCATAAGCAGCACCACTTAGAAAGAGGTGCTATTACGTGATTCGATGGATCGTCCACAACTTTTAAGTAAGGTTGATGGTCACCAAGTGAGGTAGGTACATATCTAGAGTCTATGAGACATTAAAACATAATTTAAGAAAAATCACTGTCTGGCAACGTTTCTCTCATCCGGATATAAATATATTATCTACTGTTAATACCGGAAAACAATAGTTCACATATTCTATTTGCTTGTACCCCCTGAAAAATTGACCATCAGTGTTTTCAATGTAGAAAATGACTAAACATGAAAACGAATAGCTAAATATTTTATTCATGAATTGACTGGTTGTTTTAAAGGCCTACATTTAACTGAAGATGTACTGTTATTGAATGTGTACTACTGTACTGTAGCATATGTATAACAGGCAACTCCGGTTTTAAAATAAAAAAACACTTAGCTCTCTTTCAATTAAATAATAAACGTACATATTTCTATAAACCTCAACTCCTTGGCTAAACCTTAGGGTGCGCATACATAAGCAACTGACTCTCATAACTAATATTATAATAAAAGTAAAATTAAAAATAGTAACATTTATTTAATTTGCTGCAGATTTAATTATTGCTTAAAGAAACATTATCCGAGTGAAATCGGAAAAAGCGATTGAGGTTGCTATTATTTACCTACCTAGGAATAATTAGGTTAGCCTTGATAGTATGTGAGGTTATATAGAAATGTTGATAAAATCAAGAATTAATAGATTTAATTTTTTTTTTTATGACTCAATCACTTTATAATCTTGTACAACGGCTTACAAGGCACTTGGCGTTTGGGCCACCGCGACCGGCGAAAATTCTCTGTCCGGATATTTTTTGTCTGACAGGATTTTTTTTGTCTCTGTCAGGATTTTTTATTTGTGGCTATAAACGCCGCCATCATTCAGATTGAGTTGTTATAGAGTGCTAAAGTGAAAATGGACGTAACTTCGTACTTGATTCGCCCATTGGTTTTAGCAATAAGTGCTTTGAACAAGCTGCAGTGTTTCTATCACAGCACGATGTTTATAGGTCTATATTACTTTTCATTAGAACCATTTTTGGACGCAAGTCTCCGCTCTTGTACATGTCTTGACTGAAGTAGGGGTCTGCAAAGGCCTCGAATGAAAAGTTTTGTAACTGCTGGACTAAATAAATTAAAAGTTGTTGTCCCATTGACTTGTAGTAATGAATCCTTGATATCTGTTACACCAGGGTGTAGTCACTATGCGCTTTACGTATGCGTGCATTACCTTCCGGTTGCGTGATTACACTTAAACAAATGAATACCAATACTGATAAATAATTTATAAACTGTTCTAATAATATTTTAACATTTTTCCAATTGTTAACATCAACAATAGCAATCTGTACCACCACGCAGCACGTTGAGAACCCTATTGTCAACGCATCTAAACGTCAAACGCAACTTAAGAAAGTGAACCTTCTGTACTTTAGTAGCAGACATCCGGTTGATACTCTAGATGGCGAAGATTTCTCCAGAATAGATTTATTTGTTTTTTGTCCGTTTAGTTGTTTAATGTGTAATATTGAGAGCGTATTATGCAGTGAAGTAACGAAAAAGTGTGCAGCTAATGAAGAATTACTCTTGAGACGCGTCTTACCATTGTTTTGTCATCAACTGGTAGTTCAGAGGTCAAGCTGTCTCGTGCCTCTGTAAAGAACCTATCTCCTTACCAAGTCTCTCACCATACAACATCGCTCTAAGAGCAATTTTTTAACTCGCCACCAACAACAATAACAAGACTATTACTTACTCTGTGGTTTACACAAATTGGTTTTTACCGTTTGACATAAATAATTTATATCAGCTTTGTACAGTCGCCTTCAGATATATATCGGCGCAGTCAAGGTGGTCACAAATATTTGAACATGCCTTTATTATGTCAAGGCGTTAGTGCTTGTGGCCACCTTGACAGCTCCGATATGTCCGATGGCGACTGTACAACAGCATACAAGAGACCTGTTAGTCTATTAATTTCCACTTTAGCACTCTATCTCTTTGGTATTGTCCAGGTGATTCTGATTAGAAATCACCTTATTACAATACCATCTGGCAAACTAATTTTGTCAGCAGCAGAACAAAATATATCTCATCTCTTTTTGGCTGTACCACTTAAAAAAGACAGTATGATTCTCTCTGTAGATAAAGATCGCCAAACTATATATCTTCTATCAGCTAGTAACAACCAATCTGTTCTGTGAACACTCCTATAAGTTGTTCTTCGATCATGAGTGCTTGGTGGCGGGCGGGTCGAGGTCGACGAGCGTGGCGTCGGGCGGAGCGGAGGCGGAGGCGGAGGCGGGCGCGGGCGCGGGCTCGGCGGGGAAGGCGGGGATGACGTGCGAGGCCTGCGCTTTACGGACGGCGTCCATGTTCACTTTGGTCGAGAGGTTCTTCTGTCGCGTCTGTTCGGACGTTTTTGAGAGGCGCTCGCTCAACGCTTTAAGAGCGATTTGTCTGCAAGAGAAAAGTTAAGAATTAGTACATTCAATGATTACCTAATCAATTTCAAATTTGTAAAATTGCCATCTGACTTGAGCCTTAAACCCGAGTGCTAAGGTTGAAATTGAACACGATACAAATTGACAAAGGATTAACTAACACTCATTGTCATAAAACAAAAGATAATTCTTTGTCGGCAGAACTTACGAGCCGCCGGCGACCCACATAAACTTAAAAAGAGGAAAATACAATTAAGGAAAGGGCCTTCAAAGTGCGTGAAGCACCTAAAACCGAAAAATTACAATACATTTTTCTTTATTATTAATTTAAATCATATTACATCATAGTTAGGACTCGATATTATTTCCTCTGTGAAGACTGATCAAGATACGGCATTACAGTAAAGACGATTAGTACGACTCCGCATAAAACAAACAACCATTATTATCGACGTTAATATAGGCATATGGTTTTCATAGAAGCCACTATGTAAGTACACCCGTTTAGTACGACTGCTTATATCGATGGACCGTTTTTAAGGGGCTACCCGGCATATTTCACTGTTTTTAAAGTGAATAGGCGTTGTTCAGCTCCAAGCACAACGCTTGAAAAAAATATATAATGTAGGTATCTAGGTATTTGGTTCTACTAAATTGTCGAAAAACATAAAAAAAAAATAACCGTAAACCCTTTTTTCTACCTTAAATCTGTATCTACTCCCTTATTATGCGTCGTAAGTACAAGAAACTAAGACAAGCAGTATATATTTATGTTTACTTTAAACGCATCTACTGATTTTTGGATAGGTTTTGTACTTTTCGAGAAAAAGCTATTACACGCATTTTTCCGAAAACGCCGGCTCGAGATGCCTGCGCGGACGACGGGGGCCAGTCGTGTAAGATGGCACTAGTAGTTTATAGGGTTGCGTCCTAGTACAAGCAGCTCTTCCTAGGTGACGACTTATGCTTATTGACGTATTGTAAAACCGGTGAGGAAAGGAAGCGGGAGGGGAAGAAAGCTCAAATCACCGAGGTCATTGGGATAGGGGACGGTCTTAACGACGGGATTTCACACGAAATTGTTCGGTTACAACGATAAAGAGCATTGTAACCGAACAATACACACAAGATAGAACCTTTGGTTAATGTGAGTGTTTTAAAACGTAAAGGTTTCGTCTCGTGTAACAAAAAATCTCGGCAATTTATTTACGATGGCTTTCGTCTACCATGCCCGCGAATTACCTACCGGGCTATCATGTACTTAGATACACAATAAGTACCTACTTCCCTCACCCTCCCTACATTAGAGCACGCGAATTACGGGGCTTGGTAACGAAGTATTACAATTTTCAACTGACGCGGCGGTAGCAAGAATTAAGCAGCAATGTAATCGGTAAATACGAGTAAATAGGTCAATGGTTCAACAATTTATTTCGCCAAAGAGGAAAATATTCTCATTTTCGATTGTTCGGCGAGTTACAAGAACCATAGTGATATTTAGATAAACAAAAATTAAATTGACAGTTTGTTTAGTAGGTATATACGACTTCCGGTTGGTACGATTGTAAGATGTACTCGTAGTATCGCCGGTCCCTTAAATTAAATGTCGTTGTAACCGGATTCTTACTGAATACAGGCTGTTTTTTCCCGTTAAAATTGTGAGTCTAGTATTATGTAGGCAACAAAATTCAACAAAATATCGATAC
The DNA here is from genome assembly GCA_949128165.1 of Lathronympha strigana. NCBI lineage: Eukaryota > Metazoa > Arthropoda > Insecta > Lepidoptera > Tortricidae > Lathronympha > Lathronympha strigana. The sequence goes on along the minus strand of OX421907.1, from coordinate 5,534,323 downwards.
ATGCTAATCATCACAAATATGTACACACATATTACGACCGTTTTTGTTGAAGATTTTTATTTATATATGCTTTTTAGTAGTTTAAAATGGGTCAGGGCCAGTTTCTACCTATTAACATTTGTCTCTAGCGATTACCCGCGCCGTGCATTTTGTAAATTTAACGGTTTTACGTGATTAACTTTTCTTCGGTTTCGCTTTTAACAGATAGAAGACAAATATGTCGTCATCAATTCAGGAGTATACTTTGAGGGTATGAAATGACTAAGTCCACGGGTTTTTTTTATTCTACGATTGGCACTCATGTAGCTTACTAAACACCGTTTTCATTATGACTACTTAATAATAATAATCTAATAAGTACGCTTCGGAACTGAGTACCTACCTACTGATACTGAGACTCTGAAGTTTCGTATAAATACGCCAGATTTCGTATTTTCAGACTAGATTTCTAATTATCCTATTAATTCTAAATCGTAGAAGCAAGATGTAAACGAAATATTGTTATTTTAAATAGAAAACTCCCGTGAGTATTAGACATTAATATACTTAGACCGGGTTACTCACGTCTATAAAGTCGAAAATAGCTCGACATGTTTCGGGACGGTCCGCGCCCCATAATCATGAGTGAGAAGCGCTTGCGGCGATTGTGCCCAATGTGCGCAGAGCAATCGCCGCAAGCGCTTCTCACTCATGATTATGGGGCGCGGACCGTCCCGAAACATGTCGAGCTATTTTCGACTTTATAGACATGAGTAACCCGGTCTAAGTATATTAATACGAAATATTGTAATTATTTTAGCGATACTTTTTATTTGATTAAGAAATGATACTTACATTATTCTTGTTCAGTTTTATTAAAGTTAACTCGTGTTCCCTTAAAGTTAAAGGTAATCAAATAAAACACGGTGTATATAAAGGGCAGCACTCATTTATGTAAGTGATATCGATTGTTAGGTAGCCGGTAGATAAGGTGGTTTATCATTTGTATAAAATTGTCACTACAGGATGTATCCCTAATGTTTGTGCCGAATCCAATTATATCACAAGCGATACCGCCCGCGTCGCCCACTCATTGGAAAACATCGATCAAATTTCACGCTACTTTTTATGCCTAAAGTAAAGCAAGTGTGATGAAAACCTGTGTGTGTGACGGGCGGTACAAGAATTACGTACTCGTGTTAAAATTAATCTCTTGCCTCTGGCTCAGGCTTGAATTCACACTCGTTCCCAATTTCTTGTTTACCGCTCTTAATACACAATTAATTAATTCCAATGTCTTACAAAAAATTGCCATATATACGATGATATATTTCTGGTGCACGTTTTTATATTATTTTTCCAAGAATGTGGTACGAAAATTCTAACTGATTTTATTTCCTACTTTTCAGTGTCAATCCTACAAAAATGTGTATATCCCTCTCTTTTGCACTTATCCGCGCGAAATCCTCCATATTCCTTGTTGTTAAAATCAGTCAGAAGTAAAAGTAAACAACTCTTACCGTCTCCTCTCCATATCCTGGGGCTCCACGCCCGGCATAGAGATGGTGACGCCGCGAGGGCTCATGGCTAGGTGCACCCGGCGCTGGCTGGGCGAGCAGAGCCCTATGCGGACCAGACAGCGGTGCGGCGGGCCGAGGATACCCCGGACTAAAGGTTGTAGGACTGTTGGGAAGAAGCTGGAACATTTTTATATTAATGAGTTTGGTCGGGTTGTGTTTCAAGTCAATTTTCTCAGGCTGTAGTGTAAGGTAAGCGGTAGTCGTGGCCAAGTTAACGCCCGAGACGAAAATCATTTTGATACCATGTAACACATTTCTTTTCACACCAACTAATAAGAAAATAAATAAAACTTGAAATAACAGAAGCAGTAGTATCATACCAACACCACAATGCCACCAGATAATGCCAGAAAAAGTAAAACTGTTCTGTTCAAGGACCACACGGTCCTTGAACAGAAAAGTGCCATTTTGATCCCTCCTAGCCGGGAAGATAAGTCCCTTTTTCGAATAGGTGGTGTGAAAAGATATTTTTATGTGAACTTAAACTATCGTGAGACATATTAATAATATAATAAAATTACGAATAACACTCACGTATGTACTTAGTTTGTTAGTGGACACAGTGAGTTTGATGTGCGTACCACCGTTTACATTGGATGAACCAAATCTGCAGTCAAACAATCCCAGGACGCCAAGACATTGGGATCATCCTGAACCGGTTTTGTCTTAAGAGCTCTTCGGGCGGCGAGGCGAAATGCTTTAGTACGCCCCCTTGCGTCGTCCCGCACGATATTCGGCGCTTAATAATAGCATCGGATGGATGTCCGAAACATGTCGCGCATAGTGACTAAAAATACGTGAGTGTTATCCGTAATTGTATTATAATATTTATATTTGTTGTAACAATAAAGGGGCTCCATACAAAAAACATGATTTGTTGTTGATAATTTCTAGACCTAAGATATAGACATTATATCCATTGCCACCTCAACATTGAGTAATAAGAATAATATAAAATATAAATTTGTTGTTTCTTTATAACTGTGCATGCACAAATCTACCTACATATACTAATTCTTTAAATGGGTCACCCTTTTGAACCCATTCCAGATGTTTTCTTAATGTCTAAGCAATCACATAAAAAGTCAGACAACAAATAAGCTAACTATGCATAATATTGAACAGAGATGCTATGTTATGATACAGTTTACACACTAAACTAACTGTTAAATAAACAGTTACTCTGCTCATGTGGGCATAACTGTCTCTACTATTTAGTTATTGAAGATATGTTCAGATTTTTGCAATAGGTTACACACTATTTGGTAAAAGAGGTTTTCTACATTAGTTTGACCATGTATTTGTGTAGTTTTGTTATGTCAGAAATTATGTAAGAATGTGGGCAGTGTGGGCCGCACATATTTTTAACAAAGTTCATATAGTTTTACAAAACAGTACACACATTTCATTGTTGATTACTCTGAGACACTTTAATAAGACATCTAGCCTAGGAATCTAATAATAACTATAAGAGTTCTAGTTTAATTCATTACATTACATTAAAATATGGTTTATTAAAAGTGTGGTAATGAAATTGACAATTAACAATTTTCCTCATACGGCAATTGTGGGAATTCCACTCCTATTTATGTATAATTTATATCCAGACTTATTTTATGTATTCATGCTGTTAAGCAGTGCAGTTCATGCATTTAACTATATCAAAAATATATTTATAATTGGAATACTTCACATATCAAAGCAATGAGACTCTATAATCTGCAAAAGACTGAGATTTTGTATGTATTGTCTTAGTTGCATCAGGAGTAATTACAGCAATGGTCTCATTCTCAACTCAAATAAAATAAAATAAATCATCATAAACGGATGTTTACTGTTCAAAACGGATGTTATGAACCTCAATGTCTGTGGAGTTAGAAAGAGGTGAAAGCCCAAAATGAGGTGGACAGACTCAATATGTTTTGACGACCGGTTGGCGTAGTTGGTAGTGACCCTGCCTGCTAAACCGATGGTCCTGGGTTCGAATCCCGGTAAGGGCATTTATTTGTGTGATGAACACAGATGTTTGTTCCTGAGTCATGGATGTTTTCTATGTATTTATGTATTTGTATATTATTATATATATCGTTGTTTGAGTACCCGTAACACAAGCCTTCTTGAGCTTACTGCGGGACTTGGTCAATTTGTGTAAGAATGTAATGTAACATTTATATATAATATGTGAATCTGGAATCATTCTGAAGCCAACATATAAGAGAGGGCAAGGTGGAAGTTGAAAACACGAAAATTTTAAATTATTATTATGATTATTACTGCATCCTTGTAATTTAGTGCGAAAAATTCACTTTATCAGTGACAGTATCACATTACTGTTGTACTAAAAAATAATAGTCAAAACCATAATGACATATGAAATAATCTGGCTTATGTGACTTAGACCATTTTTGTCTAAGTAGTGTACATGGTACATAATTAGGCCGCCATTGTTTTGACAAAAAAGCAAAACGGTTGCCCTCTCTGGCCTAAGGACAGCAGATTACACAGCCTGCCAAGCCTACTGAAAAGATATAAAACTCACTTATCAAAACTGAAGTTATCTGCCATATCTCCACGAGTCCCACTGCTATGTCTCTGCCAGAAACGTAGATACATCCATGACAGTATGGTGCCACTGCCCCACATACAAGGATAAGTGCCCTCCAAGGCTCCAATAGCCCATAGGATTATAGCCACTATCAGCAGTAGGAGTGGCAAGGATCTGTTTGTAAGTTTACCTGAAATTAGTTGCAATGTTTTAGTAATACATAATTATCTCTTTTTATTTCAAACTTCAAAACAATCTTATGTATTCTTTTATATTTTGGCCTAACATAAAAGAAATATTTTATAAAACAATTTTAACAACGAAAACGTACTATGAATTATTTTCTGTTACTTAATGACAAAGCAAAGCAAAGATTGACATACCTAAAGGTGTCTTAACAAGCAGATGGTCAGGTAATATCTGCTTTACTGCCACGCTCACCGCGGCCAGGTACCCTGCCAGGCCATGCACATGTATGTCAAACAGATACGATGTCTGGCCCGTGCACGCAAAGATTACTAAGTAGTAAAACGTAGTCAGAAACGCCACGCCAAAGTTCGTCAGAAAGAAGAACTTCATCATCTCCATTTGGCCCCATAGTGGCTCTATCAACTTCCCACACAATCCTACTGTTACTATATCGATAACAACTTCCCACAAGTGTATTTCGAGAAACCAGAACGTAAAAGTAGACCACAGTTGAAACGAAGGTGGCAACAAATATCCTGGAGTTACACTTAGAACGTTCACGACATCTTCGGAAAACGATAACACGTACCCTATTACTACGACAACGCAGATAAATTTCACTGAAGGCGATGTGTTTCCTAATAATGCTGAAAATTGTTGTCGTAAATATGGTAAATTACGGCTAAACACTCTAAGCGCAGCCATTTTTGTGACGGTTGATTGGGGAAAATAGACATTACTAATCTGTCACTTGTTTTCCGTTCAGAAAGATAGCAGAATCATAATTTTTGGGGGTTCCATAGTTGGTGAAACGGAACCCTAGTTATTTTATTAATAATTAAAATTCCGAAATGCTTACGCCCATATTTATATTATGGGTGCTCTACAGTGCACCCGCAGTGCAGAGCACCCATAATATTAATAATATTTGGGTTTTGCCTCTCGCTCGCACCAGTAAAATTTTGCTTCGGTGCGAGTGAGAGGCAAAATGCAAACCCCCATGTGTGGTGTCTGCTTTTATGCCTCCCTTTGTAATATGAGCTTAGGACCCCCATTTCTGCTCGTGTGACTCTTATTTAAATATAAAAAATGAAAAGTGGAACGATTAAAATATTGCCTCAAATAGACTGGAATGTCTGGAATGACATAAATTTATGTCACTAAAGTCAAAACAAATTATGATATGATTTACTTTTGCTGATGCTGATAAGAATATCGTTTATTTTATCTTTTTCAACAACATATTCTTATTCATTCAGAAATTAAAATTGCTTCTGATTCTACTGGGTAAATGTTACTCCTCCGATACATCGGCAGCGCTTTGTTGGTACGATTTCAATTGTATAAAATAACGAACACCTATTCATCATATCATTACTAGTGCATTTGTCAATAAAATGATAATTTCAGTTACGAGCGGTCAGTGTGTGGGGTAACGGGATGACGGGTGCGAAACAATGCAGCGGAGGCCGGGTGAGCTACCTCACACAGGCGGACGCAGCGGCTTTGGACCAGGACTTATTTAATGAGTACAAATTCAGTGTTGACCAGTTGATGGAACTGGCTGGCTTAAGTGTGGCGACAGCGGTGGCAAAAGTCTATCCGCCTCAAAAGTAAATTCTTGTCTTAATTTTCTTGTAAACAGTCTTTTACACTGCTTGATATGTATTTCATTTTATTTAGACAGTAAAAGGTCTTCACCTAAAAAACACAAAATTTTTGTATAAGTTGCACTTGTTTCTTTTTTCAGTTATCAATCTGCCTTAATAATCTGTGGTCCAGGCAACAATGGAGGAGATGGCTTGGTTGCAGCTCGCCACATGGCTCTATTTGGATACTCAGTAGCTGTCTTCTATCCTAAAAGGACCCCCAAACTACTCTACGAAAATTTGCTAGAGCAGTGTAAACAATTTAATGTGCAAATTGTTGATGATTTACCACCTGTAACAGAGTTGAAGCAAAGTTACAAAGTACTAGTAGATGCACTATTTGGCTTCAGTTTTAAACCGCCAGTCAGAGAACAATTGAAACCTGCATTAGATGCTTTGATTAATGCAGGGCTCCCAGTTTGCAGGTATTTAATAGTCATACAATTTTAAAAATAATTATTTTTTATCTGTCTTATAAATTACTTGATAACTTTGGATAATTGTAATGAAACACTTTAAAATGGATTAATCACATATTATTCATGTAAATGTAGACACAAAACATAGGGACATTGCGTTAAGTTAATGCATGTGATTAATCTTTTTTAAAGTGTTTCATTTCAATTAATACTAATTGTAGTAATAGAAGTCTACATTAACTTTGTTTCATTTTATTTTACAGTGTTGATATTCCAAGTGGATGGGATGTTGAAACAGGACCAGGCAGTGGACCTGCATTAAAACCTACTCTTCTGATCTCCTTGTCAGCTCCTAAGCTTTGTGCAAAACCAGAATTCCTTCAGGATGCCAAACATTATCTTGGGGGCAGATTTTTGCCACCAGGAATTCTCTCAAAATATAATTTGACTTTGCCACCCTATCCTGCTCAAGATCAAGTAGTTCAGTTGTCTTGTTAACTTTTCTATGTTGGTTTTTTCTATAAATATCTAGGTTTTTTTAGTTTAAGGGACTGATGTGTAAATTGTGTAAGTTTAATTATGTAAAGGGAAATAAAATTCTTTCAATTATTTTACTTTATTACTTTGATGCACAATTACAATTAAAAACAATGATTGTACTTATTTTAATAACATTTACCCCAACTCCACTGGTTCTGGCTCAGTGAAGTTAACTTTTTACTAAGCTTGTTATTTTTTGTTTTTTATTGTTATTTTATACCCCCTACGCAAATTATAGGTGAGTTGTCGTTCATATGACCAATGCAACATTTACGGTTTAGGTGTCGTCTTCGACCGTAAACTAGCTAGAGCCAAAACTAAACCTTCGGTTTCGGCGAAAAACATGTTTCGGTTGGATACTTGGACCCTAAATATAACTACTACTACTTGATACTAGATTTAAATTGCACTATATCATATTTTTCAAATTACGCCGCTACAATACAACAGGCACAAGCAGGTTGGCAACATTACAAAATTAACCATCGGAACGGAAAGAAAATACTTCTGATGTTCGAGACATATTTAATAACTCGGCATGGTGAACCACGCCGTAAGAGCCACAAGGTGACAAGCAAGATTGACATTAGAACTGTCGTTTTCATTTCGCGCCAATTTTTCCCTCCACCGGCTGTCACAAGCTCGTGAGGTCAGCGCCCAGCGTCATTTATTAGGTCTCAAGCACTAGTCTTTTCTTGCAATCACGCAAATTTTCTACAAAACGTGAGTATTCTTGTGCAATATTAGACTAATATATAAGTAAGATTATGTGCATAGTCTGGTGAGTTAAAAAAACTGAACTGAGCTCGCGCAAAATCCGTTACTTGTGTTACCGCTTCGTGCCATGTTTTCTTTGTTACGAACTATTGTAGCTTCACTCTTGTCTCTAAACTTAGGCTATTCACTAAAAGAAATACCGCTTTCCTGAAATCTAATGTAAATGACTGGAAATGAACCGTGTTATAATTGCTAGGTAACAATGTTCGAGGCACGTTTACTCCGAAGCTCGATCCTCAAGAAGGTGCTGGAAGCCATCAAGGATCTGCTAACACAAGCCACGTTTGACTGCGACGACAATGGAATCCAACTACAGGTAAAACTTCTTCGTTACCACTGCCTTCTTTGTTACCTAATGGATTTACTTGAAAACCTGTTTGAATGGAATGAATTTAGAATTTTTCTTTGCACTGGATGTCTCTTTTACGTTCTCAAAAGTCGATACTGAACTCTGAGAAATCCAGGCTTGTAGGTCAGATAAATCTCACCCAGAGCTTAATTTAAAAGTTGGAAGTTGTTTTTGTGCCGTTCTGTCTAACTGCAATGTATAATTTACAAAATCTAGATAATGGACACAATATATGCAGTACAAAGTAAAAAGTTTGTTATTATACAAATAACAAAGAGTTGCTAAATCAATTTGTCCTTGCAGTATACCAGATAGGTCTCATTTCATTATTTCAAAAAGCGAGACCATACTTACAGATGTAGTGAATAAAGGTTTCTCATAATTTTGGTGGAAATGCCCAACTGTATCTTTCTATATCAAAATCTCAATTAGCTAGAGTAGCCACTGTAAACTTGATATAAAAGCTAGAGAAATACCAGCAATAAAAACAAAATATGATGAGAAAACATTCATCACTATTGACTACAAAATAACATGATTTTGACTACACTAATAGCTTGGGAGTGCTACCCATAATTTAGATAGCCACTTGAATTCTTTATGATGTGTCCCATCAGGCTATGGACAACTCGCATGTGTCACTGGTCTCCCTCACTCTCCGAGCAGATGGCTTCGACAAATACAGATGCGACAGAAACATTTCCATGGGCATGAACTTGGGAAGGTAAGTTTACAAAACAAACTGATAACCATGGTTTCCCTTCGATATGATCTCATTTTCACTATCTTTAAAGTTTAAAAAACAGGAGGTTCTCAATTTGTGAGAATATTTATGAGTGTCAGTAGTAGATCAATAAATAAATATTTAATTGATATTTCCTGCCACAGGCTTGGATAATCAAATTGTTTATAGGTGATAGGGGGAAATAAAAAATTTGATTAAACCCAGAGTTTGAAATTATCAAGATAGTTATGCTTCTTGATAATGATAATGATGATTGAAATTATCATCAGTATAAGAAATTAATTTGTTACATTGTTTATTGTTTCATAACAGATCCTAACAACATATACATAAAATGTATACATAATTTTTAATATCCAACACCAATCAACATTAATTAAAGGTAAATTGAGCATAAATAAGACATAAATAAATTAAATTAGGACCTAATACAGTTCACTTTCACAAGCTCCCTTTTGTTTAAATTACAAACGATAATAATAGCCTGTTATTATCATGATAATTGTCCTTTCAAACCTTGATTAAACCTTTCACATCCAAAGTTTAACATAAAGAGTAATGCATTATCTGTAAATAACTAGTGAAGGGAAGATTAAAGAATGTTGTTTTTTTTTCAGCATGTCCAAGATCCTGAAGTGTGCAGGTGATAAAGACACAGTGACCATGAAGGCCCAGGACAATGCGGACACAGTCACCTTCGTTTTCGAGAGCCCCAACCAGGAGAAAGTCTCTGATTATGAGATGAAACTCATGAATTTGGACCTCGAACATTTAGGTAAGTTATCTATAGAGTTTAGTTACTTCATAATAGCATTAAGTTATTGAATAATTTCTTTAAATCTGGAGTGGGAAAACTTTTAAAAGAGAAATAGTCACTACAAATCAGCAGTTTAGTGATTTCATCTATAGAACCAACATAAGTTTTCTGATTCCTGTTGCATATTGTAGGTAACAATATTTTGTTAAAATTTCATAAGAGTTTAGGGAGAACGTTCCCAAAGTGATATATTTTCTTGTTAAACACGCAGTAGCTAGATGGACCTGTCTAGTAAAGGAGGTAAAGAGGGACTTACTATTTTACAAATTACAGATTTAATATTGGTAGAGTAGCAATGGGGATTTACCGCAGGCCAATTTCAGGCTAGTGGAAAGTGGGTCTGGAGGCCACCATTCAAACGTCACTTGTACAATAGGGATGATGACTAGGTTGAAAAACTATTATTCTAATTAGTCCGTCAGAAAGATTATCAAAAATTATTAGACACGTATTTTTTCCTTTTTCATGATAACTAAAATTGACGAATATGAAGAGCGTCAAAGTTCCGTGGTGGAGGCTGGAGACGTCACCTTAGAGTAAGAATTGTACTCAGGTCAGGTGTGACGTCACGCGAAACTTTAAAGCCCTGTATTTCCGTCATTTTTCATTTTACGAACAAAAGAAAAAATACGTATCGTATACTGTTTAATAATCTAACAGACGGACTAATTAGATTTTTTTTGTCATCTAGCCTATTCTTTCATATTGAGCCAAGTCTTAAGGTATGAGTGTCGGTGCGCGACAATACTGTAGCCCCCATTGCTGCATGTCCTAGAGATTCCATTTGTTTTTTCTATAAATAGGACTGGTCATAAAAACAATCATAATGGAACTTTTATTAAAATGTAAATGTGGTTGGACAGGTATCCCTGAGACTGAGTACAGCTGCACAATCCGCCTGCCCAGCGGGGAGTTCGCGCGGATCTGCCGAGATCTCTCGCAATTCGGCGAATCCATGGTCATATCTTGTACCAAAGAGGGTAAGGATTTTAATCTTGATTTGCATAACAAATATAATTTTGTTCAGACAAATTTTCTGCTATTAACAATTTTTTTTAATTTATTTATTTACATATTGACAATGATAGGGAACAAAACAGGTAATTATGAAACACAAAATATTTCCTGACAAAATAATTAGTTAATAACAGGGAGCGGTGCTGATTCAACATAAAAACCTTTTTTTTCTAATTGGTGGAAGGTTTTGATAATTTACATGTATTTCCACTGGTATAAGGCAGGAATCTTTCTCAGCTGTTACTACTGAATAGTTACTAGCCCTTTGTCTGTGTTTGATAAGAATCCCGACCACATTTTTTGGTCATTTTTTGCATTTTTTTTCTAAACAATTTCATTTGCCCTTTACGATACCACCGAGTTTGAACTCACGACTTTTTGACCCACCCACAGACCATGGGCTAGAGAATAACTAAATCCTACTCTGAGCCTCTGACAGTTCACACTTCATACTTTTTTTTTCTATCCTTATTTATTTTACACCCGTCTATTTAGGCGTGAAGTTCTCGTCCACTGGCGACATCGGCTCCGCCAACATCAAGCTGGCTCAGACCGCGTCCGTAGACAAGGAGGAGGAAGCCGTCGTCATCGAGATGGACGAACCCGTCACCCTCACGTTCGCGTGCCAGTACCTCAACTACTTCACCAAGGCCACGTCGCTCAGCCCTCAGGTAAATTAATCTTTTAGGACAGCCTACCTGGCCAGGGTTAGGTTATAGTCCCTACCAGGGATGTTGCAGATGGCGATTTTTTAGACATCCGCGGATGCGAGCCTTTTAATGTCCCCATATACAGATACGGATGTAAGATTAGGTACATAAAAAACCCCCAAATATTATGCCATTTAATCGAAAAAAAGGAAACAAACTCGTTATTTATTTTCCTGTCATGGACCAACGCATGTAACCTACACCTATAAAAATCAATACCGTTCGTAAGCGGCACTTCCGTGAAATGCTTCTAGCGCGCCAACTTATCATTAGTTTCGTGCAAAAGCGACATATATATTTTTTAATATTTGTATGAATGCAACAGTAATTTTTCCAACAGGTCCAACTATCCATGTCAGCGGACGTCCCCCTGGTGGTCGAATACCGCATCCAAGACATCGGTCACATCCGCTACTATCTCGCGCCGAAGATCGAGGAGGAAGACAGCTAGGCTAATTTATCATAAGTATAATGTTACTTTTAATCTGCACTATTAATCTAGTTTTATACAGCATTGGTTTCTGTTATCATGTCCTTTGTGATTGTCAATAAACTCTAATTACTCTGGCTATATAATCTTAAAAGTAGCAGGCTTTATACCTATTTCTGTATTATACGTTACGTGCTCACGTGGATAAGGTATAGGTATATGACCTGCTGTAAATTGTTGGACTAGCTAACCACACTGCTAAAGCCGGGTCTAGATTATGCTCGGCATGTTCGCGCTACTTCGCAAACGTTGCGAACATTCGTACCGCGCGTAATCTTTACCCGGCTTAAAAAATAATGAGCGGGACTCGCGAGTATTGTCATGACTGATAAAAATTATGCTATTTTTGTACTGTTACACAATATACGTAATTCCATAAACAATGTCTTTTAATTTGTTCAGTCCTATCATAGGTCCAAAAGGGGGACAAATGATTACTCGCGTCCGCAGGAAGATTACCTTAGATACCCTGCACGTGTCCCCTGGGTGGTGCTAAAGAGTAATCAACTCTGGCTGCTGCACTGCACTTTTTTAAGAGCCTCGCAGCAAGTAAACGGAAACAACTGCCATACGATTGAATGAATAGGTCCAAATTAAAATACAATAATAATTTATTTATTTAACACGACAAAGAAACCCTACAAATTTTTTAAGTGCATAAATTGTTTGATGCTGGGTACGGTTCCCAGAAGGCTGGGCGTGTTACCCCGCTAGGGCCGCTAGATAGCAATGCTGGGAAACATAGTTTAGCTCTAGAATAGTAAATTATATAAATAGAAAGAGATAAGTGAAGTAAAATCAAACACAAGATTACTTTTAGTTTATATTGACATTCCATCATTTATCAAATACTACACAGTATCTCAAATCATGTCCATGTTTTACATGAGTATTTAATCCGGAATATAAATAAGAAATACATACTTTGACAGAAAGCTCAAAAAATAAAATCATTCTAACTTAAATGGAATGTTAAACTTACGTCTATATAATAATTTAACAGGTTCTAAACCTTAGTTTAAAATTATATTACATCTACACAAATGCCTTTGGTCTTTTATGTAACTAGCCAGTGCAGTAAAATCTATGAATTTTTACGAAAAATGTAGGTACTTACAATTTCGTACATTTGAGAAATAGGTCTATTAAAATGTCCCAACGTTCAAAAACAAAATAATTTCATCCAATTCACTTCAATCACACTGATATCGGTATGACCCTATTTCACCAACTTGACAATTGTCACCAACCACTGTAATTTAAGTTCGATACAATGTTTAATAGGTTTTTACACCTAAAATTGGTAAGTGTTACCAATTTTAGGTAGGTGGTACCTTAGGTGTCACTTACCAATTTACTGAAACAGGTGCCATATATCGAAGATACACTATTTTACGGAAATCTTACTAGCAAAGGCGGAATTCGTTAATCACAAAATAGCAATTACATGGCAACGTGACTAGACCACATTAAATTTACGAAGTCGTACAATATATAAACATTCAAGAATTAAAAATCAAATACATATGTATTTCTGTTTACGAATAAGGTTGTTGTCTAACCTACTCTGTCTTTTCAGATCTACCTTTCATGGTCAATCATTATCATTAAACTTTATTCCAAGTAGAGTTACCAATGTCAGGTCCGTTCACTATGCTACTGTTCGATTTCTAAATCGCAATTTGGGCGGTGCCAGAAAGGTGTCAAGCGCGCACGCATTTTCCGTTAAATTGCAGACTATTAACATACTAATTTAAATTGTGGATCAAATATCGCAATGTATTTAAAATAGCATGCAAGTGTTTCCATCTTCTAAACAGCGCTCAACAGTAGCGCCTAATACTTTGACCTTCTTCGTAAACAGAAAAGATTAATTTAGAACCTAATTCTGTGCATGGGTCTTACATAACACTAGGATTAAAGAAACAATACACTCTTAGATAAATAATGTTAACATAAGGAGGGCGGAACGGAGCGTAGTTCAGATGACCGCGACGCTACGAATTTTGATAACAAACTCAGAGAGATAGAAATCAAAACGAAGTCTCCGGTCCGGTATGGACTCGCTTCACTACTTTGCTTCAAATATGTAACACTGAAAGTCACGCCGATTTTAGAAAGTAAGTTTGGAAAAGGTGAACCAAACATATAAATAGCATTTTTCATGTTAAAATTTGGTGGTACAGTCAAGTGTAAAAATATGGATGGACACATCTTACTCAAAAATATGTCCCATAGCATTTTATTCCAGTGTGATAAGAGCGTAGAACCATATTTATGAGACGATTTTGTCTATATGTATTTTTGCACTTGACTGTACCTCATTACGAAATAAGATACGTAATAACTTATCATTGGAGCACTGAAAGCTAATTTACGCAGTGCTAAAGATATTGCTAGCGTTTATTTGGTGCACCTTTCATTGTCCAAACTATCAGATCGATTCACTAAAGCTGGCTTGCATGCGTGACATCCGGACAGGAATCGGCGGGCATGCCGTGAAAATCGAAACTTCATTATCTGCCATTATTTTTCATAATGTCGCTTATTCGACTATATGTGTTTAAGAGAACAGATTTGCGTTTATGTGCCTGGACATAAAGAATTTAGATGTGTACAGTCACCTGCAATAGTATATGACGCTGTGAAGGCCGCAAAAATATGTGACAGTCTTATTTGTACCGCCATAAGAGCGTGTCACATATTTTTGCGGCCTTCATAGCGTCATATACTATTGCAGGTGACTGTACAATTGATAGTCTTCACATCTATCACTTATTCGATCCATTTACGACAGTTTTAGTGAATCGGCCAACCTGTATTTCGGCTACAACGGAGTGTTTTCTTTAGCTTTCAACTCTGCGTGGAAGCTGTTTTACTTGATCGTGTTAGAATAGGGATGACGACTAGGTTGAAAAACTATTATTCTAATTAGTCCGTCAGTTAGATTATCTAAAATGATTATACACGTATTTTTTCCTTTTTCAATTTAACTAAAATTTACGAAGATAAAGTACAAGTTCCGGGGTGGGGGCTTGTGACGTCACTCCTAGGTAAAAATTGTACCTAGGAGTGACATTACGCGAAACTTGAACTTGACCTTGTCATTTTTGATTTGACGAACAAAAGAAAAAGTACGTGTACAATATTTTTTTACAATCTAAAAGAAGGACTTGGTAGATTTTTTCAGTCGTCTAGCCTATTGGCAAAGTATCGTGGCACTGGCACCGGTCCGGAGCTCGCGCGCGGGGGTCGGCGACTACTGCTTCCACTTCTTGGCGGAGAAGAGCACGGCGCGCTGCTTGAGGAACAGCGAGTAGCTCTGCTTGCGCGGCAGCGGCGCCGCGCGCCGGCCCCTGCGCCCCGCCCCCCCGCGGCCTCAGGACTCGCGCTTCACCTGCAACACATACTAGTATAACTACCTACACAACTGCCTACTAATAGTACATTACATACCAAGGCCGTTTAAGTGGAAAATGCCTCGGATTCCATGTAATTGTCGGCCGAGGCGAAGCCGAGGTCGACTAACATGTGATCCGAGGCTTTCCCATTTACCGGCCGAGGTTTGTATACTATTTTTCAGCCCGACGGAGCCGGCAGGCGGCAATTTAGTTTTGCGTAAAGTGGCGCTTACCGGCCGGAGGACTGAAATAGTTATTTATTATACAAGGGGGCAAAGTTTTTGTTTAACTCTCGGGCTTATATTGAGACCCAAACAAGCGAAAGATTCCAAAATTGAGCCACGAGCGTAGCGAGCGTAACGAGGGTCTCAAGGCACGAGAGTTGAACAAACATTGCCGCCGAGTGTAATACAAAATTTTTCCCCTCACTATTGCGAGGAAAATACAGACTAAATATGATTATAAATCTTATCCACAGGTAAGTTATCTTGAGGAAACCATCAAAAATCAATTTCAAAATTTGTCATAGAGTAGGTACACTCCTGATACTTAGATATTGCCAATAGCTTACCAAGTGCGGGATAAGACATGATCACATGACCAATTTAAGGTGTGACCTCCGATTGCGCATATTTACTATGGGCATATAGGACTCACTTATACTGGACTGGTGGTAAGTGATAGGAATTAAATTACATTGCCCCACATGTGGATAAAATGCGTTTTTCCACGCTAGTTTTAAAGGACAAAACAGCGCTTTCCGAGCCAGTGAGGGGAAAATATTTATAATAGATTATACAATTAACAGACTAACAATAGGAAACAGGAAAGTTCGATTATTAATTTGTCATTTATGAAAATTGACGTAACTTATCATCATCCCGTTGGCTGTTTAAATCCTATTTAAGTAATCGCCATACACAGCAACCGCGTTACTACTTACTACACTGAGCTGCCTCACATTTCCAACAGTAATATGTTAGGAAAGTACGGCGCACCTCAACGAACGTGGGTATGATGATATAGCCTTGTAGGTGAGTTGGACTTCCCGATGAAACCTTGGCTGTCTGTGCGAAGAAAGCTTTTGATTTTGAGTGTTAGTAAGTTCCACACGCACCTCGCTCGGGCCCTCGGGCTCGTCGTCGGCCTCGCCCTCGACCAACGCGGGGCTGATGATCTGGTCGTGAAGAGTGCGAAGGTGCCGCAGCAAGTTTGACTTCACGTTGAATCCTTTGTTGCACAATCCACATACGAATGGACGCTCTCCTGAAAAGTTTGTCGATGAGTATGTTTTCGACTTTGTCGATTGTCGACAAGACGCTAATTCCATAAAGATTAGAAATTAACCTCTTCAATACCCCACAGAGTACCATTTACTAAACTCAAACATTGAAAACGAGATAGCTAAATTGGATATCTATGTTGACGCTTTAACGGACCCGGTACTGAAATGTTAAAATGAATGAAGATGCATTTAAATTGAAATTAAACACTTTAGAACCCTGTGAAAACGAGTGCTGTAAAGGGCTCGAAACGTAGGATCATGGTGTTAATAAACGCGATTAATCCGTTCTAAAGTGTTTAATTTCAATGAATAACAATTGCGGTAACAGAAGACAATATGATGCATTTAAAGTTAAACTTAACACATTACACATTGTCATCTTCATCGATTTATAGCAGAATAATTGCACTCAGAGGTTAAGTGTACCATCTTTATTACTCTTGCCTTTATGCATGCATAATAACAAAGTAACGTCTACATACACTCGTACTACGTACATACAACGTCTATATGCCTAGTTTTTCTTAACACACTGCTTAAAAAACATGAATTAGGTGTTGTCAGCCCCTTAAGGATAGTAGTAGGTAAGGATAACATGTGGTCAAAGATTACTCTCTTACAAACCAAGGAAATAATTTCACTAGACCCGCTCGGCAAAGTTCTTATCTTGGAAAACAATAGGTAAAATATGAAAATACATATATTTAAGCGATGATTTGGAACAATAAATATATAATAGCATTAATTTGGAACTGGTTTGTAATGTTGCAAGACCTGAGTATGTGAAAATAAGGCAGCGAAATTACCTATTGTTTAAGAGGATAAACAATAATTTCGATCCCTCAAGTAACCAATTATTTTATACGAATATTCTTTGTTTATATTCATTTCAATCTTCACCATTCATCACAACTACAAGAGGACGATTGTTAGATATAACATTAACCATACATTGTACGCAAATTGCCCACCTTCATAAAATAGGTCAAAC
This sequence comes from Lathronympha strigana, assembly GCA_949128165.1. Lineage (NCBI taxonomy): Eukaryota > Metazoa > Arthropoda > Insecta > Lepidoptera > Tortricidae > Lathronympha > Lathronympha strigana. Next base: position 5,516,840 of record OX421907.1, on the reverse strand, counting down.
AAAATTAGAATATCAGTAGTTATTTTACGGCGAATAATGAGTATAATGACAAGGTTTTTGTTACTTTGTAGAAAATAATACAAGGTATAATGTTCAGCAAAATAAAATAACGAGTAAATACCTAATCTGGCTAGTTTTAGCATAACCAGAGATTCGTAAAAATAAACAAGATGGTTCATAATTCCATTCCACCATCGTAAGAGACTTATTTTGAAATTACCCTTTTTTGACATTCGAAATTATCCCAATACACCCTATAGAAATTAGAAATAGTAAGTGACGGACGACAAATGCGTGTAAACAGTGACGAGGCACGCGGTGTTGGTTAATGCATGTCTGATTTTATTTAAATTTAGTAGTATAACTCTACATGATTGAATATGACCGTTTGATTATTGAAATCACCTCCAATCTCTCTTAGGTAAAAATAAGGCGCATGTAATGCTTCTAGCATAAGGGAGACCCTTTGTCTTATCCAGTGAAATAAGCTTTTCAACTTACCCCAAAGCACCATATATCAGTCTACTACAATTTGTGGATTCAAAAAGTAAGACACACACAGTTTAGTTCCAGCTGTCAGTGACACAGGCAGATAAAAAAGAAAAACACCTATAAGTAGTTCGATATCCCGAACTTTGACCTCTGTGACCGAAATAAAAGTTCTAAAACAGTTACTTTATGTTACATTATAATTTTGCAAATATGGTTATCTATCTATATGGGTGGTATGGGTGGTGTCTATCATTATATCGGTGTTGTATGGTAAACTCGGTTTTTAACAGAAACCGCGGTTTTTTCATTTGCGGGTCCAGCATTCTCTAGTCGTGTTTGAAACAGGGCCTACCGCGAAATTCGAAATACGTTATGCACTTGCAGTAATCGAGCAAGCGTGGCTTTTTGTTGCTTGCGGCGTAGAAGAGAACAGCAGAAGTAACTAAGTGGGCAGTGTTCAAAATTATCTTGGCACCCAATAAGAGTGCCAACATCAGTTTGAGCACCCCACTTGCGCAGCTACTCCTGGTGACTGACGCATAATATAGATAGAAGTAGATATTTATACAAACCTGTGTGCGTCCTCATGTGTATGAGCATGGACGCATGCGACGGGAAGGTTTTCTTGCAGTGCGAGCAAGTCTTGTTTTGCGCGCCCTCTGTGAAACGATTGTGACGTTTTGGTGGGGCACTGTTGTTTGATATGGCCAATTCTAGACAACCGACATCGATACATTTAGAAAGGGTTATTAGGACAACATGTTTTGTAGAGGTGATAGCATGCTGGTTTTGACACATTTTAAAGACATCAGAAGTGGGATATATTTTTAGACACCTACTAACGGATTAATATTGAAAGGAAATTTAAATACTAAGTAAGAAACTGGATCAGTATTTGAGTCAGTATGCTAATATCAAGCTCAAGCCTGACAATTATCTTCTCAACTAAGCTACCAAGGCTTTCACTAGAGTCAACGAATTATTGAAGCACTTCTGGTTATGTTCCTTTAATAGAAGTAGTATTGGAGAAACCCATACCTTTTTAAATTCAAGTGTGCTCAGAAAACTAGAGCTTATTAAAAGTAAAGAGAATCCGAAACAAAGATAAGCCTTTGAGCTCACATCTCTGGACTATTACAAAATATCACGACGATTACATAACAGCAATAATATTCATCCATTATCCATCCGTTCGTCTAAGACCCAGGGGAACCTGCACGCCATCACCTCCGGTCGCAAAGTGCTGTTAAGCCACAAGCAAAGCCAATAAACATAACTGAAGTGATCATCATGTGTAGCGGGGTGAGCAATGCGGGGACTCAGTGGTTAAAAGTAATAGAACTTACGTATTTATTTTATAACGCTTGTCGAGAATCAGCCACGTACATAACAATCAGATTTCAGCTATGTTGCTTATTTTTAATTTCGATCTTATACAAATTACCAGTCCTGGAACATCACACTGTTGTAATATGAAAAGGAGATGCACGATTTAAGTATATTACCGGAATATCGGAAATTTTCTTGTGTAAAAAGCGAGACCATATTTGCAGTTAAAGCCAATATACACTTAAATTTGGACATTTACGAATTGACTGATTTGTCATTGGTGAAGATCAAATCAAAATCTATCTTTACAAGGCGAAATTGATCATTTTCAGGAGTGGTATTTTGGAACGAGAATTTTAACAGTATTAATCAATATGTTGTTGGGTTTTTACTCAGAAGCGAAGGACAGAAGTCTGTATTTAAAGGAAAACGCAGAATTCCTGCCACGAGGTAGCAGCGCTAGGAGTCAACTGCGGACGGTCTCGAGTCCAAATCCGTCACAATTATTTTTAAAGTTGATCCAGATGCTCACAGAAATAGGTAAGTCTCTGGATAATTACCATGAAGGGGCCGCGTAAGTTGGTGCATCTCACGCTAAGATTTGGCCTAGCGCTGCCACTTATAGTTTGTTCTTTAACTCTGCTTAAATATCTTAATGTCAAACCAAGCGAATCGGTACTCAGCCATTGTACTTAAACTAATATCAGATGATCTTTTTTGCATAAACGGCCCAAGCCGCAACGTTCACAAACACACATAACAACATATATTATGTGATGTAATGTCTGCGGGATTTACTTAAATCATTAAATATTTTAGTTTTACTTTAAATATCATACTATATCACTTTTTCATTTGGTTCTATGTAACTGTGTGTTCAATATCAACTGGCTGAATAACCGAGCCACCTCGTGTTGTTATTTACATTCCTTTAAATATAATATACGTCAATATGTATGCCAGCAGATTTTAATAAAGCTAGTATTACATGACACGTTTTTAAGGCGTCAATCAGTCGCCTCGCCGGAGTCGAAGGAGGGGGAGAGAAGAGCAGGGGCAGGCGATAATCGGCCCCTATAAAAAGTGTCATGTAATACTAGCTTAACGTAGCTTTAAAGTCAGGGTGAAAGTGTAGTGTGAGATATGGACCACCACAATATCTACACAAAATTGTGTTCTTCAAACACAGGCTATATGAATTGCTTTAGCACCATCTTTAGCATCTGACGGGATTCATCGACGTCCATTATTAAAATAACAGATGCAGCGCCAGCTAATGGCGCGCTCTTTTAAAAAATGTTGACTGATTTTTCTGGCTCTCGGGTGAGAGATGTCGCAGATAACTGAATTAGTAAACCTAAATATGTCGCTAAAGCAATAGCCTGTTTTAAGAAACCCGAATTTGACAAGACGTTATGTGTCCAGGTGTTCGTCCAAGGTGTAAAGAAAAATGGTACACACCTGTTTCGGTGTGGGTGCTCTGCACGTGGCGGACCCACTCGGCGGGGTTCGGGAAATGCTTCTGGCACAGGTCGCAGCGGAGGAGAGCCATCGTCTCTTCGGTATCATCGCTCTGTATGAAAATTATACCTCATCATCGAATCTTAAAGGGTAGGCAGTATTTAAAGGCACCAAAAAATAACCATAAACTAAGTGAAATATTGACTTGCACAGCATAAAAATTATAAATACACATCAAAACATTGCTCTGATGTGTACTTAGTTTTTTTTTTGCTGTGCAAGTCAGTATATTTTGCTAAGCGAATAGGCGATTAATAATTTCTCGATCATAACAATAAAAAACCGATCAAGTGCGTGTCGGACGCGCGCACGAAGGGTTCCGTACCATTATTTTTAAAAACGGGAAACAAAAATCACGTTTGTTGTATGGGAGCCCCCTTAAATATTTATTTTATTCTCCTTTTTAGTAAATTTTTTTAACTTCCGGAGCGATTATTTCCGGGAATATTCACTTTATCAAAAAATGTTTTAGCAAACCCCTATTCTTTTTCAAATACCTATGTAACGATACCTCACACCGTAGGGTTAAAACGAAAAAAGTTACTCTTTACGTGATAGTACCCTAAAAATAAAGTGTTCCTACTTTTTATTTTACCACTTTATCGGCATAATTCATATGTATCTTCATTTCATATCAAATTACAGCTTTCTAGTATACTCACTCTCATCTAACGGTCACTGGCTAAGCCGCAGACGGACAGACAGACATGGCGAAACTATAAGGGTTGACTACTGAACCCTAAAAACTTTACAACTACAAAAATAAAACAAAAGAGGCTACAAGTAGGTAGGTAAACATTGTCGGTAGGTTATACACTTAGTTCTTACACTCACTAATGAAATCAAAAACTTAAAATTATGCATTAAATAAGTATTGAATTATTGAAGATTTACATATGTATTTTTCCCATTGTTCTTAAATATGATCTTCACTTTAAAAATTACCATAAATTACATGATTTTCTAATGTTCTTAAAATGTTTTCCATAATAGTTTTATTACTGAAAACTTCGTTCCAATTCGTCATCGGTAAGTTTGACGAGCGTGACAGATTCCTCCCACAGTATCCGGGCGTTCTTGTCGTTGTAGGCCCAGGGTATAATTCGGGCCTCTCTGCAGTTCGCGAAGTATTTCCCACTCATTTGGCCAATTTCATAGTCCAAAGCCACATGCAGTGCCGTCTGGGCGCCTACTTGAGCCGTCTTACTGCAGAAAATAAGTAAGTGGCGAAAGATAGCGCCTAAAATTTTGCCGGTGCAATTGTAGATACCCGTGCCGACCGTGCCGGGGTCTACGCTATGAATCACAACATGCGTTCCTTTTAATCTTCGAGCCAGCTCTCTAGCGAAGAGGATCATGCTGAATTTGCTGTTGCAGTAACTGAAGAAGCTCAGCCAATTAATATCAGAGTCACTCCGATCGACCCTCCCGAAATAATGCAATCTAGACGACGTGTTGACCACTCTGGCCGGTTCCGCAGCCGTCCCAGTCTTCTTCAAAAGCGGGAGCAGAAGTATCGTCAGCAGAAAATGTCCGTAGTAATTGACCTGCATTATATAATTCAAACGGTCGTCGGTCTCGAAGTTCTTAGGTATTCCGACGCCAGCATGGTTGATTAACAAATCCAATCTGTCTTCATTCGCAAGTATATCAGCAGCGAATGTTCGAACGGATTCCAAAGAGCCCAAATCGAGGTGTTTAAACACCGTTTTCTTGTAGGTTTTTTCTTCAATTACTTTCTGAGCGTTTATTCCTTCTTCTGGGAAGGGGCAAGCGATGATGACCTTAGCGCCTCTTCGAGCGAAGTCTATGGCTATTTCCAGTCCCATGCCCGTGGTACCTCCAGTGACGATGGCCGTTCTTCCTTTCAGGGTCTTCAGGGATCTGCATTCCCGGTTCGTGGCCGCGTGGTATAGTCGAAGGAGGTAAAGAGTCGCGAAGACCGCAAGAGGCACGAGAGCGAGTGTAAACATCGTGAACGTGTTCAATGTGTATGCAGAGAGCACCAACTGTAGTGCGGCGTACGGACAACTTTGGATAAATAGGAGGACCATTGGTGGTTATTCTGTAAGTTTACCGAGCGCGTAGCAATAACAAACCAGTATAAGTCTATCCGCCAGTATAAAACGTGAGACTTTCAATCCGAAGGTCGCAGCTTCGAACCCCTTCTCGTACTAATGAGTTATTCTGAACTTATATACCTTCGAAGTATCTTTTATTATTTAACCATCGCTTTTGCATGGAGGGGAGCATCGTGAGTAAAACGGACAAAAAGTTTAGCCTCTGGAAGTGAAGGAAGCAGTCGCTTTCAAGTAAAACTGTGCTTATGTGTGGTGACCTCTTTCTCCTTGTAAACGCTTCATAATGCGGTGTCCGTGTAGTGTGTGGAGCCATTACATAGTGTTGCATATAAATTACGAAAAACAATATTTTTACCCTATACATGTAACTAAATGTCAACTTTATATTGCAAATTTGTACTTGTGGCGCATCTTTTACCCATCAAAAATAAAATAATAAACGAAGTACCGAACAAGAACCGAAAGAATACCGGTAATTTCGTATGGACAAAAATAGCGGTATTCAATCCCTGCTATTTATTTATTATACATAGGGGCAAAGTTGTTGTTTACATCTAGTGTTTAATTGAGACATAATAGTTAACCTGAGCCTACGAAATGGGCCATAATTAAGCCACGAGCGCAGCGAGTGGTTCAAAGTTCAAAAACTGGAACCATGAGCTCTGCGAAGGTCGCACAAGAGGTGAACAAAGTTTGCCGCCGAGTGTAACACATTTTTCATCCCACTATCGCGAGGAAAATAAACACTGTATATTATTACATTATTACAAATCTCATCCAAATTTAATCTGTGCGACATGTATTACTCACCACACCATAAAACCATAATTTAATAGCAAACGTGAAGAAACAACTCATCAACATCAAACTTCAAGATCAAATTACTTTCACCCCTAGTGGAGAGAGTTCGTTTTCACCCCCTCGTTTTAAAGGATAATGGAGGCTTTCCGCGCTGAAGGTGAACTTAACTATTACCGTTGTTAGTGTAGGCATTTTAATAAACCTATTAGAAGGCCTAAGAAACTCTCCACGCGAGACAAAAGGCAATCGATTGCCTTTTGTCTTGTGTAGACACACGTGTGTCTCCGACACAAACTATTGACGGGCTGTCACACAACCCGCGCCCGCCGGCTCACGCTGCCGTTTATTTTGTATTTGCTAGGCGCCTAAATCAGAATCCCAAGACGCCTAAACCAAGATAAATAAATAGAAAATAAAAATATTGAGTAAAACTTTCTCCTTAAAGATGTCAACACTCCGATAGTAAATAAAGATGTCAACACAGCAGTTCACAGTAAATAAAAAAACCGGCCAAGTGCGAGTCGGACTCACAGAGGGTTCGTACAAACTTTTAGCTATCGTATTCACCAAGAACATGATACAAAAACAGTGTTTTTTATACAGTTTCCTTGACAATGATTTGTCAATGATGTTTCTTCGCTGTAAAATAATAATAAAAATATTTTAGAATGTGCAAATAAAGCCCTTTAAAATTATACTTCCTTTGAGAGTTCCTTTTTTACCATTTTCCCACGACCATACCATTTGGTCATTCCCGTTAAGATAACCCAAAACTTTGTAAGTAGGTTATTTTAAATGCCTAATGGGTTTTTATCACATGGATACAAGTATCATATCATAAATCATAAAACTCGAACTATAGGTAATAGTAATAGTTCCGTTCCGTTATTAAATATTTACGTTAGTTATTTATAAGGACTTATTCAGGGATAAGTCCTTATAAATATAAAGTTATTTAAGAATTACGAACAGTCAATTTTTGTAAGTCAAAAAGGTCGGTCGAATAAGTCAAGAATGTTCAGTAATATACAGGGCGTCCCAAACTTATGGGACATGAAGGGGAAGTACCTTAAATATCGTAGATAGTGAATTTTGCTCAAAGAAGACTTTATGTTATTTTTAAAAGTTAGTAATTCTGCATTCATAGATTTTCTAAAAATTACTTGCTTCGTCTGGGAATCGAACCGACTAAAATGTGAAAAAAAAAATCACCCTTTTTTTATGATGCCAATCGAAAGAACAGCTAAAAAATAATAACTCTGCTTAAGTAACATAGTATTTTAAAAGAAAGGAACAACGTGAAATTAATCATTTTAATCAAATAAAAAACATACATGAAACTGCCGTAGTCAATTAGTTAAGTAGGTATTTTTTTGTAAATTAATTAATTAAATGCTCAAAATGTGATCCCTCTTGTCTTACGCAAATCGCCAATCTTGTAATAAGCCCGCTGCCTGTTGATTTTCTTATCATTTTATGGTGAACACTCGATGTGATATGGCACAATTCTGTTTGCAACTCGCCTACGTTCTCGTATCGCTTTTTGTATAGCATATCTTTCACGTATCCCCAAAAGAAGAAATCTAATGGTGTGAGGTCCGGGGATCTGGCCGGCCATCTAATCGGTCCATTTGTACCAATCCATGTAGGAAAACATTCATTTAGAAAATCTGCTGCTCTCCGACTATTATGAGCCGGAGCTCCATCTTGTTGGAAAATTAAGTTTTCTTGCTCCGCCGCGGAAAGGTTTCTTATCTTATCCCTTAAAATTTGAAGTATTCCTAAATACTTTTCTGTGTTCAAGGTTCCTTGGTAAAAATGGATTAAGAAAACCCGGTTTTTTAAAAGTCCGCACCAACAGTTAAGTGAAAAACGCACTTGGTTATTAGTTTCAGTGACTCGTAGGGGATTTTCTTTAGACCAAATACGATTATTGTTGCGGTTATACATACCGTTATTGCTAAAGTTAGATTCGTCTGTCCAAATAATATTATCCAAAAAATTTGGATCTTCGAGCAAGCGTGCCTGGATATCAAGACAGAAATTTTTTCTCCTTTCTGTATCGCCCGGAAGTAACTTTTGAACCAATCGTCCTTCAACATAACTCTTAAAACCGTGTTTTTTTAATACACGGTGTATTTTACTTTTTGAAACTCCAATTTCCTGTTCTCCTTCTCTCACCGATGCTTTCGGAAAAGCCGAAAAGTAAATTAAAATACCAAGTTCTTCGTCGTTGATCGTATGGTTTTCTTGCTGTGGTTCTCTTGGGCGTTTATCGAAACGTCCCAGAGTTTTCAAATTGTTCACAAGCCTTTTCAAAACTTTACGAGACGGTATTTGTCTATCAGGATATTTTACGCCATACCACCGCAAACTTCTAGAGATATCTTTATCGTTCAAAAAATATGCTTCTATTAGATCAAAACTTACTTGATATGCCATGTTCGCAATAAATTAACACAATAACACTTGTGTAAGTGAATTAAGACTAAACAGATCAATATCCGAAAAACTAACGCTTGCACAGACTGTTCCATTTTCAAATTTAAGAACAACATTTAAAAATATCACTTCTTTTTAAAATATCTTAAAAAGTATGCATTCAAACAAACGCTGTCATAAACTGTTCCATTTTCAAATTTAACAATTATTTATTTTTGTTTTAAATTTGCCTTCTGTCTAGCTTACAGAGGACGTATTGAAATACTAAGTTTTATCAAATTATCATTTTATCCACACGTGCACTTATAATAAGGAAAACTTATGCCAGTACCTATTTTATGAAGTGGGTACTTATTTACGAATAATCAATGCTATCTTTAGAATGATAATATCGCTACTTTTCGAACGTCGTCTTCGGCAATAAATAACTTTCTTGAAATTTGACTCAATCATTTTATGGTGTTCCTTTCTTTTAAAATACTATGTTACTTAAGCAGAGTTACTATTTTTTAGCTGTTCTTTCGATTGGCATCATAAAAAAAGGGTGATTTTTTTTCACATTTTAGTCGGTTCGATTCCCAGACGAAGCAAGTAATTTTTAGAAAATCTATGAATGCAGAATTACTAACTTTTAAAAATAACATAAAGTCTTCTTTGAGCAAAATTCACTATCTACGATATTTAAGGTACTTCCCCTTCATGTCCCATAAGTTTGGGACGCCCTGTATAAAATAGTACATTGGTTTAACATGAAGTAAATGACATTACACCATGTAACCCAAAAACATTTTAAGCACGCAACAGCATAGTTACAAGTAAAAAAACCGGCCAATTACGAATCTGACTCGAGCAAAAAGGGTTCCGTACCATTAACAAAAAAATCAAGTTTGTCGTATAGAAGCTTTACATATTAATTTTAATTTTATTATTTATTTTTAAAGTGAATGATATAATTCAATATTCTGAGAAACTTCAAGCGTCTACCTGTTGCCGTTATCAATATCGAGCTATTACTAAAACTCCGCTGTTCGTCTGTCCGTCCGTCTGTCAGCAGGCTACATCTCATGAGCCGTCATAGTTATACAGTTGGAATTTACACATATGATGTAGGTATTTCTGTTGCCGCTATAACAACAAATAAAAAAACAGAATAAAATAAATATTTAAGGGAGCTCCCATACAACAAACAACAACAAAAATGGTTGTTTTTGCTTCATATTGACAACCGCAACAGGTAGGACGCTTGAAATATTCATATAATATTTAGATATATATTCACTTTAAAAACAAATAATTACATTGAAATTAAACAAATATTTAAGGGCTCCCATACAACACAACAAACCCTTTTCCGGCCGGTTTTTGTTCTAATTCTACGCAGACGGGTAAAAGCTAGTTGTTTAAAACCACCGCTTACGCCAAATCATGGGATTAGGTTGACAAAGCGGACCTTAGGTTCCCTGAGCCGTGCCATAAGCCGGGAAACTTCAAATAAACATACTTTATCGACCTACATAAAAAAAGACAGTTTAAACGAATCTTTAATTTAGAAAACTATTTTTTTGTAAGAAAAATGCCAGGAAGAAGAAGAATACTATACAGCTGCCGTATCGTAACCTGTACCATCGCCAACACTGTTAACTGGCCAATTGTAATATCTATTGCAACGACATAAGGTCTATCGGTGGTCTGTCTCGAAAATCGAACGATTGCGGGTTTGTACCTCTGTCTCTGTCACACTTGCATATTGGAGTAACAAAGAGGTTTTCCCATCCACGCCAATTTTCTATGTTCGTGGTATGCGTACATCTCAACTATATATAGAGACAAAGCATACGACACCGCACATATGCAGTCCAATGCTAATTAAGTATGGAAGCGCGACCGCTTGTTTCAGTTGCACCCACGTTTACGACATGTTCTCGTGAAAATGATGAATAATGAAAGTGGTACGTACGGCGGAGCGATGCTTGCGCTTGCGCGCGTGCGTGTGGTCGGCGCGCGCGTGGCCCTGCACGTGCCGCACCCACGCCGCCGGCAGCGTGAACACCGAGCAGCACAGCTCGCACGCCAGCGGGCTGTACACCTGCCGCAACACACCGACACCATGTCGCTTACTGCACCCGAACACAGCGTAGGGATGTTCCATACAGTGCGGTAACTTCATACACGGCCAGCGGCGAGGCGAGGTGGTCGCGCTTAGGGTTGTCAAAAACTATGCGAAAGCCATTACAGTCTAATTAGCAAACTAATTTCCATTTTACACCCTTTAAAATAGACCGCCGAATTTGTATGAAAATTCGGCGGCATTTCCTCCCCGCCTCCTTCCCCGCGCGCCCCCTATCGATGACCCAGAAATGGGCGGAGTTAACCCACTGTATGGAGTACATCCTTACGCTGTGCTAACACTACCAACATGAACCAAATCTACACACCAATCTGTCTCGCGACGGATTATTATGCAGCAGTAACGGTCGCAGACCTGACGGCTGCCCATCCTGCCAGATACCCGTGAAAAACATTGCGCGTTGCGGGCCGATACCGTTCATGAAGCAAAGCATCATAGATATCCAGTTTCTCAAACTTGCCTGATGCTCACTTCCCATATCTGAGTGATGCGTCAGTTAATCAAATTCTCAATCGGGACGATTTTTTCTATGTATTTGGGTGACTTCTTCAATACACCAGCAAGTAGCGATAACATAAATTAGTAAACGACTTATACTAGCTACGCCTGAGAGAAATTTAGTCATAAAATACCGTTAATTGCTATGCCTGAGCGATTAGAAAATGAAATAAAAATATGTAGTGGAATTGGTAAATTATTGATATTTTCATGCAATACATTTCTTCTTCTTCTCAGCATATTTGCGTCCACTGCTGGACATATACCATATGTATTTTAATGTCACCCGACCTTCTAGCCCATGGCTTCCAAGTCGGGGTCTCCAGAGCAATACTTGCACACTATATTTCCTTCACAATATATTTACCGGTTACATTAGGTACTTACTAGCAATCTATATTGTAAAAACGTGAAATTTTCAGCTTTCATTTAAAACTAAACTGTACATACCAGTCCCTCCTCATCAATATCAACTTCCTCAGGCTCCTGCTTGACTCCTATCTCCTGCTGGAACATCTCGGCGATGGACCGCTCCTCCTCCTCGATGCTCGAAGCGTCCCATTCCGGCTCCTCTTTGATAGACACGTCGGGATCGTTGTTGGATGCAGTTGATTTTTCTAAAGAAAAGTTAAAGGTAAAGGTAGAGTTCAAGTAGTCAAGAGATGGGGCAAGGTCAAGGGATGATTTTTGACATTCGAGTGTTCTAAATCAAAAGTAAAAGGGCGAATAATAATCTCACAAAAAATATCACCACATAAAATGAATAAATTAAATACCAAAGAAAAGATTTTAAATTGATACTTCCAGCTCGAAGGTGCAAGATATCTCAAAAAAGACAAAACAACTTAAATGGAAGTGTTCAGGCCATATCATCCGAGGCGCTGACAAGTGGAGCAAACTAGTCACGCAGTGGTACCCTAGAGAAGGGAAGCGAGCGAGAGGGAGACCCCTTTTAAGATGGGATAATGATATTGCTCAGGTAGCAGGGCCCACCTGGAACAGAGTGGCACTAGACCGCAGAGAATGAAGAAGGTTGGAGGAGGCCTTTGCCGAAGGGCAAGCAGATAAAGAGTACAAGAGGTGGTAGATCATAGAATGATTAAAAAAAAGGAAAAATTGTTTAAAAACCTATGTATTCCTTATCTGAAAATAAAGGCTTTTATTTTATTACTTCCAGCTCATATTTAAAAAAAGCTTTTCCACAGTTTTGGAGAGTTCAAATTATCAATTTCGAGTGGCCGTGGGGTCAGTTTTTGACTTGTATAATTTTCCGTATCTTTAAAGTTCGAGCTGTAAGACTCTACAACGGCGTATAGGGCTCTCGTACGGTCTTAACTCTGTCTATTCTCATTGCCTCCTCACAGCTTAACGTTGGTTTTGATCAAATGGAAGGTAATTTAGAAGTTTCACACTTCAAAGGAGCCACGCTGGCACACGTACTGTGGTACGCCCCCCTGGCAGGTAGACTGATGACCTAAAGATTGCACCTGTATCTGGCCAGCTGAATGAGGGTTGAGGGTCACAAATGATAGTGCTTTGTGGCGTAGGTACCTTCCGGGAGCCATTTTTCCAGCAGCTTTTTCCAGCAGCAGCAGCAAAGGTCTGCAATAGGCTGATTGAGACCTCAAAGGGAAAAACGGAGTAGTACTTACTGGAGGCGGCATCGTCTACGTCCTTGTCATCTGCGTCGTCCGGTTTCTGCCGCTTGCCGTACTTGCGCTCGGCCGCGTGCCGGCGCAGGATCCGCGGCGCCGGCGCCTCGTCCGGCGAGTCGTCCGCTATCGTCGTCGAAGCTGAAAACATTAGTACAGATGTGTAAGACGCACAAAGTAAATGGCACATAAGAATTTAAATAGAATTTAAGTCTACTACGAAAAACTTTAACCATAATGGTACCTATTGCTATTGATGTGGAGGTGGTGGTAGCTGTGCTAGAGGTTGTAGAGGTCTCCATAGAGGGTGCAGGTGCAACCAGGATAGTTTGACCCTTAGGTCCTCCTGGCCGCAATGCCGCCTGTGTTCCTCCCTCTGTGGTCTTGATGAACACTAATTTCGGTGGTCCGATGAACATGGGTCTGGAATACAAATAACAATCATCAATTTTTCAATTAAAATTAGGTAGAGTAAAGAGTTGAGGTATTTTCATTATAATTTGTGAATTAATACTCTATTAACTATGCTTTAAAGCTCTAATAAACTCCATGGGCCTCTATGGTCTCAAAAGTATAAAAACAAGTCTAATAATACAGTTACTTCAGTTTCTAGAATTGCTCAAGTTCATAACTTGTAATAATTCCAGCAATAAGTAGTATGTAGAAGGATTGTGCTCTTGGAAAGCTCTAAAAATCAATTCTGAACATGGGGTTACTTAAATAATTACTATAAGGTTACTTATACATATGTATAGTTAAAATGACTAAACATAGGTACCTAAAAAGTATCTGTTTTTGGTTTTAAAGTAGCCCTGTGTAAAATAAGTCTAAGATATATAATAAATAATTATAAATTGAAAGAGATGTCATATACTAAAGAAAAAAGATCAACACCAACGAAAGCCAATCCGAGAACTGAACTCGGGTCAGGTCAATTTATATATAGTAGTGTTACTACATTAATAACAAATAAAAAAATATTCAATAAAATAATTTGATTTGTGTGAACAAAAAGTTGTAATAAATAATTGTTTGAATGCTGAAACTAAAAAAAACAACACAATTTTACCTTGTGACCCCCTGCTGCTGCATGGGTGTAAAAGTCTTAAGTAGTTTATCATCTTTCTTGACTGCTATCTTAGGCTGAAGGTCCTCCGGCTTCTTAACCGGCTGCTTGTTAACGCTAGCTACTTGTGTGGTTGTCTTCTCCGCCGGAGGGTCTCCAGCCTCGTCTGTCTGCCTCCATAAGCCTCGGATCTTAAGGACTTCACCAGCTTTTAATACTGTATCTAGAACTTCATTTGAAACTGTTGTTTCACCTGTAAGTAATAATTCATCTGCTGTTTTAATCTTAACACAACACTATTAATATATTTCTAGTCCAGAACTCTGAGTATGTTTTAAATGAATGTAGAACATGATTTGAACATGGAACACTGCTATTCCTACTTATCTTACAATAATTTCTAACACCGCTGCTAGGAATGTAGGAATTAGATAGTTAAAAAAAATCTAATCGAGAATAGTCTCTTGAATGTATTGAGGACCTCTGTTATACTGGTTTCTAGACCAATTTACAGATACGTACCTTTGTACATGTACTCTACTAAAATCTTGAGTGCCTTCGTGGATATCTCCGAAGGTAAAACGACGTACAGCATGCCACCCATTCGCGTGACATGCCGCTGGCCCTCGAACAAGCCGCTCAGGTAAACACTGCACGAACTCAGGATGAACTTGTGAGCCGGGATCTGGGACCCGTCCATCGTGCACAGGACGACATCCGTGAACCGCTCCGAGCGTAGTAGGGCCGCCACGGATCCGTTCAAATGCGAACTGTGCGAATGCCATTTCAACTGGTATGTGTCCGTCGACGTCATTTTGGATATATCACGTCCACTCCATCTGCGGCGAAATTGTTATTTTACGCGGTTTGTTTGTTTACAAATGCGAAAACGCCGCCATCGAAACGCGGTACTTGTCTAGTTTAACCGGAAACAACGAAACGAGAACTTTGTAATAACAAAATATTTTAACTAAAGTTTAGTCATAATAATTCAGAATAAATTACAATTTTAATAAATATAACACCGGAACTTGAATTTGATTAAATTTTTTTTTCTTGAAGTTAACATTTTTACCTGATAAAGTTTTGTAACGACTACAATTAATAAATAAAAAAAAATACCTCGTAAAAACCGGAAATTCATAAAATCGATATTTTTAAAACTGTAACGATTTAATATCGACGTATTACATATTCAGATTAAATTCCTTACTAGGTCGCGTTTACGAAAAGTATAAAACTAAATAAATATATGAAAACAATGCGCGCAACCACCGCGTGCGACCCTCAAATCTAGTGTGCGGCGGCTGCGGCTGTAAAAATCGATAGAAAGGGTATTGATTTTTGGAGCGGGGTTGCGCGTTTATCTCATCGATCCATGCCGGTGAGCGTCGGTCTGCGCCGCGCGCCTGCGCCGTGTTGAGGGGTGCGTCGGCCGCGGGCGCGCGCCCGCCGCCAGCTCGCGCAGCCACCCTGTTCAAGCGCAAAACGTGAGCGTCGCGTCGTAGGAAGTATAAAATGGCCTTCGAATGTTTATTACCGGCCATCTAGCTTTTCCAGCACAATAGATAACGCATTTACAACCTTATGCATGCTTATTTCAAAAGTGTACCCATTTTAAAGCGTTTATCTATACTATACATATAGTCTAGGATACGAATGTGAGAATTTGAATATACTTAGTAATTTTTACAATACGTCTCGCATAATTTGTCCAATACATCGTACCTATTAACTACCTCTACTACCTATAGTGCGAAGGTAGCCATTATTTACGTCTCAAATTTTAGCCATTTTCAACCGACTTCAATATTTCTAAAGGAGGAGGTTCTCAATTCGTCTGAATTTTTTTTTTTTAATGGATGTTCACTCATAACTCCGTCATTACTGAACCGATTTGAATTTTTTTTTTGTTTTCTGAAAGTAGACGGTTCTTGGTTGGTCCCGTTTTTTTCAAAATCCATTTCTGATGATGGTATCCATGAGGAACTGAGGGAACTCCTCAAATTTGAAAGGCACATGCATGCTGATTTGGGTGATTTCTTAAGGAACTCGAGCATTTCTTTACGAAAATCATCAATTTGGTGGAGTGGATCTGATAATGAAGACCAGGGATGGCAAAGTGGAACTGCTTCGTAATTCTCAGGACTATGATCCGATTTAAAAAAATATTTTTTGTCTGTATATAGACGGTTCCTGGTTGGTCCCGTTTTTTTCAAAATCAATTTCTGATGATGGGATCCATGAGGAACTGAGGGAACTCCTCAAATTTGAAAGGCACATGCATGATGATTTGGGTAGTTTCTTAAGACACTCGAGCATTTCTTTACGAACATCATCAATTTGGTGGAGTGGACCTGATGATGAAGACCAGGGATGGCAAAGTGGAACTGCTTGTTAATTCCCAGCTCTATCATCCGATTTGAGACATTCATCTTTTCTTTGTAAAGAAATACCTTCAAGATAGTCCTATTTGATTATAGTTCTATTTTGATGATGGGCTTCATGAGGGATTGAGAGAACTCCTCAAATTTTAACGGCACATGCATTCTGATTTGAGGGTTTCCTTAGGGTAATTAAAACAGTGTTTTGGCGGAGCCAACATTTTGATGAACTGATGATGAAGACCAGGGATCGCAAAGTGGAACTGGTTAATAAACCTAGCTCTACTTATTATCCTAGTTGTGACATTCATATTTTTGATTTGATTTATATTCTGATGATGGAGTTCTAGAAGAATTCAGAGAACTCCTCAAATTTGAACGGCAGGTTAATTGTGATTAGAGGGTGTTCATAATTAGCTTAGGCATTTTCTTACTGTGGCCATCATTTTGCTGGAGTGGACCTGATGTTGATAATCAGGGATGGCATAATGAATATGCTCGTTAATTTACAGTCTGTCATCCAATTTAACATATTGTTATTTTGTTTGTTTAAAGGTCTACAAGGGAGTTCCGTTTGATTATACTTCAAATGTAATGATGGAAGCCCTAGGACATTAAGAAAGCTCCTCAATTTTCAATCGTACACGTGCGGTGTATTGGATATTTGTGATGTAAACTGGCTAACTCAAACAAATTCTTAATTTCACTTTTACCGGGAACCAAATGAAGTCGGTTTTTTTTTCTTAAAAATTATTGTGATTCCGTGCCTTCTTATGATACGAAATATTTGATAAGAAAACTGTTCAATCCAAAAAGGTTTTTGTTTAGATCAACAACAGGTCAATAAATATGTGGAGAAATCTAGCTATTACTGATTGTCCACACTAGGTATTCTGTTTCTGATTGCTATGCTACATGTAGATTTATGTTTCTGAAACCGTGTTTATAAACAAAATGTTACTGTAAACACTTCTTTACTTCTTTTTGTATACCACATCGGTGGCAAACAATACGGTCCATCTGGTAGAAAGCATCCACAGTAGGCTACGGACGCCTGCAACTCTAGGGGTCTCACTTGCCCGTTGCCGACTCATTAATAACTTGTACACTCCATTTTTGAAGTACCCCAAAATAGTCCTACGGGAAAACCTTGGAAGGCAGGTCATTCCACAGCCGGAGCATCCGCGGGAGGAAATTCCTCGGAAAAGTCTGAAACCGCTCAGTGCCGGACCATTTTGCATGGATCTTGCAGGTGAGCGCCCTGTCGATGGCGAGCAGTGCTATGGTGAAGAGTGGACATTGGCATTATGTCAAACGATTCTTCAGAATCAGAACACAACCCATTAAACACAGCTTGAATGCAGGTAATCTTAATGGCATCAGTATCGTGACAAAAAAAATTGGGTTGGTCTATTTGATTTGGACGACTAACCCAATACAAAAATAATGCGTATTTTTTTTCCTTATAAGACCACGATACTGACTAAACCCTTAAAAAGATTACCAGCAAATTCGTTACAACTTGTATAGCTTGACTATTCACATCATCATAGTTCTTCGTGACACCAATAACTTCCCTCTTCGTTTAGCAGCGCTATACTAATTTTTCATAGGGTTCCGTACATAGCGGGTACTTTCATATTCGGTCATGTATTTCCACGACACGACACGATTGTGTACAGAAGTTTCTTTATTCTTCACTATCACTACATCACTACATAGTATAAAACAAAGTCGCTTTCTCTGTCCCTATATCCCAATGTATGCTTAAATCTTTAAAACTACGCAACGGATTTTGATGCGGTTTTTTTTAATAGCTAGTGTGTTCAAGAGGAAGGTTTATATGTATAATATGTATAATAACCCGTGCGAAGCCGGGGCGGGTCGCTAGTATAATGTAAGCTTTTACTTTTTTGTAGTTTTCCCGTCGATACGATGGGTAGGATATTTGCGGATCGCGACGCTAATATAAACTATTTTCTAACGAAATTTTGGTACGTATACCCAGGTTGTACTAGAATCAAACCACGTTATCTCTTCCAAGCAAATGAACTGTATAACTTGATAGTGTTATTTTAAACGTCAGACTTCTAGATCAAATTATGTCGTTTACTTAATACTTTCATAGTCTATGCTATAAAAATCTATGAAACTTAGCACAGACAGACTCTACTTACACAAGATTTTATGTTATTTATATTTGATGAAAAAAAATAGTTTTATTTAATTTGTACATTAAATTTTTACTTCATTGTAAGTGTCATGTGTTCCATGAACTATGAAATACATTTTATTTAAAGAATATCATTATCAAAACTTTCAAAAGTGTTCAACATTACAACATATGTATACTTAAAGCAATGTCTATCTTAACGTGTTTAACTTTCGTAGTTATCGTGTTTCGAGTGCATTAAAATAGTTGCATAGCTGGGTCGATCAAATAGAACGTAGGTATTAATAATAGAAATGTATAGGTAGGTATATAGAGGGTTGTTACGCGTGGGGTGGCTGCGATCAATACGAGCCGCGGACTGCGCACGCGTTTCGGGTGGACTCATGTCGTCATGGACGCCATAGAGATACCTACGCTACGCTGTTATTAGTAGATATTCATAGTATAAAAAATGAATCGACTACATATTGATAATCATATTTATAAAACAAAAAATGATATATGTATTATTATCTAAATATACCTAATAAATAATTTTACAAAATAAGAAATTAAAATCGGTATCTTTATTGTAAGGTATGCATCCTAATTTATAATTACTTTGTTATAATAATAAATTAATATTAACAATCTCTTGGACAAGTACACAAAGTCGTTCACATAGCTGACTCACTGAATTTTCTGGATGTAATAGAGATGGTTACCCATCGCTTCACTATAAGGCGACCAAAGTAATAATGACATTTGATTGACAACAGCTGTTATGGGTATGCGGGCCAAACTACACTAGGCGCAAGTTCACGGATGAGTATAAAACGTTTTCTAAATTGATAATAGGCAGGTGCATTAAAGTTATGATTGCATACATTTATAAATCTTGTACCAGTGCAGCAAAATAATGGAATGGAATCATTGTTAGGTGATTTCTTTTACTTCATATTTTTATATTCATTTCTGTTTGCCTTCGAAAAAAAATACATGTAATCTTGTAAATATATTATTATCGTGACCTTTGATTTTGATGTCTTCTGTTACCGTGATTGTTATTCATTACAATTAAACACTTTAGAATGCATTAATTGCGTTTATTAACACCATGACCCTACGTTTCGAGCCCTTTACAGCACTCGTTTTCACAGGGTTAAGATGATGACTGAGAGAATGCGAATTCTCCCCGTCAATCAAAAAAGTTACTTGTGCATCATCAAAATTCAAACGTAGGCTCATGGTGTTAATAAACGCGATTAATCCGTCCTAAAGTGTTTAATTTCAATACACATACAATTGTAAAACACGAATAAAATCATTTATTAAATGTAATAAATGATCGGGTAGCCCAGTGGTTAGGGCGTCAGCCGCGAAAGCAGGAGGTCGCTGGTTCGATCCCAGCCCTGCTCACCGGGGGCCATGGTCACTTTTTTCTGTAGTATATGACATCTCTTTCAATTTATAATTCAATACACATTGAGATCTTAATATCTTTATTTATGCGTATAATACCATATAATATACCTAATTTATAGAAAACATGTTTCGTAATTTTTCAAAAAAATATAAAAAAAATGATATTTGACAGTTAAAAATTCATTGTTGTACGGTAAACTTTTTTTACTTCACTTTCCGTTTTAGCTTATGCATAATAAATAAATAAAATAAATAAATAAATATTATGGGACAATCTTACACAAATCGACCTAGTCCCACGGTAAGCTCTAAGCTTATGTTGTGGGTACTAGGCGACGATATATATAATAGATAGATACATATAAATACTTAAATACATAGAAAACATCCATAACTCAGGAACAAATATTCGTGATAAACACACAAATAAATGCCCTGACCAGGATTCGAACCCGGGACCTCCTGCTTCGTAGGCAGGGTCACTACCAACTAGGCTAGGAGGCCGTTCCCAAGTAGCAAACAAGAATAGTGATTAAATCTTACATATCTTAACTTTATCTTAAATAATAATTAGCTAAATTTAAAACGACTCAGTTTAGTCATTTTAATCTTAAAAACTAAATAGTTTTAAGCTACTGCTACTTTAGCAAGTTAAGAATACCTTAAACCTAGTTAAGTATGCTAAAAACTATTTAGTATTAAGTATGACTACAGTTAAGTCTAAAAATGCGTATTTTACTCAACTCAGATTATTTGGAAGCTCACTTAAGACTCAATGATATAATCCAAGTATTAGTTTAGAATTGCAAAGTAAAAACTGATTTTGGTAGATGAAATTGTCTTCTGTTACCGCGATTGTTATTCATTGAAATTAAACACTTTAGAACGGATTAATCGATTCGAATCGATTTTTTTGATTGACGGGGAGAATTCGCATTCTCTCAGTCATCATCCATACCCTGTGAAAACGAGTGCTGTAAAGGGCTCGAAACGTAGGATCATGGTGTTAATAAACGCGATTAATCCGTTCTAAAGTGTTTAATTTCAATGATTTTGGTAGATGAACTTAAGATGTTTGTAATACTAAGCTCTATTAATTGGGTTAATGAAGACTATTGTATTCAATTTTTGCTAAATTTAATAAAGTTTAAGTGAAAATAGGTTTAACGGGACGTTTTTAACCGAACTAGAACCATTCAAAGATAGACGAAATAAAAAAATATATTTAAAAAATCGTCTAATTGTGTGCGACCAAGTGCTTCAAACGTTACCAGTGCGATGCGTGAGACTTCGTTAGTAGTACACCAAGTACATCTTCGAGTGATACTTCGGTATCATTATGCAGGACTGGGTATGTGCCGATTTAGATAGTTTAGAGTCGTCGGGAGCATTCACATTTATTAGCGAGGCGCATGGATCCCGCCGTTTTCTCGGCCACTGTATAGTAACTAAGGCCGCATTACGGCATTACCGAGTGTTATTGATGTTCATGTTACATACTATGTATGTTGGTCTGATAATTTTCCACTCATAGTAAAATGCAAATTGAACGTAGCGAGGAAAATCACTAATGTCAGCTTGGTTAATAAATAATACAAATAAAGTGAAGTGGGGACAAAGAAATGTCCACCAAATAACGGAATATTTGAAAATTTGTAATTTAAAGTTAAAGAATATTGATTTTCCTACTGAGTTTGAAGATTGTTGCGGTAGGTATTGCGACAGTGTATGTCATAGGAGCCTTGTTGACCAACTGTGTACTGTAATTGGGGCTCTATATGTCATGCGGCTACTCTAACACATTTAAGTAATAAGTATTAGTGGACGTAAAAATACTTTAGCCGGATAGAACAAGCATGTGAAGGAGGCCCACACTCACGCCAAAAGAGCGTTCAGAAATGGGAATGGTATGGGAAACCGGGCTCAGGGACGGTGTAATGACATGTTGGAGGCGCGTAAAGTCTTTAAAGGAAGGTTGAGGTGGTGTCAGAACCATCAGGACCAAATTAAAATGGACCTGCTGGCATCACATCACTCTAGTGGAGATTACGGGGCCTTCTGGAAGGCCACAAATAAACTTAATCCTAAGAACGGCGTGCCAGTGAGTGTTAATGGAGTTTCAAATCCTAAAGAAATAGTTAACTTTTTCAGAGACCGGTTTAAAATTAGTTCGCCCTTAGGTCCTGCATGTCGGGTACGCGGGGTACGCCAGCGAGGGTTTGAGCTCACCCTTGATGTCTATACGTACGTAGACCCACTTATTGAGCAACTGAGCGGTACACATGTCGGATGCCATGTTGATGGCGTATGCCTAAACAACATTACGCGGACGATATGTTGCTACTGGCTCCCTCCATTAGTGCGCTTCGGAAACTTTTTGCCATATGTGAATCCTACGCCTCCTCACACGGTTTGCTTTATAACGGGAAGAAGAGTGTGTACAATCGTCCTCGAGTAGGCACGATTGTTTTGACGAAAAATTTTGAATGATCTATGCCAGAGAAAGCCAATGAACGAAAGCCACTCACCACTTTTCCACGCAGTGCACAGCCTGTCGGTACCGACTTTCCTCTGGCGTCGAGCTGATGATGCAGTGTGGCTGGAGCGAGGGTTTTGACACGAAAGCGACCGATTTATCCAGTTTTTTGGACATTTGCGACGCACGAGCTGCGAGTACCGCAATGAGCAGCCATCAATCTCATCTACCTTCGTCTGGCTTTTCTAAACGTCAACGTTATTCGAAAAAACTACCCTACTTACTGTCGCTAATTAAACGCGTTTCGTTTTACGATATGTGACAATATTATATGTACTTATATAAATCAAAAAAAACAAAAAAAAACATAAGAATTAAATTAGACAGTGTCCGGAACCAACAGAGTGAATTTATGGTTTTTAAGGCTGGTAACAAGTCCCTGACGAGAGTCACTCGCTTCAAGTATCTCGGGCATATTGTTACTGACGATCTGAAGGACGATGCCGACATAGAAAGGGAACGAAGAGCATTATATTATTATAACTACTTTGAGCTAATATTGAAAAACCCTTATTTTTTTTATAATTTCACCATAATTTTCTTACCGTATAGATAAAAAATATGTTACTGTAACTACTTAAATAACATCAAGAATAATATTGGCCGCCCAGATCAGTAAAATACCACACTGCAACATTCGAAAGTTCAAAAATAGAATTTTGGCCAATCCTATGTTAAAAATCTGGGAGTACACCGGGAATGCACAGCACTGCGCCGGGCGAGGCTATTATATGAAGTTATGATTCAGATTCAGAATTCAGATTCATTTATTTCTACAGTGTATTACATGATTTTGCATTACAAATTAAAAATTCGTAATTGAAATATGAATACAAGTTGAGTTAGCCAAAATGTGTTTTCATCACAGGACATACAGAATGAATATTATATACCTATTATAAATTGAATGGCTCTTCTTGCATAAAACTTACCGTAAGTTGGACGACAACTTGCATTCACTAAGTCAAAACTAAGGATTCTATTGAGTCCCTTTAAGTATTAAGTAGAACGGTTTTTAGTATAAGGTAAGTATAATATATCTAAATCGGTACTTCTCCAAATCCAATGTGTCTATACTTTATCTAAAGTAACCTTACAAAATCAGTATCGTTTAAAGTCATACTTCGCTAAGAGTAATAAGTCTTAACGCCATTTTACACTTGTGATAAATAAAACAAATTTAAAATTTCGATGCTGATTCTTAAAAAATAAAGTTCATTGAAGTTAGATTTTTGTTATATCAATAATAATTGCATTTATATCTCAAATACATTTACAGAAAAGTAGTATTCTGCGCTGTATATAAGAAAATTTTCATTTTGCAACATAATATTCCAAATTTTAACTGTTTTTTTCTAGTATTTTGTAAGCCCGTCTTTTTTATAGCACTTTCGATCAATTCTACACGACAAACAATCGTGCGTTGTAGTTTTTAAATACCTACAAGGTAATAAAACGGTATTTACTAAAAATAATAAATAGTAACATAATCGCCATTTTGATAACCTTCAATGAATTCTCTTTTGAGTTAGCCATGTTTTCTAAAATACATCTAAAATACAATCCATGAGTAAAAAAAGGTTTAAAATTTTCTTTATTAAGAGAAGGTCGAATTTGTGCAACTCAGTGTTAATAGTTTTAAGTCAGTATTGTAGATATCTTTAAGTATATTTCTTGGTCTTAAATCAACCTTCAAGATATCTTGAAATCCAAGTTTAGAGATCTGTAAACCCTCATTCTTAAGTAGGGTTTAAGTTTGTCTAAACAGAAGTATTAACTCTTTCTTAAAATTTTCTTAAATACTGTGCCCACTTTGTCTTAACTGAGTCTTGGGGGATATCTTCAAGATATCTTCAGGGACATAATGGTTTTAGCCAAGACAACAGCAAGAATTTGTCTTAATTGTCTTCAAGATATCTTCAATACCTTTTTAAGACATTTGATTGCTACTTGGGTTAAATACTACTATTTACTATAATATTTCTTTCGTAAGTCCGATTGTGTCGCTCGACTTGAAACTCGGGTAAATCCATTCGACCCTCTCAGCAAATATCTAACTTATTACCTTTTTAGCCAATTTAGCCGAGTTTCTAGTTAAGCGACTCGACTGTTCTCCTGTACATAGGTACAGATCACTTGTCTCACCCCTTCGGGTGCAGATTCTATATTTGTATAGATTCTGTTTATCATTCTCATTTCGTTTTTTGGAAAAGCTTTTAAAATATTAGAAATGTGAGGACAACGCTAATGGGTCTGAACATTGATTTGTAAATTGTATTCGACGTGTAACTCTGCCATACGATTAAATAAATAAATAAATAAGTTTTCTTTAATAAAAGCAGAATTATCCCAAATACGAGGGTCGGACAGAAATGATCGGGAATCACATATTTTAAACCTGTCAAGTCAAGGCTGCAGTAGCATTGATCTTATCAGCTGTTGAAGTATCGATCGGTACTTTTGTTACACCCTGTATATATAACCTACTGCAGCCTTGCCTTGTCAGGCTATAGTTGTAGTATAAAACCTTTTTTGATGCGTGATTAGGTACAATAGGTACTAGCATTTTAGAATAGCAAATTACTTTTTTAGTATAAAAATAAATGTATTAATTTCATAGGCGTATTTGAAAGTACTATGAGAGAAAATCATAATGGAGCATATTATACGGAAACCGGCAGCAAAAAAAAGGATTGCATATATGTACTTAGGAAATTTCGGACTCTGGTCGCCGTGGTCGGGTGGCCTAGTGGTTAGGGTGTTTGCCGCGAAAGTATGAGGTCGTCGGTTCGATCCCAGCCCTGGGCACTAGGGGCCTTGGTCACTTTTTCTGTGGTATATGACATCTCTTTCAATTTATAATTTATATATAGTAGTGTGACTACTTAAAAAAACATTAATCAAAATATTTATTATATTTAATAAATGATTTAATTCATGCTTTATAATTATAATTGTTTACCTAATCTCACACAAACACAAACAAACTATATTAACAATGAGTCCGGCGTAATTTACATAATTATAAATTACGTAATTAAATTACGTTACTTTATGTTGTTAATAATTTTTTTCGAGTTTGTTGAGTGGTCTAAGAATTTTTATGTAAGATCTTGGACTACATATGAGTATAGTACGATTTTAAGTTATTAAATCATTCGATTCAAATACATATTTTCATTGTTATACTTATTACTCGTGCATAATTCCAACGTCTATCTATACTGTTAAATTATATTATTCGTGTATTAAACACTATTTTATTTAAATAAATTATCATGGATTTTGTATTTCTTGTGAATCCTGGGATCAACCTAGGAAATTTGTTTTTACACTGGTAATATTACAAAAATCAACTGACATATGTCATGTGTCAGTTGTCACATTTGCGGTTTGTTTTGTGTGCGTAATGCATGCACCTTTTTATCACTCATGTATCGTTATTAAACAGTAAATCCACAAAAAAAGTAAAATGAATCCCTCAGTCAACTCCACTGCATTGTCTGCGGACCTTAACAACTTTATATACGGTGTATCACGAAGGAATTTCCAAAATGCTTCGGAGTTAACTAAAATCGGTATAAGCCTGTTGAAGACATTCCCTGCTGCTAGAGATGCCGTTCTTGAGTATTTCGCGATGGTCTTCCATAGCGCGGTTAATGTTTCTATCAACCCATCTGACTATGAGGTACGCTTTTGCTAATAATTTTGCGTGTTATGGACCCGGTTTTTGTCTAGGGGTGTTTTTGGTAGAAGTACTCGGCTATATAACTTTAATCAAGTAATGGTTTGTTTCTCAGAACGATCCTAGTACGAATGGAGCGCTGGAAAGTGTGAACATGATTGGTCCAGAGCTCTGCAGTCTCGGAGAAGCCTGGGCTCCCTTCATTGCGCCATGGTGTATCAATCTAATCATGGATATTGCTACTCAGAAAGAAAATGTGCCAAGTAAGTAACCAGTTATTATGGCAATGTGGAAAACAACTGTAATTAAGCTTGAGTAATTAGCCTGATCTGATAAGTCTATAGCAAGATCTTGATGATAATTTATCCCTACATATGGAATACAATACAATACAATACAAATACTCTTTATTGTTCACCAACAAGGAAATAAAAACAATATACATTAAACACTAAAATATAAACACTGGTAGACAACAGGCGGCCTTATCGCTAAGAAGCGATCTCTTCCAGACAACCTGAAATAGATAAAGATAAAATAAAAAAAGTCATGCACATTATTCAGAAGAAAGTTTTAACAGAAATAAGGGAACAAAACACTAATATTTTACTGATTAAAAGTAGGGCTGCCATCCATTTGTTTTTCCCTGGATTTGTCCTAGTTTCGACCCCACCCGGGGAGCACCCTGGCCGGATTGTTTAAAACTATCTGGGGTAAACTTGGACATTTTTGAGTTCAAGTCTATCCCTAGCCAATTAATATATTTCTAAATTTAAAATTGTTTCCTTTAGTGTCCGGCCGAGAATGCAATTTCAATGAAACATCCGGGATTTTTAACTTTTTGCCCGGTTTCGGCAATGTCCGAGATGGCAGCCCTAATTAAAAGAGATAATGTAATATCTTTTTGAATGTTCACTCAATATTTAATCCTCAGTACTCATTAGTTGGTACAGAGAACACATTTTAACTGCATTTCAAATGTAATATATTATTGACAGGTTCAATTAGGTTCAATACCTAATATTTTTGAAAACTGTGCAAAAAAATAAGTACAGTCATATTTTCTACATCTCGAAATTAACTACAACTGGATTTACTTTATCATGCCAGTTTGTTTGTTGTATGACAACAAAATGATTGAAGATTAGTATAAAAGTACAGCTTTGCATAAGCCATGCAATATTTTAGATTCATCATCATCACATCATCATCATTTCAGCCAAAAGACGTCCACTGCTGGACATAGGCCTCCCCCAAAGATTTCCAAAATGACTGGTCCTGCGCCACCCGCATCCAGCGGACTCCTGCGACCTTCACCAGGTCATCAGTCCACTTTGCCTATCCACACTGCGCCTTCCGGTACGCGGTCGCCACTCGAGAACCTTTCCGCCCCAACGGCCATCGGTTCTACGTGCATATTTTAGATTAGGCATCTTAATTTTACAACCATATTTTTAATGTTTTTTTTTACCTTATAGATGGAACTCTCCAAACTACAGAACCAATCAGGATACTGTTAGATATAACTGCACAAAACCTGACGTTACTGGATACTGATATGAGAGCCAAATGCATAGACATGATGTTGGGTAAGAAATGCTACGTATGTATGAAATATCATTGGTAAAATAGAGTTTTTGTGTGTGTTGGACACTGTTGTTATGCTGTATTCTCCACAGGTTGCCGCGCCTGCTCATGGGCGGTAGGCTGGATCGGGCGCGCGGAGCCGGCGCTGGTGGCGCCGCGAGCGCTGGCGCTGGGCGCCGACGCCGTGCTGGCGCACCTCGCCAACCACCCGCCCGCGCTGCTGCACGTGCGCCGCGCCCTGCTCGACCTGTTCCAGGTACTGTGATCTTTATCAAGGTGTACTCGTGGGCAGGGGGCTGGATCGGGCGCGCGGAGCCGGCGCTGGTGGCGCCGCGAGCGCTGGCGCTGGGCGCCGACGCCGTGCTGGCGCACCTCGCCAACCACCCGCCCGCGCTGCTGCACGTGCGCCGCGCCCTGCTCGACCTGTTCCAGGTACTGTGATCTTTATCAAGGTGTACTCGTGGGCAGGGGGCTGGATCGGGCGCGCGGAGCCGGCGCTGGTGGCGCCGCGAGCGCTGGCGCTGGGCGCCGACGCCGTGCTGGCGCACCTCGCCAACCACCCGCCCGCGCTGCTGCACGTGCGCCGCGCCCTGCTCGACCTGTTCCAGGTACTGTGATCTTTATCAAGGTGTACTCGTGGGCAGGGGGCTGGATCGGGCGCGCGGAGCCGGCGCTGGTGGCGCCGCGAGCGCTGGCGCTGGGCGCCGACGCCGTGCTGGCGCACCTCGCCAACCACCCGCCCGCGCTGCTGCACGTGCGCCGCGCCCTGCTCGACCTGTTCCAGGTACTGAGTTCTTTATCAAGTTGTACTCGTGGGCAGGGGGCTAAATCGGGCGCACGGAGCTGGCGCTGGTAGCGCCGCGAGCGCTAGCGCTGCGCGCTGACACCGTGCTGGTTGTGACTCCAGCACTCGTCTGTTCTATGGCCTTTGTTGTGACTGGTTATGAATTTCACCACCGCCTATCCTGTGGGTACCGTCGAAGTAGACTGGATAGTTGTGGGCGATGGGATAGCAACCTGTCACTAGAATATGACAATCTCGTTATTTTAAACACTAGTACACGTACTAGCATCTGCCATTTTCTTCTTTAATGATAAAAAATATTATCTAAGCATGTGCTTCATTACAGGAAGCCATCTCATTAAAAGGGGACTCTGAGAAGCAACGGGATGTTATCCCCTACCTGCTGAACTTGGCTGCCAAGTCTGACATCGTGCTGAAAGCCATTACTCAAGACATTAAGCAGACGCGTAAGTTATAAAAGACGTTATGGTATTGAGATTAACAATTATGCTTAAAGCTAAGATTTGTAGCGATCTCCTGACTAATGCATATTTAAAACTGACAAGCATTTCTTTGCCAGTGACAGACGAGGTGATCCAGCGACTATGGGTGGTGTGGACCCACCAGCGCAACACGGCGGCCTGGGAAGGCGTCGGGCCCGAATCGCTGGTGGATCTACTCGTGCGCGCGTCCGTGCAATGTACTCTACTGTTGCTGCACCACCCTGTATGCCGGCAACTGCTCGGTGAGTGATCAATCGTAATATCATCTCATAATGGGGATTGTTGCGAGTGAATTCGCCGCTAGCGGGCCGTACGTGGGCCTGGAACATAGAGTTATGATTGCCCGCTAACGCTTAAAAGTAACAAGGTGACTGAAAGAGAAGCCATCTTTATAAGAATATTTCACGAATGCGAAAGATACACAATAATTGGAAAAGTGACCATTTTTGAGTTAACAAGTATACGCATATACCCCATGATACGAGAATATAAGGTCTTGAAAATATGAATAATTATATTTAAAAAATGTGTGGATACATCTTGGATTATGTTACAAAACAAAATAATTTACGTAATTATATATTAATTTCGATATCAATTTTATCAATGACGTTATATCCACATGATTGGCACCGCCTATTGACTGATAATACGGTATGGTAGCCCTCTTTGAAAACAGTGGGCGTTGTTCGGTGGGTGTGGGGTTGTTGTTCAGAAAGTTCTATACTTTTTCTACAGGTCACGAAAGAAAGAAAAGCCAAATTGACTACTAAATCTGCCTTGGCTACTAAAATGTTCGATTCGCCGCCATTACTATATCCCAATCTTAGTTCAAAGTACTATCTTTCAGAGTACCTCCTGCAAAAGCTGGAGCTGTCGGGTCTCCTTCCAGAAGCTGACTATCCACTGTTGACTAGTGCTGCTGAAGAGGCTCCGATCCTTAGGGAGCGGCTGCTGGTTGGGGACCAGCTGGAACAGTATACTATAGCCAGGCTGCTTATACTTGTCAGTAAGTGCTAGGACTTATATAATTCTATTCACTGTTCAAGTATGTATATTCTACTATTTCTTTCTTTGTTATGTTTTCTGGAAGAGATCGCTTATTAGCGATAAGACCGCCAGTTGTTTACGGCCGTTTTTGTATGTGGTGTATAATATTTTCCCTTTGTTGTAATATTTCATGTGTGCAATAACGAGTTATTGTATTGTATATTAATCTTACCAACATCAAAACAGTATCAGGAACGAGTTACACATTGGCTGACAACAGGCAGCAAATATTTAAAAGCAAAGAAACATGGAGGAAAAACACAAGATAGGTTGACTCTAAGAAAAGGGCATAGTGGTCAAGAATGATGACAATTATTCATTATTCAAATTCAGTACTTGTTAAGCCGGGGCTAATTTGGCTTGCTTTTTCTTAGAATTGTTAAGGAAAAATGTGCTAGTTTGGTTCACGCAAGGGCATTCGGCAGGAATCGAGTTCTATGAACGCACCGCCACTGCTGCTCAGCCTCCGCAAGATTGTGGAAGCCGTCCAGAAGCGGACGTCTTTAGGCCCAAAATTATGAAACTGATACTAAAGACTATGTTCTTTAGTATTCCATATTATAATATTTTTTCTCATCAGTTGTTTAAAATACTCACTTTCGTGTAAAATACGCACTTTTGTGTAAAATACGCTCACTAAACTCGTGTTTCCAGGTTGCCGCCTCCCATCAGAATACGTGAACACCCTAAGTTACCTCCTTCAATATTCCCGAAACGATACAACCCTAGCTCTCTTCGTCCGCATAATGTCGGGGACTATGTCCATGCACATCCCTAACGACACGTCGGAGCGCGCGCTGGGCGCGCCGGAGAGGTATCAGGAGCACGTGCAAGCAGCCGTCGGGAACGCATTGCGGCACTCCATGCAGTGCGACACGCAGATCAAAAAGAGCTTCGTGCAGGGGCAGGTGCCGGCTGACCAGAAGACTTATTTGCATCATTACTGTCTTAATATCGTCAAGTTGTTGAGGTGAGTTGGCTTAATTTGTGCGATTTGCGGAATGTAACACAGGTTTGTCTCAACATACGTATGATTTAGGTCTCTTTCCTTAAAGGTTTGTTCAACAGCAGGTCACACGCCGGAAAATATAAATAACAATTTGTTGTATTCCGAACATTTTATTGATGCTTGTATTATTAATTGTGCGAGTCCCTGTTATGTAATGTAGTCATTATTGACATTATGGACTTTGAACTTGTGTTCAAATCAGTTACAAATTATATTTTTTACAGATGGGAGAATTCCAACCGGGTGTCGCACCTCCGTACCCGTCCCATAGGGCGGGCGGTCGAAGCCAATCTATGTCAGTTTGGAACGGCACTGCAGGACACGGCGTCGCTGCTTCGGACCAAGATAGATTGCACCATGTCCTCGCTCCCGGAGATGCCTTCCTGCCACGCGTTAGCCGAGGTATCTATTAATGCTATTCTTCATAGCTTGGGGAACTCCAACTGGGTGTCGCACTGTCGCACCTCCGTCCTATGGGACGGGTGGTGGAAGCCAGTTTGGGACAACCATGCAGGACACAGCTTATTATGGATATGCATATCTTTGCCTACAGTATGGCATCATTGTGTGGGGACTGTGGGGTAACAATACTTAGTAATGTAGTGTTACCAATATCTTGTTTATTAGTTACTAACGACACAAACGCTATGTTAATAAATTTTTTGCTCTAAAAATGTTGTCTTTGTCCATGTTTGCAGGTGTTGGACAGAATAGACTTGACGGGAACGAAGGGGTTGCCGCCAAGCGTGGAAGCTATCTTGAAAGTGGTTAAAGCCACTGTCATGTATTTTTTCCGCTGTCTACATGAAGAAGGTGAGAAACTTCCCGACTTATCTCGTAATTGGCTATTAAATTATTAAGGCGTCAAGTGCCATAAAACTTGACGTCTTCGTCATCGCATGCCCTGTGACGTAATAGATTTCACACCGTACTTTGTGTTGTTATAAAAAGCCTAAAAAGCCACTACTAATTATGTCGATTAGGGTAAACAGTTCAGAAAGATAGGTACTTAAAGCTCCAATTTAGTTATTTGGACAAAAACTGGAGTTCCGGAAAACTGTACCCTGGAGTACCGTACACTCTAATGTGGATACTATGTCTGCCGAGGTAGTTTTACCTTGAGTAAATGCGCACTCGAAATGATTGATTTCTCTCTTCTTTAATTAATTGATATCAGAATAATTGATCACGGGAACTCCCAGCACCGTTCTTTCCTAAATTAATTGACGATCCTGATAATTCTGTATTTTTTACAATATTTAAATAAATTATATCGTTTCTGTTACCTTGGATAGCTTTTAGATATAATATTTATAAAACCTATGTCAGAACACACCGTTCGTGTACGCGGTATCTTAGAGCTGAATGCATTGCAGGTTAGCCAATAATGTGTAGCGCTGAACACACATATGTACATTCGGTACAGTCACGTTTATAAATGTGTATACATTTCGGAACTTATTACTGGGGGAGAAGGTTCAAATTTGAATTCAGAATATTTATGTAGGTGACCGTACAAACGTCTCCTTTCATAGATATCTTAGCAAAGTTGCGCGGCGTCCAAACCGCGAGCCGGCTGCTTCGCAAGCTCTGCCTCCACAGCAAGCTGGCGCGCGCCGCCGCGCTGCGCGACCTGCTGGAGACCGCCATGTTCCGCGAGGAGGCCGCCTTCGGCAGCAAGAGCTTCGTCAACAACACCGTCGTGCCGACCAGGGACTGGCAGCCGGAGGAGCTGCTGCTGCAGATGAACCAGAAACATGTGAGTGTACTCACTACGGTAGGATAGTTACTGAGGCAGCGATAGACCGCCATGTCCGGAGAGAAGGCCACCAGCGGTAGCTAGAGCTTCGTGAACAACACCGTCGTGCCGACCAGGGACTGGCAGCCGGAGGAGCTGCTGCTGCAGATGAACCAGAAACATGTGAGTGTACTCACTACGGTAGGATAGTTACTGAGGCAGCGATAGACCGCCATGTCCGGAGAGAAGGCCACCAGCGGTAGCTAGAGCTTCGTGAACAACACCGTCGTGCCGACCAGGGACTGGCAGCCGGAGGAGCTGCTGCTGCAGATGAACCAGAAACATGTGAGTGTACTCACTACGGTAGGATAGTTACTGGGGCAGCGATAGACCGCCATGTCCGGAGAGAAGGCCGCCAGTGGTAGTAAGAGCTTCGTCAACAACACCGTCGTGCCTGTCCGCGACTGGCAGCCGGAGAAGCTGCTAATGCAGATGAACCAGAAGTATGCGAATGTATTTAACATTGTGCTTGCATCTGTCACTAGAGACTCCAGTAGGATACTTGCTCGGTCAGTCATAATTGCCATAAATGATCAGTGAGGGAGAGTGGCTTCGGGATCAAAGAGCGACAATAACCTTTCGTGAACTACATCGTCATGTCGGCTTGAGAAAGGTAAGTAAGGTATTTAGATAAAACGGCAATAAATACATCTGCCATGTCTGCCAATCTCGTGTAACTTAGGAAATATAGTTTTGACCTTTGAGTACAGTCAATTACGCGCCTTTTGTGACAAGCTCGTACCAGGGTATTGGTAAGCAATATTTAAAATTTTGTTTTGTGGATAGATTTTTCCCTAACTTTTCCCTTTTTTCCAGGGCCCAATTACTCAACTGACTCAGAGTCACACCTCGGTGTTCCACGCAGGCATCATCGGCACAGGCATCCGGAAGCAGAACCTCTACGAGTCCAAGAAGCACATCCCGCCCATCCTCACAACCAACAACGAGCTGCTCATGGGAGCTCTGATGTCCTGCATGGTAAGAATAGCCCGTAATAAATAATACATGGTAAGAATAAAACTTAAGAAAACCAGTACTTCCATATATCAAAAAGTGCATTTATATCAGCCATAAATATCTTAGGTAATATTTTCTATAGGTAATATTTACAAAAAAGCATTGAAAAAGTTTTTGAAAACCAGGTCTTCGACAATACAAAACAGTTCTATAATTATGCCAAGATAAAGTAAATCAACAATAGGGTTTTTTTAATATATTGCGCAATTTTGGTTGTCAGACGATAAAAATGGAGGCGGTTCCCAATCGTTCGGATTTTGGGATCAAAGTTTGTTTCCTGATTTTTAACCATGTAACGCATTTCATATAAAATAAATTGTTTTACACTTATTGTGTAAAACGTCCTGGTAGTTCTTAAAACCCGTGCGGGTAGAATATTTTGATGTCAACCTCAGCTAGTCTTTTTTCGGGGGCACGGGGGACAATGTTGCCCTTGAAAGATCGAAAGTTAGTTTTCAAAGTTTTATACGATAAAGCCCCGTTTTAGTACATTTTTAATATGTGAAAATCGTGAAACTTTAAATACGAGGTTTTTTTAATGTCTAAAACGGTAAACCGTTCTGTTTGCAGGATGGAAACAACGGCGTGGTGGAAGGTTGTACCTCAGTAGCCCTGCTTCTGGTTGAGTTGGTTTCTCCTGATGTCATGTATAACGGTCTGCCGTGGCCGGACGAAGATTTTACTAAGGTTAGTAAATTATATGTAACACAAAAGTGTAACATTTCTGTAACGCCGACTTCTTTCGTTTTCGATATTTGGCTGGGAAAATTCGTACATACTTTTCTAATACATTTCGAGATTACAATATTGCTAGCACTCATTCTACAAAATTTTTAGGATTGTATATTGACGATAAAATGAATTGGAACACACACACACCGACATTATTTGTAACAAACTTATGACATATTCATACCCCTTGTTTATGCTTAATAAAGTCGTTAATCGCACTGCTGTTATGTCTGCTTATCATGGCTATGTTTCTTCAGCGTTAAGATATGGAATTATCTTTTGGGGTAACTCCAGTCATTCCACCGATGTTCATAAGGGTCAAAAACGTTGCCTTAGATCCATCTGTAAGTTGAGACGCACTGAAAGCTGTAGACCGTATTTTAAGCAACTTAACCTGCTACTGTGTTTGACTTGTATATTTTTGTAACAGCCCTCTTTGTCAAAAGACATATGCATTTATTCACACACGTTACGGGGGCTCGAAATTGTGATAAGATCCATCCCGTACCTGGTAAATCGGCTCTTTTTCAAAAAAGTATTTTCGGAATGGCGCCAAAAATTTATAATTCTTTGCCGAAATCACTGAGGTTGATAGATGACGAAGTCGTTTTTAAGAAAAATCTAACTAAATTTTTAAGTGAGCACAGTTTTTACTCAGTAACGGACTTTCTAGACTTAAAGCAATGCAACGACTAATATTATAATAAGATTATGACAATTTAGACATACGAATATCTAGTTTTAAACATTTTCTTTTTTTATCTTTTTGACATTAAATGTAAGTATAACGGTTAACGTAATATGCTTGGACTTGTGGCCATAGACAAATAATAATATGAATTTTGACCTACCCTATTTATTGACATGTTTAAATTTATTGTTTTTGTATTTGCGAAGGTAGGAAGGTGAAGGTTTGACATTAAATTATATTGGTTAAATTTTATTTGTTTACTTTTGCATGACTTTGGTCGAATGCACTGCTACTTCTGTAGTTTTAAGATCTATTATGTACGTGTATTCATGCAAATAAAGAATTTGAATTTGAATATTTGTCCAAGTGATTTAAAAAGTATGTACAATTTAAAGTGGTTAATAAACAAAATTCCAAGGAACTTTGTATGTAGTTGTAACTTTTTGAGACTGTTCTCCGATATGTATGGAGAATATTTTTTAGCCAACGCTGGGTAAGGCACGCGACTTTCAATCCGAAAATCGCGGGTTCAAATCCTACCGGCTCGTACCAATGAGGTTTTCGGAACTTATTTAATGTCATTTGATATTGGAGTTACGGACAGGATTAGCTACATCTTGAGACGTGCTTCAATCAAGACCTATTCCTAGACCTATATTTCAAGCCATTGAAGAAAATGTCACAATTTTTGAGGCGTGTAAGGTGTAACTAGCTTCTACAAGATGCTGGGGTATTCAGGCTTAACTTTGAATGTGGTCTATCATATGTTGGGCAAACAAAGCGTAGCATATCAATAATTTTTTCCTTTTTAAAAACATATTTGAACTAATAATAAAACAAAGAGCTAATAATAAGGTTGCGATCACACGGTTTGTACGGCGGACTGTCACTTCAAGACTTATTTTTTTAAATCATTTTAAGGATTATAAGGAAAACCCTACGAGATCATCTACGAGATGTAGTTTCCTGCCGTCGGTAGTGATTGTTTTTCGAGTGAAATAGGGAGGCAAAAGCCAACTGTGACCTGTGGTTATCAGACTATAATAATTCCTTGATCTCCGTGGTATGATTTCAGCAAGTGAGCATAGAGCGCGAGCTGTACATGCGGTCGGCGCTGGAGAGTAGTGCGGTGGCTCGCGCGGCGTTGCGGCGCTGCGCGGGCGCGCGGCCCTCGCTGTGCCTCGCCTCCGCGCTGCTGCGCGCCGCCGCCGCCACCGCCGCGCCGCTGCACCGCCTCGCCACTATGCACGGTACTGTACATGCTGCAGAGCAGTGCGGTGGCCCGCGCGGCCCTCGCTGTGCCTCGCCTCCGCGCTGCTGCGCGCCGCCGCCGCCACCGCCGCGCCGCTGCACCGCCTCGCCACTATGCACGGTACTGTACATGCTGCAGAGCAGTGCGGTGGCCCGCGCGGCCCTCGCTGTGCCTCGCCTCCGCGCTGCTGCGCGCCGCCGCCGCCACCGCCGCGCCGCTGCACCGCCTCGCCACTATGCACGGTACTGTACATGCTGCAGAGCAGTGCGGTGGCCCGCGCGGCCCTCGCTGTGCCTCGCCTCCGCGCTGCTGCGCGCCGCCGCCGCCACCGCCGCGCCGCTGCACCGCCTCGCCACTATGCACGGTACTGTACATGCTGCAGAGCAGTGCGGTGGCCCGCGCGGCCCTCGCTGTGCCTCGCCTCCGCGCTGCTGCGCGCCGCCGCCGCCACCGCCGCGCCGCTGCACCGCCTCGCCACTATGCACGGTACTGTACATGCTGCAGAGCAGTGCGGTGGCCCGCGCGGCCCTCGCTGTGCCTCGCCTCCGCGCTGCTGCGCGCCGCCGCCGCCACCGCCGCGCCGCTGCACCGCCTCGCCACTATGCACGGTACTGTACATGCTGCAGAGCAGTGCGGTGGCCCGCGCGGCCCTCGCTGTGCCTCGCCTCCGCGCTGCTGCGCGCCGCCGCCGCCACCGCCGCGCCGCTGCACCGCCTCGCCACTATGCACGGTACTGTACATGCTGCAGAGCAGTGCGGTGGCCCGCGCGGCCCTCGCTGTGCCTCGCCTCCGCGCTGCTGCGCGCCGCCGCCGCCACCGCCGCGCCGCTGCACCGCCTCGCCACTATGCACGGTACTGTACATGCTGCAGAGCAGTGCGGTGGCCCGCGCGGCCCTCGCTGTGCCTCGCCTCCGCGCTGCTGCGCGCCGCCGCCGCCACCGCCGCGCCGCTGCACCGCCTCGCCACTATGCACGGTACTGTACATGCTGCAGAGCAGTGCGGTGGCCCGCGCGGCCCTCGCTGTGCCTCGCCTCCGCGCTGCTGCGCGCCGCCGCCGCCACCGCCGCGCCGCTGCACCGCCTCGCCACTATGCACGGTACTGTACATGCTGCAGAGCAGTGCGGTGGCCCGCGCGGCCCTCGCTGTGCCTCGCCTCCGCGCTGCTGCGCGCCGCCGCCGCCACCGCCGCGCCGCTGCACCGCCTCGCCACTATGCACGGTACTGTACATGCTGCAGAGCAGTGCGGTGGCCCGCGCGGCCCTCGCTGTGCCTCGCCTCCGCGCTGCTGCGCGCCGCCGCCGCCACCGCCGCGCCGCTGCACCGCCTCGCCACTATGCACGGTACTGTACATGCTGCAGAGCAGTGCGGTGGCCCGCGCGGCCCTCGCTGTGCCTCGCCTCCGCGCTGCTGCGCGCCGCCGCCGCCACCGCCGCGCCGCTGCACCGCCTCGCCACTATGCACGGTACTGTACATGCTGCAGAGCAGTGCGGTGGCCCGCGCGGCCCTCGCTGTGCCTCGCCTCCGCACGCTATCGCACATCTTCTTATGGCATCGTAGCCCTGGATCACTCAACGGGCTGGACCATTACGTGTGGTCTCCACTCGTGATGTATTGCCACCAGTCACCGCCCACGTGACTGGAACGAGGACAGATGAAAATATTTCTTTTCCACCCTTATACCTAGAGATAAACGGGAGATACAATTCGGTCTCTCTTTGCTGGTTATATCTTAACTTATAAGGGACATTTGTACCATCAGGGTTTAGCCACATACCCCGGAGTTAAGCGTTTTCAAAAATAACCCCAAATATACTACGCACGATGCACGATATAGGTTAATTTTAATGTCATCTGCAAACTCACATTCAAATAAAATTAGTGTGAGCATGGCATGATCGAAGTGAGAACCGATGAGAACACACTTACTAGCCAATACTACGAATACTACACATTTTTATGATCTTTTTCATCTTCCAAATACAATATAAAAATTAGACCATAGTAAACCCGGTAATTGTTGTCAAAATTGTTCTTATGTGAGCAATATACTTATAACACACACACTGTATAAACACACAATTTATTTTCCACAGACGCACAATCGCCCGAGATTATCCGCGAGAAGACTGCACTAAAGGAACTGCTAGAAACCATGACGCTAGGGCAGTTGCTCCCACACCCACTTAGCCACATGATCGAGATGGTACCAAATCTCTCCGCTATCGAGGTTTGTTATCATTTGATTTCTTTCAAATTCCCAAATCAGTTAAGAAACTTTGTCGTGAATGTTCTAATACAAGCAAAATAATTGATGATTGAAATAACCTTTTGTTTCAGATCGTGCAAGTTTTAAGGGATTGTCTGTGGAGTTACACTCGGGACAACGTGCCTTCTCCAGCCTTGTTTATTGGTGACGTCACAGGTACATCACTTTTTCGTCCGTAACTTTCTCGATTGGGCTGTATTTTTTTGTGAGTTTCTTACTCCGTCAATTATTAATTGATTTGGACGATTTTTTTCTGTTCATAGTAGTCCTATTATATTCTGATCTGGTGGGGTGGTGGCACCAGTAATGGACAAGGGATGTACATTCACTCTTATTATAAGGAAATAAAGTTCATGTATTTTATTTTCGTGTCAATCGATTGAAAAATTATATTTGATATTGTCTTCTGTTACCGCGATTGTTATTCATTAAAATTAAACACTTTAGAACGGATTAATCGCGTTTATTAACACCATGACCCTACTATTCGAGCCCTTTACAGCACTCGTTTTCACAGGGTTAAGATGATGACTGAGAGAATGCGAATTCTCCCCGTCAATCAAAAATGTTACTACTTTTTTGATTGAATTTCGATTAATCCGTTCTCAAGTGGTCATATTTGATTTAATATTGAAGTGTCCATCTTTGGTGCCTGTCAGTTTAAAGAGTTCCTAATTGGTGCCGTCACCCTAATAGGATTTAAGACGGACAAAAATATAGAATGGAATTCCTCAATTTTCAAAAGCACATGTGAATGGGTTCCTTCATTATTTAACCACCGATTTTCCCCGTTGAAATCAGTTTTCAATGTGATGTTTTTTTTACATCAGACCCCTTTAATCTTGCAAATACCGAGATTGCTGTTAATGAATGCAATATTGCACACCCTGATTTTTTAAGTCTTCTTTTTACTACAAAACTTTGTTATTGGTATCTAAAGGTTAAACACCCAACGCGACGTTGAAATATGGCAAAAATGCAAACCACATTCAAATATAAATTCTAAACAAACAAATTTTGTACCAGGTTTGCATTGGCGAGACCCAGCCACATGCCAACCCGCGCCCACCTACACGGACACACTCCGTGCCATCGTGCAGAACGGCATCAAGACCCACGGCCGCCTTTACCCACTCATGTTCATGGATCTGAAGACGCCTACCGAAGGCCAGACTGAGGGCGAAGGGACAAGTACTGAAACCGGGACGGCCGAGTCAGTTGATGCTCCAGAACCTATGGATATGGCTTCGGAACTCAGCGCCCCGGCCACGTCAGCGGGAGCTTATTAAACAATATATGGCATCAAGACTCACAGCCGCCTCTACCCGCTCATTTTCGAGGACTTGAAGACGCCAACCGAGGGCCAGACTGAGGGCGAAGGGACAAGTACAAAAACCGGGACGGCCGAGTCAGTTGATGCTCCAGAACCTATGGATATGGCTTCGGAACTCAGCGCCCCGGCCACGTCAGCGGGAGCTTATTAAACAATATATGGCATCAAGACTCACAGCCGCCTCTACCCGCTCATTTTCGAGGACTTGAAGACGCCAACCGAGGGCCAGACTGAGGGCGAAGGGACAAGTACAAAAACCGGGACGGCCGAGTCAGTTGATGCTCCAGAACCTATGGCTTCGGAAGCCTGCACCCACGCTACGTCTTCGGGAGCTTATTAAACAATACATCAATACATCAAAACCCACAGGCGTTTCTACCCTCATTTTCGTGAAGACGCCAACCGAGGGCCAGACTGAGGGTGTAGGGAACGACGGAAGCAGGGATAGCCATTCAGAACCTTTGAATGTGGCTTCAGAACCTAACGTTCAAGCCTCATCTGCGGCTTATTACCCACGGCCGCCTCTACCCGATGTTCGTGGACTTTAAGACAGAGAGCGACACACTTGCCTAGGCAGGGACGGTCGAGTTGTCGGCTGATTCTTTGGAATCTATGGATGTGGCTTCAGAACCCAACGCCCAAGCCGCGGTTTCTGCGTCGTATTAAAAACTATATATTGCTGTCTGCACCTCATGTTCTTTGCACTCCATGTGGTTGCGTGTTTTCTTAGCATCATCAGATCTGCTCTATTCCCATGTAAATTAGGAAAGTACAGCTTGAATTCGGACAACGGAAAGTGGTCGAAGTTTTACGTATAACAATCAGCAACAACATGAATTTTTGATTTAATAAGAGAGCATAGAAAGGGTTGGCCTTAACGTTTTTGCAAGTTTAATTGCAATCGAATATTTTTTTAAGAAAATGTAAATAATGTTAGTTGTAAGAGAAATTGAATTAAAGATAAAGATAAATTCAGAGAACAAGGAATATATTTATTTTGATAATTTTCAAACACCTATGTTCAAAACTCATTTTGGTTCGCTAAACTCACTGAGCCAGCGCAGTTATGTAGAGTTTTATAGTATTTTCACTGAAACGCCTGAACGCGTGATGCTATTCCAGTCAGTACTAAAAGTATCGAGGTCGATTGAAGTAGCATGATAACTACGAACGTTTCCGAGATAATAAGAGGGCAGAACATTATGCACTACATAAACCACATCTGTAATTGACCGAGTGAGCAAATTGAGCAAAGAGTCTCAGCTTGGGAAAAATGCTTTCGTGTGTCTGTCCATTTGTTCTCCTCTACAGGTCGCATTTATCTACCTATTCTTGTGAGATTTTGCAAACAAGTTTTGTCGATTCAGTTTTTGGACATTTTTAAACTGACAGGAATTGGTACTAAGGTCCTAAGTGCCATAGACACCTCCCCCCTCTAAAGGCGCTTACGACCTTTACTTCAATACCAGTACCATCTCACGAGGTCTTACAGCTCACAGGGCCGCTAGTTAGTTTAATGTTCAAGTCGTCGGTTGTAAGCCAACCGGGTATAGGTTGAGTTGAGACCTAGCTACCTACCTAAACTGTCAGTTTTATTGTAGGTTTAGAGTTCTCGTGTTATTTCACTTTAAATTTCTGTGCCAGACTTTAGGGCTTTCGTTCACTTCACTTAATGCTGCACAATGGCGAGAGTGGCGAGACCTAT
Source organism: Lathronympha strigana (assembly GCA_949128165.1). Taxonomy (NCBI): domain Eukaryota; kingdom Metazoa; phylum Arthropoda; class Insecta; order Lepidoptera; family Tortricidae; genus Lathronympha; species Lathronympha strigana. Next base: position 5,474,921 of record OX421907.1, on the reverse strand, counting down.
ACAATATGTGGAAGATGGATAAAGAAAATAAGACAAATAGATTTATTTATAAGCCGCTTTATTTACAGTTTACACTCTTTACAAAAGTTACAAGTACGAAATAAACTACACAAAGAACACTTAAGATAAACTAATAGAATTCTTAATTACTTACAACTTATTTGAATTCAATAGCTCTGCTCACGTCTTTGACTGGGTGCCGTCAGGTTTCGTGACTTTAGTGGTTTTGATAACTCTTGGAGGTGAGTCTGAAAAATAAGAGAAACAGTTAAGCATATTGTTTATGTCCTATCTTCCACGCCTACATGTCTACTACCACACTACTATAGAAATAGTAGATTACATACCAAGGCCGTTTTAGTGGGAAATGTCTCGGATCCCATGTAATTGTCGGCCGAGGCGAAGCCGAGGTCGACTAACATGTGATCCGAGGCTTTCCCATTTAACGGCCGAGGTTTGTATACTATTTTTCAGCCCGACGGAGTCGGCAGGCGGCAATTTAGTTTTGCGTAAAGTGGCGCTTACCGGCCGGAGGACTGAAAATATATTTTCACACCACCTATTCATAAAAGGTCTTTTTCTGTTCAAGCTAATAGGAGGGATCAAAGTGGCACTTTTCTGTTCAAGGACTACACATTTTTACGTGTTCGAGCATTAACTAGTGATGGTATCGTACTGTAGATATGATGCTGTTTTCGGTTTTGTTTATTTTCTCTAAGTTGGTGTGAAAAGCAGTATGTGTCACACGGTATCAAAATTATTTTCGTCTTGGGCGTTAACGCTTGAATCCCTCATTACGCCCAGGATTCTACTTTAGAATCCTGAGCGTAATGAAGGATTCTAGTGTAGAATCCATCGCTTCATTCGGAATTCAATGTAAGCCCTCGCCGGAAATTTTTGCACGTCCTCGTCATTGACACTGCTACCTGCCGGTATGCTAATTTTGCCACATGTCGCAAAAAACATGGCTTTTATTCTCTACTTCCTGTCACTACTTAAACCTAAATCGTTACAGTGGAGTTTGAGACGATTTTTCTCCCTTAAACGCTCCGGAATGAACTCATGCCGAGGTTTTGTCGAAGCACTACAGCATGGTATTCACATATGAATATACTTGATGCTAAATTGTTGAAGCAACTCGCGTCTGACAAAGTTGCAGGCGTCCATAAGTGACATAACCGCAAACGTCGGCGTTTACAGTAGTTTTACTTCAGCCGTTCCTTTTACTTGTTTATCACCGATGTAGTAGATAAAACTCGCCTTCATCATCATAAATGGTCTGCGTCGTCTCTTCAACCACAGTGCCGTCAGCGTGTATGGTGGTCTTAGTTTCATTCGTGACCCTCGGTGCGCGCTGGATGTTGAAGAAGTAGAGGACGTCGAAGGTTTCGTCCCCTTGAGTCAGCTTGTCCCAGAAGTCAAGGTCCTTCGTTCTGAACCATACTACGGGTTTGACGCCTTTCACTTGTAATACATCTGAAATATACAAGAAAATCAAACAAAAGCCTTATTTGAAAAAAACAATTGAAATCGGTATGTTTCGAGAATTGGGTAAATTCGTTCTTCGTTTGATAACGACAGGACACTAAAAAGTCTATGTAGATGACTCTGAAGTAAAAATTAGATACGGATATATTTAATTCTGAGGCGCCCTCTGTAGTAAGGTTAATTTCTAAATGTTAAATATAAAAAACGCCATGGATATGGGTATTTTGCAGTCTCGGGTTTAGGTGCAAAATATTGATATTGAATGACGACACGTTGAAAATAAATAAATTAGTTCAACAGCTGACTTGACAAGTGCTCACACATTACTTACATACATACTTATGAGCGAGCGCGCTGTTATTGACCTCAATAATGAACATCAAAGGAATATAAATATTGTGCAATTATGAATTAACCTTTTCGACGCCAACGATGCGATGATATAACTGCACCATAGGTCCAACGCAAACGACGGAGTAATCTGTCAAAGACCACAGAGCAACATAGGCCTTAATGCACATACATAAGTTCAACTTCGCTTTTGATACTTCCGTGTCATTGCGTCTAAGTGACAACTTTTGTGTTTGACACGGCGTCGATCCAAACTGAAAATTGAATACTTACCAAGATCGTTCTTTGGATTGTGTGGGGCCACCGTGGTCGGGCTGTCTTCGATGGTTGGAGACGTTGTCTCCTCTGTGGCGGCAGTTTGGATTGGTGTTACAGAGGGGGTAGATAATTCTAGCGATGGTGTTGACTGAGTAATGGTTGGATATACGGCGGTTGCCGTAGCGGTCACCCACACTGATGGTTGTTCAGTTGTTGCAGAAGACTCGGTAGTTGGTTCGGGTGGTGGAACGGTCGGGTTATCGATCGGCCCTGGGTTAGTGCCGTTTAGGATCACGGGTGGCGCAGGCGGGGCCTGGTGGGCTGGTCTGGTTGGATCGTTACGGCCAGGTGCAGCGCCGTTTAGAATAACGGGTGGTTGTGCCGTTGGGGCTGATACCGGTGGAAGTACTGTAGTTGGACCAGCAGGTGGTTGGACAGTAGGTTTAGGGCCAGGCACCGTTCCAGTTTGAATGGTAGGAGGTTGTAATTGTTGACTCGTAGGTGCTGAATTAATTGGTGATGGAGCCGAGTCGACTGGTCCGACGGCTGGGCCAAGTGCCGGTGCTCCGTTAACTGATGCAGGCACTGGAATAACTGGTTCGAAAGCTGAGTTTACTGGTGCAGGGACTGGATACACTGGTCCAGTAGCTGAGTTAACTGGTGTTGGGCCTGAATTTAGATGTGCAGGGGCTGAGTAAACTGGTCCAGTGACTGGATTTACTGGCCCGGTAGCTGAGTTAACTGGTGCAGGGGCTGGGTTCGCTGGAGCCGGTCCAGGGTTATTTGGTGGTGGGGTTATTGCAGAGACAGCGTTTGTTTGCGGTGCGAGTCGGGCCGCTGGTGCATCTGGGATTACTGAAGCTGTTGGTGGTACCGGAGCCTGTGGTGCCACTGGAACAGCTGAGGTCACTGGGGCATTCGGCGCTGCTGGGGCCACTGGGGCAATTGGTGCGGCGGGGACAGCTGGAGCCGCTGGTGCCACCGGAGCATTTGGTGCCACCGGGACATTTGGTACTGCTGGGGCTACCGGAGCCTGTGGGGCCACTGAGACAACTGGGGTCACTGGAGCCAAAGGTGCCAGTGGGACGTTTGGTGCAGCTGCAGCCAATGGGGCGTATGGCGCTGCTGGGGCTACTGGGGCCTGTGAGGCCGGCTGTGAAGCCGAATCTTGCGCTACAGACCCTGTCTTCAGACTCTCAGAAGGCAGCACGCTGCCAGCTTTCATTAAGATGTAGTTCGGGTGTTGTTCCACGATATGTTCGATCTTGTCGATGTGTTCGATGGTGCCGTTTGGATGGAGCACTAGGTAGCGCTTCTTCAGCGGCGTGGCAGCAAGGACTTGCTGGATTCGTGGATGGTATCTCTGATTTTGGGTGTTGTATTCTATAAATATAGAAATGTTGAAAAAATTAACATATTTTGATATATCAGCCATGTTTTGTTCATAGCTTTGGAATAGTTCATTCTACCCTGTGTCGGGATGTACACACGCGTTCAAAAGTGCATAGGCAATTTATGAATGAATCAATTAAAAAAATGTTAAGTGAGTCACTTTTTCTGTAGTATATGACATCTCTTTCAATTTATAATTTAAGTTACTTAGTTATTGGGCTATTTTAAACTCTCGGGCTTATATTGGGACGAGTGTAATACAATATATTTCACCACACTACCTCAAGGAAAATAAAAACTACATACGATTACAAATCCTATCCAAATGTAAGTTAACTAGACGAAACCAATGAAAACTCAAAGTCAAAAGGTGTCATATAGTTACTCCTGGTACTTAGATATTGCCAATAGCTTACCAAGTGCGGGATAAGAATTGACAAATTAAAGATGTGACCTCCGATTGCGCGTATTTGCGCATACAGGTCTCACTTATACTGGACAGGTGGTGAGTTATAGGAATTAGCGCAAGGTCAAATTACGTTCCGCACTAGTGTATAAAATGCGTTTTCCCGCTAGGTTTTAAAGGATAAAAGAGCGCTTTCCGAGCTGGTGAGGTGAAAAAGAACTTTCAAGTTACTAGTAACTTACGCGTATAATGGGGTTGCGGGTACTGGTTGATCTGCTGGATCGCGCTCTGAGGGTTCCTGGCCTCGGCATGGACTTCAGTGCTTTGCACTGGCTGGTATTGCCTAAATCGGACATAAATAAGATGGTCAAATGTTCAAAACATTGTAATTTCGAGGTGGCACTGATAACAGATTCGGTTTAAGACCTTAAAGGCTGCTGGTGCTGGACAGGGTAGTGTTTCTGCGTTAAGAGCGCCTCATACTGAGCGCGTGGAACGGCCGATGCAGAGCGACCAAGTGGATGAACGGCCCATGCGCAGTATTTAGCACAGGGTGCATAATCTGCATATTGTAGCTCAGGAGACGAATTTACAGAAGTTGCCGTACAGGCTGCTGGTGCTGGACAGGGTAGTATTTCTGCGTTAAGACCGCTTCATACTGAGCACGCTGTATCGGCCGCTGCAGAGGGACCGAGTGGATGTACGTCTCATGCGCAGTATTTAGCAAAGGGTACATAATCTGCATATTGTAGCTCGGGAGACGAATACTAATATCATGTCCTCCCAACCCGTACTCAATATAATTAATGTCAAATCGATGTAAGAGATGGCGCTATAAGTCTCGATTTACCATTACGAAATCTGTACCGTAAAGATTACGTGGTATTTACAGTGTAATAAATTAAAGAAGTTGTATATCAAATACATATATTATAAATAACACACATTCAATGCAAAATTCATACATTTATTTTACATTCTTGTAAATGATAAATATATTCCAGCCGCGTGGTTCGCGAGCCGCAGCCCGTAGGAGTTAACGAGCTGTCCAAGTAATATTGTCAATCGTCAATAGATGGCGCTTCATCAGTCCATTCCAAACGGGTTGCTTTGCGCAGAGGCATGTATGGAAAGTAGCCCGTTTTCATTGCCTCTGATTGTAGAATATTCTACGCCACGGTACAGTGGGGAAGCCTGGGCTAGTACCACGAAAATCGAACGATTGCGGATTTTTATCTCCATCTCTGTCACACTTGCATATTAGAGTGACAAAGAGGTTTTTCCGTCAATGCCGGTTTTCGATGTTCGTGGTAGGCATGCTGCGGTTTCTGTCTGCGTTTTGTTTTTACTTTTGCATAATAACGTTTAGTTTGATCCTGAATAATAAATATAGTGTTATGTACGCAAAATTTGCAACGAAACATAAAAAATGGATTGTAGAACGGAAATAAAGTGCATTCATTTTTTGATGATGGGTATGACGTATTTAAAAGATGAGGTGCATGTAAAACATCACACCCGTGACGTCTTTCACTATTGCAATATCAAAACACATAGATACTTAATTGTAAACACGAATAAAAGTTTTACTTCGCTGGATTTCCGAGTCGATCGCGCGCTTTGAATACTTATTAACTGTTTCCGAAAATTGTAAACAACGAACTGGCAACTGCGAACTGGATTCATACGGACTTTTGGCGGATATTTCACGCACGAGATTATTGGCTACCGATAAGGACTACGACGATTTTAGCACTCACGCTCACGACAACTTTTGGCTCGGATTTGGATTCACGAAAACTTGACGATTTGGATATAGTGCCCAATAACTTTAACTTGACATAATGCCACCTGCATGCTCATATTTCCAATGCAAGGTAAAGACCGGTGAAAATACTTTGTTCCGGTTTCCAGTTCAAGATAGTGAGCGTTTAGGTGTTTGGATAGAAAACTGTGGTAAGTTTATTAATTTTGTTACATTACTTTTTATATTTAAGTAGTTACTATTTAGATACTATTTATAACCAGCCTTATTTGGGCTTCTTGTAGTGTTTACATTTAGTACTGTACCTGTAAGTTAATTTCTTACACCAACTCAAACATACTTAAATGTCATACCTCAGCTTTTGAACATGATTTGAACAGGATACTTAGTTGGGCTGAGAACATAGACTTTGATCACTTATTTTTAAACTGTGATTTTTTTCTTTAAATATTCTGTATAATACCTAACTACATGGAAATCGTAACATGAAAGGGATGTTGCCTTGCCCTAAATAAGGTCGGTCTGATTTTCTGTATATTATGTTGTATGTGACTAAGTAGTAATCACAATCCCAAGTTTTTGACCTTGAAAGCCCTCCGGATCTTTGCAAATTTTAAGTAAAGTTTGTATGGAGACGGACGTAGTAAATTTTTAAGTGACTTGAAACTGTGTTTATGGACTCCTTATTTAAATATAAGAAAAGTCTTTTCAGGGTTTTGAAACATTTCATCCCTAAAGGGGATGAATAGAAGTGCTAAATATATGAAAAGAAAAATATTTTTTGAGCTGGAATCTTTAACTTTGTAAATTTTTCTTCATGAAAATTTTGCATCTTTATGCAATATTAGGGATGAAATTTTCCAAAATGCCGAAAACACTTGTTTTAGGTATATTTAGATAAGAAGTCCATAAACAAAATTTCAAGTCTCTCTTACAGTTTTACTCTGTGGCGATGCCACCCATATACTAATAAATATATGATATTTACTTACATACATAAACAATACATATATACTTATATAACAAACAAATAAATAGATACACCTTATAAATATAACTACTTACATACAAATATAATACTATATTTATAATAGGTAAATACATACACATATATCTACATACATGCACACACAGTAAATAAATAAATAGCAATATGTATAAATATTAAATACAACTACGCACACACACGCACACACACACACACACACACACGCATACACACACGCACGGCAACTACACTCTGTCCCTATACAAACTTTTTTTATTTGAGAATGATCTGGAGGGCCTCCGAGGTTGAAAACTTGGAATTGTCATTACTACTTAGTCTCATACAACATATCTAAAAATTAGAACGACCTTATTTGATGCAAGGCAAAATATACCAATTCCATGTATGTACTATGTGAAGACTGTTGAGTATATTCAAATATTTAAGTTTAAAACATATGTAGCAGTATCAAATGCTGTCAGTTGTAAAATGTTATGTTGAATGTTGATAACCTTAAGTCATAATATAATAGGCATAACATGGCTTGACATAAACCATACCAAATTGGAGATCACAGTATCAAACTTGTGCCTCTGCTTATACATTTAAATATCTTGGAAATTTTGTAGAGTATCTATACCTACTTACCTAAAATTGTTGGATAAAATAGTAATACCAGTTGAGCTTAAGCCAGGGAAAACAATGTGAAGAAACCAAACAAATACTAATGAATAATGCCTAGTTTCTCTTACTGGGCTGGAGATAGTGGAGATGCTTTAGAAAATAATCAATGCCGAGGTGTTTTTTAAAGATTAAGGTGCCAATCACGTTAAGAACCTTTATTGTGTGTTTTCGTGATTTTGGTACATTCTCTATATGTAAAGTATATATATATACACACATATCTCTACCTACATATAATTATATCAGGAAAACACACAATAAAGGTCAAAAAAGGCCTGGTTAATTAATATATTGTCACAACATAAGACTTATGGAGCATAGGTACTGTAGAGTACTAGTAGTCCTGTATGACATGGGTAAGATGGTCCCATAATACATATTATTAATTATTTCATTAAATTTATAAATCTAACTGTAAGTGTAACGGTGAAGAGTTGGAGTTATAATAAAAAAATTGTGCAGCAGTTGTTTTGAGCAGAGTAGGTCTCTGTTAAGATGACTGTATAGTGTATGTATATCTATCCAAAAAAGTTTATACTATGTTAATTTTAACCCCGTCTTGTTTGTGATATGGTTCTTAAATACGTAGGTATCATTCAACTCATTTAAGTAGCTGAAAATTTTTTTTAGGGTTTGTTACCTCGAAAGGAAAAACCGGAACTCTTATAGGATCACTTCGTTGTCCGTCCGTCCGTCCGTTCTTCCGTCTCTCTGTCAAGACCATTTATCTCGGGAACGCGTAAAGGTAGCAAGTTGAAATTAAAACCACATACACAGGTCTGCGGTCCCTTAAAGCTATAAAAGCAATCAAATGATACGGCCATTTATGTCACATGTCCCATACATTTGCAATGGAAGTCAAAATGTATAGGGTACTTTCCGTTGACCTAGAATCACGAAATTTGGCAAAAAGCAAGAATTTGTAGCACAAGTACAGGGGAAAATCAGAAAACCGTATAATTTCCGCACACTGAGAGTTCCGTGTCACCAGTATTTTTAAGTACCTAAGTTCATAAATGGGAGGGAGCATCCTTCGTGCCGAACCCTCGGTGGGCGAGTCCGACTCGCACTTGGCCGGTTTTTTAATAGGTATTATTTAATGAAACGATGCCATAAAGTGCATTTTAATATCTTAGTTTTACTTATCGAACGGGCGAGCAAAGCGAGTATGGAATCCCAATTTATTATTATTTAATTATAGGCGAGCAGCTATGTGCTTATATCACACCACATCACACAGTGTCCAAAAAAAAATAGTTTAATGTTTAAAGAGTTACTTCACTTCACGTCACTGTTTAAACATATCAGTCCAAATCATACTTACTTGGACACTCCGTCGTTTGTATGTATGTACCTATGTATGTATGTATGTATGTATTTTCGTATATATGTGTGTATGTTTGTTCGATTATAACTCGAGTATCGTTCATCGGATCTTCGTGAATATTTTTCACATCAGGCACATCAGGACGTTAGATGGGATAAATACAATGTTTAAGTTTCAATATGACGCAAATCGGTCAAAGGGTTGCTAGGAGGAGGTCGCGAGTTTACTTTTGGGACGAACAAATAGTTTCGAATAGTTCTCCCAATCGACGTGGAACATCCATCGTTTGTATGTAGGTATGTATGTTTGTTCGACGATAACTCGAGTACCGTTGATCGGATCCTAGTAAAATTTGGCAGGTGGCTAGATGGGATGTATAGGTATATATATTAAGTTCGAATATGAGCCAAATTGATCAAGGGGTTCCCGGTCGCGAGTTTTCGTTCGGGGCGAACGACTAGTTATTCAATATCATGCAGAGTTCTAGGCTTAGTACTTTTTTACTATATGTTTAAAATGTCTGTTCTGATAATGATTAATCGCATTTTTTTAAGCATAAGGATTGTGTAGGTACATTTTTGTACTCGCCTTATTTGTCTATACCTAGTTATTAAAGCTATATCTATACCTAGTAGATTTTAGTAGTGGTAAACGATTTTAAGAATTTTGGATCAATTTTAAAAAGGAAGAATAATAAGATCACTACGGTGTCGGTTTGTCTGTCTTTATCGCTTCCAGTCTACTTGGACAGTTAAGCGTTCGTTGATCGGTTTGTTGTGAAATTCGGCAGAGATAGTTAGTTGAGATACCTAAATATAATTTTAAAGTCCGGTTATGAGCCAAATCCGTGAAGGGGTGTGGACATACAGGTTGTAACAACAGTATCGAACGATACTTCAACAGCTGACGGTCAATAACCCTGACTTTTTTTCGAATTTAATTTTTTTTTACTTGCATCGGACTTACGTACATCGTACTTGTATAGGGGTCGTGAGTTACGTTTGTGGCGAAACAATAGTATCTGTCAGTTGGACTGAAATTAAGTATAGGTGCAAAATAAAAAATGCAAATATAGGGGTCTCGGCGGCGAATACATCTTTGTTCCGAGGGGGGAATATTTACTTTAACATTTATTTTATTTTACTTTTATGTGTTTTTGTTGTTATTTAAATAAAGTAATGTCTCAGTATAGGTTGAAATATTAATTTATCAAATTAACATGTCCTAAATTTAGATTTAGGTACATTGTTTTCCATATAGTAGACCACAGGCCATTGCAATAATATCTCTGTTCGCTCGTATGGCTGTATTAGTGCGGGAAGCACAGTTTGACTTGTATGAAAAATCTACATTAATTCGCACTGTAGAGAAATCATGGTACGTTCTTACCTATGTTACGAAAATAATATATTTAAAGAATTCTCCTCAAAAATATCTATATTATAGCAATAAACACGAATTAATAATTCAATCCAAAAAATATATGAAAACAATATATCGCACTGTGGAGATTTTATATTCTCGTAATCCCACTCAATCACTTATTAATAATTTATAGTTTTCTCCAGGTTTGCCTATTTACCCTGCTAACCACAAATTTTTAAAACCCTTATTTTTGGTTTACGAAGAACATTACAAGCAAAGTATATATATCAGTTATATGTAAATTAAGATATATTTATTGACAATGTTATACACAAAAATCTCCGACATAAAGTTATCCATTATTTTTCTGTCAACAATTTAAGCTTAAAAAATTTATTAGTGGCGTAGAGTATATGGACAGATGGATTTTTTTGTGTTTTATAAAACCTCGTAAACATGTAAATATAAAACAAAAAATTCTCTCAGCTATGTATAATACTGCATGAGTAAAATCATATTTAGAATTCTGCGCTGTTTGTATTACCCGCGCGAGATTTCACAGGCAGGTGGCCAGGTGTATCCATTCACGATACAAAGTACGGTAATCAACTTTCTACCTTGTGCATAAAGCGCACATTTATTCGTACATGATAGCAAGCGATCGTCGTCTGCGGCGGCGCTGTTTGATGTTCGCCCGCTTCCGAGTGATAGAAGCCGTAGTAGATGAAATAAGGTTTAATTTTCAACCGACTTCAAAATTTCAAAAAGGAGGAGTTTCTCAATTCTTGTGTGTTATTTGTTGATGTTTGTTACCTCCGAACTCCGTCAATACTGAACCGATTTAAAAAAAATCTTATTTTATCTAAAAGTAGATGGTTCCAGCTTGGTCAAATAATTTTTGATGATGCTGGTTGCATGTCTCATTTTTACGTTGAGCTATAAATTGCATAGAAAAAGCGTATTTAGGGTCGTCATTTAATGAGACGTCATCTAAATGTGAATTACGTAATAATAATCTTTTATCCTTTTGTATTTATGCTTATACTAAGTAAAACATTCATTTTTAATAACTTTTACCATGATTCACAGCAACAGAATAAGAGTCGACTGTCCTTTACATGTGACCAAAATTGCGGTTTACAATTTACTAAAATAGACCGAGAGTACTTTATAAAGTCTCAATTCATAAAGTCCTAAATTTTATCTAAAATAATATCCTCCTGAGGCCTGGATAAAATATGACTACACTCGCATAAATGCCGAGAGTCCGTTGAGCCCTGAACTTTTTATAGGTTATTTTAAGGTCTAAAATGAGTTTATCGGATTTTCGCTGGAACAAAGTTGATTATATACCTACTCTATGCGGAACATTTTAGGCATATTTTTAATTGAAAATTATTTGGCCTTTACAAATGCTTCTTGGCTTTTATTCGATTAAGATTATGTACTTAATATGGCTAATATACCTATGTCATTTTGTATAAAACCGGGTATTTCTTTAAAAATTAAATTAAAATATAAGGGACCGTTAAAATATTATTTTATGCAAAAATTACAATAGAAACTGAACCAGCCTGTTGGAAAAAACATAAAAAACCTACTTATTAAATCTTATACAATATAAAACTGCTATGGCAAAAATTAGTCTAGTTCCCTCATCAGAATTAAAAGTTCTCGCATGATCAAAGTGACTTCTATGCTTAATACTCAAATATTTATAAAACAATGGTCTAACAACAATTGTCAGAAACCTTTTATATAAAATAATATATTTTTTTAAACTTAATTACAAAGAAAACAATGTCTTCGTGTACGTAACTATCTATTATTATTATTATTATTATATATAATTCAGGCAGGCAGTTGAAGACAACTGATGTAAGCCTGTATCCAGATATCCTCTTCTAGGTTTGTCTCTACCTATTATGTTTATCAAGTTTATTCTTGAAAATGTTGATGTTCGGTGCTGAGACTACTTCCTCTGGAAGTTTATTCCACGCGTAGACTACTCTGTTAGCAAAGAAGTGTTTATGTGGGTTGTTGTTTGACATGCAGTGTTTCTAATGCAGTGTTTGTTATCTAGTTGAGTATTTAAAATGTATATTATGTAGGTAATAAGGAAAACTTGTTTAAAACCAGTGTGAGGTCCTTACTGTTAATTCTAAGTAATTATTAAACATCACATGGCATACTCAATTAATTAAAAACTGACATCTAGTATTGAGAAATATCCTTAATGGAGAATCACATAACAATATAATCATTTAACATATTGTCTAGAAATTTACCAACGTACGTAATGCTCGCTTTAAACTTCCTAATGGGATTAGAGGATTGTGCTGCATACAAAATATTATTGATAACATTATTTTGCTTCTTTCTGATTACAACCCAATATCGCCCGATTTTAAGCGCAAAAATTTAGGGACTTTATAACGGGCACTCGGCGTTTATGCATAGCTTTATTTTTTAGTGCTCGGTCTCCTTTACACGTGTCTCGATTTTGGCCTTTATAACGGACTCAGGGACTCGGGAAGTTGTTTTATTTTGCATGAAAAACAATGTTCTTTTGATAAGAAAATAATACTAAAATAGTCATTATATATATTTTTTTAAAACGAAAATTATTTATTTATTTAGAATATTAAATTTTACGATTGACATAATCCAATCCACAACGTAGGCTTCGGCAAGTCATTATAATTGTATTGAAAAGAAAACTAAACTAGTAAATATCATTTTTTCTTTGAAAAAAAATGAAACATTTTATTTCTTAAAGTAATGACTATCAAAATGAATATCTAAATCTGATTGCTTGTCCCATTTTACAGTAAGCTATAAGTCGGATAGAAAAAGCGTCGTCATTTAATTAGTCGTCATCAAAATGTGAATTACGTAATAATAATCGTTTATTCTTCTGCTGTTTATGCTTATACTCACTTTTAATAACTTTTACTATGATTCACAGCAACAGAATAACCGAACCCACCCTGAATAGCCGACTGTCCTTTACAAGTGACCAAAATTGCGGTTTACAATTTACTAAACAAACCGAGAGTACTTTATAAAATCCCAATTAAAAAAGTTCTAAATTTTATCTTAAATATTAATGTATTAATGTATTCCAAAATAATAATGTATTTTCAATAAACACACAAAAAAACATCTCAATTATTGAGATTTGTATTATACAAACTGTAAACAGGGGGTAAAAACTCAGCAGATTGCGTACGAAATTCGAGATTAAACTTACCTTCGCATGGATGACGGGTTACTTGATTAACATTTCGCGATGGACTGAGCGAAATATTCATTATTTTTATTTAGGTTCTTTTTTAAGAGAGAATTATAACGAATATATTTTAGATTCGTAGTTAGAGCCATTGGTTCTCCAAATCACGCCGTTTTAGTACTTACTGTTAGTTAGCTTCAAATATTTAGTCCTGTATAAAAGACACCGGTTTTTTTCGATACACCTCATTTAAAAAATTCAAGTCTTTACGCATGTCACTATTTAATATTAAGGCCTTTATAAAGGACTCGGGGGCTCACTACATTACATTCATGTTAAGTGGTAGGTATACTTACCCGACTTTTAAAAAGGAACATTTTGAATAAAAACAATATATTTATGCTACATAATATGTGGTTTTATTTTCACAAGACTAAATGTGTATTTATACCTATGCATATACCTAACTTAGCTAAACCTCATTTTGTGTGTTAAGTAAGCAACATTAACAAAAATAATAATGGCATAAAACAGGGATCTGTGAGCTTTTAATTCTAGACAATCCACTTACAATGAAAAAAAACATAACTAAACTACAATTCTTACAATAAAAAAAAATACAACAACTAAACCTGGTTCTTTTAATATGTGGATGGGATATTATAACTAATCCTTTTAGACCTGCTTACACAACACAAGGTCCGAGCCGCTAACCCGGAGTTAAGCTGTCAAATTCCATACAAAAAACGCTTAACGCCCGAGTTATGTAGCTTACCCCTTAAATGTCTTATCAGGCTAGCAGTGTCCCGGAGTGGTTTGCACGATGCTCAAGGCGATGCTGTACTGTTACTGGCTGTTACATCATATTCTGACACTTGGAGAACCTTTACACCTCCATTTCTTATTCATATAGTATTATCTTATTACATATTATGTTTCTGACCTTGGGGACCTTTTACATCTCCAAATTGAATGTACATATTATTGACTATAGAGAATTTACATCTCTGTTGGGTTCATAATTTTGACTTGTTAGATACATACTAGTTATGTATTCGGTAGCATTAGATCTAAGACTGTTAACTTAACAGTCTGATGACTTGTGGTATTTATATCATAAAGATATTTTATTTTTGACGTTTGGAGGCCTTTACACCTCCAAATCTTATTCGTATTTTATTTTGACGTTGGGGGACCTTCTACATCTCCAAACTTAATTTATTATTAACTATAGAGACTATACATCTCTTGTCATATTACTTAGTACATTTATTTTAATATTGTTTACCCAGGTTTTGGCTGTTGTATTATCAGTATTTAGATTATACTTTTACTTCTCACTATATATTGTAAATGTTTGTACATGCAAATGCTTTATTGTAATGCTTACTGACTTGTAAAAGTGCCCTTGAGGCCTACTTGCAGAATAAATTTTTGAATTTGAATTTGAATTTGAATTTGAAAATAAGGAGTGACTCAGCTTTTGATCTGCACAACTCGCCGTCATGTTTTATTTGTCACACACAGCCAATCGCGTGGTCGCCTGGTTCTAAAGGTGGCATAACGGTAGTAGATGAGGATTCATCTTTACTTGTTCACATCAGTATTTTAAAATTATTGGGCTCTGTTCAGTTGTTGAACAGTGGGTCAAGGTCGGTGTCACTTGCCGATAGTACTTTAAAACACTTTCGCAACCAGGCAAAATTTCGAACTATACCCCGGAAACCGACAGTACTCGCTAGTCGGGCAACGACGTGCAACTCAATGCCGCACGCCGCGAACCCGCTAGTCGGGCAAGCTAACTAGATGGCAGCACCACGTTTCGTTGGTTTGCTGATAAAGTTATTTTCGATTATATATAGTGTAAATAGTATATAATATATGGAGAAATTTATGCAATGTTATTCTTCAATAAGTATTGCTTTTTCTTACATAAAAAACAGAGATGTCCATTTTCTGCGCTTAGCATTATTTCTTGTTTGTTAACGAAAATTCCCTATTTCTCTCTAAATAAAGAAGTCTCTTGGGAGAAAATGCCAAGGTCATCTTAAAACTACTGTTAGATTATATTGTATTTGTTTTCTCCCACTGTACGAATTTCTCAGGCATAAAAAATAAAAATAAAATAATTTGTGTCCATTAATACTACAATTTTGTATTTTATCGGGAGAAATTTAAATCTTGTATTAATATTATCATCATAAACCACTATGTAAGATATCTCCACGGTGCGAATTATTCTGTACTAAATATACAAGAATTAAAAAAAAGTCATATATCTAAAAAACGGAAGTTGATATCGAATCATAACTTCACAGTTAGGTATACAATACAATAAGGAATTAACCCATACAGAGAAATTTGGATGTCCATTTAATGTGACTTCAACTTTTAAATGACTCCACTATATCGGCAAATTAGATTGTGTCAGATATTTTAGCGGTATTCATAGAGAAATATACTATCGCAGGTAACTGTACAGATATCTCAAGATGTAGGTATTACTACATAGTCAATAGTTGAACCGTATCGTAATGATAATGTTAGGATGGACTTGTTATTCGTACTGTATCATCAAAAAAATATTTCTTTTGAATATTCAAATCGCATAATTCAAAAGAAATAAATTTATCATCATGTTATGGGGGGCTCTCGTAAATGTATCGTTTAGTTGGACATGACTTAACGCTGATAATTCTGGTACTGATTAATTCTTTTCAGGTAACATGACCGTTGCACATTTATCACCGGAAGCACTCTTACACAAATACATCTGCGCAAATCATTTTGAAGAGCTATTCATCATAAATAAAACCAGTAAAAAAAGATTGAAAAAATTCGCTGTGCCCGTCCACTATAAAGGAGATCACTCGGCAGAGATATCTCAAGAGTCACAAATTGCTTCAACATCAGCAGGTACATATGATACACATAAAATATTTTGCCGCATATTTTCATTAATTTATGTTTGAAGAAAATTCACTGTTATATTATTGACAATGGGAATGTAGATTGGCAGATTGGCACTAGACTACAACAGGTCCGGATTGTCCTTCATTTTTACCAACAACGAAATATGTAGTATCTACTCTCTCTCTACTCTTAATAAGAATAGGCCAAGAAAATTAGATCAATAAAAAGCAGTTCCAGGAACGAGTCCCCAGCAAGCTGGACTGGATATAGTTTTAAATAGTTTTAATGCCTTAATTAGATAATAAGGAACCTAGTTTGTTCAATTCCAGGAATTGAGCTTAACTTTTGAGAGCCATGTGATGTGACTGACACATTTTCGGTCATTTCTCAGTATTTTCGGTCTAGATAAAAAATGGCCCGTCGGACGTAAAAGTCAGTTAAGCACCTCTATTGCTGCTGGTGCTAAACTCTTGCTGCTGGTGCTTAACTGCACCTCTATTACAGAGGGTTAAATTGTATGTCGAATGAGTATCTTAAATTTCAAATTTGGTTTAGTGGTACTGAAAAAATTACCGATTTTGGACGATTTAAGATTTCTCCTCTAAAAATCCTCAAATAATGCCGTTTTATGATTTCATGATCAGCGAGCTTCAAACAGCTATCTGGTTTTGAAACACTTTTAATCATTGTCACACAAAACGATTGAGTGTGTGAAATGTTAAATTTAGTAAATTTTGGTAGAAATACACGAACATTAGCCAAGTTTTCGGGATAATTAGTCCCTTTTTTTTACATAAATGAATATGCATTTATAAAATTTAATTCATACTATATCTCTAGTATTTTTTTCTTAAACAGCGGTTCAAATCACTTTAAATGCGATCTACAAACTAACGATTTCCTCGCCCGGCGCCCGTCCGCGGAATTGGAGCGAGAGAGAGATTTTTATTTTTTTATCAAACATCTAGTTTGTTAACATGCAACTGTTTGTTGTAGGTGAGTATTTGGTGGTTATATTAAGTAGTTCAAGTATAAATTGGTAACGGAGTGGACCGCAAAATAAATATAAATGTTTTTGTCTTGCTATGAAATATCAGAACCACAAAAGTCGAAACCTGATCCACGACGCGCGATAGAGAAGACGGGGGGTATGTTTAAAGTGGAGGAGCTAAGGAAGAGTACCTACCGACCACTGTAGGGCTAGGGCCACGCTCAGTGGCTCACGCCTTAGTAAACTGGGAACCCTTAGAGTTTCGTGTTTCGTCATGTCTGTCTGTCCATCCGGCCGTCTGCGCCTTAGCTCAGTGACTGTTACTACTAAAAAGCTGTAATTTGGTATTAATATATATCAAACATGCCGACAGAGTGCCAAAAAAATCCTTTCAATCCTAAAGTTTGAGGTAAATACCTACTTAAAAAAATAAAGGAGTTTTCTAAAAACTTTTTTTGATAAAGTGATTGTTTTCGGAAATAATCGTTACAAACGTTGAAAAAATGTACTCTAAGTAACTTTTTAACCGCAAGTCCAATAATATAAAATTGAATAATATGAAATTATTCATAGTACCTAGTATTTTTATTTTATTTTATTTTATTTTATTCGGAGAACCAACAGCTGTAATCATAAATTATACATTGATAATGAAAACAAAGAGCCAATTATAGGAACTCACAAGTAGCAACATAGTATTTAACTTATACACTACAGAATTAAACCGCACGAGAACGAACAAATAAATATAACTTAAATTTTAACAGTTATAAGGCTATGTTTAAGCCTATGGCTTTGCTATTAAAAATTCAAGAATTAACAAACTTTTTACGACAAAAAATAAAAAAACATAAGCTTAGATACTAAGTGTATAAAGCTGCGATAAAGTTAAAAAAATAATAATGATGTAGACTATGACATGACAACACGCTCACTTAAAATATCGCTCAACCAAATTACGCCTCACGCTAGGAATTTTGCTATTGAATATGTCAATATCCAGTTCGTTTGACAGCTTGTTTAATAGTATAATCCTAGTATAATCCTGTCATAATCCTAGTATAATCCTAGTATAATCCTAGTATAATCCTGTCAACACAGTAGAACCATGTCAAAATGAAAAGCAGTACAATTTGATTTATAATGGCACTATGACATAGTCCTACAGTCCTATAGTGGCCTAGGGCTCCAATTGGATGACTGTACAGTTTTATAAATACCTACTTTTTTTGCAAAAAAACCTATCTTTTCAGCTAAAAGGGCGTACAAGTCGTAAGAACAGCGAAGATATGTTTTTTATTATTACGAGCATGGTACCCGTTGAAGCCCTTTTTTAAGTTCGCCTATTGTGACGGACGGTTAATTACGGAACCCTACACTGAGCGTGGCTCGACATGCTCTTGGACGGTTTTACTTGGTGACATTAGTAAGTGCAGCAACAACACGTGTAGCGCGATGAAATACTAGCGGTGTGATGTGTGCTGCCCGCCCGCCACTGCAAACGCCCGGTGTGCGGCGCGGCCTGGCGTCTCCGTCCCTCGGCGCAGCCCGGCCTGCGGCGCCTCATGTCTACGCGCCGTGGCCGGTTCCGCTTCGCGGGCCAGACCCCAGGCCGCGCCGGACGCTTGGCTCGGCGCGGTGTGGCCTGGCCTGGCCCGTGGTTTGTTTGTTACGGCTTACGGGCCGTTTATCTCGACTTCAATTGGCAGTCAAAATGCAAGCTCAACTTCTGGAATTGTGCAAACTGGGTTCACATGTTTTTAGCTAATGAAGATATTTAAACGATATCCAGCTTTCTGGGAATTGGTTCTTAGAAATTATTTAAATTTCTTGGCCTATAATGACAGTAATTGATGAAATGATGATCGAGAAAAGATTATTTTGCATACGAGGATGTCGTCTGAAAACTTCCTAGCCTAAGACATTAAGTGAAAGAAAAGATCCGACAAAAAATATACCACGTTTCAAGGAATTTTTCAAAAAATATATATATTTATATTTTTTTATATTTTGTGGAGGGTTCATATTTTACATTTGTGAACTCTAGAATTTACAACATTTTGTTGGTGATTCAATCTTATCGCAGAAACGAAATATAATAAACTTTAAACATTTCAACAAACACAAATTTAGACGGCGTAGAGCATTCGCCGCGGCTAAACGCATGACTCATGAATAAGGGACACGGACTGTTCCGAAACTTGTCGAGCTATTTTCGATTTTATTGACGTGAGTAACCCGCTATGAGAATTTTAATACAATAGTTCCACTTTTTAATGTAAAAGGAATGTGATGTGGCCCTGAGGTAGCTGTGCTTATGTCACGCGAATTGCTACATAGGCACAGAGACTGCATGACATTATTATACAGATATAAATACATTTTGCTCAGAAAATACTATATTTTCCAATTAATACATTTATTTTAAGCTACTCGTAATCCTTCATTTTATGTGTTAGGGCAGGTACTTATCAGACAGTCCTCCTAGGGGATCTATTTAGCACACATTTACATTTAATTTAGATTAGGGGAGCTAATCAAAATTTTCAAGCATCTTAGCCTAGTACTTGGTTGTGACCGGTCCTACAAAGCAGGATATTCTGGGTTCGAATCCTGGTCAGGGCAGTTATTTGTGTGTTTTTCACGAATATTTGTGGAGGTATGAATGTTTCTACATTAGATAAGCCTTATTGAGCTCATTAGGTTGATTTGTGTAAGAATTAAATATAATATTTATTTATTTATACACTTACTGGATATTTTACTTAATTTTTCTAGCCCTGGGATCGCCACTATTAAAATTACTGACACAAAAAAAACCTGGCGTTAAGAATGTAGACAAGAATGCGGACGACAAGGAGCTTGAGGAACCGGCCATTCACACTACACCAACAAAGCGAAAACGGCAAGATGACGAAGATACACTGAAATGTAAAAAACTAAAAAGTATTGTCCGAACTACGAAACAAATTAAAAAAAAGGAAAGAAATAAATACCTATAGTAGGTTAAAGAAAAAAGTCCAGGATAAACGAATAAGAAGTTTCGCGACTTCTACAAAAAACTTGCGTGCTCTGGGACCCCATGGACCCCATGGAGTTTTGACCCCAAATTACATAATATATGGACCCCAAAGGACATAAATAAATGAAAGTAAATTATTTATTTGCAAACAAGTTTTTTTTTTAATTACTGTCTTGATTTATGTATCGATGACTTGAGCATTGATGGCTCAGTAGTCAGGACTTCAAATCCGGAATCCTAGCTCGTACCAATAAGTTTTTCTGGACGAGAAACAAAATATCGTGATGAAACCAGAAAAATCCAAGAAGGCCTAGTTTACTATTTACTACCAAAGGACGGAAGTGCCTTGATATTACGAAGGCACTACGCCTTTTTGCTTGCACAATATTTCATCGTATGACGGTATGGAACTCTCCATTATGCGTAGCCTGACACGCACATGGCCGGATTTTAACTGAATGTGCCAAACCACGAAAATCGAACGATCGAAATTTTGTATCTACCTCACACGTAGGTATTCCAGCGATGTAGGAGCGTTGCGTTCAAAATCAAAGGTCAAAATATTTATTTTTCAAGTTGGCATGTTACTGTGCACTTCCTTCTTCGTTGCGTATCCGTCAATACCAATTTTCGATGTTCGTGGTAGGCCCTCTGCAAGTCTGCATACTCGAGCGGAGTGGTCTAGTATAGCCTCCTTTATAGAAAATGATACAATGCAGGAAAAATACGATAAAAATTACTAAAGGAAGGTTATGCCACTCCTAAATTATAAATTGATTCGGCCTCGAGGATCACGTCCCTTGCCCTTGCCTATCTTTCCTCGACTCCCTAGCTTCCCATTCGTCTATTACTCGGATATACATAATATTGCGAGCATTACTCCGTTGCCTGGCGAGACTATCACAACTAGCCACTGGCCCTCATTTACTTGTGACATGCTACATGAGTGGTTGCGTTGATGGCTAACTAGACTTCGTACGTACTCTGGATAGTTATTAGAAAAAGGTAGGTACAATTTTAGAGTAAACTGAGTAAAGCAAGAGGTAAGTCATAAAGTAGTCTTAAGCCAAATGCTAAAAAACACGCAATTCATAGTAGGGAAGGTCAAAAGGGGATTTTTGTAGTAACTACGGCGTGGCTGTCTCACATAAGGGGGAATTCGCAGTAGGTACTATAGCGTTCAAAAATCCATAGGCAGTTTATGAATGAATTAATTCATAAATTGCCCTTACACTTTTGAACGCGTGTGTACCTTGTTAAGTACCTCCGACGAATATGAGCTCTTAATATTGATTCGAAATTGTCGAAAAAAAAGTATAGTCTAAAGTACTCCTACGCGTCAAATTAAGGTAAAGTGGATTAAAATACTTATCGAAAAGTGTCAATTTCAAATTTTAGGCGATTTGAGAGAAACATTAGGGAGTAGCAGGATCACAAAGTTGCAACAAACAAAACGTTACCTTGACTTACTAGAGTGCTATAGATTTTTTATTTTAGTTCGTAGGACACGTTGGGTGTCCTTTATATCAATGACTGACATGCTCGAGTATTTCCATTCAGTGATTTTATTTTTTATATAAGATGCTTCCCCCACCGCTAAAAAAGAAAACATCATAGAACTATCATATAATATCTTTCATTTTCCTATAATTTAATCTCTCGATTCCTATAGGTCCCCAGCCCCATGACACTAGAGTTACTACCAATTTAGAATCTTGGCCTTCCGTACTATAAGTAGGATATAGAACCTACTTTATAAATTTGTCATTTAAAGAGTCAAGTATGACATGACAAAGCTTCCTTAAGTAAGTTAACGGAAATAGAAAACAAGAATATCACACCTCATAGTTACCATATATTTTTTACGTAGATAGATAGGTACTATCGCGTTCAAAATTGCATGGGCAGTTTAGGAATGAATTCATTATTAAATTGCCCATGCATTTTTGAATACGTCGTATATACATGTTCATATATAAATGATAACAATAATAAATAATTTGATCTAAGTATAAAAATAAATACCAACTATAACATAAAAACCTGTCTTTTACTTCCTTATCCATTATCAATAGTGTAAAAAAGAAATGTAGGTATATTATATTTGTTTGATTGCATGGGTTGTCATCAATTGGAATACGTAATATACCTATATCATGTTAATTGAGTAGTCGGCGTAAATGCACTTAGTCGCACATTTAATCAGTGTTAATTTCAAATGTCGTAAGAGGCATGCTAAAAGATTGGACTTACGTCATTTGAAAAATCCACTTCTGATTTGAAGGCAAAAATGGAATACGCTCCGAATCATTACGAGCCATAATCATAGAGGCTACCTAGTGCAGGGCCTCTCAAGGTCGCGTGCGCAGCAGACGTAGTGCGATAGTATCTACACGTCAACGTCAACATTCAGCGACGGCTGTGCAACGCCATCTAGTGACACGTTGCAACGTACTAGAATAGGCATTGGATGGATTGAGTGTATTCTAGCTACAATAGATGTCGCTGAAAACCGACGTTGTAGCACCAATTCTGTGGCGCCATCTTTTAGCATATTATGACTTTATTTTATGCTACGCCAGAATCCTACTTAGGACGGCTCGCGTTTTTACTATGGGATTGGGTATCTGTAGTATATTTGATCTGTGCTAATATTCACAGAACTTACCGTATAGGCTGCTGGTGCTGGACAGGGTAGTACTGCTGCGTTAAGGGTGGCTCATACTCAGCGCGCTGGATCGGCAGAGGGATCGAGTTGATGTACGGTTCGCGCACGGTGTTTAGCACAGGGTGCATATTGTAACCCGGGCGACTGCTAATCTGAGAGACATGCAAAAAGACAAATGATAAACTATTTGTACATATCTGCTACTCGTGTATGTATAATAAAAACCCGGCCAAGTGCGAGTTGGACTCGCGCACCGAAGGTTCCGTTCAAACTTTGAGTTGCAACTGCACTTAGATGTAGAAAATTGACGTCAGTCCCATTTATCGACAGATTAACTTTATTGAAAAGACCGTACTAACAGCATGATATCATATAAATTTAAAGAAAAAAAAACAATCTAAGCGGTTAAAATTCAAATTTAGTTTTGAAAGTTAAGAAAATGTTAAAAGGTTAGAATTGTTTTAGAATGTACAAATCAAGCCCACTCAAATAATATCCCTCATGGCCCGGTAACTAAACTTTTTATTTTTGCCCTATCTTTTATCATGAATTTTTCATTGAAAATAAATTAAAAAATATGATCAATCCTCCCGCAATGTGTCTAGGTTAACCTTATTTATAACTATTCCAAATTTCAAATCAGTAGCTTTAGTAATTCTCGAAATATTTAACGATGTGACAGACAGACAGACTAAGTCACACCATAAGGGTTTCGTTTTTACCATTTTGGTACGGAATCCTTTTTTTTTTCTTTATTTAAAGAATTTTGTCAACATGACAATGTCACTCTATTTTACAACTTACTAACTACTACAGATTAACCATATCGCTTAACACCCTAGCAGTCGGCTTGTTTCCGTCTGCTTAGTCCCACCAAAACCATATCATACAAAGCCTTGGCTTCCCTCGAATGAGGAAATGCCAAAACCCTGTTACAGATAGCCAGTTGCTTAAGGTCGATGCCTTGAGCCTGGAGTATCACTCTTCTATCCTCGTTCCGTACACATTCCACCATAATGTGATATGCGTCTTCTAATTTTCCACATTCTGAGCATTCTGGCGATTGAACTTTTTTCATTAGACATGCAAATTTATTGAGCGGGATGTGTCCGGAACGAAGTCTAAAGGCAGTTACGGTACGGAATCCTAAAAAGGAGTAGGTATCATCGCAGCTCTTACGACTTATACGCCCACAGTCCAGAGAAGATGTGGAATTGAAGTGGAATAAAGCGACTGGCCTAACTGACCAACTTCAAAATAATTTTCCTTGAAAGTCTTCATAAAGCTCTATGATTTTTTCATATTTTTTGGTTTGGTTTTATACTAAAATAATTTAGTGGTAGGTATTGTTATGAGTATGGCATCTATTAAAACCCTTTTCAAGTTCGCCTATTGTGACGGACGGTAAACTACGGAACCCTACTCTGAACATGGCCCGACATGCTCTTGGCCAGTTTTTTTTACGACCTAACAAGACGGAGCCCCAACAAGGCGTCATCTACCTTTAGAAACCCGAAGGGCAAATCGCCCGGAAATAAGAGCCCTGGGGCCTTACCATGACGTTTTAACGCAATGAGGATTACCGCGAGTCGATTTTCCGCTAGGGGCGCTAGTGGAACGTGGGTCCTGCGGGAACATTTCAAACGTCACTTTGACAGTTGTCTCATACTGACACAGGACCCACGCGCCATGAGTGGCGCCGCCTGGTGAGCGACAATACGGTAGCTCCTATTCAGTTGACGACCTACTGAGTCGCTTCCATAAAACTGAACCTAAACTGAATCTGGTAAGACGTCATGATAAGAATATGGGATAGGATATGGGAAGAATAAGTACTGGAAAAAATGTCTAGCAACAAAAAACAGTGAAAAGTAATGCGTCCCGAGGAAAAAACCTAATAGTTACACATCACTAGGAAATAGATAATAAAAATTCAGACTAATTGAGAACCTCCTCCTTTAGGAATATTAAAGTCGGTTGAAAAGTGGGGAATAACACGAATGGGCAAATTTGCCTTTAAAAAGTCTGTCCGTGCTCTTTTTGCTAGCAGATTAAAAGTTTAGAGTTTATTTTCGATGAGTCTCGTATATATTTATGTATGTATGTATGTTTTTATTTATCTATATATACCTACATGTATTTATGTTTATATAATGTATTTACTGTATGTGTTTAATATTTATAGATTAACTTGTTCTTACTATTTCGGTTTTGACTTTTAGTAGCGCCGCTCACAAATTTTCTGTTTTGCCTTAAGGTTGACTGGTAGAGAATGCCTATTGGCATTAAGTCCGTCTTTTGTACGTTAACGTTTTCTTTTGTGCAATAAAGGTTAAATAAATAGGAGTAAAACGCTTAGGGAGAATGAATATTGGGTAATATTCATATAAATAACTCTCCCCTGACCGCTCCGTCAAGAGTGAAAGACTAAAGGGGAGGATGTAAATACCTGATTCCTCCACAAGTTCCCATAGTTCTGCCTGCGAATGTTGTCGTTCTGCTGTTCTACGTACAGCTGCTGCTGGTAGAGGTCTGGAGAGTGTGCCAGCGTGGGGAGCTGGAGTTGTTGGTCGTACGGCTCATAGTAAGCGGCCGGGACTGACTCCGGGTATGGGAACGAGGCTAAAAATGTATAAATGTTAGTATATTATACGCATCTGTTATTAAATGTTGACTGCGATGTATTGTTTGACGATCATACTGAACTTAACGCTGTAGGTACTGGTGAGGTTTCGTGAGACTATTTACTAGTTTATAAATAATACCTATAAAGGTAGTAATATTATTTCATGATTGTAATTTAATCTTACATTGCATTGGCGTCTAGATGTTAGGTATAATAGCTAATCTAAAAATTCCATTTATTCGCTTCAAGAGTTTATTGGAATCAGACAGGTAAACTTTGACCACCATAGCCGGCGGTAGCGGAAGCGGACTACGCTTTCAGTTTAAAATGAACTTTAAATGCAATAGGGTAAGGTTTAAGGTCAATAGGTTAAAGTTGCCAAAAATATGCCTGTAAATGAATGAGTTGTTAAAACAACATATTAAAAAAGCTAAGTTATATTGAATAATAAGGAAATACTCACAGGCTAGCTCCAAAACAAATATAGCGCAAACGACTATTGTCTTCATTGTTGGCTACATGTATACTAACACAACTCTGGTCTTTTAGAGCCCCCCTCTCTTATAAACGCAGTCTCGAACAAACATAGAAAAACCTGTTCAAACAGTCCGCCATTGTCTTTAGCCTGCTCCGGTTACTGAATACATGTTTATGAAAACACAAAGAAAATTCAGGGCCTCATTTTGGTTGCGTAAATACAAAATAATTGTCCCTATGGGTTATTATATTGGGTTACTGGCAATAAATCTGGTTGACGGATGGTAAATAGCGTTATAGGGAATGTGTTTTCTGGGGTCATACCTCGGGTTACTAGCTAAATGAGGCATCAAAACGACTTGGGGACACCACACGTTGTAATCATTACTCTCTCGTTAGCTATACATGTCCAACATAGTGGTGGGGTTAACTTTACAGCCTCTCGCACTTTGTTCTAGCCTTGACAACATCTATGGAAAAATTGTAGCCATCTGCTTTTGCACTACATCTTTCCACTTTGTTTTTGGACTTTTTGTCTTTCACGTTTCAATATTCGCATAGGTTCTAAATTAGTATGAAAGCACAACCTCCCTTTCCAGTTACATTGATGTGTATACTGTTGTTTCTATTCCGAATATCAAGTATGGTAAACAAAAAAGGTGTTGTTGCAGCGCAAAGTATAAGATGCAACTGAGTGGTGTGGTTAGCCCAGCGTAATCACTACAACGTAATATAAAACTGTCGCTTCCCGCTGTCTGTATGTATGTATGCTTAAATCTTTAAAACTACGCAACGGATTTTGATGCGCTTTTTTAATAGATAAAGTGATTAAAATTCAAAAATGGGGCGGGTCGCTAGTTTGACAATGAAAAGAGCGACTGTCTTCGGTGATTGGCTGCAAGTCTCCCTACGTCAATGGGGTGTCTGCCACAAGAAAATACCACGGTACCATCCTATTTCTAGTGAATAAAGTTAAAAAGAGATAGACCGAGAACGGGTAATATGCGAGTCTTAGGTACCTACTTACATTGGTTCACTCGATCCACGCGCCTTGTCAACCGTGTGGCCTGTAGTATTCTATTGACGTCATTAATTATTGATTTATTGTTACCTAGTGTCATATTCATATATCATTATGACGCGATTGTCCTGCGGCAAATAGTCCATTGTCAACAAGGTTTAAAAAACAAGGTTTCTCTAGTACCTCTGGTTCTAGTAACTCTAGTAGTTAAGTTAAGCCTCGTCTACATTATGCGCGTCATACCCTCGAGCATGGCTTGCGCGGGGACGAAGGGGGCGTGTCCCCCTCGTCCCCATAATGTGGATGCGCCTTTACAGATACCCAAATAAAATCAGTGCTACATTACAGAAGTGGGTCCTTTTAACCTACTTCAAAATTTAATATGAAGGTTTCAACTAAGATGAATGTTTTATTTATTACTATTGTTGTTAACTAATACAGATCCGACGTTTTTAAACCAAATTAAATACGTATTGCGACTTAAGTAATATTGCATTATACATTTAGTTACATTCAAAAATACAATTCAGTAAAGTATAATTTTGGGTTATTTGCATATTGCACAGTTTTCTTATTTGTTTATAAAAAAAACTAAATTTTTATATCAATCAAATTTATTTTCGGTGGTTTTTTATGTCTTACACTGTCATTAAGATTTACAACTAATACTAGGGCCCACAAGAGAACTCACATATACCGTCTCTCGAACATCGGCGTCTACACAAGTCTATGGTTGGTATGGTATGCCATAGAGTTGGTCAATGACCAATGCTCGGAAAGTACAAGTGTGATATAGGTATCAGCACCACAGTTGAAGTCACGCAAACAACACGTGACGTAAGCAGCGGGCTTTTATCGTTCTCCAGTTCAACAGCCAATGGGAAGATTGACCAAAAAGTTTCTCAATATTATTGCCTTCTGTTTCCGCGATTATTGTCCATTAAAATTTAACACTTTAGAACAGATTAATCGCGTTTATTTACACCCTACGTTTATTATAAATCCGTTTTAAAGTGTTTAATGCCTCAATATTTTCATCATATCGATATCGTGTACAAAAGTCACATTCACTCATTCGTATATATATTATATATTTTTTGCACTTATTAGGTATGTACTAGCGTGTGTGTCATTGATGTCAACTCCCTGCCGATACGATACCTATAGCCCCCTTCATCCCGTTACGGCAGATTAAATAATAGTTCTTAAGATGATATTTATCTCTCATAGAAAAAGCGAATACAAAAAGTTTTGGACACTACACAACAACAATTGACCCCCATAGGCCTGCTGTTACTATGAGTTCAGTTGTGTTCTGCTTCATCGCTGGACTCGGAGCAGTCCTCTACGTGGAAGGTGTCGTCGTTAGCGTTGTTAGCGTTGTTGTTGTTGGGTCGCGGGCGCTTGCGGCGCGGGTTCGCGTTCAGCGGGTTTTCCATCTGAAAGTATGGAATATCTACTCTACTTAACAATTAAGAATAAAAGTAGTTTACAAGGGAATGTGAGACATTAATTTGTTAACCTACAATACAGAACTCTAAATAGCTTCTAAATCCGAATATTTTAAGCTTTGAGCCGATAAAAAATTTTTTCAACTCAATAGTTAAGGGCAAAAGGGTCCATTTTAAACTGTAATACCACGAGGAAATGCCGCCAACATCCTATTTACAATGCCTCAAGGACCTATTTTAGATTTAAGGTAGGTGAAGGTAGGTAGTTAGGTATGTTAAACTACTGTATATATATATATATATATATATTTCGAAAATAAATGTTTAACTGTAACCATGCAGTTACCATCTATTGCGAACTGTGGCGGTCAGATATGCAAAAAAAACATTTAAAAGCTAATGCGCATTTTCGCATATTCACCTATACTCTTATCAAATGCGGATAATACTTTTGAAAAAAAAAACAATAATCTTAATATGTATTTTGAAGAATTCTGTGGGAGGAAAACTATCTATTAAACTAGTCATGACATAAAGAAAAATGTACCTTATTGTCAACACACAAGGTAGAAAAAAAAGTATTTGCATTTACTGATTAAATAACACGTAAACAATTCGTATGACAACCATTGTTTGTATTACGTTCAAATAGATTTATTAATAAGTTGATTCATTGGCAATTTGAACAGTTGTGGAAATTTCTGGGAGTTGACGCGTGTTTTGTGCTACACAAGCGATACACGCAATAGTATACGATAGTTATAATAGATTACGCAAGTTAAAACAATAGGTATTTTAATATAATATATTTGCCACAAGCGTTGGTGGCCCAGCGGTTAGGAGTGCGGTTTTCAATCCGAAGGTTGCGCGTTCAAATCCTGCCAATAATTATGTACCAATGAGTAGCAATTTATGTACGAAATATCATTTGATATTTTCCAATCGCTTTTTGATAAGGAAAACATCGTGAGGAAACCGGACAAATCCCAATAAAGCCTAGTTTACCAGTAGGAAGGTCAGATGGTAGTCGCTTTCGTTCAACTAGCGCCTGCGCCAAATGTTGTGATTACTTCAAAGCGGACCCCAGGCTCTCTGAGCCGTGGCATAACTCGGGAGAACGCTAGGAAGAAGAAGAGTTGCCAGTTAGTTCTTTAAACGAACACACGCGTTCAAAAATGCATGGGTAATTTATGAATGAATTCATTCATAATATAACAAGATAAGTTGCGAAAGACAATAATAATTTGATATTGTTGATAAGGTTAATTTTGAAACGAGTCTTTATAGTATAAACGCCGAATCGGTAACCGACAGAGAAGTCTAGTCAAAAAATTAAAAAAAAGGCTCTCATTCTTGATGCCACCCGCAAATCATATTACTTTTTGGCAACCGGACTTTTTATAATAATTAGACCCTGTTGGATCCGAATTTACCGGTTGCCCTCGCGAAATTATAACCGTAAGTGAGATATAAAAAATGGCGGCCAATATTACCCATAACTCTTGCTACTCCCACGTCAGTTGCAAAATTGATACACTTCGATTCCATGCCCCGTAATTCGCGGTCTCTAATGTAGGGAGGGTTTGGGAAAGAGGTACTTATTGGGGATCAAAGTACATAATCAAAGGACGACTTAACACTTTCGACACCGCGTACCCGCCACACGGGCACTCGTAAACTTTACTCAGATGCCGGCCTACCCGCTAGTCGGGCAAGAGCTATAAACCTACACGCGAGGCTAAAGTACCCGACAGGCGAGCAAGCATAACCTACACGCGACGCCAAAGTACCCGCCAGGCGGGCAAGCATTGCATCTTCGCTACGTCCGCCGCTTGCCCGCCTAGCGGGTTCGCGGCGTGCAGCATTGAGTTGCACGTCGTTGCCCGCCTAGCGAGTACTGTCGGTTTCTGGGATATTGTTCGAAATTTTGCCTGGTTGCGAAAGTGTTAAGTATGTTTCTTGTATGGAGGCATATAGTTATTGTAATTTTTCTGCTAATTATTATTTACTAGCTGGTGCCCGCGACTTCGTCTGCGCAATATCTTAATAAATTGTAGCCTATGTGTTATTCTGATGTATAAGCTATATTATTGTAAAATTTCATTAAAATCCATTCAGTAGTTTTTACGTGAAAGAGTAACAAACATCCAAAGAAACTTTCGCGTTTATAATATTAGTAGGATAGGGCAGTTGTAATGGCACGTATTTCCTGAAAGTATTGAATACCTGTCTGCGATTGTTTGAAAGTTACGAGATGCTTTAGATGCTGAGTCTAAAAAGTACAGTTCCCAAAAAAGTAATATGATTTGCTACTTGACCTCATTTTTTACAAAAATATAACCAGACTCGAGTGGTACCTGTAACTAAAAACAATCACAAATAACATCATGTTACATACATGTCTGACCAATTTGTAGGCAACCTCTTCGTCTATGAAGGCCATTTTAAAGGCTTTTGTCAAAGGATATTTCTTGAATAACAGGAACTGTTCTCGCAGCGTCTCTTGAGGTTTATCTGATAACCCTGAAAAAAAAAGCGTTAAGGTATTAATATCTAATATAACAATAAATATTTCGATTAAGGCCGTTCCTGGTCACAATGACCTTCGATCTGTATCTCTCAATTTTCGAGTATTTTTTTATATTAACCCCAACAGCTTTAAGAAAATTAGCTTATTATATTAACTTAAATATTAACTGTCTTCGGGATATACGGCATCAAACTTTGGTAATTTTAGTCCAAAATAGCAGTTTTTTGCAAATAACTTTTGTACCAATAGGTTCAAAATCATTAAATATCAACAATTTTTTTAAACCCGGCTCTTGCTAGTCAAGATAAAAGATTGATAAACCGATGACAGATATTTTTTGTTATAGTATTCGTGGCGGAATATCGAGTCAAAACTCGTAAAAAACCGTCGATTTCCGAGTGGAGCTCTTTAATAAGTAAGTTCTCTTAAAATGACATTCCTCATTTGTTCCCTTTGTAAATGGCGTACCTTTGAAGGAGTAGTCCCTGGGCCGGATGTCGTACATGGTGTAGAACAGTATGAAGGTGACGCTCCCCGTGACCTCGTCTTCCTCCAGTTCGTTCCTGACCACGAACGTGAACTCCATTTGCGTGCCGTCCATTAGTTTGAACAGCGACGCGTCCACGCTTAGGAAGGTCTGCGAATAAAACATTCAAATATGGGTGAACTTCCGTTATATAGGGTGTAACACCAATACACCAGCCACTCAAAACATCAGACACTCCATATGTATAAGCACAGAATAAATAATAGTACAAGTACAGAAGACCCTCTGTTTTGATGTTCACGAATGCCGCCTTTTTACGTGCCTATTAATTATTATTAGCACGGACCGCACGCGAGCCGCGCCGTCATTGAGTTCTATTGCCCGGCGCCAAGGTCGATATTACTCCGCACCTTGCCATTTTTTTAAACGACGTCGGTGACAAACAAGCGTACGGTCCGCCTCGGCGACAATAAGATATTTAAATGTATCATCTACGCATCCTGAACCTACCCGTGATCCAATAATATACACACACAGAATACGCGAATTATAAATATTAGATAGCACGCGTGGTATATCTATCTACATGCATAAATTATTACACTTAGCAGCTACTTAGGTAAATAACACCGAAAACATAACAGGCGTGTGACCGCGAACCGTTCGCGTTAAGATCGTAAAGTCTATCCCCGTCTCTGTCACACTTAAGTACTATTCGAGTGACAGAGACGGAGATAGACTTTACGATCTTCGTTACGGCACAGGACAGAATACATATTAGTACAAGTACAGAAATCCCTCTCCTACAACCCGTTTAAAGAAATAACGACTCATGTTATGTTACCATACCGGTCTCTTTCTATCGCGTAACTCGTTCCTTTTCTGATGATATCAAGGTTGTCTCCTTTTAATATAATCTTAATACTTAGTTACTACCTTTTTTATATTGCTCTACTTTAGCTCGAATAAACCTAAGATATGTCTTAGTGGTATGAAGGTTTAATTCTAATAAATTCGCGTGTAACTAGTTAGGCATACTTACTTAGATAGGTACCTTAATTGAAACAGGCCTGATATTTCATATTACCTACTCAAAGGCCTTGAATAATTCCGCCCTTTAGTTATTTTAATATAAATTCTGTGACAGCGGTCGAATCAGTACGTAGGTATGCGACGAACAACTCTCGCGCGTGCGTCACCGCTCGCCCGTGAGTCCCTACTGATTTGCCCCTCGCGAGGGGTACTTACAGTCCGATACCTACACGCGCGAGTGGGACAGGCCTGGTATAAGTAATTCTGAGTAACTTTTACTATGGGACCAACTGCGAAATCGCGAAAAAAAGAACTCTCCCATACAAAATTTCAAGATCACACAACGAAAATGTATGAAAAATTCTTTTTTTTTCGAGAGGTTGCAGTCCAATCCAATTGTCAGATCAACTTCCATGAGGCTAAAGACAGGCACAGGTGGAATACCATTATATGAGAGAAGTAGCTATCAGAGCAGGGAATCACGACCCTCAGAATTGAGGACTCCAACTTGAAGAGAGAGGACCTAACCCTTGGGGCGAAAAGCTCTGGATAATAGCTCCCCTTAAAGATTTCCACTATTATATTGTATATTCTCTATTTAGGGCATCAACAAATTTTACACCAAAACTGAGTAGTTTTAAACTACATATTGCCAGAAATGTTAAAAATAGGTATTTTGTATTTGCATTTGAAATGCTTTTATTTCAAATAGTTAACATCACTGCATATTGCCTTGCAGGGTTGTTTACCTTGAGGTCTTCGAACTGTTCAAGCCTGGCGTAGTAGGCAGTGAGGGCCTTCCTGATGATGTCAAAGGTTTTCAGAGAGACTTCGTTGTTGCAACCATCCAGCATGGACTTGAGGTTGAAGCCCAGCGGCAGAGAGCACCCTGTAATCTTGTGCTCACCTGAAAATTTAAATTTAAATTCATGTTATCATGGACAAATTATCATAAATAGTGAAACCGTGCTAAGTGAACTATGATTTAGACGTATCAGCATCAGCTGCCTGTCTAAAATGAAATAATAATAATAATAATAATGTTGGGCATCCTAAATGATGCTTGCACAGTAAGGTTGGATCTGAATGAGCTCTGTGCCATCAATCAGACAAAGGAGTCTGGGGTCTTTAGTGTCAGATTTGACCTCTGGAATCGGTTTCAGGTTGCTGTAGGACACAAGTAATAAGAAGAAACTCAGAAGTGCATTTGGGTTACTCTTAAACAGCTGTATACACATACATAAGGGCCACTTGCATTAGCCACATGCAGGGTTAGCTAACTAACCCAGAGGAGCATTTAAACTTAATATTTTCAATATTAATACTTTTATTTCAAAATAGTTGTTAATGCAATTTTACTCATTGGGTAACGCACTTTCAATATCAGTTTGAAAATTTCTAATATCCCTTATGTTTACGGAATAATCACTTGGCTACACTTAACGATTACACCTTGTATACTCTGTGAAAAACACTAAGAATCTATGTATAGTATATAACACTAAGCATTTGCCACTTCAAAACAATGTTATGACTGATCGTGAAAAAGTGAAGTGAGGCCTAGTGGCAGCCACTTTTGTAAAACTAGCACCTTCACTAAATCTTGGGATTAGGTTGCGAAAGGGGATGGCACGGTCCCTGAGCTATGGCATAGGCCGGGAAAACGCTAGGAAGAAAAAGAGTGATTCTGAATAAAAGGCTGATAAAGGATTCTTATACTAATGTAATTTGTAATTTTAGGATAGGTTTTTACTCATTGTTTTTTTTTTCTTGCTGTGCATGCATGTTTTGGACGGCATTCTTATTTTATACCTACCACATATAGCTGCTGTAATAATGTAATGAATGTTGTCTGTTTTGTGTGCCTTATGAATAAAATAAAAAATAAAAATACTAACCATCAATTTTAGATATAGTGACTCCGTGTTTGATATCCACATCTCTGTCAAGCTGCATATGGAATATGACGCTGCAGTGGTCCCGGCCGTAAGACTCCACTTCCATGCCAGTCAACATTGTGGTTAGGTCTTGGGTCTTCTGCCATCCATCAATGCGATTCTTTACGATTATTGACTGAAATATGTCAATCGAAAATGATATTGAGATTACCAATAAGTGTTACAAATAAGATGGTAAGAAGAATCAAACTGTTACAAAGTTTTTATTTGATCAGTGTAATTTTGGCACTTTCTCATACTGATTCAAATTGAATTTTATACATATATGTTTTAGAAGAAACCAAAGAACTGCTTAGCTATTTATAAAACAAACAAAACATACTTTAGTAACAGTCACATCACTTTCATCAGTTTTCTTTGGGACTGCAACTGGGTGCCGGTAGCTTGCTCTTTGGATTTGGAAAAGATAGTCTTGTTTATCTCGAAGTTTCTGTTCCAATTCCGCAACTTCTTGCTGTAACTCACTGTTTTCACCAGTTCCCTTCACGATCCTGGGACCTAAAACGCCAAAAATACTAGTGATACTGGGTTTTACTATTAAAGCACTACGCTGATAGAACTAGGTCCCATTTTTTCAAGCCATAGTAGATTTAAGTAGAGTAATACATTCATTTTGAATTATAGACCACAGCAGTAGTAGTACCCATATCAGTGTTAAACTCTTGGAACCTTATTTACATCACGTCAAGTAAGTATGGTAAATGGTGACCACTAATTTCATAACATGATCATATGCATACTTACGTTTATTGCCCTTACGAAACAACTTCGTTATTTTTAGTTGTTTTTTATTTACTTTTGACATAGTCATTTCGAAACGTATTTCGTATAGTAACTCAGAAACTTACAAATTATATTATTATACGAAATTTCAAGGGATAAATAGAAATAAGAATAACGGTTTCAAAACAATCAGTTCGGTTATTTGAAACTTTTGACAGTGACGTTTCAACACAGATAATCACAGATTATGGCGCACTCATTGGTTAATGACCAGCCAAGTAATGTACAATCGATATCCCACGTCCTTCACGCCTACCACGAACATCGAAAATTGGCATTGACGGAAAAACCTCTTTGTCATCCAACTTGCAAGTGTGACAGAGATGGAGATACCAATCCGCAATCGATCGATTTTCGTGTTAGGCGTCCTTATTACAAGCGCAACAGACGGGCGTACTTGTCCGGTGGAAATATCTTTCTCTCTCTCTCGCTTAACTATGGCTTTTAGGCAGTCAGAGCCGTATCCTGATCAGAAATAAAAATATGAATAATTTTTCGTACCATTAAATTATTATCAATTTATTTTTATTTGTCTTGGCACCTGGAAAATTCACAAAAATGCCGAGTTTGAGGCGATAGTGGCCGAACCCAATATCAATGGTGTAACGAAATCACATAATCGTACTTCGCTGGTTTGGTTACCTTCGGAGAATGTGTGAGGACAGGGCGGCCAAGAAAGCTGAGACAACCGGCGGGGCGATGTACGGTGGAACGGTCAAGGTACCACCTGGAGAGACAGTGTTGAGGTGGATCAAGGCCGATACCACGAAAATTGAACGATTGCAGATTTGTATATCGATCTCGGTCACACTTGCAAATTGGAGTGTTTTCCTGTCAATGTTAATTTTCGATGTTCGTGGTAGGTGTGGAAGTTGTTCAGAATCGGATAAAGTAAACGCTAGGAAGAAGATTAGGCGTCAATTTTTACTTACTTTAAATATTGGCACGAAGCTACAAATATTTTTCTTTCAGTTTCACAAACTTGTGAATTTTATCATTCTAAAGTGAAAAAACGTAATTTTTTGGCAACACTGTCCGATTCTCATTCACGGCAGTCCGCCGGCACTCCGGCATGGCCGGATGTAGCGCACACACGGTGTGCAAGTGGCCCAGCCTGGCAGTCCAATTCGCACTTATTCATTGAAAGATGCGCAGCGCTGCGTTGTAGCGCATACACTGTACTGGAATTTTAAAAATCGCCGCCATCTCGTATGTCATTTTTAATAATGAATAATTAATATTTTATGCATTGCCGCATTTCTCAATTGTTTCTTACTGTAATTTAGTGCAATTCGGACTGCAAGGAGGTGGGCGGAGCTAGCAGGATTCAAGACACATCCTGCCCGGTGTTGCCGTACGGCACGCATCCGGCAACGACATTCACGGTACTTTATTACGTGCCGGAGGTGCCGGCGGACTGCCGTGAATGAGGGGCTTAAGGGTCGCTGTATACTCTGATTCTGGACGTGTGTGGTGACCCTTAAGGCTGCTCCATTGGTCATCATGAGTCATTATACGGGCCGTAGCTATACAGCAGAACGGGATGGCAGTATTGCGTAACCCCACTCCCTCTTACTCATAACTGCGTCCCTTATCATCTCCCATCATGTCTCATTGTGTGGAACGGCCATTAGAAGTTTCAGTTAAATTATAGTCTGACAAGCAAACGAACGCAGTACCTGTAGGTAAGAGAGCATCATACCTACTGTCTTATTCATACGCTAGCATTACGACCCCGGAAAAATGGATGGATAGTCTTTTTTTCCTACTGGTACCGCGTTGGTTTGCTTCTGTATATTCTGACAACCACAGTCTAACAATGGATGTATGTGCCTTCTTTTTTCGGAGTTTAAAAAAGGGAGGCATATAAATTTAAAAAAATAACCTATCAGTCTTGGATTATCAGTCTTTACCTAACTGTGTTTGATGTGCGTTTAGAGTCCTAAATACTAAGTTTAAGATTTCGATACATCACATACTGTGATGGCCGCTCCACACAATGAG
This sequence comes from Lathronympha strigana, assembly GCA_949128165.1. Taxonomy (NCBI): domain Eukaryota; kingdom Metazoa; phylum Arthropoda; class Insecta; order Lepidoptera; family Tortricidae; genus Lathronympha; species Lathronympha strigana. Next base: position 5,437,702 of record OX421907.1, on the reverse strand, counting down.
CCATAATGGGCGATGATAAGAGACGCAGTTATGAGTAAGAGGCGTTACACAATACTGCTATCCCGTTCTGCTGTAAAGCTATTAAGCTGCATAAGCTGATGGCGGTATTGCGTAACGCCTCTAACTCAGAATTGCTGCTTACTGCTGGACGCTGGAGCTACGTCCCGTCTTATGATGGCCCATTGTGTGGAGCGGCCATGAAGTGTTAAGTAAACGTCTTCTTCGACTTCTTCTTTTATTATAAATAATGGCCTCTATCCGATAATCGGACAATTTTTCCAGTGTTACGTATTATTAATATAATATATCAATGTATCATATATTATATAAATAGTATATTGCCTCTTGGGCGACGTTGTTCGGTAATGTCCTTGCTATTTATTATGTTTAATGCGTAATAAAATAGTTTTTCAGGAGGCCAAGGTCCCGCGACAACCGAGTAATGACTCAATAACGGCTACATGCGTTTCAGGAAGACGCACCCGCCATCTTGAGTATCAAACGGAAGTCCTAAGTAGGTAAACGGCACAATTTAATAAAAAAATGACATTTAAAATAACACTTGATAGTTTGACAGTTTATTTTCTTGGCAGAGATAAAGTTCTTTAACTCTATTAATAGCGCCAGTTTGCTCTACCTATTAACTCTCATGTGAGAATTATGAGCACATTAAGAATTTAAAAAAGAAATCAAGTCTTCGCTATATTTTCCATTGTATCGGTTGAATGTGTAAGAAAACGAGAGACAGACAACGAAATCCTGATTTATGCAAAATTTCTTAGATATTTCAACAAGTGTGCTTACCATGAACAGTCGCAATCGAATGCAATTCATGGTACGCACAAATTTGTACGAAACCGTAGTCGATAGCGAATGCGCCATTCGAAAGTATCTCGCTACTGCAAAAGCAAAACTAGTGGTAGGAGCGAGACGGACATACTTTCGAACGGCGCAGTCGCTATAGACTACGGCTATGTATAACTTATCTCGACGGCGAAATAAAAGCGCCGTAGGTATGCAACTTCATACATAATGCACATCATTATTATGATAGTAAAACGTTATCGTCGATGTCCACGGTGAAGTAATATAAGCGACCATACTCTAGAGTCGGTTTGATCGACTCCTTGATGAGCTTAAGGAACTTAGGGAGGACAAAATAAATCTTTGAATAAAAAGCAAATGTAAGTACAAATAAAATAATGCTTTGATAATTCTTTAATTATTGTTTACTAATTATTAAAGGAAATTACATATAATTACAAAAGTTACAAAGTGTTTTTTATGAACATATGCTAGATGATGAATTAATAATAGGCTAGATGACTAAAAAAATCTATTTAGTCCGTCTTATAAATTATTAAAAATATTGTACACGTATTTTTTCTTTGTTCGTCAAATCAAAAATGACTAAAATACACTGCATTCAATTTTCGCGTAAGGAAAAAATAACGTATCTAATAATTTTCGATAATCTAACTGACAGACTAATTAGAATTTATAGTTTTTCAACCTTATTATATAAATGTGATCACAATTCCATTTGAAAAAATTCTTGCAGTAGACGTTTTAGGCGATGAAGTGGTCGTTGTCGGTTTCGTAGTCGTTGGGGTTTGTGGTGCTGCTGGCGTTTGTGGTGTGGCTGGGGTCTCTGGTGTCTGAGGTGTAGCTGGAGTTGGAGGTGCTGGAGGAGGGGTCACTGTAGGTATAGTCGGTGGCGTTGGTGGGGTTGGTGGAGTCGGTGGGGTTTGTGGTGCTGCTGGCGTTTGTGGTGTGGCTGGGGTCTCTGGTGTCTGAGGTGTAGCTGGAGTTGGAGGTGCTGGAGGAGGGGTCACTGTAGGTATAGTGGGTGGCGTTGGTGGGGTTGGTGGAGTCGGTGGGGTTTGTGGTGCTGCTGGCGTTTGTGGTGTGGCTGGGGTCTCTGGTGTCTGAGGTGTAGCTGGAGTTGGAGGTGCTGGAGGAGGGGTCACTGTAGGTATAGTGGGTGGCGTTGGTGGGGTTGGTGGAGTCGGTGGGGTTTGCGGAGTCTGTGGGGTCGCTGGTGTCTTTGGTGTTTGAGGTGTTGGTGGGGTGGGTGGGGTAGGTGGAGGGGTTATCGTAGGTAAAGTAGGTGGCGTAGGTGGTGTTGGTGGAGTGGGTGGAGTTTGGGGTGTAGGTGCCTTCGCCGGTGTAGGTTGCGTGGCTGGTGTAGGTGCCGTCGCCGGTGTAGGTTGTGTCGCCGGTGTAGGTTGGGTCGCCGGTGTAGGTTGTGTCGCCGGTGTAGGTTGTGTCGCCGGTGTAGGTTGTGTCGCCGGTGTAGGTTGGGTCGCCGGTGTAGGTTGTGTCGCCGGTGTAGGTTGTGTCGCCGGTGTAGGTTGTGTCGCCGGTGTAGGTTGGGTGGCCGGTGTAGATTGTGTCGCCGGTGTAGGTTGTGTCGCCGGTGTAGGTTGGGTGGCCGGTGTAGGTTGTGTCGCCGGTGTAGGTTGTGTCGCCGGTGTAGGTGCCTCCGCCGGTGTAGGTTGCGTGGCTGGTGTAGGTGCCGTCGCCGGTGTAGGTTGTGTCGCCGGTGTAGGTTGGGTGGCCGGTGTAGGTTGTGTCACCGGCGTAGGTTGGGTCGCCGGTGTAGGTTGTGTCGCCGGTGTAGGTTGTGTCGCCGGTGTAGGTTGTGTCGCCCGTGTAGGTTGGGTGGCCGGTGTAGGTTGTGTCGCCGGTGTAGGTTGGGTGGCCGGTGTAGGTTGTGTCGCCGGTGTAGGTTGTGTCGCCGGTGTAGGTTGTGTCGCCGGTGTAGGGATTGGTGGGTTTACAACCGATGCAGATGCTGTCGCTTCCGCTCGGGCACTAGGGGGCAATGGAATGGCTGGGGTTGGAGGTGTACGCGGAGTTGGTGGGGTAGGTGGGGTTGGGGGAGTAGGGATTGCTGGGTTTACAACCGATGCAGATGCTGTCGCTTCCACTCGGGCACTAGGGGGTAATGGGATGGCTGGCGTTGGCGGTGTAGGCGGGGTTGGTGGGGTAGGGGGGGTGGGTGGAGTTGGTGGGGTTGGGACAATTGGGCCAGCCAGAGGGACAGCAGGCCCCTGAGCTTGTCCTGCTACTGCGTTGGCGGTCGCTTGTGCGGTAGCTGGTGCTAATATAACTGGAGCCAATGGTACTGCTGGCTGAAATGTTGGGATTAGTGGAACTGCAGGTCCAACGGGGGGCAAACCTGCGTTAGCATTAGCGTTTGCAGTCGCATGTCCAGTCTCTATAGCCACAGCATGGGCGTGGGCTTGAGCGTGGGCATTTCCAACACGTTGCCCGCTCTTGTTCACGAGCACGAATTTCGGGTACTTTGCTCGCACGGAGTCGAGGTTGTCAACGTGCTGAATGGATCCGTTCGGCAGGACAACGAGATATCTGCCCCTGTTGTGTGGGGTTTGCAGGATCTTTCTTATTTTTGGATGGGACACGACTTGTTGCACGTTGTGCCCTAAAAACAGGCAATATTTGATATGACAAATATCTTATTATTCCATTAAATGCAATTTATTATTGTATTATAAGGAAATAGACTATCAAGTTTCCTAGATTCTGATAGCACAAACTGTGAAAGTTATACTTTCTTAGAAGTATGACGTTTAAAATAACACTTTAAAGTGTGACAGTTAATTTTCTTGGAAAAGAAAACGTGGTTTGACTATGAACCATTGTAAAATAAAAATAGTAAAAAAAAGAAATCAACGTACCTTCAGGATGTGTAGGTAGGGGCACTGTTGGATTTGGGTACCATTGTGGCTGAGCTGAGCCATAGTTATTTCCTTGTGCGTGGCTGGACGCTACAGCTTGAGTGTACCTTGGCTGAACCTGGTAACCTGGATCACGGTAGTTCTGGTTTGATTGGTATGTTGCTGGTGCTTGGTAAGATTGGTAATTCTGAGCCGGCGCTTGATAGCTTGGAGCTTGGTAGGACTGGCTTTGGGATTGATAATTTTGAACTGGTGCCTGATAAGTTTGAACAGGGGCTTGGTAATTATTCTGAGAACCCGAGTTAGCGTGTGCTTGAGAGTAGCCGGTGCTAGAACCATAACTGTTTTGAGCCGGGACGTAGTTCTGCTGAGGTTGCTGATAGCTTCGGTAAGGCGGCGCTTGCTGGTTATTCTGGTAACTTTGCTGGTAATATGACTGTGTTGGTGGCAGTTGCGGTAACTGCGGGAGTTGCGGCAGTTGAGGAAGCTGCGGCAATTGTGCTGGCCAAGTGTTAACTCGTGGCTTCACGTTCTGGTAGCTTGGTTGCGAATATTGATAGCCGTTGTTGTATTGGTAGCTATTGGAGCCGGCTTGAGGCACGGCTATGTTTGGTTGCTGATTGTAGGCATAGTTATTTCCTGTGCTACCAGTTTGCCTTGAGGAACCAGAAGTTTGATATGTCGCCGCGTATCCAGCCGGGAACGGTACGGAATCTGAAATTTTTTTGTGTTTTAAAATAGTAATCAGTACAGTTTCGAACTTCCCGTTGGGTACTTAGTGAAGTATTGCTCTAGATAATCAAAAATGTCAAAAAACTTAAGACTAGTACATTGTGTTATAAAAGTCAGAAGGCGAGAATGTTAGATTCCAGGTTGCGATACATTTATTTTCACAATCAAATTGCCGGCTTGTGACAAAAATACTGCTTTTGTAATTAAAAAAAATAGTACAATATTAACCAATTAGGTACAATTTAGGCCGGGAACAAAATAAGCAGTTTACAAACAATAACTAAGTATATACCTACAAAAAAAGACGTAATGGTAGGTGCTAAGAAATCACATGATCCATGTCATTGTAATGCTACAAATATTGACAAAGATTTGCAATTAATTAAGTAATAACTTATTTAGTTAGACCAAAGGGAGATCAAAATATAATTTACTTACCGACTAAACAGGCGTAAGCGATCACGCTAAAAGCTATTACTTCAGCCCTCATTGTCAGCTACATCTATACTGCGCAAAGTCTTGCAGGCTCCCCTTGATTACACCTTATAGTGAATTCCCATACCTGAGTCCAATTCTCAGAGGCAACAGTGTAAGGTGACTTGCAGTTTTGAATCAACTGTTTCAGCCAGAGCATGAATTTAAACTGATTGGCTTAAACGATCGACTCGAATAAGCTCGAGTACTATGAACATTTTTATTATTTTTGCTCATACGTAAGTCATAGCAAACAATCGTAAAAGCTGAACAAACCTTACACTTAAATTATTTGGAACATAAATTATTCACTCACGTAATTAAATTACGAAAATACTCCAGGCGAAATACGAAAATAAAGTATATTTTTTCATGAAACCTGCTGAAGTTGTTTACAATAGTTGTGCCTGCATCGCAAGTTCCGTCTGATATTTAATTTTAAATTAAGTAAGTAGTGATAGTTATCGACTACATACTTCATCATCTCGTAAAATGGTAATTTTTGTAAGTACCATGTAAAATAGATTTAGGTATATACTGTCCGATTAAAAAATATATATTTTAATTGGTTCCAAATTTATTTCAATTCAAGACCAAAAAATTCAATGTATTGATTTTTTGTCACAGTTATTTCATGATTCGAACTTATATCACTGGAGTCATTGAATTTTAGAGGTCCAGCTATGGAAACTATTACAAGTGACTGTACTTATACCTAATAAATTATCTTTTTATGTCATTTTCCAATGATATATGTATGAAAAACAATGACGTCTGTGCCTTTGTATTATAACAATGGTTTATCTGGTTACAGTGTAAATAATTTGGTATCTAGAGTCAAACCACGTTAACTTTTCTCAGCAAATGAACTGTCAGACTTGAAAGTGTTATTTTAAACGTCAAACTTCTATGAAATTATGACGTTTACTTAACATTTTCACAGTATATGCTATCAAAATCTAGGAAAATTAGCATAGACTGACTCTATAATGCTAAATTGATCCAAATTACGTACTTTTTACTCAACAAAGAAACACTAAATCAGAAAAGTAATGAACTAGCATTTAGCAGCCTAGAGAAATGGTTGTGTTTTGTGTAGTACAGTACCTATGTATGTTTGTATTCTAGTTGTACCTTTCGTTTCCATACCGTTAGTACGTGAGGGTCAGAATGACGGGTGTATCGAAACAAATATAAGAAATGAAACCAAATTTAGTACCTTACGAAAATCAGTTATACCTGTCATCCTTGTCATCCTGACAGCCAGAATGGCGGGTGTACTTTAGTTTGTAATGATCTATGGGTTATTATAGGGAATGTTATCAATTTAAAATTGAGTACCTACCTTGGTACTTACCTTCGTAATAACCCACCCGTCCCGTTCTGAAGCGTCAATTTTAAATTGCTAACATTCACTAACAATCTATAGGATATAGTCGTTGCTATAACACCCGCTTTTATGACTGTCAGGATGGCGAGTGTATAGGTAACTAATTTTCGTAATAATTTTAATTACGCGGAGGCACTATTTTTTTAAAGACGTACTAAGCGAGTACATTTTCGGTACTACATTTTAGTGTATTTATTTCTTATATCTGTTTAGATACACCCGCCATTCTGACTCTCACGTTAGTAACTTACTATCGATTTTTTTTATAAGCCATTAATTATTTAATTACCTTTTGGACCTAAATGAGGTCAGGGACAAAGGCTTCCCGTTTAACTAACTTTACTGACTCATTTTGACTAGGTATATTTTTATAGATATACCTAGTCTAAATGAGTGAGTCTCTGACAGTTGCGACCGCTTTCATCGCCGCTCCACACATTGGGCCATCATGGGCCATTATACGGGACATAGTTATACAGCAGAACGGGATGGCCGTATTGCGTAACCCCTCTTATATCATGTTCATAAATAATAAATGATATAAGAGGGGTTACGCAATACGGCCATCCCGTTCTGCTGTATAACTACGTCCTCCCGTATAATGGCCCATGATGGCCCAATGTGTGGAGCGGCCGAGAGAGTCGTGCGCCCATCAGTAGTAGAGCTAGAGTCAAATCAAGTTAAGTTTGCATCGATTTGGATATAAGAGACTGCGTGGTAAGGTCCGACCGAGATCACTTTTTCACCGAGACCGAGATTAAATTGAGTTCTCGCCGAGGCCGTGATTTTATAATGAATATGAAAAAACGCGCATTTTCCATATAAAACATGTAATAATCAAGACCAAACTGTTGTTTAATATAGCTTGTTATTTGTTATAATAATGTTGTTTAATATATAAAAAAGTTACAAGTTGCATTACGTACGTTGACATGATGCACTTTATAATTGATTTAAATACTGGTGAGTAGTTGAGTACCCACCAAAATCACAAGAAGGAAGTGTTAGGATTACTTAAAAATTGTACCTAGCCGTAGTTGTAGCGTATAGGCTGTTTACCCAGCGCGCTCTCTTTAATATATATGTACCTACCCACATATGTATGCATGTAAATAATAATATGTTAATAATGCAAAATCAGTTAGCAACCGACCCGTGTGCGTGTATCATTCCCTGCGCCCTTACCTCAAACCTAACAGGAAGATTCAACCAGGGCCGAGAATCTCAGCCCCTTTTGGGCGATAACTGAGACCGAGATGTCGGCTCGAGTATTGGCCGAGACTACCGAGACAAAAAAAACTGCGTCTGTCTGTTCTGTCTAGCTGATGGCACATTGTACCCCACGCAATTATGGCCATTAAGTGTGTCACGTGAGTCACGTCCCCGCGTGGCAGACGAAGGAACTGGTACCTATTACAGATTGGCAAAGCCGAGCGAGGCTTCAAGCCAAGGAGGCTTAAGTAAGTATTGAAATTATAATAAGCATTTTGTTTTATTTTTCTGACATATTATATTCCTGTTATTTCTACAAAATATTGCGATCGTCAGGATGGCGGGTGTACATCAAGAAATAGAGCTGCGGTATTACGCCAGGAGTTAGTGCTAGCAATGTGCCAAATGTGCGCCAAAATTTGAGCAATGTGCTCTTTAAACTCCAGAGATATTTAAGAAATTAATGACGCTCGCCATTCTGCCACCCGGTTGGTGGGTGCATTTCCAATTCTAGCTACTCGCTGCCTACTCAAGGGTGAAAGTACTGCCTAAGGTTAGTGCTCGCAATGTGCTTCCACATGTATGAAGCACAAACAAATTCAGAGAGCCGTTAAAGAGTAATATGGAATTGAATATATATATATATATATATAAACGCCTGCTTATTTGAAATGACAACATCACATCTTTATTGCAGACAGCCACAAAACCTGCAGGCGGTTTACACAAAAAAGTGATATATTGATTGAAAGACCAATCAATAATGTCATGTGGATGGCAGTATTGCGTAACCCCTCTTAGTCATAACTGCGTCCCTTATCATCGCCCATCATGGCCCATTGAGTGAAACGGCCATTAGACGTTTCAGTTAAATTATAGTCTGACAAGCAAACGAACGCAATACTAGTAGGTAAGAGAGCATCATACTGTCTTCTTCTTACGCTAGCATTACCAGCCCGGAAAAAGGGATGGATAGTTTTTTTTCCTACTGTTACCGCGTTGGTTTTCTTGTCAGACTATATGTTTTCTCACTTTCGGAGAATGGCAAACAAAAACGTATATTCTGACAACCACAGTCTAACAATGGATTTACGTGCCTTCCTTTTTTCGGAGTTTAAAAAAGGGAGACATACAAATAAAAAAAATAAAACTACTGTCAGGCTTGGATTGTCAGGTGATTGTCAGTCTTTACCTAACCGTGTTTGATGTGCGTTAAGAGTCCTACTATACCAAAGCTACTGATACACATGCTCATTAATAGCATGCTTATTAGCATGCTAATAAGCACAAAGCATGCTAGTAATGAGCATGTGTAACAGTAGCTTAAGTTTAAGATTTTGATAGCACAGACTGTGATGGCCGCTCCACACAATGGGCCATAATGGACGACGATACGGGACGCACTTATGAGTAAGAGGCGTCAGGCAATACTGCTATACCGTTCTTCTGTAAAGCTATTAAGCGTATAAGCTGATGGCAGTATTGCGTAACGCCTCTTACTCAGAATTGCTGCTTACTGCTGGACGTAGCTACGTCCCGTATAATGTCCCATTATGGCATATTGTGTGGAGCGGCCATAAAGTGTTAAGTAAACGTCATAGTTAACGTTAAGTTATAATAATATTACATTTGAAATAACACTTGATAGTTTGACAGTTTATTTTCTTGGAAAAGATAAAGTGCTTTAACTCTATAAGGTGCGTTCGACTAAGATCGGACAACGGATAAGATCGTATGATTCGATTTAGGGCCAACTGCGAGGATTTTTTTGAATGATGGCAAGCTGACACTATGCGGCATGTAATGCTGCTCCTACCTACTCGTACAGCCCGTTCTTGTTGCTCCGACTGACAAGTTGTGAATTATGTAAAATTAAGTAAAAATGTCCTAAAAAAATATTTTTTTGCTTAATCCGGAAATACCCTTCGCCAGTTTTTTGTATATTAATGGTAAATCTTTGCACTTTTTTATCTTTTAACAGACTGTATATTCATTTTCTTAAATTTGTGACAAATCTGTACGGCACCTGTGGACGAAGATCCGGTCTTACCTGAAGTGGTGTAAGATCGGACGCTAATCGTCCGATCTTAAATCTTCAAGACTGCTCATACTTTTCGCGAGTCACAAACGTTTACAGTCTGTTAACCGTATTATGCATGAGTTTATGAAAACGATTAATAATATGTAATAAAAACGGAGACGGATTTAAAAAGCGTGTATCTATATTGTATCCTCTTTTTTAGACCACTTTTTCACTAATTTCAACCTTAGCACATAGGGGGTCATTGACCCCTTTGAAGGGTCATTGACACTGAAAAAGGTTGAGAACCACAATTTCTTCGACTTTTTGTATACGGTATAAGATCGGACGGAAAAAGTGTAAAAAAAATAAAACCGTGTCGGAAATGAAACTCCTGTGTACTGATTGGCCAATTTTGATATATATTAGTAAAAGAAAAAAAAACGAATATTTCCCAATATTTAACTTTTTGCTACTGGCAATAGGCGCTAACTTATAGGCTCGTCCGTTCTTACACCATCAGGTAAAAAAAACACGACAATTGTTTTTTTTACTTTCTAAAATTTAAAGACTCGGTACACACGTACCTGAAGGTCTATAAAAATAACAAATTTTAGTGTTATAGAATATTTCATCATGATTATTTCCTTATTTGAATTACGTCCGTATCTTACACACAAGCTGAGAAAAAAAAAATAGAATCCAACGTCATCTCAACCCACCCAAAATCGTCCGAAACTTTGCCGAACGCACCTTAAGGCCGTCCCCTATCCCAATGACCTCGGCCATTTGAGCTTTCTTCCCCTACCGCTTCCTTTCCTCACCGGTTATACAATACCGGTTATAAGCATAAGTCGTCACCTAGGAAGAGCTGCTTGTACTAGGACGCAACCCTATAAACTACTAGTGCCATCTTATACGACTGGCCCCCGTCGCCCGCGCAGGCATCTCGAGCCGGCGTTTTCGGAAAAATGCGTGTAATAGCTTTTTTCTCGAAAAGTACAAAACCTATCCAAAAATCAGTGGATGCGTTTAAAGTAAACATAAATATAAAATGCTTGTCTTAGTTTCTTGTACTTACGACGCATAATAAGGGAGTAGATACAGATTTAAGGTAGAAAAAAGGGTTTACGGTTATTTTGTATGTATGTATTATGTTTTTCGACAATTTAGTGGAACAAAATGTAGACCAAATACCTAGCTATATTATATATTTTTTTCAAGCGTTGTGCTTGGAGCTGAACAAAGCCTATTTACTTTAAAAACAGTGAAATATGCCGGGTAGCCCCTTAAATAACGCCAGTTTGCTCTACCTATTAACTCTCATGAGCACATTAAGAATATAAAACATAGAATTAGGAATTTCAATGTCGTTGATATAAAAACGAAATCAAGTCTACGCTATATTTTCCATTGTATCGGTTGAATGTGCAAGAACAAGAGAGATAAACAACGAAATCCTGATTTATGCAAAACTTCTTAGATATTCGGTTCATCATTCAGTCATTGGTCGCCTTCATTAACGGTCTTACGGTATGGAATGCGGGGTGAGGCAGGGAGGGTTGAGCTCGCCGGCGCTATTCAACCTGTACGTGAATGAGCTGATTGTCGCGCTCAGCAGTATGCATATAGGCTGTCACGTAGATGGCATTAACGTAAATAACCTGAGCTATGCCGATGATATGGTTCTGCTGAGCGCGTCAGTCTGCGGTATGAGACAACTGCTACAGGTGTGTGAGCGCGTAGTCCACGCGCAAACTCACGGGCTGAGATATAATGTCAGCAAAAGCCAGTACATGGTCTTTGGGGTAGGTGCTATGTTACCATCTGAGGTTCCACCCATTCAGTTGAACTCGGTTGACCTCGAAAGAGAGTTCAAATATAAATATCTAGGACATATACTTACCACCGATCTCAAAGACAATACTGACATCGAACGCGAGCGTAGGGCCTTATCGATTAGAGCAGACATGATTGCCCGCAGGTTTGCTCGCTGCTCTAAAGACTGCAAAATAACCCTATTCAGGGCTTTTTGCACCACGTTCTATACATGCAGCCTGTGGTGCAAATTCACAAAAAAATCGTACAAGGCCCTACAAATTCAGTACAACAATGCGTTCTGGGTGCTGATGGGGCTGCCGGCCTGCCGCGCTATTGCAGTGCCTCACAGATGTACGCTGACACCCGCGTGACCTGTTTTAGCGCGGCGATGCGTCTGCGAGCCGCGTCGCTAGTGCGGCGCGTGCGCGCCAGCCCCAACACCATCCTTGCTATTATTGCGGACAGGATTGACTGTCCGTACATTATGCACTGTTGTGTTGTGAGCTACACAAGCCCAGCAAAGATGAATCATTTGTACGATGAATGATGATGATGTATTATTAATAAATATATGAATATGAATATGAATATTATGATAGTAAAACGTTATCGTCGACGTCCACGGTGAAGTAATATAAGCGACCATACTCTAGAGTCGGTTTGATCGACTTCTTGATGAGCTTAAGGAACTTAGAGAGGACAAAATAAATCTTTGAATAAAAAAGCATATGTACAACTAAAATAATGCGTTGATAATTCTTTAATAAATGTTTACTAATTATTAAAGGAAATTACAATTCCATTTGAAAAAGTTCTTGCAGTAGACGTTTTAGGCGATGAAGTGGTGGTACTCAGAGTAGGGGTTGCAGCGGTAGTCGTTGTGGTTTGTGGTGCTACCGGGGTTTGTGGTGTCTGAAGTGTAGCGGGAGTTGGAGGTGCTGGAGGAGGGGTGTGGCCGGTGTAGGTGGCGTCGCCAGTCTAGGTGGTGTGGCTGGTGTAGCTTGTGTCGCTGGTGTAGCTGGTGTGACTGATGTAGCTGGTGTGACTGGTGTAGGGAATGCAACCCGGCTACCCGAAAGCCCGGGTACCCGGCAATATTTGGATTCGGGTAAAACCCGGGTTTTCAACTCATAACTCGGGTTTTACCCGAAATCAATAATATCAAAAAACAATGCTCTGTTGCGGTTGTAACCCTAGCTTAACGCTTTATAACTCTTATAAATCATCGTATTAAATCGAATCTTCCTGTTTCTGGACCCTTATCTATAGTAGGCTCAGTCATTTTATCCCTTTGGCAGCCGCGGACCACTTAGGTATACCTAAGTGGTTGCCTATAGGCAACGATGAGGAGATGAACAACAATGACTGGTGGACATGGTACTTAGCCCTTTAGTTTTTTAATTTGTATTTGCGCCTGCAGTCATTGAAGTACAGACAGACAACGCGGAGACGTATTTGCTGTATTTGACATGCTCATTTCACACGTGACGTTTCATTGTGACACGTGGCGTGTGTATCGTGAGTCAAATTAGAACTAAAAGATAATTTTGTTAATTAACTTCTAGTGTTAAATTGGAGTTTCACAACTATAGAATTTTCAATTACTTCGCTTTTTACATTTTAATGTTACCTATATAATTTTCTATTCTTTATTATATAAAACCTGTAAGTTACGACTGATACTTTTATATTAATATTGTCATTTATTTATCATCTAATTAGTATATTTCATATAGGATAGGTATGTAATCAATCATTAATTTCTAAGGCTTCCAATGCCGGTATTTTTTGTATGACAATACCAGGATTCAGGGATCGCCCATACAAAAATACCGCTATTGGAAGTCCTATTAATATTGAAATTAAACACTTTAGAAGGGATTAATCGCGTTTATTGACCATGATCCTACGTTTCGAGCCCTTTACAGCACTCGTTTTCAAAGGTTTAAGATGATGACTATAGCTGATGACTCATAGCTGAGATGATGATATATTAATATGTAATCAATAGGACTTCCAATACCGGTATTTTTGTATGGGTGATCCCTGGATCTAGCAAATTATAGGTACATATATGAAATATCTACCTATATTAAATACCGTCCAGTTCCGTATTTTCGCCCGGATTTTGACACCTTTCCCAAAAAAATCTTTCAAATGTGAAGGCATTTTTGTCTGTTACCTATGGTAAATAAAAAACCTTTTTTAGTACTCCTGACTATCATTAATATAGACCACTAAAGCTTTGAATTTCATAGGTTAACTTGGTAATAAATGGCCCCAAAGGCAGTAGGCGATGTTCGGGTGTTTTTCCCAATCTTCGCCTATGGCGTGGTTTACCACTAATACTAAACTTTTCTGTGACTTACAGTTATTCAGTCTTATCTCCCTTGAGGGTGTTAATATAATATGGACTTGAACTGCACGAGAATAAGCTCATTTTAACAAAAATGTGTATTAGGCGAAGATTGGCAGCAGTCTGAAGTTGTATCCATACATACTCTATAGTTATGCTAGGGCTGCCATAACTTAACCAACATATCAAAACATTGGGGGTAATGGTTTATAAGAAAAAAAAAAGTTGATTATTTATACAAATATATATTCTTTAATCAAAAATCGTATCTCCTTGCGCTTATCAATATTTTCGTAATGGAAAATAAATCAACTCTGGCTTCTCTATATAATTATTCAAAGCGAGACATATAAACATACCTATTTGGTACCTACTCAACATCTGTAATATCCGTATGAGTAGATAATCAAATAAACATTTGCATATAGTTAGTCTATGCTAAGTTTCCTAGATTTTGATAGCACAGACTGTGGAAGTGTTAAGTAAACGACATAATTTCATAGAAGTTTGACGTTTAAAATAACACTTTCAAGTTTGACAGTTCATTTGCTGAGAAAAGATAACGTGGTTTGACTCTAACGTAAATTAAAATATTTGACTTCATAATCTATATTCGCATTATTTCGCGCTTTGCACTATAAATAACAATAACAATAAATTTGACAACCTAGTATTAACCTAGTAGTATACAAATTAGGGGTAGGCGAACTTCGGCAACAAGATGGTCGCTAAGTACCCTCACGAACGTTTTTTTGCTTTTGTGAGTTCTAAACGTAACCTAGCTATTAAATAACAGTTTCATATGAAAAAGGAATAGATAAGTATAGGATATAATCAAGTAAAAAGTTTAACCTGGTCCGTATCACTTTTTAAATCTAAAGTTAAATCACTGGCTGAGTAAAACATGCGGTCGGCGTCGCAATAAAACCTCACTGAATGTCAATTGTGTGAAGTTAGCCGCAGATCGTCTGAAGAATATTGCCAGTTGCCACCCATAAAAAAAATACTTTGTATTTAGTAGTTTTATATAAGGCTTAGCACTAGAAACTTTTTGTCTATGACAACTTATGTCAAACTAGGCGAAATTATGTAGCACAGGCGAAGATACGAAACTCGACGTACTTTTTTTACACAAGACCGGGTAATACTCGGGTACCAAAGGCTGGGTATTGCATTCTCTAGGCTGATGCAGCTGGTGTGGCTGGTGTGGCTGCTGTGGCTGCTGTGGCTGCTGTTGCTGCTGTGGCTGCTGTGGCTGCTGTGGCTGCTGTGGCTGCTGTGGCTGCTGTGGCTGCTGTGGCTGCTGTGGCTGCTGTGGCTGCTGTGGCTGCTGTGGCTGCTGTGGCTGGTGTAGCTGCTGTGGCTGCTGTGGCTGCTGTGGCTGCTGTGGCTGCTGTAGCTGCTGTGGCTGCTGTGGCTGCTGTTGCTGCTGTGGCTGCTGTGGCTGCTGTGGCTGCTGTGGCTGCTGTGGCTGGTGTAGCTGCTGTGGCTGCTGTGGCTGCTGTGGCTGGTGTAGCTGCTGTAGCTGCTGTGGCTGCTGTGGCTGCTGTTGCTGCTGTGGCTGCTGTGGCTGCTGTGGCTGCTGTGGCTGCTGTGGCTGCTGTGGCTGCTGTGGCTGCTGTGGCTGCTGTGGCTGCTGTGGCTGCTGTGGCTGCTGTAGCTGCTGTAGCTGCTGTGGCTGCTGTTGCTGCTGTGGCTGCTGTGGCTGCTGTGGCTGCTGTGGCTGCTGTTGCTGCTGTGGCTGCTGTGGCTGCTGTTGCTGCTGTGGCTGCTGTGGCTGCTGTTGCTGCTGTAGCTGCTGTGGCTGCTGTGGCTGCTGTGGCTGCTGTAGCTGCTGTGGCTGCTGTGGCTGCTGTAGCTGCTGTGGCTGCTGTGGCTGCTGTGGCTGGTGTAGCTGCTGTGGCTCTTGTAGCTGGTGTGGCTGGTGTGGCTGGTGTGGCTGGTGTGGCTGGTGTGGCTGGTGTAGCTGGTGTGGCTGGTGTAGCTGGTGTGGCTGGTGTGGCTGGTGTGGCTGGTGTGGCTGGTGTAGCTGGTGTGGCTGGTGTGGCTGGTGTAGCTGGTGTGGCTGGTGTAGCTGGTGTGGCTGATGTCTGATAACTTCGGTAAACCGGCGCTTGCTGGTTATTCTGGTAACTTTTCTGGCAATATGACTGTGTTTTTGGCAGTTGCGGCAGCTGCGGGAGTTCCGGCAGTTGAGGAAGCTGCGGCAATTGTGCTAGCCAAGTGTGAACTCGTTTCCGCACGTTCTGGTAGCTTGGTTGCGAATATTGATAGTCGTTGTTGGATTGGTAGCCATTGGAGTAGGTATCGGAGCCGGCTTCAGGCACGGCTATGTTTGGTTGCTGATTGTAGGCATCGTTATTTCCTGTGCTACCAGTGTGCCTTGAGGAACCAGAAGTTTGATATGTCGCCGCGTATCCAACCGGGAGCGGAACGGACTCTGAAATATTTTTTTTTATTTTCAATTAGTAATCACTAAGTAATCAGTACACTTTAGAACTTCTCGTAGGGTAGTTAGTGAAGTATTGCTCTAGAATTCTAGATAATCAAAAATGTCATGGTGCCTCTACACGCTCGTTCGAGAGCCTCGGGCGAGACGGTCAGGTCAAACGAGCGTGTACTAGGTTGCATTCGCCCGCGGCCGAAACATTCGTCCGTGAGCCCGAGTATGTAGAGGCACCATCAAAGAAATAGTATGGTGCCTCTACATGCTCGGGCTCTCGGCCGAATGATTCGGCCCACCCTAGTACACGCTCATTCGAGACAGACTATATAGATAAAATTTAAGCCAGACCATAGACAATTTAAGCTTTTTCAGGTAGTTTCGGTGAGTTAAACGGTGTTTTAAATAGCTTTGGTTATTGAAACTATTTAAGACACTTTTTAAATAGCTTCACCCGAAGTGAAATTATTTAAGACACCTTTTAACTCAACCAAACTACCTGAAAAAGTACTTAAATTGTCTCTGGTCTGGCTTAAATTTTCTCTATATAGTCTGTCTCGAATGATCGTGTACTAACATGGCCGAAACATTCGGCCGAGAGCCCGAGCATGTAGAGGCACGGGTACAATACAATTAAAATCAGTTAACCATTCGGCTTTCCTCGGGTATCATCTGACATGAAATGACACGAAATACATTACTAACCGCGATTTCTTTAAGGTAGAATAAAATTCAATTTGAAGTATCATAAAGAGGGCCCGTAATTTTCATGCCGATGACAGACAAATGACGTTAAGCTTCATACATCATGTTTTAGGATTCACGTTTGATAGAATAATGGTGTCATTGAATGGTGTCAAAAATATTACGTTCGACGTTAGAATCGAACGTTGATAGACTTTTATCTGTTATTAACTCATTTCGTATTAAAACATCATGTGTATTTATATACGTCATTATGACGAAATCAGCATGAAAATACCGGGGCCTGATCATAAACGCAATGTATAGCATCTGCCAAGGGTTTGTCGCATATGGTCCCGTTCGCTATTTGTCCCGTTGGCAACTCGTCCCGTTCGCAATTTGTCTCGTTGGCAATTCGTCCCGTTCGCAATACGCCCCGTTAGCAAATTGTCCCGGGAGCTACCGTATTGTCGCTCACCAGGCGGCGCCACTCATGTGTGTTAGTATGAGAGAATTGTCTAAGTGGCGTTTGAAATGTTCCCGCAGGACCCACGTTCCACTAGCGGCCCTAGCGGAAAGTTGACTCGCGGTAATCCTCATGCTAGAACTACCGACATCTATGAGTTTTAAACCAGACGGAGTGCAGAGTAGCAATTAAAAGGCCTACGTATAGCTCTGCCGATGCCGAATGCTTATTGTTATGCTTATCAGATTGACCTAGAAATAAATAATTTTTGTTAGAATTGTTGCCAATTATTGGAACCCGCCAGTAATTGAAAACTTACAATAAAAACCGGCCAAGAGCATGTCGGGCCATGCTCAGTGTAGGGTTCCGTAGTTTACCGTCCGTCACAATAGACAACCTTAAAAAGTGTTTTAATAGATAGCATGCTCAGTATTATGCTTATAATAATTAACAATTCGATGATACTTTCGATCACACCCGACCCCATCAACTCCGGAAAAATCTTAACAGCGCTAAGTAGACCACCGTACAGCGACATCTCTCGGGAAATTGGGTTACTAATTTATAGAAACTAGACGGGTTATGTGATAAATTAAATACCTACTCGAGATAAAAAAATGTTTGCAAATACGGTTAAATTACAAACTTAATTCAAAAATTATTTTATAAAAAATTTCAGAAACCGTTCATCCAATCAAGTTGAAACGGAAAAAAATAAACATAATGAGCTGGTATCTCAGAGTCACGGGTTCAAGTCCCATCCGAGGTCATGAATTTTTCCACTTTTCCTTTCTTTCTGAGAAATATAGCAAAGAAAATCGCAAGTTAGTGTTCCTGGCAGCAACTTTGTTTACTACTTAAGATACGTCATCAAAATAAATGTTTGCATTTTGGTACCCACCTATTTTACAGTTACACATAATACAGATGCCTACCTGTTTTTATGTTTAGTAAATCTTCGAACCTTAAGAGAACTATGGCAAATTTAATGCATTATTTCAGTAATACACATTATTACCAACCTTAATACAATCATATAATTTGTCGACCGTCGCCTTTCGAGAACCCATTCTTCAATTTGTACGGTTACGATTTCGTTCATGGCCCTTTCAGGCTGACCTGGCACGATTGGTACGATTGGCCTATTCTCCCGAACTCACTGGATAGCCCGTGTTATTAATAAAGGAATGTTAGTGTATGTGGCTGCCGTCGACTTGGGATGTGTCCTTGATAATGCATGGACTGCATATCCTTGCGTCTCGCCGTATAACAACAGCACATATTACGAGTAAGATAGTTTTCGTGCATCGTAAGCGATTTTACTTTATCCCATCTTCAATCTTTACCTATCAAAAAACAAAAATCTGTTTGGTAATATTTGGTTTGGTTTTGGTTACTTATTTCACACGCGGCCGTCAACAGCTTTTGAAATTTCCATGACTAAGTTCACTAATCATAAAAACAACAACAATTCTGGGCTTAGTTGTCTTATCTTATCGGTTGCAGTGCAGACCATCGCTAATTAATTAAACATAATTACGAGTATTAGCAGTTTCAACAAATGCCCGGGTGCCGGTAACAGACTGTATACATGTATATAGCAAATATACAAACCAAACATTCCGTTTAAAGACTGTCAATCCCCGTTTGTGCTCCGTCTTTACCAAGTCGGGCGTAAAATAAACGTCTGCTCATACTTAGGTACTTCATACTTTCCGATTTGGAGAGATGAAAACTTTATTTTAATTTTAAGGGTAAATATGTTTTCCAGTTGATAGGAGCACGCTTGGAGCAACTGGAAAATATACCTACCCTAATTTTTGTTAACATGTCAGAATCTGATGAAAGGAGACATCGGGATCGGGGCAATTGCGAACGGGTTCAGTCGCGAACAGCACGCCTACCACGAACATCGAAAATTGGCATTGACGGGAGTACCTCTTTGTCACTCCAATAAGCAAGTGTGAGAGAGATGGAGATACAAATCCGCAATCGTTCGATTTTCGTGGTATAGGCCCAGGGCATATACCACGAAAATCGAACGATTGTGGATTTGTACCTCCGTCTCTGTCACACTTGCATATTGGAGTGACAAAGAGGTTTTCCCGTCAATGCCAATTTTCGATGTTTGTGGTAGGCGTGCTGGACGAGGTCTGTTTGCGGGACAATTTGCTAACGGGGCGAATTGCGAACGGGACGAACTGCGTTTGCGGAACAATTTGCAAACGGGACGAGTTGTTAACGGGACGAACACCGAACTGGACGAATTTCTAACTGGGAAAATTGCGAAAGGGATGAGTTGCCAACGGGACAAAACGCGAAGGGGGGCCATATACCTACGACAAAATCCCTGCCAAGATGACATTACTAAACGGTAGACCTAAGAAATTTATTATGCAGAAGCGACATGAATTTGAACATTCATTATTTATTGAAACTATACTTGTACTTATACACGGCCTCCGTAGCCTAGTTTCTATTCCTGGTAAGGGCATTTATTTGTGTGTTTATCACGAATTTCCTGAATTATGGACGTTTCCTATGTAAAATATGTATGTATTTATCTATATAAATATCGCCTAGTACCCATAGTACAAGCTTTGCTTAGTTTGGGGCTAGGTTGATATGTGTGAGATTATTCCCAAAATATTTATTTTATTTATTTATTATTATACAATATAATAAAAAAATACATATGTCAATATTTTACTGTTTGATGTAAGTAACAGTACGATATTACGTCGGATTAATAATTGATTATAATAACAAAAAAACTATGACATTTACTTTTTTCATCTTTAAATAAATGTAATATTGTCTTCTGTTACCGCGATTGTTATTCATTGAAATTAAACACTTTGATGATGATGACTTGATGAGTCATCATCTTAACCCTGTGAAAACGAGTGCTGTAAAGGGCTCGAAACGTAGGATCATGGTGTTAATAAACGCGATTAATCCGTTCTAAAGTGTTTAATTTCAATTTAAATAAATGTGTTTGGCACTGTTTGTGACTCAATTTTGTATTGTTAAGATTTTGTAATAAATATATTTATTGGTTTTTTTTTATAGGTGTAGTGGCAGAATGTCATAATGAACTTTAAATAAATTAGTTTCTTTTCTAAATTAGTTATCAACGAGTAACATAATTAAAGGTCATATATGTAAATTGATAACTCTATGTGAGAGACGAGGGATTCACAACAATTACCGAATTGTTAACTGATTTTAATCGTACTGTAGATTATGTTACAAAAGATTGTGTTATAAAAGTATGTAGCAGAAGGCTTAGTATAAATTTTTACTTGTCATATTTGACATTAACTTCTCGACCGCGTTAGCGTATCGAGGGGTCAAAATATGAAAGTTGCCGGACGATTTAAATAAATTGCTAACATAGCTTGAACTCTCGATACGCTAACGCGATCGAGAAGTAAATGTCGTATGATTTTATACTAGGCCTTCAGCAATGGTAATCATTTTAACACAGATTAGGACGTCATCGTCACCGCCTGAAAATGTTAGATTAGATTATAGGTTGCGATACAAATGAACATTTCTTTTTAAAATTATAAATCGCTGGCTTGTGACAAAAATACTACTTTTGTGATAAACAAATAAATTATACAAAATTAACCAGTTACAATAAATTGTCCCAAAGCTGGGCCTAAAGGCCCTGAACAAAATAAGCAGCTTACAAACAATGTACAAAAACCGGCCAAGAGCATGTCGGGCCATGCTCAGTGTAGGGTTCCGTAGTTTACCGTCCGTCACAATAGGTAACCTTAAAAAGTAACCCGACCCGACCCTATCAACTCCGGAAAAATCTTAACAGCGCGAAGTAAATTGGGTTACTAATTTATAAGTGCGGGATGATAAATTAAGTACTTACTCAACATATTTTTTTTTGCACATTCGGTGCAAATACAAACTTAATTTAATTTAATTTAATTTAACTTACGGCGGGGAGCGAGATGTAAATATATTTTTAAGTATATTGCTATTTTGTTTATGTGTTTTAGTTTTAATTTTATTTTTAGGCTTATTATTGTAATTGTGACCAACTTTGTGTGATTTTTAAGTTATTTATATTTATTATGAAATAAAGTTTTCTTTAATATTTAGACATTAATTTACAATTTTTCTAAAACCGTTCAACCAATCAGGTTCAAAATAATTTTCCAATAAATTCACATTCTAGGTTTGAAACGAAAAAAAAATCACCCCCACTTTACATGTACGGGAGGTACCCTAAAAAAAAGATTATAACCACTTTTTATTTGACCACTTTGGTGGCGTGACCGAGATACATATTCGTACAAAATTACAGCTTTCTAGTACTTACAGTCACTGAGATTATCCGCGGACTGACGGACGGACGGACGGACAGACAGACTTGGCGAAACTATAAGGGTTCCTAGTTGACTACGGAACCCTAAAAAAGACGTAATGGCAGGTGCTAAGAAATCACAGGATCCATGTAATTGTAATGCTACAAATATTGACAAAGATTTGCCATTAATTAAGAACTTATTTAGAGCAAAGGGAGATCAACATATAATTTACTTACCGACTAAACAGGCGATCACGCTTAAAGCTATTACTGCAGCCCTCATTGTCAGCGACATCTTTAATGCGCAAAGCCTAGCAGGCTCCCCTTATATACCTTATAGTGTATTCCCATACCTGAGTCGAATACTCAAAGGGACCAGCGTACGTTGACCGCCGGGCTCAACTCACGAGTGAGATTCAAAAATCGCACCCCTGAAGTTTCAAACCAACTGTTTGTAGCCAGAGCGTGAATTTAAACTGATTGGCTTAAACGATCGACTCGAATAAGGTCGAGTATTAGGAACATTTTTATTATTTTTCCACAGACTAAGTCAATAGCAAACAATCGAAAAAGCTGAACAAACTGTAGGTACATTTAATTTTTTTGGAACATAAAATATTCACGAAATTATTAAATTACTTACGAAAATACTGCGTAAGTATATGTTTTTGCATGAAACCTGCAGAAGTTGTGTCTGATATTTAATTTTAAATTAGTGTCAGTTATCGACTACAGACTCCATCTTCTCGTAAAATGGCCTTTAACCCATAATTTTAGTACGGTACGTAAAGGAAATAAAATTTTACAACTCCCAAGAGCGATATTATTTGTCGACGGTTAGAATACTCTTAGAACAAAGCGTAAAAAAAAAAGATAACAGATTTTGATATTGCTTTAGGAATTAAAAAAAAATTCGTTACCAACCTTTTAAATCTAAGGAAAAAATATACAAGAGGAAAATTTTTTCTTCAGATAATCGTATTTAACTATTTGAACGTCGCCTATCATTTAATAACATATTTGACCAGAGCTTATTTCAATATAATATGAAAACTTAAAAAAAAATATTACTCTTCGAAAACATTACGCAAGTGCTTTATGGTAACTGAAATGCATTTAATATTATTAAAGATAACTATTAGAGCCCATTTCTAACACATTCATCAATAGCTTAAATTTATGTAGACACTAGAATTAAAAAAAAATTCTCTTAGCCATAAAATTATTCTCATAATTTTCAAGTCAAGGTCATTAGTTCAAAATCATTTAAATAGTATGTATACGGAAAATCTAAGGATTTCATCGAAAGATTCATCTTTTATTATCTTATCAATTCTAGGCGTAATTCAAATGCTCGAAGCTACGCGCGGGAATTAATATCGCGTGTGTTTCGCGCGGAACGGGGGCGGTTTGACCAATCACATCACAGCCGGCGCGCCAGGCGCCTTTGCCTCTCGGTGAATCGGTACGTACATCGGTAGGTCGTTGTATTTGCACCTTGTCTCACTTGTCTGTCAATAACAACAAATAACATAACAATGATGTCGATAATATGACTACAACTGAGTGTTTACGCAAGATAGTTATATCAAAATGTCAATGTCGTGTGATAAAGTCTGGGTCGATGTCAGTGAAAAAGACTTAGATGTTTTTTTGCCGAAAGTGCAAAAAACATGGAGTTGTAAAAGACTTAAAATTTTGTGACGAAAAGTGCGATATTCATACATAGGTAAATTTAACAAAAACTACGTTTTTTTACCAGAATTAGTGCGCTGGACTTAGTCAAATTTTCGATGGTTGTTGTGCTATGATGACACCTACTTTTTATGTTAGTATCGTATAGAACACGCTAAAATAAGCATGTTTTGTATGGACAGTTTTTTTCTAAAATAAAAATTGGCCGACTTATTTGACCCCAAAGATGAACAATTTTAGATCTTAGTAAAATTTTCGATGGTTGTTGTGCTATGATGACACCTACTTCTTATGTTAGTATCGTATAGAACACGCTAAAATAAGCATGTTTTGTATGGACAGTTTTTTTCTAAAATAAAAAATGGCCGACTTATTTGACCCCAAAGATGAACAATTTTAGATCTTAGTAAAATTTTCGATGGTTGTTGTGCTATGATGACACCTACTTTTTATGTTAGTATCGTATAGAACACGCTAAAATAAGCATGTTTTGTATGGACAGTTTTTTTCTAAAATAAAAAATGGCCGACTTATTTGACCCCAAAGATGAACAATTTTAGATCTTAGTTAAATTTTCGATGGTTGGTGTGCTATGATAACACCTACTTTTTATCTTAGTATCGTGTAGAGCACGCTAAAATAAGCATGTTTTGTATGGACAGTTTTTTCTAAAATAAAAAATGGCCGACTTATTTGACCCCAAAGATGAACAGTTTTAGATCTTAGTAAAATTTTCGATGGTTGTTGTGCTATGATGACACCTACTTTTTATGTTAGTATCGCGTAGAGCACGCTAAAATAAGCATGTTTTGTATAGACAGTTTTTTTTCTAGAATAAAAAATGGCCGACTTATTTGACCCCAAAGATGAACAATTTTAGATCTTAGTTAAATTTTCGATGGTTGGTTTGCTATGATAACACCTACTTTTTATGTTAGTACCGTGTAGAACACGCTAAAATAAGCATGTTTTGTTTGAAGTTTTTTTTTTCTAAAATCAAAAATGGCCGATTTAGGGTAGAAAGGGGACAATTGAAACACGTTATAATTGAAACTATTCAAATATTTCGAAAACTATAATATCTACGCGTCTGACGCATCACTCTGAAAACATGGCCAGCAATGTTTGAATACTTGGCCAGTACCACTCGAGCGCCGGTGCGTTACGGGAGTATCCACGAGCCAAAACAGGTTTACGCGGTGTAAAATAAGTATTTGTGTTTTCGTATATTTTCTTATAACTTCGTTCACTCTTGTATTTTGACGAATTAAATTATGTAGGTGTTATATTTAAGAATAAACGAATGTTTTTAACAGCCGTTGATCAGCGTTCGAGTCTTTTTATATATAATATTTGACTTTGAACTGAAAAATGTGGTGTGTGGACGACAGAAACAAATTGAAACGTTTCAATCGTCCTCGCGTTTTAATCGTCCCCAAAAGTAACGAACTTCGAAATATAAATAAATAAATAAATAATAAATAAATAAATATTACAGGACATTCTTAAACAAATTGACTAAGTCCCGCAGTAAGCTCAATAAGGCTTGTGTTACGGGTACTCAGACAACGATATATATAATATACAAATACATAGAAAACATCCATGACTCAGGAACAAATATCGAAAAAAATAATAAATAATATAAGAATATAATATAATATAAGATTCTGATGCACAAGTTTGTTCTTTCATTTTTCAAATTCACTTGTACTCGTAACGTAGGATCGTGGTGTTAATAAACGCGATTAATCCGTTCTTCTCTTCTCTTCAGTGTTTAATTTCAATGAATAAAATCGCGGTAAGAGAAGACAATATTATTCACTTGTGTAGTTTTTGACCTAGTTGTTAAATTATAGATATTCGATGTTTTTTACACTGATTTTTTGAAAATATGTGACTTCTTAAAAAGGAGGTTCTCAGTTTGACCCGTATGTTTGTATTTATGTTTGTTTTGTACACGATTATCTCGCGTTCGGCAAAACTGATTTTGATGCGGTGAGCACAACTACTTTGTTTTATGTCACATAAAAAACATAATATGTTATTTTATTTTGGTATATCGCCATATAGCAACACTTGTTACAGAATGTTTTATATGTTGATTTGATATTTTTGACAAATAATAACACATATGTCAAGCATATTAATACATTTTTCATCACACCTGCTCGTAAATGGTGATATTATATGTAAGCATACTTACACTTAAAGAGCTGTATTATTCCCATGGTTTTAAAGGATTCTCATACTACTTTACCGCCCGCCCGGAGCTCGCGGAGGACCTGCCCCCCACGCGCTCGCAGCACGTAGTCACTCCGGAGTACTGTGGACTGTGCAACTACACTACCGCTTATCATTATTGTTTCTTTACCTGTATAGAGTTTATTTTTTTCCTCGCAAATGTGATGAAAAACATTGTGTGTACCACGGGCAGTAAGGGCATTACTAACACATGGCAGACTAACCATGAAGTTTTTGTGCGGACATCTTTCAACTCATAAAAATATGACGGTCACAGACGGTTAAAGGCAAATTGTTTTAATCGTCCCCACTCTACCCTATTTGACTCGAAAGATAGAAGATATTTTACGACAGTCAAATTTTCTAGCTGGCATCCCCGGTATAGTCGTGGCAGAGGCAGACCGAGAAAGAGATGGCGGAACGACTTGGATGCGTTTCAGCGGTATTGGTGGGATCTTGCCCAGCACAGGGAGGATTGGATAAGGAGAGGGGAGGCCTTTGCCCAGCAGTAGGACACAAAAACAGGCTATTAAAAAAAACAACAACGATGGGTATCGTGCTATGATGACACCTACATTTTATGGTAGAATCTTGTAGAACACGCTAAAATAAGCATGTTTTGTAAGGACAGTTTCTTTCTAAAATAAAAAATGACCGACTGATTTGACCCAAAAGATGAGCAATTTTATGTCTTGGTAATATTTTTGATGGTATGATTTTGACAGCGAGCGAGCAAGACCTTCTTGGGCAGAGCTTCGCTCCCGCCTTAGACTTCCAGGTTATTTATTTTTAATAAGGGAAGCGAAGCTCTCGCCTTAGTCGTCTAACCTAACCAAATCCGTGTCGATTCTGCCCCGGAGGATTTGCTCGCTCGCTGTCTAAAGTGACAACCAACAGCCAGCTGTGAAGTTATCTTATTTGGACGGATAAAAAAAAACCATCGTAGACTAAGGCGGGAGCTGCTCCTGCCGGGTGCAAGACCTAAACCACCAAACACCATGTGTCCCCCTAATTAAACAATGGCATATTTTGCCATTACCGTGTTTGTACATAAGGGATATATGCATTTTTGTAAACAACCACCAAACTTCATTCAAAACGCGAGGTGCAATTATGAATAACAGACAGACCCGACAAAACATTATGGATTTATTATACAAGCCACGTGCTCATAAAATGATTTATGATAAGAATGCTTTTAATATGTGTATAATTATTTATAATAAATTACCTGTTGACATAAAATTCCTGCAAGGCAATAGATTTAAGAATAAATTGACTTCTTGGCTTTTAGACCATTGCTTCTACAGTGTTAAAGAATATTTAGAATATAGCTGACATATTTATTTTAATTATTATTAATATTGAATTTTTATTGACATTTGCATTCATTACCTACCACAATTGTTTTTTGTTTTTATTTTTGGGTTTTGTTCATAATTTACACATTGTTTCATGCATTTTTATCTATCTTGACATATTTTTTATAATTTTAGATATTATTATTAAGACATAAAAGGTTAATATATTTGTATATAGTACTGTGAATACTGCACGCTATTCGAAATATTTGCACGCCTGCATGCAGGTTGAATGCACTGGACTTAACAATTCTAACTGTAAGACCCACTATACTGTGTTCGATGCAAATAAATACTTTGAATCTTTGAATTAAAATTGTTTATCTTTCAGGTCAAATAAGTCAGCCATTTTTGATTTTAGAAAAAAATTTTCATACAAAACATGCTTATTTTAGCGTGTTCTACACGATACTAACATAAAAAATAGGTGTCATCATAGCACAACAACCATCGCAAAATTTTACTAAGATCTAAAATTGTTCATCTTTGGGGTCAAATAAGTCGGCCATTTTTTATTCCAGAAAAAAAACTGTCCATACAAAACATGCTTATTTTAGCGTTTTCTATACGATACTAACATAAAAAGTAGGTGTCATTATAGCACAACAACCATCGAAAATTTTACTAAGATCTAAAATTGTTCATCTTTGGGGTCAAATAAGTCAGCCATTTTTTAGTTTAGAAAAAAACTGTCCATACAAAACATGCTTATTTTAGCGTGTTCTATACGATACTAACATAAAAAGTAGGTGTCATCATAGCACAACAACCATCGAAAATTTTAGTAAGATCTAAAATTGTTCATCTTTGGGGTCAAATAAGTCGGCCATTTTTGATTTTAGATAAAAACTGTCCGTACAAAACATGCTTATTTTAGCGTGTTCTACACGATTCCTCCATATAAAGTAAGTGTCATTATAGCACAACAACCATCGAAAATTTGACCAAGTAGTTACTTCTGGTAGAAAAACTAAGTTTTTTAAATTTACTTATGAATATCTCACTTTTTGTTAAAATAAAATCGAAGTCTATTACGACTCCTATGTTTAAAAAAAATCTAAGTCTTTCACTGCGTACCCTTTGAAAGGGCACATCGTCTGTCTAATATCGGTCTAAATGAGGTTTCTTTAGAAATAGTGATTAAACAGTATTTGAATAAATAATTTTATACTACGCGTGCATTTAATATTTTATTTAAAGAAGAAAACAATTTTGCTTTAGGTACCAATATGGATTACAATTTAAAATTAACAAATTAATATTTACATTACAGATCATAATTTAATACGTAGCACAAACGAAATGTAAGAAACGCGTTGCGTAATCGTGATCTGATTGGTCGCACAGCACGGGCCGTAGCGCGATAGACTATCCCGCTCAAATCTCTTCGAGTTCGAATTATGATGCGAACTGATAAGATCATAATATTTAGAGCTATTGATGTATTTCTTATAATTTCGGTGTATGCATTTCTATAATACTAATGAACAAAATGTACCAACTTGAAAATTTCTAGATTTTTATTGAAGTTAACAGAAGACCTTAAAAGTTGAATTCTTCATATAAATTGAAACTATTGATGAATACGTTAGACATGGAACCTATTCGTTATCTACATAATTTTTTAACACATTTCAGGTACTTGGATGTACTTAAGTATTTTTTTGGAGAAAATATGTAGGTTTTTCTCGCTTCAAGAAAGCTTTCGACAAATTTGTTATAAAATGACAGGTGACATTCAAATAGTTTAATCCAATAATATTAAGATAGAAAATATGACTTGCATAATCTTTCCTTGATTTTACACGCGTCGGTAACAAATACCTATATTTTACCCAAAGCTTTATCTAAAACAGTTAGACAATATTTTTCTCGATTAGTCTAAAGTGTACTCTAATAGGTAATTAAAAAAAAATCGACTTGTGAGTTATGTTGTGTTTAGGGGTCATTATAGTCTTCGCGTATTCGCCTATTTGTTACAAAATTGTGACAAGAGGTAGTGCCTACTTGCAGATTACGTTTGTTGGTTGACAGTGACGGGTACGTTCGGGAATTATAAGCCATTTTTTTAAAGAACGACGACTGGCTGTAAGCAAAATGTTTGATACTTTAGTCTCATCAAGTTTCATAATAAACTGGTCCTTTTTAAAGCTGGCCAAATATGACGCATATTTACCCTGCGTAATAAACACAAATCTATTGACACCTAAATCACCTAATCCAAGAAAATGGGCTTAGTAGCATTGATGATACTGTGGAACACGTGACATTACACAAATCCAAAACAGGCTGCTAAAATAATCCCTTATCACATGTAAACATCAAAAGATGACATTCTTAGGCTGCGTTTTACCAAATTTTTATTCCGATAATAACGCTTACTCTCAGATGGTAACGTCAAATTACTTACTATGAGATTTTGGCATTAGTATCAAAGAGTAGCGTTACTCTTGGTTTAAAAGTTTGGCCAATAAGTAATTTGTCGCATATAGCTATAGGATAAGTAGGTTAAGGCTGGATTTGACCAAACTTTTTAATCAAGGGTAACGCATACTCTTGGATACTAATGTCAAAATCCCATAGTAATTTGACGTTACTATCTGAGAGTAAGCGTTATTCTCGTAATAAACATTTGGTAAAACGCAGCCTAAGTCGATCAAGTAAGTTAAGTAAGTCAATCACTTCAAATATATATGTTGTTTTTGTTCATTATTTTACCAATCCCAAAAGAAAGATTGGCCCATATATTGTACACTTGATGTCTTTATTTCTCAAACGATCCCAAAAGAGAGATCGTTTAACGTTTTATTGTTTTTATTACTACTAAAATGTGATAAATAATACTAACATACTAACAATGTTCCAAATAAATAACCTTATTCCTCACCAAACGAAATGATGTAGTCGTAAGCTTATTGAGGTAATAAACGATCAGCAACCTAGTATCGTCCACCTACCTATATAGTAGACGCGGGGACCATACAAATAAGGGCCCCCTTTGCCCTCAAATTTAGTCTACAAGTCTTCTACAACACAGCAACTCCCACGCCTCTCCACATTAGGCGCCCACGCGCATTTCTCCTGGTATCCTGGTAACCTGGTAATAAGGCGGTATCTGCGGGCAACGGCAGCTGAGCATCACCCGGGGCAACGGATCTTCTATCTGCATATTTTATATGGAGAATTAAGTCCGCACTCCAGAGTGGTCCTTCAAGAGCCGGATAAGAAGAACCTGGCCCAAAGAAGAAAGAAAAACGAACGCGCTGATTGTGACGCTACAGTCCTCTCGGACCTGAAGAAAGAAACAAGAACGCGCTGAGTGCGGTGCTCAGTTTGTTGCAAAACTTGACGCGCCTGCCCGCTTTAGCGGAAGAGCCCTCGCATGACACATAGCTCTGCTTGGTGCTGCCCCTTGTTACCAGCTCTGCTGGACGGTCCATTCGTGTTGAGTTCACTCCACGTTTGTTGACCTGGCAACTTTCGTTGCATACGTCACACGGTTGACGTCAACAGACTGCCGTCAAGCGCTTTGGCATTGCACTTAGCCTTTGCGGGAGACACAGTGAAGGATCTACGCTGAAAAGTGAGTCCAGTAGGGATTTAGGGCGCAGACGTTGCACTAAGTGGCGTCTGTAGTTAGGATTTTAGGTAGGTTAGGGAACCCCACGTGCGTCCAAAAAGAAGAAGACGTCCGACAAAGGAGGCAAAAACTTGCGGTCCCGCAAGCTGAAGGAAGACGCCGCAGGGAAGAGCTCTTCAGAAACTAATACATGGAGCAAGGGCACCGGCGACGACTACTACGAGCACGATGGCCGTGATAGTGAAACGCACGATTCGCGGTCGAATAGCGAAAACGCGTGCTCCTTCGTACAAGGACGACGACTTAGATCGTAGGTACAGTAGTTAGGAGTGCACCGAGCACCCTAAAAAACGTGCCGAGACGCCGCGTAGAAAGTGATAACGGCGATAAAATCAGTGTCCGCCGCGATAACAGTGCTCGCCGCCAACGTGACCGCGAAGTGCCGCCGCGTTCGAGGAGGCTACCAAATTGAACCTGCAGGCCGCCAAAATTGGGGCGCGATCTGGCAGGGGTAGCAATGACTCCGACTCTGTTCACAGCGTCCACCGTGTGAGAAGTTGGGTAGAACAACAGTCACAGAAAGCAACACCGAAAGAGACGCGTAAAACCATTTTCCCGCCAAAAACTAGTATCGCGATGCACCGTAAAGAGCAAACCTACCACTCGCACTTGCCGCCCCCGCTAGAAGTCCCTATACGCAGTATGCCCCCATAATACACCGGCCCGCGCCGGAGTTACCTCCATTCGACGGTAATATAACCGAATGGATCGCGTTTAAGGCAGAATTTACTTAGGTATTTAATAATATAAAAGTTGCCGGATGAGTTAAATAAATGGCAAACATAATTTGAACTCTCGATACGCTAATAACGCGATCGAAAAGTTAATGTCGTACAATTTTATACTAGGCCTTCTGGTGAATTTCGCTGTCAAAGTAAAGAATTACGTGGCAGCTGCTGAGTCTATAAATCAGACCGACCATCTTCGAAGTCCTGAGTTAGTAAACATCTTTAACTATATCTATAGGTAAGTGTCTCAGCGCGCTTATCAACAAGTGGGCAGATTATATATATGAACATAGCGATACAGTATACAAAGCTAAATTGCAGTTATTTCATGAGTTCCTGGCGTTCCTGCACAAAGAAGCTACAAAGATAGCAACCACTGGTGTAACTCATATTCATTCTCAAAATGAACATAAGTTTCCTAAGAAGATGGAAGACCGGAAACTTCCAAGTTCACCCCGTATTAAATAACGATAGTAATACTAACACGAAGTGCAAATTTTGTAAAGTGTCTTATCTTATCATCCTCTGACTAATTGCATTAAATTGAAACGTGCGCTACGCAAGGACAAATGGCGCTTTGTTAAAGTAAATAGAATATGCCATAAGTATAAGTGCGTGTTGCTAGGCCACGGAAAAGAAACCTGTCCGGCCGCATCGTGCAATACCGACGGCTGCGGGCTACCCCACCACCGCCTACTCCACTGGCGGACCAAACCTAACACGGCCATCGCAGCGCCACGCAACGCAATACCAGCACCAAACGAAGACCAAAATAATACGCCAACATTAAGTGTGCCAGATGAATCTGCCAATAATAATTCTACTACTGAGATCCTAACAAATACTGTGGTACCCAGTGCCAGTGTATACCTAAAGTCAGTATGATATCACCTGATCTTGCTAAGGCTACATTCACACGGCGACTATTCGATTCGATATTTTCTCGCATACGGTTTTACCGTATACGGGACGGCCATTCACACGGTGCGAAGTCCATTCGGTTTTTTCACATATGCGGTCTCCCCGTATACGTAATAGCCGTTCACAAGGCGTCTATTCGATGCAACCTGCCGCCACATCATCACCATGAGTCGTTGAGTGCACGCCGATATGGATCCCCGTATTTCAATTCTTTTATATTGGTATTTGAGGAGGAGGTATCGGCGCTCGAGAAAATATTGGATCCATCCTATATGTATATTAAAAACGGGATTGCACCGAGAAAGAAGATTTGCATCGTTTTTCAAGACCTAAGAAATGATGAGCGTGTCTTTTATAATTATTATCGAAAGTCAATCTTATAGTCAGCTTTGGCAATCGGTCCTCCATCATGACCTTAGCAAACGACTATGGAGCGTATAGGGTAGACCGGGGACAATTGAAACAATTTGCCTTTAACCGTCTGTATTTTTATAAGTAGAAAGATGTAGACTCAAAATTTTTCCTGTTAGTTATCTGGTCCCTAAATAAAATGTATTCGGACGGTCTATAATCCATAGATTTTTGACAATGATGTAATAAAGAGAATGGGGCAGTGTGGTTCAATTGACCCCACATGACTGTCGATTGAAACACTATGTGAGGTTAATTGAAACACTCAAATATATTCGGCACAATGAAGGTACTTATAATTGTTTTAATCTTTTTCATAACTGCCTCTGCATATTATGAGCTCATCAAAAGTTCGCAAGCATAACATGAACATTTCTCAATTTATGAGCATCTGAAAAAGTCGATAAAAAATAGTTGAAAATATAAAGAATAGGACTTTGTCTTCTTTATCGCTGCTACGTTATACATTTACCTAAACCAAAGCACAGAATAAATAATACCAAAGTTTTAATGCAATTCTAAGATATAACGTTATAGAATCGCAGAAAACAAGCATAATTATGTTTCATACAAACCTAGACAACGAGTGATGCAGACATCGGGATGTAAAATTAAATATATGCCTGTTTCCGCTGAGGTATATACATATAGTGCTTTCCTCAAACATGCGAGCAAATAAAATAAAAATATAAAGAAAAAGTACAAGAAATTTACTATCGGTAACTTATACAGTAAGCAAAAAACAATGAATTTATTGAAAAGTAAAATTTACATTGATCATTTTTCCAAAATAGTGGTCGCATTTTTGTTGGCCTTCCAAATCATAAATAGGTCGTAATAGTACATTGTGCATCTAGCGCGGTAAGAAGGGCATTACTGACGAGGGTCTATTGAAGCCCGACGCCGTAGGCGGAGGGCTTTAAATGACCCGAGTTATTAATCCCCTTACTGCCCGTGGTAC
Organism: Lathronympha strigana; assembly: GCA_949128165.1. Classification (NCBI taxonomy): domain Eukaryota; kingdom Metazoa; phylum Arthropoda; class Insecta; order Lepidoptera; family Tortricidae; genus Lathronympha; species Lathronympha strigana. The sequence goes on along the minus strand of OX421907.1, from coordinate 5,404,106 downwards.
ACATAATGTTTTTCATCACATTTGCGAGGAAATAAATAAACTCTCTATACAGGTAAAGAAACAATAGAATGAATTGATAGAATGATCAGCGGTAGTGTAGTTGCACAGTCCACAGTACTCCGGAGTGACTACGTGCTGCGAGCGCGTGGGGAGCGGATGCTCGGGGAGCTCCGGGCGGGCGATAAAGTAGTATGAGAATCCTTTAAAACCATGGGAATAATACAGCTCTTTAAGTGTAAATATGCTTGCATATAATATCACCATTTACGAGCAGGTGTGATGAAAACCCTATTATATTTCTCTTTTGACTTCGCAGGGAGCAAGTTATTTAACACTAAGTTTGCTTCTGCTTTCAAATCAGGTGGGGTGCAGTCTATTTCTATAGTTTCATCACTCGAACTCGTATTTAAACGATGTAATTTTACGTAACACAACAAACTAAGTTGCCCGCCTTTTGTATTTATTTTTATTTTTAACCATAGACCAAATACAGTAACTACGCGCATGCGTGATTGCGCGCGCACTCTGTTACTAAATTAAGGCCTCTCCACATGACTGTTTCAACGAGCGGTTTTGGTTGGCTCATTGTGTGTGTTCCTTGGCCCTTTCGTGTTGTATGCAATTTTGAGCATTTTAAAAGTTTAACGCAGCGGAATAAAATGGATTTTCATACATTTATTTTACTCCTAGGAGTAAAATGAGGCATATCTCGTCTTCTATTTAGGAATAAAATGCGGTCTTTTTGTAGCATGTTTGAGAAAAATTGTTTTATTATGTAAACATAAACATGTAGGGTCTGTCCGCCTTGACGGACATTATCAAATTAAGGGTTAAGAATGAGTAAGATTGTAAGAAGAAAATTGTATATAGTTCTTCGGATGACTTCCTGGTCAAAATCGTATACTGCTGATGAAGGACAAGTACGTAACTTTTTAATTCTCGGTGAGGTGAATTTCTTTGTTGTTGCGAATTTCTCACTATTGCTCTCCGACACAATGTTATAAACAGTAGAGAGACAAACACCTGTAGCTTTTTCAACTAACTGGGCAGCGGTTTAAGGGGAATTTAAAATTTTCGTCTGTTCAAATTCAAAATATTTATAAGAGTTAAAAATAATTTGCTTACTTTGACTCTCAATCGGACCAAAATTACTTACTTACTGCCATATTTTTCGAAAATTATGTAACATACACTTAGTCGTACGGGCTGACAATAAATTATTCTGATAATTGTGAGAATACAATAAAATCAGACGTAAAAATATATGCAAAACGTAAATAATATTCACAATCTGACACTGACATTATTTTGGTATTACTTCTTCAATATATAACAAACCTCTTTTATGCTGATAGTACGAGAAAATAGAAAATTCAAATATAGAATGCCTGTAAACATATAATACTACTACATATGCAATTCCATGCTCTCGTTAATTTATCTATACACCGGCGCCATCTATTCGCGTGAATTTGAATCGACTAAATTTGACACAGCAAAGGCAGAATGGATTTATTGCTATATAGATGTCGCAGATCGGCTGGCCGCATTTGAATTAATAAGAACAGGTTATTCATATTAATTTATTCATGACAATTCGTGTGCAATGCGCGCTGCGACGTAGACGCATTGATGAATAATTAAATTAAATATTTAATTGCGAAATTAGCGCGGCCCGGCCGCCGCTAACGACGTGACGCGATGTGCGCTTTAAAACAAAGTGCGCCCGTCGTGAACGAGTTCCTGGCCTTTCTGCACCAGAAGGAGAAGGTGGTGCGGGAAGGAGGGATGGACTTGGAGACCGTTGTACGGTTCAGCTCCTGGGCATCGAATTTCACCGTCGATGATTAATGTACAGCGAAGCAAGGACTGTTTGATTACCTAGGAATCGCCGGCACGTATATTCCCCACCGAAGAGGGGACGAAAGAGGAGAGAAAACCTTTGGGGATGTTGTAAAAATCCTCAAAGAGTACGAAGGCCGCCTTCCAGAGTTCGTGGTGACGGAAGCTAGCCTGCCGTCTGATCCTCCGGATGACGTGGACGTTCGCAGCTTGTTGAAGGAAATCGTGGCCCTGAAGACATTAAGTCTTGCCGAAGTTACCGTGAAGTTTGATGCTGCCCAAATTACTATTGCCGAGTTACGCAATGAAGTCACCAGGATGTGAATATTTTTTTAAGTTACAGACTTAAAACTTCGTTTATAGACTCTTTGATACTATACAAGAAAAGTATATTTAGAGTCTTTCAAAATTCATCCCCTAAGGGATAAAAAAGGGGTTGAAAGTTTATATGGGGTGTGAATAATTTTCCAGGTTGCAGGCTTGGAAACTTCGTTTATACACTTTCTGATAATATATGAGAAAACCGTATTCTGTCGTTACTTTTATTCCGACGAGCACTTGGGCCGTCGGTGGTGTCCAAGGTCTAACCTTGGAGCAGAAAGGTGGCCACCGGAACTTAAAAATGAGTTGATGTAGGTAGGTAATACCCTCGTGTTTGGACTCGTAAGTTTTGTTTTGGTGAGCACTTGGGCCGTAAGTGGTGTCCAAGGTGTTAATGTTGTTTAATATAGCCATCACTAAAATACTACATTTACAGCCAAACTTTGAGAAAAAAAGTTACAACTTGCATTACGTACGATGACAATACTGGTGAGTACCCACCAAAATCGCAAGACGGAAGGTTCGGCCAGGGCCGAGAATCTCGGCCCCTTTTGGCCGAGAGCCGAGACCAAGATCTCGGCTCGAATTTTGACCGAGACTACGGAGACCGAGACCGAGATCTCGGTCGGATTTTACTGCGTAGTACGTAGGTACCTAAGTGTTATTTTAAACTTCAAGCTTCTATAAAATTATGAGGTGTTTCTATCAAAAACTTAGCTGTAAAGTTGTTTTTAAAAGGAAACACTTTATGATTTTAATAAAACGCTGCAACTGTGTAAATACTGTTATTGAATTGAAGCCATATGCGGGTTGAAATTGGAAATTCATATTATTTTTTATTTCTCATGCTTTAAAAGTGAGTTATTGTTTGTCATAAAGCACACATTTCCGCCGCCGTAGGAAATCACAGGTATAATTTTTTTCTTAATATATTTTCATTTCACCTCCTACGTCAAATGCATCTCCATAGGGAAAATAATAAAGCCCGCGCAAGGCCTGACCTATCCAATAACGCGGATCACAGGCACATTAAAAAAAACCTAGGCTAATGCCCCTAAATCCACCAGCCCTACTTTTGCATGAGTTTCCAGCTGAATTTGACGTCCAATCCGCCTGGAGAGAAGAACGGACAGCAGATGCGGAGAAAGTGGAGTTATTCGAGTGAATCGCCTTGGTCACTACGGGCTGGCTTGCTGTTCGGGCGCCGGCCGCATACCTCGTCATTCTGCTCTGGACGACATCCTGAGATACGAATAAATATAGCTGTCTCACCGCCCAGTACGAATTTGTACCATTCGGCGTCGAAACGCTCGGACCGTGGGGCAAGTAGGCGCGGGGGCTACACAGAGCACTCGGGCAGAGGCAACGGGTGATCCTCGCGCGGGCAGCCTGCGTGTTGGGCACCAACCATGCCCAGCAATACTGAATTAGATTTTTAAGGTAGTCAGTTTTATTTTTATTTCTGTTTTTATTAAGGTATTTTTAAGGTAGTTTTTGTATTCTTAAGGTAGTTTTTTTTTTGTTTTTAATTTTTAGGTACTAACTTATTATTTATAATATTGTCTACTGTTACCGTGATTGTTATTTATTAATTATAATAAAAAAAATTGACATTCTATTTTTTTTTATTTTTTTATTATAGGTTTATCAACAGTTATTACATTGATACTTTGAAAATTACATACGTGAGTTATTCTTATGCTAAATGTATAACTAATTACTGATAAACACAGCATGCAAGAAAGAACAAACAATTTTCCGCGATATATGAATCTATATATATGTTATCTTAAACTTACTTAAATTAAATATGTATATAATTTAAGGTTCCAAATTACGCGCATTAATGTATAAATAAACATTCATTTATAATATTGACTTCCGCAGTTGACATTTTTACATTTATTTAAATATTCACTTCACTTTGCTTAGTTGTGCCATCAATTACTTACGAGTACTTACACATTTTGGAGTTTGGGCGTCGTAGCCTCATCAGCTCATCACATGCTTAGGCTAATGGACACCGAGCGCGCGGCGATTACTTAAGGTATCTTAGATTTAACGTGTTTTTAATACGCCGATAATACTTTTTTAGATAGAGCAAAAAAAAGTTTATTTTCTTCTTCTCAATATTTTTGTCGGTCCTAAGGCCGAAAAGTATGTAGGAACAATTAGATTTAGATATTGTAACGATGGACGTTAATTTGCATGAGTATAAAATGGTAATGATAGTAGTAATAAGTTGCGCTCTAAAAATGCACATGTTATATTGCGCGCGATTGTACTATGTTGATACAGGCTGGGAAGACACGACGATCCTTCTCGCAAAGGGGGTGTCGCGAATAGCTTTAGGTTAAGTTTGTATATATAATTAAGATTAATCAGTTTTAATAAATATGTTGTTTTTATTTATCATTTGACCAATCCCATAAGAGAGATTGGTCCACATATGTTATAATTGATGTTCTTGCTATTATTTACCATCCCATAAGAGAGATGGGTCTATATCATGTATACACCGATCCCGTAAGAAAGATCGTATGATTGTGTCAATCAAAGATTGACAATGTGTTTATTGTTACTATTACTAAACGTAACACTTATTTAAATGAATACTAATGTTCCTAAATAAATAACATTAACCCTATACCTCCCCGATTTACATGTAATAATCGTAAGCTTATTTGTTGCAATAAAGATGCGCAAGCTAGTATCGTCCACCCACCTATATGGTAGACGCGGGGAGTATACAAATAAGGGCCCCCTTTGCTCTTAAAGTTAGCCCACACCCTATCAGGGCCGGAGTCCCGCAAGGCTCCGTCCTCTCTCCTACGCTCTATTCGTTGTTCACGAACGACTTACCTAGGCACCCGCGTGTCGAACTAGGGTTGTTCGCGGACGACACCGCGCTCTATACGACGCACACTCGCTACGACCTTATTCGGAAATACCTCCAGGATGCAATCTTTGACCTAGGCCAATGGTTTCGTCTTTGGCGTATTGAAGTGAATCCGGATAAGAGCGCAGCGATAATATTCCACCCAACAGACAATATGCCGTTGGACTCGAGGGTGGAACCGGTTCGGCTTTTCGACCAACGCATCCCGTGGGTCAATGAGGTGAAATACCTCGGCGTTACTCTCGATCGTAGACTGACTTTCCTTAGCCACATCCGTAGGGTACGAAGAAATGCGAGCTTCGTACTAGGTAGGCTTGGGGGGATGATCAACAGGTTTAGTAAGATGTCGCTTAGAAATAAGCTGACGCTTTACAAGACGTGTGTTCGTCCCATACAAGACGTGTGTTCGTCCCATAATGAGTTACTCAAGTGTGGTATTTTCCCACATGAGTAAGGCACGTCTCAAGCCGCTTCAGGTCGTACAGAATCGTTTCCTCCGTAGGGCGACTGGTGCCCCGTGGTACCAGACGAACCTCAGTCTGCACCGCGACATGAAGCTTAACTCCATGTACGGTTTCTTTAAGCAAACTGCTCGGCGTTACTTTGATAACGCCTCCCATCATAGGAATCCACTAGTCAGGAATGCTGCCAATTATTTGCCAACTCCTCCACCACCTCCGGAACTTCTTGCTCACGATTCACTGATTAGGGGTCGCTCAGTCCGGCGACCTAGGCACACACTCACGGACCCGGACGACGAAATCGCAGCCGACTTCGAAAGAAGGCGCGCTGCGATATCGTCGCCCGACGCGCCGCGTACACACCAGCGTCCCCGCCGGCGGGGTCGCCCACCCCGCGACATAGACACATTCAGTCCGTTATCGACCCGGTACCGCCGCGTACCGGATAGCATCAATCCGACCGCGATCGGACCTAGCTGAGTTTCTTGCTGGAATCTTCTCGGCTAGGTTAGGGGTAGCGAACCAGCAATAAAACTCCCAGTAGCTAGTTTTCTTACACACACCTCAGATTTGGTTGGACTCGGTCCAACCGATCTCTCTGGAGCGCAAACTCAGAAGGAGTATTCCAGAGTAGTAAATATCGTGTGATGTCGTGGAAGGGTCCTGGATTTTCCCCAGGCTACCATCCCACTTCACAGTCCGTACGCTCCAAAGCTCAGTGCATGGAGCCCCTGCCAGGTTCAAAAAAAAATAATCTTAAAGTTAGTTCTACAAGTCACTCTACAACAACTCCCGCGCCTCTGCTTATACGGCGCGCTTAAAACTTACTATGAGTTTTATTTCATCCAACCTGGTATCCTGGTAACAAGGCGGTAACAAGAGGCAACAGGCAGCTGAGCATCGGCCAGAGCAACGGGTCTTCTATCTGCATAATTTTATGGAGATTAAAGTCTGCACTCCACAGGGGGGTTGGTTTAAGTGGTGGAGAATCGATTCGTAATGTTTAGATTTTTGTTACGAACAATCAGTAAAAATATTAATATTAATTAATGTTCTTCTTAGTGACAACCCTGCTATTACTACGTACTATCTACCTACATGTAAGTGTAATGTGACACTTTATGTTTACAAAAATATTTACTATGAAATATTACGGGTAGAAATGTTATTTTGGTAAATGTTACTGACCCTTGTGTTATTGTTACATGTTATTGAACCTAATGAGGGTTGTCACTTGGAGTATTTTGCATTAAAAGTTAACTGCCTATAACTTAAAAACGCTTACGAATATGAGCCTAGTTTCTTTAGAGGAAATACAGTACTAAATCTAAAATAAAAACAATCCCCCTTTTGCGGAAAGGATCGTCGTGCCTTTCCACCCTGTATAACCAGCTCATCATACCCAGAAAATATTGCCGGTTGTGAAAGATACCCCTGTATTTCGGCGTAAGTAGGTACTTACCGATTAAACTTGTACCTAGAAAATTGGGAGTGTTTTCCAAAATTACTGATAGTATAGGCATTAGGCACATAAATTAAATAATCACCACATACTTAGGTACGTGACAGACAGAGAATGTATGCTTAAGTATACGAAATTGTGTTCGTCATTCAGACTAAAAGTTTTCATTGGCGTCGTTCCATTCCAGCCTGAATGCTGGTGGGGACAGGAGAGTTCCATTTACGGATGCCATTTGCGTTAATGGAACTCTCAACCATGCAGCCATGCTATGCCTGTTGGTGCAGTTGGTGCCAATGCTTTATTTATTATAATCTCCCCAACGAGGGCGCTACTGGACGGTCGACGAACTCTTAATGTTTCTTGAATTGAAGATTTCCGGAATAACAGAAATATATTTAATCTTTTGCTTCAAGTAACTATTAACTTTACATAAATAATAATAAGTTATTATACGGGACGTAGCTATACAGCAGAACGGGATGGCAGTATTGCGTAACGCCTCTTACTCATAACTGCGGCCCTTATCATCGCCCATCATGGCCCGTTGTGTGGAGCGGCCATTACAATACAACTGTGTGCGTACCATGAGTTGCAGTCGCAATCGAATGCAACTGCAATATACTGCTTGTTATATATAAATATATACGTAATTTATTATAACTTGTTGTATTTTACGTACTTAAGTACTTCCTTGTTGTTTTGTACATTATTGTATTTGTTGTTTGTCTATCTAGAACTCGAAGATTCTCCTCTCAATTACTCAAAGGTTAGCTGGAAGAGATCCCTTATAGGGATAAGCTCGCCTTTGTACCTTTGTTCATATCAAAATGTTTATTTTTACTATATTTGTGTACAATAAAGTGCTTACAAACAAACAACTACATGATACGCACACTGTGTGTTTGCCACGCACGCATAATGGCCGTATTCGATAGCGACCGCGGCGCTCGAAATAATGTCAGTCACGTTCCTACCATTACTTTGGCAGGAGCGAGACGGACATATCCCCGAACACCGCAGACGCTATCGAATACGGCCATTATGGCCACGTACAACTCATGGTAAGCACACTGAACTTGGTCGCGTGCGCGTGAACATTTGGGGTTCAAGTAGGTTGGTGACACTTGGCGCAACGTGTACTCTTATGCTTTTGTTATTTTGAAAAGACATTGTCTTCTATACCTATATCCTTGAATTATTTTTCCATGGCAATACGTTGCTAGGTAAATTATACCTCTACAATATGAAGAAAAGCAACCTGTGCACATATTTACTTAGAGTATTATTTATTAAACAAAGGAACATCTGTATCTTTTCTTTCTGCAATTGTCGGAATTGAAAAGGACATTTTCGTGGTAACTATACAGGGTGACTTCAAAATGGTAATACAAAATCAATGTTTTACACACATTTCCCCTAAACTAAGCCTCTCAATTAAGTATCATGCTTTCAAAATAATCTTAAGAATATTTTTTGTAATTTTTAATTTATCCCATTTTGTTTGACTTAACATGGTTAACCTACCATAATAATTAACAAAGAAGTTTAAAAAATCACTTTCCTCTTTGGTTGTCAATCACCTACCATGGTATTTATGAAGAAAACGTGTTTTGATTAGTAATTGACACTTGTCAAAGAAAATAAGATTGATTTACGGTAATATTTTGATTTCACTATTAAATGAAATGCCTCGACCTTATCCTTATACTAATATTCAAAAGATGGATATGCTTGATTTTTATTTAACATCGCGAAGTAAGTACTGTGCGAGCTCAGGTATTATTTAACGAACGTTACCCTGATTGTCCAACACCTACACGTGTGTTAATAAACATACCATCCAGAATTTACGAGACTATGGTCAGTTTGCAGTTCCGGTGCATGCTCAAGCTCGAGGCCGACGATCGCGGTATTCACAAGCTTTTCGGAGACGAGTGCTCGAGTATTTTAACCACAACCCAGAGGCTAGCACAAGGGACGCTGCTGCGAAATTCGGCACGAGCCAATTGTTTATTTGGCGGCTAATGAAAGCTGAAGCAAAACATCCGTTTAAATTTCAAAGGGTTCAGGATATCGTATTAGCAGATTACCCTAGAAGAGTTATTTTAGGTCGTTGGCTGCAGCAAAACTTACACTTAAATATCTTATGGACCGACGAGGCAACTTTTACAAGAGTCCGCATGTTTAACGTCCACAATGAACACTGGTGGGCTGATCGTGATGCAAATCCTCATGTAACTCGCCGAGACTCTTACCAGACTCGTTTCTCTGTAAACGTTTGGGCAGGCATTCTGAACAATTGTGTAATTGGCCCATTTATTAACGGGAACTTAAATGGACCGAAATATGAAGATTTCCTGAGAAACGTGTTACCGATTTTGCTACAAGAGGTGCCGGAGCGAAATTTGGATAATCTTTATTTTCAGCAAGAAAGTGCGAAATTGTTTGGACAGATGACATGAGGTGTCCCTGAGAGATGGATTGGACGCAATGGTCCAGTCGCATGGCCGCCTCGACAGTCCCGATCTGACGCCACTCGACTTCTTTTTGTGGGGCGAAATCAAAAGGAGAGTGTACACACGGGAATCTAATACCGTCCATGAACTTCGCCAAAAGATAATTCAGGCGTTTGATTCAGTAAAAACCAATGAATTTATTCTAGGCAGACTCAAGATCAACCATAGACGGCGGGCGGACTTATGTGTCCGGGAAGGCGGTGGTCATTTTGAACACATCTTAAATTACGTTTAGGAAAAGTAGGTTCACACTTATCTACTTAAACGTAGACATTTTAAGCTTGTAATTTACGGTAGTTTAGGTAAATTAATAAATGATTTTATTTAAACTAGCTCCGTTTATTATTTTCACAAATTTATCAGGGTACTTAAAACTAAACAACAAACAAGTTAATATTGTCTTCTGTTACCGCGATAGTTATTCATGGAAATTCATCGCGTTTATTAACACCATGATCCTACGTTTCGAGCCCTTTACAGCACTCGTTTTCGCAGGCTTAAGATGATGACTGAGCCCTTAACCCTGTGAAAACGAGTGCTGTAAAGGGCTCGAAACGTAGGATCATGGTGTTAATAAACGCGATTAATCCGTTCTAAAGTGTTTAATTTCAATGAACAAACAAGTTAGTTATACGAGTGTCGCTCATAGTGATATCGATAATAACTTGCTTTGATGATAACATCGAGTGACAGGTATGACAGTTAGGTATTGAATGTAGTGTAACAACACTTCGGAACTTTAAATATGTGTTTTGTTAGAAAATTTGCGATAATTAAATACAGCTAATTTTAACGACGGGGTGCATGTATTATATAGTTTGGCATTAACTGAGCCACAACCAAGTGTTTTGTATTACCATTTTGAAGTCACCCTGTATTGTATCTAGGTATTATGAAAGGTTATATAAAAGGGCTCGCACGTATTTTTCTTCAATAAACTTAATCATGATTAAAACATCAGCGATAATAATCGTTGAACGAACTATTTTTCATTCTTTTTACAAGGTATCGTTTAAATATATAAAAAAAAATGTTTATTTCCAGATTTTTTTTCTACAGTAGACAATGCCTGGATGGAAAGGCAATGCCTGGCCACGTGGTTTGAAAATTAGAAAAATACTAAGTACTAACATTGCTCAAATTCAACATACGTAGTGCGGTCCAAAAGTTTCCGGTCGGTTTAAGTCTGCCTTTAAGTTTGGAAAACAAATAATAGTCACTCAGGGCCAGGTCAGGGCTAAAGGGTGGGTCACGAACTTCCTCGAAGCCACACTTAGCACACACACAACAGCAGCCTTGGTGATTGAAGCGGTATGAACGGGAACATTTTCGTGGAGTAGCCGCACACCTCTGCTAAGTTTACCTCGACGTTTTTCCTTGATTGCCTCTCGTAATTGTTTTATAAGGGTAGCATAATACCTGCCGTTCACAGTGGTATTACGGTCTTTTATGTGTGTCAACAGTATTCCGTGACAATCCCAGAATATGGTAGCCATCATCTTTTTGGTGGATTGCGTAACCCTGGCCTTCCTAGGTGGCTTTTCACCAAACCGACGCCCCTCCATCGATTCCCTTTTGGAAAGGGGATCATAGTATAAAACCATTGTTTCGTCCCCAGTAACAATTGACTCCAAAAACTCTCTCCGTATTTTTTATAAGCATCTGAAACTTCCTGAGAGCATGCTATTCGTTCACTTCGTTGAAAGCTCGAAAGAAGTTTGGGCACCCACCTGGCACTAACTTTATTCATGTGAAGATGTTCATGAAGAATCCTAAAAACTGAAGTTTTCGAAAGCCCTGTTCTTGCCGCTATTTCCTTGGTCTTTGATCTTCGGTCACTCAGATGGATGACGTGGATGGAAACGAAATTGCTTACTCCATTCTTTCATGGTGAAAAATGAAGGAGACAAGTCCCCGTAAACAGCATCTAATCTTTTTTAAATAGCGGTGGAACGTCAGTTCCACCAGGAAGGGGTCACCCTTCCTTTGTAAGGAACTTGGTGACGGAACGATATTCGAACTTATCCATTTCGATAAATTTCAGGCTTCCCGTGGTTTTAAACGCCGTGAAATTAAAACCGCAAGCGATTGAAATCTAAAAACTATAAACGAAAGAGCAGACAGAATAAATGACGATCACAATAACATATTTTTAATTTTTTTTAGAATCGCCAGATTTCTCCAGCCAGTAACTTTTGGACCGCACTACGTAGTTGCTCTAAGTACTTATCTACTGTATAATGAGTGCAGAACAAGCTCGATTGACTATAATAAATATAATAATACACGAAGCAATTAAGCCTGGGAAATGAAAACTTTTAACTTTTTTCTTTGTTTAAAGAAACCAATCAATTTGATTTATTTGTTTAGTTGTCGCTAGTTCGATCCCAGCCCTGAGCACTGGGAGCCTTAGGGCCACTTGCACCACCCGGGGCTAGCCACATAAACCGGTGCTAAGCGTTTTTTTGTATGGAAATTGGCAGCTCAACTCCGGGTTATCGGCTAAACCTGGGTGGTGCAAGTGGGCCTTAGTCACTTTTTCTGCGGTAATTATGATATATCTTTCAATTTATAGTGAAACCAAATGAAAAAGTAGGTAGGTCAGTACTCATCTACATCCACATTGTGATGTGTGCATATCTTACATACTTAGGTTTTTTGTTTTTTTTTGGCATATAATCAGAGTTCGGAAAATGGTCAACGATTTGGAGAACAATCAAACATGTCTAGTTCGTTGGTTTTCTATCCCTATTCCTACGTCCAGGCGACTGGCAGCTGTTTATCGGTGGATGTCAGAGTGACAGAAGTCGGCAAAAGTTTTCAGCAACACTTTCCTAATAAATAGATCCCCACTCTCCCGTCGTCTGCACGTCTGCTTAGCTACGCACGCTGGTCCGCGTCTATATTCGAGTTTGGTGAGTTACCTGTATGAAAATATGCCTGCCTTGTACCCGTTTGTCAACACCCACTAATATACACAGGTCCATAATGGACTCGACGAATCTGTCATATGCGTGAACCCTTCCTGTCCAGAAAACAGATGCGCAGAGATGAACAACAACCCGTGCGCTATGGACGGGCCCAACTGCCAGCTTCGCTGCGCGTGCGACAAGAGCTACTATAAAACTAAAGGGACCTGCGTGCGTAGCCATGATGCCACTCGCTCACGCTCAGAAGCGTATCGTAGTTATCTCTCTCTATCGCTCACTATATCTTATGAGTGTGACAATGACAGTTGCATTTGGTTCGCGATTGAGCGTTATTAGCGATTGGCATCTTGGCTACGCACACTGGGCCATACCGGCCTTACCATGACGTCTTAACGCGATTCAGTTTAGGAACTAAATTGAGTCGCTGCCATACAACTGAGCACAGTTTAAGATCAAGAACTAAAACTGAACCTAATTGTACCCGTCTCCCTACACCCACTAATATTTTCCATAGTTGGCGCTATTGCTATATATATAAAGTTTAGGTATGTAGTCAGCTAACTGTATCTAAATACTTCATCATCATCGTTTAGGCCGAAAGACGTCATGTTCTTAATGTACATACTTACGAGCAATTAGGTAAAATACATGTCAAATGCTTGAGACCGCCAAATAATCTTAAATTATTTTCAGAATGGTACGGTTTCGGTCGGTCAATATTTTCAAGATATTAAATAAGTACTAAAAACGTTTCAAACCTTTATTTTGTTTATTTGAAGAAATTATCGCAATTCTGATATCACCGCGTAATTTCGGTAGGCACATCGAAATTGTCTATGTCGATTCGACATACATTTTGTAAATTTGCTTATTTTGAAGTTTTTTCTTCCTATTAGTGACTCGAATCTCGAATGTGGTCAGAACGAAAATCCTAAGACGGATAAGTTCGCCTTTTTATCTCAACTTAAGTAAAAATGTATCTCAAAATCTTATTTTATTGATTAACGGCTTGTATAGTCGCTGTGGAGATATACCTTACAACTTACTCATCAAAGCTTCACAACAAGCTCAACTACACTACGAAAATAAACCCCTAAGGGGATGAAAAGAGGGGATATTAAGATTTAAATATCTGTAAGAAACATCACCTAGTACCCTTGCAAAAAAGGCGTGAAATAGCAGACATAACTTTCTTTTTAAACATCACCAGTGGCGTTACTAACTGCCCGGAACTGCTTAGCAAGATTTCTTTTAACACCCCCTCTCGTTCTAAAAGGTACCATCCCCCTGTATCTGTTAAGACTGCATCATCCAAGTATAGACAAAATAGTTATATGAATCGCGCTGGTCGTAAATTGAATGGGTTGTCGAGATAACTGAATATTGACATATTCAACTGTAAGCCTGCTAATGTGAGGAATAGTTTGGTTGAGCGGTGGTTTAAGTGAGCGTCCTCTTGTTTTATTTTTGTAATGTGTTTCTTCTGAATAACAATGCTTTGTTTACTTATTTACTACATCGTTATTCGTTTTCTATGTATGTGCATTAAACCTATTGGCGCCTGGATATATGTATAGTAGCTATCACTATGTGTGGAATTATAGTTATAATTATAACCCATATATAATTAAACCGAATGTCATTCGACTTTCAGGACTATGTAAACAAACGGCGTAACTTTGATTTATCACTGTTACTCCTTAAAGTTTCACACCACCTCATCAAAAGTCATTGAAAACATACACTATTACAATAGCCTATGTCGTAAAAAGAAAAAATATAGGAAAAATTACTTAATCTTGGAAATTTCATTGAAAATTCAATATGATTTAAAAGTTAGATAATTCCGACAAAATGCAATGACGTTTTTGTTTCTTTTATATTCTACGTTGTCTATGACGTTTAGGGATGTGACTAAAGTTAGTGACTTTGTAATGCCGGTACTCACGGTATCTACCTGATATAGGCATTGTGTACACTACACGCTAAGTAAATAAGCAAAGGATCGTAGCGTAAGGTATAATATACTTAAAATTAAATAAATACCTAAATTCAGATGCGGATGCATGCAGTGGAAGAAATGCGTGGATCGTGTAATAGGAGAAGAGCATAAAATGAAAAATTTAGACGGCATCATCGATAGGGTATACCGATGATGTAACGCCACCTTTTATAATTAATACTGGTGACTAGTAAAACTTCAAGCACCTTTTCATAAGATTAAACCAATTAAAAATATGAAGATGAGATGAGTTTTACTTTCGGTATTTTAGTAATCGATTTATTTTGACTTAAAATAGCACTTCCCCATCACTAGTAAATTCATCATTCAAAGACAATTTCAATATGGCGGCTTGTTTACACAGTCCTGAAAGTCGATTGACATTCATTTTAAGGAACAATAATTTCACGCGCCAATGGTCCAACCTGTTTTATTATTATGTCCACTCTTTCTATAATTCGTTTTTTTTTCTTGTATGTGTGTCTGCGATTGTGTTAGCATTAGTTTTAATTTTGAATATTTTGTGGTTACCTGTGAGATCCTATAATTGGCTTTCTGTGTATATTTTGGTGTCTATGTTAAGTTTATAGCTGTTGTTCTCCTTAAATAAATAAATAAATAAATCATCATATTAAATCGAATCTTTTTATTTCTGGACCCTTATCTATACATATGTATAGTAGGCTCAGTCATTTTATCCCTTTGGCAGCCGCGGACCTCTTAGGTAGGCAACGGTAAGGAGATGAACAACAATGACCGGTGGACATGTTACTTAGCCCTTTACCCCTTTAGTTTTTTAATTTGCATTTGCGCCTGCACTCAGTGAAGTACAGACAGACAACGCGAAGACATTTTTGCTGTATTTGACATGCTCATTTCACACATGACGTTTCATTGTGACACGTGACGTGTGTATCGTGAGTCAAATTAGAACTAAAAGATAATTTTGTTAATTAACCTCTAGTGTTAAATTGGAGTTTCACAACTATAGAATTTTTAATTACTTACTTCACTTTTTACATTTTAATGTAATATAATTTTCTATTCTTCATCATATAAAAACTGTAACTTACGATTGATACTTTTATATTAATATTGTCATTTATTCGTCATCTAATTTGTATATTTCATATATGTAATGTAATCAATAATGGGCGGACGACGGATGCAATTTATGTCAAATGCCTTATAATTATGTCAAAGTTTGGCATTACCGTAAGAAAATAATAAAAATTCAGACGAATTGAGAACCTCCTCCTTTAGAAATATTGAAGTCGGTTGATAAGGTTTACTTTGCATCCGTCGTCCGATCACTAGTAATCAATGATTACTAATCATTGATTTCTTAGGCTTCCAATGCCGGTATTTTTTGTATGACCAATACCGGTATCCAGGGATCGCTCATACAAAAATACCGGTATTGGAAGTCCTATTAATATGTAATCAATAGGACTTCCAATCTATAGGACGTCTCGGGGGAACCTCACCCCTAGAGACCGCGTCCCCAGGTGGTGGATCGGGGAAAGCCCGGCAGACATGCCAGGTAGGAGGGAAATCAAATACCTCCCGCGAACCAACAGGTCGGAGATGGATACTTCGTTACCAAACCCCTGCAGGGAGCTTCTTCGAGGATAGTGAAAGCAAGGTCTATGCAGTGCTGGACATTTAGGCTGGAGTGTTCAGAAGGGATGGTGGCGGACGAATCCTGCATAAGGATCAACGGCAGCTCCCACATCTAAGTATTTAGTTACAGCCTTGGCGTCAGGTGACAACCGGCCGTAAAACCCTATAGTCAATACACTCCTCCTCGTAAATATGAAAGAAGTCAAAAATAAGTCAAGGATAACTACTAGGGCGTACCCCGGAAGCGACGCGAGCGATAAAAATGCGAAATATGCGAATAATAACGAAGAATGTGCTAGGGCGTCCCCCGTAAGCGACGAAAGAAAAGACAAATATGCACAAACGCATACGCAGTCCAATATTAGGTTAGCCACATGGAACTTGGGAACTCTTACCGGGCGTAGCCAGGAACTGGCGAAGGTACTGGAAGCACGTAATATTAGCATATGTTGCCTCCAAGAAACTAGGTGGAAAGGGTCGAAATCAAGAGATTTAGGATTAGGATACCAGCTTTTGTACCATGGAACTACAAATACCCGAAACGGTGTTGCCATTGTTTTAGACTCTAATTTCAAACATCGTGTTATTAATGTCGACAGAAGGAGCGACCGGCTAATAGCAGTAAAACTTGCCATGGATAATCAGCCACCCCTAAATATTATTTCGGCATATGCGCCGCAAACTGGATGTGCCGAAAATGATAAACAGATATTTTGGGATGATTTCGATGATTTACTCAATACAATATCACCAGGAGAAACCAAATACATCGGCGGCGACCTGAACGGTCATGTGGGTCACTGCAACATGAATTATAAAGAGATCATGGGACAGTTTGGTTTCGGTTCAATCAACAAGGATGGGGAACGAATATTAGATTTCTGTACAAGGCACAATTTGGCACTAGTTAATACCTTCTTTAATAAGAAAAAGGAACATTTGATAACATACAAAAGCGGTGATAAACAGTCTCAGATAGATTTTATTCTTACGGACAGGGCACTACTCAAAACTTTTAGAAATTGTAAGGTGATACCAGGCGAGGCACTTACCACTCAGCACAGGATTTTGGTTGGTAGTATTAAATTACCCAAACCAATTAAACAGGCAAGGAGTACAATCACCCGAATCAAATGGCATCTGCTCAGCACGGAAAAAGGGACCGATCTTATAACTAAGCTCCAAAACTTAATGAAAGAAGACATGGAAAGCAGCGGAGGCACCTCAGCTGAAGATATGTGGTCAAAGTTTGAGAAGTTCTGTAAAAAAGAAGCGGAAATATCCCTCGGAATATCAAAGGGTGCATTAAGAAACAATAAAGATCCGACGTGGTGGAATAAGGAAGTGAAGGACTCCATAAATCACAAAAAAGAGTGTTTCAAAAACTGGCAGAAATCAGGCATGGACGACGATCACATTAAATACAAAACGGCAAAAAAGTTAACTAAGCGAAAAGTTGCGCAAAATAGGACGGACTCGCGAGACTCATTTTATTCCAAACTCGAACATGCAGCAAATGACAAGGAAATATTTAAATTAGCCAAACAACGGCACAACGCAAGTTTAGACATCAAAGTCAATAAGTACATCAAAGACGATAAAGGCGTTCTACTAACTGAAAACGTAAAAATCAACAATCGCTGGAGCCAATACTATCAACAACTTCTAAATGAAGAGTTTCCGAGTCAGCCGCTACCAGAAACGCCGATTACAGTTGGGCCCCTGCAAAACATAAGGATAGAGGAGGTTAAGCATGCACTCAGAAAAATGAAGAATCATAAAGCGGTTGGTCCAGACAACATACCGGCGGATCTATGGAAGTTGCTTGGACCTGCTGCCGAAGAATGGTTGACTAAGCTTTTTAACACAATACTGACTTCTATGAAAATCCCCGAGTCGTGGCGCCATAGCTATATAGTACCTTTTTACAAAAACAAGGGCGATGTAAGCGACTGCAGTAACTATAGGGGTATTAAGCTTACATCACACACACTGAAAGTCTGGGAGCGCGTCCTGAATAATCGTCTCAGTCGACTTGTATCGATTTCTGAAAATCAATGCGGTTTCATGCAGGGGAAATCCACAACAGATGCTATTCAGGCAGTAAGAATCCTCATGGAAAAACACCGAGCCTGCAAAAAGAGACCTTCACATGGTGTTTATAGACCTTGAGAAGGCCTTCGATAGGGTACCTCGCAAATTAGTATGGCATGCCATGAGGTCACAGAGAATACCAGAACACTATATCAGCTTGGTGCAGGATACGTACGACCGCATTAGTACACAAGTAAGAAGCCTGTCTGGAATCGGCAAACCGTTCGAAGTAAAGGTTGGGGTGCATCAAGGATCGGCTCTGAGTCCATTCCTGTTTAATCTGTCTATGGACTATCTTACTAGACATATTCAGCCTTGTGTCCCTTGGTGCATGCTATATGCGGACGACATTGTTCTGTTAGATAAGTGTGCAGAGAAGCTCCAGACCTCACTAATTCAATGGAAGGAAGCACTTGAAAACAATGGGCTCCGCATAAGCAGAAAGAAGACTGAATACCTGCATTGTAGATTTTGTGAGAAACCAATACCCAACACTGCCTTATTCCTGGATGGACAACCTCTGCCCAAAGCCCGCCAGTTCAAATATCTGGGATCGGTACTTTCTGATGATGCCGCAATCGATTCTGATGTGACGCATAGAATTAACGCAGCGTGGCTCAAATGGAGAACCCTATCGGGAGTACTATGCGATCCGAAAATGCCCATACAGCTGAAGGGCAAAGTGTACAAAACTGCCGTGAGGCCGGCCATGATGTATGGATCCGAGTGCTGGGCTTCCAAACAGCAACATGAACAGAGGCTCCATACGAGTGAAATGCGAATGTTGCGGTGGGCAGCGGGTGTCACGAGAATGGACAGAGTACGGAATGAGTACATTCGCGGTTCCTTTAAAGTTGCACCCATTGTAGACAAAATGGTGGAGAGACGATTACGATGGTATGGACATGTGATGAGGCGAGACGAAGACCATATTGTAAGAAAGGCTCTGGCTATCCCGGATCAGAAGAGAGGTAGAGGACGACCGAAAACCACGTGGTGGACAACCGTTGCCAAGGATATGGAGCGGGCACAGATGGACAATGAGACAACCCAAGATCGAGTTGCTTGGCGCCTTAAAACGAGGAGGGCCGACCCCAAATAACGGGATAAGGCATGGAAGAAGAAGAATAGGACTTCCAATCCAATACCGGTGTTTTTGTATTGGCGATCCCTAGATCTAGCTTATAAAATTTTTTACCCAAGACCGGGTAATACCTTTTGGAGGAGCTCAGCGGCGCCGCCGTCGCGTGTCATGTCGCATGCGTATGTGCTAACAACATAAGTTACGCCGACGACATGGTGCTGCTGAGTCTATCTATCACGGGCCTGAGAATTTTAGTGTCTATATGTGAGCGTTATGCTGAGACTCATGGACTTAAATATGTGTCAATAGTTTTAAGTATCTAGGTCATATTCTGACGGAGAAGCTTAAAGATGACGACATTGACGACGATATCGAAAGACAACGAAGGGCAATTGCTATGAGAAGTAACATGTTACGTCGGTTTGCTCACTGTTCCGACCAAGTCAAAATAACTCTGTTCGGTGCATATTGTCAGGCGTTCTACACCAGCCAGCTGTGGTTCTATTATACGAAACAATCATTCAATAGACTCCGAGTGCAGTACAATAATGCGTTTCGTATAATGTTACGGCTACCATGGCGGTGTAGCGCGTCGGGCATGTTTGCCGCGAGGCGGGTGGAGATGGCTTTTGCGCTATAATGCGTAAGAGGTACTGGTCTTTCGTCGGAAGAGTGAGTGAATCGGCAAATAGGATTGTTAAGGCGGTGTGCGCAGCATGCTACTTCTCAAGCAAGGTCTCTTCGATAGCATATTAATTATAAGTTAGAATTTTAAATTAGTTGTAACATAATTTGATGGGTTTATACCTAAATAAAGAAACATTTTATTTATTATTATTTATTATAATACCCGTGTGCCAAAAAAGGCCGGGTATTGCATTGCCTAGGCTGGTGTAGCTGCTGTGGCTGCTGTAGCTGCTGTAGCTGCTGTAGCTGCTGTAGCTGCTGTGGCTGCTGTGGCTGCTGTGGCTGCTGTAGCTGCTGTAGCTGCTGTAGCTGCTGTGGCTGCTGTAGCTGCTGTGGCTGCTGTGGCTGCTGTAGCTGCTGTGGCTGGTGTAGCTTCTGTGGCTGCTGTAGCTGCTGTGGCTGCTGTGGCTGCTGTAGCTGCTGTAGCTGCTGTGGCTGCTGTGGCTGCTGTAGCTGCTGTGGCTGCTGTAGCTGCTGTGGCTGCTGTGGCTGCTGTGGCTGCTGTAGCTGCTGTGGCTGCTGTGGCTGCTGTGGCTGCTGTGGCTGCTGTAGCTGCTGTGGCTGGTGTAGCTGCTGTGGCTGCTGTAGCTGCTGTGGCTGCTGTAGCTGGTGTGGCTGCTGTGGCTGGTGTAGCTGGTGTGGCTGGTGTAGCTGGTGTGGCTGCTGTGGCTGGTGTGGCAGGTGTGGCTGGTATGGCTGGTGTCTGATAGCTTGGTTGCGAATATTGATAGCCGTTGCTGGAATGGTAGCAATTGGAGTCGGTATTTCCTGTGCTACCAGTTTGCCATGAGGAACCAGAAGTTCTATATGTCGCCGCGTATCCATCCGGGAGCGGCACGGACTCTGAAATATTTTTAATGTTTTCAATTAGTAATCACTAAGTAATCAGTACACTTTAGAACTTTCCTGCGTTGGGTACTTAGATTGCTCTGGATAATCAAAAATGTCAAAGAAACTTAAGTTCAGAAACAGTTAACCATTCGGCTTTCCTCGGGTATCATCTGACATGAAAAGACACGAAATAAATTGTCGCGATTTCTTTTAGGTAGCATTCAATTTGAAGTATCATAAACGCAATGTAGAGCACCTGCCAAGGTTTTGTCGCATATGATAACGTTCGCATTTTGTCCCGTTGGGAACTCGTCCCGTTCGCAATTTGTCCCGTTGGCAATTCGTCCCGTTCGCAAATTGTCCCGCAAACGCAGCTCGTTCCGTTCGAAATTCGCCCCGTTAGCAAATTGTCCCGAGAGCTAGCGTATTGTTGCTCACCAGGCGGCGCCACTCATGCGTGGGTCCTGTGTTAGTATGAGAGAATTGTCAAAGTGGCGTTTGAAATGTTCTCGCAGGACCCACGTTCCACTAGCGGCCCTATAAGAAAATCGACTCGCGGGAATCCTCATGCTAGAACTACCTACATTTTTGAGTATTAAACCAGACGAAGTGCGGAGTAGCAATTGAAAGGCCTACGTACACCTCTGCCGATGCCGAATGTTTATTGCTTAGGCTTTTTAGATTGACCTAGAAATATAATTCATTTTTGTTAGAATTCCTGCCAATTATTGGAACCCGCCAGTAATTGAAACCTTACAATAAAAACCGGCCAAGAGCATGTCGGGCCATGCTCAGTGTAGGGTTCCGTAGTTTACCGTCCGTCGCAGTAGACAACCTTAAAAAGTGTTTTAATAGATACCATGCTCAATATGCTTATAATAATTAACAATTCGATGATATTTTCGATCACACCCGTCCCATCAACTCCGGAAATATCTTAACAGCGCTAAGTAGACCACCGTACAGCGCCATCTCTCGGGAAATTGGGTTACTAATTTATGCAAACTAGACGGGTTATGTGATAAATTAAGTACTCAAAATAAAAAAAATATTTGCATATACGGTTAAATTACAAACTTAATTCAGAAATTATTTTATAAAAAATTTCAAAAACCGTTCATCCAATCAAGTTGAAACACTTGAAACGAAAAAAAAAATTACCCCCCACTTTACGTGTAAATACGGGAGGTACCCTAAAAAAATATATAACCACTTTTTATTTTACCACTTTGTTGGCGTGACCGATATATATAATACATAATAATATTCGTCCAAAATTACAGCTTTCTACTTACAGTCACTGAGATTATCCGCGGATGGACGGACGGACAGACAGACAATCTTGGCGCAACTATATGGGTTCCCAGTTGACTACGGAACCCTAAAAATTAACTCTGTACGAATATTGAAATTCGAATTGTGCAATTAATTAACATAAGTAATTATGATTTGCGAATACTAATGCAAACTATTGCTGTTGAACATAATATTATTAGCAGTTTAAAAAAAACCCTGGGTGCCGGTAACGGACTGTACATACCTGTGCTACCAACACCTGGACTTTTAATTTGGGATGTTAAAGCAACGTAGATGCTTAACTTAATAAATCTACTGAAATTCCGACATGACTAATTTTCTAACAAAATTGTAATTGCCAGCAAAGTTATTATTTTTAAGCACAAACGTCCGCGAACGATACCAAATTTCTCAGAAAAAAAATAAAAGTGGAAAAAGTTCATGACCTCGGGCGGGACTCGAACCCGCGACTCTGAGATACCAGCTTATCGCTGCTCCAACTGGGCTACCGAGACTACAACCACACCCGTGGCCCTGAATATCTCCACCATATCCCTCCTCATAGGCGCCTAGGGGGCGCTTAGCAACATCTACCGTAAGAAAGTACTTCTTAATCGGCCCCGAGCATCAGAGCGGCGGCATCAGAGCGATGAGCTATGAGTATATGAGTAGTAGTTCGAGTCCCATCCGAGGTCATGCATTTTTCCACTTTTCCTTTCTTTCTGAGAAACATAGCACAGTAAATCATAGCAATGAAGGTTGTCTGGAAGAGATCGCTCTTTAGCGATAAGTCCGCCTGTTGTTGTTACTTACTATCTCATGTTCTTTTTTATTTGTTTTTTTTACTATTGTATTTTGTAGTGCACAATAAAGAATGTTATTATTATTATTGTTGTATGTCTTTCCCATCACGGAACAATGGTGTTCCGGACCTTTGGGAGGCGTACGCGGAGCCGAAGCCAACACGCAGAGGCCCTTTCGACAATTTAATGAAATGTAAGGGGTACACCCGAGCGGATGTTGCACCTGCCCGAGTCATGGGACGCACGCAGAGGCAGCACCCGCGAGGGTGTAAAGACTATTGAGATTTAATGGAATCTAAAATATACTGGACTATTAGGTGAAAGTGCTGGACTAAATACTGGGTTATGGAGAATAAAATCGGACGTCTGCCTAACAAAATGGTAATCAATTTTATTTCCGGCAGACGGTGACTCGCCCACATAAGATGGGCCCCCACAAAAAGCGACATCTAAGATGACTCGAGGGCAACACCGGTATGAGGGCTGGGGGTAGAGAGGTGTCACTGGACTTTAAACATATAGCCAACTCGCCACTTAGGTTTCCACATCTATCCTCGAGAACACAGCTCTCGCGACCCCACTCTGGACGGCCGGTTAAGGCAAGCCAGAGGCGGAGGACTTGGTCGGACGACGGAGTCCCCCAGGAGCGCTCAGGTACGTGGGGTCGCTACTCCCCAACAGCTCGCCACAAGCTGCCCTGCGTTGACTGATTGCACCGGTCGAAACCAGTGGGCGATGGGGTCGTCATATCCCTACGCCAGATTATTATTATTATTATTAAATCGCAAGTTAGTGTTCCTGGCAGCAAGACAGCAACTTTGTTTACTAGGTACGTAAGATAAGTCATCAAAATTAATGTTACTAAATATGGCAAAATACAATCATACAATTTGTCGACCGTCGCATTTCGAGAACCCTTTCTTCAAATTGTACGGTTACGATTTCGTTTATGGCCCTTTCAGGCTGACCTGGCACGATTGTTACGATTGGCCTATTCTCCCGAACTCACTGGATAGCCCGTGTTTGTTATGAATCGACGAATGTGTTCGAATGTACGTCAACTTGGGATGTGTTCTTGATATTGCATGGACTGCATATCCTTGCGTCTCGCCGTATAACAATATCACATATTACGAGTATGATAGTTTTCGTGCATCGTAACCGATTTCACTTTTTCCCATCTTCAATCCTATCAAAAAACGAAAATCAGTTTTGGAAATATTTGGTTTGGTTACTTATTTCACACGCGGCCGTCAACAGCTTTTGAAATTTCCATGACTAAGATCACATAGAAACTCTTCAAGTAATGTATTAAAAACTTTATTCACTAATCTAATCATAAAAACAAGAATAATTCTGGGCTCAGTTGTCTTATCTTATCTGTTTACCCCCGTACCACGACGTGACTCCGTCCGTACCAAGTGCAAAGGATAATTATTACGAAAATTACGCAGTAGACCTAGTACATGTAAAGGTCGAATAAAAAAACGAATTGTGCAGTTAATTAACATAATTACGAGTATGATTCGCTAATATGTGCAAACGATCGCTAATTAATTAAAAATATTATTAGCAGTTTCAATAAATGCCCGGGTGCCGGTAACAGACTGTATACATGTACTTAATTATATAGAAAATATACGAATCACACATAACACACATTCCGTTTAAAGACTGTCAATCCCCGTTTGTGCTCCGTCTTTTAACAAGTCGGGCGTAAAATAAACGTCTGTTCATACTTTCCGATTTGGAGCGATGAAAACTTTTTTTTTTAAGGGTAGATATAATGTTTTCCAGTTGCTAGGAGCACGCTTGAAGCAACTGGAAAACATACCTACCCTAATTTTTGTTAACATGTCAGAATCTGATGAATGGATTTCCCCATTCATCAGATTCTGACATGTTAACAAAATGGGGACATCGGGATCGGGCCAATTGCGAACGGGTTCAGTCGCGAAGGACGAGGTCCGTTTGCGGGACACTTTGCAAATGGGACAATTTGCTAACGGGGCGAATTGCGAACGGGACGAGCTGCGTTTGCGGGACAATTTGCGAACGGGACGAATTGCTAACGGGACGAACACCGAACGGGACGAATTTCTTACTGGGCAAATTGCGAAGGGGACGAGTTGCCAACGGGACAAAATGCGAACGGGGCCATATACGACAAAACCCCTGCCAAGATGACATTACTAACCGGTAGACCTAAGAAATTTATTATGTAGAAGCGTCATGAATTTGAACATTTATTAATTATTGAAGCTATACTTGTATACAATATATTTAATAAAATGACAATATTTTACTGTTTTATGTAAGTAACAGTACGATATTACGTCGGATTAATACTTAATTGATTATAATAAAAAAATAATGATATTTACTTTCTTCTTTTATAAATAAATTAGCTTCTTTTCTAAATTAGTTATATACATTATTTACAATTTCACGAGATTGAGCAACAATTTTTTTACCACGCTTTAAATTTGTTGAAGCCATGATAAATAACTATTGTAACTTAATTTTGATCAAATTTGATAGAATAGAATATTTTCACGAATGAAATTAGCGTTCATTTATAAACATAAATGTCAAACTATTTTTATTGACACTAAGAAATCAGACTGCCAAAATGGTCAATTATTTTTCTTATCAACCGACTTCAATATTTCTAAAGGAGGAGGTTCTCAATTCATCTGGTTTTTTTTTATTTTTTTATTTTTTAATGGATGTTACCTCAGAACTCCGTCATTACTAAACCAATTGAATTTTTTTTTGTTTTCTGAAAGTAGATGGTTTCAGGTTGGTCCCATTTTTTTCAAAATCCGTTTTTGATGATGGAATCCATGAGGAACTGAGGGAACTCCTCAAATTTGAAAGGCACATACATGCTGATTTAGGTAATTTCTTAAGAAACTCTAGCAATTCTTTCCGAAAATCATCATTTTGGTGGAGTGGATCTGATAATGAAGACCAGGGATGGCAAAATGGAACTGCTTGGTAATTCCCAGGACTATCATCCGATTTTAAAAAATATTTTTTTATCTGAAAATAGATTGTTCCAGATTGGTCCCATTTTTTCAAGATCCATTTCTGATGATGGAATCTATGAGGAATTGAGAGAACTCCTCAAATTTGAAAGGTACATGCATGATGATTTGGGTAGTTTCTTAAGACACTTGAGCATTTCTTTACGAACATCATCAATTTGGTGGAGTGGACCTGATGATGAAGACCAGGTATGGCAAAGTGGAACTGCTTGGTAATTCCCAGCTCTATCATCCGATTTGAGACATTTATCTTTTCTTTGTAAGGAAATATCTTCATGGTAGTCCTATTTGATTAGAGCTCATTATCATAAAGATATTATATTTTTGACGTTTGGAGGCCTTTACACCTCCAAATCCTATTAGTATAATTTTTTGACTATGGGGACCTTTTACATCTCCAAATTTTATTCGTATTTTATTTTGACGTTGGGGGACCTTCTACATCTCCAAACTTAATTTATTATTAACGATAGAGACTATACATCTCTTGTCATATTACTTAGTACATTTATTTTAATATTTTTTACCCAGGTTTTGGCTGTTGTATTATCAGTATTTAGATTATACTTTTACTTCTCACTATATATTGTAAATGTTTGTACATGCAAATGCTTTATTGTAATGCTTACTGACTTGTAAAAGTGCCCTTGTGGCCTACTTGCAGAATAAATTTTTGAATTTTGAATTTTGAATTTTTTGCTCTATTCTGATGATGGAATTCATGAGGAAATGAGAGAACTCCTCAAATTTTAACGGCACATCCATTCTGATTTGAGGGTTTCCTTAAGTAACTTGAACATTTTTTGAAGGAATCAACATTTTGATGAAGTGGGCCTGATGATGAAGACCAGGGATGACAAAGTGGAACTGGTCGATAAACCTAGCTCTACTTATTATCCTAGTTGTGACATTCATCTTTTTGATTTTATTTCTATTCTGATGATGCAGTAGTTGAAGAATTCAGAGAACTCCTCAAATTTGAATGGCACTTGCATTGTGATTAGAGGGTGTCCATAATTAGCTTGGGTATTTTCTTACTGTGGCCATCATTTTACTGGACTGGACCTGATGTTGATGATCAGGGATGGCATAATGAAACTGCTCGATAATTTCCAGTCTGTCATCCAATTTAACACATTGTTATTTTGTTTGCAACCTTAAAGGTCTACAAGGGAGTTCTGTTTGATTTTACTTCAGATGTAATGATGGAAGCCCTGAGACATTAAGAAAGCTCCTCAATTTTCAAACGCACACGAGCGGTGAATTGGATATTTTTGAAGTAAACTGGCTAACACAAACAAATTCAAAATTTTACTTTTACCGGGAACCAAATGAAGTCGGTTTTTTTTTCTTAAAAATTATTTCAATATAAAGGTTGTGTTAGTTTTGAGCTACAAAGGAAGTTTTGTTGCTCATATCGTTCTTGTATTGTAATAAGTAAAATCGTACTGTAGATTGTGTTATAAAAGTAGCAGCAATGGTAATCATTTTAACACTGATTGGGACGTCATCGTCACCGAGTGAGAATGTTAGAGTTCCAGGCTGTGATATAAATTGCTGGCTTGTGACAAAAAGACTACTTTTGTGATAAACAAATAAATTATACAATATTAACCAGTTACAATTTAGGCTCGGAACAAAATAAGCAGCTTACAATCAATATGAATAAAAAGAAATAATGGTAGGTGCTGAGATCTATCACAGGATCCATGTAATTGTAATGCTACAAATATTGACAAAGATTTGCCATTAACTATTGAACTTATTTAGACCAAAGGGAGATCAAAATATAAATTACTTACCGACTAAACAGGCGATCACGCTTAAAGCTATTACTGCAGCCCTCATTGTCAGCGACATCTTTACTGCGAAAAGTCTTGCAGGCTCCCCTGATATACCTTATAGTGTATTCCCATACCTGCGTCCAATACTCAGAGGGACCAGCGTACGTTGACCTGAAGTTTCAAACCAACTCTTTGTAGCCAGAGCGTGAATTTAAACTGATTGGCTTAAACGATCGACTCGAATTAGGTCGAGTATTAGGAACATTTTTATTATTTTTGCACAGACGCAAACAATCAAAAAAGCTGAACAAACTTCACATTTTTTGGAACATTATTCACTCACGTGATTAAATTACGAAAACACTGCGTAAGTATATTTTTTCATGAAACCTGCATCATAGGGTTCCGTAGTCCATTAGTTTTAAGTTACACTTAATTATGACCAAATGATTATATTTCATTTGATTTGAATGATGATTGATGATTGCAATTCTGAGATAAAAGATTTAGATGTGCAAACAAAAACATAGGACAATTTTACAAAAATCGACCTAGTTCCACATAACACACTGTATGCTACCTACTCCCACTGCCATGCAAAGTCGACTCTCATACTAGGTAGAAGAGAATGTGCTATAATCTCCCCGCCAAAGCTGGTTAAATGCACTTACATGTGAAACTTTCGGGATGAATTCTCGGTTTCCTCTAAAATCTCTAAATCTACGGTTATGGTGCGTTAGGGGTTTCCCTCGACATCCCTAATATCGCTTGTCCTAAAACCACTTGCCCTAACTGTTTTGTCCTGATGATCATAATCCCTAACGATCAATTTTCCTAACGATTTTTTGCCATAATTGAATTATTGCCCAAAAATGACTTCACACAGAACCGAATCGCTGTTAGAAAAGTCGGTTTGGTTAGGTTAGAACTGTGACCACACAGAGACGAATTGCTGCTAGAAAAGTAGGTTAAGAGGCTGACAACAGCTAAATCATCGCGCACTGTCTATTTGTATAGGAGTAAACGAGATCGCACTATCACCGGCCGGCCTGGTTTTAGAAGGAAAAAACACGAAAACTATTAAAATAAACAAAACCGTGGACTATTTGCGAAATGTGACGCGTCTAAGTTTTAGATATGAGTACCTATAATCGATTTGTGATTTTAAATGCAAACGCCCAAGTCAAAAAAATAAAGAAATAAAACCGTTTAATGATGAATTTAAGGCCAATTATTGCAATTATTTTCTATGGAGCCGATTTCGTTAAATTGAAAATCGGCTCTGTCTAGGGTCTTCGAAATATGATGAATTTTAACATATAATTTTTTTGCATTATTAAAACACTGCTTAGAAAACATGAATTAGGTGTTGTTCCCTTCCACCAAATTGGATGGTGCGTCATCCCCATGCACTTTTGCGAGCAGATTTGCGGTCCACCTTGAATTCAAATATGGCCGAGTAATTTGACCAAGTTGCTTGAAACTGTTGTCCACTTGCGTGAATTGGATAGTTTTGAAGTAAACTGGCTAACTCAAACAAATTCAAATTTTCACTTCACACCGGGAAGGCCAAAATGGCCAAATGAAGTCTGTTTTTTTTCTTAAAAAATATTATATAGGTATATTAAAATTAAAATACTTAAATCGATGACAAATGTATGTGATTCCAGTTGTCCAGTTATTTTCCATTGAAAATACATATTATTTTATTTGCATAGTCATTAACAAAACATGCAACTGGCAAAACACTACGCCATTGTGTTATAATACCTACAATACTTATAATAGCAGTAGCTATTACCCGCGACTTCGTTAGCATTAACAGTTGAACTGTTAGTACAGTCGGTGCCCTCACATAAGTATCCACCCCACGTATACAAGCGCGTAGCGCGGGTGGATACTTATGTCAGGGCACCGACTTGGTACATAAAAAGTTCTATCTGTCAATTAGATGACAGACAGCGATATTTAAAAAGTATACATTATAACGTTGTCTATGTTATTCCATAAGAACACTGCTCCTATGGATTTTCATACAATATATAAGCACTGTTGTTGTTTTTTTTTTCTATAGTTTGCACAACATCTTCCCTGTTCTGCCACGTTTCTAGATTTAGCTTTTTACGCTATTTTAGCTGTCGTAGAAAAACTAGGGTATGCAACAGCTCATAATTGGTTCTTAAAACTCTCGGGCCTATTATTACAGAACTCGGCTTCGCCTCCTTTTGTAACGGCGACCCTCAAGTTTTAAGAACCCTTATTATATCACTGTTGCATAAACTACTATTTTTCTACTCCAGCACTTCTATCTGTCAATTAGATGACAGACAGCGATATTTAAAAAGTATAAATTATAACGTTGTCTATGTTATTCCATAAGAACACTGCTCCTATGGATTTTCATACAATATATAAGCACTGTTGTTGTTTTTTTTCTATAGTGGGCACAACTTATTCCCTATTCTACCACGTTTCTGGATTTTGCTTTTTACGCTATTTTAGCTATCGTAGAAAAAGTAGTTTTGTTTGTAACGGCGACCCCTTAAGTTTTTATAACCCTTATTATATCACTGTTGCATAAACTACTATTGCGATTTTAAATGTTTGACTCACGGACGCTTAACGCTATCTTAAAGGAAAATTGATTTGGCGAATTATTTGGGTGGTGGAATTATAAAGAATCTCTCGTGACTGGATCGCAATCTTTATCATCAGCCCGTGACGATGTCAGCATTTTGGATGCACTAAACATCTGACTCCAAATAATAATATGCCTAAATAGTTGCACAGTTGCAAACACAATAGGTACCTACATGTTGCTTAAGGTTAAAGGTACAATATTGCCGGTTATCGATCAGGTGCTACTGCCATACAATTTAATTGGAAACTCACCAGCAACCGACAATGTGGTCGGTACCTTTGGCGTGAAATTATCATATAATGCATATATGTTACGAACATTGCCATTACCTGTTGGTGCATGAAGAAGAAGAGTAGATAATCCAGCACCACTGTTTACGCTGTGAATAATTACAATTTTCTTTATCGAGGCCTACCCATAGCGCCATTTTTAGGGTTCCGTAGCCAAAATGGCAAAAACGGAACCCTTATAGTTTCGTCCAGTCCGTCTGTCCGTCCGTCCGTCCGTATGTCACAGCGGTTTTACTCAGCAACTATAAAGCATATGGTAATGATATTTCAATTATAGGTGTATTTTGTGTGCCGCTACTTAGTTTTGCATATAAATTGCGAAAAAAATATGTTTAGTGGGAGCGCGCCATACATGTAACTTAATGTAAAAAAATATTTTTTTGCCAAATATCTACTCTAGGTACATCATTTGATAGGTCTTAACAAATAACTTATAGGTTTCTTAAATAAAAATTTGATAAATCCAATATTTTCAGAGATAATCGCTCTGAAAGTCTGAAAAAGTGTGCCCCCCCCCCTCTAACTTTTGAACGGGAGTTCCAAAAAATGTGAAAAAATTCAGGAAGATAGAATATAAGACGAACTTATCACGAAAATTATTTTGAAGAAATTTGGTCAAGCCGTTTTTGAGCTTTTGCCAAAAAACTTGTTATGTAGTTGTATCATTTTAATAAGTCTCTGGCCTCAGGTGTCTTTCCCTCAGCTTGGAGGATCGCTAAAGTGGTACCAATTCCTAAATCAGGGGACGAGGGCTTAATTTCGAACTAATTTTATCCTGTTGTGCAAAAATCTTCGAATATCTTGTGTGTCCGCACATAATCAAACACTTTAAACCGTATTTAGCTGACCATCAGCACGGCTTCATTAGTTCCAGGTCAACGTGCACGAATTTAACATCCTTTACTGAGCTTCTGACGAGTGCTAATGGACTCTGGTAAACAAACGGACGTGATATGTACCGATTTCAGTAAAGCTTTTGATAAAGTCTCACATTCTGTACTAATGTACAAGCTAGCAGCATACGGAATATCAGGGTCTCTGTTACAGTGGTTACAGTCTTATCTAAGTGAAAGAGTTTTCTATGTTGTGATAAATGGCTACCAATCATCTAACCGTGTTATCACGTCCGGCGTACCACAGGGCTCGCATTTAGGCCCGATCCTATTTAATCTTTTCATTAATGACGTCACCGAATGCTTTTCAACAACTCCTCCGTTTTCACGTACGCAGATGATTTGAAGTTCGCACGCTTTATTAATTTTTCTGAGGATATTGCTTTACTTCAACATGATATTGACAGCCTTATTATTTGGTGTAGGCAGAATCACAAAAATGCATGCACATGAAATTTACTCGAAATCACAATATAACCAAATCTGAATACCACATAAATGGCCATTGCTTAGAGGAAGTTGAAACCATCCGTGATCTTGGAGTAATATTCGACAATAAGTTAACGTTTATACCGCATATAGAAAATATTATCAAAAGGGCATCTAAAACACTAGGCTTTGTAATTAGAAGTAGTAAATCATTTAGACGTAATAAAACTAAAATATTACTGTATAATAGTTTTGTGAGGAGCGTTCTAGAATACTGTAGC
This sequence comes from Lathronympha strigana, assembly GCA_949128165.1. NCBI lineage: Eukaryota > Metazoa > Arthropoda > Insecta > Lepidoptera > Tortricidae > Lathronympha > Lathronympha strigana. The sequence continues at coordinate 5,371,887 of OX421907.1, read as the reverse complement.
GTAGTCTGGCGACCACATTATGCTACACATTCTTTACGACTGGAGCGTGTGCAAAAAGGTTTATTAGTCACTTAGCTTTTCAAGCACGGGTTTTATCAAAAAGATCAATATCCTATAAAAGAAGATTGCAGTATTTTAAAATAGACACATTGGAAAATAGACGGATGGTCCTAGATGCAACTTTCTTATACAAATTAACAAACCACAAATTAGACTCTCCTGCATTACTTTCGTTGTTAAACTTTCGCGCTCTGTCTCGTCATCCACGAAATCCTATAAACCCCTTATCCGCCCCACTAAGAAGAACAATATCTGGCAGTAACTCTCCTATATGCAGGCTTTGTAAAATTGCAAATAGTTGCAGTGACAGGTCGGATATGCACTATGATTCACTTCATAAATTTATAACATCTGTGCGAAAATATGTTTTGACACTATTGTGTCAACCAGGCCAGGTTATCTGAATTGGTAGGTACTCTGCGCCTAAGAATAGTATTTCATGTGTTCGAAATAATATTCCCTAGTACAATAAGTTAATAGTCCCTATAATAAGTTGTTTATATCCACTTTGTTTTGCATGCGGTGTTTACCTTTAAGTGATTGTGACATCTCTCCTCGCATGTACTATCTAGAATAATTTTGAATGTATTGATGTCAACAATTGTTGGTGAACCTTAATAAAAAAAAAAAAAAAAAAAAATCATGTCAATCTTTTCTGTTATTATAATTTGTCACTTATTTCATCGGTATAAGGTGCAATTTGTTTTGCGCGTGACATTACGATGACAATTTTGACATAGAATGTTACTTGCACGCATAAGACTACTAAATTGGAGCGTATCGTATGTCTAATAACAGCATCGGTAGCTTCGTAGTACAGCGCTTAATTTACGATTGGATTGACTTAGGTTCAAATCCCGGCGGGGTGTATTAATCTTTTTCATTATTTTAGAATATTTTTTTTGGTATTTTTTTTAACTAGAAGAACATTTAGTTTCAATGTTTTACACTTTTTGTATATATTTAGTTAATGTATCACATTCGACAAGTCACACCTTACGGGCATTTGTTGTGCCATAGATGTAAATAATTGCGAAAGTAAGGTGACCTGCAAGTTCGAATCACCTTTTAGGGTTAGGGTACATGCTTAAAAATTTTTTTGCAAATGTGTCTTGTGGCATATCATCTGATGGGACTTTTAAAATAACTTAAAGGTTTCGTTTATAATAAGAATAGTAAGATCAAGTCTCGGATTAAGTTTCGCACTTCTTGTAGCAGAATATAATATAACCAACAATTAATTTAAATAATTAGTGGCAGGGCAGATCATAAACTGAATACCGCATCATGCAATCAGTATGTTACCATAACATGTTGCATTTTGCGAATGTTGCAAACGGTGAGTTTTAACATTTGTCGCTAGATGTGACTATACCGAGTAGATGCAGCTGCTGAAACACGCGAACAATGTGCTGCTGAAACACGCGAACGATGTTTTTTATTTTTTATTTTTTATGCTATAGGGGGCAAACGAGCAAACGAATCACCTGATGGTAAGCGATTAACGTCGTCCATGGACACCCGCAACACCAGAGGTGTCGCAAGTGCGTTGCCGGCCTTTAAGGTGGGAGTACGCTCTTTTCTTGAAGGTTTGAAGGTCGTATCGGTCTGGAAACACCGCTGGCGACAGTTCGTTCCACAGTTTAGCTGTGCGAGGCAGGAAGTTTCGGGAAAAGCGCACAGTTGAGGACTGCCAACCATCTAAATGGTGAGAGTGGAAATATTGTCGCGTAGGGCGATGGCGGAAAGAAGCGGCAGGGATTAATCCGAACAATTCCTCGGAACACTCCCCATAATACATGCGATAGAAAATACAGAGTGAGGCCACATCTCTACGCAGCGCCAAGGGATCAAGCCGATCAGAAATACGTTGGCAGTTGACAATTCGAGCTGCTCTCCGTTGGATGCGGTCTAGAGGAAGAAGCTGGTACTTAGGTGCCCCTGCCCAAAGATGAGAGCAGTATTCCATATGCGGGCGAACCTGCGCCTTATAAAGCTGTAGGCGATGGGCCGGCGTGAAATACTGCCTCGATCTATTGAGCACACCGAGCTTCTTCGAGGCCAATTTGGCCTTACCCTCTAGGTGGCCGCGGAACTGGACTTCACTCGAGATGTCAACGCCAAGGATTCCAATACTGGCTGTGGCAGATAGGGGAGTGCTCTCAAAACGAGGTGACGCGACGAACGGAAGTTTTTTTGCGGTGAACGCGCAAACCTGTGTCTTTGTAGGGTTAAAATGGACCAAATTAAGTCGACCCCAATCTGAGACTTCTTTTAGGGAGGTCTCAATTTCGGACACAAGTTTGTTCCGGCTCTCAATGACGTTTTCCCGGGAAATATTGGCGCGGCCGGTGTAGGAGGCATCACCCGTACTATCATCAGCATAACAATGAATGCCGCTAGTTTGCAACATGTCATTGATATGCAGGAGGAATAGCGTGGGTGATAGCACACAGCCTTGAGGGACACCAGCATTCACAGACATTGAGTCTGAGCATTCACCGTCAACTAGGACCTTAATGCTTCTGTCTGCTAGAAAACTGCTGACCCATTCGCATAATTTCCCGGGGAGCCCATAGCATGGAAGTTTCGAAAGAAGTGCTTTGTGCCAAACGCGATCGAAGGCCTTCGCTACATCCAAACTAACTGCCAGTGCCTCACCTTTACTCTCTATCGCCTGTGCCCAGCAATGTGTCAGGTAAACTAAAAGATCACCAGCCGAACGACCCCTACGGAAACCGTATTGTTGGTCACTCAGCAGCTGGTGATCCTCTAGGTACCAGAGGAGCTGACGATTGATGATGGACTCCATAATCTTAGAGAAAAGGGAGGTTATAGCTATCGGCCTGTAGTCGGATGGATTTGAGCGGTCGCCTTTTTTAGGGATCGGGTGCACCAAAGCTGACTTCCACGAAGTCGGGACTACGCCAGAAGAGTAGGAGAGCCGAAAAAGACGCGTTAAGACCGGCGCCAACTCAGGAGCACACATCTTGAGAACAATTGCAGGGATTCCATCAGGCCCACTGGACTTATGGGTGTCGAGGGAGCGAAGAGCCTTACGCACAAAGCTTTGGCGGAACTGTACATCTGGCATACAGCTCTCGCACCGCGGTATAGTCGGCGGCGCTTGTCCCCCGTCATCCAAAGTCGAGTTGGACGCAAAAAGCTTACCCAGTAGATCGGCTTTGTCTTTTGCGTCGTGGGCCAACGAATCATTTCCCGTGTGCAGAGGTGGAAAAGACGGCGTGCAGAAATTCCCCTGGATAGCTTTGGCAAGAGACCAGAACGCACGAGTTCCCGAGGGGAGACGCTCTAGTTTCTCGAATCCTACCAATGTGCAACGACTTTGCTCTGGCAATGGCTCTTTTGAAGGACCTGGAGGCAAAGTTAAACTCCTTTTTTAAAGCGCTGGTCTTTACATCCTGTACCGCCGCTGCATTTACCCAGGCTTGGTAGCACTCCAGCTTTCGGCGAGACGCCTTTTTGCAGGAGCGATCAAACCAAGGCTGGGTTTTGCCACCAACAGGTACCGCAGAGGATGGAACGAAAAGTTCCATTCCCTGAAGCACCACGTCAGCAACAGAGTCAGCAGCGATATCAGGATCATCCGGCGTGAAGCAAACCTGCCCCCACGGGTAAGACGCAAAGAACACCCGCATCCCGTCCCAGTCTGCTGACTTATAGTGCCACACACGGCGGCTACAAGCAACTCGCCGACGCGGCGGGCACGTGAGAGGCACTGTACTCCGGATGAGGCAATGATCCGAGGAACCGAGAGGGGCTGCAACGGATACATCATAGCCAACCGGGTGAGAAGTCAGCAGAAGGTCCAACAGGGAAGGTTCCTGGCTCTCCACATCTGGGATTCGCGTAGGCGCAGTAACCAGTTGTGTCAAGCCGTAGGTCAGAGCAAAGTCGTGAACAGATCTTCCCGCATGATCAGTCTTGCTGGAGCCCAGCCATTCGGCATTATGGGCGTTAAAATCGCCAAGAACGATGATCTCAGCGGATGGGATCTGCTGCTGCACTGTATCCACAGCCGTTTGAATCTGCTCCAAGAGTCGGTCAGTTTCGGCATCACCGCTATGGGACCTATAGAGGCACGAATAGACGCGAGGATGATCATCACAATCAACACGTAGCCATAAGGTGGAAAGGTCCCTACCTTCAAGATTGCTGAGGCGACGAGGACTGATATCGCCTCTAACGTACACACACACTCCAGCCCTAGGCAGAAAGGAATGCTCTAGTTCGTACCCAGGGTAGGAGAGGTATTTTGTGTCCGCTGGAGACGATATCTGCGTCTCTGTCAGAAAAAGCAAGGCCGGCTTAGCTGTCTCGAGGTGATGATGGACAGCATTAAGATTAGAATGCAAACCCCTGATGTTGCAGAAATCCACAGCGAGCGTGGCAGGGGCTGCCGTAGCCGTCTTGCTCTTGCCTCGAGAGGATGGCGGATGGCGGAGCGCGGATTTGCCCCCCCCAGAGTACGAAACGGGGCGCTCTCGGCGTCCACGCTCAGGCACGACAGTACCTGAGCATGGAAGCCCAGAAAGGGATTCTCCAGCGCTAGAGCAGCTGGTACCCTCCTGGGGTAGCTTATTAATCTGCGCTGTCATCGTCATTAAGGGGGAGGTTGGGGGGATTGGAGCTCTGGAAACCTTACTCACCGCGAGGAACACAACACCACATACCTACAAAGTAAGTAGTGATGTTATTATGGCTTCGGTATTCTGTAAGGTGGAGGTACTTCCCCAGTCAGGCTGCTCCAGATTCAAGCGAGATGACGTTTCGCTGTGCCCTACCTCACTTGTTGGACGTAGTTTAAGGACATACCCGGGTCCAAAACAAATGTTTTACCTTAGATTGTGTAAGAAGCCGTCAAATAAGCATTTTAAAAATTCTATATTCGAAAAATTTCTCGCAGATTCACGCTCTATAAGAAACACATATTTTATCAGGTGTTTAATTAATTGAGTCCAATTTCGGCTTATCCAGCTTTTTAGTCAACAATCAACATAGTTGCTGAAATGAACTCTGTCGTCAGGTATACAATACATCTCCTAAGGGCCACTTGCACCACCCGGAGTTAACAAAATAACCCGGAGTTACGCATTTTTTTGTATGGGATTTAACAGCTTAACTCCGGATTTTCGGCTTACCTTAGGTGGTGAAAGTGGGCCTAAGTGAATTAAAAATGTCGGAAACAATAATGAATAACGTAGCCTATATTTTGAACCCTGCCAATGTGCTCGAGCATGATGCTGTGCGCTTATTCCATGATAAGTCAGCACAACATACAAGTTTCCGGCCGCGCGAGGTGGGGTTCTTTATGTACCCAGAGCTGTTAGAATTAGAACCTGTCCCGAGAGATGAGTCACATTTACAAATCATCTTCGATGGTGACGTTGGCAACTTAGGTGAGGTAGGGCACTGGACATGTATTTATTATATCAACGGTATCTTACGAGTGTACGACAGCTTGTAGAATTATTTGAAGCCGATGCAACGGCGATATGTATTCGCTCTGTTTCCATATCTGACCGATGCTAAAGTACAGTTTCCTAACGTACGTTAGCATTGCGATCAAATCCCGCACAGGTAAACATTTTGCCAGAAAGGATGAGACCCCATTTATTTAAATCTGCTGGTACCGTTAAACCTAATGGTATCTATTGTATTGCTGTGTGTGCGTGTGTGTGAATTACGTAATAGCAAATCATTCTGTAGCTTCAGTTAGTGTTCGAAATAGTTGTCTAATATATTTCATCACCCTACTATAATACAGCTACGGAACGGAACCCTTCATTGTGCGTGGTCCGACACGCACTTGGCTGATTTTTTTTCTTCATCTAATGTCAACCGGGATAAAAGCGTCACTGTTTGTTTGGATATTTTTTAGTGTCCCTAAACCTCAATTTATGAAAAATGTTACGAGTAGGTATATAGAAATATACTTTCATTCTGCACCTTCTACTGCTTCTACAACACTTTACACAAATAATTCTTAAAGTAACTGTTTCGCTACTCTGCAATGAAACGATAATTATATAGAGGTTTTAAAAAAAATGGAAATTTAGACGCTTTTGGCTCAGTAGGGTTAATTGGGTCATAAAAAATATTGGTGAAATGTTACATTACAGTAAAGTTTTCAAAATTTCCTTAAATGCATTTTTGATACACTATTCCAAGGGATAAAATCAAAACGAGGCCTCAAAACAGCTATTATTGACCTTCGATAGAAGACAGTAAGTATAAACTGGATAATAAAAAATTAAAAAGTATAAAAATAAAATAAAATTTATTACCAAAACACACAGGAAGTGTAGAGACAATCAGATGCAGAAACTTATATAATAACCTATGACAATAACTAAATAGGTCGGTACCGTATCACGGTATTCACGGTCTTCAATCTGTGAACCATTTCGCAAACCTTTCCTCAAAAAAAACTATCAACCAGTGGGTCACAAATGAAAGTACTTAAGTGTACACCATTATTACTAACAGTTAGGTAGGTATATAGTGTTTGGTAAAGGGTACCAGTCTCAACATCATCATCATCATCATCATCATAAATTTAAGAGCCTTGCTCTTGTCGGTGGAGTAATCGCCACTCGGGTCTTTTTTTTTTATGCTATAGGTGGCAAACGAGCAAACGATATAGTCTTGTTTATGCTACTGTTTTGAGTTCCTGGTACGTCACTACTTTAACTTTCTCTTTGACTTGATCTAAAAACGCCCGTCTTGGGCCTTCCCCTCTCTCTTCTTTTTTTCAATTTTGCCTTCAATTATCATTTTTATGTAGTCGTCATGACGTATCAGGTGCCCCAACATGTTTCCTCTTCTGTTCTCTATCGTACTTAACAGGCTTCTTTTCTCACCCACCAAATTCAACACCTCTTCGTTTGTTCTTCTCTCTCTCCAGCTTATACCTTCCATCCTTCTCCAAGTCCACATTTCGAAAGCACTCAATCACACAATCAGTCTCAACATATGCTAGGATATTATATATACCCAGCGTTGATTAGCAGACTGATGACCCTTTGACAGGGTATATCCATATCCTGACACTACGAGACATTAAATTAGTATTAATAGTTATAAAGTTTCTCCCAAATTCACAAACAATAGCTATTTATGCAACAAGTGCGGAAATCATCTTTACGCATGTGTTTCATACAATGTTTTAATGTTTTTATGCATTGTGCGAGTAAATAAAAAATCATATCATGACAAAACAATTTAATTGTTACATGACAGTAATTTAATTATTAAAATTAAAAATGATATTATTTTATAGTTTTCTTACATAGAAAATACTTTTTGAATCCAAAATTAAAAAAAAATTGAAAAGTAAACGCACTGCGGCCAAATCGTGCGGAAAACCTTGATGACAGCACGTGGAGAAACCGCAAAAATGCCGAGATTGAGGCGATAGTGGCCGAATTCAATATCATTGATGTAACGAAATCACACATAGGTACTTCGCTGGTTTGGTTACCTTCAGAGAATGGGTGAGGACAGGGCGGCCAAGAAAGCGTACCTGGGACAACCGACGGGGCGAGACGTCCGGTGGGACGGCCAAGGTACCACTGGAGAGACAGTGGTACCTTGGCCGTCTATTGAGGTGGATCAAGGCCGATAACACGAATATTGAACGATTGCGGATTTGTATATCGATCTCTGTCACACATGCAAATTGGAGTAACAAAGAGGATTTCCCGTTGTGACGTCACGACTCGCGACGTCACCGCGGAGAGCGGGGCGCGGCCGGCAGAACGTGGCGGCGGCCACCCACCGCGCGCACCGCAGCTATAAAACCCCGATGCGCCGCGACGCGAGCAGCAGTCGATGTTCTCAGCCCGCACTGAGAACAACGGCTGCCTCCCCCAGTCCGGCGTGGCGGTGTGTGTTTAACGCGTTCGCCCGGATTGGAACCCCGGTCCTTTATAGGCCGTGTGTGTTTAACGCATGGTGCCGAAGGACGCTCCCACCCTTCCTACCGCGATCCGGCTTGCCCGAGGCCGTGTGTGTAGAACGCATTGAACCGGCAAGCTATCCCGACCGTACCCCCGCGAACGAGCTCGCACCAGGCCGTGTGTGTCTAACGTATGGTGCTGGCGAGCTCATCCTACCTACATTCCTTACACCCTTTCCCCCTCAGGGGGAACTTATCACCAACTCCTGGGCCCGGGCTCCGCGACCGCGTAGACTTAACCCTAGTACTCATTTATTAAGCACTAACCTTTCGTATCAATAAAGGGCATAAAAGACCCATACTTAGATCGTAGTAACTGAGTGTTTAACTTCACCCTATCCTCCAAACCCTGAGTTAGTCTGGAAACCCTCGCACAACCCTTCAGGTCGAGGGATATGTATGGCTGCCCTCACGGCAACCATCACACCGTCAATGCCAATTTTCGATGTTCGTGGTAGGCGTAGGCGTGCTGTACTTACGTCAAGCGGAGAACTGGCAGGAAGTTGTGCAAGATCGGAAAAAAGAAACGCTAGGAAGAAGATTAGGCGTCAATTTTTACTTACTTTAAATATTGGCACGAAGGTACTTATAAAACTGAAAGAAAAATATTTTATTATTCTAAAGTAGAGAAACGTAATTGTTTGGCAACACTGTCCGATTGACGGTCCGGTGACCGGAAGCCGCATCCGATTAAAGCCCCTCATTCACGGCAGTCCGCCGCGCCATCACCTCCGTCACGTAATAAAGTAACGTGAATGTCGTTGCCGGATGCGTGCCGTCCGCCGCGCCGGGCTATCAATGCCTTGGCGGACTGCCGCCGGAGCGTGCGAGCAGCTCCCCCCGAAGCGAAGTTATCAGTCAGTCAGTCACCGTGTATGCGCTACATCCAGCCATTCCGGAGTGCCGGCGGACTGCCATGAATGCCGACCTTAAGGGTCGCCGTATGATTTGATTCCGGACGTGTGTGGCGCTCGACACAATGGGCCAACATGGGTCATGTCATTATACGGGACGTAGCTATACAGCAGAACGGGATGGTAGTATTGCGTAACCCCTCTTACTCATAACTGCGTCCCTTATCATCGCCCATCATGGACCATTGTGTGGAACGGCTATTAGACGTATCAGTTAAATTATAGTCTAATGGTGCTTTTACATGCTCGGGCTCTCGGCCGAATGATCCCTTGGACAGACTATATTTACCAGTTACAATTTAGGCTCGGAACAAAATAAGCAGCTTACCAACAATATGTAAAAAAAAGACGTAGGTATAGGTGCTAAGATCTATCACAGGATCCATGTTATTGTAATGCTACAAATATTGACAAAGATTTGCCATTAATTAAGAACTTAGACCAGAGAGAGATCAAAATGTAATTTACTTACCGACTAAACAGGCGATCACGCTTAAAGCTATTACTGCAGCCCTCATTGTCAGCGACATCTTTACTGCGAAAAGTCTTGCAGGCTCCCCCTGATATACCTTGTAGTGTATTCCCATACCTGAGTCCAATACTCGGAGGAACCAGCGTACGTTGACCTGAAGTTTCAAACCAATTGTTTGTAGCCAGAGCGTGAATTCAAACTGATTGGCTTAAATGATCGACTCGATTAGGTCGAGTATTAGGAACATTTTTATTATTTTTGCACAGATGCAAACAATCAAAAAAGCTGAACAAACTTTACATTGAAATTTTTTGGAACATTATTCACTCACGTGATTATATTACGAAAATACTGCGTAAGGATATTGTTTCATGAAACCTGCATCATGGGGTTCCGTAGTCAACTAGTTTTAAGTTACACTTAATTATGACCAAATTATTAATTATTGGAAATATTCTAAGCACCTACTATAAACATAAACTGTAAAAGTTGACATGGACAGTTATTAACAAGCGTTTAATTAACGCGAGTATTATTGCATTACATTGCAGGCCGAATTATTTTGTAATTCTAAGATAAAAGTTTTAGATGTGTAAACAAAAATATAGGACAATTTCACAAAAATCGACCCAGTTCCACATAACACACTGTATCCTACCTACTCCCACTGCCATGCAAAGTCGACTCTCATACTAGGTAGAAGAGAATGTGCTATAATCTCCCCGCAAAAGCTGGTTAAATGCACTTACATGTGAATCTTTCGGGATGAATTCTCGGTTTCCTCTAAAATATCTAAATCTACGGTTATGGTGCGTTAGGGGTTTCCCTCGACATCCCTAATATCGCTTGTCCTAAAACCACTTGCCCTAACTGTTTTGTCCTGATGATCATAATCCCTAACGATCAATAATAATTATCCTAACGATAAAAGTAGGTTAAGAGGCTGACAACAGCTAAATCATCGCGCACTGTCTATTTGTATAGGAGTAAACGAGATCGCACTAGAGTCAGTCTACGCCAAGTTTCCTAGATTTCGATAGCACAGACTGTGAAAGTGTTAAGTAAACGTCATAATTTCATCGAAGTTTGACGTTTAAAATAACACTTTCATGTCTGACAGTTCATTTACTGAGAAAAGATAACGTGGTTTGACTCTATCACCGGCCGGCCTGGTTTTAGAAGGAAAAAACACGAAAACTATTAAAATAAACAAAACCGTGGACTATTTGTGAAATGTGACACGTCTAAGTTTTAGATATGAGTATAATGGATTTGTGATTTTAATTGCAAACGCCCAAGTCAAAAAAATAAAGACAGAATAGAACCGTTTAATGATGAATTTAAGACCAATTTTTGCAATAAAGTATTTTCTATCGAGCCGATTTCGTTAAATTTAAAACCGACTCTGTCAAGGGTCTTCGAAATATGATCAATTTTAAGTATTTTAACATATAATTTTTTTGCATTATTAAAATACCTAGTTTTCAAATTTGAAAGGTACATGCAGGATGATTTGAGTATTTTCTTAAGACACTCGAGCATTTCTTTACGAACATCATCAATTTGGTGGAGTGGACCTGATGATGAAGACCAGGGATGGCAAAGTGGAACTGCTTGGTAATTCCTAGCTCTATCATCCGATTTGAGACATTCATCTTTTGTTTGTATCGAAATACCTTCAATGTAGTCCTATTTGATTATAGTTCTATTCTGATGATGGAATTTATGAGGAATTGAGAGAACTCAAATATTAACGGCACATGTAATCTGGTTTGAGGGTTTCCTTAAGTAACTTGAACATTGTTTTGGGGAAGCCACCATTTTGGTGAAGTGGACCTGATGATGAAGACCAGGGATGGCAAAGTGGAACTGGTCGATAAACCTAGCTCTACTTATTATCCTAGTTGTGACATTCATCTTTTTGATTTGGTTTCTAATCTGATGATGGAGTTTTTGTAGGATTCAATTTGAACGGCACGTGCACTGTGATTAGAGGTTGTTCATAATTAGCTTACTGAAACCATCATTTTGCTGGAGTGGACCTGATGTTGATGTTCAGGGATGGCATAATGGAACTGCGCGATAATTTCCAGTCTGTCATCCAATTTAACACATTGTTATTTTGTTTGCGACCTTAAAGGTCTACAAGGTAGTTACGTTTGATTTTACTTCAGATGTAATGATGGGATGTATGAATGACATTAAGAAAGCTCCTCAATTTTCAAACGTACACGTGTGGTGAATTGGATATTTTTGAAGTAAACTGGCTAACACAAACAAATTCAAAATTTCACTTTTACCGGGAAGGCCAAATTAAGTCGGTTTTTATTCTTAAAAATATATAGATAGATATATTAAAATACTTATATAGATGACAGATGTATGTGATTCCAGTTGTCCAGTTATTTTCCATTGAAAATACCTATTATTTAATTTGATGAAGTCTGTTTTACTTCTTAAAAAATATTATATACCTATAGGTACTTATCGATGACAACTGTATGTGATTCCAGTTGTCCAGTTATTTTCCATTGAAAATACCATTATTTTATTTGCATAGTCTACTAAACAAAACGCGCAACTGGCAAAACACTACGCCATTGTGTTATAACAGCACTTAGCTATTACCCGCGACATCGTTCGCATTAACAGTTGAACTGTTAGTACCTTTAGTTGGTACATGAAAAGTTCGGATGATTTAAATGTTTCACTCATGGACTTATAATGGTCAAATTGTAAACGCTAACTTAAAGGAAAATTGATATGTCGAATTATTTGGGTGGTGGAATTATAAAGAATCATCAGCTCCTGACGATGTCAGCATTTTGGATGCACTACATAATAAAATAAAATAAAATAAAAAGCCTTTTATTTCTCGCAATTTTTCTTTCAAATATTACCATGCTTGTCAATATATTTTATAGTTACTCTATTCTATCATGCGATTTTTTTGATAATTATCAACCTTCTTTTCATCATTTCTTGTCACTATTTTTCTATATAATTGATTTAAATACGTTAATTTTTATAAATCTTGTTTCAAATTAATATAATAAAGTGCTACATGTCAATTCATTGTTAAATACAATACAATAGAGTCAACAATATTCAGAAATTAGAATTAAAATTTGATAGTAAAATATAATAGTAATAAGGAGTATGTAGAATTTCTAGCGAGAACCCCTCTTAACTGAGGGTAAAGGCCTCCTCCAGCGATGCCCAGTGGTCCCTGTCTTTGGCTTGTGTCATCCATTGTTTGCCAGCCGTTTTGGTGATGTCGTCTTCCCATCTGGTTCTTGGTCTTCCTTGTTTTCTTTTGCCGTGAGGTCCTTGCCATTTAGTTAGTGCCGCTGTCCATCGACCGTCGCTCGTGCGGGCTACATGGCCTGCCCACCGCCATTTAATTTTTTTGAGTAACTTAGGGCGTCTGTTACTCCTGATATTTGCCGTATGTTAGAGTGCCGTATTTTATGATTTTTTCTGATATTCAGCATGCTTCTTTCCATACTTCGTTGGCAGGAGGTAATTTTGTTGTTAGCTTTTTTGGTGAATTTCCACGTTTGGCAACCACGTTTGGATGCACTACATATCTGACTCCAAATAATAATCAGTTGCAAACACAATAGGTTCCTACATGTTGCTTAAGGTTCAAGGTACATTATTGCCGGTTATCGATCAGGTGCTACTTATTGAAATAGATTAATGTGATTGATACTTATTGATTATTGTGTTGAATAGTACTGGCAATAGAAGAAACTATAACAAATTTGTATTTGCATAGTTACCGTTCTAGGCCTTGTTTATTTACTTTTCTTAAGTCAGTTGAATCAAAACAGTGCTCATATAAACATTGAATATATTCCGTTAGTGCTTTTTTACTGTGTTTTATCTGCTTTGCTATCCTTTATATATAAGGGCAATTTTTACCCTCACAGTGGTTATGGGCTTTATGCAGTAAACGGAAGAAATTTTCAGCTAAAATGAGTACGAGTACTGTGAAAATTGACCAACTCAACGAAAGCAATTATGAGACCTGGAAAATCCAAGTAGAAGCAGTTTTAATAAAGAATGATGCCTGGGGATACGTTAATGGAACTATCCAGAAACCAGCAGAACCAGCCGAAGCAGCCAAATGGGACATTGGAGACTCAAAAGCTAAGTCTGATCTCATTTTATCGATAACCCCGAGCGAATTGCGACACCTCAGAGATTGTAAGACATCGCGAGATGTATGGTTAAAGTTACAGAACGTTCATGCATCGAAGGGACCTGCGAAAAAGGCTACCTTATTAAAAGAGCTGTTGCTTCGTAAATTGGAGGAAGGTGGTGACCTTAGAGAACATGTCATAAGATTTTTCGATGTGATAAGTCAATTAGCTGACATGGATATCGAAATGAATGATGATCTAACTTCGATAATGCTCTTGTATAGCTTGCCGTCTAGTTTTGAAAACTTTAGATGTGCTATAGAATCTCGAGATTCACTGCCGAAACCAGAGGCATTGAAGATTAAGATATTAGAAGAGGAACATTCCAGAAATAGTAAAGATAGTGTAGACAGGGCACTTCTTGTTAAAGGAAAGAGATCTTCTAAGCCAAAGAGTGGCACAGAGCAAAAACAACGCGCATGTGATACGGCTGAGCAAGGAAATTCGAAATTTAGATACAAATGTTTTAAATGTCATCAAAGTGGTCATAAAGCGTCCGAGTGCACGCTGAAGAAGAATAATTGTAGTGATTCTGTAAAGTATGTGTCGAACATAAGTGATTCATCAGATGTTGATTCCAATTTTGTAACATTTAATTGTGTTTCAGATGTTAATGCTGTTTGCAACGAGAATGGAGATTGGATTTTGGACAGCGGATGTACGTCACATTTATGTAGAGACGCAGGCAAATTTGATACCAAATTTTTACATGTAGCTGGTAAGCTGAATTTGGCAACTAACTCTAGCACGAACGTACAAGGTAAGGGGACAGTCAGATTATCTACATGTAGTAATGGTGCTAAAACTGTAATCCAGTTGCTCAATACCCTATTTGTTCCGGATTTGCGATGTGACCTTATCTCAGTAGCTAAAATTACTGATCAGGGGTTTAGCGTTACGTTTGAGAAAAACAGAGCTATTGTTCGAGATAGTTGTGGTAACACTAAACTTGTGGCGAATCGCAAAGGTAATTTATATTACGTTGAGGAACAATGCGACAGAGCGTCAGCGATTTCCGAGCGAAAAGTTGATGTGAGGTTGTGGCATGAGCGTTTAGGCCATTTAAATGCGAAGGATCTTGTCCAAATCTTAAATAAATCTGGCATGAAGCTTAAGATGACAGATGTAAGAGAGTTGTACGATTGTGATGTTTGTATGCAAGGGAAAATGAGTAGGTTACCTTTTACGAGATCTAGTGGGCCATGCGATGAAAAATTAAAAATTATTTATTCTGACGTGGTGGGCCCGATGCAGCATACATCAATAAATGGTGCCAAATATTTTGTGACATTTATTGATGATCATACTAGATGGTGTGAAGTCTATTTTCTTAGCAAGAAAAGTGAAGTGTTCACTACATTCAAGGTATACAAAACTCATGTTGAGAACCTGTTTAATAGGAAAATAACTTACCTTCATACAGATAATGGAGGCGAATACTGCAACCGAGATTTCGACGAGTTCTTGAAGAAAGAAGGAATAGCAAGAAGGCTGACAATTCCTGGCGTACCTCAGCAGAATTCGATAGCTGAAAGGAAGAACAGGACCTTGACAGAGATGGCAAGATGTATGCTCATTTCGTCGGGGCTTTCTCCGGGTTTCTGGGCGGATGCTGTGGCTACAGCATGCCACGTAAGAAATCGTTGTCCAACAAGAAGTCTTGAAGGAGGAATACCTTTCGAGAAGTGGTTCGAACGACCTGTCAAATTAGATTACTTACACAAGTTTGGGTCTAAGGTACACGTCTTGGACAAGTCAACCGGGAAAGACAAGTTTGCTCCTCGAAGTCAAGAAGGAATCTTTGTAGGTTATCCTAGAGATCGAAAAGGTTATAGAGTATGGATGCCGAAACAACGACAAGTTATCATGTCAAGAGATGTAAAATTTCACGAAGTGAAGAGTGAAGAGAATAAAATGACGAACATGAAGGTTGACCCCTTTGAAATTTACAAGGGAGAATCGGCAAATGTTCAAAATCAACCTTCAAAGGTTGAGGTAGAATTTCATCCTGAAAAACCAAATGAAAATCGAATTGAGCAGATTTCTCATGAAGAGAATGAAGTCAGAAATCTTGATCCTGCATCTAAGGGAAAAGATGAAGTTTCCGTTGTAGACCGCCGAATGACAGATGATCCAGATATTGTTACGGAACCATTTCAACATGATCATCAACACCATGATGTTCATATTGATGGGAGGAGGGTAATGAAAAGAGGTCCAGGTCGACCACGATTGGAGCGAGGTCATGTCGGGCGTCCACGGAAGATATATCACATGGTTGACATTGAGCCACAAGAAGGTTTTGAGTCGAACCTCGAGTCACATATTCCTATGGAAGAGAACATCGAGTCGAACATGGAGTCACATATTCCCATGGAAGAAGATTTAGAGTCGAACGTCGAGTTACATATTCCTATGGAAGAGAGCGTCGAGTCGAACATGGAACCACAAGTATGCATACAGGAAAATACCGATTCTGTCGATACGTATTTAGACTGTGAAGATTTCGGTGGGATAGCTGAGATTACGGTAAAGCAGGCTTTATCCGGTAATGAGCGAAAAGGATGGAAAGATGCGATACTTTCAGAAGTAAAAAGTTTAGTTAAAAACGATACTTTCGATATTGTTAGTAAACCTATGGGTCGAAATGTCGTAGGATGCCGTTATATACTAACTACTAAGTTGAATGTTGATAAAACTGAAAAGAAGAAAGCCAGACTAGTAGCGAAAGGATTTAGTCAACGTTACGGGATTGACTACCAGAACACCTTTGCAACAGTAGCCAGACTTGATTCTGTAAGATTATTAGTTGCACTTGCAGCAGAACTTGATCTTGAAATTCATCAGTTGGACATTAACACGGCATATTTAAACGGATTATTAGAGGAGGAGATCTATATGAGAGTGCCTGATCTTCTAGAACAATGTCTTCTAGATCTCACGCGTTTGGAGCAACCAGGTTCAGCTATATACGAACGAGCCAAAAAGATGTTGGATGATATAAAATCTGGGGGCGACGTCTGCCGACTAAAAAGATCGCTGTACGGGCTTAAACAAGCTGGACGGCAGTGGAACATCAGACTCGACGAACAGCTGAAGAACATGGGGTTGAAAGTCTCCTTGAACGAACCGTGCCTTTATTTTAAGGATATAGATTCGCAAACTAAACTCTTTGTTCTTATTTATGTAGATGATATTCTCGTCGCATCGCAAAGAGGTGAATGCATAGAAAGTTTCAAAAAAGAACTGGCCACTAAGTTCGAATTGAAAGATTTTGGCATTGCGAAATATATGTTAGGCATAGAGTTTGACAAATGTGACAGCCACATAAAATTGTCACAACAAAAATACATCGAAGATTTATTGGTAAAATTTAATATGGTTAATTGTAAACCAATATCTTCGCCGATGGAAAATAAATGCAAGATGAATAAACCCACTGGGAAGTGTAGTACTAAGGAGCAGTATCCGTATCGTGAAATTATAGGTTCCTTGATGTATCTCTCTATTGGAACGAGACCGGACATTACTAATACGGTTGCTATATTAAGCCAATTTTTGGATTGTCCAAATGAGGATTGTTGGAATGCTGCGAAACGTGTATTGCGATACTTGAAACATACTAAAACGTATGGCCTTATTTACACGAAGACGGGTAAATCATTGCATGGTTATTCTGATGCTGATTGGGGAGGATGTCTGATAGATAGGCGTTCTTATTCAGGTTATGTTTTTATGTTAGGTGGTGGATGTGTGTCTTGGAAGTCGCAGAAGCAAAAATGTGTATCAACATCTAGCTGTGAAGCGGAGTATGTTAGTTTGGCGTCGTCAATAAAGGAAGGCATATACCTGAACAGCTTGCTAAATGAGATTGGATTACGTAAGTTTGCACCATTATCTTTACATGTAGATAATCAGGGAGCGATTTGTCTGGCCAAGGATCCAATGTTCCATTCTCGGAGCAAACACATCGACATAAGGTATCACTTTATACGAAGCGTATTAAGGGACAACAAGAGTATTATGTTGGAATACTTGTCAACCGACTCAATGCTCGCAGACATTTTAACAAAGGCGTTGCCTAGAGAAAAGCATTATATTTGCATGCGTGGTTTAGGCATAGCTTGTTAATTGTTATTATTTTTAGAGTTGTTCTTTGATATCACTTTGTTTTGCGTATGTGTTTTTTATTTATTTTGAATATGCACATTAAGGGGGCGTATTGAAATAGATTAATGTGATTGATACTTATTGATTATTGTGTTGAATAGTACTGGCAATAGAAGAAACTATAACAAATTCGTATTTGCATAGTTACCGTTCTAGGCCTTGTTTATTTACTTTTCTTAAGTCAGTTGAATCAAAACAGTGCTCATATAAACATTGAATATATTCCGTTAGTGCTTTTTTACTGTGTTTTATCTGCTTTGCTATCCTTTATATATAAGGGCAATTTTTACCCTCACACTACTGCCATACAATTTAATTGGAAACTTAACAGCAACCGACAATGTGGTAGGTAAGTGCCTTTAGCGTGAAATTATCACATAATGCATATACGAGTATGTTACGAACATTGCGAAGCCGGGCTAGTAGTCTTGCCATTACCTGTTAGGGCGGATTCGCACTACGTCCGATCCCAATCCGATCTGAATCCGGTCCGTCGTAGCCACAGAAATAATATTCCGTGGTCGTAGCGGTAGAACTATTTCTATGGTAAGTTACGCACTAGAACCGATCTTCGTCATCCGATTTCTGTCCGTCATTTTAGAATCTCCATTCCGAAGAAGATTTTTGACCGACCGAAGTAGCCTTAGTATTATTTGTATGAACGCTCGACGCTCGCGCACTGCGTCCGAGTTAAAGCCGAGCTGCGTGCGAGCAGAAAGGCAGCGGGGCAGGCGGGGCGGGGTATGCGGCTGGGTTTCTGGGCGTAAGCAATATCCGAATTCGGTCCGAGTTATCTAGACCCTTATTTTCACGGGTTAGGATTGGACTAGTGCGTAAGCAATATCCAAATATTATTACCTATATTTTCACGGGTTAGGATTGGACTAGTGCGTCAGCAATATCCAAATATTATTACCTATATTTTCACGGGTTAGGATTGGACTAGTGCGTCAGCAATATCCAAATATTATTACCTATATTTTCACGGGTTAGGATTGGACTAGTGCGTCAGCAATATCCAAATATTATTACCTATATTTTCACGGGTTAGGATTGGACTAGTGCGTCAGCAATATCCAAATATTATTACCTATATTTTCACGGGTTAGGATTGGACTAGTGCGTCAGCAATATCCAAATATTATTACCTATATTTTCACGGGTTAGGATTGGACTAGTGCGTCAGCAATATCCAAATATTATTACCTATATTTTCACGGGTTAGGATTGGACTAGTGCGTCAGCAATATCCAAATATTATTACCTATATTTTCACGGGTTAGGATTGGACTAGTGCGTCAGCAATATCCAAATATTATTACCTATATTTTCACGGGTTAGGATTGGACTAGTGCGTCAGCAATATCCAAATATTATTACCTATATTTTCACGGGTTAGGATTGGACTAGTGCGTCAGCAATATCCAAATATTATTACCTATATTTTCACGGGTTAGGATTGGACTAGTGCGTCAGCAATATCCAAATATTATTACCTATATTTTCACGGGTTCGGATCGGACTAGTGCGTAAGCAATATCCGAATTCGGTCCGAGTTTTCTAGATCGGATCGGATTCGGATCGGACGTAGTGCGAATCCGCCCTTAGTGCATGAAGAAGAAGAGTAGATAATCCAGCGCCACTGTTTACGCTGTGAATGATTATATCATAGGCATTTTCTTTATCGAGGACTAACCAAAGCGCCATTTTTTTTTCTTTATCTAATGTCAACCGGGATAAAAGCGTCATATATTTTTTAGTGTGGGTTACCTCAATTTATGAAAAATTTAACGAGTATATAAAAATATTCTTTCACTCTGCACCTTCTACAACACTTTACACAAATAATTTTTAAGTAACTTTTTCGCTACTCTGCAATGAAACGATAATTACATAGAGGTTTAAAAAAATACATAAATTTAGACGCTTTTGGCCCAGTAGGGTCAATTGGGTCATAAAAAAATTTTGGTGAAATGTTACAGTAAAGTTTTCAAAATTTCCAAGGGATAAAATCAAAACGAGGCCGGCGTTCTTCATCTGTAGACGCATTTATACAAGCCTGATTTCCAGTTGTTGTAAAACCATTTATATAAAAGTATGCTTTGAGGGCTTTTATTTTTACTTTTGCCACTGATTAATTTATCCACTTAATATTTTATTTTTTATGATTTACCTAGGTTAGGTAGAAAATATTCAGTTTATATTTTGAATAACAGAAACATGTTCGTACCTTTTTAAATCCTTTAAATATAAGTTCATAAGCTAATGTAATATGACCCCGCAGTCAAACTTTGTATTAGGTTTTGTAATACCTTGAATTAATAAATTATTCTATCTATCTATGATCAGTAGCAGAATAATAAATAATGAAGACTGTTAACCGTAATATTTAAGGGGTTTTTTGGGAAATCGTTAATACCAGTATATGTATAAATTAATTTGTATTGTTTTGTTTGTATTTGTTTATACATAATCCAATATTGTATAGAACTCTAACCGGTTGAACCAACCGGCTGTACAGATCTTAAGTTTATTTTGTACTTTAATATCATCTTGATATTTTGTATGGTGACTAGGCGTCACACTGCGTAGCATAGGCGTTAATTATCTACAATAAATATTTTTAACATTTCCTGACATTCTGTAAACAAGTGCTGGCTGTGCCGCAAAGGTGACATCAGCCTATTCGATGTTTACTGCCTGAAGCAGTCGAAACATGTCGCGCCAATTGTGATTAACACGTTAACTGCGGGTCACTTTTCAATGAACTTTCAGCTAGTGCGTTTGTGACCTATAAGACCTCGTTCGTAATCAAGCTTTAGTTCAGTGCGTATGAGACCGAATCAGTCTCATAAAAAATAGATTTCGAAAATAACGTGAATATTGGTCAAAAAGCTGTGTACCGTTATTATTTTTGTTTATGATTGAAGATAATTGCTCTATCTTTAGACGAGTTCGCATGCAGTTTCGACACAAACATACAAAGTAAATAGAAAACAAAATCTAGGGTATCGATTGTATCTCACACCGCAACTGAAGTTACTTCAATTTGTGGAGAGACTATTGATGGGATTAAAATAATACATTAATAGTCGATAACTATACATATTCAATATAGGTACTTTATTCAAGGAATGGTTTCAAGGAAAGTGTTTTTAGTTAAAACATGGTAAACACAATGTTTGTTTACATTGGACATAGTGAGTAATGATTCTTTTAGTTTTTTTTTGGAAGCCTGTGCTATTCATTGTGAGCCTTAATTTGTTGTAACAGCCCACGCAGCGTCTTATTTTGTCACCGCGTTTTAAAATGTGTTCTGAACATCTTCCCTCAGGAAATTCTTCGATAAGGTATATATATTATTTAGTAGGTATACAGCATTTTATGAATGCTTAGGTAAACAAATTTATATGTCCCACATTTTATTAACCCTTAAGCGATTGTGCACCCATAACAGTTCAGTTAATCACAAGTTTTAACGAGATTTTTTTAATAATCTGATGCGCAGCCTTTGCTTCGATACCTGTACAACACTAAAACAAAATGTGCGGCGCCCGCGCCACTCGCTCTCCCCTCCATGCGGTTACGAGGCCTGCGATTCAGGACACTCAAAAGATCTCATAACGCACCAAATTAATAAAGTTATTACTCAGTGCGTTAGGGACCTAATCGATCTCACATTTTTTTTAATACGTCGGTGAGTTCAATTATTAGCAGGAAGCAAGTTTATATATTTGTCTCCAACCATCATACTCGTAGTAATTAAGCTGCTATTGCCTCCCGCACAGAGGTGCGAAATACGAAATCGGGCGCCGCACGGAATGAAAGACTCGTAAGAGATGTTTTAGATCTCATAACGCAGTGAACGTGTTAAAATACGTGAGTTTAAACCGTTTTTTTCCATATTCATGTCAGTATGACTCATGGAAGATTAAATTGTATTCTGTAAATGCCTGACACTTTGTCAGTGAATCACATATAAGAATCAGCCGGTATTACAAGTTATATATATATATATATATATATATATATATTGTATGCAATTAGATCACGCTGCTTAAGAATGATTACCTAAAGCATTTCCATGCTGTAAATATATTTAAATTAAATTTATTTATAACTCCTTAAATCATTCAATTCCGACAGTTATCACGAGAAAGGCGACTTATTTAGAAATTGCCAGTCTTTTTAAGTAACTTCTTCTTGTCCCAAGTAATATAAACCGATAAGCAGCAAAGCAGCTGCGCCCTCATTTTTTTTTTTTAAGAAAAACGTTTATTCGGGACGCTTCAGTGTACAAAAATATAAAAGACAGTACGGTTAGAATTAGCGTCACCGAAAAGGTTTCTACTCAGCTTGATGTCAAGGTACCTTTTGCGTACCTTGACGCTGGTCTTCCGCAGAAACCTTTTCCATAAAACGTGACAAGTTGCACAAACACACACATGACATGACATTTGGTAACTTACTTATTATGGCTTATTGTTTCCGTACTCTCCGATCCGATCAAATTTCATACAAAAAAAGCATGGCCGGCGCCGGACGTGGCCTTCCGATACTTCCGATCTGTCAGTGTTTAGGGCTCTGTGATCACATGACGCCTTCCATACTAATAAAAGCCCGTCCCGTCCCGTCCCGTCCCGTCCCGTCCTAGTGTGAGTCATCCTTAACTCGACGTCTACCGCGAGACGATTGTTGGCGATTGTGTGCACGAGCGCACGATCATCGGCACGAATTCCTTTGATACACCGACGACTCCCCAATTATTCAAGATTTTTGGCAATGATCCTCCCCACCAATTTTCAGTCAAATCTGTTCAGCCGGTCTTGAGTTATAAATAGTGTAACTAACACGACTTTCTTTTATATACATAGAAGATAATACTTGCACTTCAATAAGGTCTTGTGAACCACAAAGTAGCGTACTACAAGTACTTACCTGTACCAGTTCTCGAAAATAGTCGTGCCACGCTCTATTGGGATCGATCTATCATCACGGACAGGACTATTGTAGCCAATAAGCCTGATATCGTCGTGATAGATCGATCGCAGTGCCGGGCCATGCTCGTCGATATCACCATCCCCCATGACGAGAACCTCGTGAAGGTCGAGAAGGACAAATCCAGCAAGTACCTAGACTTGGCCCACGAGGTAACCGCCATGTGGGAGGTTGATTCGGCGACCATTGTACCGATAGTTGTTTCGGCGAACGGTCTTATAGCGAAGAATCTCGACCAACATCTCGAGAGGCTCTCGCTACGAAGTTGTGGTTGGATCAAGGGTCAGATGCAGAAGGCGGTAATTCAGGACACTGCGCGCATAGTCCAAAGGTTCATCTCTTTGTGGCCCTAACCACCGGCAGCCTGGGCCCTGCCCCGTTGCCGGTGGCACTCTAGGTTAGGTTTTTTATAATGTGTATTTGTTTTGTATTGTTTTTTGTATGTTGTTTTGTATTTTATTTTTATACACGTATTGTAAAAATCCTAACCTAAGAAAGAAGATACATAAACGAAAAATAATAAAATAAACCCGCGGGGGCAGCTTGTGGCGAGCTGACGGTGGGTGGCGACACCGCGGACCCCTATTCCAGAGGGTTCTTTGGCCCTCACCTCTGTGCTTGCCTTAGCTGGCTCGCCAGAGTGGATTGGCAAGAGCGGGACCTATACTCCAGGTTGGAAGTGTAAAATGTCATAACGCCGGCGGCCTGCTGAACGGATCACCGGAATCTGGCTACCGCAGACTCGCCTCTCGACAACCTCACAGCTGCTCCGAAGTGTTGCTCCATTGTCGCACTGCACGTGCGGCCATTGTGGGGCCCACTAAATGAGTTGGCAAGTCACCGCTTGCCTATCACAATTCGAGACTGATTGTCACGGCAGGCGTCCGCTAGTCTCCTCCCATAACCCATTATCCAGACCATCCAACATTCACATCAATAGCCCAATGACCTCAGTATCCATCGCAGCTAATGTGCCGCACTTCAATAGTCTTTGCACCTGGCGGGGACCATCTCCGGGTGTATCATATTGTGCGCTCGGAGATGGTATCCGCCACGTGTATTCCTTGCCTTTAGATTAAAGCTCGAGCTCGACGCACTGCATAAAAACGGAACGTGGATTCAGACATTTATACGAGGTCGTGGTTGGAAAATTAGAAAAATACTTACTAGCATTGCTCAACTTCAACATAGTTGCAATAAGTACCTACTGTTAATGAGTGCAGAACAAGCTCGATTGACTATAAGTTAGTAATAATATACGAAGCAAGCCTGGGAAATGAAAAGTTTTAACTTTTATCTTTGTTAAGTGAAACCAACCAATTTGTTTTTCCCCTCACTAGCTCGGAAAGCGCTGTTTTGTCCTTTAAAACTAGCATGGAAAAACGCATTATATCCACATGTGGGGCAAAGTAATCTAATTCCTATCACTTACCACCAGTCCAGTATAAGTGAGTCCTATATATATATAGGTGCTCCGGGAGCTCCGGGCGGGCGGTAAAGTAGTATGAGAATCCTTTAAAAACCATGGGACACAACTCTTTAAGTCTAAGTATGCTTGCATATAATATCACCATTTACGAGCAGGTGTGATGAAAATAACCATTATTTGTTTAGTGGTCGCTGGTTGGATCCCAGCCCTGAGCACTAGGGGCCTTGGTCACTTTCTCAGCAGTAGGTAATTATGATATATCTTTCAATTTAGTGAAACCAAATGAGACAATGGGTAGGTAAGTACTTCTCTACATCCACATTGTGATGTGTGCATATCTTATATAGGTTTTTTGATTTTTCTTGGCATATAATCGGAGTTCGGAGAACGGTCAACCATTTGGAGAACAATCAAACATGTCTAGTTCGTTGGTCTGGCTACGCACACCGGGCCCATACCGGCCTTACCACATAACGTCTTAACGCGATTCAGTTTAGGACCTAAATTGAGTCGTTGCCATACAACTGAGCACAGTTAAGAACCAAAACTGAATTGCGTTAAGCCGCCATGGTAAGGCAACAGAAAAAAAAAGTTGTTGTATTCCCTTTGCACCCAAAAATATATATAAGGTGCTACTTTATTAGTTGCAGAATTTTTTGCAGCTGATAGTACTCGGTTCCTGGAGTAAATTTAAGTATTAAACATTATACCTTTTACATTGTTGACATGTTGACATGAGTGATATGACGGATAGTGTTAAACGTCTTGTCAGTGAAATGCATATGATGATTCTTTTTAGACGAAATTATAATTTATTTTTTTGTTCGGTAAATGAAAACAAAAAAATCATATGAAAAGATTTCATAATTTCTATTTAAGTTAATTGTTTTAAAGTAGAGTATCACGTGTTCAAATATCTGCAACTAATAAAGTAGCACCTTATACATACTTACTCATTGTTCGGAATAGGAGTGGTGTGAGTTACTTGTATGAAAATATGCCTGCCTTATAGTTGGTGCTATAATATTGCTATATATATAAAGTTTAGGTATGTAGTCAGCTAACTGTACCTAAATACTTCATCATCATCATTTATGCCAAAAAACGTCATGTTTTTAATGTACTTACGAGCAATTAGGTAAATACATCTCAAATGTTTGAGACCGCCAAAAATAATCTTAAATTATTTTCAGAATGGTACGGTTTCTAACCAGATGACTGAGCAAGACGTGAAGAATGCCGTGCTGGTCAATATTTTAAAGATAGTAAATAAGTACGTACTAAAAACATTTAAAACCTTTATTTTGTTTATTTATTTGAAGAAATCACCGCGTAAATTCGGTAGGCACATAGACGATTATAGACATTAGGTATACTACATTACTCGTCAACTTCCTACTCTTCAGTTGTTGTATTCCCTTCGCCCGCTGAAAAAAAAAATACTTTCAGAAACATTATTGTATTTACATTCTGTAAGTTTGCTTATTTTGAAGTTTTTTCTTCCTATTCGACTCGAATGTGGGCAGAACGAAAATTCTAAGACGGATAAGTTCGCCTTTTTATCTCACATTAAGTAAAAATGTATCTCAATATTTTATTTTATTGATTAACGGCTTGTAGACCGAATGTAGTCGGTGTGGAGATATACCTTACAACTTACTCTTCAAAGCTTCACAACAAGCTCAACAACGAAACTAAACCTCCCAAGGGGATGAAAAGAGGGTCCAAGTTAACGGCTTCAAGGACGAAGTCGAGAGCCGAGACTAGTTATTTACCTATTCATTTATCTTGATTCTTGGTAGGTACGAGTATATCATGAGCCGGGAAAACGCTAGGAAAAGGAGTTTCTTTTCCTTTTGTTCTTATAGTTTAGAGGATGACTCACACTAGAACGGGCCTGAATGGGGCGGGACGGGAAGATCTGTCAGTTTCTATAGAAATAATCACGTGATAGCTCAGAACCCTCGGAGGTCGCGTGACGTTTGCTATAGAAACTGACAGATCGGCCCGGCCCGGCCACGTCCCGGCCCGTTCTAATGTGAGTCATCCTTAAGAAAGGCCCAAGTAATCCCAAAAACTTACGGCATTGGTCGTAAGGCACGCAGGTCTTGTTCTTGTCATCCTTCCAGAAGTAGCCCTGCTTGCAGCGGCATGCCGGTTTGCACTCGAGGACGATGCCTATACGTCCGAAGATTGCAGGACATGTCCCAGTTGGCGTGGCCTGGCTGCAGAAGCCGTTTGGACACATCGGCGGGCAGGGGTTGTATTCCTCGTAAGGTTTGTTGCACTTGAATGGAGCTGTGGACACAGAATTCCATTACCATAAAGGAGTGAAGTCTTTGGAGTGAGGGTAATAAAGAATGGCTGTAATTTTAATAGTTTTAGTTTTTTCTCTGCTAAACGTTGTTTAATGTGCAATATTGATAGCCTATTGTGCAGTGAACTAACGAAGAAGCGAATAGCAGATGAAGAATGAATCCTGAAAGGCGTCAAACCATTTTCTAGTCATTACTCGGTAGTCCCGGGATCTCGGCCCGGCCTCCGGACATTTTTAGCCATACATTTTACAATTTAGTGAGGCAGGCCACCGAACAACGTCTTCCAAATGGTAATACAGTATAAAAACTTTAAAAAACGATATTTATACTGATAGTTTTATGTACTTGACATTAGCAAAATTGTCCAACTCTCGGACAGAAGCCATTATTTAATAGAAGAAGGAAGGCACTTAATGTCAGCGTTATACAGGTGAAAGAACAAAGAAGATTTTTCGATATTCGAATAAAAACCTTGCCACTTTGATATGAAGTGTCCATGTCGAATACTGGTGCAGCGTCGAGCACTGGTACTTGTACCTTATAAGGGAATAAAACAGCTACACATCAGCAGAACTGTACCGCTACCACAAGCTGCTGTTGTTAGCTATTTTACGTTTACTATAGTTGTATCTCGCTCCTACTAGCATAAATATAATAACGAGCAAGATACACTGACGTATTACCTATACTGTAAACTCGTGGTAAGCCCACGATTGCACACAGATCTGGGGCATGATACGGTCTGCTCGTTCTTCGGGCAGCAGCAGGTGGCGCAGTCGGCAGAACAACAGTCTTACGTTTTATCATCTCCGTATGCTGTAGGGATACGTCAGAAATATACTCACGGCATTCGCGGGTAGGTATGCAAATTCCGTTGTCGGCGCGGCGGTAGTTGAACCCGCACTTGCACTGGGGCGTAGGACACACGTCAGGTCTGGGGCATGACACGGTCTTCTGGTTCTTCGGGCAATAGTCGGTGGCGCAGTCGGCTGGGCAGTAGTCTTTCCTTTCGCTGTCACCACATGCTGTAGGACTACGCACGTTTATATAGGGTTTATCAGCTTAGGGTTTCCCCTTATTTCTAATTTAGTTTTATGTAATTTCGCAATCATACCCCCCATTCTGCAGGTCAGAAATAGTTATTTATTTTATAAGGGGTCAAAGTTGTTGTTTAACTCTCGCGTTTATATTGAGACCCGAGCTAGCGAAATATTGCAAAATTCCTGGAATCTTAAGCTTTACGAGGGTCTCAAGGCACGACGAGAGTTGAACAAACTTTGCCGCTGAGTGTAATACAACAATTTTCACCTCACTATCGCGAGGAAAATAAAAACTACGTAGGTACCATTACAAATCTTATCCAAATGTAAGTTATCTTAAAGAAACCTTTCAAAGCTCAAGGTCAAAAAGTGTCATAGAGTTACTCCTGGCACTTATATATTGCCAATAGCTAGACTGCGGTATAAGACGTTACTTGACCAATTTAAAGTTGTGACATCTGATTGCGCATATTTACTACGTTTATACAGGTCTCACTTATACTGGACGGTTGGTAAGTCATGCACAATGTCAAATCACTTTCCCCACTAGTGCAGAATAAAATGCGATTTCCCCCGCTATGTTTCCGCTTTCCGGGCTACAAGGTGAAAAATTTATAACGATTTGGAGAACAACAAAACCTGTATTTAGGGGCATTAGACGCCAAGCGGACGGGTAAAAAAAGTAGATGCCTCCGATTTCATTTTTTTTGTGATTTGAAAACAAGAAGATTTGAGGAAGAATGTAGTATGGTCTGCAGCTCAAATCAAAACTCCAGGGAAATGGGCTGAATGAACGCGAGAAGTGTTCGATATAGCCCGCCTGTGTCCGGCCGGGCGTCCCTATTACACTACAATCTACATCTACATCTACCTTATTACTAGACCTTAGAAGTAGAACTAACTACCTAGTAACTGTTTATCGGCGTAGTCAAATAATGGGTGATTTTATACTCGGTCGTGGATTTCCATGACACGACACTTATTGTATGGGAATCGATCACGATAAGTATATAAAAACGTCTGCATACAATTACATACATTTTGCTCCGCCAGTGTCGTGACGTGACGGCACAATCGCGTCGTGTCGTGAAATTTCCTCGACCAAGTAGGACCAAAAGAACACAATGATGGCTACGTAAAGGATTGGGAGTTATACAGTTCTAGGCACTGCGAACCTCTTTTTCAAACTATATACGTAAGTATTGCCAGTTCTTACGTTTGTTACATTGGTCGTAGGGTACACAGACGTTGTTTTCATCTCTCGCGGTGCCCGGGCTACAGTAGCACTGTTCTTTCCACTCTTCATTGTCCTGGTCTGCCGTCGATGGTTGCTCAGTGCTATTTGAGAGCGACGCACAAGTCTGGTCGGGTTGCACGCGGCACGAGTAGTATTCATTTTGAGCGCTGCATTTTTCTAGAAAATATAGAGATTTCTACAGTTTAATAGTCATCAGTCATCATTATACGCCATATACGCTCGGGCAAATCCGTCAGATCTCCATAGTTTCCATCGGGCGGACATGCCCGAACGTATATGCCAGCAATAGTCAGGGACTACACAGACCTTCTAGTTATACGCCCGATGTGATCGATAGGATGTTGGATGGGTCTGCCGGAGCCGGAGATCTGCAGCCGTAGATTGATGTATTCTTCTGCCAGACACATCTACCTAACATATCCGACGGACAGATTTGAGCGTTAACTTTAGCTACGTATTTGATGAGCCAATGTAACCGCCCCGCTCTTGGAGTTTTCTTGGAATTTACGTTTCCACCTCAAAACTCAAAACTTAAGAATTTCGATTCGCTTCGATTAAATAGGTAACAAAAAGGAAGATTCGCTGTGTTGACAGCTAAAGGGGCAAGCTTTGCCCCGTGGGTCCCCAAATGTCACGTGACGTTTTCTATAACAGATCGTCGCGTCGCGCCCCGTCCCGTCCCGTTCGAGTGTGAGTCTGTGAGTCATAGCCGACCATGTAGACGACCAAATTCTATAAATGTATCTTGACTTCTGATCAGTTACACACTTACCGCAGTCGTCGCTAGTCACACACTCTCCTCCAGCGTTTCTGAAGTACCCGTCCTTGCAGACGCACGTGTCCTCGCAGTTCTCTGTGACCTGTTGCAAGCAGGATACTTGTATGTCCTTGGTTTTGCAAGTTTTCTGCGGCGGGCAGACAGCCACGCAGCGCTTCTCCTCGTTGGGCTTGTTGCATAAATTGCATTCTGTGTCGAAAAAAAAAAATGAATAACAGCCGCTGAAAACGTCAGATACCCCATATTATAAGTCATACTCAGCAACTTTTACTATAGGACCAACACCGAAATCGCGAAAAAAATTGACTTTTTCATACATTTTGGTTGTGTTGACAATTTTTTTTACCATTTCCCATAGTAGGTATTAGTTGCTCAGTATACATATATGACTGGATACATATGGGGTGTCTCAGGTTTTCAGTGGCTGGTGATACACCCTGTATAAGATGAAACCATATTATTGGCGTCATTGGCAATCTAATGTTATTAGAGTCAAAGCACGTTAACTTTTCTCAGCAAATGAACTGTCAAACTTGAAAGTGTTATTTTTAACGTCAAACTTCTATGAAATTATGACGTTTGACTGTCACTTTGACTGTCTGTGCTATCAAAATCTAGGAAACTTAGCATAGACTGACTCTATTTAATTTAAAGACTATTTATTGCTCGGTCTATGCATTAAAATTAGGATGACTCACACTCGCTAAATTGAGGCCGGCCCGGGCTGAGCATATTGGATAATAGTGGGCTGGAATGGAATCACCTTAAAGATCATATATCTGACATCTGTTTTTTACTGCATAATTATTTACAGTTAGGGGAGAGTGGGTAACAGTGGATCACGGGTTACAGTGGATTATTCGCTCTCTTCAGAGAGATGCTTTACGCTCACAAACAAAACGCGTTGCTACTACTCATCTATACTATACTATAGGCACCTCTCTCCTACTCACAAGTTGACGCCACGCAGTAAGAGCTGTATCACATCACATCACATGCTATCACACTCAGGTCAGGTGGTAAGTACCTACATAGTAATTTTTTTCGTAATTTAGAAGTTTGTAGTATTTCCAATTAAGTCATAAATATAAATCTTTATGTTTTGAACTTGTAATAAACCGGTTGTGGGTAATGTAGTTTTGGCCTGAGTGTAGTTAGTTTTTTTCGTATTTTTTTCTGTCATAACGGCCTATGGATTGAACAGTGAATTACATATTTCACTTTGGGTCACCACAGTGGACTGAAGAAAATGTTTGACTGAATAAAAATGTATTAGATCTAGTGTAAGTTAAAAAGAACCGTGTATTTTGTCCTTTGGAAAGATAATTTAATTTAATTTAATTATAATTTATCTACTTATATAGAGTAAGCTTTTACTAACACAAATGGATCTCTGTTGTCTGAGTGAATAAATGATTAATAATAATAATAATATGGAAACTAAAACTTAAATAAATAAATAAATAAATAAGACGTCCCAATTTTTTAATAATAATTTAATAGTGATAATTTCCCATTTTCTTTAAAAAAAATTATAACTTGTAACTTTATGCAGTAGTTGCTAATAATCCCATTTATTAGGGTTCCGTACCTTAAAAGGAAAAACGGAACCCTTATAGGTTCACTTTGTTGTCCGTCCGTCCGTTTGTTTCAAGTTTCAAAATCTTTAATGTCATAAAACACATCTCACATGTCTGTCTGTCAAGACCTTTTAACTCAGGAACGCGTAGAGGTAGCATGTTGAAAATAATACCGCATACTCGTACACAAGTCGGCAGTCCCTTTAGGCTCCCGTTGATCTAATAGAATCTCGAAATTTGTCAAAAATCCGATAACCGTGTAACTGCCGCACACTGCGAGGCCATAAATGGTAGGGGAGCATCCTTTGTGCGGAACCCTCGGTAGGCGAGTCCGATTAGCACTAGGCCGGGTTTTTTTTAGATAAGGTAGGTTACATATCTTATGATTATTTATTATAGATTAATTATTTAAGTTTACACTATAATTACTATTTAAAACGAGATATTTACCATGTACATTTGTTTTAATGAGCTCCCGATATTAATATTTGTTTTAAATAGTAATTATAGTGTAAATGACCATGTTAGCTTAAAATCTTATATTATTTAAGTTTACTTTGGATTTGCGGAAATTAAAAAAAAGTGATCCACTGTTACCTACTCTCCCCTACATGTATACACTGCTTTATATATAGTCATATCATGAGGCCGCCATTACGACTTTCATGAATGAAAACTTTGCTGACATAAAATTTTTGACATTTATTTTTTCTAAATACTTACAAAAACAAACTAGTGTTGTTCAGGTTGTTCTTAATTTTCATATCGCTCGATATCAAAATAACGTGCGCGACTATCGTGCGACACTGTTGATACTTCGTCACAATAATTGACACTTCGTTTCGAACTAAACTTCATCTCGATTGATATTGGAATAGAGGTCAAATATTTTTTTTGGGTTCCGTATCAAAATGGTAAAAAAGGAACCCTTATGGTGCGACTCAGTCTGTCTGCCTGTCTGTCTGTCTGTCACATCGTTAAATATCTCGAGAACTACTTAAGCTACCGATTTGAAATTTGGAATAGTTATAAACAAAGTTAACGCAGACACATTGAAAAAAGATTTAACACACATTTTAATTTATTTTAGTTACTGGGTCATGTGGGGTATACTTTGAAAGGGCTAGATTTGCACATTCTAAAATAAAGTTTTAAAAATATTTCGTTATGATTTTTTATTTATTTATAAACGAAAATGTAAAAAAAAATACTATTCCAGCCCCTTATCCCCCCCCCCCCCCCTTAGCCCCTTTATCTCCGAAGTTTATGAAGAGAAAAATACGATTTTATTTACAAAACTTTAATATTATTAATTAAAATATACCATTGACCGTATCTAATTTTTTTTTAATAAAAAAAAACTTTTCGGAACAAAAGTTGAAATTAAACCAACATCGATTGTTTTTTCCCCTTAAATGTATGTGATATCATCCTTAAAGTAGGTAGATACTGTCCTATAAATTAAGTTAAATAAATTGGTTTACGTCATAAAAAAATATCAAGGAAAAATAAACTCGCATACTAACTCCATGCCGTACAAACGACTGACCCAATCTGTCGATACATGTGGCTGACGTCAAATTTCTACTTCTAGGTGTAGTTGCAACATAAAGTTTATACGGAACCCTCGGTGCGCGAGTCCGACTCGCACTTGGCCGGTTTTTTTCGTTATTCTGACTAAATAATGTTATCGAAGTCGGTGTTATTATTGAGCTACGCTAAGCTATAATAACATTTTCACAGGTAATTTTTTTTTTTGTATCAAAAAAGTTTATCATTATGTGGGTCTTAACTTAATAGGTATGCGGTTTATAAACACATTATAGAGGGCTAAAGATATGTGGGTATATAAAAGATTATAAGAAATATTGATGACGGGATGGATCTGATGTCTGCTCGATTGAAAATAAATGGTTTTTATTGCCAAAATGTAAGGTAGCCACCGAGTGCGAAGTAAGAAAATTCTCAAAAAAGTACTAAAAACGTAACCCTCCTTCGACAGTCAGAAAATTACGACATAGGTATGTACTTAGTCAGTCCAGCAGGGTTAGCATGGTTGCCATTTTATCGCTTATCACGCTATGCGTCACTTTCGCACATACATACTTGTTAGAACGTGACAGCAACGTCGGTAAACGATAAAAACGCGACCATCATAGACTAGCTGGTGGTTAAATGGTCAAAGCATTTAACTAATCTATTCTATACTGCTCAAAAGTAAACTTTCTAATAGCTACCTTAAAATATTTATTGTTCGTTTAAAGTCTAGATTACAGCTATGTACCTAATGTAGGTACCTACCTGTGCTCTGAGATGCCGTGATTCCCACCGCAGTGATAATAGCCAGTGCTAATGATAATGATCTCGCCATGTTGCTCGCCGGCTCTCAACGGACTGGCTGTTTTCCGGCTTAATCATTATTTCAATGCCTTATTTCATTATTTGTAGAGTGATTCGACTATAGAGGCGTCACAAGCGTATTTTCGCTCACCAGGCGGCGACACTGATGAGTGATGAGGTGTCATGCCAAGTGTCAATTGCTTTGAATGTGTATGGTGCGAAAATAGTTTTATTAACAAACGAGCGGGTTAAGCTAAACGTAGCTCGTAGTCCGGAGTAGGATCCGAAAGACCCCTTAATGTGAATTTATAATTGTAATAAACAGATGTATTTTACAATTTTGTAGCCACTTCTACATTTTTATTCGATCGCGTTGAATATTGATATCTAAGGATCCTCCTCTTTTCATGGGGGAGTCTTTTAGTCTAACGCAGGGGTCGGCAACCTTTTATCAGCCAATGATGGCCACAGTAGGTAGTTAACGAAATTGACAGGGCCCGCACTTTGTTGACAATGAATTTGAAGCTGGCCGCTATTTGATTAGGCAGTGACTTTAAACATACAATACAAATACCCATTATTTATAGCAATACACTGAAATCGCACTGAGACAATTCAAAAATATTTGGTTGGTTAAATCGTACCCATGAGCGTGAGCTATGGTACGATTTAACCGACCAGGTATTTTTTTTAAATAAATAATATAAAATATATAACCGCAAAACGTAGACAATTTGTAAATACCACTCACTCAGTTAAGCTGATAAATATTGTAGTGAAATACTGTTAATTCTGTATTTTGTACAATTAGGAAATCACATCAAAAATCTATTTTTCAACCGACTTCATAATTTCGTGTGAATGTGTTTTTTTTTAGGTAAATATTATTATTTTTAATGTTTGTTACCTCAGAACTCCGTCATTACTGAACCGATTAAAAAAAAACTTTTTTTATCTGAAAGTAGATGGTTCCAGATTGGTCCCATTTTTTTTCATAATTTATTTCTGATGATTGAATCTATGAAGAATTGAGTGAACTCCTCAAATTTGAAAGGTACCTACATGCATGATGATTTGGGGAGTCTAAAGACACTCTCGCATTTCTTTACGAAAATAATTCGTTTGGTGGAGACGGTGGAGTGCACCTGATGATGAAGACCAGGGATGGCAAAGTGGAGCAGGTCGATAAACCTAGCTCTGTAGGTACGAGTATTATCCGATCTGCGACATTCATCTTTTTGATTTGATTTCTAGTCTGCATGATGACGGTTTTTTTTTATACGACGACGGTGACAAGCAAGCATACGGCCCGCCTGATGGTAAGCGGTCACCGTAGCCTATACCAACCGACGCCTGCAACTCCAGGGGTGTATTAAACATGCGCGTTGCTGACCCTTTCAAAAAAAGGGGATTCGCTGTGTTGGCAGCAGGGGCAAGCTTTGCTCCGTGGGCCAAGCTTTGCTCCTTAGTCACCAACAGAAACACAACACTATGAGTAGGGTCTAGTGTTAATAAACTGCGGTTTTCTGTAAGTTGGAGGGACTTCCCCAGATGGGCTTTGCTCCAGATTTGAGCGAGGCGACATTCATTGTGCTGTGCCCTACCACACTAAACGATATGCATCCGCTGTGCCCATACCTCTCTTCTTCGTTCTTGAGGAATTCAGAGAACTCCTCAAATTTGAACGGCACGTGCATTGTTTAGGTATTCATAATTAAGCTTAGGCATTTTCTTACTGGAGCCATCATTTTGCTGGAGTGGACCTGATGTTGAAGATCAGGGATGGCATAGTGGAACTGCTCGACAATTTCCAGTCTGTCATCCAATTTGACACATCGTTACTTTGTTTGCGACCTTGTGGTTTACAAGGTACTTCCGTTTGGTTTTACTTCAGATGTCATGATGGAAGCCATGAGACATTAATAAAGCTCGTGTGGTGAATTGGGTATTTTTGAAGTAAACTGGCTAACGCAAACTAATTCGAAATTTCACTTTTACCGGGAGGCCAAATGAAGTCGGTTTAATTTTCTTAAAAAAATATTACTTTCTCAATTTCATCCTTGACTTTTTGTCATTTTTTATTTCGATAACTGATGATTATATTATAACATACGAGCTCTGGGTGCCCCATAAGCATGTAAAATAGGTTGCTAAGTAGGAAATCTAGAGGTGGTACGATTAAACCGGCGGTACGATATAGCATAGCCGACTCTCCCCTACGAAACACTACAGACTTTCTTTATTTCACGAAATTTTTGCTATTGTATGGGTGTATTGGGGTAGGTAATTTCGAATATCATATGGCATAGGCATGCAATCAGCTGGTTAAATCAGCTGGTTGCATCAGCTGATTGCATACAGTGCAGCGGACTGTGTAAACATGAGTACCTAATAGAAATGCCGAGCATTCCACAATATAGGCCAAAGTCCAAGGTCTCATAAAGAACAAAGGAAACATATGACAATAATGTAACAGATGTAAACTAGTATAAATAGCAGTGTCTCTAGTAATAAAGCGCTCATTACATAACCGACTTTGGTGTGTATACTTTCTACCCCGAACGTCCAACACTACAGTAAAAAACGAAGGGTAATTCCGAAATGAGACTATTATGATAATGGAATCGTGGGTGATCTTCCTGTGATTTTCAAAATTACACCAATTCACTCCAAGTATATTATTTATTTAACCCTACACCTGTACCTACATTAATTAAGCTTCTTATAAAATAAGCAATAAAGTTTTGGGACAAAAAGGAAGGAAGACATTTTTTGTTTCATAAAAAAAACGCTTTATTTATTTATTAAACAATCGCTAACATTATGTGAAAAGCATCATTAATCATTATGACGTTCATACCTACTTGAATTGAAACATAATTATATTCGTCATGCCACGCATATCCCTCGCAGTATCACAAGTAGTTACACTTAACTCCACTTGCGCCAATCAAGATAAACCCAGAGTCAGCTGTCAAATTCCATACTAAAAACGCTTAACTCCGAGTTATTTGGCTAATCCCGTTTGGGGCAAGTGGCATTTAAAGTTCCTTATCGGGCAGTTCGTCTGGCTTTGTTCGTGTAACGTTGCACTTTTAATGTTCCTTATTGGATAGTTCGTCTGTTAATGTAACGTAACTCATATTAGGTATCTATATTTATTATGGACAGGTTTCTATAGGGACACATACGCCTCCCGCGTCCCTCGCAAACCCCTCGTCGCAGTAACACATATGGTTGCACCTAATGTTCCTTATCGGGCAGTTCTTCTGGCTCTGTTCGTTTAAAGTTGCACAAACGTTGTCGCAAGCGCCGCCGCAGGAGAAATACTCGTGCGGGCCCCCGCAGCGTTCTGTCGACATATGAAAAAAAAAACTTAAAGCTTCTTTTCCAAACAGTTTATCCGCTCATTGGCTGCTAGTACAATGTGTCGGAAATATATGCGTAAACTGTGATGTCTGTGACGAAATTCTCAGTTTGCAGTCTAACATACAGGCTGTCCAAAAAATAAATAAACATAATACGTCGTGTCTTCACCGCACATCGTTCGCCGCCCGCAAACATTCCGGCTTGCAAGCGATCCCTTAGCGCAGTTATTACTGCCCGCCACTGTAACTGCAGTTTGAATCGTTTCTCTATTTTGGTATTGATGCTGACGTATGGACAGCAGCGATCTATCCGATCTACTGTCCGGTTTACTACAGCCAACTCTAGTAAAAAACAATAACTTTATGACGTTGTATCCTCAAAACATTTCCCGCTCGCTGCATGCAGGTAACCCGTCTTGCACACGCAGCCCGCAACGCCGCGCGTTAACGCAGCTCGTGGGGTTCAACTTGACACACGGCACGGATCTTATTGATTGCCTACCACCTATATGAAACTGTGTCCCTTCCACACAGTCTCCGCTCTCCACCTTCAGGTATCCCGGCGGGCACACGCAGCCTTTGTCACAGCTATTGGGGCCCTACCTGACGCTCGGTATGGGTCTGCCAAGTTGACTGCAGTTAAATAAACATTACCTTTATTACATTGTGACTCCTCCACGCATTCCGCGCTCATCACCCACAGCCCCGCAGGTACCCCGGCTTGCACACGCAGCCTTTTTGGAATCTAACTTGACACACGAAACAGGTCTGCCTACAATAAAAAACGTGCCCTTTTTTTATACTACGACGGTGACAAGCAAGCATACGGCCCGTCTGATGGTAAGCGGTCACCTTAGCCTATGGACGCCTGCAACACCCGGGGTGTAACATGCGCGTTGCCGACACTTTAAAAAAAATGGAGGATTCGCTGTGTTGACAGCCAAGCCTTTATGACACCCTGTCTCTCCCACGAATTCTCCGCTTGCCTTACGCAAATATCACGGCTTGCACACGCAGCCTTTAACGCATTCTTGGGGTCCAACTTGACACACGGCACGGGTCTACCCATCCGACTACAGTTAAAACAACATTACCTTTATGACACTGTTTCTCCTATATCCCGCAGATATCCCGTCTTGCACACGCAGCCTTGGACACAGCTCTTGGGGTCCAATTTAACACAGGGCACGGGTCTGCCAATCTGGCTGCAGTTGCGGGCGTCGCAGCCGCCGTTTGTGCAGGCGGAGAACACTTCATTTCTACTACATTGTATTGCTGAAAGGAATAATAAGAGGTAAATGTATTCAATTTTTATATGAAAAGTCTGAACTTTCCTAGTGGAGTTGGGTCAAACACAAAACGATGTTCGACTCGAAATCTTGACTACATGTACACAAGGTGTCAACTATAGGCCACAGGAAAGATTGGCTCTACCTACTGTTCAGCTAAACACGCACATTTTCTTTCCTGTGGTCAATAGTTAACAGCTTGTGGACATTTAGTAATGATTTATATCATAAGTACAATGAAATAGAGACGGAGTACCCTTAAAGGCTTAAATAAGAAAATCATATATAACTTTTCAATAGTCCACCAGAAAAAAGATTTCGAACATATATAAAATGGAGATCGACGACGTGAACATAAGTAATAGGTAACAACACGTTATTGCAAAATTTACTTACACAAATATAGGTACATTTCAAATATTAATTCTAAACGTAAAAGCGTCTACTCGAACCGCGTGTGAAAAAACGCCTAGGTAGTTTTTTAATAATTTTGGAGGTTAAGTTAAATAACCTTGATTCTTTTATTCTATTGCAGTGGTTTTATTGTTCGTTTTTATTTATAATAATTATGTTGTCGTCGAGTTTTGATGAAGAAATGACTATTCATTGAGCCCCCCAAAATTAAGTGCGAAATGCGAAAGTAAAATTGAATTGACTCTAAATTAATTGATGGCGCAAATGACAAACGAGATGTCGGAAGGCATACATACATATGGCTACCCAAAATGCATGCGTGTTTAGTTATATCATGGTGCTTTTACATGCTCGGGCTCTCGGCTGAATGATTCGGCCCACCATAGTACACGCTGATTCGAGACAGACTATATAGATTAAGTTTAAGCCAGACCATAGACAATTTAAGCTTTTTCAGGTAGTTTCAGTGAGTTAAACTGTGTTTTAAATAGCTTTGGTTATTGAAACCATTTAAGACACTTTTTAAATAGCTTCACCCGAAGTGAAATTATTTAAGACACCTTTTAACTCAACCAAACTACCTGAAAAAGTACTTAAATTGTCTCTGGTCTGGCTTAAATTTTCTTTATATAGTCTGTATCGAATGATCGTGTACTAACATGGCCGAAACATTCGGCCGAGAGCCCGAGCATGTAGAGGCACGGTTATAGTTGTCGATTTCTAAGACTGAACTTTTGACACTTGAGTATTGACGTACTTAGTGATGAGGCTAAGACAAATCGTTTGTCAAATTCAGCGATTATTGATTTTAGAGATGAATTGTTTGATTCGATTTTACTACTACGGCTTTGTATTTGATAAGACCGAGAAACTTCGACAAACTGCCCATTAGACATTTTTTATGGATCATCTGTTTTATCGTTATAGACTAAATTCGTGTTGGAATCACCAGGAACTAAATAGCAATATTTGTGTTAGATATATTAATTCGTCAAGTTAACTTATAGTTTCTCTAGAAATAAAACTATTATATTGTCGGAGATTTTTTTATTTATTTCATGTTTGAGAAAAGCACTATACATGTCTTGCCGTGAAAAGGGCTTTAACGGCTTCGTATTGATGACCGACCTCGCTAACGCTCGGCTTATCTATATACCTACATACTCACTATCCCGGCGTCTGCAGTAAATCAGTAATGTACTATTTTGATGCTGTAGTGAAGACCGAGAGATCATTCGGCGAGATGTCTTGGTAGGGAATTTCTAAGTGGCAAAATCCTTCGCCATGCTCTTCTGGTTTCGGCGTACCTACTACCTGTACTGGTATTCTATACAAAGTACAGAGCACCACCTACTTTACTTGGGAGTCCAAACGGCCAGTGCAACTAAAACTCCGCGGGCCCGAAATAAATGTTTGATTCAGTATTGAATAGGACTGTAGAATGTAATACCGTGTTCTTCGAAATTTTAAAATTTTGTGATCTTGCCCCACCATCTCATACAATAAGGCGTGGTTTACGATCTTATTTTCATGACCTAGTATTTTTGAATTGCGAAAGAAGCTCACAACAGTCACAACTCGCAGGTCTGGCGACTTGTTCGCTACTGAACGGTGTGACGAGCGCCCGCGCGTATTTAAGCCTAATATTGCACATTGCCCTATCCCACAAAACTGACCGCAAGTCGTCTTATAAGAGTTATAAGGGATGTCTATAGGAGTTGGACTGTGATAAAAATACAGTACTGGAACCGGGAATTCCCGGTTAGTCCCGGTGTCATTATCTCATTTCGTATTAAAACATCATTTTCATGTGTGTTTATATACGTCATTATGACGAAACCGGCATGAAAATTACGGGCCCTGGTAATCTTTGATTTCTAAGGCTGCCAATGCCGGTATTTTTTGTATGACCAATACCGGGATCCAGGGATCGTCCATACAAAAATGTATAGGCGAAATATATTTTTGTATGGGCGATCCCTGGATCTAGCAAATTATAAATGAATATACAAATTTAACAATTTTAAATAAAATATCTGTCAAAATCCATAAAAACCTATATTAAATACTATTTTTACCCAAGACCGGGTAATACCCGGGTACCCGGGTTTTGTAAAATAAAGTCGGGTAATACCCGGGGACCAAAAAAGGCCGGGTTTTGCATTCCCTAGGCTGGTGTAGCTGATGTGCCTGATGTAGCTGGTGTGGCTGGTGTAGCTGGTGTGGCTGGTGTAGCTGGTGTGGCTGGTGTAGCTGGTGTGGCTGGTGTAGCTGGTGTGGCTGGTGTAGCTGGTGTGGCTGGTGTAGCTGGTGTGGCTGGTGTAGCTGGTGTGGCTGATGTAGCTGGTGTGGCTGGTGTAGCTGATGTGGCTGGTGTAGCTGGTGTGGCTGGTGTAGCTGATGTGGCTGGTGTAGCTGGAGTGGCTGATGTAGCTGGTGTGGCTGGTGTGGCTGGTGTGGCTATTGGCTGGTGTGGCCAAGTGTTAACTCGTGGCTGCACGTTCTGGTAGCTTGGTTGCGAATATTGATAGCCGTTGTTGGATTGGTAGCTATTGGAGTAGGTATCGGAGCCGGCTTGAGGCACGGCTATGTTTGGTTGCTGATTGTAGGCATCGCTATTTCCTGTGTGTGTGTGTGTAGTTTGGCTTGGCTTGAGGAACCAGAAGTTTGATATATCGCCGCGTATTCAACTGGGAGCAGAACGGACTCTGAAATATTTTTTTATGTTTTCAATTAGTAATCACTAAGTAATCAGTACACTTTAGAACTTCCCGTTGGGTACTTAATGAAGTATTGGCTTTCCTCGGGTATCGTCTGACATGAAATGACACGAAATACATTACTGCGATTTCTTTTAGGTAGCACTCAATTTGAAGTATCATAAACGCAATGTATAGCACCTGCCAAGGTTTTGTCGCATATGGTCCCGTTCGCATTTGGTCCTATTGGCAATTTATCCCGTTTGCAAATCGTCCCGTTCGCAATTCGCCCCGTTAGCAAATTGTCCCGGGATCTACCGCATTGTCGCTCACCAGGCGGCGCCACTCATGCGTGGGTCCAGTGTTAGTATGAGAGAATTGTCAAAGTGGCGTTTGAAATGTTCCCGCAGGACCCACGTTCCGCTGGGTGCCACTAATCCGCATCCCGCGAAAAGGCAGCCCAATAATCGGCGACCCAATAATTGGCGACCACGATGTACATGGATTATTGGGTCGCCGATTATTGGGCTGCCTTTTCTTGGGTCGAGCAATCTCGAAGCGGGCCAATAATCGGCAGCCCAATAATCCATGTACATCGTGGTCGCCAATTATTGGGTCGCCGATTATTGGGCTGCCTTTTATCGGTCGGACAAGCTCGGTAGCGGGCCAATAATCCGAAGCCACAGTTTTTGCAATACAATAATCGGCAACCCAATAATCCGCAACCAAAAATATGGACACGAATTATTGGGCTGCCGATTATTTGTCTGCTTTTTATACAGACTCCTTAGATCGAATGTTAAGGCAGGTCGGTTTAGGTACGACGACGAGCGAAGCGAGGAGGAGTGTTAGGTAGAACTGCGACCTAACAGCAAGAACCGACTTTTTTCGCATCCCGCGAAAAGGCAGCCCAATAATCGGCGCCCCAATATTTGGTGACCACGATGTACATGGATTATTGGGTCGCCGATTATTGGGTTGCCTTTTCTTGGGTCGAGCAATCTCGCAGCAGGCCAATAATCGGCAGCCCAATAATCCATGTACATCGTGGTCGCCAATTATTGGGTCGCCGATTATTGGGCTGCCTTATATCGGGTCGGACAAGCTCGGTAGCGGGCCAATAATCCGAAGCCACAGTTTTTGCAGTACAATAATCAGCAACCCAATAATCCGCAACCAAAAAAATGGACACGAATTATTGGGCTGCCGATTATTTGGCTGCCTTTTATACGGACTCGTTCCGCTAGCATTTCTAGCGGAAAGTTGACTCGCGGCAGTGTTGCCAGGTCTCCTGATTTTTCAGGAGATCTACTGATTTTGGGCTATGTCTACTGATCTACCGAATTTTCAACAGATTCTCCTGATTTTTCGTAGTTTACTTCTAACTTAAGATTTTTTTTATTGTGAACGAAACACCGTTGCCATAGGTACGAGTTTGAAAATCCGATGCAATATTGTTGACGTTAGTAGACTCCTTTAATATCACAAAGTTTGTAGACTCCTTTAAACTCACGAAAAAGTAAAAGCAAGTTACCCGGATTCAAAAATTGCACGAAAAAATAATTTAGCACGGACAAAAGCTACAAACAAAAATAAGAAGCAGGCTTAGCACAAAAACACTGTGTGGAATAATGCATAGCAAGAGAGCTTATGGTGACAAATTTGGTTACAATCATGATGTAACTAAATACATTTAAAAAATCAACAATGGCATCTATGAAGATTCACATGACTCTAATTCTGATTCTGAATAAAAATTGGCTTTGTAATTAATTATTTTTAAATAGAACTACTTGTCAAAAGGAGATGTTAATACTCGTAAATACAAAAGTTTTTAGAACTTTTATGCAGGTAAAACTTCAGGGTGGTAGACATGAATAAATGCTTTTGAAAGACGTTTTTGGACTTCTAATGTACTTACAGCATGCTATAACATATTAACACGTTGCCAATATCCACTGTATTGTTAATTGTCACATAATAATCTGTTTTTTGTAAATACAATCTTGATTTTTGTTGCAGCTTAATTTGCAATTAATCATATCGATACATGATAAATATCTTTATTTTTCAATTTAGGCACATTACAATGCACTTATAAACGTCAGAAAAAAAACTGCTACCGGTTGTAACCCTACACCACAGCCCGGGAAGATTATTACCGGCAACGGTTAACGCTCACGTATTTTTATCACAATAGGCGAAGCAATTGGTAGGTACCTACGATTCCTACCAATTGCTACTAAACATAATTATACACTTAGAAAGAAAAAAAACTGATATAGGTAAGTTTTGGTTGAACAAATTGATCTACTGATATTTTTTCCAATCTCCTGATTTCTAGACTACACTTCTTCTGACGTTTTCAGATTGGATCTGGCAACACTGACTCGCGGTAATCCTCATGCTTGAACTACCTACATCTATGAGTTTTAAACCAGACGGAGTGCAGAGTAGCAATTGAAAGGCCTATGTACATGCCGAATGCTTATTGTACTTATGACATAAATCATTACTACATGTACACAAGGTGTCAACTATAGGCCACAGCCACAGGAAAGATTGGCTCTACCTACTGTTCAGCTAAACACGCACATTTTCTTTCCTGTGGTCAATAGTTAACTAATTAAATAAAAACGGAGTACCCTTAAAGGCTTAAATAAG
This sequence comes from Lathronympha strigana, assembly GCA_949128165.1. Classification (NCBI taxonomy): domain Eukaryota; kingdom Metazoa; phylum Arthropoda; class Insecta; order Lepidoptera; family Tortricidae; genus Lathronympha; species Lathronympha strigana. The sequence goes on along the minus strand of OX421907.1, from coordinate 5,327,907 downwards.
AAAATCAAGCTTTATTTATATAACTTTTGAATAGTCCACCAGAAAAAAGATTTCGAACATCTTTTTATATATGACCCATTTGCCTCAACAAGATAAAATAAAATGAGCGGAAAAGACAATTCGGAATCTCTTAAAATAGCTTATCTTTAACGCCAAAGGCTCTAGTTTATTAATCAAAAATAAATATTAATTAAAAATAACAAATATTATCTCTGTTTTGTGACTTGGTCCATTAGGACTTGAGGAAGACACCAGTCCGGTCCGGTCTAACGTGAGTTACCCTTAAATGTTATCGATATGAAAATACACGCACTTACCGGTTTCACTCTTGCTATCTATAAGACTAGCCCCACAAAAACTTAACCCAAAAATAAATAGGAACATAACGTAACCGCCCAATCCATCCATTCTGCTCGACAGGCAATATTCGACTACCGATTTGTTATTTCCTTGATCATTTATATCCTAACCTTAGTCGAGCATACCACAAATAAAACTAATGAGAATAAACTCATTGCGTGTTTATACGGCCGTATGACCTTGGAATAAAGTTGTTTTTATTTTATATGACGTCAGGTTTTTGCATAGTTTTTCTGGGGAATGCCCCTTTACCAAGCGTGCGAAGTGCGAAGTAGCCAGAAGTATTCAAAAATATCTCAACAATTACTCTAACGCCTTGGCAATATAGTCGTCGGTAGACTTACATTTTAATAGGCACATATTCATGGTGGTATATATATATATATTTTTTATGCTATAGGGGGCAAACGAGCAAACGAATCGCCTGATGGTAAGCGATTAACGTCGTCCATGGACACCCGCAACACCAGAGGTGTCGCAAGTGCGAACTTCTAACTTCAACAAACACACAACAACGAAACACCTTTAGAACAAACTTCTAAAGGTGTTTCGTTCGATAGGAGTTAGGTATGGGTTATATTATAAGTTTCAGATTCCCTGTCTCAACGCGAGATAGCATAATTCGTGATTACCATGAGTTCTTAGTAACCGTACTCGATAGCGACTGCGCGATTCGATAGTGTTTTCATCTTGCTCGTTCTTAACTGTGTGCTTACCATGAGTTTGTACGTAATCCGTAAGTATGTCCGTTTCGCTCCTGCCAGAGCGGTGGTAAGACCACTGTGATTTTTTAATACAAAATGGGAGTCATATTCTTACAAACAGGTACAAACATGCACTCTAGAACTAGCTCCGGTCTTGACGCGCCTTTTCTCGCTTTCTCCGAAGAGAGCCTGGGGAATCCAGAAGAAAGCGAAAAGAAGGGTTCAGCCGTATAGGTACCCAAAAAAGGTGACCGCACAGGCCCTGCCAACTACAGGCCTATTGCGATAACCTACCCACTCTCCAAAGTGACGCTGCTGCACCTGGTGGTCGTCGATGTACTCGAGAAGCTAGCTTCTGGAGTACCTTGAGGATCACAAGTGCTCGAGGACCACAAGTATTGCAAAAGGAATATCTCGGGAGGTACCCTGAGGTGTTCCCTTTGCGATAATTATGGGGTTCTTCAAGAAACGAGTGTTCAGGGCTTTATAGCAGTGCATGAGTGGCACTTTCGATGTTGCTTATTTCCATGGGCGACGACGACCGCTTCCCATTAGGCGGCTCGTCTGCTCCTTTGTTACATTTTTATTTTAAAAAATCGGGTTAGTGTTTTTATTTATTTTAAAGGAAATTTACATTTGACTTCATAAGAGATAATATTAACTTATTATTATAACTAGGGTACTCGTACTTATATATTTTTGTAAACAATTGAATAAATATAACTGTTTATATTTGGATGATCTTATTAGAATTACCTATCTACTTAAATAGAAGACAGTAAAACATTTATTTTCAAAATACATATATACCTACATCTACCTACCTTAAATCTAAAATAGGTCCTTGAGGCATTGTACCTAGGATGCTGGCGGCATTTCCTCGTTGTATCGCAATGCTGATAAGTTATGCGAGGAAACCACCAGCTCTTCGATCACCAGTTACATCAACCAGACGTTTCGCAATTTCTACAAAAAACTTACGTGCGCCAGGACCCCGTGCGCCTAGAGTTTTGAGCCCAAAAGAGTACCAAGAGTACTACCTAGTTAAATATTACTTGTACATTTTTTATTAAACATTATCTACTCATACAATTAAAACATAGGTGAAACATTTTACCATTTTTTTTTGCTATTGCTTACGTAACAACAAACACTATTGAGGAATAACTGAGTTCAGAAGAAGGAATTTAGGTTACTTTATTTAGGACCCTTGCGCTTACTATCAGATCAAAAGGCCAGAATTGGATTTAGCCAAGTGAATGTAAGTACCTACCTACTACTTATTTAAAATGTGGGTGAGCACATATCTAGCTTTCAAGCCTCAAGCCCCAATCATCTTTTACCACAACTCAACTTGACTTCACTGGTCTGCCAAGTTGTACTGACCGAATCCCCGAATGACCGATCCTTCTCCATACTTTAATGACACTGACTGACACTGTTCCTTCTCTACACACTTTCCGTTCTCCGCCCACAGATATCCCGGCTTGCACACGCAGCCTTGAATGCAGCTGTTGGGGTTCAACCTGACACATGGCACGGGTCTGCCAATCTGGCTGCAGTTGCGGGCATCGCAGCCACCGTTTGTGCATGAAGAAACCTCTTCGTTCCCGCTACATTGTATAGCTGCAAAAGATTTAAGTGAGATGACGTAGATATAAGGTGGGGTAATATAGGTACCTATAGATAACACGGAGTGCAGGATGTGTGGCAAAGAAGATCAGACTATGAAGCACATAATGCGTGAATGTCACGCTCTCGCCAGCCTAAGGACTTTGGTGCAGGACACCAGGAGTCAAAAGGAATTCAAGTACCCCTGAGCTCCATCATCCGTCACATGGAGATGGTCGAGCAAGCTCTTGAGTAGTACGGTAGGGGTAATTACACAATAGATCCCCATGGGACGAAGTGAATCCGCTAGGGACCTTATGTATGATAAGATAGGTGGGTAGTTGGGTACTATTGCGTTCAAAATTTCGTGGGCAGTTTATGAATGACTTCATTCATAAACTGCCCATGCAGTTTTGAACGCGTGTGTACCGTGCGTATCGCCAACGCACACCACCATGGCAAAGGATAAATTTTTTGGTAGGCATCGAAATTGTTTTTTGACGCGGTAGTGAAGTGAAGACCGAGAGATCATTCGGCGAGATATCTTGGTAGGGAATTTCTAAGTGGCAAACCCGTGCTGATTTTTCCCGGGAATTCCCGGTTCTCACTATACAAAATCAGTACCGGGCGCATCCCCTAGTCCCGGCGTGCCAAAATCACAATTTTAGATAATGTAGGTATACCTTCTTGACACTGATTCTTCTTCACACACTCGCCAGCCTTGTCCCTCAAGTACCCCTCCCTGCAGAGACACCCTCGTTGGCAGAACTTGGGGTCGAGCCTCACACAAGGAATGGGTTTGCCCAGTTGGGAACAGTTCTGAACTTCGCATCCAGCATTCGTGCAAGCATTGTATTGTTCGTTGTTCCCGCATTTCAGTTCTGAAAACAAGCAATGTCCGTCGGTAGAAAAAGACAGCAAAATAAACCATACAAATAAAAGTTAAACTTCGAGCTCTTTCATTTTGAAGTAGCAAATCAGCCTAGCGTTATACTTAGCAGAGGCAATAAGGAAAAAAACCGGCCAAGTGCGAGTCAAACGCAGAACTCTCAGTGTGCGGCAATTATACGGTTTTCAAATTTTTTCCTATAGGTACTTGTGCTAGGTACAAGCTCTTGCTTTTTACCAATTTTCGTGATTCTAGGTCAACGGGAAATACCTTACCCTACCTACACATTTTGATTCCCAATGCCAATGTATGGTAAATGTGACATGAACGGCCGGCCATAACTTTTGATTGCGTTGACGTAGAGGTTTGATTTATTTCACAATTTGAAGGGACCGCAGGCTTGTGTATTTGGTATTAATTTTAACTTGTCACCTCTATGCGTTCCCGAGATAAAGGGCCTTGACAGACTATTAGGGTTCCTTTTTTTCCTTTTGAGGTACGGAACCCTAAGAATACCTTTAGGTATATGTATCTAAGTAACGCATAGGTCCGTTACATTTCTATGATTAAGGGAGTTAAAGTAAAGATATATATCTACCCGACAATGCAAGTACCTATTCAATAGGTAAACATAATCAGAACCACCTACCTGCTCCTTCATCGACATCGTGAAGATCCAAAGAATTAGTCCCACAATAACTTAATCCAATAAGCAATAACACAAGGTAACCTTCCATAGTGTGAGACGTACAATATTCCACTGGACTATGTAAGCAAATGGGTACCTATTACCGGTTTGTTATTTCCTACTAACTGTAGACTGGCCTATTTACTACCACGAAAATCGAACTATTGAAAAATTGTAGCTCCCTCTCTGTCACACTTGAGAGTTCGAATGATAAAGAAGCCTTTCCGCCAATGCAAGTTTCGATGATCGTGGTAGCTGCAGTACAAACTCTTATTGAGTGTTACAATTTTAATAAATTTCATTTGCGTATTTGTACGGCTTTATTGCCTTGGAATAGAGCTGATTCTTTATTACACCAGCTTTTTGAAAAGGATTTCTTGGGACTTCCCGAGGTCTTGTTACATAACAAAGACTCGAAGCTGTTCGATTTACAACAGTTGCTTAACAAGTTGTCTGCCAACAGAATTCACTTTTCCACGGACATACCATAGCAAACATAGTATCAACGAGAATATAATAACTAATAACACTAATAACACAGGCCTAAAGTATAAGAAATATTCGTGCTCCCACTCCCAGCTTCACAGCGCCCACCGTCAGCCGTCAGCAGTACTTGTGCCGAGTCCGTATAAAAAGCAGACAAATAATCAGCAGCCCAATCATTCGTGTCCATTTTTTGGTTTTGGATTATTGGGTTGCTGGTTATTGTACTGTAAAAACTGTGGCTTCGGATTATTGGCACGCTATCGAGCTTGTCCGACCCGATAAAAGGCAGCCCATTAATCGGCGACCACGATGTACATGGGTTATTGGGCTGCCGATTATTGGCCCGCTTCGAGATTGCTTTGACTTGACGACGGCCTGAGCGTCGAGCATCTCCAACAAGCCGGCCCTCACATATCTGGAATCTTAGCTATGTTTTTTAACTTGTGTATGAGTCATTCGTATATGCCCGCTGACATGTTGAAAACCAGAGTGGTGCCTATAGTGAAAAATAAAACCGGCGATTTAGCAGACAAAAGTAACTATAGGCCCATTTCACTCGCCACAATTATAGCTAAGGTGTTTGACGCTGTGCTTAAGACACAGTTAGATAAATGCTTAAAACTGCACGATAACCAGTTCGGGTTTAGGCCTGGGCTATCAACGGAAAGTGCAATACTGTGTCTTAAGCACACCGTCAGATATTATACAGATCGTAATACACCAGTGTATGCATGTTTTTTGGACCTTTCCAAGGCTTTTGATCTGGTGTCCTACAAAGTGCTGTGGAAAAAGCTTAAATTAATGAACCTACCCAGGGAGCTAATTAGCATCTTCCAGTACTGGTACGGACACCAGACCAACAGTGTAAGGTGGGCAGGAGCCATGTCGGAAGAGTACGGGTTGGAGTGTGGAGTGAGGCAGGGGGGTTTGACCTCTCCTATACTTTTCAACCTGTACATGAACGCGCTGATCGAGGCGCTCAGCAAACAGCATGTCGGTTGTCAAGTGGACGGAGTTTGCGTAAACAATCTGAGCTACGCTGACGACATGGTGTTGCTGAGCGCGTCGGTCTGCGGATTGCGGCGGCTTCTAACAATATGTGAGGAATACGCCTTGAGCCATGGGTTAAATTATAATGTGTCGAAAAGTCAATACATGGTTTTTGAGGCCGGCAGTAAGAGAACATCCATGTGCCACCAGTTAAACTAAATGGAGCTGTAATAGAAAGAGTATACACCTTTAAGTATTTAGGACATGTGGTTACAGCCGATCTCAAGGACGATGCCGATATGGAGCGTGAGCGAAGAGCGTTGTGCGTCAGAGCGAACATGTTGGCTCGCAGGTTCGCGAGGTGTTCCAGCGGTGTACGGTTAACATTGTTTAAAGCGTACTGCACGTCGCTGTATACCTGCAGCCTGTGGGCTAGCTACACTCGAAAGGCCTACGATGCAATTCGCGTTCAGTACAATAACGCGTTCAGGGCGGTGATGGGGCTGCCTCGCCATTGTAGCGCGTCAGGCATGTTCGCGGCGGCGCGCACAGCGTGCTTCGCCAGCACAATGCGCGTGCGCGCCGCGGCGACGGTGCAGCGCGTGCGAGCCAGTGCTAACACCGTCCTGGCCATGATCGCGGACCGCTTTGACTGCGGCTATATCGGCCACTGCTGTAACAGGCATGTGCGCACGGGCATAGGTTAATTTTGTTTTAAATTAAGTTGTTAGTTTCTAAGTAAAAAAAAAAAATGTTTTTATTGTATTTGTGCTGTATGAATCTGACATGCTATGAGCCTTAAGAAGCTTGAAATAAACGAAGTTTATTTTTTATTTTTTTATTTTATTTTATTTTATTTTATTTATTTGCGCTTTGCGCCCTCTTAACCAAGTTTTCAAGCGCTAACGTTTGACAATTCAGTCTACAAACGTAAGGGACTTTTCAGCACTATGTATTTCAGCTATAAAATCGTAAAAATATTTTACATGCTTTAACAAGTCCATTTTTTTGCATATGAGACTAGTTTTTAATTGGTCTTGAATAAAACAATCACATCTATAGTATAACTTTTAATGTTTCCAAATATTAGTTAGAAATATTTTATATAAGTAGGTACCTACCTACAGATTGATTCACGAAAGCTGGCGCTGTAAAATGTATGGAACTGTCATTAACTTCATAAACATTCCACACCAGCTTTCATGAATTGATCTATACCTAAATGAAATAAATACTATTTTTATTTACTGATTATATGGTAGTATTCTTTATCTTGATCCGAAATAGCATTAGGAGCACCAGACAATGGATCCTTTCCTTCATGAGTCTTAGGGAAGGCTATAACATCACGAATAGACTCAGTGTTGCACACTATAGACACCAGCCGGTCTATGCCCAGAGCTATGCCAGCGTGAGGTGGACACCCACTTTGTAAGGCATTCAAGAAATGTCTCAGTTTACTGGCATCCATAGCTAACATTTTCAGTAATCTCTCTTGTAATCTTACATTGTGTACTCTCACTGACCCTCCTCCGATTTCATTACCATTCATAACTAAATCATATGCCAACGATCTGACACTCAAGGGGTCAGAGTCAAGTAGATGAATGTCCTCTGGATGAGGTGAGGTGAATGGATGGTGACATGTCTCTAACCCATTTTCTCCTTTATTAAATAATGGGAAATCCACTATCCAAAGTATTTCAGTGCCTTTCTTCATTTTAAGTAAATTTTTGGACTGTAATAAATGAGCAATTAAATGACGAATTTCTCCCAAACACAAGCAGGCATTTTCAAAGTCTCCTAAAGAAATGACAGATGAGTTGTCATTACCAATAATATTTTTAAATTTTTCCTCAAATTCTTTACTAAATTCTTTAGTAATGTCATGATCCAACACAACTTTTACATTATATTTCTTAGATATTTGCTTTATTTGCTCTTTAGTTTTTGTTGTAATTTTTCCTAATGCTGCAGGGTATGGTAAAGCATAGGCAGAGAAATCAGAATCATCAACTTTCTCTGGAAATAATCCTTTTATGTTATCAAATTTTAACTCATATTGAGTGTTAGGTTTGTCTGTACCATAATTTTCTAATGCATATTTGTATGTCATTCTCATAAATGGAGGCTTTTGTATAAGTTTTGGAAAAGTGTCAACAAGCAATGATTCAATCATAGATAAAACTCCATCTAAATTCGTAAAGGACATTTCTATATCTAGCTGGGTGAACTCAGGTTGTCTGTCCGGTCGTGTAGTTTCATCCCTGTAGCACCTGGCTACTTGGAAGTACCGGTCGACGCCACCAGACATTAACATCTGTTTAAACTGCTGAGGGCTCTGTACCAATGAATAAAACAGCCCTCGATGGTGTGTGGGAACCAAAAACTCTCTTGCACCTCCGGGAGTCTGACAAAACAGGGTTGGCGTCTCCACTTCAACATACCCATGCTGTTCAACTAGAAACCTTCGCATATTGTGCAGCATTCGTGATCTCAGTCTTAGAATGCTTTGCATTTCTGGAAACCGTAAATCAATGTAGCGGTGTTGCATCCTTATCTGCTCCTTGGGTTTCTGATATTCTCTTACATTGAATGGGAGGTTCTCAGCCATATTTAACAATTCTATTCTGTCTATTATAACCTCTATTTCACCAGTTGGCATATTAGAATTGATTGCATTTTGAGGTCTGTGAGTTACTTCCCCTTGTATTTTAGCGACAGACTCAAGCGGTAAGTTAGATAAGTCAATGTTTTTAGGGCCTACAGTACACTGGACAGTTCCATAAGCGTCTCGGAGTAGAAGAAACTTTGACAGACGTAAGTACTGTACCCAGCCGCACAGAGACACTTTTTCACCTACATTAAAAGCTCTCAGTTCCCCACAAGTGTGAGTCCTATAAGTAAATGAGTTTACATTTTCTGTAGAACCGTCTTCAGTGCTAAATTGTTCTGAAAGTGGGACACTTCTTTGACTGCTGTGACAAACGCTCGAGGACAAAACTTGTGCCGGCGGTTTACTTCTGACTATGCATTGTGCCGCTATGGGCTGTAATCTTGAAAGAGTTCTGGAATTAATCGCTATCTGCTCGCATGCAGAAGCACTAACTGTCTTTAGATAAATTAAGTTTCTTCTCCACATTTTGATTTAGTTATCTTGGTGATATAGGTTGGTCAATAGAAACAGTTTGACTTGGAGGCGTAACTTTGGCTTGCTAACATAAAAATGAACATTAAGATGACTGAATGAACATAAATCGCATACTTAACGCAAAGTTTACAATATTTTTGTTGCGGTTTATCTTAGCCGTCACGTCACCGTCAGTTTAATTTAAGTGACAGATTCTGAAGATTCCAGGATGCATTCAGATACTACCAAATATTCGTTAGCAGAGTTAGTAATGTAATAACAGATAAAACATCGAAAATTGGCATTGACTTGACGGAAAAACCTCTTTGCCACTCACCGAAGCAAAATTTAACTAGTGCGAGCGAAAGGCAAAATACAAATACACCAAGTGGAGTGCCACCTTATGGCCCGCTCCACATAATGGGCCATTATGCGGGCGAATTGGACTGCCAGCAGGCCTACCACGAACATCGAAAATTGGCATTGACGGGAAAACCTCTTTGTCACACCAATATGCAAGTGCGACAAAGATAGAGATACAAATCCGCAATCGTTCGATTGTCGTGGTATAGGTCCAGGCTGGGCCACTTGCACACCGTGTGTCCGCTACATCCAGCCATGCCGGAGTGCCGGCGGACTGCCGTGAATGAGGGGCTTAACGTAGTTGCTATAGTCTGACAAGCCAAAGCTGCAGTAGATTTTTTTTAGTTTATATGCGTCCCTACTTTTTTCATACCAAAAAAAGGGACGCACATAATGAAAAAAAAATTCTACTGCAGCCTCGGCTTGTCAGACTATATATTGCAGAACGGGATGGCAGTATTGCGTAACCCCTCATGGCTCATGCTCATAACTGCGTCCCTTACCATCGCCCATCATGGTGAGCAGCCATTATGATATAGATATTAGTCTGACAACCACGAACATCGAAAATTGGCATTGACGGAAAAAGCTCTTTGTCACAAGCCTCCCGTCAAAACTGAAAACATCAAAGTCGTAAACTCGTCCTTCACTTCCTTACCATGTCGTAAGAGGCACGTAATTAAGTTAGACTTACGACATTTGAGAAACCCACTGCCAAAATATAGATCGCTCCAAACTGTTCTCATTTGACAGTTATCGTACTACTTCCACGCTAGTTATTCTTCCGTGCTTTGTCACTAATATGCAAGTGTGACAGAGATGGAGATATAATATAAATCCGCAATTGTTCGATTTTCGTGGCCCTAGCCCCTAGCCCTAGCCGCAGTAATATTTTTTTAAATTTATATACCACCCTATTTTTGCACTCCGAAAATAAGCCAGCACATAGTCATTGGAAAGAGGAAAACAGTTATTTTTTTGCTGGGGTGAAAAAGGAAGTTTATAATGAAATATTTCATCAGTTCCAAATATATTTATTAAGTAAACAGTCCTTCAAAACTTATATATTAAATATATCACTACTTCTCTCTGTATATACTTCGGTATAAACACAAGTAAGCAGTGAAAGGCGACTTTACATTTCGTAAATGATGCCTATATAGTAACGCTTATTTAAACAATAATTAATCAACAGTCTTAAATCTATGCTATTATAATAATAAAAATGTGAATGCTATAGTCAAGATACATGGTTATGAAAGTCGTCAAACCAGCATTTTAAATAGATGCGTGTTGAAAGCAGAATTCAAAATGGTTACATTTTGTTTCCCCTTTGACACCTCTTTAAAATGCATGTTTTTATTAAGAAAGAAAAATAATCGAGAATCTGCAATTATGCGTCTAGGTAGGTGCAGTCAACTACATAGATATGAATACTGTCTATAGTAACGCTTATTTAAACAATTAATCAACAGTCTTAAATCTATGCTATTATAATAAAAATGTGAATGCTATAATCAAGATACATGGTAATGAAGTCGTCAAAACAGAATTTTAAATAGATGCGTGTTGAAAGCAGAATTCAAAATGGTTACATTTTGTTTCCCCTTTGACACCTCTTTAAAATACATGTTTTTATCAAGAAAAATAATCGAGAATCTGCAATTATGCGTCTAGGTAGGTACAGTCAACTACATAGATATGAATACAGCCAATGTGCCAAAAATATGTATAAACGAATGTTCAGTTTTTTTTCGTCCTTTTGGACAGACTAAAGCTGCCATACTGCCTTGTCATAAGTCTTTCCTTAACATTAATAAGTCGAATCCGTTATGATGTCATCAGTATGCTCGGATAAAGTCCTGTATACATATTTTTGGCACTTTGGCTGTATTCATATCTTTGTAGTGGATTATACATAGGTCAGAAAAAAATAACAATCGAGATCTCTCAAAAGATAATCAACTGTCAAGTCAAAACAAATATCTCGTCTTACTAACATCCATAAAATAAACTAAGTCAAACATACAACAAAACACATGTTCATATTTCATAATGTGTATTCATTGAAATTCCGCCTTATTAGCTTAGAATAAGGTGGTAATTTCTTTACACAGCTCATGAAATTGAACCGTACGAAAACTGTCAAAAGAAAGTGAACCTAAATAGTGTAGTTTAGGTGAAAATTACAAACTAGAGCCTTAGGTTATCAAAGATGTGGTACAAGCTCGGGACAGCAGAGGTCATGGGCGGCGGTCGGGTGTAAAGCGGGTAGTCGTAGGGTACGTTGTAGGGCACCGGCTGCACGAGGGGCGGGTATACTGGTACGGGAGTTGCGGGAGTGCGCTCCACATTGCATCGCAGGGCCTGTAAAAAAAAAGTAGGTATAATGCATGTTATTACAAAATTTTTTTAGAACTAGAGAAAGGGAGTAAACATTCTTTCATTACAGGAAATTTATAACCAGAAATTGTAGATTGAAACGCCAAGGGATTGTAAATAATACTATATAATTGTATCTTAAAATTTAATTTGATAGAAATTGAATTAAAATGATAGAAAAAAAAATGTCTGCAGGGCGATTTTCGTCATCTGACCAACCTGTGCAAGTGTTTGCAATATAGTGAAAGTTGTGAGATGTATGTTGAAGATGGCAAATTGCAATGATTGGAGAATAGTACCTTAATACATTGCAGTGCAATCTCTGCACCTTCCTCTCTAGCCTGCATTGGACTTAAGCAGGCCCGTGTCATGAACGGCCCCACAGGGCTGGGCACAGACAGCAGCGGCAGCCCCACTTGTGGGAGCTCAATGCGGCACACCCACATCACGGTGCCGGTGTGGTCCAGGAACTGGTGGTAGGTGTAGTTTGGAGTGGCCCAGGAATATCTGAAGTGGATAAATAGATTTAAAGGACTTTAAAGCAAGGTTCCAACTGTACCCCAGGTGTACGAAGTTGTTGAGCATTATTTTTAGCACGAATTTATTTATTTATTTGTATGTCAGGAACACTTAGAATAAAATAATTAGAAAAAAAGTTTCGAAAATGTTTACACCAATAAGAACCTTATTACCCAGACACAAGATCCAATTAACATGCAAGATTGGAAACTGAATGAAAAAAAAAGGAAGCTTACGTTTTACACATTGCATCAAGCTTAGCTGGAGCCAACATGTAGTTATCCTTCAGGCCCACGCTCCTGTAGCTTGAGGTCCCATCTCCCGGAGACCCACAAACAGAGTCAGCCGCACAGCCCGAGCCGATGCCTTCATCTTCCTTTCCATTCTCGTATTCCCTCTTGTCAAAGTGCTGTTTGTAAAGCAATAAAGTCTGTGTCAAATCCATGTTATGGTTAAACTTCGCATTGCCTTTATTTGATTTCTGAATTCGATATAATTCTCTGTCAACTGGCTTAGCCCATTTTATTTCTATTGTACTGCCTTCAACCTCTGCCCTTTGTAACTTGGCCATGGCAAGTTCAGCTTGCTCTCTTTCAAAGAAATGTATGAAAGCATAGTCATACATTTTCTTTACGCGCTCCACCTTGGCGTCGATGGTGGCTTCAAAAAGATTTTGAATAGTATCGGGCGTTGTACTGATAAGGAAATTACGTACATATAGTACTTTCACCTGGAACGCAAAGCGGCACGTAAGAAATGGCAGGGCTGCAAAGCAAATGTGCATTGACTATTCAATTGTTAAGTCTGAAAGGTTTTAATTACTTCGGCAAACATGTACCCTCGCTCAAATTTTAACGACTGCATAGCCAAGAGAAAAAATAATTCGCAACGCTGAGACATACAATAAAAAACATACCTTTTTCATAAGTTCGTCGTCAATGTCAGGCTCAGGCTCCGCCCAGTCCAGCATCACGTCCTGGTCCCACAGCTTCACGCAGCCCGGCACGAGGGCCCGTCGCGCCATTGCTGCTGCGCGGTGAGACGTGAACTCCACGAAGGCAAAGCCTCTATTCTTTCTTCTATCGAAGCAGTTTTTGTATATAATCACGTCGACGATACCGGTAACTTTCTTCGAAAGCTCCTCGAAGACTTCCTCTTTAGTCTTGGATTGAGGAATCCCGCCGAGAAAGAGACGGCAGTTGTCGACGGACTTCACGACGCCGATGTGGCGGCCGGGCCTGATCTCGTACCCGTTCAGCTCCCTGATGGCGGCCGCGGCGTCTTCACGCCTCGTGTATGTGACGAAGGCGTACCCGCGGTTGGAACCGCTAAAGTCCATCATGAGCCGCATTTCATAGATTTTCCCTAGCCTCGCGAAGATCGGTACGAGTTCATCTTCAAATATCTGACGAGGCAGCTTGCCGACGAAGACTTCGCAGCCTTTCGGGGGCGGCGGGCCGTTCCAGCCCGGCGGCGGCCCGAATTTCCTTTGTCCATTTTCTTGCACTATATCATATCCCGTCTTTTCTCGCAGCTCCAATAGTTTATATGTAATGAACTTGTCCTGGTCCACCATATTTAAATAAAATAAGTTTATGAAAAAGTTGCGAGAGCGCTTAGAAAACAACCAGGCGGCGCGCGAAATGAGAAAAGGCGGTGCGTCAAAGTGTCGGCTCCCTTTATACTTTACCGACAAGAGGCCGCCCGGGTGTGACGTCACAGGCGAACTAGCGCTTGATATTAAACATTTAAAGTATTCTTTAATATAATTCTTAAATACTAACATATTTAAACAGCAAATAAATTGAAAAATAAGTATATTATAAGGAATAATTATTTTAAATCATGATTAAGAAATATATTATAGCAAACTTGTATATAAAGTAACTTTTTTAAAGAATATGTACAATAAACGATCCTCTTAATTTGAGGACCTTTTAATTTGAAAACACGTTTATTTGTACTAATTTGTACATAGATCTAGTTATTAAAAAACTACTTGTATTCTGTAGAATTCCTGGTTATTTAGTACGTATAAATATGCGAATATCAATATAAATGAGAGTCAAAACATAATACGCGAATTTAGAATTTTCTATTCCTCACCATTTCTTTAATACAATTTTTTTTGTAAATTTACGTATGAATACTTCGTTGGATATTTTCCATAATTATTTTTGTTGCACAAACCGATTTAAAATAACTAAAGGCTAAACTCGTAACGAACTACGTAAGTGAGATATTTATTTTCATATGAACATAGAGTGCGAAAACCTATTCGTTATTTTTAATGATTTTTGGTTTAAAATATTTCTTAATAGAGATATATTTAGGTATAAGTATCTCATTTTCGTTCTTTTATTTAAAAATTAATGCGACATGGTTGTATGAGTAGGTAACTGCAATGCTCACTAGATGGCGCTGTACTCAATAACGTTTTTAATAACTTTCTATCGGAATTCGAAACATTTGAATGGAATAGTAATTTAGGCTTTTGGACATCATGAACAACTGAAGTTGTCTAGAGTAGTGTGGCCAGTGTCAGCAAGAACTACAGTTAGCGTTATGGCATAAGAGTCATCAATAACAGTGGCAGTCGGGATACAGCTAGGAAGAATAAGCCTTCCTTCTAGCGTTATCCCTGCTGCCACTGTTCAGGGAGCCTGTGGTCCACTTTAGCACCTAATCTCAAGGCTAATTTGGCGTAGGCGCTAGTTTTTACGAAAGCGACTGTCATCTGTCCTTTCGACCCAGAGGGTAAACTTCCCCATTAGGGTTAGTTAGGTTTCCTCACGATGTCGATGTGTTCCTCACCAAAAACTATTTCGTACACAAGTTCCGAGAAACTCATTGACACGACCTGGATTAAAAGTCGCTGGATCACCAACGCTCCCGCATCAATATCTCTCCCAGTGATTTCATAAATTTTAAAACTATGAGAAGAAACTATAGAGGAAGCATTTTTTTTTAAACTCGGTTTCATAATAAAGTAAATTACCTATTCATAATTACAAATAATAAAAACTGGTCTGCGTATGAGCGCTATCTAGTTGAAATGTCTTACTTGGAGCACGATTTTTGATTAAACTTTATGCCTCTAGTACTCTACTTAGACCCTCTTCCACCATCCAGGGTTAGCCGCTAACTCGGAGTTAAACTGTCAACTTCTATTAAAAACGCTTAACTCCGGGTAATGTGTCTAACCCCAGATAGTCCAAGTGGCCCTTGAAGGATACGAAACTGAAGCAGCTATGCAACGCGAACTTTATAATGAAGAAATAATTATTACATACTCATAATATGCGGTTGAATTTAGTGAAAGGTACCACTATGTTGCTTGTTGATAAGGCTCATTTCTAAATGAATCTTTATGGCATTATTAGGGCCTTATCGTCAAGCGGCAAAGTGGTAACTTTTACTAAAAACAGTCACGTATCTTTATTATTTCTTATGATAAAGGGTTTCTGAAAAAAGTATACAACAGGTAAATTTCCATAAAATTCTTTAATTTGTTAACGCACGGCACACATCAGTTAATATAAATAGTAGCTATATATTTTTTTCATTTTTATTTTCATTACACTTTACATAATATTCTTACAAATTATCACATTGATTCATACACAGATCATTGGACCACCTTCTATTATGTGCCTACTTCAAGATATAATATATATAAAAATATTTTTAGACTTATTAAAAGTGAAATCAGATACAAAATAAATAATTTATTGAATTTGAGGCATTCCATATTAATAACGACAATAATGTTACTTTTCTATCCCGCCAAACGTGCTAGTCAATTAGTGCCAACAAGTTATATCTACTTGCGTATTTTTTGCATGCGTATAATTATCCACCCTCCCGCCGCATACAAATATAAATACGCAAATAAATATAAGAAACCACCACCAAAAATACAAAACTCGTCACGTGTTTCGCTTCTACGAGGCATCCTCAGGAGATACCAGCAATGTTGTCGTATACATTATATTCTTTTATACTTAAATTTGCGAGAAAATGCGAGAAAACCTATCTCGTAAACTAAAGCCTATCTTGTAAGCAAAAGCTACTTTGTAACTTGCCAATAAGGTCGATTTTATAAAAATATTTGCCTCTAAGGTTGCGTCCATATCTAGCCAATGTGCACTTAAGTGCGTTGTCGGTCGAATTTCATGCAGACCGTGCAGGATTTGTGTTAGCAGGGCTCAAAACCCACATGACTAAGGTCCCCTGTTGCTGTATAACCAGCGGCATTACCAATCAAGTTACACAAACCTAGCGTTGATAAAGTCTGGAAGAAATCCGATTTTTTCCCAGACGACTCGTTTTTTTCGGATTGTTTAGGAAAAAATCAATGAAAGTTTCCGCTCTAATTTTCAACTCTAAATCAATGCATATTAGATTAGGTCTAATTTACACCTACAACAGGGCTACATCGATGACATTGAGGAAGAAACAATTGAAACATATGAAAGGAGTGACAGTGATAGTGACATTATTTATTTCTTAAAAAACCCGAAAACTTCGGAAAAAAACGATGGTTTCATTAAATCATGAAAAAAACATTCGATTTTTCCGGAATTTTCAACGCTTCACAAATCACAGGACTTAAAAGAATGCGCATTAATGCGCGTGCGTATTCGCTAGATTTGGACGTGTTATCAGTAGCGGAGCGTCAATGTTCTTTGTGCAAGCTGGAGCTGATTTGATCCAATTTTTCTACGAATTGTTATAAGGAAAAATGTGCTATATTTGTTTATGCAAGGAAAACCGCGCAGGAATAAAGTTCCATAAACGCCCCGCTACTGGTACTTATATTCACATTCATGTTAGTAAAATAGGAACCTGTCAATAGACTGAATAAAATGTCAACTTAAAAATAAACTTAACTAAAGTCGAGAATACAAAAATTAAAGCTAAACAGTAGTTGTGGAATGTTGGATTTTACTTAAGTAATACTAACCTATGTTCGTAAGCTTCAATGTCTTTTAAATGTACATTGCGACATGTATACTTTTACAACTCTATCATTGCGTTCATTAAGGTAAATGTGACTAATTCCGTCAGAGGGTCTATTCCGTCCTTCAAGCAATGCAGGGAGGAGAGTCGGCATACGCAATACAAATCTTGTGTAGTTGTATCATTTTATATGTGTTAGTGGCATTATTACAGATTGTTTTTTGTATGTAGTGTGTGAGAAGTGCGTGTGTGCACGTTTCCCCCGCAAAAAGTGACATAATAATTTGTACAGTAAGATGTCGCTTTGCCGTCTCCCTTCCAACGCGTTGGAGGCCTATGTTGCTCGAATTTCGTCTAATGCTCGTTGAATATAACCTCAGTAGATGAACTCAAGATAGCATGCAGCTTATACTTATGACGGAATTTGCCACATCGACCTTATCAGTTTTACGTTTTAGTGTGTGATTTGGAAACGAACTGAATATAATTAAATGTGGAAGAGGAGCGAAAGAGAGACAGACAGAGAAACCGAGAGTGATCCAATCAGTTTCTTTTTTACTTTTTACAAAAATATTGGGAAAATAAAGTAATGACATCACATTTCGCTATGGTCCATGGCCTTGTTGTCGTAGCCCTTGGCGGTGGTGACGGAGGCGGCGTCCGTGTCGAAGCTGTCGTCCGGCGCGGCGTCCCGCGCCCGCGCCCGCGCCCGCGCCCGCGCCCGCGCCCGCGCCCACGGCTGGCGCTCCGCCGAGCACAGCGCGCCGTACACTACCGCGCCCACCAGGTAGATGGCGCTGGATATGAAGAACACTACGCGCCATTGTTCTGCAGACTGAAATTAAATTGGATTATGTTTTTATTCGGATTAGATTTGACTATTATCTGACTTTTAATACGCAAAGAATTAGATAGCGTCTTATAATGACAATTATATCATTTAGTATGACGGCACACGCAAGGTCACCAGGAGTCCGTATAAAAGGCAGCCAAATAATCGGCAGCCCAATAATTCGTGTCCATTTTTTTGGTTGCGGATTATTGGGTTGCTGATTATTGTACTGCTAAAACTGTGGCTTCGGATTATTGGCCCGCTACCGAGCTTGTCCGACCCGATAAAAGGCAGCCCAATAATCGGCGACCCAATAATTGGCGACCACGATGTACATGGATTATTGGGCTGCCGATTATTGGCTCGCTTCGAGATTGCTCGACCCAAGAAAAGGCAGCCTAATAATCGGCGACCCAATAATCCATGTACATCGTGGTCGCCAATTATTGGGTCGCCGATTATTGGGCTGCCTTTTCGCGGGATGCGGATTAGTGGCACCCGTCACTAGGGAGAGTTAGCATTCATTCTAACAACGTTTACATTTTTATTAATTATCATAATCAACAGTGATCGGAATGAGATGACCGAAACAAGGTTGTAATTTTAGTTTACTCTGTAATCCGCAGTTTAATAACACTAGACCCTACTCATAGTGTTGTGTTTCTCTTGGTGAGTAAGTTCGCCAGAGGTCCAAGAGGATTTACCGTGTTGACAACTAGGAACCCGCGGAGCAAAACTTACCCCTTTAGCTGTCAACACAGCGAATCCTCCTTTTTTAAAGGGTCGGATGTATCACCGCTACGATGACCGCTTACCATCAGGCGGGCCGTGTCCTTGTTTGTCACCGTAGTATAAAAAATGGAAAGCAGCGGTATACCTTGTCCGTGACGACGGCGCCGGCGAGCGGCGGGCTGACGATGCCGGGCAGCGTGGCCACCGTGTTGGAGAGCCATCAGCACGCTAAGTATAAAGCAGCGGTATACCTTGTCCGTGACGATGGCGCCGGCGAGCGGCGGGCTGACGATGCCGGGCAGCGTGGCCACCGTGTTGGAGAGCCATCAGCACGCTAAGTATAAAGCAGCGGTATACCTTGTCCGTGACGATGGCGCCGGCGAGCGGCGGGCTGACGATGCCGGGCAGCGTGGCCACCGTGTTGGAGAGCCATCAGCACGCTAAGTATAAAGCAGCGGTATACCTTGTCCGTGACGATGGCGCCGGCGAGCGGCGGGCTGACGATGCCGGGCAGCGTGGCCACCGTGTTGGAGAGCCATCAGCACGCTAAGTATAAAGCAGCGGTTTACCTTGTCCGTGACGATGGCGCCGGCGAGCGGCGGGCTGACGATGCCGGGCAGCGTGGCCACCGTGTTGGAGAGCCATCAGCACGCTAAGTATAAAGCAGCGGTATACCTTGTCCGTGACGATGGCGCCGGCGAGCGGCGGGCTGACGATGCCGGGCAGCGTGGCCACCGTGTTGGAGAGCCATCAGCACGCTAAGTATAAAGCAGCGGTATACCTGGTCCGTGACGATGGCGCCGGCGAGCGGCGGGCTGACGATGCCGGGCAGCGTGGCCACCGTGTTGGAGAGCCATCAGCACGCTAAGTATAAAGCAGCGGTTTACCTTGTCCGTGACGATGGCGCCGGCGAGCGGCGGGCTGACGATGCCGGGCAGCGTGGCCACCGTGTTGGAGAGCCATCAGCACGCTAAGTATAAAGCAGCGGTATACCTTGTCCGTGACGATGGCGCCGGCGAGCGGCGGGCTGACGATGCCGGGCAGCGTGGCCACCGTGTTGGAGAGCCATCAGCACGCTAAGTATAAAGCAGCGGTATACCTTGTCCGTGACGATGGCGCCGGCGAGCGGCGGGCTGACGATGCCGGGCAGCGTGGCCACCGTGTTGGAGAGCCATCAGCACGCTAAGTATAAAGCAGCGGTTTACCTTGTCCGTGACGATGGCGCCGGCGAGCGGCGGGCTGACGATGCCGGGCAGCGTGGCCACCGTGTTGGAGAGCCATCAGCACGCTAAGTATAAAGCAGCGGTATACCTTGTCCGTGACGATGGCGCCGGCGAGCGGCGGGCTGACGATGCCGGGCAGCGTGGCCACCGTGTTGGAGAGCCATCAGCACGCTAAGTATAAAGCAGCGGTATACCTGGTCCGTGACGATGGCGCCGGCGAGCGGCGGGCTGACGATGCCGGGCAGCGTGGCCACCGTGTTGGAGAGCCATCAGCACGCTAAGTATAAAGCAGCGGTATACCTTGTCCGTGACGATGGCGCCGGCGAGCGGCGGGCTGACGATGCCGGGCAGCGTGGCCACCGTGTTGGAGAGCCATCAGCACGCTAAGTATAAAGCAGCGGTATACCTTGTCCGTGACGATGGCGCCGGCGAGCGGCGGGCTGACGATGCCGGGCAGCGTGGCCACCGTGTTGGAGAGCCATCAGCACGCTAAGTATAAAGCAGCGGTATACCTTGTCCGTGACGATGGCGCCGGCGAGCGGCGGGCTGACGATGCCGGGCAGCGTGGCCACCGTGTTGGAGAGCCATCAGCACGCTAAGTATAAAGCAGCGGTTTACCTTGTCCGTGACGATGGCGCCGGCGAGCGGCGGGCTGACGATGCCGGGCAGCGTGGCCACCGTGTTGGAGAGCCATCAGCACGCTAAGTATAAAGCAGCGGTATACCTTGTCCGTGACGATGGCGCCGGCGAGCGGCGGGCTGACGATGCCGGGCAGCGTGGCCACCGTGTTGGAGAGCCATCAGCACGCTAAGTATAAAGCAGCGGTATACCTTGTCCGTGACGATGGCGCCGGCGAGCGGCGGGCTGACGATGCCGGGCAGCGTGGCCACCGTGTTGGAGAGCCATCAGCACGCTAAGTATAAAGCAGCGGTATACCTTGTCCGTGACGATGGCGCCGGCGAGCGGCGGGCTGACGATGCCGGGCAGCGTGGCCACCGTGTTGGAGAGCCATCAGCACGCTAAGTATAAAGCAGCGGTATACCTTGTCCGTGACGATGGCGCCGGCGAGCGGCGGGCTGACGATGCCGGGCAGCGTGGCCACCGTGTTGGAGAGCCATCAGCACGCTAAGTATAAAGCAGCGGTATACCTTGTCCGTGACGATGGCGCCGGCGAGCGGCGGGCTGACGATGCCGGGCAGCGTGGCCACCGTGTTGGAGAGCCATCAGCACGCTAAGTATAAAGCAGCGGTATACCTGGTCCGTGACGATGGCGCCGGCGAGCGGCGGGCTGACGATGCCGGGCAGCGTGGCCACCGTGTTGGAGAGCCATCAGCACGCTAAGTATAAAGCAGCGGTATACCTTGTCCGTGACGATGGCGCCGGCGAGCGGCGGGCTGACGATGCCGGGCAGCGTGGCCACCGTGTTGGAGAGCCATCAGCACGCTAAGTATAAAGCAGCGGTATACCTTGTCCGTGACGATGGCGCCGGCGAGCGGCGGGCTGACGATGCCGGGCAGCGTGGCCACCGTGTTGGAGAGCCATCAGCACGCTAAGTATAAAGCAGCGGTATACCTTGTCCGTGACGATGGCGCCGGCGAGCGGCGGGCTGACGATGCCGGGCAGCGTGGCCACCGTGTTGGAGAGCCATCAGCACGCTAAGTATAAAGCAGCGGTTTACCTTGTCCGTGACGATGGCGCCGGCGAGCGGCGGGCTGACGATGCCGGGCAGCGTGGCCACCGTGTTGGAGAGCCATCAGCACGCTAAGTATAAAGCAGCGGTATACCTTGTCCGTGACGATGGCGCCGGCGAGCGGCGGGCTGACGATGCCGGGCAGCGTGGCCACCGTGTTGGAGAGCCATCAGCACGCTAAGTATAAAGCAGCGGTATACCTTGTCCGTGACGATGGCGCCGGCGAGCGGCGGGCTGACGATGCCGGGCAGCGTGGCCACCGTGTTGGAGAGCCATCAGCACGCTAAGTATAAAGCAGCGGTATACCTGGTCCGTGACGATGGCCCCGGCGAGCGGCGGGCTGACGATGCCGGGCAGCGTGGCCACCGTGTTGGAGAGCCATCAGCACGCTAAGTATAAAGCAGCGGTATACCTTGTCCGTGACGATGGCGCCGGCGAGCGGCGGGCTGACGATGCCGGGCAGCGTGGCCACCGTGTTGGAGAGCCATCAGCACGCTAAGTATAAAGCAGCGGTATACCTTGTCCGTGACGATGGCGCCGGCGAGCGGCGGGCTGACGATGCCGGGCAGCGTGGCCACCGTGTTGGAGAGCCATCAGCACGCTAAGTATAAAGCAGCGGTATACCTTGTCCGTGACGATGGCGCCGGCGAGCGGCGGGCTGACGATGCCGGGCAGCGTGGCCACCGTGTTGGAGAGCCATCAGCACGCTAAGTATAAAGCAGCGGTATACCTTGTCCGTGACGATGGCGCCGGCGAGCGGCGGGCTGACGATGCCGGGCAGCGTGGCCACCGTGTTGGAGAGCCATCAGCACGCTAAGTATAAAGCAGCGGTATACCTGGTCCGTGACGATGGCGCCGGCGAGCGGCGGGCTGACGATGCCGGGCAGCGTGGCCACCGTGTTGGAGAGCCATCAGCACGCTAAGTATAAAGCAGCGGTATACCTGGTCCGTGACGATGGCGCCGGCGAGCGGCGGGCTGACGATGCCGGGCAGCGTGGCCACCGTGTTGGAGAGCCATCAGCACGCTAAGTATAAAGCAGCGGTATACCTTGTCCGTGACGATGGCGCCGGCGAGCGGCGGGCTGACGATGCCGGGCAGCGTGGCCACCGTGTTGGAGAGCCATCAGCACGCTAAGTATAAAGCAGCGGTATACCTTGTCCGTGACGATGGCGCCGGCGAGCGGCGGGCTGACGATGCCGGGCAGCGTGGCCACCGTGTTGGAGAGCCATCAGCACGCTAAGTATAAAGCAGCGGTATACCTGGTCCGTGACGATGGCGCCGGCGAGCGGCGGGCTGACGATGCCGGGCAGCGTGGCCACCGTGTTGGAGAGCCATCAGCACGCTAAGTATAAAGCAGCGGTATACCTTGTCCGTGACGATGGCGCCGGCGAGCGGCGGGCTGACGATGCCGGGCAGCGTGGCCACCGTGTTGGAGAGCCATCAGCACGCTAAGTATAAAGCAGCGGTATACCTTGTCCGTGACGATGGCGCCGGCGAGCGGCGGGCTGACGATGCCGGGCAGCGTGGCCACCGTGTTGGAGAGCCATCAGCACGCTAAGTATAAAGCAGCGGTATACCTGGTCCGTGACGATGGCGCCGGCGAGCGGCGGGCTGACGATGCCGGGCAGCGTGGCCACCGTGTTGGAGAGCCATCAGCACGCTAAGTATAAAGCAGCGGTATACCTTGTCCGTGACGATGGCGCCGGCGAGCGGCGGGCTGACGATGCCGGGCAGCGTGGCCACCGTGTTGGAGAGCCATCAGCACGCTAAGTATAAAGCAGCGGTATACCTTGTCCGTGACGATGGCGCCGGCGAGCGGCGGGCTGACGATGCCGGGCAGCGTGGCCACCGTGTTGGAGAGCCATCAGCACGCTAAGTATAAAGCAGCGGTATACCTTGTCCGTGACGATGGCGCCGGCGAGCGGCGGGCTGACGATGCCGGGCAGCGTGGCCACCGTGTTGGAGAGCCATCAGCACGCTAAGTATAAAGCAGCGGTATACCTTGTCCGTGACGATGGCGCCGGCGAGCGGCGGGCTGACGATGCCGGGCAGCGTGGCCACCGTGTTGGAGAGCCATCAGCACGCTAAGTATAAAGCAGCGGTATACCTTGTCCGTGACGATGGCGCCGGCGAGCGGCGGGCTGACGATGCCGGGCAGCGTGGCCACCGTGTTGGAGAGCCATCAGCACGCTAAGTATAAAGCAGCGGTATACCTTGTCCGTGACGATGGCGCCGGCGAGCGGCGGGCTGACGATGCCGGGCAGCGTGGCCACCGTGTTGGAGAGCCATCAGCACGCTAAGTATAAAGCAGCGGTATACCTTGTCCGTGACGATGGCGCCGGCGAGCGGCGGGCTGACGATGCCGGGCAGCGTGGCCACCGTGTTGGAGAGACCCATCAGCACGCTGGCGTGTGGCGGCGCGATGTCTAAGTGGTTCACGCTGGAATTACAGTAAATTACGTTAAACCACAGACTGCACGAACACCGCATTATGAAGTGTTTGCAAACATGAGGTCACCTCACATCCTAGTACCACCCTACACCTGTTCATCCCTAAAACCATCATCATCATCATATTCAAAAGATACGTAGATGACACTTTTACTATATTACCTAGAAGTGGTGTATCAGCTTTTCTGGAGCATCTTAATTCAATTCATAGTAAAATTATATTTACTATGGAGTTGGAAAAAGATTGTTCACTTCCTTTCTTAGATACTCTCATTGTACGGAATCCTGATAACTCCTTAGGCCGAACCGTGTACAGGAAACCTACACATACAGATAGGTATTTAAATGGTAAATCGCACCACCATCCCTCACAGCTTGCTACAGTTGGCAAATCTTTGTTTCAGAGAGCCCAAAGGATCTGCGATGACAAACATCTTGGTGCTGAGCTACAGCGTTCAAAATGTGCGCTGTGGGCTAACAACCTCAAGATACCTCGTGTCAAGCAGTCCCCTCGTGTGAAGATACCAACAGTTGAGCGTAGGCCTGCTGTTTTGCCTTTTGTCAAAGGAGTTACGGACAGGATCAGCCACATCTTGAAGCGTGCTTCAATCAAGACCTATTTCAAGCCGTTGAAGAAGATGTCACAATTCCTGAGGCCTGTAAAGTGTAACTTGCCTCTACAAGATGCTGGGGTCTACAGGCTTGACTGTGAATGTGGTCTATCATACGTTGGGCAAACAAAGCGTAGCATATCAACCAGGGTGAAGGAACATATAGCCGATGTCAAGCATCGTCGACCAAGGTCTGCAGTCTGGGAACATGTCTCTGATAAGCCTAATCATTCAATTAAATTTGACAAACCTCTGGTCCTCGCCAAGGAGAAGCGTTACATTCCCAGGATGCTGCGCGAGGCTATTGAAATCAAGAAGGTCCCTAATTTCGGTACCACCAGCTTGGGATCCTGTTTTACATCTCATCAAGGATCAAGCACGACACAGAACTGGAAGACCTTAATGTGGACTTTGTTTGAAAAGATTGAAAACGGATAAAAGAGGCAAAATGGGGTAGTTTTCTTGTCGCTTCTTTCTGCTCCATAAGCCAGTTAGGGAAGCGTTCGTAAGTTGTATGTATGTTAATCCTCACCGGGTTTAAACATTTTAATTTTAATTATAGAATGCCCTTCAGGCTATGTATTACTAGCTTTATAAGCCCCTCTGGGCATTGTAGACCAACCTTTGTTTTTATTTTTAAATTATTTTTGTATGTAGGTAGTTTGCACAAGTAACTTTTTTGATTGACGGGGAGAATTCGCATTCTCTCAGTCATCATCTTAACCCTGTGAAAACGAGTGCTGTAAAGGGCTCGAAACGTAGGATCATGGTGTTAATAAACGCGATTAATCCGTTCTAAAGTGTTTAATTTCATCATCATCATCATTTCAGCCGAAAGACGTCCACTGCTGGATATAGGCCTCCCCCAAAGATTTCCACAATGACCGGTCATGCGCCACCCGCATCCAGCGGACTCCTGCGACCTTCACCGGGTCATCAGTCCACCTTGTGGGGGGCCTACCCACGCTGCGCCTTCCGGTACGCGGTCGCCACTCGAGAACCTTACCGCCCCAATGGCCATCGGAAAACCATATATATAGGATAAAAAAACTGAATACCCAATCGGCCGCAAAAAATGACACCATAAAAGTGCAGCAGTTGCGACTCTTTTTCATATAGTCTCGTTTGGAACGTGACGTTCCGTAAGTGCCAGCAGCCTATAATACTTTTAACAGTGTTGGTAGTTCTGTGTATGAAATTGGCACTTAATTCTTACGTCAGTAAGCTCTTTTTCGTACGGAACAATTATGGTTGTGTATCATCAATGCAAGTTCGCTAATGTAATTCTGACGCACATTTTTTGACGTTTTTGTTCTGCTTTGTGTCTATTTCTTTTAATAAGTCAATGCCTAAAACACATTAATTCAAAATATTTTAAATTTACACGAGTTCAGGTTGTAAACGTACAGTCAACCAATTGGAACCCTAGGCCACTCTAGAACCATGTCAAAATGACAAGCAGTAAGAGATTTCTTACAATCTGATTTATAGCGTCACTTTGACATAGTCCTACAGTGGCCTAGGGTTCTAATTGGTTGACTGTACCTAGTTATGCGATTGAAATAAGCGGTCGCGCTGCCATACTAAATTAGAACGGGACTGCATATCGGTGATGACCAGGGATGTTGCGGATATTCGCTTCCGCATCCGCGTCTTCATCAGATCGATGCGGAGCTTATGCGGATGCGGATGTGGAACAGTCTCGGCGACTGGCACGTGCTAGGTGAAGTAAGTAATTTCACCATTACCCAATAGGAGTATTGTTACGTTCTCGAGATTTGTCGATCGAGCCCTTACGTCCTTGACGGACAGCGAAAAGAAATAACGAGTTTGTTTCCTGTTTTTTGCATAATTGGTACAAAATGTTAATATTTGGGGGTTTTTATGTACCTAATCTTACATGCGCATCCGTATCCGCGGATATGGGCCTTTTAATATCCGCATCCGCATTTGCATCCGCGGGTGACAAAAAATGAGCATCCGCAACTTCCCTGGTGGTTAAGGTGGTCTGTGCGTTAAACAGTCAATCGCAGGTACCCAAAATAGGCCTGACTGACATGTCACTGGTGGATGGTAGCTAAACGGACACTATTTCTCGTATAAATCAGCACGACAATTCAAAGGTGTATGTGACTAGTGAAGATTATCTAGTCATTTGAAAGTCTATCGTTATCTTTTGCAACGGGTCACTCTCTAGTCTTCGGATCATCATAACGATCGAAACGTTTCGAGTGAAATTCAATAAAATTACGTGAGTGAACCGTTTCAAATATCATCTAATGTGTCAATATTGTGTTGTGGGTACTAGGCCACGATATATGTAATAGATAGATAAATATAAATACTTCAATACATAGAAAACAATCATAACTCAGGAACAAATAATCGAAATAAATGCCCTGACCAGGATTCCAACCCGGGACCTCCACCAACTAGGCTAGGGGGCCATAACAGATGATTTTATTTGTATTGTAAATAGGCTATACGACAAAAAAATCATTTAGTCGGTCTTTTATATTATTAAAACATTGTAGACGTATTTTTTCTTTGTTCGTCAAATGACAAAAAGACGAAAACACAGTGCGTTCAAGTTTCGCGTAACCTCACTAGTAGTAGGTACAATTCTCACCTAGTAGTGATGTCACCAGCTCCCCCTTCCGGAACTTTGATACTCTTTATCTTCGTCAATTTTATTTAAATTGAAAAAGGAAAAAATACGTGTCTAATTATTTTTGATAATCTTAACATCTTAACTGACCGACTAATTAGAATGATATTTTTTCAACCTAGTCGTCATCCCTATTATTGGGTGCGCTACTATACTTTTTCTTTTCGGTCCAGATACTCCCTCGTGAGTAAACTTAGTGTAAAAGTGTGTACCTGAAGCCGGACCAAGCAAAGCCTCCCAGCCCCACGGCGATGGTGAGGTACACGACGCAACTCACTACTGTGGACGCGTACGATGCCGCCACCATGAAGACGGTCTGGAAATTACAATACGAACATTATAAAGGTAGATCGTATGATCTGGAGTTACCTCAACACAGTTTAAGTAAAACTGGCGATTGTCTACAGTCTACACATTGGACCGAAAATTTATAACCAGATTCCAATTAATATAAAAAACACTCAACCAGTCTTGGCTTTGATTTAAAACTTAAATCATTTCTGATCCAAAAAAAAGGCTTACTATTCCGTTACCGAATTTCTGACTGAATAGCTCTATATTTCCAAAGTTAATTAACTATGTTTTATTAATCCTCTACTGTGAATTTCTTAAATTTTTATTTTTTATGTTTATTGAAGATTTATTTAGATTTTATTGAAATAAAATTGGATATTCAAAAATAGGGTACCATTTTCGTTTTTTTTGAAAATATAGGAAGTTTTGGGTTTTTTATAACCAGAATCACGAGTACTATTGATTTAAAAAAAGAAAAAGAGTGTCCCGTTTTTTTTTTGTCAGCTTTGTAACGCATTTTTTCATACATTTCGTATGGGCCGTTACAAAACTGACTAAAAATTTTTGTATGGAAAATTGAGGACCCACTTTCATTAAAAGGGTGCACTTTTTTCTGAAAACGCCCATACTTAACATTGTATATAATAACAGCCGTAAGTCGACAATGTATGATTAATACAAGTAAATGAATATGAAATATTTGACAGGCGCAGAGTTTTATGACATATAATCTGGTTAGATAAAACATAAGAGCTCTCTTGTAGCCAAACTAAAATCATGAACGAATCAAACAAAAATTCTAAAGTCGATATAGAGCCTTGCCGCATTTAAATTCAACATGTGGATTGAACATTGGGATATAAATAACCTTTTAATAGAACGTTTACATACTTCGACATCTTGTCTTCGATTTTTCTATCGCATTAATGTTTTTGTCATATCTAATTTGATCATCGCAACCACAGCCCCTCCATGACCGTACGACTAAGAAACTAACAGTTATTAACTTGCATTTTGATATTTTTGATGGCATGATGTCTATTCGTCGTATTGGAAGGAAGGCAAGGAAGAATGAAATAAATAAATAAATAATAAATAAATATTATGGGACAATCTTACACAAATCGACCTAGTCCCACGGTAAGCTCAATAAGGCTTGTGTTGTGGGTACTAGGCGACGATATATATGATAGACAGATACATATAAATACTTAAATACATAGAAAACATCCATAACTCAGGAACAAATATTCGTGATAAACACACAAATAAATGCCCTGACCAGGATTCGAACCCGGGACCTCCTGCTTCGTAGGCAGGGTCACTACCAACTAGGCTAGGAGGCCGTTAAAATTCGAATGATTCGGTATTTAGATGCAACATTACCTGAGCAAGGAAAGCGCCGCAGTTGAAGAGTTTCCTGACATTGGTGCGCGACATGTAGCCCTTGGCGAGAACCCAGTCCGCCAGGTGACCTGCCACCTGCAACAATCATTTAAGTTTTTCTACTCCAGCACTTCTATCCGTCAATTAGATGACTGACAGCGATATTAAAAAAGCATACATTATAACGTTGTCTATGGTATTCCATAAGAACACTGCTCCTAAGGATTTTCCAGAGGATCTCGGCGTTGCATTACCGTCAACTACCGTCGGTCAGGGCAGACTTAAACGGAACCGTCCCAAGGTTAACTATAAGCCGTATTTTAAGTAATCATTTATATTATGTAGCTGGATTGATTGTAAACTAGTTAAAGACTATGGGGAGGATTGTTATGTATGTGTGTGTACGCACACCGCCCCACTTCGATCAGTACATGGATTAAAGCAGTGTGTCTATAGCTCTCGGTTGTTTCACTCGTGCCCTATCCCAACTTAACATTGGGCTTTCTACTCCAGCACTTCTATCCGTCAATTAGATGACTGACAGCAATATTAAAAAAGTATACATTATAACGTTGTCTATGGTATTCCGTAAGAACACTGCTCCTATGGATTTTCATATAATATATAAGCACTGTTGTTTTTTTTTAATTACTTACTATAGTGGGCATACGACATCTTACACATCCAGCCACCTTTCTAGATTTTGCTTTTTTCGCTATTTTAGCTGTCGTAGAAAAACTAGCGTATGCAACAGCTCATAATTGGTTCTCAAAACTCTCGGGTTTATTATTACAAAACTCGACTTCGTTTTTGTAACGGCGACCCTCAAGTTTTAAGAACCCTTATTATATCACTGTTGCGTAAACTACTATTATGTTGTCCGTGGAAGTCAATTTTGAATCTTGTATTTAACTTACTATATATTAAACATTTTTATACAGTGCTGCCATGTAAATGTCTAGTGTTTTCTCGAAATGCACACACGCCTTCAAAAGTTCATGGGCAATTTTGAAAGCGATAGTACCTAAACTACGATAGTGTCGACACTGACCTGCAAAACCACCGCCATGGCGAGATACGGAATTGCGGACAGCCAGCCCGTCGCAGATGTCTGGAACCCAAACACGTCTGAGGACACAACAATTATCCACAATTAGGAATGCATTAGAAAATAATTGGAAAACATATATCAACGTAAAATTGTAATAAACATTAAAACGTAAAATTGTAATAAACGTTAAAATATAATCTAAATATATTTTTTTCGCAAACTAACGTTGTAAACTAACGGGAAATTGTGAATTTTTGTCGTTTAGCTACCTTTAGATTCCTGAAGAGCCGCTCCTATTTCTAGACAATTTCCTAGAAATAGGGGCTTTGTCGTCTTACTATAGTCTATAAATAAACAAGGTATATGAACAATCTAGCGAATGATTCAACATAGTTCACAATTTTCCGATAGATTACATCTCCCTAGTTAGATTATAAACTAACGGTTTTCACAATCTTAGGTACTGTGACATATAGACCGCAGTTATTGTTGAACACAAGTTTTATTCGATAAATCGCATAGAGCTTCAAAGAGAACCTAGAAAATTGTAGGTCAACTTTAGATAGTCTTTCACCAGGAGTACAAGGGCATGATATATAGTGTGTATACATATTGGAGGTAATTTTCAAAAACTATATAGGTACCTACGCGGCGGTTAAGTCACTTGAGTGAAAAAGTCTAAAATGTGTTAATCGCGATTATTAAAACTATGAAGTCAGCATGGCACGCTGTGGGTGCTCAATCTTGGACCCTTTGATAGCTTGCAGAATCCTAGTAAAAACATATTTCTTCAGGAATGTACCTTGCATAAAGGTGGGCAGGAATGTGAGTAGCGTGTAGAAGCCCCAGTTCTCGCTGAAATGTGCCATAACTATGGCCCACACAGGGCCAGAGGTCAGCATGGCGCGCCACGGGTGCTTAATATTTGACCCTTCTATATGTTGCGTGCCGCGGGAATCCTGAAACACATAATTACTGTTTTTACGGCGAAGCCAAATGGAAGGATTACAATATGAAAGTATGAACCAATATGTTACATATACAGTCTTGGCCAGATACTTAGAGACTTGTCCCTAATTATCTGGCCCCGACTGTAGGTACATACTTATATTCGTTGCCTTGCATTCGTTTATGTATCCAAACGGTTTTCAAGATCGGCTTGTTTGGAAAATTTTGCAAGCCGTATTCTAAATTTTTCAAAGAAATATAAGCCAAATTTGTTACGGCTAGCCTAACGGTGAAGCTTGGCGCTCTGCAACTGGTAGATAACAGCGAAAATAAAATCAACCAAGCATTGTTTAGTGGATTATGCAGTTTTTATTTTGATTACCATCCTGTTGACATCGTAAGTCGTTATATAGATTTGAAAAATATACTTAGTTTTAAATTGCATAGCCCTGCCTCCGACATTTTGGGTTGTGCGTAGTCTGTTAGTATAATATATTTATGTATTTGAATGTACCTGTATATATTTTAATTCAGCTGGCGATATGAGCGGGTCTTTCTCCGGGGACTCTTTCACCACCAGCCACCACACCGTCGTCCACACCAACCCCATTATACCTGAATATTTAACATTATGAGAGGGTCAGTTGACTGTCAGGAAGAAATATTGTTTTAGTGGTCATGTGTAGAACCCACAAATTATGTTTTTTGGATGAACAAATATGGTAAACAATAACATACAAACAGCATGGTTAGCACATAATGGCACGCTAGTTTTGTCGCGCTTAAAAGATACATCAGTCATTGTCCCATCACAGCAGATAGTACGGTACGTAAAGGAAATAAAATTTTACAACTCCCAAGAGCGATATTATTTGTCGACGGTTAGAATACTCTTAGAACAAAGCGTAAAAAAAAAAGATAACAGATTTTGATATTGCTTTAGGAATTAAAAAAAAAATTCGTTACCAACCTTTTAAATCTAAGGAAAAAATTTACAAGAGGAAAATTTTTTCTTCAGATAATCGTATTTAACTATTTGAACGTCGCCTATCATTTAATAACATATTTGACCAGAGCTTATTTCAATATAATATGAAAACTTAAAAAAAAATATTACTCTTCGAAAACATTACGCAAGTGCTTTATGGTAACTGAAATGCATTTAATATTATTAAAGATAACTATTAGAGCCTATTTCTAACACATTCATCAATAGCTTAAATTTATGTAGACACTAGAATTTAAAAAAAATTCTCCTAGCCATAAAATAAATCTCATAATTTTCAAGTCAAGGTCATTAGTTCAAAATCATTTAAATAGTATGTATACGGAAAATCTAAGGATTTCATCGAAAGATTCAACTTTTATTATCTTATCAATTCTAGGCGTAATTCAAATGCTCGAAGCTACGCGCGGGAATTAATATCGCGTGTGTTTCGCGCGGAACGGGGGCGGTTTGACCAATCACATCACAGCCGGCGCGCCAGGCGCCTTTGCCTCTCGGTGAATCGGTACGTACATCGGTAGGTCGTTGTATTTGCACCTTGTCTCACTTGTCTGTCAATAACAACAAATAACATAACAATGATGTCGATAATATGACTACAACTGAGTGTTTACGCAAGATAGTTATATCAAAATGTCAATGTCGTGTGATAAAGTCTGGGTCGATGTTAGTGAAAAAGACTTAGATGTTTTTTTGCCGAAAGTGCAAAAAACATGGAGTTGTAAAAGACTTAAAATTTTGTGACGAAAAGTGCGATATTCATACATAGGTAAATTTAACAAAAACTTAGTTTTTTTACCAGAATTAGTGCGCTGGACTTAATCAAATTTTCGATGGTTGTTGTGCTATGATGACACCTACTTTTTATGTTAGTATCGTATAGAACACGCTAAAATAAGCATGTTTGGTATGGACAGTTTTTTTCTAAAATAAAAAATGGCCGACTTATTTGACCCCAAAGATGAACAATTTTAGATCTTAGTAAAATTTTCGATGGTTGTTGTGCTATGATGACACCTACTTTTTATGTTAGTATCGTGTAGAGCACGCTAAAATAAGCATGTTTTGTATGGACAGTTTTTTTCTAAAATAAAAAATGGCCGACTTATTTGACCCCAAAGATGAACAATTTTAGATCTTAGTTAAATTTTCGATGGTTGGTGTGCTATGATAACACCTACTTTTTATCTTAGTATCGTGTAGAGCACGCTAAAATAAGCATGTTTTGTATGGACAGTTTTTTTTCTAAAATAAAAAATGGCCGACTTATTTGACCCCAAAGATGAACAGTTTTAGATCTTAGTAAAATTTTCGATGGTTGTTGTGCTATGATGACACCTACTTTTTATGTTAGTATCGCGTAGAGCACGCTAAAATAAGCATGTTTTGTATGGACAGTTTTTTTTCTAGAATAAAAAATGGCCGACTTATTTGACCCCAAAGATGAACAATTTTAGATCTTAGTTAAATTTTCGATGGTTGGTTTGCTATGATAACACCTACTTTTTATGATAGTATCGTGTAGAACACGCTAAAACAAGCATGTTTTGTTTGAAGTTTTTTTTCTAAAATCAAAAATGGCCGATTGAGGGTAGAAAGGGGACAATTGAAACACGTTATAATTGAAACTATTCAAATTTTTCGAAAACTATAATATCTATGCGTCTGACGCATCACTCTGAAAACATGGCCAGCCATGTTTGAATACTTGGCCAGTACCACTCGAGCGCCGGTGCGTTACGGGAGTATCCACGAGCCAAAACAGGTTTACGCGGTGTAAAATAAGTATTTGTGTTTTCGTATATTTTCTTATAACTTCGTTCACTCTTGTATTTTGACGAATTAAATTATGTAGGTGTTATATTTAATAATAAACGAATGTTTTTAACAGCCGTTGATCAGCGTTCGAGTCTTTTTATATATAATATTTGACTTTGAACTGAAAAATGTGGTGTGTGGACGACGGAAACAAATTGAAACGTTTCAATCGTCCTCGCGTTTTAATCGTCCCCAAAAGTAACGAACTTCGAAATATAAATAAATAATAAATAAATAAATATTACAGGACATTCTTAAACAAATTGACTAAGTCCCGCAGTAAGCTCAATAAGGCTTGTGTTACGGGTACTCAGACAACGATATATATAATATACAAATACATAGAAAACATCCATGACTCAGGAACAAATATCGAAAAAAATAATAAATAATATAAGAATATAATATAATATAAGATTCTGATGCACAAGTTTGTTCTTTCATTTTTCAAATTCACTTGTACTCGTAACGTAGGATCGTGGTGTTAATAAACGCGATTAATCCGTTCTTCTCTTCTCTTCAGTGTTTAATTTCAATGAATAAAATCGCGGTAAGAGAAGACAATATTATTCACTTGTGTAGTTTTTGACCTAGTTGTTAAATTATAGATATTCGATGTTTTTATACTGATTTTTTGAAAATATGTGACTTCTTAAAAAGTAGGTTCTCAGTTTGACCCGTATGTTTGTATTTATGTTTGTTTTGTACACGATTATCTCGCGTTCGGCTAAACTGATTTTGATGCGGTGAGCACAACTACTTTGTTTTATGTCACATAAAAACATAATATGTTATTTTATTTTGGTATATCGCCATATAGCAACACTTGTTACAGAATGTTTTATATGTTGATTTGATATTTTTGACAAATAATAACACATATTCGACGCTTATCTGAAACAACTCGGTATCTCAAATCTGTATTTTTTTCAGGAGAGAGATTAAAAAAAACACAAAAAATAATTTCACATAACTTTTTATTACAAAACCCAATCAGAAATCTTCTTTTAGCCACAGCATCCTGTTTTGTTTAGGAATTCACAATAACAAAAACAAAATCAATAAAACATAAAATCAATACAAAGAAACCGCATAGAAACACC
Organism: Lathronympha strigana; assembly: GCA_949128165.1. Lineage (NCBI taxonomy): Eukaryota > Metazoa > Arthropoda > Insecta > Lepidoptera > Tortricidae > Lathronympha > Lathronympha strigana. Next base: position 5,293,009 of record OX421907.1, on the reverse strand, counting down.
CAACTTAGACTTGTGACAGGATCAAATCGAGTCGCAACTCAAAATAAGAGTATTTTTATGTGCATAAACGTCACAATAGAAAAAGTTTCAGGAATTTTTTTTTATCTTATGAACAATAGTGGATTATTCGTCTTTAAGACAAACATTCAAAAAACATTTATACGGAATAGTAACTTAGTTTGTTTTGATTCTTGAATACTATTTTTTTATATGGACAATAATGGCCTTAAACTACATGCGTCATAATAATTATTAAACTTTACAGATAATAATGGTATATTTTAGTTTATAACACTGGATATGGTTGTACTTTAGTAACTTCTTATTATAAAAAAAAGCCTCTATTATTAACCTCTTGAATAAGTTTTAACAAAATACTCGTACTTCTCCGTTATCAAAATATTACAAAATAAACAAACTACAAAAATAATAATTCTCCAAATTATTAAAAATACAATAAAAATGTCTTTTTTTACCGCGATTATTATTCATTGAAATGAAACACTTTAAAACGGATTAATCGCGTTTATTAACACCATGACAGCCCTTTACAGCAATTGTTATCACAGGGTTAACGAGTACTGCAACGTGCTCGAAACGTTACGTTCACGGCGTTAATAAATGCGATTAATCCATTTTAAAGTATGTCATTCCTACAAAAACAATCTTCTTATAGATAATCACAGCCACAGGAATACCATATATAAAATAATATTATTTTATACCTTAACAGTTGCTAGTTACAGCTGCTTGTGTAAGATTATTTTAATGAGATCCATTGAGCAATAATAAATCAAGTGTAAGAAAACTTAATAATAGTACATTGTGCATCTAGGGCGGTAAGAAGGGCATTACTTACGAGGGTCTATTGAAGCCCGACGCCGTAGGCGGAGGGCTTTAAATGACCCGAGTTAGTAATCCCCTTACTGCCCGTGGTTAGATATGAGCGCCGATGACCAAATGGTCGGCGGCGGCGCGCCGGTCAAAATCAATCGGCGGCGGCGGCGAATCGGCGGCGTGGCCTTGAAAACACTTGTCTATAGGATTAAAAGTCAACAAATATCACTAATTTCTTTAACTATGCGTTACATAATCACCTTGTAGTAAAATAATTGATTATTTTACAAATTCGAATGTCAAATAATGTAACAATATTTCAAACAAATCTCAACACATAAAAATATAGAAGTCATAGTATTTGCTCGATTAAAATGCAGAATGATTACGCTTCGATAAATCTATTGGAAAAATATTTACAGTGAAAAACAATATTGATATGGTATAAGAAGGGATTAGGGATTTGACGATCCCATCGCCCATTGGTTTCGAATCAGTCTACGCACGGCAGCTCGCCGCGAGTCGTTGGGGAGTAGTGACCCCACGTACCTGAGCGCTTCTGAGGAGGCTCTGTCATCCGCCCAAGTCCTCTGCCTCTGGCTTGCCTTAAATAGCCGTCCAGGTGGGGTCGCGAGGGCTGTGTTCTCCAGGGTAGATCTATCCCTCTCTACCCCTGCCCTCATACTGATACTGCCCTTGAGCCATCTTAGATGTCGCTTTTTGTGGGGGTCCATTTTATGTTATATGCGACTCACCGTCTGCCAAAAATAAAATTACTTAGCATTGTATTAGGCAGGCGTCCGGTTTTATTCTCCATTACTCAGGATTTAGTTCACCCCATCCACCTTATATCCAGTATATTTTGAGATTCCAATAATTCTGGATAGTCCATACACCTTGGCGGGTGCTGCCTCTGCGTGCGTTCCATGACTCGGACAGGTGCATAAGCTGCTCGGTGTTCTCCTTATATTTCATTAAATGATCTAAAGGGACTCTGCGTGTCGGTTTTGGCTCCGAGTACACCTCCCAAAGATCCGAATCACCATTGTTCCGTGATGAGAAAGAGTTATATTATAATAATATTTAAGACGAGATATTTAAAACAAGATATTTACCATGTGTAGGTATTTGTTTTTGTGAGTTCCCACCAGCGCCATGTTCACGGTGTACCTGATTTACTGCGAATTTTTATTTGTGGTCTACATGCCGTAGCGATCTACCCGTTGAGAAACTCGGTCGAGGTCATCGTGCATCATGCGGAGTTCTTCTGTCGACCTGCCATGACTACGATATCGTCGGCAAATCGAAGGTGAGTGATGTATTCGCCGTTTGTGTTGATGCCAAGTCCTTGCCATTCCAGGAGCTTGATGGAAGACGTTCCATTGCTGCAGTAAACAGTTTCAAAGAGATAACGTCTCCCTGTCTTACGCCTCTTCGCAACGGAATCGCCTTCGTGCTTTGCTCCTGTACTTGAACCGACATTGTGGCGGTACTATACAAGCACTTCGATCTACCGGTAGTCAATATGGCATCGCTGAAGAGACTCAAGCACCGCCCATATTTCCACCGAATCGAAGGCTTTCTTATAGCCCACAAACGCTAAGCATAGTGGCAAGTTATACTCTTCGGTCTTCTGTATAATTTGCCATAGCGTATGGATGTGGTCTATGGTACTATAGCCTCGTCGGAATCCGGCTTGTTCGGGAGGCTCGAAGTTATCAAGTTTGTGTTCGAGACGATTCGTGATGACCCTTGAATACAGTTTATAAACATGGCCCAGGAGCATGATGAGTCTGTAGTTCTTCAAAAGGCTGTTGTCACCTTTTTTTGAAGAACAGCACCACCTTGCCTCTGTTCCATGTTCCTCTGTTCCGTTTTGCCCTCTGACAAGACGGAATTAAAGAGCTTCTGGAAGACTTTAAGTACCGGTGTTCCACCCGCTCTCAGAAGCTCTGTGGCGATTCCGCCATTGCCCGACGCCTTGTTGTTCTTAAGCTGCTTTAGGGCCATCCTAATCTCGTACAAACTGATGTCTGGGATATTTTCGGTGTAGTGTCCCGACAGCCTGGCTCTTGAGTCTCCTACCAAGCTGTCAACGGGCTTTGCGACCGGTGTATAATTGTCCATAGAACCTCTCGATCTCACCGAAAGCCTCTGCTTTTGCTGACGCTATGCTGCCGTCTTCCCATTTCAACTTTGTCAGCTGGCTTTGCCCAGCAGATTTTTCCTTTTTCCTTTGGTTTCGCTCAATAGTCTCTTTAACACCGTTAGTATTAAAGGGACGCATATCATGTCGCAAGGACTTAGATATACGTCTGTTGAGCTGCCTATATGACTTAGCGTCATCTGGAGACTGCAGCTGTAGTGAGCGTCTTGTAGCCATGAGTTTTATGGTTTGCTCGGTCAATTTCTGAGGTCTTAGAACTTAGACCCTACGACGTGCACAGTTTCCACCAGCCGTTAATCTCGTCAACTGAAACAAAGTTCTTTAGGCAAGAAAAGCGCTTCGAGAGCTCGAGTTGAAAGCTTTCGGGGTTTTGAATGTGGGCTTGGGTGGGTCGGAGCGTAGACTTCATCAGATTGGACCTTTCAAGTATAATATTTATATTCAGTGAACCACTGACCATTCGGTGATCACTACCGGTTTTTATCCTGTTGAACACAGAAGCATAAACTGCCACGCCATCACACAATACACGCCATTACCTGTTGAGATTACCTGAGGGTTATGTAACTCAATCCAGCGACTTTTTCCTGCCTCCAAAAGATATTCGGTTTCGCATTGTATCGACTGCTGATTTTCTGAGTTCGTTGTTTTTAAACGCTTGTATGTATTTTTTTATACGGCATGCGATTGTACGCTTAGTTTGTCTTATGTAGGTTCTACCATAGCTATTATTTTGTAAACTCAACACTGGACGTTCAAGTGAGAAACTGTCCTTCGACGTCCGTAGTTTATCTTCATCCCCAACAGTTTTCTCTCTTATTTTATTAGCAACCTTATCTGACACTTCTTTTACATACGGTAAAAGGGTTGGTTGACGTTCCACTGTGTAGTCCAGACGCTTTGTCGTATCAGTGCGTCAACCATACCATATGTATAAATATGGAGAAGGATCATTCAAGGATAAGTTTTATCTCAAAATTAAAATTCTGATTTAACAAAATCCGTGTAATTTCGACTGCAACGTGATTCCCATCAATTACTGAGTTAGACAAAATAGTATCCGATCACTGATTAAAAATCATCGTGTATAAAAAACATCGCCGGGATGAAAGTTGATTTTAAAATCAATAATTAAAAAGTATTAAACATAATATTCGTCAAAACATATCGAAAGGTGGCTTTTAAAACGACTTTAGCTATTAAAAACATTCAATTTTTAAAGTTCCAAAATAAGTGCAATTTCGGTATGCCTCATCAAGGTCACGCCGATTCCACGCCGGTGGAGGCGTCGGCGGCGGCGGCGCGAGCTTTTTTACCGGCGGCGGCGGCGCGCCGGCGCGGCGCTCATATCTCGTGGTACACATAATGTTTTTCATCACATTTGCGAGGAAATAAATAAACTCTCTATACAGGTAAAGAAACAATAGAATGAATTGATAGAATGATAAGCGGTAGTGTAGTTGCACAGTCCACAGTACTCCGGAGTGACTACGTGCTGCGAGCGCGTGCGGGGCAGGTCCTCCGCGAGCTCCAGGCGGGCGGTAAAGTAGTATGAGAATCCTTTAAAACCATGGGAATAATACAGCTCTTTAAGTGTAAGTATGCTTGCATAATTATAATATCACCATTTACGAGCAGGTGTGATGAAAATATATTTTTCAGTCCTCCGGCCGGTAAGCGCCACTTTACGCAAAACTAAATTGCCGCCTGCCGGCTCCGTCGGGCTGAAAAATAGTATACAAACCTCGGCCGGTAAATGGGAAAGCCTCGGATCACATGTTAGTCGACCTCGGCTTCGCCTCGGCCGACAATTACATGGGATCCGTGGCATTTCCCACTTAAACGGCCTTGGTATGTAATGTACTATTAAAATGCTACTAGTCTTATCTTAATAATAAATCAACGAAAATTTCACTATTCGACCAAATCAGTCCATATCAGTCTTACAAATTTTCATAAAAATTGCTATAAAATCTTGGGACAGTATTTTTCCGAATCAATTCCAGAAGGCCTTTCTTCTTTGCCTCTGCTACTGGCATCCGTTGTTGATAAGCTGGTTTTATAGAGCTTTCATTGTTGTTTCTTGAACTCCGAGTTTTTCCGAGTTCCAATACTACTATAGTAAAACACTATAGTAGTATTGGAACTATTTTTCTTATCTTTATCCTTTTCAGTTCGAGCTAGCATTTTTTTTTTATTCACGAAAGTAGTGGCTTTCTACTCTAGGGATTCTGTTTATGTGCTCCCGCACGCTGTTTTTTAGTTCCGGATCAACGGTTTTGTGATTTGTTGTTTGTTGATCTAAAGATAAAACACTACTATCGTTTTCATCCTCAGGTTATTGTATAACAGTTCTGATGACACGATCTGTGATATCTAATGTGGCCTTGAAAAATATCTTGCACACCCTTATCCTCTGCTGATTTACAGTGAAATGAAAGCATTATTGTGACCACGGTTGCTGTTCGAATCCAACTCTCGGGTACCGCTTTTCTTTTTCGTGTCCCTTTTTTATTACAATCATGTTCATTATTTTCGACAATGTTAGTTTCAGTTGTATCATTTTCATTATTATGATATCCATTGACAATACATTTATTTTCAAAATATAATTATACAGTAAGTGTAATTTACCTAACGTAGGTAGTTACTCTACCTACTTTAAATCTAAAATAGGTCCTTGAGGCATTGTTCCTAGGATGCTGGCAGCATTTGAAGGAGTCGTATCGCTATCTGAACTGGAAGAATCGTCAGTGGAAGAGTAAGGAACAATATCGATAGTCAGTTTACTTTGTCCAGCTCGTTTATCGTTTACAGTTGAGCTCAATTGAGTATTTGTGTTGTCATCTTCCTCACTATCAGCAACGGAGTTGCATGAGGAAGGTATTTCAATTTGTTGAGTGTTCGGAATGTCATAGTTAACATCATACACTGGGGAAGATAATGGCTCGATATGGGATACCTCATTATTAGAAGAACTGTCCTTTTTCACTCGGACTTAGTTTGAATCGTCTTCGGAATCTTCTGAACTGCTCGAGGAAGAGCTTGGAGAAGAACTAGAAGAAGAGCTAGAAGAAGAGCTGGAAGAAGAGCCTGAAGAAAAGCGTGAAGCATTCGGCGGAGATTTCGGAGGAGAAGTTTGAGTACACTCCACGGAAGTCACATTAAATGCAGATAATATGTTAGTGATGTCATGCGTGTTATCTCGACTTTTATCGTCAATATTTTGTATCTTTCGTGCTAGTTAACATCAAGTTATTATTTTCATTTTCCATTTGCCACCAAAGTTTGTGCAGTTTTTTTTTAAATGTTATGACATTTCTTGTGTTTGTACATACCGTAATATTGTCTGGGTTTTCATTTAATACACTGCAGCTGGTTTTTGAGCGTTGTTTCCGTTTTTTGCGGGGTGCACTGACATCATTCTCACTGGAACTTTTACTATCATCAGATGAATAATCTTCCTGGTCAGTCAAGTTGCTAGGATCTTCTTTTTAAGTTGATTCGTAGATTTAGGAACAGCGGTATGGCATGAGACTTTCAATCCGAAGGCCTCGGTTTCAAATCCTGCCGACTCGTACCAATGAGGGTTTCAAAACTTATGTACGAAATATTATTTGATATTTACCAATCGCTTTTCGGTGAAGGAAAACATCATGAGGAAACCGGACTAGTCTCAATAACGCCCAGTTTACCCTCTGGGTTGGAAGGTCAGGTGGCAGCCGCTTTCGTAAAACTAGCGCTTACGTCAAATCTTGGGATTAGTTGCCAAAGCAAACCCCAGGATCCCTGAGCAGTGGCATGAACCGGGAAAACGCTAGGAAGAAGAATTACTTGAATACGTATAAAATGCCTTAAATTACAATAAAAATATCTACGTAAGATCATTAAATATGATAGTTATTTATCGTTTGTAATGAATTTACTTGTTTTGAATCAAATTATTAGATGCTTCATTATAATGAACATGGTCTGAATTCGTATAGTATACCTCTAGGGACCTAAATCTTATGTAGTATAGAAGCTTATTTCGCTTTCGTGAACAAGTCAACTTTCATTATTTTCGTGAATACTCGCTTATTTCTTATTAAGTCATAACCTCTGTACTTCCTGTTTCACGGATAGTGCGCCATCCACTAATAATTCTGTGTTGCACAAAATGTTACCACTGTTCCTCTGAACTATTTCGTGTTATTCCACTATTTTACATAAAGGTTAAATTCTGATGTTGTATTATTTCGAGATGTGCCGTTAGTCCACAAACAAACACAGTGACGGCGTCAATTACTGTGGCTCAACTGGCCAATCAGCGGTCTTGCAGATAAAATGGCGTCGACTCCCCACCAATGACATAACGGCACAATGCTGCCACGGTGGTAAATTTATGAACTAGAACACGGGAGTCTTAGTCACGATAAACTTTAGCGTATTCTGCGCCTAGTCTTATACTTAATTGCAAAATGAACTATTTCGTGATACCGACTTTTTTTAGATAAGCGTCGATATGTCAAGCATATTAATACATTTTTCATCACACCTGCTCGTAAATGGTGATCTTATATGTAAGCATACTTACACTTAAAGAGCTGTATTATTCCCATGGTTTTAAAGGATTCTCATACTACTTTACCGCCCGCCCGGAGCTCGCGGAGGACCTGCCCCTCACGCGCTCGCAGCACGTAGTCACTCCGGAGTACTGTGGACTGTGCAACTACACTACCGCTTATCATTATCATTATTGTTTCTTTACCTGTATAGAGTTTATTTATTTCCTCGCAAATGTGATGAAAAACATTGTGTGTACCACGGGCAGTAAGGGCATTACTAACACATGGCAGACTAACCATGAAGTTTTTGTGCGGACATCTTTCAACTCATAAAAATATGACGGTCACAGACGGTTAAAGGCAAATTGTTTTAATCGTCCCCACTCTACCCTATTTGACTCGAAAGATAGAAGATATTTTACGACAGTCAAATTTTCTAGCTGGCATCCCCGGTATAGTCGTGGCAGAGGCAGACCGAGAAAGAGATGGCGGAACGACTTGGATGCGTTTCAGCGGTATTGGTGGGATCTTGCCCAGCACAGGGAGGATTGGATAAGGAGAGGGGAGGCCTTTGCCCAGCAGTAGGACACAAAAACAGGCTTTTAAAAAAAACAACAACGATGGGTATCGTGCTATGATGACACCTACATTTTATGGTAGAATCTTGTAGAACACGCTAAAATAAGCATGTTTTGTAAGGACAGTTTCTTTCTAAAATAAAAAATGACCGACTGATTTGACCCAAAAGATGAGCAATTTTATGTCTTGGTAATATTTTTGATGGTATGATTTTGACAGCGAGCGAGCAAGACCTTCTTGGGCAGAGCTTCGCTCCCGCCTTAGACTTCCAGGTTATTTATTTTTAATAAGGGAAGCGAAGCTCTCGCCTTAGTCTTCTAACCTAACCAAATCCGTGTCGATTCTGCCCCGGAGGATTTGCTCGCTCGCTTCGCTCGCTCGCTGTCTAAAGTGACAACCAACAGCCAGCTGTGAAGTTATCTTATTTGGACGGATAAAAAAACCATCGTAGACTAAGGCGGGAGCTGCTCCTGCCGGGTGCAAGACCTAAACCACCAAACACCATGTGTCCCCCTAATTAAACAATGGCATATTTTGCCATTACCGTGTTTGTACATAAGGGATATATGCATTTTTGTAAACAACCACCAAACTTCATTCAAAACGCGAGGTGCAATTATGAATAACAGACAGACCCGACAAAACATTATGGATTTATTATACAAGCCACGTGCTCATAAAATGATTTATGATAAGAATGCTTTTAATATGTGTATAATTATTTATAATAAATTAGCTGTTGACATAAAATTCCTGCAAGGCAATAGATTTAAGAATAAATTGACTTCTTGGCTTTTAGACCATTGCTTCTACAGTGTTAAAGAATATTTAGAATATAGCTGACATATAACATTTAAAACTTTCGCGATTTGAACACATATTTAAACATAATTATTAAACGGGTCGCCAAGTACACAAATCCGCGATCGCCGAACATCTTCTTACATCTGGCGTAAATCACTGGATTGAACTCCATAAACCAAAAATTGTCTCCACTGAACGCCATTATTATCCTCGAGTAGTTCGAGAGGCAATTGAAATCAAGAAACACCCTAGAAATTTTAATAGGGAGGATGGTTTTAACTTATCACCAACTTGGGGACCAGTGATCCAGAAGTTGCAGCCACGGGATATATCTTCGGATGTGCGCGGGGATATTGTGAGTGTCGTGTGTCGGACTATTGACAATAATTAACATGTTTTGTCGGTAGTTTAAAAATTGTGTGTTTACCCCAAATTTCTACATAGACTTTTCGTTGGGTAGTTACACAAATCTCTGTTTTGACATTTTGCTGGGACATCAGTCAGCCGCGACCATGACCAGTGAAACCTGTGTCGAAACGTCGGTAAATAAGGTAAACAAGTTAATTCGCGTTAGACCCGTTTAATAATTATGTTTAAATATAGCTGACATATTTATTTTAATTATTATTAATATTGAATTTTTATTGACATTTGCATTCATTACCTACCACAATTGTTTTTTGTTTTTATTTTTGGGTTTTGTTCATAATTTACACATTGTTTCATGCATTTTTATCTATCTTGACATATTTTTTATAATTTTAGATATAATTATTAAGACATAAAAGGTTAATATATTTGTATATAGTACTGTAAATACTGCACGCTATTCGAAATATTTGCACGCCTGCATGCAGGTTGAATGCACTGGACTTAACAATTCTAACTGTAAGACCCACTATACTGTGTTCGATGCAAATAAATACTTTGAATCTTTGAATTAAAATTGTTTATCTTTCAGGTCAAATAAGTCAGCCATTTTTGATTTTAGAAAAAAAAACATACAAAACATGCTTATTTTAGCGTGTTCTACACGATACTAACATAAAAAATAGGTGTCATCATAGCACAACAACCATCGCAAAATTTTACTAAGATCTAAAATTGTTTCATTTCATTTCATTTCATTTTATTTATTCAGCAAACAATATACATTGTGTTGGAATATCTAAATTAACATGCAATTCAAACATACAAACATACAATAGTACAATGCAATTCCTCTACTTAATTAAACATAATAAGATTAAAACAATGTCATCAAGATATTAAATTTCTACACAAGCTAGTAATAAGCCAGTAATAAGTTATATACAGATAAAATCTGCATAATTATTTAAATAACGTCAGTTGTAAGTATTATAATAAGCTAACAATAATTTCATATCAATTGCATTTCCTACACGAGAAAAAAATAATCATTAATAACAAAGAGGAATCAAATTAAAGCATTATTCGGGAAATGTCGAAGATTATTGTTCATCTTTGGGGTCAAATAAGTCGGCCATTTTTTATTTTAGAAAAAAACTGTCCATACAAAACATGCTTATTTTAGCGTGTTCTATACGATACTAACATAAAAAGTAGGTGTCATCATAGCACAACAACCATCGAAAATTTTACTAAGATCTAAAATTGTTCATCTTTGGGGTCAAATAAGTCGGCCATTTTTTTATTTTAGAAAAAAGCTGTTCATACAGAACATGCTTATTTTAGCGTGCTCTACACGATTCTAACATAAAAAGTAGGTGTCATCATAGCACAACAACCATCGAAAATTTTAGTAAGATCTAAAATTGTTCATCTTTGGGGTCAAATAAGTCGGCCATTTTTGATTTTAGATAAAAACTGTCCGTACAAAACATGCTTATTTTAGCGTGTTCTACACGATTCCTCCATATAAAGTAAGTGTCATTATAGCACAACAACCATCGAAAATTTGACCAAGTAGTTACTTCTGGTAGAAAAACTAAGTTTTTTAAATTTACTTATGAATATCTCACTTTTTGTCAAAATAAAATCGAAGTCTTTTACGACTCCTATGTTTAAAAAAAAATCTAAGTCTTTCACTGCGTACCCTTTGAAAGGGCACATCGTCTGTCTAATATCGGTCTAAATGAGGTTTCTTTAGAAATAGTGATTAAACAGTATTTGAATAAATAATTTTATACTACGCGTGCATTTAATATTTTATTTAAAGAAGAAAACAATTTTGCTTTAGGTACCAATATGGATTACAATTTAAAATTAACAAATTAATATTTACATTACAGATCATAATTTAATACGTAGCACAAACGAAATGTAAGAAACGCGTTGCGTAATCGTGATCTGATTGGTTGCACAGCACGGGCCGTAGCGCGATAGACTATCCCGCTCAAATCTCTTCGAGTTCGAATTATGATGCGAACTGATAAGATCATAAAATTTAGAGCTATTGATGTATTTCTTATAATTTCGGTGTATGCATTTCTATAATACTAATGAACAAAATGTACCAACTTGAAAATTTCTAGATTTTTATTGAAGTTAACAGAAGACCTTAAAAGTTGAATTCTTCATATAAATTGAAACTATTGATGAATACGTTAGACATGGAACCTATTCGTTATCTGCATAATTTTTTAACACATTTCAGGTACTTGGATGTACTTAAGTATTTTTTTTGAGAAAATATGTAGGTTTTTCTCGCTTCAAAAAAGCTTTCGACAAATTTGTTATAAAATGACAGGTGACATTCAAATAGTTTAATCCAATAATATGAAGATAGAAAATATGACTTGCATAATCTTTCCTTGATTTTACACGCGTCGGTAACAAATACCTATATTTTACCCAAAGCTTTATCTAAAACAGTTAGACAATATTTTTCTCGATTAGTCTAAAGTGTACTCTAATAGGTAATCAAAAAAAAATCGACTTGTGAGTTATGTTGTGTTTAGGGGTCATTATAGTCTTCGCGTATTCGCCTAAGATAGAAAGTGACAGGTGTCTCTCACAAACGAGACTCAAAACTTGCGCTGTTAGGTGCTAACCGTGCTGTTACCGGACGCGTAGAATATGCCAGGCCAGCCGGTACAGTGTGCCAGCCACTGTGCCCGCGTAGCTCCCGCTGAACGCGAACGTGGCGAGCCTGGCCGCTCCTCGCTCGGCTGCATGTAGACACTACCATCGTGTGTAGATAGTTACCGAACACGTAGAATATGCCAGGCCAGCCGGTATAGTGCGCCAGCAGGGAGCACAGCGGCATGGCCACCACAGTGCCCGCGTAGCTCCCGCTGAACGCGAACGTGGCGAGCCTGGCCGCTCCTCGCTCGGCTGCATGTAGACACTACCATCGTGTGTAGATAGTTACCGAACACGTAGAATATGCCAGGCCAGCCGGTATAGTGCGCCAGCAGGGAGCACAGCGGCATGGACACCACAGTGCCCGCGTAGCTCCCGCTGAACGCGAACGTGGCGAGCCTGGCCGCTCCTCGCTCGGCTGCATGTAGACACTACCATCGTGTGTAGATAGTTACCGAACACGTAGAATATGCCAGGCCAGCCGGTATAGTGCGCCAGCAGGGAGCACAGCGGCATGGACACCACAGTGCCCGCGTAGCTCCCGCTGAACGCGAACGTGGCGAGCCTGGCCGCTCCTCGCTCGGCTGCATGTAGACACTACCATCGTGTGTAGATAGTTACCGAACACGTAGAATATGCCAGGCCAGCCGGTATAGTGCGCCAGCAGGGAGCACAGCGGCATGGCCACCACAGTGCCCGCGTAGCTCCCGCTGAACGCGAACGTGGCGAGCCTGGCCGCTCCTCGCTCGGCTGCATGTAGACACTACCATCGTGTGTAGATAGTTACCGAACACGTAGAATATGCCAGGCCAGCCGGTATAGTGCGCCAGCAGGGAGCACAGCGGCATGGACACCACAGTGCCCGCGTAGCTCCCGCTGAACGCGAACGTGGCGAGCCTGGCCGCTCCTCGCTCGGCTGCATGTAGACACTACCATCGTGTGTAGATAGTTACCGAACACGTAGAATATGCCAGGCCAGCCGGTATAGTGCGCCAGCAGGGAGCACAGCGGCATGGACACCACAGTGCCCGCGTAGCTCCCGCTGAACGCGAACGTGGCGAGCCTGGCCGCTCCTCGCTCGGCTGCATGTAGACACTACCATCGTGTGTAGATAGTTACCGAACACGTAGAATATGCCAGGCCAGCCGGTATAGTGCGCCAGCAGGGAGCACAGCGGCATGGACACCACAGTGCCCGCGTAGCTCCCGCTGAACGCGAACGTGGCGAGCCTGGCCGCTCCTCGCTCGGCTGCATGTAGACACTACCATCGTGTGTAGATAGTTACCGAACACGTAGAATATGCCAGGCCAGCCGGTATAGTGCGCCAGCAGGGAGCACAGCGGCATGGACACCACAGTGCCCGCGTAGCTCCCGCTGAACGCGAACGTGGCGAGCCTGGCCGCTCCTCGCTCGGCTGCATGTAGACACTACCATCGTGTGTAGATAGTTACCGAACACGTAGAATATGCCAGGCCAGCCGGTATAGTGCGCCAGCAGGGAGCACAGCGGCATGGACACCACAGTGCCCGCGTAGCTCCCGCTGAACGCGAACGTGGCGAGCCTGGCCGCTCCTCGCTCGGCTGCATGTAGACACTACCATCGTGTGTAGATAGTTACCGAACACGTAGAATATGCCAGGCCAGCCGGTATAGTGCGCCAGCAGGGAGCACAGCGGCATGGACACCACAGTGCCCGCGTAGCTCCCGCTGAACGCGAACGTGGCGAGCCTGGCCGCTCCTCGCTCGGCTGCATGTAGACACTACCATCGTGTGTAGATAGTTACCGAACACGTAGAATATGCCAGGCCAGCCGGTATAGTGCGCCAGCAGGGAGCACAGCGGCATGGACACCACAGTGCCCGCGTAGCTCCCGCTGAACGCGAACGTGGCGAGCCTGGCCGCTCCTCGCTCGGCTGCATGTAGACACTACCATCGTGTGTAGATAGTTACCGAACACGTAGAATATGCCAGGCCAGCCGGTATAGTGCGCCAGCAGGGAGCACAGCGGCATGGACACCACAGTGCCCGCGTAGCTCCCGCTGAACGCGAACGTGGCGAGCCTGGCCGCTCCTCGCTCGGCTGCATGTAGACACTACCATCGTGTGTAGATAGTTACCGAACACGTAGAATATGCCAGGCCAGCCGGTATAGTGCGCCAGCAGGGAGCACAGCGGCATGGACACCACAGTGCCCGCGTAGCTCCCGCTGAACGCGAACGTGGCGAGCCTGGCGCGCTCCTCGCTCGGCGCCCAGCGCGACCACACGGCGTGGATGCAAGGGTAGGTTACACCCTAGAATATTAAGATGATATTTATTGGATGATAACACGATATACATTTAAAGGCTTTTTTTAGTGGCCTTGTTTGTGGCCGTCATTTCTACAAGCAATATTCCCTGGTTGAAGAATTGACGGCCGCAAACAAGGCCAAGATTTCGCGCTAACGCTTAAAGAGTAACAAACTGAGTAAAAGCGAAGCCATCTTTATATGAATATTTCACGAGCGAGAAAGAGACACACAACAATTGAAAAACGTGTAAATTATTACGGGTCTACCTGTAACAATTCTATCTATATCGATAAAATGGCAGCCATGCCAGACATGCTAGCCCCCTGGTCAAGATAGTGCGAAACCGTTGGTTACGGTTATGAAGGTAGGTACGTAAATGTGCGTTTTAGACATATTGAAACAAAGTTTGATACCTATTATAGTAATATAATTAGGTATCGTATAATAGCATTTTAGTATAATTAAATATACATACATAAATCACATAAATCATTTCGAAACATATCTGTTCTGAGATTTAGATGCATCAGGTATGGAGTTTTATAATATTTGTTGTAGAGAAGCGGTATCATTATGTAAACATAGTACAATTCCGTGGTCGTGCGTTTTAAAAATCTATTAGCACTTTAAAACCACTTATTAGCAATTTTAATGCCACACGAGCAGCACGCCTATATGGCATTAAAATACGATTTTCTTAAAGAATAATTTTCTTTTTGGTGGGGTAACCGCCATTCTTGTTCTGTACCATCAGTGTCTATTAGACCTCGTGAGAACAACGATTACTCTGAGGTATGTACCTATAATTAATGTAATTACTTAATTAGCTAATATGAAATAAATATAGCCTACGTAGCAATAGGGACGCGGGTAATTAACAAAAACCAAACGGACAGTATAATAAGCTCGGCCCTCTGGTATATAGTAAGTTACCGGACAGTATCAGGGATGCGCCTTCCTCACAGATATTTAGAAACAGAATAAAAACCGGCCCAGAGCATGTCGGGCCACGCTTAGTGTAGGATTCTATAGTTGAAGGTCCGTCACGATAAGGGAACCTAGTAGAGGGAACGCAGCACTAGTCGTTATACCTACTAAACTTAAAAAAACTTAAACAATCGTTTAAAATCATTGTTAACCGTTTACTTGAAGAAACCTTTGAAAATCAAGGACAAATGACTTTCCTCACTAGTGGATAAAATGAACGGCATGGGTGATGATGTGTTATTTCACTACTTAGAAACAAATGTTAATAGGTAAAAAATGGTCCTGACCCATTTTAAACGACTAAAAAACATTACACACAAAAATCTTACAAGAAAAACGATTGAAACACGTGTGTATATATTTGTGACGATTAGCACGTATCTAACGATATTTTGTTGGATTTTGTTGCCTACATAATACTAGTAACGTAACGTAACGGATACTCACGATGTATCCGTTACGTTAAGAAAATCAGCTATTTTTAATTATTTCCCAATTAATCAAAATTTCCATAAGCTGTCAGTTCAATGACTGGATTATTACACTATTTATGGAAAAGTGAAAACAATAACATCATGGTATGGGCATGTATACCGAGTAACGTTTATTATTCAAAGAGCCAATATTCGCCCTGTTTTGTCGAAAACCATACTAGCACGGCATAAGGAAGATGTTTCTTTACCCAGTATAGTCCGACTACGAACATTTTTGAATTCTCGTTCGAAATTCAAAATTTGTTCCCGGGCGACGGTCGGACGGCGGGAGTTGGGAGATCCGTCTCTTAGGCCCACTTGCACCACCCAGGGTTAGCCGCTAACTTGGAATTAACCTGTCAAATTTCATTAAAAAAAAACACTTAACTCCGGGTTATGTGCCTAACCCCAGGTGGTGCAAATGGCAAACATGCTTACCTAACCTGCTTAAATCTGCCGCTTCGTCACTTGATTTTTCCGCGAGATCTGCTCAATTTTTTTGTTCGTAGATGGAATACACGGTATAATTTGGTGTGCACTGATACTAGTCTGGTTCAAGATGGTTTAGACTTGGTTTGGATCTGTGTTGAGTAAATTTAAAGATTTACAGATTACTGTGAAATAACTAATAAGACTTATTGGGACATGTCTGTGCCCTATTCCAGTAAGATCGTCCTAGAAAATAGAATTACAAACTTGAATTTACCTCAAAGAGTCCTTCGATGACCCTTACGGCGATGAGGAGGGAGGTGCTAGTGTGTGCCAGCGGTGGGGTGAATAACGTCAGTAGCGACGTCGCTCCTATCCCGATGGCGAACATTCTAGAAACAAAAGGAACAATTAAACACGTAAAAAGGTTTTAAAAATGTGAATGCTGTGTTTTAGCGCCAAAATTTAGCATTTTTGGTATTTTTTTACATTTTCGTTTATAAAAAAAACACTGTAAAGAAATTATAAAAAATTGTTTTAGAATGTACAAATCAAGTCCTTTCGAATGATATCCCACATGCCCCAGTAACTATATAAACTTTTAATTTCTTTTAAATTGGGCATTTTTCATTGAAAAAATTTATATTTCATAATAAAATATATGATAAATCCTCCGTCAATGTGTCTGGGTTAAACTTTTTTATAACTATTCCAAATTTCAAATCGGAAGCTTAAGTATTTCTCGAGATATTTAACGACGTGACAGACAGACTGAGTCGCACCATAAGGGTTCCTTTTTTATCATTTTGGTACGGAACCCTAAAACGTGATCATTTTTGAGGTTCCAAGCAGGTATACGCCCGCTTGATGAAACGAGAATATAAGGTTATCTTATCGGTCTCTAAAATTAAAAGTAATGTTAAAGAGATGTGGTGTGTTGGTACGTCTTGGATTATCATGTTACAGAAGCATTTAATTCACGTAATCATATATTATCATATATTAACTTCGCTTTAAATTTTCTCAAAGACAGTTGACATTTGCATTTTTGATCACGTTTTCAATGTTTGACAAGCATTCTTATCATAATTAGTTGTGCCCACGCCTGAGACGATTCTAAAGACAATACACACTCTGAAATAACTACGTCGATTGATTTAGTTTGTAGGGTGTATCAAAACATCAGATTCCTGCCTCCGAAAAAGTAATAGGTAGTAAATGTAACAGAAGATTCACTTTAGTCGTACTGCGCCGTGGTACAGATTATAAAAATGAATGCTGCACTGCAATCATAAATGACTTACTATAATTAGTGGTAAGTTACTGGTAAGTAGAACTATTGTCTGTATCGCAATATTATTTATAAGTTTTATTAGAAGAAGGATAATGCCGTTTAATATATACCTACATAAATCAAGTCAGTGAGATTAGGACCCAAATGTGACATGACATTGAAAAGGGGCAGCTAGAGGGTCAGATCCTAAAGGCTTCGTCAGATCAGCGCGTGGCGTGAGCGGGGCGTGAGCGGGGCGCGAAGCGAGCGCGACCCGCGCTTGGACGCAGCGCGGCGCTAGCGCCGCGCTCCTATCGCGCCCCGCTCACGCCCCGCTTTCAACGCGCGCGCGGCGCGCGGCGCGACCGCCACGCAGTCACAGCGCAAAGAAAAATGCTCGGTGAATCGAGCGCGCGGCGCTGGCGGCGCGCTCGCGCGACGCGCGCGTGACCCGCGCGCGATGCGCGCCTGACACGCGCGCGATGTAAGCGCGCCGCGCTCCCCGCTTCTATCGCGCTCTGCTCGCGCCCCGCTCGCGCCCCGCTCACGCCACGCGCTAGTCTGACGAAGCCTTAAATCACTATTTGATATCTGATCGCACCTTATTATGATTCAAAAGGTCAGTAAACTGGTCAGGAGTTCCGTTCCGTTCAGTGAACTACTATTCAGAGTGGCAAATTTCGAGCTCGGATTCTAATTGGTCTACTAAAGCATTGCTGTCCCGTTACGTTCAAGTCAATTTTTGGGGATTGTTTTGAAGCTCGTTTATAAGGCGCTAATGCAGTAAAGATTCATTTAGAAATGAATCTTATCAACAATCGACATAGATATGCCTTTTAATAAAAATAAGCACATTTGGGTTTGTTTTTTAAATGTACCACACTGTCGGCTGTTAATAAGATAAGGTTAATTTCTATCTTATTACATAAAAGTCAATTTTAAACACGGCAAGTGGAGGCGCGCTCATCTGAATTCAGGACAAAACATATTCTCTGCTGGGTCCATAACCTATTGATACAGACATTCCTTTCAAGTTGTTTAATAAAATCGAACAGATGTCACAATAACATTTTGAATAAAAGTTAATACAAAACATGATCTCAACAAATATTTTGGCCTTTAAATTGGCAACCGACAAAGTGCTCTTAGTACATTGATATAAGTATAAGCACCTTTTAATTATATCAATGTCTTACTAAGAACAAATACATTTAGACATACAGACTTAGAGTCTGACAACGATTTGTTTTCATTCGTGCATAGAGAAAGTAATACTGCATTTTTTCTTACGCTTGTCTTGCTACGCGGAAAAAAGACAGGAGGCATATAGTTGTTTTTATCTATATATTGTCAGAATTGGTTAGTCAGACTATACTTACAACATTTAAGTCTAGTGGCTCTGTTCCGCCGAGTGACCCTTTTTTTTTTAACTACCGGCGTAAAAACAATGTGATTATTATGGAGTGTCTTTACAATATTGCACGAGAATCAGTTGAGAATACGTCCTTCACGGTTAGCGCAATGTTATTTAATTTCAGGTTATTTAAACAGATTTTTCTATTCATGTAGCTGATGCAAGTAAAATGTATGTTAATATTGTTGGTTGACTGTACAGTCAAGTGTAAAAATATGGGTATACACATTTTACTCAAAAATATGTCCCAATCCCAAGCATCTTATTGCGGTGTAATAAGAGCGTAGTACCATATTTATAAGACGACTTTGTCAATACATATTTTTTAGGGCGTGTTAAAAAGGGTGCTATTAGGTAATTAATCACCACATACATTTTTTATTTATTTTTCAGTGAGTTTTACTGCCTCCGCATTGCAGCTAAAATTTCCCTTAAATTTTAGGACGTTTAAAATTTATTTTATTTTTCCTTTTTTATCGTATCGGCTTTGTAACTAGGGTTTGCAATTCGAATATTCGAATATTCGAATATTCGAATTATTCGCCATAAATATTATTCGAATACTACAACACTCATTATTCGAATAAAACGAATATTTCGAATAGTGCAGATTTTATTCAGAAATTATTTTTTTTTACGAAAACCTGTAATAAAATGCCTGTTTTAATTGTATTTCACTTAAATAACTCCGTGGAAACAGATTTTAATTCGAAGTAAAAAAAAGCCTAAAATTAAATCTTCAAAAACTACCCAAATATCGTACTATAATTGGTAAAAGGATTGAGAATTCGGCTACTTGCTACGTAATTTGTTATATAGGTCGTCCCACTAGGGTTAAGTTAGCACACAACAACATTGTCCTGTAATGAGATAGAGATTTTGAAATTAAGCACTGTTCTTTTTTCGTACCGATGGCAACAGTGAATACAGTGAATTGTAAAATAGACTAAAAAGTTTTTATACCAATGAAAATATATCTAGTAGTATTTTCATTGACACTAACGTTCATTTCATTCATTAACTTTTTTGTAATGTAATCAGTACTTTATGTAGCTGTGTGTGAAATCATTCAATTCAACTCTCGTGAAACTACCTATACTGAAATAAACAGAAACCCTAGAAGGTCAATAAGCCAACCATTACCTGTGTGCGTACCATGAGTTGTTTTCGATTGCGACTGCGGGACCACTACTCTGGCAAGAGCGAGATGGATTGTCAAATACCGCAGTCGCAATTGAATACAACCCATGGTAAGCAGTAAGCACACTGCATAAGAAATAGATCCTGCTCTTAGTTTAAAATTTTCGTGCATGCTGTAATTATACACCCAGTGCCTTATTTCAATGACATGTATAGTATATTGACTTGACTTAATCGGTAAATACGATTTGGTTTTACACAGTACAGTCGGTATGCACCAATTTTTGATTGAGTGTACACTCTCTTCAGACCATATCTTTATTACTTTTAGAGATATATATCAGCGATTTATAGTGAACCAATTATTCTACGTCAACTTGAGCTAAGCCGCGTCAGTTAAAATTTAATTAGCCGCCTAGGCATTGTTACTTGTTACCATACCATTTTATATTTTGCAGTCTTAACAAGTATCAATACAAAAATGATTCAAATAAAAATTATAGTTTATTTATTTGCTTAACTTGTTTTCGATTGCGACTGCGGCACCACTACTCTGGCAAGAGCGAGATGGATTGTCGAATACCGCAGTCGCAATTGAATACAACCCATGGTAAGCAGTAAGCACACTGCATAAGAAATAGACCCTGCTCTTAGTTTAAATTTTTTTTTTATATGGAAATTTAGGGTCATTTTTTATCATCAGGATCGAATCAGCTCGTGATTCTGATTTGAATGAGCCCATGAAGGTCCAGATCTGGAAGCATTAGGTGTTCGGGATTTTTTTTGGGAAAAGCTTAGATACCAACATTAGGAATAGTCAACCAATCGCTCTTGTTCCTGTAACAATGTTAAAGGAATAAAGCATACCTACATATTTAACAATTAAACTACTTAAAATCATTATTTTGACTTATTTTTCAAAAATATTCGTTTTATTCGTTTTATTCGAATATTCGAATATTGAAAATCGAAGTATTCGTATTATTCGAATACTAAAATTGGACGAATAATGCAAACCCTATTTGTAACCTTCAATATACTATTACCACCTCAAAATAGAATTCAGTTCGAGCTTAAATTTGAAAAAAAAAGCCAAAATTTAAATATTAGTACTTAAGTAAATTATTCTTAGAAATGTATCAATATTTCTATGAAAATTTTGAATTGGATCCGGAGGCAGAAAACAAATCCAGATTCCAAAATAACTTTCGATACTATTTAAAGACATTAAAACTGCATAACGTAACCTTTTTACTTTTTATAGTTGTGCCCGACGGTAAATGAATCTTATTCTTCATACATGAGTGACACACTCTAATACTTACCTACCTTCTTATCTTTACGGCAAAGGAATTTGATTTATGTACCATTTCGTACCTTGTTACAGTGTCAGGGTTTTACATGCTCATATTGCGACAATTGTAACAACTTTTCTATGAACTTGCTATATGTACTGACTAAGAGTAAAATGTAAGACCTTTATGACCTAATGAACATGATAACAATGGATTAAATGAATATGAATATATATAATGTACAAAATGGAACATAAATAGTATAAATAAATAAATTCATATGTACGGTCAGCTGCAGTTATTAAGTGACCCTCCCTGCATAAAAAAAAATATGCAGGGGGGGGGGCTTTACTTTGACTCTCTTCCCAAACGACAGGCAATTAAATTCAATTCAATCGTTTATTGATAAAATGTGGATGTTATGAGACTTATGAGCGTATTAGGAATTGAACCACTTAAAAGTATTTATTTTCCTTTTAATTTATTTCAAAATCAAGAATCAAATAAAGACAGGCGATAAGTAATCGAGTGATAATTCATTACTTTAGATAATTACAGAGACACTCACAAACTCTTACTCATGCACTCACCCAACACCAACATACCCACTCAAGCAAACTATAGGTACCTACATATAATTAGATTTTATGCAATTAATGTTAGTGTTTAAAGCGCATGTTTTCATTCTACCTTATTATTGCATGTTAGTATTTATATTTTGTGGACATCTTTTATTGGCTTTGTTTACTGTACATCAAGTTCTCTGTTTCTTATGTACTGCTGTTGATGCCAAAAATAAATAAAATAAAATGTATATGGTGTAAATTAATAATGTGCTAGTGGAACGAACCTGTTACCTCCTATTTTAGCTGCCAGCCAGCCGCCTGGCAGCTGCGTCACCAGGTACCCGTAGAAGAACGACGAGAGCACCAGACCTTTCGTCTGAGAGCTCCAGTCGAATTCTGGGATCTGAAAGATAATAAATAATAATAATAATAAATATTATGGGACAATCTTACACAAATCGACCTAGTCCCACGGTAAGCTCAATAAGGCTTGTGTTGTGGGTACTAAGCGATGATATATATAATAGACAGATACATATAAATACTTAAATACATATAAAACATCCATAACTCAGGAACAAATATTCGTGATAAACACACAAATAAATGCCCTGACCAGGACTCGAACCCGGGACCTCCTGCTTCGTAGGCAGGGACACTACCAACTAGGCTAGGAGGCCGTTAAAGATTAATTACTCTTTTAGTCTAAATATGTTCAAAACATCAGGGTGATGACAAAACACAACGTGATGCATTTCGGCATATCTTTGAGAATAATCTCGTATCTTATATTCATTTCATAGGTACTTACTCTTTCTTCTCTTCGTATTACTAGGTATTTCCCTGACGTATGCCACGTGTAGTCACAATGTGCAAGACGTCTAGCACCAGAACATAAGCTAAAACGTCTAAGTAAGTTCTCAGTGACTTTCCCCTGTAATAACTTTTTAAATATAGATTCCAGCGAGAATTAGTTTATAACTATTTTTGTAGAGAATTTAAGTTTTTTTTTCTTGGTCCATCGCTTACGAGTTATTTGCGAAAAACAAAAAATTTGGACCTTTACACCCCCCTCTCCGAAAGCTCCACCCCTATCGTCCAGTACTTTTAGTACGTTGCTTAGCACATTGTAGTCTTCGTTTTGTGGGCTAATAGACGTTATTTATTGTATTACAAGATACGGTTTGTTCCACGAAAGTGACGGTTTGCTGTTATGTCACATAACAATATTAAACATAAAAAGGCAAATTACTTATCGAGATTACAACGGATTGATATTTTACGATCGCTAAAATCGAGTACCTACTTCGCACCGCCTTTATTAATTTAAAAAAAAACTGTATCAAAATTGAATTTTATTCGCTTGTGTTAAAGTTAGATCAGTGACAAAGTTTAAATTATCGTTTTCACTGTTGATGTCGGTCAGTTAGGGAGACATATTAAATTGGACGAGCTTATGGCCCTGGTCGTAAGGTTCAATTTGCACAGCTTAACTTGGAAAAGGGTGTGAAGCCTGCGGTATTAATAAAAATTTACGACTGCCATGCCCTCGGATAGACCCTTGAACCATTTTATGTTTTGTAACGACTTGAGTTTGCCAATATGTTGCAGTAAGGGTATGATCGCGTTAAAAGCTGTGGGGAAAATATCCGGGACTTTTTTACAAATGAAATAGGGTTCGAGTAGAGGGGTATGAGTAGGTAAAGGCACTGGCACACACGGTAGCTACCGACAGGAACGTGGGCGCACACGGGTTATTTAATAAAATGGGACGCGTTGCGTGTTAATCAATAATAAATACATATTTATTTATTAGGTATAATTGGAGGAGCGCTATTGACTGTTCAGCTTGGTTCCACAATTTCCGTCATCGCGACGACTGTGGCGGACAGTTTAACGCACATCGCGTATAAGTTAAAAAACCGGAAGGCCTAGTATAAAAGGTGTACGACACTTACTTCTCGATCGCGTTAGCGTATCGAGAGTTCAAATTATGTTTGCCGTTTATTTAAAATCATCCGGCAACTTTCATATTTTGACCCCTCGATACGCTAACGCGCTCGAGAAGTTAATGTCGTACAATTTTTATACTAGGCCTTCTGGACGCTAGTAGAGCCACGAATCCACGATACATTACTCACAAGGATAGTGCCGTTCTACAGCTTGCGCGCTTGTGGTTTCTACGCGCGTAGTCATTGCGCCCACGGCCGCAAACAGCGCGTACACACACAAGCGGGGGAACGCCAGTAAACCCACGATACTTACAAATACAGTAGTAACGTTGTCCAGCTTGGTTTCCACGGGCTCCGTCATCGTGGTGACTGAGGCTCATAGGATTACGCGCAGCGCGTACCCGTTGAAGAAACTGGAGAAAGCGTTATACTAGCGACTTGAGCCACGATACTCACAAACACGGTGGTGCCATTCTCCAGCTTGGTTTCCACGGGCTCCGTCATCGCGACGACTGCGACGGACAGATTGACACGCAGCGCGTACACGTTGAAGAACCCGAAGAATGCCAGCAGGGCCACGATCAGCCGCCGTCGCCGCCAGAAGCACCATGTCGCTTGGTGTTCTTGGGAACGCTCTCTGAGGACAAAATAATTCACCGATAAGTTACTAAGTAGGTAACGCAAAAACAAGTTCCCATGTATTTCCAGAACTTATAAGAAGCAGGGTTATTGGGAAAAGCTTTATGAAATATATTATATTATCACGAAAACTAAAATACATTCAGAAATTTGAGCGGCCTATCAGTCCTATCAGTCTTCATCATATTATAATTGGCTTGATGTTTGTTTAATATCAAATTTGCTAAGTATATTTTATAGTTCCATAAATATCAACAAATAAGTTAGAAGCTTTGAACGGGCCCCAACGTAATTTTCCTTTATTAACATATAGTTGTCATATTCGCGAGTCGCATTTTCTAGTGCAATCTTGTAAATTGACAGATCTGGCTCAAGAGTGATATCAGCGCGCATATGTACACACGCGTTCAAAAGTGCATGGGCAATTTATGAATGAATTCATTCATGAACTGCCCATGTGATTTTGAAGCGATAGTACATTCCAGGGATGTTGCGAATATTCGCATCCGCATCCGCAACCGCGGATCTTCCGCATCATTTTCAAAATCCGCATCCGCATCCGCCTCCGCATCAAGTCGATGCGGAGCTGATGCGGATGCAGATGTGGAACAAGTCGATGCAGGAACGTCTCGGTAATGGCGCACGTGCTACCTAGTTAAAGTAGGCAATTTCACCATTACCCAATAGGAATATTGTTACTTTTTCGTGATTCGTCGATAGTGCTCTTGTGTCCTTGAAGGATAGCGACAAGAAATGACGAGTTTGTTTATTTTGATTTTAGTGTTGACATGCTATTGTAGGACGAAAGGTGTCGTATAATGAGAAGTTAATAAGTAAATAAACATTGTGAAGAGTGATTTGATTAGTTGTGCTGAGTGTTTCGTTCGGTGGTTAAAGACAATGGCGCCGCCGTCGCAAAGTGCAATTTGGACTTATTTTAAAGTTGACGATCGTGATCAAGAAAAAGCTCAATGTAAAATATGTCATAAAACATATTCTCGCAAAGGGCGTACAACAACTTCGTTGAAAAACCACCTCAAATCTATGCACCCGGATGAAATTAATTTGTTCAGCGGTGAAGTTGATAAAAAATTGCATGAGAAAAACAACGGCTCAGGTAAGTAAGTGTCTTTATTTCGATGTTTTTTATTATTTATTTTAATATAATAGCTGAGAAATCGTCTTAACCCGGAAAAGGCAGCAATGTTATTGTTTATTAAGTATAATTTGCCTATATTTATGTTTAAATATTAAACTGTCCTTTTTTTTCAATAATTAATACAAAATATTAAAAATTGAGGCTTTTTTAATGTACCTACATAACATCCGCATCCGCATCCGCGGATGTGAGCCGTTTAATATCCGCATCCGCATCCGCGGATGTCAAAAAATCAGCATCCGCAACATCCCTAGTACATTCACCTGCAATAGTATCTTCGACTATAAATGCCGCAAAAATATCCGACACAATCTTATTTGTACAGTCATAAGAACGTGGCACAAATTTTTGCGGCCTTCATGGCGGAACAGACAGACACAATTGCAGATAAGTACTAAAAATATAACCTTTCCTGTAGTCGGATAAAAAGCAGTCAAAATTGACCTAGCTTGTTATGGATGGTAATCATTGCGTTAAATTCACGTTCGTAGGTATAATAGTCAACCAATTGGAACCCTAGGCCACTCTAGAACCATATCAAAATGACAAGCAGTACCTAAGAAATTTCTTACAATCTGATGTAGCGTCACTATGTCATAGTCCTAGTGGCCTAAGGTTCCAATTGGTTGACTGTGCATGAAGCTGATTGATAAATCGTTACAATTTAGTATACGGTTTCTTTTTTAGAGGTGATTTTGAAACTGTATTCCTATCTACTAGTCCAGGTGACTGTACCCAGCAGAGATAAAAAGCAAAGCTAACCTCGAGGTGAGATTCGACGTCCCTGATTAATTCCCAACAGATTACCTTTTGTTTACTACATCTTACGCGTGGAAAAACCTCTAGGATACATTGACCTTAGGGTTGTCACCACAGCCTTTGTTGGCAACAAACATTCTGAGTCAAATGAGTTTTGATAGTAATTCTTCAATTTAATAGGTACATAAAATAGCTACGCTACGGACCGTGAACGATTGGTATCTTATTTTTTAAGCAAAAGCGTCTGCGAACGATACCAAGTTTCTTAGAAAGAAAGGACAAGTGTAAAATTCATGTAATCGGGCGGAACTCGAGCCCGCGGCTTGGGGTACATGCCAAGCGCTCTGCCAACTGAGCTACGCCTTGCTAAGCGCCCTTCTAAGACGCATAAGAGTGATATGGTGGAAAAATTCGGGGCCACGGGCGTAGCCTCAGTAGATCACTTGGCAGAGCATGTATCCCAGAATCGCACTTATCCCTTTTTTCTAAGAAGATTGGCATCTTGTCTACGCACGCAGCGCCGGCGTAGACAACCCTCGGTCTGTCGTTAAGCAAATCCCACCGGCGCTATTATTCGGGAAGTCATCATGGCCTCCGTCTGTCAATGGTGTCGCGCGACCTAATTAGGCTGTGACCCAATTGTTGTTCTTAACTTAACCGCTTTATGACTGCACCTTTATAGTGTCGTTTGAAATCGTTTTGGGTGCCGTTTTTATTTTAGCGGTTGATTTGGTTTTTTATTGACGTTGGTTTGTCTTTCTTATTTAACTTTCTGGTAAAGATTGCCTTTCATTGAAACAAATGGTCGCTGCGTTTTATTATACGTATACACTATTACATTTTCAATGACAATAATAGGTAAGATGAATCAATAGATGCAATCCTTGTTACTAAGTTTATTGAATACCTACTCTTTTTTTGAAAATAACTAAATTTTTAACACATGTGGCGGCTTTGGTAGACTGCAACTGTGTCCATATCATGATGTCATCTTCCGCGCTCTTGAGTCGGTGTACACAGCTCCATGTTCGCAACCCTTAGGTATTTATAATATTGTAACTAACCATCGTTTTTAAGGTATATTGTAATATTACTAACACGTTATGGACAAGCCTGAAAGAAATAATTTGAATTGAATCAATGAATACTTATGCAAAATCACGCAATTAAATTATAAGCGAACAGAAGATAAAAATCGTTAATAGGGTCGTTTTTTTTAAGGTTCCGTACCCAAAAAAAAACGGGTAAAACGGGACCCTATTACTAAGGCTGCGCCGTCCGCCTGTACTATCGCGTTCAGAATTGCATGGGCAGTTTATGAATGAATTCATTCATAAACTGCCCATGCACTTATGAACGCGTGTGTACATCTGTCACCAGGCTGTATCTCAAGAACCGTGGTAGCGTTTTATCAATATTTTCACAGATATTCGGGGTCAGTATTGGTCGAGTCAGCATAGTCCGGACAGACAAGTAATTCTCAAAATGAGTTTCGACAACAAAGTGGTGTTAGTGACCGGCGCCAGCGCCGGTATCGGGAAGGCCATAGCCCAGTTGTTCGCCGAGCGAGGCGCGCGACTTGCGATTGTCGGTCGCAACGCGCAGAACCTGCGCGCAGTCGCAGACGCATGCGCGAAGCGCAGTCGGCCGCTGGAGATCGTGGCTGATCTGGCGACAGACGAGGGGTGCGAGAGAACTGCTAAAGGAACCTTGGCGCATTATGGAAGGTAGGTAGTCTTTTTTACGATTTTCTTCTTGATCTTTGTGCTATTACTTATAATGGGTTAGGGTTTCCTTTCTAGAAAGGTAGATTTACCTTTCCACCCCACTATGTTTAGAGTTTTTGTTACTTTATAAGCTATTGTATAATTTCAGACTGGATGTTCTGGTGAACAATGCGGGAGTGAGCGCGCGTACGGACCTCGCACGGACGGACATGGCCATCTATGACGAGGTATGCCTTGGTAGCAGGCACTACTATCACTTGCCAATATACACTACAGGGAGTACCTAATCAAAATACCTGCTAGTGATCGCGGGGGATTATTCTATTCCGATAATGAAAAAGTTGGGTTACAGAAGTAAAGTTGTTTCGACCTCCTGCGTCACTATTTACTAAAAGTATTACTTTGATGGATATTTATTTTTTCTCTATCTTTATATTTATATAATCTTATTATTTAAAATATGGTAATCTTGTAAACGCAAAGGTACAAAATATCGGAACCGATGCTATTAGGTATATTATATGTATAATGAAACAAAATGCCTACATATAGGTACCTATTGGCATTTCAGATTGTAATTTTTTTATTCATACATTGTGCATAAATGAATTGGGTCATGAGATACCATTCAAAATTTAATTAAAATACGTACTGATATAAAATATTCGTGTTTATACCAGTAGCCTAAGTGGTGGTGAAAGTTATATTAATTACAGGTGTTCAACACGGATGTAAGGGGTGTGTACAACCTGACCCGGCTTCTGGCCCCTGCCCTTATCGAAACGAAGGGCAACATTATCAACATATCCAGCGTCTCCGGTACAGTGGTGGCGGTGGGGAGTCTACCATACAGTATGGCGAAGGTAGGTTTTTATAGCTGCTGCCTTCGCACATAATCTAGATCACCAATAACATCACTAGAATCAACTTCACACAACTGCCATGGTGCATGGTTGGATTTAAATAAAAAAATATAAAATCACTTTAATCCATACATAATAATGCTGTTATTAATATGTTGTCTTCATAGGCTGCACTTGATCACTTCACTCGACTGATCGCGCTGGAGTTGGCTCCTAAAGGCGTGAGAGTCAACACCGTGAGCCCGGGAATTACAGTAAGTTAAAACAAGATTTTATAACATGCAATATTTATGTACAACAACCAAAGGTCTTAAAGAAAAGCCAATGGTCTAACCCGCCTACTCTTGCACCTACAGGTCAGTGACTTAGTCCAGCGTATAACAGGCGTCAGTGACGAGGAATACAAAAGATTCCTATCCGACGCAGCCGAAAGTATTCCACTACGTCGCGTCTGTCAACCAGAACACATAGCAAAGATGGTCGTGTTTCTTGCCAGTGAGGACAGTGAGCTGGTGACGGGAACTATAGTTAAGGTCGATGGAGGAGCAGACTTGAACATGGACTATAGTTATGTGAAGAAGCAGATCCCGAAATAAATCAGAATCGTGTAAAGTTTACGTAATAATAATAAAGTAATCATAAATCCACTTGTTTGTACTCGATATAGTTGTCCATTTCTAAATAAATTAAGTATTCGGCTTAGACTAAAACGAAGAGAATCCCTGCTATGAGTAATATCTGATGCAAAGGTTATCCATGGCTACCCAGCGTCGAAATGCTGACAGTTTATGAGTACTTTTGCATCAGTAATGAATAGGGACGGGACTTTATAATGATAAAAGTTGTGTCAGTTGCGTTTTTGTTTGTCTAACGTAAGTACCTATGAGTAGTGTTGTAATCTTGTAATATAGTAACAGTCTATTCCACCCGCCCGAAGCTGCCACCGCGATGGAGTCTATGGAATAAGTTACTAAAACTAAGTATGTATACAATTTTGTTTTTCCTCGCAAATGTGTTTTCGGGATACGTGTACAAATTATCCCGTATGGCATAGCAGGGCTATGAGAAAGATTTTGAATTACTTAAAAAATAAAATAACATAAACTATGGAAATGTTATGGTAACCCATTAGGGAAAGAAAATTTTAAAATCTTAAGACAGTCTTAAGAAAATCTTAAGGGCTGAAAAACATTTTTTTAAGCTATTGCATAGCTTCTATCGCGGGCCTTGAGCGCGGGGACCGAATCCAGAAATTCCGTAACGAAAAAAAACCTGACGCTCCCCACTCCGACGGACCGAAACCGACTTTATTCACTTTGTTACAAAGTTCTTTATCGGGGAAAGGATATATCTCCATACGAATGTCGCTAAGTGTCATATTCTATACAAAATATTGAGGACAGTAGCCCTTATTACCAGAGATACGGCGATGTCAAATGTCAAAATAAACACTATTATTTTTTCCCGCCAGAATCAAATATGTTAAATCGATTTTGTAATCGATGCATAATATACTGGCTGGATCGAATTAAAGGCAAAAGGCGCCTAATTTTTTATTTAGACTGCGAATCGTTTTGTTTTTTTAATCGATACCTTAGTGCAAATGCAAAGTCGTACTAAGTACCATTTTAAATTTGTGAATTTAGCACGTTAGTGCACAACGGAATAAAGTGGAAATTTCATTGGCATAAGAAATATTAGTACCTACAAAGAAGTAGAGTATCGAAATATGCCTTTGTCTTG
This sequence comes from Lathronympha strigana, assembly GCA_949128165.1. Taxonomy (NCBI): domain Eukaryota; kingdom Metazoa; phylum Arthropoda; class Insecta; order Lepidoptera; family Tortricidae; genus Lathronympha; species Lathronympha strigana. Next base: position 5,262,303 of record OX421907.1, on the reverse strand, counting down.
TTTATCAAATATTTTCTATTGGTATATTAGATTTGTTCCTTATTGTGATAATCACAAAGGTGATATTGCTGCGTGCTGTAAATATTTTGTTTGTGGTGTTCGAAGACGATGAATACCGTATGTTTTTCGCCTATAAAAAAGCTCTCTTTCACTGCAGACGAAAATGTACCCAAATTTATTTTAAGTTTTTTTTGTTCAGTAGTGTCATAAACAAACAGAAATTAAACTTAAGTAGGTACATATTTGTCACTACTGACGAAAGTGCACAAAAAATACAAAACTGTGTTTTTAGGAAATGAGTTGAAAAGTGACCAATGTGCCGGGATCCATTAAATCTATGTAAATATGATATGTTTAATGCTGTGATAAATTTGATAATAAATAAAATCACTAATAATGGTAACTTTGTAGCAGCCCGCTGTCTCCACAACCAAAGGCATGAACATGTATTGTATCCATGTCCTATAGACCTAAGTTGCTTATCCACGAATGTCATCTGATAATGATAATGCTATAAGTTCATGAAAAGACAAGTTGCATGGATAGTGCGACGGTGATTGCTGTCAAATGTGAGTAACTGTATAGAATTATCAGAAATTGTCATACAAAGGTGACAAACTGTTGTCTTATTACGTTACGCTATCCGTTTGGGATCTTATCCCAGAAGGGAGCGCACACTTTTGCCGCTTCGCCACCGCTAGAGTTTCGGCAGAGGGCTCCTGCTACGTGGGAAGTGCGAGTAATATGGGTGGTCGAAATTGTGCTAACGCATGTAACATCCCACACTGAACACCGCCCCGTTTTCCACAGCACCAGGGTCACTCCATCTTGCTATCAGTGCGGCTAAACCCAGTGGCTCCAGAACGGAATGAACACCCGCTGACTGAAGAGACCTCAGGACAATATCATTGAGGTCTTAGTGACGCGGAATCCAACCACTACAAATACGGCAACTCAATGTATATATGGCTGTCAACACCCACCATGCATTGTACAAGCGGATGACATACATACCTCATAGCGGGCCCAGGGGAGTACAATGGCCAAACGCAACGATTTTGCCTTTGCGCAAAGAACAATGTCACAAAGCCAGTACGGTTTTTATATTAAATATTGGACAAGGATAGTTTATAAATAAACTCAGATTTTTTTGTACGATTACTTTTCTAAAACGGCTTATTACTGAATATGCACAACTTGATGGATTAGGATGGCACTTATTACAGTTCTATCTATATGGCACTAATGGAACTAGGTATCGCCTATATCCCCGTTAAATTGATTTGATTAAAATTATTTTAACTTTGCGCAAAAACATTCTTAGATCATGGCATGCCATTAGTCTCATTAGATACATTTTACTTAATAATGGCATCTATTTTATTTTTGTTGTCTAGCAAACTGATCTTGCGTAGCGATGTTGTCACAAAACCAGCACGGTTTCTTCAATTACATTTTGGACAAATTTCCATGCGATGCTAATATTGTAAATTTGATGAACTATTATCTGTTTCCAATTCTCACTTAATTAAAAACGCTGAACGGATTAAGGTGAAATTTGGCATGGGGATGTTTTGACTCCTAGGAAAGGACAGAATAGTTTTTGTTATGAAAATCATCCTATATAGAGGTGCAAAGGGGAAGGAAGCAAGTGAAATAGTCAAATCTATAATTGCATGGGCAGTTTATGAATGAATTCATTCATAAATTGCCCATGCACTTTTGAACGCCTCATCATAAGATCGTCCTTGGTTGAGATGAGACATAATATATACTTACCTACCTAATGAAAGTTTATAATTATTATATGCGTGACGTAATTATTTTGGTATCCTCGCAATGTTTTTCTTCACTGGGAAGTTAGTTGTAATCAGGTACCGACTGACATTCTGTGGGTTAAATTCAGTGAGCTTAAGGCAGTGTTGTAAACCGTGATCAAAAACACTCGGCCTTGATTACTTATTTCATTGAAAGATAATTTATGTCAACTTGGACGTACTTTTTAGCATATCTACAGCGTATCCAGCCACTGAAAGATTAATATGTGGTCAAAGATACATACAGCTGTCACAAAAATGCTGGTGATTCGATTAAATGTGTAATCACTAATCAGTATCGAATTGTGGTTAGGAGAATAAATAAACAAAAAATGTTTGACAAAAAAAACATTTAGTCCTATTTTTTCCAAATCGGATTACAATATTGATCACCAGCATTTTTGGTATATCCTGAATTATTAACGAGAACAAAGAATAACAGGTTACTGTAGTTGCAAGTTAGTTGTTTGTTTTATACGGCCCCGGAATTTAATTAGCAATTTACAGTTCAAGTCAATTGGGTATTTAATACTTATGGTAATAAAAATACACTACCAAACATTATAATACTGCGCAGACGAAGTCGCGCTAGTAATTGCATAAGTTGATACAAAATGATATGCAATAGCTTTACCGCGGCAGTCCCCGAGTGCCACACGTATTTTTTTAAGTATATACCTACAAACTTCTGAGGATAGGATGAATTCAAATGTAAAATATTTTTGGAAATTTATTACCTATTCTATTTCCAACAAAGGTATGCAAACAATGAATTACAATGGGGTCCAATTTGTTTCTTTTTTATAGCAAATAGCGAAATTACTTATGTATTTTTACGACTGTTTGTTATTAAATAAAAAGAAAATGAAGAAAAACTGTATACCCAATCAGGCGAAAAAAATGACGTCATAAAAGCGCTGCAGTTGCAGCACTTTGGCATATAGCCTTTTTTTTAATTTGACGTTTCGTTAAGTGCCAACAGCCTATTAATAAAACAAAATATGTACATATAGTTTTAACAGTGTTGGAACTGTTGGAAGTTCTGTCACTTGTGTGTATGACACTTAATGCTTACGTCAGTAAGTTTGTTGTGGTACGATTTTTTTTTCGTTTGTATCATCATCAATACAAAATGGTTCGCTAAAGTCATTCTGACTCACATTTTATGACGTTATTTATTGTTCTGCTTTGTGTGGCTATATTTCTTTTAATAAGTCAATGTTATACTAGGTATAATACAACCCAAGCCGAAGATAAGGCCTTGTTACTCGTTAAGTGAGAGTTCTGTTCACTTGTACAAACACCTCCTTTTGTGATAACACCGATAAGTGTCGTTATAACAAACCATACTGGAACTTCAGTTATCAGACAATTATCGCGTAGGAAGTACGACTATTCGGTATAAGTAACTTATTAAAACAGCGTTTAATAAGTTATAATAGTTTGCAAATATTTAACGAGATATTTGTGCCCGCTATAGACCGGTTTATAACCTAGCATCGATATTATCACAGGAAGAAATAGATACAGATATTATATCAAATCAGTACAATCTGGAACAAAATTGTAATTCACAAAATGAATTTCGAGAATAAAGTGGTGTTAGTGACCGGCGCCAGCGCCGGTATCGGGAAAGCCATAGCCCAGTTGTTCGCCGAGCGAGGCGCGCGACTCGCGATTGTCGGTCGCAATGCGCAGAATCTGCGCGCAGTCGCAGACGCATGCGCGAAGAACAGTCGGCCGCTGGAGATCGTGGCCGATCTGGCGACGGACGAGGGCTGCGAGAGAACGGCTAAGGAAACGTTGGCGCATTATGGAAGGTAGTTATCTGTGTGACTGACCTATGTGCTTTTCACGAGTTTGAAATCTACTGTAGAAATTTATAGTCGCTAGCATTTACGACAACGTACTGTCGTGCACCTTGCTTGTCGTGGAAACGAGATGCAAATGTGGATAACGTGTCGAAATGTATATCAACTCATGGTAGAGACACTATTCTTTTAAACAAGCATTATGATACGATTAATATCTTTGCATACATACGCAAGACAGCCAAATGACATGTACAGTACAAGGGCACAAGGGCCACTTTCTTTTAACTTTTTAACCGCCATAGTCCGATATATAAGACTAACGTTTTCCAGCTCATTTCGCCGAAGTCTGATTGTAATTTCGGGTGACGGGTTAGGTAATCGTTTCTGCGTCACTCCAAAAGTAATATTTATTGTTTATTTGATTATTTATTGTCTTATTCCAGACTAGATGTCCTGGTAAACAATGCGGGAGTGGGCGCGCGTACGGATCTTGCGCGGACGGACATGGCGATATTTGACAAGGTAAGTATTTACTAAGGCAGGAAAACCATTAAGGATATTTAACGCATCCGTTTTAACACCTTGAAGGAAATGTATTAACTCATGCTCCGTGCTTGACATTTTCTGCAAAATAAATTTTATAAATATATTCTTCTGACTGTTTATACTTCTGTTTCCATACATGGACCATCCACATTCTGAGTATTCTGACTCAATCTAACTCACAATGAATCTCCTCTCTCTCGTCGTATGGATTCACCGTCTAAAATTAAGTTCCACCGTTGTAAATATTGTGATTTACATTTGTTCAACACGGCGTAATTGATATTTCCAGGTGTTCAACACGGACGTTAGAGGCGTGTACAATTTGACGCGTCTGCTGGCACCGGCCCTTATTGAAAACAAGGGCAACATCGTCAATATATCCAGCATCTCCGCTACAATAGTGACGGTGGGGAGTCTACCTTACAGCATGGCGAAGGTAAACCAAACCATATTAACAGGTTAGTTGGGTGTTCAACACGGACGTCAGGGGTGTGTACAATCTACCACGCCTGCTGGCACCGGCCTTTATCGAAATCGAGGGCAACATCGTTAAATGTATAAAGCGTATCGGCTACAATGGTGACGGTGGGGAGTCTACCTTACAGCATGGCGAAGGTAACCCATAGGTGTTATATGTTAGTTGGATTAATCAACAATTTTGTAGTCTCTAGTTGCCATGGTTAGGGTCTCCTGGAGCATTCTGGGAGCTTTATTCCTTTTCCATGATGGGTCATCTACCAAGCATGTCAGTAGAACATATTACGTACAACGTTATAAGTAACAAACTGTGCCCTGGGTGATGGCCTGATGGGGCAGAATAACAACTAGATTGGACATCACTCTAGTCAATTGCATTAAAAAACAATTGAACTACGAGTAGTAGGTATAATCGTCGGGTTAGACGCTGACTACTTATAGTGAGGGACGTTCAGGGTAGAAAGTATACACACCAATGTCGGTTAAGTAATGAGCGCTTTATTAGTAGAGACACTGCTATTTATACTAGTTTACATCTGTTACCTTATTGCCATATGTTGGGCTTGGAATGTTAAAGACGAGTAATAATATTCATATGTTTCCTTTGCTGTTTATGAGACCTTGGACTTTGGTCGACCTTGTGGAATGCCCGGCATTTCTATTAGGTACTCATCTTTATACATTCCGTTGCATCGGCTGTATGCAATCCAGCTGATTGCATGCCTATGCCATAACTCCCCCGTTTTTTTTTTGACAAAAATTGGTTAGAGATTAATTTTTGGCTTAAGTTACAGATTTACAGATTATAATTATTAACTATATTTTAACTTAAGTACTTATATATAGATTAAACATGTGTATTAAAATGAGTCTAAACAAACATAAGGTATATATTAAACATGTGTTTTTAAATTATTCTAAACAATAATTAAGTATTAAACAAACATAAGTAGGTAGATAAAGTTTAATAGTTATACTAGATAGATATATATAAATATTTAATTATCAAATTGATTACATGAGTAGGTACTTATCATACATCTAAACAATATTGGTTAGTAGTACTTATCTTAAATTATGCTTAAAGGTTTATAAATTCCATAAGGTGTACATTTTATTTCTACTGGATCATATGTTGCTTATTGCGACATATTTTAACACTTGCACTTAGAGTTATGTTTACGTTACATATGGGATGTATTGTTGTTTAACACAAGAAAGATGGGTATCCTTATATGGTGTGCGTGTGTTAGCACATCTGATTAGCGGTTTCTAATTACTGATTTATTTTTTACGCTGTGTAATTTGATGGATTATTTTCGGAAGTAGGTTACAGTTTATATTTTTGGGTTAAACATACTTAACAAACAAATGGTTAAATTGATGATATGACATTGAACATGGTAATGGTTACAAAAAAAAAATCTTTCGATTTTAGTTTCCCTTTATGTAATATAAAATAACGTAAACTTAAAATTATAACTTTAAACTAAACAAATTAATCAAATATCAAAAATATAAAAACGCAAATGAAATAACTGTTGTGATATATTATGCAACTACTTGTTTTTTTTACAATAAATTTTAGAGAAATTAAAGGTTTTTTTTTTGTTTCTTTTTGATAATTTTTCACTTTTGATTTATTTCAGTATTTAGTAATCTTTTGTAAGGTAATGATTTAATACATGTAAAATTAAAAATATTTTAATATTTTGATGTTAGTTATTATTTCTTTGTAACATATTACAACTTTCCTTTTTTTTTTAAACTTTACTTTTTCTGGGCATAATATGGGTTAATTCGACATAAAGTTACGCACATATAAAACAAATCTGATTTCTGTAAACTTTTAAGAAAATATATCATTAACTACAAATACTTATGATAGTTACTAAATCTATTTAGGTAAGTGGTTTTTTTTTTGACGCGCTTGATGACGAAGCATTATTTTAACCATTATCTTACAATATGAACTGGATATCTAAAAGATAATTTTATTTTTAATTCCTAATATGGTATTTAATATTTATTGTTTATAGCTGTCATTAGCAAATCCTGTTTATTTAGGCATTTTTGAATAAAGTAAATATTTATCTCTTTTACTAATTTTTTTATGTTAATTTATTTATTTTTTATATATTATTTATTATTTCTTTGTCGTCATTAGTTTTATAATTAATTACATACACACATATTCATATTGTATGTGTATTAAATTGGTTATTAAAATGATGTATCTAAAACATAAATCTCTATTACGTGCGGGTTCTGCCGACTTGATTAATTTAATATTCTTTTTTTTTTGTTCAGGACACAAGGTAATTTATTTTGATTTTTATTTATTTTCAGCACTTACATATATTATTACATGTACACATTTTTTATTCATTCAGGCAGTTCTTTTAACACTTCTATGCTTCATAACTTGCCATGTGTCCAAGGGACACGGGACGGTTGGTTCTCGACCAAACCATGATCCGATCACCAAGGATTCTACTGCCTGCCTGGTTTAATCCGCTGTATCGCTCAAGGCTGACTCTTGGGCCGCCGAAGATGCGATAGGCGTATTTAATCATTATTAATTTATTTTTATATTATATTTTTACTTTATAAATATTTAAGTTCCTTTTTTAGCGTATTTTTTTTTATCACATCATGTAAAATTCAACATAATATATATAGTATTTATAGTGTGGTATAGTAATTACATGATCTCGACTATATCTAAAGTAGGTTAAAATCTCTGTTACCTAGTGCGATTCATATAAATATCATATATCTTACGCTTTTGCATGGCATGCATTGTTTATATTTTGTTTTTATCTTATTGCTTACATTTAATTTATAAGAAAGATTGTGAACCTTCTATTATTATGATGGTGTCATATGGTGACCAAGATTTGTTAGGTATTGATATCTTATTTCATACGTGTTTATACTGACTAATACTTGATTTATTTATTCCGCACTTGTTCCTGTGCGATGAGTGTGTTTTGTTCGAGCTTTTTCGTTCAATTTTAAGAATGTATTGTTTTGGGTTTTTTTTTTGTCATTATTTGGACTTCGATTGATTGGACTGACATTATGTTAACTTATTGGATGAGTTGGTGTTGTTATTTTGTTTTAAGAAGACAATATTTAAATGTGTTATGTGTTGGGTGTTGAAGCAATGAATTGGATTGTTGATAGGTAAGTTTTAAGAATGTGGTTTATCTTATTACGTTGACGTAACATTTGGGTGTCGCGATAGCGTTTTTTTTGTAGAATTAATAAGTTCTCTACGGTGATTAATAATTATTATACGTTGGTGACAAAATAAACACGTATAAGTAGAAAGTCAATTAAAAAAATACAAGTTTGCGATACTGATACTTTTGTTTTATTTAGTTATTTAGTTTTTTTTTTCAACTATTTGTTTTGAATCGTATATGAATATTTGGAAAAATAAATACGTTTTGAATACTTTTTTTTTGCAATTCCGTGTTGTAACGATTAACACGTTTATTAATTTATAATATGTCTGAACAGTTTAGTTTTTTATTTTAGTTTATTGAGTTTTTTTTTTTTTGCTTATTAGTGAGTTTTGCACCTCTCGTGTATTCAGTTAAATATGGTCCTATAATTAAATTTTATTAATTTTATTTGGTAAGTACTTAGTTTTGTTCCCAGTAATTCTAATTTTACGCGGATAGAATACATTTTTTGTTTTTATGCACAAATAGGTGCATATATTATTTTCTTGGGTAAACATATGCCATAGTTATACTTTACTATTGGCTTTTATACTAGACTTCACGGTCGCGACCCGTGGAAGCCAATCACTAATGAGCCATAGTACCATGGCTGCATTGTGACTTATGTAAGCTTCTTCGTGATACTTGTCACTTTTCTTTTCAAGAGTACACAGCGCATTTTCGCGCATATGGCCGGCCGACCTTACATACATTTATATTTTATTAATATAATTTATTCAGGATACAAGATTATTACTTGTTATAGCGCGCTTTTATTTAACAGGCAGTTCTTTTCACACATCGGTGTACAATGACTTTCCGAGTGCCCAAGGACCTTTACGATTGAGGCTCGCTCAAATCGAACTGTTTTGGTTTCAAGGGTTCCGTGCCTGGTTTGTATCCTGGTGTACTCTGCTTACATTTTATACTCGCTAAATGGCGCTTCTCGAGGTACCAATTATTGCGAGAAGGAAAGAGGAAAAGTTTATCACTTTGAAAACATAAAACAAAGAATCACAACAACTTTTAGGTGATCAGGCTAATCGTTGGTTGCGACACTTATTTGATTTAGCTCTCTTAGTGTGATGTCTATGACTTTCCCTTCCTTATATTATTACCCGTTACTTTCTTATATTAATACATAACATTTTAGTTAAGTCTTTTACTTATACTTAAGAATGAATTGTTTACTCTTATTGTTTTTTTTTTTATTATTTTTGTTGCACTAAGCTTTAAGCTGATTATGAAATTTGAAATGAGATAGGACGCGTTGCAAGTTTATCGTAATTGAAGTACGCGTGACGTAGCAGACACGGGTGCAGGTGCATTCCATTATGTACTGTTTGTTTAAATTATAATAATACAAAAAGGTAGATTGGTATTATTTGTCACACAATAAAATTAAATAAACTTAAAAACTGATATTCGTTGATTTATTAACACTGTGTGAGATATGAATGTTCCGAATTTTTTAAATTATATTTTTTATATAGTACATAGTTTTTTTTTTAGCGTTTTTGTAGCGTAATTCTTTTATTTTATTTTTTCCGGGTCTGCGTCTTTTTGTTAAGTTTGTTTTTAACAATGCGTGAATACTATAATAATATAAATAGTTATTTTGTAATGATAAATTGGATGCCAGATGGTTTAAATGGAATTGATTGTAAATGGTTATAATCCTTTTCTTGATATGGGGGTTTTATTTTAAATTTGAACCGTTTTAATGTCGTAAATTGTTTTATTTTGACGAGACAAACAAATTAATTTTGTTTTTTTTGTAAGTTATTGAAATATATTATCGGTCTGTAAAAAAATGTTTATTTAAAGGTAATCTATTGAAATGATAAATATGAATATGTATGGTTTAAATCCTACTAATATTATAAATGCGAAAGTTTGTATGGATGTTTGTTACTCTTTCACGTAAAAACTACTGAACGGATTTTAATGAAACTTTACAATAATATAGCTTAAGTATCAGAATAACACATAGGCTACAATTTATAAAGATATTGCGCCGACGAAGTCGCGGGCACAACCTAGTGTTAAATAATTAATTAGAAAATGAAGTTGCAAAAAATACCAATCTTTTATTTTATTTTATTCAAACTAAAAAAATATGAAGTTTTATTATTAGTTAAATTGTTGTCTGGAATAAATGTAAGTGGAATGCACCCACGCCTTTTAATCTTGTCGATAATTTTTGTTCCTTAGAGATAATTATGTAAGTAACGCGTCATAATCATACCTATTGTTCGTTTATATATTGGTTTTTATTACCCCCGTCCTGATATATATATATATTTTGTTTGAATAAAATTATTTCAAAACACTTGGAAGAGTTTGTATTAAATAGAAATCTTAGTTATCCTTAATTCGTGAAAATACACTTTTGTTTTTAAATTAAACATATATGTCTAAATGTTTCGTCATCAAGTTGCCGTAAAATTTTACATAATTTAAAAAGAGAAGAAAAAAAAGTTGGTGCTAACATTATTTTATAGTGCGCTTACTTGATTGGATGTAGTGGTTATCTCTTCGTCTTTGGTCTGGTTCCTGTTGCGCCCCTTGATCCTGCTCGTTCGGCTGTAGCAAACGTCTTTCTTGCGTGGTTTTGCTTTCGCGAAGGGTTGGCCAGGTGAAGTTCTGCTTTGGCCGTGGTGCGGTTGGTCATCGTGATTCGGCGGGATTGATGTTGGTTGGTTGGTTGTGGTTGGTTGTCTGGTCCACCGTACTGTTCTTGGTGTCGGGCTCTCGCGAATTATTATAGTTACGGTCATCGTGTTCCGAGTGGACTGGGCTGAAGCTGAGTACGGTCCTCCCATTTTTATATTTCTGCGCCGCAAGTACGTTAATATGTAGGTCGCTTGATGGTATGCAGATGCAGGATGGTGGATGCAGGTGGTCTTCGTTGAGGCTTCTCAGAAGTCAAGAACACAAGGGCTGCTCCAGCAGCCCAGCTGGTAGGGTCGCCATATAGTGAGGGACGTTCAGGGTAGAAAGTATACACACCAATGTCGGTTAAGTAATGAGCGCTTTATTAGTAGAGACACTGCTATTTATACTAGTTTACATCTGTTACCTTATTGCCATATGTTGGGCTTGGAATGTTAAAGACGAGTAATAATATTCATATGTTTCCTTTGCTGTTTATGAGACCTTGGACTTTGGTCGACCTTGTGGAATGCCCGGCATTTCTATTAGGTACTCATCTTTATACATTCCGTTGCATCGGCTGTATGCAATCCAGCTGATTGCATGCCTATGCCATATACTTAAGAAAATTGATAAGCGTTATCGCACGGTTCTCGCTGCAGCCGCGAAGTCAAGGTTGATAACGGAATATTCTGTCTTAATTTCTCAGAAAGGAAAGGTGGAAAAATTCATGACCTCGGGCGGGATTCGAACCTGCGACTCTGGGATACCACACCAGCCCACCGCTCTGCCAACTGAGCCACTGAGACCACACCCGTGGCCTCGAATCTCTCCACCATATCCCTCGTATGCGCTTTAGGGTGGGCTTAGCAACATCTACCATAAGAAAGTACTTCTTAGGTATACATTACTTATATATAGCTTAATAGGTATTTTTCCACTTTTCCTTTCTTTCTGAAAAATTTGGTAATGTTTCTGCTTAAATATAATAATTCTGTCTTGTTTTATCTTAGAGTAGGTATTTGTCGCGTGCTCTCCAGGGGCTCAGTTTAGGTTCAGCTTAGACTTATTGTCAGTTATATGGAAGCGATTCACTTTCGGTCGACAACTGAATCACGATAAGACGTCATGGTAAGGCCCCTGTTTCCAAATCGCGGACCGGATAGGAAAGCGTTTGGAGACCCCTGCTGTAGGTCATCATGGTCTCATAATTACCATGCCTTTCTTTTAAATTTGAATTTAAAATTAACTTAAATCCTAAAAGTCACGTCACCTTAAAATATAATTATGTTTTACAGGCTGCACTTGATCACTTTACTCGCCTGATCGCGCTGGAGTTGGCTCCTAAAGGCGTGCGAGTTAACACCGTGAGCCCCGGAGTTACCGTAAGTAAAAAAATCTATTTATGAGATATAGATGAACTTAGCAAAGCGGAATTGGCTACAGCAGATGGTCTTCTTCTTCTTCCTACTAGTTTTCCCGGCTTATGCTATGCCCGGCTCAGGGAGCCTCGAGTCCGATTTGACAACTAATCCCAAGATTTGGACTAGGCGCTCGTTTTACGAAAGCAACTGCCATCTGACCTTCCAACCCAGAGGGTAAATTTGGCCGGTTTCCTCACGATCTTTTCTTTCACCAAAAAGCGACTGGTAAATATCAAATGATATTTTCTATATGATATTGGTACGAGCCGGGGATTGAATTGAACCTGTGACCTTCGGATTGGAAGTCGCACGCTCTTGCCGTTGGCCTCGCACGCTCTTGCCGTTGGCCTCCAACGCTCACACAACAGCAAACAACACAACAACAGCAACAGCGGATGGTATCATCAAAAAATACTCTTCTGCATGCATATGTATAACAATATATCTGTTCTCGTTTTCTTGTGACTGTCTAGTCAACACCAACTACACCAAGTAAACAATTAGTTTCCAGCTCGTAGCGTAGTTCATTATTTTTAGTTGCGCTTCATGTTTAAGAGAGCTTAGGTCTTCAATGTCTCCATTATCAAGCGCTTTATGTGCTAAGCACTGTTTACCGGTACACATTATTGGCAGTGCGCCAGTGCATTATGATATTCGACAATTCACCTGATAGTAGGGGAGGCCAAGATGCTACATTTGTAGTAACTCGAGCGTCGTGGGGACCTTTTGGAATGGAAAGACTAGTTGATAGAAAAAATAAAAGGTTATATGTATGATGTTTTCTGTTTTAGTTGTGGGGGAAACGACTACAGAGTTCTTTTAGGGTAAAAAATATATACATGTATATTACGTGGAAATACTCGCGCGTGTCAGGTATATGTACAGATCGTGTCCAATAAGTCAAGGTAACGTTTTGTTTGTTGCAACTTTGTAAGCTTGCCACTCCTTGACGTTTCGTTAAAATCGTCAGATTTTTCAAATTAACACTCTTTTTCCAAGTAGTTCATCTACTCTACTAACTCATCCTTAATCTGACGCGTACAAACATTTATGAATATGCTTTTTAAATTGAACCTATACCAAGGACTGGTATGCGGTGGGTGTACTTAACAGGGTACAAGGTATCCTCCTTCTCCTCAGGTAATAATAAATAATAATAATAATAATATATTTTATTAACCAAAAGTAATTTACATAAAATTAACAGTATATCGGTGACTCCCACACCCACCCCTCACACCCACACCCACTCACACCCACTCGGTATCCTCCTATATGTTAATCTGGCGCGCCGGAGTTACTACAGAAATCCCCTCTTGGCCTCCCCTAGGTACTGAAGGTGAAGAACGATATCTGGAAGAAAGTTCGTAACGAAAATGTTCTTGCACAGGTCAGCGACTTCGTCCAGCGCGTAACAGGCATCAACGACGATCAATACAACCAATTCCTAACCACCATGTCTGAAAGTATACCAATGCGGCGCGTCTGCCAGCCGGAGCACGTGGCCAAGGCGGTGGTGTTCCTGGCCAGCGAGGACAGCGAGCTAGTCACGGGAACCATACTCAAGGTCGATGGAGGAGCAGACTTGCACATGGACTTTAGTGCATTGAGGGAGCAGATGGACAAATAAAGCAATTTTGTGGATGTTTCATCACTGCATTAAAATGATTGCACTTTGACTCAATCTTGTCTACATCACCAATCAGTCTATTGCTATTGCATACCAAAGCACGGTGATTCGTGACCCTCATAATCAATACCCGCTATCTCTTTCAAGTCATCGGGCTACCCGGCATCCCACACTACGTTTGCCAAGGCGTGTCCATTCTAAACCTTTTGCGGTCACAACTGGCGTTACTATACGATTTTAACTGGTCTAGTATGTTTTTTTTTTCATCAAAAGTAAGTATTCTTTGTCAAGATAGTTCTTAAAATAGATTCACTTGATGTCTTATCTTATTGTTCGCTAGTACACATATCACTTAAGGATGGCTCACAGTCACACCAATCCGATCCGATCCGGGACGATCTGTCAGTTTTTATAGAAAACGTCACGTGACCTCCGAGGGCTCTGACTGCTCCGAGCTATCAGCTATCACGTGATCATTTCTATAGAAAGTGACAGATTGTCCCGGATTGTATCGGATTGGTGTTAGTCATCCTTTAGAAGCTGTCATAAGACATCCCCTTAAGTTGCATAAGTAACGATGGGATGATTTTGTGATGTCAGTATACTTGTGATGTCACGTCGGCTTACTAACAATAATAATAAGCGTGTGAAATTCTATTGTAGCCAACACGAGACGACTACAATACGCCTATTTAACGTGACGTTTATCTATCATTGTCAGCAATGTCAGCACACCTAAATCAAGGATCATTGATATACCTGGTAACTTCATTTTCTTCTTCATTCACAAATAATTTTCTTGGAGAACTTCAGCAGAACGTTACCACCAGCTCCATACGTATACCGCAAAAAATTGTTTCACTTTACAGCAAAAAATATTTTTATGTAGCCACTTAATGTTAATGTTAATGTGTGTAAATAAGAATTGCCAATTAGGGGGAATAATTACAAATTTTGGTACAGCTGTAGGTAGATATGTGGACGATAGGCGAGGAGCTTTCGGAGAGGGGGGAATGTTGGGTTGACTCACTGAAGGCTGCGCAAAGAAGAGCAAAATTGTAGAGGCAAAATGATGTTAAGTTGGGATTGCAGTCTGTTTTTGAAGGGTGTTTTTCTTGCTTGGACATTAATCCTCACCATTTCAGCCAAAAGAAGTCCACTGCTGGACAAAGGCCACCCCAACAACAAATATTTCCACAATGAACGGTCAGTCGCCGCCTATAACCAACGGTCTCCCGCGACCTTAACCAGATCGTCGGTCCATCTAGTTGGGGACCGGAAGACGCAGCGTGGGAAGGCACAACTATTCGTTGTATTGTAAGTAAATTCAACGAAACAACTTCTTTAAAAATAACAGCAGAAAAACAGCACGGAGTTGGGTGAATAAACTCTTTTTCAAGGTCGCCAAGGAGACGCATAGGTTATAATATATTTATGTTTGCCCAAGTTTTATTTGTATTTCATATTCTGCGTTCGTGATATACTTGTATTTCAATCAACTTTAAAAAATGATGAGGTTTTATATTTGATCGCCGATACCTCACTATGGATATCAAAAGAAGGAGGTTTTTAATATAATGCCATTGTATTTTGGGCCTGATTGGATCCACGAGGAACAGAAGGTACTCTTCAAGGCAGAGATTCTTCTTGGAAAGGCAGAAACAATTTCGCTGTTTGGAAGAATAATAGGTATCGGAAACGTAATTATCGCTCAAAACGTCTAGGTAACCTAAAAACTTGGTGGTGCGGAACTGATTTTCCCCACTCAATTTTTTTGTATAGTTTTACGTAGTATATGTAGGTACTCGATCTAGTACGGTCGAGTACCATACCAATAGTCTGGTGGGCAACTAACTAAATATAAGAAACTGTGGTCTTAAAGGCTTAGATAGTGGAACGCATTTTTAAACGTCTTTTGTTCGGGCATTAACAGTCTACCTATTCTTATAAATGAATATTACTTTGATTAGTACTTGTTTGGCACAGAGTAAAAATACGTGGATCACTTTGGTTCCACACCAGTGGGCACCTTGGGGAAACAAAACATTTCGCACGGTCTAACAAACTTGATGTCATTGCGATCTCGGAGCGTCGGAAATATTGGGTGAGCAAGTATTGGTGTAAGTGGGTTGTTTCAGCATTTTCGCAGATTTCCCCGGCTGAAATCCCCGCCCGGATCCGATTGCTAATCTAATTCAGTCATTAATAATAATAAAAATTGATTAAGTACCTATGATGAGTATAGTTCCAACTTCCAAGACGTAGTTTTTAGGGAAGCGATTATCATCTGACCTTATAACTGAGAAGGAAATTCGGACCTAATTGGGCTTAGTCTAATTTATTCACGTGTTTTCATTTACCGAAAAGCAAATGGTAAATACTTATACAACGATATTTTCTTTCATAAGTTCAGAAAAACATGTCTGGTACGAGCCGGGTTTCGGATCCACGACCTATAGAAATTAATACTTTCGACGCCATGTTAAATACAAACGCTTTACTCACGCACGTCACCGAAATCTCAAAACTAAATTTTTAACTTTATGAGTGTTCAATAAGGTCTATGTTGCTTTGTGGTCTGTGACCGATTAATCCGTCTTTGGCGTTGAATCTGCGGTGCCATAAGTATTTAGTGAGCATATAAGTATTTGGCGTGAAAAAGGTTAAAAAATTAGCTCACACGCCTTAACGCTAGGCCATCCATACCCATATCCATACCCTGAAAAGTCTCGAGATATGGTCCTTAGTCAGTTGGAGTAAGTTTTTTTATCCCGGGCCAAGGGAAACAGTATGTAAATCCTATACAAGTTTTTCACTTAAAATCGCCGTCAATGGCTCTTACTAACAATGTAAACAAAAGGCATCAAATGTTTTGTCACTGTTTATTTTTTCAAATACCACTGAAATCATTCACTACTGAATAGGTCGTATTATCGTAACATACAAAACATAAGATAAATAACTTAATCTTGGAGATTTCATTAAAAACTCAAAAGTGAGGTTATTATGATCAATATGGCGGTTTGTTTACATTATTTGCAAGTTGGATTGACGGCGATTTTAGGTAGTAAGCTAACTTTATTTTGTGCTTATTTTTAGTAAAATGTACCACTTTGTCGGTTGTTGATAAGATTCATTTCTAAATGTGTGTTAAGTGGTACCTTTCACTAAAAACGATCACATTTTAGTGTGTTTCAGTAATTTAGTACCTAGCGGTTTGTTGGATAACATAACGCGGAAGTAATACCGTTAGATTTCTACGTATGATAACAACTAGTGGTAATGTCGGTAAAAGGCAAAACCTTCAATACAACGTAGGGTACTGGAATTATAATTATGTACTTATGCATTTAGGTACAAGGTTACTTTTGCTTACAAGTGAATGAGTTTCCGCTTAAAGCATGTTATAGTTATAACAGAAGGCATTATGAATTTAATCTTAAAAATAAATATATAAATAAATAAATAATAAATAAATCAATCACACACAAATCGACCTAGTCCCACGATAAGCTCAATAAGGCTTGTATTGTGGGTACTAGACGACGATATATATGTATAATAGACAGATACATATTAATACTTAAATACATAGAAAACATCCATAACTCAGGGTCAAATATTTGTGATAACACAAAAAAATGCCCTGACCAGGATTCGAACCCGGGGCCTCCAGCTTCGTAGACAGGGTCACTACCAATTAGGCTAGGGGGCCGTATATATATTTATAAAATTATACCTAATTATGAATTTTAATGAGATAATTACTTAATAATATATTACTACTAATTAAAGATAACGTGGAATATTTTACGAGCTTGTATTTTTGTACGAGTTTTGAATCGAAATTAAAAAGTACCTACTTACTTCTATACTGAGTGCCCACTAGCTACTTAGGTACTATTATTTATTAGCAGACATATGTAAAGTAATAGAAGTGGAAAATGATAGAAACTAGCCATGTCATGTGATTTGGACGATGTGGTCGAACAAGCTTCTTGAGGACACTTTCTTGAGAAAACGCTGGCTTGAATTACTTTCTTAAAATATGCGACCTTAACGTAGTATTAGTAAGTACAGTCAACGTCATATATATATATATATATAGTAATTGTCAAAGTGGTCAAATATAATTATCGCAACACCACTTCGTTGCCATAGGAATAACGTTGTGTTACGATATATTTGGCCACTGTGATTGTCAGTATTTCGTGCTGGCTGATGTGCGAATTAGAATCGGATTTATCGGTATTTTTGGAGGGCAACTTTAACTGTCGGTATTGTAGTTAAGTCCTGAAATCGCAAACAAAAATTGTTTGTTTTAAACAGTGCGACACGAATTGACATTGATTAGTTGATACCCTATATGTTTGTATGTGTGTGCAAAGTTAGCACATTATGGATCAGATTTTTGTCTACGTGACGCAATGATTTATATATCTCTGTTATTGCATATAACACCTTACTCTAATACAACAAAATAACTTGATAGCAAATGGAATGCTTACTACTACCTACAATTTCCCAAGTAACGGGTAAGAAGCAAAGCCTTGCCCAATCAATATCGAGTTATGCGGAAATGTCAACTGACTTCTACTAAATATAACCAGCGTATGATAATATATAATTTGTTTTGTACACATTTGAATATAATCTTTATATTAGGTACCAATAATATAGATACGGTTGGGTTTTAATTGTCGTAAAGGTAATTTTGGCGTAAAGTAGTTATACATTATATCAAAAGTAATCCTTCGAAATGTCTTGCTTGATCTTTGACTAGAAACGAACGCAAAGCTATGAAAGGAGTGATAATTTTTAACACTGTGTTACACTTTGTATGTGTATTGCGTGACCACTCGTTACGATGCGGCACCTACGGCCGATATTATAAGGCAAAATATTTAAATTAATGCAAGATGAATTAAAAATTATTCTAAGAAATTGCTCAATAGTTACCCATGAGATTCTGATTTTCAGATCACTATTTACAGTACAGTGATTCAAATATATGAAAAATAAAATGGAACGGCAGAATGACTATATTTATAACGCCATTCTTACTGATAGTGTCCGGCCAGAAAATAATTTAACAAAGTCGTTTAAAAATAAAACTGAAAAGTCATGCTACAGGTGAACTAAAGTGTAGGTATATTTTGGCGCAAAAACCAACGGTATGGGTACCTATAAGATTCTAAATAATCTAAGGAAACGTTGAGCCTTGTACTACTCTAATACATTCTAATAGTTTTAATGCAAGTGACGAAAACTTGAATAAGCTAAGAATAGAAAAAACGTGATTTACATGTTATTCGGAATTACTACATCAGATAGATTAGATATACTCGTAGGTATAAAACTATACCCTTACTGAAAAAAGGGTATTTTAAAAAACGTGAAAGTTTAAATAAATGTCCTGGTCAGGGCATTTTATTTGTGTGTTTATCAGGAATATTTGTTCCTGAGCTATATAGAGGTTTTCTATCTATATAAGTGTTGCCGACACTTAAGTGTTACTTGGGCAGATGTGGCAGCCATTAATACAAATTTTCCATCTTATCTTTTTCGGCCGTCTCACAGGTTAGTTAGGAGGAAATCAATGTGACAGGAGTGCGATTCGACGAACTTACTGAAGCTGACACATGAATATGAACTTTCTCGTCGTTTCCCTATTTGTCGAACTTAAAGAGATATCCTTCTGTTATATTAGTAGTTCTAATAAGGCTCCAGGGTTAGTTAAATATGAAGGTTGCATCCCACACCAGCACCCGACCGTCCTCCACGGAATAATTAAACTGATATTGAGCTTGCTAATCTAAAAGAGATCCTATTATATTAGATAGCGGTATTTATTTGGCAGGTCAGAACGCCTACATTTTATTGATTGAGCGTTTAACGTTATCAGTTTTCTATATGCGTCACGGTTTACGCTCACGCTGCCCACGCATCATGTACCTATTATGCATTGTCTCGTAACGATGGAAATTGAAACCTTTTCCGACAAGGGTGAGTAATTGTGTATGTATCAATCTTGAAATGGAGTAACCCGAATACCTCGTGAATTTAAAATGCTTAGATCAAAATAACTTAATTAGGTACCTAATTCCGATTATCGGAATCAGAATTAGGTACCTAATTCCGACTATGGGAATCAGCTTGCCTAACAGGAAAATTAGTGCCTTGCTTTATTTCAGCGACTGTGATGGGTTTGCGGATCATACATTATATCTCTTATTATATCTCTCTACCTCGGCTATCAAAGTAAAAAACCAAGCAGCCTGTATCAGTATGGTAACCACTGACCAGGCAAAACGTACAGTGAATGGATTTGATTTATCTAGTAGCATTACGTACCTTCTCACAGTGACAGTTATATAAGTTTTAAGTACCTAAGTGTTACTGAATAAAGTTTCATCTATCTACGAGCATCTACAATAACATATTTTATTCTTGTTCATTGAAGCAACGTGGATGCTAATGTCAAAGTAGACTCACACGTGAGGAGAATCTTCGGTGTGCAAGTTTGTTATCCCTTATAGTATCGATTGTCACTTTGACAAGGTCCGAAATACATAAATGAAATTCCTTGACTGTACCCTTAAGTGCCACAAGCTAGGTATAAAACTCTTTACGTTCAGGGCTAAACCAAATAGCTGCTGTAAAAGCCCTTAGGGGCCGGGGCTGTTACGACAATAGGGGATTAATGGAAATATAATTGGAGGCAATCTTGCGGACTATGCCAATATTGCCAATCGATTTTCCCTTACGAAGGACTTTTGATATAAGATTTATTAAGCACTAAAGAGGGAAATAGTGACCGTGAGGAAAAAATATGGTCAAGATCGCGGGTACCAATGTGTTTACCATGAGTTGTATGTGTATTCGAAAGTATGTCCGTCCTGCCAGAGTAGTGGTAGGAGCGAGACGTACATGCTTTCGAATACACAATACAACTCATGGTAAACACATCGGTACCCGCGATCTTGATCATATATTCTCCTATGGTCGATGTTGCTATCGGTTACTTACAACATGCGTACAACTCATGCTAAGCACACTAATCGCTGGATGCAGGTGGCGTACGATAGCATATTGCGGAAATACTTCGGGGAAGTATTTGTCATCTTTCGGCTGAAATAGACTGTTTTAGCAAACGGTATTAGGTACTTTGTCGCTTCAATCTAAATCAATCTGTATGTCATAGAGTCAGTCTATGCTAAGTTTCCTGGTTTTTGATAGCACAGACTGTGGAAGTGTTAAGTAAACGTCATAATTTCATAGAAGTTTGACGTTTAAAATAACACTTTACAGTTTGACAGTTCATTTGCTGAGAAAAGTTAACGTGGTTTGACTCTAAGGAGCCGCTATGCAAACGGAATTCCTTGTTCATCGTTTGCTGTATAATTAAGTATAAACTCACTACTAAGTATTTGTACAATTCATGGAATTGAAAACTGTAGCTTTGTAGCAAAAAGTATAGAAAACTTTTATTGTAGTAGCATGGTTACGTATTAAGTAATATCAACATTACATACCTAATCGTCACCGGTGTAATATGCCTAACTAAGATATAAGATAAGAGACAACAATGGATTACCTTTGACCTCAAGACCTTGGCAGAAACCAATACCTGTTTCGATGCGTCTTACAAATATGATATCGTTATGCATTAATTAACTAAAAAGTAGTTTCTATAAAGAAGTTAGTATTGACCAAAAATAACTTGATTTCAGGAATCCTTAAATCGCGGGTTCGAGTCCTGTAAAAATCCACTTTTCCTTTCTTTCTAAGGAATTTGATTTTCATTTGCATCCTAAATACTATGTATTTTGCAATAAGATAAAAATGTAAAGGTTCCCTTTGGCGTCGACTGTA
This sequence comes from Lathronympha strigana, assembly GCA_949128165.1. Taxonomy (NCBI): domain Eukaryota; kingdom Metazoa; phylum Arthropoda; class Insecta; order Lepidoptera; family Tortricidae; genus Lathronympha; species Lathronympha strigana. The sequence goes on along the minus strand of OX421907.1, from coordinate 5,240,832 downwards.
CAGTGGCCATCAGATCAGACATATTGAAACGTCCCAGGTGCTCATAAATATCTAACCAAGCACTCTTACGCTTTGATAATAGAAATTTGCTCAGATACCTAATTGTGAACCAGTGGCAGAGCGTCACAATGTTGTTAGTGCAAGCCGGAGGAGATTTTTGGCCTGCTATATTCTTTGAGTTGTTAAGAAAAATTGTGCTGGATTGGTGCTCATGCCAGGGAAGCCGGCAGGAATCGAGTTATGCTTAGTATGCCCGCATGTGTTCACAACAGTAAATGTGATTGTGAGCACATTAGTGGTCTATTCGTTATATCCGATGGCAGATGTAAGTGTATAGTCAAGTGCCAGACATCTTACTCAAAACTGTATCCCATATATAGCGTCTTCTTCTTTGTCGGTATCACTCTTGATAGAGTGGTCGTGGTCATGACTTCAGGTGTTGGTGGCAAGTTTCACAACACGCCGCCACTCTTCTCTGATGGCCGCCTTCCTCGTGCATACATGTAGTGATGATGAGCCATTTACTGCTGCTTTTATCTGGTCAGTCAACCTCATAGATATTCCACGTGGCCTGGTACCCTCAACCTTTCCCTGAACCACAAGTCGCTACTTTATAGCGTCTTATTACGGTGTAATAAGAGAGTAGTGTGCCCTATTTATGAGAAGATTTTGTCGATACATAAACTTGCATTTAACTGTACTATTACGTCATCGCAACGTCAAGCACGAGTATAACACAACCTCAGTCGGAAAAAAAGTATTGCATATTAAATACCTGTTTGACTAGTTTATTACATACTTCATGTTTTAAACTAGCAATTTCTTAGAGTGAACATGTGTTTTTTTGCCTTAAATACAAACAGAGATAAGAGCTTGAAACATTGTTATTTATTTACATGATAACCACGTTTGTTTCTACAAGTAATTTCGCTGCAATAATATCTTGGACAACGGAGCGTGCAAAAACATGTGATACCTTTTCTCGTTGTACGGCAATACAAATACGAGTGTTAAAGTTAATATTATCTAACAACTTTTTAACAAAAAATTAAACCGACTTCAAAAGGTGAAAAATTAATTGTATTAATTTTTATTCGCTATAAGGCTCGGAAAGGATGAGTAATCAAACAAACGGAGGTGACACCACATACCGCTACCAACTACCAACTGATACGTTTGAAGTTGGTGCCATAAACATAACATATAACCGCCCCCGTATGAAAATTACATGCATTAGGTACACCATGGTATTAAGTATTTATTTAAATTTGTTTGAATGTATAACGGCCAAATATGGAAAAACCAGAAATTATTTCACAACGTTATCATTATCCTAAATACTTATTACCTATAGGAAAAATAGGTATAATATCGACCCGATTTCCATTTTTTATATTTGGTTTATATTTGAAACGTAACCGCCTTAGATTGTTTTTTATTTCTTTAAATTTAAATTATATAATATCATGCTGTAAGTACTGACTTTTAAATAAAGTTCAAAAATACGGTTTACGTAATAAATTTTTATCAAGAAACAACAAATTCACATAATGACCCAATCTGTGTGACTGACCAATCTGAGTTTGGGCTTGTACATGGGACTGACGTCAAATTTCTACTTCTAGGTGCAATGGCTACTCAAAGTTTGTACGGAACCCTCGATGCGCGAGTCCGACTCGTACTTGGCTGGTTTCTTTGTATGCCATTCCGGTTGGAAATGGTCTAATTTTTCCGTTCATATTTTTCAAAAATTAGATACCTATATACCTACATAAAAAGTATTTTGGAATTAAACTGGGCATTATCTAATTTACTTGGCCTAGATGTAGATGTAGTGTAGGGACGCCCGGCCGGACACAGGCGGGCTGTCGAGCACTTGTTGTGTTCATTCAGCCCAGTTCCCTGAAGTTTGAGCTGCAGGTTACTGATCCGGCTGCCTCCCCATCCCACACTCTTCCTCGAATCTTCCAGTCTTCCTGCAGAACAGAAGGACATCATTTAATTCGACATCCTTTAGTTCGGTTTCCTCTAACGTGTCTTTCCCAAATACTTCATATCGTGCTGCTGCATACATGGCACATTCTGCTAGTACATGCTTACTGGTTTCCTCCTTACCGCAATGCGGACAGGATGGGTCCCTAATTATACCTAGTATCTTGAGGTGTCTATTAAGTGTATTGTGTCCGGTTATGATACCGGTCAATATTCTTAGATTTTTCTTACCTAGTTTGAGAAGATACCTGGCTCTCCTGTGGTTTATACCTACAATCATCATTTTGGATTGCCTGCAGCCATCTTCCTCTTTCCATTTCTTTTCCGCTTCTTTTTCCAGTAGTTTGTTTATAACTCCTTTCGTTACTTCCTCTGATAGCGGTAGAGCTGGTTCTGGACCTGTGTGCTCCTTCTCCGCCCCTTCCCTTGCCAGCTCATCTGCCTTCTCGTTACCCATTACTCCCTGGTGACCTGGTACCCATGCCACCGTGACCTTTCTATCCAATCCTATCCTGTTCAGCTCCTCCTTGCACTCTTTTACTAGCGAGGAGGTGACTGACGTCTTATTCAGTGCTTTAAGCGCTGCTTGGCTATCTGTGTATATTACTACCGCTTCCGCACATTGACTTCTCTCCTTGATGATTTGTGCGCATCTCGTTATCGCACATACTTCTGCCTGAAATACACTAGCAAATCTGCCCAGTGGTATTGATATCTTCTCCCCAAGCTTAGGTATTATTATACCGGCTCCCGCTAGCTGTGTCGAGCTCTTTCTAGAGCCATCTGTGAAACAGATTGTCGTTGGGTGCTCAACCTTCACTTTCCAGTTGTTTCTTTCTCCTATATGTATTCTGTATTTCTTGTCGAATATCTCTTTCCTTTTTATTAGGTCGTTGTTTGCTATCATCATTTCCATATTGGACAGCGCTTCCGTCTGTATCTGCGCATGTCCTTTATCAATGCAGCTTCCTCTCCATTCTTTGCATGCTTTCATCCTATACCACTGCTCTGTGGCTCTTTTCTTCACCTCAATGTATAGTTGCTTCAACCCTAGCATCATCTCCATCGCGTGCGTAGGGGTGGTTCTCATCGCCCCTGTCACCATTAGACATGCTAGTCGTTGCACCTTCATGAGCTCTTTTTGGTATTCTTTGATATGGGTCCTGTGCCACCAGACTATAGCCCCATACAGCACCCTTGGGAGTATGATTGCTTTGTATATCCATCCAATCATCCTAGGTTTTAGCCCCCATTTTCTCCCCACCGCCCTCCTGCACTGGTGAAGTGTTCTTATGGCCTTGGCTGTCTGCTCTTTTATGTGGGTTTTGTATCTGAGTGTCTTGTCTAGTGTTACTCCAAGATACTTAATTTCATCCACTGTCTCCAGTTCCTCATTCTGTATCTTTATTGGTCTTATTTCCTCTATCTTCCTCTTGGTTGTAAATAGTACCAGCTTCGTCTTCGTTGGGTTGAGATTTAATCCCCTTTCTTTACACCACTCTGAGACCTGTTTAAGGCTTCTTGTCATTATGTCTCGCATTATACTCAGGACCGTCCCTCTTATCAATATAACCCCGTCGTCCGAGTATGCCTGCATATACACACCTCCCTTGTTCACCTTCTTGATCAAAGAGTCCAGCAGCAGACACCACATCAGGGGTGATAGGCATCCACCCTGCGGGAATCCCCGTCTGGGTCTTATACTTTTTGACGCACCATGCCCTAGTGTTACTTGGCCTAACACTAGGTCATTTTATCAAACGATGGAAGAACTTGAAAACGTACACGTGTAGACGCGATTGTTTAGATCTTCAGCAAACTTAAAAAAAGAGGTTCTCATTCGACTGTGAATTTTTTATGTCACGCGCGCACTTCCTCAATTATAAATAGATTTTGACGATTCTTTTTTGTTTGAAAATAGATAAATTTGATGCCTGACCTGATGATATCTGATGACACAGACCATGATTATAAAATGTTATACATAGACGGAGGGCTCCCATTTTTTTTCAAGCATTTAATTTCCGAAACCACCAATATTCCATTTGATGTATTACATTTCTTTCTGTAGGTATTTTTGTGATATAATATAATAACACTTCATCCACTAATTACTGCTGGCAGAGCAGATAGGATCACAGTTTAAAAATCAACTCTAGAAACCGTATGTATATAAAAATAATTAAATAAAAATATCAAAAAGTAACGATTGATCAATCTGCTACATGAACGATAACATGAATGTAATGCAGTGATTACATCCGTGACGGGCAAGGTCAATTTTAACTGCTTTTTATCCGACTACAGCCACTACAGGGAAGGTTAATGTTTTTAGCAGTCTGTTTGTACAGTTAACCAATTGGAACCCTAGGCCACTCTAGAACCATGTCAAAATAACGAGTTAAGTTTTTTAAAAATAAAATGACTCTGTCCAGTAGTATAATTTATCCTGTGTCAAGGTATGATGTCACACGGGCTACAATGTACGATAAGTTAAATAAATTGCTCTTAGAGCGACAATATACTACCGCTTGATGACAAAGCAATCGTAAAACGCGACTCAAGAGTAATTCTTCATTAGCTGCACACTTTTTCGTTACTTCATTGCACAATAAGCTATTAATAATTACACATTAAACAACTAAACGAACAAAAAACTATTCTGAAGACATCTTCGCCATCTTGAGTATCAACCGGAAGTCCTCAAAATGACAAGCAGTAAGGGATTTCTTACAATCTGTTTTATAGGGTCACTATGAATGACATAGTCCTACAGTGACCTAGGTTTCCAATTGGTTGACTGTACCTCCAGCAGTGGCCGCGCGTCAAAATGTTCTTTGGGCAAACCGGAGCCTATTTGGCCTGCTTTTTCTTCGAGTCGTTAAGGAAAAATGTGCTAGATTGGCAAAAGGGAAGCCGGCAGGAATCGAGTTCTATGACGCTCAACCACTGATGTACAGTCACCTACAATATTCTCTTCCTTTATGAAGGCCGCAAAAATATGTGACACGTAATTATTAAAAGCCTATTCGGTAGTGACCCTGCCTACTTAAAGGACCGGCAATGTACTTGTGACTGGCGTATGGCTAATGAAAGATGAGACTGAGATTTACCTATTGAAAACTTTTTAGATAGCAACAATTTTGCCTATAAAATAAGCTGTCATTTATTTATATGTAATGTTATTGACAAGTACGGTTTTTTATTAAATGTAAATTACATGATTATTTCAGTCTCATCTTAATGAAAGATGAGACTGAAATAATCATGTAATTTACCAGAGTCTACGAGTCCACCTAGGCTTAAAAAATTGCACCTTACTACAATGATTGAGTGGTTTCATTGAGCTCACGATTATACAGGATAAGAATGGAAACCTTTGCGTGTGTAACGAAGATCACTAGAATGAACGCTAATGTCATGATCATGATCATGGAAAATTTTATAAATTGAAAGAGATGTCATATCCTTCATAACAACTGATCAAGGCCCCCTATTCTGTAGTATAGTATTGACATCTCTTTCAATCTTTATATTTATATATAGTAGTGTGACACTTAAAAACATGAATCAAAACATTCGTTATAAATATAATAGTTTTGATTCGTGCTGTACAATTGTACAGCATGGAAACTTTGTCGGAACTTAGAGGAGACTGGGGCATGTTTCAACGGGGGTAGGTATTAACAAGCTTGTAACTACTAAACTATAAATGAGACAGAAACGACTTCAAATATATGCATTTAGGTCATGTTAGTTTACAAGTACAGACGCACCAGTTGACAACTGTCCGCCAGGTTTTAAAGTTATGAGACATGCACCCAAAAACGGTAGTGAATGTTTTATATCTGGACTCGAACTTTTTGATTTGAGTTTTTATTAATAACTTTAGAAATATAATACTCGTCTTTATGTTTTATTACACCAGCGTGTAATTGTATTAAAGTTAACCATAGTTATTTTTAATAATTATTTTTATTCGGAAACTATCTCGGGGGCCACTTTTAACCCACGGAGGGGGTAAGAATTTATAATACAACTTGTATACCAATTGTAGTGTATTGAGGTTTGCATAACCTGTCTCAAGCGTAAACGTCTGACCCAGGAGTGGGGGTCGGCAGTTGCCGTCAGACCACCGCCCGGGATACAAGGGTAGACGGTACGTCGGTGAGCCAGATTCACGTGTCCACGGTATCAATCAGTAGGACATTACATGTGGCGACGAGAAAAAAAATACTAAAGTTAAATTAGATTCCGAAATCATTAAAACAACAAAAGAGAGGAATAGTAAACATCCAAATAGGCGTTTCAAAGACTACCGCTGCTTTTGCACAAAAAAATGGATTTACGTTGCATTAATATCGGATTTTATAATAATGAAACCAAGTGAGTTGTTTTGAACGAAGTTGTTTACTAAGCCTTTTACATAAAGTTATGCGTGCATTTTAATATAAAAATCTGGGCTGACGTAACCAAAGCATAGGAAACTAGTGAGTTAATATGACGGTGACTTCGACCAAAGTACCTACTAATATCTTCCTAAGCATTAGAATGTTCCTTTGTGCAATTATTAAATGAATGTAAATGATAACTTGCACATTATGGTTACTATAACGTAGATAGTCGAGCGTTAAAAAAATAAAATAAAGGTACCTACATAAAATACCAACTAATTAGGTATAGGTAAATCAAATTAAGTACATGACCTCGACATCGTTAAGCGTGGACAGCGTGGTCCATGAATTTGAACTATGAAATTTACAGAAACCGAAGATACCTGCATCTTTAATTTTGTTTAACTTATAATGAAAAACATACCGGATATATATAATGCCGATGAAAACACTATACGTTTAAACATATAATATGTATGTGTATATGGTACGGACGGACGAGTTTCACTTAATAATAATGCCCGAATATGGATCTATTATTTTGTCATAAATATATTGTTGCTGAATGCGTGGCAAGTGTAATGGCCATGGCGGACAGGGTCATTCCACGTCATAGGACAAGCCCTTAACAACATACAATGGTGGACGTACTCGTATCGTCACTATAAATCTAACATCTTAGACCAGTGCGACCAACATACTGGTCCGTATTGAGTATTGTATTATAAGCAGCAGAGTAATAGATCTAATATAGCAGATGTAATTATCTGTTTACTAAATTAAGTAATACAGTACAGTATAGTTAGTTAGTTACAAAGCTGACCACTAGATCAACTATAGCAGATACAATTATCTGGTTATTGAATTAAGTAAAACTTACAAGAAACTACTCAATCAAAACATGTAACTGTCATGTGTTTGTTATGATAATTGAATTACAAAGCTGACTACTAGATTAGTTAAAGCAGATACAATTATCTTGTTACTAAATTAACTAATACAGGAAATTACTCAATCTTGACATTTAATTGCCATGTGTATGTTTGTATTCAATAATATAATTAAAAAAGCTGACTGCCAGATCAGTTGTAACAGATACAATTATCTGGTTCTTAAATTACCTAATACATACAGGAAATTACTCAATCTTTAACAAATGGTAGGATTGGTACCTAAATCTCACAGACTGTCGAGTTTTACTTAACATTGATCAGTGTTTATTATTTTGCCATGAATATGATGGCAATAAATGGAAATCCAGTGGTCTGGTTATTAAGTTAACTAACACAGCAGATTACCGAATCTGGGCATTAAATTGTCATGTATAACTGGAAATCCAGTGGTCGGGTTATTAAGTTAACTAACACAGCAGATTACCGAATCTGGACATTAAATTGTCATGTACATATTAAACACAGCAGATTACCGAATCTAGACATTCAATTGTCATGTACATATTAAACACAGCAGATTACCGAATCTGGACATTTTAATTGTCATGTATGAATTAAACACAGCAGATTACCGAATCTGGACATTAAATTGTCATGTACATATTAAGCACAGCAGATTACCGAATCTGGACATTTTAATTGTCATGTATGAATTAAACACAGCAGATTACCGAATCTGGACATTAAATTGATATATATATATATATTAAACACAGCAGATTACCGAATCTGGACATTAAATTGTCATGTATATATTAAACACAGCAGATTGCCGAATCTGGACATTAAACTGTCATGTATGGACTAAATTGGTACTTACAGCAGGTTATTAAATCCGGACATTCAATGGTCATGTATGAATTAAACACAGAAGATTAATTGTAATGTAAGGAAAAAAACAAGTTATACCGTATGCGGGTAAATGTATCTGATACCGAAAGAAGTAAATTATACAATAATATATACATAAAATATGTGTATACCTACAGAAAAAAAGTTACTGACTTAGTTACAACAGATACATTTATCTGGTCATTACATTGACTTGAGCAGATGGATCTTACAAGAATCTGACCGTTGAACGGTTTGATTGCAGGTCGCCCAAACCATATCATCGACGCCCACTTTAGACAAGTTCGATTGTGAAGGGGACCCTACTTCAGTCGGCGTTAGGTGGGAACGCTGGAAGAGGGCGATGAGAATCTGCACTGCTACCACGAAAATCGAACGATTGCGGATTTGTATCTTCATCTCTGTCACACTTGCATATTGGAGTGACAAAGAGGTTTTCCCGTCAATGCCAATTTTCGAAGTTCGTGGTAGGCATGCTGATTATTGAATGACTTGATTACATTGTCCCCTAGTTGTTGTTCGATGCAAAAACAAAAGGCTTATCTTCATAGGAAATCCAAGTGGAATGGGTTGACATAGCCGCCATAAAATTGGAGAATGTCTGGTGGTTCAATTGAATGCCTCCATTAAATTGAAACGGGTTGTTGACATAGCCGCCACTAAATTGGAAAATGTCTGGTAGTTCAATTGAATGCCTCCATTAAATTGAAATTGGTTGACACAACCGCCATTAAATTGGAAAATGTCTGGTAGTTCAAATGAATGCTTCCATTAAATTTGAAATGGTTGACAACCTTCATTAAATTGAAAATAGTCAAGTGATTTAATATTTCAGTACAGTACTCAATGTGAAACAACAACTAGAAATACTGTTTATTGAAAATCTAAACCTTGTTTGTTCATCGAGCAAAGAATACTTAGTCTGCAATCATACAACTACAATGTAAATCTACAGTACAGGGAAAATTCAGATAAAAGAAGGGATGCTGCAGAAGCTAGTCTAATTGAAAATAGAGAAGTGTTTATCAAGAATATGGATCCCTCATGTAGTTTAGGATAAACTAACCTAACTTAAAACCGAACTTAAAATCAACGGCTGGGTCCTTAAGGCGATAACGAAAATATAATAAAATTGGTTTAACTTGTATCCACCATCATTGACTCTTTTACATGTATGTATCGCACAAAGGTACACGCAACAGTAAGTCAAGGATAACTAACAAAGCATAGAAATAGGTAAACACCATTATGAAGGTTATCCGTTATTAAGGATATTATTATCAAGGTTATCAAGTAGGAATAATAATAATACAGCAGTAGTCAAAGTAATACTTTATTGCACTAAAATTGGTACCAAATACATAAATAAACAGTTACAAAGGGTAAAAAGAGATTCCAGATAACCTTTGTGTAGGATTAGGCATTGACTCTTTATAATTCCTTGGTGTTTTGGGAATGTTGTGCTACCTACATTAAAATTGTCATGTTAAGGTCGCAGAACTATCTGCGGCCGATGGCGTGTCCTTTTAATAGCAGAAGTTTGCTGTTAAACTACTAAAGCTCATGACACCAAAGTGTCTAGGTGATTACACAACAAACAATGTATTATATAATTTTAACTTTCGTGAGTCATACTGATATTAAATTGCAACGGTTAACACTCACGTATTTTTTATCACAATAGGCGTGACATGTTTCGACTGCATCGGGCAGTCATCGTCGGACAGACAGAGTGGTGTTGGTACCTTCGCGGCTCAGGCATCACTGCCCGAGACCGACGTACATGCATAGGTAACGAAACGGGGTGATTCGCCCGCGCGTGACAATGTATTGTTGGTCATAAAAACAGTCACATTAAACATCTCCTGTAAAGTGATGTCAAGGATCACATATTTATAAGCATTTAAGTTTGAATCGAAAAGCATTCAGATCGCTGAGAGCCTGAGTACTTAATATACTTACTTACCTAATTCTAACTCCACCAGATTCAATTTCTAAGTTACCTGTAATATCAGTTGGAGTTTCATGGAATTACGCCATGATACTATACCTATATAAGTAGTAACTATTTATATTTGTCCATGTTGCAAATATTAAAATGGCATTCTTATTAACAAAAATAAGAATATTTTCGAGCATAAATTAAAAAAAAAACTGAATGTCTGTAAAATGTGAGGGCTAAAAGCTTTACAGTGAATCTCAATATTTCTGACGAACATAGTAAGGGAGAGATAACATTGTTCTATGAATGCTAAACCGGGAACCCTGTGTTATAGTGGTTTTATTACATGAGGTCAAATTAAGTTTTATTATCATAATATTATACAAATATTCATAATACTGGACAAATAAATACTTAATTCCTCATAAGTGATTGTACCATAAACCTAAACCCTATAGCTTATGTTAATTCCATACTAATTATTTCTCACATTAAAGACGCTTAAATGCGTAATGTACCAACTTCACATGTATCAGTATTTAAGGATTTACGGAAATGCTAGTTAATAAACTAACACGTACCTACTGTAGTGGATGTATTGAATCAAACTTTGGTTTTATTGCACAAATTACAATGACTTATATGATCCCTTAGGTTGCACCTGATAATGCAAGCTAAGGGAAAAAACTAAACAATAAAATAAAATAAAGAAGTAAGCCATTGAAGCCTTACTCAGTCTAATTATAGATATACCGCCATATTCATAAAAACTTAACAGATTCCCTATATGTTTTGTCCCTTTTAACAAACGCAAATGTCAAATTGACAGATAAAGAGAAACGACAAATTAGTTAAATTATATAGTTAACGGAGGTTTGATGAGCGTTTATGAATAACGGCAATAGTCGCTTTCAGTGATATTGACAGATTTATAATAAATAACAAATACACTTATTAAAATAACATAAACTAAGTTATCTAAATTACAACAAGACATTAAGTTTGCTAAAATATTTATGAATGTTGAAACACACATAGTTACATAATATGATGTCCATAATTATATTTACTTTGGTAAACAGTATTTTTAAACTATGTAGCACAGTGTATTCAACATCACGTGAGCTAATCATTGTTTTTACCAAACTAACAGCCGATTTATGATTGAATGGATCTAACTTTGCGTTCATGTCTACGTAACTGTTGAGTAAATTTAGATGAGAATCATATAAGTGGAAGTATTTAATGATAACAACGGTAAAACATACAGGCACAACGCACGTGATCTAAAAAAAAACAACAACAAAAAAACAAAAAACAAAAAGAAAACAAAAAAAAAACAAAACGAAAAGAGAAGAAAGGGAAATGGATAGTATCAGGAGAATTATCGAGAAAGGAGACTGAGAATAATTCGGGATCAGATGAAGACAGTGATGTATAATAGAAATCCAAATTCGGAGAAGTAATTTACTTTGTGTCATTCCAGGCATTACTAATAACTCGTAATTATAAATAACTAGTTTTGATAACTGATTGATAAGATGCAAACTAATAAAGAAAAAAACAACAAGGAAGGGATGTAGTGTATTGAGGTTTGCATAACCTGTCTCAAGCGTAAACGTCTGACCCAGGAGTGGGGGTCGGCAGTTGCCGTCAGACCACCACCGCCCGGGATACAAGGGTAGACGGTACGTCGGTGAGCCAGATTCACGTGTCCACGGTATCAATCAGTAGGACATTACACCAATTATTAGTAAACGTAAAAGTAAGGTTATTACACTTATTACGATCAGTATGGCGATTTGTTTACATTGTTAGAAAGTCGGATTGACGGCGATTTTAGATCATGTGGTGTAAATATCATTTGAACGCGCTTGATTTACACATTATTAAAAAATTTACAGTAAAAAAATTGATTTATGAAGGAAAAAAAGGCATTAGATATTAGTGCGACGATGACAGTTGCGTTTCGTTCGCGCGACTGACTGTTATTGGAATCTTGGTTACGCATGCAGCAGTAAGAGCATGCGACTTTCAAATGTTTCAATCCCATGGTTGCGGGTTCAAAGTTTCCAAACCCCGGCTCGTACAAATGTCTTTTTCGGAACTTATGTGGGTACGAAATATACTTTGATATTTACCAATCGCTTTTCGGTGAAGGAAAACATCGTGACGAAACCGGATTAATACCAGTAAGGTCTAGTTTACTCTCTGGGTTGGAAGGTCAGATGGCAGTCGCTTTCGAAAAACTAGAGCCCGCCAAATCTTGGAACTAGTATTCAAAGTGAACCCTAGGCGGCTACATGAGCCGTGGCATAAACCGGTAAAAAACTACGAAGATAAATTGGGACTTTAAAATTTTGACTGGTTTTGTTATCGCTGTGATACGATTTTGGATCTCGAATTGCATCTCGCATGTGCGAGATATCTCTTCAATATCATAAATAAAAATTTAAAACCTGAACTTATAGTCAAATTGCCCGCCATCATGAAAAACAAATGCCTATGTTTACAAAAATTATAGCCACTCTTTATTTCGTGATCTTTAAATACCCCGTGGAAACTGTTCGAAAAGCAGATTGTTCATCAGGTGCAGACGTTCTGTCGTTGATTTACGGGACATCCTGTATGTGGAAGTGTCTGTGTACACAAGTTGACGAAACGTAGACACTTTTGAATGTTTGATGTAAATTCTACACCAGTCTGCACGTTAAGACATGAACAAAAGGCTCTTCATAGTTTCACAACACTTTCTATAGCTAATAGTGATTGCTAGTTAGGCGACCGGTTTTAAAAACAATAAAAATGTAATTACAAAACTCTTTAGTTTCGAATAGTTTCGATTTGCATCTTTCCCAAGCGTTTGCAATACTGCACAGTTAAAGGAAATTGTGTTAAAAACAATTCGATGAAATCAAATCCATCCATTGTTTTCACTGTGCCAATTAATACAAAATTAAAAATCGACAACCGTCGCGAATTACCACCAACTTCATAACTACACTCAGGTAAAACCTGTTTAGGACCGACATGTATGACAACAACTTTTGATCAGCGGCAAAATTATGTTTGCAAGCTACCGTTCTAATTAAACAAACCTTTCTGTGGAATCGTAAAACATCGCCGCTTGTCTTTTCAAATCGTCTCCCATTGCGTTTTCCTCACTCATTTTTTATTAGAAATTGGTCACTGTCACTTCATGAACGCACTTTATCCGGTGGGATTAGAGTGTGTTTTCGCGTATTGGGGAGGGAGGAGGCCAGTCGGTCGAACGTTCGACTCTCGCGCCTCTCACTTCGCACTGAGGACCTAGGTTACACGCGATCTCTTTCGCCCCCACTCGTGTCGGTATGCGTTCAATGATACGGCTGGGTGTTCATGAACCGGCTCTATGGGCGAGTGCTCGCTGCTAGTATATCTTGATCCTCACTTATAGAGTTTTCTGTCTTGGGACATCGGTTGCGAGGCGACAAACGAAGTAGCAGATCCGTTCGATCCGTTATATTATAAGGCAATCCACTGATATTATTTTAAAGTTTTATTTTATTTTATGTAAATTATAATATAAGCAATTATGCTGCTACGTAACGTATTTTTACTTCTCTCCTTAATGAATTGCCGGCCATATTACGTTTGGGCAATCCGTCAGTCTCCATAGTGATTACCTGCCGGGCATCCGAATAATTTCCCATACATTAATTGGCAGACCTAAATTAAAAGACGACAAATGTAAGCAGCTCTATACATACTACTATTGATCATGGTAGGTAAAAACTAATTTACTTATTATATAGGGTCGGTGTTATCTTCCATGATAACACAAATGCATTTCCATTATGGGGTCGATTACTAACCATCACTACAACTCTACGTCATCTACATTTACCATTCCATTACATTACAATTCTACAAGTGCGGTAGTGCCATGGTAGAGATACAAGCAGACCGTGCTGGAAGTTTTAGCCACTTTTGTCACAAATTACAAGTGCGACAGAGAGGCAAAACTTATAGAAATAAAAAATATTTATTTGGCTTAATACATTAAAGAAAGAAAGAAAGAAATAAATAAATTTATTTGTGACGATCACAATAAACAGACATAAAGACAAAACAATATAAAAAAGTAAGTTGTGTGTGCATTACAAGGTTATAGTTAAAACAATAGTTTACACAGCTAAACAAACCAAAAGGGATGCCACTCAGCATGAGGCGTGACACATGTAAGTGTAATACGACACTGGTTTTTAAGGCACACACAAAAACATACCGCAAAAATGCTTCTTTTCAAACCTCGTTTGTGGATCGTGGTAGGCCTGGCCCGCAACCCGCAACCGTAGACAGAGTTGTGTTGTGAATAGCGATTGCAATGCTTGACATTTGTTTACCATTGTTGTGGTCCTGCATTGTTAAAAGCATGTATTGGCACGCATTTGCGGTAATGGTATTAATGAAATGGACACAGTGAAACTTTGAGATATCTCGGAAACGCGGCTTTATCGGTTAGTGCCTACTAGAGAGAGTCAGAATGGCGGGTCATATCTACCAAATATAAGAAAGAAATATACCAAAATTTAGTACCACTATTTAAAAAAATAGTACCTCCGCGTAGTTAAAGTTATTACGAAAATTAGTTACACCCAACCTAGTCAGAATGGCGGTATTTTAGTTTGCAATGATCCCATAGGTTTTAATGAATGTTTTTATTTTAAATTTAGTATCTAATTGGTATAAGTACCTTTATAATCAATAAGGACTCCGGCATTTTCATTTGTATTTTTCGAGTTTTTTTTTTAAATTTTTTCTATAATAGTTCTATTTCATCTATTGTGTCATTTTGTTTTACAAATATAATGCCAATCGTGTTCGTTTTCGGTAATGAAAAATATAGCATGACGCATGGAGATCGGACTAAACCTGAAAAGGCCTCGTTTACCCTCAGGGGCCATAGGGCTCTCAGGGTTGAAACTGTTGAAAGTTCAGAAGGCAATCGCTTTAAAAACTATTGCCAAATCTATGAAATGTTGCTAAGCGCCTGAGCGTTGGCAAAATGAAGTGAGTGATAAATAAGGTCTCGTTGAAAAAAATCACCGTGACTGAATTTCGGGATACGACGTTACAAAATCACGGTGATTGTTCGTTCACTCCTGTCGTCATCTTCATCACTCGCATCGCAATCACGCGTATTAAAACAGAATCTGGTACAACGCTCGTCGTTGCTCCGGCTAAGTCGGCACTGGTCGACCACCGACGCCGTACCAAGTGCAAAGTGCGAGTGAGAGAAAGTGATCGACGTCCTCTCACATTGATGAGTGATCGCAGTGACAAAATCACGTTCACTTCACATATCACTGTGACCTGTGTGTGACTCACATAATTTAAGAGTGGTGCCCGAGCCGCGAAGGTGACAACACCCACTTTGTCTGTCCGACGATGACTGCCCGATGCAGTCGAAACATGTCACGCCTATTGTCATAAAAATAAGTGAGTGTTAACCGTTGCAATTTAATATCACTGTGACTTTTAAGGACGCTTTTCCCACCTCTATAGCAAAACCCAGGGGAAAATAAAAACTAAAATAAACTCTGAAAGATAAAACAACTAAGTAATAAACAAAACAGGTGCCTCATTAACTTTACGGGCAATGATAAGAAGATAACTGGTTAGGAAATTGCATAATAATCAATACACATTATGAACCTAATGTATTCAGCAATAAGGTTCAAAATGATAAAACGTTGATTGCATTAATTAGCTTCCAGGGATTGTCAGTTTAAACATTGACTAACTTGGGTTTTTCTTTGTTTCTTTTCTGACAACAAGATATCTTAGTGATGAAACTTATGATTTCAGGAAAATTGTAGTCACCAGCACAGGATCTGCCAAGGTGTTCAAAAGCATCGGAAAAGCACTCAAATTACGGAACCCTATAAATAGAGGTCTGTTTAGATATTTATGACCACGATAGCGGTTGATAAGGGTGATTTATGATTGAATTCTTATTTTAGTAACACCTTATTGACAACCAATAATGAGTACAATTTTACTCCAAAATTGATTTATTGTTTTGAATGTAATCTGAATGTTTTACAGTTTACCTAACCTAACACCTACCTAAATTTTACTATTTTGATTTGACTCATATTTATAAAGTTTACATACGCTAAATAAATGATTATTTACGTTATAATTAATACAGGTGTCACATTTTTGTAAGTCATTATTTTACAGTTTACTTAAGTAAATTTTACTATTTTGATTGAATAGCTCATATTTATCAAGTTTTATATTAATCAATTAGATTATTTACATTGATATATGATAAGAGATTTGTGTATGAAAGTGCACATTATTTATGAGCATGTAATTTTCAGTAGCATTAATTTTTAGCTCTTCACTTTATCAGAAACAATACTTACATGTAGATTACAAGGTATACATATAATTGTGTACCTATGTGTGACTAATGGAACAAAACCAACATTTAGTAATGCAGTAGTAAGACAAGAGTTAAAAGCATGCCGGGCCATGGTTGCTAAGAAAATTACAAAGCTGTATACAATATAATATGACAATTGTTGTCTCAAACATCATTCAACATCATTTAAATTAGACAGCTCTATTATCTTTGTTATCAATGGTGTATGTAATCTTTAGAACTAGAGTCCTGCCGGCTTCCCTTGCATGACCCAATTCGGCACACTTTTCTTTACAACTCATAGAAAAAGCAAGCCATACCACATCCGGTTTGGCCAAAGAGCATTTTGACGCTCCGTCAGATTTTTATACACCAATATAAGAGCTATCCCACCCCATATAATAAAACTACTTCGGAAAAAAAATTCAATATCCATTGTTTTAAAGTAACAAAATTCAAACAAAAAAAATGCAATTCTATTCCAAATAAAGAGTTTCAATTAAATTGCAGGCTATGGGACATATTTTTAAGTAAGTTGCATGAACCCATTATTTTACACTTCACTGTAGATACCACCTCTGTTTAGTAAGTGTTCTAGAATGCTTCCTATAATCTTATGGCACATGGGTTAGTCACCAAAAAATGATAGGTTTAATTTGGCAACCACACTAAGCATACCCAGTGATTAGTCATGTAATTGTCCCTAAAATATAGTGTTTGATATACTAGATTGCACCCAAACTTCATGAGTAGGCCCTGTTGCACTTTTAATTTGCACACAACAACACCTGAAATTTGAAATAAATAAATTGAACTGGATTATATTGAGCCAACTTACCCATTTCCAGCATGCAATGGTGTATATTCATAATTATAATTTTGCTGTTTTATCATTAAACTGCACCTTTTAAACACTATACACATAAAAATTAAGATAATATGGTAAGGCTGTACTCTGTACGCAATATGGAAAATTTCGAGCAATTTTCTTTCGCGGTTTCTTTAACTCGCCCGACTCGTATCTCGTATGTTGTTCTGTTTACGTTGACGTTTATTTCATTAACCAATCAGAAGAATATTTACGAACTTCAAACTTGTTTTTTGACATTATGATTGGCTAAATTGTTTAGAAATGTGAAAGTAGCGTCGTTGTCAACACTGTCACTGTCACTAATGTCAGTTCTATGAAACGTTTAGTTTCTGCATTGTATGGAGCGGGTATAAAATCCGCCAGTGCGCGATAAATACTCGTAAGCACCGCGTTAAAAAAGCGCTTACGTGTGAACACTGAACACATACATGGGTATGCATTTGTCTGAATCGAAAACTGTTTAACGCGCATTGAAAAAGCTCCCTTGCGAATGACCCCTTACTCTACTATAATGCCTCCACTACATATCGACAGTGGAAATTTCAAATGTCGTAAGTCCAACCCTTTAACATGTCCTTTAACGTGGTCATAAATATTTAGGTAACATGTCGATGTATAGACGGATTCATCGGCAGTTGGCCATCCCCGGATGTGTGAACAGGGAAATTTGCTAATCTGTGGCACACTGACACTGGAGTTTAAGAGGAACTTCCTCCAGCTGACTATTCGACTGTACCGACGTTTTCCCGAAGGAAATGGTATATGGTGGGTATGGGGATTTATCAAAAAGGAGTGGACCAACAGTTTCATTGTGAGCAACGGGTGGGGTAAAAAAAAAGGTAGGTAATTATACTAAATGTTGACATAAAAAGGTAGGTATAAAAATACTCTGTGGTGTGATATATTGACTGACGATTTCTGTGGAGAAAATAAGGTCAGACTATACCAAAGGGGGGCCGATTTTGGGACTTAGTTTTTTTTTTTTGAAAAATGCAAAAAACATAGGGGTTACAAAAGACTTAGAATAATTTTCAAGATTTTGATGAAATAACCACTTTTTTCTTAATAAACTTTTCTCTGAAATCAAAAATGGCTGAGTTAGAGGCCTTCAAAGGTTGAAGTTTTTGAAGGGACTTGTAAAATTTTCATCGAGAGTGGTGTCATTATAACAGTATTTTTAAATGATTGTAATGTGTAGATGGCGTCAAAACAAGCATCTTTTATAGGAAAAACTTTTCTCTAAACTTAAAAATGGCCGAGTTAGAGTCCTTCAAAGGTTGATGTTTTAAAATGAGCTGGGAGTTTTTACTTGCTCGGCTCGCGCGCTGTAAGGTCGCAGTTCTACCTAACACTCCTCCTCGCTTCGCTCGTCGTCGTACCTACACCGACCTTCCTTAAGGTGCCATTCTGTAAAGCATTTTTTATTAAAAAAAAGTCGGTTTTGGCGCTTCGCCGGCCGCTGCCGCGGCACGCTCGCTTCGCTCGCTCGGCTCGCGCGCTGTAAGGTCGCAGTTCTACCTAACACTCCTCCTCGCTTCGCTCGTCGTCGTACCTACACCGACCTTCCTTAAGGTGCCATTCTGTAAAGCATTTTTTATTAAAAAAAGTCGGTTTTGGCGCTTCGCCGGCCGCTGCCGCGGCACGCTCGCTTCGCTCGCTCGGCTCGCGCGCTGTAAGGTTGTTTTGACGCCATCTACACATTACAATCATTTAAAAATACTGTTATAATGACACCATTCTCGATGAAAATTTTACAAGTCCCTTCAAAAACTTCAACCTTTGAAGGACTCTAACTCAGCCATTTTTAAGTTTAGAGAAAAGTTTTTCCTATAAAAGATGCTTGTTTAGACGTCATCTATACATTACAATCATTTAAAAATACTGTTATAATGACACCACTCTCGATGAAAATTTTACAAGTCCCTTCAAAAACTTCAACCTTTGAAGGCCTCTAACTCGGCCATTTTTAAGTTTAGAGAAAAGTTTTTCCAATAAAAGATGCTTGTTTTGACGCCATCTACACATTACAATCATTTAAAAATAGTGTTATAATGACACCACCTCGACCAAAAATATTCTAAGTCCCGGCCCCCCCTTTGCTACAGTCCAACCGAAAATAATGTAGGTAGGTACTTACTTATTGCTTCAGAGTACATATTTCCATTGCCATTATTTAATTGTGTTACAGATTTTTTATAAACTACTAGATAGTGAAAGTCCAGTTAAATCACAATAGGTAGTATACTCTTTTCTCAAATGAATGAGAATGCGTAGGAAAGTGAAGAATATTATTGCTGGTGTTCATGTTAGGGAAGTGTATTAGAAATGAAAATATAATAAATGTGTAAGTAAATGTAAATCATTTACTTAATAGCATGTTGTGTTGTTTTACAATGTGAATATTTCTGACCCTTGCATCGTACCCAATGATGCAACCTATTTGGGCGTAAGTTTTTCCTCATTCCTTTCCTAAATGGACTTTGATACCTACTATTACTTTCACATCCGCATGGCCTGTAGGACTCTTTCTTATTCTCGGGTAAAAAGGAAGAAAATAATGTATCTTAATTACTTTTTGTTATTTTGGGTGTAGATTTCATCGAATCTTCCAATGGGTGCTATGCTTTGAGACGCAAGAGTCGGCAGACTATTTTATATAGAAAATGACACACATTTCCAGTTCGGTTCATTAAATAGTCAAATGTGCTATGAAATAAAACATTAGGTACCTACAAAGGTAGGTACTTATTCTAAAGCCCCTCATTCACGGCAGTCCGCCGGCACCTCCGGCACGTAATATAGCATCGTGAATGTCGTTGCCGGATGCGTGCCGTACGGCAACATCCTGCTAGTAGGCGAATACGCGAAGACTATAATGACCCCTAAACACAACATAACTCACAAGTCGATTTTTTTTTGATTACCTATTAGAGTACACTTTAGACTAATCGAGAAAAATATTGTCTAACTGTTTTAGATAAAGCTTTGGGTAAAATATAGGTATTTGTTACCGACGCGTGTAAAATCAAGGAAAGATTATGCAAGTCATATTTTCTATCTTCATATTATTGGATTAAACTATTTGAATGTCACCTGTCATTTTATAACAAATTTGTCGAAAGCTTTTTTGAAGCGAGAAAAACCTACATATTTTCTCAAAAAAAATACTTAAGTACATCCAAGTACCTGAAATGTGTTAAAAAATTATGCAGATAACGAATAGGTTCCATGTCTAACGTATTCATCAATAGTTTCAATTTATATGAAGAATTCAACTTTTAAGGTCTTCTGTTAACTTCAATAAAAATCTAGAAATTTTCAAGTTGGTACATTTTGTTCATTAGTATTATAGAAATGCATACACCGAAATTATAAGAAATACATCAATAGCTCTAAATTTTATGATCTTATCAGTTCGCATCATAATTCGAACTCGAAGAGATTTGAGCGGGATAGTCTATCGCGCTACGGCCCGTGCTGTGCAACCAATCAGATCACGATTACGCAACGCGTTTCTTACATTTCGTTTGTGCTACGTATTAAATTATGATCTGTAATGTAAATATTAATTTGTTAATTTTAAATTGTAATCCATATTGGTACCTAAAGCAAAATTGTTTTCTTCTTTAAATAAAATATTAAATGCACGCGTAGTATAAAATTATTTATTCAAATACTGTTTAATCACTATTTCTAAAGAAACCTCATTTAGACCGATATTAGACAGACGATGTGCCCTTTCAAAGGGTACGCAGTGAAAGACTTAGATTTTTTTTTAAACATAGGAGTCGTAAAAGACTTCGATTTTATTTTGACAAAAAGTGAGATATTCATAAGTAAATTTAAAAAACTTAGTTTTTCTACCAGAAGTAACTACTTGGTCAAATTTTCGATGGTTGTTGTGCTATAATGACACTTACTTTATATGGAGGAATCGTGTAGAACACGCTAAAATAAGCATGTTTTGTACGGACAGTTTTTATCTAAAATCAAAAAT
This sequence comes from Lathronympha strigana, assembly GCA_949128165.1. Lineage (NCBI taxonomy): Eukaryota > Metazoa > Arthropoda > Insecta > Lepidoptera > Tortricidae > Lathronympha > Lathronympha strigana. The sequence goes on along the minus strand of OX421907.1, from coordinate 5,219,416 downwards.
GGCCGACTTATTTGACCCCAAAGATGAACAATTTTAGATCTTACTAAAATTTTCGATGGTTGTTGTGCTATGATGACACCTACTTTTTATGTTAGAATCGTGTAGAGCACGCTAAAATAAGCATGTTCTGTATGAACAGCTTTTTTCTAAAATAAAAAAATGGCCGACTTATTTGACCCCAAAGATGAACAATTTTAGATCTTAGTAAAATTTTCGATGGTTGTTGTGCTATGATGACACCTACTTTTTATGTTAGTATCGTATAGAACACGCTAAAATAAGCATGTTTTGTATGGACAGTTTTTTTCTAAAATAAAAAATGGCCGACTTATTTGACCCCAAAGATGAACAATAATCTTCGACATTTCCCGAATAATGCTTTAATTTGATTCCTCTTTGTTATTAATGATTATTTTTTTCTCGTGTAGGAAATGCAATTGATATGAAATTATTGTTAGCTTATTATAATACTTACAACTGACGTTATTTAAATAATTATGCAGATTTTATCTGTATATAACTTATTACTGGCTTATTACTAGCTTGTGTAGAAATTTAATATCTTGATGACATTGTTTTAATCTTATTATGTTTAATTAAGTAGAGGAATTGCATTGTACTATTGTATGTTTGTATGTTTGAATTGCATGTTAATTTAGATATTCCAACACAATGTATATTGTTTGCTGAATAAATAAAATGAAATGAAATGAAATGAAACAATTTTAGATCTTAGTAAAATTTTGCGATGGTTGTTGTGCTATGATGACACCTATTTTTTATGTTAGTATCGTGTAGAACACGCTAAAATAAGCATGTTTTGTATGTTTTTTTTTCTAAAATCAAAAATGGCTGACTTATTTGACCTGAAAGATAAACAATTTTAATTCAAAGATTCAAAGTATTTATTTGCATCGAACACAGTATAGTGGGTCTTACAGTTAGAATTGTTAAGTCCAGTGCATTCAACCTGCATGCAGGCGTGCAAATATTTCGAATAGCGTGCAGTATTTACAGTACTATATACAAATATATTAACCTTTTATGTCTTAATAATTATATCTAAAATTATAAAAAATATGTCAAGATAGATAAAAATGCATGAAACAATGTGTAAATTATGAACAAAACCCAAAAATAAAAACAAAAAACAATTGTGGTAGGTAATGAATGCAAATGTCAATAAAAATTCAATATTAATAATAATTAAAATAAATATGTCAGCTATATTTAAACATAATTATTAAACGGGTCTAACGCGAATTAACTTGTTTACCTTATTTACCGACGTTTCGACACAGGTTTCACTGGTCATGGTCGCGGCTGACCGATGTCCCAGCAAAATGTCAAAACAGAGATTTGTGTAACTACCCAACGAAAAGTCTATGTAGAAATTTGGGGTAAACACACAATTTTTAAACTACCGACAAAACATGTTAATTATTGTCAATAGTCCGACACACGACACTCACAATATCCCCGCGCACATCCGAAGATATATCCCGTGGCTGCAACTTCTGGATCACTGGTCCCCAAGTTGGTGATAAGTTAAAACCATCCTCCCTATTAAAATTTCTAGGGTGTTTCTTGATTTCAATTGCCTCTCGAACTACTCGAGGATAATAATGGCGTTCAGTGGAGACAATTTTTGGTTTATGGAGTTCAATCCAGTGATTTACGCCAGATGTAAGAAGATGTTCGGCGATCGCGGATTTGTGTACTTGGCGACCCGTTTAATAATTATGTTTAAATATGTGTTCAAATCGCGAAAGTTTTAAATGTTATATGTCAGCTATATTCTAAATATTCTTTAACACTGTAGAAGCAATGGTCTAAAAGCCAAGAAGTCAATTTATTCTTAAATCTATTGCCTTGCAGGAATTTTATGTCAACAGCTAATTTATTATAAATAATTATACACATATTAAAAGCATTCTTATCATAAATCATTTTATGAGCACGTGGCTTGTATAATAAATCCATAATGTTTTGTCGGGTCTGTCTGTTATTCATAATTGCACCTCGCGTTTTGAATGAAGTTTGGTGGTTGTTTACAAAAATGCATATATCCCTTATGTACAAACACGGTAATGGCAAAATATGCCATTGTTTAATTAGGGGGACACATGGTGTTTGGTGGTTTAGGTCTTGCACCCGGCAGGAGCAGCTCCCGCCTTAGTCTACGATGGTTTTTTTATCCGTCCAAATAAGATAACTTCACAGCTGGCTGTTGGTTGTCACTTTAGACAGCGAGCGAGCGAAGCGAGCGAGCAAATCCTCCGGGGCAGAATCGACACGGATTTGGTTAGGTTAGAAGACTAAGGCGAGAGCTTCGCTTCCCTTATTAAAAATAAATAACCTGGAAGTCTAAGGCGGGAGCGAAGCTCTGCCCAAGAAGGTCTTGCTCGCTCGCTGTCAAAATCATACCATCAAAAATATTACCAAGACATAAAATTGCTCATCTTTTGGGTCAAATCAGTCGGTCATTTTTTATTTTAGAAAGAAACTGTCCTTACAAAACATGCTTATTTTAGCGTGTTCTACAAGATTCTACCATAAAATGTAGGTGTCATCATAGCACGATACCCATCGTTGTTGTTTTTTTTAAAAGCCTGTTTTTGTGTCCTACTGCTGGGCAAAGGCCTCCCCTCTCCTTATCCAATCCTCCCTGTGCTGGGCAAGATCCCACCAATACCGCTGAAACGCATCCAAGTCGTTCCGCCATCTCTTTCTCGGTCTGCCTCTGCCACGACTATACCGGGGATGCCAGCTAGAAAATTTGACTGTCGTAAAATATCTTCTATCTTTCGAGTCAAATAGGGTAGAGTGGGGACGATTAAAACAATTTGCCTTTAACCGTCTGTGACCGTCATATTTTTATGAGTTAAAAGATGTCCGCACAAAAACTTCATGGTTAGTCTGCCATGTGTTAGTAATGCCCTTACTGCCCGTGGTACACACAATGTTTTTCATCACATTTGCGAGGAAATAAATAAACTCTATACAGGTAAAGAAACAATAATGATAAGCGGTAGTGTAGTTGCACAGTCCACAGTACTCCGGAGTGACTACGTGCTGCGAGCGCGTGAGGGGCAGGTCCTCCGCGAGCTCCGGGCGGGCGGTAAAGTAGTATGAGAATCCTTTAAAACCATGGGAATAATACAGCTCTTTAAGTGTAAGTATGCTTACATATAAGATCACCATTTACGAGCAGGTGTGATGAAAAATGTATTAATATGCTTGACATATGTGTTATTATTTGTCAAAAATATCAAATCAACATATAAAACATTCTGTAACAAGTGTTGCTATATGGCGATATACCAAAATAAAATAACATATTATGTTTTTATGTGACATAAAACAAAGTAGTTGTGCTCACCGCATCAAAATCAGTTTAGCCAAACGCGAGATAATCGTGTACAAAACAAACATAAATACAAACATACGGGTCAAACTGAGAACCTACTTTTTAAGAAGTCACATATTTTCAAAAAATCAGTATAAAAACATCGAATATCTATAATTTAACAACTAGGTCAAAAACTACACAAGTGAATAATATTGTCTTCTCTTACCGCGATTTTATTCATTGAAATTAAACACTGAAGAGAAGAGAAGAACGGATTAATCGCGTTTATTAACACCACGATCCTACGTTACGAGTACAAGTGAATTTGAAAAATGAAAGAACAAACTTGTGCATCAGAATCTTATATTATATTATATTCTTATATTATTTATTATTTTTTTCGATATTTGTTCCTGAGTCATGGATGTTTTCTATGTATTTGTATATTATATATATCGTTGTCTGAGTACCCGTAACACAAGCCTTATTGAGCTTACTGCGGGACTTAGTCAATTTGTTTAAGAATGTCCTGTAATATTTATTTATTTATTATTTATTTATATTTCGAAGTTCGTTACTTTTGGGGACGATTAAAACGCGAGGACGATTGAAACGTTTCAATTTGTTTCCGTCGTCCACACACCACATTTTTCAGTTCAAAGTCAAATATTATATATAAAAAGACTCGAACGCTGATCAACGGCTGTTAAAAACATTCGTTTATTATTAAATATAACACCTACATAATTTAATTCGTCAAAATACAAGAGTGAACGAAGTTATAAGAAAATATACGAAAACACAAATACTTATTTTACACCGCGTAAACCTGTTTTGGCTCGTGGATACTCCCGTAACGCACCGGCGCTCGAGTGGTACTGGCCAAGTATTCAAACATGGCTGGCCATGTTTTAAGAGTGATGCGTCAGACGCATAGATATTATAGTTTTCGAAAAATTTGAATAGTTTCAATTATAACGTGTTTCAATTGTCCCCTTTCTACCCTCAATCGGCCATTTTTGATTTTAGAAAAAAAACTTCAAACAAAACATGCTTGTTTTAGCGTGTTCTACACGATACTATCATAAAAAGTAGGTGTTATCATAGCAAACCAACCATCGAAAATTTAACTAAGATCTAAAATTGTTCATCTTTGGGGTCAAATAAGTCGGCCATTTTTTATTCTAGAAAAAAAACTGTCCATACAAAACATGCTTATTTTAGCGTGCTCTACGCGATACTAACATAAAAAGTAGGTGTCATCATAGCACAACAACCATCGAAAATTTTACTAAGATCTAAAACTGTTCATCTTTGGGGTCAAATAAGTCGGCCATTTTTTATTTTAGAAAAAAAACTGTCCATACAAAACATGCTTATTTTAGCGTGCTCTACACGATACTAAGATAAAAAGTAGGTGTTATCATAGCACACCAACCATCGAAAATTTAACTAAGATCTAAAATTGTTCATCTTTGGGGTCAAATAAGTCGGCCATTTTTTATTTTAGAAAAAAACTGTCCATACAAAACATGCTTATTTTAGCGTGCTCTACACGATACTAACATAAAAAGTAGGTGTCATCATAGCACAACAACCATCGAAAATTTTACTAAGATCTAAAATTGTTCATCTTTGGGGTCAAATAAGTCGGCCATTTTTTATTTTAGAAAAAAACTGTCCATACCAAACATGCTTATTTTAGCGTGTTCTATACGATACTAACATAAAAAGTAGGTGTCATCATAGCACAACAACCATCGAAAATTTGATTAAGTCCAGCGCACTAATTCTGGTAAAAAAACTAAGTTTTTGTTAAATTTACCTATGTATGAATATCGCACTTTTCGTCACAAAATTTTAAGTCTTTTACAACTCCATGTTTTTTGCACTTTCGGCAAAAAAACATCTAAGTCTTTTTCACTAACATCGACCCAGACTTTATCACACGACATTGACATTTTGATATAACTATCTTGCGTAAACACTCAGTTGTAGTCATATTATCGACATCATTGTTATGTTATTTGTTGTTATTGACAGACAAGTGAGACAAGGTGCAAATACAACGACCTACCGATGTACGTACCGATTCACCGAGAGGCAAAGGCGCCTGGCGCGCCGGCTGTGATGTGATTGGTCAAACCGCCCCCGTTCCGCGCGAAACACACGCGATATTAATTCCCGCGCGTAGCTTCGAGCATTTGAATTACGCCTAGAATTGATAAGATAATAAAAGTTGAATCTTTCGATGAAATCCTTAGATTTTCCGTATACATACTATTTAAATGATTTTGAACTAATGACCTTGACTTGAAAATTATGAGATTTATTTTATGGCTAGGAGATTTTTTTTTAAATTCTAGTGTCTACATAAATTTAAGCTATTGATGAATGTGTTAGAAATAGGCTCTAATAGTTATCTTTAATAATATTAAATGCATTTCAGTTACCATAAAGCACTTGCGTAATGTTTTCGAAGAGTAATATTTTTTTTTAAGTTTTCATATTATATTGAAATAAGCTCTGGTCAAATATGTTATTAAATGATAGGCGACGTTCAAATAGTTAAATACGATTATCTGAAGAAAAAATTTTCCTCTTGTATATTTTTTCCTTAGATTTAAAAGGTTGGTAACGAATTTTTTTTTAATTCCTAAAGCAATATCAAAATCTGTTATCTTTTTTTTTTACGCTTTGTTCTAAGAGTATTCTAACCGTCGACAAATAATATCGCTCTTGGGAGTTGTAAAATTTTATTTCCTTTACGTACCGTACTATATTGGGATCTGGTTTCCTCACGATGTTTTCCTTCACTGAAAAGCGGTTGGTAAATATCAAATACTATTTTGTACACAAGTTGGTACGAGCCGGGGTTCGAATTCGCTACCTTCGGACTGAAAGTCGCACGCTCTTACCGCTTAGCCATCAACGCGTCTCAAGTTTTTTAGTGGACGGCGGTTAAAGGCTCGTACCCATCGATAACTCATATTTTCCTCAACGCTCGAGGCTCGAGTCAACATCGCCGAATGTCCCAACAGGGTGTCCATAAACAGTAACCATGGTTGCTGTTACAGGATCTCAGAGAATTGGGTCACGCGTGCCTATGGCACCTACGAGAGGCATTTGTTGTTGTCGATTTAATATGTTTTCAGAATGTATCTCGGGGGCCCAGTGCAACCCTGTTTGGCGATTGTATTAGAAAAATGTGGAACGGCGGATGTTATATCGTGTCACACAAAAGTGGGTTGAATATTCGAGCTTTAATCAGTAAGTAGTAGTAAAAAAATATATTAGAGCGTCGGTGGCCCAGCGATATGACGTGAGACTTTCAATCCGGGTTCAAATCAAATCATTACCGATGAGTTTTTCGGAACTTACGTACGTAATATCATTTGATATTTACTAATCGCTTTTCAGTGAAGAAAAGATCGTGAGGAAACCGGACTAATTATAATAAGGCCTAGTTTACCCTCTGGGTTGGAAGGTCGGATGGCAGTCGCTTTCGTAAAACTGGCGCATACGTCAAATCTTGGGATTAGTTGGCAAAGCGGACCCCAGGCTCCATGAGCCGGGAAAACGCTAGGAAGAAGGAGTAGGTAATAAAAAAAACGATTTGTAACTTAATTACCAAATCGGCCAAGAGCATGTCGGGCCATGCTCAGTGTAGGGTTCCGTAGTTTATTAGTTCTAATTTTAAAAATAATGGCGGCCCGTCATATTTAAAATTATTCGTTCTTATCTGGAAAATGACTGAAACAATATTAATGGTATACGGGCGGGAGCAGAGGACCTACAACGGACATCCAAAATTGGCATTGACGGAATAACCAGTTTATCACCCGAATATGCAAGTGTGACAGAGAGGAAGATACAAATATTCGATCGTTCGATTTTTGTCATTGGCAGACTGGCGACTAAAGTGGAATGCGAGGCGAGGGCTGGCGAAGCGACTTCGCCCAACGTGCAACGGGCGCAACGGTGTCCCCGCGTACGCGCAATAGTTTCGATTCGTCCGGAAATCACTAGTGTGTGTCACAACTTCACAAGTCACCTTTGTTATCAGTAGGGAATGCAAAACCGGCTATTTTTGTGTGGACACAACCAGTTTTTTAACCCCCGACGCAAAACGACGGGGTGTTATAAGTTTGACGTGTCTGTGTGTGTAAATGTGTATGTGTCTGTCTGAGGCAACGTAGCTCCCAAACGGATGATCCGATTTTAATGCGGTTTTTTTTGTTTGAAAGGTATATCAGTCGAGAGTGTTCTTAGATATGTTTGGTGGAAATCGGTCCAGGTCTTCAAGGTCATCAGGTCGTTTGTTAGGTGTGATAGGAATGTTACACGCTCAGTTTACTTGCCAGCATAGGTGGGATCTGACATTTGAAACACTAATGTCTTCTGGAACCACTGAGCTGGTCTGCTGTTAGGGCACGAAGATAGGAGACGTAACCCTGGACTGCCCCTTAGTAAACCCATCGAGTTTGGGCTCGTTGGATTTGTCTTAACCAGTTCTCTTTATGTTTCTAATTGACGAGGACCTGGTTCTGGAAATGGGATGTGGCGGATAAAACCCTGGAATGCCGGAATGATACGGATAAACCGATTTATATTTTTGCTGAAAATCTAGAATGACCAAAGTTTAATCTTTATTGTTTTTCAATCTGTGCCATTCTCCCAGAGCCAGTTTGTCATGAGGATTGTTAAACAGCTTCCTTTGGTCGAGATCGCATATAGAGACCCCATCTAAACTTTTTACGCGGCTTAATAGACTTGCATAGACTTGATATAACAGACAATTTTAAAATAAAACACAAAATTACCCTTAAATTGCAAGAATAAAAGAAATTAAATGAAAGAATGAACTCGGGACGTGGTGCCACCTTTGTGTCGGAGGCATAACCGCTAATTTTGAACTGCAAATGGTTATCTTGGCCTGCTGTTGACCGTACGTATGAAATTTTTGATTAAATTTTGTCCCGTCGGGGGACGAGTAGATAGTCTGACATGCTTTAGTTGGTACTTACGTAGTGTTAAAAGTTATTTTTTGCTTTTTATAGGGTTTAGCATTTAACCTTTTCTCATACCTATTAATTGCGTAAGTACTTTTTTTGGGTCGGGGTTTTTTTAAATTTTAAATTTAATTTTTATTCGTACAAATCATAACCGGTTTTGCATTCTCTAGTTATCAGCATTACCTTTTGCGTTTTGCCAGCTTTTGCCTAGAACCCGCTTGACCTTATCCCAAGATTCAGCGCACTTACTACCTAGTTTTCATGCGACTACAATCTTACCCTCTCCGGACTACTCCGGAGGAAACCGGACCTGTTTAAGACTAATCCGGTTTAATATTGTCTTCTGTTACCGCGATTGTTATTCATTGAAATTAAACACTTTAGAACGGATTAATCGCGTTTATTAACACCATGATCCTACGTTTCGAGCCCTTTACAGCACTCGTTTTCACAGGGTTAAGATGATGACTGAGAGAATGCGAATTCTCCCCGTCAATCAAAAAAGTTACTTGTGCAAACTACCTACATACAAAAATATAAAAATAATTTAAAAATAAAAACAAAGGTTGGTCTACAATGCCCAGAGGGGCTTATAAAGCTAGTAATACATAGCCTGAAGGGCATTCTATAATTAAAACAAAAATGTTTAAACCCTGTGACGGATTAACATACATACAACTTACGAACGCTTCCCTAACTGGCTTATGGAGCAGAAAGAAGCGACAAGAAAACTACCCCATTTTGCCTCTTTTATCCGTTTTCAATCTTTTCAAACAAAGTCCACACTATGGTCTTCCAGTTCTGTGTCGTGCTTGATCCTTGATGAGATGTAAAACAGGATCCCAAGCTGGTGGTACCGAAAAGCCATCCTCTCTATTGAAATTAGGGACCTTCTTGATTTCAATAGCCTCGCGCAGCATCCTGGGAATGTAACGCTTCTCCTTGGCGAGGACCAGAGGTTTGTCAAATTTAATTGAATGATTAGGCTTATCAAGAAGGTCCCTAATTTCAATAGAGAGGATGGCTTTTCGGTACCACCAGCTTGGGATCCTGTTTTACATCTCATCAAGGATCAAGCACGACACAGAACTGGAAGACCATAGTGTGGACTTTGTTTGAAAAGATTGAAAACGGATAAAAGAGGCAAAATGGGGTAGTTTTCTTGTCGCTTCTTTCTGCTCCATAAGCCAGTTAGGGAAGCGTTCGTAAGTTGTATGTATGTTAATCCGTCACAGGGTTTAAACATTTTTGTTTTAATTATAGAATGCCCTTCAGGCTATGTATTACTAGCTTTATAAGCCCCTCTGGGCATTGTAGACCAACCTTTGTTTTTATTTTTAAATTATTTTTATATTTTTGTATGTAGGTAGTTTGCACAAGTAACTTTTTTGATTGACGGGGAGAATTCGCATTCTCTCAGTCATCATCTTAACCCTGTGAAAACGAGTGCTGTAAAGGGCTCGAAACGTAGGATCATGGTGTTAATAAACGCGATTAATCCGTTCTAAAGTGTTTAATTTCAACTAATCCGGTTTACTTACGCATTTTCATTAGGTAACTGAAAACTGAAAAGTTATAAATCAAATGACATTTCCCTCACAAGTTCTCAAAAGCGGATCTGCGAGCCGGGATTTGAACCTCCCCAATTCTGACAATACACAATTCTAGCAAAAAAAATGTACATCATCATCATCATCATCATTTCAGCCGAAAGACGTCACTGCTGGACATAGGCCTCCCCCAAAGATTTCCACAATGACCGGTCCTGCGCCACCCGCATCCAGCGGACTCCTGCAACTTTCACCAGGTCATCAGTCCACCTTGTGCCCCCACAGTGCCTACCCAAGCTGCGCCTTCCGGTACGCGGTCGCCACTCGAGAACCTTTCCGCCCCAACGGCCATCGGTTCTACGTGCAATGTGCCCCGCCCACTGCCACTTAAGTTTAGCGATTCGGAGAGCTATATCGATTACTTTGGTTTACCTTCGTTTTGTCGACGAACTTTTTGCCTAATTTCAGTTTGCCTAATACCACTTGGTATACTTATTCGTTTCGTCGAATTTTCATTACATCGAATTTCGTTTTGCCTAAAATCATTATGTCGAACGCCCGTTTCGTCTAACTATCATTATACCTAATTTCAGTTTACCTAATATTGTTTTGTCTAATATTCAATTGGTATAATTTTTTTTGGTCTAATGTATTTTTTTTTTCTGCCCCCCCTAATAATTGGCGACCCAATAGGTCGACTTTGGGAACATACTTTCTGATGTGGAGGCACGCTCGCTTCGCTCGCGTGTTGTTGGTCATAATTCAACCTAACACTCCTCCTCGCTTCGCTCGTCGTCGTACCTAAACTGACTCTGGGAACATACCTGGCTTTTTGCTTCCGATTATTGGGTTGGATTAGTGTCAATATTTGGCGACCACTAATTAAAAGTAAGTATTTTATCTCGCTCTTTACTCTGCCCTAGCCTAGAAAACTAACGAGCGCGAGCTAACCAATCCGGTCGGTCGGGTAAAAACAAAAGGTTTATTTCTTATAACCTGACCTTGCTTAAATATTTGCAATAATTATACATAGTGACCATTAGGCAAAACGACATTCGATGTAATGATTTTTGTGTGAAACGAGTTTATGTAAAATGACTTTAGACAAACCGTTGATTATACTAAACGTTTTTAGGCGAACTGAAATTAGGCAAAAAGTTGTTCGACAAAACGAGGGTATACCGATTACTTTGGTTCTGCTGCGGATGGTCTCATTTCCGATACAATCTCGCAGAGAGACTCCTAGCATAGCCCTCTCCATTGCCCTTTGGGTGACTTTGAGCCTTCTTATGAGGCCCATTGTAAGCGACCACGTTTCAGTACCGTATGTCATCACTGGCAACACACACTGATCGAAGACTTTCGTCTTCAGGCACTGCGGAATATTGGACGAAAAGATGTGTCGCAGCTTCCCGAACGCTGCCCAACCGAGTCGGATTCGACGATTAACCCCTTTCTCGAAATTGGACCTACCTAACTGGACAGTGACAGTGAGGAAAAAAATTTACAATGGACCGCAATCAACTACGTATCTCGTATCTCTGGTTCTCCTTTCGCTGCATATGATTTCTGGTTTTACGAATTTCGCATTTACAAACCCTAAAGCATTGAGGCCCAACATAAATAATATTGTGAAGTTAACACGCTGTGAGTGATAGTGATGGTTAATAATAGCTAAAAGGTAAGCAGACTGGAATTAATTATTAATTAGTTTAAACCCTGCTTTGATTACGGATCACGGCTTTGTTATAATACCTACTTGTTATACTGTGATGCGGGTATAGGTACACCTGTCATTACCAGGCAGAAGGTTATGCAACGTGGAACATAAACAATCTATAATGGAAAACGTGTACCGTCTGTGGCCCATAATAGTAGCAATAAATTGAATCAAAGGTTGTACTCAAATCTAAAAAAAAATATCAACAATTTTTAAAAATGTTGTTGGTATTCAGTAGCCTTTCACGTATTAGGTACATCATTTTATGGCTACACTTGGGCAGAAATCGGCTACGCGTACGGAAAAAGGCACTTTATGGCCAGGTGTGGCATAATAGTACATTGTGATACACGTGTGCTATGATGGTCATTATACACGAGGCGGTATTGTGGGCGCGAGCTGAAAGGGAGTGCGCAATAAGGAAGCCGATGTGTATAATGACCATGCACACACGTATCATACGACATTTTTCAACACACTTGTAAGTAAAAATCAAAATTTAATTCGAGGTTATTAACTTTTGTTAAATACGTTAACTTAATTGTCAGAATCATGTCAGAATGCCTACATGGTAATTAGCATATGAGTTTCACTAACCTTTATTGACTACTTGAAGCTTCTTGCGATGCCTTTTCGACGTCGGTTGATGACAATATTTTACATTTTCAACTAATAAATCTCGAAGCTAAGGCATATCACTACTAAGTACAACTAAATTTTCACGATAGCACCCGCGTTTTGTAGTTTCAGAGGAGCCTAATCCACATATTGTTATAGTTTTACTTTTAATTCTCTTATAGTTGCATTTTATCATAATAATAAAGTGAGAAAACAATCAAAAATGTTTTACGTAAATATATAAGTTACCGCGGCGCGCCATTGGTGTATTTTTTTCTAATCGCGTTGCGCGCGTAAATTTGAGGCAAAGGCCCGCCAAACAGCCAAAATAAAAATAGTACATTACTGCAGAGGCCGTGAAGTAAGAGATTGAAGGATGAGTTTGTGGTAGACGGCCGAGGCGTAGACGAGGCCGGATTAAACAAGTCCTGCAATCTCTCTTCCGGCCGAGGCTTGTATAGTGCTTTTCTCAAACATTGTAAGGAAATATTAAATTTAAAACAACTACTAGGTAAATAGGTTAATAAGGAAAAAAAAGTTTAATTTGCCAACTTTTTTATTTTTTAAATATGCAATTTGAATTAGCTATTCAAGCACCATGTTTAACCGCACATAAATATACATAGAAACATAGAATTTGTTTTTTTAATATCGCAAGTATCTAGTGGTCGTTGGCTGTATGTAATTTTTCCTTTGTCAGTTTAGTGTTAGTACGCAAATTTAAAAAGTTAGAGCAGCGGACAATAATGTTTCGTTCATACTTACGCCATACATTACTTCACGGCCGCCAGCCAAGAAGTAAATGGGGGGAGCCGTAAACAAGGAACTTCATGTCTTCATTTCGTGACATAAATGCATACATTTACGATCATGTTTGAGAAAATGAAATTATTTATGTTTGAAGCACAAATTATTGTGAATTTTGAATAATTTAATACAATTTCACTTATATTCAATAATTCAGAAGGTTTTAATCCATGTATTCAACTAAATACGGAGATATTCATTTTTAAGGCATAAGTTATTATGCGGCTAAAAACAGTGTACTGTATATGAAAAAAAAAAAACTTTCCAATCCGACAAAATTTGAATGCATTATCTGTGTACGTAACTTAGTCTCGTAGGGTACAATCTTAATTTGATGGGGTTATCTGATTACAACACTAGTTCAATAATATAATGAAAAAGCACGCGTATTTAATATCTAGGATTATGAGCCTAAAAGCGGTACGATAAGAATAGGGCTGCCATCCGTCCGGGTTTCCCCGGATTTGTCCTAGTTTGGAGCCCGTCCGGGGAGCGTCCGGCCCGGATTTTTAAAAGCGTCCGGGGTAAACCCGGACATTTTTGGGTTTAGGTCAATCCCTAGCAAAAGCATATTTTTTAAATTAAAAATTGATTTCTTTAGTGTCCGGGGAGAGACCGCGAGTTTAATGAAACGTCCGGGTTTTCTAACTTTTTTGTCCGGTTACGGCAATGTACGAGATGGCAGCCCTAGATAAGAACCTCGTTACGAGCAAGTGTGTTGAAAAGATTATTACGCCATACATTACTTCACGGCCTACGGCCAAGAAGTAAATGTGGGGAGCCATAAACAAGAAACTTCATGTCTTCATTTCGTTACATAAATGCATTATGCGGCTAAAAAACAATGTAGGTACTTTGTTTGAAAAATAAAAGTTTCTAATCCGACTACCCTAAAAAAAAATTATAACCACTTTTTATTTTACCACTTTGTTGGCGTGACTGATATACATATTCGTACAAAATTGCAGCTTTCTAGTACTTACAGTCACTGAGATTATCCGCGGACGGACGGACAGACAGACAGACAGACAGAGTGAAACTATAAGGTTTCCTTGTTGACTACGGAACCCTAAAAATAAGATTTGTTTATCTTTATATAATGGCTATATGCATATGTCCTAAGTTAGTAATTGTAAGAAATTATGTAATTATTTTTATATACTTACCTATGTAACAATATATGTAATTAGTATTAATGGTTCTCGTGAAAATAAACAAAATTGATATTCTTAAGGGTTCGGCTTTTGGGGCCCTATCCGTCTAACCTTTAGCGGGAGGCTACCAATCACCACAAAACAAGTTTTATGCCTACAGGCACAGAATAAGTAAAAGTAACAGGCAATGACTGTAGGCATAAAACTATGATATTTACCAAGGTTGACGTTTAATAACTTGCGTCTTATGACTTGAATGAGCCGCTATACGAGCAGTCGAGCGCTCGTCATGTCGTTTTATTGTTGTTTTTAGGAATATCCCGTATATTACGGGTGAGATCGTAATGTCATTATACCTGATGACAAACTCGCGTGTGGTGGGATGAAAGTGTAACAAGTAATGTCGTAAAACAAATACGGATTGGGATTTACGCATCATCTTTTGGTACAGACTGAATTCAGGTGTTGTTAAAGAAACAAGTCGCTAGGTTACGTAGGCATAGGTACACATAACCTCTCTCCTTTTCTTCTTCGTTAGCGTTTTTCCGGATTGTGCCATGGCCCAGGGAGCCTGGAGTCCGCTCTGGCAAGTAACCCCAAGATTTGGCGTAGGCGTTAGTTTTGCGAAGGGGCCTTTTCCTCAACACCGGGGGCAGTCCTAGACGCACTGCTCAACATCACACCACTCCACCTGCAAGTGCAAAAGGAGGCCAAGCAGTGCGTCTACAGAATAAGCACGCTAAACAGGCCTAAACGGCGCTCTCAAGCGCTAACTCAGGGCCTGGGTTTTCGAGAACAAAACTCTCAGCAAGCCTTCAGATAACATGCATACCGAATGTCATTTCACCAGGCTGTACAATGTAGAAATACCAGAAAGACACAAATGGACCAACGACAAAATGTTTGTCGAAAAGAGAAGCCACATTTGGTACACGGAAAGTTGGAAAGATGGAAAAGTAGGATGTGGTATTTATGGTGAGAGGCCTAAGCACAGAGCTAGCATCAGTATGAGTAAACTGGCGTCAATCTTCCAGGCAGAAGCTCTTGCCACTAGCATATTATGCGTGGAAATCAATCTGGACAGAAACCTAAGAAACTACATTAACTTGGACAGTCAAGCTGCTCTGCTAGCACTAGACTAGAGTCCCTAGAGGCTAACTCTAGACTAGTCCAGAACTGCAAAAATAATCTAAAGACCTTGGCTAACACCAAACTAGTTACGCTTAGATTCGTATCAGGACATTCCAACATTGATGGAAACGAAGCAGCGGATGAACTTGCCAGAAAGGGCGCGGACATGCCCCCAGTTGGCCCGGAACCGTTTTGTGGAGTTACAAAACGAGAGGCTTATTCTCTGCTAAACAATCTAGAAAAGATGAGGGCAATCACAGAAAGGAAGTCCGTAAAAAGAAACACACTCGAAAGCTCTAATAATATGGTTCAACAACAAAATCACTAAAGAGCTCGTAGGGCTCAAGACGTGCAAAGCCTGTGCGGTGGTCAGAATTCTGAATGAGAATACTAGGCAAATAAATAAACAATAATTATTACCGGTAGCAGTCTACAGTTCACCGGGATGAGCGGCGGCTACGTGCGAAGTGCGCGTGGGGCGCAGGGCCCGGGCGGGCGGGCGGTAAAGTACTATAAAAATCCATTACAATCAGGGGCTGATTACAGTTCATTAAGTCTAAGTATGCTTGCATATAATATCACCATTTTCGAGCAAATATGATGAAACGTTATTTTAGATCGGTCTCGAGCAACCTGTTCACAAAATCTACTAACTGGGGATACCTAATATTAAAATTCATGCATTTACTAACTAATCCTACTGTAAATCCATACTAATATTATAAATGGGAAAGTAACTGTGTCTGTCTCTTACCTCATCACGCTAAGACCGCTGAACTTATCAAGATTAAATTTCAAATGGGAATAGTTTGATGCAGACGAAGTCACGGGCTTAAGCTAGTTACAAATATTTAGAATTACCTATTGTGTTTTAGAGGTGAACCTGGAAGGTAGGAGTATAAAATGGTGTAGGTACTCGGTTGTTCTGATAGAATCATAGAATTTTACAAGATGACCTCACTCTCTTCATAAACTCTTCATAATGCGGTATATGAGCTGTAAGTCTGTGTGCCCGCGTAACTGTGCTACCCCACCTTCCCCTAAATATATTTATACTCGCGAATCTCAAGCAATTTATCAAGATCTATATTTAGGCAGAACCCTGCAATTTGTACGCGTGACTGGCACTAAGTGGCGAAATTAAAAAAGTTTTGCACACGGAAAGCGTCCCGAATTTCCGCCATAGAAACCCCGTAAGTGCACCATCAAACTTTTCTATAAGTATGAGTACTTGGTGCAGGTCTCGGCGACAGCCATTTTATCATGACTACTAAATGGCGTTATCGAATTGGAACTAAAAAGTCAGAGCAAAAGTTTGAATTTTGGAGGAATGCAGCGACATCTATAAACCGCAGTTTAATGCTTCAAGTAAGACGAGCTTCCCTTTGACGTCTCTTTTCAAGTATTTAAAAGAGACGCCAAAGGGACATATTACCGTACAAATGATTCTACTTTTTCCGGGGGAAACGTGCACATGAACACAGACGCATTTCTCACACATTACATATAAAAAAACCCTAATAATCTGTAGTGACCACACTAATAACAAAAACAATATAGAAAAGGATGGCGTAGGGATGTTACGGAGGTTCGGTTTCGGCTCCGATATACCGAAACTTTCGGCTGAATTCACACCTCCGGCTTCGGCTTCGGTTTCGTCTAATTTCAAGCGGAGGTTTTAACGGAGCCGAAAGTCAGCGGCCGCGGCGCGCGGCGTGTGCCTAGGCGTACAAACAGGTTTTGACTTGTCTCCCCGGGAATCACCCCACGTGTTTTACGCAGGTGCAGGGTGAACACAGGGTTGTCTAATACCTACTTCTACTAAAACTAAGGCAGAAATTTCGCCTCCAGTTACACAAGA
Source organism: Lathronympha strigana (assembly GCA_949128165.1). NCBI lineage: Eukaryota > Metazoa > Arthropoda > Insecta > Lepidoptera > Tortricidae > Lathronympha > Lathronympha strigana. The sequence continues at coordinate 5,202,208 of OX421907.1, read as the reverse complement.
TTCAATGGGAACGAAGTCCACTTCTCAGGGAAACTAAATCAAGATTGTCAATTTTGTTTGCAATATTTTCCAGACCAGACTACTCGACAGACTCACTCGCGTTGTGCTAAGTTCCACCTTCACCTCCGGCTCCGGTTTCGGGTTCGGTTTCGGTTTCGCTTTTAGGTTCGGTTTCGGTTTCGGATACGCTTTCGTTAAAACAAATTTAAAACCTCCGGTTCCGGCTTCGGTTCCGATAAAACCACCTCCGTAACATCCCTAGTGACGACCCCATCGCTCACTGGTTTGACCGGTGCAATCAGTCAACCCAGGGCAACTTGTGGCGAGAGTAGCGACCTCACGCCTGAGCGCTCCTGCGGGACTCTTTGTGCGAGGAAGCCACCAGTTACATTAACCAGACATTTCGCGATTTCTCCAAAAAACTTGCGTGCGCTGGGGACCCATAAACCTAGAGTTTCGGCCCCTCGAGAAAATGGTACTCTCTGCCTAGGCTCTTTTACGTACCTATTAATTTCCAACTTCTTGGCGATTCGCATTCGCCTGTATTTTACAATAACGCAACCCTGGGAGTTCGTGCTATTGACCATTGTATTGAGAAAACTATTGTTGCCGTAGGTCCGACAAGTTTGATTCGATAAGTTTGATAACAATAAAACTCATATCTCATGCTGAGAATAAGGTTTCATGAAAAAGGTTGGAATTGATACAGTTCCGCACAATGAAGTTTCATGTAATCAAAACTTTATAGTTATAGCATGTCCATGGCCCATATTACGTTACCAAATATCTTTGATCGTAGATCTATATATGCCTCCCTTTTTCTACAACGCCAAGAAAAAGAGCGGCATATAATCTATGATCAGAGATATTATCAGAGGTATGATCCTATATGATATAGTGTAAGTAATATGGGCCCATGTCCATGAGGCGAATGCTCCAAATATCACGTGCCAACGTCTCAATTCTCAACGAACTATAGATTAAAGAAAGGCTGTCTGCCATCGTACAAAGGAAAATCCTCACCTACTCCTCAGATGTTCAGACTCTGTAGAGAAACTGGTCGTGCAAGGCCGAAATTTAAGATCGCGATCCGTCCGCCAATGCGATGGAGAACAGATTAAGGCACTAACAAGTGTCAATAAATGTGCTCGAAACTCAGGCCAGGGGGAATTGGAGGAGAATTGTGCAATGTGCCACCGCCAAACCGCACGGGTGATCACGACAGCTCTGCCAAGAGCTTATACATCGTCTTTGACAAATACTTTATTTTATACAGACAATATTAAATACATTACATACAAATAGATTTATATGAGGCATAAATATACTAACAACAAAAAAGAGATACTTCTGTCGTGTTGGTGTTTGATAATTTTATTTGATGTTAATAATATTAATCATTATACTATTTTGTACGTCGTAGCCAAGGTCCTAAATAAATATTTAAAAAAAAACTAACAAGTGCACGCAACCTCGCTTTTGGCCCAAAAATTACGTTCTGTGCCATAACCCCTAAATATCACAGCAAAATAATTTAGCTATGCTAAATGTTAGAACAATTTTCGTACTACCGTATCAGGACAACATTACGTGCGAATTTGAACTTTAATTATATACAACATTAGGTCGTGATTTGTACGAGATAGAAGTGAGATAGGAGGTTAAAAGAGTTATGCCTAGGCTAGCTAGTTAGCACGTACAGAGGGAAAGTTAAATGCTTACGTGCCAAGTTTGAAATGCGGCAATGTCGCACCTTCAGGCAATATGACGAGTTTATGTGTAGGCGTTAGAAATTTATTAAAATGCGTACGCACTGTAGACAGGAACAATCATCGTCATATACCGCCGAGTCCCGTATCTTTGCCTGAGCTACCTATCTTCGCCTAGTGTGAAAAGTTGAGTTTAACAGTGATTGTCAAATTGCCAAGTGGCCAAATATATCGCAACACACTTTTGTATCCAAAGGAGTAAGGACCGATGCATGAGCTTGGCCCCTCTAGCTGTCATTAAGAGCCTTATCTTATATACTTATAGTTTAATTTATTTACCGCTAATGATTCATAACGACAAAGTGTCGTGATTACCGCTGAATGGGTCAAAGCGAAGAAGAACTTGCTAAGCGATCGCCCTCGCTTTCAATTCAACTCGCTCGCATTTTGCCAGCGTGATAAGGCTAACTTAATGCTGAATGTACATATCTTATCTTATCACAAACAACACAATGTAATGTATAATTTTGTACATTGACCTTTGTAGGTTCACATACCTGTTTGTTTTATTTGGTTTTATTCGCTTACAATACGGATGCTTCCTGTATAGGTGGTCGAACTTGTTTACGTGGCAAAGGTAGTGTCAGTGTTTCCAATGACGCGGTGTTGCTTTGTTTGGATGCCTGTCCACACCACAATTGGGGCAACACCCCCCGTGTTCAATTCAATATTTTCGAGCTGCAAAAATATCTTTCGGTTGAATATGAAAGTGCGATAGAGTCGGAAATACAATTTTGGTTCGTTTCTCTAACATAACTCCTCTAACCCTTTCTTTTTATAAACTTAGGGGAAAAAAACTAAGCGGTACGTAATGTTTTTGATGGGATTTTTGCATCCCATACTTACATATACTGACATTGTAGTGTATGTATTGTAGATATGTACATGAGCTACATAAGTAATATTGTCTTCTGTTACCGCGATTGTTATTCATTGAAATTAAACACTTTAGAACGGATTAATCGCGTTTATTAACACCATGATCCTACGTTTCGAGCCCTTTACAGCACTCGTTTTCACAGGGTTAAGATGAGAGAATGCGAATTCTCCCCGTCAATCAAAAAAGTTACTTGTGCAAACTACCTACATACAAAAATATAAATACATTTTAATTATAGAATGCCCTTCAGGCTATGTATTACTAGCTTTATAAGCCCCTCTGGGCATTGTAGACCAACCTTTGTTTTTATTTTTAAATTATTTTTATATTTTTGTATGTAGGTAGTTTGCACAAGTAACTTTTTTGATTGACGGGGAGAATTCGCATTCTCTCAGTCATCATCTTAACCCTGTGAAAACGAGTGCTGTAAAGGGCTCGAAACGTAGGATCATGGTGTTAATAAACGCGATTAATCCGTTCTAAAGTATTTAACTACATAAGTAACTTAGTTATCGCGTGTATTTATATGGAATTTTAATTTCTATAATTTGAATTTTATATAACTTGGAAGGCTATTAATGAACTACTTACGTTTAAAATTTGGAGCTTCTGCTAGAAGTACCTCAGAATCTTGATGATGATCGGCGAATGAGTAAGTGACCAAATTAAGGAACTTAGACGTTCGATAGCTCTTAAACTACGAATTAAAATTAAATGTTTATGTAAATCTAAGTCACGTTATAGCCAATATGTTACTGAAAATTCAGGATTTTAGCGTTAAGCAGCGCGAAATTACAAGAGGTTAGGTTAGTGGCCTGAATGGCTTCGAGAGAAGGAAGGGTTTTATTTTCTTGACTTGTTAGGGGCACTGCCACGCAACAACATACTGATTAGGAGAATAATCAAAGTTCGCTCAACAAGTTAGCGAAAGTTAGAAAAATTACTTTGGCATTGTTTTCAGCAAATTCTGACCTTGAAGAAGTAGCTAACTACAACTACCTACAACGAAGTTGGAAACTTTCTGAAGACATTATTTGCCCGCTCATCAGCTAAACTTCTATTTCCATAATATCTTAAGGTAGGGGGATTTCATTCCACTTTTTATATTAAACAAATGTAGGTTTAAGAGTGACTAAACTACCCACTGGGCATGAACCTTGCAAAACACTTGCAGCAATATTGACCTGGATAGGATATGCAACATTGCAAATAAGGTTCCCATAAACATTAATGGAACAGAAATATCAAACATTTCGGAACATGACGCTTGCAATGTTTATGTAACTTACAAGTAACTTGCATTTGTAATATTGCTTAATAAACGTTGAATAATCCTTACACATTTAAGTTACATAAATTTTCATTTTAAACATTGCCATAGGCTTACATAGGCAACAAAATGGCAAGTAATTTATGTGATATTACTGGAACTAGCAAAACCTTACAGATGTAATGTTACAATATAAAAGTTATATTAACATTTCACTATCAATTTACTGAAACGTGCACTGTAAACTTTGCTGTAAGTTTTCTTATCCAACATTCTGAAAGTCAAAGTTACTATAACCTTTTCCTATAAACTTACTGCAACATACATTTCAAACGTTGCTTTAAGGTTCCATATCCAACCTTCTGAAAGCTATGGTTACTATAACCTTATACTATAGACTTACGAAAACGTACATTACAAACCTTACAGCAAGTTTTCATATGTTACAACATTCCAAAACTAAGATTACTTTAACCTGTTACAATCAACTTACAAAAACATACATTCCTAACCTTGCAACAAGTTTCCATATGCAATATTCTGAAAGTTAAGGTTACATCAACCTTTTACAAGCAACTTATAGAAACATACATTCCTAACCTTGCAACAAGTTTCAATATCCAACATTCTGAAAGTTAAGGTTATATCAACCTTTTGCAAGCAACTTACAGAAACATACATTCCTAACCTTGCAACAAGTTTCCATATCCAACATTCTGAAATTTAAGGTTACATCAACCTTTTACATGCAACTTACAGAAACATACATTCCTAACCTCGCAACAAGTTTCCATATGCAATATTCTGAAAGTTAAGGTTACACCAACCTTTTACAAGCAACTTATAGAAACATACATTCCTAACCTTGCAACAAGTTTCAATATCCAACATTCTGAAAGTTAAGGTTATATCAACCTTTTGCAAGCAACTTACAGAAACATACATTCCTAACCTTGCAACAAGTTTCCATATCCAAGATTCTGAAAGTTAAGGTTACCCCAACCTTTTACAAGCAACTTATAGAAACATACATTCCTAACCTTGCAACAAGTTTCCATATCCAACATTCTGAAAGTTAAGGTTACACCAATATTTTACAAGCAACTTATAGAAACATACATTCCTAACCTTGCAGCAAGTTTCCATATCCACCATTCTGAAAGTTAAGGTTACACCAACGTTTGACAAGCAACTTATAGAAATCATATATTCCTAACCTTGCAATAAGTTTTCATATCCAACATTCTGAGAGTTAAGGTTACACCAACCTTTTACAAGCAACTTATAGAAACATACATTCCTAACCTTGCAACAAGTTTCCATATCCAACATTCTGAAATTTAAGGTTACACCAACCTTTTACAAGCAACTTGTAGAAACATACATTCCTAACCTTGCAACAAGTTTCCATATCCAACATTCTGAAAGTTAAGGTTACCCCAACCTTTTACAAGTAACTTATCGAAATATACATTCCTAACCTTGCAACAAGTTTTCATATCCAACATTCTGAAAGTTAAGGTTACACCAACCTTTTACAAGCAATTTATAGAAATCATATATTCCTAACCTTGCAACAAGTTTCCATATCCAACATTCTGAAAGTTAAGGTCACACCAATCTTTTACAAGCAACTTACAGAAACATACATTCCTAACCTTGCAACAAGTCTGCATATGCAACATTCTGAAAGTTAAGGTTACACCAATCATTTACAAGCAACTTATAGAAACATACATTCCTAACCTTGCAACAAGTTTCCATATTCAACATTCTAAAAGTTAAGGTTACATCAACCTTTTACAAGCAACTTTTTTTTTACGTGGAGGAATGCATTTAGGCATCTCACCTAGCGCAGGTCCGGACCCGCACTAGCCACTAAACCATCCACGGTATGCCCATCTTGCAGCGTTGGTGACGGTGACACGGGACTGCCCTAGGCACACAACCGCGAACACCGCCTGCTGCGACAGCCGAAGCTGTCCCCTCCTTGAGGCCAAAGCCCCTGGAGCCGAAGCTCCCCCGCCTGAAAGTAGCGTGCAGGGCGACACCACACGCTGGTCCCTCATGAAAACCTCCACGCCGGGAGCGAGATGGAAAAACCCCGGGTTCCGCCCCCTCAGGTTGCCTTCGCGATTTTTTATAGAGGTGGTCATCCTCGCAGCCACCACGCCGGCGCCGGCCAGCAGTGGCAACCCCCGGTCTGTCATCATAGGCCCTCTGCCTAGACAGTGTACGGCAGTTTTATACAGGACAGCGGCATTCCTGTCGGCAGACCCGAAGGCCCCAAGCCAACACTCAGAAGTTCTCTCCCTCAATGAAAGTACTCCCTGTGCGGAACCCCCCAACCCCGCCTGACAGGATATTTGCAACACCAGTAAGAAATCCTTGGAATCTTCCAAGAGATCGCTTACCGTTGCCCCCAGGAAGCACCGTCCAGGAACCCTTCCCTTTTTCCCGGATCAACCGGATCAAGGAGAATGAGAAGAGCCCTGGCACTCGAGGAGGTTTTCCGTAGCAACCTGTTTCCTGTAGCTCCCCTTTACAAGCAACTTACATAAACGTCTGGGAGAAATCTCCAGATGAGTTGGGCATGCAAAACCCGGTTGGTTACCGTGCCAACAGTATGCATGAGTATTACCATTGACGGCCTCCTAGCCTAGTTGGTAGTGACCCTGCCTACGAAGCAGGAGGTCCCGGGTTCGAATCCTGGTCAGGGCAATTATTTGTGTGTTTATCACGAATATTTGTTCCTGAGTTATGGATGTTTTCTATGTATTTAAGTATTTATATGTATCTGTCTATTATATATATCGTCGCCTAGTACCCACAACACAAGCCTTATTGAGCTTACCGTGAGACTAGGTCGATTTGTGTAAGATTGTCCCATATTATTTATTTATTTATTTATTTTATTTATTTATTACCTGCACCTCTGACAAAAGAAAAAAACATTCCTAACCTTGCAACAAGTTTCCATATCCAACATTCTGAAAGTTAAGGTTACACCAATCTTTTACAAGCAACTTATAGAAACATACATTCCTAACCTTGCAACAAGTTTCCATATCCAACATTCTGAAAGATAAGGTTACACCAACCTTTTATAAGCAACTTATAGAAATCATATATTCCTAACCTTGCAACAAGTTTCCATATCCAACATTCTGAAAGTTAAGGTTCCATCAACCTTTTACAAGCAACTTAAAGAAACATACATTCCTAACCTTGCAACAAGTTTCCATATCCAACATTCTGAAAGTTAAGGTTACATCAACTTTTTACAATCAACTTACAGAAACATACATTTCAAATCTTGCTATAAGTTTCCATATTTCAACATTCAGAAACGGACCCAAATGACGTACATTCAGCAAACAAAATCATCCGAAAACAACACCTTACACATCAAAATTTGCCATTTTACATAAAAGTTGAATATTTTGACACTTGAAGAAAAATGGATCAAATCCAGGTGATCCAGCGTAAAACGGCTATTAGCCCTGATTCGCACAGACGACAAATACGGGGGACAAAAAACCCCGCGTAAAAAAAGCGTCTTCGTGTGAACACATAAGGTGCGTTCGACTAAGATCGGACAACGAGTAAGATCGTATGACTCGATTTCTGGCCTATTGCGGGGATTTTTTTGAATGATGGCAAGCTGACGTGATGCGTCATTTAATGCTGGCCCCACCTTCAGTCCGCTTTTGTTGCTCCGACTGACTAGTCGTGTAATATGAGCGATTAAGTAAAAATTTACCAAAACAATATTTTTTTGCTGTATCCGGAATTAGCCTTCCTTCGCCAGTTTTTTTATGTATAACTGGTAAATCTATGCACATTTTTACCTTTTTACAGGCTGCATAGTGTTTTTATTAAATTTGTGACAAATCTGTATAATTGAATTTACGATACGACACCTGTAGACGAAGATACGGTCTTATCCGACGTGGTTTAAGATCGGACGCTAATCGTCCGATCTTAAATCCTCAGGAATGCTCAAACTTTTTGCGAGTCACAAACGTATACAGTATGTTAACGGCTTGCGTGCGTTTATAAAAAGGGCTAATAACCTAAAATAATAACAAAGACGGATTTAAAATGCGTGTATCTATTTTGTATCCTCTTTTTTAGACCACTTTAGCACTAATTTCAACCTTACCACCTGGGGTCATTGATCCCTTCGACGGGTCATTGACACCACCAAAAAGATTGAGAACCACAATTTCTTCGATTTTGTGTACATGGTATAAGATCGGACGGAAAAAGTGTAAAAAAATTAAAACCGTGTCGGAAATGAAACTCCTGTGTACTGATGGCCAATTCTGATATATGTTAATTACAGGACAGCAACGTATATTTTCAAATACTTAACTCTTCGCTAATGGGAATACGAACTAACTTATAGGCTCGTCCGTTCTTACACCATCAGGTAAAAAAATCTTGTATTTTTTTTTTGTTTCTTAAATTTAAACACTCAGTACAAACGTACCCGAAGGTCTACAAAAATATGAAATTTTAGTGTAAAAGAATATTTCATTATGATCATTTCCTTATTTAAATTATGTCCGTATCTTACACACAAGCTGAGAAAAAAAATCCAACGTTATCTCAACCCACTCAACTTACATGGGTATCCATTTGTCTGATTAGAACGATTTTTAATGCGCGTTGAAAAAGCTCTCGTGCGTATGAGGCCTTATACTGCAAATCCGTCGGGACCCAATAATTGCAAACCCAATGGCGGCAATAGCTGCTTTTATACTAAACAGTGACGATGATATCGTAGAAATCTTAATACAAGAGTGTGACTTGGCTTTACGTAAAGCTTCAGGCACATCTCTGGGCAAAATACGATAAACTTACACATTGCGCATGGCAGCCCGAAAATCCGAGTGGGAACAGCACGGAAGAATAACTAATGCTACTGTTACACATGCTCATTACTAGCATGCTTTGTGCTTATTAGCATGATAATAAGCATGCTTATTAGCAAGCGGGAAATGGGAGGGGCCCCGCTCCCAACCCCTCTTGCTAATAATAATGCTTATTAGCAGGCTAATAAGCACAAAGCATGCTAGTAATGAGCATGTGTAACAGTAGCTTTAAGGTACTGATACACATGCTCATTAATAGCATGCTTATTAGCAAGCGGGGAAATGGGAGGGACCCCGCTCCCAACCCCTCTTGCTATTAAGCATGCTTATTAGAATGCTAATAAGCACAAAGCACGCTAGTAATGAGCATGTGTCACAGTAGCTTAAGGCATGGAATGTAGTACAACAACTGTCAAATGACAACAGTTTCTAGCGGCCTAGAAATTGGCAGTGGATTTCTCAAATGTCGTAAGTCTAACCTAATAACGTGACTCTTACGACATTTGAAAAATTCACTATCAAAATATGCGACTAATTTAAGTTGTAATGCATTGATACCGACTACCAAATTACAACGACGTATTTAATTTTGCTGCTTGGACGAATTTCATCAAAAGTGATCAGCAAATCTGTTGACAACCTACGGAATCGGAGAAATAACAAATACAAATATACATACATCTCTTTTTGACACTTCCTTTACTTCGTAAGGAAGTGAAGCACGGGCTTATGACTTTGATGTTCTTAGTTTTGACGGGGGGCTTGGGGAACAGGACGCCTACCACGAAAATCGATCGATTGCGGATTGGTATCTCCATCTCTGTCACACTTGCAAGTTGGAGTGACAAAGAGGTTTTTCCGTCAATGCCAATTTTCGATGTTCGTGGTAGGCGTGCAGAGGGTTTACCACGAAAATCGAACGATTGCGGATTCGTATCTCCATCTCTGTTACACTTGCATATTGGAGTGACAAAGAGGTTTTCCCGTCAATGCCAATTTTCGATGTTCGTGGTAGGCGTGCAGGGCCTATACCACGAAAATAGAACGATTGCGGATTTGTATCTCCATCTCTGTCACACTTGCTTATTGGAGTGACAAAGAGGTTTTCCCATCAATGCTAATTTTCGATGTTCGTGGGATGCTGCACTGATAATGGCACTGGCAACACTGATTCGGCGACGCCTGTAGCGCAGCGCTGCCAGATAGTCACAAAAGTCGCGTTTTGCGTGTTTGGCCCCATTGCGTGACAAGTGCGTGACTTGTGATTTTAAGAAATTTTTGTAACGTTTTACGCTAGCCAATTTTCGAACAAATGAACGAATCCAATAATTCACCTACTGCTAGAGTGAAACCACGTTATATCTGCCGAGCAAATGAACTGTCAAACTTAAAAGTGTTATTTTAAACGTCAGACTTCTATGAAACTATGACGTTTTCTTAAGACTTTCACATTCTGAAGGCCTACCACGAACCACGAACGAAGTTTCACCTCTTTGTCGCACTTGAGTGAGAAATCTCAAGTGCGAAAGGGAGGTATATTTTCGTTCGCGGTTCGTGGTAGGCGCTCTGTGCTATCAAAATCTAGGAAACTTAGCATAGATGGACTCTAATATCGAATTGTCCCCCGAATCCCCACAAATTAAAGTCCACATCCTCACTCACACACATACACACTCACACACACACACACACACACACACACACACACACACACACACACACACACACACACACACACACACAATGTAAGATATAAGAAAGAAAGTATGTATATATAAAATAAATTAAATTAACTACTTAACTATTAACTACCTACATAAGAGCTAAAGAATGTAACTTAACTAGGAGAGGACACTGACTCCTGTAACACAGGTTTTTTACCTAGCACAGAAGTCAGGGCTTCAACACACTTATGATACGATGTTTCTGGAAATAAATATATATATTATTATTATTATTATTTTTAATCGTCTTATCGTCAATGACATGAAACTAAACTGACACTATCAATACCAGAGTCATGGCGGAATGAAACGTATTGCAATTTGCAGTATATAGTTTGGTTTAGTGTGCAATGTTTCATTTAATGTGCGTGGTCAAAAATCATTAATGTTTTGTGTGTAATCTGAGAACGTTTATGTTTAATCATTACGTTTAGTTTAATTATAATATATCATTTATTTCCTATTCTGTTTATTTCTGAAAAAAGGAAGCAACTTGAGTACAGAAGAAACGATGCTTGTTTTGTTATGTTATGCTCTTATGCTGGTATTTCAGTTGGCGTGTTTGCCTAAATATTCGTACTTAGGCCCATATTACTCTATCATATGTATATTGCTCCCTTTTTGCCACATTTCACCCTTCAAGCAAATTTGAATTTGTATCTCCCTATACTTTATCTAGACTTAGATATCACCGGACCAAAGAACAAGGAACTAAATATTCTATTTTTATGTGGCAACTCTAATCTAATCACTAACTTAGAAGTTCTAAGCAAGATAAATTTCCCATCCGATCACAGAATGCTAAGATGCACCTTTCAGCTAGAGACTCCAAAAAACAGCCGAAGATCGTTCAATAGCAGGCCTAACCTCCGGCCCATCATACTCAGATTGAGCCATTGAAATATAAACCCAATTATTTAAAAAATAGAGTTGATTTTCCTTTAATTCACGTTTTAAGGAAAGATAGAGAAGATCTAATGTAACCTCAACCTATACAGGCTTTTTAGTCATAAGTTGCAAAAAATTCAATATGTCCTTTAGAAATCACATTGGGCAGGACGAGGCTAAAGCTATAAAACACATATTGAGAATACTATATATATTCAAAACCTAAAAGAAAACTCTCCAAAACTTGAAGACTGTCACCGTACAACAGATGTACAAACCTTCAGCAACTTGTTCGAAGAAACAATTACAAAAAGCTTAAAACAAGACAATAGTAAAAAGAAAGATCAACATAGAATTCTAACCGAAGACACAATGAAGCTAATGTCAAGAAGAGCAGAATTATTATCCATAAAGAATAAATCTAAGGAAAATGGAGAAGAAATTAAACTAGTATTCAAGAAAACAAACAAAGCCGTAAGACAGGATTATGAGACCCATAGAAGAACAGTAATTCAAAAAAATTTGACAACATTTAGGAGCTCCAAACGCGCCTTTAAAGGACTCAAAGGTGAGCATGGAGAAACCAAAACACGAGAAGACATCATCAAAAGTGCTACAACCTTATATCAAGAACTGTATAAGAAACCGCAATCAGACACAGAAGGTACAGTCGAACAAAGGGTTATAGCTGAAGATAGAAACACAGTTGACGAGATAACCGAAAGTGAAACATTGAGACACATAATGAAACTTAAATCAGAAAAAAGCCCAGGGCCAGACAACTTAACAAACGAATGTTTGAAAATCGGAGCACCAATATTAGCCACACATCTCACTACACTTTTCAATAAAGTACTAGAATCAGAAGACATACCGACCCAATGGTGTCAATCAAGCATAATATTACTGTACAAGAAAGGTAACCCACTGGAGATTGGAAACTATAGACCCATTAGCCTGTTATCAACAACATACAAATTGTTCTCATCGATACTGTTGACCAGACTGGCCCCAGATATCGACAGAAACCAACCTATTGAACAAGCGGGGTTCAGACCGGGATACTCTACGAACGACCACATACATGCCACAGAACAGATAATCGAAAAATATAAAGAATTCAACTAACCATTGTACGTGGCGTTTGTAGATTACACTAAAGCATTTGACAGTATAACACACGCCTCAATATGGAGGACATTAAGGAATAATAAAATAAACAATAGATATATTAATATTATAAAAAATATATACTCAAAAAGTGTGAGCAGAGTTAAATTGGATAGAGAGGGAGACCAAATTGTAATAGGAAGAGGCTTAAGACAAAAAGTCTCCAAAAATATTTATCGCTGTCCTAGAAGAGGTTTTCAAGAACATAGACTGGAAGAACGAAGGACTGTGGGGGGGAAATAGTCGATTAACGCACCTAAGGTTTGCGGATGACATTGTTTTGTTTAGTGAAACTATTTCAGGAATAAGATATATGCTACAAAGTCTAGTCACCGAGAGCCAAAAGGTCGGATTACAAATGAATGCTACAAAAACAAAAATAATGACTAACAGTAATCAACAACCTATAACAATTGAAGGAAGATCGATCGACTACACAGAAGAGTACATATATTTGGGAAAACTTATATCTTTTAACAAAAATAGCAACGAAAATGAAATAGACAGAAGAATAAACACAACATGGAAAAAATATTGGGCACAAAAGGAAATCCTAAAAGGAGATTACAGTCTGAAGCTTAAAAAGATAATAATGGACTCATGTATCCTACCAAGTCTAACTTATGCCAGCCAAACATATGGGTATACACCAAGAGGGTAAAGAGCAAAATTCTTTCTTGTCAACACGCCATGGAAAGAAGCATCTTGAGGCTAAGGAAGATCCATAAAACCAGAAATGAAGAAATAAGGAAGAAAACTAAGCTGACTGATGCTCTCAAACATGCACTAACCCAAAAGTGGAAGTGGGCAGGGCACCTGGCTAGATATCAAGATAAGAGGTGGACTCTTCAAGCTACAAGATGGCGAGGCCCCACAGGAAAAAGAAGTGTAGGACGGCAGAAGAAGAGATGGGCTGACGACATAATAGAAACTGCAGGAAAAAACTGGCAAATTAAAGCTCAAGACAGAACAACATGGCAATCAATGGAGGAGGCTTTTACCCTATCTGGGCCTGTACTACAAAAATCGAACGATTGCGGATTTGTACCTCCATCCCTATCACACTTGCATATTGGAGTGACAAAGAGGTTTTCCCGTCAATGCCAATTTTCGATGTTCGTGGTAGGCATGCTGGGACCACATAATATTGAAACGCACCATATATTTGAAACTTTTAATAATGTAAAAAACTTATATACATGTGGAAATAAAGCTATAATAAATAATAATACTTTATCTTCCTAATGTGTGTATGTGCCAACAAAGACCATTACCATGGAAAAAATAACGAGGAATCATGCAAGCCAGTAGCTTAGGTACGAGTAAGTCCTATATTACATTATCATATATCTAGGATCATAGCTCTATATGCCTCCCTTTTTCTCCAACGTGAATAGCGCATCCTCCCGCTCCAATATGATAATATATGGTAGTTAGTAGTTACAGTGTAATATGGGCCTAAGAGCTACTGGAAAAGCCAATGAAAGTATAATTGCTTTCTTTTAATTATAAAGTTGTCTAAAATCTACTATTATGCCTTAAAAACAAGCCTATCTATCCTTATCATCCAAAAGGATAAGACATTTTGCAAAAAAATTGCTTTATCTGACACGAGTCAAAATATAATTTTCTACCCCGTTTTATGAGAAGTACCTACTGATGACATAATACCGGGTTCGACTTGATATAATGTGAAAAAACTTATGACAAGGCAGTATGACTTGGAGCTGTCCAAACTGACGGAAAAAATAATTTAAAAGTCTGTATAAGGCCATACTTTCGTTTTTTTTTTTAAGTTAGAGGGACACATCGTTTTTGTACTTTTGTTTGTGAAAGCTTATCTTTTTGCATTTTATGCGTTTTTATACTGTCAAAATTGATTTACCGAGCATTTTAACACAACAAAAAAATAACGTGAGTTTTGGAGCAAAAATGTGACTTTTCGGGAAACGGAACGTGACTAGTGACACGACAGCCCTGGCAACACTGCAACTCTAGCAGCCCCCAAGCCAAGCCAAGCCAACAAGCGCAAGCGCATGACGCCACTGAAGAACTCTAACAAAAAATAAATAATAAATTGAGAAATCAATCAGCCGGAATCATGGAGCCAACTCGAAACGTAAGTAACTACTCGTACTTGTAATTTATCTTTCTAAGGGGCTACGCTAGCTGACGCGGGTGCACTGGGCGGGTGGATTTAGTATGGCGCACCCGCGTTCCGTGGGCCCGCTTCACTTATCACTTAACGCTCTGTTCATAAAATTTCTTATTAGAAGGGCGTCCTTTCCGGGTAATCCGCGTCAGCTATCGTAGGCCCTAATAGTTACCAATAGTTAAGTAAATATATATGATGAGTAGAGAAACGTAATTATTTGGTTTTTATTCCAATATGGCGTTCCAATCGAACGCGTCTTTTTTAGACTTCGAAATGCAGAGACCCTGTCTTCGAGAGCGCACTTCATTTCTCGCCGTTTAAAAACAGCAGTACTACGGCAGAAATGCATACGATTTCATCGTGATTCACACTTTTTACGCCAGGTATTTAAATAAGGTTTTGCACGAAAATTGTTACCCATCATTACATCCATGATTTCCATCATTACATCTGCCATGTTATATTTTACTGCTTGATTTTGTGGGTCACGAACGTTGATTTTTGTATTATGTATAGGTACCTAGTGTGATTTATATGTACGTACTAAACCAGCACTAAAACTATTTTCATAACATAAGTGCATACTTGCAAATTGCAATTCTTACTAATAATGATGGTTATTAATTAATGGTTCATCAAATGTGCACTTCTAATAAAATGTGTAATATTCGTGCTCTGTTTGCAAAAAATAAACATGTTGGTGATGGTTATAATACATGGTGCATGCTTAACTATTGCAAGTGTGTGTCACTGGGAGTTTTTTTAGTGGGTTGATTATTATGACACATATGTGTATGTTGGTGCCATTCTATTATACTGATTTAATGACATGCTTATAAGATTAAAGAAATTTAGCTCAAGTGAAGTTCTATTGTAATTATACTAAGCTGCCAACAGTCCCAAGACTGGACGGGCAGCAAAGTAGGTTTAATAACATTATTATATTATGAACTATGTAACTTTGGGTGTAATCTTGCAACTTAATGTTTAAATAATTATATCATCCAATTGAGCTGAAATTTGGCATGCATATGTATTTCATGTGATAATGCAATGAACCCTCTAATAAAACGAGGCAACCCTTTGAGTTTATTAGGCTTGTTGTTTCTTGACAGTTTTAAATAAAGTACAGTCGGCAATAAATGCTCGTATTAAATTTTCTTTACTTCACTTTTTAACAGATTGGCTTTATGAAACTAGGTTTCTATGGCTATGGCTGATTCATATTATTTTGTTTCAGTTTACATTAAATTTTGCTAAGTCGAAACGAAAAAAGCAAAATCCGAAGTATATAAAAAGATAACTTCGAAGCAGCATTTGGCAAAATTATAAGGATACAGGACAAGGATACAAACTTCAACTTGTTACACAACTAGTCTAATAACCTCGACGAGCTATTTTCGACTTTATTGACGTGAGTAACCCGCTATGAGAATTTTAATATGTCTGATACTAACGGGAGTTTTCTAATTAAAGTCTAATAACCTGTTACATAAACAATCATTTAGTATAAATTCCTGTAATTCAAATATTATTTCAAATCTTGTTACATTTGATGTATGGGATGTACCTGTGCTTGTCGCATCCATCTCATAGCCACATAATTGGTAATGATATGATTACTTCTAATTCTCAACCTATTGGATCATTTGTCAACAATGTGTCGTCTCCAGTGTCTGATTTGTTGGATATCAATAGTAAATCCTCTTCTGTTGTCGGTAAAATGCTTACCTTATCAGACCAATTGGGTGACTGGTGATCAAATCCTGTTTAAGTTGTGGTAACATGTGGTAACGTGGTTTCAATCTGTTAGCTTTACTTTTAGAAGGATCCAATTTATTGCTAAACTGTATGGATTTAGGATTTTCTTCAAGTAAGTGTAATACATACATATATTAGTTGACAGTCTACACTCTTCAAATCGTGATTATACGGCTAATTGTGAACAACGAAAACCCTCTTGCATGGTGGCGCCTATTGACTAACAGATTGATTTTTGAAGAGTAGCCACCCGAAATTTTGACATAAAATTTAGACATGAGGGGGGTGGCTCATAAAAATATCAAAAAAAGCTAAGGCTATATGGTCAAGTTTGGTATCATTTTCGTGTAAAGTGGGGATGCAGTGTTCATTTCTGTTATTTATTTTTCACCATTCCATACAAAAAAATAAAAAAATATAGAAATTTAAGAATTCGATGCATCAATTTTTTTGGGAAAAATGCCGCTATATTTTTTATTTAAATTTGTAGACAAAGAATAATAATTTTATAAGAAAGCCTTTTTTATTCTCGATTTCAGGATTTCGGGTAGCTACCCTTCCAAAATCAATCTGTTAGTCAACAGGAGCCACCATGCAAAAGAGGTTTCCTTGTTCACAATTAGCCGTATAATCACGATTCGAAAAGTGTAGACCGTCGACTAAGTAATTGTACAGGCTGGATTTTTCTAATGTGTCAGTAAAGGCAACTTTAATTGTGATAATTGCCAGTTATAGATTTCTGAAAAAAAAAAACCAAAACATTTTTATTATATTATCGTCATAATTGATCTTTAGAGACACTTGGTAAATTTTTCTACCTCTAACATGATTTTCTCCAGCATAGTGAAACGAAACTTCAATAGTTTTTCTTTAAATATTCCAGATGCCATATTCGGTAATTACATTTATGGCGGACAATATGGAATATGTGAGTGCCTGTCCAACAAGTTGGTTAGACGCAGAAAATAAAAAGTGCTTGTGGCCAAACAACACAAAAATCGCAAGAAAAGCCATAAACCTAAATATGCCACCACATGTATTTATGGACAATATGGTAATAAGAAACTAAGAAAGTTATGAATCATATTTTATTTTGTTTCAATGTACATATTAAAAGTGCTTATGTTAATTTATAGGTAGCTTGAATGAAGCATTGGCAGTAGAAAAAAAAACAAAATTTGTCGTCGTCTGAACGTAAAGCTGTAAGTACAAGAAAAGAGAAATGTACATACAGAGATTTGTCTTTATCGCCACCACCTTCAATGGATATCCAAAAAAACTTGCATGTAAGTCAAATTACATACTTTTGTAGTAGTGTAACCGCCTTATTCATAAAAAAGTTAACTAAATTTAGTTAAATTATGTTTTCTCCCATTCTGACAAACGTGATTGTCAAAGTGACAGATAAGGACAAACAATCATTTAGCTAAACAGTTTTTGAAGTGCGTTTATGAATAACGCCATAAGTCTTTTGTCAAAAAGTTCATTTTTTATATAAGCTTTTATCGCTCGCTGTTACTACTTAAAAAAAACATTTATCTAGTAATCGCCAACATAAATCAAACAAGCCTAACTCGATAAGGTTGCTTTGTTTTATTATAGAGGTCATATCAAATCGGGTCAATGTCATATTAATATTGCATTTTTATAGGTAGCGTGAATGAAGCATTGGCAGTAGAAAAAAAACAAAATTCTTTGTCTGAGAGTAAAGCTGTAAAAGAGAAAAGCAAAATTAAGAAAAATATGAAACAGAGATTTGTCTTTATCGCCACTGCCATCAATGGACATCCAAAAAAAACTTGTATGTAAGTCAAATTATTTCCATTTATTGTTTATCCATTAATCACGTCATACATTTTTAGCTTATTTTTATACAACCAATAACTGCAGGTCATTGAAGTCATTCAATTACTGGCCAATAGCATGTCGATATCAGTACTCAATTTGCTAATAGACAGGACAAAAGTTCTGGATGTGGTTGTTTGTTGTAAATTCATATGGCGCCTATAAACACTTCTGATAAACTCTGCCCAAACTTTTTTAATTAAAATAATTATCAGCATATATTTCACATTATTTAATTTATTTATTTAATCTTTATTGCACAAAAGAAAAAAACTTGATGTACAAAAGGCGGACTTAATGCCATAAGGCATTCTCTACCAGTCAACCTTTAGGCAATGCAGGGAGATTGAGATTTTATTTAATCGCTAAAATGGAACAACCCCAATAATATTTCTGATATTTTACTTTCTCTTTTCAGATCACATTAATATTACAACGCTGAATGAGCTGAAAGCCTTGGCGACGACTATAGCGTTCAGAATTGCATGGGCAATTTATGAATGAATTCATTCATAAACCGCCCATGCAATTCTGAACGCGTGTGTACACTGTCCGCAAGGTTGAGCTAATTGAAGAGCAGCTCGGAAGTGGCATGACGCATGCATTAATCGCTGTTTAGAAAAGACTTTCACCAGTAATGTTGCACAAGCCTGCTCATGGACAGGGAGAAAAAATAATTTCAAATTATCTAATTTGAATCTTATTTTCATTATTAAAGGTACAGTTCTTTGTTTCTTTAATGTGTTCTTCCCATTAAAGCCTTGGCCACCACAGCCACGGTTTGAGAGCGCGACGCGCGCGTGATCTGCGCTTGGACGCAGCGCCCCGCGCGCGTGAATGTATGGGCGCGGCGCTGGCGGCACGCGAGCAAGAAGCTAGCGTCCCGCCCCGCTCACGCCCGCAAAACGCGGCTGTGGCCGAGGCTATAAAAAAAACTATTAGCATTATTTTGGTAACCTCAAAGACCGATACCACCCACTTTGTAAAAAGAGCTTACAACCGCCTTGAAAATCCAATAGACTAGAGTTATTTTCATATCAATTAAATCAAATGCAATTTCTCATTTTCAGATGCAGTGAAAGAAAATTTCCCAAACGCAACAGATGAACAGTATAACAGTTGCATTGATGTGGTTTCAACAAGCGTGCATCCGTATAAACCGTGGCAAGAATTGAACTGAATGAGTATGAGTATTTCCAAATGACATGCTACCTATATTCCTCGAATGAATAATTGTTTGTAGTAACCTTAAATCTAATTATTACATTAAGCTTGTATAATTGTTTTCAAAACCGAAACATATTTTGTTCCTATTTATCCGTACATACAATTAGGTATGTATGATTTGGCTCACAGTGCCTAGATATATTTTTGTTCGCAAGGAATAACCTTTCTAAGCATCCTATTTTTTTTTATTCTATCGTTTAATATAAATTTTATGAACAAAAACAGTTTTATAATCTTGGAACGGAAACTACACTAAAGCGAGCACTGCAAGCACTTACGGTTCCATAAATGAAATCTCAAATCATTAATATGACAATTAACAACACTGGCCACATTTCTACAGTTTTGTTCCCGTGTCTACTAAGTTTAGTAATGTCATAGAAAATCAGTTTCGGCTTCCGTCCCAAGATTATAAACCTATTTTTACTACTAAAAAAATTAAATGAATTAAAAAAATGGGATAATTAGGAGGGTTGTTCCTTGCCACTAGAAATATATCCAGGCATTTTGACCCAAATCATACATACCCAATTGTTGTACCAACCGCTGCACGTATAAACCTTAATTTTAATGACAAGCTAAACGTCAAATAAAGGAGAGTGAGGCTTCTCTACTTGTAGGCCCAATTTACACTTTGCAAGAACTTGCATACCAATTTAAACTACATTGGCGACTACTTGGGTACAATGCATTTAATCGATAGATGAAAGCGCGTAAACGAAAATTGGTTTCAAGTTCTGGCACAGTCTAATTTGGGCCGTACTATTTCTTATTGGGTATCATGTAACCGAGCAGCAGAATATTCGTCTTTTGGTGAACAGAAATATTTATTTATTTAAACTTTATTGCACAATTATATTAAAGTACAAATGGCGGACTTAACGCCTTTAGGCATTCTCTACCAGTCAACCATCAAATAAATATGTATTTGATCTTTGGCTGGCGACTTGTGGTCAGCAAATATTATAGAACTGATTTTAATTCCACTGTTATACAGCGTGGCGCTACCGCCCCGTCGCCAACCCGTCCACGCCGCGCGATCCGGTTTGTGGAGGCATTGACTGTTAAATCTTGCCGATCAAATAATTATTTTGCTGCTCGACTACTTATTCGTCTGACTAATAATAGAAGCGGTTCGATATAGTTGACCATGTGTACATTTTTTGCAGAACGAGGGTTTGCAATTCGATTGTATTTGTTTCTGACTAAATGTTTGTTTGCTTACCAAATGATTTAATAGCTTGTTTTTGTGCGAATATATCTTAAAATTCGCCGGCCATATAAATAGCTCCCTTCCTTTTTCTGTATACCTAATAAATAACTTTTTTAAACATGATATTTTTATTTCTAGGCAGCATTGTTACTGTATGATGAACTAGCTGGCGAGTGTAGTCGTGCGATATGTTGGTTTTGGACGAATGTTCGAGGAAATATTGTATATATTTATGTACTACCAATCTGGAGAGTGAGTATTTTACTTGTGTAAGTTAAACAATGCATGTTTGAGATGGCATTATAACGTGAAAGTGTCACCTAGCTTTAAAGTTAGCCTTCGTGAGAAAAAATATATGTAACTTACTACTACTTAATTATAGTATCCTTACATGGAGGTTCTCTTTAAAGCTTGCCAGTGCTTTTTACATTATTATAATGCTGTCTTAACCATGCATTGTACAACTGAAAATACCTGTAAAGTTTCACTCGCCATATTACCAGTACATACATATACAATATTGCATCAAACATGCATTTAGAACGTACTGCAACTAACCGGCGTGGTCTACAGTAAACTTTCCAATCTCATACATTTGCAATGTTACCTCAACCATTTATCTAGAACCTACTGCAACATGTTTGATTGCAACCTAATGCAACGTTATATATGAAAGTTACATTAATCATTCAAATGAAACATAACGCAACGTTATCTCAACCATTTATCTACAACGTACTGCAACATGGTCGAGTGCCACCTAATGCAACGTTATATATGAAAGTTACATTAATCATTCAAATGAAACATAACGCAACGTTACCTCAACCATTTATCTACAACTTACTGCAACATGGTCGAGTGCCACCTAATGCAACGTTATATATGAAAGTTTCATTTATCGTTCAAGTGAAACATAACGCAACTTTGTTATGCTATGTTGCAAAAAATGCTCGCAGACATGGTACTTTCAAGGTTGCTGCAGGGTTGCTACAATGTTGCCTTAACTTAGTAACTGAAAGTTACTGTAACTTTATTTCGCAACTTTTCGTTAAGTTCAATTGCAATTTTTTATAACTCAACTTTGGACGGTAAAGTAAACTTTAATCGGAAACTTACATGTATGTTAATTCTGTAAGTTAATGCAACTTTGATATGCAATGTTGCAAAAATGGCTCGCAAACAGGGTACTTTCAAGGTTGCTGCAGAGTTGTTACAATGTTGCCTTAACTTAGTAATACAAAGTTACTGTAACTTTATTCCGCAACTGAACTGTGGACGGTAAAGGAAACTTTCATCCGAAACTTTCATGTATCTTAATTCTGTAAGTTAACGCAACTTTGATATGCAATGTTGCAAAAATTGCTCGCAAACAGGGTACTTTCAAGGTTGCCGCAGAGTTGCTACAATGTTGCCTTAACTTAGTAACTGAAAGTTACTGTAACTTTATTCCGCAACTTTTGGTTAAGTTCAACTGCAATTTGCTATAACTTAGATATGGACGGTATAGGAAACGTTTTTCGGAAACTTATATGTATCTTAATTCTGTAAGTTAGCGCAACTTTGATATGCAATGTTGCATAAATTGCTCGCAAACAGGGTACTTTCAAGGTTGCCGCAGAGTTGCTACAATGTTGCCTTAACTTAGTAACTGAAAGTTACTGTAACTTTATTTCGCAACTTTTCGTTAAGTTCAATTGCAATTTTTTATAACTCAACTTTGGACGGTAAAGTAAACTTTAATCGGAAACTTACATGTATGTTAATTCTGTAAGTTAATGCAACTTTGATATGCAATGTTGCAAAAATGGCTCGCAAACAGGGTACTTTCAAGGTTCCTTCAAGCTTGTCACTAGGTTGCTGTAACGTTTCAACCTTGCAAATGAACCTTACAACCGTCCATTTGCGAGTTCCGGTAACATTACATCAAGGAAACTTTGCCCAGTGGGTAGTTTAGTCTCGGAACCCTAAAAAGTCAAAAATAATGGTCCTACCGAAAGCTCAAGGCAAAAGCACCTCAATAGTGTCAGTCCATAATGTGTAGGGTAGAAAATATCTCAACGGTGTCATGTTGCGAACGTTGCGATGTAACTGTTTCCGTCTAACTTATAAGAGCAAGAGAGCTACGGAGATTCGTCCCTCTATCGCACTTGCATATTCGAGGGCCAAAAAGAGGCAAATAAACGAACGAACGGAGTGATTACGTATAAAAGTTAATTAAAAACCTGGATTCAGTGGCAATGGGAATTAACGCAAGTCAATTCCCCGCTAGGGGCGCTAGTGGATCGTGGGTCTGGCGGGAAACTTTCAAACGTCACTTTGACAATTCTTTCATAGTGACACAGGACCCACGCATGAGTGGCGCCGCCTGGTGAGCGAGAATACGGTAGCCCCAATAAGGGGCTGAGCCGTGGTCTCAAGGAGGTAGTATGTAGGTATGCGCGCGGAGTCGATGATGTCACCAGAAGGCCTAGTATAAAATTTGTACGGCATTAACTCCTCGACCGCGTTAGCGTATCGGGAGTTCAAATTATGTTTGCCGTTTATTTAAATCATCCGGCAACTTTCATATTTTGACCCCTCGATACGCTAACGCGGTCGAGGAGTTAATGTCGTACAACTTTTATACTAGGCCTTCTGTGTGCTTACCATAAGTTGTAGGTAGGGCTGCCATCTCGTACATTGCCGAAACCGGACAAATAAGTTTAAAAAACCCGGACATTTCATTAAAATCGCGGTCTCTCCCCGGACACAAAAGAAATCAATTTTTAATTTAAAAATTTAGCTTTTGCGAGGGATTGACCTGAAGTGACCTGAACCCAAAAATGTCCGGGTTTATCCCGGACAGTTTTATAAATCCGGGCCGGACGCTCCCCGGACGGGCTCCAAACAAGGCAAATCCGGGGAAACCCGGACAGATGGCAGCCCTAGTTGTAGGTAACCGTATTCGATAGCGACTGCAGCATTCGAAAGTATCTCCGTCTCGCTACTATGTGCTTACCATGAGTTGTACGTAACCGTATCCGATAGCGACTGCGGAATGCGAAAGTATGTCCGTCTCGCTCTTACCACTACTCTGGCAGGAGCGAGACAGACATATTTTTGAATGCCACAGTCGCAATCGAATACAACTCATTGTAAGCACACAGAAGGGTTGTCATTTTATCAACTAACATATACTGGTTAGAACGTGACGTTACCATGCTGATATAATATATATATATATCCCATGATAAACTAGCAGGTTTCTGCCAATATTTTATATAAACTCTGTGAATATGCGAGGTCTTATAAATCTTATTATTTAGTACGGTACGTAAAGGAAATAAAATTTTACAACTCCCAAGAGCGATATTATTTGTCGACGGTTAGAATACTCTTAGAACAAAGCGTAAAAAAAAAAGATAACAGATTTTGATATTGCTTTAGGAATTAAAAAAAAATTCGTTACCAACCTTTTAAATCTAAGGAAAAAATATACAAGAGGAAAATTTTTTCTTCAGATAATCGTATTTAACTATTTGAACGTCGCCTATCATTTAATAACATATTTGACCAGAGCTTATTTCAATATAATATGAAAACTTAAAAAAAAATATTACTCTTCGAAAACATTACGCAAGTGCTTTATGGTAACTGAAATGCATTTAATATTATTAAAGATAACTATTAGAGCCTATTTCTAACACATTCATCAATAGCTTAAATTTATGTAGACACTAGAATTTAAAAAAAAATCTCCTAGCCATAAAATAAATCTCATAATTTTCAAGTCAAGGTCATTAGTTCAAAATCATTTAAATAGTATGTATACGGAAAATCTAAGGATTTCATCGAAAGATTCAACTTTTATTATCTTATCAATTCTAGGCGTAATTCAAATGCTCGAAGCTACGCGCGGGAATTAATATCGCGTGTGTTTCGCGCGGAACGGGGGCGGTTTGACCAATCACATCACAGCCGGCGCGCCAGGCGCCTTTGCCTCTCGGTGAATCGGTACGTACATCGGTAGGTCGTTGTATTTGCACCTTGTCTCACTTGTCTGTCAATAACAACAAATAACATAACAATGATGTCGATAATATGACTACAACTGAGTGTTTACGCAAGATAGTTATATCAAAATGTCAATGTCGTGTGATAAAGTCTGGGTCGATGTTAGTGAAAAAGACTTAGATGTTTTTTTGCCGAAAGTGCAAAAAACATGGAGTTGTAAAAGACTTAAAATTTTGTGACGAAAAGTGCGATATTCATACATAGGTAAATTTAACAAAAACTTAGTTTTTTTACCAGAATTAGTGCGCTGGACTTAATCAAATTTTCGATGGTTGTTGTGCTATGATGACACCTACTTTTTATGTTAGTATCGTATAGAACACGCTAAAATAAGCATGTTTGGTATGGACAGTTTTTTTCTAAAATAAAAAATGGCCGACTTATTTGACCCCAAAGATGAACAATTTTAGATCTTAGTAAAATTTTCGATGGTTGTTGTGCTATGATGACACCTACTTTTTATGTTAGTATCGTGTAGAGCACGCTAAAATAAGCATGTTTTGTATGGACAGTTTTTTTCTAAAATAAAAAATGGCCGACTTATTTGACCCCAAAGATGAACAATTTTAGATCTTAGTTAAATTTTCGATGGTTGGTGTGCTATGATAACACCTACTTTTTATCTTAGTATCGTGTAGAGCACGCTAAAATAAGCATGTTTTGTATGGACAGTTTTTTTTCTAAAATAAAAAATGGCCGACTTATTTGACCCCAAAGATGAACAGTTTTAGATCTTAGTAAAATTTTCGATGGTTGTTGTGCTATGATGACACCTACTTTTTATGTTAGTATCGCGTAGAGCACGCTAAAATAAGCATGTTTTGTATGGACAGTTTTTTTTCTAGAATAAAAAATGGCCGACTTATTTGACCCCAAAGATGAACAATTTTAGATCTTAGTTAAATTTTCGATGGTTGGTTTGCTATGATAACACCTACTTTTTATGATAGTATCGTGTAGAACACGCTAAAACAAGCATGTTTTGTTTGAAGTTTTTTTTCTAAAATCAAAAATGGCCGATTGAGGGTAGAAAGGGGACAATTGAAACACGTTATAATTGAAACTATTCAAATTTTTCGAAAACTATAATATCTATGCGTCTGACGCATCACTCTTAAAACATGGCCAGCCATGTTTGAATACTTGGCCAGTACCACTCGAGCGCCGGTGCGTTACGGGAGTATCCACGAGCCAAAACAGGTTTACGCGGTGTAAAATAAGTATTTGTGTTTTCGTATATTTTCTTATAACTTCGTTCACTCTTGTATTTTGACGAATTAAATTATGTAGGTGTTATATTTAATAATAAACGAATGTTTTTAACAGCCGTTGATCAGCGTTCGAGTCTTTTTATATATAATATTTGACTTTGAACTGAAAAATGTGGTGTGTGGACGACGGAAACAAATTGAAACGTTTCAATCGTCCTCGCGTTTTAATCGTCCCCAAAAGTAACGAACTTCGAAATATAAATAAATAATAAATAAATAAATATTACAGGACATTCTTAAACAAATTGACTAAGTCCCGCAGTAAGCTCAATAAGGCTTGTGTTACGGGTACTCAGACAACGATATATATAATATACAAATACATAGAAAACATCCATGACTCAGGAACAAATATCGAAAAAAATAATAAATAATATAAGAATATAATATAATATAAGATTCTGATGCACAAGTTTGTTCTTTCATTTTTCAAATTCACTTGTACTCGTAACGTAGGATCGTGGTGTTAATAAACGCGATTAATCCGTTCTTCTCTTCTCTTCAGTGTTTAATTTCAATGAATAAAATCGCGGTAAGAGAAGACAATATTATTCACTTGTGTAGTTTTTGACCTAGTTGTTAAATTATAGATATTCGATGTTTTTATACTGATTTTTTGAAAATATGTGACTTCTTAAAAAGTAGGTTCTCAGTTTGACCCGTATGTTTGTATTTATGTTTGTTTTGTACACGATTATCTCGCGTTTGGCTAAACTGATTTTGATGCGGTGAGCACAACTACTTTGTTTTATGTCACATAAAAACATAATATGTTATTTTATTTTGGTATATCGCCATATAGCAACACTTGTTACAGAATGTTTTATATGTTGATTTGATATTTTTGACAAATAATAACACATATGTCAAGCATATTAATACATTTTTCATCACACCTGCTCGTAAATGGTGATCTTATATGTAAGCATACTTACACTTAAAGAGCTGTATTATTCCCATGGTTTTAAAGGATTCTCATACTACTTTACCGCCCGCCCGGAGCTCGCGGAGGACCTGCCCCTCACGCGCTCGCAGCACGTAGTCACTCCGGAGTACTGTGGACTGTGCAACTACACTACCGCTTATCATTATTGTTTCTTTACCTGTATAGAGTTTATTTATTTCCTCGCAAATGTGATGAAAAACATTGTGTGTACCACGGGCAGTAAGGGCATTACTAACACATGGCAGACTAACCATGAAGTTTTTGTGCGGACATCTTTTAACTCATAAAAATATGACGGTCACAGACGGTTAAAGGCAAATTGTTTTAATCGTCCCCACTCTACCCTATTTGACTCGAAAGATAGAAGATATTTTACGACAGTCAAATTTTCTAGCTGGCATCCCCGGTATAGTCGTGGCAGAGGCAGACCGAGAAAGAGATGGCGGAACGACTTGGATGCGTTTCAGCGGTATTGGTGGGATCTTGCCCAGCACAGGGAGGATTGGATAAGGAGAGGGGAGGCCTTTGCCCAGCAGTAGGACACAAAAACAGGCTTTTAAAAAAAACAACAACGATGGGTATCGTGCTATGATGACACCTACATTTTATGGTAGAATCTTGTAGAACACGCTAAAATAAGCATGTTTTGTAAGGACAGTTTCTTTCTAAAATAAAAAATGACCGACTGATTTGACCCAAAAGATGAGCAATTTTATGTCTTGGTAATATTTTTGATGGTATGATTTTGACAGCGAGCGAGCAAGACCTTCTTGGGCAGAGCTTCGCTCCCGCCTTAGACTTCCAGGTTATTTATTTTTAATAAGGGAAGCGAAGCTCTCGCCTTAGTCTTCTAACCTAACCAAATCCGTGTCGATTCTGCCCCGGAGGATTTGCTCGCTCGCTTCGCTCGCTCGCTGTCTAAAGTGACAACCAACAGCCAGCTGTGAAGTTATCTTATTTGGACGGATAAAAAAACCATCGTAGACTAAGGCGGGAGCTGCTCCTGCCGGGTGCAAGACCTAAACCACCAAACACCATGTGTCCCCCTAATTAAACAATGGCATATTTTGCCATTACCGTGTTTGTACATAAGGGATATATGCATTTTTGTAAACAACCACCAAACTTCATTCAAAACGCGAGGTGCAATTATGAATAACAGACAGACCCGACAAAACATTATGGATTTATTATACAAGCCACGTGCTCATAAAATGATTTATGATAAGAATGCTTTTAATATGTGTATAATTATTTATAATAAATTAGCTGTTGACATAAAATTCCTGCAAGGCAATAGATTTAAGAATAAATTGACTTCTTGGCTTTTAGACCATTGCTTCTACAGTGTTAAAGAATATTTAGAATATAGCTGACATATAACATTTAAAACTTTCGCGATTTGAACACATATTTAAACATAATTATTAAACGGGTCGCCAAGTACACAAATCCGCGATCGCCGAACATCTTCTTACATCTGGCGTAAATCACTGGATTGAACTCCATAAACCAAAAATTGTCTCCACTGAACGCCATTATTATCCTCGAGTAGTTCGAGAGGCAATTGAAATCAAGAAACACCCTAGAAATTTTAATAGGGAGGATGGTTTTAACTTATCACCAACTTGGGGACCAGTGATCCAGAAGTTGCAGCCACGGGATATATCTTCGGATGTGCGCGGGGATATTGTGAGTGTCGTGTGTCGGACTATTGACAATAATTAACATGTTTTGTCGGTAGTTTAAAAATTGTGTGTTTACCCCAAATTTCTACATAGACTTTTCGTTGGGTAGTTACACAAATCTCTGTTTTGACATTTTGCTGGGACATCGGTCAGCCGCGACCATGACCAGTGAAACCTGTGTCGAAACGTCGGTAAATAAGGTAAACAAGTTAATTCGCGTTAGACCCGTTTAATAATTATGTTTAAATATAGCTGACATATTTATTTTAATTATTATTAATATTGAATTTTTATTGACATTTGCATTCATTACCTACCACAATTGTTTTTTGTTTTTATTTTTGGGTTTTGTTCATAATTTACACATTGTTTCATGCATTTTTATCTATCTTGACATATTTTTTATAATTTTAGATATAATTATTAAGACATAAAAGGTTAATATATTTGTATATAGTACTGTAAATACTGCACGCTATTCGAAATATTTGCACGCCTGCATGCAGGTTGAATGCACTGGACTTAACAATTCTAACTGTAAGACCCACTATACTGTGTTCGATGCAAATAAATACTTTGAATCTTTGAATTAAAATTGTTTATCTTTCAGGTCAAATAAGTCAGCCATTTTTGATTTTAGAAAAAAAAACATACAAAACATGCTTATTTTAGCGTGTTCTACACGATACTAACATAAAAAATAGGTGTCATCATAGCACAACAACCATCGCAAAATTTTACTAAGATCTAAAATTGTTTCATTTCATTTCATTTCATTTTATTTATTCAGCAAACAATATACATTGTGTTGGAATATCTAAATTAACATGCAATTCAAACATACAAACATACAATAGTACAATGCAATTCCTCTACTTAATTAAACATAATAAGATTAAAACAATGTCATCAAGATATTAAATTTCTACACAAGCTAGTAATAAGCCAGTAATAAGTTATATACAGATTAAATCTGCATAATTATTTAAATAACGTCAGTTGTAAGTATTATAATAAGCTAACAATAATTTCATATCAATTGCATTTCCTACACGAGAAAAAAATAATCATTAATAACAAAGAGGAATCAAATTAAAGCATTATTCGGGAAATGTCGAAGATTATTGTTCATCTTTGGGGTCAAATAAGTCGGCCATTTTTTATTTTAGAAAAAAACTGTCCATACAAAACATGCTTATTTTAGCGTGTTCTATACGATACTAACATAAAAAGTAGGTGTCATCATAGCACAACAACCATCGAAAATTTTACTAAGATCTAAAATTGTTCATCTTTGGGGTCAAATAAGTCGGCCATTTTTTTATTTTAGAAAAAAGCTGTTCATACAGAACATGCTTATTTTAGCGTGCTCTACACGATTCTAACATAAAAAGTAGGTGTCATCATAGCACAACAACCATCGAAAATTTTAGTAAGATCTAAAATTGTTCATCTTTGGGGTCAAATAAGTCGGCCATTTTTGATTTTAGATAAAAACTGTCCGTACAAAACATGCTTATTTTAGCGTGTTCTACACGATTCCTCCATATAAAGTAAGTGTCATTATAGCACAACAACCATCGAAAATTTGACCAAGTAGTTACTTCTGGTAGAAAAACTAAGTTTTTTAAATTTACTTATGAATATCTCACTTTTTGTCAAAATAAAATCGAAGTCTTTTACGACTCCTATGTTTAAAAAAAAATCTAAGTCTTTCACTGCGTACCCTTTGAAAGGGCACATCGTCTGTCTAATATCGGTCTAAATGAGGTTTCTTTAGAAATAGTGATTAAACAGTATTTGAATAAATAATTTTATACTACGCGTGCATTTAATATTTTATTTAAAGAAGAAAACAATTTTGCTTTAGGTACCAATATGGATTACAATTTAAAATTAACAAATTAATATTTACATTACAGATCATAATTTAATACGTAGCACAAACGAAATGTAAGAAACGCGTTGCGTAATCGTGATCTGATTGGTTGCACAGCACGGGCCGTAGCGCGATAGACTATCCCGCTCAAATCTCTTCGAGTTCGAATTATGATGCGAACTGATAAGATCATAAAATTTAGAGCTATTGATGTATTTCTTATAATTTCGGTGTATGCATTTCTATAATACTAATGAACAAAATGTACCAACTTGAAAATTTCTAGATTTTTATTGAAGTTAACAGAAGACCTTAAAAGTTGAATTCTTCATATAAATTGAAACTATTGATGAATACGTTAGACATGGAACCTATTCGTTATCTGCATAATTTTTTAACACATTTCAGGTACTTGGATGTACTTAAGTATTTTTTTTGAGAAAATATGTAGGTTTTTCTCGCTTCAAAAAAGCTTTCGACAAATTTGTTATAAAATGACAGGTGACATTCAAATAGTTTAATCCAATAATATGAAGATAGAAAATATGACTTGCATAATCTTTCCTTGATTTTACACGCGTCGGTAACAAATACCTATATTTTACCCAAAGCTTTATCTAAAACAGTTAGACAATATTTTTCTCGATTAGTCTAAAGTGTACTCTAATAGGTAATCAAAAAAAAATCGACTTGTGAGTTATGTTGTGTTTAGGGGTCATTATAGTCTTCGCGTATTCGCCTAATTGTACATAATCTGACTGGAGGTTTCATGAAATTCTATTCTGTACATTTTCGATGGTGTGTATGTACCTATTTATCTTTCAAAGTTGGACGGTTTCACGTTATCTGGATACATAGCCCGAAGAACTAGTGTAGGAGTAGCTTGGAAGTTAATTTGCAACTAAAACAATATATAGGCAAGTTTTGTTGGTTGCCAAATTTTAGTTGACCTTTCTAATGAAGTACGTATATTACACAGTTATATTACTTATAGGCTAGTTTAAGGTAGTAAGTAAGTAGTTAAGTCAGAATCTTGTAACGCTTTGGTATACTGTTATGTTACATAAATAATGATTCTAAAAAAAAATGTAGGCAAAACGTTACGTAAATGTATACATGTGGTACGGAAAACCAATTTTTTGTGGGTAAAAAATACTGAGAAAATGTCAGATGATCCATGTATGTACTCGTACAGCGCGACAGAAAGTTAACATTTACAGAGGGCGGCACTGAGGCAACATTGTATATTGTGCATCTGAAGTGTTTACTATTTGATTGATTCTTCATTAGCTGCACGCTGCTTCGTTAGTTTACTGCACAATAAGCTATCAGTAGTATCAGTTTTACACATAAAACAACGTTTAGCAGACATAAAACAAAAAACTATTCCAGAGACATTCTCGCCATCTTGAGTATCAATCGGATGTCCCCGTAGAAAGTTTGAATTTGGTGCGGTTTTATTGACAGAGCTGGCTGGCCAGAGTATAAGTATGTGACTTATATTGCATTGACAAATAGCCGGCATAAGTATTAAAAAGGCTTCAATAAGTTTGACATCATTTCGCCCGACGATACGCTAAACAAGAAATCTATTGTTTTTGAGCAACATTAATAAAATAAAATAAAATTATATATCGTCCAAATAGCTTCCAGCTACGATTTATTCCACAGTTAACTCTAGTCCCTCAGGCCTCTAATATCAGTTATCATCTCAGAAAGCTTTCTAAAGTACATACATGCCCAAACAATATGCCGTTGCTAGTAAAGTATCATATGACGAAAGTTCCTAAGACACACACTTTTAGGATCAATGACAACACTCTACTCTTTAGGGTTCCGTAGTCAACATAGTGGCTATTAGTAGCGCTGTGCCGTTCTCGGTAATGTATAATAACGATTTATAAACCATTGGTGGAGCTTATGAGGTTAAAGGGTGACTCACATTAGAACGGGACGGGACGGGGCGGGACGGGAAAATCTGTCAATTTATTTAGAAAGCGTCACGTGACATCCGAGGGCTCCGAGCTACCTATCACGTGATTCTGTCTATAGAAATTGACAGATTTTCCCGTCCCGTCCCGTCCCGTGCTAGTGAAAGTCATCCTTAAACCAGTGTCACTTTGCATTTTACAGTGTCAAACTTGGCTTAAGTAGTTTCAATTATGCAGCCTCCGCTAGATGTGCTGAAAACTTGCTTCTTTCAGTTCCTTCTTCCGGCTTTAAGTTTTTCACGAACTCCTTTTCATTAACTCTACCTGTCGAAGTGTCGACATAAACTCGAATCGGAATTAACTGAAAGAATTTAACTTATCTTCTCCCTAACGGTTTTCCTGTTGTTATACTGTGCTTTTGTCGTTATTTATGTGTATGTATGTCTATGTATGTTAATATATCTTAATATAGCCTACACTATACACATCCCAATGAATAAAAGTTCTCCGTTAATTATGCCAGATTTTATTGTAAATATCATTAAATTTACCAGTAGATATTCGGTGAACTAAAATATTGTTCTAACTGCTAATGCTAACACATGTACCCATAAAAATAAATATTTATTTATCATGTCAAATAACTGTCGGACACAATATGAAACTAACAAGGAGATTAGGTACTGTATCGAAATAACATGGCGAGTGTACTGGTATTGAGCCTCTATTCTGCTACGCATGTTTCAATATGCATTTTATACACAGGATTTTAAGACGCAGTCAAAATGAAATGCTCATACTTTCACAATGTAAAGATACTTACACATGCTCATTACTGGCATACTTATTAGCAAGCGGGGAAGTGAGAGGGGCCCCTCTACCACCCCCTCTTGCTAATAAGCACGAAGCATGTTGCATGCTAGTAATGAGCATGTGTAACAGTACCTTCAGTCCGTCCGCTGCTGGTTAACTTGATTTTGTTTGCGTGTAGTTGAGTGTTGAAAATGCGGTGCAGGTTAGGGAATGCATTGGTTAATCGATTTTGTAAGAAAAAACTGCGGTTTCGGTTATAAACCGATTTTTTTCCTACTAAAAATTACCGATTGCATTCCCAAGTGCGGGTTAGGATAAGAAACATATACCTATGTCGTTTTCAAGTTCAGTGTCCCTTATCGCCTGTTATTAATGATTTGTTGTTTTTTTAAACTTATGAATGTGTCACCAGTCACCACTCACCAGTGTACACTCAACAAATTGGAACCTAGGCCAATTTAAGTCTATGTCATAGTGACGCTATAAATCAGATTGTAAGAAATCTCTTACTGCTTGTCATTTTGGCATGGTTCTAGAGTAGCCTGGGGTTCCAATTGGTTGACTGTACATTTATTAGGTACAATGTGCGCAAACTTTAGCCGCCGGCGACTGCAAGAACTTTCGATTCATACAACGGTCGATATGACCCTCCTGAAATTCATAAGTCTTTGGGCGGCCATTTTGCCTCCTATTCCATAAAAAAACAATCAAGTAAAACCTAGTCAGCCAGCAGCTGAAGTGCCCACCAGTAAAAACTGCCCATTTGATTTCCATACGACACTAGCGTGTGGGAGAATAGACATTGAAGTGCCAATAAAATCTATGGATTTGTAACCACACAAATACTGCTATTTTCGAGGGCAATTTATGTGAGTTTTGTATCTCTGAATTTAAGGGTGTATACAAGGTGCAACAAAAATGCTGGTCATCCCGTAGTCTGACATGGATCCTGATCGGGTAGCCCAGTGGTTAGGGCGTCTGCCGCGAAAGCAGGAGGTCGCTCGCTCGACATCTCTTTCAATTTATAATGATTTTGTTTCCAACGAGAAAATAAATGTATGGGGCAGGTCGCCCGAAAAGGCCTACCCTCCATACAAAAAACAACATTTTTGCGTCAAAAAAATCCCTCTTTTTCTTAGTAAGATCATAATACCGATAACGCCCTTAAACGGATCACCAGCAATGTATTACACCTGTATGTAACAAGGTAAATATGTAGTAATCCGAGTGGTATGAAGTCGTTTTCTAATCAGAGGGCGTTGGTTCAAATCCGGACTTGTGCGGTACTGTTGAGTTGAATGTTTAGGAAATTTTCATTTAAGTATGAGGCTACAGTGCGACAGAGAAAGGTAGGAATTAAAAAGAGGCAACATCTTAGTGTCGTCCCTTTCAAATCAATATTATGTAAGAAACGGGACGACACTACGATGTTGCCACTTTTTGATTTCTACCCTTTCCTGTCCTGACCTTTTTCTTTCACTCTGTATGAATGAACCGTAATCATTGCTAGTGAGTTTAAGCTGCAACATTAGACAAAGACAAATCCAAGTCAGAATGCAAGCGAGCGCATCTGCATAATGCAAGTGTGATTCGACGGGCGATGGGAGTGCTGCTCGGCTCGGGTAATGAGGACAGATCTGATGTTGGCTGATGAGGGGAATTGTTATTTTAACCAGGGTTCCGTAATGTTGGAATAACAAGATGATTTAATTACTCACACCAATCCGATCTGATCCGATCCGATCCGGGACGATCTGTCAGTTTCTATAGAAAGAATCACGTGATTGCTCGGAGCCCTCGGAGGTCACGTGACGATTTCTATAGAGAATGAGAGATCATCCCGGATCGGATTGGATCGGATCGGATCGGATTGGATTGGTATGAGTCATCCTTTATTTATAATTTCGTCGATATGATATAGTTGTATATTACTTACTTTGGACTTTATCACATAAAACACGGACAAAAGTGTCCACTTTTCGCCGTTTAAGTACTTAGCTGATAAAGCAAAAATAGGTATCTTTTTAATTTTTTTTTATTCAGGAATAGGTGAGCATTTGGCTACAATCTCACCTGATGGTAAGTGCTGATGTAGTCTAGGATGCAACATGCTTGCCTAAAAGAAGAATCAAAATTATATATCAAAGACCAAAAGTTGGGGAATTAGTCTGACTGCAACGATGATACCATCGATTATAGATATGATAGATTTATTATAAAACCCTCAATCCCTAATGAAGGCGCTACTAGACACTGCGCCCTCTTTAAGAGTTTAAAAACTTAAGCTTATTGCTGTATTTAGGCTCCAATATGGTACACCAACATACACCACCATTCAACACACCAATTATACTATACACCATATTGATTATTAAAATAGGACACTCTCTACCTATGGTCGAAAAGCATAACCCTAAAATAGAAAGTTTCTCAGAATGAAAAAGTATTTCGCTTATTATTACCAGCACTTTCTACGCTTTATAATTCGCATCAGAAAGCAAGCGAGCGCATCTGCATAATGCAAGTGTGATACCTCGGCGGGCGATGGGAGTGCTGCTCGGGCAGTGTGGACAGGCAAGAGGGAGGTGGTATTTTAACCAGGGTTCCGTAAGGTTGTATAACAAGTCGATTTAAAGAGTTTATATACCCACAATAATGCGTTCAAAAACCGCATATACAAGCGCCCATTAATACACGATAATATATTATTTATTTACACAACTACGTTAACAAATCATGCACACTTCGATCTAAGTATTTTTGTGTACCTACAGACTAGTCAGAATCACAATATACGAGTAGACCTGCCGGCTTGTACTTTGGCAAAGGGGAAACCGTACGTACGTACGCGGACTTGTTTGAAAATAAAATTAAGTTTTAGTCTGACAAGCAATCGAACGCAGTAACAGTAGGTTAGAGAGCGTCATACTATCTTTTTCTTACGGTAGTATTATCACCATGAGAAAAGGGATGGATATAGTTTTTCTCTTAGCTCGTCAGACTATATCTAGTAAGTTTTACTTTTGACGGAACTCCAAAAGTAGCATCTTAGCTAAATTGCCGTGAGTCCTTGCTCTGTCGCGTTACACATTTAAAAGTTAAACCGCTGTTTACATTCTATGTCTGTTGTAACTGAGCTCTCCGCAAAGTCTTGAACTAGAATGAAACGGCAAGTACTTATTGCATTTAGGTAGGAGGCCACCTAAGTGCAATGCACTGTACGAGTCTACGGGTACAACGAAGGCTGGAAAAATAGGTGACATGTTCCTTTAAAAGCCGCGACCTAGGTACATTTTCTGAGCTTTCAGTTATCATTACTAAATTAGCAATGTTGGTAGTGCCTACGATTCAGGAGGTCTCGGGTTCGAATCCTGGTCAGGGCATTTATTTGTGTGTTTACCACAAATATTTATTCCTGAGTTAAATATGGATGTTTTCTATGTATTTAAATATTTATATGTATCTGTATATTATATATATCGTCGTCTAGTACCCACAACACAACACAAGCCTTATTGAGCTTACTGTGGGACTAGGTCAATTTGTGTAAGATTGTCCTATAATATTTATTTATTTATATAAGTATGACGTATATCGTCGCCTAGTACCCATATGGTAATACATAGATGATTTTGTTCCCCATTTAGGGGCGGTCTTCAAAGTAAATGTTGACCATTACTTATCGCATAGAGAATGATCCGATGTAACAAAGTCAATTTTAACAATTGTGAAATTTGTCAAATTCCAATTTTGTCAAAGTTGTGTAATATGGCCACCATCTGTTAACCGCACGGGCTATTAACTTATTTTAATTCACTGAAACTCGGGGTCAGGCTACCTTGCGGCATGTAGATTAAATAAATATTTTTAGATTTGATATTGTTATAATCTTCTTCTTCGTTTTTTTTCTTTTTTTGAAGCTAGGCGATGCATGGATCTCGACGCTAATCGCGATGAGCTACAGGCCAGACTGACCACGTGTGGCCATACATTACAATTATATCGGAGGAGTGCTGATGTGTAGCGAGTGTGCCCGCACATTCTCTGCAAAAATTGGCTATGTCAGTTACCTGAGAGCTCATCAGCGACCCTCTCAGCGCTAGAACGTGGTCGCTGTGGCCGAAAACGGCTAGGAGAGATGATGATGAATCTTCTTCCCCATCGCTCCTTCATAGCTGTGCATAACTCCCCTTCAGCTTGTCAACTGCTTGCCTCCATCGGCTACGGTCAGCTGCCTGCGTAGTGCAGCGTTAATTGGTCCGTTGATCTTTTCTAAGATCTGGTCAGACCAGCGTATAGTTATGATAATGCTAGCTCATTAACCAGTTTTTATTGATTTATAACTATTATTATATTCTGAAACGGGATTTAACAGTAACAACAATTTATCATACATGCTGCGAAACTAAAGTACGCCAAGTATTAAAATTTGGAACCGGCGTACAGTTTTATTCCAGTCGCCGTAGAGACGAGCCGTCCTTGGTGCACCGAGGCTAAGTCCTTTTTGGACATATGTAGAATTTGCGAAAAAACTGGCGACCCCCACCCGGTCAGGTATATATTTGTGCAGAAAAATTCCGAAGCGATACAGCGTGGTAATGCCAGTAGCAATTTTGGCACATTTACGTCGGCCCTAGCTTAAGCCCTAGCGTAAGTTTGTCTTAGTCTTTTTAATCCTGGTTGTTTTTAAATTAAGAGTATTGTTTTTTATAGCTTTATTTCTGTGAATAAAATTTTCTATCATTTAAGATAACGCCCCACATGTGCATAACTCCCTAGGGTGTTTCACATTTGTATGGTAAAAAAAAATTGTGATATTTTTTCAGACTTTGCTGATAAATCAAACATTTGGAAAATGAACCACCCTACCCCACATCTGCGTAGTGACAATGTGATACACATAGATCATTATAAAATAAATAATAAATAAATATTATAGGACGATCTAACACAAATTGACCTAGTCCCACAGTAAGCTCAATAATGCTTGTGTTGTGGGTACTAGGCGACGATATATATAATATATAGATACATATAAATACTTAAATACATAGAAAACATCCATAACTCAGGAACAAATATTTGTGATAAATACACAAATAATGGCCCTGACCAGGATTCGAACCCGGGACCTCCTGCTTCGTAGGCAGAGTCACTACCGACTATAATAATAAATATCAAATCAAGAATATATTCATTTAATATGAATGCCGCTATAATAGACCCTATATTCCTGTAACCGGACACATTACTCATGCGATTCAGCTTACCTGTGATCTCGAAACCCTCAATAACATAGCGTATGCAGGGATCACGGTTCCCCAGAGTCGAATGCCTTATTGCGGTCGGCGATGGAAGTAACAGCGATGAGCGTGGGAAAGGAGCCGGTTTGCGAATTTATAAAAGTTTAAGTATAATAAATTTACCTCGGAATAAGCTTGCTCTTGAATTTCGACGATAGATTATGCTG
The DNA here is from genome assembly GCA_949128165.1 of Lathronympha strigana. NCBI lineage: Eukaryota > Metazoa > Arthropoda > Insecta > Lepidoptera > Tortricidae > Lathronympha > Lathronympha strigana. The sequence continues at coordinate 5,163,372 of OX421907.1, read as the reverse complement.
TAAATAGTAGATTTGCTTAAATACTGGATTTTGCTCTTCTGATTTCGTGATGATGACTGAATAATTGCTGGCCAGTGGGAGCGACGATAATCTACTCTCAGGTGGTTGATGTAGCCCATTTTGGCAGTAAATGTGTGGCCCACACTATACTGCATATTAGCACCTTCCGGCAAAATTGTACCATATAATAACCCATGCCCAAGAGAGTCAGTCAGGCCACTTCTCCGGCTTACCGAAGTCCTCTCTGGCCGGCCAATGAAGGTAAGCCAGAGAAGTGCCCCAATTAGGGGCCGCAGGACTCTCGTCACCTCTGGCTTGCCTTTCAGGTGTCAGTGCTACACGCTCGCAGGGCCTTCCAAAACTCCGGGATAAACTCCGGGAACTCTACGTGGTGGCGTCGGCCCCACGTGTGCCTGGACTCGAAGATATACAAACAATAATAATAAAATGCTTTATTGGGCACTACGTTATTTTTAGTTTTATAAGTCTTGATTTCACGTAATTTGTTTTTTTTTACACTTGTTTCACTAGTATTTCATTATTATTTACCAACGGAAAAGTGGGACTGTCATATAATTGAACAGATGGTAATCTTCCAAATTGATTAATAAATTAGGAATACTGTGGTTTATTCATAACAAATCATTACATAACGATCTATCGAACAATATAATGGGAAGGGGAAACAACGAAATTACAAGTTATTTTGTTTCGTGACGTGCATTGACGAATGAAACAAGGACTGACAATATCTGTATAAAATCGCATTCCTTAAAGTTTTAGGCTATTCTTACTATACGACCATATTGAAGATACAGCACTTATACCTCTCATTTCATGTTTTAAGTCTCGGTATCGGAATTACCTACGAGATCGGAAATTTCTTAACCGGTATCGGAATTACTTAAATTCGTATTAAGCAGGTACGTCTGCACACTCACGTATATTTAGCTACTTCGCGCGACATGTTTCGAAGATCTTAGGATTCCATTTCGACAGAGCACCGTGCGCAATGACGCTGGCGGGCGTAGGCACTTCACCGCGTCTCGTACCGAGACCACACTTCGATGATTGTTTAGAAATAACGGAAAAGTGATAAAACTTGCGACTCCGGAGATTACGACCATCGCTCTACTAACTAAGCTACCGAGACTTACCCATTGGCGGCGAATTACTCCGCTATATCCTTCGTATGTGCCTTAGGGGCGCGTCTAGTGACTCTAGCGTCTAGTTGTACTTCTTAAGAAATGGAATTGGTATGGAGTAAGATATATTTACGATTTTAAGCTAACATGGTCATTTACAGCGACACTGTTGCAAGCGCCATGTTCACGGAAATATCGGGTGCTCAATAAAACAAACATACATGGTAATTATCCCGTTTTAAATATTAGTTATAAAAAATATTTTTTGCGGGGAATTTCATTTATTGATTTATGGGTCATTTTCATTTTAGGTGTACGTAACACAAAAGTTACACACAAAAAAAAATCGTTCCGTTACGTAGAATAAATTTTGTGTGTAACAAATATTAATAAAGGGTTGTTCACACTGTTGTATTTTCTTCTCGTAACGTAAGCAATAAAAAAATGTACTTGTTGTATTACATTAATAATTTCAAAATTATAATATCAAGTGATCATAAATTTTGTAGCAAATTTCGGTATTGCGATGCGTACAAAATTTACTATCACTGAAAATTATAATATAATATGTATGAAATCGTGTTTTGTTTTGAAGGTAAACAAAAATAAAACTACATAATTAGGTGAAAGTTCTATTTTACAGTTTTAAAATGGTATAGAAGTTCAATTTTAACAAGCAAACATACTGAGACATAACGTAAAAATTAACTTTTCTAAACAACAATGTGATAAAAAAATAATATTAACTGGAAGGACGAGTACATACGCTGCGATAAAATTTTAATTCAATAAACGTATTTTTTTTTGTTGAACAAATAAATGATTTGATTTTGATTTTTTTTTTATTTTTCGTTATTTATTATTGCAAGCCTATACTGTCCCACTGCTGGGCAAAGGCCTCCCCCCACCTTCTCCACTCTTCCCGATCGAGAGCAGTCTCTGGCCATCGTTGCAAAAAGGAGTCAAGCTCGTCTCGCCATCGCCGGCGGGGTCTGCCGGGTCCTCGATTTGAGCTGTCAGGTTGCCACTGAGTGGCAATCTTGGCCCACAACTCCTCCGGCATTAGATATGAGCGCCGATGACCAAATGGTCGGCGGCGGCGCGCCGGTCAAAATCAATCGGCGGCGGCGGCGAATCGGCGGCGTGGCCTTGAAAACACTTGTCTATAGGATTAAAAGTCAAGAAATATCACTAATTTCTTTAATTATGCGTTACATAATCAGCTTGTAGTAAAATAATTGATTATTCTACAAATTCGAATGTCGATTACGCTTCGATAAAAGTATCTATTGGAAAAATATTTACAGTGAAAAAGAATATTGATATGGTAAAAGAAGGGTTTAGGGATTTGACGATCCCATCGCCCATTGGTTTAGAATCAGTCTACGCACGGCAGCTCGCCGCGAGTCGTTGGGGAGTAGTGACCCCACGTACCTGAGCGCTCCTGAGGAGGCTCTGTCATCCGCCCAAGTCCTCTGCCTCTGGCTTGTCTTAAATAGCCGTCCAGGGTGGGGTCGCGAGGGCTGTGTTCTCCAGGGTAGATCTATAAACCAAAGTGGTGACTTGGCTATATGTTTAAAGTCCAGGGACACCTTTCTACCCCTGCCCTCATACTGATACTGCCCTTGAGCCATCTTAGATGTCGCTTTTTGTGGGGGTCCATCTTATGTTATATGCGACTCACCGTCTGCCGAAAATAAAATTACTTAACATTGTATTAGGCAGGCGTCCGGTTTTATTCTCCATTACTCAGTATTTAGTTCACCCCATCCACCTTATAGTCCAGTATATTTTAGATTCCAATAATTCTGGATAGTCCATACACCTTGGCGATTGCTGCCTCTGCGTGCGTTCCATGACTTGGACAAGGTGCATAAGCTGCTCGGTGTTCTCCTTATATTTCATTAAATGATCTAACGGGACTCTGCGTGTCGGTTTTGGCTCCGCGTACACCTCCCAAAGATCCGAATCACCATTGTTCCGTGATGAGAAAGAGTTATATTATAATAATATTTAAGACGAGATATTTAAAACAAGATATTTACCATGTATAGGTATTTGTTTTTGTGAGTTCCCACCAGCGCCATGTTCACGGTGTAACTGATTTACTGCGAATTTTTATTTGTGGTCTACATGCCGTAGCGATCTACCCGTTGAGAAACTCGGTTGAGGTCATCATGCATCATGCTGAGTTCTTCTGTCGACCTGCCATGACTACGATATCGTCGGCAAATCGAAGGTGAGTGATGTATTCACCGTTTGTGTTGATGCCAAGTCCTTGCCATTCCAGGAGCTTGAAGGCGTCTTCCATTGCTGCAGTAAACAGTTTTGAAGAGATAACGTCTTCTTGTCTTACGCCTCTTCGCAACGGAATCGCCTTCGTGCTTTGCTCCTGTACTTGAACCGACATTGTGGCGTTACTATACAAACACTTTAACACTTCGATGTACCGATAGTCAATATGGCATCGCTGAAGAGACTCGAGCACCGCCCATATTTCCACCGAATCGAAGGCTTTCTTATAGCCCACAAACGCTAAGCATAGTGTTAAGTTATACTCTTCGGTCTTCTGTATAATTTGCCAATAGCGTATGGATGTGGTCTATGGTACTATAGCCTCGTCGGAATCCGGCTTGTTCGGGAAGCTGGAAGTTATCAAGTTTGTGTTCGAGACGATTCGTGATGGCCCTTGAATACAGTTTGATGTATGATGGAGCATGATGGGTCTGTAGTTCTTCAAAAGGCTGTTGTCACCTTTTTTTGAAGAATAGCACCATCTCGCCTTTCCTCTGAAAAGACGGAATTAAAGAGCTTCTGGAAGACTTTAAGTACCGGTGTTCCACCCGCTCTCATAAGCTCTGTGGTGATTCCGCCATTGCCCGACGCCTTGTCATTTTTAAACTGCTTTAGGGCCATCCTAATCTCGTACAAACTGATGTCTGGGATATCTTCGGTGTAGTGTCTGGACAGCCTGGCTCTTGGGTCTCCTACCAAGCTGTCAACGGGCTTTGCGACCGGTGTATACTTGTCCATAGAACCTCTCGATCTCACCTAAAGCCTCTGCTTTTGATGACGCTATGCTGCCGTCTTCCCATTTCAACTTTTTCAGCTGGCTTTGCCCAACAGATTTGTCCTTTGTCCTTTGGTTTCGCTCAATAGTCTCTTTAACACCGTTAGTATTAAAGGGACGCAGATCATGTCACAAGGACTTAGATATACGTCTGTTGACCTGCCTATATGACTTAGCGTCATCTGGAGACTGCAGCTGTAGTGAGCGTCTTGTAGCCATGAGTTTTAAGGTTTGCTCGGTCAATTTCTGAGGTCTTAGAACTTAGACCCTACGACGTGCACAGTTTCCACTAGCCCGTCGTTAATCTCGTCAACTGAAACAAAGTTCTCTAGGCACTAGTCACTGCCACGCCATCTCACCATACACGCCATTATCTGTTGAGATTACCTGAGGGTTATGTAACTCAATCCAGCGATTTTTTCCTGCCTCCAAAACATATTCGGTTTCAGCGACTGCTGATTTTCTGAGTTCGTTGTTTTTAAACGCTTGTACGTATATGTATTTCTTTATACGGCATGCGATTGTACGCTTAGTTTGTCTTATCTTATGTAGGTTCTACCATAGCTACTATTTTGTAAACTCCACACTGGACGTTCAAGTGAGAAACTGTCCTTCGACGTCCGTAGTCTGTCTTCATCCCCATCCCCAACAGTTTTCTCTCTTATTTTATTAGCAACCTTATCTGACACTCCTATTACATACGGTAAAAGGGCTGGTTGACGTTCCACTGTGTAGTCCAGACGCTTTGTCGTATCAATGCGTCAACCATACCATACCATATGTATAAATATGGAGAAGGATCATTCAAGGATAAGTTTTATCTCAAAATTAAAATTCTGGTTTAACAAAATCCGTGTAATTTCGACTGCAACGTGAATCACATCAATTACTGAGTTAGACAAAATAGTATCCGATCACTGATTAAAAATCATCGTGTATAAAAAACATCGCTGGTAAGAAATTTGATTTTAAAATCAATAATCAAAAAGTATTAAACATAATATTCGTCAAAACATATCGAAAGGTGGCTTTTACAACGATTTTAGCTATTAAAAACATTTAATTTTTAAAGTTCCAAAATAAGTGTAATTTTGGTATGCCTCATCAAGGTCACGCCGATTCCACGCCGGTGGAGGCGTCGGCGGCGGCGGCGCGAGTTTTTTTACCGGCGGCGGCGGCGCGCCGGCGCGGCGCTCATATCTATCCGGCATGCGGCAGACATGACCAGCCCAGTCCCACTTCAACTTGGCCGCCTTCCGAGTTACGTCTACAATTTGAGTTTTGGAGCGCAGCGTTGTATTTCGGATTCGGTCAATTAGTTTAACATCCAATATGCTACGCTCCATAGCTCGTTGGCAAACCCCGAGTTTGGACTTCTGAGATAACGTCAAAGACCAAGTCTGTGCACCGTAGGTGAGAACTGGAAGTATGCACATGTCCATGAGCCTATTTTTCGTTAAATCTGTCAAAAAAATAAAAGCCTGCAATAATAGAGTTTTGTCCGTCGTGCACGCAGCTTTACCGTTTTTTGTTACGTAACACACTGTAACACAGAATTGTGTGTAACAGCAACGTTACACCGAACATTCAAATTTCGCGGTATCAACATAACCTTTGCCAAATTACAGAGACATTGTACGACATTTTATGATTACTGCCATTTGTATTACATCGTTAATAATATGACTATGCGATTCACAAACGTTTTTATGTTATTTATGTGTATTTACCTCTTAAATTCACGTTACACTTATAAAAAACAGAAAGAAAAATCACGTGTGCGACCTGTTTGCACCGTTCTCAAACTAAAACAATATGGCGACGCTGTCATTCGTCGATTGGTAGAAGCCTACAATGTTGCTAGACCAAAATAAATTAACGATGCGTTCAAATTACTTCAAAATTTCGAATTATTGGCTCGCGTTACACACGTTACACAGAAGACGAAAAACGCGGGACATGTAGTTAAATTCGATTTTCTCCTGGTTTGTTATTGTTTCGTTGTTAATAACATTATTAAAATAAAGTACCATCGATGCTGATATGGATAGTGGTAAATATATGTTTGCTTACATAGAAAAATATTTTTTTATTGATATTTTTACATGTAAAAATGGAAGTGGGACATCGCTCTTTTGTATGGAACGCCAAAAAAGTAGTATTTTTATTTAATTATTTTGAGTACAAAATAAAATATATCTCAAATAAAACCTATTCCAACCTGTATGTAAATGTGTTAATAATATAATTAACACTTAACATCTACGATACTGTAATACGTAGTTTTTTTTTAATCTTTTCGAGTTGGGACAAGAAAAAATAACGAAATGGTAACCTAAAATGAAAATGACCCTTATATTCCAACGACGGTAAAAACGTATTTTTATTACAATGTGTGAGTTTTTCCCGGCGTTTAAATATAGTAGTCATACCTAATAGTAGGTATGACTCACGAGAATTTAAACTGTATAAATTGAGCTTCCGATAGCATAAGTACATAATTGTCTGTCCTCTTGTTTTGTTTGTTAATGGTAACGGGGTTGTTGACAGGCATAATGATGCCATTTCTTTAGCCTATTGATGCGTTTGCAATAAAAGGGAAGAATAATGAACGATTATTATTATAGTAACATCAATTCATATTATTGGAAAAAAAATACCGTCAAACGGGGTGGTTTTGTATTTAGGACTATTTTGATAATTTTTTAACGCATTAAGTGCTCGTATGTTCTATGTATATAAATTCACAAATTATTACGCAAGGTATACAAACATGCAATGCATTAAATGTACTTCTTGCATTTACGCTGAAATGGTGTACTTACGGTTAAATGTCACACTATTTCCGTGGACTACCCAAAAGTAAACTGCTATAGAGGTAAATTTTCGTACTTAACCCATATAAAAGGGTATTGATTTCTTTTCTATTGAGTTGTATGAAAAAAATCACTACTATATGCCCTCAAGCTGTTAACTATTGTTTTGGCCACTTCAAAGATTGGCTCTACAGTTCAGCTGAACACGCAAGTTTTCTTTCCTGCGGGCAATTGTCAACAGTTTGTGGGCATGTAGTAGTGTTTTTTTTATCATACAGCTTTATAGAAAAGGTTTACCTTTTAATATGGATAAGGGTTTAATAAGAAAAGCAACGTCTATAGCCCTCAAATTTTGGATAGTCCCCCAGAAAGACGTGTAATAGTGCGTTTATATTTTTTGTAGTAGAAAAATATTTTTGTGCTAAATTGGAAATTTTTATCTCTATTCTACTCAGAATCACGAGCTCTTTCAATCCTAGTAGAAGAAAAAAATGTCCTGAAATTTCCATACATTTTTCAAACTTTCCATTGCGCTACCGCCATACTAAATCTATGAAATAATGGTAGCGAAATGGAAAACAAATCTTGGGACACTTTTTTTTCTCCCACTAGGATTGAAAGAGCTCGCAATTCTAAACATAAAACAGATAAAAATTTCCAATTTAGCAAAAAAATATTTTTCTACAACAAAAAATAAAAACGCCCAACATCGCCTTGGGTTTGACCAATTGACTTGACTTTTTGGGGCATGTGATAAATAGTAACTAACAAGGAAATCCCATAGATGATTAATTTCTCGCCACTCTCATAGGGAGTACTAAGATGGCGAACTACGTCGGCTTACGAACGCGATAGCGAAGCGGTGCGGTGCGATGCCATTTATGATTTCAAAGCGATGCGGCACGGCATGCCGCTTCTTCTATCGTCCACGCTGAGCTCCGGCGCAGCACCCGAAACCGTTATCCTACTAGGGGTCACTGACCACCCGCCACCGCGATTAAAACATGTCGAGATGTTTTCGACTTTATTGACGTGAGTAACTTGATACAAGTATTATAAATTGAAAGAGATGTCATATACTACAGACAAAATTGACCAAGGTCCCCGGTGAGCAGGGCTGGGATCGAATCAGCGACCTCCTGCTTTCGCGGCAGACGCTCTAACCACTGTGCTACCCGATCACATCTCTTTCAATTTATAATTTATATATAATAGTGTGACAGCTTAAATACAAAAAAACATGAATCAAAACATTTATTACATTTTAATAAATGATTTGATTCGTGCTTTACAATTGTATTGATACAAGTAGATTAATGTACCAATACTGCGTTACAAAGGTTGAGTATAGAATCAAAAGTATGCCTAACTTTTTACATATGGCCAAATTGAACTTTCTTCGACATGCTAAGTTAAAGTTCCGATTGTCAAATAGGTCCCCAGCCCAGGTCGATGCATAACATCTGAAACATTATGTCGATGTCTTCATCTGCATATACATTAGGTGCAAGCTCTTGTGAATCAGTTTGTATGTATATTAACTGTATACATATATTATCATATTTACTTGTACCTACAACAGCCGTCATTGGAAATGTAGACTACCTTCCATAGATCGAGCATTATTGTTTATACCTCTAAGTACTAGGTACGTCGTTTTACGTAACTTTTGTATTTAAAGGTGTGTGCGTAGAGTTGTTGATTTGAACATTGTAAGCCCATATTTTCATTATATTTGACAGATTTAAAATTAATTAATTAAATAACACTTAACCCAGAACGAGCATCTTAACTAACAAATCCCTTTTTAGGGTTCCGTAGCCAAAATGGCAAAAACGGAACCCTTATAGTTTCGTCATGTCCGTCTGTCCGTCTGTCCGTCTGTCCGTCTGTCCGTCTGTCACAGCCGATTTACTCGGAAACTATAAGTACTACAGTGATGAAATTTGATGGGAATATGTGTTGTATGAACCGCTACAAAATTATGACACTAAATAGTAAAAAAAAGAATTGGGGGTGGGGCCCCCCATACATGTAACTGAGGGATGAAAATTTTTTTTTCGATGTACATACCCGTGTGGGGTATCAATGGAAAGGTCTTTTAAAATGATATAAAGTTTTCTAAAAAACATTTTTCTTAAAGTGAACGGTTTTTGAGATATCAGCTCTCAAAGTCGTAAAAAGTATGTCCCCCCCCCTCTATTTTTATAACTACGGGGTATAAAATTCTAAAAAAAATAGAGGTGATGCATGCTAATTAACTCTTTCAACGATTTTTGGTTTGATCAAAGTATCTCTTATAGTTTTTGAGATAGGTTGATTTAACTGTAATTTTGGTTAAGTTATTGTGCTTACACTGAAAACGATGGCTGAACCTTATAAGTTTAGGCTCCATTCACCAGGTGTATAAATTGACATAATAAGTTTATTATATTTGCTGCTACGGAACCCTTTGTGCGCGAGCCCGACTCGCACTTGGCCGGTTTTTTTAAAACGTTCCAACGCAAATCGTCTTACATGTGTTTACTTACGAACTTTGTAGCTTATTTTACTGACACAAGAGAATGCAAGCGTGCCGAACAGTCTGTATCACAACATGCCCGATGGGTACTCCGAGAACGGTCAAATCGTTCAGGGTTTTGTCACTCTAACGGTATCTAGGACGTCCGGACGGACGTTTTGTATCCAAGTGCCCTACATGTACGAGTAGTCTTCTCACAGCTCGATCATTATTCATCCTCGGTCCGATCCGAAATTGTGCGACTTTGAGCTCGTCATTTATATGCTTATTACGTATCATTCTCATGCAGTTCATTCTTGTGCTGATTAGTTTTTTTCATAAATATTTTGTCATAAATAGTTTCATCATTCAGCCAGCGCTAACGAAGGGTTCGGCTGGCTGGATTCGAATCGCCTGTACAGCTTTTGAGCTATGCAAACAATAATCTGCGCGATCTAGTATAATGCTCTGTGTCTGCCACAGACCATTATACTACCACAGAGTAGTTACCGTGTACTCATGTATTACTAGTTTCCTGAGGCCCGAGGCGCCGGCAGTATTAATGATTGAAGCACTGTACTATACAGGGTATGATATGATTACGATCGTGTTGTCACATCACAGTTAACTCATAACAAATAATCAATTACTTAATGAATTAATTTCAAACGTGCGGCTGGGACGGAATCCACGACAAATATACTTAATTATTTTTTCACCACAGCAGCTCGAAAAGGCTTACTTTGCGAAACCAGTGAGCAAAATGCGATTTTGCTGCGAGCGTGAGGAAAATAAACGTCAGATTGACAATGTTCAGTCAAGACATGCAACTTTTTTATTAAATGGCATCCTGGCCCATTCAGCCAGATGAGGCCAATTTTCTAACAATGAGGACTACCGCGAGTGAATTTGCCGCTAGGGGCGCTAGTGGAACGTGGGTCCTATGTAAAGAGGTTATATGTCATTTTCAGTACATTTCTCATTAGTTTTTAATTTAAGTCGTGCTTATTTCGAAAATATGCACTTTTAGAGGAATCATTACATAGAAATATATTAAATACTAAAAAAATATTACTTTGGCTATAAAATAAGCTTTAAATTGAAAGTGTAAAATAACACAGCCCTAATTTAACGTAAATTTAGAGGTTATATAAAATAGTTAGAATTGAATGTACCTCTTTTAACATGGACATTAATGAAAAATAATCAATTCTAATATTGGTTTCGCGCCATACTAACTCATACTAATGGCGCTTGACAAGGACCCACGCAGGACTGGCCCCGCCTGGTGAGCAAAAATACGGTAGTCCTCATTAGATTATATCGTTCATACAATCACAGCAAAGCCAATTTGATTGACCTGTCTGTACGAACATGTCTAGACGGTGCGTTTTGTCGGGCCCGTCCCGTCGTACCCTACTATGCAATACGGGAATAGGCAATGTGAGATGAAGGAAGTGCACGAAGGACGATGGCAGTGACGGCTTGCGATAAATCGCCCCGTGTAATATCATGTTTAAACAGAGCCAGAACCACGTTCAAAAACTCGTACGTTTTCATTTTTAAATATCTCTCACTTTAAAATTTTATGATTTTAATTTTATATTTATAAGTATAATATTAACCATTTGTTGATTCACGTTTCCTCACGTGTAAATCTGTAGTAAAATAATTTCTACAATTTACCATTTACGTTGTTGTGAACGATATCTAGTATACGAACGCGATTAAAAATAATAAAGTGTTTCGGCTGTCATCCTCAATTTGAAAATTTCCTCAATAGCTTCTCTTTTGAATTGCTTTAAAGATAAAAGTTATCTGAACTGAAAACATGAGTGATACTAGTAGTGATAGTGATGAAGCTACGGCAACACCCGAAGAATTGAAAGAAGCGGTCAAAAACGCCGAATTAAGTTTCCTCCCGGCCAAATCGCGGGTAAAGGTAATACTTTGTTGGTTGTTAATAAGGACGCAAATGCCATAAAGATTCATTTGAAATCTAACCTCATGTTCTTAAATTTAGTAAGAGGTAATATTTTGTATTCTTAAATTAATAAAGTAGTATTCTAAAATTAATAAAGCCTTCCTGTCCGTTCATTTTGGTTTTAATTTATTTTTCTTCCTGCTGAGGTGAAAAGTTGTATGTTCAACTCGAGACCAAAGTTATTTGCATCTCGTGCCTTTGAGTCCTTCACTACGCTCAAGATTCTAAATTAGAATCCCTCGCTACGCTCGTGATTCTATTATAGAATCTTTCGCTTGCTCAGGACTCAAAATTGGCACTCAGAACAAATACGAACTTTGCTCTCTTGTTGTACAAATAACTATATTCTACTCCAGTACTTCTATCTGTCAATTAGATAGAACTACACTAGACTGACAGCGATATTAAAAAAGTATACATTATAACGTCGTCTATGGTATTCCATAAGAACACTGCTCCTATGGATTTTCATACAATATATTAGAACTGTTGTTTTTAAGCTATTGCATAGCTTCTATTTAATTTCTATAGTATGCATACGGCATCTTCCACATTCTGCCACCTTTCGAAATTTTGCTTTTTTCGCTATTATAGCTGTCGTAGAAAAACTAGGGTATGCAACAGCTCAATTAATTGGTTATTATTACCACTGTTGCATAAACTACTATTAAGATATTGCTAACAGTATTGTTTGCACACTGCTTAAATAAAATAACAATACAAAAAGCGTTGTTTACCTAGTATTAGTTCGAACTACAATCAAAAAGTTGAGGTTTCGAACGACGGTTTCGAAACTTTTGTACGAAACCGTCGAACAATAATGTTTGAGCATGCGCTATATAGTAGAGTGATCTATATCAGGGCAGTTACCGTGTACACTCGTGTATTACTAGTTTCCCGAGGCCCGGGGCGCCCCGCAGTATTATGCTTGAAGCAATATTCTGTTTGGGATCTTGTCCGACTAATGTTCACTGAGTGCCGAGTGGTTTGATTTAGGTTTATACTAAACAGTGGCTAAATGAAAGAGATGTCATATACTAAAGAAAAAAACCGACCAAGTGCGAGTCGGTTTTTAATTTCAACTTTTTTATTTAATAAAAGTTTATGAAGTTATGGTAGGTAAATGTTGTGTTTTTTCTGTAATGTTTATGATAATATTAACGTTGTGCAAAACAATCATATTTTTCCTTCATAAACTTCGGAGATAAAGGGGGAATTGTTTTTTTACATGTTCGTTTATAAATCTGTGTTTAAAAAAAAACTTTGGAGATAAAGGGGGAAATGTTTTTTTACGTTTTCGTTTATAAAACAATGTTTTTTTAGTGTCACAATAATTAAAAAAAAAAATGTGCAAGTCTAGGTCTTTCAAATGATACCCCACATAACCCAGTAACTAAACTTTTAATTTTTGCACCCATTTTTGTACAATATATTTTATAAAGGTCAATTCATTAGCGTATTCTTCTGTCTTCTGTTTCCGCGATTGTTATTCATTGAAATTGAACACTTCAGAACGGATTAATTGCGTTTATTAACACCATGAGGCTAGGTTTCCAGTCCTTAACTGCATTCATTTTCACAGGGTTAAGATGATGACATCCGCATTTCATCATGATAGACATGAGTCTCATCATGATAGTCATCATCTTAACCCCCCCTTAAATATCTTCACCTTATCATCATGTTAACCTTAATCTTAATTAAACATACAAATATACACATATTAATAAACGCGATTAATCCGTTCTGAAGAGTTTAATTCCAAATAACAATCGCGGAAACAGAAAACAATATTTAAGGCCCCTTAATTTGAATACCTATTTTACAGTCAATTTGAATACCTAAAAATCCAAATCTGGACGCCATATAAGTAGGTACCTGGGTCAAAAACTTGCTGAACATCGGAAAGTTTTGGAAATCAACCTTATAACCTTATAACCCTTTTAACTTTTGGGTAGTCCACGGGAAAGGTCAGAATATCGGAAAGTTTTTGACCCACCTACACTTTTTAACATGATATAAAAGTGCAACTTTCTTTGTTTGTTCTTGCGTTGTAAACAAATAGACTTCCCATAAACGTCAGCCGAGTGAGTCACAGGCCCTTGTTTGATTTACTGCATGATCTGCTCGCTGCGTATTTATTACGTAAAGTGCGTGTAGAGATGTGCCAGAAGCTGTGATGTTTTCTGCCCGATTAGGGCAAAGTTAAAAGGAGGTGTTGTGGTATATGTTTTCTGCATGATTGTTTGATCTATTCTACTGTAGCCTGAAACTGTGTGCTAACTATATGGGAATAAGATATGGACCTCTTGGGATTTAATATATTAAATATTATTAGATTTAGCTTTTAGTGATAGAAGACTGCTGAGATTGAGACCGAGATCTCGGTCCGACCTTTATGGGTTGCTTTATGGTCGGTGCTAATCTTCTCTTGCCGGCTGTGGTTACCGGTTAGAACCAGTGATACGTACCTATTATTGACGTTCATAAGTGCATTGTAATGTGCCTAAATTAAAAAGTAAAGATATTAGCATATGTATTTAGCCTAAACTCTCTAGTCTAAGTGATACAAAAGTATATATCCTCCCGCAATTATCCACGAACTTAAAAGTTTCAACGCCGTTTTAAACTCCTTAGGTGTTGAAACACAAATTTTCCTTTTTTAGTAGAACTTCGCGATATTTCAAGAATATGTGTTCCAAATCCATCCAGGGATTTCAATAGGCGGAGATATTATTACGCTTCCCTGACCCTTAATCGAACCTTTGACCCTTTTTGCATGTTTTTCTAACGAGAATGATTACGGCTATTGATCGCCAAGGAGGTTAATTCGCTACTTTCCCTATCTGTGCGGGTTCTACGGCCTTTTATCCTAATCGGTGGAGAATATGATATTATTTTCCCTGACTTCCTTCCTTAAAATCCCGATTCTATTGTCACTCCTACGAATCAGACGAATGTACCTAATATGTACGTGAAATCCGCCAAATAATGCCGAGGACACTCCAAAAAATTTAACATAAAATTAAACAAACTATAACACAAATCAGCCGCAGTCACTTTCGTATAACTAACGCCTACGCCAAATTTTGGGATTAGTTACCAAAGCGGACTCCAGCCTCCCTCAGCCGCGGCGGAAGCCGGGAAAACGCTAGGAAGAAGCAGAAGAAGGTGTAACAAAAGTCTGATTTTGTCTGATTAGGAAGAAATAAAAATAAAAAATTGAAGTAAAAGAAATGGAATTGATGGTTGGCCAGTTATGACGATCTGCCCCATACAAAAAATCGCGTCAAAAACTTTTCCTTTTTTACCTAATCAGAGTAATATGCTGATTAAACGGAACATCAGAATTTTTGTTATAACCTACGAAAAACATAACTCCCTTTCGGCAGTCGGAGAAAAACAGATATCTTCAATTCAAGCTGCACATCTCTGTGCAATAATGCGGTTCTGAACCCAGGATAAGTGCAAGTGTATTTACAGACGGCATCTTATTAGAGCACCTTAAAAATATCTCCACGTATCTTTACAGAAAGCTTTATTGAGCTTATTGCATGGATATGTTGATTTATTTATAAAGGTTTGATGAACAAAGGCAAGCTAAAATTAACAGATGGCTAACTTAACGCCTAATGAATGACATTCTCAGTAAATTATTGAATGAGTCAGAGGCGAGTAAGTTATTGAGCAGGAGAAATAACAGGATAAGGGCAGGAAATACATCAAATTTCATAGAGAAAACCATATTAAAAGTACTAAGGGAGAATCAATTATTTTGCGTGCGCTGGGACCGCATGGACCTAGAGTTTCGACCCCAAATGGTACAAAATGATTCTCTCTGTCCAGGCTCTTATATTTATTACGTTTTAAAATTTCAGCACTTTCAGCCGCTCCGCCCGCTTTTACATTAGTTCGTTGCAGGTTGGACAGTGCCAGTAGTACTAAGTAGTTATATTTCGATTAGATAGGTATATTGATTTGAACGGAAATCCGCCATTTTGATTTTAATAATTTTAACATGACAGAATAATCTAACTACACTTTATTAGTTGTAATCCCTTGTAGTTAAAGTCATTGTAGAATAATGTAAAAATTTAATGCCATCAAGGAATCAAAGGCAGATCAAGATATATCTTCAGTTGAAGCTGCACATCTCTATACAATAAAGCGGTCTGAACCCAGGATAAGTGCAAGTGTATTTACTGAGGGCATCTTGCTAAAGAGCACCGTAATAGCATCTCCACGTATCTTTAGCCTCAATCTCATGTATTTGCGGATCTTGAGAGCTCTTAGTATATAGATATGCTTTTGTGATTTCGATTGGATGATATTTTTAGCACTTAAACTATCTTAGAGTTTATTGTTAGTAGAGATTCCCCGAATGCATATAACTGCATGAAACAGGATTCTAGGTGCAGAATCTGTCTGTCAGCGGGTTGAAAGTTTTCAACTGTAATGGCAATATTTGTATAGTATTTCTTCTAAAAAAAAACCAGTAGCAAATTAAAGACTATTTTTATGGCAGTTGCTTCCTTTTATAAGTACCAAAACGTAACAAGAATGGGTTATATTAAATAATATTTAAAACGGGTCACTCACGTAATTTAGTCGATTTTCGCTCGACATGTTTCGTTCTTTACGAAGAACGTCATCAGGAGCGCCCACTCGCGACAGAGGCAAGTCGTACACTGCGGGCTAATGCCCTATCTGCTCTGGTACTTGCAGCTGGCGGTGGGAGCGGCGCGGGGGGCGACACGGCGGACGATCTACCCTCGTTCTCATTATCATCGCTTTTAAAATGTTAGTTAAAGAATGGGTTAGTTTGAAATAATATAATTTCAATAGGTACTTACAATTATTTATGGCTCCTTGTTAAATGTTTACTACTCTTAGGTAAACCATACTGATAGGATATAATTACGACACAGTTCCGACGACTATTTTTACGAAATTGAACTCGGACGAGCTCCTACCACGAGCAACAGGTTCACACCAAGTTTGAAAGGTTGACGTTACACCGTACAACCTTTTGAAACAGAATATTATGTAACGCGTTGTTTATCAACAATAACTGTAGGTATTTGAACCAGCAACCACTGTGTTTGTTCGACGATAACTCGAGTTTAATGCTGGACATACATATAGGCACGTCGGGCATATGCGCCAACTCTGCCAATCAATGTACGGGAAATTTGGCTGGCTGATGACCGGTGGGCATACCCGCTATATAGAGATACGACGGATTGCCAGAACGTATGGCACGGTACGGCTGGGAACGTATAAGACTGGATAAAACCCTCTATTGGATAAGGCAGTTTATCGGATAAGTCCGTCTATCTGATAAGTCCGTCTACCGACTATTTCATTTATCTGATTTTACTTTTGCATTTGTAGGTATACGTAAGCCACCTTTGACAGCATAGTTAAAAGCCATAACTACCCTACCATACCAACCCTATCTGAGCGCTTCACCGCTTACATGCATGCATACAAACATGGGAAATCTTGCCCTATATTACCTACTTCCCTTAAATTAAAATACTTGCCCACTTTCAGACTTACCCAAATTAACCTTAATGAGATCTTCGTGATATTTTTTTATTTCGAATACTCATGAGCTTGGGTCAAGGAGATGCCGAAATATTGAGTTCTATTTTCTAAGCACGTATTTACGTTACAAGTACTATTATTTACAAGAAGCTTGACAAACCACAACAATATTAACAATCCAACCTAAACATTTCCCTTTCCATTTTACCAGAAAAGCCACATAATACCGCCATCTATTAGATAGCCTCGACTCTATGGGGTTCATGTGGAGTCCTCTTTTCTGTTGGGCAAGGAATGAGGGCACCATGGTTGGTATTACGTCTTAATGCAGCATGAAGGGGACGCTGAGGTATTCTGGTCGCGTATGGGCACAGATAAGCGTCTTGGGACAACAGTATACTTCATAGCAGTAGATACGAGTATACTGGGGTGTGATTGTGTTTCTCTGACGAAAAAAAACGAAAAACCGATTTTCGAAGTCTGGGCTTCTTATGACTGATACTTTGTTTTAACGTATAAGTAGGAATAATAACATAATTAATACATATACAATGCTAATGAAAAAATATCGTAGTTTTATTTCTGGAGAAACTAAAGGTTATTATATGCAAGCATACTTAGACTTAACTAGCTGTATTAAGCCCATGGTCTTAAAGGATTCTCATACTACTTTACCGCCCGCCCGGAACTCCCGGTGCCCCTCACGCGTTTACCGCGTTTACCGCGCATAGTCGCCGCTCACTCCGAAGTACTGTGGACTGTGCAACTACACTACCGCTACCGCTAATAATTATTGTTTCTTTATCTGCCAAGAAAGTTTATTTATTTCCTCGCAAATGTGATGAAAAACATTGTATGTATCACGGGCGGTACAAGAATTACGAACTCGTGCTAAAATGAAGCCCTCGTGGAACACTCGTTCGTGATTTCTTGTTTACCGCCCTTAATACCTACACAATGTACTATTATGTGTTTGTTACCTTTTCATGGTGACACTTCTAAACCGGTTGTATTAAAGTAAGTAAAGTATTGGATGTCAGCTAGTAAGAAATATTTTGACCGTGTGCAAATTGTCCCCGTCAACATCGTGTGCTTGACATTAGTTGACATTAAGTAAGAAAATAAGATAGGTGAGTAAGATTAGCTTTGTAGCGGTAAGGAAATTGAGTAGACTATCCTTCTGCGGTTCACTATAAATAAAATGCTATATGAATTTGAAATCGATTGTTTACAAAATAAGGTTGAGTCTCTTTTGTTTCTTTGTTTTCAAAAATACTGTTGAAATTCAACTTCAAACCACGGTTCATGAGAGGCTATAACTAAGTTAGGTAAACTAACCGTGTTGAAATAGTTAGATAAATTGAAATAGAGTCAGTACTCGTAAGTAGGTAATCACAACGACCATCTCCTGTTTAAAGGTTTAATTGTTTGAGCTCAGTTTTTGAACTAATTAATTCTTGGACATCGCGAGTTCAACTACACACTACACTCAACTAACACACATTTGGGTTCAAATATCATTTGATATTTTACCGGTCTATCTACAAATACATTCAATGGTGTAGGTAAAGTCTCCAAACCGCTTTATGCTAGCGTGAGGACTATATCCCTAGCTCGCCTACCCTGACCAGTAAATAAGAGCGGTGAGCTTACCATGAGTTGTACGTGGCCGTATTCGATAGCGACTGCGGCTTTCGGGGGTATGTTGGTCTCGCTCTTACCATTACTCTGGTAGGAGCGAGACCTAGGAGGAGACGGACATACTTTCGAGCGCCGCAGTCCCTATCGAATGCAGTTCTGTGCAACTCATGGTAAGCACACTGCAGTGGGACCAGTGGGACGTAGATATTATATAGGCTGTAAGGCAGGTTGGTCATTATATTTAAAAATATATCTTTTTTACAACTCGTACCTACACAGCTTTAATTTGTAAGTTTTTTTGCAAAAAAAGTCCAGTGTGTCATACTATTAATCTGACGTACTGTGTTTCATTTATCTGTGTCCGATAGCGCAAAAGCTTGTAAGGAGCTATGCCGCCGCAGCATGCAAGAGATTATTTGCCCACTCCCAGATAATGTCAGTAGGGCTATTCTGCTTTTATAGCCATAGTATACAAATATAAGCATAATAAAAAGCCGTTATGGGTCATTCGAAAACTAACATCATTGCCGTAGCTATGGCCGTAGCCGTGTTTTTAGTCTGGTGCGTTACCGCAAGAAACATAAAATTTAAAATTCATTTATTATGCCGACTGAGTGCCGTGGCGATTTTACAAAGTAGGAACCCAGAAGCCCGTTGGTAGTAGGGAAGGGAATGCAAACCAGTAAAAATTAGTATAGGAATTACCGGTTAGCCAGTAAATTACCGGTTGCATTCCCTAGTTGGTAGAAGCTTCCTTCTCTTTTGGTTATTGTTAAATACAAAGGGGTGTTAAAAAAATGGCGATGATCCGCTTAAAGTCGTGTGCACTGATGAGGAATTGAGGATAATATATTTTTTTAAGCGATTTTTCATACAAAAATACAATTTCTCGTCTAAAGTTTTTTTCCCTAATCAGTCCACGATACTGATGACGCCCTTAAATGGATCACCATCATTTTTGTTACACCTTTCTGTATTTAACCTATTGTAACCCTGTATTTAACAAGCGTAAAATGTAGCCACAAGACGAAAAGAAAATGGCGTACCTAACCCACATACCGTAGCTTGTAAAAAAAGAAATAATTCAACAAAGTTACTTAATCTAGTCTTAAAACTTTCATCCATATTTAACACCAAATAATGTAGAATGGGCCAGGCCCAGGCAATACCCACCAGGACCATGAAATACGTAGACGCTTAAAGTTAAACATTCCGAGATACTCGTACCGACACTTAAAACGATGGATTAAAGTCCCCAATTCATCTTGCTTATCTTTTTCACCGGTGTTAAGTATGTCATTAGTTGCTTGTTACATTGTAGGCTTTGTACGAAATAATATTATAATTTCAAAGCAAAATACCTACGTCGTTTTCTTAAATAAAATAAAACTTTTTTTTTAGATTTAACTTTGATTTTTTAGTAAGTATTACACAACGGCAAATAAATACACAATAAATGTAGTAAGTAATTACTGGGCATACAAATTTGCATTCGCTTGCATTCTGAAATGCGAGGATTGCCGAAGGATATTAAGAACATAGAAGCACTGTACCTATAGCTCGTATTATATGACACGTTTTTTAGGGGATGATCGAACGCCTCAACCCGTGTAATCGTCGAAAGGGAACTTAGGAAGTCGAGGGAGGAGAAGGGCAGGGGCAGGCGATAATCGGCCCTTAAAACCGTGTCATGTAATACTAGCTTATACAACATAACGTAGACAAGAGTAGAAGTAGCTAAGCCAGCAATGTGTTCAAAATTATATTGGCATAACCTTATTGTTGTGATAATTAGAGTGAGTCAAGATTAGTTTTAACACCCCCACACGCTCAGCGACTGCTGCTGACTGTACCTATCTAACCTATCGGATTACAGGGTGCGTAGCCAAGATGCCAATCGCTCACGCTCAGTCGCAACTGTCATTGTCACACTAATAAGGAAGAGTGATAGAGAGAGGTAGCTGCGATACGTTATTAAGCGTGAGCGATTGGCATCTTGGCTACGCACGCTGAGCTACATTAGAATATAGAAGCACTATACGTCATAGCACGTGCGTAGTAAATGTAATAATGGCACAGATGGCGATTGTGCGGAACCACGTACCGTAAAGACAGGACTTTACCATGAGTTTACGTAAGCGTACGCATTGATATTTATCTCTCATAGAATTCATAGAAATAGGCAAAATGTACTGTTGCAAATATAAATTAAACTACTTCGCGTTTTGAAACTAAAGCGCCGGCGGCGGTGGTGCGGTGGCGGCACGCGGCGGCGCAATGAGCACGTAAAGCCAGACCTACACGGTACACGTAGAGATTTGTATGGTAGGAGTTTTGTATGCCTGTAACATCTGTTGAACAAATCCGTGCTAAATTTCTGCCATACATTGACAGATCTGTCCACCTGGCGGACTCATCCGTTGGAAAGATCCTTACGTGTAGGTATGGCCAACATAAGGCAATTTGTGCTGTAAACGTAACAAATGACAATCGATCTGAGTTTGTGAGGAGTTTTGGTACGAACGAAATGCTTTGACAGTGAATTTACACAGGCTAGTTAGTTCGGTTAAGTAACACTCATGGTAAGGAAACAGAAACGATACGCGTGGGAAACACGTCTTCAGATCTATCTTTGCGATAAAAACGTGGATGGGCATCTGTTGCAGCGGTAGCTGCGAAGATTGACATTCGAGGCTCACCTAGGAGCGTCTATTGAGTTGAGTTCGAATATAACACGAAACAAAAATGACGAGTAAAAAGTTTAAAACTCGACTACGATCTGAAGGCCTAATAAAAGTTGTACGACACTTACTTCTCGATCGCGTTAGCGTATCGATAGTTCAAATTATGTTTGCCGTTTATTTAAATCATCCGGCAACTTTCATATTTTGACCCCTCGATACGCTAACGCGGTCGAGAAGTTAATGTCGTACAATTTTTATACTAGGCCTTCTGGGGTACTTGTCCGGTGCCTTGGGCCATTTCGCAAATTTTATTGTTCCGCATAATTTCAGTGTCCCAACAATATGCGATTTTTTTATCCGAAACGTTGTATGTCATTTGATTATTCGGCCAAATGAAAATATGGGAATAATAAATTATTCTACAAGAGTTTTCACAAACAAATAAACAAGTAAATGTACTGTGTCTCAGTGAAATGGTTATAAAATCTGGCGACGAACAAAACACTAGCTTTTAAGGTTATCAACGTGTTTTTTGGTCTAGCAGGAAAACTCAGAAAAGAGGTGGGGTTTTCAAATTTTGCAAAGAAGGTTTGGATTTCAAGGCCATAAACTTTTTAAAAGATCTACAACTAGATTACAATTTTGAATGTTGTGGTATGGTATGGAAGTAATAAAATACAATTGCTTAATAATATGCATTTATAGAATTCCTAGTTCACCTCCTTTTTCTAATCTAACATGTTCTGACAACAATTAGAAAATCATCTTACAAAACTGAGAACAGGGGACTTCAACATTAACATTCTTAAGGAATCTAAACATTAGTTAGAATATCGCAGAATATTAGAAAATTACAACCAACCCACTAGAGTCAATGCATGAAGCATGCACTAGAGTGATTCGGGACGATCCGTCAGTTTCTATAGAAATAATCACGTGATAGCTCGGAGCCCTCGGAGGTTACATGACGTTTTCTATAAGAACTGACAGATCCTCCCGGATCGGATCGGTCGGATTGGATCGGATTGGTGAGTCATCCTTTACGAGCCCCGACGCGCAAAATGAACTGGCCGCCCGCGTCGCCGCCGCCTTTTGCCTACATTTTGTACTCGCCTTTAGTATAAGTATTTAACATTGAAAAAGTAATGATGAAACTCAATTTGGATATGACTGATTGAACCGTAACAATTAGTAACAATAAAATAACAGGGCCTACTTGTAATTGTACATCTACTAGTTTACACTTTACTTAGTTATTATTGATATTTATATTTCGTCACCCAAAGTGAACAGTGTGCTTACCATTAGTTGTAAGTAACCGTAGGAGTTAGCGACTGCGCGTTTCGAAAGTATGTCCGTCTTGCTCCTACCACTACTCTGGCAGGAGCGAGACGCTACTTTAACGCGAGCATTCATTGTTCTGTGTCAAATATATTGAGTGATTTTTCCACTTGACAACCTCTCTGAGGGTCAGATTCGCGATTTGATAGCTTATCCGATACACGGGTTACAGTTTAGGCGCAGGATGTTTCTTACTGTACAGGGTGTAACGAAAATGTAGGTGATCCGTTTAAGGGCGTATATATATATATATATATATATATATATATATATATATATATACACACACGTGGGTCACGGGAGCGGTTCGCTCTTGCGCTGACGCAGGTACTTACGTCATCGAGCCGCAATCAGGGGCAAGCAACTTTTTTTAAACGACTTTTTTTTACATTATGATTTTATATGGACTTGAAAACAAAAATGCAAGTGTTTTTTGTAATCACGATTTGATACCGGATATGCCCTTAAATGGATCACCTACATTTTTGTTACAACCTGTATAGTACTGAATATTAAGTAGCTGTGGAGTGCAGACTTTAATCTCCATAAAATTATGCAGATAGAAGACCCGTTGCTCTGGCCGATGCTCAGCTGCCCGTTGCCTCTTGTTACCGCCTTGTTACCAGGATACCAGGTTGGATGAAATAAAACTCATAGTAAGTTTTAAGCGCGCCGTATAAGCAGAGGCGCGGGAGTTGTTGTAGAAACTTGTAGAACTAACTTTAAGATTTTTTTTTTTTTTTTACCTGGCAGGGGCTCCATGCACTGAGCTTTGGAGCGTACGGACTGTGAAGTGGGATGGTAGCCTGGGGAAAATCCAGGACCCTTCCACGACATCACACGATATTTACTACTCTGGAATACTCCTTCTGAGTTTGCGCTCCAGAGAGATCGGTTGGACCGAGTCCAACCAAATCTGAGGTGTGTGTAAGAAAACTAGCTACTGGGAGTTTTATTGCTGGTTCGCTACCCCTAACCTAGCCGAGAAGATTCCAGCAAGAAACTCAGCTAGGTCCGATCGCGGTCGGATTGATGCTATCCGGTACGCGGCGGTACCGGGTCGATAACGGACTGAATGTGTCTATGTCGCGGGGTGGGCGACCCCGCCGGCGGGGACGCTGGTGTGTACGCGGCGCGTCGGGCGACGATATCGCAGCGCGCCTTCTTTCGAAGTCGGCTGCGATTTCGTCGTCCGGGTCCGTGAGTGTGTGCCTAGGTCGCCGGACTGAGCGACCCCTAATCAGTGAATCGTGAGCAAGAAGTTCCGGAGGTGGTGGAGCAGTTGGCAAATAATTGGCAGCATTCCTAACTAGTGGATTCCTATGATGGGAGGCGTTATCAAAGTAACGCCGAGCAGTTTGCTTAAAGAAACCGTACATGGAGTTAAGCTTCATGTCGCGGTGCAGACTGAGGTTCGTCTGGTACCACGGGGCACCAGTCGCCCTACGGAGGAAACGATTCTGTACGACCTGAAGCGGCTTGAGACGTGCCTTACTCATGTGGGAAAATACCACACTTGAGTAACTCATTATGGGACGAACACACGTCTTGTAAAGCGTCAGCTTATTTCGTAACTTTGAGAGCAAAGGGGGCCCTTATTTGTACGCTCCCCGCGTCTACCATATAGGTGGGTGGACGATACTAGTTTGCGCATCTTTATTGCAACAAATAAGCTTACGATTATTACATGTAAATCGGGGAGGTATAGGGTTAATATTATTTATTTAGGAACATTAGTATTCATTTAAATAAGTGTTACCTTTAGTAATAGTAATAATAAACACATTGTCAATCTTTGATTGACACAATAATACGATCTCTCTTACGGGATCGGTGCATACATGATATAGACCCATCTCTCTTATGGGATGGTAAATAATAAGAACCTTAATTATAACATATATGGACCAATCTCTCTCATGGGATTGGTCGAGTGTAAATAAACGAAAACAACATATTTATAAAAACTGATTAACCTAAAGCTATTCGCGACAGTAGCTAATATAAAAATTATCAGTAGGTTTAGATATTGTCAACGAATATTATATAACGTCTATCGTTTCACAACTTGCAACGTATAGTGCAGTACTTCGGTCATGTAGCACTAGGTGAGAACAATTTATATTAGAGGCAGATGATGACTGGGAAGATAGAGGGTAAGTTACAATCTCCTTTAGAGCAGTTTCAAGCGAAATGATTTGAATCAACCTGTATGTGGTAGCAAAATAAAGGTACGCTCAAGAGTCAAGGGTAGGGTGTCCTAAATTTGATATTGAAAACACGTGGTGTACCCTGATTCAACCCTTATTGCCTGGGGAGCCATTTATTTAGGCGAAATGAAACCGGCTCCGATAAAATATCCAGCAAATTTTACGATGAGTGAACAGACTAGTTTATTATAACTAAGTGAAGGTAAAATTATAGAAGAACAGTGTGCTTACCACGAGTTTTAAATATAGTGTAGAATACTATACTCGAGCGTCGGTCAACTCACTGTCGGTGCATCTTGCTCACACATGCTGGTGCGAGCGAGATGTAATGTAGGTAACGATACGTAAACGATACAACGTGTACTACAGCAAGTCGTGGCAAGCACACAAGACTTTGAGAGCTTGACAACAACTTTGCGCATTCATCATCATCATCATCAGGTCGCAGGAGTCCGCTGGATGCGGGTGGCGCAGGACCGGTCATTGTGGAAATCTTTGGGGGAGGCCTATGTCCAGCAGTAGACGTCTTTCGGCTGAAATGATGATGATGATGACACAATCTTATTTTCTCAATATTAAGGTAGTGTATACATATTTTTGGCGCTTCATTAGAATTGATAGCATCGTACGTGACCGTGAAATGAAAACTATTATTAATAGAATTGCAATACTAAAATAGCAACAAAATAAGTAGGTATTATTAAGGAACGTTGATTATTATTATCAAAGCAAATAAGTACATAGGAAAATTATTTTAATTAAGTATATAGTTACTACTAAATTCAATTCAAAGTTATAAACTGCAAACTCAATTTTACGCAAAATACTGTAAACAATGATTACTAATCAAAGTAACATAAGTTTATCTGATTTAAGTATCAAGGTAAAATGCACGGCTTGAGCGCGCTATAGTACCCGTCGCACGCGCGGCGCTCGTCGATGTCTAGGATTGCACGCGTCTGGTCACGTGGTCGATGCGGAGAAATACCGAAACTTGGGAAGCGCGCTAGGGCGAGAACGCTCTTAAATTTATAAAATTGTACCAAAATGATCCATGTACGAGTATTTGGTCACGGAGGTGATGGCCACTTATTTGATCGCCCATCATGGGCCAATGTGTGGACACGTCGTCACGATTGTGAAGAGAGTAACCCATGAGCGCGGCAATGATGGCCACTTTTTTAATAGCTCATCATCGCTGATCGTGAAGACGAGCCTTAATGGGCGATTACAGGCACGCGCCATTGTGATGAGGGCATAACTGTCCGAGAGTGGCCATCATTGCCAGTAATCGTGGACAATCGGGGAGTTGTCGGTACATCATGGGCACTCCACACAATGGGCCATCATGCGCCATTATACGGGACGTAGTTATACAGCAGAACGGGATGGCAGTATTGCGTAACCCCTCTTACTCATAACAACTGCGTCCCTTATCATGGCCCATTTTGTGGAGAGGCCATGAGATATTTTCGCATGTGTTGTATTTCTGCAAGGGCCATTTAATGAATTCGCATTTTAAGCATTCGTATGAACACAAATATTGCAACCGGTAAAAAAGTGTCCAAGTCGAATTTTACCTTCGCGCGACGCTTTTTAAGCTCCCGCCCTGCGTACTTATTTATACCCCCTACTCGTAAGTGTCGCTACACACCCATAATATAAATTCATAATATGAATTCCGTTTGTATGTAGTATGTAGAATTTATTTAGTTTGTATGTATGTAGAATTAAAAAATAATAGCTCAAATGAAGATGCAGTAAGATCTGATGAGAAACATGTTAAATATGGAGTTCCGCAAGGATCAGTGTTAGGACCCTTACTATTTATAATATTTATAAATGATCTGCCTGATATATTAAGCTATGGTACGCCATATCTCTACGCTGACGATACAAGTGTTATCTTTAGTGCAACGTCCGTTAAAGAGTTGAATTCACGTATGCAAACTTCCTGGCAGCAACTCACATTATGGTTTGCAGCCAACGGATTAAAAATGAACTGCAGTAAAAGCTTTTATATGGCATTTCGTAGGAGCACCACAAGTTCTGATTTTGACTGTAATATTCCAATTGATAAAGCAAATTGCGTGCAATTCTTAGGTGTAGATCTTGACCCTTATTTGAGATGGCATGATCAAATCGATAAGATTAATATAAAATTGGCGGGGGCGTGTTATGCCATGACAGCCTTATCTAACATTGCCAGTAAAGAAGTTTTATTAACTATGTACTTTTCATACTTTGAAAGCATCATTAGATATTGCATTGAGGTCTGGGGAAATGGATCTAATATAAATCTACTTCTGCTTAAGCAAAAAAAAGCCATGAGAATAGTAGAAGGATGTCATACAATACCTGAGTCATACCGTAGTATATTTATAAAGAACAAAGTTATGACTGTGATTTCTATGTACCTGTATAAGATTTGTGTTTATGTGTTCACCAACAAACGCAATTTGTACGCGGAACAGGGTGCGACCATAAATCTTTATAAATTACGAATTAGGAATAGGTTACTGTTAAATGACGCGCATTATGTAAATTTTGACAAAAGCTTAAACAATACTGCTATAAAAGTATACAATCTATTGACCGACGACATTAAAAATATAGATGATTTTAAAACTTTTAACAAAACAGTTAAAGAATATTTTTTGTGCCGTCCTTTTTACTCCATAAAGGATGACTCACACTAGGACGGGACGGGACGGGACGGGACGGGACGGGGCTTTTTTTAGTATGGAAGGCGTCACGTGTTCACAGAGCCCAAAACTCTGACAGATCGGAAGCATCGGAAGGCCCCGTCCAGCGCCGGCCACGCTTTTTTGGTATGAAATTTGATCGGATCGGAGAGCACGGAAACAATAAGCTAAAATAAGTAAGTTACCAAATGTCATAAACTTGTATGTGAAATATGAGGGCGCAGCTGCTTTCTGCTTAGTCGGTTTATATTACTTGGGACAAGGAGGAGTTACTTACAAAGACTGTCAATTTCTAAATAAAGTCGCCTTTCTCGTGATGATTGCCGCCATTGCCGGAATGAAATTATTTAAAGCGTTATAAATCAATTTAATTAAAATATATTTACAGCATGGAAATGCTATAGATAAATTATTCTTAAGAAAGAGTTGATTTTGATCGTATGTAAAATATTATAAATAACTTTTACCTACGATATCCAAGGCAACGTGATCTAATTGAATGCAATAATATATTTACAACTTGTAATACCAAATGATTCTTATATTTGATTCACTGACAAATTTTCACGCATTTACATAGTACAATTTAATCTTCCGTGACCCATACTGACATGAATATGGAAAAAAAACGGTTGAATCTCTCGTATTTTAATCACAATTGGCGTGACATGTTTCGACTGCTTCAGGCAGTAAACATCGGATAGGGTGATGTCACCTTCGCAGCACAGCCAGCACCCGTTTAGAGAAAGTAAGGAAGTGTTAAAAATATTTATTGTATATAATTATACGCCTATGCTACACAGTGTGAGGCTAAGTCACCATACAAAATATCAAGGTGATATTAAAGTAGAAAATAAACTCAAGATCTGTACGGCCGGTTGGTTTATCAGAGTATTATACAATATTGGATTATGTATTAACAAATACAAACAAAACATACAAAATAATTTATACGTATACTGGTATTAACGGTTTCCCGCAGAACGTCTTAAATATTACGGTTAACAGTCTTCATTATTTACTATTCTGCTACTGATTGGAACTTTTGTCACTACATACGGCTCGAGTGTCTCAGAATATACATCAAAAAGAGGTATATTGCTAAATGTCATAAATTGTTGTGTGAAATACGGGCGTAAAGATAATATTTTATTTAGTCGGGTTAATCAAGCACGTGGTATTGCTGTTATAAAAAAATAATTAATAATAGATATAATGAGCACAGGTTTTTAAAATCAAGTGCTGGTATTTGCACATGGTACATACTATTAATAATTACGTTTTTTTAAATCGCTTAGGTAGGAAGAAATAAGTTTTTTGTAATTTCATACATGCCAAAAACCGCTTTAACTGTATATGTATATGTAAGTATAAAAGCTATCGTGCCATTTGTGTACTGCCACTGTACCACAGAATAAATAATAGTACAAGTACTGACTGTACTCCATACTAATATAATAAATGCTAAAGTAACTCTCTGTCTGTCTGTTACCTCTACACGCTAATATCGCTGAACGGATCAAGATGGAATTAGTAGGTATGGGGATTGTTTTACTCCTAGAAAAGGACATAGGGCAGTTTTTGTTCAACTTCTACGGAAACGTAGTCGCGAGCAAAAAATAGCAACATATACATATAAGCGTTCACTATAGTCGCAATTAGGTATTTCGAAGTATGGTGCGATTCGACATGCGCCCTTGTAATAATACAAAAAGTGTGGTGTTTCATCAGATTTATTTATTTCTAATAGAAAATTACATTTATGCACAAAAGAATACCTACTCGTACATGCTTGCCTGATAGCAGTTATTTTGCCTTAATGTAGGTAAGGAACTTTTTGACATTTTGCGGTATAGTTTGATCACATCACTTTGATCGCAAAATATGACGAATTCATAAAATGTTCTTCAAGGTATGGAAGTACGTAAAGCTTCTATTGAAGTAACATAATATTTACAGCGTGCGAACTAATTTTGACAGAAAACGCCATAACACCTAAAGATGTTGCTGGCGTGGTAGGCAAGACCATAGAGGTATGATTGCGCGGTAACGCTATTACATATTAGTTCTGTAGGCACGACAGCACACGCCATTTTTAGGTTTTTGGCGTTTAAAGGGTTAACCTTTTCGCTGCCACGGTAAATAGATAATAAAGTACGTCAAGCTCCCGGCAGAACCACCTCGCTATTAATGAAAATAGAAGCATCAGAATGTATATAAAGTATACAAGTATCTACATAATTCTTTGACCATCTGTAACAAATCTACATGCCTTGGGGTCCTTGTAAACCGTGTTGTAAAGAAGTCTTGAGTCTTGAAGAAAACTACTATAATTTATTTCATACCACACATACTATTTACACATAAATGCAATCAAATAACTTTACATCAATTTAACATGTATAATGTAGAACTGATGTATATGTGAAGTGTAAGAAGTATATGTGGTAAGAAAGATAATAAATTTCTTACAAATGGTCGTAGAAATATATATATATATATATATATATATATACACTATAGATACATTCTGATGCGTCTATTTTCATTAAAGACGAGGTGGTCCAGCCGGGGATCATGACATTATAAAGTGCCACCATCACCAAGTAACAAAATAATCATAGCTAAACGTATATTTGATATGAAGTCATGGCGTGTGAGGCACGAAATGTAGGGATAGGTGAAATAGTCGTATTTTTATAGGTACCGTAAACTAGGACTACTTTGACTTTTGTGGTCAACAATTCACTTAGGTATATAATGTATAAAAGAACCGGATTTTTGAGCACAGGTTTTAGAGTTTTATAATTTTAACAGAAAAACATGATAAATTAATGAATAGCTTCATGGATTAATCATACTATTATATTTCTAATGCTCATGCTATTGCACGAGAAATTACTAGTTGTTGGATTAAAAATCGATGAACGCACCATTTCAAGTAACCTGAGTTTTCCGGTACCTATACATCACTTGCATTTGGAAATCAAACAACAGCTAATTTCAATTTATTGGTAGGAATAAATACTTCTAAGACTTAGGTGCTAAAAATTCTTAGTAAAAAGGTTGAATACGTATTTAACAAGAGTATAGGTACAAAATCTTCAGATACAATCCTTCAGGTTGCCGCATGCCAAGTTCTTGATGCAGAACTGTAGCTTGGAGTCCCTTATTGTCCATGGTATATGAAATTAAAAAACAATAATAAAAAAAAGGTTAAATCGCTGCCTATTCATATTTCAACTGTAAAAACCTTTGTGACAGAATGACCCGACTAAATTCATGATTATAGGTCAACGGGAGGTATCCTATAGGTACATTTTGATTCTCTAAACAAATGTATGGGAATGTATCGATGTCCGTATCCTCTGATTGCGATGATGTAGAGGCAGCGGGGTGTCACTAAGCGTTCTACGGTACCACCAATAGGTAGTGCCTTACTAGTAAGTACTAGGGCAGCCCTAACTATAACGGGTCTAGGCGGACAGACGGACGGATGGACGGTCGAATAGATGGAAAGATGGAAAGGCGTACAACAAAATATAAGGGTTCCGTTTTTTTCCTTTTTACGGAACCATTAAAACAAAACCTTCACTACACACATACAATACAAACTTTCAACCGTGTTCTTATCTTATCTTATTTAAGGTCAGGGGGCCCTAGCGGAGATACTTCGACCCATTGAGATCGATCCACATCCACCCCTGAGCTCCATCTCTATGTGTGGGAACATGGAGCTCAGGGGTAGTGCTCTGAATTCCTTTGGCTCCAGGTATCCTGCAACACAAAACGATGACAAAAGTTTGATTTTCTTATTGAACCTTTAGCCACATTAAAAAGTACTCCTTTTCTTTTGAACTGTATGATTAAAATCATGTCTACATGTCTAAAAGCTGTTAACTGTTGGCTACGGGAAAGATGGGCTCTAAAGTTCAGCTGAACACACACTTTGTCTTTCTTGTTGTCAAACGAAAGATTTTCTAATGAGGCAGCTAGAAAATGCACAACAATTGGAGAAATGTCATAAAATGTGTGCACTTTCTCTCACTACCAACTGATAGAGAATTAATTATCCAAATGTATGATGCGACAGTGATATGTTAAAGAAAAACCGGCCTAGTGTGTATCGGGCCACGTATAAATACAATACAATGAAAAAGTTGTGCAAGCAAAAAGGCGTAAGTGTCTTTATAATATTTAGGCACTTATGTCCTTTTGTAATAACGTTTTACAATCTATCTTCCAGATTTATTCAAAAAAAATTTGAGCTCGCGTTCAAAAAAAGCAAGAGGGGGACTCTTTTTCAGACTTTCAGAGCAATTATTTCCGAAAATATTAGATTAATAATAGTTATAAAAACATCTAAATTATTTTCAAAGGCCTATCCGATGATGTGCCAAAAACCCCCCTAAGCATATTTCTGTTCGCAACTTATAGGTAGCTAAGTAGCGGCATACAAAATACACTTTCAGCTATAATATCTGTATCATATGCTTTATAATTACTGAGTGAAACAGCTGTGACAAACGGACGAACGGACAGACGGACTGGACGAAACTAAAAGGGTTCCGTTTTACCCATTTTGGCTACGAAGCCCTAACAATGACTATACAAGTTAAAAACTATTTTTGCATGACAACGCAATTTTGACTCACATCTATATATTACGATTTATTATATAAAACTAGGTTTAGCAAAGGACTAAAAGTTTTTAAAATAATTCTAAATCATTTAACTTAGTATGTTATCAAAAACATTGACTGAGTGGTATGTTGCGGAGTAGGAGTAAATAAGTATAAGGATTAGCTATGCCACTGGTCTGCTGAACAATTTGTTTTAGAGTGTGCAAATCCGCCCAGCCTGCAGACAGATAGAAAGGCAGATAGACAGACACACAGGTGAACAGATGGACATACGAACAGACAGACGGACGGACGGATTGATAGGCGAACAGACGGACAGACCGACGGACGGACGGACAACAAAGTGATTCTATTAGGGTTCTGTTTTTCAATAATAATAATAAATCGTAGAATATTTAGAAATAAAGTCACTTGGTTTATAAGGTATTCCGTTGAATTGAGAACCTGTTTCAGTATTAGATGTCGCCCAAGAATGAGTACTACACTACTATTATGAACTTATTGTACTTCATTAAAAAAACATATAAGTTAAATATCCCTGTTTTATATTTTTAGATGTAATGTTCGAAAATCCTGACTACTTAAAAATACTTTTTTGTATTTTAATAAACTTAGGTACCTACTTATTAAAATACAAGAAAATTAAACTTCTTACAAGGTGGTCAGTTGCCCATTGTTGTAAACTTAGAACGCAGCCCATTTTTGAAAATAATAGTTTCACGAAAGGGAGTCCAAATCAGCGTTTATACAGGCTGATTCATAAGATGTGAGTAGGATTTCTACTACTATTATAAAGCGTACTTCGTAATCAACTTTAGTTTTCTGACAAGCTTTGTTCTTTAAATATTATAAGGATTTCTACTAGGTATACTATTATAAAGCATACTTCGTAATCAACTTTAGTTTTCTGACAAGCTTTGTTCTTCAAATATTACACTCCGGAAACAAGCGTTCTGTTATTTTCTTTTAACGGAACCCTAAAAAACCTCCATTACACACATACTTACAATAAAAACTTTCTCGGTTTTAGTAAGAAGTTTATATATACATGGGCACCATTGTAAATCTCTCCCTCATAGGCAGGAGCTGTCACTAAGCGTGTTACGTTATTACTTAGTAAGGCAGACTCTTACTATAAAAGGCCTTGACAGACAGACAGACGAATGGACGAACGAACTACAAACTGATTCTATAAGGGTCCTGTTTTTTTTTCCTTTAGTGGGAATCCTAAAAACAAAACTTTCACTACGCACTTACAATACAATCTTTCAACCGTTTCCTTAAACCCTGATATTACTTGTCTTGTTTTTTTCTATATATGTATACGTCACAGTAAGATTGTGAAAACCACTAAATTGTATATATAATTTTCTTCGTGAAATAATAGTACAGTCACCAGCATAAATATATGACGGTGAACAGCCGTGCAAAAATATCTGACGCTCTATTGGGCGCATAAGTATCTGACGACAC
Organism: Lathronympha strigana; assembly: GCA_949128165.1. Lineage (NCBI taxonomy): Eukaryota > Metazoa > Arthropoda > Insecta > Lepidoptera > Tortricidae > Lathronympha > Lathronympha strigana. Next base: position 5,129,610 of record OX421907.1, on the reverse strand, counting down.
TACCTCGGTAAAAATATTTGATGATTTGTGGCCGGCAAAAATATCGTTGCTCCGTATCCGCATAAATATCGGATCGAGGCGCTTATAAACATGTGATTACTTATAAAAATCAAAATTATGTGATCACTCTCATCGGCAGAAATATCTATCCACTGCAAAAGCAAAAATATCGGATGACTGATGGATCGCCTGTATATCTGACAAGATATTCAAAGTTGTGAAATCAATCAGCAAAACAAACTCTATCTACATAGCATAGGGCCGTAAATTGTATGAAGCAATTTGACAATTCACGAAAAGAGTGCCAACTTGTCATTAGTTTGTCATTGCATATGTCTGTCTCACATTTTCCCATTTGCAATTTTAAATAGTAACATAATTCAAATTCAGGCATCAGAAGACTTTTCCTATGAGATGTGAGTAGTGAAGTGATCAACCTCCTTTTTCCAAAGCATTAAAAAGAAAAAATATATTAGGTACGTCAACATGCATCATATGTCACTTTTCAAAAAATATAGCATTAAGCAGGGATTGGAGCCATAAAACAAAGATTGATTGAAACAGGGATTGTATAAGTATTATTACTTCTAATCGAACGCCAATATCATGGCGACATATCGACTGGACGACCACACAAAACATAGAATCGTGTCAATGCACGAAGAGAATAAACCCGTTCACGAAATAATGGATGTATTGGGGGTTTCTGTAAGTTATTTTTCAGTTAATTACGTAACACTTTTTTAAGTTTACTTAATAATATTCGATTAATAGAGATCGCTTATTAGGGATTAGACCGCCTGATGTATTATTATAATATTGCTAATATTTGAGATGTTTGTTTTTAGAGAAATACAGTAAAATTGTGGACTACACGCTGGGAGGATGAAGGCAATGTCAACCACCATAAAAGCTTGGGCCGTCCCCGTAAGACTACTGCGATTCAAGATCAAAATATTGTCCGCGTATATCAAGGAAATCCTGTAACTTCAACGCTCGAAGTCGCAAATGACTACGGATTATCTCGTGACAGCGTTCGTCGAAGATTGAAAGCGGCTGGTTTAAGAAATCGAGTCCCTGCTCGAAAACCTGTGCTAACAAGAAGACATAGGGACCTCCGGCTCGATTTTGCGAATCAATATTTACACTTTGATTTTAGAAATGTCGCGTTTTTAGATGAAAAAGTGTTCCAGTCTAGCGCAGATGGTCGAGTGTCATTGTGGAGATTGAATAATACCCGTTACAATGAATTAAACGTGATGGAAAATAGAAGATCAGGTCGTATTTCATGTGGTGTTTGGGGATGGATGTCCTCTGCAGGCCCGGGTGAACTCTGCCAAGTGACAGGTCGCTTAAATAGCAGGGATTATATTGAAATACTTAACGATGTACTATTGCCTTCCTTGCATATCACTTATCCAGAAGTCAATCCTGTATACGTGGTCCAGGACAACTGTTCTTTCCACAACAGCCGTATTGTTCGCCATTGGATTAACGAACAAGAAAAAATTGAATTATTAGACTTCCCACCCAAAAGTCCAGATCTAAATGTCATTGAAAACTTGTGGGGCATAATGACACAGCTCTGGGACCCTACAGAGGCCAGAACGAAGGCGACATTAACTCAGCACTGTTTTGACATATGGGAATCCCTGCGAGGTTCAGACCATTGTTATAACATGGTCATGTCAATGCAAAATAGGCTGAACGATGTGAGAAATGCCGATGGTGGACATACTAGATATTAAGTATAAGTAATTTCACATATTTTAAGATTGACAAAAAATATACATATAAGTTACAGAGATTTATTTAAGTTACAGAGGTTTTCTATTTTGTAGTTAAAAAGTAAAAATAAACATTATTGAATATCTACCGTTTTTCATTGATTGCAACTGCGTAGGGCAGGTGTCCCACTTGCAGCAGTAAACCAAATGAAATTGGCAGTGGATTTTTCAAATGTCGTAAGTCTAACCTATTAACATGCCTCTTACTACATTTGAAAGTTGCAATGCATTGATACCGACTACCAAATTACTACGATGTATTTAATTTGGCTGCTTGGACGAATTGCATCAAGAGATCAGCAAAACTGTTAATCGGAAAAATAACAAACATATATAACATCTCTTTTTGACACTTCCTTTATTTTGTAAGGACTTTGATGTTCTTAGTTTTGACGGGGGGCTTGGTTGGACACGCACGCCTGGTCCACTACCACGAAAGTCGAATAAATAAAAAAATGTAGTTATCTCCCTTTCTATCGCACTTTTACTTATACCTATTCGAACGAAAGAGATGCAGATCGAAAATTTAATTTTCGATGTTTGCGGTAGGCTCTCACGTCTCTCAGAGCAACTTTATTATTCTTATATTTCAGTAATTTTAAACGACGATTTGATGACAGAATAAAACGTGAGATAGACATATGCAATGACAAGTCTGCACTCTTTTCGTGAATTGTCAAATCACTTCATACAATTTACGGCTTTATGTCAGCCAGATATGGTATTCTTTTGCAGATCCATAAAATATTTTTATGTCAGATATATAGGCGACCCGTCAGTCAGCCGATGTTTTTGCTTTCACAGGGGATAGATATTTCTGCCGATGAGAGTGATCACATAATTTTGATTTTTATAAGTAATCACATATTTATAAGCGTCTCGATCCGATATTTATGCGGATACGGAGCAACGATATTTTTGCCGGCCACAAATCATCAAATATTTTTACCGAGGTAGTGTCGTCAGATACTTATGCGCCCAATAGAGCGTCAGATATTTTTGCACGGCTGTTCACCGTCATATATTTATGCTGGTGACTGTACATTACATACCAAGGCCGTTTAAGTGGGAAATGTCTCGGATTTCATGTAATTGTCGGCCGAGGCGAAGCCGAGGTCGACTAACATGTGATCCGAGGCTTTCCCATTTACCGGTCGAGGTTTGTATACTATTTTTCAGCCCGACGGAGCCGGGAGGCGGCTATTTAGTTTTGCGTAAAGTGGCGCTTACCGGCCGGAGGACTGAAAATGAACTTAACTTAACCGGCTTATAATCTAACTAGGGAGATTCTAATGTATGGGAAAATTGTGAACTGTGTCGAATCGTTCTATAGATGATTAGACCACCGGTTGGCGTAGTTGGTGGTGATCCTGCCTGCTATGCCGATGGTCCTGGGTTCGAATCTCGGTAAGGGGGTTCCGAGGAATTGTTCGGATTAATCCCTGCCGCTTCTTTCCGCCATCGCCCTACGCGACAATATTTCCACTCTCACCATTTAGATGGTTGGCAGTCCTCAACTGTGCGCTTTTCCCGGAACTTCCTGCCTCGCACAGCTAAACTGTGGAACGAACCGTCGCCAGCGGTGTTTCCGGACCGATACGACCTTCAAACCTTCAAGAAAAGAGCGTACTACCACCTTAAAGGCCGGCAACGCACTTGCGACACCTCTGGTGTTGCGGGTGTCCATGGACGACGTTAATCGCTTACCATCAGGCGATTCGTTTGCTCGTTTGCCACCTATAGCATAAAAAAGGGCATTTATTTGTGTGATGAACACAGATATTTGTTTCTGAGTCATGGATGTCTTCTATGTATTTGGATATTATATATATCGTTGTCTGAGTACCCGTAACACGAGATATTTTGAAGGCAATTACGCCTTTTTGCTTGCACAATTTTACTATAATATTTATCAACCCATAATTATGTGTACTTAATTTCAAAAAGTGCAAATGACGGACTTAATATCTAGAGGCACTCTCTACCAGTCAAACAGAAACATGTCTTTGGTACACGATCATAAACATTGACAATGAATTCTTAGACACAAACCAAAAATAATATATCGTTCTATTAATTGTACAGTCAACTACTAAGATATGAATACAGCCATAGTGCCAGAAATATGTATACAGGACTTTATTGCCTGAACATTAAGGTGTTACCCGCCTGTAAGGGTGCCGCGTAAAAATTGCGATGTCCATAGAAGAGATATAACCATACCAAACCTTTTTTAAGAAGCACTTGCAAAAAAGTGTTTGCCGTCCAAATCTTCAATACAATATGGAAAGAGCCATAGCCTCTTAAACTTCCACGTATCCTAGTCGAACTGTGACATTAACTATCTTCGTTTACTTGTATTGATTACAATGACCAAATATCTTTTTTGACGATACCAAAATGCCCGAGCTCTCCATCCTAAAATAGAGGGAGCTGGTTTTGAACGAATCTTCAGTAGTCAAAAACCTGCGAATAATACTTTTTTTTAATAATTACTTATCTTTAAAATTATACTTTCGGGAAATATTGCTTAGGTACGCTCTTGCTACTCCCTCGTCAGAAAAATTGTAACACTTCGTTACCAAGCCCCTTAATTCGCGGGTTCTAATGTAGGCAGGGTGAGGGAAGGAGGTACTTATTTATTATGTATCAAAGTACATGATAGCCCGCGAATTACCGGGCATGGTAGACGAAGCATTAATCCTTCCTCCACTTTTAAAGTCAGTTGTAAGTAGGTACCTAAATAAATATTTCACAAACATGCTCAGAAAGTCAGTCTCATTTCATTCCCAAATAAAAGACGTAAAGTATCTAAGTAATCATTTAACCACCTATAGCAGGGCGCGGACGCAGCGGATAATAATGGATTTTGTAGGGTTAATTCCACTCCTAGTGGAAAAAAAAACCTCCTGGCCCCGGAGGCCCCGCCCCGCAGGCCGCGCCTGGACGTAAATGTTCGAAAAAAGCACTAGATAAGGTGCCGTGGCGGAAACAAGGGTTGCCTCGCCCCAGCAACCACCTCGTCAGTCAATCCCTTACTTTCTCGTCTCGCCAATAATGTACCCTCATCACAAATACTCATCAAATGTATCCTCATCATCATTTCACCTTCGTCACAAAAGCTAATCGGCTCAGTATAGTTTTGTATGTATCTATGATGTTGCAGTAGAATACACTACACAACAAACCCACATAATTAATAATTATATAGTGTTTTGTATTTAAATATTGCTTATGATGATACCTAATATCTATATTTTACCTGAAGCAGCAAACAGACTGACTATTTTTCTTGGAATGAAGCGCCGAGCGATAATGTACATAAGACAAACTCCACAAGTATATTCCGACGCATATTACTATTACACACGATGCAGGAACATAAAAATATAATGTATTATTATGTATTAATAGTTTAATAGCAATCGCTAAGATTAAATATTATTAAAACGGTGAAGCAAAAAACATTGACATTTAAAGTCGATGACAGCTAGCAAACCTGCATAACATCGATGCGCGCGCAAGAGCGCGAGGCTTGACAAAAGTGACATTTGAAAAAATCGTCTAGCCCGGATAGCCCGGACACCTCGGATAGGCCCGTCCCGTGTCGGTGGGTAATCGGTGACAGCTTAGAAAGATCGGAAGCCCCGTCCCGTCCCGCCCCGTCCCGTCCCGTCCCGTCCCGTGCTAGTGTGAGTCATCCTTTAACGAATATTATGATAAGCTTTTTGACCAATGTACCTGACATTATTATATTTCTTTGACATTGTTATTATTAGTTTACATTATAATTGCCTTCTCATGACATATGTGATATAGAAATTGTATTTTGACCTGTGTACCTAAAATTCCTTATTTTATCTCATTTTTCTTCTTGTTTGAGTCAGTTATTATTATTTCAGAGCTATGTATTATTAGTTTTTCTTGTATTATTCAATCGTTTTAGTTTTAAGATTATTATAAATTGTATTTGCATGCATGACTTTGTGCTTTTATTATGCAAATAAATGCTTGAATATGAATATGAATATGTTTCTGATTCCGGACGTGTGTGGCGAACTGGTGACCCTTAAAGTAAAGCATAGTATATTTGGATTATCGCCGACGTTATCGTTATTATCGTTTCGGCGCTCTGCGACTGTTGCATCGAGGATCAGACCATGGAGCACATCATCCAGCGGTGCCCACTCCGCGCATACTTAGGAAGCCCAAGAAATCTTATCGACTTGACGCCCGATGCTGAGCAATGGCTGCAGAACTTGGATGTTGCCTTATAAATTATTTTATTTGCCTATTCGACAATATCGCCATACGATTAAATAAATAAATCGCCGACGTTGATGTCCACGGTAGGCACCTAATCTAATTTAAAAGAAACTGTATAACTGTAGGTATACATCATATATACATTATTTAGCATTATGGACATAATGCTTTTACAGGAATAAAAGCTACGTTACGTTGACATGTCCCAAAATAATTATTCAAAATGATCTTGGATATAGGTATCGAAACGTAGAGCAACACATTTATACTGAATGTAGTTAGTATGTACTATCTACAATACTTAGTAGTGTTTCGTAGAAGTTTCGTATCCACAATAATACTGTCACGTGGTTTAATATGCTGAAAATAACCAGTGCAACACTTGCTATGTGTGGATAGACAAATATAAATAATTATGGCATTACGCAATACATTTTAATACAAATATTATTATAACACAATGGCGTAGTGTTTTGCCAGTTGCGCGTTTTGTTGGTGACTATGCAAATAAAATAATAGGTATTTTCAATGGAAAATAACTGGACAACTGGAATCACATACATTTGTAATCGATATAAGTACCTATATAAATAATAATTTTTAAGAAAAAAAACCGACTTCATTTGGCTTTTTCGGTAAAAGTGAAATTTTGAATTTGTTTGAGTTAGCCAGTTTACCTACTTCAAAAATATCCAATTCACCACACGTGTACGTTTGAAAATTGAGGAACTTTCTTAATGTCCCAGGGCTTCTATCATTACATCTGAAGTAAAATCAAACGGAACTACCTTGTAGACCTTTAAGGTCGCAAACAAAATAATAATGTGTTAAATTGGATGATAGACTGGAAATTATCGAGCAGTTCCATCCTGCCAACCCTGATCATCAACATCAGGTCCACTCCAGCAAAATGATGGATTCAGTAAGAAAATGCCCAAGCTAATTATGAACACCCTCTAATCACAATGCACGTGCCGTTCAAATTTGAGGAGTTCTCTGAATTCTACAAGAACTCCATCATCAGAATAGAAACCAAATCAAAAAGATGAATGTCACAACTAGGATAATAAGTAGAGCTAAGTTTATCGACCAGTTCCACTTTGCCATCCCCGGCCTTCATCATCAGGTCCACTTCACCAAAATTTTGGCTCCCCCAAAACAATGTTCAAGTTACTTAAGGAAACCCTCAAATCAGAATGCATGTGCTGCTAATATTTGAGGAGTTCTCTCAATTCCTCATAAATTCCATCATCAGAATAGAACTATAATCAAATATGACTACCTTGAAGGTATTTCCATACAAACAAAAGATGAATATCTCAAATCGGATGATAGAGCTGGAAATTACCAAGCAGTTCCAGTTTTCCATCCCTGGTCTTCATCATCAGGTCCACTCCACCAAATTGATGATGTTCACCAAATTAAAGAAATGCTCGAGTGTCTTATTTCGAAAATAAATGTTTTAATAACTCTATATAAGTTTGTTAAAGTTACTTGATCAAGTGAAGTGGGGACACAATTTTACTGATTTCGAATTTAAAGTATCGAGTCGTATTGAGTCTCCTGAAGGTGATCACCACTGAGAAGATAGAGCCCTATCCTTATTCACTGGATGTCATTGCATGTTTATTATGGTAGTTATATTTATAGCCTGCTCGTATTATAGGAACCTATTAAAATATGTAAAACTAAGAACATACTTCCTTTATTGCTTCGTTATCACAACGAACTCTCAATGGTCCTAAGCGCCATAGACTCTGAAGGAGCTTAAGACATTTGGTACAATTCCCGCCTTTTTAAAAAATCTGAATCAACAATAAAATTTTATGTCGTTAACGAGCTTGCTTACAAAATTTCACAACAATTGGTTGATAAATGCGACCTGTAGATGAGAGAGAACAAATGGACAGACACACGAAAGCATTTTTGTCCAAACTGAAGCAGAGACGCTTCGCTGGCTTCGCTCGCTCGGTCAATTACTTCCTTTACCGTTTCAGCATCACAACGAATTCTCAATGGTACTGGTATTGGCACAAAGGTCCTAAGCGCCTTTGGGTTCTATGGCGCTTAGAACCTTTGTGCCAATTCCCGCCATTTTGAAAATTTACAAAAACTGAATCGACAAAAATTTATTTTGTTATTAACGAACTCGTTTACAAAATTTTACAAGAATTGGTTGATAAGTGCGACAAACACCCAAAAGCATTTTTGCCCAAGCTGAAACGGAGACGCTTCGCTCGCTCCACTCGCTCGGTCAGTTAAATATCAGATGCAATTTGCGATGTAAACAACTTCAAAAAATTTAAATGTAAAGTTTGTTCAGCTTTTTCGATTGTTTGCTATAACTTAGTCTGTGGAAAAATAATAAAAATGTTCCTAATACTCGACCAAATCGAGTCAATCGTGCCAATCAGTTTAAATTCACGCTCTGGCTACAAACAGTTGGTTTGAAACTTCAGGTCAACGTACGCTGGTCCCTCTGAGTATTGTACGCAGGTATAGGAATACATTATAAAGTATATAAGGGGAGCCTGCTAGACTTAGCGCAGTAAAGATGTCGCTGACAATGAAAACCGCAGTAATAGCTTTAATCGTGATCGCCTGTTTAGTCGGTAAGTAATTTATATTTTGATCTCCCTTTGGTCTAAATAAGTTCTTAATGAATGGCAAATCTTTGTCAATATTTGTAGCATTACAATTAGGTACATGGATCCTGTGATTTCTTAGCACCTACCATTACGTCTTTTTTTGTACATATTGTTTGTAAGCTGTTTATTTTGTTCCGAGCCTAAATTGTAACTAGTTAATATTGTATAATTTATTTGTTTATCACAAAAGTGGTATTTTTGTCACAAGCCAGCGATTTATAATTTTGAAAATAAATGTTCATTTGTATCGCAACCTGGAATCTAATCTAACATTCTCACGCGGTGACGATGACGTCCCATTCTGTGTTCAAATGATTACCATTGCTGCTACTTTTATAACACAATCTACAGTACGATTAAAATCAGTTAACGATTCGGTAATTGTCGTGAATCCCTCGTCTGTCACATAGAGTTATCAATTTACAGATATGACCTTTAATTATGTTACTCGTTGTCTTATATAATACAATACAAGAACGATATGAGCAACAAAATCTCCTTTGCAGCTCAAAACTAACACAACCTTTATATTGAAATCAGAAAGATAATTGACTATTTTGGCAGTCTGATTTCTTAGTCTCAATAAAAACAGTTTGACGTATATGATACAGTTATGTTTATAAACGCTAATTTCATTCGTGAAAATATTCGATTCTATCAAATTTGATCAAATCAAAAGTAACTTATAATAGTTATGTATCATGGCTTCAACAAATTTAAAGCGTGGTAAAAAAATTGTTGGGGCGAATTGCGTTTGCGGTACAATTTGCGAACGGGACAAATTGCGAACGGGACGAGTTGCCAACGAGACAAAATTCGAACAGGACCATATGCGACAAAACCTTAGCAGGTGCTATTCATTGCGTTTTTGATACTTCAAATTGAATGCTACCTAAAAGAAATCGCGGTAATGTATTTCGTGTCATTTCATGTCAGATGATACCCGAGGAAAGCCGAATGGTTAACTGATTTTAATTGTGTTGTACTAGCCTTAAGTTTCTTTAACATTTTTGATTATCTAGAGCAATACTTCACTAAGTACCTACCCAACGGGAAGTTCTAAAGTGTACTGATTACTTAGTGATTACTAATTGAAAACAAAAAATATTTCAGAGTCCGTTCCGTTCCCGGCTGGATACGCGGCGACAGGAAATAACTATGCCTACAATCGGCAACCAAACATAGCCGTGCCTCAAGCCACACTAGCTACACCAGCTACACCAGCCACACCAGCTACATTAGCCACACCAGCTACATTAGCCACACCAGCCACACCAGCTAAACCAGCCTAGGGAATGCAATACCCGGCCTTTTTTGGTACGCGGGTATTACCCGACTTTGTTTTACAAAACCCGGGTACCCGGGTATTACTCGCATAGACTTTTTAACTAAATTTATAATGACATTTTAGCAACAAATGCTAGTCTGTTATGATTACGTTACGACATTTTGCCAAGGACTCCGATTGTATTAGTGAGCCATTGTTCATGCAAATTCATTAAAAATGTAATGTAAACTTTTTAAATAACGGATACGATTTAAAAGTTTTATTTAAAAATAATATATCGATCCAAAATTGTACTAAGTACCTACTTACTACCAAATACTTAATTCAACATACAGGTGCCAAAGGGCACTTCTTTAATTATTAATCTTCAATTAACTGAAAAATGTTAAGGAATTTTATTTACAATAACTATTTTCTTGTTTAATAAACAATATAGAGATAGTCTGCTCTTATATAATTCAGATCAGATTATTACATCGAATATTGTGTCACGGCACCAGTATTAATTAAAAATACTGGGGACCGTAGAGCTGGTTCATTCCTCGCACAATGGATAGCCAGCATTATGGGAAGGATCGGATCTTGGTGACCTGTACTTAATAGTTAAACATTACATTTGGCAGTCACTTACTGCCAACTAACTATCAAGTTCCTTCTTTTGTATAATGTTTGCATGTTTTTATGCCGGTTGGGCACTTAAATAAATAAAATAAAATAAAATAAAATTGTGTTTAATTTCAACCATTTGAAGTAAGGTTTACACTAAAATACATAGTTATTTTATTTGACAATGGTATGGCTGAATTGCCTCTTGACAAAGGCCTCCCCTAATAACACTAGACCCTGCTCATGGTGTTGTGTTTCTGTTGGTGAGTAAGGTCGCCAGAGCTCCAAGAGGATTCGCTGTGTTGAAGGCTGAGGACCCACGGGCCACGGAGCAAATCCCTTGGCCCGTTTAGCTGTCAACACAGCGAATCCTCCTTTTTTTTAAAGGGTCGGCAACGCGCATGTAACACCCCTGGTGTTGCAGGCGTCCATAGGCTACGCTGACCGCTTACCTTCAGGCGGGCCGTATGCTTGTTTGTCACCGACGTAGTAATAAAAAATTAAATAGAATCGTAGAAATGTACAAGTAAAACTTCACTGTTCATAAGTGTGGTGACCTGATTCTCATTGGAAACGGGTCATAATGCGGTGGCTGTGTAGTCGGTGGTACAGCTACAGCTGCAGTTTTTATCCAGCATTTGTCATTCGATTCAAACGCTACAGCTATATTTTACTAGTTTTAAAAATATATGGCTCTGTCAAAGCCCTGATTTACAACAACGACTGTTTTTGTGAACCACAAACGGGATACAACTCAGTAAGTGGAGTGGAAGTCAGTGGATGACTTTTTGCAGTTTATTTGAAAACATATGGATATCGCTATTAACATTACCAAAAATAGACAGCTTCTGACATTCGCGAATTGTGTTCAAAAACTTCCAATTTACTATTTTAGAGACAGTTTCCGTAACTAGGTGTTTTAGCGAATCTGTTAAATCAAATCAAATCAAATCAAATTATTTATTTCAGATTTACATCCATATATGGTTAGTTACATTATATACTTATATCTATGTTAGCGAGGTGTTATATCTATGTTAAGAACTTGTTCCGTGAAAGTGAAGATCATAGCCACAATTGTGTGTTTTTAGTAATCGATTATTGAAACTGTTAGATAATTTATTAAACTATTGATATTGCATGTTTGTATCTAATTATTTTGATTAAAATACTATTTTGGAGGCCGGATGGTGGGTAGAGCGATTTTGCCAGTCATTCACTGGTACAATTTCAGAGGTAGCAGAAAACTGAAATAGTTAGACAATGGTAAGGATATAATACCTAAGTAAAAGAAATGACAGAAACTATTAAATATTTGAGAAAAAAAAGGCACGCAGGCAGCCCAAGGTGATGTTGCATGAAATCACTTTGCAGTCTTCTCGAATGTAATGACAATAGATGTATTGTTCGACAAAATGAATTACCTTTTTTTTAAGTTCTGTAGATCTAGATTGTATACATTTTACAGACATACATTTTAAAATTTATTTGAGAATGGAATAAGCCTCTTGTTCTAAACAGACATTTTGCCGTCTGCCGTTGAAAGCAGTACCGACGAGATATGCAAATATCGTCTCTTTTTAAATCCTCTTTGGGATATTTTGTCCGCTTACCGACATCAGGCAAGTAAAGCCTCAAGATAACCAACTGAAGCCCCGACCCCTGATTTTGTGCAATTGTTTCTGATTTCTGGTTCAGATTAAAATGGGTACATTGGAGGTGAAAGCTGTATAAATTATTGCTAGAACAGCTTTTGTTAGAGATCTAGATAAAATTGTCTTTGTTGACGACAGTCGTTGAAGTACGTCGTCTTCAGAAATAATAAGCTGCCATATTTCTTTATTATAGTACTTTGTTAAATACTACATTTGGCGTATTGAGGGCTAACTTTTTCATGCCTTTGGGAACCTGTTTGTCCCGCCTCGTACCTGATGATAAAGTTATTTAAAATTAGAATGTTAAAGAGTTAAATTTTGAAATCTAATTAAAATTAAAATGTGCGAAAAACATAATTGATTTATTGTGGTACCCTGAAACTGTCGTTTACAACTGAAACTATAACCACACCATTTGGCTTTACTGTAGTAGAATAAATACAATATTGCGCTACATTAACTTTCTAATGTGTATTTTTTCCGTTCACACTGCTCTCATAATAGCGATATAACCTTTAATGTACCAGGAGAACAGACTGCTAGTTTACTGATTATGATAATAATATGAGGTATTTCAGTAACGGCTGGCCATGCCCTGCGTATAATGACAATATACACATCGAGTGGTGCCTGAACGTCTAACAAACTATGTCTTGTGTTTGTATTCGCATGCCACTCATACACAGTTGGTAACAGTGATTTTGGTGGTCTATATATGCGCGTGACTAGGATAATATCAACTGTATACAATAGGGATGACGACTAGGTTAAAAAACTATCATTCTAATTAGTCCGTCAATTAGATTATCGAAAATTATCGTCAATTAGATTATCCAGGGTGGGGGCCGGTGACGTCACTACTAGGTTAGGTATTTTCGTCATTTTTGATTTGACAAACAAAATAATTTTAAAGAAAAAAAAACCGACTTCAATTGGACTTCCCGGTAAAAGTTAAATTATTGCTAATTTATGTTTTTATTTTTGTTAATTTTCCTTACATCGTATTTAAAACTTACGTACATATTACTACCAGGGTTCAGCATCAGCTCCATCTTGTGAACTGCTCTCCTAATTGCTCGTTAACATGAGTCGATTAACGAAAACAGCACACGCGTATGTTTCACCAACCAAACCTGAGTTCCATTAGGTACTGCCAGGGTTTAGCATCAGCTCCATCTTGTGAACTGCTCTCCTAATTGCTCGTTAACACGAATCAAATCATGAAAACAGCAGTCGCCTATGTTGGACCAAACCTGAGTTCCACTAGGTACTGCCAGGGTTCAGCACCAGCTCGATCTTGTGAATTTCTCTCCTAATTGCTCGTTAACACGAGTCGAATGACGTAAATGGAAGTCGCGTATGTTGGACCAAACTTGAGTTCCACTAGTTACTGCCAGGGTTCAGCATCAGCTTCATCTTGAGAACCGCTCTCCTAACAGCTCGTTAAAACGAGTTGAATGACGAAAACGGAATTCTCGTAAGTTTCAGCAAACCTGAGTTCCATTAGGTACTACCTGGGTTCAGCATCAGCTCCATGCCCTAAGTATGATTACACAGATCGGATACGTGCCAATGTCGTTCGATTTTCGAAATTTGATAAGGGCAATCGCCGTGGATTACGATTTTCCGACCAACAACATGTTAGTCAATGGTCGAACTAGTCTTAAATGATCTCTGGTTCCAATTCTTGTTTCGGACGTTATGGATCGGTATGCATAATGATGGTAGTAATTATGTGTTACTTCGTTAGAAATAAACGATAATAAGTTGAACCTTGTTTTGCGATATGTTAAACCTCTAAGTACCTAAATATCTACCTATACACAAGAATCCTATACGAAAAACGTTTGCAAGATGTGTGTAATATTGTGACAGTTTGCGTGTATTAATGTTTTGTCAGATTTTATTGCGTAAGTACATAACACCAGGCTCATAAAAAAGTGAGCTAGTAGAAATTATTACTGTAATCTCCATACAAAGTGTCAGTTCAATGACTGGATTATTATTAGTTTTTTTAAGTTTTTAGAGCGTATGTACTTATTTGGCTTTATTGGAACTGTTCCTTATGTTGACGGATGATGGTAACACAATAGAAAAGAGTAATATAAGATTTTTTACCCTATTAACATCAACCGCGTTATGAATATAACATTCTTCTCATAGACGGAGAGCTAGCCACGGAAATAGGTGTCCAATTTAGCCAATCACTCACGCTACCTAGTTATCTCTCTCTATAACCCTTCCTTAGAGAGACAAAGACAGTTGAGTTCCGTTCGCTATTGAGCGTTAATGCACCCTGGCTACGCAGCCAAGATGCCAATCGCTCACGCTCCGGAGCGTAAGGTAGATATCTCTCTCTCTATAACTCTTCCTTAGCGAGACAAAGACAGTTGAGTTCCGTTCGCTATTGAGCGTTAATGCACCCTGGCTACGCAGCCAAGATGCCAATCGCTAACGCTCAGTCGCGAACGTACAGTACAGGGGCTTTACCATGACATCTTAACGCGATTCAGTTGACGACCTAACCTGAGTGCAGCCATACAACAGCAAAGTTAAGAACCTAAACTGAATCGCGTTACAGCACGCAGACAATGACAGTCGTCTTTCTCGTCTGCAAGATACTGTCAAGATATGGTCGCCGCATTCTTGTGCCAGGGCTACAGAAATAGTGGTTTTGTGTAAGCACTTAGTTTCGCTTGCAACCAGAACACCGAGGGTTATGATTAAGGTTCTTTTGATATCCTGTCAACTGGATATTGTATCTAATTTTAATTAATGGAGACAAATACGGTAAACATACGTTAATGTTAGACTGACAGGTTAATTACCACTAAATAAGGATAAGCCTGATATTTTCAAAGGTTCTCTTTATCTCTATTAAAGAGATCCTTTGAAAATTTATTTTCTAATATAACCAAAATGTTATGACAAAAATGCTTGCAACTAAGTTTTTTTGCGAATTGACGACCCTGATTTTTGGAATCTTCGTTTATAAATAATTAAATAATAAAAGAAGACCACTTGCGTTTTTTGTCAGTCGTATTTCATACGTAATACAGAAACTTCAAACAGACTTTGGATAATTAGCAATTCAAGATAGCGGTTATCGCTGTGACAACGCCAGGTGGTCGAAAACAACTTTTGTATGACTACTTAAGCAATACAAATTAAATTAAACACTTTAGAACGGATTACTACAACTTAATGGATTACTTTAATACAAATTACCTGAAACATTTTGTCCGTTTATGTCAAAATCTGGGAAAATCCGAACGAATGTCAGCCCTATATGTGAGTCTTATGACTGAATCGGAAACTCATATCGACTTTATTACTCTTCAATATTATAGAGTTACCTACCAAGTTAGGGCTTGAGTGCTTTATGGACTTATTATAGAACTCTCAGGACTCGAACGGAAGTCAGGTAACTTTGTAGTGTACTGGTTGGACAATGAGGAGAGCACTTCAAATAGTTGCAAACTAAGAAAACGCTCTTCGGAAAATTGTTGACTATTTGGAGAGCAGCGGAGCGTTTAGTAAATTTATTGTAGGTAGGGGAAACTGATGAACTTTAGACATAGTTTTACCTCGGACAATTGGCAATATTTCTAACTTGCCAGGGTAATTAAAAAAAATTCTTTGCATTATTTGTAACGTTATTTAATAACTAATAAAATCAAGTATCAACGAAACTTGAGGGCCGGTAGTATCTCGAGAAAAATAATTATGTAAATATGAACCGTGTCATGAAAAGTTGGTATTTACTCGTAGAACTTTAAATCATGGCTGGTCATTTCATGATTTGCTACTAGACAAAAAAACTTTTATATAATAGGTTAATATCAAGATAATTAGCTACTCGATGGTAGGATAGTTTCAGCCTAATCTTAATTGGAAGTGCTAATACGAAGCTTACTAGTCCAAAAAGTTATTTTTGTACCTTGGACACTAAGAACATGTTGTACCTTGGCCCCTACCTGAAACCCCTTGGCTACTGCAAAGTTTTTAAACTGAATGTTCAATATTTACTGTATTTCTAATTATTGGTTACCTGCGTTTTAAGTTACCAAGTACTTAATCAATCTTGGAAAAACGTCGTAAATTGTTTTAGGCAAAAATAAAATATGACAATTGCCGAGTTATTTTTCTATGATAATTTGTACTAGAAAACTTTTTTGAATGGCATAAATATGCTAAAAATGGCTATGGTTTTATAAACAATACCTAATAATTTTATAAATATAATATAGTTACTTACTAAAAAATATCGTGTCCGAGGTATAACGGGATATGTCCAAGGAACATCAGGGGTGTGGTTCCTTGGACACTTTTCCCTCTTTTTTTCGTCGACGTAGCATATCAAAATAGACCATACCAATACTTTCATTTCATATTATATTGGATAGTTTATTAATCAATCTTATGGTATTCGGGTAAGTAACCGTTTTGCGGTCTTTCATTTATTTTCTAAAAATCATAAAAGAAAAAACTGACCGGGCAGAACAGGTTCCCTTACTACATACCCGACAGACTTTAACGTAAAAAAAAATATACCTAGGTAATGTGATTTTTGTCATTTTCGTTATTTTTATACTTTTATATTATATTTATATTTTATATTTTATATTTATATTTTATTTTATATTTATATTTTTATATTTTATTTATTTGACCAAAAAAAAAATATTTTTTGAAAAAAGGGTTTTTTTACAGTTTTTTTATCTTTTTTTATAATATCAATCAACTAGCGACCCGTGCCGGCTTCTATTAAATGTATAATACATATAAACCTTCCGCTTGAATCACTCAATCTATTTAAAAAAACCGCATCACAATCCTTTGCGTAGTTTTGATGATTTAAGCATATGTACATACATACAGACAGCGGGAAGCGACTTTGTTTCATACTATGTAGTGATAAGTTAGGTATGTCACATAGTGGTAACTCTGCAGTCAAAAATGCGTTTTTCCACGAGTTGGGATGAAAAACAGTTTTATTATCAGAGCCCGGAATTTTCATAGCACTATTGAACTGTCATAGGGACTTCTCATTTATCGACTTCTGATATTTATCGATACATTATACTCTCACAGTCAAAATCACAATATAAATTTCAAACTATTATTAATACCATCGCTGATTATATACAACAGAATAACTCCATTCATTATAAATAGATGGGCACGTTATTTTGTAACTTAACTCGATGCGAAAAATACAAGTCTCATAATAAAAATAAATCCCGTTTGTCCTATAAATCCGCACCTTACTTACTTAATATCCTTAGTAACAAGTTGTCATTCAATAATAGGCCTTATTTGTTCGCATTCCAATCGGTCCAGTTGGATCAATGCGACGAGTATTCATTCATTGCCTGAGCGGAGCCGAGATTCGTAGATACAGATACGTACGAAGATTCAGTTACGTATCTCGGCGTGACCGTGAAATTCGTGATCTTAGTACCGCCGGGGTTAAGGTAACGGAGCTACGGTTCGGCGTGTAGTACGGATATCGTGAGCCCTAGTTTCGACCGAAAATACCTATAACTTTTGTAACTTATAAATCATATTCAATATGAAATTTTCAATAATTCACTTGGTACACAAACAGTTCATCTCATTAGCATTCGTTACTCATACTCGTATATAACAAAAGAAACTCCAACAAAAAGGATTCGGACAAGTTTCTTATTGGTTACTGATGAGCCGTTATACTTCGTCCACAAAAAAACTTGGCCTATCTATACCACGAAAGTCGAACGATTGCGGGTTTGTATCTCCATCTCCGTCACACTTGCTTATTGGAGTGACAAAGAGGTTTTCCCGTGAATGTTACGATATTCGTGGTAAGCGTGCTTATTTCAATACGTAGGTACAGACCGTCAAATCCTCGTCGTCTCTCTCTATCGCACTTACTTATTCGAGCGAAAGAGATGCAGTAACGATTTTTTAGATGTTCGCGGAAAATTCCCAGTTGCGTCTGTTAGAAGTACGAAAAATATTGGAGCTTGGGTCATGGGCACTTTAAGTTTGTGAAGTCCTTATGCAGAAAACAAATTTTAGTAAGTACTTTCTTTTTGTATGGTTATATCGGTGTTATTTGAGTTTTCTTTATTTGAAGGAAACCACTTACAAGTTTGTAAGAAGCGATGTTAAAGAAAAAATTGGGAGTTATTTTCTGTATGGGAAAAACTCTTTTATCCTAATGTACACACGCGTTAGTGCATGGACAATTTATGAATGAATTCATTCATAAACTGACCATGCAATTTTGAACGCTATAGTACCTGGGTGCGTAGCCAAGATGCCAATCGCTCACGCTCAGTCGCTAACGAAACGCAACTGTCATTGTCACACTAATAAGAAAGAGTGATAGAGAGAGGTAGCTACGATACGTTATTAAGCGTGAGCGATTGGCATCTTGGCTATGCATGCTGGGGCCTTACCATGACGTCTTAACGCGATTCAATTTAGGACCTAAACTGAGTAGCTACGTATACTAAACAACTGAGCACAGTTAAAAACCTAAACTGCTCCGCGTTAGGACCTAATGGTAAGGCCCCTGATATCTACATGAATACCTATTAAAAGATTATGAAATAGTATAGGATTTGCTCCGATTAAATAAAAAAATATTTTTCACATTCATCACGACGGATCGTAATTACACATCTAAGCAATATTTTCGCTGCATAACAAGAAACACATGGCTAGAGAGTTCCTTAGCTCAGCAGCCAGCTTGCCAACCAACCAGCAGCCTCGGCGATGTTACGTGACTACGTAAGTACGTTACTACGTTAAGTACTTCCTTGTTGTTTTGTACATTATTGTATTTGTTGTTTGTCTATCTAGAACTCGAAGATTCTCCTCTCAATTACTCAAAGGTTAGCTATAAGAGATCTCTCTTATAGGGATAAGCTCGCCTTTGTACCTTTATTTTTATCAAAATGTTTATTTTTACTATATTTGTGTACAATAAAGTGCTTACAAACAAACTACGCGGCAAAAAGATAAGTTGTCTACATGTCTTTTAGTCGCGTGGATAATGCGATAGTGAAAAATCCATCGTAGCATTGCAGAATATATGTTAAGAGACCTCACGCCTTTAAAATTTACTTCAACTCAACTTATGACGAAATTATAGGTTATTTTAACAAATTGTGAAGTATATACAATATCTTATATTCATATATAACATCATAATATACTCGTAATCTTAATTTTAGGTAATAAAAGAGCCAAAACTTAAATTTGTTTTTGTAGTAATAAATAATACGAGCATAAGAAAACATATTTTTCTTAAATTTGATCAATTTTGATTCGTATTGAAGTCAGATTTCTTAATAAAAAAATCACTAAAATATATACTAATAGTATGATATTAGAGCTAATTCATTTCATTTCATTTCATTTCATTTATTTATTTCAATATAAACTTACAGCCTGACACCAAAACGTTTACATGATATTATTATATAGTTACATAATCTAAGACATTCAATTACTTTACACAAGAAAAATCCATTATTATAAAAGAAACATTTACATAATAACATGCATAACAAATAATTGATTTCGTTGAAAACATATGTCCACAAAAAGAAAACATCAGCAAAAGATAAAAAGTAAAAACACAAGTCTCACAAACACACAAATTACACAATAAAAATGTTAGAAAATTAGTAAAAAGTAATAAAATAATGTCACAAATTCAATCAAAATGAAATAAAATTAGAAACAAACAATTATATAATAAGAATAAAATAAATCAATTGGAAAAAATAATATTTAAAATTTGGAGACATTTTTCAAAGGAAAAACACAACAAGTCTCACAAACACACAAATTACACAATAAAAATGTCAGCCAATGGCCTGTTTGAGATGGTTAAAAAAGAAAATATTACTATTTACGTGAAATCACATTTAAAAAACTTACCTACTAAATTCATAAGCGTTTTTAAAGGAATAAACTCTTGAAAACAATGCAAACAAACTTGGTCCCCATATTTTTCAATGTCTACAAACAACAAACAAAACAAAAGTCGCTGCTATTGAAACAAATTGCAGAGATGATGGATTTTTATGTGTTTTGAGGAGTGAGGTTGGGCCGAAAAGCATCAAGTAAATGCGTTCCTTTGGAAATATTGGAAGAGTGCTGGAAACATGGATTGTTGGGATATTTTTTTATTGTATAATATAATACACATGTTTTCTTACTTTTCAAAGATTACTAGACTAAGAAAACTAATTTATTTGAAGTCAAGAACGTTATAGTTGGTTTCATTGTTTTCATGTTTATGGTCTGACTTAACATATTACAAGCTTTTTTAATGATTGGGGTATTTTTTAAGTAACTCAGGCGTTTGATCTCGAAAAACGACAATTAAAAGAATATAAGTAATAAATAAAATAAAAACAAATTAAATCCTTGAAAAAACGATATCCAATCAAATCAAAAGCGAATGTCAGTGTATACCTAGAATACCTATTTCTTATTTTTAATATAATGTTAAATGTCGTAAGTCCCTACAAATACCTAGAATACAACGCAATACTGATAAACATTTAGCTCTTCTAATCTTAGCAGAAATAATATTAAAATTGTAATATTCCAGATTTAAATCTGAGGCGATAAAGCTTATTTTAAAATCACAGGAATAGAAAAAAGATTCTACCAGTATGTTGAAATAATTTTTCACGGTAGCGTAGCGGGTAAAATGAGATTTCGTGAGCATTTTGTGAAAGAGAAAATGTGCATTTCCGACCTGCTGGCTTGAACATTTTCTTCTATAATACAAAGTCATATAATAGTATTCAAGGTACGTGAAAAGGGACGAAGATAGTTGAAAAACTATCATTATATTTAGTCTGCTGGTTAGATTGCCCAAAATTATCATACTTACCTTGTACTTTTAGGTATTAAAAAAAAACAAAGAAAACCGCGTGACTTGGTAATTTGGCCAATGAAGCTGCAAAATTGCGTATCTGTCACCTTAATATGGAATTATGTCACTGGCCCAACACCTGAGTCACGCGTGGTTGGGTTTTTTTACCCGACTGCGAAACGCAAAGGGTAATGTGTTTAACAGTCTATATTGTATGTATGTTTGTTCCTTTGTGGCAAACTAGAGATCAAACGCGTGGACCGATCTTGATGATTCACACGTCAATCGATTCGTCATCTTTGTGCAAATGTCACTAAAGACATGGCAATAATCAGAATTTAAAATCGCGATCATGAGACGCCATTTTGTAAAAATAAAAAAATTAAAATCGATGAATGGATATCAAGTGGGGTATCATTGAATAGGGATTTGAAAATCATTGTTAGGTTTCTTTAATCATTTTAAAGTTTAAAAGGCCATTTAGGAACTGTAACGATTTAACGTTGCTTAACAAGTACTTAAGATACTGTTTCACATGCTCATTACTATCATGCTTATTAGCAAGCGGGGAAGTAGGAGGCGGCCAGCTCCCATCCCCTCTTGCTATTAAGCATGCTTATTAGCATGCTAATAAGCACGAAGCATGCTAGTAATGAGCATGTATAACAGTACCTTTACACAGACCAGAGTTATGCGTCAGCAGCTTGCTCTCCAACAAGCAAAAACAACCACGAAATGACTGCTAGTTTCACCAGGGTAGGTTCGGTACTCACCTTTTAAAGATTAAGAATAAAAGTCAGGAAATGGCATGGGGGGAGCCCCCCGAACACCAACAATACCAACATCTACTGTGTGACGGTTCATTATTTAAGTTTGGTAGCTAAATAATGGAAGACACATAAAGGTAAAGGGGGATCAGGGGGCGGAGCCAAAAAAATACAACGGTATGATTACTTGTTTCACCCGGGTAGGTTCGTTACTAATCTTTTGTAGACTAAGAATGCAAAGTACAAGAGGGCAAGGCTTGTAACTTTGTGTAGATTAAGAAAGGAAGTGAGAAGACAGTCTCCGGTAACCTACATGCGGGAGGTAGGCTCGGTGATAAAATAAAAATCCGATAGTTGTTTCGGTGAACAGTCACATAGAAAAGACTCTCGACCCACAACGTGCCACAACTTGAGAGGATCTCGCTAGCTGGCTGGATCAAGGGTCAGATGAGAAAAACTCTTAACGTCACATAACGAGTTATTTCGTCTTAATTACATTAGTATTAGGAATGAAAAATCATTCAATATATCCGACGACGGTAATACATAACGTACAAAACGCGAGTAGACGTAAGCGATCTCAGCGAAATTATTAGAATTTTTTCAACTACTAAACAAGTTGATGACCATAATCAAAAGATGTGCAGTGAACTGGGAAAGACGACCAAACTTTACAAATTGCATGCGGTAGATCTATCAGTCGAAACAAAAACATATGGTCAAAAACCTAAAGATGCGTATATTTCTGATGATCTTAACAAAACTGGGGACATCGTAAAATATTTGACCATCGGCTTAGGGTCCCGCGTTATGTTACGAACAAATTTAAATGTAAATCATGGTCTTGTTAATGGTGCAACGGGGGTAATAAAAAAAAATGAGTGGCCAGCCCTCTGAAAAGAACAGTTGGAACCTGGTGAATTACCACAGGCCGTTTATATAAAATTCGACGATAAAGCTATCAAAAATAACATCAGTGGAGTAGGGGTCAGAATTGAACCTTCGACTACTGAATTTGATGCCCTTTGTGGACAGGGCAAAATAGAACGAAAAATGTTACCACTGATTTTGTGTTGTTACAGTACATAAACTGCATGCAAGGAACAACTTTAGACCAAGCTGTAATTGATTTAAGTTCTCGAATTTTTCGAAGGGTCAAGGATATGTGGCATTAAGCCGAGTTCAATCTTTAGACGGATTAATGATCAGTAGTCTAGACCACCGCAAACTCCTCAACAACCCCCATGACATTAATTCACTGAACGAAATGGAAAGATTGCGAAGTTTACCGAGTCTTTTGTAAAAAGCATATAAATACCTAATGCTAAATGTTGTCATATAAACTTACCGAGTAATAATACTAATAATAGTATATAAATGATGCTATCTAAACATAACTTGTCCGCTATATCTATGTGCAATACACTATATGTTTCGAGAAAGTAGTTGTTGTGCTGTTATTGGTATTAATAATGAACCCTCCTTCTTGTCTCATAGTTGTAAACGCACATATCCTGGTAAATCTAGCGGTAGTGCTGCTGTTTTCTTCATGAATTATTGAATTTTTAGACTAAAACTAACTAAAAAGTTTAAAATAAAATTATATAATTAAAAAAATCAAAAAACCCGACTGCGTAAAACCTAACTGAAAAGAAAGAAACAAGTCAAGTTTCAAAGAAAATTGTAAATTAATATTGGCCATTATAAATGGGTCAGCACTACCTCACATAAAATCCAAATAACTAATTTATATTTTACCTTATTTTGCTCTACATCTTTGACTTGTGTATATTGCTCATAATATGATTAATTTTGTTGTGATAATCACATGAAAAAATATTATGTAACATCGTGATTTTAAACAGTCGGGACCCATAATTTAGGAGATTGGTGCCAGCTGGGTCCCGACTGTTTAAAATCACGATGTTTACATAATATTTTTTCATATGATTATCACGACAAAAATAATCATATGAGCAATATAAACAAGTCAAAGATGTAGAGCAAAATAAGGTAAAATATAAATTAGTTATTTGGATTTTATGTGAGGTAGTGCTCACCCATTTATAATGGCCAATATTAATTTACAATTTTCTTTGAAACTTGACTTGTTTCTTTCTTTTCAGTTAGGTTTTACGCAGTCGGGTTTTTTGATTTTTTTAATTATATAATTTTATTTAAATACCTAAGTATAAGATATTTTTCCTTTTCCAAGTTGACTAAAATTGAGGACGATAGAAAGTACACTTCTAGAGGCACAAAGCCTTTATAAAAATATATAAGGAGACTTGAATGTACATTATTCTAAAATTGCGTGAGATTTGACTTAAACCACATTTTTCCTACGTATGCTGCGGGGTCCTATAAAATTATGTTAGGGAGTGATGGCTTATCAAAAATACCTAATCTTACATAATTACAAATATTAAGAAATATTAGTTTACCTACATATGTACATACTACCATCTTATAAAAAATACTTATGAGAAGAGGAAATGGGAATTCCCATTTCCTCTTCTCAACGTTTTGCCACATAAATTCATGGCCTAACGATGTATGTCCACAAATAATTAACGAAACACAAACTGCAAAAGTATCATAATAAAAATGTTGTTGCCAACTGATAACGCGTGCCCTAGTGGGTCGCAAACAACCAGACTGAAGTAGCTCGATGTACTTACTTATTTTTAATATAATGTATAATGTGTTAAATGTCGTAAGTCACAAACCAACGCCAGCGCGGGTGGTCTTCGAGGGCCTTATTGCAATGCAACGAGTTAAGGTCAAGCCTATCGAAAGCTGGCGTGCAGCTGTAGGTGCCTAATCGCAAATAATTTTTAAGAAAAAAAAAACCGACTTCATTTGGTTCCCGGTAAAAGTGAAATTTTGAATTTGTTTGAGTTAGCCAGTTTACTTCACAAATATCCAAAACACCGCACGTGTATTGGATATTGAAAATTGAGGAGCTTTCTTAATGTCCCAGGGCTTCCATCATTACATGTGAAGTATAATCAAACGGGACTCCCTTGTAGACCTTTAAAGCAAACAAAATAACAATGTGTTAAATTGGATGATAGACTGTAAATTATCGAGCAGTTTCATTATGCCATCCCTGATTATCAACATCAGGTCCACTCCAGCAAAATGATGGCCACAGTAAGAAAATGCCTAAGCTAATTATGAACACCCTCTAATCACAATGAACGTGCCGTTCAAATTTGAGGAGTTCTCTGAATTCTTCTAGAACTCCATCATCAGAATATAAATCAAATCAAAAAGATGAATATCACAACTAGGATAATAAGTAGAGCTAGGTTTATTGACCAGTTCCACTTTGCCATCCCTGGTCTTCATCATCAGGTCCACTTCATCAAAATGTTGGCTCCCCCAAAACAATGTTTTAGTTACTTAAGGAAACCCTCTAATCAGAATGCACGTGCCGTTAAAATTTGAGGAGTTCTCTCAATCCCTCATGTAGTCCATCATAAAATAGAACCATAATCAAATAGGACTATCTTGAAGGAATTTCTTTACAAAGAAAAGATGAATGTCTCGAATCGGATGGTAGTCCTGGGAATTACCAAGCAGTTCCACTTTGACATCCGTGGTCTTTATTATCAGATCCACTCCACCAAATTGATGATTTTCGTAAAGAAATGCTCGAGTTTCTTAAGAAATCACCCAAATCAGCATGCATGTGCCTTTCAAATTTGTGGAGTTCCCTCAGTTCCTCATGGATCCCGTCATCAGAATTTGTTTAAAAAAAAGGGGACGAACCTGAAACCATCTTTTTTCAGAGCAAAAAATATTTTTTTAAATCGGATGATAGTCCTGGGAATTACCAAGCAGTTCCACTTTGCCATCCCTGGTCTTCATTATCAGATCAACTCCACCAAATTGATGATTTTCGTAAAGAAATGCTCGAGTTTCTTAAGAAATCACCCAAATTAGCATGCATGTGCCTTTCAAATTTGAGGAGTTCCCTCAGTTCCTCATGGATCCCATCATCAGAAATGGATTTTGAAAAAAAACGGGACCAACCTGAAACCATCTACTTTCAGAAAACAAAAAAAAAATCAAATCGTTTCAGTAATGACGGAGTTATGAGTGAACATCCATTAAAAAAAAAACAGACGAATTGAGAACCTCCTCCTTTAGAAATATTGAAGTCGGTTGAAAAATCTTTACGAGCGAAAATTTGCGGCAGATAAATCGAACGCGGTTTTCGCTCGCAATGTAATTCTTCCTGTAAAATAGCTTTAGGTGTTTTTGGATAAATATATAAATTAACAAACTGGGTATTGGCAAAATTTAGCAACTCTCGGACATACGCTATTATTTAAAAGAAGAAGTGTCCTAGGTGAGCGGTGGGCCGCGCCGCACCGCTTAACGCTTCTCGATCGCGTATAGATCGCCCATGTAGAACACTTTCCATAGGTATCAACGATTTGATTTTTCCGCGCCGCACCGAATGGCATAGCCATCGCGTTCGGTCGCCCACCTTGTACACTACTTCTACGACAGAAGAAGGAGATTCCTAAAATATATTATTTTAGGGACTGCTATCCGATTTTTTTTGTTCGAAGGGACTTAGAGAGGGGCCTCTATCTGCCCTGAAAATGACGATGACGCCGGGATGGCCCGGCAGGGCCATCCCGGGGGATGCTATCCGAATGTTATAAAGCATGGCAATTTATACCCCAAGAGCGCAAAAAAAAACTCTTATTCTGTATACATGGTGTAACAAAAATGCGGTATAATCAGTTTCGAGGAGGAGAGTGTTGGCCCAGCGGTAAGAGCGTGCGGCTTTCAATCCGAAGGTTGCGGGTTCTAATCTTGGCGGCTCGTACCAATGAGTTTTTCGGAACATACGTATAAAATATTACATATTTGGTATTTACCAATCGCTTTTTTAGTTTAACCTCTAGGTTGGAAGATCAGATAGCAGTCGCTATGGTAAAACTAGTCATCATCATCATCATCATTCAGCCGAAAGACGTCCACTGCTGGACATAGGCCTCCCCCAAAGATTTCCACAATGACCGGATGGTAAAACTAGTGCCTACGCGAAATCTTGGGGTTAGTTGTCAAAGCGAACCCCAGGCTTCCTTACATGGGCCGTGGTATAAACCGAACGCAAAAACAAAGATTTTTTTAGGTGATTTTTTTTGTACGGGACAGGACGTCTGGATAGGCCAAGCCTACCCTCCAAAATTTTTTTGTCGCATCAATAACGACGGATCACCAGCATTTATGTTACACCCTGTATTGATGCGGCGCAAAATCACGCTAGAACCGCGACGACCGTATTTACTAAATACACTTTAAAAAAGAAAATTTTCTCTCAAAATAAATATTATTCATTTTATGTTGTAGCGCTTCGCTGGCTCCCGAGCTTAAAGTCGAGGGTTTTAGGCGAAAATATCTCATTGCTTAAAAATAAGTTTCCAATTTTTGACGTTTTTTTAACAATTGGCCAGACAGGTAAACGAAAACCGGACATTATTCGAACTACAGATTCAACAAGAAGGGGATATTCAAATCATATCCTTTACGTTTGACAAATAGGAAAATGAGAAACCAAACGGAAATTCAAATCCATGAATGCGATTTGACGTACCAAAGCTAGCACGTTTTGGTTGTTTGGAAGAGCTTAATGTCGAGGAAGACAGTAGATTTGATTTTCACCATTAACTACTGAATACCGTTTTCTTAGTGCATAAAAACGAGTGTCCCGTTTTCAGGGTAATTATTTTCTCATCAACTGGCCAGACAGGTAAAAGCCTGAAGGAGCCAGAATGGGGAAAAGGTAACTGGAAAAATTAATAGAATAAAAACAAGAAAACGTAAATCAAGCTTCCATAATAGCCTTTTTGCTTTTGATATTAGAGTAGAGGAGTTAATTAGCTATTGTGGAAAAGCTAGATACTTATTCAAGGCTAAAAAAAACTAAAAGCATTACCGCGTTTTGTCTTGGTGGGTGAAACAAATTGAATTACATTGCACACAAATCAGAAATCATGGACAAATACTCAATTTACAAAGTAAAGCTCTTACTGTGAGAGTCCATAATCCATAATGTCTCAAGAATTAAAATATTTCATAATTTTCCGGAACATATTAAGTCACAAGATGGGATCAGGTTTAGAATAATTCTCTAGAAATGGCTAATAAATAGATAAGAGTTTCTATAATTTGAATGAATATTACCTATAGATATTAGTTACTACTGAAATGGATGTTTGTATTTGTTTTTTATTATTGTACGCCTGAAATGGGCAAACTGTTGAACCTTTTTACCTATTCGTAAACAGTTTAATAATATTTAATAGAAAACGATACTAACATTTTAATAGAAAAAAGACAATAAATGCATCTTCTATCTATCTGTCTATGTAATCAGCCACAGACGTCCCCTATAGCTCGCTACAAACTATGATCCTGTGCAGACCGCTTCCATCGACTTCCTGCTATCCTGACGAGGTCATCCGTCCATCTGGTCGGTGGCCATCCCACGTTCTTTCCCACACGTGGTGGCCACTCTAGGACTTTACTGCCCCAACGGCCACCGTTTTCCGGGCTACATGGCCCGCCCATTGCCACTTCAACCGCGCATTTCTGTTAGCTATGTCGATCACCATGGTTTTTCTCCGGGAATCCTCATTCCTGATTCTATCGCGCAGAGAAATTCTAAGCATAGCTCATGCATCTTGTCTTATCAATATCCATTATAATTTTTTTTTAATACTACGACGGTGACAAACAAGCATACGACCCGCCTGATGGTAAGCGGTCACCGTAGCCTATGGACGCCTGCAACTCCAGGGGTGTTACATGCGCGTTGCCGACCCTATTTCAGCCGAAATACGTTTATTGCTGGACTCTCCCAAATATTTCCACAACTTTCGATCGTGCCCGCATTCAACGTTCTTTGCGAATCAGGCCGTTGGTCCTTGTTGGAGGCTTTCCCATGCTGCGTCTACTTATATTACTCATATTTGTTAGAAAACTCCCTTCAGTATCAGGCAGATTAAAATGCTTAGATCGGATTACGCACGGCAATAACGTCGAAAATAGATCGACATGTTTCAGAACAGTCCGTGTCCCTTATTATTATTTGAATAAAGGACACGGACACGGACTGTTCCGAAACATGTCGAGCTATTTCACATTTTATTGACGTGAGTAACCCAATATAAGTATTTTGATACTCATATTTTTTGTTAGAAAAACCATATCTTTATAATAAATTCGCGGTTGAATTGCTAAGTAGGAAATTTTGATGGTATATTCTGACAAACCAAATGGGGCAGTAGATTACCTATGTCCCGCCCTTTTTTCGGAGTGGCAAGTGTATGTTTCTTACGCATGTACATGCGTAAGAAAAATACAGAATTACTCTCCCTGCCTAAGCATGACTGAGAACAGATCCTGGTTAAACTATAACAGTGACGGACCACCGTAGAGTCTGACTCCTACTTGGATTGCCAATGTTAAAACAGTAGAGCAGCCAACTCTGGCTTGCTTTTAAATATTTTTGCCACATCATTATTTATATTATACCTCCTAAGAATAACAAGAAATATGTCCTTTATACTGCTTTAACCATGCCGTGGTCAAACATACGTCGTTGCGTTTGTAAATTCCGTTATGTGCTCGATTTTTGAAAATGTAATGAATGACACTCTGAAGACTTACCGCCTTATTCATAAAAAAGTTATTCTGTTAACTTTTATATGACTAATGCGGTAAGTCTAAGTTTTAGTTAAATTATGTTCTCTCCCATTCTGACAAACGCGATTGTCAAAGTGACAGATAAGGACAAACAATTATTTAGCTTACCTGTTGTTGAATAAAATAACGCCATTATACCATAAGTTAAAGACAAAAGGGTTTCGTTTCATTAAATTGTACAGAGCACAAATCGGATATTACAGATGCAGCATAACAGATTATACAGTCTGTTACTGGCACCCGGGCATTTATTATAACTGCTATTATATATTCAGTTAGTCGTGTAGTAGGTGTACTGCGTAATTGTCGTAATTATATCGTTGATGCACTTGGTACGGGGTCACATCGTAGTAGGGGGGTAAACAAATGAGCCAACCAAGCCCAGAATTATTGTTGTCTTTATCATTTAGTTCAGATAAAAACTCCACAAATAATGTATTAAAAACTTTATTTTTAATACATTATTTGGGGAGTTTTTATCTGAACTTAGTCATGACAATTTCAAAACCGTTGACGTCGACGTGTCAAATAAGTAAACAAACCAAATTTTTCCAAAACTGATTTTAGTTATTTAGTAAATATTGAAGTAAAGAAAGAGTGAAATTGCTTACGATGCACGAAAACTATCAGATTTGATTGTATTATACGGCGAGACGCATGGATATGCAGTTCATGCCTTATCGAGAACGCTTCCCAAATCGATGGCATACACACATTCCTCGATTCATATTAACAGCTCTCCAGTGAGTTCGGGAGAATAGGCCAATCGTAGCTGGTCAGCCTGAAGGGCCATGAACGAAATCGTGACGTACAAATTGAACAAAGGGTTTTCGAAAGGAGATGGCCGACAAATCGTATTATTATGTTAAGCTTGGTAATAAAGTGTTCACTTAATATTGTAAAGAAATGCATTTAATTTGCCTAGTTATCTTAAGGTCCTAAGATTTATTAAACATAAAAACAGACAGGCATCATGCGTAACTGTAAAAAAATAGGTAGGTAACTGGGTACCGAAATTCAAATATTTCTTTTGATGACGTATCGTACGCAATAAACGGAGTTGCTGTTATTTTACACTTACTTGTATTTTAGTATATTTATTAAATTAAAGTAACGGATAAGTTAAGCAACTACGTTACATTAAAATCATTAAATAAAAGCCCAGGAACTGGTAACACACTGTTTAAATAGTTCTTAACTCATAGAAAAAGCGGATACAATACAAACCGTTTTGAACATTACGCAAAAACAATAGACACTCGCCCCTGCGCTCTCCCGCACAACGGTGCGGTGCGGCCAATCTCTGCAATCTTTTATATCAAGCCAATTTCGATAAATTAAAAATCGGCTCTACACGGAGCCGGTTTTTGAAATATGATAAATA
The DNA here is from genome assembly GCA_949128165.1 of Lathronympha strigana. NCBI lineage: Eukaryota > Metazoa > Arthropoda > Insecta > Lepidoptera > Tortricidae > Lathronympha > Lathronympha strigana. The sequence continues at coordinate 5,098,588 of OX421907.1, read as the reverse complement.
TTTAAAAAAAAATTGCAGAATTAAAATAAATGGTTTTAATTAACAAACTGCTTTAAACCTGGATTAGGTGTTGTCCGCCCCTTAAGCCGTCAGCGTAACACGGTTACACCACTTACACCTCATAACTGACGTGTGAATGTCAGCCATACCTTTGCAGCAGAATACTTTTTTTGTACAAAATTACACTTCACACCGCCATTAATGTTCTGGCTTTTATGAGAACTGTCAAAATGCGAAGGCACGATATTTTTGTAAAGAAAATACAGAAATGAGTATAACGACATTAGCAAACCCCCCCGTGAGAATAATCGTGCAAAGTATTTGTATTTCTCTTCTTATATAATCTCAATCTTATAAAAGAAAAAACAACATTCGTGAGTTATGGAATTTTTTAGTGTTTTTTTAATAGTAGGCAAACGAGCAGACGTATCGCTTGATGGAAACCGACTATCGCCGCACATGGACACTTGCAACATCTTGGGCGTCACATGTACTTTGCCGGCCTTTGAGATGGGAGTTGTTTTTTTTAAAGGTTTCAAGGTAATATCGGTCCGGAAATACCGCTGGCGACAGTTTATTCCATAGTTTAGCTATGCGGAGCATGAAATTTCTAGTGCAAAAGGAACGCACGGATAGGTCAAACACAAAACGTCATCACGGTGAACAAAAGTTAAGCTTTAACAGCCCTCAACTTTTTAATAGTCCACAGTCCACCGGAAAGACACGGAACATAGTTTTGTGTCTGACCCGATTGAGGACTGCCAAGTGCCAACCGTCTAAACGTCGACGGCTTATTTACATATAGGTATAAGTACGTATTTAACTATTTAATCGCCTATTAGGTACCCAAAGCACAAGCTAGGCTTAGTTAAGTCCAAGTACAAGATTGTGTCTCGAAATGTTTAGGTATGTATATTTATTTATTATACATATTAATGCACGTATAAGCAACATTTGGCTCTAAGTATCTCTTATTGTTGCATTACATCCTATAAATATTGATAAGATAACAATATAAAAATAACTGAACCGCATTTTTGCATTGGCGTATCCTGATTGTATACCTACTGCATACAAAATACAAATATCAATAATCGTTAACATATGGGAACAATAGGTACTTATAAATTTCCATATGTATATAGTCGCGGTAAATAGAGACTTGTAGGTGCAACAATAGGTATAAATTTTCCTTATATATAAAACAGTTGAATTAAGTCATAGATAAATAAGAATAAAGGAACTGAAGGCCTACCACGAACCGCGAACGAAGGTATACCTCCCTTTCGCACTTGTGATTTCTCACTCAAGTGCGACAGAGAGGTGAAACTTCGTTCGTGGTTCGTGGTAGGCCTTCTGGATACCTTAAGAGATACAACAAGTCACAAGTCAAAACAAATCTTGCGATAGTTTTTTATACTTATAACTATTTAGTCTTGTTTTGAGCGCGACGTTTCGTTAAGTGCCAACGGCCTATAAAGTTTAAAAAAGTTGGTAGTTCTGTGTACGAATTTGACACTTAGTTTACGTCAGTACGTACGTATATACCTACACGAAATATTTATCGTTTGTCTCATCATCAATGCTAAATTGTTCGCTAATGTCATTCTGACCCACATTTTTAGACGTTTTTTGTTCTGCTTTGTGTGTACAAAACTGCTTAATGGTTTTGTTGTTGAAAAAATTACCTAATCATGTTTTCTATTTATATGTATTAGCATTATTTTAATTGTAAAGGTTTGACATTAAGTAAAATTGCCATATGAGTCGCATAACTTCAAACTCGGGTAAATCCATCTGTCAGATTATGCGATTTTGGTATTAAGAAAAGGTAATAAGGTAGATATAGCTCAGAGGGTCGAATGGATTTAGGTACCCGAGTTTGAAGTTAAGCAACACATATCTGCCTAGTTTTAGAATTAATTAGTATAATGAATATTAATCTGACGATCATATTAATAACATATTAATAATATAAATAAGGTCCTTGAGGCATTGTACCTAGGATAGGTAGTTAGGTAAGTTACACTTACTGTATATATTTCGAGAATAAATGTTTTTAAAATAATATAAATTCATGTATATTAGAATAGCATAATTTATACTGTAATTTATTAATATGAAATAAACAAATCAATCAATCATAAATAGCAGTATTCATTCTAATCATAAAATTGTTCATTGGGCAGGGCCTATAATGTAATTTCAGCATCGGCACCCAAAGAAAGCGATTAGGTACCTTACCTACATACATATTCGTAGCACCTATATTGTTGTATGTACCTATATTATTTTTTACTAGCTGGCGCCCGCGACTTCGTCTGCGCAATATCTTTATAAATTGTAGCCTATGTGTTATTCTGATGTACAAGCTATATTATTGTGAAGTTTCATTAAAATCCATTCAGTAGTTTTTACGTGAAAGAGTAACAAACATCCATACTTACAAACATTCGCGTTTATAATATTAAATTAATATAAGTAGGATTATATTCACTTATAGTCATTATATTAACGTATGATGGAAAGATTCTAGGATTTCCTCTTCGGGTTCTTTCAATCCGAAGGTCACTGGACTCACGGTTTCAAATCGCGTGGGTACTCGAAACTTACTCGTACGTACAAAATATCATTTAATATGCACCAATCGCTTTTTGGTGCAGATAATCGTGAGGAAACTGGACTAATCCCGATAAGGCCTAGTTTACCCTCTGGGTTGGAAGTCCACATGGCAAAGCAGACATCAGGCTCCCTGAGCCGTGGCATACCTAAGCCGAGAAAACGCTAGGAAGTAGAAGAGATTCTAGAAGAATTCTCTTTGTATTACGAATATTACTTGAAGTAGAATTTTTTATATTCGCGACACAGTGTACAAAAGCACCTCCATCACAAATTTAGCCAGTAAAACAGAAGAACGATCCAGGCGGCATTTAACTTTAAGTGTCCCGTCTTGCCCTGCACTCCCCAATAAGCGTAATTGAAACATTTTACGATTATATTTATGGTCACGTCACGAAATATAACACAAAACCAAACAACCGGCATGTAAAGAGATTGAAACGCTGATGCACTGAAGTGCACCTGTTGAATTATTTACGTTAAAGCACAATGCTCAAGTGCAAATAATAGAAGCAAGCAGTATACGATTTTAAGCTAACATGGTCATTTGTATTATAACTACAATTAAGACGGAATATTTACCATCTATGTTTGTTTTATTGAGCACCCATAAAACAAACATACATGGTACACCTATCCCATTTTAAATCATAGTTATAAGAAACGCAGTTTTGCTACATTATAGTTAGGCCAGGACCCTCTTATTCGTGCATATTCAGAGAGAATCATGCTGTCTTTTTGATACGCTCGTATTACCACCCAAAAAAAAGAAATGGATAGTTTTTTGTTTGTCCTGCTGTTACTGCGTTCGTTGGCTGGCCCTATAATTTTACTCGGCTTGGAAAATTCAGAGCGATTTCTTTAGTCGAAACTATAGAAAATGCCCAATAATGGACAGTGTACCAGTGGCCAGTGTCTAAACATCTCTGGAATAACAATATCATTAAATATTTAATTTTCTGTATTACTGTTACAAAAATTAGATATATTGAAACCGATTACAATACAATACCTTACATGAAATACATTTGGAATATAAAAGGAAGGACATTTAGCGGTTACACTTTTACAGGTATCAGAGAAATATCAAAAATACCTACGAGTACTCTGACTTTGCTCTTAAATGTGATTGATATAGTTTATAATTATAAATGAAACATATGATATATATATATATATATATATATATATATATATATAAATATCAAAATTACTTCACAATCGTATTGTTTAATAATACTTAGTCATTAGTTCCTGCGAGTCCCTATACCTACCTAACAGTATTGTTGCCTCAAATGACTCTTACTTCCCTTCGTTTCAGACTTGATCATTTTTACATTTCTAATCAGAGAACGGACTCCGTTAAAAAGATAATCTCTGACTTTATCTACCGTGATTGACCAAGGAACGAAGATGCGAGTCCCATTCAGCCAGCGTTCGGTGCTCACTCGTTCTTCAAGAGCGGCTGTGAGCGCGCGCGAGCCGCACCTCTCACGCTTCCCGCGCGATCCCAATTTAAAAACAAAACATTTAAAAAGTTACGATGTCCCACGAAGTGACTTGAACAATTGACAATTCATTCACACGTACTTTTAGTGACTGTGTTCGTGAAGTTTAATATACGATGAGTGACTTTCTGATAATTATTTAAATTTCCCGATAAATTTCGGAGTCAAGGATACTTTGAACTAGTTAATTGTAAGTAATTCTATCATAAATATTAGCTGCAATTTTCTATGCATTTTATAGTTGATTTATTACTTGAGCTCCTTGGTTTTTAATAGCTTTGTAGTGTTCTGGTCGGTACTTAGGTAATTATGGTGTACGGTATACTGTCAACAAATTATAATGATAGGCGCGGTTTAATCAAGATGTTGACGCGTACACGCTCATGGACGCGTTACCAAATATATAATTATGGCGTTACAAGTCATATAATCATAAAAACTTGTTCCTAAAATTAGTAAAGTGAGTGTTTCGAACTTAGGAAATCAACTTCGTAGTTTCTTCGTGTACAAACTTTATTTTTTCTACACGGGAAACCATTTAAAACTTAAGGAAGATAGGTACTTACCTTTGAAAATAAGTTGATTATATTTCTGTTAATTACATTTTAGTTTTGAATCGTGCTGAATAGGATTAGTTTAATTTACGAGTATAAATAGTCCGAAGAGTTTCAGTTTCAGTAAAAGTGAAGTTTTTTAAGTGCACCAAAATCTATAATTAATTTGATTACCTAGATGATTGGTTTACACTATGTCTAGAAAAACAAAAAACAGAATTTTGTTTGGTTAAGTTTCTGCTTTTCTCCTGCAATTAGGTAGGAACCTTCGTGAAGTGCTCATTTAGGAATTTGCTAATGATAAAAAGTACAAGAGTACTTACTCGTATTTTTTGGAAGTTTGGAAGTAGATATGAAATAGGTTATAGGTTTCCTTTGAGCCCGGTATTTTGCAGTGTGGGTTGTTTTAGAAGTAGGTTTTAGTTTTTTTTATTTAATAGTATTTTATCTTTATTGTTTATTTAAGTTTATTTATAATCATTATTTTCTTGTTATTTAAGTTGTGTAATAATTTTGTTTATATATTTAAACAATGAAAAGTCGGTATCTTTTTTTATTGTCTATAATAAAAAATACACAAATTAGTGATAATATCTCCCAAGTTCTCAATATTAGAAAAAAAATAGGTAATATCCTGTTTTAATATAATATAATATTTGTTCACCGCCCGAAATATTAAGGTATCTAATACCATAAACAATTAAATAAGGGCGTTATTATTTTTGGTTTAAGTAAAATATGTTATTGCAAAATTGGATATTTTTATATGCATTTTACTCACAATTGCGAGTTCTTTCAATATTAGTCGGAGAAGAAATGTGTCTTTAATTATTTTTTCCATTGCGACAAAAATTCTTAGATTTTTTTTCGATTTCATAGATTTAGTATGGCGGTAGCTCAACGGAAAATTTACAAAATGTACGGAAATTCTAAGGAGACTTTTTTTCCTACTAGGATTGAAAGAGCTCGCAATTCTTAGTAGAAAACATATAAAAATATCCAATTTAGCAATAAAATAAATTTGTACAACAAAAAAAAACGACCTTAAATCTAAAAACCGACCGGTTGACGACCGGTTGGCGTAGTTGGTAGTGACCCTGCCTGCTAAGCCGATGGTCCTGGGTTCGAATCCCGGTATGGACATTTATTTGTGTGATGAACACAGATATTTGTGCCTGAATCATGGCTGTTTTCTAAGTACGAATATTTGTATATTATATATATCGTTGTCTGAGCACCCGTAACACAAGCCTTCTTGAGCTTACTGCGGGACTTAGTCAATTTGTGTAAGAATGTCCTATAATATTTATTTGAAAAGTAGATAAAACTGTGCATCAACAATACCGCTTAAAACATGGGAAGAGTTTGTACGCTTCAGGCATATAACCCGCAAATCTGGGAAAAGGTTCGGTAAACTTTATATTACCTGCCGGAAAAGTTAAATTGAAACAAACGTGAAGAGGTTAATTTATCACGGATTTACCGTGACATACTCAACAATTTTACTTTAACTCCGGCCGGCGAGCAGCCAATTGCAGGCCGCTACGCTGATCAAAGCCGCTTGCGGAGTGCGTCGAGCAGAAAAATAGTGTACAGACCTTGGCCAGTAAATAAGAAAGCCTTAGATCACATGTTTTATTATGCTTAATTACACGAGATCTGAGACATTTCTTACTTTACAGGCCTCGGTACGTAATATACTATTAGTATAACTTCCCGAACGCTAAAACTGACAGTATTTTTTTTGAGTTTAATAAAGTTCTTCCCGTACCATTGTTGCTACATTAATGTGAGCATATTGAAGAAAATATAACATTCTACGACAATCTAACAAATAGATCTATTCCTCCGTTAACACGTTCGCGGACGCGGATTGCATAGCATCCGTTTTTGTACTTCATCTGGTGACGCGCCTGCTATTGAATCCGTTATTTGGTTTAGATTTCTGCGTCAGTATGCTTACCAATCCGCTTGGCCACAGTATAATATTATTAACCAACATTTCCTCTACCATTCACTAAAATCACAGAATGCATACTGTTATATTTCATAGTTTATGACGGTTAGAAATTATCCTGTGACATCTCAAATTGTGCCCCCCTTTCTGTGACGCGTATGCTATAGCATTCGTCTTTGTATGGAAGACTCCTCAGTAGCCCTTCGCGTGCGTCTGGGAGTGGGCGCGTAAAATGTGGCCAAATTTCGCATGCACACGCTATTTTACGGATTTTTTGTAACATCGTTAGTAATGTTTTTTTTACAGTTTATGTATGTTTTTGGTTGTGGTTTTATAAACAAATCTCTTTACTGATTGTTTTTTGTAGTGCAACTTGATTCTGACTACTGTAAATAAAGAAAAGTGAGGCATGTTTATACTTACTATTCTACTACTCTATAGTAATTATTTTGGTCATATAATCGTGAATATTGTGCCTATTCGTAGTCGATGCTGAGCGCTAACATTATGGTAAGCATGTGGCATGTATTTTGTTTGTGTAGGGCCGCAGTTTACATGATTAAATTCAAAGTTCGGATACTTGCTATGTGCTGGTTGGTGAAGAAGGCCCTAGCCGTTAAATCCTATAAGTATTAGATGAAATATTACTTCTACTTTACTTTATGGCAAAGAATTTATCATAGTTGTTGACGTAGCAGCTCACCCGAGTGAACGGTATGACAGACATGCCAACATAGTCGAATGCTATAACATGCGGTGTCATATAAGATCATATTTTGACTAGGTATTATATCAAGCATCCGAATTGTATAGCATTTGGTGTCACATAGTGTAAAAGAAATGGTTTCATAATGACGGGACTTGCATTGCATTCGACTTGTATAGAATTTCGCGTCACATAAGAATCCTGATTTTAGCTTTATTGTGACAGGTATGCAATAGCAGTCGTAAAATTCCCATACAAAATTAAGGTGTCCCAGAGGTGTGACCAAGCGTCCGCGAACGTGTTAATAAGTTCAATAAGTATAATGGTCACTAGACGACGACAAATATAATTATTTAGAAAATATCTATAACCCAGGAAAAATATTCTAATTAAAGCTGCGAATATACAAAATTATGATTACGATTTGAATCCAGACACTCCAACTTCGTACGTCACTATCACTATACAAACTACGTTCAGGGGAGCTGTATGATTTGTATAACTTGTATAGTAATAATCGCCTTAAGACATTTGCGGTATTTTGGACGACAATATATTATGTTATGATGCTTCCCGGCCGCTGTTTAGCCGAGTTGGATGGAATGAGTGATCTCTTTGTCGAAGTAAAATCTACCCAACCGAATTGTTTGCCCCAGATATAAATAGTCATCAACAATATCATATGTTAATTTTGCATTAAGCTGAAACATGTGTGAACGATTCAACAATGCTAAGAAATACCCAAAGGAAAAGCAATTTTTTTTCACTTTATATAGGTACCACGTCGGTGGCAAAGAAGCATACGGCCCGCCTGATGGAAAGGGGTCACTGCAGTCTATAGACACCTGCAACTCAGGGGTGTTAGGGGTGTCTCAGGCGTTTCCGACCCAATAAAAACTTTTTTGAAGAATCGCATAATGTATCGCATAATCGCATAGTGAGTTCTTTGAGATAATCTCGGCAGCTCATTCCACAGCCGGAGCGTCCGCGGGAGGATATTTATCTGAAAGCACACAGTGCGCGAAGATTTTATACGCTACTAGCGACCCGCCCCGGCTTTGCACGGGTTATAATTATACATATAAGTAAAACTTCCCCTTGAATCACTCAATCTATAAAAAAAAACCGCATCAAAATCCGTTGCGTAGTTTTAAAGATTTAATCATACATACATACATACATACAGACATCGGGAAGCGACTTTGTTTTATACTATGTAGTGATAGAAAACACATAAGGAGGAGTCTCTCCTTGGAGTTAAGGGTTCAATACCACCGTGACTTTTTCTTTATATATATAAGCAAAATTATACAGTTTGCAACTTTCATAGAAGTAAGCTCGACAAGACGTTTTAACAGCTGAAAGGATAATGTTGATAATAATTTCCCACTGCTGCTACTGCCAATCATCTCTTTTTGGAATATCCACGGATTTCACTGCCCAATGGTCAGGATAACTAATAACTAATGGCGTTTCCGAATAGTTTTCTATCAAAAATGCATATTACTGTAAAGGCCTGTTGAGCCGCAAAGCGTTTCTCCCAGTTAAAGGATGACTCACACTAGCACGGGACTGGACGGGACAGGACGGGGCGGGACGAGAAAATCTGTCAATTTCTATAGAAAGAATCACGTGATAGCTCGGAGCCCTCGGATGTCACGTGACGCTTTCTATGGAAATTGACAGATTTTCCCGTGCCGCCCCGTCCCGTCCCGTTCTAGTCTGAGTAATCCTAAAAACTAAATTTCTAGAGTTCGACGATGCCAGATTCTGTTAGCACGGACTGTGAAAGTGTTAAGTGAACGCCATAATTTCATAGTTTGACGTTTAAAATAACACTTCAAAATTTGACAGTTCATTTTCGGAAGAGATAACGCGGTTTGACTTTAAACGCCTTATTCAAATAAAGTTTTAAGTAGTGCTCCTGGTCGTGAACGTGTTTCGTGAACCCGTAGCCGAATCTCCGTTGCTGTGTTACTCGGCAACGGAGATGCGCTCCGTTTGCTCCGTGTGATTCGGCTACGTGTAATTAAGATACGTAGCTACGTGTACACGGAGATACGTATCTTATTTATACGTAGATCGGATCCAGTCGTGACCGTGACGTTAAGTGTAGATTTTATGCGTGTTATTAAACCCCCGAATGTAATGCAAGGGGCGAGTTTTTAATTTCAGTTTCCATACTTTTGCATTTTAAATAAAAATTTAAGAGATCAAAAATAATTAGATGCAAATATTATGTTGGATGCAAAAATAATAGACCAGTACAAATTGTAAAAGATGTGTATTAAAAGAAGCCGAGCGGAGCCGAAGCCGAGATTCGCGGGAACGTAGCCGAATCCAGAAACGGATACGTATCTTTGACGTGACCGTGTAGTACGGGATCTTAGCACCGCCGGTGCTAAGGCTACGTAGCTACGGTTCCGCGTGTAACACGTATATCACAAGCCCTAGTTTTAAGTAATTGTCAGTTTGAAAATTCACAGATGGCCCCTGCCGAAGACCAGAAGACGTATGTGCTTACCATAAGTTGCGGTTTGGAAAACGAATGTTTCGTTTACGTCACGTCATCTACGGTTGCATCTCGTTTCGAAGTGCGATCAAGATGCATTGACGGTGCGTTTACGTAGTCGCTAGTGACTATTAATTTCTACAGAAGATTTGCACACTAGGCTAGTGTGCGTACCATGAGTTGTTTTCGATTGCGACTGCGGAATTCGAAAGTATGTCCGTCTCGGTCCTGCCGGTAGGAGTGAGACGGACATACTTTCGAATGCCGCAGTCGCAATCGAATGCAACTCATGGTACGCACATAGCACGATTCTAAGTCAGCACCATTTCGTGGCAGCCCTTGTTGTGTTTCTAGTTAATACCGTGCTGTTATGATGTTCCTACTGTAATATGCCATGAATAAATATTTCTCTGTAAGTACCTCAGTGGAAATTAGTTTTCAGTGCTTTTTTAGGGTTCCGTAGCTAAATGGTAGAAAGGTCCCGCCCAAACTGTAATTGCTATTTACATTAAACCTTCGAGGTTAGGGTACTTAGGGTGCATATCTTATTAAAAAAGAAAAGTTGTGCAAGAAGAACATTTTCTTTTATAAGTAATAAATAATTTCGAAAATAATCGCTCCGAAAGTTAAAATTGTAAAAAAAGTGAAACACTTATACCCAAAAACGCCATTAGTGAAATAGTTTTGACAAATTAAATGAAAAGTCCGATGATACTATATCCTATGTACATACATCCTTCTCACTTTTTAGCTTCCTCTCATGAGATTACAAATAATGAAATAATAATTGAAATTAATAACGATCTCGTGGAGTTTGCCGCCGGTCAATTCTCGGTAAACCGCGAGTTAATTATTCAATTAGAACCAAGATGAAATTCACAAAATTTACCTGGCCATGCCTGGCATTTCGGAAATTGAATTTACACACCTTGGAAATAAATTATTCTTTAGCTTTCTTGGACACTGGTAATTGTTTGTTAAATTTTAATGCAGTGAAATTTATGTTGATTGCAGTAAGTCGGGGTTAGAAGCCCTTTGAGAGAACTTTATTAACAAATATATTTTAAAGATTAAAATTGTATAGCACGAATAGCGGTTGATGCAACATGTAATTATTTTGTATGAGAACTTAAAAAAATAAAAAGTAACGAATTAAATAAAACTAACTATGCCATTCTGTTTCCTTAATTATACTAAGCCACATGGCGAAGTTATATTCTCAAGAACTACTCAAGAACAAACAAATACTCAAGAACATCCTGTATATATGAATGTTATACTTCATTTACAGCGAAACAAGAAAAGTATCACTATGTGTTTATTTTTCTAAGTAACAGTTTCCGTTGTAGCAGACATCGGTAAGTTGCGGCAGTGAAGTATTTTTTTTTAACTGTAAATCATTTCCATTGAATATTGTCATTTCTCAGACGTTTATAAAGGTTTCAAATTCAGTAACCAAAACAGTTAGTTATATTATAAAAAAGAGGACAACATAAGAACATAGTAATACTTTTCATTGTTCTGTGAAAAACGTACATATGCGTTACGTTGTTTAGAACCAGTACACAAAGTATCATGACAATCGGTGCAGTGGTTACATCGAAATTAACATATTTTTATTTGATACTTTGGAGCAGCCTATATGCAACTATAACTCATGATGTAATAAATCCTCATAGAATAGTATGAAACCTTTGATTATCGTTTTTATTTATGTCACTTATAACATTTTAATTGTTGACAAATGTCATCATTGAAGAAAATTGACAGTGTCACTAATATACTACTGCCAAAAACACTGCCAATGATAAATACAGTGTGTTTCTTATTGTTGGCGACATAGATATAGGATAAAAGAACTGGATACCCAAGCAGCCCAAAAAAATTACGCCGTAAAAGTGTAGCAGTTTTAGACTCTTTTTCACTTTTCCTTTTTCTTTTTTGTTTAGAACGTGACGTTTCGTAAAGTGAAAAACAGCCTATAAACTTTTAAAGTGTATTAATTTGACATTTAATGCTTACTTCAGTAAGCTCTTTTTCGTACGAAACACTTAACGTTTGTATCATCATCAATGCAAGTTCGCTAATGTCATTCTGACCCACATGTTTTGAAGATTTTGTTCTGCTTTGTGTTTTTATTTCTTTTAATAAGGCAGTTGCTAGCGATTATTGGAAATAACTTTTGTTTGGAATTTTTAGGTTTAGGTTTAGGTTTAAAGATATTTATTCTCAAAAAAGACACAAGTCACTTACATGAGAACAGCGTTTTAGACATTAATTATCTTATTATAGCGGTAGAAACATAATCGTTCGATAGACGCACGCTCACACAATTCATTTTTTTTATTTTTATGTTGGGTAGTGGTTTTTTAAAAGTTCTAATCAAAAACATATTTACAGTTGAGCATTGATGTGGGATTTCAGGGTTTGTCCAATGGCTGAGGTCACCCTGTATAGGTTTAATTTTGGAGTAGAAAAAAGGGGTGTGCGGCTGTTGAAAATGCAACTTTTTGTATGGAGCGAGCGCCTGCTCTCTGCCCTCTGATATTGCCCTTCATTCTTTGTCATTCAACCTTTTGTTTTTTGTTTCCCTTTAAAATACCGCTTTTCGCAACCAACCGGCGTCTAAAAAAAAACAGATACTGAAATAGACAAAATAAGAGCACTGCATGTTGCTTATTTATTTAAAGTAGTATAGTGTAGCCACTCAATCAGTATTATAGATACTATAAATCCATGCATTCACGCTGTCTTCGAACTTTTAATTATATCATTGTTGCAAATAGTATTGGAAAAGTATTTCTAGAGATTTGTAGATTTATTTTGATTGAATATAAACAATAATTCTCTTGCAAAACTTTCTTACATTTGTTATGCAAATACGTATACACTTATTCGAAATAAATTAAATTTGTTGACGGTACTATTTTAAATTCTTTGTAATTTGTAATTTATAATTTGATTCTTGCCAGTCCACTTGGTAATCCAAACAACGGAAAAAATATTACTCAGTTTTCATTCTACCTTGTGACAATGAGTGTAGAGAAGAGATAAGTGAGATTTAAGACTCGAAACGTTTGGATGTAGTTAATGTACGTAATTTATTCCGTTTGAAGGTGTTTCGTTTCAATGATTACTAATCGCGGTAACCTAAGAAAATATTGTATGTTTTTTGTTATTTTTTTTTCTTGTTGATATTAAATTGCAACGGTTAACGGTTAACACTCACGTATTTTTATCACAATAGGCGTGACATGTTTCGACTGCATCGGGCAGTCATTGTCGGACAGACAGAGTGGTGTTGTCACCTTCGCGGCTCGGGCATCACTGCCCGAGACCGGCGTAGGTAACAGGTCGCTCGCGTCGAAGCAGGCTGATTCGAGCAATCCGGCGCCGTCGTTGCGCGAGTCCGACGATGACTGCCCGATGCAGTCGAGACATGTCACGCCTATTGTGATAAAAATACGTTGTAATTTAATGTCAGTATGACTCACGAAAGTTTAAATTATATTCTTGTATATTTGAAAAAAGAAAAACTATGATTACATACAGGCCGCGGCAGAAATAGTATTTTCTAAATTTATCTCATATTTTTTGACTCGACTACAAAAAAAATACTCGGACACGAAATGTTTAGTTGTAACCATGATATTAGAGAATCAAACTGTTGCTAAAAAAAACCGAAGATGCCCCACCCCTATTTATGACCTTAGGTACTTAAAAATACTGGTAGCACGGGACTCTCAGTGTGCGACAATTGTGTCAAACACAAAACGATGTTCGGAGTCTTTCCGGTGGACTATTCATAATTTTCTTATTTAAGCCTTATCTACATTAAGGGGTACTCCCGTTCTATTGCATTTTATGATATAAATTATTACTTCATGTCCACAAGGTTTTAACTATTAATCACAGGAAAGAAAAATTGCGTGTTCAGCTGAGCTTTAGAGCCAATCTTTCATGTGGCTAATAGTTAACAGCTTGTGTACAGTCATGATTTTCATCATACAATTCAAAAGAGAGGGAGTACTTTTTAATGTGGATAAGGGTTCAATATAAAAATCTCTCTTCATAGCCTTTAACTTTTGGAAAGTCCACCAGAAAGATTTCTTACATCGTTTTGTGATTAACCCAATTATATGGTTTTCGGATTTTTTTAAGTGTTTATGCTACAAGTTCTTACTTTTTGCCAAATTTCGTGATTCGAAGTCAACGGGAAGTACCCTATACATTTTGATTAGGTACCATTACAAATGTATGGGAAATGCGACATAAACGGCCCTATCTTTTGATTGCGTTGACGTAGAGATTTGGTTTTTTCACAGCTTTTGGGAACCTGTGTATGTGGTATTAATTTCAACTTGCTACCTTTACGCGTTTCAAAAATAAAGGGTCTTGACAGACAGACGGATTGGACGGACAACAAAGTGATCCTATAAGGGTTCGGGTATTTTCTTTTGAGGTACGGCTCTCTAAAATAAAAAAAAGAGTGGTTGTTAAATCCTGTGGTAAATAATTTATTTAGTCTGTAGTGTGTAGTTCTGATCTAGACACGCGGCAGTGTGTCCAGCCAAGTTCAGGCGACGCAGCTGCAGTGTGTATATTTACCCGAACCATCGGGAGGCACTTTAGATTTGTCCCCTTTGTTACCTAAAATCTACTGAATATAAACACACGAAAGTTTACCCATCAATTTGGACCCCCGAGACTAACAAGATCCCCAAATTTCGTAAATAGAGCTTTATTGGTTATTGAGATATAAAATCCAAAAATCGCAAAAATTCATAGGGATAGACGTTAATTCATTTGTTTCATGCATTTCATGCATTTATTTAAACTTTTTAAAACGGTTGAACCGATCAAATAAGACGATGGCATTGGCCATAAACAGCCAAAACAGAAGGTCGGTGGTATAGTAATGTTCGTACCACGACATTTTAGTTATCTTGAATAGCTTATAAGAAAAATAGAGTTAATATTTTTTATTTAAAGAAAAACGGGTGGCAGGTTAAAACGCCCGCCACGAGTATGAAATTGAAGGTTTCACTGTCTTTATTACTCATCGATATGGGTAGGTATGTATGTATGTATGAGCGATAAAGATGGGGATGATGTATATGGTTGCAAAAAATATAGAAATTTATCTGACCATCAGGTTTTGGTTTAGTTGCACCATTTAGAGAAAAAAATTATACTTGATTTATTATTGAAAAGGTTAATTTCCTTGTTCACACTTGGCCCGTAAATGACGTCCAAGGTCTGATGATGGAGCAGAAAGGTGACCACTGGAACACAATCATTAGGTGATATAGTACTTACCCTAGTCTTAAGACTTGCAAGTTTTGTTTGGATGGGGACTTGAACCATAGATGATGTCCAAGGTCTAACGATGAAGCAGAAAGCTGACCACCGGAACTCAGTGATTCCTTGATGTAATACCCTCGAGTTTGGACTCGTTAGTTTAGTTTTGACGAACACTTGGACCGTAGGTGGTGTCCGAGGAGTGATAATGGAGCATAAAGGTGCACTGGTTCTAGTTTTTAATTAGAGGCTTTTTTTAGTAGAAGTAGAGCATTACAATTTTAATGCTGAATAATAATTATGTATTGACAATAAGTCGGTAAAAACTAGCCAAGTCAAATCTTTAACTTCACATTCTCTAACTTCTACAGAACTTGGCACCCATTTAGATATCAGATCTTTTGTCGGCGGAGTAGACAAATAACGATATTCTCATATGGAACTTAGCTTCCATTTTCACATTTACGCATTTGGTGGGATTGGTACCCCAGGGATGGCAGCAGAAGGCAGGGACACCAGTTTACCAGATGGGAGGACGAGCTTAGGCTGACTGTGGGTCCAAATTGGAGAAGGGTCACGCAGGACAGACCACAGTGGAAGGAGTTGGAGGAGGCCTTTGCCAATCGGCACGCCGAACTAAGAGACATTCTATAAATAGTCTCTGACCCGGAATAAAGGGGGCTTATTATTATTATTTGGTGGGATTCAGTATTCTGTATATCGCCGACAAAAAACAAAAACAGTTTATTTTACTGGGGATACATCTCTTATTCTATCGCAAAGTAAATATTTACGTAGGCAATTGTTTTTACATTGTTTGCGAATACAAGCTGGGTGTCACATCGTAAACCCGGGTTACTGGAGCCCTAGGGGGTAACATTGCCCACCCAAAAAATACTAGTTATTCAATTACTAAATTCTTGTAAACAACACAAAGCTATCAAACAAAAACGGTTTAATTGTATGGTATCGTTTTTTAGAACATAATTATTTAATAACGTGTGTTTTTATGGGTAGGCAATGTTATCCCTTAGGGCTCAAGTAACCCGGGTTTACGGTATATTATTTTGTGCACTAATACAGTTACTTAATTAGTGTCCACAGACTTATTTAGTTTTGAAGTAATAGTTTCTTATACTATACGTACTTAGGGTGATTGAATTATGATGAGAGATCGGAATTATTTTCGTGGCCTATTAATTAAAACACAAAATGTATATTCATTTATTCACGCATAAAGCTAATTTTGGTTTGTTTCTATGGTACGTGGAGAATACTAACTCAGGTCAAAACCCACGCAGATGGAGCCATGGGACGTGGTTACGAAAATAACCGCTTAATAACCTTTTATAAAACGTACGTTATTTTACCTTATTTAAGAGCAAGCCTAAGGGATGACTCACACTAGACGATCTGTCAGTTTCAAAAGAAAACGGCACGTGACATCCGAGGGCTCCGCGCTATCATGAGATTCTTTCTATAGATCGTCCCGTCCCGCCCCGTCCTTGTTTGAGTCATCCTTAACTTTGAAAGTAAGTCCGCTTAAGGTGGATGTGCAAGGGTAATTTTTCATCAATTTTTTCGCAGTTTTATGATGCATTTGTTATATTAAGTGTTATATCTGTGTCATTTATTGGATCATATTAAGTTATTTCCGCAATGTTGTTAACAATGTAGAATTATCTCGACAAATACCTTATTTTTGTAGATTTAGATATCCATACAAAACGAAAAATGCAATAATATATTAGAAATCCTAGCAAAGCACACACTTATTTGTATTCGCGCACGGTTGGTTACATTCGTCAATAATAATATGAAAAGGTTTTAAATAGAAAACTCCCGTGAGTATTAGACATCGTGACTACTTGTATCGGGTTACACAATCGGGCTGTTCAATCGTGCAATTGCCAATAGGAGTGAAAGAGACGGTAGTATCTCGCCTACACCGGTGCCGCCATCACCCGCGTCGACCGCACCCCCCGTCCCGTCGAGTCGCCGGACGCAGCGTGCTGGTGCGAGCAGTATGCACATAACAATCAGCGCGAGCGCGTCTCACTCATGATTAAAGGACACGGACTGTTCAGAAACATGTCTAGCTGTTTTCAAGTTCATTGACGTGAGTAACCTGATACAAGTAATTTAATATGAAAAGGTTTCCTAAATGTGCAAAAACTTTAGGTAAACTCTTTTGCGCCTTAAAAAAAACATTTATTTCGGATGATTTAATACGATGATTCGGATGGTTAAGCATTATTGGTACTTACTTTAAGGGTTTAGCGTGTATCAAAATAATGGTCTCCTGCATACAAACTTTCTTTCCAGATGCGTCCATTATTTTCGGAGCTGACCGTACTATCATCAACACTATGGTACACAAACGGCTCTAAAACAAAGCAAGCTCTTGAGTAGTGCAGGAGGGGGCAATTACACAAAAGATCCCCATGGGTCGAAGTGTACCCGCTAGGGCCCTCTGACACCAGATAAGATAAGATAGTCAACACTATTCTCTGTAGCTGACTGTACACACGCGTTCAAAATTGCATGGGCAGTTTATGAATGAATTAATTCATAAATTGTCCATGCATCCATTGAACGGGTGTGGTCATCAAATCAAAAAAAGTTTTTGCACATTTAGGAAACCTTTTCATATGAAATTACTTGTATCAGGTTACTCACGTCAATGAAGTCGAAAATAGCTAGACATGTTTCAGTCCGTGTCCTTTAATACTATGATGTACTCGTATGTATATGTATTTTGGAAATATTTGGCTTTGTAATCTACTACAAAATATTCTTGCTAATAAATAATGCTAGTACCTATCTTACTTCCTACAGAAAGCACTGCACTTAGACTACTTGATGATTAATGCAATGCATTTAATAAAACTGGCGTCATTCCGAGCGCCCATTTAGGCATTTGAGATATGGGTGCACATTATAATTTTCAATGGATCATTGGGTTGGATCGCTTCTCAGTGAAGGAAAACACTGGGAGAAAACCGGACTAATTCCAATAAGGCCTAGTTTACCCTCTGGGTTGGAAGGTCAGATGGCAGTCCCTTTCGTAAATAAAACTAGTGCCTACGCGAAGCCCTGGGGTTAGTTGCTAAAGCGGCCCCAGGCTTCCTGAGCCACTGCTCAGCGGCTTATACCACTGTATAAGCCGGGAAAGCGCTAGGAAGAATGTGCTTAATGGGTTGCTGGGTCATTCATTCATATGTCGATATAGAATCGTTTTGCACTAGCCGTCCGGCAGAGCTTATGAGAGTTATGAGCTATCAAGAGCTGTAGGCGGTCACGTGCTATAATACGCTAGCAAACTGGCCTAGCCTTAACTAGTCTCATAGGAAGTGCTGGCCAATAATAACAAAATTATAAGATGATACATACCATTCTGTGAGGCTTGTTTCTGCCGGTATATGAATTAATCTTTCTTTTGTTTCATCAAAAAAAAACTTGACTACCTAAATGTTTTTTTATTGTCTAATTTGATCAATATCTAAGTGACAAGGCAACCGCCACTTACTTGCATATAAAGTTTATAACTTATAAGGTTGAGTAACTAATTCCGTCATTGGCGTCTAATGCTTGCCTGCGTTGAATATAAGCACATACGCAGCTCTTCAGACTCAGTCGATAAGCAGCAGGTCAGAATTAGACGGAATTAGTCACATTGACCATACGCTGTAATGTCGATAATTCCCGACTATATTATATAAGCTTACAGTACTTCGTCTTATTAAAACCCCCCGTATTCTCAAAAATACCAAGCTTAATCGATTATTCGTCACTAAAAATCACAAATTTTATCATAATCGTTAGAACCGTTTCCGAGATCACCGCATACGTGCATTTATAAACAGGAATAGCTAGATTAAATGCACAGATTAACGAATTGAAGTTGACCCCAATAGACGCGCGTGTTCATGTAGACGAGCGTAAAATTTAGTTATAAAATGGTTATTTGTATGAGCGGCCGCGGGTGGTTTGTTCTCTTAAGTATTCTTAGCTTAGTGTTTAAAGGTATTACATATATATCTATTAATTATGCTTACAGAACTACTAACCAGTCAGAGGCTCATTTCTCAAGACTAATTTTATTACCTTCACAACACACTAACCTTATTAGACTAATATTATTAAAGATAGGTCTGGAAGTCTGAGTTGATTACCATTAGTTTCACATGTTCGTGCAACTTACTCGTAATATAGTCATGTTGAAATAACTTTACATACCTCCATTACCTATTACGTTCTATATGATCGTTTGATAAATTACATTTACGTTGTATTTGTTAGTGTGTTAAAAAGTTCATTAGCATATTAGTCTTACAATTCATTAGACAAGTAGGTCTTAAAAAGTTTTATTAATTACAAAATCATAGGTACATAAAACCAATAAGTTTGGTAATTGAAATCAAACACTTTAGAACGGAGTAGTCGTTTATTAAAACCATGACCCTACGTTTTGAGCCCTTTACAGCACTCGTTTTCACAGGGTTATGATAATGAGTGAGAAAATGCGAATTATCCCCGTCAAAAAAAAAGTTACTTGTCACAACAAGTTTTTGTGTTGTGTACTTAAGTTGTTGTTGTGTGTTGTTACTTGTACGGGGGCTGGATGACAGGACCGTGAGCACGCGCGGCAACATGGCTTTTTATAATGTCGAGCGAGGGTATCAGGTAGAGACGAATCTCAAAACATTTCGCGGTCCACTATTTTGGAACCGAACATCTTATTGGAGCCTGCTGTACCTGGCCCAAATGCCTGGTCGCAAATTGTCATACCTGTATGACGATTATGAAAATATACCCAATATTTTTTTTATCTGCTACAGATAATTCTTGCTTCTCCGTTTCTTTCCTAACAATCTAATAATACTCGTATGGGCTCAGATGCGGTTATAATAGAAAGCAATGCACTTAGATTACCTGACGATGAATGCAATGCATCTGATAGCGGATACTCCGAGCGCCCATTTAGCCATTTGAGGTATGGCTGCACATTATATTTGTAATGGCTGTAATGGGTTGCATCGCATTATCAAACACATAAATTCATAAATATGTGAGTCGTACACATCCTTCTAGTTTCAAATAAACTTTGTACAGGTAATGTTATTCTTCTTGTTTTATTCGTAGCTATAGCACAAGAGTGGATGAGATAGTATCTCGTGGTCGAGAAAGACACCTGTCGTTTTCTAACTGGTCGGATTAGACAATGACAGTTGTTTTTCTCGACATCGAGATACTGGCACTGCAATTTTTGCTGGCTAAAGGATAAGACATACACGGTGGAAGAAAGCTAAGAACCTTCCTTGAAGTATAGCGTCGTTTTAGTGATAGCGAGTAGATTTGTAATAGAAACAATAATTAAGGAAAAAATATATAATTTCTTCGCTGATTCATCATTCAAGCCGCAACCATGACATATGAAACTGTGTCGGAACGTCGGTATATTAAGGTAAATTAACTGCATTCGCGATAGCACCGTTCTATGTTTTATAATAATGTTTACAAGTACATAAGTTAATTGACCCTGTTACAGGTTAGGGTTGGAAAAAAGTAGTTTTTTGCATGGATGCTTAGAAGGCCATCGTTTACAAACGGTTGCAGATATTAAACATTGTGTCTATGGAGAAAATATAGAGCTATGGAACTACCTCCCATTTCCAGAAAGGTCCCTCGTCTAATTCCACGGTGTATATGACAAACGTCATTGGTTATAAGGTACATATTGTCTTAATACAGTCACCTCTATGAATATGTATACACTTCGGAACTTATTATCGGGGAATAAGGTGCAAAAATGAATATATGTGCATATATATTTATGAAGCCGACCGTACCATATAGTTCGCGCCTCGTCAAATGTCCCGGACAGTCCAATAAGAAACATCGATAGAAAAGTTCCTTTGATGGATGAGACATTCCCTATCCCGTCTATGTACCTATATCCAGTACCCACCTTTATTTGTCCGTCTGTGATTGATTAGCTAAGAAATAAATGTTAGATTAGGATATTTGCGCAAGAAATTAAGGGAAGCTTTTCCCTTTCTTTGGAGTAGCTTCGTAATAATAATGTTCATGGTTAGAAGTGTTATTTATTGGTTTTTATTAGGGTTACCTAGTCAGAATGGCAAAAACGGGTGTCCTATAATTTCATCTCTTCCATCTGTCTGTCCGTCCGTATGTCACAGCGCTTTTACTCAGTTTCTATAAAGCATATGTTCATGACGAACTAGAGGTGTATTTTGTGTGCCGCTACTTATTTTTGCATATAAATTGCGACAAGAAGTATTTTTACGACGGCCAGGGGTTCCCATACATGTAATTAAATGTGAAAAAAAAAAAAAAATCTAGTCTAGCCGTTTTTAAGTTATTCCCAAATTAACTATTTAAAACGCAAGGACGTTGAGGACCTTTCATTTAGGGTTTTAGTTTTTACGCCCTTTTGCTTGATCCAATTTTTAAGTAATTTGGGTGCCTATTTACTCCTATCATTTATACCGACAAATTTCCATAATACTCATGTCATTCAAATATAATACCAATACACAAATAGGGCGATAAGTCAAACATAACATAAGTAACTAGTTACCAATTAGTTAAATTTGATTTTGGTGTACAACGATTTCATCAAAACAATCATTAGCCTCACTACTGTGACGGTAGTTGGAAAAAGCTAAAATAAAAATAAATAAATATGTAAATACCTACATATACGGTTCCACGTATAATATCTGGACAGATGCCTCCGTGCCCATGAGCGTACTCGACTGCTCTTGCTAATAAAGTTACCGACTTGCGATGCGCCGTGCATAAGATAATGTATGCTAACTTGGACTGCCAGTTACTATACCTACTTTAATAACTAGGGGAATACATTAATGCACTTAAGTTATCTAGAATAGAGGATGGGATAATACAAGAAAACAAGGTATGGTCATGACGTCATCGGAGACATTACTTTAAGTTGGAGTAAGAAATAAAAATATATTGGCAGGATCCTCACAAAATGTTGTATGACTTTTCGTCAATTTCGGAATACATAAGGGGGGGCGCTTAGCAACATCGTAAGAAAGTACTTCTTAATCGGCAAGTGGTTACATAAGCCGCATACGGATATGGTGGAGAAATTCGGGGCTTCGGGTATGATCTTGGTAGCTCAGTTAGGAAAGCGATGGGTGCGTGCGTATCCCAGAGCGCGGGTTCAAGGCCCGCCAGAGGTCATACATTCTTCCACTTTGCCTTTCTTTTCTAAGGAATTTTGTATCGATCGCAGATGTTTCTACTTTCAAAAAACAGACAATTCTCAGAGTTTAAGTTAAGTAATTTAACTCTCAGATATACACAAACTATAACTACTGTGTCCCGTATCCGCTAAAGTGGCATCTCTGTCATGCACAGAGTGAGTGAACACTCAGAACACGCTTATGGGTACAAGTACATTTATTTATGAGTTTAGTCTGTAAAGTATTTTACCCAGCAAAAATCCGCCTAAGTTGGGGAATGCTAAAAGTTGTACATACTCGTAAAACAAAATCAAATTTAAATACCGCTTTATTTGGGCCATTTTATTTATTTTTTCGTTTACCCTGATCAAGAAAACCAATATAAAATGACATACATATTAACTCCTTATAAGTCGTCAGTACACGATGGTCCCCGAGATAACTCGCGGTCGAGAAAGACACCAGAGCGCCTACCACGAACCGCGAACGAAAGTGTACCTCCCTTTCGCACTTGTGATTTCTCACTCAAGTGCGACAGAGAGGTGAAACTTCGTTCGTGGTTCGTGGTAGGCCTTCTGGGCCTATACCACGAAAATCGAACGATTGCGGATTTGTATCTCCGTCTCTGTCACACTTGCATATTGGAGTGACAAAGAGGTTTTCCCGTCA
Source organism: Lathronympha strigana (assembly GCA_949128165.1). Lineage (NCBI taxonomy): Eukaryota > Metazoa > Arthropoda > Insecta > Lepidoptera > Tortricidae > Lathronympha > Lathronympha strigana. The sequence goes on along the minus strand of OX421907.1, from coordinate 5,075,524 downwards.
ATGCCAATTTTCGATGTTTATAGTAGACATGCAGGGTATCATTTTATAACTGTTAATATTTAGACAATGACAGGTGTCATTATCGACCGCGAGGTATCTAGTGGCCAAGGTAGAATTTTAAGGATTTTTATAAATAGAGTAAAGGTATATCGAGCGTATAAATTGAACGCCACCCCTCAAAGTCATATCAATTACAGAAAAAAAAATTATTATTAGCATAGTGTACTACAAATAATTAGTACCCTCGAGTGTGAAGCTGTTGGAATACGCATCGAACTAACACAGACTATATAATAGTTCTTAACCACAAATAATTTTCTATCGTAGAAAAAGCGAATACACACCGTTTTGAATCGAATACTCCGCAAATAATAATTGACGGTCGACCCTCACCCGAATACTGGCGGTATCGTGCATCTGCGGGCGCGGGATGTGTGGTTAGCCCGTGAGTCGGTAACGACACAAGACAAAAAACTATCGGTTCGCTCGGAAAGTTCCATAAGCCGGCTAAAAATGCCACAATGATTGATTGATAGGCCTTGCGCAACCCGCATCCCGTGCCTCCCGCAATCTTACCAGTGTGCTTACCATGTGTTCCTAGCGTAATCGATAGCGACTGCACGATTCGATAGTCTTTGCATCTTGCTCATTCTTAACTGGTGGAGACACTATAAGTACTGTGTCCTTGTGACGACTACGGTTAAGTAAAACTCATGCTAATAAATAAATAAATAATAATAAATATTGTGGGACAATCTTACACAAAGTTCCACGGTAAGCTCAAGGAGGCTTGTGTTGTGGGTACTAGGCGACGACATAATATATGTTATAGATGATACATATAAATACATAAACACATACCGCCTTATTCATAAAAACTTAACAGACCCATATTAGTTAAAATACGTTTTGTCCCTTTTTGACAAACGCAAATGTCAATCTGGCAGATACAACAAATTAGTTAACGGAGTTTTGTTGACCGTTTATGAATAACGGCAATAGAAAATATACATAACTGAGGAACAGGAATCGTGATAAACACACAAATAAATGCCCTGACCAGGATTCGAACCCGGGACTAGGGAACTAGTCCATCTTATTTAGGATCCCACATTGCGTAACCACTCGAGCACGCTAGGACCACCGGCATCCGTTCTCCAGGTAACCTGGCCCACAAATTGCCACTTAAAATTTGGCGATTCATTGGGCTACGTATGTCGGTTCCCATCTCGCAGATTAACTCCGAGCGTTGCCCTCTCTCGTTCGTTGAGTGCATCGTCTTGTGATACTTCAAATGGCTAAAGTCTGTCTCAGCTATTAAGCGTAGTAAAAAAAAATGATTTTGTATTTATTTAGTAAAAAAAAAGGTAAGTTTGCATAAATTTTGATAGCACACTGTGAAAGTGTTAAGTATACGTCATCATTTTATAAAAGTTTGACGTTTAAAATAACACTTTAAATGTTTGTCAATTTTTTTGCTGGGACGTAACGTATGATATTATAGGTAAGGTATCACAATATTAGGTACCTATACTTTAATATGCAAATAGTGACATAGTAGTCATAAGAGAAAAATATGGTAGGGGGGTGTAATTTTTTACTTTAGTAATATTATTATTTATAAATTACCGCCAAGGGAAAGCCGTGAAAAACAAAAAAAAAAAAATTTAATGAAAATTCAGTTAAATTGTGATAAAGCGAGAAGATTTGATATCATGTTTGAATTACGCTCTAGAGTATTATATTTGACATCTGACTGTCCATTATTTTTCACGGTGAGGATTAATTATATTACTTACGTCACTCAACGTGTCAAGATAAATTATATGATGAATATCTTATAAGTTTAGAAAGTTTATTAAATTATATTTTTGTGGCTTCTTAGATACTACACTGGCACTGACAGTGTTGGATTTGAGGTATTAAGATAAATAAAATTATTAACGATGCGTGCGCATCCCAATGTTACACATACTGCTTTTCATACCGACTATTACGATAATAATAAACACCTGTAATACCAAAAGCAGCATCATATTTACATACAACACCACGATGCCCAAAAAAGTAGTGAGTAGTGTAGTAAACAATTAGTGTAATATTTTCAAATGAAATGACTTGTAACGATGTTATAAATAAATATTTTCTTTTCTTTTCTTTTCTTTTTCTTAAAGTAAAACTGTATATATATATTTCTTGAATTGAATAGTGTCACTTTGATATTTCCCAGCAGGGAAAAACCCAGCAGTGGAAAAACATGTTTTACTGAGTAGAAGGCTTATTTCGCTGTACTCTGACGACGCATTTCCTTCACTTCATTTAACTTGAGGGACCCTCAAGTTTAAAGAACCCTTATTATATCACTGTTGCATAAACTACTACATATATAAAAAAATAAGGAAATGTTTCCTTTATGTAAAATAAGCGAACTTCTTGTATACGCGCTTCTTGATTTTAAAGGAACTGCAGGACAAAATGTGTCTATACTCAACGCAAAACTAACTGACGACTGGAGCTATAATGCCATCTCTTTCACACTTGGCTCTTGCCAAGCAAGAGCAAAATAGATTGCATTATGACCCCAGTCGCTAGGTCTGTTAGTTTTGTGTCATTGTTAAACCTGTTGCTTGCAGCAACGGCGCGAGCCTCATTGTTGTTACAAAAGTCGGCACGGCGTACTTGTCATTCTTAAGAGTGCACAATAGCGAGTCAACTGGAATGACCTCACGCCACTCCCCCTCCACAAAAGAGAACGGGATAAATTGCAGGAACACGGAAAATATGGAATGAGATAGTAGACGCCTAAAAACAAACCGCGGAAGCGCCGAATCAGATAATTGCTGTTTACGACCAAACTACATTTTTCTAGATTAAAACATTCACCAAATTTAATAACTTCTAATTAATCAACTATTTAACTAAGTATAAACTATTAAACTCAACGGTTTCGGCGTTCTGAGCAAAAAACATGCAACAAGGGACTGTATGTTTGAAAAATAAAAGTAACAAGGTTTTTTTAGTAAGTAATCGTGTCTTCACGTTTAACAGTTTGAAGGGAATATGTTGAAGTTTTGTTTATATGAATATTAAATTAAAAGATTATTTTATAAATAGACCTTATTATTGTATTGATGAATATTAAAAAAGGTTGTCTGGAAGAGATCGCTCTTTAGCGATAAGACCGCCTGTTGTTTGCCTCTTTTTAATGTGTAATCTATACCAGTTTGTGTTATTTTTGTTGTTTTGAGGTGCAATAAAGAGTTATTGTATTGTATTGTATTGTAATATTTTGCTGATGCGTTAAATTAGTTTGATTATTATTTCTAACATATCTGATTTGAATTTTTGTAAAATATATATATTAAAACATATTGTAAAATGTGGTAAATTTGTAAATATTTCGATATAAATTGTATTTGCATGCATGTAAATGTGTTAAAAGCAAATAAATAATTTGAATTTGATTCGGCTCGTAATAGTTATCATCAACAGACGTCTAAACGATAACAATATTGACACTTTTGGCCTCTTAATTCAATTTAAAGCTTTACCTTGGAGCCCTATGAGGTCACGTGATGTTTTCAAAAAAACTGACAGTTCGGCCCGGCCGATTCCAGTGTGAATCATCCTTTACTCAAGCTATATTTTCAGGCTAATGAGTTTATCGTTCTTATTGAGCAACACCGCATATTGACAATTGACACATTGGTAAGACGTGACGCGCTGAAAACAACGCTTAACATAATTTGTCCCGTATAATGTCTCAGTACTCAAAATATTAACTTAGGCAATAAGATCCATCTCTCGAATGCTTTTAGCATTCGCTCTATTTTTATTGCAAAAGCATTACAAGCATAAGACAGTGTGAATTAAGGAAATACGACGCCCTTTAAAAGATTTTAACATGAGGAATGTAGGCGTTAGAGGAGATTTTTTGTAATATTTCATCCGAAATTGTCTTTTGTAGCTGAGCTGTTATAATCACATTAGTGAGCAGTTCAGTTTCCATAATTTACGTGAAGTGCTTCTTCTCCCTCTTATATATTATTTCAGAACACGTTCCTCAGTCTATCAATCATTGAACTTTTGCATAACATTTTTAAGTATAACTTTAATTAATTTATTGAATCAGGCGTTACTTTTCGGAATTCCAAATTAACAACGAAAATAATGTTACTTTGCTGCTATTCCGCTTAACAAAACTAAAACTTCTCTGTTACAGTAAATTAGGTATTCAATTCGCCTTTATAAAAGCAATAAACGTTGTTCGAAAGTGTCATGTGTCATATAATTGCCCGCTTTCCCGCACTTGTTTAATAAGTACCGGATACAAGAGTTTTAGTCAAAATACAGAGTTGTCAATACACTTTAATACATTTACGTATACGCAATGTATCAAAGACCTTCGATTAATATATTAAAAACGTTTAATCAAACCATTCGAAGTCAGTTTGACGAGACCGCTTCCTCGTAAACTGCTGATAGTTTAGGCCCACTACCCGCAGCCCGTACTATGTTATGCAAATATTATGAAAGGCTAACCATCCCTCCGTTAAGGCACAGTCCTACCGTTACGTGTGCGTAACTCTTGTTGAACACTTTCGTGTGATGTCAGACATCTTAACATTGACCAATAATTGAGAATCAAAATAAACCAAGCATGTAGTTCTTCGTGATTACTTTTATTGTTAGGGCCATTTGCACCATCCAGAGTTAGCCAAATAATGGATCACTCACAATAGGACGGGACGGGACGAAATAATCACGTGATATTTCAGAGCCCTAAGTGACGTTTTCTATAGAAATTGACAGCACGTCCCGTCCTGCCTCGTCTCGTCCCGTTCTAGTGTGAGTCATCCCTAAACCAGAGATAACGGGTAAATCCCATTCATACTAATATTATAGATGCGAAAGTAGCTCTGTCCATCTGTTACCTCTTCACGCTAAAACCAATGAATGGATTGAAATGAAATTCGGTATGGGGGTAGTTTTACTCCTGGGAGAGGACATAGGATAGTTTATGGTCTAAATCCACGCAGAAGAAGTCGCTGGGAAAAGCTAGTACTTAATAAAGGCTAAGCGGGTTAGCGCTTAACCATAATAAATAATAATAATAATAATAATAAATATTGTGGGACAATTTTACACAAATCGACCTAGTCCCACGGTAAGCTCAATAAGGCTTGTGATGTGGGTACTAGACGACGATATATATAATAGATAGATACATATAAATACTTAAATACATAGAAAACATCCATAACTCAGGAACAAATATTCGTGATAAACACACAAATAAATGCCCTGACCAGGATTCGAACCCGGGACCTCCTGCTTCCATGGCCGGCGAATATGCCGCCATATTCTATAGTGCCTTGGAAGTTTCGTAATGCAGCTCTATTCTATTCTCTTCTGTATTGTAGATAAACTAGATAATAGTCTAGTTTGGTTCTTACATAGTTCCAACAATAGAATCTCATTGCAAGCAAGCACAGATCCCGTCTCGAAGGATTTGTTCGGTACAATTCATCTTGCTCACCCCGCAGCCACTGAAATATTAATATGACAATTTTGTAAGTACAGGCACGGGGAACATTTACTTAGACATTATGAAGATTGCTCGGTTTTTCACAAAAAAGTACAACTGACATAAATAAAATTTTCAGGTATTTAAATTAGTATTATTATTGTTGTAAAGCTTTCAACTTGATGATATTTATATCAATTATATATTAAGGCAACGGCTGTGAATAAATATCAACCACCGTAATTTTGAATTATTCATAAATTAATCTATCAAGGCGGTTATTTTAGTCGGTGCCAGGGGATGTCCATAGAACGCGACTTCCACCGACTTTATTTGAACTCTGTGTTCCTCTACGATTAGAAAATAGGCAAGCCGGTGGAAGTCGAGTTTTATTGGACACCCCCCCGGTACCGACTAAAATAAGCGTAACAAAACATAGTTTTTAAGGATAAACTTATTTATTATTCATAAAAACATGTTAAAAATAATATAATCAAGTCAAAATACAAAAATAATCTATACATATAAAAGGAAAAGTCCTGACTGACTGACTCACTGATCAACGCACAGCCGAAACTACTAAACGTATGATCCTGAAATTATCACATTACGTTGGGTGTTTAACGAAGGTAACGAATAAGAAAGGGTTTTGAAAAAGTCATCTTCTAAGGGGGTTAAATCGGGGTTGAAAGTTTGTATGGAAGAAAGTTTTATTTTTTAGATAGAGACTCAAAAGTTGGTGTAGAGGTTTGTTATTAAAATACAAAAAAGTAATTTTAGCGTTTTGGAAAAATCAACCCCAAAAGGGGTGAAAAGTGTGTTAAAAGTTTGTATGACGGAAGCGTTTCCCTTTTAGTTATAGACTACAAACTTTGTGAAAAGAATCCTCATTAGAGTTTACAAAAAGTAATTTCAGCGATTTCGAAAATTCGACCCCCTATAAGGGTGAAAAGGGTGTTGAAAGTTTGTATGGCGGAAGGTTTTCTGTTTAGCTAGAGACTTTATTTTATGTGTAAAGGTCATCAAAATACAAAAAAGGTGTTTTTATCTATATAATATATAAAAAAGAAACTGACTGACCGAATGACTAACTGACTGACTGACTGACTGACATATCAACGCACAGCCCAAACCACTGGTCCTAGAGATACCAAATTTGAAACGTAGTGTCCTTATAAAGTCTAGAGGTGCACTAAGAAAGGATTTTTCAAAATTCAACCCCCTAAGGGGGTGATTTAGAAGTCCAAAGTTTTTATGGGGAAACAAGGTTAGTTGGCCTATTCCATTTGAAACTTTACAGGAGTATTTATAAAGATAAATGAGGTAGCACATGTTTCAGGTTTTTTGAGAATTCAACCCATATAAGGGGGAAAAGGGGTGAAAAAGTAAAAAAACACAACATGGGTATCGTTTTCTGGTTTATCGGGTCGCTGATTACAAAAACAACGACGATTTTAAAATCTAACGTGGCGATTGTGAAATACCATCTTCCCTGTTGGGGCGCGAGGGGGTCGAGCTCTAAAAATATAAATATGGGTGTCGTTTTGTTGTTTATTTCTGGTTCTATAGATTCCAAACTTAACACTTAGGTTCCTTATAAGGCGTAGGGGTGCACAAACAAAGGAGTTTTCAAAATTCACTTCCAAAGGAGGGAATGACGGTACAAACTATGTATGGGGAAACATGATTAGTTAAACTATTTTATTCAAAACTACACAAGAGTATTTCTAAAGATAAATGAGTAAAGACGTGTATTTGATTTTTTGAGAATTAAACCCCTAAGACGGCAAAAAGGGGTAACAAAGTCAAAAAACATCATGATTATCGTTTTTATGGTTTATCGGGTCGCTGAAATCAAAAACAACAACCATTTAAAAATCCAATGAGGTGGACGTATGATGCCCCATCTTCCCTGTTGGGGTGCGATGGAGTTGAAATCTCAAAATATCAATATGAGTGTCGTTTTGTTGTTTATTTCTGTTTCTAGAATTTCAAATTTGGCACGTAGGTTTCTTATTAGGGTGTAGGGGTGCATTAAGAAAAGATTTTTCAGAATTCACCTTCTAATTGAGATAAGTAAGAAGATCCGAGAGGTTCTTTACAATGAATCTGGGGCCAAAACTGCGAGAAAAGGCCGCCATCTGAAATTTCGTCAGTTATGATCTGATCGTGATGGAAATCAATATCTGAGAATCTGAAAGGTTCTTTCTAAGTAATCAGAAGTCAACATTGATCGTAATATGTACTCGGTTGGTACATATCAAAGGGTTCAAGAGATTCTTTATAACGAATCAAAGCCGCCAACTTGATTTTGAAATTACGTTATGGTTGAACATTTATTTTGTACACGGGCGAAGCTGCGGGAAATAGCTAGGATTTTTTAGAATTCTCCTCCTAAAGGGGTGAAGTGGGATTTGATTGTATATCGGGAAACAAGATTTATTAGACTACTAGCTTTTACCCGCGGCTTCGCCCGCGTACTAAACGTAATTTTCAACCGTCTACAAATAAGGAGGTTCTTAGTTGGGCCCGTATATTTGTATGTACCTACATATGTATGTTTGTCCGCTATTATCTTGCGGTTGGCTGAACAGATTTAAATGGAATGGATGGTTGTCGCAAAAGTGATCAAACTGAAAAATTCAAGTTGGCGGCTGTTTCTCAATTTTGACCTCTGATTTGTTATAAAGAACCTCTCGAACCCTTTATATGTGCCTACCAAGCTTTATCACTATAAACACACACTCACACACTATAACTTAACTCTATAAATTCAAGATGGTGGCCGTTGATGGTGGCGTTGGTGGTTCGTTAGAAAGAACCTTTCGGATCCTCGGATATCGATATTCATCACGATCAGATCATAACTGAAGAAATTCTAGACGATGGCCGTTTTTCTCAGTTTTAACTTCAGATTTATTCATAAAGAGAAATCGATTTTAACACGATCGGATCAAAATCGAAATAATTCAAGATGGCGGCCGGATCTCGCAGTTTTTACTACAGATTCGTTACTGAGGAATCTCTCGGATCCCCAAATACCGATTATTATCAAGGTCGGATTAAAACTCAATTAATTCAAAATGGAGCCCCTTTTCGCAATTCTGATCAAGGACCTATTTTAGATTTAAGGTAGGCAGAGGTAGGTCGTTAGGTAAGTTACACTTACTGTATATATTTCCCATGTTGACTTTTTCACCTCATTTCGTACTCCTATTTACTCATTTCTCGTTAGGAATACTCCTGTGAATAAAATAGTCTAATAAATCTTGTTTCCCGATATACAATCAAATCCCACTTCACCCCTTTAGGAGGAGAATTCTAAAAAATCCTAGCTATTTCCCGCAGCTTCGCCCGTGTACAAAATAAATGTTCAACCATAACGTAATTTCAAAATCAAGTTGGCGGCTTTGATTCGTTATAAAGAATCTCTTGAACCCTTTGATATGTACCAACCGAGTACATATTACGATCAATGTTGACTTCTGATTCCTTAGAATAAACCTTTCAGATTCTCAGATATTGATTTCCATCACGATCAGATCATAACTGACGAAATTTCAGATGGCGGCCTTTTCTCGCAGTTTTGGCCCCAGATTCATTGTAAAGAACCTCTCGGATCTTCTTACTTATCTCAATTAGAAGGTGAATTCTGAAAAATCTTTTCTTAATGCACCCCTACACCCTAATAAGAAACCTACGTGCCAAATTTGAAATTCTAGAAACAGAAATAAACAACGAAACGACACTCATATTGATATTTTGAGATTTCAACTCCATCGCACCCCAACAGGGAAGATGGGGCATCATACGTCCACCTCATTGGATTTTTAAATGGTTGTTGTTTTTGATTTCAGCGACCCGATAAACCATAAAAACGATAATCATGATGTTTTTTGACTTTGTTACCCCTTTTTGCCGTCTTAGGGGTTTAATTCTCAAAAAATCAATTACACGTCTTTACTCATTTATCTTTAGAAATACTCTTGTGTAGTTTTGAATAAAATAGTTTAACTAATCATGTTTCCCCATACATAGTTTGTACCGTCATTCCCCCCTTTGGAAGTGAATTTTGAAAACTCCTTTGTTTGTGCACCCCTACGCCTTATAAGGAACCTAAGTGTTAAGTTTGGAATCTATAGAACCAGAAATAAACAACAAAACGACACCCATATTTATATTTTTAGAGCTCGACCCCCTCGCGCCCCAACAGGGAAGATGGTATTTCACAATCGCCACGTTAGATTTTAAAATCGTCGTTGTTTTTGTAATCAGCGACCCGATAAACCAGAAAACGATACCCATGTTGTTTTTTTTTACTTTTTCACCCCTTTTCCCCCTTATATGGGTTGAATTCTCAAAAAACCTGAAACATGTGCTACCTCATTTATCTTTATAAATACTCCTGTAAAGTTTCAAATGGAATAGGCCAACTAACCTTGTTTCCCCATAAAAACTTTGGACTTCTAAATCACCCCCTTAGGGGGTTGAATTTTGAAAAATCCTTTCTTAGTGCACCTCTAGACTTTATAAGGACACTACGTTTCAAATTTGGTATCTCTAGGACCAGTGGTTTGGGCTGTGCGTTGATATGTCAGTCAGTCAGTCAGTCAGTTAGTCATTCGGTCAGTCAGTTTCTTTTTTATATATTATATAGATAAAAACACCTTTTTTGTATTTTGATGACCTTTACACATAAAATAAAGTCTCTAGCTAAACAGAAAACCTTCCGCCATACAAACTTTCAACACCCTTTTCACCCTTATAGGGGGTCGAATTTTCGAAATCGCTGAAATTACTTTTTGTAAACTCTAATGAGGATTCTTTTCACAAAGTTTGTAGTCTATAACTAAAAGGGAAACGCTTCCGTCATACAAACTTTTAACACACTTTTCACCCCTTTTGGGGTTGATTTTTCCAAAACGCTAAAATTACTTTTTTTGTATTTTAATAACAAACCTCTACACCAACTTTTGAGTCTCTATCTAAAAAATAAAACTTTCTTCCATACAAACTTTCAATCCCGATTTAACCCCCTTAGAAGATGACTTTTTCAAAACCCTTTCTTATTCGTTACCTTCGTTAAACACCCAACGTAATGTGATAATTTCAGGATCATACGTTTAGTAGTTTCGGCTGTGCGTTGATCAGTGAGTCAGTCAGTCAGGACTTTTCCTTTTATATGTATAGAAGATTTTATTCACAGGAGTATTCCTAACGAGAAATGAGTAAATAGGAGTACGAAATGAGGTGAAAAAGTCAACATGGGAAATATATACAGTAAGTGTAACTTACCTAACGACCTACCTCTGCCTACCTTAAATCTAAAATAGGTCCTTGATCAGAATTGCGAAAAGGGGCTCCATTTTGAATTAATTGAGTTTTAATCCGACCTTGATAATAATCGGTATTTGGGGATCCGAGAGATTCCTCAGTAACGAATCTGTAGTAAAAACTGCGAGATCCGGCCGCCATCTTGAATTATTTCGATTTTGATCCGATCGTGTTAAAATCGATTTCTCTTTATGAATAAATCTGAAGTTAAAACTGAGAAAAACGGCCATCGTCTAGAATTTCTTCAGTTATGATCTGATCGTGATGAATATCGATATCCGAGGATCCGAAAGGTTCTTTCTAACGAACCACCAACGCCACCATCAACGGCCACCATCTTGAATTTATAGAGTTAAGTTATAGTGTGTGAGTGTGTGTTTATAGTGATAAAGCTTGGTAGGCACATATAAAGGGTTCGAGAGGTTCTTTATAACAAATCAGAGGTCAAAATTGAGAAACAGCCGCCAACTTGAATTTTTCAGTTTGATCACTTTTGCGACAACCATCCATTCCATTTAAATCTGTTCAGCCAACCGCAAGATAATAGCGGACAAACATACATATGTAGGTACATACAAATATACGGGCCCAACTAAGAACCTCCTTATTTGTAGACGGTTGAAAATTACGTTTAGTACGCGGGCGAAGCCGCGGGTAAAAGCTAGTCCTTAATAAAAAAAAACACTAAATACAAAATCAAAAAACTAAACCAAAACTTAACTAATAAACAGGATAAACTAAATTAAAGATAAACTTAAGTGTTTTTGGAATGTGTGTGTGTGGGGCTGCTTTTGTCAGTTTGATCTCTCTAGGAAACGATTTCCATATACGAGTGCCTCTACATCTTCATAATTTAACATATTGAACCAGTTAGTTACAGTTTTTTTGCAAGTGAATTGTTGTAGAGCGAAAATACTTACTTTTATGCTTATTTTATTATAGAGACGACCAGATAAATTACAAAATTGGTATGCAACAAATCAGGATTTACTATATGTCATAGGGGCAACATTGTAAGTTCGTCGTTCACTTTTAACAGGATGGTACGTTCGGGATTTGTGTACCTACTTTAAGGATCGTTACTAAAATAAATAATTTTCTCATTGAAAGTATTTCAGAAATATTGTAAAGCGGGCAAGTCAGGTAATGTATCCCGATATTTATCATTTCCTGAGTTCTAGCTTTAACCAGCGCGAAATTTCAGGAGGTTGATGATACGGAAGGATGGTACGGTTGTTCGTCTTGCTCGATTTGTTAGGAACACTGCCATGACCCCAGAATACTAAGTCAAATACTTCCAATTCTAATGAAAATTCTTTGATCATCTAAATTATATGTCTATGAGTAACCATTACATTCATGTAGGTTATAATATTCAAAACAAGTTGTAAATTAAAAAAAAAACTCGCGTAATTTAAGTCGAATTTAGGTTTAAAATATAATTGAATATATTTGATTGTCAAGAGGGTTTTATAGTTAAAACCTCAATGTTATGTATACTATACAAAATATATGGTATATTTCAGTCAAGATATTTTGACATGCGAACGTAGAGCGCCGATTAATAGTGCCTTTACCCGAGTTGAATACTCTACTTTTCATATAGAATACGAGGAAAGGACAAAGTACCTAAGTATACGAGTATATATAAATTATAACAAACACGACCTTGTACAACGTTAAACTGACCTAGTATGAGAGTCTTAAAGAAACTCTTATAAAAAAAAAAACTATTAAATGTCATCATTTATGAATTCTGGAAATAAGTATCAGAATGGAAATCGTACAATGGTTACATAACCGCTTTTTTAATTACAATCAGTAAAACTTAAGAATAAACTGCATTTGTCCCAAAGCAAAACGGTCGAACCCTATCAATTTCCACCATTAGGTTAACAATGACCCACTTTCAGAGTATGATATATGAAAAAAAACCTATTAAAACCTTGAGTTATGGATTATCGCACATGTCTATAAATTATGTAATGACTAGGTGGTGCCCGCGACTTCGTCTGCGCAATGTCTTTATAAATTGTAGGCTATGTGTTATTTTGATGTATTATATTATTGTAAAGTTTCATTAAAATCGATTCAGTAGTTATTACGTGAAAGAATAACAAACATCCATACAAACTTTCGCGTTTATAATAATAGTAGGATTTGACACCAGTAAGGTAACTTGTTCGTTTCGCATACCATGAAAGTGTTTACCCTAAAGGTATGTAAAGCCAGACCCCAATTTAAATGAAGAGCTTTTTTGATTTGTTACGTTTGCGTTTATATTCCAAACATATTTCACTTCGGCTCGAGAAAATGGAAATCAAGCCACAATTTATTGAATGTTTTGCCAATCACAATGTGACATATGTATTTTATATATACATGTTACATTGTATAATAAATATTATACGTGGTGGACAAGGTTTTGGATACTTCTGGAGAAATTTAACACAATAAGTTTTTGGCAATAATACATTTTTGATACAAGCTTTTATCGCCGCCTGTATTTTCCTTTCCACGGCCAACTTATATTCATCGAGGCAATTCTAAGAATCCCAAATATAATGGGGTTAGGTTCTTTAATTACAGAGTTCCTATGGCCACCTCCGGTGTCCATCGACAAATAAACTCAATGGTACCATAACATTATAATATTGTCATTTAACCTTCATAAGCATGTGAAGTTTCACCTTATTCGAATAACGGTAAGTTGAATTCAGTTTACAAGATTTGACCGCACCAAACAAACCCACAAACAAACATATAGTGTTAGCTAAATAAAAGCTTGTAAAAAGTTAAGATAGGTGTAAAAGCTGAGCTACGCTTTTTCAAAAAACATTTTTCTGTAGTATATGACATCTCTTTCAATTTATAAATTATAATACATTTGTACAGTTACCAAAAATCTATTTCGTCATTTTTATACAAGTAAATGTAGAATGCCAATTGATCCCAATCGATGATATTGTTGAATACTTATTTTTAATAAATAAATAAATAAATATTTGTGGGACAATCTTACACAAATCGACCTAGTCCCACGGTAAGCTCAATAAGGCTTGTGCTGTAGGTACTAGACGACGATATATATAATAGATATATACATATAAATACTTAAATACATTCATTCATTCATTGCACGTAGAACCGACAGCCGTTGGGGCGGAAAGGTTCTCGAGTGGCGACCGCGTACCGGAAGGCGCAGCGTGGGTAGGCCCCCCACAAGGTGGACTGATGACCTGGTGAAGGTCGCAGGAGTCCGCTGGATGCGGGTGGCGCAGGACCGGTCATTGTGGAAATATTTGGGGGAGGCCTATGTCCAGCAGTGGACGTCTTTCGGTTGAAATGATGATGATGATGATGATGACTTAAATAAGATAAGATAAGATAAGATAAGTTTATTAAGCTCAAAAGGTATACACTTCAAACAAATAATTTTCTTAAGACTAAAATACAGTGTGTTTATGTCTAGAATTAATTCGCTGATACTTAAAATAGGAATAACCTGTGCTATAAGTACCAGCTACCTTCCATGTGACATGTCTCTTATTTAGAAGTTTAGACAAACAAAAGCTATTTAATATTTATATGATACGCAACGTAAAAAAGTAAAAAATGAAGAAATGTAAGTTTAATTTATACAGTTATAAGAAATTAATAAATTATATTATTAAATTCAGAGGAACTCCAACGTGTGTGTGTGTGAGTGAGTAGGTGTGTGTGTGTGTGTGTGTGTGTGTGTGTGTGTGTGTGTGTGTGTGTGTACGTGTGTGTATGTGTGTATGTCGATGTGTCAGTGTAAAAGTTGTAGATGGGTGGTTACTTAGAAAGTACACGCAGACACTTAATTTCGGTTAAGTTATGAGATAGGTTGTAGAAGGTTTTCAGTTTCGGTATAATTTTTGTCCAGTAGCCATTTTGTCACTGATTGTTTACATAAGTATTTATTAAGGTTGTCGATGTTTAGTATTTTATTTAGTTTATTATACAGAAAACAACCCAGAAAATAGTAAAATCTCTGACCGAATACCGTTCTACAAATAAATTTGTTTGGAAACACTTTTTTACGTCTACCTCGATGTGTTCGATGGACATTTTGCTCATAAAGATTTAAGGTTTCAGAATGTTGTTTAAGTACTACTTGTTGTATAAATAATTGCCGCACTGTGAGAACATTGCACAGTTTATATAGATCCTCAGTAGGGTAGCGATATGGTTTAGAGTAGCCCACCTTTAGCAAAGCTCGCTGTGCACGCTCGAGTTTGATTAGGTGGGTTTTTGCTGCAATACATAGAAAAAATCCATAACTCAGGAACAAATATTCGTGATAAACACACAAATAAATGCCCTGACCAGGATTCGAACCCGGGACCTCCTGCTTCGTAGGCAGGGTCACTACGAACTAGGCTAGGAGGTCGTTAATTTCGGATATCTCACTTTTTTGCAACCGTCTGTCTAATAGCAGATTTAATGTCAAACTTACTTATTCTGTCTACTCCTCGACATAGCTATTAACGAGTATTACTTATCACTACATAGTATAAAACAAAGTCGCTTTCTCTGTCCCTATATCCCTATGTATGCTTCAATCTTTAAAACTACGCAACGGATTTTGATGCGGTTTTTTTAATGTGATTCAAAAGGAAGGTTTATATGTATAATAATAACCCGTGCGAAGCCGGGGCGGGTCGCTAGTGTTATTATAAAACTAAATTAAAGCAATCCTTAGCAGATTCCCGTTAAATATAGTTTTATTTATCAGATATCCCTTTGCGAGAGTTAAAAACTTTTTAAAGACCATGGAAGTTTAGGGTTCAAGAGATAACTAATAAAAAAAACTTAAATCAGGGAACGCAGTATTATTAACAAATTACTGTTTCCTTTTAGTTAATTAATCTGAACGTTGTAAAGTATTTCTCCTCCACAGCCTAGAAATTTTTCCATCCTGTATATCTGATCCTCGGTCCAGCATTTTTATACATATTCATTGCGGTGCCAAAATTTACATTTCATATCACATATTTATTTTTTATATCAGAGTTGGGTTCTGTTCTAGTAAACTGATTAGAAATTCATAAGTATGAGATTAAAAATCTACTTGTACAGATTAAATATTTTTTAACTGTTGTTTTAGCTATTGTTTTTTGTTGTAGGTTCGTTGGTGGCCCAGAGGGCTTACACCTGAAATCACCTTAAACGCCTTAGCGTGCGGCTTTCTATCCGAAGATCGCGGGTTCAAACCCTGGCCTTACCAATGTGTTTTCGATCCGTTTTTCGAAACTTATCTAAAAAGTATCATTTGATATTTACCAATTACTTTTCGGTGAAGGAAACCGGACTAATCTCAATATATAGTTTTCCTCATAATTACCACCATTTAGGTTAGAATATAAAAAAGTCAAAAGTATTTTTTTTAAAGCAGAAATGTCTGCGAATGATATTAAATATATACATTAGCATAGACTGCCACGCTTTGCTAAGAGAATATTTTATTTATTGTCTTAATTGGAAAAACGACAAATAATTATTTTATGTTAAGATCTCTTTTATAGGTCCTATAAAAATTCTTACAAAAACATTTTTATAATACTCTTAATTGAGACTCGTTTCAAAATCAACTCGGCTATAATTAGAAAGTTGTTCAAAATAAAAGCCGGGAAATTGATTGCTAACAAGGCACTCGAAAAGTACTTGAAAAGTCCTTTTATTAGCACTTTGTGATTTAAAAGAAAAACGGTAGCGTTTGCTTTCAATATTTTTATATCAAATATCTTTATTCAATACAAATGTAAGTACGATAATATTTATCGAAATTATTCATGTAGCATTTTTTTTGCTAGTGTCATAAAAACATCGTGTGTAACTTGGGGTTTAAGAACCCTACATATTACCTACATATGTCATAAAGGCCCTCAGTTTGCAGTTGTTGGGCTTCTATTGTAATTTTTTGCCTGTTTTACAATAAAGGTAAATTGCTTTCTCATTCAACTTTAATGGTTTATTATAAATTGAAAGAGATGTCATATACTACAGAAAAAAGTGACCAATGCCCCCGGTGAGCAGGGTAGGGATCGAACCAGCGACCTCCTGCTTTTGCGGTAAACGCCCTAACCACTGGGCTACTTAAAAAAAAACATGACACAAAGATTTATTACATTTAATAAATGATTTGATTCGTGCTTTACTTTTGCGTAGTGGTTTATGTTTTGAGGCATATAATGACGTCTACTTTGGGGTACCGATCTTAAAATAGACCCATTAATAAAACCACTTGTCTTGAGGGTCAGAATTTCGAGAATTTGGAGATAATCGGTTTAAATTTTACTTAAAATACCGTAATTTTCCTGTTTGTCTATCTATCCCATCATCAGATCAGAATCCAAATCCAAGAGATACTTCAGAGATTTTTGCAAGACCGAAAAAAATTCTAAACTTTAGGGATGTATACACCGTGGTCAAATATATTCGAATACACATCCTCTTAATTTACTTAGATCTAAAGATATACAGATTTTAAGGCATCAAATTATTATTTTAAGTAAAAGAGTATGTTGACGTTGAGTGTGGGTCTTAGATACCATACTTATAAAAAACTGGTATTGCATAGGATTTCCGTGGTGACTAAGAAAAAGAGAGTACAAAAATCTAACACGCATGCACGCGGCACGCAGGTGAAGGATTTGCTTATTTAACCAGAAACTCTTTGTGTTAAAACAGCTTTATAATGCCCCATATGATCAATTCTGGGCTCCACGGATAGAAGACATCCCGGACAGCCAGAAAAATGCTCCTAGGCTTCAGAGCTCACCATCAGTCATGATGTGGGGTGCAGTATGTAAGCGGGGTAAACTACCTTTAGTATTTATAGATAAAGGCGTAAAAATTAACGCACTTTACTATAAAAGCTAGGTTTCAAAGGAGATTGTGGTCCCAAATTTAAAAAGTAAGTATGTTTGGGAACGGTTATTATGTGTTCCAACAAGACGGAGTTCCTTCACGCACGGAAAATGCTGTTTAAGCTTGGTTTTCGCCGTTTTCGGCTAATTTAACTGTTTTTTGCCAAAACTTTGACGACCACCCGTTTCTTCAGACTTGAACGTATTAGATTGTTTTATATGGCCATACATGCTTTCGAAGCTACTAGAAAACATAAACCTGGACAATTTTAAAATGGTCACCGAGCGTATTTTGAGGGGTAAGCGGTCAAACCCGGTAAGTCGAGATAATTTGTCATTGAAATAACAACTTTGCGTAAATTGCACATAGTTCGAATTCTCAGAAAAAAACGGTTTTCTCGACTTATCGGATTTGACCGCTTATCCCTCGATTTTATGGGACGCGATGCCAATGGAGTGATGAGTGCCGCGTGTGTATCACTCGAAAAGCGTTTGAGGCTGGTAAAAAAAGTTGAAGATGGAATTATTCCGAAACATTTGTTGTAAATACAGTACATAAGTTTGCCATTAGGAAGATATGATTTTAATTGTACGAGTAATAACTATTCGTACATTTATTTTATTCAACATCGGTACTGTATTCGAATATATTGGACACAGGGTATTTAGCCAGTTTTATAGTGTTTCATTACTATGAGTACCTGAACCGAAGAAGTATATTATATTATTAAAAACCATTATCTATACAAAGAGCAAAAAAAGCACGATTGTTGAGACCCCCTTACATAATGCATAATGGTTTAATTTTAATTTAATCATTTATTATTAATGTGCGTCTACATGTTGCCTTGCCATTATCAATATCGAGCAAAAAAGTTTTAAACTAATCATGTTTGTTGTATTAGAACCCCCTTAAATATTTATTTTATTCCTTGTTTAGTATTTTTGTTAAAGCGGCCATAGATGTATATCATCTGTAAAAATTTCAACTGCCTATCTATCACAGGTTAAGAGATACAGCCGGGTGACAGACAGACAGACAGACTGACGGACAGGCAGCGGAGTCTTAGTAACATAACAGGGTCCCGTTTCTCTTTGGGCGCGGAACCCCAAAAAGCTTCAAAATAAAGTTGTCATTGAAGCTCGCATTGAAAATGAATTACTTATCAAACACGTGTACGTCTTAGCCACACATGAACACGTCGTAATTAGGCTTTTCTTTGATGAAAGTTCACTTTAGGTTAATTAGCGTTTTAACTTTCGCTTCTTCGAAATGTGCCAACCTTCTGGAAAAAGTGCTCCAAAATAGTACCTAACGCGGTTGTTACCCCGATGAAAATGATTAGCGGTGCATTCACATCTGGCGCTAGCATAACTTCGCGCGACATACCTACGCGAGTCTATATGCCAAGTCGTGCTTGATGTATGAAGTGTCGCGGCACAAATTATACTAAGAGGGCTGATGTGAAGACTACGTAAAAGTTACTAGACCGAACGTATACTAGAACTTTATTGAATCAGGCGTTACTTTGCGGAATTCCATATTAACAACGAAAATAATGTTACTTTGCTATTCCGCCAAACAATATTTGGCGGAATAGCAAAGTAACATTATTTTCGATGTATACTAGAACCTAATATTTTTTTTATAAATAAGTAAGTATCTTATTACACAAAGGGCGGGAACCTGCTAGTTCTCTGTTTCCAGTTGTTTTCTTGTATAAAGTGGGAAAAGCCCGGATCCACTACGGTCGTAGCACGTAGCGAACTGCGCCACAGAAAATGTTACTTTTTTGCAATGCATGTAATGAACACGGGTTCTTGTTCTTATCACGGTTTTTTATTATAAAATAAAAATAAAATAAATAAAATATATTTATTTCCAGAAACATCGTATCATAAGTGTCTTGAAGCCCTGACTTCTGTGCTAGGTAAAAAACCTGTGTTACAGGAGTCAGTGTCCTCTCCTAGTTAAGTTACATTCTTTAGATCTTATGTAGGTAGTTAATAGTTAAGTAGTTAATTTAATTTATTTTATATATAAACATACTTTCTTATATCTTACATTATGTGTGTGTGTGTGTGTGTATGTGTGTGTGTGTGTGTGTGTGTGAGTGTGTATGTGTGTGAGTGAGGATGTGGACTTTAATTTGTGGGGATGTCAGGGTAAAATGCTTTCTGTTTGTTCGTAGTCTAACGTTAACAACCAGGCCTTAAGTTTCTTTTTACATTCATGCACTGTTCGGGGATAAATATTAAGAGTTTTGTTTATTTTATTAATTCAGCTCCTAATTTTAATAAAAAGTCGCGAACAAAACGCAGCTCTCACTGACACTAATAATGAAGAGTGATAGAGAGAGATTACGTAACGCCACGTAGCGTGAGCGATTGACATCTTGGCTACGCACCCTGTGTGCGTAACAGGAGTTGTTTTCGATTGCGACTGCGGCGTTCGAAAGTATGTCTGTCTCGCTCCTACAACTATTCTGGCAGACGGACATACTGTCGAATGCCGCAGTCGCAATCGAATGCAACTCATGGTACGCCCACTGGTGCTCAACGCCGCACTAACATTCGACGTAGGCACTTTATATCAAAGTCACAGAGCACGGACCTCTTTAGTGTGACAACCTTACATATAGAGGAGCCTTTGGCTTTGATTCTCATAGAAATCGACCGTGTCAGGTAATTTTGACATGTTATTGTCAAAACTGCCATACTTGCTATTCATAGGGTTGTGATATGGGTCGATATTGTATCGATAGATTAGGAGCAGTTATTAACATTTCACTATAAAATTACATGAAATAAAGTTATGCAAATATTTTTATTTCTTACCTTATTTTAACCTCTGTTTCAAAATCAGACACTCAAATGACTTATTGTTATTTAATTTTATTACTGCGTTATGGTTTAAGTGAATTGTTTCTTATATCAGTATTCTATAATGATAATGAAGCATGCTAGTACTATCTTAGTACAACATAAGAAGAGGTTATTTAATAAAGAATTGACGCAATTTTAACTACATATTTTATTTACAATAATTGAACTAAGGGCATGTTTTACAATCTCCAGTTACAGCTATCTTTCAGATAAAACATAACGCGCTCTCTTTCTTTACAAGACTTTTATTTACAGTAATGTGACATACACGAACGGTATAGAACAGTGTGTATTAAGGGCAGTAAACAAGATATTACGAATGAATGTGAATTTAAGTCACAGGTTGAGTCGAAGACGAGGTCGTAATTCTAGTACGGCTCGTGATACACACAATGTTTTTCCTCACATTTGCGAGGAAATAAATAAACTTACTGCAGATAAATAAACAATCATTATTAGCGGTAGTTAGTAGAACATTCAAGCAACACAGGAAGTGGTGTCCACATACATAAGGTACCTCTACCGCTTCCGAAGTCCTACTAGAGAGACTAGTCGTATACAAAAATAGATCGAAGCGTGCAAGATTTATTAGTGTAGTTGTATTCATTGGTTATGTGTCAGTTTCACCATTATTGATTGCTTTTTGTATGTATAAATGTGTGAGAAGTGCGCCTGTGTGCACGTTTCCCGTCGCAAAAGTTTGGACTTTGGACGGTATTAAGATGTTGCTGTGACGTCTCTCTTCCAACATGTTGAAAGCCTCTGTTGCTCGAAGAGCTCATTCTGTACAATGTACTAATTAATATTCGTCGTGACTCATCATCATTATCATCATCAGCCGAACGATGTTCACTATTGGACATAGGCCTTCCCCAGGGACTGCCACAGACACCCGCAACCTTTACCAGTCAGCCAGCCAGTCGTCAGTTTATCAGTGGGGCCTTCCCACGCTGCATCGTCTGGTGTGTGGTTGCCATTCGAGAACTCGCCGACCATACCGACCATACCACAAGCCCGTAAAATGGGCGTCATTACAATGTATTCGAGTTTTTGTCAACCAATTTTAAGGTTTGCTCTTTGTTCTGACACACTGTATATTGTGTAGTGTATTTTTTTAGTATTTCAATAATATTTAAGTAAATAATAAATCATCTTACTATTTTAGTAAGGCATATGACATACACTATCGATAACAAATGCAGCGTCGTGTCTCTTCCCTATTTCTCTTGCCCATACTAATTTTATATTGAATTAATTACATATTATTAAATTACCTGTGATACGAAACGTTTGAATTTTGTTTATTTACTAATTTGCTTTGGTTGCGGCACCCGATTATTGAGCAATGTGGCATTTTTGAAGTATTTTCATTTTATTATTACTCCATGACGGTCCAAGGGGTACTGACTGCTACTAACTGTCGCATATGCGCCGGGCGCATATGCGACACACGAGTTTTGGCTCTCAAGCCGTCTCTCTATAGGCGCGTCGCCCTATGATTTCCAATCTCTTTGATCAAAGTAATACAGGTTACAATTGGATAACGAACATTTTTCGATATTCGAATTTATACCTTGTCAGTTTGAAGTGCCCTTGTCAAATACTAGTGCCGCGTCGAATAATTCTACCTTACCAAATTATCGTTGAGTTTGATAATTGCAACAGCCTTATGTTTGACGTTGTCCCACATTACTACAAAAAAAATTGATTTGTTTAAAAAACAAACTGAATGGCATGTAAAACTCTTTAAAATGCCACGGGGCAGAGATAAAATAAAATCCCTATAAAGCTATGGAAGATATATAAAAAATACTCCTTTATTTTTCGGTAAGCGCACTATAAACGACACCAGATTGCCACATTTCAGACATTCCCGGCCTCCCGCCGAGGCATCCACGGCACCCGATCATGTTCAACCTATAAATCAACAGGGAGCCAAACCAGTGGGCGGAAAATAACATTTCCGGAAAAATGCGATGACACGCTCAGTCAAATAGCAATCATTGTCTTCCGAATATTTGTTGAAGGTAAACTTTTATATTTTACTTTTTACTGTTCATGTGTTTTCTATTATTTATAGGCTCAAATAAACAATTATGAGAATATAACACAATAATATAACGAAGAGGTCGGAAATATTTTAAATTTCAGTAGAGCCTCGATTATTCGTACTTAGGCTAATCCGAACATCGCGGTAATCCGAACTGCTGCGAAAACCCTCATTTCTCTACACTTTTATAGTTGCACTAAAGCTTCTATTAATGTTAAAGTTATGTTACAAGTTCCAAATTAAACACTCTATGGCGATATTGAAAAAATATCCAATAAAGAAGCAAAGGCTTACCATGACGTCTTAACGCGATTCAGTAAACGACCTAAACTGAGTTGTTTCCATACAACTGAGCCTAAACTGAGTCACGTTACGACGTCATGGTAAGGCCCCTAAGTCTTTCACTAGCACATATTGGGAATCGTGTGTCGTCACCTCATGTTAAAAATCTTGGAACACTCTTTGGCCCAAAGAATATAATATAACTTCCGTAGTTTCCGATGATTGAAGCATAGTTCCGTTATTCAAATTAAATTTGCAGGTACTTTTGAATGATTGTTTTTTTTCCGCATTATGCCAATGTTTTATTTCTTACATTCTTCAAACCCGAATGCTCCGTGAGTCTAACTGTTCGGAACAGGGGTGTATTTATTGAAGTTCGGATTATCGAGGTCCGATACAATTAAGAACAATTTTCTCATGCAACATTTTTCTTGTAATTAGTTGAACATTTTTAATAGAATAATTAATAGTAACGATATTTTTCTCTTGATGCATCCGCTGCACGATTATTAATGTATATACGCCTTCAAATAAAATAATTGTATTCATTATAATACTATATCTTATCCGCGAATAAAACTCAAATTTGGGTTTAAAAAATTGGTCATAAGGCCATTGCCGTAAAGGTATCGTTGTTCAGGGCCTTTTGTACTTCTTTTTACACGGGCAGCCTGTGGGCAAACTACACTCAAAAACAGTTTAGCGCCCTACGTGTACAGTATCATAATGCATTTAGGGTGCTGATGGGGCTGCCTCGTTACTGTAGTGCATCATTAATGTTTGCGGAGGCGTGTGTCTATAGCTTCACTGCCATAATGCGCAAAAGAGCCGCTTCACTGCTCGGCAGAGTGAGGAACAGCACCAACAGCATCCTAAGGATGTTTTCAGACCGATTTGACGGGACCTATCTGAACCACTGCAATGCGCTTCATATGCCTATTATGAAGCAGTGTTTTGTAGTTTAGGTTACTTCTATTGTTAATTTCTTATGTGTTAATTTTAAGTTTTGTGTCTGTTTCACTGCTACTATGAAGCCATGTGTTTTGAAATAAATATATATAATAATAATAATAATATAAGGTTTTTTAACAAGAGGGTATATGATACTCGTAAAGAAACATTGTGAAATCTCAATCCAAAAATCCAAATAATACTATAAGTAGTCAAAATGGCTAATGAACGAATGAATAACTTTATTTCCGAGTCTTGTATTTTGTAAGTACACAATTTAAAATTGGTCATTGAAGCAGTGGTCAATAAAGGCAACAATATTATAAAAATTTAATTTAAATATACAAACAAATGGTATTCAGTCAATACTATAGTGATATTTTAGGATTGATGCCACTTCAAAATGTATGCATTTTCATCGAGAAAGTCAGGATAGGATCGTGCCATCTTCCGGCACATACCTACTATCAGGAAGCTGTTCCACATTCTGTGCATCAAAGAAGCGACTCGTGTTCGAGCCTAAACCTAACTTCTTTTATTTTACGGTTATATTGTACGTCATGAGTGGGAAGAATCCATGTGAGTGTATCGATCGGCAAGCCAGCGTGGTGGATTGTAAATGGCTTAAGCCCTGCATCGTTACTTAACTCCAATCGAACATCTCCTAAGCATCTTATTTACCATATTATAGGTGTATGATCTCACTTTAACGAGTCTGTTAGTTGCTAGTACTTTTTATTGTACGTACTATCATTTAACAGACTCCTTATAGTGAGATCAAATTATATGGTCAAAATGGTTTATTTAGTTTGATAAATAAAACTTTAAATCGGTATAGCGGTTTTATTAAGCTGCGTGAATAAATTTATGATTAAATATATATTTTCATCATTGAAGTGTATGGCACAGACTATTGATGTCTCGTTAGGCTTCCAATCTGATTCGCTTTGTCTCTACAATTGTACAGCTTCTTTTCATCGTATACGGTGGCTAGGATTTCGTAGGAATCTGAATGGAAAGGAAACCATACAAAATAAAATTAATATAATAAATATGATTATGAAATTGAAATAATTATCCGCCTGTCCCTGTAAGAAAATAGTAAAGTCTAAATTTGTAAGAGACAAAATAATTATACAAAACATTACAATAGAGTAAGGTGATACAATAATTTACTTCATTTGGCATAACATAATCCCTATAGAGTAAAATGTCATTAGTTATTTATTATACAAGGGGGCAAAGTTATTGTTTAACCTTCGGGCTTATATTGAGACCCAAGCAAGCGAAAGATTCCAAAATTAAGCCACGAGCGCTACGCTCGTGGCTTAATTTGTGGCTTAATAGTGGTTCAATAACTGGAATCTTGAGCTTTACGAGGGTCTCAAGGCACGAGAGTTCAACAAACTTTGCCGCCGAGTGTAATACAACATTTTCCCCCTCACTATCGCAAAGAAATTAAGACTAAATACGATTACAAATCTTATCCACATGTAAGTTATTTTGAAAAAATCATTCAAAATTCAATTTCATAATTTGTTATAGAGTACGCTCCTGGTACTTAGATATTGCCAACAGCTTACCAAGTGCGCGATAAGACTCGACCAATAGGATACAAAATTACATAGGGCACAAGTAAATACGTGTGGTTCCTCTTTGTTCCTTTTGAGTATAAATAAACACGAATTGAGTGTTAGTGAAAATTTTCAAATCAATGCCCTACGTCCTCACCCTAAGAAAGCGTCATCGAGTAGCGTGTGGCAGACAAGGAGACTGTTGACATTACAACACCCACTCCACCACGTATCACAGCCCTATGTGACATTAGTTAACTCATTCAATTGTTAACCGTATTACTGAGCAGGACAGCCCATATTCCGACTGGTATATCAATGGAACTTAGGGTTGTTATTTGTCCCTTTGTTCAGGGAAGAGTACTTAAACTTGTCATGTATGATTTTAAACGCAAGGGAAGGAAGTTCGAGTGTTTTTGTTATTAAGCCTGATTTATCAAGAAGTTCACGGTCAGTTCGTCGACACGCGTAAATAAATACCCTCATGATACGACGGTGGCCGATGATTTTTATTCAGACATAAATGAACATCCGCCCACAGCACTAGTTGGCACTAATCAATGTATATTTATTTAATCGCATGGTATAACAAAAGCAACAGGCAATCAAACAGTATACATATCTAAAAATAAAATAATAACAATCAAATGTCACCACTAAGACTGATAAGCCACGCAATTTCATCGAGTGTGAGATGTAGCAGATTATACCAGTATTCAATCATAGAACACAAAGCAATATGACACGTACCATTTTGGGACATATGTTGTCGAAGCTCTTGGTCCACGGGGTCCCAGATCACGCATTTTTTTTGTAAAATCGCGAAACGGCTGGTTGATGTAACTGGTTATCGAAGAGCTGGTGGCTTCCTCGCACAACGTATCAGCATTGCGATACAACGAGGAAATGCCGCCACCATCCTAGGTACAATGCCTCACCTACCTACTTTAGATTTAAGGTAGGTAGAGGGAGGTGGTTGGGTAAGTTACGTTTACGGTATACAAAAATAAATGTTTACCCATTTAAAAATCTGATCCAATAATTTATTATTCAGTTTCTATTAAACCAAATGAAAGCTTAAAAAACCTTGATACGTTTTCCTAATAACTTCAAATCTCTATACTTGAACTTATTTAATTTTTGTTCAAAAGCTTTATTTTTCATTTGCAAAGTGAGAGTAATTTTAGAATACATTTGTATCCATATAAGATATAAGTTATGCAAAGGTCATTATATTTTTAAACAGACACATTCAAATTACCTCGACATGTTTTCAGCCTAACGCAAGATTCACCCTTTCTAAAGCAGAGAGAACGTGTGTTCCATCAAGATTTAGAACTTTATTTTAAAGTAGCAGAGTCGAATTTAGCGTAATGTTTGACGTCATTTTACTTTCAACAGGGTTAAAGTAAAATTCCCAAGCAAAGGAACTTCATCATTTGTAACAAAGCCTGCCATAACGATAAAAAAGGGGGAAATGAGAAGAAAGTGTGAATTACAAATAAGAAAATTTCATTTTTGCGAGTCTCGTTTCACTGTAACTGTTCTTTAGGAACCGTGAGCGCGAAAATGCTTTTTTGCATATTAATATACTGCGGAGAATTTTATGTGGTGTTCTATAGTTCAAACCGGAATGGAGAGACCCTTGACGTGTGCTTGCTGAATTTGAATTATAAAATTGATATTAATTACATCCACTTATTCTTTGGACTTAGATGTTAAGTAGGTATATGGAAATCAGCGGTGTTTCCGGACCGATACGACCTTCAAACCTTCAAGAAAAGAGCGTACTCCCACCTTAAAGGCCGGCAACTCACTTGCGACACCTCTGGTGTTGCGGGTGTCCATGGACGACGTTAATCGCTTACCATCAGGCGATTCGTTTGCTCGTTTGCCCCCTATAGCATAAAAAAAAATGACACAATTTTGAAACATGTGGGGTAACTTCCCGTTTATCGTATATATTTACACTTAGGTACTTATATAAAAATTAAACATAAATATAATAGATACATATTTGATTAAATCGCGTGTTTGTATATAATTTATATTTTGTATTAGTTTAATATTATATGTACAATGTATTTTTCTGTTAAAAAAGAAAATTTTACAAGTTTGTTTTTATGATACAGGAGGTAAGGTAAATGAGCAGAATCGCCTGATAGTGAAGCGATAACCGCCGCTCATGAACACTCACAACACCGGGGTGGTTAAATAAAAGTGCGTTGCCGGTTCAAGATAGGGGTAGGTACGCTCTTTTCTTGCAGGAAGGTGTGGACCTTCTGGAATTTAGTTTCAGTGAGTTTTAATCGCGAGGATAATAGTTTTTTTATAGCAATGTCGACGGAAGTGCGTACGCCTCCCAAAGGTATTAGTAAGTATACGTAAAGAGCCTTTTATCACATAAATTTCCATCCAAGAAAAGATTTCAGACGATTATTGTGTAAAGAGAGAGCGTAGGAGCTCCT
Source organism: Lathronympha strigana (assembly GCA_949128165.1). NCBI lineage: Eukaryota > Metazoa > Arthropoda > Insecta > Lepidoptera > Tortricidae > Lathronympha > Lathronympha strigana. The sequence goes on along the minus strand of OX421907.1, from coordinate 5,047,556 downwards.
TGTTTGAAGTCTTAAAATTATTCCTTGAAAATATTTGGCTGCATGCAGTGCCGAAACTCAAAGCAAATACCACATTCTTATATCACAGAGACAACATTTGCTTATAGTAAATATATTAAATAATATTTAAAACGGGTCACTCACGTAATTTAGTCGATTTTCGCTCGACATGTTTCGTTTTTAATTACGTGAGTGACCCGTTTTAAATATTATTTAATATGTTCGAGTCTCACGAGAGTTTTATAGTAAATATATTATCTTTTCACGATGTTCCGGAACAAAATGTTTCAAGAAATACCGGAACTAAACGGTTCACATTTTTCAGACGCAAGTATATCTACACGACTTCAAATAGATTATATTCAACTTGAGTTTTTTAAGTAACGCTCCAAAAATAATAGAATTATAACTCAATTCCGGACTCAAAAGATTCTACTTATTAATATCATATTTTTTACAGCATATTTCCAAAGAACTTTATACGAGCATTGCGTAAATCCAATCCTTTCAGCCGGTTTTTACAAGTGCGGGCTGAAATAGTAAATCAAGTGTTAGATTGCGTTGGCGCCATGCAGTGGCATCTCGAGTGCTCGCTCAACGGTCTATTGCCAAAACCGTCGGTAACGGATTTAGCTACTTATAGATGCAGCTATTTTTTACATCTTCTCTCTTCATTGTTTGCATCTTCCTATTGTCTCGGGCTTTGTCGGAGTTTGGGGCCCGCTCAGCATCTTAGATCAAAAATTTTGGCGCTGATATAACTTCAAAAAACAACTTCTGCCGTCGGACCATTCGTTACACAGAGGGGCAACTAATAGAGCTGTTCACGTGATTTTATTTAAGTTTTACTACATTTTTGGACTTTTTTAGTCCTGTGAGTCATACTGATATTATTATTGACCCAACAGTTAAAGTCATGTAAGTATATTTATTACTAATTATATTGAACGTCAGTCAAGCAATTTTTAATGTTTTGCAAAAAACGTATCTTCTCTGTTAAAAGGTCGTATAAGTCGTAAGAGCTGCAAGATACTCTTTTTTAGGATTTGTATTGTTATGATCATGGTATCTTATAAACCCTTTTTACCAATTGTGACGGACGGTAAACTACGGAACCCTACACTGAGCATGGCCCGACATATTCTTGGCCGTTTGTGATTTTGATTTGTCTTGACTATTAGGTATTATAAAATAGACTCGCAATTCGAATAACTAATTCTTAATCATGAGGAGATTGAATAAACGGTGTCGAAGCAAAGTTCTTAAGTTATCGAGTACCCATTAGTATAGATTTCTTTAGAAAGTGAAAGCAAAGAGTCAACTTTTTGTATTTAATATTCTTGACACATTACACATTTTACATTTTATAAATTTTATCTTATCTTGCTCAACTGGGCAAAGGAACCCCTCTTAATCTCTATAAGCCCCCAATCATCAAAAATAAAATAAAGCGACAAAATCCGGAGTCCCGATTTTTAGCTTCCTCCGCCCAGTTTTCAGGAAAGTTTCGCCATGGTGAGTTATTTTACTTGTGTTGTTATAAAGTCCTTTGCAAAGGATTGGCTAAAAAACTAGAACTAGCACGTAGTTCTGTGAGACTACTTTCTTCCATGATAGAACAAAGTGAGAAAAAATAGTTTTATTTTGTTCTAGTACGTCAGCATTAGAGCCTTGTGTACTGCTACGCGATGACGGCATATTCAATATAACATTTAAAATATAAAAAAGAAGATGAATAATAACATGCTGGAGGTTAAATTTATTTTAAAACTAAATGTTGTGCATTAAATATGCAGTGCATATCCGTTCTTTAATAACATACATTTCGATTAATTGGTCAATTCATAGACTACACAATTATCTTAACATGAAAAGTAGTGTTCAATTTGTCAACAAATCATTTTTGTAAAAAAAATGTGTCACATTCCGTTTCTCTAAGTCAAAATAACGCAAATATACACGTTGATCTGCTGACTTATCGCTGCTAAATAATACAAACACATACCAACATTATGTTATTAAGTATTTTTCCGGCATTTCATTTAACGCAAGCAAATGTATTGTTAAAAACGTCGATCGTTAATTTTTCCATGAATTTCGTAACAAAACCGAGTGAGAAACACTAAAAAGAAGCATTGATGGATAGCGATGTGTAAACATTGACTGCTATCGTAAACACATCAAAAACTACCGGTTTATAAGATTTATCGTTTTACAAAGAGTGTGGTAACAAAAATGTGTTCTAAACTGAAACAGACAAGAATATTTACTTAAATAGACTGGTGTGAAGATCATATTTCTTTACTTCAACAATTAAAAACACGTGAGTTATACATATAAGGTAAACGTCCGAGTGCTCGAAATGTCAAAACTTATTTACTCACTTACTCCTCTGGCGCAGCGACCCAAAGTGAGTTTTGGCCTCACACACGGGCAGTCGTGCCCACTGATTCCTCAATGCCCAATTTCGGCCAGTTCACAACTTGGAGTACCCCCAAATCCACGTCCACAACATCCGCCCATCTATACCTAGGTCGGCTGACCGGGCGGCGTGCTGTCAGTTTCCCCTCAAAGGTTCTTTTTACCGCTCGATCGCCTCCCATTCGCACTAGGACTCTAAATCTTTCTGCCTTTGTCACACCAATGACGTTTAGTTCAGCGAAAAGTTCTTCTACTTCGGCATTCTTACGGATTCTCCAACTGCCATCCGGTATCCGAGGATTTTGCGGATAATCTGACTGCTGACTGAATTGAAACTTTTAAATGTAAGATATTCTTCAAAGAAATTCATGAAATTGAAATCGTAAAGGCGAGTCCACATTATATGCGGCAAAAACACGAACATTGGGTCGCGCGGCAGCTGGTAACGAGGGAGACGAACTGCCGCGCGCGGCAACTCCATGCCCGAGACAAATGTGCGAGCGTTTGCCGCGCATAATCTGGACGAGGCTTAGGCTGGATTTGACCAAACTTTTTAACCAAGAATAACGCTTACTCTTGGATACTAATGTCAAAATCCCATAGTAATTTGACGTTACTATCTGAGAGTAAGCGTTATTCTCGGAATAAAAATTTGGTAAAACGCAGCCTTAGTGGCTTAAGGGAATCAAACATGGGTTGAAGTTTTTACAACTTTCACGCGAATGAAGTCGCGGGCGGAACTTGATATTAAATAATACCATGTTCGCTTCAGGCAGTTTCGAAATTGCACATGTCGCGAATTTTCCCAACATTAATAAGTACCTAAACTTAGCGATAAAGTTGCTCCGGTAAAAAACGAAATTCCCGACTTAGGGGAAAACTTAATTATCTTAAGATGTTACTGAAAACTTAAAATACATAACACACCTATAAACATGTTTATTAACCCAGGAAAGATACGATTTGACAGGCATTAAATGATAATAGCCTGATTTTTTCAAATTACGTTCAAATTGGATATTTATAGATGATATACGCAAAAATCCTACAAACTTTTCTTCCGGGAGTAGCTAAATAGTAAAAAAAAACAACAAATTAAACTAAGTCGATTTTTTTAAATTAACGGTAGCAAATAGTTTTCTTGTATGTGAACATGACGATATAGTTGTCTTCTATCTGTTAAAAGAGAAACAGAAGACAACTTATTCACATAAAACCATTATATCTACAAAATGTACGGCGCGGGTGATAGACGTCTTATTTCGCTAGAAACAAATGTTAATAGGTAAAAACTGGTCCTAACCCATTACAAACGGCTTAAAAAGCATATTTACATATAAATCACGCGCACGTAACGATATTTCGTGTGAATACGAGTATGTTGCCTACTTAATACTAGACTCACGATCACGATATATCTGTTACGCGCTAAGAAAATGAGCTATTATCAATTATTTCCCGAACACTCAAAATTACCTCATGTGTCAGTTCAATGACTGGATTATATCCAGCAATATCCACGTTTATCCATTATTGATGGGCGTTTTACCAATTGATATTGATACTCACGATAGTTTTTTTCGATTTGGGTCACTAGTGAGAGATCCCTAGAGTTCGTGACAGCAAAATATTCAACACGTTAACGCTGCCAGCGTTATGGGGACTTTTGGGTCAGGTAAGATTCGGTTCCTTCGGTTAGATTTTATTGGATGAAAATAACGAGACCTGTTTCAGATTGCGTCTTTGTTATTGAACGCATAGATATATAATAAAATAACTGGTTACCTAACCAACCGAGAAAAAAACGCCATAAAAGTGCTGCAGTTGCCGCACTTTTTCATATGATCTTATTTGGAACGTGACGTTGACATGAATTTGTGTATGAGTTTGCGTCAGAAAGCTCTTTTTCGTACGAAACATTTATCCTTTTATCATCAACGCAAAATTGTTCGCTAATGTCATTGACTCACATTTTTGGACGTTTTTGTTCTGCTTTGTGTATCTAGTTCTTTTAATAACACATTGAGTGCTGGGAACCCGCTAGGGGAGTTCTCTGTGGGTGGTCGCTTTCCGCTACAAAGCGGAAAAACGACGGAATCGGCTACGAGCGTAGCGCGTAGCACTCGCTAGCAGTCAATGTGATAAGTCGATGATTGTATGAGACAAAACCTGCGTTGCAGATGTTTACATAATTCTCACCATCGAGACTGTAAAATATATTTCCTAGTACCTATAGGTTCATAAAAAATAAACAATTACGGCTATAGTTAATAGAGCTAAAATATATTTATCACAAAATTGAGTTATTTGAGTTTAATAAGTTAGTATTGTTGTGATACTGGCTAAGCATTGTTTGAGTTTATTTATTGATGTAAGCAAAAACAAACCATAATTGGAGAATGGAAACTAAATACAGAACCTGAAGCGCGAAATAACAATATGTTTATTTAATGATTTGACGCTGGAATAGTCGTCCCTTTCAGTAATGTGATTCTATTGACAGAAACTCAATAACCGCGGATCCAAGGATATAGCTACTTGTACGACAATGACCCCGTTGGAAGAGATAAAGCAAGGAGCGGTGAATAAATTCGTCTTCAAAGCGGTAAAGGATGACTCGCACTAGAACGGGCCGGGACGTGACGGGCCGGGCCGATCTGTCAGTTTCTATAGAAAACGTCACGTGACCTCCGAGGGCTCCGAGCTACCACATGATTCTTTCTATAGAAATTGACAAATCGTCCCGTCCCGTGCCGTCCGCTCTAGTGTGAGGCATCCTTAATGGATTATACAATTCAACAATAAAACTATTGGACAAGATTGCAAATAAAAGTCTACCAGAGTGTTTGTGCCACGATCCCTCTAACGGCATTGCTGCTACATAACTTAGGTTTACGGAGTGATTCATGCTTCTAAGGAATATGGGAAGCCAGGACTCTATTATATTAATGTACACACATTACATACACTGCTTATTTTGTATTTCAGTCGGGTTGGTGTGGTTAACTAATTGTTTGTTTCAACCAGTGTTACAATGTTCGTGTCAATGTTTCCAGTCTAAGTTTAATTGTTAGGTGTTGTCCCAATGATAAAGTATCTACACGCCTTAAAAGAGAGAAGTACCTGATATTCCAAGCCAAGCGAGGCTGGACGCAATAAAAGTAATGTTTTTAGTTTGTAATCTACATCATAAAAGGGGTACTGTTATAATATCTGTATATCAAAAATAGTGTCGTTAAAGATACAGTAGTCAAAGACATGTTTGCACCTAACTGCATTTCTTTGATATGACTTTACATACCAATTAGGCAAAAGTTTACCCCTTTGTTTGTGTCACGATTGCACTAAGGGTGCTGCTACATAACTTGGGTTTATGGAGTGATTCATGCTTCTCAAGAATATGGGAAGGCAGGACATTAGTCTATTATATTAATGTTCACCCGCATACACTGTAACACTGTTCAAGCTTAGTTTGCAATTAGGTCGAACTTGTGTTTAACTAAATGTAAGTTTCAACTAATGCAACAACGTTTGTCTGGGCGTAGTTGCACTGTTTGACGTTCATAAGTGCATTGTGATGTACCTAAATTGTAAAATAAAGATATTTATCATTTTCTCGTATTGTTACTTGAATTGTAAGCATTATTTGACAGCCTTATAAACCTGCTAAATACGAAAAAGAAAACCAAGGACGCAACGGATCTAAGTCGGGTAATCTAAGTGATGTTGTTAGTTTAGAGTAAATGCAGTTTTATTTCATATAAAAAATAAAAGAATAAATATTTTCAGTAAAATGAGCTGTCTCAACATTTTAAGGCCCAAACAAAACTGATGTACTCTGTGTATCTTATGATAGTAATGATGCTTAAACTGTTGTTATGTATAACAATTTTACACATACCTACGTTCATGAACTCGGTTGTTCAGATATATTTAGCTTTACTCAAGTCGGGTATCACGGTATCAGACACTCGAACAAGAGATTTGTACGCCTCCACAACACCAAATATGAGAACCATGAATCATCGCATGTACTATGTAGGAAATAGGAATAAATCAATATTGGGGACAATTTCACACGAAACCTAATCCTAAACTAAGCAAAGCTTTTACTATGGATACTAGGCGCTGATATACCTACATATTTAAATAGATAAATACATACTTATATACATAGACAACGGGTAACAGAATAGGTACCTACTGTAATTTTTGTCTAAATATACACAGTGGTCGTTTAGAACCCGATATATTTTAACAGTATATTCCTGACCGCATTTAGAGATTATATAATGTATAAATTTTAATTGCAGTGTGACCATATGAGTTTTGGTTTTGACATACTTACTTACTCACTGATATTAGAAAAAAAAGAAAATGCTTCGCAAAATACCTCTTCCTCAAAAAAGTTATGAAAAAAACTTTAAAACTGCTTTAAATATAAAAAATAAAATAGCAAATAATATAAAATGGCAAACATTTCATTTTTTACTTTTTTTAATGTCATGACATGAATACATGGTTAAAATTCGTCAGGTTATAAAACGACCACGGTGTATTTTGTACTTTGTCGGTTATCAATTTCCATTATCGATGCAAAAAAATATTCGATGGCTTTATGATCGTATCTGATCCTGCTCCTTGGTACGAAAGTCAGGTGAGTATCGACCATTCCGATAATGTTATACTTTTCGATTGGCATTGGCGCTTTCTGCAAACGATTATCTTCTTGACTGCGGCCCTTGGTATAATTTCGATACTGCATTTCAAGTGACGAAGCCTTATACGGAATTCAAAATGTCCAGCCGTTGGATATGATCCAAGACTCGGTGAGCGTAATTGAAAGCCGGTTTTGGCACATGCCACATATCGGCAGATTTACTCTTGACTGTCTCAGGCGACGTGGTTTGGCGACTGCAGCAGCGTTGCAGTAACGGGAAATAAGTAGATTGTTAACCAAGAGGTGAAAGGCACTTATATCAGTTGAGGTATTTTGGCGCTCGAATATAGTGAGAGCGACGGTAGTCCGAGACTGAAAAAGTGTTAAACACTCTACTTTTCACATCGAATACGAGGAAATTGGTATACTTGTGGCTGGGCTTGTGGTGGGGCTGTGGTTCCTAATTTCAATAGAAAGGATGGCTTTTCAGTACCACCAGCTTGGGATCGTGTATTACATCTCATTAAGGATCAAGCCCTACACAGGAGTGGAAGACCTTAGTGTGGACTTGTTTTGAAAAGATTTAAAACGAAAAAAAGAGGCAAAATGGGGTAGTTTTCTTGTTGCTTCTTTCTGCCCCATAAGCCAGTTAGGGAAGCGTTCGTAAGTTGTATGTATGTTTAATCCTCACAGGGTTTTTATAATTTTTAATTTTAATTATAGAATGCCCATTCAGGCAATGTATTGTAAGTCCCTCTGGGCATTGTAGACCAACCTTTGTTTTTGTTTTTAATTATTTTTATATTTTTGTATGTAGGTAGTTTGCATAGGTAACTTTGTTGATTGACGGGGAGAATTCTCATTCTCTCAGTCATCATCTTTACCCTGTGAAAACGAGTGCTGTAAAGGGCTCGAAACGTAGGGTAATGGTGTTAATAAACGCGATTAATCCGTTCTAAAGTGTTAAATTTCAATGAATAACAATCGCGGTAACAGAAGACAATAGTAAGTTTTTCATTGACGCGAAATAAATATGGAATGAAGCAGGTCGTCCGAACGAGCCCTCCATTTTTTTTTTTAATTCAATATTTATTTTTCAACTTTTTCCTGATCAGACCACGATACCTACTGCGTGGGGAACTAGTATGAGTACAACAATGATACCATAGATTACAGAGAAAAGGAAAGGTATATTAGAAAACACAATCCCCCTAATGAGGGCGCCGCTAGACGCTTTGCGCCCTCTTAAATATAATGAGCCTCTGTATAATGTAAACAGTAATAAAATGTAACTAAACCGAGATGTGATCAGTTAAGTTTTTATTTTTATGAGAAAATAAAGACAATTTAACAGAATACTGCACAAATTTATAGAACAATAAGATTGCTTATTACTTCCATTGTTCCAGTGTTGGTGAATAAAATAAGAAGCAAATATGCCAGCCATTCAATTGCTTTCCTAAAAATCGAACGAGTAGATAATCTTGAAGATGAGGTATAGTTAGCATTTCCTTTTTAGTACCTACCCGTGAAACCTCCAAAAACTATTACCAAAGACTGATTATTTTTGGAGCCAACCATTACATAGTTTGCTCTTCTTCAATAAGTTTTCCAGAAGTAATATTAGTTTGCTTTTCAAATGTTCGTATATACTAGCACTGTTTTCCCGACAGACCTTTTGCTTTCCACTCTCTCACAGTAAGAATAAAACAATCTAAAGTTTAGTGAATACAATTTTTTTTTTTGCTGTGTGCATAACTGCATATGCATTCAATGGTTTTTAAGCAATATAATGGTTTTAAAAACACAAAAACAAAATCCTTAGAAAGAAAGGAAAAGTGGAAGAACTTACGACCTCGGGCGAGACACGAACTCACTTTCCTGCTTAAACATAAAATAACAAGGGTCGGATGCAGAAGGCGGTAATCCTGGACATGGCGCGCATAGTCCGCAGCTTTCTCTGGTACCCTATTCCGTGTACCAGAGAAATTAAATACTTACTTGTCTCTCAAAAAGCATGTGTTAATTTTTATCATAGTCTCTATCAAATTAATATGACGGGATAGAAGTGTCGCTACTTGTATTTATATTATATTATACATCATTATGTTAATGCTGTGGCGCTGGCCTTATTTGGAGCCCAGAGGTGGAAAAATGAATGCAGCAATACATTATGTATTAGCACTTGGAATAGAAAGACCCCCTAGAGAGTGTGGTCCTGGAGGAGAATGCTTAGAGTACAGCGGACTAAATTCCGTACCAAAGAGTCCATACTTTGAGAACTCAGCATGAAGCAGCGTTTATCATCTTTGTAGATTATCGTATCCTCACCTGTTTTGGTCACGAATGCCACCGAGTGGTTATGTGGTTATTGAGGAACTTGTGGTTCAAGGTTGAAGGTAGAAGATCGCCTGTGAGGTGGACTGACCAGATAAAAGCGGCAGTAAATGGCTCATCATCACTACAAAAATGCACGAGGAAGGCAGCCATTAGAGAAATGTAGCCTGCATAGTTCCTCAGATTTCTCTGTGGCTTCAAAAACAGAGAATTACGATTACTCGCCTTTTATCTCAAACGTTTGTTTATAATTTTATGCCGTCGTAAACAGTGTATCGTCTGCCCAGGCCGCACCCGCAGATAAAAAAATAAATAAAACACGAAACGAAATGAAACTATTTCAGTCACCCATTATCGCTTGATGTCAGTGTCAAGGTCAGGATTTTAAATATAGCAGCCGTAGAAAGCGCATGAGTTACTTGTAATGCCGTATCAGCAGGCAGCGACGGCATTCGCTTATTAAGAGTGCTTATATGGCTCATTTTTTTTCAAAGTAGTCTCCCCACTTTTTTGTTCGGAAATATATAGGTAAGTTAGTAGGTTAGGAAATATATTCATATTATTTTTACCCAGAGTAGCGAACTCTTTCCATCCTAATGGGAAAAAAAGTCCCAAGTATTTTCTCATTCCATTTCTATTTTATCATATATTTTAGAAAAGCGGTAACGGAATGGAAATTTTGAAAAATATATGGAAATTTTGAGACATTTTTCCTTCGATTAGGATCGAAAGAGCTCGCGATTCTGAGTAGAAATAACGTTTAAAATACCAATGTTATAAAAACGTGGAGAGGGACAACTTTAAATTAAATGGCCCAGATTGTTATCTAATGGAAGTAAGGCACCCATTTCAGTCGAGGTATTTTGATCCAAACTGAAATTGTGCCTTTCACCCGAGTTCTATACTCTACTTTTCATATCGGATACGAGAAAAGTAAATGACAGCTGTATTTAATTTAAATACTTATCTAAACATAACCTTGTATCACGAGAGTCTTGAAAAAACTATTATAAAAAATGTCGGTGTGGAAATTTAATATGCAATGGATCCATTTTAAACCGATTTTTTATTGCAATTATAAAAATGCTTTTTGGAATGTAAAACGCCCTAGGGCATTAACGTAGTATTTTCACTATCATTATCAACCGCTTCATATAAGATTAACACAATGACCCACTTTAAGAGCATGAGATATGAATACCTACAAGTTTTTGTTGAATAAAGCATGAATGTATTATCGCTGTCTTTTATCGCTGACTGTACATTTCTCAAAGGGTTGCTCTCAGAGGTTATCAATTATCATAAACCCGGTAATAAAATCGATGGTACCTACCATAAAACTGTGTTGTCACCCAACTTACACGCGTCTATGAAGTTTCAACTAAATCGAATACTGAATAGTGACTCTTAGTTTGCAAGATATGACCCAAAAATAACAACAAGAACGAAGTTAAATAAAAGCTTGAAAAAACTCGAGCAACAACATTTTAAAATAATTAGCTACATTTATTTTTGTCTTCAATAGGCCTTGTAAATTGTTATCTGAAACTTATTGAGGCGAGAATTTGCAGCGCCAAAAATGAGTGCCTTATTTGCATATGTTCAGGTGTGGAACGTGTGAGCTAGGCGGGTGTATTCTTTTTATCAAGGCATGTACCTCTGTATAAACGACGTCAAAGGTAATAATTCCTTTTGTACCTTTTTTCGTAAGATGTAGTAAAAAAAATGAAACACGACATCAACGTAGATATGTGTACAATTGAAACGAAAGGTGCTTTCATGTAAAAGGTATTTCTCTGTTGAGAGATGTTCACCCAATGATGTAATAAGTGCTTGAGGAAAGTAGGCGAAGATCTCAAATGTAACACATCTATTTATTTTCATCACACTTGCTGGTAAATGGAAAGGGTGCTTAGATGTAATGAACTGTATTATTTGATGGTTGACTGGTAGAGACTGCCTTAAGACGTTAAGTCCAGCGTTTATACTTTTCTCTCATTGTGCAATTCAATTTAAATAAATAAATAAGTAAATTATGGCCATGGGCGTAATGTTATTATGCCTTTTTAAATTGGAAAGAACATATTAGTTCAATGTGTAAAACATTAGACCGTTTTGTATTCGCTCTAAGAAAATTACGCCAGACAGTATCTTTGGAAGCAGCACTGACAGCCTATCATGGTCATGTTTCGTCTGTTCTTAACTATGGGGTAACTCTCTGGATGTTGAAAGAGCATTTATACTGCAAAAGAGCTGTGTTCGTGCAATATGTAACGCTAGAAGGGGCAGCTGCTGTAGGCCAATATTCAAAAAGCTCAACATATTACCTTTATCATGCATGTGTGTTGTTTTGTTAAGAACTTTCCTAGTAATTTTGTAAAACGTTCCGTTATTTATTGTTCAAGTAATCCAAAAATGCAATACAAATATATGTTGAATCAACCACGCTGTATGACTGACATTTATAGGAACTGTCTACAACATGTGTATTGTTATATATTTACAACAAGTTACCAGTTCACTTCAAACGGCTCCTAGATCACTGCTTTTATAAAGGAAATGATTTTATAAATCATAAATAGTGATGAGTGTCTTTTATTTGTAATAAAAGACACTCATCAATCTTATATACTTATTACTAAGTAATATAATTTAACTAAATTTGTGCTTGTTTGTTTGTAACAATTTAGAACACATAAATTTAATTATGAGTAATGTAGGTATAGTATGTACACATTGTACTGTACTGTCTTATCTTAATATTTGCATACTGTTTAAAACAGTCGAAAAAAGTGATACAATCTTGTAATATAGATATATTACACTACACTACACTACACTAACACATGTAATTTACCCTTTTTCGGCATATAAATTTTTCTTTGTTTGTTTGTTTTTGTTTTTAAATATTTCATTATGAATATTGTGCTCATTCACAATGTGTTTTTGTTTTAAATTGTGACACGTACTTTAATGACTAATTTCAACAGGTTAACTAATTCTAATGAAAATAAATTTATTTCAATAAAATTGTTGCAATTTCATGACAATTACCTAACCGCTGTCTACATCGTCGGTAACCATCAAGGTCACCTTGGTCGGAAACCTTATTGCGGAGTGCGGGCCATGTAGAACGCACCTAAATGAAATAATCTCTATGGGTGTATGATTTACATAAAAAAAATAGTTGGCGGTTGGCGCCATTATGTACTTACAGTTTTATTTTAAATGTTGAATGAATTACTATTATGTTTTCCAGTAAAGTTATCAGTTTATCACAGTGAGCAATTACGTAGCGGTTATATTATTCTATTTGGTGAGTAGTATAATTGACTTCGATAGTTTTGGAAACCGTTTAATTTTGTATTCTTTGAGATCTACTTCCGACGGGCAGGAGCCTATTGCATCGCCCTTTTGTCTGCCTAGTAAGTTTATTTATTTCTTCGCAAATATGAAAAACATTGTATGTATCACGGGCGATACAAAAACTACGAATACGTGATAAAATTAAATTCACACTTGTTACTGTTTACCGGCCCTAATACACAATGTTCTATTATTTATTTTAAAAACCATACACAGCATAACAGAACAAACCAAAGCACTGCGTACCATTAAACAAAAACGATTCCGACACATTGAGAACATCCTCTGTTTGTTTGAAGTCGGTCAAAAATACACACAAATAAAACTTAAACACGATTTTATTTATATCTACCAAAAAGAAACATATAATATCTCAAACTACCACGAGAATCAAATACATATAAAAGCTTAAATAAACTACTTACAAACTACATAATATTATTTTCCTTCGTTCTTTGTCGACTTCGATGTAAAAAATCACAATATCACCTCTCATTACACTAAAAACGACTATCTCCAAAGTAAAGCTATAAAATTAAAATTACAGGATTTTATGACTTCAAATCTCTCCAGAGACGTTCAATTTACGGAGCGGATTTTTAGACGGCCACAAAGAATCAAATAAGGAGCGAAGGAGATTTATGACGTGGGATATGCTACTAAATCTAGCAAATTGAGAGCGAGGTACTGGATTTTATTAGCTCAGATTATGTAGTACTTTAGAAAGGTTGTTGACATCAGGGACGGTATTTGTTGACTCACACCAGCCCGATCCGATCCGATCCGAGCCGGGAAGATCTGTCAGTTTCTAGAGAAAATGTCACGTCGGATCGTATTGGTGTGAGTCATCCTTTAGTTAGATTTGGGTAAAACAGATTTGAATGCGTCGTCGTTCATTTTTGAGCCTCTTTGTGCATGTCTTTAACCGGCCATATTCGTTCCCGGGATCTGCCAATCAATGTATGGGAAAAATTGCGGATGCTTGGCGGAAAATACCCGCTCTGCAGATCCGATGGCTACCCGAACGTATATGGGTGGCTTATATCGCTGCGCTTTACTTCGTATCACAAACAAATGTTAACATACTAAATTTGTTACACAGAGATAACAGGCGATACAGGTATGAAACAAACATTATAGGTTACAAAATACATTCACTCGAATTGAGAACCTCCTCCTTTTGAAATTGTGAATTCAGTTGAAAAGAAGAAGAATAGATAGATGGAAGATTATTATTATTATTATTATTTCATTTTAGACAGGCAGCTGATGCTCATACGTCTAAATCATAGTTCACTTAGCATGGTTTCACTATTTATGATATTTTTTGTTGATTATCAATTTTAATATGCCCGAAGTTTGAGTAGTAACGAATGCATTGTAGCATTTAATTGAGTGTGCTCACCATGTTCCATTCTGTTGTACGTAACCGTAGACTGCGCGTTTCTAAAATATGTCCGTCTCGCTCCTGCCAGAGAAGTGGTAGAAGTAGATAGGAGCGAGACGGAGATACTTTAAAAACGCGCAGTCGCTAACGCCTACGGTTACGTACAACTACAGGTAAGCACACAGGTTCAACGTAGACGAAGTCGCAAGCAGAAACTAGTGTTGGAATAAACATTAAGTAACGTTCTTTTGACGACCTTTCAAGCTATTGACCCTTAATGTTAGTAAACTATTCCGAGGTTCGTTCCCGTTCCAATGGAACCCTAGAGAAGGTCAATAGGCACTTACGGCCCCACGTTTAGTTAACGGCCTCATGCCGATAATATCCTTATGTGTTCCTTATAGCTGCAGTAAACTGTTGGTATTACTGTCCTAGAAAAAACTGTGTAATAGGAGCCATTTGCGTACTGTGGGAAAAATTAAGGAATATTTAATCGAAAAAAGTAAAAAAAAATTAATTCATTTTTCAAGCCCATTGAGCTGCAACCAATTTTAAATTATGGCACTAGAACGGAACGGGACGGGACTAGATGGGAGAATCTGTCAGTATCTATAAAAAACGTCACGTGACATCCGAGGGATCCGAGCTATCACGTGATTCTTTCTATATAAATTGACAGATTGTCCCGGCCCGCCCCGTCTCGTCCCGTCCTGGTGAGAGTCATCCTTAACGTCTTACATACTTACAACTTCAAGGAACTCAGGGAGGGGAGTCAGGACCTACTGTATCCCCTCTGCCGAAGTACATGCCAAAATGGGCATACGCAGCCTACCACGAACCACGAACGAAGTTTCACCTCTCTGTCGCACTTGAGTGAGAAATCTCAAGTGCGAAAGGGAGGCATACTTTCGTTCGCGGTTCGTGGTAGGCGCTCTGTGTGGCGACGAGTCCGCACACACAAATAGATCGAAGTGTGCAACATTTGTCAATTGAGTTGTATCATTTTCTATGTCATCGTCATTACAGATTGTTTTTTGTACATATGTAATGTGTGAGTGCGTCTGGGTGTACGTTTCCACCCTCAAAAAGTGTCAAAATAATTTGTACGGTAAGATGTGTGTTTGCCGTCTCCCTTTTAAGGACGACTCACACTAGCACGGGATGGGACGGGACGGGACGGAGCGGGACGGGAAAATCTGACAATTTCTATAGAAAGAATCATGTGATAGCTCGGAGCCCGCGTATGTCACGTGACGATTTCTATAGAAATTGACAGATTTTCCCGTCCCGCCCCGTCCCGTCCCGTTCTAGTGTGAGTCATCCTTTAACGTGTTGGAAGCCCATGTTACTCGAAGCTACAAAACATCAAAGTGACATTAACAATTGCCAGCGATCCCTAATTCAGCTGAAAACTGAATACCTGAAACAGATAAAGATTTACATTTTCAGAATATAATGTTTATTTTATTACAGCTGCGTGATCGACGCACTAAGTGGGCTTTTCCAGAAACTTTCAGATTGCCTGCGCCGTTTATCTAATCTAATAATACACGGAACGATTTATTCTGCAGTCTAAAGGATGACTCACACTAATCTGATCCGATCCGATCAGCGACGGTCTGCCAGTTTCTATAAAAAAAAAACGTGTGCTAGCTCGGAGTCCTCGGAGGTTACGTGACGTTTTCTATAGAAACTGACAAATCATCCCGGATCGGATCGTATTGGATTGGTGTGAGTCATCCTATAAACGCACAAAACGTAGCCCATTTTCCCTGTTATATTCAGAATGTTTTATTCAAAAGTACGGAAATAAAAGTTCTTAATATCCTACACACTAATTTGAATATCCATGTATAAAGGCATCAGAGCTAATATTAGGTATTTTTATATTTCATCGGGCAACAAAGGACCTAAAATTACTGACAATCCTCCGTAGTTATTTTATAAATCTCTTTAGGGTCCTCGCATTTTTGAATACAACCGAATGGACACGGTTTTCGCGTTAGTGTATTCCCGTGGCTCAAGAATTTTTCTTCATATTGAACATGCAATCCCAGAACGTGACATAATTTATAGGAATGCTCAGGATAATAATTATATTAATTATACATATAGATCACGCGCTGATTCTTGCGCTGAACTTCTGTAGAGTTGTTATTATGTGTTCTAAAGAATCTAAAGCACTCACACTATCAGTACCGTACCGAGGGTGGAATCATACTATCAGTACCGCGATACATTTTGTTTATGCTTCAGCATCCAACTGCATTAGTTAATGAGTAATCGCTCCTTAGTATGAAGATGCGTACGTATCTTTTCAGCTATGCTAACGAGAGACTCATATACAAAATGTGTCGCTGATACATGTGATTAGCTGGCCATATAGGTTCGGGCATATCTGCTGGATCTGCTGATATATGTATGGGAAATTTGTCTGGCAGATGCCAGGCGGACATACCCACTATGGAGGTCTGACGGATTGCCTAAACGTATATGGCTGGCCTTTCCACCCTAATTTACCTAGGCGATTATTAGAGCAGGCTGTGTTGTCAAATTCTAGCGGAATAGGAATTGTAGCCGTACGTACTGGCAAGTACGAGTCAACTTTTAGTTGCAACTGCATCTCGAAGTAGCAATTTGACGTCTGCCGTATGTTTTATCGACAGATCGGAACATTCCTTTTCACGGCATGGAGTTAGTATGTGAGTTTGTTTTTAACCGACTTCAAGAATTCGACGAAGGCGGTTATGTAATAGTTTGTTTGTATTTTTTTTATGTACGAGTATGTTCACGGATTACTCCGAGCTCCGTCGTCTGATTTATGTAGATGATTTTCTTTTGTTCGAAAGGAGTTACCCAAGCAGGGTCTCATATAAATGTGGTGCTGATGTGATGAGATCCATGAGGAATTAATTGAGTGATTTCGGTCTTTTTTAAAGAAAATTAAGCAATTTGTTGTGAAAAGTATAAATTTGAGAAGGTACACCTGACGATGCAGACCAGGGAAAACATGTTGAACTTTAGAAACATAAGCCAATAATATTTTATATTTTTATTACGTAAACAGATTTATTTTCTTTTTTAAAAGACATTACTTAAACTTTTCTTAAAAAAAAATGTTTATACTTATAAAAAATAATGAAGATAAACTGAATATTATATTTCTCCTGTAATATTTATGACAATGAAAACGTTGTTTAAAAAATATGTTTTTTACATTTTGGTTTGTAAATCAATTTAAAAAAAAATCAAATGTGCAGTTCAAGCCCTTTCAAATGGGGGGGGGGGGGGTATCATGACCCAGTAACCAAGCCCTAGTGCCGGTTAAAAATACAAATCAAAATACCTACATATTAATGAAAAATTATTCCATGTCTTAAAAACATACAGCCTGCACCTAGCAAACCTCTCTTTTTGGCCCAGTGGTTGACTGGTAGAGAATGCCTTAAGGCATTAAGTCCGCCATTTATACTTTTATTTTTGTGCAATAAAGTTTTAAACAAACAAACAAACAAACATTTATTTTCGAAATATAATACAGTAACTTACCTAAGTACCTACCTCTACCTAGGTACCTTAAATCTAAAATAGGTCCTTGAGGCATTGTACCTAGGATGCTAGCGGCATTTCCTCGTTGTATCGCAGTGCTGAATCATCAGAAATGGATTTTGAAAAAAATGGGACCCATCTGTAATCATCTACTTTCAGATAATAAAATATTTTTTTAAATCGGATCAGTAATGACGAAGTTCTGAGGTAACAAACATTAAAAATTATAATTAAAAAAAAAACATTCACACGAATTGAGAATCCTTTTGAAATTATGAAGTCGGTTGAAAAGCTGTTCAGTATGACCTATTCATTCAACTTAAAAGAGTTTGGTCAGTGACTAAGAAATTATTCTGTATTACCAATTATTATTACAAGAAGTTATATTACTGCTGTCTTAGAGCCAAAACAAAAATCAGCAGACTGTTGTTGTATATATTGCCTTGAATTTGGCATATCTAGATGTAGATGTAGCGTAGGGACGCCCGGCCGGATGAGGCGGGCTGTCGAGCACTTTTCGCATTCGTTCAGCCCATTTCCCTGGACATTGATTTGCAGGTTACTGTCCCGCCCGCCTTCCCATCCTACATTCTTCTTCAAATCTTCTCGTTTCCCTGCAGAACAAAATATCTAATGAGACACTTCATTTTAACGACTGCTCCGTCTGCACTCAACGCACGTTTATCTTCTTTGCTAAACGCGAAGACGTCCCGATAAAATTACCATCGTACCCTGTCATTAACACAAGCGAACGTTGCTGTCAGTTGTTGACGTTGTTGTTTACGCGTACACAAAGCTTCAGCGGTATTCGAGAACGAAGTAACTAATAAGTTTAGCCATTAAGTCACCCGCGTTCTTGAGCTAACGCTAGGTTCACACGAGTACAGCAGAGTCAAAGTCATTGAGAGTAACACTCTTAATAAAATTGACCATCGGTAGCCTAATGGTTTTGTGCAAAGGATTACAGTGTGCACGAAGTTACTTTAATGTTGTTACAAGTGTATTAATTTTCATAATAATAAGTTCAGCCATTGAGTCGCCCGCGTTCTTGAGCTAACGCTGGGTTTACACGAGTACAATAGAGTTATAGTAATTAACCATGACAGTAGGTGACCATCGGTGGACTTTATGATTCAGTATATTATGATAAAGTTTACAGTCCTGCACTGGTACGACATTGAGCACTTTGTGTGCCTATGTCAACAATTCAAAGGGCCATATGTACTGTATAACGTCGTACGATACACCCTGCGAATAGCCAATTCGCAACTCGTGTCTTCCTTTTCGCACTTGTATAATTATCTACTATTACAGTGTGGACGATGGTTAATTGTTTGTTGTTACGAAGGATTATTTTTACATTAGTATTAGACTAGTTGTTCGCCCCGAACAGGAACTTGCGACTCTTATAATCGCGGCAACCTCTTGACCGATTCAAACTTAAAAATATATATTTCATCATATAAATTTCACGGCGATCCAATACTTGAATTATCCCCGAACTAACATACGAACAAACATACATACAATTAATATATATCATTTGTGGCCTATAACAGGGAGAAGAATTTGATCGCGGGTAGTAGGTACTCCCCAAACCCAACATCTTTTGTTCAACAACTTTAAAAAATATATATTCTGTAGGTCTTAACTTCTTTATACTAACTAAATAGTGTTTTCAATGTACGTTAACATCAGTCTCATTGACGTCTCTTGTCATAGTTCAAAAGTGACAAAATTAGCAGTCCATTGCGTCTTCTAACAAACTTTAAAGTGTAATAAAGATCAAAACACAAGTTTTATTGTAATAAACTAAAACTAAAACACACAAATTTAAATTTATAAGTATAACTAAACTAAAAACAAAAATAAAACTAGATAAAAACAAAAATAAAACTAAAATACATCTAAAACAGGCCCCTGCGGCATGGTACCGTGGACGCTGGCAACATTTCCTCGCTGGATTGCAAGACTTATCCGTTGAGCGAGGAAGCTGCCAGCTCTTGGGTCTCCTGTGGCGTCTCTGAGTCTCTTCGATAGGTCTTTGAAGAAACTCAGAGCGCTAGGGCTCCACGGACCAAAGGTCTCGACGCCGAAAGGAACAAAATTATATTCGGCGCCGAGACCACTGTAAGATAACTAGTGGAGATCAAGAAAGGAAACCAAGCAGCTTGGGCAAAACTAAAATGTTTCATGACGCAGTCAAATGTATTTACAAATTAACTTCAAATATCAAAAATAGAATATAGTAAAAAAGCATAGACAATTCAAAAAGAACAAACTATATATACAACCTTAACATTCCACCCCCTTGTGTGCGAAAGCACACAAAACTAATTAGGCTAGACAAGAAAGAGTTACGTTTCCAGCCTGACTAGTTTTTTTAAGTTACTTTTAAAAGTCGCTGAGCAAATTGTTCAGTTTGGGGAGTACTACCCGCGATCAAATTCTTCTCCCCGGTTATGGGCCACACACGGTAGACGACGAAGTGTCCAAGTAGATTGGCAGAATAATACGAGATCTAATGCAATGTATAACATGTTTGACAATAAACGGTTCAGACGAGCGATACATTTTATTAGCTTTTTGTGGCCGCATTTTTGCTTCATAATTCATAAGACGTCTCTCTAGTTATCGCTCTGTCAAATAAAAGTCAGTATTCATTATAGTCTGCAAAGCCAAAGCTGCAGTAGATTTTTTTTTAATTTATATTCCTCCCTATTTTTTTCATACCGGAAAAAAGAGACGCACATAATTTAAAAAAAAAACTACCGCAGCCTTGGCTTATCAGAATATAGTAAGAAGAGAAGTGTTTCAGTTAGTCAAGACATGTTGCGTACTCGTATAACATATTGCATACTCGTAGTACGTCTTAAGTGAGAAAACAGTTGAAGAAATTAACTCGTTTTCATCGGCGGTAAGACATCTCCTAAGCTCGTGTAAACCAACAATAACGGAAGCATTACAGTCGAAACCCTTTACAAATTACCTAATTTGTCTGTGTTTGAACCTGAGTGGGCTAAACCAAACTTAATTTGGACATAACTGACTTAAGTGCTCCCAAATGCCGTTCGTTTTAATTAAAAACAATTATTCTGAGTGAATGCTCGTTTCGTTCTAACTTTGATTGTTTAAATCTGTTGTTAGTGAAATGTTGATTTCGCTTGTTTTTCCATCGGGAAGGGAAAAGATCATTAGGGAGACTAGGATTACGGGTTATAAAAATAAAATTGTTGTTTTTTTAATGCCACGTCATTGGCAAACAAGGCTGTTCGCTTGATGGTAAGCAAGTATCGCAGTCTATGAACTTTCTGGGTATTTAATCTTTCCATTTCATAACTCTTATGCTGTTTGTTTTACAAAATTTAATTTCGTGGAATATTTTAAAGTCTAACGGTAAAACTGCACTGTGAGTTACAGCTCTGATTTTTCACCAGTGCTAGAGAAGTAGAGAGTTTCAGAATAACTTTCAGAAAAGTTTAGAACTGTATCTCACAGCGCAAAATTTTGGTTGAATTCCTTCTGGCGGCGACTGTACAGTCGGTCCTCCACATCAGTGTCCACGTCACATATGCTTTACTATACTTTTAGCTTGAGTGTAATTTTTTATTTTCTCAGAATATTATTATGTTACTTCTGTAAAGTTGTTATTTGTAAAATGCTTGAAGTTGTTGGAAGCGATATTATCTATTTAATTTGTGTTTCTTGTTTCAGGTCCTTCTGTTTTAATAACAGCGCCATATTAACCCCAGGTAAATAAAATTAAACAAGAAAGTATATTATTCGTCGAGACAAACCATTTTCAGCCTTTCTATTCTAACCCCTAAGAACATTTTATAGGTACGTGCAAAACAACAAAAACTGCAAACGTAGGTATATATGTAACGACTTTCGTTGGGCAGCGTGTACTTTGGGAATTGTGTATATCTGTTATATTATGTTGCGTGTCGTCTCACTTTCCGTGATACTGCTAATTAGACGGCTTCGATGGAAGACCAGCGCTGGCCACCTAAGCTGGCTTTACGCTAAGTCCCATTTCATGGCTATGTCTTCTTTATTATACTTGGTTTTTGGTATATCTGTAAACTTTTTAACAGTGTGTACATGCTATGAATAAGCATGACTACAAAAATCCAACTCATAAAACTAAGCACAAAATGTCAACACAAATAGTTATCAAAAATATTTTATCAAACGAAGTTTGTTCAATATTCTGGCCGAGCAACTAAATGCTGGCATAAAACCGAACCCAAAGCAACGATATTAAAAATTCAGCTCTGAAAGTCTTTACACGGCTCTTGCATTATCTAGCATCGTAAGTTAAAGTCGAATTACTTAATTCCTTGGGGATCTTAGAAACCGTTTTCACATCTCTTTACTTGACAAAGTATTTCGAACTAAGAAACTATTTCTTACATGTATGTCTGAAGAATGTACTGAACTTTTTGTTTTCTTGAAAAATGTTTTTGTCGTCAGCTTGCCTATTTATTGACCGAGTGTTTCAGCTTGGACAAAAAGGCTTTTGTGGGTCCAGCCTGTTCTACTCTACAGGTTGTATTTCTCAACCAATACTCGAGAAAATTTGTAAGCAGGTCCTATAGCTTTTCCGAATTTTTTGCCGTTTCGTTTTTGGAAAATAAATGGAAATAATATTGTGTTCTGTTTTTCGCGATTTTTATTCAATAAAATTAAACACTTTAGAATGAATTAATCGCGTTTATTACCCATGACCCTACGTCTTCGTCATCTTAAACCCGTGAAAACGAGTGCTGTAAAGGGCTCGAAAAGAAGGGTAACGATGTTCATAAACGCGATTAATCCATTCTAAAGTGTTTCATTTCAATTGTTTATAGAAATTTGCATAAAGGATTTATCTGCCACATATATCTATAGCGCTTAAGAATATACATATGCTCGCCCGGTTTACAACTCACAGAACTAATAAATTATGTATCAAAGCCCAACATAGGAATTTTCCGACATTTCAAGGGCGATATTGACCACATGGAACCACGGGGGCAATGTCACCCTTGAAACGTCGGAGGTAATTTTTCAAAGTTTTACACGATTAAGCCCCGTTTCAGTAGTTTTTTAATGTGTGAAAATCGTAAAAGTTTAAAAGTGATATAATAAAACAAAAATATCGAAGGTTATATTTTACTGTGATATCCAAAGCGTTGACGGCACTTTAACAAATTATAATGTCGCAAAGGTACATGGGTCGCTTATTTAGATAGCGTGCCTCACTGTCATAAATAACTTATGACGAAAATTTACGGTCGCTGATTTCTGTATGCTTGTAATTTTTTCGTGACTGGGGCTCTGATGGAGAACGATATTTATGAAATGATACGCATTTTTAAGAATAACTTGGTTGTGTATCATTACGCGTACCGACATTGGGGTACTTAAGTACAGTCAGTGCCAAAAATATGTATACAGGACTTTATTGTCTGAACTTTAAGGTTGTGTATACATATATTTGGCACTTTGGCTGTATTCATATCTTTGCAGTTGATTGTAGGTACCTACCCTGCCCTAAGGGTAACTTTGGCCATTGCGGTTTATACTGAGCGGGCTTTATTTTGGGTGTGCCATTAAGGCATATTGCACAAGTGTCCTCTTTTGACCCAACCAAATACCCCGACCATTATAAAAATTATAATGCTATGTAGGTAGTTAAAAGTGTAGGTGATTCAGTTTTTAGGTGTATGATCTTGCATCTGTAGCCTGGTCGGTACTGTCAGTAGTCAGTACGAGTAGTGAGTGACCCTGCCTACGAAGCTGGGGGTCCCGGGTTCGAATTCTGGTAAGGACATTTATTTGTGTGTTTGTCACGAATATGTCCTGCGATATGGACGTTTCTACATAAAAACATACATGTATGAAACAAATGTAGGTATGGATCTGTCAGTTTCTATAGAAAACGTCACGTGACCTCCGAGGGCTCCGAGCTAGCACGTGATTCTTTCTATAGAAATTGACAAGTCGTCCCATCCCGTGCCGTCCGTTCTAGTGTGACTCATCCTGTAGTATGTATCGTCGCCTAGTATCCATAGTTCAAGTTTTGCTTAGTTTAGGGCTAGCATTAGTGTGTGAGATTGTCCGCAAGTATTTATTTATCTTTAAATCTTGTTACTAATTTCGTGAGCTCTTAAGCTTATTTTAGGATCTAGCGTTCAGGTGCGATTATGGTCAATCCTTGATCGATTCATTATCATTATAGCTGTTACAGCTAGATTCACTGTATTAATGACAGTTTACGATTTAAAGCTAACATGGCCATTTGCATTAAAAACTCGCAGCTCATCAGTTTACTCCGTGAACATGACGCTTGCAACAGTGTCGAAATATCGGGTGCTCAATAAAACAAGCATTCAATATGTATGTATGTATGTATGTATACGCTTTATTGTACAATAACACAAGAAATACAAGAAACACAGTAACATAGACAATTTGATACAACAAAGGCGAACTTATCCCTATGAGGGATCTCTTCCAGTTAACCTTGTTATATGTATGTGGTAATTATCCCGTTTCAAATATAAATTTTAATGACAGTTTCATAAATTTTCCGCGTCAGCTGTGAATCGATCTGTGGCTTTTAAAGTTTGTATTCATGCCGTAATATTGAAACAAATATTGTACATTCCTTAGAAAGAAAGGAAAAGTGGAAGAACTCATGACCATGGGCGGGACTCGAACATGCGACTCTGGGATACATACCCATTGCTCCGCCAACTGAGCTACGGAGACCACACCCGTGCCCCCAAATTTCTTCACCATATTCCTCGTATGGGCCTTAGGGGAGGCGCTTACCAACATCTAATACTGTAAGAAAACACATATATTATACGTCCTTATTTCCTTCGCGCGGGTTCGAGTCCCGCCCAAGATAATGACAATACCCTACGCGACAATATTTCCACTCTCACCATTTAGATGGTTGGCATTCCTCAACTGTGCGCTTTTCCCGAAACTTCCTGCCTCGCACAGCTAAACTGTGGAACGAACTGTCGCCAGCGGTGTTTCCGGACCGATACGACCTTCAAACCTTCAAGAAAAGAGCGTACTCCCACCTTAAAGGCCGGCAACGCACTTGCGACACCTCTGGTGTTGCGGGTGTCCATGGACGACGTTAATCGCTTACCATCAGGTGATTCGTTTGCTCGTTTGCCCCCTATAGCATAAAAAAAAAAAATAATAATGAAATTATCCACTTTTCCTTTCTTTAAAAAAAAATTGGTATCGTTCGCCGACATATCTTTTGAAAAATAGTTCAATATTGTATAATCGTAAAATAGTACAGTTACAAGGTGATTTAGGCTGCGTTTTACCAAATTTTTATTCCGAGAATAACGCTTACTCTCAGATAGTAACGTCAAATTACTATGTGATTTTGACATTAGTATCCAAGAGTAAGCGTTACTCTTGGTTAAAAAGTTTGGTCAAATCCAGCCTTAGTAAAGACTGACGTTATTTCGAGATGAGCAGGTCATACGCGGTAAAATTGAAAGTTGCTTCGGGGCCGTCCTCGAAATTGCCTAGAAACTTATGTGATATTTCATGCAATTTAATGATTAGAAAAATAATATCGGTCAGGTTTAAGCTTCATTTGATTCAAATGTTTAGTAAATAAGAACGTAAATTGTTACTTGCGTTTACTTAGTAGTTCTAATTATTTTTCTGTGGGTAGGCACCAAGAATTTCGGTCACACACCCGCGGCTAAAAAAAAGTGACTTGGATGGAAAAAGATGGCGCGGGTGGGGTGACGGGGATTGTTGGCTGGAGATTGAACTATAAGTGAGGACTCGAGAGCTTACTGTAATCAATAAAAGTGATAGATTGAGCTAAGTTGTTTAATTCATCACAAGTCAGAAGTGGTGGTGAACGGCGCCCAAAGGATTAAAACGCGTGAGTACAAGTTGCTTAAGTATTTTAAATATAGATATTATATTCGATTATATTCTTCAATTGCATACGACATTAGGTAGATAGCTTTACGTAATTATAATTACGTTTAAGTTGAGATAACGAGTGCAATCAGTCGTGTAATAAGTAAATCTGTTAATAATCGAGATTGATATAGCAATATTCCAAAGCCACTATAGTTTATTAGCATAAAGGTGTTTTGTATAATATGCATTGGGTTTTTAATATTCCCTTATTCAACAGGAGCCATGTAGGGAGCTCCAATATTTTTAGTAGCCATGTAGGTGTGCTACACAAATTAGGACAAACATTAATATTGACTGCAATTGTGATAAAGCGGGGAGGGTAGCCATGTAGGTGTGCTACGTGAGTTAGGAGAAGTATATTTGAGTGTGTATAGTATATATTATGCGTTTACCATGAAGGTAATTATTCGATACCGTGTCAATGCGCACTTTCTTTGATGAGCCGTGTAGGTGTGCTCTGTCTTTGTGTAAGTTCAGTTTGATTACAGTGAATGGGAGATATAATAAAGATAAGATAAAATGTCATTTATCACGGATATTAAACGTAATTTTAGTAGACATAAATCAAAGTATTTAATTAAATATTCTGGGATTTCTGGGTTATTATTAAATTAGTAACACTACTATATGTAAATTATAAATCAAACCTCGGCTTGGCCTCCGATGGTGTTGGCCTTTTCCTTTAGTATATGACATGCAATTATAATTTTACATGTAATTGAATTACCATGTGGTGCATTTTAATTTAATCAAAGTTGGAATTTAATCTGGTTGAATTTAGTTAAAACATAATTTAACCTATTTGCATCCAGTAGAGTTTAGTTGAATCTAGTTCAATTTGGTTGAATCTTATTCTCTAGTTTCAATTTTTTAGTTATTATTAGCTGAATCGAGCATATATTTAGATGAATATGGATGAATAGTTGAATCAGGTTGCATCTAGTTGATTCAAGTTGAATTTAGTTGCATCCAGGTGACTATGGCAAGTACGGCAACAGTTATGGTTATCATGTAGGTGGTACCTATGCTATGACTAGAGTTGCCATTGGATACCATGTATGTGGTATTATATAAAGTCGATGAGCATTACTTGTGCTTTGATGAATAAATGGTGACCTTACCGTGTAGGTGGTAAATTGTAAGTTATACTGAGTTGTAACTATAATGTTTCATGAGCTATGTATGTTGGCAAATGGTAAGACCATGTAGGTGATCTAGTACCATGACTATGACATGATATTTGACCGGTTGAACTACAACCGCACACAAACCTTGCCCGGGCATTATGGAGAACTAAAAGACATCCGTTGCAAGAAACCATACAGTGCGTACAAATTTATTGCAGGGTAAAATGGAGTCAGATGTAAACACACCGACGTCACCTAAGCTGCCATCACGACCAAGGCGGACGGTGAGGAGGTCTGCAACGGTAATGCGACAACAGAGGACGCTACGGACTCCCGGAGCGGATTATGAGGAGTTTGAAGATAGGAGTCGTTTCAGCAGGCGCCGGCGGCGGTCGCCCCTTTCTGACGACTCGTATGAAGAAAGGCCACGTAAGTCCAGGCGGCGGTCAGTGGGACTGACGGTAGAGGACGTCATCAAGATTGTCGCCGCTGTACGCAAAGAACCAAGTAAGATTTCACATCCTTATGCGACGAATCAGCTATCAAATGTGGTTCCAGAATTTGATCCGAACAATAAGACTCAAACTGTGGAGCGCTGGATACGTAAAGTGAACGAGTGTGCAGCCATATATGAATGGGACGAAAAACAGACTGTACATTACTCCTTGCAAAAGTTAGTTGGCTTAGCTAAGGCCTGGTACGAATCGCTTCCGTCGGTTAATTTCACTTGGCCTGAATGGCAAAATAAATTACTAAGAGCCTTTCCAAGTGAAGTTAACTACGGGAAACTGTTAGAAGATATGTTAAGTCGGGTTTCACGTCCAGATGAGAATCTCAAAGATTATTTTTATGACAAATTGACTTTGGTTAGCCGTTGTGATATAGTAGGGCGTAAGGCTGTTGATTGCATTGTGTATGGGATTACAAATAGTTCTATCAGGAATGGGGCGCAGGCTCTTAAATGCGAAGAGCCAGAAGATTTGCTCACCTATTTAGCCTCTCAACAGTGGCAGCGCAGTAAGGAGCCTGCGCAACATTCCTCTCAATTCAGAGAAAGAGACAGTAATGGCGGAAATGTAAATACGAATATAAAAACCAATGTGGCGTCAACAAGTAGCTATAGCGGTGGTCTTAATTGTTTTAACTGTCGAGAAAAAGGCCATTCGTATTTGAGTTGTACTAAGCCGCTAATCAAGTGCCAAAAATGCGGCAGGATTGGTCATAATTTTTCCGATTGCGTGCGTAAACCTCTAAGGTCACACAATGATACTAACAGTAAAAATGATTCCGGTCCCGATAAGTAAATTCTGAAAATTACTACGACTGAAGAACTAAGAAGTAAAAAGTATTTCAAAATTGCTAGTCTGGACAATGTTAACTTAGAATCATTCGTTGATTTTGGTGCTGCGGTCAGTTTGGTAAAAGTGACCAAGACTAATTTTTATAATGATGGCAAGAGTAAAAAATTAATGCCTAAATTTATCGGCCCTTTTAAAATTGTTAAATGTTTAAGTAATGACAGATATAACATAACCCATGTTCCCGGATTTGAAAAAAACCGTAATTATGATAGTGTGGTATCAGCGGATAGAATGAGACCCTGGATTCATTTAAAAGCGCTAGAAATAGCTGATGAAGTTTCCGATTCGGAAGATTCCGAAAGCGGTGGAGAAACAACATGTTCGGAAAAATAATAGCAAAGTACCTACTCATTCTATACTCTGATTAAAAAAAAAAAACATATATCTGTAATTATATATAGCTAAATTTAGTAATTGCAAAGAGGTGTGTATCATTATCAACACTCATTTTATAAATACCGTATAACAAAAAAGTGTAATTTCTAATATTAGATGGTTTTAGTTTTATATACAAGTAGCGTAGTTATTCTGCCGAGTGTGATATTTTTCATTAACGTGCTCGGGACGAAGCACGTTGTCGGATGGCCGAGTGTGATATTTCATGCAATTTAATGATTAGAAAAATAATATCGGTCAGGTTTAAGCTTCATTTGATTCAAATGTTTAGTAAATAAGAACGTAAATTGTTACTTGCGTTTACTTAGTAGTTCTAATTATTTTTCTGTGGGTAGGCACCAAGAATTTCGGTCACACACCCGCGGCTAAAAAAAAGTGACTTGGATGGAAAAAGATGGCGCGGGTGGGGTGACGGGGATTGTTGGCTGGAGATTGAACTATAAGTGAGGACTCGAGAGCTTACTGTAATCAATAAAAGTGATAGATTGAGCTAAGTTGTTTAATTCATCACACTTAGAAGTGAATACCAGCAAATAGGTCATACGTGGCCAACATTAAAAACATACAACAGGGCTATGAAATTGCACAAAAAACTGTGAATGCTATCGAATTAGTGATTCCAATACCAATAATATGCGCAACAAATTAAACCAGACCGAATTTATCCATGTTGGTAATAGTTAATTACCTACAAAGTAATTTTTAAGTACAATCATAAATGTTGATTACGTCAGTTATGAAAATTCACCCAGTAGATTATAATGAGATTAAATAGCTTTTTATATATAGTAACTAACTTTTAACAAACGTTTAACGTGTGTTGTTTTAGGTACATCATTAGTATTTGTACATTGTTCTGAATGATTGTATGGTTTATATTTTCATTATATTTCTCAGCATTTTATCTAATATACCTGGGATTCATTACGTGAGTGTTAAATTTAGTAAATGTTGTTACATACCTCCTGAACTCGTGTTTTTCATGGAGCGGCGGTTTTCGATGTAAAACATTTTAGGTTCTTATCACTTGATAAGGGCGACCATAAACGCCTATCGATGACGTCATCGGCATCGGTTCTGAATACCGTCCCGTTTACCCGTTTAATGTTCGCCTTAACAGCTTAACAGCGGGTAGTCTGAACGAGCCACGAATGAGGTGTTAAGGCACGCCCAGATCTAGCGAATGTGCCGCGAGTGTGCTAGAGTTTTTAAGGAACTTTATTATTTAGGTCTCGCATCTTGGCGATTGGGACACCTCTTGTTCTTTTATTTTCGGGACATTTTGATAGATCATTTCAATTCTCAAGTGATTTTTACCAAAATAAGTTAATATATAGTTTACACTTTAAGAAAATACGTTATACTTTGAGCTTAAGTCGGTATAGACACGCTTCGATTTGTAAAGATAAAAAAAAGATTAAGTACCTAATGAAAACATAAAGTGTGTAAACAAATTTCGAAACTCGCTATGAACCCTAATTATGTCGTATTTAGCGAAATAATAAAATAAAGCTTTAATTTATGAGACCTCCTCCCTTGTGCCAGATCTGGCATTAACCCCATACTCCCCTAAATACCTCCGTTAATCCATTCAGCGCTAATCACGACACGTTTCCATTATGCTTTTACGAGGCAGTTTTGCTAAACATCATTAAACCCATGTCCTGCTACGGCGCAGCGCGACGAGAGTTCCTCAGCGGTGAATGAGCGTTTAGCTTATACATGACTTGCCTGAGATGCGATGTTGTGATTTCAAGCACGCAATCAGCAACGAATTCGCTCGATCTGTACGCACCTTTAGGGCCGAACCGTAGAACGTAGAACCCACTAAGCCGAATTAACGAGTTGATTATTGTTAGCCGAGCGATAAAGCGTGTTTTACAGTTATAGAGCTGTAACCACGCTTTAATTGGACTGTTAGAATATTAAATGTAGGATTGGTAGACAAATAATATCCTTACTATTGTCCATTGAGTAACTACAATAAAACGATCGTGAGACATATTATTATTAGAATATAATTACAGATAATACTCACGTATTTTAGTTACTATTTTAATGGAGATGGTGGCTGGGCGTTTCCACCGGCATGGAAACCTGCCAGTTCAGTATATGTAGTGACAGTGTAGTGGACACAGTGAGTTCGGTGTGCCTTTTATTTTGGATGAACCAAATCTGCAATCAAACAATCCCGGGACTCCAAGACATCGGGATTCCCTGAATCGGTTTTGCCATCGAGACCGCTTCGGGCGGCGAAGCGAAATGCTTTAGTACAGTCGCCATCAGATACGATATATCGGAGCGTCCGTATTGTCAAGACGTTAGAGTGCTCGTTCAGATATTTTGCACGCCTCGGACGCTCCGAAATATCTGATGGCGACTGTACGCCCGCTTACGTCGTCGCGTACGGTATTCGGAGCTTGATAATGGCATCATAGGATGTCCGAAACATTTCGCGCAAAGTGACTAACACTACGTAATTGTTATCCGTAATTTAAGTATAAATACAATAAAATTATTCTACAAGCTTATGAAAAAAAACCGTCTATAAATACATACTTGTATTGTATTGTATCTGATTATTTCCGCAACTCTACGCCTAGCACCAATTTTGTGTCCGTAAATAAATATTCTTCTTCCTAGCGTTTCCCCGGCTTATGCCTCGGCTCAGGGAGCGCTTTGGCTAATTTTACGGAAGCGACTGCCATCCGACCTTCGAATCCCGATTAGTCCAGTTTACTCACGATGTTTTCCTTTACAGAAAAACGATTGGTAATTAAGTATCAATAGATTTTTCGTACACAAGTTCCTCATTTAAGCTAATCATGGCAGGTAGAGGTAGCTTCCCAGTAGATTAGTATTAGTAGGTAGATTTTTAGAGCTTAACATTTTCACCGATCACAACGTTTTCCCGCATTGTATGAACAGAAAACCGGCTGACGAGCTTTTATCCCGCAGTGGACGTCTTTTGGCGGAGATGATGATGATAAAACATAAAAGCCGGACGAATTAAAACAATTTTGCTCAAGCCGCAACGAAGACCTTGGTTGCCACGGTCAGTAAAAATACTGTCGCCAAAATTTTGACATTCTCTCCTCCTTCTGCTTTCTCGTCGCACTTTTTCAATCGCATACTGCATACATAGCTATCGTAAATTTTAAAACGACGCATTTTAGTTAATAAATAACCTTTCGTGAGATATAATTAAGTTTTTGCATTCCTTAACAGGATTCTTAGCAATTCTTAAAGGTAATAGAATTTTAATTTAATTACCTACAGTGAATAATGGGGAAAAATCAACACCTTCATGTTTATTAGTGTGGTCCAACTTTGTATAGAGATAAAAAAGTATGATATTGTTTACCTCCACAAGGCTCCATTTATTCTATTATGAAATAGTATTCTGTGTGCTCAATTTGAACTCATTTGTTCCTGATTTAGAGGTCGCTGAGATTGTTGTGTTTTGTAATTAACATAAACAAAAAAAGTTACTAACTGACTAACTGACCCAAAAATCCAAATTTGAAGTGACATTTGTTTTAATTACTTATAACTAGTAGAAAAACTGTATAGAAAGCCATTAAAATGTTTCCATATTAGATTTATGAATGCCTTAATTTATTTTCATACATGTATGTACTGAAAAATTACTTCTCTTTGTGCGACCTTTAAATGATGTTTAATTACTTACTGTAAAAATGGGCATTACTAGTTTATATGTATTTTGGGCAAACAATAATCTTGTAGAGAGGGAATATTCTCAACTTTATTTTTTTGGCCCACCCTAATGTTTATCTAAACAATTATCGGCAACTTATATAAAACGCAATGGCAATAATTACTTTTTAATGACAATAATTACTTTGCTGTTCTCTATCTTTGCTCTAAATCGCTACATGCCAATAATTCATGAAAAAGTGTGTTAGTCTGCTGACATCAATAAGAAAAGTCGTGATTTTGATAGTAGATGCCTGGAGACCAATTCGAACGTGTTTAAGTGACATTCCGATGATCAATATCGAAATGATCAATATGGTATGCTAATGACGTAGGGAACATAAAGTGGATAATTATATCAAATGTCAGTTTAGCACGTTCGCACAATGGCAATTTTGAGATTTCGTCTGTTTTATTTTGAACAACTAAGTCGATTGTTGATAATGATTCGTAATTTCAGGGAGTTCTTTGCAACATAACAAATATAAAAAGATTCTCTGTTTGAGGTTGGTTCAAAATGGAAGCTGAAGCCAAACAGAAAGTAAATAATTATTATTATATTAGAGTATGTTGCACATAACTCACCCCGTTTTATTCCTGTGCGTTAATCAGAAATAAATAAACGGATTATCTAGGTTAATAAGCAAACTGCACGAATTTAGTACAAACATCCGAACTTACTTCGTCGACGCCGGATCAAAATTACGTAACTTCTTCTCTCTGATTTTTTAAAATTTATTTTAAACTAGAACATTACAACAGCCATGGAATACTAAAATACAATAAGTATGTTTGGAATGAATTTTACCCAGTTTTCTTACCAAACAAAATTCAAAATTCAGTGCCCGGATATTTATTGTTAAAAACAAGTGAATGCATTTTACTTAAATCGTTATTTATTAAGGGGGCAAAGTTGTTGTTTAACTTTGTGGAATACAACATTTTTCACCTCAGTATTGCGATCCTAAATCTTGAAGTTCAAATTACTTTACCCACTTGTGGATAAAATGCGTTATTACCCGCTAGTTTGAAAGCATAAAAAACACTTTTCGAACTAGTGGTATAATGTAATTACTTTATACATTTATCCGCTGTTATCTTCGTCAATTTTAGTTATAGACAGCGTTTAGTATATATACAACATAATCCATACGCTTAGGTGATATTGAATTCTTAATAAAATGGATCAGTTTGAAAGACAACGTATCCATACCTCAAAAATAAATTTAAAACGGGACCCTTAGGCATGGGATAACTTAAATGTAACTACTAAAAATGAATACCTACCATTTATTGAAATATACGGTGAATGAAATCAAAAGATACGGTTATTTATATGTGGCAAAGTATAGATAAATGTTCGAAAACCGTAAATTTGCCGCGCACTGATGGTTTCGTACCACCAAAATTGTGTATTGGTAGAAACCTCAGTGTGCGAGTCCAACTCGCATTTGCAAGGTTTTTAAAAGCCGGGAAGTGGATATTTGATTATGGTAAATTACGATTAATAATTATTCTTTAAATATT
This sequence comes from Lathronympha strigana, assembly GCA_949128165.1. Taxonomy (NCBI): domain Eukaryota; kingdom Metazoa; phylum Arthropoda; class Insecta; order Lepidoptera; family Tortricidae; genus Lathronympha; species Lathronympha strigana. Next base: position 5,013,746 of record OX421907.1, on the reverse strand, counting down.
TCAAAGCCAAAACGTATGCAAAGAACAAAACTTAATTAGAATATAACAGGTTCGACATTTGCTAGCTTAATGTCTGGGCATTGACATCTAATAAGATGAAATATAAATACCTAGAAATGTAAAATAAGGAGCTGAGCCACGTTAAATAACTTATTTAATATATTGCAACAAGATATAATTCAACAAATGACGATCTTAAAATTTTCTCTTAACTTTTACACCTGTTTAACTCAAATAAAATTAGTACTAATACTAACATTGAATAGCTTTTAACATTATTTTGTCCAACACTATCTCATTCTCACAGCTAGGTTTAAATCATCAATCTAGTCCTCTAAAATAATAATTTAGTATATTTTGAGCGAAATACTGCGTTGTTATTCAAAACGGAATAAACCACTTGCAGACGAAGTGTTTTTGTAAATAACATTACAATTCTCCAGTTGCTGGCTCACCTAATCCGACTTCGCAAAACTTAGGTTTAGTGAGTTATGTGATTTTGATCCGACCGCGTTTTACGATCATGTAAATCAGCTAAAGGAATGGTGATAACTGTCTGTTGTATTTCTGTTCGTTCGTGGATTGTTTTTAAATCGAGATCTGCAAGTGACTAAAATAAGATCTTATATTGGGTGCGCAATTTGGCAATGTACTGTCGGAATCACAAAAAGTTATTTCAGTGAGGAGCATAATTAGAATAAACTGATTTTGTTGGGTTAAATGAGATTACAGTGTTACAGCATAACTCCTAAAGCGCCTTTCATATTTCTTTGAATTTCAATATGATTTTATAGTGATATGATGATATCAACTTAATATAAGTGTTGGTAACTTGGTAACTCAGCGGGCGACTTTCAATCTGAATGTCGCGAGTTCAAATCAACCACTGCGTTTTTTGGAACGTCAATATCAGATTTTAACTATAAAACTCTCGTGAGACTCAAACATATTAAATAATATTTAAAACGGGTCACCCACGTAATTTAGTCGATTTTCGCTCGACATGAACAAACATGTCGAGCGAAAATCGACTAAATTACGTGAGTGACCCGTTTTAAATATTATTTAATATGTCAATATCAGATTACTTGATATTTACTAAGTAATCGCTTTTCAGTGAAGGAAAACATCGTGAGGAAACCGGACTAATCTCAATAAAGTATATTTAGTTTACCCTCTGGGTTGGAAGGTCAGGATGCTTAGCCAAGATGCCAATCGCCCACGCTTAATAACGTATCGTAGCTACCTCTCTCTATCATTTTTCCTTATTAGTGTGACAATTACAGTTGCGTTTCGTTAGCGACTGAGCGTGAGCGATTGGCATCTTGGCTACGCACCCAGATGGCAGTTGAAAAACTATCGTCTTCGCCAAATATTGGGATCAGTTGCCAAAGCAGACCCCAAGCGGCTCCCTGAGTCGTGGTATAAGCTGGGAAAACGCTAGGAATAAGAGTAATATGAAAAAATTTTTTTATTTATATGATAAGATTTATGAGATATAAGATTATGAGATTTACTGTTAAGAAGCATAGTAGGTACGCCGAATTAAATTGTATTACATTTAACAATATAATTATCGCAACTCAAAAAAATTGTAAATATTTTCAAACAGGTACACTTACGCCATCTGTTTGCGTAAATTGGAACAGTTAATTTGCAACAACAAAGATAGCCTAATTATTTCTGTATCAGACCACGTGTGCTATTAATTTCAACTTGTTCCTTAACGGGTTCCTGAGATAGTCTTAACAGACCGACACGACACGGTCGGACGAACGGACAGCAAAGTCATCCTATTAAGGTTCCGTTTTTAACGAGGTACGGAACCCTAAAAAGATTACGATCCCTAACGGTATGGTATTTATATCAAGCATCAAAATATTCCATCCTGCTCCGTAACTATCAACACTGATTACACTGATTAGGTATAACTTGTGGTGAAGTTAAGAGCCCCATCGGGTCCCAGAGCACGTCTGACTCGGGTTTACGTCTCCCTCATACGAATAGGCTAGACAACTAAAAAAATGTATTTAGTCCGTCTTTTACATTATTAAAAAATATTGTACACGTGTTTTTTCTTTTGTTCGTCAAATCAAAAATGACGTTTCAATCAAGTTTCGCGTAACGTCACTAATATGTACAATTCTTACCTCGTGACGTCACCAGCCCCCACCTCGGAACTTTGATGCTCTTTATCTTCGTCAATGTTAGTTAAATTGAAAAAGGAAAAAAATACGTGTGTAATCATTTTCGATAATCTAGCTGACGGACTAATTAGAATGATAGTTTTTCAACCTAGTCGTCATCCCTATTAGGCAATATGTTAGAGTAAGGGAGAGCAGTGTATTCTCATGTTTTAACTTCGAGTGTACTTATTATCGGTTTTCACTTGCAAGGCCAATTAGATTATGTATAATTATGCATTATTGAATGAAGGATTAATATTCCAATATTGGTTGGGAGATAAGAGCTGTTTTCTGTGTAAATGGGCAATTCTTTCAAAATTGTCCCCCCACTTTTTTAACATGGGTTTTTTATGTGATTTCTATTCAGAATCGCGAGCTCTTTGGATTGTAATAGGAGAAAAAAAAATGTCCCCTAATTTACATACATTTTCCAAACTTTTCATACCGTTACCGCCATACAAAGTCTATGAAAAAATGGTAACGGAATGGGAAAAAACCTTGGGACACTTTTTTCTACTAGGATTGAAAGAGCTTGAGGTTCTGAGTAGAAATCACATAAATATTTCCAAATAAATAAATAAAATGTGGAATTTACAAATTTGAAAAAAAAAGGCCGAATACTCATATTATGTCCCAATTCTTTAGAATAGTTAGCTTGGCGAGCGCTGAGCTCAGAGACTGCATTGAGCTGTCACTATCCAGTGATAAAGTGAGAAAGGTTACCATACAGTTATAATAAGTTGATAACCTTTCTAGAGAAACCTAATCCTTTTATTATCATCATCACTGTAGTCGATGTCGATATACGTTCGCTTCTTGCCACAGATAGCCCCAAATATTTTTTTCAAAATACTCGATTGTATTAGGTATTTTTAGACTGTGCCAACGTCGGTATTGTCACCAAGTCACCCAATTCTCTTTGTTCGATATAAATAATTACGCACGACTCCATGTTTTGTAACCTCACTCATGTGAGTACTCATGTACTTATTCCTCAGACTGTAAAACACAATACATCGTAACATTCCAATTGACTGGGGATCTAAACTGACACACAGCGTACAGTTTCAAACAGTAGCCTAACTTGGCCATTGCATTTACACTGATGTCTTTAAACTTGCCTGGGGGAATAAGATTTAAATGCTATAATTAGGGGCAAGTGCTGTATCTATGGATAATTGTACCTTTGGACACTACGTATACTTACAGAAAAAAAAACCATAGAATAATAATTATCATTCACATATTCGAAAAATATTTTTTACGCATGGCAACACTAGCTAGTCGCTGTCTTTGCTGATGACAAAAACTTTGTAGTTTGTAGCTGCTAAAAGGTTTTGCGGCAAAAAGTTGGTTGTTACCTTATTTATGAGCATTTTTAATTAGAAAACTCCCGTGAGTATCAGACATATTAAAATTCTCATAGCGGGTTACTCACGTCAATAAAGTCGAAAATAGCTCGACATGTTTTGGAACAGTCCGTGTCCCTTATTCATGAGTCTCGCAGTGTGCGTAGAGCAGTCGCCGCGGCTAGACGCATGACTCATGAATAAGGGACACGGACTGTTCCGAAATATGTCTAGCTATTTTGTCTTTATTGACGTGAGTAACCCGCTATGAGAATTTTAATATTTTTGAGCATGTCTTATGTAAAATCTGTAAATGTTACGGGTAATTTTTCAATGATATAATAAATTGTATGGTTTAAAATGTATTTAATCAAGTTTTTGTTGGTATTTCTGCTGACTTTGGAGGCTTCTTAAAGTCCAATAACTGTACTTAAGAATTTTGTCAAGAAACGCAATGCAATGTATAGAAACGAAATGTATATTTTAAGATTAAAGGATAATTACAATTACTTGATGATCTATTTTCATCCCATTAATTACATTTTTTTTAGACATTTATGGTGTTTGAAACTATGTTGTCCATAGGTGCATTGGCGTCCATAGGTGCATAGGTAGGTTCTTTGTGTCTATAGGTACAAATAGTAGATGCACCTATGGACAAAATGAGTGTTTTTAAAAACATGATTATATCTGTAACCTACAGATAGCCAGCGAATAGACCGCGAGTAAAATTTGAAGATTGATTCATTGTGATTGTAAAAAAATTATGAATTCATTGGAAACATGGGTAATATTTTTTTATTTATTGATTTAAGGTCAAATTCTGGAAAGTGTCCACAGGTTAAGCACTTGCCCTTACATTTTGTTTATTATTTTCTATTTCGTTGTTTTTTTGCTTACTTGCCTGACCCCTAGTCCTAGTCAATGTGTCTAATTCCGTCTAATGCCCGCATGCATTGAATATAATCACAGTAGGTACTCGTATGCAGCTGCCGACTCAGTCGATGAACTCCGGATAGCCTGCTGCTTATTTACTGGGTCAGCAGCGTTGCGTGCTGTGCTTAAAATCAACACAGGCATTAGACAAAATAGTCCCTATGACGAAATTAGCCACATTAACCTTCGTGAATAGATGTGTTCCTATCGTGTTTCACCACGCTTTCTCAGCTAGCTTACGACGGGTTTAAAAGCTCAAGTGAGAAAGCGATATATTATTATAACTTCGGTAATTTCCGCCAAAATACTATTTACTATATCTATAGTTCGTAATTATTCTTGTTCGTCATCTGTAGTTTGTGAAGATTATTATAGTGTGACAATTTTATTATCTGTTTTCATTAATGCATAAGCCGACCATATACGTTCGGGCAATCCATTGGATCTTTATAGCGGGTATGTCTGCCGGGCATCCGCCGGACAAGTCTACCATACATTGATTGGCAGATCCGGCGGATATCCCCGAACGTATATGGCCGGTTATAGTCAGAGAGAGTCATACTGTCTTTCTCTTACTCTTGTAATGCCACTCCGGAAAAAATAAAGGCATATAGAGTTTTTTAATCTTCTATTAGACTTGGTTTGTCAGACTATACATCTGTATATGCTTTACGAGAAGCATTAAAGTTAGTTGATGTTTTCATAGTTTTAACATGTTTTCTAGCTTATAACATGCGTAGTGAGATACCAAAATATTATCCCAATTAATTAATGTTTACGAGCATTTTCCATTACTATTATTTTAACAACTCAAGTGCTTTAAGTGTATATCGTAAGTTGCCTTACTGTTATGTTATTTATTTTGTGTCTGAACCGACAAACAATTACCTAAGTATATTTGCATAAGCTAACAATCTGCGCATGGGAAAATATCAAACGTTTCAGCAAGAAAATAAGGGACGAATAGTAATCTTAAATAAGTAATTATTATTTGTGTAAGATTGTCTCATTATATTTATTTATGATTTATTTTGCCATCACAAGTAACCTGTACCTATTATGGGTAAATATACTAACTAAGAAAGTACTGCAAATGTATTTATTCAATCTTATTGCTTGTCTTATTTTGTTCAATGTTATATTTTACCTACAGAGTCCCATATATTTAAGCGTCAAGAAGTGTTTGTAAAATGAAAACCCTTGAGTAGGTACGAATTTGAGCAATTTGAATTTATTTCAATCGTAATTTAGGATTAATTTAACGGTTTTATTTTTGTAGATTACTTTTAAGTTCGGAATCTGAATTTGGACTGGAGGCGTATTCGAAAGTGTGTAAGTGACATTTCTATGCGAACGAGGAAAATGTTCAATATGTTATGATAATGACGTCGGGGATATGAAGTGGATAATTGGATGTCACATGTCAGTTTAGAACGTTCGAATAGATCTCCTGGTCATTGTAACCCCAGATTAAGGTGCTTTAATAGTATTTTGTATAGTCATAGCCTCATAGCATAATAAAGTTTTCCCGGCTTATGACACGGCTTAGACAGAGCCTGGGGTCCACTTTGGACTTTTGAACTAATCCCAACATTTGGCTTACGCGCTAGTTTTACGAAAGTCACTGCCATCTGACCTTCCAACCAAGAGGGTAAAATGGCCTTATTCCGATTTCCTCACGATATTTTCCTTCACTGAGCAGTGATTGGTAAATATCAAATGATAGCCGCCATTTCAGGACCGGACATCTGATAGACCGGACAGGATTTGGACAATTTCGCCAGTGTCAAGGTATTGCCACATGGGCTACAAGTGTACGGTGAGTTAAAAAGTAGGCTCTTAGAGCGACGTTGTAAGGTGGAGGCCTAGCTTGGCAAAGAAGATCTCTCTCTCTTCGCGAAGCCCGAGGCGGCCTGATCCCTAACTACCGACTGATGACCGAAGTGTGATTACACGCGTATCAAGAGTAATTTTCTGTTTGCTGCACACTTCTTCGTTAGTGCATAATAATATTTTTTTTTTTTTTTTATAAGCTATCAATATTAAACATTAAATAACTTTAAACTGGCAAAAAACAAAAAAGCGATTCCTAAGGCGTCCTCGCCATCTTGAGTATCAACCGGAAGTCCTAAGTAAACGTCATAAGTTCATGGAAGTTTGAGTTTGACAGTTCATTTGCTCGGAAGAGATAACGTAGTTTGACTCTAAACCGTTCTCTCAAAATTTAAACTAAATCAAAAACTAGTTTATCAAATTGGATTCCAGCTAAGAATAAGCTCGATACATATCGTTGCGGCTTTACAAAAACCTTAGACAACTTATGCAAATCAGGCTCATTACTCTTGCTCCATTATCATGTATCTCACGTATCGGTATCTCCAATACTCAAGTTCTCACGCTGCTTTGCATCGCAAATGTAACCAGATTTGGTTCAAATAAGCCTCATTAGGGAGAAAGGAGTGGGTGAACTTTTAGAGTTTCTTTACATCAAGTTTCTGTGAACAAGTAATGTTAAGTAAATTAACCCAGATGATGAGTTGGACAAAGAGTATCTTTAGTGGCGTAGCGTCAAAATGTTATTTGTGTAAGACAAAAGAAAAAGGAAAAAAAAATTAAAAGTAAAAAAAAACTGGTGTCTATTCAATATGTTGTGTAACTTCAATATTTTAGATCAAATACGTTTAAAAAATCGACCATCTCTGTAAAACAAAGATATTGATTTGATCTCGATTTCGAAATGAAGTGTCAAATGCAAACAAAGTCACATGCAATTCGCACGTCGAATATTAAAAAAAAACTATTGGTGCGTGACAGCTGTCAGAAAACTTTTACGAACTATGACATTTCACTTACGGACTAGCTGCAGTCACCCTTTAACTGGACTTATCCGCCGGATCTGTATAGTAAATTTATCCGGTGGATACCCGGTATGCAGATCCGACAGATTGTTCGAACGTAAATGGCCGGCTTTTATTAAAAGGTTTGCCTATTTGCAGCACATAGTTACAATTAATATACAAGATACAAAATTAAAACAATGGTGATCAAAACTGAGATTTGCTGTTTATTACCTAATTGGAAGGTAATGGTCATATTTCTAAACATACTGTTTCAGAAAAACTACTTTCAATTGAAATTGTTTTTGCTCAGCGATGCGTGTTTCCGTGCTCTCCTACAAGCCTTTGTGAACGTTACGAGTACAATGGGAGACTAAAGAAAAGGATGCTTTTTTTCTTTATCTTAGTTTTTCACATACGTTCCCTTAGTGTTCTGAGGCAAGAGATTAATTTTGTTGTAGGCAAAAAACTAATTAAGAATTACAAATATATTAAATTTAATAAAAGATAGTAACAAGCACGAGTAAATATATAATAAAAAGGTAGATCGTTCTAACCACTTCGAAAAATTCAAAGTCAAAATAATTTAAGCTTTCAGTGCCAGTTTGACTCTTATGGTTAAAAGATCGGAACTTTATTTTATTAAAAATGTATGCGCCCTAATTTAATATTCTGTGGCAAGACCTTTCCGTATGGCGGTAGGAGAACCCACGATCTTTATATAAAGAGGGTCGAAAGAAAATTGAAACTCAAACAGCCCACAGGGGCTTTTTTACACTTCAAAGGTTAACAATAATAAATCATGAATTCTAAAATATACAGATGCGAAAAAACGTTACATCTCTAACGCCATGAGTGATGTTCTAGGTCCTAAAAAAGTCACAGTGATTTTGTCACGATGGACACTTGCATCACAGTGAGTAAGTTACTCACTCGCACTTTGCACTTGGGACGGTGGACGGTGTCGTGTCGGTGGCCGAGCATGAAGACTTAGCCCAAGGAACGATGATAGCTGTACAACAGTGCGACAAAAAATACAGAAATGATATCAATATCATTTCTGTATTTTTTGTCAACATATACCTATGTAAGAAAACGGGACAACACTACGATGTTGCCATATTTTAACTTCTCCCTTTTCATGTCGCACTGTATATTAGATATGGTGGTCGCGAGCCAAGTGATAAAATAGCTACAGGAACGAAAGAAAAACCATCGTGATTTTATACCGTTGTTCCCCGAATTCAGTCACGGTGATTTTTTTCATCGTGGCATTATTTATCACACACTTCTAATTTGTAAAATATATTTTCGTTTGTTTCTGAATGGGATCCTATTTTGAGAAAAACCGAAGGAACATTAAAATATTGTATGCCTTTAACACGATTAACTGCCTTCTGCTTGTAGGTACCTACTTGTTTCTATTAACCTATATTATTTTCTAACTACCTACCTACCTCTTTTTATTTTTATTATATGGCGTTAAGAAGAGCGCTATCTATAATTGCTTTTCAAATACGCACGAATCAAATCATTTTATTAAATGGAATAAAAGTTTTGATTATTTTTTTGTTTTTTTTTTAAGTAGCCTTGCTCACTTTTTCTGTAGTATATGATATCTCTTTCAATTTATACTTTTCAAATGTTTTTTCGGAACTTAACACGGGACTCGAATTAGAAAAGGTATCTAAAATTATGTTTCTGGGTATTACTATGGATTGTTTTTGCAACTGGAAAGCACACACGAGTACACTTTGCTCTAAAATAAACAGCTTTGTCAGCCAGATGGTATCAAAAGAAGCAGCAATGACGGCTTATCATGGGTATGTGGCCTCGTTATTACGTTATGGTATTGTTATTTGGGGAAATGGAACAGATATAGACACTGTTTTCCTTAAACAGAGAAATTGTATAAGAGCTATTTTCGGTCTAAGCAAATTTGATTCATGCAAACTATTATTAGTGTCCCAAAAAATACTTACTGTACCCAGCTTGTATATATTAGAGGTATGCCTGTTTGTTGCTAAACATACAGATCTTTTTGTCAAAAAAGATCAACTGCGTAATAGGTATGCTGTCAGGCCTCAACATATCAACACACTTCACCAGCCAATATCTAGACTGGCGTATCCAAAAATTGCTATTTTATGTGTATTCAGATATATAACCATGTTCCTGATAGATTTAAAGAATTGAAAATAAAATTATTTAAGAGAAAATTGACTGACTGGCTGGTCGAAAAATGTTTTTATAGTGTAAATGACTTTTTAAATATAAGACATGATTAATTTAATTAGTTGGGATTAACGAATGACATGGACAATTATGTATTTATGATTATTAGGATTGATAAATGGAGTAGATTATTATTTGATTATTGATTAATTAATTAAATGAAATGTAATTAATTTTAAATGACAAAAATAGAATGAAATGGTGTATTGATTCTTTAATTAATTTATTTAAAAGGGCAATTTAGTGCATGTTTATTACAATAAATTATGTCTATAGTGTTATTTAGTTGTAAGGAAATTGTATGTATACCTGAAAAGGTAGGGTTCAGTGATACGGATATTTAATGTTTGGCAATTGTAACTGCAAATTGTAACCTGATTCCCACATACTAAATAAATGATTTCAATGATTTCAATGAAACTCTTTATTATGCCACGATTGTATAAAACACTATTATAATAACCACATAAATCTTTCTAAAAGCTGCACGAGACTAGTTAGGGTAATCAAAATAACGAACTGCATACTAAATAGCACCCCAAAGACCGTAGATTTATGGCAGCGTTTTGTTAAAAACACCTAAACCAATCCTTCCACGTAGTGATGGGAAATTGCAGAGAATATTTCCGACTGCGAGAATATTCTCGGAAAGATTACGGTAATATTACCAAAAGTAGCAATTTACTTTGTAACTTTTTTTTTTGATATGAAAATCCAACTTTTTGTAATAACGAAATATTTGCATATTTTCATGTGCTTCATGCTCGCGGTCAGATACATTACTTAAAACTTGTTAGAATGGTATATTACCGTAAGTTACCGTAAATTACCGTAAGTTCTCTTAAATTTAATGGAAATTTCTTAGGAAATATATTTTTTGTTAACGAAATATAGTGGTTACTATGGAAAAATTAAAGAACATTGCATTATTACTTCATTGCATTTTGTTGCATTTCAAATAAGAATAATTATTAATCACTACATAGTATAAAACAAAGTCGCTTTCTCTGTCCCTATTAGTGATGGGCAAGCGGAAAGTTTCCTATTTGGGAAACTTTCCGTAATGAAATTTACAGAGAATATTACCGTAATATTCTCGTGATGTGAAAGATAGAGAAATTTATATTTTATTGCGGTCTTATGTCATGTCATTTAGGTAAAATAGAGGCACAAAGACGTCGTTAATTGTATTGCAAAAGGATAATATCGTTACTGAGCAAAATAAAAAGTTACATGTAAATTACGGTAAATTTCCATAAATTCTCGTAAGTTACCGTAAGTTACCGTGAAAAATTACCGTGCAATTTTAAACGAAACCTAGAAATTTATTACAAATACGAGGGATTTAATAAATACTAGCTCAAATTTAATGAAAGTCATACAAAAATACAATTGAGTGTAAAACTCGCATCAATTAGGCCACGCTCGGGTCGAGCGAACGCTCAGGCCAAGTATGTAGTAATAAAAAACTACCATGCACAGTGCACACTGCCTATGCGAAAAAGACAGTAGTAGTCGACTTAATAGTAATTTTGTACTGTTTTAACAGTCGTGGCAAAACCATCTACAGTAGAATCCGGTTATAACGACGCCGAAGGAACCGACAATATTACGTCGTACTAACCGGAAGTCGTACTAAACAAACTGTCAATTTTAAAGTTGTTTCTCGATTTTAATAGTCACACATGCATTATAATTCACAATGGTTCAATGTTACTCACAGAATAATTGAAATTAAGAATATTTTGCTCTTTAGTGAAAGAAACTGTTGAACCATTGACCTATTTACTCGTACTTCCTGAGTTCCTGACTACATTGCAATTTAAGCCATTGTAAATTGCGGAGATTTTTTTTACACGAGATGAAACCCTTACGCGCTTAAGTTTCAGAACATTCGCTTCGAACAAAGATTCTATCTTGTATGTATTGTTTGGTTATAATGCACCGTCACCGTTGTAACCGAACATATGCGTGTGAAATCCCGTCGTTAAAAGCGGTATGTCGATATAAGCAGTCGTACTAAACGGATGCACAAATAGTGACTTGTATGAAAACCAACCATCTGCCTATACCTACGTCGCTAAAACCGGTTGGTCGTTTTATGCGGATTCGGAGTCGTAAATTTGTGATTTGTGTTAGTGAAAAACGAATGGTTTGCCATGAAGCCAAAGTTGTTAAGTTCATGACTATTTCCGAAAAAAAATTTATGAAATAAGATGTCAGCGAGTGTAAATTTAGTCACTTTACAACCTTATTTCATTAAGCTAGGCTCAAAAGTGTGAATATATATTTGAAATCGACTTTACAAGTATTCAATATCTCACGAAATTGTTGTATTACTACAAAATTTATATGCAGGGTTATAGACTATGCAAAAAAAATTATAAAGAATTACAGGCACTTTTCATGCTATAGGATAAAATAATTAAGTGATTCATATCATTCCATATTGTGCCGCTCTATCTTTGCCATTAAAATATATACTTATATTAAAAACTGAACTAAAAAAACATTTTGTTTACTTTTTTAACTACTACAATTTGAAAGTCCCTTGACTTGACTATACATATATTTAAATGAAATAATAATAGCATAGAATATGGGTACGCCGAGAACAAGAGAACAATGCAAACTTGGAAAGTATTTCTTGATTATTTTTAACTGGCACCCGCCCCGGCTTTGCACGGGTTATTATTATACATATAAACCTTCCTCTTAAATCACACTATCTATTAAAAAAACTGCGCCCAAATCCGTTGCGTAGTTTTAAAGATTTGAGCATACATAGGGATATAGGGACAGAGAAAGCGACTTTGTTTTATACTATGTAGTGATTAATAATTATTCTTATTTGAAATGCAACAAAATGCAATGAAGTAATAATGCAATGTTCTTTAATTTTTCCATAGTAACCACTATATTTCGTTAACAAAAAATATATTTCCTAAGAAATTTCCATGAAATTTAAGAGAACTTATGGTAATTTACGGTAACTTACGGTAATATACCATTTTAACAAGTTTTAAGTAATGTATCTGACCGCGAGCATGAAGCACATGAAAATATGCAAATATTTCGTTATTACAAAAAGTTGGATTTTCATATCGAAAAAAAAAGTTACAAAGTAAATTGCTACTTTTGGTAATATTACCGTAATCTTTCCGAGAACATTCTCGCAGTCGGAAATATTCTCTGCAATTTCCCATCACTAGTCCCTATATCCCTATGTATGCTCAAATCTTTAAAACTACTCAACGGATTTGGACGCAGTTTTTTTTTAATAGATAGTGTGATTTAAGAGGAAGGTTTATATATATAATAATAACCCGTGCAAAGCCGGGGCGGGTGCCAGTTAAAAATAATCAAGAAATACTTTCCAAGTTTGCGTTGTTCTCTTGTTCTCGGCGTACCCATATTCTATACTATTATTATTTTATTTAAATATATGTATAGTCACGTCAAGGGACTTTCAAATTGTAGTAGTTAAAAAAGTAAACAAAATGTTTCTTTAGTTCAGTTTTTAATATAAGTATATATTTTAATGGCAAAGATAGAGCGGCACAATATGGAATGATATGAATCACTTAATTATTTTATCCTATAGCATGAAAAGTGCTTGTAATTCTTTATAATTTTTTTTTTGCATAGTCTATAAACATATAAATTTATCCCCAATTTACCCTGCATATAAATTTTGTAGTAATACAACAATTTCGTGAGATATTGAATACTTGTAAAGTCGATGTCAAATATATATTCACACTTTTGAGCCTAGCTTAATGAAATAAGGTTGTAAAGTGACTAAATTTACACTCGCTGACATCTTATTTCATTTTTTTTTTTTCGGAAATAGTCATGAACTTAACAACTTTGGCTTCATGGCAAACCATTCGTTTTTCACTAACACAAATCACAAATTTACGACTCCGAATCCGCATAAAACGACCAACCGGTTTTAGCGACGTAGGTATAGGCAGATGGTTGGTTTTCATACAAGTCACTATTTGTGCATCCGTTTAGTACGACTGCTTATATCGACATACCGCTTTTAACGACGGGATTTCACACGCATATGTTCGGTTACAACGGTGACGGTGCATTATAACCAAACAATACATACAAGATAGAATCTTTGTTCGAAGCGAATGTTCTGAAACTTAAGCGCGTAAGGGTTTCATCTCGTGTAAAAAAAATCTCCGCAATTTACAATCGCTTAAATTGCAATGTAGTCAGGAAGTACGAGTAAATAGGTCAATGGTTCAACAGTTTCTTTCACTAAAGAGCAAAATATTCTTAATTTCAATTATTCTGTGAGTAACATTGAACCATTGTGAATTATAATGCATGTGTGACTATTAAAATCGAGAAACAACTTTAAAATTGACAGTTTGTTTAGTACGACTTCCGGTTAGTACGACGTAATATTGTCGGTCCCTTCGGCGTCGTTTTAACCGGATTCTACTGTAGATGGTTTTGCCACGACTGTTAAAACAGTACAAAATTACTATTAAGTCGACTACTACTGTCTTTTCCGCGTAGGCAGTGTGCACTGTGCATGGTAGATTTTACTACATACTTGGCCTGAGCATTCGCTCGACCCGAGCGTGGCCTAATTGATGCGAGTTTTACACTCAATTGTATTTTTGTATCACTTTCATTAAATTTGAGCTAGGTATTTATTAAATCGCTCGTATTTGTAATAAATTTCTAGGTTTCGTTTAAAATTGCACGGTAATTTTTCACGGTAACTTACGGTAACTTACGAGAATTTATGGAAATTTACCGTAATTTACATGTAACTTTTTATTTTGCTCAGTAACGATATTATCCTTTTGCAATACAATTAACGACGTCTTTGTGCCTCTATTTTACCTAAATGACATGACATAAGACCGCAATAAAATATAAATTTCTCTATCTTTCACATCACGAGAATATTACGGTAATATTCTCTGTAAATTTCATTACGGAAAGTTTCCCAAATAGGAAACTTTCCGCTTGCCCATCACTACTTCCACGGGTTTTTATCAAACTCGTGTCCGTAAAAACGGGGATTTTAAAAATTTAAACCTTACGCAATTGCAACAAGATTGCTTTTGGAATAGCGATATTAAACTAGATAAGAGTTTGTCGTAGTTATTGCTTGGTAAGGAGAGTTATAGTTGGGCCGTTTTAGTATTCTAATTGGGATCCGTTAGTTGAGATTAGCAATGATAATGTGTTAAAGCGTAACCATAAACCAAAATAATACTCGACTGACAATGCCTATATCAAGACGCGTTCCTCAAATAGATCTTAGAAGCTGTACTCCTCGTTTCCTCATGACTTCATGGTTGAGGGTCTAGACAACTTGAAACCGTTATTTTGCACACCAAAGCTCTCCACTTCAGAAGACGGTTTTTTGCCTTCCAAATTGACGCTTGTAGTTTTCCTGCAGGTTTCTTTCTCGCCATCGGTCTATCGTGCTATTGTCCACGACTCCTTTTCCTTCCGCGTGCGTGGCCAGTATACTTATACCATGCGTTATAATAACCGTAGTCGATAGCGAAATCGGCACTTTATCTTTTCACTATTTTGAAATGGATGCCTTAGATACATCTTTTTCAAAATGACTCAAGCGCTTTATAAAATGATCTTAGACTAGATGTTATCAAAAAAAAATTTTTTTTTACTTATTTTGAAACAAATCTCTCTAAGATCTAGTACATAGAATAAGAGTTTGCTAGATTCCAAAGATTTGCTATGATGCTAGAAATGTAAGCCAGCGTTCGACTGTCTTATTGTAGACATTGTCAGTTCATATATTATTTTGGTCCACGAGCATAACATAATGACGTTGGAGTAGTTGAGATCGTTAGCGTAAAGGACTGTTGGATGTTTCAGAATGTTAAACTATCAATTAAAGTAGGGAAGTACATCCTTAGGAGGACCATTGTAAGTACTATTTATTAAAAAAAAATACAATTATTAATAACACATATTTAATGATACAATTTAAACTGTTGCGAGTCATTCTGACATTAATATTTAAAAACTGTTAAAAGTCACGTATTTTTAATAAAAATTAGCGTAGCGCGTTTCCGCGCGTAGCGCTCTTGAAGACAAAACCGGTAGAGGATGATTCGGTCTTAGTCTTTAAACCCCGGGATCATTCTAAGGTGCCCGAAACATGTCGTGCCTAGTGAATAAAAATATGTGAGTGTTACCTACCCTACCCAAAATATCATTTTCAGATGCCCGAAACACGTCGCGCATAGTGAATAAAAATATGTGAGTGTTACTCGTACCTACCCGTAAACTTTGTTATAATATTAAAATATCCCTCACGATACTTTGAATTCGATAAAAAACATATAAATAATTTTTAAGTTCAAATATGGGTCAAGGCGATCAAGGGTTCGCCGAGATAATGGGGTCGCTAGTTCACGTTCAGGCGAACAACTAGTTAAGGTCTTTTCCCAAGTATGCAGTAATAATGTCGTTAGATCCGAATTTTACCTTAAATCGTAAAACTTTTGAAGATTTCAATTGACTGACCAAAACTTCTTCAGCAGCTTTCAGAACTCAATCCAACGCTTCATTTAACTTGTTGTCACTTTTTGAGAGTAGATTTTTTTTAATAGACATTTTAAGCTTCTTAATATTCTTATGCCCAACGAATACTAATGGAAGCTTTCATCTCTCCTTCTCATTCACCGTACACAAAGCATTCGCTATCATTGATTGACATCTACTGCCAGCAAAATTCAGAGTACCTAATAGGTATGCATTTTCAAGAGAATTAGATTTCAGCGTAACTCACTCAGCTATTGCTCCAGGAATATTGTTACTGATTCCTCATAATGTAATTTGTGTATGTCTTTTCGATGCATCCTCTACCTTAATATAATAATACTATAATACTATATTCTGTGATAGTATAGATACTATCGCAGTGTAGATACTATCACAGAATAGGTAATAGTACTAAAGTACAGAAGCTTCTCTTTCCTACATTTGACGTTTAGCTACAACAAGTAATTCAAATTTATTTGATGATTATGGATCCCACTCGGCCTGGGAGATACCACACGGACTAAAAACCGCTTTAGGACGCGGTTTTGGGACCGCAATTGGACAATCTCCGATACCCTGCCATTGGTTCCTAACGCTATGAAATTCAAAATGACCCAGAACATTTTATCGTAACATATTGGAGTTCCCGTCGAAAATTCACGAAGTTTTTATTACGGCACGTCAACACAAATCTTCGCCGATAATGCGCCCGTAGTTACACGTTACACGAAGACGACTTTTTTATGATCGCGGATTAGAAAAAATGCAGACTACCTACAAAGTAGTTGAAAAATGTTTGGCAATCTCCTCGTGATTGCTTGAAGAATGTAATGAACGGGAATTGGAATGTTTGGAAAGGATCAAGTCTTGATAGTATTGTAGGTCAAAGTGAAAACATTAACAGAATAGGCGAATTTGAACGTTGTTTCAAGGCTACAAAATAGTTGGTGTAGTTAATTTTTTTTCTTGTTAGATTTTTATATGATTCAAGGAACCCTGTGACATTGATCCGGAACACCATTGTTCCGTGATGGGAAAGACATAGTGATGAACATAAAACGAAGCTGGTGATCCGTAAGTGTCAACCTACCTGCAGACTTCTGTTTTCTCGTAAACATGGCGATTGTAACATGGCCAAAATATCGGCGGCCTGGGCGCATACCATGATGTCAGTTTAGGTTCTTAACTGTGCTCATTTGTAGCGACTCAGTTTAAGTCCTAAACTGAATCGCGTTAAGACGTCATGGTAAGAGGCTTGCTGTTAAGAAAAAAAAAACAGTGGTAAGAAGCCGTGTTAATGCTAGAATGTCAAAAGGTCGCGATAGTTTAAAAAAGTGTATAAGTACTCGTAAATAAAGTGTTTGCTTTAGAAGATTTTTTTAAGTAAGTAAGTAACACTTTATTGTACACAAACACAGTTGAGAAAAATAAAAACAGTTAACAAATAGAGATGTTATGTACAAAGGCG
The DNA here is from genome assembly GCA_949128165.1 of Lathronympha strigana. Lineage (NCBI taxonomy): Eukaryota > Metazoa > Arthropoda > Insecta > Lepidoptera > Tortricidae > Lathronympha > Lathronympha strigana. Next base: position 4,996,180 of record OX421907.1, on the reverse strand, counting down.
AACTTATCCCTTTAAGGGATTTCTTCCAGTTAACCTTTGAATATTTGAGAGAAGCGGTCAAATAAGGCAGACAAAGAAAGCAACATGTACAACAAGGTACAATATAAACAATATCAATATATAAACATATATACATAATACCAATACATATAATAAGAAGAACATAAATAAATATAAAAATACAAATATATTACACTGAAGAGGAGCGAAGAGACAAGACGAAAAAATGGATAGCAAAGACAGAGGTAAACAGATAGGTATAAAGAGAGGGAAAATAAATAAATAAATAAGATAAAAATAACAATGAATAAAGTAAAGTAAGTGTTTATAACTAGCTACTCATGTTTGTACTCGTACTTCGATCCGGTTAAGTTTTTCTTAGATATTTTTAAGTGAAGTTTACTTTGTGATCATTACTCGTACTTACCTGAATTTTAAGGATTGAAGACCCGGTGTGTCACCAAAAACCTAGTTCTTCTTCTTCCTAGCGCTTTTCTGGCTTATGCCATGGCACAACGAGCTACTCCACATCCACGTCTCCTTCGAAGATTTGGCGTAGGCCCTAGATTTACGAAAGCGACTGTATTGGGATTAGTCCGGTTTCCTCACGATTCCTTCATCGAAAAGCGATTAGAAAATATCAAATTATATTCGCACATACATTCCGAAAAACTTATTGGTACGAGTCAGGGTTCGAACCTGCGACCTTTGGATTGTAAGTCGCACGCCTTACCGCTGCTGGGCCACCAATGCTCTCCTGCTATAGTCGGGGTTTTATCGACTATAAGGCATAGGTCCCACCAAGCGCGAGTAAGATGGCTGCGGCTGTCACGTTCTAGCAAGTTTTAACGGCCTCCTAGCCTAGTTGGTAGTGACCCTGCCTACGAAGCAGAAGGTCCCGGGATGAAACCTCGGTCAGGGCACTTATTTGTGCGTTTATCACAAATATTATAATGTTCCTGAGTTATGGATGTTTTCTACGTATTTAAGTATTTATATGTATCTATCTATTATACCTACATCGTCGTCCAGTAACCACAACACAAGCCTTATTGAGCTTACCGTGGGTTACGTCGATTTGTGTAAGATTGTCCCACAAAATTTATTTCATAGCAAGTATGTAAGTGCGAAAGTAACGCATGGTGTGATAGTCGATAAAATGGCAACCATGCTAGCCCTTCTGGCACTACCAAAAACCTACTTATCAATTATAATTGATATAGATTGCTTACAACTCAATTATTGTAAGGAGGTACGGGTTCAAACTTCAGAAACTTATCTTGTATGAATTGGTTGCTAAACTTATCTCGATAATGTACATATTACCGCAAGGTTTATCCAAAATAAACTTTTTGATTATGTTTATTTCGGCTACAAAATAATCAATTACCAGTGAAGTTTGTTCTTTATTTATGGGTTGTGGGCGGATGTTTTCGTAAAATTTATTAATTATTTAACTTAAATTTAGGTGCTGTAAGTTTTATTGGTTAACTTTTTCCCGTGACTTCGTCAAAGCCGTGGAAAAGGCATCTTGTCTTGTTTTTTTTTATCAATATGTCCTATTTAATAAGAAAATTAAATAACTGTATGGGACAAACTGCATAAAATCAATACTAATTTTCAAGTCAAGCGTACATACGTACTGGGTCTTCAGAACGCTTCTACTCGTAAGTAATTCATATTTGCGAATAACGTCATTAGCCAGTTCAGTACTAGGAATGGTGACACATAGGCATACATCTACGAGTAAATGCAATGCTTCACGATTCAAAATCGCAATTTACTTATTTTTTTGGAACATTTTGCCGCCTGAAAAGTTACAGGCAGCAAAACGTAGTAGGCGTCATTAGCAATTGCTAATGACGCTTGCTACGTTTTGCCGCACGAATACGCTACGAATCGTGAAGCATTGCGTTTACTCGTTAGATGTATGCCTATATGTCACCATTCCTAGTACTGAAATTTCGATTTTAATATCACATATCAAAATCGATACAAACTTAGCTTAGTCGATTTGTATTACCTGTCACGCTTTGCTACGTTATAACTTATAAATATTATGTAATATTATATGAAATTACGATGATTTCTCGGTAAATATTATTTTTTATAAACAAACATGAAGAACAAGAATAGTTCCTTGGCCTTCGTTTGATCTGTACCCAATGCGCCACCCTAAATATATCATGCCGTATCATCAAATATTTATTCATTACACACAGTGCGCTAAAAGTTAGAAAAGCGTATAACTAGTATCTATGTATATGTATATTGTGCGTCTTTATATTCTACGCATAAATAAGCTGAATGGAGTTGGACAAAGGAAAACAAGGCCATAAACCTAAGGAACCCTGAATGCGAGATGAGTCGAGAAAAACTATCACTAGCTTGACCGCGGGAAACATTGTGAGGAGATATACGCATATATTCCCAACCTACTGGCTTTCTAACATATTATGCTATTGATAGAAAGAGAGGCAAACAGTGAACTTGAATCTTTATAAAACTACGCGACGCGGGAGGTTAGCCAGCCATACACGTAGAGATTTGCCGGACAGATCTCTCATTATACCTATGGTAAAAAAAATGTAACCCAGACACATCCGGCATACATTGACTGATCTGTCCGCTGATCCCACCTGGCGGATAAATCTCGACGTGTACATATGGCCAGCTGTTGTTTTGAGCTTACCTACAAATGAATGTCAATTTGATCTCATTTTAATATAACTTACGACTTAAAATTTTTGGCCAATAATATATGCTACTTAAATTTGTATTATATTATCGTCATTCAGTTTTACATGTTGATTTAAATAACATACAATTAAGCCAGGTATGTACTATAAAGCTTTGGTTTCTAAACAATGTGATTGCCCACACTATTATGTTGCTAATTTTAAATTTCTGTTCCTAAAACCGTGTTTAGACACTACGGTTATCGGTAATAAGTGGCTTATTTGCACGAATGTTGTAAGTTGACCTAGGGCAATTTTAAAATGTACAGCGTGCGTAGCCAAGATGCCAATCGCTTACGCTTAGAAACGTATCGTAGTTATCTCTCTCTATCACTCTACCTTATTAGTGTGACAATGACAGTTGCGTTTCGTTCGCGACTGAGCATTAGCGATTGGCTTCTTGGCTACGAACACCGTCGCCTTGAACGAAACCGTGCTTAATCTTAGTATCTTAAAATAACAAAAACTTGCAGTAAACTGTTAACCATCTCAGTCTACTCGTATCGGATGCTCGTAAAAATGTTTTTACACTCTACGTCTAGCATTGTTTGTGTTTGGGTTTTTGTAATGATTCATCCTTAAGCATCTACTAAATTTATTTACATAGTGTTTTTCACGCGAGGATTGGTGGCCCAGCGGTAAGGCGTGCGACTTTCAATCCTAAGATTTCGGGTTCAAATCCTTTCGGCTCGTACCAATGAGTTTTTCGGAACCTACGTACGAAATATGACTTACCTAACTACCTACCTCTACCTACCTTAAATCTAAAATAGGTCCTTGAGGCATTGTACCTAGGATGCTGGCGGCATTTCCTCGTTGTATCGCAATGATACGTTGTGCGAGGAAATTTCTTACAATCTGATTATAGCGTCACTATGACATAATCCTACAGTGGCTTAGGTTTCCAATTGGTTAACTGTATATTGCTGTAAGCGCCTGAACTAGGAATTAATGAAATAAAATGAAAAAAACCGACCAAGTGCGTGTCAGACCACACATAATTGAGGGTTCCGTACCGTCACACGATGAAACCACCGTGCTGTTACACGTTACAAAGTGTATTTTCTCGTTTACTTTTCTTTGTACCTGAATAAAAACTACGTGACAGATAAATAGTATTGTACCTTAATATGCTTGGCTACGCACGCAGACTAGAAGTACCTAAGTACTTCTAGTCTGCGTGCGTAGCCAAGATGCCAATCGCTCACGCTTAATAACGTATCGCAGGTTCCTCTTTCTATCACTCTTCCTTATTAGTGCGACAATGACGGTTGCGTTTCGTTAGCGACTGAGCGTGAGCGATTGGCATCTTGGCTACGCACCCTGGACTCTTTAGATGTAAGATAAAGAATGTAATTGAATTAATTTACTATGCAACTTCTATACAGTCGTGGTCAAACAAAATAAACGCCTACAAAGTAATGGCTGACCGCAAAAGGGAGACGGTTTCATAAATAAGAGACGAAACGTCTTAGAGCTTCTCGTGCTCAATTATTCTTAGCTTGGCCCTTTTTGGGATTCTCAACGTTAAGTGCGGCGGCGGAACGAGATTGCCACTAACCACCAATGGACAGATGTATTTACGTGATGTTGGAGTATCTTGGAATTCGCGGGGTTTTAGAAATACATTGGCTGTCCGCCCCTAGAAGCTCGCTTTACATTACGGATATATCAAAACTATATTATCCTATTTCAATGTGGCTAAGAAGAAACTCATATAAAGGCATTATCACAACACTAGTTTTATGTCACATACACTATGAAATTTGTTGCCTTGCACTAATTTCTGCAAAAAATCGCATAAGATTCGAAATTATTAAATTACTTTTATTTACTCGTGAAAGTTTTGGTAAAACTAATGTCGAAAAGTAAAGTAATGTGTAAAGTAGGGTAGACATTAAAATTAATTTAGATCTGAAGTGTTCACTGGCTCTGAAGATTGGTTTTCTTATGGTTTTTATGTAAATGATTGTCTTACAGACAGATATGATATTACATGCAAAAATATTGTTTTTCTTCTCATATTTTAGGGTTCCTTTAGTCAACTACGAACTCTTGTAGTGTGAGGTATTGTTGGATATAAAAAAATAATAGGGGTTTGCTAAAAACATTTTTTGATACAGTGAATATTTTCGGAAATAAACCCCCCGGAAGATAAAAAAAATGCTCTCTAACTCTCTAAAAAATATGAAAAAAAAATTGTGAAAATAGAGCTTTATGAAGAAAAATGATTTTGAACTCGGTCATTTAATTTATTTTTGTTTTTAGGGTTCTGTGCCTCAAAAGGAATCATAGGATCATCTTTTTCTCCGTCCACCCGTCCATCCGTCCGTCTGTCAAGAACTTTTATCTCGGATCGCGTAAAGGTGGTAAATTAAAATTAATACCAGATACACAGGTCTGTGGTCCCTTGAAGCTGTGAAAAACCAAACCTCTACGTCAACGCAATCAAAAAATATGGCCGTTTATGTCGCATTTCCCATACATTTGCAATGGAAATCAAAATGTATAGGGTACTTCCCGTTGACCTACGAAATTTGGCAAAAAGCAAGAACTTGTAGCACAAACACAGGGCTGCTGTCCCGCCTCGTTCTCCTGTAAGTCATCCTTACTCGTACAACCGATAGTAAACGATTCATTAACATTTGCTGTTTATGTAGGCTTAGTTCTGCTCACGTGTCCTGAATCACCCTGTAGTCCTAGTAATAGAAGTTCCTTTGATCTTTCCCGTCACTTTGTAAACAGTTTCAATGAGGTTTCTGTTTACTATTTAGGGTCGTAATTAGCATGGAAATCGAACTGTTATCGGATGAAAAGGATTTAGATCGACCACGCGCACGCTCCCAAAATAGTCGCTGTTATTTAGTTTAATGACTTCCGTAACTTATAGACGGAGAGCTAGCTACTATTGTAGAGCCTCGAAACCTCTCTAGTTAGTGTGCCATACTATCATTATTGATATCGGGCGCCTGGCAGCTCAGCGGCGGGTGTGCAAGTGGATAGGCAACCAAGGAATTTACAATCAATTGAAGGGGTGCAATTGATAGAACTGTGAGTTTGGTGTGATATAATAGCTAATTATGTACCTATATCATTCGAATAAAACATTGCTAGGCGTTTTAATGGGAGCAAAACACTAGTTTTACTCCCATTTTAGGCACTAGCCTAGTGACGTCCAAGGTGCGGTCAAACGTGCCCCATTTCTAAAGGTCTGGGCCTATACATTTTTAGTAGAGTGGACCTTTCAAATTGTGTGTGCAAGAATGCAGGCGCAAATCACCCCACTAGGTGAAGAAAACGAGCAACTATAACACCCACTGCGTAACAGCTGCCAAGCGCCCGGATTATTTTATTTATTGATTATTTTAAACTTTAATGCACGTAAAGAAAAGTGTACAAAATATATTTTTTTATTCAATAATGATAGTATGGCACACTAACTAGGGAAATGTCGTGGCTCTACTAATTGCAAACCTATTTCCGTAGCCAGCTCTTAATCCATTAGTCGGTAGTGAGTCTGCCTACGAAGCAAGAGGTTCCAGGTTCGAATTCTAGTATGGTTACTAGTGTGTTCATCACGAATAACAATATATAAGTAATTAAGTATGTATGTACACAACCATTGCTCAGTAAAACAAAAAAAAAAAAAATTAGATGATTACTGGAACCTCATTGGATTTGGGTCTGGTTCACAGACCAGGTCTGAACCGATGATAGGATTCACGAGGAACAGAGACCTTCAATATTTAATTTCTTAAGTAACCTGCGGAATTCATCAGCATCCCTATTAGTAAAATATGTATTTAACCAATATGGTGAAAAAACTCTAGTTACTTTAAAAAAAAATATCGTACCTTTTACAATTTTCTATTAATGAGTTCAAAAATCTGGTTGTTTGTCAAAGGTAGTAGTTTTCTTTTGACGTTCATAAGTGCATTGTAATGTGCCTAAATTGAAAAAAAGATATTTATCATTTATCATTTAAAGGATTACTCACACTAAGGCGGGGCGGGATGGGAAGATTTGTCAATTTCTATAGAAATAATCACTTGATAGCTCGTAGCCCTCGGATGTCACGTGATGTTTTTCTATAGAAACTGACAGATCGTCCCATCCCACCCCGTTTGGTCCCGTTCTAGTGTGAGTGATCCTTAAAGAGAACTAGACTTTTTTCTCCGTGAAAAGTTTTTGTTTTGTTTTTTTTTATAATCTCAAGTTTTCCATTTTAGTTTTGTTTCCACATTATTTTTGTCGAGGCACAGAGCACAATGAGTTAAAATGAGCTGTTGAGAGAGATAAATTGCAAAACTTTTTTTGTTTTCGAAGCAGGAAATTTAACTAAAACATGCACGAGTGAGCATTGGGGTTGAAGTACTTTTAAACTGAAATTAGTATTGCTTAATAAATTTAACACTTAACTTCGGGTTAGTGGCTAACCCTGGGTGATGCACATGGGTCTTAATAGTAAGTTAGACACATTTAAATTGGCACATAAGAAGGTAAGAAGTAATTATTTTTCCCATGATATAATATAAGGTGATAAAGCTCAAAAGGTATACACTTCAAACAAGGTGATTGAATTTATACTTTATACATATTTATTTATATTTATAATTTCTCAATCTGTTTTGCCATCTAGGGCGGTGCGGGCGGCGAAGCGCACCGTAGTACACCTGCCTGTGTCGTCACGCACGGTACTCTGAGCTAGCTGAGAGTATGGGGATAGGAGATTTTTACAAAGGGTATACTTGCTCACCAAGAAATTGATTCTCATAGCTTCAACCTACCCAGTCTATTTAGAAATGGTCAGTTGTTTTTAGGGTTCCCTAGTCAACTTGGAATACAGTTTATAGTTTCGCCATGTCAGTTGTCAGTCTGTTCGATCTGTCCTCAAAAATTTTAGGGTACCTCCCATAAATGTAAATTGGGAGGTGATTTTTTTTCCAAAGAAGAATAGGGGTTTAAATGATTTTTATTTAAACGGAAAATAATAGCCCTTGAAGTTAAAAAGAATGTGCCCCCCCAAACTTTAGAACCGCAAATCCAAAAAATATGGGAAAATTCATGAAAATAGAGCTTAATAAAAACTTCAAAGGAAAAATATTTTGAACTACGTCAACCTTCTTTAATTTTAACATGTTTTCACTATTATAATTCTGCATTAAAATTAAAATAAGACAAGTTTTACATTAACAATTTATTTATTTATATGGATGACTCACAGTTTATAGTGAGTGTTCTCACTACAAAAAAGTCACGTGACATCCGAGGGCTCCGAACTATCACATGATTCTTTCTATAAAAAATGATAGATCGTCCCGTCCCGCCCCGTCCCGTCCAGTTATAGTGTGAATCTCTGAAATCTGCTCCCAAAGTAAATTAAAGTAATACCACAAACAGATGGCAAATCCAATAAGACTCGTTGCAATAAATTACCGTGCTTACAGGGAAAAGGTTGACAAACATTTGAATAAAAGAACAATACCAAGATCGTACTGTTTTAGTAGTGAAATTTAAACTTTATTTATCTCAACATGGGTAATTTACAACTTTTATTTATAATAACAGCTACAATTCATTTGTAAACTAATAAAAACAAATATTTATTTCATAAAATACAAATTAATTTCTCGGTTGACAAATTCAAATTGGCAACGTAGCCAAGTTCCGAACCAATTAAAATTAACTGAAATATGATTTTAGTTTAGATCAAGGATTAACGGAAACAATTTCGTTTTAAACTCGTTTTTTGTTTATATTAGAACAACGGTAAAACATATTTATATTTTTACCACAATTTTGTATAGGAAGTACTTTCTTACGGTAGATGTTGCTACAAACGCCCAGCCCCCTTAAGGCGCATACGAGGGATATAGTGGAGAAATCCTAGGCCTCGGGTGTGATCTCGGTAGGTCAGTTGGCAGAGCAATGGGCGTATATCCAGAGTCGCGGGTTCGAGACTCGCCCGAGGTCATGAATTTTGCCACTTTTCCTTTTTTCTAAGAAATAAATACTTAATTGTTATTGTAAAACGAGTTTTTTTTTATTTAATTTAGAATTATAATGCTAAAAATGGGTTACCCTCATCTGGCATAGTACTTGTCAGCGACGTGCTCATATTTTGTTAAATATGTTAAAATAATGTATGTGTTAATTTGTAGATAGCTTAAGGATTCCAAACTTAGTTATAGGGTAGTTGTAACCGCGGTTGAGAGCCCCTATTCGTGTTTTTGTATGGGCGCTGCATGACGCAGCAGTCGGTCTTAGCTATCCTCGCGAGACGCTCGTACACACCGCTATTTCTGTAATTTCCAAATTGTGTACTTTTGTGTGCGTTTTCGATACTAAAAGCTGTTAAAAGTTCTACTGTGTTCATATTAGTTTTACTATAACTTTTACCAGATATGAGTTCAAATAAATATTTTGATTTTAACAAGTGCAAAAACAAGGAAAAGATGCAGGTACATTAAAAAAAACAAAAACAAAAACAACTTTCATCATTTCAACGCGAGAAACTAATAGGGCGGGCGTGTATGAAACGGTAAAGAGTATCAACTAACAAGATAAACTGATTTTAAGCTAACATGGTCATGGTGGAGAGAATCTGAGAGTCCGTTGAGAGTCGAAAAGAGACTGTTCCGGTAAGAAATGCATGGGTTGATACTGTAAGTGTGGTGTGTCGTGAACGTGATCGAGTTTCAAGTGAGAAAGCGGACAGTAGTAGTGCCAGTGACAACACACAAAATAAGCAAACCCGTAAGGGATGACTCACAGTAGTCCGTTCCGTTCCGATCCGATACGGGACGATCTGTCAGTTTCTATACAAAAAGTCACGTAACGTCCGAGGGCTCCGACCTATCACGTGATACTTTCTATAGAAACTGACAGATCGTCCCGTATCGGATCGGAACGGAACGGACTACTGTGAGTCATCCTTAAGAGGGTAGATCGCTATGGCGTGCACGTGGGTAGATCACAACTAAAAACTCGCAGCTCATCAGTTTACTCCGTGAACATGACGCTTGCAACAGTGTCGAAATATCGGGTGCTCAATAAAACAAACATACATGGTAATTATCCCGTTTCAAATATTAGTTATAAGATAAACTAAGTTGAGTCATTAACCAACACCATATAAAATAAACAAAACGACAAAACATTAAATACCTTTATCATCATCATCATCATAAGACATCCACTGCTGAACATAGGCCTCACCTTTGGACCTCCATATGTACCGGTTGGAAGCGACCTGAATCCAGCGTCTCCCGGCGACCTTAATAAGGTCATCTGTCCATCTTGTAGGTGGACGTCCTACGCTGCGTTTGCCAAGCCGAAAACCTGAACCCTCCTTTACCTGTCCTGACCTGTGTGACCTTGTGAATACCTTCATGGTATGGTGGGTCTAAGACAAAGATCGACAAATATTAATATTAAGGGCGGTAAACAAGAAATCACGAACAAGTGTGAATTTTAGCACGAGTTTGTCATGCACCGCCCGTGATGCACACAATGTTTTTCATCACATTTGCGAGGAAATACATAAACTTTTTAGGCAGATAAGAAACAAAAAGTATTAGCGGTAGTGTAGTAGGACAGTCCACAGTACTCCGGAGTGAGCGGCGACTACGTGCGGCGAGCGCGTGGGGGCAGGTCCTCCGGGAGCTCCGAGCGGGTGGTTAAGTAGTATGAGAATCCTTTAAGGCCATGGGCTTAATACAGGCCATTAAGTCTAAGTATGCTTGCATATAATATCACCATATACGAGCAGGTGTGATGAAAACCTTATTTTTGAATTCTCCTGCCATCGCAGGCAATGTCATATATACTACTTATTTGGTCCTATGAGAACGGAAACGTTAACTACAATTTGGTATCTTCATAAGGAAAATCCTGAAACGAAAAGGAGGATGCCATCACGTTGACAGCCAATTTTCCACGATAGTTTTTGTGCCTCCGAAAAGGACACCGCTTTCAATAAAGGGTTAATACGCGATGAAGGGACCCATTTTTCATTTCGCGTTATCAGTGATATCGGACCGTAGACAAACAGGGAAAAACCATTTTGTTTTTGTTCTAATGATCTAATTATTGATGTCAAGATTAAAAATAATCACTTGAAATTAAACACTTTAGAACGGATTAATTGCGTTTATTAACACCATGACCCTACGTTTCGATCCCTTTACAGCACTCGTTTTTACAGGGTTAAGATAATGACTGAGAGAATGCGAATTCTCCCCGTCAATCCATCCCCCCCCTGCTCCTCGCCCTCCCCGTCAATTTGTCACTTTCCAAACACAGTTATGACTATTTCCTCTCAAAATAAAATAAAATATTCAACTGGACAGCAACTTTCGATATAATATTTCCACAATAAACTTACCAAGCACTTAAATGATGCTAAAGCCAGGAAATCCTCTCAATTCGACGGGAGGATTCACGGTACACCTACAGACTCTTTAGACTTTAATTTGAATACTGTTTGAACAGTTCCTTTAGCAGATAGAAAAAGGGAAACGCTTGACATTTCATTTACGCAATTTGGGTATTTGTAGAGTTTCAGCTACGTACAAAATTTTATTTAACTAAATGGTAAACTAAACTTTTGAGGAATAAAAACATTTTCTGTCTCTGACTTTATTTATGGGGTGCGTATCACTATGAATACGCACTTTTGGTATAACTACAGTTTACAAACGTTCATAAAGCTATTATGAACGTTTTACATATATATTAGGTACGTGCCGATGGCACGTGACGTTTTCTATAGAAACTGACAGATCGTTCCATCTCGCCCCGTCTTGTCCCGTTGAGTCTTACATGTTTGATCATAGTTATGTGATAGTGTAAGTTTCAGCCTGAGCTAATGATGATGATTGTATCGAATAACAACAAAATATTTTTGTAACCCAAAATATTTCTTGATTGGAAGTCTTAGCGCTAATTAGTGCTTCCCAAACCTACAGGGCCATTAATTCCCAAACATCAAATTGAATTAATAAATTGATAATTGGTGAATTGATAAGGGGATGAAGGCAATATTGAGATACGCTTGTGACCGCATTCTACCTCTCATATCTACCATCTATATAAAAAATGCCTTTATAATAATAAAAATAAAACATTTAAGCATCACAATTTCGGTTTCACGTCCATTTGAATATTTGTACACCTACCTAAATGATAATATAGCTTGCCCAACATTTAATAGTAGTTTATGCAACAGTGATATAATAAGGGTTCTTAAAACTTGAGGGTCGCCGTTACAAAACGAGGCGAAGCCGAGTTTTGTAATAATAGACCCGAGAGTTTAAGAACAAATTATGAGCTGTTGCATACCCTAGTTTTTCTACGACAGCTAAAATAGCGCAAAAAGCAAAATCTAGAAACGTGGCAGAATAGGGAAGATGTTGTGCCCACTATGGAAATTAAAAAAAAACAACAACAGTGCTAATATAAATGTATGAAAATCCATAGGAGCAGTGTTCTTATGGAATACCACAGACAACGTTATAATGTATACTTTTTAAATATCGCTGTCAGTCATCTAATTGACAGATAGAAGTGCTGGAGTAGAAAAAGAAATATTAATGGGTGCTGGCGCCGAAGGGCGCGCTGGCGCACGCTTGCTGTGTGGGCACATTGATAATAATTATGTGTCGTTGCAAACACAAGACAAAAGACGAAGAGAGACAAGTCGATTCGTGTTCGCGCGGAGAGTTTCATACCCTGGCTGTATTGTTATAGTTCCGTTCATAACTGGTACAGAACCGTTACCTAAAGATTCCTTTAAGTATCAAATTACCGTTACAAATGTGTCACGGAGTTTCTTTTAAACGGCATTGTCAAAGGGATAAGAATGTGAGGTCGTTAAAGAGCCAGTGTAAGCTTTGAATATGATCTGAGGTAGAAATTGCTTCTATTTAAATTTATATTATAATTCTTGAAAACCCTGTGACACAATTAAGAGTACCGTAATCAATCAACATAATTAGCTTTACAAATCGCATCTCTCATCTAACTCCTCAGCCTAAAAGCGAAATTGGAAAGCTCTATAACCTCTTTACATAAAAAATAATAATATATATATATATTTTTTTTACTTATGTTTTGTAAAATAATTGACTTATTAAAATAAATAAACACACAAAGCACACCTAGTTTATTTTTGGATCAGAATGACATTTGCGAACAATTTTGCATCGATGAGGGTACAGACGATAAATGTTTCGTACGAATAAGAGCTTACTGACGTATGCATTAAGTATCAAGTTCATACACAGAACTACTAACACTGTTTGTTAAAACTTCACGTTCCAAAGAAGACTATATGAAAAAGTACCGCGGTACTTTTATGGCATCATTTTTTTCGGTTGCTTGGATATCCAGTTCTTAAATTCTATATCTATGTATAAAACACTTTCCATTAAATTCAGTATAAATAGTTAGCTTTTGAACTATTTTTGATACCGACTTAGCAATATTTGAATATGTGACATTAATGTTTCCTGGGAGGCAGATCAACCCTTGTCCGACCATGTGACATAAGTCGGGCTTTTAATAATATAAAAGGTGATGATGAGGCTAAAAATATCTAGCCCTTCCATTACGGAATGCTTGAGTTACGAATTGTACAAATAGACCAATATTACTTTTTATACAAATAAAGTAGGTAAAAGTTTTGTGATGTAAGTAAATATGTAGAGTCAAACCCCGTTATCTCGTCTAAGCAAATGAACTGTCAAACTTTAAATTTTACACGTCAAACTTCTATGAAATTAAGACGTTTACTTAACACTCATAGTCTGTGCTTAATTCTAGGAAACTTAGTATAGTCGGACTCTTCCAGCTTATCGTACATTGCAGGTATAACTTCATACCGTAATATCTTGCACACCAAAATGCGCCAAATATTATGACACGCTCTCGTGCCTCTACAAGTAGTTATAGTGTGACATCTTGATACTTATACAAGCTTTAACAAAAAGGATGGTGAACCGTTGAAGGGGATAATTAATCCAATGACGTTTAGGAAAAAATAGGGGAAAAAACTTATAATCAAAACAACAGTTTCACAAAATTTTCCTTCACATAAAATTAAATTAAATATTATCATTTCACAGAATGGAAAACTCACAGAACGCTTTTAATAATAGACATTTTTTATAGTATTTTTGTTGGAAAGAACTTTCATGTTTCGAAATTCGAATCATTCGCTCGGCTCGCGCGCTGTCACAGTCACATTTCAACCGAACACTCCTCCTCGCTTCGCTCGTCGTCGTACCTAACCCGACCTGCCTTAGAGTAGAATAGGTTGGGAAGTTATAATAATTTTGTATTATATATTATTAAATAGTATTTTATATTATTTTGGGAGTCGGTTCTGGCGCTTCGGCGGCCGCTGCCGCGGCACGTCCGCTTTGCTCGCCCGGCTCGCGTGCTGTAAAGTCACGGTTCAACCTAACACTCCTCCTCGCTTCGCTCGTCGTAGTACTTAAAATGACCTGCCTTAGAGTAGAATAGGTACAAATTCATTGAATTGGGTTTTGTGTGAAATATATTTTATTGGTGTAAGTAGGCGTTGAAACCATAGTTTGGATATAAAAATACAAGAAATAATAATTAGGTATATGAAACAAATGATGTAAAAGAAAATTCTGTGAAATTTCTGTATGCGAAATAATTATACACCAAACATAATTCTACAATTAAATAGTTATGATGTCTAAAGAAAGAACAAACTGTGAAGTTTATTGAATTGTTTTTCTGTGAAACGTGTTTCATTCAAGTACGTAGGCATTAAAACAAAAATACTTAAAGTAAAAGTCCCTGAACTAAGTATTATATGAAATATTCTCTACGAAACAATATTCTATGAATTTTTTGTCTGCAAAATAAGGGAACATCCTCTAACCTACTGTTACTGTGTTCGTTCGGTCGTCAGATTTAAGTTGTTTGCAGGCAAGTAGTTGAACGCACAATCTCCGAATTGGAAATCGCACCAGTGTTCTAAACACTATGCTCAGATATTAATGACTACCTAGTTCTATATGATACCAACTGTGCAACTGCATATTCGGACTATGTCCAAGAAAGTGTCCATGCATTACAATTCTCAATATACATCAGCCTAGCAACCTTAATAAATTCAATCCGAATGCTTTAAAGCCAGCATGTTATCTAAAAAAAATACTTGTCCAACCAATCTAGCTTAGTGTTCAAGTTACAACGGACACGACCTAGACGACGTTAATAGACTGGCTGTGGGACCTAGCCATTTCAACTTGGTCAGGTTAACAAGGCTAAAGTTGCAAGTATTTTCTTGACAGGGGTATCTAATGATCCCTCTTACTCATGCTCGGATAACCTCTGTGTGAAGAGCTGTAAAATATTATCATGCTCAATAAAATTATATGTGAAGACAATCACGACAAATTGGTTTAATCATTATATCACGCAGAATTTTGGTTTTTAAACCAGAACACCGCGCATTATATGGATTTCAAGACTCACATGATATATCGGAGATTATGTGGGATCGAAAACAATGGCGACGCAGTGCGCTGCGGCGCGAAAAAAACAAACGTTTGATATATATGGAAGTGTCCTACTACGTGTGTGGTGTGTGATCGTTACGCGAAAGCAAAACGGCGCGACGCGGCGCGGTGGTTACCTAGGACACCTACGTAGGCATCAACGGTGTGCTACTTGACATTTATGACATTTCAACGCGAAGCGAGCTGCGCGGCGTCGCATAGAAATGTCACCGCACCGTGCCGCTTCGCGATCGCGATATAAAGAAACGCGTATCAGTTAACTATTATTGAATTCAACCAAACGGTAGTACTGTATCGATCACCGGTACAGTGCGACAGAAAAAGGTAGAAATTAAAAACTGGTAACATCGTAGTATCTTCCCTTTCAAATCAATATATGTTAGAGAACGGGAGGAAACTACGAAGTTGGCATAATTTCTTATTGTTCTGTCGCTCTGCACATTTAATGTAGCTAAATAATAAAAAAGTTAAAGTTACCTACTACTTCGCATTGGTAAGGGCCGAAATGTCGGGAATAGTCCTGAAACTTGATATTATTATAAACTAGCGACCACCCCGGCTTCGCACGGGTGCAATGTATTATACGTATAAACCTTCCTCTTGAATCACTCTATCTATTAAAAAACCGCATCAAAATCCGTTATGTAGTGTTAAAGATTTAAGCATACATACATACAGACAGTGGGTAGCGACTTTGTTATATACTATGTAGTGATGTATGCTGTTATTTGAAGTCCTACTTTCTATTTCATGCCTACTATCATTAGACGTTTGGGGACCTCGAGGAATCGCCGCCATATTGAAAAATGTGTTTTTTTTTGCTTAATTTGATTGTATTTATGAGGTCATCGGAGGTAATTTTCAAATCACAATCACAATTAGGTACAAATTTTACCTAAGAGTGACAACCAGACCAGCCCCAACCCAGAAACTTTGACGCTCTTCATCTTCGTAAATTTTAGTTATATTGAAAAAGGAAAAAAATACGTGTCTAATAATTTTAGATAAACTAATTTACGGACTTAATAGAATACCTAATAGTTTTTCAACGTAGTCGTCATCCCTATTAATAAATTGAAAAAATAACAGTGTGCTCTTCTTCTGCAGAACCATGGATCCGGAGCAGGTCATGGAGGAGATGGATAGGTCCACTCCTGGGGACCTGGTCTTTTCAAGTAACGTCTCGGTGAACGCCACCAACGCTACCGACATCAACTACTATTATTTCTACGAGGTAAGTAGCTTAAACACAAGGTGTTTTTTGTAAACAAAAATGGATGTAACCAAAAATATACTCATTTATAGTTTGTTTACGCGGCAATTCCGCCAGCATCAAATCATTGGCACTTTGGCACCGGAAGCGGCGGGGAGCGGGTCGTAAATATAATTTTCTCAAATATGATCGGAAGTGCATGCATTTATGTCACGAAATGAAGAAATGAAGTTTCTTGTTTATGGCTCCCCATATTTACTTCTTGGCCGTAGGCCAGCGTTGGCGTAGGGTAGTAGGGGTAATGTATGGCGTAGGTATGAACGAAACATTATTGTCCGCTAAACTAACTTTTTAAATTTGCGTAGTAACACTAAACTGACAAAAGAAAAATTACATACAGCCAACGACCACTAGACTAGATACTTGCGACATTAAAAAAAAAAACAATTTTTATGGTTCTATCACGGACCTGAACATATCTGGATGGAGTAATGTGACTGCAAAAGTGTGTCCACATGAGATAGTACTACGGTACCGTTGCATCTCTTTCTAATTAGGGTGACCATAAGTCATAAGTACGTGGGATATTAAGTTGGGAGCGGTTACGCGAACGATCTGGATCGACGATATATACTTAACGATAATGACATTTTTTTAAGTCATCGGCGTATCGTATCGTTATTGTTTTTTATACGATATTCATCACGATCTAGTATCGTCGTCTTTATCGTCTTTCCAGATCGTTAGAGAGCATCATATTGGGAGTGGTTAGGCGGACGATAATATGTAAAAATCCAAGACGATTATTGGCCAATTTCCCCCGTACTCTATGGTTCCACCTGGACGGGCCACTCATCGTCATGGATCTTTACCTAATTTTCGTCCGTCTAAAACTGGTATCGCATGGGGCAATAATCAGTTCCCTATGATCGACGGTAGGTTGCCCCTCCAACCTTCTCTCGATGCGCTAACTTCTCTTTTGTCTACTACACGGTGCGAGACTGATAATCGGGCCCGATTATTGCCACGTGTAATACCCATTTAACCTGGAGGGCTACCATGAACCACTTCTTCTCTCTACCGCTCTTGTATGTTCGGGATGGTGCCTCCACATGCTCGGGCTGTCGGCCGAATGTTTCGGACGCGGGCGAATGCAACCTACTACACGCTCGTCCGAGAGCCTCGGGCGAGAAGCTCGAACGAGAGGCTATTTGAGCTTTGTCATGTAGTTTGGGTGAGTAAAAAGGTGTCTTAAAATGTCTTAAATAGCTTGGGTAGGGTGACAGTATTTACAAACAGTAATTAATGCCCATTTTGAGTAGAAGAGAGCTATTTGCATTGCATAGTGAAATCAGAGTTTTAAATACTAAATAAAACGTTAGCAAAACTAAAAGCAATATTACACTGTGTGATTTGTCGGTCCCAATAATCAGGGGAACCCTATGGCCCATATTACATTATCATATAACTAGGACCATAGGTATATATAGACATAATCTGGTAGCCAGAATTATTCATACACTTAACCCAGGAGGAATACGGTTTCGACAGACATTTAATTATAATAGCCTGATTTTCTCAATATTTTTATTTATTTATTATTATTTATTTATTAAAGCCCTACAAACTTTTCTTCCGGAAGTAGGTAAAAAGTAAAAAGACTGAACTCACTCGATTTTTTAAATTTACGGTTATTTGTCTTCTATCTGTTAAAAGGGAAACCGAAGAAAACTTATTCACGTAAAACCGTTAAGTCTACAAATTGTAAGGCACTGCATGAGTGATAAATGTGTCATTTTATTTCGTAAGAAACAAATTGTATTAGGTATAAACTGGTCTTGACCTATTTTAAACGACTAAAAAAACATAAAACCATAAATAAATAAAAATCTCATAAATCTTAAAAGAAAAACGTTTTGTGCTTAACATGTGTACATATTTGTGACGATTAGCATGTAATAAACGATATTTTGTTGCCAACACAATACTAGATTTTCGATTTATCCGTTACGTTAAAAAACCGGCTATTATAAATTATTTCCCAAATAATCAAAAATGTTATACAAGCTGTCCATTCCAGTTCAATGACTGGATTATTATTATACGGTCTTGTGGAATACGAAGAGTCCTAATACAAATATTACAAATACTTACCTGCGAATAATCTCGAAAATAATCGTGCCACGTTATATATTGGGAACGACCTATATACAGTACTATGTTTAAATATGAGTCTGTAATTTACCTCCTTAAATATGTTTCAGCAAGCATCTTTCAAGTACAAGTACGTGAAACAATAAACATGTCAATATAAATATTCAGAATAATTTACCCTTACTTTCCCTAACTAATAAGAATCCTGTAAAATCGACTCACAACGTGCCGACATCATAGTCACCCTACTGAGCTTGTTTTGTCATTTTATCGGAAAATGTGCATAAAATTGTATAATTTTGGCTTACCTGTGAAATGATATTCCACAACCAGGATAGCTTTCGCTCCGACAATCCTTTATGCAACACGTTTTCACCATTTTAGCTGATTATCAAAATCATTTGTATAAATAATAAACGCCGCCATTTATGTTGGTATTTTGAAAGTTTAAAAAGTCAAAGTTGGGGATACCAGTTAATATTCAAAAAGTTACTAATGTCTACCATATTTATTGAAATGTTTTTTTTTGTTATACACATCTTTGATTTAAAGGGTCATTAATATGAAAATCACAATTATTTACAATTTACTAAAAAGATAACAAAATCCTTATTTGTATATACTACTAAAATAAAATAAGAAGATATTTATTTTTAGTAGTAAACTGTTATAAACACTTCCAAAATAGTATCTTATTAACATTGGCAACATGTGCGAGTGGGACAAAGCACCACTTGGAAGTGTCTCATGTGGACCGTTTTCTCTCGTTCATTTAGTATGGCGAAAAGCGAGATAGGACCGTCCCCTATATAGAAGTTCCTGGGTTCTATGTTTATTTATGTACGATTCAACATGGTGTTTGAATTGCTCATTCAAATGGCATTTAAAAAAAAATACGTGTGGCACTCGGGGACTGCCGCGGTAAAGCTATTGCATATCATTTTGTATCAACTTATGCAATTACTAGCGCGACTTCGTCTGCGCAGTATTATAATGTTTGGTAGTGTATTTTTATTACCATAAGTATTAAATACCCAATTGACTTGAACTGTAAATTGCTAATTAAATTCCGGGGCCGTATAAAACAAACAACTAACTTGCAACTACAGTAACCTGTTATTCTTTGTTCTCGTTAATAATTCAGGATATACCAAAAATGCTGGTGATCAATATTGTGATCTGATTTGGAAAAAATAGGACTAAATGTTTTTTTTGTCAAACATTTTTTGTTTATTTATTCTCCATATAAATAATATTTATTGTAAGAAACTAAACTAAAGTTACAATAAAATAAACTAATACTAAAATTTAATATATACAGTAAAAATAAAAATAAAATCCTAAAACTATCTATAAATAAAAAATGCCCTCCAGATCGCTGCCAATGGGTAGCGTGCCCAAAAGGCTGGCCGCATTGCCACGTTGTATGGCAATGCTTATACGCTCAGCGAAGTATTGGCCAGCCCTCTGGTCACCCGTGGTATCGATGAGGCGTGTCGCTAATTCTTTAAAGATGCGACGCGCGCTCGGCCCCCACGGCCCCAACGTTTCTTATTTATTTATTTTTTTTTTTTTTATTCTCCTAACCACAATTCGATACTGTGGGCCTACCACGAACCACGAACGAAGTTTCACCTCTCTGTCGCACTTGAGTGAGAAATCACAAGTGCGAAAGGGAGGTATACTTTTGTTCGCGGTTCGTGGTAGGCGCTCTGATTAGTGATTACACATTTAATCGAATCACCAGCATTTTTGTGACAGCTGTAATGTATCTTTGACCACATATTAATCTTTCAGTGGCTGGATACGCTGTAGATATGCTAAAAAGTACGTCCAAGTTGACATAAATTATCTTTCAATGAAATAAGTAATCAAGGCCGAGTGTTTTTGATCACGGTTTACAACACTGCCTTAAGCTCACTGAATTTAACCCACAGAATGTCAGTCGGTACCTGATTACAACTAACTTCCCAGTGAAGAAAAACATTGCGAGGATACCAAAATAATTACGTCACGCATATAATAATTATAAACTTTCATTAGGTAGGTAAGTATATATTATGTCTCATCTCAACCAAGGACGATCTTATGATAGGATCGGCAGAGGCCTTTATTCGCATTTACACAGGCGTTCAAAAGTGCATGGGCAATTTATGAATGAATTCATTCATAAACTGCCCATGCAATTATATAGGATGATTTTCATAACAAAAACTATTCTGTCCTTTCCTAGGAGTCAAAACATCCCCATGCCAAATTTCACCTTAATCCGTTCAGCGTTTTGAATTTAGTGTGAATTGGTAACAGATAATAGTTCATCAAATTTACAATATTAGCATCGCATGGAAATTTGTCCAAAATGTAATTGAAGAAACCGTGCTGGTTTTGTGACAACATCGCTACGCAAGATCAGTTTGCTAGACAACAAAAATAAAATAGATGCCATTATTAAGTAAAATGTATCTAATGAGACTAATGGCATGCCATGATCTAAGAATGTTTTTGCGCAAAGTTAAAATAATTTTAATCAAATCAATTTAACGGGGATATAGGCGATACCTAGTTCCATTAGTGCCATATAGATAGAACTGTAATAAGTGCCATCCTAATCCATCAAGTTGTGCATATTCAGTAATAAGCCGTTTTAGAAAAGTAATCGCACAAAAAAATCTGAGTTTATTTATAAACTATCCTTGTCCAATATTTAATATAAAAACCGTACTGGCTTTGTGACATTGTTCTTTGCGCAAAGGCAAAATCGTTGCGTTTGGCCATTGTACTCCCCTGGGCCCGCTATGAGGTATGTATGTCATCCGCTTGTACAATGCATGGTGGGTGTTGACAGCCATATATACATTGAGTTGCCGTATTTGTAGTGGTTGGATTCCGCGTCACTAAGACCTCAATGATATTGTCCTGAGGTCTCTTCAGTCAGCGGGTGTTCATTCCGTTCTGGAGCCACTGGGTTTAGCCGCACTGATAGCAAGATGGAGTGACCCTGGTGCTGTGGAAAACGGGGCGGTGTTCAGTGTGGGATGTTACATGCGTTAGCACAATTTCGACCACCCATATTACTCGCACTTCCCACGTAGCAGGAGCCCTCTGCCGAAACTCTAGCGGTGGCGAAGCGGCAAAAGTGTGCGCTCCCTTCTGGGATAAGATCCCAAACGGATAGCGTAACGTAATAAGACAACAGTTTGTCACCTTTGTATGACAATTTCTGATAATTCTATACAGTTACTCACATTTGACAGCAATCACCGTCGCACTATCCATGCAACTTGTCTTTTCATGAACTTATAGCATTATCATTATCAGATGACATTCGTGGATAAGCAACTTAGGTCTATAGGACATGGATACAATACATGTTCATGCCTTTGGTTGTGGAGACAGCGGGCTGCTACAAAGTTACCATTATTAGTGATTTTATTTATTATCAAATTTATCACAGCATTAAACATATCATATTTACATAGATTTAATGGATCCCGGCACATTGGTCACTTTTCAACTCATTTCCTAAAAACACAGTTTTGTGTTTTTTGTGCACTTTCGTCAGTAGTGACAAATATGTACCTACTTAAGTTTAATTTCTGTTTGTTTATGACACTACTGAACAAAAAAAACTTAAAATAAATTTGGGTACATTTTCGTCTGCAGTGAAAGAGAGCTTTTTTATAGGCGAAAAACATACGGTATTCATCGTCTTCGAACACCACAAACAAAATATTTACAGCACGCAGCAATATCACCTTTGTGATTATCACAATAAGGAACAAATCTAATATACCAATAGAAAATATTTGATAAACAAGACAAAGGCATATTTCGATACTCTACTTCTTTGTAGGTACTAATATTTCTTATGCCAATGAAATTTCCACTTTATTCCGTTGTGCACTAACGTGCTAAATTCACAAATTTAAAATGGTACTTAGTACGACTTTGCATTTGCACTAAGGTATCGATTAAAAAAACAAAACGATTCGCAGTCTAAATAAAAAATTAGGCGCCTTTTGCCTTTAATTCGATCCAGCCAGTATATTATGCATCGATTACAAAATCGATTTAACATATTTGATTCTGGCGGGAAAAAATAATAGTGTTTATTTTGACATTTGACATCGCCGTATCTCTGGTAATAAGGGCTACTGTCCTCAATATTTTGTATAGAATATGACACTTAGCGACATTCGTATGGAGATATATCCTTTCCCCGATAAAGAACTTTGTAACAAAGTGAATAAAGTCGGTTTCGGTCCGTCGGAGTGGGGAGCGTCAGGTTTTTTTTCGTTACGGAATTTCTGGATTCGGTCCCCGCGCTCAAGGCCCGCGATAGAAGCTATGCAATAGCTTAAAAAAAAGGTGGCAAATTAAACTATTTTGTCCTTATTAACTATTTACCTAGTAGTTATTTTAATTTTAATATTTATATCCCGGTATCCCTACAATTTATATATTTATTTATTTAAAACTTTATTGCACAAAAATAAAAGTACAAATGGCGGACTTAATGCCTTAAGGCATTCTCTACCAGTCAACCACTGGGCCAAAAAGAGAGGTTTGCTAGGTGCAGGCTGTAGAAAATATTAAAATCATGTCACAATTACTAATATCTAATTAACACTAAATAATACATATAAAATAAACTTACTGTTGAAGTATTGGCTGGTATAGGTTGCTATGCTACCTATATGTTTATTGTTTGATGTACAATCAACCGTCAATCATTCTGTTTTGCTATCTGAATAAATATCACTAAATTCCACTGCGACTCTTGTGTTTCTTTAGAGGTTATGGGCCCAGGACGCTTCCACTGCGGATGGCATTAGAACACTCTGGTATGAAGCTTACCTCGGAAAATGTACGTCAGAAGCTGTTACAAGAGGATTCCAGTCAGAGTTCTTCGAATGATTCCTCGGTTGCGAACTCGGCGTTAGTAGCAAGGAAACATGGTCAGCATTCAGTTATGAAGCTCAAGTGCTTTAGGTGTGGCCAGAAGGGTCACAAGAAGTCAGATTGCCCGAAGCTGGTAAAGGAGTTAGACGGAGAAGGCAAATCAACGGTTTCTACGAAGTCGAAGAAAGTTGCATTGTGCTGTTCACTGTCCGTACATGATTCCTTCAGCCCCGCGGCATTTTATCTGGACAGCGGTGCGTCGTCGCACATGAGTTTTCAGAAGCACTGGTTTAGAGACTTTATGATAACTGATAAGAATGTTGTGACATGTGCGAATGATGACAAATTGTCAAGCGAGGGTAAGGGTGACATTATGGTAAGTCTGAAAGGAGTTTTGTTGCCTATAAAAGATTGTTACTATGTACCCGACTTGAAAGTTAATCTTTTGTCGATATCAAGGTTGGTACAGAATGGATGGAAAGTGATATTTGATAGTGATGGTTGTAGGATGTTTCACCAGTCGATAGGCCAAGTATCGAGTAAGCTTGTGGTTACTGCTAGTGAAGTCTCAGGTATCTATATGTTGGATGAATGTTTTCCTGTTGTAGAAGGGGCTTTGGCTACAGTTCAGGCTGAGGACTCGTTGGCGCTTTGGCATCGGAGGCTTGGGCATGTAAATCTGGGAGATTTACGCAAGCTACCACAGATCGATCTTGGAGGTAAAGGTGTAATGGAACCATGTGTTGCTTGTATAAAAGGTAAGGCACATAGATTACCTTTTCCAAAGGGTGAAGCAGGACGAGCTACTGACAAATTAGGCTTATTACATGCCGATTTGTGCGGACCAACGTCGGAACGTTCTTACGGGGGTGCTCATTACATGTTTGTCATTGTGGACGATTTCACTAGGAAATTGTTTGTGTATTTTCTTAAGGAGAAGTCACAGACTTTGAACTTCTTTAAGGATTTTGTGACGCATGTGGAGAATGAGACCGGCTTGACAGTCAAACGACTGAGAACGGATAATGGGACGGAATTTGTTAATAAAGATTTTAATGCATTTCTTTACAGCAAGGGAATAAGGCACCAGTTGACAGTTCCCTACACGTCAGAACAGAACGGGGTCGCGGAAAGGTCACTGCGCTCCGTAACGGAGATGGCACGGACCATGCTGATGGATAAAGGCTTAAATAAGAAGTTTTGGGCGGAAGCTTGTAACACAGCGGCATACGTCAAAAACAGACTGCCTCATAGCGCCAATGACGGGAAGATCCCAGAAGAGTTGTGGACAGGGAAGGTACAGAAACTTGATCATTTGCGAGTGTTCGGGTCAACGGCTTATGTGCATGTTCCAAAGGAGAAGAGAAAGAAATGGGACGCTAAGGCAAAGCAGTATATTTTCGTCGGTTATTGCGAAGATACTAAAGGTTATCGCTTTGCAGATCTTAGCAACCCTAGACAGATTATTACAGGTCGAGACGTTACATTTATTGAAGGTTCCGATTTAAAGGCGTCGGAGACTGGTTCAAAGGTGGAGTTGACATCATCTCAGACTTTGCATACAGTCCATGCAAAGAAGACAATGCGATTGTATGGGAAATCGATCCTTCTTCTAAGGTGGTTCCATGTACGTCAATGGCAGAGGATTCTTACTATGAAGACACGGTAGAAAGCTCGGACGTAGCTGGAGTACAAGTAGAAACTAGCGCAAATACTGCTCGTACAGCTGAGACCGAAGAGCCCAGTGAAGTTTCTGGACAAGAACCTGTCGTTGAAGATCGTACTGCAGGAACTAGTGCAGCTGATGTGCTGAGCGAGGTAGAACCTAGGGATCCTTATCCTCTAAGGAATAGGTTACGTGACGCGCAAAGCGGATTCTATTGCAGAGGTACTTGCGATGTAGAGGAAGAACCACGATCATACAAGGAAGCATTACAAAGACCTGACAGTCATGAGTGGCAAGCAGCAATGGAACGGGAGTTAGAGTCCATGAAGGAGCACGACGTTTGGAAGGTAGTTGAAAAACCACCAGGAGCCAAAGTTGTTGGTAACAAGTGGATCTACAAGCACAAGTATGATGCTGACGGAAACCTGACGTACAAGGCAAGACTTGTTGCAAAAGGCTTCACGCAGTCGTACGGTGTGGATTACTTCGAAACATTTTCACCCGTCGTAAGAAGATCGACTCTAAGGTTATTGTTGGCGTTGGCTGCTGAAAATGATTTAAAGGTACATCATTTCGATGTAAACACGGCGTTTCTAAATGGTGATTTACATGAAAAGGTTTATATGCAATTACCGGAGGGTTTTGACGGCAAAGGTCAGAACGTGTGTTTATTGCAAAAGGCGATATACGGCCTTAAACAAGCTAGTCGCTCGTGGAACGAAAAAGTCAATGATGTTTTGTTGACAATGTCATTTCGACGTTCTGAGTTTGATAGCTGTTTATATTTTAAAGACGATATTTTTATATGTCTTCACTGAGCATATAATACAAGAGACGGAACTTTATAGTAATCTTTGAATAGACATTTGACATGTCATTTGAGTTTGACAACTCCAATAATCATGATTTTTTATGCATAGCCGACGGATATGTTTGAGAAATGATAAGGCCAAGCATGCAATTACATTTTTTTGTCGTAGTGCGTGCTTGGCCTTAAATAGTATGAATGCCTGTGAGCCCAGTAATACCAACATTTTAATGCCATTGTTTTGGTATGTTGGTTAACATATTTTGTTCAGTTTTGACAGGATTTAGTTGTCCTATGTCCATTAATAATAATGTAATTATGTATCTTTTTTTTCGCGAGGTTGCTAATAATCTGCTTTCGGGGTTTGAGACTCTCGCTAAGCCGAAGATTCAACTTAGTTCTTTAAGTTTGAATGCCTTTGCTTTCTCAAGTCTTAATATACCTAAGCATGAGAGGCAAACAGAGTAACTTTCCTGGATGAAAGAAGTAGTAAGAAACATGATGTGCATTTAGCAACAAAATTTGTCCCCGTTTCGTGACTCGACACGCTCTCTACGCTGAAAATTCCACTTGGGAATTTAAGTTTGCTTTCTGTTACGTCTCATCGTCTCAACACTCAATATCAATAAAATATTATAAGTAAATAAATATTGTGGGGCAATATTCATTTTTTTATTTTATTTTATATAATCAACAGACAAAAAAACTTCCCTTGTATATCAATTATATAAGTAGTAGGTAGTTTGAGTTACAAAGGAGCAAAACGATATATATGTAGGTACAGCGAGAGCATGACGCTCTTTTACAGTGTCGCAGATGTCCACACCACGACACGATTGTGTACCTACTGTGGAGGAACTAAATTAAATTAAATAATCATTTATTTCCGAGAGCTTCCATGTCATGTTTGTTGTATAATTATTATTAAGTATCTTATCCTATGTTAGTAACAATTAATAATGTAATCAATAAAGGCGTAGGGATGTGACGACCCCATCGCCCACTGGTTTCAACCGGTGCAATCAGTCAACGCAGGGCAGCTCGTGGCGAGTTGTTGGGGAGTAGCGACCCCACGTACCTGAGCGCTCCTGGGGGACTCCGTCGTCCGACCAAGTCTTCCGCCTCTGGCTTGCCTTAACTGGCCAGAGTGGGGTCGCGAGAGCTCTGTTCTCGAGATGTGGAAACCTAAGAGGCGAGTTGGCTATATGTATAAAGTCCAGTGACCCCTTTCTACCCCCAGCCCAAGGGCAACACCAGTATGAACTGGTGTTGCCCTTGAGCCATCTGCCGGAAATAAAATTGCTTACCATTTTGTTAGGCAGACGTCAGATTTTACTCTCGATAACCCCGTATTTAGTCCACCACTTTCACCAAATAGTCCAGTATATTTTTGATTCCATTAAATTTCATATACCCCGGCGGGTGCTGCCTCTGCGTGCGAACCATGACTCGGGCAGGTGCAAATCCCGCTCGGTGTACCCCTTTAAATTTCATTAAATTGTCGAAAGGACTGCGTGTTGACTTCGGCTACGCGTACGCCTCCCAAATGTCCGGAATACCATTGTTCCGTGATGGGAAAGACATAATCAATATTAATTATACAGCTAAGAGTGAAGTAGCGCGTCAGCGAACATAAGTACCTACCCAATATTAAGCTTATCCGGGAGTACTGGTTATCTAATTTGACCCCTCGCGCCTTTAAAACCAGTACCTAACGATTAGAGGCACTATACTCGTACTTCAGGCCGTGAGCCTCCGTATATGGCTCGAACACACTCAGTAGCGTCCTGAAAGCACTGATCGACGGCCTCAGCAACATCAGTACCTATAAAATTACCTTCATTTTATTGGTACAAGAAGGCCTACCACGAACCACGAACGAAGTTTCACCTCTCTATCGCACTTGAGTGAGTAATCACAAGTGCGAAAGGGAGGTATACTTTCGTTCGCGGTTCGTGGTAGGCGCTAAGATCAATTCACGAAAGCTGGCGCGAAATGTCTATGAAATTAATGACAGTTTCATACATTACATATAAGTATCTACCTATGTTGTCACATACTGTAAACCTACCTATTATAAACCTAAAGGTATACCCATGTTTCAGGTAAAGAAAAAACAAACATCATTCATAGCAATATATTTCTGATTAATCAATGCATATTTACATTTCAAGTTAATGATTGTAAAACATAGTCATGATCATATAAATTACTGTGATATGCAGTCATATCACAGTAATTTATTTTCACTTCTCCTATCGGAAAACAAGTGTTTTGTAGCCCGTTTATAGGTATCAAAACTGCATTTAATTCCCTTTCAAGAAGTTTTGTTTAATCTTTCATTTCTGCCCTACTTACAGGGAACAAAATTGAATTTTGCTCCCTGTTATCAATTTTGTAAGTTGGTAGCAATGCACGGTATAAACATTACCGATGACCGAAAATAAAATAGTACATTACCTAACTAGTGCGGTAAAACAAAGAAAGGCCGAGATCGCAGATGTTAGCGACCCGAGCTGCAAGCGAGGGACGTAAATATGCGATCAAGGGCTTTATTTATTACCTCACGTGTTAGGTTCATCATTTTATGCATACACTTGGGCAGAAATCGGCTTTTTCCGTACGCACTAAAGGCACTTTATGGCCAGGTGTGGCATAAACAATGTTTTTGGAGCGCGTTAAAGCGGTTATTAGACGGCGCGAATTAGTCGGGTCCGATCTGTCGTGTACCTTGTCCCTTCGAAACCTTCTTACGGTTCCCAAAATTCCCTTACTGTACTACTAGTATCCAGCCCGATATATGATCGAGCCCGATGAAGCGCACCATCTAATACCGGGTTCAAGAATAATAAATGTAGATATCATATACAAAGTGAAAACGGCGGGAAAAATGCGTTTTTTTCTAATAAAAAAAATATTATTCCACTGAAACGTACAAGACGAAGTACAAACAACTTTGATCTTTTTTAATCTATTCGGTCTTAATTTCACGAATAAGGTTAACAGAAAATTAATTCGTCCATTAGCAGTGATGAAATATTAGCTCCAGTGTTACAGCAACAAGTCATCCAGTAACCTGCTCCCGGCAAAAATAAGGATTAAATTAAATAAAAGCCTATGAAAACTTTTGTACATGAAAAACAGCTAAATGAGTGAAATCGTTTATTTCATATATTAGCATATTTCTCGCCATAAAAGTAAGTAAGTACATACCTACTTAGTACTTAAACTCCAATTTAAATCAATGTTTTTCTTTCTGCTTTTCTATGTGTAGGTACAGTGTGCTTACCATTTGCTGTAAGTAGTCGGAGGCGTTAAGAGACTGAGCGTTTCTAAAGTATGTCCGTCTCGCTCCTGCCAGAGTAGTGGGAGGAGCAAGCCGGACATACTTTAGAAACGCTCAGTCTGTAACGCCTCCGCTTACTTACTACTCATGGTAAGCACACAGGAATCGGCACAGGCCTTTAATAAGAAACGTCTTTTGCAGTAAGTGATAATTTTCGGAGTCACTGCATGGTGCATATCGAGGATTGAAATTATTAAATACTATCGTAGACTTGGAACATCAAACACCAGACCGAAGAAGATACTAGAATAGAAAATCAAGACTAATTTCACCGCCCATAAAAAAAACTAAGCAAAAATGCACAACTTTCATAGTAAACTTTTAGCACCTATTTTATTTTGATTTGTTTTTTACTTATCTAATAAAAATTAAATGTTAACATGCGCATGTTAACATTTAATTGCCTATCTCGTTTTAATTTATGTTGATTCAATAGGAGAAGTGAAAATTAGAGTGTAGGATCCAGGAGAGGGCTATACTAGGAGTCTCTCTGCGAGACCGTATCAGAACTGAGGCCATCCGCAGCAGAACCTAAGTAACCATTATAGCTATCCGAATCGCTAAACTTAAGTGGCAGTGAGCGAGGCATATTGCATGTAGAACCGATGGCGGAAAGGTTCTCGATTGGCGACCGCGTACTGGAAGGCGCAGCGTGGGTAGGCCCCCCATAAGGTGGACTGATGACCTGGTGAAGGTAGCAGGAGTCCGCTGGATGCGAGTGGCACAGGAACGGTCATTGTGGATATCTTTGGAGGAGGCCTAAGTCCGGCAGTGGACGTCTTTCGGCTGAAATGATAATGATTACATACATTATAATAAGTTCTAATTTATGTATAAATGATTTGAATTTGAATTTTTTGAATTTGATGTTTATATTTGTTTCTGCATATTGTAATTCACGAACTTATATATTACCCATAAGAAAGTAAGGGCAACGTGGAAGCAGGATGTTTGGGACCTCGTTTGCCAAAAATGTCGGATTGATAAGATTGTTGACTACCTTCTCTGTCGTCCAATGTGAAAATGATCGAGTAAACTATTACAAGACCTATCAATTTATATGAAAAACTAGGTAGCGGCACACAAATTCGGTTGTAATATCATTACCTACCATATGTTTTTAAGTTATTTATTGAGTAAAACCGCTGTAATATATGGACGGACGGAAATATTATTGTTTATTTGTCGTCACATCTTCATTGCAGGCAGCCACAAAACATGTACTAAAAATAAAAATATTGATTTGTACCTATATTATATGGTTTAATTTCTATCTTTCCGAATGTACCTACAACCTACCATAGTAAATGTATGAAAACAGTTTTCTTTAATTTCTGGGTTTTTTGTACATTACCGAAAGTTGTCCCCAAGTAACTTGTTGGCTTATAAGTAGCAATACTATTAATAATAATAAAAATTAGCTTAAGACGCGTGTAATATATATATGTGTACATGTGTACCATTTTTTTGTGTAAAGCGCCTGCATGTTTTGTGGCTGCCTGCAATAAAGATGTGATGTTGCCATTTCAAATAAGCAGGCGTTTATTTTATTTTTTTTCAATTTCATATTACTCTTTAACGACTGTCTGAATTTGTTTGTACTTCATACATGTGGAAGCACAACTAACCTTAGGCAGTACACTAACTCCTGACGTATACCCAGCTCTAATTCTTGATGTACACCCGCCATCCTGACGATCACGAATATTTGATCGGGTTGCGTGGAGATATTTTTTTTTTTTTATACTACGACGGTGACAAACAAGCATACGGCCCGCCTGATGGTAAGCGGTCACCGTAGCCTGTGGACGCCTGCAACTCCAGGGGTGTTACATGCGCGTTGCCGACCCTTTAAAAACTTTAACACTCCTTTTTTGAAGAACCCCATATTGTAGTCCTGTAAATCGAACACGCAAAATACCTTAGGAGAATTATTTTTTTATTACACCTGCTAGAACCTATTTACGTATACATATATATATATGTATATGTAGGGCTATTGCCAACAAAATTTACACAAACTGATTATTATTATGTATCTCCGTTTAAAAATATCGGGTCTTTCGAGCCCTCATTTATAGGGCGTACCTATAACTCCAACAAATCCAAGAATTACAGACCGTTTCGGGGAACTTTACTATAATACGGAAAAAGAAGTATAGGTAGGTATTGAAAGCTTTCAAAGTAACCTCTATGTTTTCAAGTAAGATTTACCTATACTTACCTATACATGCCTCTGTGATGTTGATGATTCAGTACCTTTTTTTGCATAATATTATGTTCTATTCCTCCAAAAGGTTTATAAAGCACAGTAGAATTCTTCTGGTCTGTGTTGATAAGTATTGGCGACATTTATGCTTCTGTGGTAATTATTGTGTACATGTGCCAAGTTACACATATTCAAGGGCTCCGTAAAGAGTCAATCTAAACAAATAAAACAATGTTGTAATACAACTACGGAGAACACTTACATATTTTAGTCACTCCGCCCTACGCGCGTTTTGTCCTACTGCTGAGTCCTACTACGCTGTCAACGTTGTCGATAGGACTAAACGGAATAGTTAGTAGGACTAACCGGAATTATAATTAATGTTTATGATTATACATGAAAATTGTTAACAAGTTTAGGACGAATGTTTCCACGATTAAATGGCAAGGAGTAGAATAAAAATGTTTTTTGACTTCGATTAGGTTTTGATTCGTTTAAGGAAAGAGCGGTTTACACATTTATATAAAACTATAAACTCGTCTTGGAAGCGCATGTAGCCGTGTATATGCGCGCCTATTGTCAAACACGCACTAGTTTATATCAAGTATATTAGGTATGCATGTGTGGTGAAACGGTCACGCGTTGACGCGCTTCTTTGATCGTATAAGCGCATGTTGATACTGACTCACGACTATGGCTCAAGGAGTTATAGTAACACGCTGGAGTAAGCTCGTTAGCTCGTGTACGCGTGTGTCGTGAATTTTATTTAACCGCAAAATGTATTGCGTGTGTTAATGCGTGCCATAACTACCGATTGAGATTATTGACCGAAAACCCGTCGATTATCCAGCCGAGGACCTATTTAGAAAGCACCGTGTCTTAACTCTGCTCTGCTATTAACAGCGTGCAAATTCGTGAGATCAACCCTGCGCAATTATAAAACTTGCGGCGAAATAAACCCAAGACCGTCGCGGAGACATGACATCCTAGTACCACCTCGCCGACGCCTCGCGAAGGCCCGTGCGGTGCGATGATGGACGTTGCCGGGGTTAACCTATATAATTGTACCTATCCCTACCGACAACCTACCTAAACAAGTTAAAAAAGCTGTTATTGGAGTCAGCATTTTACAAAATAAACGAGTTTCAAAGAAATCGTCGCCCCCACAAGTAACACCTATCACCTATGTACCTAGTACCTAATATAGTTTTTATGATTATGTGTACTATGAATTGTAAGTAAGTGTAGTGCATGCATACGATTAATTTATTATGTAATGACTTGTAAACTTCCTTGTATTTTACCAATAAATAATCTGAATCTGAATTCAGAAATGTAATTGCTGCCGAGAAAGGAACCGACTATATTGGCCGTGTCCAGGATTACTGCCTTCTGCATCTGACCCTTGATCCAGCCACCTAGCGAGCGTCTCTCAAAATGTTGGTCGAGACTCTTTGTTATGAGACCGTTCGCTGAATCGACTATCGGGACAATGATCGTCGAGCCAACATGGCGGTTATTCCTAATACAACTGCAATACTGCAACTTACCCTGATAGTAGAAATGTACCTATGTGCCTGTAGAGTTGCAAGCGCTTATGGACGCAATCACCGTATTATCAATCAGGCACACCGTAACTTGCCACCGGGCGCACCGTTACTTTTTTTTATACGAGGAGTGGCATAAAAAACATACGGTTTAGCTTATTGCGTTAAAAATGTTTAAATACTTCATTTTAATAACTATGATTACTCAAAGTTGTAATTAATGCATTCCGGTTAGGCCTACTTGACTATTCCGTTTAGTCCTATCGATAATTTTGACAGTAATAGTAGGACTAAACGGATTTTTTTCCGTTTAGTCCTATTAGTAGAACTCAGCAGTAGGACAAAACGGCATTCCTCGCGCGACAGCTACTTATCCAGTCCAGACTATAATCGTTGGGCTGCCAATTCAGCAGTAGATTAAAAATACCTATATCCATTATTTATATTTTTTGGGCGGTAATACTATTTTTCGCAAGAAAAACAGGATGATTATTTATGATTATGTACAAACGAGAACAGATCCTGGCCAAACTATAACTGGATATATGTACGAGATTGCAAAAATATCATACACATAACTAGCATGCTTGTTGTATCGTAGGCCAAATGCGGCATGATCTTTTTGGATGCTTCATAACACTTACAAATTTTACAAATAGGTACACAATTACTACCTATAGTCAGTCACTTTTTAGCCTTCCCATATTATTTTCGGACAAAATTATATTCGAAATGTTGTGAATTAGGCCAAATTATATATCTTCTACATAAAATTACTTATAGGTAGGTACTTACTTATTTGGCTCTGTGATCAAAAATTAATCTTGGCCTCCGAAATGAGAGCACGCCATCTGTCCCGATTGAGCGCAGTTTCCAGCCACGAATCGTCATGAATTCAACGCAACTCCGTCCTCTCGACATCGCACGAGCGGTACGTGATACGCCCAATAGGTCAACGGAGAAAAGTCGGCGAAAATAGATGTTACCAAAATCTGTTATGACATAAGCGTTCCGGAAATCAAAGCCAAATAGAAGGAACCCGGAAAGTTATATGAGACATACTATTCCTTGTGACCCTATTTAGAGTAACTGTAAGTACAATTAGTATAAGTCTAAGCAGGTTTTTCCTTGACCGATACTGGTAAATATCAAATGATATTTCCTACATAGGTAAGTTCCGAAAAAAACATTGGTACGAGCCGGTGGGATTTGAACCCGAGAGCTCGGACGCTTTACCGCTTGGCCACCAGTACTTTAGGTAGGTAGAACAAAAAATAAAAATGTAGCTCCCTGGGAGGCTAGAGGTGTGGTCGCCGGTGACAGACGGTTATCAAAACTTCATTTTGCTGATGACATCGTTTTCTTTGCCTCTTCCACCGCAGAACTACAGCCAATTCTCCCAAGACCTGCGCAACGCAAGCCTTCAAGGTGGACTTCAGATATATCCTAATAAAACTAAGGTGGTAACCAACAGTACAAAACGTACCTAGGGTGGAGGTAGACGGGCAGATTATACACTATTGACGCATATACGCATACGCACTATATACGCATTTTGCAGTTAAAAACCCGCAATGTCGTTGGCGAAAAAGCTGTTAGGCTCAAATGGGACTGGGCAGGCTGCGTCTACCGCATGAATCCGGACAGGTGGGCAAGTAGTGCCACCAAGTGGATCCCGCAAAATAATATATATTTTTTTTCAATTTTAGCTCATAGTCTACAGAGGGTTGTCCGCTAGTTAAAAAAGTATCCAACTTACAGCTTTTTGACGCAGGAGATTGGCTTTTAGCATGGGCGAGTTCTAAAACATGAAAAATTATAGCATTAATAACTAAAAAGACATGTAATAAGAAGACTGAACCCGCGCAGCGTTATGCCGGCAGCTG
The DNA here is from genome assembly GCA_949128165.1 of Lathronympha strigana. Taxonomy (NCBI): domain Eukaryota; kingdom Metazoa; phylum Arthropoda; class Insecta; order Lepidoptera; family Tortricidae; genus Lathronympha; species Lathronympha strigana. The sequence continues at coordinate 4,961,151 of OX421907.1, read as the reverse complement.
TATTATATCTTCTTTGTGATGTAGCGTTAACTGGACATGACATGAGTACCTATGAAAAGTAGGATCACAATATTATAAATTTAGGGCCCGGAATTTTGCGTGCGTGTGCGGTTTTTGAAAAGTCATAGGGAGAACACCAATGTTTGTCACCAATTTCTTGTCACTATATAGCTTCGTCCCGTAGCCCCGTGCCCATGATGGCCCATTGTGAGGAGCGGCGATTACAATTATTATCAATCCCAGTTAACGAAACATAAACATACATTAGTGCATTCATAGTATCAATTTCAAATTGTTACCTCTACGCGTTCCTTAGATAAAGGAGGTTTGACAGACAGGCGGACAAGCGGACAGACGGACTGACGGACAGGCGGACGGGCACTAAAGTGATCTTACAAGGGTTCTGTTTTTTTTCTTTGAGGTACTCTAAATATAGGCATCAAATCTAATGTAAATGTCGCGCTTCATATATTTATCCATCATTAAGAAAGAAGCGTTTAAGCCCCGGGTACACATTTCAGAGGCGAATAATACGATTATTGGGATTATATTAAACAAAAAAAGACACACTGCAGAAACGAGATCGTTTTTTAGGCTTCCGTAGCCCCTAGCCAGAATGGCGAAAACGGAAGCCTTATAGTTTTTTCACAATCATTTGCATGATAGTCACCATATTTGTGTTTTCTTTCACAAAATCATGTATTTTACTAGTCATATTCGACTAAGTTTTTTACGAGTCATCAAAATTACTTGTCCTCTAAGTAGATTGCAAAAAAGGAACATAGTAAGTTTCTATCTATTGGTAATTCGTAATTATGTATGCAACAACGCATACGAATATTTATTCCATATTCATGCAAGCTTTTATTGCCGACTGTACTTTTCTTTACACGTACCTACAACTTATGGTTATCAAGACAGATCTAAGAAATCCTTTCCTTAAAAAGTTCCTACGGCCATCTTCTGTACCTATCCATCATCTGACCAGCTCGATGGTGTCATTGTGTTACCCAACATAAGCGGATTCTTCTGTCGGTATTACTAAAAACCCCGTCGACAATAGTGGGATAGAAAATGCTACTAAATGTGCAACAAAAAATGGAGATTTAGCGCTCTAATCGATTCTTTCAGTGGTTTCCACGGACGTTACAGCACCCTTCTTTTTGGGAGCTAATTGGAGCTAAAACAATTCTCCTACACTCACCATGTTTTGGTAGAATTTGTTTAGTAGATTCCTGGGCAGGCTATTAACTGCTGCAGCATCACTACCTGGGGTTTGGTCTGAACATAGTAATAAACATTAATCAATAACAAACGGGAAAACAATTCACCCAATGCCTTACAATCACTATCAATCCCAGTCAACGAAACAAGCATACATCAAGCATTAGTACATGGTATCAATTTCAAATTGTTACCTCTACGCGTTCCTTAGATAAAGGAGGTTTGACAGACAGACGGACAGGCGGACAGATGGACGGGCGGACGGACAACAAAGTGATCCTACAAGGGTTCCGTTTTTCCACTAGCCAGAATGGCAGCCTTGTAGTTTTTTCACAATCATTTGCATGATAGTCGCTCTATTTGAGTTTTCTTTCTCAATATACATGATATTCGTACGTATCTGGCATGTATTTTACTAGTCACATTCGATTAAGTAATTTATGAGTCATCACTCTGAAAATATTCGATTGATCACATTTTTGTTCAAAAAGTCTTCACTTTATTTTTAAAGACCTATCTGATGATGTGCCCCGAGTACATAATTGCCAATTTTTTTTGTAATATTTAGTTACATGTCTCCTTAAAAATATTTTTTTTCGCTATTAATATGCAAAACTAAGTAGCTAAAATAAACTTCTGGTTGTAATATCATTAAGTACATTAATTACCATATGCTTCATGCTTCTCTGTTACTGAGTTAAACCGCTGTGACATACGGACGGACGGACAGGCAGACAGACAGACAGAGAGACAGACAACTGACGCTTCATACTAAAAATCTCGAAAGTAAAAATAACGAAAATGCCATAGAAAACCAGTCCCGGGAGCAAACCCTAACCCTACATAATCATACGCAAATTAATAAAAGAAATATAATAATTAAAAACCCAACTGCGGAATGGATACCCCGGACAGCGTGTCACGTGTGTGAGCATGGCCGAACTGCCGTGACTGTAAGGCTTAAGATCGAAAAGAGCTAGATGCTGATATTACCTTTTCTGTAATAGCTTGCTACATGTAAAGGAAATTCTTCAAGCTGTTGGTCGCTTAGGGGGTTTTTAATGGTACTTATCGCATTTTTATGCAGTCTGTTTCTTTTTTATTGATTTATTGAACATTATGAACCCATTTTGTTATGCTTCTCAATTGGTAAATGGACCTATTCAGGATCGCCAACCACTCAAATCCACTTTCGGCATCTGAAAAATATAAAAAAAACCGGTTACGAGCGAGTCGGACAAACAGTGCGCGGCAATTTTACGGCTTTCGGATTTTTTCCTGTACTTGTGCTACAAGATTTTGCTTATTACTTTTCGTGAATCTAGCTTAACCTGTGGGAAATGCGACATAAACAGTCGTATCTCTTGAACGCCTTAAAGTCGAATTTTTTTTTCAGCTTCAAGGGACCATTGGCCTCAGTACACGGTATACATTTCAACTTGTTACCCCTTTGGCTTCTCAACTGGGATAAAAGATCTTGACAGACAGACAGACAGACAGACAGACAGGCAGACAGACGGACATACGGAAGGACGAACGGACGGACGAACAGGCGGGCGGACAACAAAGTGACATTAGAAGGGTTCCGTTTTGTTTCCTTTTAGACGATACCCTAAAAATAGAAACAAAATTTAAACATAAGTTCTAATTTATTGGTTCGGCATGGCTTGTACTTTAAGCCAGCAGAATTCCGCGGCAACATAAAATAAAAACACTTATGATGCTCTCCGTCTATGCACAAATCAGAACCAGGATCAACCGATAACCAAACTAACTTATACATTTAGCTCCTTCAATATAAAGATGTTCATATTATTTGAATGATTAAAATCTTTATTTCAATATGGATTTACTCAAGTTAGAAGTTAAGTGGACACATAATAATGTAATATTTATCAACCGTAAATAGCATGGTCTCGGGTTTAAAGCCCGGCTCTAAATGTTGGAACGATTTGCCTCCACCGGTAGTTAATTGTACGTCCCTGGCGGTTTTCAAAAAACAGTGTAAGGCTTATTTACTGGACAGCCAAAAGGAAGTAACTTTCACGTTTTGTTGACAGAGGTAAATATTGTATAAGCTACCCATCACAATTATTCTTTTTCTTTTTTGGTTTGTAATTTTGTTTCTAGGTTAATGAGAATGTAACCCTGTTGTATATTATTTTAAGTGCGCCAATGTAAATTCTGCTACTGCATGTAGTTAGATTAAGTTAAGGGGGTGGCAGAATAACAGCGTCTGTGGCCTGAACCTATAAGGCCCTAAGTGTCTGAAGGGCTTACGGCACAGACACAAGCTGAGCCATCTCCATTTCGGTTAGTTTGTGTTGTATATGTCAAGTGTATCTTTTTACCATGTAATGCAAACTTCTTGAATAAACGTCTTATTATTACTATTATGTCTGGTACTATATTCGCCGGTATCTGTCTTGCTGCCTGCATATAGCCTTGTATTGCAAAAGAGTGATGTGTTCGAAGCCCCGGTGGCAGCACATCCCAGTACAGCAAAGGCTTGCGGTTGCAGAACTTCATTGCACTTAACCAACAAATTATTTCACTGCACACTTACCACTGACAATGTAATTTCATGAAAAAATGGCATATGAACTCAATCCCTTTCCCGTTGCGGTTTGACAATACCTATCTAATGTTTATTTTATTACCTACGAATTGGAACTAACCTTCGCTTGGATTCCGAGATATAACTGTGATAATCTAATACTAACAGTGTATTTTAAACTTTTTTCTGCTCCCGTAACATGTATGACTTTGCCGCGACCACCCTGGGTATGAAAGAAACATTGCACGGCCCCCTACCCGCCGCTAATTGTAACCCGAGTGGGTTTTTAGTGTTTTTTGCGAGTGATCTAATATAATATAATATAATGCGAACGCATTCAGGGATTTCAACTTACCTATTTTCATCCGACGAGATAGTAGTATAAAATATGTCTCTGCCACCTTTTTCTTTTTTCTTGCATGTAGAGCATTTTCTAAAGTTTCTGCTACTCCCAAATTTATTTTGAATATCGCACTGCTAATCTGCTATTGATAATATGAATATATTTTAAGTAGCGCTCCGCTCCGACAACGAATTCAACGATGTCAAATACTAAACAAAACATGGCGATGACATTTTAAAAGTTTAGTTTATCTCTCTCTCTCGTGAGTCTATTATGTTGCCTACACTGAAGATGATTCACCCATACAAATATTCCTAAAAAGAGAGTTTCCAGAGACTGTATGTCTTTATGTGGATGATTTTATAATATTTTTTGAAAATATTAATAGTAAAATGCAATTGTTGAGCGGATTGCGGAAATACTTCAAAGTGAAGGATTTAGAGGAAGCTCGGCAATGTTTAGGCATGAGTTTAGAACGAGGAAACGAAGGTACGTTGTTCCTACATCAGATGAAGTTTATCGAAACCGTTCTAAAGGACCATGGCATGGATCAATGCAAACCGGTGAAAACTCCATTGGAACTGGATCTGCATAAGATTTTGGCAGATGGGGGTGGTGAGGAGTTGAATCGCCAAGAACAATTACGATACCAGTCGTTGGTTGGTGCATTGAATTACCTAGCCTGCAACACGAGACCCGATATCTCGGCGGCTGTGAGCTTCTTAGCTCAGTATAATTCATGTTGCCGAACTATACACATGAAGGCGGCTAAGCGTGTTCTACGTTATATGAAAGGAACTTGTGGCTTAGGCCTTGTATTTCGGAAGTCGAAAGGTGAACGTAACATTCATTTAATTACAGGTTACGTCGATGCTGACTGGGGAGGCGACATTAAAGACAGAAAGTCTTATTCGGGCTACATGTTTAAAGTAGGACCGAATATGATATCCTGGGAGTGCAGAAAGCAGAACTGCGTGTCCTGTTCATCAAGTGAATCGGAATTCGTTGCATTATCTGAAGCATCCAAGGAAGCTGTATACCTCCAGAGGTTAGTGAGTCGTGTGTGTAAGAACGGGAACTCTAGCAGTGTCAAGTTGTTTGTAGACAACCAGAGCGCCATGGCGATGGCACATAATCCTATTGCTCACCGGCGAACGAAGCATATTGACATTAGGTATCATTTCGTTCGTCATTGCGTCAGTGAGGGTTTGGTTCAGTTGGAGTACATCCCAACTGAAGATAACCTGGCCGATGTCTTAACTAAGCCATTGCCCCGCGTTAAGTTTGAAAGGTGTGTGTCTGGTTTAGGTTTAGACTTGAGTGCTTGATGGTGTTGTGGGTGTTCTCATGATGGATGGTTGCTTGAGAGGAAGTGTTGAAGTATTGGCTGGTATAGGTTGCTATGCTACCTATATGTTTATTGTTTGATGTACAATCAACCGTCAATCATTCTGTTTTGCTATCTGAATAAATATCACTAAATTCCACTGCGACTCTTGTGTTTCTTTAGACTTACACATATACTTTATATCATATACATACATATATATAAGTGTACCTACTATAAAACATCACGAAGATTAATCAATCACGTAACTTTAGAAAGTAAATGCTTGCGAAGCATGTGCTTGAAGGCGAATTTGCTCTGAGCATTTCTGATATCGAGAGGCAGGTGATTCCAAAGGCGCATTGCCTGAAGAGTGAAGGAATTTACCATGAAACTGGTGCGATGTGGGAGGATGAAAAGCTTAAGGCTGCGGGACGTACGGATATCGCAACCGGGACGAGAAGCAACAAATTTAAAATTTGATTTGAGATAATCCGGTGTGAGAGGATCAAAAAGAAGGGAATACAGTGTACACAAAAGCCTGAGAGATGTTTGTTTGATGAATGTTTGAGAAAAGCACTATACAAGCCTCAGCCGGAAGAGAGATTGCAGGACTTGTTTTATCAGCGTCTACCACAAACTCGTCCTGCAATCTTTTACTTCACGGCCTCTGCAGTAATGTACTATATGCATGTTTTTTATAAAAGTTGAACATTTGATATTTATTAAAAACCCACAAATTACAATTAACATTAATATCTAAACTTATAAATAAACTATAAATAAAATGTCTCCCCCAAATCACTGCCTAGAGACACCACTCACACTCGCACATTTCAAAGTTATCCACAGAAAATGAAAACCTAAAACATAACCTCAAACTATCCCAAAACAAACATCACATATCACCAAATATCACCAAATAATGTTACTTCAGCTATTGTATTGTATCTCTATAATTATATTTACTATAATTGCAGATATTACTTTAGAAATCATAAACTAAACAATGTAAATAAACAAGCACACTTTTTGTTAAAGCTACATGCCACAGATAAAACAAAAATTATACATAATTTTCGAATTTTTCAAATACAGTGTTTCTGGCCTACGATATTTTAACTTTGCCGCGCTTTTCTACAGACATAGTTCGGTTATTCTAATTGTGTATGACTAATATTTTGTACCTACTTTGCATGGATAAGTATGAATTAATGTGTGGCTGTATAACTTTTTGCCATTGCTTACCGGATAAATAAAAACTTTGTAGGTTTGTTCCTTCTTGTCACCATTATAATTATAGAACCAATGAGACACTGTGATCCAAAAAATCAAAATAATTTAACTAATTCACATTCACGTATGATAATCGCTAAAATAAAGTCCAATAATTCGAAAGAAAAAACTGTACCCCTTAGATTTGTTTCTGGCGTTAGTAAATAAGAATATTGTTGACACTTTGTTCTGCTTGGTACTTACAAGTCGAGAGGAGTCAAGAGGAGTGTATTAGTTTACGACCCTAGGGCCGCGATGCATCGTTTTCAACAACCCACTTTCAGAGCATGAGAAATGAAAAATATTTTTCATATCTCATGCTCTGAAAGTGGGTCATCATTTCTAGCTTCGGGCGTTTAATTTTCCAAATATTTTTTTTCTTAAGGTTTACTAATTTCACTTTTTTATTTCATTGAATGCATTGATGACTTTCATTCCTATATTTTAAAGCCAAGGCCATAAATGACCACATTAAATCGATGTTTTTTAAATAAAAGTTTCTTCATAACTCAACAAGGTCATGTTTAGATGTATTTTAAAAATACACCTGCATTTTTTTCCTCGTATTCGATTTGAAAAGTAGAGTATTCAACTAATTGAGTCTCGGACTTTCGGTCAATCTTCCTCGATCAAAACGGATGCCTTACACCCCTTGGTTAACAATTCTACTAATATTATAAACACGAAATTTTGTAAGTATGGATGTTTGTTACTCTTTCACGTAAAAACTACTAAATGGGTTTTAATGAAACTGTGCAATAATATGGATCAGAATAACACATAGGCTATTATTTTAGAAAGATATTGCGTAGACGAAGTCGCGGGCACCACCTAGTCTACTATATTTACAAGTAATTGCCATTGTTGTTTCTTTGCTAGATTCGAATTAAAACAGTTTATTGCCAGATGAAAGGACCCTGTTTTCAACTCAACTGTTATTTTCCGATATGATATCTAGAATTCAAACTTAGTCAACAGTGGAGTGATTTGTCCCAGTTTGCAAGTTAGCAAACTAGTGCACACTCAAGTACGATACCTATCTCTCCAGGTTCATTGGTACAAGGTGAAACTTTTCGGGCAAATTGAAATTTTGTTAGCAGAACGGTATGCTAATTTCACTTGACAAATCTGCAAACGAAATTGCTTTAGGGGTTTGCTTTGCTTTCCACCCGCGATTTCATTTACGTAAAATCCGTGAAATTATTCTTCTATCGCTTAGTACTCTCACACTTGAATCTCTTCTTTTGTCTCAGGTGTGGAGTTATAATAAAGTCACAAGTTTCCTAATTCATTCAGACTTTTTACGTGAAGGAGCACCAAGGGGCGTCTGGAACGCCCAGAAATATACTTTCGCATTTGTAATAATTAAGCTAATTGCGCAAATACATAATTGTACATACGCAATGCCTTAAAGCATTTTGCACCACTTGACTTTGAGGTTTTAAAGAACTTCTAGAAACTTCGATTTTCATAAGAGCTCCTGTGGTTTAGACGTTGAACGTAGTACGCACCCCAGCTTATACGTATTGTGGAGTAATATGTTAATATATTTATATACCCACATATCATTAACCCTCAATAATGCGTTCGATAAATATGCGCTTTGCACGCATCATGGAGAGCTCATAATATGTGTATATAAATCAGTGTATGTAATTGTAAATAATTAGGCATTGAAAAAACTCGTGTGATGTTATGAAACATCGCTAACGCCTCGTTTCATAAACCCACACTCGAGTTTTAGTGCCTCTGGCATACGGGTTTTATAAAATCATGATGTCACACCATTTTCTCGCTAATGTACTAGCCATCACGTGTTATTGTATGTAAGTGCGACAAGTGATGCATGACACATTAATAACAAATCACAACCATCCTATCCGTGGATGCCGAATACAGACAATATATGTGGCGTAAAATCGGCGCACCTAACGCACTCCCAAAATTGATGCCATAATACATAAAAGGTATTAATCGGGTAATGGACACGGCGATAACCGACGGACATGAGATAGGTTATCACCTACTTAATTGAAAGGCTTTTAACAATTTGGCGGCTGGTGATATCACAAGAAATGCGTTGGTGCTGAATAATTTATGTTTTATCTGAGGGGCTTCAAACGCACTTGACATTGCTCGTGCAAATGCTGACTCACACTAGAACGGGACGGGACGATCTGTCAATTTCCATAGAAATAATCACGTCATAGCTCGGATCGGGTCACGTGACATTTTCTATAGAAACTGACAGATCGGACCGGCCCGGTCTCGTAGCGGGTAGTTATCCTTAATACAGGCAGTTCGGTCAACGTATTGAGAAAAACAGTAACTAATACTTATTGCTTGGTAAATGATAAAAATATTATAGGTCAAAGTTATAGATTTTATCAAGGTTTGACGCATCGTTTTCAAGATGTGAGCAAAAACAAAAAGCAAGACCTTCTTTATCGCTTCCTCCTCGGGCTCAGGTCCGAGGGGTGGGGACTTTTAGTATATTTGTCTCTTAACTGGCCTTAACAATATCCCGTTATCCCGTAGTTAAACTTTATGCTTTCCACTTTCCATCTAAAATCATTATTTGATCAAGTTATTACTAAAGCCTGTGCCGTTAAGAAATTGGTATTACGACAATTTAAATTTCGATTCCAATTTTGGAACACTAAAATTAGAACGTTCTTGTCCGTAAAGTATTATGTGATCGGAAATTTTGCAGAGCGAAATTATAAATGAATAATTTGGAATACTTTAGTAAGCTCAATAAGGCTTGTGTTGATAATACAAGACGTAGGGAGTGTAATAAATATGATAAAGGTAAATACGTAAAATATTAAAAAAAATTAAAAAAAATCTTACTGACTACTAAGCTGTGCCCCATTACGGTTCTCTGGTCCAAAAGTGTCATAAATACCTACTTGCAGCATTGCCGCGCTGCACGGCAAGCGAAATTTGTTGGACCAAATAAGTACTACTTACTTGTATACTTAGAAAACATACATTAGGTAGTTAAAATAAAAATTCGTGTTAAACGCACAAATAAATACCACCATAACTCAAACCTGTTAGTCTAAGATGGTCGGGTTTTTATCGTTTATCGCCGTTGCTGTCACGTTCTAACAAGTATGTAAGTGCGAAAGTGACGCATAGCGTGATAAGCGATAAAATGGCAACCATGCTAACCCTGCTGGGACCGTCTACTTCGTAGACAGGCAGGACGGACAAGCCAAGTAGGTTAGGACGCAGTTAAATGTGTAATTTGTTACTTCCATAACAAAATATAGTTGAAACCGTTTAGAAGTACCTATTACCTATATATTTTAACCCCATTCTTCTTCATAGCGTTCTGAGGTCCGTTTTGGCAACTAATCCCGAGATTCGGCGTAGGCGCAAATTTTACGAAAGCGACTGCCATTCGATCTTCCAATAAGCAGATTAAACTAGATATTATTTGGAAAAGTCCAGTTTCCTCACGATGTTTTCCTTCACCGACAAAGGATTGACAATATAAAATGATATTTCTTCCGTTCCGAAGCCTCATTGGTACCAACCGGGTTTGATCCCATGACTTTCGGCGCAAAAGTCTCACCGCTGGGCCACCAATGCTCGTATTGAAACCCGATTATTAATTGCATGCTATTTGTGAATGTATTTTGATTCTTATATTTGCAAGAGAAGCTTAATTAGAGTTGTTTACCTACTTGGGTCAAAAAAATTCCGATGTTCAGGTCTTTCCTGTAAACTACCCAAAAGTTAAGGGCCATAAAGGATGATTCTCTTACTCAACCCCTACGCACCCATGTACTCCTTTCTACTGATCTGTATGACGAAAACTATGACTATGACTACATACCCATAAGCTGTTAACAATTATCCGCAGGATAAAATCTATAGAGTTCAGCTGAACACTCAAGTTTTCTCTTCTGTGAGCAATAGTTTACTTGTCGGGGTGTAGTAATGATTTTTATCATACAGATTACAGGTCAAATGAATTATAAATTGAAATAGATGTCATGTACTACAGAAAAAGTGACCGAGGCCCCAGTGCTCAGGGCTGGAATCGAATCAGCAACCTCCTACTTTCGCGGCAGATGACCTAACCACTACCCGACCATGACAGCCAGGGTCCCAAATTTTCTATATGCAATCCTTTCTTATTTTAAACGCTTAAGGTGTGTTTCCATTACTAGTTATTTATTATACAATTAGGGTTGAATAAGAAAATCAACCTCTATAAGCCTTGACTCAAATAATAATAAATAATTCAATATTCTGAGACACTCTTACAGGAATCGAGCTAGTCCCACGGGAAGCTCAATAATGCTTGTGTTGTGGGTACTAGACGGCGATATACCTATATAATAGACAGATTCATATAAATACTTAAATACATAGAAAACATCCATAACTCAGCATGAAATACGAGTATTAGTGATAAACCCACAAATAAATGCCCTGACCAGGATTCGAATCTGGGACCTTCGGCTTCGTAGGCAGGGTCACTACCAACTAGGCTTGGATGCCGTTGGGTACCTACTTCACAGAAAAGACCTGAACATCGAATGTTTGTGAGCCTTCTTCTCTTCTTCCTCGGTCCCTCATTGCTGAGGATCGCGACCACATGTTGCTTTCTTCCATTGAGTGCGGTCATGGGCCGTGTGGGCCGCTCGTTGTATACTGCCGCCGACTCTTCTCTTCACCGCATCAGTCCATCTTGTAGGAGCTCTTCCCTGCGCTCTTCTACCACTCATTTGGCCCAAAATGATGTGCTTCTCCAGACCGTGCTTTTTTGACCGCATAATATGTCCGAAGAAGCTGAGAGCCCTTTCATGGCAAATTGTAGAGAGCCTAGTAGTGATTTTGAGCTCGGTCAGGATAGACTGGTTGGTTCTTCTGGCAGTCCACGGTATTCGGAGCAATCTACGCCAGCACCACATTTCAAATGCGTCGATCTTAGTCACATCACGGGCTTTCGGGCTCCAGGTTTCGGCACCGTACGTAAATATTGAAAAGACCAACGCACGGACCAAGCGCACCTTGGTTATACGCCGAATACCTCTGTTCCTCCAGATCTTGTCGAGGTTGGCCATAGCACTCTTAGCCATGCCAGCTCTACGGCGAATTTCATTGGTGAGCCACTTGTCTGTTTTTAATAACACTTATTAATAAAGTTCAAAATTCTCGGAGCGTTCGAAACCATTAGGGATTATTATTTACGAACAAGATGAGGGAGAATTAAATTTTGCTTAAAATGATAGTCACTTCCTCTTAAGAATACTTTGGTGACATTGTTTTAGCTGTCAAGTACCTTTTGACTTTGACGCGGGTAATATACTCTCTAAAATAATTTGTTTGGCTATATAATTTGTTTTGTTTAAAATTGTATTGCTGTGAAGTACGTATTATGTTTAAAATTCATAACCATAATGTGATGATATGATATGATGTTTATTTCTATAAAAACATAGTTCTAGAGTATTAACAAACAGGTCTTAATAATAGTATTGCAATACAGCGAGGAAACGCTGCCTGCGTCTACGGTACAATGCCGAGGGGGGAATATTTACTTTATATTTTATTTTAGTTTTATGTGTTTTTGTTGTTATTGAAATAAAGAATTTTCTTCTATGTGTAAATGTTACAAAAATAAATAATAACAGTTATTTAGAAAAAAAGTTACCTTTGAATAGTTTTAACGATAATAATTATGTGTATATAAATAAAGCAGTGTATGTAATTGTAAATAATTAGGCATTAAAAAACTCGTGTGATGTTATTATGAACAGTAATTTGACTTTTACGCGATAATTTTGAGTAATATAATATGATATTTGTTTTTATTTTCCTCGCAATAGTGAGGTTCCACTCGGTGGCAAAGTTTTTTTAACTCTCATGCTTTTAGACCCTCGTAAAGCTCAAGATTCCAGTTCGATACGCTCGTAACACTCGTGGCTCAATTTTAAAATCTTTCGCTTGCTTCGGTCTCAATATAAGCAAAAGAGTTAAACACCAACTTTGTCCCCATGTATATTAAATAACTATTGTTTTGTCCCCAGGTGGCACAGTTCACAGTGATGTGGGTGCTATTCATATCCATAGTGCTGCTTAACACGTCTGTCATCGCAGCACTCCTCTGCACGAATGCGAGGAAGAGTCGGATGAACTTCTTCATCATGCAGCTTGCCATTGCCGGTGAGTGCCTGCTTAGTAACCAAGTGGCGCAGTTCATGATATAGGTGTTGTTTATATCCATAGCTCTAAAAGTGCATTATTAACCTATGGAGCGGGTAGAAAATGACGGAGCCCGCCCTAGAGCATTTTACTTTCCAAAAGCATTTCTTTCTTAAACATAATAATTCGGTTAAAAATGAATGCATCGTACTATTTCCATTCTGATATTATATTTCCCAAATCCATACATGAATACACATTTTTTTTAAAATAAAAAACTGATCTGACCATGATGTCATGATGTCATGTTTACATATCTAATAAAACCTGTAACCTTTCTTTCCTCGCATTTGGTATGAAAAGTAGAGTATTGAACTCGGGTGAAAAACAATATTTAACCCTTGGTCATCATCAATTTACTAGCGAGTTCCGGAAATAGGATGTATTGCAAGTTGAATTGAAGAAACTTGTCTCGCTCAGTCCATAATAGCCAGTAGTTAGACAATCTTAGCATTAAATCGACTGGAAGTCATTAAGGATTCCTTTCAAAACTTACTCGCTGGACTTAAAGCAGCCTCTATGTATACCAGTGCAAAACTTTTGAGAGTTGACAAAGGCTGACAAAATATTTGAATATTCCATTTATTATAGACATTATATAAAAAATAAGAACTGGGGCCTTAACACGACCCCTTAACGCGATTCAGTTGATGACCTAAACTGAGTCGCTGCCATACAACTGAGCACAGTTAAGAACCTAAACTGAGTCGCGTTAAGACGTCAAAGTATGGCCCCAGTACTTTTGGAGATAACTTTGATACTTTATTGTTTCACTTTTAGTATGAAACACTTTTTCCTACACATATTACATAGAAAATACATCGTTTACATTCTTTCGTTTCCAGTTTGTTTCTTGCCAATATTATTATACCTTACATACCCTACAGAACCAACATTGGACATCATTTGATTTGAATTCAAAGCATGTGAATAACATGCAACTTCTGTTATTCTACAAAATACGGAAAGGATTTGTCCTTTTCATAGTGTATACAAAATGAGAGGCTTGGCATGTAACTTCGGCGATTCATAACTTTTATGCGAAGTAAAGTTAAACCACGTTATCTCTTGCAGGCAAATGAACTGTCAAACATTTAAAGTGTTATTTTATGCGTAAAACTTCTATGGATTATGACGTTTACTTAACATTTTCATAGTCTGTACATCTATACAAACTTAGTCAGACTATGCATCCATTAACGGCCTCCTAGCCTAGTCGGTAGTGACCCTGCCTACGAAGCAGGAGGTCCCGGGTTCGAATCCTGGTCAGGGCATTTATTTGTGTGTTTATCACGAATATTTGTTCCTGAGTTATGGATGTTTTCTATGTATTTAAGTATTTATATGTATCTATCTATTATATATATCGTCGTCTAGTACCCACATCACAAGCCTTATTGAGCTTACCGTGGGACTAGGTCGATTTGTGTAAAATTGTCCCACAATATTTATTGGGGTATAACGTTATTAGATTTTAATTGTAGAATCTCTTTCAGGCAATGTATCAGTAGCTTTATAAGCTCCTCCTGGTATTGTAGAGCAAACCAGCAAGTTTTTGTTTTTATTTTAATACTTTTGTAGGTAGTTTCTTCAAGTAACTTCTTTGATTGACAGGAAGAATTCGCATTCTTTTAGTGCTGTTCAGTGCTGTTGAGGGCTCGAAACGTAGCGTCATTGTGTTAATATCGCAATTAATCCGTTTTGAAGTGTTACATTTCAATCAATAACAATCGCGGAAACAAGATAATAGAAATGTACTAGGTACATATTTCCACTTTTGCATTCTCATTTTTTCCTGTACTATAATATCTACTTAAGTATAACTCACGTTAGACCGGACAGAGGTATGCGTGTCTTTAAAGTAAACTAAGAGCTAAAATTAGCAATGAGTTTATTTCATGGCAAACATTAATGTTGATGTTTGTGTTTACTATCTACCTAATAAATATTAATTCTGAAACCGTTAAAGTATTCCCGTTTGAGTAAGTAACAAGTTAATTAATTTGTTATATAAAATTTCAGTAAACAAATTTGGTGTAAGTACTTGATTTTTGATAGAACATGAATCATCTTGAAAATAAATGCGAAATTGAAAGGAAAGTAAATTTGTTTGTTTTTGTTGAAATTAAATACTTAAGAACGTATTAATCACATTTATTAAAACCACGATCCTACGTAGTTTGTTTTTGTTTTATATACTCGTACTTATGGATAATTCTATGTTTTATAAACATGCATATAAAATCACGTTTGTGTATGGGGTACCCGCCGAATACTTATTTCATGAAATTTTTTAGTATTTGTTGTTATAGCGGCAACAAAAATAGATCATCTGTAAAAAAATCCAGTGTCTAACTATAATGGTTCATGATATACAGCCTGGTGACAGACAGACTGACAGACAGGCGGACAGTGGTTTTGGTAGTAGCGTTTTTTTACCGCATTCTTTGGGTAAGGAACCCTAAAAAGTCGTTTATAATTAAAGGTTTGGTTGTGACAGGTATGAAACCATAAATAACTTTTTCTACTCCAGCACTTATATCTGTCAATAAGATGACTGACAGCGATATTTAAAAAGTATACATTATAACGTTGTCTGTGGTATTCCATTTTTTTTTATGTCTATAGTGGGCACAACATCTTCCCTATTCTGCCACGTTTCTAGATTTTTCTTTTTACGTTATTTTAGCTGTCGTAGAAAAACTAGAGTATGCAGCTCATACTTGGTTCTTAAAACTCTCGGCTCTATTATTACAAAACTCGACTTCGCCTCGTTTTGTAACGGCGACCCTCAAGTTTTAGGCACCCTTATTATATCACTGTTGCATAAACTACTATTGTGTAGGCACAGGTGATAATATAACAAACAACACAGGAAAAATACCATAAAAATATTAAATGTTAGAAAAGTATCAAGAATCTCTCCGACCTTCTTATTGACATACCAAATAAACTAAA
Organism: Lathronympha strigana; assembly: GCA_949128165.1. Lineage (NCBI taxonomy): Eukaryota > Metazoa > Arthropoda > Insecta > Lepidoptera > Tortricidae > Lathronympha > Lathronympha strigana. Next base: position 4,945,242 of record OX421907.1, on the reverse strand, counting down.
GTTATTTTAACGCCCGAAATATATTTCTTATGAAACATTTATTACAGGATTTTTTTCGTTTTTATGAATTTGTGACATGTGTCAAATTGTGTTAAATTGACAAATAAACGTAGCTTTTCAATGTACTTGAGAAACTCTGAATTCGTAATAGACAAAATAATTGCTTGAAAAAAGAGCTTTCAAAATGTACGGTAAAATTATTTTCATAATAGAACTGTTGACTGGCAGCTTTAATTTAGCTTCCTTTTATAAACTGCTAAAAATATACCCAATTAAGCAGTAGTAGGAAGTACTGAGCAGTGACGTCATTCTCACATTGAATACAAATCCTGGGCCAAAAAAATGAAAAAATATTTTAATGAACAATTATTATTAATATTATTTGCAAAACTCGGCTCTACCAAAAAAAAAAACCTTTTAAGTAACAGTTTTAAGCGCATTAACAAATAATTATGTATTATATAGGCACCTACTTACTTACTTAGTTATAAGCACTAACACTTAGAATAGGCTAGTATTTAAGATGTATACTAACAACATGATCCTTTGTTGGTCCTAAATAAAGAAATTAATAATAATAATCGGGATCGTTGGAATGCAGATTTGTGCGATCCGTAATTTATTTGAATATAATTAGGTATATCAAATACATGTGTGTTTTTTCAGATGCCGAAGAGTTAAAACATTGTTTTGTAATTTGTGTAAAAATACAAAAAACGCACATGTTATTTCATATTAAGCTGGTTAACTGAACGGAATAAAGCTTATTATTAGCAGTCATGCGTGTAAACGCGGCTTAACGTTAATGGGAAATTTACGGTAATACGGACCCGCGTGAGCAAAATATTGGGGGTATTATTATAATTTTGCCCACCTAATCTACTTATTACAATAAATATATCAGGTTTATTAATTTGTAGCATTTTAGAAACGATGTTCTCACAAGCGGAAGTTTGTAGAGAGAGATTCTCGTAATTTCCAGTGAAAATTATTAATACGCGGAGTAAATTATCCAAAAAAATATGTAGCAGTAGGTACCTTTTGACTACCTACATGAAAGATTTTCAAGCATATTTTGTAAATAATACAATAAGATAACTTTTCTGAATATATAATTCAGACTTTTGTACAGACTGACAGTAGGATAAACCGTAGGCTGAACTTGGCGTTTAATAGTACATTACATACCAAGGCCGTTTAAGTGGGAAATGCCTCGGATTCCATGTAATTGTCGGCCGAGGCGAAGCCGAGGTCGACTAACATGTGATCCGAGGCTTTCCCATTTACCGGCCGAGGTTTGTATACTATTTTTCAGCCCGACGGAGCCGGCAGGCGGCAATTTAGTTTTGCGTAAAGTGGCGCTTACCGGCCGGAGGACTGAAAATCATGTTAAACGAAAATATAATCTTCAAATGTCATCAATCTGTAGGTAAGGTAAGACATTTTTACTAAATTTTTTTGAGTATTCAAACTGTGTCCAAAAGAACATTTTATTTTGACAAAACGCGAAATTTTCTCGTACGCAAAATGTTCAAGTTGATAATCAAGACCAAGTGCCGGTAGTTCGTAAAACCCGCGCAGCTAGAAGATGTTGATGTCAACCCCAGCCAGTCTTTCTCCGGGACCACGGGGACAATGTCGCTCTTGAAACGTCGGAGGTTAGTTTTCAATGTTTTACGCGATTAAACCCCGTTGTAGTAAATTTGTAATGTGTGAGAATCGTGAAAGTTTAAATATTATATTGTAGCTTTCGCTCTTATAACCCTATAACTTCACTCAAAATATTCTATACATTTCTTGCTCCTTTTTTTACTTGGGGAAAATCCGTTATGGATCCTACTCGGTCCGGGTGAAAACCAAGTGGATATGTCCGACACGCACGGACTAAAAACATTGAGGTGCTCCACCACTTCGCTTTGGGGCCACTTCGGTCTCGGGACCGCAATTGCACAACCTCCGATAAATATTTCTCGCTTCTTATGTAATACATTTTTTGCGCGTTCTGTAGCTTCATCATTCATCTATATATATAAAAGAGGTTGTCCTCATCTACGATCAACGCACAGCCGAAACGGCTAGGACTAGAAACTTGAAATTTTTACCAAAGCTTCCTTTTAGTACGTAGGCGAGAGATAAGGACGGATTTTTGGAAATTCTACCCCTAAGGGGGTGAAAAGGGGGTTGAAAGTTTGTATAGAAATGGAAATTTTTTTTGAGCTAGAGACTTGAAACTTTGTGTAAAGACTTTTAATTACAATTGAAGAAAACTGTTTTCGTGGTTTTTGGAAATTCCACCTCTAAAGTGGTAAAAAGGGGGTTGAAAGTTTGTATAGGAATAGAATTTTGTTTTGAGCTAGAGACATGAAACTTTGTTTTAAAACTCTGTATTACAATTGAAGAAAAGTGTTTTCAAGGTTTTTGGAAATTCCACCTCTAAAGGGGTAAAAAAAGGGTTGAAAGTTTGTATAAGAATGGAATTTTGTTTTGAGCTACTTGAAACTTTGTGTTAAGAATCCTTATTATAATTAAAGAAAAGTGTTTTCATAGTTTTGAAAAATTCAACGCCTATGGGGGTTAAAAAAGGGGTAGAAAGATTGTATGAGAATGGAATTTATTTTTGAGCTAGAAACTTGAAACTTTGTGTAAAGACTTTTAATTACAATTGAAGAAAACTGTTTTCATGGTTTTTAGAAATTCTACCTCTAAAGGGGTAAAAAGGGGGTTGAAAGTTTGTATAGGAATAGAATTTTGTTTTGAGCTAGAGACTTGAAACTTTGTTTTAAAACTCTGTATTACAATTGAAGAAAAGTATTTTCATGGTTTTTGGAAATTCCACCTATAAAGGGGTAAAAAGGGGGTTGAAAGTTTTTATAGGAATGTAATTTTGTTTTGAGCTACAGACTTGAAACTTTGTGTTAAGACTCCTTATTATAATTAAAGAAAAGTGTTTTCATGGTTTTTGGAAATTCAACCCCAATGGGGTAAAAAAGAGGTAGAAAGTTTGTATGAGAATGGGATTTATTTTTGAGCTAAAGCCTTGAAACTTTGTGTAAAGACTCTTTATTACAATTAAAGAAAACTGTTTTCATGGTTTTTAGAAATTCTACCTCTAAAGGGGTAAAAAGGGGGTTGAAAGTTTGTAAAGGAATAGAATTTTGTTTTAAGCTAGAGACTTGAAACTTTGTTTTTAAACTCTGTATAACAATTGAAGAAAAGTATTTTCATGGTTTTTGGAAATTCCACCTATAAAGGGGTAAAAAGGGGGTTGAAAGTTTTTATAGGAATGTAATTTTGTTTTGAGCTACAGACTTGAAACTTTGTGTTAAGACTCCTTATTATAATTAAAGAAAAGTGTTTTCATGGTTTTTGGAAATTCAACCCCAATGGGGGTAAAAAAGAGGTAGAAAGTTTGTATGAGAATGGGATTTATTTTTGAGCTAAAGCCTTGAAACTTTGTGTAAAGACTCTTTATTACAATTAAAGAAAAATAATTTAATGGTTTTTAGAAATTCCACCTCTAAAGAGGTAAAAAGGGGGTTGAAAGTTTGTATAGGAATAGAATTTTGTTTTGAGCTAGAGACTTGAAACTTTGTTTTAAAACTCTGTATTACAATTGAAGAAAAGTATTTTCATGGTTTTTGGAAATTCCACATATAAAGGGGTAAAAAGGGGGTTGAAAGTTTTTATAGGAATGTAATTTTGTTTTGAGCTACAGACTTGAAACTTTGTGTTAAGACTCCTTATTATAATTAAAGAAAAGTGTTTTCATGGTTTTTGGAAATTCAACCCCAATGGGGGTAAAAAAGGGGTAGAAAAATTGTATGAGAATGGAATTTATTTTTGAACTAGAGACTTGAAACTTTGTTAAAAGACTCCTTATTAGAATTAAAGAAAAGCATTTTCATAGTTTTGGAAAATTCAACCCCTATGGGGGTAAATAAGGGGTATAAAGTTTGTATGAGAATGGGATTTATTTTTGAGCTAGAGACTTGAAACTTTGTGTAAAGACTTTTAATTACAATTTAAGAAAACTATTTTCATGGTTTTTGGAAATTCTACCTCTAAAGGGGTAAAAAGGGGGTTGAAAGTTTGTATAGGAATAGAATTTTGTTTTGAGCTAGAGACTTGAAACTTTGTTTTAAAACTCTGTATTACAATTGAAGAAAAGTGTTTTCATGGTTTTTGAAAATTTCACCTATAAAGGGGTAAAAAAGGGGTTGAAAGTTTTTATAGGAATGGAATTTTGTTTTGAGCTAGAGACTTGAAACTTTGTGTTAAGACTTTTAATTACAAATGAAGAAAATCGTTTTCATGGTTTTTGGAAATTCTACCTCTAAAGGGGTACAAAGGGGGTTGAAAGTTTGTATAGGAATAGAATTTTGTTTTGAGCTAGATACTTGAAACTTTGTGTAAAGACTCCTTATTAGAATTAAAGAAAAGTGTTTTCATAGTTTTGGAAAATTCAACCCCTATGGGGGTAAAAAAGGGGTAGAAAGTTTGTATGAGAATGGAATTTATTTTGAGCTAGAGACTTGAAACTTTGTGTAAAGACTCTTTATTACAATTTAAGAAACGTGTTTTCATGGTTTCTGGAAATTAAGGGGGTGAAAAGGGGGTAAAACCTTTGTATAAAAATGGAGATTATTTTTGAGCTTGAATGTTTTTGTAAAAACTTTTTATTTAAATCAAAGAAAAGTGTATAATTTAAACTTTCGTGAGTCATACTGATATTAAATTGCAACGGTTAACACTCACGTATTTTTATCACAATAGGCGTGACATGATTCGTCTGCGTCGGGCAGACATCGTCGGACAGACAGAGTGTTGTTACCACCTTCGCTGCCCGAGCCCGGCGTAGGTAACGGTTCGCGCGGGAGAAAGCGGAAGCGGGGTGATTCGCGCAATCCGGCGCCGTCGTTGCGGGAATTGTCGGATCGTCTGACGGGATCAACGACAAGCACACCGAACTAACCGTGCCCACCAAATCGTCACCACACAAATTCACGTTCCTTCTAGGAAGCACTGGTTTCCAAGCCGGTGGCAGAGTCCAACCTCCGTCGCGGTTGAAATTAGGGCGGCGTCCGATTTCAATGGCTTCACGGATCTTGCGTGGCACGTAATATTTTTCCCGTGCCAACAACTTCACTTTATCGAACCGAATGAAATGCGTCGCGTCCGTACCGAAAGTATGTTCCGCTACTGCCGAATGCCTTACGTCCTGACGCCTGTTGTGATAAAAATACGTGAGTGTTAACCGTTGCAATTTAAAGAAAAGTGTTTTCAGTTTTGGAAAATTCAACTTCTAAAGGGTTAGAAAGGGGGTTGAAAGTTTGTTTGAAAATTGTGTTTTTTTTTGAGCTAGAGACTTGAAACTTTGTGCAAAGACTGTTCATTATTAAAATATAAAAAAGTTGTTTGCTAAGGGGTTAAACGTTTGTATGGAAAAGGAGATTCTTTTTGAGCTAGAGGCTTGAAACTTTGTGAAAAGACTCTTTATTAGAACAAAAGAAAAGTGTTTTCATAGTTTTGGAAAATTGTACTCCTAAGAGGGTAAAAACGGGGTTGAAAATTGATGAAGCGGGGAAATAAAGATTTTTTTGAGCTAGAGATTTGAAACTTTATGCATCGATTCCTTATTAAAATAAAAGAAAACTGGTTTAATGGTTTTTTTTGGAAATTCCACCCATAAAGAGGTGAAAAGAGTGTTGAAAGTTTCTATGGCGGAAAGTTTTCTTTTGTATCCATAGACTTCAACTCAATTTTGTTATTCAAGTATGTAGGTAATCATTTATGCTATTTAACCGGATGGTTGTCTGTAAGAGACAAATGTCTTTGTGCCTTTTAGCGATAATACCGCCTGTTGCCAACATCTACCTAATAAAAACTTAAACGTAAACGCAATAGAAAATATTTGTATTATATATGTGTAGGTTATATCAAGTCACATTTTAAAAAGATAAAACAAGGTATGAAAATCTGTAGGAAGAACCCTATTATACGCGGACGAAGTCGCGGGCGGAAAGCTAGTTTCTAAATATAGTTGTATAGAGTGACGGGTGCATCAAAACATTTCAACAATTTCATAAATACGAGAATCATCAGACATAAACTATTAACCAAAAATGTTTCATCTGTTAAGAAAATGTGATCGTGGAATTTAAATCTTTAAGTCAACGTACTACGGCTTTATAGCTCAACTATGTATATATTTAAGTAGCCAGTAGCCAGAAATAACACGAATCGTGTTATTTTAAATCCGAAACACAGAAACATTGTAATAAATAATGATTACACGCACTTAATATTAGTTCATTCTTTGGGACTTAAGATATACCGAAACACAGAATTATATTTCTATCTCTATTTTTTTTTACATTCAAGCTGCATACGAGTATTTATATTCCAGTAATCATCATCATCATCATTATTTCAGCCTGTAAGCGTCCACTGCTGAACATAGGCCTCTCCAATCGAACTCCAGCGCGACCGGTCTACAGCCACCTGCATCCAACGAGACCCAGCGAAATCCGCCAGTTTTTTCATCACTTTGGCGATTTGACGGCGACACGCGGTTGACTTCATTACTCAAATTCTCAAAGATATTGACATTTCTCACAATCATATAGCAGATACTGCCTCGTCAATGTCGTTAATTTTCGAATGTTTAAAAGGACGTATCCTGGGTTTGCAGCCAACATGCCAATCACTAACGCCCAGTCGCGAAAGATACACGACTGTCTTTGTCTAGTTTGTCGCACTAATAAGGAAGAGTGATATAGTCCTGAATATTATACTTTATCGCGGAAAATGTTATTATTTGTCCAGATTAATGAACTGAGTGACATAGCTATTCTAACCCCATTGCAGTCGGTTGATATTTCTCAAGATAATGTAACGGACCACAAAGTTAAACGTTAATGTCTTTAGATCTACAATGTTAATTTTAAAAATATCACCAAATAGCATTGAGTTGTCTAAACGGCAATAAAGTTACAAACATTATGTATTTACTAAAACGGGGCTTAATCGTGTATAGATTTTGAAAACAAACCCGGGACCACGGGGGCAACGTCGCCCTTGAAACGTCGGAGGTTTGTTTTCAAAATCTATACACGATTAAGCCCCGTTTTAGTAAATACATAATGTGTGAAAATCGTGAAAGTTTAAATAAGTGTTTTGCAAAGTTACAAACGATGAATAGCCGCTAAACGATTTCGCGAAAGATGAATTTAGCTCTTTCACAAACAAACTCTTTAACGATAGCAAATTCTGAAATGAATCATTACGGTTTTTCCTGTTTCATTGAATCTTAATTAACGTCTGTCTCGAATTTTCGAATTAGTTTATAAAATGGAACAAGTAAAGTTTCAACAAAATTCATAAAATCAAAATTCAGTCATAGAAGTTTCCATTATGATTTGTACACGCGATAGAATTAAAACCAATTACAGCCCGAGTTTACCCTTTATACTTTATGATTGTTTGGTAAGTGACCTAGTTTTTTAATTGTTATGTCTTTTCCATCAAGCAACAATGGAATTTCACACATTTGAGAGGCATCGCGTATGCGTATCGAGTAAATCCGAAGTCAACACGCCGAGATCCTTCGATAATTTAATAAAAAGGGTACAAGGATAAGACTTGAATTCAGTGCAGTTTAGTCGGTAGAGCGATGAGTCCGTATCTCAGAGTCACGAGATAAAAAAAAAACAGAATAAAGGGAAATAAGTAGAAGAGAGAGAGTGAACAAAATACATTTCTGCTTAAAAATACATTGCCAGAGTCAATTCTGACTTGTGACAGACAGACAGACTGAGTCGCACCATAAGGGTTCCTTTTGTATCATTTTGGTACGGAACCCTAAAATTACAATGTTTTAATCAAAATTTTAATGAACAGCACAAAACATGAAAAGCTTTTTGTATACGATTAATCTAGTTAAATACTTAACAAATAATACTTAAAAAACTCGCCCAAGTGCGAGTCGGATTCGCTCACTGAGGGTTCCGCACAAAGCATTTTGGGCCATGTATGACCTCAGATACTTACAAATACTGGTGGCACGGAACTCTCAGTAGGACGCAAATATACTGTTTTCGGATTTTTTCGTGTATATGAGCTCTTGTATTTTGTCAAATTACGTGATTCTAGGTCAACGGGATGAAACCTATAGGTAGATTTTGATTCCCATTTCAAATCTTTTGATTGCGTTGACGTTGGTGTGGTTTTGTCACACCTTCAAGGGACCGCAGACTTGTGTGATATTGATTTCAACTTGATACCTCAATGCGTTCTGGAGATAAAAGGTATTGACAGACAAAGGACGGATGGACAACAAAGTGATCCTATAAGGGTTTCGTTTTTTCCTTTAGAGTTACGGAACCCTAAAAACGAATAGGTTGCCAAGAGAACTCCAAGTCTCTTAAACCGTTGCAAAGATGAAAAGCCAAGAAAAAAAACGCCCTAAAATAAAATGCTTGAAGCAGATAAAATTATTTTATATTTCAACTATGTATATATTTAAGTAGCCAGTAGCCAGAAATAACACGAATCGTGTTATTTTAAATCCGAAACACAGAAACATTGTAATAAATAATGATTACACGCACTTAATATTAGTTCATTCTTTGGGACTTAAGATATACCGAAACACAGAATTATATTTCTATCTCTATTTTTTTTTACATTCAAGCTGCATACGAGTATTTATATTCCAGTAATCATCATCATCATCATTATTTCAGCCTGTAAGCGTCCACTGCTGAACATAGGCCTCTCCAATCGAACTCCAGCGCGACCGGTCTACAGCCACCTGCATCCAACGAGACCCAGCGAAATCCGCCAGTTTTTTCATCACTTTGGCGATTTGACGGCGACACGCGGTTGACTTCATTACTCAAATTCTCAAAGATATTGACATTTCTCACAATCATATAGCAGATACTGCCTCGTAAATGTCGTTAATTTTCGAATGTTTAAAAGGACGTATCCTGGGTTTGCAGCCAACATGCCAATCACTAACGCCCAGTCGCGAAAGATACACGACTGTCTTTGTCTAGTTTGTCGCACTAATAAGGAAGAGTGATATAGTCCTGAATATTATACTTTATCGCGGAAAATGTTATTATTTGTCCAGATTAATGAACTGAGTGACATAGCTATTCTAACCCCATTGCAGTCGGTTGATATTTCTCAAGATAATGTAACGGACCACAAAGTTAAACGTTAATGTCTTTAGATCTACAATGTTAATTTTAAAAATATCACCAAATAGCATTGAGTTGTCTAAACGGCAATAAAGTTACAAACATTATGTATTTACTAAAACGGGGCTTAATCGTGTATAGATTTTGAAAACAAACCCGGGACCACGGGGGCAACGTCGCCCTTGAAACGTCGGAGGTTTGTTTTCAAAATCTATACACGATTAAGCCCCGTTTTAGTAAATACATAATGTGTGAAAATCGTGAAAGTTTAAATAAGTGTTTTGCAAAGTTACAAACGATGAATAGCCGCTAAACGATTTCGCGAAAGATGAATTTAGCTCTTTCACAAACAAACTCTTTAACGATAGCAAATTCTGAAATGAATCATTACGGTTTTTCCTGTTTCATTGAATCTTAATTAACGTCTGTCTCGAATTTTCGAATTAGTTTATAAAATGGAACAAGTAAAGTTTCAACAAAATTCATAAAATCAAAATTCAGTCATAGAAGTTTCCATTATGATTTGTACACGCGATAGAATTAAAACCAATTACAGCCCGAGTTTACCCTTTATACTTTATGATTGTTTGGTAAGTGACCTAGTTTTTTAATTGTTATGTCTTTTCCATCAAGCAACAATGGAATTTCACACATTTGAGAGGCATCGCGTATGCGTATCGAGTAAATCCGAAGTCAACACGCCGAGATCCTTCGATAATTTAATAAAAAGGGTACAAGGATAAGACTTGAATTCAGTGCAGTTTAGTCGGTAGAGCGATGAGTCCGTATCGAGAATCACGAGATAAAAAAAAACAGAATAAAGGGAAATAAGTAGAAGAGAGAGAGTGAACAAAATACATTTCTGCTTAAAAATACATTGCCAGAGTCAATTCTGACTTGTGACAGACAGACAGACTGAGTCGCACCATAAGGGTTCCTTTTGTATCATTTTGGTACGGAACCCTAAAATTACAATGTTTTAATCAAAATTTTAATGAACAGCACAAAACATGAAAAGCTTTTTGTATACGATTAATCTAGTTAAATACTTAACAAATAATACTTAAAAAACTCGCCCAAGTGCGAGTCGGATTCGCTCACTGAGGGTTCCGCACAAAGCATTTTGGGCCATGTATGACCTCAGATACTTACAAATACTGGTGGCACGGAACTCTCAGTAGGACGCAAATATACTGTTTTCGGATTTTTTCGTGTATATGAGCTCTTGTATTTTGTCAAATTACGTGATTCTAGGTCAACGGGATGAAACCTATAGGTAGATTTTGATTCCCATTTCAAATCTTTTGATTGCGTTGACGTTGGTGTGGTTTTGTCACACCTTCAAGGGACCGCAGACTTGTGTGATATTGATTTCAACTTGATACCTCAATGCGTTCTGGAGATAAAAGGTATTGACAGACAAAGGACGGATGGACAACAAAGTGATCCTATAAGGGTTTCGTTTTTTCCTTTAGAGTTACGGAACCCTAAAAACGAATAGGTTGCCAAGAGAACTCCAAGTCTCTTAAACCGTTGCAAAGATGAAAAGCCAAGAAAAAAAACGCCCTAAAATAAAATGCTTGAAGCAGATAAAATTATTTTCTTAAACCCTTCTGTAATTTTAGCCAAGAAACCGTGATTCACGGAATAATAACACTTAGGAGTGTTCAAACTTTTTTCCTCCTGTTTATATTAGGTACACAAGTTGGAAGGTTCAAGATGTTTGCATCCTGAACCAAGGGTCGGTAGAAATATAAAACTGGGAATGGATAGGGTTCTCTTATACACGTACATTACACAAACTTAACCTTTTGATGGGTATTAACGTCAACTCACGTCCCCATGAAGTCCCTTAGCGTCCAAGCGTCAAATGACGGTAAGAGGCAACGGACACATTCTGTAATCAATTACTCTGTTCCAGTTATTGTTATTGCTCTAAACTCTTGTCCGCTAAGCTTTGGTCTTAAGACCTAAACATCGTGGCCTTGCCCGTTCTGATACTAGTCGAATTAGATAGGTAAGTACTAACATGATTTTACGTTCTTAGGTCCATATTACACTATCAAATATAATAATGTAGATCTCTGAGTCTAAGAAATAGGACGAACCTTTGACAGTGTAATATATATATTTGAGTCTTCTTCTTCTTCTTTTATAAATAATGGCCTCTGTCCGAGTATTGGACAATTTTGCCAAAGTCACGTATTATTAATACATCAGTGTATCATATTATATAAATAATATATTGCCTCTTGGGCGACGTTGTTCGGTAATTAGCCTTGCTATTTATTCAGTTTATAGGTATACGTAATAAAATGTTTTCTCAGGAGGCCGAGGTGCCGGGACAACCGAGTAAAGACTCAATACGGCTACACGCGTTTCAGGATTAATTCTTCATTAGCTGCACACTTCTTCGTTAGTTTACTGCACAATAAGCTATAAATATTACACATTAAACAACATTTAGCACACAAAAGACAAAAAAATATTCAAGAGACGCAGCCGCCATCTTGAGTATCAAACGGAAGTCCACGTATTTGAGTCAAATCTTCTACGATAGAGATGTGGGATCCTATTTGACAGCATGCGCTCAAATAGGATCATCTGTCAAAAAAATAATCCAAACGCCATTTTGGATTTTTCAAACTGTTAGCCGTTCGAGTGGACTATTGAAACTACCAAAATACTCGTACTTTTGAACCTCTTCGAGGAAAACGGGTGCTTAATACGACAATGTTGAGCCGGACTACAATAATCGTGACAAAAGGTTGTCTGCGATGTCCAATAACGCTAATTTACTTAGTGAGACGACGGGAAAAGTTGGCCTTGTGGTTGACGTAGGGAAACAAATTAACAGTATTAAGGTACTGTAACACATTACTAGCATGCTTATTAGCAAGTGGAAGTGGAGGGGGGGAGGCTATACTTAAACTATAAAAATATGTCGATATACTATCCCATCCAATCGCACACCGAGATTTGAGTTGATCAATGCAACAAGATACCTACCTCATGTATGTCAGTTGGAAGAAGAATCATTGAATTGAAGAGAATCCTTTGTTAATTTAGGTGCCAGATCTTTTTCAGTTGCATTTAGTTGTATAGTGTAATTTGCGCTAGTTTTGCTCTTATGTCAGCGAAAAAATTATTGACTTGATTGATAGATTCCTGATTGGAGATGTGAGTCGCTAATAGTTCATTTGGAGGCTTAGAATCTTTTTTAAGATAACAAATTCTTGTTTTGTGATTGTGTTTGTTCCTACTTAAATCTTGTTTGTCATGAATGTTTTTAAGCTCCTTTAGTATATTTTTGCACGTGTTTCTGTATATTTTATATTTATGTAATAAGTTTCCTGTAATTCAATCACGGAACCATTTCACGGAAGATTTTATTTCTGCTTGAACGCCGAAATCCCGTGTTTATTGAGAAAAGCGTATTGTTTAAAAGCGGTTGCTGCAGGCGATGACAGTTTTATAATGTTGGAAGACGAAAACAGTACGTCAACACAGGATGTAGAATGTAAAGCCGATATGTAAATAATCTACGTCAACTGCTTACATTATTCTTAAACATGATTGATTGCGCAGGGATATACATAATTAGTTCTAATAGCTGTTTTATTAATATAAGCCCATGAAACTCTCTGTCTGTACCGACTCACGGTATTATATACCTAATATTTCCAAATGCAGGCAACCCCTAGCGTTGTGTGGAAGTGAGGGGGAGGCGTCAATTGTTTTACGTGGTGTTCAACATGGCTTGTATGCGCTTTTTCCGTAAATAAATATTTGTTCGAAGTATTAGTACTAATTATGGTATAATCTGTGTTAATAGGCTTTTAAAATTCTATTTGTTCGGTTAACCCCAAGGTAACCTGGGTAATTTGTTTTTTTTTTTTGTTTATTTATGGCGTTCACCTATGTTTTATTGGAGACAACAACAGTAAAAGTAAAGAATCACGTGATAGCTCGGAACCCTCGGCTGTCACGTGACGCTTTCTATGGAAATTGACAGTCCCGCCCCGTCCCGTCCCGTTCTTGTGTGAGTCATCCTTAAGGTGTATTTGTATTGACGAATTTTTTAATTGTCAGAAAACGACAATCTCGAAAATCAAAAGAAGAACGCACATGATTTCATCATTATCAAGAAACCCTTTTCGGAATTTTCCAACATTTACCAGATTACTCGAAGACTTTATTTGTACATTTAAGTGGTTTATGTATTTATGTTTGATATTCTACTTCTATATTCCTAAATAATTTAGCAATAATTCTGGAAGTGAACGTGTTACCGAACTCACCTAACCCACGTAATATTGTTGCATCCAAAATCTTTTAAAAATGAGTCTAAATCGTGACAATATAAAAATCTGTATTTTTTTTAACGTACGTGACGTAACGTTATTACATTTCTGTCCATTACATTACTCTTAAACAATAAGGTTCCCCACTGGGCTTCAAAGAACCAATTACCTTTTTCATTATTATTCTTCAGGATTGGTAGGATCTATCGAATGTCCTTAGACGATCCAGGAGGGAACAAATCAAAAGATCACGTAAGAATTGGCTTCCGGCCCTATTTCCTATTTCTATTGAAGTATTTGACATGTAATGTTCAGTCACGATCAGATATATCGAAACGGCACAGGTGATTGATTTCATAATAATAAATTGGTAAAAAATATTTATTAAATGTCTTAATAAATAAAATTATGGCGTTACCGCAGGTCGTGCAACTTTTAATCTATTTGACATTACGGGTAAATTGTTAGAAAACTAGTATCGCCGGCAGTTTTTTTTGACCTACGGGTGAAAATAAACTAGTCCAGGGATCTCTTTCTGTCTGTGAGAAACTCTATGTAGCATATGCAAGTTGTTGCTAATGCAGTGTGATGCGTGCCTCGCCCAGTCACGCGTCTGTAATAGGTATTTTCCTGGTCTGTGGTGGTGGGGTAAATACTCGTATCCCGTACCCGTAGAGCGACGAGTCAGGGCTTGTACCATTAGTTTATGGGAACTTGTTTATATACGAAAAATCAAGTGGTATTTACTAGCACAATTCGGCTTACGAATTATATCGCCGTCTAGGAATTATATCGTCACGGATACCTTTTATTGTCTAATCTAAACAGTAAGAAAGTGACAGGAGTCTTTCTTGGCCGGGAGATATCTTGCGCGCCGTGTCGTGTACAATATACAAAAAAAAACTTTCACCATTTACTTTTTAATGAAATAAAACATAAATGGTCATACTTATTACCTCACAAAATTCATCATAAACGTATTCGATAAAAACAATACGTAATTAGGTAAACAAGAGGCAATCGATTCTCCGGGCTTTAAATAGGTTTCACAAAATTTTCGTTGTAAATTACAACCAACACCAACAAATAAACACCCGTGTCCTCCTGGGGCGTGATTAAGGGTTGTAATAATATTTAACGGTAATGATATAATATTACAAAGATATTGCTTGTATCATAATTTCCTCCTTCTAAATAAACATTTATATTTTCGGGTGCCGTTTTGCCCGGAGCTAAAGTAAAAATTAGAAGTACCTATACATTTTTAACCTGCACGAGTTAAGAGCATTCTTAAGAACTCAAATTATTTACAAGGTTTACGGAAAAAGTTAGTTTATTATTTTACGCAAATGAGGGGTAAGACCTTCTCATTATTTGTTCTCTTTTATATTGTTTCATTACTGCAAATAGACGTGTACTTTTACTTGACTACGGCGAAGCAAAAATATGGGTTGCGTGTTTAATCTGAGAGTTCAGTCCTTACCGCTTATAATTATAATTGTGAAACTTTAGGTTAACATAATACTTATATTATTATAATTATGTCTTTCCCATCACGGAACAATGGTGTTCCGGACCTTTGGGAGGCGTACGCGGAGCCGAAGCCAACACGCAGAGGCCCTTTCGACAATTTAATGAAATGTAAGGGGTACACCGAGCGGATGTTGCACCTGCCCGAGTCATGGGACGCACGCAGAGGCAGCACCCGCCAGGGTGTATAGACTATTGAGATTTAATGGAATCTAAAATATGCTGGACTATTAGGGGAAAGTGGTGGACTAAATACTGGGTTATGGAGAATAAAATTGGACGTCTGCCTAACAAAACGGTAATCAATTTTATTTCCGGCAGACGGTGACTCGCCCACATAAGATGGGCCCCCACAAAAAGCGACATCTAAGATGGCTCGAGAGCAACACCGGTATGAGGGCTGGGGGTAGAGAGGTGTCACTGGGCTTTAAACATAATTATAGCCAACTCGCCACTTAGGTTTCCACATCTACCCTCGAGAACACAGCTCTCACGACCCCACTCTGGACGGCCAGTTAATTTATATTTTATTTATTTTTTGTGTAGCTTCTTGTTTAGTTTTTTAATATCTTAATAAAGTATTTTTTTAGTTTATTTAAGTCTTTATATGTACCTTTTTAGTATCTAATTCATTGAGTTGTCAGTTGTGTTACATTATACGTTTTAACCCACTTGTTACTGAACACTCTAAACACCTTTGATTTTGATAAATTTCTTTGTAAGTACAGTAAAAAATATACATTACATGGGAAAAAAAAAAATCGTACTCTCATGGAAATCCAGGAAAATGGTGTTCTTTTAAAAGGACGATAGTAACATATACTACCTTGAATGTACGATACTTATACATTCACTTAAATTGAAATAAAATAATTAAGGAGGTGCACTTATACCATTTATTCAGCAATATGATATTGTTCAAAACAATTCTTGGGATGTATAATTCAGTTAAATTGTAATTTAAAAGGCCCCTAGTGAGAAAGTTATGGGGTAGTTCTGATTTCTTTCATTCCATGTGTAGTTTGGGGTGCTGAATCCGAATCTGAGGTTTGCATACTAAATTTCGTGACGCAACATTAAAAAAAAATTAAAAAAAAAGAAAAAAATTGCCTTTTTTCCGGTTTTTTGCTTAAAACTCGAAAACTATTAACTTTTAGTAAATAGTCTATTTACAGAAATTAAAGAACATAAAATTTTCTACCTATATCACTATTTAGTTTTTTTTTTCGAATGAGCCGTTCGGTCTCAAGTGCGCGTTAAAAATTGGCAATTTTCAGCGGTTTCTGCAAAACTCACTTTAATCGTTCCAAAACTATTTTTTTTTACTTAGATCGCAGTATGGAAAAATTATATGAGCCGTTGACGTTTAAAAGATCCCGGCTGAAGTTCTTCGGTGACTTTGGGTCCTGGTACATATTCTGCTTGACCTGCAAAAAAAGAAGTGGAGTCATTTCTCAAGAAGAGAGAGAAGAGAGAACGGATGAGGATTACAAAATTGATTGTGAGATTAAACATACCTTCGGCATCTTGCTGAGGTTTTCGATGGCATCAGGTCCTGGCTCAGGGTCTGAGTGCGCCATCGTCAGCGTCGGGAGTTCTAAAAGATAAAAGAGGCGGTGAGACACTGACTTGTGATCATATATCTAGGAGAGATGAATGATAACAAAATAACTTGTGAGATTCGACATACCTCTGTCTTCTGTCTCGTCTACGTATATCTCAAAGCTGTCTTCCGGGGGCGCAACGTTGTCACACAGTCCTTCGCACCATGTGCAGAAACAATGGAGTCCCGCCTTCCTGCATCCACAATTTCATTGGCAGCCCTTTTTACATGAAATGTACCGGAGAATTGAGTTTGGTCACAGTGAACAGTGAATCAAGTGAGTGGGGGTGGAAAAAAAACTAGTAGTGGTCTCGTGCCAGTGCCAACCACTTTGGACCCTGCGCTAAACTCCGGTCTCCGGTACATTTCATGTTAATATAAAAAGGGCTGCCAACGAAATTGTGAATGCAGGAAGGATTGTGTGACAACGTTGCACCCCCGGAAGACAGCTCAGAGATATACGTAGACGAGACAGAAGACAGAGGTATGTCGAATCTCACAAGTTATTTTGTTATCATTCATCTCTCCTAGATATATGATCACAAGTCAGTGTCTCACCGCCTCTTTTATCTTTTAGAACCCCCGACGCTGACGATGGCGCACTCAGACCCTGAGCCAGGACCTGATACCATCGAAAACCTCAGCAAGATGCGGCAGGTATGTTTAATCTCACAATCAATTTTGTAATCCTCATCCGTTCTCTCTCCTCTCTCTCCTTGAGAAATGACTCCACTTTTTTTTTTGCAGGTCAAGCACAGAAGAACTTCAGCCGGGACCTTTTAAACGTCAACGGCTCATATAATTTTTCCATACTGCGATCTAAGTAAAAAAAAATAGTTTTGGAACGTTTAAAGTGAGTTTTGCAGAAACCGCTGAAAATTGCCAATTTTTAACGCGCACTTGAGACCGAACGGCTCATTCGAAAAAAAAACTAAATAGTGATATAGGTAGAAAATTTTATGTTCTTTAATTTCTGTAAATAGACTATTTACTAAAAGTTAATAGTTTTCGAGTTTTAAGCAAAAAACCGGAAAAAAGGCGATTTTTTTCTTTTTTTTACATTTTTTTTTTAATGTTGCGTCACGAAATTTAGTATGCAAACCTCAGATTCGGATTCAGCACCCCAAACTACATATGAAATGATAGAAATCAGAACTACCCCACAACTTTCCTAGCAAAAACACTATTTAACTGCATTAGTAAGGTTACATTACATTTTGTACATATGAAATTAGCTTTTTGTGGCACTTCATACATCTGCTTTGAGTATCTTTGTATTTTGTCATATGATTTTTCCCATCCAAACGTGCACAATCTCGATACTTTTGGGAGGTACGTGTATCTTTCCATTCCACATTTTTTTTTATAGCTCTCAAGAAGAGATGTCGCAACATAGGTATCGGCGAAAATGAAGAAGATCATAGTCGCCCCCATTATTTTTAAACTTGTCATCTGATCGTATGTTTGAATTGTCGCAGCAATGCAAATTTGACATAATATACGTAAATCGATCCCTAGACATGGCGTTGTATACTATAGGCATACCGTAATGTGAAATATTTTGCCAGTACATATACCTTCTAGGTACTATCACATACCCACTGTAAAGTAATATACCAATGAAACAACGCATTTCGTCTGTGGTAAGGACAAGATTTGGTTTGCGTTTTTCAGAGCTGCATACAAATTGGTGTAGTGTACAAGCATGTTGACTATTTTATCTCCAAAGATCAGTTCAAAATAGTATTGTTGTTTGCATGTTTTTCCATGAAGCAAACTCGGGCTGAATATCTTGTTCAATCCATTTATGTCTTACTTTTCGATATTGTAATGGTCCTTGCATCTGTCTCAAATGTCTGGCCTAACTGACCTGATGATTCTGGTGTCACACATCTCCGTTTAGACAACTGGATAAGGGGTACGTTATCGTCATCATCACTAAAATCGTCCTCCGATCTAAAACAAACTTCCCCCTGAGCCCGTAGCTATGATTTTCATCCCCTGAAACCTCATCGGTGACGTCAGCGTTACAGTTTTCGGGAGGCAAAATAAAGATAGAATCTGGTATTTCCTGGTCATCCTCCTCAAGCACATCAATTATTTCATTTAATGACAAAGGCCGAGATCAAGTCTTTTTTCGCCTCCTAGAATGGAACATTACTATAGTAGTACATTTCCCTATTGGCCTTTTAAAAGGACGCCAACAATAATCAATAAAAAATATGATTTGTAAATATATTCTAAGAATAATATCACTTGTACTCAAAAGCTAAGGTACATCTTAGAAATATACTTATTTTTAAAAATAAAGTATTTATATATTTTTCAAATACTACGTACCTTGAAGTTTCCATGAATAATTTGTCCAAATATAACAATATTTAAAAATAAAAAACTGTTTTAAGCACGTAAAATTAATTAGATGTCCACTTCCAACACTCGAAAGGTTTCGAATGCGTATCAACAAACATGTTATAAGTACCCTCATTGTTCGTAAGAATTTTAAATGTATGGTGTCCTTTTAAACGACCGATAGTAACAAGTGGGTTAAAGTTCACTATTAGTAGTGTTTGTAGCAGTTGGCGACATCCCACCTCTGGTTATCCGTTGTCGATGCTTGCAAACTCACACGAAAACTCGTAGCACTGGGGGCTCTCCGGGTGCTACGCGTAGCTTAGCCTTCGGATTTCGTAGACATTGCCGCTCACCGTCGGATTTCGTCGTTCGAGAATGACGACGTCGTCATTCAAATAGTGGAGTCTGATTTTAGCCCTCATGTAGCCGAAACATGTCCCGCTGGGATAACCTTCAACTTTCGCAATAATTTAGAAATTACAACTAGATTGATGTGTAAGGTTGTAGCTTTCTTACGGACTGGGACAATGTCCCTTCCCTTATTAAATTCAACCTGCGGTCGACCATATGTACCTCTACAGGAAACGTACATTTCATGACGATGACAAAAGATGTCATTTTAGTATATATATATAAGGTGCTAACAATTTAGTCACGGATATTTTTACCGCTGATAGTACTCGGTTCTCGGAGTACATTTAGGTATGAAACATCATAAGTTTTGTTATGTTTTTTTTGGAGAAAACTAGGAAACAAATTTGCAACGTTAAAACACCCTGTTAGTGTGATTATTAAATAAGTACTCATTGAACATATTTTAGTACCTCTTTTACCTAACACCTAACTGGCCACTTAACGTCAAATCAAATACTCGATTGTCAACGTCATGCTAAACATCTTGTCAGTTAAATTTGCACATGGTGATTATTTTTAGACGGAATCATAATAATTATTTTTGTTCGGTAAATGAAAACAAAAAAATTATATACAAAGGTTCCTTAATTATAGTTTAAATTTAATTGTTTTAATACAATGTATTATCCCTTAAAATATCCGTAAAATATCCTTAAAAATATTCTTTTCTTTCTTTTCTTTCTTTTCTTTCTTTTCTTTCTTTTCTTTCTTTTCTTTCTTTTCTTTCTTTTCTTTCTTTTCTTTCTTTTCTTTCTTTTCTTTCTTTTCTTTCTTTTCTTTCTTTTCTTTCTTTTCTTTCTTTTCTTTCTTTTCTTTCTTTTCTTTCTTTTCTTTCTTTTCTTTCTTTTCTTTCTTTTCTTTCTTTTCTTTCTTTTCTTTCTTTTCTTTCTTTTCTTTCTTTTCTTTCTTTTCTTTCTTTTCTTTCTTTTCTTTCTTTTCTTTCTTTTCTTTCTTTTCTTTCTTTTCTTTCTTCTTGTTTCTTCCTTTCTTTCTGTCATTAAATAGTGTCAAAACTATTACGTTCCTTTTACAATCGAACGTTGATAAAATTTATCTTATATTACATTATTACGTATTTAAAAACATCCTGTGTGTCATTATGACGAAACTGCATATGTACATAAAAGTCCAAAACCAACCAAGTTGCCTTGCAGACAATGTATTCATTCCTCTTTGTTCCCTCCGAGAATTTTTCCCGGAACTAAATTTCCGAGAATTTTGTATGTATATTTTTATATTTTTTCGGCTATAACTCGAATATCGTTGATCGGATCATCGTGAAATTTGGCAGGTGGTTAGAGGAGATAAAAAAAGGGTTAAATTCAAATATGAGCGTAATTTCGAGATGACATGAGATAATATAGGAGTTGCGAGTTCACGTTTAGTGCGAACCACTAATACCTAAATGTATTTTTTTGTCTACAGATCTTTTCGTGGGCCTCGTGCTGGTGTTTGCAGACATTGTGCAAAAACACACCATAGCCTGGCTAGCTGGAGAGTTTATGTGCAAGTTCGTCAAATTTTTGCAGGTAAGGAGCAAGTTTTGTCAATTTTTCATATGTAGGTCCAGTCTTAAGAATAATTGTTTCGCTTTACTTCAAACTCGGGTAAATTCGACCGTTTCAGCAAATATCTACCTTATTACCTGTTCTTAATACCAAAATCGCACATTTCGCGTACAAGCGGTTATTTACACGTTAACCTAGTTGTGACTTGGTCCATCTATTTTTTGATAGATTGCTGATTTTGTGAATACTTCTGACTCAATTTTTTTTTTTCAAGAATTTATTAACCTTTTATGATGAATCACACTAGAACAGGACGGGACGAGGTGATCTGTCAATTTATATAGAAAGAATCACGTCCTAGCTCGAAGCCCTGGCAGGTCACGTGACGTTACGTTACGGTCTGGTTTGTAGTGATTACAAAGAGCAAATAATCTCGTTTAAAAAAAAAAACGAAACGGTGACGAAACACGTGGGCCCTAACCAAGCTCAGACGAGAGGTTGATATAATTGTTTTAATTACACTATCTGAACGTTTTGATTAGCTTTAGTGGAATGGCTCATGGAATATTAGTATTTGTGTTGTGTAAACACAACATGGGTTGTAAAAAATTAATATTGAGCTGAAACGTCTGGCTCTTACACCATCTTCATTTTAGGCTAAACATACACGCGACAATACTGTTACTTTACTATTCCGTTAATGTGCTAGTCAATCAATGGTATTTTGTTATATCTACTTGCGTATGTTTTGCATGCATTAAATTTTCTCACCGGAAAAAAAATTATACGCAAACAGAGTCAAACCACGTTAACTCCTCCAAGTAAATGTACTGTCATACTTTAAAGTGCTATTTTAAACGTCAAACTTCTATGAAAGTATGACGTTTACTTAACACCTTCACAGTATGTGCTATCAAAAATTTGGATGCTTAGCTTAGACAGAGTCTAAATATAACAGACCACCACCAATAATACAAATATCGACATGTGTTTCGCCTCTTTACGAGGCATCCTCAGTAGATGCAGATGTTGTCGATCTAGCGTCTGACAAGTGAATGGCATGCCCAGACTGGTCGGCCATTATTTCTAACGGGATTCCGCAAAGTAACGCCTAATTCAATAATTCACTCATTGTTAACACATTCAGTGGAAATGGTCCAATATGGGGCATTTGTTTGTAGGCGCCGCATAAACATTTACCCAAATAGATCAATATTAGATACCATACTTTGACCGCGCGGTAATGTGTCAATCCTGAAATGAGTGACTCCGCGCAATTTGTAGGCGTCTATCTACTCCTTTTTCGGTGCATTTACCTATATTATCGGTTACTCTCGTAGCTCGTGTCAAAAATAAATTTTATTCTCATCTAAGTGTTTTTTTTACAGGCTGTGGTGATGTACGCATCCACGTACGTGCTGGTCGCCCTCAGTATAGACCGGTGCGACGCCATCACCAATCCCATGAACTTCTCTGGCAGTTGTAAGTATTATTTCCCTAATCCCTACCCCTTTCCTCAAATGGTACCTATATAATAACTAATGGATTCAAGATGCATGATTGGTTTCATAGTTTCATCATGCAATGTCAGTTTATTTTTTTTATGCGTTCCTGGAATATGTATACTGTATTCGAACTGTGAAATGAAATCTGCTATTGTCACGATTACGGAAATGTAAAATTTATTCTCGTCGTACTTTCCTTCCTGAAAACTTATGACTGTTAAACTTCAGCGGCGGACTCTAATGTTCAAATGCCTCAGTTATCAACTTAACAGTTCTGGCAAGCACTTGAATGTTTAGCAATGTAAATCTTATTAGAATGTCTGAATCCCATACTGTAATATTTCGGGAAAACCTCGGCAGGGAGCTCATTCCAACGCCGGAGCGTCCGCGAGAGGAAACTGCTCCGAAACCGCACAGGGCGCGACCATTTTGGTTGCGAGGTGTGAACGCCCCGTCGATGGCGAGTGGTGCGATGTTGAAAAGTGGACGTTGGCATCATGTCAAACATTTCTTCAGAACACAACCCGTTGTATAGACGATAGAAAACATAATAAGGAGGCAAAGTCTCTTCTTAGACTTAAGTTATCATTTTAACGCATCTTATTTTATTTAAGCAAACTATATATAGATTGTGCGCAGTATTATATTTATTTTGCTTTAATTGCTATTTAATTGAGAACTGTACCTCTGGAAGAATAAGCAATAATATAAATTCATCGCTAGCCAATAAAACTATAGAAATATAAATACACCTTTGGTGTTCATTGAGATCTGCTTTTATTGTTTGTAGCAAAACGAAAAAACCGGCACAGGGCATGTCGGGCGATATTCAGGGATTCCATTTCATTGTTTCTCAGTTATTGAGCAGACTAAGTATAAAATGTTTTAGCACGATACTATGAATAAACTGTACGGACTAGTTTGGCGGTTTACGTTTCTTTAATAAGCAGGAATAACTTAATTTAAACAAAAAATACCTCAAAAATGTATTCTGCAAGTAGGATGTATTCCGCGTTTTAAGTTGACACAAAATCTTCCGTCTGTGGGTGTCATCAGCTGCTAGGGTTCGCACAATGCGCATTACTTCACCGCTGCACGCTGTGTTCAGATATATTTATATTTCAAATACCGTATACTAATTTATAATTAGACAAATTAATACCAATACTAATAAATAATCAATGAAAACGTGTTGCCTTTAGAACAGTTCCATTCCACACTACGTGATTTACTTTCTGATAAAACATGGAAACTTCATTGAATAGGGTTCTTAGACCGACATCGATGGTAAAATCTCGTACTAATAATAATTTTGATGAAATAATTTATTCTTCTTACGTCTGACTTTTATCTTTATAAGTGTCGTATTATGCTGGTACAAATCAAGTCGTACAAACAAGACCTAAATCTAATACCAAAGTTTCTGGTCCATAAATTCAGCAAATCAATGGATGAAATTGTCCGTAGAAGGGGAGAAGGTAAATAATGGACAAGAATTTATTGAGGGATTGTTGTATAAATCCCCCATATTTCTCACGGCTGGTCTATATTTGTAGAGGCCAACTAACATATATATGTAGTGAATAATCCTTTTCCGTCTTCAAACGTCAAACCACTTCGTATTTGTCATGTTTTTAGGGTTCTGTACCTTAAAAGGAAAAAACAGAACCCTTATAAGATCACTTTGTTGTCCGTCCGTCCGTCCGACCATCCATCTGTCTGTCAAGACCCTTTATCTTGCGAACGCGTAGCTATAGCAAGTTAAAATTAATACCACATACTTAAGTCTGCGGTCCCTTGAAGCTGTAAAAAAAACAAATCTCTACGTCAACGCAATCAAAAGACGTCCGTTTATACCGCATTTCCTATATATTTGCAATGGGAATCCAAATGTATAGAGTACTTCCCGTTGACCTAGAATCACGGACAAAAAGCAAGAACTTGTAGCATAAGTATAGGATAAAATCCGAAAGCCGTATAATTGCCGCGCACTGAGACTTCCATGCCACCAGTATTTTTAAGTAGGTACCTAAATAAGTAGGGGGGCATCCTTTGTGCGGAGCGCTCGGTGGGCGAGTCTGTGTTATGTGTAGTTTGAACGCGGTGATTAAGTATAACGTTTCTAAAAATAATAGAAGTTTATGCTTCTGATACATAATAAGAGGCATTAAAACACTAGTGTGGTTTTATGAAAAAAGTGACAGCGAATTGCATAAGTAATAGAGGGTCTTACGATAATTAGGGTAATTTTGTGATGCACACACATTCTAATCCTTGTTTGGCTTTTTCTTTTGTTTCTTATGTTGTTTTCTGTGATGTCAGGCCTGTCCCACTCGCGCGTGTAGGTATCGAACTGTAAGTACCCCTTGCTAGGGGCAAAATCAGTAGGGACTCACGGGCGAGCGGTGACGCACGCGCGAGAGTTGTTCGTCGCATACCTACGTACTGATTCGACCGCCGTCACAGAATTTTATTTATATTAAAATAACTAAAGGGCGGAATTATTCAAGGCCTTTGGGTAGGTTCATCAGGCCTGTTTCAACTAAGGTTCCTATCTAAGTAAGTACCTATGCCTAACTAGTTGCACGCAAATTTATTAGAATTAAACCTACATACCACTTAGACATATCTTAGGTTTATTCGAGCTAAAGTAGAGCAATATAAAAAGGTAGTAACTAAGTATTAAGATTATATTAAAAGAAGACAACATTGATATCATCATAAAAGGAACGAGTTACGCGATAGAAAGAGAGCGCACTTTACGTGAATATAATTGTAGGCATTCAATTCAGCGTTGCGCGGTCGGAATTTTAACTTAGTATTATCGTAACATTAGTCGTTATTTCTTTAAACGAGTTGTTTGAGAGGGATTTTTGTACTTGTACTCATATGTATTCTGTGCCGTAATGAAGATCGTAAAGTCTATCTCCGTCTCTGTCACTAGAATAGTAAGTGTGACAGAGATGGAGATAAACTTTACGATCTTCGTTACGGTTTGCGGTCACACGCCTGTTATGTTTTCGGTGTTATTTACCTAAGTAGCTGCTAAGTGTAATAATTTATGCATGTAGGTAGATATACCACGCGTGCTATTTAATATTTATAATTCGCGTATTCTGTGTGTGTATATTATTGGATCAAGGGTAGGTACAAGATGCGTAGGTGATATGTACATTGAAATATCTTATTGTCGCCGAGGCGGACCGTATGCTTGTTTGCCACCGACGTCGTTCAAAAAAATGACAACCCTATCTTCGGCGAGGTGCGGAGTAATATCGACCTTCGCGCCGGGCAATAGAACTCAATGACAGCGCGGCTCGCGTGCGGTCCGTGCTAATAATAATTAATAGGCACGTAAAAAGGCGGCATTCGTGAACATCAAAACAGAGGGTCTTCTGTACTTGTACTATTATTTATTCTGTGGTGATGTCACAAATAAATGTTTTTCATTCATTCATACGAGTGTTTAAAATCGTGTATAAGTACCCCCAGCGGCTAATTGACTCGCGATAATTGGTTTTGGCAGCTGCTCTAAATTTGTTACTTGATATTGTTAGCACTACATCACCGATGTTACTTAGTAGGAACAACTCTATATTATTATGATGCGGCTGTTTTTATATAAGATATCTGCCGCAAATAAGGCCCATAATTTTTTTATTATTTTAATGTGTAATATTGCTTTCAAAATTTTACTTCTTTAAAGGTAATGGCTAAGTAGATATGGACCCAAAATTTTAACCCATTGGCAATGAAATTTCGAATGTTAGCGCGCTGAATAACCGGGCCTTATTTGGTGTAGCTACCTTATTTTGAAATGCAAGTCATGAAAGGGGCGCGTAAATAAGTGCAAAGCGTTGTAACCGTAAACGTGTCAGATGGAATACGAGTACATCGTGGCAATTTTTCCTAACACCTAAATTTATCATAAACCGACAATTTCTATAATAAAATATTAGATTTTCTAACAGAAATAAGGTATCTTTTAGCGTCGCCATCTATTCATCGCCTTGACAAGCCTCTTAATTAAATCCCTTAAAAAAAATCCCTTTCATCGTTACTTTATTGGCAAAAACGTCTAAACATTTTTTTTCTCTTTTCGCATTTTCCACGCGACTTTAATAGGGTACACGTGCCTCTGACACTTAAATAGGTAAGTATTTAAAAAAATGTATGGTAAAAAGTTTATTCTTTTTAGAATTAATTCGTCTATAGAGGGTATTTTTTCAATTAAGTCTTTTTAGACTCAATTAATTTTTTTTAGAAAAAATAATGTGTAACGTCATATACCGCTCGTACTAAGGGACTAACCTCTTTATTGTGAAAAAATAGGTAGGTATTTAATTGGTACAGAGAGTTGTATAAACACGCAACCTATTAATATTAAATTATTATACAGGGTGACTTCAAAATGGTAATACAAAATCAATGTTTTACACACATTTCCCCTAAACTAAGCCTCTCAATTAAGTATCATGCATTTAAAATATTCGTAAGAATATTTTTTTAAATTTTTAATTTATCCTATTTTGTTTGACTTAACATGGTTAACCCGCAGCAGAACCAAAGTAACCGATATAGCTCTCCGAATCGCTAAACTTAAGTGGCAGTGGGCGGGGCACATTTCACGTAGAACCGACGGCCGTTGGGGCGGAAAGGTTCTCGAGTGGCGACCGCGTACCGGAAGGCGCAGCGTGGGTAGGCCCCCCGCAAGGTGGACTGATGACCTGGTGAAGGTCGCAGGAGTCCGCTGGATGCGGGTGGCGCAGGACCGGTCATTGTGGAAATATTTGGGGGAGGCCTATGTCCAGCAGTGGACGTCTTTCGGCTGAAATGATGATGATGATGATGATGAACATGGTTAACCTACCATAATAATTAACAAAGAAGTTTAAAAAATCACTTTCCTCTTTAGTTGTCAATCACCTACCATGGTATTTATGAAGAAAACGTGTTTTGATTATTAAGTGACACTTGTCAAAGAAAATAAGATTTACCGTAATATTTTGATTTCACTATTAAATAAAATGCCTCGACCTTATCCTTATACTAATATTCAAAAGATGGATATGCTTGATTTTTATTTAACATCGCGAAGTACTGTGCGAGCTCAGGTATTATTTAACGAACGTTACCCTGATTGTCCAACACCTACACGTGTGTTAATGTAATAAACAGTACCATCCAGAATTTACGAGACTATGGTCAGTTTGCAGTTCCGGTGCATGCTCAAGCTCGAGGCCGACGGCCGCGGTATTCACAAGCTTTTCGGAGACGAGTGCTCGAGTATTTTAACCGCAACCCAGAGGCTAGCACAAGGGACGCTGCTGCGAGATTCGGCACGAGCCAATTGTTTATTTGGCGGCTAATGAAAGCTGAAGCAAAACATCCGTTTAAATTTCAAAGGGTTCAGGATATCGTATTAGCAGATTACCCTAGAAGAGTTATTTTTGGTCGTTGGCTGCAGCAAAACTTACACCTAAATATCTTATGGACCGACGAGGCAACTTTTACAAGAGTCGGCATGTTTAACGTCCACAATGAACACTGGTGGGCTGATCGTGATGCAAATCCTCATGTAACTCGCCGAGACTCTTACCAGACTCGTTTCTCTGTAAACGTTGGGGCAGGCATTCTGAACAATTGTGTAATTGGCCCATATTTTATTGACGGGAACTTAAATGGACCGAAATATGAAGATTTCCTGAGAAACGTGTTACCGATTTTGCTACAAGATGTGCCGGAGCAAAATTTGGATAATCTTTATTTCCAGCAAGATGGTGCACCAGCACATTTTGCTCTAAGTGTGCGAAATTATTTGGACAGACAATTCCCTGAGAGATGGATTGGACGCAATGGTCCAGTCGCATGGCCGCCTCGAAGTCCCGATCTGACGCCACTCGACTTCTTTTTGTGGGGCGAAATCAAAAGGAGAGTGTACACACGGGAATCTAATACCGTCCATGAACTTCGCCAAAAGATAATTCAGGCGTTTGATTCAGTAAAAGCCAATGAATTTATTCTAGGCAGACTTAAGATCAACCATAGACGGCGGGCGGACTTATGTGTCCGGGAAGGCGGTGGTCATTTTGAACACATCTTAAAATACGTTTAGGAAAAGTAGGTTCACACTTATCTACTTAAACGTAGATATTTTAAGCTTGTAATTTACGGTAGTTTAGGTACATTAATAAATGATTTTATTTAAACTAGCTCCGTTTATTATTTTCACAAATTTATCAGGGTACTTAAAACTAAACAACAAACAAGTTAATATTGTCTTCTGTTACCGTATTCATTGAAATTTAACACTAGAACGGAATAATCGCGTTTATTAACACCATGATCCTACGTTTCGAGCCCTTTACAGCACTCGTTTTCACAGGGTTAAGATGATGACTGAGCAGCTTAACACGACATGTGCCTTAACCTTGTGAAAACGAGTGCTGTAAAGGGCTCTAAACGTAGGATCATGGTGTTAATAAACACGATTAATCCGTTCTAAAGTGTTTAATTTCAATGAACAAACAAGTTAGTTATACGACTGTCACTCATAGTGATATCGATAATAACTTGCTTTGATGATAACATCGAGTGACAGGTATGACAGTCAGGTATTGAATGTAGTGTAACAACACTTCGGGACTTTAAATATTTGTTTTGTTAGAAAATTAGCGATAATTAAATACAGCTAATTTTAACAACGGGGTGCATGTATTATATAGTTTGGGATTAACTGAGCCACAACCAAGTGTTTTGTATTACGATTTTGAAGTCACCCTGTATTATGTTGACTGATTTGTGATTAAAAATGCAAACGAAACAATGTACCTGATAGAATGAACTATAATAAAAAAAAACAAGGGGTAACTTTAAACATACCTATAGTCTGACAAGAAAATGAACGCAGTAACAGTAGGACAAAAAATCTATATCCATCCCTTTTTTCGGGGCGTTAATACTAGCGCAAGAAAAAGACAGTATGAAGGTCACTGGAGTCAGATTAACCTACGGGGTGAATATGATAAGTATCAATGTCGCCCCTTTTCGTTAATTTGCTAATAATAACCAAAATGGCAGTCGCCGACAAAAAACAGAATAATGTTTGTGTGCCTAAAGAAACATGCAATACCATGAATACTAAGATAGTACCGTAATCAAAACAGTTGCCCTGGGCAGAAGCTTTCACAGAACAAAAACGCGCTAATTTCCAGCCACAAGTAAAATAATTGTTTTAACAAAGTAAACATGCGTTTAGTGTGCATACGCCGTGAGAAAATATTGTCGCTCTGTCAATATTTCCAACACAAAAATATGATTCGGATGCGTTTAGTAGCTTACGAAGCAGTATTTTCTTTTAAATTAAAAGTACGAGTAACCATCAAGGTTCCAGAATCACAAAAGTTTTACAAACACCTTGCACCTATATCTGATCACTAGGCTGCCTTAAGTAATATAGTGACTATTATAAAATTTACTACAATGGGGTTTCATCGCGTAAAATATTGAAAACTAACCTCCGAAGTTTCAAGGGCGACATTGCTCCCGTGGTCCCGGAGTAAATTTTATAATGTGTGAGAATCGTGAAAGTTTAAAATTAATATAGTGACTATGTTTTCATCCCAAGGCCTTGTAGGAATAAAATCAGGACAGCCCTGGGATCTCCAGTGGAACGCACCAGTGCCACCCTTGTGTCACGCCTCTGTGGGTCGTTCCTAGGTTGTTGGTTCAAATGGTTTTCCTAGCTTTTGCTACGGCTTGGGGTCCGCTTTGGAAACTTATCCCAAGATTTGGAGTAAACGCTATTTTTACGAAAATAAATACCTGCCATCTGGCCTTCCAACAAGAAAGCGAACTTCGCCTTATTGGGATTAGTCAGGTTTCCTCACGATGTTGCCTTTCACCGTAAAGCGATTGGTAGATATAAAATTATATTTAGTAGGTACATAAATTCCGAAAAACAAATTGGTACGACCCGGCTGGATTGAAACCCGCGACCTTCGGATGGAAAGTCACAAGCGCTTTACTACTCGAGTACTGAGCCACCCCGGGGTTTCTATGTAATTTATTTAATAAATTTAAACTAATCTTTGTTCTCAGGGAACCGAGCAAGAGGCCTCATCGCGTCTGCATGGATCATAAGCGTAGTGTTTTCCATCCCCCTTCTGATATTGTATGAAATCAAAGAAGTACAAGGTACGACTTTTTTCATTATTACGACGAATACGGTGGCTGACAAACGAATTTGATGACATAAAGTAATGTCAATAAATATTTCCGAGATAAGTTACAACTTTTGGCTGATTAGGAGTCGTCCTGAGATGTGCCACGTAGTCTCATTGCAATCCTAGACAATGTAGTACTGAAATCTATCGTAGGCACATTTCGCTAAAGCACGTGAAAACTGTTCCGCATACTATGTCGACCATTTATACGAATGGTTGACAAAATACAACTTATACTAATAAAATAAGAGCTAGTCTAGTTCTAAACCAAAATAGATGTCATATACTAAAGAAAAAGACCAACCCAAACGGGTCTTCAGCTTACGCGGCTAACGCCATAACCAAAAACCAACCATCAAAATATTCCATTGAATAAACTAATTTGTTTCAAAGGGAAGAGCTGTTTAGATTTGTTTTTTTATTATCAGTTCTTGCTATTTAATTCCCACGAGTATGAGACGATTTTTGCACTGGAGGGTGGAATATACTCTAGAGGTCGCCCGGTATCTAGAGGTTTTAACGACTCGGCTGTCGGATGTTAAAGGATTTTCCTTCCCGTGGGCCGATCACTCAAGGCAAGCGCAAACACTACCCGTACTCCATACCGCCATTGATGGGGGTCGTTGGGAAAGTACTAAAGGTTGCGGGACGCGAGGGGAGCTGGCGTAGGGAGAGTCTACGCCAGCCCCTCTCGACTCCCGCTACCTGTACTTTAGCTAATGTATAAGTCATTGGTTCTGACCAACTTGTATTACGGGGCCAAGCCGAAATCGCTAAAAATGTTGTCTTTTTCATACATTCCGGCCGGTGGGATGCCGCCAATTTGTATAGGACTGCCAAATGTAGAATTCGAACGGTCCTTTTCAATTAAATCTGTATTATACAAGCCACTGTTTCATTTTGTTGCTCTCCAACTCAAGACTTTCCGGGACTCACCATGCATTGTCTGTTTTAGGTCAACAACAATGCTGGATAGACCTCGGATCATCAGAGAGATGGCAGATCTGGATGACCCTAGTCTCAGTCATGATCTTCGTGTTCCCGGCCTTGGCCATAGCGGCGTGCTACGCCGTCATAGTCATGACTATCTGGACCAAGAGTAAAGCAGTCGTCATGAGTCCTCCAGTCAAGTCTAGAAGAACTAAATCGATACATAATGGTAAGATTTTTTATACCAACCGAAAGCGGATAGATTTTGATAGCACAGAATGTTTGAAAGTGTTGTGAACGTCATAATTTCATAGAAGTTTCATGTTTAAACACACACACAATAACACTTCAAATGTTTGACAATTCATTTTCCCTGGAAGATGAATGATGATGATTTTTCCGTGGCTAGACTTTAACGTCTGTAGAATGAAACTCAGCCAAGTATATATATAGATTTCGAAATGTTGACGAGAGCGATATTGATTGCTCTCATGGTTCAGTACAGATACACTCGAGCGGCCATGATGCTCATTAATATCCGAACACAACTTGTTCAAGAGTCCACGTTCAATTATTTTGGAACACTTTGACCGCTCAGAATATATCGATCTGATGGTGACTGTACCGCAACCTAAAGTTATGCGCTCTTGCAAGTTTTAGCAAAAACGAGCAGATCATTTTTATCTCCTTAGTTTTGCTTGTGTGGGTAGGATGCCGGTTATGTTCCTAAACGTATCATCATCATTTAAACTATAAATTCATTTACATTGTAGGTAATTGGTACCTATACAGTGCAATTATATTTTGCACAACTGAGGCCGCAAAATACTGCGCCTAGATAGCAAATGAAATAATGTTTAATATAAGTACATCAATTAATATTTGTTGATCAATTTTGTCTTTATAAATTTATCGTCAGATACTAAATCCATTACAAGCAACTAAACTTTTAACGAGTTATAAACAACAATTCAAAGCGTTTTAAGTTTTAACCTTCAGATTCAAACAAAGTTGTATCTCTGTAAAACACGAGACTTATATTATGAAAGTTTCCCCGGCTTCTCGGTCGTACTAATGAGTTTTTCGGAACGTATGTACCAAATAGTCCAAATGTCATTGAATATTTACCAATCGCTTGGTAAATATTCGCACAATATTTAGGCATTGTCTTTGACGAAATACTCTCCTTTAAGCAACACACTCTAATTTTAGCTAAACGCGTTCGGAAACTTATTTATGTTTTCAGGAATCTGCAAAACTCAGCTGATAGAAGACTTATGAAAACAGTATATCTTGCCATATGCCACTCTGTCATTACTTATTGTATAAGTGCCTGGGGTGGGGCTGCAAAGAAATTCATGCTTCTTCCGGAGAGAGCACAAAGAGCGGTTCTTAAAGTAATTCTCAAGGAACGTCGTCGTTTCCCGACCGTGTTAGTCTACAAAAATATGGATGTACTCAATCTCCGTGGAAGTTATATACTACAAGTAATATTAAAATTTCATTCGAGAGTGTTAAATTCCTCCGAATACATTGAATCATCACAAAAACGCAACTTCAGAGTTCAGGTTCCACCAACAAAATCAACGTTTGCCCAAAGATTCTGCTTATTCCTTCATCCATTCATTTATAATAAAATATGCACAAAATTCCCTTTACAAGATTTCTCGTCAAAAGAAATAAAAACTAAAGTACAATCGTGGCTTAAATCGCTTTGTTATGAAGATATAGAGAAGTTGCTGAGAATACTTAAGTAGAGCTCACCCATACACACATTACACATACACCATGAAACACACATTCACACTTCATACATATATACATACATACACACATAATGTTATATGTTATTTATTCATCCTTTTTCTTTGAGTAAAAATGTGTGGTTACCCGCGAAACAGGCGTCGCCTAGTGCGGGGACTAATGCTTTATGATTTTTGTAAAATTTACATTGTGAATATGAATAAATGTCTTAAAAATGTCTTAAATGTCTTAAATTGGTGATGGAAAACAACGTGAGGAAACCGGACTAATCTCAATAAGGCCTAGTTTACCCTCTGGGTTGGAAGGTCAAATAGCCGTCGCTTTCGTAAAATTATAGGCGCTAGCCTATGTCAAATATGGGATTCGTTGCCAAAGCAGACCCCAGGCTCCCTGAGCTGGGGTAAGCTGAGAAATCGCTAGGAAGAAGAAAAATAGTTAAGAGGTAAAGGATGGCTCGATTTCGCTCTCTCCATACAAAAAATGTGTGTGTTTTTTTATATACAGAATAACAAAGATCTTTCGATAACGGTATTGGTTACTGAATTGAAACGCTAATAAATAAGAGAGCAAAGTATTAAAAAAATCAAAACAAATCCAATATCGAATAGAGGAAACCATAATAACAAAAAAACAATGGAGCGAGCTATTGAGCCCATGCTCCCATTACCTCCTAACACTTTTGGTGATGGTATATTTTACACAAATCAAACTGCATTAACCCATTTACCCAGACTTCTAAATCAACAGTTACATTCATTCTTTCTTAAGCACATTTGTCATAAAGCTATCAACACTATTTATAAACACGCCACGAAATAGCTATCACAAAAGAGAAAATTAAATAGAATTATCTCCGGCACTCAAAGAAAATGGGATAAGTACGTCAGACAATGAAGTTGGAAGAGATTATTAAATGAGTTTCGCGGAAATAAAATTGGAGCGCTCCTGTCGTTTCCTTAAATAAATATGATTTCCGATTGAAATACAGTTTCGGGTTTTGATGGTATACAGGTATCGTTAATTTCATTGTCTCGCAAAGGTTTCGGTCGAGATTACAGAATGTTGCCCCACCATGTAAAATGTAATACCTAGTCGTAAAAAGATAAGGGCTTATTCAAGATGACACCATACAAATTAACCCGCTATGTAGGTTATCATTCACAAGAGGACGCTGAAACATTTTATTTTTTAAATTCCAGGTCACGCAGAAGGTGATCCAGATTCCAGGCGCGCAAGCTCTAGGGGCCTCATACCCAGAGCCAAGATTAAAAGCGTCAAGATGACGTTCGTCATCGTGTTTGGTGAGTATCTTGTTTCATCTAAAATACATCGTTCCTATACTTCGAGTAGTTCCGAGCTTCCAACACGTTGGAACGGAGACGGCAAAGAGACAAAGTACAAATTATTCTATCACTTTTTGCAGGTGCACACAGACGCATTTCTCACACATTACATACAATAAACAATCTGTAATGACCATACTAACACGTGAAAATAATATAGCTACACTAACAAATCTTGCACACTTATTTTTGTGTACGGACGTGTCACGACACATGCCCATTTGGGCTTGTACTTCGGCTAAGGGGAAACATTAAATATGCCGACTCGCCCCCAGCGTTGTTTGATGAACATTTCATAAGTACAAAATTCAGGTCAAACCACTTTTGACATTTTGTATAAAACCATAAACCCGCTGGAATAGCAAGATACACAACGAATGAGTTTATACAATCGCTAGCGATTACGGCAGTGTGAGTATAATGTTTTGTTTCTTTTCTTTCGCTTGTTCAAATGAAACTACGTCCGCCATTTTATTTACAGTACATATGGTGCTATATTACCACACTAATGCGATAATGAGCACTTTATGTGCCTATGTCAAAAATTCAAAGGGCCATATTATGTACTGTAAAACGTCGTACGATACATGTGCGAATAGGTAATTCGCAACTCGTGTCGATTTAAAACACTCCCTTCGGTCGTGTTTTATTCTATCACCACTCATTGCGAATTTTCTCCTATTCGCAGTTGTATCATTGACATTAATAGTCGCTTGTCCTATCACTAGGATGCCAACACAGGTTTTTACTGAAGAAAATATTATTTATCTACTTTAAAAGCTTTTTGCTATGTTTCACCTTCAGTCGGATCAAATTCGTTGTTTACCCACAACATTTTAAGTGTTTCCTCTTGATACATTTAACGACTTGCGTCTGTTATTTAAAGTTTGCCAATTCGTTTTTATAGTTTCCTTTGGTGTAGCTCTCTGAAATCGTTACCAGTTCATTAATTATTTACTCAAGGTCACAAATTCGAAACTCAGGGTCTGAAATCGAATTTTTGACGATTATTAAATTACGATCAATTTCCAGTTCGATCCTTTACAGAATTAGGAAATAATGTGATTAAGAATCTTGACTGCAATTTCGAAGCTTATATAGGGAACTTAGTTTATTTGTAAGATTTGTTTTCTAAGACAGCGCAACTCATATGTACTTGACTACCTACGTAGGCAACTTTGCATTATAATGTGGAAATAGGTACCTACTCGTCAGTGGCGAAGCTTCAAAATGTTCTTTTTGTAAGCCGAAGCTGATTTGGCCTGTTATTTCTTTGTGTGGTTATGGCAAAATGTGCTAGATTGGTCCACGCAAAGAAAGCCGGCAGGAATCGAGCTCTATGAACGCCCCGCCCCTGCTACTCATACCTACTAATCTTCTCTTCTTCGTCGGTTCCTCAGGGCTGAGGGTCGTGACCATCAAGAGCCCATTATAAAATTACTAAAACGGGGCTTAATCGTGTACAGACTTTGAAAACAAACCTTCGACGTCTCGTCGTCGTCGTCGTCGTCGTCGTGTCGTGAGTCTTTCTCCGGGACCACGGGGACAATTTCGCCCTTGAAACGTTGGAGGTTTGTTTTCATAGTCTGTACACGATTAAGCCCCGTTTTAGTAAATTTATAATGTGTGAAAATCGTGACAGTTTAAATAAGTCATCAAGAGCCCAGTTTCTCACTACTGCTTTCCAAGCCCCTCGGTCTTGGGCTAACTGAATAGCTCCCTGGATGCTGATGCCTGTGACGTTGCGGATGGCATCTGACCATCGTGTAGGTGCCCTCCCCCTGCTTCTCTTTCCTTCGACGCAGCCAACCATAACAAGCTTTTCAAAGCTACTAGCATCTTGACGCGCCACATGACCAAAGAATGTCATAGTTCTCTGAAAACATGTAGTTGAAAGCCGGGTGGTGATATGGAGTTCACTGAGAATTGATACATTAGTGCGGCGTTGTGTCCAAGAGACGTCCAACATTCTGCGCCAGCACCATATCTCGAATGCATCAATTTTTGCTCTCACGCGTGGCCTCCAGGTCCATGTTTCAGAGGCGTGGAGAAATATGGAGAAGATAAGATAAGACTAGACAGAGCAAAACTCGGACTATTGAAAGTACGTCTTTTTCTTCTGAGTCGTGTCATCATTGCTGAGGGTCGTGATTACTATTCATGTTTTTTTGTCTTTATCCCACACGACGTTCCTCCAGGCATTTCTATACCGTGTCATTTGAAGACTGGGTGTTGGATCTTGTTGAGCCCTTAATAAGATCTATCCTAGTACCTAGGCTCTCCATTTAGGCCAACCATTATAAGCTTATTGTAATTACATAGAACATGTCGTGAAAACCAGATTAAAAAAGACATGTTTTTTTTTATTAAACTTATAACAACGTTTACTATGCAAATCGCGGGCGAAGTCAGTCAAATGCATTTGTATAAAATTTTGTCTATCAATTGACGGGTGGTAGTGTTAATAGAAGGCCTGATGGCTTGAAGAATTGAGGTTTTATTATCGGAAAAACTAAAGTAAGAATTGTTGTAGTTATATTGTTATTTTTCTGTAATACATATACCGTGTGTGGCCTACAATAGGAGAAATAAAATTTTCAGTCCTCCGGCCGGTAAGCGCAACTTTACGCAAAACAAAATTGCCGCCTGCCGGCTCCGTCGGGCTGAAATTTTTTATACAAACCTCGGCCGGTAAATGGGAATGCCTCGGATCACATGTTAGTCGACCTCGGCTTCGCCTCGGCCGACAATTACATGGGATCCGAGCCATTTCCCACTTAAACGGCCTTGGTATGTAATCTACTATAATCGTAGGTGCCACTCCTCAAACTGAATAACCTTTATTCAAAAACTTTTTCAAATTGTGTAATTTGTAGGTATTTCCTTTTTCATAAAAAATTAAATAGTATTTTCAATGTACATTAACTCTAATTGACGTCTCTTGTCGTAATACAAATAGGTCAACTTTAAAGTGTAATAAAAATCTAAATCCATGTTATTTTTAAAAGTCGCTGAACAAATGCTGTTCAGTATGAGGAGTACAACCTACGATTCAATTTGTTGCTCCTATTGTAGGCCAAACCCGGTATTTTAATTTGATTTGAATTTGATAGAATTAAGATTCTTATTTTTGGATATAACAACGCTAGGGATCACTCTTTGATTTATACCATTAAATCTGAAAATATGAAAATGACCTCTAATTAAAAAGGTTTGGTTGGCGAGACAGTCGATATTCCTAGCGAGCCTTTACCAAGAGGCCACGAAATAAACGCTCCAACGAGTTGACTGAACGCTGCAGCACTGTAGAGTGAGAGAGTAGTATAGATATAGAATAAAACAATAGGATACCCAAACAGCCGAAAAAATAATACGCCAGCAGCAGCTGCAGTTGCCGCACTTTTTCATGAAGTCTTGTTTCGAACGTGACATTTTGTTAGTGCCAACAGCCTAAAATTTTTTTAACAGAGTTGGTAGTTCTGTATTTGAATTTGACACTTAATTCTTACTTTAGTAAGCTGATTTTCGTACGAAACATTTATCGTTTGTATCGTCATCAATGAAAAATTGGTCGCTAATGTCATTCTGACCAACATTTTTTGACGTTTTTGTTCTTCTTTGTGTGTCTATATCTTTTAATAAGTCAATGACTGTAGCAGACTGTCTCGGTCCCCTTAAGAGGAAATAAGAGCATGGGCTTGAAAAGTGGCTTTTTTGAGGTGTCGTAGTCCCTTATTATCTCTGCAGCTGCG
This sequence comes from Lathronympha strigana, assembly GCA_949128165.1. Taxonomy (NCBI): domain Eukaryota; kingdom Metazoa; phylum Arthropoda; class Insecta; order Lepidoptera; family Tortricidae; genus Lathronympha; species Lathronympha strigana. The sequence continues at coordinate 4,906,803 of OX421907.1, read as the reverse complement.
AAAGTGCAACCACCTACAAAAAAACAATCACGCATCATGGAGTGCTCATGATATGTGTGCTTACCGAAAGCAGTGTATGTAACTGTAAATGATTAGGCATTAAACTCTCGTGTGATGTTATTGTAAAACTCGGCTGGCGCCTCGGTTCATAAACTCACACTCGAGTTTTAATACCTTTCATCATAATTATACGGTCAAATAAACTTTCGATACTGCCATTTATACAGTGAAATCGGTCGGACCTTGTTTCGTGGCTCCAGAGAGATCGTCTGATACTATTAATAATTCGCAATTTCCTACTCTTCAAAAGACTGAACCTTTGTGAGTTTATTGGAATTTTTTTACATTAGGTTATTTTGGGACCAAAAAGAATTTTTGTTAAATTTTATTTATCGTTTCATTTTCACACGGTCGTGGGAAAGGTAATATTGTTGGCTGTACGTTCAAATATTTGTATTGGTTCACATATGCCCCCACTGCAGACATAAAACTACTAAGCCGATGTTAATGACAATAAACTGTTGCCTGCATCATCATGTCGAGAGATATTAGACGTGGTTATAGCTAAGGTATAACAGGTGCTGGTAAGAAAATTACACACAACAGATATTGTAGTTTAATATTGCCATCACGTCGTACGAGTATTTACAGTACACATGGTACTACTTTACCGCACTAGGGCGATAATGAGCACTTTACGTGCCTGCGTCGAATATTCAAAGAGCCATATGTACCTACTGTAAAACGTACAATACACGTGCGAAGAGGTTTTTTCGCCTTTGTATCGTAATGTACTATTTCATCACACTTGCTCGTAAATGGTGATATTATATGCAAGCATACATAGTCTTAATGAGCTGTATTAAGCCCATGGCCGTAATGGATTCTCATACTACTTTACCGCCCGCCCGGGCCTACCGGAGGACCCGCACCCCACGCGAACGCCGCGTAGCCGCCGCTCACCTCAGTTAACTGTACCACTAACAAGTACTTTACTCGCAAATGTGATGAAAAACATTGTATGTATAACGAGTGGGTACAAAAATTATGAACTCGTGCTAAAATGAAGTTCACAATCTAGGCATAGAAGATTTGAACGCATTTTAGAGGAGAGATACTTGTAAAATGCGCTCCAACTCCATCTTCTTGATGCCACCTTTCCTTTCCAGTGTTCGTTCTCTGCTGGCTCCCCTACATCGGCTTCGACCTGCTGCAGGTTTACAACTACATCCCGCCGACGCAGACCAGCATGGCCATAGCGACGCTCATACAGAGTTTGGCGCCGCTCAATTCTGCAGCCAATCCCCTGATCTGCTGCATGTTCTCTCCGCACATATATATGAGTCTAAGGTAAGCAATACGAGTATATGAGTTTAAAGTAGTGCAAGCTCTTGAGTAGTGCGGCAATTACACCGCAGTGTATCCGGTAGGGCCTCGTGACCTTAAATAAGATAGGAAGCTTTATATTTTTATTGTGAAAAATTTTAGATCTGTCTGCTTTTCAAGTTGTGTGAAGCTGGACACGAAGTGCGGAATAAAGGATGACTCGGGAATATCTGTTAGTTTGTATAAAAGTAATCACGTGATGGCTCGGAGCCCTCGGAGGTCACGTGACAATTTCTATAGAAACTGACAGATCGTCCCGGATCGGATCGGATCGGATTCGTGTAAGTCATCCACCAAAATCCACGAAAATTCACATCCCAGTGTCAATTTTAGTAGGTAATGCTAGTATTAGTAGTCGCGATTTTTCGGGGTGGATTATCGCCTGACCCTCCCTCCATCGACCGCCTAAAATCCCTATCGCGAGCAAGTGCGAGCGGGGCGAAGCCGAGAATCGGGAGTCGGGACCGGGACCCGTTTATGTGTTTTCGTCCAATCGCACTCCTGGTTTATTGATAGATTTAATTTAACTAGACAACGCTAGTGTAATGTAGTTAGGCCGTTAGTCTAAATTTTAGGTTGGACTGCTACTTCTCGAATTTTTCTCCAGTTACCGTCACTTGCTCGAGGGTTTCTGTTTACCTTTCAATCTGATATTGCAATTACAATGCGAAGTCATCGTTTGCCACAACAAGGCTTAGTATTAAACATGGCCATAAAAAAACTAGAAGGGGATATTTTAGGACTTGCTTGATGTTAAGAAACATGAGATGCAGCACACAAGAACATAGAGATCATATCCTCTGCTATAAGCTGAAAATATAATAGACACTGCAGAAAACACAAACTGGTTCAATGAGGCTCAAAATAGTACAACATGGCAAACAATGGAGGAGGCTTCTACCGTTAGGAAGAGTACGCCTTTTTCTTAAAAAGTCACTTTCGAGAAAGGTCATGTTCTGAAGATGCCACTTTTTGAGTAGGTACTCAGAAAGTTACACATAACATTGAAACACATTAATTAAATTGTTACTTTGTACATATAATGTAAAAGACTTATGTAAATGTGGAAATAAAGCTATAAATATATAAAATAAATTCCGATCACTTATCGTGATCATCTACAACCCACCAAAGTAGGCCGCCAATAGGCAATTACCAGTTAATCCTCTTTTAAAGAGAAAATTTCATTACAAATCGAAGTCTTCATACGCTTGATTGATCTTTTCAATAGGGATGTGACTATCAAAATGTCTTTATTTCAAAAGGTATCAAGGACAGCCGTTGTGCAGTAAAATTAAGCTTTATGTTGTACGTCGTATTGTTCAAAATCGAACTATAACAAGTTAATCAGGATTTTAATTACGTTATAGATAAAATGCCGAATCACTTTATGCCCTAGTTATTTAATTCTGTGCAGTGTTGGGGTGTGTTCCTAAACTAGTAAATTATAATTAACTATCGTTAGTGATGTGAACATTGTTTACGAAAGCCGTAAATTGGGGGGCTGAAATTGCAGAAGCTAGTGTCATATTCATACATCGCAATTAATATGTCGTTTCCTTTATTAGTCCTTAACGGCCTCCTAGCCTAGTTGGTAGTGACCCTGCCTACGAAGCAGGAGGTCCAGGGTTCGAATCCTGGTCAGGGCATTTATTTGTGTGTTTATCACGAATATTTGTTTCTGAGTTATGGATGTTTTCTATGTATTTAAGTATTTATATGTATCTATATATTATATATATCGTCGTCTAGTACCCACACCACAAGCCTTATTGAGCTTACCGTGGGACTAGGTCGATTTGTGTAAGATTGTCCCACAATATTTATTTATTTATTTATTTATTAGTAAGGGAACTTTAAAATATATGGGTATAATACAACATTTTAAAATATTGCAATTTTTTCACTTTTTGACTTCAATTTGGCGTTCATTAAAAAAAGTAGTTTGCATAAACTATGTACTTTGTTGTACTCCTCCATAAACACCAGTATACTTTCATTATACGGTCACACGAGTGTTTTAAAACCTTACAATGTACACAACAGTTGTATACAATACTTTATCTACACATATATTATTATTACTGCTCTAAAATGGGTTCATAAGCCGAAGGTACTATGACTCGCGTCAATATCACTATTGTCGCGAGTCGTAGTAACGTTACCTGCGCTGCGCTATTACAACAATCTGCCAAAAGAGTTATTGTAGAAATGCTGGTCATTTTCTACGGTTTCTGAACGCATTTTAGAGCAAATAAGTTTAGAGTAGATAATTTTTACCCAATGATAAAAATCATGCATGTTTTTTTTTTCAGGAGAGTACCCCCATATCGGTGGTTGTGGTGCCGCCGCCGGCGCCGACACGGGCGCGGCACGCTGCGTTCGCGCTCCGACTCTACGGCCAACTCGGACCTGCTCAGCCACTCAACGCATGCGCGAAGATCGCAGTCCGTTGCCGTGGTAAATACGAATTTCCTTGTTCCCCTTCCTCGTCCGAGGCTTGAGAGGTATAATTTCGGGATACGATAATTTTATCGTATTGCATATAAATATCCGGGATATTCAGTTCGAAATCCATTTAGCCATTTTTGCGTGATTAAACAACTATTATAACTACTTATACTAACTTCCACATATAAATCATATGAGAAAGAAACAACGGTTCTTATCTGATAATTCGGAACTGCCAAACGATTAAGTGTTAGTTTTTGGTCCTTCCGTGCAACCGTTCCGTGGGGGCTGGAAAATAAAACATAACTATCCTTGTTGTTGAATTGCATCATACAGCTCTGTTACACGAAGACAATAAGAGTTGTATTTTTTTCAAAATGGCCGCCCTACTATTCCAGACGCTGAACCGCACGTGCAGCAGCAGCGTGTCTCGCGCGATCCACAGCGACCGGCGCACGCAGCTCCTCGTGCTAACGTCCGTACGCGACTGACAGCTGGCTGACGACTCCAGTGACGTCATGCTGTAAAAAGGGAAATAATTAAATGGTTAACTAAAAAATGGTCAGCAGAAAATGTAATCGACATAAAAGTATGTGAGTGACCTGAGGCCACTGCCATACTAACAAATACGTTGCATTGATAGCGACAAAATAATCGCGCGATAAAAAAATGTAGTGCGCGCTTGGCCTCAGGCCAGCAAGCTAGGTGAGAATTTCTCCTAAAACTATTTTCTGTTGACCAAAACATTAGTCGTGTACATACAGGCCTAATCAAACATAGAAAAAGAAAAAAAAATTGATTTGTAAAAATTTCGTGTAAGATAAAACGGGTGCACCATTAAACACAGTAAAGGATGACTCACGATAGAAATAGACGGAGCGGGACAATGTGTTTGCTAGTACCACTCTACCCCGAAAAGAGGGATGGAAGACCAGCCAGCCTATGTATACCAATGGGGTAAACAGCTGCCCATATACGTACAGATTCATGTCCACCAGATGTACGGTGGACAATTTGTAGGTACGTATAATACGTCGTCATCGTAGTATACGCCATCTGCAAGTGTGAGTCTTCTCAAGATCGCATCATATCAGTATTAAAGGAGATTGAGATTTTTCAAATCTAAATGTTACTCCTGATAGGTATACTTAATTGTTAGTTTCGTAGCTGGGACTTACAGCAAGGGTTAACAAAGCAATGGTATGAAATAATAGCTTTGTCTATATATTCAGTGCCGCAGGAAAGAAAACAACACTGAACGGTTTTACCATTATAAACACTATCCCAAAAAAAAGATAAAAAAATAATATGTCTCGTCTCGGGCACATGCCACTTTTCTTATAAGACAAGATGCCAAATATGATTATAGGAATATTTTTTTCAGTCCTCCGGCCGGTAAGCGCCACTTTACGTAAAACTAAATTGCCGCCTGCCGGCTCCGTCGGGCAGAAAAATAGTATACAAACCACGGCCGTTAAATGGGAAAGCCTCGGATCACATGTTAGTCGACCTCGGCTTCGCCTCGGCCGACAATTACATGAGATCCGAGACATTTCGCACTAAAACGGCCTTGGTATGTAATCTACTATTATAGCACTTGCGGTTTGCTGATCATTAAAGAAAGGGGATTAGCTTGAGGCTCAGTTCGAAAACTAACTACTACACAAGTACGACTTGATTGATATTTGAAGAGTTTGAAATAGAACAGTTTTATTGGTCATTCATTGCATGTTCTTGTTTTGTATCGAGTTAAATATGACATTCATTTTACGAAGCGTCGATAGGGATTTACAAGTTAGCAATGACGCCGATGACTTGTTATTGTATATTTTTATGATAAAAAAAGGATTTTTATTTTAAGTTTTAACACAATATAACGAAATGAAATGTTCTTTGAAACTTAAATTTTAAAGAGTTTATTTATATAATTGTTTTGAATTTTTTTGTATATGTATATCTAAAAATAATATGTTGTAAGACTGCTATATGTAAATGTAAGTAGAAAATAACAAATGTAATCAATGAATATAAAAGTTATTTTATACTGTCCGACTTTATTGTACGAGTTGGTAGTTTTTTTAAACGGACAAAACAAAATAGGGTAGACTGGGTACGGTTCCGAAAATTTTTGTAGACTTACATGCCGCTTCTTGGGTTCCTTATACCCTTCCCCGTAATTCGTATCGACTGTTATGACGACTGTCACTACCGTACTATGTGTTTATATGAATAATATTTTAGGATTTATTTCGATATTTGTAAATTTTGTTTATTTATTTAGTTATTGAAATAATCATTACTTACTTATTATAATTTTTGTACCCTGTTGTTAGTATACGCTACATAATTTTTCAATGATAACATTGAATGAAAATAATAACTTAAACTCTCGTTATGATAGCAATAGTATAAGCCAAATGTGCTGGTGTACCAATTTTATTTTATGTTACATGATTTTTAAATTTATAAAGCAATAACACGAAATAGCCCTCCAATGGAGTAATAAAAAAACATCTGTTTAGTGTTTATACTTAATTGGTATAAATAGTGTACCAAAGAAAATATTAGTTATAAAAAGAGATATTTGAGACAAAGTGAAATAAAAAATGGTTGCCTGTAAAGTCGGTATACGGGCGAAAGTTTTACGTGACAACGACTTTGAGTGGTAAAATACTGTGCTCGAGTGGAAGGGACGCGTGCCTTTCACTTTTTATGTCTGTCTCTCTCGCTCTTAGGCGGGCTAACCATGCCCGAGTGGAAGGGACGCGTGCCTCTCACTCGCTCTCATTGTGAGCGCATAACGTGAGCGGAGCGTAACGCAGTTTCTTGAAGTGTCACCCGGCAAACCAATTTATAAGACGTTGTCACGTCAAAAAACAAATAATTAATTACAATCAACCGCAACTGGAAGCGATATATAACAAAAATGTAAAAAAGTCCGTCATATCGTACGAACTATATAAACGAAAAGAGTGAATATTGTGTTAATACGCAAAAAAATAATAATTATAAAGCCGATTCTTAGTCCTATCCAATATACCTATTTGTCTGTTCTTATAATTGTTTTGTACATAATGTTACACATTAATATTTATTTTTACTTGTTGCTAATTATTTAAAAAGGTAACAAATAATTATTTTATAATGACACGGTTATAACTAGTCAACAAAGCATTTATATTTATTTATAAACTAGTTAAAATACTCTCTCTACGTTTTATTTGTTGTGATGTTTAACTATAAAGAAGTTATTAACTACTTTCATATTTATGACCAACTTTAAGAAAGCGAAATTTTTTAATTTGTTATGGCTAATATATATAAATATATATTAATTTAAATAAATTAACTATCTCGAGTCCGTTTGTACGCAGCTTTAAAAAATGTGGTTGTCTTTAGTAAAAGGTATCACTTTGTCGGTTGATAAGGTTCATTTTGAAATATTTGTTATGGCATTAGCGTCTTATCAGCGTGCGTAGCCAAGATGCCAATCGCTCACGCTTAATAACGTATCGTAGCTACCTCTCTCTATCACTCTTCCATATTAGTGTGACAATGACAGTTGCGTTTCGTTAGTGACTGAGCGTGAGAGATTGGCATCTTGGCTACGCACCCAGGTAACGACAAAGTGGCACCTTTTACTAAAAACGATCACAAATATTTTTTACCATTAGTACATGTTTTTATACCAAATCAAATTTTAAAACGGTCTCCTCGGTATTCTCTAAAATTTCAAAATTAGTTTATTTGTTTTTAAGGTTATTTTTTAAATTCCTCTGAAAATGCCATACTAACTATATCTAGAAATAAATCTTACCTCTGTATTCATAAGATGTTATAATTAGTACCATCATCAAGTTTATACCTAAATATAATTTAAAAAAATCAAAGATGCTACGTGTGCCAGAATTGTTTACTTTCATATCGTCATCACATTTAACTGTTGTATTTAAAGTCAGCTGCAGGGTTTACGGACTGCCCCCCCCCCCATACCTCTTTCTCAGGGGTCCGTTAACTCTCTGTAACTGACCCTATATATGGTAATGGTGAATGCAGTTAAAAGTCATAAAAGAGACAAATACTATAGTCATCGCGCAATCACGACGAGAGAGAAGAAAAATATTATTTTAGTAACATGTTTTAATTTATTTGTTTCGTTGCTGCAACAAGTTCTTTCTCTGTAAATTGATACCTAAATAAAGAAATATAATATATGAATGTTGTCAAATATTTTTGTATTGAAAGCCGAGATTATAGTAGTGTATGCTACTATTACATATTAATTATGTACAGTTGCATACACTACTTTATCTACGCATATCTTACTAGTGTCCTAAAATGGGTTCAGAAACCGAAGAAACTACTCGCGTCAATAGCGATGACGTCATTGAAACAATCTGTGATAAAAGTTCATTTCTTAAATTATAGACAAACGAGTGAATGAACAATCGAAACAATAAGTCCAAAATCTTCGTGGAGTTCAAATATCATATGATTTATATTTAAAAAAACATACCAAAGTAACGCTTGTATCAACAACAGTCTATGATGTCTAATCCCCACTTGCACCACCCAGGGTTAACCGCTAACCCGGAGTTAAGCTGTCATTTACCATACACAATACGCTTAACTCCAGGTTAGTTGGCTAACCCCGATTGGTGTAAGCACTGTAATGGACAGTGCTAAAATTGACAGCGTTGTGACATTACAGTATGCGTAGCCAAGATGCCAATCGCTAACGCTCAGTTGCGAACGAAACGCAACTGTCATTGTCACACTAATAAGGAAGAGTGATAGACAGAGATAATTACGATACGTTTCTGAGTGTGAGCGATTGACATCTTGGCTACGCATGCAGGGCTCTTACCATGACGTCTTAACGCGATTCAGTTTAGGTTCTTTTAACTGTGCTCAGTTGTATGGCAGCGAATCGCGTTAAGACGTCATGGTAAGGCCCCAGTACTGGTTCATATAGAGGGGGCCCTGCTGCTGTCATAGTAATATTGGTTATAGTAATGCTGACCATTTCCCACGGTTTATGAACGCATTTTAGAGCAATAACAATATGTGTGTACATAAAGATATTTAAGAATGTATTTATTAAAAAAAAACCTAGTTTAATTAATGTATGTTTCGGAAATAAATGGTTCTAAACATGTTTATATCGTTTTTTTATTAAATAAGAATAATCCGGTAATTCAGACACTGAGTCAATATTTTACTTGCCTTAACAGATTCAGTGCCAATGACCCGATATCATGCGGGCTAACATGTCACGTTCTCATGCGCGGTTCCATATAGAGTGACAGGCGACAGCGTAAGTTGTGCGACTGTAGCAGGTTCTCTGTTCGAAGCATTGACTACACACAAATCAGAACAAAATCGACAAAAATGTGGGTCCAAATAACATTAGCGAACAATTTTGCTTGGATGACGAGACATACGTACGATAAATGTTTCGTAAGAAAAAAAGCTTACTGAGGTAATGATTATATTTAAATAAACATACACAGAACTAGCAACAATGTTAGTCTTGATAAGCTGTTGGCACTTAACGAAACTTGAAATGTCACGTCCCAAACAAGACTATGAAAAAGTGCCGCGGCACTCTTATGGCGTCATTTTTTTCGGCTGCTTGAGCATCCAGTTCTTTTATTCTATACTTATCTATATAATAGTTCATAGGCGTGTTTCGCTAGATATGGGTATCCCCGTGCTATCAGCTACCACTAACATTTGTAGCGCATAACAATGTGTTAAAACTGTTAAAATAAGATTGCCTGACAAGGAATAAAAATATGTTGGTTCATTCAAATTATTTAGGTATTCCCGAAAGTCAAATCATTCCGAAAATCACTAGTCAATCATTAATCATCCGCTATATGCTGAGATGAGTCCATTTTGTGGCACTTCTTTTAATATTATGTATTTCTTTTCTGTATTTTTCTAGATATTTGTAGATATCAAATCATTTCTATTCTGGTATTCCCTAAATACGTTCTATAAACATCATCAAATAGATATAATGAAATGACTAGTAACGCCATCTGTCAAAACTCACTTGAAACCGTAGCAGGGCACCTTAAGTCAGGCAAGTAAGAGTATACTGTTGTACTTATTACACAACACTACACAACCATCGTACTAGAGGGCGCTACCTAGAAGTTTCCTTACGATTCCCAAATAAAGAAATCCTTGCTGAAAGAAGCTGATCTGGTGATGGAGGGTTTCGTTTCCTAATCTGTATTAGGAAACGAATTTGGGAATTCTCTGTTGTAAAACGACATTTTTATTTATATTTTTTAATTTGGCGGAGCAGAGGGGGGGGGGGGGCTTTGCCCAGCAGTGGGACATAACATAGTAGGCTATTTAAAAAAAATGGATCTCTGTAAGCGCTGTCGACCATATTAGTGACGTCATTATACTCGTCGAAGCAAACTTCATGTTGAATCTTATACGAGTGACATCGACGGACAACCAATAACGGAACAATTTATAATAGGTCAATGACCATTTAACATTTATAAATGTTGTTTTCCTGCATAGTGACGTCATGCGTATAAAATATGGGTATAGTTTTTTCTCTTTATTGGTTATTAATTAATAATATAAGGCTAACTTCAAAAAAGAGTCAAGTTACCAATTATTAAGAGGGCGCCGACCGACCAGTAACGGCCTCATTAAGAGGATTTTGTTTACTACTAAACTAATCCATTTATGTATACAACATAAATATTAGTCGTATTCCTACTGATTCCTCTTACTCGTATATTCGATCTTTAGCACATCGTACTTACCATTTTAATAAATTTTCGCTTTATCATGTAAACGGAAAATACTAGCCGAGTTTTTAAAAGTTTCGATTTTTTTAAAGAATCTCCTCTGACAAACATGTATGATAATAACAAATCAATTGACATCTCGTTCAACAAAACTAATATTTGAAACGGGATAATTACCATGTATGTTTGTTTTATTGAGCATACATGTTAATTATCCTGTTTCAAATATTAGTTATAATGCAAATGATCATGTTGGCTTGAAATCGTATAAAATTAGCTTAATTAGCAATAAATTGGTAATTTAGACGCTGAAGTGAAATACACGATATAGATCCAGGGCCTATACCACTTTTCAATGCCTATTGCTAATATAATCTAACGCCAATTTTCGATGTTCGCCGGTATTCGGTATGCGTGCCGGTAAATATAATAATTAAAACGTAATTCTACCTTTTCGTACACGATCGAAAAATGAGGATACTTATTTTTCTATTTAATAATGATTTGGATGCGAAGTAGTAACCCAAAAATGTAATATAATTCTTTTTCTGACAACACCCATACATCACAACTTAGTTTTATCACCATGTAGATGTGGCAATAAACAGAACTTTGTAATGTCTAAAGTGACAAACAAAAACGCGACGCGATACATTCTTCGACCATTTAACCAACCGAACCGACAAATTGACAGTTCTCTCTCCTCCGCCGAAACGAAAGCACAGAACTAATATGACAAGAATGCTTGTCAAACATTGAAAACGTAACTAAAAACGTAAGGGTGTCAACTGTCAATCATAAAATTGAAATGGAAATGAATATATGATTACGTGAATTATTTTTATTTAATAAATTATTAGAAGCTGTCTGTTAGGGTTTTTTTCCCAATATGTGCCTTCGTGGGAGCCCTCAATTCAGTGAGCAAGCAATTCGGGTCTTAAAAGGCTGAGTTCCGTTCAGGAAGACCCCATCAGGCCGTTGAAGCGCATGAACGCGTGTTTTAGAACTATCGTCAAAACAGTTGAACATTCGTATCCGTTATTCCAACGATAAAACTAACTTCGCATAAAATAATTTACTCGTTCAATGTCTTTGTTTTCGATGGCCACAAAAATCTATCCATCTCACACTCAAACTACACAGACACTGCCTTATGAACCGTTTACAAAGAGAATGAGCTCACCTTACATATGCACAGTTTTTTTTTACGATTCTGTGAGTACAACCGACAACTATTCTCATGCCTAATATTTGACTATCATAACTAACTGATTATCATAACTAATATTTGAAACGGAAATGTATGTTTGTTTTATTGAGCACCCGATATTTCGACACTGTTGCAAGCGTCATGTTCACGGAGTAAACTTAAATTCGTGCACTGTGAATAAATTATTAGAAACCAATAAAGCCTAGTTTTCCCCGTGGATTGGAAGGTCAGCTGACAGTCTCTTTCGTTAAACTAGCGTCTATGCCAAATCTTAGGATTAGTTGCCAAAGCGGACCAAGGCTGCCTGTTGGAAAACGCTAGGAAAAAGAAGATATTGATATCGCAACAATAACTATCTGGAAAGATATCCTTTGACAACAAACTCCAAAACAAAACACCAAGAACGCTCAGGGGGATTGGAAAATGCCTACAGGTAAATGAATATTGTATTCGATTTGTCAAAACCATGAGACAGGGTGACAATCCCATCGGAGGTCAGTCGGTGCGGAGTCAGGGAAACGGAAAATGTATTTGGTCGGATGCCGATGTATCGACGAAATTGAATACCCTGACCCGGGGTGGTGACCGGAATTTGAGAAATCACCTACAAATACGATGACGTGGATTCGAGATTTTTGACACATGTTAGAAAAACCTTTTAATATTCTACCCTTAACACGAATTTTCAATTTTGCGGTGATCCCGTGATTTTGATTTTGAAATGTTCGGTGAACAAAGTTTTGAACGAAGCACTGAAAACATTTTAGTTGTGGTAAAGGTATTTGAATTTTTGTTGGGTAGCCAAATTCGGCGTTTTAATTTTTTTGATGTAGATAAATAATTTTTCGCTAAATTGGAAATTTTTATATATTTTCTACTCAGAATTGCGATCTCTTTCAAGAGGAAAAATTGTTCTTAAATTTCCATACATTTTTCAAATTTTCCATTGCACTACCGCCATACTAAATGGATGTTGGCGACGTAGAAAAAAATCTTGGAACACTTTTTCTCCTACTAGGACTGAAAGAGCTCGCCATTCTAAGTAAAATACATAAAATTTCCAATTTTGCAAAAAAAAAAAAAAAGCCCAATTGCAAGGAATGTGATTTTTTTCGATTGTTTAGTTACTTTAGTTTCCGTCCATGGTAATATCTACAAACGTTTACGTGTTACAGCCATTTTATTTAATAAAAATAGTTGATCACTTTTGTAACCGGGAACATTATATTTAGAATGCCATAGGAATCTAAAACAAGCTTTCTTACTTAATCCAATTTCTAATTTAATTTAATTTAAATCTTATCTTACAAAAACGAATGCTATCAGATGAATTTAAATCAAATCTTGCAGCTTTTTTCGTTTCGCACCTTTCAGAAATTATGGTCATCAATCTTGCCTGTACATCATACGATCTTTTTACAAAAATCAACCTCATTACTTGGTGTTACAGTTGAAATTCGCAAGCAAAGCAAAGGCGAGTAAAGACCTATTGTAAAATATTCTTCGGTATAGCTGAGAGAGTTCTCGAACCGTCATTTAGGTATGCCATTACTCGGCTAAACTAAACATCGTATATCATTCCGATATCCGAACTTCCTCAATCTTATCGACTTACAAATTTTAACGTAAACACGTAGCATAAACTGATAAAACTAGAGTTGGTGAGAGAGAACAGACCTCAAATTTTGTAAAATTTATTTTGCAACGTTTTTGGTAATTATTCTTGTTCCCAGCGTTTTTTCCCAGCTCATGCCACGGCGTTCAAGAAGCGTGGAATCCGTTTTGGCAACAACTCCCAAGATTTGGCGTAGGTGCTAGTTTAACGAAAACGACTGCCATCTGACCTTCCAAGTCTTCCAAATCAAAGGGAAACAAGGCTTTATTAAGATTAGTCCGGTTATACAATATTTTAGCGTCGATTGAGAAACTTTTTACTGGAGAACCCTCTATATTCGATAAGTGATTTTTTTGACATAGCTTCATAATTAATTATTGCATTTTGTACATTGTTGTTGGTTTTTTGTGATTTCTGTTTTATTGACCTATTTAATTTTGTTTTCTGCTTGATGATCCTCTTTGGTGAACACAAAAGGTACATATTCTATTCATTGTTTTTTTTTCATTTATGTAAATTATCATGTTATTTTATTCTATTTTTGACAATCACAATATAAATTATTATAAATTGACATGCATGTTATATGTACTGTAATCGTATATTGTGTAATAAATAAATCTAAATCTAAATCAATTTACCAGAAATTGAATAATAAATAGCTGTAAATGTAAGTAAAAAGGCTCTTACCAATAGACACTCAAAGTAATAGAGTACTTTAATTGTTTTATAAAATATTGAATTTAATAAAAACACCTACATGTAAGTATGAATTCAGGTCAATGTTATTTCCTCTGGATCAAAGTTTTAAAAAAAAATGGTTGTGGGACAATCTTACACAAATCAACCCTACTCCCACGGTAAGCTCAATAGTATAAGGCTTGTGTTGTTGGTACTAGATACTTAAACACTTACTTAGAAAACATCCATAACTCAGGAATAAAATATATTCGTGATAAACACACAAATAAATGCCCTGACCAATATTCGAACCTGGGACCTCATGCTTCGTAGGCACTGTCACTACCAACTAGGCTAGGAGGCCGTTAAAGACAGGCTTTAATTGATAAAAATCTATTATTAGTGAGGATTCAAAAACATCGTGTTAAATTTTGAACCGTGTCTGAATTTTTATTTGTGTAATGCGTAGGTATGGTTCTTATCCAAAAAAAAAATTACTCTTACTTTTTACGATTGAGCCGGTAGAAAAAAACCGCTTGCTTCTAAATCACATCAACGACTGAGGTCGGGTAAGGTTGCGTGACACACGTTAAACCACAACTGAAAATCTGTTATTTGTTATACTTATTACACTTGTATGTCGTGGGATTTAATATCGCTAATGTTTCAAGCTACACGTGATTCCCACTTCAATCCTGATCCTTTTAACTCTTTAACTAATTTATTTTAAGTGATTATCAATTTAAAATATACTCTAATCAGAGCAACATAAAAGCCATAATCGTTTACAGGAGAATTGAGATATGTTGACAGCAATAAACTGCCGAAACTCGTTACGCTTGGACAGCGGTTCCAAAATAATTAAAACCGTTTTAAGGCACACGTACATGGTAGTTTATAGAGAAATGTTACATGTATGTAAACGTGCTATTGACGTTACGTCATTTTACATTTCAAGCTAAATCTTTTTACGCCAAATACGTTATTTCGAAAAGGGGCTGAGACCGCATTTAAATTTGTTTCGTTACTTTCGTTTTCTGAACAAAACAGTTTATATGTTACTTGGTTTTTCTATTGTTTACTGAATCTTCCACTTGAAAACAGTATATCTGCATTTAGAAATATCTTCTGCCTAATCTACATTTCTCAGATCAGATCTCCATCTAATAAAAAAAATTGTTATTACACAAACTGTCGTGAAAATGTAGTTGTAAATTTTGATAGTAGAATCAACAATAACAAAGGATTAGATGGCTACCACACGTCGACGGAAGAGACTGAAGTAAAAGCTGGGAGTTGAATCCTGTTGAGGGTATAATCAAGTCCATTCACCGAACAGACGCTCTTCCCCTACCTCTTTTTCCTTCCATCTGGTCTAAAGCTCAAACAAAAAAATCAGTCAGTGTGATATGTGACTATTATTAAATTTAAACGTATTTTTGTTAAAATATACATTTAATTTACAGCTAGGTTGTGAAGATAAATTGCAGCTATTACTCAGCTATAGGCTATTCGCATTGATCTATTCCAGCTCAGTGCATTCCGTTAGCAGTAGCACCTGGGACAATTGGATATAAATCCTATTAGTAACCGTGACAAAAAGCGGACTGATTGATGCACTCAACCGCCCACTCAAGTAATACTCGAAAGTCATTAAGTTATTAAGCCAGCGAGCGAAGTTCTCTGATTCTATTGGAATAATTTAGCGTTCGAGTTTTTATGTTTGTCGCTGTAAAGTTTTTTTTTACTTACCCACCAGGCTTACCTACCTGATGGAAAGCGGTCACCGTAGCCTACGGTGGAAGCCTGCAACTCTGTTGCCGACCCATTAAAATCTTGTGCATTCCTTTTTTTAGTTTGGCAGGTGGTTAGATGAGATAATAGTAGATTACATACCGAGGCCTGTAAAGTAAGAAATGTCTCAAATCTCGTGTAATTGTCGTCCGAAGAGGTTAACAAACATGTGATCTGAGGCTTTTTTATTTACTGGTCAAGGTCTGTACACTATTTTTCTGCTCGATGCAGACGGCAAGCGGCGAATTTGTTTAGCGTAGCGACCATTGGCTGCTTGCCGGCCGGAGGGCTGAAAATTATATTTAAATCTAACCATCTAACTTCTTTCCAGTGTCAGTATGAGGTAGACCAAGGGGTTGTCGAGATAAAGGGGTCGTTAATTCACGTTCGTGGCAAACCACCAGTTTTATATAAAATACAGGTACCTACAGTTTAACCAAAAAATTACCTTTATAACCCAATATTTTATAACTTAAATTAATAATTTCAAGTTATCATTTATGCTGCCTATAAAACGTATGACTTATATTTTTACTCTTGGAATAAAATCAATGCACTTTAAATTTCAATAATATTAAAAGGTATTTTTGGGTAGGTACTCAAATCCAACACACATAATATTAAATTTACCGTCCACTAACTAGGGCATTTTTAAGGTTTCGTAGCCAACTAGGAACCCTTATAGTTTCACCATGAACGTCTGCAGTTAAGCTCAGTAACCGTACTAGAATGCTGTAATTTGGTATGGATATAGGTAAAAAAAATCATGCCAACAAAGTGGTAAAATAAAAAATGGTAAAAAAATCAGGGCAGGTATTCGTATCACCTCCAATACATGTTAAGTGGAGTGTAGTTTTTTTTCGTCTCTACCAAGGGATTGAAATTCGATTAAAAAGATATATTAAAGTGAATATTTTCGTTATATCCGAAAATATTCACTTAAATAAACAAAAATCGCTTCGAAAGTCCAAAAAATATGAAAAAATCATGGAGATTTAGCTTCATAAAGACTTTCAAGGAAAATTATTGCGAACATGGGCAGTTCAGCCATTTTTGTTTTTATGCAAGAAATCATATCTCTTAGTATAAAGGCTTTTGCTAGTCATGATCGTGGTATCTAATAAAACCCCACTCAGAAGGCCTAGTATAAAAGTTGTACGACATTAACCCCTCGACCGCGTTAGCGTATCGAGGGGTCAAGATATGAAAGTTGCCGGATGATTTAAATAAACGGCAAACATAATTTGAACTCCCGATACGCTAACGCGGTCGCGGAGTTAATGTCGTACAATTTTTATACTAGGCCTTCTGGTTCGCTTATTGTGACAGACGGTTAACTATAGAACCCTACACTGAGCGTGGCCCGGCTCTTGGCCGGTTTTTTAATACATTCGACTATTCAATGCCTTCGTTGACAGAAGCATTACTTAAAATAAGCAAGCATAAGCATTATACGCGATTAGATCTGTCCGTGGCCAGTCATTTCCAACTCGCCATTACCGCAAATGCATTCATTAAATATGATAGATTGAGAGTATTGGTAAATAAATTAAATATTTGTGGTCTATTTGTCATGCAGTAAAATATTATGGCGATTTAAAACGAAACATAATTTTTGTGGTTAAAATTTGAATATGTACCTACCGGTTTTCATTCCATTAGTAGGGCTCCGAACATACCTACATTTGATAAATACAACTATGATTTTATGAGATTCTTTCCACTTTCAAAGGTTTAGCATGTGCGTTGACTATCAGGAATTACATATCGATTGTTTATACATATGTATTTAGCAGACGAGCCACCTAATGGAAAGCGGCCACCGTCAGCCATAGATATACATATAAGCATAACCCTGGTTGACTTGACTACTCTTTAAATAAAAAGAACTAACTGTATTATTTAATTAATTAAATATATTAGCTAAATCTCGATAGGACCTTGTCGCTTTCACACGTAACCGGTTTCAATTTGGTGAAATGCATTTTTTTACCGTGAAATGCATTTTACAGTTAATTAAATGTATTAATTAATTATTTTTATTAAGTGAATTAATTCAATTTATTTGGGCATATAAAGTCCTTTTTGGGGCCCTGTCGGTGCTATACTATAAGTACATGAAATATACTATGTATACTATGCCATAGGGCTGGCGCTTACCTCTCTCAGCGAATCTCACTTGTAATAAAGAGAGGTAAGTAACGCCGCCAGCATTATGGGATCCATGCCGCCAGCTGATTTGCTGGACGGGGTTTCCCTTTTATAGAGGGTATATTGGTTTATAGTTTTTTTTTTAATTAAAAATGAATTTAGTCTTATTTATAGTTTTACTACTTATTCTTTAAAGTGTATTGTAAATGGGTCACCAACAAAGTGATAAGCGCTATTCGCAACAAGTATAAACCCTTTTCTGAGTCAACTACAACCAACTTCCTCAATTCGATGTTCACGCTTAATAAATTTTCTATCATAAATTAATGAAAATCGGGCTTAAATGCTTCTGTAAGCATTTAAGCCCGATTTTGATTAATTTATGCACCTTGTGGTGCAAAGGGCATATTGAGATTTATATATTATGATACCTTCATATCTTAATCCGTCTTATTGAGGTTTCTGCATTAAATTACATCAATAATAATTTATCTTTAAGGATAAGTGACACTAAACAATATTTAATTTAGACGACGCAGAGGCCTACGGCTGTTTCAAAAGAAGTTACTACTGAACCAAACTTTTCGTTGTAAGAAGATACCACTGAACCAAACCATAAGCAACGTTTCTTGGTTTTTTGCGCCTAAAATAATTAGTAAGGCGTGTCAAAATAATAACAATAACAAAACTTGTTAAAATTTAAAAGTTCGAATCAGCCGCTCGACCGCAGATGTGAAAGATTTTTGCATCGGCATCGGTAGGTAAACTACAAACAGGCTGAAGTACCATCCATCACATCGTCACGTGGAGTAATGCAAACGGGGCACGTATATACTTGTAGCATCATATTAGGTGTTGGTAGTATATTTTTCGAATCTGAATGTGCCTCCAGCAAACGAGGCATAACCGGCGACCCCACAAGCACCATTAGACTAATGTTGACTTATTGTCCATTAAATCGGGCGTCCTTGTAAAGATAAGCGAGGTCTTTGGGTCAGTAGCGACAACATTCGTGCGTTTCCGCGTTCACCAAAATATATATTTTGAGGTCGATAGGGGCATATCCTGGATGGGCCCCATTACAGGAAAAAAATAATAATCGTAGGTACTCCCCAAACTGAACAACGTTAGCTGAGCTACTTTTAAAAATAACGTGTTTTTTTTATTTTTATCACACTATCACAGTTTGTTTGAAGATGATTATGTACTCAGTACATTGTACTGCGAATTTTATAATTTTTGTACTATGACAAAAGACGTCAATTAGGCTGATGATGCTTAATACTATTTAGTTTCTATGAAAAAGTGAAAAACTACAGAGTATGTACATTTTTTTTTAAAGTTGTTGTACTTAAATTGTTAGGTTGTTAGGGGGTGGTGGTACAACCTACAATTATTATTATTTTGCTTTTGTTATGGGTCCAACCCAGTATATTTTTGTGGCACTTCAAAAAAATCAGACAGTTTTTTACAGTTTATCATATTTGAAATTGGTATTTTGAAATAATTTAAAAAAAATAATATAATAAATTACCAGTTCTCTATTTCTTCCAAGCGCAGTAAAATTGCCAAATCTTTT
Organism: Lathronympha strigana; assembly: GCA_949128165.1. NCBI lineage: Eukaryota > Metazoa > Arthropoda > Insecta > Lepidoptera > Tortricidae > Lathronympha > Lathronympha strigana. Next base: position 4,887,154 of record OX421907.1, on the reverse strand, counting down.
CAGCCATCTAAAAACTTTAATCCTAACTGCTTGAAACAAAAAGTTATTACTCCCTAGAGTAAGGTCATTGTGGACACGAATAGTTTTGGGAATATTGAATAAATCTTGTCTTTCAGCTCCATTAGTTGGGTACGAAGGAATCTATTCTAGAAGCAACATTAAAAAGAACATCAAAAAAGTAATTATTTAAATCAAAGGTACATTTGTGTATTATTTCAATCAGGCGATGCTACCATTAAGTTTTATTTGGAAATTAATTATATCAACAACCTTTAACATGAAAACGTCACAAAGTACCAACAGCGACGCAAAAACAGTAATGACTAGGGATGTGTTATAAAATGTAGTACCTAGAGTCCGACTATGCAAAATTTTCTAGATTTTGATAGCACAGACAGTGCAAGCATTAAAGAAACGTTATAATTTCATAGAAGTTTGACGTTTAAAATAGCTTTAAAGTTTGACAGTTCATTTGTTTCCGATACCTATAACGCGGTTTGAATCTATTCAGGCACTGTAAAATCGTATCAAAAACACAATGAATTAAGTCATAGTAAAGTAATTAAATAAAGTCTGACCACCGAATGCAGGAACAGTAGTAGGTTAGAAAGCATCATACTGTCCTTTTCTTACGCTAGTATTACCACCCCGAAAAAAGGGATGGATATAGTTTTTTTGTCCTAACTGCGTTCGTTCGGTGGTCAAACTATAATTCGTCAACATACGCTTTCTCAAATAATGAAGCTTCAGTGAAGATGAGACGGGCCTAGTGTGTCTACACAGGTTGCATCCTACACCAGCACCTGTCCCATGCTTAACGGAACCAGAAACATACCATCCGGTCTCTTGCCGTCAGTTCTGTATGTCTGTTCTAATAGCATCGGCACACGCACTGACGTAAAAGAACTGATGAGTTGCAATTTAAATACTTTTATTTAAATCAAGCCGTGATCTCGGCGTATCTTTTATCTTTACGAAAAATAAGAGAATGTTTAGACAAATGAGTAGTTTTTGAACATTTATACTGTTTTATACTGCTAGCAGTTGAAAGACACCACTTGAAAATCTTACCTATATACTGCTCGTACTTACAACAAGTGAATAACACATATTAAATAAATGTTATACAGGAAAATTAATTAGAAATATACCCTTAAAAATGAATATATCTATTGAAAGGGATTTTATAACGCAGAATAGAGACCCAGTCCTCTGTTAACGAGCAAAAACAGTCATGCTTTCAGTTTCGAAGTTTAATGACGGGGAAGGTTTATAACAAAAATTATAGCCAATCTATAAGCACTTTTCTACATGCCGAATTGAGAGCGTTATCTGGCAAGAATGGGTCGTTTGGCTGTTAAAACTTGCCAAATTTTAGCAATTTTCAAGGAATTAATTTCACATCAATCTCAACTTTATACTTAGTCGATGGTTATATTACATTGTAACAGAGTTCCTCACATCAACATCATTATGAACTATATTATACCTACCTAATTAACATAAGGTATTTTACAGATGTTTATTATTACTTTTGTGAACATTACGGTAATCTGTTTTAATTTAGACAACTAAGTACATTCATTAAAAGAAACGACATCAAACGTCATTATCATTAAGCTACGTGCCTTTCTCTGTCCATACGCTGTCACAGAGTTCATATAATTATGGATTTTATTACAAAAATAGGAACACCTTATTTTTAAGATTTCTGCATTTGTAGACATTACATACAGTAAACTTTAATTTAAAACATAAACTGGCAACATAAAATAGCTTAACTAAACTATGTAAATAAAGGATTAAATCGCATCTCTAATTAATTATTTTTAGCGACATCTGGTTTATTTGATCTTACTTCTCGGTCCATTACACCTAATCTTACTTAATTCTCCACATTTTCCATTGTTTGCCTATTAATACAAGCTTTGCACTGTTTGCAGTAATTTCCCCTGTTTACTTTTGCCATATCGCATAAACAAGATTTTGCTAATATAAAAGCAACTTTAACCTCAGCGGTATAAAGTATGTTTTTGGACAATTTTATAGAGAATATTCGATGTTTAAACAGTATTTAGTTCGTTTGGGAAAATAAAGCTGTTGAAAGCGTGTGCCCATGGCGTAATTATAAAACTTATTCATTAAAATATAAGCGCTTTATTTCAACGCGTATTTGTTTTGTTTAAGATATTAACGGGTTTATGAAAATGCAGTATTAGAATATTTTATAAAACAGCTGAGTTCGTAATCAAGTTATTAACAAAAGCCAGTAAATCAATGTTGGACAGGGTTAAAGTCTTTAAGTAAATTACTCATTAATTCTATTCTTAAAAGGAGTAAATGATTACACATACATAAAAAAAAGGTTTTCTATCAGTTTTGTAAGAGAATAAGTAACAAAATATTTAATTAATTAGTTATAAATAGTATTAAGTTAAAACTTTTAGAACTTTGATCACCGTCAACATTATAGTAACAGATATAGCAATTACAATGCGCCAAAAGGTATTTGTTATCTTTTTATTGTACTTAGAGACAAACGGGAAGGACAACCGTTGCAAGCGTATCTCATGAATAAGGGTCCGGAATCGATCCGAAACATATCGAGCTATTTTCGACTTGATGAACGTGAGTAACCTTACATATTAAATGATGAGACAAATCTCTTTTTGTAGAACTGACAAAATAATATGGATACCCACTTTTGACACGCAGGATATTCTTATTAGGTCCTATTTATGTAAATACCGGGTGTGGCCCATAATACGAGTAATCAAGCTTTTAAAAAATATGTACTCTGCAGGTTTTTACTTTTGCATACACACTAAATCACATTTTGAATGTACCTACATAATGGTCTAAGAGCTAACCACGGAAATAGGTGTACAATTTGTAGAACCACGAGACCCCTCTAGTTTGTGAGCCATACTATCAATATTAATTCATTCAGGCGCCTAGCAGCTGTTCAGCGGTGGGTATGGCAGTGGTGGCAACAAAGGGCAACTATCACACCCACTGCTGAACAACTGCCAGGTAGCCGGATTAATTAATAATGATAGTATGGTACACTCACTACAGGGGTTTCGTGTCTCTATACATTTATACACCTATTTCCGTGGCTAGCTCTCCGTCTAATACTTTAATATTAGCCTAATTGCTGTATATTAAATAATATTTAAAACGGGTCACTCACGTAATTTAGTCGAGAATCGACTAAATTACATGAGTGACCCGTTTTAAATATTATTTAATATGTTCAAGTCTGACGAGAGTTTTATAGTTAATAATTGCTGTATCTTGTCATAGTACAGAAATGACAAAATTCGCAGAACATTTCGCCTTCTAAAAAACTTTAAAGTGTATTCAAAATCAATCAAAATAACACTCGTTATTTTTAAAAGTTGCTGAGTAAATATTTTTTGAGGATTACTACCTGCGATTAAATTGTTTGCTCCTATTCTGGGCCACACCCGGTATACATATTGGTAGTTAGAACTCTATCTGCCATATTACAAATGCTACTTTCAACGATATTTTTAACAAAAAAGGGAATTCGCTTAAAGTTTATTATTCAAATCTGAACACATGTGCGAATAATTTTCACACGCGGTTTCCGTAATGCTCGACCCTGAGTTAAACGTCGAATTTGCATGTTTTCACACACACCCACATAGTTGTAAACTTTACGCACACACATACGCTACGTATTTAAACACGCTCGAAAAATGTGCGGTTTGGCCGAAAATAGCTCGGACGCTTTTTCTGTTTTACTACTTTTTCTTTACACAAAATAAATATATTCCCCTGAATGCTGAAGCCATTTTAGATTGTATGTATGTAGTAATTAGATAAATAATCGCGTGTTAAATAAATTTCAGTTATCATATTCTGTCTTTGAGTGGGATTACAGGATGTTTTAATTTCCGTGACTAACAATATAACAGTTTTCAGCTTTTAAACTTATATTTATGTAAAGGTACTAGCTCTTCTTCCTAGCGTTGGCTTAGAATAGAATAGAAATCATTTATTTACAGACAACATATGGTCCAGACTTAAATCAAGTCTCAGGGAGTCTGGGGTCTGCTTTAAAAACGTAAGGCCAAGATTTGGCGTAGGCGCTTAATTTATGAAAGCGACTACCATCTGACCTTCCAACCCATAGGGTAAAATACCACGATGTATAACTAGCATCAGGAATTAATGAAATTAATCATCAGCCAGTGCTGATTAGTTTTTGTTCCGTTATTTTACGCTGTCTTCAAACAATTTATTAGTTTGAATCATTCATTATTAACGCAAGCGTATAGGGAATACATAGGTATTTAAGTATACTTAGGTATATTTAGGTGCACTTTTACATGAGTTTTTTTTATGCTACGACGGTGACAAACAAGCATACGGTCCGCGGTCCCCTTAAAAAAAGGATGATTCGCTGTGTTGACAGTTAAATGGGGCAAGCTTTGCTCCGTGGGTCCCCAGCTGTCAACACAATGAATCCTCTTGGAGATCTGGCGACCTTACTCACCAACAGAAACACAACACTACTAACTAGTTCTTCGAATTCGTTTATAAATAGAGAGTTATTAAATTGGATTCTGTAGAAGTCGTCTATTTTGTGTTTATTATAACGATGTATACTCGTGGTGTAATAAGGGTTGCAACTAGGAGAATTAACTTGCAAAAAGTGATTGCGTTTATTCAACTAAACTTGGTGTAGAAAATACCTTGAATAGCGTATTAATTTTACAGGGTAATGATTTGGATGCCGCGATATTACCGCGATTTAAACTTGTCTGGTACTTTAAGCTCCACAGTCTGCTAGTGCGACGCGTAGACAACAAAACACAAAATAATTCACTTGGAAAATTAGATTCTGTTCAATCTAAAGAAATAAAAGCCCCTGGACCCTTACCAGTCTTAACCCGATTCTGTTTAGGTTTTTAACTGTGCTCAGTAATATGGCAGAGATTCAGTTTAAGTCCTAAACTGAATAGCGTTAAGAAAGTCATGGTAAGGGCCCTGTTAGTATTAACAATAATCTAAAATTATAATCATAACGATGGGCAGTGAACTAAAGTTACAAAATAATTAAAAAAGTAAAAAAAAAAGGTCCGGGTCCGTGTGCCGGTTAATTATTTTCCATTTGCTTTGAATAAGTCACAACTGCACAATCTACCGCTTTTTACTCTGCGTTCCTCCCCAAGTCTAGGTGTACACTTTAATTGGAATTCCTGAGTTGATCGTCCTCAACTTTGGCCGAGTGTCTCACTTGGCGGGGAACGGTATTAGCGAATGAAACTGTCGAATATTTAATTAAATGCCATTATTTAACATAAAAATATACCGGGTGTTGCATATAATAGGAGCAATAAATGTAATCGAAGGTAGCACCCCTCAAACCTAAAAACTTTTTTTCAACCACTTTTAAAAATTATGTACTAAATAGTATTTTAAATGTACTTTAACATGAGCCTAATTGACGTCTCTTATCATGTATAATTATTTATTTACGAAAATTACAAAATTCGCAGTACATTGCGTCTTCTAACAAACTTTAAAGTGTAATAAAAATCAAAACACACGTTATTATTTATTTATTTATTTCAAAAATAGTTATTTTCAAAAGTCGCTGAACAAATGTTGTTCAGTTTAGGAAGTACTCCCTACTATTAAATTAATTGCTTCTGTTAATGAGGTAAAGTAAAATTACGGCAAATAGAAGCCTATATCATAGATGTATTTGATAAAATAGCCGATATACTAGAACAACTTATAGCACCTACCTAAACTTTAAAAAAAGCTTATCTTAGAAAAAAAGGTAACGTACAATAAAACTTGCCAACTGACTTGATTCCCAGAAAGCTGAACAATTCTAATTCTTCTGTTTAAGGATGACTCACACTAGAACGGCACGGGAAGGGGCGGAACGATTTCTATAGAAATAATCACGTCCGAGCTCGGAACTCTCGGAGATCACATGACTTTTCTATAGAAAGTTTAGAAACTGACAGATCGGCCCGGCCCGGTGAAGTCCCGGTCCTTCTTAGTGTGAGTCATCCTTTAATAATATTATAATGTAATTAAAAATATTTTAGTTTTGTTGTTATGTGTCTTAAATCAATATTGTTATATCATCAACAATCGATCATTCCGACGTTTGCAAGAAAATATGAAGGAAAATGAGTTAATACTTTAAGATTTTACGAAGTACAAAGTGCTCACGGAGTGGTTTTTAATACTCCTCTAGGGAAATAAGATTCTCGCACTTCCTCCTTCCTTTATTTTAGTTAAAAGTTAAAACAATCTTAATACTCATTTTGTTGAAACAAATCAAATGATTTAAATAAATATTTGAACCGTTATTAAAGTACATATTTAGGCACAATTCTTCAATTTAGGTACATTACATTGCACTTATGAACATCAAAAAAAGCTACTACCGGTTCTAACCCTACACTACAGCCCGAGAAGATTATTACCGTCAAGAAAGTCGGCGGGACTTATTTTTCAAAACAAACTACAAAAGTAGTAAAAATATTTACAACATGTTGTTCTACAAGAAACCATATTAAAAGAAAATAGTGAAATAGAAAGACCACAAAAAAAACGGTTTTACACCATATACACAAACAGTGTTTGATATTATTTATTTCATATTTATACCTATACGTATATATTTATATAAATTGAAAATATAGTATCCATTTATTGATTAATACAGGTTTTTAATCACACATTTAAACAAAACTTACAAAATACAATACAAATACAATACAATGTACTGAAAAATGTACAATGTACTGTAATTGAAAATAGGTGTCATATACCAAAAAAATGTGGCCTATGGATTATGGCGTTAGCCAGGTAAGCTGAAGACCCGGGTAGGATACCCGGTTTGCCCTCCGATGGTCTTTTTCTGTCGTTTTTCTTATTGGCGTCCCGTTTTCTTACATATATTCGGACAACACTACGTTTTAGCCACTTTTTAATTTCTACCTTTTTCTGTCGCACTACTACATCTACCGCCTTACCCCAATCACTGATAAGCTACGCTCGTAGCACTATCTACGAGAAAGCCACAGTCGTTAGCAAGGTTTTCTGAATACAGCGACACAATAACAACACTACGTAGAAGTGACAACACGGCAATATAGCGACAATGTGTCTTAAGTACCACTGAATGGGTTAAGTTTCTTACCAATTCCTATCAAAACCCTTTGTTTTCTTCAGTCATATAATATTTGTATATAAACAACGGTAAAGGGATGACTCACACTAGAACTACGGGACGATCTGTCAGTTTCTATAGAAAACGTCACGTGACATCCGAGGACTGCGAGCTATCACGTGATTCTTTCTATCGCACGGTAGGTCCCCAATGAGGTGGACTGACCAAATAAAATCGGCAACAGAAGACATGACAGCCATGACCACTCTGCCAAGAGTGTAACGACGATGAAGTATGCAAAATGTCCAAATTGCATACTATCATTATAGTATTTTTTCCCAGTACACTTCGTCTGAACTGGAAAAAAACACTCCGAGCCAGAGACCAATAAAACGAGCAAAGACAAAAAAAAAGGAGAAGTCCAAAGACAAAGACGACACCAAATAGAAGCTGAAGAAGCTCAAGAAAGTGAAAAAATCTCGCAAGAAAGCCAAGAAGAAGTCCAAGGGTTCTTCCAGCGACTCCAGCTCTAGTGATGAGGAAGTCTGGTTTGAGAAAGGGAGTAAGATATTGTGCTACATTTTTTTATTACAATAATTGCTTTTTTAAGCCTTATTCCGAAATGTCTAATAGTTATGGTTTGAAGGAAATTTCAGATCATTCACTATGGTACACCTTACTTTCTTTTGATGTTTCACTTATCTTTGATGGGACTCTAAAAATTCATTAAGTTTCCATTTTCCTAAATGTTTCATAGAAATTAACCTAAGAATATACCTACTACATTTTTTTAACGGTTTACAAAATTTAACATAACCACCAATTTTCATTCAAAGCATTTCCCCAAAGGGAAAGTTAAGTCATTTCCCGACTAACTTCTCGTTATGCAATAAAATACAATTTGTGTCAGGAAGTCGACAATTTTATCCCAGTTTTTATAAGGGAGCAATTTTCCTAAATGGTTCAAGTAAACGTAATTTCAGGTTATTTTTAAAGCATTGATTTTTTGCGGTATTTGATATGAGGGGGAAAGTTTTATGGGAAGGTTTATTTCATTATTAACTTGACCTATTTCAGGCCAGTGCAAGATTGTCCCAATGATAACGATAACGTTGCTTTAAAGGAAATGTAATTTTCATGAAAATTTAGGAATATTAAAAAAATATGTTTGCAAAATCCTTTTTGTACGTTTTTCTAAATTGTTTTGTAGTCTAAAGTCAGAATTTAACATTTTTCAGTAAGCTAATGAAAACAATTAAGAGTTTTAAGAAAGTTGTGGGACTATTGAACCAATTTTTTTTTAATATACCACGGCGGTGGCAAGCAAGCATACGGCTCGCCTAATGTAAAGCGCTCACCGTAGCCTATGGACGCCTGCAACTTCAGAGGGGTCACATGCGCGTTGCCAACCTATTAAAATCTTGTACACTCCTTTTTTTAAAGAACCCCATATTGTAATCTTTCGGGAAAACCTCGGCAGGGAGCTCATTCCACAGACGGAGCGTCCGCGGGAGGAAACTCTTCTGAAACCGCACATGGTGCGACCATTTTGGTTGCAAGGTGTGTGGATGCGCCCTATCGATGGCGAGCGGTGCCATTGCACCGTGAAAAGTGATCCTTCAGAACACAGCCCATTTACCAACCATTTCACCAACCAACTTAAAACTTAAAAAGTTGGACTTTAGAAATACGGAGTTCACTTTCTGACTCATACCTACGACTATCCCATACATCTGAAAAATTCTTGATGACATTATCTTGCTGAAAAACATCCCTTCACATTGCATCCTTATGAACGGTCCCTTAACCCGAAGCATTGACCTTATTGGAGCCATACCACTTGTTTGTTAGGGACAAACTTGATAATCTCCAGCAATAATTTACTTGTCCCTATTCGATATATTAAGATCTCCGTTATTGTCAATATCAGATAATGTTTCTTGTGTGATAATTGTAAGATACCTTAGGTATACAATTGTAAAGCACGAATCAGATGATTTATTATTTGTAATAAATGTTTTGTTTCATTTTTTTGTTGTGTTTTTTAAGTAGTCATAGTCACACTACTTTATATAAATTATAAATTGAAAGAGGTGTCATTTACTACAGAGGGCGTCTGCCGCGAAAGCAGGAGGTCACTGGTTTCATCCCAACCCTGCTTACCGGGGGCCTAAGTCACTTTTTCTGTAGTATATGACATCTTTTTCAATTTATAATACCTTAGGACAAAGTTGTATTTATTGTGAGAAAAAAAAAAACAGTTACATAAAATCCGCAACATAGGCTTTGTCAGGAGAATACAGATAAAGCTCAACTACAGGCTTTGTCCACATGCTTACAAACGACGTAATCCGCGATACCTTAGGTAGCCAATCCGGCTTGAAAATCATTAAAAATGTCTATAATTGACAAAGTGTACTTGATTATGGTATATGCATATTGTGTTCGCAGAAATTAAACTGATAATAGTACCGGTAATACTGTATAAAGCCACACACCTTTATGCGGGCAGTTCACGGGCAGGTATCCGGCAGACATATATTAGTGTCTAATCTGGGTGTCTGGATCTGGGTGTTCATAGTAAAGTCTAGATGACAGATGACTGCTGTGCCCATCTGTGTGTGGTGGATCCGATCTGAGGTGCACTTGGCGGTTAAATCTGTACGTATATGGGCCGCTTATAACAGTAGCCCAAAGACAAGACCGCTGTGACAATATCTCGCGATTGACAAATACATCTCTCATTTTTCGGCTAATATGCCAAGCGTCCAAGGTGATACTTGCTGGATAAGACAACAGTCTGTCAGCATTTTATGATACCTATAATATCTGGTTTGAAACAATTATCTATATTTAACAGGAATCACCGCACCGTCGCGTTATCTATGCAATTTGTCAGTTTATCAACTTATAGCATTACCCATCAGATGACATTTGTGGATAACCAGGCCTGCTAGTCTATGATGGTCGGGTTTTTATCGTTTACCGACGTTGCTGTCACTTTCTAACAAGTATGTATGTGCGAAAGTGACGCATAGCGTGATAAACGATAAAATGGCAACCATGCTAACCCGCCTGCTGTTTGGATTAGAGTATGACAGTTGTCTTCATCGACTGCGATCATTTCGTTTATGCCAGGGATATAGCAGCGTGCGTAGGCAAGATGCCAATCGCTAACGCTCAGTCGCGAACGAAACACATTTCTGTCATTGTCGCAGTAAAAAGTAGCGTGAGCATTGGCATCTTGGCTACGTACCCTGTTATTGTTATCGACATAAATTAGATAGACGGGTAACGTCGAACAAAAGACGTTTAAAATGCGTTTCACTTAAAATGCTAATAATACACAAATGTGTGTAGCGGGTTGGCACGAATTGACTAGCGCGTTTGGCGGAATAGCTAAGTAACATTATTGTCGTGATTAAGAATAATATGGAACTCCGCAAAGTTCCGCCTAATTCAATAAAATATTGTTATGCGTCGCTACAAACACGACAGACATCTTATCAGCTCCAAGTCAATCTTCAAACCATAAAACTCAGTCCCCATCGTCGACTGTACTGTGTAACAGCCGTGCAATATGGTTAAACGGTGGCCCCGGGCGACGCGATACCGTGCAGTAAGCGCTTTGGGACCAGCAAGGTCAAGAGTCTAAGGTTACACTGCCGGGAGTTTCAGCGAGCATCGTACTTTGTAATTAAACCACATAACTTGGTAACTTGTGAACACAGTAAGTGAACCAATTTAGAAAAACGATTATTGCGCTAAGCTGCGGAGAAACAAACAGCCATGGTTAAACTAGTTACAAGGGTTTTTTAATTTTAGGTTAGGAATGTCTATAAAATTAATTACGGTTTCATACATTTTCCGCGTCAGCTTTCGTGAATCGATCGATATGTATTTTGATAAACTGTATTAGGACTGTTTATCAAAATATAAAGAAATTTAAATTACACCTTTTAATAATTTACGAAACTACCACAATGCTTAATAAGAAATGCTAACAGACTTCAACGAGGTGCACCAATGTTATGTTCAAGATCGCAAGAAACTGTCGAATGAAGGTGGGATACTATGTTGGAAATAAGAAGAAATATCTAAGAAGCAGTGTGTATCAACGGTGGCAATTTGCGGTGGCAACATTTTCCGGCGGTCGCGGGATATCAAAATTGTTAAACGGATAATCCGGCTGGTTTGCTTAGACTCTAAATTGTTAATACAGAACGTATTTTTCAGTTTAAAACGAGGATTTGCTGTGTTAAGCTCGGTTTTTCAATATTAACTAAGAAATACTTTGTTAACGCAATTTGGATTTATTTTCAATGGTGAGTGAAAAGGTTTTCAGTTTCGGAGGGCGATATGTTGGGGGTTGACGTAAATCTCCAATTTAAAAAACGGATTTTAACCTGCAATAATACCGCAGGCTTCCATATTGGTTTTAACCTGGGGCCTCACCATGACGTCTTAACTCGATTCAGTTTAGGCTCAGTTGTATGGAAGCGACTCAGTTTAGGTCGTCAAATGGATCGCGTTAAGACGTCGTGTTAAGTCCCCTGGGGCCTTACCATGACGTATTAACGTGATTCTTCTCGCTAACGCTAGTCGTCTAAAGTTAGTCTAAACATATTTTTATAAGACTTTTAGGTACTTGCTTACTTGGGACCAATTTTCATCATATTCGACATACGTTTACGTACTTGTTTTCTTCCGATGAAAATTCTAAACTTTTCCATTCTAAAGTTTCATCGTTCCACGCAATAAACTAGATACCTATAAATAACTAGTACGTGCCGACAGCTCAGTACATCGCAGACTGGAAACTATTCAACTTGATATATTACTTCGGAAACAATATAAGCCGGTGATCCAATGTAAATTACCTAAACTAAATTAGTTTTCTAGAATGTCAAACATAAATAAATTACAATCCTATCAAAAAAATTACATGTAAAAGTCACAAGTTTCGCTCTGCGGTGCAAAAAAGTTTTGAGATGTACCTAATGTTTAAACAAGTCAGTTATTTTCGTCGATACCGGGGGGTGTCCATAGAACTCGACTTCCACCGACCATAGAATGCCGTCTTAATAATATTTATATTCGTAGGCCTTGTGCGGGGGTGAGGGGTGCCGAGCGGCATTGTTTTTTGCTTAGTGTTCGAAACGGTTTGTAAGTATTTGTTCGCTTTTTCTATGAGAGATAAATATCTGAGGGCTATCGATGACGTCTTAACGCAATTCAGTTGACGACCTAAACTGGGCTAGCGCCACGAAAATTGAACGATTGCGGATTTTTATGTCCATCTCTGTTGTACTTGCATATTAGAGTGACAAAGAGGTTTTTCCGTCGATGCCAATTTCGATGTTCGTGGTAGGCATGCTGAGTCGCTTTCATACAACTGAGTCAAAACTGGATCTAAACTGAGGTATATGTGGACAGCCCGTGAGTCGATACCGACACAAGACGAAAGGCCAAAAGGACAAAAAGGCCACAAGTAAATAAACTATAACATAAATAAAATAAAAATATCGCGTTTAACTATTAACACTAACCCTATAACGACTCCTTTACAGCACTAAAAGAAGAAGTTGACTGACTGAATGACTGACTGACATATCAATGCACAGCCCCAACCGCTGGTCCTAGAGATTCCAAATTTGGCACGTAGGTTCCTTATAAAGTCTAGAGGTGCACTAAGGGGGGGTGATTTGGGAGTCCAAAGTTTGTATGGAGAAATAAGATTAGTTGGACTATTCGATTTAGAACTTTACAGGAGTATTTATAAAGATAAATGAGTTAACACCTGTTTCAGGTATATAAAGGGTCTTGACAAAAACAAGGAAGGACGAACGGACGGACGGACAACAAAACAATCCTATAAGGGTTCAGTTTTTTCCTTTTCATGTACGGAACCCTACAAATGTCAAATAGATATAATATTTTTACATTACTTACCCGAGTAATAAGGTTACACGGATTCTTAGACACACAAATACATATACATTATTTATTACGATAAGTTATTTACGCTCAGAAATCAAAGCAAATGCTGGCGAAACTCGAGTAAAAAGCGACTTTCCGGTAAATAGAAGTATTGTTCCCTAACGAATGTTAATAAGCTTATTTATGTTGATAGAGGCTTCAGAAAAACCCGCCTCAGAAGATAAACCTGGCCGAGTATTGTCTTTGCTTGCATGAGTGCGGGTAAGAAGGATTTTAGACAATACACATGTAACAATAACAATACAAATCCGCTTTGTTCTTTAAAAGAGATAAGCAGAATATAAACTATGAACAATGGTAGACATAAAACAACAGGCGGTGTTATCGCTAAGAAGCTATCTTTTTCAGACAACCTTTGGGGGATTTCGTACAATGTAATCAAATAAGTGGGCAATCAAAACGATACAAAATGTAAAGCTGATAATACATAAAAGAATAACATAAAGGGTATTTAAAAACTGTAGATATCTATGTTTGTATAAAACACCGACTTATTAAAAAAGACACACAAAACAAAACAAAAACCTCATAAAATGTGGGTCAAAATAACATTTGCGAACAATTTTGCATTGATGACAAACGATAAATGTTTCGTATGTAAAAGAGCTTGCTGACGTAAGGATTAAGTGTCAAATTCATACACAGAACAACCAACATAGCCTGTTAGTACTTACGACGTCACGTTTCAAACAAGACTTTATGAAAAAGTGCTGCAACTGCAGCAATTGTATAGCGTAATTTTTTTCAGGTGATTGGGTATCCAGTTCTTTTATTGAACATCTATGGTATAAAAATATGCTTGTTTTCAAATTAGATTTTGATGTAGATACTAAAAATAAATTGGGATCTGGGGCCCGTTTCCCGAAAACCGAGAACCGGGATTTTCGGTTATTTCACTGATTTACTATCAAAAACCAGTATCGGGGGCCACCCCTTACATTGGTTCACAGTTATTTTGGCTTGTTGGCTTGACCATGTTCTGCAAGCATTGGCAATGACTTCCCTGAATGTGGTCGATACCCCGGCATTTGCATAATTTTCCATGATACAACGCTGAATCCGGAAACTTGGAAACAGTCAAAATGAACCGTATACTTATCGATATAAAGACCACATTGATTTGAATTTTAAACTGCTTTTGGATTGACGCGTGGCGTGTCGTAATCTATTATGGTAGAGATCAGTTTCGGGAAGATTTTTAATGCTTTGGCAGTTCTTAAAGTTGGGCGTTTTGTCTCAACGTTTGTTTTTCTTTCGAGTTAGTCATATATTAATAACCAAAGAAGTACATACGTATCCAGATAAAGCATGGATTGGCTATGTGCGTGATGCGTACGGGAAAAATAAAAGCAACGATACGCACCGCATATTTTCTATGTTTGGCCCTCACTAGTCGGGGTTCTCTTGCTCGACACCTTGCACTTTTCGACTATGCGCTGAAACTTGGCACAGATGACCTTTATGGAAACGTAAGGTACCGGAGGGTAATAAGGCCTCGTCGGGTTATATGACCTAAGACGCAAAAACCAGTTTTAAAATGTGCGCTCGCGTCTACGGTTTCTGTAGGTGACACCTTGTGAACGATACAGAAACTATAAGTTGGCACTTCCTCGCTAGGTGGCTCTTTACCCACAGTATTACGTTATTTATCGACATTTTTCTTTATCTAAGTTTAGTAAACGACCCCCTAACCTAGTTGGTAGTGACCCTGCCTACAAAGTGGGAGGTCCCGGGTTCGAATCCTGCTCAGGGCATTTATTTATATGTTTATCACGAATATTTGTTCCTGAGTTATGGATGTTTTACTATGTATTTAAGTATTTATATGTATCTCTATTATATATATCGTGGCCTAGTACCCACATCACAAGCCTTATTGAGCTTACCGTGGGATTGCATCGATTGGTGTAAGACTGTCCCACATTATTTATTTATATTATTATTTATTTATGTTTTTGGTTGGTGGTTAATAAGGCCTACAATTTTTTTTTCTAATTTGAAGTGATAGTTTTCCGATTAAACGATTATTGCCAAAGCAACCTTTTTTATATAATAATTTAATAATGCAGTAGCGTAACGCTCCTTCAGGCTCGGTTAGTATTCGGAGGCTTCTTCTAAGCTGCGATAGCAGGGCACCACAAACGCTTAATAGTGACCAATTATAATTAAGTTAACATACCTTCGTTGTACTTACATTTCAACTTCCATACAAACCACTACAGACTGCAATTGAATTTCACAAAACATCGAAGTTTTATTTAAAACTAGTCGTCGAGGCACCACGGCGGCTATGAGTACAACGATAAATGAGCTTTATTCTCAAATTTTTTATTCATCACCATGTTGCGACTTCCATGTCAAAAATAGTGTCGAAACAAAATCGACAATTTTAATTGATTTATTACCATTAATTTCTCCGGAAATGATATACTACAAGCCCTATTATGCATGGTTTTAGAAAAACGTGGGCTTTGGGCCTAAGCACGATGGACCAAAAAAAATTCTTCCTTCTCTCACTAAACGACACTTGGCTCTTGATGGCTCCTGATCTAAATACACCTAAGACCACTTAAATATCAACCGTGTCAAGTGCCAGCGTATAGTAAGTCAAAGATTGCAAGGTTCCTCAAGAGAACCCCAACTGAAACGCAAATGCTGAGGACTTTGATTCTAATACAATCACGGCCACCGAAGACATTTATTATTTATTTTCGGTATAAAATATTTTTATTGAAAATTAGAACAGAGTGTTCGTAATACAAACAGCAAGTTTTCAAACAGTTTTTGATGATTTGAATGATTTACTACTAAAGACGAAAATATTATGATCAACAAAATACCAGCATTTATAAAATAACTGGTAGTTTAGTTGTGAACACGAAAAACTATATTTCAATAAAGATAAAAGGGAGGGTTATGATCGTCACCTCATAAAACAACCGAAGTATCATTTACTTCACACTAACAAGCGATTCTTTTTATGAGGAAAAAATGCAGCCAGCGGCCGTTATTCAGACATAATTGCACATAAATATAAGTATTTGTGTGGTGAAAGTTGGCTAAGTTTAGATGTCTTGATATGTTATGGTTCCGTGACCGTAGAGAGATACTCATATATTATTCGGATAGCTTACATTTTTTGGAACACAGTCATCATATTGGTCATAAACACAGAAATAAGTAACCATTCAGGATTCTAACGTCCAGATACGTACCTAACCAGGGTGCATAGCCAAGATGCCAATCGCTCACGCTCAGTTGCTAACGAAACGCAACTATCACTGTCACACTAATAAGGAAGCTGCGAATTGCGATACGTTATTAAGCGTGAGCGATTGGCATCTTAGCTACGCACGCTGAGCGACTACCGGCTAGCCACTGACATGATTGTGGTAGCTCTAGCCACAAGCTGCCATCCTTATTTTAGGTTATTCCAGCTTGCTGGATTTAGATAGATCCCCAATGATCTTAGCATCCATTCATGACGGCGCTAAGAAACATTTTTTTTAAACGTACCCTAGATCAAATTTTGGGATCGTCTTAAATTCATATACCTATTTTAATCCGTTTACGATGCAATTTTGTTGAGACAGCTTTAAACATACCTGTACCTACGATGTATTTGTAAACTTTCATCACGCCTTTAAGACAAAAAACTTTATTAATAAGGAACCAAAAGAGGTAATGTTATATCTAAATAGCCTAAGACGCCACAATGGCGAACGCTGGCGGCGCGCCAAACGTTGTTACAGACGTATTATTCGTCATTTATCATAGGGTTATGTTGGTGCGGATTTTTAGCGATGGGCGCGTGACGTCCCGCTGGATAGTTTGAGTCATAATTGAGGTCTTGAGTAGTTAAATGTATTGACTAAAGTTCGTGGGATAACAGCCAGACACATACACGCAAGATTGATTAACAACTAGCCTACTCCATCAGTTCTGCGCGGGATTTTTACTGTGTTATTTTCTCTACACATTTAATATAGGACTATTGTTGTTGAACTATTGTTTTCTATTAAACATGAGGTAAATTTAGTTGTCTTTTAAAGAAGAGACACGAATTAATAACCTCGAAATTTTAAAGCCGGTTACAATTCTTAACAGTCGGTCCCTATGGGTATAGGGAAGATTTGAGCTGGTTAAGATTTCTTATGAAGTGTTAGGAAATACATAGGTTCAAACACTAGAGTTTAATAGAATATAATATATTCTGCCTAAAAAAATTAACTAACCACTTAGCCCATCTCTATTTCTTGCCCAAATATTTACAGAAATCGCACTTACGCGCATGAATATTGATATCTTGGATCATTAATTTCCGGATATGTATCCGCCATATTTATTGCTTGGCGGTTATGAGTAATAGTGTTTAATGTGGGTCATTACTACGTATTTCCACTTTATGCTATAATTTATAATTATTTTGTTCCATTAAAGTTATTTTCGTCAAGAACAACCATCAAACTTCACAAAACGCGTATAAAAAACTTTTTATACCACTTACAACGAGTCCGATTTATGATCATGCGAGTCTTAACCAGTTTATTTCTCAAGTCTGTCCTCCTATCCTGTCTGTGATCCTAGTCCACACAAATTGTGGAAGATATTCAAATGTCTAGAAAATTTTGCTAACAGAGATTGTCTGGGGAAAAATCAAAGAGTTAATACACCAGAGGGTAACGTCGCTAAGACAAAACATATACAGATGTAGTGCATAATACACGGAAACACCCGAACATGATTCTATTTCTGCCAGTGTTATTACTAAAAGCACTCGATCGATTGAAGTAGCATTAGAAATATGAGCGTTTACGTATAAAAACGAGCGCGAAACATTATGCACCACATCTTGATCTACATCAGGTGAGCAAAGGAAGCATCACTTATTCGAACATTACACAATGCAAAAAGGCAACAAATCCAAAAAGAAGTCACTATGCATTCAAATAAGTGCAAACCGAAATCGGTTTCGACCTATACAAGCTCAGCCCACGAGTTGTGAATATGTGCGTGCCATCACCAATACGAGTATGACGGCATCTGATTCCTAATCATAGTATTGTATTCGCTCTGATAATCATAGCTAAGGTTCTCTCTGGCAATCTATCAACTCTATGGACAAGATAAATGTCGTCTCGCTGTCGACTTGATAAACGAACTATTTTAATAACGTTTCTGATAATCTTTACTTTTGAAGTTGCCAAAATTTATTTTACGACTCGAAACACGATGTTAAAAGATAAATTTGTGTACTTTGTTAATGTTACGACTTGGTGTTTTATCAAATATCTTTATGTGTGTATTGTTTATTTAATTCCTTTGTAAACCGTAAAGATAATTACCCTTGATGTAATATCTAGACGTACGCTATTTAGTTTTTAGCACAAGATTGAAGAAAATTGAGATTATTAATTGAGATTGATTACATTATAGTATAAAAACTAGGATTATCTACATAATATCAATGTATTTTTTATTTTGAAGCGTTTTTTGGCCCAGCGGTATATGTATAACGTGAAACTTTCAATCCGAAGGTCTGGGGTTCAAATCCTGCCGGCTCGTACCAATTACCAATGAGTTCTTCGGAACTTATGTACGAAATATCATTTGATATTTACCAATCGCTTTTCGGTAAAGGAAAAAATCGTGAGCAAGCCAGACTAATCCCAATAAGGCCTAGTTTACCCTCTGGGTTGGAAGGTTAGATGGCAGTCGCTTTCCTAGAACTAGCGCCTACGCCAAATCTTAGGATTAGTTGTCAAAGCGGACCCCCAGGCTCCATGAGCCGTCATAACATTTTTTTAATAATACCTATAAATAAATTAAATCAATGTAACGATCTTTTTTTTTCGTTTTCTAAAATATTTCATTAAAAAATGTGTTGCCAAAGTTTTTCAATAATATTCTAGAGATTTATTTCGTGCATGGTGTAGGTAATTAAATAATCTGTTAAATACAGTCATCACCCGTTAAGAAACTTTAATAATGAAATACAGGATGGAATATATATCCGGGTACCTACCAAATTGAGGTCAAAAGAGTACGCTTAACCATGAAATAGCCCTACAAATCTGAGATTAGGCCTACCTACCGTTATCGATGCCTCACATAGTTCCGCTGTTCTCAGCGATATGGGTTTTGGGAACACCGCATTGTGTGGGAACTTGTCAGTTTTTAGATGTTTAATTTTTCAAATGGATATAAGCACGGGGAATTTAAAATAAAATACTCCAGCACTCTTATCTGCCAATTAGATGACAGACAACGTTATTAGAAAACTATACCTACATTATAACGTTGTCTATGGTATTCCTTAGGAACTCTGCTAAACGATGCTCCTTTGGATTTTCATACAATATATTAGCTGTCGTTTTTTTTTAATTTCTATAGTGGGCATACGACATCTTCCACATTCTGCCACCATTCAAGATCTTTCTTTTTTCGTTATTTTTTCTGACGTAGAAAAACTAGTGTATGCAACATAATTGGTTCTTAAAGTTCTTGGGTCTATTATTACTATTATGTATGGCTAACCGTTTTCTACATTGTTTGAATCTGCGGAGATTTGTAACGCAAAAGAAGATTCAACGAATATTTGAAGAGGCGGACAACTCTGTTCGTAAGAAATACCTATCGTCGACCATAGATTCGATTAATGATGACTCTCACTAGGACGGGCCGGGACATCACCGTTCCGCGCCGATCTGTCAGTTTCTATAGAAAACGTCACGTCACCTCCGAGGGCTCCGAGCTATCACGTGATTCTTTCTATAGAAACTGACAGATCGGCCCGGAACGGTGACGTCCCGGCCCGTCCTAGTGAGAGTCATCCTTAAGGACATGAATCCGTGTCCGTTACGTTAATTGAACCTACGGTCGACGATTGTTGATGAGAGAACCAGACAACTGGCCGTTATAGACACCTTCCGAGGATAACGACTAAACCAGGGACAAAAACTCGAATGTAGAAAAAATCATGATTCCAAGCGGGCATTCAAAGTTACAATTGAGTCCGACTATTCTAAGTTTCTTAGGTTTTGATAGCACAGAGTGAAAGTGTTAAGTAAACGAAATAATTCCATAGAAGTTTGACGTTTAAAATAACATTTTCAAGTTTGACAGTTCATTTGCTTGTGAGAGAGATAGCGTGGTTTGACTCTACGAACATACTTGATTAGCCTGAAAAAAGTCTATATCAGGGAAAGTCTATATAAGTATATTATATCAGGGAGCACGGCTTAAGAAACTTCTGTCCTTCATCTTCTTAGCCTTATTCTCATCATCGTCTGCTCTCTGCGTTATTATTTGAGAAGATTGTCGGTCCTGGGTCGTCTCGGCTGGTATTCTTGCCTAAATAGACTTTTTCGAGGACGCCAAAATATGCATTGTCTATAGCACTAAAAATATTGAAATAATATTCTTGGAGGAAGACAATCGTAACTTAGACATATTTAGCTGCTGAAGCGAGTATTTTTCTGCGAATTTCACATCCAAATACCTAGGCATACACTTAGGGAATCTCGTTTTCACCATCCAGTTCAGACTTTCAGTACTCGCTGAGCTATGACACATTTAGGCCCGCAAATGGCTCCTTAACATGGCCTGCGTAAAGGCACAGTTTGTGGGCCAAACGGCACTTTAAGTCGCCATTGTCACGGCGTGTCGACGGCCCTTATTGCCCCAATCGGGGTTAACCGCCGATATTATGACGAGAAGTAAAAACGGTATCGTGAAAGAATGACGTATTCGACAACGGTGAAGGAGTAATGCAAGACCCTTTTGCTCAGGGGAGGAATCGTGAAATATTACCGGTTAACAAGGCTCATAAAGTTTTTATTAAGTAGTTTGATGGGTAAGTTAATGAAGGAGCCGTTAAAGTGACGCGTTGGCGCTAATTGAAGGAAAAAGGCGGGGTTTTAACGGAATGCGAACTCTAGAAATCAAAATTAATGTTGACGACTTCCTTTCTTTTCTGTTCCTCTTTCTTTATTTTGTTTTTTTGATCATTTTTTTTTAATACTACGACGGTGACAAACAAGCATACGGCCCGCCTGATGGTAAGCGGTCACCGTAGCCTATGGACGCCTGCAACTCCAGGGGTGTTACATGCGCGTTGCCGACCCTAAATACCCTAAATTTATTACAAGGAAATTGATATCTCATTGTTTTTTCAGTTTGACATTATCTAGGTAACTAAAGATGACTCTCGAAAGCAACAACGTTGCCTTAGCCATATTGTTGTTAGCTACGTTATCGCGACAAATGAGAATTTTCTACAAATTCAGTGACGACATTCGCAACGCTGTGATTTCTAAACTCAACGGCCGACCAATTGAGTGACGTCAAATTGTCAAGTGCCTGTCACGGTTTCTGCTGCAGCGGAACAACAACCGTTGCTGCAGTCGCCAGCAAAATATTAGGTAGGTAACAATACTGCATTGCCATCGTTACCGAGGTCACGCAATGACGTTTTAAAGCCAACCGTACTTTTCTCGGTCTCCATGGACACTAAAACAAATGAAAGTAACTGAACGCTTCTAAGCGTCACTTACACCACCCGGAGTTAAGCGTTTTTTGTATGGAATTTAACAGCTCAACTCCGGGTTAACGCAGCTAACGCTGGGTGGTGTAATTGGGACTAAATCGTTTTATTTCTTAACCTACTAACTTTATCATAGAGAACGTCGTCAGTAGCCAATCTGATAACATCTACATCACGTTATTTTATACTACATTTCACAGAAACGTGAAGAAGTGCCGTTTTTTTGTTGTCCTAATTCCCATCGAAATAAGAATTACGACACAATACATACTTACCTAAGAAATCTTACATGAATATTTTTTTAAGGACACTGGGGCGCTATGGCATTGTAAAATTATTTGAACATAGGTAAAGTATAATTTAAGGTGAGAAATCGATTTATTTCATGTTTTTAGGTAAATAATCTTATATTAACTACTGAAAGTAACTAACCTGTTACTTGAGCTGACAGTAATAAAATCCTGTACCATGAATAATTCAGTACGAGATCCGTAGCTGTCCCGTACCTATTCCGAATCTTACATTTAAATAGATACCTATATATGAGTAACATAATAGATCTATACTGCACTGATAGGACAGAAATTATTTTATCCCCGGATAGTGAGAGAGGCGATTTACATCAAAAAGCATCCCAGAAATTTCAATCGTGAAGATGGTTTCAATGTACCACCAACTTTAAATTAACGTGCCACATATAAACATCTACTTTAAATAATCGAGTTTGTCCCAACACATCGCATTTTACGGTAATTGAAATATTTCTCGTGCAAAAATATTTTGAAAGTTTCTAAAAACTATAGTGATAAAAGTATCTCATATAGGCAAAAGTTAATAAACATCGTAACTAACTTAGCTACTTCTACCCACTGATTTTCAATAATGTCTCGTCTGGTTCCCAAGTTAAAGGGTCACGGGATAACGGTGTGGTTGGTAATTTTCATAACTTTCCAATATAATTAAGGATGACTCACACTAAAACTGTCATCTGTCAGTTTCTATAAAAAAACGTCACGTGACCTGCAAAAGCTCCAAGCTATCACGTAATGTTTTCTATAGAAATTGACAGATCGTCCCGTGACGCCCCGTCTCGTCCCGTTAGTGTGTGTCATCTTTTAGTTCGTAATTTGTTTGATTAAATGCTTTCAACCGGCGACGAGTTGAAAAGTATAATTACTGATTCATGTTTCAAACTTAGCTTACAATTTAGACAATTGTGAGTTTATCTTTATATTGCGATTTGATGTCAACCTTGAGACATTTGAGAGTACAGTTTTTTACGGATTATACAGGTAGGTACCCGTAAAACCACCTAACTATAGTCCAGTACTACAACTATGGACCAACATAATTAACGTTAACATTACCAATAAGTTGTTTTATATTTTGCGTGAGCTTATTTCACAATTTACTATTGTTTTGCCATAGAACTGAGTCTTTCAAATAATAGTCACATCAAAACATAGATACTAGCGTGATTTTTGGACCAGAATTGGGAGGTTTTGGACCATAGTTGGTTGGTTTTACGGTACATATTCTAAATGGACCTATTACTATAAAAATAAAGATGCGTGATGCCACTTGGAGTTGGTTTAAATTTAATGATGTGTGATGCTACCTATGTAATGTAGGTACTCGTATTTGCTTTATTTCCTTTCATGTTTGGAAGAAATCACTTTTATAATTATTATGTTGCAGCAGGAATTACTAAGTCGCAGTAATTAGTAAGCGAACAATGCTCGTCGTGTATTATGCATTGGCGGATTCGGTAATTAACTATGGACTCAGTGTTTATGGCAGGACTTTCTATACATATTTAGATGAAATAAAGAAGTTGCAAACTAGATTTATAAAATACTTAGTAAGTAAAAAAACTAAATGCAAGTGTAAAAAACAACTATGAACATTTATATAAACTAAAAAAAATACTTCCTATACATATAAGGGTGCAGTACCAAATTGCTTTAGAAAATTATGATATAAGTGACTTCAAAGTGCTTAAGAAAAATAAATATAATACAAGGAGTACTAGATTAAAAAAGTTTGTACAAAGTTATTCAAACAATTATTATGGTAAGAGAACAAATAAGTTTTTAGTACCAAAGATTTGTAACACAATTGAGTGGTTGAGAGAAGAAAAAAAATATAGCAAAAAAGTAGTGAAAAGTTCTCTAAAAAGGATATTTTTGGAAAAATTGCCTTAGGTCAAGTTTTGCAAAAATAACCTTCCACGCCTCCTTAGTTTAAAATTAAAAAAAAAAGTTGTAGGTGAATTATTAACGCCAGGGTTTGCTTAACGTGTTAAGAACTTAACATTGAAGTTGTAGAAAGCTTGTTTCTTGTTTATGTTTTATGATTAGTTATAAAGTGTTATAGTATAATAATTACTAGGTGCATATAGCTACCTATTGTTATAATACCAATTAATGTAACTATGTACACCTTTTGAATAATAAAAAAATAAAAATAAATAAATTATATATGAATTTTTTATACTATTACGTCGGTGGCAAACAAACATACGGCCCGCTTGATAGAAAGCGGTTACCGTAGCCTATGGACGCCTGCAACCCCAGGGGAGTCACATGCGCGTTACCGACACATTAAAGTCTTGTACAATTCTTTTTCGAAGAACCCTATACTATAATCTTTCGGGAAAACCTCGGCAGCCCATTCCACAGACTAGACCACGGACTAGACGGCGCCTCCGCGGGAGGAAATTCCTCTGAAACCGCGACCATTTGGGTTGCAAGGTGTATTATAGATGAGCGCCCCGTAGTTGGCGAGCGGTGAGATGGTAAAAAGTGGACGTTGGCATTATTTGATCATCATTCCAAATTTATACCTACTTATACAAATTGCCTTTACCCGGCCTCTGTTATAATAATGTACCATCACAAAAATAAGTTAAATGTCTAACAATAAAAAACAGAGGGAAGCTATAGAAAAACAATGTAAATGAATTTATTTATAACGCTTAACAAAACGAAAACTTGCAGTGGTCGTAAACATTTACAATTAATTTACCCGGCCATATTACTGTTAATAAAGTTCAAAGTCAAATAGTACTTAGACGGCTTTGTGGCAAATATACTCCTAATTGTAAGAAAACGAGAGAAAACTTTTATAGAGTCGTAAAAGCGTTTGCAATAAATCCTCCAAGTTCAGTGCTCTGTAATTTGTTAACAACTTTATGGCCGAACCATATTTTTAGCTTCATTATCGCTGCGATTAAACGTTATGTTTCAGCTGCTCAAGATTAAACTAAATTAGTTTCTAGCTTGAGAAAAATATACCTATTAATATATACGTATGTAGTGCGAGTAAATGTAATAAAACTAGGAATGTGGTTTGCTTAAAATAGTCTACCCTGAAGTGCCACAGTAGCCTTGAAGCCTACTTGCATAAATAGTATTCACAATTATTTACACTTTTATTGTATGTCGTGGCAAGGCGAAGCTGTATATTTCCAAGTGTTGAATGCAAAGCTATAAATTAATTTAAGTATGTAACTCCAAAATTACTTTCAGAATTTGTAATGTAGTTGTTTTTTTAGCAAGGTTAACGTACTTGATAGGTTTATTGAACAAACACCCCACTTTTAGTTGCAATATAATTTTGATTTAAATGCATTGCACTCAATAATTTGATACATTTCGCATTAACCTATTTCTAGAAATACATATTAAAGGATGTAATTATCATAAATTATGAATATATTTTGTCATAAACACACTCGTAGTCTCATAATGCAAGATTGTTATGTTCGTTGCGATTTCGGGTCATATTATATAACTATATTTAAGAGCAATTTTGTTTGATTTAAATACATACATACCTATGTCAAATAATTTACTACATCAAAACACATACTAACCAGAGATGGACTAGTCGGGAAAGCCGACTATCCAGAGTCATTTGGTCGGCAAAAACGCCGATAAATCGGTGCCCATATAGAAGGTTTTAATTGCTTAAAGTAATGAAGAATAATTTTACCTAAGAGAACATGAGGATACTGTAACTTGGACAGTTGACAGTTATACCATTGTCGTTGAACATTCAAGGGAAGTTGTTCTGAAATAGTGACCACGTAGGTACCGGAAATAAAACCGTAGGAGGACCGTGACGTAACCAACAAAGAACCCAGCGAAAACCCATGATCTTTGCCGACTAGTCTGCCGACTAATCAGCCTTTCGATCACCGATTAGTCGGCTAGTCGATCAAATGCATAAATAGTCGGTACATTACTAATTCTAACCTAATTGACATTGAAGGAACTCCCTGAATAATGCAAGTGACAATATGAATAAAAGGTTGTGGACCCCATAAAACTAGTATTTTATGATGCAACACGTTAATCATGGAACCAGTTGGGCGGGCATATACTTTAAGATGTAATAAGTAAGTCTTATTTTCCTACAATAAGTAGTTTTTTTTTGTATGGAGGGATTTTTTTACATATGAATCCACGGATTCTTAACTGACTTCAAGGGGAATAACTGCGATATATTATATAGTTACTATTGAGAGTAGTTATGAAATATTAGTTATTTAAATAGACAAAATGCCTATGTGACACAAATGGAGTTGCAAGAATCAAGTTAACATGTGCAAATATCGCGTGAAAGACACACAAGCCCCTCTTTTTTGTTAAGTTTCTGATTATGGTTAGTTATTCAGGGTCATTAATGAATCGACTTTGCTATTATCCATTCATTTCATTATTACTATTAAAATTTCACTTTCAGATATAAGAGGAGCCAGTATTTAAATATTTCCTTCACGCCACCGACGAATGGGGACGCGTCTTACATCCGGAATATAGGTCTTTGTGTATTCCCAACCCCAGAAACCACGTCTCAGGCAAACCATTTCAAACTTGACACCTTATTTTTGTGGTGTACCTTACATTGACATGCCGCTTAAAGGATGATACACTATAAGAGGGTGGGAAGGACGGGACAATCTGTAAGTTTTAATGATATAATCACGTGGTAGCTCGGAGCCCTCGGAGGTCACGTGACGTTTTCTATAGAAACTGACGGATCGGCCCGGCCCGTCCCGTCCCGGCCCGTTCTAGTGCGAGTCATCCTTAACTAACGCAGTGGATTAGAATCCACGCTAACTTTCCTAGATTTTGAGAGCACATAATTGTAAAAGTTTTAAGTAAATGTCATAATTTCAAAGAAGTTTGACGTTTAAACACACTTTATACTTTGACAGTTCATTTGCTTGGAGTACGTCAGCGAACAAAAGTGATCGCGACTCGGTGCGAAAACAATACATTTTTTATATATCATACCTTATATAGTATATCCTGTCAAATATCGCTCGTCTACATAATGCTGCGTTTACATAATTATGGACTCGTTGCACCGGTCCCACCACAGAATAAGTAATAGTACTTAAGTACAGAAGCTTCTCTTTCCTACATTTGACGTTAAACTTGTCAAACATATAAATGTCAAGATGACATTAACATTAGGGTTCTCACCGTGCTGTCAGGTGGTACAAAATTTGTATAAACATATAAATAAAAACAAAATATTATTTTCTTATTATAAGAACACTTTTTATTAATTATTTACTAGCATTGGTAATAAATAATTAATAAAAACGTAAAATAATTAATACTAATTTGTGTGTATAAATTAGTATGCGGTGTTTAAATCTGAACGCACCCGTGAGGTAATACGCGTTGTGCCAAACCCTGGCAGTTTATGCCACCCATAGGCGGAAGATTTCGTGTTAACATAAAACGCGGAGTGACACCCCCCTGGTCCCACCAAGATGTGCTAGGCTTGTAGTACTGGTTAATGTTAAATAATGTTGCAAATATGGAAACCAGACCATAATATACCTACATATTTACTTGGGGATAATCTCTCACAGATCAACCTAGCTTAAGTTAAGCAAATAACACAGAAACATTTGTGCTGATTACACAAGTCAATTCTCTTTTTGGGCCACGATCCCAGGACCTCCATCTTGATAGGGTAAACACTTTTATCATCTACTTACCTATTTTTAATACCACGTCACGCGTCGGTGCCAAACAAGTATAATATCCCATAGTAAGTCTGTGAGCGGTACATGGTACATGAGCGGTCCACTATTATTCTGGTTCGATTCAAGCGATATTCGGATAAGGGATGCGAATAAGGGGTATGCATAATGCGGCGCCAGCGGGATACTACGTGTTCGCGTTTTAATACCAAGCTACTATACATACATACTTCGTAAATCTATCCTTGTACTAGAGACGTGGGAAAATAGAGACTGATTTATGAAGGTAGCCTAAACTTATGAAGGTTGGCATCATACTTGGAGCCGAAGAACCAGCCGTATTCAGAATAGTCAAAAGGCAATGGCAATGAGTAAATAAAATACAAAATAATGAGCTGATGGCGACAGGGCCCACAACACAGGCAAAGTTCACAATATGTGTGCGGCGGCCGGCGACTTATGTGGTTTTTTGGTTCAGATTTCCTTACACTTCCTCCCTCACATTTCCTCCTTGTATCACAATGCTCTTCAATGAAGCCACCAGCTCTTCGGTCACCAGTAACATCAACCAGACGTTTCGCGATTTCTACGAAAATATAGTAATAGTGATCTTAATTCGCTTTACCGGTTCCAGCTATATAGGACCTCATGAACGGTATTTTTTCAACAAGATACATGATACGTATTTTGTGTTTAGACGAGGAAGGTCATATCTTTATTTTGCCAGTTGAGCAGTGGGTCAAAAAACTAATTACGTACAATACAGATAGGTATCTCAGAGTCGCGGGTTCGAGTCCCACCCAAGGTTATGAATTTTTCCACATTTACTTTTTGACAAATTAAGCAAAACACAATCATTACACAATCTTATAATATAAAATACTAGCGTTTGCTAGCTTTAGAATCCGGACAAAAGCTATGGTATGTCCTTTCCGAGAAGTCAAACTATCGCCATACCCAATTTCATCTTAATCTGTTCAGGCGGTTTTAGCATGAAGAAGTAACAGACAGACAGAGTTACATACTGTCTCATTTATCATATTAGTATTAATAAAGAAATTAGAATACGTCATGAATTAAAAAATCCCTGACCCCGATCTTCGCCTTGACTGCCAGAAACATGCGACTAGATTAAAATAGAAATAGTAAGCTTTCATTCATGCCAAAATATTAATGAACTGACATATGGAACAGGTGGAGAATGTGTCTATTAATCATAATATACTGTTTTTAAATGTGTATATTTAAATCTCTTTAAATAAGAACAACGTCATGGTATCACCTAAAACACATAAGGTAATAAATAAGATAACTATCCGACATTGGAAAATTCACGCATAATTCCATCCTATCATGAGTTTTTTTAACCAGAAAATATCATTATTAATCGTCCATAGAATTTGTCTTCAAACATTCAAAACACATGACATCGATGACGCAATACGATCCTTTTGCTTGTTTTTAACAAGGTCGATTTTAAACCTCATATCTATGGAAGTAGCGCCTTATTGCCATGCGATGAAGTCTCCTTTCATATCTATTATGATATTATGAATGCCATTTACACTTATTGACAGGCCCGAGACACAAAGGTGCCACCCCTATATTATTAGTAGTAAAACCGCGGCCTGTATACGACAAGCTGAACCACATGTCTCCCTGAACCAAAATAATTATAATATTGTAATAATAGGCCTTTGAGCCTAGTTAATAAATTGGCAATAGTCAAAATTATTTGTAGGTAACATTGATACTCAATTGTGGCGGTTGAAACTTGAAGGTGACATTGTTTTATGTTTTATGTTTTTTTATTCACCATAAAGTAACATGTACATTAATTTACATGGTATGTCATTACAGGAAATCAATAGGTTTGTTTAAAACAATAAAAAATATAAAATTACAATATAACAACAATAAATAAATAACTAAATATTAATTAAAACTATTCATGTCAATGTCAATATCACAGTGTAAATATTCGTTAACCAAGTAGAACGCATGTCTCCTGAAATAATGAGATATTAGAAAACAATTAGAAACGAACGATATTTTCGTGGCCGGTCTGCAGCAAAATCTTGAGTTATTAATTCGGCTATTTTAAAACTTAAACACAATGCAAGTCCGTCACGCAATTTATCAAGAAAATTTGCATGTTTTCCTCTGTTGCCAACGCAATATTACTTTAACCCTTCATCTAAAATACAGGTATATGTTTAGACATACACCATGAGAATGCGAGTATATTTGCTACGCATTTAGTTAGGTAATTTATTGTTTCATGTGAAATTGCCATCCCTCATTAACATATTTTTGAGTAAATTCCACTAATATTATAGGCGATGAAATTTTGGAGGTTTTTTTTTATAGTAGCAAGTTAGAAGTTGTATAGTGGTTGGTATGAGCGTCGGTGGCCCAGCGGTATGGTGTGAGGACTCTCGGGTTAAAATCCTGCCAGGTTGTACCAATTAGTTTTTCGAAACTTATGTACGAAATATCATTTGATAATTACTAATCGCTTTTCGGTAAAGGAAAATATCGTGAGGAAGCCGGACTAATCCCAACAATCCCAATAAGGCCTAGTTTACCCTCTGGGTTGGAAGGTCAGATGGCAGTCGCTTTCGTAAACTAAGTGCCTACGCCAAATCTTGGGATTAGTTGTCAAAGCGAACCCCAGGGTCCATGAGCCGGGACATAAGCCGGGAAAACGGTAGAAGAGAAGAGAAGAGTATTTTTATGATGTAAAGGCGATTTTCGTGTTGTTCTGCCGAGCACTCATATTTTGTTACAAGTTCTTGGTAAATCTGAGCTAAGTCAATAACCAATATGTAACAATGTATCATACCGTAACAAACAACCGTATATATGTGGGTAACGGGGAGAGGTATCCATCCTTTATTTTCCTTCCGCCGGTTTCAACTGGATTGTCCACTGAATTTATTACTGCTTACATTGGCTTACAAGGTCACCGGAAAATTCTTCTGTCTTACTCATGCAATATGGGTGGGATAAGGATGGAGGTGACTTCAGGAATTTTAGGCACGAAACGTTATAAGTTGACGCACGTGTTACAAGTAAGACATGTGTCCGGTCCAAGCGATGACATAAAGATTTAAGAATTTTTAAAATAAATAGACAATTAGTAGAGGTAGTAATAAATCGTGAAAGAAAGTTAACGATGAACAACCCGGTTGTTTGTATTTAGGATTATTTTACGTAAAAAATAGTAAAACTGATCTCAACGGGAATAATAAAAACAAACAACTAATATACTCAATTTAAACGTTTGTCATAATAAACATACGCTCCATAAATGAAATAATCGAAGTCGTCGTAACACATCAGCGTACGTAGCCAAGATGCCAATCTATAACGCTCAGTCGCGAACGAAACGCAAATGTCATTGTCGCACTAATAAGTGTGCTTACCATGAGTTGTACATAGCCGTAGGCGTTAACGACTGCGCATTTCTAAAGTATGTCCGTCTCGCTCCTACCACTATACTGGCAGAAGCGAGACGGACATACGTTAGAAACACGCAGTCGCTAACGCCAACGGCTATGTACAACTCATGGTAAGCACACTGGAAGAGGGATAGATTCAGATTCAAATTCTTTATTGCTTTCGTAAAATACAAGTATCATGCAAAATTGTGTAGGTACAATATATACTCTTAAGCCTAAATCATGCAAGAACCATTGTAGGTATTCATAATAACATTTCAAAATAAAAATGCCAATGCGCAGAGAGCGTTATAAATAGGATGTATTAATTACTATAGAGATGATTACTATAGAGAGAGATAGCTACGATAGGTACGCTACGTAGCGTGAGCGATTGGCATGTTGGCTACGCACGCAAATATCGTTTCGATTATTTACCGGCCATAATAATATACGTTCGGGCAATCCGTCAGATCTCCATAGTGGGTATGTCTACCGAGCATCCGCCGGATACATTTCCCATAGAATGATTGGCAGATCCAGCGGATATTCCCGAACGTGTATAGCCAACAATTAATCCATTAATGACTGTGTGCGTAAGCCAAGATGCCAATCGCTAACGCGTAGTCGCGAACGAAACGCAAATGTCATTGTCACACCAATAAGCATACGTCGTTATCGCGGGTACAATAACCAACTAGATAAAGAGCACATATAACAGAATGTCTATTTGGTAGAAGCGGGCATATTCTGCCTACAGCTACTAAGCATCTAAGAAGCTCTCTACACGTGGAGCTGGAGAGTTTTCGGTAGAAAAGATCTATAATAATTGAAGGTATGTTTACAAAAACAACATAACTAACGTTTTTGAGTTATACAAGTAGTCCAAAAACGGTCTTAAAAAGGAAAAATGACTAAAGAGTTTGCATTGCGACTGCATAGTTAATCTATTTAAGTATGCATTGATACTCAAGTCAAGTATGGAGGTTGGGTATAAGAAATACCCAATGTTGATAAGTTTTTAACTCGTACGAGTAGGCATAGATGTTCCTCAAAATGAGTTTCGAGTCTGTTAATGCTTGTTTTTCATAATCTTCCTGTACTGTCAAATCGTTTTTGCACCCGCGATAACGACGTGTGCTAATAAGTAGAGTGATAGAGAGAGAAAACTACGATACGTTTCTGAGCGTGACTGATTGGCATATTGGCTACGCACGCTGATTCTTTTTTCAATTACAGAAAACGAGTAGGTAGGTTTTTGCGATAACTCCAAAAACCCATAAATAAAAAATATAAAACCTGAGATACAATTTCAAAAGAAATAAGTAAGGTTGTACTTGATTGATTGGATCGCAGATCTAGATCTCGCCACAAAATAAATCTGAAGCTTTTTCTGTAATGCGACCTAAAGATTTATCATGAATTGTATCGGCGATACGCTCTGCCAAAATGTGAGACATTGCCACTCACCGCTTTCTGGCTGGTTCTACTTGATTTCTTTTATTCTCGTTACGAATGGTATCTCCAGGATTGTTATTCCAACTGCTTGCTATTATGGCATTTCTAATCACGCAAAATGTTGTGTGTAAAGTTGTTTTTAAAAAGACCTCAAGGTCTCAATTGAAAACTTTAACCTGACCTTGATAAGTCAAGCTAAGTACATGTAGATACACTTTGGAGTTTACTCACGCTTCTGAAGTATCTTTTTATGTTGTAACACTGATTATGTTTAAGATTCATTCATAGGATACAACAAATAAAACGTTGATTCTTTATAGGATAAAATAATATAATGACACTCAACCATGACATTGATTACCAAAGACTAGAAAAGGGAAGCCACATTTGGTACACGGATGGTTCCAAGACAGTTGGAAAAGTAGGATGTGGTATCTATGGTGAGAGGCCTAAGCACAGAGCCAGCGTCAGCATGGGCAAACTGGCCTCAATCTTCCAGGCAGAAGTCCTTGCCATTAATATATGCGCGGAAATCAATCTGGACAGAAACCTAAGAAACCAACACATCTACATTAACTCGGACAGTCAAGCTGCTCTGCTAGCACTAGAGTCCCTAGAGGTTAACTCTAGACTAGTCCAGAACTGCAAAAATAATCTAAACGCCCTGGCTAACACCAACAAAGTTACACTTAGATGGGTACCAGGACACTCCAACATTGCTGGAAACGAAGCAGCGGACGAACTTGCCAGAAAGGGCGCGGACACGCCCCTCGTTGGCCCGGAACCGTTTTGCGGAGTTACAAAACGAGAGGCATACTCTCTGCTAAACAATCTTGAAAAGATGAGGGCAATCGCAGAGTGGAAATCCGTAAAAGGAAACACACACTCGAAAGCTCTAATATTAGGGTTCAACAACAAAAACACTAAAGAGCTCTTAGGGCTCAAGAGGTACAAAGCCTGTGCGGTGGTCAGAATTCTGACTGGGCACTGCAAGTTGAACAAGCACATGTTTCTAATGGGTAAGAAACAAGACGCAGCATGCAGGTTCTGCCAGGAAACAGAGGAAACTGCAATGCACATCCTCTGCTCCTGCGGACCACTAATGCACAAAAGAAGTATCCACCTCGGTAGGCACGAACTGCAACCCTGTGAGATACACAACATTACAGCCCAAAGAATTTGGAACTTTCTGGACTCAACGGGAATCAGTAATGAATTATAAAGGGCTGCCACAATAGATCACAACTGGTCGACGCGGCATCTTCACTAGCCCAAAACAACAATAATAAAAATAAAAAAAAGACTAGAAAACGTCACATACCAGCAAACAGGATACACACCAGCTCCTCAACACTTAGCTGAAGACACCAGCGCCTCTATAATTAACAGAATACACCGATAAAAATAAATCCTAAAAAAACACATATTTTAGTTTTGGGTTCAAATACATTTAATGTGCCAATCATCCTCGTCGCTATTGTATATGTTTAATATGTATTCACGGGGAAATATAAATAAAACGTTAATTATTTACAGGACAAAATAATATAATGACAATCAAATATGACACTGATTACCATCTGATTACCAAAGACTTGGAAGTCACATACCAGCAAGCAAGATACACACCACAAACCCTGTTTTGCTTTCGCATTATAATACATATAGGTACCTACCGTAAATTATATTTTCTATTAATATGCCGCAAGCTTATATAGGTTGCAACTGCCTCTTTCCGTTCAGGATCCTGTGATTAGGCGTGCATTTTTTTTGCTAGCAAAGCTAGACTTTTAAAAATTCAGACGATGTCGGACAAACCATTATTTAAAAAATCCTCCGGCAATGTGGCTACTGCCTTAACTAGCGAATCGAACGAGAAGAAATCATCGGAAAAGGGAGTCAGCTATCTACGAAGGAGGTTGGGATCGCGGTATATTGGTTTGCGAACGCTACAGCTCGGTGGTGCTTATTAAGAACAATTCAGTTTTATTTATACCTAAGACTTCCAATCGTAATCCAAGCAACAATTTTGACAATACGCTGTTATTGCTTTTTCTAGAAATCGGGCTTTTTGTAACAGAACATTTTTACTGTGATAACTGTTAAAATGTGTTGAAGTAATAGATCGGGTTTTAATTTAATGTAAAATCTTATAATAATAAATGGCATATAGGTTTATTTCCGAATACATTTATGTACAATTGTACATTTGAAACCAATGCCAATGTTAGTACCTAATGTTGTATTTTTTTCGGGTAGGCTTAAATGAAAGAATTTTGAATGGAAGAATGTGTTGTTGTCGTTTGGCTATTTGGTTAGGTTTAGAGAACTTAGACTGGAAAAGAGAACATAATCTGGGGAGATAAGATGAATGGAAACATCGGAAGAGATCAGCCAATGGAGCGAAAGAAGTATGAAAGGAGTGTAGTATTTAGCGTTTTGTAATGTCTGCTTTGTGTCTACACGGACGAGAGTATATGTAGAACGCATTTATTTTCTAAAATTATGAATTCTCTCGGAATTCATCGAACTACTAACAACAATTTGATATTCTCAGTGCATATCGCGTAAGTGCCTGCTTCCTCATAAGTCCTCTTGTAATAACAATCCTGAAATTAGTTACCGGGTTCATGACCACATAAATTCCTTAACTCTTCCCGTCTATGTTTACTGACATTGACGCCCTCGCCCTTGGTCGCCCTTGACTGGAATCAATTCCAAAGTCAGTGCCAACAGGTTTTACAGCCCTTTTTATAGCCGGACGCCCGCATCCTTAGGATCGCGGGAGGAAAACAACTTTTCCTGTAAATAAGATCGTTCCAATAAAGATAGGGTTAGGTTGGGATGGGTTATCTGTATCCAAATGTAATTTTCTGAGTAATGCAATATGATGTGTTTATTTGGAATAAAATTAGGTACTTAGCCTTTTTGATCCTTTGAAATATAATGGCAATAATATTTCAAAAGGGCGAAGTCCAAATGTGTAAATATTTCTGAAATGTCACCTGTGCATCGTAGCGTGTATAAAGTACCTAATAATGATAAAAAAATATCTGTAATCTTAATAAAGCCTTAACTAGGTACGCAAGAATTGTCATGACTGAAGTTGAAAACGTATTTGACTCCACACTGGCGTACTTAAAAGTTAGATCGGTAAAGCATTATGTGAATATGTACTTAAAATCCATTAAAAACTTGATAAATGATAAGTAATTACAACTTAGTAAGTCGCAAAACTTAAAGCACGAACTAATAAAATTCAGTCCAATAGTTCTGGACAAAATGTGCTGTAGGCAGACGAAAAGTCATCCTTTATAGGATCACTCATGTGTACCATGAGTGATCCTATAAAGGATGACTAACACAATGTCAGGACGGGGCCGGGCTGTTACGTGACGCTTTCTATAGACATTGACATATCGTCCCGGCCCGTGCCGGCCCCGGCCCTATCTAGTGTGTTATCGTTAGACACGCTGCAGCATAAATGACAAATCTCATTCTGCCGTCGTATCACGAGAGCAGCGACAGCGCAAGACTGGACCGCGACATGCATGACCACGACCACTCTGCCAAGAGTGGTCGTGGTCATGCAGAAGAAACCCACCTGTGTGCTTACCTTGAGTTGCACGCAAATGTGTTCAGTGTGGACGGCAACCGGCGACGTGCCAAGTCTCCTACCCGATGGTCAGATCAAGTTACTACTCTCACAGGCCTCACTGTGACAACCGCCATGATTGGTGACAGAAGTCATCAAGAAATCGCTATCGAATAAGGCCACATACAACTCATAGTAAGTATACACTGTATTAATAAATTCTTATAAGATAGATAAGATAGTATTAAATAGTTCTCCCAGTTAAACTCAATTAGTAAGCACCAAGGTTGTAACTGTGTCCTTAACCTGAAACAATTCTAGCAAAACGGTGTGTACTAACCATACTTTGCGATAGGATTAACAATAATTTAATATCATCGCCAGGACGGTTAAGTGATCATTTGTGAACCTTATAGCAACGGCTTAAGGTATATATAGACGGTCAGGTTAGGGTGTCACTATTTGTACGACAGTACCTAGTTGGATTAAGGAAGGAAAGTTAGGCAGTAAAACGTATTTTATGCTGCTGGTCCGTCTAAAGTGCTTGCTAAATCGCAGTTGGAGCGTTAGCTCTTACTCTAGTACTGAAGCGTTGTGGAGACATAAGTTTCTAGGTTTCGGATGTTTTTCGGTGTCTAGAAGAGTGTCGGGTAATAGTAATTGTAGTGGCACATTTGTGCTCCGTACATAAGAGTAGGTAATATTGCAAACTAGAGTCTAATAGATAAAATGTATCATTTGTATACTTAAATAATTTTATTACTGTTAAATTTACTTCTGCATAGAAATCGTTTATATTTGTTAATTTGAAAATTCTACTTGTTGTTACTGGAAGAGCGGGGTCTCCTGACACAGGTATTCCATTTGATTTTTGACTTACTAGGAGACTCCAACCTTTAATTATTCTACCCTGTATTATTAACAAATAAACATTTTTCATTTTTCATTTTCAAAATGAAGTCATAGTAGGTACAATGGATGCAAACGAGTGTAAATTGGATCCCGAATCCGCAGACGAGGGCTTGATTAACACGAGTTCCTAATTCATTCATTCAAGGGCATTTATGGGCACCTGGCGCCCATGTCACACACAACATTTTTCATCACACTTGCTTTGTTTAAAAAAAGTTACGTAAAAATAGGTGAAAAGTTAGGATGTTTCATCACGAGTGTTATGAAAATGATTTTGAAGTTTACATGTGTCTCTAAGGGCCGACACACAATTACACGATACAACATCGTGTCGTGGAAACCTCATGTCATGTCGGATGCCATCGCAAAAATACCGTACTACTACGATACAACAACACGTCATAACGTAACACATTGCGGCATCGTGTCACGACACAAAGCCGTCTCGTGTAATAGGCTAGACGACTATAAACATCTATTTAGTCCGTCTTTTACATTTAAAAAAATAGTGTACACGTATTTTTTCTTTTGTTTATTAAATCAAAAATGACGAAAATACAGTGCGTTCAAGTTTCGCATAACGTCACTATCAGGAACAATTATTCTTACCTAGTGTTACCATCGTGTGACGTCACAAGCCCTCACCCCAGAACTTTGATGCTCTTTATCTTCGTCAATTTTAGTTAAATTGAAAAAGGAAAAAATACGTGTCTAATCATTTTCGATAATCTTACTGACGGACTAATTAGAATGATAGTTTTTCAACATAGTCGTCATCCCTATTGTGTGTTGGCCCTAAGGCAGACCTAAGGTAAGACTTAAGGAGTGATGTTTTAGCTTTTGCAAGACCCTGTATTTAAATTATAAGTTTTAGATAGATGTAGAAGTTATTTTAGTTTATCCGTATATTTATCGACTTAGTAACAGAATGAGTAAATCAATCCCTTTCAATAAAAATAAACGAAGTAATAATGTGACATAACTATACAGTTTTATAACAGAATTCAATGGAAATAATATATTCATTTAATGAAGTATGCCAATAAAGAGCTCTTTGAAATGTGTTGTATTCAAGAATATTTTTCCAGAAAGTTAGTCCATAATTAAATTTAATATTAGACAGCTCATAAATACAACTACGCAAGATAATTTGCCGATAGTAAAGATAAAACATCAGTCTCTTCAGCCAATCTTATGTACATCTTAATTTTAAATTCGAATGAAGTATATCTGATTAAAAAGTTAGTTAAAACATAAGCACTTATTTGTTGTTGAGTAAAGAGCACTAGTTTAAAAATGAATATTTAAAAATCAAATTAATGCACCGTTAAAGTAAATTCAAAGCGGGTCGTCCCACGGGTCATTAGGGAAGATTAAAACCCAAGCTAGACTTTGCAAGATTGTGTCAATAAAAAGATTGCTAAAATATATATTTTTTTCATCGTAAACTAAATCTTTTGCTTGGCTAGGAGTTGTTGTGATTTATTTTTATCTTACCTAATAATGAGAAACTTTTTCAATAATTCCAACACGCCGTTTTTCAATAATGTGCTTTTTCATTTTTTTATGTTATGCACTCAAAGGATATTCTATATTTCTATAACCTGCCGATGGTTTTGCGTTCTTTCTCCATGTGGGAATCCAATATCTAAATAGAATTTGCATTTAAGCATTACATACTTTTAAAAAAACCCGGCCAAGAGCATGTCGGGTCATGCTCAGTGTAGGTTTCTATAGTTTACCGTCCGTCACAATAGGTAAATTTAAAAAGGGTTTTAATAGATACCATACACATAACAATAAAAAAGGGGGACCTATCTCCCAGCTCTTACGAATTATACGCACTTTTAACCGACAAGATAGGTTTTTGTGCAAGAAATCTAAAATGGCTTAACTGGCCAAGTTAAAATACTAAATTGACTTTAATTTTCATGATTTTTTTTTATATTTTCTGGACTTGCGGTTCAAAAGTTAAGGGGAGGACACATTTTTTTTTACTTTCAGAGCGATTATTTCCGAAAATATTCGCTTTATCAGAAAATGTTTTTATCAAACCTCTTACCCTTTTTTAATACCTATCCAACGACACCTCACACTTAACTTAACGGCCACTGAGGTAAGCCGCAGACGGACGGTCAGACAGCCATGGTGAAACTATAAGGGTTCAAAGTCAACTGACTATGGAACCCTATTGAACCTCAAAGACTGACTTTGTATTGTGACAGGCTGGTGACTTCCTTACACACCTTAATAGGCATTATTTGTATACTAAGTCACAGTTTCTTCTTTGAAGTGACTTACGTACCTACGAATGTATTATTGTATCGTTAATGGTTTTTCTTTTTATTTCGTTTATGTATGTTTTGAGGAGGCTTAAAGAAGCCGACATGATCTGACAAAGGTGCCACATAAATAGTTAAAAAAGAAGTGACAACCTACGTTTGTTACCCAATTCATTTTACGAGCCCCGCCTCTATAACTTAAGCCTAATGCCCCATTTCAAAGTAATAAACAAAACTTCTAAGCCGACTTAGGTACCGAACTAATAACGACAAATGCCGTCAACTTCTCACCAACAGTCACATCAAATTACTGGATAAATGACGGTACTTTACTTTCCGTACAATAAATCGTGTTGTGGTAACACTGACAACGCACTGTTTTGTTGGATAAGAGCCAAATATAGCTACAAGTTCGTACAATCTGCCACTCTTAAAAGACCTCTCAGTCTTCTTTTTCATATCCGAAAATTTCAGAAGCAAGCAGAAGTAGCTAAGTGGATGGAGTGTTCAAAATTATCTTGTCATAACCTTATTGTTGTCACAATAAGAGCGGGTCAAGATAATTTTGAATACCTCAGCCGTTCAACTGCTTTTGTTGCTGACTGTAGAATAAAAGAAGGTGGATCATGTTATGCTGGTGGCTTAACAATGACAATTATGATCCGAGTGAATGGCGTAAAGGAATGTTTCAGCTGAGATGTGGATGTGTTTGGGTTTGAATAAGTTTGTGTAGAAAAATATGAAATATGTAGAAAAATAGATGAAGTTTTGATTTCACTGCATAAAATACGCATGGCTTACATCCAATAAATTATGTGTATAATAAATATACCTACCTAAATATTTTGGGGACAATCTCACACAGATCGACCTAGACTTAAACTAAGCAAAGCTTGTAATAAGAATAAATGTAAATACTAAACGTTAATAAATACATGCATATTTTACAGAGAAAACATCCCGTATCCCGTTTTTATTGTACGGATACATATATACGATCCAACAAAAAGTTAGTCACTACTATAAATGCATGCTATTTAGATAAAAACTGATACGAACCAACAGAAAGTTAGTCTGCATGCCTTAACAATAAGGAAACAAACAAATACAGTTTAGGTATGGCAGCTAAAATCTGGTTCATGTACTCCATTTATCTGAACCAGGAAGCAACAAATAATACTCGCTATTTTTATTAAAAATTCCGAATCATAAATCGAACTTTTAACCACTCACGACTAAGTGAGGGCCGATGTGAGCGAAGATCACCAACATATGTCAGCACATATCAAAGTCCTTATATCTTTAAAGATAAAGTTCATTTTAGCGTGGACATATGTTATTTTCCTTGTTTTCTGCGCAAATATTTTTCCGGTATAAAATACAGTGTCAACGGGAAATGTGGTGGTGACACGAGAAAGAAAGCTCCCTTAATGCATTCGGGTGCATTTTCCTCCTGATTTATGTTTGTGTCAGAAGAATGTACTGTTCCTTAAAAGGATTTTAGGTTTCCAGAGATTAAGAATTAGTATAAGTAATATTATGTATGTGTTATATGTTTGTGTTATGTATGTGTTAGTCATTGTACGAGTCCTTTAGTACCTATTGATCCATATCATGAGCCTATCTCAATCAAAATAGAATATGCAAGTATCAATACTCTGCAATCGGCTCCGTTATTGAGATATTTTTACAGCAAAGGCGACTATCCTTCCATCAACAGTGAGCTGGCGTCCATCGATTGGGAGAAGGAATTCTCTCGCCGTTCACTGGATGAGTCACTTGATTTCTTTTATTTTACTTTTTATAGACTCAGGGACAAATTCATTCCTAGTAAGATGATTAAAAATGATAATTACCCGGCGTGGTATTCCATTCCTCTAAAAAAAGCGCTTAAAGAAAAATATAAATATTTTAAAAAATACAAAATTTACAAAAATATATCTGATTTAATTTCATACAACGTTTTAAGAGATAGAATACGTAAATTGGAACATGAATGCTTCACCACCTTCGTACAACGCGCGGAAAATAATATCACCACTAACCCACGTCAATTCTGGTCATTTGTTAAGTCCCGCTCTGCCTCACACGGCCTTCCCGCCAGCTTGAATTATGGAAATAAGTTAGTTAATACGGGACCTGATATATGTAATGCTTTTTCTGATTACTTTTCCACTACTTTTTCACCGGCTAGTAATATAACCATAACCAGTTCTGTTACCACTCCCAAGGACTCAGTGGTTAACTTGAATTCTATTGAGGTCAACCCTGAGCTCGTTACCAATTTGCTTCTTAAGCTGGACCCCTCTAAATCTGCTGGTCCCGACCATCTTCCAGCTGAGTTCTTAATCAACTGTGCGAAAAGCCTTGTACGACCAATCGTCTTGCTTTTTCGGCGTTCATTTTCAGAGTGTTCCATACCTTCCATATGGAAATCTGCATTTATCACACCGGTACATAAAAAAGGTTCTAAAATAGAGATAACGAATTACAGGCCTATTTCAAAACTGTGTATATTATCAAAGGTACTTGAAAAAATTGTATTTGATCAAGTTTATAACTCTTTAAAACACTTCTTTAGTGAAACCCAGCACGGTTTCTTGCAGCGTAGGTCTACAGTTTCCAATCTAATTTTACTGAATGACTATGTAACTGAAGCAATGGATAGTGGATACCAAGTTGATATAGTTTATACTGATTATAGCAAATGCTTCGATAGAATTGACCACAAGTTATTAATATCTAAATTGAATAATATAGGGATAAATGGAGACTTGCTGAGATGGTTTTCTTCCTACATCGACAATAGGTCTCAGGCTGTTGTCGTTCACAACTACATATCTGGATGGGTGCCTGTTCCGAGTGGAGTCCCCCAAGGGTCCTTGCTGGGACCTTTGTTGTTCAACATTTTTGTTAATGACATTAGGGAATGCCTTCGGTATTCTCATCTACTTTGCTTCGCCGACGACATGAAAGTTTTCTTAAAGATAAAATCTAGCGATGATCCTATTTTAATGCAATCTGATCTCGCACGTCTTGATGAATACTGTGAAGTTAACAGTTTGGATCTGAACCCCTCTAAATGCTATGCTATGACTTTCTCTCGCCAGCGTAAATTAATCCCTTCTACTTATACATTAAAGGGCCAGCTCCTTCAAAAGGTTCCGGTAATAAAAGACTTAGGCGTTATCCATGATTCCAAACTTATCTTTGATGAACACATTAATAGTATTATAAGTAGCGCTCTTAAGTCGCTAGGTTTTATAATGCGTACCTCGACCCATTTCACACAGGCTAAAACCCTAAAAATACTATACTGCTCCTTTGTTAGAAGTAAGCTCGAATACGCTTCTCAGGTTTGGAACCCTTGCTATAACACGTATATCGACAGAATAGAAAGTATCCAAAAAAAATTCCTAAAATACCTTTGTTTTAAATTAAAATGTCCATACAGCTCCTCCAACTACATAAACATATGCAAGAAGCATCATCTTGTGCCTTTGCAAAAACGTCGTGAAATAGCCGATATTACATATCTACTAAACATCACTAGTGGTGTAACGGATTGCTCTGAGTTGCTGAGCAAACTGCGTTTTAATACTCCAACTCGTTCAAAGAGATACAACCCCCCTATTGCAATAAGTAGTGCATCAACCAAATACAGGCAAAATAGTTTTTTGAGACGCGCCAGTTGTACCCTAAACAAGCTGTCAAACGAACTGGATATTGACATATTCAATAGCAAAATTCCTAGCGTGAGGCGTAATTTGGTTGAGCGATATTTTAAGTGAGCGTGTTGTCATGTCATAGTCTACATTATTATTATTATTTTTAACTTTATCGCAGCTTTATACACTTAGTATCTAAGCTTATGTTTTTTTTTATTTTTTGTCGTAAAAAGTTTGTTAATTCTTGAATTTTTAATAGCAAAGCCATAGGCTTAAACATAGCCTTATAACTGTTAAAATTTTAGTTTTAGTTTTAGTTCGTTCTCGTGCGGTTTAATTCTGTAGTGTATAAGTTAAATACTATGTTGCTACTTGTGAGTTCCTATAATTGGCTCTTTGTTTTCATTATCAATGTATAATTTATGATTACAGCTGTTGGTTCTCCGAATAAAATAAAATAAAAATAAAATAAAATAAAATTATTATTACATTTAAAGCAAGGAGAGAGCAAAGGAAAGAGTTATCTCTTTTGTGGATGGAATTCGTATAAATTAATTTAGAAATTAATGTTATTTTTGTTATGTTTGGGCTAAGCCGCAGCAAATTATAAAAGTAAACCCGGGTGGTGCAAGTGGTTCTTACGGTGTTTTATTCCAATAAATAATAATGGCGGTAACAGAAGATGTTTTCTTACACAGAAATGTCTTCTAACAATGTAGATGTAGATGTAGCCTGCCTGTATCCGGCTGGGCGTCAACCCAGTTCCTTGGAGTTTGAGCTGCAGGCTACTGACCCGGCTGCCTTCCCATCATACATTCTTCTTCAAATCGTCTCGTTTTTCTGCAGAACAGAAGCACATCTTTGAGTTCGACATCCTTTAGTTTGATTTCCTCCAGTATGTCTTTGCCGAATACGTTATGACATTCTGCTGCATCATGGCACATTCTGCTGTCTTCTTACGATATTGTGGTATTTTTTTCATTAGAAAAAGAAACAAAAAAAAACATCACATTAATTAAGATCATTTTAACAGACGCTCCACAAATTTAATTAAAATAATATCTTTCGTATCAACTTAAAGGCCCTCTCACTATGTGATTTCTATTAGCATCTACATGTATAATAAATAGATAGTGGAAAACCCATGAAAACTCAAAAACACGCGTTTCCTGAGATCAGCCCAAGCTAAACCGGTTTTTTGCCCCCAAAAGCCTCATATCAACACCTCTGGTGTTGCGGGTGTCCATGGACGACATTAATCGCTTACCATCAGGCGATTCGTTTGCTCGTTTGCCCCCTATAGCATAAAAAAATATATATATACAAAATTCATTAAAAGATATCTATTAGAATAAAGATACCTACCCATTGTATTGAGGCTATGACTTCAACCCACATGATCTAAACTATCACAAAGGTCAGAGTGCCAATCATAAAACCATCATTACGAATGCATCAAGCACTCGTAGTGACAATAAAAGGGCTGTTAACACGTCTATTCGTTTGTCATGAACTCATGACTGGGGTCA
Source organism: Lathronympha strigana (assembly GCA_949128165.1). Taxonomy (NCBI): domain Eukaryota; kingdom Metazoa; phylum Arthropoda; class Insecta; order Lepidoptera; family Tortricidae; genus Lathronympha; species Lathronympha strigana. The sequence continues at coordinate 4,842,547 of OX421907.1, read as the reverse complement.
GCGACTTGTCATGGTCATGGGATGCGTGTTTTATGACGTTAACGTTTGCGTACTGAAATGGTTGGTTTATTGGGCTTTTGGATATAATACCTTCAGCGATACAGTGTTTTAACATTTATTTCGTAGTCAATCCGATACGATCTGATCCGGGACGATCTGTCAGTTTCTATAGAACATATTGTGACCTCCGAGGGCTCCGAGCTATCACGTGATTCTTTCTATAGAAACTGACGGATCGTCCCGGGTCGGATCGGATTGGTGTGAGTCATCCCTAATGGTTTCAATGATACCACATACTAACAGGCAACGCGTCGACTCATAAATATGGTACTACGCTCTTATTACACCGGCATAAGGTGCTATGGGACATATTTTTGAGTAAGATGTGCACCAACATATTTTTACACTTGACTGTACATATAGACGTACTGAGAAACAACAAAAAATATGTCAAGTTACAATTCGTGTAAGATGTGTGCTTATTATCAGCTTGTCACTCCTAATTCTGCTACAACCTATGTGCCTACCATGAGTTTTATTTAACCACGAATAGACAGCGATTGCGCGATTTGAAAGTATTTGCAACTCGCTCCCACTAGTTAAGAACGACTAGATCAAGTCGATTGTCATTCTACTCTACCACTGTGCGGTTTCAGAGGAATTTCCTCCCGCAAACGCTCCGGCTGCGGAATAAGCCGAGGTTTTCCCGAAAGATTACATGATGGGGTTCTTCAAAAAAGGAGACAAGATTTTAGTGGGTCGGCAACGCGTATGCGACCCCTTGAGTTGCAGGCGTCCATAGGCTACGGGGACCGATTTCCAACAAGCGGGCCGTATGCTTGTTTGCCACCATCGTGTTATATAAGACACTATATAAATATATAAACAGAGTATACCACATACGAGTATGAATACTTGAACAGCCATGTACGGAATACTTGTATTACCATGTACAAGTATCACTACAAGCTAAAAAGCAGTCTGCGTCTGGGAAAATGGTAAAACCGTACCGTCTTTCGAATGTAGTCGGCAAGCGTGACGTCATCTAATGCATTTGCCTAGCTTGGTCTACATCTACAGATCACTTATCTAAAATACTAGATGAAGCGTGTGAGGAAATATGTTTTTTTCCTTTTGTAATTTGGAACATTTTCCTTGTGTATTATCCAAAGCAATGTGAACATTGCTTTAGGTTATATCAGGCTTGCATGGTTGACTCCGCGTTTTACCTTATTAGGTATAGGGTGGTGGCACCAGCAATGGACAAAGCGCCAGTAATGTACACACGTGTTCAAAAGTGCATGGTTAATTTATGAATGAATTCATTCCTAAACTGCCCATGCAATTTTAAACGCGATAATATTTATCATGAGGAAACAGGGTAAATGCATTTATTTTGTGTCAATCAAGATTCAATTGACAACCATATGATATTTGAATTAAAAATGAAGTATCCATCCCTGGTGCCTGTCAGCTTAAAGCCCTCATAATTGGTGTGGTCACACTATGCCCAGTAGAGTAATAGCTCCGAGTTTTTTGTACATGTTTTGGAGATGCAGAATCTGCGGGAAGTAATCCACGTCTTGTTTATTCCCCGACATTATTGGCACATGTTCGACGTTTCATTACATAAAATGTCTCTGTCGGATCTTGTTGAATAAGTGTTTATGCGTTTGCTCCGTCGTCGATTTGTTTCAGTGTGTACTTTCTGGAAACGGAATATCGGAATTTGCCGTTACTGTGTTATCTGAAACGGGAACGCTAGTTTTTACGCTATCTTTATAACTTCGTATATTTGTTTATTTTTTTACGTACCTTACCTACCTATATTCTTTATTCAACAAGATCTATTTATCTTATAATAAGTCGTTAGCACCATGGCCGACCTACCCTCGGGACCAGTCTGAAAATCAGCGCTGGATAGGTACAGTCTGTGTATTTATACAGTCTGTGTATTTATCTAGCACAAGCGGAGACTGGGACCCATTGCCGAGACGAGGGAATCTCAAAATTATAACTTTTTTTTTCTTCTGTATCTTCTGTTTTTTTTATTCTAATGTAATGTTTTTTTTTTGCTGCTTGTTTGTTTTTAATAATGTAGAAGATGTTATTTAAGTTTTTTTTTTCTGTAATGTTTTTTAAGGATTATCCCTAGTTGTGGCAATAAATGGATTTTTATTTTATTTATTTATTTTATACTTATTTGTTTGTTTATTATTCAAGAACAATTATCTAAATGTATACAATGGATTTATACTCTCACAAGCAAACGAAAGCAGTAACAGTCGGCCAAAAAACGATATCCATCCCTTTTTTCGGGGTGGTTATATACTAGCGTAAGAAAAATACAGTATGTGCTCACTAACCTACTGTTACTCGTACTGTGGTCGTTTGCTTGTCAGACTATCTATACTTATATAGATATAAAAAATAGGTATAGCGATTGTATATATTTGAATAAAATTCCAAATAGAGTCGGGCTAAAATATGTGTTGCCCCGGCAATTTTAATTGTATCTGTAAATCGGTATATGACAACATTGACAACACTGGGGATGGCGCATTCATTGGTTAATCTTACCGGTCAAAAATTTGATGCAATGTGAACATTGCTTTTCATTGGTAATTGTCTCTACTGTGCTGCTGCTTAATAGCATCAACATTATTAATAATGCGGAACAGCAGTTTTCGCTCGCCACCTTTTCATGGTTTTCATATACTTATCATTTTTAGTATAAAAAATAATTGGGTTAAACATAAAACGATGTTTAGAATCTTTCCGGTGGACTTTTCAAAATTAAGGGCCATGAAGGTAGATTTTCTTATTGAACCCTTATTCACATTAAAAAGTACTCCTTTTCTATTGAATTGTATGATAAAAATCATGACTACATGTACACAGGCTGTTAACTATTAGCCACAGGATAGATTGGCTCTACAGTTCAGCTGAACACGCACCTTTTCTTTCCTGTGGTCAATAGTTAACAGCTTGTATGTAGTAATGATTTTTATCATACAATGCAATAGAAAGGGAGCACCCCTTAATTTACGCTTAAAGCTTAAATCAAACTTAAAGGATGACTCACACTAGAACGGGATGGGACGGGACGGGACGGGGCGGGACTCCGGCCATCACGTGATTCTTTCTATAGAAATTGAAAGATTTTTTCGTCCCGCCCCGTCCCGTCCCGTGCTAGTGTGAGCCATCCTTTATAGCCCTTAACTTTCGAATAGTCCACTGGAAAGACTCCAAACAGCGTTTTGTTTGACAGAGATAAATTTCTGTCAAATACAAAACATTCCCATAAGTACTTACTACTTACTTTTTATGTGTTTGACATTTAATTTTTTTTTACTAAATCAATGATATAATGAACTTAGGAGCATAATATTATAGTTTACAAATTTCGTGAACCAACTGCAAAAGAGGATTTTTTTGTAATAATCTTAACCTTTTAAACATCTCTGTTCTCGTTCTCTTAGGGCTCGAAAATTATGTGATAATTTATGGCCGATTTTTCAAAAAGGTGATCGTCCCTACTTTTTGATTTTTATCGTTCGTGATGTTTTCCAGAAATAATGTCTCACATGATTTTTAGACGAGCCCTTAGCACCATTCGCGCTAATCAGGGTTAGCTTCACAACCCGGAGTTAACTGTCAAATTCCATACTTTACAAACTCTTAACTCCGTGTTAGTTGCTAACCTTGCTTGGTTAAAGTGGCTCTTAAATATATACAGGTTTTCCTCAGAGACCTAAAAGCTACTTTTATTTCATAAGCTACTTTCATTTATTTTGTTCAGGAGGTGCAGGATCATACTTCATCACAGAAAATTGTTATTGGTATTGGCAAAGCGTATAACCTGGAGGCAAATACTCGCCCAATCAGAATGGGGTTTGCTAAGGCAGTCTACTCATCGGATGCGAGTGGAACATATATAATCGCACAAATTAATTGCATCTTCGCAAAAACTTGTGTGGTCAGTGGAACTATAGAGGCAATTGTGTTTGACCTAAATACATATAAAACCAAGCTATCTGACGACCTATTTGGTAGTGTCCTCTATTCGGCATAATTTGTTTTGTTTTTTTTTCATAACAGACTTGACATAATCGATTTTCAACAAATCTTAAAGTAGCAAGAAACATAATTTGTCACAATGCAATATGTCGAATACTATTTTGTCCGAAAATATGTTGGCATTCCTAAAGTGGGTTAGGTTAGGTTATTGATCTGACTAACTGATTTGTGATACTGTGACAAGGTGCAAGCGCTGTCTACACCTAAATTCCATAATATCACATTAGTTTGGTTTTTCTTGTCTATTTTATCGATCTTGTCTGAGATAATAATTTTATCGAGACATGTCCTGTCAGACGGTTGTAGACTCGGGTTAATTTATATAAACTACAGAATGTAGGCTATTCAATTCAAAATTGGAAAGAAATAAATCGCACGAACAATACGATGCAAGAACAATTCACCGAACAAACTTTTAAATGAACAATATTGAAGCTAAAAATGTTGATTAAGGTGTAGTAGCCTTTTCTATACCACTTGCTAAATTAGTTCTATTATAATGTTTTCGGATTTTCTTTTATACGTTTTAACACCAAATTACTTTTCTTTTTCGTTTTTACCGAAGCCTTTCGGAAATTTAATTTTAATGAGAAATAATTCAATTCAATTCAATTCAAATTATTTATTTCGAATCAGAGATCCATATATGGTTAGTGTACAATCTTAAAATACAGTTAAGGTGCACTTACATTTAAATTGTAACAAAAAATAAAAATTATAACTAAATAAATAAATAAAATAATTAACGCCTAGTTTTATACGCAGGCCTTCTAGATGCACCATTTCTCAACATCAGTGGCTGCCATATGTAACCTGTTCCAATGTTTGATCAATATATAATGATATAATGCTTTCACTTCAATGCTTCACTGAAGGTTGATTTTCACGGTAACATATCGTCTAGCGATTAGGGTAAGGGACATGGATATCCCTGTCCGTTATCCTAATTGAATCTACGGTCGACAATATGCATGAAATTTGCATATATTTGAAATTTGGACAAAATACTTACCTAACTAATTTTTATATAACGTATCATAATTTTTTTTTCCAGCGGCCAGCAAGCAGCAGGCCGCTACGCTAAACAAATTCGCCGCTTGCCGACTGCGTCCAGCAGAAAAATACCGTAGTACAGATCTTGGTCAGTAAATATCAAAGCCTCAGATCACATGTTTGGCATTCAGCATTACACGAGATCTGAGACATTTCTTAATTTACAGTCCTTGGTACGTAATCTGCTATACGAGTAGGTATATTACTAGCCCGGACCAAACTGATTCAATTTAGCCCGATGGTTGACTGTTAGAGAATGCCTAAAGGCGTTAAGTCTGCCATTTTCTATAGACGGTGTCATGTGATAGCTCGAGGATCACTTGACGCTTCCTTTAGAAATTGATACGTCCTACCGTTTTAGTGTAAATCATCATTCAAGTTGATTATTGCTCCAATGTCGTACACCGCTTCAGGAAATCAGAACTGGCGGTCAACGGACCAGTAAAGTTAAAACCCCTCTTAATAAACTTTCTATTGTCTTACAAGATGAACTTTGGTTTATTGCGTCTTAAAACAGAACGAGAGCAACGTTTCATTTGTTTGGCACTGCTCGGTTTGCTGCCATTCCGATTTTTATTACTCGTACAGTTTTAAACATTATTACTAATACAACTTTTTGTTGAAACATATCAATGCCGCGAAAGCAGGAGGTCGCTGGTTCGATCCCAGCCCTGCTCACCGGGGGCCTTGGTCACTTTTTCTGTAGTATATGAAATCTCTTTCAATTTATAATTTATATACAGGATGATTCATGATCATGAGTCGTGAGCAGGATTAACCCCACGATATCAGTGGTTGATAAGCTATTGTTTCATACTACTTAACGAAATTAAAGTTAAATTTCATTTCATTTAATTTCCTAACTACGAGTTAATTGCTACTTAACTATCAATTACCTCATAATTAGGAGATTTTAATTAATTTAATTTAACGTTAATTTCGTTAAGTCTAGTATGAAATAATAGCTTATCAATCATTGAAATCGTCGGGTTAATCCTGCTCACGACTCATGATGTTCGATTCTCGGATTAGCCTCCGTCGGTGTTGGTCTTTTTCTTTAGTATATGACATCTATTTCAATTTATAATTATTACTAATAGTCGTTAACTAAATAACATACAAAGTGTTGCGACGTTGCGGTTGCAAACTAAAACATGCTATGGTATTGTTCTTGATAAATTAATAAAGGACCTGCATTACCATTGACTAAATTCTCAAAGGAATTTATCAATTTTTCTTACAACGATCTTATTGACTGATCACAATAGTTTAATTCATTCGTTATCACGAATGGATTTTCAATTCCGTCATTCAAAGACAAACTAGTGCCATCGTTCAGTCCTCCCTGGAGGCATAAGGCCACAATATGAACGGAGCTATAGTCGCAAGTGGAATGTAACCTCTACCTGCGGGCTAAACTTCTTGTAAACAATAATTTTACAGAAGCTCCATCTTCTGATCCTAAAAAGGTTAAATTTACGCTCTAATTTAAAATTAAATCCCAAGTAAGGCCTTGGTGTTATGTTAACGTTATAGTTATAAATAGCTAAATGCTATGAATGCTAGAGAAATTCCAAGAGGCTTACTAGCAAATGGCTTTGTAGTTCACAATACGTACCTACTAATTACCAACAAAATTAAGTACCAACCCTAGCGTTTGCGCGGGGGAGAGGGGAGCCGAGCGGCAAATCTACTTTTTCACACCACCTATTCATAAAAGGGTTTTTTCTGTTTTTTTTTTTTTTTTTTTTTTTAATTGATATAAATAATAGTTACATAACATTTTATATGACAGTACCGGTAAACCAGATCGGTTTGTCTCGATACCTCGTTCCGCAGTTCTTAATTAATCAAAGATGAAATTCAGTGCAACATAAAAATGCCGTTCTTCATAAACGCTCATCAAACCTCTGTTAACTTATACGTATTCATTGTTTGTTGTGTCAGCTTAGCGTTTGTTAAAAATGGTAAAAGCGTAAGTTAACGACTTCAGGTCTGTTAAGTTTCCATGAATAAGGCGGTACCTATCTCAATTGTAACACATCTTACACATACGATTTACAATAAGTAATGATTTCAAAGAGAAAAATAAAAAAATAATAAAAAAAACAACAATGATAATACTTCACTATAGGTACATTTATAGCTCGCTGAGTGCATTTGTTATCTGTTTGCGCGCCGGCCGACCGGCCGAGCAAAAAAATATCCAACGGCAAGTATGTGCATGAAACAGGCTGCTCCAAAATAATCACTTTACTTAATTGAAAATATTAAAATGTTTAAGCATCTCAGTTTTAAGAACGCTTGCTACGTTCGTTGGTGTTATTTTATCTTTCCACTCTTTTGGTAACTTGTTCATTAGGTCTGGTATAATGTACTCTGATGTCCGCCTGCCGTAAAAATTATTAAATTGAGGTTTTTGAAGCATTTCAAAAAAAAAAAAAATACAAATATTTATTTAGTAAAACATCCTTTAGTACAATATCCTTAAAACTAGGATTCTACTCCCTGAATAGGCAAGCCTGTACTTCAGGATAAGCAGTGCTCCTCCCCTTACAATGTTTGATGTTTTGATGAAAACAGTTTATACAATTTAACTTAGATTACTAGATTATAACAATCTTGAGGGTGCGTGTGTGTGTATGTGTGTGTATGTATGTGTGTGTTGTGTATCAACAATTATTAACCTTTTTTTTTATATTATTATTATTTTCAAGAAATTATGCTTAATAACTCTTCGGTGTCATGATAGTTTTTAGTGAGTAGCCAATTAGTGATAGTATTCTTACATTCATTTTTTGTCTTAGGGTAAATATTTAAGGTTTTATTTAATCTGTTATAAATGAATGGCCCAATGAAATTATAGAATTTCTTAGCAAAGCAAGTGTTATATATGACACTCCTTGTTCCAATATATTGAGGTCTACGATACTCTTCTAAATAATTTTTGTCAAAGGTGTGTTCAGAATGGTATCTCACGATAGATGACACGATAAAAACTTGTCTCACACTGGGGACTTTGGCTAATGTAAATAGTAGTTCTGTGGAGTAAGTATAAGGTTTAAAATACATTACTTTTAATATTGCACGTTGCGCTATTTCCAGAATCATCAAAGTTGTTTTGGGAGCACCACCCCAGACCGATATGCAATATGATATAAGGGATTGACCGAGAGCCTGATATACACGCTTCAATAAACCTGGATCAGCCACATGGCGAAGGTTCTTAAATACATATATTAACTTACGGACTCTTTTGCTAAGTGTTTCAATGTGAGTTTTGAAGTTCAAGAATGAATCCATATACACTCCAAGATATTTTATTGATTCGGTTTTAACTAAAGGTTGGCAGTCACAGTTATTTATTTTGTTTAGGCAATTGTGTGCAAACAGATTTGATTTGTTACTTGACGTGTATTAATTGGATGAGAGATTAACTGTTGAATTTCACCTCTAAAGTATTGCTCCTTTAACATATGGTATTTAAACTTGGCGTGAACCGGTAGAACTTTGCATATATTAAACAAGTCACTATCACACGTAAGTTCCTTTCTAATTTTATAGGGTACTATTAACTTTAACAGCCTAACCTGTAGTTTATATATTTTATCAAGGTATGACTTAAAAGTACGGCCGTAACTGCTCAAACCATACGAAATAATGCTCTCTACGAGTGCATGATAAACATCTAATCTGACAGTATACGGGATTCTATTTCGCAGGATATACAATCTAGCCATTAGAGCGCGCAATCTAGTGCACACTGAGTCAATGTGGTCACCCCAGTTGAAACGGTTGTCGATTATAAGACCTAAATATTTTTGGTGACTAACTTGTTCCAACGGTGTACACTTGCAATCATGACCAGCAGTCGACCGAGAGTGGAGACACTGGTGGTCGTGACCTATAATCTTAACTGCTTTAAGCGATCTTGATTGGCTAGAATGTACATGAAGCAACTTGGTTTTACTTGCATTTAGAACCAGACCTGCATCATGGGACCATTTACATATGTTGGTAAAATCTATTTGTAACTTCCCCTCAGCTATTCGTACGTCTTTATCTGCAGCAATGAGGCAAGTATCATCCGCAAATTGGTATATGCTACAGTTTTTGACACAGTTGTCCATGTTATTTACGTAAGCTAAGTAGTGGAGTGGACCAAGCACGGAACCTTGTGCTGTGCCCTCTGTCACCAATATTTCATCGCTAAGGGTGTCCCCTATCCTCACGTGATAAGTTCTGTTACGTAAGTAATTCGCACACCAATCCAACAAAGGCCCTCGGACACCAGTATCCTTTAGCCTATGTACCAGTGTATCGTGGCGCAGTGTGTCGAAGGCCTTACTGTAATCAATAAAGGTAATAAGTACATGACATTTATTATTTAGATGTTGATTTATTTCATCAGTAAACCTAGACAGTAACAGCGAGGTACTTTTATTAGGCTGGAACCCAAATTGACTATCAGAGAGAATGGAGTGTTTATTATAAAATCTATGCATCTCGTTACTAACATACTTTTCAGCTATTTTATCCAAGACAGGCATCATTGTGATAGGTCTATAGTTCGTGCAGTTCGTTGATTCGCCACCTTTATATATTGGTCGGACTAGTCCCACCTTGAGGGCATCGGGGTACAAGCCACTAGTAAGACTGCTGTTTATGAGATGGGCTACAGCAGATGAAATTTTCTCTGCTATGAGCTTCAAATCCACTACCCGCTCTTTATCTATTCCTGGGGCTTTGTTGCTACGAGTTTTCATAATAATTTTGTAAACATCTGTTGTAGTAGCCTTTTTCAGTAACATGGACCTGTCCGCAGGCTTCCTATAGGTATCGGGGTCTAATAATGGAACATTGCAGTTTGGTATTATTTTCTGCACCGCTTCCTTAAAGTTAGTAGCAAACATATCAGCAACAAGTTTATCTGAAGTCATAGATTGGAACGCTTTTCCTATAGTGTCCTGTATAGACGCAGATATTTTCCCTGACATTTCGTTCAAAATTTGCCAAAGTTTTCTCATGTCTCCTTTAGCTGCACTTATTTTACGCTTATAAAAAATATTCTTTTTCGTTTGTACTAATTTATTTGTTTTATTTCGCTGATTACTATATGCCAGCCGGTTTACCATATTTTTTGTATCCCTAAGCCAAGTCAAATAAAGCATATCTCGCTTTTTGCACTCCATTTGAACCTTACCGAAGACCCATGGTTGTTTGTTTCGTTTTGATTCACTTACTTTATGCATAAACTTAGACTTTTCATAACAGTTTGATGAATTGTCCTGAATGAACTTATAAATTGATAATGGGCATTGTAATTCTTCATGTGAGGACCAATTAACGGTGGCTAGTTCAGATTGTAACTTTTTATAATTTACTTTACTAACATATTTTGAAGCAGCCTGTACGCAGGTGGTGGGGGCGCATAGAAGTGCCGCCGCGGTCATGTTGTGGTCGGCCAGTTTAGTGCCGAGCGCACCGCAGTACACGTCTTGCAAGCGGGATCTAACAAATATGTGATCGATACAAGACTTGGTTACTTCATTTTTCCGGGTTTCTAGCTAGGTGTTCAAGCTAGAAGGGATCAAAGTGGCACTTTTCTGTTCAAGGACTACACATTTTTACGTTTTCGGGCATTAACTAGTGGCATCGTGGTGTTGGTATGATGCTGTTTTCGGGTTTGTTTATTTCCGCTTGGTTGGTGTGAAAAGCAGTATGTGTCACACGGTATCCAAATTATTTTCGTCTTGGGTGTTAACGCTTGAATCCCTTATTACGCTCAGGATTCTACTTTAGAATCCATCGCTTCATTCGGAAATATATCATTTTGATCCCTTGTAATACAAACTACTCTTGCGTAGTGTTTAAAACGGGTTCCATTCGCTATTCCTATGAGAGAAAATATCTGTTCTTAAGAACTCTCCACAATCTGCGGCATTGTGTTAATTTCGTAACGTGACAGCTCCGAGATTAGGTAACGCTTTTCTATAGAAAATTTAAACATTGGATCGGCCTTTTAGTTTGCCTCATAAATGTGTTCGCAATACGTTCTAATTATTCCATTCCACAAGACCTAGGCGCCGACTGATTACCGCAGCCATTTTGTACAAAGGGTAGTTGGAGTACGCTCGTGCTGTTCGAGTACGCATGGCTGGAAGGAAATTGATTTCACTCTTGTAATTTGGGTGTATATATTTCGTTTGGAGGGTAATTTTAACATTCTACGTAGGTATTGCGACGGTGCGGCTGTATTTGGTAGGAAACTGACGAGTGACGAAGTTGGTAAGCGAGAGTAAACGTGATTGTTTTAGTAAAAGGTACCACTTTGTATGTCGTCGGTAAGGCGCTAATGTCATAAAGATTCTTATCTAAATGAACCTTATCAACAAGCGACAAATAAGTGGTACTTTTTAATAAAGAGGCCTCCTCTTTCTTGTCTACATTAATGATCTGCCAGACATAACAAATCATAAAATTACTCTTTTTGCAGACCACTGCTCAATTGTGATTTGTTGTGGTAATCCTTCAACTTCTAAATGGGAAGCAAACGAGGTATTTGAAAAGGTTGATATCTGGCTTGAAAAAAAAAACTTAAAGTGAACCTAGCTAAAACTACTTTTATGGAAAATGTATGCCTCTTAAGGCCAACCTTCAAATTTCCCAAAAAAACTACCAATTCGAATCTGTAAAGACCCGATTCTTACGAGTAGGTATCATGCTCGACTGCGGCGATACCTGGAAAGTACAGAACGAACACCTTACTGAGAGGCTAAGCCATTTTGTTTTTGTTCGAAATTGAGTTAAAACGAGATATATGATAAGACCAGTCTCTTTTCTCATTCGTGCATAGGCAGAGAAAGTCATACTGTATTTTTCTTATGCTTATGTTGCCACTTCGGAAGGGATATAGAGTTTTTTTATTCAACTAGATAATTTGATTTGTCAGACTGTCAAGCTCCGTTATCAACTTCTTAGGGCCACTTGCACCACCCAGGGTTATCCGCTAACCCGGAGTTAAAGTGTCAAATTCCCTACAAAAAGTGGTGCAAGTGGCCCTTAGAGATTAAATTTAGCCTAGCGTTAAACACACGCAAACCCTTCTTGGCCCAGCGGCATTAAGGCGTACGACTTTCAATCCGACGGTCGCGGGTTCAAAGCCTGCCGGCTACCAATAGTTGTTTGGAAATATCGCGAGTTAACTGTAATCATCCCAATAAGGCTTAGTTTACCCTCCGGGTTGGAAGGTCAGATGGCAGTCGCTTTCGTAAAACTAGCGCCTACAGCAAATCTTGGGATTAGTCGTCAAAGCGAACCCCAGGCTCCCTGGGCCGTGACATAAGTTGAGAAAACGCTAGGAAGTAAAAACTAAGACTATTCTAACACTAACATTAGAAGCAATCTGCCAGAAAAAGGGCCATCATTATCAAATCAATCGTTGGCCGATACGGGCTCTATTTCATTTAGATAACTCGGCTTGACAGTTTAATCAGTGCACAAGTAGGCACTTACGCCGAATAAGGGCTAAGAAAAGCCTGCAAAACGCGACCTTCAAGCTTTTTCTGAAGGATAAAGTTTTGGGCAAACCGTTTTGGTGTTAAAATTTGCGGGATTTCGGCCTTGCCTTGAGGGATTGTACTATTTGTTATATTTAAAGACAGCTTGCCTGATGTTGATTATTTATAAGTAACAAGAGTCAAACCACGTTATTACTTCCAAGCAAATAAACTGTCTAATTTTAAAGTGATATTTTAAACGTCAAAGTTTTGTGAAATTATGACCTTTACTTAACTCTGTTACAGCCTGTGTTATTAAAATCTAGGAAACTTAGTATAGACTTACTATTGCCCTCGACTTCTTCTCCAAAGAATTAGCAAGAAAATTGTCCTATGCCCTTTTCCAGGAGTCAAACTATCCCCATACTAAATTTCATCTTAATCCGTTCATCGGTTTTAGAGGGAAGAGGTAGCCGATTTTCGCATTTATAATATTAGTATGGATTTCAACCAATAACTTATTTTTAAGTCAAAAGAGGATGTTTTCAATAAATCGCTATATTTACCTTCCTCACCTTAATCCGGAGTTTCTGATCAAATACATTTTTGTTTTAAAATATTTAATGCATTTTAGTGTAACAGTTATGAAACTGTAGCTTGATACTTGTTAATGTTAGTAATTATTCAAAGTTTGCGCGGGAGGTCCCCGATGAGGTGGACTGACCAAATCAAATCGGCCACAAAGTGCCCTCTGAACGAGAACACCAGGCGAGCAGCGGTGAGAGAGGAAATGCGCTGGGTGGTTAAGCTTGCCACAGATGACATGACAGCCACGACCACTCTGCCAAGAGTGTAACGACGAAGAAGAATAAAATTATTCAAAGCGTGGAAAGTAAATCTTCTGAGGCTGGCATTCAGCTTATCATTGTTAAATAATCGAACAAAAATTCCGTATAGAATGAAATTTCTTTAATTATGTTTAACGGCCCCCTAGCGTAGTCGGTAGTGACCTTGCCTACGAAGCAGGAGGTTCCGAGTGCGAATCCTGGTCAGGGAATTTATTTGTCTATTTATCACGTAGCAAAAACAAGTAGGTACCTGAATTGTTTTCTAATGATCATTAAATTAAATATCTTAATTCACGACTACGTCAACCAAAGCATCCAAATGCAAGTAAAACAAAGATAAAAATAATCTAACTTTTGTCTCCAACTGTTTCTAAAAATAACGGTCTAAAAGCGCTTGTATGGAAAACGTAGTATTGGTTGCGGGTTTTTCTTAAGACTTGTGCTTTTGTAGAAAATGAGACAAAACAGCTTAAGGAAACAATTTCATGTCCATCTTAGAATGTTGTAAATGTCACTTAGCGAGGACTCGCTTCTGCAGGCGTATTATACCTGATATAACACTCTTTTTTATGAACGTCTTTAAGGGCGTAATCAGTACCTGCGAGTATCGTATTCTGATTTAGGAAAAAATAGGTTTTTTTGTATTGAGTTTTGGCTAAAGTTAGTTGCTAAAGCGGACCCCAGGCTCCCTGAGTGGCAAAAGCAGAGAAAACGCGAAGAAAAAAAATGGAGGTTGCTGCCCCTTACTATTTTTTGTGTGCCATTTTTTTTTAATATAACTGCACTGTTTGTGCTCTTAAACAGATCACCATTATTTTTGTTACACCCTGCATAATGCGTGTTGTGAAAAGTGACATATGTAGGATCATGTCATGTTAACACTTGTAACTTAGTAGTATTCGCACAAGACGGTGCCGTGACAGTATATGCTACCTGTCTTTTTCTGTTTCACTTAATTATAGGTGACAGGTAGACTGTCTTGCGCACGAGATACCGTCGTGGCTCGTGGCACAGTTGTGCTTTAGAACAAGTACAACAGCACTGGTAGTTGACCAGCACTACATTTAAAAAGTAGGTATATACATTTATAATGTGTAAATAAAAGTAAATGTCATGTAAATGTTAACGTTTTTTTCTTGCGAATTTGTCTACCTACACCTACGTAAAAGTTGTTTGAATTATAATGAGTAAAAACAAAACTTTTAAGTGTCTGTTTTTTTAGAAACTTATGTATTAGGTAACGTAGGAGTACCAACGCTACATTCGCTTGGATCAGGGTTGTAATTTTCAATAATATTATTGTTGATATTAAAGCTTCCTAGCATTTTCGTGTACAAAACTATCGCAAAAATAAATCACTTAAAGAAACACTACAAAAAGAAAACCTTTTGGAGAATTCCACTATAATGTCTTTGTGTGGCAAGACTACACTTTTGCGTTGTATGGCAGCTACTTCAATCAAATCTATAAATCTCGAGAACATACTACCAAATTATTAGCCAAGCCATGAAATATCATCAGGCGCAAAATTACTTTGTTAGCGTTTTCAGAAGTATTAGAAGAATTTCATCCCGTGAGCGACTTATTTAAACATAATTATTAAACGGGTCTAACGCGAATTAACTTGACTCTCTCTTCTCTTGACTTGTCGTAAGCGACTTTTCGAGGAATTTTCCTTTTATGGAGCATGAGGCAAATGCTCGGGTAGTAATCACAACCCCAACTCTGACAGCTTAATCTTTATCGCTCGCAATTAAATCAGAATCCAATCAGGGACCTCAGACCGGGATCAATTAGCATTTCGTCCTTGCTGACATAAAGATTCAACTGGCAATGTTTGTGAGGCGGATATGACTTTGTCTCGCCAAGTTTGTATTGGAGTCCAGATGTTTACTTGTCAACGGAGTTTGAAGTAGAGACTAACGTCTGCATAAATAAAATGGCCAAGGGATAAAACTGAGAACTAAGATAATTCTCAGCGCCACGTGCACTAACCCGGAGTTAGAGTCCGACTAAGTTATTTTTTCATCGGTTTTGATAACACAGACTGTGAAAGTGTTAAGTAATTGTCATAATTTTGTAAAAGTTTGACGTTTAAAATAACACTAATAGTTTCAAAATCGATTCATACTTAGTCTGACTTAACTTTTTTACTTTGTGACTTCACTAAAAATTATATTATGAATTAGACAGCTGACTCCTGGTTAGTTGGCTGTTCCTGGTTGGTAAAAAAGGCCCTTAGGTACTCGTTTGTTAACGTCACTCGTTAAGAAACACATGTGTCAAAATCATTTTATACGGTTGGTATATGAGAGGGATAGGGCGTTGCCTTGTCAAGTAATAGTAGTTTATGTGACTGTACCTATATCATAAAAGGTGTTAAAATTATAGTCTAGTTATTTAAAGTCACAAACACTGGTTTGTATACACACATATCTTGAGCTCTCCATAATGCGTTCAAGCCACACATTTTGTCCGCCATTATAGCTTTGATAAATGAAAACTTTTCTGACGTTCAATTTTTGACTTTTTTTTAAACCCACCTGACGCCACGTTTTATAAACCCACATTCGAGTTTATATACAGCCTCTCATTATATTCAGTCACATAAACAAATAATACCTATTTGAATAAACAGTGTCTTTACTTATCAATGATTAACTTCGCTTAATGTTTGGGTCTCTTGGTTTTTTTAAACACATTTTTGTAATTCAGAACTATTTTTATTACTTATTCTGAATTCGAAAAGTTATTATCTTGTCAGTCATTATCTTGATCTTAAAGAGAAGGAATAAAAGAGTTTATATCTTATAGTTTTCATTCGAAAATTAGTTTAAATGTTCTCTGTTCTGTTCTCTAAATTAATTTATACATGGTGCACTGAATTACTTGAAAATAATATTGCATTTCAATTAAGTCCCAATATTTGGTTCTCAGATCCTCAGACATGTCAACTTAGGCAAAATAGTTTTGCAATTCAAACGTTAGATTCATTAATTGTTCAGTATGCCTAAGTAAATACATTTAACATCAAAACATCCCTCTGGCCACATACTATATTTACAAATATACTTATACTAGCTGACCCGGCGTACTTTGTACCGCCTGAAAGTTGATACATGTAGATAGCTTTTACTTAGTTAGAATTGATTTACGGTATCAAATAAGGTACTTAATTTAAAAAAAATTAAGAATCTGTTAATTATTTTTTTACTATTATTTTATTCAAGAACCTTATGATATACAACATTTTTAGTTTTTTTTTCGGGCGCCAATACAAATAAGGCTGACGGTTGGCCAACTCGTGAACATGCCACGTACAATTGACCATGTGAAAAACATGCGTGTTCTAAATTTAGACCACAAATATTCAAAGATTGTCCTTGTGCTTTATTAATTGTCATAGCAAATGCAAGACGTATTGGGAATTGTATTCGTTTAAATTCAAATGGCATATCAGATGTTATCATGGGAATTCTTGGAATAAGTACTTCTTCACCTTTGAATTGTCCTTTAAGTATCATCGCATAAATAACATTATTCATCAATTTTCGTACAACTAAACGCGTTCCGTTGCACAATTTAGGTTGGTTTAGATTTCTCAGCATAATGACTACTGAGCCAACCTTTAACTTTAAATTATGCGGTGGCAAGCCTGGTAAATCTAAAGAATTCAAAAATTCTGTTGGATAATTGGTGGCTTCGTCTTCGGTAATTACACGGTCAACAGATTTAATTAAATGCAGATTACCAAGTATTCGGTTCTGTATTCCAAAATTTAAATCGTCCACATCTTTATTTTTAGCCGCTAAAATAGCTCGCTCACTCAGCCAATTGTAATTTTGGTGGTTTTCAAGAATATTAGGGAAGACTTTATCGATGAGCTCCTCTTTGGACGAAACAAAATTGCAGAAATTCGGGGGAAATGTAATCAATCCGCTCGATTTGTCAATAGGCACACGGCCATTGCCAACATGTAGCAATTGCTGTGAGAATTCTTCAGCATCTGGATCATTCAGCAATGCTACTCTCATATTTTCTATCAATTGCAATTTTGTAACATTGTGCCATAAATTCGATGACTTGAGGCAAGCGTTAATCTGATCTGCAGCAGTCGACTTCGGTATCACAGGCAGTGTTTGTCGAAAATCGCCAGACAGCAAAACCATTGCACCTCCAAAACACCTTAAATCGTTACGAAGATCTTTCAACGACCTGTCCAGTGCTTCCAATGCGCGTTTATGGGCCATTGTACACTCGTCCCAGATAATTATTTTAGCCGCTACTAATACTTTGGCCATTGCAGAATTTTTGGCAATATTACATGTTGGTTGTTCAACAGTTTGAAGATTCAAGGGCAATTTTAATGCTGAATGAGCTGTACGGCATCCTTCCAACAATGTGGCCGCTATGCCAGAAGAAGCAACTGCTACCGCAATGTCAGATCTGGCACGAATGGAAGCTAAAATTAAAGATATGAGGAATGTCTTTCCTGTTCCCCCGGGAGCGTCCAAGAAAAATAATCCTCCTTTTTTATCATCAACTGCCTTCATTATTGTTTGATATACTTCTCTCTGTTCATTGTTCAATAGAGGTACATTTGTTTGTACCAATTGGTCAAGTTGATGGTGGTCATACTCACGCTCACGTTCCAAATCACGGTTAAACGCGTTATTCATGTCACGGTCAGGCGCTGGCATTCCTAATCTGGCTAAAACACTGCCGCACATAAGATAACATATATCTTCTATTAAAATTAAGGCCTGGTTGTACATTTCCTCAGTCGCCTGAAGATGGGGATCACTTGAACTCATACGCATTCGATGTAAAATGTCTTCTGACATGTTATCTTTGTATTTGTTCCAAAGGTCACGTGGATTCGATGGAAAGCATGTCGAAATGATAATACAAAATAATGTGCGTATCTGACTTGGAGATGCAGAAATAATTGCTTCGGCAATTGTGGTGTCCCAATGATTGTCATTTTCAAGCAAATTGAGCTCTTGACATGCAGCACGAAATGTCGGATTCAAAACACCATTAACAGTTCGTAGTGATTCAAATGATGTTGGTCCATGAACATTCAATAGTAGCAACCGCAAATAGAAGCATTCATCATTTTTCGGATGAACTGTGTAAATACGACCAAGAGCATCAGTAGAATACACACCTGGATGGCCTGTAACAGCATCGCCTTGCTTCCGACGTTGAAATTTTTTCGTTGAAGCGTTCCACGTGTAATAACGTGGCATGTCTGAGTAAAGCAATGTTTTTGCAAATGGGTCGCTTTGACAAATCTCAAAAAAACTGGTTAATGTTGTTGCCGGAGGTGTTTCAGCACGTTGAACAGCATTTGACTCAGTAAAATACACGCGTTGACCATTCTCTAAATGCACCGCCAAATGTACAACAGTCGGATGACGTTCATGAATGGGAAATGAGAATATCCGCCATATCGCCTCATTACAGTTCACATATCGACCAACTTGATAACGACCAACTTCATCGCTGGCATCGGGGTTTTGGATGCCAAAAACTGCCATATCGCTGCCTTTTGTGACATATTTGCAGACGTATTTGATCGACTTCACCGAATGGCAAAACTCAACATTGATATGTGTCTTGAATGTTTTGGAAAGAAGTGGCGAATAAGGAACAATCCAACTATTGTCGATCACAACATCGTTTCCTTTCACTTTCGTTGTGATAGTTCGACCGTTATCACTGGGTGATCGACGCCGATATAGTGGATAGCTATCATTTCCAGTGATTGTTTCTGCCGACAATTGTCGTGGATAACGTTTTGAACATTTGCCATCAACCATGCATGGTGATTGAGGGTTAAGAGCTCCACATGGCCCATGAATCATATTCGTAGTAACAACATCATGTAACTCTGGATCGGTTTCAAAATCAGGAATCTCGGCACATATAACATCATCGATTTGGTCTGGTTGAATTTTTTCCTTCAACCAAATCAAAATGTGCGCATGAGGCAAACCTCTTTTTTGCCATTCGATTGAGTACATCCAGCACCGAGTAGCCCCAAAGACATTTTGCTTTACAATGTAATTCACCAGTGACCGAAGTTTTTGTTTAAATACACGTGCAGTGATGTCGTGCCGATCACTTGATGATTGTCCAGGATGCAACAATTCAACAATTTCTGTCCATTTTGGATTACACGTGAAGGTAATGAATAAATCCGGCCGACCATAATGTCGAACATACGTCATAGCGTCTTGTGCATATTCATGCATATGACGCGGACTACCAGTGTATGTCGCAGGTAGAACTGTCAATCGACCAACATTTCTCGCATCTCCTTCCGTGCTAATTGCATCGCGTAAATGGATGTACTCCTCTGAACGCAGTTTTGCTTGATTTAATCGAATAAAAGTTAAACGCTCCGTTTCGATTTTGACATACATGTCGACACAATACTGCTGAAACAATCGGCGATATCGCAGCAAATGGTTGTCCGCATTATGACGAATCATTAAACGGTATGCGTAATAATTCATCGAGCTAACCTTCTTGGTAGTTTCTTCACCTGAAATTAAAACAGTAGAATTAATATTTTGTATGTAAAACTTACATATTTTTAGCATATAAATATTATAAAACGATGAAGAAATATGTTTTTAAATATTATAAAACGATGAAGAAATATGTTTTTCTCTAAACAAACAACCCATCTTTAACTCTGTTCTTACGATTTCTATTCCGTGGTAGTAAGAAGTGCCTTATATTGGAAACCAAAACCAAACACTGTAAAACCTCATGCTGAATCGAAAACTATGATATTGATACTCACCATTCAATGGATTTATCATTTTGATATTAAAATAATATCCATCTTCTCCTTTCCAAAACATCAGCGGGTATTGTAATGTGTCATATGAACGATGTGTTTCAGATATTTGTTGCAGTTGCCCAGTATCGCGACGTTTAAGTACAATATCTCGTGATTCCAAATTTTCACCAACAATCAGAATGGCAACTTCATCTATTGTTGGAGCGTTAAATGTGCGCTCGTGTGTTCCAGATGGTCGTTTATCCGCTCTGATCACGACTTTGTAGTCATCATTTGGCATGCGCTCCAATGCACTCTTGAACAGCCTGACCAACGCATGATGTTCATGAAGCAGTTGCTGCAGATCTTGAAGAATTGCTCTTTTCGGTGCTGTATTGATCTCTTGACGTCGATCAAGTTGTTCCTCTGTGTTGCCCATGAAATATATTTGTAAAAATTTATGCTGTCCATCATCCAGAGGTTGCAATGATCCAATTCGATGGTGAATCTGTCCTTGTATCTACAAAATCAAAAACAGTCATTATTACTGATTTACAAACACTTCAGGAATAAATATAATATGTTAATTCTACTGTATTGTATAAATTACACGCGATTAAGTCCCGTAATTCTAAAATCAATCTGAGTGATAATCATGAAGGTTTAAATAAATATAAATACCTTGAATGTCGGATTAAATCCTCGTTCTTCAATAATGTCTGCCCCAAATGAGGTCATTTGAAAACAACTATTGTATTTTTGGGTGTTTCCAAGAAAATGACGGGATTCGGGTGTTTCGCCACGAAGCAATGATTTTAATGGCTCAGGTGGCGGAGTCAATAATGGCAATTTCACTTTGCCACTAAGGCAGCACAATCCTGGCGGTTCTCCGGAAAACTTTAATGCGCCACAATACTCGCAAACAACGTCCATTGGCCCAATGCGAACGCTAGTATGCAAGCAGTAATCAATGCTGCAATCGTATTGAAACGCTGCCCCATTCAAATCAGTATTTGATGAATTTCTTCTTGTGCTTCGTAAATTATCTAGCTGTTGATCTCTGAGGTTTGCTCGACGATTTCGCATTGCCAACCGAGCCGTTTCACGGGCTGCTTCCCTTTGCTCTTGTGAGTGAGAAGCACGAAGTCGAGCCATACTAAGGCGGCGCTCTTCACGTGCAATTTCTTGCTCTTCTTCAGTGCTTTCATTCGCAACGTTTCGATTTACTCTTGCATTACGGCTTTGTCGAGAAAGATTTGCTCGTCTTGGTCGCGGCATGATGCGGCTTGATGATAAAAGCTGAAGTCTGACTTATATTTTGACGTGATTTTGACTGAGTTGTCTTATTCCATGACAGTTGCGTTTTGTTATACCACGTTTTATGTCACGTCCCACGGGAACTACGGGAACGGGATAAAAAGTATCCTATGTCCTTCTTCCAGTTCTTAGCTACCTCCCTACCAATTTTCAGCCAAATCGGTTTAGCCGTTCTTGAGTTATAAATAGTGTAACTAACACGACTTTCTTTTATATATATAGATGTATATAGTAGTGCTAGATTTGGTAGCAAGACACGTTTCGGCGCTTTCAGCGCCAGTGTACGTTCGGCCGGCTTTCGAGAAAGGCGGTTACGCGCGCGACCGTCTTCTGTTTCGAATTTCGGAGTTCGAATAAACAATGCCAATTTTGAAATTGTAATTGTAATATGACAGTTTAATAAACGGGACTAATAAAGTGTGACTACAGTCTTATTATAAGTGACTTAGTAAAGTTATTTGTGATGTTTGAACTTGAGTGAAACTTTTTGCGGAAGGCGAAGATTAAAAAAGTTCTGCTACAAGTGAGTAACTGCTGAAGCCGTATTATGCCGCTTTGACTTTTTTTGTTATATTAAGAGTGGTATAATAACTGTGTGACAATAATAAAAGACAAATTTGCCACCTACCTAAAATTACAACTTTTCAACTTTCAACTTTATGTTTCACAGTTTTAAATCTATGAACATTTTATTTGAATTGAATGTAAAATATGAACTAGTTGTCTTTTATTTGTTATGATCAATTGCAATTTTTTGCAGTGTTTTGAAAGAACTCATGAGAGCTGAAATAGGTTTAGTATAAAGAAAACAAATGAATTTTAACATTTACTTTTAATTTTAGGAACGTTGCGGGGTTATTTGAAAGAGTATGTTTAAAATCTAAACTTATAACTTTATACGTACCCTTGTTCTTGACTTGATACCAACTTTTGCCTGCAATTTAATTCATATAGCTCTAGCTAATCACGTTTTAAGCCGTCTGAAATCCCACCTACCCAGGTCACAATTATCATAGATATAAAGCATGTGTCATAGAATACGACGTAGGTGAACAGGGGTGCAAAAGGTACCACATAAGTGGAAAATAAATAAATAAAATAATAACTGGGGATTTTCATTTTAAATTAAATTTTAATTCATATAAAACTAAAACAAATTTGGTACGAACCCGAATAACGCATATTGGCATAACAATTACGTCTAATTAAGTGACAATTTAAAAATGTGGCACTTTACGTGAGAACGTGAGCGAACAAATGAAATCCACAATGGATTCTCTTTGGAGAAAATGTTCACCCATCCAGATTGGACCTAAGATTGAATGGGAAGCCATTTTGTCTGTCATTAGGGTTTAGATATTTGACCATTAGGCACAGATCAATATAGCTTACAGCTTGGCCTGTGCTAAGGTTGGAATATTTAGTGAAAACTAAGTAAGATATTTTACTTTTATTAAATTCGCTCTCGCTCTCTCTCTTCGCGGTGGCGAAGATTTTTTATTTTATTCTAGTCAAGTCAGTACCTTGCCCAAAAAGATGGATTTGAGGTCTGCAGGGCTAAGATGCCAAGCGGATAGCCTGGCCTGATACTTGCTCGATAAATCCACAGTTTGTCAGCATTTTAAGACAATTTCTGATAATTTTAAACAGTTATTCACATTTAACAGCAATCGCCGTCGCGCGGTCCGAGTAACTTGTCTGTTTATCAACAGATATACACAATACAATACAAATACTCTTTATTGCACACCTCAAATAAAGTAAATACAGAAAATACAAAAGAAGAGGCAAACAACAGGCGGTCTTATCGCTTAAAAGCGATCTCTTCCAGACAACCTTTAGTTAGCGGAAACTAATAAAAAACAAAAGTCAGTAGGCGTTGCAAAAATAGACAGAGAAGTGGAAAAAGCACAGCCATTATAGTAGAAAACTAAAAAAAAACATATACAGACATGTAAATATATACATATAAATAAATTTAATAACCAGACAAAAGTGTTACAGACAAGATAAGTAGTGTTATAAGTAGTGTGATCAACTTATAGCACTACTTATAAGATAATATTCGTGGATTAGGCCTGCTGCAGGTATCAGGGTGTACCCAATTAGTGTACTACTAAAAATAAACCTTATTGCAGGACTAAGTCCATTTCAAGTGTAAGTTTCGGCCATTAGTGTATTTATAGAAATGTTATTATGTATGTATGTGAAAATGATCAATTAATCAATAACAATTAGGTAGTCTATATAGGCATCTGTTTTTTTCTTTGGATTAAGTACAACGCGTTTCTTTAATTGCTATAACTTCGGCATTATAGTTACGTACATTTAAGGAAACAAAATGGAATAGTTAGATGTACCTATTAAAATCGTATTTTTAGGGTTTTGTACCTCAAAAGGAAAAAACGGAACACTTACAGGATCATTTTGTTGTCCGTCCGTCCGTGTGTCTGTCAAGACCCTTTATCTCGAGAACCCGTAGAGGTAGCAAGTTGAAATGAATACCACATAGACATCTGTGGTATTAATTTCAGCCTGCAGTCTCTTGAAACTGCGAAAAAATCAAACATATACGTTAACCCAATCAAAAGGAACGGCCGTTTATGTCGCATTTCCCATACATGTGCAATGGGAATCAAAATGCCCATTGACCTAGAATCACGAAATTTGGCAAAAAGCAAGAGCTTGTATCTATTACTGTGTAATGTATTAATGATTGATGCAAAATAATCACATTTTGCATCAACCATTAATGTAAAACGAACATTACAATTAAATTTACTACGTAAGTGACAACTATGTCATGTCGAATACTTACTCTTACTCGGTACATACTTGCAAATATCTTATCACATAAAACTAAAGTACTTATTGCAATTCAATAACAAAATGCTGCCAGCATTCTCGAGGCCATGCCCCAGGAGCGTGGGCTGTTAGTTTTTTAGTTTTACAGTGATTTTTAATTTTAAGGTAATTTTGCCAATTAAATACAATTTGAGTTTATCTTAAAAATGGAGCTAATTAGAAAACACGTGTATTTGAGAAATTTACTTTTTGTAAGCTAAGGAATGCATCATTAAAATTAAAGCAAAAAAAAAAACATATAAAACCACCAAAACAATTATTATTTTCAATAAATGTTTTGATTCATGTCTTTCAATAGTCACACTACTATTCAAGGTGGAACTTTTTTGTGATTTTTCCTGAAAGGGTGGTGTTGCTTAACTTATTTTAAATTATATTATTAAGACAATAATTAAGGTTATGTAAAATAAAATAAAAAGATAAACATTAATCGGTTTGGCGTTGGTGACAACCCTGCTGCCTTTTTGCATTTTTAAATGACATATGTCAAAAATTATATTTAAAAAAAAGTTAATCACCCGATTTACTTGCTAGGCTTAAAACAGATGGATTTTGTCTTAAGTTTAACAAGCTTTAACATGGTTTAGTGGATAAAAAAAAACATTTTTTTTGGGTGAACAATTAATTCACCGTTTTCTTAAAAGTTCATCGTTCTGTTCCAGGCTGTATATAAATTATAAATTGAAAGAGAGCACCTCTTTTTCTGTAGTATATGACATCGCTTTCAATTTATAAACACCGCTACTAATGTCTACACAATATAGACATACCTAGACATTTTTAAAACTAAAATAATAATTAGTTTATCTATTTTGACGATTGACTTATGAGAGTTACGACTTCAAAGAATTTGACTCAATAATAATTTTATTTTGTCAAGCCTAAACAAGCAGGTTTAAACCGATTACAAATTCAAACAACGTTTAAATCTAAGACATTTTACTCAACTTGTTCTTATATTTAGTCAACCGAAATTGGAATTCCTTTGTACCTGTGGTAGAACTATCAACTGCTATCAATGCATAATCTGCATTCATCTTATAGTTCTGTATTCAATTTTGATACTGATTTCAAGACATTCAAGTTAAGTATGACTCACGCTACCTGGCAGGGACGGGACTGGGCTGCACCGATGTGTGCATATCTGTAGAAAGAAAGGATCACGAGATCTCTGAGCTTATCGTATGATCTTATAGAAATTAGCACATAGGCCCGGCCCTGTCAAACCCGGTTTGGGGAAACGTCGCGGACCATACCAATTTTTTTAGAAGGAAAAGTGGAAAACTTAGTGAGCTCGGGCCGGACTCGAACCCGTGACTCTGGGATACACACCCATTGCTCTGCCAACTGAGCTACCGAGACCACACCCGTGGCCATTTCTCCACATCCCTCTTCTCGCCTTAGGGGGGCGCTTAGCAACATCTACCATAAGAAAATATTTCTTAATCGGTTTAAGAGTCTCAAGTTGTATAGGATTTACCATTAACAATGCGCTATACCATACTAAACCATACTATACCATACTATACCATACTATACCATAGTATACCATAGTATACCATACTATACCATACTAAACTATACTATACCATACTAAACCATTCTTTTTAAATAGAAACGTCTGCGAACGATACTAAATTTCTTGGAAAGAAAGGAAAAGTGGAAAAATTCATGACCTCGAGCGGGACTCGAACCCGCGACTCTTGGATAGGTACGGTCGGCTTCATAAATATATAAGCGCCTGTATTCGATTTTGATCCTTCATATCTTGTAATAAGTTCCAAAGTGTATAGATATTTATTTATTTGCGCTCCCAGGCTGTTCCAATGTATAAAAATAATAATAATAAGGTAAGAACCACATAATATAATAGGTACATATAATTCATAAATGTGAGCAACTCAGCTTTGTTACCGAGGCCACACAAAATAATCTTTAATATTAAGATTAAGGTCTAGGTTATATGAAAAAAAAATTGTAATACTTAGTGAAATAAACAGTTTAAAAATTAAATAAAAATTAAAAATTAAATTAATTAATTATAGACGTGACTGTACACGCCCATCGTCGGGTTCCGCCCGAGGTCATAATTTTTTCAACTCTTTCTTTCTTTCTAACTGTTCATATTGTTACTGTCTTATATGCATCTATTTATTATTTCACTTTGTAACATAAATTCCATTAAACATTTCTCCTGTATACAAAACTAAAGTTATATTCTTGTCAACAAACAATAAGCCAATTAAAAACACTAGACGATGCCAACACTACGGAATACACTGCGGATAAGAGAATTATTACAAAAATTCACGTTGAAACAAATATTTCAAGCAACTCTTTTCTTTGATAGCATCACTTGGCAACAACACTCAATTTCAAATTTAGAAACAAAATTTTAAAACAATGTTATATCAATTCAATACCGAAAAGGCATCTGAGTGATAGAACAACTTTGGAAGGGTCAGAGGCCTTACGATTACGATTTCACATCTATATCGATTATTCGTCCTTATAAGTAGTTGCCAACTGTGATATAATAAGATTAATAAGGGTTCGTAAAATTCACAGTCAGGAAAACATTACGGATGATTGAAATCAAGCCAAAAAAGTACCAAAAAGATCTATGGTAATGGGGGGAGGGGGTCAACAATCGGAAATTTACGAATGAACTCATTTATAAACTGCCCGTGCAATTCTGAACGCGATAGTACACACTGTATTAGGCAATTCTCTCACTACAGAGCAGTCGAAATTCATAAAATACATAGAAATTATAAAACAGAATAATATATTATACTAGTAAATTACGAAGATGATATTTTAACGAGAGAGATGTATTTTGATATAGAAATAATATTACTAGGGCCTGCGCTAAAACGCTGGAGTAGGAAAAAATCGTTAGCTCTGTTCAAGAGTATCCGACATTTTCAACTTAAAAATCTCGTGAGTTAGACATATTAAAATATCGGTGTACGCGCATCTCATGATTAAGGGACACAGATTGTTCCGAAACATGTCGAGCTATATTCGACTTTATTGACGTGACCTGATATAGTTATTTTAATACAAGTACCCGATAACCGAGAGTGCTTGCTACCAACCAGTCTTCGATATCATTTTGTGGTTTAAAATTCCCATGTCAGAATAAGGCATCGGTCATATTTATTGCCAGCAATTTGGCCCCAGACAAAAGCAGCAAATAATGAAAAGGTAATGGTCTAGAATATTGAGATACCCCTTTATCCTGAAATAGAACTCGGGTCTCGGGAATGAGGAACTTGCATAAAAAATATGTTAGTCAGTAAATAACACACTATTGCGCACAAACACAGTTGAAAATATAGTTTTTAAAAAGTGATATTAAGTCTTCTGTTACCGTGATTGTTATTCATTGAAATTATTTAAACACTTAAGAACGGATTAATCGCGTTTATTAACACCATGATCCTAAGCCTGATTATCATCTTAACCCTGTGAAAACGAGTGCTGTAAAGGACTCGAGTCGTAGGATCATGGTGTTAATAAACGCGATTAATCCGTTCTAAAGTGTTTAATTTCAATAAGTGTTATTAAGTACAATACCACGATGTCATTTTTAATGACTGTTAAGGTTATTGACGTGACAACGTCTTATAAATTGGTTTGCCGGGTGACACTTCACGAAACTGCGTTACGCTCCGCTCACGTTATGCGCTCACAATGAGAGCGAGTGAGAGGCACGCGTCCCTTCCACTCGGGCATGGTTAGCCCGCCTAAGAGCGAGAGAGACAGACATAAAAAGTGAAAGGCACGCGTCCCTTCCACTCGAGCACAGTATTTTATCACTCAAAGTCGTTGTCACGTAAAACTTTCGCCCGTATACCGACTTTACAGGCAACCATTTTTTTTTAGGTTGTGAGAATATTGGGGTGCTGCGATGTAGGGTCATTAATGTTGTGGAAAATAGCCGGCCGTATACGTTTAATGAACAATGTATAGTAAGTTTATCTGGCAGATGCCCGGCAGACTTACCTACTGTGGAGTTTCTACGTATTGCCCGAATGTACATGATGGCTATATAATAAATTTTATATTTAAGGAAGGAAGGAGAAAGGCTTGCAACAGTGTTGAAGTATCGGGTGCTCAATAAAACAAACTTACATAGTAGGTAATTATCCCGTTTTAGATATTAGTTATAATGCAAATGACAATGTTAGCTTAAACTCGTATATTACGTAAATTGTCACAAGGGTAGCGTGCTGGCTTCGGCTCCAAAGTTCCGGAATACCATTGTTCCGTGATGGGAAAGAATAATAGCCACAACTGGTAAAATGTACAGCATAAAACAAAATTTACTTATCTTTGCGCCCTCTGCTTGCTTCTTATAAAAAAGTTATACCTACACCAATCCAATGGTGATATACAACAAAAGAGAGTTTAATTATTTGGCAACCTTCGGGTGCAGTTTTATGTATATTAGAAAAAGTTTTATGTATATTAGGTATATTCAAAAAACGGTATTTACGTTTTTCTTGCTTGTAAAATTAGGCAGACGTGCCCCAATATTATATGGCCAATTCGTAAATTAATATTTCTCAATTTAGCTTTGAATGCTGTCAATGGTGACAATTAACGGTGAGTGGGGTACGACAGTTGATTAAGAGCTGAGTTTCTAAGGGCTTGAATAATGTGCTTACCCATATCTACGTAACCTAGTCGATAGCGCCTGCACGATTCGATAGTGTTTGCATCTTACTCGTAATTAACTGTTGGGTTATGAAATTAATAGATAAATACATATTACTACTTCGCCTACCTCGGCTAGGAGGTAGGCATCACCCCAATTTCACATGCATACACGAACATATTGAGTTGGACTCCTTTACAGCTCAGTTCTCGAATAGTACACGTGTGCATATCGCACGCAAATATGAAGACGTGGCTTGTTGTTAATTACGTTTACAATACTGATTGTGTCATATAAAGAGTTACGAACTCAATTAAGTTGCAGTTTTGTATTAAGAGTAAATTCTCTCTGTTAATATTTTAACTCCACGGTTATGCTCTAAATTTATGAAATGAAATTGTGGCAAAAAATCAAAAGCATTCACTTATACACTCTTAAATGCAAAAAAGATGATAAATATAAAGTTTTCCTTGTTCGTAGGTATTTATCAATCGGCATTGAAAGTTTTGTACCTAATAACAAAAGGAAGGAAAGAATTCGTCCACTTTATTTTTAATTTTATTTCTTCACTACGTATCAGCATTGCGATACAACGAGGAAATGCCGCCAGCATCCTAGGTACAATGACTCAAGGAACTATTTTAGATTTAAGATAGGTAGAGGTAGGTAACTAGGTAAGTTACACTTACTGTATTTTTTTATCTAGAAATAGAGTTACCTACGTAAATTGTAGCAATACTGTACTTGTGACTACAGTTTTTTTTCTAAACAAATAATTAATTACCTTAACAAAATATGGGCGATTATTTGAAAATGTACGGCGTAAAAACTGACTATAACCAAATAATTTCCGGCCTTATACGTTCCCTATATATCCGCCAGATTTGCTAATCAATTTATAAGACATTGATTACCATACCATACCCACTGGAGATCCGACGAAAGCATTGCGGTGTGTACTGCGCCCGAGGTCTAACGATTTTTGGGCTGAGAAAATCGAGCGTACGTAAAACCAATTATAGGTAACACATAATGTCATCAATCACAGGAGTTTTAATAAAACTTTGAACGCAACAAATCACTACGCCATTAGACAGGGATAATTAATTTCCCGCAAGTGGCATTTCGCCGCTGGATGGCAGAATGGCACCGGCTGAATGCCAAATGTCGACACACGCGTTATCGCCGTCTAACGCTTTGTCCAATGACTAATCGTCCGTTGCATTGCAAACGTTTCTAACAATTAATGTAGTACGGAATCTAAATAAGGTTTTATATATAAACTACTCATGACACCTTTTTTTCTACTTGAAGGCGATATTTAAAGAGTATCCATAATATTGTATGAAAATCGAATACCAGACAACGTTGGTATTCTATGGTGTTCCATTAACACACAATATATAGTCTGATAAGCCATCGAGCGTATTAACAGTAGAATAGAGAGCATCATACTATCTTTTTCTTACGCTTGTATTACCCCGAAAAAAGGGATGGATATAGTTCTTTTTATCGTACTGTTACTGAACTCGCTGGCTTGTCAGACTATAATAACACTGTTGATTTTTTATCTTCGTATAGTTGGCATACAACAAATTCCACATTCTGCCGAGATTTGAGATTTCTTTTTTTTCCGCTATTTTGACTGTCATAGAAAAACGAGTGTATGCAACAACTCATAATTGGTTCTTAAAATTCTCGGGTCTATTATTAGCAGGTCTATTAAAAACGACCCTTGAATTTTAAGAACGCTTATTATATCACTGTTGCATTTACTATCTTGCCTTTGCTCCCGATGTTGCAAATGTCCCACCATGTCTTGAAGGTTCTAACTTCTACGAATTAGGCTGCTCGTTGCCTGTCGTTCTCTATGAAACGAAATTGTTATCATGGATATAAAATTAAAGAATGATTCATACTAGAACGGGCCGAGACGTGACTGGCCCGGGCAGATCTGTCAGTTTCTATAGAAAACGTCACGCGACCTCCGAGGGCTCCGAGCTCGGAGGTAATTCCTTCTATAGATCTTCTATAAATTGACAGATCGTCTCGTCCCGTCCCGCCCCGTTCCGTTCTAGTGTGAGGTGAGTCATCCTTAAAATACCTAAGATTATCAGGTCAGAATAGGATTTAAAAATTCACGTTTTTCTTCTTCCAACTGGAAAGAGGTTGAATCATACATACGTCCGTATAACAATTTGTATACTTAACTGGAATACAACCATTTTATTTCATTCTGTATTTGCGAACTATGTCAATTAATAGGTAATTGATGAGTTTGTTTGTTTCGCAAAACTGATAAGATAACTTTATAAAGAACTTTATCTACGGCTAACGTCTTTCTAAAACTAATCAAACAAAACAGAAGTCTACTTGTAAGTTTCTTATGCCGTAACTTATCTTTGACTAATAATTTCGATTTAGTAATTTCTTATACGTTCCTTCTTCTTCTTCGTGTCGAGGGTCCCTCCTTATATTTGAGACGCCCAATACGTGGCGGTCTTTATAGCCCTGGGCATCGCGTCCATCAGGTCGAGCTCTGAGCAGCAATATGGGCACGCTGGGCAGGCCAACAGGTGCTTAATGGTTGGCAGTGCCGTTCCGCAAGCACATATGTTCCTTATAGTAATACAGCTACTACACCTTAAAGTATGACGCATGTTACGTCATACTTTAACGCAGTGGACTACGAAAGCAGTAGCGACGCGGTGCGAAAACTATAAATATATACCTACCTTTAAGGACACTTGGATCAGTCGTGTTATAAAGGGACGGAACGGATCACCGAATGGTTATTTGACGCTTTCCATAGATGAACGCTTTCTATGAGTCATCGCACTGTCTCATCCCGTCCCGTTATAACCTTATAACGTGAGTCATATTTAATGCTTCGGGTACGAAATTATAAAAAATAAAATATTTTTTTTAAAGCAGAAACGTCTGCGATAGATACCAAAAATAATAATTAAGTATGGGGTAGAACATTGTTAGTGGTGAATTCTTAATATAACTTGAGACTTCACTTGCCGCTTAAGAAGTACTTTCTTACGGTAGATGTTGCTAAGTGCTAAGGCGCATACGAGGGATATGGTGAAGAAATTCGGGGCCACGGGTGTGGTCTCGGTAGCTTAGTTGGAAGAGCGATGAGCTGGTATCTCAGAGTCGCGGGTTCTAGTCCCGCCCGAGCTTATGAATTTTACACTTTTCCTTTATTTCCGAGAAAATAAAATAGTCTGTAAAAGTTCAGGAAACCTTCTCATATTATTATGACGAATATAATCAATCGTGCTCATCAATCAATCAATTGTACGAATACAAACATGTGCGTTTCTGTTAGGATTGCTAGTAGGTACATCGCGTTTTTCGTTTTATATGGAATAACGCATTAATCAAGATAATTACAAAAAAATTGTCAACTTTGCATAAATAATTAATTGAAATAAGTAGATGTCATATACTAAAGAAAAAGACCAACACCGACGGAGGCCAATCCGAGGATCGAACTCGGGTCTTCAGTTTACGCGGCGCGCAGCTAACGCCATAACCACTAGGCCAATTGGTCTCACCGAATGCCGGCGAATTTCTCGAGTATATGCAATCTTAGTAACAGGAAAGACGCCCGTGGCCATTTTCTAAGTAAGTACTTACAAGTCACATTGCTTTGGAATTCCATCCAAACGAAACTTAGGGGTTCCGGTATGGCATCTTGCGTGCGTGCGGTCAAAATTATAAACCTTTACACACGTAGGATATAGACCGCTATTTGATACGCCACGCAGTCACACCACAACACAAAGCAGTCAATGTATTTCTACTCTATACCTTTAAGAGTAAACTATATATAAACCATTTAAGGCCACTTCAAAGACGAAGCTGTTTTAAGCTAAGTCAAGTACATACGCGACACGTCGACCACTGTTTGTAACATTTTTAGACTAAAATCTTTACGTGTTAACCCTACGTTATTTCTTTTTTTAGCCTCTACGTGTTTCCAGTCCTACAAGTACCTTTTCTCCAGTCGCATCACGTTTGAGACTCCTATGAAGGCACTATACTGTATATTGAATTTATAAAGGTGACTTTATTTAATGTCACGTATGAAAGTCTCATTGAAAAGGTTGTTTTAAGTTCAATTATTTGGTTTTCGCTTTTTTAAATGTGCCTTTGTTAAAATAAGACAAAAAAGGGTCTAAGGGTAAGGGTTCTAAGGTTAAAGTTTTGACAATTTATTTAATGAAATTGAGAAACTAAAATACAACAATATACGCTGAAACAATATTAAACTAAATTAAAACGAAGAAGTGCTCAAGCTAGGTCCCCAGATCTGATCCTTGTAGTATGGTGCCCATAAGACTGGCTAGGCTACATTGCCTCGCTGAATGGCGCCTCATAATTCAATGTAACAGCGTGACTGACACCAACGTGGACAACTTTGCCCAAGGAATGAAACAGCCAGGGTACCCCCATTTATTTAATTAAGTAGGTATTCATGTTATATTTCGCTTTCACATATCTGCATTATTATATCATATTTCTAGCAAAAGTATAACCGGTTATCTCATAACGGTCCAGTAGTTCGGGCTCATATCATGTCACACTGAAAAATCTGGACAATTTCGTTATTTATTCCGCTGCACATTTTCCTGAGTTGCATCGCATAGCGCAGGCAAGATGAGATTGTTGATGGAAACTCTGAAAATTCTCATATTCGCCTGCAATTTTGCATTTAGCTTTAGAAGCGTTTTAAGTTAGTGAATATGAAAATTAACCCAGTTCTCTTCGTAGAAGTGCATATTGTGAATGACTCAGATCAGGCAGACAACTTATATTTTGCAGGCGAGTGAAGATATTGAGTTATAAACTAAGTTTCTACTGATGGACGGAATATCCATCATCATTATCATTAGCAGCTAAAAGACCCACAAGAGTCCACTACTGGACAATGGGCATATGCCTCCCCCAGAGAATACCAGGGTCAAACACAAAACGACCTTACACGTCTTTCTGGAGGACAATTCAAAGTTAAGGGCTATAAAGGTTCGTTTTACAGTTCAGAGGCCTTACCATGACGTCTTAACGCGATTCAGTTTAGGTTCTTAACTGTGCTCAGGTGTATGGCAGCGACTTAGTTTAGGTCTTAAACTGAATCGCGTTAAGACGTCATGGCAAGGCCTCAGTTCACTGTACAGTTCAGGTGAACTCACACTTTTTTTCCTGTGGTCTCAATGGTTAATAGCTTTTGGACATGTAGTAATATTTTTTATCATAGAATACATTAGAGAAGAAGTACCCCTTGAAGCAGATGAGGATTGAATTAGATAATGTTGGGTGGTGGAATGCTGTCCGTCCACCAGTAGTCTTGGACGTAGTTTAAGGACATACCCGAGTTCAGTTTAAGAATATGCCCGGGGCGGGGTTCATAAAAACTATTTACGAAAACTAGGGCAAACCAAGGTTGGAATAAAAAGGTAGTTTTTTTTTAAATGACTGATGACATATTATTTGATTGATAAAATATTTCATTCCCCATTTTAATTCCACACTGTTTTTACAGAGACTATTACGACACTTACAGCTTACGATACTAAATAGCCTGGCGTTTATTTCAGTTAAACTCCAGATGTATGGCCGCGATATGTTAGAATGGGGGCTCAGAGGAAACGACTTTATTACAGGCTTGTAGTATTATGTAGGAAACAAAGAAAAATAACACAATAACGTGCTTATGGCTTTATTTAAGCTTCAGAAATCTAGATCATAATGTTACTAAAATAGTGTCACTTCACTCTACACCTACCAGTGGCTACTATATATGCTAACATATTATGTTTCTCGTACATACCTTAGGCCACTAGTCTTCTATAGTCCTAATCGAGGTTACTTATACCCCTTTTGAAGGCAAAAAATTGTCGGAAAATCATTAAACCAGAGGAAAAAGATTCCCTTTCGGCCGACTATAATCATTAAATGCGAGATTTTTCGGTTTAAAATATTAAAAGTCGTAAAATAAAATGGCATGAAAATGTGCTCGCTTCAGCCCCACCGTGTCTCAAAAAAACGTGCGAATCGGTGCTCTAAAATGGCTGTAAGTTTCTTATATATATTTATATTTTTCATATTTAACGAACACTTGTTTTCAAAATATATACAGTAAGTGTAACTTACCTCGCTACCTACCTCCTACCTTCAATCTAAAATAGGTCCTTGAGGCATTGTACCTAGGATGCGGGCGTTGTGCGAGGAAGCCA
Source organism: Lathronympha strigana (assembly GCA_949128165.1). Classification (NCBI taxonomy): domain Eukaryota; kingdom Metazoa; phylum Arthropoda; class Insecta; order Lepidoptera; family Tortricidae; genus Lathronympha; species Lathronympha strigana. Next base: position 4,807,175 of record OX421907.1, on the reverse strand, counting down.
CCAACTCTTCGGTCACCAGTAACATCTACCAACGTTTCGCGATTTCTACGAAAAACTTGCGTGCGCTGGGACCAAGAGTTAATAATATAATTAAACACATCTGTCTACTAGTGTTCTACTTCTACTGAAATAAGCTTCTAAAAAACAAATAATACTTGACCATACCATGTCCAGATTTCGAGCATCACATTTGTTTCCTATTGCCCCATAAGGCAGAGTCTAATAATATAGCGGGTGTTTCCTGTAACAGGAGCAATAAAACGTTATTTTTAAAAGTCGCTGAACAAACGTTCAGATTGGGGAGTACTGTCTACGACACTTATTGCTCCTATTACAGGAAACACCCGGTATGTCAAAACCACAGGTAAACCATATAATATACGAAACATGTCAGTACCTACCCACATTGGAAATATCAACAAAAAGATTTTATTATTGTCGACTCTTCCCGTTCCATGGAGGTGTATGGAACTATTGGAATTCGACACGACTCTCTTTATCAAACATTCCACAACACAATACCTCTTAAGCTTCCTCAATATTCAGCAATCATTGCATCTCTTTCACACTCCTTGGGAGGAAAGGAATGCAATACGCGCCAAGTGAAGTGTGAGTCCAACAATAGTTGTATTACATCGGTATTTCGCCATGAGCCGGGTATTTACAAACTTTTGGAGCCAATCGCAGCCTCTATTCGTCTACCCACATTCATAGATAGATAAATTACATTCAATTAAGTATTGACCGGTCCTGCGCCACCCGCATCCAGCGGACTCCTGCGACCTTCACCAGGTCATCAGTCCACCTTGCGGGGGGCCTACCCACGCTGCGCCTTCCGGTACGCGGTCGCCACTCGACAACCTTTCCGCCCCAACGGCCGTCGGTTCTACGTGCAATGTGCCCCGCCCACTGCCACTTAAGTTTAGCGATTCGGAGAGCTATATCGGTTACTTTGGTTCTGCTGCGGATGGTCTCATTCTTGATACGATCTCGCAGAGAGACTCCTAGCATAGCTCTCTCCATTGCCCTTTGGGTGACTTTGAGCCTTCTTATGAGGCCCATTGTAAGCGACCACGTTTCAGTACCGTATGTCATCACTGGCAACACACACTGATCGAAGACTTTCGTCTTCAAGCACTGCGGAATATTGGACGAAAAGATGTGTCGCAGCTTCCCGAACGCTGCCCAACCGAGTCGGATTCGACGATTCGGTCATTGTGGAAATCTTTGGGGGAGGCCTATGTCCAGCAGTGGACGTCTTTCGGCTGAAATGATGATGATGATGATGAATTAAGTATTCTTCTAAGCGTAAAGCTAAAGAGATATTTCATAAAAACGCGAGTAATGGGTGTTTCACCCAACCCCTGTAAACCCGTTTAAGGATGACTCACATTAGGACGGGACGGGACGATTTGCCAATATTAAAAAAAACACGTGATAGCTCGGAGCCCTAGTATGTCACGTGACGTTTTCTATAATCAATCAATCTTTATTTGAAACAGATTATATTGAAATGCATGCAAATATAGTTATAAAATCACATAAAATGTACCTAACAAAAGTCAAAAGTAATAATAAGACACAACTTAAGAAAGAATGCATTACAGATTAAAGATATCAAAGTCAGAAATTACATGCCAGGCAGAATTACAAAACAATTACAACAACAATAATAAGTACCTTACATTTTAAATAGAAAACTCCCGTGAGAATTAGACATTAATTACTTATATCGGGTTAATTGAAGACAGATTGCATTGCAGAGTATTGAAGATTATATTGCAGATAATAGAAATTGACAGATATCGTGTGACGGTACGGAACCCTCACACTCACTCACTCAAGTACACGACATGACACGCACTTGGCTGGTTTTTTTTTATTCATAGATAGTTTAGGAATTTATTTTTATTTTTACTGTATATATCAAATTTTAGTATTAGTTTATTTTATTTAATGCTTTTAAATATTTTTTTTTAAACATTCGTGCATTTTTATTTTTTATATCGGCAACCTATTCACTTTCAATAGGTTTTGGGTGACGCGAAAACAGAGCCCCAACAATATTTGGTGGTCCCAAGATTACTCTGTGGAATAACAATCACACTCACGGAGGTTCCGCGTGGTTGGTCCTAATTTCGTGCTTATTGAAGTCCGTTGCACGGATCAACTAGTTTCGGTTAAGATAATTGATTGCGCGGGTAGTTTTTGTTTTTTTCTGGGTAATAATTATAGCTCGACGGCTAGTTAATTTTGATACTTGTGACGTAGTTATTTATCGTCACAAGTATGAAAATTAATTTGTTAGTGTTGAAACGTTACGAGGAGGCTTTTTTAAATGAACTAAATAAAGATCACTACTCTATCTAAAGAACTCTACATATTTTCATATTTGTCTATCTACATATCTGTGTTTTTTTTAGATTTCAGGACACTTCCCACTTGACACCAATTATAATTAAACCTATTGAACATTTTTCAAAAATAAAAATATCGGTCATGTTCCTGTGTATTATTATGATAGGAGTTTGACGTTTAAAATAACACGTGCGCAGTCTCTAATATCAAAATCGATGCAAACGTAACTTGGCCTGACTCTAGGTAGATCTTAAATTTCATCTCAAAGTCCCACTTAAAAAAACTGGGCTTCTGTCTTCTCATAAATAACGGATAAAAGTACAGGAGACACAGTCACCATGGTGTTTACACGTCGGGGTCAGAAGTGTGCTGGACAAAATGTGACTCACGGACAACATTGTGTGTAGGATGTGTGGCGAAGATGTTGAGACTATCAACGAATGAATTTCACGCTCTCACCAGACAAAGAATGAAGGACTTTGGTGCAGGGTAGGTACATGGAGCCAAAAGAACTCCATCACTACGCCTGAGCTTCATCATCCATCACATGGAGATGGTCGAGCAAGCTCTTGAGTAGTGCAGTAAGGGGCAATTACACAAAAGATCCCCATGGGTCGAAGTGTATCCGCTATAGCCCCCTGACCCCAGATAAGAAAAGATAAGACAGGAGTCACACATAGAGTTACAATTTTACCTTAAGTATGTAAGTTACAAAGTAACATGTAAAATTACGCAATTTTGAAAACTTTCCGTAGGCACATGAGTAATTTCAACGCATTTCTCAGTACAAGAGAAGTTCCCGAGTAAAAATAAGTCTTCCCTGTATTATTAGAACGTGTAAATTAAGCCTCGGAACCAAAGCACCGTCTGTAACAAGTTTGTAAACTTAAGTCGTTTGTAAGCCGTACCTCTATTACTTACTCCTAGTAATTTACTCTGCTAAGTGCAATTTTATGTAAAATGTGAGCCAGATAAGTACTTAGTTTATTAGTCCGTAAATACAGGGTAGGTGATGCTCACACAGATATATGTACGGATGTGCCGTGTATAAAATACCAAGTATTTTCATTAGTATAGAAATACGCAGGTATTTTACTAACCAGACCGGCTTAGTAAGGTGAGTTACTGGCTATTTTTCGTACTTTTGGCAAATGAAAAAATGTAAACAAACAAAAACATAGTTGTTGGACTAATGACACAATTCTATATAATGACAGTTACGATATATTGTAATATCATTGGCCAAATTAATTATTAAAAGTACAAGATATATGTAAAACGCGACGTTATACTCACTATCACTGAATTTAAAATATAACTTAATAATATGAGTAATAAATCAATACATTAGTCCCATAGTAAAAAAGAAAGCAATAAATAAAAATTTAAACCCATAAAACAATAAAAACCAAATAACTACTTCTAAAACCTAAAACCTGTTTTGCGCCATACCTCGCCCAAAGGTCACCAACACGCTCGCAGCGTTGCCAAGGTGATTGCAATGGAGAAAAAATTAAATAAATAATTTATTACTTAATAATATTGAAAACAGCACAATTAACTTGAAAATCCTTATCTGTTTGATAGATTCGAGTATCAAATATGGCTAACATTAGAGTATTAATTACATTTCTAAGATAATGGTTACAAAGATCAATCAATAAGTAACAATATAGCTATTTTTAGTTATTGACTGATCTTTGTAGCCTTTTTACTAAGAAAAAAAAAAATATGCTTATAATATTGATTGTTAAACACCTATTAAAACTTCCACAATTTTTTTCACGATACCTTGTTTGTTATCTTCAACATTTGATTGTTATGGTTATATATCTTCAATACTAGGTTGTTAATTTCTACAACTCTCCCAAAACATTCGTAATTACTCGTCACTGAAATTAAACACTTTAGAACGGATTATTCGCGTTAATTAACTCCAAGACCCTACGTTTACTCGTCACTATTAAAAATACTCGCACCTGTTCAGAACTAGTATTCCACGGATCCCCGTTTAAACAAGCTTAGTATAACTTGTTTCCCCTGAGCTTACGAGTGTGGATACCGGAACTAGTATATTTGGGACATCATTTCTCTTAAGTATTCTTAACACCGAGCGAATTAGAACAATTCATTGTTATTTTCCTAAATCCAGTGCTTGGGTTAACTAAGTTTAGAATTAAGCTAATGCGAAATTAGTGGTATGTCTCTACATACCACTAGAGATATTTCGGAGAGGTTACTTCAACACAGTATCAAGTTTGTGTTAGATTGTCCTATATATATATTTTTTTTTTTTTCATCAGCCGGACTGGCAATGCTGTCATTTTCTATACAAAGAGGCTGCCAATTTTTGTGGGGGAGGGGCAGGTTTAATGTCATACGTAACGTTCAAATAGCTATCAGATAAACGTAAGTTCATATAATCAGTATGATTTGTCATACTCATACGGCAGAGTCAATTGCTACTCCGTCTCCAGTTTAATACTCAAAGTCTGCGAACGATAACATTTAGTATGGAGAAGCGCATTGTTACTATTGTTAGTGCCGTGAATCAACTTGCCGATTCAGAACTACTATCTTCTTATGGTAGATGTTTCTAAACGCCCCCCTAAGACGCATACGAGGTATATGGTTGAGAAATTCGGCGCCACCGGGTGTGTTTTAGTAGCTTAGGTGGTAGAGGGATGTGCTTGTATCCCAGATCGCGACTTCAAGTCTCAGCTGAGGTCATGAGCTTTTCCACGTTTCCTTTCTTTCTAAGTAATTTTCCAAAAACCTCTACGCTGTTAAACATGTAAATGAAAGTTAATATAAATGAGTCAAGTCTGCGTAAAATGCATATTTGAATATGAGTTCTATGATTTACTTCTGTACTACCTATTCGTTTAAAAGCGGATTTTACGTAAATATTGAAAGAATATCACAATTCACACCAAGGGCCTTACCATGACGTCTTAACACGATTCAGTTTAGGTTTAATTTAGGTTCAGTTTAGGCTCAGTTCTATGGAAGCGACTCAGTTTAAGTCGTCACCAGAGTCATGGTAAGGTCTCTGTTGTATGGAAACGATTCAGTTTATGTCGTCAACTGAATCGCGTTAGGACGTCATGTTAAGGCCCCAGATCTTTATTAATTTAAAGATTTTTTTTTTACATTTTTATGTCAACTTGATTTATCTTCACACAAATTTATTAACCACAGATTTTGCTCTAATGTTATTTATTATTTCATTTCATGTTAGTCTAATGGAGTGCATTTAGAGTGGGTTGGTAAACCCTAAAGGGAATTCTCAGAGAAAAAGTACCTAAAGAAATAGGTATGCACTATATTTCAAGCTGCCATTTTGCGCGTAATAATATTCATAGATTTTCAGAAACGGTTAGTTATTTATATGTAACATCTTCGTTCATACCTTAATACAAAACCTTGTTACAGATATTTTAGAAACAAACATTTCCGAAATTTTATATTACTAACAAATACCTCTAGTTCAGTTAATCGTTGTAAAATTTTTCACCATTTGAAAGTCTCCAAAATCGGCCAGCGGAATAAGAAAAAAATTACCTATCTCGCTGATTCACGGCTTTGTAAGGCTAGTAATCTGTCTCAGTATAGGCACCGCCTTTGCCTGCCACCTTTACAGCCCCCCTATTATGGTTAGTAGCGACCATGCCTATGTCGCTAGTGGAACGGTGGTCAGATCCTGGTAACAATTAAAAATCATTTATTTTCAAAATATACAGGGCGTCCCAAACTTATGGGACATGAAGGGGAAGTACCTTAAATATCGTAGATAGTGAATTTTGCTCAAAGAAGACTTTATGTTATTTTTAAAAGTTAGTAATTCTGCATTCATAGATTTTCTAAAAATTACTTGCTTCGTCTGGGAATCGAACCGACTAAAATGTGAAAAAAAAAATCACCCTTTTTTTATGATGCCAATCGAAAGAACAGCTAAAAAATAATAACTCTGCTTAAGTAACATAGTATTTTAAAAGAAAGGAACAACGTGAAATTAATCATTTTAATCAAATAAAAAACATACATGAAACTGCCGTAGTCAATTAGTTAAGTAGGTATTTTTTTGTAAATTAATTAATTAAATGCTCAAAATGTGATCCCTCTTGTCTTACGCAAATCGCCAATCTTGTAATAAGCCCGCTGCCTGTTGATTTTCTTATCATTTTATGGTGAACACTCGATGTGATATGGCACAATTCTGTTTGCAACTCGCCTACGTTCTCGTATCGCTTTTTGTATAGCATATCTTTCACGTATCCCCAAAAGAAGAAATCTAATGGTGTGAGGTCCGGGGATCTGGCCGGCCATCTAATCGGTCCATTTGTACCAATCCATGTAGGAAAACATTCATTTAGAAAATCTGCTGCTCTCCGACTATTATGAGCCGGAGCTCCATCTTGTTGGAAAATTAAGTTTTCTTGCTCCGCCGCGGAAAGGTTTCTTATCTTATCCCTTAAAATTTGAAGTATTCCTAAATACTTTTCTGTGTTCAAGGTTCCTTGGTAAAAATGGATTAAGAAAACCCGGTTTTTTAAAAGTCCGCACCAACAGTTAAGTGAAAAACGCACTTGGTTATTAGTTTCAGTGACTCGTAGGGGATTTTCTTTAGACCAAATACGATTATTGTTGCGGTTATACATACCGTTATTGCTAAAGTTAGATTCGTCTGTCCAAATAATATTATCCAAAAAATTTGGATCTTCGAGCAAGCGTGCCTGGATATCAAGACAGAAATTTTTTCTCCTTTCTGTATCGCCCGGAAGTAACTTTTGAACCAATCGTCCTTCAACATAACTCTTAAAACCGTGTTTTTTTAATACACGGTGTATTTTACTTTTTGAAACTCCAATTTCCTGTTCTCCTTCTCTCACCGATGCTTTCGGAAAAGCCGAAAAGTAAATTAAAATACCAAGTTCTTCGTCGTTGATCGTATGGTTTTCTTGCTGTGGTTCTCTTGGGCGTTTATCGAAACGTCCCAGAGTTTTCAAATTGTTCACAAGCCTTTTCAAAACTTTACGAGACGGTATTTGTCTATCAGGATATTTTACGCCATACCACCGCAAACTTCTAGAGATATCTTTATCGTTCAAAAAATATGCTTCTATTAGATCAAAACTTACTTGATATGCCATGTTCGCAATAAATTAACACAATAACACTTGTGTAAGTGAATTAAGACTAAACAGATCAATATCCGAAAAACTAACGCTTGCACAGACTGTTCCATTTTCAAATTTAAGAACAACATTTAAAAATATCACTTCTTTTTAAAATATCTTAAAAAGTATGCATTCAAACAAACGCTGTCATAAACTGTTCCATTTTCAAATTTAACAATTATTTATTTTTGTTTTAAATTTGCCTTCTGTCTAGCTTACAGAGGACGTATTGAAATACTAAGTTTTATCAAATTATCATTTTATCCACACGTGCACTTATAATAAGGAAAACTTATGCCAGTACCTATTTTATGAAGTGGGTACTTATTTACGAATAATCAATGCTATCTTTAGAATGATAATATCGCTACTTTTCGAACGTCGTCTTCGGCAATAAATAACTTTCTTGAAATTTGACTCAATCATTTTATGGTGTTCCTTTCTTTTAAAATACTATGTTACTTAAGCAGAGTTACTATTTTTTAGCTGTTCTTTCGATTGGCATCATAAAAAAAGGGTGATTTTTTTTCACATTTTAGTCGGTTCGATTCCCAGACGAAGCAAGTAATTTTTAGAAAATCTATGAATGCAGAATTACTAACTTTTAAAAATAACATAAAGTCTTCTTTGAGCAAAATTCACTATCTACGATATTTAAGGTACTTCCCCTTCATGTCCCATAAGTTTGGGACGCCCTGTATACAGTTAGTGTAACTTACCTAGCTAGTAGCTAGAGGTAGGTAGCAGTATAGCGGTAGCCAGTAGCTACCTACCTTAAATCTAAAGTAGGTTCTTGAGACGTTGTACCTAGGATGCTGGCGGCATTTGTATCGCAATGCTGATATGTTGTGCGAGGAAGCCACCAGCTCTTTGGTCACCAGTTACATCAACCAGACGTTTCGCGATTTTCACAAAAAACTTGCGTGCGCTGGGACCTGGGACCCCATGGACCTAGAGTTTCGGTAAGAACTTATTTGTGCTTATCACGAATATCGTTTGGGATAATTTATTTTATTAAGATTAGAAGAAGCATTGTTTATAATAAAGTAGGTACATATTTATTTTTTATAGCGTATATTTTTACGTAGCGTACAAATTGCTATGTCAAATAAACAATGTTCATACAATGAATATTATATTATTTATGTCATACCCATTCGGCAGGGGAGTAGGCCTGTCAATGCTACTCTGTCTGTGGTTTGTTTTCTATAAATTTACCAGGAAAATAACATTGTCGTCCCGAATTAGAACCCTTTGTTACTGAAGCAAAAAATTACAAACACAACTCAAAAGGAAGTTGTAAAATACTTAAAAATATGCCAGGAATCCGACGCAATCACGCTTTTGACGTGCTTATTAAATTTCTGGGTAAAAACTTGGCTAGGTACTGGCGGCTCGTTCACAAAGAATTAACATAACCTGCCATTGTAATATAAATCTTCATCTTTACACAATACGGACGATATTTTAAGTGATTATTTTGTAAAAAAGGACTTCTCAGACAATCGTATCAGACCAGCTTCTTTTATCGCAACACTTAATTCAATTTGCGTAATACTCTTTACGGGAGGGTCGCAGCCTTGGTAATCTAATTGAGAATAATTACAAACAGTACTTGGTACCGATGGATACCTCGTAAACATTCACTTGTTCACGAACTTAGCCCTTATCTAAACAAACATAGGTAAACCTCGGAAATACCTAACTTGAAATATTACAAATATGGAACGGCCTCCTAGCCTAGGTAGTGAAGTGAAGAAAACAAGTGCCTACGAAGCAGGAGGTCCCGGGTTCGAATTCTGCATGGGCATTTATTTGTGTGTTTATCAAGAACATTTGTTCCTGAGTTATGTATTTTGTCTATGTATTTATATGTATCTATATATTATATATATCGTCGTTTAGTACCCACAATACAAACCTCATTGAGTTTGCCGTGGGACTAGGTCGATTTGTGTAAGATTGTCCCACAATATTTATGCATTTATTTAATTATTACTTATTACGAGAACATTGCAGGGTCCACCCTTGCATACCAACAAATTTTCTTTGTAGGTGAAGAGGGGGAGGGGGGAGGGTCTAGCTATTATCTCTACAGCAGACCGTACTTATGTCATAATCATCATAATTGGCTTGCCCTTATTCCATATTTTCGGCGCAGCAAGTTTTCCTCTTCCATACTTCTCTGTCGCCCGTCATCTAATTATTCACTCCATCATTTCCTTTCGTTCCATTTCGTCTGTCACACAGTACATCCATCCTATCATAAGCATAATTATTTATTGCATTATGGTAAAAATAGGTCTTACAAATAATAAAAGTATCTGATGTATCCTAAAAAGGTATGGTTGACGTTTCTTTTGTAATATTATGCTATAATTTAAAAAAACACACATGAAGTACCTAAGTACCTAACACATTAAAAAAAAAACATTTTATAATGAATATTGACCTGAACTAGACTAAGGTGATGTGTTAGGTCCAAACTATCCTACTTATCAAAGCTATCAGTGGCAAAATCTCGGGACCCTTTTGGATACTAAGTTATTCCGTTTATTCGTCATCCATATAAATGCGAAAGTAACTCTGTCTATCTGTGTGTTAGGTAACACACAGATAGACTGTGTGTTACCTCTTCACGCTAAACCCGCTGAACGGATCAAGATGAAATTTGATAAAGAGATAGTTTGACTCCTAGAAAAGGATAAAGGATAGTTTTTGTTCTAAATACTTTGTATTTAGTTTGTATGAAAAAGTGAAGACCTACAGAATAAATAATTTTTAAAAGTTGTTGAACTAAGCTTGTGAGGTTTAAGGGGTAAACCCTACAATTAAATGTTTTACTCCTATTGTGGGGCACACCCGGTATGATGTGTTATTAAAACAATAAAAGATATTTATTAAACAGAAATACAACTACGTACTTACTACGTACTTACTACTACTGACGTACTTAACCGACAACTTTCTGACGTACCTAAAAACCTGAATATTGTTCACATTAACGCACAAAGTATTCCTGCTCACTTTAATGATCTTTTGTTAACCTTTGAGCACAGCAAAGTTGATGCCATTCTCGTTTCAGAGTCTTGGCTGAAACCGTGTTTAACCTCGACATCTTACTCTTTGCCAGGTTTCTGCTTGGTAAGGAATGATCGCACTACTAAAGGAGGTGGAGGGGTCGCAATATATATCCGTTCTCATATCCCATTTTCTATTCTCAGTATGTCTACACAATCACTTTCTTCCGACGCAGCAGAGTATTTATTTCTTGAGTTAAGCTTATCTCACTCTAAACTTCTTCTTGGAGTGTTCTATTCTCCCTCTCTCCGGGTGAATTACTTCGATACTTTTGAAAAACTCCTTGAGGATTTCCTGCCGTGTTATGATCACCATATTATTATGGGCGATTTTAACACATGCTTGCTCAAGAATGACTTTCGATCGAATTCTCTTAAATCCATTGTTGATGCTTGTAACATGACCATTTTACCTTCTGATCCTACTCATTTCTTTCCAAATTGTTCCCCATCGCTTCTCGACCTTACTCTGGTTTCCTCAATTAATCATGTTGCAAGATATAATCAGTACTCTGCTGATAGTTTTTCCTACCACCATCTTTTATTTTTGTCATATAAAATTCGTCCTCCGAAGGCTAAACCCAAAATTCTTCTTCAGCGCAGTTTTGGTCGTATGAGTGTGGAAAGGTTACGCGAAGATGCCCTTCTGGTTGATTGGAATGCCATTTTGGAGGCTGAATCCGTAGACGATAAAGTTTCTCTGTTTAACTCTACTCTTACTCAGCTCTACGATATTCATGCTCCGGTGCGTCCAGTCAAAATAAAGCACGTTCCTGCTCCCTGGCTTACTGAGGATATTAAGTCGCTCATAGCTAAAAAAAATCTGGCCAAGTCTAAATATAAGGGAAACGCATCTGAAAAAAACAAAGTCCGATATCACACTTTACGTAACAGGTGCAGTACTGTTTGTCGTGATGCTCAGAGGCGTCACATCCACATGTCAGTAGAGAATGGCGACCCTGCTAAAGTCTGGAGGTTTATCAAGTCATTAGGAGTCGGGAAGTCTGCTCATAGTTCTCCAAACACTGACGTTGACCTTGATCACCTTAACCAACATTTTTCCTCGAGTACCACCTTTACTGGTCCAGCAAAAACAAACACGGTTAATTTACTTTTAAATTCTTTTACTCCAGTCCATCCTTCTTTTTCATTTGCTGATTTTACCTTAGACGATGTTAAGAAGAACTTATTAGCTATTTCATCCAATGCCGTTGGGGTGGACAGTGTAAGCCGTAACATGATCCTCCCTCTCTAATAACTTCTTGCCTTTTGCTACCAAAATTGCGCTTGCACAATCCCTCCTTCTGCCTATATTAGACTACGCTGACATCTGCTATCTTGATATCACTGAGGACCAGCTTAATAAGCTAGAGCGTCTTCAAAATTTGTGCATAAGATTTATATTTGGCCTGCGTAAGTATGACCACGTTTCTAATTTTCGTGCCCAGCTCAAGTGGCTTCCCATTCGTTATCGTCGTAATTCTCATATTCTAGCTCTTCTTTATAATGTTCTATTTAACCCATCCACTCCCTCTTATCTTAAAGATCGTTTTACTTATCTCTCCTCTGTCAGGCCTTCACGGAAATATTTACTTGCCTTCCCTCCTTCTTCCACGAAATTTTATAATAAATCTTTTACATTTCGAGCAGTTCAGTTGTGGAACGCGCTGCCGGTAGACATCAGATGTGCTAAGACTCTCCAGAGCTTCAAAAGCCTTTTAAGGAATCATTACTTGTCTCTGCCTTGATTTGCCATTGTGTATGTATATGTATATATGGATAATTTTTATTTGTATGTATTTTATTTGGGTTAGGTATATATGTATGTATTTGGATGTATTTATATTTATTAATTAAGTTGTTTATGCAAATAATGCATAGTTCTGTTTAGTGTATGTGTAGTGTTCTTATCTGTAATACTTCTCGCGCACTACCCGTTTTGTTTTTGTTTTTTGCAACTTATCTCCTGCTACCCTAAGGTTGTCTGGAAGAGATCGCTTATAGCGATAAGACCGCCTGTTGCTACCTTTATATAATTTGTGAATTTGTTCTGTCTTTTGTCTCATATGTGGTGCAATAAAGAATATTTTACTTTTTACTTTACAACTTTAAAAAACAATACACGTAATTATAAAATACCCTAGCTAAATAACTTATGCTACAGTGTATTTTTTTCAAATTAATGCATGTTAGAGCCGGTGTATCTTTATTTATTTTTAATTCGACGTTCAAAAGTGCACTGTAACATGCCTACTTAAAAAATAAATATTTTGATTTCATTTCATTTCAATAAATGAAATGAAATGATTTGCTACTTAGGGCTTAAGCTAGGGCCGACAGGTACCCGGCGTAAATGTGCCAAAAATGCTACTGGCGTTACCACGTTATATAGCGATTTAAATTTGTTGCACTAAATAGATGATGATGATTGCTGTTATTGATTCTCGTTACACAAACTCATTAGAAATTTGGTTTCGGCTACAAAGGAAACGTGTGAAGGCTTGTCTTTGATTAAGTTGAGGGTCTTGATACATTAGACCTCCTTTCATTCCATTTAATCGCGGACACACGACAAGCAGTGGTTTTATTACTTACACTCAGCATCCCGTGAATCTTACCCCATTATACAAAGACCTAAATTGAGATATTACCTTTAGACGCCAGTAAATGGAAACCCAATTATAATAATTGAAGGGCTCAGGTACACACACGTATGGTAATGTTTATTTTGAGCGTAAGAGTTTATAGGATGACATAATTTTAATGACAGCTCATTATGAGGCGTTTTGTTGATCTCGTTAGCTCACAGAATTGCACAGTTGAAGTGGCATGACCTCCAGAGGGTAGCAGGGAGTCGATGGATGCGGACTGCCGAGGATCGTAGTTTGTGGCGAGCTGTAGGGGAGGCCTACGAATATGTTTAGCAGTGCATGTGTAGCTGTTTATACACCTTTTCTTTCGTTAACTTTAAGGGCCTTTCTTCAGGTTAATTCGAGGAAATTTATCTAAGAAACTAGTGTCTTAACTATCATCGTTGAGACATTCAATAAATTTAATAGTTTAACGAGTATAAAAGGCTACTAAAACATTCTACTACTCAGCTGTGTTTTGGCATGTGCTGTCATGTCTAAATTTACAGCCTTATCATCAGACACTATCAGTGGTGAAAATTTATTGAAACGAGGGTTGCCAAAATTACATGAAGTCTGAAATCCTTAATTCGCCTGTTGTACGTAACTTAGCCTTAGTAAAATATTAAAATTATAATCTATGAAAAACATAACAAATAATATATTTCTAGTTAAATGTAGAGAAACAAGCAGTTTTAATGTTAAAAAATAAAAACCGTCATATATATATTTTTTCCAATTTAGCCTACTGTAATAAAATATGATCAAGAAAATTGTGTATATACTTATTTCAAATTCTACGCGTTGAATGACCCTACTTGAATTTTACGATTTATGGTAAAAAAATTATTAAACATTTGTTAAGGCGAAGTTATGTACCGAAGGCGATTTTAGGATAGGTAGTTTTGCCAACCCTTGGTTTCAGTGAGTGTTCACCATTGATAACGGGGTCTGCTTATCATACTTGACATTGACTTGAAGCTCTAAAGGACCTTTTATTAAAAACGAGTTCTTTTTTAGATTTTGACTAAAAGCGGTAGGTGAGGCAGCTCCTATTAACGTAAAAAGTAATGTGTCGATTTTAACAGAAAGTCGACATTTCTCGACAAAACATAGCAGATTACAGCACGGCCCCGATAATGTCGTTAGCTTTCATATATCATATTTACGCTCTATTGAACTGTAATTTAAGGCTAAAAGTTAACACCTATCTGCTTACCATGACTTCATGTTACCGTATTCAATAGCGACTGCGGCATTCGAAAGTATGTCAGTCTCGCTCCCACCCGTACCTACTCTGGCAGGAGCGAGACGGACATACTTTCGAATGCCGCATTCGCTATCGAATACGGTTACGTAAAACTCATCTAAGCACACTTAGGGCAAATACTCGTATCCTTTGACGGTTTTAGTATCTCTTGGGAAGTATATTGACATTTGCAATATAAATATGACATGGATCTCCCAATAGAGATAAACGATTGACTGACTTTATTTACATCCGATCCTTTTATGACGCGTGTGGAAATATATTACCGATTTATTCAAACGAATACACGAATATTCCTATGAATAACTGACTGAATACCCTCTATGAAATTCTTTTTTGTTTTCTCTTTGATAAAACGAGGTAAGAAGATTAAATATTATTACTTTTGTAAGAAAATACCTATAGGTAAATTCATACTTTGTATTGTTATGAAACAAAGTAAACGAGATAAAGGAAATATACAAGAATATAGGTACTTGTTGACTGAGGGTTTATATGGACGAATACATACCTAGTATTCTTAAAACATTGTCAACGAGTAAACAGTACCTGGGGCCTTACCATGACGTCTTAACGCGATTCAGTTTAGGTTTAGTTTAGGCTTAGTTGTTAGCGTGGTCCTAGATGGAATGGTCGAAAGCAGAAAGTTTAACTACGGGATGTTGTTCTCCAGCTCCAAGCCCTAGGATGTCACGTGAGGTTTTCTATAGAAATTGACAGATGGTCCCGTCCCATTCCGTCCTAGTGTGAGTCATCCCTTATGCGGAATAACAGTTCTCGCTCGCCGCTTTTATATTGTTTTCCATAATTAACACATTTATTAGAACAAAACTAACGAATATAAACAGAATTATATCTATGACACATTAACACTTATGTCAAATACCAAATATTGCCATACTTAGTTTAAATGTTTGTCAGTTTAATTGCTTGGAACATATAGAATCCGACTATGCTAAGTTTCCGAGATTTTGATATAAGTAATAGTCTGTTAAAGTGATTCCATAGAATTTTGACATTTAAAATAACACTTTAAGGTTTGACAGTTAATTCGCTTCGAAGAGATAACGTGATCCGACTCTATGGTGGTTGGTTTGCCAAACAACGTGTACCAACCCGCTAGATTAAGTGAACCTTCGTGAATAACTCTGAGAACTTGTAACTCCCACAGTTCCGGGTTACTTTGTATAATTGGAATGGGAATCGCTAATTTATGGTCTGCATAATTAATTCTTGGTTAATGTATATGTGTAACACTTTCTGTTTTGGTTTATTCATGTGTAATTGAATTTATTGTCTAAAGGGTGGAATGTCGGTCGCCGAAATAGGGTCACTGCAGTCGGATCAGCGTCTTTGTTCGGATTCTCCAAAACTTTAGCAATGGGGTTTGTCCATATAAATATAAATAGTATAGGACAATCTTACACTAACTGTGTCCCACAGTTAGCTCAATAATGCTTGTGTTATAGGTACTAGACAATTATTCATACAATAAATTAATAAATATAAATACTTATTTACATAGAAAACAAACATTACTCAGGAGTAAAATATATTCCTGATAAACATACATAAATGCCCAAACCCGGGACCTCCTGCTTCGTTGATATACGAGTATGTAACAGACATCTGCTGTCAAGGTAAAATAACATATCTAGTTATTATAGAATAAATAAAACCGGTGTTTGTTAATATGAAAATATACGTCTAAATTTTAATTTCATTTCATTTATTCATTTGAAATATATTGTGTTATTACTGCGGTCTATGATCCTTTGATCCTCTAATTGTGATTATATTTCATCAACTTATGAATTATGTATTTTATTGCACTTCATTTCCTTATTTAATTTGAAGTATTTTTCTTGTAACTGAAATAAAGCTGTTATTTAAAAACGTCTTTTTAAGAAGTTCAAATAAGGGCTGAAGCCTAAAGCCGAAAACAGCCGCAAACAGGAATAAATGATGATGATGATGAACAGAGGCATGTAGACATTATTCCCACTTCCATTGACTTCTCAAGGAAATATAACGCCGTTGCTGTTCTCACTGTACGTAGCCTTATGCTTTAGATCAATGCTGGCCATATCCTCCAGATCTGCCAATAAATGTATGGGGAATTTGTCTGGCGGATGCCCACCGGACAATCTCACTATACATAGAGATCTGACGGACCGCCCGTACGTATATGGCTGGCATAACATTAGAAATCTATTTAAGACATTGCAATGTCCATATCAGTATGATATTTTCCAGACCGTATCGTCGTTGGGATTAAACATTACTGCAAATTCTTCCCCTAAGTAGTTGCGACATATCTCTGGCCAATGAACAATTTATCCGCCAGACAGATCTGAAATAGAAATCTAAAGGATCTACTTACGTCTTACGTCTAAATATTGAGTCATCAAAGTATAAGTAAATGACACTTTTCCAGCACAGCGTTTAACAAAATATTTTATAGCAATCATAATGCCTAACAATCAACCTCATGTTTGGCACTAACTATCCAAATGTTTCCCACATTATGAATACAAAGGCAACATAAGCTTACGTCCCTATTATTATGCTAATCGAAACCGCTATAGAATTAAATTAAGGCATTATGCGATATGACAAAACATGGCCTAGAAATGGCATTGTCGAGCTAAAATTAGATGCTAATGAAAGCTTAATAACATATTTTAAACACCTATGACATACTGTAATAGCTAACCACGGATTTTATAATATCTAATGGATAATGTATCACTTTTATTATCGCCTTAAAGAAGAGTTTATTCATTTATTCTCCGTGGTTTATGTTTTTCTGCGGGGGGAGTCCTTTAAAAGTAGCTGTAACAATAAATTGCCTTGAAAGCAGCATTTGAATTATTCACGAATGACAAATAAAATTGAGTCCTTTAAAAGTAGCTGTAACAATAAATTGCCTTGAAAGCAGCATTTGAATTATTCACGAATGACAAATAAAATTGAGTCCTTTAAAAGTAGCTGTAACAATAAATTGCCTTGAAAGCAGCATTTGAATTATTCACGAATGACAAATAAAATTGAGTCCTTTAAAAGTAGCTGTAACAATAAATTGCCTTGAAAGCAGCATTTGAGTTATTCACGAATGACAAATAAAATTGAGTCCTTTAAAAGTAGCTGTAACAATAAATTGCCTTGAAAGCAGCATTTGAGTTATTCACGAATGACAAATAAAATTGAGTCCTTTAAAAGTAGCTGTAACAATAAATTGCCTTGAAAGCAGCATTTGAATTAGTAGTGTTAGTATCCTGTTTCACATGCAGAAAGAGGAGGAAACTCAAGCGTGCTGCAATATGCAATATCCAGTTAGGATATAAGTTTTCTGAACGTTGTGTCACAAGAACCCTAAAGATACACACTATATACACACGTGAGCAAATATTATTCAAAATAACGAATAGGAATAACCAAATTATTCTCGAATGACATATAAAATTATCGGATGGTCATTCTTATTAGAATTCATTATACGCGAATGATTTTACCGCGAATAATTTATTTGTCTAAGGAATACTCGAAGCTGCACACTAGATTAATTAGTTCTATTACCTTAATGTCATGTCGGACTAAATGAAACAATAAAAACACCAAAATCTTTGCAAATTCGTCATAGACCTGCCAAATGTATCAAAAAAGACCTGTGCCTGCTAACGTAAATTCGAGATACGGTTTATTCCTGACATAATTTACCGTGTAGGTTACGTGCAACTACGCGTATAGGTAACTAACTTTCCTCGATGTTTGTTGGGCCATTAACAACATTCTTAATAGGTACGTTAATTTAATCACATAAACAATATTCGTTATTAAATTAGTAAAATTGTAAGTACTCAAAACAATAAAAGCTTTAAAAGTATTCGAAAGATGTAAAAGTTGAGCTATGATGAAAATGTTCGTATTCATAATGAACGAAGTTGGAATCTTAATTTTTCGACTTTCGTCAGCCATTAAAACGTTTGTAAACCTTCTAAGTTATTTCTACATAGGTATAATATTAAATTAAACTAACGGTGAGGTTTTGTAATTTGTAATAAACTAAAATATAACTTAATAATGTCGTCTCTCGGTCTCGGCGGCGAATATAATTTTGTTCCTATTGGCGTCAAGACCTTTGATCCGCGACGCTCTAGCGCTCTGATTCTCTTCAAAGACCTATCGAAGAAACTCAGAGACGCCATACGAGACCCACGAGCTGGCAGATTCCTCGCTCAACGGATCAGCCTCGCCATCCAGGCGGGGAATTGCTCCCAGCGTCCTCGGTACTATGCCGCAGGGGCTTTTTTAGATTTATTTTAGTTTTTAGGTTTAGTTTAGCTATACTATTAGATTGAAATTGATATTGTTTCCTTTAAGTTATTAGTTTAAGTATACAAAAAATTATCATAATTGAATGTTATTTATTTCAAGTCATCATTTAGTAAATAATTGTTTACCAATATCCCGATGCTGTAGTGAACATAATAGGTGGGACTTTCTTAAGTGTTTTTGCTTCGTCTCAGAACATTTGTTCATAGTACAAGGATGTAGGTGCCATTTTCTCAGTAATGTTCAGATTTCATGATGGGTTGGTAGGTTTAGAATCCCAATACAGAATACAGAGCATATCCCGACACGCTATTGGCCGGTTTTTAACTTTCAGAGCGTTATCACACGATTTGCAAACGAGTTTTGCACTATGGAGGAAAACATGTTGCGAGTTTTGTGTAGAAATCGCTTTGAAATTGCCCAAGTGTGATAAGGCCGTCAAAGCCCTTTTTTACAGGCTGGTAAGTTAATTTAAAAAACGAAAAGCACATTATTTATCTATATAGACTAAAATCAAATATTATGTTTTTGAAAAACGCGTTTCCTAAATCATCTACTTATTGTGTAAATTTGACCTAAATATTGTAAAATAACCTAATTAAATAATGTTTGAAGTTAAAATCACGGCATCGGCACGGCAATTAGCCAAGTGGAAAATTCGTAATTAAACTGTTTGTTTTATTTGCAAACAAGATTATTAGAGCAATAAACGGTCTTCAAAATGGATAAGGAATTTGTCAACAGGCCACGACGATAAATACGTGTAATTTTTACTGGGAGGTTATACACCGTGTTTTTTTTTTAATTACTTTAATTTGAATAGCGCAATTTTAAATATTCTAACATAGGGTGACAGCACCAATTATGAACACTTTAAGCTGACAGGCACCATAGATGGACAGTTCATTTTTAATAAAAATATCATATGGTTGTCAATTGATTGACACAAAATAAATGCATGAACCTTATTTCCTCACAATATATATTACTGGTCCCTTGTCTATTACTGGTACCGCCACCCTAGTTATGTAAGATACTTTCTTATTAACAATTATGGACCTATTACTTCTGAACTGAAATAAAGAAGTTTGAATTTGAATTAAGCTTATTTTTAAGTTAATTTCTCAAATACACTGGTATTCTAATTAGCTCCATTTAGAAGATAATCGCTTATTTAATTTTATCTCATGAGGTATTTGCAAGTGTGTAAACGGAGTATGAGTATTAGACATGACATTGACATATCATAGTTGTCACTTACTTAATAAAATTAAATCTAATGCCCGTTTTACATTCGCGGTTGACGCAACATCTAATTATTTTGTATGAATTTTTTTATTTATTTTATTTAATAAAAGTTACTATGCCATTCTGTTTCCTTAATACCAAGCTACATGCCTAAGTAAAAGCAATTGAAGAAAAACACGGGACATAGGCACCATGTTATAATGACAAACCTGTTTATTATTTTCTCAACACAATGTATTTATTACATATTACTAGTATACATAAGATCCAAAATATCGATCGACATTGAGACAAAAATATGTGATCACTCAATCAATATGTGACATTATTGTCATGTGCATAAGGACATCCAGATTTTTTTTATTAAAGTATGGCTTAGTCAACGTATTCATATACAAACAAATACGGTACCTACTTACAATTTCATTTCTTCGGCTTTAATATGCCCAAAAAGCATAACATTGTACTCTATGCCTAGGTCTCGAAATGTTCTATAAGGATAAGTACTTTTCACGTAGAAATATAAATTAAACTGAATTAAAACACATTCCCTGGATTTTGCTCCTCAAAAAGATCGTGTAATTTCTGCACAATTGCCTAAGATATTTCCTGAAATTCGTGCCAAAAGCGGCGGCGAAATGTAGCTTTCATTTATTCGAAATCCGAATCGCTAAAACGTTCAATAACTTGCATATTATTCTCTCACTATATAACCTTTATAGGACCTCTCGCAGCCAACTGCGAAACTAATGCCCGTAAAATGCAAATATATTGGAAGCAGCTGCTGCAGACATTAAACATCGATTTAAAAAAAAGTGCACTCAAACGTGACTTGTAAAAAATTCTAGCGCTAACTGAAAACCAATTGGTATAGAAAATTTAATAAGCCCGACTTCGAAGTCGCATTTAAAGTCATCGGTACGCGTTTGCTTTTTATTTAGTAATCGTTGTGTTCACCGGTGTGTTTAGAGAAGGTTTAAAAGGTGATGCATACAGAAAAGCAGGTGTCTGGCGCGTTTTATAAATAGGTACCTGTACTATGCACACGCACAGGTTTATACAGGATACCTGTATCTAAAAGTGAGCCGTTATTATAAAGAATGTCTAAAAGTGACTGAGATTATTATTATACCTTAAAATGTTGATTATTGGAACATAAATTGTGTAGAACTCTAGCAAGCAATACTCGAGTAGAAAATGTGTCGGTAGATACATTTTTGGGGCCAATGTAGGTACGCGATATCATTTGATACTAACCAATCGCTTTTTGGGAAGGAAAACATCGTGAGGAAACTGGGCTAGTCTAATTTCGGCTTAGTGTCCCCTGTGGTTTGGAGGCTCAGTTACTAGTTGCATAAATAAAATCTACGTAATAAAGAATTGCTTAAGCCAATCTCTTGCCATAAGATTGCCAAGTGGACCTCAGAAACCCTGAACTGTGACAAGAAGCATGATGACATGATTAGAAACATGACGTGAACGTGAAATTAATGTAATGGTACCAATGATGAAGGCTTTAAATTGACAGGCACCAGTGATTGACACTTCGTTCTTAATTTAAAGATCATAGGATGGCAATTGATTAACGCGAAATAAATAAATGTGCGACGAACCTTATGTACATATAATGAAAATGAATGTATATTATTGGTGTCTCTCTCGTGCCGCTACCCTAAGCCGGCCATACACGTTAGGGTATACCTGCGCAGTTTTAACTGTACCTACAGTATAACTGCGCAGGCAAAAATAAGCGTGTGTGGAATTCGACTGTGCAGTTTTCTGTACAGCCAAAACTGTGCAGTTGAACTGTACCTACTACAGCCAAAACTGCGCAGGCATACCTACCCCAACGTGTCAGGCGTGCATAAGTTTCATGAAACATTTTTTTCATTCTGCTTCCAGACTTAAAATCTATGAACTTTAAACAAACTTCATCTACCTAGCCTCTCACGTGTGAATATGTCGATTCTATTAGATTGTCACCGTGAAATAGTCGATTCTAGCGTCTGATAACGCCCGAGGGTCTCGCGCTGTCTGCTCCGTATGAAATTCAATGTTCCTTTGAGATTTTATTCAGAACTCTGGTTCTGTCAATTCTAACTCTGCATAACTAATAAGTAAGTTTTTGTTTGAGCTATGCCTCATATTAAAGTTTGGTTTAACAGCAGCAAATATGTTTTTATTTATATTGGTTTGTCTAACTTTAATAATATATTTAAACATAACTGAAATTACTTATTAGAAAATTATTTATTTAAACGACATAGGTATGTATGATATTGATATACTGGATTTAATGTAGGTTAAGATCAAATTTGGCATGGAGATAGAGGACACAGGGTTTGGAATCTATGGAACCTTGTGGGTTAAGTAGGTATGTATTGCACTTATTTACTGAAATTAAACACTTTAGAACGGATTAATCGCGTTTATTAACGTTCATGGGCAATATATGAATGAACTAGCTTTTACACGCGACTTCGTCTGCGTTGAATTAAAAAAAATGGTAGTGTATTTTAATCATGGGATCGTCTTTGGATAATACGATACCTAATTATAGATTTTGTGGCCGGTGTTACTTGGTATTCT
Organism: Lathronympha strigana; assembly: GCA_949128165.1. NCBI lineage: Eukaryota > Metazoa > Arthropoda > Insecta > Lepidoptera > Tortricidae > Lathronympha > Lathronympha strigana. The sequence goes on along the minus strand of OX421907.1, from coordinate 4,784,485 downwards.
CACAATCTTTCCATCACTGGAAAGTAGACAAGTTGTAAAAAGGTATCCAATGACATTCCGCAGAAATCAGTCAGCGTAAGGTACTGTAGTAGGTACTGTACTGGAACCCGTGATCAAAAACACTCAATCTTGCCTGCTTACTTGTTTACCACTGATTAAGGGCGTAATCGGTATTGTATTCTAATTAAGAAAATTCTAGAATAAGTAAAAAGTATTCACGCCTTAACAATTGTATGGGCGGTTTAGGAATAAATTCATTCCTAAATTGCCAATGCACTAAACGCGTGTTTATGGAGGGTTGGTATATTGGGATGGTTCCATACTTTTATTCTATTTTGTTTCCTAATCAGTTTACTACTACGAGTATATTGATCACCCTTAGACGGATCAGCGTTTTTGTTACTAGGTAGGTACGTAAGTTATTAGTGAGAAAGAAAGAATAACAGCTATTGGCATCTTGGCTACGCACCCTGGTTACTATAAATGCAAGTACCTAAGTTGTTTATTTTATACGGTCCCGAAATTTAATTAGCAGTTTACGGTTAAAACAAAGTTTTACTTAATAATTAGTTATCCTAAAAAAAATACACTAGCAAAAATTGTAATTCTACGCAGATGAAGTCGCGGGTAAATGCTAGTAGTTAATAAACCTAAATCACTCGAGAGACTCAAAAGTTGACAATAAGTACCTATATACTTACACAAAGTGAGACAGCATAGACCAAAGAAAAATTTTGATTTATTTTAATTGGTCTCTATTTTGGTCTATTGATGAGATAAGTTGTACACACACCAAATAATATTTTATTTACTTCAAGTTAAGTCAAGAAAAAAGTATTTTTTTAGAATGCAAGTCGCCTACGTATTGGTTATAATAATTGCTTTGATTGATGACGATGATGAGATAGTTTTTAAAAGCCTTTATAAAACTTAGGTTCATAAATTTCAACAAAGCCTCCGTACTTCATTAGGCTCGCTGATGACTTTTCATTTAAAAACTGCCAGTTTTCACAAAAAAGACATAACTTTGTTCATTAATAACTATCATATTGACATCATAAAAAGGACTTGACAAGTTAGCTTAGTGCTTAATCTGTCATGCTACTTAGGACAGATACTCGTATCTACTTGATGTATGGTTTTATGATTGGCTTAGGCTGTCATTTTACAAGAACATTAATTTTATTTTAATTACTTGAAATGTTTCTTCGACATCTGTCAAATTTGTCAAGAATTAAGTTATTTCACTTTTATATTTTTTTAAATGTTGTTCATATTTAACAGCATTTAAATCAGAAACATATACATTACGCCAATGGATAATGAGCAGACATAGAAGTTTTGGTGGCACGAATAAAATGTAGCTATGGACTTCCACACTATATTATTGTATCGATAAATTGTACGTTCTTATGACATTAGTTATGGTACGATATGGCCATGAGATAACCTATATTACGGATATGCGACTTGCATACATATTGCAGTATGAAGTCCGTGTAAGTCGATTAAGGGAAATAAAATGTAAACTTGTTAATTTTAATTTCAATTTTAAAATTTCTAAATAACATTGATAAGTAGTAGTGAGCATATTTAAGTTGATTTCTATTTATCAGAGAACTTAATAGCTAATTATGAAATGTCATTTCGAAATAAGTAGGTATTAATTTACTAGAATGCTGGCGGCATTTCCTCGTTATATCGCAATGCTGATACGTTGTGCGGGGAAGCCACAAGCTCTTCGGTCACCAGTAACATCAACCAGACGTTTCGCGATTTCTACAAAAAAATTGTGTGCGCTGGGACGAGACCCCAAAAATAAGACACTAATCACGATAACTCTATTCATTTTAACAACTTTGTGCAAATAACATACTGTGATTGACGAAATAATAGTAACCCAAAAATATTGTTTGAAAACAAACTTCATAGCATTCATATTTTAGGACAAAAATGAAAGGAAAAGAACTCGAAAGACATCTCCAACTTTAATGGTAGTGTTTGAGCAGTTAATTATTGAACTACGAACCTTACCATGACGTCTTAACGCGATTCAGTTTAGGCTCTTAACTCTGCTCAGTTGTATGGCAGCGACTCAATGTAGGCCCTAAACTGAATCGCGTTAAGACGTCATGGTATATAAGGGCCCAGGATGTCGCGCGCATTCGCGATCGGGAGCAGTCTGAAGTTGGAGGAGCCGTTTTGCCCTCTTTTGCCACGAGAGGTACATACTATTTTGGTCTTACTCGATATAGTTCTGTGGTTTATTAATTTATAGTCTTTCGTTTGTCGAGATATGTATAGGCTCTAACTTTACCGTATAACATGGGGATGTGTAGCTTTTTATTTCACTTTCAATTATAGCTAGCTTCCAACTGAAATCAACCAAACCAGACCAGCTCAACATTTATTTTAGTTAAAAGGGACTTAGAACTTTTTCGTGCTCCGGGCGGCAATGATTCATATAAATAAAACTTTTGAGTGACACTTCGAAACAACGAGGTAATTTTACTATTTGCTTGCTACAGGTACATTTACAAGATGTAACATCGCCATGGAGGATATAGACTGTCCAGAATGCCTCGCCGCGAACTTCTCGCTCTTCAACGACACGGCGAACGTCACGTTCATCAACAAGTTTTACTTCTACCAGGTATGTGGATGCATTCACAAGATTTGACATCGCCATGGAGAAGGCAGACTGTCCAGAATGCGCTGCCGCGAACGTCTTGCTTCAACGGCTCGGTGAACGTCACGTTCATCAACAAGTTCTACATCTACCAGGTATGTAGGTGAATTCACAAGATGTGACATCGCCATGGAGGAGACAGAGTATCCCGAATACAGCGCCCCTAAAGTGTCACTCTACAACGGCTCGCAGTCACGCAATAAATCATGAGAAATAGTTCGATTTTTCTTAGTATTTCAACCATAAATAGAAATAAGTCAACCTCTCAGTATTATTCTTCCAGGTTTGAAAGAAATTACTCGTACAGACTAATCGTCCTTCAAAACAATTTTCTTAGTTTGTTCCACACACTAAAACTCATCAGTAACCTTTGCTTATTTATATTCTTCATACGACTCTGGAAAAACATGTGTAGCCCCGTTTAGACGTGATTAAGTACACGTTACGCCAGAGACAAAGTCTAGAGGATTATAAATGACATGAAGAAAATCCCTCCAATGATAGGACAATGACGTTATATGAAATATTATGAGACTCTTACATAAATCGACTTCCACGGAAAGCTCGTTAAACCTTGACTTATCGCTACTTGACGAATATACATAAAACAGTAAACACATAGATACTATAAATTAATATGTATGATTAATGGAAAAACTTGAATGAATGCCTACCAAGAATACCTAGAATCGCATAGAACATGAGAATACCGAATATGCTAGAAAACCCTTAATATCAATCTCGTTAATCAGCTGGGGGCATCTAAACATGGATAAAGGATGACTCACGCTAGACCGAGTCGGGACGGGCCGGCCGTGCCTGATGTGTCTTTTTCTATAGAAAACTATCACGTGATAGCTCAAAGCCCTCGAGGTCACGTGATATTTTACATAGGGGCGCGGCCAGCCTAGCGTAAGTCATCCTTACTTGAGCACCAAAATAATTAAATCGTGCTTAAATTTTCTACATAAATTGATCTCAAGAGAAAATTCCTTATGGACCTTATTGTTTAAGAGCCAGCTGTATACGATTTTGTGTAATTTCCGATTTTTTGTTTTATTTTTCAAAGTTATAATTTGTTCCCCATTTTCTTAAAGAAATCAGAAGTTTTTCGAAGTAAACTAAAAAAATACACCTGAACGGCCGACGGAAGTCAACGGCCGCTCTGGTAGTTTGCCGTTTACCTATCCATTTGGTGACATTGAGCCTATCATATCAAAAGGTCGGAAGTCTCATGAGTTACCAATAAAGTGAGACTCTTTTACATTTACCTAAATCAAGGATAAGGCCACACGGGTGTCGTTATCCTTGATTTCCTTGGACCTTCATTTAGTTACCGTACTTACCGTTCGATGTTGCTAAGGTGATAAGTTTCAGTCTCATATTAGTTTACCTATTTAGGAAAGTCTTTAACCTTTTGGTTCAATGCACGTAAAAGTAACATGAATCACGACTTCAATTCGTGCTTATTTGAATTACAGAATGTATGATTAAATAAATATATTTCTAGGGAAAGTAACACATATTAAGACATAAATTATGACTTGGATTTGCATCATGATTATCATGACAATTATAATAATTATGATTATCATGATGGGATAACTCACACACGGGACAGGCGAGGCGAGACGGAGCGGGATGGGACGATCTGTCAGTTCCTATAAAAAACGTCACGTGAGATCCGAGGGCTCCGAGCTATCACGTGATTCTTTCCATAGAAACTAACAGATCGTCCCGGTTCGGATCGGATTGGCGTGAGACATTCTTAACCGGTAAGTCGCAGCTATTTTAAATGATTACCGTGTGTTAATATCAGCGAGACCCAACTTGGCTCATGTACGACTATTTCTTAAACGAAAGTCTTTTGTTTCAGACCGCACAAGTAGCAGTCCTCTGGATCCTGCTAGTAGCAATTGTCGCCGGCAACGCCACGGTCGTTCTCGCCCTCCTGCTCACCAAGGCCAGGAAGAGCAGGATGAACTTCTTCATCATGCAGCTGGCTATAGCTGGTAAGGACTACAATATGGGGTTCTTCAAAAAAGGAGTGTTAAAGTTTTTAAAGGGTCGGCAACGCGCATGTAACACCCCTCGAGTTGCAGGCGTCCATAGGCTACGGTGACCGCTTACCATCAGGCGGGCCGTATGCTTGTTTGTCACCGTTGTAGTATAAAAAAAAAAAATTCTGTCCCTCTGGATTGGGATAGTCGTTGGCAATAATAGAGCCTGCTGCTAAAAGTAGCTGGCAAATAAGTGTCAAAATTCACAGTACTGCTAAGAAAAAATACGAGAGTAGTACCTACCTGTAACCACACTTCTACTGTTCAATGACTCGAAATTTTGGTATACCTAATCTCGACTATAATATAAGGTAGGATAATTTTAAAGGCACACAATTATTTTTTTTGCTAAAAGATCCGTTATTATTCTCAAATTTATTCATTATTGGTTTGTTAGTAGATATGCATGGGCATTTCAAAACATTCTACGTCAACAAAGCTTCTGAAAAACATTCGAGAATATATTCTAGCAAAAAGTAAACTATACCCGTTTCAAAAGCAATAAAACGACCAAAAATAGAAAATACCTCAAAAAGAGTACCCAACTGACCAAACCAAATTAAAGGACCATCTAACTTTGCCCCGTTTTTCCAAATCCGACTTGACAAAACACTTTACATCCGAATTGTTAATCTTGTCACGGCTGACTCTCGCCCAAACTTCACTCGCGAGAGTAAAACTTAGCAGGAAAACGTCGATTCTGCAGGGATTGTGACAATTAAACTTAACTGTGCTGCAAAGTGGTATTTCCAAGAGTTTTGGCTAACCGTTTGTTGTTTGTATTAGTTGGCAACAAAGTCTTTAAGGTTTTTGGCCACCTTTCTCGTTATTTTCTAAAAAAACTAGTATAAGGCCCAGGTTGAAGGGAAGAGAGGTAGTGGAAGAGCGCCTACTCGGTGGATATACTTAATTAAGGCATCAACAGGATCCATCACCCAGGCTTGCCTTCAACTGGCACAGAAGGCCTAGTATAAAAGTTGTACGACATTAACTCCTCGACCGCGTTAGCGTATCGAGGGGTCAAAATATGAAAGTTGCCGGATGATTTAAATAAACGGCAAACATAATTTGAACTCCCGATACGCTAACGCGGTCGAGGAGTTAATGTCGTACAATTTTTATACTAGGCCTTCTGAATAGGAATGCCTGGAGAAACGTGGTGTAAGGTACAAACTAGAAACCGTGAATGGTAGTCACGACCCTCAGCAATGAGGAAGCGACTAAGAAGAAAAAGAAGAGAAACTATTATTGGACAACTTACGGCCTAAAATATTAAAGGCTGGTCTGGTTTTATGGTTATTACTAAGCTTTTAGGAAGCATAATATGAAAGGACGAATTGTTTATTAAAATAATGAGTGGCCTCTCTTCTCTTGAACGCACCGTTACTGAATAATTTAAATGGTATAATGACATCATAATAGCAAGATCCAGTTCCTTAAAATATGAAACACCTATCTCTATTGGTTTCAGATCAGAAGTATAATTTTCTACGTGTATGAACTTATAAAGGATGACTCACACTAGAACGGAACGGTACGGGACGGGACGGGACGATCTGTCAATTTATCCTCCTCGTTTTTCTCGTCCTCGATCGTCACATGACGTTTTTTATACAAACTGACAGATCGGCGCGTTCTAGTGTAAGTCATCCTTTATGTACTTACTGTATCATTAGTCATGACGGTACGATATTATTGCAATCCTTAAATATAGCGAACCTTTTTTTCTATACCTATTTCGCAAGGAAAAAATATTATAAAAGTATGCAAAGAAAACAACTCTCAAACCATTCACATTCAAATTGTCAAAAAAAATCTCTTAGCGATTGTATGTAAAATGGTAACTCTTTTTCTGAAATTATTACAATATCGTTCAGGGATTTTTAACAGTAAAGAAGTACTTGTACAACAAACTTGGGCGATGCACTACGTGGGCGAACTAACGCGGTTACCTAGCTATGTATTGCGCGGACATTTCAAATGCGATGGCACACGGCTCGCTGCTTCGCGTTGAAATGTCATAAATGTCAAAGATCAAACCGTTGATACCATAGATATAGAATTAAAGAACTGGATACCCAATGAGCCGAAAAAAATGACGTCATAAAAGTGCTGCAATTGCAGCACTTTTTATATAGCCTTGTTTAAAACGTCACATTTCTTAAAGCGCCAACAGCATATATAGTTTTAACAGTGTTATTAGTTCTATATTTGACATCTACTCGTCATGCTACGTCAGTACTTCATCAATGGCAAATTGTTTGCTAATGTCATTCCGACCCACATCTTTTTACATATTTCTTCTGCTTTATATATATTTGCGACGGCAAAACATTATGTACTACATCTGTAGCTACAGAAGTGCCCTAGGGTCGCGCCGCTCGCTTTCGCCTAAAGACCCTCTAAGAATGACACTTCCATAGATATCAGAGATTGGTTGAAAATTTTGTGTGTATGTAACCACGTATTAGGTACCTACGCTGCGTTACACATATCTTTTATTACAGATTTATGGGTGGGCCTTATAAGTGTGCTGCCGGACCTGGTGCAGAGGATGACCATTTCATGGCTGGCGGGGTCGCTGGCCTGCAAATTGGTCAAATATTTACAGGTAAGATATTTAGACATAGACAAAAATATCGCTATTTCAGTTGTATTTAATTAATAGTAGTTTATGTGATTGTACGAGTATACCTAGTCTAGCCATAAGTTCTGTTACTGGCAGTTAACAATGATTTTAAGAAAAATAATAATTCGAATTTCGAATGTTGTGTTTTGACGTAAGTACTTGGATGTTTTTGCCACCATTTATATACAATATAATATTAAAATAAGTAAATTAATAATGGAGTGGGGTGTCAAAGAAAATAGAATTGCTGTGATTGCTCTGCATAAGGTAGGAATGGAGCCGTCCCACATTTTTGAGACACTAAAAAAGTTAGAGATCAGTCGAATGTTTGTGTATCGTACCATTCAAAGATACACCAAAACGTCCTCTGTCGATGACAGTAAAAGATCTGGCCGACCACGTACTGTTAGAACAAAACAAGCCGTTAATGCTGTAAGGGCCAGAATTCGCCGAAATCCCATAAGAAAACAGAAGATCCTTTCTAAGGAAATGAAAATACCACCTAGGACACTTTCGCGTATAATCAAAGATGACTTGAGTCTTGCAGCTTACCGACGATATACAGGACATATGTTAAATCAGTCACTAAAGGACAAGAGAGTTGAAAGATCAAAAAGCCTTTTATCTCGATACGCACATGGGAAATATAAAAATATTCTTTTCACGGATGAAAAAATTTTTACTATCGAGCAGCACTACAACAAACAAAATGATAAAGTGTACGCACACAACTCTCGAGAAGCTAAAGAGATAGTTGGAAGGATTCAGCGAGGTCATCATCCCGCTTACGTCATGGTTTGGTGGGGTGTGTCGTATCAAGGCGTCTCTGAGATCCATTTTTGCGAAAAAGGAGTGAAAATTTCAGCTAAAGTGTATCAGGATACGATTTTAGAAACAGTAGTTAAACCACTAAACGACACAATGTTCAAAAATGTACACTGGACCTTTCAGCAGGACTCAGCCCCGGGTCATAAAGCTCGCACCACCCAGATTTGGCTGCAAAGGAATGTTCCGGACTTCATCAAGGCAGATGATTGGCCCTCTTCCAGTCCCGACTTAAATCCCCTGGACTATAAATTGTGGTCAGTGTTAGAGGACATGGTCTGCTCTAAACGCCATGCCAATATCGATTCTCTAAAAAAATCTTTGAAGGTAGCAGTGGCAAATTTCCCAATGGATACAGTGCGTGAATCTATAGACGTGTGGCCGGATCGTTTGAGGGCGTGTATTAAAGCTAAAGGCGGGCATTTTGAATAAAAAATATATTGTTTAGAAACCTTATTAACTTACCTATAAATAAACATTTACTTATGGTAAATTAATTACATCCTTTTAAAAATATGTTTCATTTCATTTGTAACAGAACTTATGGCTAGACTAGGTAAGATTTTAAGCTAACATGGTCATTTACACTACACACTACACACAAGTACACTATAATTACTATTTAAATCGAGATACAAATGTACATGGTAAATATCTCGTTTTAAATAGTAATTATAGTATGTGATTGTATATAACGAAAGGTATTAAAACTGGAGTGTGGGTTTATGAAACGAGGCGAGTTTCATAATAACATCACACGAGTGTTTTTAATACCTAATTATTTACAATTACATACACTGCTTTATATACACACGTATCATGAGCTCTACCTGTGCGTTCAAACCGCATAATATATGTCGACCTTTTATAAATGAAAACTTCTCTGACATTCAATTTTTAACATTTATATTTTTAAAATTCAGATACAAACTAGAGTAAAGTTGGCTACAATTTTCATATTGGTCGATATCAAATAACGCGCGACTTGCGTGCGACATTATTTGAATTGGCACACGTCATCTCGACTGATATTAGAATAAAGGTAATTTAAATTTCCTTGTTTGTCAAAGATGTTCGAAATTTGAAAAAAATAATATTAAATAGAAAACTCCCGTGAGTATTAGACATATCAATATACTTAGACCGGGTTACCTGTCGGATGTTTTATTCCTTTATTAAATACGAGTGGCTCTTCGTTTCTTTTCGTTAACTGCGTAATTGTCCTTATATAATCGCCGTGTGAATAGGAGGAAATCCCGTGAAAATTGCTTAAATATAATAAGCTTATCAGACAAAAAATGTTCAAAGAATTTTCCTATTCAAAAAATTTTCCACGAGAACGGAGCTACATACTCGTATTTGATTTCAGAGCCATTCCTGAAATCAACAGACAGTTCGTTACCCAATACGCCTCCTCGCAATCATTATAAACACAAATAAAAATAACGCGACAAACGAAATAGATTCAACGGAATTGAAATAATAACGCAAACACGAAAACCTCGCCGAGCACACAACGACAGTGGTTTCCCAGGCATTTCAAAAGCAGTTACAGTAAGCGACACAACTATACCAATACTGAACCTTATAACCAAGATATTAAATACGAAAATGTAGAACAGTCTCTTCAGTTGCTAGTTGTATGGGACAAGTATCAGCATTCGGAATGAAAATCCTTTTCAATACTCGCGGAACACGTATAGCGTGAGCTAAACCACTGAAATCATAACACACAACATATGTAAATAAAAACCTTAGTTTACTTTGGATTTTTGATTAAATCACCGTAAAATGGGGTGAGTAAGGATTACGATTAAATATATTTAGGTCATGAATGGGATGGAGAGTGACGGTAGAGGGGTGGGTTGGTATTTTTAGACCAGTTTAGTCAAATTGTTACAAAAATACTTTATTTTTTGCAAGTCAATTTTAATTATAGAATGCCCTTCAGGTTATGTATTATTAGCTTTATAAGCCCCTCTGGGCATTGTAGACCAACCTTTGTTTTTGTTTTTAATTATTTTTATATTTTTGTATGTAGGCACAAGTAGGTAACTTTTTTGATTGACGGGGAGAATTCGCATTCTCTCAAACATCATCTTAACTCTGTGAAAACGAGTGCTGTAAAGGGCTCGAAACAGTCGAAACGTAGGATCATGGCGTTCTAAAGTGTTTAATTTCAATTAATAACAATCGCGGTAACAGAAGACAGTAAATAATTAGCCAGTATCACACAATAAGACATCCGAGAGCTCTGAGCTATCCCCGCCCCGTCCCATCCCGTCCCGTCTTGTCCTAGTCATCCTTAATAGTAGATTACGTATCGAGCCCTGTAAAGTAAGAAATCCTCCAGCGTTGAGCAGAAAAATGGTGTACAGACCTTGGCCAGTAAATAAGAAAACCTCAGATCACATGTTTGTCGACCTCAGCTTAGCTTCGGACGACAAACACACAAGATCTGCACGCCTACCACGAACATCGAAAATTGGCATTGACGGGAAAAACTCTTTGTCATACCAATATGCAAGTGTGACAGAGATGGAGATACAAATCCGCAATCATTCGATTTTCGTGGTATAGGCCCTGAGACATTTCTCTATTTACAGGCCTCGGTACTTAATCTACTATTTCTGCTCGACTTGTTTAGCGTAGCGGCCTGCTATTGGCTGTAAGTATACTGATTAGAACATGACTGCAACTTCTTTAATAGACTAGCAAGTCTTCGAAAATTGAATTCGTTATTTTACAGCAAATATTGTGATATAGCCTTCTCTGTTCACAGGGTGTAGTAACATATTCCTCAACCTATGTGCTGGTGGCACTAAGTATAGACAGATGTGATGCTATCACGCATCCCATGAATTTCACTGGAAGCTGTAAGTATTATTTTCGTTTCTAAATACATAAGATGCAAAATCGTTTAATTTATATTACCGAAAACTAAGTCTTACGCGGTGAAAATACAAATCGTTGATACCTAATGTATGTGTCCTGCGTGCGCGATCGTCACGCGACCGCGACGCGTGGTAGCGCGGCGTGTCGTTCACATAGGACACTCCCCATATTTATCAATAGTTTGGTTCTTAACATTTGTGACTTTTGAACACCAAGCGCGGCGTCGCGTCAAAATGTCACCGCGTCGCCATTGCGTTTGTTCGCCCATGTAGTACGCCGTCTAAGGGCTGAGTGGCGAAGCGTCTAGCGTAGCGTGCGTGCTTTTTAGATTAGGAATCCTTGCGAAGTTGATATATATATGGTTATATGGTTTTTTTACTGAACGAATCTCGAAGGCTAAGCCTCCTTAAAAAAAATTGACCAGATAGGTCGATTCGGCTTAATCTGTACAGTACGAATATCATACAAAGTATTCTTTTTTGCCAAAAGATTGCCTTTTATACTAGGACGGCAGTTCACGAAGATCACATAAAGTCTGATCACCGAACGCACGCACGAACGCAGTAACAGTATGTTAGAGAGAATCATACTGTCTTTTTTGTACGCTATTATTACCACCACGAAAAAAGGGATGGATAGGTATAGTTTTATGTCCTACTCTTACTGCGTTCATTCGGTGGTTAGACTATAAATTTGCTTGTGTTGAACATGAACGCTTCACGCCCCGTCCCACTGGATGCCTCTCCTACACTAATACTAGTGATGTTAAAATAAGATTAAGTATAGTCAAGATGTTACTCAAAAAGTGCCTGTTTAAGGGTTTCATTCGGGCACTCCGTCAGATCTGCATAGCGGGTATTTCCTCCGCTGGGCATCCAAATTTACCATAGATTGGTTGGAAGATCCGATGGATATGCCCAAATGTGTATGGCCGGCTATTGTTATTTTACCACATTTTTTTTTATCTGACAGGGAGGAGAGCGCGGGCCCTTATCGTAGGAGCGTGGCTGATAAGCTTCCTATTTTGCATTCCAATGCTCATCCTATTTGATGAAGACAAAATACAAGGTAATATCAAATTATATAATTATGTATATACAAAAGATTTTAGCTGTCTGAGATCTAGATAAGCTGTTAGAGCGTTTTCACATTGTCCGATCCGTTATCGGGTGTAGCATCCTACATTTGATATTGAAAGTTATGCATCCGATAATGACGGTCCGTCATCGAGTTCCAAAGAGTTAGGATTCTCTGATAAAATATTTAATGATTTGTTCGATTAGTACTGTAAAATAAGAACTATGGTGTTGTACATGTTTGAATACTAAATCTAAATATGTAAACACCCATGTGACATTATATTTTCTTAAATCAGGTTTTTTTTAATTGGCGGAATTGGGTGCGTAGCCAAGATGACAAAGACGTTTTGTTCGCGACTTTAATTTGCCGTGATTATCATTGCCGCTTTGACTACCACAATCCAAAAAATTTAAAAATAAAAATAAAAACCCCATCCATACATGTAACTAAATGTCTTTTTTTAATATAATTTTATATAATAATATAATTTTGAGGTTTGCTAAAACATTAAAGCACTGTATTGCCGTCATTTTACATTAGACGAACAAAAGAAAAAAACAGACGGGCTAATTATTTTTTTTTGTCGTCTAGCCTATTAGTAAAGAAACACTAAAACGAGCATATTTCACTCCCGGTAGTCCTGCATCCGATATCGGATAATATGAAAACGCTGTTAGGAATCGAGATCAAAAATGGCTGGCCTGCTACTCATAAGAGGAAATTTTGCAGCTCTCTAGGTTTAGCTATTCTCGTATTTTAAATTATGATCACGCACATTATGTCAACAGCTAGCAGTTTAGCAACTGTACACTTACCAAAAACATACATTAATTTTGAACTTAAAAGTCGAGCAACGTACCTTTATGGGAAAATCACACAACAATGTAATAATAAATTAATAATTCATATTCACGCAGCTTTACATAACACATTTATTATATTACTATTATTAATCATTCCCTTACTCTAAATGAATTGCCTAGGAGCCAGAATATGCATAAATATGAGCTAATATGTATTACTAAGTCGAGTATTGTCATGAAAATAGATCACTTCGCATAGAAATTTACATAGTACGAGTAAGTTACCAGTTTTACTCTTGAGTGTAATTAAAGTAAAATCGATCCCGACTTATTAAATAATAAAAAACTAAACTCTATGAGAAGTGTTAATTAATTTTGAATCCTTAGATGAAAGACACCTGATTGTGAAAGTTTAATTAGGGACTGGTATCGGAATTTTGTATGGAAGATGAATGGGAAGCCGAAGAGTGCTTTGTAATCTGCCTTAAGATTAATGGAGATTTGAAACCCATAGATTTTCTCTAAAGTTTAACAACGGGCAGTGTCATTGACAATAGGGCAAGTTCGGTTTCCGGATCACTTGGAAGAAGAAAAAATCTCTTTATGGACCTTTGTTACCCTTACCACAGATTATATAATAGTTCTTATGGACAGTTATTTCTCTCCAGATCTTTTTCCAAAAAAAACTCTTAGACGCCCCCATCTCTGTTCCTACTAGGGTTGCGTACGATTAGAAATATTATAATTATTATAATGAATACTGGCGGCGGCATGCACCGGCAGGTGTGGGATATAATTATGTGTGGGCAGCCCGTTTGTTGGTACCGACACAAGGCAAAAGACGTTCGATTTGATTTCCCGCGGAGAGTTCTATTAAAGGCCTGCTTTTACCTATTTTATTACTATTTTTATCGGTGTTAAAAGTATGCAATTTTCCTCCAGGCACTCTTCAATGTTGGTCGAGCATCAGCAAGCTGCAATGGCGGATATGGATGACAAGCGTGTTCGTGTCGCTCTTCGTGGCGCCGGCGCTCACGATATCCGCGTGCTACGGCGTCATCGTGGTCACTATCCGGCAGAAGAGCAGGAGAGTGCTCGGGAGGAGAACGACGGCTAGTAGACAAAGTAGGTCACACGATCTTTCTGTCTTTTTCCCTTCTTTTTCTGTTCTTCAATCCTCGTCTAGCATCAATAGCGGCCGACATAAGATCTGCGGATTACTCGAAAAAAGAGCCACCGACAACACTGCAATCAAAGTAGGTCTCGGGACTTCCTGCCTTATTCCATCATCTGTCCTGTGCTACGGCATCATCATGGTTACTATTCGGCGGAACAGCAGTATCGATAGCATGAGATCTACGAAATCATAGTGGATAGTGACTACGCGATTCGTAAGTATGCCCGTCTTGCTCCTACCACTAATCTGGCAGGAGCAAGCAGGCAGGCTTTCGAATCGAATAATTCGAGTACAACTCATGGTAAGCACACAGGCGGGTATTGGGGAGGCGGGCCACGGCTTACGAATCAACATCCTCATATAATTTAATAGCCTTTTAGATTGTGCATCACGGGTATACCAAAATAATCCTCTTATTTTCCCAACATTTTTGAGATTTAATGGTCTCATTCCAGCTCATTATATCCAAGACCAAACCTTACGTAAACGAATCAAATTGTTTTTCAGAAAATCCGCAAGTTATTGACTTTAACGATTTTACGATAACCACCCAACATCAAAGAGTGTAATTTATGTATAACAAACAATCAGTTTTTCGGGTACTAATACCGAAGTAGTAAAAATGGTAAAGCACATAAACAAAAGATTCGGGAAACGAGCAACGTCATGGAATGAGGAAGAAGTTTTAAAATAGTTTGGTGATTGTTCTATTCTGGGACTATATAGGTCAGTGAAATTTAATATGGGTGCCGTGATCATGCAAAATAAAATAAAATGGTTTTGTTTAACGTTATCCGCCATGTTTGGTTTGATTAAGATAAAGCGAAGCAAAAACAATGGCATCGTGATCACTGCTTTTTTTCGCTTTTTTAATATTTTTTCAATAACAAAACCAATTCAGTTTGAAATCTGTGTTTGTTTTCCTTTTTTTGGTAGCTTGTTATTGAATCGTGTCTATTCAAAACTACTGCAGAGAATATTTTATATTAAATAACTTTAGTATAATTATACTGAATTGAGAAAGAATAAATAAAAGAAAGAAAGAATAAAAGGTGAGTATATCGAGTTATTATATCACGTAAAAAAGGAGTTGGACGGATAGAAGTACGAGTACCGTTCCAACTGATAGTTGGGTGATCGATGTTTCTGATCAATTATGGATGAGACTAGCTCAGATTTGGAACAAGAGGCATACCTACTTGAAGAAAGGGATGCTCAGCAGTAGATGACAAGAGGTTGACAATGATGGTAATGTTGATTTGTGTAATTGTAACGTCCAAACGGATAACACTGTTACCTGGGTACTCGAGGGTCCCGGAACGGATTATAGGATTCAATAGAAACAAGGAAACTTAGTTACAGTTTGTTTTTAATTAATAAGATTTTACAGGCTTCTACAGACTACAACAGTAGGTAAAGTTTAAGAGCTAGTTCACAGTCTTACAATTATCTAAATTTAAGGCTACCGGCTAGCGAGGATCGAGAGAGATGTGGGTTAGCGAAATTGCTACCGGTTTTGGATCACTTGTAAGTTTTAATATAACAGAATGGGCGCCATCCTGGAGTACGTCCAGGAAAATAAAAAAAGCTTCGATCTGACCTTCTAAGAAAGAGAGAGGGCAGTGGAACAGCTGCCTCCGGCTGCACTCACGGCGGCCTTGGACGCTCCACGCCGGCTGGGTCGCAATACCGTTGTCCGGGCTATTGTCGACCTGCACCGTCGCCAGGAGCTTTAGCGGGTTAACCAGTGACCCTGAAATTGATGGCAGGATAGCATCAACACAGGAACGAATAGGGCAGCCTTCGGCTGCGTTCTGGGGCTAGAGACGCAACCCGAAGGTTACCAGAAATAGGGTCTCTTTGCAACTGAACGCCGGGACGGTCGTGAGAATAACGGGAAATACATACCCAATTGTAGATAAGTGGCCTGCGTTCCCCTCGCGCATGTCACATGTCCATACAATTGGGGTCACCGCTCCATCCCCTCGTGTCCGCATCGTCACCTCTACGCCACGTTGGGAATCCCGGGACTGAAAAATAAACGCACTTAGAACGAGTTCCAACGATTCGTCACTCGATGAACAAAAACTATTACCAAAACACTCACTTAAAAGGGCGCTGGGTCCCGATTTCCGTCTTTACGGAAAACATCGCTCATAGCGGAACCAAAATCATCTGCCGGCCCTCTTGGGTTAAGAAATCTGACAGTCACAACCCACGGGTTGCCAGTCGAAGGAAACAAATCTCCACACTTGAAACGACAATGATAAAACAAAGTTCATTTCGCCAACGATCCCAATTTGTAATTAGAAAGATAAAAAGCCAATAGGCCCAGGTTAAATGGCTAAACTTGAATATAAGGCTAAGAAATTTTAATTACAAGCTGAAGGAATTTGTTTTAATTACAATGTCAACTAGCAATACATACCTCATCACGCCCTCCATCTATCGGCAGGGATCGGCATCAACAACTATCTGCTATAACCTCGCGCCCGTAGTGTCGCTTGAAGTAATCGACCGCTCTCGCAGCAGTCTTCATAGATGGCGCTGAGAGTCTCATATTGTCGATTGGAATAGAAAACGAAAACTTATATAGCTTCGAAATTTATATGTTACAACACATTCGGGTATAATTTACAGTTGATGTACTGTCGTGCGATTCAAACCAACACTTGACTGACACACGGATAGGAATTTTTGCGAATTTGTCATTTACACATTTGTCAAACGTAAATAATAAATTGTGTGACAAGGGATCGAAATTATATATTTTCGTTGAGGGCTTACACTGAATCCCGAATAAAGTGATGATTCTAGAGAAGAATCCTGAACGTAATGAGAAATTGAAGCTTAAACGCGCAAGATGAAAATAATTTTGTGATACCGTGTGACGCAAGCTGCTTTTCACACTATCTACCTATAAAGAAAATCAACAAAACTTAAAATAACAAAACGAACGACGAAACGATAACGTAAAACTGTGTGGTCCTTGAATAGAAAAGTGTGAGAAAAGATAAGGACTGTTCAATTTACTAAGCGGACACTTTAAAAGCAGTTTAAAAATTCAAACAATTTACAAATAGTTGACGTCGGTGACATTCAAAAACTGTCAACGTCAAAAGCTACAATTATTTTTTCCCGTGTCGATTATTTTTCACGATGGAGCGTATTCATTTGGAAAGTCGCAAATGAATTGTGCAATCGTGGTGTTCTGAGAAATATATACAAATATTTGCAATCCATGGTGTACCAAATCACTAAAAAATTTAGAGAATATCATACTGTTGAAGTTCTACCAAAATGCGGGCCGGCAAATCCTCAAGTTGACGAAAATGTCGTGCGGCTATTAAAATCGCGGCTTTACCTGTCGGTTCCCAAAATTGCTAAAAGAGCAGACGTTAGGGTAGGTGCTGTCCAAGACATAAAAAAGAAAAATAATATACGGAGCTATTAAATGCATAAAACGGCGAAAAGTAGTGCAGCAATCGCAGTAAATGTAAAGATGCGGAAAACTATACAATATCTTACTAAAAGATAAATGTCGTTGCTTTTCAATGGACGACGAAATGTACGTCTAGTTTGACTGTAATGCTTTACCGAAGCCCCAATGCTGTCGTTGGAGAGCATTTTCCAGATGAGGAGAAAAACATAAAAATGGATAAATTTGGAAATAAAGTCCTCGTTTGGCAGGCAATCTGCTCCAGAGGCCTCAAAAGTGCATCATACTTTGAAACAGGAACCAATGACGGCCACATTTGCAGAAAAAAGTGCATCCATAAACGATTACTTGCCATCTATCGGAAGCACAATACCTCGCCTTTGTTTTGATCTAATTTGTCAAGTGCCGACTTCGCTGCTCAAACTGTGGAGTAGCTAAAAAAACATTGATTTTGTCCAAAAGAAGACAATTTAATCCACCAAATTGTGCGGAGCTCCGTCCTATCGAGCAGTACTGGGCCATTGTTGTTGAATTATACAGTGCCTTGGTTTTAGTGTCATGCTGTACCTATATATTTTGTATGTAAATAAAATAAATAAATTTTGAAGAGGCACTTAAGAAAGGATAGCCGAGAAGCCAAATCATTGGATGAGTTTAAACTAACGTGGTCTACAGATTTTTGAAAAGTGATGTTGAAATTTTACCGATGTAATCAAGATTTCTTTTTGTCATTAACACATTTTGACCACGTCCCCGCACTGTTAATATCACAGTCCTGTAATCTGATCATATTTCATCGCGGACAGCCGTGGAGTCAAGTCCCGTTAAAAAAAAAGTTGGGTCGGTCATGTGGATTGTCTGCCAGTTTTATTTTTTCTCGATGTGATCAGCTCAGACTATCCCGATATAACCTACAATATGTTTCTTCTCTAGGGTACAATACTTTACTAGGAGATTTTTTTAACTTCCAATGCTACCCGCTGTCCCTGTTCTTCGTCTCCTCTGCGAACACCATAACAAACCCATATTTTTCAAGAACCCTCATGCACTCTTAGAAATTTTGACCACGTCCCCGCACCCTTAAGCTCACATAAAATCACTGCACAGCCCTCTAATCTGGTCATATTTCACCGCGGACAGCCGTCGAGTCAAGTCACGTTTCATTTAATTTTCTCTGATTCCCGCTTTAGTTTTTCTGCCCATCAATTTTGGGAACGTTGACGTTATATTGTCGCGGGAGCTTTCGGCGGTGGTATTTTCTTTTAATACAGCTTTGTTTGTAAAGGGCTAATATTGAATAGATTTGATTCTTTAAAATAACGGTTAATTGGAAACGGCAACGCAGATGTTTACTATTGATTGTTTGCTAAACCATTTGGATAAATCGACGTAAGTAAACCAATAAAAATATCATTCTTGCAGTTTGCGTTCTCTGACGTCCGAATAAACAAAGAGTTTGAGGAAAATTCTCATTTAATATATGTATAAAAAATCACGTTATACGTTACAAATCCGTTAAACACGTCATCTTTAGGGTTCCGTGCAAAATGTACAAATGGTAAAAAATAAAAAAGGACAAATGGTAAAAAAGGAAGCCTTTCGGCGATGCTCTGTCTGTCTGTCTCATCATTGAATATCTCCGAAAGTTAACGTAGGAGAAATTATGTAATTTCTACACAACGTTAATATTAACTTTGGAACATTATAACATTGTCGCTTTATTCATTATTTTAATATAAAAAAAAACTTTTCTGAAATAAGTTTGAAGTTTGAAAATAAACCACCTTAAAATGTTTTTTTTCTTTTAATTTATCTATTATCAACTTCTTTTAAATAAAGTTTAAAAAATTATATCGGTAATACGCGATAAAGAATTATCAATGAGAAACCAACACACACTAACTCTATGTCGTGCGATCTGTCGATACATAGGACTGGCTTAAAATTTCTACTTCGGAGATGCTGAATTGAAATTAAACATTTATTTTCGAAATATGTACAGTAAGTGTAACTGAGCTGGTGGCTTCCTCGCACAACGTATCAGCATTGCGATACAACGAGGAAATGCCGCCAGCATCCTAGGCGCAATGCCTCAAGGACCTACTTTAGATTTAAGGTAGGTAGAGGTAGGTAGTTAGGTAAGTTACACTTACTGTACATATTGCTGAATTGAATATAAGTTATAGTTGAAAAAGCATATACTCGTATGGGGGCTGGTACCCATAACTCGCGCTCGCGGGCATATACTATTTATTTTGAATTAAATTAACGTACTCAATGTTCAAAAGAAAGCATTAATAAAGTGTGAAATAGAGTAGCTTTTTCGCATGCATTTCGGCGACTGAGCCAAAGGTTGAAATCAAGAAAAAACTTAAAAATCTGCGTTTTCTCAAACAAGTGACCAGCGTGCGTAGCCAAGGAGCCAATCGCTCACGCTCGGAAGCGTATCGTAGTTATCTCTCTATCACTCTTCCTAATTAGTGCGACAAAGACAGTTGCATCTTATTCGCGACTAAGCGTTAGCGATTGGCATCTTGGCTACGCACTACTATTTCCTCTGTACCAATATGCACAAATTTCATATCACCGTAGGGACTAACAGACTAGTCCTTCCTACAGTCCAGAAAAAAAAAACTCGAACATGCTTGGAGTAGACTTATTTTATACGTGTTACGAATTAAGGGGGTTTTAATTCCTCTTTGAAGATTTTATTACTCAAATAAATAGGTGTTTGACATAAAAATACATAAATTTCCTCCATATTTGATATAACATTTCTACAGATACAATATGCACTTTATCGCTCAAATAAATATTAGTTTTCTTTGCAAGGTAGTCAATATTTACCACCCCATGTTTATTTTCCATTTGTCTGACATTCGAACTCTGTTAGGACGCAAAACAAATACCCACCAACATTTTTACCTTTTTACGCTTTGATTAATGCAAAGCTTGCTGGTTTGCTTTTAGTTTGTTTACTTTTTTCATTTATTCATTTGCTTTTTGAATAAGTACATAAAAACGCTCAAAAATAATTTTTATTACTTACACCTTTTTGGCGCATTTTATTCTTTAAATGCAGTGTGATAAATTTCAGTCTTTCAGATTATCTTGCTAAAAATATGAGTAAGTAGTTTCATGTTAGATGGTAAATAGATTGGACTTATCAAAAATAATTTTATTTGCTAAAATTTCACATTAATATGTAAATATTTTGTTCTTTATAATAAATGACTATTCCGGGTGTAGACACCTTTTTTTACTCCGATGTTTCAAGTTAGGGACGTGGTGACCAAACCACTTACGTATTCGGGTCGTGCACCGACCGAATCAAAATCAAAGTTTCTCTTTACCAAAAGTTGAGAGTTCTAGTTTAGTTGGCTTTGTACTGCTTTTAATGTTGGTTTGTATACAGGTTAATTCATAAGACGTAAACAGGATTAACCCTCCGATTTCGGTAAATGATAAGCTATTATTTCATACTAGACTTAACGGTATTAACCTTTTTTTAAATAATGAAAATAAATAAGTGTACATTTTATCACTGATAGCATGGTCACCCTACAAATAAAACACTTGCGTCAATATTGGTAACATTTGAAACATTGTATCCCGCTTGACATCATTGGCATAATGTGACAATTCATTTTGGTCATAATCAAAGTACTCTCATAGTGGTAGTGCTGTTATCATTAT
Source organism: Lathronympha strigana (assembly GCA_949128165.1). Taxonomy (NCBI): domain Eukaryota; kingdom Metazoa; phylum Arthropoda; class Insecta; order Lepidoptera; family Tortricidae; genus Lathronympha; species Lathronympha strigana. The sequence continues at coordinate 4,763,192 of OX421907.1, read as the reverse complement.
TCATTCGTTATTATAGGTCGCCCATTATTGCAGACAAAAAAAACTTGACTTAGCAAAAGGAAAAAAAAACGAACGAGACAGTTTTTCACTTAAATCCTATGGCATATGATTCATTAACGTTCACTGTTGTGTAGGGTAAGTCCTGCTCACTGAATCATTCTGTATAGTCACACATGCAACAAGTCAAAAGGTGGATCGTAACACATAATGGTCTACAAGCATGTTTTCTTTTTATGAAGTGTGGATTTCAAACTGTTTATTCTTACGTTATAATTGTATACTTTATATAATGATACTATTTTTTGTGTATGAATGTAGAGCTTAACTTTCAATGATCCTCCACCATTTTGGATTTTTTGGAAGCAGTAAAGAGGTGGCTAAAACTAACTGTAATGTAATAGAAATTCATCCTTTTCTGTTTAACTACGTCTTTTTATTATCTTTCAAAGAACCTAAATTACAAAACTGGGCTTATACCACGAAAATCGAACGATTGCGGATTTGTATCTCCATCTCTGTCACACTTGCATATTAGAGTAACAAAGAGGTTTTCCCGTCAATGCCAATTTTCGATGTTCGTGGTAGGCGTGCAGTATACATACAATAATTTTATGATCTTCATCAGATATCCCCGTTTCACCAAATACATAAAATGGTTATTAAAAAAAACCAATTTTGAAATAGGATAAAATCTAGTCCGTGTGCATGATATTAGCAGTCAAACTTTGATCTCTGGCGTTATCGTTCACATCACAACAATGCCTAATTGTGTCGCTTAACTTTGAACTCGGGTTGTACCTTATAATCTTTTCTTAATACCATAATCTGACAGATAGAGTTACCCGAGTTTAAGCGACTCAATTACTCGTATCATATCAACAGAGTCTAAGCCAATTTTGTTTTTTCAGACAGCGATGATTTGGACTCACGTCGGGCCAGCAGCCGCGGCATCATTCCAAAAGCGAAGATCAAAACGGTGAAGATGACGTTTGTCATCGTGTTTGGTAAGTGACGTGCTAATTCACTTTTGCTTTTCATTATAAGTTCAGTTCAGATTGTCGTTTGTTTCTCGGGATGACGATGGCGTCTCTAGTTTTTTTGTATTTTGTGTGCAAAATGTTGTTTAATGTGTAATGTTGATAGCTAATTGTGCAGTAAACTAACGAAGCAGTATACAGCTAATGAAGAATTAATCCTGAAACGAGTTCAGTCACTCCTTTAGTCACCAAGCGGCAATCCCGGGATCTTGACCCCCTGAGAAGCTATATTTTAAGTTTTTTAGTTATAAACTTAACATATAGCGAGGTCAATTACCGAACAACGTCGCCCTAGTGGCAATATACTATTATATTTATACAATATACTAAAATATATAATACGTGACACTGGCAAAATTGTCCAACTCTCGGACAGAAGCCATTATTTAAAAGAAGAAGAAGAAGTTCAGTTCAGTTTCGTTCGTCTAGTGGGAGAATTTCGCCAATGTCAAGGTATATTGCCACATGGGCTACAGTGTACGGTGAGTTAAAAAAAAAACTCTTGCGACAATGTACGGCAAGGGTCTTGGTTTTTTACACAGGCACAAGGCCGCTTGACCTCAAAACTAACGGGTGATGACAAAAAAAGAAGGCAAAACGCGTCTCAAGAGTAATTCTTCATTAGCTGCACACTTTTTCGTTAGTTCACTGCACAATACGCTCTCAATATTACACATTAAACAACTAAACGAACAAAAAACTATTCTGGAGACATCATCGCTATCTTGAGTATCAACCGGGAGTCTTTTCACTATAAAGGGGTAAGCTACAAAAGCGTAAACATATCCTTAACGTTAACTGTTTATGTTTGATCTGACTAAGCCCTCCGTCAAAACTAAGAACATCAAAGTCATAAACCTGTCCTTCACTTCCTCACCAAGTAAAGGAAGTGTCAAAAAGAGATGTATATATATAATGTTAGTTATTTCTCCGATTCTGTATGTTGACAACAGTTTTGCTGATCTCTTTTAATGCAATTCGTCTAAGCAGCCAAATTAAATACATCGTTATAATTTGGTAGTCAGTATCAATGCATTACAACTTAGTCGCATATTTTGATACTGGATTTTTCAAATGTCGTAAGAGGCACGTTATTAGGTTAGACTTACGACATTTAAATATATTTGTCCAAATATTTTTTTTTCTAAATAATCATTTGCGACATGATCAATTTGCGAAACATTGGTTTGCTGCTAGAAGATTTTGCCAAATGAAACTATGGGATAAATAGTTTGGGAAGTGATGTTTTGCCACACAATATTAGGCCACTTATAAGTAAACCAGGTAAGTTACACTTACTATATAAGGTGCTAACAAATTATTCACGGATATTTTAAGGGATAATACATTGTATTAAAATAATTAACTTTAAACTATAATGAAGGAACCTTTGTATATATATTTTTAGTTTTCATTTACCGAACAAAAATAATAATTATAATTCCGTCTAAAAATAATCACCATGTGCAAATTTAACTGACAAGATGTTTAGCAAGACGTTGACAATCGAGTATTTGATTTGACGTTAAGTGGCCAGACACGTTAACACACACACACGTTAAGACACGTTAGAGTGGACGTTAAGTGGTGGTGGATCGATTTAGTATGAGACCAGAATGGCGCCGTGATATACATAACGGAGTGAAGGAGCATGACAAAGCCTGGCTCGACAACCTTAAGCAGAAAAGGCTACGCTGCAGAGTTGCTCCTCCTCCTGACTCACGCTTCACCTGTGACAGATGTGGTAGAAAGTGTCGTGCTGCCATCGGATTGCTGAGCCACCAAAGACGATGTACCGGCACCGCACATTAAACATTAATCGAAGACACTGTAACAATCATCTGCTAAGATGTCGTGGCCAATGATGATGATGATGATGATGATGGCCAGTTAGGTGTTAGGTAAAAGAGGTGCTAAAATATGTTCAATGAGTACTTATTTAATAATCATCACATCACACTAACAGGGTGTTTTAAGGTTGCAAATTTGTTTCCTAGTTTTCTCCAAAAAAACATAACAAAACTTATGATGTTTCATACCTAAATGTACTCCGAGAACCGAGTACTACCAGCGGTAAAAATATCCGTGACTAAATTGTTAGCACCTTATATATATTTTACCTTACTGCAGATACAGAAAACCGTCAATTTAAATTCCTAGCTCGATTAGACAAAACTCTCGGAACATTTAGAATTTAACGGTAAGTATGGTTGGCAAAGTAAACAGAAAATTTGATTACATTTTGAATGCGATAAGGATTAATGATTGAATGATGTATAATTTCACTCCACTGATCATAATATCCCCAAACTTCGAAATCAAAGGTAGATTAAATTTACTTGTTTATAGGAAATTTCACCATGGTATTTCAGCTGCCAGTGAAAATTTAAACATAAATGAATTAGCGACAATCTTTGAAGCGGGTTTCTCAAGTCTCTCAATCGATGCATATTTAAATTAATTTTGTAGGAAGCGGCAAGCAGTGCCGACTGGTAACGAAATTGATATTAAAGTTTATCGCCTGGAGCGTAATGGGAGCTCCCTTATTGTCTCACCAGGCGGCGCCACAGCACTCATGCGTGGGTCCTGTGTCAATATGAAAGAATTGTCAAAGTGACGTTTGAAATGTTCCCGCAGGACCCACGTTCCACTAGCGCTCCTAGCGGAAGTTTGACTCGCGGTAATCCTCATTCAAACTCGCTATTTTATTATAACACTGGTCTAATCGCAGAAACCAACTGAGCTACACATTACAAAGCTTGCACGCACCACGCCCCGGTGAATTTATTTATTTTTAATGGGAATGTTTATTTCTACTATTACTTCTATATATTGTACCTATGTATAAACTAAGATAATTACGAAAAGCTACATCATGGAATTAGTCATTCATTTTATTATTTATACATTATCATTGATATTAACAATTGTTGTACCTATTACTTTATTTTGTAGTACAACATACTGAAAGTTTATCACAGTTAAAATATTTGCCATCTTTTAATTAAAATACAGCAGCCCAAATTAAATTCCAAAAGCCAAATGCCTCATAAAAATATCATATAAATTATTTTTAGGTAAACCATGTTTGTGACTGACGTATATTTCTCCCACGGATATAAAATGTTCCTAAATTTCTTCAGATCATGTCTCTTGCCAACTTTGCTGACAAGCTTTTAGCCCGCGGTGAAATGTATTTCCTTGATTTAAAATTTGCTGACCAAACACGAGGACGTGCCAAGGTAAAAATTAGAATTTAGGATATTTAATATATGGGTCCGAGTTTTTAGGTACACAATACATACATAGTTATAGTGCTGGTTTTCAGTAAGAGGTACCATTTTTTGCCAGTTTGTTGATACGGTTTATTTCTAAACGAATCTTTATGGCATTAGTGCCTTGTCAGCAAGCGCAAGCAACAAAGTGGCACCTTTTACTAAAAACAATCAAATCTTATGATAAGCTTACTGTGACGGAATACTAAATAGTTAGTAGATTGTGTTTTATTAGGTACTTAGCGCAATGGAAATTTGAAAAATGTATGAACATTTTAGGACACATTTTTTCGATTAGGGACTAGGTTTGAAAAAGCTGGCGTTTCTGAGTAGGAAACATTATATTTTTCCAATTTAGCAAAAAAGAATTTTTCTATAACAAAATATAAATACGACCATTAAATTTCGAATGAAGCGATGGATTTTGCAATAAGATTCGTAGTGAGGGATTCTAAAGTAGAAACAGGTTTTTTTCATACAAATCATAACCGGTTTTGCATTCCCTAGCGGGTAATTCCTTTATTAGGTACAAGTTTTCACTCATAATTCATTTGTTAGGTACAAGTAGTTATGGGTAAATGTTAATAACGATTTTAAATTATAGGTACCTTTAAGTTATAGCATGTATAAAGTATCCACTGTGACCCATCTCCGGGTCACAGTGGATAATTTCCCATTTATTTTTCAAGTTGCTTTAACTTGTAAGTTTATACAATGTTTGCTAATAATTGCTTTTGTTTTTGTAGATTAGGAACATATCTTATGATTACTTATCATAGAATAATTATTTAGACATAAACTTTGGATTTGCGGAGCTTAAAAAAAAATGATCCACTCTTACCCACTCTCCCCTACGTCTATAGTCTTTTCCTATACTTTTTAAAACTTGGACACTGTACAAAGATTAATGGCTATCAGAATTTATTACGTTCTGCCACGAGGAAAGTCAATTCCTTCAAGTCATAGGCTTGGTTTCTTCAATAGTAAGATTATGTAATAAGTATCGAATGTCAAACTAATGTTTTATTGGTTGTGTATAATGATAATTTTATATTTCGTCACTAAATACGAAAATAATGTTTCTATGTAATTATACGAGTAGGATCACTCACACTAGAAGGGCAATGCGTCAGTTTCTATAAAAAACGCCACGGACCTCTAAAGGCTCCGACCTCGGCTGTGATTCTTTCCATATACATTGACTGATCGTCCCGTCCCGTTTTAGTATGTGTCATCCTCAAATCTTTAAGTATTCGATCTACCTACCTGCGTTCATATACGGCACCAAAATAATTTGATGGCAAGATTTAAACTGAAATGATTTCAACACTACTCAAACATTGTCGCATAAACATGTCAACTAATGACGTGACATCATGTTGGACAAGACGCGGTATGTTAGCATATATCATATAAACCATCCTGGCAGGGTCATATGACATAATTACTGTTTCAACTAGAAACAGTAAAAGTTTCGGCAATACAAGGTGATTCTTATACCATTGTAAACACAAGATTTTGAAGAAACGGAAAATTTAACTTTGTAGTCATCTAAACGGTTGAATTGCCAAAATATTGTGGGTGTTGTTAATTATAGATGTTTAGGATGTTAATTTATTTTTAAATTGCCCGCGCGTTTTCGTTTTACCTTGTTGATGAGTTCGGCCATTATTTTATACAAAACAGTCGTTTGAAAAAGGAGCATAAAGGATGACTCACACTAGGACGGGACGGTACGGGGCGGGTAGGGACGAATTTCTATAGAAATAATCACGTGATAGCTCGGAGCCCTCGGAGGTCACGTGACGTTTTCTATAGAAACTGACAGACCGTCCCATCCCGCCCCATCCCGGCCCGTTACAGTGTGAGTCATCCCTAAGAAATGTAGGAACAAAGTAGGCTTTGGGTGCAAACTTTTTGAAAAAACAAAAAAAATTGTAAAGAACTGCTCTGAAAAGCTCAAGTCAAGCAAGTGTGAATGTAAGTCTAATGATCCAAACGGCTATGTAAAGACTGTGGACATATCGTTATTCGTCGTAAGCTAAGTTAGTATTGCTTCAGGTCGGAATAAAGCTCCTACCTCCACCTTACAGAAAACCGCAGTTAAATAACACTAGACCCTACTCATAGTGTTGTGTTTCTGTCGGTGAGTAAGGTTGCCAGAGCTCCAAGGGGATTCGCTGTGTTGACAGATGGGGAGTGGGGTGTACCCACGGAGCTAAGCTTGCCCCTTTAGCTGTCAACACAGCGAATCCTCCTTTTTTAAAGGGTCGACAACGCGCGTGTAACTCCCCTGGAGTTGCAGGCGTCCATAGGCTACGGTGACCGCTTACCATCAGGCGGGCCGTATGATTGTTTGTCACCGTCGTAGTATAAAAAAAAAAAAGCTGTTTATTAGATCAAAAGCAACCCTAAAAGAAGATAGCCGTCCCGCTAGAAATAATACCTACTGTAAAGAATGGCTGTAAAGTGCGAGCTAATAGGGTTGAAAGCATAAAGGCCCAACACTAATATACTAATAACAATATATCTATGTGACTGTTCGTAGACATCCCATAATGGTGTCGTTGACCGAACTTGGAATGGAAGTCCCATGAAACTTTATCGGATGGGCCATAAACACTGTTTAGATAAAAGGTTAGACGCGTTAAAACGTCGGGAGTTTTTGGGAAATCTGTCAGCTTTGCATAAGTAGTAAAAGTGGATAGGCGACAATTTTTTGCAAGTTTAAAGACTTTAAGGAATATACTGTAATAATTTTCTTGCATAGACATTTTAACAGACAAACTAATGCTGGAGCAAAAATAAGTGCACATCTTACCGTGCAAATTATTATATCACTTTTTGCGGGGAAAACGTGCACACAGACACACTTCTTACACAATACATACAAAAAATTATCTGTAACGTAACATAATATTGTGGTCTGTTACCGCGATTGTTATTCATTGAAATTAAACACTTTAGAACGGATTAATCGCGTTTATTAACACCATGACCTTACGTTTCGAGCTCTTTACAGCGCTCGTTTTCACAGCGTTAAGATGATGACCATCATCATCATCATCATCATCGTCGTCATCGTCATCATCTTAAAGCTGGGAAAACGAGTGCTGTAAAGGGCTCGAAACGTAGGGTCATGGTGTTAATAAACGCGATTAATCCGTTCTAAAGTGTTTATCTCTAACATACTAACACATACTCAGAAAATTATACAACCACAATAACAAGCCTTCACATAACACTTAACATTTCGATCTATTTTCGTGTACGGGCTAGTCACAACACAGACGCGCGTATGCCCTTTTGGGCTTGTAATTCCACAAACGGTGCTTAAGCTGACTCCCTTCCCTGTGTTGCTTGAAGACTCAGGTATCTAAGGGTCAGCGACAGCATTATTGAACACTCCTAGAAAGAAAGCGTAACCATGAACGCTGAGAGTGATCGCTTTCCATCATTAACATTGATATTACTAACCCTTATCAAGGTAAAGTGATTTAGCAATCACATACGGCTCATCAAACGTGAGTTTTATTCCCAATAAATAGGACTGACATTCGGTTGTCGCTTGTTAAATGTCACCCAGTAAGCCAGTATAAGGTCCAATGACGAATTCATCTGGGCTTTTTCGTCTATCTAAACTACATACAAAGCAATAGATTAAAAACGTCACACAAGATTTGTAACATCTATTCGCTTATGAAGCTCAAGACTTTCCATACTTTATGCGGCAGTGGACCGGCCACATTGCTCCCACAAAGGAACAAACATACATACATACATATATAGACTACTAAGCACATTACCCAGCTTTGCGTTGCGCAGTCGGGTAAAAATGTCCCATGCGGCGGCTGTAGGGTTTTCGTGTAAAAACGGGTACCGAAAAACGCAGGAATTTTGAGTAAATCCTTAGGAAACTATAGGTCATTTTATGTACGCACATATCATTATAGTGCTCTAAAATGCGTTCAGAAACCATAGGCGATGACCAGCATTACCAACTAGTAGGAATTAATTGAACTGTAATTTTAACATTACCTCCTGAAAACAGTAGGTAAAGTTTAAATTTGGAACAGGTGTCAAATTCAAGTCGGTATCTATTCTAATATCTACATATTATACTCCGATCTTAATTTTAGGTAGTTGTTTTAGCCAAAACTTGTGTATATTTTGTTTAATAATATATATGTGGAAAAAGCAGATTTTTTGCAAATATTTTGTCGATATGATTGATTTTCGAATGGAATACGATTTCTCAATTCCTTTCCAAGATTACGTAAAATCTCACCAAAAATTACTAAATTCACGAGAGTCTCTATTTAAAAGGGATTATTAAGAAATGCCTTTTTGCAGCAATAGGCATCTTACAGCTGACGAAATTTGATGAATAGACAATTGTATTAATATAACATTGAGTTAATTACTTCTATTGGTCATGAGACTCATGAGTCATCATTATGGAAGAGGTACTGTATTAATTATTCGCAGAGCGTACTAATGACATGTAATAAATCGAGTGACCGAAAAACGAAATGGGTGACTTGTCGTCCAGGTAATATATAGCGGGCCATTTAGTATTCTAGCTGTCTAATAATGAGCGAAGAGCTAGTTCCCGGAAAACGCCATATAATTTATAGAAGAACTAAAACATTGAAGTACTTACACATTATTATATACATAGAAGGGGTGATAGACCCCTCGCTGACACTCGTTCAGCTGTTAACGTTGCCGTCAACGTGAGTTAATAGACCAAGTGAGCGAAGCGTGTGAAACGTCTCCGATTCAGCTTGGGAAAAAATGCTTTCGTGTGTCTGTCCATTTGTTCGCCTCTACAGGTCGCATTTATGAACCAATCCTTGTGAAATTTTGTAAACAAGTTTGTTAATTACATTTTTTTTTTTATCGACACAGTTATTGGAAATTTCCATAATGGCGGGAATTGGCACAAAAGTTCGAATCACCATGGACCCTAAAGACTCCTTTATGCTTTATGGCATGCTTTATACACAGAGCCACTAGTAAATTACACAACGCGTACATTGATTTTACATACCTTTGCTGGTATGCCACTCTAATCTAGAAGAATAAACCGAACATAAACTTCCAACTAAATTACTAGAGATAGAGGTAGATATCTGATATTATGATAATATAATGACAGGTTTAGTCACTGTACTCGTACTAATTAAGTAATTATATGTATAGGGCACAATAACTGTAGACAACCTTGCTCTAAAATTGTATGTATTTTCCGATGCTACTTCTTACACTATTCGTATTTTTGTTGATTCGGGCAATGGTCGGTGAGTTTAATCATCGGCTTAATTTATAGTGGACCGAATCCAAGATGGCTGACATTTATGGCGCATAATGTTGAAGGGTCATTTATTATGATTTTTATTACTTTTGGGAGTTGACGCATGGAAAAATTGCCATATAAAATTCGCCATTAAATCTGACGGCTGAAGAAATGGTTTTTAGAGTGAGAAGAAAATGTAAATTACATGCTTAAATAAATATATATGATTACAAAACAACATATTTATCCTACTACTCCAAACCACCAGTTTCTACAGGTATACTACTTTGAGCTATAATTTGGTCGCCTTTCTGATACCACGGTCTTAGCCAACTGTCAAGGGAGTATCCTCGTGACGCCCACCATACAATACAATCAAAGTAAATTTTAAACCTGTCCTATTGTTTAGGAAAGACTGTCATTACCATTCGGACGCAGAAAAATATTATTCATCAAAGAGCACTATTTTTTAAACAATTGAACTTTTTACAGCACTCGTTTTCACAGGGCTAAGATGGTGATGTTATAATATGGTGTTCATTAAAAGCAATTAATCCATTGTAAAGTGTTTAATTTCAATGAATAACAATCGCGGGAACAGAAGACAATGTAGCAATCAAATCATTTTAACAACGAATAATAATATTGTTCTTTCCATAGTGTTCGTGCTATGCTGGTCCCCCTACATGATCTTCGACTTGCTGCAAGTGTACGACTACGTGCCGGACACGCAAGGCAACGTGGCCATCGCCTCCCTCATCCAGAGCCTCGCCCCGCTCAACTCTGCGGCCAACCCCGTCATTTACTTCATATTCTCCAACAGGATATTCCTCAGTTTGAGGTAAGTTCTCAATACTTTAATTCCATCATTAAATTTTGTCTTTATTTTTTCTTTTTAGCATCATCTCACTGTAATCATTATTATTATTTAGTTAGTCGTAGTTGAATTGAAAAAGATAAAAATTAATAAATAAACATTGACTTATCGGATATACGCAAAACATTTCAAAATGTTCACCCTGACTATTTATTCCCGATTATTTTCGAAGACCCTCCTCTTTTGCATCGGATTAATTACCAGCTGAGTAGTTTTGGCGCTGTAACGAGCTATATATATAAAGTAATCCAGGCTATGTTATGTATGTGCGACTTATAATTTTCACAATTTTATATTTGAAAGAAAAATGGAATAAATTCCCGCGTGTAGCAGGATTTGAACCCACGACCCCTCTGAACACCGGTCAGATCGGACGCAAGGAATTTCGTCTCTGCTTCATTAATAAAAAAATAATAAACATCCCACTATCCCACTTATGCAAACTATATTTGCTTAAAATGCTTTAAACATGCACTACTAAATACATGGATTTATTGTTAAGAAGCATAGTAGGTACGCCAAATTTAATTGTATTACATTTAACAATATAATTATCGCAGCTCAAAAAAGTGGTAAATGTTTTCAAACAGGTACACTCATCTGTTTGCGTAAATTGGAAGAGTTAATTAGCTACAGCAAAGTTATATTTTGCAAATCGGCTAACCGCATTTAATTTTTTTTAAACATATTATTTGTATTCATAACATATTGTGTTAGGTAAGGAGACGCCTTACCTGTCACTTTCTATGCAAAATATTCTTCTAATTTTTGTGGGGAACTACAGCCATGCAAATTGCAGAACGTTTCAAAAATGATGGATATGTTCCCGGGAATTTCTAGAAAGTTTCAGAAGTATAAAAAAATTTGAAGCTACGGATAATTTCAATTCCCATGCAATAATGAAAGAAGTGTCTGAAAATTTATAAACAAGCCAAATAATTCACCATATCAATTTCCCTTTAAGTTAGCGTTTATAATTTGACCATTAATAAGTCCGCGGGTCAAACATTTAAAATCGCAAAAAAATATGGAGGCAATCCGTGCTTTTCATGTTTCAACTTATAGGTACTAACAGTTCAACTGTTAATTAACAGCATGTTTATAACCAGCGACAGCAGTTCGCAAGTTCGCATCAATGCGAACGAAGTCGCGGGTAACAGCTAGATCATATATAATTATGTTTTTTCCTTCCTTGACAGTCCGAGTTTTTTTAATTCCGAAAAGTGCTTATAAAATGGCGTATATCGCTTGTAGTTTATCAAATCACAATAGTGGCATAGGTATATTAGGAAGGATTTACACCTAGGCAAGTTGCCCGTTATAACTTATAAATCAGCAAAATATAATAAAAGTATTGTCCGAAAAAAACATGGAAAACATTATTTACAAGGCGTCGAACATACAGTGATACGGTTTGACCTTGTTTCCCTTCAAGGGCAGAAGGCAGGCAAAAACTCATTACTTTCATCTTTTTACCAATTTTATCTTTCCTTATTGTCGTGAAATCTCAATGATCTCACATACAGCACACTTTGATCTAACTTAATTGTGTTCTGAAGACAGACAAAAAATGAGAATTCAAATTCCGAATACTCTCGGAAAACATTTGAAGATGAATTTATATCCACACGTAACATGATAAAAAGCCTGCGACATAACTCGCCTAATCTCTCTTTGACTAATTAGACAATCCAGCAGTTACTCATAATTTATGATAATTATTTAAGAAGATTGCCGGAATCTTCTACAAGATGATTAATTAATTCCATAATTCACGCTCCGGACTTTCTCTTTTCGCCTTTACCGGAAACTTGAGTGACATTTTGTTTTCAAACTTCATTAATTATCGCCTATGAGAAAGTATCGATTAACTATATATTTACAGAGATAACAAAGATGGCATCCTTGAAGCAAGTCTATTTAAAAACTTTTAAATAGATTCAGATCCTAGTATATAATTAGGGATGAATGGCATGAAAGCAGGATTGCCTGAATTTGGCATAAATGAGACCATGGACATGATTAATTACACTACGCAGAAAGATAACACAGATACCTCATTAGTGAAATTAGTTGGTCCTAAAGATGAGGAATCTGGAAGTGGAGCTCCAGTATCTTCATCTAAGGCAACTGATATAATTTCAAAGGTCCCCATTGACAAATACATGAATGTATCGTTTCTTAATTTCTTTATTACTTTACTCACTTCACTTACTTTATAATTTACCTACTTTATTCGTTGCTCCTCACTAGGCAGAAACTTATATAAAAGACGCATGATTTTGACAATAAATTAAAGAGGGGAAGATTGGCCCCTTTCGTACAGTTTTTACTTTAATCTTTGTAAAAAAATAAAAAATAAAAAATTTCATAAGTGTATTTTCTTCTGAAGTACTTCTATCATAAATGATTGTTTTAAAAGAAATCTGTTGTAATACATAATGGCAAGAAACAAAGTGAGACCGTCCCGTGGTGTATCCACTTAAAGACGACTTCATTGACAGCTGGCTGTGTCATTCGCACATGCCAATATTTTATATTTATTTCTTAGTCCAAGTTCATAGAACTCGATTCCTGCCGGTTTCCCTTGCGAGAGCCAAACTAGCTGTTTCCTTAACATCTCAAAGAAAGAGCACCTGGCCAAAGCAGCTCCGGCTTACCCAAAAAGTTTTTTGACGGCCCGGACTGTAGTCCAACCATATCTTTTATTGTAATAGATCGCCCACAGAAATAGTTCTGCTAATTTTTTATTTTATTTAAAATATCCATTTTAACTGTTTTCCCATATACTAATATAAGCCAAGAATATAGTAGGTATGTTTTGAGGATCATAGACATAAATCATATTTATTTAACAAAGATAATCATAATTCTGTGAACTTTTTGTTAACATCGTCGAAGTGGAGAAAATTTGTAAGTAAGTAAGTAGGTATCTACATAATACTTTTCACGATAAACTTTCTTGTTTTCAATCTTCGGAAAGCTTTATCAAAAGAACATTGTGATTTATTTAATTATTCGTTAAATCAAATCCATATTTAAGGGTATTTCATAGAGTTGTAATAATTTAATTTAATATTTGTTTGTCATGTAGCATTGAACATAATACCTTCCTCTCTCTTCATCCTAGCGTTTTCCCGGCCTATGCTGCGGCTCAGAGCCTGGGGTCCGCTTTGGCAACTAATCCCAAGATTTGGCATAGGCGCTAGTTTTACGAAAGCTTCTTATTATATTTATTAGCTTATGTCGGACAGTATTTAGTTTACTGCGGCTGTACTGCGAATGTAAAAAACATAAAATCATGCTTATTCATGCACTTTTAATTTACATTTCATAGAACAATATACTGGGTGATGGAGCCCACCCTGTATATTGTTAAAATTCTAAAAGTCTCTGAGCTAAGTTGTTCAGTTTGGGGAGTACTACCCACGATAAAATGTTTTGCTCCTGTTATGGGGCCCAGTATGTAAGATAACTAAAAGCTCTGTCGCTCTGTGTTATGATCCCCGAAGTGTCCAAGAGCTATAGAGCATTTTAGTGTCGCAGGGCGGCCCGTGGGTGCTTATAGAATTAGTGCGACCGACGCTCTTAAAGGGTAATATCCGCTTTTTATCGTATTTTTTAATAGTCCAGCCATTTTATAGACTAAAGTAATAACCTCATACAAAGACTTATTACAAAAGAGTAAGGTGAATTGTAGTCATATCCTTCTTTATTTTGACTCTACAGATATTTAACATGACATGTAAATTTATAAATATTATGGGACAATCTTACACAAATCGACCTAGTCCCACGGTAAGCTCAATAAGACTTGTGTTGTGGGTACTAGGCGACGATATATATAATAGACAGATAAATACTTAAATACATAGAAAACATTCATTACTCAGGAACAAATATTCGTGATAAGCACACAAATAAATGCCCTGACCAGGATTCGAACCCGGGACCTCCTGCTTCGTAGGCACTACCAACTAGGCTAGGAGACCGTTAAAGCTGTATGGTGCCGTTTATACCGTTTAGTTCTGGTGTCCAGATTATGTCTACTAATATATTTATATATTTTGCACCTTACTCTTGTATCCATTTATACGCTCGAGTAACTTTGATTGGCCCCATTTGTTAAAAATAATATCTACATATCGCATTTTTTATCTGTCTGCTGAAATGTACATTTAACTTCATACAGTCAACCAATAGGAATCCTAGGCCACTATAAAACCATGTTATAATGACAAGCAGTGCTGAGAGATTGCTTAATGCTTATAGTTAATCTGAATTAAAATCGCTTTCAATGGAACTTCCTAACAATATAAACACACCGCCATATTGATCGTAATAACCTAACTTTTAAGTTTTTAATTAAATCTCCAAGATTAACTTATTTATCTGATGTTTTGTATGTTACGATAATACGACCGTTTCAATAGTGAATGGTTTCAGTGGTGTTTGATGAGGCAGTGTGAAAATACAAGGAGAAACAGTGACAAGACAAGTGACGCCTTTTATTTAAATTGTTAGTAAGTTCCATTGTCGGCAATTTTATAGGGGCCTAGGGTTCCAATTGAACTGTACCTACTAACTTCAGATTTTATGCGCTACTAAGCTAGCAACAATTCAGTGCCAATATAATTCCTAAGCTACCAAAATAATCTACTAGCAACGAGGGTAAAATTAACAGTTGTTTCAGGAACATCCCCCCATATAAATGGTTGTGGTGCTGGGTTCGAGCGAGTGACAGCCCCGTCGGCAACGAGTCACGCGCACACACGGAGCTTCTCACGTCATCGCATCGACGGACGAGGCACGACCTCACTGTCAGGGTACGTAAGCTAACTTACTATTACAGTATCCTCTCATTCAAGGAGGCGAGCGCGAATTTGTCAGTAACGAGCGACAAACTGCTGATATCATCTCACGGGCTGACAAGGCATGACATCACTGTCAGGGTATGTGAGCTAAGTTAATATTACAGTATCAAGCAGTAGTATCAAGCAGGCGGACGAGAATCTGTCAGTTACGAGTGCGCAACTGCTGATATCATCTCACGAGATAAAGGGTCTTGACAGACAGACGGACGCTTTTTTCCTTTTGAGGTACAGAACTCTAAAAATGAAAGGAAGTATAGACATCTCCAAGTTTATTGGTAGTGTTTGAGCTGTTAATTGTCGAACAAGTCATTTTATGTTTTAAATATGGCGTTGCACGCAGTCCGCGGTCGGGAGCGGCCTGGCTCTGCAGCACGCTGACTGTCGGCGCTCGGCGGCATATATCAGCTGGCATTAGAAGTAGGTAGCTACTTGCAATCCCAGTCGAAATATGTCGCATACATAAAAAAAGTACATAGAAAAGTTGTGACAATCGTCGCTATTTCGGCGTGGTGATACAAGGGCCTGAAGTTGATGGAACCATTTTGAACTCTGCCGCGCAAGGTTGCTGTGCGGTTTCAGAGGAAATTTCCTCCCGGGTTCCTCCAGGTTTTCCCGAAGGATTAAAGTATGGGGTTCTTCAAAAAAGGAGTGTACAAGATTGTAATGTGTCAGCAACGCGCATGTGACCCCCTGGAGTTGCAGGCGTCCATAGGCTACGGTGACCGCTTTACATCATGTGGGCCGTATGCTTATTTGCCACCGTCGTGGTATATTTAAAAAAAGGTACTCGCACACTTTTAGGCTTTATCTCGATATAGTTCTGTCCATCCCACTAAGTACGCGTTTGTCATTTACGAGCAACTAAATTGCATGCAGAAGCATAGATACAGTTCAAAGTTGGCGTCAGAGTGTCGCGTGTACACGTCGTTATTTTACATATGGAAAATAAATCGTCGCGACTGCAACTTACTAACACAGGTCATTTGTCCGCGAACGCTGCTAAGTATTTACCAAATAAGTCAAGAAATGGATACTTGTGTGTCCGAGCTAAGCTAGTTACACCTTTCTATAGTTATGATCAGCTGGTTTGCAAGAAATTGATTCAATAACATTACAAAAACCTGAACGCGGTATTGATGTCCTTAAGTCCACCAGTTTCATTATTGTGACGTAGGTACCATATGTTATTCGTATCTTATGACTGAGTTTGATCTAAAACATATCACAGGTTGAAATCTGTCATACGATGCATGCTGTATAACATAGTTTCACTGGTCGGACGCAGGTACGACAAGATCTCCTGCATCTCCTGAGGATGCCTCGTAGAGAGGCGAAACACGTGTCGAGTTTTATATTATTGGTGGTGGTTTGTTATACATATTTGCGTATTTATTTATGTTTGCGGCGGGAGGGTGGGAACATTAATTGCATGCAAAAAGTACGCAAATAGGTATAAAGGGTTGGCACTAATTGATTAGCACGTTTGGCGGAATAGCAAAGTAGCATTTTCGTTATTTTCGTTGTGTATAGCATGTCGAAGAATTAGACATTGCGACGTAGACAAAAACATAACTAGGGCTTGCGATTCCAGAATTGTTTTGTATGGGCAGTTCCGGAATCCCGAAATTGGCCCTACATAACCCTACTTCTGCAGTCGGGTAAAAAGGCGTTGTATTTATATATTTTTCCGTTTCCCCGGCTTATACCACGGCTAAAGGAGGCTTGGCTCCGCTTTGGCAACAAATCCCAAGATTTGGCGTAGGCGCTAGTTTTACGAAAGCGACTGCCTTGCCATCCCACCCAGAGGTTAAACTAAGGCTTATCAGGATTAGCCGGTTTCCTTAATAGGATGTTATCATTCATATCAAATGATATTTCGTATGTACGATGTTTGGTATGTCGTTTATGTTTCAAAAAAACTCTTGCGGCTGTGGCTTTATCATTCTTGCGATTTGCGAGCGAATTTTGTATGGAGGCGAATACGTCACGAGTTTGCCTCCATACAAACTTTGTATAGAAATCGCTTTTGAATCGCCCAAGTGTGATAAGGCTCATAAATACGAGCCGAGGGAAGTCGCACGCCCTTATCGCTGGGCCACCAACGCCCTAGCGTTGTATTTAAATGCATCTTATTTATTTCCAGTCAATTACGTATAAACTGCACGATCATCACACCGATATTATTCCGTAACCCGTGGAAATGTGGAAAGTTCCGGAAAGAGGCGGCCAACGTATTATTACCCCAACGACAGCGCGCTAAGGCTTGTAATTAAGTCGACGCCTCGTTACTTTGTTCATATGTACTTATTTCCGCTTATAAACCTTGCTCGATTGGCCAATTTTAATTAATACCTATTTTTGATAAATATTAGAGCTAAATATAGCTTTTTAAATCTCATTATTTTTGTTAAAAGTTTTTCAGTCCTCCGGCCGGTAAGCGCAAAACTAAATTGCCGCCTGCCGGCTCCGTCGGGCAGAAAAATAGTATACAAACCTCGGCCGTTAAATGGGAAAGCCTCGGATCACATGTTAGTCGACCTCGGCTGCGCCTCGGCCGACAATTACATGAAATCCGAGTCATCTCCCACTTAAACGGCCTTGGTATGTAATCTACTATTGTAAATGCGTAGTAATGTTTGTGGCTTGCAGGATTTAGACGAATAAAATAAAACAAAGGTATTTCGTGTATAGTATGGGAATACCAGGTTATTGATGGGTTATTAATACTAAGTTTTTGAAGGTTTTTAGGATAATTAGGAAACTTATTTAAATCATTATTGATAAATATATAACCAATCCTGCTAAACGATTTGCGCAAATAAAATTTCAAAACACAAAAATAAGATTATATTATATTTTCACGATAATTCTATAAATTTTATTAATGTCGCACAAATAACTTAATGTGATCAAACTGATCAACTAAATGCAACGCAACAATGCAATAATAACACAAAAATATGTACTTAGCAAGTTCATCATAAACCTACAAAACTTATTTATGGAAAATAACCTTTACACATTCACCTTAACGAATTCTTACTCATATTTAATATTCACACCCTAACTTTATTGGTCCTTCGAACCAGATTGTTACAGAACACTAAACCAAAAACTCTATTACTTCCCACCAGGTAAAAGAAGACAGTCTGAAGTTCCCCAAGCACCGCATGAACCAGTGCAGCACCAACTCCAGGAAGGTGCGGCTCCATCTACCGGAGCATCAGCTCAACAACAACTGCCATCCGCAACGGATTCGAGAGGACACATTTTTATAGATATAATTATGTATATTGTGGAGGGAACGCTTATCGCGTTCTTTCAGCCCTCATAGGTATATTAAGTCTTTTATAATAACTTAAATTATGGGGTTGATAGCTGTCTATTTATTTAAGAGTTCGCGGATGCCAACCGGAAACAGTATTTTTTTACTTTTCTCCTTAATGGAGCAATGTCTCTTCGCGAGTGTCTCTTCAGAAATGCAATTCTTTTAATATTTCTGAAAACGTATCGTTTTAAGAATTTTTTTCTCTGTTAGTATTTAATGACTTGACTTGCAAATTGGCAGTATATTCTCGAGCTTTACGGATTTAAATTATGATAGCTGCCATATGAGGCAAAAGTGTTTCGTTAGGGACCTTTTCGTGGCACCTTAATCTACATTTATTTTCTTTAGGTATTTAGTGTTAATGTTTTTAAATAATGTTTAAAATAAAATTAAAAAATGTTAAAATTAAAAACCGGTTAATTGTATCACGGTAAAACCGGTTTCTGACCTCGAGTTTCGAAAACATGATTTGATTTCATTTTAAGTGATTGAATATGCATTACGACAAAGTGAAATCGAAAATAAAAAGCAAATATACATATTTTCTATCGAGACAACTTTTATATCAAAATAGGAATTGGAAAAAATAACGTACTCCAAGATTCATTGAAACTTTCTGTAAATAATTTCATCCCAGCAATAAGTAATACAAATTCCCTCTCCAAGTAATCAGGTACTTAGGTGTCAAAAATATTTACGTCCGATAAATGAAACCCGAGCAAATTGGTACATTCAGAATGCGGCCCTCGGTAAGTCGACAATGGTAAATGTAAGTATTCTATTAGTATGGTAACATTTTCCACAGACCCTTTTTTACCGAATCGGCTAGATTGCGTTTAACTCGGGGGTACTCGAGGTCATCATTGATTTTTGACAAGTTTTGAGTAAATGTTACTAATTTTGCACTACAAATAAAATTCAAAAACAAACAGCAATTGGTTCTTCGATTTTTTATCTCCATTTCTGTTTTTTTGTCTCTATATATTTTTATGATTATTTTTTAATATTGTCTAGTTTTTTCGTTATATGATTTCAGTAAAGGGTTACATGATTGGGTTTGGTTTTGACGTTTCTAAAAAAAGTGCAAGTAGCTCGTATAGATTAAGACAAAGAAGCGGGAATCATTTAAACGTTTCTTACCTTTGTTTTGAGTGAAAACATTGATTAAACTTGAAAGATTTTAGAGGCTCAGACGATATTTACTGTCTGTATTGATACTATTCTTCTATTCTTGGCTGAATAGAATTTTATTTTTACACAGTTTGACTCAGCTGCGGGTTCTAATCTTGTAAATAAAATGTTCAATCGTTTTCCTCAGTCTATCAAAATTATAAAATCAAAACAACGTTTTTTCATACCGGGTGGTACAAACAAAGGAACTTTATGTGAAAATGTATTAGCCGAATTACTATTTACGCTTCCCATCTAGGAGACAATGTTCTTATTTCATTCACAAAAGGAAGGCTCAAATTAGGAGTTATTTACCAACATTGCAAGACGCAAATAAAATAGTATCACATTCTTGCGAGAACACATTTGCATCGCTATTTCGGGGGACGTTTTATAAAGTGACAGTCATCAGTCTGATGCCAAGGGATGGGAACGATACAGGATGGGATAATATAATGGACCGGAAAAGAGGAACTTTGAGACAGGTAAATTTATTTTAAAAGATCTGATTAATCATCATGAATACGATTATGGAGATGTCAGAACATGATATACCTACGATTTTTATAACATCGTCCGTTATGTTTTGTTACTTAACTTTAAAAATCGTTTTTTTTATCTATTTATTGTTTTTGTACGATTTTCGGGTTGAATTTCAAAGTTTATTTTCCGTTACAAATGCTTAACTTTGAATTTAGTCTGTTTATAATCTACGTTGTTGTTTCTTTGTTACAAATTTTCCCCTGACCCAGATTTCTGTTCATTCTGTATTGACGTCGCCATTTACAATTTTCCTGTTTGTCATTTAATTGAATGATACCTAATGACATTAGAAACCGACAATGATGCAAGAAAAATCCTGTATCGGTGTTCTATTTTTTTTTTAATTCAAACCCCGGCTAGTTCCAATGAGTTTTTGGAGTTTATGTATGAAACAAAATTTGATATTATCCTAGGTACAATGCCTCAAGAACCTCTTTTAGATTTAAGGTTGGTGGATGTAGGTAGTAAGTTACACTTACTGTATATATTTTGAAAATAAATGTTCGTTAAAAAGAGGACGTTTTTACCAATTGGTTGCTTAGGCTACATTGGTTATTTATGACCCTGAAGTCCTGATGTTAGTTATCACTGTTATCAGTTGATTCTATAATAGTCCGTTACTGGAGAGGCGAGGAAACTGCATTTCGTGGACGAGGGAAAAAAGCTATTTTATTTACATTATTATTTTGTTTCATATTATTTGACTCCATTAGAGAACGCACTTCTCAAGTACATGAAGTTCCTCCCGTACCATTTTTCTACATTAATGCAAACAGTTCTGAGCATGAACTAGAGAAAAATATTTATTATTTCTAACTAAACTCAGTTCAGCAATACGAGTATCTACGTAGTACTATCAATCTGATCCCAACTCCAAAATTGAGTGGTTACATTTTATTGAAGCACACTTGAAATGATAAGGTTGAAACGTTGATATGAAGTCAAGCGATTGATAAGCCACATTTAAGCGATTGATACATTGAACAATAAAATAGAATTTTTGAAGCTTGCTTATTTTATTTTTTACAAAACGCTACGAAAAATTGGCTACACGGTGGAAAATACCGGCTACGCGCTACGGCGTAGCTAAATAATAGGTACAACTGACGCAATGTGTTTTGATGTATTTAAATATGTAACGCAGATGCGTTAATGGCAGACAACGCACAGCTTATGGCGTGAAAATAGAACTTTAAAAGAAACAAATGTTATTGACTTTCCGTAAAGCTAAGCTATGTTAAAAAAAAAATATGAAAAAAAAACAGATGGAAACAGGATAAATAATTATTTATTTTAAATTATAGTAGTTTATGTGATTGTATATAATAAAAGGCATTAAAACTCGAGTGGGGATTTATGAAACGAGGCGTCAGCCCAGCTTCATAATAACATCACACGAGTTTTTAATGCCTAATTATTTACAATAACATACACTGCTTTATATACACACATATCATGAGCTCTCCTCACACACACATGTATACCTTATTTTTGATGTTCCACCTTTAATGGTAATGTAATGTGACATGCAATAAATGATTCTATTCTATTCTCCATGATGCGTTTAAAGCGCATATAATATCGAACGCCATTACGACTTTCACTTCACTTGAAAAGTGAAAACTTTTCTGACATTCAAGTTTTGACATTTATATTTTTACGTGTAAAATTCAGAGACAAACTAGAGGTGGCCCCAATTTTCATATCGTTCGATATCAAAATAACGGGCGACTTGCGTGCGCCATGGTATGCAATTGACAATTCGTTTCAAACTAAACGTCATCTCGACTGATATAGAATAGAGGTCAAATCAAATTTCCTTGTGTCAGATGTGTTCGTTTTTTTTTTATTGAAATCGGTAATATTATATAGCTATAATAACATTGTCACAGATAAGAAATTTGTTGTAACAAAACAGTTTATTATTATGGGGGCCTTTATATGCAATTTTTGATCGCAGCATTGAGGGCAAATGATATGTGGGGATATAAAGTACCTAATAAAATGATTTATCCTGCGAAAAAGTCTTCTTGGATGATGTCGGTATCAAGAAAATTTACTTTGTGCTTAAGTCTGCATCAAATATTCACCCATAATGAATAAACTAAAATCTAAACACTTATTCTCAAAAGTAGATTCTAAAAACACTTTGGTACCTATTTGAAAATCTATTTAAGCGTAAACAGTTTAATTTATGCTAAATTACCTTTTAAACTGACTAAAACCAGACACGAAAAAAATAGTGAATAAAGGTACCACGCTATTCAAAGTAAATCTCTAAATCTTATACACTTCATTTATACGATAAATTTAGTAAATTTCAGAAAAATATCGTCAGACAGGACAAAAAAGTAAAAAGTTTCTAAGATCAAAAGGTCAGTGTTATCGTCTTCCAGAATACCAAGCCTATGGCAACTTTCAGATTCGCAGCCCGATTTGTAAATTGATACGATGATTCTGATAACGTTTTATGAGATAATGCGAGGCGCAAAACGTCTCAAGTTGGATATCAACACTATATTACAAATTCTAACAATGTATATCAATAACAAATCAAATTGTAACATTAAAAATTCAAACGCCGTCTCAGAGAGATTTTCACAGCTGTGGGGCATTACAGACTATAAGGATGAGACGTGTCCAAAAGAAGGGACCCCGTGGTTGTTTACACTGTATATGGAATAAAAATAAAACACGGGGTTCCTTCTTCACGGTGTTAACGAGGATCCTTCAAAGCACTTTACCATGAGCAACAGTAACTGTTGGTCGCTTCACAGTGCATCCCGCTCTAACGTCATCGTTATATGTTAGAGCGAGCGAGACTGATAGTCAGTTTACTACTTACTTTAATACTTCATCTTCAAACTCATGGTAAGGGACGTATGCGCTCGTAACATTGCGTGTTATTTTTGTATTGCGTATTCCGAATGTAGGAAAGCTTTTGAGGGCCGTTTTCTTTGTGTTGTAAGATAAGATGTGAATCTTTTTAACAATAAGATACCTCATGTTTAATGTTCTTTTAGATTTAAGGAGTATATTTTTGGATATCGATGGAATTATGCAAATTTTTGGATCTTTTGTAAATAGCAAAAACATAAGGACATGGTGAGGAACTAAAGTGTGTTTTTAGGCGTTTTGGTGTTTGGAGAATATGCAAACTGCAATTGCTACAATTAGCGCAAAGGACAACAGATTGAGTGCCAGCGAGTAGCCGATTTCGTCGTTTTCCCGCTTTGTAGCGGAATGCGACCACCCACAGAGAACTCCCCTAGCGGGTTCCCGGCACTCAATGTGGCGCCAATACATGCTTTGCCTCATACATTTTTTTAAAATTTAATTGTATTTTTTTTATTAATTGTTATAATAATCTGTGTTTAATTGAAATAATTAATTATATATCAATTTCTACCATTCTGGTCTACCTTTACTCTCGAGGTTTACAGCTCAGCAAACCACTAGTGTTTAAAATAAATTTAATGTTTTATTACGTGTATTAAAACAAGATTAAATAAAAAAATATTACATTTTCATCGCTGACCTATCGTACTTAAATTAGATACTTATGAAACCAGAGACATTTTTCATAAAATGTCACTAAAAATGTCTCTACTTTCATTATTCCATAATAATTTCATATTAACTCTAATAATACGAAATACAGGGATTATTTAGATGGCTGCTTTTTAAGTACGTCTACATTTTGTACGAATAGATCTCTTATGTAACCAAAGATAGTTTTAGATAGAACCAGTTTCTTAAATTTCAATAATAAATAATAAACTTAAGATATAATTATTAAGTATAGATAATAAAACAAGAAAAAATATCTGATAAAACTATTAGTACGGGTGTAACTGTTATATCTTACATAGTTATGAGTTCAGTACCAAATTTTGTACACACAATATTAAAACATGTTATTACAATTTTTGCCCCACGTCTAAGAAATTTAAACCGGTTATTATTTGTACAGAAATTACTAATTGAATAACCGGTTATAATGGCAGAATAGAATTGGGCGTGGAATATAACAAAATGTTTTTTTAATGGTTGTAATTAGTGTGATGTGGGGCGAAATAATTACATTTTAAGTATTTATACTATAATTTTAACCAAAAGCAAAAACATTGTATATTAGCACCGCAGATTCAACGCCAAAGGCGAATTAATCGGTCACAGCCCACAGAGCAACATAGACCTTAATGAGCACTCATAAAGTTCATCTTCAGTTTGACACTTCGGTGACGTGACGTCTGAGTGAAAGCGTTTGTATTTAACATGGCGTCGAAATTGTCGAAAAGGTTAATTAACATTGTAATGACTTTTAAGTAACCGATCTTTAGGCTATATAATTGGTTAGTCTTAAGTACCTAACCATAAGGAACAGTTGCTTTTAAGGTTTCAATTTATTGATATTTACTATGTTTATTGTAATAACAAGTATAGATTTTTTCACGATAAATACAATTTAATTTAGACACTTAATATAACTGTTAAATGTTACTTACTTGGTGCCAAAAGGCCAGGGTCAAACCCAGGTCATTTAGGTTTCTATACTATGCTATTTAGGTTAAATATCTGTTAATCGTATTGTGTAGTATTGTAGGTATAAATTGTAATATCAAA
The DNA here is from genome assembly GCA_949128165.1 of Lathronympha strigana. NCBI lineage: Eukaryota > Metazoa > Arthropoda > Insecta > Lepidoptera > Tortricidae > Lathronympha > Lathronympha strigana. The sequence continues at coordinate 4,738,163 of OX421907.1, read as the reverse complement.
ATTCAATGAGAATGAATAAAATGTACAATGAAAACTTTTTTTATTACTCACCTATAAATCCCACCGGCTCGACCAATAAAAAAAACTATACATTATTATAAACAAACATGTCAAGCCGCACATACAATAGAATAGCACATAAAACTGTGTCGAAAAGTAGGTATATGTACTAAATTTTGGGATAAACCCGTTCTGTGTTCATAAAAATGTTTACTCAACTCAAATATACAATCATATACTCAATTTATAATTTCATAGAAGTTTGTCATTTAAAATGTCATTTGCGCAGTCTCTAATATCAAAATCAAGGCAAATTAAGCTTGTTCTGACTCTAGTATAAGTAGTATAGGTATAACTCAGCAGAGGACTGAAACTTCTCGCGGACTGTCAAATGTAAAACTACGGGTGTACACATCTTACTAAAAAATATGTCCCATAGCACCTTATTCCGGTGTAATAAGAGCTATATTTCTATGGGACACTTTTGTGGATACATAATTTTGCAGTTGCCTGTACAGTGTTTAGGTACGTTGTTAAGACGCTACATCAATGTTGTTGCCATTATCAAGCGTCGAGTACCGGTGCACAGTGACGCAAGCGTGCACACTACACTAAATACGCTTACTCACACGGTACTGGACGCTTGATAATGCCATCACAGGATGTCCGAAATATGTTACGCATCAATGTTGTTGATACAGCATCGCTACAACGATGTTGCGCTTGCACACTTGACTACGTACGCCTTCGCATCTGAGTGCTTACCATCAGTTGTACTTAACCGTAGGCGTTAGCGGCTGCGCATTTCTAAAGTACGTCCGTCTCGCCCCTGCCAGAGTAGTGGTATTTAAGCACACGGGCCTATGTGCTCACCGTGAGTACTACTTAACCGTACTCGTAGCGACTGCGCAATTTGATACTGTTTGCATCTCGCTTCTACCAGTTAAGAACGAGCAAGATGCGAACACTATCGAATCGCTACGTCGCTATCGAGTACTCATGTTAAGCAGACTACTACTGCGATAGTCGAACTATCGAAAATGTATCCCTCTCTGTTGTCCCTTATTCAAATAAAAGAGACGCAGATACAAATTTCGAGATTCCGATGTTTGCGGTTGGCTCTCTTATAAGAATACTTCGAGAGTTTTAACAGTTTAGTTTGGTGCAACCGACCCTTAGACAGATAGGTCCAAGAGATAACACTTGGGGCCATAATTAATGGTCTTCCTACTGACAAGCTTCTGGCTAAATTATACTACTTTAAGAACTTGTCCCGCAGTTCACGTTGCTTCCTTGTTATAGTAAGAATAAAGGATGAAGTCTTAAGGGTGACTCACGCCGACCAGGGAGTATCACTCGACGTTTTATGTTGATCCAAGTATCTTGCCCATCTCCACTTCAACTGCGTGCTACGTGTGCCGACGACGAATACTTTCGTATATCGTCGAACTTCAGTAGGTTTTAGGGACCAAAACAAGGAAATTCCGAGTTTTTATTTATTACGTGACATCTAGGTTTTATATTTAAGCTTATTAGTGGTAGGTAGGTACCAATATAGTAGTAGTGATGTTACAAAACAAAACATTCAACAATCTCATTTGTTTCTTAGTTCCTCAAAAATTGCATAATATGAATGTAGAGATTTATCATTAGGCTTTCTTTAACTATTTTCAACATTCTTTTGAGTGCGAAATCTGAATGGCTTAGCCACGGTCCATGATTAATGACCAATTCCACATTTCCCGCAATTAATTCCTGTCGTCTGCATAACATAAAAAGTGCCGAGTTTTCGCGATAGCGTTACTAATTTTCGCTATTTTGTTAATAAGTTATGAAAGATGTGGTCTAGACAATTAAAGTTTTCTATTGTTCTTCAGTACTTAAAACTGTCGAAAACAAGAACGTGTTATCTCATTTAGTATTATGAAAAAAGAGGAACATGCAAAGACTTTGAATTTACTTATATCATGAAATTTTTATGTTCGTAATTTGCTAGCCTAACTCTTTATGTTTATTACGATGTTTGCATAATTCACGTTTTGGAGGACATATTTAAAAGAATAAACTAGGCCGGATAGATGTCCTGCCATCAAAATGCGGGAAAGGATAGATGCCTCAGGTATGGGATGAATGCCCTTTGGAATAATATACTCGTATTACTTATATGATAAAATGTGTACATCTTACACTGAAAAAGCAAAAACATTAAATATGAATAATATTTTTTTCTAGAATTTTTTACCTCTATTGAAATCGTACAGGGTGTTTTTGAACGAACATTACTTGCAAATGTAACAACAATATGAATTATTTTCTCTTTATTAGACCAAAAAAAAATTATAATTTCCAGGACCTAATTAAGTTAGATACCGTTTTAATACCTACTTTGGGTCCTTAACGACCACCGAATGTAACATATGCTTTATACTCAGTAACTATAAAGCATATGTTAATGATATTACAGCTAGATGTGTATTTTGAGTGCCGTTACGTACTTTTGCATATAAATAAAATTGCGAAAAACAATATTTTTAGAGGCACCCAATAAATATGTAACTAAATGGTATTTATTTAATTTTTTGCATATAATGTGCTTATGGCACGTAATTTAATAGGTATTTTAAAATAACTTTGAAGTTACTTAAACAAGAATTTGATTAGTCGTATATTTTCAAAAAAAAATGGCTCTGAAAGGCTAAAAGCGTGTGACGTGATTTTGTTTTGTTTTCGCTGTACCACTAAACTAAATTGGAAGTTTAAGATACTCATTCCACGTAGAATTTAACCCTCTTCAATACTACTTGAATGATTTTTCCGTCACACGTACCATTTTCTAGCTAGACGTAAAAAACTGAAGAGTTATCGAAATTTGGCAGTTACTTGGCTCTCAAAAGTCAAGCTCTACTCCTAGAATTGTCCAAATTTCTTTTTATTGATCTATTTTTCTTGGCCTATATATTTTGTTTCAAATTGTATTTTTTTAAAGAGTTACCCAGTGGTATTTAAAAAAAACGTCAAAAGTTAAAAAGTATACCTGAGTTAAATTTAAATATTGTGTGTGTGCGCGATGAATTCCACCATAATTTGTTTAATTCCAAACGCTCGAATAACATAAATCGCCCCGCATTCGTATCCTGAATCACTCTGTATATGCACAATTGTCTCGAAGCTCCACGCTTAGATAAAAAGACATCCCGCGGGTCACTACATATCAGGAGCGATAACTCACCGCCCCCGCATATATCATATCCAACTAGGCTGCGTAAATCACGATAGTTTCACAATATCTCACTTTACTTACCAAAGAGCACGACTCTAGTTTCAAAATCTTCTATGGATATGATACGAACGACCCGTACGGGCTTTGAATAATGCACTAAAACCAAATGTATTAGTTTGGCTACTTATGTCATTTGCGTAGTTTAAATCGTAAACGTTTGCAGAGCACGAAAGTAATTAAGGACCAGAAAGGAGTTCAGGGGGCGAAGCCCCCTGCACCAAAACAATCAGATATTTTGCGTTCGTAAATGTCAATGTCGTCACGTCGCGTACAAAATTATTGCAATTTGAGTGTATAGTTGGATTCATTAATCAATCGTCAATCAATAAACGTATTCACAAAGATAATTGTGTTTTGACTTTTGCTATAGATATACCTAGAGGGCGTTTGATACTCATTTCCAACACCTTTAGAAATACGCTAGATTCTGTTTTATACGCGTTTCTCCTCCACTCTAGCGTGGAGCAAGTGCAATTCACCACATTCTTAGGGTTCCAATTGGACCGTAAGCTAACGTGGGCAACTCACATCGACCGGTTATGTGGAAGATTGAGCAGTGCATGTTTCGCGCTGCGCCGTCTGGGGCGGGTGGTCCCGCGGCATGTTGCAAGGACCTGCTACTTTGCGACTATACACTCGCTTCTGCAATACGGAGCGGATATATGGGGGCGCGCCGCGGACTGGCAGAGAGTATTTCGCCTACAAAAGAGAGCCGTACGGTGTGTGGTTCAGGTTAGCCAGGATACCTCAGCGAGGCCGTTTTTTAAAGAACTGGGTATACTTACTTTACCTTCAATAGTAATCCAACAAACGGCTATGTACGTGTATACCAATTTGAGCCAATATAAAAAACGCGCTGACTCAATCCGTACGCTACGGAACCCAGACCAGCTCCTACCGATTAAACGAAGACTGGCGAAGTCCAGTAAATTGACCCATATAATGGGGCCCAATGTGTATAATAGGTTGCCGGAGACAGTCACGTCAGCTTCTTCGCCGCAATCCTTTAAAGTTAGGCTGAAAAGTTGGCTGCTCGAGCACACATTTTACACCTATGACGAATTTTTAAATTTTAGACATTAAAATGTAACGTCTTTCCCATCACGGAACAATGGTGTTCCGGACCTTTGGGAGACGTACGCGGAGCCGAAGCCAACACGCAGAGCCCCTTTCGACAATTTAATGAAATGTAAGGGGTACACCGAGCGGATGTTGCACCTGCCCGAGTCATGGGACGCACGCAGAGGCAGCATCCGCCAGGGTGTATAGACTATTGAGATTTAACGGAATCTAAAATATACTGGACTATTAGGTGAAAGTGGTGGACTAAATACTGGGTTATGGAGAATAAAATCGGACGTCTGCCTCACAAAACGGTAATCAATTTTATTTCCGGTAGACGGTGACTCGCCCACATAAGATGGGCCCCCACATAAAGCGACATCTAAGATGTCTCGAGGGCAACACCGGTATGAGGGCTGGGGGTAGAGAGGTGTCACTGGACTTTAAACATACTCGTATAGCCAACTCGCCACTTAGGTTTCCACATCTACCCTCGAGAACACAGCTATTATTACTACGTTATTAGCCCAAGGACTAATTAATTATGTAATTTTTAATTTTTATATTGTATGAAAGTACATTGTATTTTATTATTATTAAAATCTATTGTAAAAATGACATGTAATATTATAAATATTGCAAATAAAAAATATGAAATATGAATATGAATACGTAAATATTGAAATGTAGTAACAATACCAGTTAATAAAAAGTATGTATGAAAACAAAACAAATAATTTAATTTATCTCTGTTTATCTCTGTCTCTCTCGCTCTTAGGCGGGCTAACCATGCCCGAGTGGAAGGGACGCGTGCCTCTCACTCGCTCTCATTGTGAGCGCATAACGTGAGCGGAGCGTAACGCAGTTTCTTGAAGTGTCACCCGGCAAACCAATTTATAAGACGTTGTCACGTCAAAAATTCTAGAAGGTAAGTATTACATTAAATTTAAGCTTAGTTTCTTTGTGAAAAATGTGCTGGTGGCAATGTAACCAGCAAATTTTTCATAAAGAAACTAACGTAACGAAAAACTAACGAAATTCGTATTTCAATATATTTCAGGAGGCGGAAGTAACTGGGTCTTCCAGTCATTGGAAACCAACAGGCATGTAATGTGAGCTTTCCTTCCCTCGTCACTGATTCTTTACACAATCGCTGCAGATCACTTACCTGTTAGATGGAGCATAAGACGACTCGGAACCAACTGGCACTATCGCTCACAAACCTATAGTGTATCTAATCTTTAAGTAAATACCGGGTGTTTTCTGTAATAGGAGCAATACATTTTTTCGTAGGCAGTGTAAAAATTATATATTCTGTAGGTGTTCACTTTTTCATACACACTAAATAGTATTTTCAATGTACGTTAACATCAGCCTAATTGACGTCCCTTGTCAGTAAAAAAAATACAAAATTCGAAGTACATTGCTTCTTCTAACAAACTTTAAAGTGTATTAAAAATAAAAATAACCGTTATTTTTAAACAAAAACGTTGTTCAGTTAGAGGAGTACTGCCGATTGTACGATTAAATTTATTGGTCCTATTAGGTACAGGATACAACCGGTATAGGCGGGGCGTCATCAGGGTCAACTATTATTTCAGCAGCCTTAAGACGGTCGCGCACAGCTCGACGCGCAGGAACGGTGACCTCGGTACAAGGCGGCCTTGAAGAGTAGTGGACTGTGGGAGGCTAGGGCTTCAAGGTCTTGTTGGGTACTCAAGTCACTAAATGAGAACACTAGTTGATCGGTTGTCTCACTTGCACACTTCACTGCGGCTATGGCTTGGCATCTTAGCATTTTTACCCACTTGGCAGTTTTCCTTGGCAGTTGGCAGCCGATAAATGACCGATGTTATGAATAGATAACAGTTGACATTTGCCATCCCGATTTGTATTACACAGCAAAGTTAGATATATAGTTAAGTGGCTCAATAATCCCGGTACGCTACTAAACATGTCAATGTTATAAAAATAATGCGGAGTCCATATAAGGTAGTCTATGAAGTCATGTATTTGTAAAAGGTCGGAATTTATTAAGGAAAACGGCATTGTTAGGACCTTTTAAACTGTAATATGCCCTTGATCTGGCCGCGACATTTGGGTTACTTTTACAATTTTCACACGTTATATTTAGGAAATCGACACCGGTACAGTCCCGTCTATAAATATCTATACACTTCGGAACTTATTAAAGGGGAGGAAGGTTCAAAATTGAATACAGGTGCTTATTCAACGTGTTTTTGAGCAATTGCTTTAAATTCAAGGGTGCATTCTTTAGCTTAAATTAAGTTAATTTCTCAAAGACACCGGTATTCTAATTAGCTCCATTTAGAAAATAACTACTGGTTTAATTTTATCTCATATGGGATTTGCATGTGTGTAAACAGAGTATGAGTATTCGACATGATAATGATATTGTCATAGTTGTCAGTTACTTAGTAAAGTCAATCTAATGCCCGTTTTACATTAGCGGTTGATGCAACATGTAATTATTTTGTAAGAAAAATTAAAAAAATAATAATTAACGAATTGAATAAAACTAACTATGCCATTATGTTTCCTTAATTAAACCAAGCCACATGACGAAGTTAAAGCAAATGCTCAAGAACACCCTGTATATTTAGGATGCCGACCGTACCTTGCGCTGACTCGACAAAATTACATAGGTACTATTTGCCTCTATTGTCCAAGCGTTAGAGTGCATGTTCAGATATTTGTGGGCACCTTGGCAGCTCCGATATATCTGGCGACTGTACCGTACATTTATGGAGAGAGAAAGAGATTGTCCTTCTTCGTAATGAATAGTAAATTACTCGCGCATTTTTTAAAGTATCTGCATGGCATGATGAATACTGATTGTTCTCTCTCAAACTCAAGAAATAAATATTTAAGCCTTAAGGTCAATCTTACGCAAATCGGTTTTGTATTTTTATTAAGTACTGCGAGTGGGTAAATAATTAAATACATAGATTTAAGTATATGTATTCTATCTGACGTTGGTTAGCCGTTGAAAAGACGTTGTAACAAGCTCTTTAATTTGTATTTTTTTCCGTAGTTTACCCCTACCAAAACAAACACAAGTGTAACTTTTGATAAACTTGACCCAAATTTACATATGTATATAGGTACGGTGTAACAAAAATACTGGCGATCCGTTTAAGGGGCGTGAATCAGTATCGTATTCTGGTTCGGAAAAAGTTTTTTTTTGTATTGGTGGCAAAATAGAGTAGTAATTAAAAAGCGGCAAAATCGCAGTGTCCCTTTCAAATCCGGGACGGCACTAAGATTTTGCCACTTTAATTTCTGCTCTATTTGACCAAGCTTTGGTTGGTCTATTGAGACGACCTTTTTTTTCCTATATTTTGCTAATCAGACCACGCTACTATCCCCATAATTTTTGTTACACCTTGTAATAGGCTGCTAACCGTCCTTACCGTAGTCGGCTAAATAGGCCACTGAGAGAGCATAGGTGCTTGTTTTCAGTGAAAGGTACCACATTGTCAATGGCCGATAAGGTTCATTTCTAAAGAATATTTATGGCATTGGCGCCTTATTGGCTAGCGATAAAGGTACCTTTTACTTTAAACGATCACATATTTAAAAGCATCAACTACTGCACTTGGCAAAATGTAAACTGGCTATTTATGTAAAATAGAGTGCACTTTTGTAAAGTCCAGCAATGCAATAAAAGCGACAAACAACAGCGATAACAAAAAGACAACGCGCGATTTGACACATCGCCTGCCCGTTCCGCTCATATCGGAAATACGTAACTGCCGAAACATTAGGGCCGTTTTACATTGACATATTAATTGGCTTAGGTTAGGTTAGAATTTAGAATTAAGTACCCACTTATTGTTGCTACGCCCTAGTAGGGTCCATGTTTGTACTGGTTAAATTTAAGAACACCTAATGTAATACCATGGTTGCAACGAATAAATGATTGATTGATTGATTGATTGGCAATGCTTCTGAGTCTCACGTGCGACGAAACCTGGGTTCTCAAGAAAGAGGAAGAGTAGCTAGCAATTGTCAGCGGAAAATGGAACCGAGCATGCTGAGGTATTAAGCTTCCCGACGGAGTGTGCATGCAATCAATCAAAAAATAATATAACAAGAGTCTGTAACATTCAAGAAAATAGGCTAGGATATACATACTTAGGTAGATAAATACATACAAAGAAAACATCCATAACTCAGCCACAAATATTCGTGATAAACACACAAATAAATGCCCTTACCAGGATTCGAACCCGGGGCCTTCAGCTTCGTAGGCAGGGTCACTACCAACTTAGCTGGGAAGGCCGTTTTGAATCCCTGATTTGCTACAGTCAACAACAAATATATGAAGACTTTATTACCTGAACATTAATTAAATAATCATTTATTTTGGGTCCTGTCCGAAATAAATGATTATTTAATTTAATTTAATTATGGTCGTGTATACATCTTTTTGGCGCTTTGGCTGCATCCATATCTCTGTAGTTGACTGTACAAGTGTGCCCGAGCCCTTATTTACTCAGCACCACTGATTGTTTTCGTCTCGCTCGCAATGCTTTCCGCGAACGATATTGTTTTCTTACAATATTCAGGGCAATGGTTTATACTGGTAAGGAGCTTGGCAATAATGGCTGCAGCTCGTAATGCTGGATTAAAGTAATGGTCACATACAAGTAGTTTTACCATGAGTTTGGAACAATAGTTCTAATGTGTGTGAACTCGCTCGCACCAGTATAATATACTACCTATATACCTATATATGAAACTGACCTAATGTGCTAACTAATCATTTTTTATTAGGTCACTTTCATTCTAAAGGTGCTTATGAGCATATTTTTATTTAGTTGTAGTTTTTGTTTTTCGCGTCAGATTTGTATGAAATTTGGTGGCTAGGTAGAGTTCCTTATTCTACGCTAGATAGATACGAAATCCCTATGTGCGACAAAAAAATTGTACTAAATTTCACACTAAGTTACGAAAATCCCATACGATTTCGTAACTAAGTGGAAAAAAATGTATGTATGTAGGGTACCTATACAAATACATGGGATATACAAATTGGGTCTATCTTGAAGAGAATAAGGAACCTTTCCTACCTACCAAATTTCATTCAAATCTGACGTGAAAAAAAATGACAAACCAAATAAAAATCTGCCCTTAAGCGGGAGCGAGATGGACTGAGAGCAAGTTAACTCATGTTATACATGTAAAGGTGCAAGTAATCGTTGGGATTTTAATAACATATTTCTAGGACCAAATATAAGATACAGTAATTACAGTAAAACAGAAGCGGCTTTAGTAGTTTACAAATTGATGCAAACGTACAATTTCCAGTTTTCCTTACTTTTTCTATAGTTAATAATTTTGCGGAATATCCTTTTTTTTTATATATGATAGTGAGAAATAGCAAAAAATTAAAATATTTCTGTTGAATTAGTTAGATTATATATTATTTACATAGGTACATAATAAGGGCACAATATAAAAAAAAATATATTTGTCAACAACGGATATTTTATCTATCACAGGAAAAGTGAATAAAAACCGTTTTGAACACTAAAAAAAAACAATTGACGCACGGCCTCCTCCTCCCCGCACAAACGCTAAAGTTGCCTTCGATTAGAAATATTATACAATTCTGGCGGTGTCGGCGGCGTGCGCGGGTTGTATGGGCAGCCCGTTGATAATATGTGTCGTTACAGACTCAAAACAAAAGACAAGCAATTCGCGCAGAGAGTTCCATAGGCTTATAATTTTTCAAATAAGGAAAAAATTAACTACCCAACCTGACACTATCTTGTTCTTACTAATTAACATATCATGATCATACCTTGTCCTCGAGTTAATACTGCTTTGGCTAAGCGATTTCCTTTCTCCAGATTATTCGACTTTGATGACTAGCTCTTGTTCTATTTTAAAATCGAAAGTAAAAAAATGGCTTCTTACTCAGTCGTACGACAAGACAGAGGATATAATAATTCACACTTGAGTAGCGCAAACACACACACACACACACACACACACACGCACGCACGCACGCACGCACGCACGCACGCACACACCTCTCTCGGTAAATCATGTTTTTCCGGTTCCCAAGATACAGGCTGTGCCTAGTTTGGGGCCGAAGGATACTCTTGATATTGTGATTCCTAATTCTTGCTACTGTTTGTTAATTTTTGTATGCTTTGTTAATCTTTGTATGTTTTCATTAAATGAATAAATATAAGTTAATGCAAGCAAGACTTAAAAATAACAATTAAAATCAGTTAGGTACATTCTGCTTAAAGTAGGACGAATCCTAGAGATTAACCCAGCATACACACGGTGGTAACAAGAGGTATAATTTTACCTAGGGATTACTTACTACTGCCAATACCTTTAACCACAAAAGGGTTACGAGGCTGGCAAATTACATATTCCGGATCTCTGCTCCAATTGGTTTACAATACTCGTATCATCGTTCCAAGTTCCCAGTGTAAGTACAGTCTTAGATCTCATACTCTCTCTAAGACTCTTGAGGTCTGACATTTTGATAAATGTTTGGTATGCGACGGTAATTGTAACTATAATTGTTAAATATTTTAATGGAAGGTGTGAAATTGGAAGTTTCAAATTATCCCAAAGGTAAGGATAATTGATTCTATTTTCATTTCAACTGTCGATTCAGATAGGGTCAAACCTCTGTCAGACGTTCTTAAATTACCAAGCTTAAATCAGTCTATTAAAAGTGTATGTACTTGCTTAATAAATTGATGCATTATATAAAATGAGAACGATAGTCACATCCGTGTATGCAATTGGTCCAAAATGAAAATTTTGGATTATTCCTATTTATTTAAGAGGCCGGTATACTTTTTTTACTCTTTTGCGCAACTTTTTGATACCATATTGGAGCAACAGACAGATTTCATGAAGATAAAGATGCAAAAACAGCATAAAATTAACTTTATTTTATGTTTAATTAATTTTAAAGGTGTATTTTATGTTTAAATAATAAAGTACAAATACTGTATGAATCAACCACCTCGCAAATCAAGCTCTGTAAGAATTGTGCTTTTGGGTATAAAATAATAAAATATATTTATCTAAACTATTCTTCTGCAATACTAATACTTCATTCAATCTTAGCAATTGTAATTAATATGCGTTATTTCATTATTACAGATTTTTACTTTAAAATCGTGACCGGCCTCTTAAAAACTTATTTCTATCATATATATAAATCATTCATTCCAATGCACTGCAATGTTTCGAAGCTTCATATATGAGAACAAACGGAACGATACAAAATTGAATACACACATACAAAGCTACGGTGAAAAGGAAACAAAATTGAAGTGACACAAAACAACTGCTAATATCATAAAGCCTTCATTTAGTTTCCGAATTCGTACAAATATACACAAAGCTAACAAACGAAAGAAAAGTTTACCTATCATAGCTATTTGTACTTTTGTACGTTTCGTACAAATTTTCACGATTTTTAGTATTTTCACACATTATGAAGTTGGAGGTTAGTTGTCAAAGTTTTACTCGATTTAGCCCCATTTTAGTAAATTTATAATACACGAATTTTATTAGGATTTTGATCGTCGACTTATGAGGCACTTATTACATTTCTATCGTTCAACATGAGGGCGACAATACATGTTGCGCGATGACAGTTTCCTTTTCAAAAAGTGGCGTTAGTTCTATCACGTTGATATCGACGCATACATTTATCCAGTCCTAAACTAAAGGACTTCCGGTTGATACTCAAGATGGCGAAGGCGTCTCTTGAATAGTTTTTTGTTTTTTGTTTGCTAAATGTTGTTGAATGTGTAATATTTATAGCTTATTGTGTAGTAAACTAAAGAAGGAGTGTGCAGCTAATGAAGAATTAATCCTGAAACGCGTCTAACCGTTATTAATTAATTACTTGGTTGTCCCTGGATCTCGGCCTCCTGAGAAACTATTTTATCACGTCTTATAGCTATACACTTAATAAATAGCGAGGCCAATTACCGAACAACGTCGCCCAAGTGGCAATATATTATTTATATAAAATATGATATACTGACATATTGATAATTGATATTGGTGACACGCACAATTGTGCAACTCTCGGACAGATACCATTATTTATAAAAGAAGAAGCAGCCCTTAACTAAATATGGATTACTTGTGTACAATACTATTTACCTACCACCTACAATTTCTCCCGCCACACCGGAATTTCTAGATAAATACCCCGCTTTTCTCATTCCCCTTAAACACATTTATGTGAAAACAATTAATGACGTTAATAACAAAAACAGGAACGCCAAACATCCGGCGGCCATTTTATTGTTCCCATAAATCCCTATTACTGGGCCCTTATTTTCGAATCCGCATTAGGAGTATCAAAATTATATGTAAAATGTATTGGTGCATCTGCTTAGGGCCACTTGCACCACACGGGGTTAGACATATAACCCGGAGTTACGCGTTTTTTTGTATGGGATTTGACAGCTTAACTCCGGGTTTTCGGTTAACCCTGGGTGGTGCAACATCACATTTCCATGCTAGACTTTAACGGAACAATAAATATGTGCTTTTAGCACTAACACTCTATTTGCATCGGTGCTGATTATTTCGACACCATTAAGAATTAACGGTGATACATAATCGATCAGCACAGTTTTATCGTTGCAATACGAATACTCACACTAGGATGGGATGGTACGGGGCGGGAAGGGACGATCTGTCAATTTCTATAGAAATTATCACGTGATAGCTCGGAGCCTTCGAATGTCACGTGACGTTTTCTATAGAAACTGACAGATCGTCCCATCCCACCCCGTCCCGTTCTAGTGTGAGTCATCCCTTATAGTGTAAACCGAGCGTACGTTTTTTGTATAAAACTAAGGGTTGTGAAGCGGCAGAACGCATGAGTCATTCACAGATTGCATTTAACTTAGAGTGTTCAAAAGTTTAAATATTCATAGTCGGCTTACATACTGTGTTGAACACAACAGTGCAATATAGATACCAAAAAGTCATACACAAAACGTGTGATTTAATTTAAAATATGTTTTTAAACAAGTTCGTCACGTTTGCGCCAAGGAATTGCTATGACTTACCATATGCTTTATGGTTACTGGGTTTACTCCACATACGGACAGACGGATGGACAGACGGGCTGAACGAAACTATTAGGGTTCCGTTTTGCCATTTTGGGTACGGAACCCTAAAGACTATTGCCATCATAATTACATTAAAATTATAACAAAAACTGATAATTATTTTATTGGTATTAGATAGTCATTTCTGAATAAGGTCCCTATGCGTATTCGTAACTGATTAATTCTCGCTAAACGATAAGGTTCTATTCATTCGGAAAATTCTGATACCGTTTGGATGCTGGACTTTTCGGTGTTTACCTTTCTTTTTATAGGTACCCATAGTCTGCCAAAAGTCAGGTACGTGAGATATGTTATTCAAACATAAAAAAAAATTACCTTGATTTGACCACCATCACACCATCAATAGGTATTAAAATATGATTAGTATTAGTATAATTAGTATGAACTAAAATGTGTTAGTTAGTCAAATGTAAAAATATGGTGGTGCACATCTTACTCAAAAATATGTCCCATAGCACCTTATGCCGCCGGTGTAATAAGAGCGTAGTACCATATTTATGAGTTGTACACGAAATCAAGTCAGGATCAGATAATTCAAGTTCATAATAATTGTGCTCATGGCATGCTACTCCGATCTCCACAAATGAACAACTGCCTGACGCCTGGATTAAGGAATAGAAGCAAACCCATATAAATTCAGCAAAATACTTAAAGCGGGCCATATACGTTCGGAAAATCATCGGACATCGGACATCGGACATCGGGGAATCATTTAAGAGAGGTATGGGCACAGCGGATGCATATCGTTTAGTGTGGTAGGGCACAGCACAACGAATGTCGTCTCGCTCAAATCTGGAGCAGATCCCATCTGGGGAAGTACCTCCACCTTACAGAAAACCGCAGTTAAAAATAACACTAGACCCTACATAGTGTTGTGCTTCTGTTGGTGAGTAAGGTCGCCAGAGTCCGAAGAGTATTCGCTGTGTGTGTTGACAGCTGAGGACCCACGGAGCAAAGCCCTTGGCTCGTTTAGCTGTCAACACAGCGAATCCTCCTTTTTTTTTTAAAGGGTCGGCAACGCGCATGTAACACCCCTGGTGTTGCAGGCGTCCATAGGCTACGGTGACCGCTAACCATTAGGCGGGCCGTATGCTTGTTTGTCATCGTCGTAGTATTAAAAAAAAATCTGCACATTGGGTATGTCCGCCGGGCATCCGCCGGCAAAAAACCATTTGTTTGGCAGATCCGACAGATACGAGTATGCCCAAACGTATATGCACGCTTATGTAGCTCAGTTAGAAGATGGCATGTATCTCAGAGTCGCGAGTTCGAGTCTATCCCGAGGGTTTTCCTTTTATTCTAAAAAACTAGTTACGTATATTTACGTACGCTACGAGAATTGTTTTTGAGAGGCTAGTTCTCCGTCTACTTCGTAACTTTCGATCCTCTTAAACTCGACTTAAAATATTTTGCATACGTCCTCCAGAAAACTTAAGCGACCACCAAGTTCGCAGACTATTAGGTATGTATAATGACGTCACAGCTGAAAAACCAAGGTTAATGGAACATGGAAGTCGTCGTTTGTTTGTACGGAGGGCGTATCATTCTCACAAACACCGTATTGTCAGATGCGACCCGTGGAATTTGGGTCACTCTACTACTCGTCACTAGATAGAGCATGTGACAGACTTGCACTATTTAATCTATTCTGCAACGAATACCGATACATTAACTGTCGAGAACCGGACAGATGAATTTTCTGAAGTTCCTCCAGAAGTCGTAGTAAGTAGAAGTAGATAGATAGATAGATAGATAGAATACTCTTTATTGCACACCTCAGTACATGAGAAAGAAAAAAACATTTACAAGGTACAAACATTTGATTAACACAGAGGCAAACAACAGGCGGTCTTATCGCTAAAAAGCGATTTCTTCCAGACAACCTATATGAACACCCTAGAAGTATATGGGTAGGTAGATCTGCGAAAGATACCAAATTTCTTAGAAAGAACGAAAATGTATATTCATTTTCTGTTTTGTCAAATTATCGAGAATCGGCTGAAATGTAGCGCGTAGTGAACTGCCATTCGGAAATGCTAGGAAAAAGAGAAGATTTTTTAGCCACACAGACAAGGGATGAGGTAGCAAGCAGAAATCATTATTAGCATAATAGGCAATATGGGAAAAAATGCCTGGTCATCGTGGTTTTACTAACGGTTAGATGTTATAGATATTAGGAAATGCAACGGTTTACACGATTTTGTATAGAAAAATCGAGGTTCCGGTTAAAATCGAAGTTTCAGTTAAAACTGAGGTTTCCGTTAATACCGAGGTTTCGGTTAAAACCGAGCTTACTCAATACCAAAAATAACCGACTGCATTTGATCCATGACTTAAATTCCAAGCAATCTTAATGTACTCTGGTTTATACATTTTTCTTTATTACGAGGTCGCGATTAACCAGAACGAGTTTTTTTACATGCTTGCATGTAAATAATAAGCGTAAGTTGTCAGATATGCATCATTATGCACTCTCTAATGAAAAGTAATCTACAGTTCAGCGAAAATTATTGCAAGGCCCTTTTCTATCGATCTGTTGGTTTTAATTGCTCGACTTTTGTTTAGGCTTAACCCACTTAACGCATTTTGATTTATTTCGTTTTTCCCGCCCTTATTGGAAAATATTTCGATACAAAACACCAAAAAAAAAATCGTTTGTAAGGGGTGTTCGTCACTTGTTATTCCTTTGGGCGACGGTACACGCACAGATGTCAAGCTGTTATTGAGAAAATTGAAATTGAAATTAATATTATTATTTACCTACGTGAATTATTTTCTTTTGTTACATTACAACCCAAGACTTATCCACACACCACATCTTTTATAAGGACATACATGTTCATATTTTCAAGACGTTATTCTAACATCAAGCAAAAATGGTCACGTTTTTTCAATTGTAGTGTGTTCCTTTGGCACTCGTAAAATATTCATAAAAATGGCTTCTGTTTTGCTCACTTTGTTACTCTTGTAACCGTAACTAAAACTAAACTAACTAACTAAAGAGACTAATGTGTTTAATTAATATTTCGCGTACTTTCTATTTAACACATTCAGCGTGCGTAGTCGATGTCATGGGGAAATGCGTATGTAACTAAAAGCGCATACAAACAGAGAAACCGATATTGGGTCATAGGCGCTGAATGTATTTAGTGCATTTGTAGAAAAAGTATCTGAACTCGACCCTAAAAACTATACCTGCATTATCATCCTGTTCACGACTATATTCTGTGCACATTACAGTTAAAAAACTAGGTCGATGACTTGGTTTCAGAGAAAAAAAAATAAAAAAAAAAATATGCAATTTTTATTTTTGTCTTTGATTTTCGAGTAATTGCAGAACACTATCTGTTGTATTGATGCTTAAAATGTATGTACTAATTCAAAAGCTATCTAATCAGTAATCACAGTAGGTACCTAAGCAAAAGGTCCAAGCTGAAATAATTTTGCTTCCAAAATATCCTGTTTTTCCTGCAGTACATGTATATTTGTTTTTGTGAACTGGACTGTTACAAGATATATATTTTTGACTCCCACCGTTAAAAAAAACAGAAAGATACTCTATTTCCGTACAAAGTAAAATGTTTTTCCCGATCTCCATATTATCAATACACGTCCGAAAACCAATAAAATGTAAATTTTGTGATACAAAATCAACAAGCGATAAGCGAAATGTTGCCGCCCCTTGTTACGAGATGTCTCATGAATTGAAAATGAACAGTAAGTATTACTTTCTGATGCGATTTCTATTTTCAATATTGATTTTGTTTCAATATTAGGTTCTTGCATAGGTATTGAGCTAAAATGTAAATTATAACTCATGTTATACTTAGATTGTTATAATCTAGTAATCTAAATTAAATTGTATAAACTGTTTTCATCAAAACATCAAACATTGTAAGGGGAGGAGCACTGCTTATCCTGAAGTACAGGCTTGCCTATTCAGGGAGTAGAATCCTAGTTTTAAGGATATTGTACTAAAGGATGTTTTACTAAATAAATATTTGTATTTGTATTTTTGTATTTGTAATGTTTTAATTCTTAAAAACAATCAATCAATCATAATATCAAAATCGGTGCAAACTAAGCTTGGTCTAATTTGATTAATCCCAGGGGCCTTACCGTAACGTAACGTCTTAACGCGATTCAGTTTAGGTTCTTAAATGTGCTCAGAGGCCTTACTGACGTCTTAACGCGATTCAGTTGACGACCTAAACTGAGTCGCTGCCATACAAATAACCTAAATTGAATCACGTTAAGACGTTATAGTAAGGCTCCAGTTGTATCGCAGCGACTCAGTCTAGGTCTTAAACTGAATCGCGTCAAGACTTCATGGTAAGGGCCTAGATCAGATAGTTTTATATATGACGGATATTTTTGTGTAGTTTTCAGGCTTAAGATACAATATTATTTATCCGGTGTCCATTGTTGTTCAGTGGGAGAATGCTCTGGGTGCGTAGCCAAGATGCCAATCGCTCACGCTCAGTCGCTAACGAAAAGCAACTGTCATTGTCACATGTTGGGATAAGGGGAAACGCTCTTAAATTAGTTTACAGCTATCTATGCAACAGAGAGCAGGCTGTGGAAATTGTAAGCTATAACGCTAAAAAAAAACTGTTGTACAAGTACAGTCCTCATTTCAGAAGGTTCTGCTAGGAGTTCCCCAAGGCAGTATTCTCGGGCCACTCCTATTTTTAATTTATCTCAATGAACTTCCAAGTATAATAGATGTACCATGTATTCTTTATGCCGATGATGTTACTCTACTGTTTTCAAAGGAAGATACATTGGAAAACATGCAGGAACATATAAATAGTGTCCTGACAAAAAATATAAAATGGCTTAAAAGTCTTAACCTAAATGTGAATCTGAACAAAACTAAGCTTATACAATTTGGAAATTACAGAACTGTATCAAAATCTCTTGTAGTCACAAATGAGAATGCGTCAATAGATAATGTTAGTCATGTTAATTTTCTCGGTGTTGAAATAGATTCACACTTAAATTGGAAGACATAAACAAAAAGTTTTATAGTAGATGCTACGCTTTATCTATCCTGTCAGAAACCTGTTCGGAGAGTATAGCTATAAGTGCATATTACGGGACAGTCTACCCACTACTTACCTATGGAGTCATTTTTTGGGGCAATTCTGTTGATGTACAAAAAACATTTATATTGCAGAAAAAGTGTTTGAAGACTGTGTTTAGAATGTATTTAGATGATTCACTGCGAACCGTGTTTCGAGAAAAGCGTTTTTTGACCCTTACCGGCATATATATTTTAGAGTTAAGTCTATTTGTTAAAAATAATCCTGAATATTTCACAAAGAGATCATGTAAAGAAAATATTCGATCGCAATATAAATATGATGTAATACTTCCTAAAACTAGTACCTGCATATATGAAAAGAGTGCATTTATATCAGCTATAAATATCTTTAACAATCTTCCTGATGAGATAAAAAGCCTAGAAGGTAATATTTTCAAAAAAACTTTAAAGAAGTTTTTGATAGACCATGTCTTCTACACTACAAAAGAGTTCTATAACTATGCCAATATAAAATAAGTCAAATGTAATAACATAATAAATGTAATATCTTAATATACTTAGATAAGGTTACGATGTAAGAGATTGTATGCCCGAAAGGGTAAAACTGTGGCTACTTTTATAAATGTACCTAGTTATAACTCCTTGTACCTACACAGTTTATGCAATAAATATTTCTGATTCTGATTCTGATTCTAATAAGGAAGAGTGATAGAGAGAGGGAGCTACGATACGTTATTAAGCGTGAGCGATTGGCATCTTGGCTACGCATGCTGAGCGGGGTGCGATGTAGGAGTAGGCTGTTTCACAGATAGGGTTTTGTTTTGAATTTTAGGTTTTTTTATTGTTATTAGTTTTTAATATGTACTGTTTTTGACACTAAGTGTCGGTTTAATCTCATTGTCGGTTCACAAAAAAAAATGGTTGTTTGAATTACCACTATAATAATATTGAATTATTATCACTTTATCAAATTTTGATAAAATTTACTCAAAGTTTGATAAAACTGACTGCTTGGGACTAACCATTTTTAGGCTTCCGTAGTCAACTAGGAACCCTTATAGTTTCGCCATGTCTGTCTGTCCGTACGTCTGCGGCTTAGCTCAGTGACCGTTAGTCCTGGAAAGCTGTAATTTAGTATAAATGTACATATAAACCATGCCGACAAAGTGGTTAAATATAAAGGCGAAATTCTTTTTTTTTTAGGGTAACTCCCATATACGTAAAGGGGAGTGATTTTTTGTAAGTTCCTCTATAGTGACGGACGGTAAACTACGGAACCCTACACTGAGCACGACCCGACATGCTCTTGGCCTGTTTTTTTTTCAGCGTTGTTGTTAAATTTTAATTCCAAATTATCTTTATGGAAGAAGCGTTTTATTGACAGCCGACAATGTGGTAGTTTTATCCTGAAATCGTCACACTCATTGAACTCTTTCTAAAGTAGTCGTTCACACTTCCGCAAACCAATTAGAAGTTTATTTCAGAGAAGCCGGGAAGTTTCAATTAAAGTTCAAGCAATCAATTTTGTATGTCACGCGCATTAAACGACTTTATTCACGAACGCTGCAAAATTAATGCAATGTGGAAGCCTTTTCTTATATTTTAATATATGTACGAGTACGTTAAAATATTGTGTTCACTCTTTTATTTTCGAGCGCAGGTATTTTTTGAATACTCATTTCGTGCATGTCTAAGAAATAGCTACGGAAATAGGTGTACAATATATAGAGCCACGAACCCGCTCTAGTTCGTGTGCCATCATTATTAATTAATACAGGTGCCTGGCAGCTGCTCAGCGGTGGGTGTGACAGTGGTTGTGCAACAAAGGAGTTCTATAAAATTATTAAGGTGTGCAATCTCTAGAGCTCTGAGTTTGGTGTGATATAAAAGCTAATTATGAACTTATTTAATTCAAATATAACATTTCCAGGCATTGAAATTGGGGGAAGAGTACCTAGTGCCAGGTGACGTCCAGGATGCAGTAAAAAGTGGCAAAGTCTTCTCATTTATCCTTAAAAATCGTGTTCGGTGCGCAAATACAGATGCAAATATTCAGTCGATCACCCCGCCAGGCGACAGCAAAGAGCGACAGAGATCACACCCACCGCTGGACAGCTACCAGGCGCCCGGATTAACCTATCGAGTCCCAGGTATTATTACTATAGACTCTATTATTATAGGCATTGAAATGAGCACTGACATCATATGATGACGCTGGGTCTCGACGGGTTAATAAATTACGATAGTATGCACACAGATGAGATTTGTGGCTCTATAAATTGTACACCTATTTCCGTGGCTAACTCTCCGTCTATAGACAATTGAAATTAGCAAACGCATTATTTTGAGCTTCATTTCTGAAGCTGTTAACCACGTGAACGAATCAACGCGATCACGTTGTCTTATTGAATACAATACAAGAACGATATGAGCAACAAAACCTCCTTTGCAGCTCAAAACTAACACAACCTTTATATTGAAATAAGAAAAATAATTGACTATTTTGGCAGTCTGCCTTCATAGTGTCAATAAAAAAAGTTTGACGTATATGATACATTTATGTTTATGAACGCTAATTTCATTCGTAAAAATATTCGATCCTATCAAATTTTATCAAAATTAACTTATGTACAATAGTTGTGTATCATGGCTTCAACAAATTCAAAGAGTGGTAAAAAAAATGTTGCTCTATCTCGTGAAATTGTAAAAAATCTGTATAACTATTTTAGGAAAGACGCTAATTTATTTAAAAAATAAGAAAGTAAATATTATCAAAAAAAATTATACACAAGTGTAGCTTCAATAAATAATGAATGTTCAAATTCATATCGCTTCTGCATAATACATTTCTTAGGTCTACCGGTTAGTAATGTCATCTTGGCAGGTGCTATACATTGCGTTTATGATACTTCAAATTGAATGCTACCTAAAAGCAATCGCTGTAATGTATTTCGTGTCATTTCCGTCTCCGGATTTAGGCCCGAGACCCGAGAAAAGCCGAATGGTTAACTGATTTTAATTCTATTGTATATATAAATTTAACATGAAAATTATATGTACACAGCACAAATCAAGGAGCAAAGCCAAGATGCCAATCGTTAACGCTCAATCGCTAACGTAACGCAACTGTCATCGTCAAACTAATAAGGAAGACAGGAAGAGTGATAGAGACAGATAACTACGCTACGATATGAAGCGTGACCGATTGGCATCTTGGCTACGCGCGTAGATCACACGATATCAATAGTGCAATTATATTTTTCTTCAACTAACAAGCCTGCGTTGAGGTTATTGCAGATGATAACAGTTTATCAAGTTTTTGATACATAAACTTAAACCCATAGTCGGGTAGATCGCAAGTAAGTTTGGCGCATCCAGTAATGTATGACAAAAATATAAATTAAAGTTCTAATAAATATCTGAGTATTCCGAGTTATAAATTAGATAACATTTTTCGAAAAAAATATATAAAACCAACAACCAAAAACAAACTTAAAAGCATATGCATATTAAACGATTATTTTTAAGCAGATATATCTGCGACCCAAACCAAACCAAACCAAATTTCTTACAGAGAAACGAAAAGTGGAAAAATTCATGATGATTTTCTTGCGGTAGCTAGATGTTGCTAACCGTCCCCCTAAGGTGCATAGGTACGAGGGACATGGTGAAGAAAATCGGGGCCATGGATGTGGTCTCGATAACTCAGTTGGCAGAGCTATGGGTGTGCATCCCACAGTCACGGGTTCGAGTCCCGCCTGAGGTCATCAATTTTTCCACTTTTCCCGTCTAAGAAATCTATGCAAAATCTGAGCCAATCTGACTATTCCGAATGCACTCTATCTGTATTCTAGGAAATTTCCGATATCATGTTAAAAATTCCAAAATATGAAACCAGATCAAACTTAAAAGAAAATCTATGCATAAGAATACCTCAATCAGTTCTACATCATGTCCAAGTTTCTTTCAGTTTCTCTGAACTCCGTACCGGACCGTCAAACTTGGGAGGTAACAATTTCCCTGGTGCTAAAATTATATTTTCATTAGATTGATTATTTTTTTTACATTGAACTTGGTCGGACACACTACCTAGAGGATAGGGCGCGCTACCGGTAATGATTTTGTACGAAAGAACCTATGTCCATACAAGATCAAAAGTTTATATAGATGTAATAGTACATTGTGTATTAAGGGCGAAAGAAGAAATTACAAACGAATGTGAATTTCATTTTAGCACGAGTTCGTAATTCTTGTACCGCCCCTGATACATACAGTGTGTAACTACCGCCCCCCCCTCTCTAAATTATACACTAAATAAACTTCCCCTTAAACTACCCATATGTACCCCACTTACAACTACTAATTTGGCCTTGTGATCTCTAGTGGTGGACTCTTTAATGTTGTGAACCGTAATAACGCATGATTCTTTAAAAGAAAAAACTGGCTCATATTACGTGCTCCTTTATCCCGAGTTTATTTTGTTATCCCTAATGAAACAATTTATGAAGGATAATGATTTAACTACTCATTAACATTGAAATTATTAATCTAAATAAAATATGGCAAATAAAAGAGAAATCAAACAAATATATAAGAAAATATCTTGAATTAGAACATTGATTTGCCCATAAGATCGCTAGTGTATGTAAAACCCATGTGGTAACCGCTAATAGTATCCGAAATCTTTTTCGCGTAGTAGAATGGAGTCATATATTGAATAATCCTAAATAAACTTAAAATTAAATACATAAAAACCTATTGTTATGTTATGTCAAGTAGAATCCTATGTATGTCTAGTCAGTGTGTCCTTTCAGAGACATTCTAATAAGAAAAGTCCCCTTTTAATGAATAATGAAATTAATTAATTATATTAATTAAAATGATTTATTTTAATGGGGTTAAGCTGACGCCCCTCCTCCGCGCCAGTCCGTATTCATCAGACCACTTGCTGGACAGAATTCCGCCCCATGCCTGCATATGGTGTTTCCTTATATGTTCTGAAGGAACTATTTTAAGAGGACAACAAAGGGACCGTTATCATAGCCAAATACTGGTAGTTAACAGT
Organism: Lathronympha strigana; assembly: GCA_949128165.1. NCBI lineage: Eukaryota > Metazoa > Arthropoda > Insecta > Lepidoptera > Tortricidae > Lathronympha > Lathronympha strigana. The sequence goes on along the minus strand of OX421907.1, from coordinate 4,714,545 downwards.
AGTATTTATAATATACTAACTGCTAAGAGAAGCAGGATCTTTTCTTTATAAAAATAAAGCAAAGGATTCTATATGTCTTTATTAATATATTGTGAGTTATTTAAATATTGGTTTGTTCCCACAATATTTTATTCTACCAGTAGAGCAGAAAAGGACCAAAACATATAAAGTCATTGCAAATAAGTTGTGTTTGTCAATCGCGTCATAAATAAAAATATGTAAGATAGTCCTAACCATCCCTAACCCAACTTTATAATATATTACTAGAACCTATGAACCCAATACTAACAACTGAGCTTTAAAATACAACAAATAATTAGGTACTCTAATAAAGAAGGCGTCAATTTGAGCAAAATCCTTTACCCAAATTGACTATCTCAATGTACTGCTTCGCCTGACATTGATCCCTACTCACAGTGTACTGCTCAGCCTGACACCATGGCCCTATATACAAAGCATTCTACTATCTGAGAATGGATTGTATACCTATCTCTCAAAATATTAGTAATATCATAAAACCAGATTTCAAAGCTCAGCCTCCTCTCTCACATTAGGAGACCAGGAAATGAATATGAAAATAGTTAATTATTCCAACAAAGTCACAAAGGTAACTGGCTAATAGAGTTGCAAATATAAAAGGGTGTTTCATCATCATCATTATCTGATGATGGAGATGGTTAAAAGAGTAAAAAAATTGTATATTAGACGACCTATTTCCCTTGCAAAATGTGTACCTAGTCCGGCTACCCCTTTCCCTAATCTAGTATCTCTAAAACAGGAGTCGTTCTTACCATAGACTACCTGTTTCCGAGCATACGTAAAGTGTATCCCTACTCTAATTAAAGCTCAAGTTCGGCGGGCAATTCCGAAGTTGTAACTATAGCCGCGTATAGTCAACTCCCTCTTTCCATCCCGTAGGATATGGTGGGAAAGATAAGTTGGATCCCTACTGGTGTATATGAAATAACATGATATATAAATATACTTAATAAGACTACAAGGCTTCAACTACAGCTTGCCAGAAATGAGTGTGGATCACCCACATCGTTAACTCGGAAATATGTAACGCTCACTCTGATCAAAAGCTGCTGGGCATTGAAAACCAGGGAGAATCCATCCTCTTCAGGTGAGAGGATGCCAGACACCTCCATGCCTGGTGGCGAGTCCCAAGTTAATATTTTTGTCACCGTTAGGTAATATGAACTTGGTAGACAGGCTGTTAACCCATCTCGATAGTATTGCTGGCTAAAAACACTTTAAATTTGAAGTTAATTTTAAGTTAGATTAAGCAAAATTCCGAGACTAGATCCTATAAGAACTTTTGATTCTTACAATATCTAGCTCATAAACAATTACTAATAATTTAAACACAAAAATTAACACAATTAACCAGCGTTAACTACCACTCTGACGCTGAGTACCGAAAAACCAGATAATTAAAGGTAAGAAGAAATATCCCTGAAGCAAGCACCACAATCCAGTAAAATTCATTAACAATAAAAATCACTAAACTAAGGCACAAGCTCCATAGATTCTCAACCCACCAGCAATCCTCCAGAGATCCAGACCCACTGACTTTTTGTTGTTGAATGACCCTGATTCCAATTTTCCACCTCCTTTTATAGCTTCAAAGTGGCGACCGTTCTAGCGACCGTTTTAGCGACCGTTCTGGCGACCGACGACCGTTCTAGCGACCGTTTTGGCGACCGTTCTGGCGACCGGCGACCGTTCTAGCGACCATTCTAGCGACCGTTCCAGCGACCGTTTCAGCGACCGTTTCAGCGACCGTTCTAGCGACCGGCGACCGTTCTAGCGACCGTTCTAGCGACCGGCGACCGTTCTAGCGACCGTTCTAGCGACCGGCGACCGTTCTAGCGACCGTTATAGCGACCGGCGACCGTTCTAGCGACCGTTCTAGTGACCGGCTACCGTTCTAGCGACCGTTCCAGCGACCGTTCTTGCGACCGTTTCGGCGACCGTTCTAGCGACCGTTCTAGCGACTGGCGACCGTTCTAGCGACCATTATAGCGACCGGCGACCGTTCTAGTGACCGGCGACTGTTCTAGCGACCGTTCTAGCGACCGGCGACCGTTCTAGCGACCGTTCTAGCGACCGTTATAGCGACCGGCGACCGTTCTAGCGACCCGCTACCGTTCTAGCGACCGTTATAGCGACCGTTCCAGCGACCGTTTCGGCGACCGTTCTAGCGACCGTTCTAGCGACTGGCGACCGTTCTAGCGACCATTATAGCGACCGGCGACCGTTCTAGTGACCGGCGACTGTTCTAGCGACCGTTCTAGCGACCGGCGACCGTTCTAGCGACCGTTCTAGCGACCGGCGACCGTTCTAGCGACCGTTCTAGCGACCGGCTACCGTTATAGCGACCGTTCCAGCGACCGTTTCGGCGACCGTTCTAGCGACCGTTCCGGCGACCGTTTTAGCGACCGATTTAGCGACCGTTCTAGCGACCGTTTCAGCGACCGTTTTAGCGACCGTTCTAGCGACCGGCGACCGTTCTAGCGACCGTTTTGGCGACCGTTCTGGCGACCGGCGACCGTTCTAGCGACCATTCTAGCGACCGTTCCAGCGACCTTTTTTTTTTTTTTTTTTTTTTTTTTTTTTTTTTTTTTTTTTTAAATAAGTGAACTTAATATTCTTAATTCATTTGATTTACTGTTAACTTTAACTTAATAAAATTTTGGTAAAAATGTAGAAGAAAAACATAACATCTGAATGGCTAGAATGATACACTCAGAAGACGACCCAGCGTTCAGTTACAATCGCCCCCGATTTAAATAGCGCAAGAAGACGCTGTAGAGCGTCTGATGAGATATTTCAATCTAAACTCTAACTTTGTCGGCTTCATTTTTCCCATATTAAACAAAAGAAAAACATCGGAATGACTAATCAATTTTCATAGATTTCCCCCATTGGAATGATACACTCAGTAGACGACCCAGTGTTCAGTTACAATCGCCCCCGATTTAAATAGCGCAAGAAGACGCTGTAGAGCGTCTGATGAGATATTTCAATCTAAACTCTAACTTTGTCGGCTTCATTTTTCCCATACTAAACGTGTGGTGTGTTTTCCCAATATAAAGTGGCAGAAAATGATGTAGCATTAAAATTTGGCTTAACAGAATTATGACAATGACCACGAATACCTTTCCCCATGGATCCTCGCTTTGCTTGAGATACCGGGCTGTGGTTCCCGATAGACTGCTAATCAGTCCGCATTACGCACTTCTAAACCAGACGCAGTGGTATGCCTCCTGTCTATACCCTGGTCCGAACTCCATACATTGCACACGGATTTTAGAAAGCTCGCAAAGACTTCCCACCACAAAACGGATCACCACTTGTCCTTTTTCCTTCCAAGACAGGTTCCGAGCATTCTGTAGTCAGAACCAAACTCCACCAAAAAAATTTTGCCTCACCACAACGACCACAAAATCTTGGTGCATGTTCCATACTTCAAATGAAAAGGAATTTGGCCCTTAAGCTCATTTTGTGTTGTTTTTTTTTTTCATTCACAATGACAAGCTTAAAGTTTTACAATGGTACCAGTGTCTAGAGATAAAAACCCAATTTAGTTAAATAATTAGTGTGTCGAAGTGTGTCATGGTTTTTTTTTTATATATAAGTAAGACACAATTACAACTTAGTCTTCAATCTGTTTTATCACAAGATTGTGTTGCATCTAAGTATGGTAAGTTTTTGTAAAGGAACATCAAGTAAAAAAATGAATATGTAAAGTTGTAAACTGGAAAATGTAAATAATTAGGTCTAGATCTAGATTATTTATGGCCCAGTTTGTACCTATTGTATGCCAAATATCTTTCACTCAAAAATGGGGTGTGTGCTACTGTGGCCTTCATACCTTGTAATGTAGTGGTCAATAAAAACTACTCTTAAAATGAGTCGAATTCTATAAAGAATTTTAACCTAACCGATAAGTTTTTTATTGACCAGTTGTATTACCCTCCCCCCCCCTTTTTATATTCCCCAGCAAACACCGACAAACTTAGTTTGATTACACACTAGCCCTGTCTATTTGCTTCAATCCTTTTATGCTTTATACCACATCCATGTAATTGTCACGCAAAAACAATTAAGCTACTTGCAACTCAAGCATCATACAAAACATTCATAGTTTTTAAACTTGCATACACTCTTATATTCATTCATCCTTCCTCAAACTCTTTTCCATACCTATTTCCACAGATAGTCAAAGCTTTCATGTGTAATCAAAAAATATTAAAAATAACAAACAGGATTTAGGAAACTAAACTAAACCCAAAAATATTAACCCCTCCTCTAAATTATTTATTTACCTCTTTATTATATGTGATATACATTTTAATTATTTTATCTATTTTACCACTTGTCAGTTATTATTTGAAATGTTCAAACTATTTTTTTCCTGACATGACTTCAAAATATAGTTGAGTGCAACACAAGTAGTGAAGGAAAACCTCTCCTTATATACAGTATGTCATGATATGATTGCTCTAGAATTTTTCTCTCAAGTTATCTAAATATCTACTGTATTTTTTTTTTAAATTAGTATGTTAAACATGAAGGTAACCATGTAAAATAGGCACTATGGATGTCGATTTGCGGAAAAAAAAAACCCAAGATAAACATGAAGGTTGCCAGGAAAAACCAGATGTAAGTTGTCACCGATCGATACATTTAAAACCCAGAAAGAAAGTCCATCCATATCCAGCAGTGAACCCCTTATGATTGATCATGAAGATTACATAAATAAATGGTAAGTAGTATACTGAAATTTCTAAATAAATAGTTTTAATATTGCCTATTTTTTTTTGTAATGGAAGATAAAGTTGTCCTGAATTTTTTTATGTACTTACATTTTACTTTATGTTTAGGAACATTTTTACTAAGTTATTTCCAATGCCAATATATGAACAATGTATCACTATTTATGTATTGAACATAAAAATCAGCTTAGCTTTCATTGTCTTCTAGTTTCCATCCTCATCCCCAAACTCATGTATGTCAAGTGAAGATAAATTAAATACTCTTCACTGGTCACTAATTTATAATAGAATAATGTTTAAAACTCAAAATAATGGTAAACATCAGACAAACTGGTCATTAACAAGTGAACCAAGCAATTAATGTTGTATATCCATTCAACACAACTTCTCTATAACATTCAAACAGAATAGATTCCGAAGTTTAGGCTATGATTAATTTTGATTTAGGGATAACATAAATATCGGTATAATTAATGGTATGATAATTATTACAATAGATCCTACTTGATATACAAAAAGATGATTAAAATCAGACTACAATCTCTCAGAATATTTGATTCATTGAAAGACAAATTTACCTAAAAATTGAGAAGTGTTGAATAAATTGATTTAACATAGGTTTTGTTAAAGTATAAGACACTTGTCTTATAGATTTGAAAACTTAAATTCTACTAGAACTATGTTGACATACACTTACCAAAAACATCATTATCCAAGGTATAATTTTACCTAGGTACATACTCCACACTTTCACTTATTTTCACTACTCTCTGAAATGCATTTTCCATCATAAAGACATCACTTTAGAGTAAATATGTAAGTACGATTTCCGAAATGAACCGATTGCTCCATTACACCGTAAAATCTCTCATTTTGAATGAAGATACTCGCGAAAAGAAAATCCTCTCAGTACTTGTTCCGCATTTTAGTAACGTAATACAATACTAAAACTCTTAATAAAATAACAACTAACTTCGGTAAATACTTATAAACAACTTTTTGATAAGAAACCGCGATCGTAGTCTAACCAAATTTCAAACCTTTACTGACAGTCTGACATTGACAATGCTGACACTGACAGCGAGTCAGCGACAAGGGACGTTCGAAAACACTGTATGAACCTCACCTTCACTATCTAAAATAAATTTCTGTCCAAAGTAATAAAAAAACGAATCCTGAATGGGAAAAGAAATCATAACATTACTTTTGTTAAATTACGTAGGATCGGTTTTAATAAGTCTTCTAAATTTTTTATGTTGCTGTCCTTTCTCGATACATTTAAATTTAGCTGAATTGAAAATACATAATTTAAAATAATGAAAAACAACTAAAGCTTCACGCACTCAACATGTTATTAAACGTTATTCATGTACTTATTCAGTTATATTTATAACACAATATCTCAAATATTAAACTATCTGCCTTGCTTTTATTCATATAGCTAACGAACGAAAATTCCAACTATCAACCTTAGCCCATTTCTTTCACATCTATGCAAGAGTAAGCGAAATGCACTACTATTAATATGAATTATAATACTATTACTTAACTGTATATACGTCTGTCTTTTACTCATCCGAAAATATACAAATCAAATCATTCTTCTCTTTTTAAGTAATGGCCTCCGTCCGAGAGCCGGACAATCCCGCCAGTGTCACCCATCAACATCATTACAATATTATTTACAATATTATATACAAAAGAATAGTATATTGCCACTTGGGCGTCGCTATTCGGCAATTGACCCCGCTAAATGTTAAGTCCACAACTAAAAGACTTATGGCATTATTCATAAACGCACCTCAACAACAGCTTAGCCAAACGATTGTTTGTCCCTATCTGTCACTTTGACAATCGCGTTTGTCAAAATGGGAGAAAACACAATCTAACTAAAGCTTCCGTTAACTTTTTCATGAATAAGGCGGTTAAAATATAGCTTCTCAGGAAGCCAAGATCCCGGGACTGCCGCTTGGTGACTAATGAAGTGACTGAACTCGTTTCAAGATGATTTGTTCATTAGCTGCAAACTGCTTCGCTAGTTTACTGCACAATCAGCCATCAACATTCCACATTAAACAACATTTTGCAAACAAAATACCAAAAAAATATTCCAGAGACGCCATCGTCATCTTGAGTAACAAACGACAATCTTCCCCGCATAGTAGGTATGGCAGACTTTTTTTTTTTCCAGCAAATAGCTGTCATGGCGTTGGCGGCTCCTGTCTAAATGTCTAAATGCTCTAAGACCCGATGTGTTTACCTTAAGTATAAATTGCCGTTCATCTACGTTGGATAAAAGGTAAGTCAATTTTTGCTATTTACATGGTTTTATTTTATTTAAGTACCTAAGCTTAGAAATAAATAACTGAATGAAACAAATTCATACTTTAAAATGAATATCCACTCGTCTGAACGTTCCTTTACGAAAACATAGATAAAACAGATAGCATATAATGGTGCCTCTACATGCTTTGTGTGAATCGCATGTGTTTTCTCCTTTCTGATGTCAATTTCCAACCCTATAAATGACATACTATTAACCAGTCACTATCCTATTCTCAAAATCCATTAATTCGAAATAGATTACAACAGTAATTTCTGACTTATTGTCTCTAGTTTTAATTCAGACAATTACCAATACAAACTTTTCGCAAAAGTGTATAGTACCCCTTAAATTTTAAAAACTTACAACGTCAATGGTCTAAGTTGGCGCGATTTTAAACGACTCGGCATTTTTTCTATCGTCTTAGTTTTATTGAACTTAAGTACTAAGTAGCTTATTTTAATGTTAAATTTAACATATAATTAATAAGCAATGTTGCGTGATTCATACTAAGTTTATTTATCCTACAACGAAAGAGTTTTATCTATCTACAAGTGCCATGAACTTCTGACAAAAAGGTACTAAAGATTCTTACAATGTTTGATTTTCTTTTCTCGTACCATATTTGCTTTCTTTCTAACGTGTAATGTTTATACAAAAATCTAAACTCTAATTCAGCAATTTAATACAGAACAAAAATACGTACTACATACAAATGTATAGGTTAAATTGTATCTGGCGATTGTACTTTCAAAGTCATATCTTGTATGAAAATTAGCCTGTATAAAGTTAAATTTCACGTAGAATGCTTTATCTTATAGTACATTAGCCTATTCAAATAAAATACTCTACTTTTGATAAATGGAAGGCTACCAAAATAGTGACATGACACAGGTACTAATTGTAGGAAAATACACAATGTGTAATAAATCCTATAACAATTGTAATGGAATACGCCCCCTCTACTTTTATTCCTTTATCAATTACTTACTTGAGTATGAACATGACAACTGTTTGTCTTTCCTATTTAAAGTAGGGACAACTACATTGATATCTTTGAAAAGTACTAAGATTGAGTAACTACAGCTAATCTGCTATTACTGATTTTATCCGAACTAAAATGATTATTGATGTAAATACTGAAGAGAATTTATGCAATTTGAAACCAATACTAAAATTTCCTTGCATAATGCATATGCTCAAGTTATGATCTTGTTTATAATGTTTCCCTTTTCTACTTTCAGAATTTCAAAGCAAAAATGACTGAAAACATAAGAGAAATCTTATTGAACATAATTTTTATCTGCCTACTGATTTCTAATGGAAACAAAAAATAAGGTATGTGCAAACTGGTACTAATTCAATAAAGGCATGTTAACTATATTCTAATGGTTTGCAATAAAAATCCATAGTACTACCCTAAACTGAACCTTAAATCTTTAGTGAGTCTCCAGTCTCCATAATAAAACTACTTTGTATTTTTAACCGGAATGAATATAAGATTGATTCGTTTTTTAAGAAGAATCCTTTTAGTATATTGAATGTTAATTCCAACCCTTATTTCATTTTATTTCTAAATGTATGTAATGAAATTATTTATTTTAGCTCCGCACTGGCAGTTGTCTGCATTAAAAGAAACTAATGAACAAAAACAATACCAGATGTGACCTGCTTTATAAGAAAAAGGTAATTATGCATATTGTTCTTAGTTTCATGGTATTCAATTGATCCAATTTTTCTAACTCTGAATATGTCTAAATCGGAATGGTGTAACTAATTTAGTTATTTATGTGAAAGAATTTGGATTCGGTTGGAATTCAATGGATATGTTCGTTATCTGTGCTTTAGAACAAGCAGTTAAAAGTTCAAAGGTGATAAGATGCGATTGACAAGCCGACACAAGATAACATTTTTATTTATTTATTACAAAGTATGAAATGTGTTGAAAGATCATTTGATATCAAATTTTGACTTTGAATGTGAGTCAAAACTAACTTATGAAATTGCACCCGGTCAAACCCTTACATACATTGTCAATTTGTCATGCAATATACATTTCCTAACAATTTTTTTAGAAAATAAACCTTATGTAGGTGCATGTAAGTCTACTTTGCCCTGTGTACTGAGATCCTCATATCAGTAATTGAACAACCGGAAGAAATATATATTTATAAAAATAATCCAGCATAATTTACATTGTGTTACATAATGAGCACAATTCCCGTCCATAATGTTAATAAATAAAATAATAACATTGAAGTGTATAATTTTTATTCATTTGTTTTTTTTTCAAAATATTCGATTTACATGATATTCACTTCTGATCATAAATATCCTTCTCTCTTGATATGATAAAATCGACCTCCCTTTGCTCCGTCCTTTTTGTAACTTGTGTTCCAACCTCTACACAAATTGTATGTTCTTCTCTTCTCAGTCATGACATTATTTCTTCACTAATGATTTCTAATTTCCAGATGTTATATCATTGAAACTCAAAATTCGGCACTGTTCTTGAAAATCGAAGTTCCTCAAACAAGACATCACCCATCTGCGTATAAAAAAAATGTAAGTAGTACAAATGTAATTTCTAAACATATTTTAGATAATTCATTATTAATAAATAAAAATAAAAAACTTGCCTTTAGTCAACTGCAGTTCTCCCTCCAATATCGTTTTTTCGAACCAGCACAATTCCTATTTTTATCAAAACTGCTTTCCAAAATTTATAAATGTTACAGGCATGAAAATGCCACTAACCGCGAAGTTAACAAATGATGATTTTGTTTATATTTTTCAGATGCTGAGTTACCGGTTCTAGCGGTCAATAGAAATCAAGAATTCCTTTTCTACAAGCTCAACCCAGCGTGATGGACAACCTAGTTTTAGACTCAAGGCTAAGTTCAATCGTCTTGGTCCGACTGTATTGAAAAATGTTGAACCCTTAGAATATGGTATTATTTTTAAATGAATCTTAGTTTTAATTATTACTTAACTATTTATGTACCTATGTATGTATGGACATACAAACAACATACGTTCAACCGACCGTTAATCACAAAATCAAACAACTGATGTTCTAAGTCTCTTTTTTATCAATAATAGATCTAGATAAGGAACCATAGTTTCACAATTTTTTTATCCGTTGTCCTTAGTTGCTTGGCTTGTATATTGTCAATTTCTCAAAGAATACCTAAGTCAAATACAAAAAAAAAATGACAAATATTGTCCGTTACAAACGGGAATCGAACCCGCGACTAACTTACTGCTCACCTCGCCATCTTCCATACAATGTAAACTATAATTGTAATCATAAACCGCTGTTACACTCTAACTTGACACATATATTGTTGAGTCAGGAATCGAACCTTGAACTCATGTACGCTCGCGCCCCCTGTAATCGTATTGTAACCTAGAACTTAAGTTATTTTGGTACTCTACTTCAAATTTAAACAATAGCTTAAGTAACCTTCCATACGTTGAAACGGAACTCGAACTCGCAATTATTTGTAAATCTGTTAATACCGTAATGGAAGTTTTATCTGTTTACCGTTACGTAAGCAAAAATAAGGTAAATAAACCATCACAAACATCATCATCGTCAACACCCGCTTCCTCTATTCCTTAACTCGCGATATTTAAAAATGTAATCCGAGAACTAGTGTATGCATAGTAGAATATGATAAATTCTCATGACTGAATAACTGTATCTACACATGATTATAATTTCTTTGAATATATTCGCATTCTGCAATGATTTTCGACTGAAATGACAATATTTTCATAAGAAATGTATTTACACTTTGATACCTACTGTATACTATAAATGCATCAGCCTAAAGCTCTTATTTCCAAAACTGTGTTATCAAACAGACCCAATATTCCTTGTAATCCAAGTAACACGCTAATATGATGATAATAACTGCATTTGTGATAATGAAATGCGTTGAAGCTCTGAAATTAATTAATGCCGCTATTTGACGCTAGATGGCCCCGTACGCCCCCGTTAGAATTATTTAGAACATATACGCTAGCAACTAGAGTTGACGCTAGATGGCACTGTCATAATAATTTGAGTAGCTTAGTTATAATTTTAATGAATGATGATAAAACATTTCAACTGAAAAGTAACTCAATAATTAATTTTATTTTGTTTCCTTCTTTTTTAAGGCACGAGTCGCAATCATCAGTACGAGGTACAAATGAACAGAAAGATGAGAGAAACGAAAGGAGTAACTCCAAGATGAAGGCAACTTATAAATATATAATTGTATACGTTTAGCGATAATCGTGAAACAGCTGTAACTATCTGAAATAAATATTTTATTGGTTTTTGTTTCATTACAATAACATTGCAAACAGTAGGTCATATGTAGCTAACTAACAGAAAATAAAAGTTTTCGATGTGTTTGTTTCATTATAGTCGGAGTAAAGACATAGTATGGAGGATAGAGCACGCAACAAACCAGTTTAAACCATCCATTTTCACGACAACAAATGGAGCTAATGGCCATGGAGTAACTCCTAGTTTACAAAGCTGTAAAACAGGCGTCAACCCACGGTCATCAGCCCATCTAAATTGCTATTGACTACCTAAATACGTAAAACCTGGTAAGCAGATACTTAATATAACTTGTAAAATTACAAGTTACATTAATCCTGGTCACGGCACCAAATGTAACTACCGCCCCCCCCTCTCTAAATTATACACTAAATAAACTTCCCCTTAAACTACCCATATGTACCCCACTTACAACTACTAATTTGGCCTTGTGATCTCTAGTGGTGGACTCTTTAATGTTGTGAACCGTAATAACGCATGATTCTTTAAAAGAAAAAACTGGCTCATATTACGTGCTCCTTTATCCCGAGTTTATTTTGTTATCCCTAATGAAACAATTTATGAAGGATAATGATTTAACTACTCATTAACATTGAAATTATTAATCTAAATAAAATATGGCAAATAAAAGAGAAATCAAACAAATATATAAGAAAATATCTTGAATTAGAACATTGATTTGCCCATAAGATCGCTAGTGTATGTAAAACCCATGTGGTAACCGCTAATAGTATCCGAAATCTTTTTCGCGTAGTAGAATGGAGTCATATATTGAATAATCCTAAATAAACTTAAAATTAAATACATAAAAACCTATTGTTATGTTATGTCAAGTAGAATCCTATGTATGTCTAGTCAGTGTGTCCTTTCAGAGACATTCTAATAAGAAAAGTCCCCTTTTAATGAATAATGAAATTAATTAATTATATTAATTAAAATGATTTATTTTAATGGGGTTAAGCTGACGCCCCTCCTCCGCGCCAGTCCGTATTCATCAGACCACTTGCTGGACAGAATTCCGCCCCATGCCTGCATATGGTGTTTCCTTATATGTTCTGAAGGAACTATTTTAAGAGGACAACAAAGGGACCGTTATCATAGCCAAATACTGGTAGTTAACAGTAGTATTTATAATATACTAACTGCTAAGAGAAGCAGGATCTTTTCTTTATAAAAATAAAGCAAAGGATTCTATATGTCTTTATTAATATATTGTGAGTTATTTAAATATTGGTTTGTTCCCACAATATTTTATTCTACCAGTAGAGCAGAAAAGGACCAAAACATATAAAGTCATTGCAAATAAGTTGTGTTTGTCAATCGCGTCATAAATAAAAATATGTAAGATAGTCCTAACCATCCCTAACCCAACTTTATAATATATTACTAGAACCTATGAACCCAATACTAACAACTGAGCTTTAAAATACAACAAATAATTAGGTACTCTAATAAAGAAGGCGTCAATTTGAGCAAAATCCTTTACCCAAATTGACTATCTCAATGTACTGCTTCGCCTGACATTGATCCCTACTCACAGTGTACTGCTCAGCCTGACACCATGGCCCTATATACAAAGCATTCTACTATCTGAGAATGGATTGTATACCTATCTCTCAAAATATTAGTAATATCATAAAACCAGATTTCAAAGCTCAGCCTCCTCTCTCACATTAGGAGACCAGGAAATGAATATGAAAATAGTTAATTATTCCAACAAAGTCACAAAGGTAACTGGCTAATAGAGTTGCAAATATAAAAGGGTGTTTCATCATCATCATTATCTGATGATGGAGATGGTTAAAAGAGTAAAAAAATTGTATATTAGACGACCTATTTCCCTTGCAAAATGTGTACCTAGTCCGGCTACCCCTTTCCCTAATCTAGTATCTCTAAAACAGGAGTCGTTCTTACCATAGACTACCTGTTTCCGAGCATACGTAAAGTGTATCCCTACTCTAATTAAAGCTCAAGTTCGGCGGGCAATTCCGAAGTTGTAACTATAGCCGCGTATAGTCAACTCCCTCTTTCCATCCCGTAGGATATGGTGGGAAAGATAAGTTGGATCCCTACTGGTGTATATGAAATAACATGATATATAAATATACTTAATAAGACTACAAGGCTTCAACTACAGCTTGCCAGAAATGAGTGTGGATCACCCACATCGTTAACTCGGAAATATGTAACGCTCACTCTGATCAAAAGCTGCTGGGCATTGAAAACCAGGGAGAATCCATCCTCTTCAGGTGAGAGGATGCCAGACACCTCCATGCCTGGTGGCGAGTCCCAAGTTAATATTTTTGTCACCGTTAGGTAATATGAACTTGGTAGACAGGCTGTTAACCCATCTCGATAGTATTGCTGGCTAAAAACACTTTAAATTTGAAGTTAATTTTAAGTTAGATTAAGCAAAATTCCGAGACTAGATCCTATAAGAACTTTTGATTCTTACAATATCTAGCTCATAAACAATTACTAATAATTTAAACACAAAAATTAACACAATTAACCAGCGTTAACTACCACTCTGACGCTGAGTACCGAAAAACCAGATAATTAAAGGTAAGAAGAAATATCCCTGAAGCAAGCACCACAATCCAGTAAAATTCATTAACAATAAAAATCACTAAACTAAGGCACAAGCTCCATAGATTCTCAACCCACCAGCAATCCTCCAGAGATCCAGACCCACTGACTTTTTGTTGTTGAATGACCCTGATTCCAATTTTCCACCTCCTTTTATAGCTTCAAAGTGGCGACCGTTCTAGCGACCGTTTTAGCGACCGTTCTGGCGACCGACGACCGTTCTAGCGACCGTTTTGGCGACCGTTCTGGCGACCGGCGACCGTTCTAGCGACCATTCTAGCGACCGTTCCAGCGACCGTTTCAGCGACCGTTCTAGCGACCGGCGACCGTTCTAGCGACCGTTCTAGCGACCGGCGACCGTTCTAGCGACCGTTCTAGCGACCGGCGACCGTTCTAGCGACCGTTATAGCGACCGGCGACCGTTCTAGCGACCGTTCTAGTGACCGGCTACCGTTCTAGCGACCGTTCTTGCGACCGTTTCGGCGACCGTTCTAGCGACCGTTCTAGCGACTGGCGACCGTTCTAGCGACCATTATAGCGACCGGCGACCGTTCTAGTGACCGGCGACTGTTCTAGCGACCGTTCTAGCGACCGGCGACCGTTCTAGCGACCGTTCTAGCGACCGTTATAGCGACCGGCGACCGTTCTAGCGACCCGCTACCGTTCTAGCGACCGTTATAGCGACCGTTCCAGCGACCGTTTCGGCGACCGTTCTAGCGACCGTTCTAGCGACTGGCGACCGTTCTAGCGACCATTATAGCGACCGGCGACCGTTCTAGTGACCGGCGACTGTTCTAGCGACCGTTCTAGCGACCGGCGACCGTTCTAGCGACCGTTCTAGCGACCGGCGACCGTTCTAGCGACCGTTCTAGCGACCGGCTACCGTTATAGCGACCGTTCCAGCGACCGTTTCGGCGACCGTTCTAGCGACCGTTCCGGCGACCGTTTTAGCGACCGATTTAGCGACCGTTCTAGCGACCGTTTCAGCGACCGTTTTAGCGACCGTTCTAGCGACCGGCGACCGTTCTAGCGACC
The DNA here is from genome assembly GCA_949128165.1 of Lathronympha strigana. NCBI lineage: Eukaryota > Metazoa > Arthropoda > Insecta > Lepidoptera > Tortricidae > Lathronympha > Lathronympha strigana. The sequence goes on along the minus strand of OX421907.1, from coordinate 4,699,475 downwards.
GTTTTGGCGACCGTTCTGGCGACCGGCGACCGTTCTAGCGACCATTCTAGCGACCGTTCCAGCGACCTTTTTTTTTTTTTTTTTTTTTTTTTTTTTTTTTTTTTTTTTTTTAAATAAGTGAACTTAATATTCTTAATTCATTTGATTTACTGTTAACTTTAACTTAATAAAATTTTGGTAAAAATGTAGAAGAAAAACATAACATCTGAATGGCTAGAATGATACACTCAGAAGACGACCCAGCGTTCAGTTACAAGTGTTTTTCATCACATTTGCGAGGAAATAAATAAACTTTCTAGGCAGATTAAGAAACAATAATTATTAGCGGGGGACAAGTCCGTCGGGAGCTGCGGGCGGGCGGTAAAGTAGTATGAGAATCCTTTAAGACCATGGGCTTATAATATCACCATTTACGAGCAGGTGTGATGAAAAGAATACTATCAACATTATCGTGTTTTTTCTGGATCAAGGACACGGCTTGTCTGACATTTTACAAGCTTTTATTTAACTTGTAACGTAGGTATGTGTGTTTGTGTGTCTGTTAGATGTGAATTTGACTAACTTCCCGTAATTCGAATAAGCTGAAACTTCACATGCTTATGAAGGTTGGATGACAATGCAATGTTATGGTACCAAAGTACAGTCAACAATAAAAGCTTATATCATTTTTTTACATTTAAAATACAATATTCTAGCGATTTTTGCGAGAGGTGGTGTATCAGTTTTTGTAAAAATTGTATGTATGATGGTTTAATGCTAGAGCACATGTACTCGTAGGTGATGGCTTTTTATGTTATAATATGATATAATTTAAGATCTTCGCCATGTGTTTAGGTTTGTGGAGGAGGTAAATGGATTTTCATGTTCATCATAAGTAAAAGAGATCATATAGTTACTCAACTTGGCACCACGGTATTACTATATCTAGTGTACCTATAGCACGCTAAGGGCCACCAGCTTAACTCAAGGTTAGTGGGCTGTCAACTGTCAAATTCAATATAAAATGGTGGGTTAACCTCAGGTTAACCCTCCATTTTCGGTGGTGCAAGTGACCCTAAGTCTTGCTGCCAAGTTTTACGAGAGGTATGGTATTTTCATACAATATTATTGTCAAGTGTAGCAAATCAGCGCAATGTTAGTCTGGTCGCACTTCATCTGTCCAGTTCAATTCTCATCCAATTTTAGCGCCGCAGGAATGTAACCCCGAACCCAACCGTAAACTTGAAGATTGAAGCTTTGAACGGAAAACTTTTAAAGTGTCGCCACACCGGCCAATCGGAATACAAAGACGTCATATCAGTGTTGCCAGGGAAAAGGGACATACCTAAACTAAACTGATCAATTTATTACGGATAAATAACATTTTCATTTCTCTTGCTTGAAAAGTTCGACTTTAAGTCGAGGCTAGACGACATAAAATAGCTTTTTGAACTCTAGAGCATAAAGAAAAACGCTCTCTGGCGCCCGCCGGCCGCCTGCGAGGGGTGCGCTACGGGGGAGAACGACCGCGCCCCAGTATGGCAAGCATGGATGTATCATTTTCAATGAATTAAATAAAATAAAACCTTATATTTTCCTCACAATCGAAGTGAAAAGCAGAGTGTATAATAGCCTGGTAAAATGGGTTACTTTATGCCCATGTCATACAATCTATAGCTACTATTTTAGAAGATATATTGTGTCTCGTTCGCATCAGTGTAGGCAAAATTAACTGCAAATGAGCTTACGCGGTCACTCTCTTTTTAATCGTACAAAAACCTGCAATATCGGGTTAACTTACTAATTGCTTATATCAATGTAAAGGTTAAGGTGTACTTACATAGTAAAAAACAAACAAGCAAATGTTAAACTATAGCTTTATGCAACTTACTCAAAATATGTCCCATGGAACTTATTCCCCTGTGATAAAAGATATATTTGAATAAGTCACATACACCTATATTTTTACACATGACTGTACCGTGTTGGTGATGGATTACCTATTTTCATCAAAAAACTAAATAATGTAAATAGCTTCGAATAACAAAACAAACATGATCAATTAAGAGCCAAATATAACTAATTTGGTTTTCTTTATGCCACCGTGCCAACAACTAACAAAGCTAAGTCACAAGTACCCTTTTCCCCAGAGTCACCGATATTAAGGGGGCATTCAAGAAATTCCCAGCTGCTTCCAGAACTTTCGCGGCCAAGTGACCTAATTCCGAGGCAATCAAGGGAGGTATGCGAGGAATGCTTGGTTTATGTGACGGGACTAAGATTTTAATGTCTGCTACTTTAAAGTATGAAGATAAGGCGGCAATTTCATGCAGCCGACAATTACTTTTCGAGTTTAGTATTAATTTATGGCGGTGTAAAGCCACCTGTAATAGTATTTTCCGCTATGAAGGCCCCAAAATTTCTGACACATTATTATAACACATCGAACGGGTCTATCGTGAATGCAGTTAATTTACCTTAATGTACCGACGTTTCGACACAGTTTCAATGTGTCATGGTCGCGGCGTGACTGATGAGATGAATCAGCGAAGTGTCCAACCATCAACCATCAACCATCTTGCTGGAAAGTTCGCCTACCCAGCGGAAAGTCACTTTAAACCCATGGATAGATAGAAAAAGTTAGGTCTACCCTTTTACTAAATGTTATCGGCACGACACACAACACACAACATCCGCACATCGATCCGAAGACACATCTCGCGGTATGAACTTCTGAATCACTGGTCCCCAAGTAGGTGATAAATTGAAACCATCTTCACGATTGAAATTTCTGGGACGTTTTTTTATCTTATCCGCCTCTCTCACTAACCTTGGATATTGACGTTCAGTGGAGAGTATTTTGGGCTTGTGCAACTCGATTCAATTATAAAAACATGAAAATAGAGTTTTACGAAGACTTTCAAGGAAAATCATTTTGAACTTGGTCAGTTAAGCCATTTTTGATTTTTGGCAAAAAACATATCTTCTCGGTAAAAAGGGCGTATAAGTCGTAAGAACGGCCAAGATACTCCTTTTTTATTGATATCCATTAAATCATTTTAAGTTCGCCTAATGTGAGGGACAGTAAACTACGGAACCCTACACTGTGCATGGCCCGACATGCTTTTGGCCGTTTTTTTTTTGGATACACATTTTGAGCGGTAATTACTACTCCAAGATGTTACTACATTTTTATTAGACCGTTAGGTATATCTTAATACTATAATAACACACACTATACTGAATACTTTAGGGTTAAGGTGGATCACTCATGACGACAAAGAATACGAGGAGGTGCTTCAGCTTAAAGATATTTTAATTCCTTTTAGTTTTACAAACGACTTGCACGTTCAACCGTTAACGCGAGAATGCCCAACCGACACGACCCGTTCGCCATCCTGCCCGTTATTTTCCCGCCAAAAAAATCAGCTTTGTGATTGGTCCATCAACTTTGTTGACAGCCAATCACAAAACTCCAAATACCGGCCTCTGATTGGTCAACCAATCACAGGCTAGGGATCTGACAGGTCTTGGCAGGGTTGCTAGAGCAAATAATTTACGTTAATATCCAAATTTTAATGTAGCCAAATAGTAAACCCTAACAATCGCCCATCCTGACATCGTGTGCGTCCCTGCACACGGTACCAGGTGGAACCCTAACAATCGGAATGTCGGTGGTTGAGCATGCTGCGCAAATATAGTATAATTAATGCTAATAATGATACAGTAATATAAAAAAAAACAGGAATATCTTTTAGTGTTTACATAACTAGTAATCTAGTAACTCTTCTTAAGTATAGGAATATACTTATGATTAATAAGCTTCTTTTTACTTTTCTTTTTTTTTTACAAAAATAAACTTTATGATATCAACGTTTGAACTTAAACAGAAAACAATACAAATATTAATACTTCAGCAATGTATACAAATCAAAAAGAAAGAACAACTCAAATTAGAGCCAATCGAATGCGACTTCAACTTCAACTTAAATTTCAAATATATTCCAACGGACAATCCAAAGGTAATCGACGATCGATTAATCGACTACCCTGTATGTAAACAAAGCTCACCTTGACGATCGATTAATCAAGGGTGTCACCGCTAATCACTTATTTAAGCCGATCGATTAAGCATAAATGTGACTAGTTGGACAATTACAGCTCTAACAGTAACCGAATACGAATTGAATCGATAGAGACAACTCGACGATCAATATCGAGGGAACTTTAGCTGACCCGTCGCGCAAGCCGATCGATTAAGCTTGCGTGATGTCAGTCAGACGAATAGCTCTGGCACTGATGATCGGGCGCGAGCCAATCATCCCGCCCAATCTGTAACGAAATACCAGTTCTGTAGTTGCATGTTTCGCTGTTTAAATAAAATAAAAATAGTGAGTACCAGTATACTCTTATAGCGTTGGTAAAAACACACATATGAACAAAATGCGCATAAATAAACTAATCGTCATCAGTTCCCGATTCTGTTTCTTCGTTAACATCGAGAGCAGCAACATGGATCCAGGGCAGCATTCTGTCTGCCGCAACAGTGGTGGACCGCTTATTTTGTGTGCTATCCAACCCTGCAACTGGGGCTACTACATACCGGTCCATACCTAAGACCTTTGAAACACGATATGGGCCCATATAAGGTGACAAGAGTTTCCTACTTTGTCCGTCATTGTTAAAATTAGTTTTGGTGATTTTAACAAGATCACCTTCAGCATAAACACGAGCTGATTTTCTATTTCTATCATAGTATTCTTTTTGTTTAATCTGCTCACTATCTATCCTATCTTTAACTTCTTGACGAATTGTTAACAAATCGGTTTCTTCGCGAGTTTCTTCAGTTATTTCATTGAGTATCGGATTTACCTCGACATTCATACAGGCACCAAATAACACTTCAGCAGGCGTCCTTCCGGTCGTCTTTTGAACTGTGTTATTTAGCCCCCATTGGATTTTTCCTACGAAATTGTCCCACTCTCTCTCACCGTATTTTACATTTAACGCTTTCATCGAGTCAAGAATTGTCCGGTTGTACCGTTCAACTTGACCGTTGGATCTAGGACTGGAGACTGCATTCAGAATATGTTTTACGCCTTCGTTTAAACAAAACCTTTTAAACGTATGCGACGTAAAGCAGCTACCGCGGTCACTGATAAGGCGATCAGGTGATCTGAAAGTTCGGAATATCTCTTCCAGTACCCTGACAACGTTCTGAGCATGTGTATTTCTTACCGGTTTGACGAAACAAAACTTGGTAAACGCGTCTATTACTACCAACAGATATGAGTACCCACGCTTGGATCTCACGAATGGCCCGAGATGGTCAACGTGGAGTGTATGAAAAGGAACCTCAACTTTCGTTATTGGGTGGAGTAACCCTTCATGTTTATCTTGATTCCTTTTCGCGTACGCACACTCGATACATGCACCCACATACTTTTTCACAAATCGGGACATTTTGGGGAACCAATAATTCTTTTTTAGGCGCTCTAGAGTCTTTTCAATACCAAAATGCCCGATTTCGTCGTGGTTTAAGCGACACAATTGCCATCTCGCGCCCTTCGGCACTGCCCAACGAAGCTCTTCAGTTTCGGGTACAGGATTACGGGACAGGGCATCTACGTGACTCATCTTAAGGCCACTCCTATATTCTATTGTGCAATTAAACTCTTGTAATTGTAGCCACCAGCGTGCTATCCGGGGAATCAAATCTCTTTTTGTGAAAGTAGAGCGCAGAGCGCTGCAATCAGTAATGATCTTAAAATCCTTGCCTAGCAAATAAACCCTAAATTTCCTTAAGGAGCAAACCACCGCCAGAGTTTCCAACTCATATGAGTGGAAATTTTTCTCCTCCGGCGAGGTTTGCCTGCTATAATATGCGACCGGTCGCAGTGCCCCATCTGATGATCGCTGTAGGAGGATTCCACCAACGCCTATCCTACTCGCATCGGTGTGGAGTTCCGTCTCCGCTGACGGGTCGTATATTGCGAGAATAGGCCTATCTACCAACCGAGTCTTTAGGTCTTGAAAAGCAGTTTCTTGACTAGCACCCCATTCCCACGCTACCCCCTTTTTTAGTAACTTGCTGAGAGGGTACGCTACTGTGGCAAAGTCTCTAACAAATTTCCGGAAATAGCTCGCCAACCCAAGGAATTGGCGAACATTATGGACGCTTTGTGGTTGCGGAAAATTTACAACACTGAGTATTTTCTTTTCCCCTGGTCTTACGCCTGCTGCTCCAATCTCGTAACCCAGATAGTCTATTTTATCCTGCAAAAACTCGCACTTTTTTAGATTCAAGGTGAGATTCGCCTGCTCTAGCAATTTTAATATCTCTTCAAGATTTTGAAGACAATCTGATGAATCCTTTCCATAAATAAGAATGTCGTCCATATAAGCTGTTGCCTTGTTAAAACGAGCAGAACCTAGTATCGAATTTATCATGCGCTGGAATACAGCGGGCGCATTTGCCAGACCGAACGGCATACGGTTGAATTCATATTGGCCGTCCGGTGTGACAAAAGAGGTGACGTGCTTGCTCTGCTCTGCGATTGGAACCTGATAATATCCCGAGGCGAGATCCAGGGAGATAAAACAAGCCTGGCCAGAAAGTCGAGCGATTTCGTCCTCTATAATCGGCATCGGGTACCTCTCCTTGACGGTTATGGAATTTAGCAACCGATAGTCTATGCACATTCTTAGAGACCCATCCTTTTTGCGCACCAGCAAGATAGGACTGGCATATGCAGAAGAAGATTCACGTACTACCCCGGCTTCGATCATTTCGTCAACCATCGAGCGCACCTGAGACCGCTCGTGAAGGGAGAGTCGATACGGGCGATAAACTACCGGTCGGTCGCTGTTCAGCTCTATGTTCATTTGAGCTGCGTTCGTGCATCCTAACTCCTTAAGAGTTGATGCGAAACAATGTTTGTACTTCCTAAGCAACTCGAATAGCTGTTGTTTAACATGACTATCAACAGATTCACATACGTGGACCTGGCTTTCATCAAATCCGCCTACCGCTCCGACTTCTAACTCGGGTGAATCTACTATAACTCTATTAACAATATCGACCTTTTCTGCGCGACAGACCGTGGTATTTTTCGAAATACTACAAAACCCGACATGAGGGTCAACGGCGATGTTGAGAAGACCATTTTTCGAATAATAGAGTCCTCCACAGACCGTGTACTGCTGGTTGGGTTTCCCTGCGATGCTATCTTTCACTAAGATGCTACCACTGATCGAGGGTTCAACAATAGCTCTAATGGAAACTGGGCCATAGAATTGGGCAACACTCAAAGACTTGATTTTTAACGAATTGACATTGTCAATATCGGCACCGGAGAAAGGCATTCTATAGCCATTATCGAAGAACTTTAAATCTGTGAAGTTTTTGTGGACACTTATGTGAGGCAGTTCTGTATAAGTTTGGCCTACTAGCATAGATTCCTTCAACAAATGATCACTGACTACCCTACACATGACGCTAGCACTAACATCGTCGATACTCAGCTCAAGCGGCACTTCTCCTAACGATTGTACAATGGCTTCCCCAAAACCTGTCATTAACGAAGGTGTATTGTCATGCCGTAAACCTAACTGCAAAGCTGCAGACTCGCGTATTAATGTAGTTTCGCTACCAAAGTCTACAAATCCTTGCAATGGCACACCGTTTACAATCACCCGTTTATAATATTTAGAGTATATAGTTTTGTTGAAACAAGTATCTACCGTATGGCCAAGTCTATTGCAGCGTTGGCATCTCAAAAGAGGTTTTGGACAATGTAAAAAACTGTGGCCTTTCTCCTTACAATTATAACAACCCATCGCCTGCCCAGATTTCGGAATTAACTTTTGTGTACGCGTTTGGTTATTATTATACGTACCAGCCGCAACATCTACGTTTTTGTTTCTAAATTGATTTCGTTCAAAAGTGGGCTGACTAGAGTCTTTATTACTCATAAGGAATTGTAAAAGCTGATCAGGGTGATTGCATCGTAGTGCCAAAGCACCGGATCTAAGCGTCCTATCACTCAAGCCGTGAATAATGCAGTCTACGGCCCGTTTGCCCTCTATGTCACATTGATTGACCAAAGCAAGCTTCTCGTAATAATATTGTTCAATAGGCTCATTAAATTTGCTCTTTCTTTTTAGCATCTCCTCCAAGGTATGACCGTAATTCTGCTCGCAAGGGAATGCATTCAGTAGTTTATCTTGCCATTCCTTCCAGTTAAAAAGAATCGAATTTAAGCCTTCGTACCACGTCCTAGCCAGACCTTGGAGTTTCTGCATTGCGAAGTGAGTTGTGGTTTTGTCGTCCCACCCATAAACAGAAGCACATTCATTTACTTTTCGTAACCATACGTCAACACGTTGGTTTTTGGCACTAGGATCAAAATTAGGCAGTATATTTTTATGGTCTATCTTTTGATTTGCTTGTGCGTTCTGATTATGAGGTTGGGACGTCAAATCCTCTTTTAATAGTTTTAACACTGAAACGAGGTCATTTTTAGAAAAAGATGAGCTACATGACCTTTTAGAGTGTCCTCCATGGCTGCCGCCGTGTCGTTCCTCCGGCTGATGCTCTGCACGCGAGTGTGCCCGACGCTCAGCACGCGAGTCTGCCCGACGCTCAGCTTGCGAGTCTGCCCGGCGCTCAGCTTGCGAGTGTGCTCGGCGCTCAGCTTGCGAGTGTGCTCGGCGCTCAGCTTGCGAGTGTGCTCGGCGCTCAGCTTGCGAGTGTGCTCGGCGCTCAGCTTGCGAGTGTGCTCGGCGCTCGTCACGCGAAGGTGCTCGGCGCCCACCACGCGAGTGCGCTCGGCGCTCAGCATGCGAGGGTGCTCGGCGCCTGTCACGCGAGTGCGCTCGGCGCTCAGCATGCGAGTCTGCCCGGCGACCAGCACGCGAGTCTGTAGATCTGTGGTCTATTCCACGTAGTCGTTCACGCTCACGAAGTAGCTCCGTCTCCAAAATCTCTACCCTCTGACGACCCAAAAGTACATCTAGGTCGCCCGGGCTTCGACTTCTATCACGTAAGTTGCTTCGGCTTCGTGAGCGATACGCATGATCAGGGGTCTGTAGATTTCGATCACGGCACGAGCGTTCGCGCTCTCTACTTCTCTGCCCCCTGGCATGGTCACTCATGATCTGAAACTTTCAATGGGGTATTAGTGGATGTTCATACTTCGAACATGAGGCATGAGTACGGTATTATTGATGAACGAACATTTATTACTATTAGATTATCAATATAGAAATATCTCGGAAACGGTGCGTGCTACGCAAAAAATAACAAAATTTTCAACCCCTTTTAATAACCCATGAAATCGGTAAGCACATACAAAAATGTTTTTTTTTTTAAACCATGCGTTTTTTTTATTCATGAATATTTCTTAAAGTATGTATGTGCACGTAATGGAGATGACCTCAAACGCAGAATGTAAGACAAAGAAGCCTAACATGATTAAATCGCAATAAATAATTGATGCACATCTACCTCCATTATAAAAAAAAAGTTCCAAAGCTATTTGCTACAATTATCATAATGTATATAAACTGTATTAATTTTATCTGATCCTTTTTGCAAAGGTTTAAAGACAAATTAGAACAATTATCATAATGTATAATTATAAACTATATTAACTTTATCTGATCTCATTTGCATAGGTTTAAAGACAAATTAGAACAATTATCATAATGTATATAAACTGTATTAACTTTATCTGATCTCATTTGCATAGGTTTAAAGACAAATTACAGGACAAATCGATAAAAACCAATTGGGCGTGTACTTACGTTTTAAGTCTGGGTTTACTTGTCACTTCTGAATTATAATAACACACACTATACTGAATACTTTAGGGTTAAGGTGGATCACTCATGACGACAAAGAATACGAGGAGGTGCTTCAGCTTAAAGATATTTTAATTCCTTTTAGTTTTACAAACGACTTGCACGTTCAACCGTTAACGCGAGAATGCCCAACCGACACGACCCGTTCGCCATCCTGCCCGTTATTTTCCCGCCAAAAAAATCAGCTTTGTGATTGGTCCATCAACTTTGTTGACAGCCAATCACAAAACTCCAAATACCGGCCTCTGATTGGTCAACCAATCACAGGCTAGGGATCTGACAGGTCTTGGCAGGGTTGCTAGAGCAAATAATTTACGTTAATATCCAAATTTTAATGTAGCCAAATAGTAAACCCTAACAATACCTAACTGGTCTAGAAAGTTTTTTTCTATTTGCGTAATTGTATAGAAGGCATGTAAACAACTTAGTAATATAATACTTGTTTACACACTGTCAACATGGCTAGTATTTGGAAAAGTGATGAACATTTACCATTAATAAGTATCGAACTATTCTGACTAGGATATAAGTCCGGTCTAAGTAAAAATATTACAAGAAAAGTAGCGACTCTTTAGGCATGCTTATCATTTCACGCAGTGTCATTACACTGTTGAATTTTTATTTAATACTATACTTAATTGTGCCACAAGGATGACTCACACTAGAATGGAACGGGACGGGACGGGAGTTTCTATGGAAACGTCACGTGACATCCGAGGGCTCCGAGCTATCACGTGATTCTTTCTATAGAAATTGACAGATCGTCCCATCCCGCCCCGTCCCGTCCGATCCCGTCCCGTCCCTGACCATCCTTTAAGAGAAATTTGGATAAGTTTCGAGTACCTACATCAGTCATGAAAAAAATTCGTAGTTCCCAATAATATTTTCATGTGTCAATATAGGCGTAGTCATGGTTTAGTAGTTATGATGTATTGGGACCATAAAGAACTCTCGGTAAATATTTACGACTTACAAATTAGCGCCTTTGCTTTAAAAACTGGACGAAACCTACAAATACTCTACTCGTTTTACTATGGCTTAAGCCCATAAATCATGAAGGCCTCAGCAGTGTCGGACGGAGCAAATACAACTTGCGCAATAAATACTGATCTGTTACTGAAACAAACTACGATATTGGAAGTAAGCTGGCACATTATTGGCAGAAAATAAATGTGCGACACCTAGTTATTACTTTATTTGGTTCAGAACAAAACAGTAATACTTATATTGTATGGAGGTAACGATCTGATTCCGAAAGAGCGTAAAGTAGAGAAGATGTATGTAGTTTTGTAATTAAGTTGGATGTGTACTGAATTTTTACTTTTTCTTCTTTTAACAATTTTGCCAATGTCAAACAAAAGCATCAGTATAAATTATCGTATTTTACAGTGTATTGCCACTTGGACGACGTTGTTCGGTGGCTCGTCTCGCTAAGTTGTAGAAGTTATAGCTAAAAATGTTACACTAGCGTCCGGGGGGCGAGATCCCGGGACATCCGAGTAATGACTGAAAATGGTTTCAGGATTAATTCTTCATTAGCTGCACACTTTTTCGTTCCTGAAGCTTTCAGAAGACAGTATAAAGTTTTACTTGTCTAATTTGATATTTACTTCTCGACCGCGTTAGCGTATCGATAGGTAAAAATATGAAAGTAGCCGGATGATTTATTTAAACGGCCATTGGAAAACACAATTTGAACGCTCTAATGTGTTGCCCTAATCAAACATTAGCGTAGTTTTTTCTTTTAGTAAAAGTCTGCCAATTTTTTGGAGGGAGGGGCGCATCAAATAGCTCAAATGTATAGTCAACCAATTGGAACCCTAGGGTTCCAAAAAACTATGACAACTGATGTGGCTTAGGCCACTCATAGCGCCATAGTGACGCTATAAATCAGGTTGTATGAAATCTCTTACTGCTTGTCAATTTGGCATGGTTCTAGAGTGGCCTATGGTTCCAATTGGTTGACTGTAGGTATGACTGACGTATTCGTACGTAACGTACTAATACAATACGAACCCTTAGGATCTATGTCAGATAATCGTCATTCCATACTATAAACATAATTATGGTTTCGGCAGAGAGGAGGTAATATGCCAATCTGGTTGGTTAAATGGCTTTGTATTAATGTTATAATTTCGTGAAAATCATGAATGGTCAATCGGTGCTGGGGATTTTAGAGGGCGGTTGTAAAATCCTTCCTAACGGTTATATATTGTCTGACAGAATCCGCACTAAAGGTCGGTTACCTACGTCAAACCATATAAAATCTTGAAACGTGCTTTGAAATTGAACGACGACACCGAAAATATCTATCTTAGCCTTATTACTTTGGGTTAAGGTGCCAAATTGCGTATACAGTTGTACCTTCGACTGACCGACTTCACCAGCCATTTGTACACTTATGTCAATAAAAAAACCGGCCAAGTGCGAGATGGATTCGCCCACCGAAGGTTCCGCACTAAGGATGCGCTCCCCACGCCCATACAAGCTTTATCGTCAATCCAGATTGAGTGTGTAACCTTTACGCGTTCCCAAGATAATAGGGTTTGGACAACTGCGACATAAATCGCTGTATCTTTAGATTGCGTTGACGTAGAGGTTTGGATTTTTTATAGCTTCAATGGACCGCACCGCAGACCTAGGTAGTATGTTTTATTTTAACTTGCTACCTCTAAGCGTTCCCGGAATAATCGGGTTTTAACAATTGGTGGCACGAAACTCTCAGTTTCGAATTTTTCCCTACACTTATGTTACTAGCTCTTGCTTTGCCAAGTGTCAGCGCATAGTAACAAAGTGCGGGACGGGGCGGGAAGGGACGATCTCTTAAATTCTATAGAAAGAATCACGTGATAGCTCAGAGCCCTCGGATGTCACGTGACGTTTTCTATAGATATTGACAAATCGTCCCATCCCGCCCCGTCCCGTTTTAATGTGAGTCATCGTTTATCCCGGTCTTTCTCAGGGTCCGTTTTCCTACTTCTTCTCTTCTACTTTGCACGATCCTGGATTTCTCTTGTAAGCCTGTTTACGCTCATGACTTCTACTAAATTAAAAGTAAAAAGATAACGTCAAACAAACTTGATAGATAATTACGTTACTAAAAGTTTTTGGGTAGAAAAGGTTCTCATTAAGTAATTGATTAATTTAATTAAGAAGTTAGTTTGTGATTTAAATTTTGGATAACTCGAAAACTTCTAGTATTTCTAAAATTCTGTGTTTTCAGTATTCAAATGCCTTTCAAACTTACCTATATCCATATAGATAGGTGCATACAGGTTGCAAAAGTCCTGGAAGATAGTTCAACAGCTGATAAGGTCAATGACCCTGAATACGATGCAAGTAGAAAATAAATCTCTTTGTACGGAACAGCTGATCGAAAACGCACTTATCTCCATACAAAGTGATTTCTTTATTCGAAATTTTTCGATTGATTATTGACTTTATCAACTGTTGGAGTGTCGTTTAGGACTTTTGTTACTCCCTGTTACATTAATTTAATTTGTTTCATTTGATTTCGCTGGCCAACATTAAGACATGTTGATCTAAGAATGTTTTTATATTAAAAAAAGGGCCGCCGAGTTTCTTGTCAGAATAAAGTCAAAAGTAAAGGCCTTGGGCCTCCTAGCCTAGTTGGTAGTGACCGTGCCTACGAAGCGGGATGTCCCGGGGTCTAATCCTGGTCAGGGCATTTATTTGTGTGTTTATCACGAATGTTCCTGAGTTATGGATGTTTTCTATGTATCTAAGTATTTATATGTATATCTATATATTATACATTATACATCGTCGCCTAATACCCACATCACAAGCCTTATTGAGCTTACCGTGGGGCTAGGTCGATATGTCTAAGATTGTCCCACAATATTTATTTATTTATTAACACAAAAATGGTTAGAATTAGGGGATCCAAAACCCGTCTTAATTATATGAGAACACCGTTTTACTTTCTTTTTTTTTCATTCATAAGTTCATTGTACCTACTTTTTCCTTTGGCGACATTCATAACTTGATGATTAAAGAATTTATAGAACAAGTAAATTTTTCTTAATATAATAACAACAAACTTACTTAGGTCCTAGGGTGCCCCTCCACGCCGCTCTTTCCAGTGCCGCCGCTTTTGCTCGCTCCAGATGATGCCCGCCGCCTTAAGTTCGCTATCTATGAGTACGACAAAATGTATGTATGTAATTAAATGAAATCTCGCTGGAAGCCGTTGAAACGAAATTCTGTAAGTATTTCAACCCTTCAAAAGTGATGTCGTAAACGTCAGGATTGGAACAGCAGCGGACACAGGCAATACCGTTGTCAGTACCTTGACTCAATGTCTTGGATTTTTTGAAAAAGACATATAATAGACATCCCCTAAATCAATCCATTTTAAGCATGCTGCAATGATACGGAAAATGATGATGATTTTAGAATTAATATCGAAAATCGAGAAAAATGGGACATTACCTAATTATATCTCTACACAACATCGATACTATAGGGAAATAACCTTAAGGATTCGTCTTCGTTTTTGAGATAAATTATCTTAAAATGTTTTCTTCATACAATTTAAGACAGCGCAATGTGGGGACTACAGCGCAATCCCTCTCGCGCTCAAAATGAGACCGGTGCCTTTTTGAACTTTTACTTTTTTTTTGTTGATACATTGTTTTGAAAAATTGCAAGATATTTTTCCATCATATACGATTTTTTAAAGCGAAATAAGCAACGTGCGCACTTTTCTCGGTTTTCTAATGTGCGCTTTCATAAGCGCACCCGTAGGTAGAGTAAACTCGCGTTATTTGGTGACACTTCTGATTCGGTGTGATTACACAGAAAATAATATTTTAAAACGATGCAAAATAGTCGAGTTCTTCAAATTCAGGTAACAATATAATATTTGAAGATTTCGACCTTTTTGCAACGTATTTAAGTTGTTTTTTTCAATATGTCATCAAAGTTTCACCAAACACCGCGAGTTTACCCTAAATGGTTAGGTAGAGTCGAGCTACTGACAATGATTCCACTATGCCCGACTATCATCTAGTTAAGAAAGCAGATTTATGCGCGACTCACAGCTCGCTGTAAACTCTCTAAGTTCTATTGGTGACTTGGGATAGTACGGTGGCCACGAGATTGTTAAAAACCAGGACTTTCTACATGTCTAAAGGACGGAAGGAGGAGGAAAGGAGGTAGGAGTGCTGAACGAGTTGCAATGAGTTTACCTACATACTAAACTATCTAGCAATTTATGCCGCCGTCTCTTTTCGAAAACTAATCTTTCAGACGATAGCGACGAAGGGTAGGTACAAGTAGCAGGAGTGATTTTCTATTTAGGCAGCCCAGGCGGGTCAGATTTTTAAAAGGGTCGAAGAGTCCAGGTGCGGTTGAAGTGCCTGTTGCCATGCCTTTGGGTACTTGAAGGACAAATGATTGTAATCGGCATTTTAGAACTTACATGTATGAAATAATATTCTAAATTAGTACTGAAGAGGTCTGTAATGTAAAGGTTTTACTTTAACAGCCGCCTTGGTTTGTTGGAAGGACTGGCTGTATGTGTATTTCAAATTGAGAACTCTAGCCAGTGCTGTCACACCAAGGGGGCAATTGTTGATTGTTCATTCTGTGCATGGCAGCCTTCACGTAAGGTTCTGTGTTCGATAATGTTTTAATAAAAAGATATTTAACTATCCATAAAACGTGTATTGCTCCTCACCACTAGGCTGACCTTTACAGTAACCACGTACTTCATCTTTATAGAGCGCCAACACAAGTTTCCTCTTCGTTCTTACGCGTCTGCATCCTCATCAAGTTCTGGCCAACTAGAAGTTTATAATATCCTGAATCCGAAGGCGAAGACTTAGTTAACACGAGATCGTAATTCTTGTACCGAATATCGTATTAACGGACATCAGCGCCTACTTCTAATTGTACCTATGTGCTTACAATGAATTTTTCGTAACCGTAGGCGTTAGTGACTACGCGTCTCGCTTATACCACTACTCTGGCAGGAGCGAGATGGACATACTTTCATACTTTAGAAACGCCTAGTCGCTAATGCCTACGGTTTCGGTACTACGCCTACGGTAAACGCTTACAGATTCATGGTAAGCACAAGGTATAATTAGGGTTAGGGCAAAAAACGGTCGACAAAGTTAAGTCAGCGGACAATAAAGTAAAAGCTACCTGGAACATAATAAAATCTGAAACTGGTAAGACGAAACCCCGTGATGGCAACTATAGACTTAAGGTAAACGATTGTACGTTGACTGCAGACCAGGATGTTGCTGGCGCCTTTCAACACTTTTTTACCAACATAGCCACTGATACTACACAAAATCTGAACTCATCTGTAGCTAAGGCTGGCTTATACTTCGATACAAACAGAGTTAATCGATGCGGCACGTCATTTTACTTCCAATGCACTGACCCCCACGAGATAATAAAAACGTTCAATTCCTTGAAATTAAAGAACTCTGAGGACCTTTGGGGGATATCTGTGAAAGTCATGCAATCTATTATCGACATTGTGGCACCCTGTTTAGCCGATTTGTTTAACGCTTGTATTGGAGAGTGTGTGTTTCCCAGTCTTATGAAGTACAGTAAGGTTATTCCTCTATTTAAATCAGGAAGCAAAGACGAACTTGGAAATTTCAGACCCATTTCTATACTTCCTGTACTTAGTAAAGTGTTTGAGAAAATTATTTTGAACCAATTGCTTCGACATTTCAACACAAATGAATTACTGGTGAATCAGCAATTTGGTTTTACTAGAGGTCGTTCGACGACAGATGCCGCCACTGTACTAATCAATCATATCTACGACGCCTGGGAACATTCACAAGATGCTATAGGTGTCTTCTGCGATCTCTCCAAAGCATTTGACTGCGTGGAGCATGCTACGCTTCTGTACAAGCTAAAACAGTACGGTTTGTCTACTGAAGCTTTAAACCTTCTACAGTCTTACTTAAACCAAAGAACTCAGAAAGTTGTTGTAAATGGAACTGAGTCTAGTGGTATGACGGTAAAACTTGGCGTACCGCAAGGTTCCATTTTAGGTCCTTTTCTCTTCCTTGTTTATATAAATGACTTGCCGAATCTTGTGAAGAATAAATGTGATATAGTTTTGTTTGCTGATGATACCTCATTAATCTTCAAAGTTGACAGGAAACTGGGTGATTACAGCCAAGTCAATGAAACTTTGAAAGAGGTGCTAGATTGGTTTACAGCAAATAACTTAGTTCTTAACGCAAAGAAGACAAAATGTGTAAAATTCACGCTGCCGAATGTAAGAGAGGCTGAAACTATTGTCACATTAAATGGAGAGAAGCTGGATCTTGCCGATAATGCACTTTTCCTGGGCATTACTTTGGACTGCAATCTACAATGGGCCCCTCACATATCTGCCCTTGCGAATAGGCTGAGCTCTGCCGCGTATGCAGTCAAAAGAATCAGACAATTCACTGACGTGGAGACAGCTCGCCTAGTCTACTTCAGTTATTTTCACAGTATTATGTCATATGGCTTACTGGTCTGGGGCAAAGCAGCAGATATTGAAACAATCTTCATCCTCCAAAAGAGAGCAGTCCGTAATATTTATAATATGGGCACTCGTGATTCTCTGAGAGAACGATTCAAGGAAATTGATATTCTCACTGTAGCTTCACAATACATACTAGATGTTATAATGTATACGCATAAGAATATAAAGTCCTTTAAAAAGCTGTCTGATATCCATGGCTTTAATACACGAAATAAAAATATGTTAGTGGTTCCGAAGTTTCGTCTACAGAAAGTAAAAAAATCGTTCCCAGGCAACTGTGTGGCATTTTACAATAAAGTACCCTTGGAGGCATGGGACATGCCGTTCACTTCATTCAAGTTATATATTAAGAATGCTCTGTTTAAAAAGGGGTACTATAAAATCGACGATTACTTAGGAGACAAGGAGCCATGGCCAAGTATTTAGTCTCAAAAGCTGTCTTATCAGGCTAGCAGTGTCCCGGAGTGGTTTGCACGATGCTCAAGGCGATGCTGTACTGTTACTGGCTGTTACATCATATTCTGACACTTGGAGAACCTTTACACCTCCATTTCTTATTCATATAGTATTATCTTATTACATATTATGTTTCTGACCTTGGGGACCTTTTACATCTCCAAATTGAATGTACATATTATTGACTATAGAGAATTTACATCTCTGTTGGGTTCATAATTTTGACTTGTTAGATACATACTAGTTATGTATTCGGTAGCATTAGATCTAAGACTGTTAACTTAACAGTCTGATGACTTGTGGTATTTATATCATAAAGATATTTTATTTTTGACGTTTGGAGGCCTTTACACCTCCAAATCCTATTAGTATAATTTTTTGACTATGGGGACCTTTTACATCTCCAAATTTTATTCGTATTTTATTTTGACGTTGGGGGACCTTCTACATCTCCAAACTTAATTTATTATTAACTATAGAGACTATACATCTCTTGTCATATTACTTAGTACATTTATTTTAATATTGTTTACCCAGGTTTTGGCTGTTGTATTATCAGTATTTAGATTATACTTTTACTTCTCACTATATATTGTAAATGTTTGTACATGCAAATGCTTTATTGTAATGCTTACTGACTTGTAAAAGTGCCCTTGAGGCCTACTTGCAGAATAAATTTTTGAATTTGAATTTGAATTTGAAACTGTCACTAATTGACTAGCATGTTTGGCGGAATAGCAAAGTAACATTTTCGTTGTTAATATGGAATTCCGCAAAGTAAGGCCTGATTCATTAAATTACTTACTACTCGCTTATGCGACAGAATGAGATGCACAATACACAATGCTGACTAGTAAAGATTAGTGGCGCCCTCTATAAATCTTTACTTTATTCTGTTTAGTTTAGTTTAGTTTAGGGACTTTTCCGAAGTCATTCAACAACATGGCCACCGTGCAAACCTCTGTCAGACTTTGAATAGAAACTAGGCAATAACGATGGTGCTTCTCACTCCAGCCGCTGGGGGTCGATCGGTCGTCAAAACTAACGGCTTGCCGAACGCTGGCAAGCCTGACTTTCTGTATAAAGAACGGGTTCCGTTATGAGATAAAATAAATCAAATTAAAAGCAAAGGCCCGCCAAACAGCCAAAATAAAAAATGGAATTATTTATGTTTAAAGCACTAATTATTGTGAATTATGAATAATTTAATACAACTTCACATATATTCAATAATTCAGAAGGTTTTAATCCATTATTTTTGACTAAATATGGAGATATTACTTTTTAACGCATAAGTTATTATGCGGCTAAAAACAGAGTGTAGGTACTATGTTTGAAAAAAAAAACTTTTACTAAATTTGAATGTATTATCTGTGAACGTAACTTAGTCTCGTGGGGTACAAATTTAACTTGTTTGGGTTATCTCATTACTACATTAGTTCAATAATATGTATAATGAAAAAGTACGCGTGTTTAATATCTAGGATTATGAGCCTAATTAAAGCGGTACGATAAGAACCTCGTTACGAGCAAGTGTGTTGAAAAACTTTTTTAAGTTATCGTGACGGACGGTAAACTACGGAACCCTACACTGAGCATGGCCCGACATGCTCGTGGCCGATTTTTTATACCTATTTATTTTATCACGATACCTATGTACAAAAACCTTATAGCTATATAGCCTTCAGATTCACTAAAGCGGTTGGGTAAAGGTTATTGTGGTCAACTTTACAACGGACTAGGTGGGTAGGTAGTGCTCAGAGAACCGATCGCCCATGGGGCAGAAAGGTTCTGGAGTAGCGACCACGTACCGGAAGACGCAGCATGGGAAGGGCCAAACTAGATGGACCGATGATTTTATTAGGGTCACGGGAAACCGTTGGTTAAGGCCGGCGAATGACTGTTCGTGGAGGAACTCTTTGAGGGAGGCCTATATCCAGCAGTGTACGTCTTTCGGCTGAAATGATGATGATGAGGTAGTTGAAGCTGTTGTGCGTAATATTGAGTTGCTCTTGTGATAATTTGAATCCTATAACTTATAACGAACGTAATCACAACAATTAATTGCATTTTTGAGAAAAAAATATTCAATCATTAAGGAACTCTAAAATAAACGAAGTCGATAAAGAAAAACAAAAGTAAGTACATAACTTGCGACAATAATACACATACTGAATGGAAACCGCGTTTCAAAAAGAATCTCGAAGTTGTTCACACTTGTTTATATTTGTTAGACGACGAAGTGAAATGATTACAAGGAACATAAAAAAGATAGCGTCTGTTGCTTGTTTAATAAGACTTAGAAATTAGATATTATAGGGATATAAAAATGTTTGGTCGAATATGTAACGAAATAAAGATTATGTAAGGTGTATTCCGGTAATTCTGAATGTCAGAAAACACATGAAAATCACCCATAACTTCGTCAAATCAAAAGTCCTTCGGAATTATTCGATGTTTTCCAATTACCTTTCATGATTGGTTATTTTTTACGGTAAGTATTTAGTATAGAGCATAGTTTCTGGGGCAAAAAGAATAGTGAAATTAGTGAAGTCCCCTCTTACCTCGATTTTCTTAAGCCATTTGCCCTTAATTACACTTTTTCTCTCCTATTCTCGAATTTTAAGGTTCCTCTCAACTACGTAGTAAATATTCTGGCCATGACTCTGTCCATTTTATTTTTCCAATAAAATGTCAACTATCTTACACCAATATTAAAATGACGTATGCGCCTTCAAAACTCTTGCGTCTATCTACATTTTCGTTTTAGGAGGAGAGCGCTTATTTTACAACCCCCATTTCAAGCGTCATAAAACTTTATAATAAAACTGAAAGTGTGGTTACTGCTGAGGTGAAAACTAGGTGAATATAATTTAACTTACTACATTATAAAGGCAACTCGGATAGAATGGTTGCGCTTTTATCGTCTCTCGCATCATTCATCTCTTTCCCACATACTTTGTTAGAACGTGACAGTTTAAGTGACAGAAGATAAAGGGACGGCCTTAAGAAGCTTAAAGCGCCGTTTGATTTTTAAAGTCCGCTTTTTGTACGTTAATTGTAGTTTTTTTATTGTTTTTTTTTTTTGTAGCCTATTAAGTGTCCCACTGCTGGGCAAAGGCCTCCCCTCGTCTCTTCCATTCGGTCCTATTCTTAGTAGTTTCCCACCAATCTGCGCAGAATGCCTCCAGATCGTCTCGCCATCTTCTCTTCGGTCTGCCTCTTCCTCGGCCTACGCCGGTTGCGTAGTCCCGTGGGTCCCATTCCGTAGCCAGCTTGGCCCACCTCTCCGGGTGCATACGGCAGACGTGCCCAGCCCAATCCCACTTTAACTTTGCGGTTTTTACACCCACATCTACAACACGAGTCGTAGAGCGCAGTTCCGTGTTTCTGATTCGATCACTTCTTCGAACACCCACTATACTGCGCTCCATCGCTCGCTGGCAAACCTTGAGTTTGGACTTTAGAGCATCTGTTAATGACCAAGTTTGAGCGCCGTAGGTTAGGATGGGCAGGATACACATGTCAAGGAGTTTGCGCTTCAGACACAGGGGAAGGTCACCCTTCATTAGCGCTTTCATGGACCAGAAGCTCTTCCAGGCGTTCTTAATACGTCTATCAATTTCAATAGACTGCCTGTTTTCGAAGGATGCTATCTGGCCCAAGTAAACGTACTCGTCGACATATTGAACAGAAAAATTAATACAACTTTTTGTTTGAAACAAATCATATTATTTTATTTAACGGCATAAGTAGGTGTGTAATTTTAGTATATGTTTTGCTAAAATATTATAAATTGTGAAAATATTTTGATCACACGTCAAATGAAACGATTTACAATTTAATTCACATGTTGAATGTTCCAAGTCATATACCGACCCCGTTCTTTTATAAGGAAAAACTAATCAAAAACTTTTTTCGTAATAATAACCTCTTTTCACTAACAAAAAAAAACCTTTCATAACCACATTGACTTATTATGTCAACTACACGCAAGTCATCAAGTCTTGAAAATGTTTGACAAAAAATAATCTCCATCCACAATGGTGCCTTAACATTAAACTAAAAATATAATTTAATACACCAAATGCAAACTCGTCTTAATAATACTGCTTAACATTTGTGATATTAATATAATCTGTAATCCATCATGAGTAAAAATAATAGCAAAAAACTCAACATGAAGGAAAATAACTTAGGTAAGTCATTTGGACTGCTAAACATAAAATATATATATTTCGTCTGCCGCGAAAGCAGGAGGTCGCTGGTTCGATCCCAGCTCTGCTCACCGGGGACCTTGGTCACTTCTTCTGTAGTATATGATATCTCTTTAAATTTATAGTAAAATATAAACATTTGGACTACTAAATACCAAGTTTAGGTAGCAAAAATGTCACTAGCTGTCACTAAGTCTACAACATACTTGCTTAACCGAAGATATCACCGCTAAAGCACATGGTCATTTCTTAATATTTTTGCATTCTAAACGATATTGTGTGTATAATATAATGGTAAAATGCTAGGAAAACCAATATTAGCATTCGCGAATATTTCAAAACCGATATTCGTTACATCGCTTATACGCACCTACAGCCGGTATGCCTTGAGAAGAACCTTCAGGTTTTGGCGAAAACATGCGCAGATTGTTCTGCTTTAAGATACTGTTGTCCTGCTTAACCTTCATGTTGTAGCGCCAATACCCAAAGTACCATTCTAAAATCGGAAGATTCTTCCTGAAGCTCGCGGACTGTACTTTTAATATTTCCAGTCATTGCTCCAGAAGACGACGAATTGTTCAGTCTCACGGACTCCGACGACTCTTCATCGTCATCCGACCAGGTCTTCGAAAAGAACCAGATGTTGGTAATGGAGCTCCATGAAATGCAACGTGACGAGTTGCCAGACAACCCCCTTCCTGAGGTACTTATTTTTTGCCTGCCGATGTGACCCTAAACGGGGAGCCTTAAACTTTGGACAGACCAGGTAGCATCAAGCCTGGAGATGTCGGTCAGGATAGAAGCCGATGGATAGAAGCCGATGGATAGAAGCCATCAGTAACTTTTTGGAGGAGTCAAAAGAAAGGGACTGATGTATCCTACTACTTGGCAATGACATCTCCTCTTGAACTTGGGCAATTTAAGCTACACTACCCCACTTTCTGATTCCGCGGTAGATGTAACCTGCTTAGCGCCTTAGCTAAGTTTTTTTTTAAATTAGTGGCATCGTTAACAATTGGTTCATCGCGGAGCGCTTTTCACTTTTTTTTGTACTTTATTGTTATAGAACCTTTTTTTGTTGTCACCTAAAACCTCCGACGGTTGGAGAATACTGCTGGGCGTTTCTCACTACACATTTTTTTCTTTATTATTTTATTATTGAACCTTTGTTGTGTTGTGTTACCTAAAACCTCCGACTGCAGAACACTCACTGCCAGTAAGCTCTTACAAAATTTTAAATTGCGATTTCTGTCTACCGCTGATCTACAAGTTCTACAACTCATTTGCCGATCATATACGTTCCGGCAATCTGTCAAATCCAGCCAGACAAAATTTTCATACATTTATTGGCAGATCCGGCGGATATGCTCGAACATATATGGCTATATTGACCAAAGTGGGACTTTAAATCGTTACTTACCATATTCTCTAACCAGGTGAAGACTCGCAAGCTCCTGAAGAAAAAACGTCCAAGACCAGGCCAGGAGCAGGGCGCAGCAAACCTTAGCAGCAGTTCGGGGAGCTCCATCGTGCCACCAGGCCCGGAGAAACAAGAAGAGTTCTTCGATGCCCATGAGAGTTATACTGAGTTACCTGGAGGTATCACAGATAGGCTGCTAGGGCAAAACAGTTGTCGAGTGGCAACACTCGCGACCACGTACTATAAGACATGGGATAGCATAGCGACTAGTACCCACGATCTGATCAAGAACTGTTGTTTTTACACGGTGGTATATTGTGGGAATCCTTGCGGAGATTATTAGGAAATTTAATTTTATAGAAAACCAAAACAATAGTATTTTGATCGTTTAAGGAAGTTTGTTTTATTATTCGTTTTTAGTTCCAGAGACGCAAACAAGTGCCACTGCTATTCCACCTCGCACTGTCATATCGAAAACATACGAGAATCCCGAAGCTCTCCGACTAGGTTCGCCGGCAATTAACCCTGATGATAAACCACTACCAGCGGTTCCAGCTATCTCAGATGCAACTACTGCTGCTGCCACGCAAGACACCGCGACAGGGCAGACGCCAATAACAAGCGCTGTAAGTGTAGTCCTGTCAAATCTAATGATAGCATCCTGAAAAAGCCAACCCTGTTAATGTTATGCAACAACAAAATAAACTATTATGCTGTTGTAGACCACTCTGTAAAGAGACAACGAGACAAGTCTAAAACGTACAGAAAATAAATACTTAATCCAGAAATTTATTTCTTAAAACTTGAGCAAATCCAACTGTCCAAATATTCATTTTTACTCAAGTAGGCTTGTATAGTGCGACAGAAAAAGGTAGAAATTAAAAAGTGGTAACATTAGTAGTAGTGTCGTCCTGTTTTCTTACATATATTGATTTGAAAGGGACGACACTACGATGTTGCCAGTTTTTAATTTCTACTTTGTGTAGTCTGATATTATAAATTTTAACTTACATACTTAACTACAACTATTGAAATATAAATAGTTATTACCACTATCTACCACCAAGATCCCTAACTCGTGGCGACAAAGTTATCTAGTGCCTTTCTTTAAAAACAAAGGTGAGGTAAGTGTGTGTGGTAATTACAGAGGAATTAAGCTCACCTCACACACTCTGAAGATCTGGGAAACTCCTGGGGATCTCCACTGTGATCGGCCTTCAGCTAGTGTCTCCCACTTGGATGGATCTATGTGGACTCTCTTCATGTGACGCTTCAGCACATCTTTATACCGCAAAACTGCCCGCCTTGTTTGCGCTTACCGTTCTGCAGTTCGCTGTAAAAGATGCACCTTGCGATCCTTTCGTCAGCCATACGAGAGACATGTCCACACCATCGCAGTTAGTGTCTCATTAGATAGGCCTATATTCCCGCGACATGTCCACACCATCGTAGTTAGTGTCTCATTAGATAGGCCTATATTCCCGCGACATCAGCACGCCTGAGGACTTCCGTGTTCCTAACACGGTCAGACCAGTGATGCCCATGATGTCGCGGAGGCATCTCAAGTGGAAACGATCTAACGAGCGGATATGTTTGCGATACAGGCACCACGTTTCAGAGGAATAAAGTAGATTTGGCAGGACTATGGCCATATACGCAGAAATCAGTTCCTTGCGCGTAATAACGGTTTCAGAATGTTGGGGCAATGCACGCTCGCACGGACGACTATTATGGCATAATATGAAAAATAATTGCTTCGTTGCTCTGCAGAGTGCAGGCCAGCTCCAACCCCATCCTGGGTACTGTGGCGGGCAGATATGACACGCGTGTTATGCGGCATTTCGCTTGTGTTATGAGTTTATGACCGCCTGGTACCCTTCTGTATCACTAACCATTAATTTGTTAATTCTTAAATATTTACTTACAAATATGGGCAGTTGTTGTCTCTAAATAAATAAAAATTGAAATTGAAATTAAACTCATCCTCGAGCACACAAGTCCATTGTGATCGTATCACTTATTTATAGATCGATTTGTCTACTTCGGGCTCAAATACATTATTAACTATTTACCTGTATTATGGCTGTATACATAAGCAGCAAAGAATATGATCCATTTTTATCCCATTTTCTCAATAAATTCAGGGTTTTGTGATTGATTACGTTTCGACCCTTAATGCGAAAATGTTAACTTTTATATAACGAACCAAAATGATGAAGCGGGGCTGTACAATAAAGCCTCTCCAATTCTTCAGTTCTCGGATCTTGACATAACGTATATTATATGATGGAAAGTGTAACAAAATGAAGATTATTACGTAAGGTCCAAATCAAAGAGAAATCTACAAAGGGTCTAACCGCAATCCTATAGTGAAACTGCCCCTGGCTGAAATGTATAGCTTTCTTAGGGGCGTTTATTTGTCTTATTATAAGATGCCGTTTTACTAAATTTCATGCTCATAATCCTTTGTGTATGGCTAAAAAATTAAATTAAAAAAGAAAGTATTTTTTATTACTACTACTAGACTCATAATTTAGTAAACGTGCTTAATCTTGCTTATATCTGGCGCGTCGTCACGTCACTTTTTTATACTTACTGACCCGATATCGGCTCATGAGTATTTCTTGTTCAAAGGTGGAATAAAACATAAGTTGGTGTACGTGTAATGTTCATGCAGGTACAGTCGAGTTCATAAATATATGAGCATTTCCAAAGCTTCAAAAATATCTGTATACCCTTAGGACATTGACAATAAGGTCTAAGTGTTTACGGTATAACGGGGTTAACGGCCTCCTAGCCTAGTTGGTAGTGACCCTGCCTACGAAGCAGGAGGTCCCGGGTTCGAATCCTGGTCAGGGCATTTATTTGTGTGTTTATCACGAATATTTGTTCTTGAGTTATGGATGTTTTCTATGTATTTAAGTATTCATATTATTATTATTATTTGTTTCTCCTTTGCGGATCACGGGCCTGTACATCCCGGTCTTTTGGTAGGCTTGCGTGGGGATACAGATCCAACACGTAGAGGCCTTTTGGAGAATTTTGCTGTGTAGTGCACCTGCTAGAACCCATTCACGGGTGCATCAATAGATACCCGTGAACCGGTCCCAGCAGGCGTTGGAGCTATTGTAAAGAAAGTGGAAAGAATACCAGGCTATGGCGTTGAGGTTTGGGTGGATCAGAAATGGACTATTGCAAAGAGTTCCGGACACCTGCCATAACAATGTTTAAAACAAGTTATCGAGGCAGGCGGTGACTCGCCGCCGACTAGATGGGCCGCTGAAACTGCCGTCGCAAGGACGGCCAGGAGCAACATCGGTGTGAACGGCTCAGGGGTGTCGAGAGGTGTGCGCCGCTTTCTACCCAGTGGCTGTTGCCAGCCAATGTGCCCACTCGCGTCTTATGCATATTTCACTTCCACCCCTGGAGCATATCGCTCTAACGACTCCTCTCTGGACGGCCAATGAAGGCAAGCCAGAGCTGAGAGTCCTACGGGTAACCTTGGGGTCCACTCCGACCGACGAAGACACGCCGGAGACGGAGACCCTGACCGACTCTCTGGAGCACTCGGGTCCGTGGGGTCGTTACTCCCCAACAGCTCGCCACAAGCTGCCCTGCGGGCTTATTATTATTATTATTATGCATTCAGCTGCACAGATTTATGAACTCAACTGTACTATCGCGTTCAAAATTACATGGGCAGTTTATGAATTCATTCATTCATAAATTGCTCATGCACATTTGAATGCGTGTATACAGCCAACCAATTCACCTAAAAATCAAAATAACAAGCAGTAAGAGATTTCTTACTTAGCGTCACTATGATATACTCCTACAGTGGCTTAGGGTTCCGATTAGTTGACTGTTCCTACTCGTATCGACTCTTACGTACATTATGCCATTACGTCCTAAATAATAAAAAATAAATACTTTTTGTTTCAGAAACCCATTCGTCAAACAAATCCAGAGTGATGCTGAGAAAAGCCCATGGAAAACTAATTACAAAAAATTAACACGAAACTTGCGACAATAAAAGTTAAAACAACAGTTTGTTGTTATTTATTAACTGGTGATATGTTATATAGAGTATAGCAAAGAGGACCCTCATATAGGACTTAGATTTTTTTAGAATTTTAAAATTTTACCTTTTTTGGCTTAAATTGCATAGAATAATATAAATCAAGTGTTATATAAGTAGACTAATTTTTTCCACTGATGAACGAACTTTGTACTCTAATATCTCGGTAAATATTAATCTGAGAAAAAATCTTTACATTACAAAATATGCTTATTATGACGCATTATTTACGATAGTAAAATAAAAAGAAAAAAAAGTACAAAAAAAATTAGGTCCTAGAAAGAGGGCCCCCTTTCCTATACCCGAACCATGTGGTACCTATATGTAACTACCTCCATTTTATCCGAAAAACTTTTTTAAATGCCTCTTTCAAAATGGCTTATCTCTGCTAAATATCACAGACACTATTGCTACTATATAGTAGGTAGGTAGTTACCTCTCTTCGTCTAACTACACTCTATGACTGAGATAGTCGTACGTACAGTCAGCCACACAGCTATGAATACAGCCAAAAGGACATATATATACAGGACTTTCTTGCCTGAGCATTAAGATCGTGTAACTTAAAAATATTTTTCGTACTTTGGCCGTATTCATAGCTGCGTGGCTGACTGTACGACACGTATGTATAGTTATTATCTACATGCAAACACAATTAACACAAACATACAGTAGCGTTCAAAGAAATGGGAAATAAAATGGAAATAAAGCAAATAAATATGTAGCATTGCATTACATATAACCAGGAAAGAAAGTTTATTTAGAAATTTACAAAATTTATTTAATTCTTAAAGTGTCATTTACTCCAAATATTTAAATTACATGTTAATATACGCGGCATGGTACATACCGTATACCGTTACCGTTTCCTCGCTATATTGCAATACCAATACGTGGGGCGAGGAAGCTGCCAGCTCTACGGTCGCCGGTAGCGTCCACAAGCCTCTTTGAGATATCCTTAAAGAGGGCGTGGGCGCTCGAACCCCATGTGCAGAGGGTCTCGACGCCGAACGGAACAATGTTGTATTCGCCGCCGAGGCCCCTATATTTGTATTTTTTAATGTTCCGTACCTCATGAGGAAAAAATGGAACCCTTACATTTTAGGCACTTTGTCGTCCGTTCGTGCGTCTGTCTGTCAATACCCTATATCTCGGGAACGCATAGAGGTAGCAAATTAATACCACATATACAGGTCTGCGGTCCCCATTTTCAATCAATCAAAATGTGTAGGTAGGGTACTTCCCATTGACCTAGAATCACGAAATTTGGCAAAAAGCAAGACCTTCTAGCACAAATACAGGAAAAAATCCACAAACCGCAAAATTGCCGCACTCAGAGTTCCGCACTACCAATATTTTTTTAAGTACCCTAAGGTCATAAATAGAGGGGAGCGGGGGGCATCATTTGTGCGGAGGCCTCGGTGAGCGAGTTCGACTCGCACTTGGCCGGTTTTTTTTTTATTTGCCGCCTATCAGCCGCGCCGGCATTGTGCCGTGAAGATGTTCAACACAGGTGAACCACTTAATATAATTATAGTAGCGAAATAGTTGTTTGAGGAATATGAATAAATAACACATATTTTATTTATGGATATCGAAACCAGCGGCAAAATTGTGTGATGTTTTGACTATGTTTTGATCTCAAAAAGTGCGTGATTACGAAGTAATGAAGGAAAATCGATTTGTTTACATTATTTCCCATTTCTATTGAGCACCAATGTACAAGACTTGATTACATCGTCGACCATTTTTTCTACGAATGTATATGTCACCGTTATATTGTGAGTACCGTTAGTTTATAAACTAACGGGTAGGTTAGGTTAGCTTTGGTTTTTTTGTCCCTAGTCAAATTATAGTCTATCGGGCGTTCAAATATACATATACACGGTGAAATATACAAACTTTTTAAAATTAAATGTGGTATCTACCTTTTCTCAAAAAGGTTGAATCTCTATGGAGTCTGTGGTTACTGACATTTTTTGTCATTGAATTGTCAATGATCTCTAAATTTAGAGTCCATTTTAAGCATGTTTTATTATTCCTAATAATATATATAATATACTTGATTAGTCCTACACAACTATAATGACAACTACGCCGTTAGCTTGGTTTGGTGTACCAATTCGAAGGTGTGTTATTGTAATAAGCCACATAACCTTAGTTTCTAAATTCTTTGTGTCAAGGATTCTAGATAGGTGACGCCAAATAATCCGCGGTGTTAACGGCCCACTTTCTGTGAATTTTAATTAATCAGTACTGATCCTTGGCGTCAAGCTAAGAGACATTTTGTCCCACAGCTGGGCAGAAACCTTCCCCCTTTCGCTACTCGTTACAGCTAATGCATGAATGTGCCCGGCAGCCGCTACAAAAGGTTTCAAGATCGTGCCGCCATCTCCTTTTTGTGCTACGTAGTTAAACCAGAAGGGCTAGTATAGTTCAAACCCGGTCATATTAGACAAGCAGCCGCCTGTTTCCCAACGCTGACAATGGCGGCTGCATAAAATGCTTGTAGATGTGTGAATGGTGATTGGTTAAGGGCGTAATCAGTAACGTATTCTGAGCAAAAAAAAATAAGAGAAAAACCACGTGTATAACATTTATTAACAACTTGCCCACATGTTTTTACTTGTTTTAGGCATGGATAAAAAGCGACGCACCAAGACCAAAAACAGAAAAGCACCAACAAAACCTAGATCTGGTAAAAAGAGACACACTGAAGGTTAGACATTGTATATACTACACGACATGTCCGATACCCCGATTAGACTCTCAAAATACACGTACCTTTGCACCAAGCCCGAAACTCTCAGAAAAGGTGAAAATATGCTTACATACGGTCAGCAACAGAATTGGCTAAAGGAATTAAATTGGTAGAAATTACGTCAGGCCCAATTTCACCATGCTGACAGTGTGACACTTCCTAAAATGACTAATTTATTATCGTTTCAGGCGTCTGCTTATTTGTACCATTTCTATAGTTCAAATAAACTCATAATGTATCGTAAATAAATATATAATTTCTTGGTGCAGACTTTTTGACAATTGTAACGAGATCTAATAGTGTTTTAAAGAATTTGCGGTAGTTTTTGCCATGAGAATGATCCTGTGTCGGAATTTAGTGACATAATATATGTTGTGTTTCTTGTAAAATTGCAAAAACGGAACCGTTATAGTTGCGTCCAACTATATTTTTTACTGACATTGAAAGATTTTCTCGATTATTCGGATCTTTGATCATGTGTAAAATGATACCGTAAGAAATTATTAAAAAACAAACATATGTGTTTGAAGTGGTTTTCCAGAAAACACCGTGACTGAGTAGCTCTTTTCAACAACGGTGTTTTGAGTTAAATAATGGAGGTAAGTTTATAGTCACTAACCAGGGAAATAACAAGTATTTGGGCATTCAACCCCTAAAAAAATATAATTAAATTCTAAATCAGTCAGTTTTCAGCGAGGAGATGATAGCTCATTGTCGCTAAAAAAGGAGAACCTATGGGTTAAAATGTCAATGTTATTCATTGCGAATTCGCGACATGGATAAAACGGTGATTGGTATAGCTTAGAGCGATTTTAACACATCTTAAAATCAAAGTTCTGTTCTCGTTTCATTCGTTTTACTCCATTAATACATTTCGTCTCGTTTAGGTATTTTTAGTGGCCTTACCTGAAGGTAAGCAAACTAAGGAACAATCGGAGACCAAGGCGTGAATACTTTACATCGATTTCATTTTTAACTACTTCTGTTGCTGACTGTACCTTGTCTGTACCGTACTTTACTAAATATTGCAATTTATTAAGTATTTTACCAGCATTTTGTCACAGGTCCATCATGTTCTATGTTTCTTGTGGAACTATCCAGAAAGTTGGCTCAGAAAAGGAGGGAAGAACAAGAAGCACCTATTAATATCGTGGGTAAGCGGGACAATTCTATCTTTCTTTGTTTCCAGTGTCACTGCAATGGAACGAACTGGTCTTCTTTGACAAGATAAGTCCTATATTCGGTCGGGCCCCAGCTGCATCCAATGATTTCCACCGATCTTGATTCACAGAAATCTTGAATAAAGTACTAAATTTCCTGTAACTAAATTTCCTCCCAACATGTTCGTTTGAAATGAGACTTGTATTTAAAATCTTTTATTTTCAAAATATATACAGTAACTTACCTAGCTACCTACCTCTACCTACCTTAAATCTAAAGTAGGTCCTTGAGGCATTATACCTTGAATGCCGGTGGCATTTCCTCGTTGTATCGCAATGCTGATACGTTGTGCGAGGAAGTCACTAGCTCTTCGGTCACCAGTTACATCAACCAGACGTTTCGCTATTTCTACAAAACTTGCGTGTGCTGGGACCCCATGGACCTAGAGTTTAGTCCCCAAAGACTTTATTGATTTTTTTGCAGGTAGTATTCTCAACAGTTTGAGCAACGCGTTACCGGTCGTTCTTACAAAAGGGTCACCGGAAAGAAACCAGTCACCAATTAAAATAGAGACTCTACAATCAATTGCACCGGAACTCCAACTAAATGATGTGTTGGAACTAGTACATCACCCCAATGTGGAAACTACAAATGTACAGATACCATTACCGGTCCAAGAAGTCAAGAAGAAAATCAAGGTACCAAGAATGCCCGTGATAACCAGCGAAGTGTTTAAGCAGAAGAAATTTGTGCCCACTGAAGATGCGGCAGTCAATACTAGCAGTTATCATGACCTGGCTTCAGCTTTAGCGAAACATGTCGAAACTTTGAGGAAGATATCACTCATTGCTGAAGAATTTAATCAAAAAACAGGTACAGTGATTAGAATCGATTATTCGATTCTTTAGGCTTATCTGTTTCAAGATTTAAGGATAATAGGGACGACTAGGTTGAAAAACTATTATTCTACGAGTATTTAGTCCGTCAGTTAGATTATCCAAAATTATTACACACGTATTTTACCTTTTTCAAGATAACTAAAATGAAGAGCATCAAAGTTAAGGGGTGGGGGCTGGTGACGTTAATACTACGTAAGAATTGTACCTAATTGTGACGTCACGCGAAACTTTAATGCGCTGTATTTCCGTATTTTTTTATTTAACGAAAAAAAGAAAAAATACGTGTCGAATATTTTGTAATAATTTATGTAAATTGTTTCGAAAATGTAAGTCCCGACCAGTTTCTTGTTCGTAATAATCTAATAATCTTCTCGGGACATAGGGTTAGAACCGGTTAAAGAGTCCAACTAAGCTAAATCTAGTGTTAAATAACCCTTACTAGGGCACAAGCATGTCACAATTTAGTCAATTTTAAAATCTGTCAAATATAAAATGAAGTTCAACATAGGACGGGAAATACACTCCTCATGCCCTACAAAGGGCTAAGAAAACGTCATACTTTCATAGAAATTTGACGTTTATGATACCTAATACTTGCAGTCTTTAAGATAAAAATAGAGGCAAACATAGTTGGCCAATTGAGCTATCGACGCCCGATCGACCCCGGCGAATGTTTCCAATATTACTTTCATTTGGTTATACGTCTTAGGGAGATGCGTAATGACATTTACCGAAAGTGTTCAACACTTGTAAGGCATCGATGTTCTAAGACATTTTAGAAACCATCGATAACAATGCGCTACCCCATACTAAATTAATTTTGTATTAAGCAGCTCCTAAGTCTTCGAACGAAAATTTTCCATGTTACTTTTAATTATAAAATTGTAAATTTCGTTCGCAGACGTCTCTGTTTAATACAAAATTTAACATATCTTGATCTGATTCCAGCTATTTTGGCCCTCTTAATTGCATTGTAATGTGCCTAAATTGAAAAATAAAGATATTTGCATTGTGTATCTTACTTTAACAACTACAACGCCTAGAATTTGCTCCGGTTCTAAGCTAAATGGTTGGATTTTATTGCTAAGTTAATCCCAGACTATCTGAGCTGTGGTTTAAAGTAATTGTCGTAAAAGTTAAATCAATTTACTATTGTTTTTTCAGCTAAAAATCTCAAAGAGATCGTGGACAGCGTACAAGAAGATCTTCAACAGAAGCTGGAGGAACTGACGAATGAACAAAAACTCGTGAAAGTAGACCAACCCATGCAGGTCGTACAAGAAGAAATCGACCATGCTGTCTCTTCTTAAAAATAATTCAATGACATGTTACCTTCAGTGTCAAAATTTTGGTGTCAACATGTAAAACATTAAATGTTACGATGAAAAAATATTGTTTTATTTCATTACAATAAAATGAAATAAAGCAAAGAAAATACAAAAAACTAAAGTCAGTCACTCAGTGTTTTTTTTAGATTGCCTTCTAAATGTTTTTAAAGTGTATGTACAGAAACGTACTATAACTCTGCCCAACAGTAAGTATTAAACGTCGATGATAGTATATTTATAAAGGATTTGTATTGTATAAGCACAAGCACTATGACTGGCGAAGAATTTTGTCTGTAAAGATTATCTACAGGGCAGCATTAGATGTAAGTCTGAGCTGTAGGATTGGCGTTTAAAGTAAAAAAGGATTGCCTATACTTAGGAAATTTCGGACCCTGGCTGCCGCGCGGTCGGCTCTCTTAGTGGTTAGGGCCTCTGCCGCGAAAGCAGGAGGTTGATGGTTCCATCCCACCGCTTGGCATCTGGGGGCTTTAGTCACTTTTTCTGTAGTATAATTTTGTCAAGTTTGCGGCAAAGATATGCCTCTAGTAGACCAGCGAGCTTTCAGCACACTTGTATGAAAGGAGCGGATCAGTATTTTTGCAGGTGTTGAAGAGAGATCAAAGTTAAGTATTTTTCGAAACATGTCGAGCTATTTTCGACTTTATTGACGTGAGTAACCCGCTATGAGAATTTTAATATTAAGTATTTTCCATTCGAGAACTAAGCAGGAGCTTGATAAAGCCGACCCTTACCCGCAGCCATTTACGGCATTTTCAATTTCCTAACTCAAACAACAAATCATACTCATTTAGCCTTGAATTTTAAGTCATGGTCAGTTTATGGATGTACTTGGAGAACCATTGACTTTAAGTTAAAAAAGTCTGCCTTCAATGTTTGTCTCGTATAAGTTGCTAAGTCAATGTTTGTCACGTATAAGTTGCTGACTCAATGTTTGCCATGTATTAGTTGCGGACTCAGTTTTTGTCGCATATAATTTGCTGACTCAATGTTTATAGCTTATAAGTTACTGACTCAATGTTTGTCGCGTATAAGTCACTGACTTAATTTTTGACACGTATAAGTTGCTGACTCAATGTTGGTAACGTATAAGTTCCTGACTCAATGTTTGTCGCGTATAAGTTGCTGACTCAATGTTTGATACTTGTCGCGTATGAGTTCCTGACTCAATGTTTGACACGTTTTAAGTTTCTGAGTAAGCCATAGGTTCGCTGTTCAAGCAACTTTTCCTAAAATCTCTTCAATAGTCTTTGTTTATTTGATTTTTATAATATTTTTTACGACCCTATTGCGAACAGAAGGACAAAAATTTGATTCGGTTTTCTATTATTTTAGGTTCTCGTGCGTCGATTAAATCAAAACACTCAAATGGATTGCCAGTTTGCTATAAAAATAAGAGATTTATGTAAATTAAATAACTGCAATAATTATTCTAATGTTTGAGTACAAGATAATACCGAATAAATATTTTATAATTTTAAAATTTCCTGAGTACCTAAATGTAAAAAATTAGAATGTATACCTACCTCTTATTTGGCCAACCTGTACCTAACCACGTCGATAGGAAGCAAACTTGAAGCAAGTTTCTTAACCCACTTGTTACTGAACACACTAAAAACCTTTGATTTTGATAAATTTCTTTGTAAGTACAGTAAAAAATATACATTACATGGGAAAAATATAAAAAAAAATCGTACTCTCATGGAAATCCAGGAAAATGGTGTTCTTTTAAAAGGACGATAGTAACATATACTACCTTGAATGTACGATACTTATACATTCACTTGAATTGAAATAAAATAATTAAGGAGGTGCACTTATACCATTTATTCAACAATATGATATTGTTCAAAACAATTCTTGGGATGTAAGGTTACATTACATTTTGTACATATGAAATTAGCTTTTTTGTGGCACTTCATACGTCTGCTTTGAGTATCTTTGTATTTTGTCATATGATTTTTCCCATCCAAACGTGCACAATCTCGATACTTTTGGGAGGTACGTGTATCTTTCCATTCCACATTTTTTTTTATAGCTCTCAAGAAGAGATGTCGCAACATAGGTATCGGCGAAAATGAAGAAGATCATAGTCGCCCCCATTATTGTTAAACTTGTCATCTGATCGTATGTTTGAATTGTCGCAGCAATGCAAATTTGACATAATATACGTAAATCGATCCCTAGACATGGCGTTGTATACTATAGGCATACCGCAATGTGAAACATTTTGCCAGTACATATACCTTCTAGGTACTATCACATACCCACTGTAAAGTAATATACCAATGAAACAACGCATTTCGTCTGTGGTAAGGACAAGATTTGGTTTGCGTTTTTCAGAGCTGCATACAAATTGGTGTAGTGTACAAGCATGTTGATTATTTTATCTCCAAAGATCAGTTCAAAATAGTATTGTTGTTTGCATGTTTTTCCATGAAGCAAACTCGGGCTGAATATCTTGTTCAATCCATTTATGTCTTACTTTTCGATATTGTAATGGTCCTTGCATCTGTGTCAAATGTCTGGCCTAACTGATTCTGGTGTAACACATCTCCGTTTAGACAACTGGATAAGGGGTACGTTATCGTCATCATCACTAAAATCGTCCTCCGATCTAAAAAAAACTTCCCCCTGAGCCCGTAGCTATGATTTTCATCCCCTGAAACCTCATCGGTGACGTCAGCGTTACAGTTTTCGGGAGGCAAAATAACGATAGAATCTGGTATTTCCTGGTCATCCTCCTCAAGCACATCAATTACTTCATTTAATGACAAAGGCCGAGACCAAGTCTTTTTTCGCCTCCTAGAATGGAACATTACTATAGTAGTACATTTCCCTATTGGCCTTTTAAAAGGACGCCAACAATAATCAATAAAAAATATGATTTGTAAATATATTCTAAGAATAATATCACTTGTACTCAAAAGCTAAGGTACATCTTAGAAATATACTTATTTTTAAAAATAAAGTATTTATATATTTTTCAAATACTACGTACCTTGAAGTTTCCATGAATAATTTGTCCAAATATAACAATATTTAAAAATAAAACACTGTTTTGAGCACGTAAAATTAATTAGATGTCCACTTCCAACACTCAAAAGGTATCGAATGCGTATCAACAAACATGTTATTAAGTACCCTCATTGTTCGTGAGAATTTTAAATGTATGGTGTCCTTTTAAACGACCGATAGTAACAAGTGGGTTAAAAGTAACATAAACATATAATTAAAAGGCACCATCACTTCGAGCAACACAGGCTTCCAACGCGTTGGAAGGGAGACGGCAAAGTAACATCTTACCGTACAAATTATTCTGTCACCTTTTGCGGGAGAAACGTGCACACACACGCACTTCTCACACACTACATACAAAAAACAATCTGTAATGACGACACTAACACATATAAAATGATACAACTACACTAACAAATCTTGCACACTTCGATATATTTTACTGTTCGGACTAGTGACAACACAGAGCCGCGTATGCCCAATTGGACTTGTAGTTCGGGAGAGGGGAAATAGCACGTATGCCGACTCCCCTCCCTGTGTTGCTCGAAGCACATCACAATTTCAGTCTAAGGAAGTCACAAATATTCTACATTGCTTTTTTGTTACCCCACACAAATTATATGGAAAATGATATAGGAGAAAAAAAATATTTTTTCCTGTTGTGGCGAAAATACCTCGATATTCTGAGTAAAAATAACATAAAATTCACAGAAAATCTCACAATAAAAAAATTAAAAATTACAAAGTAACGCACATTCAATAATTCGCCGCGATCATGACCAAGAGTGTCGGCAAACTAGAAAATTTAGAACAATATACTATGATTTCAGAAAACAAGTGTTCCACCATCCATCGAGCTTGATCATCAGGTCTATGTTGAATTCAAATACTAACGTCTACTGCTCGTCAGAAATCGTACAAAAGACTATCGATTATGGAACAGCTGGTAAGACGTTTATCCCTTTTTGCCTTTGACGTTTTAATCAGCTGGACTGGCAACGTCTGTCATTTTCTATACGAAATAGTTTGCCCATTTTTGCGGGGGACGGAAAATGTACAGCTATTCGTACGTAAAGTACAAATAGCTATGTCGGATAAACGTCAGTCCATACAATGAGTATGATACTATGTCGTACCCATTCGGCAGAGGGGTAGGCCTACGTTGCTACTCCGTCTGGTTTAAAATTCAAAGCTTTTTACTCTTTTTTTTTCCTAGCGCTTATGCCACGGGTCACGGACCTGGAGCGCATTTGGCGTAGGGCTAGTTTTACAAACGACTGCCAACTGACCTTCCAACCCAGAGGGTAAACTAGGCCTTATTAGGATTAGTCCGGTTTCCCCACGATGCTTTCCTTCACCGAAAAGTGATGGTAATTGTCAAATGATATTTCGTACAAAAGTTCCGAAAAACTTATAAGTACAAGCCAGGGTTTGAACCCGCGACCTTCGGATTGAAAGTCGCATTCTCTTAATACCTCTGGATCACCTTTATCCATTTTAGGAACCTATGTCCCTTTTTGCTGTAACAAATAAACCTGTTTTGAACCGAGAAAATCCCTTACGCCGCTTGGTCCGATCGGCTTGTTCGATCAATCGGACTACGATTTTTTTTTCCTGCTGGCTCGATCGATCGGACAATAAGGACTTCTCACAGTCTTATAGTCCTACTATCGGACTAACGGGATTTTAAAAGTTCATCTAGTCCGATCGATCGAACCACGAGAATTTGTAAAATCCTCTTAATTCGATCACACAAATTTTATTTCTTCTGGTGGTTTGACCGATACTTTTATGGTTAATTTTGTGTTCTACTACTCATATCAAAATTGTTATCTACTTAGATAAGTTACGATACCAGTGCAAATAATAGAAATATTTATTTATTATAATTAATTACATAAGTTCAATAAAAAACCTTAAATGAATGAAACGGGATTTTCTAGTGTCGATTCGTTTACAGTTTTTATACCCTAAAACCAACTTATGGTTTTAGGGTATAAAAACTGTAATAATTTGACTAAAACAAAATTAACATTAGCTTTAACAAGTAAGGTGATCGTTCCGCAGCATTTTTGTGTTTTCTTATGTATGCAAGTCCACACTGAAGCCCCTGTTTTGTACTTAATGAGCTAAGATGAGATATCCTTTATGTAGGAATCATTCGCTGGACTTAATCAAACCGTTTCGATAAAAATATGTCCGATCAATCCATCCAACAGAAAAAATTACGGCCTTGTGGTTCGATCGATCGGACTACAAGGAAATCAATTTTCCTTTTGATTCCATAATCGGGCTACGAGAACTTTACAGTTCGATCGATCGAGCCAGCGGGAAAAAAAAATCGTAGTCCGATTGATCGAACAAGCCGATCGGACCACGTGGCGTAAGAGTGAATGCCGTGATAACTCCGTCAATAAATTGTATTATTTTTTGTTTTAAAGTTTCTGACAATGCCCCTAAACATCAATTCT
Source organism: Lathronympha strigana (assembly GCA_949128165.1). Lineage (NCBI taxonomy): Eukaryota > Metazoa > Arthropoda > Insecta > Lepidoptera > Tortricidae > Lathronympha > Lathronympha strigana. Next base: position 4,660,274 of record OX421907.1, on the reverse strand, counting down.
ACCTCTTTTCCACAGTTCACTCTTCAATATCCAAGGGACCCAGCGTAGTACGCCAGTCAAGTACTCATATCGTGCCCAAAATCCCAAATGTGTGTCCCAAATCCCAACCAAATCCATCCAAGGGCCACAACCGGCCTGCCCTAGTCGCAGAAAAGGGTGTTTGGTGTCCTCCTATTATTTCAAATACAGAAACTAGAGATGAAGCTACGTTCGTACCATACATTTCTTCAGGAGACCATAAACATGGTGAGTTTGGTTTTTGAAAGCTTTATTTGTACATATAATATTCTAATATGTTTTAAAGTGCTTTATTTTTAAGCTAGGGATCGCTAGCAGAAGGATAATTAACGACGCTTCGACGTTTTGAGTCCATAACATTCGTTATCTTATCACATTGCCATACTCTGTTAGTCTTCATTTTGCCCTGTGAATTTTGATGTTACTTGTGTAATGTTATATCAGGACGACATATCTAGGTAAATTTTTGCTCCCAGTCTCTAAAATAGTTTTTTTGTTTTTAGACTGTTAAACGTTGTTTAATATGTAATATTGATAGCTTATTGTGCAGTGAACTAGGTAACGAAGAATGGTGCAACTAATGAAGAATTAATCCTGAACCGCGTTTAATCACTCTTTAGTCATCACCCGGCTGTCCCAGGGTCGCGGCCGCGTGACACTATTTGTAACTTAAAGATATAAATTTTACAAAAAGCAATACTACCGAACAACATTGGCTAAGTTCTTTGACATTGGTAAAATTCTCCGACAGAAACCGTTATTTAAAAGAGGAAGAAGAGTTTAACATTTATATTTATAATTACAGATAAAACCCCATGGAAAGAAACAATGACCAACAAACCAAGCAATAGGACTATCAGCAGTACCAGCAACAGAAAATTAAATAAAGGTATTTTATACAATATTATTGTTTTCCGCCGCCTACACATTTTCTAATTTACCCGAAGATTGACTGGTAGAGAATGCTTCAGAAAATAAATTTTCTATTTTTAAATCAATAAAAAAGTATTCATCGTTTTTACGGATTAGAAAAATCGTGGGTTCGTGGTCGTGTTATTTATAGAAAAACGATTCTAAAACTGCTTAATATACTTCTTAGTTTCCGGAGCGTATCTTTAATAATGGAACCGGCAAAATTATTTCAATATAAAAACAACTAAAGATGGTTAAAAAAAAACTAGACCGAATTCGACCGATATTTTTTTAATCCTAAAAATAGTACCTATGTGACTAGTTATTAGACCATAATAAACGTTTCTAGAATAATATTTTGTAAAAATGCTCTGTCAGAATGATGCGTATTCATATAAAGTAACAGGTAAGCCAAATAGGAATTAAATATGACCAAACATTGGACATTCGACAAAGAGTAGGTATTGACCTAAAAACAGAATATACTCTAGCAGGCTTTTAAGTAATATATAATAAATAATAATCATACATAAATGTATAATATACTCTTCAGTTGAGTCCCTGCTCTTTTATACGCAAATAGTTCACAGAATGTCTGATATTGGGCGTAAAAGGAAAAAAGATTTTTAATAAACTGAAGTTGGCTATAGCACACTAAAAAGATAAATGAATTGGTAAAAGGCAAAGAAATAAAACTTCAAAACTTCTCATGCATCATTTGATTCCTTCAAAAATTATGCATCTATTACAACTGTCGATGTGGAAAGACCATTCAGTTCATTAACATATATTCACAGCAAGAAGCCATAAATTAACTTTTCCAAACATTGAAAAATATTGAATAATTTATTCTTACCTTTTTGTACCATTCGGGGTCGAAACTCTTGGTCCATGGGGTCCCAGCGCACGCAAATTTATCGTAGAAATCGCGAAACGTCTGGTTGATGTTACTGGTGACCGAAGAGCTGGTGGCTTCCTCGCACAACGTATCAGCATTGCGATAAAACGAGGAAATGCCGCCAGCATCCTAGGTACAATGCCTCAAGGACCTACTTTAGATTTAAGGTAGGTAGAGGTAGGTAGTTAGATATGTTACACTTACTGTATATATTTCGAAAATAAATGTTTAATTATTTATTCTGAAAATCGTGTCAACTACTAAATTTACTAATTAAAGTTATTTTTATTGTGACTTATAAGGACTTGGTACAAAGTACTACATGAATTAAAATAAAATTGGGTCTCATAATATGATATTTTCTCGGAATAACTTATTTATTTATCTATACTCTTTCTCAAATCATTCCCGCTCCGAAAACCCCGATGTATGATTATGACGCATTGAGCTCATATGGTCATCACGCATTTCAGCGCTGACGTACGTCAAAGACACAGCTATCTGGTGCTTGGTGCATAACTTATCAGGTACTTATCAATACTACAAGTAATTATCTTTAATGTGGTTGACATTACCACTGCAAAAGAAAGGAGAAGGATATCAATTTGACTGCATATTTTTTGTACGATTGCTACACGATGACTCCGTCAATTGTAGGTACTCAATGACAACGATTTCCAACATAGCCTCCACGAGGTAAGTAGGTACAGTCAACCAATTTGATTCCTAGGCCACTCTAGAACCATGTCGCAATGAATCAATTTGTTTATCTTCTGTGACATTGATTATTGCGTGATGCATGTCATAATGACATCTCAGCATTTGCGAACATGTGTCAACGATAATGAATAAATAGTAAAGGAGTTTGCATGTGTATTAACAAATTTTATATTAGAAATTGGAATGGAAATTAACATACTATTCTGTCAAAACATCACTGAAACAGGCCACGGAAGCCTGGAGACAATTTTTTCAAAAGAAACATTTTTCCGTTCGTAGGATAATAAAATATATTTCTAGCATATTTTCCTGGATAAAATGAATTATATCACAGTATCTATGATGTTTTTCTAGAATCATCATGAATATTCAAGAAAAAATATTTTATTGTAAACAGACAGTAGGATTAGGACAGTAACGAAAACAGAACTTTCCATTAACTATGCAAATGCTTTAATACAGATAATAACAATTAAATCGAAGCACAATAACTTTAATATCGGGTAAATACATTCTCACTTTGTATAATGTTAAGATAAATATTTAGTGGAGATGAAGCCATGTTGTTCGTAATGATGACGCATTTGTGTTCTTTGCTCGTCAGTTACTCGCCTCACAACATGATTGCGACTGCGATGATCATTTAAATCTCCTTCCGCTGGCTATCGATTGACCAACAAATCCACTGTAGCTCGCTGAAAATAATATAATAGCATTAACTTAAAATGAAAATAAACCAACATTTTTCTAGAATACCGTTCATACTTGTAAAACCTAACTTACCGAAACGTTCAATCTTTCTGCTATGTCACGTCTGCTGTAGCTTTCCTGATGCAATATTACTATACGAGTTCTCTCATATAGGTATATCTGCTGCCGGCATTTCAATACATATTTTGAGTATTTTTATTACCCAATTTAATAAAATTGACGACAGAATGTTAACTTGAATTGTCACTGTCTGTCTGTCAATACTTATTTTTCTGTTCATGTCATCGAGCATAAACGTTTAAGAACTCTTTACGTTTATTTCATGTTGTCATCTGAAAGTTGATAATCGTGTGACCCGCACTGACGTTGTTACTATCTAGTAGTTACTGCGACAAAGTTCTATAGTGGCCTAGGAATCAAATTGGTTGACTGTACAGTCGCCATCTGATATATCGGAGCGTCCGAGGCGTGCAAAATATCTTAACAAGCACTCTAACGCCTTGACAATAGAGGCGTGTTCAGATATTTATGAACATCGCGGGCGCGCCGATATATCTGATGGCGACTGTCCAGGGGACACTCTTAAATTTCGGAAATACACACATGGTGTTTTTGGTACTTTTAGGGAGAACCCTATACCCTGTTGGGTAAAAACGGGACTCTATTACCAAGGTTCCGCTGTCAGTTTGTCTATCACCAGGTATGTCATGAACCGTTATAGTTCGACAGTTGACATTTTCACACACACTAAAAAACGGAATAAAATAATTATTAAAGGGGGGCAACATTACGATTTTTTTACCAATTTTATAGATATACGGCAACGGCCTCCTAGCCTAGTTGGTAGTGACCCTGCTTTCGAAGCAGGAGGTCCCGGGTTCGAATCCTGGTCAGGGCATTTATTTGTGTGTTTATCATGAATATTTGTTCCTGAGTTATGGATGTTTTCTATGTATTTAAGTATTTATATGTATCTATCTATTATATATGTCGTCGCCTAGTACCCACAACACAAGCCTTAGAGCTTACCGTGGGACTAGGTCGATTTGTGTAAGATTGTCCCATAATATTTATTTATTTTATTTATTTATATATACTCTTCGTGCGCAGTCCCACTCGCACTTGGCTGTTTTTTTTTAAATACCCAACTCAGTCACGCATTTACTATCAGGCGTCACAGTTCCTAGAGAAACCACATTCGTGTTGTAATGCCCTTCATTATGTACACTCGCGTACTTTAATTAATGAGCCAAGATGGAACCCAGTCATAGTAAAGTAACGCTATGTTACAAACAAATTTCAATAATATTTTAACATTGACATTTTGCAAAAAGGTTCCATCATGGCACATAAATTAAAGTCGGCGAGTGGACAGTCGTATAAAGTACTATTTTACTTCCAGGAACCAAGCCAAGTAGAGTAGGTGCGGCGTTAAAACGCGTGTTCCGCCGCCCACGCCGATGGGACATCATCAAGAAAGCGGGCACACACGGTACCCTCAGTAAGTACTCTTATGGTTTTCAATAGTGGGACATATGTAAAAAAAAAACTTTTTTTGTGAATAAACAAAAAAAGTACGATCAACATAGACTGGTCTCGAACGGGCTGGCCTGCGTACCGACTGAGAAAACCATAGTAGAAAACCTATTAATTTCGTTTTGATTTTTTTTATTTGGTTGGATCCTTAGGCCAAATCATTACGTGCGCAAGCGGTGCAGCGAGGTAATGCAAAACGGAATGGAATGTAATCGGAAAATTACCGGTAATTAACATACAAAAAATTTATCGATTGCATTCCTTAGGTGTCCAGCTAATAATTTGGGCATAGTCTGCTTACCACGAATTTGAAATTCACTGGAGAACACTATAGGTACTCGCTAGTGTCTACATCAACTCACTGAAAAATGAAAAAAATAAATTTAAAAATTGTTTATTGGGTTTCACAGGTTGGGTAATAGAATAGTACATTACGAACGATACAAGTGCGAAACGAAGGAAATTCGCAACGAGTGGTAATAAAGTAAAACACGACCCAAGGGAGTGTTGTAAATCGACACGAGTTGCGAATTACCCATTCGCACGTGTATCGTACGACGTTTTACAGTACATAATATATGGCCCTATGAATTTTAGACGTAGGCACATAAAGAGCTCATTATCGCGCCAGTGCGGTAATGTAGCACCATATGTACTGTTAAATGTCATAAAGGTTGGAATATTCTAGTAGTTCTAGTAGTAAGTCTGATCTCTCTAGGAAAGCATTTCCATATATTGTCAGTGCATCTTAGATAACGAGACGTAAACGACACATTGTTTAGTATCACATATCACACGAAACGCATTTGCTAGAACTGGACGCACCCTAAATATACAAATAATACACTATAGCATAGTGAATTATTTCTTCAAGCATTTATTTCCGTAAACCATAATTTTTTTGTTAACCGGCATGTGACCTGACTTAGAGAGCTTTCTTAAGAGAGAAGCGTTTATTTTGGGAAAACCCGTTTTCCGTCTAACTTGAGTCGGATTTAAGTAAAAAATTATTATTTTCTATCTTTACCTACAGTTAAATGTTACCAATACAACCCGTATTATCTTCATTCAAGTCATGAAATTGTTCGATTGTGTTCAACTGTTCATGTCGAGTCCGAGCACAACTCAATTTCTAAAAAAGGACTATAATGCAATTTACCTTTTCCGACACGGCTGGAATTTCAGCAATAAGTTGATACGATTGAATTAGGTGTATACCTACAAATAACATTTCATACAGTATGTTAACTAACGAAAATGATTTAATGAAACCCGGTAATGTTTTTATCATAAAATGAACATGGTATGTACCATATAAATTTGGACACTTAAGGTAATAAAAAAATGTATTTATTTTTATATATGTTTACAATCTTATTAACGGCATCTTCTAAATTATGAACTGACAGACAGGGATCAAAGCATGATGTTGGCTGAATTTTTGCCTAGTTACAATACAACAGCACTTTTATGGCGTCATTTTTTCGACTGATTGGGTATCCAGTTATTTTATTCTATATATACCTATCCACGGTCTTTGTTAAAAAAAAAGGTAGGGAATCAAGACGAACAAATAAGAATGTGGAGCACTTACCTTTTTTGCAATCTATTGTATCCTGTATTAATTTTGTCTCATTGGCATATACGTAATTTAGTTTTTTGTTTTAGGTGCATTGATTAAAGGCAAAGCTTGCAGCGAACCAGTCAATCCATATCCTTTATATAAAGACGCTGGTAAGTAAAGATTGAAATTCACTGACTTCATAACTCTTGAGGTAATACGTACATACAGACAGACTTTACGGTTCAAGTAATTTTGGTCGTAAAACCTTTTGCTGAGAGCCTCCAGTGTAGAGTAAACCGTAAATATGTCAACAACTATATAATCGTATAACTAGAGCCAGGAGAAAGGGAGAATAAAATATAGGTATACAGGGTGGCCAAATAAGAGGTACATTTTATTTATTAAATTTTACTTTGGAAAACTTTAAAATTAGAAATGTTTTTTGTTTTACATGATATTGAGAGATAAACACCATTTCACAAAAAAAAAACTCCAAATTGCCCAAGTTTGATAAGATTTTCGCGGCTAACATGGAAAATTGTGCCGTTGAAATATGTAGTGGAGTTTTTTTTCTTTTGGAATATGAAAAGAAGCATATTTTTGCGACTAGCCGATAAATTTAGGACAAAAAAACTGGTTTCTGAGACAAAGAGAGTAAAATTTTAAAAACAAAATATCGTTTGGCACTGTCACTGGTTTTTACTAACACCATTCAACTCGACGGTACACTAAGCCTTACGTGAGTTGACAAGTTTCCTTGAACCATTATCCGTCGTCGAAAAATCAAATGGATTTCCCATTTGATTCTCTTGTCAATATCAAGTAATATTTCGCGTAATTTTTAATACAGGTGATGGAGGTTTACCTTATTATGTATTACAGTTACTTATACAGTGTTGATTGAATAGTTAACAGTACCATCTAGGGAATACAACGATTAACTGCTATTCTATATGAAACCCGCGGTTATGTTCAAAAACCAATTTTTTTCCATACAAAAAGTAACCGATTGTACCTATTCCCTAGTGCTGTCAAATTAGAGGACGCTCATTACATTAGTATGAAGACGCCTACGCAATAGTACGCATGCTTTCAACTTTTCGATGAGTACGCATCTTCAATATCTCTATCTATCTATGTATATCAATTTTGCTATCGCAATTGCCCATATATGAAATGCGGCTCCGTGTTTATACATGACATGTGATTCTCCACAATCATTCGTGCATTCCACGAAAATGTCTCTTAGCTACAGTACAAGTCAAATATTTATTATATTTCTTTGAGCTTTTGTTATATTCTCCTGCGCTATATTGTCCGTTCCTTTGCCTATTTCTAGAGAGCTCTTAGCATCGTGTGATAAGGAAATCCAATTTAGGTAACACGTGGCCAGATCCGGTTACACTAAATTACAAAGCTTTTAGAAACATCGTAAATTTTATGGTAATTTCCTTTTGTTGATAGTATTCTTTGTTTGTTGATATTTGACCGCTACTAAGATGGAGACAAGGACTATTATTAATTGTCATATTCAGTCTGTGTGATATAGTTAGTGACAAAGTAATCAAATTTACAGGTTGTAACAAAAATTCTGGTGATTAGTTAACGGACGTTAAAGAATCGCATAGGTACTGTCGTCCAAGCACAACAGCGTGCGTAGCCAAGATGCCAATCGCTCTCGCTTACTAACGTATCGTAGCTACCTCTCTCTATCACTCTTCCTTATTAGTGTGACAATGACAGTTGCGTTTCGTTAGCGACTGAGCGCGAGCGGTGGGCATCTTTGCTACACACCCAGTGCCGCGACAGGACCTATCTCATCTTCTTTTAAATAATGGCGATGGCGTCTGTCCGAGAGTTGAACAATTTTGGCAATGTGAAGTATTATCAAAATATCAGTTTATTTTATAAACAGAATAGTATATTGCCACTTGGGCGACGATGTGCGATAATTGGCCTCGCTATTTATTAAGCTATAAGACGTAACTGATAGTTTCACAGGGGGTAGAAATCCCGCGACTGCCGCTTTATGATTAAAAGAATGGTTGAACGCGTTTTAGGATTAATTCTTCATTAGCTGCATGTCGTTAGTTTACTGCACAAGTGCATAAACGAGTAGCTATCAATATTACACATTAAACAACGTTTATCAGACAGAAAACAAAAAACTATTCCAGAGACGCCATCGCCATCTTGAGTATCAACCGGAAGTCAGGATCTATCTCGCGGTCAAAAAGACAACTGTCATTGTCTAATCCGAATAGTTTGAAAATGGCAGGTGTCTTTCTTAACTGCAAGACACTGTCACATCCACTCTTGCGCTAGGGCTACTGATTAGAAAACAGTAGAAAAAAAATGGTTAAAAACAGAAAAATTACCTTTTTGTAAACATAACTTTTTGTTATACACTAGTATATATAATTAATTGTAAATTGTAAATTCAATTAGTACCTTACACTACTATATTGATGACAGCGCCATCTCTCTCGCCATACCGGAACCCCTATGGATTTAGATGGATAAACGAAGCAATAATGCATGTCCTTAGATTACGGCCACAGGCGTCTTGCCTGTTACAAAGATTAGCCTGCCTCCCTGTTAGAAAGAGAGAAATTCGCCAACATTATTTTCATTTCATTTCATTTATTCATTGAGACCGAGTGGCCTAGTGGTTATGGCATTAGCCGCGTAAGATGAAAATCCGGGTTCTATCCCCAGCTAGGCCTTCGATGAACTTGGTATTTTTCTTTAGTATAGGTATATGATATGATATATTGATTATCAATTTATAACTCTCTTTTATGTATCATGTACTTATATTTACACTCGAAATAAATGAAAGAAGTACATCATAAACGTAAAAGTTCATGATGTATTTAAGAATTATGAAACTTAGAAATTACTTTTACTACAAAATAATATTCGAAAAACTGTCAGCACTCATATTTTGTAAAACAAAGCATTTCACAACTTCATAATACAGTGGATCCATGATAAAACGAATCAAGGGAAATTCAAAAATATCAGGTTAATGTGTTGAGTCACGCCGAAACGTGGTCCTTCACTATCGGCCTCATCTCAAAGCTTAAAGTCGCTCAACGAGCTATGGAGAGGGCTATGCTCGGAGTTTCTCTACGTGATCGAATCAGAAATGAGGCTCCGTAGACGAACTAAACTCACCGTCATAGCCCTCCGGATTAGCAAGCTGAAGAGGCAATGGGCAGGCCACATTGCACGCAGAGCAGATGGCCGATGGAGTCAAAAAGTGCTTGGGTGGAGACCACGGCTTGGCAAACGCAGCGCAGCGTGATATCAAACCGATTTATAAGTTATTCATATGTGTTGGAAAACGAGTCGTCTAAGGAATAAATGGAACACTTTTTTCCACTTTCATATAATTTTTTTCGAATTTAGCTAGAGCAAATTTAAGAAAAATTGCCTTAGTGTAGCAGGTATATTTGGGTATTTATAAAATATATTTCATGAAAATAAAGATGTAAAGATTAATTTAATTGTATGCCTTATTAGCTGGTGCCTGCGACTTCGTCTGCGCAATATCTTAAAAAAATTTAGCCTATGTGTTATTCTGATGTAAAAGCTATAATATCAGAATCTATATCAGTAGTTTTTACGTGAAAGAGTAACAAACAAAAAACTTTTGCGTTTATAATAAATATTAGTAGGATTAACGTTTATAAAAATAAATTAGGTGGTATAAAAATAACAAATAAAAAATTAAGTTACAGTATTGTACGAAACCACGAATCAACCACCTCGCAAAACAACCTCTGTAAGAAATGTGTTTTTGGATGCTAAATAATGATATATATTTATCATAATATTTTTTTGCAATATTAATATTTCATACTATCTTAGCCATTACAATTTATATGCGTTATTTCATTATTAACGATGTTCACTTTAAAAAGTATACCTACCGGACTCTTAATCAGAATTTTGTCCCATAGAGGTTCGACTTTTCGAAGTCCCACTGTAGTTTATAAAATGCAAATAGCAGCTGCAACTGGCCACAGAGGTTTTACCCTTTTTATTAAACCAGAGAAAAAAGAATAAACGATTAAACGAAGAACTTTTATGCAACTATTTTAGTCTTTTTTGCGTTGTTCTCCTGATAATGAAAGGGATGAAAACGTTTTCTCCCTGTTCAAAATTGAATTCAGCTTAATTTATTTGTTTATTAGCATTTGCATTTTAAAAAGAGAAAGTCTTGTAATAGTGTGTGCAATCGGATAGATGCTATACAAATCCATAGATAAGCATACTATACATATGTAGTATAAGCTACCTTAAAATATTATAATCCTTTATGGTGGTTTGCGATTGCAATAAGTGGCGATAAAGGAAAACACGACCAAAGGGACTATCTTAAATCAACAACAGTTGCGTATTACCTATTCAACCGTGTGTCGTACGTTTTAGAGGCCCTTGAGTTTCTGACGTAAGCACTAAAGTGATTATTATCGCACTAGCGCCGGTAGTGTGGCACTATACGTACGTGTAATTAATATAAGTTTATCTTATAGGAACGGAAATCGAGAATACCACCAGAACCGAGGCTACAGTCACATCTATATTGCTTGAGGAACTGCAGTCGAAATTATTACGAGATGTATCAGAAGGTTTGTATGAGTTTGTATAAGAAATTTTAGTACCTATATGTTAATGATAGGCTCAACCAATAGGCTTTATTATGGGGAGTGTTCCGAGGAATTGTTCGGATTAATCCCTGCCGCTTCTTTCCGCCATCGCCCTACGCGACAATATTTCCACTCTCACCATTTAGATGGTTGGCAGTCCTCAACTGTGCGCTTTTCCCGAAACTTCCTGCCTCGCACAGCTAAACTGTGGAACGAACTGTCGCCAGCGGTGTTTCCGGACCGATACGACCTTCAAACCTTCAAGAAAAGAGCGTACTCCCACCTTAAAGGCCGGCAACGCACTTGCGACACCTCTGGTGTTGCGGGTGTCCATGGACGACGTTAATCGCTTACCATCAGGTGATTCGTTTGCTCGTTTGCCCCCTATAGCATAAAAAAAAAAAAAAAAAAAAAAGGCTGCGTGCCTATGTTAGCTGCATGGCTAAAGCCGCGGAGTGCGGCCATCATTTCCGAAAAATATTTTTCAATACAGTTGCTCAAAAAGTAACCATTTTTTGCCTGTTTTGCGTGCGCAAAGTTTGTTTTTGCGAACTAGTGCTTTTTACTTTTCCACTCTTTTTAAATTTAGTTGTGTTCCAATTCATGACTGCTTACCGAAGAGTATTATTGTTCGTTAACTTTACCGAGCCGTAATAAAACTAAATACCTACTATTAACGCAATAATATTAAAGATATTGATATTTCAATAATTACTTCTTCATCATACTAATGATCATTCATTAAAAATATTAACATTGAAAACAGTTCTAATAAAGCTGGGTGTATGAAACGGAACAGAGCCTACGAAACGTCAGTCAAAGTAGAGGCGTTTTTCAATCAGGTAAACATTTGTTCGAAGGGCCTATAAGACATGACGATACGATTTGTCACATGCGATTTATTATTTTGTTTATTAGGTATAGATTGAAAATGAGAAAGTAAAGAAGATAAGATAAACATTTTGAAGATGTTCTTAATATATCAACTGTATTACAATCGTGTCACGGAAATAATAAAAAAAACTTTTAAATTCGTTCTAAAGTATTTTAATTTTTTTCGCATATGTATTGAAAAACGTCGTTCGATTCACGTGCAGATATGTCATTTTTCACTTGTCCCGAGTATTGCCACTCGCCTGCGGCTCGTGGCAAGATACCTCGGCACCCGTGCAGTAATGACATACTTTCCGCACTAGCATCGAAATGTACTATTTTCTTGGTGGTGTAGCACGGCCTTATACTACACAGACGTGTCTGACACGGGTAGGTAGGTTAGGTATCTTTAGAAATAGATAAACGAAGGTCAAACTAAGTAGGAATTGGAGCCCCGCGAAAGCTCAGCCGAAGTAAATGTTGGTAAGTGCGAACATAGAAATGGGAAAATTGCTTAGGAGCAAAATTTTATTCGTTCTACTAAAACGTCTATGTCTGGTTAAGTTCTGCAGTGACCTAGGTTCTAGTTGGTTGACTGTACATCATGTTTCTACGCGTTGTTTTTGCTGCAATGAATTAAAAAATCTCCTTCCAGGACCGTCAACTGTTACCCAGACCAGGTCCTTCACACAATTCACAAGTATCAGTGGTAAGTGACACTCTTCAACTCGTGATACTGTAGGACAAAATAGAGGCACGCTATATTAAGGGCCTTACCACATTGGCGATTTTCGGGCGAGTCGAAAGCGAGGCGAAAATTCGCTGCGAGCGCGCAGCGAGACCGCCGCTAACTCCATACTGTCCTGTCAGCGACTGAAAATCGTTCACAAATCGGAGACGTCCAAACCGCCCGAACCTCAAACGCTCCGCACGCACGCTGGTCGTGAGCTAGCTGCCTACCTACTCTTTATTTCATAATAACGAGTGGGTAGGTAAGGTAAGGATGGTAAGCACCTTAAATCTAATGATAGCTTTAAGGTGCTCCCTCACTATGGCCTCATAGTTTTTTATTTTACTTCTCAGTCGTCATCTCTTTTTTTTTACTGGTGAAAACGGCAAGTAAGTGTAAGGCCTGAGTGGCAAGCGGGGCGGGCAGCGGGGCGGGCAGCGGGGCGTGCAGCGTTTTGAACAGCGTGAACGCGAGCATACATTTGCTTGTGTTTAACATGAACGCCGCAGGCCCCACACCCCTGCACACCCCGCTCAAGCGTCCACTAAGGGTGCTTAGCCAAAATGCCAATCGCTCACGCTCAGTCGCTAACGAAACGCAACTGTCATTGTCACACTAATAAGGAAGAGTGATAGAGAGAGGTAGCTACGATACGTTATTAAACGTGAGCGATTGGCATCTTGACTAAGCACGCAGGTCTTACACTAAATCTTGTAAATCCTTTTTCTGTTCTTTCAGGTGACAGATAGACATATGTATTTAATTTTACTGGAAAATAGGACATATTTACTAAGTACCTTTAACTAATTATGGTTTTTTTATAGAAATTCATTTTTCAGATATACTGGAACCTTTCTCTGCGCCAACGGTATATCACGTTGAAACACAGATAACAAAAGCTTTCTCTGTTCAAGGTAAATAATGTGAATCAAATATACAGGTAAACAATAAATAAATACAAGCCATCTGAATAAACTATTCGATTCCAAGGAGCACGTTTTTTATAGACATACATTGTTTATCTTGTTTTATTCGTGCGATGATTTCCTTATTTATAGGTACCTACTTTTTAGAGTTCCGTACTCAAAGGGTAAAATGGGACCTTATTACTGAGACTCCACTCTGCGTCCGTCTGTCCGTCTGTCATTAGGCTATATAAGGTGCTACTTTATTAGTTGCAGAATTTTTTGCAGCTGATAGTACTCGGTTCCTGGACTAAATTTAAGTATTAAACATTATACCTTTTACGATGTTTTTTTGGAGAAAACGTTAAAACAAATTTGCTACGTAAAAACACCCTGTTAATGTGATCAGTAAATGAGAACTCATTGAGCAGAGTCTAGTACCTCTTTTACCTACCAGTTAACTGTAACTGGCCACTTCACGTCGATAAATCTCGACCATAATGACATTTAAGACTAACTATTGTTGACATGAGTGATATGACGGATAGTTCTTTTTAGACGAAATTATAATTTATTTTTTCTGTTCGGTAAATGAAAACAAATAAATCATATGAAAAGATTTCATAATTTCTATTTAAAGTTAATTGTTTTAAAGTAGAGTATCACGTGTTCAAATATCTGCAACTAATAAAGTAGCACCTTATATGTCATGTCATGAACCATAATAGTTAGACAGTTGAATTTTTTTCAGATGATGTATTTCTGTTACCGTATATGCAAATACTAAAAGTCAGAATAAAATAAATATACATTGCTCATTTTTGCTAGATATTGAAAACGGCAAGTAGGTACGGCGTACGGCAACACATAGACGCTTGAAATATGTACCGAATAAAATAAATAATTAAATTAAAATAAAACAAATATTGAAGGGGGCTCCCATACAAGAAACGTGATTACCTTACCGTTTTTATTAAAGATTTACACTTGGCCAGATTTTTAAAGAAACTGCTTGAATTGAATCTACCAACTTTTTTAACTGCTGATAATTTTATTCTATTTACTTCTGGCAACTGTAAAAGCAACGCTAATTGATTCAGCTGCACCACATTTCAAAATCTTACAATTTCTTCTTAGCAAACACGACTGCAGATTTTATGTTTTTTTTTTTCGTTGGCATGCTCTCAGATTCACACAAAAGTAATGTCTCAGTTTTATTTTAATAGTCGGACGATGATGGTGCAGAAACTCTCCGGGATTTTACTTAGTTTGTTTAGACTTGCAGACACGATTTTATTATTTTTTCCGTTTATAGAATGGAAGATTCTGACGAATTGAGAACCTCCCTTTTGTTTTTTTTTTACTCTAATAATATTGCAAAATCGTTAGCAACTTTCAATCCATAGTTTGCGAGTTTAAATCCTGCCGACTAGTACCAATAAGTTTTTTGGAATCTTCGCTTTTGGGTGAAGGAAAACAACGTGAGGAAGCCGGACTAATCCCAATAAGGCTTAGTTTACCCGGGTTGAAGGGTCTGATGGCAGGCTCTTTCGTAAAACGATCTTGGGATTAGTTGCCAAAGCAGACCCCAGGGTCCCTGAGCCGTGGCACAAGTCGAAAAAAATTCTGAATTTATTTGTTTATAAGATAATGGAAGCTCATCAAATAAAGGAAAATTTGCAGACTTTTATATGATATAATGTTTGTTAAATATTACTTGTTCAGTTTCCAAAGTCACCATGCGTCACTTTGATACCTGTTTGAGCCCATTGTAAAGAAAATAGTGAAGTCGTTTCCTATACTAACCTTACGAGTATATAGGGCACTAACTATTTGGCAAACATAAAATTACCACCCGACCTGTAAATACCCTCTTTTTTATCCTGTATTTTTAGGACAATTGAGCTCGAGGAGGTTTGAACCCCCGACTTCTATTTTTGGGCGTTAAGGTGGATCAGTCGAGTTTATAAATATATGAGCATTTCCAAGGTTTCAAATATATATGTACACCCTTAGGACATTGACAACAAGGTGTAAATGTTTACATATTATGCATTCAGCTGTACAGATATTTATAAACCCGACAGTACAAGCACATTTTCATACTAAAATTATGGTAGGTTTTTAGGATTTTTAGGATTTCTTTTCATATTATTATTGAAGAATATAACCAATCGTGCTTATTTATTTGGGCGAATACAGAGACTTGGGCGTTTTCGTAGGGATATACAAAATATTTTTGTATTTTTCGTTTTGTAAGGAAATCTTAAAACACAATAATAAAACGATCACGATAATTAAAAAAAAAATCTAATTTTATCAACTATGCGCAATAACTTAATGTGATGGACTAAATGAAACAAAATAACACAAAATAATTTGTCAATTACGTCATAAACAGAAACCTCTGTATGTATATAAACACCTGTGTGTACGTCATAATGACGAAACTAGCGTTAAAAAAGTCTGGAAACAATCCGTCTTTTTCCCATCCACCTCGTTTTTTTCGGAATCATTCGGAAAAAATCAATGATAATTTTCGCACTAATTTTCAACTCTAAATGAGAAAGAAACAAATGAAAAAGATGAAAAGAGTGACAATGATAGTGACATTATTTATTTCTTAAAAAACACGAAAATGTCGGAAATGAAACGAAAGTTTCATTAAATCATAAAAAAACATTTGATTTTTTCCGGAATTTTCAACATTAGACGAAACCAGCATGAAAAGTACGGGCCCAGGGCCTATAACATGAAAATCAATCGATTGCGGATTTGTATCTCCATCTCTGTCACACTTGCATATTGGTGTGACAAAGAGGTTTTCCCGTCAATGCCAATTTTCGATGTTCGTGGTAGGCGTGCTGGTAATGTATTATGTATATTGTTTGTACTTATATGTTTGTTGAAGTTGAGTGCTCTCATATATTTACTGTATTTGCAACACCAGTGTCTCAAATATTGGGCGGTTCGCATATTGTCGTATGTCAGATGATTTATGGCCAAATTACTCAAGGCGGTTTCCTAAACATAGTGTACTTCATATTATGGGTACGTATAATGTATGGTTTAGTCTACGTGCTGATGAAAATAACTAACACGTACGGGTTCTTAGCAAGGCTTTTGTTTTATATTCATCATCGAAGCCTCTACAAACCATGGTGGGTTTGGCCCAAAAAAATACGTAAAATCCTCCCACTGTACAAATTTAGCTTTTATAATGATCATCGTTAGCCATTAGGGAATGCGAACTGGTTTTACTATTTAATGGTATTAACCGATTTAACCTAACCTCGCATTTTTTGCGCTGCGCTGTTCTACCACAGATGTAACAAATTACTCGTAAGAAAACTGGGTTTGTTTGTTTATATTGCATATTATTATACTTTTGGTACTGTTGTCCCCGGTCTACCCTACTCTAATAATAACAGACATAAAGCGAGCTACACTATTTATTACATTTTAATATGACAACGGTTTAGTTGTTAACTTCAGCTTTTAAATTATTGCACCAAATGTTATGAACATGAAATTATAAGTAAAATTCCAGCTTTGCAACAAAAAATCACGAAAGTTTTTAATTTTTATTACAGCGCTTTGTATTTGTGTAAAAATAAATAGTAAAAATTGCTTATTCTGATCAGATAACTAAAATTAGCAATAAATAAATTATCGTAGCGTGTTTTTCCGTAAAAACGAAATATACTATCGTTGAGGCATTTGTTGCAGTGGCAACATTGGAGTAATTTTTTAAGTCTTGAATTACAAATGCGAGATTAATTAACAATTAATTCCATACAAATCATCTGGCATGTTACAACGCCCATTTAATTTTGGTAAGTTGCCTTCCACACAGTACGTGCTTTCTACTGCCTATATCTTCAACATGATTTTAATATTTTTTCCCAAGTGGTCACAACATCTTAGCACTAAACATAAAACTGCCTCATCAAAATCATCATCCTAAAAATTATTACGCGATCACTAAGATTCGCGCGGCAATGATTCTCATTGCTACTTCTGCATTCTCCTATCTCTCTCTTACAACATTCACGATATCAACTCTATGCTTAAATAAATAGGGTTTCTTTTACTTTATCCCGTTTGAACCCTATTTTTCACTCCGCACTGGATCTTTTTTACAATTTGCGAGTAATGGGTTGGAATGATGGAGATTATACGCTCGCTCTGGGGTTTTGAAAGTGATTTTTCATTTATCTTACCCACGGTATGCTGCGGTGGTCTTCGTTTATGTTATATGCATGAAATTAGGTTTAAAGTTATGAAATGCCCCATATTTCAATATAAGAGAGGTATGGGCACAGCGGATGCATATCGTTTAGTGTGGTAGGGCACAGCACAATGAATGTCGTCTCGCTCAAATCTGGAGCAGAGCCCATCTGGGGAATTACCTCCCACCTTACAGAAAACCCCAGTTTAATAACACTAGACCCTACTCATAGTGTTGTGTTTGTGTTGGTGAGTAGGGTCGCCAGAGCTCCAAGAGGATTCACTGTGTTGACAGCTTGTCCCTTTAGCTGTCAACACAGCGAATCCTCCTTTTTTTTAAAGGGTCGGCAACGCGCATGTAACACCCCTGGAGTTGCAGGCGTCCATAGGCTACGGCGACCACTTACCATCAGGCGGGCCCGATGATGGGAGGTCGGGAAGATGACACCAGCATACGCTTGTGTCATCGTCGTTGTATTAAAAAAAACTTTGAAACCTAATTTCATTTCCAATTTTGATATTAGAGACTGCACTATTACTATATACTAAGTGTTATTTTAAACGTCATCTTTTATATTTATGACTTTACTTAACTGTCACAGTATGTGCTGTTAAAATTGATGCAAACATTGCTTAGTCGAACTCTACTAACCGTATAACTAATATCTAAAACGGGATAATTACCATGTATGTTTGTTTTATTGAGCACCCGATATTTCGACACTGTTGCAAGCGTCATGTTCACGGAGTAAAATCAACACAACAATTTGCAACAGTGTCGAAATATCGGGTGCTCAATAAAACAAACATACGTGGTAGTTATCCCGTTTTAGATATTAGTTATAATGCAAATGACGATGTTAGCTTAAAATCGTGTCTCCCGCCTGTTGAACATTTGAAAGTTGTGACTAAACGCGAAAATCACGGGGCGTTTATTTATTTTATTTATTCACATTATCTATAAAAACGGCAAAAAAAAAACCCCCTTTTTTGTATTTGTTGTTTTAGCGGCAACAAATATAAGTAATGCATTGCATTTAAGCGGATGCTGCGTAAGCACCTGCTGAAAGAAGAGTTTCCATAGTGTCCATCATTATAGTATAGTGTGCATGTTAGAAATATGTAGTAGTATATTATATTATTTTATCTGTGTACTCGTATTATATATATATAGCGTTCTTCAGCTCGCTTTGCAATTATTTCGATATTATTACCTTAATTCTCCCTTTGCACCATTTTATTCACGTCTCTGTTTGGCCCTATGGTTGACTGGTAGAGAATGCCATTGGGCATTAAGTCCGCCATTTGTATTTTTTTTGTATTTTGTGCAATAAACTTTAAATAAATAAATTATATAAATGTACATTTTCGGTGAAGATTTCAACTGTCTAACTATAACGGTTCATGAGATACGACCTGGTGACAGACAGGCGGACGGACGGATAGCGGAGTCTTAGAGGGTCCCGTTTTGCCTTTTGGGTACGGAATCCCAAAAACGAGGGTAATTCAACTTTTCCGTAGACTTTATACACCATCATAGGCCACCAACAAAAATAGTCATCGATTAAAATATACAAGTGTTTATTTGGATTACTTGGATATAACGTGCTCAAATTCTTTCTCAGGTCAATCGCTTTCGAGAGAGATATGTAAAATAGACTGCACGGTGATGACCGAGAGCTTGCTTAGATACGAAAATCCCTCGCGTGCTGCTCTGTTATCCCGAGGTGCCAATACCTCGAGTCCCATCGAACCTATACCTGGTTTGTTTTTAATATATAATGTTTTTGATTATATATTTATAAATCTTGATTTGTTATGGTTATGATATGATCGAGTTATACCTACAGCTTTCATTTTTGATGCACGTATATTTGGCGAAATCTTATCCCTAACGATATCAGAACAATATATTTAAAAATTAGACTTAAATTAGAAAAAAACCTGTTTTCAGGAACTTCTGAATCCGACTCGACAATTAAGTTATGTCCGTCTAAATGGGCGGAGCTAGTCGTCAATACAATAGTCAACCAAATCCCTGCAAAGTCTTACGCGAAAATCAAAAGTCAATCTTGTGCGACCACGATGACTCCAGGTAGTTTATTTTTGTGTTTTTGTATGATATAAAATGTATACACATATGTATACATAACCTAAACTTACGCCTGTATTGCCAAAAGGGGAAGTCAGAACACATTAAACTACTCCTGTTGTCCTTATGGATTTATGATACTATAAGTGATCAGTATCACCAAGGGTTTTAAAGATACGAAATTGTGATATTGCAGAGAAAGAAGGTGATGAAACTCTAAACCCCACACTCCACGGGTCATGTAAAAATGTCCAATGTTCTTTATAGTTTAAACAACATGTTTTCTGTCTGCACGATCTCTGAGTGAAGCAGTTCAGGAACTTTCAGTATTGATGATGATGATGATGACGTCCTCTTATCCCTCATCAGGGACATAGGGCTCTGAGAAGCAGTATTGTCCACGTATATCTATAAGATTCCTTTAGCTTGCTCACTGTGATTGCTTACTAATCTTCCTATTATTTTACTCTTTTCAGTAATAACTGTCTCTTTCTCAAACAATCCATGCTCTTCAATTAAATCTCATCACGGATTATTAAAAGTATTATCTTCCAAGTCCAACCAGAAATGTGATGATTTCTACACGGGTAAGTCTTAGGCTCAACCACAATTTAGGCGGCGGCGAGCGACAGCCCTAGTCGAGAGAAGAAGGTCAGAACAACTTTGTCTCTACTATGAGTTGCCGTAGATTTCGAACGATAAATTTTGACACGTTATCTATAGTTTCATCCCGCTTCCACCCGCAAGTTCGACCAAGATGCACTGACGGTGCGTTGTCTTAGACGTGGTAAGCATACTTGTCTGGCTCTCAGCTAGCCTGCCGCCGTGCGAACTTTTGGCCCACAACAAACAACTCATTCTAGGAAACAAATTTTGAAATCTGCCTGTATCACTGTTGCAAATTCAAGCGATGAAGAGGTAATCAGCCGAACGTCGACGTGTTTTACGGTTTTTGACCAGTTCCAGTACGAAAACCGTGGATTCTGGGAGGGCTTGTTGAGGCCAGTCTCCTGAAGTGTAACCGATAAGCGCAGGGGGCAACAAGATACTTATTTTGCTTCCACGGTATTCGTGCTCAAACTGTACAGAACAAGTTTTCTTTCTCGTAGAATTAGCCAAGCTGCTTAACCTTTTTGTCTTCAAGTCAAAAAGGTAACAAAGTGCCACCATCGCCAAGTAACAAATAAACATAGGCAAACTCAAAGTTGAACTCGTGGCGTGTGAGGCATGAAGTGTACAGTCAACAACACAGCTGTGAACACAGCCAAAGTGCCAATAATATGTATACACGACCTTAATTCTCTGGCAATAAAGTTCTGTATACATATTTTCGGCACTTTGGCTGTATTCACAGCTGTGTTGTTGACTGTACCTACTGACTTGATAAAGTACATAATTGGCAGCGAAGAGGTTAAAGTAGAACAGCGTGAGCGAACAGAAAGTTAATTGTACAGTCGAGTTCACACATGTGTACACACTTTTTCACCTTATTACAAGGGATTAAGATGAAAAAATTTACAGTCCACTGCAGCGTTAGTGATCCCCCCATGATTGTCACTTAACTGTACACAAATTAGTGAACTCGACTGTACTAGTGTGGTCTATATTTTTCAGTCCTCCGGCCGGTAAGCGCCACTTTACGCAAAACTAAATTGCCGCCTGCCGGCTCCGTCGGGCAGAAAAATAGTATACAAACCTCGGCCGTTAGATGGGAAAGCCTCGGATCACATGTTCGTCGACCTCGGCTTCGCCTCGGCCGACAATTACATGGCATGCGAGACATTTCCCACTAAAACGGCCTTGGTATGTAATCTACTATACCTACTGTTTTCAGGGACTCCCAATGTATCAATTTCTCCATCAGACTTAGCCGAAAAAGTTGCCCAGAAAATTATTTCACGGTTCAACAAGTCGAAACTTACAACCATTGAGTTTGGTAATGGCATAGACGTGGGCACAGGTAATCATTTATTTAACTAGGTATATTTTTTATATTTTACATTCAAATTAAAAGAATTTAATTATAAATCACAATCATAAAAATACATCAAAACATACATAAGTTACTTAACCTAAAACATTTACTAATAATAACAAAAAACCCTGGCACATTAAAATAAAACAAATTATATATTTTAAATTATTGTATTTTTGATCTTCTTTTTTTCGTTTAGGAGTCCATTGAACGCAGTTTCAGATTTTGTATACGACTTCCTTTACTACTGGCTAAATTGGTTTGCCAACCTATTTATAAATATTTCTATAAAGATTTCTAGAAAATGTCGATATCACGACGGTGTCCAGCTAGACTCGGATAATTTTATGCCATTTTACCATTGGTAATTTCGGGTTAGAGAATCTATATTTATCTCAAAAGAAACTATAAATTTCATTTTATGAGACTTAATAATAACATGCATAATATGGACACCCGTGAGCGTTATATTACTAAGTACTTACAGGTAGATTAGAAATGCAATCATCTAATTTCATATAATAAAACTTATCCGTTAAAGTAAAGAATCAAAATAATAGATCCTTAATTTTAAATATATTAGTAGTGTTTTGATCTCAGACACATGAATTCATGTCTATGGTTCATGAATAAATTTAGATATATAAATTGATATGCCTATGATCATCAGGTTTCCTTGACCAACTCCGTCTGAAATATTCATGAGTCATACTAGACATAGATTTGTCTCGTGTGTAAGATAACTTATCTTTATTTCCCTTAGGCTGCGATACATCAGAAGCCGGGTCCGTGATACTGATCAACTCTGATCGGTCTCTAGCATGTGATTCCCAAGGTACTAGTGAATCTAAAAGTAAAAACCTAGACAGTGCCGGTGTTCTTTTTCACTCAACTTTTTCTGGGTTATGTTGTAGGTTCAATCAACTATATCTTGTTGATTGAACAACCAGTTGCGATAGTTACGGTCTCCTGGGCCACTTTTAACCCTTTAGGGCCACTTGCACCACCCGCTTAAGTAAAGGTTAGTGGGCTGTCAACTGTCAAATTCAATATAAAATGGTGGGTTAACCTCAGGTTAACCCTCAATTTTCGGTGGTGCAAGTGACCCTTAGCCGCTTAGAATTTTTTATTGAGCGTGCTCGTGTCGCCGCGTCACCCGAAATTACACGAAGATTTGTCTTATTTATCAGACTTCGGGGAAATGAGCTGGAAAACGTTTGTCTTATATATCGGACTATGGCGGTTAAAACGTTAAAATCATGGTTACGGTATTTTGGTAGTTATATTCCCTTTCAATGATGGGCCATCTACCAAGCATGCCAGTAGAACAAACTACAGCGTTTCTTTTAACAAACTGTGCTGCATTTGTCTCCTGGCTGACGGGACGGAATAACAACAATAATTAGTTGATTCACCATGTAGTACCATATCAGTACATACATAGAATTTTTGTCCGTAAAATAGTACCTATCAATATTTTCAACGTGTTTTCAACCTTGACTTGCACAGTCCTGCAATTATATTCCGCTATAAAGACCGCAAAAATATATGACACGCTCTTCTAGCTGTATCTTCAAGCAACATAGGGACGTCGGCATACGTACTGTTCATCTGTCGAAGTACAAGCTCAAATAGGCATACGCGGGTCTGTGTTGTGAACTTGTGACTAATCCGTACACTAAAATAGAGAAGTGTGCAAGATTTGTTAGTATAGTTGTAAAATTTTATGTGCAGTGTCGTTATTACAGATTGGTTTATATGTATGTAATATGTGAGAAGTACGTCTGTGTGCGGTAAGATGTGGCTTTACCGTCTCCCTTCTAAGGTGTTGGACACACGTGTGGCTCGGAGGGCTTTACAAATAAGATTATATCCGATATTTTTGCTGCCTTTATAGGAGCGTTATATTTGATGATATTTCATAAGTTGGCTAACAATGTGGTATTATATTCTCTAGATTTACCTACAGATTTGATTGAAGTAGCTGCCATACAACGCGAAAGCGTCACGTAAGCGACATTTATAATGGCCTCCTAGCCTAGTTGGCAGGCAGTGACCCTACAAAGCAGGAGGTCCTGGGTTCGTAGTCAGGGCCTTTATTTGTGTTTATCACGAATATTTGTTCCTAAATTATGGATGTTTTCTATGTATTTAAATATTGATATGTATCTATATATTATATAAATCGTAGTTTCTAGTACCCACAACACAAGCCTTATTGAGCTTACCATGGGACTAGGTCAATTTGCGTATGATTGTCCCACAATATAAATTTATTATTTTATTTATTAGAAATGCACCTATAGCAGAAGATACCATTGCATGTGACTGTACCATCGCTTAAACTGACTATATTTATTATCCCTGTTTTAATGGCACCCATCCACCGATGGTCAATTAAAAGTGTTGGTCTTGTCCACGGGTGTTTAATAAGGATTCCACAAACCCTTATTAAACACCCGTGTTTGGGCTTTTATTTATATCCGATTAATTCGACGCGTTGCTTTGTACATTAATAGAGAAGCTATTTCATATATCGCTTCTTGCCAAATTGTTTTTTTTTTGTACACAAAATAAATTAATATTAGGTACAATGTAAAAGGTCCTTAAGAGTTACACGAAAATAAGTTTCAAGTATGACAAAGCTGAAATTTTAGACATGAACATGACAGCACATACAATTGTAAAGCTCGAATCAAATCATTTATTAAATGTAATAAATGTTTTGATTAATGTTTTTTGTTTTTTTTTCAGTAGTCACACTACTATATATTAATCATAAATTGAAAGAGATGTCATATACTACAGAAAAAGTGACCAAGGCCCCCGGTGAGCAGGGCTGGGATCGAACCAGCGACCTCCTGCCTACCGTGATCGGGTAGCCCAGTGTTTAGTGCGTCTGCCGCGAAAGCAGGAGGTCGCTGGTTCGATCCCAGCCCTGCTCACCGGGGCCTTGGTCACTTTTTCTGTAGTATATGATATCTCTTTCAATTTATAATGAGAGCACATGCCAAATCATAGCTTAGTAGTTGATGGTTTAGTAACCCTTAACACTGGTTCAACTATAATTTTTTTCTTGAATATCGCAAAAACTGTAATAGTTAAGACACTGGTTTCTTAGAGAAATTAACTAGATTTAACCTGAAAAATCACGCCTTAAAGTTAAAGAAACGGGTGTATATTATCCAAACAAACGAAACCAACAACAAACCAAATTACAGTTATATTTAGGCTGCGTTTTACCAAATTTTTATTCCGAGAATAACGCTTACTCTCAGATAGTAACGTCAAATTTTGACATTAGTATCCAAGAGTAAGCGTTACTCTTGGTTAAAAAGTTTGGTCAAATCCAGCCTTAGACGTATTTGATATGCCTACACAAATGTTAAAGGGATTTCATATTTTGATTGTTTTATAATGTAAATCTTTATTTTCTCTAGATGGCAACGCATTACTGCCTAAACCCGAACAGACCTCGGGAAGTTCTAAAGTCTCCGAGTTGATTAAAGTCATACAGGAGTTTCCAGGTATTTTCTAGGTTGAAATTAGAGCGCAAACTTTCATGGTTTCTTTCCGAAAGAAACTGAAAAAAAATAGAGACGTTTGGGAAAATAACTGTTTTTTACAAGACTTTTTCAATGCTAACTGCCCGTAGTTATCTTAGGCTATCGTTTGATCCGTACCGTACCATACCGATGGACTCGATACGACTTACAAAAAAAATACTAGACATTTAAGAGCGAATTCTGAGTATTTTTGATATTTCTCTGATACCTGTAAAATTTGTCGTTTTGAATGCGTTAAAAGTTGAAAGTCCTGTTCTTATTTTAAATTTATAAAGTGTTTTAAGTGAGATAACGTTATCGGTTTCAAAACAGTAGGCAAATGAAAAAGCACCTCTTTTGGACCGATAATGGGACGTCCCGAAAACTAGTCCAATATCGCTAATCATAAACATTTCAGCAATAACCACCAATTGCAGGTTAACCTTGATGAATGGTTAATTCAATGAACCAAACACATGCCGGTTTAACAAAGAATTAAATTTGTAACGCAAATTTTAAGTTTAACCCGCTGATATCGGCCCAACCTCCTTCGTCCCACCGCCATTTCGAACAGACCAGAAGCTAAATGTTAAAATGGTTCCCAAAAATATAAACGACTTAATGTGGCTTTCTTGCATTTAGCGTCCCATTACGCATACACCGTCCATTATCGGTTTAATATAGGTACCTTAAAGAAAAAGCGTGCCAGGAGTACATCAAACTGGGTCTTGTAAAAGCCACAATTTTTTCAGACTCTAAATCAGTGCTGCAAGAAATCTCAAAACGCAGCAGCACAAACGCCATCATAAATAGTATACACAAATCTATTCACCATATCAAACAGAGAGGAGTAATACATTTTTGCTGGATCAAAGCCCACGTTGGACTTCACGGCAATGAGGCAGCTGACGCAGCCGCTAAACAAGCGGCCTCATTACACAAAAGACCCGATTTCTCCAGGTTTCCCCTATCATTCCACAAAAAGAACCTACATAAAACAACAATGGAAAAACATGACCAGATATACATAAACAGCACAACAGGAACCCACACAAAGAAACATTTACCTACACTTGCACATATAACAACACTCCGTAAGCATATGTCACTCACCTTCCACCTCACTCAAATACTTACCGGTCACGGATACCATAAAGCCTATCTAGCACGCTTCCACATCACTGACAACGATACCTGCCCATGCGATGACGCGACTCCACAAACTATTGACCACCTACTGAAAGACTATCCCAAATACTCATATTTCCGCTGTGACCATGAATTTGTTTGCGAACTATACAAAATCGATCCTTATGATATAACTAAAATAATAGAAAAAGAAACAACAAAAATATCGTTTGAAAATTTTATTAGCAAAATAATTAACACATTAAAAAAATTTAATAACACATAAACAAAACGTATTTATACATACTTAATGTCTATACCTATTGATATATATCTACTTTGTATGAAAAAAAAAAAGAAAAAAAAATTATATATTTAATATTATTTTTTTTTTTATATATATATTAGCATAGAAACAAATAAATATGGAAGTGTAATAATTAACAACGTGTTAAGAGTTTTAGGCCGCCCGTACTGGAAGCGAGGACCTATAACTTCAAATAATAGTTTCAAAAAAAAAAAAAAAAAAAGGTACCTTAAAAACATGTACTTTGCCTATTGTCTTCATTCACCCCATACATTTCTTTTCAACACAGATTCCCAAGAAGCATCCCAACCAGAGAGTACAAAATGTATTGCAGCACAGTCTTTTGAAAATAATTTTTACTCCTGTGATTTCACCAAGCCGGGCTCAAAACCAGAACATAAGACCGGATCAGGTAAACAGTTCACGTATAATAATAATGCGAGTTATTTCTATCTTCATACCTATGTATTAAGATAAGCACAGCTCACGCGAGTTTTTTTTTCGGAAAATTTTTGACCGCCTTGGCTCTTTGGTTATCTTTGTTGGGGTCCACCCCCACATAACCCCCTCCCCACATAACCTCACGTGTATTGTTTTAGGCCATGGGTTCCTAAATTTCGTAAAATAGATTCGCTATTTTAAAGTACGAAATGATAATTTACGTTTAACTACGTATGTAAATAACTCGCGTAATTTGTGTAAAAGGCCATATCAGTTGCTACCAAATCGATTGGAACGGCCAAGGTACTCGAAAATATCTGAACGCCTGTTCCCTTAACCCTACCACCATGACTATGCACCGTGCTTTTGCTGCTTGGACTTTTGGTGCTGTTTGGACTTCGGCCATTTGAAGATAACTAACGAACCTACCTAGTTATAAAAATGTGGTCATTTTGTGTTCTAGATCGTTCACGGTGTTGACATTTTATGTGACTAAAAGCGATGAGAGCGTTTTATGGGCCTTGTCATTTATGTGTTCTATTCATAGACTAGACTGAAGCATACTTTTTAATGGCTGCTGGTTTGGACAAACAAGTGGGTTTAGGGTACGAATGGTGTATGCCACTTAAATAACTCAAAACAAGTTAACTGTAACGGTGAACTGGAAGATCCTTTAAAGGGATAAGTTCGCTTTTGTACTTACTGTTTTCCTTTTATAAATTTTAATAAACCTGCGTGTTGTACAATAAAGAGTTTACATACATACATACATAACTCTTAGTTTTGCTCAGATGCACTCTTTGAGTAAAACAATGAAAACTCATAGATATCAAGTCAGTAGTCCTATTTTGTTTCCTCGCGTGTTTAGAAAAACGTTGGAAACAATGTAACACCAATTTTCTTCATTTTTTATTGTCAGCTCAGTATTTCTGACAAGAAAGACATATACATGACCTATGAGACTATTCCGTCATAGAGGCTGACTTTACAGACTAAAGCCAACTTATACCACCCAGGGTTGGCCGCTAACCCGGAATAGCTGTCAAATTCCATACAAAAACGCTTAACTCCGGGTTATGTGGCTAACCCCGGGTGGTGCAAGTCGTTTTTTTTAGTTCCAGGGTTACGTGAGGATCTATTTCATATATCCAAGAAAGCGATTATGAGTTGCGTTCCCAAGCATTCATCAGCAGGCACGCCACATTCAATATCTGTGATAAGATTAAACGCAAACTTGAAACTTGATTCAGGTACCATCGCCAGCACTGTTGACTTATCGTCTTATTACCAGGGCCCGTAATTTTCATGTCGATGACAGACAATAGACGTCAAGCTTCATACATCATGTTTTAGGTTTTATGTTTCAAAGAATAATGGTGTCATTGAATAGTGTCAAAACTATTACTGCAGTTTATTGCACACCTCAGCGCAAGGTAATAGCATAGTTTGTTTTATTAGGGTCGTAAATGTACTGGTTTTTAGACTTTAAACAACTGCCTTCAATAGCCTCTGAATCAGCTATAGTCTGAGCTACTTTTGAGTGCGACTTATTGGAGGTTTTTCTATGGCAGCATTCTATAGTTTTGATGTTTAATTTTTCGAGGCCATTGAACATTGCCACGAAGTTGAACTTTAAGGATGTTCATTAAGGTCTATGTTGCTCTGAGACCGATTAATCTGTTTTGGCGTTGGTCGCCAAAATTAAAAGAGCCTCCTTGTGTCTCTGATACCCATTTTTTCACAGATTTGGGTGCGTTTCACGCATGGAAGCCAGTGAATTTGTGGCGGGCTAAAGAATGTTATTCGGACGGTGCAAGGTTGGGAAGACATGTCGTGCGGAATGCTGGCACGGATCCGGGATGGGATGATGGTGCGTTTTATGTAAACTTTTATATTAGTTCTACTCACACAGGTGTCACAGGAGGTCACAGGTGTTCCCCTCTGCCGAAAGCATATGACCAATGATCATGTTTATTGTATGGGCTGACGTATCTGACATAGTACATTACATACCAAGGCCGTTTAAGTGGGAAATGCCTCGGATTGCATGTAATTGTCGGCCGAGGCGAAGCCGAGGTCGACTAACATGTGATCCGAGGCTTTCCCATTTACCGGCCGAGGTTTGTATACTATTTTTCAGCCCGACGGAGCCGGCAGGCGGCTATTTAGTTTTGCGTAAAGTGGCGCTTACCGGCCGGAGGACTGAATCCACGGTTTTCGTACTGGAACTGGTCAAAAACCGTAAAACACGTCGACGTTCGGCTGATTACCTCTTCATCGCTTGAATTTGCAACAGTGATACAGGCAGATTTCAAAATTTGTTTCCTAGAATGAGTTGTTTGCGTAAAGTGGCGCTTACCGGCCGGAGGACTGAAATAGCTATTTGTACGTTATGTTTGAAGTGCCCTCCAAGTTTATAACAGTAACATAAATATTTTTTGTATTGATGGTACAGTCAAGTGCAAAAATATGGTTAGAAATAATCGACTCATAAATATGGTACTACGCTCTTATTACACCCCGCATAAGGTGCTACGGGACATATTTTTGAGTAATATGTGCACCACCATATTTTTACACTTGACTGTACTAGGTAGAATGAATGAACAAAAATTAACACTTTCCTTTTAAACACTTTAGAACGGATTAATCGCGTTTATTAACACCAAGACAACAGTCATCATCTTAAACCTGTGAAAACGAGTGCTGTAAAGAGCTCGAACCATAGGGTCATGGTGTTAAGTTAATAAACGCGATTAATCCGTTCTAAAGTGATTAATTTCAATTAAAAACAACAAACAAACACTTTCCTTTTCCTACTGAGATCGATCTCAGTAGTATGAGACCGTGTTTCATATTCATAGTCATAACTTAAAAATTAACTTTTTTTAATGAAGCGTTTCATGTCTTTCTCTAAAATGTTCCAGATTTTGGTGTCATGATAGAACAGTTGGCGTCACAAATTACAGAGCAAGTGAGCAAGCTCCGAAAGTTTGCTCAGAAGTACTCTCATTGCCACCAACATCCTGGTAGCAAAAAAATCGTTAGAACAGGACCGTTGATAGGTACTGCTTCTATTAAAACCCTTACGGTTTTGAAGGTAATTTACAGCGTGGGTATTTGATACGGGCGAATATTTTAATGACGATTACTATTGGACCTAGGGAACCTATTTACATTAATTTCTTTAGGAAATTAAGATGTTTTTTTTATACATAAAAATTCAGCACGTAATGTATTGCATCCGTATAAATTAACGTAGCTATCTAAACGTCATACGAGTATCATGTCAGTGTCATTTATCATGTCAAACAAAGTTGAACGAAATACATTGCAGCTCTGTCGCACTGTAATTAATAACACAATTTAACGAAATTATTATCCCATACGATTCATATGAACAGGTACTATAGCTGGATTAATTATTCGCCCGTATCAAATACCCACGCTGTATTAGTACACATCGGAAGGTCGGGAAGTCGAACAAGTGGGTTGGAAGATGGATCGGACATATCTGAACTCCAGTCCACAGTTCGGCGGACTAGTTTGACACGTCAGCAGGTATATACAAAATTGGTGCATAGCGTGTTAATATTCCTAATGTTTGACCAGTGCTGTTTTTTCTATAATTGTGTTTAAGTAGCATAAGATAAAAAAATAATTATTATTTTAATTATTGTTAAAAAATACCGAAATTTGTGTTGCCGCTTTAGTTGTTAAAAACTCGATCGAATATGGTAAAATTATGAATTAATTAATGTATTTTAACTTCATTGTACAATACGAGTTATTTGCACTATACAAATAGTAGGCATAATGTCTTAACGGTAGGCTTATTGCAATGGGGTTGGTAGTAGGAGTACAATGCTGAACTTTTCGATATATTGTTATCGATACATCCGCTTGACTATTTTTCCTGTGCTATTCCTGGCAACATTTTGTCTGACAGTCACTTGTCAATTCAGTTCGTCGAACTGCGGACTTGAGTTTAGACTGCGTGGGCAAACAAGTGCAAAAAATTATCTTAAAACACACTTTGATCATGAAATATTTGAGGATTACAGTATCAAATCACGATTAAAAGCCGATGGGTTCGTAAGCAACCGTCTTGCACGGGTGGCTGTTAACGAATGACGCCCTGCGCCGCCATGACACTAGCAACTCCGTTCGGGTTGATCAACTACCCGCTCTTAAAATAAATTAACTTGATGTCACACAAATCACAACTTACCGATGATTAAATTGTTATTTTTACATATTAAGTCGTTATAAATTTACTAAAACGGGGCTTAGTCGTGTAGATACTTTGAAAACAAACCTCCGACGTTATATCTTAAGTCGTGGTGATTTAACTAAAAGCGAAGATAGCGCTTGATATATAATTTCGGCCATTGTCGTGCTCACAGGCAGTGTAAACTTTACCTAAATTACTCAGAATATTTTGTTGTGAATCATTAACCGTATTCTACGACCTATGAATACTATATACAATAAATATACAAAATACTCAGCGTTGCACCGTAATTGATAATTCATTTAGTATAACCAGCCTAAGCGCCGACCAAAATATGTGGAACTGAGAGTGAACAATAGTCTGAATTTTAATTGGATTCGATATTTTGTAGACATATCAGTCCTTAAGTTCTATTCATCAATGATATCTATACAAATACAAATTATTTATTGTTTGAATGTGAGTGGTTACAAATGGTGGTAGGGTTAGTGTTTAGTTACATCACAATCAGCCAGAGTGCGGCGTACAATATTTTTACTCTCAATACGTATGTCATTGAAAAGTGTTAAAAAAAATAAAAAAATAATAATAAATAATTAAAGTACCTATAGCAAATATAGCAATGTCAAGTTAAAAATAATATTTGAGAGTAAATAATGAAATAATAATAAATCAATGTCATGCATATAGAAAAGTGACTCAATTACAATAGGTAATTAATTATTCTTAAATGTCAACCTAATACTAATCATATTAAAAAGAAAGAAATAGTTAAAATAAATAGGCATTGGTGTGCGTGTTCTCAAAGTGTTCATTAACAGTGTAAAACATTTTTTGTAGACACCACTTAAATAGTTTAGTTTTGAAACCTGGACAATTCAAAGATTTTAAGTCATCTGGCAAATGGTTGAATATTTTGATGGACATGAAGAGAATAGATTTTTCAAAATGAGCCGAGTTATGACATGGATAACTGATATTAAGTCCATGAGATTTAGTAGTTGACCTAGGGTTAGATTTCATAATTTGGTACTGACTAATATGAGCCCTTACAAAGAGGCACATTTCTAAATGTACAGTGTGGGTAAAGGAAGGATTTTAAATTTTTTGAAAAACGGTCTACAAGAGTCCTCCTGTTTGGCGCCACAGATTGCTTTAAGGCATTTCTTTTATAAAACGAACGCTTGTTGAGCAAATGTGGAGTTTCCCCATAAAACATGACCATAGCGCAGGTTTGACATAATGTGGCCATGAAATGCTAAAAGAGCAGATTCCTGGGATATCACCTGAGAGATCCTGCCTAGAGCAAACACAAATCTGTGAAGCCTGCCGACCAGGTACTCAATATGTGCTCTTCAGTTACAACGGCAGTCGAGATATAAACCGTTACTTTAAAACAATTTTGTTTTATCTCCTAGGTTGTTATCCTACAAAAGATAACCCAGACTTCACAATCACTACCACCGTCACCGAATGCGGTTCCTACGAAGACATCATAGATGAAATTACAATACGAAGTCCTCCGAGACACTCCTTCACACCGAAGGCTAGTTCAGGTAAGTCCGTAATAACGGGAAAATTGGTAAAAAAATCATATCTATTGTCATTACGGGCAGGACTTTTATGCGATTGATAAATCACATAAGCTCCGATGCTAGTCAATCTTATACAAATCGACCTAGCCGGAAACAAAGCTTTCACTATACCTACGTACGAGGCAACATCGACAGGTAAACATGAATAACTATATATAGATATTACTCGATATAATTTAGTTTGTGTATATATACAGCCAACTACATCTTCCGTCGTTTGATTGCATCGTTTGTGTGTGGATAACACACCGTTATTTTTTTTAAAGAAACATAAAATCTTAATGAAATTTTTCATATGTTTTTCCTCAGATTGCATACCTGCAAAACGACTCCCCTGCATAACCTTGAATACTCCAAAACCGACATCGCCGAAACAGCTAACCCAATCATGTAGGTCATGCACCCAACCACCCAAGCCATGTATGTACTTACCTTTTTATTTATTGCTGTATGTGTTTTGTATGTCAAATAATTATTGACATAAAACTATACCGAATCAGAAAGTAACCTTAACATGCCAGCTAGTGCTACGCGCTACGCCCGTAGCAGATTCCAGCGATTTTTCGCTTTGTAGAGAAAATCGACTACGCACAGAGAACCCACCTAGCGGGTTACTTCGGCACTGGTAGAAATAGATCTGAAGTTTTTTTTTTTAAGTAATTAATAAAAACTCAAATCAAAAAGTTTGAGTCCAGATATAAATTCACTGCAGTTTTTGAGAGCATGTCTTATAACTTTAAAACCTGACGGACTGGTGCGTCTGTACTTGTAGATGAACATGACCTAAATTCATATACTTGAGGTCGTTTCTATGTTATAGGCTTGTTAATACCTACCCCCTTTAAAACAAGCCCCAGTCTCCCCTACTCTAACTGAATTTAGCTAATATACAATGCTTTGTGATATGATTTTTTTTTTTTTTTAATCTCGTTTATTTTATAAGCCATACATCTTATGATTAAGTCGGCTTAAAAATAATTACAATGATGCTTAAACTTTAGGTGTGACTTTAACAATTGGGTTACTAATTAAGAAGTATTTTTATAATATTCAAATCTAAGATCCAATGACTGTATGATGAAACTTAAAAATCTGTCACTATGTTCGATAGTGAACCCTGAACTTAAAATTTGATGGAAAAAGAAGAGGAGATCCCCCGCGGAGCACTGAGTTTCTTTTAAGAGATCCAATCTCGATTTTTCGTTTATTTTACACTCGAGAACTAAGTGGAGGAGGTCCTCTTCTCTCTCACATCGTGTGCAATTTGGGTCGTCTCTTTTTTTCATTATAAAGTTAAATTTGTTGAGTGGGATGTGGTAAGTTCGGGTTCGGAAGCAAATAACTAATTCTTTTCTTTTGAGGTTTTGCGAGGTAAACCAAGGTATGCGTGGTGGTTCGTCTACAATGGTCCTGTACCAGATTCCCTTGTATTTGGAACACTCATTAAAATACGATTTAAATTTCATGTAATTGTCGGTTTTCACTTTTGGGAGATGATCTGTATAATGTGGTACCGTGTCAAGAGGAATGCCGTTCTGTAGAGCCTCCGATGCAAGTGAGTCTGCCACCTCGTTACCCCTGACGCCCACGTGTGAAGGGATCCATTGTAAACGAACTTCAACCCCGTTACGTATCAATCTATGGATACATTTAATAATGAGGTAAGCTTCGTATCTCCCGACACTGCCGCCCCTAGCACTTCCCAATAAATGTTGTAGACTGCTCATTGAGTCTGTAAATATTACAATTTTGCGGTATGTTGTCGACACTATGTAATGTACTGCTTCGTTAATTGCCGTGAGTTCGACTCCCATGATGGGTATACATGGATCTTCAATGAGAAATTTGGCCCCAAAATCTGCAGCTTCGTCGTAAAACGCGCAACTACAGCCGTGTCTTGTTTTAGACCCGTCAGTGTAAATTTGAATGTAATCCGAGAACTGCACGTCTATCACGTCTTCGGTACGTTGCTTAAGATCGTGAATGGGTAGCTGAGCTTTAGGTTCATTAATGGTGCTCACTTTATGCATTATGATTTTATCCCAAGGAAGTGTTTTAATATCATGGGAAAGCAAAAATTGAGGCAAAATTTCAAATTTTGACATAGGTAGGTTGGAGTACTTTCTGAAACTCTCTAGCAACAGTGGAAGTTGATTTTTGCGCCAATACCTTGTGCCCGAATTTAAAGTGTTGTCTAATGTTTCTAATTGTTTTCTCAAATAGTCGGACGTTCTAGAAGAAAGTTTCAGAAAGTATTTGTCACTTAGATAGGTTCTTCTAAAATGTAAGGGTGGGATACAGAGTTCGCTTTCCATTGCAAAAATAGGTGTGTCCCGAATAAAGCTTCCACAAAGACGGAGACATTGGTTTTGGATAACATTCAGCTTTTGGAGGAGTCTAGAGTTGGCGTTACCATAAATTATACATCCGTAATCAAGTCGAGATCGCACCAGTGCTAAATAAAGTCTTCTTAGGTGAGTTGGATGGACACCCCACTTTGAACTACTTATGGAACTAAGGATGTTAACATATGCAAAACATTTTTGAGCGGTTTCCAAAACGTGTCGAGTCCAATTCAGGCGACTGTCCACCCAAACACCCAAGAACTTGGTACAATTAACAAACTCAAGTTCAATGTTATTTATTTGTATACTAAGAGCAGGCACTTTATATTTTCTAGTAAAAATACAGAGTTTAGTTTTTGAGAGAGATATTTCCAATCCAATTTCCTCTAACATTGATATAAAGATATTAAGACTTGATTGAATGGTACTAGCACAAAAATAAATGTTTGGATTAATACAATACAGAGCGAAATCGTCAGCATATTGTGAAACCTTAACTGTTTGAACGAGTTTGTTGCATAACTTAATTGTGACTATATTAAATAAAATAGGTGACATAGGGTCACCTTGCGCTAGACCCTGCCTGGTTATTCGTGTTATTTCCCTACCATCCCGTAGCCTATATATCAAAAATCTTTCTTTTAAGAATTCTCTAATATACCTACACAGAAGCGGATCCACGTCATATTCAACTAGAGAGGTTATAAGAGGTTCAATTGCCACATTGTTATAAGCGTTACTTATGTCACCGTAGGCGCATAAAACGTAGTTTTTGTTTATAAACGCAGTTTCTGTGTCTACAATAAACCTACTAAGATTATCTTGACATGAAAGTCCACGACGGAACCCCAAAGTACTATCATTAAATAATTTGTTGTTTTCGAAATGGTATTCAAGGCGACGAGTTATCATTAAATTAAAAGTCTTACAAAGGCAATTGATAAGTGAAATAGGGCGATATTTAGGAGTATCAGAATTTCTCTTTGGTATGGCTATAAGTTTGATCCTACGCCACTGCTCTGGTATCTCACCTTTAATATAAATTGTGTTAAATATGTGAAGAAGGTATTCTTTTGCATTATCCGGTAAATAACTAATCATTGAATAAGTAATATTATCTAAACCAGCTGAAGTATCGACTCGTTTAATAATTGAATTTAATTCTGAAAATGTAAAATAAAGTGGATCGGAACCATTCAAAAAAAAATCTAGGGGCTGAAAGGAAACACTATCAGGTGTGAGGTCTGTTACAAAGGAGACTGCTGTGTTTTCTGGTAAGTAGTCTTTCGGACTCCGGTGTCCCTTAAGCCATCTGAGTTTCCTCCAAACCTCACGGCTGGGCGTATTGCAGTCTATGCTATCACAAAACTCTTGCCACGAATTTCTTTTTGCGAGTTTAATTAGTTTTCGGGCAATAATGACCTTTTCTCTGTAAATTAAGTAATTTTCAACCGTACGTGATTTCCTAAAGTGTTTGAGAGCTAATCTTCTCTGTGCTACTGCCTTTGATAAATCGGGATTCCACCAAGGTTTTGGTTTGAATCTGTTAGTATTAATACCGGTTTTAATATAAGGGATGTTTTTGTTTGCACTTTCTTCAATAATATCAATAAATTTATCGTAACTACTTTGTACATTGTTTCCGAAAACTAATCCCTCACATGCAGATTTAATGTGTTGCGTATACTCTACCCAGTTGGCCTTTTTTATGTTTCTTTTAAATTCGGGGGTAATTTGAGTACTGTCTAGCGTTTTAATAGAGATAATAAGGTGATCACTACCAAAAGATTCGTTAGTGACGTTCCATTCAAAATCGAGTGCAAGGTCCGCACTGCAAAAAGAAATATCAGGTGATGTGCATACTGTACTATCATTAAGCTTAGCGCAACGGGTAAAGTCTCCATTGTTAAGAAGTACATAGTTATGTTCCAAGCTAATGTCTGATAAATGCCTACCCCGTGTGTCAGTTGTGTATGACCAAGCCGCGTGGTGAGCATTGAAGTCTCCGACTATTAGGGATTTCTCAGAAAAGTAACTGAAGAGCTCCCGGTAGTCCCTAACGCTTACTGCGACATTGGACGGAGAATAGATACCTATGATATGTTGAAGCTTATTGCTATTAAGAACTTCCAGGCACAAAACGTCAATATTATCATAAATTCTTGGAAGAGTCTTGAGAATACAGTTAATAGATTGATGGACCAGGATAGCTAACCCTCCATATCCATCTGCTCGATCATTTCTAAAGATAGAATAACCAGTTAAATTAATTTGGTTTTCACATTTCAGCCAAGTTTCAGAAAGAATGCATATATGCACTTTTTCATTATGTAAATATGAATCCAATTCACTTAATTTTGGCATTAGGCTTTGACAGTTCCATTGAATAATATTAAGCCTGAAACTTGTAATCAAAACCATAAAAAAAACACAAAAAAAAACTTAAAAAAAAAAAAAAACTACCTAGAAGTAACTTACTTGTTTGTTTTGGAGTTTCCCCTGCGGGATAAGAGCTTTAGTTTACTTACGATACGTGTGAGCCTGTTTTTAACACTACGACATGAGATGTTAGGTATCAAGTCAGTGAACATTTCGATCAAGGCGTCAATTTCTTCTGTGTAACTAAAAGTGATTTCTGAAATGTCCTTAACTCCATATGTGTGTTTGAGATATTTTTTGACTTGATTACCGGATAGCGGGTACGATTTACAGGAGTTGGTTATGATATTTTCCAGGTGATCCCAGTTAATTGATTCCAGATCACTATGAGGTGTTTTCTTCGGTTTCTTTCCACTCTTGGATTTGTAGACTTCGTCTGAACTGGATAGGGAGGACTTGTCAAAGTCCTCATCACTGCTTTCGTTGCTACGTAATCCGTCTTCTTTTGTTGCTTCGGAATCCATGAAATCAGTATTATTCGAAGATTCTGTGGGTGGATGTGGACGCTTGATAATTTGGGTCTCCATAATATCCTGGTTAAAGGCTAATGATTTTTGGTTAATAGAATTCGAGTCGTTGGTGTTATTTGGGCATTTAGAAGCTAAGTGACCGTCTTTTTTGCATATAAAGCAAGTCATTGTATCTGATGAAAAATAAATCCAGTAGTTTGTTTCATCAAAATCAATAGATATTTTTTCTGGAAGTCGGGTGAAATCCTCAGGGGTCACGTAAACTTGTCTCCGGAAGCTTAGAATGTGATTGAAGCCCGTTTCATTGAGACCAGCACGTAGGAAAGAAATAGGTGACTGTGGCGTAATATTCATTTCTAGCAGTTTCTTTTGTATTTCAGTGTGTGGTATAACGGGGCACACGTTAGATATAATGATACGTTTGTTTCTGCTGATAAGCGGTCGGATGGGTAGTTTTTGATTTTGTATTGTGACACACTTTTTATTGTCGATGATCTCATCAGCGATTAACTTTGAGGAAAGGTAGATACAAATTCTATTGTTTGCTATTCTTGACAAAAAACGGATATGAGATGGGTCGATTATTCTTCCTAAAGCTTGAGCATAGTCTTTTATTTGAACGTTTTCTAAGGCATCGATGACAACTGCTTGGTCTTTTTTAGGGAACGTGGTAATTTGCGTAACAGTAGCATAACTGGGGTTGTTGGCTAACGTTTGGGAGTTCATTTTGTTTCTGTAGTCAGAAACGATTAGAAGGTTGCGATATTGTCACTTATTTAAGAAACAAAAAAGTCCGATTCCATCTTCTCGCACTTTTCACAATGAGGGTAGAAATTTCACTCGTGAAAAAATAATTCACTAGCGCGCGCAGGTAACGACCGGTCTCGGTGACAGATCAACGACCACTGCTTTGTGATATGATGATATCACAAAAATGTTTGTTAATGTTAAAAAAAATTGTTTACTCTTAGGTCACCGTGTTTCCAGCGAAAGTAATTCTTGTACCTGTATTCAATTTTGAACCTTCTTACCCTGTAATAAGTTCCGAAGTGTATAGATATTTCTAGACGTGACTGTACGTGAAATCTGTGAAAATGTGAAAATGCTAAATAATATTATAGAATTCTATAATATAATTTCGTTTCAAATTTCGAACATCTCTGACAAGCAACGAAATTTGATTTGGCCTCTATTCTAATATCAGTCGAGATGAAGTTTAGTTCTAAACGAAGTGTCAATTGCAAACAAAGTCGCACGTCGCACGAAAGTCCCACGTTGTTTGATATCGAACGATATGAAAATTGGGGCCAACTCTAGTTTGTCTCTGAATTTTAAAAATATAAATGTAAAAACTTGAATGTCAGAAAAGTTTTCATTCATGAAAGTCGTAAAGTCTGTCTATGCTAAGTTTCCTAGATTTTGATTGCATATACTGTGTAAGTGTTAAGTGAACGTCATAATTTCATAGAAGTTTGACGTTTAAAATAACACTTTAAAGTTTGACAGTTCATTTGCTCAGCGGAGATAACGTGGTTTGACTCTAATGGCGGTCAAATATGCAATTTGAACGCATCATGGAGAGCTCATGATATGTGTGTAACTGTGTATACAGGTTGTTTTTTGGGTCATGGAGCAGAAGTAAACAGGGTACTGGGGAGGGCCACGCTGAGTAACTTTCACTATGGGGACAACCACGAAATCCCGAAAAAAAATGACTAATACTATTTTATCGGGTTACTCACGTCAATAAAGTCGAAAATACCTCAACATGTTTCGGAACAGTCAGTATGCGAGTCAGCTCAACGATGAGTGAGATTCGCACACTGATAGGCACAGAAAGCCTAATCATGTCTTAATATCCTATTAATAGCATCTATATTGGAATCCCTAAAGAAATGTATCCTATTTTGGCGTTCCCTAGTTTTGTTTGACATAATGATCATTTGTCAGGTAAACATGAATAACTATATATAGATATTACTCGATATAGATATTATTCAATATCTACACAGAGTGTATAATGAGAATGGTCTTGGAGCAATGGGATAAGGGAGTCTCAGTGGGAGGTCGACAGACGTCTAATTTAAGATTCGCCGACGATACAACTCTTCTCGCTCATACAAAAGAAGATATGGAGCAATTGCTGACACGCCTAGAGACAACAAGCCTCTCCTACGGACTCGCGATCAACAGGGACAAAACAAAAATGATGATTGTGGACCGAGCTGAACTAAATCATCCTGAAATTCCTGCAATTGGCAACTGTGAGGTTATCAAAAGCTACGTGTACCTTGGCTCCACAATTACTAATACTGGCGGGTGTGAGGACGAAATTTGTAGGAGATGTGCAATCACTAGATCCGCAGTCGATAAGCTTAAGAAGGTCTGGTCTAACCGGAACATCACAAAGACCACAAAAGTTCGCCTGATGAGAAGCTTAGTCTTCCCCATATTTCTCTATGGTGCTAAAACGTGGACGGTGCGCCAAAAACACAGACGCAAAATTGACGCGCTAGAGATGTGGTGCTGGCGTCGCATGCTACGGATTCCTTGGACGGCGTTCCGGACTAATGTTTCAATCCTAAAGGAACTTAAAATAACTGAAAGATTGTCGTCGACGGTGCAGATACGAATCCTTAAATATTTTGGACACATTACCCGAAACGAAAGCTCCATGGAACGGCTAGTTATTCAAGGACGGATGGAAGGCAGACGACCCAGGGGACACTCACCTACGCGTTGGACAGACTTAATTAAAGCTGCGACACAAACCACCGTAGTCCAATGTTCGCGTAACGCTGAAGACCGTAACAAGTGGAGGAGCATTGCGAGGGCTACACTATCCACAGTCGCCCCGCCATCATAAAAACCACGACCACTCTGTCAAGAGTGAACGACTAAGGAGGAGGGATATTACTCGATATAATTTAGTTTGTGTATATATACAGTCAACTACATCTTCCGTCGTTTGATTGCATCGTTTATGTGTGGATAACACACCGTTATTTTTTTATAGAAACAAATAAAATCTTAATGAAACTTTTTATATGTTTTTCCTCAGATTGCATACCTGCAAAACGACTCCCCTGCATAACCTTGAATAATCCAAAACCGACATTGCCGAAACAGCTAACCCAATCATGTAGGTCATGCACCCAACCACCCAAGCCATGTATGTACCTTTTTATTTATTGCTGTATGTGTTTTGTATGTCAAATAATTATTGACATAAAACTATACCTGTATCAGAAAGTAACCTTAACACAATATGCCAGCTAAAGTGAATGTCATTGGTCTTTCAGGACTGTGTAAACAAACCGTCATATTGAAATTGTCTTTGAATGATGAATTTACTAGCGATGGGGAAGTGCTATTTTAAGTCAAAATAAATCGATTACTAAAATACCAAAAGAAAAACACATCTCATCTTCATATTTTTAATCGGTTTAATCTTCTGAAAAATCGGTGCTTGAAGTTTTACTAGAGTCACCAGTCTTAATTATAAAAGGTGGCGTTACATCATTGGTATACCCTATCGATGATGCTGTCTAAATTTTTCGTTTTATGCTCTTCTCCTATTACATGATCCACGCATTTCTTCCACTGCATGCATCCGCATCTGAATTTAGGTAATTTTAAGTATATTATACCTTACACTAAGATCCTTTACTCATTTACTTACCGTGTAGTGTACACTATGCCTATATCAGGTAGATACCGTGAGTACCGGCATTACAATGTCACTAAGTTTAGTCACATCCCTAAACGTCATAGACAAACGTAGAATATAAAAGAAACAAAAACGTCATTGCATTTTGTCGAAATAACGTCACTTTTAAATCGTATTGAATTTTCAATTAAATATCCAAGATTAAGTAATTTTTCCTATATTATTTGTTTTTTACGAGAAAGGCTATTTTAATAGTGTATGTTTTCAATGACTTTTGATGAGGTGGTGTGAAACTTTAAGGAGTAACAGTGATAAATCAAAGTGACGCCGTTTGTTTACATAGTCCTGAAAGTCCAATGACATTCACTTTAGTGCTACGCGCTACGCCCGTAGCAGATTCCAGCGATTTTTCGCTTTGTAGAGAAAATCGACTACGCACAGAGAACCCACCTAGCGGGTTACTTCGGCACTGGTAGAAATAGATCTGAAGTTTTTTTTTTAAGTAATTAATAAAAACTCAAATCAAAAAGTTTGAGTCCAGATATAAATTCACTGCAGTTTTTGAGAGCATGTCTTATAACTTTAAATCCTGACGGACTGTTACCAACTAGTGCGTCTGTACTTGTAGATGAACATGACCTAAATTCATATACTTGAGGTCGTTTCTATGTTATAGGCTTGTTAATACCTACCCCCTTTAAAACAAGCCCCAGTCTCCCCTACTCTAACTCAATTTAGCTAATATACAATGCTTTGTGATATGATGATATCACAATATTTTTTGTTAATGTTAAAAAAAATTGGTTGCCCTTAGGTCACCGTGTTTCCAGCGAAAGTAATTCTTGTACCTCGATGGCCGACTCAAGACAAAAAAAATGTAGTATTCCGAAGATTAACTTTGCAACCCGTAAGTAAGGTAGACGGCCCAGTGAATGACACTGGCCTAGTGGATGACATTATCATAGTTTATTAAAAAAATATAAGAAAACGGTTGTTAATTTATATTAACAACCGTTTTCTTATATTTTTTTAATAAACTGTGATAATGTCATCCACTTCCCAAAACAACGTCCATGCCATGCGTTAATGCCATCTTGAAAAAAAATCATAAATCATGAAATATGCAAAATCGTCACATGGGTGACATTCACTACACGCTATAATGTTGTCCCTGTGTATAATTTTATGGAATTTAATGATTTTGTGCTTTTTTGGGCCTAACGGTAAATCATCTGACTTTGACGTTATTATG
Source organism: Lathronympha strigana (assembly GCA_949128165.1). NCBI lineage: Eukaryota > Metazoa > Arthropoda > Insecta > Lepidoptera > Tortricidae > Lathronympha > Lathronympha strigana. Next base: position 4,617,026 of record OX421907.1, on the reverse strand, counting down.
TATTAATGTATCTGCAGTTCAGTACTCATCTCTCAAAACCGGATGCAACGCCCTGTCATAGAGTGGGACAACGATTCCATTTTTCCATAGTCATCCACTGGGCCATTTGAAATTTTGCATGTCATCCACTGGTACAATTTGAGATGTCACGAAAAACTGGAATTATATATACATTTTTGAGAAATTTCATATTTTTGTTTCCTATAACCTTGAAGAACAACCGGTTTATAAATGTGCAATTTTCTTCGTAAATATAAATATCTGAATTTCCTTCTTGTTCAACAAATATCGCTTGCCATCCAGCGTGGCAATGCCGCGAGCATATTTGGCACATTTGGACGGGGTGAGAGCCGGAGCGGAGTAGTATACATAGTTGAAGTTAGTCGCTAGTTTGTGTATTATTTTTAGTTTTAGTTTTATTATTTAAATGCAATTAAGAATGTATTATAGTAGAATATGTGTTAGAATTAAGTAAATTAATAACTAGTTCAAAAAAAACAAAAGTGTCATCCACTGGGCCGCTTACGGTATCTTAAGCGGCGTTTCTTAATATCCTTGCATTAGGTACCTACAGAATAACGTCGAATTTCCGAACCTCGATTATCCGATCCCTCGATAATCCGAACGCCACCGAGACGCCGCCATCGAGCGCAGTAACAGTAGGTTAGAGAGCATCATACTGTCTTTTTCTTACGGTAGTATTATCACCACGAAAAAAGGGATGGATATAGTTTTCTTGTCCTACTGTTACTGCGATCGTTGGCTTGTCAGACTATATGCATTTTTTTATCGAAATGGATTTCAGACTAGAGTAGTTAGTTTATGTGATTGTGTATACACACGAGTGTTTTATTGCCTAATTATTTACAATTACATACACTGCTTTACATACACACATATCATGAAGCTCTCCATGATGCGTTCAAAGCGCATATGTATCGACCGCCATTGCGACTTTCAGAAATAAAAACTTTTTTGACATTCAAGTTTGACATTTATATTTTTAAATTCAGAGACAAACAAGAGTTGGCCCTAATTTTCATATCGTTCGATATCAAAATAACGTGCGACTTACGTGCGTCATTCACGTCATTGTATGCAATTGTCACTTCGTTTTAAACTAAAATTCATCTCGACTGATATAAGAAAGGTTTTCAAATTTTCTTGTGTCAGATGTGTTCGAAATTTGAACAAAAATAATATTATCGAAAACGATAATATTATTTAGCTATAATAACATAATCACAGATAAGAAATTTGTTTTAACAAAAAAGTTTATTATTATGGGGGCCTCTATATGCGATTTTGAACGCATTATTGAGACCTAATGATATGTGGGTATATAAAAGATTTTTTTATACAAAATACTGGACATTTTTTAAATACTTTTATTCAATGTTAATACGTCCAATTTCAATGTACTATCGCGTTGGAAATTGCATGGGCAGTTTATGAATAAATTCATTCATAAATTGCCCACGCACTTTTGTCTCATCATGCGCGTGTGTACGGTCGGCTTCATAAATATATATGCACATGTATTCAATTTTGAACCTTCTTACCCTATAATAAGTTCCGAAGTGTATAGATATTTATAGACGTGACTGTACGTGAAATCTGTGAAAATGTGAAAATGCTAAATAATATTATCGAATTCAATAATATAATTTCGTTTCAAATTTCGAACATCTCTGACAAACAACGAAATTTGATTTGACCTCTATTCTAATATCAGTCGAGATGAAGTTTAGTTCTAAACGAAGTGTCAATTGCAAACAAACTCGCACGCAAGTCGCACGTTGTTTGATATCGAACGATATGAAAATTGGGGCCAACTCTAGTTTGTCTCTGAATTTTAAAAATATAAATGTCAAAACTTGAATGTCAGAAAAGTTTTCATTTTTGAAAGTCGTAATGGCGGTCAAATATGCAATTTGAACGCATCATGGAGAGCTCATAATATGTGTGTATACAGGTAGTTTTTTGGGTCATAGAGCAGAAGTTACCAGGGTACTAGGGAATGCCCCGCTGAGTAACTTTAACTATGAGGGCAACCACGAAATCACTAAACCACGTTTTAATGCCTTTCATCATATACAATCACATAAACTACTATTTTATCGGGTTACTCACGTCAATAAAGTCGAAAATAGCTCGACATATTTCGGAACAGTCAGTATGCGAGTCAGCTCAACGATGAGTGAGATTCGCACACTCACAGTCACAGAAAGCCTAATCATGTCTTAATATCCTATTCATAGAATCTATATCGGAATCCCTAAAAAAATTTATCCTATTTTTGTTTTCCCTATTATTATTTGACATAATGATCATTTGTCCTAAACTCATATGTCCTAATATTGTTTTCCCTAACATCGTTTTAACCTACTTTTGTACCAGTGATTCGACTCTGTGTGAGGTCACGGTTCTAACCTAACCTAACAGACTTTTCTGACAGCGATTCGATTCTGTGTGAAATCGTTTTTGGGCAGTTCGATTATGGCATAATCGTTAGGACAATTGATCGTTAGGGATTATGATCATTAGGACAAAACAGTTAGGGAAAGTGATTTTAGGACAACCGATATTAGGGATATCGAGGGAGACTTACATAATATGCACATTCGTTCCTTTACTTCCTTTTTCTCGCTAACACTAATTTTACATTACAGCCACAACTTATGTTCTTGTGATTACAGAAAATAATGGTAGCATAAGTTGTCACAGTTCTCCGTCCGATATATATTGCCACTGTCACTGTAAATCCGCGAATCCGAGATGTGCGAATCAAGGCAAGTACCTATTTGCTTCGATATTTACATATGCATAAACTCACGGCTAAGTGTAAAATTTGAAAATTGTGAGCTGCATCTCTTTTGCTCGTATCAGGAAGCACCTACGATAGAAAGGGAGATACAAATTTTTGTTCGTTCGATGTTCGCGGTAAGAAGCCTATATTCTATAAATGTGTATCCCACGAGACTGTCCTTGCCTTAACGAACCGCTTTTGCCTTGTGTACGAGAGGTACTTCAATAAAATCCGTAAAGCTCAAGAATATTACTACCAATTTGTAAGCCAAATCGTAAAATTATTATGAACATAGGACTGGTCTAATCTAATATACGGACGTTTCGCCACAGTTCAGAATCAGCGAAGTATCAACGGTGATCTTGCTAGCAATGTTCACGTCAGTACCTACCCAGCGAAAACTTTAAACACGTCGGTATATTAAGGTAAATTAACTACATTCGCGATAGACCCGTTCTACTCGTATGTTCATAATAATATGTGCAAAGCGTAAAAGTTCAAAGTGTTATATTGCACATCGTGAAATATTAGAATACACAAAACCGCATTTCAACCGACTTCAAAATTTCAAAAAAGAAGAGGCTCTAAATTCGTGTGTTTTTTTTATGTTTGTTACTGCAGACCTCCGTCAATACTCAACCGATTTTAGAAATTTTCTTTTTATCTAAAATTAGATGGTTCCAGATTGGTCCCATTTTGAATTGATGGAACTCCTCAAATTTGAAAGGCACATGCATGCATGATTGGGGTGTTTTCTTAAGACATAAGCATTTCTTTCCAATACCCATCAATTTGGTGGAGTGGACCTCATGATAAAGACCTGGGGGCCGATTTTTGAGATTCTAACGCTCGAATATTTAATTCAAATGTGAATAAAAACGAAGTAGAAAAAAGTCCCACTAGCCTTTCGAGTGATAATTCCAGTAGCTTTCAAAAATATGAACTATGGTATCATGCGAAAATAATCGTGACAAATTTCCACGTGCGATTATTTTCGATCACTTGTTTTTGTATTCGAGCGTTCGAATCTCAAAAATCGGCCCCCAGGGATGGCAAAGTGGAACTGGTTGGTATACCTATGGATTTCTTGAGGAGTTCAGATAACCCTCAAATTTAAACGCCACGTCGTGATTGGACTTGGAGGGTTTTCATAATTAGTTGAGGCGTTTTCTTACTGAAGTCGTCAATTTGCTGCAGTGGACCTGGTGTTGAAGACCAGGGATGGCATATTGAAACTACTTGAAAATTTCCAGCTGTCATCCAATTTGAGACATTGTTATTCTGTTTGTGACTTTGAAGGTCTACAAGGTAGTTCCATTTGATTTTACTTGAGATCTAATGATGGAAGCCATGAGACATTAAGAAAGCTCCTCAATTTTGAAAGGTACCTACTCGTGCGGTGAATTGGACATTTTTGAAGGAAATTGGTTAACTCGAACTAACTCATGATTTAACTTTTACTGTGAAGCCAAATTAAGGTCGGTTTTGGTTTCTTAAAAAATATTATCGTTTTCAGAATTGTTAGAAGAATAACACATCTCGTCAGACACATCTCGTGGGGGCACTCAAAGGGGTAGGGATAGGCATAGCACACTTTTTAGTATTTAAAGGATTTATAGATTATTTAAGACCGAGATTAGCAGCTATTATCGTTAACCTCCATATAAAGCAGCGTGCCTCTTACTGATTGGTAGGTGGGCGATATTAATAATTTTTTATTATTTTTGATAATTAATTTTTCCCCTCACTAACTCGGAAAGCGCTGTTTTGTCCTTTAAAACTAGCGTGGAAAAACGCATCTTATCCACATGTGGGGCAAAGTAATCTAATTCCTATCACCTACCATTACCACCAGTCCAGTATAAGTGAGTCCCATATGCCCATAGTAAATATGCGCAATCGGAGGTCACACCTTAAATTTTATTTTATTTTATTTTATTAGGCATACTAGACAGATAACATTCAGTACATTGATATATTAATAAAGTGGTAAGTTTTATACAAAAATGTTGTCCAAAATAAGTATGCACAGCAAGAGTAATTATTGACAATGCACGAAAAACTATCCTAAAACTATAATAAAGCCATTACAAACTAAAATTACTAACAAAGAATAACTATTACTAAAAACATCAAAAACATCAAATTAAAAAAAACCAAGCAGTTAAACATGTTGTGAATAAACATAATACATTTTTAAATTTAGGTATGTAGGTAACTAAATTATGTGTGATGGTCAAGAACTTCAACCACCTGCCTCCTGAATACCGCAATTGGTCATGTGATCATGTCTTATCCCGCACTTGGTAAGCTGTTGGCAATATCTAAGTATCAGGAGCGTACCTACTCTATGACAAATTTTGAAATTGATTTTTGATGGTTTCTTCAAGATAACTTACATGTGGATAAGATTTATAATCGTATGTAGTCTGTATTTTCCTCGCAATAGTGAGGGGAAAAATGTTGTATTACACTCGGCGGCAAAGTTTGTTCAACTCTCGTGCTCTGGGACCCTCGTAAAGCTAAAGATTCCAGTTATTGAGCCACTCGCTACGCTCGTGGCTCAATTTTGGATTCTTTCGCTTGCTCGGGTCTCAATATAAGCACGAGAGTTAAACAACAACTTTGCCCCCTTGTATAATAAATAACTATTCCTGTTTAGTGTCTCCCAGAAGAAAAAAGCCATTTTTTTCAAAGCGGAGTGTACCTTCCACATGTAAAATGGAAAACTACCCTCGGCAATCTATGCCCTGCGAATGTACATTATCAAAAGCTACAGTGAATAAAGCGGTCTGCATAAAAGTCCCAACTACGAATACAGTCACAGAGTCAACGTGCATGTCGGCTAAACGGTCGACCAATGAGTCGGCTGCACAATGTACTGGTCAGTCGGCTAAACGGTCGACCAAGGAGTTGGCTATCCAGTGTACTGGTGAATCGGCTAAACGGTGTACTAATGCATCGGCTAAACGGTCGACTAAGGAGTTGGCTTTACAGTGTACTGGTGGATCGGCGAAACGGTGTACTAATGCGTCGGCTAAACGGTCGACCAAGGAGTTGGCTGCACAATGTACTGGTCAGTCGGCTAAACGGTCGACCAAGGAGTTGGCTACCCAGTGTACTAGTGAGTCAGCTAAACAGGGTACTTGTCTGTCGGCTATACTGCTTACTTGTGAGTCGGCTAAACAGTATACTTGTGAGTCGGCTAAACAGTCGTCCGAGAAGTCTTATGAACATTCTGCCAAGTTGTCAGCTAACCAGTCGACCGAGTCAGCGATAGTGTGCACCTGCGAGAAGATCGCGGAGACGAACGTAAAATCGACCAAAACGTCGATGGAGGAGATGCAAAATCGTCCGAAGAAGATCGAGTTTGTTGAAGCAGGTAAGTACTAAATACCTTATCACCTGACCTCTCTTTGTCGTAATACAGTGAGTAAAATTAAATTTTGATAGAACACATAACTAGGCTACCAACTCTCTAAGCCACCTACGCTCTCTCCAAGATATTCAGCTCAAGTTACAGCGCGACAGAAAAAGGTTGAAATTAGATAAAGTGAAACTAAACGCAAATCGCAGTGACACACCAGCACGCCTACCACGAACATCGAAAATTTGCAAGTGTGACAAAGATGGAGATACAAATCTGCAATCGTGCGATTTTCGTGGTATAGGCCCTGTTCTTTGGTTAAATATGTCATTATTTTCGTAAACAAACATCTGTCTAATAGTAAACTTACTGGTCGCGCTTAAAGGACATAATCAGATGCACAATATAAGTACATAAAATATTGTCTACTAAAACTCAGTGATGCCCTCCGTAAACGTCTACTTTTTCTGTCGCAATATAGATTGGTCATTCTCTATTACAATGTGCTGTGTGAATGCTCTATTGCTTTATTTTTAACTTTTTTTTCAGATGACTGCGGCGTGCCATATATCCAGTACTTAACCAATCGTTGGGCCGACAAATTCGCAAAAATTAAGTGTAGACGTAAGCCGAATACATTATGCCACACATCGAATGTTTGCGTTTTGCCTCTCGCTCGTTACGAAGAAAAATTAAACTGGTGCGAACGAGAGGCAAATACTAAATACCCGCACTGTAGAGCTACCCATATATTATATTTGACTATCGCCTCATACGAGTACAAGGGTCATTCTCAATTGTAGCATTCTCAGACTAATTGCCATAACATTATTAATTCCTTCTTTGGATAAAGTTAATAATGTTAACGGGGCACCATCTTTTTTAGTCTCATATGGGAATCGTTCCTCGGCGGTATCGAAGCCTATACTCTTAAAAAATGAATGCAAAACGAAGTTGGCCCCGGAGTTAGTGGAAACAAAATGCAAACCGACGTCAACCCCGGTGTGTGTTCAAACGGAATCTATGATGAAGTTGGCCCCGGGGTTAGTGGAAATGAAATCGTATGAACCAAATAATGTTTTTCTTTTAATGGTATGTTTTCTAATGCCAAAAACACAATAAGTAGGTGCCCCGTTAACATTTTTAACTTTGACTAAATAAGGACCAGCCTAGTCTTCATGCTGCGTGGATAAAGCAACATAGTGACCTCTTAGCCATACAATAAAGTAGGTACCTACTTACTTTAAGTTTAGGAAAACAGACTACAACAGGTTTGTACTAAGGCTTGTCCACGAAAAAAAGTAGGCATTGTAAAATGAGTCTCCACTGCAACTCGATAGTTCCATATAGTTGGAACAGCCACGGGACTGTTAATTAATTGTTATTGTCTATGTTTAACAATTAAACTCAAAAGTATTTGCTTAAGTGATCAAAATCAAATAACTTCAGAAAACGCTTAATGCAAACGCACGAAAAAGTGCGTTTTTCTTACAATTTCAACAATTGGCTTGCTATTGGTAAAAAAAGCTCTAGAGACGACAATCACGAGATTAACGGCTTATTATAGTGCCTATACAACGTGTTTTTGAGCAATTGCTTTAAATTCAAGGGTGCATTCTTTAGCTTAAATTAAGTTAATTTCTCAAAGACACTGGTATTCTAATTAGCTCCATTTAGAAAATAACTACTAATTTTTTTTTTTCTCATATGGGATTTTCATGTGTGTAAACGGGGTATAGGTCGATTCACTAAAGCTGGCACGAATGGAATGAATGAGTGAATGATAATATTTTTGTGTGCGTCACAAAATGATTACATACAGGTTGATACAATAAGTGATTATTGAAAACGTATTTGTAGACAAACTAGATGCGACGGCTCATGGGAGCCTGGGGTCCGCTTGACAACCTAATCCTGTGAATTGGCGTAGGCACTAGTTTTTACGGAAGCGACTGCCATCTGACCTTCCGACCCAGAGGGGAAACTAGGCCTTATTGGGATTAGGTCCGGTTTCCTCACGATGTTTACCTTCACCGAAAAGCGACTGGTGAATATCAAATGATATTTCGTACATTAATTCCGAAAAACTCAGTGGTACGAGCCGGGGTTCGTACCCGCGACCTTCGGATTGAAAGTCGCACGCTCTTACCGCTTGGCCACCTGCGCTCTGATATCTGCATAAAACACCATGATAGTAAAATATTTTTGTATCAAACGGTTAAATATACCTTTCGGACATATATATTACCTATTTAGTCTAAATATTGTGCAGATTATGCTTATATTATAATATTTTTTATTTTTCTTGGACAACAAAAACCCATTTTGTTGTTGTTTACAAAATATCAAGAGGTCCCTGTATAAGAACGGCACTCACACTAACACTCGAAGTGACAGGTGACATAACTTTCATTCGTTCCATTCGTGCCAGCTTTAGTGAATCGACCTATATGAGTAGCTATTCGACATGACATTGTTATGTCATAATTGTCACTTACTTAGTAAAGTCAATTGTAATGCCCGTTTTACATTAGCGGTTGATGCAACATGTCATTATTTTGTATGAGAAATTAAAAAAATAAAAATTAACAAATTTAATCAAACCAACTATGCCATTCTGTTTCCTTAATTATACCAAGCCACATGACGAAGTTAAAGCAAATGCTAAAGAACATCCTGTATTGTAATTGAGTTAAGACTAATGAAAACTAAATGACCCAAAATGTATTATTTAGAAACAACATCATTAAAATGCAAAGGATCAAATAAATATGGAGCAATTAATAGAAATATCGAATCATATCGAAAAGCCCTCCTCATAACCAACCGACTTCATAATTTAAAACGGAGGAGGTTCTCAATTCGTGTACCTAAATTTTTTTCAGAACTCTGTCATTAATGACAGGTACAAGCATGGTAATGGTGGTGGTTTCTTAAGAAACTCGAGCATCTCAAACCTAGCTCTGCGTATTATCCTAGTTGTGACATTAATCTTTTTGATTTGATTTCTGTTCTAATGATGGACCTTTTTGAAGAATTCGGAGAACTTCTCAAATTTTAACGGCACGTGCATTGTGATTAGAGGGCTTGGGCATTTTCTTACTGAAGCCATAATTTTGCTGGAGTGGACCTGTTGATGATCTGCTCCAACTGCTGGAGAATTTCCAGTCCGTCATCCAATTTAACACTCTTTTTTTGCGACCTTGGAGACCAAAAGCTAGTTCCGTTTGATTTTACTTCAGATGTAATGATGGAAGCCCTGAGACATTAAGAAAGCTCCTCAATGTTCAAACGTACACGTGTGGTGAATTGGATATTTTTGAAGTAAACTGGCTAAAACAAACAAATTCAAAATTTCTCTTTTACCGGGAAGGCCAATTGAAGTCGGTTTCTTTTCCTTAAAAATTATAATATTGATGTAAAAGTATGGTTTCATTTTGAATTTTTTAACTACATACATATATGGCCATGGCAACTTTTTTTCGTGGAAAAGCCTTTTTGTGTACACGGTTTTTTATTATGAATAAACCCGAGTTGTATTCCCTATTTTTTATCTATAAATTCAAGATTTGATAAACAGTCACTAAATTAACACAGATCGAATTCAATCTTTAAAATGATATTTATGGAGATTTGAAGTGTTCCGAACTTATTTTCAGTTGTGACCGCAGTCCGTGACGAACCCCTGACCCTCCAGGGAATATTCAAAGCGATTAATGTAAGCGAATCAGAAAGTCAGGATGAGAATATTTGCTGTCACTGTCACTCGTCGTGCAGTGGCGAGCTGAAGCTTGTCGGAACAGAATCGAAAACCAGTTTGGGCCTGACACCAATTCAAACGGAATGCAAAACGAAGTTAGTTGAAACGACATGCAAACTGAGGTTAACCCCGGTGTGTGTTCAAACGGAATCTATAATGAAGTTGGCCCCGGGGTTAGTGGAAGCGGTATGCAAACCGACGTCAACCCCGGCGTGTGTTCAAACGGATTCCATAACGAAGTGCTCATGCAACCTAAAGCCAGTTCAAGATGACTCCAAAACAAAGCCTTGTCTATGCCCAGTTCCATGTCGAAGGGATGTCACCACAAATTCATCTCAAACGGAATGCAAAACGAAGATGGCTCTGCAAGAAGTTGGTGAAGTATGTTCCAAAATAAAGTGTGCCCTGAAGTCGGGTAAAGTAGCGTCCAAAATAAAGTGTGCCCTGAAGCGAGATGCAGTAGAGTCCAAAACAAAGTGTTGCGTGAATCCAGATAAAATAGAGTCCCAAACAAAGACTGGTCTAAATCCGGATGGAGTGTGTTCCAAAATAAAGTGTAGCCTGAAGCCGAGTAAAATAGCGTCGAAAATAAAGTGTGCCCTGAAGCGAGATGCAGTAGAATCCAAAACAAAGTGTTGCGTGAATCCAGATAAAATAGAGTCCCAAACAAAGACTGGTCTAAATCCGGATGGAGTGTGTTCCAAAACAAAGTGCAACCTGAAGCCAAATGAGGTAGAGCCCAAAACTAAGTGTGACCTGAATCCAGATAAAGTAGAGTCCCAAACAAAGTGTGGTCTGAATCCGGATAAAGTAGAGTCTAAAACAAAGTGCTGCCTGAATCCAGATAAAGTAGAGTCCAAAACAAAGTGTTGCCTGAATCCAGATAAAGTAGAGTCTGTAACCATGTGTGGTGTTAATCCAAATAAAGTAGAGTCCAAAACTAAGTGTGACCTAAATCCAGATAAAGTAGAGTCCAAAACAAAATGTGGCCTGAATCCAGATAAGGTAGAGTCCCAAACAAAGTGTGGTCTGAATCCGGATAAAGTAGAGTCTAAAACAGAGTGTGCTTTGAATCCAGATGAAGTGGAATCAAAAACGAAATGTGCCTTGAATTTATATATAGTAGAGTCAAAAACTAATTATGCCCTGAAGCTCGATGAAGTACAGTCCCAAACAAAGTGTGATCTGAATCCAGAAAAAGTAGTATCCATAACAAATAGCGACCTGAATCCAGATAAAGTAGAGTCCCAAACAAAATGTGGTCTGAATGCGGATAAAGTAGAGTCCCAAACAAAGTGTGGCCTGAATCCAGATAAAGTAGAGTCCAAAACAAAGTGTGCCCTGAATCCAGATGAAGTGGAATCAAAAACGAAGTGTGCCTTGAACCTATATGTAGTAGAGTCCAAAACGAAATGTGCGTCGAAGCTCGATGAAGTACAGTCCAAAACAAAGTGTGCCACGGAGATAGTGCCCCCTGAAAAGGAATGCAACACAAATGCCTCGAACATAAAAACAAAAGAACCTAAAACAAAACCAAAAAAGAAACGCGGCTTTTGGCCACTTCTAGAAGAGGCAAAAATGCTGTGTAAACAGAAATGTTCTTCAAAGCCAACTCAGTGTAAAGTCCGAAACTCAGAGAGTGTCCTTAAGCCATTTGAACCGGAGGCCAGACCACATCTCTGTACCCACGATTCAACCCTGCCATCAACGCATTGCTGTTGCATGATGCCGATTCCAAGAAATGTTTTGGGTGAGTTAAAGGCACTATAACCATGAGTTTTCATACATACTCGACTGCATTCAGTACGTATTCCTACCTAGTTGTTTTCTTATAAAAGTACAGTAAAACCACCTTACAGTGGTCCAGTACCGTAACTATGGTCCAACGTAGATCATGGGCTGTTCTCCTTTGTAACCGACAGTGAATCGAGATTTTCTAGATTTGTCGGATTTTTGACCATGTGTAAATCAAAATAGTAACGGTACGGTACTGTGTAAGCACAAAATGTCACTGAAACGTCGGTCCACCGTAAGGGTCTACAATCTCTGTCTGTTCTGTGTGATCTGTTTAAGATCCTCTTGTTAGTCTTGTTAGGCGTAAGCTCTTTGCAGAGTTGTAGGTAATCACTCGTGCGGTCGCCCTTTTCACAATTTTTCTCCAATGAGGATTACCGCGAGTCGATTTTCCGTTAGGGGCGCTAGTGGAATGTGGGTCCTGCGGATGCGGGAACATTTCAAACGTCACTTTGACAATTCTCTCATACTGACACAGGACCCACGCATGAGTGGCGCCGCCTGGTGAGCGACAATACGGTAGCTCCCATTCCCCTGGGCGAATCGTCATCAGGGCGGTCAATAAAGGGTCATCACCATGATCCTACGTTTCAAGCCCTTTACAGCATTCGTTTTCACAGGGTTAAGATGATGACACCAACTTATGATGATATGATGATGATGTCATCATCTTAACCCTGTGAAAAAGAGTGTTCAGAATTGAACTCTATTGAGAGCTATTAAAGTTCAAATTTCAACAATTTATTTTATATTACATGCGTTACAGGGTTAACCCGGTTAATCGTATACGTCCTCTCAAATTGGATCATTGAAAAAGTGACCTTGACACTTAAAACATTGGAATCAAATTCCTGCGCACAGATACGTGTCTAAGCATACGAGGGGTTAATAAGCGCGATTAATCCGTTCTAAGGCGTTTAAGAAGATAATATTGTGTTTATTTAATTTCAGTCACCCTCCCTGGCGACCCCGCGCGATCCTGCAAGGACACCATATCAATTTGGCGCACAGAGCTTTGCACGTTCCACAAAATCAGGGACTACAACCACAGCTGCGAATCCTCCCAGACCTGGTGTGTTAGTATGAGCCAGAGCAATGTCAACCACGTGTTCGGCGTCACGAATATATGCTGTGGGAAAGAGAAGGAAAACCTTAGAGCGGTGTATATGTTGCTGACCGCTTTGGAAGGTCGATTCAGGAGGATGAAAGGTTGTGGTTTTAATAATCAACTATTAAAAATTTGTTCTTGAGCATAGACAGAAGATTAATATGTAAAATAGTATATTGAGACTAACATTTTTGACGACTGAAGCATCTTTTGCATTTCTTCATATTATGTGCTATTTTACTCGCGTTTATAGTTTTTTTTTTGAGATAATATCGTATCCATTCTATCTAAAAAATAATATTATGAAGTGTTTATTTGTTTAAAGTCTTTAAATGATTAGCCGGTGGAGTTTGTACATGATTTTGATATAATATTTAGGTACTGTAAATTAGTCCATTCTTTCTGCATTCGCACGCTGTCTCTTCTAATAAATATATATAAATAAATATATACAAAGTTATGTTAAGGTAACATTGTAAAGGTGTCGAATATTAAAATACTTAGTTTGCATTTTCATGATTATTTTATTCACATTATTTCGTGAAAAACACCCGGGGCGCTAATAATGACTTTTGCACAAGTTTTTTATTTAACTTGCAAATGTTATTTCGTATTGGGTCAAATCTTGCAAGATGAATTAGACCAACTTCCGATTGAAAGAGATTTCATCACGGTAGGTACCGCAGAAAAAGTTATCAAGGCCCCCAGTGTCCAGGGCTGGGATCAAACTAGCTGCTACCGCGGCAGAATAAGGTACCTATATGGAATATTATAGATTAAGCATAGATATCTAATGCTCGCCTGCGTTGAATAAAGGCACTACGCATCAGCTGCCGACTCAGTCGATGAATTCAAGATAGCCTGCTGCTTATCATAGCATCCGAAGGAATTAGGGCATACGCTAGCTGACGCGGGTGCACGGAGCGGGTGCACGCGGCGGGTGGATTTAGTATGGCGCACCCGCTCCGTGCGCCCGCTTCACTTAGCGCTGTTCATACAATTTCTTATTAGAAGGGCGTCCGTTCCGGGTAATCCGCGTCAGCTAGCGTAGGCCCTTAGCCACATTGGCCGTATAAACATACGTCAGTATCGCGGGGGAAAAAAAAACAGTACGGAAGAAATATTATGACAAACAAGCAATAACAGACGTGTAGACGTGCATAATGATTTTCCCTGTGCTAAAAGTACCTACCGAGGTGGAATGACAAATAGAAGAATGACGAGAATCATCATCATCATCATCATTTCAGCCGAAAGACGTCCACTGCTGGACATAGGCCTCCCCCAAATATTTCCACAATGACCGAGAATATACGAGGGAAAATCATTATGGACATCTCGTACGTAACCCATTTTGAGGAACATTTTGCTCGTACGAGTTTAAAATTTATCAACATTATTTGAACCAACGAGTTTGTCACACTACTTTAGATTACTTCCATCGTTTCAAGTACAACAACAGTTGATGCTGAACGATCGTTTGATCAATTTAAATGGATAGGTATTTTCTCATTCTTTCTCATTCAAAACCAAATACCTAATAGTAAAATTTACACACATTGCCGTCTTATTATTTAATTAGAATGTACGCCTTCTAAGTAGGCAAGCCTTTAATTAGTAGAAGATAATTTTTATAGACCCTTTCTAGCGAAAATTCACCACATGTGAAGAGCTTCTTAGAATAGTATCCTGTAGGCAGAATATGTCCGTTTCTACCAAATAGACATTCTCCTACATGCGTTCTTTATCTGGTTTGTTATTGGCACCGCGGTAACGACGTATGTTAACCCATTCACTGCTAATGACGACACGTTGTCGTGACCCCGCTACGCGCCATTTCCGCTACAAAGCGGGAAATGCATGTTATCGGCTAACGGCGTAGCGCTACGAAAAATCCTTAGCAGTGAATGGGTTAATTAAATTGATCGGTCCAATAGGCTAGACGACAACTAAAATCGAATTAGTCTGTCTGTTAGATTATTAAAAAATATTCCACACGTATTTTTTCTTTTGTTCGTCAAATGAAAAACGACGGAAATACAGTGCATTAATGTTTCGCGTGACGTCACAATTAGGTACGATTCTTAACGCTAAGTGACGTCACTAGCCCCCTTTCGGAACCTTGATGCTCTGTATCGTCGTCAATTTTAGTTAGCTTGAAACAGGAAAAAACACGTGTCTAATAAATTTGGATAATCTTACTGAGGGACTAAATAGAATAATACTTTTTAGTTTTTCAACCTAGTCGTCATCCCTATTATAAGGTAAAGGTTTATTCACAAAGTAACAAATCGGATGTAAGTAAATAAAAGCATTTTTGTTATTTGATACACTTTATTATCAGTATATTTATTTACGTGATGAAGCGTAAAAAACATCAACCGCCATACAACCCGGCTCGAATAAGTTATAATATGTATTTACATTGCAGAATTAAAATATATTACATCACAGGATACAACATCTCTAAATATATGTACAAAATAAAAACTGAATCTTACAATTAAAATAACAGAATAAAATTACTTTTAATCGTTTGTTGTTGAAATAAATAAGTCAGTCGTAACTTACAATATTATGTTACTATCCCTCCTCCACATTATTTGAAAATTATAAGACTTAGTGCTTAAAAATAAGTATCATATTGCGTTGTAACAATCATCCTACCTTTTAAACTAACATTTGTATAAGTGTACAGGTTATAGAATACAACGGATAACCGTTTTTGTATGAAGAACCATGGTTTCGGTTAAAAACCGAAACATTCCCATACAAAAAATAACCGATTACATCTCTTAGTACAGATTTAGTGAGTAATGTTTTCTCAACGTATATTGCCAGAAATGGCTGAAATTTATACTTCTATATCAATTTGCTTTAGGGTGAATGAAAATTAAATATTGTTGTTATACTGTCCCGTCACCCAGGGGACAAATGCAGCACAGTTTGTTAGAAGAAACGTTGGAGTCTACTGACATGGCCCATTGAAGGTAATATTAACCAAAAAAAAACGTGCTTTGTGAATTTTAATACCAAATTTATATACATTTTTTAAATAAATATATTCGGAATCCTAACAAAAATTCACATTTTTTTTGTATTAATGCATATTAATAAGCGGGATATATTCGTCTATAATAATATAAAAAAGTACCCATCCGAAATTTCCTAAAAATCAATAACTTAAGTAAGCTAGTCCGACAAAATACGATAAAACATTATTCGATACATCTGTATTTAAATCCTAACAAATCCAACTCAGTAGCATTAAAATTACCCAAGAATTACAATAATACATTTATCTATATTCTTCTGAGCATATGACATCCCTAAACATAAGAGGGAGATGACTGTATGATCCTCAAATTTCAATATCACGATTAGCGTTGAAAACTTTCGTTATTTTTTAAGTAATAAATAATGTCACTACCATTGTCACTCTTTTCATCTGTTTCAATTGTTTATTTCTCAATGTCGTAGATGTGGCCCTTTTGTAGGTGTAAATTCGACCCAATATACATTAATTTAGGGTTGAAAATTAGTGCGGAAATTATCATTGATTTTTTCCGAAAGAATCCGACAAAAAAGAGGCGGATGGGAAAGAAACGGATTTTTTCCAGACTTTTTCAACGCTAATCTCGATTGGCAGGTTAGATTTCAGGCGGATGGGAAAGAAACGGATTTTTTCCAGACTTTTTCAACGCTAATCGCGATTGGCAGGTTAGATTTTACATTTGGCACATATAGTTTGATCGCGCTAAGTCTTCCTACGAAGTTTTACGTGCAGTATGACATTTTCATACAATGTCGCTGTCAAGCGAGCCAAATCAATGCAAAGTTAACGTGGTCGCACTCTACATAATTATGGACTTAAACCGTTTGAAAAATTGAAAACCTACCAACATTCAGTTTTAAACCAGACGGAGTGGCAATTGACAAGCTACCCCTCTGCCGAATGGGTATGACATTACAGTCATACGCATTGTGTGGGCTGACCTTTATCTGACATAGTTATTTGTACGTTACGTACGAATAGCTGTAAAGTTTACGTGCCCTTCCCCCGGAAATAATAGCAGACATTTGGTTTGGGAAGTAACAGATTGCCAGTCCAGCTGATTAAAAAGTCAAATCCTACTGATATAGAGTTTCAAAACTAAAGTAAGCGATAAAAATTAAACAAAATATTAAAACAATTGACATATTCCTCATTTTTCCTATAACGACTATAACTAGACGATCGTCTATGACCCGAGTTGAGAAAAGGAATCGGTTATTATATGTATGAGAAAACTCTGTTTTCTGTTTTGTGTTGTATCCGAAACCGCGGTTTTTTTTATACAAAAATGGTTAGCCGTTACATTCTCTAGCAATTACGCCACTGGGTTAAATGCGCTCTGAAATATAACAAGTTGGAATGATCTCTATCAAAATTACAGTTGAACCTCGATTATCCGAACTTTAAACAATTTATTCACCTTTTTTTAAAGAGTTTTTGGTAATACAATTTTAATACGTGCGTACAATTTCAACATAGATACATAGCGTACTGTTTTTATACTAGAAGATAGCGTTTTTCTTATATTTTGTCCCAAAATCCTCCGATTTTGATTATCCGAACTATCGTTGATCCCAATTAGTCTGGACATTCGAGCTGACTGTAACTGACCAGAAGTCCTAGTATACATTTTACAACAAGTAAAAATTTATACTAGGCCTTCAGAATTAGATTTTTACCCCATTATACAAAAAAAAAACAGAAATACAGCCGTTTTAGTTAAATTACGCATGGTTTCTTTTTCTAATAAAAGCAAATGTCAAACTGACAGATAAGGACAAATAATGATTAAGCGAAACTGTGATGAACGGATTGAACGGTAATAATTTGATTAAGGTAATTTTGCATAGATTTCGATAGCAAAGACTATGAAAGTGTTGAGTAAAAGTTATAATTTAATAGAAATCGTTTAAAATAACAATCAAAATTGATGCAAATTTAACTTGGTCTGACTTGTAAAGGCCCTGGACTGATAAAATCGGTCTTGTCGACCGACACATGTCAACCTTTTCGATGCCAATGTCGCTTATGTCCGCATATGTCATTGACGAATTAATCCGTCACAGACCAACATAATAAAAGCCTTAATGCATAAACTTCAGTTTCAACATTTCGATGACGTGGCATCTGAGTAACAGCCATCGTATGCGCATGTAGCATGTATTATTAAATTGTGTAAACAGGCGATTATTCCGTAAATATAACAGATATCAGAAAACTTTAAAGTGGTATCGAAAGTGCGTTACCCAATGAGTAAAATAACATCAATAACTTTTTAAATAAAAGCAGAAATATCTCAAATATTAACTTCAAACCCTCCCATACATTTAGTACGCTGTTCGTTAAAAGACTAGTAGCAACTGCTGTATTCAATATATCAATCCTTAGTTTGACATAGTCGACTATGGCCGTCATCGGAAAACTCTGCCACGGACGCCAGTGACGGCTCCTGCCGACAGCTACAGCAATGCAATAAGGACTTACGGGGGACTCCATAAAGATCAATTTCGCTTAACCCTTAAATGCATGACGATCGATTTATGACACAGAAACGAGAGAAGTGACTATCGAGTTCTCTTGGAATGTAGACTTTGTCATATCGTCGTAAGTCGTAATTTGAAATGTATTTGGCTGTCACTTAGGATGTTTTAGGATCAATATTGATAATTCATGCATTTAAGGGTTACATAATCGGGACTTGGCGTCCGGGGAGCGGCATTCCTTCGCCTGGCGTTCAAATAGTTTAAAAAATCTGTTCCATGACCAAGTAGGATGTTATCTCTCACTGACTAGTCCATTTTATCTGTAAACGAAGACATGCTTATGTTAGATACTTAATGGTATTTTAATTTGTGACAGTGAGGGGAAATCATATTTTCTTTTGCAACCACAATTTTAATATGATATAATAAACGCATGATTGAGTTCTTTCTCTCTCTGTCTTCGTCCAATATTCCGCAGTGCCTGAAGACGAAAGTCTTCGATCAGTGTGTTGCCAGTGATGACATACGGTACTGAAACGTGGTCGCTTACAATGGGCTTCATTAGAAGGCTCAAAGTCACCCAAAGGGCAATGGAGAGAGCTATGCTAGGAGTCTCTCTGAGATCGTATCAGAAATGAGACCATCGGCAGCAGAACCAAAGTAACCGCAAGCTCTCCGAATCGCTAAACTTAAGTGGCAGTGGGCGGGGCACATTGCACGTAGAACCGATGGCCGTTGGGGCGGAAAGGTTCTCGAGTGGCGACCGCGTACCGGAAGGCGCAGCGTGGGTAGGCCCCCCGCAAGGTGGACTGATGACCTGGTGAAGGTCGCACTGGATGCGGGTGGCGCAGGACCGGTCATTGTGGAAATCTTTGGGGGAGGCCTATGTCCAGCAGTGGACGTCTTTCGGCTGAAATGATGATGATGTGATGATGATTGAGTTCTAAATAGAAAGCATAATACCTAGAGAATATTGAGAAATGTCAGGGTTTAAAAAAAAACCGGCCAAGTGCGAGTCGGTACCGACTTAAAAATACTGGTGGCACGAAACTCTCAGTGTACGATTATACGTTTTTCGGATTTTCTCCTGTACTTGTGCTACAAGATCTTGCTTTTTGCCAATTTTCGTGATTCTAGGTCAACGGGAAGTACTCTATACATTTTGATTCCCAATGCGACATAAACGGCCGTATCTTTTAATTGCGTTGACGTAGAGGTTTGGTTTTTCAAAGCTTCAAGAGACCGCAGACCTGAGTATGTGGTATTCATTTCAACTTGCTACCTCTAGGCGTTCCCGAGATAAAGGCTCTTGACAGACAGACGGTCGGACGGACAACAAAATGATACTATAAGGGTTCCGTTTTTCCTTTTGAGGTACGGAACCCTAAAAATAAATAAATAATAAATAAATCAATATTATACGACCCGCAAAAAACAAAATCAAATTGACTAAGTCCCGCAGTAAGCTCAAGAAGGCTTGTGTTACGGGTACTCAGACAACGATATATACAATTTACAAATACATAAATACATAGAAAACATCCATGACTCAGGAACAAATATCTGTGTTCATCACACAAATAAATGCCCATACCGGGATTCCAACCCAGGACCATCGGCTTAGCAGGCAGGGTCACTACCAATTACGCCAACCGGTCGTCAAAAATCCTAGTTCCAAGCTCTGACCAGCGCTGTATATGGATGTTTCGGATCAGGTAGGGTCAAGACCAGAAAGACCTATGCCAGCTTCGAAGAGACAAGTTGCTTAAACGAGCTCTAAGCAAGGGAGTGTTGACAGCTGGGGACCCACGGAGCAAAGCTTCCCCTTTTAGCTGTCAACACAGCGAATCCTTTTTTTAAAGGGTCGGCAACGCGCATGTAACACCCCTGGAGTTGCAGGCGTCCATAGGATACGGTGACCGCTTACCATCAGGCGGGCCGTATGCTTGTTTGCCACCGTCGTAGTATTAAAAAAAGGGAGGTTAGTATTAAAATTCTCATAGCGGGTTACTCACGTCAATAAAGTCGAGAATAGCTTGACATGTTTCGGAACAGTCTGTCTCCCTTATTGTGTGAGTGTGCGTACAGCAGTCGCCGCGGCTACACGCATGACTCATGAATAAGGGACACGGACTGTTCCGAAACATGTCGAGCTATTTTCGACTTTATTGACGTGAGTAACCCGGTCTAAGTATATTAATACCCCTGGAGTTGCAGGCGCCCATAGGCCACGGTGACCGCTTATCATCAGGCGGGCCGTATGCTTGTTTGTCACCGTCGTAGTTTAATAAAAGGGAGGGTAGTCTCAAAGTGTTACCTCATTTTAGGCAGCGGGGAGTGAAGACATGCACTAGGGAGTCCCACCCGCAGTCGGCCAGCTGGTGCGGCCGCAGGGAGCTCCAGTCCAGCCCGTACGTGAACTCCGAGTGGTGCCGGATCGTTTCCAGGGGCTCACAGCCTCTCTTTAGGTCCCATATCCTTATAATAAAAAAAAAATAAGAAAATTCATAGATATTCATAAAAGAACTGGATACCCAATCAGCCGATAAAAACGACGCTGCAAAAGTGCAGCAGTTGCGACTTTACTGTGACGTTTCGTTATTTCATATGGCCTTATAAATTGAAAGAGATGTCATATACTACAGAAAAAGTGACCAAGGTCCCCGGTGAGCAGGGCTGGGATCGAACCAGCGACCTCCTGCTTTCGCGGCAGACGCCCCAACCACTAGGCCACCCGATCACGGCAACCAGTCCGAAATTTCCTAAGTATATGCAATCCTTTCTTATTTTTAGAACGCTTAAGGTGCGCTCACGCCATCTTACGGCTTAGACTTACGTCTAGTGCTGTCCTTCTAGATAATCTTTACAAATAATTTTCAACTAGAAGCGAGAGATGGCGCCACCATACTGTACAATTGTAAAGCATGAATTAAATCATTTATTTTAACATAATAAATGTTTTGATTCATGTTTTCAAGTAGTCACACTACTATATATAAATTATAAATTGAAAGAGATGTCATATACTACAGAAAAAGTGACCAAGGTCCCCGGTGAGCAGGGCTGGGATCGAACCAGCGACCCCCTGCTTTCGCGGCAGACGCCCCAACCACTGGGCCACCCGAACCAGTCATATGGCCTTGTTTAGAACGTGACGTTTCGTTTTGAAAAACAGCCTATAAACTTTTAAAGTGTATGAATTTGACACTTAATGCTTACTTCATTAAGCTCTTTTTCGTACGAAACATTTAACGTTTGTATCATTGTCGATGCAAGTTCGCTAATGTCATTCTAACCCACATTTTTTGACGTTTTTGTTCTGATTTGTGTGTCTATTTATTTTATTAAGTCAATGATGAAAATCGATGGCTCTAAGAAAGTTGTTTGTCAGTTCGAATGCGGCCGAACCATAATAGAATAATAGTACATTACGATACAAGGCTAAAAAAAAAATTACCTCTTCGCACGTGTATTGTACGACAGTTTACATTACATATGGCCCTTTGAATATTCGACGCAGGCACGTAAAGCGCTCATTATCGCCCTAGGGCAGTAAAGCAGCACCACGTGTACTGTAATAGTACATTGTGCAACTAGGGCGGTAAGAAGGGCATTACTTACGAGGGTCTATTGAAGCCCGACGCCGTAGGCGGAGGGCTTTAAATGACCCGATTTAGTAATCCCCTTACTGCCCGTGGTACACACAATGTTTTTCATCACATTTGCGAGGAAATAAATAAACTCTATACTGGTAAAGAAACAATAATGATAAGCGGTAGTGTAGTTGCACAGTCCACAGTACGCCGGAGTGAGTACGTGCTGCGAGCGCGTGCGGGGCGGGTCCTCCGCGAGCTCCGGGCGGGCGGTAAAGTAGTATGAGAATCCTTTAAAACCATGGGAATAATACAGCTCTTTAAGTGTAAGTATGCTTGCATATAATATCACCATTTACGAGCAGGTGTGATGAAAAATAACTGGATACCCGAAAAAAACGTCATGAAAGTGCTGTTGCAGCACTTTCTTATAGAGAATGTAGAGAGACGGCCAATAGAAATATCTCTCTAGGCGGATGCCTGGGGATCGAAGTCTAATGAGCGAAGGTTGGAACATATATTTTCAGTCCTCCGGCCGGTAAGCGCCACTTTACGCAAAACTAAATTGCCGCCTGCCGGCTCCGTCGGACAGAAAAATAGTATACAAACCTCGGCCGTTAGATGGGAAAGTCTCGGATCACATGTTAGTCGTCCTCGGCTTCGCCTCGGCCGACAATTACATCGGATCCGAGACATTTCCCACTAAAACGGCCTTGGTATGTAATCTACTATTATGCAACGGACATTAGAAACTTCGATAGCGCGATGTAGGATTTATATGGCGCTTCATGGAAGTTGACACTCGTTCTATGGGAGTGGCCATTGTATCGCCATTGCAGGTTTATGAAAAATATTGTAAATATTTTTTTGTTACTTATTGTGTTTCATTCATTCGATCACATTATGTTTTTTGCGCGAAGTTGATACAATTAATAGAATTATCGTGATAAGTGTCTTTTTGTGTGTTTTTAGATTTTCATACAAAACTAAAATATATTCAAAATCTTAACAAAAACGTAGGTAAGTATGTTTTTCAAACGACTTCAAAATAAAAAAAAAGACATTTCAATTTTAAGAATTGTTTTTGTTGGTTATATTTGTCAATAATAATATGATAAAGCTTATAACTTTAGTATCCTTCTACTCCCAACCCCCTGTTTTCTCAAACGAAATATAACTGTATTAAAATAAATTCAAAGTTTGAAATATAATGCCGGCTAGTTCACGAATTCGCGGATTTGGGAGTTCAAGCGTCAAATTTTTCAAAAGCTGTCTAGACATGTTCTCTCCTAGTAGTGAATATGAGTACAGCGACCCTGGCAGTGCGCAGGCGCATACCTGGTGGTGAAGTCGTAGGACACGCCGGCTATGACGGACGGCGCGTGCGGAGAGAACTGCACCCTTCTCACCGCGCACTCGCAACCTGGAACATTGCATGCTCATATTTAAATTACGAATCTTATGTGACACATACCTATTCTTAGATGTCAAACAATGGGAGCTATCGTATTGTCGCTGAAGGCGGCGCTACTCATGCGTGGGTCCTGTGTCAGTATGAGAGAATTGTCAAAGTGACGATTGAAATGTCCTAGAGGAAAATAGACTCGCGGTAATCCTCATTATATTTTGAATGGCCGCCAAATGAAACTTTCCTTCAAAATTCAGAGAATGATTTTTTTAAGGAACTCCGTGCTTATCTTCGGTCTCTCGGCGCTTAGCCCCAGGAGGGGATAACCACATATCCCGGATATTTTTTTTTGTATTGAATTTGTCAGCTTAACTCCGGGTTAGTGGCTAACCCTGGGTATTGCCAGTGGGCCTTAGTGTTGTTGGTACGAACATAGATAACTGTCTTCCCCTAAACATAAAAGAAACGCTAAGCAACGCGATATTTACTATACTCCGCGCTATAATTAGATTCCAAAAAGTAACCTTTATTCTTTTTTAATCATGTAAATAAATAAAATCTTCTTACTTCTTCACATCATCAGGTAATTAAAATTAGCAATAAATAGATTGCTATAAATCTTTTTGGCTTGTTTTATTTATTTTAAATCATACACAAACACGAGAGCAAGGAAGCGAGTGAGGTTGGAAATGCTAATGAATGAACCATGTTAGTTTCTCCGTTCAAACTTCTCATTTTCGGAGGATCCAGGGGTAGACAGGATATAAACGGACATAAGGAAACTGTAAAGATTCCTCGTATGAAACCCTAAAAAAAGGAAGTATATTTTGATAATAATTATTGTACCTTTTAAAGTAAACATAGGCGATGTAAGCCGCCTGAGATCCCATCCTCTGACTAAACCATCGGAACCCGCCGTCGCGATAGCGTGCGTTTCTATCCTGCTCCAATCGCAGGACAATACCTGAGACAGAAAACAATGTTACATTTCCAACATGTTTTTTTTTATGCTATAGGTGGCAAACGAGCAAACGAATCGCCTGATGGTAAGCGATTAACGTCGTCCATTGACACCCGCAACACCAGAGGTGTCGCAAGTGCGTTGCCGGCCTTTAAGGTGGGAGTACGCTCTTTTCTTGAAGGTTTCCAAACAATTAAACTGAAAATTGCAAGACAGAGAAAGGAATATTAGCAATAACCGCGAGACAGTAGAGACGGCACTATTTTCTCGATACCACTTCATGTCTTACGGTCGCTATGGCAACGGAGAATTTCAAAATCTTGCTACACTATAATAGGGATGACGACAAGGTTGAAAAACTATTATTCTAATTAGTCCGTCAAAAAGATTACCCAAAATTATTAGACACGTATTTTTTTCCTTTTTCAAGATAACTAAAATTGACGAATATGAAGAGCGTCAAAGTTCCGTGGTGGGGGCTGGTGACGTCACCGGTAGGTAAGAATTGTACCTAGCTGTGACGTCACGCGAAACTTTAAAGCCCTGTATTTCCGTCATTTTTCATTTGACGAAGAAAAGAAAGAATGAATGAATGAATAAAAATTATTTATTTCGGACAAACATATGCATCCATAGAGTATTAGTAAAAACGCAACTATCTTATCCTATTATTAGTAGTATTATTAATTATATATACACCATTTTAAGCTACGCATTAAAAAAAAAACGCATCGTATATTTTTTAATAATCTAACAGACGGACTAATTAGTTTTTTTTTGGCGTCTAGCCTATAGTTACCTCAGCGTCGTGCGCTTTAACGACAGCGGCTGGTCTGGAAGGTTCCGTGCACGACCACAGCTTGAGGTGGCCGTCGCCCGAGACCGAGGCGAAGGTGGCGGGCGAGTGGGGCGAGAACGCCGCCGTGTATACCAGTTGGGAGTGGCCCGCGAACGTGCTGAGACATGCTTCGGATTCCGGGTCCCACTGGAACGATAATGTATGATTTTAGGCTGAGACCACTCAATACAGTTGAGAATGATAAAGGAGCGGTCGCTCACGGACGTTTTAATGTGCCATCTCTGAGGTACAGTCGGCCAAAAATGTGGTTACACATTTACAGTGTTACCACATTTTGTGTAAGTAATGCGAGTAATATCACAAATGTAATGTCTCTCGACCGCGTGACGTCACATTACGCATCACTCCGAGAAAACAAGCATCACACTAAACATCACTCGATGCAACATTACCCGAGCATAGCCGTCTTGCTCGAGCAATGCGAAGAGCGGGCGACCGATACCATCCCGCTCGTACTCGCTGTGCGCTGCGTGCCGAACGAGCTACCACCGACCGGGGTGATGTATCGAGTGATGTCCGATGTGATATCTCACTGTGATGGTACGTTTTCGAAGACGTGATGTAATGTTGCATTACTTTTCGAAGCACTGTTTCGCGCATGTCTAGTTGAACGTCATGAGACAACAAGGTCGATTTCCCCTGCTAATAATATTATGTCAGTGTCAAGTCAACCTTAGCGATCGTTAGAGCTAGCAGAAACTTTTGTCAAAAGTGGTAAACCACCACACCCACTTGGCCCACTGTACACTGCCCTGGGCCTATACCACGAAAATCGAACGATTGCGGATTTGTATCTCCATCTCTGTCACACTTGCATATTGGAGTGACAAAGAGGTTGTCCCGTCAATGCCAATTTTCGATGTTCGTGGTAGGCATGCTGGTCCCAATTTCACCAAGTGTTACAGTTCTTAAAATGACTGAATTACAGGCGTACCAGGCCAAAATGCCAATCGCTCACGCTTACATATCGTAGCTACCTCTCTCTATCACTCTTCCTTATTAGTGTGACAATGACAGTTGCGTTTCGTTAGCGACTGAGCGTGAGCGATTGGCATCTTGGCTACGCACCCTGGCTTGTTTGCTGCCATTTTGATAAGTTATTTAAATAAAATCGTAATGTATCGTCAGTAAATAGATAATTCCTTGGTGAAGACAATTTAACAATTGTCAAAAGATCTAATAGTGAGAGACGGAATGATCCTGTGTCGGAATTTCGTGACATACCTATGTCGTTTCTTGTGACAAACGTCAAGAGCTGTTCACAAAAGTATTACACCTGTCGCCGTGGTGAAATTGGAGTCTGCATAATAGATATTAGATATATCTCAAAAACAGAATTTTGAAAATGGAATTCTTTGATATATACGTCACGTGCATATTTGCGTTAAATTTTATTTTAAGATATCGCTATTATGCTTTACAGGTCAGTAGAGTCAAGTACCTATACAAATATGAAGGTACCTACACATCTTATTCAAAAATACATTCCGGTGTAAGTAGTAAGAGTGTATTACCACATTTATGAGACCATTTTATCGATACATATTACGATACTAATTTCTTGATTCATCGGGTTCTATTCTATTTAATTAACTGAAATTATAAAAATACATATTAGTTGGCCCTATTATTAACCGACTTCTGTTCTGATTATATGATTCTGAAGAAATCGAGAGACATTTCGTAAATACTTCGCGATGAAACTGAACATACCTTTTGGGTTCCATGGTCAGTGTATCTGTCCATAGTTTAGTTCATATGAAAAAAAATTAAAAATGAAAAATTATTGTCAGCTTGTTGTATGTTTGTACGTTTAATTTTTTATCTTAATTTTTATAGAAAGTTAAGCCTAGGATTAGTGTCCTGGGCCCTAAACTAGGTAAACCTGTCTTATAGGGACCAGGGAATAAACCACCGCTACTTCTAAAGACGCCGCTCAACTTCTGTTCTGATGATATGATTCTGAAGAAATCGAGAGACATTTCTGAAATACTTCGAAACTGAATATACCTTTTGGGTTCCACAGTCAGTGTATCCGTCCACAGTTTAGTTCATAGACCGGTATACGAATATCGGTGTGATTCCACTTAACTCACCAGCTTGACGGTTGTGTCCCAGCTGGCGCTGAGTAGGTGCGCCCGGGGCCAGTCCACGGAGCACACCTCGCTGGTGTGAGCCCTGAACACCCGCAGGGGCGCCGCGCAGCCCACCCGGAAGACTATGACGGCTCCGTCGCCCGCACCGCAAGCCGCCGCCCCGTCCGTCACGCCGGACCACGTCTGGAAGCATAAAGTCTATACGTATAATATGTATTTTATTATATGAATATAATATCTATGTAGATTTGTATATGTATTTGTGTATGTATAATAATTAGTTGTATTTATTCTAGAATGTGACATTTTAAATAATAATAAGTAATAAATAAATAAATATTATAGGACATTCTTACACAAATTGACTAAGTCCCGCAGTAAGCTCAAGAAGGCTTGTGTTACGTTAATGGTTGACTGGTTGAGAATGCCTTAAGGCATTAAGTCCGCCATTTGTACTTTCTTGTATTGTGCAATAAAGGTTAAATAAATAAAATAATCACATATACTAAGACCGCATCAAAAAATGCTTAAAGTTAGGTAATCTTGTAAATTGAAAGATATGTCACATACTACAGAAAAAGTCAAGGCCCCCGTGCCCAGGGCCGGGATCGAACCAGCGACCTCCTGCTTTCGCGGCAGTTTTATAATTTATATATAGTAGTGTGACTACTTAAAAATCATGAATCAAAACATTATTTATATTTAATAAATGACTTGATTCATGGTTTACAATTGTTAGGTAATCTTGCTTTAGTAAAGGACCAGGTTCGCTGCTGTCTGTAAACCGTTTAAATACATTATGCAAACCAAGACCCACTGCTGCAATACAAATTGAAAAACTCTAAACTGACTATCAGTAGCTACACCTTATGACAACGTAATATAGATTACAAATAGTGTTGCTGTGCCTTACATAAGCACAATATGTACGAGTATGTATACACCATGCTTTTTTTTAATTCCTTTAACTTTAAGGATGCATTCTTGAGCTTAAATTAAGTAAATTACTCAAAGAAACTGGTATTCTAATTAGCTCCATGTAGAACATAATCACCACCAATCATGTGTGTAGTTCAGTTCAGTTTTTAAGATAAAATGGCTTTGTCCAGTGGGACAGTTTCGCCAGTGTCAAGGTATCATGCCTGGAGTTACAAGTATATGGTGAGTTATTTAGTAGGTGTAGGCTCTTAGAGCGACGTTGTACGGTGGAGGCCTAGCTTGGCAAAGAAGATAGCTCTCTTTACAAAGCCCGAGGCGGCCTGACCCCGAACTACCGACTGATGACCGAAATGTGATTACACGCGTATCAAGAGTAATTTTCTATTTGCTGCACACTTCTTCGTTAGTTCACTGCATAATAAGCTATCAATATTAAACAACTTTAAAAAGACAAAAAAATATTCCCGAGGCATCCTCTCCACCTTGAATATCAACCGGAAGTCCTTTATGTGTGTAAACGGAGTACGAGTATTCGACATGACATTGATGCCATAGTTGTTACTTACTTAGTAAAGTTAATTCTAATGCCAGTTTTACATTAGCAGTTGATGCAACATGTAGTCATTATTTTCAATGTAAAAAATAAAAATGTAGGAATCTGTTTAAACTAACTACGCCATTCTGTTTCCTTAATTATGATAAGCTATAAGCCAAAGTAACAGCAATTCAAGAAAAACACTGTGTATACTCGGAAAGTAAACAGAAATAGACACGCTACAATGTGTTAAGTCAATCGTCTATAAATATATAGATCCAACTAGTCAGATATAAGCCTGTTAGTGCTGACAATGCTACTTGGCAGGCTTCAGTGAGAGATATTTGAATATAACGTAAGGCCAAGTTCTGTTCAAGGTTGAAGGTGTGGCACTTTGTAAGTGTAAAATTGTTTGTATCATCTTTTACCCTTTTACCTTTTTAGAAATATGTTTAGGGAAGGCCACACATGTAACAAAATGTAAAAAAGTTTTTTTGCCAAAAATCTACTTGTGGCATATCATCTGATAGGTCTTAAGAAATAACATTAAGGATTCTTTAGCAAAAAAAAAATTTATTTAATGTTTTCAGAAATAATCACTCTCAAAGTCAGCCCGCCATGCAGTCAGCAGCAGGTTAGGGTGCAGGGTTAGGGAAGGAGGTACTTATTGGGGATGATAGCCCCGTAATTTGTGGGTGTGGGTTACGAAGGAATTAAGTTTACTCATGGCCCTATGTTAATTATAAGTTTATATAGACATAAACCACAGTTACTTTCAAAAGTACTCATTATGAAACATAAAATAATAGTTCAATAATTGAACTAGATTAATTATTAATCTAGCTAAAGTTCAACTGGAAGCTGTCTTGTTGAAACTAATTAATGACTTTCCCATCACGGAACAATGGTGTTCCGGATCTTTGGGAGGCATATGCAGAGCCAAAGCCAGCACCCGCCAGGGTGTATAAACTATTGAGATGTAATGGAATCTAAAATAAACTGGACTATTAGGCTAAGGTGGTGGACTAAATACTGGGTTATAGAGAATAAAATCAGACATCTAACAAAATGGTAATCAATTTTATTTCCGGCAAATGGTGACTCGCCCACATAAGATGGGCCCCTACAAAAAGCGACATCTGAGATGGCTCAAGGGCAACACCGGTATGAGGGCTGGGGGTAGAGAGGTGTCACTGAACTTTAATTAATGATATTATTATCAGATTGGATTCTAGTACTTTTATTTTAATATGATTATCAAATGCAAATTAAACCATTTTCTCTCTATGCCAGCTTTTACTAAAGTTGAGCCTAGACAGTAGACATTGTATATTAACCTGTGAAACAACACAAAAGAATAATAATCTAAGTCAGCAGTGCTGGATGCAATAATATAATCAAAGATAATTACCACATCAAATAGCCCGTCGCTCCATTCCAATTTCTGTAGCTCTACTATTGTTGCACCATCAGGAGCTAGCTCCAAGAAAAAAAGTGTTCCTCCACCAGCCAGGCCGTAGTACTGACTAGTGGCCACAGCCAGAGCGTCCGGCCGCGTCCGGGAGAACCGGACGGCGTACCCGTGCCGGCCCGGCGTCAGGAACGTCGGCATACTGATCGTATAGCTAAAACAAAACAATTCCTTCAAATTACGATACTTCAATGCAAAATACAATACAAAATTTGAGTACAAACTCACGTCGTTACATATTACATGTAGATAACTTATCAGCGCCTAATAAAGTAAATCTAATAAGACACTTATAAGCTAATTTCATTGTTTATCAGCATAAACAAATCCTAAAACAGCAACAGCACGAAGAATCCGATAAAATCGGAGCGTAACCTAGTTTTTCTGTCAAAACAAAACGTCATCGTGACGTTTCGTTTCGCTACGACATTATGCATGAAGGGTTTCAAATAGTGGTGTGACACAAAAATCGATATTTGTTCGATGCGTCACAAGACTTTAATCCTATTTGTACGCCTACATACGTAATCTTATTAGAATACGTTCCGCAAGAAACCTCACATGTTCCTATATAAAAGCAATTTCCCTTGCTACTAATCATTTCTGGTGACTCCTTACAAGAGACATCATAGCTCCATACGGAGACAGATTCTCATATTTCACCCTAGTCCGTTACATCCAAAAACCTTAGTAAGAATGGTCGTCGCTGTGAAAGTATTTAAGAAAACTACACCAAATGGCAAAGTCACGGTTTACCTTGGCAAGCGGGACTTCATTGATCATATGGATTACTGCGACCCCGTCGATGGCGTGGTGGTTGTTGAAAACGATTACCTGAAAGGAAGGAAGGTCTATTGTCAGGTACGTATATAAGTGAAGTGTTTTAGTGAATAACAGTGCAGTGAAGTTAAAATTATAAATTACAAAAATGTGCTTGATGATA
Organism: Lathronympha strigana; assembly: GCA_949128165.1. NCBI lineage: Eukaryota > Metazoa > Arthropoda > Insecta > Lepidoptera > Tortricidae > Lathronympha > Lathronympha strigana. The sequence goes on along the minus strand of OX421907.1, from coordinate 4,585,845 downwards.
TATTTAAATCATCTCAACATGCCGTATTCAAATCAGTTCATCCGTTTGGGAGTTGTGGTGACACAAATGCACAAATACACATATGTTTATAGCTGTTTTCCATCCAAATTTCAAAATTTCAAATCAATTGCGTTTAGTTACAATTATGAAAGCAAAAGAAATAATTAATGTGTTTAAATGTGCTAAAGTTTGCGAATTATTTGGCTTCCAGCTTATTGGACTAGCGTCAACTATTTAATCACCGAACCATTGAAAAAAAAACAATTGACCTTTGTGCTTTGCACGAATGTATTTGAATGGTTTTCACCTTCAAATTTATAAATTGAATATTTTCTCTGCAGCTCGTGACAACGTACCGCTATGGTAGGGAGGAAGATGAAGTAATGGGAGTGAAGTTCTCCAAGGAAATGGTGATCGGGCAAGAACAGGTTGTGCCCATGATTAACTCGAAGATGGAGCTTACCTCAGTTCAGGAGAAACTTATCAAGAAACTGGGCCCCAATGCTTATCCATTCACCTTCAACTTCCCAGAAATGGCTCCTAGCTCGGTAAAACTAACTAAATGTGAATCTAAGCATATTTTAAATGTGTTGACAGTGGTAATAAGTTTATTTGATAATTCAGATCACACTGCAACCTTCTGAGGAAGACCAGGGCAAGCCAATGGGAGTAGATTACTGCGTCAGAACCTACGTGGCTGAGACCGAAGATCAGAAGAGTCATAAGAGAAGCTCAGTGACTCTTGCTATTAAGAAGGTAAAAAATACTGAAAGTAATCATTCTTTTTAGAAACATCTTCCTATAACTAGATTTAAACCTTTTTTACTTTGTATGTCCATCAGACAAGCATGAGTGAACTGCTTACATCCCACAAAATTAAAGTAATGCAATTAAGATTTATACTCTCGTTTACAGCTGCAACACGCTCCCGCTAACCGCGGCCGCCGTCTTCCCAGCTCTCTCGTGAGCAAGGGCTTCACTTTCAGCAACGGAAAGATCAATCTTGAAGTGACCCTCGACAAGGAAATCTACTACCATGGAGAGAAGTTAGCGGCTAACGTCATCGTATCGAACAACTCTAGGAAGTCCGTTCGCAACATCCGCTGCATGGTTGTCCAGCATGTTGAGATTACTATGATCAACTCTCAATTCAGCCGTCACGTTGCTTCGCTGGAGAGCCGTGAAGGGTGCCCTATCACCCCTGGGGCCAGTCTGTCTAAGACATTCTACCTAGTGCCTCTGGCCCGTACCAACAAGGACATTCGTGGTAAGATAGCATTTGGGCGAAAATTTGTAGAAAGAATAAATGAGCCAAGTGAAGGGACAAAAGTACTGTTAATATTACCTAGTAGGTATCATAAAACAAGAAGTAAGAAAATTGTTTATATCTTTTACAGGTGTGGCTTTGGACGGTCATCTGAAGGAAGACGATGTAAATCTGGCAAGCTCGACCCTGGTGGCCGACGGCAAGTGCCCAACTGAAGCTATTGGTATCGTGGTTTCCTACTCCGTGCGTGTCAAGCTGAACTGCGGAACTCTTGGTGGCGAGCTGGTCACTGATGTGCCATTTAAACTGTTGCATCCCGCCGAAGGTACCAAATCTATTACTTATGATGATATATTAATCTCGGTCTGCCTAACTAGTCGGCTTTCTAATGATTACTAAAAAACATAATCAATTTATCGATTAAAATGAGCAATTGTTTTGACAGGCGGTTAGTCTATTGGGCCGTCTTACGGTACCATGATGAAGTGCTAGGGTGTTTTCTGTCCTTAGTTACATTATTTTAATTTTAAATTATACAGGTTCTGTTGAACGCCAGCGTTTCAACGCGATGAAGAAGATGCAAAGCATTGAGAGACACCGCTACGAGAACTCTCTCTACACCAACGAGGAAGAAGATAACATCGTCTTCGAAGACTTCGCTCGCCTCCGAATGAACGAGCCCGAATAAACACACTTCAAAAACAAACAAAAAAAAAGAAAAATACGCGAAAAATACAAAAATATCGTAACCAAGCAAGTGTCGACCATGAAAGTACCCTCATGTGTACCTACTTACTTATTTTTTCTTTTTAACCAATTTTTTTATGAGTGTTTCCTAATTACTGTATCTAAATTTATATGCTAGGAAATCATCTCAATGTTAAATGTAACGATATGTTGAGATAATATTTATGCAAATTAGTAATAATAATAAATATCTAAACTTTTAAAAATTGTATATTACCCGTTTTCTATCATTAGGTCAAATATTTATTTATAAAACTTTTGTGATAAAATTATAATCACTTACCTGTCTTAGAATTGATTGTTCCTATATTTTATTTACAAAATAAACATCACCAGAAAGAAACTGTAGTTCACTTTATTTACACGTTCAAATATTCAACTATAATTTTGAAGTATACAGCAGAAGGACCTGCACTATACTGACATCAAAATAAAGATGCTCTATAAGTCATGTCGTTATTTGCATATTCTATTGTATTCGATTATAAGGGTGGACAGGTAGCGAAAGGGCTCTTTTCCCCGCCCTATTTGATTGCGTTCCTTCATACGGTGGCCCCGTTTGATCTTGAAACGACCGACAGATAAGGCATTTTTCGATGTTTTCGACGAGGATTTCTGTGATTAAAATTTCTTAGAGTAACCACATTATGGCTCCACACGAGGTATCCCGTGCTCGAGGAAGACACCCGTTTATATAAGTGCTATAGGTTATTGTACACAATTACAGTTGGGGTACCTATTTGCGTTGTACTTAACGCTCGCACCAGTTAAGTTTTGCTTCGGAGCGAGCAGGAGGCAAAACGCATATACGCTAATTGTAGTCCACCCAATTGGCACCAGGCACCAGCAGGCTGATAGTGAGTAATTTTGAAATTTAACGTAATAAGAGTTACTTACCTGTCGGCTGTTATGCACAGACGGTAATTTTCATAGTACATTTCATGGCCATCAAAGACTTTGGTGTTATCTGTGGTGCAACTTTAGAACATGACAGTAACTCTCTCTCCTCCTCAGCCCCTCGCAGCCCCGCTCTAGTGGTCACATTTGGATTGAAAGTGACAGATTATATTTGATCTAACCTAACTATTGCTGTTGGTACAAAATTAACCTAACTGAGTAAATTTAATTGTTGATCAAGTGAAGTTACGTAGTATTAATCCGTTCTAATCATCACAGCTGAATCGGTAATTTTAGTTGTGTCGTGGTATATATCACGATGTACAATAATTGCTCTGTTGTACACTGTAAGTAGTTGAGTAGGTACTGATAGTAAACGACAAGAACATTAAATTGCTATTACGGTTTCCCACATTTGAGAAAGTACTCAAAAAGTGGTTAACACGTTCGCGGACGCTTGGTCACACCTCTGGGACACCTTAATTTTGTATGGGAATTTTACGACTGCTATTGCATACCTGTCACAACAAAGCTAAAATCAGGATTCTTATGTGACGCGAAATTCTATACAAGTCGAATGCAATGCAAGTCCCGTCATTATGAAACCATTTCTTTTACACTATGTGACGCCAAATGCTATACAATTCGGATGCTTATGCATGTTTGATATAATACCTAGTCAAAATATGATCTTATATGACACCGCATGTTATAGCATTCGACTAGGTTGGCACTCGGGTGAGCTGCTACGTCAACAACTATGATCAATTCTTTGCCATAAAGTAATGTAGAAGTAATATTTCATCTAATACTTATAGGATTTAACGGCTAGGGCCTTCTTCACCAACCAGCACATAGGAAGTATCCGAACTTTGAATTTAATCATGTAAACTGCGGCCCTACACAAACAAAATACATGCCACATGCTTACCATAATGTTAGCGCTCAGCATCGAATACGAATAGGCACAATATTCACGATTATATGACCAAAATAATTACTAAATACTAAAATAATTAGTTGAATAGTAAGTATAAACATGCCTCACTTTTCTTTATTTACAGTAGTCAGAATCAAGTTGCACTACAAAAAACAATCAGTAAAGAGATTTGTTTATAAAACCACAACCAAAAACATACATAAACTGTAAAAAAAACATTACTAACGATGTTACAAACAATCCGTAAAATAGCGTGTGCGTGCGAAATTTGGCCACATTTTACGCGCCCACTCCCAGACGCACGCGCAGGGTTACTAAGGAGTCTTCCATACAAAGACGAATGCTATAGCATACGCGTCACAGAAAGGGGGGCACAATTTGAGATGTCACAGGATAATTTTTAACCGTCATAAACTATGAAATATAACAGTATGCATTCTGTGATTTTAGTGAATGGTAGAGGAAATGTTGGTTAATAATATTATACTGTGGCCAAGCGGATTGGTAAGCATACTGACGCAGAAATCTAAACCAAATAACGGATTCAATAGCAGGCGCGTCACCAGATGAAGTACAAAAACGGATGCTATGCAATCCGCGTCCGCGAACGTGTTAAAGTGTATAAACAGCGTCCATCTCAATTATATTTGTAAATATGTATTGATATAGGTACCATGATATTCATTAATTACCATGTGGGATACTTCCTTACAATTATTCTCGAATGTTTGGTGTACAGGCGCCATTAGAAAGTCGGTCAGGCAAAACTACCTAACCAAACCTACCCTAACGACTTCCGACTAATTTATCTCACATCCGACTGTCTTGTCCTAGTGCTTCGGGTAGTCAAGATAAAATACTGGCAAGTCTAAGCGAAAGCTACAAGACGTCAGTGACCTCTGGGAACTGGCAGTTAGACGAGATTAACAGGCTAAGCTAAGGTGGTTTACACACCGACGTCGACGCTTGCATCGTCGACGTCGACGTCGACGTGAGGTAGCGCTATATACTTATATATGAAGCTTTGAGGAGTACCAGTCGGAGTAGCAATTAACAGACTGAACAGACCTACCCCTCTGCCGAAAGCATATGACCGACGATAATGTTCTTTATATGGACTGGCGTTTATCTGACAGCTATTTATACGCTACGTACGAATAGCCATACATTTTTTGTATACAAAAAGACAGACAGTGCCAGTCCGTTTGGTTAAATGGTCTAAGATCTGTACAGTTAGCAAGAGGTACGAAGCCGCATACGGTATAATTAGTAATGGGCGCCGTCCATTAGTAATGTCAGAATATTTTCAACCCTTCTTTGAGTTCCTCGCCCTCTGGTGAGGTTTTATGAGATTGGGTTTTATAAAGCTGGAGAGATGGTCCAACAACCTCATCCGGAATCATGCATTGATATTATAGGTTTACCACATAACTTTAGCGTCTCCCTTGGTATGCGAGAAGAGGCTGGCGGGTTTAGTCACGTCATAGTTGACAATTTTGTCATAACTGCTGTACCTAAGGCAGATGAATGATGGGTCATCCGTCGGTGTTTTACGACCCCTCACCCGCGGGCCACTCAATCCTATGTGTCAGTTAAATGGTAGACCGCCAGACAAAACACTGAAATATGAGTTTAAAGGCGTATGAATGAATTGGTCAATTCAAGTCTGATGTAATTAGTGCAAAAATTTCAAAATGCATCCTTAACAGAAATTCCTATCTAAGGCGAAAAGGAGAAAATAAAATTTCTTTAAACCCATATTTTCACGGGTTCGGATCGGATTCGGATCGGACGTAGTGCGAATCCGCCCTTACAACTTAATATTAAGTACAAGGCGCGATCCGTCGAGGCCGATCATCTTGTCCCTCCTTACCCTCCCTCGACTCCCTAGGTTCCCGTGCTTATATTACCTTCACATGCCGACGCGACTTATCAGTCGCGCCTATCAGCCCCGATGGATCGCGCCGTAAAATACCTACTAGCATTACATGCGATTTGGTGAGATTTAGCTTAACTCCTTATTGCAAACCTAGGCGAATCCAACCTAAACCCATCAGCTTATTTATTACACATCTTATCTGTCGTCCAAATCTTTATCTAAAAAAACACAATTAAATCCAAGATTCTCATGACCCAAAACTGGTCAGACAACTTTGGACAAAGGTCGGAAGACACCACTATTGTCCTGCGCATGCTTGCGAAAAGGGTTCGTCCAAAAACAGGTTTGACCACTTCCTCGTGAGAAAGGACAGTAACTTAAGGAATGACCCTTTATTTGCAAGAACGGAGAAAGGGTGACACACTGCTGTTGCGTTCAGAGAATGCGTATGCGTATTTGTAACTCTTGTAACAGACTAGGGTAATGAGAGTCGATATATAATAGATCCCGAACAATAGACATTAATAAAACTTTGCACGAATTTGAAAACACATTTTTTTATATCTAGTTAACCAGACAAATATTCAAACGCTTATTTAGCCCAACCCAAGGTACAATCAACGAATTGGAGCCCTAGGTCACTCTAGAACCGTGTCGGAATGTGGCCTAGGGTTATACTAAAGTATAATATGCAACCATCATGTAAAATATAAGATATACCTATGAATCACCGACATAAATATGACTAGGTGTATTTTGGGTGGTTAAAATCAGTTCGACACTATCAGATCAGAACGCCAATCTTCGTTTTGAGCGGGAAGTAATTATGTTTCCATACTTCCATGTAATGTAGGTATGTGTTATAGATATTAAAGCGGACGCCAGTGTGCTTACCATGAGTATTGTCGTAGACAGTATGCATATCGTATGCCGTATACATCCTCCGCATCCTAGGTACAAAGCCTCAAGGGCCTACTTTAGATCTAAGGTTTTTTTTTTAAATAGCCTGATTTTGTGTCCCACTGCTGGGCAAAGGTTCCCCTCTCCTTATCCAATCCTCCCTGTGCTGGGCAAGATCCCACTAACCCCGCTGAAATGCATCCAAGTCATCCCGCCATCTCTTTCTCGTTCTGCCTCTGCCACGACTGTACCGGGGATGCCAGCTAGTGGTTATTTGAAATAAATTATCTTAGGTTTGTAATAATTTACAGCAACAAAAACCAAAAGCTCGTCATCGACACCCTTAAACTAACCCGGAACTACTCAACCGAACCCTTAGCAAGTGCAAAAGGGTTCAGTGGACAATGGTTCCCATGAGCAAACTGGTCAGACTGGTTCCTGTTGTGACCCTCGGCTATTGCATAATGGCATTGCGAAACGTGAGGACGAATGTCTTTCAAGGATTGGTGGTGGGAATTTGCAATAATAATGGCATGGATGACATGTAGTAACGGACGGTTGGTTTGGGAATGCAGTTAATGTAGATTATTTATAAAAAAAACAGAGTATTAGATGTTACAAATTCAGCATGGATAGGAATAAAATGGCTATCAATGGAACAATGTAAACAAACCGCCATATTGATCATAATAACCTAACTTATAAGTTTTTAATGAAATCTCCAAGCAAATTGTAAAGCATTAATGAAATCATTTCTTATATAATCATATTATTATATCATTTGGTTAGGGCGTCTGCCGCGAAAGCAGGGGGTCGCTGGTTCGATCCCAGCCCTGCTCACCGGGGACCTTGGTCACTTCTTCTGTTGTATCTTAAGACATCTATTACAATTTATAGTGTTTTATATGTTACGATAATACGACCGTTTTAGTAGTGAACGGTTTCAGTGGTGTTTGATGAGGTGGTGTGAAAATACAAGGAGAAACAGTAACGAAACATGTGACGCATTTTGTTTACATTGTTAGGACTTAGGATTAGGAAGTTCCATTGACGGCGATTTTAGGTCGTATTTTATTGCTCTTATAGAAAACTACGTTGGCAAACGACCATCTTTGGCCACCTAGTAGCAGTAGGTAAGTACTTATTGTGTGTAGTTTGTAATTTTAATTTTGCGTATCACCATGATAATTTATGAATTAATTAATTAATTAATTCGAATCAGTTATCGAATTGGATCCATATTTTTTACAATTTCTGGTGACACATTCCAGTAATTTGATACTATCATGCAATTCATGCACCTAAATTTCCGCACTCGTATCTCAATAAACCGATGAAAACATTACAATACTTACCAGCATCCCGCAGCTCCCTTTTTTCTTTAGTCGCGTGCCGTTTTTTGCATCTCTATGCACCCCACATGGACCCCACAGGTATTTTGCGTTCAATTGTCATCTCCCCTGACAAACTTGTGTCTGTTTATTCAAAATATGCGTTAATACAATTCGTTAATTTGAACACGAATAGGTTATATTATTTAATTTATTCTTCTGTCTTTTCACTCCTGGTAGATATCTTCTGGAAAACTTTTTAGTTGATGATGGACTTCGCCATTCATCCCGAAGGTCTCATTAGACTAAAGTACAAGTCAGTGACGGAGCGTCAAAATATTCTTTGGTTAAGCCGGAGCTAATTTGGCCTTGAAACTGCTGATTTGGCAAAGAAAACAGTGATAGATTGTCTCACCCAAGGGAAGCCGGCAGGAATCTAGTTTTAAGAACGCTCACTAGGTACATTACACTACACTGGTATAATAGGCCTTTGCGCCATCTACCTTCAACAGTTTGAATTTAATCAGTATGCCTATTATACAAATGAATGTATAATAATAATATATGGATTAAATTCTAACATCAGAACTTGTGCTGGTTTTTAGTAAAAGCAAAGATCTATTCTAATCCATCCTTTTTGGTAAAAGGTACCAAACAAATATTTATGTCACCTACACCGGCACATGCCTTATCTGCATCCGACAACGTGGCATCTTTAACTAAAACTAATCATATTTCTTGCTTTTTGAGTTTCTTGAGATCGTTGATTTCTACAGTAGTTACATCCTGGGTCTGTGCAGCTACCTACCATACCTTCCCTTTCAAAACCGTACATCTCCCCGATGACATATCTACATGGTGGCTTAAAAAAGATTGGCTTAACAGCCCTCATCTTCGTCCAAATCCTAATCTAACGGTATTTTAAAATGCCGATTAAAATCCCAAGATTCTCATGACCCAAAACTGGTCAGGCAACTTTGGACAAAGGCCGGAAGACACTACTATTGTCCTGCCCATGCTTGCGAAAAGGGTTCGTCCAAAAACAGGTTTGACCACTTCCTCGTGAGAAAGGACAGTAACTAAAGGAATGACCCTTTATTTGCATGAACGCCTGTATAAAGGGGACACAGAGTCGGTGTGTTCGGAGAATTATACGTTAGCCGCTGCCGCGCTGTTTTGCTATAATTTTGTTACAGTAGGTAACTTGAGTTCGTCTATGCTAATAAGTTTTCTAGATTTTGATACCACAGACTGTTAAACTGTGTGTAAACGTCATGATTTCATAGAAACTTGACGTTTATAATAAAACATGATTAGTTAATTTGCTTGCAAGAAATAACGCGGTTTGACTCTATTTGGCCATGATTAATATGTACCTATTATATAATTTAAATTAATATAAAAGATTGACTTTGTGAAATTGATCTAATTATAAATAAAATAAAATAAAATGCATTTATTTCAGACCAAGATTGTCCATAGATTTACTAACTTACTTAACTTAAGAAATATATTCTAAAACTAACTTAAATAACTATGCTAGGCTTAAGTGCAAGGAGCACCAGTGCCTGATTAGGCCACTATCGAGCCTATCGGCTACAACGGTCAACGGTCTTATTATGTTAGGCTAGTTAGGCTATTAATATCTATTTTCTTCATTATATTTGTGAAAATGTCATAAATAGTTTTGCTGTTTTATGATTACTCCCATCGCTTTTTCTACATTACTTCTTAACTATAATTCAACATAAGTAGTTATAATTATACTGTAGTTATTTTCTTAATAATTATTTTTTGCATTTCAACTGTGGCATTGCATTAAACCTCTACCTTTGGGACACATTACAACAAATACTACGAAATTATTATTTTTTTTCAACAAATCGCACACCGTGAATGCCAAAGTAATAATAAATCCGACATACAAACCATCAACTCGCCGTCCGAGACACCCGTACCAAACCCGGAACAGGACATTCTATTGTACACAAACCCCTGACAAGTGCACAAGACGCAACCCTTAGGGTGACAGTGGACAATGGTTCCCACGGACAAACTGGTCAAACTGGTTTGTGAATATTGCAATTGGTTAGCGAGACAAACACTTTCAACTTACCAGTATACGTAAGTACGCTCTAAAACTGGCCGTAGATAAAGGTTCGCACAAGAGTCTCGTCCCGCCCTGTCCCGTCCCGTTCTAGTGTGATCCCGACACCAATCAGCTACATTTTGAAATTAGTGTTATTTCATATCGATCGCAAATTCAACAGCCAATAAGTGTAATTGTGCACAAAAACGTAATTCACTACCAATATTTTTTGTTAATAACACTGGTACAGTCTCTAATTAAATATCCAAATCGATGCAAATTTAGTTTAATCTGACTGTATTGCAATGCAATGTAACGAATATCGGTTTTGGAATATTCGCGAATTTGCTTATAGTATTCGAGAATACAAATGCGAATATTTATTTCCCCCACATTTCGCCATTATATTATAGAACATACAACATTTTGTTTAGAATGAAAAATTATTACACAAACGCAATGGAACGCAAATACCTCGTGCTTTAGCGTCAATATCTTTAGTGAAACAATATCATTTATTTCAGGCAAAGCCCATAAAACTATGTACAAATTAAAATCCTTATTTATGTAAATTTTGCAAATTCAAATGCCAGTACTTAATATTCGTTACATCGCTAATTCGCTACCTGTATACGTATGTCGAGGTATCAAGTTACACTGGTTATTATAAGGCTACACTTATTTGCGTTTAGTAAGCGGTAGGAATGAAAGCTCGGTGTGACCCTTGTGGCTATTGCACTTTCTGCATTGCGAAACGTGAGGATAGCTGTCTTGCGAGGATTTGGTGGGAATTCGCGATCATAATAGGTAACGAGGTTTGGAATAGAATAACGGTTAGGAAAGCGGTTTGAAAATAATAGAACTGAATTATGAAACTGATGTGTTATTACACTTATTACTAGAGTCGAACTCCGTTATCTCCGCCGAGTAAATGAATTGTCAAAGTATAAAGTGTTATTTTAAACATCAAACTTCTATGAAATTAGAAAATCTAGAAAACTTAGCGTAGGTGGATACTATGCTATGACTAGGACGTCTAGGACACTATTATATCGTGTTTTGTGTAAATAATTATGAGTCATTATTTATTTATGAGTAAGTAACAGTGTTTGTTGTTCTTAACAAAATACTTACCTACATTTAACTATAGGTTCCTAGTTATGTTCTATCTATAGTTCCTATGGGGTACTGATCTCTAGATGTTCTAGTATTAGACATGTCGAATGCTTGTCACCTCAAAAAAGATGTGTGTCTAAGTATTGTTTATTTTATTGCTACTAAAAAAATTGAGCTACCAGATTAACTTTTATTTTATTATTACTTGCGCTAGAGAAAAGGAAACTGTAAGGATATTGCTAAATATTTAGTGCAACGAACATTTTCAATTAAAGTTTAATTTTGCTCACGCAATTATACCTACAAAGTATAGGCATTCGTTACTAAACTACATCTTTACACCTGGTTATATTCACACCTATTTTAGCTTCAAATCATTCAATAACATCATATTTATTTATACCCATATTTCCGCACTCATGCTCTACCTCAATACACCGATGAAACCATTAACAATACCAGCATCTTTACCTGTTTTTTTTCTCGTCGCGTGCCGTATTTGCATCTCTATGGACCCGTATGGACCCCATGGGTCCATTTGTCATCTCCCCTTTGGATTCGGACCTGCCTGTGACTCTTCTTTTGTGTTTGTTTAGGGTCGTTAATTTTTCACACACCGTTTTGTTTTATATAATATAACCCTTTACTCTAACAGATATCTGTTCCATGAAATATTTATCGGATGAATTTTTTTAATAAATTTTGTATAGGTACTTCGTTATCGATAACGTAGTCTGAGTAGGAAAAATAAAGAATAAGGGATGATAGTAACACTAGGACGGGACGGGACGGGGTGGCACGGGACGGGAAAATCTGTCAATTTCTATAGAAAGAATCACGTGATAGCTCGGAACCCTAGGATGTCACATGACGCTCTATAAAAATTGACAGATTTTCCCGTCCCGCCCCATCCCATCCCGTCCCGTTCTAGTGTGAGTCATACTTAAGTGAGTAAATACCACAATTGTGGCAACAAGCATACGGCCAGCCTGATGGAAAGCGGTCACCGTAGCCTATGGACGCTTGCAACTCCAGGTTGTTCACATGCGCGTTGCCGACGCATTAAAAATTAAAATGTACACTCCTTTTTTGAAGAACTCCATACTGTAATCTTTCGGGAAAACCTCATTCTCATTCCACAGCCGGAGCGTCCGCGGGAGGAAATTCCTCTGAAACCGCATAGTGCGCGACCATTTTGGTTGTGTGGTGTGTGGATGCGCCCTGTCGATGGCGAAGTGCGATGGTGCAAAGTAAGGTCCTTAAATACTGGTTATACAGAAGTGAAGTCAGTACGACGGCGTGAGAACAACGGCATGTCTCTAGGAAGTTGCCACACGGACCTTGAATTCGATAAGGTTGCTCGCGTGACATTTCTATTTCCAACTATGGAGGGAATGGCGGTATAAAAACTGATTTGAGAGAACATTATCTGTAGCCCTCCGTAGGCATATTCAAAAGGTTCCGCCATTTTAAGACGAGTGACTGGAACGAAATAATTTGTAGATATGTAGATGAAAATACCTAAATCAAAATTTTGCTGACAGTTCAATGGAGACTGACGCGAGTCAATGGGAGCTACCGTATTGTCGCTCACCAGGCGGCGCCACTCATGCGTGGGTCCTTTGCCAGTATGAGAGAAATGTCAAAGTGACGTTTGAAATGTTCCCGAAGGACCCACGATCCACTAGCGCCCCTAGCGGCAAATGAGCGGCTCGCGTTGGTTCTGTGAGAAACTTTTAAACGTCACTTTGACAACTCTTTTATTTTGACACAAGACCCACGCATGAGTAACGCCGCCTGGTAGCAACACGGTAGCTCGCCTAGAATGCATTCATTCCAGGTAACAAGTTAAAATTAGCACAAACGTCTTCATGATTGCTTGGTGTCCGTAGACAGTTCTTAGTCTGATTGTCGCATAATTAAAAAACCGGCCAAGTGCGAGTCGGGCTCGCGCACAAAGGGTTCCGTAGCAGCAAATATAATAAACTTATTATGTCAATTTATACACCTGGTGAATGGAGCCTAAACTCTCCCGATATTTTGCCTTGTACTTTTATGTATGAATATTAATTTTAACTTAACCAAAATTACAGTTAAATCAACCTATCTCAAAAACTATAAGAGATACTTTGATCAAACCAAAAATCGTTGAAAGAGTTAATTAGCATGCATCACCTCTATTTTTTTTAGAATTTTATACCCCGTAGTTATAAAAATAGAGGGGGGGGGACATACTTTTTACGACTTTGAGAGCTGATATCTCAAAAACCGTTCACTTTAAGAAAAATGTTTTTTAGAAAACTTTATATCATTTTAAAAGACCTTTCCATTGATACCCCACACGGGTATGTACATCGAAAAAAAAATTTTCATCCCTCAGTTACATGTATGGGGGGCCCCACCCCCAATTCTTTTTTTTACTATTTAGTGTCATAATTTTGTAGCGGTTCATACAACACATATTCCCATCAAATTTCATCACTGTAGTACTTATAGTTTCCGAGTAAATCGGCTGTGACAGACGGACAGACGGACAGACGGACAGACGGACAGACGGACATGACGAAACTATAAGGGTTCCGTTTTTGCCATTTTGGCTACGGAACCCTAAAAAGGAACTTATATTATAAGTACCGGTATTAGATTATTTTTCGGGCAACAATAAAATTCTTTTGAACCACGTTTCTCTCTGAACCGGTCTCCGTGTCTAAATTACACCCCCCTATCTTTGAAATAGGCCAAAGATAGTGTATAATCTTCACCCGTTTTATACGGATATACTTATTAAGTGAGTTATTAAGTGAGTAAGTTATACTTTGACTTCACCATACTTTCAGTGGTTTTATTGCTCGGTCTAGCAACGTGATGGCATCTAGTGAAAGTACTAAGAGAAACTAAAGCTTAAATAGGTTGAGATACATAAGTGTACTACCTATAACTTCTGAAGATGACAGAATATAAATAGGTAAGTAGGTATACAACCTACAAACGAGTGGCTGACAAACCAAGTCTGCCAGTAGTTGTTTTTTTATCTATCTGCCTCCCTTTTTCTTTACCGAAGTAAATGAGCATATAGATTAAAACAAAACTACTACTACAGTCTACCAAAGGTTTAAAAAAAAGTAGCCGGTAATCAATACAATTTAGAATGATTTAGGTAAGTTTTAGTTTGGTTTTAGGTAGTTAAAGTACTTAATAGAAAGTAAAGTCTTGTCTATTTTATTTCCTATAGGATGGGATGAGATATCCTCAAATTGGCAAAATAGGAAAGTCCATGTAGCTACCGATAAAAAAATCATAGTTCAGTATTATCTTTTTCTGTCCTCCGGCCGGCAAGCAGCCAACTGCATGCCGCTACGCTAATCAAATTCGCGTCGAGCAGAAAAATAGTAAACATACCTTGGCCAGTAAATAAGAAAGCCTCAGATCTTTGTCGACAGCTTCGCTTCGGACGACAATCAGGTACACGAGATCTGAGACATTTTAAGCTGTCATTTGCATTATAACTAACATTTAAAACGGGATAATTACCACGTATGTTTACTGCATAACATGGCGCTTGCAACAATGTCGAAATATCGGGTGCTCAATTAAATTAACAATAGGTACACACGCGTTCATAATTGCATGGGCAATTTATGAATGAATTCATTCATAAACTGCCCATACAATTTTGATCATGATAGTACATGGTAATTATCCCGTTTAAAATATTAGTTATAATCTGAGACATTTCTTACTTTACAGGCATCGGTACGTAATCTACTATTAATTCCCGTTTGTTTTTTTAAATTATGTAAACGACAAATAAACTTGGTCGACACTAACACAAATCAAAAGGTTCAACTTTTAATAAACGCAAGTTTAACTTTAACACGGAAGAAGTCGCTAACACAGACTAGTTTATACCTAAGTATATAATAAGACAATAGAGAAACCTGCATACTATTAAGGCAGAATTAGCAGTAAACACTAATAGCCAGTGATTTCCAAACTTTTTTGGGAGCCATCCTCAACTCAACACATGTACGGTCAGCTGCAGAGATAACGGACCCCCCTACATACAAACTTTCTATGCAGATGCAGGGGCGGTCTATTAACTCTGCAGTTCACTGTACATAGATATGTACATGCAGATGCATGTGTTGGAGATGTGCTTTGGGGTAAGTTAAGAGCTTTTTTATTGGGTAAAAATGGACTATCGCGTTCAAAATTGCATGGGCATGGAACGCATGTGTACAATACGCAGAATTTGCACAACGAATATTGTGCACAAGCGAAACGTACAAAAAGCAAAATGTACATACGCAAAACGTACAAATCGAATAATGTGCACTACCTGCTAGCAAAACGTACAATAGGTACGCAAAATGTGCAACATGCAAATCGGCTTACACGCAAAACGTACAAACAGCTAATAACGGTGCTGGCCACGGAAGAATAACTAGCGTGGAAGTAGTACGATAACTGTCAAATGAGAACAGTTTGGAGCGATCTATATTTTGGCAGTAGATTTCTCAAATGTCGTAAGTCTAACTTAATCACGTGCCTCTTACGACATTTGTAAAATCCACTATCAAAATATGCGACCAAGTTAAGTTGTAATGCATTGATACCGACTACCAAATTACAACGATGTGTTTAATTTGGCTGCTTGGACCAATTGCATCAAAAGAGATCAGCAAAACTGTTTTCAACCTACGGAATCGGAGAAATAACAAACATATATACATCTCTTTTTGTCACTTCCTTTACTTGGTAAGGAAGTGAAGGACGAGTTTATGACTTTGATGTTTTCAGTTTTGACGGGAGGCTTGGTGCTGGCTAATGTGAAGACGGCAGCCATTTTGATGACGTCATTGCTCGAGAGCCATCTACTTTTGAGCCACCTGTATCCCGACTATATTGAGGTCCTAGTACTAGAATCATGCTGAACGAGCTCTCTTTGTTTCCCAGACGCGTTATTTCAGCATAGCACAATTCCGAAATGAATATTTTTAATCAGGTGTTTGTTTTTCGCTTCGGTCACTCGTTTAATTAACGGTGTATCTAGTGTGCTAGGGCTAGTGGGGTTTAAGGACCCGACAAACTTTGAGAACATCAGATATAAACAGCCCATAAAATTTTGTGGGAATCGGAGCTCATTCAAAATTCAAAATTCAAAATTCAAAAATTTATTCTGCAAGTAGGCCTCAAGGGCACTTTTACAAGTCAATAAGCATTACAGTAAAGCATTTGTATGTACAAACATTTACAATATATAGAAGTAAAATTATAATCTAAATGTTGATAATACAACAGCCAAAACCTGGGTAAAGAATATTAAAATAAATGTGTAATATGTGCAAGAGATGTATAGTCTCTATAGTTAAAAATAAATTAAGTGTGGGAGATGTAAAAGGTCCCCCCACGTCAAAATAAAATACGAATAAAATTTGGAGATGTAAAGGCTCCCCAAGTGTCAAAATAAAGACTGGAGATGTAAACGGTCCCCATTGTCAAAAAATAATACTAATAGGATTTGGAGGTGTAAAGGCCTCCAAACGTCATTGCCCAACAGATCCTCCTTTCACTTATTATGTATCTGAACCGATACATAATGGCCACGGCTATTGGCTGCATTGTCTTCATTTATATAAGTGTACTGTTAATTACATTATGTTCTTATAAGCAACTTTGTTAATACCTATACATGGCTCGCCTGCGACTTCAACCGCTTAGAAATAGTTAAAAGTTCAAATGAATTACCTGTACAAAAATCAGGAGCCAATCTACGCTACGCCACAGCAATGCTGGAGTGGAGTCCGTTGAATGAAAACGTTTAAAAATTCGAATGTCTCGAAGAATTCGAGAGAAAACTAGGCCTTATTGGGATTAGTTCGGTTTCCTAACGATGTTTTCCTTCACCGAAAAGCGATAGGTAAATATCAAATGATATTTCGTACATAAATTCTGAAAAACTCATTGGCACTAGCCGGGGTTTGAACCCGCGACCTTCGAATTGAAAGTCACACGCTCTTACCGTTAAGCCACTTCCTCTTTATAGTCAAATTGTATCTCTTAAATCAGTAACGGTCCCCTGATTCGGTTACTGATTCTTTACCCGTATGTCCCTCTCTGTCCATTGTTGTATAGTACCACAAATAGTGATAAACAAATGAAGATATCTATCTATCCCTCTTGTCCAAAACCTGTCTTGATAGAAAAGAGAGACGTGAGAAAAGGGGTGGCAATGACCTTCAGAAAATGATTGATCAATGATTTTTGTTAAGCTAACCGTTCTAATTATGACATACTCGTAGGTATGAGAGCTCAACAAATCGTTATGTGAAAAATCCTTTAAGGATGTCTCACACCAATCTAATCCGATCTGATCCTGGACGATCTGTCAGTTTCTATAGAAAGAATCACGTGATCGGAGCCCTCGGAGGTCACGTGACTTGATCGTCCCTGATCGGATCGGATCGGATTGGAGTGAGTCATTCTTAAGACATTACTAAGCATAAAGATCGTGTTGGAATCTAAACAGAATGTTACACAGAGAAGCACTGTGTATTTAATCCTCTTTGAAAGTAAGACTAACAGGTTATTCTAGATGTACTTCCTTCTTATAAGGATACGAGTATGTTAACAACCGTCATTTTCTAATTCTATGATTTCATTAGGTTTCTCGGATATTGAGTGAATGATTTATAGGAGCTTAATTAACTTAAGTATTAACATTATACATACTTTAGATGCGTACATGAACGTTTTCATCAAACGTTTAGTAAGTGGGCCACTTTTAGGATTCCGTACCTCAAAAGGAAAAAAACGGAACCCTTATAGGTTCACTTTGGTGTCCGTCCGTCTGTCTGTCTGTCTACGAAGACCGTTTATCTCGAAAACGCGTAAAGCGAAGAAAACGAAAGCCTGCGGTCCCTTGAAGCTGTGAAAAAACCACACGTCAACGTAATCAAAAAATACGGCCATATATGTATGTCGCATTTCCCATACATTTGCAATGGTAATCAAAATGTACCTATATAGGGTACTTCCCGTTGACCTAGAATCACATTTTTTTTTATCCAAAGTTGTCCCCCTAAGTATTATTTTATTTTTACACTTACTGTATACATTTCGAAAATAAATGTTGACAACTTTTATTTGGAAATGTTTATGTTATTTCTATTAAGAATCGCGAGCTCTGTCAATCCTAATAAGAAAAAAAAGTATCCCAAGGTTTTATTTCATTCCGTTACCATTTTTTCATAGACTTTGTACGTATAGCGGTAACGGAATGGAAAGTTTGGAAGTTTGGAAAATGTATGCAAGATCACATAAAAAATACGCATGTAAAAATGGCCTAGGTCATCTTTAGTGCCCCTTGCATTAATATAAACAGAAACACATATGTACGAACACAAAGTGTGAACAGACACATAACATTACCGTTTTAGTGTTCAGTGGGCAATTAGGAACCCTTATAGTTTCGCCATGTCTGCTGTCTGTCCGTCCGTTCGTAGTGACCGTTCGTAAAAGACAGCTGTAAGTCAACCATGCCAATAAGTGGTCAAATAAAAGGTGAAACAAAAAAACATTTTTTAAGGTAACCCTCAGACACGTAAAGTGAGGGATAATTTATTTTTTCGGTTCAACCCTTAAGTCTGTGGTATCGTTGGATAGGTATTTAAAAAAGAAAATAACAAATGTTTATACTTAGCAGAAAGGGGTTTGCTAAAAATATTATTTGATAAAGTGCATTTTTTCGTAAAGAGTCGCTCCGGAAGTTAAAAAAATATGTGCATGTATAGACTTTCAAGGAAAATTATTTTGACGCATTTTTGAGATTTTGCAAAAAAAACCAACCTTCTCAGTTAAAAGAGCGTTTAGTCACTTATACAGCTCGTACGATGCTTTTGATTGTATTGAGCATATATAATGTCCATTAACCCTTTTTTAAGTTCGTTACACTGAGCATGGCCCGACATGCTTTTGACTGTTTTTTTTCACCAAAAGTTTAACACATGTGGTCAGCCTTAGATACTCTTCCTTGCCAAAATTGCCAATGCATAATGGTTAGAACACCTGATTTGTGACGTAATAAGTGAAAATAGACACACAAGTTAATTTAACATTTTATTAACAAAATAAATTACCTATTTGTAACATTAACACTAAATGAACTAAACAATCTAATTATAGTTATTAACAGCTATTGGTTGTAAGACGTAGGCTTGCCCTGTAGCTCTGTCCACAACATGTCCAGTAGTGGGCTCTAAGAAGAGTCTCGGTGCTGATGCTGCCGGAGTCAACTCAGGGTGTTCATGCTGTCTCACTCCTGCACCTTGTTCGTACGGAACAAATTGTTTTTCTGTCCTCTTCACATAATATTGTGGTTGCTGCTCTCGTTGATTCTGTTCCTCGTTTTTATTATTTGCGTAATACTGTGGCTGCTGTTGTCGCGTCTGTTCCTCAACTTTATCATTTTTTACATAATACTGTGGTTCCTGTGGTTTCTGTTCTTCCTTTTCATTTAAAGCGGTCTGTTTTTCTTCGTTCTTATCTACCTGGACGTTTTCAGGTCTTCTTTGTCTTCTTTTACGTCTAGGTTGTTTTTCTTCAACTTCTTTTACTTTGTCTTCTTGCGGTGTTGGATTTTGTGTCCGTTCCTTGATTTTCCGATGACTTTTCTGTTGTGGCGGTTCTTCATAATCTTCTTCTTGTCTCACAATTTTTATTTCAGATTTGATTTTAGGATAAGCCCGTTTGGCTCTGCCGTTCTCGTCATACTTAGCTGCTTGCTCTGGATCATATTCCTCTGTACCGTACGTGGGTAGTTGTTCACTAGGTTCATCATATGTATCATGGTCATCATGAGCATGGTCTAAATCGTGGTTGTAGGAACCGTCATCATCAGAACTGTCATATCCATCATTTTCATGATTAGCAGCGTGCCCTGCGTGGTTCAAGTCCCAGTAATGTTCCCCGTATCCCCCATGTTTGTCACCCCAACGTACCTGGATTAAAAAAAAAGGTTAGGCAAGGTAATTGTAATATTTCTGCAGTGGAGTTAAGTTTTTGTTAGACATTAGGTAGAAGTAAAGATATTAGTTACGAGAAATTAGAAAGTTACAAAGGCAAAACATGAAATACATAGGCAAGATTATAAGTACTTATTAGTAGCAGCGGTTAAAGACGCGTACCCCCAATTTGTTATTATAGATAATAAGTTTTGGTAAGTATCTTCATCCAATAAGGCCACACGATAAAATATCTTGTAGATTACAATCTTGAAACGTTAAAGAATAATAGGAATATGATATCCATCCCATAATGCAAATTTGTTTGTCGTGTTTTCAACTGCTAAAATAACAAAACTCATTTGTTGAAGCTTTGTCATAAACTCTACCATTTCAAAGTTTTCACATGTTTATAAATTTCATTTTCGCATTTGGATGGACAACATATTTTCACTTTGAGCTGAGTCATACAGAGATTTAGATGAATTAGATGCTTGCTTTTTTAATTAAAATACTGGGTGTCTGAGACCATACAAATACAAAGTAAATCTATTAGACTTATAACCCGCCAACCCTATTCTATTATAAATTATACATTACAACTGATTACAAACACTATATGAGATTGGCCCTCAGGGAAACAAAAATGTCTCCGTTGTTTTAGCTTAGTTTAGAGTTCGTGATAAAATTTATCGGCTTGTTTTGTTTCTGATGTAGTTTCAGCCTCAGTTTTAACTCTCCCATGTCCTTCTCGAAAACTAATTGTAACCCAAATCTCTGTATAACTAACTAAATTATTAGAAGCAAAGCATACTTTAGCAGAGAACAATCCTTCAGAAGGCTTGGCGCGCTCATGTCTCTCGGTGAAGTGGCGCTCGCTGCCCTGCCTGTGGCCCTGCTCGTAGTCCTCATGCGTGGGCAGATGCCTATATCTTCATGCAAGCAAGCGAAAGTTAGAGAAAGAGTATAGATATATAGAGTATAGATGTATAGTTAGACAGCAAGAAGAGGATAGATAGAGAACATTGGGAAACGAGGAGAATGACTGGGAGTCGCAAAACGATTTGATTTTAAGGTGTGCCAAATTTATTAGGAAGCAGGGCAGGGCCTACTTTTACTCTAAGCACTGCACTGCGACTGTAGGTATTACTTATGTCACGTTCGTCGATTTTTGTCAAAGTTGTAAAATGTCAAGCTAATGCAAATGTCTCCAAATCGTTGAAAACCAATATTTAGGAATCAGCCCCCTTACCATGACGTCTTATCGCAATTCAGTTTAGGACTTAAACTGAGTCGCTGCCATACAACTGAGCACAGTTAAGAACCTAACCTGAATCGCATTAAGACGTCAGGGTGAGGACCCAGGTCTGTAACACTTGAACGCAAAATGTCGCGATTTGCCGTATATGGTCGGCAAGTGACATTTCTGTCATGAAACATCAGAAAGGTTGGCGCTGGCGCGCTCATGTCTTTCGGTGAAGTGGCGCTTCCAGCCCTTCCTGTGGCCCTGCTCGTAGTCCTCAAGCATGGGGAGATGCCTATATCTTCATGCAAGCAAGCGAAAGTTAGAGAAAGAGGTTAGCAAGAAGAGGATAGATGAAGATTTGGGAACGAGTTAAATGACTGAGAGATGTCAAAAATGTAGTTTTATAGTATATCTAGTTCAGGGAGTTACATAAGACCGTTTTATACTCATTGCGATGCAACTGCACGACTTTTGTCACCTTTATTGTTTTTTGTCAAAGTAAGATGAGTAAAGTGTCTGGTCTTTACCGCTTAGCGGGATGTCACTGGATGCGATTCGGACCTTCAGCTCGTTATGTGCGAGTAAGACAACGCTATGCGCGTGTATACTGTATAGCGCTATCCCCCTTGTATATGGATGAATCAACTATTTCTTGTGGTTATTCTGCTCCGTCAGCCGGGAGACAAATGCAGCACAGTCTGGTAGAATAAACGTTGTAGTATATTCTACTGGTGTGCTTGGTAGATGGCCCATCACGGAAAGGGAATACTTAACAACATAAACCAAAAACCCAGGAGACAGTAACCATGGCAACTAGTGACAAGAAATAATTGATGAACCCATTTAAGACCCACGTTAAAACAGATAGGAAGATAGTACAATTTCTAAGGAGAGCGGTACATGATCCCTCTGTGATCACATAATGCTTCATATAAAAGTTGAAACACTGACAATAAGGTCATTGAACTCGTTCCCCTCAATAAAAGGGGTTTCTGGTTACTTTGCCCATGTCCCTGTGGTTCTTAAAATCCTTCTTCTCGTAACGCTGCTCCCACGTGTTGGGGTCTTCGCACACGTGCCCGAACTCTATCTTGTACGGACTCAACTGTACTGAGAAAAAATCCCTATAAACATAAGTTTTTGTTCAATTTCAATGCGGTGTATATTATATGCAACCTTATTCTAAGTTGCACTTACTTCGTTGTATTAAGTCTTAAAATAAGTTTAAGTTTAATTATGGTTTTAGATAGGATCAGATAGGTGTGAGACATCGTTAATTCAGATCAGATACGTACTGGAAGAATTTCGCCTGCGCCTCAATGGTGGTAGGGGTTTTCGGTGGAGTTCGGACGGAAACGGCTCTGCTCCAACCGGGGCCCGCGTACACGGCAAACAAGCACCATAGCCATTTCTGCAAAAACATACGTCTCAAATTTATTGACACCAACCCACTGTTGAAAGGAGTGATTCATATCTTTCGTTCGCGGAGATATATATCACTCATTTCGTTCACCTCTCCCCTCCGAATTGCTCCGAAACTGTCTCACTCGTTTGGCTCGACCGGCTTATGAGTGGAAACAGGGAGCAAGTAACGCTGAGATAGATGAGTTGGTGAACGAGTTAAATCTTCAGTGAGTTGAAGCGCGAGTGAGTTGAATCAAAAGATATAGTTCATTTATATCACTCACTCGCGAACGACTCCTCTCTAGTTAAAAATAATTTCAAGATGTATTTTATAACATCTACAAAAAAGGCACTTTGTATTTTCTTTAACTACGTTTTAACAAACATACAGCCGGATACTAAAGTTCACTTCAACTCAATACACACATTACACACGGCGTTCACACGCTCGGTGCAGACACTGCAGACCTTTAAAAATTTGCGTTCCTTTTTTGAGAACCGTGGATGGATTATTTAGAATGTTTTTTTAATAAGCGACATATGTTTATTGCATAGCTAGCCTAAGTTCTTATTACTCGTACCAACCAATAAAGATTTATACTTTATTTTAGAAAATATTTTGTCGGAAGGTTCTAGTATCTGTCATATCATATCAAATATACCTATATAATTATTAATTAAACCCGGAATGGTGACAAAATCTACGTTTGGGGGGAATGCGCGGATCATTGTAATTTGACTAATTTATTTATCAATGTAGTAAAAGGCTAATTTACACGTTATTTTAAGGGGCTCCACGCAAAAATCAATGGTTTTTTTAAGAGTTTTGACTCGATATTCCGCCACGAATACTACATAATATAAGTACAATTACAAAACAATCTGTCATCGGTTTATCAATTTTTTATCCTGACTTGCAAGAGCCGGATTTTATAAAAAGAATACAATGATGATGATGAATGATATGTTAATTTTTAATGATTTTTTCAAACATGGTCTAAAAAAGCATATTTTTCGATATTCTAAAGAAGTTCATGCTGGTATAATATATGTGAAATCTGCATATAACTGTTCCTATTTCAAGTCTCTAATAACCTATGAGGGACTAAAATTGCCAAAGTTTGATGGCGTATATCTCGAAAACAGTTAATATTTAAGTAAATATGATACGGTCATTTTCTTAAGGCCGTTGAGGTTAATCTAATAAGCCATAAAAAATACTCGAAAATTGAAAGATACACATCGAAGGTCATTGGAACCAGGAACGGCCTTAAGTGTAAAATTGCTGCACACGATACAATAGGTGCCTAACTTTTCAGAACCTCAAAAAACACTTATTATTACACTATGGCCAGACCAGAAAACTATTTATTTCAGCCACGTCTACTTGAAATTCTAAGAACAATACACAGACTAATGAACACTTAAAACAAATGAATAGTTGACGGCACGGTGGCCTTGACACACTGGTTTCACATCATTAAGGCTACGTTTTTTGGATTTGATAGATTTTTCTTTAACCGAAAAACCGCAATTTGTTTTGTTTGGCCTTGACTGAGATCTAGGGCATGTAAGAGAGTTGTCCGTTGTGTTTTTCTGTTTTCTTGCATTTTATTAGTCAAAGCAAGTTTTTATCACCAAACTATTGCAGTGTCACTGGTATTCTATTGAATACTTAGGTAAGTCTGCTGAGTCAGGCAGGAGTAAGTAAGTAAGTAACATTTTATTGTACACAAACAGTTGAAAAAAAAAACAGTTAACAAGTAGAAATGTTATGTACAAAGGCGAATTTATCCCTTTAAGGGATTTTTTACAGTTAACCTTTGAATATTTTAGAGAAGCGGCCAAATAAATAGGAGTTGCGACTGTGTTATGTTTTGTTTCCGAGATTTTACTCAAACACTTTTTCCACTTTTCCTTACTTTCTGGTAAATTATTGAGTTTTTAAATGTATGACCTCGGGCGGGACTCGAACCTGCGACTGAGATACCATCAGCTCATCGCTATTCCAACTTAACATCAGTCCGAAAATGTCTACTTACAGTAGTACCTAATACTAGGCCAGGTTACCTTACCTGGTATTCTGAGCCTGTTCATGTATGTAATTGTACAATTTTCCTTTTAATTAAATAGTTCGCATTATCGTAATAATTTAAATAAGATTTTTGAATTTATGCACAAATCTCAAACAAGTACATTTTAAAATTTGAAAGCACTTTACTATTTTACTACCGGTTACTGGTGTTTTAAATATTATGAAATATTTTTCGCTCATCAAAAACAATTGGATCCTATTATTAATTCACTTGTTCAAAGTTCAAATCACACTTTCATCACTTTCCCAATCACTAAACTCACAATCACTTCTGGATTAGGCATTTTATTTTTATTTTAGTAGTATATTTTTACACAGTTTTTGGTATGTTCACAAACACTTATAAATTAATAATTATCTTCTGATCTGAAGTGTAAAATAATACGGTTTATAGGTAAATAAATGGTCAGTACCGTGAAAGCCGGACGTTGTGGCATCTTGAGGGATTGACAATGGGTGTCAGTGAACGGAACTGACAAGTTCTTTTATAGAAAACACAACTTGCGGACTTCACCAGTGGCCCGGAACCAAATGGTTCGCTCTACATCAATTCGGATGCTTTATTGTTGCTCTAAATTAGACTTTATTCTGATACGAACAACGGTGGTACAATTTTGATCGGAGCATTGTTTGGTTTACTTAGATTCCGGTAAAATTTGGCGGTTTTTTATGGTTACTCTCATTTTAATTAAATTTGGTAAAATTCATTAACATCTTCGCCTACAGGCAATGACAAATAATACAAACTTATCAATCCCATCTTCACCCATAGCATAGCTTGTCAAAAGCAGCGACACTTCATGCATCAAGCTCGACTTCACATATGGACTTGCGCCTGTCGTGCGAAGTTATGCTAGAGCGCCTGCATGCCTACCAAGAACATCGAAAATTGGCAATGACGGGAAAACCTCTTCGTCACTCCAATATGCAAGTATGACAGAGATGGAGATACAAATCCACAGTCGTTCGATTTTCATTGTATAGGCCCTGATAGGTGTTAAGGTGGTTGCACATAATCGTCTGCCAACGTCATGGTAAAGTTTGACAGTTTCTCTACGGTACTTTAGAGTATTTTACTATTTTAATCGAGACATTCATAAACTAGTGGCTCTGTGAGCTGTAGACCACGCGAGATAGTACTGGTATTGGTTCAAAGGTCGTAAGCGCCTTTGGGGGGGTCTATGGTGCTTAGGACCTTGTACCAATTCCCGCCATTTTGAAAATTTCCGAAAACTGAATCGACAAAAAAATATAATCAACAAACTTGTTTACAAAATTTCACAAGAATTGGTTGATAAATGCGACCTGTAGAGGAGAACAAATGGACAGACACACGATTACGTGTTGCTTTCAAGAATTTTTGCCCAAGCTGAAACGGAAACGCTTCACTCGCTTTGCTCACTCGGTCAATAAGAGCACTTAAATTTAAACCCGACTTTGCTCTAATGTAAATTAGGCAAGCCATTGATAGTTGAACTCTATCATTGAATTTATATTATTCTATGGAACAAAATGTTGGCTATCTATGAATAAATTTAATATTTTAATAATATCACGTCCAATATGAACAGAAATCATTTCGTAAACCCCATACAGGTGACTTATTGCTATTTTATTTTAATTTTGTTTTTCGCAATTACGGTTGCTACTTTCTGTTCAGTATTGAAGGTAATATGACCTCTGAGGTAGAGTCAAACTATGATATTCTTCCAAGTAAATTAGCTGCCAAACTTTAAAGTGTTGTTTTAAACGTCATACTTTTATGAAAGTACGCCGTTTATTTAATACCGTCACAGTCTGTGAATCTAGGAAACTTAGTATAGACGGAATTTACCTACTTGCTATTTTAAAATTAAAAAATTGATCTCATATTAGCACTGGGTTGGTACCATGTAAAAAATATAAAGATCCATCGCCAAAGTCGTCCCCAATGACGAGCATCAGCTTCTTGACGGCTTCTTGTATATGTTTGTTTAACTTTCTAATTTAAACCTAAAAGGGATAAAAGCGGGATAACGATTCGACTACTTCTACGTGGATAAATTCGCAGGCACAAACTATTATTTTAAATGCTTCGTAATATTTTCTTGATACCCTAAATCCCACCCCGACATTACTCGGCCATAAGTTTAGGCAATCCTTCGGATCTCCATAGTGGGTATACTGGGTATGTCCGCCTGGTGTCTGCCAGACAATATTTTCATACATTGATTGGCAGATTCGGCGTATATGGCAGGCTATAGTAATTAATATGCGACTTTGTCAGATGTCTCGGTATTCTGATTATGATATAAAATACTTATACTAAGAAGCACTATTAAGAAGAATTCCTTATGAATGTCGCCGGGAGATGCTGGATGCAGGTCGCTTCCAACCGGTAAATATGAAGGTCCAAGGAAGAGGCCTATGTTCAGCAGTGGACGTCTTATGGCTGGTATGATAATGATGATGACTAATAAGAACTTTTCCCCGCTAGTAAATATAGGTATACCTAAACGGCCGGTAATTTTATTGAATTCCTTAGCAATCTCTCCAAAATCCATTGGATATAACATCAATGAGAAAAAAAAATATGATAATTGAAGACCAAAAAATCCAAAAGGCAGAAGTTTGCAGTTTGGCTACTACTCCATCAAAGTCATTACCGAACCAGTGTTAAACCACAATCTCCTAATTTCCGATAACGCTCAGGATAACAGCAATTAGCGGTTACGCGAATTTCATAACGGACGATTAAAATGCGCAATCGCAAGTGGAGCATCGCGGCTCACTGGGGTGCGACAGGGGAGAACAAGAGACTATCGGGTCAGAATCCGTGTAATTATGTCTTGCGCAATGTCGCGTAATTAAATCTCGGTAAGATCGCATTTACATAATCGTAAGAGAGTGTCAATGGATTAACGCTGATAGGCAATCTAGTTTTTTGTCAAGTTTAGTTGTCAAGAAGAACTATCACGTTGAGGGTGGGGGGTTTAAGGAGACCTCACGTGTAATTTTCTACTTTGACCGAAACCAAGAAAAAATTAATAATCAGTTCCAAAATAGCAACTCTTATTTGACGTAATTCTGGAATGCTTGGCTGTATGTAGTGGTAGAAATTTATTAATTGAATAAGTTTTCCGAATAAAATAATATTTATTTTAAAATGAAAAACATTTATTTTCAAAATATTTATATACCTACAGTAAGTGTAACTTATTTAGCTACCTACCTCTACCTACCTTAACTCTAAAATAGGTCCTTGAGGCATTATACCTGCTGGATGCTGGCGGCATTTCCTCGTTGTATCGCAATGCTGATACGTTGTGCAAGGAAGCCACCAGCTCTTCATTCACCAGTAAAATCAACCAGACGTTTCGCGATTTCTACGAAAAACTTGCGTGCGCCATGGACCCCATGGACCAAGAGTCTCGACCCCGAATGGTACAAAAAGGTACTCTCTGCACAGGCTCTTATATTTATTACGTTTTAAAATTTCGACGCTTTCAGCCGCTCCGCCCGCTTTTACATTAGTTCGTTGGAGATAGGACGGTGCCAGCGTGTCTACGCAGGTAGCATACCACACTGGCATCCGTCCCAAACTCCAAGGAACCAAGGACACTCCATCGGGTCTCATGCCATCATCCCTGAAAATGCCAGTCGGCTCAAGGAGAGCAGGCACGTTGATGGTGGCAAGAGACGGGTTATGTCATTAAGAGACGCATGTCTCGGTTTTTTTTTATTAGGTCGAAGAAAAAAATACACGTAAGGTTATGTGGAGGAGGGTGGAGGAGGGGGAGTTAGCCTCGAACCTCACCAAAGATCACCTAGGGGATCAAAAATTAGTCAAAAATACCTCACGTGATTTGTGCATGAGCTCTAAACAGACTTACTGTTACATAGAGGCTCTAAGTCTAAACCACGTTATTTCTTCCAAGCAAATAAACTGTCAAACTTTGAAGTTTTATTTACGCCAACTTCCATGAAATTATGACGTTTACCTACTTAACACTTTCAGAGTCTGCTATCAAAATCTAGGAAACTTACCCTAGTCGAACTCTAGTCGTCTCATAGTAGTCACATCTTTTCATGTGTTATTGATAGAAAAACGAGTAGTTATCGGTATCTGTAATATATGTGAGTAATGGATGACTCGCATTAGAACGGGACGGGACGGGACAATCTGTCAGTTTCTACAGAAAACATCACGTGACATCCGAGGGCTCCGAGCTATCACGTGATTATTTCTATAGAAATTGACAGATCGTTCCGTCCCGCCCTGTCCCGTCCTATAGTCCCATCCCGACGTGAGTACCTAGGTAATGTCTGTAGGTTCCATTTCACAAATTGATAGGTGATTGATACTGAAATGAAAGTTTCTCAGGCCTCTTTTGTTACCCAAGTTCCGATATAATTATCTAATCTAAACTGGTTCTTTAGCGCTCAAGTTAAACACTAAAAGTGTTACGATGTAAAACTCTCGGAAGTCTATTACCTTTGTTTATAGGCACAATAGCTGGTCTAGAATACATACAGTTTTGTTTCTTATTCCCCAGAGTTAGGTTCCATAACGCCAATTGAAGGTGACTACAGGATAATACGGACAAGAATATCGATCAAAGTGATTTATAAGTCTTCCTTCCTTACAATATGAAATGACAATGACATAGGGAATATATAAGGTGGATATGTCAAATGTCAGTTTAACATGTTCGACAGAACATTTTGAACACTTTAACCGAAGTATTCAATTCTGCTGTTGGGATAAACAAAAAAGAGACTATTTGAAAGCTTTTGAATACTTTCATAAAATAAATAATTCAATAGGAAACAACGCGGAGACTTAATTAGCTCAACTCGAATAAGACATAGTAGATCATTATAGACATATATCTGATAATGATAACTCCATATTCGAGGACAATAGCATTGGGCAAACCATTGTGTTCGAGAAAGTATGTCAGTTTGGGCCTCTAACTGCCATTAGACGTATAACAAACAAACTGAAACACTGTTTTGTTTAGTATTATGTAAATAGCTAGATTATTGCCAGCTTTTGTTTAGTAAAGACGGTTATTTCTTAAAGAATGGCTGATTACACTAGATCGAGACGGGACGGGGCGGGACGGGACGATTTGTCAATTTCTATAGAAAGAATCACGTGCTAGCTCAGAGCCGTCGGAGATCACGTAACGTTGTTTATAGAAATTGACATCCTAAGTGCGAGTCATCCCTAATCGACTTCAAGAATTCGAAGGAAGACATGTAGGTATTAGAGTATTATATTTTGCTCACCGATTTTGCGGAGCTCCGTCGTCCATTTTCAGCAATGATTTCTTCGTTTGAAAGAAACTTATAAGTAAGTTGGTCGCATAAGAACTTGATTCTGCCACCTCTCTTATGAGAGTTCTAAGAGACAGCATTTTTGTTTTAGGTTTAGTTATCCTAAAAACTACAGGGAAACCATCATAGTGAATAATGGCACTGGCATTACCAAAACTTGTATAGTTCCAAAAGTGCATAGCACACATTATTTACACTCAATTTTACTTGATTTCAAACCATGGAGAATATTTTTCATTCAATGTTATTGTTGTATGTTGATTTTATTTGCTAGCTTAGGTACAGATTCATCCACCCTAACTCCTAAGGTGACATTACCTATATATGTAGAATTACAAAATGTTAAAAATTCTTTCGTAACATCGCAACCTATCACAACAATAGCGATTGCCATGTTGGTTGGGTAGTCATGTTTATTTTTGTAACTCTCTGGTCAAATGAGCCCTGATACAATTAATTGATTAATTTTAAGTAAGTATGTATGTTACTAACCTGGATGGACACACTTTTTGTCTAAAATAAATGAATTTAATTTAATTTAATTTAACAACACCAAATACGGTTCCGATCTACCTAATTCCAAAAGGACATTAGTGCGTGTATGAACAGATCCACTGAATTCCAAAGATAGTGATGTAGCGTAACATCACTTTTGCTGATTGCCTATCTATCATTAAAAACTTATGAGCTTCAGTTAGGTAATAAATTACTACACGTTTGTTAACAAAATCGCGAATTGTTATATCAGTTACATTAATAAACATTCCTCGGAAAAACTTGCCTAGAGTTCGATTAGGCTAAGTTTTTTCGATTTTTGATAGAAGTTGATGATTAAAATAATACCTTAAAGTTTGACAGTTCATTTGGAAGAGAAAACGCGGTTTGACTCTACATATGTAAGAAATGCCAGCTATGTGCTTACCCCTTACGTATTCGATTGTGACTGCAGCCATTCGGTATGTCCGTCTCGTTCCTGCCATCCTGCCAGAGTAGTGGTAGGAGCAAGACGGACATACTTTCGAATGCCGCAGTCGCAATCGAATATAACTCATGGTAAGCACACAGATGGTTTTACAAGTCAAAATCCTTCGGCGCCATGATAAATAAAAAACGCTTTCACCCAGATGCCACGTCACCGAGGTGTCAAAACTGATGTTGAGCTTCATGAGTATTAATTACAGTCTATGTTGCTCTGTGGTCTGTAACCGGTTAATCCGTCCTATTGGCGTTGAACTTGTGATGCTAATGTTTGTCTTTGGCGTGGAAAAGGTGCATTGATTATTCAAGAGCAGGTAAACATGGTTAAGTAGTTTGGTATGATAGCAACTTTTAAGATAGTAAAGAGAGAGGAAGAGCGTGGCAAAAAAGTGCATGTTAGTTTTCTTCGGGCATCAGGGGGTGGACTATGGTTTGGGAAGATCTGTCGTAAAGTAAAGGATAGAATAGGCTTGTAGACTGTGAAATTGTGAAATGTAGTGTTATATTTATAATACAAATACAAGTACGTTACTGGCGCACTTGTGATACATCTGAAGTTGCAACTACTTTGGTCGATCATAAAATACGAATTCAGGCAGGTTCTTTAACACAGAAAAGGGGCAACATATTTATAATGATGTTAAGTAGTATGTTGTACCTTTAGCTATATCGTTAGGAGATACCGAGATATACATAACATAAAATTAATTAAAGTATGGCGTATGCTACGGTACTAACGGACAGAAACAGAAAACCACTTCTGCAAACATTTTGGTCGTCTCAAAGCCTACCGAAATTACTTCCAAACCAGTGTAAATCTAACTTACAATGACGCATAGTTGTGCCAATTTTCTAGATCAAATTAAAGCAGAAAATGCTCACCAAAACTTGGTGAATATCGCGGAGGCATCAGAGCATGAAATCGTCAATAGAAAGTGTTTAAAATCGTTTTCTTCCCTTATAAGAGATCGGTCGACAGTTGGATTGCCATTGGAGTAACGACAGTCAAACGTAAGAGCATAATTTACAGCAGAAATGAAGCAAACAGTTCTAGTAAGTTTTTTTTATTTGGGTCATGTGTCACGTAGTCCAAACGATAGATTTTTCGCACGTGTAAATTAAAAGAGCCTTCAGTGAATATCGAAATTTTATAATAGCCCGCATCTCTTTTACTCGAATAATGAAAGCGCAATAGAGAGTGAGTTACGACCTTTATGTGCCTACATGATAACAATACATATAGGTATAACATGTTTAAAGTCCAGTGACACCTCTCTACCCCCAGTCCTCATACCGTTGTTGCCCGAGACATCTTAGATGTCGATTTTTGTGGGGGCCCATCTTATGTGGCCGAGTCACTGCCAAAAATAAAATTGCTTACCATTATTTTAGGCAGACGTCCGATTTTATTCTCTTTAACCCAATATTTAGTCCACCACTTTCACTTAATAGTCCAGTATATTTTAGATTTCATTAAATCTCAATAGTCCATAGCGGGTGCTGCCTCTGCGTGCGTCCCATGACTAGAGCAGGTGCAACATCCGCTCGGTGTACCCTTACATTTCATTAAATTGTCGTGTTGGCTCCGGCTCCGCGTACGCCTCCCAAAGGCCAGAAATACCGTAAATTCGAATGATTTTCTATATTCGCGGCAGGGCGCCGGGCGTTAAATCCGTCGTTACAATCCCCTACAGACTAATAGAGTGTATGAAACAAGTCAAATTACCACATTGACAACTCCTAAAAGAACGTGCACTATATTTAGAAGTCTCCTTACAAATGGCATGACTCGGGCAGGTGCAACATCCACTCGGTGTACGCTTTACGTTTCATTAAATTGTCGAAAGAGGCTCTGCGTGTTGGCTTCGGCTCCGCGTACGCCTCCCTAAGGTCCGGAACACCATTGTTCCGTGATGACATACAAATACCATTCACCGATTTCGATTTCTAAGTTAAAACTTGTGAGATGTATAATTATTTCAAGTGTACATAATTAATTAATATCTTTTCTGCAAACAAAACAATTAACCCAGAGTTTAACTTTAATTATAGCATTTATAACACTATTAGCTGTATAAAATGGCTACTGGCGTTATATAACTTGACTCCATTTTGTGGTCCAATGAGTGACGTAACGTAACCTGTCAAATTAAAATGTTTACTGCTACAAAACAACTAGATCAAAAAGCTATCATTATTTTATTGGCTTCAAATAATTAACCCTTTTTATGCTGTACGTTTAATAGTCTGGGTATAATATCGATCGCTTGGCGAGCAGAGGTCGCAGAATACAGGACAATCTTATATGTCGACAATGCAAATTGAAATTGAAATAACCTACTTATGGAAACGTTCACGAGACTTGCATCTGTAATGAATAATTGATACCATTGATACTTTAGTACATTGTGTGTCAAGCCTTATTGAACTTACTGCGGGACTAAGTTTGTTTAAGAATGTCCTGTAATATTTATTTATTTATTATAAATTAATTTATTAATTGGAGAATCTCCTCTTTTCTTGAAGTAAGGTCTCGCGAGTACTCCATTCGCAAGCAATGGGAATACTTGGCCTGATACACTTGTCGACTTGTCCAAAAACGAAGCATTGATTGACGCAACGCAATCAGATTTGTATCAGACAGTTTATTGTTACAATTGTAATTTGCTTTCATATTACGAAATTGCCTTCTTTATATGCACCGGTAGTTACGCATACAGCTCGTAATGGTAAGCGGTAAAAGTAGCATATGGACGCTTGCAAGACCAGGGGCCTTACTATAACGTCTTAACGCGATTTTGTTTAGGACCTAAACTGAGTTGCCATGCAACTGAGAACATTTAAGAGCTCTCTCTCCCTCTTGCTCTGAGATAACAAAACGCTTTTTCATGTAGGTAATTAAACACTTTAGAACAAACCGTCAAATCTAAAATGCCTTGAGAATGACTCACACCAATCCGATCCCATTCGATCCGGGACGATCTGTCAGTTTTAATACTAAGACGGTGACAAACTAGCATTCGGCCCGCCTGATGGTAAGCGGTCACCGTACCCTATGGACGCTTGCTTCTCCAGGGGAACACCCCTGGCCGCGCACGCCTGGCTGGCGCTGTGAACGCGCATGTAACAACACGCGCGTTGCCTACCTTTTAAGGAAAAGGAGGATTCGCTGTGTTGACAGCTAAAGGGGCAAGCTTTGCTACGTGGGTCCCCAGCTGTCAACACAGTGAATCCTCTTGGAGCTCTGGCGACCTTGTATACTCAGCTACAGAAACACAACACTATGAGTAGGGTCTAGTGTTATTAAACTGCGGTTTTCTGTAAGGTGGAGGTACTTCCCCAGATGGGCTCTGCTCCAGATTTGGGCGAGACGACATTCGTTGTGCTGTGCCCTACCACACTGATATTATGCATCCGCTGTGCCCATACCTCTCTTAATATGACGTCTGAGGGCTCCGATCACTTGTTTTTTCTTATAGAAACTGACTGATCGCCCCGAATCGGATTGGAATGAGTCATGCATTTTGTAGTTAATCGTTCAAATCAAATCAAATCAAAATCATTTATTTGCCATAAGTATACAAATATACATGCAAATATACAGTTAAAATAATATATACAGATTTGTTTACATTGAAACAGACATTGACAGGGTAATCTCTTTAATATTTCTGTTTATTATGAGATGACATGGTCAGTTTTCACAACTTTTATAAATAACGGGGAAAATATACTATTGAAATCCCTGTTACAGATTCTCCTGACGTTAGCAGTAGCATGCCAAGCCTGGTCTGCGCCTTTCTACCCCGTACAAAGAGCGCCTATGAGGATGCGGTACACCAGGTACGCGGCCCCGCCGCAACAGCTGCCCCCGAAACCACATAGAATACCTAGTAAGTATTGCTAAGTAATATTTGTGTTACAGATCTAGTGCGTATTTGCATAGAACAGCCCGAACGAGTCATACTATTTCAGTCCGTTTCAGTACTAAAGTTACCGAGGTCGATTGAAATAGCATGACAAATACGAACGTTTCCGAGAAAATACGAGGGCATAACATTATGCAGACATTAGCGTGCGTAGCCAAAATGCCAATCGCTCACGCTTAGAAGCGTATCGTAGTTATCTCTCTCTATCATGCTACCTTATTAGTGTGACAATGACAGTTGCGTTTCGTTCGCAACCGAGCGTGAGCGATTGGTATCATGGCTACGCACACTGTACTCGCTATGTCACGATACGTGACACCGCTCACAGATAGCCCCGGCGAAGGCCAGCGCTGGCACCACTCATTCCAGAAAATACGGGACCTATCCTTTTGTTGTATTTCTGATTAATACTTACTCCGAATGGGTGGTATATGGAACGCAGTTGGAGTACGATTAGGCCGATTAGGCATACCAAAACTGACATAATTATGTGAATTTACGCGGTTTTATCATATCTCCATTTGTCAAACGTTGACGATATGGAGTGATATAATTTATGGTCAAATTAGTAATACTCCCTCCTCGTATTATCCTTTTAGGTTTCTATACACATTATAGGTATAGGTTACTGAAGTTGAAAAAAGTGTTTTTTCAAAAAGCAAGTGAAGTTTCAGCTTATAGAACAGCGGGAAGTTAGTCAAATTCAGCTTGCAAGATTTGACCCTAAGAACATACAGTGCAAGTACACACAAACATACAGTGCAAGTTAAATAAAAGCTGTGAAAAAATAAATAAAACCGTTTAAAAAACAGTCACATGCTAAAAAAAACTACTACGGCCGTTTTTAACGCAAACTTTCATTGCTTTATGCTATTATAAACAAAATAAGGCGTGTCAACGATTTCTAATAACCGCAATTCACAAAATATTGATCCATTGCAAAGTACAGTTTTTTATTTATCGAACGCCCTCAATTTCTATACGTGACTTCAGTTCCAGTGCATGAGCCCGCCGAAGTACAAAGGCCGAAGCGCGGTCACGATGATTTCTACGACCACGGTCACGATGACCAGACCCGGGGCGTGACCGGCCCCGTGCACACCTTCGTGAAGACGGACAAGAACGCGAACTACAAGTGGGGGGTCAGGCACCATGTGGGGAACAAATACGCGTCGTAATGTGGGGGAGTTTTGCTTTGGTATTTATTTAGTTGTTATGGTTAATTTAATTGTTGTTTTGGTGGAATAAGAGTGATGATTTAATTGTTTTTCGGTTGTTTTATTTGCTCTCGTTTTGTAATATACCTGACAGATCTGTTACTTCCTATTTAATAAATGGGTATCATAGATACTATACCTATGTTACTTGCTTAGTAGTTTTCGGTTGACTTTTGGCGGACAATCAGGGGTTACTAGGTACACACAAGGTACTAAGATATACAATTTAATATCAAGAAGTCAACATTTTTATACATTTTATTTCTTCTGTAGTATATGATATATCTAGTACATTTTTTTAATATATTACGTGTTACCATCCTATCACTATTTCTAGTTTATTTAATAAATGTTCATCTCGTCTATGAGATCTCTTTCAATTTATAAGTACCTAGGTACTATTTTTAACTAATCGTAGGCAGTATTAGGTACTAAAAATATGGTACCTATAGTTTGAAAGGTTGATCTGATGTTGAGATCCTGGAGGAAAACCGTCAGATATTATTTGCCGACTTTAGCGATTTCTTTTGTTTTCTTTAAGTAAATTGTGCTATGTATTTCTTTTCGATCAGCGACATTTAGTAATGTTTCACCTTAGAAATAAGAAATAGCATATAGTAAAAACCAAATAAATTATGGAGTACTGCTTGAAGACATATTTTTTAGGGTTCCTCCGTTGTCCGTCCGTCGGACTGTCTGTCTGTTTGTCACCAGGCTGTATCTCATGAACTGTGATAGTTGGGCAGTTGAAATTTTCACAGATGATATATTTCTCCTTTCGCTATAACATCAAACACAAAAAAAAAACAATAGAAAATAAATATTTAAGGGAGCTCCCTGGGATTGTTGTATAACAATCGTGATTTTTTGCTCGTTTTCGATCGATATTGACACGATATCAAAAGCTAGACGCTTGTAATATTCACAGAAACTTAGTTTATATATTCAGTTTAAAAATAAATAATTTAATTAAAATGAAGCAAATATTTAAGGGGGGCTCCCACAGAACAAACAAGATTTTTTTGTCATCTTTATATGTAGATACTGGTACGGAACCCTTCGTGCGCATGTCAGGCTCGCACTTGGCCAGTTTTAGAAGTAAATTGTGCTATTTCTTTTGATTAGCAACATTTCATTAAAAAAAAGGAAAACATACTCGTAAAGACCATTAAAATTATGGAATATTGTTATAAGAAGTCTGTTTATAATTTATAATTTTTTATAATAAACTCCTTTTTCCTCATATTTTCACACACTGACAGTTTCCAACACGTGGGCGTAGTGTGTAGAAACTAAGTGTAACATAAGGGTCTGGTTCCGTGCCAATGGACCAGTGTGACACCTCAGTTGCAACACTTGCAACACATGAAACATGGGCTCAGTGACTCGTATATTACTACGCACTACGTAAATAGAGTTATAGTTTTGCGTTAACGCTTCGAGTGTAATGAAGTGTAAAAGACAAGTCATCACTTAATGAAATTTTCACGAGTACAAAATAAACATGCAACAAATCGTTAAACATATAAACACTTAAGTACTTAATAATTTCTTATAACTCATCACCTTAGTTAAAGCAGACTATCCACTATACGACTTCCCTAAGAGAAAGTTTTTTAGCAACCGTGAAGACCAGCACGCCCACCAGGAACATCGAAAATTGGCATTGACGGGAAACCATTTTGTCACTCCAATATGCAAGTGTGACAGAGATGGAGATACAAATCCGCAATCGTTCGATTTTCGTAGTATAGGCCCTGCTCGCTCCTAGGTACCTATTAATGGAGACACTTTAGACACTATATAAGACGTCACGTGACCTGCGAGGGCTCCGAGCTATCACGTGCTTCTTTCTATCGAAATTGACAGATCGTCCCATCCCGCCCCGTTTTAGTGTGAGTTATCCTTACCTGGGGCCTTAGCATGACGTCTTAACGCGATTCAGTTGACGTCCTAAACTGAGTTGCTGGCATACAACTGAGCACAGCGTGCGTAGCCAAGATGCCAATCGCTCCCGCTTACTAACGTATCGTAGCTACCTCTCTCTATCACTCTTCCTTATTAGTGTGATAATGACAGTTGCGTTTCATTAGCGACTGAGCGTGAGCGATTGGCATCTTGGCTAGGCACCCAGTTAAGAACCTAAACTGAATCGCGTTAAGACGTCATGGTAAGGCCCCATGACGTCTTAACGCGATTCACTAGTATTTTTAAGTACTTAAGGTCATAAATGGGGGGAAGCATCTTTGTACGGAACCCTCGGTGGGCGAGTCGGACTCGCACTTGCAAAAAAGCCTATATCCTCCGTCTGTACACTGTAGGTAAGATTATGCACTCTAGCTACGCTCGAGTGTAAGTTGGTGCTGGTGCTTGATGCAGAGCGTCTACCGTTACCCACTTCGAACTTTCTTTTTCGATCGAAAGAGACGCTAATGCGGAAATTCGAACTTCGGTGTTAGAGGTCGGTTGTCGGGTATCCTACCGACGGTACCAACATTCTAGTATCAAGTTATATTAAGAATTCACCACTAACAGGGCGCTACACCATAATAAATTTTATTTTAAGCAGTTACGTCTGTCATCGCTCTCAGAAAGAAAGAACCTAGAAGTGGAAAAAATTCACGGCCTCGGGCGGGACTCGAACCCGCGACTTTGGGATACACAACTCTGCCAACTGAGTCACCAAGACATACTCGGTGCGGTGGCCCGGAATTTCTCCAGCATATCCCTCGTATGCACCTTAGTGTCTTAGCAACATCTACCGAAAGATAGTACTTCTTAATCGGCAAGTGGAGTCTCTACTTATATTGAGAATTCACCACTAACAATGCGCTACCGCATTAAGGCCGTGATTTTTTTCACTTTACCTTTCTTTGTAAAAAGATAAACTTAAGAACAAAAAAAATTACACATAAACAAAAATACATGAAATGGGTTGTCTGGCGGACCGCAAACTAGGCTGAGCCTGTATCTTGGGACCCTGGAGTGCGATAGGTACATTTGTAAACTAATTGGACTTGGACATTAAACAGTGAGATAAATTATGATACAACTAAAAAACACAATTAAATTCAATTAAAAAATGTCAACGTTCCCATACATTCCCACTCCTTGAACATACATTCCTAGCACCTACGGTTAATTCTTAGTGAAAGGACATTATTTCATAATGTCCCAAATCGGTAGGTCACAGCTTGCTCGACATTTGTGACCGGTTGTTGAGCTTAGCCTGCGCTGAGACAGTTTTCACAATGTCGTTACGTGATTTTTATGAATCAAAATGTCCTAAAATTTGCCAAAAGTACGAGTATATTATTAGTTACTGTGACAATACTGAAAAGAATCTAAGGCAAATAAAACTATGTGACAAACGCAACGAATTGAATTTTCATGGAATTTTCTCTTAATCTAAAACAACACAAAGTAAATCTAGAGCATTGAGCACTTTTACAAGACAGAGATTTTTTACATTAAGAGAAATTTTAATTCGTTGGTTTTGCTTGAGATGACCTTACATACATTTTGAATACAGTCTGCCTTCGCAAAGCGGAATCAAGATTCGAGGACTAAAAATTACAATACAAAAATTACGCGTAAGTATAATAAATAACTCAACTTGCTTTGAATAGATGTTACGGATAGCGTACAAACTTTAACTAAAAAAATTTAGAAACTCACCGAAAAGCGATTGGTAAAAATGATATTAAAAAAAAAAATATCTTTTTTTCGTGCATAAGTTTCGAATAAGTCGCACGCTCCAGGTACAGTAAGTAAACCAATCCAGAAATTTAGATAAGTTATGGAAGCGCCACACTTGACTTATCGTAGCACTTGGCATTAAAACTTGGCGTAAAGGCCAAGGTTTACCACAGCGACCTGTTGCTGAACTCAGTTTTTCGTTAACTACCTAATCCAATAATTAGAATGTAGCGAGTAAGTTGTTAATTTTTTTACTCTGTTTTTATTTCTTTGGGGGTCGAACTACGAAATACCCTTCCATAGTCGCACTTCATGATGCTTAAATAGGTAATACATATATTGAGTATAGGTATGTATATTCAAAAATACGAATACATAACCTGTATGTATATTCACCAATGGTTTAAGCTATGTGTCGTCTGGCAGTCTCTAGGTATAACCTCTATGGCTATTAAGAAGAAGCTACTTTCGCCCGTGGCCCTGTCTGCTTTGAAGTCGTTGAAAAGTTCAACTCCCTGGGGACTTTAAATTTAAATTATGGGGTCACTTTGTTATCCGTCCGTCCGTCCATCTGTCTGTCAATACCCTTTATTTCGGGAACGCGTAGTGGTAGCAGCTTGAAATTATAATACCACATACACAAGTCTGCGATCCTTCAAAGTTGTGAAAAAACCAAATCTCTACGTCAACGCAATCAAAAGATACAGCCGTTTATGTCGCATTTCCCATACATTTGCAATTGGAATCAAAATGTATATACCTATAGGGTACTTCCCGTTGACCTAGAATCACGAAATTTGGCAAAAAGAAAGAAATTGTAGCAAAGTACATGAGAAAATCCGAAAACCGTATAATTCTCGCACACTGAGAGTTCCGTGCCACCACTTTAATACCTAAGGTTTGCATCCTTTGTGCGGAACCCACGGTGGGCGAGTCCAACTAGCACTTGCCCGGTTTTTTAAATGTATACATGCTGTGCTGTGCGTTGCTTGCCAAACTCGGTCGTTATACAGGTTGCACCAAAAAAGTTTGTACATTTAAAAACATAATGGTTTAATTAAAAAATATATACTTATATTTAAAACCATGAATGCTTGTTAATAACAATATCGTGGAGGTAATTTCGCCACTGGTAAATCATGCAAACCAATCCTGTAAATTTAAGGAAATTTGCTGAAGTTTGGTGCAGCAACTGTTTTGCTAAAATTGTTCCCGGTTTCATGAATTACACTTGACTTCCTAGATGTGCCGAGTATGCCAAGTAAAATCGGGCTTTTCGGAGGCCATGGATGGCGCTTTCATAGGCATTGTACCAATTTTCATACAAAAATTATTTTCGTAAAACTGTTTTACACAAAACGTGGCTGATGTCGACTTCAATGATTGGCGCTCCTTAAAACTGCATACTTAAAACAATGTTTAATTTCCCACACCTTATTTTATCAATTTCTTTATTTGAAAAATATGTACTTTTGCTAATGGTGTGCTTTTGTGTGTGTCATCGAATAAATTATTTCTACATATTTCTTTTTATTTTAATGGCAAAAAATTTCGGCCCATCTTGTATTTCGATTGTTCAATTTTAAACTTGTAGAATCATTAACAATAACTACGACCCGACTCATTTTGTAGCGGGGCAATGTTGGCACGATCATAGCATTTGCGAAGCGGGGTTATCTCGGGTTATCGGTAATTATTGGCGCACCTGTGAGAA
The DNA here is from genome assembly GCA_949128165.1 of Lathronympha strigana. Taxonomy (NCBI): domain Eukaryota; kingdom Metazoa; phylum Arthropoda; class Insecta; order Lepidoptera; family Tortricidae; genus Lathronympha; species Lathronympha strigana. The sequence continues at coordinate 4,544,073 of OX421907.1, read as the reverse complement.
CACAGCTCATGGCCGGTGATGCTGAACATAGTAGGTACAAAGGGGACATCTGTCAGTATGTCTAACAAGGGTAGGTACTTTCTTTTGAGAGCTTGCCTCTTGGCTCAAAGGAGCTAGAGTGCGGCAGAACTAATCAAAGATAAAAAAAAATTTTGAAAATATTGCTGCTTATCATATAAAGTCCCTTCTCGGAGTTTTCCGATTCGAAATTACCCCCATATCCGAAATGGGGATCGGGAGAACTGGAGGAGACGGGAATTTAAGTAGGTACCTATTTATTCCATTTCGTAACTGGTGTTAAAATAGAACTAAAAGATAAATATAAACTATATCATCAATTGAACTGAAAATCTGATTGAATTAGATTGTTAATTAATAACTATAGTCTGAGATGCTTTCTATAGATGCTCTCTAACCTACTGTTACTGCGTTCGATTGTTTATCAGACTATAACTCTCACACTCTCACTCACGATTTTTTTATTCCGAAACTGATGCAGGAATTGATTGTGCAATTCCGTTAATTATAGTATGTAGGGCATCTTCGCTTGCAAAGTGCATGGCATTCTAGGTGCAAGGCCAAAGTTGCAGATGCGTTCATGTGTAAAGCATACTTGATACTGCATGGATGCAACTGCTAATGGTTTAATATTAGGTACGATGCCGGTCATTTGGTTTAAAGTTTCGTTCGGACACTACCTACATTTAAGGATGACTCACACTAGAACGGGACGGGGAGGGACGGGACGATCTGTCAATTTCTATAAAAAGAATGACGTCTAAGATTGGCGCCCTCGGCTGGCTTGTCAGACTATATCAAATGTAGAATTTTATTATTTGAATACGCCTCGAAAATCATTGTATTTTGTACCAGGAGAATTTTTAAATGAACAATATGAAAAATTATACGCCCGTAAATTATTTTAATCAGGAAAAATCTAAGATGATTAATTAAAGAAGAATTACGTACAAACATAAAAAGAACGGAAACATAAAGAACACAATTCACAACTTACTATATAAAAACACTGCTTACCAATTGTATTGAAAAAATAGGCACCCTTCAAATTTTTAATTTCACTATTTTTCTTTCACCATGACCAGCCAAGCACAGTTCCCTAAAACCCCAAGCTCACACAAACGTTCCAATTTCAAATCTGAGCCCGTTCCAAATCCTCATTACCGCTCCCGCCAACCGCGACTAGAAGGGGTGCCTCTATATAAGGTGAAAGATACTTCACACGCACCATACGAGACGTACCGCGCGTGTGTTGTGGCCTTATTTTTTACTTTTTTTAAAAAGTGTGTGAATATGTTGCGTAAGTGTGTCGCGTTGGCGGCATTGGGGTGTGTTTTGGCGGGACCTGCTCCTAGGGCGCAACAGTATCAAGTGCAGCAACAGGAACAGGTTAGACTTTTTTTAGTAACATTTTAATTCAGGATTCATTCAATTAGGTACTGTAATAAATTTATGATTGTAAATTACCTACTATTAAATTTTAAGACATCTATTTTAAGTTTATTTCGGTTAGTAAAATGTTAATAGTAGGTATTTAAGATAATACGTGTATTTTCTATTACAATAATTTGAGTAATTTTTGACCATTATAATTAAAATATTTTTGAAAATTAAGCTTATTTCATATTGAAATTTGAAATATAATTATAACAGTTATAATTAAGTCAGTGTAGGTAAATAGGTATAGCTACTATAAAAAATCAATTAATCTCTATGAGCCTTTCATCAGTAAATTAGTTTTTAGTACTTAGCATAATCAGTAGTTAGATAAACTACATACTTTCAACTATGTTTATTAATTGCAAATGTATGCATAATTAATATTTTTAATTCTATAAGATATGACACCGAATTTAAACTATCGTATTATCATAAAATTACGAATAAAACTGATGTATTTTTAGTCACTATGCGTGACATCTTTCGGACATCCTATACGTGAGTATTATCACATATTACTTATTAAACTTAAAATAAAATTACTATACTCACTAATAATTAATTTAAAGTTGTTCGTTGACATCAATAAACAAAAATTTTCAGGTTTATATAACTACTTTAAACGTGCTAGGATTTAAAAAGGTATAAAAAGACATTAAGTGCTAAACTAACCGGATACTAAAAAAATTTGGTGCCGAGTGGTAGCAATTTTTAAAACGCGTTTTTTCAAATTGATTTAATTTGGTTATATGTTCAAAATAATCCATACTTGGGTTAGGATTCGGAAAAGTTACTCAGTCGCCCAATATGGGCCTGTCTTGAGATAAGATAAGATTATAAATTAGACTGGTTATTTTTCCAATCACAAAACTGATTGTACCGATTTTTACTGGAGCTGAACAGCTTTTTGAAATCGTTTTAGTCAGGCTAGCAATTTCAAGTAATTTTAATCGATTTTAAATTAACAAATATACTGAAATTACATTTCAATTATTTTTGTAGATGAAAATGACAATGGCGATTAGATTTCCGTTATTATTGTTAACTTGTCTAGCTCTTACCAATGTTTATTCGAAACTTATGTAAATACGAAATATTAAATGATGTTTACCAATCGCTTTTCGATGAAGGAAAGTATCGTGAAGAAACTGGACTGATCCCAAAAAGCCTAGTTTTACCTTTGGGTTGGAAGGTCGGATGGCAGTCGCTTTCGTAAAACTAGCGCCTACGCCAAATCTTGGGATTAGTTGCCAAAGCAGACCCCAGGCTCCCGGAGCCGTGGCAGAAGCCGGGAAAAACTCTAGGAAGAAAATCTCTTGTTTTTCATACAAACTCTTTTTCAATCAAGACGAATCTAACATCTTACATTTTTTATTCGTATTTAAGTATTTACTATTCATAAATACCACTAACAGAATAGGATATTATATCAATCTATAATACCTAGGCCCTTGAGGCATTGCACGTAGGGTGCTGGCGGCATTTTCGTCATATCGCAAAGCTGATAAGTTGTGCGAGGAAACCACCAGCTCTTCGGTCACACTGAGTTCTGTGCAACTTAACGCAACGCAACCATACCTATATTTACTAAAATAATTAATTCGACTAAATATAATGGACATGTCTGTCAACGTACATAATTATTAGCTTAGTTAGTTTCCTTAAGCACTAAACACCCGTCAATTGGTATGAGAAAATAGACCGGAAAATGTGCAACAAAAACCCAATTTGCACAACCAATGTGTGGCAAAAACCAGTCAAATCAGGCGAGTCTACTGTGTTACTTTTGCAAGAACATTGTGGGTATGTTGCGTTACGTAACGCAATTGGTCGATGCATGGTTATGCTTATATGGTCTGGTTAAAGTTTGAATAATGACTTTTGGAACTTGTTTCGTGCTCTTGTTTCGATGTAGGTGACCTAGTAATAAAATTGTGCTTAAACTATTATGGCGGTGTAATAATTGGTACCGGCGGCTTTATTGCGTGAATGATGTTTGACTGACATGAATTATCATTTTTATTAGGAATTTAAACCACTACCAATGAATTTATATCGAAACATTTTACGTATTTTATGGATATCATTTTCTAACGAAGGGTTTCTAATATTTGGGTAAAGAGTTGTAACTTTGTAGTGACGACTGAGGTAATCATTATTTTTACTAAGTTTCAGTAATTTTCACGATGTAAAATATACCTAATCTACTTACAAAAATGTAAATAATGGTTACAGATTAGAAAATAATATATAAATCTTACAACAATCGCGGTCACAGAAGACAATATTATAAATCTTACAACTTAATTACCTACAACTTCGATTTACTAAAAAAATAATGAGTTATGGAATTATGCTGAATGGTTTTAGAGCTACTCGATGAGATTGTATTTTTTTCTCAATACTATTTCGATCTTTTCAAAAACTTTAATTTTTATACTGACGTAATATTGAAGTTATTGAAACTGTCCCATTAAATGTTGTTTGAGTTTTATTTTTAGTTTCAAAGATACTTAATTCAATTCTCAGGAAGTTCATAAACATTTAATTTTATTTTTTACAGCCAGAGATCCCACCACACCTCCTTAGGCAGTACCTCGCACAGCAGGCGCCTGCGCAGACACAAGTCATTGCCCGCCCACAGCCAGCTCCTGCAAGACTGGTGAGTCTTCTTCACAATCCATACTAATAGCCACCTGCCGTCCACCACACAACAAAAATTGCCAGTGAATTTTGAATCTATTGTACAAGGAATAGAATTCAATTTCATTTGTTGTAAAATGCAGTTTTATTGTAATAGATAATTAAAATTTTATTGAAGTGGAAGAGACCTTTAAATAGGGCTCTGGGCGGCTAGAGGCTAGAAGAAAAACAAAAATAACTGAGACTGTAATTCTCTAAATTTGTTTGCTTGTTCTTTTCTCGGAACTTACTGAACCCTTCTATGCTTTGACTTTTTAATCACTCGGACTGGCAAGGCAACGTCTGTCATTTCCTATACAATAAAGTTTGCCATTTTTTGCGGTGGAGGGGCACGTCAATACTCACGTACAGCTATTTGTACGTAACATACAAATAGCTATGTCGGATAAACGTCAGTCCATACAATGAGTTTGAAACTACTTCATACCCATTCGGCAGAGGGGTAGGGCTGTTAATTGCTACTCCGTTTGGTTTAAAGCTCAAGGCATTTATGGATACAGGTTTAAAATACATCTCCTGGGGAGAGCAACATTAATGAATACACGTCGGGTGACTAAGACTCGAAACTCCAAAATAGCTTACTTTTTTACTTAACCTATTTTTTTATACACTTTATTCAAGTCTAAAATATTTCCATAGCCATACCAAGTACAACCCGAGCCTCAGTACCAGCAGTACCAGCCAGCGCCTCAGCAGTACAGACCTGCGCCTCAACCTCAACCGCAGTACCGACCTCAACCTGCCCAGTACCAGCCTGCTAGGCAACAAGAGGAACGCCAGCCTGAAGACTACGACGTAAGTATCAATACCAGCAGTCAGTATCTTACTACTTGAGTCTCAACCTCAACCTCATTACAGACATCAACCTGCCGATTACCAGCCAACTAGGACAACAGAAAAACGCCGGCCTGAAGACTAACGACGTTTAGTTATTAGTATCTATCAGAAGTTAGTGTCTCAATACAGACAGCTGTAATATAGCCCAGTAAGTATTAATAATTACCAGCAGCCAGCGTCTCAGCACCTGAGTCTCAATCTCAAGCGTAATCCAGACCACAACCATTAATTAATACCAGTCAGCAACAGGATAGCGCACCTGGGAAACAAACGGAGTACCAATCTGAAGACAGGATGTGAGTAGACACTTAATTCAAAAGTAAGTAAAAACTAAAAAGCTTTTGAACAACAAAATAGACCTAAATCCTACAAATACCGTCATCAAGGTAGATCCAATAGCCAGTTATGACTCACCATACTCTAAAGAATATATAGAAGCTTAGAGCTCAGGAGTCAAGAGCTTTTGCAATAAATAAACAAATTCCAAAAACTACCTTTTCAATATAAACTTGTTTTAAAGTCGCGAACAGGACAAACGAAAAAACGAAAAAATTCTTGCATATTAAGATGGAAAAAGCTGCATATTAATAACAATTAGTGCCACGCTGAATATTTTAAAAAACACCTCACATATGTAAACCAATCAATAAGCTATTACAAAACCCTAATAACGCGCGTAACTATAATTGACAATCTCCCTAAGGCCCTTCCGCTCCATTTCTAACCACAGTCCTATTTCAAGTTTGTAGACGTAACGCGGATAATATCATGGACTCACGGACAACTTTCACTGGACACTGTGATAACCAACGCTTATTAAGTTTAAACTGCACATAACCAGAGTAAGCTGAGACGCAGTGCGACAGACCATTTTATTAAATAAGCTCCTACAAGTAACTAATGAGAAATATTTTCCTACTGTGTTACCAAAATTCTGCTTTACTACTGTGTTACCAAAATTTTAAGTGAGTTTTAATGCATTCAAGGACCTTACGATTAAAGATATATAGGTGTTTAATTCATTATAAAATAGAAAAGATAAATCAAAAGTCAACTAAGTGGTCAAAGAGAGGTTCTAGTTATTTTGGTAAATATATGAACGATCATTCGAGCCGCCTGCGCACTTTGAGCGATGGTAACAACGCCACTGGCCAAGCAACTCGATACAGGCTGAAGGCAATGACCGCGGCTGATGCGTGGAATCGGATCTGTGATTTGTAACTTCGCTTCGGGTTGGATTACGTGGTGTTGCAAGGGACTTTAGTACTTCCTGTCACTTAGGCATAAAGCTACTATAGGTATATATTGAGTCAGAAATGATGACGTTACAGAGTTCCGAGAAAGGAGCGGTTCTTAGTTATTTAAATTATTATTTTCTCCAATATGCTCGGAAATGTTTACATTAATGCAGCAAAATTGGTACGAAAAGAACCTCCTTATGTACCGACTCAAATAAAAAAAAAATCGAATTCATTATTTTACCGTTTTAGCGTCCAGGAAGTTGTACTAAAATCCATTACTGTATTGTTTTTTACTTTTTAAATAAATATTTGGACTATCAATATTGCAAACAGCCAAATATACTTTAGCCGCGACCAAACGGTCTGCACAGACGGGACAATCTGATTGACATCAAATTGTCAATCTGATCATATCGTGCTTAAAAATGCCCCGTCTGGGCTGGCTTTGTAGTAGTGTAGTAGTTCTAGAGAGAAGGAGATCAAATGCTTGGTTGTCTCGTGCTATCGCGAGTTGCATACGGCTCACTGTGCAAGGTCGTGTAGATACGGCTTAATAAAACTAAACACATTTCAACTTTTTTTATGAACACAACCGTGCATTAAAAGAAAGTTTAGGCGGGAACCTTATTTTTCCTTTCAAATCTTATGCAAGAATACATTTTATTTCCTTTCATATTTGGAGAAAAGCACTATATATGCCTCGGACGGAAATAGAATTTCGTGGATTCGTATGTAATTGTCGGACTCGGCTTCGCTTCGTCCGACAAAAAAATACTCATCCACGAAATTCGGTTTCCCGGCCTCTGCAATAATGTACTATTTAAAGCCGAGGAAGTCCTGGTTTTCGGTGTTACTCGTATTACGTTAGTGAGGTAGACGTAACTCCTCAAAATGGTAACAATAGCAATATGAAACTAGACGATATGCGTTTTCTCAAAAAATGAGGCGAAGCTAGTTCTATTTAATGGCTTTTTCATACACACTTTAACTTAAAGTGGTCATTGTGGAAATCTTTGAGGGAGGCCTATGTCCAGCAGTGGACGTCTTTCGGCTGAAATGATGATGATGATGATGAGAAGAATTTTTCATCTCTTCCAAGCAAATGAACTGTCAAACTTCAAAGTGTTATTTTAAACATCGAACTTCTATGAAATTATGACGTTACTTAACACTTTCACAGTATGTCAAAAACTCTAGATGAACATTACCCCGTTTTATATACCCCTTAGAATATACATCACGATAGTCGCTATAAAGCTGCTTATTTTATAATAATTCATCACCATTAACTCGAGTTTATTTCCGCAGCCTCACCCATCCTACCAGTTCGGCTTCGACGTAAACGACGACCAGTACACCAACTACCAGAACCGCAAGGAACAGCGCGATGGTGACGTCATCAAGGGCTCGTACTCCGTCGTTGACAGCGATGGGTTCATCAGAACCGTCACCTATACCGCTGATCCTAAGGAGGGATTCAAAGCTGAGGTGAGGGATTTATAATTATATCTAAATATTTGAAGGCTATCTAGCTGGACTTTTTTCTTTATAAAAGTGATAATAGTATTCAGTTTGAAAAATAAGCAAACATTTGAGACTGTTGTTTAATTTTAATAATTTACATGTCCTATTTATCTTTTCTTGTATCGCAACTAGGAAAAGGCATCACATTCACTCTTCCGTTTCTCAAGGTAAAATATTCAGGTTCATTAGTAATAAAACCAAATTCACATTTCCTTTCTCAGGTCTCCCGGCAGCCCACCGACATCGTTGTAAAGATCCCCACACCCAAGCCTCAGCTGCAGAGCATCCAGCCTCAGGCTCATCAGCCTCACCAGCAGGCCCATCCTCAGCAACAGCAGGCGCCGCAGTACTACCGTTACCAACAGTAAACTACAGTCTTGGAAACGGTCAGAAATACAAAAAGTTAACCTCAATGTCAACATCTCCCTGCATAATTCGCGACGGGCGCGAATCCATGCGTAAAGTCAAGTTTGATGCATAAGTTGCGCTTCTTTTGCCAAGTTAAGCTACGGCGGCAAGAGTTGTTCCTTTTGACCCCTCATTAAAGAATCTACAGACCACTGGGTATGTCTGCAACCTCTAAATATTAAGGGTTAAAATATACAAGTAAAATAGTGTAGGTAAAAAGTGGATGGTACTATGGTTAACTGACATTTTTATATATTTCTGGCCGTTTTTGTAAAATTATAATTTAGTGCTGCATATATTATCCAAACTGCAAATTTTCATGTTGGCATGTTACTTGCCACATTTGTTGTACCTATTAACTCGTTTAAAAAAACTTTTTGCGCCATACAATTGGAAGTTGTAGTCGAAGTAATATTTATTTAATCTTTTGAAAATATATTACAGCAGTAGGAAAAGCTTTATATAACTAAATATGATAAATGTTTACAGATTATTTAAATCTAGATATTGTGATCGACTGCTAAATGCATAACTTATATAAACAGTGTGCCAAAACGTAAGAAATCAATAACTACAGTAAATATGTTACAGAGTTATTATAAACACTGTTGTTTTCTCCTAGTACACTTTTAATAGTTTAGGTAACTAGACTTTATTTTTATATTTTAATAAACTATTCTGTAAATAGTTAAGTAGAAGGTGATGAGTTGTTACCTAATAAAATATTTAAAATATGACTTTGTTTTTCTTACCTATTCCTTTAGTTAAGTTAGTTACGGATGTACCTACATACTATAACCTCTTTTATGTGGGCAAAGCCGTAAGTTTTCGGAATGCTCGGCAACGTAAAGCAGAAACTCTGTGGGTTCAACTAGGGTGTCGTTACCAGAGATCCCAAGTATCCTTGACAAAAATGCCCAGGAAATTTTAAACTTTTACTACCCGGTAAAATAAAGAACTACTTACCGGGTACTTTCATTATGGTACCAATTTCAAATGTAAAACATTTTTCTCTAGAATTTGTAACTACATAACCTTTTTCCAAATTAAAATGGCGAATCTTCAAACTACAAGATTGCCCAAATGCAAAGCTTAAAGAATGGATTTGCCACTTTAACATATGTAATAAATATAAATAACACTTCTGCACTATTTGACGTTTTTATACCAAAATATATGAAACTACCTTATGCCCGCAGCTTCGCTCGCGTTAGAAAGAGACAAAAAGTAGCCTATATCACTCTCCATCCCTTCAACTGTCTACACTTAAAAAATCACGTCAATTCATCGCTCCGTTTTGCCGTGAATGACGGACAAACAAACAGACACACACACTTTCCCATTTATAATATTAGTATGGATTAGTTTTACGTCTGGTTAGGTAGGATATAAACTGCAATTCAATGCTGGGTACCGCACTGGGTATAGTTTCACAAAAAATATAATAAATTATTTTTACAATTTATTCAACTTTGATACATTTATCAATCATTAGTTTGCTATATTACAAAAAATCTAGATTGTAACAAACAAAAATAATTTAAGACATTAAACATACTCATCTCAAAAACTACATTCAAATTCCAACACATTTTCATCGCAACAAAAAAATAAAAATAATAAATACAATTTTTATAAATTAACATTAATAAATTCAGTCTATTAAACATAAAATAAAAGTCAATGAATCATAAAATCCAACCACACTACCGCAAAATGGCCGAAAAATAAAATCAAATAAAATTAAAATTAAATTATTAATAAGATACATTCGTCGGCAATTTTACAGTATTTTAGAACAATAACCCATAGTCATTCTTACATAAATGCAAAGCCTTATTAAATGCAATAAAAAAATGGCTGCACAGTTTGCCATTTCATCAGTTTAGTTAGGAATGTAATCTACAAATGAACCTAGTACGACATCTCACATTCATATTGTAATTATGATTCGCATTATAAACCCAAAAATACGTATAAATACGTAAACGTCAAAAAATACTTAATATATGTTTGTGTCAATGCTAAGGCATTTATGACATTAATCGGCATAAAGTAGTGATAAATCTAAACTGATTCTGAAAACCGTATTTTTTTCACTGGTACAAAAATGCGTAAAATTGTATACCATGTACAGATGCCTTAGCAGAGATAAAATAAATCAACGTTCAACATTTTCAGTGCGTATGACACATGCTGTTTGTGCTACTTACATTTTCGCTACACAGAATATTTGTTTGTTACATCATAACTGAAACGACCAACTCGATATCGCGATAATTTTCTCACACATTTTTACTAACATATTTTTTATATAAAAGATACACTAAAAGTTTTAAGAACAGGAGTTTATGGATAATGAAATAAATTTTTGACGAAAAACATAACGTTTTACAGATACACATTCCTATTCGTTTGTTTTCATAATAGGTATAACTAGCAATATAAAAATTGTTGTTGATAACATTGTTAATTAACAGTTGGTATCAACTTTACTGGTGAAATTCTCTAGTCCTCGACTACCGCTGTCTCAGTTAACAAAAAATACTTTGTTAAACATTTTATAATGAAGCCTACTTCTCGAGCCACCATTATCGAGAGAACACCGATGCGTAATTTAACTTAGTTTTGTTAGTCAAAATCAAGCTTATGCTTGGAAATAAATGTTAAGCATTTATTTGGCACGTTGTCTCCGTCAACGGAGACATCACCTTTCCCCGCTATTTACGATATTCTAAAAACTTTCAGTGTTACCTCCTCAGTCCAAGACCTAGCCCTTGCGTGTATTACGGGGACGGATCCGGTCGACAGACGCACCCGGACTCCACCAGCACGTAGTCCTGTCCGGTGAGAGTGACGGGCCCCAGCGGTAGCACGAGAAACAAGTAGGGGACGTAGGTTTGTGTGCAGGAGCCGCGAATGACGGAGCACTCGCTGGATCTGTAAGGAAAAGGGTTATGGTTATAATGAGGTGGAATTTGAACCTTATTACGATATAGATACAGTTGCGTTTTAACTATATTGTTACGCCGGTGATGTGAACAAAACTTTAAATGTGATTTTCATGCCTTACAAGCGTTTTCAGCAGGCTGGAAAGTGATTTCCGGCCATTTTAGAGGGGGCTCTATCACATACTAGAAGTATCAAAATTTACCTCAGTTGCCGTTGTTTTCAGGCATCTGAAACATGTTTACAGTCGTTTCAGGCCGCCTTCTACCAGATGGAACAGTAACCTGAAAACCCGTTTTCAGGCATTTTCAGAACCCTTATGGGCCCCTGAAGTACAATTTAGTATATGGCTAAATTTCTCGAAGGAGTGAAAGAAACAGCACTCTTAGAAAGAGATAGCTATACGAAACGGTTCAAAAAATGATATAAAGGTTTAAAGGGTTAAGGCTCAACCTCACCCAAGTAACCATTTTGGTCGCAGAATCTTCAATTTGTCGAAACATGTGGTAACAGTTCGCACAAAATGCGACCAAAAATATTTAGTAACCTAGTGTCGACACAAAGTGCACAAAATTCGCACACCATGCGACCAAAACAATTTAGTAACCAATAAGTTTCTACACGAAGTGCACACATTACGGTCACATTGCGTCGAAACATGTACCTAGGAACAAAAAGTAGTAACATTGTGGTAACAAGTGCACACAAATTGTCAGAAAGTCAGAACGTCACGTAACTTGTTTTCTTTCCACTAAGGTATCAAAGATCATTCTAAGCTTAACATCAATAACATCATAAATCATAAACTACCTTCTTTATCACACATCTACTGTGCCGCATCCTCTAAATTTACATCCCCTTATTAGCTTTGTCTTCCAAAGATATGTAAACACCTAACCTATTTTCAATGAGTCCATATAAAAGGCAGCCAAATAATTCGTGTCCATTTTTTTGGTTGCGGATTATTGGGTTGCTGATTATTGTACTGCAAAAACTGTGGCTTCGGATTATTGGCCCGCTTCGAGATTGCTCGACCCAAGAAAAGGCAACCCAATAATCGGCGACCCAATAATCCATGTACATCGTGGTCGCCAATTATTGGGTCGCCGATTATTGGGCTGCCTTTTTGCGGGATGCGGATTAGTGGCACCCTTTTCAATTATTTTCCAATCACCTCTCCTAAATAATGGACGCCCTTCTTGAGAAAAGAAAGGGACATCGGTACCTCTCGCGCGGCAGGATTTGCTTGCTCAACATTGTCAAATAAAAGTCAACCTTAAAATCTACAATAGAGTGCATTTCAGTTAATAACATCGTTATTCTTATTTTATTTCCATGAAAGAGGTAAAAAATTTTTTTTCGATTATCGCGACAGGGCCATTTTTTGTCAAATGAAATGAACGATTATGTATATAGAATTTGGTATACTCTAGAGATGGACCAAAGTCATTGTATTACCGGTTTTTTTCCGATTTCTGTCAATTGTCGGAAAATAATTTTAAAAAGAATTGTTTGAAAGTTTCGAGTGTTTTGAAAAATTCAAAGGAAAAATTGTATTTGACCTAAATACACATACCTTGGAAGAATAATAAGTATGGAAATGGACTCGCGTACCGAGAGTTCCGTACAAACTTCTAGTTATCGCATTCATCCATAAACTTGGTCAATGTGAGTTTTTTCCCTGTGGTCCGCAGTCTTCTTCTCTTTTCTCTTTCTTTTCTGTTTTGCTTCCTGGCCTATCGGAACTTAGCACTAACTCTTTTTATCTTCTTGGAGCGCCAATTTTCCTTCCGCAGTTCCTGAAGCCCTCAAAATTACTAGGGATCTGGATTTAACTCGTAAACACATCATACCTAAGATTTTTAACAAACTAAGCCTAACAATAGAACAGTCCAGTAGTAAACAGGTTTTTAAAAAAAATTTAAAAACATTACTCTTAGATGGTATCTTGGATACATAGTACTTACTTATATTTATAACTACATATGGTTAGATGTTAATGTAAGCTCCATCTCACGAAAGCAACTAAGCATTGGCAACAAGTTTGGATACCTACAAGTGAGCATTGTAAGTGTATAATTTAATTTAATTTAGTATTTACCAACATAAATAATACTGTACAATGTATGAGCAGGTATAACAAAAAAAAAAAAATATTTTATTAAGAGCGCACTATTCGCCAACAAACTGTCCTCAGTTTGGCGAAGGAATATGTATACTTAGCCACGTAAGTTTTCTTTTGAAACAATAAATAAATAAATAAAAAAAAAATCTTTGAGACGCCCGCTAGCAAGCACAAGCTTGCAAGCGGGCGTCTCAAAGATTGAAATCCACATGTTGCTCTGGTTTTAATGCAAAAGTGTTTCGCTGACCCAAGGATTACCTACCTGCTGCGCACGGCTCCTGTTTGGTTATTCCCTGGGGACATTGACACTTTTGACGCGGTCATTAGGTCCAGAATAGAGTCAGTGGTAAATGTCTCCCTAAGCAATATTCAGTGGAAACAGGCGAGTTTACCGATCTGTTACGGGGGAATTGGGGTACGGTGTGTGCAGGATGTGTGTCTGCCGGCCTTCTTGGCGTCGGCGCATGGGGTCGCTAACCTAGTCTAGTAGCTAATATTCTTTCGTATGTGGACGATGCCGTGAGGGAGTGGTTGGCGGTCAACCCAGGAGCGACCGTCCCGGTTAACCCCAATATTCAGCGGGCGTGGGATAATGTGGGCTGCAAGGCCACGTTGAACTTGCTTGTGGCTAATGCTTCTGGGGTGACCGATCGTACAAGACTGCTGGCGGTGTCACGGCACCTGGCATGGCTGCAGGCGTTGCCATCGCCTCAATTGGGCACGTTATTGGACGGCGACTCGTTGCGAGTGTCCGTTGCGCTCCGCCTGGGCTGCGATGTATGCCAACCTCACATATGCATTTGCGGTTTCCTGGTGGGTGCTGAGGGCCATCACGCATTAAGTTGCCGTCGGTGCGTCGGTAGGCATCCGCGTCACCATGCCCTCAACGATGTGGTCCATAGGGCATTCAGATCGGCAGGGTTTCCATCCGTGCTTGAGCCTCCAGTACTTAGCCGTTCTGACGGGAGACGGCCGGAGTTGGTGTGGGACGCGACGTGTGTCTGCACATTCGCTGCATCTCATGTCGTTCGGACAACGCGAGTGGCCGGAGCGGCGGCCGAATATATCAGGCGGCCATGAAGCGGCGGAAATATGCTCCTCTTGGCTCGGGGTACATTTTCGTTCCGTTCGCGGTGGAGACGGCGGGTTGCTGGGGTGCGGACGCGAGGCAGTTTGTGCGCGACATAGGCCGTCGCCTTAGGCAAAAGGGAGACGACCCCCGCTCCGAGTCGTTTTTGGTGCAAAGGCTGTCCATAGCTATTCAACGTGGTAATGCCGCGAGCGTTATGGGCACTTTTGCACCGGAAGCGATGGGGAGCGGTGGTATGACTAACGGTTACTTTTAGTGTAATTAAATATTAATGTATTGATTGACATGTTTATGAAATTGAATTAAATTAGCTTAATAATCTAATTATGTATACACACATGTGACATTATATTTAAGAAAGTGCTTTATGGAAAATAAAAATATAACTATGTTTAATATTAAACATAATATTAAAATTATAACTCATGGTAAAGATATCTATCTCGAAACGGAAATCAGAGACAAGCTTTATTGGTAAGTAGACAGTCAGTCGCAAACTTCAAACACGACTTGCTGCAGTAAATCCGGGAATTTCTGCACAATAATGAGTAATTATCCGGACGTCAGCGACACCCCACACATGGATGCGGTCGTGTTGTACCGGTTCTATGATAAAAGGGATACTCACTCGCATACTTCAAACACGACTTGCTGCAGTAAATCCGGGAATTTCTGCACAATAATGAGTAATTATCCGGACGTTAGCGACACCCCACACATGGGTGCGGTCGTGTTGTATCGGTTCTATGATAAAAGGGATACTCACTCGCATACTTCAAACACGACTTGCTGCAGTAAATCCGGGAATTTCTGCACAATTGTAACCGGCTGCCCGGACGTCAACGACACGCCGTACATGGGTGCGGTTGTGTTGTACCGCGTCCGGCACAGGCGGCCGCCGCCGCAGGAGTTCGCGGAGTTGGTCGGGGATAAACCTGGCAGGTTGCTGGCGCGACCTGGAATGTGTGAAACAGACTTGAGCGTTGTATGATAGTAAATTACTGTCGAGGCATGGAAAAAGGCGATTTGCAAGCTGAATATTTGCTGAGTATTAGTCGTATGCGTTTCCAGCCGAGTCAAGTATATTGCTGTCCTCAGAAATAATGAAAATCAAACAAAATCGAATAAAGTCAAAACCTTCAATTTAATACTTACGGCAGTTGCTACGGGCGTTTTGACATGCCGTCCTTAAAAAAAATTTAATAGAAAAATTGAACTGATTTTTTCTTCTATTACGCTATTCTAGATAATTTTCAGTTTTGGCTGTTTAGGGCCTTCATTTTATATGACAGTTTAAAATTTTGGAGCTCGACAAATAACGGAATTTGTATGCAACTTTTCTGGCGCGAAGTTAAGACTGCAATTTCTGTAGCTTTTTAATGTTTGATTGACCATAAACAAAGCACACAAATATTTATTACTTTTTAAAGAAAAAAAACAATTAATCGAGGGAACCCAACTGCTCATTAAATCGCGCGTTTGAAATCATCCACATCTGTGTCAAAAAAAAGTAATATGAATCAGTCTTTGTATTTTTTTGCATTTTTTTATGTAATATTCCTAATGTTTATTGATATAAATATTTTTATGCCACAATAAAAAAAAACTATAATTATGAACGGTAGGTTGTCGGTTGTCGGAATTATGGCTAAAACATGATTTCTGAGAAAATTACTCACTACAGTTACCATTTTTTTGACATACATACTAAATGGGTTAATAATAGAGGTTGTTTACCTTCGACGGGTAAATACCAACAAACCACGGTCAACTTTAAATACAATAGACTAAAAACACAATACTACACATGAGATGATAAGTTTGGGAACTGGAACTCGTGAGCGTGAGACATTTTCTCATATTGCCATTTTTCACCTAATTGGTATTCGCAATAAAGCATGGATCGCCTAGCGGTAAAGTATGGCTTTCAAACTGGAGGTCGCGGGTTAGAACTTCAGCTTGCGCCAATGAGTTTCTTGTTACTTACGTACAAACGAAACATACTTTGACGACCGGTTGGCGTAGTTGGTAGTGACCCTGCCTGCTAAGCCGATGGTCCTGGGTTCGAACCCCGGTAAGGGCATTTATTTGTGTGATGAACACAGATACTTGTTCCTGAGTCATGGATGTTTTCTATGTATTTATATATTATATATATCGTTGTCTGAGTACCCGTAACACAAGCCTTCTTGAGCTTACTGCGGGACTTAGTCAATTTATGTAAGAATGTCCTATAATATTTATTTATTTATTTTATTTATTTATACTTAGTTGTAAATTGCTCAGTCGGTTTTATTTGGAAAAAAACAGCGCTAGTTTCCCTTTTGTGTTTGAAAGTCAGTTCAGTCAACTCCCTGAGCCTGATACTATAGAGTCAAACCACGTTATTTTTTCCAAACAAATGAACTGTCAAATTCTAAAGTGTTATTTTAAACTTCAAACTGACTTTTAACTGGCTGTGCTATTAAACTATAGGAAACTTAGCATAGTTGCCTCTAATAGGTACGTAGTTAATCATTTTACCGGTTTATCAAATCACTACAAACGTACCACTTCTACTGCCGTTCTGCGCCTTTATCACACCCTCGGAGTACCCCACGTGCGCGTCAAGGAGGGCTCGCCGCATGATCGCCGGGTCCACCGTCCGCATGTTGCGTGCCTGACGCGACGACTGCCCCCATGCTCCGGATTTCAGTGCCCGGTTTACCAAATGCCTGAAAAAAATATGGGTAATATTACAGCTAATTTTCTTAATTTAAATGTACTTATGTTTTAGATTTTAATATCCCTTAACTGCTTGATAGCCTGGCTGACAGTAACCCTGCCTACGAAGCGGAAGGACCCTGGTTTTAATCCTGGTCGGGCATTTGTTTGTGTGTTTATCACGAATATTTGTTCCTGAGTTATGGATGTTTCTATGTATTTAAGTATGTGCCTCTTTCTATGATATATATCGTCGTCTAGTACCCACAACACAATATTTATTGAGCTTACCGTGGGACTAAGTGGATTTGTGTAAGATTGTCCCATAATATTTATTATTTATACTTTTGTTTCTTCGCGTGAAAATATTTCTCATCCAGTTTTGGAACAAGATTAAAAATTATTGCCTTTTTTTATAAATATTATGATTAAGGAAGATATGCAGACTAGACTTAGGTATTTACCTGTTCTAAAATAAAAAGGCAGTTGATAATAATATGAAGTAATTATATAACACCTTTGAGTGCCAACACCATTTTCAAAAAAATTACCACCTAGTCGGGCTTATATTACTTACTCAGTTCTTACTCAGTCATAACACTCATACCACATCACGAGAATTTATTTTATAACTAAGTGAAAATGTGATTTGACAGCTTAACTCCGGGTTTTCGGCTAACCCTGGGTGGTGCAAGCGGGCCTTAGTAATTTTAAAATAGCGAGGGAGATGACGCCGCTGTTATCTATAAGGGCGCAGATGGCGTTTGATTCGTTTAAAAAACGCATTTATTTAGTTTTTAGTTTTATATAGTCTATAATAATATAATGTCAGCCTGTTCCCTGTTTCTGACAGATTATAAATTATATAATATATTGTATCTACGAGTATGGGTGGTCGGACCGCCACTATGAAAAAAAAAACAAATTACCCCAATAAACTCAAAGTAGTACAAAATTTACAAAAAATACTGATTAACCGGTAAATTGCAGGTAATTCCCATCCTAAATATTGATCACGCTGCGCCCATTTAAACGCAATACTCACCTACGAGTTTACAAGTAGATGGTGTGAAATCAAATTCAAACAATCGTATACCGTTGTGCGTTATTATAATGTAATAAGCCATAATAATGCTCATTTTAAAATTACATTGCGAAGCGTAAAGAAAATTGCTTGCATACGCTCCCAGCGCGGTGGGAAAATTCTCATAGTAGAGGTCTAGAGGTGAGCCATAGATAAACGCCTTGTGCTTTTAAGTGGAATTATTAACGGGAATCTCTTGTCTACGGATATTTATTAGTTACGGGTCAACGCTCGGAGCGTGAAGGAACGAAGGGTAAGGGTAATTTCCTATTTTAATATTTTTAACCATATTATAAATACAAATCCATATTATAAATGCTGTGATTTCAAAAGCGACACATTAATAGTAGATTACGTACCGAAACCTTTAAAGTAAGTAATGTCGCAGATCTCGTGTAATTATCGTCCGAAGCGAAGCACAGGTCAACCAACAAATGATCTGAGGCTTTCTCAGAAACCTACACCCTTTTTCTGCTTGACGCAGTCGGCAAGCGGCGAATTTGTTTAGCGTAGCGGCCTGGTATTGGCTGCTTGCCGGCCGTAGGGCAAAAAGTGCATTATGGTGCATTTGGAATTGGTAAAAATAATTCGTTTTGTCTCACATACATTTATTTTTACTTATTGCTGAGATTAATTTAAAAATAAGAAATTAAAATGTTCCACATTTATACAATGACAATCAACAAGTAACTCTTGTTTTGGAAACCAAATTATTCAATGTCTTCCATTGCCTCAATTTTAATAAAATCACACGGTAATATCAACGACTCCTCCGACAATATGCGGTCCAATTTTGAATCGTCCTTCTTCTCCAAAGTTTCTTTCAAATCAATATCAGTGGACAAAGTCTGGCATACTTCCATCGGCATTACTGATGCTATACCTTTCCTAGGATTCACACCAAAAACTAATTCACTAGGTGTCCTACATAATGTAGTGTGAAATGTTGTATTCAACGAATGTTGAACATGCTTCAAGCCCTTTTGCCATTTTGCTTTTTTATTTATTGACAGCCACACATTCAATTTTCTGAGAATATCTTCGTTAGTCTTTCCTTCCAAATCACAAGATTTGAAGTTGGATTCAGAGCTGAGAATTATAATATGGGGGCACAGCATCGTTATACCTTTGCAAATCGAGTTCGATAAGGCGGCCCCATTCTTAGACTGCAATATATTTGGTGCACCAAATACCAAGAAAATATCTAGTAGATTATCCACGCATTCTTCAATAGAAGTCGTCTTTAAAGCTCTCAAATGAATAAATTTTGTTATGTAGTTTCTATACACCAACATATACTTATATTCTTCATTTTGTTCAGTTGTGACCGCGAGTATATCTATTTGTCCTCTTGAATACATTTCAGGGTAAGTTTCGCCCGAATTTGAATTTGACGGTAGTTCTTGAGATGCATTCTTCAGATTGTCCATTTTAAAAGGGTCAATTTCTGCCAAATTACAATCGGAAGTCTGTGAAATTTCCTGACCTTGGCATTCCAAGTTAACATCCGGTATCAATTTAGCCTGCCGTTTTGCTTTTTTGAAACTCTTATTTTTACACGATTTGCACATTGCCAAGTATACAGACACACATTCAGCGGTGACATTTTTGTACCTGGGTTTTAACACAACCATCATTCTAGATCTTCCACCGTGAATTAATTTTAAATGATTTTCACGTACAACGTCGTATATTTCGTCCATTGCCACAAATACCTGTTGCGTTGTTTGACCGGGCTTAGGTGCCATTATTAGCCTTTCTCCTTCTGGCGTTTTGATCACGTCGTATCTTTTTGCTCGTCGGTAGTCTGTCGGCGTCTTCTTTAAACATAACTTCGCCGCTTTGACTTGCTGAATGAGCGTATTGTACTTGGATCGTGATAGCAAGAATGTATTAGGCGCCCGCTTGGATACGAACATTTCTTCAATTTTTCGATTGTATTCTTCTCTATTGACATCTTCGACTTCCAACATTATTTATAAATGGTCCTAAATCACAAAATAGAAGCGTAGTATTGCGATAAGACTTAAAATGGGACTAATAACCACACAAACACAAGCTCCACAATGGAGAGATAATATGGCGTCGGGTTTGGTAACGAAAATGTCCGATGTTGCCCGAAAGGGGCGTTGGACAAAGCCAAATCGCCGTCTCGCTCTACAGTTGAAGCGTAGTTTGCCCGCGCCGACCGGTCGAACCCGGCTGTCGCCGCATTTACCGATTCTAGGTATGTGTGCAAATCGCTAACAGCGCACTCGACAGACGAGCCATTATTGATTAAGCTAAACCTAGCCCAACAAAAAAGAAGTTGAGCACTAAGCTCATATACGGACGTTTCCAAACTCATCCGATTCTGCAGAAATTCACTAATTTTGTATACATAAAGTAGGTGTATGCAACAAGACGAGATGGAATCCATTTACCGGTAAAATGACCTCTAGCGGTGGCAATTCATTGTATTGTTTTACATCTTAACTGCATGTACTTATTGCCGTAATTGCACTTACTCGTATAGTGTTTACATAGTGTAGGATCAATTATTGCAGTGATTAAACTCACATTGAAAAATCTCTATGCCACGTGGGTGTTTTATTTTATTTTACTATTCGTAACTAGTCAGCTTCTTATTATTTGAAATATTGAATCTGTACTACTTAATTAATTAGTACTTGTAATTGAATAAGATAAGTCTATTGCTTACTCTTTACTTATTCTTTATTTGGAGAAGCCAGTGAGCATATGTAAGCGTACTTTTTGTTTTTGTATATGAAAACAGAAATTAGGTGCGATACCTACCAATTAAGTGATGAAAATTCACGAAAAAATCAACCGTCTTTTTTTACAGTTTACTTCTCAAAGATATGACCACCCATATCTCACGAGCGTACAATTAATGCTTTAAACAAAAATATATAAATTCGAAGTAAATTAACCTGGGATACGGAGAGCCGTCTGGTCCGGGGCATTCGGTGCCTTGCAGAGCGTCGCCCCAAGCGTATTTTAATCTGGGACCGCAATCTGCAGACACAAGTCCCGCTAATACAACCTGAAACAACAGAACACGTTTGTTGAAAACAAGGAAATAAGAAATTGATGGCAGCGACCACGATCAATGATCGACAGAAAGCGATCACGATTGCATTTGATTTTATTTTATGTAGGACAATAACACAAAAATGATCGATTGTCACTTCATAGAATGCGTGAGCAGCGGTATGTGTGCCGCGCCGTGGCCGAATGACATAGTTTCCGTCGCCACTGGCACTATCTTCAACAACGAAACCTGTCCCCTTTCTTGCACGAATCTAGTACCCGGTGATCCGGCATTCCCTGGTCACGAACCGGTGAATCAGTTAAAGATAGAAATGATAAGCGTGACTGGACGAGAATCTAGTTCCTTATCTTCGCAAACACAAAATTGTTTTTATCGCTTGGTTTTTGTGAAGTACCAACACAGTAGCAGAGTGCTTAAGTCCACTGACAACAATTAAAAATTAAGTAATTTTCATCTGCTGTAATTTATTCTGTTTCCGGTCTTTATAACAATAAACGGAAGGCTAAATAGTGACGTGTGGCGAATCGGAAAGATCCTCAACCTCAATAAGAAAGTGTCAGTATCAACTTTCTGGGTCATTCGCGTATAACTGTCAATGAACTTTGTAGGAACCTTTAAACAGATGGGTGTCAGGTGTAGTTGTTGGTAATTTAGTCATCTGTTTTAAGCTTTCTATTATTATAGGATAGCCCATACGCTCTTAATAGAGGGAAAGCTACTTTCCACTTCGCTAAAACATTTACTTTTCTAGTTTACATGAGTTAAAACAACACAAAGAGCTAGTTGCATATACCTGCAAAACAGAAATTTTATTATTTTATATGTATGTTGTCGTAACACATAATACTCGTATTTGTGTTTTATAAAATAATTGGAAGTACCCAAAACGATAAAAAAAAATTAAATGAAGCAGGTGTAATGGTTTAAGAAACTTCAACATAATAATTAATCAATGGCCTGTGTCGTGGTGTAATAATTATTCAATAGCTACTTGACGCAACAGTCCTAAGGGATGCATTAACATTGACAAAACAATTACGTCGCTCAATATCGGTCTCAAAGGTGTATCTAGGAAATTCAAAAGTGAAATTGTATAAAGAAAAAGCAGCGAAAGTGTTCAGTGGTCTCAACGGTCCATTGTATGGGCATCACGTTCTTGGACGACATTTAAATAAGAGATTTCCGAGGTATTACAATGATCACATAGTACGTGATTTTAGGTAAACGGAGAAACTTTTGTTTTCCAACAATAACAGTGTACCTAGACAATGTGGGCCGTGAACTTGCTGTTGAGGTGTTCTCGGGGCTGGGATGGGATACTTAAATACCTTAAAAAAAGATAGTAGTCATTTTTTATTAAGCGGGATATATGCTTTTTTGCTACTGACTTGATATAAATGATAAACGTAACTAACAACCAATCAAGTCTAATGTGAAAACAAAATCAACACTACATAAATCTCGAGCGTTTCGTCTTCAGTTTTTAGGGTTGCGTACCTCAAAAGGGTAAATCGGAACCCTTTGTTGTCCGTCCGTCCGTCTATCTGTCAAGACCCTTTATCTCGGGAACGCGTTGAAAATTAATACCACATATGCAAGTTGGAATTAATACCACATATGCAAGTTTGCGGTCCCATGAAGCTGTTAAAAAACTTAACCTCTACGTCAATGCAATTAAAAGATACGGTCGTTTTGTCACTTTTTTTCCCAATTTCCCAAACATGGGAATCAAAATTATACATTTTACGGGTACTTCCCGTTGACCTAGAATCACGAAATTTGTCAAAACGCACAAGTACATGAAAAAATCCGAATACCGTATAATTGCCGCACACTAAGAGTTCTGTGCCCTTAGAGCGTGGTAATTATACGGTGTTCGGATTTTTTTGTATTTTTAAGTACCTAAGGTCATAAATGGAGGGTGGGGGGAGCATCCTTTGTGCGGAACCCTCGGTGGGCGAGTCCGACTCGCACTTGGCCGGTTTTTTTTTTAATTTGTCTTACATGGATCGACTGCGCGTTTGAGCTGGGGATTCCTAGCTCCCACTTCGAACTCCGCCTTCAGCAAAATATTATTCAGATGACAATTGACAATCAGTGTTTGAATACATTATAAATTTACTAAAACGGGGACTTAATCGTGTAAAACTTTGAAAACCAAAAGGCAAAGGGAGGTCTCTCTCCGGGACCACGGGGTCAATTTATGTCGCCCTTCGCCGCGTCGGAGGTTTGTTTTCAACGTTTTACACAATTAAGCCCCGTTTTAGTAAATTTATAATGAGTGAAAATCGTGAAAGTTTAAATAATTATTTGAATACGTTCTGGTTGTGGTGAAAACGGATAGGTCATGGTGCTTTGGGGCAATACACTTTGTTGAATACTAATACGTAATTGTTTGAGAGGGTGGTTGCGATCCCCGGTCCGACACATTTATGGTCAAATGAAATTGTTGGTGGCAATATAAATAAATAATAAATAAATAAATCCTATTATAATAATTAGTTTTGTTGTCATATCATCCTCTTGTTAGATGCACCGCCTCCACGACGAATCTTTGTAAAATTGGTACCATATAATTTAAACTTTCGTGAGACATACTGATATTAAATTGCAACGGTTAACACTCACGTATTTTTATCACAATAGGCGTGACATGTTAATAGGCGTGGCCTATTGTGATAAAAATACGTGAGTGTTAACCGTTGCAATTTAATAAAATTGGTACCTTTAGATAATGTCTATGAAATTTCACGAATGTTAACAATGATATCTTCCGTACTTGTCGTATCGTGTGTATCGACACATACAAGATATCATATTCTGCAGTTGAGATATTTATAAACGTACACTTAAAACCGGCGGAATAACAGTAACTTTATTGAATATAAATGTCCTTCTTTGTACCGTTATGCTGCAAATACATCAAATAATTATTATGAGCAGTAAATCTCGGTTTGTTCCAGTGTTCCATTTCTCGAGACAACAACAAGCCTTAACCAGCTACATTAAAATCTATTGACAGACTATTCGATGACAATAATTCGTATGTTATTTACTAAGGTACCCAGTTATTTACCAAGGTTTAGTCTTGTAAAAGTTGTAAAATGGTAAGTTATTATAACTTGCATGGAGAATCGTAAATTGTTATTTAGATCTCTCTGGTTATGCGAGCTATCTCAGTTTATTAGCGCGTATTTAAGCGCGGTACAGACCCCTTGGTTGCCATTACAGCTTTCAATTTAAGTGTTAGTTAGAAAATATTGTTTAAGTAGTAAATTATAAAGATTGGTTGTTGTTGTTGATGCTGAGTCCCGAACCTATTGTCATGTGTACTTACGAGTAGTTAATATACTTAGACCGGGTTACTCACGTCTATAAAGTCGAAAATAGCTCGACATGTTTCGGGACGGTCCGCGCCCCATAATCATGAGTATGAGTAAGTTTATAGACGTGAGTAACCCGGTCTAAGTATATTAATATGTCTAATACTCACGGGAGTTTTCTATTTAAAATGTGTACTTAGTTGTAATGTTATCCCGATTTGTTTTTCACTTTTCCTCTTCGTATTTTGTGTTTATGTTATTTCTTGAGTCTTTTCTTTGTGATCGTGTACCTACTTACTTATTATTAATAACGGCAGTAAATTATTATTTTTTTGTTCAGTTACAACTTGGTCAGAAAAATACTTCAAAGTATTCGCACTCTATTACGTTGCCGATGTAAAGTAGTAGAGTGCGACCACGCTAACTTTACAGTCATTTGGCACACTTGGCAGTGACATTGTATGAACATGCTGTAGTTCATGTAAAACTTGGCTGGAAGACTTAATAGCGTGGTCCAACTTTGTTATTTTGAATGCCATATCCACAACAATGTCACTGAACTTTAACAAATCATTTTAACTAATATTCAAAACGGGATAGAGTCAGTCTATGCTAAGTTTCCTAGATTGTGATAGCACAGACTGTGAAAGTGTTAAGGAAACGTCATAATTTCATAGAAGTTTGACGTTTAAAATAACACTTTCAAGTTTGACAGTTCATTTGCTCGGCCGAGATAACGTGGTTTGACTCTAATTACCATGTATGTATGTATTGAGCACCCGATGCTCCGTGAACATGGCGCTTGCAACAATGTTGAAATATCGGGTGCTCAATAAAACAAACATACATGGTAATGATCCCGTTATGAATATTAGTTATAATGCAAATGACCATATTAGTTTAAAATCGTTTTAACAAATCAGTCTACCAGAACTTTATAATAAAGAATATTTTGGTGTATTGTCTACAAAATCTATATAAATGGGACAAATAGTACAAGTAGCTTTAGTTAGTAACTAATTACAAAGGCAATTTAACTTAATAATTCACCAACTGAGTATGTAGTTTCTTGTAAAAACACAACTGCTCAACTTAAAATCTACAAAATTTCTAGTATGAGATATATCTAACATTCAAAACAGCCCACTTACTGTGTTGGGTTTTGGAGCAACTAGCATTTCCCTTTTTTCCTTAAAGCGGTCAGGACAGTGATTTTTTGATATTACAGTAGAGAGAGAGTCGATATTGCGGTTGTGACACCTTTAGACTTCACGTTTTTAAGCGTCGATAGCAAGGGGGTGTCTACTATTAGGCCTTGTCCATCGAAGTGTTCATCGAAATTTTAAGATGTTTCTAATTTAAAATAATCTGACGTGAGATTCTAAACCTCTTCAAAATATTTTTTTTGGAAAATCAATATTGCCCTAGTTTAACCGATCCCTGATGAGTCATACATGCCAAATACCTACTTTTACTTCCATTGCTTTTTACGCGAATAACAGGTCCCTGTCATTAAAAAGTTGAAATAAGCTAACGGTGAATAAGACTGGGTGATATAAGCAAACATTTAGGTGCCAACTGAAGCTTTGCGAATTCGTACTATGCTGTTATGTTGATGGCTTCTACTTCCCCGTATGTATGATCTCGCATGAATATGGAACCAGCCGGTCAGCAACCTTCATCTAATGACACGTTAATGCGCTTAGACGACCACCGGATGCCTTGGGTAACAGTAAAATACGGATAAAACTTTGCCCACTGTTTCTGATGCCTTTTTTCCTCACGGTCCGTTTACTCTGAATGCATAGGCAATGAGTCAGTCAACCAGTACTCTATTAACTATAATTTTATCTTGAACGATAGTTAAGGTTAATTATTTTTTAACTTTTTACTACTTTCCTTGTAAATCCGTATAAGGTGGATAATTTGTTCTTTAACAAGCTTATCATTATGTAAAATATCAATTAGTAATAGGAATAGTATAGTTAAGAAACTCAATAACTTAATCCAAGTTAACTTAAAACAATATACATGAATATAAGAATACATGAAAATTTGTACAATTCACAGACGTGAATACCTTACCAGAAGTCCACGTTTCACGATAATTTAAATTCAACCAAAAAAACTGGTGTGTTAAGCATTTATTTTTTTAAATGCAGTAGTAGTCTATCAGTCCCGTCACAAATTATTCTCAATCAAACAATTAAATTCTACCTACCCACAATCGCATGTCACATGAAGAGAAGGTTTGTTTACAATTCATAGTTGTTATATTATTTATGATGAAGTTAAAGTTACTTAAAAAATTAACTACAGCGAACTAATTTAATAACATTTAAAAGAGGACAAAACAATTTATTTCATAATAAAAAAATAAAAACTTACCAGTTGCAAATATATTAAAAAGTTCTTTAAACACATTTTCAATATTAATTAATAACAATTGCACCAGTAATAATGATAATTAAATCGAGTGGCACACTTCTTATATTCGAAATTATGTTTGAATGTGGTATGACACATTCGCGCGTATGGAAGGGCGTGCGGTCGGCGCACTGCCCGCACAAGACAACAAGTGTGGTGTTCACTATAACGGGAGTTCGGCCAGGCAGCTCGGCAGGAGTCTTCGGTGCGGGTGCCTATGCCTACTTCGCCTCCACAGCGGTAGCTCTCTCTTCGATTTGAATTGATTACTGCGCCATCTATCCGCAAATTCGAAAACTGATGCGTCCGGCTGAAATTACCGATTATATTTTACCGGTTTTTGTTATGGCCGAAATACAACACTACTTTCGAAACAAACATGGCCGCATGGCCCGGTGACAGTAGCGGATCCGATAACCGCACTCAAAACAATAAATTATCTACCTTCCTAAATGCAAAATTTAATTTAAACATCGATAGTGAAGGTAACTACGTGTGTGAAGTGCCAGAACTTAAATATGCTAAGGAAGTAATTCAAAACGACGTTACATCAAAATGTGGGAGATCGGACAATTATGAAGAATTGTTGCCGTAAGTTATTTTATAAACTTTCTCAGATCAAACGCTCAAATGTCTTCCCATAACAAGATTTTCTTCCTAGCGCTTTACCGCCTTTTGTTTGGGTGTCTCATTATTCAATCAGCTGTTTGTCAATATATACTCGTCTCGCTCGCACTTGTGCAATGTCATATCTCGGGCCTTTTTCGACATTTTCAATTTTGGGCATGCTATTTTGGTCCATTACCATCCTACACGATACTAATATCCTAAAGTATGTTGTGTGAGCTTTTCGCTTATGATATGAATAAGGAGCTTTGGTTACAATTTTTTATATATTTCAATCTAACCTTTAGCCCACAAAGATAATGAAATTTTTGTGGTTTAGATAACTTAGCAAAACACGGAAGTCCCGGTAGATAGAAGACAAAATTCGAGTAAATTGATGAGCTATTTAAATTGAATTTTTACTAAGAAATTTTTATATACTTCATATTTTATATACTTTATACCACCACACCTTTAAAAAACATCAAAGATTAGGTATGTGTTTAAACAAAAATCTTAACTATTCACTCTCAAAGTTACACGGCATTGTACTTAGATAAATGTTTTTATAGTAGTAGCTATCCAATACAAAACTTAGCTAAGAAAAATAAAATAAGATTATTTTATTTTATGCAACCTATTGAAATAACCAAAGACAATATTGATTGGAAAGATTTTTTGATGCTTTTAATTTAGGATTTCACATGCCCTGTGATGATTCATATGTTACTTTGTAGCTAAAATCTGTATTATTATTTAGACTACCAAAGAGTATTGAGGATCTTGGTGGTCAGTAAAACCTTTGATAATCCTGTTAAGTTAAAAATATGAATATCATATAAAAATATTACAATTTAGGTATTGCAACCTTGCCAAAATGTGGTCCTCAGAGTTTGATCTAAGTGAGTATGCAGCGCTGGAAACTCATTCGATAAACAGGAAGCTATCCTGAGTTCACCAACTGAAAAGGCACCTGCATACTGTGCTTATATTCAATGCAGGGGAGCAATAGTTTAGCATTCTTAGCTTGCTCTTTTGTTCTTAGCGTTTTCAGCGTTCTGACCATAAATTATGGTTAAATTACCAATTTAAAAAATCAAATGAAAATTTTAATGCTTATAGGTATAGTTGCATGTTGAAACTTAAAGAAAGCTACTAGTTTCTACTAGTCATCTCAGTTTCTACTAGAACCTTAGATGAGGGATATTGAACTCTATACTGTACAACATGTTCAATGCGCCAGGTGAATTGGTAACGTAGCAATAAAATTACTAGTTGTAGATGTTATACCTAAACCAAAACAAAAACATCACTACACTACACAGTACTACCGTCACCATCAGATATATCGAGGCGCCCAAGTTTCTCACAAATTTCAAAGCGATATACTAGTTTTTTGGGGTAATGAGTAATAGGACTGGACTCTAATTGTCAGTCGACTCGAATAATAAAAATATGATTGTTCAGATATTTGTTGACACTTTGAGTGCTCCAATATATCTGATGGCGACTGTAAGTCCTTACTGAATACAATTACTTTTGTTAACTGAGGTACCTACTTGAAGGAAATAAATAGTGATAAGCTTCAGTGTGATTGACACTTTCCAAGGACCTAATGCCTATAAGATCAAAATTCAATTCAGAGTGAAGAATAAATGTTTTCTAAGAATAAAGACAAATTAAGTTGTTTTACAGAAAGTTTGAAAATAGGTTGATGTTCGTTTATTTTCGACCAACACTTTATCGGGTGGGACACTGCTGTGTTAAGTTGCACTGCGTTTCGTTTTGTCATATTATGACCCGTATGTATACATATAAGCTATTGGATAAGACGAATACATCAAACAGAATACACTAACATAATAATGTAAAACGAAACATAAAATAAAAATGATCTGCTTTAGTTACTTGTTTTATCCCAATGCACTAAATGGGGCTACCGTATTGTCGCTCACCAGGCGGCGCCACTCATTCGTGGGAATTGTGTCAAAATGAAAGAACTGTGAAAGTGACATTTATAAGCTTCTCTCCAGACCCAAGTTCCAGCCGGCTTAATTGTTGCAGTAATTATATGTAGCATTGACTACAAAAAAAGTAGGAATCTACTGAATAATGTATTTCTGGGGAAAATGAAATTAAACACTTTAGAACGGATTAATCGCGTTTATTAACACCATGATCCTACGTTTCGAGCCCTTTACAGCACTCGTTTTCACAGGGTTAAGATGATGACTGAGAGAATGCGAATTCTCCCCGTCAATCAAAAAAGTTACTTAGTTAGTTAGTTAGTGTTTAATTTCAATGAATAACAATCGCGGTAACAGAAGACAATAAAATGAAATTAATTTACATATTTAAGAACGGGTTCCAGTGGGATGTTCGTTTGCAAAAATAGCACACCTCAGTCTGACTTCTGATATATTATTATATTGTAGGTATAGATAGATTAACAGATGTTACCAACAAGTTTTGTGATCTCCCTCTCCCCCTCCCAGCTCCCACAAATATTAATAAATTACAAATATGATACAATAGACGCTAACGCGTGGTTACACCATGAACATGGCGCTTGTAACAGTGCCGAAATATCGGGAGCTCATAAGGACAAATATACATGTTTAATATCTCGTTTTAAATAGTTTTGCATATTAATTACGAAAAAAAAATATTTGTCCTATATTTTGGAAATAATCTAGTAAGTGTGTTCGGGAATGCTTGAGCGTGGTCGTTCTCACCCGGCGCGAATGCCGAAATCGACCGCGGTCTAGCATACCCAAACACAGCATACAAACACCGCAGGCGACGGGTCAGAGCGACCCACTGTACTGAATAACAGGGCCGTGCGTGAGCGCACGCGGCAACATGTTTATTATAATGTCGAGGGTATCAGCTAGAAGAATCACAGAACATTTCGCAGTCCGCTTTTTTTGCAAACGAACACCCCATTGGAGCCTGCTTTTTTATAAGAAAACTAGCGAGACGCCCTGGCTTCGCACGGGTTATTATTATACATATAAACCTTCCTCTTGAATCACTCTATCTATTTAAAAAAGCTGCATCAAGATCAGTTGCGTAGTATTAAAGATTTAAGCATACATTACATTATTACCTACAGACAGCGACTTTCTTTTATACTATGTAGCGATACTATCACTGTAAATAAAAATCTTATCTATTGTATGTAATCTATAGGTATGTAGGCAGTTTTTTATCATCATTCCCCAAAGATACATTTAGGGTTTTAATAATCTATTCCTTATTGACATGCCTCCTTACAGCCAAAATGAGACGGAGAAAAAAAACGAAACCGACGCGGATAAGAAGAGAAAATCAGAAGACAATGCTCGGTACAAGTGCGAATATGATGGGTGCGAGAGGACTTACAGCACGGTGGGAAATCTTCGCACACACATGAAAACACACAAAGGTAATGTGAAATCTTAAGGGTTAGTTTCGAAAATAGCTCAACATTTTTCCAATCAATCCGTGATCCTTAGTCATGAGATGCGCTCGCAACGGTTGTTTTCCGTCTTCGGCGAAGATATCTGTAGTGTAGGTGTATAAATGATATATAATCAATCGACGAGAGCGTTCATTGAACCATAGCATATAATAGTTCTCAAGAACAAATATTTATCCCTTTTGAATACTACGCGAAAACATTTGACGCTCGGCCCCCCATCTCCTGTACAAAAGCCAGTTTTTTTTACGATTAGTAATATTGTGAGACGCTCTTAATAGCTGTCGGAATAAGATTGTGACAGATATTTGCAGTGCGATCCTCCTAGCGGCGTACAGGGTGCGTAGCCAAGATGCCAATCGCTCACGCTCAGTCGCTAACGAAACGCAACTCTCATTGTCACACTAATAAGGAAGAGTGATAGAGAGAGGTAGCTACGATACGTTAGTAAGCGTGAGCGATTGGCATCTTGGCTACGCACGCTGGTGACTACGTAGATTAAGGACACACACTTCGAATAACATGTCTTTTAATTTACAGGTGAATACAGGTTTAAATGTTCCATGGCGTCATGTAACAAAGCATTTCTCACGTCATACAGTTTGAAGATTCACGTTCGGGCGCACACGAAGTCTAAGCCGTTCGCGTGCACTATCGGGGGCTGCAGGAAAGCATTTAATACACTATACAGGTAATTATAGCTCAGAACTTATAGAATAAGATCTCCAATCTATGCCCCATCGGCCTAATTAACGCCCGGACTTCGAATTTGGCCCGCGAAAAGGATGCGGCAGAAAAAAAGGCCAAGCAAACTGGTAGATACTTAATGGTATCAGGAAAGTTGAAAGTCAGGTAAAATGATTTTGAAACTCCTGGTTTAGAACTTAAGGTTTGGTTCGTGTCTTTGTAAGTACTAAAGTAAGGTGAAGACGTTTGCGTGGAGCTATAAGGAAAAAAAAGTTCCGGTCTAAAGCAAAATATATGTTTTACTCAATTGCTGTGGCATTACGCTGTGGCCTCCCCACAACAGTTAACTTAAGCCTACTGATGCTGCAACAATCATCTGTAAAAGATGATGTGGCCGGTATGTTTATTATTTTTGATTTTCTCGCACAATGTAAATGTTTTCCAATGGCTTCCATTTAGAGGGAGCCCGTTTTGCGAAAATCGTAGGATCTGTTAAAATCTGGCACGAACTTTGGTTATCAATCATCTGTCCGATTCGGAATGTATCTAGTAAAATGTACTGTGTTCCTTAAAAAAGATACAAAAAATACTCCACTCTAAATCACGATTTTACCCAACAAGTATCACAACAGAATTCCAATAATGACAAAATAACATTTAAACCCACAAATCACCAGAGTTTACGCCCGTTTGGAACTTGGCCAACGAACATTCGTACCAACAAATAGTCAATGTTTCCAGTTTAATCCTTTAAGGTCGTAAACGTTGTGTTATTTCCCGAAAGATTCTTTCAATATTACTTATATTAATTATTATATCTTAATTCCAGCTTTTTAATATAAGTATTTCATTTTTATCGCGCTTCACTACACCTAACTGGAGGGAGACATTTTTTTCGATATTACTCGACCGTCAGATTGAATCATATTTATTTTAAGTATATTTTCGTACGTGACTCAGATGTCAAGGATGTGTTTAGATACGTTCGTCTCGCTGAATCTTTCGTATGGCCACTTTCTTTTGTTTTGCGTAATAGTTAAATGGCCTGAATAGTTTGTTTTTATATTATTACAATACTACAAAATTGTATTCTGACTTGTACCTAAAACTTATCAATGAGTTTTTCGGAACTTATGTACAGATAACCAATTGGAACCCTAGGCCATTGTAGAACTATGTCATAGTGACGGTATAAATCAGATTGTAAGAAATCTCTTGCCGCTTGTCATTTTGACATGGTTCTGGAGTGGCCTAGGGTTCCAATTGGTTGATTGTACGTACGAAATACCATTTAACGTTTATCAAACGCTTTTCTCTGATGGCAGTCGCTTTCGAAAAACTAGCGTCTACTACTACTACTCCTACTCTCTACTACTACTACTCCTAGTAGTTCTACTATTACTAGCGTTAGGCATAGGCCTAATCATGGGTTTACGTTGTCAAAGCAGACCCTTAGGCGCCCTGAGCAGTGGTATACCAGGAAAAGTCTAAAAAGATAAAAGTTTTGTAGCCATGGAAGTGTTTTCATTTCGAGATAAACCTTTTGATTGAGAAAAACCTCCTGTAAAAGACGTGTAACCATTTTCGCATATAAATCATAAATATGCCCCTTATAGTCTGATCTGTTTAGATACTTCCTTAAACTGACTTAATTTAAAACTTCAGATTGC
Source organism: Lathronympha strigana (assembly GCA_949128165.1). Lineage (NCBI taxonomy): Eukaryota > Metazoa > Arthropoda > Insecta > Lepidoptera > Tortricidae > Lathronympha > Lathronympha strigana. Next base: position 4,510,723 of record OX421907.1, on the reverse strand, counting down.
GAGCTCACCAACGCTTGCACAGTGGCGACACCTTCAACTGCCAGGCGGAGGGCTGCACTAAATTCTTCACCACACACAGCGATCTCAAGAAACACATACGCACACACACACAGGAGCGACCTTACAAGTAAGGCAAACTGTCAAAAGCCAAGCATAGATAATAAAAAAGTCTAGGGATATCGACGATATGTATGGGATGCGAAGTGGATTTGCGACTCTGCCAAATTATCGGTTTGAATCGCGCCCCTGAGGGTTTACTGCGTTGCGAAAGATTTACTTACCTCTTTGTTATGCTTACGTATATGTATGAAAATGTAAGTGTTGAAGGTAGTTCGCGGTTTGTGGTAGGTAGGCCTTTGGAATAGGAACGGATCGAGATGGCCCAAAATGTGTGATTATACAGGCTGTCCCATAAATGACACGTCACAGTGACACTGGAGTTAGACCAGGTCAAGAGGTACCAAACCAACTTGACATGACCCCAGTAAAAGTGGCACGGTTATTGAGTTATTGTCGAATTAAAGTTTTTCATAAATTTTGACCGTTTTTTAACATTAATAGTGCCAGTGTGCACTCGGAAAGGTGTCAAGGTTAGTTTTTTATGTGTACGGTAGTACCATGAATTGTTAATTAAGGTTACAGAAATGGTATTTTATCCAAAACATAAGAAAAAAAAAAACTAGTTTGACCTTGAATTAATTCACAGCGAAACATTAATTTCGACTTTAACCACCAGTCGTGAAAAAAAAAACTTGAAAACTAATGAGAAAATATCGTGAAACTATTGAGCATTTTATGCAGATTTCAAAATTGTATACCAATTGTATTCCGAGGTTTTACCGATTACAGTAAAGGGTTTTTCAAAAAAGGAGTTTACAAGATTTTAATGGGTCGGTAACGCGCATGTGACCCCCTGGAGTTGCAGGCGTCCATAGGCTACGGTGACCGCTTTCCATCAGGCGGGCCGTATGCTTGTTTGCCACCGTCGCGGTATAAAAAATGTTCGTCCTTCTCGTAAGTCTGGCAGCTCCTGCGGACCACTAATGCACAAAAGAAGTATCCACCTCGGTAGGCACGAACTGCAACCCTGTGAGATACACAACATTACAGCCCAAAGAATTTGGAACTTTCTGGACTCAACGGGAATCAGTAATGAATTATAAAGGGCTGCCACAATAGATCATAACTGGTCGACACGGCATCTTCACTAGCCCAAAACAACAATAATAAATAAATAAGTCTGGCAGCGTCTATGTTAAACAAATGCAAACGCTCGATGATTTGCCGGACGCGTTGCTGGACGCTTTAATGAGACTGTAATTAAAGTTTGGCAACCCAAGTTTGTATGCCTCCCTGTTTTCACTCTAAAAAAAGGAAGGCATATAATTTAAAAATTCTACTGTCAGACTTGCTTTGCCAGACTATAACCACAGCGTAGGGATGTATTCCATACAGTGAGGTAACTTCATACACGGCCAGCGGCTCGGCTCGGTGGTCGTGCTGAGGCTCAGGGTTGTCAAAAACTATGCGAAAGATATTACAGTCTGATTGGCAAACAAATTTTCATTTTACATCCCTTAAAATAGACCGCCGAATTTGTATGAAAATTCGGCGGCATTTCCTCCCCGCCTCCTTCCCCGCGCGCCCCCCATCGATGACCCAGAAATCGGCGGAGTTCACCCACTGTATAGAATACATCCTTACGCTGTGCTATAACTATTTGTGATTTTGTAATATATTTACTCTTCGTCTTCTCCGATATTGTGGTGAAACGCATAATTCCCGTTACAGATGCTTGCGGGCGGGCTGCGGCAAGTCGTTCACGGCGTCGCACCATCTCAAGGCGCACCAGCGCACGCACCAGCGCCCCGCCGCGGCCCCCGCCGCCGCCGCCGCCCCCGCCCCGCCACAGCCCGCACGAGGCACGCCTCCCCCTACTCAGGTACGTATCACAAAGGCTAAGCTGGCAAACTGATCCAAATTCTATCGGCTCGACTTTATTGTTGTGCCAACAAGAGTGTGCCTAGATCATTTTGAACACCCCACTCGCTCAGCTACTTTTGCTATTACAATTATTTACTGTACAGTCAAGTGTAAAAATATGGGTTACTCAAAAATATGTCCCATGGCATTTTATTCCATTGTAATAAGAGCGTAGTACCATATTTATGAGACGAAGTGATCTCCACTAGATGAACTACTTGTCGGAATCCTCGCGCCTAGGCTATGGGCCCTAGAAAACCCTAGATTTTCCTGAAGCTACCTTCTCACCACTATACTGCTAAAACTTTACTTTTTATTTGTTTTTTAATTTTAGATTGTGTTTTATGTAATGATTTTATTTAATGGAAATGTATGTTTTATGTGTTTTTTTTAGTCTTAAGTTTATATGGATCCATTGATATCTGAAATAAATGTTTAAATAAATAAATAAAACAAACAAATTAATTATTCCAGATCGAAACAGAGTCGTTTCTAAAAGTTTCCTCCGTGAAACCTCAACCAACTGACGCCATGAACTGGGAGGGGCTCCTGGAGTCTTTCGGCCGCTTCAGCACCGCCTCCTGCGACGGCGCCCCCCCTGCCGACCCCCTCCCCCTCCCCCCCGGCCCCGCACCCGACATCACTGACCTACTCTTTGACAACGCCACTAACCCCTCTAACTTAGACTACGACCTTAACCTAGACTCTTACGACGACAAAAAGAAGGACGACTCCTGGACTAATCTACAGTCTCTCCAGTTAGGGATAGATGACAGCAGAATCGAAAGAAAAAGGAAAGCTATGCAGCTTGCTCTAGCAAACGAAATCGAAGTGCAAGCGCCGTGGATCGATGTGAGCGCCTTAGCCGCCTCGATCTCGGAAACTCCAGTCAGCATTAAAGAGAAAACTCCCGAGAGCATATTCACTATGGCGACTTTCGTACCCACACACATGCAGAGCTATATAGACTTGAATCCCGAAACAGCTAACGTTATAACGCAGAGCGCCTTCGATTTGGCTTCCCCCAACATTTTGGACGTAACGGACAAAGTGTTTAACGATAGCGAGCTGGTCTCCAATCTGTCTTCAACAGAAATCGAGCAGGATCTTGAAAATTTCTTAAAAGAAGACAGATCTTTGAACACTCCGCCGCCCTGCAGAGTTCATCAAAACATCGAAATAAACCCGGCCAATTCGGTACTCTTCAACTCTGACTTGGATTTAGAAGACACGCTGTTCTTTGACAATGAACCGTTGTCGGACATGTACGTTGTTAGAACCGAGAACATATTTGGGAAAGAAATAGCGAAGAGGAACGCACTGGCCCAACTCGCCGTTGATGCAGGTATTTGCTGTTGCATGACGTGCGAGTGCGATCCGGAATTGGGAGAATGTAGTGGCGGTTGTCAACCCAAAGAACCCGAACCTGCGTCAGTACCAGAACCAATAGAACCGGGACCGACAACAGGGAAGGGTAAATGCCCCGTAGATGCGTGCGATTGCCACGAAGATTGCCAATGCGATCATGAAGCTATGAAATGCGCCATCGGCTGCGGAAAAGCTACAGAGAGGAAACACAATACATTTTTAGATTACCACCGAAGACACAAAATGACCAGCTTAGAAGAATTAGGAGTGTACACCATCCATGAAGAAGATCTACCGACGAGTACATTAATTAAGCAATTGTCCTGTTCATGTGAAGAAGCTACGTCTTCTTATGATATTAATAAGAATTTCGAAGATATTTCAGAATTTGATAACCGGAAAACATCTTGTTGTCAAGGTAAGAAGGAAAGCTGCAAGGAGACTCAAACTTCAGAAGGGAAAGAATCCACTTGTCAGAGCAAGAAAACTTGCCAAAGCAAAAGAGAATCTACATGTGAAAAGAAAACAGAAGCGTGTCAAGGTAATAACCAGAGTAAAAAACAATCTACTAGCAAAGGCAAACAAGGTAAGAAAGAGTCTGGTCAGCCAGAGAAACAGTCTTGTAAGGGCAAAAAAGATTCTTCCAAGGGTCTAAAGAATTCCAGTTGCAATAAACAATGTTCCAGCACTGGAAGTTGCTCCAATAATTCTTCTGATAAATGTTGTGTGACTATTTGCATTAAAAAACTAGAAGCGTTCAAACAGTTCCTATCGGACCATGAACTGCTGGGTGCCTTAAAAGCGCATAATTTGGATTTGACAAGTATGTGATGCATTTAATTTTAAGAACACTGAGTGTTGCCGACCCTTCTCGCTTTTTAACAATGAAAATAGATTATAGATTACATGAACAAACGTTTTCACCACATATTAGTTACAGAATTTTAATTATAAAGAGGTGAAACACTACTGATTCATTAGACTGTTAGCAACCTGTTCAAAATCCAGACTTGTATTAGTAGTTTTGAGCATAGACAACGGGAGCATTTTCAATAAATAAATGTGTTTGCGGAGGTTGTATAGCTATTCGTGCGGTTACGTAGTAATAGACTTGTCCTCAGCATAGATAACTGGAGTAAGCTTGTCTGAAATTTTCCATACAAAATATTCTGTCAATTTTTGCGGCGAAGGGGACGTCTATTGTGCACGTTTTTGTATGTGATGAGATTAAATTATATTGAAAGCCTACTCCTATTTTCTATGCTCGCGCTCTAAAAAGTTACTATATCAAGATGAGTTTTTGAGAACAGAAGTTTTTTTTTAACGAAATCAACGCCACCGCGAATCACTATTTAATTTTTCTTTGAAAATAAAATGACCGTATTAAGTAATGCTGAATACTCGAAAGTCACAAAAACACTTTAAAGTTTTATGTAAGTAAATCAATGAATTTATAAATTGTGTGATATAAGTGCAAAAATATCCAAATACAGGTTTTTCAGGTATTTATTTAGTATAGTAATCGCCAAACATGTGCCAAAAACTTTGTTTCATGTTTTGTAAAGTACATAAATTATTGTTGTTATATATTTGTGCTTTATATAGGTACACGATATTTTTTAAATATATATTTATTATAGTTATATCTTGTTATTCATGGAACAATTATTTACAAATATATCTTAATGTTCTCAATTTATCCAGGAAAACGGTGCCTTAAGTGTTTTTACTGTACTTAATTGTTGTGGTTTAAAAATATACTGTGTTGGATTTACGAAATTTTAATATAAGTAAGTATAACAAGCAATAATGCCATAACTCTAGTCTTTGTAAAAAATAAACGCTTTTTAGAAATGTTTGTCTTTTATTTATGAATACATTGGGTAAGCGTACAAAGTTAATACCTACTACTTTCTAATTTAACATAGAGATCAAATATAATACAATTAAGTATTGAGATTCAACTTTTTCTAGCTGATACTGTTAAAAAATTCCGAGTATAAATCTCGGGTCATGTGAACGAACTTATATTTTTATAGATACTTACTTACCTACATAAAAACTTACATTAGAGGTACTTATTGCGTTTAAAATTGCATGGGCAGTTTATGAATGAATTAATTCATAAATTGCCCATGCACTTTTGAACGCGTGTGTACTTACAAAAAATCTCATTAGGGTATGCCACTTTCCATTCCTTTTTCAGAATTAAGTCAGCTAACTTCGGGCTAGTTTGCTGACCTTGGTTGGCACAAGTGGCCCACAGAATACGTATGTCATGTCAAATTGTGTGCTATAATTTTTTCTTGACAAAGTAAGTCTTTTAAAAGTCCACTAAAATGTCTTGTAAATGTATCACTTATACTCAATTAGAACCTGACTTCTTGTGTATAAAATTTGGAAGTTCAATCATTAAAGATGATGTGTCAGAGGATTTCAATCGAAACTGAAGTAACATAACTAAAACAAGTAATAGTTTGTAATAAAGTAATTACTTATACTAATCGCTAACAATTGTAACATGACAAAACGGAAACTTAATCTGAACTTCTTACACAGCTGTTTTTTGTGGAAACTATTCATTTTAGAAAAATAAGAGAGCATTCTAAATCCATTCTATCTAATATATTACTTAATATTATAAATGGAAAAGTGTGTGTCTGTTTGTTTCTCCATCTTTCACGGCAAAACGGAGCGGCGAATTGTCGTGATTTTATTGAAGGGATGGAGCGTGAAAGCTAGTAACTAACTAGATTATTTTGATCAAAGTTACCCAACAAAGAGGTTTTTGCCCTCTGTGGGGTTAGATAAGGAAACCCTGAACACTACAGATATAACTCGCAAACACTTGCTTAGCCTGTAAGACAGACATTAGGATGATAGCACCAGTAATGAACAAGGACCAATGATGTACATTAAACCTTATGCTAATGACCATCATCAGTTGTTCCCACCATGCTAAGGATTGTGACTTCATGTCATTCTCTTGCAGACCAGATTCATCCATAGGTTTCTCTCTTGGGAAATGCATTGTCTCACGCAGATTTAATTGCATGGGTGCACTGCACCACCTAGTAGGGGGAGGGACCCTCGGTCTCTCGCCTTCAACTTTTCCTGTTATTATGACTCTAGGCTTTCTGGGGAATGTCGAGAGAGATGCCCGAAGAACATAAGAAGCTGGTCCTGGCACATTGTTCACAACCGGCGTATAATTAATGACATTATGAGTATGTAGTCTATTTTGTGGTAATCAATTGAATTAAGATTGCATGTCAGCTTAATATCCAAAACTAACACTCTCATCCTAATTATATAGAATTTTGTTTTATTGGTTTAGAATTTAAAATAAATTTAAACAACTAAATTTCAACAAATGCGAACTTTTTATACCAAATTCTTGTAGCTATACCGCCGAATTAACACAAAAATTCAACCAACTAGCACCAAACATTAAAATCCTTGACAAAAGTAACCTGTTCCTCTTAGGGTCTCCCATCTTCGAGGAAAGTTTTTCAGATTTAATTCAAAATTCTGTATCAAAATTCCAAAATCATTCACATCGATTGTTAGAAATTAAGTCACATTATGCCCTAAGTATTATAAAATATTGCCTTTTTGTTCCTAAATTAATGTATGTGCTACGCTGCTGTTCCCTTTGGAAAAATCAAAATCTTTTGTCACAATTAGATGCTCTAATTAAAAGTAATTTAGAATCGGTTCTGAATATTCAGCTAAGCGAGCAGTCCTGGACCCAAGCATCCCTTCCCATCCGGTACGGTGGGTTAGGGATCCGCAAAATTTCGAGTGTCGCGTTACCAGCCTTTTTGTCGTCAGCCCACAGCTCATTCAGTCTCATAGGAAAAATCCTACGCTCAAACTGTGAGACCTCGGGCTTGGCTGACGCCAAAAATGCTTGGTCAATTGCTTGTCCTGGTCAAAATTTTCCTGAACATCCAAAATCTCAAAGGAGCTGGGACGACATTGCCTGTAAATTGACCCTATCCTCTCTTGTCACCCAATCCAGCACGGAGGGGCAAGCCAGACTCCTAGCTGTAAGTACCAAAGAAGCTGGGTACTGGCTCCGAGCACACCCCTCCCCAAACACTGGTACCTTTTTAGATCCTAAAACATTACAAATTTCAGTTAGCCTTCACCTCGGGGTCCCGGTCTGCGCCCCACATCGTTGCCCCTGCGGAACCGATGTTGACCGTCTTGGGCACCACGGTCTTTCCTGCCAAAAAAGCGCGGGCCGCTTCTCGAGACATGCTGCCCTAAATGACATAATCCGCCGGTCTCTTGCGTCGGTTGGTGTGCCGGCTCTATTAGAGCCGACCGGCATATCCAGAACTGACGGCAAGAGGCCGGATGGTATGTCTCTGGTTCCGTGGAGTTTGGGACGGGTACTGGTGTGGGATGCAACCTGTGTAGACACACTAGCCCCGTCTCATCTCCACCGAACCTCTGCGAGGGCAGCGGCAGCGGCAGAGGCGGCGGAGAAAGCAAAGGTGGGAAAGTACAGTGGTCTCGGCGCCGAATATAATTTTGTTCCTTTCGGCGTCGAGACCTTTGGTCCGTGGGGCCCTAGCGCTCTGAGTTTCTTCAAAGACCTATCGAAGAGACTCAGAGACGCCACAGGAGACCCAAGAGCTGGCAGCTTCCTCGCTCAACGGATAAGTCTTGCAATCCAGCGAGGAAATGTTGCCAGCGTCCTCGGTACCATGCCGCAGGGGCCTGTTTTAGATTTATTTTAGTTTTTATTTAGTTTTATTTTAGTTTTTATCTAGTTTTATTTTAGTTTTTAGTTTAGTTACGCTTATAAATTTAAATTTGTGTGTTTTAGTTTTAGTTTATTACAATAAAGTTTATGAATTTTGTTTTGAATTCATTAATAAACAACATCTAGCTCTGCATTGCCTACCCATGATGGAATGTACCATGTACCAAAACTGTCTTTTCCTCTTATATAAATAACTTAACATTATATCAAGGGTCTTCAACTTACGGTCATATGCATGCCAATCAGGCCATGGGGGTTTTATAGGGTGCATGCTAACAGCTGTACTAGTTTTTTTTCATCAATTTTTTTTTACAAACAAGTTGTGACCATAAATTCAAAAGGTTAAAGACCCAGCATATTATACTAAGCTACAGGCCAAACTAGGTTCTATTAAATCCAGCTGTTTTAATTTAAAACTAGCGTCGCTTCTTCTTATCATGCCGTCGTAGGCGAGACATTGTGGCTCGGTGTCCTGGGGATGACTGTTCAGAACTGCATTCGTCACTATCCGTAAGTGGCTGAAAAGTTATACAAAAAAAATATTATAATGTGCATAAAAAAAGTCCTTTGACTGATCTCCCTGATCCTATGAGTTCTTGATGGGATCTTGCAATACAAAAACAAGCACTAGAAGTCTTAGAAGGTTATTTAACTTACATTCGCCTTTTCTGTAGTATTTAATAATAATAAGGAATCTGCTTCAGAATTTTCGAATTTTTTTAATTTTGAACACATTGAAATTTAAAGCAATGCATTCATACAATGCCTATACACTAAACAAGAATAATTATGGTACCTTCTCATAGAAAATCGGCTCACACTGCTCGTCGGTTAAAGTAATACAGGCCAGTAGACACATAAATTGAAATGCTGCACCTAGGTATAAACCAAATCTTATCACTGCGTTTATCAAGTCTTCGGAGAAAATCTCCATAGGAATCATCATCAATTTCTGACTTAGAAACGATCAATAAATGTTTCACGGCGAAGTATCACGAGCACACTTCCTTAAATGTATGCCGGTTACTTAGAGAAACAATTTTAATTTATTGTTTAGTTATTTTTTTCTTATTTATACTCTTAAACTTCGTTCGTCTCGTCTTAGATTCGTTTTCACGATTTTGACATTCTCATATTTCTCCACAACGACCACAACACAATTTGACATTAGCTACTGCAAAGGATATCCGCAGTGTTACCATCACAATGGGAATGGATAGTGATGTTCACGAAAACCGGTAAATTTCGAGTCAACGTGGCAATAATTTTCTATGAGGATATATAATGGGAATATTAATTTTATGAGGACTGAATTGAAAATTAATTACACTTGAATTTGAAATATGTTGGTGCTACGGGTCAACCGCCCTTATAAAATTTTAATATTGCGCCCTTTGTGCCAAGTTGCGCAAATCATATCCAAGTACAAAGTGCAAAGTTGTGTACAAAGTTTATTCTTATAATCGACTTCCAGTCTAGAGCAAGTCTAGAGTCCATCTATGATAAGTTTCCTAGATTTTTAAAGCACAGACTGTGAAAGTGTTAAAGTAAACATTATAATATCATACAGGTTTGACGTTTGAAAATAATACTTTAAAGTTTGACAGTTAAATTGCCTGAGCGCCTACCACGAACGGCGAACGAAAGTATACCTCCCTTTCGCACTTGTGATTTCTCACTCAAGTGCGACAGAGGGGTGAAACTTCGTTCGTGGTTCGTGGTAGGCCTTCTGGACCTATACCACGAAAATGGAACGATTATGGATTTGTATCTCATCATTATTTGTACTACGTGCAGAAACGTTGTCAATGTCTTGGTGTAGCTTTGTACAGTCGAAGAGAGCACTGATCGGTTTAAAGGTCATCAGCACACATTTAGGCACAAAGTAAACTGTTGGTTGCGAGTGTATCTCAAGATACTATTACAATGCGACCAGTTATAACTTAAAAAGCCAAGTTCGTCAGTAGAAAACAGCGCGAAATTCAAAATTTCTATGGACCGGTCAGCCTTTCCCCATACAAATTAAGAATATCGCGCGATTTTTTACTGACAAAGCTCACTTGTGACGGTATAAAAAAAAATTTGGAACCCTAAAAAGCAAATATTCATCTGCTATTCTAAGTAAAAATAGAAAGTGCTGTAAAATATCTAAATCACCACTTTCTTTTTTTTTTTAATGGGAAAGGTAACAAACGAGCAGACGAGCCGCCTGATGGGAAACGGTCATCGCCGCCCATGGACATAAGCAACATCGGAAGAGCCACTCATGCGTTGTTGACCTTTGAGCCTTTTAAAGCCCTGAACACTCGTTTCTTGAAGAACCCCATATCATATCGCAAAGGGAACACCTCAGGAGGTAGGTCGTTCCACATTTTACATGTTCTGGGTAAAAACGAGCGAGAAGCCCGTTTATTCTTGGTGTGCCATATATCTAGGAAATGTGGGTGAACCTTATTCCTTTGGCGGGAGGTGCGATGGTAAAAACGAGACGGAGGCACCATGTCAAAGAGTTCTTCAGAGCATTCCCCATTGTACAGACGATAGAACAGGCACAGAGAGCCAACATCTCTCCGAAGGCTGAGCTGCTCTAAATTGTTAGTAAGATCGGGGTCGTCCACAACACGAACCGCCCGACGCTGGATGGAGTCAAGTGGGAGAAGCTGGTACTGAGGAGCACCAGACCAGAGATGGGAACAGTACTCCATATGCGGTCGAACCTGCGCTTTGTATAACAAAAGACGGTGACTCGGTGTGAAGTACTGTTTCGCTCTGTTGAGCACTCCAAGCTTCTTAGAGGCCAGTTTGGCTTTGTGCTCCAAATGACTCCGAAATTGGACTTCGTTCGTGATTTCGACACCAAGTATCCCGATACTCTTGGAGATGGAGAGAGGGATGCTCTGAAATTTAGGCGATATGGGAAATGGGGTTTTCTTAGCAGAGAACACGCACACTTGTGTCTTACAGGGGTTGAATTGGACGAGGTTGTGAGCGCCCCATTCGGAAACCTGTTCGAGAGTGGTCTCAATTTCAGACACAAGCTGCTTTCTGCACTCCAATACCAGCTCAGGACGGGCATTTGCACGACCCGTATAATAGCTATCAGCCGTGCTGTCATCCGCATAGCAATGAATATTGTTACTTGACAACATATCATTGATATGCAGGAGGAACAGCGTGGGCGACAGTACGGATCCTTGCGGTACACCAGCATTTATGGGCTTGTAGTCGGAGCATATTCCATCCGTAACGACTGAAATGCTACGCCCAGACAGAAAGCTAGCAACCCATGTGCACAATCCCTCGTGAAGCCCGAACGAGGGAAGTTTCGAGAGGAGCGCCTTGTGCCATACCCTATCGAAGGCCTTTGCGATATCTAGGCTAACTGCCAAAGCCTCACCCTTGCTCTCGATGGCTGTGGCCCATCGGTGCGTGAGGTAAACGAGAAGATCACCAGCTCCTCGACCATGGCGGAAGCCATATTGCCGATCACTAATGAGCTGGTGGTCCTTCTAACTCTTAACATCTCTTACTTTTAAGACGGGTGGGTAGGTTGGCACTGGTCATGCGACTCGCTCTTAGTCCATTTTTTTTTACTTTTATTTACGTTGCTTTATGCCTTCTTTGGTGTAGTAAGGATCGCAATATCCGAATGCATCACCTTATATCGCCACTTACACACGGAATGACGAATAAAAAGTAGTAGCTACGTGTGTAGGTAGTAACGAAGTTAATTGAAAATATTTTTAATTCGCACGATATCTGTATGCAACAAAGTTAATTGAACAATACAATTATTTTCCAATTTAATTTAAGTCCAATGTAGTTCTATAGCACAATACCTACCTGTCGAAACTGTATAATTTTATGTAATTGATAACATATTTATACTGGAAAAACATTTTTTATTTGGTAACCTATGGTCTTGGTCGTGGCTCTTGTAGTCCATATTTTTTATAACTAAGTAGTAGTTAAACATCCAAACGTATTATACTTAAACCATGGTACGCGTTTTAATTGGGAGTAAGTACCAACTTTTTCTTTTTATTGTTATTCATTCAGATTTTTTTTATTGCCAACTACGTGATAACCCGTCCATGGGTATAGTAGAAGTCGACTTTGGGAAGTGTATTGAAGTGTGTTGTGGGCGATGGGCTAGCAACCTGCCACCGTAATATCATAATACTCGTATTTATTAAACAAAAGAAGCAGACTGATTAATGGTAGGTAGATATTATGTTTTTCTTCACAAAAACATTCCAGGTACTTTGCTGCTACTAGTAAGTACAGTTATATGCGATGAAGATGACGAATATTACTATGGAAGCGAGTCGGAAGAGGATGGAACCGCATACCAGGATACTTTGTATGACACAAAAGATTGGCCTCTCAATTTGGAAGGATCTTTAAGGCAACGCATGGCTTTGGTGAGTAATTTAGGCCACATATAGATAAGCAACATGAGAGGGATATTACATATTACTCCTAGCTGTGTCTCGCGACATGAGGGCCAGTGTGCTTACCATAAGTTGTACGTAACCGTAGGCGTTTCTGAAGTATGTCCGTCTAGATACCGGTACAGTGAGCTTACCATGAGTTGTTTTGCTCCTACCACTACTTTGGCAAGAGCGTCATACTTTCGAATGGCGCAGTCGCTACGGTTACGTACAACACATGGTACAGATACAGGTCTATAGAAAGTTTATTCAAGCTATTGTGTTGTGATAGCGCCATGCATATTGTAATTATATTCATATTGAAATTTGTATAGTGGTGGTGGTGTTTTTTTAATTTTCTTAAACATTGATTGCATGCAGATTACAAATGTTATTTTGTAATATTCTAAGACCAACTGTTACTGTATAAATCGTCGGGTGACAAGCAAAGGTTACTAAGTTCTACCATAAGTTCATAGCGATAGTGAACCAAATCTATTATATCAAGGTCGATTTTGTTTAATTATTTTATTGTAATTAGTGAGTTTTACTTGTCATCTGACGAAATAAAGGATTTGAAGTAAAAATCTGAATGTTGCAGAATAGTGTAATTGCCGAACCGGGCAAGAGTTTCGTCTGTTCCCCCATTTCGGCCTTGATGCCCCTAGGAAAACTAGCTTTAGGGGCTTCAGGCACTTGTAAAGAACAGTTGCAGGGCGCCATTGGGGTCAAATCGGCGTCACAGGTAACTATTGTTCATTAACATTTCTATAAGAGGTCTAAAAAGATGTGTATTAAATAAATAACTGCAAATACTCCGTTGCTCAAAGAAGAAATACGAAAATCCAAAGGAGGGATACGAACTTTCGAATTTTTCTATCTGCATCTTTCTCGCTTGAATAAATGATTTTGCTTGTGTTTTGCCGATAGAGCTCATAAGTCATGTGATAAATTTGATGGGGGTAAAAAGTAGCCGAAAAACCCCACGTGATTTGAGCATGTGCCTATAGAGATAAGAGAGGGAGATCTACATTTTCTAACGTTCGATTAGTTCGATACATTTTTCGTTTCGCACGAGAAATGTCTTTAATTTTTTTCCCCTCGGAACTGCGTCGTTCGTATAATAGTCACTCAACAACAAAGATACTAGACCATAGTTAAGAGATTTTGGACTATAGTTTGGTACTTTTACGATACTCATGCAAACGACGCAATTTTTACGTACATAATTATATCATTTACTACGGTCTTTCTCCAGAACCACGAGGGCAATGACGCTTTTGGAACGCCAAGAGCGTCACCTTTTCAATTCATACACAGTTCAGTTTCACTTTAGTTATCTTTATATATAGCCTATTTCAGTGTCTCATTGCTGAGCAAAGGACTCCCCCTCTTCTCCTCCATTTTAGTTAATAATACATTAATAAACTTTTTTTCTCTTTTTTTACAGTTAAAAAGTAGCTTTAAATCCTTACTGGGTGAACTAAAATCACTGTCTGGTGTAAAATTAACAGTATGCAGTAGAATATACGTCTCCAAAGAATACAAGTTGAAAGCCAAATTTGAAAGTGATGCAAAGAATATTTTCAAATCAACCATTAAAAGAATTAACCTCAAGAAACCAGACAAAGTGGCAAAGAAAATTAATAAATGGGTAAATTAACAATTTTTGCAACTGTGTACAAATAACTAATTGATTGATTTAAATTGCATCGTTTGTGCCTGTGCGGAAAGAGTCACTTTGGTATGCGAGTGTGACAATACAGCGTTGTCTCGCTCACACATCGGATCGGGTTGCGTGTCGATTCCATAGATACTAGATATTGTATAAGTAATTACTATTACATATATAACTACATAATATATAAAACTACGTGGAATGCAAAATTTCTATGGGCCGGTCAGCACTTCCCCATTCAAATTTTGAATTTTGCGCGCACAGAATTACCAGAAACCTAGTTCCATAAAGCCCACACCTTAAAACGAAAGCCAAAAATAGACTGTCTCTATCTCGTTCCCTTTAATAATAAGTGAATGAAATAGCTATAGCGAATGTATAGCTATATAATAATGTATGGAATGCGCGGTTTTCCGGCTCTGATCGCTCTGTTCTGACAGATCTGGCTCATCAAGAGGCTCGGATATATGATAAATTATTTCCTTGTTTAGAACGACTGTTCCTTTCCGTACAAACTCTATTTGTGCTCTATTTAATTCCTTTGTTTATATTATTTTGTTTGAAGGTAAGGCAGAAAACAAATGATATGATAACTGATATAATATCACCAAATGGTATTTCACCGTCCGCTTCGGTCATACTGGTCAACGCGGTATACTTTTCGGTTTGTACAAAATTTGATATTTTTAACTTTTTTTATATGATTTCGATATACGATATGTTGTTCTGATTTTTTGTTTGAAAAGGAAAGGGGGCACTGTTAGAACACATGGTACTTTTTAATTTTTCTCATTTTGTTATTTTAGGGTAATTGGAAGAATAAATTTGATCCAGCCGAACTGCAGGATTTTTACACAGCGACTAACATCCGCAAGGAACCTATGATGAAAAGGGAGGGAAAATACAAATACACTAAAAGTGATTCGCTAGATTGTCAGGTAAGAAAAATTTTTTTAAGGCGTATCCCTTAGAATAATAACAACAATGTTACTCTGTGACGTATCCATCCATATTTATAAGGTAAATCTTAGAATAAAAATATCAAATTGGCTGCCTAGTGCCTTCCCCTTTACCAGAACTTGTCCGAAAGTGTCTAATTTTTGAACCGCAAGTCCAAAAATATGAAAAAAATCATGGATATAGAGCTTTATGAAGAATTTCTAAGAAAATTATTTTGAACTTGGTCCGTTAAGCAATTTTTTTCCAAAAAACGTATCTTCTCGATTCTGTGATCTTACGAAAGCTTTCGACTGTGTTGATCATAAAATACTTCTGGCTAAATTAGAAACATATGGTATACGAGGTACAGTATCTAATCTGCTGAACTCCTATCTCACCGACCGCTCCCAATATGTAGTAATCCGGGACTCCCAGTGTTCTTTTCAATCGGAGGAAACAAGCATTAGATACGGTGTTCCACAAGGATCCGTATTGGGCCCTCTTCTATTTATAATATTTATTAATGACCTACCACTATCTATCACAAGTGGAACACCGTATCTGTACGCTGATGATACCAGTATCATTATTAAAGCCCGTACTGAAAAGGAACTAGACATGAAAATGCAAAAATGCTGGATGGATTTAACTAAGTGGTTTACGGATAACTGTCTAAAGCTTAAGTGTAGTAAAAGTTTCTACATGGTCTTTCGGCGAGGATTTGGTAGTCCTATTTGTAAAATTCCTATTACTAAATGTGACTATGTAAAATTTCTAGGAGTGGAGTTAGACTCATTTTTAAGATGGCATAAACAAATTGACCACATATGTAACCGGCTGGCCAGTGCCTGTTTTGCGTTGAAGAGCCTGTCCAGCTTTGCTGATAGTGAAACATTAAAAATGGCTTATTTTGCTTATTTCGAAAGCATAATGAGATACTGTATAGAGGTTTGGGGAAATGGTACAAACATTAATAATGTACTTTTAAAACAAAAGAAAGCTTTAAGATCTCTTGCACGATGTTCGCTTGTACCTGCCACACACAGACATATATTTATAGATCATAAGATATTGACAGTTGTCTCTCTCTACCTTTACTCTGTTTGCATATATGATTTTAAAAATAAGGACCGCTTTAAAATAGCTCGACAGAATGTTAGGGGTAACCTTAGGAATAAAAATGACATCTTGGTAACAAAGAGTAACTTCAGATACTTTGATAAGAGTCTGAATAACACCGCAATAAGAGTTTATAATAAATTAGATGACCATATAAAAGGTTGCCAGGACTTAAGGACATTTGAAAGAAAACTGAAACAGTATTTTATTAGTAAACCTTATTACTCCATTAAGGAATATTTTGCCAGAGTTTTAGATTAGGTTACTGTTTAACATTGAAGTGCGTTTGATTTACATTATACTATTTTATCTGCTTTTTCTGACATTGTTTACATTCTTTTTTATCCACTATTCAATTTAAGTGACATATTAAATGCACATGACTTTTATATCCTAATAATCTGTAAATTATAATTTGTTACTGTTCCTTATCCTTGTTTCTATTGTTTGTTTTCTAATTGTTGACATGCTTACTTATTACTTTTATCTACGAATACTAGTCTTAACATTACCAGTAATGTAATATTGTGCTTTACATAATTGTATTTGCATGCATTTTAATATGTTTTACTGCAAATAAAATGATTTGATTTGATTTGATTTGATTATACTCGTAAAGCACGAATCAAATCATTTATTAAATGTAATAAATGTTTTGATTCATGTTTTTGTGTTTTTTTAAGTAGTGTTAGTTATAAGCGAACTATTACTAAGTTTATTGTAATTATATCGCTTGATGTCACTTGCAGTTTAGTGTTGTCACATCACAACGAAATAATTCAAAAGGAGTTAATTGTTATTTTCATTTCGTAAAACTCGTAAATTAAATAAATAATAGTATGGTGGTCGATATTTCAAGTGACGTCATGCAATCGTTCGATCAAACCAGTTATTTGTTCTGTGAAGTTATATAAGCAGCGGTCACTTGTAATTACGGGCAGTTGCGGTTGAGATTTCAAGCAATAAAGATCAAATCATACTTTGAGTATCATTTCATATTTCACTCGACTAATACTATATATAAATTATAAATTGAAAGAGATGTCATATACTAAAGAAAAAGTGACCAAGGTCGTATCTCCTCGGTAAAAAGGGCGCATAAGTCGTAAGAGCTGAGAAGATACTCGTTTTTTTAACGTTATAACTGTTATAAGCATGATATCTACTAAAACCCTTTTTAAGTTCGCCTATTAAGACGGACGGTAAACTAAGGAACCCTACAATGAGCATGGCCGGACATGCTCAGTGGCCTTGGCCGGTTTTTAAGTTTAAATTAATTAAATTATTTATGGGTAACCAGTGCTTTGGCGCTGTGAAACTGCTGCTGCCTGGCCTGGCTTTCACCGCACCGTCAATCGGACAGTGCTGTCAAAAAGTTAGGTTCCTCCACTTCAGAATGAGAAAAATACATGTTTTCAGTTTTCCAAGTAGCTTCATGTCTGAAGTCAGAATTTAACTTGAGTATAAAATGCGCAGAAATGCGGATAGTGCGCAGGTACGCAATATCCGTACGCCGTCCGTTGTGTGGCAAACGAAGTCTGACACTAGATATGTAGAAAAAAAGCTGTCAGACTTGGTTTGCCACACTATAGAAGTAGTTAAGTTTTCCGATAATTATCGGTTTTAGTACAGCACTACTAAAAATACGAAAACTGGCAACACATTCCATGTCATAAAAAAAAATCGTTTTTTTTTTCTAAAATTTCGCGCGAATTCTAAGGACGCTCGAAAGAGAGGGACCATTTTGTCGAAAAGTTCGATGTTTGCACGCAGTATATCCTTCTGTGTCATTCTGTGAATATCGTAATGAACTCGAAATTTCGTTAAGGAACACCTTGATAGTACGATAGAGATGGACATAACAAAGCTTTACCTACAATACTTGCCGCATATACTTAATAAAAAAAACTGCCTGTACGAAATTTAGTATTTACGGACCGCATCGAGCAACATTTTACGAGCAAGTCTGATGAAAAGGCCTTTATCTGTGATTTTTATTACAGATGATTGAAATCCCATACGTTGGAGGGCAAGCCTCATTTGTAATATTCCTCCCGAACACACGGGATGGTTTACCTATGTTACTCTACAAGCTAAAGTTAGCTCCAGATCTAATGCAGTCTTCCATGACCAAGATGGAAATGGAACATGTCATACTATCCATACCGAAGTTTAAAACATCTACGGAGATAGACCTCAAAGTTTCGTATGAAAAGGTAAATCATTTTATGATGACATAAAATCGCTATTTATCATAATCATTATCCAAAAACGTCCACTGCTGAACATAGGTCTTTCCCAGAGAATCAGACATCAATAGGTTTATAGGCTACACTACTGGCCCGGCCCATTCTATTGTGAGATTTGTGAGTCATCCTTTAAACGGAGGTAGACGGGGCGATAATCGGGTCCAGATTGTCGGCCTCAAGGGAGGGGCCCCTAAAAATCGCAACGTGTAGGTATAGGTACTAACTTTACTAAGCATTATAAAACATTGTTTTCAGTTAGGTTTGACTGACATGCTAAAAACCGAGGGTTCCGGCTTGGATGGCATAGTGACGGGCGAGAAGAACCTGTTTGTGTCGAAAGCCATTCAAAAAGCTGTTATTGAAGTAAACGAGAATGGAACAAGAGCTGCGGCGGCTTCAAGTGAGTAAATTATTTTAAGCCTCCGGTTCATTGGTCGATCGCATTTACACTAGGGGATAATGGCGCCGCGGGCCCGAATTGCACTGAAAAATAGTCTTATGGCATGTGTTATGGAAATTTCCCGCATCCCGCATATGGGCCTTATTGATCAGTCATACTTTTGCGTTTAAGTCAGTTGAGATAAGTGCCTTACTGTGACCGTACTTTGCCTTTCTGTTCTGGGAAAAATGCTCAAGGTGGGATCATTGCTTAAGTTATAGGTACAACGTGTTTTTATTGAATCGCTTTAATTTCTAAAAGACGCTGGTGCTCTAATTAGCTCCATTTTGGAGATAATCACGAATTGAATTTTATCTAATAAGGTTTCTGCAACTTCTGCAAGTGTGAAAATGGAGTATGAGTATTCGAAATTATATTGTTATATCATAACATAAGTAGTTGTCTTTTATTTAGTCGACTTAATGCGATTTAGTATCCTTAAATATACACACGCGTTCACAAGTGCAAGGGCAATTTATGAATTAATTCATTCATAAACTGGCTATGCAATTTCGAACGCGATAGTACATGCTGAAGTTAATGCAATTTGATAAAAACACGATGTACGAGTATATCTATGTATTTATCAACTAGTCGAACTTCTCCCTTTGCGGCACTTGTCCCACCAGTTATACTACACTTTATTTTATCTTCTTAAGTATTTTCGTTCTTTCCCATCATCATTATTAAGTAAGTAAGTACCTAATGTACCTAGGTATTTGAACAAATTTAATGCATAGTACCTTACATTTAGCCACAAGACACATGTTTTTAAACTAAATAAAAAAACTTGGAATTGAAAAGGATAAATGCTTTTATTTTACTTCGTAACGCAAGAGACAAATCTGATAATAATACGAGCCTTAAAAAGCATAACGTAAATTAATTAAATCCTCGTCTATCATTGTCAATCGTTGTGGTTTTATATCATCAATTTTAAATCACACTTTTAAGAGTAACGCAGGAGACAAGACCAAAACCGTAGCAACTAGCGATTTGAAGAAATTTCTTGCTGTGACAGAACAAAGTCGCTGCGTAAGAAGGAACACTGACAAAATTAAAGTCACATTAATCTTCTTTTCGGGACTAGAAGAGGTAACTTCTTTGGGTCAAGCAGGAGACATACACATAACTTTTACGAGAAATTTCTATGATTTTCTATGATTTATATTCGGAACAAATATGTATTTGTTCATCAGGCGGCGCTACTGTTTTTTTTATTAGGTGAGCAAACAGCTATAATTACGCTATAGTCATACATTAAAGGCCAATTGTAGGAACCCATAGCACAGGTATTTAGTGCGAGATATGCGGGTAGGTATGTAGCGTACTTTTTAATTAACTTTAGAACCTCTGGCTCAGATCAATTTTATTACCGCAAGCGCCATTTTGCATCGATTTAATTAGATTATATTCCCCTTAACCGGAGGTGACTTAATTAAGTCATTACCAATACGTGTAGGTATCAATGGTGTATGTTATGTTCATTGTTACTGTAAATTTAGCAGCGGTAAAATGACGCAGTTTTTGTAAATTAAAACAAAATCAATCATCAGCCAAAGCCGTACGCAAAATGTTACCACTATAGCAAAGCCCTCAGCGCTAAATTATTATTATATTATAGTATATGTAGTACAAATGTCTTTCCCATCACGGAACAATGCTGTTCCGGACCTTTCGGAGGCGTACGCGGAGCCGAAACCAACACGCAGAGAAAATAGTGCAGTAGAGAATAATCAAAATGTAATTGTTATTATAGTGACTAGGAAATAATGGCCTTTTTACTAGTGCTCCTGGTCGTGACCGTGTTTCGTGAACCCGTAGCCGAATCTCCGTTGCTGTGTTACTCGGCAACGTAGATCCGCTCCGTTTGCTCCGTGTGATTCGGCTACGTGTAATTAAGATACGTAGCTACGTGTACACGGAGATACGTATCTTATTTATACGTAGATCGGATCCAGTCGTGACCGTGACGTTAAGTGTAGATTTTATGCGTGTTATTAAACCCCCGAATGTAATGCAAGGGGCGAGTTTTTAATTACAGTTTCCATACTTTTGCTTTTTAAATAAAAATTTAAGAGATCAAAAATAATTAGATGCAAATATTATGTTGGAGGCAAAAATAATAGACCAGTACAAATTGTAAAAGATGTGTATTAAAAGAAGCCGAGCGGAGCCGAAGCCGAGATTCGCGGGAACGTAGCCGAATCCAGAAACGGATACGTATCTTTGACGTGACCGTGTAGTACGGGATCTTAGCACCGCCGGTGCTAAGGCTACGTAGCTACGGTTCCGCGTGTAACACGTATATCACAAGCCCTACTTTTTACTTGCTAAACTAATATCCAATGCCAGCGAACCTTTTTATTATTTTGTCAAATTAAAGAAGATTTGAACGATGCCAATGACAAAATACGTAGAAATAAACATAGAAAGTCAATAAACTTTGTTTGTTAGGATAGTTTAAAAAAACTTTGAAAATCACTTTATTGAAATCTTTTGTTTCAGTCGTGGAACTTAAATTGCTGGCATTGATTGTGGGCCAAAAAGTATTCAACGCTGATAAACCTTTTTATTATTTTATCAAAGTTAAGAAGGAGAAGATATTCACGGGCGTGTACCAATAAGTACCTTAGCGCCACTTGCACAATCAGGGGTTAGTCATCTAACCCCGAGTTAGAGATGTACGCCCAAACGTGTCATGCTATTTCAGTCAGTCTCAGCACTAAAAAAACAGTAAGAAAAGAAGTAGCATGACAAATACGAGCGTTTCCGAGAAAATAGGAGGGCAAAGCTTTATGCACTACGACATCTGCAATCGTTTTTTAGTGTCGAATTTGACAGCTAACTCCTGGTTAGTCAGCTAACCCTGGTTGGAGCAAGAGGCCCATAGCAATTTTAATCAAAGCCTAAATTATATAAAAATAAAGTATCACTGTTTGTTTGTTTGAGACTAATTTTACGAAATATCGAATATTTTTTTCTTAAAAATTATAGGTACAGTGGAACCTGGTTAACTCAACCTCGATAAGACGAAACCCTCGTTTGTATGAATTAAAATGCTTTCTCCTTCCCTTCAAAGCCTAAAACCTCTATAACTCGAATTATTTAACCTCGTTAACACGAAGTATTCAACGTATCCCTTTAAGGGGATTCAGTACAACTTTGACCACCGTAACTGGACCAATGAAATTAGAATAGACCTCTATGACTAGAAAAATCCGATGTATTATTTTGTCACCTCTATATCTCGAATTTATGTACTTAGCTAATAAACCTCTGTAACTCGAAGAAAATAATAAGACCGTACTTTGCGTATTTTTACAATTACCTCTATAACACAAAGTTTTCATTAGTTTTACCTCTGTAACTCGAAACCTCTTTAAGACGAATAAACACCTATAAAAACCTCTGTAAGTTGAAACCTCAATGAGACGAAAACTCGATAAAACGAACTTTTAGCGTTTCCCTTGAGGTTCGTGCTATCGACGTTCCACGTATCTTCTTTACAAGTTTACACATAAATGAATCACATAATCAAGTTACTAACATAAAATACTTAGTAACAGGATCTAAAGTAGCAACTTAATTCATTTCCTAGAATTCTAGTTCAATTCTAAAATAGATAGAGAGAGATTATTATTTGCAACCAAGTATGTATATATATATATGTATAACATTATGTAGTACAGTACATTAACTTTACTTTAACTATAAAAAATACAAAATTAATATTATAATTTGTAAATAACTTTTATAAAGGAAATCATTTTATTGATTATATTTTGTTTCAGTGGTGGAAAATGTAATGTTGTCAATGGTTTTAGACCAAATAGTATTCAATGCCAATAGACCTTTCCATTATTTTATCAAAGTAAAGAAGGAGGAGATTTTCACAGGCATTTACGAATAAATACAAAGTTGGACCTAAAGTGTAAAGGTTGTAATTTATATAAAATGTTTTTATTTAGTGTACTTTTATATATTTTGCGTGGTACTTAGGTACTTAGTCAAAAAAACTTCTATAGGTATCGCGTTCAAAATTGCCCATGCTTTTTTCAGCGCGTGTGTACATTAGATATAAATTAATGTAAGAGTTAGCCTAATAAATACCTAGGGCAACTCATTTTAGTGTAAAAGCAATGGGACAGGGTCAACATTATTTTACAGACCATGTGCTCTTTAAAAAATCTTTGGATTAATGGTGCCTCAGAAATTGGAAATAACACCCTACGCTTGTGCTATTTTACTTTCATATTAAATGAAACACTTTTTAAACTCAAGTACTACAAATGTTTCACAAGACAATTAGTATCAATGGAAAATTATCTCTAATAAAATGGAATTATACTTAATAGTACCTACATAGCTATATCAAAATTCAAATTACCGTATGTTGCCACATATTTAACAAAATTGCAAATTAGGAATATTTAATGTGTTTTTGTTGAGATGATATCATACCTACTTTCTCTTCTCTTGATCTATTCAATTTCTTACTTAACTTACACTACTGGGCCTTACTTACAAGAATTGAAAAAAAAAAACAAACAAAAACGTAGGTATATTTTTTTTAACACTAAAATAACAAAAAAATATGCTGTGAAGATTAGTCACACGTAACTTTGCTTGTCTCCTGCGTCACTCTCAAAGCACATTTTACCGCCGCATTTAAATTTATCAGGAAAGTTTCCTAAAAAAATTGTAAAGCCATGAATTTGTGAATATTTTTGTTTCAGTGGTGGAAGTTGCATTAATGTCGCTGGTTTTAAACAAAAAATTGTTCTTCGCCAATAAACCTTTTTACTATTTTATCAAAGTTAAGAAAGAGAAGATTTTCACGGGCGTTTTCAATTAAATGATTGTTCTAAACGAAGAATCTCGTGCAAGGATTCACTTGGAGATAAGGAACATACACTTTAATGTTTTAATGAACATTAAAACTCTTCAATTAAAAAAATAATTATCACTTTTATTACGATAAAGACCGATTTTTTTATATTTTTAAGACGTACACAATGTTTAAAAATAAGTTATGTGAAATAATTTAATTTTACGAATTGAATTGTTTGATTTCTTCAACATACTACGTATCTCTTCTTTATAGCCTTTCTCTAAATTAGACTACCTATGCCTGGCCTAAATAAATACCTTATTAAATATACAGATCAAGATCAAACCTTTACCAGGAAACGAACTCAGAAGTCACGAAACCCATAGGATCGAAGACACTCACTAAGACTAAGATAGGGATAATTTTTTAATTTGTTTCATAGAACTGTTGCGCTACGATACAGTAGCATTACTAGCAGTAATGTGTCAGTGTCAAATACTTAATTTATTTAATGGGATGGTAACAGGTTATATCATCTAAACAGTAGATATAGGGATCAGGGATATTTCAGTGTTTTTCTCGTAATTCCACCTCGTGTTTATTCGGATGGGTCAACTTTTTTTTATCACCCGTTGCCATGGTTGTCTCCTGGGTCACTATTTAAAAACGTAATTATACTCGTAGTTCAGGAACTTATTCATATAGGTAACTCGGTTAATTATTCGTTTGCGAAAATAAAAAAAAAGATGTAGGTACATTTTTGTGCAGATTTGTTATTTTCCTAAACAAAACGTAGGCAACGTTTTGTTAAAACAATTTAAAGCGCAATCGTATGGTTTTAATCATAACTATACTTTAATTCTATTCGCTTGGCGCAAATTATTAGTTTAAAACATTTAAGAAAATAAAGCTGCAAAATTTTATGTTAAATGAACAGTGCACATATCCTTTACGTTAACCCCTTGATCAGATAGTTTTTTTAATAGTAGCTGGTCATATATGTTCGGGCATGTCCGCCTGGTCTGCCACTTAATGTATGGAAAATTTGACGTGCCTGGGACCTTACCATGACTGATGATGTTTCAGTTTAGATTAGTTTAGGCTTAGTTGTATGGAAGCGACTCAGTTTAGGTCGTCAACGGAATCCCGTTAAGACGTCATGGTAAGGGGCCCTGCTGCAGATCCGACGGATTGGAACGTGTATGGCCGGTTACTGATGGGAGTACCTCTTTTCAGTTTTGACGTTAGTCGGTGCAATGCCGAGCGCGAACAAAGTGATACCAAGAATATTCAACGCCGACCGTCCGTTTTTGTATAGCGTCATGATAAAGAAGGAGATATTGTTTAGCGGTATCTTTGCCTAATAAAGAAGCTCTTATATTTTATTCGACTACCAGTGGCGGAGTGTCAAACTGTTCTTTGGGCAAGCTGGAGCTGATTTGGCCTGGTTTTTCTTTGAGTCGTTATGGGAAAATGTGCTAGATGGCTCACGCAAGAGAAGCCGGCATTAATGGAGTTCTAAGAACACCCCGGCACTGCCGACTACATAATCATAGTAATATTGCATTTAATCTGATCTTTGGCTAGGTACAGTCAACCAATTGGAACCCTAGGCCAGTCTGGAACCATGTCAAAATGACAAGCAGTAAGAGATTTCTTACAATCTGATTTATAGCGTCACTATGACATAGGGTTCTAATTGGTTGACTGTACATACAGTTTCCACGTGATCCATGCAAGGGTATTGCAGCATATTGTAAATTATTTAACAATATCTTAATGATAGTAAGAACTAAAATAAATCGCTAAATATTACCGCGATTAGTACTCATTATAATTAAACAGTTTAAAATAGATTTATCACGTTTATTACATTCCCAATTAATTACATTCCCTACGTTTCGTGTCATTTACAGCACTCGTCACAGGCCGACTGAAGTTATAAACGTTTCTCAAAACTTTTTGACAAAGTAGTACACACGCGTTCAAAATTCCATGAACAGTTTATGATTGAATTCATTCATAAATTGCCCATGCACTGTTGAACGCGATAGTAGGTACATATGGGCTCATTTGCGCTCGCTCCATAAGAAAAGGTGCTTTTTAGAGGTGCCTTAGTACCTACCTTATAAATTTCTGCCTCCAATATCGAACCTATATGAATTAATGTTACCTTTAGACGTCAGCAGGCGGTATTTTCTGAAATAGCAAATTTTCAGAAGAAATTGAAACGACCCATTATTAGGATTCAGTAGCTTAAATTCCCACGTCCTAAAACTTAAGATGACGGACCGGCAAAAGTGTGTAATGTGTATGCAGTGTATGTAACAAACAACAATGTGATTTATGTGATATATTCAACACTCCGCCTATCCTCCTTGTTTTTGTTATTTTTGCACTTCATTTTATTTCAATTATAATTAATTAATGACTTAATTAATCAGGCAGTTTGGATTGTTAAGGTGTGAAGGTATAATTTCTCCGTCACGGGACAGACCATGCCTAATGCCAAAAAGTATGAAATAAATAAATCTTTGCTAATGCGAAGCGAACTATGTTTGAAATAACTAACAGCGCCATCTGTGTGAAATATGAATAGATATACTCCAAGCGTAAAGTCGCAGACCAAGCGAGGAAGCAACTGCGTGGGATAGCTTTGTGAAGGTCATCCCGATTCGACAGTTTGAGTATAGATGGCGCTATTTTACGCTTTTGCTATCCTTACAAAAAATGCATTACTCTTCGAGTTACCTACTTACATTGTGTACATATGAACATAGCTATGTTTACTTATCCAAAGAACTATAACTAATATGAGTTAGGTACTAAGCTCCGTCATTCGTCCGTCTATCAAAGGGCTTAAATATTTTATTTCAGGAACTGTAGGCAATAAATTAATTCTTAAGTAAAACTTTTTAGTGCCTATTTCTATTGCTAATATATGTAAAGACTTAATTTTTTTCTAAAACAATTACAATGAAAATTAAATTAGCCTAAAATTCGTCAAATTAAATACGAGATCAATAATTAATAATAATCTTATTAAAAGTAGGTAGGTATGTCATGTGATGTGAGTTCAGTCTACCTGCCACACGGTCAAGATTTCAGGAAAACACAATACGTGGGATCTTTGCGGGATGTCAAGTAATCAAATGGACGTTATACGATCGGTTATATCAAAAACACTTGAGGTTTTGGAAACTAGTCCTAGTGAGCTACAGAATAAAGTCCATATTATTCCGACTGAGAGAGCTAGGAAATGCAATGAGCATAGGATATAATGACTAAGGGGTATTAAAGCTTCAAAGTCATTCATCAACTCGGGCTGCACATTACAAACATGAAATTGCAATATGCAGTATCTAGCCGCATCACAGTATAAGTAAATGTAGTTTTAAGCAGTAGCTTGACTAACTTTGAGTTTTAAACCAAACGGAGTAGCAATTGACAGGCCTACCCCTCTGCCGAATGGGTATGACATTGTTTCATACTTATTGTATGGACTGACGTTTATCTGACATAACTATGTGTACGTTACTTACGAATACCTGTACATTTGACGTGCCCCGATTCGATGGAGCGTAATTGGTATTCACAAGTCATGTGCTATCGATGGAGTATACGGGCGTGAGAAATTGGCTTATCGTTGTCTTTAATTACGTGGTATTATATATTTTTTTCTTTATTTAATATGCAGGAGTGCTATGCTCAGACGAATGATTCCTACGCATTAGAAGAAATCTTAAGAGTGCACGCTAAATATTGACGCTTATCCAATAAACGAGCAAAGTGAGTGAGTTGTCCTTATCTACTTGGGCAATACGTCGTCTGTACGTATATTTATAAGTATGTTTGTTTGACGATAACTCGAATACCGTTGGTCGGATCGACGTGAAATTTGGCAGGTAGTTAGATTTTAAAAAATCATTTATTTTCGAAATATATACAGTAAGTGTAACTTACTAACTACCTACCTCTACCTACCTTAAATCTAAAATATGTCCTTGAGGCATTTTACCTAGGATGCTGGCAGCATTTCCTCGTTGTATCGCAATGCTGATACGTTGTGCGAGGAAGCCACCAGCTCTTCGGTCACCAGTAACATCAACCAGACATTTTGCGATTTCTACGAAAAATATGCGTGCGCTGGGATAAATAGAATTTTCAGTTCAAATATCAGCCAAATCTGTCAAGGGGTTGCCGAGATATTTGTCGCGAGGTCACGTTCGGGGAACTCGTTGTACTGTACAGTCAAGTGTAAAAATATGGTGGTGCACATCTTACTCAAAAATATGTCCCATAGCACCTTATGCCGGTGTAATAAGAGCGTAGTACCATATTTATGAGTCGATTATATCGAACCATATTTTTGCACTTGACTGTACGTTATGTACCAACTGTGCCCCCAGGATTAGGGTCCGCCGTCATCGACCGCATCAATCAAAATGCACTAATGAGGGGCCTTCATCGTAATGAAGGCACGATTTGGGGTCTTTTGATTCTATGTTTGGCACAGATTTTCATTAAGGGATATAGATGTTATTCTCGGATATTGGTTCAATGTTTTTCAACTTGATTTTGACTGTTCTTTAGTTTTTACCTATCTGGCAATCTTCTATTTTATTGCACGTTAGAAGGTACTATCTCGTTCAAAATTGCATGGGCAGTTTCTGAATAAAAATACTAGAGACACTGAACTCTGTGTGCGGCAATGGCACGGTTTTTGGATTTTCTCCTGTAGGTACTTGTGCTACACGCTCTTGATGCTTGCAAAATCTCGTGATTCTAGGTCAATGGGAAGTACCCTATACATTTTGATTCCCTTTGCAAATATATGGGAAATGCAACATAAACGGTCGAATCTTATCTTAATCTTACCTCAGTAAGCTCTTTTTCATACGAAACATATATCGTTTGTATCATCATCAATGCGAAATTGTTCGCTAATGTCATTCTGACCCACAATTTTGATGTTTCTGTTCTGCTTTGTGTGTATATATTTTTTAATATACACACAATATTATAAGAAAGGTACATCTTACGCGCCAATGTTTAGCACAACATTGATTTATCTAAACCAAAAATATTTTTATAAAAGAAATTAGATAATAAATTCACTGTGGCAACAGCCTATACAAGAAAAGTAAGTTTACATCTTACGCGCACCAATGTCTAGGACAACATATTATTGATTTAACTAAAACGGTCCCAGGGGTCCATATATTTTATTAAGGAACCCCTCACTAGCGAAAGTGATTGTCAATTTACGGAACCGTGGAAGATGAATCAATGTATTGTTGTGGGGCATTCAATAACAATATTTTACGTGTTGGGGATAGATTGAAACATTAAAGATATTTCTGTTTTATTTATGACACATACTACACAACTACCGATTATGAAGCATTTACAAAGTGAATGAGGTCACCTTACAAAAAAATTACTTTCTAGGATTCTATGAGCATAACCGACTTCTACCCTACACCATTTTATACTACAATACTCCAGGTTTCATTTTAATTAAAATAGGGTAAAACATTTATTTTCAAAATATACACGGTGCTCGTGAGCATTGCGAGATATTTTAACAGCATATTCCTGAGGCCAAAGGAAACAAAAATGTCATATTAAGTACATTGCATTAGTATCTGAGATAATTGGAATTTTTATTTAAACATAATTTTACCGCCACTCGGTAAATAACACGTTTTGAAATGTGATAATTGATAATGCTAGACATGATTTTTGAAAAACTTCAAAGTGACACTGTGATGTCTTTGCAAAACTCGGCTCTACCAAAAAAAACATTTTTTTTGTATTTTAAGGAAGCCTAAATGAAATTTACTTAACATGTATCAAAGCATTAGAAAAAAGAAAAAAAAACGTTTTTTTTGTTGTTTTTTTCGGCTGGAATGACCCAAAATCATATGTAATTATTTGGTTCTTTTAGCCTCAGGATTTGTAGACCAATTGTGAGATGCAAGATATATGCGTGCGAAGCTCCATGGTGATGCCGAATGTTACCATTTCGATGGGTATTTTGGGTTATTTTTTCATATTTTCCTATTTTATAAAAATACCGGGATCCCGGTATTTTGAAATCAAATAGCGGGATTAAAATCTGCCCTGAAAAAGGCGGTATCCCGGGATCCCGGGATCCCGGTATTGGAAGCCCTAGTACTTTCTTACATTTTCGTTAATAAATTAAAAATTATTTATTAAAAATTGTTTCAGAATGTGCAAATCATGGCCCAGTAACTAAACTTTTAATTTTTGCCCCCTCTTTCACCGAGAATTTTTCATTGAAAATAAATTAATATTATTAATCCTTTTTGAATGTGCCTGGGTTAACCTTGTTTATAATTATTCCAAATTTAAAATCGGTAGCTTAATAAGTTTTTTTAAATTAAATAGGTGGCAAACGAGCAGACGAATCGCCTGATGGTAAGCGATATTCTCTGGTGGAGTCGATATTTAACGATGTGACAGACAGGCAGACTGAGTCACACCATAAGGGTTCCTTTCTTACCATTTTGGTACGGAACCCTAAAAGAGGTATCTATACCACGTGGACATTAATTAATTCTCAAAGAATTGAGTCGAATATAAGAAGAGACGAGCAAATTTTCTGTATGGGAACGATTAGCGATAAGTAAGTGGCTCTTTTATCCAGCATTCCTTGCAGCGCTTCGTCACAGTAGAACACATTACACAGTACGACACCATGAGCTTTTGTATACGCTATGTGTGTGACCGCGATCATTGTGCTTATACCATGAGTTCTACGTAATCGTAGTCGATAGCGACTGCGTGATTCGATAGTATTTCCATCTTATTTGAAAGTATGTCCGTCTCGCTCCTGCCACTTCTCTGATTAGGAACCTGCTAGACTTAGGCCCTTTTGATATGTTGTGTAGTGTCAAGAGCTGAATCGAATGGTACAATAAGAACCAAAGGAAATAACTCGTGTTATGCTGTTATTCACTAGAGGCAGTTTTAACTCTGCAGCTGACCGAACGTAACTACATAACCGTATTCGACAGCGACTGTAGCATTCGATAGTATTTCTGTCTCGTTCCTACAATTACTCTGGCAGGTGCAAGACAGACTTATAAAAAAATAAAAAATAAAATAAAAATTATAATATTGACACACTGCTTATATTCTGTGTATTATTTTAGACCAGTGCAAAGTGGGCTGTCGATTGCCAATAAAAACTAATTTTATCCTCGTTTAACTCAACGACAGGAAATTGTTCAAGTATTTCTTTTTTCTAGTAGTCAAAGCGTTGTAACTCTTGTAATTATTGCAACTAATGGCGTTATTTCTAAATGCAGATAAAACACAGTTTAGCTAAATTTTTGTTTGTCTTTACCTGTCAGTTTGACGTTTGCCTTGTAAGCAAGGAGAGAACATGATTTAACAAAAATATCTGTGAACTTTATAAATAAGTAGGTAGTCTTGAGTTTTTATTTTTATTTTGGAAAAGGTTTAGTGTTCGTTTGCGTATTATAAGAAAAATATTTTGAATATCACGTAATACGAGTACTTATATCCCTATTTCTTTATTTTTAATTTTCAATAAAGTTTTTTTCACGATGTACTACATGTCAATAATACCTTTATAAATAATATATTATCAAATAACTTAACAACTAGTCAACGCACTCCCCCCTATCGCTATACTTATAATCAGGAATGTTGCGGATGCACATATTTTGACATCCGCGGATAGGGATGCGGATGCCTATTAAGATTAGGTACTTAAAAATCCCCAAATATTAAAAATTTTACCTATTTATTCGAAAAAAAGGAAACATAATCCTCTTTTACCGCTATCCGTCAAGGACGTAAGAGCTCTATCGACGAATCTGGAAAACGTAACAATATTTCTATTCTATTAGGAAATGGTGAAATTACCTACAGATCGATTCACGAAAGCTGGCGTGTGAAATGTATGAAACTGTCATAAATTTAAATCAAATCAAATCAAATCAAATCATATTTATTCATGGTAAAAATCAGAAATACAAGAAAACATTAAAGTAACAAAGAAAAAACAGAATATTTAGTGAATCGATATCGATACTTTACCTAGCACGTGTCCGTCGCCGAGACGTTCCTCTACCGACTTGTTCCGCATCCGCATAAGCTCCGCATCGATTTGATGTGGAGCTTATGCGGATGCAGATGCGGACTTTGAAAATGATGCGGAAGATCCGCAACATCCCTGCTTATAATCAATCTTAAAATGGCTGAAATAGGAGTGAAGGACATGCTCTCTGTCAAAAACTGCGAGGCAGTTAATTGTAATTTTAAACCCTTATTTAAGTACCTATTTCTTGAAAATAATAATCAATAAAGTGGACGAATTCTACCGCTATTTTTCTATCCTAAACAAACGAGGTTTAGTAAAAACCGAAAAAGAACAGCTATCTGGCCAATACTTGTCAGATTTTTTTGCCAACTACCTATAAATATTACTCCAAAGTAAAACATTGAGACTGTTGTTGATTTTTTTCACGCATTAAGTATTATTAAAAAACTTCTATAAATAATAATCTAATTTAAAAATTGCCATGACAAATATTGTAATTATACATTTGAGAACAATGAATAAAACTCATGCGGCGTATTAATTTCTTGTGTAATTAAATAAGACAAAGCCGTTGTCGGTAAAACTAAAGGACGACCTTGATATACACATGCCTTTATAATATGTACACGTGCCTTTATAATATATACACAACAATTATTGACTTAATGGGATCATGTCTCAAATCTTGTATAACTTAAAGGGGTTCTCGCGTTTCCTAATATTATATTACTAATTACATTACTAGTGTTCTGTGAGCTGTAGACCTTGCTAGATTGTACTAATATATCACAACGGTCCTAAGTGCCATAGACTGCAACGGTGCTTAGGCCCTTTGTGCCAATTCCCGCCATTTTGAAAATTTCCAAAAACTGAATTGACTAAAATTTTTTATGTAATTATTGAACATGCTTACAAAATTTCAAAAGAATTGGTTGATAAATGCGACCTGTAGAGGAGAACAAATGGACAGACACGAAAGCATTTTTTTGCCCAAGCTGAAACGTCGCTCGCTTCGCTCTCTCGGTCAATAATGTTATACAGGGTTTTTTCGAGGTATAAACAGTTTATAATGGCAATACAGGAAAAATTAAAAAATGGAACTCACGGCCTCTGGATTCTGTGTGGGATACACACCGAACATTGCTTTAAGCTAATGAGATTCACCCCCTTCCGGGCCGGAAAAACGCTAGGAAGAACTAGCGTTTTCCCGGCTCGTGGCACAGTTCAGCCTGGGGTCAGCTTTGGCAACTAATCCCAACATTTGATGTAGGCGCTAGTATAACGAAAGCGACTGCTAAATGCTGATGAATCATGGGATTACTTGTCAAAGTGGACCCCAGGCCGTGAGCCGCGGTATAAGCCGGAAAAACGTTAGGAAAAAATAGAAGATTGTTACGTACATACCTACTACGTTTTGTAAAGCTTTTATCTCAAAACTAATACGGATCCTGCGTGCGCGCATTGTTCGAAATTTCAAATAACTCTTAAAAGGTGAACAAAGATTTGCCTCAAGTTTACTGCATATTGCTTGTCTCGAGACTCTCGAGCGACAGGACCACAGATCACTTCCCAATAGAATCTGGACCATGTGTCACAGGACAGTGACTTATCCCAGTTGTCGGCGCATTTTACAGTGTAACGTTTAAAGTATCATCGCATATGTGAGCGTCCGAGTGATTTTAAAGCACAGAGCCTCTACTAGACAGAGCATGCAAGGTATCTCTCGGTCACCGCACTTATTCAGTCCCGTACCTACTAATTTAGTATGACAGCGCGACCGGTTATTTCAGTTGCACATTTTTTTTTATATACTACGACGGTGACAAACAAGCATACGGCCCGCCTGATGGCAAGCGGTCACCCTTAAAAAAAAGGAGGATTCGCTGTGTTGACAGCTAAACGGGCCAAGGGCTTTGCTCCGTGGGTCCTCAGCTGTCAACACAGCGAATCCACTTGGAGCTCTGTGTACATGTAGACGTTTACGATCTAATCTGATTCTCACACATTATAAATTTACTTAATCTTAATCGCATAAAACCCGCCCGGCTAGAAGATGTTGATGTCAACCCCAGCAAGTCTTTCTCCTGCACCACGGGGACAATGTCGCCCCTGAAACTTTCGGAGGTGATCTGTTTTCGTAAAAATTAAAATTGATTACAATTGTTGTCTTTCAGGGGTGAACTTGAAATGTTGTACATAGTATTAAATGGTGTAGTAATTTACAAGTGAAACAGTGCATATGTGTGGTGAGGTGGTGATCTCATACTCTTTGGAAAAGCTTTATAGCGGTGTCTGTGTGGTCTATGTTTTATAGCAACACTGTTCAATAGCGACGCCTAACTTGTCAGGGCTCGGGAAAACCTAAACTAGCTCACGGATAATTTTATACTCATATACAATTGTCGGATAACAAATGTATCTTCTTGACGCCAGGGTAGTAGCCATGCACTAAAAGAATAAAAAAACAAACGGCTGTTTTCCTCATTGAGTTAGACCATACTAAAACTTTATTTCATGCTTGCCAAGTGGTAACGATAAGTAGGTACTTATTGATGTTCCCGATGCAAAGTTGGTGTAGACTAACTGGCGTATACAGAGTAACTCTTTTGCGGATTCTCGAAGACATAGTCTGTGGGCTTACGATTTAAGAATAAAGCTACTTGATTATAACGATAGATAAGGCTTAGCAAATATTGGAAGCATTGGCAATAGGTACATATCGGATTAGGAATCATGTTCGGACTCTAATTCAGGATGAACTCTGTAAAGTATCCTCTCCCTTAAATATGCCAAATAAATGGCATATTTAAAAACCCCACTCTGGCTTGCCTTAACCGGCCGTCCAGAGTGGGGTCGCGAGAGCTGTGTTCTCGAGGGTAGATGTGGAAACCTAAGTGGCGAGTTGGCTATATGTTTAAACCCCAGTGACACCTCTACCCCTCATACCATTGTTGCCCTCGAGCCATCAAGCCCTCCGCACATCGAAAAGCGGAGCGTCGACGGGACGTCAGCGGCGCAGAATGCGCGCGCCAGCCGCGCGGGCGTTGCGCGGTCTGACACACCGGCACCGCGGCAGGACCGCCGCGGTGCCGCCGCGTTGCCGCCGTGTTGCCCACGCGGTGCCGCCGCGGTGCCGACGCGGTGCCGCCGCGGTGCCGCCGCGGTGCATCAAAGGCCGCCGCCACTCTAACGCGGCGGACAGCGGAGTACAAAAATTGGTTAATTGACCAATTTCTTAATTATTTCATAAAGCTCTCTAATTCTTTTCATGTTTTTTTACTTGTACAAAGTTAGAATGGGGATTTTTTCTTAACTTCCGGAGCGATATCTCGGAATATATTTACTTTAAAATAAATATTTTTAGCAGAACCCCTATTCTTTTTTAAATACCTATCTAACGATACCTAACATTTTATTAGGGCTAAAACGAAAAAAAAAATTGTTTACTCGAAAAATAAGTTTTTGTGATTGATGTTTAGGTATGTGTAAAGTTTATACCAAATTACAGCTTTATATTTATAACGGTCACTGACCCAAGCCGCAGACAGACAGACAAACAGACAGACATGGCGAAACTATAAGCTTCCTATTTGACTACGGAACCCTAAAACGCTGTATTCTATACTACTGTAGCCGCTTCCCGCCACCACGCCGCTTCACTCATGCCCCGCCGCCGCACCGCTCCGCGCCTGCTCCGCTCATGGAGGAAGATGAATTTTTACTGGGTACTTTTGGCTCTTTGTCGCAAGAAAAGATTGTGGGTTCACGACATTAATAAAAAAAGGGAAGAATACGGAGAATATCACCGGCTATGTTTATGAAGTGCCACATGCCATCCCTGGACTCCATCATCAGGTCTACCTTACCAAATTTATGATATTCGCAAGAAATTTCTTCATTTACTTAAGAAAATACCGAAATCATTCATACATGTCTTTGAAAATTGAGTATTTCCATTAATTCTTCATGGATCCCATCATCAGATCAGCACCACATTTCTATGGAACCAAATTGGAGGTAACTCCTTCCGAACAAAAAAACCCCTAAATCGGACGATGGAGCTCGGAGTAACCGGTGAACATAGGTACTTTCATGAATCTTTCTAATAGTTTTTTGGTTGCAGTACAATTTTTTTTTTATATATTGACTTTATTACAACATTTTAAGAGCTTTCTAGTACTAACGGTCATTGAGCAAAGCCACGGACGGACAGACAGAAAGACATGGCGAAACTACTGATCGGCCCCGCCGCTGCTCCGCGCCTGCTCCGCTACCGCGCTGCGCCTGCTCCGCTTCCGCGCCGCGCCTGCTCCGCTACCGCGCCGCCCCGTCACCGCGCTGTTGTGACTGGGCAGGCCGAAAGCGGCGCGGGCGCGGCGCCGGTGTGAGTCACCGTATTTAAATCAGTGTTATACAACGCGCCGCTTACGTCTCGCCGACGCTCCGCCGTTTCGGTCTGCGGCGGGCTTTAGATATCGCTTTTTGTGGGGGGCCATCTTATGTGGGCGAGTCACCGTTTGCCGGAAATAAAATTGATTACCATTTTGTTAGCCAGACGTCCGATTTTATTCTCTATAACCCAGTATTTAGTCCACCACCTTCACCTAATAGTCCAGCCCTGGCGGGTGCTGCCTCTGCGTGCGTCCCATGACTCGGGCAGGTGCAACATCTGCTCGGTGTACCCCTTACATTTCATTAAATTGTCGAAAGGGTCTCTGGTTGTTGGCTTCGGCTCCGCGTACGCCTCCCAAAGATCCGGAACACCATTGTTCCGTGATGGGAAAGACATCTCTCTCTCGTCTCGCTCCTATCACTCGTCTCGCGAAACGAACATTCTTCCAGAGTAATGCTAGGAGCGAGACAGACATACTTTCGAGCGCCGCAGTCGCTATCGAATACAGTTGAGTGCAACTCATGGTAAGCACACTTGTTAAAGAAGTCTCGCTCCTTCTAATTGCATTTATTCGCGCATCAGCGGCTGCATGTGTGGGGGAAATTAGGTGGTGCAGGCGGGGTTCCGTGCCGATGTATTTTATTTAAAGACACTTGTGACGAAATGAGAGAAAAAAATGCTGTGCTTTAATGTTTATATACCTAAAGCTATTGGTCTAAACAATGAGGGTAGATGATAAGATGTTAGATAGCAAGTGCTGTCTGAGAGGCGGAGTGACAATGTCTCTCTGCCCTGTCCGACGATGACAGCCCGATGCAGTTGAAACATGGCACGCCCTATTGTGATAAAAATACGCGAGTGTTAACCGTGTCAATTTAATGTCAGTATGACTCAAGAAAGTTTAAATTATGTGATCTTACAGCTAAATAATATTATCGATTTCGATAATAAACCCACACTCGAGTTTTAATGCCTTTCATTATACCTATACACTCACATATACTACATTTAGTTCATATTTGAATATTTTGAATATGGGTATCATTTAATCGGGCAGCAAAATATTCGTGTTTTGGTAAACAGAAATATGTATTTATTATACATATTACCCCCTTATTCACAAAAAATTAACAGGCAAATGTCGAACTGACAGATAAGGCCTAACAATCATTTAGCTAAACTTAATTTGATGTGCGTTTATGAATAACGCCTTTAGTATTTAAGTACTGTACCTACCTAATGCCTACGGAACCACATCACCATTCTTAACAGTCGTAAGTGACACAGGGAGGTCTAACTCGATTTCGCCTCGACGTGAGCTCGTTAATGCAAGCTGACAAACGTTATTTTGACTGCTTTCTACTGGAAATTCCTTTTTTATAGTGCAGGAACACTGAGTATTGGACTCATTTGCATAGCGAGACACAGTTGGAATGCAATTTGGCATATTTATACGATTGCAAAATGGAGGAGGCACTCGACTGATTCTGCATCTTTGTCTTTTAGGGTCCGTGCCACTCACTCACTGTGTTGTCCGTCCGTCTATATGTCAAGACCTTGGACCTCTGTCAAGATCTTGGGAACGCGTAGAGGTGGCAAGTTGAAATTAATAGCACATATACACAGGTCTACGATCCCTTGAAGCTGTAAAAAAAACAGTTGTCTACGTCAACGCAATCAAAAGATACAGCCGTTTATGTCGCATTTCCTATACATCTGCAATGGAAATGAAAATGTATAGGGTACTTACCGTTGACATCACGAAGTCTGGGAAAAGGAAAAAGCTTCCGAAAATCCGAAAACCGTATAAATTGCCGCACACTGAGAGTTGCGTGCCACCAGTATTTTTAAGTACCTACCTAAGGTCATATATTTGTGGAGCCTTTGTGCCTTGGTAGGCGAGTTCGACTTGCACTTGGCCGGTTTTTTTAATTTTCGTTTTAGTATTGTGTTTCCCATTTTTTACAATAAGTATAATTTTGTTGTAAAGGGTAGGCAAGATCCCAACCCCACCAATCCCGCTGAAACGCATCCTAATCATCCCGCCATCTCTTTCTCGGTCTGCCTCTGCTAATACACGGAGGAAAGAGAGGGAAGGCCTTTGCCCAGCAGTGAAACACACACACAGGCTGAAAAAAAAAGTGTCCATACGACGTTGTCTTCAGCTAAGAATCAGATGATGGGATCCTGGGGGAATCGAAAGACATCGAAAATCTAAATTTATTTAACGAAATTTTGATGTTTGTTCAATGTTCCCTTTAGAAACACTTGCCATCAGTTTATATCAGAACAGTCAAAACATCTGAACACATCCCTATTGTCAGGGTGTTAAAGTACTTGTTTAGATATATGTGAGCTACTTGGCCACTCCCCCAAAGAGGGCGCCACTAGTCGGTCGGCGCCCTCTTAACCACTGAAAGATTAACCGCTGATAAATAAATAACTAAGTTGAAAACGACTCCATGTAAACTGTGGCTTTAAATTAAATCCAAATTTACGTTCAAAGATTTGTACTAATACGTTTGAAGAATCACAAAATATTGCAACAAAAGTTGAGCCTTATTACGGCGTGATAAAGTTCATTTTTCTATAGAAAGTAGAGCATAACTATGATATTAGTCTCTCGATATTCCCATTTAGAAACTTATAAGTTATAATGTAAGCTCCTCATGATTTGGATTAACGTCTGAGTAAAAGATTATTGGCGAATGAGTAATTTTGCTAGCTTATGACGTTAGCATATTGTAATTAATAACTGGTAATTTGTGAGACTTTGTACGCCGAGTACAATTATAAGGGATGACTCACACTAGAACGGGACGGGACGGGGCGGGACGGGACGATTTGTCAGTTTCTATAGAAAACGTAACGTCACGTGACATCCGAGGGTTCCGAGCTATCACGTATTTTTTTCTATAGAAATTGACAGATCGTCCCGTCCCGTCCCGTCCCGTCCCGTCCCGTTCCAGTGTGAGTTTTCCTTAAGCCGCGAAGACGAAACGGTGAAGAGTTTTCAAATATGTACGCGTATAAACTGCTTACGTGTTATAAATTATAACTTAGTTATTTATTTATGGATTTTAACTTATTTTTATGTTAGAATAATAAATCATAAAAAGTGAGTGCTGGGAACCGAAGCATTGTTGTATGTACTTGTTGACCTTTTCTAATAGATAATACATGATACAATTAATACCCTCGTGAGACATAGTGATATTTATATTAAAACATTGGTAAAAACTCGTTACGCGCGAATAGTGAACACTCTGTCCGATGATGATGATAAAAATAAATTAAATATAATACATAATATGTGTTAAATGTTAACACAAGGGTCACAAACAAACCAAGTGGCTGTTTGATGTACACACGCGTTCAAAAGTGCATGGGAAATTTATGAATTAATTCATTCATAATCTGTCCATGCACTTTTGAACGCGTTCCGGCTTCGTTAGCCAAACTTATTTATTTATGAGAATTTTTTTTGGAAAATTCAGGCCAAATCAGCTCAGCTTCGGTTTCCCAAACTACTGATATTATCTACAAGAAGTCTTACTATCTTTCTGACCAGGTACTACAGACAAAATGTATCGTTCGCCATTTTTATATATATACTACGACGGTGACAAACAAGCATACGGCCCGACTGATGGTAAGCGTTCACCGTAGCCTATGGACGCTTGCAGCTCCATTGGTATTACATGCGCATTGCCAACCTTTTAAAAAAAAGGAGGATTCGCTGTGTTGACAGCTAAATGGGCAAGCTTTGCTCCGTGGGTCCCCAGCTGTCAACATAGTGAATCCTCTTTGAGCTCTGGCGACCTTACTCATCAACATAAACACAACACTAGGAGTAGGGTCTAGTGTTATTAAACTGCGGTTTTCTGTAAGGTGGAGGTACTTCCCCAGATGGGCTCTATTCCAGATTTGAGCGAGACGACATTCATACATTGTTTGGCGTTGTCGATAAACAATTGTCACTTGGCTAGGCCCCAATGTGCCGATAAATTACCAGTATTGCCGGTCCACTCGGCTATTTGAATAGCGAGCAAGATTGAAATAACCCTGTTTCAGCTTCACTTCTTTTTACACTTTCCAACATGTGTTATGGACCTGTGTTTCAAAGCTTTATTTTTCTAAGAAATTCCTGTTGTTTCTAGCCACCACGTGTAAGCGTAGTTAACCACGTGTAACGTCGGGTTTGTCATATTATTTTGGGGCTTACGGTTGACTCGCACTAGGGCGAGATGTGACGGGACGATGTCTCATTTTCTATAGAAAGAATCACGTGATAGTTCTGACTCCTCGGATGTCACGTGACGTTTTGTACCTCTATAGAAACTGAGAGATCCTCCCGTCCCGCCCCGTCCCGTCCCGCCCCGTCCCGTCCCGTCCCGTTCTAGCGTGAGCTAACTAGCTGCATCCGCTGAGATTTATATTTAAAAATCTAAGCTGCGGGTAGTGCAGGAGTCAGAGATTCCAAACACGAGAGATTCACACAGGGTCACAGTGTAAATTAAGTTTAAGCTGTATTAGGCAAGAATTAGGATAATATAGTACATTACGATTACAAGTGCGAAAAGGAGCAAAGGAGCGAATTACCTGTTCGCTCGTGTATCGTACGATGTTTTACAGTACATAACATATGGCCCTTTGAATTTTTGACGCAGGCACATAAAGTGCTCATTTGTCTACATTCATTTATTTTATCTATGTGATTAGAGTAACGCAAAAAATAATTGACGCTCGGCCGCCTCCCCCTCCACAAACTATGATTGCCTACGATTAAACATATTATACAATACTGGCGGTAATAATATGTGTCGTGAAAGACACAAAACAAAAGACAATCGATTCGCGTTGAGAGTTATATAGGCTGATGGGCGTGCTTTAGTCGTTTGTCATGGTAGCTGTCACGTTCTAACAAGCTCGATAGACGATAAAGTAACAACCATCCTATACATGGTGAGAACAATCTTATGTCGTCTTATTGTTGACTTAACTATCCGGGACCCATGTCATCTACCCCATGTCATATAAACGGCGTATTATGGGTTTATGGGTTCCGTGCGAAATGTGTGCTAGGGAAGAATAAGCTATGGATGCTACAGCGCACGCGCACGGCTTAAGGAAATATTTTAGAAGTAGGTACTTACCTAAGCAAAAAACATTACGCAGTACACAATATCAATGTCCTAAACATAATGGTATGTTTAAGGTTGCTATGGGTCAACCATAGGTACTAGTCAAATAACCCGCCCCTGGCATTCCCAGCGCAAAGGTACCTATCACGGTTACCGAGCTGAATCGCGATGGATAACGTTTGTACCTGAAATGACCCGGAGCGAGGGTCAATCGCCGACCAATCTTTGTGACGCAACACCCAGTCGTCTCCACAGTAAACGGGAAAATTATATAATAGCTAAGTATCGAGTACTTGTCCCGTTACTTACAGGCTGCCACCTCCGCAGCTACTTCTGCAAGCGTGGTGATGCAACCAACGTGCGGGGCAGCAATAGTGCATTGTTGGAGAGGCCAAGAAAGTGAGCTATAGATGGACGAGTTAGTTAAAGAGCTCTAAGATACGAGTCCATCTACTACTATCGCTTTCGGCCGAGAAGGAAAATAAAATCAATATCCATAAGCGTTTTTACGTAGTTTGCTTCAAACAAGATCACTGTTCAGAGGCGTTTTTACATGGTTGACTCTAAGCTAATCTATTTTTTTTTAAGATTTTAAGTTTTGGCGTGGATGCTAATCTTTAAGCCCAAATATCAGCTTTGATTTGGAATTCCGAGCATCTATTGCCACATATCCGAGCAGTAGCGTGAAAAAGTACTTATTTTACATTATTAGTTTATACGACGCTTTACTTCATTTATAGTAAAGCGTCATCCATATCCATACAATTTTACTACGTGTATTCATATAAAAAATAAGCATTTATTTCAACCTACAAAGTAAAATAATGAATTTCATAAATATACATAAAATCATGAACTTAAACAATTAATGCCATTTAAAGGGCATGCACCTCTAAAACAATCTAAAATTGAATCTATACGTCAGCGACTCCTGTTTTTTTGTCCACCACTGCAAGGCGCCAGAGTCCACAGACTTATAACGCTGACAAATCGGACGTGGTCTGGCCGACTGTCGAAGGCTTGACGAGCCGAGGTAAGCCAGACCAGCCAAACTTTGAGAACCGTGTAGAAACCGCTTTTTAGTGACTGGAAGGTGCCAGCGTCCACAGACTTAACCTAACCTAACCTAATAATAACACTAGACCATACTCATAGTGTTGTGTTTCTAAAGGTGAGTAAGTTCGCCAAGAGGCAAGAGAGAGAGAGGCTGAGCTCCAAGAGGATTCACTGTGTTGACAGCTGGGGACCCACGGAGCAAAGCTTGCCCCTTTAACTGTCAACACAGTGAATACTCCTCTTTTTTAAAGGGTCACACCACTGGAGTTGCAGGCGTCCATAGGCTACGGTGACCGCTTACCATCAGGCGGGCCGTATGCTTGTTTGTCACCGTCGCAGTATTAGAAAAAAAACTTGTAATGTTGGTCTGGCCTACTATTTGAGACCAGCCAAACTTTGTGGGCCGTGTACTATTCGCGTTATTTTGTAAGACGCTGGCGTCCACATACTAGTAATGCTGACAAATCGACCGTGATCTGACCGACTATTGGCCAAGCTTAACAAGCTAAGGTGAGACCGACCAGCCAAACTTTGAGATCCGTGTGCAAATATCACCCGGTGTGCCTTTCTCATCGAAGTCCGGGGTAGGTTCGAATCCCAGTGACCCTCATAACTAGTATAATTCATAAAATTGTCTTCTGTTTCCGGGATTGTTATTCATAGAAATTAAACACTTTAGAAAGGATTAATCGCGTTTATTAACACCATGACCCCACGTTTCTCACAGGGTTTTATAATTTTTGTAATTGTAGAATGCCCTTCAGGCAATGTATCAGCTTTATAAGCCCCTCTGGGCATTGTATACCAACCTTTGTTTTTGTTTTTACCCGACTGCGAAACGCAAAGGGTAATGAGTTTAACAGTCTATATTGTATGTATGTTTGTTCCTTTGTGGCAAACTACAGATCAAACGCGTGGACCGATCTTGATGGTTCATACGTCAATCGATTCGTCATCTTTGTGCGAATGTCACTAAATAATCAGAATTTCAAATCGCGATCATGAGACGCCATTTTGTAAAAAAATTAAAATTAAAATCGATGGATGGATATCAAGTGGGGTATCATTGAATAGGGATTTGAAAATCATTGTTAGGTTTCTTGAATCATTTTAAAGTTTAAAAGGCCATTTAGGAACTGTAACGATTTAACGTTGCTTAGAGAGTACTTTACACATTTATTTATTTATTTTATTTTTTTTATTCAATAAGTTAACACGACATTACAGCATACGCCAATGCGTCATGAAACTAAGACTAATACAAACATAAAAACAAATGTACACATCGTCATGAAAAACAAATTTTAAAACATAATTAATTAACTAATATTTAGGCGACATAACAGCGTGGCTCCGTTGCGTCGTCTGAACCGGTGTAGGATTCGGCAGGTTGCCCCGGAACCGCCGAAACACGACGCCCTTGGGCCAGAAGTCCGCACTCGCGATGGTGTCCTGCAGCGGCCGCGGCACGCGCACCACAAACGAGCTGAAGTGCACGTAGTGACTCGACTGCAGCTGTTGAACCTTCAGC
This sequence comes from Lathronympha strigana, assembly GCA_949128165.1. Classification (NCBI taxonomy): domain Eukaryota; kingdom Metazoa; phylum Arthropoda; class Insecta; order Lepidoptera; family Tortricidae; genus Lathronympha; species Lathronympha strigana. The sequence goes on along the minus strand of OX421907.1, from coordinate 4,466,682 downwards.
GAGTAGGCAGTCTTCCGGCGGACGTAATCCACCACCTCGTCGGCTGTGGCGGAGTAATGAAGGCGCGACACGTAGAGCGCCTTACTCGGTGTAGCGACACGTAGGCCTGAATTCACCGGCTCGGCTGTACCACACTGAGTTTTACGAGGCGCCCTGTGCGCCTTCCTCTTCCTCTCCACTAGCGTGAATCCCTCCTCATCCTCCTTGGTGCGGGAGATCTTCACCTTGTGGGGAACCTTTACTTCACCGGCCTTCGAGGATGAGTTGACCCGGTTAGCTGCGACAGGCTTTCCGGTGACGTCAGCGTAAGCACGCTGACATAACTTCGAGGAGGCAGGTAGCGGGCGCTCGCGCGGGGGCTGCGCGGGCGGCGGGGCGGCACGTGCGGCGCGTTTTACAGCGTCAGCAGGCAAACGGACAGACTCAGGGCTAGCGCCGGGTCGGACTTCGCTCTTGAAATTTGACACCGCAGACCGAGTTAGATTACTATTCCGCAAACTGGTGACTTGATTGCGTAACTCGGCAATAGTAATTTGGGCAGCATCAAACTTCACGATAACTTCGGCAAGACTTGTCTTCAGGGCCACGATTTCCTTCAACAAGCTGCGAACGTCCACGCTCATTAGTCATTACTATCATGCTTATTAGCAAGCGGGGAAGTAGGAGGCAGCCCGCTCCCTTCCCCTCTTGCTATTAAGCATGCTTTTTAGCATGCTAATAAGCACGAAGCATGCTAGTAACGAAAATGAAAATTCATGATCTGGAATCGCCAATAGCACAATCACAGAGATTGTGTGCCTAGATCTATCAGTCGAAACAAAAACATATGGTCAAAAACCTAAAGATGCGTATGTTTCTGATGATCATAACACAACTGGGGGGTATCGTAAAATATTTGACCATCGGCTTAGGGTCGAAACGAAACGTTCGGACGAAAAAAAGTAAATGTAAATCACGGTCTTGTTAATGGTGCAACGGGGGTAATAAAAAAAACCGGCCAAGTGCGAGTCAGACTCGCCCACCGAGGGTTCCGTACATCACAAAAATGATTTAAGATAACTATCAATTCCTTTTTTATCCCGAAGAAGATGAATTTCGAAAAACGCTAAATATACTTTTCTTGTGTAGTATCAAAGAGTCTAAAACGAAGTTTTAAATCTGCAACCTGAATAATTATTCACATCTCATACAAAACTTCGACCCCCTTTTTTATCCCTTAGGGGATGAATTTCGGAAAACGCGGAATACGGTTTCAAGGGACCGTAGACCTTAGTAGGTACATAGTTTAAATTTCAACTCTATACCTCCACGCACTTCCGGGATAAAGGGTCTTGACGGACACACGGACGGACGGACGGACGGACGGACAACAAAGTGATCCTATAAGGGTTCCGTTTTTTCTTTTGAGGTACGGAACCCTACAAATTGAGTGGCCAGCACTACGAAAAGAACAGTTGGAACCTGGTGAATTACCACAGGCCGTTTATATACAATTCGACAACGAGGCTATTAAAAATAAAATCAGTGGAGTAGGAGTCAGAATTGAACCATCGAGTACTGAATTCGATGCCATTCGTGGACGGGGCAAAATAGAACGAAAAATGTTACTACTGATTTTGTGTTGTGGTGTACATAAGCTGCAAGGAACAACTTTAGACCAAGCTGTAATTGATTTAAGATCTCGAATTTTTGCGAAGTCTTTTGTAAAAAGCATGTGAATAATGCTAAATGTTGTTATATAAACCTACCGAGTAATAATACTAATAATAGTATATAAATAATGCTATCTAAACTTAACTTTTCCCCTATATCTATGTGCAATAAACGAGATATGTTTACTACGAATATGTTTCGAGAAAGGAGCTGTTTTGCTGTTATTGTTATTAATAATGAACCCTCCTTCTTGTCTCATAGTTGTAAACGCACATATCCGGGTAAAACTAGCGGTAGTGTTGCTGTTGTTCTTAATTAATTATTGAATTTTAGAATAAAACTAACTAAAAAGTTTAAAATAAAATAATATAATTTAAAAAATCAAAAACCCGACTGCGTAAGATCTAACTGAAAAGAAAGAAACAAGTCAAGTTTCACACAAAAACCAAATAACTAATTTATACTTTACCTTATTTTGCTCTACATCTTCGACTTGACGTGTATATTCGGGACCCATAATTTCGGAAATTGGTGCCGGCTGGGTCCCGACTGTTTAAAATCACGATGTTTATACAATATTTTTTCATGTGGTCATTAATCAACAAAAAAATCATATGAGCAATATACACAAGTCGAAGATGTAGAGCAAAATAAGGTAAAGTATAAATTAGTTATTTGGTTTTTGTGTGAAACTTGACTTGTTTCTTTCTTTTCAGTTAGATCTTACGCAGTCGGGTTTTTGATTTTTTAAATTATATTATTTTATTATTTAGATTTATTGTAGGTATATTATTGTTTGTACAAGTAACTTTTATGATTGACGAGGAGAATTCTTAATCTCTCAGTTATCATCTTAATCCTGTGAAAACGAGTGATGTAAAGGCCTCGAAACTTAGGGTTTAGTTATGGTGTTAATAAACGCGATTAATCCGTTCTAAAGTGTTTTATTTCACTAGTGTAATTCACTATAAAAATCTTACTTATTTTTGAGTAGAGCAGAGGCCTTACCATGACGTCTTAACGCGATTCAGTTTAGGTTATTCACTATGCTCAGAGGCCTTAAATAATAAAAATAAAAATAATAAAAATGCTTTATTTCAGACCTGTGCGATCCATATTTTGTTAGTGACTTAAGGCTAGATTAAATTTAAATTTAAAATAAATTAGTAACATTTCTTAAAAACCATGACGTGTTAACGCAATTCAGTTTAGGTTCAGTTTAGGCTTAGTTGTATGGAAGCGACTCAGTTTAGGTCGTCACCTAAATCGCGTTAAGACGTCATGGTAAGGCCCCAGTTGTATGGCAGCGACTCAGTTTAGGGCCTAAACTGAATCGAGATCGAGACTCAGAGCTCTTGACAATTGCCACCGGGAACACTTACGGCTTAAATTCCGACTAAGAAATATTCCCATGCCTAAAAGTAGGTACCGCAAATTCTAAGTACAAAAATACTAATATTCACGATAGTGGAAAACGAACCCAGTACCTCCAATCTTAGTCCTTCCAATGATAAGCGGTTACCATAAGCAATGAATGCCTAAAACTCCAATACTGGTGTATTTACAAGAATTAAGGATGACTTACACTGGAACGGGACGGGACGGGACGGGACGGGACGGGAAAATCTGTCAATTTCTATAAAAAGCGTCACGTGACATCCGAGACCTTCGAGCCATCACGTGATTAATTCTACAGAAATTGACAGATTTTCCCGTCCTGCCCCGTTCCGTCCCGTGCTAGTGTGAGTCATCCTTTATCATTTACACTTATCATCGTGATGAAACAGGGGTCTAACGGTCACGCTAACTCGCTGAGCGACGAGGAATAAGACGCGTGTGTCGTGATGATTCATAGCGATTGGCGGTCTGCCAGCCCTCCCCTTGGACGTTGGCCCTTTACGGCGAATGTTGGCCGAACATTGGCCGGACATAAGTCACGGCTAACGTGTGTCTTAGCACGTTACATGTCTCGGTAGAATGTTTGCGAATGTTCTTAATTTGATTAGAGAACTTGAGAACTTTCGTATGTAATTTGTAACTTACGTAGGCAGACACGCGTTCAAAAATGCATGGGCAATTTATGGACTTAAAACATATCCGTACATTACGTTACCTAGTGACATTGACATGTCAGATAAACGTCAGCCCATACATAGCATGCATAGAGTCAAACCACGCTATCTCTTCCAAACATAATTAGGTATGAAGTGTCACACTTTAAAGTGTTATTTTAAACGTCAAACTTCTATAGAATTATGACGTTTACTTAACACTGTCACAGCCTGTGCTATCAAAATCTAGAAAACTCAGCATAGACGGACTCTATGATTGTATTAAAAGCCGTGTCCAATTGTCTATGGTCTATGCTACCTCTCTTTTTCCTAGCGTTTTCCCCGGCTTATGCTACGACTCAAGAAGCCGTAGCATAAGCCGTGGGTCCGCTTTGGCAACTAATCCCAAGATTTGGCGTAGGCGCTAGTTTTACGTAAGCGACTGCCATTAGGTCCCTATTTCACCACGCTGAAAAGTGTGATACATCCTAAAATTACTGGCGTTTGAGGCGTCCATAGGCTACGGAAACCGCTCACCATCGCCCTGGCTTTGTGCTACCATTTCGATAATAAATAAAATCATAATGTAATATCTTTGGCAGTACAACCAACGATTCAATTGATTGCTCCTGTTATGTGGGCCGCCCGGTACCTAATGTGCCTATAATATAATATGTCGGACACAAGTTTCGAACAACTTGTGTCCGAAACTTGTGTCTTCCCACTTACCTACACCACACTACACTACACTTATACAGGATGTCCCATAAATCAGGCCCATAGGTCAGCCGGACACCAGAGGTAGGTCTACCCAAGAAATACCTAACCAACCTAACATGGCAATATCTCGAAAACCGTCCAACTTTAACTGAGGTCATAATATTAGATTGGTTAGGTACCTCTTGGGTCGAGGCTGAACTGCTATTTATGGGACATCCTTACACTTATTATAAAACCTTAACATGAATATATTCAAATACATACCTACATCAAAACTGTGTAGAAAGTTAGAAACGTCGGGGTGTATCAACTAAATTCGATAGACCGTTCTATGTTTACTGATAAAGGAGTTTTCAAGAACATAGAAAATAGTAATCTACTTAAGTATAGGAAAGTTATCTAAGTTATAAACAAGTACCGTAGACTGCAAGTTTGCTTAGAGCAGATGTTTCCGATTGATTTGCAAAATTATCGGAAATTAGCTTTAATCCATTAGCTTTTTGAACTATTATTAGTTTTTTATTACTGTTTTACTTACAATAAAAAGCAATCTGCAAGTTTCGATAACATTTATTATCAAAATATATATATAGTAAGTGCAACTTACCTAACTACCTACATCTAAAATAGGTCCTTGAGGCATTGTACCTGGCGGCATTTCCTCGTTGTATCGCAATGCTGATACGTTGTGCGAGGAACCCACCAGCTCTTCGGACACCAGTAAGTAGTTAAATTACTTAAGTAGGTACCTAGTTAAAATACTAATATGCATAGCTGGGCATTAACTCGTTAATCCGTTAATCGTTAATTAACGAAGTTAACATTTTCATTAACGGATTAACTTTTAAGTTAACTTCAGAATATGTTAACGCAATCATTAACTTCCGTTTAGTTTTCCTAAGTCCGTTAATCGTTAATCCAGTTCCAAAATACTTACCAAAAAGATACCGCACATACCACGCCACGCGGCAATAAACCTGTTTCCACCCGACTACAAATTTTCAAAAAAGAAGAATTTCTCAATTCATGTGATTTTTTTTTATATAATTTAAACTTTCGTGAGACACACTGATATTAAATTGCTACGGTTAACACTCACGTATTTTTATCACAATAGGCGTCACATGTTTCGTCTGCGTCGGGCAGACATCGTCGGCTAGGACATCACATGTGATGTCCTAGCCGACGATTCATTTCTGATGATGGGATCCATAAGAAATTGAGGGAACTCTTCAAATTTAATAGGCTTATGCATGATGATTTGGGCGTTTTCTTAAGAAACTCGAGCATTTTTCTTTACGAAAACCATCAATTTGGTGGAGTGGAGCTGATGATGGAGCCCAGGGATGGCAAAGTGGCACTGTCTGTTAATTTCCATCCTATTTGAGACATTCATATTTTGAATTCATGGAATTTATGAAGAAATTAAAGAACTCCTCAAATTTTAATGACCATACATTATGATTTGAGGGTTTCCTTATAAACTTTAAATTTTTTTTGGGGGTTACCAACAATTTGGTAGAGTATACCTGATGATGAAGACCAGGGATGTCAAAGTGGAATTGGTCGGTAAACACAGACATTCATCTTTTTGATTTGATTTATATTCTGATGATGGAGTTCTTGAGAAATTCAGACAACCTTCATTGGAGGGTTTTTCATAATAAGTTGGGGTATTTTCTTAATCAAGCCAACAATTTGCTGCAGTGGACCTGATTTTGAACACTAGGGATGGCATATTGAAACTGCTCGATAATTTATAGCCCTGTCCTCTAACTTGAGACATTGTTATTTTGTCTGTGACCTCGGAGGTCTACAAGATAGTTGCATTTGATTTTACTTTAGATCAAATGATGAAAGCCATGAGACATTAAGAAAACTCCTGAATTTTCAAAGGTACTCGGATGGGAAATTGGATATTTTTGAAGGAAATTTATTAAATATAAGTTGTAAATCACTAACTCAAAGATGCCCTTTAAACCACGTGTTAATGGATTAACGATTAACGTTAACTTCCGTTAAGTCTTCCGAAAAGTAGCGCTTTAACGATTAACGAAGTTAACTTTTTATGTAACGGATTAGCGATTAACGAAGTTAACTATTTGATTAACGGTGCCCAGCTCTGCTAATATGTAGGTATAGCTACAGGATAAACAAATGTAGGTGTATGTAAGTACCTGTCACAGAACTAATATGACGAGAAAACATTTGACAATTGAAGTTGTGACGAAAAACAGAAAGGTGTCAACTGTCATTGGGCCATTCTTTTTTTACCGACATTGAAATGCGATTTTCTCGATTTCGCTGATTTTTAACCTTGAGTAAAATGATAACGATGGAAGTTAATTAAAAAAATAACACATGTCTTTGAAGAAGTCAATTTGATAGTTCTTTTCATGTAGGTAACGCATATATTTTGCAGTAGTGTTGTAGAAAATACTGTGACAGAGTATCCTTTTCAGCGGAGACAGATTTTCGATTGACCACTCTGTCACGGTGGTTTGAGTTAAATAATGTAGGTAAGTTTACAGTTACTCACCGGGGAATTAACAAGTAAACTGCCTTGATAAGGTAACCTAAAATTTTGGGCATTACCTCCTATAAAAGTGATAATAATTAAATTCTAAATTAGACATGTTTCAGCGAGGAGACAGTCATCAGGTCATTGTCGCTGATAAAGGAGGACGGCCCCATTGATAATATAGAAGTCGAAAACTACGTGAGTTAATTTTTTTTTATAACATTATTATCCAAGACGTACCTACCTATCCACACACAACATTTCTTACACATAATTAACTTTTCAAAAGTATTTTCACGATCGATAACTTTAACTACTTACTTGGAAGCTATTCATATAAATTTGTGCGCTAATTGTGCGATGGTTTGCATATATTTGCGAATGTGTTTTGACGTGAAAGATGTAAATAGGTAATCGGTAGGTACATAATGTAACTACGCACCACCTACGCACGTAGCACGAACACATATATAGGATGCTTCAGGAGGCGAGAGGAGGATTAACCCTACGGATTTAGTAAATTATAAGCTATTGTTTGGTTTTAGTATCACAGAGGTGAACAATAAATTAAAAAAAGTACAAATTGCATTATCTCTCTATTAGAATACACCGGTACTTCTGTCAAGAGTGGTTACTTTTGAAAGATCGTATCTCACTTGACATTTTCGAAATGTGACAATGACAATTTGTTTTGGTCAAATCAAAGTTCTGTCATGGCAGTGAAAGAGGTTTGATCATCATTGATTAGTTGTTGTAGTGTCATCGAGTAAGACGAGTTACTAACACGTTGGAAGAGAGACGTCTTATCGACATCTTACAGTAATAGTACATTACTGCAGACGCCGGGAAAGAAGGGCTTAACGGGTGAGTATGTATATACACGAGCCGAGCGCGGCGTTAGCGAGGCCGGGTAGCTATACGAAGCCGTTAAAGCCCTTTTCACGGCAAGGCATGTATAGTGCTTTTCTCAAACATGCAATGAAATAAATAAATAAAATCTCCAAAAATATGAGTTTTATTTCTAGAAAGTTGACTTGACGAATTAATATGTCTAACACAAATATTGCTATTTAGTTCGTGGTGATTCCAACATGAATTTAGTCTATAACGATAAAACAGATGATCCATAAATATTTCATGATGTATAAATATGTCGCAATGTAAAATGTACCAAACACGAACAGCACTTTTTATTCTGTGACAATGAAAATTATAACCTCTTTACAAATTTTTGTAATTCCTACTTATCCTTAGATAGACAGACACAGTTCTCACTTAAACAAGAAATCAATTTAGTCTAAACAGTTATCGTAATATTAACTAAACACGCATGCATTTTGGGTAGCCATATGCCTTCCGACATCTCGTTTGTCATTTGCGCCATCAATTAATTTCCCCATAAGCCCATTCAATTTTACTTTCGCATTTCGCACTTAATTCTGGTGGGGCTCAATGAATAGTCATTTCTGCTTCAAAACTCGACGACAACCATTGAAATAGATTGAAAGAATCAAAGTTATTTAACTTAACATCCAAAATTATTAAAAAACTACATAGGCGTTTTTTCACACGCGGTTTGAGCAGACGCTTTTACGTTTAAATTTATTTTAATATTTGGAATGTACCTATATTTGTGTGAGTAAATTTGCAATAACGTGTTGTAACTTATGTTCATGTCGATGTCCATTTTATATAAATAAAACTTCAAAATATCATTACTTATTTTTATTTTTAATAGGCACTGTGGCAGAATGTTATCCTGAAACAAAACGGCACGGTTTGAGTAGACACTTTTACCGCTAATGTTTAAATTTATAATGTGTTATTTGTTATGTTCATGTCCATATTGATTAAGTATCGACTTAATATATTCGAATATATAATTTGTTGTTTTTTTTAATAGGCGTACTGGCATAACTGGCAGAACGTCATCATGAACCATAGTAATGAAACTGTTATAATGGCTAAAAACCATGTTGCTGTGTCACACATTTATGTGGAATAAAATTAATAAAATATTACTTCCCGGCCTAGGCCTTCAATTTTGTATGAAATTATACTATAGTTGTCGATTTCTAAGTCTGAACTTTTGACACATCGAAATACCCGTAGAACGTAAACGCGCAAGACACTTTGGAATTAAAAACAAAATCCCATAGAGATATTACAGCTAGTCATGTACATAAACACAATATTTCACTTTTCATAAACATAATGTGATGAATGTTACATTTTTTCATACATTAGTTATTGAATATTTTACGATAACAATTTAGCACACCAACAGTTACGGTCTACGTCGTTTTTTTTTAAATTTAGGGTTGCGACCATGTCTGCTGGGACAAATCATATAACCGTCCGTTAATCGATAAAAATCGATCTTGTAATCAATAGGCAATACAGTAAAAATCAAAACAAAACGATTAAAACGAAAATAAAACTAAGTACGATGTGGAAAAAAATGTTATTTAAAATAAGACAAATTAACTATGAAGGTTTTTTATCTAACATTTTAAGAATTCAACAGTATTGATTTCTGAACGAAACTAAGATGACTTTGGAAAAAATCGTAGGTATGTCAAATGCGCAGTTTGTCGAAGTATCTCGGTCTTATCAAATACAAATCCGTAGTAGTAAAATCGAATCAAACAATTCATCGCTAAAATCAATAATCGCTGAATTTGACAAACGATTTGTCTTAGCCTCATCACTAAGTACGTCAATACTCAAGTCTCAAAAGTTCAGACTTAGAAATCGGCAACTATAGTAGTATCATTCATCATATTTATCATAGTACCGGGCGGATGCCCGGCGGACCTACCCAGGCCGGCTATAGGTTACCACCCGACCTGGCAGACTCGGATTACTTTTCTACCGCAAAAAAGCAATCATTGAATAAGCGAAATCACAACCTAATCGCTAGACGTAAACAGCCCCCGCCTGTCATAAATCAAACTCAATCAAATCCTTGGCATTCGTAATTCAAAACATCTGGAATCGCGTGAGGGTTCCCTTTCGTAACGTAAAACGTTCCGTTCGTCCGTCAGGACCGTCAGTTGACTCCCGGCGTCCGGACGGTACGCGTGTGTTTCGCAGCTGCTCGCTCGCGAACTTCGGTGTTACGAAAATAGTACGCGGTTATAGTGACAGTGGAATTATTTTAATGGTTTGAGTGGACCTGTATTTGTGAAGCTTTGCTCTCGGATTTTTGCTATATTGGTAAGTTTTACCCCCTAATTGGAGTGGGTGTTGTGCCAGCATTTTCGGTTTATTTTAAGATCGTTAAAAGTATCTGCGTTCGTTATTCGTTAGATAAATACGAGATCAATGGTTTTTGTGAGTGCCCACCGGATGTAAATAGAAATAAATTTGATTAGCGGAAAAATTTCTATCGGTGGAGTTTAATTAGCACAAAGGTTTTCCTCTAAAAAATAAGTTGGTTTTATTTATACTTAAAGACTTTTTCTTGTGATACAAATCATTTTCTCTCAATCTTGTTTTTAGGCAAAAAATGTTGGCTTGTCCTTTTTCGATAAATTAATATTTACGAAGAAAAAGCAAACGAAACAGTTTAATGAGTCCTATGTAAGTACTTAGCCTACCTTATTAGGTACATTAGTGGGTTGGCAGATAAACATAAAATTAAGATGTTACCTACCTAGTTATGCTTAGCCCTAAAATGCAGTCTTCATAATCATCACATAAACATAGAATTTCTCAGCAAAATTCATGATCTCGGGATACCCTATCGCTCTCCTAACTCTCCCAACTGAGCTACCGAGACCACACCCGTGGCCCCGAATTTCTCCACCATATCCCTAGTGAGTAAGTAGGTACCTATTTGTAATGGCATGACTAATGATTACTGAAATAAGACAACATAGATACCTACATATAATGTCACATACAGGTGTGAAAAAAATAATAGAAAAAATACACAACTGCAAGTTTTAAAACCCTTAATCTTAAAAATTAATTTTCCCCGATTCATTCATGCATTTAAAAATTGGAACAAAATGGTTTCTGTGTTAAAGTTTAAAATATCACTTTAAACTTTGACAGTTAATTAGCTTGGAAGAGAAAACGGTGTGACCCTACCTCTACTTGGGCAGTGATTTTCATATTAAATATGAACATTCGGGTAGGTAACTATTTTTCCCAGCAAATTATTAAAAATTGCAACTTATCCTTTCTTTCTCTTTGTTCCGCGCCGATACTTAGTTTTGTTTAATTTGTTGTTCTTTACATGTTGTGGTTAGTGATAGAGCGAAAACAAAGAACCTGCATGCCCACGAACATCGAAAATTGGCATTGAAGGGAAAACCTCTTTTGCCGTTAAGTATAAATTCGCAATCGTTCGATTTTCATGGTATAGGCCCTGATTTTAGCTCGACTAGGGGTCATTATACCTACCTACTTATTGTGTTTGGGACGGATAATATGCCTTGCTACAAAGAGGTGAATACTAGAGACGCCCATACCATACTTGACTACGCGGAAGTGTCAACCCTGAAATGAGCGACTTCGCTCAAAATATAATTTTTAAGAAAAAAAAAACCGACTTCATTTGGTTCCCGGTAAAGGTGAAATTTTGAATTTGTTTGAGTTAGCCAGTTTACTTCACAAATATCCAATACACCGCACATGTACGATTGAAAATTGAGGAGCTTTCTTAATGTCCCAGGGCTTCCATCATTACATGTGAATTATAATCAAACGGAACTCCCTTATAGACCTTTAAAACAAACAAAATAACAATGTGTTAAATTGGATGACAGACTGTAAATTATCGAGCAGTTTCATTATGCCATCCCTGATTATCAACATCAGGTCCACTCCAGCAAAATGATGGCCACAGTAAGAAAATGCCTAAGCTAATTATGAACACCCTCTAATCACAATGAACGTGCCGTTCAAATTTGAGGAGTTCTCTGAATTCTTCTAGAACACCATCATCAGAATATAAATCAAATCAAAAAGATGAATGTCACAACTAGGATAATAAGTAGAGCTAGGTTTATTGACCAGTTCCACTTTGCCATCCCTGGTCTTCATCATCAGATCAAGTTCGCCAAAACACTGTTTTAGTTACTTAAGGAAACCCTCAAATCAGAATGCATGTGCCGTTAAAATTTGAGTTCTCTCAATCCCTCATGAAGTCCATCATCAAAATAGAACTATAATCAAATAGGACTATCTTGAAGGTATATCTTTACAAAGAAAAGATGAATGTCTCAAATCGAATGATAGAGCTGGGAATTACCAAGCAGTTCCACTTTGCCATCCCTGGTCTTCATCATCAGGTCCACTCCACCAAATTGATGATGTTCGTAAAATAATTTTTAAGAAAAAAAAACCGACTTCATTTGGTTCCCGGTAAAAGTGAAATTAAGAATTTGTTTGAGTTAGCCAGTTTACTTCACAAATATCCAATACACCGCACGTGTACGATTGAAAATTGAGGAGCTTTCTTAATGTCCTAGGGCTTCCATCATTACATTTGAAGTATAATCATACGGAACTCCCTTGTAGACCTTTAAACAAACAAAATAACAATGTGTTAAATTGGATGACAGACTGTAAATTAACGAGCAGTTTCATTATGCCATCCCTGATTATCAACATCAGGTCCACTCCAGCAAAATGATGGCCACAGTAAGAAAATGCCTAAGCTAATTATGAACATCCTCTAATCACAATTAACCTGCCGTTCAAATTTGAAGAGTTCTCTGAATTCTTCTAGAACTCCATCATCAGAATATAAATCAAATCAAAAAGATGAATGTCACAACTAGGATAATAAGTAGAGCTAGGTTTATTAACCAGTTCCACTTTGCGATCCCTGGTCTTCATCATCAGATCAAGTTCATCAAAATTTTGGCTCCGCCAAAACACTGTTTTAGTTACTTAAGGAAACCCTCAAATCAGAATGCATGTGCCGTTAAAATTTGAGGAGTTCTCTCAATCCCTCATGAAGCCCATCATCAAAATAGAACTATAATCAAATAGGACTATCTTGAAGGTATTTCTTTACAAAGAAAAGATGAATGTCTCAAATCGGATGATAAAGCTGGGAATTAACAAGCAGTTCCACTTTGCCATCCCTGGTCTTCATCATCAGGTCCACTCCAACAAATTGATGATGTTCGTAAAGAAATGCTCGAGTGTCTTAAGAAACTACCCAAATCATCATGCATGTGCCTTTCAAATTTGAGGAGTTCCCTCAGTTCCTCATGGATCCCATCATCAGAAATTGATTTTGAAAAAAACGGGACAATCCTGAAACCATCTATATACAGACAAAAAAATATTTTTTAAAATCGGATCATAGTCCTGAGAATTACGAAGCAGTTCCACTTTGCCATCCCTGGTCTTCATCATCAGGTCCACTCCACCAAATTGATGATTTTCGTAAAGAAATGCTCGAGTTTCTTAAGAAATCACCCAAATCAGCATGCATGTGCCTTTCAAATTTGAGGAGTTCCCTCAGTTCCTCATGGATTCCATCATCAGAAATGGATTTTGAAAAAAACGGAACCAACCAGGAACCGTCTACTTTTAGAAAACAAAAAAAAAATTCAAATCGGTTCAGTAATGACGGAGTTATGAGTGAACATCCATTAAAAAAAATAAAAAATAAAATTCAGTCGAATTGAGAACCTCCTCCTTTTGAAATATTGAAGTCGGTTGAAAATGCTCGAGTGTCTTAAGAAACTACCCAAATCATCATGCATGTGCCTTTCAAATTCGAGGAGTTCCCTCAGTTCCTCATGGATCCCATCATCAGAAATGGATTTTGAAAAAAACGGGACCAACCAGGAACCGTCTACTTTTAGAAAACAAAAAAAAAATTCAAATCGGTTCAGTAATGACTGAGTTATGAGTGAACATCCATTAAAAAAAAAAAAAAAAATTCAGTCGAATTGAGAACCTCCTCCTTTTGAAATATTGAAGTCGGTTGAAAATGCTCGAGTGTCTTAAGAAACTACCCAAATCATCATGCATGTGCCTTTCAAATTCGAGGAGTTCCCTCAGTTCCTCATGGATCCCATCATCAGAAATGGATTTTGAAAAAAACGGGACCAACCTGGAACCATCTACTTTCAGAAAACAAAAAAAAAATTCAAATCGGTTCAGTAATGACGGAGTTATGAGTGAACATCCATTAAAAAAAATAAAAAATAAAAAAATACAGACGAATTGACAACCTCCTCCTTTAGAAATATTGAAGTCGGTTGAAAACCAATCCAATCGTCCTTACGGTGTCCAAAGGCGTCCTTACGGTCGCCATGGCAACCGAGAACAAACAAAGTTTCAAAATCTTGCCACACTTTGAAGGCGTCTCTATCTTCTTCTACATATATCGGTGCCTTAATAACAGTAGGTAACAACTCATTAACCTGGTTTAATTTAATGACATTTTACTTACGTATTTACTTACATTAATATTGCAGGAAACTGCGGGTACCTGAGTTAGTACATTAACAACAGTTTTTAACATTTATTTCAACTCTCGCGAGTCATACGGACATTAAACTTAAATTGTTTTTATCACAATAGATGTGACATATATGTTTTGACTGCATTGGGTCGGGCAGTCATCGTCGGACAGACAGAATGGTGTTGTCATTGTCACCTCCGTGGCCCGGACATCACATTAACATTTATTCATGACTTAAACGGGAGTTTCTTGATGAAGTCAGTAGGTAGAAATGAACCAACCATCCATATCTACAATCGACAAAGTGGTAGGTACCTTTTACTAAAAACAAGCTATACTTACAACGAACAAATTGTCACACCCCTATTCATAAAATGTTTTTTTCTGTTCAAGTTAGGGATCAAATTGCCACTTTTCTCCGCTGCTGGGAGGGATCAAAGTGGCACTTTTCTTGTCAAGGACTACACATTTTTACGTTTTCGGGCAATTAGTAATGGCATCGTGGTGTTGGTAATGTTGGTATGATGCTCTTTTCGATTTTGTTTATTTCGTCTTAGTTGGTGTGAAAAGCAGTATGTCTCACACGGTATCAAAATTATTTTCGTCTTGGGCATTAACGCTTGAATCCCTCATTACACTCAGGATTCTACTTTGGATTTTATTGTAGAATCCATCGCTTCATTCGGAATTCAATGTACGCCCTCTTGTAACAATCTACTATTTACCATTGGGACATTTATACCGTCAGTGCCAGCATACGTTGTCATGCCTACATTAAAATAAAAATTAAATTTGGTTATATATCGACAGCAGTGCCACCTACTTCCTACTACCCACCAGGTTCAATTGTGTTTTTAAACCATCCATTTAATCGGTCCAGCCGTTTAGGAGGAGTAAGATAAACACATATACAGAAGAATTATATGTGTAGGAGCGTTCAAATGTTCTTTTGCCAAGCTGGAGCTGATTTGGCCTGCTTTTTCTTTGAGCCGTTAAGGAAAAATGTGCTAGATTGGGTGTCTGTGAACTTAGCATATCAAATGCTAGCATCTCACAATTTTGTGAGAGTTCTAGTAGCATCCCTAATAGTTCTAGAGTTCTAGGTGGTTTTTTTTCATAGTTCTGCACATTTACGCGAAAAAAATCAAATAGTAAAATGGGATGCTAACTTCGCATATGACACTCCAGCATCCCAGCCGTTATCCAGTCCTCGACTTCAAAATAGCATTTAAATGAAAGGTACTAACATTTCTAGATGATATACAAAGAGTTCTAGTCAAAATACTATATAATAAGTTCACACACACCTAGATTGGCTCACGCAAAGGAAACCGCCAGGAATTGAGTTCTATGAAAATACCTTTATTAAAATAAAGTGATGTACCTAATGGTTAGGCTAAACCGCTTTTGCATGTCTATTGAAATTAAAATTGAGATTGAAGACTCGCCCGCCGTGGGTTCCATTACCATTTAAGACCTTAGGTACTTGAAAATCCTGGTGGCACAGAACTCTCACTCTGTGCGGGAATTATACGGTTTTCGGATTTTCTCCTGTGGTTGTGCTACAAGCTCTTGCTTTTTACAGTTTACAGTTTGATTACTTTGATTCCCATTTCAAATGTATGGGAAATGCGACATAAACGGCCGTATCTTTTGTTTTTTTTTAATACTACTACGGTGACAAACAAGCATACGGCCCGCCTGATGGTAAGCGGTCACCGTAGCCTATGGACGCCTGCAACACCAGGGGTGTTACATGCGCGTTGCCGACCCTTTAAAAAAAAGGAGGATTCGCTGTGTTGACAGCTACACAGCTTCAAGGGACCGCAGACTTGTGTATGTGGTATATTTAACTTGTTACCTCTACTCGTTCCTGAGATAAAGGGTCTTGACAACGGACGGAAGGACGGAAAGTGATCCTATAAGGGTTCCGTTTTTTCCTTTGAGGTACGGAACCCTTAAAACCGCGGTTTCGGTTAATTCGGAGTTTCATCCATATAAAGAATAACTAATTCAATACCTACTCCTCATTCACCACCTTACAATTCCTATGAACTCGGTTTGATTTCAATATGCATATTATACTGTGAGTCTCGATTTAGTCATAAAGTTATACTGAGTTGGAACAGTTTTTATCACCTTTTTTATTTTCATACTTTCCAAAACTGCATTAAATCTAATTTGGAACTGTAGCATTGAAACCGAACGCCGGGTCGCCGACCGCGGAACGGGCCTGCAGGGTCGAAGCATCCATTCGTCTGGGCGGGCTAACAAGGACATTTTCTTTTATTCAAAATGGCCGTGCTTGCATTTATGAAACTGCCAGTTTCCAACATAAACATTTTACTTGAAAACATAGCGGTATTGGAGACTGTTCTCTAAATTTGTTTATTTAGGTACCCACATTTCTCATTAGCCCTCTATAATGCATTCAGAAACTGGATATGAAGACCCCCATAGTAATAAACCTTTTTTTGTTACAACAAATTTCTTATCTGCGAAAATGTTTATATTTTTTTAAATTTCGAACATCTGTCAAACAAGGAAATTTGATTTGACCTCTATTCTAACATCAGTCGAGATGACGTTTAGTTCGAAACGAAGTGTCAATTGCACACAAGTCGCACGCAGGGACTCGTTATTTGATATCGACCGATATGAAAATTGGGGCCAACAGTCTGTCTCTGAATTTTAAAAATAAATGTTAAAAATTGAATGTCAGGAATGTTTTAATTCATGAAAGTCGTAATAGCGAGCTAATGATATGTGTGTATTTAAAGCAGTGTATGTAATTGTAAATAATTAGGCATTTAAACACTCGTGTGATGTTATTAATGAGATGGACAGACCAGGTGAAAGCAGCGATAGATGGGCCATTACATGTGGGCACTCGCAGAGCCGCTGTCAGAGAAGAATGGCGAAGAATCGTAAAACGTGTCACTCAGGACACAATATCATGAAGACCACGACCACTCTGTCAAGAGTGATACGCAGAAGAAGTGATGTTATTATAAAACTCGGCTGACGCCTCCTATTTCATTTTTTTATTATATTTTTTTATTTCCCTTATTTTTCTTACGTTTTGTATGTTACAATACGTTTACGTTTGACCGGCCGGTTGGCGTAGTTGGTAGTGACCCTGCCTGCTAATCCGATGATCCTGGGTTCGAATCCCGGTATGGGCATTTATTTCTTTTCTATATATATATATAGTATTTGTATATTACATACGTTGTCTGAGTACCCGTAACACAAGCCTTCTTGAGCTTACTGCGGGACTTAGTCAATTTGTGTAAGAATGTCCTATAATCATAATACGACCATATCAGTATTGAACGTCTTCAACATAAATGTACCTGCGTAATATTTTATAAATGTGTAACGTGTAAAATGTATATACTTTTACCAATAAAGTCTGTATTCTGTATTCTGTATAGTGGTGTTTGATGAGATAGTGTGAAAATATAAGGAGAAACAGAAGGCCTAGTATAAAAGTTGTACGACACTTACTTCTCGATCGCGTTAGCGTATCGAAAGTTCAAATTATGTTTGCCGTTTATTTAAAATCATCCGGCAACTTTCATATTTTGACCCCTCGATACGCTAACGCGGTCGAGAAGTTAATGTCGTACAATTTTTATACTAGGCCTTCAGTGACAAAACATGTTATACCTTTTGTTTACACCGTTTGTAAGTACTATTGACGGCGATTTTAGTTTCCAAACTCCTGGTAAACACAAGGCTGTTGCAGTCAGTGCTGTCTAAGCCGCTGAGGTGACAACATCACTGCCCGACGATGAAGTCCTATCCGTTTCGTAAGGGAGTGGGTTAAGCCTAAATCTCACACACTCACGTGGTCGTCAAGTTAACCACCCCGAATAGTTTGCCCGCAAATGGCATATCGATATCGTCGAGGGGTGGTTTCGGCAAATAACACGTTATTTTATGTTCTCGCATGTGTAAAGTTACGAGAACGTTTTAGTTGTCCCTTTCTTGCGCCCAAGATAGTAGTTATTCTCATTAAAACTCAATAAATTCCGTTTCTGAAGAAATGTACCAGAGGGCTAAAAATAATGTTGTATATAACCTACGTTGCGTAAAAAGGGTTAAGGATGAATTTCAAGGTTTCTGTACATAACGAAGGCATTCATTGATTTGTATACATACAAGCTATTATTTTTTAACAAGCAATCAAACAGCCTAAAAATATTTCGCGAATTCGGAGTTCCGTAGTAAATGTTGTCCGTAGTAAATGTTGTTACGGATGAGAGTCCAGGCCCCGTAATTTTCATGCCGATTTGAACAAACGACGTTGACAAATGACGTCAAGCTTCATACATCATGTTTTAAGTTTTACGTTTCGAAGAATAATGCTGTCATTGAATAGTGTCATAACTATAACTTTAGAATCAAAAAACTATAACGTTCGACTGTAGAATCGAACTTGGTAGACGTTATCTGTTATTTTATTAACTCATTTCGTAATAAAACAACCTGTGTGTTTATATACGTCATTATGACGAAATCGGCATGTAGCATAGCATAAACGAGCGGGGGTTAAAATCTCTCAGCTGTCTTTTTTTAAATCACTGAATGTCGATGTCGGTTAAAAGCATACTCATAAGGTAAAAGGCGAAGATATTAAAAATACTGCGACATATTTCGTGTTGACTTTCGCATCTGAGCTTTCCTTCAGCAAATATCGAGAATTTCCGAGATTTGTAATGTTGTCAACGGTAGTCTCGAGCGAGCTTAGAAGAATATACATTTTTTCCATACTTTTGAAGCGAATACGTATGTCATAAGGGGTCATCCATTAATTACGGCTCACGTATAGGGGGAGGGAGGGGGTCTACAAAGTGTGACATATTGTAACAAGGGGGAGAGGGATTCCAAGTATTGTGTCACATACAAATATTTATAGAATCTAAAGTACATTTACATAAAACTTCGATTGTAAATTATGCATTATCTATTGCCATGCCTTTTGCCTAGATGGCGCTGTTTCGCTCACTGCGTCACGGATGCGTTCAGTATTATTTTTGATTATTATAAGGCCATGCTTACACGCTGCGATCGTGGCCCACAAATGATCTGCGCGCGTAGCCAAGATGCCAATCGCTCACGCTCAGTCGCTAACGAAACGCAACTGTCATTGTCACACTAACAAGGAAGCGTGATAGAGAGAGGTAGCTACGCTACGTTATTGAGCGTGAGCGATTGGCATCTTGGCTACGCACGCTGGCCGGAAGATCAGCGTTGACTGTAGGGTCGACATTCTGAGGCGAGACCATTTCGTGGTAAATTTTGTTGTATATTTGTCTATTTTCTCGATGCCTGTAATTGTATTTTATATTTACCAAGAATAAATGATTTGTATTTGTAAACAAAACTTTGGTTATATTTTCTATTAATTTGTACCTGTTTAGGCCCACCTCGTTCTCTGTATAAGTATATTAATTGATACTATATTGAATTCGCGTGACCTAATTAATTCCTCCCTCTAACCCCCCTTCTCACACGTTGTCACATTTGGCTACCCGCCTTCATCTTAGTGTAACATCACATATTTAACAATTTCAATTTAGAAAATACAATTTTACAATTTTGAACGGCGTCCTAGCCTAGTGGGTAGTGACCCTGCCTACGAAGCAGGAAGTCCCGGGTTCGAATCCTGGTCATGGCATTTATTTGTGTGTTTATCACGAATATTTGTGCCTGATTTATGGATGTTTTCTATGTATTTAAGTATTTATATGTATCTATCTATTATATTTTATTTATTTATTAATCTTAAAAAAAATAGTTTATAGCATAACAGTGCGCCCTATCCCTAAGCGCCGGCTTGCCAAATCTAGGCGGTCTCTCAGCATCATGGGGCCGACACTTTACAACGCAGTACCAGATGTCATTAAAGACTCTGAATCTGATGCAATATTTAAGCGCAAACTTAAATCACTACTGCTAGATCAAGCTTACTACGATATCGGCGACTTTAATAACACTTGAGTGGAAAATTGACCCCAGCAACGTCACTTCAATGTATTCAATTTTGAAATTTCTTCCCCAGTAAAAATAGTTTTTAATAAATGTACATATTAACTCCTAGATAGTTATAAGCGTAACTGTACATTCCTACAGATTTCTCTCTTCTCTTCTTCTTTTTCAACCTTATTTCACCCACTGTTGGGTATAGGTCTCCTCATGAGTACGCCATCTTTTTCTATCCTACAGATTTACCTACCTACTTACATAAATGTACCTGCGTAATCTATATATATAAAAGAGGTTGTCCTCATCTACGATCAACGCACAGCCGAAACGGCTAGGACTAGAAACTTGAAATTTTTACCAAAGCTTCCTTTTAGTACGTAGGCGAGAGATAAGGACGGATTTTTGGAAATTCTACCCCTAAGGGGTTGAAAGTTTGTATAGAAATGGAAATTTTTTTTGAGCTAGAGACTTGAAACTTTGTGTAAAGACTTTTAATTACAATTGAAGAAAACTGTTTTCGTGGTTTTTGGAAATTCCACCTCTAAAGTGGTAAAAAGGGGGTTGAAAGTTTGTATAGGAATAGAATTTTGTTTTGAGCTAGAGACATGAAACTTTGTTTTTAAACTCTGTATTACAATTGAAGAAAAGTGTTTTCAAGGTTTTTGGAAATTCCACCTCTAAAGGGGTAAAAAAAGGGTTGAAAGTTTGTATAAGAATGGAATTTTGTTTTGAGCTACTTGAAACTTTGTGTTAAGAATCCTTATTATAATTTAAGAAAAGTGTTTTCATAGTTTTGAAAAATTCAACGCCTATGGGGGTTAAAAAAGGGGTAGAAAGATTGTATGAGAATGGAATTTATTTTTGAGCTAGAAACTTGAAACTTTGTGTAAAGACTTTTAATTACAATTGAAGAAAACTGTTTTCATGGTTTTTAGAAATTCTACCTCTAAAGGGGTAAAAAGGGGGTTGAAAGTTTGTATAGGAATAGAATTTTGTTTTGAGCTAGAGACTTGAGAAACTTTGTTTTAAAACTCTGTATTACAATTGAAGAAAAGTATTTTCATGGTTTTTGGAAATTCCACCTATAAAGGGGTAAAAAGGGGGTTGAAAGTTTTTATAGGAATGTAATTTTGTTTTGAGCTACAGACTTGAAACTTTGTGTTAAGACTCCTTATTATAATTAAAGAAAAGTGTTTTCATGGTTTTTGGAAATTCAACCCCAATGGGGTAAAAAAGAGGTAGAAAGTTTGTATGAGAATGGGATTTATTTTTGAGCTAAAGCCTTGAAACTTTGTGTAAAGACTCTTTATTACAATTAAAGAAAACTGTTTTCATGGTTTTTAGAAATTCTACCTCTAAAGGGGTAAAAAGGGGGTTGAAAGTTTGTAAAGGAATAGAATTTTGTTTTAAGCTAGAGACTTGAAACTTTGTTTTTAAACTCTGTATAACAATTGAAGAAAAGTATTTTCATGGTTTTTGGAAATTCCACCTATAAAGGGGTAAAAAGGGGGTTGAAAGTTTTTATAGGAATGTAATTTTGTTTTGAGCTACAGACTTGAAACTTTGTGTTAAGACTCCTTATTATAATTAAAGAAAAGTGTTTTCATGGTTTTTGGAAATTCAACCCCAATGGGGGTAAAAAAGAGGTAGAAAGTTTGTATGAGAATGGGATTTATTTTTGAGCTAAAGCCTTGAAACTTTGTGTAAAGACTCTTTATTACAATGAAAGAAAAATAATTTAATGGTTTTTAGAAATTCCACCTCTAAAGAGGTAAAAAGGGGGTTGAAAGTTTGTATAGGAATAGAATTTTGTTTTGAGCTAGAGACTTGAAACTTTGTTTTAAAACTCTGTATTACAATTGAAGAAAAGTATTTTCATGGTTTTTGGAAATTCCACATATAAAGGGGTAAAAAGGGGGTTGAAAGTTTTTATAGGAATGTAATTTTGTTTTGAGCTACAGACTTGAAACTTTGTGTTAAGACTCCTTATTATAATTAAAGAAAAGTGTTTTCATGGTTTTTGGAAATTCAACCCCAATGGGGGTAAAAAAGGGGTAGAAAAATTGTATGAGAATGGAATTTATTTTTGAACTAGAGACTTGAAACTTTGTTAAAAGACTGCTTATTAGAATTAAAGAAAAGTATTTTCATAGTTTTGGAAAATTCAACCCCTATGGGGGTAAATAAGGGGTATAAAGTTTGTATGAGAATGGGATTTATTTTTGAGCTAGAGACTTGGAAACTTTGTGTAAAGACTTTTAATTACAATTTAAGAAAACTATTTTCATGGTTTTTGGAAATTCTACCTCTAAAGGGGTAAAAAGGGGGTTGAAAGTTTGTATAGGAATAGAATTTTGTTTTGAGCTAGAGACTTGAAACTTTGTTTTAAAACTCTGTATAACAATTGAAGAAAAGTGTTTTCATGGTTTTTGAAAATTTCACCTATAAAGGGGTAAAAAAGGGGTTGAAAGTTTTTATAGGAATGGAATTTTGTTTTGAGCTAGAGACTTGAAACTTTGTGTTAAGACTTTTAATTACAAATGAAGAAAATCGTTTTCATGGTTTTTGGAAATTCTACCTCTAAAGGGGTACAAAGGGGGTTGAAAGTTTGTATAGGAATAGAATTTTGTTTTGAGCTAGATACTTGAAACTTTGTGTAAAGACTCCTTATTAGAATTAAAGAAAAGTGTTTTCATAGTTTTGGAAAATTCAACCCCTATGGGGGTAAAAAAGGGGTAGAAAGTTTGTATGAGAATGGAATTTATTTTGAGCTAGAGACTTGAAACTTTGTGTAAAGACTCTTTATTACAATTTAAGAAACGTGTTTTCATGGTTTCTGGAAATTAAGGGGGTGAAAAGGGGGTAAAACCTTTGTATAAAAATGGAGATTATTTTGAGCTTGAATGTTTTTGTAAAAACTTTTTATTTAAATCAAAGAAAAGTGTATAATTTAAACTTTCGTGAGTCATACTGATATTAAATTGCAACGGTTAACACTCACGTATTTTTATCACAATAGGCGTGACATGATTCGTCTGCGTCGGGCAGACATCGTCGGACAGACAGAGTGTTGTTACCACCTTCGCTGCCCGAGCCCGGCGTAGGTAACGGTTCGCGCGGGAGAAAGCGGAAGCGGGGTGATTCGCGCAATCCGGCGCCGTCGTTGCGGGAATTGTCGGATCGTCTGACGGGATCAACGACAAGCACACCGAACTAACCGTGCCCACCAAATCGTCACCACACAAATTCACGTTCCCTCTAGGAAGCACTGGTTTCCAAGCCGGTGGCAGAGTCCAACCTCCGTCGCGGTTGAAATTAGGGCGGCGTCCGATTTCAATGGCTTCACGGATCTTGCGTGGCACGTAATATTTTTCCCGTGCCAACAACTTCACTTTATCGAACCGAATGAAATGCGTCGCGTCCGTACCGAAAGTATGTTCCGCTACTGCCGAATGCCTTACGTCCTGACGCCTATTGTGATAAAAATACGTGGTATACTCTTGGCTCGTCTCAGTCGTTTTTTGTCACGTTCTTAAATTCGTCCCTTTCTGCTTTCGTCACCCATTCTTCATTCGTCACTTTCGATATTTGGCTATTTCTTATTCCGGCTTAGTTCGGTATTCGTCACCATCATCTTTAGGCACGTTCAATGTTAGTCTATGTAGTTTTTAGACTCACTCGTTATTCGTCATTTTTTTCACGGCAGGTTCGTTGTTGGTCATATTCGAATTTTTGGCAAGTTCTTAATTCATCTTATTCTGCATTCGTCACTTACGCTGGAAGTCTTTGTCATCTTTCGTCATGTTTGTTGTTCGTCTTTTCCTAGCGTAGCGTTGGGTATTAGTAATGAAGGAAGCCATAAACCAGAAACTTCATATTTTCATTTCCTGATGTTATCGCCTACATTTCGGAACTTATTTGAAACAATATACAGGATGGAAAAGATCGAATGCCACATGAATGGCAACTGCCTTAATAATTGTTAATAGTACATTATGTGAAAAGGAGAGGAAAGAGGACTTTCCTTTGTTTTTTAAAATAATAAAGTACGAAATCATGAAAAATTGCTTACCTCAGTATTATATTATCTTGCTAACAAGATGGGAATTTCACTTTTTAATTTTGTTTTCACCCGGCACGTTAAATGCACCGTAACTTGGTCCATTCCACTGTCACTTAGGTACGTGACGGATGAAAACAAATTTAAAAAGTAATTGTTAGATATCTTGATTGTTACTTATAGAAAAATGAACCTAACCCTTACAATCTGCATAAAAAACACGGCACATTATTTTTCGTCACATTTGACTGGTTCGAGTCCCGACGGAGGTAAGCGATTTTTCAAAGATCCATAAATGCAGAATTTATTATTTAAAAAAGCAACGGATGATCTCCTTTACACAGAACGTGCTATTTACAATATTTAAGGCAGTCATGTGGCATTCGATGTTTCCACCCTGTATATTTCGGCAGTCTTTGAAACAGCTCAAATTAATTCGATGAAAATAAGAATCGATCTAGGACTTAGAATGCTCGGATAAAACACGGGCTTTTAGATTTTTTTGACTTTTCTGAGCTTTCCTTGGTTGCCTAAGTATTACGGATAGCATTAAATTTATATTATTATTACCTAGACATGTCTGCCTTGTCTGCTCCATTGTAGAGTATTCATTACGCTATATTAAGTAGTTAAACCTGCAATAAAACATTACTGGCCACTCAAAGACAATTGTAATGAAAGTTGCTAAGAATTGTCATAATTGATTATTGACATTCTATTGATAGTCGCGGTGTAGATTGTTACTTATATAAAATATAAAATTAAAAGCAAATCGTCCATTATGGACGAAAACGAGGGGAATAACAGTGATTTAATATTTATCGAGACAAAGAAAAACCGGAAAAAGTTGATAAGGGGAGGGTTTCAGTTTACGTTGGATAGAAAAAATAAGACAACTTCAAAATGGAGATGTATAAATCGACACAACTGCAATGGATCCATTACTTTATCAGCAGATAACAAATCTATAAAACGTGAAGGGCCACATACATGTTTGCCAAATCGCATTAAAAATGAGATCGATATCGCAATGGATCATTGTAAATATCGCTGCCAAAACGAATATAAACCTGTCACAAAGATATATGAAGAGTGTGTAGAGACACTGAAGCACAAGATCCCAGATCATGTCGTACCACTTTTTGATGTTAAAAAAGACGGATTGTATAATGCAAGGAAAAGAAAACTAAACGTGACAAAAACAGTGTTTAATACCATCGCTGAAATTGAAATTCCAGATTTAATTTCAGATGATTTTATGCTGTATGATGGATCCGACAGTGATGGAATTTTCATATTTTGCTCACCGTATTTCCTAAATTTGATTAAAACAAACAATAGGAACAAATATTTAGCCGACGGTACATTTAAAACTACACCCGCTCCATTTTTTCAACTATTTACCGTCCACTGTGACTCAGGAAGCACAGTTAATGATGATGGTGTCGTACCTGTCGTTTATAGCTTGCTTCCAAATAAACAGGAAAATACATATCAGAAGCTGTTTACTATTCTGAAGACGCAATTGGATTTAAAAATATGCTATTTTAAGTGTGATTACGAACAAGCGATTATGAATGCTGTTTCAACTGTTTACCCAAACGCGGTTGTTTCTGGTTGCCAGTACCATTTCAAGAAGGCAATATGGCGAAAAGCAAAGGAGTTATCGCTAAATAGAGATGAATATTGCACAAAAATTGTTAAATTAACAACCTTGATATCCCTAGTTCCAGAATCGCATGTACCTGAAGCTTGGACTTATATTGAAAGCATATCACCCGATGACAACCTGAGCATTGTCAATTTTTTTCAATATATGAACACTTATTGGTTCAACAGGATAACTCCTAAAATCTTTTCTTGTGCTGGCCAACGCCATCGAACAAGTAACAGCCTTGAGGGCTGGCACCATAGGCTGAATATGATTACGGAAAAAAGTAAATCTTTGTACCGGTATCTTGATACCCTGAAAAAGGAAAATAGGCACCAAGAAATTCGAACAGCTCAGATGAAAGTCGGCATTCAGAAGAAAAGGAAGAAGAGATATGTGAATGCCGATGATGCAATTTCAAAAATAATTAATGATTTGCAAATTAATAACATAGAGGTTGCTGAATGTTTAGAAAGTTTGAGTACTGTTTATTATGTTAATAATGAACAGCTAATGATCTTCATTGATGACATATAGTTATGTATTGTTGAAGCTGTTAGTTTAATTTAAAGGAATAAGGCTATTTTTAAGTTCGATATTTGTTGAGGAAATTAAACTTATTTACATGTTTAATTATTTTTCTATTTGTACTGTACTGTAGTTTATTTATCATCATTATCATCATCATCAGCCAAATGACGTCCACTGCTGGACATAGGCCTCCCCCGAGCTGCCCGCATCCAGTGGACACCCGCAACCTTTACCAGGTCGTCGCTCCACCTTGTGGGGGGCCTTCCTACGCTGCGTCGTCCAGTGCGTGTTCACCACTCGAGAACACGCCAACCCCACCGGTCATCGGTTCGGGACAATAGTGTCTCGGACCTTTGGATGGCGTTAGCTTCGTACTCTTTATTTATTTTCATTCTTAGGCTAGGTTATTTATAATATGATTATAAATTACAAGCTTCGTTATTATCATACATCGGGGTTTTCGGAGCGGGAACGTTTGACATTTGCCAAAGAGTAGGTATTTACTTAAAAACAGATCGTACTCTAGCAGGTTTTTACCTAATGAATAATTAATTGAAAAATAAATGAAGATTAATCATACATATGTACATATTTTATAATGGCCATTGAGACGCCGTAGATTAACTGTCCCAAATATAGAAAAAATATTAATAATTTATTCTGAAAATCGTGTCAACCATTAAATTTACTGCAGTTAATCAATTCGAGTTATTTTTATTGTTATCTTATATGTTTTAAGACTATTACGGAAATAAAAATAAAACTTTGTCATAGAGGTAGTTATTCATTAGGCATAATATTATATTTTCTTAGACTAACTTATCTGTTTGTCTCTACTCTTTCTTAAATCATTCCCGCTCCGAAAACCCCGATGTATGGTTATTATTATGCTTTGTAATTTTTCATTCATGCCGCCTAAAACAAACCAATAAGCTATATAGCCAAATAGTGAGTGGAGCGAATATCGAAAGAGATTAACAGAGAATCCGTCCAACAAAGAAATATAAAAATTTCTAAAGAGGCGAAATAAGAAAAACACGAACTAAGAATAGTCCCAAAAACGAAAATACAAATAAAGAGTGAGTCTTAAAACAACATAGACTAACATTGAACGTGCCTAAAGATGATGGTGACGAATACCGAACTAAGCCGGAATAAGAAATAGCCAAATATCGAAAGTGACGAATGAAGAATGGGTGACGAAAGCAGAAAGGGACGAATTTAAGAACGTGACAAAAAACGACTGAGACGAGCCAAGAGTATACCAAATACGTGAGTGTTAACCGTTGCAATTTAAAGAAAAGTGTTTTCATAGTTTTGGAAAATTCAACTTCTAAAGGGTTAGAAAGGGGGTTGAAAGTTTGTTTGAAAATTGTGTTTTTTTTTGAGCTAGAGACTTGAAACTTTGTGCAAAGACTGTTCATTATTAAAATATAAAAAAGTTGTTTGCTAAGGGGTTAAACGTTTGTATGGAAAAGGAGATTCTTTTTGAGCTAGAGGCTTGAAACTTTTTGAAAAGACTCTTTATTAGAACAAAAGAAAAGTGTTTTCATAGTTTTGGAAAATTGTACTCCTAAGAGGGTAAAAACGGGGTTGAAAATTGATGAAGCGGGGAAATAAAGATTTTTTTGAGCTAGAGATTTGAAACTTTATGCATCGATTCCTTATTAAAATAAAAGAAAACTGGTTTAATGGTTTTTTTTGGAAATTCCACCCATAAAGAGGTGAAAAGAGTGTTGAAAGTTTCTATGGCGGAAAGTTTTCTTTTGTATCCATAGACTTCAACTCAATTTTGTTATTCAAGTATGTAGGTAATCATTTATGCTATTTAACCGGATGGTTGTCTGTAAGAGACAAATGTCTTTGTGCCTTTTAGCGATAATACCGCCTGTTGCCAACATCTACCTAATAAAAACTTAAACGTAAACGCAATAGAAAATATTTGTATTATATATGTGTAGGTTATATCAAGTCACATTTTAAAAAGATAAAACAAGGTATGAAAATCTGTAGGAAGAACCCTATTATACGCGGACGAAGTCGCGGGCGGAAAGCTAGTATTTTATAAATGTATGACGTGTAAAATGTATATACTTTTACCAATAAAGTCTGTATTCTGTATTCTGTAGTAAAAACCAAAGCACTGCAACCATCAAATACAAAATCAAAATCTAAGCCTTAATTTTAAAATCTAATCCTTAAAATTTAATCCTGAAGAACCGAACTAAAAACGCATGTTCATAGAGGTTTCGTTTCGTCGCTCATCAAATCGGTGTCCAGTTTTTGGTGCGAGCTCTTAGTGTATCGTGTAGGAGTATTTTAATCCATACCTCTTAAAAGAAGTAGAAATCGTTATTCCGTTTTTTACCATTCCTTTACGATTCTCTGATTGAACTCTCGAGACCCCCTCGAATCAAAGAGCTGGATACAATGCTCTTTTAAACTCAGTAAGCTGGCCTCCAGATGACCACCCACTACATGGAGCATGTAGTATTTAGCTTTTAAAATTGAGATCATCAGTCCTTATCCCAATACCTAGGTATACCCAATAATGGTCTTCTTTTAAATAAAAAATAAACTTCAAAATTAATCAGTAATCGCGAGACAAACAAAAAAGGGAAATTATTAAACGCTTAGCAAAATATACTGGTTTTTTTTTCTGTGCAATACAGTATTTCAGTTAGGTTATTGTACAAGTAAATTGCACATTCGTCAAAACATTCATTTGCACTATCAGCGTTATGTTTGTATAAAGTTTCGCAATTAGCCTATTAATTACTCATTATTTTCACCTTTTTATTCACGTTCACTATTCTATAAGTGTGCACACATATCAAGTTAAATAAATCAATTTTATCTCAATAAATCGTCTTTCGTGTTCCAAACTAACATCAAGAATCTATCAAGTAAATGTGAGAGTTAGCAAGTGCTCGAACAGTTATGATTATTTTTTGTAAAATACAAAGCCGAATTGAGATGCTTCTCTTCGTGGTAACCAATCATTGATATTCTCATTCATACTAATTTAGATTTTGCCTTCGTTTTTGTACAAACAAGGCTTGTGTTGACCTTTTGGGTTCGATTGCGATAATAAATGATGAATCAAAAGAATAACGGCGAAGTGTGTTTGAATTTTCTGCCTGTCTTTGCCGCTTCATAATGCAGAATCTTCATTTTTCTAGCTTTTTCCTGCCTTATGCTACGGCTTAGGGAGCCTGGGATTCCGCTTTGGCAACTTATCCCAAGATTTGGCGTAGGCGCTAGTTTTATGAAAGCGACTGCCATCTGGTCCATCCCAGAGAGTAAAGGCTTATTAAGATTAGTTCGGTTTGAATGGTTTGATTTCATTTACCTTTCCGTGACGATGTCTTCCTTCATCAAAAGCGATTGGTACATATCAAATTATGTTTCGTACGTAAGTTCCGAAGAACTCGTTGGCACGAGCCGAGGGTTGAACCCGCGACCTTCGGATTAAAAGTCGCAGGCTCGTACGGCTGGACCACCAACGTTCCCAATGCAATTTCATAATGCAGGATCTATGGGCAGCAATCTACGGCGCCGTTGAAAATCCAAAAATCCTTTTTAAAGGGAAATAGAAACAGCTCGTGGATTCGCGTTATTGTGATTCATGAGTTCGCTGCTGTCGTGACGTCACTTGACGTTGACGTCAAACTCGATTTATAGAATACATATATTGAATATGGTTTGTTTTTTGTTAACTAGTCACCCGAACGTGGTAGTCCCCTATATCTCGGCATCCCCTTAACAGATTTGGATCGAATCTTTAAAAAATATTTTTATATTTTTAACCAAGATTTTAACCGTCGAACTAACATATACATATATACAAACGCTACATTGTTTAAGTATTTACATATGTTACTGGGTAAATACTGTAAATAACCCGTTTTTAGCAGCAGTTACAATGTAAATTACCACTTTGAGCTTAAAATCACATACTAACTTGTTGAATAATATTTAAAACGGGTCACGATTTACACTGTTCGCGTCTCACGAGAGTTTCATAGTTAAAATCACATATTAACTGTTAAATCACAAAACGTATTTCTTAGTTTGTTTTTAGAGTAAACTCCGGCGCGTTGCCCCGCCTTTCTTTTTGCGATGGCAACTCTCCGGGGACGCGCGTCCATTCCGAAAGCATCCGGCGCCGTGTTCGACAAAACATTAAAAAACAGTTGCCTCTCGTGTTAGAGAGAACAATTTATTAAGAGGGGACAGAGTGTTTGCCGCGGACACGAAATAGGCATTTAGCGGCCCCACGCTGCTCGCTATCTGTGTGCGTGCGCGCACGCACACTACTACAACGGCGCGTCATCATTCGGGCGTTAAAATGTTGTAACTTAGAATTCCTCATTTTTATAATCCTTTGATACTGATATTGTATTAATTCACCTAATATTTGTTCGGTTTTTCCAAACGATTTTATTATTTGTGTTTGTATTTAGTACTAAAGAAAGGTACCATTCTGTCGGTTGTTGATAAGGTTAATTTCTAAACTAATATTTATGACATTCGCGCCTTATCGACAACCGGCAGAATGCAAAGTGCCTTTTTCTAAATACAAGCACATTTTTTATGATTTCATATGTGGCTATTTACGGCTAAAGGTACCTTATGGACGCATTATTATCAGCGTCTTTGTTAACAGCGTAAGCGCCGCTCGTCCATAAGGTACCTTTCACCGCAAACCGTCACATATTATGAAATCGTTAAAAAAAATTGTCGTTTTCTTGGTAAAAGTACCACATTGTCGCTTGGAGATTAACTCCGATTTAGATAAAATTCGATATCTGAGGAGCCGGCAGGGTGATTAACGTGAATCTTAAGTCAAAATTGGAAAATATGGTAAGAATCGACGCCATATTGGATTTTGTGAGATTAACTCCGATTTGGATAAAAATCGATACCTGAGGATCCGGCGGGGTGATTAACATGAATCTTGAGTCAACATTGTAAACTATTGTTAAAACCGACGCCATCTTGGATTTTGTAAGATAAACTCCGATTTGGATAAAAATCGATATCTGACTATCCGGCGGGGTCCTTACCATGAATCCAGAATCAAAATCGTAAAATATTGTAAAAAGCGACGCCATCTTGGATTTTGAGAGATTAACTCCGATTTGGATAAAATTCGATATCTGACGATCCGGCGGGGTGATTAACATGAATCTTGGGTCAAAATTGTAAAATATTGGTAAAACCGACGCCATCTTGGATTTTGTAAGATCAACTCCGATTTGGATAAAAATCGATATCTGACGATCCGGCGGGGTCCTTAACTAACCCACGCCATCTTGGATTTTGTAAAATCAACTCCGATTTGGATAAAAATCGATATCTGACTATCCGGCGGGGTCCTTAACATGAATCCAGAATCAAAATCGTAAAATATTGTAAAAAGCGACGCCATCTTGGATTTTGAGAGATTAACTCCGATTTGGATAAAAATCGATATCTGAGGATCCGGCGGGGTGATTAACATGAATCTTGAGTCAAAATTGTAAAATATTGTTAAAACCGACGCTATCTTGGATTTTGGAAGATAAACTCCGATTTGGATAAAAATCGA
The DNA here is from genome assembly GCA_949128165.1 of Lathronympha strigana. Classification (NCBI taxonomy): domain Eukaryota; kingdom Metazoa; phylum Arthropoda; class Insecta; order Lepidoptera; family Tortricidae; genus Lathronympha; species Lathronympha strigana. The sequence goes on along the minus strand of OX421907.1, from coordinate 4,434,467 downwards.
TATCTGACGATCCGGCGGGGTCCTTAACATGAATCCAGAATCAAAATCGTAAAATATTGTAAAAAGCGACGCCATCTTGGATTTTGTGAGATTAACCCCGATTTGGATAAACTCTGGATTCATGTTAAGGACCCCGCCGGATCGTCAGATATCGATTTTTATCCAAATCGGAGTTGATCTTACAAAATCCAAGATGGCGTCGGTTTTACCAACATTTTACAATTTTGACTCAAGATTCATGTTAATCACCCCGCCGGATCCTCAGATATCGATTTTTATCCAAATCGGAGTTGATCTTACAAAATCCAAGATGGCGTCGGTTTTACCAACATTTTACAATTTTGACTCAAGATTCATGTTAATCACCCCGCCGGATCCTCAGATATCGATTTTTATCCAAATCGGGGTTAATCTCACAAAATCCAAGATGGCGTCGCTTTTTACAATATTTTACGATTTTGATTCTGGATTCATGTTAAGGACCCCGCCGGATAGTCAGATATCGATTTTTATCCGAATCGGAGTTGATTTTACAAAATCAAAGATGGCGTCGGTTTTAACAATATTTTACAATTTTGATTCTGGATTCATGTTAAGGACCGCGCCGGATAGTCAGATATCGATTTTTATCCAAATCGGAGTTGATTTTACAAAATCCAAGATGGCGTCGGTTTTTACAATATTTTACAATGTTGACTCTGGATTCATGTTAATCACTGCGCCGGATCCTCAGATATCGATTTTTATCCAAATCGGAGTTGATCTTACAAAATCCAAGATGGCGTCGGTTTTTACAATATTTTACAATTTTGACTCAAGATTCATGTTAATCACCCCGCCGGATCCTCAGATATCGATTTTTATCCAAATCGGAGTTAATCTCTCAAAATCCAATATGGCGTCGCTTTTTACAATATTTTACGATTTTGATTCTGGATTCATGTTAAGGACCCCGCCGGATAGTCAGATATCGATTTTTATCCAAATCGGAGTTGATTTTACAAAATCCAAGATGGCGTCGGTTTTTACAATATTTTACAATTTTGACTCTGGATTCATGTTAATCACTGTGCCGGATCCTCAGATAACGATTTTTATCCAAATCGGAGTTAATCTCACAAAATCTAAGATGGCGTCGCTGTTTACAATATTTTACGATTTTGATTCTGGATTCATGTTAAGGACCCCGCCGGATCCTCAGATATCTTTTTTTATCCAAATCGGAGTTTATCGCACAAAATCCAAGATGGCGTCGCTTTTTACAATATTTTACTATTTCGATTCTGGATTCATGTTAAGGACCCCGCCGGATCGTCAGATATCGATTTTTATCCAAATCGGAGTTGATCTTGCAAAATCCAAGATGGCGTCGGTTTTAACAATATGTAACAATTTTGACTCAAGATTCATGTTAATCACCCCGCCGGATCCTCAGATATCGATTTTTATCCAAATCGGAGTCAACCTTACAAAATTTATAAATATTAATATAATAAATATAATTTATAAATTTTTAATATATTTATAAATATCTGCTCCATCATCAGACCTTGGAAACCATGCATGGCCCAAGTGCTCGTCGAATCAAAACCAACGAGTGTAAACACGAAGGTATTCTATCAACTGGTTCCTGAGTACCAGTTGACACTTTTCTGCTCCACCATCAGACCTTGGACACCATGTATAGCCCAAGTGCTCGTCAAAACAAAATCTACGAGTCTGAACACGAAGGTATTCCCACCCACTGGTTCCTGAGTACCGGTTGACACCTTTCTGCTCCTTCATCAGACCTTATCTGGGAAAAGGGACCTTATTGTTGGTGGCGCTTACGGCGTTATGAACGACATTCGTATACGGATATCGCCTTACGCGGTTCAAGTACTAGTTTAGACAATTTAGATTTAATTTGCCTTAAACAAGCAGGTAAAATATTATTCTTCAGAAGCACGTAAAAATAACAAAATAGACTTACCCGATTTTGCCACTTGTGTGGCACAGTATACGTACACAATATATCTCAAGGTGAAAACGCTCCGCAACGAGACGTGGTGTCGCTTCGAGAGGTCGGGGCAGACTGGCTATTTTGGGTTTTGTTTTGATCACTTGTTATATTTCAACGTCTAGATCCCATAGTAATTTTGTATGGCGGATTTTGAGGGCATTTAAAAAAAATCACAATAAAATAACCAAAGAGTATTTTGGCACTAAATAAAATTTCCAGAGTAGCTAACATACTTGAGATTGTATTTAGTATGTTTTTAAAATTACAGTAGTATATTTTTTTTTCAGGAGACGTTAAACGCTAACACACGTTTTCACAAGTTTAGTGAACTTTTGCGTTGATGTGTTTAGTAAAGTATACATTATTTTCGATTATTATGAAAAATCCGGTGTAAACATGCTCTTTGAGAACCTGTTAACATACATTTTGTATATCTTTGTAAAGAATTATGACCCTGAGACGTTTAACGGCAACTGCTGTTTTCGTTGATTTTACTCTGCCCCCTCTTAATAATGCAATGCATGTTGCACACGGCGAAAAAAAGTTTGCTAAACTATGTTTTTTTTACTTGTGACAACTATATTTTTTATAGTTCAAGAGTCCATTTTAGATCTAAAGCTTGTTAGTTACTGCATATATTTTGTTAGTTATATCTGAAATAGCTAGTTATTTGAAATAAATTTTATTTCAATTTTTTTACTAATTAATAGAAAATTGCACTCTTTACTATTATTCTAGTAATAATATGACTTGCTTAAATAAATCCTTACATTTTGGTTATGCGTTTAGTTTTAGAAATCACTGAATGTCGGTTAAGAGGCCTTACGCCTTTGAAAAATATTTCAGGTAATTTTAACCAACTTGCAACTTTTACATGTATAATATGACACTCTGATTTTAATTTTAGTGAGTAAAACAGTCAAAACTTGAGTTTATTTCGTGTTTAAGATAATGAAACCTAGAAATTATCATGATTTGCGTTAATACACAGCAAAAAAGGACTAGATTCATAGCCGTTTTTAAGGACTTTTACTCTCTCGTTCTCTTACTTTTTATATTTCTATTTTAAATGATCACGACGAATTGAAACCCTCCGCCTATTGTTTGAAGTCGGTAAAAACATTGACTCGTCAGGTGGACGGGAAGATATTAAAAGCACGGCGGAATATTTCGTGTCGAATTTCGCTTCTGAGCTTTTCTTCAGCAAATATCGAGAATTCCTGAGATTCATAAGATTGTCACAGGTATTCTCGAGCGAGGTAAGAAGAATATACAGGGTATTTTTCGGTACGATTGAAGCGAATGTAGGTTAACGATTTACTTATAAATCAGGGTAAATAAAAAAACGGCCTAGTGCGAATTGGACTCGCCCACCGAGGGTTCCGCACAAATGATGCTCCCCCATTTATGAGTTTAATGACCTTAGGTACTTATAAATATTGGTGGCACGGAACCCTCAGTGTGCGGCAATTATACGGTTTTCGGATTTTCTCCTGTACTATCAATAAGTTTGTATACATGCAATTAAGGACAATTAAATTCACTTTAAGGATCAATTTATTATTATACACTAGCTGTATTCGTATACAAGATCATAAACAAAGAAATCCTAGTGGCCCAGAATTTTTGCTCTCGAGTGTATTTCAGTCTTTACCTTAAATATCAAAAGCTTATACGTGCCTAGATCACATTGTTCTAAAATATGTTTTATTACGGCACGAAAACAAGATACTCTAACGTAGTGGGGTCCCAGGGCTCCACGTCGGACCCTACTCAAAGCGAGGGCCAATAGACGGCCGAGAGCGGAGAGGTGTTAACAAACACGAGTGTTTCATGAAGTTTGTTTAATACGCGAGGTTTTAGTATGTTTTAGCTGCTGCGGTAAAAAAATCAACTGTAAAATCCTGCATGTGATGGGTTGAAAGCGAGATTTTTGTGCTTTACCTGCGGTTTTTAGCTTTGCAAAAGATCAACTGTTAAATCCTGTGTGGTGTTTGAAAGTCAGTTTTCGTTTTTAATACGTCGGCTGTCAGTTTTGTGAAGTCCGTTTAGTTTGTAATGAAAGGTGGCAGTGATTTTTATGACAGCTCATATTAAGGTTCCTGTGAACAAGGGAATGACTATTTTGCGATGGCACTATAAGCTAAAAAAAGTTTTATATATTTATGTTTCTGAAAACGGCTGTCGTTTGAGCGGTTTAATTATTCTTCTTTGTTATTTATTATAGACCTTAGGTTGACCATCTTATCCTACGGCCCAATAAATGGTGCTGTATATTTTCATGGCCAATACTAGAAAAACGTAGGTACTTGGTTTGACATGATGACATTATTTGCAATGAATCTCACGCATCAATAATAACGCACAGGATCGTACAAAGCAAGTTGACATTTTTAACCCATTCATATAATCATGCCACGCTATCATTTCGCATCTGAAGAATTTTTGCTACGTATCAGGAAACCCATGTTATCGGCTACGGTGTAGCGCTACGAGCGTGGATCAGCGGTAAATAAGTTAATCTCCGAATGCGGTGGAAAACAAAACACTACGAAATGGGAAGTATTAGCTACGTGCTACGGCGTAGCAGAGGTTGTATCGCCTACGAAGGCTACGCTACAATCGTACATTTTTTAATGGGTCGTTTCTGGTAAAATTACCACAAGTACCTACCGAAGTGTTTGTTATTAGTCTCACCCCGAAGTCGAAGTCTCGCTCGGCCGACCATAGTCGCGGTTGGACCTTACCATATTGACGGGTGTATTTGTAAAATGTATGGCTATTCGAAGGGTTACGTAGTAATAGACCTGTCAACTCATATAATGATTTGATGCTGCATATTATTTCCTCAGAGGGGTTATATTACGCCATATCCTTCTATTGATGATTGAACTTAATGAGTTACAGTGGCCTTACCATGACGTCTTAACGCGATTCAGTTGACAACCTAAACTGAGTCGCTTCCATACTACTGAGCCTAAACTGAACCTAAAACGAATCGCGTTAAGACATCATGGTAAGGCCCCAGATAATAAATAAAAAGATGGGAAATCATAATTCCAACAAAGTCAAGCGCCGTGGTCACAATTATTTATTTAATAATAAGAAAATACTGCAGATTCTTAGAATGCAAAAACCGCTGTTGAAGTAACAAAAATCTTAAAGCGCCAGTTCAGTCGCTTGCGAAATTTAAAGCATCCCGTGCTGCTAGAGAATAAAAGAGGGAAACCCACTTTAGGTAACCTAGCTGCATAATTACTTGCATCCACGAAAAAAAACAAATCGAAAAGGTATGTGAAGGCTCCAACCCGCTTTGGGCCAACGTGGTGACTGTTTATTCAGCCCTATGGAGCCGTGCGAACTCGAATAGATTGTCTTGTGTCGGTACTGACGCATGGGCTGCCCATATATCTCGCGCCCGCCGGTGCACGCCGTCGCTAGTATTATATAATATATGCGAGCGTTGTTGTTTTTTGCTTTGTGTTAAAAATGGTTTGTTTGTAGCAGCTTTTTCTATGAGAGATGAATTCTTAAGAACTATTATGTAATTTGTTGTCTAATTCTATAGGATTAGACCACAAATTATATAATAGTTTTTATTATACAGGCTCATGCAGTTCACTTCTAAAAATCGCTTCCGCTACCGCCCCCGCTTGCGCCTAAAGTTTGCATTTTAAGGTTAAGGGCGAACTGACCCCGCGCGTATGAAACAAAAACCCTCTGAAACCCGGGAGGGACAGAGGCCAGTAAGTAATAATTTTGCGGGGCGGTGACAGGCGAATTTGAGCCTTGTTAATATAGGGCAAAAACATGAAGAGCCCTAGGGATACTTGTTAGTGCTAAGTGTCACTTTGTTAAGTGTGTTTTTAGCGTAAAATAGATGCGGAAGCGAGATAGTGACAGAATAATTAGTACCGTTGTTGAAAAGTAAGTTTTGCCGCAAACTTTGTCTTTTTAATCAGGCGGACTGGCAACGTCTGTCTTTTCTTATATAAAAATTTGCCATATTCTACGGGGGGAGGGGCATTTCAAATGTACAGCTATTCGTATGCAACTTACAAATAGCTATGTCGGATAAACGTCAGTCCATACAATGAGTATGGACTACTATGTCATACCCATTCGGCAGAGGGATAGGCCTGTCAGTTGCGACTCCGTCCGGCTTCAAACTTAAAGGCCGCAAATTATTCACTTAATGGCTGGTCATTGAGTTGCACTATTTGTATTATTGCTCAATATTATATGCCAAAGAGACCTAGAGAATATTGAACGAACCACGAAGTGAATGGTCCTAATAATAATTTAGTTCCCTTTAACAAATTCATTGTAAAAAATTGTTTTACTCGTTAATAGTTAATAGTGAACTCGCAAACTCTATATATCTCGGCAGCCCTTTAACGGATTTGACTCATATTCAAACTAAAAAATTGTAATTAAGTATTTTTTATTTAAATTTTAGTTTATTAAGTTTTTGTACCTTTTAGTACCGAATAAATGACATATTCATTAAAAAAAAATTGTAATTATCTAATCTACCGACTTGTCAAATATCACAACGATCTGATCAAGGATACTCGAGTTATCGTCTAACAAACATACATACATACACATTAACGCAGCCTCAATTATTTTTTGCGTAGTATTTAAAAGGGGTTGTATTCGCTTTTTCTAAAAAAAAAGTTCTTAAGAGCTATTATAGGTGCTACTGGAGAAAAAGACTCCTTCCATATGCTGTGTTATTTAACTTTAATATAAAATTAAAAAAAAAAAAACAATGTAACTAAAAGAGTGGGTAATGGGTTAGAAAGCCAAACATACATACTAACCGCAGCTAAGAGTAGCGAGCGACTAGGAAGTAAAGTCAGCTAAATCTGACTCCAATAGGGTCAAGCGATTAACTCACAGAAAACTTAAAAGATAGATCAATAAAACTTAAAATTAATGATCTTTCTAGTGTTTTCACGGCTTGCTTAGCACGGCGTCCGCTCGGTAACTCTATAATATCGTAGGAATGTATATACCAATAGCTAGCTAGATGACCGTCAGGATCAGGATGATAGGACCCCGATGGATTTTTAAATCGCGAGTATACAGTGTGGTATCTAATATGGGCGATAAATTTAACCAAACATAGAATTCATTAGTGTTATCAATAATTAAGACATGTTTTTTACACTTAATTATGACATCATAATTAATTTTTAATAAAATTTTCAGCAGCAATGTACTACATAAAATTTGACGCTGACAGTTGTCAACGAATGTTTTACGTCAGTGTATTTGCATTACATTGCGGGCCGAATTATTTTCTATGGATAAAATTTTAATTGCAATTCCATTTAAAAGTTACCTACCTAATTACATTTTTTATGTCCTATACTAACCACCGTTAAGAGGTTCGCCCGTATTCGATTTGCACATTTTTTGTCTTCCGACATCGGAAAACATGTTCCGAATTCTTGCATGTAGTTTTTACGAAAGATAAACCCGTTGAGCTTTTGCGAGTATCAGACCTCACGTGTAGGTTCCGACCTTAAAAAATACCGGCGCGCCGTACCGGCCCATAATTTTTCGGCCGGTTTAATTTCGACGGAAAAACGTAATTTTCTAAATTATTGTGTCCGTAATTGCTGTGCGAGAAAATGTTTGTTAGGCTCACGAGTACAAAGCCCTGCGTAGACCATCAAGCATGCTTGACTTTGCTTGACAACTGGCTTATTGACAATGGCAATGATCGTTTACTACCTTGCTCATCATTGTCAAGTTCAGTTCCGTGTCAAAGCGCTTGACAATTATTGATGTCAATCGATGGATCGTTTTCTGTGGTCTACAATCGCTTCTCATTATTATCTTCGCACAATTTGGCAGGCTCGGTCCCAAATTAGTTTGGTGCTTGGATTGAAATTGCGTCAATAGCAAATCAGGCAAGCTTGTAACTTACCTAAAATTGCCAACACTGATGGCAAACCACTTCTTATCTCTATGGGACGAGCCGCTCTGCGGTGCTGGTACGGAATCACCTTTATGAAACGTTTACCAGCCCTGTGGAGTGAGCTCGTTTCCTTGTTTGTACCAGGTGGAGTCGGGGGCCCAGTTACAGGTGTTAACCTCCAAAAATCTTGGTACTTGCCTCAGCGATGACACTTTTCGGCTTTCAACCGCTTTAAGATTTAGCGCTGTTTGTGTCGCCCCACATCATTGCCACTGTGGTGCTTTCGTCACTTGCAAAGGCCTGCACGGTTTATCGTGTTCTAATTCTAACTAAGAGGGCTGGGCGCATTCCTCGGCACGCTAATCTAAATGATATCCTCCGTTGGGCCTTTGTAAGTGCCGGCGCAGCTGCGGTCTTGGAACCACCAGGCCTGGCTAGGGATGACGGCAAGCAGCCTGATGGGATGACCCTCGTATGGGATGCCATTTATGTGGATACTGTTGCGCCATCCCACCTTTCAGGGACGTCGGCAAGCGCTGGAAAGGCAGCCGAAACGGCCGAATGTCTCAAGCAGCGACTTTAGGAACCTGGCTAAACGCCTCGTGGACGCCTCGGGTGACCAGAGGGCTGGCTCATATCTTGCCCAGCGAATAACCATCGCCAATCAGCGGGGCAATGCCACCAGTCTTCATGGCACCCTACCTTCTGGCGCTAATAACAAACACAAATGACATTGATCAATGTCTATTGAAACAGCATGAATACTACCGATAGCTGGATAAGGGTGTCTGCTGCGTCGTCAAGCAAGTGCTTGAAGCATGGTTAACAAACACAAGCGTGTTTGTTAACCATGCTTGATCGTCTGCGCCTCACTTCAATTACCCGGGAATCTGGAGTTGCTTCCGTTTAGCAGTTTTTCATGATTTTTCTCTAGTAAAAGAAGTACTTACTGAATTTTTTAATGAAAGGGGAATATTTATCTTTTGAAATCTTTCAATTATTTTACGTGCTGAATTATAAAAAAATATTTTCCCTTCAGCAAACATCAAAGTCAAAAGCCTGTGCTAGTACCATGAAAATTTAACGATAGCGGATTTGTATCTCCATCTCTGTAACACTTGCATATTAGAGTTAATTAGAGTGACAAAGACGTTTTTCCGTCAATGCCAATTTTCGATGTTCTTGGTAGCCGTGCTGAGTGGACGCTCGAGTAGGGCGTGCGGCGTTCATGTTAACAAGCGAATATATGTGAACGTCCTATGTGCTTACCATGAGTTGTAAGTAGCCGGAGACGTTAGATACTGAGCGTTTCTAAAGTATTTCCGTCTCGCTCCTACCAGACAAGTGGTAAGAGCAAGACGGACGCACGCTGCACAAAGCACCGTCGCACGCTCGCCATTCGTCGCCACTCTGGCCTTACACTTAGCAGCTTGACGCTGCATGCTCCGCTCGGGCGACCAATTACTCGTAAGTCGTACATTAGTCGTAAGTACCTACTTATACACGAATACAACTCCCATAAAAGTAAAAACAACTCCTTTTACTTCCGACACCCAAGCGTTTAAAAACTGCCACATCCTTATTACCCAATTAGGTATGCAAGCGGCATCAAAGTTCCCAACCGCGTAAGTGTATCCCACTTTAAAAACTTTTAAAACCCACCGAATGGGCCCCAAAGCCGATCTTGCACTTTACGGTATAATGCCCCTTGTACGTGATCCATTAAGAGTGCAAATAACATTTTAAATCTGCGAGACGTGATAGTAGCTGAACGCATTTGCAAATTAAATGCGGCACTTAAGCGTTGTAAGATAATGTTCAGTGTTTCCGATTGAATTACGAGATTCATTCGTGCGTTGGTGAGAAGTTTCTGGATTCTTTTCTTACGATTATGTGGCATTTTGATGTTTGTCGCGGAGAACTGCGAGCACAGCTTGCTCCTTGGCACATATCCGATCTGATCTCCATTATGATTGACAACATTTTAGGTCGTCGTTAGCGGCAAGAACTTTAGTTTGCGGGCTCTGAGCAATTTCGAGATTCATTCGTGCGTTGGTGAAGTAGTTACTGGATTTTATTTAAATGATTATGTTGTCGCATTTATTAAAGGTTTCTTACGCTTCTCGGGTGAAACCAGCGAGGGTGCTGTTGTTGTTTTATGCGAGAGGCTGTCAATGTACCAGTTGAATGACAGGCAAATTTCCTCTACCCGCCATCTGGCCCCCAAACTAGTAGTTTAATCAAAATAATAAAATATCATTCGTTGAATAAATTATCTAACAGTTTTAATAAAATTATTATAAACACGCATAACTGTGGTTATAGATCATGTCTTACACGATACAAAGTTCTTAACAGATTAGCTAAAACACTTATTTTATCGTTTACCGACGTTGCTGTCACGTTCTAACAAGTATGTATGTGCGAAAGTGACGCATAGCGTGATAAGCGATAAAATGGCAACCATGCTAACCCTGCTGGTTACGGAAACTGTCTCTCAAATAGTAAATTATTTATTGAATCGATGTCACTAGCTGTCTATTTTTGGTTATATCAATACTGATATTTTTATTTGTTTTTGATATTTATCTGATATTTTTGTTTTAACCTTAGAAGTCAAATTATTTATATACTTTTTCTGTAATACCTATATGACATCTCTTTCAATTTATATTTTCATACGAATGTATACTGTGAAATTTTGAACGAGAAAATATGACGTTGTTTTTTTAACGCAATCGAACCGACTTGGATTCCAAGATCGATCTACACCTCAAAGTTTTAATTATGTAAAAATATTTGCTAAACACAGACTAAATACACCAGACACCGCATCACGAAGTAAATACAAAAAGAGCGAGGTCGCCACACATGAGCCTAGTTTTACTCGTAAAGTTCTACGAATCTACAAGCGCAACACAACCGACAAATTAAAAATAAAGTTTGGAAACAACAAAAAATAAAAGTGCCCGTTCATCTACCTAACTAAAATAATAAATTCGTCACACAAAATATTCTCTTAAACTCGGAAAATCATTATTCCCAGCACCGTGAGAAACACAGCCTGGAGGATAATCCCAAACCTGGCAATTATTCTCCCGAGTTACTTCAATTAATTACTACTTTGTCCCGATCCCGACCTTAACGTATATTATCTAAACCTACGAAGTATTAGGTATATGTGTAAAGTATACGAAGCTATTAGCTGCGAGGGGAAGATGATAATTCGGTATAGGTAGGTACCTATACATATATACATATTGCTAAGCTTTAAACATCGCTATCAACGTTTGAATTTCATGGCAGTGTAAGGGTAGCAAAATGAATAAATAGGTACATTCCATTATTCTAATAATATTTTTTAAATTATTTTTGTTTTTACACTAAAAAAGATTTATATTCTAAATATGTCATAAGACTTAATACTCATTTCGCATTCGAATTAAAACTCGACATACGTGTCGTGTGTTGAAGTTTCATTTGTCGGACGCCAGTACAAGATCTCCTGCATCTCCTGAGAATGTTTCGTAGAGAGGCGAAACACGTGTCGAGTTTTATGTTATTGGTGTAGTTTGTTATATCTATTTGCGTATTTATTATTTCCGGCGAGAGGGTGGGAACATTAATTGCATGCAAAAAATACGCAAGTAGGTGTAACGGGTTGGCACTAATTGACTAGCATGTTTGGCGGAATAGCAAAGTAACGTACTATCGGTTTCAAATTGGTTGATTGAATATATGTATCTATTTTGACGTGTGATGATATAAGCTTTGCTTGGTGTGAGGGGCGCGTAAAAACTATTATTTCACTATACGAAACCAAAATAATACCCATTTAACAAATATAGTCGCCGCGTTTTCTCCCCAATTTAACATAGCACCGATTTTAAAATAACAGTAACTTTTATCGATAATATGATTTACAAAAAATAACAAACTATTTCAGACAGCTTAACATTTTAGTGCTAACAAACCTTTTAGCTTTTTGGGAATGTGTCTCGTTAGTTATAATTGAATCTTTGCAAAAAACAAAAAAACAGCCTATCGGGCAGGGCAGTCATTTTGGCCGTTTGTATTCTAAATATTCAAACGCAGAACTAAAGCGTTCTAAAACAATGATTCGTCCAGAATTAAGAGCTGATTCGATCCTGATGATAAAAAGTTTGTCCCAAAAATGTCCTATCTATCACTTTAAATTTGGTAATTTCCTTTCCATCACGCTTTAGTATGAGCTTATTATGAATGTGACTTTTGAAATGTTGAAATTTGGGAACTTTGGTGTACCGAAGTTTAAACAGAAAAGCCATTATACTCGACGTGCAGGGCACTCTGCAGAGCTGGAGGTTGTGTGACACTACAAACACATTTTAGGTATGTAACGTCTTGTATACTTACTCGTTTCAGAGTTCTATTCTATACCTAACTAGCGAGCTGCCCCGGCTTTGCACGGGTTATTATTATACATATAAACCTTCCTCTTGAGTCACTCTATCTATTCAAAAAAATCCGCATCAAAATCCGTCAAATCCATCAAAGTCGTACACTTGCCTCTGTCGCGGGTGGTCGCTCCTGATGACGTTCTTCGTAAAGAACGAAACATGTCGAGCGAAAATCGACTAAATTACGTGAGTGACCCGTTTTAAATATTATTTAATATGTTCGAGTCTCACGAGAGTTTTATATGTATTAGTGATGATGCCTCTGTCTGTCTGTCGTTTCGTTGGGTTGTATCTCATAAACACACCGAAGTTAATATAAATACACAAAAAAAAGGTTTGTTCAATGAAACCGCTCTTTCATCATCTGTAACTTAAAGAAAGTGACTAGACTACATAAAGGATGACTCACACTAGCACGGGACGGGACAACCTGTCAATTTATATAGAAAGAATCACGTGATAGCTCGGAGCCCTCGGATGTCACGTGACGCTTTCTATAGAAATTGACAGATTTTCCCGTCCCGTCCCGTTCTAGTGTGAGTTATCCTTAAGCCGACTCCATACTTGCTGAGCGTGTAAGTATGTATAAAAGCATCCGAATTTCCGATCCCAGAGGGCCTACGCACGATCGAACCACTATGTTCGTTCGTTCGTTCGTTGGTAGGCCCTCTGATTTTTACGGTCCGCGAGAATAGGTACTACATCCAATGAAAAAAAAAAGAAGAAAGGTTTGTTACTTATATGAAACCGTTCTTTCGTCTACCTGTGACTTAAACAAAGTGACTACATATAATTTAAACTTTCGTGAGTCATACTGACATTAAATTGCAACGGTTAACACTCACGTATTTTTATCACAATAGGCGTGACATGTTTCGACTGCACCGGGCAGTCATCGTCGTACAGACAGAGTGGTGTTGTCACCTTCGCGGCTCGGGCCGCTCAGCACGCCTACCACGAACATCGAAAATTGGCATTGACGGGAAAACCTCTTTGTCACTCCAATATGCAAGTGTGACAGAGATGGAGATACAAATCCGCAATCGTTCGATTTTCGTGGTATAGGCCCAGGACTACATAACTAGGGCAATATTTTCACGCTAGATTTTCTTATAAACAAACCAAATTGTTAAACCAAACGAACTATAATAACGTCTTATCAAATTATGGTTGTTCATGTTGTTCAACTAACTCAAACTATCCTCCTCCTGCCCATCATACTCAGATTAAGCCATTGAAATATAAACCCAATTATTTAAAAAATAGAGTTGATTTTCCTTTAATTCACGTTTTAAGGAAAGATAGAGAAGATCTAATGTAATCTCAACCTATACAGGCTTTTTAGTCGTAAGTTGCTAAAAATTCAATATGTCCTTTAGAAATCACATGGGGCAGGACGAGGCTATGCGAAGTAGTTTGGTTAAATATCCTTTTCAGTCCTCCGGCCGGTAAGCGCCACTTTACGCAAAACTAAATTGCCGCCTGCCGGCTCCGTCGGGCTGAAAAATAGTATACAAACCTCGGCCGGTAACTGGGAAAGCCTCGGATCACATGTTAGTCGACCTTCAGCGACCTTCAGCGATGCGACCGACTGACACTGACGGAGAGAAGGCGGTAAAGAATTCCAGAGTTTAACCGAATAAACTGTAAAAGATTTGTCATAAGACCGATGCGCATGAGGTGGAATTGACAGAGAGAGATCCGCACTGGAACGTAGCCGGTGCCCACTGCCGTCTGCTAAAAATTTGAACCTCTCCGATAGATAGGAGGGAGAAGGATAAAAAAAGGACACTAAAAAGAAGAGAGAGTACATGGGTGTCTCTACGGCGCCTTATAGGCAGCCACTTAAGTTTGGCGCGGAAAGACGAAATATGGTCAAACTTGCGGAGGCCATAAGCATCTTGTCTTGTCTATAATTATGTATGTACGAGATAAGAAACAAGAGACTATTTTGTCTCATAGAGGTAATTCGCGCTAATGTATTGCACAAAAGAAAAAGGCGGACCTAATGCCAATAGGCATTCTCCACCATTCAACCTTAAGGCAAAACAGCAAATTTGCAGGAGGGGCTTATACTGACTAAAAGTAAAAACCGGCCAAGTGCGAGTCGGACTCGCCCGCCGAGGGTTCCGTCCAAAAGATGCTGGGCCATTTATGACCTTACATTTATAAGTACTTACCCTAAACGCGTACATTTTGATTCCCATTGCAATTGTATGGCAAAACGGCCGTATCTTTTGATTGCGATGACGTTGAGGTTTGGTTTTTTCACACCTTCAAAGGACTGTAGACTTGTGTATGTGGTATTAATTTCATCTTGTACCTCTACGCGTTTCCTTGATAAAGGGTCTTAACAGACAGACGGACGGACAGACAACAAAGTGATGATAAGGGTTCCGTTTTTACCTTTTGAGGCACGGAACCCTAAAAACTGAAATAATAACAAAATACAATATTACAAAAGAAAATAATGTTATACATTATATAAATTTTTGACACCTTTGCCTTTTTGGTTACCTTTTCAATGTTTGACAACTATTCCTGTCGTATTAGGTAATTCTGTGGGTTATTTCTGTTTTACAACAGTGAACATTTCAACCGTCTCTAACCACATACTGAACCCTAAAACAGTATGTTGACATAAAATGTGTGTAGTGTCACCGCTAACACATTACCTCCCGCTCCGCACTCGAGTCACGTCGAGTGTTATGGTTTGCGGGCGTTTAGTGTTTAAACTCCTTTAGAGGGCGCCCCGGGGACGCGGTGGGAAAGCTAAGGAATAGGGGAGTGTTTTCCGATTGCAGTGGAACCTCGGCAAACCGAACCTTGATGACATCTTATTGCGTATTATTCTCGGATGCTCACAAGCTGGGGGCCGATTTTTGGCATTCGATCGCTCGAATATATCACTCGAATGTGAATAAAAACGATGAAATGCTATTTTTGAAATACGAACGATAGAAAGTTCAAATACGAGTGGTGTTGACCACTCGTATTCAAATTCTATCAGTAGAAAATACATTATGTACGATGTTAGAATTTGAAATTTGTCTCTTACTTGTGTTTATTTTGGTATCGCTGATTAATAAATAAGAAAATTTGACCATTTTGGTTATTTTTAACCGTGAGGTTGGCAAAGAAGCATACGGTCCGCCTGGTGGCTAAAGGTTACCGTAGCATAGGAAAGCCTGTAATCCAGAGGATTCACTCGTTACCAACACCTAAAGAACCTAAACCGCTCCGCTCCGCTTTCGATGAACCTCATACTGCAGTCCTTTGGGAAAGCCTCGGCAGGAAAGGAAGTTCCTTCCACATGTGGAACGACCCAGCCGGAGCGTTTGCGGGAGGAAATTACTCTTAAAGCGCACAGTGCGCGACCTATTAGGACGTCAGGGTGTGGAGATGAATGCTGCCGATGGTGAGGGGTGCGGTGGTAGGTACATAATGGCTATGGAGATCATTGAAAGCAGTTCTTTAAAGTACAAGCCATTGAACTACCAACGACGGTCCCGGCGGCCGTGGTCCGTCGGGAGCTAAATTGGCAACCATTTAGACGCTCTTTGAAGTCTTGAAAATATAGAGATGTTTAGATATTAGTAACCCTTATCTTACTTTGTGTGTAAAAATGACAACTTTCTTGACTTTTGGGGTGGTGTTATCTCCTTCACTAGGGTTGAAGTGAGGAAAAGGAAGGACAGACAGAGAAATATAACTCAACATGATATTGTAATTTTTCGTTTTATTTATATCATCAAAATGAACAATCATTGTACTCAGTCCTTATGTGACAGAGATCAAATTTCTAACAACTTTAAAAGAGCTAACAAGATCCTACTCCCATTTATACAGTAAAAAATAACATAATCTAATAAATTATTACTTTGATAAAATTGTACACTTAAGTAAAACTTTTCTATACATTCATCAATAATGAATAACAATTGTGCTAATAGAAGACAATATTTTCCTTTAGGCTTGTCGGTCAGGAACTAAGAACTAAAAGGAATGAAAAATCCCATCACGGACCGAAATGAACTAGTTCCTCGCCAAAAAGTTAAATCGGTCCTCAGTCTTTGTTCAGTTCAGACGGAGTGAAAACCATTAAAACATTCATACAAATAGCCTACACCACACATCGGGTGGTTGCGTTTTGCCTCTCGCACCAGTTAAATTTTTAAATCTAAAATAATCAACAGTCAGTGTTTTATTACATATTTTTACTTAACATTTCTATAAAATTTCCAATATATTACTTAAGTTGATTTTTTTGTCTATACAAGTGCACATATATATATCATATCTATATAGACTAAATTATTAATTATTTGATCTGAAATTGGAAACAATTTACCATAAACATAAATAGATGTCACATACTAAAAAAAGCTTAATAGAGCCTTAGCCAGGTTTGGGAATTTTGGTGGGAAAATTTATGTTAGTATAATAAAGTAGAATATTACTTAAAATGGTGCCTACTAATGAAAATTTTAAATAGTTTGATACAGTATTACATTATACTACTGCTTGGCTCTGCAGTCTTGAGGTATTATATCTAGAACAGAAGTTTGCTTCGGCATGTTATCAATAAAGGCAGGTGTAAAACTAATCTTTTGCTTCACATAGTAAAATTTCAATGGCACATGTTGCTGGTTCTATTAGTGGCTGTTCCAATTTCATCACCATTATCTGAAACCAAACATATTTATTAAAGTTTGATAAACTAGATATATCCCCTAATTACTACATAGCTACACTTTACATATTATAACAGCCTCATAGCCCAGTTGGTAGTGACCCTGCCTACGAAGCAGGAGGTCTTGGGTTTGAATTACTTTGTATCCTGGTAAGGGCATTTATTTGTGTGTTTATCAGTGTTGTCTAGTACTGACAACACAAGCCTTTTTGAGCTTACTGTGGAGACTAAGTTGATTAGTGTAAGACTGTCCCATTATATTTATTTATAATATGTAGTAGAAGAGAAAACTTAGCACTGGATCAATAAATACTAACACAATGTCCACATATCAAATTTATTACTTATATCAAAACAAGGATCACTTACCTACCAAATTGTACTAGGTACAATCGTACAATCATTCCTCTTCTCCATCCGTGTCAGCTTCAAACCACCTCGTTGTCAGTATCTAATCGGCGACTGCTTCAAACCAAACAATCAAACTCTTGGCATTCCTTGTCTTCGTCTTGCTACGTCTCCTAGCAGTCCTAGCTTGATCCATGGATCCTAGGTCCATAGATCTAGATCCATGAATATATTACATTTCACCAAGCGGTTGCATTGGACTAGTTTCCCGTTTTATCACAAGCTTTGGCTTAAGGCGGTTCTTTGTTATTTATTTAATTCAAGCAAAGAAATTAAAGAAAACTGTATCAAAACCCAACGAACAATATAATCCATATTCCACAGATAAACTTAAAAGTCAAAAGTCAATGAGACATTTTTACACCTCATTACGTGTAAAATACAAGAAACGTTTTGTAGTTTTTTTATATTATAAATATTTTAAAACGCTGAAAATGTACTTTATTTTTAACGTTATTAATACAACTAATGCTTGTAATGATGTTTGATCTTTATTTCATTTTTTAAACACATTTTTTAAAAACCGGTAAATATCGACTTTCTGCGTACAACGTAACGCAAAAATATCGATAGTCAACCACTAGCCTTTCGAGTGAAAATTCCAGTGACTCTCAAAAATACGTATTATTGGTATCATGCGACAATAATCGTGACAAATTTTCACGTGCGATTATTTTCGATCACTCGTTTTTGTATTCGAGCGTTCGAATCCCAAAAATCGGCCCCCTGATTCGACCCTGATAATAAAAGAAAATGTCAATAAAAACCGGCAAAGTGCGTGTCGAACCAGGCATAATTGAGGGTTCCGTACCGTCATACGATGAAAAAATTGTACAAGCAAAAAGGTGTAAGTGCCTTCGTAATATCAAGGCGCTAACGTCGTTTTGTAATGAATTGTTTTTTGGAAAAAACTCAAAAAGCCTTGAACAAATTTGCTTAAAGTAATTTTCGTGGTAAGTTCGTCTTATACCGTAGCTTCCTGAAAATATCCACATTATCTGTTTTATTATTATTATCGGGATCGAATCAGCTCGTGATTCTGATTAGAATGAGCCTAAGCACGTCCTGATCTGTAAGAATCAGGATTTCGGGTTTTTTTTTGTAAAACCCTTATTTATTTGATTGCCGCACAAAACAACTGAGCGCTTTACTGTGTTATACTTAAGTCCTACTATAGTTTCTGGATCGTTCGGATCGGTTGCTCGATAGCGCCAAGAAGTTGCTATCCGAAAGTTTTCGCATGTCCACGAAAGTATTTCCGTCTCGCTCCTACCACTACGCCGGCAGTAGCGAGACCGACATACTTTCGAATGCCGCAGTCGCTAAAGAATACGGTTACGTACACAACTCATGGTAAGCACACTGAGTGAGTTGTAAATACTCTCGGTAAGCACACTGTTGAAACAATGCCTTTGTGCACCTTTAGTCACAGATTACATAAATGGCGATACGCCACGTTCATTAATCGGAAATTTTCATTGTTATCAATAAATGGGTCAGTCGGTTTAGTTGTACTAGTTTTCTGTATTATGTCAAAATGCATAATTAACAATAAGTATAAGCAGAAAATTCGATTATAAATCTTTTTGTTTAGTGGAATAAATATACATGAGGACTTTTAAACGCGATGCGGTGCGTCGCGGAAAAAATAAAATGAAACTTGTGAAAGTGTCCTATATGGGCGATCGTTACGCGAACGCGAAGCTGCGCGCCGTTCAGTTATAAGAGACACCGATAGTTATTAACGAATTGTTTCTTGATGTTAATGACATGAACGCGGAGCGGCATGGGTACTGCGCAGCATTGCGTTGAAACACTTGAAACGTAAAATCTTGTACGTAAAATCTGTACAAATGTATGGCACTTAGACAATGCTACCAATAAGTGCCAAAAATATCATATATAAAAGTCATCATGTAATGTATGTACATGATGACTTCGAACTGTTATTGTCGTATGTTGTCGCTTGTTCAGAAAGTTCATATTTCTTAATGAATATATATGGCATTAACGCCTTATCGCTAAACGACAAAGTGATGCCTCATTCTAAAAACAATCACACATTTTCCTTTATCACTTTTTTATAGTGAATAAGTAAGCGCGTGGCTTAAAATTATTCAAAATGGATGCGAAATCTGTTTCGTCACTTGTGACGATAAAGTTTTACCCATAGATGCAGATTATGCCCAAACGCCAAAATCGATGCCCCAATCGAGCGACTTAAAATTATAAATTGATTTGACAGCTTAGCCAACCCGTGTCATCTACGATTATTTTGGGGGCTGGGGTCACGTCTAGTGATGTGAAACGATCGGGAATGTACTCTCCCAGGTGGATATTGTTGAGAACATGTGCTTGTTTCAAGTAAAAGGTACCACTTGGTCGCTTGTCGAAAAGGTTGTTGAAGGTGAATGTTACTATTACATATTCCGTTCCTGTGTTATTAACATTGTTTTAAGTAGAAGTATAAATACCTCTTTTCTTTAATTTGACCAAGGGCGGGTTTAAATCCAGCAAGCTGTACCCGCACCTTTTACGTTTCACATACTTAACTCAATTGTAATTGTAACATACCTACTATTTAGTACTAAATGTGATGAAATAAACGCATATGTATTTGTATTTTTAAAAGGTTCTTTTCTAAACAAATTTTTATAATAAGATAAAGATAAAAAGGTAAAAAATGTTTATTAACAGAAATAACAAATAGTTACTTCTGCCAAACCAGAATATGGTTTGTTGGCAGACGTGTACGATAAGTGCCTTATACTATAAAATATCACTTAAACTTATAATTATGGCTGAGTTACAGAGATATTATCTCATATGTGGTTTAAACGAAGGTTCGACGAATACCTACTCGTAAATATTAAATTTGCTAATTGCTATTAAGTGAAAAAAAAAATTCTTTAATGTCACAGACTCACAGACAAGTCGATGGAAATGGGAATCACTTTATTGAAGGTTTTATTTGAGGTTTAATTAAAGGTTTATTTTTGGTCTGGAGCCTAGTTCTTGTTTTCAAATGTAAGTTTCATAGCAACATCTTTCTTAAAACTAGACATTGATTTGTCAGCTTAGCCAACCCGTGTCATCTGCGATTATGTTGCGACTGGGGTCACGTTCACGTCTAGTGATGTACCATTCTTAAATTCTTGAGAACGGAGAAATTGCAAACGTTTTATCAGGCGGAAATTGATCAGAAAGTTGTAAGAAAAAATAACCTTTTTATTACAAGTTATTATTTAACTTAATTTTGAACCAGTTATCTTCAACCGATTGAGCTGAAATTAGACATAGGCAATGCATGGTTAGCTATGTGATAGCATTTTAAATCCAATATGGCGGATTATCCAAGATGGCGGACTAGTATTTTTTTCTGCACTACCACAATATGGGTAACAATGAAAGGGCTTTGCTAAGTAGAACACGAAAAATAGTACGACGTCACATTAAATCTACTATGGCGGATTATCCAAGATGGTGGACTAGTTATTTTTCTGCACTACCAGAATATGGATATCAAATGAAAGGTCTTGCCGAGGAGAACACGAAATTATGCCCAATAAAAACTAAGCAATAAAAAATAAATGAACTGTAAAAATAACTTTTTAAAACAAACTTTTATTTAAGTGACCTAAAGAGATGAAAAAGATTTTTTATTAAATCAAACTAATCAATTATAAACTTAAATTGAGTAATAGGTACTAGGTACATAGTTTCTAGGTACATGTTTTTTAATTTAAATTTAATTTATGTACCTTATTATTTTTTAATTCTTTAATTATTTAGAAATTGCTTGTGAATTTTATTTTATTATTGATTATTTTTGATTATTATTTTAACTATTGACATTATGTAGAGGTATATGGACAATTGTGTCTGAAATAAACTATTTCATTTCATTCATTCATTCATTCATTTCATTTCATAGTACTAAATTGATCAGTTTGATTTAATTTATAGTTTATTTTCATTTTTTAAGTCACTTTAATAAATTATTTGTATTCTTAGAGGCGGCTTATACAACATACCTAACTTTAAAAACATGTGATTTAGGAAATGGGTACCCCTTTCTGAAATATATTTTATTAAAATAAATTGCGACCCCTCGGGTCGCAAGTTCTCGTTCCGACCGGACCAATCATCAAACATGCCAACCTCTTGATCGATTTATATTATATTCGAACTTAAAAATTATATTTATCTCATCTAACTAGGAGGGCGGGAGGTATCGTCGAACAAATATACGAGTAATATACAAATATAGGTAAGTACAAAGGTACAAACGCCGGATTGTTCCTGTAGACTAGGAGAGCTCCCTTCCCTCGCAATATATTAATGATATCAAGAAAACTTCTTAAAAAAAATATTTCCTGAAATTTACACCGGCACAACACTAGTCAGTCATAGTGTTATATGTTCGCACATGTACGAAAAACATTTCAGAACGTCGCGTTTTGGACTTGATTAAGAATAATTGAATAGCGTAATACAGATTTAGGTATAAGGAAAATATTAAAATATAATTCGGCATTTATAAACGTAATTCAGTTATTTTTATGGAATGGGAAAATTTGCTTATTTGGGGGATTGAAATTGTTTTCTCACTTCAGTTTTTACTTTTATCTACTTACTTATAATCCACATGAGGTTATAAAAATCTTTCGCTTTATTTTATTTATATACCCACTAGCGATGTAACGAATATTGGTTTTGGAATATTCGCGAACGCGAATATGAATATTTGCTAGTAATATGCGAATATTGGTTTTCCCCACATTTCGCCATTATAATATATGTACAAATCACGTTTAAAATGCAAAAATATTACACAGACGTAACACGGTGCACTCATCGGAGAAGAGAACAGGGGTCCAGCTCAAAGCTGTTCAGATACTTAGATAATAAAATTGTGAGCACTTGGGCCGCGCCGCCATTGTAACTGGCGACGACTGTACCAATACCAATACTGTGCGCGGCAGCTGTCAGTGGAGTTGCGTAGTTATTGACTTGAAATAGCAGAATATTGTTTTTTTGTATATTAGTAGTATTTAGTACTTTCACAATAGTAGTTTATGCAACAGTGATACGAGTATAATAAGGGTCCAATTATGAGCTGTTGCATACCCTAGTTTTTCTACGACAGCTAAAAGAGCGTAAGAAGCAAAATCGAGAAGTGGAAGAATAGGGAAGATGATGTGCCCACTATATAAATAAATAGGTAAAAAAAAACAACATAAAATTATAGAAACTGCTATTTCATAATCCAATCTTACGGTGACATATGCTTGCCATATACGTTCGGGCATATCTGCCGGTTCTGTCGATAAACGTATGGGAAATTTGGATGCCCGGCGGGCATACCCAATAAGGAGATCTGACCGTATATGGCCAGCAATACAACAGAAAATATCTGTTTTACAAAAAAAAAGCACTTAGGACGATTAGGACGAACCGTGAATCCGAAATAGATTTTTGAATTTGGAATTGCGCTCCAGTTTCAAAATGAGAACGCGGTAGCTGTCACTCGGAGTGGCGTACATAGTTCGCCTTGTTTTCTTGAAATCGCGGAGTTATCTACTATTATTAAAGTAGGAATGATATTGAATGAGTGATCTAGGAGAAATCTAAAGATATTTAATGGAGGATATCATTTGATATTTCCCAATCGCTTTTCGGTAACATCGTCGTCGAGGAAACCGGACTAATCCCAATTAGGTCTAGTTTACCCTCTGGGTTGGAAGGTCAGATGGCAGTCGCTTTCGTAAAACTAGCACCTACGCCAAATCTAGGGATTAGTTTCCACAGCGGACCCCAGGCTCCTTGAGCCGTGGCCGTGGCATAAGCCGGGAAAACGCTAAGAAGAAGAAAAATACGACCTCGAGGAAAACACGACCTGTTTTTCAAATTTCCACAACACAACAAATTTTTCGATAAAGCATCCAAGTTTTAAAAACTATTGGAAATACCTACCTACTCGCTCGTCACTCGCAAGGGCTAATGCCACATGTTACTACCAACTACCAAGGGCATTGGCAAAGTGGTAACAATTAGGGATTCTCTTTAGGTTCTTAATGTTCAATAAGTCAATGTGGCTAATTTCGTTATAGGGACTATTCCGTGTAATGCTGATAATGTTCGCCTGCGTTGAATATAAGTACTACGCAGCTGCCAACGACGATGAACTCAGGATTAACGGAATAATCTAACGACGAAGTTAGCCACCTTGACTTTTGTACCTACTTGATCTTAGAAGAGCGCACAGGATTTCCCACCAAAGTGTTTTGTACTGTATTGAGCATAACGTCCAATCCGAAGCAGATTTTTTTAAATTTCGAACTTCGCTCCAGTCTCGAAATGAGAACTTGGTAGGTGTCGGGCGGGGCGGCGTAGTTCGCTTTATTAAACCGCGCGCTGAGGAAGAGGACATGTGGCGAGAGGACGTGGCAGGATGTGGCTCTGTGCGGACTGTGTCTTTTATGTTTGCAATTTATATCGCAGCGACCAAGGTGCTTAGAAATATCTGAACACGCTTTTATGCGCTCGTAACACAGTAGAATAAGGACTGGTAAAACATTGGGCAAACTAAAAAATAAGGCGGTAAAACATATTTTTTAAAGTTGGAACGGTGCTCTAGTTTCAAAATCAAAAGTTGGTAGGTGTCGGGCGAAGTGGCGTAGTTTGCTTTATTAAACCGCGCGCCGAGGATGGGAAAATGTGGCGGGATGTGGCTGGATGTGGCTTTGTGCAGGGCTTGTACCTTGTGTAGGGATGTCCACTAGTTGAGTTAGTAATTTATGTGACCTGTAGAACGGATGGCTTGTGACACATTTTTGATGATTACAGGTGCCATGCCCTCATGAAGACTTTACCTACAAAAAAAAATGTGGAGCTTCTAGCAAACCTTTACCGTTTAAAACTTTCGCGATTTAAACACATATTTAATATTATTTAAGTCAGCCGCGACCATGACCAGTGAAACCTGTGTCGAAACGTCGGTAAATAAGGTAAACAAATTAATTCGCCTTAGACCCGTTTAATAATTATGTTTAAACCTTTACCGGTTCCCGATTTCAATATTTTTCAGATTTCATTCTCCGCCGATATATCGAACTACATGTTCAGAAACGTGTAGTCCGATAGGTCGGACTGGGGATCTGAGTACATACCTGCTCATGGTTTTTGTTTTGTATTCGTTTTAATTTTTTATGTGTTTCTTTGTGCATGTACCCATTTTAACATAGTATTATAAGTTGATTCTAACAAACTATGGACTGTAATTGTCTGACAATAAATAATTTTTATTTTATTTTTATTATTTTTAATATTTGCTGGATTACGCTGTTGGTTGCCTCTCAGTCTATATTAAAACGCGACTGTTTTATAACCTAACATCAACGGCAGTGCAAATCCAAAAAAAAGCAAATTATACGTTGTGACCACGAATTTGCGCTACTATTCTCCTTACTAGTCCAAAACACATTGTTTCATCACACGTCGCTTACCTCATGTCATGTTTCTAGGTTAGCCAACCGTTGTACGGAAGATACAAAAAAAAAAAGCGCATCCAGACCTCGTTATACCTCCCTGCCTCCAACGGATGATTTCCTGCACGTCGACTTTAATAAAATACAGAACTACTTTCATCGTGTTATTGTAGTGACGTGCATGTTCTCATTCTTCGGGGCAATCCGCGCGTGTTATGAGTTGAGTAGGTCAGGTTGAGGTAACGTTGCGAAAGTTTGAGAGCCTTTAGAGTGGATGTCGAAGTTTCGTACAGGAGTTGAGACGTGAGATACTTGTTGTGTGTTTTAGCCTTAGAATACTAGTTTTATGAAAAAACAGAGTGTGTAACTGTAAAAAAAACATAAACTTTATTATTGCAAAAAAGATACATGCTCATGTTATGTACTGAATTTGCGAGTTTTCTCCGTACTTACTCTTATAGACATTATTAAAACTTATTTTATAAATAGTCGCTTAGGTACCTCACGTTTCAAGGTTATCTTACCGCGGTACTGAGAGCAAAAAAGACGCACCCAGGCCTTGTTTCCTTCCAACGATTTCCTGCACAACTTAAAAAGTATTGAACTAATATATTGTAGTGACGTGCCTAACCTCATTCTTCCTCAATTTCACGTATGTTTTAAGTTGAGAAGGTCAGCTCTTGAGGTAAAGACGCCAAAGTTTGTGGACCTTTAAACTGGGCGGCGAAGTTTCAGACAGAATATGGGGAGACATCTGAAGAGATACTCGTTATGTGTTCTGAAAGATTACTTTTGTGTTTAGGTATTTGAGATTAGTTCTTTGGCTTCGAGATGAGTTTTTCCGAACATACGAGCATGTACGAAATATCATTTGATATTTACCAATCGCTTTTCCGTGATGGAAAACATCTTGAGGAAACCGGACTAATTCCAGTAGGGGCTATCCTCTGGGTTGGGAAGTAGACAGCAGTCGCCTACGCGAAATCTTGGGATTAGATGCCAAAGCGGACCCCAGGCTCCCGGAGCCGAGGCAAAAGCCGGGAACGTGATAAGAAAAAAAAACATGATGAAAAACAGTGCAATTCGTGCTCCCTTCAAATGTTTTGTTAAGTTCACCATTTTTGTGAAGGCTTTGTTTCATTTTAATCAGTATGACGAAGATACTTTTGGTAACAACCACAAAACAAAGGCTTTGTTTAAGTAAAAGGGAATACGAAAAATGCACCAACGTTGGAAGTCAAATCTTAAAAAGAGTTTTGTTAAAAGTATGCCAAATATCAGCTAATTCGGATACCAACAGTACTTAGTAGAAAAAAAGTTTGCAATTTTTGAAAGCTTATACCTAATAGTTTTAGGATTCCGTGCCCAAAGGATAAAACGGGATAGTATTACTAAGACATAGGGACAGAGAAAGCGACTTTGTTTTATACTATGCAGTGATAATATGGAGGAATATTTTAGTTAGTATAATGTACTTGGAGTAGTGTACAGTTTGTGCAGTCTTAAGTATTTTGGCTCCATTTATACTCGGTCGTTGATTTTCACGACACGCGATAAGAGTAATACATTAATACGTACATACAACTCCATACATTTGCTCTCTCGCAGTGTTGAGACGACACAATCGTGTCGTGTTGTGCAAAGTCACGACCGAAATGGGCCTTTTTAAGCACCAAAAACGAGTTTGGAAAAGCAAATGGTTAAATTTAGAAAAAAATTAAACTGACGGTTAAGGGTGACTCACACTAAAACGGCACGGGACGGGGCGGGACGGGACGATCTGTCAATTTCTATAGAAAGAATCACGTGATAGCTCGGAGCCCTCGGAGTAGGGTTGCCAACCGTCCCGCTATACGCGGGATGTCCCGTTTCTGGGGTCTCGACGACGCGTCCCGCAAATGGGCCGTGCGGGACGCCGATTGTCCCGTTTTCAGGATAGACTGGATATTATGCACGGAAAAGAACGTTTTATGAACGTGACTCAGAGCGCGTGCGTTGAATTTGTATTTACCGCGATGCTAATATTGCTAATATGCAATAAATGCTAAGAAAGTTAACCAGGTAATTTTTTGTATGCCTTGGTATACGTTGACAGTCAATACACCTTACATATTTAGGCCGAAGGAGCCGTCCCGCATTTTATAGCCAAATCCCGCATGTTGATCCAGAATGTACCGGAAATGTATGTACTACGGTTGGCAACCCTACCTCGGAGGTCACGTGACGTTTTCTATAGAAACTGACAGATCGGCCCGGCCCGGTCCCGTCCCGGCCCGTCCTAGTGGGAGTCATCCTTTATACGGCGTATTTTGGATATTTAATTGAAATTTTGAACCAAAACGCAACGGTGAAACTATTTATCTCGGTTAATTTTCTTCAATGACGAATTGTTTTTTGGTTACCTCAATCAATCAGCCTATTGCAGTCCACTGCTGGACGTAGGCCTCCCCAAGGGTGCGCCACAAAGTACGGTCATTCGTGACCCTCATCCAACCACTACCAGCTACCTTTCTCAAGTCATCGGTCCATCTGGCAGGAGGGCGTCCCACACTACGTTTGCCGAGGTGTGCCCATTCGAGAACCCTTTTGCTCCAACGCTCATCGGTTCTGCGACAGACGTGGCCGTTTTGGTTACCTATCTAATTTTAATTCTCGTCGATTATAATATTGTCTTCTGTTACCGCGATTGTTATTCATTGAAATTAAACACTTTAGAACGGATTAATCGCGTTTATTAACACCATGATCCTACGTTTCGAGCCCTTTACAGCACTCGTTTTCACAGGGTTAAGATGATGACCCATCATCATCATCATCATCATCATCATCATCATCATCATCATCATCTTAACCCTGTGAAAACGAGTGCTGTAAAGGGCTCGAAACGTAGGATCATGGTGTTAATAAACGCGATTAATCCGTTCTAAAGTGTTTAATTTCTCGTCGATTATTTTTTTTATATACCTACCCGCTTGTTACATCAGTCATTATTGGGAAATGAAAATGGGAACATTTTCTTAAAATATTTTCCCTGTTCGCTTAGACTGGTAAAATAACGTACTTACAATAAAAGCTTCCCGGAAACATTAATATATATACAGTTCGGAAAAACTGGGATTTTCCTCGTCTATTTAATGCTTAGGATAAGGATTAAACTATTAATAAGTCTAATGGAGGGAGCAGAGAAAATTACTCAAGCTAAACTTATTTTCTTTTAGAATTTCTAAATGCAGAAGGATTTATTAATAAACTGATGGATATTGCGAACATCTGTCCCACCAAATTAGATTTTTTTTGAAAAATATATATTCAGAGATAATAAAATGTTTTAAACAAATCAATTTATTTAATTAAATATTTACAGTAAGTGTTACTTACTTAACTATCACCCTCTACCTACCTTAAATCTAAAATAGGTCCTTGAGGCATTGTACCTAGGATGCTGGCGGCATTTCCTCGTTGTATCGCAATGCTGATACGTTGTGCGAGGAAGCTACCAGCCAATGTTTTTAAAATTTACATATTATGTCGTTCGAAATTTCGTTAATCCGTTTTACCCTTATACCGTATCGAGCAGCGATTTTTTAATTTAACATAATGTCTTTCAAAGGTGAAAATCATTTGTTTTTGGTTAAAAAAACCCTCTCGCTTGTTGATAAGGTTAATTTATAATTCTAAGTTAATCTACATATATAGCATTAGCGCCTTGTTGGTAAGCGATAAAGAGGTACGTTTTAAAAAACAATTATACATTTTGGAATTAGCAATCGTCTGAGGCAGCTGTCCGACCGGCGGCGATCAGGGAGAATCTGTGTGTGAGTGATTTTTCTTCGCGACATAGTTTTTACTGGCCATGTGCGATTTGGCTCAAACTTGGAGATCCTATGACACCCCATAACGCCTCCAAAAGATCCGTCCACGTCTTTATATCTTGAGCAACCTTCTTGACTTCGCTCCAGCTCAGTCCCACGGCTCGCAACTCGCTCTCCAGGCTTCGTCGCCACGTGTGTACAGGGCGTCCACGAGCTCGCTTTCCACGTTGATGCCTCCACTCAAAGGCGATAATGGCGCTATTCGTTGCTCCTCTTCGAAGGGAATGCCCGGTCCATTCCTACTTCCGCAGCACCTACTTTTTGGGCGATTGGAGATGGAGACTGTCGGCAAATTCACAAATTTTCGTTACCGTGACGGGACTTACCTAAAAAATATTTTTTTTTATGGCTGAGTCATGTTTGGCCAATTTATGTCTATTTTAGTTCCTGCCAGCTGCCCTAAAGAATAAATTATTGCCCCCTTGACAATATTTTTCAGGTTTCCTTCAAAAAAATTAACTTTCTTAGGTAAAAGTTGCACATTCAACAGAATAAAAAAATTGCCTCAGTACAGATGGAGCTTCACGGCAATTTGACCTAGCTTCTACGGTTTATGTTAATTAGTACCTATCTATATGACGTCGCTATCTCTCTATCTAAATATACAGATAAACCCCCGGAAACTTTCAACATATCCTGAATGTACCGACAAATGTTTCTTTTGATATATTTAATACACTTCAAAAGAAACATCGCTAAAGCTTTGTTTTTAAACAACGAATTTGAATAATGAACCGCCTTTTGTTTTAAGCTCTTTATAATAGAAATTTAAACTCGTTTTTTGTGGAAAAAACCCAAGGGAAATTGGAAAGCAAGGCTTTAGATAATATCATAATTCAATTATGTTTTGAAAGTAAGGGACGGATATGAAAAGGATTATTCAAATGGTGAATGAATATGTAAAGATATTGATTTGCAGAGGGTTGGACCCTTAGGTATTAGGATATTGTCGTCAGAAAATAGTAATTACGAGCGTGGATGAGCACGTACCTGTTATCAAACTTACCGTTTGTCGTTACTGGTATTCGGTGTTTTCTAAGCACGGTAAATCGAAAGTGGACTATTGAGCTGATATTATAATTTAAATTTTTATTTCTTAACTAAATATAATTAATTGGAAGGAATAATAACATTACTAACGACGTAGCTTGTGAAACAAGCTGTCAAACAGGTGTGTCATAATTTCACGACTCCTGAGAGGTCAGGTTCTCAATGCCTGATGTAAAGTGGTCACCGTAGCCTATGGACGTCTACAACTTCAGGGGGGGTCATATGCGCGTTGCCGACTCTTTAAAATCGTGTACACTCCTTCCTTCATCCTTTTTTTAAGAACACCTACCACCACCTACTGTAATATTTCGGGAAAACCTCGGCAGGGAGCTCATTCCACAGCCGGAGCGTCCGCGTGAGGAAATTCCTCTGAAAGTCTGAAACCGCACAGTGCGCGATCATTTTGGTTGCAAGGTGGGTGGATGAGCGCCCTGTCGATGGCGGGCGGTGCGATGGTGTTAAGTGGACGTTGGCATCATGTCAAACAATTCTTTTGATCACAACCCATTGTATAGGCGATAGAACACACATAAGAAGGCAAAGTCTCTCCTTAGACGGTTCAATACCGACTGTGGGTTAGGGATCGTCGACAATTCGTACAGCGCGCCTCTGGACCGAGTCAAAGATTCCAAACTCGTATCCAGGTGCTCCTGCCCAAAGGTGACAGCTGTACTCCATATGAGGTCTGACTTGCGACTTATATAACAGCAGCACTTGCATAGGTACTCGTTTTATACAGGGAAAACCGGCACCGACGGATGTTCGGCACTTCCAGGATTTTGAGTTGACGGAAGAACACCATAATCCAGAACCGATGTGAAGACCGCCTTACCTTATTTGTGCTGATTATCCTGATTGGAACCTCGAACAAAGATATAATAAAAGTTATTATTTTTATCTAGAATTATTAGATTAAATGCACCACCTATTCCAAATGTTAAAGTTTACCCGAGTTAAAAACTCTGCTTTATTCTGATTGAGAAACTAAACATAAATTTACGTTTCATCGGACAATTTGAGATTGGTCGTTAAACGTTTATGGTGTCGTGAGTTATCAGAATTTCAATCTTTAAGACTAATTTTATTTTATTTTTAGCTTTTAGAAATAACATTTTTCTTACTACGGAAAAAATAACATAAAAGCGACTGGTAAATATCAAAATGTTCTACTGGCAGGCATGTTTAAAATAAGAAACCGTGTATTTCATCGTGTCAATTATTTTTATTTTCCCGGGGGTATTTTCCTGAATCATTTCCATCTGCAAACTTTAACCACGTATCAATAAGGCTGTCCATCATCGGTTTCAATACCGGTATGACGTCCGGCATTACCGTCCGTCTCGGTAGTTGGCGCGTTTTGTCTTGAGAGACATTTTATTAGAGGAATGATATGTAAGAGTTACTTAATGATAAATAATGATGTTTCAAACGAGTATGATGATAATGAGTGTGTAGACGAAGGAACCTCGGTCGTCTGAGGCTATACAGCCAAAAACGCACGTGTCTTTACCATTAGGGTGCTGTTTAAAACATCTGTCACCTTATAGACCAAGATATTTTTTTCCTGAATAAGAAAACTCAACGTAAAAGCGACTCATAAAAACCAAATGTTATTTCGTGCGTAAAAAATGGAGTTGGCATTATCATATATCAGCGTGTCAATTATTTTCGCATTGCGTGACAGGAATATTTCTACAGAATCATTTGCATCTGCAAACATTTATCCACCTGCCATTAACGCTGTCCATCACCGGTCTCAATACCGGTATGACGTCCGTCATTACCGCTCGTGTGAATGGGAGGACAGAAATAAACTGTTGATGTATCTGTCAATGTGATATTTAATAAAAGGAATGATATTATCTTTTCCTATATACGGCTTATTTCTATTTCTGGAGACAAGACTGTATCAAGCAGAGACGTTGCGAATGCTGATTTTGTGTGGATTATTAAAGGATCACATCCGCGAATACGGATGCGGGTGTAAGAAAAAAAATTATACGTATGTGAACGGATGGGAGAGGTAAAATGTCCCCATTGGGTAATGGCATTACCTACTTGCCCGTCGCCGTGACGTTCCTGTACCGACTTGTTCCACATCCATATCCGTATCCGCTTAAGCTCCGCACTGGAAGAGTGGTTTCCTCTACAGCAAGCCTTTTGTTTTTTTTTTCAATAAGCCTAGAGACAGGTGCGGGCTGAAAAACAGCGCTTTGGAGCTAACCAGGCTCGCAGCAAATGCTGAGTCCTGGACCTTTTGCGAACCTTTGTACTTAGTCTTAGTTTTTGTTATGCTTTTCTTGTATGTCTTTTTCTTCTTGTGTGTTGTGTTAGTGATTTTATAGTACTTATTTACGACAATAAACGCCTTTTTTTAAGCTTCGCGTCCATTTGATGTGAAGGTGGATGCGGATGCGGACTTAAAAATGATGCGGATGATCCGCGGTTGTGGATACTGATGCGTAAGTCTGCTACATCCCTGGCACGAGAGATATGCCAACACACACGCACACCGTCCACTTTCCGTTTTAAAATCTCACATTTTTGTCCCTACATGAATACCAATCGTCTTATGTGCTTAACATGATTTGTACCTACGTGGCCGTTTTCGATAGTGACTGCGGCGTTCGAGGGTATGTCCGTCTCGCTCTTGCCAGAGTAATGGTAGGGGCCAGAGGGACATACTTTCGACTACTACCTAATAAAGTTGCGTGCAACTTATGGTAACCACACTAGCCTATCCTTCGCAACCCAAGCCCGCGAATTACGGGGCTATCATGTACTTTGATCCCCAATAAGTAACTACCTCGTTTCCTAATCCCCCTACATTAGAACCCGCGAATTACGGGGCGTGGGCGTGGGTTTAAATTTTTCAACTGACGTGTGGGTGGCAAAGAGGCGCCCGGTTGTTTTATGCGACAATCGACGTATTGTGTTTGTCGCACATAATTTTACATCAGCGTGCGTAGCCAAGATGCCAATAGCTCACGCTCCGTAGCGTATCGTAGTTGTAATTCTTCCTTATTAGTGCGACAGTGACAGGCGCGTTTAGTTCGCGGCTGAGCGTTAGCGATTGGCATCTTGGCTACGCACGCAAGTAATCTAAATACCAAAGTTTGTTTTACGCGGTAAATGAAGTAGATGGTTATCACGAGTTTGAAGTCTAATGTAGAAATCTATAGTCGCTAGCGTCAACGCACTGTCAGTGCATCGTGCCCGCACTTGGGGGTCGAACCAAGATGCAACTGTAGATAACGTGACCGAACTATTCGTTTTCTACAACAACTCATGGTAAGCACACAGGCGAATTATACGAGACAAACGCATTGCGTTAATCGCATGCGTCTAACGCTGCGCACAAAATAACGGAACGCTTTAAGACGAAAGTCTATATTGCAATTTCGAAACGCCTACTATATACATTTTAATATTTTTTCGCAAGTACGAGTAATTTATCAAGTTACAAGCCCTTTAGTTAGTTCAAAAACCGTCGGAAAGAGTTCGCAAACCTCTAACGCAATTTGTTCGAGCTGAATCGTGGCAAAAGCGTCACGAGTTCAAAACTCAAGTGAACCGGTATAGGTACGTACGCGCTCCATAACCTGTGAACTATGGAGCTGGAGGTCTCGTTAGTCTAGTTCATCCGGGAACAAATAGGAACTAGCTGCTGTCAGAGCAGTTTGTGACCGTACCTTGTTAGTACAAGGACGCTTTAACACCACTATAAAACCCTAAAACGCCAAACTCGAACTAACACCATATAACCGAACAATCGACTTTTACAGCCCGTGTATATTATGCAATAATTCACGGGAATGCAAGTGTTTGGGAAGTTTAAACGTCTACTGTAGTTTTAGTTCGAAAGTTGCACGTTTGGCTGACTCGAGGCCGTATTTCAGAGGAAATGAAGATTCTGGAGAAATTGCAACTTTCGCGTCATTGGCATTCGCTGGATAAGAACATTTCTTGTGGCATAAGTTACGTGTTGGAAGTAGTCAAAGTTCGTAATTTCTTGCTCGCGGCGCAGTCAGAAGAATGCGAAAACGGAAGTTTTCTAGTGCAGTAGTGTTTTTAGATAAAAATCTTACTGATACTTGATAAAATCTTAAATAGTAATACTTGTCGCCCTATTTCTAAAAGTAATTCCAAAAACTAAATAAATAAATGTTCTTTTGTTATTGTGTTAAAATAGAGGCGAAAATGTCGGCTGGTAAGATGGACGCGTTCGATCGGCACAAAAACAAGTGGGCAACGTATATAGCCAGGATCAAGGTCCTTCGAGAAGTTCAAGAGCAGCAATCAAACAACAGCGCTCCTTAATCGTGTTCGCGGACTGACATAAAACAAACCATCGCCATCGACAGGGCGCTCATCCACACACCTAGCAGCCAAAATGGTCGCGCACTGTGCGGTTTCAGAGGAATTTCCTTCCGCGGACGCTCCTCCGGCTGTGGAATGAGCTCCTTGCCGAGGTTTTCCCGAAAGATTACAGGGGTTCTTCAAAAAGGGAGTGTACCTACATGATTTTAATGGGTCGGCAACGCACATGTGACCCCCCTGGTGTTGCAGGCGTCCATAAGCAATGGTGACCGCTTTCCATCAGGCGGGCCGTATGTTTGTTTGCCACCGTCGTGGTATAAAAAACCTAACTAATAGGCTTATGTCGGTCAGGAACTAAGAACTAAAAGGAATGAAATCCCATCACGGACCGAAAGGAATTAGTTCCTCGCCAAAAAGTTAAATCGGTCCTCGGTCTTTATTTCAGTTCAGTTCAGACGGCGCGAAAACCATTTAAAGTTCATACAAATAGTCTACACCAAACATCGGGTGTTTGCGTTTGGCCTCTCGCTCGCACCGTAGCAAAATTTAACTGGTGCGGGCGAGAAGCAAAACATAAATACCCGCGGTGAAGAGCTACCCAATCATTAGTTCCGCGCTCTGTATGGACCTAAACCGATTACTCATTCCCAGCCGTCAAAATTATTACTGAACTAAACGAACTAAGTACCTAAAATACCGAACTAGTTCCTTTGACCGGTCAAACGAGATGGGAGCGCTTCCTTCAAAGACCGAGCGAGCACAATTCTACTGACCACTCTCATATTGGCGCACAAGTTAAATTACGATTACATAATTGTAACATTACATAACTGAGAGTCAACATCTCGATCTTGGTTCACGGTAGGCCTGGTTTGTTGACATTATTTCCATCCGTCCAATGTATACATTAATTATATATTTCCAAAAGTCATTACATTTACAAAACCCCAATTCGTCGGAAAATAAACTTGTATAACAAAATTGAATTACGTTGGAACAATCGAGGAATTATGTTTTGGAACATTGTCCCTTTGTTCCAAAATTCGTTCCAAAGGAATTCTATGTCCCCTACATGCGTTTGACAGACGAATTTAATAAAGCGGACAGCCGCAAAACCTATTATATTGTTTTACTTTAATCTATTTTCTTGACAGTAATTGTATAGCACTGCACGGCTAACGTCTTAGTATAAAATGTATTTTTCGTTGCTATCTCAAATCGCTTTTGTGACATTTCAATAGAGTCCGAAACACTTTTGCGAAAATAGCAACAAATGTATGTAAAAGCTGTGTAATTTTTTTTTGAGTTCCGTACTCAAAGACGAAATGTAACCCATATCTTAATGATAATTATTTCTTGGATGGTTTTACAACTCGTAAGTATAGGTAGGTACTAAAATCAAAACCCTTTTTACCAAACCATATCCTATTTAAAACAAATAACAATGACAAAGTACAACCGAGTTCTGTTATAATTTAAATTAGTTAAAAATATATTAGGATTAAAGGATGATTCACACTCTAGGACGAGACGGAACGGGACGGGACAGGACGGGACAGGACGGGACGATCTGTAAATTTCCATAGAAATAATCACGTGAAAGCTCGGAGCCCTCGGATGTCACATGACGTTTTCTATAGAAACTGGCAGACCGTCCCGTTCCGCCCCGTCCCGTCCCGTTCTAGTGTGAGTCATCCTTTATGGTTTACGTTTTATGCAAAAATGAAACTTATGGCGTGTTTCCACGAAATACCTACATATACAGTAAAATACGATTAGTACGACTCCGCATAAAACAATCAACCGGTTTTAGCGACGTAGATATAGGCAGATGGTTGATTTTCATACAAGCCACTACGAAAGTGCATCCGTATAGTACTGACCGCTTTTAACGACGGGATTTCACACGAAATTGTTCATTGTGTCACGAAATGTAGTTGGGAAGTACGAGTAAATAGGTCTATGGTTCAACAATTTATTTCGCTAAAGAGCAAAATGTTTTTTATTTTGATTATTCAGTGAGTTACATTGAACTATGATGCGCGTGTGACTATTAAAATCGATAATCAACTTTTGACCGTTTGTTTAGTATTTTTATAAAATACAGCAGTGTTAGTTTACGTACCTACTTATACTAGTATTACAGGGTAAGTTGGACGGGGTAAATACGCTTCCTCTGCTCTACAATTACAAGAAAATAACAAGGCTTAGCTGCAATTTAATTAAGGTTGCAACTTGCAATAAAACGAACTTATACTGCGTTGGTGCTGTTGCTGATAAAGTTAGCTGTTGGTACAATCGTCTTAAGTGAATCTTATTGTAATCTTAATGAAATCACGTTACGTTTTCCCTTAAGTATCTGGTTGACTATTGTACAAGACATAAAAAAAGTCGTTAAGTCATGAAATGCTTTCCCTAGTTAAAACAGGTTTTCTTGTTCTATAGGTAACAATTATAAACAGTACTTACTGAACTTTATTTATATGAACGGCTTTCATTTTATAGGATTCTAGAAGACAGGGATTATAGAAAACTAGACCTCGTACTCATAGTGTTGTGTTTCTGTTGGTGAGTAAGGTCGCCAGAGCTCCAAAGCCTCCTCTTTTTTTTAAAGGGTC
The DNA here is from genome assembly GCA_949128165.1 of Lathronympha strigana. NCBI lineage: Eukaryota > Metazoa > Arthropoda > Insecta > Lepidoptera > Tortricidae > Lathronympha > Lathronympha strigana. The sequence continues at coordinate 4,397,643 of OX421907.1, read as the reverse complement.
GGCAACGCGCATGTAACACCCCCTGGAGTTTCAGGCGTCCATAGGCTACGGTGACTGCTTACCGTCAGGTGGGCCGTATGCTTGTTTGTCACTACTGTAGTATAAAAAGAAAAGAGTCAAACCACGTTATCTCTTCCAAGCAAGTGGACTGACAAACTTTAAAGTGTTATTTTAAACGTCAAACTTATATGAAATGATGACGTTTACTTAACACTTTCATTTCAAAGTCTGTGCTATCACTTTCTAGGAATCTAAGCAAAGACGGACTCTAACTACCATCTTCTGTTCTTCTCATCTTCGTTGAAAACTATGATTGTTTACCATGAGTAGAAGATCTGGGTCCAATTTCACCACGACCACAGGTGTGTTTGTTTGTTTGTAAGCACTTTATTGTACACAAATATAGTAAAAATAAACATTTTGATAAGAACAAAGGTACAAAGGCGAGCTTATCCCTATAAGGGATCTCTTCCAGCTAACCTTTGAGTAATTGAGAGGAGAATCTTCGAGTTCTAGATAGACAAACAACAAATACAATAATGTACAAAACAACAAGGAAGTACTTAAGTACGTAAAATACAACAAGTTATAATAAATTACGTATATATTTATCATCATTTTCGTAATTTTATTGTCAACATCATTATTACTGATATTACAGGCGTCTATGGGCTAAACTGGGCGCCGCTTACGCGGGCTGTATGCTTGTTTGCCGCCAACTGTCATTAATAAATAAAAACATCATTATCGCCATTAAAAACGAATACTTTTGTGAAGAGCTCTTGACACTTGTCACAAGAAACGTCTGAAAATTATTTAAAAACACTATTAGATCTCGTTATAATCGTCAAAAAGCCTTCACCGAGAAATTAAATATGTATTTACTGACATACATAAAGCAAAAACAACACACAAAACAAACAAAAAAAGGTTGTCTGGAAGAGATCGCTCTTTAGCGATAAGACCGCCTGTTGTTTGCCTCTTTTTCATGTGTAATCTATACCAGTTTGTGTTATTTTTGTTGTTTTGAGGTGCAATAAAGAGTTATTGTATTGTTGTATTGTTGTATACATAAAGATTTTATTTAAATTATCGAATTGGTGCAAACAAGCACACAGCCCGCGCGATAGTGAGCGGTTTCCGTAACCTATGGACGCCTGAAACGTCAGTAATTCAGTCGTTTTAGGAATTTCGCTTGTCAGCGTGGTGAAATTGGGACATGCGGACCTAAGATGGTTATCCACGAATGTCATAAGATAATGCTATAAGTTGATAAACTGACAAGTTGCACGGATAGCGCGACGGTGACAGCTGCCAAATGCAAAGACATTTGACGGAACTGTTAAAATTATCAGAAATTGTCAGAACGTGCCGACAAACTATCGTCTTATCCAGCAATTATCAGGATATCAGCTTGGCATCTTAGCCCCGCAGGTAGTATTTGTATTTTGAAAAGAACATTGATTGAAGTCCTAAAAAAGTTATCTTATCAACCATAAACTGGTGAACCGAACATTCCCTCACATAAACAAATAATCGCCCGAACGGCCATAGCTGCGCTCTGTAATATTGACAATAAAAATTCTTGATGCGACCACTAACGCCGGAATTTGGGCGCGCGTGCCTCGGCGCTCTGGGAATCCGCTATATACTTTAGATTATTTTGGCAAAGCTGATAATACGTGCTAGGATTTTTATTAGATCAAGGTTTTAAGAATTGATATGAAATATCTTTGGTTTTCGCACGGTACCAGGTACGTCGTCGCTTACAATGGGCCTCATAAGAAGGCTCAAAGTCACCCAAATGGCAAATGCTAAGAGTCTCACTGCGAGATCGTATCAGAAATGAGACCATCCTCAGTAGAACCAAAGTAACCGATATAGCTCTCCGAATCGCTAAACTTAAGTGGCAGTGGGCGGGGCACATTGCAAGTAGAACCGATGGCCGTTGGGGCGGAAAGGTTCTCGAGTGGCGACCGCGTACCGGAAGGCGCAGCGTGGGTAGGCCCCCCACAAGGTGGACTGATGACCTGGTGAAGGTCGCAGGAGTCCGCTGGATGCAGGTGGCGCAGGACCGGTCATTGTGGAAATCTTTGGGGGAGGCCTATGTCCAGCAGTGGACGTCTTTCGGCTGAATGATGATCTTTTGTTTTCACTCGTCTTCCTTGCTTCGTACTCCTCAGTGCTTAGGCTAGTGACCTCCGTGAATAACATTGATTCCAGATTCAGGATGACTCAGTAGACCGGGGCCGGGACCAATCTGTCAATTCTTACAGAAAGCGTCAATGACAAATTTTGATGTTCGTGTTAGGCGTGCAGTTCTCTTGTCAAATATGTCATTATCTCGTAAACAAACATCTGTCAAGCAGTAAATTCACCGCTCGCACTTATGCGACAGAATGAGATGCACAATATACTATCTTACCCGCTAAAGCCCATTTCTGGTTTTATTTCTGTCGCATTTTTAAAAAGCTGTCTTAACACATCACTTACATGAGGCTTAACTTTATTATATTCGATATTTTACTAAAATTCTTGTTCGTTTATCGAAAGTATTTTTTTTCTCACTTAACATAAATGTACTCGTAGCTACATTGAATTCGAATATAAACAATAAAGCAAAGAAGACGATATTTTCTTTGTCCAAATTCTGATTTTTCACTATCTCGCGTAGGAATACATAAAACATGTCCGCTACCCCACAATGTTAAGCTCTACGGTTAGCAAACATACTATTGGAACTGTTTGCTGTACATTCACAATCACTTGGGTATAAAAGCAAAACAGGGTATATGAGCTAGCTGTTGAAATGTTATTTGTAGCCAGTCAACAATCGGAGCGCTTACCCTACGCGGGGGAAATCTAATGCAATAACGTTTCATAGATACAGTGCTTTATATTGGATTATTTTATTTACTTGTATTGAGAATTTTCTCGTTTCAGCTTCCGCTTTTTGTTTTCTGTGTTATGTTTGCAATATCCTAATATTAAAAAGATACAAAGAATTGCTAACAGTAGGTATTACTATGTGTAGAATTGGTATCTTTTAATAGCAATATTTTTTAGCAATGAACTATTGTTGTGAGTCATACTTATATCTTGGATTCGTAGCCACACATAAATTGCTGGTGGTCTACGACGCGGAGGTCACAGCGCACTCGAACTAAGTCTGATGGGGAATGCCCGACGCACACAAAACACGTTTCTGCATGACTACAAACTGTTTAACCGTAAAGTGTTTAATGTTAATATTAATTAAGTACTCAAGAAATCGTATGTTAAGCACAGGTATTAGACAATAAAATAAATACACCCGAATAATAAAACTCTTCATCTTAAACTTAAGGAATGTATTTTTCAGTCCTCCGGCCGGTAAGCGCCACTTTACGCAAAACTAAATTGCCGCCTGCCGGCTCCGTCGGGCTGAAAAATAGTATACAAACCTCGGCCGGTAAATGGGAAAGCCTCGGTTCACATGTTAGTCGACCTCGGCTTCGCCTCGGCCGACAATTACGTGGGATCCGAGGCATTTCCCACTTAAACGGCCTTGGTATGTAATGTACTATAATTTTATTGAAATAGCTCTTGTATTTTTCATCACACTTGCTTGTTAATGGTGATATTATATGCAAGCATACTTAGACTTGATGAGCTGTATTAAGATTAAGCCCATGGCCGTAATGGATTTGCGTACTACTTTACCGCCGCGCCCGGGGCTCCCGGAGGACATGCGCCCCACGCGCATGCTGCACGCAGCCGCCGCTCAACCCGGTGTCCTGTGGTCTGTGCTACTACACTATCGCTAATAATGATTGCTTATTCGTCTGCTTAGTACATTTATTTATTTCCTCGCAAATGTGATGAAAAACATTGTATGGACCACGGGCGGTCCAAGAATTACGAAGTCACGCATAAATTAAGCCCTCATCTAATCGTTCGTAACTTCTTGTTTACCGCCCTTAATACACAATTTATGTACTGTGATCGGTTGGATCATGTCACTTTTCATCGAAGTGCACATCAAACCATATTCCTACTAAAATCGCCGTCAATGGCACTTCCTAACAATGTAAACAAAAGGCGTCACATGTTTTGTCTCTGTTTCTCCTTGTATTTTCACACTACCTCATTAAACACCACTGTAGCCATTCCCTACTGAGACGTTCGTATTATCGTAACATACAAAACATAAGATAAATAAGTTAATCTTGAAGATTTCATTAAAAACTTAAAAGTTAGGTAATAACGATCAATATGGCGGTTTGTTTACATTGTTAGGAATTTCCATTGACAGCGATCTTAACTGTTAACTCAAATTTCTGTTAAATGTGAGTCTTCATTATTTTACGAATTACTCACGGAAGTAACATGCGTGTCTTATTACCTGTGACATCACTTGCGCTCCTCCCTTACACCTGACGTAAATATCATATTTAAACGTAACGTACCTACGGCATTTGTCCTGTTAAGGTATCCCTTGTGTTTACCACAATACCTGCTGAATTGAGCCTTATACCAAAGGAATAAGGTGTAAAATTGTTAATCTATCTTTGACATCGACCGAATACTTTCAAAAAACTAGTGCGCACACATGTTAACGAAATTGGAACTGAAACCACCAAGTCACATATTTTAGGTTTAAGATTCTTTATTCTCACTAAGAATTTTAACAATTCACTTACATGAGAACTTAAAACTACTTTATGTACTAAGAATGTATAAAGTTAGCGATAGTACAAACAACACTGAGGGTATTTCAATGTACCCACAGTAAAAATAAAATCATGCCAATAAACACTTCAACAAAAACAATTAGTGGTGCATGCATTACAAAAAATTCTACTGTTTGCACTTTGGCTGCACTGCATTTACAAAGTTTTGTAACTATTATTAAACTGATATCCAGTACGGCTTTATTTTGAAATTCGTAACAACTGTATACCATCAGGGGTCAACCCGTTTCTGGTCAGTATGTTGGATAGATAAGATGCAAGGTATTGTGAATCGGGACTGGTTCAATAGTTGCTATGAGCTCATTACGCATTTATCCATCGTTTTTATTTATTTCAAGTTAAGGTCTATATTTAAATGGGCATGCATTTTTATTATATTTTAACATTACTCTCGCATGTAGGCTGACTTAATAAAGACATTATATTTAATCAATTTTTAAAATAAATGGCTTCTGTCCAACCAATGGGACAGTTTCGCCAGTGTCAAAGTTTGGCTTAGCAGTTGTACGGTTATAATAGATAAATAAATAAATTCGCTCTTTGGGCTTTTGTACGGTGAGGAGCCTTGCTATTTAAAATGGTAGCTGATTTCAAATAGCACGTGGCGCGGACAACCGGTAAGACAGGTGTCAGAACTATTTCTTCATTATCTGCATGCTTGTTTGTTAGTTCACAGTATAATAAGCCACCAATATTACGCACTAAACAACTTTTAACAAACAAAAAACAAAGAACTACTCCCGACTCGTCCTCGCCATCTTGGACATCAACCGGAAGTCCCATTATATTAAATTAATTCCAAATCCCAGTACAAATATCATTAGCGCGATGTCAGAATCGTCACATCCCGTACAGCGACATCTAACGTAATATTTGGTAAACTTGTAGAATAACTATGGACGCAAACACGTACAAAATTCAAAATTTTGTTCAAAAGTTTCTACACTCATTACCATGCGCGTGAATTCTCCGTTTACTGGAATGACATGCGCGTCTCATTACCGGTCTCGTTTGTCTTCTCTGTAACTCCTTTCAACGTAAATACAATTTCCCTCTCGGATAATTGAGTTTAAGAAAACGGTTGGAAATTTCATTGTGTGCTTAAGCAGCTCTTTAACTTGTAAAGTTGTTGCGACTTAAACTGCGAAGATTACCGACAATGCGGCGTGAATAATAACTCAATCACATTTCCCGATAGGACGACAATGCCTCTCCCTCTTGGCGGCTTTCTGCAATGTCGTGCGATATTTCAAAAAGGCCCAAATCAATTCATTGACTCCCGACTGCAGTGGCTACCGACGCTGACGTTTAAATTGTTGGCAAAGATAAAGGATGACTCACACTAGGACGGGACGGGACGGGACGGGACGGGACGGGGCTTTTTTTAGTATGGAAGGCGTCACGTGTTCACAGAGCCCAAAACTCTGACAGATCGGAAGCATCGGAAGGCCCCGTCCAGCGCCGGCCACGCTTTTTTGGTATGAAATTTGATCGGATCGGAGAGCACGGAAACAATAAGCTAAAATAAGTAAGTTACCAAATGTCATAAACTTGTATGTGAAATATGAGGGCGCAGCTGCTTTCTGCTTAGTCGGTTTATATTACTTGGGACAAGGAGGAGTTACTTACAAAGACTGTCAATTTCTAAATAAAGTCGCCTTTCTCGTGATGATTGCCGGAATGAAATTATTTAAAGCGTTATAAATCAATTTAATTAAAATATATTTACAGCATGGAAATGCTATAGATAAATTATTCTTAAGAAAGAGTTGATTTTGATCGTATGTAAAATATTATAAATAACTTTTACCTACGATATCCAAGGCAACGTGATCTAATTGAATGCAATAATATATTTATAACTTGTAATACCAAATGATTCTTATATTTGATTCACTGACAAATTTTTACGCATTTACATAGTACAATTTAATCTTCCGTGACCCATACTGACATGAATATGGAAAAAAAACGGTTGAATCTCTCGTATTTTAATCACAATTGGCGTGACATGATTAGGATAGGACATCGGATAGGGTGATGTCACCTTCGCAGCACAGCCAGCACCCGTTTAGAGAAAGTCAGGAAGTGTTAAAAATATTTATTGTAGATAATTATACGCCTATAACACTCACTGGGGACTCCAAAAACACTCAAGGAGGCATTTAGCAACCTAAAACCGATGCTTGGTTTCGTTGAGGAGCTGGGGTGGTTGGAATAGGGCTACCTCGTAGCACGCAAAAAAGGCACGATGGATGTCGAGTTGCGGAAAAGGGCCCAGATAAACTAACTAACTATACGCCTATGCTACACAGTGTGAGGCTAAGTCACCATACAAAATATCAAGGTGATATTAAAGTAGAAAATAAACTCAAGATCTGTACGGCCGGTTGGTTTATCAGAGTATTATACAATATTGGATTATGTATTAACAAATACAAACAAAACATACAAATTAATTTATACGTATACTGGTATTAACGGTTTCCCGAAGAACGTCTTAAATATTACGGTTAACAGTCTTCATTATTTACTATTCTGCTACTGATTGGAACTTATGTTACCACAGACGGCTCGAGTGTCTCAGAATATACGTCAAAAAGAGGTATATTACTAAATGTCATAAATTGCTGCGTGAAATACGGGCGTAAAGATAATATTTTATTTAGTCGGGTTAATCAAGCACGTGGTATTGCTGCTATAAAAAAATAATTAATAATAGATAAAATGAGCACGGGTTTTTAAAATCAAGTGCTGGTATTTGCACATGGTACATATTAACAATTACGTTTTTTTTAATCGCTTAGGTAGGAAGAAAAAAGTTTTTTGTAATTTCATACATGCCAAAAACCGCTTTAACTGTATATGTATATGTAAGTATAAAAGCTATCGTGCCATTTGTGTACTGCCACTGTACTCCATACTAATATAATAAATGCTAAAGTAACTCTCTGTCTGTCTGTTACCTCTTCACGCTAATATCGCTGAACGGATCAAGATGAAATTAGTAGGTATGGGGATAGTTTTACTCCTAGAAAAGGACATAGGGCAGTTTTGGTCAACTTCTACGGAAACGTAGTCGCGAGCAAAAAATAGCAACATATACATATAAGCGTTCACTATAGTCGCAAGTAGGTATTTCGAAGTATGGTGCGATTCGACATGCGCCCTTGTAATGATACAAAAAGTGTGGTGTTTCATCAGATTTATTTATTTCTAATAGAAAATTACATTTATGCACAAAAGAATACCTACTCGTACATGCTTGCCTGATAGCAGTTATTTTGCCTTAGCGTAGGTAAGTAACTTTTTGACTTTTTGCGCTATAGTTTGATCACATCAGTTTGATCGCAAAATATGACGAATTCATAAAATGTTCTTCAAGGTATGGAAGTACGTAAAGCTTCTATTGAAGTAACATAATATATACAGCGTGCGAACTAATTTTGACAGAAAACGTCATAAAACCTAAATATGTTGCTGGCGTGTGGTAGGCAAGACCATAGAGGTATGATTGCGCGCTAACGCTATTACATATTAGTTCTGTAGGCACGACAGCACACGCCATTTTTAGGTTTTTGGCGTTTAAAGGGTTAACCTTTTCGCTGCCACGGTAAATAGATAATAAAGTACGTCATGCTCCCGGCAGAACCACCTCGTTATTAATGAAAATAGAAGCATCAGAATGTATATAAAGTATACAAGTATCTACATAATTCTTTGACCATCTGTAACAAATCTACATGCCTGGGGTCCTTGTAAACCTTGTTGTAAAGAAGTCTTGAGTCTTGAAGAAAACCACCATAATTTATTTCATACCACACATACTATTTACACATAAATGCAATCAAATAACTTTACATCAATTTAACATGTATAATGTAGAACTGATGTATATGTGAAGTGTAAGAAGTATATGTGGTAAGAAAGATGGTAAATTGCTTACAAATGTTAGAAATATATATATATACACTATAGATACATTCTGATGCATTTATTTTCATTAAAGACGAGGTGATCCAGCCGGGGATCATGACATTATAAAGTGCCACCATCACTAAGTAACAAAACGCACACACAGACGCATAGCTAAACGTATATTTGATATGAAGTCATGGCGTGTGAGGCACGAAATGTAGGGATAGGTGAAATAGTCGTATTTTTATAGGTACCGTAAACTAGGACTACTTTGACTTTTGTGGTCAACAATTCACTTAGGTATATAATGTACAAAAGAACCGGATTTTTGAGCACAGGTTTTAGAGTTTTATAATTTTAACAGAAAAACATGATAAATTAATGAATAGCTTCATGGATTCATCATACTATTATATTTCTAATGCTCATGCTATTGCACGATAAATTACTAGTTGTTGGATTAACAATCGATGAACGCACCATTTCAAGTAACCTGAGTTTTCCGGTACCTATACATCACTTGTATTTGGAAATCAAACAACAACTAATTTCAATTTATTGGTAGGAATAAATACTTCTAAGACTTAAGTGCTAAAAACTCTTAGTAAAAGGTTGAATACGTATTTAACAAAAGTATAGGTACAAAATCTTTAGATACAATCATCTTCCGATTGCCGCATGCCAAGTTCTTGATGCAGAACTGTAGCTTGGTGTCCCGTATTGTCCATGGTATATGAAATTAAAATACAATAATAAAAAAAAGGTTAAATCGCTGCCTATTCATATTTTAACTGTAAAAACCTTTGTGAGAGAATGACCCGACTAAATTCATGATTATAGGTCAACGGGAGGTATACATTTTGATTCTCGATCATATCTCTCTCGATTCATATCGATGTATTCTCTGATTGCGATGATGTAGAGGCAGCGGGGTGTCACTAAGCGTTCTACGGTACCACCAATAGGTAGTTCCTTACTAGTACTAGGGCAGCCCTAACTATAACGGGTCTAGGCGGAAAGACGGACGGATGGACGGTCGGATAGATAGACAGACGGACAGACGTACAGCAAAGTATAAGGGTTCCGTTTTTTTCCTTTTTACGGAACCATAAAAACAAGACCTTCAGTACAATACATACTTTCAACCGTTTTCTTATCTTATTTAAAGTCAAGAGGCCCTAACGAATATACTTCGACCCATTGGGATCCATCCACATCCACCCCTGAGCTCCATCTCCATGTGAGGGAATATGGAGCTCAGGGGTAGTGCTCTGAATTCCTTTGGCTCCAGGTATCCTGCAACAGGGTCAAACACAAAACGATGTTCGGAGTCTTTCCGATGCACTTTTCGAAAGTTTGATTTTCTTATTGAACCTAGCCACATAGAAAAGTACTCCTTTTTTTTTGAACTGTATAATAAAAATCATGTCTATATATCTAAAAGCTGGTAACTGTTGGCCACGGGAAAGATTGGCTGTACAGTTCAGCTGAACACACACTTTTTTTTCTTGTTGTCAAACGGAAGAATTTCTATTGAGGCAGCTAGAAAACGCACGATAATTTAAGAAATGTCATAAAATGTATGCACTCTCTTTCACTACCAACTGATAGAGAACTAATTATGCAAATGTATGATGCGACAGTGATATGTTTAAGAAAAACCGGCCAGTTGCGTATCGGACCACGTATTATTAAGGGTTCCGTACCGTCACACAATGAAAAAGTTGTGCAAGCAAAAAGGCGTAAGTGTCTTTATAATATTAAGGCACTTATGTCCTTTTGTAATAACGTTTTATATCCTATCTTCCAGATTTATTCAAAAATTTTTTGAGCTCGCGTTCAAAAAAAAGTTAGAGGGGGACACACTTTTTCAGAAAATATTAGATTAATAATAGTTATAAAAACATCTAAATTATTTTCAAAGGCCTATCCGATGATGTGCCAAAAGCCCCCCTAAGCATATTTCTGTTCGCAATTTATAGGTAAAACACACTACGCAAACGCACTACACTACACTACACTACGCACTGCGGTAGCGGCATACAAAATACACTTATAGCTATAATATATTATGTATCATATGCTTTATAACTACTGAGTCAAATAGCTGTGACAAACGGACGGACGGACAGACGGACTGGACGAAACTAAAAGGGTTCCGTTTTACCCATTTTGGCTACGAAGCCCTAACAATGACTATACAAGTTAAAAACTATTTTTGCATGACAACGCAATTTTGACACACATCTATATATTACGATTTATTATATAAAACTAGGTTTAGCAAAGGACTAAAAGTTTTTAAAATAATACTACATCATTTAACTAAGTATGTTATCAAGAACATTGACTGAGTGGTATGTTGTGGAGTAGGAGTAAATAAGTATAAGGATTAGCTATGCCACTGATCTGCTGAAAAATTTGTTTAAGAATGTGCAAATCCGCCCAGCCTGCAGACAGATAGAAAGACAGATAGACAGACACACAGGTGAACAGATGGTCAGCGAACAGACAGACGGACGGTCGGATTGACAGGCGAACAGACGGACAGACAGACGGACAGACCGACGGACGGACGGACAACAAAGTGATTCTATAAGGGTTCTGTTTTTCAATAATAATAATAATAAATCGTAGAATATTTAGAAATAAAGTCACTTGGTTTATAAGGTATTCCGTTGAATTGAGAACCTGTTTCAGTATTAGATGTCGCCCAAGAATGAGTACTACTATTATGAACTTATTGTACTTCATTAAAAAAACATATAAGTTAAATATCCCTGTTTTATATTTTTAGATGTAGAGTTCGAAAACCCTGACTACTTAAAAATACTTTTTTGTATTTTAATAAACTTAGGTACCTACTTATTAAAATACAAGAAAATTAAACTTCTTACTAGGTGGTCAGTTGCCCATTCTTGTAAACTTAGAACGCAGCCCATTTTTGAAAATAATAGTTTCACGAAAGGGAGTCCAAATCAGCGTTTATACAGGCTGATTCATAAGATGTGAGTAGGATTTCTACTACTATTATAAAGCGTACTTCGTAATCAACTTTAGTTTTCTGACAAGCTTTGTTCTTTAAATATTAGAAGGATTTCTACTAGGTACTATTATAAAGCGTACTTCGTAATCAACTTTAGTTTTCTGACAAGCTTTGTTCTTCAAATATTACACTCCGGAAACAAGCGTTCTGTTATTTTCTTTTAACGGAACCCTAAAAAACCTCCATTACACACATGCTTACAATAAAACTTTCTCGGTTTTAGTAAGAAGTCTATATATACATGGGCACCATTGTAAATCTCTCCCTCATAGGCAGGAGCTGTCACTAAGCGTGTTACGTTATTACTTAGTAAGGCAGACTCTTACTATAAAAGGCCTTGACAGACAGACAGACAAATGGACGAACGAACTACAAAGTGATTCTATAAGGGTCCTGTTTTTTTTTCCTTTAGTGGGAACCCTAAAAACAAAACTTTCACTACGCACTTACAATACAATCTTTCAACCGTTTCCTTAAACCCTGATATTACTTGTCTTGTTTTTTTCTATATATGTATACGTCACAGTAAGATTGTGAAAACCACTAAATTGTATATATAATTTTCTTCGTGAAATAAATGAACTTAACTTAACTTAACCGGCTTATAATCTAACTAGGGAGATTCTAATGTATGGGAAAATTGTGAACTGTGTCGAATCGTTCTATAGATGATTAGACCACCGGTTGGCGTAGTTGGTGGTGATCCTGCCTGCTATGCCGATGGTCCTGGGTTCGAATCTCGGTAAGGGGGTTCCGAGGAATTGTTCGGATTAATCCCTGCCGCTTCTTTCCGCCATCACCCTACGCGACAATATTTCCACTCTCACCATTTAGATGGTTGGCAGTCCTCAACTGTGCGCTTTTCCCGGAACTTCCTGCCTCGCACAGCTAAACTGTGGAACGAACCGTCGCCAGCGGTGTTTCCGGACCGATACGACCTTCAAACCTTCAAGAAAAGAGCGTACTCCCACCTTAAAGGCCGGCAACGCACTTGCGACACCTCTGGTGTTGCGGGTGTCCATGGACGACGTTAATCGCTTACCATCAGGCGATTCGTTTGCTCGTTTGCCACCTATAGCATAAAAAAGGGCATTTATTTGTGTGATGAACACAGATATTTGTTTCTGAGTCATGGATGTCTTCTATGTATTTGTATATTATATATATCGTTGTCTGAGTACCCGTAACACGAGATATTTTGAAGGCAATTACGCCTTTTTGCTTGCACAATTTTACTATAATATTTATCAACCCATAATTATGTGTACTTAATTTCAAAAAGTGCAAATGACGGACTTAATATCTTGAGGCACTCTCTACCAGTCAAACAGAAACTTGTCTTTGGTACACGATCATAAACATTGACAATGAATTCTTAGACACAAACCAAAAATAATATATTGTTCTATTAATTGTACAGTCAACTACTAAGATATGAATACAGCCATAGTGCCAGAAATATGTATACAGGACTTTATTGCCTGAACATTAAGGTGTTACCCGCCTGTAAGGGTGCCGCGTAAAAATTGCGATGTCCATAGAAGAGATATAACCATACCAAACCTTTTTTAAGAAGCACTTGCAAAAAAGTGTTTGCTGTCCAAATCTTCAATACAATATGGAAAGAGCCATAGCCTCTTAAACTTCCACGTATCCTAGTCGAACTGTGACATTAACTATCTTCGTTTACTTGTATTGATTACAATTACCAAATATCTTTTTTGACGATACCAAAATGCCCGAGCTCTCCATCCTAAAATAGAGGGAGCTGGTTTTGAACGAATCTTCAGTAGTCAAAAACCTGCGAATAATACTTTTTTTTAATAATTACTTATCTTTAAAATTATACTTTCGGGAAATATTGCTTAGGTACGTTCTTGCTACTCCCTCGTCAGAAAAATTGTAACACTTCGTTACCAAGCCCCTTAATTCGCGGGCTCTAATGTAGGCAGGGTGAGGGAAGGAGGTACTTATTTATTATCTATCAAAGTACATGATAGCCCGCGAATTACCGGGCATGGTAGACGAAGGATTAATCCTTCCTCCACTTTTAAAGTCAGTTGTAAGTAGGTACCTAAATAAATATTTCACAAACATGCTCAGAAAGTCAGTCTCATTTCATTCCCAAATAAAAGACGTAAAGTATCTAAGTAATCATTTAACCACCTCTAGCAGGGCGCGGACGCAGCGGATAATAATGGATTTTGTAGGGTTAATTCCACTCCTAGTGGAAAAAAAAACCTCCTGGCCCCGGGGGCCCCGCCCCGCAGGCCGCGCCTGGACGTAAATGTTCGAAAAAAGCACTAGATAAGGTGCCGTGGCGGAAACAAGGGTTGCCTCGCCCCAGCAACCACCTCGTCAGTCAATCCCTTACTTTCTCGCCTCGCCAATAATGTACCCTCATCACAAATACTCATCAAATGTATCCTCATCATCATTTCACCCTCGTCACAAAAGCTAATCGGCTCAGTGTAGTTTTGTATGTATCTATGATGTTGCAGTAGAATACACTACACAACAAACCCACATAATTAATAATTATATAGTGTTTTGTATTTAAATATTGCTTATGATGATACCTAATATCTATATTTTACCTGAAGCAGCAAACAGACTGACTATTTTTCTTGGAATGAAGCGCCGAGCGATAATGTACATAAGACAAACTCCACAAGTATATTCCGACGCATATTACTATTACACACGATGCAGGAACATAAAAATATAATGTATTATTATGTATTAATAGTTTAATAGCAATCGCTAAGATTAAATATTATTAAAACGGTGAAGCAAAAAACATTGACATTTAAAGTCGATGACAGCTAGCAAACCTGCATAACATCGATGCGCGCGCAAGGCTTGACAAAAGTGACATTTGAGAAAATCGTCTAGCCCGGATAGCCCGGACACCTCGGATAGGCCCGTCCCGTGTCGGTGGGTAATCGGTGACAGCTTAGAAAGATCGGAAGCCCCGTCCCGTCCCGTCCCGTCCCGTCCCGTCCCGTCCCGTGCTAGTGTGAGTCATCCTTAAAGCAGGCTGTGTTTAGATAATGAACAGAACCAAAAACATGTACACTCTTTTTTTGAACAATCCCATACTGTAGTATTTTGGGAAAATCTCGGTAGGGCAACTAGGGCATTCCATAGCCGGACCGTCCGCGGGAGAAAATTCCTCCGAAACCAGCTCTGGTTTATGCGAGTGCTAAGGAACATAACGGCGTTGTAATCATAAGAGTACTTGTCATTTCTCATTAAGAATAACCGATTTTTACACCACCTATTATTATTCATAAAAGGGTTTTTTCTGTTCAAGCTACGAGGGATCTAAGTGGCACTTTTCTTCCCTGCTGGGAGGGATCAAAGTGGAACTTTTCTGTTCGAGGACTACACATTTTCGTTCGTTTTCGGGCATTGAGTAGTGGCATTGTGGTGCTGGTATGATGCTGTTTTCGGTTTTGTTTATTTCCTCTTAGTTGGTGTGAAAAGCAGTATGTGTCACGTTATCAAAATTAATAAGACGCTCAATACATCATGGGGTTCGAGGGCCCACACCCTCTTTAATTCAAATTCAAATTATTTAATTCAGACAGGTCGTCTATATACACATAGAATAGAGATATAATATTAAAAATTAAAATTAAGATTAAAATATAACAATAAAACATAAAAATATTAAGGATATTTCAAAGAGGCTTGTGGGCGCTACCGGCGACCGTAGAGCTGGCAGCTTCCTCGCCCAACGCATTAGTATTGCAAATATTGCAATACAGCGAGGAAACGCTGCCAGCGTCTACGGTACCATGCCGAGGGGGGGACATTTACTTTAACTTTTATTTTATTTTAGTTTTATGTGTTTTTGTTGTTATTGAAATAAAGAATTTTACTTCTATAAGACGCTTAAATCCCTCATTACGCTCAGGATTCTACTTTAGAGAGTCCATCGCTTCATTCGCAATTTAATGTATACCCTCGCCGGAAATACATAATTTTGATCCCTTGTAACACAATCTACGATTAATTTTCCCACGTAAAATGTATTCTAATACCTACACGCGACAACATTCGCATACGTTTCAATGAAAACAAATCTTCTACGAAAGCGTCCAAAGAGGGCACTTAATGCGTTCGCAAGTGCATCTAATAAGAAAATAAAGGCGTGCAATTCACGGTAGTTGCATTTGCCAAATTGTTGCACTAACAGCTTGCACTTTACATTAACTGCGTGCGTCCCTTGTGTGTTTTACTTTAATTTGCCGTTGCAGTTGCAATCTTCTTCTTTGTTTTTATTGGGAAAACCTTGTGAAACGGGATAAATGTTAGTGCTTTCTGTTTTTCTGAATAGAAATACAGTTTTTATTTCTTAGACGGATGAGATTTGACAGGCAACTGTTTGATTATTGAGTTTTTGGTTTAGTTCTGATGTTATGTACCTATGTATTTATTTAAGTTTTAACCCTTGGAATGTTGCTGTAATAGTAGATTATATACCAAGGCCGTTTTAGTGGGAAATGTCTCGGATCCCATGTAAGTGTCGGCCGAGGCGAAGCCGAGGTCGACTAACATGTGATCCGAGGCTTTCCCATTTAACGGCCGAGGTTTGTATTGTATACTATTTTTCAGCCCGACGGAGCCGGCAGGCGGCAATTTAGTTTTGCGTAAAGTGGCGCTTACAGGCCGGAGGACTGAAAAATCCTTTTTGTTCAAATGATGACCTTGAAATTGAAACGCTAAAGTTCATTATAAGAAGAAGAAGAGAAGGTATTCAGGTATACCTACTGCCAAAAGCCATAATAAAATTATAATTTAACTTATTTGGAATGGTTTAAATCAGTTCGGCGGCACCAATTTGTTAAGTACAGTTGTTTGTGTAAGTACACGTTTTGAGTAGGGTGTGCAAACTGGTTCTTATTTGTATGAAATTTCGGTTAATAACCGGTTATTAACCGGTTTTCCATACAATTAAAAACCGGATTGCACACCGTAGTTATGAGTGGTTATTAAATTTCCATACCTATTACTTTTCGAAGCTTATATTTTATATTGTCGTAAGTCGTAAAGTTGAGTATTTCTTCAAACCCGTATCAACACCAAGTTTATCATATAAATCACAGCGACGCTCAAATTTACCCCCAACACATCTCACTTTAGGGTCCCTGTTATTGTTGGGACCCCTCAACCCCACAAAATTAAATAACGCACCCCCGTTTTACACCCCACAATAACATGGCAGTAAAAAAAACAAATGGATGTTCCTGTTTGTTAGATAAATAATTTTATTGCACACGCTGTGGTATCGCGTAAGTAGTTAAAAAGGGTCTTAAAGATTATTGCGATAAGATGTACATATATTATTGTATGTGGGGGGCGTTCACTAAGCGCGTGAGGTGTTTTGTGGGAGGAGGTTGAGCCAAATTTTGCCAAATGTCACGCGATCGCGAGGGTGTAAGTTTAAAACAGTGTAAAGTTACGAGATAGTAAATAAGTTAGTAAGTAATAAATACTTAATTGCACAAAACAGGATATGTGTTTACAAATTTAATAAATAAAAAAGTACAGAGGCGAACTTATCCCTATATAGTTTGAGTTAGGGTGAATTCCCAAATGTTGTACCTACATATTAATGGTTAATCCTAAGTATTTCTTAATATAAATACAACGCAAGTTTAGGTTAGTGTACAGTCACCAGCAATAGTATATTATGACGCTATGAAGGCCGCAAAAAAATGTGACACGCTCTTATGGCGGTACAAACAAGACTGTGTCAGATTATTTTGCAGCCTTCATAGAGTCCTATACTATTGCAGGTGACTGTACATTCCCTGGGATAACTTTTAAAGAATGCGAGAAAGTATCGTGGCGAATCTGGAGGGGTTGATTTTTTTTAAAGATTGTTACGTATATTATGGACGGTCCCAAAATTTCATATTTACATGATTTCATCCCAGTTGACTTTTATGCGCCCTTTGTGTTTACTCTTACTACTTTTAAGTAATTTATTGAATCTGGCGTTACTTTGCGGAATTCCAAATTAACCACGAAAATAATGTTAATTTGCTATTTCGCCAAACGTGCTAGTCAATAGTCGATTCGTCCAGTGGTCTCATATTTGGGAGCACCTACTTATAACTAAGCGAAAAGATTAAAAGAAAAGATTAAGATCCCAATTTCGGCCGAAGTATTGTTTAAAAAACAGCTTGGATTTAATAGACAGGATCAAAAACATCGATTTGCCTGATAATGCTACACTTATATCATTGGATGTAGATAGTTTGTTAAGAGGGGGCAGAGTGTTTGCCGCGGACACGAAATAGGCATTTAGCGGCCCCACGCTGCTCGCTATCTGTGTGCGTGCGCGCACGCACACTACTACAAGGGCGCGTCATCATTCGGGCGTTAAAATGTTGTAACTTAGAATTCCTCATTTTTATAATCCTTTGATACTGATATTGTATTAATTCACCTAATATTTGTTCGGTTTTTCCAAACGATTTTATTATTTGTGTTTGTATTTAGTACTAAAGAAAGGTACCATTCTGTCGGTTGTTGATAAGGTTAATTTCTAATCTAATATTTATGACATTCGCGCCTTATCGACAACCGGCAGAATGCAAAGTGCCTTTTTCTAAATACAAGCACATTTTTTATGATTTCATATGTGGCTATTTACGGCTAAAGGTACCTTATGGACGGTCGGCGCTGACGTCGCGTTGCAGCGCATTATTATCAGCGTCTTTGTTAACAGCGTAAGCGCCGCTCGTCCATAAGGTACCTTTCACCGCAAAACGTCACATATTATGAAATCGTTAAAAAAAATTGTCGTTTTCTTGGTAAAAGTACCACATTGTCGCTTGGAGATTAACTCCGATTTAGATAAAATTCGATATCTGAGGAGCCGGCAGGGTGATTAACATGAATCTTAAGTCAAAATTGGAAAATATGGTAAGAATCGACGCCATATTGGATTTTGTGAGATTAACTCCGATTTGGATAAAAATCGATACCTGAGGATCCGGCGGGGTGATTAACATGAATCTTGAGTCAACATTGTAAACTATTGTTAAAACCGACGCCATCTTGGATTTTGTAAGATCAACTCCGATTTGGATAAAAATCGATATCTGACTATCCGGCGGGGTTCTTACCATGAATCCAGAATCAAAATCGTAAAATATTGTAAAAAGCGACGCCATCTTGGATTTTGAGAGATTAACTCCGATTTGGATAAAAATCGATATCTGAGGATCCGGCGGGGTGATTAACATGAATCTTGAGTCAAAATTGTAAAATATTGTTAAAACCGACGCCATCTTGGATTTTGTGAGCTTAACTCCGATTTGGATAAAATCGATATCTGAGGATCCGACGGAGTGATTAACATGAATCCAGAGTCAAAATTGTAAAATATTGTAATAACCGACGCCATCTTGGATTTTGTAAGATCAACTCCGATTTGGATAAAAATCGATATCTGACTATCAGGCGGGGTCCTTAACATGAATCCAGAATCAAAATCGTAAAATATTGTAAAAAGCGACGCCATCTTGGATTTTGTGAGCTTAACTCCGATTTGGATAAAATTCGATATCTGAGGATCCAGCGGAGTGATTAACATGAATCCAGAGTCAAAATTGTAAAATATTGTAATAACCGACGCCATCTTGGATTTTGTAAGATCAACTCCGATTTGGATAAAAATCGATATCTGACTATCAGGCGGGGTCCTTAACATGAATCCAGAATCAAAATCGTAAAATGTTGTAAAAAGCGACGCCATCTTGGATTTTGTGAGCTTAACTCCGATTTGGATAAAATTCGATATCTGAGGATCCGGAGGGGTGATTAACATGAATCTTGAGTCAAAATTGTAAAATATTGGTAAAACCGACGCCATCTTGAATTTTGTAAGATCAACTCCGATTTGGATAAAAATCGATATCTGAGGATCCGGCGCAGTGATTAACATGAATCCAGAGTCAACATTGTAAAATATTGTAAAAACCGACGCCATCTTGGATTTTGTAAAATCAACTCCGATTTGGATAAAAATCGATATCTGAGGATCCGGCGGGGTGATTAACATGAATGTTGAGTCAAAATTGTAAAATATGGTTAAAGTTAAAACCGACGCTATCTTGGATTTTGTAAAATCAACTCCGATTTGGATAAAAATCGATATCTGACGATCCGGCGGGGTCCTTAACATGAATCCAGAAACAAAATCCTAAAATATTGTAAAAAGCGACGCCATCTTGGATTTTGTGAGCTTAAAAGGTCTGTATTTAAGTGACTTTCAGCATGGTTTTGTTAGGGCCAGATCGACATCTACTAACCTCGTTTCATTCACGGAGCTCCTCTCCAATGCTTTAGATAGAGGTGAGCAGATGGATGTCATATATACAGACTTTAGTAAGGCATTTGATAAAGTAAGTCATAAAATCCTTCTGCAGAAGTTATCTGCGTATGTTTTCGATGCAATACTAAATTGGTTAGAGTCTTACTTAGATCATAGGTCGTTCTACGTAGTGGTTAACGGTTTTCAGTCTACAACACACACCATTGCTTCTGGGGTACCACAAGGATCTCACTTAGGACCAATATTATTTAACATCTTTATAAACGATATCCCGGATTGTTTTGAACATTCTTATTTATTTATGTATGCAGATGACCTTAAGTTTACTCGTGCTATAGAATCTGTTAGCGATGAAGATTTCTTACAGAGCGACTTTAGACGACTTGTTGACTGGTGTGTGAATAACCAGATGCTCTTGAATGCCAAAAAATGTGCTCACATCAAGATTTCTAGAAAAGTAAATGTTTTAAAAACAAATTATTTCATTGGTGACGAAATAATAAAAGAAGTCGATACAGTTCGAGACCTGGGAGTAGTTTTTGATAAAAAGCTCACGTTTATCCCTCATATTGAAAACATAGTCATAAGAGCATCTAGGATGTTGGGCTTTGTAATACGTAACGCAAAGGTATTCAAAAGTGCTTTAACAAAAACTTTATTGTACAATAGCCTAGTCAAAAGTATTTTAGAGTACTGTAGTACGGTGTGGCGGCCGCACTACGCGACTCACACACTGCGATTGGAGCGTGTGCAGAAAAGGTTTGTGAGACATCTGAGTTTTTCTACTAACAAAACGAAAAAATCGTACTCTTATACAAGAAGCTTGAAGAAATTCGGATTATTATCCCTCGAAACGCGAAGGAAAGTTGCGGATGCCATGTTCTCATATAAACTAATAAACAATGTTGTAGACTGTCCGCAACTCTTAGCCCTTCTATATTTTCGAGCTCCTTCTCGTACACCTCGCAAACCTATCACACCTCTCTGCCCACCGCTCAGAAGAACTGTACTCGGCAGCAGCTCGCCTATATCAAGACTATGTAAAACCATCAACAGCTGCAGTCGAGAAACCGATGTTTTTTGTGATTCGTTCGTAAAATTTAAATTTCAAATTCGTAACTGCTTGTCCTTGTTAGCATAATTCTTAAATAATGTTAAGGTTTTATTTTTTATAATGCATGCGGTGTTTACCTTTAAGTGATTGTTACACTTAGCAAGTATGTTATACTTATAATTGTTTATTGTAATTTCAGTGTAAACAATTGTTGGTGAACCTAAATAAATAAATAAAAAAAATAACTCCGATTTGGATAAAATCGATATCTGAGGATCCGACGGAGTTATTAACATGAATCCAGAGTCGAAATTGTAAAATATTGTAATAACCGACGCCATCTTGGATTTTGTAAAATCAACTCCGATTTGGATAAAATTCGATATCTGACTATCCGGCGGGGTCCTTAATATGAATCCAGAATCAAAATCGTAAAATATTGTAAAAAGTGACGCCATATTGGATTTTGTGATCTTAACTCCGATTTGGATAAAAATCGATATCTGAGGATCCGACGGAGTGATTAACATGAATCCAGAGTCAAAATTGTCAAATATTTTTGACGGCCTCCTAGCCCAGTTGGTAGTGACCCTGCCTACAAAGCAGGAGGTCCCGGGTTCGAATCCTGGTCAGGGCATTTATTTGTGTGTTTATCACGAATATTTGTTCCTGAGTTATGGATGTTTCCTATGTATTTAAGTATTTATACGTATCTGTCTATTATATATATCGTCGCCTAGTACCCACAACACAAGCCTTATTGAGCTTACTGTGGGACTAGGTCGATTTGTGTAATATTGTCCCAAAAATATTTATTTATTTATTTATTTTTAAAACCGACGCCATCTTGGATTTTGTAAGATCAACGCCGATTTGGATAAAAATCAATATCTGACTATCCGGCGGGGTCCTTAACATGAATCCAGAATAAAAATCGTAAAATATTGTAAAAAGCGACGCCATCTTGGATTTTGTGAGATTAACTGCGATTTGGATAAAAATCTATATCTGAGAAGCCCGCAGGGTGATTAACATGAATCTTGAGTCAAAATTAGAAAATATGGTAAGAATCGACGCCGTCTTGGATTTTGGTAAGATCAACTCCGATTTGGATAAAAATCGATATATGACGACCCGGCGGAGTCCATAACATGAATCCATAGTCAAAATTGTTAAATAACGTCAACACTGACGCCATATTGGATTTTGTAGGATTGAATCCGATTTGGATAAAAATCGATTTTAATTCTGGATTCATGTTAAGGACCCCGCCGAATAGTCAGATATCGATTTTTATCCAAATCGGAGTTGATTTTACAAAATCCAAGATGGCGTCGGTTATTACAATATTTTACAATTTTGACTCTGGATTCATGTTAATCACTCCGTCGGATCCTCAGATATCGATTTTTATCCAAATCGGAGTTGATTTTACAAAATCCAAGATGGCGTCGGTTTTTACAATATTTTACAATGTTGACTCTGGATTCATGTTAATCACTGCGCCGGATCCTCAGATATCGATTTTTATCCAAATCGGAGTTGATCTTACAAAATCCAAGATGGCGTCGGTTTTACCAATATTTTACAATTTTGACTCAAGATTCATGTTAATCACCCCGCCGGATCCTCAGATATCGATTTTTATCCAAATCGGGGTTAATCTCACAAAATCCAAGATGGCGTCGCTTTTTACAATATTTTACGATTTTGATTCTGGATTCATGTTAAGGACCCCGCCGGATAGTCAGATATCGATTTTTATCCAAATCGGAGTTGATTTTACAAAATTTAAGATGGCGTCGGTTTTAACAATATGTTACAATTTTGATTCTGGATTCATGTTAAGGACCGCGCCGGATAGTCAGATATCGATTTTTATCCAAATCGGAGTTGATTTTACAAAATCCAAGATGGCGTCGGTTTTTACAATATTTTACAATGTTAACTCTGGATTCATGTTAATCACTGCGCCGGATCCTCAGATATCGATTTTCATCCAAATCGGAGTTGGTCTTACAAAATCCAAGATGGCGTCGGTTTTAACAATATTTTACAATTTTGACTCAAGATTCATGTTAATCACCCCGCCGGATCCTCAGATATCGATTTTTATCCAAATCGAGGTTAATCTCACAAAATCCAAGATGGCGTCGCTTTTTACAATATTTTACGATTTTGATTCTGGATTCATGTTAAGGACCCCGCCGGATAGTCAGATATCGATTTTTATCCAAATCGGAGTTGATTTTACAAAATCCAAGATGGCGTCGGTTTTAACAATATTTTACAATTTTGATTCTGGATTCATGTTAAGGACCGCGGCGGATAGTCAGATATCGATTTTTATCCAAATCGGAGTTGATTTTACAAAATCCAAGATGGCGTCGGTTTTTACAATATTTTACAATTTTGACTCTGGATTCATGTTAAGGACCCCACCGGATAGTCTGATAGCGATTTTTATCCAAATCGGAGTTGATTTTACAAAATCCAAGATGGCGTCGGTTTTTACAATATTTTACAATGTTGACTCTGGATTCATGTTAAGGACCCCGCCGGATAGTCAGATATCGATTTTTATCCAAATCGGAGTTGATTTTACAAAATCCAAGATGGCGTCGGTTTTTACAATATTTTACAATGTTGACTCTGGATTCATGTTAAGGACCCCGTCGGATCCTCAGATATCGATTTTATCCAAATCGGAGTTAAGCTCACAAAATCCAAGATGGCGTCGGTTTTAACAATATTTTACAATTTTGATTCTGGATTCATGTTAAGGACCGCGCCGGATAGTCAGATATCGATTTTTATCCAAATCGGAGTTGATTTTACAAAATCCAAGATGGCGTCGGTTATTACAATATTTTACAATTTTGACTCTGGATTCATGTTAATCACTCCGTCGGATCCTCAGATATCGATTTTTATCCAAATCGGAGTTGATTTTACAAAATCCAAGATGGCGTCGGTTTTTACAATATTTTACAATGTTGACTCTGGATTCATGTTAAGGACCCCACCGGATAGTCAGATAGCGATTTTTATCCAAATCGGAGTTGATTTTACAAAATCCAAGATGGCGTCGGTTTTTACAATATTTTACAATGTTGACTCTGGTTTCATGTTAAGGACCCCGCCGGATAGTCAGATATCGATTTTTATCCAAATCGGAGTTGATTTTACAAAATCCAAGATGGCGTCGGTTTTAACAATATTTTACAATTTTGATTCTGAATTCATGTTAAGGACCGCGCCGGATAGTCAGATATCGATTTTTATCCAAATCGGAGTTGATTTTACAAAGTCCAAGATGGCGTCGGTTTTTACAATATTTTACAATTTTGACTCTGGATTCTTGTTAATCACTGTGCCGGATCCTCAGATATCGATTTTTATCCAAATCGGAGTTAATCTCACAAAATCTAAGATGGCGTCGCTGTTTACAATATTTTACGATTTTGATTCTGGATTCATGTTAAGGACCCCGCCGGATCCTCAGATATCTTTTTTTATCCAAATCGGAGTTTATCGCACAAAATCCAAGATGGCGTCGCTTTTTACAATATTTTACGATTTTGATTCTGGATTCATGTTAAGGACCCCGCCGGATCGTCAGATATCGATTTTTATCCAAATCGGAGTTGATCTTGCAAAATCCAAGATGGCGTCGGTTTTAACAATATGTAACAATTTTGACTCAAGATTCATGTTAATCACCCCGCCGGATCCTCAGATATCGATTTTTATCCAAATCGGAGTCAACCTTACAAAATTTATAAATATTAATATAATAAATATAATTTATAAATTTTTAATATATTTATAAATATCTGCTCCATCATCAGACCTTGGAAACCATGCATGGCCCAAGTGCTCGTCGAATCAAAACCAACGAGTGTAAACACGAAGGTATTATATCAACTGGTTCCTGAGTACCAGTTGACACTTTTCTGCTCCACCATCAGACCTTGGACACCATGTATAGCCCAAGTGCTCGTCAAAACAAAATCTACGAGTCTGAACACGAAGGTATTCCCACCCACTGGTTCCTGAGTACCGGTTGACACCTTTCTGCTCCTTCATCAGACCTTATCTGGGAAAAGGGACCTTATTGGTGGCGCTTACGGCGTTATGAACGACATTCGTATACGGATATCGCCTTACGCGGTTCAAGTACTAGTTTAGACAATTTAGATTTAATTTGCCTTAAACAAGCAGGTAAAATATTATTCTTCAGAAGCACGTAAAAATAACAAAATAGACTTACCCGATTTTGCCACTTGTGTGGCACAGTATACGTACACAATATATCTCAAGGTGAAAACGCTCCGCAACGAGACGTGGTATCGCTTCGAGAGGTCGGGGCAGACTGGCTATTTTGGGTTTTGATCACTTGTTATATTTCAACGTCTAGATCCCATAGTAATTTTGTATGGCGGATTTTGAGGGCATTTAAAAAAAATCACAATAAAATAACCAAAGAGTATTTTGGCATAAAATAAAATTTCCAGAGTAGCTAACATACTTGAGATTGTATTTAGTATGTTTTTAAAATTACAGTAGTATATTTTTTTTTCAGGAGACGTTAAACGCTAACACACGTTTTCACAAGTTTAGTGAACTTTTGCGTTGATGTGTTTAGTAAAGTATACATTATTTTCGATTATTATGAAAAATCCGGTGTAAACATGCTCTTTGAGAACCTGTTAACATACATTTTGTATATCTTTGTAAAGAATTATGACCCTGAGACGTTTAACGGCAACTGCTGTTTTCGTTGATTTTACTCTGCCCCCTCTTAACGAATGTCCCAGACAACATATTAAAACACAAAAACTAAATAAAAACTATATATTTTTCAATTAAGGATATTTTACTTTTGTTCATCCTGTTGTATTGTTGTAAAACTTTTTGCGGCATCATAATTAATGTATTTTCTTTTTTCCAGGTAAGCGGTCAGCATCGGTCTTTGACATGTTTTATTCTATTCCTGTAAGTACTGAAAATTCAACTTTGGTTGCTGCTGAAAATTGTTTAATCACAGATTGAACACTGACATTTAATTCTATAAATAAGTATCTTCTTCAGTGCTTATACGCCCACTGTCGGGCGTACACCTCTCCAATTCTCTTCTTCATTGCCCGATTCGTCGTTTCTCTCATACAGAGAGCGCCAGGATTTTTTTATATCGTCCTCCCACTCCAATCTTGGACCAAGGTCGCCATACTAGGATGGGTCTGCTCAGCGACATACGTGTTCAGCCCAGGCCCATTTCGGGTAAACACTACCAACCCAATGACCGAAGACTTTGGTCCGTCGTCGTCGGATCTCCTCATACCGAGCATGCTACGTTCCATCCGCATCATAAATCAGTACTTATCATCTGGGCTAACAGCGCGCAATATTAATAATCTTCGATTTATTAATACATATAGTTTTATCACTTCGACCTACCCGCGCCCGCGCTAACACTCATAAAGACAATTCCTCAAAAGACCCGTAATGATTTCTTACGACTCCTATATATTTTATAGCTTTATTGTTTATCTTCTATTTTATGATGCATAAAATAAATCACCATGACGTATTATTTGTTATTTTATCGACCCTAACTTGGACCTTTAGTTTGTCACCCCTGACTCACTGCTCTTGGAAATTCAACTTTACGACAACCGTTTTAAGGTTGAAATTCTTTAGTTTTCAACTGAGCGTTCGGAAAAAGTGCATCCTTCTTTTGTTTATTCGAAATGCCATGTGGAAGTACGAAAATCCGGTCGGATACGACCTTTTCGAGGTTATACTGTAGGCATAACATTTCACCGCGTTTTGCGAAAGAAGCAACTTCAACTCTTATTGAACGACGTTAGAATTTGTTATTGTAACGAGGTAAGAATTTGTTGTTACGGCAAGCGCCATCATGATATGCAAGAACTAATACAATTTCACAGTGATGGGTGCCCGCATATATGATACGGTAATAAAATAGAGTTGTAAAAAAATGATGTAACACCCTTTTAAAATAAATCGAGCATTCTGGATCCGTTTATATAAAGAATAGTTGTTTTGTGTGAACAAGGGGTTCAAGTGCTTAGGGCGTCCATTATTGGTGTCTCAGATTTTAGAGATTTTTTCATTTGGTAGTATGCGTTATTGTAAGAAATAATGGATTTAAAATTAATACTTACCTGTAATTTTTTTTTAATACCTATGTATATTACCTGTATTTGGTCCGTAAAAATTTGCTATGATAAAAAATAGCTGATGTCAATGGAACTTCCTAACAATGTAAACACACCGCCATATTGATCGTAAAAACCTTAACCTTTTATTTTATGGTTTTAATGAAATCTCCAAGATTAACTTATGTTATGTTTTATATATCACGATAGTATTATCGTGATATATAAAACAGTCGTATGACCGTTTCAGTAGTGAATGGTTTCAGTGGGGTTTGATGAGGTGGTGTGAAAATACAAGGAGAAACAGTGACAAAACATGTGACGCCTTTTGTTTACATTGTTAGGAAGTTCCATTCTGATCTTATGTAAATATATTAATTTTGCGTGAAAATGTTCTTTAAAAATGAGATTGGTGGTGCGGTCTTGCAAAGCAATTCGTACCGGCTTGCCTAATATCCAGGCATTGAACTGACTGCTTGCTGCTTGTATGGAGATTTTGATTATTTCGGAAATAATTTATAATGGGATTATTTTAGGGTAACGGATACATCGTTGGTCTAGTATTATGTAGTCAATGAAATACACACATGTTACAACCGACTTTATTTTGTAGGATTTTCATGTGTATATATTTTTTAATCGCTTAACATAGGCAGAACCAGTTTTTACCTCTAACTTGTTTCTAGCTAAATAACTCTATATTGTAGAGCAAGTAATATTGTATTTTGTAAATTTAGCGGTTTTGCGCGAAAAAAAATCTTCGGTTTCGCTTTTGCGGAATAGTAAAAAAAATGGTACAACGGTACAATGGTACAGCATGCCTGCGATATGACTGCGGTTTGTGTTTGTATATATAGGAGAAACTGGACGAAACGTTTCCACGAGACTGTTGAAGCACATACGCAGTGTTAAGAAGATTGCAAGTCCGCCGTGGCAGAGCATGCCTGCGATACGAGCGCGCTTCAATTTCTCCACATCGATAAAGCAAGATTGGTACGGAGAAAATGCTTTATACCACGCGAAATACGCGAAGCTACGAAATTGGGCGGCGCCCTAATTTTAATCGAGATGGTGACTAGGCGGTGCCACCGGCATGGAAACCTATAGTCCAGAGTCAGAGGTTCAGTGCAGCTAGTGACAGTGTAGTTCGGTGTGCTTGCCGCTGTTTACATCGGATGAACCAAATTGACAGTCGAACGATCCCTCATCCGACTCATCATCTTAACCCTGTGAAAACCAGTGCTGTAAAGGGCTGGAAACGTAGGGTCATGGTGTTAATAAACGCGATTAATCCGTTCTAAAGTGTTTAATTTCAATGAATAACAATCGCGGTAACAGAAGACAATATTAGAATTTTCGTGTTATTTTTAGGAAAACGATTAAAAAGCTGACATATCAGGCTATTGTCATATTATTTCGTTTATCGAAATATTAATAAAATAAATAATAAAATAAAAATCATTTATTTCAGGCTAAAAAGCCCATACATGGTTATAAAATCTTATTATTAGTGTTAGTACGACATACTATTTAAAAATCCTAACTAAAAGTAAAAACTAAACGGCGACTGTATGCAGTCTCTGCCAATGGTTGAGCGTCGGGCCATTTTCTCGCTCCATAAACACGCTCAGAATGCTGTTGGGGCTGCCGCGCAGGCGACGCATTAGAGAAGCGCACCTCTTGCGCATTATAGCTGCAAAGCCGTCAATTTGTGCCTCCCCAAACATACCAGAGGCACTACAAAATCGCGGCAGCCCCATCAACACCCGGAACGCGTTATTATATTGGACACGTAGGCCGTTGTATGCCCTCTGCGTATAGTTGGTCCAGAGGCTGCATGTGTAGAATGACTGACAGTACGCTTTGAAAAGTGTAGTCTTTACTTGTACAGTACATTTCGCGAACCTGCGGGCCAACATGTTACATCGGACAGCCAACGAATATTGAAAACAAGAAATCTTGGTTTTAATATTTTCTGGAGATAAAATAATTGAAGACAAGGAAGTAAGCAAAATCGTGCTTTTTTCTAATCCTAAAAAAAAACGTAGTACGAAATACTACGAACAACATCCGCTTCAAAACATTTATAAAACAAAGCTGTAACTAAAGATTTCACGTCCTTTCCAAAGAACAAAAAACAATCACAGCTATAAAGAAAGCAATCCAACGTAATTGCTACGTAAAGTATGTAAATAGACTAAATAAAGTCACATTTACAGCAGTTCCGTGCGGTCTCGGAATGTACTAAAAACAGGACAGCGAGGATTGATCGTCTGCTGAGAGGATCTTGCCACTGTTTAAATTGGTTCTTAACTTTAACGTATATAAAACCGGCCATTATCAAACACATACTCGTTTTATAATAGCCGGTTGTATACGCATGGGTATCCGCCAGACTTTACCTTTATAAATTGAAATTGAAAATCAATTTTCGACAACCTCGTTTGCCTGACATTTAATGGTTGACTGCAATTTTGTGATCTCCATAGGAACTATCTATTTTTTATACTACGACGGTGACAAACAAGCTTACAGCTCGCATGATAGTAAGCGGTCATCGTAGCCTATGGACCCTGCAATTCCAGGGGTGTAACATGCGCGTTGCCGACCCTTTAAAAAAATAGTAGCTGCGTTGACAGCTAAAGGGCAAGCTTTGCTCCGTGGGTCCCCAGCTGTCAACACAGTGAATCCTCTTGGAGCTCTGGCGACCTTACTCACCAACACTACGAGTAGGGTCTAGTGTTATTAAACTATTGGTTTCTGTAAGGTGGAGGTACTTCCCCAGATGGGCTCTGCTCCAGATTTGAGCGAGACGACATTCGATGTGCTGTGCCCTACCACACTAAACGATATGCCCTGTGCCCATAACTCTCTTAAAATCTATACAGTGGCTACAGCGGCTGAATGGATTTAGATGCTACCTTCACTGGCACGTTAAGGGGATCTCCTGTCAGGTTGAAAAATAAATCCGCAGATGGTGTCGCTAGTATAGAAATAAAACACTATTAAACGGATTAATCACGTATACCAGTAGACTAAATTCGAAATTAATTTGCTCACATACAAGCCTTGTTCAGCCGTGGGACTAGTGCGATTTATAAATGTACCTTTGTCGTTAATATACCTACATGTCCCACGACTTTTGCACGTGGAGGAAAAGTTATGCTGCAGACAGCTAAGTTTACTGAAAGTTAATTTTAACTTTTAAAACAATACGAAATGCATTCAAAGAATTTTTTATAATCGCTTGTCGAATGTGTTAATTTCTGTTTTTCATTTATATTTAAGATGCTACGTTACTTAAAAAACATATATTCATACGATTGAAAGTTTCGGTTATGAAAGTAAAATTATTGGTTTTTTGTTATTACATTTAGCGGGTTCGATTCTCGGTTCAGACAGTAGATTAATTAAAATTCTTTGAATACAGTTCGTATTGTTTTTAAAATCAAAATGAAGTTTCCTTTCAGTAAAATTGTCTATCTGCAATATGTTATATACTTTCCCGCCATGTGACATGGTCGTGGGTAGCACTGTAGGTATATTTATTTATTTACATGTAAAAAACGAACTTTTCTAGTTTGACTATGTATTGGTAATCATATACCAAATGTGTGTCCAACTCATACAACTGCATGTTGCAACAGATGCACCTCCATTAGTGGTTAGTCGATTACAAGCATTAATTGATAGCCATCGCACACATGGTTATCTAGGTCAGACACGCATTGTTAGAACTCTAAGTATACTGAGTTGTGATAAAGGTTCAATTCCGATTGTGACTGCAGCGTGACTGTTACAGTGTCGCAGCAGTAGGAAACCGGCGATGTCACTGACAATTAGGACTACTTACCGTATTTTTGCTCACCAGGCGGCGCATTTTGGTCCTTGTCAAGCGCCATTAGTATGAGTTTGTTTTGTATGGCGCAAAACCAATATTAGAATTGATTATTTTTCATTAGTTTTTATTTTAAAAGACGCACATTAGATTCTAACTATTTGTCAGTGATGTGTAGATTCTGTGTTTTCGAAAATAAGAGGGGTAATATATTTTTGTGTGATAATATTTGATAAAATAATTAATTACTGTTCGCGCTATTTTAACAAAGAAATTTTGTTCTTTAATAGTTTAACCTGGTTAAAATTATTATTAATTATTGCATAATTATTTGTTAATATCGGTGCTAAAGATACCTGTGGAATTCGGATGCTAACGGAAAATCATAAAAATTAAACAGATTAAGGTTTGTACTTATTTCTATATTAAAGACTTCTGACCGTTTTGTTTTGTCATTTATATTGTTTATTAGTTACTGTTTGGGAGTTAGTTTAAAAACAATAATATTTTTCACAATTAGAAACGTTTTTATATAAACTAACCTACCTATAAATTTACGGTAATTTACGGCCGTGTTATGTATGTATGTATGTATAAGCTTTATTGTACAATAACACAAGAAATACAAGAAACACAGTAACATAGACAATTTGATACAACAAAGGCGAACTTATCCCTATGAGGGATCTCTTCCAGTTAACCTTTGAGGAAATTAGATAAAAACAGGCAACGATGAAAGACAAACTAAGAGCAAAAATTGTACAGTAACAAAACTTCAAATAAAAAGTAAATTTTGAATACACATTGTAACTACACTATAAATAAATACGCAATAAAAATATATATATAATATTTACATATATAAATATACACTAAACAACAATACATATATACATATATTAAATAATAAATATATATATAAACTATTAAACAGAGCATAAAGGACAAACTCCAATCAAGGGTCGGAAAGCCACAACTTCTTTAGCCTCTCCTTGAGCGATGCTGCAGATTGCGATTGCCTCACAGACACCGGCAACTCATTCCACAACTTTACGGCATGGACAGTGAAAGATCTACTGTAAATACGCGTCTTGTTGGACGGAAAAGTGAGAGAAAGGTTGGTGCTAGAACGTAAACGGTGACCACTACCGGAAGCCAGGAAACTGAATTTCTCAGATAGATAAGAAGGAGAAGCAGGATTGAATAACACATTGAAAAGCAATGACAGGACATGCACATCTCTACGACGACGAATCGGAAGCCAGCCAAGTTGTTTTCGGAACTGGGATATATGATCATACTTACGCAGACCAAAGATATATCTGATACATACATTTTGCAAGCGTTCGAGTTTGTCAAGTAGCTCCTCTCTAAGATCTACAAAAACAATATCACCGTAGTCTAATAAAGGAAGCAGAAGGGACCGAGTAAGAGTGATTTTAGTATGAAGAGGAAGGAAATTTTGGAGACGTCTTAGTGAGTGCATAGATGCGAAAAGCTTTTTACTGATCTCGGCAACATGGGGAGTCCAACTTAAGGTTTGGTCCATGGTGATACCCAAGTTCTTGACTGTACAGGAGAAAGGGATAGTTACTCCGTCAAAGCGTAAGTCGGGTACCACCAGCTCCGACAATTTGGACATAAAATAAGGACTACCAATAACAATAGCCTGCGATTTCCGAGCATTCACCTTTAACCCAAAATTATACGCCCAGCTACGTATCGACTCGAGGTCGCAGTTGATTTTGCTAATCAGTGAAGGAAAATCATCGAAGTCACTCGCCGCGTAAATCTGTAAGTCGTCCGCGTAAAGATGATAACTTGAAGTTAAAGACTCAGTAATGCCATTAATAAATATTGAGAAAAGAAGGGGAGAGAGAATTCCTCCCTGGGGAACACCAGCGGAGAGGTTACACCAATCCGAAACCCGGTCATCCACCCTGACACGCTGGCGCCTCCCAAAGAGGTAGTCACGGAACCAAGACAGAGCAGTATTTGATAAATTAAGCGACCTCAGGTTTTCGAGAAGGATATCAAAATCTACAGTATTAAAAGCACTACTGAAATCTAAAAGAACTAACACTGTGAGCTTTTTATTCTCAATATTAAGACGAATGTCATCGGTGACCTTAACCAAGGCTGTAACAGTGCTATGCGCAGGACGAAAACCAGATTGTAGCGGATTAAATAAATTATACTTATTAAGATGCGAGAGAAGGCGACGGTTCACGAAATGTTCAATAATTTTGGATAAAACTGGGAGAATAGAGATAGGACGATATTGTGAAAAGGTTGTAGGATTTGAGGTTTTAGGAAGTGGGATAACATGAGCAAATTTCCACGCAGAAGGGAACGTACCGGTAGTAAAGGAAACATTTATAATATCGGATAAGATAGGGGCGATGTTATCCGCCACGAGCAAAAGCATGTCCAGTCCCAAGCTATCCTCACCGACAGCCTTCGTCTTAACATTTTTTAAAATAGTAAGCGTCTCTTGCGGCGTGATATTACCAAGCTCAAAGGAAGAAGAGACGGGGAAACGAAATTTGGCCAGCGTTGATAAAGTTGCAGTTTTAACGGCTGGATCCAAGGCCACGGGAGAAGTGCTAAAATGCTGATTTATAGAGTCTAAATCTAGTGCACCTGTGGAGCATTGTGGGGCTTTGCCCACCCCAAGCGACTTCAAGAAACTCCAAAGCTTTGATGGAGGACAATCCTCAATAGATTTATGAATGTAGCGGCGCCTAGCGTCCCTACAAGATTTGTTACAGTGGTTACGCAACCGAATGTAATGGCGATGATTCTTCTCAGAAGATTCCGTCCTAAACTTGACTCGGGCTCGGTTCCTTCTGGCCATGAGTAATTTGATATCCGACGTAAGCCACGGCGCAGGAAAATGCCTCACCTTCATCGGCCTTAGCGGAGCGTGTTTGTCAAAAATCGCAAGCAAAGTGGTATTAAAAGCCCTTAATTTCAAATTGACATCAGACATACCATTGATATTAGCCCAATCAGCACCGTCTACATCTTCGCGAAGCGCCTGCAAATCAATGCTACGGAAGTCACGACGCATAACAATTTTATGTCTTTGTTTGGGTGGCCGAATTTTAAAGGAAGCAAAAATTAAATCGTGGCATGAGAAACCAGCTGCATTAAACTGACCATGCGAAGCAACTAAATCAAGAGAAGACGTAATAATGAGATCTAAAAGAGAAGGGGGACCGTTATGTGAGAAATGGGTTGGGGCAAGAGGCAAGATGTTAAGATTTACCGAAGAAGTAACCGACTTAAGTCTAAGAGCTCGGTGATCATCTTTGATTAGACAAGTGTTAAAGTCGCCCATTATTATGTGATGATCAAACTGTGCGCTAAGATCTTCTAAAGTTTTTTCTAGGGAATCAAAATAATTAACGTGAGATGAGGGGCTGTAGAATACGCCGAGGAGAACTTTAGAATGGCGCAACGAAACATTTAAAAAAAGATACTCGGCCGAGTTCGAGTAGTCCGGAGGAGATTGAGCAACCACTTGACAACTCAAATCACTTTTCAAGTAAATGGCAACCCCACCACCTCGCACTGTCCCCAATCCATCAGCTGCAGTACCAACCCTGTCATTGCGTATTAAGCGGTAACCAGGTAGAGGGTAAAGGACAGAGGGCAAAGACGGCTTGAGCCAACTTTCAGAAATAAGTATGGCGTCAACATTACACGAGGAAAAAGTGGAAAGTAGTTCTGGATAGTGAGCTGGCACACTTTGCGCATTTATATGTACAACATTGAAACATTTCTTGGAAGAAGCAAAAGTGCATTGAAGTCGCTCGCCCAAGTCAGGCATATCAGAAGCATCACTCAAGGAGTCATAATGGCTAGAAGACGATAAAGAAAAAAACTCACTTTCTAGGCTTACGTTAAAAACGTCCGACATATAAAATGGAGCACACTATAAAGTTGATATATGTTTCTAAATATAATAATAAATTATAAATATGAATAAAGAGTATATGTATAATAAATATTACTATATCAATGTGTATGCTAAATAATATGATAAAACTAAATTAATCTAACACTTGTGGTCAAAAACCTCATTTGCTCGCCACAGTTAATTAACAATAATTAACAAAAACAGACAGTAAACAAAAGTATAAATACGATTCTACAAAATGTTACGCAAAGAAAAATACACCTTCCTCTAAGCAGTATCGAAACGCAGTAGTATTTTGACAGATGAAATGTTGGAATAAGAAATTTACATTGACATTTGATATTGGACTTGTAAACAGCTAAATTGAAGGTATTTAAGAAATACGAGTAAAATGAAAGACTTCAAAAAAAAAAAACATGCAAAGAAAACTAAAACTATCGAGAGCTAGATGCAGCCGGGGTCTTTTTAACATTTCGTGCTCGCCTGGTATCGACTGACCTCGCCTGCGCCGGCGCCGAAGGCTTGGCGGCCGCAGCGGGCGCTTTGCTAGAACCATCCTCAGAAGAAGCAGCAGGTTCCACAGAAGAAGCAGCAGGTTCCACAGAAGAAGCAGCAGGTTCCTCAGAAGAAACAGCAGGTTCCTCCGCAGACTGACCCTCAGCGCTCGCTGAGGCGGCCAGGGACTTTAACTCCTCTAGAGAAGTAATCTTGTGCCTGGAGCCGTCGCCGCACTGCACCACAACCCTGCCGTCGCTCGTCCAGCTGTCCTGAATCCCGAAGATCCGTCTCGCCTCCAAGAAGACTGCATGCCGGGATGCAGTTAGGAACTCTGACACTGTCTTACCGGACCCTTTGAACTTCTTCTTTGCGGCCCATACAGCATCTCGGGTTCGTTGACAGGAGAACTTAACGAGAATGGGCCTCGGTTTGGACTTACGGGCTCTGCCAAGCCGATGACAGGCTATAAAGGATTCCGTTACAACACCCGGCACCTGCAAAGTGTCTTTGAATGCGGCAGCGGCTAAGCCAGAAACATCTTCATTCTCTGACTCATTGACACCATGAAGCAGGAGTATTCCAGAGCGAGACCGAGACTCAAGCTCCTCCAGAGACGCCAACACAATGACCATCTGTTGCTGCAAGCCTTCCACTGTTTTCAATATAAAAGACTTGAAAGCTTGATATTCAGCGGGAACAATTGGGGTGTCAGTAGCTTGGGCGGAGACCGAGCTCTCGAAGGTGGCCATCTTGGATGTAAACATCTGACTCAGCTCATCCATCTTCTTCTGGAGCTTGTGAATGTGATCCATTTTGAGTTTAAAATCCAACCGAGCGCACACAAAGAAAAATGACCTTTGGACTTTACTAAAAGTATTGTGCAGAAAGTGACTAAGAGAGTTGAAAATAACTGTGGGCAGCAGTGAGGCTTTAATTATAACATGTAAGTAAAATTTTTAATTGTAGATGACCAAATACTATTTCTTTTAAAAAATAGATATAGAGCTTTCAAAAAACTGTGTTGTTTATTTGCCTACCCACCGCGAAAAAAAACTTATATTACACTTTAATTTTGTTTGGCTTATTTTATGACCAAAACAATATTTTTTAAGCATTTAGGTAATATGTTTCCTCTACAAGTGCATATTTTTCGAACTAACGGGCTCACTCGCGATAATCCTCATTTCCTATTGCAGAGAACGGCAACAATCCCAACTAAATCAATGTCATAAATAATTTGTGTGACGAAGTTCAAGTTGATAATCCACTCATTGAACTGATAACACATCTATCACCCGTGCCGTACATTCTGTAGATTTAACGGTCTCACGTGAATAAGTTTTCTTCGGTTTCACTTTTAACGGATAGAAGACGAATATGTCGTCATGTTCACAAACAAGTAAAAAACCGTAAATAATTAAACAACTTAGTTAATTTTTATTTTTTACTAATTACCTACTTCCGGAAGAAAATTGTGTGTGATTTTTGCATTTATCCATAAATATCCCATTTGAACGAAATTTGAGAGAAGAAAGAATCAGGCTATTATAATTTAATGTCTGTCAAAACCATCTTTCCTGGGTTCTGAATGTTCAAATCGCGACAACAATGACGTAACGACTATGACATGGACACCGGAATCCTAGAATTCCAAAGTATAATACGTAACCAAGTTTACCGGATTTGAGAATGGTTAATAATATCGGAATTCCAGTGTTGGATTTTTTAAATTTCTTTTACAGACAATTGATGAAATAATTGGTAAATTTTGCGAACGTTTTCTCCAGTAAAGCCTAATATAACTCATTTTCTTTGTTCTTTATCTTTCTTTATCAGTATTCATCTCAGACATGGTTCATTAGAAGTGATTGCGTAGGCAAAATCAGCCCCAAGATGAACCAAAAAACTGTTCGATTGATTGACTGTTTTTTTTGTCTTCGAATTTAAATATTTATTACAGCTTTTAAATCATGAAATTTACAATGGTTACTCACGTTTATAAAGTCGAAGATAGCTCGACATGTTTCGGGACGGTCCGCGCCCCATAATCATGAGTGAGAAGCGCTAGCCGC
The DNA here is from genome assembly GCA_949128165.1 of Lathronympha strigana. Lineage (NCBI taxonomy): Eukaryota > Metazoa > Arthropoda > Insecta > Lepidoptera > Tortricidae > Lathronympha > Lathronympha strigana. The sequence goes on along the minus strand of OX421907.1, from coordinate 4,360,018 downwards.
GACATGTCGAGCTATCTTCGACTTTATAAACGTGAGTAACCCGGTCTAAGTATATTAATATGTCTAATACTCACGGGAGTTTTCTATTTAAAATTTACAATGGGTTTATTGCTAGCAATTCTTATTGGTAGGTATATAGCTAATATTAAAATTGATCGATGGTGCGATATTGTAAAAAGTTACATTACTTTGTATTATGTCGTTGTTGTATATTTTAGCTGTTACGTAATTGTTGCTTTATATAGATTTAATTAAGTAAACGACAGACATCGAAAAATCTCTACCGTTAGTTACAAAAATAACATTAATTTAATAAATCAAGGAAATCGACTGACGCCGCATGTTTCCCGCTGCAGGCGCGCCTTCGCAACCAATTGTGAGTCGAATGTTACTATGCGTTGTGTTTTGTGTTGGTTTCATGGTGTATGCTGTCGTGATTGCAACTTTCACTCCATCACTCATTTATTTATTTAATCGTATGGCTTTATACAAGAATAGGCAGATACATAAATGTCAATTAAAATTAAATGTTTATATTCAGTGCGTTGAGCCACGCAATAGCGTCGGGTGTTAGTATATCACTCATTATTAATTAAAAAGAAAATAAATACTTGGGGAAAATCTCACACATATCGACCACCGACGATGATTTACGTACAGTCACGTCTATAAATCTATACACTTTGAAACTTTCATTGCATCTTTCCAAATATATTTGACTTAACTTTGCGCTGAGTGTCTAACGTAGTGGCTTACGTTTATTTTTTCGCAACGTCGTTTCTTTGAGGTAGTTGTAGAAATACTTTAAAAGCTTCCAAAAGAGCAAAACAAACTTTTTGAAATACTCCAACTTTTAACTGCATTTTTCTCAAACGTGGAGAAACTTCAAGAGATGGTATCACAGCTTGATTTTATATAGTAATACGGGTTTCGTGGTAACGAGTACGTTTTGTAAAATATTTAGGTAACTACAATACACTCATGGAAGCGCTGAATTTTTATTAACATCGTTTATGATAAATCTGCTTTTCCACCTCAGAAGGGCTAACATGGTTGCCACTTTATCGAATATCGCAATGCGTCACTTTCGCACTTACATAATTGTTAGAAAGTTACAGCCACGGCGATAGTCGACAGAAACCCGACCATAATAGCAGATGTGTTTAATTTTTTTTCTTCTTTCGCTTAGCGAAGCGAGGATAGAAATTTTTTGTGATTCTAGTGATTATTTTGCAATGTAATGTCACGTTCATCTCTTGCGATGTTGTTGTTTTTGTCCTGACGAAACGAATGTGATACATGGCATTTTTATGGCATGAATTGCATTATCGTCGGGTTTTGAAAATCACCACGGCGGCGTTGCGTCGTCACTTGATTAAGGAAGTTTACATTTATCGCGATAATAATAATTAGGACCACATAATTAGGGCTTGCGATTCCGGAATTGTTTTGTAAGGGCTATTCCGGAATTGGTTGGACAAAAAATACCGGAATCGTAATCCCTGCACATGGCGGCAGCATTCAAATGACACCTTAATTTTAGACAGTGCACCTTACGCCAATCACTATCACCCAATAACTCCTCTCTTCTTCTTCGTGCCCCTCTTCCCATTTTAACTGGGGTCGGGCCTCCTTGTACGTAGGCGCCAATATCGTCTGTCCTGGGTTGTCGATGACGAGATATTCAGGGCTTTTAGGTCCTTCTCCATTCTTGTCCACCAAGTGGAGACTGATCTTCCTTTACCACGAGGTTTTGTTGGGATGTTTAAAGCTGTTTTCTCGGAGTAATTGTCATCTCTCCTACTTATGTGACCGAACCATCTGAGCCGGTTTTCTTTTCATCACCCAATCACCAAATCACCCAATAACATATAATACATTGATTTATTATTTACAGTCAGTTGAACTTTGCTTCATGCACTTATACAATAAGTACCTTAGCCACTTTAACAAAACTTCACCGAAGTGAAATGTCAATGCGGAACCCTGGTCCCACGGCTACAAAGGTTATTTTTTGAATGCAAAATGCTTTTCCAAACGCTCTAGTATCTAAACGGGAAATAAAACAGAATTGGATTTTCGATACCTATACGTTTAACGACTATATTTTTTAGTATTTAACTGAAGTGAAAACAATGAAAACGCCCATTGCGTTTTCATTATTTGTTATTACAAAGTTTTTTTATTGGATTTCTTTATGTGTTCTACTCAGACTCGCGAGCTCTTTCAATCCTAATATTAGGAGAAAAAAGTGTCCCAAGATTTTTTCCATTTTGTTAGCAATTTTTTGCGGTGAAAATTTAAAGTGTCAAATGTACTGTAAAGCGTCGTACGATGAATGTCTGAATAGGTAATTTGCAACTCGTGTCAATTTAAAACACTACCTACGGTCATGTTTTAATTTATTGCCACTCGTTTCGAATTTCATCTTGTTTACACTTGTATCGTAATGTACGAATGTAGGGTTGATCCCACTATATAAGTTCATAAGTATCCATACTATCCATAAAATAATTTTATGAGCAAATACGTTGTAAAGATCTTTCAAAGCTGTAACAATACATTTAATTATAAACAGCTCATTGATTTACCAGGAAGAAATCACTATAATGAAGAAAACACTATTTTCAACCGATTTAAAACTTTACTTTCATCGAAACACGATTACTTTTTGAACGTCACACTCCGGAAAAAAAACTGGATATCAATAAATAACTTTCAACCCTATTTCTATTTAATTAAGGTTAATTTTTCCCTGTATAGTCTAAGCACTCTGATAGCCTATTGATCTATTGTAGGAACAGGAGCGGAGGTAATTAAAGATTGTCTGTTTCTATTTTAGTACTTGAACAGATCTTTGGCAGTGAAACTGAATATATGGGCAGTTTGTGTGTAGAGGTGTCTGTTATACTCATAAAACCGAATAAAAGGAGTGAAGATGGTTCTACGGTTCTAAGATGGGAATGTGATGTTTTGTGCATAATCCGGTGTTCTATACATTACCGAAGCGTTTTGTTAACAAGGCACAGTGAGCGTGGATTCCGCTTTGGCAACCAAATATCTAGATTTGGCGATTGCCATTGGACCTTCACACTTATACACAAAGGGTAGATTTTCTTTTCTATAAATTGGAAACGCGTGAACGCGTTTGGAACAAATAAGTCAATGCCAATTTTAGGATTCCGAACCTCAAAAGGAAAAATCGGAGCCCTTATAGGATCTACCTAAATTTAAGAAAATGCGTAAGATAACTGGACATCATTGGTTTTCATACTATTGAGCGTGCATGCGGCATCTAGTACAGTCACTGATCTGTGAAATCCTGAACCTAAGACATGTGTTGTGAAATTTTTCATTTTACTTTTTCGCTGGTAAATCAACTGAAAAGTCTGATATGAGGTGTAAGGTAAATGAGCTGCTGTGTTGGAAGATATTGCGTCTTTTTTACGTCTTAGTAACTTGAGACGAGAAACACGATTTATTTTATAGACTGATTCCAACAATTCCAAGCAATTAATCAACATTTCCTGGTTCAAACTTCTAACTTATAAAATATTGCTAGAAGCACTTAATAGTTACTCTTAAGTGCTTTCAGTTGATCGAGCACAAGTGAACCATGACTATCTCGCACCCGAGACAGTGCATTCGTCTCTTTTAGACTGCATTATTTAGAAAGAAACGGGTAGTCTATCTTGCGCGAGAAATACTTGACTGTCGCGGTTCGGCCTGCAACAGTTTAGGGAAAAAGTCTCAGTAGCCAAACTTAGAATATTTTATAATTCTCGTTCTAAATTCAAAAATTCCCCCCCCTAGGCGACGGTTGGACGGCAGAGGATGGCGCTCCTTAGTAAATATGCTTAAATATGACGCGTTGTCACTTGTTTCACCTGAGATCTACTCATATTTTTTTGTTTAAAGTTGACCTACACGGGGAATCGTTGTTGCAGCAAAAGAAGAACTGATCTTCAGTGACGACATCATATGTTTTAGGTAAGAAAGAGTATTCGGCTAAATTGGGAGATCTAAAGGTATTTCCTTGACAAAAAACAAAAGAATGGTTCAAAATACTCTAAAGCTACGCTTTGAAATATGGGCGCAACTAAATCGTAAAAGTAGTAATTTTTGGTAAAGACATGAAACATTACACGTTTCTGGCCATTTCACAAAGGAGATAAATCAAAAATTAACGTTTCTTTTACGATTGTTTTAAATTTATAATACTCGCACGAAATTTTCTCAAACTTCGCTTGACTTAGTTTTACCTAGGTTCCGCTACTGTCGAAGGAGGGTTATATATGTTTTTTAGCGCATGTGTTTTATTCTTTTTAGTTATTATGAACAATTTCCTGCTCTTTTGATATCTATTTCCTATCCGTCTATGTTTAAGTAGAAAACCATTGGACTCTTGTCAGTTAAATTAATAACCGGCCCAAGAATGATACCCAGGGGAACACCGTAATAGATTTATTTACCTACAGTTGTAGTTTGTATTGCAGACCGATACATCACAATATTATTCATACACTAAATCCCTCACTCCATGCGAATAGAATCCGATCCTGAGTCGGATCTGTATTCCCAACTCGATAATTCCACCACAAAAATAAAACAGTCCTAATAGTATTTCCGCTTTTGCCTTAATGTCGAAAATCCTCTGACACAACTACAAACTAACATATCACTAACGACTATTTAGAAGCACACAGTTAGAGCAACCCTTATTATTTAAGCCTTAAGGTTGAAATTGGTTTGGTTGGAGCGCAAAACCATTTTAAAGCATACATAGTCACGGTCCATAAGAAGGTGTTATGCTTCAGCAGTTTAATGCTTGCAAGTCCTAAGGGGAACTCGTTCCTCACCCGATTTATTTATAAGCAGGATGCTGCTGTCATTTCAATCATGTCTGGCTCGAAATTCAGGTTATCCAGCAAAAAATATACGGAGAAAATTGCTGCGAATAGCTGTATAGCGAGATAGCAAGTATCTCAAACGAGGCGTATCATTTCTTATTTACAGGATTTGGTTCGCAATTTTGAGATTTGCATTCTTTATCGTTTTATATTTTGGTATATAATTTTTACTAATATTTTTCTATTATTAGCTTGTGATGTGTGAAAATATTAGTCAGTAGACTTCTAAGATTGCGACTTATGTTAATTTGAGTTAGTGAAAAAAGTTAAATGGAAGCAGCGTGGCTAAATCTTGCAAACATTCGAGTTTGTCCTTACTGGGATTCGATGCATTGATATTAAATTTTAATAGAAACAATAACGGTAAAACGTTAGTTCGCTATTTTTGTAATAGAACCTAATCAGATTAAATTTAAATTTCATTGAGTTATTTTAACACGAGTCATCTTTGATTGATTTCTGTTGCGAGTAAAAGGAACAAAACTTTTATTAAAGTGCCTAAAGTTGCTGTTGAAATATATTTTTAAGTCATGTTATTTTATAGTTTTTTTTTTCCGGCGAAGGAGGGAATACTCAGGTATACCATTTGGCCCGTACCAAATGGTTATGTCCGACTCGACTAGGAAGGTGCCCAGTCGCATACGAACTAAATCCTCCTCCGCTTCGTTTTTAGAGTGCTGGATGGATGATAGTGCAAGTGAAGTGTTGCTGAGGCGTGACAGTCAGTCCTCGCTATCAATGTTATTTTATAGTGTTAAGTTATATTAGTATGTATTGTGAAATAGCGTATAATATTATCTACCAAGAGAGTTTTAGCGCTTGGCAGCGGCGAGGGTAATGAGATCTCTACTGCTACAATACTTTTATTGAAGATCCCTTAAACATCGAGAAACATTGCCGAATAAACTTACTACTTACATGAATTTACTAGAGAACATGACGACCTATTATTATATTTAGCTACACAACACACAAGAACATGTATGGCAATAAATATGATCATTACATTACACACAAATAACTGTGCAAATAACTATTTATATACTCACTTACTTTATAAACATTAAAATCAAGTGTAGTAACCCGATTATACTTGCAAAGGCCATGTCGCCCTGTGGATTTAATTCACTGAGCGAAATATATATTAGCAAATAAATTGCCTTTCCGAGGTCCGTGCCCTGTGGTATCCCTACCGAGCTATCTACTCCGCGTACCGATTTAAGAGACGCCTTTGACCTGTGTAGACTTCACCAAAATGTTAATATCAATTTATATTGGATCTTTTAAAGTAAGGTGAGCATTATGAATGACAGTGCTGGCCTTCCGGCGTTTGGGGATCTCTTTGGGCCGAGTTTTGTGTAGGTACTGCGGGTGCGATAGAAGTCTGAAAAAAAGTAACTTTAATTTATTAAATTTCTTATACGTTACGCTTTTATTTTTAATAAGTTTCAATGTACGCTTGCGAGTATCAGGTCAAATTATATGAATTTGAATTTGTTTGGATCGTGGTTTTTAAGTTGCTTTTTTAAGTTTAAATAAAAAAATTACTTGGGAAGGGAATGTGTATTTGGCATAGCAGTATGTTTACTGACCTTATTCAGCTAAATTGGACTCATCAAATTGTGTAAGCTCATGTTAAATAAATTGTATTGGAACGGCTATAAAATACTCAAACACGTTGGATTCTTCTAAATTAAAAGGTAATGAAACTTAACTCAAGTGAATTTTTACCATAATTGTAGGTATATTAACTAGCATCTGAATATTCTTTTGACGCTAAGAAAACAAGCGTAGTAGCGTATTTATCACGGGCTTACGCAATATTTTGAAGTTATAACAAGTAAATTGTTTGATTAATATTTACGAGTTTATCAACACTGTTTTTTTATATTTCTCCTTGAATTCCATAATTATTATCAGAAGTTATTAAGTACACCAAAATACAATCAAAGATAGTTAACACATGCCTCGTCTTGTTCACAATTTCCGATCCACTTTTTATATTTGTGCATTTTTTTTTCAATGTGTGCATTGAGAACAAGGTGAGACTTCACGTGAAGGTTATTTTTAAATGAGATACGTCCATCCTCATTCTTTATAAAATAGAAGCTCATACAATTCCACTTTACTTGATATCAGCCAAAACGTTCACCATTCAGAAGGCAGCCATTTCATTTGACAATTCTTTACTGCTATCTCAATTTAATGCACTGCGTTGCCAGCATTCTGGCTTCCACAGAAAGCTCACACGCGTAACTGGTTTTTCCACTGAATTCAGAACTAGAAGATTTTCAATTCGACTGTGCTTTTTTAGGGTTCCGTAGTCAACTAGGAACTCTTATAGGTTCGCCATTCCTGTCCGTCCGTCTGCAGCTTAACTCAGTGACCGTCAATACTAGAAAGCTGTAATTTGATACTTAGACCGGGTTACTCACGTCTATACGACGACGACGACGTGAGTAACCCGGTCTAAGTATGTTAATATGTCTAATACTCACGGGAGTTTTCTATTTAAAAAGCTGTAATTTGGTATAACATATCAATCATGGCGACAAAGTGGTAAAATATTAAATGGAAAGTAGGGGGCGATTTTTTTTTGTTACAATCCTAAGGTCTGACGAATCGTTGGATAGGTATTTGAAAACGAACAAGAAAGAGTTCTGTAACATTTTTTGATAAAATGAAAAAAAAATCCCCTCCCCCCTCTAATATAAGCTTTATAAAGAATTTAAAGGGATATTATTTTGAACTAGGTCAGTTAAACCATAACTTTTTACTATTAGTAAATGGGCGTAGGTATATGCTGTACATCGTAACGAACGGTTAACTACGGCACCCTACACTGAGCGTGGCCCGACATGCTCTTGTCCGGTTTTTTTATATTTGGTATTAGATTACTCGGTGAATTCTGGATCAACTTTGATGATTATTTTTTGCGTTCGAAAGAAGATATTTTCGTCGTCTTATGGATTTTGGTTCTGATGCGACAGCGACAATGGGATTCGTCAGGAACATAGATATCTCCTCAAGTTTGAAAGGCACAATCATGGACATTTTGGTGTATTCCTAAAATGATTTTACTATATATTTTCGGAAAGAAATAATCTATTTCCCGTGCTCACCGTAACGGATAGTTTTGTTTCTTAAAACATTGATTTGTCGTACACGTTGTTAATAAAGTACTCGGATTTGTCATTCCAACTCCCTAATATAGCAGTGACATTGACGTGATGAAACGTGATCAAGAAACCGTGATATTTCTTCGAACTTTAATGATAACGCTAATGCTCACAGTTGACTGACTTCACTTCCGAGTTCACAACGCTTCAACTCGGTAGATGTATGTCTGATATACAACCTTTTTTATTCTATCAAACCTATCACCTTAAGGTTACATTCCGGTTGTGGAAGCAAAAGCACTGCCGCGTGGGAAGCTAACAATGTCGTTACGTTACGGAGTTAACCATTGTATGGGAATGCAACAGGCTACTCCATACAAAGGTACTCGACTGTATCTTCCTTTTTAATATTATTTTTTAAACAAAATATAAAAAACTAAACAGTCTTCTGACCAGGAACCGAGGAATTTGGTGTCAATGACACAGTGTAGATTTACTTACTTATTATTACATCTAAGTTTAGGTAAAAAAGGTGATATATGTGCTCCCGCTACGGCTGTACAGCTGTAGTCTAAGTACGTAGGGTAAATTCGCATTATTTGCTGATTTCGGTAATACTACACAGAATTAAATACGTAGCAAAATGGTTGAAATCTCAAAATATTATATTGATACTTGACTTTGAAAAAATAGACCTTGTTGCAACGTTTTAAAGTATATTTTTCTGTGTAGTATCACCGAATTAGAAGTATCACCAGTATTATCGTCTGATTCCTAAATCGCCAAGTCGTTGCAGTGGGCGTCGTCATTAAATTTCCACAGTTTCTTACCCGTCGCACGTCGCGGCATTAAGAATGTTACCTTATATTCTGGTGCTGCTGCAGTCGGATTGTAACCTTAAGTCACATCCATTGTTGTCGCACAAGCGTGACGTGGAATGCCTTTGTCTGCAATAAAAACGTACGTCATTGGACGAGTAACTGCTGAGACAGTACCAGGTTTATTAGAGGAAATAGCCGTCAACAAACAAAAGGAAACGGTTCGCGCGTAAAAATGGAGATATTTGCTAGTTATGAGGATGCGGCGCCGCCGGGAGCATGGGTAAATGTAACACTACTACTACTAGCACGGGACGGGAAAATCTGTCAATTTATATAGAAAGAATCACGTGATAGCTCGGAGCCCTCGGATGTCACGTGACGCTTTCTATAGAAATTGACAGATTTCCCCGTCCCGTTCCGTCCCGTCCCGTTCTAGTGTGAGTCATCCTTAAAAGTATATTTTTTTGTCAAAGGGTTATTTTTTTTAAATGGATGAAATAAGCTTATTTAATTTATTGAATCAGGCGTTACTTTGCGGAATTCCATATTAACAACGAAAATAATATTACTTTGCTATTCCGCCAAACGTGCTAGTCTATTAGTGCCAACCCGTTATAGGGTGACGGCACCAGTAATGGACACGGCACCAATTATGGACATTTTTTTCGTTGATCAAATTTATTAAGGAACCTTCCTAACATTTTTCAACTGGTAACACTAAAGCATAACCAATAGACGTTTGAGCTGTCATTTTGACACAAGTCACCAAAATCGGCCATTTTGTTCTAAGATGGCTGCGAAGTGAAATCTCGTTGCGCGCGGTGGTCATAAAAATCCGTTTTTATTCTTGAAATCGTTAAGGAGGTGAGTACATATTTGTGCATGGTGTTATCTTGTGTTGTGTTGTAATGGGATTTGATGTTATTTTTACTGAATAATACTTAATTGCAAGTAAATTGAGCTAAGTTGAATATGTCCAATCACAGTCATAAGTTTTTTATGGGGTTTGTTCATTACTGGATTCGATATTTTATGAAATTCAGTAATGGACAAGTGTCCATGCTTAAGTTTTTTATAACTTTTTTAGTTTATTGTATTAAATTATTACATTTGTTGCACTAAACATTTGGGTTGAGCTGATTTTGTGATTGCTCTTTATTTTCCAATAATGGACGATGTCCATAACTGGATATTTTTAGCTGTCCATAATTGGGTTCCTTGTTTTGTCTTAGATGGCACCAAAGAAAAATTACACCCCCGAACAAATGGGGAGAGCATTGGATGCCGTAAGGATTGGAGAAAAGATAAGCACAGCTGCCCTCCGGTTTGGGGTTCCTCGAATAACCTTGCACAACAAGGTGACAGGGAAAAGTCCTGCAGTTTGTGCTATGGGGCCTCAAACTATCCTTACGGCAGAGGAAGAGGACATTCTGGTAAAATGGTTGGTCGCAATGAGTGAAAAGCACTTTCCTATAAATAGACAATTATTAACAGAGAGCGTGCAAAAAATTATATTGGATCAAGGGAAGGCTGATTCGTCTGAAGACACAGATGCAGATATTGTATACGCTGAAAGTGATGATAGTGTTTTAAGTAATTCTGATAAAAGTAGAGAAAAACCTCAGGATCCACAACCATCAAAAAGGCGCAAAATCCCCTTTACGAAGCAAGGTACAAAATCTTCTAAACGTCCTCGAAAAAATCTGAAATGCAATAAAAGTGATACAGATTCTGATGATGAACCTTTAAGCAGCTTAACAGCAAATACAAACTCTGGCCTGGTCATTGCTAAAGGACAATTTGTCATAGTCAAGTATGAGGGAGAATATTTTCCTGGAAAAACTGAGGATGTCGACCATAACCAGTATGAAGTAAGTACCATGATATTATCAACTGGAAACTCTTTCAGATGGCCTAACAAGCCTGATAAAATCTGGTACAATGCTGGAGATGTCGTGGAACTTATAAATACCCCGTCGGCTCTTAATAAATATACCTAACCTAATTAATATAGCTTCATATGGATCTCAGTAAAATAAGTCATAATGCGGGGAGTATTTGTAGAATTCTCAGTATTTAATTGTTTAAACCGATAAGTGAGGCTGTTAGATTCCTAGGTAGTAAAACTGTTTTGATCATTTTTATTCAGAGATTTATTATTATTTTTGTAATGCTCTATTTTTTGCTAAGATTCTAATTAGTTAACTGATAGATCTATAAGATGATAATATTGATTATAGATATATTTTTGAAAATGTGATATTTAATCCTGCTGTTGCTTATATTGTCAAACGTCCGTAGGTACAATAGCATACCTAACAAGATATTATGCTAATAACTGACTTGTATAAACAACGTAATTCCTTTATTTTGGTACTTAGATAATCTTTCTTCATTGAAGAATAAATGCTATTTTAGTTAAAGTTATACTAGGAAAAAAAGTAAACTTATTTGTTCGTTTTATAAATATTTTATATTGTTCTTTATGATTATTGTATTGTTAAGATTCTAATTTCTTACCTGATAGATCTCAGTTGATTATTATGTTACCAATTCTGAGCTGCAGCTGCTGGCAAAGAGGCGAAGCCTCAATTAATGTTTAATAAATGACTGAAAACCAGATGGTTGATGGAAAGTCTGATAGTATAACTTGGAAATCTAACACTGATCATGTTGAAAGTTCAAATAGCGTTAAAAGTTGATTTGTGACATCATTTGTTTCATTTATGTGTTCAATATAAAAGTGTCCATAAATGGATGTTCATAATTGGATCCATGTCCATGACTGGGTGTCCATTACTGAATTTTTGATGTCCATCAATGGTGATATCGTAAATTTCAATTTATATATTTTTTATTAATTATATATTAAACATACAGGATTTTTGGTTTTGTTTAAATGTTCCTCATGTATTTGAGTGCTGAAAAATAAATCACCATTTTTATATCATCAAAAAACAACCCATTTTTAAACGAAATTCTAATTTAGTGCGCTTAACATGTCGATGATTGGTGCCGTCACCCTACCTACTTGCGTATTTTTTGCATGCAATTAATGTTCCCACCCTCCCGCCGCAAAAAATAAATACGCAAATAGATACAACACACCACCACCAATAACACAAAACTCGACACGTGTTTCGCCTCTCTACGAGGCATCTTCAGGAGACACAGGAGATCTTGTCGTACTGGCGTCCGACAAGTGAAAGTGAAGTGAAGTGAGTTTCACTTGTCGGACGCCAGTACGACAAGATCTCCTGTGTCTCCTGAAGATGCCTCGTAGAGAGGCGAAACACGTGTCGAGTTTTGTGTTATTGGTGGTGGTGTGTTGTATCTATTTGCGTATTTATTTTTTGCGGCGGGAGGGTGGGAACATTAATTGCATGCAAAAAATACGCAAGTAGGTATAACGGGTTGGCACTAATAGACTAGCACGTTTGGCGGAATAGCAAAGTAATATTATTTTCGTTGTTAAGCTTATTTATGCTAAGGCTTTACTATTTACTGAATTTCCTTAAAATTGAAATATAGATAGATAGATAGAATACTCTTTATTGCACACCTCAAGTTTAAGTTAGATACAAGAAAAGATAGTTAAATACAAGAAAAGCTTAACTAACAAAAAAAGAAAAAGAAAATACAACCAGTCGATTTAAGATTGAGGCCAAACAATAGGCGGTCTTATCGCTAAAAAGCGATCTCTTCCAGACAACCAGACAGAAATATGTGCTTGTTTTTAAAAAAAAGGTTCCGTACCTCAATAGGAAAAACGGAACCCTTGAGTGAGTGAGTTTATTGTTTGTCTGTCCGTCCGTCCGTCGGTCTGTCTGTCAAGACCTTATATCTCGAGAACGCGTAGAGGTAGCAAGTTGAAATTAATACCACATACACAGGTCTGCGGTCCCTTGAAGCTGTGAAAAAACGAAACTTCTACGTCAACGCAATCAAAAGATGCGGCCGTTTATGTTGCATTTCCCATACATTTGCAATGGGAATCAAAATGTATGTGGTACTTTCCGTTAACCTAGAATTACGAAATTGGGCAAAAAGCAAGAGGTTCCGAAAACCGTATAATTGCCGTACACTGAGAGTTCCGTGCCACCAGTGTATTGTTAAGTAACTACGTATAAGGTCAATCGGGGGCATACATCCTTTGTGTAAATTGGCCAGTTTTTTCTATTGCTGATAAGGTTAATTACACTGACTATACATATATATAACAACTAAAACATATAAAACTAAAATATAATAAATGTTACATTAAATATTCCCCCCTCGGCATGGTGCCATAGACGCTGGCAGCGTTTCCTCGCTGCAGTGCAATACTAATGCGTTGGGCGAGGAAGCTGCCACCTCTACGGTCGCCGGTAGCGCCCACAAGCCTCTTTGAAATATCCTTAAAGAGGGCGTGGGCGCTATATATATATATTTATATTTTTGTAATTTATTATTAAATACACTAAGAAACTTACAATCTTGTACGTCACTTGGCAATTCATTATACATACACACACCCGTGCTGTCGTCATTATGCTACTTTTACGTAACCAGCCGGCCTATAAGATGGTTATCCACGAATGTCATCTGATAATGCTATTTATTTATTTAATTGTATGGCAGAGTTACACGTCGAATACAATTCACAAATCAATTTTCAGACCCATTAGCCATTTGATGCTACAATATAAGTTGATAAACCGACAAGTTCACAGATAGCGTGCGGGCGATTGCTGTTAAATGTGGATAGCTGTTTAAAATTATCAGAAATTACCATAAAAAGCTTTTTTTATACTACGACGGTGACAAACAAGCATACGGCCCGCCTGATGGTAAGCGGTCACCGTAGCCTATGGACGCCTGCAACTCCAGGGGTGTTACATGCTCGTTGCCGACCCTTTGAAAAAAAGGAGGATTCGCTGTGTTGACAGCTAAAGGGGCAAGCTTTGCTCCGTGGGTCCCCAGCTGTCAACACAGTGAATCCTCTTAGAGCTCTGGCGACCTCACTCACCAACAGAAACACAACACTATGAGTAGGGTCTAGTGTTACTAAACTGCGGTTTTCTGTAAGGTACTTCCCCAGATGGGCTCTGCTCCAGATTTGAGCGAGACGACATTCGTTGTGCTGTGCCCTACCACACTAAACGATATGCATCCGCTGTCCTATACGAGTACCTCTCTTAACCGACCCCATTTTCTTGGACGCCACTAATTTAGCAATTATAGAAATTATCACACTTGTCAGTGTCGTGGAATAGGGCCCCCTGGTTTGTTTGAAGGTGAAATTCCGCTGGTGACATTAGCGCAGCTAGAACGTGCGAAGACACTTGTCAATAAAATTTTAAATTAAAATCTTAAATTGAGTCTCGGAATTGCATTATCGTCACGACTTTGCGGTCGGCGCCGTCGCGTAATGTCTCATGGATATTGATAATCCTTATGATAATTTGCAAATAAAATTCATTTATTTTCAAAATATATACAGTAAGTGTAACTTACCTACGTACCTATCTCTACCTACCTTCTAAAATAGGTTCTTAAGGCATTGTACCTAGGATGCTAGCGGCATTTCCTCGTTGTATCGCAATGCTGATACGTTGTGCGAGGACGCCACCAGCTCTTCGGTCAATGTGCAGATTGTATTAGGCCGTGTTCACAGTTTCCACTATTTCGTAATGACATGACTATGAGGATCCTTGCCCTATACTTAAATCGGGGGAACATTAATCTTCCTGTCGTGGCTTATACAGCGTGGGTTTTGATACGGGCGAATATTTTAATGACGATTACTATTGGACCTAGGGAACCTATTTACATTAATTTCTTTAGGAAATTAAGATGTTTTTTTTTCATACATAAAAATTCAGCACGCAATGTATTGCATCCACATAAATTAACGTAGCTATCTAAACGTCATACGGATATCATGTCAGTGTCATTTATCATGTCAAACAAAGTAGGACTACATACATTGCAGCTCTGTCGCACCTTAGAAAAATCATTACACCTAATTAATAACACAGTTTAACGAATATTTATCCCATACGACTCATATGAACAGGTACTATAGCTGGAGTAATTATTCGCCCGTATCAAATACCCACGCTGTATATTTAAATGAAGGTGTTCAAAATTATAATTCAATATTATTTATTTTATTAACAACTACAACATTAAACAACAGGTGTTGTATGACGACACGATATCCTTGTCATAGTGAGAGGGAACGCAGTTTATTTTTTTTACCCTTAAGGATGACTCTCGCTGGGACGGGACGGCGCGGGACGTGGCCTTCCAATCTGTCAGAGTTTGGGGCTCTCTGTTCACGTGATGCCTTTCATACTAATTGAAGCCCCATTCCGTCTCGTCCTAGTGAGATCCATCCTTTACACCATAATTTATAACATTCTAGCACGATCGGCCGATTTCCTAACTCTAATCATCGCCCTTACATCGGCTGAGACAAAGCCGGGTCACCCAGGAAGATAAAGTGGGGTCATCGGGTCACTCTTTTGTTGATCTGGCTCGCTTTGTTCGTTCCCGTTTCTGGATACGCGGTTTTTGCGGGTTGTACTTTTGAGATTGGATTCGCTAATCGGAAACATGGGTAATAATGAAGATTTGGTGGTAAATTAGATTACATTGCGATTTACTACAATAGATTAGTTTGAGGAAAACATAAAGTATTTGCCGAATTGTATAATCACGACTTAGTATTAAACAAAATCGCTTCCCGCTGTCTATATGCTTAAATCTTTAAAACTCACTGACGTTAATGGATAGAGTGATTCAAATGGAAAGTTTATATGTATAATAATAACCCGTGCGAAGCCGGGCGGGTTGCTAGTGTCATTATATTTATCAACTTTACAATGCTACTAGACTACTTTGTAATTACCAAAATATCATAATATGAAAATATGCTAAAAGTTTGTCGGCATTGTAAAACAGCTAAACTTTGTTGGCAAGAGAAATCGGACAAAAAAGTACAAATAAAAAGAGGAATACTAATTTTATGAGGTGGGCTTAAAGGATGGCTCACACTAGGACGGGACGGGATGGGACAGGACGGGGCGGGACGGGACGATGTGTCAATTTCTAAACAAAAAATCACGTACTTAATAGCTCGAAGCCCTCGGATGTCACGTGACGTTTTCTATAGAAACTGACAGATCGTCCCGTCCCGTTTTAGTGTGAGTTATCCCTAATATTGAGTACCTAGGTAGGGTATGTATGAATGCTATAAAAATTGTCTGCAGGTAACAATACTTATTCAAAAAGTACACTTCTTCTTCTTCCTAGCGTTTTCCTGGTTTATGTTATCCCACGCTTCAGGGAACCTGGGCATGATTCGGCGTAGGCGCTAGTTTTACGAAAGCGACTGCCATCTGACCATCCAACCCAGAGGGTAAACTAGGCCTGATTGGGATTAGCTCGGTTTCCTCTCGATGTTTTCCTTCATAGAGATGCCCAATGATTTGATATGGTAAATATCAAATCATTGGGCCACCAACGGTTATTCAAAAAATAGTAATATCCATTAATGATATCCATTATATCCGTAATATAGAAAAATCACGGAATTCCATAAAAATGTAAGTACTCATTCATTCTACTATATTGAGAATCCGAGAATCAATATTATCTATAAAACGGTCCGTAAATAATGGAAAGAAAATGAGAATTCGGGGTCCATGTCACTGGAAATAATGCCCATACGGTTGAAACATAATTTATGTGCTGACCCTTGATTCAGAGGGTTTGGTCTCATTCGCCGATGTTCCTTACTAACCTACTTCTTGTTCAGTGTGGTTTGATGGGATTGTATTTTTGTGATTTATTTTTATTCGGGTTTCACTTGTGAGTTATTCAATTTGTCTTGTTACTTTATAAGATATCTTTTAAGGGGTTTTATAACGCAGACCAATCCGAGCCGATCCGATCCGAGCTCTCACGTGATTATTTCTATTCAAACTGACAGATCGTCCCGGATCGAATCGGATAGGATTGGTGTGAGTCACCCTTTACGTGTTTAAGTGATTTGCAAATGTTTTATACCAGTGGCTTATTTTCACCATTCTTTAGTTGTATCATGGGGATTAGAGAAAGTTTCAAACATAATTAATAATCAAACGAACTTACCTGTGAAGTTTGATTGGAATTATACGAGTATCCAAATCGAAGATTACATATATTTACTAGCAGCAGTACACGGTTATGTGCTGTCCTTGTCACACATTTAGAGTTATAATATTATTCAAAAAAAAAACTGTTCTCGCTCTCGCCCGCCGGGTAATTAGGAACGGCAGCGCTCCCAGCGGCGTGGTTGATCATTATTTTAGAGCACATAGATATTTTTGTGTTAGGACCAGAGACGATTTTATTTTAATTTTTAGGGTCTGGGAGGGTGGGAGTATGTAATCTTCGATTTGGATACTCGTATAATTCCAATCAAACTTCACAGGTAAGTTCGTTTGATTATTAATTATACTTCGTATCCAAATCGAAGATTACATATATTTACTAGCAGATGTTTAGAGAATTGTAATACTACATATAAGTAGGAAAAATAAAATAAAATATCGAAGTCAAATCCGTACGCTCCTATGGGTTCCTGATAATTAGCTTCATACATGAGTGCCTAATAAAATAAAACGGTACTATTATGTAAATATTATATGAATATTTTTATTAGATTGGACTTATGCATGACATGCTGTGCGTGTCCAAGTGAGGAACGACATTAATAAAGAATGAAATTACTTTCAATAACCTTTTAGGTGAAACAAAACACTGGAGTGTGTATTATCGTCGATATAATTTTAACATTACTTGAATATACCTGCTTTAAATTATACTTCGTTCATTTAATTGAACTCTACTGACGAATCCCTGCATAGTGATTGTATACTATAGATATGCCTGTATTTCATATCGAAGTAAAAAAGGAAGACAAAAACAAGTTGTATAATTAGTAAAACAAGCTATCAGTAGTTTCTTCATTGCAAGATTAGTACTAAAGAAATCTTGTTATAAAATATACATACAGATTTATACTGAGACCAAACAATAATTCAAGTGGTTGGTAATGGTTAATACGGTAAGTTTTTCCTTTTTGAGTAGAACGTTGTAATAAAAAAGTGGCAGGTGTCTTCGATTCTACTGTAGGATAACGAAATATTGACCAGTACGCTACAGCAGCAAGAGAATTACTATTTTTGTAAATAATTGTTATAATAAAGAACAGACACGTGGAGTGTTTTATATCTTGATAATCGGAATGCTACTATTGAAGAGAAGTCTCATCATGGTAAAAACAACCTGATGGAGTAAAATTTTATTACATTCTACACAATTCCTGTAGAATATGTAATAGGAGACGCCGTTAATGCGGAGCAAAGTTGTACGATCCTCAACACGATTTTATTAATGTGAAAAAACTCAACGCTGTTAATGCGAAGCAATGTTGTACAATCATCAACAAAATTGACGTAGAGTAACTCAACGCTGTTGAAGCGGAGCAAAGATCTACAATCCTCGACACAATTAATGTGGAGAAACTCAACGCTGTTAAAACGGAACAAAGTTCTACAATCCTCGACACAATGAATGTGGAGAGACTCAACGCTGTTAAAGCGGAGCAAGTTCTACAATCCTCGACACAATTAATGTGGAGTACCTCAACGCTGTTAAAGCGGAGCAAAGTTCTAGAATCCTCGACACAATTAATGTGGAGTGCCTCAACGCTGTTAAAGCGGAGCAAACTTCTAGAATCCTCGACACAATTAATGTGGAGTACCTCAACGCTGTTAAAGCGGAGCAAAGTTCTAGAATCCTCGACACAATTAATGTGGAGTACCTCAACGCTGTTAAAGCGGAGCAAAGTTCTAGAATCCTCGACACAATTAATGTGGAGTACCTCAACGCTGTTAAAGCGGAGCAAAGTTCTGGAATCCTCGACACAATTAATGTGGAGTACCTCAACGCTGCTAAAGCGGACGATCCTTGACATAATTAATGTGTTAAAGCTCAACGCTGTTAAGCAAGCTTATTTGACACAATTTTTGTGGCATAATTGTTGAAACGGAGCAAAATTATACAAATTTACACGCGATTTATGTCACGTAACTCGGCGCTGTTAAAGCGGAGCAGCGTAGGGTATTTAATAAGATTAAGCCTATTTCATCGATATAGCCTACGAAAAAAAATATATTTTCGTTTCGTATATATATATGTGTATATATATATGATATGAAGTTTCTCTAGGAAACTATAAATCAAAATTTAAGTCGTTGTTTGTATTACTTCAGTATATATCGGTTCATGCTTTCAATAAACAGGAATATTAGTTTCGTGATAATTCAATTGGGTTAAAACCATTTACTCTCCAATGAGGTTTTTGTTAGCAAACTCACTCAGCTTCGTAAAATTATTCCGTTTTGGTTACCACCTTCCTAAACGGTGAGGTTTTAATAGTAGGTACGTACGACCATATTAATATCCGACTTAATTTTAATTAAGTCGTGTTGAGTCCTATTATCGTAAAGATATCATCTACAATTTTATATGTAGGTATCATAAAAATGTGATCCACAACATTCACTACCTACATGTACAAATTACAATACTTCTATTATAATATGTATATGTAAAAATCATATGATTTATATAATTTCATGCATTGCATTGCATTGTAATTCGTTTTTACTAACCGCAACAATTCGCAAGACTGCGCCGTCAGATATTGGTTCAAATTCCCGAACCAAACTATCCTTGTTTCGTGATGGGGATACGTAAAGTTGATAAAGAAAATCAGTAAGTATAGGTATTATTGTTATGCAAAAAACCACAAAAAACTTTAACTATTTTGTGTCTTTAACCAGTTTTCTCGTTATTCGCTCCGAGCATGCAGGAAAGCGATTGAACACCTTTTAGGTGTGCAATTTGTTAAAGAACCACCAATCATAATATACCTGTAATTTCCGCATATTATGTAGGTATTGTATTTTGTAAATTTTTACATAAACCAAAATATCATATTTTTGACCTGGTTATATCGTTGTATATTGAACGGTTTACGGTATCTAAAATATGAGGGAAAGAAATAATAACCTCTTTCGAGTCTGAACAAAACAAAAAAGTTATTCTTTACCTTAAATAACTTACCTATACTCAAAGAATACACCTCTGAACATAAATTATCCTTCTTTAATCGTATAGACACTAGGTCGCAAATTAAACCCCTGCAGCGGCTACAGCAAGCATTCGCGCTATTTAGCGGAACAGGGTAATACGGCACTGCCGCTGCGGTTACACTTCCCTTTAGTTTAGAGCCTTAACTGACTCAAAATCGCAATGTCATAGTATTTTGACTTCATTAAAACATGATCAAGATTATATATTCCGACTCATTAAAGTAGTATTTCCTTGATAGAACCTGAAATAGGCTTACTCGTAAATAGGAACGTAGTTTATACGAAACCTATCTTATTTTTATTTTACAATTTTTCTCTGCAACATTATGATGATAATTATTGATTGTAGTCATTGTTACTTATTTCAGCGAGCTCATGATTCTTTATAAGCGAGTATATTTTTATGACAGTTCATATAAATGAAGTAGGTAGACGACGTACAAGAAGCGCTATAAGTATGTGTACTTCTTAGCTGACAAATCGAGGCTGTCTTTCACGAATAATACAAGACAAACATGAAGAATTGAAGAGGTCATACCTCCCTTTTAGGGATAAAATGGGGAACCTCTAAAATACCTATATTGTCCCGAAGGCTCGACGATATTCGAAACGGCAACATCCGGATCATAAGCTAGCTTTTATTAACAAAACTATAGATAAATGAGGGAACCTCTAAGGCTATTTTACTTTAAATTACTTTTAGATGCCATTTTGTTAACCGAATTTACTACAATTTGTGAAATTCATGTCGACTTTCATAATTTTTTAGCATTGCATACTTCAATACTTATTACTATAATTATCTCAGAACTCTGGAAAGGTAGATGAAATCATTGCGTAGATGAGATTACATTTGTTTTCGTTAAATACCAGGGTTAGAAGTAAGTGGCTAACCCTCGAGTATGGCGTGTGGCGCAATTTTTAGTATACGGTCTGGTACACAAACCTGATACGAATTATAACGCGTAAATACTATAACGCGTAAATACATAACGAACCTTAAAGTTCTCTTAATTAGGTTTAAATTTGTATGTTAATCTACGAACAACAACCCGTGCCTTTAACATGTACTTTACTTATATTACTTAGAAAAAAGAAGGTAGATGTAAAAGCATTATTTCGAACAAAGTAAATATTCCTTGATCTATTCTTTTAGTTATTATATGATTAATACACCACACTAACATTCGGTTTTAAATTGTAATCTACCACACATATATTGAAAGCAAAATCAAACATTTGGACAAAATCACTTTCCGAAAGAAGATTCGTTAAACGGCAACTAGGCCGCGGTTTTATTCTGTAATTTGAATTCATCGTTCTGAAGATGTGTAAAATCACTCACCCTAATCCTTCAATCTGAAATAGATATACACTAAAACACTATTTTTGCGAGAAAATACGTGTGACTCGGACAGACACAAAAACATGTAATGATCAACCACGCCGCTGGGAGCGCTGCCGTTCCTAATTACCCGGCGGGCGAGAGCGAGAACAGTTTTTTTTTTGAATAATATTATAACTCTAAATGTGTGACAAGGACAGCACATAACCGTGTACTGCTGCTAGTAAATATATGTAATCTTCGATTTGGATACGAAGTATAATTCCTATTAAATTTTATCATATACCTACATGTTATTTTTAATGGTTTTACATTAGATCTTGTGGCATAATCGTTTCGCATTATGACTGCTTTATTGGGACATTTTTTGTGTCAAAGTCCATAGTAAATTAAGCGACCGCGACTTTGAGAGTTCCAACCGTAGGTCCAACCTATACCTGTCGTGATTTTGTATCCGAGTCAAGTAATTTATTAATAGTAGGTCGAAATATTAGAACGTGACTTTACCTACATAACTTGCTAGCAGCAGTCGCCATGTCACGAGCATTCATCAATTCAAGTCGAATTCGGTCTCCATCATACAACAGGGAGGTTGTTTGTGAAGTATTACCATAACTCATGTTTTATTGAAAGGTTATTACAACGTACATATGTCAAGATATTCTGGAGGTCATAAGGGTAGCCATAGCTGATAAATGCATAAATCATATTACGAGAAAGTGTAAGACGGAAAACATCATATAAATTTATGAGGAAATACAAGCTCGCTCCATACAAAAACTTGCACTTGTTAAAAATTGTTGACATAAATAGTCTACTTGATACTTTTTTGAAGTTGGTATTATACTGTTAATTAATGATCAATTAAGAGAAACAATATATATTTTATTATGCCCTGGTAAACTGAAAAAAATATTTTTTAAGTTTACTTTTACGTGACGTTACTATGCAGGAAAACAATATTTGTTAATGTCACAGCAGAGAGGTTACGCAACGAAATTCACTCGTATAAGGTTCAACATGAAGTAAGCTTCGATATTCGTCGAAGCATGGTTAATGACATCACTTCATGACCGACAGCGTTTTCAGAGTTCAGTGGTTCAATATTAAAAAGTATGAATACAATTTTTTATTTGAAAATATGTAGCCGTCGTACACTTCCAACCAATCAACCAATATTTGGTTCTTAGGTCAAATACTATAGAAACTAATAATTTATTGTGCAAAATTTGATATGAGTCAAGTAGCCTATTAAATTTTAGAGGAGGCAATGATGGCTACACTATTTCAAAACTCACCATTTTGTGTAGAACCGGCGCCTACTGGTTATTCCTCTTAATATGTAGAGGTTGACAAATAATACACAGCCAACCATCTTGATATTTGGAACATAATATTATTCTTCAAAATTGCGGCTTTACCAAAGTTGTATGTCGTCGAAGTCGTGGGCCGAGGCTAATACCTATTCCTAAGCAGCAGAAAAACAATGTTCTTTCGGAATTTCATCATCCGCTACAAATTTAAAATATGTTCTATAAAAAATACTTTTGCAATGTATGAAACAGCTCATTTCAGAGTTACTCTAATATATTATAGACTCTCTCTCTACTCTCAGAATAAAGTCACCGATGAAATAACATTCATTTCTATTCTGGAAAAATATTCAATAACACTAATCTAACTGATGATATAATACTTAATTGCCACATACCGTAGCCCAGACGCCAATAAAAACAGATATCAGATTCGTAACAAACGAAAACGCGTTCCATATCTTCCTTGTCCCTAATCTTAGGGAGCAAAAACATTCGTAATCCACGACTTTATGAGATATCAATCATCAGCGACAAAGACGTACGAGCGGGGCATGCTGGGGCTTTTGGGAGAGATGTCTGGCGATAACAGACAACCTTATCTACTAGACGGACATATAGTAAGACAAGACAACTCGCAAACACATATGCAGTTCTGTACTAATTTGGTAATATGCGAGCGCGACAGCTTATTTAAGTTATGTCTACGTTTAGTCGTTTTCATCACACCTGCTCGGTAATATTATATGCAAGCATACTTAGACTTAATGAGCTGTAATTAAGCCCATGGTCTTAAAGGATACTCATACTACTTTACCGCACCCGGAGCTCCTAGAGGACCTGCCCCCCACGCGCGTGCCGCAGCTCATAGCGGTGTACTGTGGACTGCGCTACTACACCACCACTTATGATTATTGTTTATGTATTTGCCTAGTCACTTTATTTTCATCACACCTGCTCGTAAATGGTGATATTATATGCAAGCATACTTAGACTTAAAGAGCTGTATTAATCCCATGGTTTTAAAGGATTCTCATACTACTTTACCTTTAGCCCGGAGCTCCCGGAGCACCTGCCCCCCACGCGCTCGCAACACGTAGTCACTCCGGAGTACTGTGGACTGTGAAACTACACTACCGCTAATCATTATTGTTTCTTTACCTGTCTAGAAAGTTTATTTATTTCCTCGCAAATGTAATGAAAAACATTGTGTGTACCACGGGCAGTAAGGGGATTACGAACTCGGGTCACTTAAAGCCTTCGCCCTTAATAGACCCTCGTAAGTAATGCCCTTCTTACCGCCCTATATGCACAATGTACTATTATGTATCACGGGCGGTACAAGAATTACGAACTCGTTCGTAATCTATTGTTTACCGCCCTTAAATAATACACAATGTACTATTACGACCTGTAACCGGGTTGTTTTTAATTTGGTCGGTGTTTTATTATTGAAATTATGTAATTATTGTTCAGTGCAATATTGTTGGTTTTGGCTAACTGTCCGCCTTTTATATATATTTATTAGACCCAGTATATTATGTAAAAGTAATTTTTATATCGGCCAAAGTTACTCGCCATTTGCAACGAGACGCACACATAACACAATGTAGCCTCTTTACACAGTCACATGCATCGCATTTGTATCAAGTCCCAACGGAGACATTAGTCCAATATACGAGCAGTTTGATTGGTCCAAATGGATATCGTGGGAAAGCTCGGATGCTGTGATTGGTACTTTCCCGAGGGATCGCTGGTAAAGTCGTTCTGTTTGAGTTTGAGAAACATATAGTTTGGTGTAAGTATAATTTAAAAATATAGTCTTTTATACAGTCGGAATTAAATATTTTACACCGTTTCACCTTACTACTACAGAATAGATAGATTTACGTGTAATAACGTTTGCTTGATGTAGGTAACTGGTAACCATCAGGGCTTGGAACCGGTACTTTTTAAAAACCTCGTAATTGCTAATATTCTGAACTACTTTACGCTCTCTATATTACCCAGCACTAAATCATGCATTTAGGTAACATATTCGTATTATTAGATAATCCCATCAAAAATAAAATAATAAACAAAGTACCGAAAAAGAACCGAAATGTTACTGGGATATTTGTATGGAGAAATTACCGGTATTCAAGCCTAGGTACAATACCTCAAGCTATTTTAGATTTAAGCTAACTTTTAACTTATATATTTTAAACACTTTAAAACCGATTAATCGCGTTTATTAACACCAGGACCATACGTTTCGAGCCCTTTACAGCACTCGTAAATTCTCGCACTCGCACACTTGTAAAGTGTTTAATTTCAATGAATAACAATCACGGTAACAGAAGACAAGATAAATTTTTGTTAGTTATACTTGTGAAGACAGATTAAAGTCTAAGTAAACAATCTAACGCAATGTTCTACGTGGCGAACAAACGCCATGGCGTTGCGATGTGGCTCGGCGCGAAAAATACAAATCGTCGATTCCTATGGAACTTCTACATGGACGACCGCGAAGCGGTGCGGCGCGGCCCACCGCTCAGCTAGGACACTCCAATGGGTGTCAGTGGTTTGATTTATGATATTTGGAGGCGAAGCGGCATGCTGTCCTGTTCATCCTATGGAGCGGAAGGTCAGGCAGTTGCTTTCGTAAAACTAGCCTACGCCAAATCTTGGTAAGTTGCGGGCCCCAGGTTCCCTGAACCGTGCCGTTAGCCGCGAATACGCTAGGAGTCTTCTCTTGAGAGTTTAAATTGTATCACATCACGATTGGTTCGAAAATTAGCACATTTCTGGCACAAAATCCGGATAAAACCGGATAGTCTGCGACCGACACGCATCACAGCGCCGGCTGATTGGTTCGGCTCATATGTTAAATTTGATTATTTACCGTTCACACTGTACTGAATCAGATTCAAAATAACGTGTTACAGACGTAGTTAATCCCTCAATCGGGACAACTCGGGTAAAATTCATATTGTGTTTTCTCTTAAAAATAAAATAATAGTACCTACCTACATACTTTGTTTTAAATACAGCTTAACAAGACGATTATGGAAAAATATTTAAGTACCGTGACCAAGATTAAATTGCTATTTTCCTTATAGGTACGTAAATCGAATTATAGTACAAGGGCTGATAAGTCCTCTCAAACTGATCCAAAATCTACTAATGCGCCTTAAAAATAAAAGATAATCCTACTTCAGGCACACTCAACATTTTATGGTTTTCACACTTATTACAACAAAATTCACTCTTATTATGACAAAAATAGTTTTAGTCACTACGCGTAACATTTCGGAGAGCCTAGGTCCCCATCGTCAAATGTCGAGTACAGTTCGCGACGTGCGCACTGCTGCACGTCGCGCCGCTCGCATAGTTTTTACTCTTCATTAATAATGTTCACTAAAAGTCGAGAAAATGTTCACTTTAGGCACTATAAGAGCTACCTACCCAAATCACTATAGGTTCAGTCCCTATGGGTTATCGGCATTAAATATGAAAAGTTCAGTTTAAGAAGAATACAGTCATAATATCTCGTATTAATGTCGATTTCAATTGTCAATGACATTTGACACCTTTGCGTGTTTGGCTTCATTTTCGATGTTTGACAAGCATTCTTGTCACATTAGCCCTGTGCATGAGGCAGATTAATGAAAGCTCCTGACAGTGTTTCACGATCCCTCTCCACCCGCGCTCGATTCTGGGGAGACGGCCCAGTTAAACGGTAGAACTAGAAAACAGCTTCATCAAGGCCAAACTCAAAAGTAGCTTGAACAGTTTGAGCACAAGCTCTTGACGCTATTTAGCCAAGTTCTAAGCACAAGGTCGGCTACTTAATTGTAACTTTGCCTGACCCTGTTATGGTTTATGACCTACATTCCAAAGTTTCATTAGTAGCTTAAAGGTTACGGTCCAGTTGCGACAGCATTACAGCGCAGTATCGCTGTGGTCTGCATTATTGTAAGCGGTAGAACATCCCAGGGCTTTTATTCGATGTCGAGTCGGACTTACCCACTCGGTTTCCCTCGGATCCAAAACGTATTTAAACTAAAAAAAAGTTGTCTGTTATCTAGGGATATTACTTAACTTTGTTACGGTTGGCAAAATCAAATCCACAACGCAGGCTTTCTCAATTATGTAGATACAAACATAGATCAGCAACAGGCATCGTCATCACACTAATAATAAAGCAATCCGCAACAGGCTTCGTAATTCAATTGCAACGGTTAACACTCACGTATTTTTATCATAATACGAGTAGGCGTGACATGTTTCGATGTCATCGTCGGACAGACAGAGTGGTGTTGTCACCTTCGCGGCTTATTGTGATAAAAATACGTGAGTGATGACCGTTGCAATTTAATATCAGTATGACTCACGAAAGTTTAAATGATAGGCTTCGTAATGTTCACCTTTCGCTAAACTAAGCCATTTAAAAGGAACGCCCGAAATCGTATCCGGCGCAAAAGTTGCCATCACACTAGCAGCGTTTCCACGCTGTATTACTAACGAAATCCTTTGCACCAGACACGATCCGGAGCGTGGATATTAACTACTTAACTATGGTATTACTTAATATGGACCGTAGATGTTTTTGCTAATTTCACGACTTAAGATTAATGGTACCAAGTTCTCTGGTACCTTTAAGGCTCCACTGTTTTAAAATCACTTGGAAATCAACCTTAGAGTAATTAAATTTAGCTTGCCAACGCCACATATAAATAAATATTGTGGAACAATGTTACACAAATCGATCTCGTCCCACGGGAAGCTCAATAAGGCTTTTGTTGTGGGTACTAAACGACGATATATATAATAGATAGATACATATAAATACTTAAATAGATAGAAAACATCCATAACTCACACAAATAAATGCCCTGACCAGGATTCGAATCCGGTACCTCCTGGTTCGTAGGCAGGGTCACAACCAACTAGGCTAGGAGGCTAAATAAGATAGATATGGAGGCTATACGATTGTCGTTTGGGCTAATTCCATTCATCCATCGTTGTGACGCGTACCCGTTCCCGGTTAAGGATGACTCACACTAGGACGGGACGGGACGGGACGGGACGGGACGGGGCTTTTTTTAGTATGGAAGGCGTCACGTGTTCACAGAGCCCAAAACTCTGACAGATCGGAAGCATCGGAAGGCCCCGTCCAGCGCCGGCCACGCTTTTTTGGTATGAAATTTGATCGGATCGGAGAGCACGGAAACAATAAGCTAAAATAAGTAAGTTACCAAATGTCATAAACTTGTATGTGAAATGTGAGGGCGCAGCTGCTTTCTGCTTAGTCGGTTTATATTACTTGGGACAAGGAGGAGTTACTTACAAAGACTGTCAATTTCTAAATAAAGTCGCCTTTCTCGTGATGATTGCCGGAATGAAATTATTTAAAGCGTTATAAATCAATTTAATTAAAATATATTTACAGCATGGAAATGCTATAGATAAATTATTCTTAAGAAAGAGTTGATTTTGATCGTATGTAAAATATTATAAATAACTTTTACCTACGATATCCAAGGCAACGTGATCTAATTGAATGCAATAATATATTTACAACACGCATTTACATAGTACAATTTAATCTTCCGTGACCCATACTGACATGAATATGGAAAAAAAACGGTTGAATCTCTCGTATTTTAATCACAATTGGCGTGACATGTTTCGACTGCTTCAGGCAGTAAACATCGGATAGGGTGATGTCACCTTCGCAGCACAGCCAGCACCCGTTTAGAGAAAGTCAGGAAGTGTTAAAAATATTTATTGTATATAATTATACGCCTATGCTACACAGTGTGAGGCTAAGTCACCATACAAAATATCAAGGTGATATTAAAGTAGAAAATAAACTCAAGATCTGTACGGCCGGTTGGTTTATCAGAGTATTATACAATATTGGATTATGTATTAACAAATACAAACAAAACATACAAAATAATTTATACGTATACTGGTATTAACGGTTTCCCGCAGAACGTCTTAAATATTACGGTTAACAGTCTTCATTATTTACTATTCTGCTACTGATTGGAACTTTTGTCACTACATACGGCTCGAGTGTCTCAGAATATACGTCAAAAAGAGGTATATTGCTAAATGTCATAAATTGTTGTGTGAAATACGGGCGTAAAGATAATATTTTATTTAGTCGGGTTAATCAAGCACGTGGTATTGCTGTTATAAAAAAATAATTAATAATAGATATAATGAGCACAGGTTTTTAAAATCAAGTGCTGGTATTTGCACATGGTACATACTATTAATAATTACGTTTTTTTAAATCGCTTAGGTAGGAAGAAAAAAGTTTTTTGTAATTTCATACATGCCAAAAACCGCTTTAACTGTATATGTATATGTAAGTATAAAAGCTATCGTGCCATTTGTGTACTGCCACGGTACTCCATACTAATATAATAAATGCTAAAGTAACTCTCTGTCTGTCTGTTACCTCTACACGCTAATATCGCTGAACGGATCAAGATGGAATTAGTAGGTATGGGGATTGTTTTACTCCTAGAAAAGGACATAGGGCAGTTTTTGTTCAACTTCTACGGAAACGTAGTCGCGAGCAAAAAATAGCAACATATACATATAAGCGTTCACTATAGTCGCAATTAGGTATTTCGAAGTATGGTGCGATTCGACATGCGCCCTTGTAATAATACAAAAAGTGTGGTGTTTCATCAGATTTATTTATTTCTAATAGAAAATTACGTTTATGCACAAAAGAATACCTACTCGTACATGCTTGCCTGATAGCAGTTATTTTGCCTTAATGTAGGTAAGGAACTTTTTGACATTTTGCGGTATAGTTTGATCACATCACTTTGATCGCAAAATATGACGAATTCATAAAATGTTCTTCAAGGTATGGAAGTACGTAAAGCTTCTATTGAAGTAACATAATAGAATAGAATAGAATAGAATACTCTTTATTGCACACCTCAGCACATGAGAAAGAAAAAAAACATTTACAAGGTACAAACATTTGATTAACACAGAGGCAAACAACAGGCGGTCTAATATTTACAGCGTGCGAACTAATTTTGACAGAAAACGCCATAACACCTAAAGATGTTGCTGGCGTGGTAGGCAAGACCATAGAGGTATGATTGCGCGGTAACGCTATTACATATTAGTTCTGTAGGCACGACAGCATACGCCATTTTTAGGTTTTTGGCGTTTAAAGGGTTAACCTTTTCGCTGCCACGGTAAATAGATAATAAAGTACGTCAAGCTCCCGGCAGAACCACCTCGCTATTAATGAAAATAGAAGCATCAGAATGTATATAAAGTATACAAGTATCTACATAATTCTTTGACCATCTGTAACAAATCTACATGCCTTGGGGTACTTGTAAACCTTGTTGTAAAGAAGTCTTGAGTCTTGAAGAAAACTACTATAATTTATTTCATACCACACATACTATTTACACATAAATGCAATCAAATAACTTTACATCAATTTAACATGTATAATGTAGAACTGATGTATATGTGAAGTGTAAGAAGTATATGTGGTAAGAAAGATAATAAATTTCTTACAAATGGTCGTAGAAATATATATATATATATATATATATATATATATATATAGGTGAAATAGTCGTATTTTTATAGGTACCGTAAACTAGGACTACTTTGACTTTTGTGGTCAACAATTTACTTAGGTATATAATGTATAAAAGAACCGGATTTTTGAGCACAGGTTTTAGAGTTTTATAATTTTAACAGAAAAACATGATAAATTAATGAATAGCTTCATGGATTAATCATACTATTATATTTCTAATGCTCATGCTATTGCACGAGAAATTACTAGTTGTTGGATTAAAAATCGATGAACGCACCATTTCAAGTAACCTGAGTTTTCCGGTACCTATACATCACTTGCATTTGGAAATCAAACAACAGCTAATTTCAATTTATTGGTAGGAATAAATACTTCTAAGACTTAGGTGCTAAACATTCTTAGTAAAAAGGTTGAATACGTATTTAACAAGAGTATAGGTACAAAATCTTCAGATACAATCCTTCAGGTTGCCGCATGCCAAGTTCTTGATGCAGAACTGTAGCTTGGAGTCCCTTATTGTCCATGGTATATGAAATTAAAAAACAATAATAAAAAAAAGGTTAAATCGCTGCCTATTCATATTTCAACTGTAAAAACCTTTGTGACAGAATGACCCGACTAAATTCATGATTATAGGTCAACGGGAGGTATCCTATAGGTACATTTTGATTCTCTAAACAAATGTATGGGAATGTATCGATGTCCGTATCCTCTGATTGCGATGATGTAGAGGCAGCGGGGTGTCACTAAGCGTTCTACGGTACCACCAATAGGTAGTGCCTTACTAGTAAGTACTAGGGCAGCCCTAACTATAACGGGTCTAGGCGGACAGACGGACGGATGGACGGTGGGATAGATGGAAAGATGGAAAGGCGTACAACAAAATATAAGGGTTCCGTTTTTTTCCTTTTTACGGAACCATTAAAACAAAACCTTCACTACACACATACAATACAAACTTTCAACCGTGTTCTTATCTTATCTTATTTAAGGTCAGGGGGCCCTAGCGGAGATACTTCGACCCATTGAGATCGATCCACATCCACCCCTGAGCTCCATCTCCATGTGTGGGAACATGGAGCTCAGGGGTAGCGCTCTGAATTCTTTTGGCTCCAGGTATCCTGCAACAGGGTCAAACACAAAACGGTGACGAAAGTTTGATTTTCTTATTGAACCTTTAGCCACATTAAAAAGTACTCCTTTTCTTTTGAACTGTATGATTAAAATCATGTCTACATGTCTAAAAGCTGTTAACTGTTGGCTACGGGAAAGATGGGCTCTAAAGTTCAGCTGAACACACACTTTGTCTTTCTTGTTGTCAAACGAAAGATTTTCTAATGAGGCAGCTAGAAAATGCACAACAATTGGAGAAATGTCATAAAAAAAAAAATGGGTGCACTTTCTCTCACTACCAACTGATAGAGAATTAATTATCCAAATGTATGATGCGACAGTGATATGTTAAAGAAAAACCGGCCTAGTGTGTATCGGGCCACGTATAAATACAATACAATGAAAAAGTTGTGCAAGCAAAAAGGCGTAAGTGTCTTTATAATATTTAGGCACTTATGTCCTTTTGTAATAACGTTTTACATCCTATCTTCCAGATTTATTCAAAAAAAATTTGAGCTCGCGTTCAAAAAAAGTAAGAGGGGGACTCTTTTTCAGACTTTCAGAGCAATTATTTCCGAAAATATTAGATTAATAATAGTTATAAAAACATCTAAATTATTTTCAAAGGCCTATCCGATGATGTGCCAAAAACCCCCCTAAGCATATTTCTGTTCGCAACTTATAGGTAAAACTAAGTAGCGGCATACAAAATACACTTTCAGCTATAATATCTGTATCATATGCTTTATAATTACTGAGTGAAACAGCTGTGACAAACGGACGAACGGACAGACGGACTGGACGAAACTAAAAGGGTTCCGTTTTACCCATTATGGCTACGAAGCCCTAACAATGACTATACAAGTTAAAAACTATTTTTGCATGACAACGCAAGTTTGACTCACATCTATATATTACGATTTATTATATAAAACTAGGTTTAGCAAAGGACTAAAAGTTTTTAAAATAATTCTAAATCATTTAACTTAGTATGTTATCAAAAACATTGACTGAGTGGTATGTTGCGGAGTAGGAGTAAATAAGTATAAGGATTAGCTATGCCACTGATCTGCTAAAAAAATTGTTTTAGAGTGTGCAAATCCGCCCAGCCTGCAGACAGATAGAAAGGCAGATAGATAGACACACAGGTGAACAAATGGACAGACGAACAGACAGACGGACGGACGGATTGATAGGCGAACAGACGGACAGACAGACGGACAGACCGACGGACGGACGGACAACAAAGTGATTCTATTAGGGTTCTGTTTTTCAATAATAATAATAAATCGTAGAATATTTAGAAATAAAGTCACTTGGTTTATAAGGTATTCCGTTGAATTGAGAACCTGTTTCAGTATTAGATGTCGCCCAAGAATGAGTACTACACTACTATTATGAACTTATTGTACTTCATTAAAAAAACATATAAGTTAAATATCCCTGTTTTATATTTTTAGATGTAATGTTCGAAAATCCTGACTACTTAAAAATACTTTTTTGTATTTTAATAAACTTAGGTACCTACTTATTAAAATACAATAAAATTAAACTTCTTACAAGGTGGTCAGTTGCCCATTGTTGTAAACTTAGAACGCAGCCCATTTTTGAAAATAATAGTTTCACGAAAGGGAGTCCAAATCAGCGTTTATACAGGCTGATTCATAAGATGTGAGTAGGATTTCTACTACTATTATAAAGCGTACTTCGTAATCAACTTTAGTTTTCTGACACGCTTTGTTCTTTAAATATTATAAGGATTTCTACTAGGTATACTATTATAAAGCATACTTCGTAATCAACTTTAGTTTTCTGACAAGCTTTGTTCTTTAAATATTACACTCCGGAAACAAGCGTTCTGTTATTTTCTTTTAACGGAACCCTAAAAAACCTCCATTACACACATACTTACAATAAAAACTTTCTCGGTTTTAGTAAGAAGTCTATATATACATGGGCACCATTGTAAATCTCTCCCTCATAGGCAGGAGCTGTCACTAAGCGTGTTACGTTATTACTTAGTAAGGCAGACTCTTACTATAAAAGGCCTTGACAGACAGACAGACGAATGGACGAACGAACTACAAAGTGATTCTATAAGGGTCCTGTTTTTTTTCCTTTAGTGGGAACCCTAAAAACAAAACTTTCACTACGCACTTACAATACAATCTTTCAACCATTTCCTTAAACCCTGATATTACTTGTCTTGTTTTTTTCTATATATGTATACGTCACAGTAAGATTGTGAAAACCACTAAATTGTATATATAATTTTCTTCGTGAAATAAATGAACTTAACTTAACTTAACCGGCTTATAATTTAACAAGGGAGATTCTAATGTATGGGAAAATTGTGAACTGTGTCGAATCGTTCTATAGATGATTAGACCACCGGTTGGCGTAGTTGGTGGTGATCCTGCCTGCTATGCCGATGGTCCTGGGTTCGAATCTCGGTAAGGGGGTTCCGAGGAATTGTTCGGATTAATCCCTGCCGCTTCTTTCCGCCATCGCCCTACGCGACAATATTTCCACTCTCACCATTTAGATGGTTGGCAGTCCTCAACTGTGCGCTTTTCCCGGAACTTCCTGCCTCGCACAGCTAAACTGTGGAATGAACCGTCGCCAGCGGTGTTTCCGGACCGATACGACCTTCAAACCTTCAAGAAAAGAGCGTACTCCCACCTTAAAGGCCGGCAACGCACTTGCGACACCTCTGGTGTTGCGGGTGTCCATGGACGACGTTAATCGCTTACCATCAGGCGATTCGTTTGCTCGTTTGCCACCTATAGCATAAAAAAGGGCATTTATTTGTGTGATGAACACAGATATTTGTTTCTGAGTCATGGATGTCTTCTATGTATTTGTATATTATATATATCGTTGTCTGAGTACCCGTAACACGAGATATTTTGAAGGCAATTACGCCTTTTTGCTTGCACAATTTTACTATAATATTTATCAACCCATAATTATGTGTACTTAATTTCAAAAAGTGCAAATGACGGACTTAATATCTTGAGGCACTCTCTACCAGTCAAACAGAAACATGTCTTTGGTACACGATCATAAACATTGACAATGAATTCTTAGACACAAACCAAAAATAATATATTGTTCTATTAATTGTACAGTCAACTACTAAGATATGAATACAGCCATAGTGCCAGAAATATGTATACAGGACTTTATTGCCTGAACATTAAGGTGTTACCCGCCTGTAAGGGTGCCGCGTAAAAATTGCGATGTCCATAGAAGAGATATAACCATACCAAACCTTTTTTAAGAAGCACTTGCAAAAAAGTGTTTGCTGTCCAAATCTTCAATACAATATGGAAAGAGCCATAGCCTCTTAAACTTCCACGTATCCTAGTCGAACTGTGACATTAACTATCTTCGTTTACTTGTATTGATTACAATGACCAAATATCTTTTTTGACGATACCAAAATGCCCGAGCTCTCCATCCTAAAATAGAGGGAGTTTTGAACGAATCTTCAGTAGTCAAAAACCTGCGAATAATACTTTTTTTTAATAATTACTTATCTTTAAAATTATACTTTCGGGAAATATTGCTTAGGTACGCTCTTGCTACTCCCTCGTCAGAAAAATTGTAACACTTCGTTACCAAGCCCCTTAATTCGCGGGCTCTAATGTAGGCAGGGTGAGGGAAGGAGGTACTTATTTATTATGTATCAAAGTACATGATAGCCCGCGAATTACCGGGCATGGTAGACGAAGCATTAATCCTTCCTCCACTTTTAAAGTCAGTTGTAAGTAGGTACCTAAATAAATATTTCACAAACATGCTCAGAAAGTCAGTCTCATTTCATTCCCAAATAAAAGACGTAAAGTATCTAAGTAATCATTTAACCACCTCTAGCAGGGCGCGGACGCAGCGGATAATAATGGATTTTGTAGGGTTAATTCCACTCCTAGTGGAAAAAAAAACCTCCTGGCCCCGGGGGCCCCGCCCCGCAGGCCGCGCCTGGACGTAAATGTTCGAAAAAAGCACTAGATAAGGTGCCGTGGCGGAAACAAGGGTTGCCTCGCCCCAGCAACCACCTCGTCAGTCAATCCCTTACTTTCTCGTCTCGCCAATAATGTACCCTCATCACAAATACTCATCAAATGTATCCTCATCATCATTTCACCCTCGTCACAAAAGCTAATCGGCTCAGTATAGTTTTGTATGTATCTATGATGTTGCAGTAGAATACACTACACAACAAACCCACATAATTAATAATTATATAGTGTTTTGTATTTAAATATTGCTTATGATGATACCTAATATCTATATTTTACCTGAAGCAGCAAACAGACTGACTATTTTTCTTGGAATGAAGCGCCGAGCGATAATGTACATAAGACAAACTCCACAAGTATATTCCGACGCATATTACTATTACACACGATGCAGGAACATAAAAATATAATGTATTATTATGTATTAATAGTTTAATAGCAATCGCTAAGATTAAATATTATTAAAACGGTGAAGCAAAAAACATTGACATTTAAAGTCGATGACAGCTAGCAAACCTGCATAACATCGATGCGCGCGCAAGAGCGCGAGGCTTGACAAAAGTGACATTTGAAAAAATCGTCTAGCCCGGATAGCCCGGACACCTCGGATAGGCCCGTCCCGTGTCGGTGGGTAATCGGTGACAGCTTAGAAAGATCGGAAGCCCCGTCCCGTCCCGCCCCGTCCCGTCCCGTCCCGTCCCGTGCTAGTGTGAGTCATCCTTTATCCGGTTGCATCCGAATTTCGAAGCCGCTAATTTTCACACCACGTGTGAATGTCCGTACAATATTCAGTCGCATATTGCAAATGTACGCCGATAGTTACAACGCGTAGTGAGGTTTAAGCTTAATGAAGCATGGCCTGGAACAGTGTAGAAAAACACAAGCTGCACTCTTGAAGGAGTAATAAAAATGAAAACGTACGTATTTACGTTTATATACCCACATATCATTAGCCCTTTACCAAAAGCCGCATATTAAGACCGCCATAATGGTAAACTTTTTCTTTACAACTAATTTCTTATTTGTGAAAGTGTTATTAACGGTTTGTTTTAGCATTTAGGGCCTACGCTAGCTGACGCGGGTGCACGGGGCGGGTGCACGCGGCGGGTAGATTTAGTATGGCGCACCCGCTTCGTGCGCCCGCTTCACTTAGCGCTGTTCATACAATTTCTTATTTGAAGGGCGTCCGTTCCGGGTAATCCGCGTCAGCTAGCGTAGGCCCTGAAATGTCATGACACCTAACTGTGTGCGGTAGCGACTCCGGCGTTCGGAGATATGTCCGTCTCGCTCCTACCAGAGTAATGGTAGGAGCCAGATGGACATACTTTCGAGTGCCGCAGTTGCTATAGAATACAGTTGCGTGTAACTCATGGTAAGCACACTACCGTGCTACCGTGCCGTGTATACCGTGCTAGCCAAATCTCACGGAAAGGTAGCGGAAATTATCATATTATCTCTTACGAAATTATTTTATCCATATGTCGCCGCAAAATATAAAAGTGCGATTTCACTAGAGTGCGGCTTTGTGTGTTTAATGCGAATTGAGGCAGAATGACAGTTCAATATGCTTAAGGGCTTTCAATTGCCCGAGATTTCCATCGATTTTTGTCAAGTTTTGACTCGTAATAACTAAATATGCACTACAGGCTGAATTATGACACAAACGGCCATCGGTTCTTCGATCTTTTATCTCCAATCGTGTCTACCAAATTTGGAAAGAAATGAATACTTATTTTTTAATATTATTTTTAAAATGTCTACAAAAACAGTTTTTAGTTACATATATATATAAATATATATTGAACAATTTCTATAGACAAAATTTATGGCCTTAAAACCAGATTTTTGACCTGAAATTGTTCAACGTTGACCAAGTTAACGATGGAATCATCATAAGATCAAAGGATTTATACCGCAGGTCATTGACGTTGGGTGTCCCCTTAAATAAATTCTCTGCGTCAATTTAATTATCTTGATTATTATCTTGAGTGTTATACGCAATCAAACGTTAACCTAAATTGTGCTCCGATTTCAACGAAGCGCCGCATAGACAGCTGTCACACGCAGGCTATCCAGATTCATCCGGTTTAGAGTATAAATATAAACGGAGGGCTTATCGCGGACAAATGGAAATTTCTTAGCTCCAGCTCTATCGCACTTGCAATGCTAGAGAGAGCCGCAGATAGATAGTTGACTGTAAATAAATTTATATTTTCGCTGTTCGCTGTAGGCGTTTGACGTTTTCTGAAGCATGAGCGTGGGGTTTTGTGGTGTCGTGGGGGGAGATGTGTAGGTTTCCTGAAGATTTGTATGCACACCTAATGATGTAATTCTTGCATCCTTCATCCACTGAACGGGCCAAACCAAAATCTTACTCACATGTAACCTAAGGGTTCATAATGGCCATTTCAAGTTTTTTTTAATAAATTCTAGAAGCGTGCAGCGATTCGACTCTGTGTGTGGTCACGGTTCTAACCTAACCTAACCGACTTTTCTAACAGTGATTCGGTTCTGTGTGAAGTCGTTTTTGGGCAATAATTCGATTATGGCAAATCATCGTTAGGACAATTGATCGTTAGGGATTATGATCATTAGGTATACAGTTAGGGCAAGTGATTTTAGGATAATCGATATTAGGGATGTCGAAAGAGACCCCTTTCCCACGTACTTCACAGCGTATATAAGTTTTTGAAGAAGAATTGTTGATTATTTGTTAATGACAATATGCATATGGAATATGTTCCGTTTAAAATTTTAGCCGGTATCCGAATGAAGCGTAAAATCCGTTTTACGCATTATGCGAACATCAATGTTCTTCCACCCATTGTAATTTGCCGGGATTAAGCCCCGATTCGATAAAACCAAAAATAGTGTTAAGGTTACATTCGAATAGTGGCAACAAAGTTGCTTCCCTGTCGCTGTTAATTTTGCTGCGATTATACATGGTCATTTTTGGGTCATGTACAGGAACAGGGTACTGGGGAGGGCCACATTTTTTTCAGTAAAAAAATATTGAGAGACAAATTATTATTTAATATACAATACAATACAATACAATAACTCTTTATTGCACCTCAAAACAACAAAAATAACACAAACTGGTATAGATTACACATGAAAAAGAGGCAAACAACA
Source organism: Lathronympha strigana (assembly GCA_949128165.1). Taxonomy (NCBI): domain Eukaryota; kingdom Metazoa; phylum Arthropoda; class Insecta; order Lepidoptera; family Tortricidae; genus Lathronympha; species Lathronympha strigana. The sequence goes on along the minus strand of OX421907.1, from coordinate 4,321,463 downwards.
GGCGGTCTTATCGCTAAAGAGCGATCTCTTCCAGACAACCTTTGGATAGAGGAGACACTACACTAAGAAAAGTATACATACAGTACGTGGTGCAAAACTGGAAAAAGTAATGAGTAATATCGTTAAATATTGAGAATAAATTATTATGCAGTTACAAAGTTTGGATTATAGGTACCATCCATAAATTATACATAGTGTATACATGTCTCTAGTGTATTTTCTTAAACAGCACTTCAAATCGCTCTAAATTCGCTATAAAATATGCAACGTTATGACATATTTGGCTTTAATTACTCTCGGGAGCTATCCGAGAGAGGTCATGTCGCTCCACGCTCTGACAATATTTACAAAAATGAGAGACTGAGAGTACAGAAGAACGTGTAAGTAGGTAGTGGATATCGAGACATTGGGTGGCTGGGCCCCTTGTATGTGATCCTTTGGTATGCCTATTTATGAAGATAACGTGCAAATGTATTTTCGCGCGTTAATGTGCAAAAGTCGTATCTCGCGCATATTTGAACCTATACCGGACTCTTAATAGTAATAGTAAACGCAGCGATGTACCATGTACCCGACCTTATTGTGGTGCAGCCCAGCATTTACAATTCGAAATGTCCGGTTAGCTAAACGTTTGTTCAATAATTAATGCCAAACCAAATACCCAATTAAGCTTATGTAAATCCCCCGAATACATAGAATGGCGATCGCCTTGTTTACACATTGTTTATCTAGTTTCAATTGGAAATGGCTTCCCATAGAAATCTGGACATGACTTTGACTGACACAACAATTGTTTTGTTTAAATATAGGTATCATTACAAATTTCATGATGTTTTGCCTGCGTAGTGGCTCCACCTGGGTTGGTGCAACGCGGGGCGCCTGTGATCAGCGGCTATTGCTGCGGGGTAGAGTTACTTGCCAGTCAGGACACTGCAATGGTGTTTATCAAATTAGGGAACGGACAATGAACGAATAAAGAATATTTTCGCGATATAATTCCACTTGACTTGGTGAAACCTGACCAGTGAGTAACTGCGTGACAAATTAGCAATATTGGCTCTCTAGTAAAATACGAGTAGATAGTACAGCTTTAACATTTGTAGTTTGACGGAAAAATAGAACTGCCTCCATGTAATAAATTGAACGAAGTTGTCAACAATAAAACAACACTTTTATCATAAGAAATCAAGGCTTTTACCTAAAAAACCCTATTTTTGAAATATTTACCTACATAACATGAAACAGGATACAAAACTCGGTGAATATAACTACCGTTTTTGTTTTACCCTGTTTTTCATCTTAACCCACTTTACCTTATTAAAACTTAAACATTCATAAGTACGGTCAGCTTCATATGCACCTGTATTCAATTTAGAACCTTCTTCCCTAGTAATACGTTTCGAATTGTATACATAATAATAGAAGTGACTGTACCTACTAAAATTTTGCATATAGCAGGCAATGTACTCGCACAAAATATAACATCGCAAAGTTTTTCATACATAAGTCCTAATTAGCATTGGCACAAAACAACACGTTTGAAATTTCAACGAAAGTCCAAACAATAACAAACATACGGCTATAATAGGCTTGTAACTTGGTATTTTTGTAAAATTAGCAAATCCCGTGAAATTTGCTTCACTAATAAAGTGACGGTTCGGGAAATTTGTAAATTATGAACAGAGTTCCGGGCACAAAGTTTTTGGATTACTGTTTAGGGCTTTTCAATATTGGGTCTAATATTCAGACAGACAGAATAATGTCTGCAAGCAAAGCATTGTTACAGGCCGGCAAGCACGGCCCAGAAGCTTGGGTTGCAGATTATACGTGAAGAGTGTTCCAACTCGTCACGTCCTTTGCCCTTTGGGCTTTTGTCCAGTAGTAGACGTCTTTCGGATGAGATTATGATGAAATCATTATTATAAATTATGGTCTGTATATCAATTGATGAACTAAACCTAAGATTGAAGTTAAAAGTGCTATTTTGTTTAATTATTGACAATTAATCAGTTACCCTTCTCTCAAATAATATCAACTTTGAGGTCATTGACGCTCTGTAATAGTATACACTGAAAACGTACGAGCACGTCGTCTCGCAAACAAAAAAAAAACTCAAGTGTAAACGTATTCTTGCAAGTCGGGTAAAAAAAAGATAAAACGCATAAGATAAACCGTTATTTACCTTCAAAACTGTAACTTCAAAACCACTAAATCTTTCAGTCTTTATCAACTGCTTCGAAAACAAACTAAAGCAAACAGCAAAACAAATCAGCGCTGGCTTATCTCCGGCTAAGAACACACAATAAGCTGGCGAGGCGATTAAAAACGGTGCGCCAACTTACGAGTAATATCGTGGGACTCGGGTAGATTGGAGGAAATGTTGGCTTAAGGAGCCAGTTGGACCTTCGACCGATCATTATCATTGTTTCAGTTGAGACACGTGCTCTGAGGGTTGGTGGTCCAGCTACCGAGCGCGCGATTTTTTCAACCCGAAGCTCGCGTGTTCAAGCCCCGGTACCAATGAATTTTTCGGGACTTCAGTACGAAGTATCATTTGATATTTGCAAATCGCTTTTCGGTGAGGGTAAACATAGTGAGGAAACCGTACAAATGCCAATAAGGCTTAGTTGCCAAAGCGGACCCCAGACTCTTTGAGCCGTAGCATGAGTCGAGAAAATGCTAGGATGAAGAAGAGGATATTGAAGCGGCCTTTGGGTCGCGGATTGCTACACTGTGTAGTAGACCACTGCTAGCCTGCTCCTACCCAGGTGTTGTCACCTAATAGCTTTACACCTATGTCACATAATAGTTTTTCAACCTATTCGTGATCCAATCAACAACGAACGCCATCCTGTAGCCTAAATAATTGTTAGTTTAAAAAATAGAGTTTCCATATCTGTACTGTTTAGATATGGAAGTGTGGAAAGAAAGAAAAGTGTTGATTTGTGTGGAAACTACTGAAATCCACGTCTCTTATTTTTCTGTGCAGAAGCTTTGTAGTTATATGTCTAGAATCAGAATGAGAATTATTAATTGTTGAAAAGGTAGCTTATATAAACACATAATTATTACTGAGTTGATTGTTATTGTGTACATAATTGTTCAAATAACACTTGAAACTTTTGCGTTTTGTACATAATACAACGTTGCAGGTTAGATTTTCAAACTTTTACGCCATTAAATGTGTTACTAAAATATAATACAACGCTATCGCGAATTTAGTTAATTTACCTTAATATACCGACGTTTCGACATAGTTGCATTGTGTCGTGGTCGCAGCTTGACTGATGAGTGATGAATCAGCGAAGTGTTGAAACGTCGATATTTTAAGGTAAATTATCTAAATTCGCGATAGAGTCGCTGTAAGTTCATAATAACGATTGTTTAAAGTTGTCTAAACTGAGACTAGAAGTTTTTAAAATTATACTTTCAAGCAGGGTTTAATAAGTTTTAACAAATAATGCCAAAACTGCGTGTATAGTAAGCAATTGTTAAATTGTTTAAATTATTCACCCATTTAAGCTTTGGAATGTGAGCTGAAACGTTAATTCGCTTTTGATTTATTCATAAATCAACATAAAACCGAAATCTAACGTTGTTTTCAAACAGAATTGATAATCCGTTTAATTTTTACCACAAATAAATACGTCAGTAAGCAAAATAACTTCGTTGAAATGAAATAGACAAATAATTCTGTGTCTATAATATTAATGTTTGGGTAAGTTTAAAAATGTTCTTTCTCGGGTTTAGACAAAAGGTAAGTTTGCATCTATTTTGATATTAAAAACGGCGAAAGTGTCATTTTAAACGTTAAACTTCTATAAAATTATGATTTTTTACCCTACTAGGATCAAAAGAGCTCGCGATACAAATACAAATCAAGATACAAATCACATAAAAAATCCAACTTAAAAAAAGTTAGGTGCTAACGAAAAATAAAAACGCCCCAATAGGTTATTTTCGGTTTTCCGAGGTTCGAAATTCGAAACAACAGTACCTCACTAGTATTCCTTGCTCCGATAACGGACGGCGGAATCAGTGGAATCCGGGCTTAATGAAAAAAAGATGAAAGCGGAAGGAGGTCATTCTGCAAGATTGATTCCAGAGAGGTTTGCTACTTTATTAAAGAAATCCGAATCTAACTGCTTTTGCTGACGTCGGGCTTTTGATGATTCAAACGATTGTAAGTCTTTAGACTCTTTTACCCTTTTCTCGGCGAATGCGGATTTTTGCGCACAGGTTTTCTATTTGTTAGTCGATAACTTGTGGTTGCGATTCCGTTCGAGTAGATATTGTTACTGCGATTGCCGAGTTATAATAGTAGTTTATGCAACAGTGATATAATAAGAACTAATTATGAGCTGTTGCATACAAAAATATTTCTACGACAGCTAAGATAGCGAAAAAAGTTAAATGTAGAAATGATGCCCACTATAAAAAAAAAACAACAGTGCTAATAAATTGGATGAAAATCCATAGAAGCAGTGTTCTTATGGAATACCATAAACAACGTTTTAATGTGTACTTTTCAAATATCGCTGTCAGCATAAAGGAATTATACTAGTCCGTGCTGTCAGTCATCTAATTGAGAAATAGTTAACGCGTCCTCTTCAGATATGACCCTGGATGGAATGGCGGTGGCCAGAGCGGTGACGGCATCAGCATGGTCAGGATGGTGCTGAGATACTTACAAGCACCATACTTACAGTACAGGATGACAATACTTACACTCCAGGATGTCAATACTTAACCTCAGATGTACACACTAGGTATCGCACGGACACACCACAAGCAAATGAAACAACAACTAGGGGACAGTGACTTTATTCTAACTCATTGTTTGTAGAACTAGACTGATAAACTAAATAGGCAATAAACTACCACCGGTTCGGAAAAGACCTCACTGAGAAGAACCAGCAAGAAACTCAGTGGGGCTGATATTGTTAACCTGGAATATCATTACAATTAGATGGGCAGATTGAATAACGACATAGCACACGTATCACCTTAGATTATAATGAAATCATTACAGATTACAACAAACGGCTTTGTATTCAGTTATTCGCAACTACAAGTAATCTAAAAACACTAAGGATTGCTTTGATACAGACGGATTGATTTTATAACCAAACTAAGGAAACGTGGTGTTGTCTGTGCGAGGTTAGTCCGTTCTCTAAGACAGTCGACTACAGAATAATGAGTACTGAGTAAAGAATAATGAACACTGACTGAAGGATAATGAACACTAAACTGCGCTCCGCTTGCGCGCTCCATTTTATGGGAGGTACCTCCCACCACAGGAATTCATAATCGGAAGTCAGCTCAACTGACAGGCCTACCAACTTAACAATAGTGCTGCCAACCTCACACCGACCACACCCAAGTTAACCACTTGACGTTTCAGTTTCCGTAAATGAAATTAATAAACGCTGTCAAAGTAGTTCGCCAAACCACGGCGCTTGCGTTTCGTAGTCAATCGAAGTCTCGTACTAATGACTTCTGTCTCCGACACGGCCATCCTGCGTGACACACGACCTCGTGTGTTTTCCTCTGCAACAATAAAAAGAACGCAAAGTACACCGCTCGGTCATATCTGACCATGATATGTTACACACGGCATGTATTCACTACGTGACACACAGTCATGAGTACCACACACAGTCATAGGTAAGCGTACAGACAAGACAAGAATATTGCAAAACGGGTTTGTATTGCCACACAGGCGCGTCATTGCCACACAGGCGCGTCATTGCCACACAGGCGCGTCATTGCCACACAGGCGCGTCATTGCCACACAGGCGCGTCATTGCCACACAGGCGCGTCATAGCCACACAGGCTCGTCATTGCCACACAGGCTCGTCATTGCCACACAGGCTCGTCATTGCCACACAGGCTCGTCATTGCCACACAGGCTCGTCATTGCCACACAGGCGCGTCATTGCCACACAGGCTCGTCATTGTCAGTCTATCTGTTAAGCTTTGACTAATTAAAGAACTCTCGGCACCAGAATCGAAACTAAATGAAAACTTCTCACCAGATAAAGAACTGTGTTTGTGGACGCACAGTGTGGGTTGTTGCCTTATACCAACGATTCAGCATTGCTCTCAGTCGCCTCAGCTTCTGCTACGTCAACGTGGCACAAAGGTGGCGATCAGCAGCAGGCGGGCAGCTCGAAGTAGTTTATCACAGCAGACTGAAATCATCGAATTGTATTGCATCAGTTTCTCCACTAAAATATTTTGAGAGTGTCCCCGCTCGTTTATTCACTGTATCAAATACGTTCAGCTGCGGAGTAACTACCTTCCAAATAAATAATCAATCTCTTTATCTTTGATTAAATTTGATACTTTAAACAAAAACAAACAACAGTTTGTTTCATTGCAATTATTAACAGCAAACTTGTATTGCTAATAAAAACAACTTTAGTGACATTCGAAACCAAAATCTGCAATTTTTCGTACTATTGTTAACTACCTTGTTTTTTTTTCAATAAAACAATTAATGGAACGAAACCTGTCCTTTTATTTCCCTTTGTCCTCGAGCTGGTATCTTCAATCCTAGCAGGTCTGCTCGACAGCCACGGCTAGCACCTTCCAACGCAATAGCACCACTACGGCCGCATTTACCGCATACTGTCAGTTGTAGTGCTGTATGCCACCAACTGTAATTTAAATTTCACAAGCACAGAACACGTTTATAATCTACACAACGTAAGAACAAAATGCTTGGTTTATGTGACAATGGTTTGTCAACAATAAGTCTTGTATGGTCTACACAAAATACGTAATCAGGTTACTCGACACACAATCTATTCAGTTTATTTTTGTAAAACAATAATCAACATGAGGTTTCATTTGAATTATTTTAATTCTAATGACACTTTTAGCAATAAAACTAACGTAAACAAAGTTTAACGTAAACAGTATTTCAAAATAAATTGCATTAACTCACTATGGAATGTAACATGATTCCACCAAACTAATTAATTGAACCTTAACAAAATAAAACAATGATTCAACCTCACCGAGAAAGAGCACGTGGTGCATTCGCCAAGCGACACTCCTTGTGGACATGATCTTCTTTATCCCACTTCTGATAACGCGTCCTCTTCAGATATGACCCTGGATGGAATGGCGGTGGCCAGAGCGGTGACGGCATCAGCATGGTCAGGATGGTGCTGAGATACTTACAAGCACCATACTTACAGTTCAGGATGACAATACTTACACTCCAGGATGTCAATACTTAACCTCAGATGTACACACTAGGTATCGCACGGACACACCACAAGCAAATGAAACAACAACTAGGGGACAGTGACTTTATTCTAACTCATTGTTTGTAGAACTAGACTGATAAACTAAATAGGCAATAAACTACCACCGGTTCGGAAAAGACCTCACTGAGAAGAACCAGCAAGAAACTCAGTGGGGCTGATATTGTTTACCTGGAATATCATTACAATTAGATGGGCAGATTGAATAACGACATAGCACACGTATCACCTTAGATTATAATGAAATCATTACAGATTACAACAAACGGCTTTGTATTCAGTTATTCGCAACTACAAGTAATCTAAAAACACTAAGGATTGCTTTGATACAGACGGATTGATTTTATAACCAAACTAAGGAAACGTGGTGTTGTCTGTGCGAGGTTAGTCCGTTCTCTAAGACAGTCGACTACAGAATAATGAGTACTGAGTAAAGAATAATGAACACTGACTGAAGGATAATGAACACTAAACTGCGCTCCGCTTGCGCGCTCCATTTTATGGGAGGTACCTCCCACCACAGGAATTCATAATCGGAAGTCAGCTCAACTGACAGGCCTACCAACTTAACAATAGTGCTGCCAACCTCACACCGACCACACCCAAGTTAACCACTTGACGTTTCAGTTTCCGTAAATGAAATTAATAAACGCTGTCAAAGTAGTTCGCCAAACCACGGCGCTTGCGTTTCGTAGTCAATCGAAGTCTCGTACTAATGACTTCTGTCTCCGACATATAGTTGTTTAATAATAGTTATCGCTGCTTGGTTAGCAGTTAGGGCTCATCCTGAAATAATGTGACACTTTTATAGAAAGAAAGGAAACGTAGAAAAACTCTTGGCCTCGGGCGAGACTCGTACTCGTGACTCTGTAGTCCTTGCACAAGAATGCTGCGACAGTAACGGTCGAGAAAGACAGCTGTCATTTTCTAACTGTTCGGATTAGACAGTGACAGTTGTTTTTCTCGATATAGATATTGTGGCCGCACTCTTGTGCTAGGGATACTAGGATATACGCCACGCCGGAGTTCGAGTGTCGCCTGAGGCAATGAGGTTTACTACTTTTCCTCTCGTTCTCGTTAAATTTGGTATCGTTTCTGCTTAAGATGAAAAACCTTCACAATCAGCCCAAAAAAAACCACACCATTTGGTCAAGAAGTTACTAAAATAAGACCACATGATTTCTGGATGAGCCCTTAAAAGAAAAAGGTGACAAATTGAGAAAATGTAGACGAAAAGAGAACTCTCCTATAGACAATTTAAAGTTCTCGCGCCTCGCTGCTGGCAAAATTAGTTTGCCATTACTTACACCCTTTACTCGTTAGGGACAGTACTGCCCGGGAACGAAAAAGCAAAACGCAAATTGTAAGGTTACATTTCGCCGGCTCGGCGAAAACGGCCTAATTGATGGAATTAGGGTTTCATACCGACAGTAAATCAAATGTAAACATAACAGATGGCCATCTCATTCCAATTGCTTACCAAAAATGAACAAATTAAACAAATAAAAAGCACAAATCAAATCATTTATTAATTGTAATAAATGTTTTGACTCGTGCTTTTTTATTTTTTAGGGCGTCTGCCGGGCAAGCAGAAGGTCGCTGGTTCCCTTCCAGCCCTGCTCACCTTGGTCACTTTTTCTGTGAACATGTTTGTTCTGTGATAATGAACAAATTTTGTTTTTTTATTAATACCACGTCGGTGGCAAACAAGCACGGCCCGTCTGGTGGAAAGCAGTGACCGTCGTCTATGGACGCGTGCAACTCCAGAATTGTCACATGCACGTTGCCTATTACAAATGTATACACTCCTTTTTAGGGTGCCGTACCCAAAGGGCCTTATTACTAAGACTCCGCTGTCCGCCCGTACGTCTGTCTGTCACCAGGCTATATCTTATGAACCGTGATAGTTAGACAGTTAACATTTTCACGTACGATGTATTTCTGTTTTTATAGAAAACGTCAGACCTCCGAGGGCTCCGAACTCAGATGTGATTATTTCTATAGAAATTGACAGATCGTCCCGTCCCGTTTCAGTGTAATTCATCCTTAAGTCACGAAAGTCGAAATTGTACAAGTTATGGATATCGTTAAAAAAATTGCAGGTTAAGGAAACGTTGGTTTGATCGAGCACTCGACTCGCCCATGTGGTATAAATACGACACTAGATCGGCGAGAGTGGCAATCCTGCCGAAATGAAATTAATGGTCTTAGCCTGTTGTTTTCCGCGGTTTTACCGACCTAAAACATGTATAAAGCATTGATCTCTGATTGCCCTCAGTTTTGAATATTTGTCGGTTGTCGGGATCAAATTATTTAACAAAATGGCCAATGAAAACCGAGCCGGTCAAAAATGGTACCTATATGGGGACACAAGAACGAATGGATCGTAAGTATACGATTCCTTTTACGTAATTAGTATCACATAGAGATTATGAATCAATAGAAACATTTTTTTTTGGAAATCCTTTTTTTAGGGCGGTTTATGTTGAGTTGAAATACATCATAACTTAAAAAAAACAGTTATAAGTAACAGCCAAAAAAAAATATTGCGCTACGCCGTAGCCGATGACATGGCTATGGATTTCCACTGGCTACGGTTGTAGTGCGTAGCGAATGGTGGTATGGAGAGTGTATTATACTCCTCCAACATTAAATTGACTAAAACGGGTTTTGATCGTGTAATAAATTGAAAACGACGTTATCCGACGTTTCAAGGGCGACATTGGCCGCGTAGTCCCGAAAAAAAAACTGGCTGAGGTTGACATCAACATCTTCTAGCCGCGCGGGTTTTACGACCCACCCGCACCTTCACACAAAGTTTTACACGATTAAGCCCAGCTATAGTAAATTTATAATGTGTGAAAATCGTGAAGGTTTAAATAAGTGTTTCCTCCAACGTTAACTGTTAAACTGTTATATAGCTTGAAATTAAACACTTTAGAACGGATTAATCGCGTTTATTAACACCATGATCCTACGTTTCTAAAGTGTTTAATTTCAATGAATAACAATCGCGGTAACAGAAGACAATATTATATTATATAGCTGTTTACTGATATAACATGAAAAAATCCATAGTTATTAAATGTTATGTAATGCTTTGTAGTATTTAATAACACCTTGTGTGGGAGCGCGGTTGACAAAAAAACCTACTAAAGGCAGTTTTGAATTTCGTTTTGACAGTAACATTCGAGATTTAAAATGTTCATAAAATTTTAATTGGTTGTTTTTAAGTTAATCCTTACCCGAATTTGCGCTGTTTCTTTTACATTTTATGCAAGTATTTATAGAATAATACTGGCTAAATATACAACATATTTTTTTAAGGAAAAAAATAATCCGTTAAGGCTATGGATTAAAAATGTAAATACAGAAAGCTTTAATCGACATACTTAATTGATATTATTTATGTTTTTTTTTCAGGTAAGCGCCTTTTCCTCATGCCGCTTTATTCGCCTGCACACAATAATTTACATTTGTTAAAATTACTAGGTAAGTAACATATTGTAGAAACTTTTTTAGTATGTAATATATATCACTTTTCATTTTTTAACAGGGTTTTTACAATTTACAAGGAGAAGTTCAACTTTTAATGGTGGCAATTCTATATTTGTATTTATTGAATATAATTTAAAAAGACTCCGACGAGAACTTCCTCCTTTTGTTTTTAGAACTAGGTTAAAGAAGAACTGTCGAATTTTTTTCATTATAGTTACAAAAAATATATATTTACAAGTTTTATATGTATTGGTGCATTTAAAAATATGCGGCCAATTTTCGTTACCTGTGTACCTAATGAAAATAACGTCGTATAAAAAAATGCTTCAATTTATACATGTTCCATGTATTAAACTTTTTATATGCTTCCATAGGATGAGATTAAGGTATTAAGGATAACTCACACCAATCCGATCCGATCCGATCCAATCCGGGACGATCTGTCAGTTTCTATAGAAAGCATTTATTTATTTATTTATTTATTCAATAAGTTAACACGACATTACAGCATACGCCAATGCGTCATGAAACTAAGACAAATACAAACATAAAAACAAATGTAAACATCGTCATGAAAAACAAATTTTAAAACATAATTAACTAACTAATATTTAGGCGACGTAACAGCGTGGCTCCGTTGCGTCGTCTGAACCGGCGTAGGATTCGGCAGGTTTCCCCGGAACCGCCGAAACACGACGCCCTTGGGCCAGAAGTCCGCACTCGCGATGGTGTCCTGCAGCGGCCGCGGCACGCGCACCACAAACGAGCTGAAGTGCACGTAGTGACTCGACCGCAGCTGTTGAACCTTCAGCGAGTAGGCAGTCTTCCGGCGGACGTAATCCACCACCTCGTCGGCTGTGGCGGAGTAATGAAGGCGCGACACGTAGAGCGCCTTACTCGGTGTAGCGACACGTAGGCCTGAATTCACCGGCTCGGCTGTACCACACTGAGTTTTACGAGGCGCCCTGTGCGCCTTCCTCTTCCTCTCCACTAGCGTGAATCCCTCCTCATCCTCCTTGGTGCGGGAGATCTTCACCTTGTGGGGAACCTTTACTTCACCGGCCTTCGAGGATGAGTTGACCCGGTTAGCTGCGACAGGCTTTCCGGCGACGTCAGCGTAAGCACGCTGACATAACTTCGAGGAGGCAGGTAGCGGGCGCTCGCGCGGGGGCTGCGCAGGCGGCGGGGCGGCACGTGCGGCGCGTTTTACAGCGTCAGCAGGCAAACGGACCGACTCAGGGCTAGCGCCGGGTCGGACTTCGCTCTTGAAATTTGACACCGCAGACCGAGTTAGATTACTATTACGCAAACTGGTGACTTCATTGCGTAACTCGGCAATAGTAATTTGGGCAGCATCAAACTTCAAGATAACTTCGGCAAGACTTGTCTTTAGGGCCACGATTTCCTTCAACAAGCTGCGAACGTCCACGTCATCCGGAGGATCAGACGGCAGGCTAGCTTCCGTCACCACGAACTCTGGAAGGCGGCCTTCGTACTCTTTGAGGATTTTTACAACATCCCCAAAGGTTTTCTCTCCTCTTTCGTCCCCTCTTCGGTGGGGAATATACGTGCCGGCGATTCCTAGGTAATCACACAGCACTTGCTTCGCTGTACAGTAATCATCGACGGTGAAAGTCGATGCCCAGGAGCTGAACCGTACAGCGGTCTCCAAGTCCATCCCTCCTTCCCGCACCACCTTCTCCTTCTGTTGCAGAAAGGCCAGGAACTCGTTCACGACGGGCGCACTATGTTTTAAAGCGCTCATCGCGTCACGTCGTTAGCGGCGGCCGGGCCGCGCTAATTTCGTAATTAAATATTTAATTTAATTATTCATCAATGCGTCTACGTCGCAGCGCGCATTGCACACGAATCATCACGTGATAGCTCGGAGGCTTCAGAGGTCACGTGGCGTTCTCTATAGATACTGAGAGATCATGCTGGTTCGTATCACTCAGCCCCGTCTAAAAAACACCTCAAACCTATCAGTAATCACACCAATCACAACACTCCATTTACAACTCAACACCAAACTAACCACACAGGCGAAACCTTACTTGTGTCCCCACAGGTCCAACAAGCCACCAGAATCGGGGATGCTCATACTCTGGCTGCGGAGGCGGTGGCCATCGACTCTACCTAATAAAGCAAACCATTTAACTGCCATCAGCTCAATTCAAATCCAATCTCCGGGACTCTCCCCTTTAACAGGTCGATCTCACAGACGGACAGACTACAAGACATACTGACTAGACAATGAAGACCTGCTACCCTTCTGGTAACAGACACAAAAACTCCCCCTCCGGGCCAGACCGGCGTCACTCCTTGGGCAACTAGAACTAGAGGCCTTATCTAAAGACCCAAAAAAAAACAAAAAAAAAGCGATCGGATTAGAGTCAGTCATCCTTTACAGTAAAACCGTATATAACTTTCAAAACTTAGAACTGTACTTTGAGAAAAAAATACTTAATAAGATTAAAACATAAATTATAAAGCAATAAAGAAGCACTTCAAAAAGTGCTTCTTACAACACTGCACTGCCTAATTACAATTAGGCAGTACACACAAAAATACTTTACAGTCGCTATCAGATATATCGATAAGTGTAAACACACAAAGCAATTAATAAATGAAATGAAATGAAGTGTCCAAAATATCTATCTGAACAAGCACTTTAGCGCCTTGACAGTAGAGTAGTGTTCAGATATTTGTGAGCATCTCAGTTGCTCCGATGTATCTGATGAGGACTATACACACTATTTTATATGGTTACGCCTCAACCTTTGTGTGTAACGCAGCACATTGAATAGGCACTTTGCTCCGCCTGGAGAGCTCAGGTTTTCAGCTATTCTTAGGCTTAACGACTAGAACGGCTTAGTAGAATTGTTATTGCCTTTATTTACTAAGCTCGGAAAATACTAGTGAGCAATATATTGAATGTCGTTTCAAATTTTTTTTTATTGGTATTTATTAGGATAGGGATGACGACTAGGTTGAAACACTATTATTCTAATCTGTCCGTCAGTTAGATTATTCAAAATTATGTGACGCTTTTTTTTCCTTTTTCAAGATAAGTAGCTAAATTTTACGAACATGAAGAGCGTTAAAGTTCCGGAGTAGGGGCTGGTGACATCACGATTAGGTGGGTATTGTACTTAATTGTGACGTGAAACTTTAATAAACTGTATTTCCGTCGTTTTTCATTTGACAAACAAAAAAAATGTATTAAATGTATTTTGATAATCTAACAGGCAGACTAATTCGATTTTTTTGTCATCTAGCCTATTGTGAGCTTAAAGTATACACAACGGGAGTACGTTTGTGATCGAGTTTCAAGTGAGAAAGCGGACGTTAGTAGTGCCTGTGACAACACACAAAATAAGCGAACCCGTAAGAGGGTAGATCGCTATCGTGTGTGGGTAGATCACAACTAAAAACTCGCAGCTTGCTTACTCCGTGAACATGGCGCTTGCAACAGTGCCGAAATATCGGGTGCTCAATAAAACAAACATACCTACATAGTAAATATCCCGTGTTAGATTGTAGTTATAATTACAGGGTTGAATGATGACGATGATGACGAGTGCTGTAAAGGGCTCGAATCGCAGGGAAATATGGTCAATATACGCGATTGATCCATTTTTAACTATTTAATTTCTTTGAAGTACAAAGATATGAATACAATTGTTTTGAATTGTGTAATTGATGTACTTAATTTGTTTTGTAAAACCACAGTTGATCTTGCACCGCCAACAAAATGATCTGTTTTGTCCAAAGGTTGACTGGTAGAGAATGCCTTGTAGCATTAAGTCCGCCTGTTGTACGTTTGTATTTCCTTTTGTGCAATAAAGATTAAAATAATAAATAATAATACAGTTAAAGTGCCAAAAAATATGTATACCCAACTTTAATGTTCAGGCAATAAAGTCCTGTATACATATTTTTGGTACTTTGGCTGTATTCATATATTTAAAGCTCACTGTACTGTACCCCATACACGGCACGGCAGTCTTTTATTATACTAAAGTAAAATGTCTATATTTCTCTCGTCAAATACGATTACCGGGTATTGCTAGGTTGGTAAACATCATTGTTCGATTTGCTCCCATGTATACGATTCTTTACCGTCCTGGATTTAATAATAAATTTCGTTCAGTACATAAACAGATATGGATAATAAAAAGACAAAATAAGACTGTTCTATCTAAAAACCTGTGTCTGCCCACGATTTATCTCCGTATAATTAATAATCAAACGAACTTACCTGTGAAGTTTGATTGGAATTATACGAGTATCCAAATCGAAGATTACATATATTTACTAGCAGCAGTACACGGTTATGTGCTGTCCTTGTCACACATTTAGAGTTATAATATTATTCAAAAAAACTGTTCTCGCTCTCGCCCGCCGGGTAATTAGGAACGGCAGCGCTCCCAGCGGCGTGGTTGATCATTATTTTAGAGCACATAGATATTTTTGTGTTAGGACCAGAGACGATTTTATTTTAATTTTTAGGGTCTGGGAGGGTGGGAGTATGTAATCTTCGATTTGGATACTCGTATAATTCCAATCAAACTTCACAGGTAAGTTCGTTTGATTATTAATTATACTTCGTATCCAAATCGAAGATTACATATATTTACTAGCAGATGTTTAGAGAATTGTAATACTACATATAAGTAGGAAAAATAAAATAAAATATCGAAGTCAAATCCGTACGCTCCTATGGGTTCCTGATAATTAGCTTCATACATGAGTGCCTAATAAAATAAAACGGTACTATTATGTAAATATTATATGAATATTTTTATTAGATTGGACTTATGCATGACATGCTGTGCGTGTCCAAGTGAGGAACGACATTAATAAAGAATGAAATTACTTTCAATAACCTTTTAGGTGAAACAAAACACTGGAGTGTGTATTATCGTCGATATAATTTTAACATTACTTGAATATACCTGCTTTAAATTATACTTCGTTCATTTAATTGAACTCTACTGACGAATCCCTGCATAGTGATTGTATACTATAGATATGCCTGTATTTCATATCGAAGTAAAAAAGGAAGACAAAAACAAGTTGTATAATTAGTAAAACAAGCTATCAGTAGTTTCTTCATTGCAAGATTAGTACTAAAGAAATCTTGTTATAAAATATACATACAGATTTATACTGAGACCAAACAATAATTCAAGTGGTTGGTAATGGTTAATACGGTAAGTTTTTCCTTTTTGAGTAGAACGTTGTAATAAAAAAGTGGCAGGTGTCTTCGATTCTACTGTAGGATAACGAAATATTGACCAGTACGCTACAGCAGCAAGAGAATTACTATTTTTGTAAATAATTGTTATAATAAAGAACAGACACGTGGAGTGTTTTATATCTTGATAATCGGAATGCTACTATTGAAGAGAAGTCTCATCATGGTAAAAACAACCTGATGGAGTAAAATTTTATTACATTCTACATAATTCCTGTAGAATATGTAATAGGAGACGCCGTTAATGCGGAGCAAAGTTGTACGATCCTCAACACGATTTTATTAATGTGAAAAAACTCAACGCTGTTAATGCGAAGCAATGTTGTACAATCATCAACAAAATTGACGTAGAGTAACTCAACGCTGTTGAAGCGGAGCAAAGATCTACAATCCTCGACACAATTAATGTGGAGAAACTCAACGCTGTTAAAACGGAACAAAGTTCTATAATCCTCGACACAATGAATGTGGAGAGACTCAACGCTGTTAAAGCGGAGCAAGTTCTACAATCCTCGACACAATTAATGTGGAGTACCTCAACGCTGTTAAAGCGGAGCAAAGTTCTAGAATCCTCGACACAATTAATGTGGAGTACCTCAACGCTGTTAAAGCGGAGCAAACTTCTAGAATCCTCGACACAATTAATGTGGAGTACCTCAACGCTGTTAAAGCGGAGCAAAGTTCTAGAATCCTCGACACAATTAATGTGGAGTACCTCAACGCTGTTAAAGCGGAGCAAAGTTCTAGAATCCTCGACACAATTAATGTGGAGTACCTCAACGCTGTTAAAGCGGAACAATGTTCTAGAATCCTCGACACAATTAATGTGGAGTACCTCAACGCTGTTAAAGCGGAGCAAAGTTCTAGAATCCTCGACACAATTAATGTGGAGCACCTCAACGCTGTTAAAGCGGAGCAAAGTTCTAGAATCCTCGACACAATTAATGTGGAGTACCTCAACGCTGTTAAAGCGGAGCAAAGTTCTAGAATCCTCTACACAATTAATGTGGAGTACCTCAACGCTGTTAAAGCGGAGCAAAGTTCTACAATCCTCGACACAATTAATGTGGAGTACCTCAACGCTGTTAAAGCGGAGCAAAGTTCTAGAATCCTCGACACAATTAATGTGGAGTACCTCAACGCTGTTAAAGCGGAGCAAACTTCTAGAATCCTCGACACAATTAATGTGGAGTACCTCAACGCTGTTAAAGCGGAGCAAAGTTCTAGAATCCTCGACACAATTAATGTGGAGTACCTCAACGCTGTTAAAGCGGAGCAAAGTTCTAGAATCCTCGACACAATTAATGTGGAGTACCTCAACGCTGTTAAAGCGGAACAATGTTCTAGAATCCTCGACACAATTAATGTGGAGTACCTCAACGCTGTTAAAGCGGAGCAAAGTTCTAGAATCCTCGACACAATTAATGTGGAGCACCTCAACGCTGTTAAAGCGGAGCAAAGTTCTAGAATCCTCGACACAATTAATGTGGAGTACCTCAACGCTGTTAAAGCGGAGCAAAGTTCTAGAATCCTCTACACAATTAATGTGGAGTACCTCAACGCTGTTAAAGCGGAGCAAAGTTCTAGAATCCTCGACACAATTAATGTGGAGCACCTCAACGCTGTTAAAGCGGAGCAAAGTTCTAGAATCCTCGACACAATTAATGTGGAGTACCTCAACGCTGTTAAAGCGGAGCAAAGTTCTAGAATCCTCGACACAATTAATGTGGAGCACCTCAACGCTGTTAAAGCGGAGCAAAGTTCTAGAATCCTCGACACAATTAATGTGGAGTACCTCAACGCTGTTAAAGCGGAGCAAAGTTCTAGAATCCTCGACACAATTAATGTGGAGTACCTCAACGCTGTTAAAGCGGAGCAAAGTTCTAGAATCCTCGACACAATTAATGTGGAGTACCTCAACGCTGTTAAAGCGGAGCAAAGTTCTGGAATCCTCGACACAATTAATGTGGAGTACCTCAACGCTGCTAAAGCGGACGATCCTTGACATAATTAACGTGTTAAAGCTCAACGCTGTTAAAGCAAGCTTATTTGACACAATTTTTGTGGCATAATTGTTGAAACGGAGCAAAATTATACAAATTTACACGCGATTTATGTCACGTAACTCGGCGCTGTTAAAGCGGAGCAGCGTAGGGTATTTAATAAGATTAAGCCTATTTCATCGATATAGCCTACGAAAAAAAATATATTTTCGTTTCGTATATATATATGTGTATATATATATGATATGAAGTTTCTCTAGGAAACTATAAATCAAAATTTAAGTCGTTGTTTGTATTACTTCAGTATATATTCAATAAACAGGAATATTAGTTTCGTGATAATTCAATTGGGTTAAAACCATTTACTCTCCAATGAGGTTTTTGTTAGCAAACTCACTCAGCTTCGTAAAATTATTCCGTTTTGGTTACCACCTTCCTAAACGGTGAGGTTTTAATAGTAGGTACGTACGACCATATTAATATCCGACTTAATTTTAATTAAGTCGTGTTGAGTCCTATTATCGTAAAGATATCATCTACAATTTTATATGTAGGTATCATAAAAATGTGATCCACAACATTCACTACCTACATGTACAAATTACAATACTTCTATTATAATATGTATATGTAAAAATCATATGATTTATATAATTTCATGCATTGCATTGCATTGTAATTCGTTTTTACTAACCGCAACAATTCGCAAGACTGCGCCGTCAGATATTGGTTCAAATTCCCGAACCAAACTATCCTTGTTTCGTGATGGGGATACGTAAAGTTGATAAAGAAAATCAGTAAGTATAGGTATTATTGTTATGCAAAAAACCACAAAAAACTTTAACTATTTTGTGTCTTTAACCAGTTTTCTCGTTATTCGCTCCGAGCATGCAGGAAAGCGATTGAACACCTTTTAGGTGTGCAATTTGTTAAAGAACCACCAATCATAATATACCTGTAATTTCCGCATATTATGTAGGTATTGTATTTTGTAAATTTTTACATAAACCAAAATATCATATTTTTGACCTGGTTATATCGTTGTATATTGAACGGTTTACGGTATCTAAAATATGAGGGAAAATAATAATAACCTCTTTCGAGTCTGAACAAAACAAAAAAGTTATTCTTTACCTTAAATAACTTACCTATACTCAAAGAATACACCTCTGAACATAAATTATCCTTCAGCGGCTACAGCAAGCATTCGCGCTATTTAGCGGAACAGGGTAATACGGCACTGCCGCTGCGGTTACACTTCCCTTTAGTTTAGAGCCTTAACTGACTCAAAATCGCAATGTCATAGTATTTTGACTTCATTAAAACATGATCAAGATTATATATTCCGACTCATTAAAGTAGTATTTCCTTGATAGAACCTGAAATAGGCTTACTCGTAAATAGGAACGTAGTTTATACGAAACCTATCTTATTTTTATTTTACAATTTTTCTCTGCAACATTATGATGATAATTATTGATTGTAGTCATTGTTACTTATTTCAGCGAGCTCATGATTCTTTATAAGCGAGGATATTTTTATGACAGTTCATATAAATGAAGTAGGTAGACGACGTACAAGAAGCGCTATAAGTATGTGTACTTCTTAGCTGACAAATCGAGGCTGTCTTTCACGAATAATACAAGACAAACATGAAGAATTGAAGAGGTCATACCTCCCTTTTAGGGATAAAATGGGGAACCTCTAAAATACCTATATTGTCCCGAAGGCTCGACGATATTCGAAACGGCAACATCCGGATCATAAGCTAGCTTTTATTAACAAAACTATAGATAAATGAGGGAACCTCTATGGCTATTTTACTTTAAATTACTTTTAGATGCCATTTTGTTAACCGAATTTACTACAATTTGTGAAATTCATGTCGACTTTCATAATTTTTTAGCATTGCATACTTCAATACTTATTACTATAATTATCTCAGAACTCTGGAAAGGTAGATGAAATCATTGCGTAGATGAGATTACATTTGTTTTCGTTAAATACCAGGGTTAGAAGTAAGTGGCTAACCCTCGAGTATGGCGTGTGGCGCAATTTTTAGTATACGGTCTGGTACACAAACCTGATACGAATTATAACGCGTAAATACATAACGAACCTTAAAGTTCTCTTAATTAGGTTTAAATTTGTATGTTAATCTACGAACAACAACCCGTGCCTTTAACATGTACTTTACTTATATTACTTAGAAAAAAGAAGGTAGATGTAAAAGCATTATTTCGAACAAAGTAAATATTCCTTGATCTATTCTTTTAGTTATTATATGATTAATACACCACACTAACATTCGGTTTTAAATTGTAATCTACCACACATATATTGAAAGCAAAATCAAACATTTGGACAAAATCACTTTCCGAAAGAAGATTCGTTAAACGGCAACTAGGCCGCGGTTTTATTCTGTAATTTGAATTCATCGTTCTGAAGATGTGTAAAATCACTCACCCTAATCCTTCAATCTGAAATAGATATACACTAAAACACTATTTTTGCGAGAAAATACGTGTGACTCGGACAGACACAAAAACATGTAATGATCAACCACGCCGCTGGGAGCGCTGCCGTTCCTAATTACCCGGCGGGCGAGAGCGAGAACAGTTTTTTTGAATAATATTATAACTCTAAATGTGTGACAAGGACAGCACATAACCGTGTACTGCTGCTAGTAAATATATGTAATCTTCGATTTGGATACGAAGTATAAATATAAGTCGTTGAAACTTTAAATGAATTATTTTTCCACCTATGAATAAAAAGGTCATTTTTTGGTATAACGTGGCCAGTTATTGGAGGGTGGCCAGTTACTAGCGATTTGCCATATCTATTTAAAGAGACACTACTTAAAAAAAAGTTACGACAAGTACCTACTCGAAAGCATATCATTACTCATCCAATTAATGTTGCATACAATTTACCTATACCGCAAAAGAAAATGAAGAAAGTAATGCAGTTTAAATGAAGTATTTTGCAATATCAGTATGGAAGCCGATGCTTTCCATATTGGCCGCCTGAGGCGTAATCCGTACAAATTGGCCTCTGCTTGGATGGAAGGGAAAGGGGAAACATCGACAATAACGTAAGTACTGAATATAGGGGTGGATTTTCAAAGAGCGATTTTTAGGTGTCACACGCCTATTACCGCTAAATGCATTACAAAATTACTTCAAATTTGTTTTCTATGTGTTTAACACAAGAAAACATAACGAGGCACAATATAATCTTTATTGTTATTATAAACAGAATCTTAATAAAAAATATCAAAAATTCTCATTACTAGGCGCACTAAGTCTGTGAGGTGTGTCACACTTGCGGATTTCTTCGAACATTGTAGCTTTGCCTCACATCTGTACACCCTACATTTAAACGTTTGACATCATTAGAAAGCTAGATTAATTGCGCATTATATTATATACAATATGCTGCCAAAAACATATTATTTGAAAGCCAGGCGGCCATGATATATGTGTCACACGTTTAGCCAGAAAACGACTTCGCGCAAACACCTGCTAATAAGTGATTAATCGAAGGTACTGAGGCCATGTTTGCGATGCTAGGATAAAGTAAGATAGTTGCTCGTAGGTATCATAGCGATTGGACGTGTAATTGGCGAATGTTAAGCGACTTGCGAGGTAAGTCTTTTACACGATCCGTTTTCGTCCTCCCATAACGTCATATGTTTGGAAAGTTATTTAAGCATTTAAAATTAATTAAAATCTTATTGTTTTTTAATGTCGAATAGCTTGTTTGTTTTTATTTATATATGTTTAGATCACGTATTCATTTTGTTTACAATTTTGCAGTTATCGTAAAATATAATAATTGTACGTCATTTCCTGGCGTCATTTCCTGGTATCCGACCCAGGAAAATGACGAATCTACCAGGAAATGACGTCTTTCGTCTGATGATATCAAAATCTTCTATACATATAAACGGAAAAGTCCTGATTGACTGATTAACTACTAAACGTAAGACCCTGAATTTTTCACAGTACGTTAAGTGTTTAGCGAAGATAAGGAATAAGAAGGGATTTTGAAAATTTCATCTTCTAAGGGGGTAAAAATAGGGTTGAAAGTTAGTATGGGAGAAAGTTTTTTTTTTAGATAAAAACTTTTTTAAAACTTAGTACAAAGGTTTGTTATTAATATACAACAAAAGTAATTTTTGCGTTTTGGAAAAATCAACCTTAAAAGGGGTGAAATATGTCTTAAAAGTTTGTAATGCAGAAGGCTTTCCGTTTTAGTTATGGACTTCAAACTTTATGAAAAAAATCCTTACACTAATAAATCCGAATTTAATTAAAGTGATTTCAACGATTTAGAAAATTTCACCCCTAAAGCGGTGAAAAGGATGTTGATTTTTTGTATTTTTGTTTAAGTAAGGTTTTCTGTTTCTGCTAGAGACTAATTTTGGTTGAAAGGTTTCTTTTCAAAAGACAGATAAGTAAGATAAGTGTTGTTAGTGTTTTGGAAAGTTTCACCCCTAAAAAGTGAACAGGGTGTTGAAAGTTTGTATGGTGGAAGAATGTTATTTTTTTTTAGCTAGAGACATTAATTTATGTTTAAAGGTTTTTGGTCAAAATCCAAAAATAAGTGTTTTTATCGTTTTGGATAAGGTGTGAAAAGGGGATAAAAAGAGTGTTTAACATACGTTTAATATCGTACTTCATAAATGAGACTTAAACCATGGCTAGGGAGATTTGGGAAGAGATCGTGGA
The DNA here is from genome assembly GCA_949128165.1 of Lathronympha strigana. Lineage (NCBI taxonomy): Eukaryota > Metazoa > Arthropoda > Insecta > Lepidoptera > Tortricidae > Lathronympha > Lathronympha strigana. The sequence continues at coordinate 4,298,688 of OX421907.1, read as the reverse complement.
CTATGTCGTATCAAATTGAAATAAGTTTCATTGGGTGACTCGTACCCTGAATGGTGATAATTATATGACCGCTGAATCAAATTTATGTTCAATAGTAACTACCTAACCCAAACTAACATTTATCATATATCGTAAACATATTCCGGTTAAAAATGTCATAAATATATTTTTTTTTTATATTTAACAAAATTGCTGTATAAAGCATATGTAGACAGCGGCTTCTCAAGCTCTCTTCTTCTTCCCAGCGTTTTTTCGGCTTATGCTATGGCCATGGCACAGGGAGCCTGGGGTCCGCTTTGAAAAGCCAAGTCAATACAAGTTTTAAAACATATGTTAGTAATGAAACATATAAGATTTTTTTTACAAAAATTTTATCAGTTATTTTCCAAAAGTAGGCATTTTTCAGATCCAGCCATCGTTTTCTCAGTTATCGCTTTTTCGCTTTTATAAATTTGAAGTTAAAAAAACTATAGCACCTAGAGACATCACACGTCACTACTCATAACTCCACATCGATAAAGTAGATAATTTTCTTAAAAACAGTCACAAATATGATATCGACGATTTTTTTAGGTATTCGACAAAGTGAGACGCTAGGCATTAAACTTGGGGGCTTAAAAAGGTTAATTACGGTATGTTTCGTCAGTTTTTATTGAAGGCCGATTTTCGGTAGGTTTTGCGATATTTCACTTCCAGTAACTCCGTAAATATGTAGAACCGACAAAGTGGGACGTTTTACTAAACTCAGTCACATATTTGTGAAGCAACCAGAATTTTATTTCATCAGAATGCCACTGTTTCTTATACAGTATACGTCATTTCCTGGCATGGGCGTCATTTCCTGGATCAAGTTATTTCAATCGCTCATTACTTCAAAACTATTAAGATCAAAGAGGTGCCTAATGTACCATTTTACTTCATTGTTAATGGAGTTTCATAATCCAATGTCATTTTGCTCAAAATCTAAAAAAAAAAATTGCCCAGGAAAATGATGCAAAAATCACATTTTAAAAATCCATCAATAGACATATGGATTTAAACAGTTTTGTGTTCTTGTCTATTTTGTCTTATACTTCATTCCATTGTGCAATACCTTTAATATTTTTTATACGTCCTTTGTGATTAATGAACTAATGAACATGCGTAGTACTTGTAGAATTGTGACGTATATTCCTAGTAGATTGTGTCACAAAGGATCAAAATGATATATTTCCGGCGAGGTACAGTCGGTGCCCTCACATAAGTATCCACGCGCGCTACGCGGTTGCATATGTGGGGTGGATACTTATGTGAGGGCGCCGACTGTACTCCCTTGCCAATTATCCCGAAAGCAGCGATGGATTCTACAATCCGTTTCACAGAGAAATGCATGCCCATCTTTGAAATACTTAGCTGCCCTTTTTTGGAACTTACAACCAAACATTGCAAACGGTAAATTAAGTAATGCCAGCTTCAAGCAACAGAGAAAGGGGGGGGGGGGTGAGCCGGCATACGTACCGTTACCCTCCTGCCGAAGTATAAGACCAAATGGGCATACTGTGTTATCACTAGTCCGTACACAAAAATAGATCGACGTGTGCAAGATTTGTTAGTGTAGTCGTATCATTTTCTGTGTGACAGAGTTATCATTACAGATTGGTGTTTGTATGTAATGTGTGAGAAGGGCGTCTTGTGAGCACGTTTCTCCCCGAAACATGTGTAAGGTATGACTAAGATGTTGCTTTGACGTCTCAATTCCAACGTGTTAGAAGTTTCCTTATTAACTCAAAGCAACGTTATATCCAAACTAGTGGTTTGCCCAAAACTTGAACTCGCTACCCTGTCCCTCACAACCCCCTAACCAATTTGGCTCATATTTGTACTTAAAATTCTATTTATATCATCTCGCCACCCGCCAAATTTGACGACGTGCCGATGAACGTTACTTGAGTTATCTTCGAACAAACATATATGCAAACGACGGATTGTCCAAGTACCTAGACTGTGAGATAATGAAAGGATTATTCAGTATCTTTAAAACCAAAGTATATAGACGCTAAACCTTTTTCGATCCAGTTTAAAATTAAAATTTCCTTTCTATCCGCTTTTTAATCCGGTCACGTGCGACCCTTACACTTGTTTATATTCCTTGTCCGGCCGGTTTTACACATGATTTGCTCCAACAATTGCCTTTCTTCTTCACATCCATCACGATCCCTGCCGCCTAGCTTTTGTATTACTTTTTTATAGTTTTGACTGAATTTAAGGTAATAGAAGTGAAGATATCTTACCTAACTGGTTTAGTTAATATAATGAATTAATTAAACAGGGAACTGTTGGGTGTCTCCGACTTAGGTGCTTTAAATACAGCGTTTGATTTTACTCTCCAAACCGAGCATTTTTTAGTATGGGACCAACATTGAAAGAGCTTTATTACTTCATATATTTCGGAAAATCTAATGTTAACACATTGTATGGAGTAATATGGGGTCAGCCAACACTGTTTTCGCGGAGTTGGTCGCATAGTGAATGAGGCTCAGTTTGTAGAGTAAAATCCCTGGATTTAAAGTCCCATAGTCGGTAAATGCAACATCTTTTACAATAAAGTATTCATTCTATTGTTGTCAGTAAAACCGCGATTTATATCGCCTCTTTGCAACTATATATATCGCATCTTTGCAACGCAATGACGCTATTTGCCTATTCTCGCTTGGCGCATGCGATTCGATTGATTCTTAACAAATACATCCTTCGTTACGCATACTCGCTCATTTCTTTTCATAACGCAGCTTTGCGCGGTTTTTTACGTGGGTGGTCGAGCAAAGCTGTGGGGTACAACGACGCGGAAGAAATGAATCTTTTATTTCTATGTGTCCTTCTTGGACGATCGTTATGGAAACGCGAAGCAACGCGGTGCGTATTGGCGCGGCGCTGGACACCTAGCTTACCTAGGACACTCCCATAGATATCAACGGTTTGTTTCTTCGATACCGGTTCGTGGTCGCGACAAGATCTAGGAAGTCGCCACCGTTTCGCGTCGAAATGTCATCGCACCGCACCGCTTCGAATTCGCGCTTGATCGCCCACGTAGTACACCTCGTTGGTGTTTATCGTTGGTGTATATGTAGTTTATCGTATGACAGTGTCAGTTCTTGACTGCAATAGGCAAGGCGACTAAAAAAATCTATTTATTTAGTCCGTTAACTGACGAAATTACAGTGCATCAAAGTTTCGCGTGACGTCAGAATTAGGTACAATTCTCACCTAATAGTGACGTCATTGCCACCCCGGAACTTTGATGCTCTTTATCTTTGTAAATTTTAGTGAACTTGAAAAAAGAACAAAAAACGCGTGTAATTATTTTAGATAATCTAACTGACGGACTAAATCGAATTATAGTTTTTGGAACCTAGTCGTCATGTCATTCCTATCATATTCGTCCCTTCTATTTCTCAACCAGAACATCACCTATATGTACCCGTATTTAAATATGTACGGTCAACCAATTGGAACCCTAGGCCACTCTAGAACCATGTCAAAATGACAAGCAGTAAGAGATTTCTTACAATCTGATTTATAGCGTCACTATGACATGGTCCTACAGTGGCCTAGGGTTCCAATTGGTTGACTGTACCAGTCGACGATGCGTTACCGTTCCTTCATAATGAGGTACCGTTACCGTATATGTGATAAAACGTGTTCCACGACCTTTATTATTAAGTTTCCTGCGCAATTTCCTAACGTTTTCTGCAATATTACTTTCCTTCTCGAGATAACCTCTAAGTATTTATGCAGAGGGGAGCGTCTTCAACGTAAAAATCTAACAAGTATATACAAACAGGATACTAAAAGGAAAAGATGTAAGACTAAAGTGAATCCCTTGATATTTATAGAAAATAGGTCAAGATTTAATATAGGAAAAATTACATTTTCGTGGGTAACATTTAAAGTAGGTAGGTACTACTCACTAAACTATTTAATTACTGCCAAAAGTTGCTGCCCAAAGGGCAATGGAGAGAGCTATGCTAGGAGTCTCTCTGCGAGATCGTATCAGGAATTTGACCATCCGCAGCAGAACCAAAGTAACCGATATAGCTCTCCGAATTGCTAAACTTAAGTGGCAGTGGGCGGGGCACATTGCACGTAGAACCGACGGCCGTTGGGGCGGAAAGGTTCTCGAGTGGCGACCGCGTACCGGAAGGCGCAGCGTGGGTAGGCCCCCCGCAAGGTGGACTGATGACCTGGTGAAGGTCGCAGGAGTCCGCTGGATGCGGGTGGCGCAGGACCGGTCATTGTGGGAATATTTGGGGGAGGCCTATGTCCAGCAGTGGACGTCTTTCGGCTGAAATGATGATGATGATGATGATGGCATTATATACACAATTTTAAAATATTCTCTTCTTCCTAGAGTTTTTCTAGCTTATGCCACGGTTTAGGGAGCCTGGGTCCGCTTGGGCAACTAATCCCAACATTTGACGTAGGCACTAGTTTTAAGAAAACCATTGCCATCTGTCCTTCCAACCCAGAGGGTAAACTAAGCCTTATGGGGATTAGTCCGGTTTCCGGTTCCCTCTTGTAGATATTAATGATTAATTTATGCATGCGCTACTCACTCATAAATATTTGCATGTCCTGGTGACTAAACATGTAGCTCTTATACATACTAGAAGACCTGTATACTTTACCGTGTTTTAGCAAATAAATGACTGATTTACTGATGTTTTCCTTCAAGAAAAAGCGATTGGTAAATAAATATCAAATGATATTTCGTACATAAGTCCCTAACTCATTGGTACAAGCTGGCAGGATGTGAACCCGTCCTTCCGGTTAAAAGTCGCCTCGACATGTTTCGGAACGGTCCGCGTCCCATAATCATGAGTGCGAAGCGCTTGCCGCGATTGCTCTGCGCACACTGCGCGCGACAGCGCGCTGCGCCCGGCGGCAGGCCGGCGCGGGGGGCGCGGTCGGCGCAGGCGAAGGCGGCACAGGTATAGGCGAGATACTACCGTCTCTTTCACTTCTATTGTAAACTGCACTATTGCACACGACACTTACTTTAAGACTATTAATATGTCTAATACTCACGGGAGTTTTCTATTTAAAATCATGAGACAGATTTTCAAAATATTATTTTGCTAATTGTATATTAACAAGGGTTATTAAGCTTTATAAACCCCCTTTTAATCAACTCGATGACGTAGCCCCAGTATTTTGTTTCGACGACGCGCCACGACAAATGGCAGCCATTTTTCAAGTGATTCTTAGTTGGTCTCCGCTAATCCTTACAAAGTGGATGCAGTAGTTAGTGGACCCGATAAGGAAGGAATTGATGTAGTTGAAATTGGGGATTGGGATGCTATGGGATTAAATGTTTTTACGACCAATTAAAATGTAGCGTAAGTTTTAGTTTAGTGAAAACAACAGGGGATTACGCTTGTGGATGTCTTTTATATATTGTCTTGTATACTACATATGTTTTTACAAAACTCATGGCATTTACCATGCTTTACCAATCAACCTTAAAGGGATAAATATGGAATCGCTAAATTTGGCAAAAAGCAAGAGCTTGTAGCACAAGTACAGGAGAAAATCCGAAAACCGATAATTGCCATAGGTCATAAATGGACCATCCTTTGTGCGGAACCCTCGGTGGGCGAGTTCGATTCGCATTTGGCCGGTTATTTAACTTTGCTAATCGCCAAATGCATTATAGTCAGGTTTGGAAAACTCCACGGCTTGGAAACTGCCAGTGTCGTCAGTATTTTTTCAATAAATCTGTCATTTTTGGCGATCAATCTTATGTACTTACATAAATAATACGTTCCCGTAACGGAAAATAATCGTAAATACTCGTAAATTTACTTATTCGTCAAATAGAACCTTCAATTCGGGGGAAATGTTCAATACCTAACTTGAGATTCCAACGAAGATATCACGACGGACCTTCGCAAAAGTCAAAGCTCCAAAACTAGTTATAGACACTCTTCAATCTAATCAAACTAGACTTGTGGGTTCCAAATTCTGTACATTTGCAGAACGCTGTCTTCCAGAAATTTCTGGTCTAAGAGCTAGCCACGAAAATAGGTGTACAATTTATAAAGCCAGGGAACCCCTCTAGTTTGTGGGCCATACTATAATTATTAATTACGCCTGGCGCGTGCCAGCTGTTCAGCGGTGGGCGTGGCAGTAGTTGGACAACATTGCCAGGCGTTTTAATTGGGAGAAAAGTAGTGGTCCAAGGAGCGGTAAAAAATACCAAAGTCGTCTCATTTATAGGTGTCTGGGCCTATACTTTTTCATTAGAAAACATGTACCTTAGAAATCGTGGGTGCAAAAATACAAGAGCAAATCTCCAGTCGATCACCCCACCAGGCGACGACGACGAAGAGAAACTATCTCACCCACCGCTGCACAGCTGCCATGCGCTCGGAATAATTAACAAAGACAGTATGGCACACTAACGAAAGGGGTGTCGTTACTATATTAATTGTGTGGCTAGCTCTCCGTCTGTTCGGTGCTAATTATTATTCGGAATCACGGACGAAGTTGGAACGAGTGAGGCATAAATTTTAGTAGTTCCAAGACTTCGAGAATATGAGATACAGAAGGTAATAACTTAGCCGTATTTTTGTATTACTTAGCTGTAGTGTTGTATTAATTGATAATGTTGTGAACTTAACAAAACACGAGTGTAAGGAGAGTATAGTGGTTGGGTTTACTGGAAACATATTTAGCTTCAGTGATACAATTTGACTTTGTCTGAAGTAAGGAATGCGATTGGTATTTTTTTTTACGGAAAAATCGCGGATTCGGATAAAAATCCTTATTTTTGGTCATTGTGGTCATTTCAAAAAGGGAAAAATCAAGATTTTATATTATATTGTTTTTGTTAATTATGTATTAAGCAGAGATGTCTGCGAACGAAATTTACTTTATAAGAAAAATGGAAAAGTTCTCCGCGTCGAGCGGGATTCGAATCCACGACCTCTCTGAACACCGGTCATCTGAAATCTGAAACGCCTAAGTAAAAAAACTAAACACGTAAAACCGTTTAGTGATGAATTTAAAATACCTAGTTTTTCTTAAAACACTGCTTAAAAATCATGAGTTAGGTGTTGTCAGCCCCTTAACTCATTCACGGCCAACGATTTCTTGTAGCGCTACGCCGTAGCCGATAACATGCATTTCCCGCTTTGTAGCGAAAATGGTGCGTAGAGGCATGACGACACCGCGTGGTCATGGGCTCTGAATGGGTTATGGGCGAGATATTTCGACAGCGTCCTTACTCCGCCACTACCCGTGCGCGGACCGTCAAATCTTTGTGGGCCACGAATTATCAATGTTGCCAAACGAAAATAAAATTGAAGTGATGTTAGTTTCAATAAGTTGGCTAAAAATCCAAGAAGCTTTTTCAAAACATGTCTCTTTCATGCCCACCTTCCCCTACATTTTTATTCCCATTGCAAATATATGGGAAATGCGACATAAACGGACGTATCTTTTGATTGCGTTGACGTAGAGGTTTGGTTTTTCATAACTTCAAGGGACCGCAGATATGTGTATGTGTTATTGATTTCAACCTGCTACCTCTACGCGTCTTGACAGACAGACGGACACGGACAACAAAGGGATCCTATAAGGGTTCCGTTTTTTCCTTTTAAGATACAGAACCCTAAAAAGTAGAAAGATATCCTAGTTTTTTGTGTATATAGCTAAGTGTTTGAATAAACCCGTCTCAACAAGTACACCGACTGTTCAAGCAGCCGTAAATAAAGAGAAAATAAGGTAAACAACCCGCAGTACTTTATATCAAAGAATACGAAGCTGTTATTTCACCAGTGCCCAGAGTATAAACGGTAGAAAATACATTATTGACTGTAACAGGTAATATTTCTTGCAGAACAGAAGCGAAATATTTTATTCCCTGGCAATAAAAAACGGGTCCGGCTCTATAAAACTTAGTCACATGAAAGACGAAGTATCGGGTGTTGTGTTGGGGCCTTAGGACGAGCGATTTATGTACGGCAAAGACTTAAGGGGCTACCCGGCATATTTCACTGTTTTTAAAGTGAATAGGCTTTGTTCAGCTCCAAGCACAACGCTTGAAAAAATATATAATGTAGCTAGGTATTTGGTCTACATTTGGTTCTACTAAATTGTCGAAAAACATAATACATCAAGAGAAAAAAAATAACCGTAAACCCTTGTTTCTACCTTAAATCTGTATCTACTCCCTTATTATGCGTCGTAAGTACAAGAAACTAAGACAAGCAGTATATATTAATGTTTACTTTAAACGCATCTACTGATTTTTGGAAAAGTACATAAGTTTTGTACTTTTCGAGAAAAAGCTATTACACGCATTTTTCCGAAAACGCCGGCTCGAGATGCCTGCGCGGGCGACGGGGGCCAGTCGTGTAAGATGGCACAAGTAGTTTATAGGGTTGCGTCCTAGTACAAGCAGCTCTTCCTAGGTGACGACTTATGCTTATTGATGTAATGTATAACCGGTGAGGAAAGGAAGCGGGAGAGGAAGAAAGCTCAAATCGCCGAGGTCATTGGGATAGGGGACGGCCTTAAGGATGAATCACACTAGGACGGAACGGGACGGGACGATCTGTCAATTTCCGTAGCAAGAATCACGTGATAGCTCGGAGCCCTCGGGTGTCAGCTGGCGGTTTCTATAATAGAAACTGACAGATCACTAGTTCTAGTATGAGTTATCCCTTTAACTGAGCTGTTATAGTTAGCTCTTCACTTAGTATATTCGCTTCTCTTCGAAATCTCTTTCTTCTTTCTTCTTCTTCCTAGCGTCTTCCCGGCTTCTGCTCCTTTTCAGCGAAGATAGCCTTCCGATTGACCATTGTGTCACAGTGTTTTGAGTTAAATAATGTAGGAAAGTTTACAGTCACTAACCAAAGAAACAACGAGTATACTGTACTGATAAGGTAATTCAAAATTTTAGGCATTTACATCCTACCAAAAAAAAATTAGACAGTTTTCAGCGCGGAGACAGCTCATTGTTCCTAAAAAATGAGAACGCTTTTAAAGCTTGAATTAGAAAAAAGATGGGGCTATTCGACAAAGTACGATGAGAAACAATTCAGTAAATATTCACCGCTTCTTTTGTAGCCGTACTTTTAAGACGTATCGGAATCTTGAGTTAGTTTCCGTCCTCTGTCCAAGCGTGTGTACATAATATATGGAAATTTGAAATCCAGCACGGGTTCCTACTATGTGACAGTCACATCTTTCTCTAAGTTTTGGACCGGGAATCGTTTGAAAATTTGTGATATATCATAATTTAAATTTAGGCTGAAGTTTTAAACAACATATCGTAGTGATACGGTACCTACCTATCCCGACCTTGATCCGACTTGCATTTTTTAATACAAAGGGTATAACGGTACCTTATTACTAAGGCTCCGCCGTCCGTTCGTCTGGCACCAGGCTGTATCTCAATAACCGTGATGTCTACACAGTTGAAATTTTGACAGATTTGTTTTGAACAACAAATATTAAGTAAAATAAAATAAACATTTAAATGGGCTCCCATACAACAATCATTATAAACCAAAAAAATATTTGTCAGCGCAAAAAACTAAAATGTAAGTAAAAACTTCAAAGTTTCGGCGTTTTAAATGCCCTCCAGTCTGGCAAGCTCGGCCGTGACGTCATAGTCTAAGGCCGGCTGGACACCAAACATTCGAGAAGCGGAGGCGCAAGTGTACAGAGCTCCCTCTGTTCATTTGCATTCTCAGCTTCTCGGATGTTTGGTGTACAGCCAGCCTTAGACTTTGACGTCATACTCGACCATCACTATTGGTCAAATCTTTCGACCAATAACTTTGCGTTTTAACCGTTTCAAATTTCACTAATTTTTTTTCACTTTTCAATCATTATTTTCACACAAAAAAAACATGAAGTAATATCGCTAGAGATATAATGTTGAATCAACATAGTTTCCCAGAAAATATCACCTTTATCTGTTTCAAGTGCATATAGGCTATTGTCATTGTCTCTGCGAACGGTTTAATATCAAAAAGTATCGACAAACATCTTGAGAGACTTGCTACGTAATTGTTGTTGGATCAAGGGTGATGCAGAAGTCCTGGAAAGTGCACGCATAGCCACTATGGTTCCTCTTTCTGCGGCCATAACTACCAGTAGACGCATTTAACAAAGGGCAAAGTGTCAACTTAGATAACCTACACTTTTTTGTAAAAAAAAAACTAGTAAATACGTTGTTCCGCAATCTCTGTTAAAATGTATTTTAAACCTTTTTCAGTATAAGCTACTTCCTTCCTACGTAGATAGTTCCTTTATTTTAATATTTATTTGAAAGCATTTTTCCCAGAAATACTTCTTCCCCCGTTCTTGCTAATGAACAGTTTTCTAATTTTAGAATACGGCTCAAATTTATATTCAGGTAAAAAAATATTTTTAGTAGATAGATATAGAAAAGTAGGCTCGAAGAGCCAGGGTTCCTAGCCAAGATGCCAATCGCTCACGATTAATAACGTATCGTAGCTACCTCTCTCTATCACTCTTCCTTATTAGTGTGACAATGACAGTTGCGTTTCGTTAGCGATTGAGCGTGAGCGATTGGCATCTTGGCTACGCACCCTGGTGTAACCATAGTCTGTGGTGTAACTATAAACTCGTTATCGTTATTCAAAAACGATGAATTGGTCACTTTCACGATTTTCGGACATTATAAATTTACTAAAACGCTCGTTCTTCAAACATTACGTAGGAGGTTAGTTTTCAAAGTCTATCACGATTAAGCCGTACTTATCTTAATAAATTTATATGTATAAGTTTAGTGGGCTATTTGGTACTTTCACGTAAAGATAAAGATAAAAAATGTCTATGTTGAATCATTTTAAACCAAACACTTTAGAACGGATTAATCGCGTTTATTAACACCATGATCCTACGTTTCGAGCCCTTTACAGTTAATAAACGCGATTAATCCGTTCTAAAGTGTTTAATTTCAATGAATAACAATCGCGGTAACAGAAGACAATATCATTTTTCCCCTCACTAGCTCGGAAAGCGCTGTTTTGTCCTTTAAAACTAGCGTGGAAAAACGCATTTTAACCACATGTGGGGCAAAGTAATCTAATTCCTATCACTTACCACCAGTCCAGTATAAGTGAGTCCTATATGCCCATAGTAAATATGCGCAATCGGAGGTCACACCTTAAATTGGTCATGTGATCATGTCTTATCCCGCACTTGGTAAGCTGTTGGCAATATCTAAGTATCAGGAGCGTACTTACTCTATGACAAATTTTGAAATTGATTTTTGATGGTTTCTTCAAGATAACTTACATGTGGATTAGATTTATAATCGTATGTAGTCTGTATTTTCCTCGCAATACTGAGGGGGAAAATGTTGTATTACACTCGGCGGCAAAGTTTGTTCAACTCTCGTGCCTTGAGACCCTCGTAAAGCTCAAGATTCCAGTTATTGAACCACTCGCTAAGCTCGTGGCTCAATTTTGGAATCTTTCGCTTGCTCGGGTCTCAATATAAGCCCGAGAGTTAAACAACAACTTTGCCCCCTTGTATAATAAATAACTATTTAAACCTTTCGAGCTGACGAAATATTAAAAATTGTTCTTGTATTTTTTTCCCTTTGTTATAACGATACCCGACTATTATTGATGTCTCGTGTTATTAGCACGTGTTATTAAATTTGGGAACCTAATTGTGAATTGTATACTATTTTAAGAAATACTGTTGTGGATCAAAAACAATTTTGGTCATAATTTTAAAATACTAAAGCGAGCATTCCGGTCGGGGGTGGTAAAAACTTCGTAAAAACTTGCTCTTTTAGTACATAATTACCTAAGTATTCATAACGGTACCTATTCAAATATCATCAATAGTCTCCTAAACAGCAATTACGTATGTACGAACCGATGTTCTCAATCAATATCGCCATTCGCCACACCTGTTGCTAATCTACTTTTCATAAATACCTACTCCGTATTTTAATAAGGAGAAAGGTATACCTAATTAAGTGTAAAACAAAAACCTGTTTTTCTACTCCAGCACTTCTACCTGTCAATTAGATGACTGACAGCGATATTCAACAAGTAAAGGTAAATATAAGGTTGTGTATAGTACGCTCTTATGGATTTTCATACAATATATATATTTTTTGTTTCGTAATGTTCCACATTCTGCCGCCATTTGAGATTCTTTTTTTTTTATACTTTCGCTGCGTTAGAAAAACTAGTGTATGTAACAGCTCATAATTGATTCTTAAAGTTCAAGGGTCGATGTCATAATAAGGATCAGTGTTGCATAAACTACTTTTTCACTTCTCTTGCCCAAAAAGTTCGACTGTAAGTCGAGGCCAGGCGACATAAAATCGCTTTTTGTGCTCTAGAGCATAAAGTAAAATCGTAGGCGGCCGGCGCTCGCCGGAGGCCTCCGGCTGCCTGCGTGAGAACAACAGCGCCCAAGCATGGCAAGCATGAATATTTTATTTTCAACGATTTAAAGTGAAATAAAACCTAATATTTTCCTTACAATCGAAATGAAAAGGAGACTGTATACCTCAGGCATAAATACGCATTTTATCCTCCTCTACTATATTGGTTCTCGTTGCACTCGGACCAGTAAAAAGCCTCGGCTGAAATGGGTTACTGAATGCCCTTGATATACCTACAATCTACTGTTTTATGCTTATAGCATCACATCTAAAGGAGACATTTTTCTTTACGAAATTATAGTTTTTTCTTGCAATGCTGTTGACGAAATTGGTCTGCCAGAATTCAGTCCACCTAGTAACAGTGTGGTTAATTACGATAGTATTGGAGAAAGTAGGTCCCTCTAATCAAGACAAAGGTCCCGGAGGGTTTCAAGTAGTACCTTAAATACTCGCCCTTTCGGCAATGTACAGAGCTTCATGTAGATAGTAACTTTCAAAGTGACCAAATAGGTACATAATTATAATATGTATCGCAACAGACAGTTGCTGGAATAATGATATGTTTGCCTATTATATATATGTTTGCTTTTAGAATGTTTAATGTTTTTAGTTTGCTATTAGAATTCAAGTTATATACTCGTAATTGCGATTTTGACATTTCAGTAATATGTTAGATTTAAGTGCACTAGAAGGATTACTGTTAGATTTAAGTACTCTAAATACGTACCATTGCATGTTTTTTTTTTTTTTAATTTTATATTAGCTTCTTTCTAGAATAATTTTGCATGCCAGCTTCTGGTGGAATGTGTGTGACCATGATATATTTTTATAACATTCCTTTGTACCACATTTCAAAGCGAAATAAAGTGATTTGATTTGATTTGATTTGCCCCTCTGGTTGTCACTCTGGTGGTGGTTGGTGGTGGTAATTCATTAGTGTTATCAATAATAGAAACATATTTTTAAGTTACACTTAATTATGACCCCATAATTAATTTTTTAATAAAATTTTCAGCAGCAATGTACTATAAAAAATTTGATGCTGACAGTTGTCAACGAATGTTTAATAACGCGAGTGTGTTTGCATTACATTGCGGGCCGAATGATTTTCTATGGATAAAATTTTAATTGCAATTCCTTTTAAAAGCTACCTAATTACATTTGTTATGTCCTATACTAACCACCGTTAAGAGGTTCGCCCGTATTAGATTTACACACTGTATAGTGGGCATATGACATGTTCCTCAATTGAGATTTTGCTTTTTTCGCTATTTTAGCTGTCGTAGAAAAACTAGCGTATGTAACAGCTCATTGTTGATTCTTAAAACTCTCGGGTCTACTACTTGAACCCTTATTATATCACTGTTGCATACACTACTATTAATGTTCTGTATAAAGGCACATATTTCATGAACATTAGACCGAGGTCAACAATTTGGGGAGTAACAAGACGAGTTATTTTAGTGTTATGTAATTATTATTATTTATTTATTATTATTATTTATTTACCATGTCACCTATACCGGTACTATGAGTTGTTGTAGAATGACAATCGCTAGCGACTGTGCGATTCGAAAGTATCATATAATTTAAACTTTCGTGAGTCATACTGATATTAAATTGCAACGGTTAACACTCACGTATTTTTAACACAATAGGCGTGACATGTTTCGATTGCATCGGGCAGTCATCGTCGGACAGACAGCATTCAATATTTGCATCTTGCTCTTTCTGAACGGGTGAGAGCGAATTGCAAATGCTTTCTAAACTCATGGTAAGCACTCTTGTGATCGTGCCACTGTCAATTTACCTTATTCTTATTTGAATTTGGAACTCTGCGGAATATGCGTTCTATATGTACTGTCAGAATAAGTACGACATCTCAACAGCGGCCCTCAAAAATGATGAACATGTTTTTGACAAATATTCTGCCTTATTTTTCCCTCCGGAATTCCCGGAATGCATGCATCTAACAAGCCTCGAGATGGTTTAGAAATAATGGTGAAAACATCCAGGAAAACTTCCATATTGAATTGTTTTTCAAATTGTCTTTTCAATCCATATTTTTCCTGCTATATCAAAAGATGTCCTTATGCTCGCCGGTTGTTGACAATACCTACGATATTCTCATTTGTTTATATGTCCAGTTCAGTGGGTGGAACATCAAAGGGTCAGTAGACGTCTCATTATGTTCTCCAGTCCCCTCGGGTCAGGGACACTTGCAAAGAAACCAATAACTGAAGGACTTATTTAGCAGTCTTATGGGCAGTTGCAGAGCATAATATAACAAAACGGTCTTCGCGGAGGTCTTGGGTTCGAATCCTGGTCACAGCATTTATTTGTGCGTGTATGTACGTTTGTGTATTTGTGTATGTTTGTTTGTGTTTGTGTTTGTGTATACCCTATTACATTGTATTGTAATGTTGTATGTATTTGTGTATTTACGTGTCTATCTATTATATAGTCGTCTAGTACCCACATCACAAGCCTTATTAAGCTTACTGCAGGACTAGGTCGATTTGTGTAAGATTGTCTTATCATATTTATTTATTTATAATACCGTTGCAGAGCAGCAGTACTACAGGTAACAGTAGTGATATTTTCTAATAGTGGTAAAATGCTTTCGACTTTTTAGAGTAGCTCATCTCGGACATAAACTTTCATAACGTAATAGATAATAACCATCTATAAAGCTCCATCAATCCAACCACTTTTATCGCCTAATTTAATAAATATCTTGATTATTATGGATGTGTGACAATTGACCCCCATCGTCACGGAGCTATTTGGTTGGATGATATAATAATTCAATAATATGTGGAAAAAATTCACATTGAATTGTCTTTCCATTTAGGCGGTGAGGTGACACGAAAGGTCCCTACTTAGTGTGCCATATTATTGTGAGGTATTCATTAATCCGGTGCCTGGCAGCTTTTCAACGGTCAGACCCCTGTAGGTTTCGCGGCTCTATAAGTTGCAAACCTACCTATTTCCATAGTTAGGTCTTAAATTAATTCCCTGTTTTATTTCCGACTATGCGGCGACTTTTTTTACCCCGTGAAGAATACTTATTTTACTCAAACTAAGTAATTAATAAAAATATCTACCCCTTTTGTTGTAGCGCAGCAGTACTCACATAAACTTCAATTTAAGTACCTAATAGTTAATAATCAACTTTATAGCTCCATCAACCCATATCCAGTTTATTACGTAATTTAATAAATATCTTGATCGTAATGGATGCATTGTCACAATTGACCCCCATCGTCACGGTGCTGTTTCATTGGCTGATTGATTGGCGTGGCCTGGTAATTAACTGCCCTTAGGCTGTGAATAGCGTTGACTAAACGGCTTGGCTTAATGAGTTTAGGTGGGCTTCTCTTTGGGGCGTACAATCACTATCGGATATATAATAGTGGCCAAGGTGATCAAAAATATCTGGACAAGCAAGCGCCTTGGCCACTCTGATTTATCTAATGGCTGTACATAGCAAAGAAATAAGGTATTTTGTATAAAAAAATATTCTCCTCTTTATACGTTGGTTAAATACCTAAATTATCTAAAGCAAACTACTTTGTTTTAAATCTGCGCGTCAGATGCTAAAGACAAACACTACAATATAGCTTGAAGACAGATTTTATGCCACAATAAATACATATACAATAAGTACATAACTTTATTTTATGGCCTAACTATTGTGTACTTCCAGTATGAACTCTCAAAGCAATAAAACAGAAAATACCTAGTACCTACACCATGGCGTCCCCCCGAAATGGTAAGTTTACCGAGTTTGTGTGATGGTGTCACTGCCGCAGGCTCCATACGGTTTATAGTAATATTAGTAGTAGTAGGTATTAGTCTAAATCTTTTAAACTGAGCTCGTAAACTCACAAAGGCTTTGTATTAAAACAAAAGCATTACTACTACACTATATAGTTGTAACAATGCAGGCAGCTGAGCTGAGCGGCACACGTTTTTCTCGGCCCAATACTCAAAAAGATGAATAGAGCATTTTTCTCATATTCAACAAGGGATAAAGTTGAAAATGCAAAATGCATGTAATATACTTCTAACTTTTTTTGTTAGTTTTCGTAACTTACGACAACAAAAGTTGGCGCTTACGAAAACAAAAGTTTACAAGCTTATGAGCTTGTAAGTCTTAATCTTTTAAACTGCAATTTAAAAGATTTAGACTATACTGAATTTAGTCAAAATAACTACTTCTGTTTATTACGTAGCGCTGTGAGATTCGCAACAACATGACACTATTTTAGAAACAAGGAAATCGCATGAAAATGAAAACGACCAGTAAATTCTCGCAGATATCGTCAATAAATGATAATAACCCTAAACGACGACCCAATAGTCGAACAACTAACCATTCACGATCCGATCTGTAATCTGTATGCGGACAACTTACACTGCTCCCTTTTCATTTCAGTACCTATATCTCGTTCGTAAATACGCATATTGACGAATACGCAGAATTACCATTCTAATTTAAGTTAATAATACGCATAATGAATAATATACACAAGTTGACTTAAGCTCGTCTTTTAAGATTTGATAAATAACGGTAGATTTTTCAATAATCTCAGCTATCTCTGGCAAAATATTAATGATAATGAAATAAATGAAGAAAATCAGAGAAATATAGTGTAGACGACGCTATAAACTGAATCTGAAATAACCTGAAACATAAAACTTAACTATTAATAAAGGATATGTATGCCAGCCGATAGCTAGCAGATACGAGTAGGTATGCCAATTTTTGAATCTCTTTGCTAAAAATCGCGCGACTTCAATTGCACGATTTATTTAATCTTAAGAAAACAAAGTACCGTAAACAAATGCGTATTACAATACGCATTCAGAATATTAGTGCAACTCTAAACGACCATTAGGTTGTTTTTGTAAATGGGGTAACCCTATAGGGGAGACGGGAGAGTCGGCTATATCGCACCGCCGGTAAAATCGTACCACCTCTAGATTTCCTGCTTAACAACCTATTTTGCTGGTTTATGGGACACCCAACACTCAACAGAGCTCCTATGTTATGTAATGGCAGTCCGTTCGGAATTATTTTCCTTTCAGATCGTTAATTTTATATTAGAATACTCAATTTAATATATAACCTAGCCAAGAAACCGAACTTTTATATGAATAAACAGTCACATGTTTGTCTACCTTCAGAAAAAAGATATCCACGTTTGAGTAAAAAGTGGTACGATATAACCGACTCTCCCCTACTAGTCAACAAAATGACTTGTCGAAAATGACTTGACATGTTTCCGACAACTTCATAACCATGACGCTGAGATTTTTGTCCAACATGGGTTTCCAACACATTGGAAGGGACACGGAAAAGCGAAATCTAACCTTACAAATTTTTCTGTCTTTTTGCGGAGGAACACGTTCACACAAACGCACTTCTCACACATTCACTCTTCACACACAAAAACCAATCTGTAACAACACTAACACATAGAAAATGCTACAAGTAACACATCTTTCACACTTCGTTCTATTCGCGTAATTTGAGCTTGTACTGACAGAGGGGAAACGATACGTATACCGACTACTGAGTGCGTAGCCAAGATGCCAATCGCTCACGCTCAGTCGCTCACGCTCAGTCGCTAACGAAACGCAACTGTCATTGTCACACTAATCCTTATAGTGAGTGAAGAGTGATAGAGATAGGTAGCTACGATACGTTATTAAGCGTGAGCGATTGGCATCTTGGCTACGCACGCTGGTGCTTGAAGGCTGGAATGTACTCGTGACGCCGGTATTTCACGTCGCTGCAATATACCACGAAAGACCGGTCTTGGAGAAGGTGTCTCGACCTAATGAATAAGGTCACGAAATGATCCGAATCATGCCGACCTATTTTCAAATTTGTTGACGTAACGCAACCCTATAGAACAGTGTTTTTCAAAGTGTGGGTCGCGACCCCCTAGGGGGTCGCAGAACCTCTGTTGGAAGGTGTCGCGACGACTCGCAAAGACTTAGTTAAAACCCACACGGATTACAATTAACGGCGGGCAGGGGGCCGTAAAATGTTTCTTTCATACCGAGGGAGGTCGCGACAGAGTTATACATGCTAAGGGGGTCACACCAGTTTTTTTAGACACTTTTATAGAAGCAGGCACTTTAATATCGTATGTCGTCACCACTGTAAGATATCGCAATAACGGCGACAAACGACGTGAATCTCGTCATCCCATAACCTGAATGAGCGACCCTGACGCTAAGGGACCGCGATAATATCTCGGCCCGTTCGGACTCCGACTTAGATTGCTATTGTAAAGTCCCGGATTTATTTCAAGGGGTTGCCATTCTATTGGACTGTAGGCATAAACGGTCCATTTTGATTCCGTGAGAGGTATTCGAATTTGACTATCTTCATTTGTTACGAAATTAATCTTTTATTCGTACGAGTAGGTACTAATTGAAATGAAGCCGAATCGAAAATTAATATTGTATATGTACCCAATGACATTTCGACGCAAATTACATCATTATATACACCGACGCGTTTGAATCCATTTTAAAATGTTTTATAAAATGATACGGTTTTGTAATCAATTTGATTTTTACATTTAAACTTTTGCTGTTTTTATATATACCTACGTAAGTATCTAAAATGGGAGTTTATACATTTGTGACTGTCTGTCCTCACCAATCTGGGAATACACACAAATACACACTGACACACCCACCCCCACACACACACACGAACGCACACAAACAGTAAATAAAAACCTATAATTTTTTAAATAACTAGATCTTGGTTAGTTTACTAATCTCTGATCGCGGAGCCCCTTAATAAAAGAGCCTTCAGACTCAATTTACCTACCGCCCTTGCATTTAGACGACAATATTAATACATATTTACATTTTAAATCCACAGAATTGCAATAAAATCCACAATACTCGAACAATTCTAACACTTATCATAACAAGTGGCTTTGACAAAGACATTTGCATACATCTTTAATCATTCCCATCATCATTACCATTTCATTAATATCCTCAAAGTAAGTATTTACATAAGAAATAGCCATTAAGCTTTAACGCTCCCAAATTAGCGGAAACAACTAAATAACGACAAATTATTTGTAAGAAAAGGACGTAAGTGACAAAGACTTTGTACGGAGAACGGACTTTTTTATGAATAGTTAAAGAAGCCCGTGATTAGAGACGTGACATTTCTGGGAAATTTAAGAAGAGAAAAATTCGCACGTGTAGCTTCTACGGCATGCTAAACTTTTTTAAGTAAACACAATAATTGTTAGGTATGTATGATATCGGTAATAATATATTATTCTCTAGAATATTCCCTATATTTCTTAGGTACGTTTATTTAGGTATGGAATTTGACAATTAACTCCGGGTAGGTAAGTTGACCGACCCTACAGCTTGGTGCAAGTGGCGCCTACAAACTGTACGTAGATCTGATGGTCAACTTGTTGCCCTAAAATTAACAATGAAGCAATGAAAAAAAGCCTTACGTTATCATATAAATATAGCCTGACAAGCCAAGGCAGCAGTCGATTTTTTATTTTATTTATGTGCTTCCCTTTTTTTTGGTATGAAAAAAATATGAAAGCATATAAATAAATAAAAAATGTACTGCAATTTCGGCTTGTCTGAGTAAGACGACACTGCACCAGATAGACAACAATTTACATGCGATGCTGTTTTTATTGCATCTGCATAAATAACTCTTAAAACAAAGGAACAATTTGACAGTTGAAAAGTTTTTGTTCCTATTGTATTTTGTTTAATATCCCATTTCTGGGAATCGATGGGTACCTTTGCGCCAGGGACGACTCGTGGGGGACTTTTTGACTAGGCTTAAGATAATCTTAAGTTTTATTTTTACTATTTTATGTTGACATGTATTCTTAATCAATAAATATAATTTTAATATTTGACCCTTATTGTTAAGACAATAAATTTGTAATTTATTTCTGGGAATAATTCCCGGTAAGTAGAATATTCCCGTAGCACATCACTACTCGCTCACGATTACAATAAAAGAAAAACTTTCCCGAAACTTCGCGAACGTTCCGGAATCTCGGAAGGACGCGAAAGGGAAACATGTAATTGCCTCGCGCGGGAAAGGGACGGAGGACATTAATGTCTCCAGTTTTGTACACGTGACGCTTTTTTATTTCAGGGAACTGCTGATTGTCTTTACTTGAATTGGGGTTTCTTGGAAACCAACTGATTTCTAAGAAACACCAATTCAAATAAAGACAATCAGCCGTTCGTTGGATTAGCTCTTAACTGTAATGAAAAGCGCGTCACTTTAATTAATTAAGATTCTCGTGAGGTATTTGGAGTGTTAATTGTAGGTATAGTCAGGGATATTCATTTGTGACCAAGTTTAGGTTGACAGTTCTGTCAAACTGGTTTGAAATTCAGAGGAAAATTTTGCGTAATTGGTCACATTAAAACCGAAACCGTACTATAATGGTCAGTTATAACATTCATCAATAATGGTTCTGAACTAAGTTATGGTCTCAACTAAGAGTGACACAAGTAAAACAAGAAATAATCCGTATCGACACGGAAATATTCACGAAAAACCTTTTTTTCTCCGAAATTTAAGAAACAACAAATGCTCAAATTTGGATCAAACACAAAACGATGTTCTGATTCTTTCCGGTGGACTATTCAAAAGTAAGGCCTATAAAGCTTGATTTTCTTATTTAAGCCTTACCTTAATTAAGGGGAACTCCATTTATATTGCATTGTATGATAAAAATCATTACTACATGTCCACAAGCTGTTAACTGTTGACCACAGGAAAGAAAAAGTGTGTGTCACCTGAACTGTAGAGCCGATCTTTTTGTGGCCAATAGTTTACAGCATGTCATGATTTTTATCATACAATTTAATAAAATGATAGTATTTTTGTGATTATGGGTTCAATAAGAAAATCAACCTTCATAGCTCTTAACTTTTGAAACATCCACCGGAGAGATTCAGAACCTCGTTTTATGTTTGACCTATTTAGTATACTCGTAGCACTCACTAATAACAAAGCACACCATCAGTAAGGTAAAGGTATAATAAGAGAGGTTGCATATCGTTTAGTGTGGTAGGGCACAGCACAACGAATGTCGTCTCGCTCAAATCTGGAGCAGAGCCCATCTGGGGAAGTACCTCCACCTTACAGAACCGCAGTTTAATAACACTAGACCCTACTCATAGTGTTGTGTTTCTGTTGATGAGTAAGGTCGCCAGAGCTCCAAGAGGATTCACTGTGTTGACAGCTGCGGAACCACGGAGCAAAGCGAATCCTCCTTTTTTTAAAAGGGTCGGCAACGCGCATGTAACACCTCTGGTGTTGCAGGCGACCATAGGCTACGGTGACCGCTTACCATCAGGCGGGCCGTATGCTTGTTTGTCACCGTCGTACTATAAAAAAACTAGCGCTTACGCCAAATCTTTGGATTAGTTACCCAAGTGAACCCCAGGATCCCAGAGCCGTGGCATAAGCCGAAAAAAGAAGAAGAGGCTACTGCTTCATTTACCTTTTCGTTTTTATTTATGACAACCTTCTCACGGGCACCAATTATCCTCATAATCCCCGTTTGTGTCCCAAATGGAGTGCCAAATATTTCACCCTGTATTAACCCTTAAACGAATTAGTGTAATTAATAATCATTATTAAAATTTGGCACATCTGCAGGTAATTATTAAATTCCGATGAGGGATGTGAAATGTTTAATCATAATCCTGTTGGTTAATGGATCATTAACTGTGTAATCATATTAGTCATCGCTTATTAGGGTTCCGTGCTGGAGTGACAAATGGAACCCTATTACTGGGCCTGCGCTGTTTGTCGTTAGTCCGTCTGTCAGCATGCTCTATATCTAGAACCGTAATAATTTGACTGTGTTTAAGTAACATTTTCGAAACGATTGTTTTTGTTTTTCTGTTCCCAACTTTAAATCAAAGAATAAAAATAATTATAGTTTATGCGAGTGTATAATTATGTACATAATGAAGGGCATTACAACATGAGTGTGAGCCGAAGGCAAGTTTCATAATAATATCACACGAACGTTTTAATGCTTAATTGTGTATAGTTTCATACACTACTTTATCTGCACACACATCATAACTGCCATAAGATTTCAATTATTAAGATTAAGGGTTCAATTGATTGCTTATGATATTTGCGTAGATAAAACATAATGTAGGTGGTAACCATGCATAAACCTGACCTTTTAGCAATTTCTAGGATATGTACACAACTAGCTACCTATTTTCACTAGGTAAGAAAGAATAAAATTGCAAAAAAAATGTTATTGTTAATGTGGCCCTGATCCAGTGTCCCATAGAAGCGGCAAGCAAGGCGGCAGCAGAGGCGCGGGTCACGATTGGGTGGTCAGTCGTCAGGGTAAGGGCACTTGAGTCTGAGGTACTCAGGTGCTTTAATTGCCTGGGCCATGGCCATACCAGGGCACAAACAAACAACAAAAACACAATTCATTGTCCTCCACTCCTTTTTTAGCTGTCATATTAGGAACAGATAAACGCCAGTTCTAAAACCGCTAAATACAGAAAGTATCCTCAAATTAAGAAAAATCTCAAAAATAGTGATTTCAAAAGCAAAACCTCAATACTCGTACGAATACTCAGTAACCTAGCTAACCCCAGGACATAATCAACTCCTTATTTATATTCTCCCCTTCATAATGAGAAGAATTTTATATTTATCACAAACAAGCCGCCCCCTGCCGTTGTCACTCAAGGGTGATTAAAATATAATTACTCTAACGTACTCCCGAACGGGATTGTATTAATTATGTTCACGGTACGAGCGTCTCTTGATGACAGGGTTTTATTTTAAATCCTATTGTTGGTAAACATTTACTCAAATTCGTATGCCTTTTTATGGTTCCGTACTTTAAAAAAAACTGAACCCTTATGGGATCACTTTGTTGCGCGTCCGTCTGTCGGTCAGAATCCTTTATCTCGGAAACGCGTATAGGTAATTTGATCACATACACAGGTTTTGCTGTCCCTTAAAGTTGTAAAGAAAACAAAAATTTACGTCAACTCAATCAAAAGATACGGCCGTTGATGTCGCATTTCCTGTACATTTTGCAATGGGGATCAAAATGTAAAGGATACTTCCCGTTGATCTAGAATCACGAATGTAACACCAGTACAGGAAAAAATCCTAAAACCATATAATTCCCGCACACTGAGAGTTCCGTGCTACTATTTTTATACCTTGGTCTAGGTCGTAAAGGGGGGACGGAGCATCCAGAGTAGGGAAAGATTTTTTCTAATTCTGCTTTTTCATTAGGTTAGATTATACTACACGCATTACTGTGTGGCGACAGGAGTCATCGTGCTATCTTTTTCAAGCTTGCCTAGCCCTAGTTAGACTAAAGAGATAGCGTTATGAACTTATGATTCCGGGACGGGAGACGCCGGGGCGGGGTCGATGTGTTAATTCTTACAGAGAGTGTCACGTGATAGAGGTCCAGTTTTCTATAGAAATTGTCATCGTCCCGGCCCGTTCTGTTCTAGTTAGCAGAGGGAATCAAGGGTGCGTCCATAAGCTAAAGCGTCCGCTTACCATTAATCATATCGGATGCTTGTTTACCTAATGAAAAGCTATTTGCGCTTTCGCTAGCAGAAAAAAAAGTATTTGTGAAATGTTACATGACTTTTAAAAAAGTGGTTTGCTCACGATTTCGGTATTGATCAAACACAAATAAAAGAGGCATGTGCCCCTTTCTTCCTGTTGCGCTGAGAAATTAAAAAGTGAATATGTCAAAACTAACACGTTGACAGATGCGGGTTCGATTCCCCGGGTGGCTAATGACAATGACACGCTTGTCATTTGGGGATCGAGATACAAATTTATGTTAGTAGTAAAAAGCGGTCGGGGTAAAAACTCAAGGAGTTTGCCGTAGGAATCAAATTATTATGTTATGGTGACAATATATTTTGATTGTACCTATGTAGTAGGCGCTAGCAAGCTTCTACAGATCATGAAATAAAATCTGGACGTATAGTTACTCTCTTGTCTCCTTGTTTTTTAAAGCTTGAGCAATGATAAAAAAAATAAAAAAAAAAAAAAAAAAACAAAAAGTAGGTACGACACAGATATTGGTAATGATTGGTAATGGTTATGATATATTATTGTAATTCTGACTTAAGAAAACTTTCAAAAAACAAAAAAACAATCGAGTACGTTTGTATGGGAAATCACCTGTCCTGTTGCCTCTTAAATACGATTCTTTTTTTTTTTACAAAAAAAAGAAAGCCGACTTCAAAAAGGGAAAAATAAATTGTTCCTTATTATATGCGCTACCAATACCAACTGATACGTTTGGAGTCGGTGCCAAGCCAAATCGTTATTCAATGCAGTATCGTTGGGAAATGCACCGACTTCAACCGATAAGTATGAGTGTCGGATACTCGATACATGTTTGCAAATCAGGGTACAGCTTTCAAGACGTTTCGATAGCCGGACTTTCTGGGCCACAGATTACTTGCACACATTTGGCGTTCCCATACTAGTTAAACATAAGACCGAAAGCGTTTTGCGACGTGATATTTGCAAACATTAATTAATACGACTCGAGTTGTAGATGTGAGTGTAAAAACCGCAAAGTTAAAGTGGGACTGGGCTGGGCACGTCTGCCGTATGCACCCGGAGAGGTGGGCCAAGCTGGCTACGGAATGGGACCCACGGGACAACGCAACCGGCGTAGGCCGAGGAAGAGGCAGACCGAAAAGACGATGGCGAGACGATCTGGAGGCATTCTGCGCAGATTGGTGGGAAACTGCTAAGAATAGGACCGAATGGAAGAGACGAGGGGAGGCCTTTGCCCAGCAGTGGGACACTTAATAGGCTATTAAAAATAATAATAATAATAATAAGGTAATTTTTAAATCTCTTTATCTTTATGTTTCTCACAATGCTTTTTCTGCCTAGTAATGAACAAAAAACATTTTTTTTTAAATTATTTTAAGTATTTACTAGCCTCCGAGCTACCTACGCATGCGAATCTCAACACCGTTTTGACTCGTATAGGTGGCTCTATACGAGTCAAAACGGTGTTGAGATTGTACTAACCCAATTAAAACAAAACCCACGTAAAACATATAAGCCGGAATTAAGCGTTTATACCCGGGTATAAATGTTTATTTCATATAAAATTTTCCAGTTAACACCAGGTTAGCCAACTAACACGGAGTAACGCGGGTGCTGCTAATTAATTGAATTTTACAAAAACCCTTTTTTAGTAAAGATGTACATCATTTGAAAATTATGTCCCACATTGCAACATTTTAACTTTGACGCTGTAAAAAAAGAAGAAGAAAGAAAAACAATGAAAAAACCCATTAATTCCTCACAAGAAACTTTACTATCGCAATTTTTGTGTGAAGAAAAACGACAGCAAAAAGAATATTGAACCAGGTAGCCATGGGATATTTCGGTATAAAGAGGCTTTTTGAGAGTTCAAGGAATCTTTCTTAGGTCATCGTTTTGCATATCTTCGTAAAGTCTTCATAATGTGGAGTCTGTTTGTACTTAGTCCATGATCCGAACTATCGAATTCGAGCATCCGCAGCGTAAGAGACGTCTTGTTTTGAATTTAGAAGTATCACGTTACCAGCCGTGCATGTTCTATGTCATTACTGAGCCAGGCAAAAATAGGCTCTAAGACTTTGGAATAAGGTCCACGTTTAACATTTTGATATTATGAGCTCTTGTCCAAACAAATAGTATATGAAATTTAAAACGGGACTTATGTGTTTGAATGAAACGAGTTATAATCGATGATATAAGTAAACTTAGAAGTACTTCAGAGGCCACAGTGGTCAAATTGTTATCAATATGACGTCTAGATCTCAGTATTGATAACAACCAGGTACACACGTGTTCATAATTGCATCGGCAATTTATGAATGAATTCATTCATAAACTGCCCATGCAATTCTGAACGCTATAGTACCTGATATTCATATTATACATATTTCCTTCAATCAATTAATATTAAGTAAATAATTTAATGTCTTGTAAGCTTATCTTTAAAATTTGTTAAATAAAGTACTTTACACCCCAATTACTTGTAGTAAAATGAGTTCACTGCATTCTCTGGCACGTATCCAAACAAGCAAGTTTGTTTCATTATTAGTTACTAAACTATCTTTAAGTTAAAGCTAGCATCTCCGCTTTTAGCTCTCGCCACACTAATTACAACAAGTTGTAAGTATGTGTAGCGTTCAGGCAAAAGGGTACATGTTTCCGGCGATTCAATTAAGCAATACTGCCGTAAAGTGTCACTCAAAAATCAACCTTCTCGACAGCTGGGAATGTGGCTCTTTTTGCATGAAACCGCACCTTATCCTAAATATAGTGTGACAACGTTAATCCCACTTTGATTCTTAACACACTGTAATTCGGTCTAAAGTAGGTTAGAGCGTGAACTTTCTTTTTATATTCAG
Source organism: Lathronympha strigana (assembly GCA_949128165.1). Classification (NCBI taxonomy): domain Eukaryota; kingdom Metazoa; phylum Arthropoda; class Insecta; order Lepidoptera; family Tortricidae; genus Lathronympha; species Lathronympha strigana. The sequence continues at coordinate 4,271,765 of OX421907.1, read as the reverse complement.
TAGGTACTTATCCTCGATATAGTCCACAGAGAAGGTCACACTCAATTAGGCGGAGCGTGCTTTAGACGGCTTTGTGCTATTTATAACAAGGTTCAAGATCAAATGACAAGAAACGGTGACGAGGGGCAAATTGATTGCGACCACATGAAAGGTGATTCAGGACTTTCTCCTTTGGATATTCCAATCGTTTTCCGAGCTCAAAACCGTAACCAAAATGGTATTTGTGGAAATTGTTAAGCGCTTAGTAAAATGCTGTATAAAATGTCACACTGGTGAACTTGTCCCAATTGGCAGAAGCCATTTTATTAAAAAAACTGTTACTTGGTTTTCTAGATTCGGTGCCGTTTGATGGCGTTGGGAGAAAAACATTTTCAATGAATTTTCACGAAGTTCTGCCATGCGTCATATTCTTCCAACGATTATCAGCTAGTGACCAGTATCGGTACCATGAGTTGCTCTCGCTATCGAATCGATATCTACTGCGCGATTCGAAAGGAGGTATATCTTGTTCAGTCTGAATTGGGCGGAACGAGTTGCAAATACTTTCGAAGCGCGCAGTCGCTATCGACTTGTGTCTACTTAAAACTCATGGTAAACGCTCAGATTGTTGGAGTACGGCTCGGGACTCTGAAGCATTGACTTACTAGACGTCATCCCAAAGAACATCTCCTCCCAGAGATGCGGCTCTTCAAGTCTCTTGAGACATTACCTATTCTGTTTTTTTGTTTAAATATGTTGTTATAGCGGCAACAAAAATACATCATCTGTGAAAATGTCAACTGTCTAACTATTACGTTTCATGAGATTACATACAGCCTGGTGATAGACGGACGGACGGATGGATCTCGTTTTCCCCTTCGGGTACGGAACCCAGAAAAGACAGATGCTGACTAAACTATACGCCAAGGATTCAAACTTTACTGTCTATTGAGAAATTCAAACTTGCGATTGCTCGGTGAGCGCTTAGAACTCAGCAATTGGTGAGATGCCAATTATGCGCTTGCGCAGAAAAGTGTCAGTTTAAGGATTTAGTAGAGCCATACAGTAGCAGTTAAGAAGCCTTGTTACTGTTTCGGACCCTCTTTTTAAGACTTCGCTGTCCGTCTGTCGGTCACCAGTGTATCTCATGAACCGTTATAGTTAGACAGTTAAAAATTCTAACAAATGTATTTCTGTTTCCGCTCTAACAAGGAATACTAAAAAAACAGAATAAAAATATTTAAGGTGGCTTCCATACAACAAACGTGTTTTTTTGGCGTTTTTATAGATAACGGAACTCGCACTTAGCCGGTTTTTTTTTCCTTTTCAGTTAAAGCGCAAAACATCTAGACCGACTTACCTATGACTCCATATCGAGCGAAGGTTATGTTTAATTTGAGTTATCAGGTGAACTTTTTCTCGCTCTATCCGTCTAAGCTAAAGAGAGAACTTACTTATCAGTTCTCATTTTTTTCACGACTGCTTTTATATTCTGAAAACTGCAAATAAGCCATTACGGAGCCATCTGTGATAAATGATTAATAGAGAAATGATGACTTACCGACTTACCTATGACTCCATATCGAGCGAAGGTTATGATTAATTTGAGTTATCAAGTGACCTTTTTCTAGCTCTACCCGTCTAAGCTAAAGAGAGAACCTACTAGTCCTATCAGTTCTACGATAATCATGTTAGGTTTTAACAACATCACTAGTTCTGGACCTTTTCTTTGGCAAAAATCATTCTCACAGCCTAAGTCACGACGGTTTTTATATTCAGAAAACTGAAAATTACCATTACGGAGCATTCCCGGATAAATTATGAATTCATTTTCTCAGGAAATAATGATTAAAATTACATCCCGCCATTCCAAAGTTTTTAATAAGTTGGACTTAGACTTTGACTTTCCCTTCAGACTAACAGATTTTATAACAATTTTCAATTCCACAAATGAAGGAATAACATTTAACCTAATTATAAAGTCTGCCAGTTTGAATCTTCAAAGGACAATTAAATCCAACGTTTTGCAGCACATCACTTGAGTTAGCAAGTAGCTCATCATTGCAGGGTTAAAATAATGTAAAAGTTAACAGAAGTTTTAATGCACGCCGAGAATGGCACAGTTCAGTTTGAGAAACAGTATTTTGACACAAAACACGGCTTAAATAAAACATGCGACTGCACTGCAGATTTATATAGTGCCAGATAGGTACTTACATGATTTCCAGAAAATGGTCGCCAAATGGTTTTAAATAGGTACCTACCTAATTTATTTTCTACGTACTCGTAACAGACATAATGATGTGTAACAAGTGACCGAATTGAATAATGATTTTTAAAGTCAGATCAGACAAACATTCCAAATCAAAAAATAGAAAATGTAGACGCTGGAACCAGTGCTCTATTTAAACACGGAATTAGAAAAACACAAATATTACTAATGATACAAACTTAAATTAACTAAATTAAAAACATAGTATTTAAATTAAGCTAAATAAAAGAAGAACCTAAAAAAGACATTTTCATATACGAAACTTTCTCAGACATAAAAAAGCGCGAAATATGTTAAGTAGAAACATGCCTCGCTTCTAAACGAAGAGGTTTCCCAAAAGCCTGACCAACGAAGTCTTTATACTGTGTACATTAACATCACCGTGCCCAAAACTAGAGTACGTCCAAGATTAATGTCCTGTTTCTTGGTGCTGCGAGTTTGACAGTTGTTAAGGTTTTAAAGAGAAATTAAGAACTGCGTCTATATTTATGCGGAGAAACGAGATAGCGAAAAAGTTTCGCCTCAGTGCTCGCTTAGGTTCTTTTTGTTTGACCGACTGAATACAATGCTAAGTCGATTTGCAGTCTGCAGTCTTAGAAACTGGTTGTTGTTATTTAAAGTATAAGTAATCTGTATTAATAAGACTTCTTCTTTCTAGCTCTTTGCCGGCCTCTGCCAGGCTGAGTTTACTATCCTGCTTTCTCTCCATCATCTTCACCATCATCATCATTATCAGCCAAAAGACATCCATTGCTGAGCATAGACCTCCCCCAGAGAATGTCATCAGTCTATCTTGTGGGGGGTCTTCCCACGCTCCGTCGATCGGTGCATGGTCGCTAACGCCGGCCACCAGATCTCCGGGCAATATGTCCAGCCCACTCCCACTTCAGTTTGGCGATTCTTTAAGCTACGTCGGTGACTTTTGTTTTGGGGGGTCTCGTCATTTCTAAGAGCATGCAGAGAAACTTCGAGCATCCCTGACCCCGTCAGTACCCTGGTCGCTACCAAAGCCAGAGCACCGGGGGACGCCGGAACCTCGATTGATGCCATAATCGCCACGGTTCGTAAGCGGATTGGTGATCGCAGTCGGATAATATATAAAGGAGGTTCGCTTTCCAACAAAGCTAAATTAAATATTAAAAGCCCCGACGTAATTATCACGGTGCCATCTTTTGATAAGAAATATGTATAGCTAACCACCGTAACCATCGCTGAAAAATGGTAGCCAAATCAAATTTCTTTTTTTCACTTCTACTGATCTTAATGTTTCAATATACTTTTACCAATGTCATACGAGGCCAAATAAGGCACCAGAAAGGACAAATTCAAAGCGAGCATGAAATAACTGTTTGTTACCAATGGCCCGGCACAAAAAAGGTTAGAATCCTGCTCCGGATTATGTCAATTTCGCAAAATGATAAAAATGAAAACGTTCGCAATAACCGTTGGCTCTAGAGGAACGCTCTTAACCCGACAAAAGCTACATTTGTTTCAAAATCGAATCTAACTCCGCAAAAAGCTAGTGTACTTATTTGAAATAGTTTCCCGGCAATAACTTATCCATTATCAGCTTTATGGGCCGGCAATAAAACGGTTTCTTCGGCAACAATCGCTTTGGATAAATCATAGCCGTGCGATTTCGAACGTTTTTATCGATGTTTTACGCTTGGCAGTTTAAGTTTGTGTTGGTTCTTTGTTACCTGTTGGGTCACTGCATGGGCAAGATTTATGTGGCAGTTCGTGCCTCGTGGTGAAAATATTGTGACGACGGACGAGCGGCTTTATATTGTTGCTACCTTCGCGTCACAGTCAACGCTCCAACAGTCAACGCTCCAACACCCTTTCCGACGATTATTTCCCGACGCAATCGAAACATGTCACGGCAATTTTGATAAAAATTGATGAGTATAAATTGTGGGAGGTACGAAGTGGTTTATAAATGAGACTCCTAGACTGTACAATGGTTTGTTTGTATCAGACAGCTAGGTAGATTTGATACGTAAATACGTATAAGCTACCGTCTGTCTGTGTTTGTCTTGCTGTCTGACCTTTAAAAGACTTTTAAACAAAAGAGCCGTTTGGAATATTCGCATAATTTATGCATGAGGATCGAGGATTGCTTCGTAAACAACAGTCTGTAAAAAAGGTTTGTTTTAGGTTTGTGGACTTTAAAGAGTATTAAGCTTAATGGTATGACTGGCTCTACTGGAACTATTTATGAAGTGCCACATAATTCTTATATGCATTAATTAATTGCATATATTGTAAATTTATTTAAGTTGAAAATTAATAAATAATTTTTATAACTATTAAAATATAAAAAAAATTCTTATATGTAGTTATTACTATCCTCTTTTTTAACCCGAGTTGTGACCTTATGACCGAAGTACAGGTCAGTTAACCGATGGTACGTACCTATGTTGCCTGTCGAAGCCCAGTGGCGCCCTCAATGAATTTCTAATCCAATGTTGTACGATATATAGAACGATACCTAAAGGACGTAACGTTTTAACGTTAATCGTATATGGGCACTTCCTTTCAACACGCCTGAAAGTAGTCTACGCGATTTAGTACTTTCCTTTCATAAATACCATTATCGATACCGAGTGTGTCGCAACTCTCGCATTTCGTCTGCCCAGTGCATTGGAAAGTATTTCCCTTGTTATTGGAAAAGTTGAGGGCAGTTCGGTCTTTGCTCAGAATGCTTTGCAGGTGAATGCGCGGGTTTGCTGCAATAGGATTGTTTGTTAGTTTGCTTTCTAGTTTATGTTCGATGTTTAGAATAAATGTTTCCGACGTTGTGGAATTACCACATTTACTTACGTTATATTATAAATATATATTAGTATTATACCGATATCTAATAAAGAATATTGGGGTTCTCGCAAAAAATACAGGTTGGCCAAGTAAGAGGTATATATTTAATTTTTAAATTTGACTTTATACAATTTTAATATTTGATAGTTTTTTTTAAACATCTTATTGAGGGATGGCTGTTTCGCACGAAACACAATTTCACAAGAAAAAGACTCCAAATTAATAATCAAATGTTTCAATGTTTCAAGGCCTGGATAATCAAAAATACAGCCAATTTTGATGAGATTTTCGCGGCTAACAGAAATTTTTGCCTTTGGAGTTTTTTTGTTTGGGAATAGAGGTTTGTCTTTGTGACCAACCGATACATTTGAAACACTTAAAAATTGGTTTCTGAGACAAATGTAATGCAATAATGCCGAAATTGTGAGAAAATTGACTGAATTGATTGAATGATTACATTTCCCGTTGTGCTGTAATGTAAGTAGACATTTCCTACTCATTAAGTACATTTATTGTTAAATGCGAAATTGCCATCCCTCAATAACATATGTTTGAATAAATAGGCACTTTATAATTTAAAAAATTTCATAACGATAAATTAAAAAACATGTACCTATACCTATTATTTGGCCACTCTCTATTATGCATTTTATATTATCTCGAACGATTTAAAAAAAACAATTTTTCTACTCCAGCACTTCTATGTGTCAATTAGATGACTGACAGCGATATTTAAAAAGTAACCATTATAATGTTGTCTGTGGTATTCCATAAGAACACTGCTCCTATGAATTTTCATACATTTATATTAGCACTGTTGTTGTTTTTTTTTAATTTCCATAGTGGGCACAACATCTTCCCTATTCTGCCACGTTTCTATATTTTGCTTTTTACGCTATTTTAGCTGTCGTAGAAAAACTAGGGTATGCAACAGCTCATAATTGGTTCTTAAACTCTCGGGTCTATTATTACAAAACTCGGCTTCGCCTCGTTTTGTAACGGCGACCCTCAAGTTTTAAGAACCCTTATTATATCACTGTTGCATAAACTACTATTATAGGTCATTGTAAAAAGTTGTTTCTTTCATCAAAAGTAGGTAGTTAATTTCATAAAAAGTAGTTCATTTCAAAAATGACATTAATGTATGTTATAATATGTTCAAAACAATATACCTACATATTGGTTATTTTCATTTATTTCAGAAACTAAGTAGGTACAAAACCTTACAATACTTGACTGAATTGTTTCATTCTTTTCAGTTCTGTTTTTATGCAGTCGGGTTTTTTTTTTTATTTTAAGTTATTTACTTTATGTATCACTAAATTAGGTTAACAATTTTCAATCATATTCGCGATAATGTAGCAGTCTGAGGCATTAGTTTTTCTATTTTACTGTCAGTTTGTTTTATTTATTTATTTATTTACTTTATTAGAAAAACCATAATAATATGGTTTACAACATAACAGTTTGCCGCCAATTCACTGTAAGACTACTTAAAATATAATATAATAATGATGATGTATGATGATGTATAATTTAATAATACCCTTGCAAGAAGTACCCTAATAATTAAGGTTTCAATTTGAAGGACTCGTCAAAAAATAAATCGCAGTCTAGTCCAAGATTTAAAGTTTGTTCAGCAGTACACGTACTGTCGCGTTTAAAATTGCACGTACAGTTTATGAATGAATTCATTCATAAATGACCAATGCACTTTTGAACGCCTGTGTACGTGTAAAATAGGGGTGAATTGGTGAGCTAACGTGCGGAAGGTCTTCTCACGAGTTCTCAGCAAGGAGACGATGGTTTAGGCTAAGCAATTTCTTGTCGGGAACGAATAAGCTAAAAGTCCCTAGGTAAGTAATTCAGAGCAGTCCCATTCGCCCCTTAGAATCAGACATGTACTGAAGTGTCTGCCGAAGACCTTGAAAAATTAAAGGGGGTCTTAAACGTTTCAATCACAACAGCGATTTGGCCACTCTGACAACCGAAAAAACTGACAGTATGTTGCTTGTGCTCTCCTAGCTCCTTGGAGCATCTTGCAAAACATTGGTTTCTCACCCGGAATGTAACCATTTTCCATGATTTTAAATATAAAACTTCTGCGCACACTGCATCATCACAGCGCGTCTCACTCATGATTATGGGACGTGGGCCGTTCCGAAAAATGTCGAGCTATTTTTGACTTTATTGACGTGAGTAACCCGATATAACCATATTAATTTTCCATGATCTCCATGATAGCGTTAAGCGAGTATTGCCCTTTCCTTTTTGCATAATCCAAATTTCAAGCACTTAATCAACGTTACGCAACGGACGAATAACCTCTCAATCCCCCCTTTTTCACTCGTCAGTGGTTTGTATCACCGCCATTAATTTTAAAACCGTAACGTTCCTAAGGATAATGAACGGCGACGTTGAGCAAATTTCGGGGGAGTATTAGATAACAGCCCTTGAGGCCTTGTAACGCGACAGTTAATTCGTCTCTTTCACTCTGCAAGAGCAGTAGGAGGGAGTGAGGGGGAAAGTATCATTGAAAATTGGAATAGACACCCCGGGGTAGAGTATGGTGAAACCTTCATTGGTTAATGGTAATTTGCAAATCTTGCTAAAACCATCGCTACAGGTAGGTACTACAATTAATATTTATGAATTTCGATAAACCAAGGAAAATTTTCAATGTAATGTGTCTTACAAGGAAGGGTACCCAACTGTCCGGCTCCGATTTGATTGATTTTTATGTATGTTATAGAGTAGTCAAAAATAGCTGACACGTCCTTTTTTTTGCTGCCCGATTTCAACCTGTTGGGAGAAATGTTCCTCCAAAATACGGAAAAGTGACGAAATCCTCTAACTTCTGTAGAGAGTTTTGTTCAAGCAAACTGAGTTGTTATTACTAGTTTTGATCGGGATCGGGCAATGTGGAAGAGAATTGAAGAAACGTATGCCCAACAGTGGGCGTATAGACGCTGAAGAAGAAGAGGAGAAGAGAGAGTTCTTTAATGAAAAGGGTAATGTGGCTAATTCCATCATAGGGATTGTTCAGACAGATTACGCAGCTGCTGACTCGCTCGATGGACTCAGATAGCCTGCTACTTATCATTGTGGTTACCATGAGTTGCACGCAACTGTATTCGATAGCGACTGCGGCGCTCGAAAGTATGTCCGTCTCGATCTTGTCAGAGTAATGGTAGGAGCGAGACGGACTTATCCCCGAACGCCGTAGTCGCTATAGAATACGGCCACTTACAACTCATGGTAAGCACAGAACTGAGTCGGCAGCTTTTTTTGAACCTGGCAAGGGCTCCATGCACTGAGCTTTGGAGCGTACGGACTGTGGATGGTAAAATCCAGGACCCTTCCGTGACACGATATTTACTACTCTGGAATACTCCTACTGAGTTTGCGCTCCAGAGAGATCGGACCGAGTCCAACCAAATCTGAGGTGTGTAGGAAATCGAGCTACTGAGAGTTTTATTGCTGGTTCGCGACCCCTAACCTAGCCGAGAAGATTCCAGTAAGAAACTCAGCTAGGTCCGATCGCGGTCGGATTGATGCTATCAGGTACGCGACGGTACCGGGTCGATAACGGACTGAATGCGTCTATGTCGCGAGGTGGACTGAGTCGTCAGCGCTGCGTGCTGTGCCTATATTCAACGCAGACGGGCATTTAACAAAACTAGCTACATTTACCTATCGTACTTGCAATTTTCCTTAACGAAATTCATCTTAAAAGGATATTCGTAAGTACATAAACAATAACGCCAATAACAAATGAGATAATCTGTAGCTACGGAACAACATTATTGTCTCTCAAGATAAATGTCTCGGCAATTTGGTGGATTCATTTAACGCTAATCGTACTGGCGGTTTTGGGCCCAAACGATGGCTGAGAGCGGTATACAAGGTTTTTTTTTTTTTTTTTTTTTTTATTCTCAAAAAAAAGTTTTGTACAATAACATATAATCATAAATTCGCCAAACATTAAGTTTAACGGCGACTGTTGCACTCACTTTTTGTATTTGTACATATCTATTAGTCCTATATTCTTATCTAAACCCACTTACCTACCTTACAATTTTTTAATGATACTGCAGGTTTGAACTATGTATTTACTAATTTGAACACTGTTCCTCTTGACCTACGGTATACATTAACATTACTATTTCTATGAAAACAGTTTGTCACACAATCCAAACTACTGATTTAGGTTTATTATTATGTTATATATAAACTAGCCCAAGTGACATCTATAAGTATATATATAAATAAATGTATATGTATACATACATTTATATACATACACAATAGTGTCTCGGTGAGCGAGCAAAAAAAGTCTGACTACAGTCATATAGATCATTCGTAAGCAGTTGCGTTTTATGTTCCTTTACTGAATATGGTAACTAATTATTTTGCACCTTGGTAAATGTACACACGTGTTCAAAAGTGCATGGGAAATTTTGAACGCGTGTGTTACCTACTAAAGTTATGTTAGTGATATATTTTTATTGGGATACTTTATATGGCAGTTATCTTATTTAAATGTAGTGCTCACAAATTCTCGATATTAGTTTGCAGGCTTAGCGGACCATGGCAAAATCCGGGGCAGTCGCTATGATATTTTATTGTGATTAAACTAGGTTATTTATTTTGTCCTATAAACATCAATCTGTTAGTAACTAGTTCTGAAAATGAAGGTTTTAATATTTATGGGGTACCTAGTTCCATGTTTTTCTGTCAGAGGCGATTTTTACTGAGAATATTCATTTAAGTTAATATTGAGGTTGTATATAGTTTTATTTTATAATTTTAATTCTCTATTGCATTTTTATTATTCTATTTATGTTTTTTTTTTAAGAAGGTTTCTTTTAAGATCCTCTTCCAAAAGCTATCAAATTCTCCTTAATAATGGCAAACAATTCTACACAAGCTGCTGCTAAACACGATTCGGCCGCTCCATATCAAAGGTTATTATTAACGACTGCTTCCCCTCGTTGTAACTAAAATTAAAATAATTAGGTATCATCAAATACCTACGCCGTCGGACTTTAACAGCTTATGTTAACGACCGGTACTTTGCCCTTACCACGAGTCCACCGTCGTAGTTGCGAGTGACGATGTCAACTCGCAAAGTAGGTACCACTCGCAAGTCTATCTACTGCGAACATCGAAACAAAGATCGAATCGAGGATCGAATAAAAGGAAGTTTTGTATCGCTTGAATAAGCTAGTGCGATGCAAGTAGGCTAGAAGAAGAGTAGAGGAAGAGTAGTAGGTTATAAAAAAAATATTTGATACGTATTTTTTTTTTAAAACACAATTTACAAGAACCAAAACATACAAAAATAAAACACACACACACACACACACACATGAAATAAACCAAGACGTCCCCCAAGTATTTTGTTCGTCAAATGAAAAATGACGGAAATACGTTTCACGGAAATAAGTTTCGCGTGACGTCACAATTACGTACAATTCTTACCTAATAGTGACGTCGCCAGCCCCCACCCTGGAACTTAAACGCTTCTTTATGAATTTTAGTATTCAAAAAGGAAAAAATACGTGTCTAATAATTTTGGATAATCTTACAAAACGGACTTAATAGAATAATAGTTTTTCAACTTAGTCTTCATCCCTATTATGGATCTTTCGATGCTTTCCGTAGGCCATCAGCACACTGTGTACTTACCATGACTCCTATCTAACTGTAGTCGATAGCGATAGTAGTGTGCGATTCGATAGTATTTGTATCTTACTCGATCTTAAGAGCCCATGGGACATGGCCATTCATACAAATGTTGTAAACTTACTCGACCGTTTTCTCCTAGAGCAATGACTTTAAAACAGAATTACGAGCATATTGGTATTATCTGCGTAAAGTCCAACACAAGTATCTGTGTAGAGTCAAGTTGTGCTCAGGCGGATGGTGGGGTTGATCTAGCTTTATCTGGCAGGGCTGCCGAGAGGACGTGGTGGTAGAATATTCACAATCCCATGATGTCCCCCATTGAGCAGTGCAAGATATGTTTAAGTTTAGTCGGCAAGGCTCCTCCCTCTTTTCATTTAGGAAAAAGGGTCGAGAGACGAAAGTCCCTCATAACCCATGCTTCTCCAGACACAGAGTTATTATTTATTGGACAGTGCGAGAAACGTTTGAGTTTAGCGGGCAAGCTTCTCCCTTTTTTCCTGTTACGAAAAAGGGTCAAGAGACGCGAGTCCGACATAAGACATAACCCTCGATGCCTCTCCAGACAGAGGTATTATTTGATTTGATTTGTTTTACAGTATGTCTGGTAAGGATAAGGAGCTAAAAGATGTCGGTTATCGACCTTAAAGATGTCCCGGGACAGGAAAATGGGTTGAATGAGCGCACTAGGTGCTCAACAGTGCGCTCGATTCTGGCCGAGCCTCCTTCCATAACATAAAACGCACAGCGAGTGAGTTTACGTAGTATCCAACCCGAGGCCGCGGTAAGCATGGTAACGGTGTCGTTGAATTTAGAACGGGCGTTATTCAATTGACAAACGTTTTTGGAATGTTTGCCGCCATTTTGCTGCAAAACATTTGAGTTATTTTAATGAATGCTGGTTTTACGTTTTGTAGTAACAAGACACATGCTGAATTTATGTAGTTTTGGAAATAATTAGTATGCTTTTAGCGTTATTTTACCCGATGCGGAATTATACAGTCTGCATCAGATAAAAGAGGCCAAGATGTTCAAATACATCGAAGCATGCGTTTTAACGTCATTGGCAATAGGCACGTGTTATGATTTCAGATAGCTATGAACCCTTGTCTTCATTTGAGATGTATGATAATAGTAATTTATGCGACTGTACATGATGAAGGGCATTACAACAATTCATAATAACTTTGAATATTTTAATGCCTAATTATGTATAGGTAATGTAATGATAAATCGTCGAATAAATGATTCTTTCTTTCTTTCTGTTTATAATTGTTTGAATATCTATAGATACTAGAATAGACTCACTTGATTTTGGCAGCTGTTCCAAATTAAAACTCATAACCGTTTCCGTTTTCAGGAGGTGAAATTACAGTTCCGCTAATTCTTCCGGGTTAGTAATGCTGGTAATTGCCCATGGTTTCATGGCATTTTAGAGCAGTAATGATACGTCTACGGCTCTACGCACATTTTATCGACTATCACGTCATGTGTCACTTTCGCACTTACAGACTTGTTAAAATGTGACAGCCACGGTGATAGTAGATAAAAACCCGCCCAAAATATGTTTTCCGAAAATGATGAAATTCGACGTAAAAAAAGTTCTTTCTAGGGCTCCTAACTTTGACTTTTTAATCAACCAAATTGGCAACGTCTGTAATTTCCTATACAAAAATGTCTGCCATTTTTTGCGGAGGAGGGGCACGAGCACGACACTTGTACAGCTAACGTACAAATAGCTCCATACAATGAGTATGAAACTATGTCATACCCATTTGGCAGAAAGGTAAGCCTATCATTACTACTCCGTCTGGTTTCAAACTCAAAGGCCTTACAAATTTTAAATTCACGATCATGTCACAACATTTGCGACAACACACGCCGTCTAAAATAACATCGAATACGAGTCCTTAATGTATTGCAAGCGTCATTTAAACGTCTCGAAACAGAGGAGACGGCAGTTTATTTAAAACCGTTCTTTTCGGCATCCACATTTCATTTAGGCTTATTTACAACGTGACTCGAGGACAATTTGTACTTCAAAGAATCCATTATTTTTGTCGACGCTAAAGGGTAGAGGAATAAACTTATAATTGCGGTTTGAAATTTGAATTATTAGATGGCTCGCGGCGGTGCTTGTATTAAGTTTTGTTGAACGTTCCTCTTGAAATCAGTTTTCTTAAGATATAACAAATTTAATGTCGTAAAGTTTTCTGTCGAGGAATCGTATATTTAATATTGTAACATTATTTTGTGACAAATTGGAGTACATATATTTTTTTTTTTTTTTTTTTTTTATGCTATAGGGGGCAAACGAGCAAACGAATCACCTGATGGTAAGCGATTAACGTCGTCCATGGACACCCGCAACACCAGAGGTGTCGCAAGTGCGTTGCCGGCCTTTAAGGTGGGAGTACGCTCTTTTCTTGAAGGTTTGAAGGTCGTATCGGTCCGGAAACACCGCTGGCGACAGTTCGTTCCACAGTTTAGCTGTGCGAGGCAGGAAGTTTCGGGAAAAGCGCACAGTTGAGGACTGCCAACCATCTAAATGGTGAGAGTGGAAATATTGTCGCGTAGGGCGATGGCGGAAAGAAGCGGCAGGGATTAATCCGAACAATTCCTCGGAACACTCCCCATAATACATGCGATAGAAAATACAGAGTGAGGCCACATCTCTACGCAGCGCCAAGGGATCAAGCCGATCAGAAATACGTTGGCAGTTGACAATTCGAGCTGCTCTCCGTTGGATGCGGTCTAGAGGAAGAAGCTGGTACTTAGGTGCCCCTGCCCAAAGATGAGAGCAGTATTCCATATGCGGGCGAACCTGCGCCTTATAAAGCTGTAGGCGATGGGCCGGCGTGAAATACTGCCTCGATCTATTGAGCACACCGAGCTTCTTCGAGGCCAATTTGGCCTTACCCTCTAGGTGGCCGCGGAACTGGACTTCACTCGAGATGTCAACGCCAAGGATTCCAATACTGGCTGTGGCAGATAGGGGAGTGCTCTCAAAACGAGGTGACGCGACGAACGGAAGTTTTTTTGCGGTGAACGCGCAAACCTGTGTCTTTGTAGGGTTAAAATGGACCAAATTAAGTCGACCCCAATCTGAGACTTCTTTTAGGGAGGTCTCAATTTCGGACACAAGTTTGTTCCGGCTCTCAATGACGTTTTCCCGGGAAATATTGGCGCGGCCGGTGTAGGAGGCATCACCCGTACTATCATCAGCATAACAATGAATGCCGCTAGTTTGCAACATGTCATTGATATGCAGGAGGAATAGCGTGGGTGATAGCACACAGCCTTGAGGGACACCAGCATTCACAGACATTGAGTCTGAGCATTCACCGTCAACTAGGACCTTAATGCTTCTGTCTGCTAGAAAACTGCTGACCCATTCGCATAATTTCCCGGGGAGCCCATAGCATGGAAGTTTCGAAAGAAGTGCTTTGTGCCAAACGCGATCGAAGGCCTTCGCTACATCCAAACTAACTGCCAGTGCCTCACCTTTACTCTCTATCGCCTGTGCCCAGCAATGTGTCAGGTAAACTAAAAGATCACCAGCCGAACGACCCCTACGGAAACCGTATTGTTGGTCACTCAGCAGCTGGTGATCCTCTAGGTACCAGAGGAGCTGACGATTGATGATGGACTCCATAATCTTAGAGAAAAGGGAGGTTATAGCTATCGGCCTGTAGTCGGATGGATTTGAGCGGTCGCCTTTTTTAGGGATCGGGTGCACCAAAGCTGACTTCCACGAAGTCGGGACTACGCCAGAAGAGTAGGAGAGCCGAAAAAGACGCGTTAAGACCGGCGCCAACTCAGGAGCACACATCTTGAGAACAATTGCAGGGATTCCATCAGGCCCACTGGACTTATGGGTGTCGAGGGAGCGAAGAGCCTTACGCACAAAGCTTTGGCGGAACTGTACATCTGGCATACAGCTCTCGCACCGCGGTATAGTCGGCGGCGCTTGTCCCCCGTCATCCAAAGTCGAGTTGGACGCAAAAAGCTTACCCAGTAGATCGGCTTTGTCTTTTGCGTCGTGGGCCAACGAATCATTTCCCGTGTGCAGTGGTGGAAAAGACGGCGTGCAGAAATTCCCCTGGATAGCTTTGGCAAGAGACCAGAACGCACGAGTTCCCGAGGGGAGACGCTCTAGTTTCTCGCCAATCCTACCAATGTGCAACGACTTTGCTCTGGCAATGGCTCTTTTGAAGGACCTGGAGGCAAAGTTAAACTCCTTTTTTAAAGCGCTGGTCTTTACATCCTGTACCGCCGCTGCATTTACCCAGGCTTGGTAGCACTCCAGCTTTCGGCGAGACGCCTTTTTGCAGGAGCGATCAAACCAAGGCTGGGTTTTGCCACCAACAGGTACCGCAGAGGATGGAACGAAAAGTTCCATTCCCTGAAGCACCACGTCAGCAACAGAGTCAGCAGCGATATCAGGATCATCCGGCGTGAAGCAAACCTGCCCCCACGGGTAAGACGCAAAGAACACCCGCATCCCGTCCCAGTCTGCTGACTTATAGTGCCACACACGGCGGCTACAAGCAACTCGCCGACGCGGCGGGCACGTGAGAGGCACTGTACTCCGGATGAGGCAATGATCCGAGGAACCGAGAGGGGCTGCAACGGATACATCATAGCCAACCGGGTGAGAAGTCAGCAGAAGGTCCAACAGGGAAGGTTCCTGGCTCTCCACATCTGGGATTCGCGTAGGCGCAGTAACCAGTTGTGTCAAGCCGTAGGTCAGAGCAAAGTCGTGAACAGATCTCCCCGCATGATCAGTCTTGCTGGAGCCCAGCCATTCGGCATTATGGGCGTTAAAATCGCCAAGAACGATGATCTCAGCGGATGGGATCTGCTGCTGCACTGAATCCACAGCCGTTTGAATCTGCTCCAAGAGTCGGTCAGTTTCGGCATCACCGCTATGGGACCTATAGAGGCACGAATAGACGCGAGGATGATCATCACAATCAACACGTAGCCATAAGGTGGAAAGGTCCCTACCTTCAAGATTGCTGAGGCGACGAGAACTGATATCGCCTCTAACGTACACACACACTCCAGCCCTAGGCAGAAAGGAATGCTCTAGTTCGTACCCAGGGTAGGAGAGGTATTTTGTGTCCGCTGGAGACGATATCTGCGTCTCTGTCAGAAAAAGCAAGGCCGGCTTAGCTGTCTCGAGGTGATGATGGACAGCATTAAGATTAGAATGCAAACCCCTGATGTTGCAGAAATCCACAGCGAGCGTGGCAGGGGCTGCCGTAGCCGTCTTGCTCTTGCCTCGGGAGGATGGCGGATGGCGGAGCGCGGATTTGCCCCCCCCAGAGTACGAAACGGGGCGCTCTCGGCGTCCACGCTCAGGCACGACAGTACCTGAGCATGGAAGCCCAGAAAGGGATTCTCCAGCGCTAGAGCAGCTGGTACCCTCCTGGGGTAGCTTATTAATCTGCGCTGTCATCGTCATTAAGGGGGAGGTTGGGGGGATTGGAGCTCTGGAAACCTTACTCACCGTGAGGAACACAACACCACATACCTACAAAGTAAGTAGTGATGTTATTATGGCTTCGGTATTCTGTAAGGTGGAGGTACTTCCCCAGTCAGGCTGCTCCAGATTCAAGCGAGATGACGTTTCGCTGTGCCCTACCTCACTTGTTGGACGTAGTTTAAGGACATACCCGGGTCCAAAATATATATAATAATATATTTAATATTGTATAATTCTTTTATGACAAATAGAAGTCTTATTACATTTTTGTGATATAAAAAAAACATGGTTTTTGTACCATGACTGTAGGCATCGGTCAGCGGATGCGTTATATAGGTATACGTAAACTGTGTTGCCAGGTAGTAAGGGGACAAATTCTTTGAACTTTGTCAACCTTTCCCATTATGGAACTAACCACTACATTCAGAGGTACTTACAAAGTGAATAGTTGGCGTTGTTATGGCCGCGGGGCATTGTAAAATATTTTTTGGACGGTCCCATATTTAATTTTTTTTTATTATGGTGAAGGTTTTTAAGATCCGCTTGACCGCAAATCACGACATTTAATAGTTTCAGTGTTTTGGAATATTCCAATGCGGATTCCTAGGGTTGATGAATGTTGACGTGTAAGAGTTTATTCATTTAACATAGGAGCTAAGATAGATGGAAATAATAATCTACTTATTGCCTTAATATCTCATTTCAATCTTTGCTCATCGTACATGCCTCACCTCGTATACCTACATTGTAGCTATGTCACACCTATCACAGCAACTTAATATATTGGGTAATATTCTCGGTTGTCACCTTAAGTTAGGACAATAACTATCCAGAACAATACCCCCCCTCTGTTTCCTCAGTTCAAGGTGTTCTAACATTGATTTATTCTGTCAGGCTACTGGAACAATCCATGACTTTTACCATTAGTTGTACGTAACCGTATTCTGTACATTCTAATACAGCTAAGTACAACTCATGGTAACCACACATATGTTTATTGGTAAGTACCTACTATTCCACCACGATAACTTGAGAATTGTTTACTGGATCGCCATGAAAGGCAGGTGGTTAAAAGTATCAAAAATAATGTAAAGATTTTAATATGAGCTAAATCGATTAAGGGGTTCCTGAGGGGTCGGGACGTCGAGAATTTACGTTTGGGGCGAATCACCTAGTAATATTAATTGCTATATTTCGCTGCCATGTCAAATTCACGAGCAGGGCCCTGTTACACGCCACGGTGACAAGTGTGACAATTCTCAGCATCATAATTACTGGTATTATATAGCGTCTATGGGCTACGCCGCTTACTATTGTTTGGGCTGTATTCTTGTTTGCCACCAACATGCCATTTATAAGTAAAAATATTAATTTTACCACTAAAAACTAATGAGTACTTTTGTGAAGAGCTCTTGATAATTGTTTCAAGAAATACGGTCATTATGACAATGACTCATGTCAAAAATTACCGAAAATACCGAAAATCTTAACCCTGTGAAAACTAGTGCTATAAAGGGCTCGAAACGTAGGGTCATGGTGTTAATAAACTCTATTAATCTGTTCTAAAGTGTTGTTACCGAAAAAAAATTAAAACATTATTATTGCTCGTGACAATTTGTTATATTCTTCACCCAAAAATTATCTATTTACTGACGACACACTACAATTTTATTTTAATTATTGAAATGGCGGTTAACAAGCACGCAGCCCGCGCGATAGTGAGCGGTTTCCGTAAGCAATGGACGCACGAAACGGCATTAATTCAGCAATTTTACGAATTGTCACACAAAGCGTGGTGAAATAGAAATCAAATTAGATTAGGGTAATTTTTTTGAAGTTTGAATTCAGCTATATGGCACATAACATGGGAGCAATCTTATAAGTCAAATCTATATGTAAGACATTCCCAATTATTAGAAAGACGACTACAATCGGTCTAAAGAGTCTTAAAAACAAGTTCTGAAAGTATACGGTTGACGTCTAATACGCCGATTTGCACCTTACTCCTTTGTCATAAATAAAATAAATAAATAAATATTACAGGACATTCTTACACAAATTGACTAAGTCCCGCAGTAAGCTCAAGAAGGCTTGTGTTACGGGTACTCAGACAACGATATATATAATATACAAATACATAAATACATAGAAAATATCCATGACTCAGGAACAAATATCTGTGTTTGTCACACAAATAAATGCCCTTACCGGGATCCAAACCCAGGACCATCGGCTTAGCAGGCAGGGTCACTTCCAACTGCGCCAACCGGTCGCATACCGGTCGGTCATAAAGCGTAAGATGTATAATTTGAGGTCGACTGTACATAGATTGAACAGGAAGTAGCTGTTATTCTCTAAGCATATGCGAGCTTTCGAATGCTATCAGTGTTTATACCCCAGGGCGACGGATTAATATCCCACGTAAACCGTGGCATGACTAAATTTAATCCCCTGTTTATGAGTCGTGCATCAAACGAGACATTTGGTTTTCTGTATCTATGTTATATTATAATCGAGCGGGCTATCGAGCACCTGATCTGCTCATTTACCCCATATCCCTGTTGCTGGAGCTGCAGGTCGTTCGCCCATTGCTTCCTTCTAGCTTCGCTGTTTCTTACAAAACCGCAGGACATCCCTAAGATCTGTCCGTCAGCTCCTTTTCTTCCAGCATATCCTTACACACATTATACCGCACTGCCGCATACATAATGGAGCATTCCACGGGGCTGTTCCGTACAAACGCTTTATTTTAGTTAGTTAAAGAATTATTTTCTACGTTTTAAGTCGATAATTAGTTCTCTGAGAATTTTTGTACGCCTATGCCGCAAAGAAAGAAACTCCAAAACTTATAATCTTCATAAAATTTGTGTTCGTACGGGACACGCGGTAGACAATTCCGTGGAATGCTCCAATGCATTCTGCCTCCTGCACGCCCACTACGAACATCGAAAATTGGCATTGACGGGAAAACCTCTTCACCAATATGCAAGTGTGACACAGATGGAGATTCCGATCCGCAGTCGTTCGATTTTTGTGGCGTGCTGTATAAAGCTGACTCGCTGGCACCAGACTTTAGCCTTAGGTCTGAGGCGATCGCTTGGTTATATTAAGGGATGGGAATGCATTGTTTGCCAGGCGCCGGATTATGGCCCGTGAACCATGGCGTTGTGAAAGCACTGACTGAAGCTAATACCTACTGTTTATGAGACGCGCACGGTGCATTAATTAGTGTACACCCGAGGGCAATAAAAGAGGATACCATTGTTTAAAATTATTGTATTATTTAAACTGATTTCGTTGGTAGGACGATATCTTATCTATATTTAGGTAATAGATTCTTCTGCTTAGTCGTATCCTCATTGCTGAGGGTCGTGACTACCATTTACGGTTTCTTTCCTGTATCCCACACCACGTTCCTCCAGGCATTCCTATTCTGTGCAATTTGAAGGCGAGCCTGGGTGTTGGATCGTGTTGAGGCCTTAATTAAGTCTATCCACCGAGTAGGTGCTCTTCCCTTACTTCTCTTCCATTCCACCTGGCCGACCATTATCAGCTAATACTATTACCATTATCAGGTATAGATAAGTGTTCCTTAATTATTATTTTTTTGTTTTTTAAATGGGTACACCGACCGCCTACAATCTTCTCTGCTTTGCCCCAAGGTTGACTGGTAGAGAATACCGCATGGCATCCGCCTTTTGTACAATAAGCTTACTTTTCTGTGCAATCAATTTTATATAAATAAAGCGTCAACTTAAGTGATAATGACACAATATCCTACACCATCTCAAAGCTACAAGAACAGGGCTGAACGCACAATATTTGCCGGACGACGGGTTATGCTCCATCAACCGTGACATTGTGGAAGGAATAATTTAAGCTACCTATTGTTTATGAATTTGTGGATCATGTGGTTTTGGTTTCCTTATTTATCTATATCACCAATTTGCTGCACCAGGTCACTACATATCTTAGACGACTTCTCGGTAATGTCAAGGAATAAGAGCGCATTGTTTGCGAGGCGACGGATTATGCCCCGTGAACCGTGCCGTTGTGCAAGCTCTGATTGATGCTAATACCTACTGTTTATGAGACGAGGAATTAACCTGTAGTATTACTCTGCGTACTAAGCCATCAATTTGAAGAGGATTTACACAATATCCTACACCGTCTGAAAGCCACAGAAAGGATTCTCAACCACAGAATAAGTAATAGTACTAAAGTACAGAAGCTTCTCTTTCCTATATTTGACGTTTAGCTTGTCAAGCATGCAAATGTCAAGATGACATTAACATTAGGGTTGTCACCATGCTGTCAGGTGGTACAACATTTGTATAAACATATAAATAAGAACAAAATATTTTCATTTTAATTATAAGAACACGTTTTTATTGATTATTTATTAGTATGGGTATTAATTTGTCTAAGTATAAATTAGTATGCGGTGTTTGAAATATAAATAAATCTGAACGCATTCGTGAGGTAATGCGCGTTGTGCGAACCCTGTCAATTATGCCACCCATAGGCGGAAGATTTTGTGTCAACGTACAACGCGGAGTGACACCCCACTGGCTCAACGCACAATATTTGCCGGACGATGGGTTATGCTCCATCAACCGTGACGTGAGTCGTGATATTGTGGATCAATAATTACCTATTGCTTATAAGTTTGTGCATCAACTGAGAGTGTTGATTTCTTTGAGCATCTACATATACTACTATTTTATTTGATATATTTGGGGTCACTGCATATCTTGGATGACTGCTCGGTAATGTCAAGGAATAAGAGCGCATTGTTTTCGACGCGACGGATTATGCCCCGTGAACCGTGGCGTTGTGAAAGCGCTAAGTTAATACCTACTGTTTATGAGATTTGCACTGTGCATAATTTTTGTGTACACAAATTAATGCAGTGTAAGTTATACGTTTTTAATGCCCTAGAGTGTACACTCTACATTAAAAACGTATAATTTAAACTGAGTTCATAGCTTTTGTGTGTATAACACTATTTTAGCCTGGATGGTAGTATACAGGTATGAATGTTGTTTATGGATACCTATTCGAGTAAAGGTCTTAGAAAATGAGTTACCAATATTTTAACAGATGATGGTAGAGTCCATCTATGCTAAGTTTCCTAGATTTTGATAGCACAGACTTTGGAAGTGTTAAGTAAACGTCATAATTTCATAGAAGTTTGACGTTTAAAATAACACTTTCAAGTTTGACAGTTCATTTGCTGAGAAAAGATAACGTGGTTTGACTCTACTCGGTTCTTGACGTACATATATTTAAGTATGAAACATTATAGGTTTAACGATGTTTTTTGGAGAAAACTAAAAGAAATTTGCTACGTAAAAACACTCTGTTGATGTCCTCGGATTGGCCTTCCGATACGAAAATACCAACGCTGACGAAGGCCAATCCGAGGAACGAACTCGGGTCTTCAGCTTACGCGGCTAACGCCATAACCACTAGGCCAACTGGTATTATCGAAATGCCGGCAAATTTCTCGAGTATATGCAATCTTAGTAACAGGCAAGACGCCCGTGGCCATTTTTCTAAGTACAACTGACGCTGCTTAGTACTTCCATCCAAACCACTCAGGGGTTCCGGTATGGCGAGAGAGATGGCGCTGTTTTTTTGTCCGGTAAATTAATACAAAAAAAAATCTAACAGTAGGGAACCCTGGCGTTGTAGGTTGTAGTTGTAGCGTCACTTGTTTTTGCGTAGTGTTCAAAACTATTTGTATTCGCTTTTTCCATAATGTGTGATATCATGCAAAAATATCGAACACCATTGCGCCCTTCATTGTCCTTGATATAAATGCGGATGACCGTACTGTCGTCGTCTTTCACTGTGACAATAACATTGATTTTCCGATTCGGTTACGTTTTGTGGGTGTACCATTAGAAACTTTTGGCATTCAATTATTAATTTTGAGTTGCTCTGTTCCAAAGTATGTATTTAATTAGAATTAACTTCTGTTATTTTGTGATAATTGAAAGTTTGCAGTAAAGCTTTTTAATTGTCTAAAAGTTTTGAAAACCTGCATAATTTAATAAAAAAGGTATTTTTGGAGCCCATTATAGTAATTAGTAAAAGTTTTTTTAAACTTCTTTCTAGGTTGTCTGGAAGAGATTGGTTTTTAGCGATAACACCGCCTGTTGTTTGCCTCTGTCTTAAATAAAATGTTTTGATGTCGATCTGTGTATAATCATCCCACAATGTTTATTTATTATTTTCTAATTTTGTTATACCGCTTGTTCCAGATATGACCCAGTGTAGTGCAGTGATCAGTGCCAGTGCCATGTCACGATGAAGTTGTGGAAGAGCCTGAAGATTTCCATCGGCAACCGAGCCGACCCTAAAACCTTCCAGGGCCTGCCGCAGTGGGGGCAAGGGTATGAACTAGATGGTGAGTTCGTCTTCTCGATAAGGTGCTCTGGGGTTCGAATCTTCGACATTGAAAGTCAGATTTACTGCACCCAATGCGATTCTTAGAATATAAAGATAGACTTAAATCTACTAGACCAATAACCATCTCGACTTTCGATTTAAAAACTGCACTTCGATCGGTTCACTTAAAAAATACAGCGTAGCCAAGATGCCAATCGCTCACGCTTCGTGGCGACAATGACAGTTGCGTTTCCTTCGCGACTGAGCGTTAGCGATTGTCATCTTGGCTAAGCATGCAGTGAAAGAAATTCTGGCGTGTGTGATTCTTACCATCCTGATCCTGGTATCACGAAAGCTGTTGAGCCAAGCCATTTATTAAAATAAATTAAATTAAATATATCTTTATTTCGGACATTTTTTTTTTGTACATCCATAGAATAATACACTAATACGGGAATAATACACAAAAAGACAATTACACAATCTTAAACACTAATATCTTAATGCGCAGATTAGTTCAAAATAAACATTTGTCTATTTTGACCTAAACTGGGCAACTGGCTTAATTTGCCCGACCCAATGCACAAAAATAGGGCAATCATATTTGTCTGCAATGACATTCAGAACGCTGTTGGTACTTTTTCTGACACGGCTAAGCATGGAAGCAATTTTTTTGCGCGCTATGGCATGAAAAGCGTCCGTGCGTGCTTCAGCAAACATGCCCGATGCACTGCACCATCTAGGTAGCCCCAACAGCGTCCTGAACGCATTATTGTATTGTACGCGCAGGGCATTGTACGCTTTTTTAGTATATTTCACCCACAGGCTGCTCGAGTAAAACGATTGACAAAACGCCTTAAAAAGTACTATTTTGACCTTCGCTGTACACCGAGCAAACCTGCGGGCCAGCATATTCGACCTTACAGCCAATGCCCTGCGCTCACGCTCAATATCCAGGTCATCACTAAGGTCCTGTGTTATGATGTGACCCAGATATTTAAATTTATCCACCACGGACAGGGGAGACCCCTGCAATAGAACCCGAGGTACGTATGTCAGCTTTTTTGTACCTGCCTTAAACACCATAACCTCGCTTTTTTTGGGGTTATATTGCAGACCATGAACCTCAGCATACGCCTCACATGCCCCCAACAGCTTTCTCAGAGCACTGACAGATGGACTCAGCAGCACCATGTCGTCTGCGTAACTAATGTTGTTAATACTAACTCCATCAATATGACATCCGACATGCATGCTACTGAGCCCGGCTATCAGGTCATCCATGTAGAGGTTGAAAAGCCTGGGAGACGTAAGCCCCCCCTGTCTAACTCCGCACTCTAGCCTATACTCAGAGGACATACTATCAGCCCATCTCACCTGGTTCACTTGGTTGCGGTACCAATGCTTCATAACGCTTACTATTTCTGCCGCCATGCCTGAGTCCTCTAGCTTTCTCCATAGAATATTATAATCTACTCTGTCAAAAGCTTTTGACAAATCTAGGAAACAGGCATACACTGGCGTCTTTCTTCGCGTATAATAACCCACCGTATGCTTTAGACATAAAATAGCGCTCTCAGTGGATAACCCCGTTCTAAACCCAAACTGAGTATCCTGGATGGTTAGGTGCGCCTCAAGTATGGAGTCCACCATACGGTCAAGTATCTTCGCAGCTGTTGTGGCAAGTGAGATAGGCCGATAGTTATCCGTGCTTGACAGGTCACCAGTTTTATTTTTTACCACTGGAACCACTATCGTCCTCATGAATGCATCAGGCAAATATGAGTGGGTCAGACACAAATTGAAAAACATGGCCAAAACTCTGGGCAAGTGGACACCAGCATATTTGAAGTGCTCAATGCTAAGACTGTCATGACCGGGCGACTTCCCTTTTTTCATTTTATTTAACGCTAAAGCCACATCCTTCGCTGTAAAGGTAATCCCAGTCCTAACAGTCTCACCATTACTCACTTGGCTCACACCTGGACTATCAGCTATAAGAGATTTAACCTTAAAATGCTCCCTAAATAACTCTGCGATTTCGTCAGTGTTGCTCTTGTCTCCAACACTCACAGGGAGGCCCTGCTTCATATTCATTGTCTTAGTACCTTTCCAAAACTGTTTAAAGTCTCCGTCTGAGTGAGCCAAGGCTAGTTTATCCATCTTTAACTGATCCTGCCTATTTTGGCACCACTTTAATTTAGATTTAAACAGTTTTTTACTCTCCATCATTAGATCATACCATCTTCCTATTGAGCGAGATAGATAAGTAGGAAAATTAATTGTTCTCTTGATTTATTCAGAGATGCCACGCGTTTATATCACTAAACGATACAATAATACTTTTATCTTACCCTAATCCTTCTCAATACAACGAAAAATGGCGTATTCCAAATATAATTATTAAATACGCATAATATCAAAAGACCACAAAGCATAGAATATTATATCAAGATGAAAGTAAAGATGCCACATTATTTAATGAGCCTAAAAGGGAAAAGGGGTAAGAGAAACCCAACAAAATCATTTTAATGAAGATTTCGATAACGATGTGCTCACATGAAAGTAATTTAAATTCAAATGGAGATGTCTTTATAAAACTGTTCATTATAAACTCTGTCACAGACTTGTGAAGAGTCAACAACAAAGCAAAAGACAAAGGTTTGTTTTTGCCGCCAAACCTTTTTTAGTAGGTCGGTAACAAAATACAGGGCCGCTGGCAAAATTTCTGTGTGAGGCTTTGTCGGGTTTAAAATTAAGCGTGAAAAGGATGTGTAGTGTAGTAGTGCTTTTTATAATCCTTTTATCATTTTGAAGTACCTAATTTGTTTGTGATTTGATGAGATTTGCTTACTAAAATGACTACCTTTTGTTGCAACAATAATAACAAAAACATGTTAACGATATGTTATTCTAAACACTTTGTACGTTAACTAGGAGCTGCCTGATATAATGTTTTGTGTCGAATTAAAATAAATGATTTTGTATTTTATACAAAATAAATTAATATTACATTGTCAAATGTTATTTCGTGTCACTTGGTCGCCCATTATTAGGCAACTAAGCACCGTCTACAAAAACTCCAGTCCAGTCTATATCTAATAATAATATACATAAAACAGTTGCTAACCAATCGGATAATAAAGACATGACAAGTAAAATGTCTGTTTAGACCAACGCGTAGGCCACTAATGAACAGCATTATCTGAAGAACGCCTACGTTTCAATTTTGGTTGTTTTTGTTTTGCAATTGTTTGTACACAAATATACTGTGATTCTGTTTTCTTAATGTCCCTCTGCAATCCACGCAATTTACGAAAGTAACCTAATGCCATTCTTCATTTCTATATGTAATTATATTATCGTTTATCAGAATTTGAATTAAGAGCTAACTTTATTGTTGTTTAACAAATGTCATCATTATTGGTTAATGGAAATTCGCATTCGCTATTTGGATATCCGATGAAATTTAAGAAACATACTATTGTTTGTTGCAAGAAATGTTTTTTTTTGTTTTTATTCGAATAATTTATTGTAAGAAACTAAACTAAAACATATTAAAACACAAATTTAAATCTAGAAGTATAACTAAACTAAAATAGAACTAGATAAAAACTAAAAAAAACTAAATAAAAACTAAAATAAATCTAAAACAGGCCCCTGCGGCTGCCGGTGCTGAGGATTTTTTTTAAATGGATGCAGGGATTTCAATTACTTAATGTTTGGATGTTATATGTGTAGGTTATAAACAAGAAGAATCAATGGTATGTTTGCGTTTTCTTTGTATTTCAGTTAAATATGTGGTCGTTTTTAGGGTTCCGTATAAAAATGGCAAAAAATGAAACCTTATGGTGCGACTCAGTCTGTCTATCTGTCTGTCACATCGTTAAATATATCGAGAACTACTTAAGCTACCGATTTGAAATTTGGAATAGTTATAAACAAAGTTAACGCAGACACATTAAAGCTGTTCCTGGTCCCAATGACCTTCGATCTGTATCTCTCAATTTTCGAGTGTTATTTTATGGCTTATTACATTAACCCCAACGGCCTTAAGAAAATTAGCTTATTATATTTACTTAAATATTCACTGACGTCGAGATATACGGCTTCAAACTTTGGTAATTTTAGTCAGTTTAGACAGTTTTTTGTACAAAACTTTTGTACCAATTAGTTTAAATTTAAAATCTCTCTAAACTTATTAGAGATATCGAATAGGAACAGTTATATGTAGATTTTACATATATAACAGCAAAAACTTCTGTAGAATATCGAAAAATGTGCTTTTCTAGACCATATTTGATAAATTTATTAATATATTTTAACTATTTATAATTTTTTTTCAAAATCCGGATCTTGTAAGTCATGATAAAATATTGATGAACCGATGATACATTGTTTGGTAATTGTACTTATAGTATTCGTGGCGGAATATTAAGTCAAAACTCGTAAAAACCCGTCGATTTCCGCGTGGAGCCCCTTAAGAGAAGATTCATCCCTAATTTAATTTTTTTTATGAAAAATACCCGATAAAAGAGGTTAAATTAAAACTTTAGTTACTCAGGGTCTTATGAGGTATTCTTTGAAAGGGCTAGATTTGCACATTCTAAAACAATTTAAAAAATGTTTTTAGCAATGATTTTTTTTCATTTATTACCGAAAAAATGAAAAAAAAAACATTCCCCCTTTTTTCTCCGAAGTTTATGAAGAAAAATATTATCTTTTTACACAACCTTAATATCATAAACATTACAGGAAAAATATAACATTGTACCTAACTTCATTTACTACCTTATAAAAAAAGGAAGTTGAAATTTAACCAACTTAGATTATTTTTTTTCCTTTAAAAGTAAGTGTTAGATATCATGCTGAAAGTACCTGCTGTTTTATAACTAAAGTAACAAAAATTGGTTTACGTCATAAATAAATATCATGTAAAAACAAACTCGCATACTAGTTAGTTCGTTTTTCTGGGCTTTTTCCGCAACTCGACATCCAATGTGCCTTTTTTTTTTGCTCGCATACTAACTCCATGCCGTACAAACGACTGACCCAATCTGTCGATACATGTGTCTGACAACGACATTGAAATGTCTGACGTCAAATTTCTACTTCTAGGTGTAGTTGCAACATAAAGTTTATACGGAACCCTCGGTGCGCGATGCCGACTCGCACTTGGCCAGTTTTTTAGTAAAAAATACCACTTTGTCGCCATTCCTGATTAACTAGTTTTATCGCGAGTAAACTTGTTTCTACAGGCACTGAATTTGCATTAGTAGTAGTAGTAGTAGTAGAACACTTTATTGTACAAATGCAAGATAAACAAAAACTGGATAAAAAAGAAATACAAAGTTTGTACAAAGGCGAACTTAGGCATACTTAGGCATTAGGTATACGAAGGCTCGAAAAAAGTAAGCCAGTATAAGAGAATAAATAATATTGGATATCGACGGAGCCGAGTGCTGCTGAGCGCTGCAATGAGTAAATCAATAAGTTGAAAGTCAAATTTTGTCGTATATTGTTTCAGCCTGTAGGTCATTGATTTGATATGGCTAGCTACGAAAATCTTTTCATATTCTCTACCTCAACACCACAATTCCACAAATCAATTACAACAAAAGATAAAGTAAGATACAATGAAAGTATGCTTCTATAATATAATAAAATAAAGGAAATATTCAAAAACAATCTTGAGCCAAATTGCCGATTCGCTGCAATCTCAGTGTTGGCCGCGGGCGTCAGGCCTCATACCGCGAGAATCAAACGAACGAAAATGGGTATCTCGGTCTCTATCGCACTTAAAGTTTCGAGCAAAAGAGACAAAAATTTAGAACAAAAGAAAATTGGAATATTTTCGACGTTCGCAGTAGGCCCCTCAAGGCAATATAAAGTATATTGGATGCTGGGAAATGTTTGCTTGATACAAAATTCGAAATTAGCCTAAATGAGAGCCGAGATGCGAGGATTTTCGATAACGATGATTACCTACTTTGCTTTTATTATAGATGTCATATTTAGGCCGTAGTATTTTTGAATGGGTAATGGGAGATGCCTACGGGCTTAGAGCATAAGACAGGAGGCGACTTCGATTCTTTATTGAAGTAGGCCAAAATTTAGCATTCTTCAACGTCAGATTGATGAAAAATAAAAATAATATTCAAAGTAACACTTAATTCTAGTAAACCTGTCAAAATATAGAAAACAAAATTGAAATTGAAATATAACTATGTCAGTAGAAATTAAAATATCAACATACAGTAAAATAACAAATTAATAAGTAAGTCAATTGGATCATTATAATATACATAAGTCATTCATTCTTTCAATCGTTCAGTTAATTCCCATCCATGCACTCTCTTGTAATCCCACGTCAGCTCGGCCATTTTAAATCTACGCACAGCAGGGAACACACGGTTTTCCGGCGTATGGACTGAAGGCGTATGAAGTATGGACTTTATCTGACATGGCTATTACTACATGAAGTAAACAGTCGCACATTTGACGTGCCCCTCCATGACGTCCCCGTAAACAGCGACAAGCTTTTTTATTGGAAACATGAGACGAAGGCGCCTCTCGTTATGAATGCTCTAAGCCTGCGCGGGTAATCAGTGGCGCATTGAATTGAGAATCTAATGTTCGTTTAGCGCTCTATGGCTCGATAATGGCCTATTATTGTCGGTTGATTCTTGATCCTTAATTTTATGTTAGGATTAAAGGTGTTAAGATAATTATAATCTATCTGTATATAAAAGGTAAACATGAATTTTTCCGTCCTAACGATCGGTTTTGTAAGAATTTACCGATGCGACAAATCCCTAAGAGAATCACATTTTGGGGTTTTACAGTAGGTATAATTTAAAACTTCAACCCCGACGTATTTAAGTATATTTACGACTAATTTAGTCGTAAGTAGTCGTAACTAATTATCAGGGTTCGTAGTTATACCGTACGTGTTTCCTGTAATAGGAGCAATAACTTTATTCGTAGGTTGCTTCTCTAATCTAACGAGAAATTCAAGGCGATGGGCTGGTAGCCCAGAGTCGCAGGTTCGAGTCCAGAGGTCATGAATTTTGCCACTTTTCCTTTTTTTCTGAGAATAACTATTATTATAATCAGTATTGCTAGGTAAGCCATTGCAATAACTCTCGATGTTTACCGAAGCAGAAGCAGCGGGGTAATGTCGCATGGGTAAATGAAGAGCTTTCGGGAGATTACGGGATCTACGTCTCACCTTAATAGGGACCTGGGAAGATATTGCTAATGACGTTGATGCAATTTGCGTTGAGACTTTATTTAATAGATAAAAACCGGCCAGGTTAGATTCGTACTTGCGCCTTTGTGCGCGAGTGTGCAAATAAACTGCAAAAAATCGCGTTGTTGTATGGGAGCCCCTTTAAATATTTGTTTTTTTTTTAATTTTATTTATTTATTGATAAAGTGAATATTTAACTCAATATTTCAAGCGTCTATCTGTTGCCGTTATATATTTGAGCAAAAACGAGCAAAAAAAATCACGCGTGTTGTATAGGAGACACCTTCAGTATGTATTTTATTCTGTTTTTTAGTATTTGTTGTTATAGCGGCAACAGGAATAAATCATCTCCGATGCGTACGCGTCTTCATACTGACGAACTATTACTCATCCATACTAATAATTATAAATGGGAAAGTGTGTTTGTCTGTTTGCTTGTCCATCTTTCACGGCAAAACGGAGCGACGAATTGACGTGATTTAAGTGGAGATAGTTTAAGATATGGAGAGTGACATAGGCTACTTTTTGTCTACTTCTAAAGCGAGCGAAGCTGCGGGTAAAAGTTAGTTTAAGTATAAATTAAATGCTCGATATGATTACACCACCACTAAATAGATGTGATTACACGCTATGGCTCGTTCTACTATACGCAATTATTTCGACGTGATTGACGTTAAATACTACCACGTCGATACCATTCGCCCTAAAAACAAAGTTAATAACCTATCCCATCACGAACTGCGCGTTTACCATCGTGAATATTACCCAAACGAATTATCAATGGCTGCCGATAATTTCCACCTCTGTAAACACGTATGCCATTACTTGATGGTATGTCATTACATCATTTGTTTGTTGAGCCAATATTGGAGCAAATTAGTACCGCAAACGGTGTACGTGTAGTCTGACATACGATATACACCATGATTGTAATGTTAATTAGTTTTGTGATGACTTTTGAGTAATAAAACTGAATGTGAAATGTTTTTAGGGCTGGATATCAAAGGATGCAAACAGATTTTAAGTATACAATCTCTAGTATGTCATAGGTACCGATACTAATTTTAAAACAATGGTAAAAATAATGCCCTGGACTGCTTTTCGAACAAACGCGTCCATACTGAATGAACTTGCCCTTGAACGCTGGCAGCGCCTTTCATTTGTTTGTCTATACACCGGATCCTGCAATTTTTTGGGCATGTTGCTCGTCAAGATGCTGACAATTTGGAAAAGCTGACGGTGACAGGCATAGTTGAAGGAAAGAGACCCAGAGGCCGCAGCCCTAAACGATGGGTAAACCAGGTGTCGGAGTGCCTTGACATGCCGATTCATGAAGCCCTGCAACATGCAACCGACCGAGTTTCATGGAGAGGAATGCTTTCTAGACTACGTCGGTCGAGTCAATCCAGTGAAGGACCGATTGAGGAGGAGGATTTTATCACTTAAAGTTGATCACGTCGCAGACGTGATAGCACTTTGTCCGATGATCATTTGCAGCCGCAATCGAAACATGTCACGCCAATAGTTATAAAAATACGTGAGTACGTGATACGTTGTTTTTAGCTAGCTTTGACAGATTTGCATCTGTCTGACGGATGTCTGGCGGGCGAATCACCATCATTTCAGCTGTTTATCGCCTATTGCTGAGCATAGGCCTCTCTTCTTGTACGCCACTGGTCCTAACCTAATCTAATCCAGTCACCCCCAATCGCGTAATAGGTTCCCAGAAAAAAAATAACTAAAACGTATTTTACTTAAAACTCATTTCGGAAGGAAATGCATTCTACCGTCTCATAAAATAAGTGCTAGACGCCTGTGGTTATTAACAAGGATACCAGACTCACTAGACAGGCTTCATTGCTCTTTAAATATTTAATCAGTTTTCTCCCTAGCTCTTCGTCTATAACGGCTCCAAGATGTGATGTGATATAATTTTCTGTTATATTTCAATTTGCTTATGTTAAGTATTTTACTTCGAAATTCCAAATTATTAGAATATTCTGATAAAGTTAATACCATTTTAATAACTTAACAACTTACAATATTACGACTTATATTAACCTACATACCGCGTGTTGCTTGTAACAGAAGCACTACTCGGAAATTAAATCGCAGGTAGTACTCCTCAAACCTAACAACTTTTGTTCAACAACTTTTTAAAATGATGTACTCAGTAGGTTTTCACTTTTTCGTACAAACTAAATAGTATTTTCAATGTTCATTAATATCAGGCTAATTGACGTCTCCAATGTCAATGTGTAATTGGCGTCGTCGTGGTCGCTTACAATGGGCCTCATAAGAAGGCTCAAAGTCACCCAAAGGGCAATGGAGAGAGCTATGCTAGGAGTCTCTCTGCGAGATCGTATCAGAAATGAGACCATCCGCAGCAGAACCAAAGTAACCGATATAGCTCTCCGAATCGCTAAACTTAAGTGGCAGTGGGCGGGGCACATTGCACGTAGAACCGATGGCCGTTGGGGCGGAAAGGTTCTCGAGTGGCGACCGCGTACCGGAAGGCGCAGCGTGGGTAGGCCCCCCGCAAGGTGGACTGATGACCTGGTGAAGGTCGCAGGAGTCCGCTGGATGTGGGTGGCGCAGGACCGGTCATTGTGGAAATCTTTGGGGGAGGCCTATGTCCAGCAGTGGACGTCTTTCGGCTGAAATGATGATGATGATGATGAATTGACGTCTCTTGTCGTAGTTCAAGAATGACAAAATCGCAGTACATTGTTTCTTCTAACAAACGTTAAACTGTATTAAAAATCGAAACACGTTATTTTTAAAAGTCACTCAACAAACGTTGTTCGGTTTGGCGAGGACTACCTAGGATTAAATTTATTACTCCTGTTACAGGCAACACCCGGTATAGTGATATGAAAAAAGTTCTGTCAGTTATTTTCTAACGTACAAAATAATTTGAGAATTTCAGAAAAAAACTGTCAAGATTGGAAGGTAAAAGCCTCCAAAACTATCCACCACTCGGTAAAGTACATAAACTTGACACGTACCCTCTATCTAACCTAAATTAATTGTTAACAGCATCCAGTCTCATAGCAACGATATATGATACCAGACAATTCTGGTTATGACAGGTTTTGTTAGGTCCGGAGATAACAGCCTTTTGATCAAGTCTAGACGGACCGGGCTGGGCTATAATAAAGTCTTGGTGGGAGCATGCAGCACGTATGGCCATGCAAAGATGAAAACGATGTCGTTACAGTGGTATCTATTTTAAATTAGAGTTACATCATATTGTCTTCTGTTACCGCGATTGTTATTCATTGAAATTAAACACTTTAGAACGGACTAATCACATTTATTAACACCATGACCCTACGTTTCGAGCCCTTTACAGCACTCGTTTTCACAGGGTTTAAGATGATGACTGAGAGAATGCGAACTCTCCCCGTCAATCCAAGCGGCAATCCGTCAAGCGGGGTGAATTCGCATTCTCTCAGTCATCATCTTAACCCTGTGAAAACGAGTGCTGTAAAGGGCTCAAAACGTAGGGTCATAGAGTTACATGTTAGATCTAGCGAGATAATTAATTTCAAATCCGAAGGTCGCGACCTTCCCCAATCCAGGAGTGCGAGTTTCAATCCGAAGGTCGCGACCTTCCCCAATCCAGGAGTGCGAGTTTCAATCCAAAGGTCGCGACCTTCCCCAATCCAGGAGTGCGAGTTTCAATCCGAAGGTCGCGACCTTCCCCAATCTAGGAGTGCGAGTTTCAATCCGAAGGTCGCCACCTTTCCCAATCCAGGAGTGCTAGTTTCAATCCGAAGGTCGCCACCTTTCCCAATCCAGGAGTGCTAGTTTCAATCCAAAGGTCGCGACCTTCCCCAATCCAGGAGTGCGAGTTTCAATCCGAAGGTCGCGACCTTCCCCAATCTAGGAGTGCGAGTTTCAATCCGAAGGTCGCCACCTTTCCCAATCCAGGAGTGCTAGTTTCAATCCAAAGGTCGCGACCTTCCCCAATCCAGGAGTGCGAGTTTCAATCCAAAGGTCGCGACCTTCCCCAATCCAGAAGAGCGAGTTTCAATCCGAAGGTCGCGACCTTCCCCAATCCACGAGTGCGAGTTTCAATCAAATATCATTTGAATAAGAAATGGGATATTGGGGATTGGGAAGGAAAAACATCTTGAGGAAACCGGAGTAATCCCGATAAGGCCGAGATTACCCTCAGGGTTGGAAGGTAAGATGCGGTCGCTTTCGCAAAACTAACACCTACGCCAATTTGTGGGATTGGTTGCCAAAGCGGACCGAGGCTTCCTGAGCCATGTCAAGCCGGGAAAACGATAGGAAGGAGAAGATTACCCAAATTAAGAACATAGTATTATGAATAGTTTTTTTTAAATAACATCCTCATAATCACGCAGTTTTCGTGGCCCTCTGCAGCCTGGTGATAGCGGTGTCCAAACTAAGTGAAAAATATTGTGTGAAAATGTTCTATGAAAATAGTAAAAACACTTATTTTCGTTAGAGAAGACATTTTTAAGAGTACCAAGTTACGATTTTGCTAACACTAAGATTAACGTTTTGTTTCGCGCTCCATTTATATTTTAATGTGCAACTGGCCAAAAAATATGACTTTAAACGGATAAATATTTCATTCGCGTAAAACTAGTGGCAGCCATCAACCATTGTGCCAGGCAGAATGAAATTAAACGGTTTATGCGTCGAAACTGCGGGGTGCACTAGAAACTAGTGATTTACATATATTATAAAATGTACAGGTATATACGCTGAAATATATAGCAATTTTATCGAATTTAAACTATCGTAGGACATATTACATTACTGATTACGGATAACACTCAAAGCATAACCAAAGAATACTTAGTTTTAAACTGCGAACGCTCCTGTCGGCTTATTTCTTTTCCGAACTCAAAAATGTTTGTTTCACAGTCATTGAATTAAAACTTCTAGAACTTTCCGTCCAACGAGTATCAGGTTTGCGTTCCATTAAAAAAATGCTTCACGCTTAACAGAAAAGTCTGGGAATGGCGTTTAAACTTCCAGTGGTTTGAAGTAAATTATCTCAAGATTGAACCCGAGTTCCGAAGTCCCAAATGTCTTTGGAACAAAATGGCTGATGTCTTTATACTCTTCTAGGCTGTTAGGCTGTTATGTCCCGGGCAAGAAGTTTGGGACTTATACCCATCGGTTCTGCAGAACGCGTTGGGTGAAGTACTTTAAAAGTGAACTCTAATTACAAACAGCATTTTTCAGTCCTTAGCCGTACGACTTAGAAAACTGAGTTTGTGTGTAATAAACCACTTTTTTAATGCGACCAACCCCAAAAATACGAAAAACTTTCTGTCCTGCGTGCGTAGCCAAGATGCCAATCGCTCACGCTTAATAACGTGTCGTAGCTAATACCTCTCTCTATCACTCTTCCTTAATTATTAGTGTGACAATGACAGTTGCGTTTCGTTAGCGACTGAGCGTGAGCGATTGGCATCTTGGCTACGCACCCTGACATCTGGAATGGTGAAATGCTTAATGTTACTAGGGAAACAGTTTTTTAATTGTTTATATTGGCTCTCTAGGAAATAGCTATTTGAGCGGAACATATTAGGTAGGTGATTTCCGAGGAGTGTATATATAAGTCGACGCAAGTCGAGAATCATTTTTACGCACATGTTTCATACAATGTTTTAGTGTGCATTGTGCAAAGAAATAAATAATAACATTTAGCAATTTTGTAGTAGTGTAGTAGCACTGCGTACGCCGTACAGTACCTAACTGCCGAGCGTGGTCCTCTGGGGGCACGGGGGCAGGTTTGCGGAAAAGTACTATGAAAATCCATTATATGAAAAGTACTACTTTCCGCACGATTTGGCTCCATTAGAAAACGCATATACTTATTGGCTAAGCGTTAGAAAAATCTTCTGTAGGTACCTATATTTATTTGGTATAAGTACAAGGTTTTATTTTTTAAGCATCCACTCATAGCACAGCCGGTCTCATAGGAAATATTTTAAGGGCTTTGCCCACAAACTATGAGATCGCAAGCTTTGAGGATGCTAAAAATGCTTTTAAAATTGCCTGCCCGGGCAAAGACTTTCCAGACAACCCAAAATCACAAAGGAGTTGGGATAATGTTTACTGCGATTTAACTTACAATACTCTTTTAAACAACTCTACAGGTCCAGATCGCGCGAGGCTTTTGGCGGTCGGATCCCGGGAAGCTGGTTACTGGCTTCATGCCCATCCTTCGCCCAATACTGGTACTTTCTTGGATCCGGCCTCCCTTAGACTGGCGACTGGTTTGCGACTGGGGGGTTTCGGTGTGTGCGCCACACTCATGTCCTTGTGGCACAGACGTGGACCGACTGGGACACCATGGATTGTGTTGTAAAAAAAGTGCAGGCCGTTTTTCGAGACATGCATCTCTTAATGACATAATCCGTCGGTCTCTTGCCACCATAAACGTGCCTGCTCTCCTTGAGCCGACTGGCATTTTCAGGGATGATGGCAAGAGACCTGATGGGGTGTCCTTGGTTCCTTGGAGTTTGGAACGGATGCTAGTGTGGGATGCTACCTGTGTAGACACGCTGGCACCGTCCCATCTCCAACGAACTAATGTAAAAGCGGGCGGAGCGGCTGAATGCGCCGAAATTTTAAAACGTAATAAATATAAGAGCCTGGGCAAAGAGTACCTTTTTGTACCATTCGGGGTCGAAACTCTTGATCCATGGGGTCCCAGCGCACGCAAATTTTTCGTAGAAATCGCGAAACGTCTGGTTGATGTTACTGGTGACCGAAGAGCTGGTGGCTTCCTCGCACAACGTATCAGCATTGCGATACAACGAGGAAATGCCGCCAGCATCCTAGGTACAATGCCTCAAGGACCTACTTTAGATTTAAGGTAGGTAGAGGTAGGTAGTTACGTAAGTTACACTTACTGTATATATTTCGAGAATAAATGTTTTTAAAAGGTTTTATTTAACCCTTAGCTGCTTCGTGTGAGATGATACGGAAGGTCCCGCTAACAAAGTTTAAACAACACTAAACAAATATTATCTGTTTTATACATGTCGCCAGTTCTAGATGTTGATGATTTCTATGAAAATTTTTGAACGGGTTTTACACTAAAGATGCTTAGTATAACCAAAATAATACCTAGAGTTGAAAGAACAAGCGGTATATTGAGAGGTCATGCTTACACTGGTTTTCTTGAGACGTTAAGCCTTAGAGTGGTTGAGAAAAAGGCCAAAAAAGGAAAGTTATAATATAAGGCTTGGACAAATATGCTAACGAGCCAGAATTAATGGCCTGGGCTTGATCGATGGGCTTGGGCGAGAATATTGAGACAAGAAAATGGTCCCCTTGAAAATGAACACATGCTGGGTGACAAACATGTGGCCTTTTATTTTGTATCCTATTGCTTTTTGTAAATGTTTAATGTGTAATAGGGATGACGACTAAGTTGAAAAACTATTATTCTAATTAGTTCGTCAGTTAGATTATCTAAAATTATTAGACACGTATTTTTTCCTTTTTCAATTTAACTAAAATTGACGAAGATAAAGAGCATCAAAGTTCCGGGGTAGGGGCTTGTGACGTCACTCCTAGGTAAGAATTGTACCTAGGAGTGACATTACGCGAAACTTGAATGCACTGTATTTTTGTCATTTTTGATTTGACGAACAAAAGAAAAAATACGTGTACAATATTTTCTTATAATCTAAAAGACGGACTAAATAGATTTTTTCAGTCGTCTAGCTTATTGTGTATGTGTGTGGCTTCAGTGACCACTCGAGCGGGTAGCGGGGCGGGTGGCGGCGTTCATATGTATGTAACTCTAGCAAATGTATGTGAACGTCCTAAGTGTACGCTACACAAAGCACGTAGACGCTGTTGTTTTAGAATGTGCAAATTAAGCTTCTTCAAATGATACCCCACGTGACCCAGTAACTAAACTTTTAATTTTCGCCCCGTCTTTTATCCGGCATTTTTCATAAAAAAATTATGATAAATCTTTTTTCAATGTGTATGGGTTAACTTTGTTTATGACTATTTATTACAAATTTCAAATACATAGTAATTCTCGAGATAATCCCGGCGTTAAAAGCAGTCCTTCGTACTATACGGATTCACTTTTATAGTCGCTTGTATGAAAACCAAGCATCAGCTTATATTTACATCGCTAAAAACGGTTGGTTGTTGTTAGACCTCTACGGACATTACCTACGGCTCGTGCTTTATGACACATTGTGACATATACTTTTTCTGTTGATTTGATTGTCACCTATAAAATAAAAACACGATTAAACATAATATTAATCTTTAATATTCTTTACGTATACAACAGAATGGCGACGAGTAACGTGATTGAATATAAATACGAGTGAATCTACGCGAAAATATTATATCGAGGTTTGGTACCTATTTTTTTTCTTAGAGCGAGTCACGAAAATCTATTACAATGGAGAAGCTAGCGGAAGTTCTAGATGCTATGATGGAGACTATGAAAGGTATGCAAAACCAACAAATTATTTTACAAAGCACATTACTGAACCAAAGCTGTGGCGCTTCCAGGCAGATCAGCGGAATTACATTCCAAGCTTACGATGAAACGGACGAATCTTTTGATAGCTATTTACAGCGGCTACAAAATTACATTACCTTGAAAGGCGTTACAGATACACAAACCAAATTACAAATATTCTTAAATTGCATCGGACCGAAATATTACCAAGTTTTAAAAAACATTACGGCACCTAATACACCTGAATCTAAATCATACAGCGAGCTTGTAGATATCTTGAAAAACCACATTGCACCCGAACCCGGTGAGGTAGCACAGCAGCACAAGTTTTGTCTTCGGTTACAACGTGAAGGCGAAAGTATATCTAGTTATGTTGCGGGACTGAAAGAAATAGGAGGCAAATGCAATTTCACATGCAACCATTGCAAGCAAACTACATTTGACACTCACTTGCGTGTACAGTTCATACGAGGATTACGTAGTTCTGAAATTAAAGAAAAACTGTTACGAGAATCTCCCGATACGAAGTTCGATGAAATAATTAAGATGGCGTTGGCTATAGAAACATCCAAATCTGAAAGTAAAGAAATGGCACAAGAAGTACAGTCTAACATAAATAAAATATCGATGAAGAAGAAATACAATGAAAGTACAAATACATACAATGAAAATACGAATACATACAAAGAAAATACAAGTACATACAATGGAAATACAAGTACATACAAAGGAAATACAAATACATACAAAGGAAAAAGAAATACATACAATGAAAATAAAAACATTACGGACGAAAATAAAATTACATGTTTTAGATGTGGTAAAGAAAACCATAAAGCCCCACAATGTAATTTGAAGAATAGACTATACTGCAAGAAATGCTATACAAAGGGACATCTACAGTCAGTTTGTTTCAAAGACCAAAAACAAATAGAGATGGAGAGTGATCTGTCAACATCTGAAAATGAAGAAGAAATATATGAAATAAAAGAAATACCAATACATAATAGTCCATCAAAAGACAAATTCAACATAACGTTACAAATAAATGGAAAAATACATACCATAGAACTGGATACTGGAGCAGCGGTAACTACATGCTCTAAAAATTACTTTGAAAAGTACTTTGCTAACCTGAAACTAAAAAGTACACTTGTTAAACTGAAAACATATACTGGAGAGTTAATTGAACCTATTGGAACCTGTAAAGTAAATATAAAATACAAAAATAAAGAGATTTCAGGACGAATATTTGTGATAGATAGAGATGTGGATCCAGTAGTCGGACGAGAGTGGTTGAGAGAGCTAAATATTGAATTAGATGTAAAGGCAATTACGAAAGAAGATATTACAGAAAAAGAATTTAAAAATAAACTAAACAAATTGATACAAGAATACGAAGATTTATTTTCAGATAAAATAGGAGAAATAAAGAACTACCAAGCGGCATTTAAACTAAAAGAAGGATCTATGCCAGTATTTTTAAAACCACGTCCAGTACCATTTGCTCTCAAACACCAGGTGGAAGCTGAAATAGATCAGATAAAGAAGACTGCGGTTGACTTTGCAATTAATAACGAGGGAGAGTGTTAGACCTCTACGGACATTACCTACGGCTCGTGCTTTATGACACAATGTGACATATACTTTTTCTGTTGATTTGATTGTCACCTATAAAATAAAAACACGATTAAACATAATATTAATCTTTAATATTCTTTACGTATACAACAGTTGTTTTATGCGGAGTCGTTCAAATCGGATTCTACTGTAGTCAGCTTAAGTAGTTCTCGAGAGATTTAACGATGTGAAAAACAGACAGACAGACTGAGTTCCTTAAGGGTTCCTTTTCTACCAGTTTTGTACGGAACCCTAAAAACGAGTGGATTGCAATTAAGTTCTTTAAAAATCAGCGGTATAGTACTAGAATCCTTCCCCTTCCTTTCCTTTTCCTTTGCAGAGTAAAACCTTGTGGTCATAGGTAAAAAGGTTAAACGCCACAAGATGGCGACAGCAGACATTTGTCATTTCACCTCGTTTAAAGCCGCGTCTCCAATAAAATGGCACGCACGAACGACGGCCCCGATGAAAAAGGACGACCTGCGACCTGGCGCCGCGTCGGAGTTATAAATTTTCAGTTACGCTGTTCTAACTTAATAGCGTGGAGAACATTCCGTCGAGTTTATTGAGTTTTGGAAACTTTATTTTTATGGTTTTCACTTTTTAACGCTTGTGCACGAGTAAATGCAGTTATTCTACTCGTTTGGAGTTGAATGTCCCTATTACTGGGGTAATTTTAAGTCACCTATATTTTCTACAGTACTTTGACTTTTTTTTACCTGTAGGTTAGCACAAGTTAAAACTGGTAAATATTAAATAGAAACATATTTTTATTTTTCATAATTTATGCTGTAAGTGAGGGGCGAACAAAATAACAATGTCACAGTACAACTTTGTAGACTAAAAGATAATAAAAAAAATATTTCTTGGAGTTAAACTCGACTCAATTAAACCCTGCAAAGCTTAATAAACTATAGACTAATAGCTTCGCCATTGTATAATTTCCTAGAAGGAGTACAAAATAATTATTAAATTCAAGAAATATCAAGTTCAAGTTCAAAATCTTTAATAACTGTTACAACTCATGGTAAGCACACAGGCTGTATCTCATGAACCGTGATAGTTGGACAGTTGAAATTTTCACAGCTGATGTTTCTGTTGACACTATAACAAATAACAAAATGCTGACACCGAGACATATTGTATTAGACATATTATTATTGCATTAGTAATACATATTGAATATTTGAAACAGCAAAGCCGGTCAATAATCAAATTATGCTGGTATAGAGGTATAATACCTATATGAATTATGAAATCTATCTACGATGCCGGCATGAAAAGGGTTCATTATACCGCGTGGTCGTATTCAGAGGTATCTTGCGTTGAATACTTAGGTTGTTGAACCTAAACAGGTATGGGTGGTTCTTAATGGACTTCGGGTCGTATACCTATCCCGCATTAAAGGGAATTAAAACACAACCTCGGGCGGAACTCGAACCCTAATGTGTTATGTGATGTTGCTAAGCACCCCCATACGAGGGATATGGTGAGAAATTCGGGGCAACGGGTGTGTCGCTAGCTCAGTTAGCAGAGCGATGGGCGTGTATCCCAGACTCGTGGGTTCGAGTCCCGCCCGAGGTCATGGAGTTTTTCTTTCCGTCTAAGAAATTTGGTATCGTTTGCAAACATTTCTGCTAAAAAAAAATAAGTTTCATATTACGTAATTTACACTTGCCGCTGTAAAAAGTTATTTTTCCCTCACATGGCTACCACATAAAAACCTTGGAAGAAATTTAATTAAGGAGCCTGTCACGTACAGCATTAACCTAGCTTGCAGAAGGAGGAATAGAGAGATTGTGTTGTCTTACTGCTTGCTTATTATTGCTGGACGTGGTTCATTGAAAAATTAACTAAGATTATGTTTTAAGAAACGGACAGACGTTTTCGCGTTTTCCGGTGCAGCTGCGATGCTTACCTGCAGTCCAGTCTACTTTTTAGAAAATACTTTTGGCATACTGCTTTTCACATAACATTGGTTCACAGAATTAATCTTATCGCAATATATTTTTTGGAAGAATCCCCTAACCTACCCCAATTTCTGCATTCTGCCAAATGGCTATGCCAAATGATTATTCTGCGAAAGTATCTCGACTAAAACTAAATAAAAAAAATAAAATAAAAAAAAAAACTTTTCCACTGCCGATTCCGCCACGGGCGACTACTGTCAGCCTCGCCCCGTTGCTGTTTTGGTGTATTTGCATGTGGCGGACGGACGTAACCAATCTTATCTTATCTTATCTTATCTTATTCATATATAAAAGAACGTGAAATTTGCCGGCATGTAACTACACCATCCAGGTACCTAATTGTAAAATATTGCCGCAGGAGGTCGTGCTGTCAACTCGTCACGATTTGGGCTACGAGAAAATTATGACCTTATGTGATCTTTATGAAAAATATTTAGTTTTCTAAACGTTTTGCTTGTGTTGTTATTATTGTATTGAGTAAATACTTCACCACAAACAACCCCAATGGCAGTCGGTTTATTCCCCCCATCATGCGGCTCTGCAATTTCACGCAATCTTATTTCAACAAGCGCTCTCGTTCTTAATTAATAAGTATGTTAATTAGAGTACTCTTTGTGCAAGGAAGCCCGTTAAAAATATTCTTCCAGTGTTGCGTTTCGGTCGTGTTTTTTAAGGTAATTTGTTGTAATTGTTTTTAAGAAAGAAGTGTCTCAGATATGGTACGATACGTGGTACGTTTGACTAAAGCCAAGCACGACATGCAAACCGGTCAAGTTCGAGTCGGACTCGCGCACCGTGGGTTCCGTACAAACATTTATTTGCAACTGCATCTCGAAGTCGAAATTCGACGTTAGCCCCATGTATCCACAGATTTGATCACTCGTTTTCACCGCAAAGAGTGTGCAAGTTTGTTTTTCCTTTATACTTGTTTATTACGTGTATAAATCGTTTTTTAGTTTCGGTTAAAAGGCAATACTAACACCATGGTATCATATACATTAAAAAAAAACAATATAAGGCGGAAATTATTCCAAATTTCAAATCGGTAGGCTTAGTAAGTTAGTAGTTCTCAAGATATTTAACGATGTGACTGACAGACAGACAGAGTCACACCATAAGGGTTCTTTATTAGAAATTTTGGTACGGATCTCTAAAAAAGTTGCAACTTCAATTGCTAATACTTGTTAATGAATGAAATCTGACGAATATATCACGTTGATTAACGGTTCTAAACTGAGACTTATATTACCCCAGTTAGAACGTTTGATGTGCGACTCAGACACGTTATAATTAGCCCCGTAGCTCATGAATCATACACATCCTGCGACTAAAGTATACCTACATATTTATATGGCAGTTAGCTGTCTGGTATGGGACAGAGAGTACGCAATTCTAGAGAGTCGCCACTTAAATAATGTTATATAATTTAAACTTTCGTGAGTCATACTGACATTAAAATTGCAACGGTTAAAACTCACGTATTTTTATCATAATTTACACTCACTCTGTCTGTCCGACGATGTTTGCCCGATGCAGACGAAACATGTCACGCCTATTGTGATAAAAATACGTGAGTGTTAACCGTTGCAATTTTAAATAATGCTATTTAATCGATATGTCCTTCTTCGAAAGGATGAGTGGAAGAAGGCTGAGAAAGAGAGTGTGTGACCTCATAAACTCTGATTTTAATGGGTGGGCAACGAGCATGTGGCACGCCTGGAGTTGCAGGCGTCCAGGCTACGGTGACTGCTTTCCATCAGGCGGGCCCTATGCTTGCTTGCCACCGACTTGATATAAAAAAAAAACCTTATTTGTTAGGGAGGAGTAGAAGCGGGGCCACCAACTTAATATAAAAATAATACTTATTTGTTATTGTGTTATTTGTAGGAGTAGAAGCGGGAGTTGGAAGGGGTAGACTTCGATGGATTTTCTCTAATCGAATCAGGGAAATCCTGAAGAACGGCCAGGTCAACAGCATCCTAAACTGGCTAGGGTGTATGAAGAGCTATAAAAGTGAAGGAAGTGAAGTAGGTATGGTATATCAGGAACCTAGCAAGTGGACATCATTATGTCCATTATGTTTTTAACATACCTACTAGTGGC
Source organism: Lathronympha strigana (assembly GCA_949128165.1). Lineage (NCBI taxonomy): Eukaryota > Metazoa > Arthropoda > Insecta > Lepidoptera > Tortricidae > Lathronympha > Lathronympha strigana. The sequence continues at coordinate 4,227,683 of OX421907.1, read as the reverse complement.
GGACAACGTCAAAATGTTCTTTGGGCAGACCAAGAAGTCTGTCTACTCCTCTGTATGTTTACTTACCTATGCATGTTCTTCTGAAAATAAGAATTTTGAAGAATTAAGATTGATATAATTTAAACCGTTGCAATTTAATAATTAAGATTGAATGTAACATACACTGGAATGTTACATTCTTGAATGGAACTTTATCTTATTTTATTGTTTACTACATTAATATTTCGCTTTGGTTATGTAGCTGCCGGATTTTTTTAAATTATTCATTCATTTATCGTATGGCATATTTAATTGTCACTGCAGAACATTATATATCAGGCAACCGCAAGCTTAATATTGCAGGCAACATTGGAATAATTTCCTAAAAATATAACCAAGACCAATTAAACTGGGTAACTTTTTCTACGTATTTCCGAACAAAGTTGGCACTTTTTTTACTCGACAGTATAAAATCCCTTGACATATTTCATCGAACGATGGGTATTATTAAATATATCAGTACATGCGCTACCAAAACCATTAAAGCATCCAAATGACTTGTCATCGCGCCAATATTACTCGCCAGCTCACAAATATTTGGCAAAAATGAAAACGTGGAGCCCATTCACGCTCGCCGTGTTCTGCGATTACTTCCAGCCCCGACGGCTTTACGACTAATAAATCTGCCGCGGATAATTTCAATTTTGCGTTTTATTGTTGCTAAATTGGAAACCTAACGGCTTGGAAGACGGCTCTGTTTCGTGGGTAATCTATGGACAGCTTTGCGCTTTATAAAAAGCTGGAAAGTGTATTTTTTGTCCGAAGAGTTTGTGACATCGTCAATACTGCCAAATCTGAATTGATTCACTAAGTGTGTATGTTTAAATAAATAAATATTGTGGGACAATCTTACACAAATCTACCTAGTCCCAGGGTAAGCTCAAAAAGGCTTGTGATGTGGGTACTAGACGACGATATACCTACATATAATAGATATAATATTAAATACTTACATTCATAGAAAATGTATATAATACAGGAACAAATATTCGTGATAAACACACAAATAAATGTCGTTGGCAGGATTCGAACCCGAGACCTGCTTCGTAGGCAGGGTCACTACCGACTAAGTTAGGGGGCCGTTTAATAGCTTCTCATAATGAATCGCGATACACTTCTTAGCTTTTAATTTGTCTTATATTCTAGATTATGTAAACCTATTTCTAGAATCGGTTGCATGTTGCATCAAACAGTGTCGTTAAACGGTCGCTTAAATTTATTGTACGTGAAGTTTCATGTTCCTTGGATAAGTTACGTTTATGACTCCTTAAAACTTTTTGGAATGTGAAGTAAAACTCAAATATTGTTCGTGTTCACTATAAACGTAGAATACCTCCGCTATCCAGTAAATAGTCAGTAAACCTGACTGCGAATATCAACCGCTAAAATATTACTGCCACGTACGAAGTTCTAATCCATAACAACCGTTTTTTAGGTACAATGCCCATTTGGAGGTTTAGCGCTGACATTTATGACCAAAGTTCACTTTTCGGACGTAGAATTGCATTTTTTTGCCATTTACGCTTGATTTGTAGCTGATACAGAGTTACTAATCAGTTTCAGTAATTTGTTATTTTACTCCAATACATTTGTACTTACAGATTGTAACATAAATTCTGGTGATCCATTTAAGTTTAAGAGCATTATCCGTATCATCATCATCATCATCATCATTTCAGCCGAAAGACGTCCACTGCTGGACATAGGCCTCACCCAAAGATTTCCACAATGACCGGTCCTGCGCCACCCGCATCCAGCGGACTCCTGCGACCTTCACCTGCGGTCATCAGTCCACCTTGCGGGGGGCCTACCCACGCTGCGCCTTCCGGTACGCGGTCGCCACTCGAGAACCTTTCCGCCCCAACGGCCGTCGGTTCTACGTGCAATGTGCCCCGCCCACTGCCACTTAAGTTTAGCGATTCGGAGAGCTATATCGGTTGTTATCCGTATCGTGGTCTGATAAATAAATAAATTTAAAAAAATGTCTTGACGCAAAAAATGGATGGGGTAGGTCGTTCGAATAGACCAAACCTCCTTACAAAAAAAAGAACGCCGTAACTAAAGCATGGAAGATAAGTTTCAGTGAATTGTCCTGGGATTGATTTGTTGAAGACTTAGTGCCCTGGATGATAGTCTCTATGGGTGATAACCACGGGGTACGAGTCCCGTTCAAAGTTTCGAATTTGTACAAGATAACGAAGTAGGTACTTGTTTAACAACATTTACTAAAACGGGGTTTTTTTGTATAACTTTGAAAACTAATCTCCGACGTACCACTTTATCCAAGATTCCGGGCAAACTAAGATCGCCGAAGGATGTCGTTCCGTATCAGTCACCTGGTGTTTATAAGATTGATTGCAGTTGTGGTAGTTCCTACATCGGAAAAACGCGCACCATGGCGGAGAGAGTGAAGGAACATATCGCAGCTATCAAAAATCGCCAGGTAAACAAGTCTGCGGTTGCTGAATATTTATTGGACTTTGGACCAAACCACTGGATTGAGTCGGATAACCCTTTCAACGGATAGTCGTTTCTATAGTAGAAAAGTACAGGAAGCCATTGAAATCAAGAAATGCCCCAATTTCAACCGGGATGCGGTTTAAGAATCTCGTCTACATGGAATCCGGTTATTAATAAAGTGCGCAAAATGTTCAAGTTGACAATAAACACCAAGTACGGGTAGTTCGTAAAACCCGCGCGGCTAGATGTTGATGTCAACCTCAGCCAGTCTTTCTCCACCACGAAAGTGGCCACTTTTTGCCATTTGCGTGATAAAGGAAAAAATATGTATAATGAAACTATGTGCCAATAACCAAAATTACAATAGTAGTAAGACTACAACGAGCTTATGGTAGGGTATAGCGATACGAAATGGTTTATTAGAAGCCACAATTGGACCAATGAGGGCGTCATTGGAGGGTTATAGGACGCCTTTTTAAATGGAATCACCAACATTTTTGTTACGTTGATTTCATAAAAGGCCTTTACTTAAACAGTTTTTGTATTAAACGGAATTGAAAAAAAGAAGTCGTCTGAAGTTAGATAATTTAATTTAAACTAGAAAGCGGGTCGCGGCGTCGAAGTAATATTAATTTAAAAAAATGTTGTCTTCCAGTTGGGAAGTTTTTTATTCATAATTTAATTCGAAAGACGTAAATTGCTGGAGAAAGGCCTCCCTCTAGGTTATGCGTGATATTCGATACTTTGCACATTGAATATTATATTATATATATATATGTATGTATGTATGTATGTATAAGCTTTATTGTACAATAACAGAAGAAATACAAGAAACACAGTAACATAGACAATTTGATACAACAAAGGCGAACTTATCCCTATGAGGGATCTCTTCCAGTTAACCTTTGAGGAAATTAGATAAAAACAGGCAACGATGAAAGACAAACTAAGAGCAAAAATTGTACAGTAACAAAACTTCAAATAAAAAGTAAATTTTGAATACACATTGTAACTACACTATAAATAAATACGCAATAAAAATATATATATATAATATTTACATATATAAATATACACTAAACAACAATACATATATACATATATTAAATAATAAATATATATATAAACTATTAAACAGAGCATAAAGGACAAACTCCAATCAAGGGTCGGAAAGCCACAACTTCTTTAGCCTCTCCTTGAGCGATGCTGCAGATTGCGATTGCCTCACAGACACCGGCAACTCATTCCACAACTTTACGGCATGGACAGTGAAAGATCTACTGTAAATACGCGTCTTGTATATATAAGGAGTATTGAAGAACTTTCACTCTGGAAATATATCCTACGAGTTTTAAAAAAACTCGTGTATTTTATTTTGGGTTTTGTTTCGTTTAGGATAAGTACCTAATATATTAATTAGTTTCATCCTGAAAAGAAAGAGTATAAATATTCCAAATTGTTGGAAACATTCCCGGAAATTTTATAAGAATTAATGAAATTTCCATGTTACATTTCAGTTAGTTTTAATTCCCAATATTCCCATACTAGAATGTAAGAAATTTACGAAAAATCCCCATGTGAAAAATGTCAATTTAGGAATCAGCACATCATTATTAGTGGTATTAGTTTTTATGTCCTACATTAAAAACCTAAAATTTTAAACCCGTTTACCTATCACCTTATTAATAAATCCCTTATTAGGTTAAAATCGATCCCAAACACTCGCGGTTAAGTTCAATTAAATCAAAGCCCCCCATTCCTCCCCTCCCCGTTTCCTCGAGAGCTATTTATAAAGTCAATTAACATTTAATTAAACCAAGAGCTGTGAACATCTAATATTCTCTTCAAATACGGATATACTCCGATTTTTAATTAAATACCAAAAACTACCCTCAATTACGTTACTTACGTTTTTTTTCTTGTACGCGAGTGGTTTGATAAATAATCTCCTTTGAGATTATTGATTAATTGTATTGTGATCTTAATTGCGAATTGTGAATCAACTAACAGGAAAGTGTGCAGATAAAGAAGAATTAAGCCTGAAACACGTTTGACCACTCTATTCATCACGCGGCAGTCCCGGGATCTCGGCCTTCTGAGAAACTATCTGTTACGTTTTATAACTATAAACTTAACAAATAGCGAGAACAACATCGCCCAAGTGGCAATTTACTAAATAATTTATACGAAAGGCTTCATTGCCTTTGACAGAACTTATCTTCTAGTGTTGTCATTATTCTAAGTTGACTCCTTGTTGAGACCGAAAGGAAGTAGTTCCTCGCGAAAAAGTTAAATCGGTCCTCGGTCTTTAGTTCATTTCAGTTCAGACGGAGCAAAAACCGTTAAAACGTCCATACAGCCGACTCTCCGGGTACCTGTTAAATTTGGTAAGGTGTGAGCGAGAGGCAAAACGCAAACACCCGGTGTGTGGTTCTGGCAACAAATCATTAGTTCGGCGCTCTGTAGAGATCTAAACCGGTTACTCATTCCCAGATGTCAAAATACGCACTGAACTAAACGAACTAAAGGACCTCAAAGACCGAAATAGTTCCTTTGACCGATTGAACGAGATGGGAGCGCTCCCTTCAAAGACTGAACGGGCACAACTCTAGTTTCAAATAAATGTAATTGAGTAATTCCAGGAACAAGTAAAGGTTACGATTCAAATCGCTGTCGAATTTCTGATAAATTCAACGTTGCGTTTATCATCGCTGAGTCTAGTAACTTGTGATTTATAATCCCTATTTTTCATCCTAGCGTTTTCTGGCTTATACCACGGGTCAGAGAGCTCGTGGTCCGCCTTGGCAACTAATCCCAATGAAATTAAACACTTTATAACGGATTAATCGCGTTTATTAACACCATGCGCTTTTTACAGCACTCGTTTTCACAGGGTTAAGATGATGACTGAGAGAATGCGAATTCTCCCCGTCATTAAAAAAAGTTACTTGTGCAAACTGAGATTGGCGAAGACACTAGTTTTACGAAATTGCCGTCTGACCTTCCAACCCAGATGGTCAACCTAGGCCTATTGGGATTAGTCCGGTTTCCTCACGGTGTTTCCCTTCAACGAAAAAGATTGAGAAATATCAAATTATATTTCGTACAAAAGCAAGTTCTGAAAAACTCATTAGTACAAGCCTGGGTACCCGCGACCTTCGGATTGAAAGTCACACGGTCTCACCGCTGTGCCACCGATGCACCTTTTGACGGCAGCTAGAAATGAACAAATTGAAGTTGTGCTCTAGAATTAATTTGTACCTGTATAATTGGAATACGGCAGTTACCTCGACATTGTTCCGGGGCTGTAACTTGTTCCAAAGGTTTCCCGTCGTCTCGACAACAACCGAGGTTTCAAACAGGTAAATTTAATTGGGTTCCAGCACCAAGGAAAGGTCCGTTTCGCTAAAAATGACTGTCAAATTTCTTGATGCAAAAGGCTTAAATTAAAACTATAGTTGGACCACGCTATTATTATTGCTCTTGGGTGAGCTTTTTTAGATGTCGCGTCGACCAGGGTCATAACCATGACGTCTTAACGCGATTCAGTTATGTACAGTTTAGTTGCCAAAAAGTACAAAATGAGAATATTGGCGTTTCAATCATCAATTAATATTTACTGCTGTGTGTTACATCGCAATTTTACCCAAGAGTGAAAGTCGTACCGGTAAAAGTTGAATTAGCTTTTTTACCTCCTACACTTTGAGTTCACCTTGCCTGGCGGAATCACCCCCTAAGCACCCTTAAGGGACAAAAGCTGCACGTGTAATGATTTTCAACAGTACCACATTCGCAAAGCGATAATACTCAGCATCGCCCAGCTAAACAGGCGTGTTTCAACCGGCACTTGCTATTATTAAAAAAAAATTAAGACTTGTATGAAGTACGAGTAGGTAGTGTACAAAATTTGATATGGAATTTTTTTGGATAAAGAACATTAAATACACGCAACATGTCCTTTACTTACGTTTTTTAACTTAACTCGAAATATAATGGCGTTTTCTCTCGCGTTTTGCATACGAAATCTCTAAAAGGGTAGCCGGTTTGAAAAATATAAAATCACTATTATATTCCGCGCGTCCGCGTACAGTCACCTATTTAAAATCCTAGGCCACTGTAGGACTATGTCATAGTGGCGCTATAAATCAGATTGTAAGAAATCTCTTCACCATCAACAGTCGTTCTCTCAATGCTGAGGATCGTGACGTCATGTCATTCTCTTGAAGACCAGATTCCTCCATAGGTTTCTATCTCTCGCCAAATACATGGTCTTGTGCAGATTTGGGAGCACCATTTAGTAGGGGGAGGGCCCCTCGGTGTCTTTCCTTCAACTTTTCCCGTCATTATGACTCTCTCTAGGCTTTCTGGGGAACGTCGAGAGAGGTGCCCGAAGAACATAAGAAGGTAGTCCTGGCATATCGTTGACAACCGGCGTTTAATGCGTAGCTCGTCAATTATGGACTGGTTAGTATTGCTGTCCATGGAAGATGAAGAAATCTCTTAATGCTCGTCATTTTGATATGGTTCTAGAGTGGCCAACTGGTTGACTATACATACAAACAGATAGATCTGCGACAGTTTATTTATTGATCGCCATATTAGAAAGGTATTTATTAGTGGGACGAGCCCAAATAAATGTATATCTTTCCGTTTTCTTTTTAAGTAACCCATACTTCCACATTTAGGTTAAACCCCTTCGCATGGTTGGCTTTGCATAACCAAACGGCCCGACTCCTTAACTGGTTTTACTTGTATCGCTTCGTGTTGCGAATAGCCTTGGTACCCTTCTATTAGTTAAGGGCTCTTTATACTCAGACACGATGCTATTTTTCATTCACCTATATTGTCATTTGTCAATCAGAATAAGGATGACAGCTAGTAGCTACAGCTACATGAATCGTACCAGTGGTTACTGGTTGTACTTGCGTCGTCGGTTGGTCTTGCGAATAGCCGTGGAACCCTTTCCGCAACATTTGACTAACCGCGTTGGTATGTTGTCATATCGACGATTATCAACAGTTGACGACAGTTGTTACGTGGGGTTCCGCGTTACGAATTCATTTCAAATGGACGTGTGTAATTATTGTTTATTGTATGTCTATTAGTAGCATCTATTACTTAATGCATCTTTATACTGGTTGTACTGGCGTCGTAGGTTGGTCTTGCGAATAGCTGTGGAACCCTTTCGGCAACATTTAGCGAGGCCGTCGTTGTGTTGTCAAATAGACGCTTATCAACAGTTGACGACAGATGTTATGTGGGGTTCCGCGTTACAAATTCATTTCAAATGTTGTGTAATTGTTGTTATTGTATGTCAATTAATGGTGTTTATCAAGATTCTTTAAATAGAAAGGGAAAGGCAGTATTTAGGTAGAGACTAAAATGTGACAAAGTTAAAGTTTTTAAAGGGTCAGCAACGCGCATGTAACACCCCTGGAGTTGCAGGCGTCCATAGGCTACTGTGTCCGCTTACCACCAGGCGGGCCGTATGCTTGTTTGTCACCGTCGTAGTTAAAAAAAAATATTCATTAGGTAGAAACCTGCTAGAGTGCACTCAATTTTTTAGCTCGTCAATGTCAATCATTCGTGCCCTACCTACTCTGGCTAATATCAATCATTCGTGCCCCGAATGCCCAGGGGCACACAATTATAATGTTTGACGAAAAACTTATTTCCTTACAGGTTTTGCATCCCGCGTGGTTTCAGTCACTTAAATGTTTCTCGCTTATGGTTTCAGAGTTTCAAATTAATTTATTTTCAAAATATATGCAGTAAGTATAACTTACCTACCTACCTCTCATCATCATTAATATAAGAGCCAAGCTCTTGTCGGTGGAGAAATTTCCATGTATCTCTTTCTTGAGCCTTTCGTTTGACCGCCTGATACGACACGACGTTAATCTTTTCCTTAAGTTGGTCCATGTACGTTCTTCTTGATCTCCCTCTCTTACGCCTTCCTTCTACTTTCCCTGCCACAATATTGCTTACGAATTCGTCGTGACGTAATAGGTGCCCAAACATCTTCCCTCTTCTATTCTCAATGATTTGCAATAGGGACCTCCTCTCTTGCACAAGGTTGAGAACTTCCACGTTCGATTTTCACTCGGTCCAACTAATCTTCTCCATCCGCCGCCAGCACCACATTTCAAAGGCTTTAAGTCGTTCTCTGTCCCTCTGTGTCATTGTCCACGTTTCGCACCCGTATAACGCTATGCTCCAGATGTACACTTTCATTAGCCTTTTCCTGATTTGGCGAGATATTCTGGCTTTAAATAGGCCTTTTTTTTATTAAAAGCTTTTAAGCCATAGCTATTCTTGAGATGATATCTTGTGTACACCTGGAGTCGTTAGTAATGACGCTACCAAGGACCTACCTCTACCTACCTTAAATTTAAAATAGGCCGTTGAGGTATTGTACCTAGGATGCTGGCGGCATTTTCTCGTTGTATTGCAATGCTGATACGTTGTGCGAGGAAGCCACCAGCTCTTCGGTCACCAGTTACATCAACAGACGTTTCGCGATTTCTACGAAAAACTTGCAGAGTTGTGATTTCGAACGAAAACTCCTAAAATTCAGTTGTGAGTAACAACTCTCAAATTAAAACGAGCGCAGACTCTTACGTCGGAGCGAATTAACTCCAGTGTCTTGGGACTCGGGAATTAGGGAAGCACTTGAATACTAAGAGCATCCCGAGGTGTGTTCGTAAGTTTTGCCATTTTGTCCGTGTTGCTGAAGTAATTGTCTCAAACGTTATGTTCATTAACGACTAATTTATGCTAACGTGCTATACAGGTTGCCACAAAAGTTCCGAACTATACTTCTACAGCTGATAAGTTAAATGACCTTGAGTACGATGAAAGTGGAAATTTTTCGGAATAAAAAAAAAACACTTTGTTGGAGATAGGTGCATTTTCGATCAGCTGCAGATCAGATGCAGGGAACATATTTTTTGGAAAAAATGCTTATTGGAATCGATAGAACTATGTGTGAAAAGTGTCAGGAACTATGGAACTATGTTGTATGCTTGTAGAACTTCAAGAAAAAAATGCCCTGCTTGGAAATCCTCTGCTAAATCAAATGCCATTTATGGGCATGTTCAGAAAAAAGTGCACCACTTTAATGGAAATGAGTCCTCGATTTTCCATACAAAAAAAAATTGGCAGTTTTGTAACGGCCCATACAAAATGTATGAAAAAATGCGTTACGAAACTGACCAATAAACAGTAATCATCCGATGAATTACGAAACAATCAATGCTAGTTATTTATTTTGTTTATTTGGTAAATATTCGGCAATGTAAAATGTTCGGCCGAATACGAACATTGAAAAACTTGCCGTATAATGCCTTATATTTTTACAGAATATTTGGACAATCTCTTTATAAAGCTAAAATCGCCGATGGAACTTACTAACGATGTAAACAAAAGGCATCACATGTTTGTCACTGTTCTTCCTTGTATTTTCACACTACCTCATCAAAACACAACTGAAACGATTCACTAATGAAACGGTCGTATTATCGTAACATACAATAGATTTTATTAAAAACTTAAAAGTGATGTTATTACGATCAATATGGCAACCGCCATCGTGATTACATTATTTGCAAGTTGGATTGACGTCGATTTAAAGGATGACTCAGATTAGAACGGGACGGGACGGGGCGGGAGGGGACAATCTGTCAATTTCTATAGAAAGCGTCACGTGACATCCGAGGGCTCCGAGCTATCACGTGATTCTTTCTATAGAAATTGACAGATTTTCCCGTCCCGCCCCGTCCCGTGCTAGTGTGAGTCATCCTTTAACCTTTAACTAAAGCCAGACGAACTGAGCCTCCGAATTACGTACTTGCACGAGTCAACACTCGTCTCTACCTAAAACATTCACCTGGAAGCACTCGAGCCTCTTGACTCGGAACTCGGGTAAATTGTCCAAATTAAGATACTGGGCCAATTCATGTGATCAAATTTGTTATTGATTCGACTGTAACGTGTTTGAGTTTGATTTGATCGTGTTGGAGTTTGGAGTGGTTAGGTTTATTGCGGGAGGGCTGGAATGAGGTTTGTAAGTATAATACGGGCGAACCTCTTGTCGGTGGGTATAAGACATAATAAATGTATTTATGTAACTTTTACTAAAATTTTAGTCGTATAAAATTATTTGGCCCGCAATGTAATGCGAACACACTCGCGTTAAATGCTCCTTCACAAACTGTCAACGTTTTTTACAGTTTATGTTTACGGTGCATTACTTTTTTTACTTATAATTAAAAAAACACCTTCATTACTTAATTCATGTCTGGTTTAATGTATGGCCTATATATTAGATTTAATTGTAAATTTATTATATTTATTATAACGTAATTTTATCTAGGGTGACCGGTAAAATTTCGGTCTCGTAATTTCTGCCGTATTCGGTTTCATACAAAACGCCCGTTTGGTTCACACGGACGCAAAATGAATTGTCTACCAAAACATGTTTTGTACGAATGCAGCAGAAATTAAATGACCGAAATTCTGCCGCTCACAACAGTTTTACGCTCTTCTAGCATCAACCTCATAAGTTCATAAGATGGATGAAGTAGGTACGTAACGTAGGTAAGAAACGAATCTCAGGTTTTTTGTTGCGAGAAAAATATTCATTCTGATAATATTTCAGTGTAAAATTTAGTCTATTCACAGGTTTTCACCTTTCAGGTACGGAGCACTAAAAATGAACATCCATGTGTACTAAAATCTACCAAACAGAATTTTCAGATATTGAAGTGCTAGAATTTGTTATTGACAGATTTGCAGTAACAAACAGGCATATCATATTTATTCAGAACCATACACATTTAGTTTAGAAAAGTATTTCGTGTCTGCAGTACTCCAATGCAAAGGCCAAAACTTTTAGGTGTTCGTTGTTAGACATGCAAGTTTCGAAGATTCCTCTTCGAAGTTTTACTAACTTGTGTAAACAAAACGAATTCATTCAAGTTAAGCGTTGCAAACGATTTACTTTGAACGCAGTGTATTCAGAATAAAGGATGACGATTCAGATTCAGAATTAAGTGGAGATAGTTGTAAAGATGGAGAGTGACATAGGCTACTTTTGCCTCTTTATAACGCGAGCGCAGCCACGGGCAAAAGCTAGTAATTAAATACCTTGGAAAAATTCATAAAGATCCTGGTGCCCAAGGCAGGATTCGAACCAGCGTCCTCCAGTATTCGCCACAGATGCCCCAACCACTACGACACCCGATCACTGTCACCTTAAACGATGACTCACACTAAGACGAGACGGGACGGTCTGTCTATTTCTACAGAAAAATCACGTGATAGCTCGGAGCAGTCAGATGTCACGTGACGAAACTGGCAGATGGTTCCGTTCCGCCCCGTCCCTAACTCAAATAAAACGAATTCATTCAATTTAAGCATTTCAAGCGATTTACCTTAATAGGACGCTTTCAGAATAAACCTCACGTGCCATCCAAAATTTAAAGAGTCAAAAATGCATCGAGAAAATACCGACAATGGAAGCGGAAGGTATCGGAGTCAAAGGATCACGTAATCCATTAGTATGGGTGCGCGTGCCTTTGGACCGGCGGCTTAAAGGCTGAAACATACTAAGCGCGTTGCGACCAGACTGACATCACTCTGGCTTTTGTCTGTTGTGGGTTCGCGTGAGAAGTGCTGCTTTGTATTTTAAACCACATATTATTTTACAAAATTATTGTAATAGATTTCTTTGTTAAATGGGTAACTCGTGTAGGTATTACTTGGATAAGGATTCATAAAAAAAGTTAACACACATTTTTTATGAATATACACAATAACACACGTTGCCGCTTCAAAACAAAAAATCTTTCATGTAAATGTAAATATGGTATATAACGGTGGGCGGTGTAAAACATATTATCATAGTTTTGGTCTGTAACACAAGGTAACTTTTACCTTATAAGTAATAAATCTTAATCTTTAAGAGTAACTATTGTAAAAAATATGTTTCAATATTTTATTTTTTGTAGTTTTGGACAGACCTAAAAATACACAGACACTTGATACAGTATATTTACACACGTTTATTTAGTAGTACGACTAAGCTAAGTTTTTATAGATTTTGATAGCAGACTGTGAAAGTTTTAAAGCTAAAATTTCATAAAATAACACCTTAAATGTTTGATATTTCGTTTGCTTGGATTGGAAGAGAACGCGGTTTGACTTAACTTGTCTAGTCTTGCTGTTGCCTGTGCTCATCTGGTGTGACTCGACCTTTATAATTCCAAATGCACACTGAACGCAGATGAGTCGGATGTTCCAGCGCAACACTGAGCTTTTATTACTTTTTTAATTGTAAAAATATTATTACTCATATCGCTGCCATCACAGTTTTTTTATTGAGGAATAGGTGAGCATTTGACTACAATCTCACCTGATGGTAAGTGCTGATGCAGTCTAGGATGGAGCATGCTTGCCTGTTCACTCACGATTTAAAAAGATCTAAGTTATAGTGGGCTGGGAATATATTAGCTGATAGAGAATTCCACTCCTTAGCTGTTCAAAGCTGAAGGCAAAGCGTTTTATTTTGATGTAATTATCTATCAGTTCTCATTTGTGTAATCAGAGAGAGTCATACTGTATTTTTTTACGTTTGTATTGCCACTCCGAAAAAGGAAATCCGAAAATATTTAATCTACTGCGCCATCAAGTTTGTCTGTATATATGTTTATGTTCGATGATAAGTTTTCATTTGAAAAACGAGATATGTTTTTCGAGCGTAGTTAACTCAATTATTTAATAGATAACCAAGGGTTCTACTGTCGCCATCATATATAATATCGATTAATATAATAAAATATGCAGTGTTTTTTTTTAGTTAGTTCGAGTCCCGGGCGAGGCAAGCGAGTTTTAGAAACTCTTTAAATGCAGTTTTGTTTCTTTTTAAAAATAAAGGAATGTCTCCTTTAAGTAAAATGAGCCAGCTAAAGGATTTAAGGTAGTTTCCCTCCAGGGCCCGACTTATCTTTCGCCTTGCGCTCTGGGGGCCACCATGGTCACTATTTCTGTAGTAGATGACATTTCTTTCAATTTATAAGATTCTAACGCTTTGACAATAGTAGCGTGTTCAGATATTTATGAGAACCATGGCCGCTCTCATATATTTATACATTGTGGCGACTGTACCTAGTTTGGATCTCAAACGTTATATAAGAAGATAGGTACCTCCTTAAATTTGTATCTTGTAAGTTGGACTCGGGGATCGTATGGAACAACTTTTCTTGCAGGAAATTTTATTTATCTGCCCTTGCGTGGAGTACAGACTGGATCGTGCGAACGGAAAATGTTCTGCGTTTGAAGCTCAGCCGTTAATTTTGCCAGCATTCACTTTTTACTTGAAAGAAAGAATGAAAAAGGATAAAATGTATTCAGGACGCTTAAATGTACAAAATTAGAAAACCAAAAGGCACCAAAAACATGATTACAAGTTGCACAAACAAGAAATATAAGTACTTTTTTTTGTATTACTAAACCTACATTTCTTAATAACATCCCAATTCAACAAGTGGAAAGATTTAAATACTTAGGCAGCTTAGTTACTAGTGACTCCAGATGTACACCGGACATTGTTGCACGAATCGCTATGGCAAAAAAGCATTTAACCAGAAAAAACAAATGATTAAGTCACATAATTATGAAATTAAAGATTAAAAAATCCGGCTAGTAATTTTTCGGAATTATGTAGTGTAGTGTATCCATTCGTAAATGTAGAATTATCTCAAGACATTGGTCTAAATGTGTCAGTCAAAAGAAAACACGACTTGTGATTTCTTTTCATCATAAAATATGTTAGGAATAAAATCGTCTTACCACAATATCACACTACAAAAAGTCCCTTTTTTCGCAAAAAAATCAGTTTCTGAAAATCTAATCAAGTGATTTTCCTAAGTTAGACTACTTTACACTGAGGGGCAAAGTTAAACTTACCTTCCGGCCCTGACTCTAGCGAAACTTCGTAAACTTAATGTACCCCGAGTTACGGATAGGCCTGACCCTTGAGTAGATTTATTATGTGTACAGTGTATAACCAAACAGGTAGGTATCTTACAAATACGGCAGCGGTGCGTACAAAACAAATGAATACACAGGAACATCGGATGTGAACAGCAAAATATGCAAAAAGCGTACGGTCGGCTTCATAAATATATATACGAGTATGCACCTGTATTCAATTTTGAACCTTTTCCCCTGTAATAAGTTCCGAAGTGTATATATATTTATAGACGTGACTGTACCTATTACTATTGAATAATGACCATCGAAAGTGCTCTCTTTTGCAGAGCTATGCTTTAGAAAAAAACTGATCACTGATCAGTGTTCTTTGGACTGTGACTTACCTTTTATCCATTTTTTGGTCTCCCATTTCGTTTAACTACATCCAACATTTCATTTAGTTGACTTGGAAAATTCGTTATTCGTTTGAACATCAAAACGGTATCCTAAATTCGTCAGAGATAGTTTACTGTTTCTTCCTTATATTGTATTGTATGTGATGTAGTGTAGACGAATTACAGACAGGCCGGACCCTCGACTAAATTACGTAACACGACCGCGTTTTCATTTCTTTCATACGTACTTATTCTCAGACGTGAAACGGAATACACATATTCAGGTATTTCAAAGCTAGCTTGTGCATAACAGATCGTTTTAATCCATAAAGGATGACTCACGCTATACAGGGCCGGGACGAGCCGTGACCGAAGTGTCAATTTATATGGAAAATATCACGTGATCTCTCTCCGAGCTTTCCGATCACGTGACCCTGTGACGCGAGCCGATCACGTCACCCGGCCCGGTCCATCCTTAAATGTGTTCATGAAGTCAGAGTTCAAAACTCGCGCCAAAGTATGTATCTTTTCAGTCCTCCGGCCGGTAAGCGCCACTTTACGCAAAACTAAATTGCCGCCTGCCGGCTCCGTCGGGCTGAAAAATAGTATACAAACCTCGGCCGGTAAATGGGAAAGCCTCGGATCACATGTTAGTCGACCTCGGCTTCGCCTCGGCCGACAATTACATGGAATCCGAGGCATTTCCCACTTAAACGGCCTTGGTATGTAATGTACTATTGTAATATCGGCTTTGTCTAATTGCAGATGAAATGTGTGAAAACCATTAGCTAAAATCAAACTAAATTAATACGTAATTGCGGTGTACCTACTGCTACGGAATTGCATGCCCAATTTATTCATATTTAATGTGGGTAGATATGCATTTTTGAAGCCTGTCGTACGTTTTCGAGCCCGCTGGGGAATGTTGTTTTTCTACAATAACTAGGCCTTTTTTTATTAAAAAAAAAACAGAGTTCCAAGGTTTTTTAATTCCATTACCATTTTTTCATAGACTTTGTATGGCGGTCACGGAATGGAAAGTTTGGAAAATGTATGGAATTTTGGGACATTTTCTTTCTCCTATTAGAATCGAAAGAGCTCGCGATTCTAAATAGAAATCACACAAAAATACCCATTTAAAAAAAAAAGTGGGGGGGTTTCACTATGAAAAAAAAAATGGCCCAACTCATTTCCTGCCTTAATGCAGGTGGTAAAGTGGAACAGCAATGTCGTGAGATCTGGGATTTAACATTAACCCATTAATCGCTAGACGAGACGTTGTGGTCACCCAAGTCACCCCTCTACGCGCCATTTTCGCTACAAAGCGGGAAATGCATGTTATCAGCTACGCCGTAGCGCTACGAAACTCAGCGGTGAATGTGTTAATCACGTGGTTACATAATTGTTGTACCTACAAATACCTGAAATACGGCCTTAGTTATTTACTAACTACAGCCGTTTTACATGTCAAATCTAACGATATTAAATCATAATTATTAAACGGCGAAACCTGTGTTGAAACGTCATAAGGTAAACAAGTTAATTTGCATTAGACCCGTTTAATAATTATGTTTAAATATGTGTTCAAATCGCGAAAGTTTTAAATGTGATATTAAATCATAATAAGATCAATTAGAATCTCGCTAAGATTCACCCTAAGTTATAAACTTACATTAATACAACCTTATTCGAAACCACGCTTCATATCCCTTCTATAAACGGATTTCAATCAATCAAGCTACACGTCACCCACTAGTTGAGGTTACATTTTGATCCTTTATGAATAGGATCAATATCTTCCTCATCAAGAGTTCACTATTCATAGCTTGGGAACTTGAGAGACTTCATAGTTCATTGTGCTTTGCGCATTCAAATATATAATGAAGTTAAAGCATAGCCAAATCTCCAGATCTAACGATATTGATGTATAGTTTTACGATTACATTATTAATGTTAAGTTCCTCGTGTTACGACGTTGATATACCTATGTAACTAATATAATAGGTAAATACGTATATATAACTAATATAATATAACATTTATTTACAAAATATATACAGTAAGAGTAACTTACCTACCTACATACCTCTACCTACCCTAAATCTAAAGTAGGTCCTTGAGGCATTGTAGCTAGGATGCAGGCGGCATTTCCAAGTTGTATCGCAATGCTGATACGTTGTGCGAGGAAGCCATCAGCTCTTCGGTTACCAGTTACATCATCTTTTTAACTAATTGTATTGCATAATTTTTATGAAAAAGCTAATAATTCACGCCGGTGGAATCCAAATGTAGTGGCTGTCCCACACGCACGTACGCACGCACGCACGCACGCACGCACGCACGTTCGCTTTTTGTATGAGAGATACATAAAATATGTGTACTTACGACCCTTTTAATCTGTGGTAATAGTTCGAACTGTAACCTGGCAACTTGTAGAAAAACGCCTATTACGTCGGTTGGCATTAGGTCGTCTATTTTTTTTTATGGATGACCTAAGTACGAGGTCTTTTAACATAAAAAGTCACTTTTAGAACGGTGTAGGTAGTTATCGGTTCGTTGAATTTATAGCGTAGTAAAATAATGTCTTCTTCCTGCGGTTTCCCGAAACCACACGAAATATGCCACGGCTCAGGGTGCCTGAGGTCCGCTTGGCAACTAATGTCATGATTTGACGTAGGCGCTAGTTTTACGAAAGCGAATGCAATCTGAACTTCCAACCCAGAGGGTAAACTAGGCCTTATTGGGATTAGTCCGGTTTCCTCACGATGTTTTCCTTCACCGAAAAGCGATTGGTAAATAATAATATTTCGTACATAAGTTCCAAAAAACTCATTGCTACGACACGGCGGGATTTGAACCCGAGAGTCTCTATAAAAGATATGCACAAAACGTATAAAAAACCTACTACTCGTAATTTGCATAGCGATCATAAAACATGGGAACAAACTATTTAAAAAAACCGACTCGGACTCGCCCACCGAGGGTTCGGCACAAAGGATGCTCCCTCCTGTGTATGACGTTAGGTACTTACTTATAAATACTGGTGGCACGGGACTCTTAGTGTGCGCCAATTATCCGGTTTTCGGAATTTTTTCCCGGACATGTGCTACCATCACTTGCTTTTTGCTAAATTTTGTGATTCCCATTACAAATGTATGGGAAATGCGAAATGAACGACCGTATCTTTTGATTGCGTTGACGCAGAGGTTTGATTTTTCACAGCTTTAAGGGACCGCAGACCTGTATATGTGGTATTAATTTCAACTTGCTATCTCTACGCGTTCCCGAGATGACAGATGTCTCGGAGGGATAGACGGACGGGCGGACGGACAACAAAGTGATCCTATAAGGCTTCCGTTTTCCCTTTTGAGGTACGAAACCCTAAAACACGAATCGGACAGATTTATTATTTGTATGTCTAGCTAACAATTTTGTCCCAATGTGTCCCTTACGGTAAAACCATTATTTAAGAATCAAAACAAACAATGAGTTGTTATATCATAATTAAACGCAATCATCAACTCGGTGAATCGAAAATTACGTTAAGCAGGCTTGCTTTCAAATTACTCGTTTAAAATTAATGTGTTTCGCCGGCGTTTAAAATAATATTAAGGACTGTTTACATGGAAATCTCCCGTGAGTAATAGACATTTTAATCTACTTGTATCGGGTTACTCACGTCAATAAAGTCGAAAGTAGCTCGATATTCTAAGAGATTATTCAATATAGGGATATGCGCTAGCGGCGATTGCTCTGCGCACACTATTAGGCACGCGGACCGTTCCGAAACATGTCGAGCTACTTTCGACTTTATTGACGTGAGTGACCCGATATAAGTAGATTAATATACCGTTTACACATGGTTGGCAGTAGTTTCTCGTACGATCGGCTTTTTAAATATATATGCACCTGTATTTAATTTAGAATCTTCTTCAGTAATAAGTTCCGGAGTGGAATTATAAGGCGCTTATTTATATGATTTTCGCATACGAATCTCCATTAGGATTTTGTTTAAGTATCTAACCTTGAAACATTATTTAATAAGAATTGAATCTTCGAGCTACAATATCATGAAAAACGTAAATATCATAAATATCATAATAATGAAAATACCGGTGATCCTTAGGCGTAATCAGTATCGTATTTCAAATAAGAAAAGAAGAAAAAAACCTTGTATTAAATAGGCCCAAAATCTTTTTAATAAATGTAATACAATTTCCTAAATATCACGTAAATAATATCGCCTTGATGAATGCGCGACAGCATGTCAAGCCAAGTTCAAAAGAAAATACTTGCGCAGTTGACGTATAATAGGTATATTACTTATAATATATATCTCAGTCAATTTGTACGAAAGTCGTAATGCGAATGTGTAGGTATATTGCGATTTTGTTGGCTCGAACGTTGAAATACCGACACTCTGAACTTTGTACGCAATGTTCCTTTTTACGTAAATTCTTAGTGTGAAGTGTAAAGCATGAGGGGACGCTCGGGAGAGGCGTGCGGCGTTAATATGAAATACAAGCAAATGTATGTAAGCGTCCTGGGTGTACCCTGCCCGCCCCGCCGAACGCGGCGTCACACGCTCGCCATTCAAGTCTTACACTAATTAAAGTGCTGTGGATACATTGAAAATCCAATATTTAAAAAAAAGCCGATTGCGCGGTCATTGGAATGAAATAATAAAAAACGTAAAGACGATTCTCAAATGCTTATTCAATGAAATTTGACCTCAATTTCTGAGTAGCTGCCTCCCTGCCGAGGCTCGTTACTAATAAGGTAAAGTAGGTTGTTGTCAACCGCTCTCAGTCCCCAGTAGTTTCAGCCATTGTTTAGTATAATAATTGGTAGCTGTCGCAATTTATTATAAAATTATCGTGTACCTATGTTCTATTCATTACCTAATTATACCTGAATTGTAATTTCTTCCTCTTTGATTCACCTTGGATGGGCTTAAAACCAGCTAAGCTGTGCCTATACCTTTTCCTTCGTCAGTGCCTAATTGTGTATCCTACGTTCATTGTTTTGTTCAAGAAAATATATTATTTGTATTTGTATAAGGTATCCTTCCGTATTGCGATTGTGCCGCTGCAGCGGGAAACGTGCGAAAGCACCAAAGTTTTATGGAAAATTTACTGGCACACTACAACTACATTATAGTTTAATTTGGGAAACGTTTTGTCGTTTCAGTTGAATATGACGTTTGACGTGACCTGCTATAGTAGTACAACTTATGTCTCTCCATACCTTAATTCGCGGCAGATGTATGGACCTGCACGCGGGCACGTAACATATAGCGGCACGTAACCTATACACTTCGGAACTTATTACAGGGGAAGAACGGTCAAAATTGAATACAAATGCAAATATATTTATGAAGCCGACCGTACGTTCGGGCAATACGTCGCATCTCCATAGTGGGTACCTATGTCCGCCGGGCATACGCCAGACAAATTTAACATACGGCTGAATGTATATGGCCCGCTTACGCTAGCTAGCCATGTAATAGTTTTTCCCAAAGCAAACGCCTTGATGGCAATGTAAATTTCCAAATTTTTCTACCCAATTTCTAGTTATACAAAGTGTAACAAAAACGCCCGGTGAACCTTTTCAGTAAAGGTTTGAAATAAGTATCGTGATCTGATTAGCGAAAAGTAGGAAAAAAGTTTTTGAAACAACAAATTAAAAAAAATATATGGGGCAAGTCGCCCGAATAGACGAACAGGCCAACCGTCTATTCACCCAAAAAATTGCGTCAGAATATCTTTTCCTCCTTTATACTGGTCAGACCACGATAACTGGATGAACGGATCAACAGAATTTTTTACACCCATTTTTGAGTTGACAAAGAAGTCTATACTTTATTCCGTTTCTAGCCACAAGCTTCGTCGCCGGACGCTAATTGCGGCTCAAACTGCAAGAGTCTTTTCCATGTTTACTTATTTCACCCCTTGATAAATGGTTTGCCGGAATGTCGGCTTATTTCAACTGGCGGGGGAATTTAAAGAAATGTCAGTTGCAACGATGTTCTTTACGTCTCCGTCTATGGAATATGTCCGTTACATTTATATTTTGAGTCGGACATTATGTAAATTTGCAAGACTTATAACGCCTTATTCATAAAAACGTAACAGATATTAGGTTAAATAGTCTATGATAATATATAAGATAAGATAAGACAAGCAACAAATTAGTTGACGGATGTTTGATAGGCGTTTATGAATAGCGGCATTAGAATTTTTCTACTATTTTTATTCGTTTAAAGTAATTTCTTTTTCGATTATATTGATGCTATTTCCAAATTTACCTTGCCTTTAAGGGCAAAATGAGTTTTTGAAAGAGAAGCCACGAATAAATGAATAATAATATAAAACAGGATTTAACCAATGGGGCATGATCCTCTAGAGGCGTATACGAGTTGGTAAAGGGCAGGCTTAAACTGCAGTTTTTTTGGTCCTTTAAGCCCACTTAACGAAAAGGGACGTGTATTTTTTGCCACCGAAGGGACTTGGCATCAAAAGTTGGAGGGTTGTGGGTTTTTAGTTATAAAAATTTTCGTCGCCTCACCTCAGAGTCCCCGGAGTGAAAAAAAGGGGGAAGCCAAAACAGGGCAACGTGGAATATGAAAACAATAAAAGCAGACACCACAATCAGATGGGAATAATTAATGCTTAGGAAAGAGAGAGTTATTATATACTGTCATTGATAAAATTGAAATCAAAATGAATATGTGATTACGTAAATTATTTTCTTTAGTAATATAATAATTCAAGACGTATTCACACACGACATCTCTTAAACATAACTTTTCATATTTTTAAGGCCGGTACCTATGGTGTTAATAAACGGGATTAATCCGTTCTATACGTAATTTAATTTTCAAACAGAAGACAATATTATCATACCCACTTCACAATACGCCGCTATTCCTCCGACAGGGCAACATTACGAGCGCATTCGTGTATGGTCACCGACATACTGGCTTTGATCTGGTCGGTCCACCTCATTGGAGGTCCCCTTAAGTCTGGTGCCTTCCATTTTCTCTCTCACAACTAGACGCTCTATGGACTCTCCGTCTCGTCAGGACTTGTGGCCAAAGAAACCGAGGATCCGAGCTTGCACAGTAGACAGAAACGGTTGTTTGCTCCCGAATTATTTAAGGATCGAGACGTTAGTGCGAAAGTCGGTCCGAGAGATTCCGAGCACCGTGGATGGTTACAGTATTTTTACAAGCGAAGAAAATTTAAAAACATCTCGTTATCATAATTAATTGCGCGCTCAATTTGTCTGTATCTCAGACAACATTGAAACATTCCGTTTAGTTACACACGAACTGTCAAAAGGAACGTCTTGATTTCTTTTCGCACAAATATCTTATCGTACACAACTGAAATTCCAAATCAAAAGACACTTTTTTTTCTATTTTAAATTGTGGTGTTTGATCACGTGACATATCAAAAAGATTTTTGTGGAAATTCGCGAATAAAAAGCTCCACTTTTCTGCTTTTATGCGTATACGCCTGACTGATTGCTGCTCGTTAAAAAGTGTCTGGATGACTACGGCGCGCTCTTTTATGTAAAATACCTAGTGTACTTGTACATATTATCATCTATATTCTTATAAAAATAAAACGTGTTTTTCTTGAAAATATTGCGCCCTTAAAGAAATAAAAAAATATTATGTAATATGTTCGAGTCTCACGAGAGTTTTATAGTTAAAATAAAAAAAATACGGTGTATACCTAAATATCAGAGAACGCACTATCGAAATCGTTGAAGGAAGGAATCTTATTGAATTATATTGCAACAATAGACACTTAGAAGAGTCGAGTATGGGCAATGTTCATCCCATCAAAAACATTACATATATCAAAAGACACAATTCTCGGTTTTGAGACAACAGTTTTGAGATGTAATGTTAAAACAAGTCGGTTATTTTAGTCGGTACCGGGGAGGTGTCCATAGAACGCGATTTCCGCCGACTTGCCAATTTTATTTGAACTCTATGTTCCTTTACGACTTTAAATTAGGAAGGAATTAGGAAAGCCGTTGGAAGTCTATGTCATGTAATAGCCAACATGACAATATAAATTCAGGGGTCTTCGAGAAAAGGATAATACGTCGCCGTGTCTTTGTTTTAAAAGCTCGACTTGTTGCTCTCCCGTGCCCCCAGATACTGGTGGCAGTATTATGATTTTACGTTAACTGGCGAATTGCTTCAGTATAAGGAGTGTGCTTTGAAAAAACTGCGAAAATACACTTGTAGTTTGCAGGTAAATATTTATTAAGCCTTTATCTGCAAATCCATTTCCGGCTTGTATGAAATACACAGGATTTTTCGGGATTCCTGAAAATACCTACCCGCAAAATTGCAAATCCTACCGCACGTTGGAAATGCTTTTTTAAACTATTTTGTTTGCAAACATAACTTTGAAAATCCTTTGATACACATTAAATAAGCATTTTTTTTTAACTGGCACTCTACGGCGGAGTTTCACAGTAGAACACACAACGATCTTCATGTCTAGGTAAACACATAAGCACCTACTCTAATATATAAACTAGCAAATACAAAAACCGCAGCTTCCAGTAAACTAACATAACTCTTTATAATACCGCATCTCCGGCCATGATAGTGGGACAGTAATGGACTACTAGACATGACAGCACTAAACTCAATTTCCACGCATGAGTGCATGTAGCTCAAAAGATGCAGCAAACTATACTTAGAAAAGCAAAGCTATACTTAGAAATAACTATGGAGGGCCAAAGAATATGTCGCACCGTCAACGCACCAGAGCTGAGCCAGGCGGCTCTAAGTGCTCTAAGTCACTATTGAAGCAAAATCCCCTATAAGCAAAATAACCAGAGGTCGGCAGGGGTGAGTTATTCCCCTTATAATATGATGTATGTCACGTCAAGTTAGTAGGGAAATAGTCTTAAGACTAAATAAATTAACTTTATCCGCGATAGACCCGTTCTGTTTTCATATATCTGCCGTCCTAGTGTGAAAGGCAGCCTTTTGACAAAAATTTCGAGATAATTGCAAAATAAATAAAATAATAAATAAATATTACACGACAATTTTACACAAATCGACCTAGTCCCACGGTAAGCTCAATAAGGCTTGTGATGTGAGAACTAGACGACGATATATATAATAGATAGATGCATATAAAAACTTAAATACATAGAAAACATCCATAACTCAGGAACAAATATTCGTGATAAACACACAAATAAATGCCCTGACCAGGATTCGAACCAGGGACCTCCTGCTTCTTAGGCAGGGTCACTACCGACTAGGCTAGGAGGACGTTAGAGCAAAACCATCCTGGTTCCCTCGGTCACTGATTCGTAGGCCTTTTTTGCTACATAGCGGAAAACCCAATCGGCTAATCGAGTGCGTAGCACTCGCAGGCACTCAATGTAGAAAGAGAAAGACCTCATTAGTGTGTTGCGTTTTGTAGCGGTATAATATGTCATAGAAAATGTTAAAAAATGAGTTTAGAAACCGTGGGAAAAGACCATAATTTACAGCAATATGACAGCAGCAGCACTCCCGGCGGGCTCTGCAGCACTGACGCAGCGCCCACTTCTAATATGAACCAGTACTGTAATATTCATAACATAAGCAATTTTAGTACTGTAATGAGTTTCAGGTTTCAATTATTAGAAAAAAAAATCAATTAATTAATTTATTTATTTACTTCTAAATGGAAAATGTGTTAAACGGAATGACTTAAGTGATAAAAGTGAAGATTATAATAAAATATAAACTAATAAAAATAAAAACTAAATATTGGCAAACAAGAAAAAAAAAATGAACTGAAGATACAAAAATACAGTGCATGCAAATTATTTATTGTGTAAAGAAATTATGGTAGAAATAAAGGCTTTTTTATTTTTATTTATTTTATAATGAGTTTCAGGAATAGCTGTTTACTCCAATACAATTTAAGTGGGTCTCCATTCTAGAATCCTTAGACTTCATAGAGTGTTGTCGAAACAAGCGTTACTTTAGTATTATTATTTTAGATATAAGGTAGATGGAGGTAGGTAGTAAGTTACACTTGTATATATTTTGAAAATAAATGTTATTATTAATATTTTTTTTACTTGTAATTAAAGTTTTGATTCATGTTTTTGCACGGTTGTTTAGTTACCATCTCCATACAATTATTATAACCATGTTACATTTATTTCTGATCTTAACTTTCTGATTCTATTAAAAGAACGTCGCAAAAAAATAACTTATCATTTTTCTATTTTTACATCGTAGAGATATTTTTTCTGTACTCAATTTTTCCGGGCAGAGGATTTGCAAAATTCAATCTGAAGCACCTGTCACGTAGAAAATCGACGTAATATAAATCCATCGGCGCTCGTATTCAATACCAACCTCTAAAACCATTCCAGTCCTAACCGAATCAACTGAAACCGGAACAAGGTTCTGATAATATAGTTCATCATATCATAGTAGAAATAAGCAGGAGTAGCATAAAAGTTAAAATTATTTACCTATACAAACACCTGTAAGCAAGAGGTCGCTGGTTCGATCCCAGCCCTGGGAACTGGGGGCCTTGGTCACTTTTTCTGTGGTATATGACATCTCTTTCAATTTATAATCTAGTATTAATTACACAGATCGAATAACAAAATAGAGGCGTGGTCTCAACTTTGTCGGGTAGCTATTTAAGCTACTTACACTGAACGGGTTAGGTAACCGTTTATGTGGGCAGACCGATAAAATTAAGGTACTAAAATGTCGAAGGTCCTCTCTGAAGAACAGAAACAACAAACAACGTAATGAAAGAAATGTGTAAAAAATCTGCTGGAACAAGCTTCAGAAACGTACTACTGTTTTGGACTCTACTGCGGTCACTGATGAAATAAAACAGGTCGTCATAGCATCGGGTTTCAAAACGAGACATAAAAAGTTAGCAATATTCATGTTTGTCGAGACACGCTATAAATAATAAAACAATGGATTCGCTCAGAGGTCACGTCTGCGCCAATATTTAAACAGCGTGTTTAGATAAAGAGAATGAATAGTGTTTGCTAACGTTTTGTTGTTAAAATAAAGAATCCAAGGGATGATTCTTCGTGTACAGCCAGCAAAAGCACTTGGCACTTGTGTAGGAGGTTGTATGCTAAGATCTTGATTATAAAGAGAGATAAAGAGATTGCATCTTTGTTTTCAATGTGGAGCGGGACAGAAGAGCAAGCTATTGTGTCTTGTATAACTTATATTACATCTAGTAGAGAACCAAATGAGGTATACATACCGCATTTAAAAGTAGAAGGCATTAGAAGTAATTAAGTAAGTCACAGTTTATAAATATTTAAAACTTCTTAGATAATTTCTTTTCAAATATAGCATCAAATTAATTTTTTGGTTAGTCTTAAAAAATTCACGTATGAGGTGTAATTTTGTGATTACTTAAGCATTATAGACCTTTTGAATATTTAAAAACATTTTTACACAAGGGAAAACTTTTACTCACTAAAAAAAAGATTATCATAAAGGTCTTATGAAGGTATGAATCCAATGGTATTTCAAATAAGTCGCAAATCGCATAAAACAGACCTCAATCATAACCCCCGAACGATTCCTTTTATAGATTATTTTAAAATAAGAAATCCTTTCGTAAATACAAACACATCCCACCCTCAAATTTGCCTTTATAAAATTTTCCCACTATAAAATCTACTCATATCTGCACGATTCAAAAGAGCACAAAATAACCGAGCAGCGTCCCCGTCGCGGGCGAGTCCATTCATCAACTTTTTGTTCGCGAATCCTGCTTGCTGATTACTTTAATTCTTGTTTGCGTCGTTAGTAAAACTTGACGTTTCATTTTGAAACGTAAAAAGATTGTTCTCTTCTTAATTTGCTGTGGAAAAACTGGTTTGCGTCTCCATTGTTTTAACCCGCAACGGGTTTTATAAGTTTCATTTGTGTATCTTGAGTTCGTCTTAGCCAGCGAACTTATAAAACATGGAAGAGTAGCTTCAAACAAATTGTCAACATAAAACGGGGTAAACACTCGATATGCGCATGCACGCTACGCTGCCAATCAAACTCGTCAAAATTTTCAGTCGGTTTTAATAACTCAAATATCCCAAAATATCATTGGTCAACGTCAATATGGTGCGGTGGGATTGGTCTGAGCGCTGACACTTATAGACGACACAACAACTATGACATTGGAAACGTATTGTTAGTAGACGGTGTAATGCAATAAAGAGCAAGTTTAACATGATATATTTTTGTTGTGATAAATTTTAATCAAATTTTCAAAAAACAAAGATAACTTGTAACATTTAAAACTTTTGCGATTTGAACACATATTTAAACATAATTATCAAACGGGTTTTTTTTTTTATACTACGACGGTGACAAACAAGCATACGGCCCGCCTGATGGTAAGCGGTCACCGTAGCCTATGGACGCCTGCACCTCCAGGGGTGTTACATGCGCGTTGCCGACCCTTTAAAAACTTTAACACTCCTTTTTTGAAGAACCCCATATTGTAGTCCTTTGGGAAAACAGTGGCAGGGAGCTCATTCCACAGCCGGAGCGTCCGCGGGAGGAAGTTCCTCTTAAACCGCACGGTACGAGACCATTTAGGCTCCAGGGTATGCGGGTGAACACCCTGCCGACGGCGAGCGGTGCGGTGGTAGAATGCAGCCGTTGGCATCATATCAAACAATTCCTCAGAGCACAATCCATTGTACAAGCGATAGAACACACATAAGGAGGCGAAGTCTCTCCTTAGACTTAAGGAAGGGTTCGATATCGCTCGTGAGTTTGGGATCGTTCGGACAATTCGGACAGCACGTCTTTGGATCGAGTCAAAGGGGCCCAGCTGGTATCCAGGTGCTCCCGCCCAAAGATGGCAGCAATACTCCATATGGGGCCTGACTTGAGACTTATATAATAACAGTCTTTGCCCCGGAGAGAAGTACTGCTTAGCTCTATTGAGCACACCGAGCTTTTTGGATGCCAGCTTGGCCTTCCCTTCCAGGTAGCTACGGAATTGGACGTCACTGGAAATGTCAACACCCAGGATCCCAATACTCTCTGACATGGTAAGGACTGTGTCTTGGAATTGTGGGACCACAGTAAATGGGGTTTTTTTAGCGGTGAACGCGCAAACTTGTGTCTTAGTGGGGTTAAATCGGACAAGATTTTCCTGGCCCCACAGTGAGATATCAGAGAGAGCACTCTCGATGTCTGACACAAGCTTTGCACGACTCTCTAACACAACGGGACGAGGGATGTTAGCACGGCCTGTGTAATAGGCATCCCCAGTACTGTCGTCTGCATAACAATGAATATCGCCAATGGACAACATGTCATTGATATGCAGCAAAAACAGCGTTGGGGATAGCACAGAGCCTTGTGGGACACCAGCATTTATGTCCATGCTATCGGAGCAACTTCCGTCGACAACGGCTCGTATGCATCTGCCGGACAAAAAGCTGGCAATCCATTCGCATAATCCCCCGGGCAGTCCGTAAGATGGTAACTTCGATAGAAGACCCCCATGCCAAACCCGATCGAACGCCTTCGCTATATCCAGGCTGACTGCCAATGCCTCACCTTGACTCTCAATAGCTGAAGCCCAGCGGTGGGTGAGATACACTAGAAGATCACCAGTGGAGCGACCATGGCGAAAGCCATACTGTCGGTCACTGATCAGATCGTGATCCTCTAGGTATCCCAGGAGCTTTGCGTTGATTATGCGCTCCATCACCTTGGAGAGAAGGGAGGTTATAGCGATTGGCCTGTAATTCGACGGGTCTGATCTGTCACCCTTTTTAGGCACAGGGTGCACAAGGGCGGTCTTCCACGAAGACGGCACCTGCCGTTTGTGATATGAGAGCGTGAAAAGGCGCGTGAGCACTGGACACAACTCGGGAGCACACCGCTTGAGCACCACTGCTGGTATGCCGTCTGGCCCGCTCGACTTGTGGACGTCTAATGACAGCAGCTCCCGCCGGACATCAGTTTGCCTGAATATAATACCGGGCATGGAGAAACCGCACCGCGGGACGGTAGGCGGTGCGGTGCTGCCATCATCGTCCATGGTCGAGTTCGAGGCAAAGAGATTGCCCAAGAGATCAGCTTTCTCCTTTGCACTGTGGACCAGATCACCATCAGCATTTCGCAGTGGTGGTAAGGACGACCGACAAAAATTTCCCTCGGCAGCTTTGGCGAGCGACCAGAAGGCACGACTCCCTGAGGGATAGCCCACGAGCTTCTCACCAATTCTGCCGACGAAGTCGAATTTAGCTCTGGCAATGGCTCTTTTACTGGACCTCGAAGCAGCATTTAATTTGCGTTTCACATCAGAAGCGTTACTAAAGGTCTAACGCGAATTCTAAAGATAACTTACTTTATTGATCTCGTTGGTTTGCTGTAGGATTATTAGTATAATGTAATTAATATGAATAATATTGTAACGTCCATAATACCGCAACCGTGCTAATTATTCGCGATCTTATTTTCATAACCTGGTGTATGGTCAAACGTACTCTTAAATTCATGGGTGGGTGTGTTTAGTCACATAAATATATCAGATAAAAAAAGAGATTTTGTTTGTCCATGAAGTTACGGGCAATTATAAGAACCCTTAGATACGTATTTTAGGAATATGGTAATGCCCCTTGCTGTCGTTAAATATGTTAAGCTTTGAACAGCATAATTCAATTGACATAATCAATATATGAATTTTAATAAACGCGTAAACCAAAGAAAATAATAACTATGATTAGGTACGCAAATATTTCATTCTAAGAAAAGTATGAAAAAATTCTTGCCATTAACATTTTCACATATTTATAAAATGGATATTAAAAATTATCTAAGACTTTCACTACACTATCTACACCTAAATCTTAAACTTGGAGTCCGGTTATTTAAAGCCCTAGCTGAGCCATTGAGGTATTCCGTATTGTTGTATAATAAGTTTTTTTTTAATCATACCGTACAAATTGGGATTCAACCCTTTTTTAAATTTGTTAATCCTTTATGTGTCAAGTATATCCTAGGTACAATGCCTCAAGGACCTACTTTAGATTTAAGGTAGGTAGAGGTAGATAGTTAGGTAAGTTACACTTACTGTATATATTTCGAGAATAAATGTTTTTACTAGTACATATCGTCCTCGTCGAAATGCATAGAACAAATATTTGTGGATTTGGTCAGTTGCTATGTTCGATCATGCCTTTCTAATCTATAACGGCATTGGTCCACATTTCCCTTATATAAGGGTTGGTCGAAAATCTGGAAAAATACCTATGTTAATATTTAATCATAAAAATATAAATTCTGATTACACTGATACACTATTTATTTCACTTGTTTGATACGTCGGGATTGTAACTAATTTAATTATAATAAAAAAATATCCCTGTATTATAATTTCAATGGTTGTCCAAAAGTTGGCATAACACCATCCCCATATAAAATTGTCCCGGATCAAAGAAATTTAAAATAATATGTAAAATAACTACTTACAGATGGAAAGTAATGCCATCTTTTTTGTGGTGTTTATCCGTGCGACTTCGACACGATTTCACAGCGCAACAGGGCATTTTTATTATATATTATTAAATTTTACGCTATCTGTCAAACTGACCACATCGCTGACGGCCATTTGTATACTAAACAGCACGCTGGCGTGCCTGTGTAAGCCCCGCCTCGCGTGGCGTGCGTTTTGTGGGGTCATTATTTAGAGCTTATTAGTCTTCCATGTTTTTTAAGTTCGCTGGTCTTAGCTATGTGTAGCTAAAACGAACGATAGCTGCATTCAAATACAGTTTTTGACGTGACAACGTCTTATAAATTGGTTTGCCGGGTGACACTTCAAGAAACTGCGTTACGCTCCGCTCACGTTATGCGCTCACAATGAGAGCGAGTGAGAGGCACGCGTCCCTTCCACTCGGGCATGGTTAGCCCGCCTAAGAGCGAGAGAGACAGACATAAAAAGTGAAAGGCACGCGTCCCTTCCACTCGAGCACAGTATTTTACCACTCAAAGTCGTTGTCACGTAAAACTTTCGCCCGTATACCGACTTTACAGGCAACCATTTTTTTAATATAAAAATCATTCCTGTCAAAATGGCTCTCAAGTAGGTTTATTTTCAGTTCGATATAAAAAATTGCCGAGATTTATTACCACACGTAGAATTCAATAGCGTCCATTGGCGAAATCAGTTCTAATAAATTAGCTTTAATGATTTTTTATACTGAAAATCCTACGTGGGGAATGTAAGATTAATTTAAATAGTTTTTTGGTATGAAATTGAACATATTATTAATTATTTTGATGTTTTATTGTTTGACAATTATCCCTCTTGAGAAATATAAGTACCTACGTAAGCCAATACGTGTTTTCTCCGCTACTAAATTGAAGTTGCTATTAGTCTAAAAAAAAATAGTTATACTGGTTTATTTAATGTCAAACCACACGCGCGACAATAAGAGTCGAAATGATATATACCTACATATTTCCAATAGAGGGCGGTCATGCGTATCACATGCATCACTGCATGCGATAATAATTACTAATTACAATAACAGACGTCTTTGCATAGTAGGTACACAGTTTGTAGATTGTTTTAAGTCAATTTAGCTACTAGCTTCATAAATGCCAAATATTTGTCTTGAATACGTCAAATTCATCTAAGTCTATATTTCTTTTTACACACTAGTATACAGGTAATTCATTAACGTAAACGGTATAGAATGGAATGGATTAGATGTACCTGCCTGATGTAATCTGATTATTTTACTTAAAAACAAACCTAAAGATCACGATTTCAATCTAAATTTTCTATGTATTACATATTCCGGCGTTCGATTTACAAAATATTGAGGATATGTGGTGTGCAGTTGATGGCCAATGATATAAAAAGGTTTCATCAGTGGACAACGATTTTCGTTAGGGTACATGTATAGAGATACATGAGATGGCAATCTCCTTTATTGGCCTACAATAGACGCAGGAGACAGTAATCCTGGACACAGCGCGCATAGTTCGATGGTTCCTCTCTTTACGACCCTAACCACCGGCAGCCTGGGTCCTGCCCTGTCGCCGGCGACATTCTAGATTCGGTTTTTTATTATTTGTATTAAATGTATATTGTTTTTTGTATGTTATTTTGTATTTTATTTTTATACACACATTGTAAATAACCTAACCTAAGTAAGACAATAAATTAAATCATACCAAGGAAAAAAGTGTTTTTATTGCTTACTACTAAACATCGGTATCAACGTTCGAATTTCATGGCACTCGGTAAGGGTAGCAAAATAATTAAATACATTCGAATATTTTAAAAATAATGTTTAATTTGGTTTTTACACTCAATTATCATACTGCAGTAAACTGGTCATATACTAAAAGTAATTTATATTCTAAATAAGTGATAATAAACTTAATACTCATTTCGCATTAGATAAATTATACATGTTAAATTTATTAACGAATGCCAATTCAACTGTCATGGAAAATTATCTGTAAAGTCAAATAATATTTAATCGAAACATTTATAACTGAAAATTAGTCTTTTGGTCATTTAAAATAGATACATTCTTGCAGACGTCAAAGGTTGACAGCAAAATCCAGCAAAACTTATTCTAAGCCTTAAGACATTTTCAGAGTCCTTTTTTATTGATACGAAATAAAGGATAAAAATATACTAAGTGTATTTGTTTGTATTTGTTTTTCTGCCCATGAAATTCGAACGTTGATAGCGATGGTAACTTATTACACATCAAAAAATTTTCAAACTTTAAGGAACTTTTTGGACTTAACAACTTACCTGCAATAATTCCTCGTAGTTGACAGAAGATGCAAAGGATTTCGTTATATAATTTCAGTATATTTTACTTACAAAAGCACTAAGACAGCACTTAAGCAGTTTAGTAGTTTAAACTTAAATTTCAAGGAAGCGCTGCGTCTCGTAAATCCGAAGAGCAACTGCTGCCGCGGCAGAACAATAAAGGTGGAGATAAATCGACCATGCGAGCGTTATATCAGTTGCTAAACAGCTTGCAAGCGTTAATGTCAGTATAAGTTCGTGTACTTCGCATAGCGTCTGTCTCTGTCAGCACGTATTCTGCGTGAGGTTCCCTTCGAGCAACTCAGCATGCCTACCACGAACATCGAAAATTGGCATTGACGGAAAAACCGCTTTGTCATTCTAATACGCAAGTGTGACAGAGATGGACATACCAATCCGCAATCGTTCGATTTTTGTGGTACGAGCCCAGGCTTCCAACGCGATGAAAGGGAGACGGCAAAGCGACATCTTGACGTAAAAATTATTCTGTCACCTTTTGCGGGGGAACGTGCACACAGACGCACTTCTCACACAATACATACAAAAAATATTCTGTAATGATTACTAACGTAGCTTTTTTGTATTTTTACGTATCTAGTTTTTTGTTTTGTTTCAGTGTTCAAATCACAGACGTCTCTGTCGACGGACTCTGGTCTGTGTACAGAGCGCGGTCTGAGGCGGACACACATAGAGCTGATTAAACCACCCGGGAAGAGGATCGGACTCAAACTGGCAGGTAAGAGTTTCAGTTACATTAGTCATTTAATGTTGGATGTATACGTTCGGGCATATCCGCCGGATCTGCCAATCAATGTATTTTGTTGTGATCCGTGTCATCATAGACGTTTTTCGCCTGTATTGAACGCATATAGAACTGCTAAAACCACTCGGCAAGAAATTCGTGACTAAATGGAATGAATCAGCGGTTATTTTGCGGAAGTGCATACTACTAGGTACACCGTATATAATTATGTACGTACCTATAATAATGCTTAGCTAGTTTTGTCGACGTATCCTATCAAAATAAACATACCAATCCTTTAATTTCGTATTGTGTTATATAGTATATTAATGTATCTGATGATATTCGGAGACAGTTTTTTAGTTTCGTTTTTCCGTTCCCCCTACTCTTGCTCGTAATATCGTGTTTTTACAACGTGTATATAAAACGCTATCGTCAGCCGGTTCAGTGATTGCCACGATTGAAGCGCTACAAATCGCTGAGGCGTTAAGATACGATGGCACTCGAATATTTTACTTTTTTAAATACGAAGAATAGGTAAAGGAAAATCGGGTATGGGAAATGTTTTATGCGCGCAGGTGTATCGTTTAGTCATCATTATCAGCTTACATAGGTACTGGTTCACTGGGCTAGGCTACCTCTCTTTCGTGGTAGAATATTATTGATCCCATGGTGCTCTCCCAAAACGGAGGGTAACGCCGCACGGGTTACTGGGTATTCTTCTTCAGAAGGAGGGGCTTTGCTACCTAGAGGAGTTACGGGAGGAGCAAGTCCCGTATACCACCCCATCCCCAACGGCCTTTCGTAGCCCGGGGGTGATGATGCGTAAATGCATTTACCCCTGCGACAAAAAAAGGCTACCTCTCTTTATAATCTCTAAGTTGACACGCCTTTAAATTGCTGCAAACATCACATCCTACTTCGCTGCCTGCGTAATCTGCATGATCGACTGAACTCTAAGGAAAGTTGGCTTCGCCTCTGTCACTCAACTAATCAAGAACTTTGACAAGAAGTAGATGAGATAGCAGGGGGTCAAGATGCTGAATTTGTAGTAATTCGGGCGTCGCGGGGACCGATTAGAATCGAAAGATTTGTTGATAGCAAAGAATAAAAGGTTATATAGCGTTTTCTTTTTTAGTGGTGGGAGAAGCGTGTACAGATTTTTACAAATTTAAGAAAATAAAAAAACTCTGGCGTGTCAGATATTATTGCAGAAAGTCAGGCTATATGATTTTGATAACAATACATGGGGCATACGAAAGAATAGAGAATTTAAAAAAAATGCTATACAGTTGCGTACAACGCATGGTAACACTGTAGACAACGCATAAAAATCTATAACAAGTTAAAGATACACTGATCTAATATCGGCCGCTTTTTTTTTCCAAGCTCGAATACGCCTTTTTTTTTACCAAGCTCGAATACGTAGAATTTACACTAGAAAAAATGCATGTTTGAGATATATTTAACAGCTATGAAAGTTTAGGGAAACGTCAGGGTAATACAGATTTAATGTTAGCACATTTGGATTTTCTGTACATTGTCGAAAACTATGTACTCGTACAGTCCCTCGGCTGTTCCAGTATTCTAAAACTTTTTGTCGTACACAGACCGAGGTGACGAGAAGTATTTAAAACGAGGTATTTACCATGTATATTTGTTTTCCGAGCTTCCGATATTATTTTCAGAGCCACACAAGCGCCATGTTCACGGTGTAATTTACTGCGAGATTTTAGTTGCCTAGGGCACACGCCGTAGCGATCTACCAGCTTACGGGTATCATTATTTGAATTAGTTATTAGAATATAGGTAAATGATAAAACATTTATTAACTATAAAACTCTCGTGAGACTCGAACATATTAGATAATATTTAAAACGGGTCACTAACGTAATTTACTCGATTTTCGCTCGACATGTTTCGTTCTTTACGAAGAACGTCATCAGGAGTGCCCCCTAGTTGGAAAACAGTTTTGGGTACCGCGTCAGTGGACTGTGTGAACGTGCCCTTAGCGAGTGATGTAGTGAGTGTTGTTGGCAACCCGGTTGGCAAAAGCGATAATGAGAACGAGGGTAGATCGTCCGCCGTGTCGCCCCCCGCGCCGCTACCCCCGCCAGCTGCAAGTAGCAGGGCAGATAGGGCATTAATCTGTAGTGTACGACTTGCCTCTGTTGCGGGTGGTCGCTCCTGATGACGTTCTTCGTAAAGAACGAAACATGTCAAGCGAAACTCGACTAAATTACGTGAGTGACCCGTTTTAAATATTATTTAATAAAACATTTATTTTCAAAATAAATACAGTAAGCGTAACTTACCTAGCTACCTAGCTCTACCTACCTTAAATCTGAAATAGGTCCTTGAGGCATTCTACCCAGGATGCTGGCGGCGTTTCCTCGTTGTATCGCAATGCTGATACGTTGTGCGAGGAAGCAACCAGCTCTTCGGTCACCAGTAACATCACCCAGACGTTTCGCTGTGCCCATACCTCTCTTAAACTAAAGTCTCTTAAACTTGCTGGGGGCATAGTCAACTTGTGTAACAATTATGCTTTACAAGATGAAATGTGTGCAAAGAGCAACGAACAACTCTTTACACAGTTTCGTGATGTTAAACACATACTAAACTGTTCAAGCCGTGGTGACCCGCATAACTTTTGGGACGAGGGAGCCTGCAGAGTTCTTTCTTAGAGAGTTCTTTCTTACTTAGTTAGAAGTTAGGTACAGTAGGCGAAGATATGTTAATATGTTATTTACTTGATGACAGTCGTAGAAAGCAGTTTAATCGGTTTGCCAACCAATCTGCAAAAAATACCGGCCTTTGATTTTTTTGCTGTTTTTTTTATATTTATGATTTGGATAACAATGTATTTATAGCCAACAATTAAAATGTTGCCTACATGAATTATATGCTGCTTTTAGGTGAAAAATATATGGTTATATTGAACTAAATACATTATTATTTGCAAAACTTGACGTTAGTATACAATATTTTTCTAAAATCAATGAAGTTATATTGCAAACCAGCATTTAAGACAAATCAAAACAACTTTTTGCAGATTTTTGTCAGACCTACAATCGCTACTCCTAACTGGAGTCCTGAAGACTCGACAAAAAAGTAGGTATATGTAGGGTTCCTTAGTTAACCTAATACCATCCTACAAAACAATTTTCATTGAGTCTTTATAAAGCACTACTTTCATGTTTATTGTTCATAATTTGTTGGACTTGCGATTCAGAAGTTAGAAGAGGGGACACATTTTTTAAACTTTGGAGTACTTAATTATTTCTCCGATTATTCACATTATCAAAAAAGTTTTTAGCTAACCCCTATTCCTTTTTAAATACTTATTCAACGATACTTCACACTTTAAGGTTGAAACGAAAAAAAAATCACGCCCTAAGTTATGTGTATCATCATCATCATCATAATTTCAGCCGAAAGACGTCCACTGCTGGACATAGGCCTCCCCCAAAGATTTCCACAATGACTGGTCCTGCGCCACCGGCATCCAGCGGACTCCTGCGACCTTCATCAGGTCATCAGTCCACCTTGTGGGGGGCCTACCCACGCTGCGCCGTCCGGTACGCGGTTGCCACTCGAGAACCTTTCCGCCCCAACGGCCATCGGTTCTACGTGCATTGTGCCCCGCCCACTGCCACTTAAGTTTAGCGATTCACAGAGCTATATCGGTTACTTTGGTTCTGCTGCGGATGGTCTTATTTCTGATACGATGTGTTATGTGAGACACAATTTTTTTTCCACGTTCGGCTTGTCGGCATGGTTGATAGTAGTTCCAACATCATTCCAACTACCAGTTTTCTAGTATTAATGGTCACTGAGCTAAGCCGCAGACAGATATGGCGAAACTATAACGGTTCCTACTTGACTACGGAACCCAAAAAAAATCCGTACAGGCACAGAATAAATAATAGTACAAGTACAGGTTACAAACAGCGCAGTTAGTGGGTTGCAATCAAATAATCATACAAGTGGTTCGAAAATTCAAGAGGCGCACTAAAAGATTAGAAACACTCCAATAATGAAACTGAAGCTAGAAAACTTTCACAACCCCACTTAATCTTCTGCATTACTATTCATACTGCGTACTGGCTTATGGCGTAGTTGTAGTAATATGATGGATAGCAGTTGCCTGTTTTTATACAAAGCTTTGCTCCTCGATTTATCGGAATAATATCCTGTATTGCTGATGTTCGGTTATTTGGTTATTGTTGATTTTCCTTAGCATTGATTCTTGGGGATTGTCATGGAGATGTCGGGAGTAAACTTAGTGGAATGGTATAGGGGGCGTCCATTGAGTACGATTTAGATTTTGTCGTTGTTCACTCCTTCTCCACTAGTACTAGTGGTTTGTCCTGAGCTTGAACTTGCGAACCCTATACTCGGCAACACCTCGACTGATTTGGCTTATTTTCGAATTTAAAATGTCTATATATCTCATCTAACCACCTACTAAATTTCGATACAATCATTCATACATACAAACAAGCATAAATGCAAACAAACGATGGATTGAGAATTATAGCGGAATATTTTGCGAGAGTTTGTGAAATTACGTTTGTTTGAGCTTCATAAGGTAATTAACGGTGCATTTTAAAAATAAAAACGAACCTGGAAATAACAACTTGACAAATGTATATACTCCCTTTCTGGTCTGTCCCTCATGTTTGAGGATCGTGGTCAGCGTGCTGCCTTACCATGATGTCTTAACGCGATTCAGTTTAGGACCTTAAACTGTGTCGCTGCCATACAACTGAGCACAGTTCTTCTTCCGATCGTTTTCACTGATGATGCCACGACTCAGGGAGCCCGGGGTCCGCTTTGGCAACTAATACCAAGATTTTACGAAGGCGCTAGTTTTACGAAAGCGACAGCCATCTGACCTTCCAACCCGCAGAGTAAACTAGGCCTTATTGGGATAAGTCCAGTTTCCTCACGATGTTTTCCTGCACCGAAAAGCGATTGGTAAATCATCATCATCATCATCATTTCAGCCGAAAGACGTCCACTGCTGGACATAGGCCTCCCCCAAAGATTTCCACAATGACCGGTCCTGCGCCACCCGCATCCAGCGGACTCCTGCGACCTTTACCAGATTACTCCAGATT
Organism: Lathronympha strigana; assembly: GCA_949128165.1. Taxonomy (NCBI): domain Eukaryota; kingdom Metazoa; phylum Arthropoda; class Insecta; order Lepidoptera; family Tortricidae; genus Lathronympha; species Lathronympha strigana. Next base: position 4,189,090 of record OX421907.1, on the reverse strand, counting down.
GGTAAATACCAAATTATATTTTGTACATACGTTACGAAAAACTCATCTCATTGATATTAGCTGGCAGGATTTGAACCCGAGACCTTCGGATTAAATGTCTCACGTCTTACCACTGGGCCACCAATGCTCTCACACACAACTGAGCACAGTTAATAACCTAAATTGAAGACGTCATGGTAGGCCCATGGTTACGTGTATAAATAAACATCATTCAATTATAATAAAATAACAGGAAAAAATTGCTACGAGAGACTCCTCCATTTTTTAAATTACGGGTGACGATATTATTAATTCTTTCAGGTCAAGACATCTTGAATCTCTTTAGAATTATTTTCCTCATTTCAACCTACTGCCGTTCACCTCACGTAAATAATAGACACCCCCATCCTGTAAGATGTCCGGAAAGGAGCCAGCTTTATTTGACTAAGGATATATGATTCTTATGATGGATGACGGTGTAATGTACGCCTTGCTTCGCATCAGAGAAAATATTAATTAAATCTTATAATATTGTAAATGTTAACAATCTGAAGTGTAAATATAAAAAAACTGAGTACAATCAATTTTCCCAGTTTTATTCACAATGCACTTTGGTCAAATACAACGGATTGGTAATAAACATCCAAAAGGGGAACGCAGCCAGCATTAAGGATGACTCACACTAGGACGGGACGGGACGGGACGGGACGATCTGTCAATTTCTATAGAAAGAATCACGTGATAGCTCGGCCCTCGGATGTCACGTGACATTTTCTATAGTATTACGTACGTACGCTAATTTTTTTTTTACATTTTGACGGATTAAGTTGCGCATTTTTGGAATGTCAATTACTGTTGGTAGATGGAAATAGAACACGAACTTTATGGGATGAAAATTTCATGTATAGCTTGGTTATTGTTTCTTAATATGGTTTCCAGTCATAATAAACTATTGTAAACTTAATGGCTTAAGAATTTCAATGTATTTATTAATAGAAACTGACAGATCGTCTCGTCCCGCCCCGCTCTCTCGTTCTAGTGTGAGTGATCCTTTATCGCAAAGGTCGGATCTTGCTATTTTCATATATTGTTGTGTTGTCTGTGTTTTAACAGAAGAAGATAAAAAACTCAAATAGTTTAGAAATAAACATACCTATAGGTAACTTCTTTGAATCAGTTTGACAGTTCTAATTCGTGTTAGTCTTATACGGTAAGATTATCACCATAGCTGTCACGTTCTAACAAGTTTTTTAGTGCTAAAGTGACGTGTCGATAAAATGGTAACCAAACTAGCCCTTCTGTATACTTGATGAAACCTCTCGGTCCACGTCCAAATTGGTCAGTTAGAATTTAAATTAAACATTAAAACTTCCGCTCTCAATATATTCATGACATAAGTAATTCACAGGCGCTCCAAATGCACATATAATTAAGAAGCTAGTTTCCAAATATATATGCATTTGGAAATACGGTAAGGAAATTAGATTCAGCTGAAATAGTTTTAGGAGAACATTTAGAACGGTGAAGCATTTAGAAAATGGATTAATTAATTTAAAGATTCAGGTAATAATTATAACACTTAAAACTTTCGCGTTTTATACACATTATTATGAACATAGAACCTTAATACCTGAAGGCCTACCACGAACCACGATCGAAGTTTCACCTCTCTGTCGCACTTGAGTGAGAAATCACAAGTGCGAAAGGGAGGTATACTTTCGTTCGCGGTTCGTGGTAGGCGCTCAGATTATGTACAAAAAACGGGTCGATCGCGAATGTAGTTAATTTACTATGTTGTCATCCAAACATTCCAAAAATTTCAATCGTGAAGATGGTTTAATTTATCACCTACTTGGGGACCAGTGATTCAGAAGTTCAAACCACGAGATCTATCTTCAGATCGATGCGCAGATGTTTTGAGTGTTGTGTGTCGTGCCGATAACATTTAGTAAAAGGGTAGACCTAACTTTTTCTACCTACCCACGAGTTTGTGACTTTCCGCCGGGTACGTGAACATTTCTAGCAAGATCACCGTTGACACTTAGCTGATTCATCAGTCAAGCCGAGACCATGACACATGAAACTGTATCGAAACGTCGGTGTCTTAAGGTAAATTAACTAGATTCGCGATAGACCCGTTCTATGATCCGGTATTACTTCCCGAAAGTCCACTATTGATCTAACGAGAACTCACGACCCCTTTATCTTGATCGATTTGGTTAATATTCGAACTTAAACATCCTATTTATCTCATCTAACCTGCTAAACGATCTCACTACGATCGGATCGACGGTACTAAAGTTATCGTCGAAAAAACATACATACATACATACAAACGATGGATTGTCCAAGTAGATTGGAAGATCTTACTCGATTCGCTCGCTTGTTCGAAAATGTATGAGAAAATAAAAACGACGGTTGTGCTATCTCGTTACATGGCACCCATAATTAATATTGAAATATGTAATTATCTTGTCAGTATCCAAATTTGGCGAACTGCCAGAATATGAGTTTAAAAACATTTCGCCGTATGCGATGCGACAATGAAGCCTACACGTTCTAGAATATCGGCAATTTGCAACAGTGCGGCAAAAAAAGATAGAAATTAAAGTGTCAACATCGTAGTGTTGTCCCGTTTTTTTACATATATTGATTTGAAATGGACGACACTACTATGTTGCCACTTATTAATTTCTATATTTTTCTGTACTTGCCAGACCATAACTTAACCTAACGTCACTCATTCGCGACGCATTCAAAACAGCTTATAAATAATCCCTAAGCACTTACTGTACAGGGTTGACGCTCTCCGAAAATAGACCGCGACCAAACGCTTAAATATCTGTGACAAAATACTTAGGTGCCAACATAACCACAATCACACATAATGTTGTCTTTCAAGTAAAGCCCGCATTTGGACAGCCCTATTACAATACCACGCAACCACCGTTCCGTACCTATCAATTTTAAATTCTATTCTACTGATAATACGGTTGATTTTTGTAGAACATCGTGTGAGGTATAAAAGTTATTAGGGTTGTGATCTTTCATTTAGTACAGTCGGAACCCGAAGCGTTACTAAACATCACCAAACGGCGAGAGACTCGTAAACAAAGTTGTCGCCAAACTGAATTGGGCTTTATTAGTTGGAGCGAGAGCCGTGGTTTGAGTGGCTGAAGGGAGGAGTTTTAAGACCGAAACTGAAACGTCACGACAGCTGTGCGGTGTTAACTTTTTACACGGAGCTAAAGATGGTGGCAGTGACTTGACTAAGTGTATTGGCGGGCTGCAACTGCAGTACTGTACATACTAGGTATAATACTAGTATCCATTGTGCTGCTGGACGAAGTGGGCAAACTCTTTGAGAGGATAATGGCGGCTCGCATCCAGCAGCACTTAGAGGAGACGGGCCCGAACTTAAATGACGGCCAGTTTGGGTTCCGTAAGGGGCGGTCCACGATCGACGCAGTGGGCGCCTTAAGGGCCTTCGTGGAACAGGCGGAGGCAAGAGGGGAGGGAGTGGTAGCAGTGTCCTTGGACATTGCCAACGCCTTTGGCTCCCTCCCATACGAGGTCATAAGAGAGGCACTCCGGTTTCATGGAGTGCCTCTCTACTTAAGAAGGATAGTGGAGCACTACCTGACGGGGCGGGTAGTGCTCTACGAACAGGGTGGGGAGAGGAATGAGAGGGCCATGGCGTGCGGGGTTCCACAGGGATCTGTGTTGGGTCCCCTCCTGTGGAACTTGGGGTACGATTGGGTGATCCGTGGGGTGCAGCTCCCGCGAATGGCCACCGTGTGTTACGCGGACGACACACTGGTGGCTGTGCGTGGCCGGGAGCTCGAAGAGGTGCTCAGGAGAGCCGAGGTGGCGACCGAACTAACGGTCCACCGAATCGGCCTCCTGGGACTGCGGGTCGCCCTACCGAAGACGGAGGCCATGGTCCTCGGGGGGGGAATTGGATGGAGGATGGGGGCGGGAACCGCCCTGAGAGTTGGAGGGGAGCGGGTCCAGGTTAAGGCCCACATCAAATATCTGGGCCTTATACTGGACAGGAGGTGGAGCTTTGAGGAGCACTTCGCGAGACTGGCTCCTCGTCTCGTGAGTGCTGCCTCGGCGTTGGGCCGGCTATTGCCCAATATTGGCGGGCCGAACGCCCCGTGCAGGCGGCTCTACGCGGGCGTTGTGCGCAGCATGGCGCTGTACGGGGCGCCAATCTGGGCCGGGAGGCTGAGCAATCGCTCCGCTGCACTCCTCCGGAGACCACAGAGGGTGGTAGCGCAGCGCATGGTGCGGGCGTACAGGTCCACCTCCCATGCAGCGGCATGCCTCCTTGCTGGCACCCCGCCTTGGGAGCTGGATGCGGTGGTGCTGGCAGAGAGGCACCAGCGGAGGGATGAGGCTAGGAGGAGGGAGGAGCCCCCAGACCCGGGGGAGTGGGAGAGGGCGGAACGAGCGGCAGAGGAGCAGCTCAGGCGTCGATGGAGAGAGGCGCTGGAGGATAGCCTGTATGGGGTCAGAACCATAGGGGCTATCCTCCCAAAGATGGAGGAGTGGGTCGACCGGAGGGAAGGGGCCCTGACCTTCCGGTTGACGCAGGTGGTGTCCGGGCATGGTTGTTTCGGACACTACCTGCATCGAATAGGGCGGGAGGAGGACGATAGGTGCCATGAGTGCGGCGACGAGGATGACACGGCCCAACACACTCTGGAAGAGTGTGACCGCTGGGCCGTGGAAAGAGCTGCCCTCGTCGCGAGGACTGGTTTGGTGGACCTCTCGCTGCACAGCGTCATCGCTTCGATGCTGGGCAGCGAGAGGAATTGGGATGCGGTGGCCTCCTTCTGCGAAGAGGTTATGGCGCAGAAGGAGGCAGCGGAAAGGGAGCGGGAAGACGCGGTAGATGCTCACCCGCTCCGTCGCAGGCGGCGGGGTCGAAGGCGCTTGGCGTTCATTCGCCAAGACCCTTAACGGGGCCAGCGGGTTCGGGTCCCGCATTGCACGGCCCCACGCCGTCGGGGGGGAGGTCAAAGCGTTTCTGACTTCCCCCTCCTTGTGCGGATGTCCCGGCACAAAGCCGGGGCCGCCGGAGGGCACCGAGGTGGAATAATATTGATCCCACGGTGCTCTCATTAACGGCCAGGAGGGAAACGCCGGTGTGGAGTTTAGTGGGTAGGGCCGCTCTGCTTCCTTCTCGCTAGGAGAAGGAGCAAGCAGCGGCGAGTCCCACACACCCCCCAAATGACCTACCCGAGGTCGGGGGACGGTGCGTGACTGCATTCTCCACACCGTCAAAAAAAAAAAAAAAAAAAGGTATAATACTAGTATAGTAGAAGTAACTAAGAACTAACTAACTGTAAAAGTCATTGTAAGAGCGTTCGTAACGCAGCGGTAAGACGTGCGACTTTCGATCCCAAGGTCTCGGATTGAAATCCTGCCGGCTCATACCAAGTAGTTTTTCGGAACTTATGTACAGAATATCATTTGATATTTATTTACCAATTGCTTTTCGGTGAAGGAAAATATCGCGAGGAAACTGGACTAATCTCAATAAGGTCTAGTTTGCCCTCTGGGTTTAAAAGGTCAGATGGCAGTCGCTTTCGGAAACCTTTTTTTCTTCCCATTTTTTTAAATCATATCTTTACTGCATTTGAAGAATAAATGTCTCAAAATTCAAGGTTTTACCATCGGTACGCTGTAGGTACAGTTAGCAGCAGAAGTAAGTGAACGAACAGGCTAATCAGGTTATTCAAAATGATCTTGACACACTCTTCTTATCACAACAGTAGAGCCGTGCCAAAGTAATTTTGAACATCTTGCACGCTTAGCTACTTCTGATGCTGACTATAAATTGATTGACAGTAACAATATTTAAATAAAATGCCGTAAATACAAGGAGTCACAATTTACTTAATTAAAGTAACAAATCATTTACTTAATTAAAATTAAACGGCGCATCCAGTAAGAACACGCGCGGAGCATAATAAAACTATTTTTACCTCCCCCGCTTACAAATTTAGACTCAGACTAATTGACGCCTTAAATCTGTCCTCGCGACTCCCCACTCACGTTATGATCTCGTAGACTTATGGAGCTTTTTCGACTTTTCATCCTTTTGAGGTATCCGTTGACTGGGTTTCTGATGAGAGAGGGTTATGGATTTTGAGTGGATATATGCTGGTATATTTTATTATTTAGCTCGCCTTACCGCCCTCCCTGCATTATTTGATTGATTTCAACGGTGTCATTATGTTGACGCCTATCTCCTCAATCTCAGTATTCTTGCGAATTCTCTAGGTGCTCTCATCCTCTTGATAAGTCCCAGGATCTTACGCAAAATCTTCATCTCCGACGAGGATCATATATCTGCTCCAAATCCATAACCCGGATTCGTGAGGACAGATTGATCCTCACGAATCCACTCGCTTTACGATCGCGTAGACTTACGGAGCTTTGTCGACTTTTCATCCTTTTGAGGACAACATTTCTGGTGAGAGAGAGGGTTATGGATTTGGAGCAGATATGCTCCTCGTAGCAGAGATAAAGATCAAGAGAGATGACGGCACTTGGAGATAGTGGCCGAACCCAATATTATTGGCGTAACTTGCACAGACCTCGCTGGTTTGGTTACCCCCAGATAATGGATAAGGAGAGCGGTCAAGATAGCATACCTATGCTACATACTTACCCATACGAGCATACTTGGGACAGCCGAAGGGCCGTCGTTCGGGATGGCCTAGGCACCCCTGGAAAGATAGTGTCGAAGTGGATCTGTACCAGCTTCGACTTTGGAGAACTGATACTAAGTTGTGCGGGATCAAGATGGCTGGCGTGCTCTCGTTTCGAAGGCCAAGATTAATTTCGGATCGCTGAGCCACAATAGTAAGTAGTATATGTTGGTATGTTTTGTTGTTTAGCACGCCTTAAATTATTCGACTGATTGCGCCAAATTTCACCCTTTTTTTATTTAAATAATACATATTATACTTAATGTTACGAGGCTGCCTGTATGTGGCCCCGTAACAGGCAATAAAAAGCAAGATATAAGAGACAACGTTCTGCATTTCTGCAGTGCCCTCGACACACACGCTAAACTGCTGCAACGAATGACGCCAGTAAACAGTTGCATACGTCCGAATGCAAAGTAAGTGCAATTGCTATTTTGACTATACTTAGTTGCATATGTCTGAATGGAAACTAAGTAATATTGCATGTCAGGCTGTTTATAGGTAGATATGGTACGATTATTTATACCTTGCATAATAAAAAATAACTTACCTACATCTTTTTATATTAGAAAACTCCCATGAGTATCAGACATATTAAAATACTTATATCGGGTTACTTACGTCAATAGGACAGATAGATAATAAATAATAATAATAAATAAAGTCGAAAATAGCTCGACATGTTTCGGAAGAGTCCGTGTCCCTTATTCATGAGTTATGCGTCTGGCCGCGGCGGCTGCCCTACGCACAGTGTGCCACTATTTAGACACTAACAGCGCTTTTGAGATTAAGTCTCACTTGCACCACCCGGTTACCCGCTAACCCGGATTTAAGCTGATCCCATACAAATCCCATACAAAAAAGGGCTCATCCATTATTACGTCACACGAATTTCATGATATTTAGGAACCGAAAACGGAGATAGATGTTCTAAATTTAGTTTATCGGAACCGGAAACGGGAGCGAAAACAGAACCGGAACTAGAATCGGAAGCCGAGTGAGAGAGTGAGAGGTAGACAAGATGTTCAGGGTAGACATTTTACAAAATATAAATTCCAAATTAACACGAATTTAAACAAGAAAACAAATTAGTGCAGCACATCCGGCAGCATTGACGACCGGTTGGCGTAGTTGGTAGTGTCCCTGCCGGCTAATCCGATGGTTCTGGGTCCAAATCCTGGTAAGGGCATTTATTTGTGTGATGAACACAGATACTTGTTCCTGAGTCATGGATGTTTTCTATGTATTTATGTATTTGTATATTATATATATATATATATATCGGGTTTAGGCCTTATTCGTCTGGTTCCCTGTTCGTATAGTGAGTCGTTTCCTAGTTCGTATTTACCACTTAGTATTTACTATATACACGTAGTTATTAGCTAGCAAAGTTTCACTTGGACAGTAAGTACGTGTACTTGGTACTTGACAAGATTATGTAAGACTATCTTGTGTACATGACTTTCTAACACACCAGTACGGTTACCTCACGATGGCGCAAAATCATAAATAATATGACGAATATATTCTGTTCATTATACTCAAATGCTGTTCTGTATACAAGGTCACCACGAATAGGCTAATAGTTTTAAACTAAGTGCAATTGATAGGTACTTTGTGGTTGCGGCTCAAACTTGCCGAAACTAAAGTCCCGTCAAGCTGTAATCCGAGAGCTCAAATAAACACTTGATTAGTACGTACACTCCCCAGTATACAGCTGGAGTACACTTGGTGTGCAATACGAATTTTCATGCACCGTGGGTTAGTTGGTCACGATAAATCGGTCATAATTAAGTAAAACGTTAAATATTCAATTGGTAAAAAAAAACACGCGTTACCATCGTTTCGTTATAAGTAGTAAAGTCTCGATCATTAAACGACTATAAGCTTTTTGCGTAGGTTTAATAATAGAGAGGAACAATTTGTCAAGTCGCTTAATATTAATAACTACCGAAGTTGAAGTTTGTCTTGGACAGTACTTTTAGACAAGACTTTGTAACAAACTAATGTAGCATTCCGGTTGGTGTCGTAAGCGACATTCGCACTTTTTTTTAACTTTCCAAGCCTTACACTCTTTGGGTTCGTCTTTTTATCGTGTTAGTATCATCTTAAAGCCGCTTCTGTTCTTAACAAATTTTATATCTTCTTTTTATTATAAAACGTAAGTTAACAAAAAAATCTGGCATTAATGCAAACATGTCGTAAGCGACTCGAACTTATAAAGACGCCATTACATTGAGCTACAGATAAACATTGCATACATAATGGTTTTTTTTAATTAAAAACTTACTGTTTTCATAGAATTCTCAGGAATACACTCAGAGCGCCTACCACGAACCGCGAACGAAAGTATGCCTCCCTTTCGCACTTGAGATTTCTCACTCAAGTGCGACAGAGAGGTGAAACTTCGTTCGTGGTTCGTGGTAGGCCTTCAGTTCCTGATACTCAAATGCAGTTTCGTAGATAGGGCTACTGCGTATATGCTAACAGTGTTAAACTTAGTGCGATTGATACAGGTTGCCCAACAGCCCAAAGTTACCGAAACTAAAGTCCATGGAGCTGTAATCCGAGAGGTCAAATAAACATTTGATTAGTACGTACACTAGGAAACTGGACTATATTTCGTATACAGTACGAATTAACACAAACTAGGGTATAGTTTGGTTACAATAATTTGGACATAATTAAGTCTGTAACTGTTGTTTTTATCGGCGCAGGTACGAAACATTAAGACATCCTAGGTACGTCAAAACACGCTGGGGATACGACCGTTCCACAATTCGACTGAGGCTCAAGAGTTTCTGTCAAGTGCGGCATTACTCGCGCGCCGTTATGTGCTAGCCATGCAGTTTTCCAAAATTGATCACCTCAACTTCTCAATGTCTATACCGGTCCACCGGATTAGAAATATCTAAAGATGTCTATCTACTAAAAAAATCAGACCATAACTAACGTGGTTGAGTCGACCCTATTAAAATCTCGCTACGAGAATAAAGCAGTACAATTTTTTTTGTATTTGTAGTTTCCCTGATACGAAATTACAAATTGAAAACTTTACGGGTACTTACCCTTTGATTGGCGCCTTAATTTAAATATTAAAATTGCCCTGTTTATTTCCATGATCAGCCGCGCCCGGACCACAGGGCGACCTAAATCTGGACAGTGCACGTTCGATACAGTAATTACGCCGTTAATCTTTCCGACATTAACTCGTACCGGTATGAATGCTCGCTAGTGTACACAGCAACTCTTACTGCACATCGGTAGCATTTATGCCGTTTGCAATAAGGACTACATTAGCGTGCGTAGAAAAAATGACAATTGCTCACGCTAGGTAGCATATCGAAGTTATCTCTCCCTCTCTCTCTACCACTCTTCCTTATTAGTGCGACAATGACAGTTGCGTTTCGTTCACGACTGAGACGCTCTCTCTCTAAGGTGCGTTCCGCCAAACCCACAGCTCAGACTTACGTTTGTTATCTTAAGCCTTTTTAAAATAAGAAAGAATATTGCATACACTTAAGAAATGTCGGACTCTGGCCGCCGTGCTTCGGGTAGCCTAGTCGTTAAGGCGTTTGTCGAAAGCAGGAGGTCGCTGGTTCGATCCCAGCCCTGGGCACTGGGGGCCTTGGTCACTTTTTCGGACCAGTTAATCTTATGCTGTTTCAATAGGGATCACAAATGGCTAATTACCAGTGACGATGGAACGCTCAAATAATACAGTCTCTGTTGCCCGCCAGTGTAGTCAGTGATAGCCCCTTGTTAATTGGCTCGAAGTGGTTTGAGCTAGATTCCGGTTCAACAATAATTTATTAAACGCTTAGAGTGATCTGCCTGGCTGGTCCGAAGTAACGTTAATACCTTTGACTTTTTTTTTATTAACAGATACATAATAATATAATTATTAAATATTAATATATTTTACTATTTCACTTATGGGGTACTTGCATGGTGTACCCCCTGCATTTCATTATACATTGCCGAAAAGGAGGCTGCGTGTTGGCTCCGGCTCCGTGTACCTACGCCTCGCAAAGGTCCGGAACACCATTGTTCCGTGATGGGAAAGACACAAATAATCAATAACAAATTCATAATAATATAACAAAAAATGATGGCCTCAAAAATAATCACATTTAATTATAAAACCCCATTAAAACATAAAGTACTTTTTTCTTGTATAATAATTACTAGGTGCATATAGCTACCTATTGTTAGATAGCATGAGCGCGATCTCGCCAACAAACTGGTTTCTCAGTTTGGCGGGTTATAATACCAATTAATGTAACTATGTACACCTTTTGAATAAAAAAAAAAAAAAACATAAAGTACTATTTGTAATTTTTGAAGTTAAGTGGATGTTTTAGACATCCACTTAACTTCAAAAATTACAAATACAATCGCGTGCGCAAAAAAATAAAATAAATTATAAAATGAAACAATTTCGACATTCCAATTATGTAGGTACTTAGTCAAATAACTTACCCCGACCATTCCGGGCGTAAAATTATAATTGTATTTCGTTTACTAAATATTTAATGTAATTTGATCCGTGTACCATTTTACCTAATTGTACTATTTATTAAAGGTCGACTACAGCTTTTGCCGACCAGTCAGCCGGCCGATCGTAGGGTTGACCTACCACTCCTCTAGCAGGAGCGAGACCCAATAATAGTCAGGGACTAGTCGGCCCGTCTCTACTGTTTATACTTTATAATTGACGTGTACCCAATGAATGTGGTGTAATTTACGAAATAAATCAATAATAAATTAAAAAAAAACACTTTACTAACTAGGAAAGCGCCGTTTTATTCTTTAAAACTAGCGCGGAAAATCGCATTTTATCCACAAATGGGTAAAGTAATTTGACATTTAATTTGGAATGGTTTCTTCAAGTTATTTACATAGTGATACAATAGTACATTACCTATCTAGTGCGGTAAAACAAAGAAAGGCCGAGATCGCAGATGTTTGTGACCCGAGCTGCAAGCGAGGGACGTAAATATGCGATCAAGGGCTTTATTTATTACCTCACGTGTTAGGTACATCATTTTATGCGTACACTTGGGCAGAAATCGGCTTTTTCCGTACGCGTAGCGTGCGGAAAAAGGCACTTTATGGCCAGGTGTGGCATAAAAACATTTTTAACATCTTGTAATGCACACCTATGTTGAACAAATAAATTATTTGAATTTGAATTTATTTGGGACCATTGACTTTTAAACGATAGTTTTGAATAATAAATGTCCTATAACTTACATTTGTATGAGATTTGTAATCGTATGTAGTTTTTACTTTCCTCGCGATAGTAAGGTGAGAAATGTTGTATTACCTACACTCGGCGGCAAAGTTAGTTAAGAATCGTCATGTAATCATATTTAGCCGATATTTGACGATTGGTGATCATTTTTGGCCTGCTTTTGATCGTTCTTGATAATTTACCTCCAATAATATATCACATGATTTTTGACCGAGTCAAATGTCGTGTAAGCTCGTAGGCGGTCGCTAACATATCTTCTGACGGTCCAAGGCCTCCGGGATCTACCTACTCATACCTACATGGTCGAAACCCAACAAGGTCACCTTGAACAGAAGTCCCGCCAACCCTGTGGAAGCACTTTTACCGGCGCGCCGCCTTATCTAACACATTAATAGCTTGTTACAAAATACGCGCACCTCACAAATCTCCCCATAACACCAATCACGGCTTCAATTTCCCTCAACTCATTTTTATTAATATAAAACCGCCAACCCCAAAATGGCGCGTTAATTCAAAATGGTGGCTGAAGAATTCCGCGGTCGCCGATTTACGACCCGCGCGATTTATGGGCACACGGGACTCATATTATGTGGAGCACTCACTTGGAAAAACCTCCAATGTTTATGCTTTAATATTTCGTTACGATTAAGTGCGTTTATTTAAGGAGCTCGCGAAAATGGTGTAATTGAAAAATGCTTGGTCGCGAAACGGAACGGTGATAACCTTACAGATACGGAATATAAAATATTCGTAGTAGGCCTACAGTAGGTACTAAATGTAGATGTAGTAGATGAATGTACTTGTAGATATTTAATAATCATGTCCTCTATGATAGACAGCTGACAAAAACAAAGTTGGGGGGTCAGGCCAAAAGTTCGGAACCTAGTCAATATTTAGTACATCGTCGCCCATTGGTTCGAGATAGCACAACGTATTCGCAAAAAAGGGCGTAAGAAACAAACTTTATCACCTCACTAGCTCTTATCCTTTAAAACTAGAAGGGGAAATCGCATTGTATCCACTAGTAGGGAAAGTAATTAGTCCTTGAGTTTTGAATGGTTTCTTGAGCATTGACTTATAAATAGTTTCGACTTACTTATATTAGTTTTGAGTATTAAATATCGGATAGCTTACATTCGGATGAGATTTGTAAATGTAAAAGCTTTTATTTTCCTCACGGTAGTGGGGTGAAAAATGTTGTATTACACTCGGCGGTAAAGTTTGCTCAACTCTCGTGCCTTGAAATCCTCGTAAAGCTCAAGATTCCAGTTTCAGAATTTTGGGATCTGTTGCTTGTTGGGTCTCAATATAAGCACGAGATTTAAACAACAATTTTGCCCCCTTGTATAATAAACATTTAACTATTTCTGCTCTCCGGCCGGCAAGCAGCCAATTGCAGCCCGCTACGCTAAACAAATATGCTGCTTACCGACTGCGTCGAGCGTTAATTTAGGTGTCTTAACTACGTGGCTCCGTAGCGACGTACTCTACCACCTCGTCGGCTACGGCAGAGAAATGCAGGCGCGACACGTAGAGCGCCGTACTCGGTGTGGCAATCGTAGGCCAGACTTAACTGGATCCGCAGTGCCCACTGAGTTTTACGAGCACCTTGCGTGCTTTGCTCTTCTTGTGCTGATATTGCTAAATGATCCGATAACCGATCAAGAAATAGAAAACTGGATCAACAACTGAAATCAAAACGACTTGCGTTCTCATCTTAGGTGTGATGCATGTTTGTTTCCGTTGCCGTCTGATCTGTATATTGATTTCCGATAAATAACCTATGTCGATTGATTGATGGAACCCAAACTTTGCCATCGGCATTTAACAACAATTAAACCGAACTAAATTCCCGGCTGCCAATCAAGTCTGTCCTCGCATGTGACCTAAAGGGTCGTGTATCCACTAATGAAATAATACTTCCCAATTAAACTCCTCGCCCAATTTAACTTTGCGGGCGGCGACGTCGCTCCGAACTTCCAACTTTAACATCCAAGTATGCAGTGGCGTTAGCTTCTTATTTTATCCGCCGGCAAATCGTAAGTTTGCGTTTACAAGCAGCGTACGGACCTGACAGAGTAATTGTTTAAGGAAACAAAACTGTACAGTGGAGATGTTTACTTCACTAGGGGATATTTGGGTTGAATGTTTAATTGTTTATCTAGAATTCTTGGAAGGAATATGTGATGAAGTAGTTTGGGACATGTCGACATTTGTCTTGCCTTTGTGCTGACCCGTTGGTTTATTTAAGTCAAAAACGTGTTGCGATTAAATAAGTCTTTGTAAAGACATTTAAGTGAACACATTGATAGAAATGTGTACCTGACTTACTTACTGAAGACTTTCCGTGGACATTTTACTAGGTAATGAATATGAACAAAGAATTTTGGAAACCGTTTGAAAGTGTAGATCTTCATGGCTTTCTATGAGAAATTAGTACTAGTTATGAATCATTCCTAAATGAAATTTTTTTGAAATAATGATTTTCTTCTTCCTAGCGTTCTCCCGGCTTTTGCTACGTCTCAGGGAGCTTGGAGTCTGCTTTGGCAAAGAATTGGCGATTTGGCGTAGGCACCAGTTTCACGACAGCGACTGCGGACTAGGCCTTAATGGGATTAGTCCGGTACCCTCACGATGTTTTTCTTCATCGAAAAGCGATTGGTAAATATCAAATGATACATGTACATAAGTTCCGAAGAACTGATTAGTATGAGCCGGCAGGATTTGAACCCGCGACCTTCGGATTGAAAGTCGCGCGCCTTACCGCTGGGCCACCAACGCTTCATCGTTCCGAAATAATGGTTGTCATTTAATTTACACAAAGTATAGGATTAGAAATCGTGCGATTCTCGTCGTGCTAGTTTTAGGTTAACAATGTAAAGGCTGCCACATCTGCTATAGCTTCAGCAATAGTTCCGATAATAGTACATTTCGATGTTAGTTTGGAAAGTATGTAATTATTTGCGAGTGGCAACTACTCGGGACTTGGTTACAATCTCTGTAACCAAGCTTAGCGCTTCATACTAAGTGATCAATGTAATCAATCTTCTAAGCAACATACTTAGATCAAACGGCAAGACTCATATCTCAAAAAACGCAAAATACTAAATCTCCCGCAAAAGGTGGTATAGAAAATTTTGCGTAATTGATGAACCTGAAATTCAGGGTAATATATCAAATAAATCTTCGCTGAGCCTTTATCTTGAGGTTCCCCAGGGTACGCCTATTTGCTTGTTTGCAGTCGGAAAACATACGTTTACGTAAAATTTATGTATCAAACAATGTAATGGCTGCAGGTACGGCAAACATTGAGAAATTATAGGGGTAAGACCATGTTTTCTTGTTATGGGTGTTTATAGTATGTTCAGTTTGGGGTAAGTGATATTTATTTTTGTAGTTTTTTACGGTGGGAAGAGGTGAGTCTGTCGATTTATGGTATTTTTTGTTACATTTTTTATAAACATTCATTATAGGGGAAAAAACAGGAAATAAAATTTACTTCGAAGGATACAAGGACAACAACAGCAATGCGAAGGCGATGCGATGCGATGCAGCGCGGAGAACACAAACCGTTGATCCTTATAGAAGTGTCCGTTGGCGATCGTTACGCGAAAGCGGAATAGCGCGCCGCTCACCTAGGACTCTCCGATAAGTATTAACAGCTTGTTTCTTGATATTCAAGGCATCGCGTTGAAATGTCATCCCACCGCACCTAGAGCAGGCTCTCATGAGGTGTTCGTTTGCAAAATTCGCGATACTCATTCTGACTTTGATGTACATAGATTATATTGTTTCAACTGGTTTTCAAAATGCAAAACAAGTGTCAAGTTCACCTTGTTTAGAGCTTACTGCCAATCTTTTTACACCTGCAGCCTGTGGACCAACTGCACGAAGAAAGCTTATAGCGCGCTGCGCCTCTTCTATAACAATGCATTCAGGATTCTGATGGGGCTGCTATGATATTGCAGTTCAGGAATGTTTGCCTCCGCAAACACGATTTTCATGCAATTATGCATAAGTGGGTTGCATCTGTGATGCGTCGTGTGCGTGGCAGCGCCAACAGTCTGCTGAATGCGGTCGCAGAAACAGCTGACAGTAAGATTTTCAGCCAGTGGGCGACATTGCACTCGTCGCATACAAATTTTGAAAAATAATTGTTGACGTGTTTCTTTATGTTTATTTTACTAAGTTTATATTAACTTAGTAAAATAAACATAAAGAAACACGTCAGCTAATTATTTTTAATTTCCATGTTAAAATTTACGGCTGATTATTTTTATTATTTAGTATTGTAACTATTGAAATTTTGTAGTATTTACCTATGGACTATTGCGTCTGAAATAAAAAAAGGAGGAACGCAGCCAGCTTCATGGGAACCCTTCCGTAAGGGTTGGATCTCGGTGACCTCAATTAAGTAATACGTTTTTTACATTTTTCATATATATCTGTGTTTTTTCTAATAAATAAATAAAAAAACTAATGGGCCCTTAAGAAAAGCGCTTAGTAGAATAGAATAGAAAATTATTTATTGTCACAAACACAAGAATACAAAAAAAAAGGAAAGAAAAACAAGCACACATTCTTCTAAAATATTAAACACTAAACAATACAACTATGTGACAAAAGGACTGCACTCAGCGTTAGCTGTGGCAGCAACCTCAGCGCTGGTTTTCAGTGCACCCCCATTACAAGTTTTACATTTCAATTGGCGGGAATTCAATTTACAAAATCTATACAAATATGGATGTATATAAAAAAAAAAGTACGGTCGTCCTGAGTCTCTACATCACGAAAACACGTATTTTTCCAAAAAAAAACACTACATACGATCATTGGCAATTAGAGTTCGTCTAAAATGCTAAGTTTCCTAGATTTTGATAGCACGGAATGTGTTAATTAAGTAAACGTTATAATTTCGTACGAAATTGACGTTTAAAATAACACTTCAAACATTAACACTTCATTTACTCGGCAGAGATAATGTGGTTTAACTATAGATGCTCACAATACGAGTATTCGCATGTATACGAGTACATTTAAACGGTAATTAAACTTAATTTTACCGTAGTTTTGTTATTAAAAAGCCTTTGAAAAAGGCAATGGGATATAATCGATTTCGGGCGAATTCAATTTGGTTGTGCGTTGGGTACCAATTCAGAAAAGGAATGATTGCGTTTTAAGTCAATATTTGTTCAAATATGGCTTTGATGACAGTATAGCGGCTGAAAAGGCCAACTCATCGTTTAACCATGAGGTGGCCTGTTCATTATACACATATACAGGTTTCGAGTGGGTTTTGATTAAATTGTGCATCTAAAATCATCATCATTGACCTGTAACGTCTATGACAGGCTCATACTAACTAACGGGTGATGACAAAACAATGGTAAGACGCGTATCAAGAGTAATTCTTCATTAGCTGCACACTTTTTCGTTAGTTCACTGCATAATACGCTATCAATATTACACATTAAACAACTAAATGAAGAAAACAACAAAAACACTATTCTGGAGACTCTTCGCCAGCTTGATATCAAACGGAAGTCCACTTCAGAAGTGAAGAAATATTGTAAAGAAATCACTCAAATTCATCTCCCATAAGCCTCACGTTTATTTATTATTTATTTATTTAAACTTTATTGCACAAAATACAAAAACAAATGTACAAATGGCGGACTTAATGCCAAATGGCATTCTCTACCAGTCAACCATAGGGCCAAACAGAGACTTGAATAAAATGGTGCAAAGGGAGAATCAAGGTAAAAATATCGAAATAATTGCAAAGCAAACTCAGGAACATTATATATATATTATTATATATAATACATAGATAAAATAATATAATACACTACTACATATTTCCAACATGCACACTATACAATAATGATGGACACTATGGAAACTCTTCTTTCAGCAGGTGCTTACGCAGCATCCGCTTAAACGCACTCTTACTTGAGGCTTGTCTTATATAAAGAGGAAGCGAATTCCAATGACGACTTGCCTGGATGGCGTAGGAATTACCCATAAAACTAGTATGGTGAGCAGGAATCTTAAGTTTGAGAATACGGGAGGTACGCAGCTCACAACCTGGCCGAGGGGTTTCAAACACGAACATACGTTTCTCTTCTTTTCTCTAATATACCATCAAAAACTGCCCTCAACTTCGAAAAGGTTTAAATATAAATAGCGGCACAAACCGTTCACAAATTCTAAACCATGCTTTAAAATCCTTAACTACAGATAAAAAAGCTTCCAAAGCTGTAATTTTGCTATAAACTCTGTCGTAGCGTCGTAAATGGACTACTAATTTATGGTAACAAAGAAAATTGCCACCGAAAAAGTCGGCGGGATCCTATGAATAAAAGTCAAGTAAATTGAGCTCACTCGATGGTGTGGGTAATTCATTTTTAGGGATCCGCACCCGAAAGGTGATAACATGCCTACCGCGAATATCGAGCAAACGAAAATTTGTATCGGATTATACAAGCAAAAGAGACACAGTTGAGCTCTTAATTTCTATCTAAGATGACATTTTCACAGTAATTAGTTTTGCTACAACAACAAAATAGATAAATCGTCAGTACAGACAGTTCATTTCGTTGGAAGAGATAACGTCGTTTGACTATAAACTGAGCCTAAACTGAAACTAAACTGTATCTCATATTAAATAATATTTAAAACGGGTCACTCACGTAATTTAGTCGATTTTCGCTCGACATGTTTCGTTCTTTACGAAGAACGTCATCAGGAGCGACCACCCGCGACAGAAGCAAGTCGTACACTGCGGGCTAATGCCCTATCTGCTCTGGTACTTGCAGCTGGTGGTGGCGTTTTAAATATTATTTAATATGTTCGAGTCTCACGAGAGTTTTATAGTTAAACTGAATCTCGTTAAGACGTAATGGTAAGGCCCCAGCTCTGTCAATACAAAAACCGCCCGAAATTCAATATTAGTTTGGGGAAGGTCTGACCAGCACATATAAACTTGTCAGGGTACAGTTTAGACATAATGCAATAAAGCTATTGACTGTTGTTGACAACTGTCAACAGCTTTATTGCATTTTACTTGTTTATATGGTTGGTTAGCCAAATAATATATTATAATGTTATTCAATTGACGATTAACAGTGTTGATTACACTTAGCCAATATAATTTATATTTAATATATAAATAGTTTTAACATTCGTAACATACATAGGAACGAAAATTAAATATTTGACTAAAACATTTTTTTAACGACGACCATTAATTTTGGTGAAATAAGAATATGATTACATTTTCAAGACCTTAAGTATTGCTGACACACAATTTCTCAAGAAAATGTATTTTCTTGCGATAATGCAGCAAGACCGATTACGACCACGACAATGTCATTTTTCGTATGTCACCTTTGTGCTATCCTATCTGTTTTCAGCAGTGTTAGATAAATTTTACGTTCTCTCGAGAAAATTCATATATTCCGCAGCAGTACTTAATATTAATAATAATTTCTGTGGTAATACATTACGCTCACGTTCGCTTGTTTTTTTCAGGTACGACACCATCCATCTTCCAGACTGAGATACGTATGTACCCACACAGTGTGTATACATACATTTCAGGTGAAATAAGTATTAAGCTACTAGAGGCGGCATGTGGAAAATATAAATTAGGCATACTGCAGCTAAATTAGTCTGTTTCTTTGGTAGGTAGCTAAGGTTTAAGGTACATACATTAATTCTGGATTTAGGATGACTTACAATAGAACGGGCCGGAACGTGTCGTCAACGTCACGTCAAAATGTCACGTGATCTCCGAGGGCTCCGAGCTACCACGTGATTCTACAGAAATTTATAGACCGTCCCATCCCGCCCCGTTCTAGTGTGAGTCATCCTTTAAGGTAGATTCCATGTATTACGAGTGTTACGACGTTGTACCTGAAGCGAAAGCGAAGTTGGTAGCCCTACTAAATTTTCTTGAGAAATTGAGTAGAGAAGAAAATGTGTGAGTATTAAAAGGCAATATCAGAGTAAAATTAAAAAAAATCAAACTATGATAAGTGAACTGGCAGGACACACTATTTAAAAAAAAAACTTTTTTTTACAACAATGCTTAATCGTTCCTTCCGTAAGTGCGGATGTTTTTCTAGTAGTAAACATTACTTTTCGCTTCGTTGCCGTGCTTGATTCAGAATTCCAGTGCGATAAGCAAGAAGCCAGTCAGCTCTCGTCAGCTCTCTCGTAACTCGTGGCGTCAACGAGCCACTTTACTCGCTTCTCGAGAATGGAGTGGACCGAGGTTTTCAAGGCTCGATTATTATCACTTAAAGCTGCTGACACGTGCAACCATTTTTAATTTCTGATATATTTACTTGGAAAATCAAAAATACTAGAAAAAAGTCAACATAAGACATAAATGCATATTTTCTCAAGAAAATGACGCCGGAAAGCAAATACGTATTAACCCACTACTACGTGTATTGTGGATTACTACTTGTTTGCTTTACGTATATTTTAATAATTAAATTATCATGGGTATCTCCACGATAACTTGCATTAAATAAAATAAATAAATACAAATAAATATTATAGGACATTCTTACACAAATTGACTAAGTCCCGCAGTAAGCTCAAGAAGGCTTGTGTTACGGGTACTCAGACAACGATATATATAATATACCAATAATATTAGAACGAACGATACATCTTCAAAAGAAAAAACATTGCAATACAAAGTTAGTCGTTTTAAAAAAAATATCAGGTTAAGTTACTTCTATAGCCAAAGAACATTGGAATACAAACAGATATTTTAAATTCAGACAAAAAAAAACACTTTTTTTCGCTGTCTGTCTCATCCGTATTACATAATCGACCTGTGCATAGTGTTAAGTATATCCGTCTCGCTCCTGCCAGAGTAGTGGTGAGACGGACATACTTTAGAAATGCGTAGTCGCTAACGCCTACGGTTAAGTACAACTCATGTTAAGCACACTAGTCTCACAGTAAACTCAATACAGCTTTTGGCGTGAGTACTATACGATGTAACGTAAGAGATGGTATAATAGAGAATAAATTATATAATTCTGGTAGATAGGTAATTGCCTTATGGCATTAAGTAAAATAAGTAGTTCATCTCAAATAATTACAATAATGGATCTCAGAAAAGTTGCATGAACTAATATATATATACTTAGTACCTATAGTAATAGTAAAAGTATTATAGAATAAAAATATAGTTAATAGTTTACTATAACCAAATCACTTCTTAAAGCGAAAATTAACCACTGCTTAAAAGTATCGTTTAACTAGCCCCGTACCACCCGTACCTACCTAAACAAGTCTTGTAGATAAGAGCAGCCGCACAGAGAGGTGGCCTCGTTCCTTCCTATTACTAACCACTCAAATCTAATCCTTGTGTTAAGACCATAGGGTCGTTTCTTAGTTTTAATTTTCTATATTACTTATGCCCTATGTCCTATAAGTAATATAGTAATAACTGACTTGTAAAATGTGTTTTTACCAATAAATATCTGTATCTGTATCTGTATCTGTATGCCTTAAATTCAGATAACGCTTTTTTCTTATTAACCATTGTTATAGTGCTTGCCTACTGCGTAACTTGTAATGATTTTAAATAAGTTCACTATTTTTAAGTTGTCTTATAAGTGAAATTCCTGTAATTTCTTTAGACAATAAAGTTTCTTTAAACCGAAGTCCGGTTTTTGTACGTCAGAATTTTATTTTGTACAATAAAGGTTAGTTAATGTTGATTTATAAATAATATTTAAAACGGGATAATTACCATGTATGTTTGTTCTATTGAGCACCCGATATTTCGACACTGTTGCAAGCGCCATGTTCACGGAGTAAAATCTATTAGTTATAATGCAAATGACCATGTTAGCTTAAAACCCTACAATGTTGATTTCTTTGTATTTATACATATAGTTACATATGTAATTATAAATACAAAGAAATCCACTCACGATTTGAACCCAGCTTTGTACACAATATGTTCAATCGACTAGGCTAACAGCTATTGTAAGTGTTCACAAGTGTTTTCTGAAAATATCCTTCCATTCTTCGATAGGGATCCATCATTTTGAAAATATTCGTCGGAAAACGGCATTTCTCCGAGTTTCCCTTTGCTTGTTTGCTAGCAAATCTTGCCAACTCCGGAGCACATTTACACATTTTTAAATTCCATCCCGAATAACATATTTTTCTGAGAAACGCTATTATTGGGTGGTTTCATAGATCACTTTACCTCTTGGATGTTGTGACTGCAAGTATTGTAAGGTGTATTTTTAAATTGAGACACATCTGCCAATATGCGTGGAGTTAGAAAAAAATATTCTCGTTCAAATTCTTGTACCTTGTCATTCTAGTGTAGAAGTTATAGTTTTTTTTCACATGTCTTTGTTAGTTTCGTTTACGCATTTTTGTAAGGTTCGTCAGTGTGGCAACGGCTAAAAACATTGCATCTGCACCTTATTCAATTTTATAATGTTAATCGCCGATATCAAATTAGTTGCAGTTTACCTACAGCTGAGCTGTCTGTAATATCTTCTTTCATGTCCACTAAATAATTCAAATACTCGATGTAAAAATTCTGACAAAAAATCCCTCGCCCTCAAACAAAGTAGTCGTAGTAATTTTAGCAACCTGTTTTGTCTACTTTTACGTCTTTTGCATCAAGTGATTATAAGTAATGAGATAGAGAGTGCTTGTTCTTTATGTTTAACTTAATTACTTTAACTGGCTGTATAAACAAAAAAAAATAGCAAAATTCTAAGTTATTAATTTGTTAAACTATGTACCTAGGAAAACACGATATACATTTATATTTCGTTAGAACTAGAAAGTCCTCATATGGAGTCTGCGGAAGGTCGTCTCTGACAGGTTATATCCGGATGCCTCGCACCCCCCCTTTATTTTGTAATCTCAGCCCCGCAGGCCAGCCTGAGGTATTCGAAAAATACGCTTTGATCTCCAATATGTACCATAACAAACATTGTTTAATGTGTCTACCTGGGCAGGTAGATAAAACGGTGGTTTTAACGAAGTTATATTTTTCGGTATAGGTACATTGGAAAATTTCCTTATACTGTTTTAAATTTGCACGGTTTTTACACTTATTTAGAGATATACTACGGCGTGTATATGTCCGTAACCATGGGGCCAATGTCGCCCTCGAAACGTCTATCTTGACGAAGTAGGTCACTCCTTAGAACGTCACTTTCGAGGACGGTGACTACAATTACGGAAAGTGGTCAGAACGTGGCGTACTCAGAAAGTGACGTCCTCAAAATGTGGCTTACATAGAAAGTGGCGTCCTCAGAAAGTGACGTTCTAAGATAGTGACCTACTTCGTCAAAAAGGAAACGTCGGAGATAAGTACGTAAATTGCTAGAAAATATTTTTCTTACTAGCGTTTTCCCGGCTTATCCCACAGCTCATGCATGGGGTCCGCTTTGGTGACTAATTTCAAGATTTGGCGTATAGGCGCTAGTTTTTACGAAAGCAACTGCAGCCTCCTACCCATAGGGTAAACTAGGCCTAGTTGGGATTAGTTAGTTTCCTCACGATATTTTCCTTCACCGAAAAGCGATTGGTTAGTATCAAATGATACTCGTATGTGTGTTCCAAAACTCTTTGGTTTGAACCCGGATTTAAAGTCACACGCCCTTACGCTTAACACCCTATCACTCGGAAGTAAATATCACGATTTAAACACAAATCTGCCTGCTACACACTTGTTAACTCAACAATGAGAAATAAACGCCCTTACTGGGTTTCGAACCAGCTTACCTTTTTACCTCATCCAATATTAAAAAATAATAACACCTCATTTTGGTACCGTTCAACTTC
Organism: Lathronympha strigana; assembly: GCA_949128165.1. Classification (NCBI taxonomy): domain Eukaryota; kingdom Metazoa; phylum Arthropoda; class Insecta; order Lepidoptera; family Tortricidae; genus Lathronympha; species Lathronympha strigana. The sequence goes on along the minus strand of OX421907.1, from coordinate 4,165,279 downwards.
TGCGCGGTTTTCACCGAAAAGGGTTGTCTTATGAATATTTTAGGGTAACCAGGGACTCTACTTCCGAAGTGCGCTAAAAAGAATGTTCGTGAAAGGCTAAGCCTATTGAAGTACGAAGTCAATGCTATTTATGCGTTACTCCTTTGTGATAAGACGTATACGTAAAATTGATGTAGGTATCATTTTTGTTGTCTACTGTATCTGTGAATACGTTTATTGGAAAAGTATTATCGTTTAGCTTCTAAACTTTTAATAATCAATTTTGCTAGAAAAGTAAAATATAATATTCATTCGTTATTAACTTTAATAGAAGAGGATAGTTTTTAGTTTTACAAAGTTTAATGATTTAAAATTTACTTCTATACAATCTCCATTATTGTTAACGAGTTTCTTTTGTTAAATAATGTTTGTAAACTAAAAATGAAAGCTTTATTTTTAAATCAAGTTGTTAGTACAATTTAATTGACGGGTTTTGTTAGTTTTTTCACACATGAATAAATCAAAACAATAAAGTTTAACGCACACAGAATAAAGTTGACTACGCGTCATAATAACAAAAATGTAGTTTTTGTAGGAAATTCTATTATTGTGTTTTTATTTTTTTTTGCACTTTTGATTTGTCATGTCATGCGTCCTAAAATTAATCGATGTATAGGTACTTATGAACAGACATGACAGATGATAGCTCAAAAGTGCTACCAAAATTTCGGCCTCTGGTTTTTATATAGAATAGAATAGAATAGAATACTCTTTATTGCACACCTCGGTACATGAGAAAGAACAAAACATTTACAAGGTACAAACATTTGATTAACACAGAGGCAAACAACAGGCGGTCTTATCGCTAAAAAGCGATTTCTTCCAGACAACCTTTGGGTAGCGGAAACATTAAAAACGTATCCTTGAAGAGTAGGCGTTGCAAAAAAAAAAAAAAAAGGATGAAATGCACTTAACAATCACACAAATCAAGCAAAACAATAAACATACACATATAAGAATAGTATAAATAGACAAACATAAACTTACATAAATATATATATATATATATATATAATATTCTTATAACAGTAACATACAAGCCATACAGTGAAAAAGAAGCAGATAGAAAGACAATAAATGATAGGTAAGTCTATATAGTATATATTACGGGAGAGACAGGTAATGCTCTTTAAGCAGTTTTTTAAAAACAGCAAGAGATTGCGCGCGCCTGATGTGTAGGGGCAGGGAGTTCCAAAGCCGAACAGCCTGGAATGTAAAAGAACAGCTATAAAATTTTGAAGAGGATGACGGGAAGGACAGAAGCAAATTGCTAGATGATCTAACAGAGCGGAGATAATTGAAACGTTCTTTAAGATAACAGGGAGTAGCAGGAAAGAAAAGAGTAGTATAAAGAAGGGACAGAACGTGATAGTCACGGCGAAGACGAATAGGGAGCCACTTGAGCTGCGTGCGGAAAAGGGAAACATGGTCATATTTGCGTAACCCAAATATGAACCGGATGCAAATATTTTGAATACGCTCAAGTTTATTAAGCTGATCCTCGTTAAGATCTAGATATGCTACGTCAGCATAGTCCAAAATGGGAAGAAGGAGAGTTTGGGCAAGCGCAATTTTGGTCGGAATGGGTAGAAAATTTCGCAGCCTTCTAAGAGAACCTACCGCGGCAAACATCTTCCTACTCACTTCGTTGACTTGGGGTACCCAGGATAAGGTCTTAAGGGCTTTATATACCTACTTAGTTAATTGTCATTGCTTATAATTATGGTACAGAATCTATAGCGGGGTATAGAATCTATACCTACCAACCTCTATTTTTCATACAAGAAGTTTCAAAAGGTAACTTATTATTTTTTCTCTCTCTCTCTCTCTATCTATCTCTCTCTCTTGAGTCAGTCCCTCATTCCTCGGATTCCTGATCACAATAAACTTACGTCTTTGATCAGTTGTCTCCCAGAGTTTCGATCCAATGTTGCCTTCTCCGCGTGATGGAACTTGCTCGAGGATGTGGCTTCTCTGACTTGGTCAGTCCATCTGGTCGGCGAGCGGCCGCGACCTCTCTTCCTTCCATTTCGCCAACCACGACTAGTTTCTCGAGACTCTCCGTTCCCCTTCGCCATGGCCAAAGTGTGATAACATCCGAATGTCGGCAGATAGTGGACAGACGGGTTTTGATTCTCAATTGGAAAAAAATTGACACAGTTCTGTGTTTAGCCATCCAGGTTATCCTAAGCATTTGCCTCCAACACATTTTGAATGCGTAGATTGTTTGCTTTTCTCTTGCTCTCATCTTCGTCACTCCATATGTGAAAATCGGAAAGAACAAGGCTGTAACCAGGCAAGTTTTTGTATGAAAGCTTATGCTACGATTTCTTCAAACAACTTGAAAGGCGCGTCATATGATAGTCTTTGGCTATTACGATTCGGCATTTGATCTCAGGGACACATCTTCCATCATTGTTTCCACAACTACAAAGCCTTTCCTCCAGTCCTTAAGGATTGGTGGCATTATGTGGTTCACCATATACGTTTATTTTTTTAATAACATTAATTACATTTTTGATTGATTAATACTGAAAGGAATTATAGCAATAATAATAATTAAAAGTAAGTATACAGTGTAATTGATAAATTTAATCCAAACCTTAAAAATCATCATCATCATCATTTCAGCCGAAAGACGTCCACTGCTGGACATAGGCCTCCCCCAAAGATTTCCACAATGACCGGTCCTGCGCCACCCGCATCCAGCGGACTCCTGCGACCTTCGCCAGGTCATCAGTCCACCTTGCGGGGGGCCTACCCACGCTGCGCCTTCCGGTACGCGGTCGCCACTCGAGAACCTTTCCGCCCCAACGGCCATCGGTTCTACGTGCAATGTGCCCCGCCCACTGCCACTTAAGTTTAGCGATTCGGAGAGCTATATCGGTTACTTTGGTTCTGCTGCGGATGGTCTCATTTCTGATACGATCTCGCAGAGAGACTCCTAGCATAGCTCCTAACCTACCCTTAAAAATAGAAAAACAATACGTACAAACTTAAAGCCGAACCGCTCGGCAGTGTGCCCATCACGCAAGCGGCATTCCCGCGCTGAATCGCAATAGAGATTCTTTGTGCGAGAAAGCCGCCGGCGCGAGGGTCACCTGTTGCGCTCACTTCTTTGTGGAGCTCCAGCTCAGCCCTACCTCAAGGGCCTAGCGTCTCGACCCCAAATGGAAAGAACTGGTATTGGGGCCCGAGACAGTTGTATTTAAAGACCTTGTGCCGCTTCCGGGTGTACCTACGCCGCCGCTCCCGCACGGTTGGAGGTGGCGGGGAGATAGGACGCCGCCAAGGTATCTGTGCAAGTGGCGTCCCACATCAGCGCACGACCCATAATACTTAATTCATTAACAATATACATTGTGTTTGAAATTTGAAATTAACACGTATACATAAATAGAACATTAGATTAAAAATAGGCGACGTAACAGCGTGGCTCCGTTGCGTCGTCTGAACCCGTCGTTGTGTCGTTGCGTTGATAATGTACCTTCTGTAATGCCATAAATAAAAATTTTCAGTTAAGGCATTATTTACTCTTTCATTAAGCTATGAGATGTTATCTGCTGATATGATGGCGTTTGTATCGTCAGCAAAAACCACGAGTTGGGTAGTGAGTACTACGTATATAAAGCTTATGAGGTCATATGAGCAGGTGAGAAGTATTAAGAGAATAGGGCCCAAAATGATCCATTTTTGTTAAATATTACCTTTCATTTAACCAATCTTTGTTATTACCAATCAGAATATCCGGCCATAAACGGTCGGGCGATCCGTCGGATCTGCATAGCACGTATGTCCACCGGGCATCCGCCGGACAAATTTACCATACATTAGCCGGTGTTATACATTCGGGCATATCCGCTGGATCTCCTATGATATAATGATGAATAATAAATTTGTACCAGGCGAACTCTACGAACGAGATTCTACGAACTGCCCGAACGAACCTATATTTTTGGCCGGTTTGGATTGGCAGATCTAGCAGATATGCCTGAACGTATACAGTCGGATATTCTGACTATTTAAAAATTTCGCTGTGTGAAATTCTTACAAAGCGCATGTTAAAATAAAACCTGGTGTGTCGCGTAACAAAATCATGGTATTACCCACGCTTCCATAAAAATAACAGCTAAATCCAGGAATTTCTCCTTTCCGTGTATGTAGGTTTCTTTTTATTCTCAGTTACACTGTTACCTTATTTCGTTCTGTGACAGGATTGTGTACCGAACACGGAAAATTCGCAGTTTTGAGAATTTACAGGTATCTTTTTACACGATGGTCCAAAACAAAAAAGAGTGTTAGGTATGTATTAGGGGTTCATGTATCCAAAATTTTCCAAAACTTTCTGTGTGTCACCATAACTCTGGAATGCTTTAACCGATTTCGACAAACTAGGTTTTGTTAGAATCCTTATGTTACCGCAAGTAACATAGGTTATATGACGAAGAAATGAAAACAATACGGTGGACTATGTCCTGCATGTGATTCAAAAAAATAAATTTTGTACTAACCTATCGAGTAGGGTATTTTAGTTTAGCGAGATTATTTAAAATACAATAAAAACGCAAAAAATAATAAATTATTCAAACCCTATGAGCGGGGTATCAAAATAAAGCGTGTTGCATGCTGATCATAAATAGTCATAGTCATAGTCCTTTATTCATAATATTACAAAATATTACATGTCAACAAATTACAATTACAAAAATACAGTTATTAAGATTATGTGAAAATTTAAATAAATTATATGGGTATGTCGTAGTATTACATTAGAGAAAAATAAGTACAATCAGAAAATATATTAGGTATTGAATTAAACTGATAGATTTAAATTATACATTAGGTAGATATTCATAAAATTCGTTTAAATTATAAAAGGCACGATCACACAGCCATCTCTTCAATTTGTTTTTAAACATATTGTTGTTGTTTTTAAATATATATACATCTTACGAGTATGTGTATACATATATTTTTAAAGAGAAAACACGAAATAATCGTCATAGCGCTATTGAAATTATGCATCGAGTCTACACAATTAATAACCGTTGACATGGTGATTACGATATTTCGGCCCTCAGGGTGTAATATAAATCATATTATTATATAATTTGTATGCATCTTATTTATTTTAACGACTATTTTAATTTGGAACAAGTCAAGTATCATAGCCAACATTTGTAAAATAATACTAGCCTTTATATTTGGGTTAGCAGCACCACACACGATTTTAAACAGTCGGGACCCACTTTACCGAGATTTGTGCTGACTGGGTCCAGATTATTTACGAGTAAAATCGTGCGTACAAATTTTTGCTATGATACTTGACTTGTTTCTTCTTTTCAATTCTGTTTCTATGCAGTCAGGTTTTTTATTTTTTTGTCCATTAATTTTATTAATTAATATAGCACTGGTACATTTTGCACCCTGAATAAGTAGTACTAAAATTATATTTCACTAAAAGTTTTGCGACTAACCAGAAAGAAAGTATTTGATATCTTGTTAACAACCCGTGGTATGACGATCAATCATATGGCTATTTTGAAAAAAAAAATAGAGACGCAACACTGAGTTAACAAGTTTTACTATTGTAAAGCCCACTTGCACCACCCGGGATTAGGCGCTAACCCGAAGTTAAACTGTCAATTTCCATACAAAAAAACGCTTAAATCTGGAATATGTGGATAACCCCAGCTAGTGCAAGTGGCCCTAAATGCGATGTAGGTATTTTACGGGGGCAGCCGAAACATCTGTGCCGACATTGATGAACACAAACTTCGTTAATGGTTATTTTTGTTTTCCAGATTAATTAGATCACAAAAGCAGACAAAGTATTTCTACAATATACTTTATTAACTCATATACAACGATGTTAAAATATTTCGATGTATTTTCCTTTTAAGGTTATACCAAAGTGTAATACAAGTGGCGTCTCTTCTGTGTATAATAAAATTGAATTTCGGTATCAGATCAAATAAAAATATTATCATACAGGTTAATAAAAAAGACCTCCGCGTGGGAAAATAATGAATAAGAGTTTCGCTCAAGCCAGTGAATATATCCGTTTTCCCTTTATTCAAATATCGTATTTCATAATTCCATATTTCATAATAAAATAATATATTGGCGTCACTTTTTTGGATTGGCGTAACCGGAGTTTGGTCATTTAGCCTAGGCCCGGTCTGGCGTGAGTCAATATTTAGTATACCATGAGTTGTATACTAAAGATTGACTATGGCTAGTAGTAGTACCATGAGTTTATAGAGAACGACGAAACGATGACGAAAGTAATTGCGTTTAGCTCGTGCTTAACTGGTGAGAGCGAGTTAAAAATACTTTCGAATCACGCAGTCGCTATCGACTTGTGGTAAATACATAGTTTAATGTATAACCACTGACTTGCGAGCAGGGTTTATCTATGTACTTTAAATCATCCTCTCTGCGCCCGTTCGTTTTGGATGCACAAAAGCGGTGAAATGAGAAAAATATAAAGTTAGCTAACTTAATATCTCGTTCCGTTATCCTTTGATGGGGAACACGAAACTTAAATCCAGTTTTCTTCGGGGCAATTTCACCTCGGTTATTATTGTCACATTTTCCTTATAACTCTTATAAGTGGTAGACTCGTGGCTCCCTCGTAAGAAATTGGCTTTACCGTTGTTTTAAACTAGCGTCCGCCTATGACTTCTCCTGCGTCGAAGTGGTTGAAACATTTTTACTTTCAATGGCTATCTCTATTTGTCTCTTTCTCTGTCTCTCTTCCTTTCACTCCCTCTCTCCTGGGTATTTATTATTACCATTTGATGGTAGGGTCTGCTGTCGTTTTCGGCTTCCACTTTGCTTTTCTGCTTCAGACTGCACACACGACTGCTTGGAGAACTCGTTTAATATAAATCTTTTTTTTTATACCACGATGGTGGCATTCAAGCATACGGGCCGCCTGATGAAAAGCGGTCACCGTAGGCTATGGACGGCTGTAACTCCAGGGGGTCACATGCGCGTTGCCCACATTAAAATCTTGTATGCTTCTTTTTTGAAGAACCCCATACTGTAATCTTTCGGGAAAACCTCGGTTCCTGCCGATTGCTCATTCCACAGCTGGAGCGTCCGCGGGAGGAAATTCCTCTGAAACCACACAGTGCGTGACCATTTTGGTTGCAAGGTGTGTGGATGAGTGCCCTGTCGATGGCGAGCGGTGCGAAGGTAAAAAGATGCCGTGCCGTACAGAGTGCTAAACTAAATTAAAAATTTGATCCATTCAAAATAATCAAATGTTCACGTGAAATAGAATTAAAATCTAACCAAACGAACTGAAAGACCAACACTGGCGCTCACCCAAACAATCTGAAAAGGCGCATCTGAAATTCGGATCGTTTCGCGAAAACAAGCAAAACGTCAAAGGGAAATGGGCTTAAATGCTTGGAGATACGGTTGAAATGGGAGACGTGTGTGCTGGAATCGTTTTGACGCTTGGGCAACGCGAATTTTCGTTTTCCTAAGTCTCGAGTTCTGCCACAGTTGTAGTGGACAGATGTGGCACTGTACGTTTTGGTGTTCTGTGAAAAAACATTGCGGAATTAATACCTGAAGACGCAGTGTGGAAGGTGGGCTGACGAGCAGTTGAAGACAATCGAAACCAATCATAAAAAAAATATGGTATATTCCATTGTGTTTCCGCAATTTTCCCCAAAATTGTAATCAAATTAAATTAAATAGAAACCTGATGCCTGAAATTAAGTGGGTTTTATTACGCTAGTTAGAATTTAAATATTCATGGCATTTGCTTGTACAAAATACAGTTTTAAGCGAAATAAATGTTAAATTCGGTAAACCCACGTATGTTTTGTCCGTCATTTCACTTGTTGATTGAGACAAAGTAATATATTAACAGTTGAAAATATACAAAAATATGTTATTATTATAAATGTAAATTGATTGTGAAAGCTATTTTTACGAGTACCTTGATGACAGGAAATTGTTATGTATAGAACACTATACATAACAATTTCCTTGATACATTAAGGGCCGTTTGCACCAATTGGAGCTATCTATCTAACCCGGAGTTAACGTTATTACGTTAACCCTGATGAGTGCACAGGGGGGTGTCTGTTTTACGTTAACACAAAATCTTCCGCCTACGGGTGGTATAAACTGTCAGGGTTCGCGCAACACGCATTACCTCACGGGTGCGTTCAGAAATATTTATATTTCAAACACCGCATACTAATTTATACTTAGACAATTTAATACCAATACTAATTAATAATCAATAAAAACGTATTCTTATAATACAAATAATGTTCCTATATCTTGTTCCTATTTATATCTTTATACAATTTGTTGTACCACCATACGCACCTGACAGCATGGTGACAACCCTAATGTTAAAGTCATCTTGACATTTGTATGCTTGACAAGTTGAACGGCAAATGTGGGAAAGAGAAGCTTCTGTACTTTAGTACTATTACTTATTCTGTGGTATCGCCACGACGAAATTGACCGTTTCCCGTAGGACCGTTGCAATATACGAAAGATTGCAATGTCTTTTCCTCTTCGATTGTGACGTCAGTTCACAATTCACAATGGACAGGGTTTTTATGGACACACAGCGGGTTTAGTGATTGCCGTCGGGATGTTTCTGTTTCCGGAATTATTCTTCAAGTGCTGGTGTAATAAGAAGGACATTTTTAACCCGTTTTACCAATGTTATTGTCGTAATATTTTATACCCATAACATATTGTTTACACAAAAAAATGGATAATAAGTAAGTAAAAATGTTAGGGTCACGACTTATTTTTGCTTGTTTATGGTTTTATTGCATTTTCCAAAAGATAATATTAAATAAATAAAACAGCAGTGATTATCATCATTTACGGGCATTTATTTGTGTGTTGATTACGGATATTTGTTCCTAAGTTATGAACGTTTCCTATGTATATATGAATGAATGAATGAATTTTTAATCCAGTAATAATTCCATATGTATGTATTTATTTATTTATAAAAGTATACATATCGTCGCCTAGTACCCGTAGTACACGCTTTGCTTAGTTTGAAACTAGGTCGATCTGTGTGAAATTGAGCCCAATTTCAGGACCTATTTTAGATTTAAGATAGGTAGAGGTAGGTAAGCAGTTACACTTACTGTACCTATATATTTAATTTGAATGATATAAAAAAAATGATCGGTACTCAATATGAAGATTAGCTCTCAGAAAGGCTTGCAACTTCAGTTTCCCTGACATTCCTACGAGTATAATGTCTCAGAGAATATTTCCCAGCACACTAAGTGGCACATCACTAAATGGGTCTAAGTGGATTGAATTGCAGCGTTTACAAACGAATTTTGAAGGCTTTTCTGAGTGTTTCAGGTGAGGGGAAACATTTATATTCCGATTGGATGGAAATAAACCCAAAGTATTCTTGGGTTTTTTATTTAATAGCAGTTTGCAGCAGTGATATTATAAGGGTTCTTAAAATACAGGGGTCGTAAGAATATACCCGAGAATTAGAAGAATTACGGGCTGTTGCATACACTACTTCTTCTACGACAGCGAAAATTGAGAAAAAAGCGAAATCTCAACTGGTGGCAGAATGTGGAATCTGTCGTCATCAAATAATTCAAACTATCGTGAGTCATACTGACATTAAATTGCAACGGTTCATAAAAATACGTGAGTCTGAACCGTTGCAATTTAAAATCTAATCTCTGTCGTAATATTTATACGATTAAAAAAAACATATATTTATATTAAAAAAAACATATCCTTCTGCGCTCACCCGCAGGTATATAGCTGGCATCGTCAGGGAATGGTAAACATTAAGGTAAAGCAAAACTTAATTTCGATCAAGACACCTCCCTTTTAAGGCTACCTACCTTTATACTTATCTTGTGCAGTGAATGTAATAAAACTGTCTTAAATCTCGATCTATCATTTACAGCTCCTTACAAGTTCCGCTCCCATTGTCCAGCCGAAAGACCCTAATGACTCTAATGATCTGTTTTGATGTCTCTCCAATTGAGAAAAAGGATCTCTTATATGTGTGATATATAAAAGTTTTTATAGTTCCCCTTTATGGAGGGCTCTTAGAGAAGGGGAGTAGTTTAAGCGTAGTGGTAATAAATTAATATCGTATTCGATATTATAAAAGCTTTCATGGTAAACTGCACTGTTCAATATAGAGAATATTAGGTACTTACCTACCTTTTTATAGCACGAAATTTTTTTGAGTGTTTTATTCATATATTTTGCTGCATATTTGCGGCAAAACGTTTACATTTTAAACTTCGTCTTGACTCAAGCTTAACTCCAAAAAGCTATCATCGTTGGCTGCGTTGATAGAAAGAGGAGTAGGAGAAGTGATCTTACCATGAGTTGGACGAGGACGATTCGATAGCGACTGCGCAACCTTCGGATGTATGTCTCGCTCTTGCCAGAGTAATGGTCGAGACTGACATACTTTCGAGCGCCGCAGTCGCGATCGAGTACAGTTGCATGTATGGTGAGTGTTAGATGCCAATCGCTTATGCTGCGTATCTGCGATCGTAGTTATCTCTCTCTATCACTCTTTCTTATTAGTGTGACAATGACAGTCGCATTTCGTTAGCAACCGAGTGTTAGTGATTGGCATTTTGGCTAAGCACGCAGGCACCTACTATATGGTCAGATGCGATCCGCGATGCCACAGGCGTTAACATCCAGGGAGCGATTTTTCTGGTCTAAAACAGAGGGATGTCGTAAGCGATGGTGAGGAACTGTGTTCCTGATGATCACGACCCTCAGCCTTGATGAACAGCCAAAAAGGCCTATTAAATCTGCGTTTATGTTTTTTAGTTATGTTTGTATTATTGACCAGGTCATTGGACCACCTTTGGGGAGGTCTGACTATACTGCGTCTTCCGGTACGTGGTCGCCAGTCGAGTAGTTTTTGGCTCCATCGGCCCTCCGACCTTCTAGAAATGTGCCCAGCCCACTGCCATTTAACCCGCGGGAACCCGCTGGAAGCAAGAAGCACAGGAACAGGACCGGTCGTCATGGCGATCTTTGGGGGAGGCTAATGTCCAGCAGTGGACGTCTTTTGGATGCAATGATGTTGAATGATGATGTATTATTAATATTTCTTTTTGTGCCCTGTTTGATCAAATAATCAAAATAATACAAAAGCCTCAAGGCTTTCCTTTTTTACGAAGAACATATGAAGTGAAACAAAAAACAAGTAAGAGTTACAAAAGATACAAAGTAAATCATAAAATAATCATATTAACCGTCCGCTTGCAAAAATTCAGAGCTATGCAAATGAATACACATTTGTTTCGGACTTGCTCATTCATGAAAATTATGTTTCACAATACACAACAAGGAAAGTACCGCATGAGGGACTTTCTAAATTATATTCCAGAAAGAATAAAGGCTACTCTTAACCGTATCTTTGTTTTTCTTTGGATCCATATAGGCGTGATTATTCCGGTTTCGTCACGATGTTTTCCTTCACAGAAAAGCGATTGCTAAATATCAAATGATATTTCATACATACGTTTTGAAAACTCATTGGAGCCAGGATTTAAACCCGTGACCTTCAGATTGAAAGTATCCAACCAACGCACATTATCATTATTGGAGTTGGTAGTGTAATTCCGCTGTGATGGACATGTCACCGTAGAATTGTGAGTACCGTTAGTTTATAAACTAACGCGCGAGATTGTAAACAACAGTAGGTAATACTAAATTTAAAAAAATCGGACAAATATATTTTTTTGTGACCGTTAATTTAAGTGAGCTAATCTCAGTAATCATTTATATTGCACTTAAATATATACTTCGCGTGAGTTGAATCGCGAATGATAATCCCTATAACATTTCATATTTGAACGGCGTACGTAGTTGTCATTTCAACTTGTCACGTATAATTTGGACACATATTTCTTGAAAGTTAAGCTCAGTATGTAGAATAAATATGGAGTTAATACACATACTGAAATACATGATTTTATCTTAGCTAACCTTTAATGGGGTTCATCTCAACCCTCAACACGTATAGATAATCATACGTGGTGTTTAAAAGTAAAACCTTTTACATACACGTATATTCAGGAGGCCCGCCTCAAAATGATAATGTCTCGCCTAGAATCTTGTCAAAAACGAAGGCATGAAAGTAAGCCGCGACATAACAAACATACGTGGTATTCTAAAGTAAAACCTTTTACATACACGTGTTCAGGAGGTCCACCTCAAAATGATAATGTCTCGCCTAGAATGTTGTCAAAAACGAAGGCATGAAAATAAGCCGCGAAATAATGAGTTTCGTTAGTACGGTGCTCCTCAAACAACCATCGCTTTTTGCATGCTTATTACACATGACACGCCACGCTTGCTTTGCACACCTACACTTGAATATACTCGGCGCCATCTAATTTTATTTTGCATATGAAATTTTATCTTGAACATCAAAGAAGAAAACCACTTTGAACTTTCGTAGGTAACTTCAAAGTTGTCTCATTTTCCCATTTGATCGCTATACAAAAGATTTTTTTTAATTAAGTGTTTTCTGCTCGATTGGTTTGTTTCGTGCTTATTATTAGGGACTGGTGATGCGATGTTTCATTGAAATATTGCTAGGAATAATTTTCACTCATGAGAAAATCTGTAAGTATATTGTTTTATGAATATATGTATATTCTAGGAAGATTCCGGGCTGAAAATTTCCCGTGTCGCACCATGAGGGGTGCCTAATAGGCGGAACGTATCATTACCACCCTCTTCTTTTCATCTTTTCATGAGTGTGATGAAACAAATACCACCTTGTTTCCAAGTGGCGGCATCAACTTCGTGAACGTAAATAAAAGGACCTTAAGGAGCATTACAAAGTAGATTTTTGTAAACTTTTTCAAAACGTGATGAAAGATACATAGATACAGAAATGATATATAGATAACAGTTGGGGTGTTTAAGTAGTTTAGGTCCTAAACTGAACGCGTTAAGGGCCCATGGTAGACCCATGGGTAGGCCCATAGGGGCATGGTAAGGGCCCTCAGCACAGTTAAGAACCTAAACTGAATCGCGTTTAGACATCATGGCAAGGCCCCATTACTTGTGTATTGCGTAAATTCAGATAAAAGTTGCTACGAATATAGTGCCGTGTTAGATCTATTAGGTTCTTTACACTTTAAGAAAGCGAGAACTCGCTTCTTTAGACGCCACTCATATCAAGCTCATGAGACGTCTCTTTACATAAACAAATTGTAATTATCAATTCGAAGGTCGCGGGTTTAAATCCGACTCGTGTGATATTTATCAATCCCCTTTCGGTGGATGAAAACATCGTGAGGAAACTGGACTTATCCCTATAAGACCTATTTTACCCTTTGGGTTGGAAGGTCAGATGGCAGTTATTTTCGTTAAACTAGTGCCTATACCAAATAAGTTAAAAGCGGAGTCTAGCCTCCCTAAGCCGTGGTATATATAATCCGGGAAAACGAGGAAGAAGGAGGGCAGGGACTGGCCAGGACTGTGTGTCAATTTTTATGAGATGCTTAGGAAGCGTTACGTTACACCTCAAAGATCCCATGCCACTTTCGCAAACGCTAAAAAGAAGAAAAATCTTATTCTTCTTCTTGCTAAACTAATTGTAAATATAATAGTAAGGAAGATTGTTCAATAATCCAAACGGAACCCCAGTGGCTTTCTCTGAATCACTAAGACCAGAATTACTAAGTATAAGTCGTACCTATCGACTTAAGTTGATGTGAAACCGTTACGCGAAAACACATTCCGCCGGCACTCTGCGACCCGAGCATCACTGGGATTCCTTAAATATGTAGTAGTCCGCAATATCTGATATTACACGTCGACGAAGTTTCATCTAATCAGGTTACAAACCAATTTAAAATTTAGATATACTGTCCACAGCGGAGTCAGCAGGAGCCAGATTTTAGTTCGCGTATGTTTAAAATTGGTGAGAGTTGCCAGAGAGTGTTGATACTGTTGACGGTGAGTGGGGTATTCTGCTAATAGAGTTGCAGTCGCAAACGAAGCAAGACCAGAGAAGTCTTTTATAAAGTGGAGAAAAGGCCTGTTTACATTGCTAGCATGGTACCTCCATTTCTGCTCTGCAATATGACGTATAAGGTTTGAGAAACTGTGAAGTTATTTTTAATAATCCTGATGCAGACCCGTTTAAAAAGCCCGAAATGTTTCGCTTAAACAAATACCGGCTGGGACTGAAAGGTTCTTGAGTGGCTATTGCGGACGCATCAAGAGTCTCGTCCTATTGTTTTTCCGGCTTATGTCATGGTTCAAGGAGCCTACGCAACTAATCCCATGATCTGACCTTCCAACCCAGAGGCCTTATTGGGATTAGTCTTAACGACGTTTTCCTTCACCGAAAAGCGATTGGTAAATAATAAATTGAAGGAGATGTTATACTACAGAAAAAGTGATTAAGGCCCCCAGTGCCCAGGGCTGGGATCGAACCAGCGACCCACTGCTTTCGCGGCAGACACCCACTAGGTCACCCGACCACGGTGACCAGAGCCCAGATGGTGAGTAGTATTCTGCTTATGGAATCGTAATCGCAAACGAAGCAAGATCAGAGTAGTCATTTAAAAAAGGAGAGCCTGTGTCCATTGCTAGAATGGTACCTCCATTTCTCCTCTGCAATATGACGTATTAGGCATGTGCACTGTGAAGTTGTTTTTAATAATCCGAGTGCAACCCATGTACATTTTTGCTTTAAGATTGTTCACTCTGAATGTGGCCCGCTGTACTCGCGTATTAATAAATTGCCTGCTTACGCTTTACGACTCACCTTGAATATGATTAAAAATGTAGACACTTTTAGGATAAAACTAAGGAAGTTTCTGTATGTTCACCAGTTATCACAGGAAACATTGAGTCATGACACTAGTTGTATATAGTATAGTATTTATAAATTGTAATACCACTAGTATATTTATTTACTTACCACACTTTTATATCCCTTTTGCATTGCCATATCTTATCTTATCATTCCTTAATTTTGTGTATTATTATAAGTTTGCAAGTTTTAGGTTAGGTCATGTTATTATTATGCAGCGTAAATGGTGCTTCACAATTTTTACCCATCTTGCACATTGATAATGCGTTTGCATATTTGTTTGGTGTGTTCAATTTTAGTTTATGTTTTAATTTAAGTTTCTCCATGGAGCGACTATGCCATTTAGATTGCTAGCTTTTGGTTTGGGCTGTGGCTAGGCGCTAGTTGCGCTTGCGCAAAAAGCACAGATAGCCTAATCATGCTCGTTCATGAGTAGTATTTTTTCCTTGTAATTTTTGTTTTGGTTTTGTGATGTTTTAAATGTTGGTAATTTTAATAATTTATACTGTTATGTTATGTTTTTAGTCCTTTTATGTGTTACTTTTCGTGGCATCATCGAATAGGCACTACGGAAGACCAGCGCTGGCTTCAAAACTAGCATTATGCTGAGTTGGGTCCATTTCGTGATGCACACAACAATTCTGTTTTCCTGTTTTTGTTCTTTTATTATGACTGTGTTGTGTGTGATCGTCACGAATAAATGATTCTTATTCTTATTAATATGAGCAATATTTGTTGGATTTAAACTCTCAATACCTATACCGGATGACTAAATAATCTAACCTAGATACAAACACTGGGCTTGATTATATTCGTAATCAACACACACATATATTGAACGCCTTTATCATAATCCGAATTCAGAACCTTCAGCTCCAAATGTTACCAACTAGGGCGTTATCGTAACGTAAAACGTATATCACCGTTGAGATACCGAACCCAACTCGCGTGGCTTTTTTAATTTAAACTGTTTGTCAACCTTCTGTTATCAACCATTTTCCATCTGGTATCGCCGTTAATGAAAGGTCCGAAATTCTGATCCCTATAAATACTGATTGCAAAATTTAAATTTATCACCTCGCATAATTGGTTGAGGTGGCGGGTTGTTAACTTGTGAAAGTTAATTTGGTATTTGTAAATTTCAGTTCAGTTTTTCAATTTAAACAGGTCATGAAAATGGGTCGTCAATAATTAAACTTGTTTTAATTATTGACGTATAACTGGTTTAAAATCTTTTAAAATACTTGGTCTAAAATAAGGCGCCTGCTTATCTTACTTCTACCGTTACAACTCACCTTTTTGAACACCTGCGATTCATTTTGGGGGCAAAAAAACTTGCTGCTCAAAAAATTAAAAATAATTATTACGCTTTAGTGGTTAAGATTAGCTTAAAATTGAAATATCGGTTCATAGCAATAGCACTAAAGATTGGTTATGGTTCGAGGTAATATTAAACTAAAGGCTGTATTTGATAATCGATTTTCATTTAACGGACTGCGCAACGCAAAGCCGGGTAATGTGTTTAACAGTGTATGTTTGTTCCTTTGTAGCTAACTAGAGATCAAACGTGTGGACGATCTTGATGATTCATACGTCTATCGATTCGTCTTATTTGTGCAGATGTCACTAAAGGCATGGCAATAATCAAAATTTAAAATGGCGACCATGAGAAGCCATAAAGTAAAAAATAAAATAAAAATCGATGAATGGATATCAAGTGGAATATCATTGAATAGGGATTTCAAAATCATTATTGGTTATTATCCTTGTTTCATCAGTGCTTTATTTAAACACGTAATTATGAATAATAATAAAAACTATAATGAATTAAATTAACACATAGTTATTAAATTAAGCTAAAAACGAAATAAAAGAAGAAAATAGAAAAAAAATCCCAGCTTCAAAAAGAAAACCCCTATAATCCTTTATCATATTTAAATTCAAATAGCCATTTGGGAACAGTAACGATTTAAAGTTGCTTCAAGGCGAGTAGGCACTTGCACAGATATAATCTCGTAACCAGAGTTATACATCAGCAGCTGGCTCTCATGTACCATCTCGTGGACCACGAAGTATCGTACTACGTGTAGGTACCAACACACTTGTGCCAGTAGTCTGTAGTGTGTGTACCTACTACACGTTACCCACACTTATGCTTAGCATGTTAGTATATAAGGCGCTGTACGCATTATTTATGATTCATTATATTAGACTTCAAGCTAACAGTTGTTTCCTTTCCGCCCAACATCACATGGCGATCCTGCCAGGATCGCCAGATGCAATATTTGATTTGAATGGTTTTCGGTAATTGTTGGGATTTAGGGTATCAAACGAAAAGGCTTAAATAGTAGAATATTGAACACATGGCAAATTTCTAATGTAGTGAGAGGGTGTCGGGGGCTCGAGGGCTCTAAAAAAATAATCACTGTAGGTATGACAGCAAGTTTCGTCTGGATTGTATCGATGGTTACGTAGATTAAGAATAGAGGTCAGAACCCAGTCAGCACAAATCTCTTCAAAAGTGGGTCCCGACTGTTAAAAGTCTTGTAAGGTATACCCAAGTATTATTTTACAAATTTTGGCTATGATACTTGCCTTGTTTAATTCTTTTCAGTTCTGTTTTTATGCAGTGTTATTTTTTTATTTTATTAAAAGTCAAACACTGATTGTTCAATGATGGCGTAGATTAGGTAATAATAAAACAAAAGGACCGCATAAATACGATTTTCATTCAACATTCCACACATATCATTATAATCATAATGCAATGTCATATCAAACACATTCGTCGAGTGTCGTGTGTACGCCGCAAAACAAATGGTATAACCGCAAATTTGAAATTCAAACCTCGGCTTGTTCGCTTACTCTCGGCAAGAAATATTCGAACTTTTATTTACATGTTCAGACGCGACGTCATGTTTATCGAGACGACGTACGTTGTTCGATTACATGTCAAGTGAATAATAAAACAGTCACTGAAAATCTCTGCTTTAATATTTTATTAATCCTTCAAGAGCTTTGCTTTTAACTTTTCTCTTTCGATAAATAATACATTTTTATCCAAAACTTAGAGCTACGCTAAGTGCGACATTTACTTTTTCACTTAGTTCGCAATGATATAAACTGTTTATAAAATTCACGTTTTTAAATACTGACGTGTGAAGCGTAGCAGCTTTCGGGTCTGCCTAAAGCAGTCTCCTTAAAAATAATGAAATATTCTGATTTTTACCATTATCTGTCAAGTTGATTTTGCGTACCTAATCGAGTACAGATTGATTCATGACAGCTGGCGCGGAATGTCTATGACAGTTTCATACATTTTCCGCGCATGTTTCGATATCTGTTACAGATATCCAGATGTATTTTCTTGCTCCTAGCTATAGACTCGGAACAAAGTACCATGAACAAATAAAACGGGTACCACACTCAACTTTATCAAGAATTACGCAGAGCGACCAACTAGTGCAAACAAGAAAACCGCATCTGAAATGCAAATGCAGCACGATCCGGCAACTTTGATGCGGTACGATTAGTGGACCGGGTGTTCTGATAACTACATCTTATCCAGTTTGTCCTGAGACATTAAAGTCTAGTCTGGAAGTCCTGACATAATCAGGTTTCTTGGCCAATCAACTTACTTTTTGAATGAAGACTCAATCTTAGAGATTGCCGAGATTAATGCGATGCTCGCTACTGAATTGTTTAACTTAGATACATTATTGATAAGTTAAATAAGACACAGTCTACGGTAAAGAAAAGCGTCGTGGCATAGTCGTATATTGGAATGAAAAAATTAAAAGACGGGTCATTCCATAAGATCTCTGGAATCCGTTTTTTCTCTGTACACACTACTCCAATCATAATTTGGTAAAAAAATCAGTAATTTTAAAGTTAAAATGAGTTCAATAATTTGAATGAGAAGTTTTTTTTTAATATTTAAGAGAAATCATACAAAACACATGAAGTTTCCAGTGCACATGAAAAAAAAAGATTAAACGTCTGCTGTTCGTTGCTACTTTAAATTTAAAATTTCGTACATTCTCCAAAATATTTCGCTCATAACTCTTTCAAAAGCACTCGAATCCCATTTTTCAGTATTCTGCACTAGAATAATAACATATAATAACTAATTCTGTGATAGTGCACAACATATCGAAAGTGCAACTTTATCTTTATTGCATGAACATACCTACTTTAATAATTAAGAGCATATATAAAGAAGAGGTAATTGAAAAGATGTAGAAAGTTCCCGCTATTTGTTAGACGTCGGCTTCGGTGAAAAATTATGCACCGACGTGTGGAGTACCGCAGGGGAGGATACTTGGGCCTGCACTGTTTAAGATAAATATTGGCTGTTCCATTTATAGAGTTACGTCCTTGGGCAACCTAGTATAAAATATACATTTTGTATTGTATTCACATAACACTTGTACTCGTACATACCATGTATGAATGTAACATGAATACAACAATATTTTGAATTAGTGTGGAGAAAGGGATTACCCATGAAAATAAAATGAATTTTCGTACAGTCCTCGGTACGGTTTCTACTATTTTTAAGAATTGTTCAAAATGCTTTAGAAAAAAAATCTAATCAAAGATATTCTTGGCCGGGGACTTTCCCGTTAAATTGTCTCAGTAAAACGTTGACGGGTACAACGCCGCTTTATTACGAGTACTAAGAAGACAACTCACTAATATACCAAAATGTAACCATATTGTAAATGTTACAACTTACCTTACCTAAAATGCAATGGATGAACTGCTAAATTCATTTTACCAGCATATACATTATTTAATGTTTTGACGATCTGTTCTAGGTGCATTATGCGATATTATGCTTATATCAACATGATTCTGATGTTTCATAACATATCACACTGTACATTCTTACCTATAGATTGACATTTATGTAATTTTACTGTAATAATTGTGTATAACTACAGCAGGTGTAAAATCCTTCGTTTCAGTAAAAACCCCTACGGCTGAGAAATCTGCAGTTCCCGGCCGTGGGCGTCCTGTAATCCTTATATTCCATTAACCAGTTAGTTTTCCCGGCGCGAGCCGGTGACGATAATCCACTTACTGGTACCTACGGCGCAAGGGAGACGTCTGCTGTTGCTTACAGACTTACAGTCAACGATTATTTACTTGCCGTAGCATCTTAATTTTTATCTTTTTTATATGTTTAAGTACTATGCAGCGATGTTTTATTGAACCTAATGATACAAAATTCACTGTCATGATGGTCTAGCTAGAACATAAAACTATTTTTGAACAAAAACCACCACAATATCTGTAGAAGACCTAAAGGCCCTTCCTGGTTCCAATGACCTTCGATCTGTATCACTTTTCGTATCAGTTTTTGAGTATTTTTTTGGCTTATTACATTAACGACTTTAAGAATATTACTCGTAACTTATCATATTTATTTAAATATTTACTGTCTTCGAGTTATACGGCATCAAACTTGGGCAATTTTAGTCCAAAATAACAGTTTTTCGTAAATAACTCTTGTACCAATAACTTTAAATTAAAAATCTCTCTTAAGTTATTAGAGACTTAAAATAGGAACAGTTATATGTAGATATCACATATGTAACAGCATACACTTCTTTAGAATATCGAAAAATGTGCTATTTCTGACCATGTTTGAAAAAAACATAAAATAATAACTAAGTATTTTTTTTCAAAACCCGGCTCTTGTGAGTTAAGATAAGAGATTACCCATGAATTTGTAGCGGAATATCGAATCAAAACTCGTCAAAAACCGTCGATTTCCGCATGGAGCCCCTAATTTTTACAGATATTTTTCAGGAAAATCGCATTGATATATTAAATATATATATATCAATATAGAGAGGACCTACTTTAATGCAAATAGCAGCTTTAGACTTTACAAAACTATCCTATTTCAACTTTTTCAAGAACAAAAGTTAGTATCTTTACCGTTAGTCTACACTTTCCAATTTGTGCGATGACCAACCGAATAAGATCTGATAAGGGCATATGAAAAATCTTTATTTTTCAATGCATCTTCTTTTAGATATTGAAGGTAGATACATATTTATAGTCACTTACGCAGCGTGTAAGTTATGCCTAAGGTTGTGTACGGGCGAAAGAAAGCAATAGCCACGCGACGCGGTGCGAAAGAAACAAATCTTTGATATATATGGAAGTGTCCTACGTCAGCGGTCTTTAGGCGAAAGTGGTGCGGTGCGACGCGGCGCGGCGATCACTACACTGCCGTAGGTATCAACGGTTTGATTATTGACAGTTATGATTATGACATTTCAGTGCGAAGCGATGACCGCTCGAGGCATCGCGTTGAAATGTCACCGCGCCGCGTCGCTCGAGTAGATACCCGCGGTGTACTCCTTAGGCATAACTTATCGTATACCGTGCCGTGATGGACCGGTCTGGGACGTTGTGTCAATTTCTATAGCGCCACGTGATATCCGAGCAGCGTGACGCATGTTACAGCCTGTTTAGCTTGGCAGTCGACATAGCTTGTTTTATAGGTACTGATAAAATTTAAATTATTCATAAATACACAACTGAAACGTGACTTTGTCGCGTACACTCACATTAAATATTTACTTCAGCTTGATATTATACGCTCTTGGTCGGTGGCAGATTGTTGAGGAAATAAATAAAATGAAACATTTAAAACTTTCGCGATTTAAACACATATTTAAACATAATTATTAAACGGGTCTAACGCGAATTAATTTGTTTACCTTATTTACCGACGTTTCGACACAGGTTTCACTGGTCATGGTCGCGGCTGACTGATGTCCCAGCAAAATGTCAAAACAGAGATTTGTGTAACTACCCAACGAAAAGTCTATGTAGAAATTTGGGGTAAACACACAATTTTTAAACTACCCACAAAACATATGTTAATTATTGTCAATAGTCCGACACACGACACTCACAATATCCCCGCGCACATCCGAAGATATATCCCGTGGCTGCAACTTCTGGATCACTGGTCCCCAAGTTGGTGATAAGTCGAAACGTCGGTAAATAAGGTAAACAAATTAATTCGCGTTAGATCCGTTTAATAATTATGTTTAAATAAATAAAATGAATTTTGTTATGTTGACTTTTGTAACAAAATCTATAAAGTAACTAAATGCTTGGCATGCGTTTAATGGCGTAATCA
Organism: Lathronympha strigana; assembly: GCA_949128165.1. NCBI lineage: Eukaryota > Metazoa > Arthropoda > Insecta > Lepidoptera > Tortricidae > Lathronympha > Lathronympha strigana. The sequence continues at coordinate 4,143,218 of OX421907.1, read as the reverse complement.
GTATCGTGGTCTGAGAAGAAAAGCAGCAAAAACATTTTTTACGCGAAAAAAAAAATGGCCGATTGGGCCGAAATCTTCTCAGGTTGTAGGATTAAAGCCGCCAGCTTTATTTATTTTTCATTCGACGTTCAAACTGGAGTGTAATTAATAACCCTACTTGAAAAACAAATCATTTCATTATGTGGTATTAATTTTAACTTGCTACCTTTACGCGTTTCCAGAGATAATGGGTCTTGACAGACAGACGGACGGGTGGACGGACAACAAAGTGATCACATAAGGGTTCCGTTTTTCCTTTTGTGGTACGGAACTGAGTCCCTATTTCCACATACTGCATTAGCTTTAAGTGGTTCCAAGAACGTTCAGTGTTGCCCACGAATCAGCATTTCCTAGATCCTTCGCGGATATCTTCATTTCTAATTCGATCTAGCTAGGAAACTTCAACGGATGAGACGCTGCGGAAGAAACGTGAGTGGTGACGTAGCGGAAAATTGAGCGTGGTAATGGGACGCACTCGTGACTGGAGTTGCAACTGTCTGTAGACTGCGTTGTTACCTTATTATTCGGTGAGATAAGACCTCCGTAGAGGAAAGTACCTTCACAATGTAATTTGAACACAGTCAATTAGAAAAATCGTATTTCTATCGCCTTTTAATAGGCTACTAGACTCATATCAAATGTGGCACAATAAATGATTATTTTCTATAGTATTTGACTTAAGAACCCAATATTGGTTGATTTCGGGTATTAGAAGTGTACGACAGCTACGTTTTTTCAATCAAAAATTTGTATTCATATGTTTTTATTTTGAACTCGGAAAACGCTGTCGGCCCATGTAGCTGCGTCATTATACTCGTCGAAGCTAACTTTATGTTGAATCTTATATGAGTCAAGTTCGTTACGTAACCTCTGCTGTGACATTGACAGACAACAAATAAACAATTTATATGTCAATAAACAATTTGACTTTGACAAATGTTGTTTTCCTGCATAGTGACGTCATACTACAGATAATCTATGGACTACCGTGACTGACATCGTTTTCGCCGGATAACGTAAAGTAAAAGTAAACTTTAAAAATATTTTTTGCAGTTTTCCAGGGCATAATAATATATGCAGTGTTTATATTTTAGTATTTAATTTATATTGTTTTATTTCCTCGTTGGTGAACAGTAAAGAGTATTTGTATTGTAATGAATTGTATTGTATTATATTGTGTGACAATTTTACACAATGGCCCTAGTCCCACGATAATTTCAATTAAGCTTGTGTTGTGGGTACTAGACGACGATATAAATATAAATTGATAGATACATATAAATACTTAAATACATAGAAAACTTATAACTCAGGAACAAATATTCGTGACAAACACACAAATAAATGCCTATCAATACCGACTAGGCTAGAAGCCGTTACCGCGATACTTCGTACCGTTTCGTTGTGTGCTCACATGGTTGGTTGAACTTATATTAGCTTAGATTTCCACAGAGAAAAGTATACAATCAACCTTAAAGTCCAAGTCGACTACAAAAATGTGATTTCATTCCCAGACACAGACTGGTCTACGATCTGAATTGATGTTGTGATACGGCGCAACGGCGGCGTGCGATACCATTGTCATAAGACCGTATCATATTACAATGGATTAGCTATCCCTGCGCTGAGTCTATTCACGTAAGACGCAAGTACTGTCTCGACAGGTAATATGACGATATTGAATGGGTAAATTAGTCTGACTTAGTACTGTGAAAGTGTTAATTAACAATTTCATAAACATTTGACGTTTATAAACACTTACGTACTCTAATACCCACAAGGGGGTCCACCTGGTCAAGGTCATGGGGACTTGCTGGAAGCAAGTAGCACAGGTTCGATCTTCTTTGGGGGAAGGTAAATATTGAGAGTATAACTGCCGGTCTCCAGCTAGTACATTATAGTCGGGTTTTTATCGACTATCACCATCTTACACGTCCTCACAAGTATATAAGGGCGATAGTGACGCATGTCGATAAACTGGCATCCATGTTAGAACTTCGTTGTTAATTCCCTAAAAGTCCTGAAAATCATGACAACGTTACAGGTAGGTACGAATAATATACCTAATGTAATGTCCGAACGTCATGTGAACAAGAAACTAATTTAACTAATGCTGTCGAAACACGATGGGAATTTAGTTTGTTAGTCCTCGGGTAAATTAATTTCACGAATCAACTGACGTTGTTTATTTGCAAACAGTACTAAAAACTAATCAGCCGAATAGCGTAGTGCTAATTTATTATACATATGTAGGGGAAAGTCGGTTAAATCGTACCACCTCTAGATTTCTTTAACAACCTACATTTATTTTGGTTGTTGGGTCACCTAACAGCGCTCCTATGTGAAATTCATCAGTTATATAAATAAAAATGATAAAAAATGAAGAACGAACTTGAGAAAGACTCGGAAGAGTCGGACTCGATGTAACTTTTGATGTGATTTCTTAAATAATAATATATAACTTGTGATCTAGATAGGGTAAAAATACAGACTTTGCAGTATTTCACTGCAATATATTTATTAGGTTTACTGAGTGGTATTTACAAATTCTCTAAGTTTCGAGCTTATATATTTTATATTATTTATTTCAAATAAATACCTGGTCGGTTAAGGGGCTACCCGGCATATTTCACTGTTTTTAAAGTGAATAGGCTTTGTTCAGCTCCAAGCACAACGCTTGAAAAAAATATATAATGTAGCTAGGTATTTACCTAGCTTAAAAATAATAATAGCTAGCTTTAAAATATTATTATTAGTTATTATTATTATTTATTATTAGTGAAATTTAATGTAGACCAAATGGTCTACATTTGGTTCTACTAAATTGTCGAAAAACATAATACACCAAGAGAAAAAAAAATAACCGTAAACCCTTTTTTCTACCTTAAATCTGTATCTACTCCCTTATCATGCGTCGTAAGTACAAGAAACTAAGACAAGTAGTATATATTTATGTTTACTTTAAACGCATCTACTGATTTTTGGATAGGTTTTGTACTTTTTGAGAAAAAGCTATTACACGCATTTTCCCGAAAACGCCGGCTCGAGATGCCTGCGCGGGCGACGGGGGCCAGTCGTGTAAGATGGCACTAGTAGTTTATAGGGTTGCGTCCTAGTACAAGCAGCTCTTCCTAGGTGACGACTTATGCTTATTGACGTATTGTATAACCGGTGGTGAGGAAGCGGGAGAGAAAGAAAGCTCAAATCGCCGAGGTCATTGGGATAGGGGACGCCCTTAAGTCGTACCATAGCTCACACTCATAGGTACGATTTAACCGACCAAATATTTATGAATAGTTTCCATGCGATTTCAGTGTATATATTTATTTTTCGAGAATCAAATCTTTATAAGTATAAGTATAATCATATTAAGTATAATAATTAAGTTTTTTACGTGTGATGCGACGTCGCTTTATGCAATGATCCTCTCGTGCGCACTAATGAACGAATTCGAATAACTTGAATAACCAGATCGTAGCCATAACAAATCTATTTTTAAATTCCAAATACCGCTACTATTTCTGCAGCCATAAAAAGGAAATAGATACCACTACGTGGGAGGCAAGGATGCGAATGAGAAAACCGATTAATAAAACGTTACCACTTCAAACGATCTTTGAGGCGCTGCGCAGCAAAATAAGCATGGGTCTGGCATTGAGCAGAGGTGCCACGAATGTTCGGCTGGTATTCGGTATCCGCTTAAACACTTTCGACACCGCGTACCCGCCACACGGGCACTCGTAAACTTTACTCAGATGCCGGCGTACCCGCTAGTCGGGCAAGAGCTATAAACCTACACGCGACGCCAAAGTATACCCGACAGGCAGGCAAGCATAACCTACACGCGACGCCAAAGTACCTGCCAGGCGGGCAAGCATTGCATCTTCGCTACGTCCGCCGCTTGCCCGCCTAGCGGGTTCGCGGCGTGCGGCATTGAGTAGCACGTCGTTGCCCGACTAGCGAGTACTGTCGGTTTCTGGGGTATTGTTAGAAATTTTGCCTGGGCGCGACGGGAAAATCTGTAAATTTTCTATAGAAAGAATCACGTGATAGCTCGGAGCCCTCGGATGTCACGTGACGCTTTCTATAGAAATTGTCAGATTTTCCCGTCCCGCCCCGTCCCGTCCCGTCCCGTCCCCTTCTAGTGTGAGTCATCCTTTATGGTCACTTTTCGGTATTCGGCCAAATATTACCGTAAGAACCCTGCGTCACCCACGCGCCGTTGCTTAAAAAAACATTTCCTTTAGGCAAATTAACCCATAATCATACGCAGAACACAGAACACAATTACAAAGAATGTTATTGTAATGAATAAATTAAATTAAATCAATGAACACTTATACTTTATGATGTCGTCAAGCCGTCGCCAAGTGAGTGAACTTAATAGCTATTGCTATTAGCTATATACGAGTATATATAGCTATAGGGAGAGCAAAATCTAGATATTAGTAGGTATGAATGAATTGCTTGCATCACAGTGAAGCAAGGAACGAATTCAAAGTTATAACAAAAATTTAATAAAAACGTATTATTTCTTAGAATACGGGACTCAAATCCACCACAGTACTTAAGAAGTACTTTCTAGCGGTAGATGCTGCTAAGCGCCTAAGGCGTTATGCTACGCGTATCATTTCGGAAGCTCAATTGGTAGAGCGACGGGCGTGTATCCCAGAGTAGCGGGTTCGAGTCCCGCCCGGAGTCATGAAAAATTTACGAAATATTCGGCGACCCGAGTAACCCGAAGTTTTTCGTAAAGAACCAAACACCTTGATTTTAGGCATTAAACATAATAATACGTTTTATTATTTTAAAGTTCCAACGTCTGCGAACGATACCAAATTCAAACTTGAGAAATAAATATATGAAAATTATTTTGATTGACAAAATGCAGTCGGAAAAAAAAATTTGGGGAGTGAAATTCGGTTAAAAAATGATTGACGAAATAGCAGCAGTTAACTTCCATATGATGGAAGGCCTTTTTCAAATTGCGTATGTGTGGGTTGCGCAAAGTCACATAGTTACCAGCACGTTACCAGCATCTGCAATAGGTATTTATTTATACGTACAGCAACTCTATTTCAAGCCGTTCAAGAAGATGCAACAATTCTTGAGAGATTGTAAAGTGTAACACGCCTCTACAAGATGTAGGAATTCACAGGTTTGACTGTGAATGTGGTCTGTCATACATTGTGCATACGAAAGGGAGCGTTTTAACCAGTTTGAAGGAACACATAGCCGATATCAGGTATTGTCAACAAAAGTATGCACTTAGACCGGGTTACTCACGTTTATAAAGTCGAAGATAGCTCGACATGTTTCGGGACGGTCCGCGCCCCATAATCATGAGTGAGAAGCGCTAGCCGCGATTGCTCTGCGCACACATGTCACGTCCCGAAACATGTCGAGCTATCTTCGACTTTATAAACGTGAGTAACCCGGTCTAAGTATATTAATATGTCTAATACTCACGGGAGTTTTCTATTTAAAAGTATGTACTCTATTGTCTGGGAACTCCTACACCTACAGGTACATCGGGTATAAAATCTTCAGATTGTTCGTGTCCCTGATAAGCCTCAGCATTATTTTAATTTTGATAAACCTCTTGTCCTCGCCAAGGAGAAGCGGTACATTCCCAGGATGCCGCGCGAGAATATTGAAAACAAGAATGTCAATAAAGTGGATGGCTTTTCGCTTCGTAAGTCGCGTTGTAAGAGGTTTATATTTATGTTAATTCTTACAGGGTTGTTTCATTTTAATTGATTTATTGTAGTATGCCTTTCAGGCTTGAGGCAACGTTATAACTTTTATAATCCCCTCTGGAGTCTGGGCATGTAACTTAACCTTATGTTTTTATTTTGATATTGTTGTATGTAGATTGTTTGCACAATGTTGTTGCTAGTTGTCGAAGGGAGAGTTCTTATTTTCTCAGTCCTTACTCTACTTCGTGATAATGAATGTAGTTAGGGAACTGAAAACGTAAGAAATTCAAGTAGTTAATAATTGAGATTAATCAAGTTTTGAAGTATTTCATTTCAATAAAAACGAATCGCGGTAACCGAAGACAGTATTATCTATATGACCAAAAGAACCTGCTTATATTAAACATATTATTTGCATAAGTCAACATTAAAACTCAATAACAAATTCAAGTCTGGAACATTTTAATATAAAAGCATTTCAGAGAAAAATATATTTTTGTCAATCAAAATTATGACTTTATTTAATTCAGAATCACAACGCTCTTGTTGTTTGTTACCATTTTATTTCATACGCAAATTATCATTTTCATGTACTGAAAACGCTGTTAGTGATTTTCAATTAAGAACTTGATCAATAAAAAAGGAATGTTTGAACAAAAATTTGTTGATAACAAAATACAAAAAAAAATGAATTGCCGGGATTCGAACCCAGAACCATCTGCTTCATATGCAGAATTAGGTTAACCAGTTTTCAAAAGTTCACTTCGTTTTCTCGATGTCGCTACGAGTAGTGTCGTAGTATAAAGTAACTTTTGGAAGATTATTATTAATTGAGTAGACAATATATAGTATTAACCTTGTTGAGCATTTTTATTTGTTTATTTATTGCCATTTAACTAAAGCTAAACATTTCACAGCATACCTCGCCGTAATATTGATTGCAAACGCTTGAATTTTATTGATTGCTATATATTGCTTGATTGGCTCTCATTTATGGGCTTGACCTGATTAAGAATCAAGCCAATATACCAATGAGAGTCAATACCACGTTTACTAACTACGACTGAGTTTACTTCTAGCCAATTTCGTGTATATTTTAATATAATTTAACTCAAAAAATACGCCGAATATTAACATTTCACTCGACCCAAAAGCTGAACTCGATATTCAGCTAAAATCATTGTGACTTTTCAAGTTCAAGACTCTAGTCGGTTGTTAATGAGATTTAATTGCAAATAATTCTCTATTGCAGTACCGCCTTGCTGAAATCCGACAATGCGGTACATTAGCTTGAAATACTTACATATGTAGCATCTCTAGATCGCCAGCGTCCGGAGTTATCAAGTACCCCTTTATCCCTTTGTGAAGCATACGGTACATTTGATATTGAAATTAGACCTATAAGAGGATAACAACAGCTTTATCATCGCAGACTGTCTATTTGTATCAGAGTAAACGAGATCACTCTATCACCAGCCCGGCTGGTTTTAGAAGGAAAAATACACGAAAAAGATTAAAATGAACAAACCGTGGACTATTTTAACTATAAAACTCTCGTGAAATTCGAACATATTAAATAATATTTAAAACGGGTCACTCACGTAATTTAGTAGATTTTCGCTCGACATGTTTCGTTCTTTACGAAGAATGTCAGCGACACTGACTAAACATTTCGAGCGAAAATCGACTAAATTACGTGAGTGACCCGTTTTAAATATAATTTAATACGTGGACTATTTGTTAAAAGTTTTAAATGCAAAAATAATAAAATTGTAATTTCTTAACTGTAGACAACTAAGTAAAAACGTCATTTAAAGGATGACTACTAGAACGGGACGGGATTTCTATAGATTTCTTTCTGTCGATTGCTATAGAAAGGATCACGTTATAGCTCGGAGCCCTCGTATGGCACGTGAAGTTTTCTATAGAAACTGACAGATCGTCCCGTCCCGCCCCGTCCCGACGCGTTCTAGTGTGAGTCATCCTTAATGAAGACTTTAAGACCAATCTTTGCAATTATTTTCTATCGGGCGGATTTTGAATAAAAATTGTATTAAAATAAATAGTTTTGCTTAAAAAAGTACGAGTATTTAAAACATGAATAAGTGTTCCCATGTTCTTTAATAAGCATACACTCACAGACGACAGAGATATCTCTGCAGCCGTTTCAAGGAAAGGTAACGATGAAAGACAGATACAGAATTTAAGGTGGATGATTTCCGTAATGGTTAAGGAAAGTAAAGGGAAATTATATACAGTGACAAGGCCTTTCTTAAGCAAAACCTTCCACGAGTTCCAAGTGGCTTTGATCTATGCCCTTAAATTGTAGGGTGTTACGGAAAACGGTGGATTCTCATTCAGTAGAAATTCGAAATGAGATATTGAGCCTTTTGTGCAAAATAAATAAAACTCTCCCGCCATAATTTAGTTTTTATAAAGACCTTCATTTTTATACAGTTGCCTTTACCATTGAGCATGTTTTTTTTAACTACCTACATGCAAGTCTATAGACTTGCGTATATGCAATGTAAAAACGGGCGGAGCGGCTGAAAGCTCCGAAATTGGTTCAAATTTTAAGATCCAATTATGGGCAGTTGCATACACTAGTTTTTCTACGACAGCAAAAATAGCGAAAATAGCGGAAAATGTCGCATCCCAACTATAGAAAATATATAAAATCAACAGTGTTATTTATATTGTATGAATACCATATTGAAGTGTTGCACTAGAAAATAATATTTGTGTGTGTGTAATTCAGACTAGACGCGTATGCCCAACGGTGGGTAAACACACACTGAAGAAAAAAAATACTTTGCAATTGAATGTTGCATGCAAAAGCATGATATAAATCATTTATTATTTATAATAAATGTTTTGATTCATGTTTTTGAGTAGGCACACTACTATACATAAATTATAAATTGAAAAAGATGCCATATACTAGCTAGCCTAGTAACGGCCGTGATCGGGTAGCCCAGTGGTTAGGGCGTCTGCCGCGAAAGCAGGAGGTCGCTGGTTCGATCCCAGCCCTGCTCACCAAAGACCTTGGTCACTTATTCTGTAGTATATGACATCTCTTTTAATTTATAAAAAATATTAATTCATAAATTATCCATTTGTAATTATAATAACTTGTGAAAATTATCAGAAAACCGTAAATTTGCTGCGCCAGTATTGTGTAGATACAGAACCCAGTGTGCGGGTCCGTCTCGCACTTGCCCGGTTTTTTAAATAGATAAAGTGATTAAAAGGTTTATGTGTATAATAATAACCCGTGCGTAGCCGGGGCGGGTCGCTAGTAGTAATAATATAACAAAGCTAGTAGGAACCCACGTCGTCGTAAATTTTCATTACGTGCGAACGCTCCAGCATTCTGGGAACATGCCTTTCTCGCTACCTGAACTAATGCAGTGCTAATGTTACATTATGCAATATTTCCTTTTACTTTAATAGAGGTATTTACTGTACATTATAATTGTAAAAGTTCGAAAGTGCATGAACAATTTTAAAACGTAATAAATATAGCCTGGGTAGAGAATACCTTTTTGTATCATTCGGGGTCGAAACTCTTGGTCCATGGGGTCCCAGCGCACGCAAGTTTTTCGTAGAAATAGCGAAACGTCTGGTTGATGTTACTGGTGACCGAAGAGCTGGTGGCTTCCTCGCACAACGTATCAGCATTGCGATACAACGAGGAAATGCCGCCAGCATTCATAGGTACAATTCCTCAAGGAGCTGACTAAATCGTTTCGCTTTGCCGCTCGCAGAGCTCTCGATAACAAAACGGGTTCCGGGTAGTCCTGTCCTGGAGTCGCGGGATTGTTAGACTGCAGACTTGGTTGTACAATGTAAAAGGCAAAGGCTTGTTCGCGGGGCGGAACGGGACAATCTGTCAATTTTTATAGAAGAAATCACGTGATAGCTCGGAGCCCTCGGAGGTCACGTGACGTTTTCTATAGAAACTGACAGATCGTCCCGGCTCGGTCACGTCTCGGCCTGGTCTAACGTTAGTCATCCTTTATTCTTAGTTTTTACATGAGCTGCACATTACGCCGCCATAACAGTAACTCAAGCCGCCATAAACTACCGCCGACTCGTTATCCGCGACGATGACACGTTCACTCTAAAATTGTACGAGCTAATTACATATACTAAGTGCCAGGGCTGTCTTTCCTCACATTTACAAGCTTGGCTTAGTCATTGTTTGAACTTTTAACCCTGCAGGGTTGCATTTTTTTGCGTAAAAAAAAAATATGATGTAGAAACACAGAACACTTGAGAACGGATTTATCTCGTTTATTAACACTATGTCCCTACGTTTGGAGCCGTTAACAGCACTCGTTTTCATAGGGTTAAGATGATGACTGAGAGAAGGCGAATTCTCTATGTCAATCAAAAAAGTTACTTGTGCAAAACGAGTGATGTAAAGGTCTCGAAACGTAGGGTCATGGTGTTAATAAACGCGATTAATCCTTTAAGTGTTTAATTTCAATGAACAACAATCGCGGTAACAGAAGACAATATTATTAAAATAGGTTAGTGTTCAGGAAAAAAAAAACAATTTGTGAGAAATTATACTGAGCCCAAAAAGACCATAAAAAAGTTCTTCTATGTCGTCTAAATAACAATAATTACAAAATGTAACAAAATATGAGCAAAACATAAATAACCGTTCCTACAGGTTAGAGGAAATTAAATTTTATGCCAATTTATAACGACACTAATAAACGTAAATTATTTTTCACTCGATATTTGAACGTAAATGCATGGAGTACCACATCGGGAACGTATGAAGAATCGGTGTCTGGATTCCGCTGTCTAGCGGAAATTTCACAGCCAAGTATAGTTTGTATCCTTTCACGTCAAACAGATGTCGCTGCCTACCTCATTCTTAGCGTTATATATTTTGGTTGTACCTAATCGGGAACTGTATGCATTGTAGGGTTAAAGTGTTTAATGTATAGAAAGGAAGGAAGCTGACAAACTGCGGGCCTAAGATTATCCACGAATGTCATAGGATAATGCTATAAGCCGATAAACTGCGGATAGCGCGACGGTGACAGCTGCCAAATGCAAAGACATTTGACAGAACTGTTTAAAATTACCCCGCTGGACGACTCTGGGATACCTACACTCACTACACGTCTATCACTCCGCGACGTGAGCTTGCCATGAGTTCTACATAACCGTAATCGATAGCGACTACGCGTTTCGATAGTGTTAGCATTTTGCTTGTTCTTAACTGGTGGCACCGAGGTACAAACATTATAGAACTCGGGATATGGTGGTGTGTTTTCGGTAGCTCAGTTGACAGAGTCGCCGGGTTCGAGGCTCGCCCGAGGTTTTTCCACTTTTTATTTATTTCTAGGATACTAAAACCTATATTTGGTTACGGTTTGAGATAATATTATAAATTCAGGCTGTATATTTTATTTTCAAAGCCTCTGCTTACATTTACATGCTGCTTTGCTTTAGTCGTGAATTTACCTACTACTTTTTCTATTGGCTTAGGGATGACCTTGTTATTAATTAATGTATTTTTATTGTTTCAGGTAAGGATCCTGACAAGAAAAAACAAGTAAACATAGACGTGGTAATCTGCATATTTTACGTAATCACATTGCTTAAAATAGCCAAAATCCAGAAAATGTGTCTACAAACGTAATACAAATAATGAAATACCTACTATGAAATACAGTACATTGTATAATTGAAACTTTCGCGAGTCATTTACATTTTAGTTTGAAAAAAAAAACCGGGTAAAACTCACGTCTTTTTATCACAATAGGCGTGAAAACATCACTCTGTCAGACGATGGTTTTGGTTACCCGATGTAGTTGAAACATGTCACGCCTATTGTGACAAGATTTTGTCTTTTTTCAATGTTAGTACTTAATTAAAAATTGAAATAGATGTCATATACTAAAGAAAAAGACCAACACCGACGAAGGCCAATCCGAGCTATCAATCCGGCTAAGCTTAGCCGCGTTCGTAGTGTTACTACTTTAATAAGAAATCAAAAAATATTAAATAAAATAATTCGATTTGTGTCAACAAAAAGTTGTATTAGTAATAAAATAAAATAAAGTACAATCATTATTTACTATTACTCTCAGCGTGATAAGTTTATCACAGTTGTGTGATAAACCGTGCGTGATGGCCAAATAATACAAAATCCAGTTCATATAAACTGCAAAGTTAAATGACAAACTCAGCCCTATCTACCCATATAAAGTTTCAACTGACTTCAGCAAACACGTTTAAAGGCACATTCACGGGAAATTACGGCATAATATTCTAGATTTATTATTGTTTCGCGTTTTCAAAGTACTTTTCTTTGAAAAAGAAAAGCGAGTCAAAGTCAGGAAACAATCATTTATAATTCTTTACACAAATCTTATAAATGACGAGGTTTAGGCGGTTTGACTTATATATTTTGAGTGAAATTAAGTGTTTCAAGTTTTAAACTATTTTATCCGTTACGTTGGGCCTATATATGAAATTTTTTCACGCCAATGCCGTAGTAGGCTGAAGTGAACAAATACTCACAAACGTAATTTGTAGAAATTCCTAATGTTTTTGACAAATGGCGGAGTACTTTTTTTTGTTGATTATTCGGTATTTTTAGAGTGGACAAAGATAGTCCAGAAATTAACAAATATTATTTTCAAAATAAAAGTAGGTACCTGTAACCTAGGAAACATACGGTTTTGACACACATTCAATTATAATAGCCTGTTTTTCTCAAATTACATTCGATGCGATATTAATAAATAAACATGTATTTCGGAAGTAAGCAAATAGTTAAAAAAAACTTAAAATCGATTTTTTTGATTTACTGTAAATAGTTATTTATTATACAAGGGGGAAAAGTTGTAGTTTAACTCTCGGGCTTATATTGAGACCCGAGCAAGCGAAAGATTCCAAAATTGAGCCACGAGCGTAGCGAGTGGTTCAATAACTGGAATCTTGAGCTTTACGAGGGTCTCAAGGCACGAGAGTTGAACAAACTTTGCCGCCGAGTGTAATACAACATTTTCCCCCTCACTATTGCGAGGAAAATACAGACTACATACGATTATAAATCTTATCCACATGTAAGTTATCTTGAAGAAACTATCAAAAATCAATTTCAAAATTTGTCATAGAGTAAGTACGCTCCTGATACTTAGATATTGCCAACCGCTTACCAAGTGCTGGATAAGACATGATCACATGACCAATTTAAGGTGTGACGTCCGATTGCGCATATTTACTATGGGCATATAGAACTCACTTATACTGGACAGGTGGTAAGTGATAGGAATTAGATTACTTTGCCCCACATGTGGATAAAATGCGTTTTTCCACGCTAGTTTTAAAGGACAAAACAGCGCTTTCCGAGGTAGTGAGGGGAAAAATATTTTTCTTGTTTGTGAATATGGACATTATTGTTTGCTATCTGTTAAAAGAAACCGAAGAAAACATATTAACGTACAATCTTTAAATCTACAAAATGTAGGTACCTACGACGCGAGTGATAGATGTTTTATTTCTCTAAAAACAAATGATAAAAGGTAGAAACTGGTCCTGACCCATTTTAAATGACGAAAAATCATATATACATAAAATTCTTACAAAAAAACGTTTGGTACCTGCATATTTATGACGCTTAGCATATAACGATATTCGCTCCTGGGTGAATATCCCAAGCAATAAAATTTGATGGCAAGACTGAAAACGCTGGTGCAGAAAGTCAAAATAGTCATATACTATTTTTTTTTGGAAACATCTATTAGCTATCGACCTCGGGCAATAACTAATATTAAAATATTAAATAATTTAATAATTGAAAAAAAAAAATAAAGACCCATTTTTTCATTCAGGTGGGTTGTCCGGGACCCAGTTATTCTTGTTTAATGCCGCATAACTCGAAAACTATACAAGATATGAAATTAGTTTTTAGTGCATTAAAATACCATATCAATAAAGAACCCTTTAAAATATTACTTGCTTACTAACTCTTTAATAAACCCCCTTATTATGCGTAAAGAAATTTGTCCGGCAAAATAATCCTTATTACCGCGGACAAATTTCATTGGCGTTTATTGGCTAAGTTTGACTTCGTACACCCCCCGTCTCCTGAGCACTTTGAGGAGTCAGTTGTGCCGTGGCTCTCACCGCAAGAAGATGTCGACGTGATGCTGAATAGATCCGCTACACACGCGAGTCATGTCATTTCGATTAACGGGGACAAAAAAAATATCATTCCGGAGTTTGCTATATGTTTTTTGTTTCATATTTGTAATTTTTCAAATATTTACAGATCGTGTATTTTGTACTTGTGAGTTTAAATGTCGCGATAGTTAAAGAATGTGGGATTTAGTTATTTTTTTATAATTTTATTTCACCTCGGTTTATCATTCCACCAATTTCATTCCGGTGATTTCGGTGTAGTAAAATGGCTTTAATACCCACCAGAATGAAAATAACACCGGAATGATATCAAAAGTAGCTTCACTTTTGTGTTTAGTTTTATTTGGGGGCACTGCCATGCCCCCGCCAAGTCCGACAAAATAAAATTCCGGCTGTATCATATTTTTCCACAAGCCATTACACCTCATGTCGTTTTATGATGGGTAAAGCCCTGAATTTCTGGTTAAAAAATAGGCATTGACATCAATTGGGTGTTTCTCGGTAAACACTTGTATTTGGCAAATTTTGACAAAATTACTCCAAGTAGGTAATTATTAATCAAAACTATTTTTCGAAAAACACTTTAGTGATGTTTATAGTACCATTCTTTTTTTTTCAAATGTTTTTATATTTATTTATATGAGCCTAGAGTGTCCCACTGCTGGGCAAAGGCCTCCCTCCTCTCCTTCCACGTATTTCTGTCTTGCCCCATCTCCCACCAGTTCCTACTAAAAGCATCCAGGTCGTCTCGGCACCGCCGCTGAGGTTTGCCGCAGTCTCGTGTTCTATTATGTGGTACCCACTTGGTTACTGTTTTAGCCCACAACTCATCGGGCATACGGCAAACATGTCCAGCCCAGTCCCATTTCAGTTTGGCGGCTGTTTCTGCTGCGTCGGCTATTCGGGTCTTGGAGCGTAGTACCGTACATCTGATGCGATCAGTTAACTTCACGCCAAGAATACTTCGCTCCATGGCTCGCGGGCAAACCTTGAGGGTGAATTTCTTAACTTTTGTCAAAGATCAAGTCTGTGCTCCGTAGGTCATGATGGGAAGAATGCATATGTCCAAGAGTTTCTTTTTTAAATATATGGGAAGGTCACCCTTCATCTGATCATTCATAGACCAATAGCTCCTCCAGGCATTTTCCCAGGCCCAGGTATATATACTCATCGACATATAACATTGCTTCACCATCTACTACCACTCTGTTGTTTTCGAGGAGTTAGTCATGACTTCATGAGCTTGGTCTTTGACATGTGCATCATTAATCCTACCTCATGGATTGCCCTGCTCAGGTCTTCTAGCATGATGCCGAGCTCCGCAGGTGAGGACGAGAAAGAGACTATGTCGTCGGTGAAACGGAGATTTGTTAATCGCCTTCCACCAACGTCAATACCCTTGCTCCCCCAGCCTTCAAATGTTACTTCATTTAAACATGGTAAATAAGTGATAACTAGTAGTAGGTACTAGTTAGTAGTTGTTTGATATATTTTTTATTTGTACGCGTTATTGATTTTGTTGTTAACTGCTCTTAAATTGGGTAGTATTGCTTATTTCTATAGGCTTTGTATTGCGGTAACTCAAATGGAAATTCTAAAATTTTACCTATTAAATTTGTGGGACAATTTTTTCGTTTATAAATTGAAAGAGCTTGTTATCTCGAGTAGAAGTACCATAAATTGTCCTTATAATTTAGTAAAAGTGGCACTTTTGAAAGAAATACTCGATATGCTAGATTGAACATGGCCATTCGAAATAAATTTTCGGTTAATTATTGAACTTGGCTGATTTTTTGGCACTTCTTAGCATTTTTCTCATTTAAGTGTATAGATATCATTCCTGTGTTAATTTTTTTCATTCCGTTGGGAAAAATGTCATTCAGGTGGAGTGTTATATCATTCCTGTGTATACTTATCATTCACGTGCGAGTCAATATTTTTAATCTCCGATAATTCTCAAAAGGCTTAAGATATCAAGTGCTCTGTAAGAGGCTTATCAAAGAACAGTCTGAGGTGTCGATTGACATTAAAAGAAACATCGAAGAAACGTAAATAAAGAATTACACCGGAATGACACAAAAAACTAGTACTGTTGAAATTGACACTGCAAAAAGGCGTCTCGCCGAAAGCTGGAGTGCTACCAAGCCTGGGTAAATGCAGCGGCGGTACAGGATGTAAAGACCAGCGCTTTAAAAAAGGAGTTTAACTTTGCCTCCAGGTCCTTCAAAAGAGCCATTGCCAGAGCAAAGTCGTTGCACATTGGTAGGATTGGCGAGAAACTAGAGCGTCTCCCCTCGGGAACTCGTGCGTTCTGGTCTCTTGCCAATGCTATCCAGGGGAATTTCTGCACGCCGTCTTTTCCACCTCTGCACACGGGAAATGATTCGTTGGCCCACGACGCAAAAGACAAAACCGATCTACTGGGTAAGCTTTTTGCGTCCAACTCGACTTTGGATGACGGGGGACAAGCGCCGCCGACTATACCGCGGTGCGAGAGCTGTATGCCAGATGTACAGTTCCGCCAAAGCTTTGTGCGTAAGGCTCTTCGCTCCCTCGACACCCATAAGTCCAGTGGGCCTGATGGAATCCCTGCAATTGTTCTCAAGATGTGTGCTCCTGAGTTGGCGCCGGTCTTAACGCGTCTTTTTCGGCTCTCCTACTCTTCTGGCGTAGTCCCGACTTCGTGGAAGTCAGCTTTGGTGCACCCGATCCCTAAAAAAGGCGACCGCTCAAATCCATCCGACTACAGGCCGATAGCTATAACCTCCCTTTTCTCTAAGATTATGGAGTCCATCATCAATCGTCAGCTCCTCTGGTACCTAGAGGATCACCAGCTGCTGAGTGACCAACAATACGGTTTCCGTAGGGGTCGTTCGGCTGGTGATCTTTTAGTTTACCTGACACATTGCTGGGCACAGGCGATAGAGAGTAAAGGTGAGGCACTGGCAGTTAGTTTGGATGTAGCGAAGGCCTTCGATCGCGTTTGGCACAAAGCACTTCTTTCGAAACTTCCATGCTATGGGCTCCCCGGGAAATTATGCGAATGGGTCAGCAGTTTTCTAGCAGACAGAAGCATTAAGGTCCTAGTTGACGGTGAATGCTCAGACTCAATGTCTGTGAATGCTGGTGTCCCTCAAGGCTGTGTGCTATCACCCACGCTATTCCTCCTGCATATCAATGACATGTTGCAAACTAGCGGCATTCATTGTTATGCTGATGATAGTACGGGTGATGCCTCCTACACCGGCCGCGCCAATATTTCCCGGGAAAACGTCATTGAGAGCCGGAACAAACTTGTGTCCGAAATTGAGACCTCCCTAAAAGAAGTCTCAGATTGGGGTCGACTTAATTTGGTCCATTTTAACCCTACAAAGACACAGGTTTGCGCGTTCACCGCAAAAAAACTTCCGTTCGTCGCGTCACCTCGTTTTGAGAGCACTCCCCTATCTGCCACAGCCAGTATTGGTATCCTTGGCGTTGACATCTCGAGTGAAGTCCAGTTCCGCGGCCACCTAGAGGGTAAGGCCAAATTGGCCTCGAAGAAGCTCGGTGTGCTCAATAGATCGAGGCAGTATTTCACGCCGGCCCATCGCCTACAGCTTTATAAGGCGCAGGTTCGCCCGCATATGGAATACTGCTCTCATCTTTGGGCAGGGGCACCTAAGTACCAGCTTCTTCCTCTAGACCGCATCCAACGGAGAGCAGCTCGAATTGTCAACTGCCAACGTATTTCTGATCGGCTTGATCCCTTGGCGCTGCGTAGAGATGTGGCCTCACTCTGTATTTTCTATCGCATGTATTATGGGGAGTGTTCCGAGGAATTGTTCGGATTAATCCCTGCCGCTTCTTTCCGCCATCGCCCTACGCGACAATATTTCCACTCTCACCATTTAGATGGTTGGCAGTCCTCAACTGTGCGCTTTTCCCGAAACTTCCTGCCTCGCACAGCTAAACTGTGGAACGAACTGTCGCCAGCGGTGTTTCCGGACCGATACGACCTTCAAACCTTCAAGAAAAGAGCGTACTCCCACCTTAAAGGCCGGCAACGCACTTGCGACACCTCTGGTGTTGCGGGTGTCCATGGACGACGTTAATTGCTTACCATCAGGTGATTCGTTTGCTCGTTTGCCCCCTATAGCATAAAAAAAAAAAAAAAACGATATTTTGTTCGATTTTGTTGCCATAACAATACTAGACTCACGATATATCCGTTACGCTAAAAAAATCAGCTGTTATAAATTATTTCCATAATAATCAACAATTCCATACCAGCTGTCAGTTCAATCACTGGATTACGCAGGTTTTCTGCTGCGAAATTGCTAACGTTCTCATAGTTTATTAACTACCGAGTTGACAAAGAATACTGTTATTATTTACTGCTATCCCTGTTAATTGAATAGACGCATACGGTAGTAGCCTTAGGGAATGACCTCGCAGCTCTTATTGAATTTTCGTTACTCAACACGACCTCGTAAACATTCCGATCCTTTTCCAGGTGATGGTCAAGCTTTAACCATTTCAGCGTGTCTCCAATAAATTGAATATGCAGTTGTCGTGAATCAATGTTGGGAGAACACATTAAGTATTAAATATACTCTGAAGTAGGTCAGGATAAGCTCAGTAAAAACAAATGCATACTCATAAAATAAATGAATATTACATTGTAAAAGGTCCTTAAGAGTTACACGAAAGTAAGTGTCAAGTATGACAAAGTTGAACCTTTAGGCATGACAGCACATGCCAAATCACACCTTAGTAGTTGATGGGTTAGTAAAGTAACCTTTTACTCTGGTTCAACTAATAAATTTATTTTTTGAATATCTCAAAAATTGTAATACTTACTAATGTAACACTAATCTATTATTATTTGTATTATATTTTTTTCAGTCCTCCGGCCGGTAAGCGCCACTTTACGCAAAACTAAATTGCCGCCTGCCGGCTCCGTCGGACAGAAAAATAGTATACAAACCTCGGCCGTTAGATGGGAAAGCCTCGGATCACATGTTAGTCGTCCTCGGCTTCGCCTCGGCCGACAATTACATGGTATCCGAGACATTCCCCACTAAAACGGCCTTGGTATGTAATCTACTATTACGATCTTTCAAAAATTAGATTAATACTAAGTAATTGACTTCTAAAAGTGCCCTTGAGAACTACTTGTAAAATAAAATTATTTAGATTTTTATTTTAAAATACACTTCTTCCTCTTTATTTCATACTATTAGAGTCCAACTATGATAAGTTTCCTAGATTTTGATACCACAGGTTATGAAAGTCTTAAGTAAACGCCATAATTTCATAGATGATAGAAGTTTAAAGTTTGACAGTTAATTTGCTTGGAAGAGCTAACGTGATTTGACTCTACGCCATTTTATGCGGTCTGTTATCATATTCTTATCCATGCCTGCTGTTTCCATGTACCTATTTCTAAAATACTATGGAATGTAATTACTACCTTAATATATTACGCTTACATAGCTACATTCTCTACGTAAAAAGGGCTGAGTTTGTATAAAGCAAACGCCGGTTTAGTTTTACATGCAAGTAATTAACTTCGAAAGCTTGCCAAGCTTAACAAGTTTACTTAATTAATAGAAAGAAAGCCAACAAACTGGCTTTTAAAGTGATTTTACACGCTGTTCAGAATGAGAGCGTATTTAGAAAAGTGCGCTTAATTAGAAAAAAATACTTACGTAAGGAAGAGAAACCCGCAAGCTAATTACGATGTTTTTATGTTATTTTATTATACTGAAGTCTAAAAATATTTTTTCTGACCATGCTTTAATGGCTCACTCTAGAACGGGACGGGACGGGACGTTCTGTCAGTTTCTACAGAAAACGTCACGTGACATCCGAGGGCTCCGAGCTATCACGTCATTCTTTCTATAGAAATTGACATATCGTCCCGTCCCGCCCCGTCCCGTCCTAGTGTGAGTCACCGTTAAAAGCTATTTTAGCACTTTAGTCTAAGCATAATTAGCAGAACTTGGCGACTTCTCAAGTTAAATCGATGGCACTAACAAAACCATTGTTCTGGCTTGACTTGAGTTAACCCTTCAAACATCAACCATCCATGCGCCAACAGAGGTCAGCTGCAGCCGCGAACCCAGCTTAAACTGTCAGATTCAATAGGTACTGAACGCTTAACCCCGGGTTAGTTGACTAATCCCGGTTCACAAGTGACCCTTAGCGCCAATTGCCTTTACCAGGGTTAACCTCTAACCCACAGTTAAGCGTTTTAAGTATAGCAAAGTATAACCCTGGTAGTGACCCTTAGAATATTTCTTACCTATTCTTACTCTTCTATCATTAAGACCTTCAAATCGGAACTAAAATTAATTGCCAATTCAAATCGTTAATCAAATCAGCCTTCGATTCCCTCCCTTGATAGATTTAAATTGAAGATCAGAAATTCGGTCGGCATCAACTCAATTATAGAAATAAGTACATTATTAAGAAATGAATTAATGTTAAGAATCAGAATCAGAATCAGAAATCGTTTATTGTTTACCGTGTACAAAATGGATGTTACAAGTGTAAATAGGGTAGGTACCAACGGCAACCCATTACAGGTATACAATTTTATTTTTAGATAGGTATGCATAGATCATACCATGCCATGACTATCATACTAATATTATTAAAAAAAAACTACTACTAATACTAGTAAATCATTTTTTTAGGCATCGTATAACTAAATCTAGATCTAAAGCTATAGACATCTTAAGCATATATTTAGATTATAGTTATATAGTCTTACATAAAAATACTCTTTTAAATCATAAAATGTATTCTTAATCAGCCACTCTTTTAACTGGTGCTTAAATGAGCTTCCTGTTAACATTTTTATATAAGTTGGTAGATGATTAAACACCTTAATAGCTGTAACGAACTTTTGTAATAAATTGTGTTGTTAATTGTCGGGTATATTGTACTTATATTGAAGGCGCAAGTTCTCGCGCTGTGCTGAGCAAAAATTGAAATTATTTTTATTGGAAGACACAAACGAACTCAGCTCGAGGATGTAAATTCCCGCCAAGGTTAGAAATGTCTTATCCTTGAAAACATTTCTCACGGATTCAAGGTCATCAAGACGGTATATGATACGTAGACATTGTTTTTGTAATATAAAAACTGTTTTTGCATTTACAGAATTACCCCAGTAGATTACACCATAATTTAACAAAGGATATACATTTCCATAATACGCTTTTTTTACTAAGTCATCTGAACAAGTGCTTGATAAAACGGATAGGGCATAACAATGGCTGGATATTCTTTTATTTAATTTATCAGTGTGAGATTTCCAATGTAGATGTGCGTCTATAGAAAGTTTGTAGATAAAAAAAATTATGGCATGCTTTTTTAAACTCGAAGATATAATAGGGTTATACTATCCCTATATTCTGTACCTAAAAAATAACAGAAAAACTTGTTCGTGCTTTTTCTGGGGGTTTTTGTATATGATAGGTTTTGCACAAATAGGACCCCTCCTAGAGGATAGGAGTTTTATTCTTTCTAAATCTGGATACATGTGTAATCGACACATGTATCCAGATTTAGAAAAAAGGGAAAGTACTCCCTTGTGACACAAGTTTTCGGAACGCCATTGTCAAAAAGCGTTTTCACTAGTTAGAACTATTTTTCCAAAATGTCATGGTAAAAACCCAAAGGGTAAAAACGGGACCCTATTCCCGTCTGTCTGTCTGTTATCAGGTTGTGTCTCATAAACCAACATAGTTAGACAATTTTAATTTTCACAGATGATACATTACTTTGCCCGGTATACCGGGCACAGTGTTTGTTGTTTAGTATTTGTTGTTATAACAACAAATACTAAAAAATAGATAAAAATATATATAAGGGGGCTATACAAACGGCAAATGTATGGGACATTTGCCGTTTGTATGGGATCGCATAATTGTGATGTTGTTTGCCGTTTTTATAGACAATGGTACGGAACCCTTCGTGTGCGAGTTCAACTCGCGCTTGCCCGGTTTTTAGGGTTCCGTACCTCAAAAGGAAAAACGGAACCCTTATAGGATCACTTTGTTGTCCGTCTGTCCGTCCGTCTGTCTGTCAAGACCCTTTATCTCCGGAACGCGTAGAGGTAGCAAGTTGAAATCAATACCACATACCTGCACCGTTTGCGTTCCCTTAAAGTTGTGAAAAAACCAAATCTCTACGTCAACGCAATCAAAAGATACGGCCGTTTATGTCGTATTTCCCATACATTTGCAAGATACAAGATACAAGATAAGATGCAATGGGAATCAAAATGAATAAAGTACTTCCCGTTGACCTAGAATCACGAAACCTGGCAAAAAGCAAGAACTTGAACAGCACAAGTATAGGGAATATTCCGAAAACTGTATAATTGTCGCACACTGAGTATTCCGTGCCACCAGTATTTTTAAGTACCTAAGGTCATAAATGGCCCAGCATCCTTTGTGCCCTCGGTGGGCGAGTCCAAATCGCACTTGTTTTACATTTGCACATGGTTATTAACTTATTATGTTCTAGCGCAGTCCACAGACCACTCCGTCATCATTAGACAGTGTCGGCCGTTAACTCACGTCAACCACTTCAAAGGATCAGTCATCCTGCTCTGACACCTAGGGTATAAATATCATTTTAGCGCACTGGAAATAAGCGGGGATAGTTGTCGAGGTTATTGCTCTTAGCTAAGGTGTTGGGCAGCGCTGATGTTTAAGTGCTTCTATTTAGATGGTTGGCAGTCTTCAATCGTGCGTTCCACTAGAAATTTACTGCGGTTTGTGCGGGGGCACATCTAAACTCTAGAATTGCCGGCCTTACGTTCAGGCCATTCGCCGGATCTCCATAATGGATACCCGTGGCCAGCAAATGAACCGTCGTCAGTGGAATTTCCGGTCCAATGTGATCTTGAAACCATATAAATTGAAAGATATTACATATACTACAGCAAAAGTAATTAAGCCCCCCAGTGAACAGTGTAGGGATTGAACCAGCTGCAAAAGCTAGAGCTCGCTGGTTCGATCCCACTGATTCGTGCTTTACAATTGTATCTTGAAGCCTTTGAGAAAAGAGTGTACTCCCTTCTCAAAGGCCGGGAACGCACATGTTACCCCTTATGTATTGCAAACGTCCTTGGGCGGTGAGTAGCTTACCATCCGGCGATACGCCTACTCTTTTGCCTCCTATTTCAATAAATAAACACAATGTACATCAAGAAAAGGTTTGCAACTTCTTCTTGCTCTTGAATCTTGCTTGTGGAAGTGGGCTTCCACACTAGATCTTCGGCCATCTGGTGACGTCAGATGTCGAACTAACTTAACGCTTTTTGTCTTATTACAAAGACAACATAGAACTAACAATCTGTGAATGAAGTTAATATACTTAAGAAAAATAAAAAATATCTACACATTTTTATATCATGAGTTGTTTACAATAACATTCAACCTCTAATTAGGTTTCTGATTGTTGATCTGTTTGCGTGTAAAATCGATCCCCATTTATGATTGCCGGAGGCTGCTCCATTTTTAATCGAATGCCACTCCACTCCCACAAAATGTGTTATTCAGTATTGGATATCGAACAACATGAAGGTATGTGGCGAAGCTGGTAAATATAAACATGTTTTTAGGGTTCCGAACCTCAAAAGGAAAAAACGGAACCCTTATAGGATCTCTTTGTTGTCCGTCCGTCCGTCTGTCCGTCTGTCTGTCAAGACCCTTTATCTCAGAAACGCTTAGAGGTAGCAAGTTGAAATGAATATACCACATAAACTTTTTCACTTTTTCGTACTAAATATATGAATGTAAATGGTTGTGTAACTTTTAAGGATAAAAGTTACACAAAAGTAAGTTTCAAGTATGACAAAACTGATTTTTTTTTAGAAATGATAGCACATACCAAACACAGCTTAGTAGTAGATGGTTTTGTGACCTTTTACACTGGTTCCGCTATATTTATTTATTGAATATCGCAATAACTGTAATATTTAAAACACTAGTTCTTTCTTTTCTTAAAGAAGTTAACTTGAGTTAACCTGAAGAATCAGCCTTTAAAGTTAACGAAATAAAAACAGGGCAGGAATCATGAGGTTAGAGTTTAAATACCGTAAGGTTGGGATAATAAGACCCTACAAGGTCCACAAAAACCTATTTTATTTAATTAATAATTTCTTAAAAATAAACTGAACATGACTGCACAAAAACAGATTTTACGACTTTGAAAATGGGTCGTATATAACAGAGCCAAAAAAAAAACGGCTTAAAGTTAAGGTTGTTTAACTAAAACGCCTTTAATTTTAAGACATCAAATTCATAAATATACGTTAAAGTCATTGGAGTAAAAATACACTTCATACGAAGCTAAATTTTGCTAAACACGTGGATAAAACGTATTCCTATTTATTATAGCTATGCGAAACATTCTAATCTAAGCTATCTTTGCACAAAAACTTTTTGATTGAAACAGCGCGAAATGGTGTGCTTTTGAAAGCGAAAACAGTAAGCAAAATTAAATTTTCCTGCGTATTTGAGGGAAAACAACCTTAAAATTAAAATGCAGATCTTTGAAGAATACGTATTTACGGAGGATGACTCACTAGAACGAGACAGAGCAAACGGGAAAACCGTTTTTTAAATATTGAAAGAATCACGTGATAGCTCGGAGCCCTCGGATGTCACGTGACGTTTTCTATAGAAACTGGCAGATCGGCCCGGCCCGGCACGTCCCGGCTCGATCTAGTGTGAGTCATCCTTAAATACATCTCCTCATTGTGACTCATTGCCGAGATTAGGTTTAGGTACACACGCGTTCAAAAGTGCATGGGCAATTTATGAATGAATAGGCTACTTGACCCTTTTTTGAAGTTATGTCTTTCCCATCACGGACCAATGGTGTTCCGGACCTTTGGGAGGCGTACGTGGAGCCGAAGCCAACACGCAGAGGCCCTTTCGACAATTTAATTAAATGTAAGGGGTACACCGAGCGGATGTTGCACCTGCCCAAGTCATGGGACGCACGCAGAGGCAGCACCCGCGAGGGTGTAAAGACTATTGAGATTTAATGGAATCTAAAATATACTGGACTATTAGGTGAAAGTGCTGGACTAAATACTGGGTTATGGAGAATAAAATCGGACGAGAAAGAAAATAAGAGTATCTAAAATTTTGTCGATTTGAATTGAGATTTCTCAATAATAAAAAAAAACCCTTGAAATACATACTATTGGATGCCATTAGACCACAAAACCCGTGTTTAATCAAAGGCAGAAATTATTATGACTAGCGTTACATCATACCGAAAAAGTACTACATTCATGATGCGATGCGTTTTTTAAGGAATCAGGACTCTCTAAAGTCAACCAGAGCAAATATAAAAAAAATTCGTTCCAAAGTGTTTAATTTCAACCAACCAGAGTAGGTTTTCATCGAATGAAGCGGCACACAATAAGTTACTTTCATAAATAATAAATTAATATTCTGGGACAGTCTTTGTCCCATGGTAAGCTTAATAAGGCTTGTGTTGTGGGTACTAGACGACGATATATATAATAGATAGATACATACAAAATACTTAAATACATAGAAACCATCCATAACTCAAGAACAAATATTCGTGATAAACCCACAAATAAATGCCCTGACCAGGATTCGTTTTCGATAACGCCATCTCCACCCCATCCATCCCCCATGCAATAGCTACAAAAGCTCAGTTCGACCAGTTAATTTCACGGTGGGCAAAGCAAGTGGGTCCCAGTTGAATGCTAGTTTTTCAATTTGCCGAATTGCGACGCGGATCGTGGAAAAATATTGCAATTTTATTCATCCCAGGGCTGGCGATTTGTCAGGATTACGGTGGTTGCCAGCGATAAAAGGTTTCCAGTGCGGCACTGTATGATTTCATTTTAAAGTCTAAATGCGGATTAAAATAATAAAACAATATGTCAGAGATGATGATATTTTCAACTGTAGCTCAATTTGCTTTTGAAGAGCTTTTGCTTGGTTTAATTTAGAAACGTCATGAAAAATGAATGCATGAAGTTTAGAGGATAAAAATGCTTACGATTTTTCGTTTGGTATCTTTATATATGTATAGGTATAGTAAATTTATATATAAATAAACCTGGCAAAAGGAAAACATTTTTATGAATTTAAATCATTATATGTCACGAAAATGTATCCAAATTGTATGAGAAATATTTTCGCTGAGGAAAAACAATCGTGTGAGCTTTTTCAGCTAAAGAAAATAACATCCATATTTCTAATTACGTAATCCTAAACGAATCATGTGATAAATATACGTACATTGTATAAGTACGTACCTAAGTTTTTCATTTGATTTTTTGTAATTTATATAGGTAGTCGGCATACGACATCTTCCACATTCTGAGGCCATTCAAGATGTCGCTATTTTCGCTGTCATAGAAAAACTAGTGTATGCAAGAGCTCATAATTGGCCAACAGAATTTTCGGATATATTATTACAAAACTCTACTACGTCTCGTTTTTTTACGGCGACTCTTGAATATTAAGAACTCTGTTTATAGTACTGTTGTACATTACGATACAATTGCGAAAAGAGGGAAATTCGCATTGAGTGACGATAAAGTAAAACACAACCGAAGGGAGTGTTTTAAGTCGACACGAGTTGCGAATTATCTTTTCACATGTGTAGCGTACGACGTTTTATAGTACATATGGCCCTTTCAATATTTGACGCAGGCACAGAGTGCTCATTATCACACTAGTGTGGTAATGTAGCACCATGGGTACTATAAATTACTATTATTACTTAGCAGCGACAGCCCTGAAGATTTCAATACGTAGGTAAGGCACTGCTGGTAGCATCCACTTTCAAATCTTTTGGGTGCAGAGCGCTCCGCAAATACCTGCGCCTGACCGCCCATTCACCTAATATTTGCTGAATCTGGGAGTATAATATCGGTCAGTTGGAATAAACCAGGAATAAACTGTAGTGCAGTCAGTTTGCTGCGCATTTCTGAGCCAAATTTCCTAATGTTTACATTTTCATTTGGAAACTTCTCTGCAGTAGGTATTGGCAAGAATAAAGTGAAAGGAGTTTTTATTTTATTTTCTAGAGAATACAGCCGTATTTTAACTTGAGCAATAAATATATGCGTTATCATGTGAAATTAAACTGTCGTTTATTGGTATCTACTTAATTGTAGCAAACAAATATACAAATTGCAGCCATATTACAAGCATTAGTGATAGTCGTCATTCTCCCAAAAATCCTCTGACAGTCCTCTAGACAAAAAAAAACGGCCAAATGCGAGTGAGACTCGTCCACCGAGGGTTCCGCGCAAAGGATGCTCCCTCCCCCGCCCTTATTAATGACCTTAGAGGTAACTTAAAAATACTGGTGACACGGAACTCTCCGTGTGCGGCAATTATACGGTTTTCACATTCTCTCCTGTACTTATGCTACAAGCTCTTGCTTATTGCCAAATTACGTGAATCTAGGTCAACGGGAAGTACCCATAACATTCTTATTCCCACTGCAGATGTATGGGAAATGTGACATAAACGGCCGTATCTTTTGATTGCTTTTACGTAGAGATTCAGTTTTTTCACAGCTTTAAAGGACTGCAGACTTGCATACCTATGTGGTATTTATTTCAACTTGTTACCTATACGCGTTCCCGAGATAAGGGGTCTTGACACACTGACGGACGGACGGACGGACAACAAAGTGATCCTATAAAGGGGTCTGTTTTTTTCCTTTTGAGGCACGGAACCCTAAAAAAGGTACTAAAGGTAAAGTCTATGATAATATATACTTAAACTTAGAGGGCGAGTGCCCACAACTGACAACATGTCATTGCACAAAATTAATTACAGAATATTATTTATTGATACTAGTATGATGCTTACAATCACTGCATTTTTCTTAAGGTACTACAAGAACATGGCTACTTTTTACTTAATTGATGGGCTCCCTTAGAATAAAAAATATTTATTCATGGTAAAACATTTGCAAAATCAATTTATTTTATTTTATTAGAGTTATAAAATGTTATATAACACGGTGTGACAGGGGTACTAGGGATAGTAATACGTGACATTAATGTTAGTGAAATTTGTCACGTTACGTTTTTTCTCTAGCATGATAATGTCACGTTATACTATCTCTGTCACACCACACCATAAGACTTGACTTTTATGAAACCATTAATGTACCAAAATTTTAAATACCTTCTACCTTGAGCCGTTTGGGGTTGAGACTCTGGGGCCCTAGGGGGAAAGCGCTCAGAGTGTTTAAAGAATGCAGCCGCAGGATATTCGAAGCGACGCGTGACCAGAGGGCTGGGTCATATCCAGCACAGCGGATCAGCATTGCCATACAACGTGGCAATGCTGCCAGCATTCTGGGCACGCTTCCACTAGGCAGAGATTTGGGGTAATTTTTAATGCGCTGAGTGCTTTGTCCGTTATTTTGTAAATTGCGGTGGCGGCTTTTATAGAACTCTATTCCACCCGGCTTCTTTTGGGTGAACCAATCTAGCACATTATTTCTTACCGACACATATATTAAGAAGGCCAAATCAGCTCCGACTTGCCCAAAGAACATTTTAACGCTACGCCACTGGTAAATTGCACGCCACATGCAAAATTTAACTATGTCTGAACTCAAAAAAAATAATTGAGGAAAGCATCAATTACAAACTTTGGAAAGTCGTTTACAACTTTCCTTTGACATAACAATATCTTACAAATTAATCTTAACGTGTTTTAGATTGCCCAAAAAAAATTCAAGTGCCTAATCTTCTGATAAAAACAGTCGCATTAATATAGATACTGACATTTAAGGCACATCTTAAATCGTTTAAAGGTACATTAAACTCGTAAATCATTGGAAAGTGAACATTATTCTTTAAAAATGTCTTGCTGATGTCATGAAAAAACCTTGTAGTTCAACCCCTAGGGGATTAACCAAGGTTGAAAGGTTTAATGGCTTCTTCGCTGGCAAAGTTATGAGAGTGGAGTCTTATAGCACTGTCCATTTCCATTTTCAGAAGAAAAAAAAATAAACAATCATAAAATCACTAGTTTTGATACTTCAATTTACTTAACGCTAAATTAGATATAACAATACATTATTATAAAACATAACGAGTCTATCGCGAAAACGGTTAATTTACCTTAATATACCGACGCTTCGACACAGATTCATGTGTCATGTTTGTGAACGTTACTATTATTCCCGGATAGTGGAAGAGGCGATTGAGATCAAAAAACATCCCAGAAATTTCAATCGTGAAGATGATTCTAATTTATCACTTACTTGGGGACCAGGGGTTCAGAAGTTCAGACCGCGAGATGTGTCTTCGAATTAGGGTGTGCAAATCGGTTTATATTTTGAACTGTTATCGGCACGACCGGTCATCAACTGGTTTTCCCATACAGTTAAAAACCGGTT
The DNA here is from genome assembly GCA_949128165.1 of Lathronympha strigana. Taxonomy (NCBI): domain Eukaryota; kingdom Metazoa; phylum Arthropoda; class Insecta; order Lepidoptera; family Tortricidae; genus Lathronympha; species Lathronympha strigana. The sequence continues at coordinate 4,113,873 of OX421907.1, read as the reverse complement.
TGCACACCCTACTTCGAATCGATGTGCGGATGTTGTGTGCTGTGTGTCGTGCCGATAACATTTAGTAAAAAGGTAGACCTAACTCTTTCTGTCTACCCATTCGTTTAAAGTGACTTTCCGCTGGGTAGGCGAACATTTCTAGCAAGATCGCCGTTGACACTTTGCTGATTTGTCAGTCAAGCCGCAGGCATGACACATGAAACTATGTCGAAACGTCGGTATTTTACGGTTAATTAACAGTATTTGCGATAGACTCATTCTATGTTCTTAAGAAATGTTTTCAAAACGCAAAAGTTTAAAATGGTATATGATAATACCTACATGCTTTTTATACATACATGCTATTCTAATATCTACTATACCACTGGCACTAAATACCCTTTTTGCAGGCCATCAGAAATTCAGATCTGGTTCGCAGGACCATCCACTTAAGTGTGCAACTGAGTTTCTGGCAACGCGCCAACAACATAATATCATAACGTTACCAGGATATCCGGCTTGTTTTTTGTTATTGTTTTTGGGTTCCGGGGGAAGTTGTGAACCTTCACATGCTTGAGGATATTTATATTATATTTTAAATATAAGAGTTCGTATAATTTTGTGGGGTTTTCTTGGCATGCGAACTAAAATTAGGATAAACGGTAAAATAAGATGAAGTTCAGATGGAGTATAGTATAGACAAAATAGTTAACAGAATAAAATTTGTCTTTATCGTCTAAGCTTCGTGTGATAGCTAATGACAATTCATAGTAGTATTTTAATCTGGAATGTCTCAAAATCTCAAATGTCAATACCTGATTTGCACTTGCCGTGTCAGCTCAGAGCGAGTCTGGCAAGTCGAGTCAACTCGAATCAGCGGTTGAATCAATTCGAGTTATTTGAGTTAGAAAAAAGTAAAAAATTCGTCACATCGCTCCGCTGAGTGAGCGTCCCCGCTCACTATTGCGAATATTGAGATACGTATATTCTCCTCGCACACCGCGGGGGCCTGTAGATCCGGGTCCAATGTGAACATTGCCTTACTCGCCAACTTCCCTAATAGATAAATGTCCGCATGTTTGCACTCGGAAAACCGTGGTCACGGTATCCTCGGGGGAATAGCACGTATGCATAACTATATAGTTACAGTATTTGCTACAGGGAACCGTACTAGTATGATTTAATTAACAAGCCTTTAACATGTAGGAACGTGTAGTTTGCTGAAGTCTGAATTAAATCGTTTACTCTAGAGGGAACAAGCTTGCGTACGAGCTTCACTCCGGTGTTTAGTTTTGGTCAAAAACGTCAGTTTAATCTGCAGATTTTCATTGAAATTGAATACTTTAGGAACGATTAATGACCACCATGACTCTACGGTTCAAGCCCTTTACAGGGGCCTTGCCATGACTTCTTAACGCGATTCAGTTGACGGCCTAAACTGAGTCGCTTCCATAATAAGTTCCATAGAACTGAGCCTAAACAGAACCTAAATTGAATCGCCTTAAGACGCCATGGTAAGGCCCCAGCACTCGTTTTCACAGGGTTAAGATGATAACTGAGAGAATGCGAATTTTCCCCGTCAATAAAAAAAAGTTACTTGTGCACATTACCTACATACAAAAATATATTTAAGATAAACAAAGGTTGGTCTACAGTAGATTTTCGTCTATTAGTGCAGCAGTTGGCGACAAGCGGTACGCGAGCTTCCTTGATTACTTTGCACAACTTGTATGTTAAAGTTATTCATTAATCTATTAACAAAGTGTGGCCCTCGTCGGTTTAACTTCTTATGTGGCCCTTGGCTGCTAAAAGGTTACCGACCCCTGTAGTAGTGTATTGATGTGAACGTTAAGTAAAGAATCTGTAGGTGGCCTTTGGCCTTTTTCATTTGACAGGAAGCAGGTATGCTGCATGCTTTTGGCTTGTCAAATAACCTTTTGCGGTACAGCAAATAACCTTAATGACCTAGTTTTAATCTGGCCCGAAAATTGATGTAAAATGCCTACACGGAACCCATGCTATTGTTTCGGATCGTGATATCTGGCATAGTGATCTGTTAGTATGCGTTGTGTCAAGAGGCTGAGATTGTCATATCGGGCCCAAAAGGGAGACACGTTTCATGATATGTAGGGTGACCTTGACCCTGATATTGATGATTTGAATTTAACACTTTATTTAATACATGCAAAAGTAGAAAAAAAGTACTATATTCGGCGTTGTATGAGCGTGATCGCCCGTTTTTAATATGAATGAGCCTCTGCAGAAAAACGGCACAGTTGTCATCCATTCTAAATAACTTCATAAATGCGAAAGAAACTCTGTCTAGCTTTTACTACGTCATCGTCATGCTAAAACCGCTAATCTTTTTAAGATGAAATGTAATATGGAGATAGTTTGACTCCTGTGTGCATAGCCAGGGTATCGTAGTTATATCTATCTGTCACTCTTCCTTATTAGTGCAACAATGACAGTTGCGTTTCATTCGCGACTGAGCGTTAGCGATTGGCATCTTGGCTACGCACGGTGGTTTTGTTCTAATTCTACGCAGACCAAGTACCGGGCAAATTCTAGTTTTAAATGTAAAAGAAAACCCTATCACTTAAGACAATAAAGCCAGCTGTATAATGGTGTTTGGAAATAGATATAAATCACGTTTTAAAACTAGCACATATAAAGGTAAGTTTTTCCCAAAAAGTAAAAGATTAATACAGTCCATTCCATCTATCTATATATAACTTAACAAAAATAAAGTAGCAGGCGTGAAGAACAGACGTAATCGAACGAATTACTATACTGTACTTGTGTCAAGTTACTTTAATCCGGATACCATTAAACGACCAAAACACTTTCCCAACTTGTATTGCACATTGGACAAAACGAAAGTGCTTCGGCACTTACGAAATCAACAATTCTCTCAACCATTTTAGCCACTTTCGGGAAGAGTTTGAGCCAAATAGATTTAAAAAGTTACCGATCTTGCGTACGTTGCTCATTCGGGAACTTTCTCTTGAATAAATTCAGTAAGTAACGGCAGAGAATACTGAAGTGCCTGGTGAACTAGAAAATTGGCAATTTGTTCGAAACCGAATGCTTGTATTTTGAAGTGCATATGGCTGCGGCGTGGATCCAGGTTTGTTTCCTAAAAATTGACTGGACTTTCAAGATTAGAATTGAAGTGGTACGCCGCTGTGGAAATTACGGTATTGTGCAATACAATTCTTAGGTACTGCACTTTCAATTATTTTTGTACGCGGTTCATATAGTTTTTAGTCAGGTAAATTACATCTTGTGCGATTTATGTCCCATCATATTTATAATACTTTTAACCAGATCAGCAGATTTATTAATGTACCGACCTATATGGCAATTTAGTTATGCCACAAATTCTAAACCTTTTTTTTTGCGTATCTTAATTATTTATTACCCAACCACCACTATATAGGCTGTTCGAGTCTAACTCCCACTTTGACAAATTATGACAGATCTATCGTCTCATATTAGTAGGTACTTTGTGCTACTGCTACATAATAAGACTCATGCGATCCTAAAATGACACTCGTGTTTTAAGGCCTAATTATGTTCAGTTGCATACACTACTTTATTGACACACAGTGCTCTAAAATGGGTTCAGAAGCCGACGGTACTATACAGTGTGTATCACAACGAAGAGCAAACCTTAAAAGTGGTTGACGGGGAACTCGAGTACAATGTAATGACGTGAATTTCACGTGCCTAAATACATGTTTTATGGCATACAATTATTAAATGAATTGCTCGAGGACCTTCTTTTTGCAGTCGGTTAATGGTTTTTGTAACATCCTATAGGGTTTGTTTACGTTTTTGATTTTTGACAGTGCATGCGTATTGCGTACTATTGACGTTGTTATGTCAACGCACATGCGCTTTGAGTTCTGTTTATAAGTAACCTAGGTAATCATTTAAATAATGGCTGTAGCCATAGGCAACGCGCAAGCGCTTTGTTAACTGTTTATTTGTAACTAGGTAATAATCCAAACTTCAACAAGGTTTGACGCCTGTCTGTCAGTTGGTAATTAAAGAGATGGCATTTATAAGATTGTAAACAAATAATACAGGTGCAAAACAATAATAATAAATGTATATTTTTATATCTCACGTAAAAACTGTCGTATTTTTGATGAATTACGTACCATGCTCATATTTATGATCTAAACATTAACGGGTTTCTTTCTTTGCCTTTCGTTCTGATACATACTGTATATACCGAAAAAAGTTAAACTATTAAATTAACAAACGAGTAGGTAAATCAATGAACGAAATAAATGAAGTCCTAATTCTTATATAGCTGGAGTTCAAATGTAGCCCAATTTAAAAAAAAAAAACTTAAGTAACGCTTGCATTGACAACAGTCTGTGATGTCTCAGGATTTTACAAAGGAGACCCACTTAAATTGTGTTGTTTTAGACAGCTGTTCCTAATTTGAAACACATTATAGTAGTAAAATTAATATTGTTATGGAATTACAGCACTGGATCATACTAGAGCATGCGCTGCTGTCACTGTAATATCGGGGGGTGTCACTCCGGGTTTGGCGTTGACACTAAATCTTCCACCTACAGGTGGTATAAACTGTTAGGGTTCGCGCAACACGCTTCACGGGTGCGTTCAGATACTCGTATATTTATATTTCAAACAACGCATGCTAATGTATACTTAGACAAATGAATACCAATACTAATAAATAATCAATAAAAACGTGTTCTTATCATACAAATACCTAATGTTCTGATAAATATGTTGTAATAGTAACAACTAATTATATGTTTATACAAGGCGTTGTACCACCATACGCACCCGAAAGCATGGTGACAACCATAATGTTAATGTCATATTGACATTTGCATGCTTGACAAGCTAAATGTCAAATGTAGGAAATAGAAGCGTCTGTAGTTTAGTAAGTTTACTTATTCTGTGGTAATATTGGTAATATTGGAACGGATTTTAGAGCAATAACAATACGCTTATGTCTGTCAACTATAGGTACATAATTTAAGACTTCTTCAAATCGTTGTATTCGAAATTAAAGTATCTAAAGCTACGTACGAGTACACTCGCAGACTTTAATTTATGAGAATTATGAGCCACGATAGAACCTTGTCGCAAAACTCCCAAAAAGACAATGTCAAAGTATTCTAAATTTGATTGTTGACATGGCGATACTTTACTATGACAGCGTTCCTTCTTAGCACAACAATTAAACTCCGCGAGTGTACTATTGCGTTCAAAATTGTATGCACTTTTAAACGCGTGTGTACATCGTAAAAATAAATAAGGATAATTTATAGTGACAATACTATAACATGAAAATACAAATAACGAGCGTAATAGATTAGACAACCCAGACTGAGGTATTTGGAAGTTTCGGGAAGGCATTCCAAAACGTATTGGACTAAATAGAAATTGTTAACACGTTGAGTTCAGTGCGAACTCAGATAGAATTTAATTTCGTTTCAGCCAGTGAGTTTAGCGCGGTATTTTTGTATGAATTTCATGACTTTAATTAAATAAAAATAGTTACAATTGTATTGCGTTATTTGTTTATTTGTGTTGCTGTAGTGGATAGTTGGCCATCTGATGCCATGTCAGTGTCTTTTTAAATATGGAACAGCTATTTTTAAGTAGGTGACATACTGACAGTCGTTTAGTATGATCACATGAATAAGGGTTAAAAACGCCCTAAAATTGTTTATCAAATAATTCCTCTTACGATTTCCAACGAAAGATGCGAAAAAGCTTAGTTTTTTATTATAAACATTTATTTAATATGTCTGTAAATTTTAAACACACCTCTCTTCATTGGAGATCTACATAGAACCTTTCTTTAATACATATATTTGTTCCAATTACCCGTATCGTCACAAATCGCGTAAGTGGTCCCGGTGGTGTCGCAAAGAGCCGTCTGTGTGATGTCAGCTTGGAAAGTATTCGACGGGTGCTTATGACGGACGTTACTCGGCTGTATTGATAAATACATGTTTCGATTCAGAGAGACTCATAGAAATGTTTTACGTCTTTAACTTAATTAAAGCAAAAGCATTAGGGTGTTGGGTCGACGACTCAAAGATACGGGTTGCGATCCTCGGTCCGGGTCGTACCTGGTTCAACAGATCTCTTTGGCAATTCAGCGGGGCGCGGCCAGTGTCATGGGGGCCTTTGAGCCGGCTACGATCCGGGGTGAAACTTTTACCTAGTCTTCATTAGTGGTTATTATTCCCAAAACCTGTTGCGGATTACATCGTTTGCATCTGGTTATGTGATGAAGCTTGTAGCTGATCCGTACCTTATCTGTATCCTCCTGACGTAGCTTATGTTGCGCATTAATAAATAAAAAATTGTCACTATAAAGATTAAGATTAAAGCAAACAAGTTTCTATTTCAGACTTAAATGTACACTATTCCAATAAAATGTAACTAAATATTGTATTAAATAAAAGCTAAACAATAATAGTACATTACTGCAGAGGCCGTGAAGTAAGAGATTGCAGGACGAGTTTGTGGTAGACAGGATTAAACAAGTCCTGCAATCTCTCTTCCGGCCGAGGCTTGTATAGTGCTTTTCTCAAACATTATGAGGAAATATTAAAATTAAAATAACTACTAGTGAAATAGTTAATTAGGAAAAAAAAGTTTAATTTGCCACCTTTTTTATTTTTTAAAGATGCCATTTGGATGAGCTATTCGAGCACCATGTTTAACCGCACATAAATATATAAAGAACCATAGAATTTGTTTTTTTTAATGTCGCCAGTATCTAGTGGTCGTTGGCTGTATGTAATTTTTCCTTTGTCAGTTTAGTGTTAGTACGCAAATTAAAAAGTTAGAGCAGCGGACAATAATATGTTTCGTTCATACTTACGCCATACATTACTTCACGGCCGCCGGCCAAGAAGTAAATGGGGGGAGCCGTAAACAAGAAACTTAATGTCTTCATTTCGTGACATAAATGCATATATTTACGATCATGTTTGAGAAAAAATAAAAACTAAACTAATATATGGCGCGCCGTATTCCGTATGGCTTTGGTGTATGCAGGCGAAGCACTTTATAAGAGAGCTGTCCCATCTCTCCGATACAATCCAGGATTCTATTGGGGCTGTGTCGTATCCGATCTAGAATGAAGGCACATCTCTTCCGCATTATGGCCTGGAATCCATCAATGCTGGTCTCGGCAAACATTCCAGGCGCACTACATAACCGAGGCAGCCCCATCCCGGTAAGATTTGTTGTATTGCACACGTAGAGCGTTGTAAGCGTTCTACGAGTAGTTGACCGATAGGCTGTAGGCATAGATATATAATAAAAGAACTGGATAACCAATCAGTCGAAAAAAAAAAACGCCATACCGCAGTTTGGAACGTGCTGTTTCGTTCAGTGCCAACAGCCTATAAAGTTGAAATGAAATGAAATATTTTTTATTACACAAACACTTAAAAGATTATTTTACCCCAAAACACTCTGTAAATATATTTCAGGCTATTACTGTAACTGCAACCTGTGCCGACTTTCATGCGAATTTTTCCATACAATGTATGAAAATTACAAAAAATGTGATTTTTTCTTGTTTAGTTTTTGCCATGTCAACCGCTATTACTTTACTACTACTGCCGTATAAACATGATTGCAAAACTCGATTTTCACAGAAAACCAATAAATAATTATGAACTATGTCTGGCCAAATCTTTTTATAGTAATTTGTATGGGAATGTCAGATGAAAATCGGCACGGATTCCTGTTACAGGAATGTCCGGTTTTTTTTAGGGTAGTTTGGGTTATATAATTGGATTTAGAGAAATATGAGGGAAACCATTACAAACATGGTATACAAAAGATGGTTCATTATAATATTTATAATTATGTGACAGTTCATTTTTATTATTAAATAATATTTGAAACGGGATAATTACCATGTATGTTTGTTTTATTGAGCACCTGATATTTCGACACTTTACTCCGTGAACATGACGCTTGCAACAGTGTCGAAATATCGGGTAATTATAATTCAAATGACCATGTTAGCTTAAAATAGTTCATTTTTAGCCACTAATGGCATGCAAATGTAAAGTCATTCCGACCCACATTTTTTGACATTTTTGTTCTGCTTTCTGTAACTATTTCTTTTCATAAGTCAATGGCTGCAGGTGTAGAAATATTGGAAGTATACCGTGAAAAGCGTCGCCTTGACGACATTATTGATCACTTTTAAATAATTTCAATAATCTTTGAGACCCTTGAAATCTACAAATTAATATAGATGCGATCCTTGCTGAAAAAAGAATACTATAGGAAACACGATACACAGGCAGTGGTCCCTTTTGACTATTATGTAAGTAGGTAAACAGCCAGATTGCAGCATTTTATTTAAATACATTTTTTCGTATGCATCGGGTGGTATATCCTCTTAATATACCTACCTTCTTCTATTTGTATGTGATGATTTCAAAGGCCGAAACCTAATGAAACAGTTTTCGCCTTAAAGGTCCAAAAGACGTATCCAATACTCCCCTTTAATAACCTAGTTGAGGATAATCCTGGATTACGCTATGATTAATGCTCCCTGAAAAGACACCTTTTTCGCTTTAGTTTGGCTTACGCAGAAAAGATGTTGCCTATAGAAAAACTAATTAGATCACTAATAGGGCATTTGTTAGTTGGTATTATAACTTTTTGTTGAAACAAATCAAATTATTTAATTTAATACTTTTGATTTGTTATTAAAGTAGTAACACTACTATATAATTATAAAATATAAATGGAAATAGATGTCATATACCAAAGAAAAAGATCAACACCGACGGAGGCCAATCCGAGGATCGAACTCGGGTCTTCAGCTTACGCGGCTATCGGTGTTGGTATTTTTTTTAGTAGGTATATTACATCTATTTCAATTTAAAGTCTGTATTTAATAAGATAAATTGAATTCTGGAACTACTTGGGTGGAATTTCTGGAGTGATTCTAAAATATGCAATAAGAGCGAATTTAAATCTAAATTAACGGTAGAAAATATATTAATAAATGAAATCTAGTTTCACTTGATAATACCAATGCATGCGACAGTAGCCCACCGGGTCATAAAGAAGCCGGTGACATAAGATATCAACTGATGTTAGCTACTTACGTTACTTATACTACCCGAGTAAATGGGTAGCCATTTACTCGGGTAGTAAGTAACATAACACGATTAGCGTACAGTAGTAGCGTTCATGAAAACATACAACGGGTTTATCGCGAATTTAGTTTTTTTTATAGCCTGTTATTGTGTCCCACTGCTGGGCAAAGGCCTCCCCTCTCCTTATCAAATCCTCACTATGCTGGGCAAGATCCCACCAATCCCGCTGAAACGCCTCCAAGTCGTCCCGCCATCTCTTTCTCGGTCTGCCTCTGCCACGACTATACCAGGGATGCCAGCTAGTGGTTATTTTGGCCCATCTGTCCCCATTTATCCAGCCCAGTTCCACTTTAGCCTGGCGGTCTTCATCCCATCATCGATGATTTGGGTTTTTGAGCGCAGCTCTGTGTTCCTCACTCTGTGAAGTTAATTTACCTTAATATACCGACGTTCCAAAACAGTTTCATGTGTCGTGATCTCGGCTTGGTCGAGGTCAACGGCGACCTTGCTAGAAATATTCGCCTACCCCACGGAAATTTACTTGAAGCGTATGGGTAGATTGATAGTTTAGTGTTATATCGTTCAGGTAGGTTTTATGTGTGTAAAAACGTAATAAATAAACGAGCACTCACATAACTGCTACAAAAATAAAGACACTACGCGATTCACGATATATTCCGGATCTATTTCATTATTCATTCCAAATTGAAGCATCGCCCGATACCCATAACTCAGGACAGCCTGTAATTTTCCAGTGAAAGGTGTGCACATCCATCTCAGTCCGGCGACGGGACACGTATTGGGGGCTATTACAATAGTGCTCACCCTACACTTCAGATAAAAATCGAATTTTCACTGTCCTTTAAATGCCTCTATCTAAATTTGGAGCACTATCTTTTGTTTTTAATTTTTGTTAAATTTATATTAGCCACTAACCCGGAATTAAACATATTCTAAAGTGCCGCTTGCGGCAGCCAGGGTCAACTGCGCCAACTGTCAAATTTGATTCTTGAAAACGCTTAAGTTCAGGTCAACTTACCCTAACTCCGGTCTGTGCAGATGACCCGTATAGAGTCACTTATAGATCCAATGTTTTTATAATAATCCGTTCATTTGGCCCATTTTCATAAATTTTAGTTTCTGAAGAACATGCGGATGCGTGAGGGCTATTATTTTAGGAGTTCCAGTGCTGCCGCTTGATCTTATGAGCCAACAATATACTTCCTCTGCGTTGAAAACGGCAACTCTGTATATTCGTTTAGCAGACCCATGGAATTACGATCGAGCGTGGGTGGCCCAGCAGTAAGAGCCGCGACATTCAATCCAAAGGTCGTGGGTTCGTACCAATAAGTTTTTCGGAACTTACGTATGAAACACCATTTGATATTTACCAATCGCCTTTTGGTGAGAAAAACATTGTGGCAAAACAGGAATTATTCCGATAAGGCCCAGTTTACCCTCTGGGCTGGAACGAGGTACGAACTGTACGAAGAGGTAAGAAGCAGTGTCGAATAAAAAAAAGTTTAGGCACAGCTGCTGTGTGCTAATACGGTGGTTTATGGAGCCACCGTTTACACTACTTAGCTTTCTCTCCTAATCGGAAAAAAGTGGCCACTTTTCGCGGTTTAGGGAATAAATCTAAAAATAAGTCAAATGAAACTCCCTATGTTCCAAGGATCAAAATTTGGGGAATTATTAGGACTACAACTACAATATATTGTGGTCAGCCAACCAACCCGGGGTTAAGCATTTTCAAGTATTAAATTTGACAGTTGGCGCAGTCGACTCTGGTTGCCGCGATGCCGCAAGAGGCCCTTAGAATCTGCTTACTCAAAATGCTAGACGACAAAAATACGCCACATTTTTATAGGTGACGTAACAGTTGTTTTTAAAGGACTTAAAACTTAGGGAAGATGAAAATGTTTATGAATTATTGGTTAATGAAACGGAAAAGCTAAAACCTTTTTTCCAATCATTTCTAAGTAATTTTACGTCCGTCCCAATTTTGTTTTCAAACTTGTTTGTTTCTACGCTGTTAATTATTACGTTGTTTTTTGTTTTTAATTACTGGACTCATCCCACTATCTGCCCACGTACTTGTACACTCGTCTGCAGTGAAACAGAGTCACTTTACATTTTTTGGGTGATTAGGTCGTGTGTGCTGATTAGACAACTTTTCCATGATACTTATTTATTTCACTATTTTCACACATTATAAATTTACTAAAACGGGGCTTAATCGTGTACAACTTTGAAAACAACCTCCGACGCAGTCTTTCTCCGGGACCACGGGGACAATGTCGCCCTTGAAACGTCGGAGGTTTGTTTTCAAAGTTTGTACACGATTAAGCCCCGTTTTAGTAAATTTTTAACTTTTCCATGAATTATGTACTGAAAACAGTTTCCCTGATTAGCTTTAAAACGAATGGTTTCTCATGAAAATCCGCCCAAGAGTTTCCCAATGACAGCATTTTAACCGATTTGTGATAATTTTCGCGATTGAACTGCCGCTAGTTGCGCCTCGTTGACCTGGTTAAAAGGCGTGGTTAAGTGGGGGTTGTCTTCAGTATTTTACCAGCATTATTGTGTAGTATGAGAGGATTTCGAGCCAAAAATTATTGCAATCATCAAATTTAACAATGAATTATATTTCATAATTCAGTTGAAGTGCCCTCAGATCTAATATGAGAGTATTGAGTGGAGGGTGTCACTGGCGTACCGGCGGCCAGACACTCGGCCTCGGCCGTCGGCTCTTCAGAGTTTTCGAGCGGGTATTGAGTGCCGGCCTACATTTGTATTCTGTGACGTACAAGTGGAATTGATATTTGGTTCTGTTTATGATTTTATTTGGCATCGCCACTATATATATATACAAAGGTCTCAAGATCCTGTTGGATACCCTCCCACATTTTTTTTGCAAGTATCTACTTGTATTAAATTTAGAATTCTGAAAGGTTTTTCTGTAAGTATTATTACATGAATGAAATGGATTCCATAATTCAGCTGAAGTGAGATGTTTCAGATGAGAGTATTGAGTGGAGGGTGCCTCTGCGTGTCGGCGCTCAGACACTCGGCCTCGGCTTTCGGCTCGTCAGTGTTTTCGAGCGTGTATTGAGAGGTACAAGTGGAAATAATATTTGGTTATAGTTATGATTTTATTTGGCATTATTTTAGCCGTCCACTGTTGGACAGAAGTACCCTTCAAGTAGTACAGGAATTAAGAGAAAATAATAAACCAACACACAGAAATACAAAACGTGCGAATAGAATACTAACTGCACTGTGTCAAATACTGGTAGGAAGTATATAAGCATTCGCAAAGTTAGTATTTCTGTGAGAACGTTTAGTATTTCGTAGGTTAGGTTAATATTTTTTTGGAAGTTTTATTACATACAATAAATATACCGAGTTAAAATTAAAGGAAAAGTCATTACGCGAACTTACCACTTGAGCAACATGAAACGGATGGCAATGTCCTCAAGCGAGCCCTCCAATTTATTTTACCTTGGTTTCCCGTTGACCTTCCTTGGGGACATCGGGTTCAGTCTGCACGTGTAACTGACTAAATGAGATGCGTTTAAGTAATGGTTTTATAGTTTATGTTTGTACTTTGTGCGGGAGTTATTGCCTTTTGCATAAAAACGACAGGAAATTGACTTTAGGAAGGCGAATCGGACTTGTTTTTAAAATAAATAGTGTTGAACAATTAAGAAGATTATCAAAAGTTAAAAGGGAAACTAACCAGAGAGTCATTGGCACTGAAAAGAACTTGGTTGGCGCCCAATTATGAACTATACTAGTAGATGTCGGGTACCCTATGAAACTTTATATAAGTAGATTTATTGAGCGAGGTAGCTGCCAGCTTTCATATCCCTGGTGATGTCAACCAGTCGTTTGACCAGGTTTCGGTATACACCTTGGGCACTGGACCCCACGGACCAAGGGTCTCAACGCCAAAAGCAAACTAAACGACATCATCCGACGGGCTCCTGACACCGCCATCGTTATTTGCGCATTACATATGTAACCATTAAAATCCACCAAAACACAACCTGCTTCAATACATCACAGTCACATTAAAAGAACCATAATAAATCACGACTCGCGAACCCTAACGCCGCTTAATCAATATCCACTCAAGAGCCCATAATACTGAGTCGGCGAGACACGTCCCCAGACTCTCGAGCTTTGACGTCACAGTTGAAGAGCCAGAGCTGAGTCAGCAGTCTTGAGCACGGATGCTTCAGTATTCGCTTCTTTGCGTATTGGCTGGTATTTGATTTTGTGCTACAGAATGTTACCACTGGATTCTTATCTTCATTCTTTTGTGTATAATATAACCATTTTTCTTCGTGACGGTTTTAGAATTACACCACATACCTACTTTCCTCCTTGGGTGTCGTGGAAGTCGAATGTGGGTGTAAGTGTTTTACGAGTATACAGAATAAGTAATAGTACTGAAGGTGCTAGCTGCAACATTGCAATTTCGTTATTTTTAAACCCCTTAATTGCTTCTTCGTTAATATTATTAACAAGTTTTGTATAACGGATTCTATTATCTTTGTGTGATTTATCATTTACCTTTTTTTTCTCAAACAATTCTTAATTTTAAGCCAATATAAATGTCGTGAAACTCCACTAAGAAATGTTTTTTGAAGTTCTTTCCCTAGGAAGTGATCCCATCAGACACGTGGAAGACATAGGTAAGAGCTTAATTTTTTATAAGTAAATGGAACATAATGGAATAGAATTTTGAAATGACAACCTTGTGAAATGCTTATTGTATTTCCTTGCAAAATTGCTTGAATTTTAACCGTTGTTCATCCTTTGACATTCATCGTCAAAGGCTTCCTTTCTCGTTCTAGATGTCTCTGTTGAGTTCTTTTTTTTTATGCTGTTAAAAGATTTATTATATGCCGTAGACGTAGAGTAAATACATACAGAAATTTACGTCGGCTGACTTCAACTGTCTTTATATTAGCGGTATATTATAGGGTACAATCTTTGTTTTTGGTACATTTTGGGAATACGTTGTTGTTGTGAAATACGTTAATTTTTAAATATCTCTTTTAAAGTAGTAACTTCTAAGAAGCCACATGTTATAAACAATAAATTAATTAACCAAGCACTGCAGCTCACTGGTGATCTTTGAGATGAGGCAAGGGCCATTTATATTACATATTGGATTATTCACACCTAGTTAAATTCAGCCTTTGATGTCATCACAGACCAGTAATGTCAGTCAAAATGAGGACATCATCAATTTCGACTTTTATAAAGACTGCAAAATTTGCAGGTCTCTACATCACAAGCTATGTAAATGATGACTAACGCATTCTAAAGAAGATCCATCCTCATTAGACGTATCGTTTCAAAACCTTAATGACAGACAAACGACTCATAACTGCAACACTCCTTACTCCTATCAAAAAGAGTTGTGCCCCTTTGAAATAAGGTTCAAAATCCAATGCGTAGAAAGTAGTTTAACAAAGTTACGGGTGGTGTCAAAGAGTTAAAAGCGTTGAAACGAACATCAAAGGAAGTTTATGTGTTTATGATTTACGCCGCAAGCGGTGTGTTTTGTTGGCGAGATTCGCTGAGCCTTCGTCTAATAAACCGTCAGATGTCGAGAGGTAATTCGCAAAGTTTTGAAGGGATCTGATACTGTCAGTTTAAAGATTATTAAGGCTCATTGGAAGGTTGGAGGGCAGTTTGTTTACGTTAGTCAGAAGTAGTGGCTACGTTTATGTAATAGTAGCGATGAAACGTTTAGCTGGTAAATTCAAAGTGAGGTAAATAATAAATAAATATTATGGGACAGTCTTACACAAATTAATCTAGTCCCACAGTAAGCTCACTAAGGCTTGTGTTATGGGTACTAGACGACGATATATATGAGAGATAAATAACTAAATAAATACATAGAAAACATAACTTAGAACCAAATATTCGTGATAAGCATACAAATAAATGCCCTGACCAGGATTCGAACCCGGGACCAACTCCTTCGTAGGCAGAGTCACTAACAACTAGGCTAGGAGGTGGTTAAAGAGGTTTACTACTTAGTACCCTAGATGATGATGATGATAGAAACAATTTGAGAAAATAAATTTATTTAACTGTCAACACACTAAGAATAAACATTAAAATTGTAGCCAGTAAGAGTACGGTAGGTATAAGTATATTATATACACACTAGGCTGATCTTTGGAACCTTAGTAAAATATGTTCTTGTCTTTTTACCAAAAATAATCATACAATACGTATATATAACAAAGTATTTTTTTAACTAGTTATGTTCACCTCACGAATGTAATTTATAATCTAGTCACAACTAAACTTAATCCTATTAATCCTACTAATATTATAAACGCGAAAGTTTGTATGAATGTTTGTTACCCTTTCACGTAAACTACTGAATGGATTTTAATGAAACTTTACAATAATATAGCTTATACATCAGAATAACACATAGGCTACAATTTACAAAGATATTGCGCTGACGAAATCGCGAGCACCACCTAGTCATTTTATGATTAGAAAATAATCTAATCCAGAACCGTACAATTATTAATTAAGCTCTAAATGATTTGGCGACTGAATAGGGAACCAATTAACGTATTATTCTAACTGTTCCCTCGTGCGGAAGCAATCAAGTTCTGATTCAGTTACAAAGTTCTTGAAGTAATCTTCTAAGAACAAAAGACCTAGTACCAGGTTGGACGAGGATTTACTCCAGAATTATGGCCTATGTCATTGAGTAGTTTTAGGAAAAAATTAAAAGAAGTTTTATTTGTCAATTCAGTTAAGGTTTGATAACGTGCGCTACCACGAAGGACAGATTTCAAGTAGTTTTAGCCTTTGTTTAATATTATAATTGATAGTTGTCACAATTTGTTATAACATTATCGTGTACCTATTTTCTATTCATTACCTTATTATACCTAAATTGTAATTTCTTCCTCTTTGATTGACCTTGGATGGGCTTAAAACCAGATAAGCTGTGAACTTTTTCCTTAGCCAGCGCCTAATTTTGTATCCTATATTCATTGCATTTGTTCAAAGAAAAAAAATATTTGTATTTGTAATTATCGCAAATATCGAATAGTCAAAAAGTTGTATCTTTTCTTAAGGCGTCTTTTTTTTGCGGTCTGCCAAACTTTTTCTTTTGAATTAGAAATTTTTATGTGATTTCTACTCAGGACAATTTCTTTCTTCTACTTGGATCAAAAAAGCTCGCGATTTTGAGTAGACATCACATAAAAAATCCAATTACAAAAATAATTTGGGAGACGACAAAAAAAAATTGCCCTCCATTACATTATCATAATTCGTTCCAACTTTATTTATACTGGTTAAAAAGAAATGAAGGGCCACTACGTGTTTTGAACGCTACGTGCAAGCAGGATGTTTTATGCCTCAGTTGCCACATATGACTAAATTGTTCGGAATTTTAAAAAAATGCAATTGGAATTTCTTATTGGACTTTTTAAAATAAATTTTGCTAAGTCATTAAAGTTTTACAAGTTCCAACTTAAATTTAAAAATAAACAGATAGACAGACAGAAGGAGTCGCACCATAAAGGTTCCTTTTTTACTATTTTGGTACGGAACCCTAAAAATGGATGTGGTAAGGCTTTCTTTATTCTTATGTGTGAAGAGTCTTTAGTATTTATATAAATTTTTAAAATCCTTGGTCATAAGATTTTTGGTGGCCGGAAAAAATGACAAAATCCTTATTTATCTTGCATTTTACACACTCTGTATTATTAAAAAAACAATATTTATTGTTATTAATAAGAGTAAAACGAGATCTCTTATATTTATGAACTTAACTGTAATTATTTACAGCAGCTGTGGCATAGCGATCCGAAGTGGATCTTGGCTTCTGATATATATTATAATGACTTCTAGGCTTCTCTGTTAAGGCTAATCAGACTCTAAATCTAATACTATTTCTGTCCAATAAAGAAATTGTAAATAAATCACATTATGTAACTATTATTTATATCAATAAAAAAAAAAACAATGCTTAGGCTGTTCTTATCACGTACACCAATTAAATACCTATGTAAGTAGTCAATTGCTTCACGTATTCCGATAAACATGACATTAATTTTCATGCATTGATCGAAATTCTTAGTGGCCCTTATTTTCTGTTAAGTAGTATAGAAACAACACAAATACTCTGACCAACTGCAACTGTATTACCGCATAAATTACCAACAATTATTCAAATTGGAATCCACAATAGTCAATACACCACAAGTTGATACTAATGCAAATATTATGCCACTGCGTTTACCGACCTAACAGCCAGCAGACAATGTTGAGCCCAGTTTTCCATTTCAAACATTATGTTTCCTGCTACCTGCTGCAGCCGACGTTGAAAAACTCGGCACCATTTCTCTTTTCCATAAAGCAGCGCCTCTATACCCATGCCGTAGAGTATATAATCGCGTGTAATTCAATTTAACTATGGAGTTAAAGTTTTCTGTACAGCTAGTGGAATCCAATTGTGCTAGACAATGCGGGAATTAACTGTTCTCGGCACTTCTGTGTGAACAGAGCTTTAATTTGGTGCAAATTAGTTTTTATCAAAAGATTTAACTGAGGTGTTTGAATAAGCTTTGAGCTGCAAGCCTCGAGGCAGAGTTGGCGAGCATGGCGCGAAAAAAACTAGGTTTATTTTAATGTGTATAATGAGGAATAAGACTATCACAACAATATATTTTTGTAAAAACTGTAGAAGAGGTAAGTGCATGTTGTTCATTGTATTTAGTTGGTTTTAGTATTGTGTATGTACATTTAACTTGGTTTGTTCTCACCATGATGCCATAAACATGCATACAGATACACATGTGTAACTTATATGACCGCTCTTTAAAAGAAAACTAAGTTAAGTAATTTGAATTTTGTACAATTTTTTCTCCTCTTTGGACACATTTCCCGCAAAGATGACTCAAGAGTGGCTAGTAATTCAGGGGTAGAAAGTATCATATGTGGCTGATCACCAACTCGATGGACAGACACTGTATGTGAGTCTCTTGTAGAAGAATGTGCGCACCGTGCAATCAATACAAACTAATGGGGAAGATTCGCCAAAGCAGCAGTAAAGAAAGCGGCCTACTCCTCATGAACACGACTCTGTCAATGGAAAACGACTTAAACTAAGACCATTTTGCACCCACCTTGTCACAATGACATTCAATATTACAGTCGGTAGGGATTTGGGGCCTTACCGTGACGTCTTAACGCGATTCAGTGTAGTACCTTAACTGACTCACTGCCATACAACTGTGCACAGTTAAGAACCTAAACTGAATCGCGTTAAGACGTCATGGTAAGGGCCCTGATTTTTTTGCCACTGTGACAAGGTACGAATACGAAATGGTACACACTAAAGGTAACACTTAAGTTCATAAATATCTGTGCAGCTGAATGTATAATAATTATGTAAACACTTACACCTTATTTTCAATGTCCTAAGGGTGTACAGATATTTTGGAAGCCTTGAAAATGCTCTTATATTTATGAATTTAACTGTAATTATTTACAGCTGTGGCATAGCGATCCGAAGTGGATCTTGGCTTCTGATATATATTATAATGACTTCTAGGCTTCTCTGTTAAGGCTAATTAGGCTCCAAATCTAATACTATTTCTGTCCAATAAAGAAATTGTAAATAAATCACATTCCTTTAGAGTACATTTAAAGGGTTTATTTAAAGCTATTGAGGAAAGAGGTTCACAATATAAAAGCATAACAAGGATTTTATGGTAATTTTAGGGTAGAGTTATTTGATTGCAAAGCAAATACAGAAATATCCCTTAAGGAACAAAGGAGTAACCCTTATCATTGCAAATCAAATTATAGAATACGAGTATTGTTGGTAAAATGATAACATAATTATATCTACCGTATTTATTACAAGATATCGGCGCATTTGTTAATGTATTACAAACAGGGACGTTTATAATACATTAACAAATGCGCAAGATATTATAAATACTTACACAAATCGATCTTAATCTCATAGTAGGCTTTCATGAGGTTTGTATTGAGGGTACTGGGAGATGACAGATAGAATAGATTACCGTATTTCGGAAATTTGCATAGCCAGTAACTTTTTCAAACGCCCCAACCAAATTCCAAACCAGAGGAAAAAACCTGTTTTTAGAAAATTACTATATCGCAATTAAATTACAGTGCGCGAGTTGGAAAAGGGGAAGATAGATGCTCTGGAAATGTGGTGCTGGAGAAAGATGCTTAGAATATCGTGGACGGAATTTCGTACCAACGTGTCCATCCTCCAAGAACTCGGCATCACGCAGCGTCTATCGGCCGTAGTACAGTCGCGCATACTGCAGTACTTTGGTCATGTCTGTAGGCGAGACGACAACTCCATTGAGCGGTTGGTGGTTCAAGGAAAAGTAGAGGGAACAAGACCAAGCGGCAGGTCACCCATGAGTTGGACCGACCAAATAAAATCAACGATAGGGAACTGCGTAACTGACTGTGCCAAACAGTCTGCCAATAGGGAGAAATGGCGGGAGATTGTGCGGAGAGCTGTATCCGCATCCGACTTTGATGCCTCAACGTCACCACAACCGCTCCGTCAGGAGCGAAACGACAAAGAAGAAGAATTAAATTAAAAAAAATGGTTTTGTGATATTTTAATTAAGTTAATTTTTAGTTTATTTATTTCTTTTTAGTTAAGTTTTAGATTATTACCTTATTAGTAACGAATAAAAGACAAAAAAAAACATAGCAAACCCGCATCTCGCTAACTCTGTTTAGCAAAGACGTCTTTACAATTGTAAAGCACAAATCAAATCATTTATTAAATGTAATCGGGCAGTGATGAATTATTACTCAAATGGTTTGTTAAATTTTGTAATTATTGTATTTAAAAAAAGTGTTTCTGACGTAGCAAGATGCTGATTACGTGAATAAAATTTGAACGATTGTTGCATGGAACTTAATTATGTTAATTATAAAGTGACGTAACTACCAATTGGTAATCGGACTTGATGCGCATGTTATTATTATAGGTATATACTCGTATATATTTTTTATGTTTCTTCCTAGGTTTAGTAATATTTTTATTTCAAATGGCAATGTATTTTTATTAGGTTATCTTGACATATTTTTTTTTGTAAAATTTTTGAAATACTGTCATATTGTTATTGTGCATGCTTAATATATAATGTAGAAATATTGACGATGCAAAGGCGATCTAGTTGATCGTACTTAAATAAATTGATTTGATTGATTGATTGATCGGGTAGCCCAGTGGTTAGGGCGTCTGCCGCGAAAGCAGGAGGTCGCTGGTTCGATCCCAGCCTGGTCACTTTTTCTTTAGTATATGACATCTCTTTCAATTTATAAAGACGTCTTTGCATATTGTGTTAAGTAATTGGGAAAGTTTTTGTTCAAGCGTGGTCTTTGGGGCGAAATTAGATGTGTATTTATCGCTTACTGCAATAACATGGGCTCCATAAAACGGTAAAAAATATGCAAATTGCCGCAGATTGGAACTGTCCGGTGGTGTCCTAAGCATGATGGATGGAAGACCTGCATTGTCCCGTCAGACGCAACCATTTTGATTATTTATGCTCTGGTTGATATAATGGAAAGTTTATCGGGACATAACAGTGACTAGTGATGGACGGGTTGTAAGTTTTCGGGTATGTTTTAAATTAAATTCCATGTGTGTTCTGGAAGTATTTTTATGGTATCCAGTATATTTCGCTTATGTTCGTAATATAACTTACGGTAATATCCAATTTTTGTCAAAATCCGTTAGTTCGTTTTTTGGTGACACTTTTGGGGCCTTATCATGACGTCATAAAAGCGATTCAGTTTAGGTTCGGTTTAGGTCGTCAACTGAATCGCGTTAAGACGTCATGGTAAGGCCTCTGAATTTAAATCCGTTAGGTAGCAGGTCGACATTGGCACCAATGCATGGGTTTTAATGGAACTTCTGTACTTGTGTATTATGAGGAGATTTAAAGGTAAAGATCACTCAGGACTGACTAACCAACGAATGAAGAGGTCCACGGGTATAGTTCTGCTCTACCGACATTAGAAATGGTGGAAATGTTAAATGGGCCGTTCTTCTTTTTACCAACAGTAAAACGCAATTTTCTTGATTTTTCGGATTTTAAATCGTGTGTATTTTAAAATGTATGATGATAACTGTAGAAAATACTTTTATAAACAATAATATTTGTTTGAATTTTATAGTTCTTTTCATGTATGACAATTTGCATATTTTATTTTTAGTAGTTTTCTAGAAAATACCGTGACAGAGTGGCACAACCACAACAAAACAGTAGACTCTTTTGTACACGCACCTGCTATTAATAGTATCTCCCGCTATGAAGGCAAAAATATGTGACCCACTCTTATGGCTGTACAAATAAGACTGTGTCTGATAGAAGATTATTTCGGGTGACTACAGAAAATGACAGACCTTATGCTTGAAGATCTTTGGGATTTAGGTAATGTTAAGAATAAAACAAAGATTTGTGTATTAATTATTGTATTTTCTTTGTTACAGGTAAGCACTGTCTACCGATTTCAATTCATGTGCATAATAAAGACGTGCGTATTGTATTTCAAGGGCACTGTGGAATTATAACATTAGGTACTGAAAATGTTTTCTAATTTAAGTTAGCCTTTAGAGTTTTTGAATTTTGGTATGTTGCCTGGGCAAGTATGAAACTGAATTTAACAGAAACAAAACAAGTTACGTTGCATGCGTAATACGTGAAAAACTGCGAAATTTTCAGACATCAAAATTAAGTTTTAGAAGTTCACATAAAAAATATTTTTTTGAGAGTAGTTGTTATGAATGAAACGTTGAAAGTATATTAATATTCTAACAATTTGAGCTACCTTGCATCACCTTAAGTCTTAGTTTTTCGAGACACGATACTTACTATATATATATATATACTACGCAGCTAGCCTAGCACAACTTTTTTTGCTTGCAAAATGCAGATTCCCTATAGATTCCAGACAACATACCAAAAATGCATCGTTGCAATGCAGTTTGTTTTTACGAATTTATGTTTATTTATTTAGCTGGCCTATTTATATGCTACCGTTTGCTACGCGCTACGCCTATCAGTGTTTTCGCGATTTGTTAATGAAAGCGGCTACGAATAGAGAACCCACCTAGCGAGTTCCGGCACTCAATGTGAATTTTAAGTACATAATAGCAGAAGTGTTGACGAAACCTATGATGGGCACTTCAAATTGAACCGTCTATTCTTGTGAATATGGTGCAATTTTAAATACGTGCGGAATGCAACTGACAGTGGCAATTTACATGTTTTCGTACGTTTCCGGCTTTGGCTGCTAGTTCCCAACCTGTCGAATGTTACCTTTACGGTTAAAATTCCTTATTCCTTTAAAAACACTCGTGGATTTTGTACTTTTTCTATGTCTTTTAACGTAAATAATTATGAATAATTTGTTACTTTTACTATGTTAAACGGGATTATTGTGGTGTAGTAGCATGCAACTTATTACTTACGCTTACGTATTATAGTGATGTTTTATTGAGAAATTTCATTTCATAAATCACACGGAATTGAATTTTTTGTCGGCGTTTATATATTTTACACGAATTAAGTTCAAATTTTGGCTCCTATACTACC
Organism: Lathronympha strigana; assembly: GCA_949128165.1. Lineage (NCBI taxonomy): Eukaryota > Metazoa > Arthropoda > Insecta > Lepidoptera > Tortricidae > Lathronympha > Lathronympha strigana. Next base: position 4,091,078 of record OX421907.1, on the reverse strand, counting down.
TAAAATTAAGATAATCGTATACTTATATTTAACGGTTCGTCATAACTACAAAATCTTTCGAAATAATTTGAGTTGTAGTATTTTTCAAAGGCTTTATAGTTAATCATTTAAATCAGTGTTATTTGTTTATTTATTTGTTTATTTATTTGTTTCTTTTATTATTATTTGTTCCATGAATATCGATTTGAGTCACAAGTATTTAAAATTAGCTGATGCACGCGACTTCGTCTGCGCAATATCTTTATCAATTGTAGCATATGTGCTGTTCTGATGTATTATATTATTGTGAAGTTTCATTAAAATCCATTCAGTAGTTTTTACGTGAAAGAGTAACAAACATCCATACTTACAAACTTTCGCGTTTATAATATTAGTAGGATTATGTTTCTCATTCGTTATACGCCTCTAACTTGTCCCAAATGACAAAGACAGAGAGAGGTGGAATGATACTAATGCTACTGCGACATAATATTGAATGCCATATATCAAGGCCTGAGTGTTGCGGTTTTTTCTGACGATCGAGAAAATAATTTACGCATACTTGGAGCGTAAATGGAAACAGGAGAGGTATTTAATTCTCGTGATTTCATGCAGGGTTAAGATAATTTTATCTCCTATGATTTTGTACACAATTATGACACATTCTTTATGGCTTATAATTGTATTCAATCATATTACCTGGTGGCGAACCGTATTTAAACCGCTATGTAGCTAAATTATGGTTTTTAACTAATAACATTGATAAACTTTTTAAAATAAACTAGGTATTTATTTCAGTTTCTTATGTAAAAAATATTACTTTGTTGTAACAAAAAATAAAAGCGGTACAAATTATTACCATAAGTGAAATAAACAGTTTTTTTCGTCTCCTGGAAAGTAGCTAAAAAATACATGGCGGTTTTTTAATCGCACCCATGTTATCTTACCAATGGACAATTTAAAACAACGTTTTTTCATACACCAAAACCTTACTTTTTCTTAAAACGCATCGTAGCAATAACATTGCCTTAAACAAATCCCAATCACATTTGATGATTTGAATTCGTTTCTTTTTAATTCTCTCAAATTCAGTGTGTGTTGACAGTGCTATTTGTTTTTTTTTGTGAGCCCCCGCCGTATAGGTATCTAAGCGATGCCCAGTAACTAAGCGAAGTTCACGAGCGCCTTTCAGATGGGTTCCTAGCATGCGTTAAGCATGTATGTGAAAAATATTAACCTCTGTTTGGTAAAATCAGCTCGGCTAGTTCGAAATGCCCGGCTTTCCGACATGTCCCTCCAGTTGGTGCCTGGCAACCCTAATCCGCTGTTAAAACAATCAATCAATCAATCAATCAGCCTATTGCAGTCCACTGCTGGACGTAGGCCTCCCCAAGGGTGCGCCACAAAGTACGGTCCTTCGTGACCCTCATCCAACCACTACCAGCTACCTTTCTCAAGTCATCGGTCCACCTGGCAGGAGGGCGTCCCACACTACGTTTGCCGCTACGTTTGTTTGTTAAAACAAAGATATGTAATATTTTCTCCCTCCATTATTGCGGTAGTGTCGTTGGATTTATGTCACCGTTATTATTTCATGCATCGCACGATTTATGTGCGGAGCTGAAACCTCGTAGACTCTGCGAGTGGGACATTCGTCAGCCTCCTGTTGAAATGGTTTGGTTGTTTTATCTTCATTTTTCTTGTATTATGGGACAATGTGCTTACCATGAGTTCTACGCACAAAACAGAGAGACTCTGTTTTGCGTGATAAATTGATAATAACTACGCGATTCGAAAGTATATGCATCTCGCTCGTTCTTAACTGGTCGGAACGAGTTGCATATACGTTAGAATTGAGCAGTCACTAACAACTCTTGGTTAAGTAAAATTCCGACGAAACGAGCAAGATGCAAACAATATCGAATCGCGCAGTCGCTACCAAGTACGATTACGTGGAACTCATGGCAAGCACACATAACGGAACTATTCTATAGGTCAATAGGATCTATCGTAATGTACCTACTATTTCAACACACTTGCTCGTAACGAGGTTCTTAACGTACCGCTTTTCGGCTCATACTCCTGGCAGACGCCTCAGTCACGGTAGATCCTATGCTTTATCCTATGGAGACCCATAGGATAAAGCGCGGTGAAGAGGGGTGTGGAACACTGACAGGATCCATTGTTAATCCGTTTTATGTGTAGCGGTTCTGTCAAGATTGTATAGTATGACGTAACTGTATCCCCGCCCTACCTCTCCTCGCGAACTTAGGGAGATGCCTCAGTAAAACCGTATACCTATAACAGCATCGTATTGTTTTAGAAAAATACTAGATTATATAATTACGAGAACTATAGTTAGTACATTATGATACAAGTGCGAAAAGGAGGAAATTTGCAATGAGTGGCGATAAAATAAAACACGACTGAAGGGAGTGTGATTTAAATCGACACAAGTACAACGTTTTACAGTAGGTACTTCTGGCCCTTTGAATTTTTGGCGTAGGCATATAAAGTGCTCACTATCACACTAGTGTTCTCTCGCTTCTGCCAGAATAGTAGTGGGAGCGAGACGGACATACTTTCGAATGCCGCACTCGCAATCGAATACAACTCATGGTAAGTACAGTCCACAACACAGCTGTGAATACAGCCAAAGTGCTAAAAATATGTAAACACGACCTGAATTCTCTGGCAATAAAGTTCTGTATACATATTTTTGGCACTTTGGCTGTATTCACAGCTGTGTTGTTGACTGTACATAAGTCGCCGATTCAGCTTTTAACTTCTCACTTACTCAAAAGCACATTCGGCAGTTCGGTTTGCAAACTTCGCGAAAGCGGCCACATCTAATTCAGTCTTTAAACGCCGAATGGTTAAAGAACATGCGATTTCATTCACCTCATACAGGGTGTAACAAAAGTACCGAGCGATACTTCAGCAGCTGATAAGGTCAATGACCATGAGTGCATGCAAGTGAAAAAAATTCTAAAATGAAAATAAAAAACACTTTTTATGGCTGATACAAAGAAAAAGTTTGTTTTCGAATTTCGACATTTTTTCCATTTGCAACGTACTCAAGGTCATTGACTTTATAAGCTGTTGAAGTATCGTTCGGTACTTTTGTTACACCCTTATAACCTAGTGATTGGAGGCGACTCTCGCGACTCCTATATCTCGGCAACCCCTTAACCGGTTCCCTTATATTTGACCTTAAAAGAATCTCATCTAACGACCTCCTTCCACGACGATCCGATCAACGATAGGTACTCTAGTTATCCTCGAACAAACATACATACAAACATGATTAGTCCATATAATTTAAACTTTCGTGAGTCAGATTGATATTAAATTGCAACGATTAACACTCACGTATTTTTATCACAATAGGCGTGATATGTTTCGACTGCATCGGGCAGTCATTGTCGGACAGACAGAGTGGTGTTGTCACCTTCGCGGCTCGGGCATCACTGCCCGAGACCGGCGTAGGTAACGGGTCGCGCCTGACGTAGCAGGCTGATTCTATCTGTCCGACCATGACTGCCCGATGCAGTCGAAACATGTCTCGCCTATTGTGATAAAAATACGTGAGTGTTAACCGTTGCAATTTAATATGAGCAGTCCAATACATGTACTAGAAGTGCTCGGAATAGCAGCTCTGCAGCAGCAGCGGTCGTAGTTTTTATAAGAGAGGGTCGGGCCCTCGTTCATGATAACCAGGACCGCTCTCTACTCGGTGCTGGTCGTGAATCAATCCACTTTATAGACGCGTAACTCTATATATTAAACATACATAAAAACGTACAAACGACGGATTGTCGTAAGAAACTGTGGGAAATGGTAGCGCACTGTGCGGTTTCAGAGGTACTTCCTCCCGCCCTCCCGGTACTTTAAAAAAGGAGTGTACAAGGTTTTAATGGGTCGGCATCGCGCCAATGACCCTGGAGTTGCAGGCGTCCATAGGCTACGTTGACCGTTTTCCATCAGGCGGGCCGTATGCTTGTTTGTCATGGTATAAAAAAAATCCTCTAGATGGAGTTTAAAATTTACACTGACAGAAGGTTCCTCACTTATCCAAGATCAAATCAGTTCTGATTGGAATTTCCGCGGAAGTGGTCAAGTCTAATTCGGCCTCTAAACGCCGAACGGCTAAACGACATCCGATTTCATTAGCCTCGACGTGGTGCGGCCGTCGGCAAATATTTGAGCGGACTATCGGTAGACGCACGCGTGTGTATTTGAATAGGCCTGTTCCGTGGAACAATCTAGAGAGAGCATTCGTGGTCACAACAGATTGGAGCAAACGAAATTATACCTACCGTCTTATTCTAGCCTTAGAATGCTTTCTACACCTAGCTGGGTAGTAGGATAGCGTCTTTCTCCTACCTTGTTGTCTAGCAGAGATCGCTTTTTAGTGTTAAGATCGCCTGTTGTCTATCGGTGTTTATATTTCAGTGCTTAATTTATATTGTTTTATTTCCTTGTTGGGGAACAATAAAAAGTATTTGTATTGTATTGTAATAATTACTGTTGTTCAATGCTTCACTAACATTGTAAATATGTACTATCGCGTTTAAAAGTGACAATTTATGATTTTTTTTGGCAATTTAGGCAATTTGTGAATTCATTGTCTATGCACTTTTAAACACCGTTGTATTTCTCTGCTTATCTTTAATCTATACCAATCAATGAACACTATAGGAATACTTACTTACTATGTCAAGATGTGAAACAGGGATAAACCAGTTGAGAACCGACAACTATTCGGAAAACCCGTTACTTATTTATACTTACACTTACCATTCATCTGTGAAACTTATTTGTCACAGCGATATCTTAGGGAGGTGGTCTATGGCCTGCTCTGAGGATTAGTTAGAGTTGAATCCGAACTTCCTTCTGTTATACTGTAAATATTGAATTTGCTCTTTATGTCCTTTGCGATGTAGGTACCTACTGGTAACAGGATATGGTGTACATACCTAAATATATAAAACAGAGGGCGATATATAATATAAACACTACTTTTCGTGGTGAATTACATAAACCATTTCCTCAGATACAAAATTATTAAAATTATAGATTACTAACAGCCAGCACAGACATGCATACGCCACCTCCGATTCCCCCTTTTCAATACGCCATTTTATTCTATAACGTATAACACTTTTGTATTTGCTTTTACTTGGCACATATATCAATTAAAACATAAAACATTTGTGCCGTACTTTACACATATAACACGAAGATTGGAATTATCCAACAAAATAAAATAGGTATTCATATGAAATGCAAAACTAGAAAATTATTCTATTTATAAAACAAAAAACGCCTGAACAATAAAACACGATATAGATATAAAACGTCTTACTCTAACCCAATAGATTTTTTCTATTATCTCAATATAACTAAATGAAATCAGGACTGTGACTTCACGAACTAAACTTCTTTGAAATCTTAAACAGACCATAGTATTACTACACTCGAGAGCAAAAGTTTCAGGTCACTAACATTTTTTTGAATTGCTCGGGATGAAATAGAGTTAGCGTATTAAGACAAAGTGGACTTTACAGACACTTTAATATCACTTAAATAAAATACATTTCATATGTAAATACAATACTCACAACTGATAGTTTATTTATTTTGTATAAAACGATAAAGTAAAAACGGCTTCCTTTTGCTTGCAAACTAAAAATTTAACATGGTGAACTTTTTAGAATAAAGTGAATATTTGAAACACTTCTTAAAAAATATTTTATGATGACAGGACAAAAACAAAAGCAAAGACCAACGATTCAACATTATATACGAGTAAATCCTAGTGACCTGTGCTCACGAGTGTAAATAATACGAACAACAACAAAAAAACTTCTCTAAATCGATGCGGTCTGTAAGACAAGAACTAGTTACCACTATTTCGCATTATCTTCAAATTCGTGCTCCCGAGGTTTCAGTTTAAAAACCACGGTACACAAAGAAAATGTGGCACGTGTTATCATTAAAACATATGCATATGCAAAATCATGACCTCAATGTCTGAATCTCTAATTTCTCTAAACATGCCTGAGGATTATTAAAACTTGTAGAACAAAACATGTTATACTTCAAAACAACCTCTTTTCAAGTCAGGTAACATTGTACGTATACTTTTCAACAACGGTATGAAGTTTAATAAATTTGCTCTTCTGCTTCAACTTTATCAGGCCAGTATCTAATATTCCTCTTCACTCGACTTCAAAGATATATGAATGGGTTTCGCCGGTTATAAGGTGCATTTTAGTCTGAAATAGTGGGACAATGAAAGATGCATATATTCATGCTTATAGATATATCTATACAGAATATGTATATCAGTGGTAGACTATTCAAATTTGCCTGCATAGGTAATAATATTAGTGTAGTAACTTACATATACAAGTAGGTCGATTCTGAATATATTGACGTATGTAGATAGTAGATAAGTGATATCTAGATCTCATTTGTATTAGCTATTAGGACTGTTTGTATTAGGGCGATTCACGAGAGCTGGCATGAATTGCTGGTCATATACGTTCGGGCATATCTGCCAATTAATGTATGGGAAATTGTATAATTTAAACTTCCGTGAGTCATACTGATATTAAATTGCAACGGTTAACAGTCATGTATTTTTATCACACGAATGTGGTGGTGATAAAAATACGTGAGTGTTAACTGTTGCAATTTAATAAAATAGTGAAGCTTTGAGTAATATAGTCAGTTGTGGATACTACCATAAGAATCTTTCAAAACTGAACCATATTAATAACCCATAGTTACCTTTAACCTGAAGAGCGTTGGTGGCCCAGGGATGTAGATGTAGATGTAGATGTAGTGTAGGGACGCCCGGCCGGACACAGGCGGGCTATCGAACACTTCTCGCGTTCATTCAGCCCAATTCCCTGGAGTTTTGAGCTGCAGGTTACTGTCCCGGCTGCCTTCCCATACTACATTCTTCCTCAAATCTTCTCGTTTTCCTGCAGAACAGAAGGACATCTTTAAGTTTGACATCCTTTAGTTCGGTATCCTGCAGTGTATCTTTGCCGAATATACTATATCGTGCAGCCGCATACATAGTACATTCTGCTAACACATGCTTGCTGGTTTCCTCCCTACCGCAGTGCGGACAGGATGGATCCCTGCTAATACCTAAGATATTTAGATGTCTATTCAGTGTGTTGTGGCCAGTAATGATACCGGTCACCATTCTTAGATTTCTCTTACCTAGCTTTAGAAGATACCTGGTTCTCCTGTGGCTTATACCTTCGATCATCATCTTGGATTGCCTGCAGCTTGGTTCTTCTTTCCACGTTTTATCCGCTTCTCTCTCTAATAGTCTGTTTATTACTCCCTTTGTTACTTCCGCTGATATTGGTAGGACTGGTTCTGGGCCTATGTGTTCCATCGCCGCTCCTTCCCTTGCCAGCTCATCTGCCTTTTCGTTCCCAGTGACTCCTTGATGACCCGGTACCCAGGCCACTGTTACTTTCCTGTCTGCTGCTATCCTGTTCAACTCCCTTTTGCATTCTTTCACCAATGAGGAGGTAACCGATGTCTTGTTAAGTGCTTTTAACGTTGCCTGGCTGTCCGTGTAGATTACTACCGGTTCGGCCTTTTGTCCGTTTTCTTTGATGATTTGTGCGCATCTCGTTACTGCACTTACTTCTGCTTGAAACACACTAGCAAATCTGCCTAGTGGTATTGATATCTTTTTTTCCATCTTGGGTATGACTATTCCTGCTCCTGCGAGTTGAGTCGTGCTCATTCTCGAGCCATCCGTAAAGCAAACTGTCGTCGGGTTTACGATTTGAACTTTCCAGTTTGCTCTTTCTCCTATATGTATTCTGTATTTCTTGTCAAATATCTCCTCCCTTTTTATCAGATCATTGTTTGCTATCAGCATGTCCATGTTGACCAGCGCTTCTTTTTGAATCTTCGCGTGACCTTTATCCCCACAGTTTCCTCTCCATTCCTGACATGCTGTCATTCTATACCATTGCTCTGTGGCTCTTCTTTTCACCTCAGTGTGCAGCTGTTTCATTCCTAGCATTATCTCCATCGCATGAGTCGGGGTCGTTCTCATAGCCCCCGTGATCATCAGGCATGCTAGTCTCTGTACTTTGCTTAGGTCCTTCTGGTATTCTTTGATATGGGTTCTGTGCCACCACACTATGGCCCCGTATAACACTCTCGGGAGGATTATTGCCTTGTAGATCCATTCAATCATACCAGGTTTCAGCCCCCACGTTCTTCCCACTGCCCTTTTGCATTGGTACAGTGTTCTGATTGCTTTGTTAGTTTGCTCCTTTATGTGGGTCTTATATCTGAGTGTCCTGTCTAGAGTTACCCCCAGATATTTTGTTTCATTCACCATCTCTAGCTCTTCGTTATTTATCTTTATTGGTCTCATTGCCTCTTTTTTCCTCTTGGTCGTGAAGAGTACGAGTTTTGTCTTCTTTGGGTTTAGTTTTAGCCCTCTCTCATTACACCAGTCTGATACCTGTTTCAGGCCTCTTACCATTATGTCCCTTATTGTACTTAGTACCGTTCCTCTTACTAGCATCACCCCATCATCTGAGTATGCTTGCAGGTACACACCTCCTCCGTTTACTTTTTTCAACATTGAGTCCAATAGTAGACACCACATCAGGGGTGATAAACATCCACCCTGAGGAAATCCTCTCCTTGGACTAATTGTCTTCGATACACCTCCCAATTCTGCCCTTATGGACCTTTCCCTAAGCATTCTTCCAATCCATTTCGCAATCATCGGGTGTACTCCTTCCCTGTCTAAGCTCTTTTCCACCACAGCATGAGTATCGAATGCTCCCTCCACATCAAAGAAGCACCCTAGTGCATATTGCTTAGTGTCCAGGGCTCTCTCTACCCTTACCGTTAGGTTGTGTAGAGCTGTCTCTGTTGACTTCCCCGCTATATACGCGTGCTGATTTTCATGGAGTGGGTTTCTGCCTGCTTCCATCTTCTCCCTTATGGATCTGTCTATTATTTTCTCCAGCGTTTTGAGTACAAAAAAAAAAAAAAAAAAAAAAAAGCTCAGGGATGACCTGAGACTTTCAATCTGAAAGTCTCGGGTTTAAATTCAGCCGGCTCGTATTTTTTGGAATTTATGTACGAAATATAATTTAATATCTACCAATCGCTTTCCAGTAAAGGAAAACATCGTGAGGAAAGGAAAAGGAAAATATTTATAATATCAATTTAATAATATATATTACATAAATATATATCTACGATACTACCTAAATACATAGCAGTAACAAATATTTGTGATGAACACACAAATAAATGCCCTGACCAGGATTCGAACCCGGGACCTCCTGCTTCGTAAGGGGTCACTACTGACTAGGCTAGGAGGCCGTTAAATTTATATGCGGAGTAAGTTAGTATTTTATCGACTGTATAGTTTACAAACGAATAAGGCATTCACGTTATACAAGTTCAGCGTTTTAAATATTAATTATAACGTAAGTGACCATGTTAGCTTAAAATCGTATAAAGTTCAGCAAAGTTAAGATAAAATAAGATATAATTGAAAAAAGTCGGTCTGCAAATATTGAAGGCGTCATTCCGGAAACCGTCGATCCGTATAAGTTCCGCGAGCCGTAATAAGTCTGCGTCAACTTTACTGGGCTTCCTTAACCCCTCGTTGGCGGTGACAGCCCGGAGTTACGGCCGCCCGGAACTTCGATTTCGGAATTTTTCGACTTTTTATAAGGGACGTAGATATAAAATACGGCAAGTTGCTAAATAGGCTGGAGGGTAGGTACCCTTGTATGGTACGGAGGCAGTATAGAAATAGGCTGCCTCAGTGTTGTTTTCGTCTAATAAGGTTGGATATTCCTAGATTTTTTACCTTCCTTGTTGATACTTGAATATATAAAGCAGTCCGTTATATAGTGACTAATAGGCGAATACGCGAAGACTAAAATGACCCCTAAACATAACATAACTCACAAGTCGATTTTTTTTAAATTACCTATTAGAGTACACTTTAGACTAATCGAGAAAAATATTGTCTAACTGTTTTAGATAAAGCTTTGGGTAAAATATAGGTATTTGTTACCGACGCGTGTAAAATCAAGGAAAGATTATGCAAGTCATATTTTCTATCTTTATATTATTGGATTAAACTATTTGAATGTCACCTGTCATTTTATAACAAATTTGTCGAAAGCTTTCTTGAAGCGAGAAAAACCTACATATTTTCTCCAAAAAAATACTTAAGTACATCCAAGTACCTGAAATGTGTTAAAAAATTATGTAGATAACGAATAGGTTCCATGTCTAACGTATTCATCAATAGTTTCAATTTATATGAAGAATTCAACTTTTAAGGTCTTCTGTGAACTTCAATAAAAATCTAGAAATTTTCAAGTTGGTACATTTTGTTCATTAGTATTATAGAAATGCATACACCGAAATTATAAGAAATACATCAATAGCTCTAAATTTTATGATCTTATCAGTTCGCATCATAATTCGAACTCGAAGAGATTTGAGCGGGATAGTCTATCGCGCTACGGCCCGTGCTGTGCGACCAATCACATCACGATTACGCAACGCGTTTCTTACATTTCGTTTGTGCTACGTATTAAATTATGATCTGTAATGTAAATATTAATTTGTTAATTTTAAATTGTAATCCATATTGGTATCTAAAGAAAAAATTGTTTTCTTCTTTAAATAAAATATTAAATGCACGCGTAGTATAAAATTATTTATTCAAATACTGTTTAATCACTATTTCTAAAGAAACCTCATTTAGACCGATATTAGACAGACGATGTGTCCTTTCAAAGGGTACGCAGTGAAAGACTTATATTTTTTTAAACATAGGAGTCGTAAAAGACTTCGATTTTATTTTGACAAAAAGTGAGATATTCATAAGTAAATTTAAAAAACTTAGTTTTTGTACCAGAAGTAACTACTTGGTCAATTTTCGATGGTTGTTGTGCTATAATGACACTTACTTTATACGGAGGAAAATGAAATTTTTTTTCTAAAATCAAAAATGGCTGACTTATTTGACCTGAAAGATAAACAATTTTAATTCAAAGATTCAAAGTATTTCTTCAGTATTTATCAGTTAGAATGGTTAAGTCCAGTGCATTCAACCTGCATGCAGGCGTGCAAATATTTCGAATAGCGTGCAGTATTTACAGTACTATACAAATATATTAACCTTTTATGTCTTAATAATTATATCTAAAATTATAAAAAATATGTCAAGATAGATAAAAATGCATGAAACAATGTGTAAATTATGAACAAAACCCAAAAATAAAAATAAAAAACAAAAAACAATTGTGGTAGGTAATGAATGCAAATGTCAATAAAAATTCAATATTAATAATAATTAAAATAAATATGTCAGCTATATTCTAAATATTCTTTAACACGTCTAAAAGCCAAGAAGGCAATTTATTCTAAAATCTATTGCCTTGCAGGAATTTTATGTCAACAGGTAATTTATTATAAATAATTATACACATATTAAAAGCATTCTTATCATAAATCATTTTATGAGCACGTGGCTTGTATAATAAATCCATAATGTTTTGTCGGGTCTGTCTGTTATTCATAATTACACCTCGCATTTTGAATGAAGTTTGGTGGTTGTTTACAAAAATGCATATATCCCTTATGTACAAACACGGTAATGGCAAAATATGCCATTGTTTAAATAGGGGGACACATGGTGTTTGGTGGTTTAGGTCTTGCACCCGGCAGGAGCAGCTCCCGCCTTAGTCTACGATGGTTTTTTTTATCCGTCCAAATAAGATAACTTCACAGCTGGCTGTTGGTTGTCACTTTAGACAGCGAGCGAGCGAAGCGAGCGAGCAAATCCTCCGGGGCAGAACCGACACGGATTTGGTTAGGTTAGAAGACTAAGGCGAGAGCTTCGCTTCCCTTATTAAAAATAAATAACCTGGAAGTCTAAGGCGGGAGCGAAGCTCTGCCCGGGAAGGTCTTGCTCGCTCGCTGTCAAAATCATACCATCAAAAATATTACCAAGACATAAAATTGCTCATCTTTTGGGTCAAATCAGTCGGTCATTTTTTATTTTAGAAAGAAACTGTCCTTACAAAACATGCTTATTTTAGCGTGTTCTACAAGATTCTACCATAAAATGTAGGTGTCATCATAGCACGATACCCATCGTTTTTTTTTGTAATAGCCTGTTTTTGTGTCCCACTGCTGGGCAAAGGCCTCCCCTCTCCTTATCCAATCCTCCCTGTGCTGGGCAAGATCCCACCAATACCGCTGAAACACATCCAAGTCGTCCCGCCATCTCTTTCTCGGTCTGCCTCTGCCACGACTATACCGGGGATGCCAGCTAGAAAATTTGACTGTCGTAAAATATCTTCTATCTTTCGAGTCAAATAGGGTAGACTGGGGACGATTAAAACAATTTGCCTTTAACCGTCTGTGACCGTCATATTTTTATGAGTTGAAAGATGTCCGCACAAAAACTTCATGGTTAGTTATCCTAAATAAAATATATTTGGATGGTCTATAATGCATAGTTTTTGACAATGACGTAATAAAGAAAATAGGGCAATGTGGTTCAATTGACCCCACATGACTGTCAATTGAAACACTATGTGAGGTCAATTGAAACACTCAAATATCTTCGGCACAATTAAAGTACTTATATTTGTTTTTATCTTTTTCATAACTTCCTCTGCATACAATGAGCTCATCAGAAGTTCGCAAGCATTACATAAACATTTCTCAATTTATGAGCATCTGAAAAAAAACGATAAAAATACTTGAACAAAAAAATATAGCTCTTTTAGTCTTCTTTGTCGCTGCTACATTATACAGTTACCTAAAACAAAGTAATTTTAATGCAATTATAAGATATAACTTTAAACAATCGCAGAAATAAGCATAATTATGTTTCATACAAAAGTGCTTGTTTCACCTATAACAATGTTTCAATCATAACCATTCCCACACAATTCGAGACAACGAGTGATGCAGACATCGGGATGTATACTTACTTAAACATGTATACCAAATAAAAAAAAATGTTCCGTAACTCTGATTTGAATTTTAGTAGTAGGCGACCTCGTTAATCAGTTGTTGCTAATAGTACGAGTACATTGTGCACCTAGGGCGGTAAGAAGGGCATTACTTACGAGGGTCTATTGAAGCCCGACGCCGTAGGCGGAGGGCTTTAAATGACCCGAGTTAGTAATGCCCTTACTGCCCGTGGTACACACAATGTTTTTCATCACATTTGCGAGGAAAAAAATAAACTCTATACAGGTAAAGAAACAATAATGATAAGCGGTAGTGTAGTTGCACAGTCCACAGTACTCCGGAGTGACTACGTGCTGCGAGCGCGTGGGGGGCAGGTCCTCCGCGAGCTCCGGGCGGGCGGTAAAGTAGTATGAGAATCCTTTAAAACCATGGGAATAATACAGCTCTTCAAGTGTAAGTATGCTTGCATATAATATCACCATTTACGAGCAGGTGTGATGAAAAATGTATTAATATGTTTGACATATGTGTTATTATATGTCAAAAATATCAAATCAACATATAAAACATTCTGTAACAAGTGTTGCTATATGGCGATATACCAAAATAAAATAACATATTATGTTTTTTATGTGACATATAACAAAGTAGTTGTGCTCACCGCATCAAAATCAGTTTAGCCGAACGCGAGATAATCGTGTACAAAACAAACATAAATACAAACATACGGGTCAAACTGAGAACCTCGTTTTTATGAAGTCACATATTCTCAAAAAATCAGTATAAAAAACATCGAATATCTATAATTTAACAACTCACGGTCAAAAACTACACACGTGAATAATATTGTCTTCTCTTACCGCGATTTTATTCATTGAAATTAAACACTGAAGAGAAGAGAAGAACGGATTAATCGCGTTTATTAACACCACGATCCTACGTTACGAGTACAAGTGAATTTGAAAAATGAAAGAACAAACTTGTGCATCGGATACAGAATCTTATATTATATTATATTCTTATATTATTTATTATTTTTTTCGATATTTGTTCCTGAGTCATGGATGTTTTCTATGTATTTATGTATTTGTATATTATATATATCGTTGTCTGAGTACCCGTAACACAAGCCTTATTGAGCTTACTGCGGGACTTAGTCAATTTGTGTAAGAATGTCCTGTAATATTTATTTATTTATTATTTATTTATTTATTTATATTTCGAAGTTGGTTACTTTTGGGGACGATTAACACGCGAGGACGATTGAAACGTTTCAATTTGTTTCTGTCGTCCACACACCACATTTTTCAGTTCAAAGTCAAATATTATATATATAAAGACTCGAACGCTGATCAACGGCTGTTAAAAACATTCGTTTATTCTTAAATATAACACCTACATAATTTAATTCGTCAAACTACAAGAGTGAACGAAGTTATAAGAAAATATACGAAAACACAAATACTTATTTTACACCGCGTAAACCTGTTTTGGCTCGTGGATACTCCCGTAACGCACCGGCGCTCGAGTGGTACTGGCCAAGTATTCAAACATGGCTGGTCATGTTTTCAGAGTGATGCGTCAGACGCGTAGGTATTATAGTTTTCGAAAAATTTGAATAGTTTCAATTGTCCCCTTTCTACCCTAAATCGGCCATTTTTGATTTTAGAAAAAAAAACTTCAAACAAAACATGCTTATTTTAGCGTGTTCTACACGATACTAACATAAAAAGTAGGTGTTATCATAGCAAACCAACCATCGAAAATTTAACTAAGATCTAAAATTGTTCATCTTTGGGGTCAAATAAGTCGGCCATTTTTTATTTTAGAAAAAAAAACTGTCCATACAAAACATGCTTATTTCAGCGTGCTCTACGCAATACTAACATAAAAAGTAGGTGTCATCATAGCACAACAACCATCGAAAATTTTACTAAGATCTAAAACTGTTTATCTTTGGGGTCAAATAAGTCGGCCATTTTTTATTTTAGAAAAAAACTGTCCATACAAAACATGCTTATTTTAGCGTGCTCTACACGATACTAACATAAAAAATAGGTGTCATCATAGCACAACAACCATCGCAAAATTTTACTAAGATCTAAAATTGTTCATCTTTGGGGTCAAATAAGTCGGCCATTTTTTATTTTAGAAAAAAACTGTTCATACAAAACATGCTTATTTTAGCGTGCTCTACACGATACTAACATAAAAAGTAGGTGTCATCATAGCACAACAACCATCGAAAATTTTACTAAGATCTAAAATTGTTCATCTTTGGGGTCAAATAAAACGGCCATTTTTTATTTTAGAAAAAAACTGTCCATACAAAACATGCTTATTTTAGCGTGCTCTACACGATACTAACATAAAAAGTAGGTGTCATCATAGCACAACAACCATCGCAAAATTTTACTAAGATCTAAAATTGTTCATCTTTGGGGTCAAATAAGTCGGCCATTTTTTATTTTAGAAAAAAACTGTTCATACAAAACATGCTTATTTTAGCGTGCTCTACACGATACTAACATAAAAAGTAGGTGTCATCATAGCACAACAACCATCGAAAATTTTACTAAGATCTAAAATTGTTCATCTTTGGGGTCAAATAAAACGGCCATTTTTTATTTTAGAAAAAAACTGTCCATACAAAACATGCTTATTTTAGCGTGCTCTACACGATACTAACATAAAAAGTAGGTGTTATCATAGCACACCAACCATCGAAAATTTAACTAAGATCTAAAATTGTTCATCTTTGGGGTCAAATAAGTCGGCCATTTTTTATTTTAGAAAAAAACGGTCCCTACAAAACATGCTTATTTTAGCGTGTTCTATACGATACTAACATAAAAAGTAGGTGTCATCATAGCACAACAACCATCGAAAATTTGACTTAAGTCCAGCGCACTAATTCTGGTAAAAAAACTAAGTTTTTGTTAAATTTACCTATGTATGAATATCGCACTTTTCGTCACAAAATTTTAAGTCTTTTACAACTCCATGTTTTTTGCACTTTCGGCAAAAAAACATCTAAGTCTTTTTCACTGACATCGACCCAGACGTGCTAGTCAATTAGTGCCAACCCGTCGTACCTACTTGCGTATTTTTTGCATTCAAATAGTCTTCCCACCCTCCCACCGCAAAAAATAAATACGCAAACAGATATACAAGCCACCACCAATAATATAAACCTCGACACGTGTTTAATTGTACAATCGAGTTCATAAATATATGATCATTTTCAATGCTTCAAAAATATTAGGACCCTGACAATAACGTGTAACCGCCTTATTCATAAAAACTTAACAGACCCATATTATCACACGACATTGACATTTTGATATAACTATCTTGCGTAAACACTCAGTTGTAGTCATATTATCGACATCATTGTTATGTTATTTGTTGTTATTGACAGACAAGTGAGACAAGGTGCAAATACAACGACCTACCGATGTACGTACCGATTCACCGAGAGGCAAAGGCGCCTGGCGCGCCGGCTGTGATGTGATTGGTCAAACCGCCCCCGTGCCGCGCGAAACACACGCGATATTAATTCCCGCGCGTAGCTTCGAGCATTTGAATTACGCCTAGAATTGATAAGATAATAAAAGTTGAATCTTTCGATGAAATCCTTAGATTTTCCGTATACATACTATTTAAATGATTTTGAACTAATGACCTTGACTTGAAAATTATGAGATTTTTTTTATGGCTAGGAGAATTTTTTTTAAATTCTAGTGCCTACATAAATTTAAGCTATTGATGAATGTGTTAGAAATGGGCTCTAATAGTTATCTTTAATAATATTAAATGCATTTCAGTTACCATAAAGCACTTGCGTAATGTTTTCGAAGAGTAATTTTTTTTTTTAAGTTTTCATATTATATTGAAATAAGCTCTGGTCAAATATGTTATTAAATGATAGGCGACGTTCAAATAGTTAAATACGATTATCTGAAGAAAAAATTTTCCTCTTGTATATTTTTTCCTTAGATTTAAAAGGTTGGTAACGAATTTTTTTTTAATTCCTAAAGCAATATCAAAATCTGTTATCTTTTTTTTTTTACGCTTTGTTCTAAGAGTATTCTAACCGTCGACAAATAATATCGCTCTTGGGAGTTGTAAAATTTTATTTCCTTTACGTACCGTACTATAAAGACCAACACACGGCCTAATCCGTTAGATTTGGGACTTTGCAATTTGGAATATAATTATGTTTCACTGAGATAATTTTTACTGAGAAAGGATTTTTAGTCATTCAAGCCCTAAAGGGATGGAAAAGAGGTTGTAAGTTTTAATTACTTATTAGGACATAAGAGTTGGGTAAATCGCCAGTGATTGGCTACCCTTTAGTAACTGACCACTTGATACAAAAAAAATATTTTATTGACCTATCTAGAATTCACTTTTGTATGAGGTGGCCAATTATTAGAGGGCGGCCAGACACACATATATATATATATATGGGTATACATTATCGATGCCGTGAAGCAAAGACGTAGTAATCCACAGTACTTGCATTTAGTTGTGGGTTAATACGTGTTTGCTTTCCGGCGGCGCCATGTTTTATTGGTTTTTTATAAACACAAATATAAGCCCTTAAACATTTCAATTAAGTACATTAAAAATAGCAAAGTAATTACTAATATATTAACACATGATACTTTACTTTAAAACATTAACTTTAAAAAGAAATATATTTTCATATAATTTTTTGTATTCATTAAAGTTTTGAAGAAAATGTTGATGTTTTGATGTGACTATTATTTAAAAGACTCAGTTCTTTGGCAAAACAATAGTAAATTGTAAAATAAGCTCACACAAAATATAAAATAACTTATTGGTATTGATGTTTAATTACGTTGGACCGTAGTTGTAGTACTGGACTATAGTTGGGTGGTTTTACGGTACTATCATCTTTTAAAATATCAGTTACTAATTTACTAGTACCATATATTAGGTATACAACCTATCTCTGGCCATTTCTGGTGCAAAAGTATCTAGTAATCAGAATAATGCTTTTTTCCGGTCACGCACGGAGCAAACTTACACCTAAATAACAAGATTTAATTACAGAACATCCCAAAAATATCCCTTTCTGCTCTTGGCCGAAATGGGCCCATTTCAGAACCATTTCGGGTAGTACATAAAGAGGCCATACTAGGACGGCCAACCCTCACCCATAAACCTTGGGATACACGTTTACTCTTGTTTTACAGATTTTACGATGAGTAAGAAGCCTTTTAACCGATTTCAACACGAGTAATTTTTGGTTGCTGATTCGAAATGCTGACGTTTATTTGTAATGAAACCATCTCAGGGAAACCTTGAAATAATTTTAGATTGCCACATTGTTAAAGATTCTGAAATTCTAAGAGAAAAATAATAAGTCTCATTGACTTATTTCAGTCCAGTGAACGCAGATAATTTCAGTCCGATTCAAAGTAGATTTTTCTAGAAATTGCACAATTTTTAAGGAGGTTTTTATGTATACTCCCAGATTTCTCGAAGGTGACTGGGCTGATTCGTTTTTTTTCTTTGAATAGGTTCACACAGTTTACTCTTAAGTTATTCAGTAAGCTAGTACCTAGAGTGGAACCTCGGTAACTCTAACCTCGATAACACGAAACACGAAACCCTCTTTATTCCTTTTCCTTCAAAGCCCAAACCTATATCTTCTTTTTCAGCGTGTGTTCGTCCACCGTTTTTCTCTCTATTTTGAGCCGCTTTTAGTGTCTAGCACCCAGACTGGTCCTGCCGTCTCCTTTATGTCATCGAACCATCGGGCAGGAGGTCTGCCTACACAAACACAAAACCTATATAACTCGAAATGTTTAACCTACTTAAGACGAAGGATCCAAAAATTACCTTCAAAGACGTTGAAGTACAAATTTGACCTCCATAACTCGGAAAATAAAACTCGATCTCTATAACAAGTAGAAACCTATGCATTGTTTTGTCACCTCTATAAGTCCAATTTATTTTGCTAATGTCTTCTCGAACAATTCATAGGCTGTACTTTACGCATTTGTATAATTACATCTCTATGCGCCACTTGCTCCACCCCGGGGTTAGCCACATAACCCGGAATCAAGCGTTTCTTTGTATGGAATTTAACACATTAAATCCGGATGAGTAGCTAACCCTGGGTGATGCAAGTGGCCCTAAGTAATATGTATGATTGATTGGTTTTACCTCTGAAACTCGAAACCTCTTAAAGATGAGCAAACACTAATAAAACCTCTATAAATCGAAACCTTTATACGCCAAAAACTCGATAGTTTAACACGAACTTTTTCATTTCTCTTGAGGTTATGATATCGAGGTTCCACAGTAATACGATGTGAAATCTCAAAGCATGCTTGGAACTAACTGTATCGTAGAAGTAATTTTGAGCTGTAGGATAAGCAGAACGCACCTTCGAAGTTTAAAATAAGAAAGCATTGCATATACATAAGAAGTTTTTGACCCTGGCTGCCGTGGTCGCAAAAGCAGGAGGTCGCTGGTTCGATTTCAGCCCTGACCACTGGGGGCCTTGATCACTTTTTCTGTAATATATGAGATCTCTTTCAATTTATAATTTATTTATAGTAGTGTGACTACTCAAAAACATGAATCCGAAACATTTATTAAAAATAATAAACGATTTCATTCGTGCTCTAAAAAGTTTTAACTATGTGACTAAGGTTGCATTTTTCATTTCTATACATAATTTACTTTTTCATTGACATATTTCGCAAACATGCTGTAACCCGAGAAATATTTTTGTTCTACTTTGAGCCTATATTATTTTTATAATAAACTCTGAAGTCTCCTAAGTAATAAGAAAGAAGTGTGTTTAAGGCTTTTGGCTCCGGGCGGTGGCCAGGGACGGCCGCGATGTTATATAAGAATAGAACAGAAAATTACAAGAGTAAAGAAAACACAAAAAGTTCGTTAGGCCCGGGACCTGAGTGTAATAAGGGCTAAATCTCTGACTACGTAAATATACTTAGAATATTCTTTAGAGGTCGAATCAAGGATACGCTCAATGCTGGAATAACGTTAAAGCTCCTGCAAAAAACGAGTAGGTAATATATTTTTGCTCGTTTTGTTGTTTAAACAATTATTGCCTTATTTTATTTGATCAATACTTATGGGTAAGTTTCGTCTTCTACACCCCGATTCGCCGATTTGAAAAAAAAAATATATTTTTTACGACAATTTCACGAAATTAAACGATTTGGAACGCGATTCAGCTTAAGTTCAGTTTAGGCTCAGTTGTATGGAAGCGCCTCAGTTTAGGTTGTCAACAGATTTTTTTATACCACAATGATGGCAAACAAGCATACGGCCCGTCTGATGGAAAGCGGTCACCGTAGCCTACAACTCCAGGGGCACCACGGACACCTGCAACTCCAGGGGCGGGTCACATGCGCGTTGCCGACCCATTAAAATCTTGTACACACCTTGTTTGTAGAACTCCATACTGTAGGTAAAGTCGCCATCAGATATATCGGCGCGTCCGAGGCGTGCAAAATATCTGAACAAGCACTCTAACGCCTTGACAATAGAGGCGTGTTCAGATATTTGTGAACACCTCGGACGCTCCGATATATCTGATGGCGACTGTACTACGCTGTTAAAACCTCTCGCAATGCTCACGGGCACCGTGTATATTGATTTAATAGATACGACACTATGATGTTGCCACTTTTTAATTTCTACTATATTTTGCCAAGCTATATTATACCGGGTGGTAAACTCGCGCCGTCAGAAATCACCTTTAAGTACATCGACGTTGAAAAGTTTCTACCCCTAGTGAACTACCGTTTATGTGCTCCATAAGTCATGACGTACTCATAAGACTTCGCATGACTAGTAGTTAAGTCGTGCGTAGACTTCCCCTCCTATACAGCAATAATTCAACAAAAACGCTTGTATTGCCAACCGCTTTTAATAAAGTCATCATAAATCTTTCACAAGACGTGTACTAAGCCACAGAGCAGTAATTTCAAGTCCATTCCCAGTTCCATGCTTCTCTCAGCGTACATTTTTTTTACTCAAGAGGAATAAAGCAATAGAAAAGATTTATAGTGGATTTAAATCATGAGCCGTCAGAGTATGCATAACTGCATTATTTAGCGAGGAAAAATTGCATTTGCATAATACGTAATTTGCGAATTGCGCTTTTTTTCAGATGCAAAAATTATCTTTGCTCAGCATAAAGTAAAGAAGTAGTTTGTCCAGTTTGTAAGTGTAATATTTTTTAGTCGGGTGTGACGCTAAATCTTAAAATGACTTTAAAAGTAAAACTTATTTTAATAGTTACGAAAGTTTTACACACTACCTACAACACAAGTATCACATTAAAATGCACTCATCAACTCTAAGGTTAGCTGGAAGAGATCCCTTACAGGGATAACTTCGCCTTTGTACTTCAATTCTTTTCAGTTGTTTTGTGATTTATTTTGTGTACAATAAAGTGCTTACTACACTACTACTACTAAAATGATATTAAATCAGATGACTTCAATCCTCACCATTTAGATGGTCTCAACTGTGCGTTTCTCCCGAAACTTCCCGCCTCGCACAGCTAAACTGTGGAACGAACTGTCGCCAGTGATATTTTCAGACCGATACGACCTTCAAACATTCAAGAAAATAGCGTAACCTTAAAGGCTGGCAACGCACTTGCAATACCTCTAGTGTTGTGAGTGTCGATGGACGGCGATAATCGCTTACGATCAGGCGATTCGTCTGCTCGTTTGCCTATTTCATAAAAAAATACTAAAATAAGGAATCGACAGCCATTATACATTGTCTCTGTTATTTCACGTCAATTTTTTCCCCACTTTTTCCTCGTCAAAACAATTTAATTTCCTTCAGCACATCAACTGTTATGACATAATATTTTGTTTCGTATTATTTATTTGTTTCATTCCTCTCGCCGTTTGGAGAGAGGTGAATGTAATGAGAGCACATTGGCTTGGGTTTTAAGTAAAAGGTACAATGTTTGTCTTTTGTCGCTTGTTCCTAAGGTTCATAAACGAATCTTACTGACATTAGCGCTTTACCGGCAACTGACAAAGTGGTACCGTTTCCTAAAAAAAAACCGGATAAGTAAGTGCAAGTCAGACTCGCCCACCGAGGGTTCCGCACAAAGGATGCTCCCCCATTTATGAATTTAGGTACTCAAAAATACTGGTGGCACGGAACCCTCAGTGTGCGGCAATAATACGATTTCCGGGCTTTTTTCTGTACTTGTGCTACAAGCTCTTGCTTTTTGCCAATTTTTGTCATTTTAGGTCAACGAGAAGTACCATGTACATTTCGATTCCCATAGTAATTGTATGGGAAATGCGATATTATAAACGGCCGTTTATTTTGATTGCGTTGACGTAGAGGTTTGGTTTTTTCACAGCTTCAAGGGATCGCAGTCCTTGTAAGACTATGTATGTGGTATTAATTTTAACTTGCTACCTCTACACTTTCCTGAGATAAGGGCCTTGACAGACAAACGGACGGACGGACGGACAACAAAGTGATCCTATAAGGGTTCCCTTTCTTCCTTTTGAGGTACGGAACCCTAAAAATCACATATCAAGGCCGCATAAATATGTGACACGCTCTTACAAATAAGATTGTGTCAGATACTTATGCGCGATTCGTTATGTGACACATTTATTTAATCGTATGGCGAATTTACACATTGTAGGCAATTCATTATAAGTCGACATCCAGGTCGCGCAACCAGTCGATCGCGTCAGATGTCAGGATGTGACACATTATTGCCGCTGATTGTACACACGCACACATAAGAATAGTAGACCTTGCTAGACGGTACTGGCATTGGCCAAAGGTCCTAAGCGCCGTTGGAGTCTCAGGTCCTAAGCGCCGTTGGAATTTCAGGTGCTTAGGACCTTTGTGCCAATACCCGCTATTTTGAAAATTTCCGAAAACTAAATCGACCAAAAACAAAACGAACATGCTTACAAAATTTAACAAGAATTGTTTGATATATGCGACCTGTAGAGGAGAGCAAATGGACACACGAAAGCATTTTCGCTCGAGCTGAAACAGACGCTTTGGTCGCTCGGTTATCATCCAAACCTTTCTTTAACAATCGAACCCAATACTATTTCAATACGGATAGACGGGCTTAACTTAGATTATCACTAGTGTATCAAATGTCTGAGTAGTTTCTGCGTTTGCCGAGTAAATTGTGGACTGAGACTGAGATGCTTAGCTACAGCTAACAATCTTCAACTTGATACAATCAAAGGTTTATAGAAACCAGGCATAGATTAAACATTACAGAGACACCATTATTAGATAAACGCTATATAGTTGCCGGCCACATACGTAGGCCAGATATAACGGCTTCGTAAAAACCTACTATACCGATTAGTAAACAATACATGCTATGTTAACAGGGGCCTAACTGCTGCGTTACATTGCGCTGCACTGCGCTGCATTTTGCCCTAGAAAACCGCAATTATAAATTCTCACAAATATCTGATCAAGCACTCTTACGCCTTGATGAAACTGCCGTGTCACGCCTATATCGTGTAACTTGTTAAATATAGTTTTTAATAAAATCGACTGAATTCTGCTCCGTGCGTACCTGCATAAAAGATACAAGCAATAATATTTGAGTAAGTACGAGTAAAGGCAATGAAAATAATACACTACATTTAGACTTGTTATGCATATATCATGTAACTCAAGCTACAGTACATAGGTATGATACCGCAAACACAGGCGTGTGCAGATATTTCTGATTACGATGGCAGCTTATATTTTATGGCGACTTTACACACGGACATATAAGACCGCTAAATTCAGTGTATCATCCAGACCTCTTCTCCCACAATCGAACATAATACTATTTCAATACGGATAGACGGGCTTAACTAAGATTTTGCCACTAGTGTATCGAATTTCTGAGTAGTTTCGGCGTTTGCTGAGTAAATTGTGGACTGAGATGCTTTGGAGGGTTTATAAAGATACGATGCCACAGATTAAAATATTATAGGAGATAGATATACCATGATTTCGGTGCGGGCCGCAAATATTCCGATTTTTTGTAACTGCTCATTAAAAATTTTAAGTAGGTACATGTATAATATGGTCATGCATGTGTAGTAACGAAATATGTTTATTTATTTATTTAAACTTTATTGCACAATGAAATTAATGTACAAATGGCGGACTTAATGCCTTAAGACAACCATCGGGCTGATCGGGCTAAACTGAACCAATTAGTTTGGTGCAGGATAGAAGAAAAAAGATATGATAACTAGATAAAAACATGTCAAACATAGGTAATTAATAATAAAATTTATGTTTACCTGCACATATATAAATACACCTATATACAAATACATATATACCTAATATAAGTGTACCTAGAGCGAAACATTACGCACACACTTAATGACGAATACTTTTAAATAAATGCTTACACAAGTTACTTTTAAACGAATATTTACTTTGAGCTTGTGTGATAGGTAGAGGGAGAGCATTTCACAGCCGAATGAGTTAAGTTAAAGTAAGTTGCACTTATTAATACAGAATATATACAGTAAGTTACAAGCTATTTTGTTTTGTACTTTTAGGTATACAAATTAATTTTGTTTTTAAGCATAAAAGTGCGTGGGGAAACCTTTGGAAAACTGCTTCGAGAAACACGAACTCGCGACTCTGGGATACACGCCCATCGCTCTACTAATTGAGCTACAATGGCTTAATGGCTGCAAATTTCTCCACTGTATACCTACTTAAGGTAGGTACGGTATAAGATTGTAGGTACTTCTTAAGAGTTCGAATCTCGCCCGAGATTTTTCCTATCATTTAACGAATAATAAAGAACGGAGAATCTGCGCTAGTAAAATTTAGCTAGTAATCTGGCTAAACCTTGAGTTAATGCAGGCAGCCGTGTTCCAAATTGCAGCAAACAAGTTGTCACATGTTTCCCTGCGAATTTGAGACGGTTTAAGGCACGACGTGGCGCGAATGCACTGCGACTGTCCCGCTGGCGGGCGTTCGTCGAAGTTAAATTACGCGATTGAAGTGTGCATAAATTGGGCTAATTAGTGTGCTTACCAACTTACCTCGAATTCTACGTACCCACCAGTTAACTTCCCATTTACCCTCTTATCCCTCCCGTGTAACGAGTTCAAAATTTCACCACCTCCTTTCCTTTCGTGGCTGTAGATAGTCCATGGTATAATTTAGAGGCACCAATTTTCCTTTATACAGCAGTTAGACATGTTTATTAGGATGTTATAAAACCATGATGGATGAAAATAAAAATCATGAAATTGACTTATTTATGTCATAATAAATTATTGGTTGGTTTTAGTGATATAGTGTATATAGCAATCTAAAGACTACATATAATAGCAACAAGATAGGATGAATAGTTCTCGAGATATAATTGAATTTATAAAACTTGACATCAGCCATCTTTGATTGGCCGCCATGTTTGTTAGCTACCAGTTTAAAATGGCGCTCGTGGATTTTTGACGTTCTGAAAAGTTTACCTAACTGCCGCAACCTGTCACTGCAATATCACAATTTCGCTATATTTAAACTTTAAACCTCCTAATTGCTAAACGTGGCATTGAAACTGAGCCGTTTAATGTACTCTGCCAACTTTGTTTGGGAATAATAAAGTGTACTGGCAAAAAAAAATAGAAGTTAAAAAGTGTCGTCCCGTTTTCTTACATATACATATATTGATTTGAAAGAGACGACACTACGATGTTGCCACTTTTTAATTTCTACTCTTTATTGCAAGGCTGTATAGGAATAGGTATAGCCCTCATGAACTCATGTCAGCCAATGTGCTTACCGTGAGTTGTACGCAACCGTAGTCAATATCAACGATACTTGAATTACCTTTTGTCAGAAAAACATATATACAAACATATAGACGTCGGAATGTTCCAGTAGACTCTGGAACTCTGGAGAACTTAATTTTACTGAAAGTTTCTTATTGTTCGGGTGATTAAAATGTTATCACATAAGTTATACCTATATTATTAGAATCAAATTAAGGTTCACCCACATTTCCTAGATACATGGCACACCAATAATAAACGGGCTTCTCGCTCGTTTTTATCCAGAACGTGTAAAATGTGGAACGACCTACCTCCTGAGGTGTTCCCTTTGCGATATGATATGGGGTTCTTCAAGAAACGAGTGTTCAGGGCTTTAAAGCTCAAAGGTCAACGACACATGAGTGGCTCTTCCGATGTTGCTTATGTCCATGGGCGGCGATGACCGTTTCCCATCAGGCGGCTCGTCTGCTCGTTTGTTACCTTTCCCAATAAAAATAAAAATAAATGTTTTATCGTTTGTTCGTAATAGTTTTCAATATAGTTTAGCTCTAAATTCAATTAATCTAGAGCACACGATTTTGCCGCAAATCAGCATAAAAATGACGATTGTTTTCTTTCATCGACTGTTATTTTTCAAAAGCACTGCCATTCGCGAGCGTTACTCGTATATAAATTCCTCATAAAATTTTCTTCACAATCAAACGAACGTACATTTATTCGAAACAAACAATGTCCCCCGGTCTCATTAAACTTTTTTTCGCCCAAAAGTTTTCCAATTAAATAAAACTGAGTGTACTTAGCGAGTGTTGCTTGTTTAGTACCCTTACCATGAGTTTGACGCGAATAATCCGTAAAATATGCATATGTTGAAAAAAAAAAACGTATGGAAATGTAATTACCGCTCAAAATATGTACTTACCCAAAAGTTGCGCTGGTGGTGCCAAACTGATTTTAACCATTCGAAACGAGTAAACTTTTCTTACCTTACTATGGTTTAACGTAGTACAGTCGAACCTCGATAACACGGACCTCAGGGCAACGCTAAAAAGTTCTTAGAGTTTTTGTCTTAGTATTCTACAAATGTAGAGCTCATTATCAGCTGAAAGACGTCCGCTGCTGGACAAAGGCCTCGTGTTGCTTGATCGTGCGCTGCCCAATGGATTCTAGCAACCTTTACTAGGTCGCCAGTCCATCTTGTGGGGGTGCAGACTACCTCAACTAGACAGAACATACAAAACTACTCGCGTTCACCACACATGTAGTCCCGTACTAATTTAATATGGAAACGCGATGGAACGTATTTTTTCCTTTTTCAATATAACTAAAATTGACGAAGATAATTAGCATCAATGTTCCGGGTTGGGGGCTTGTGACGTTACTACTTGGTAAGAATTTTACCTAATAGTGACGTTACGCGAAACTTGAACGCACTGTATTTTCGTCATTTTTGATTTAACGAACAAAAGAAAAAATACGTGTAGGTACAATATTTTGTAATAATCTAAAAGACGGACTAAATAGATTTTTTTAGTCGTCTAGCCTATTATTGTGGGGTAGATATGGAATGTTATAAATAGGTGTACGGTAGTCGGTGATGCTCATAAAATTATAGGCAAGTAAAACTGTGCTTATGTGTGGTGAACTCATTATTTTTGTAATCGCTTCATAATGTGGTATATGTGGTTCTGATGTGAGTGAGATGTACCGACTGTGAATTTAAATACGTTTCTCTCTAGCGAGTTTAGCCACGTGAAACTCATGGTAAGGGTACAGTTCCAAAATGTTCTGCGTTTCATTAGGCAGATTTGTTTTTAAATCTTCAGGCACTTTTAATTGGAATTGTTCGCTACGTTTATTAAAAAGAACTCGCTTTATCTTTGAATTATTGAAGTTGTCTAAAGTTGTGTTTGATTTTCTACCGTTTAGCTTTTTAAACGTATTTAAGGTTTTGAAGGAGGAGTGTCTTGATTTGGTGCGATTTTTAGTGCATTTTAAGGTGCGACAAAAAGGTAGACATTTACAAAGGGTGTCACTGAGCTTAAGCAGGCAACAATGTTCATTGTCGCATAAGTGCAAGCAGTGAGTTTGCTGTTTGACAAGAGAACAGGGGCATTACCATGACGTCTTACCCAATTCAGCTTAGGCTCTTAATTGGCCTCTGGGCCCTTACCACATAATCATTTACAATCAGAAAAGAGTGTCCGCTTTGCCTTTTTAGACACTTAAAATATGTGAGCAAAATCTAATCTTAAAAGTATTGAAATGTGGGGTTTCTGACTAACATGCATTAATGTTAGCATTGCAAATATCAAAAATAAGAGGACACATGATACATAACTTAAAATATTTTTGAAAAAAACAGCTAAACATATTTTTTCGACGTAGCCTGTAACAGCATGCTAGATGGTGAGCCAGACACCTTGTACCACGAAAATCGAACGATTGCGGATTTGTATCTCCGTCTCTGTCACACTTGCATATTAGAGTGAAAAAGAAGTTTTTCCGTCAATGCCAATTTTCGATGTTCGTGGTAGGCGTGCTGTCACGTGTTGACCGCGTTCTTAATTGAAACGGCAATGTTAGGGCATGCGCCCGCTTTGGGCACGGTGCCCGCTTTAGGCCACATTCCCCTATATCTCAAAACTTTTTTGCAGCCTAGAACAGCGGAGCGAGACTTGTGCATTTAATGTCACATGACGTCTGACGAATGTCTTTGACGGTTCCCTTTTTCTATGAGTGACAAATATCTGTTCTTAAGAACTATTATATAAATTATAAATTGAAAGAGATGTCATATACTAAAGAAAAAGTGACCAAGGTCCCCGGTGAGCAGGGCTGGGATCGAACCAGCGACCTCCTGCTACTAACTATTATATAACTTGTGCTACAACGTACAGCTTGGCAAAATAGAGTAGAAATTAAAAAGTGGCAACATCGTAGTGTCGTCCCGCTCTCTTACATAACTACATCAATTTATCCGAAAGGGACGACACTACGATGTTGCCGCTTTTTTAAATTTCTTCTCAATTTTGCCAAGTTGTACTTAGGACATGGATAAGCTTACCTTCACTTCGGGAGCGCGTCTATGTGCGTCTACGTGCGTGCGTGTGCGCTTACGCGTTTATTTCACGAGTTACTTGACATTACCTAATGTATAATATCCGTGACGGTTTAAATCTGTAAATACTTATGCAAATTTTGAAAACTACTTACATACATAGTCCGTCGAAAATTATATGATTGAAAATATGTAGTGGATACGTTTTGACATGGTTTACCGTTGTCACTGATGGGCAACGTGCATGTTGAGTTGTCGGTGTCCATAGGCTACGGTGACCGCTTACCATTGGACGACGTGTATGTATGTATATATGCCCACGACGTGGTATATTTAAATAATGTGTATTAAAATAGTGTCAGTAATGTTATTGTACTTTGTAGTTAGTGTAGTTTTACGGTGTCTTATTTGTATGACTATGTATACTGTGTTACAAGAAAAAAACATTAAATCATAATAAAGCTATTAATAAGTTCGTTTATAGCGTAATTTTAATGACATCTTCAAAACATAAAATACTTACCAAAAATCCGAATGGCCGAAACTTTCTTACCCGCCCCGAAGACACTTGGGAATTACGAAAATAATCCAAATACTTTTCGTACACGCCAAACATGATTACATCACTGTCATCACACTTCCAATGGAATGAAAAAAGTTGAACGACCGCCCCGTCACATCATACTTCACAACCTAATAACTCCTAAGATTTTACTCGTAGATCACCATCCATAGATTCCGCAAAAGAAAAAAGGATGCATCGATTTTATAACAACCAAATAAATAAATTTTGTGTTTTACGGTCGATTTGCCGTGCATAGACTGAAGTCGTTAAAACTTTCTACCCTCTTTTCACTCCTTTAAGGGATGAATTTAAACAATACCTCGAAGACGCATGATTCTTATTTCGGGTTAACTTTCAATGGTCGGTTCAGGTTTTGCTTAGCCACTCTTTAACCTAGATAACGCCGACTGTTTTATATAAAATAATAATATAAATACATATGATATAGGCTTTAAACAATGTGCAAAGTACTACAAAACATGTTAAAATAATGCAAAACAAATCATATAGGTACATATAATTTAAACTTTCGTGAGTCATACTGATATTAAATTGCAACGGTTAACACTCACGTATTTTTATCACAATAGGCGTGACATGTTTCGTCTGCATCGAGCAGTCGAAACATGTCGCAATTTAATAAAAAGGTACATACTCCTGTTACAATTTTTAACGAAACATGTCCATTTTTATCAGTGTTTCACATGAAAACACTGACGTGGGAACCTGTGTAAACCGGAAAACATCATGTTGAAATCGTTATAATCCTCAGAAGCATTAGTTTTCCATCCGATTTGAAAGTTCAGATAGCACTTGGGATAAGTTTGCAAATGGAGCGCAAGCTTAACCAAGCTCGGATGCCATTGGAAAAGGAAAATACGGAAAAAATGAGCTTATGTTGATAGAAATCTGCGGAATTACATCAGTAAGAATTTATTAAACAGCTAAATATATTTTCGCGATTTTGGCATTAGTCCCATAAAAAAGTTATTCAGTATGAGCTTATTAATAATTTGCTGGGGAAAATGTACTCTGTATATTATTTGTCTTTAAAAATAACTCCATTTGCACTTCATAGATAGTACCGCGCATGTCTACCCATAGTTGGGATAGCCTAGCTGTCGTGTTTTGCTCCATCTAGTGCGCTAGTTATCAGTGTCGTCTGAAAATCAGGTGACAAATTTTGCTCCTCTTTGCGCCCTAGATACATCATAATCAGGTTTCGCTGGAAAACGCCGCAGTTTCAATTTGTAAGGGGAAAGGGGTATCGGAGGAGACGCGGGCAAGTCGGGCAGGGTCGTAATGAGAAAGACGTTATGCAAGGTTAGGACTGCGATGGCTTAAAACGTGGTAAGTGATCCTCATTTTCCCCTAACTAAAGAGGGGGGTTTAATGTTTTCTTTGTATTAGTAAGTCTGTTAAATACCCTTCAGCAGGGTAAGTGACGAAATGTCGGAATATTTTTGCTCGTTAATTTGTTCTTTTTTATAAATTGAAAAAGATCTCGTATACTACAGAAAAAGTGACCAAGGTCCCCGGTGAGCGGGGTCTAAAAAAATTAATCAAAAATTCGAAAATTTTAATGATTGGATTCGTGCTTTACAATTGTGTTGTTCCTTTTTGTTTTTTGTGTGCGTTTTGTTACCATATTATGACTTCAGTAAAGTTTAGACAGGGTCTTTTCTATATAATTCAAGGTCTTTTTTTAACGGACTTCAACTTTAAAAGTAGAAACTTCTGCATTCTCGTTGGGATCTTTTTTATGTGTGTTTAGTACGTATGTATATGCACACATCACAACTTCAAATAGCATTGTTTAACATTTAGTGTTTCTCAGAGCTTTTTTTAATTAAATTATTATATTATTTACATTTTTTAAATATAATATTGTTTTTTTCTTTTATTCATCAATAAAACTTAAGTATCGCATTCCTGAATTTATTTTACGTAGAAATAAAACCGTTTATAAATCGTGGAAATAAAATAAAATTAATATTATTAGTATAATATTTCAACCAAGTCTTTGATGGTGTTCTAGAAAAATAGCTCATAAAACAAAGGCAGAAACTTTTAATATTTTACATACCACAATTTCAAATAAACTACCTATAAGTAGTCAAAGTGTGCGTTAAATTTTCTATTTGCAAACAATTAAAAAAAGCTATTTTGTTCAGTTCAGTGAATTGTATTCACTTTGTCATCGTTCGCTCTGTCATCAAAAAAACAGAGTTCTGAATATTTTCAAACCGAAACACAAGTATCTTTTTTCTGAGTTAACGGAATATTTCCAAACCGAAATACCCCGAAATATACCGAAATACAAGTAGGTACCTTTTTTCTGTCTGAGTCACTCCACTTTTTTTAATTTGGTAATTGATATGTGATTTCTACTCAAAGTTGTGAGATATTTCGATCCTAATAATAGGCCTAACCTAACCTATCATTTATTCATAGAGTTTTAAGACGGTAACGGAATGGAAATGTATGGAATTGAAATTAAACACTTTAGAACGGATTAATCGCGTTTATTAACACCATGTTTTTGTTATTTTTGTTGTTTTGAGGTGCAATAAAGAGTAATTGTATTGTTTTGTATTGTATTTTGTTTAATTTCAATAAACAACAATCGCGGTAACAGAAGACAATAAATGTATGGAAGTTTTTTTTTTCTTATTAGGATCGAAAGAGCTCGTGATTCTGGATGGAAATTACATAACAAATACCCATGTTTTAAAAAAGTGTGTGTGAGTGGGGGGGGGGGGGGCAACTTTGAAAACGATGACGAAATTTGTAGAAAATGAATCCCATCATCAAGTCAAAATTTTATGGAATAACTTCAGAGGCTATCTCTTTTCGAACAAAAAAAAAATAGGTACTTACCTAACCAAATTGATAAACGTAAAAACCATACAGTCGAATTGAGTATTGCGTAGTCGGTCGAAAAACTACTTGCTTGGTTTTAATGCAAGACAGAGCTCGCCTGGTGCGCAGAGATAATTCCTTCTATGGATGCTAGCAAACGGAGTGTTAGTCTAATTCAAATTAAACTTATGTGCTCTTTGTGCGAGTATGAAGTGCAAGAGTTTTAAGCAATTTGCGCAAAGGTGTTAATGAGCGTTTTAAGCATTGTTTAACTTTAAGTTTTTGTGCAAACGTGTTGGAAATGAAATATTGTTGTAAGGTGAATTTATTATAAAGTTAACATTAGCCAACAGTGCGAGGGAGAGGAGTTGACCATGTGGAGAAATGGGAGTGCATCGAACCGCCTAAAAAGTTAATCTGGGACGTTCTAGTAGACGGTGTCCGATGGGGCGCCCGAGGTACCGCTGGATCGATGTAGTCCAGAAGTACCTATGACAGCTTCAAGGAGCCGGTTTCGATTGGTGACTAGCTGCTCAAATGAGGGGAGATTGGAGCAGCTTAGTGTCGTAGGTCAAGATCCACCTTTGATACACAGTATAAGGAAGATATTTCTTTACGCAGTAGTCCGACTTCGAATATTTTTTGATTCTCGTTCCAAATTCAAATTATGGGTCGCAGGGCTGTGCCAAGGCATTTCTTTCATTATAAAATTCCTTGATTATATTAATTTAAATACAAATACTACTAAAATTGATAGGTACATAATGTATTAGGTACCCATGGTCACTGTACAATGTGATACAAAAATATTGACCTTATTTTATACACCGTGTTTTTTTCCCGTTAAATTCGGTTCGGTTAAAAAAGTTAAACTGAAGTTACTAAATAACCGCATTTAAGTTCAGTTGAAAATAACGCTTACAGAACTCCATCATTTTAACTGAAAAAATATTGCTTGTTAAACAAAATATTTCATAAAAAATAAATCATAGGAATTTAAACGTTAAGTCGTTGGGATAGGACTAAAATCGTAAAAAGCGCACTTCTCATTTTTACTGCAAATTGAGGAAACTGTGTATTTGGGGAAATTACAGCAGTAAATATTGTTATTAAGCAAGCTTTATTTGAAGCTTATAAATTTTGTTAGACATTTATTTTATCTTTTATTTTTTAGCGTTTATGATATTCATGATTCATGAGGGGGTGGGAAAATTCTGACCACATTTGGACTGTGTTCAGAATTTTTCCTTAGATTCGCAAGGTTCCTGATAGATTCCTTTAAAACACGGAGTTCAATGAGGAATTACATTCTGATGTCGAAATATATAATACATTTTGTTATCATAGTTATTTTCATACTGGTTAAACCTTTAAAATAATTGAATTTTTGTCTTTAAATGTTACCTCAATGCCCGAGGTCCTTCTTCCTTCAAAATTAACCATATGTAACAGTATATTGTTGGGGCTGAAAGGCACGCATTTCTGACGAGGTAGTTTGGCGCTCGAGCGAAGTGAGAACTCGGAAATTAGTGCCTTTTACCCGAGTTAAAAACTCTACTTTTCATTTCGAATACGAGGAAAAAGTAAAAAATAACTATAAAGCTAAAACTACTCCTTTACCCACCTTTACTCCTTTACCCACCTTTTATTATTTTTATTTTATTTTTATTTTATTTATTCAATTACATTAAATAGGCTTACAGTATAAACCAGAACGCCTACAATGCTAAAAACTTAATACTAAAAAAGTACAATAACAATTACGCAGTAGTTAATCAATCTAGATCTAGTTAATGGAACGTGACGCTAACTGAATTCATTGCACAATGAATTTATTTTTGCAAGCAATGCGCTCCAGCTATCAGCAAACACGTCGGCATCCCGGGTCAAATCAAAACTAGTTGGTTGAGCAGCGCCGGCTACTTTACCAACTGTAGTGTAAGATATTGTTTATATTAATATTATTGAAAAAAAAAATGATTTAAACGTCTGAAATGAAGTATTGATTCATTTCATTTCATTTATTCCTTTAATTAACACTAACAGTCAAGCTACACATGTTAATCATACAGGAGACATGTTAATCATTCTTACATTCATTCATCCATACATTCATGTTTGAGTCCCCAATATAGACAATAATATTGTTTTTCGGAGATCAAAAGCGCAATAAGAATCCAACGGTATTATTTAAATTATATTCATACCGCTTTGTTGGGGAGGAATTTAATAATATATTTTCAATAATGAAATAATAGGATATAGGCGTCCGGAAATTGTCGCCCATTGAAACGAACTAGTTGTTTGTCAACTTTGTGCGCATAAAACAAAGCATATTTTCCCCTCACTAGCTCGGAAAGCGCTGTTTTGTCCTTTAAAACTAGCGTGGAAAAACGCATTTTATCCACATGTGGGGCAAAGTAATCTAATTCCTATCACTTACCACCAGTCAGTATAAGTTATTCCTATACGCCCATAGTAAATATGCGCAAACGGAGGTCACACCTAAAATTGGTCGTCTTATCCCGCACTTGGTAAGCTGTTGGCAATATCTAAGTACCAGGAGCGTAAGTACCTACTCTATGACAAAGTTTGAAATTGAATTTTGATGGTTTCTTCAAAATAACTTAAGAACACGTGGATAAGTCTTTATTTTCCTCGCAATAGTGAGGGGAAAAATGTTGTATTACACTCGGCGGCAAAGTTTGTTCAACTCTCGTGCCTTGAGACCCTCGTAAAGCTCAAGATTCCAGTTATTGAACCACTCGCTACGCTCGTGGCTCAATTTTGGAATCTTTCGCTCTCAATATAAGCCCGAGAGTTAAACAACAACTTTGCCCCCTTGTATAATAAATAACTATTTCTTACCACCTATTGGAAAAAAGGCTTTTTCTGTCCTGCTTGGAGTGATCAAAGTTGCACTTTTCTGTTCAAAGACCACGCATTTTTGCGTTTTCGACTAGGCTGATTTCGTTATTTCAGGTTTTATTAATTTTCCTTATAGTTGGTGTGAAAAGCAATATGTCACACGGTATCACAATTATTTTCATCTTACTATCTTCATCTTAACGCTTGAATCTGAAAATGTACGCCCTCGTCAGAACTTACTTACTTACTTACTCCGCTGGCTCAGCGACCCAAAGTGAGTCTTGGCCTCCGACACCAGAAGGCCTAGTATAAAAGCTGTACGACATTAACTCCTCGACCGCGTTAGCGTATCGAGGGGTCAAAATATGAAAGTTGCCGGATGATTTTAAATAAACGGCAAACATAATTTGAACTCTCGATACGCTAACGCGATCGAGAAGTAAGTGTCGTGCAACTTTTATACTAGGCCTTCTGAGTGCGCCATTTTTCCCGGTCCTGCGCTAACTCTTGCCAATTGGTAACTTGGAGTTCGCGCAGATCCGCGCCGACCATGTCACCCCATCGATACCTAGGGCGGCCAACGGGGCGTCGACCTCCC
Organism: Lathronympha strigana; assembly: GCA_949128165.1. Classification (NCBI taxonomy): domain Eukaryota; kingdom Metazoa; phylum Arthropoda; class Insecta; order Lepidoptera; family Tortricidae; genus Lathronympha; species Lathronympha strigana. The sequence continues at coordinate 4,055,286 of OX421907.1, read as the reverse complement.
GGGCGACCGAGGTATGCTTGTTTGGCCTTACGATCTTCCTCCATCCTCTCCAGGTGCCCGAGCCACCGGAGTCTGTGGGCCTTTGTCTCTCCTATGATATTAGGCTCAGCCACCAGATCTTCAACTTCTTGGTTTTCTAGAGCTCTCCAGCTTCCATCCGGATATCGCTTTGGCCCAAGGATCTTCCGAAGAATCTTCCGTTCAGTGACTAGCAGCAAGTTCTCTTCCTTAAGTGTCAGTCTCCACGCTTCGCATCCGTACATTAGTATTGGTCGCAGTACGGTTTTATAAATGCGTATTTTGGTGGATTTGCTTAGAAGTTTGGACACTAACACTTTATGAAGTGCAGCAGTGCATCTCAAGGTGTTCTGAACTCGGACGATGATCTCCTCATCACGGGTGTTGGTGTTTGTGATGGTGCAGCCCAGGTACCTAAATTTTGCCATACCTTTGTACGTTATATCTTCAGCATGTAGGTCTTGCGGTCTGTTACGGGTATTTTTGTAGCGTTTCATGTGGAGATACTCTGTTTTTTCGTGGGATATCCTTAGGCCGACCTTCAGAGCTTCATCTGCCAGGACATCAACCGCCTCACGCACCTCGTCTGTAGATTACCCTAGTAGCGCCAGATCATCTACGTACCCTATCACCTTGTGCTTTTCACCTAGCTCTAGTCCTCCTTCCAGCGCTAAAACCTTCCTTAGGACATACTCCAAGACTAAGTTAAAAAGCATAGGCGACAAGGCATCACCCTGTTTCAGTCCCGTAACTACCGAGAAGTCGTCAGTGAGTTCACCCCCGACGCGGACCACCATCACTCCACCACCCCCACCCTCCACCCTCGTCAGAAATAATATACCATTTAGATAACCTTTTGACACAATTTACTTATTGCGTTCTCGTGTTATATATCGCCTTCTCGTGAAAAGTGCATATTTCACTCTTGCAACAAGACGGTAGCCATTTTGATATGACGTCACTACTACTTGAAACCCATCTGTGAGTCTCTCGAGGGTTTAGGGGCCGTAGGACCATGTTCATCATAATATGGGAAGGCCGGATAGTCTCGTGTGCTGCGTGCATGGAAAAAGAGAGCTCGGCAAAACATATTTTTTGCCCTCCGGCCGGCAACAGCCAGTTGCAGGCCGCTACGCTAAATAAATTCGCCTCATGCCGACTACGTCGAGCAGTAAAAAAGTGTACAGGCCTTGACCAGTAAATAAGAAAGCCTCAGATCACATGTTTGTCGACCTCAGCTTCGCTTCGGACGACAATTACACGAAATCTGAGAAATCTGAGAAATCTACTTTACAGACCTTGATATATGTATTTTAATAAGGGTTACTATTTACTTACTTACTAATGTTACTTTAGTTAGTTAGTTTTCCTATTTGCGGAAAAAGCCCAGGAAAACTAACTAACTAAGGGTTACTATTTTGGCAAGGTGACAAACATATCGTAGGTGTCACGGAACGAGAGCAGGAACTCGGTCTATCGAATTTCCTAATGTTCAGACAGAACTCTTGAAGCATTGTTACGACAAATTATCTCCCAAGACAGACAGACAAGACGTCTTTCAACAATTTTGTTGTAGAACCGCTATTTATGAGTAACATAGTTACAAGGAAAAGAAATGCACACCGTTTTTCATAAAAAAATATCACGTGTTCAAACACGATGGATAATAAGGACCTACAAACAAATATGTTACAACTACATTGTAGGTCCGTCCACCGCATTGGCGAACGGCCTCGCGATCTAAAAACAATGACTCGGTGATGATTTTCCTTTGTACGACATGACATGCACGTAAACGGATTCAAAAATGCTAACAAAAAGCAATTTGCAAACTCCACCAAACCTCAAACATGATTGACGCTCTATCAAAACTTTCATCAGAATTTTAACCAAACGTTTCAAGTTAACTAGTTATGTTATTATCAGTGTTTTCAGGAAAACAAGACTACTCTAATATAAACAGACTTAAGTTAACGCCATGCTTTTGTAACTTACGCCTCTTTGTGACTGAAACAGAATGTAAATCAACGTCAAAACTGATATGGTTTGGAACTTTGTGAATAAATCTCTGTAAATTTTTGGCTCCCGTCCCGGCGAGTCTGGATTCGTACCTTGTTTGTTATAAACAGATTATCAGATTAGTTAAAGAAGGTTGAAAGAACCGAAGTTTTCGTTATGTTGTATCTGAAACTTTGGCGTTGACTTATTTGTTCAGGAAGCCATCTTTTTAAATTTGTTGGGAAACAGATTAAAGAATTAGTTAAGAGGGCGCAGAGCGTCCAGTAGCTCTCTACTGTGTTTTCTTATAAACCATTACATCTCTCTATAATCCATGATGTCATTGTAGTAGTCTCACTAATTTCCCAACTTTTGGTATGACACATTATTTCGATTTAGTTATTATTGCTTTATCACCAACGGCGAAAAGTAGACACTTACTTCTGTTATATAAAACTAACTAATATAAAAATATACTATGTGGATAAAAAGTAGGACTATAATGATGAGAGTCAACTTTTCTTCGGTTTTATTTAAAATAGTCTGTTTTTATTTATATCGATATTATACTTCAGATTATGTTTGTCACGCCGACCCTATATTGCTGTTCTCCTCTACGGGTCGCATTTTCAATCGATTCTCGTAAAAGTAGATGATTTTTGTTTTCTTTTATCAATTCAACATACTTTAAATGAATTTTTTGAATTATTTATTAAATGGGAACTCGTAAACCTGTAGTAATAACACTTGCGTTGAATTACAGTACTCAATTTAGTTTTATAACTACACTATAGTAGTTTACCGTTCTCAAAAAACCGCTGATAGGTAGAGGAGTTTGGCAGACAGCGGTGGCTTAGCTAAAAGGATCTCGATTGTACCCTTCGGGCATGGAACCCTTTCTTGTTGCGCTTCACCGTAATCCTGAGATGTCTGACAGATTTCCGTAACAATACCAAAGTTTGGTCAGAATCTGTTCTCATTCGTGAATAGTCAAAGACAATCATAGTGTCTTTTTGTTACACTGGTATTACCACTCCTAAAAAGAGGATGGATATAGATTTTTTTGCTATACTGTTACTATGTCGTATTGTATGTTTATTGTGTGTGTTGTTTGTGTGCTTTTGTTAATCTCTGTGCCACCTAATACATTTTTTCATTTGATCTGTACTCCACTACCCAAAGGTTGTCTGGAAGAGATCGCTCTTTAGCGATAAGACCGCCTGTTGTTACCCCTTACTGTTACTGTTCTGTATTATTATTTTCTCTTGTAACTGTATTTCATCTGTGTGAGGTGTGCAATAAAGAGTATTGTATTGTATTGTATTGTATTGTATGTCCGTTGAATGAGCAGACTATTATATCTACCATTATACATAAGACGCGTTAGTTTTGATTATATTTTTCCTTTCACAATACTTCACTGAGTAAATAAAAAAAAATGGTTGTTCAAACAGTTGCCGTTTTTAAATTACTAAACGCCCCAAGTATTTTTTCGTTTTTAAATTACTAAACGCCCCAAGTATTTTTTCGTTTTTAAATTACTAAACGCCCCAAGTATTTTTTCGTTTTTAAATTACTAAACGCCCCAAGTATTTTTTCGTTTTTAAATTACTAAACGCCCCAAGTATTTTTTAAGCGACTTGATTACAACACATTTATTAAGTATTACTATTATAAATCATAGAACAGGCTATCGCGGATGCAGTTAATTTACCTTAATATACCGACGTTTCGACACAGTTTCATGTGTCATGGTCGCGGCGTGACTGATGAATCAGTGAAGTGTCAGCGGCCATCTTGTTGGAAATGTTCATCTACCCAGCGGAAAGTCACTTTAAACGCATTGGTAGATAGAAAATTCATTCTGTTTTATAATAATGTGTACAAAATGCGAAACATATTAAATAATATTTAAAACGGGTCACTCACGTAATAAATATTATTTAATATGTTCGAGTCTCACGAGAGTTTTATAGTCAAAATGCGAAAGTTTAAACTGTAACAGTTTTATACAATTATAAAGCACGAATCAAATCTGCCGCGAAAGCAGGAGGTCGCTGGTTCGATCCCAGCCCTGCTCACCGGGGACCTTGGTCACTTTTTCTTTAGTAGGTATATGACATCTCTTTCAATTTATAATGTAACAACATATAACGTGTATTATTAACATTTTCAGTTTGTAAATTAGTATGGTGGCTATGGCTGGAACTTTACCACGAACATCGAAAATTGGCATTGACGGAAAAACCTCTTTATCACTCTAATATGCAAGTGTGACAGAGATGGAGATACAAATCCGCAATCGTTCGATTTTCGTGGTACTAGCTCTGTTTTTCTCATTATATAATTATACTGCATTGCAGATACCATTTTGTTTGGGTGCACTGTGACATATTTAATTAATTTTTAATCTGTGTGGTTGTAAAATACAATATTTTGCTACAAATGGCACGATTCCTGATCCTCGTTAATTTGGAACACACCTGTTCGCTGTATTAATTTTCAACAATTATTCTGCTCTTATTTGCGAATGACATCGAGATATGTTAACAATCAGCCAATTTATATTACGTAAACGCCTTTGTTTCGACTGGAATGGATGTTTTTAATGCCAGCGATCGAGGTTTACGGTCTTGAATAAATCGTTTCATAAATGCACTTGTTTTTTTTTCTTTTTGTTATTGTTGCTTTCACTTATCAATGAGACGAGCATTACTCTTTTGAAAGCTTTAGCGCTTTATGACATTCTAACTAATGAAAACGGATTCTTACCACGGTTTTTTTTTTGTTTAAATCGAGCTCCCAATACTTCGGCGATATTATTAATATTTCGAGCATGACAACTTAAAATTTTATACCATTTATTTGGTGAAGAGACCCTGGGACCATGAAGTCTTAGCCATAAGTCCCTTTGCGACCGGGGGCTTTGGTCGCTTTTTCTCGTTGTCTTAATATTAATGTCAGTATGACTCACGAGGGTCAATCCGAAAGTCGCGGGTTCAAACCCCGGCTTGTACCATTGAGTATTTCGAAACGTATGTACGGAATTATTTGATATTTACCAATCGCTTTTCGGTGAAGGAAAACATCGTGAATTCGTGAGGAAACCGGACTAATCCCAATAAGGCCTAGTTTGCCCTCTGGGTTGGAAAGTCAGAAGGCGGTCGCTTTTGTAAAACAACGCCAAATCTTGGGATTAGTTGCCAAAGCGGCTCCATAAGCCGTGAAAAGCGCTAGGAAAAAGAAGTTTTATTTTTAATTGATTTTGACTTTCTACGTGTCTATTGCAGGAAATAAACGGTACGATAAAGTTTTGCGGTAAAAGTTTAAAAGTTTCGGGCTGACAGTCTCATAACGTTAAGCCGGCATGCGAGGGTTTTACCAGTACTGTTCGTTTTAGTACGTGTTTGGTTTCGGCAAAATCTATACTATTTTGGTGTGATTCATTGTTAATCGTTCAAGTGATTCATAGAAGTGTAGGCGTAACATAACGATAATCTACAATACTAGTGGTTCGTAACCTCTATTGTCTCGGCAACCCCTTAACGGATTTGACTCATATTTCAAATTACAAATTATGTTTGTTTCATATACCTGCCGAATTTCAGGTCAATCTGACCAACGATACCCGAGTTATCGTCGAACAAACATACAAATATACATACTACAAACACAAATGTCTTATGCCATTTAGGCGGCGGAGTGGCGTCATTTTTATTTTTATTTTGTATTGTACACAGTTTTAAATTAACGCCAGATTGTTCCAGTAGACTCTGAGAACTTCGCTCTTTTCGTTTGCTTATCTCCAGTCCGTATTATAATCAATATAGAACCAAAACCACTGGGTGCGTGGCCAAGATACCAATCGCTCACGCTCAGTCGCTAACGAAACGCAACTGTCACTGTCACACTAATAAGGAAGAGTGATAGAGAAAGGTAGCTACGATACGTTATTAAGCGTGAGCGATTGGCATCTTGGCTACGCACGCTGAACGTGACGTAATATTTTGGTTGCCACTTAAAAAATATTTTGCAAAATTGGCATCATTCCTAACTATTCAAATCTCTTGAAGACTTGTCAAAACGGTTTTTACCATGAAGTTTTTACTAATACGAGGATTGTCATGTTTCGATGTATTATGATGTATAAACTTTCTTTATATTAGTTTGGTGATTTTAAAATAATCAGAGCCGCGAAAATAGCATCATCTGTGAACAAAACGGGGCTTAATCGCGCGTTAACTAAGAAAAGTTCACCGTCCGATGTTTAGAAGGTGACATTGTCCCCTTTGTCCTAGATGAAAACTGGCTTAAGCATCAATGTTTTCTAGCCGCGCTTGTTTTTCGAACTACCCGCACTTGATCTTGATTATAAACTTGAAAGTCAACTTGATCTCTAAATTAAACATCTACCGTAACGTTGTTGGGGGGTAAACAAGAATGATTCAATTTAATTCTCAAATGTTGAGAAAGGTTCTCCTTCATCAAAATAATTAAAATAAAACTGGCAACGTTCCTTGTTTTATAATCCACAAGTGACTACATCTTTTTTGAGCTCAGACCCGTACTGACAAAATAAAAGTCAATAGATACAAAAGAAGACACTCATCCTAATAAAACATCGTTGTCAAATACGGATAACCCCGTTCCCGAATCGACTTATCCTTTATAAACGCGCAAAGGGACAGTGGTCCGTTTGGGGATTCATTCGCGAGCGATTATATTTGGACATGGCTTTCATAAAATATGCCGACATTGGGTCTTACCCGCGAAAAGGGTCAGTATGTGATTTTAGTTTTCAACCTGTCATCACTTTCGATATATTAATATCACAATACCGTTATTTTTAAACGTCTTAACATGGTCAGCGCCAATAACCCTTTATAGGGTTCTCTGTTCGGCACGGAATATGTTCTTCTTTTTATCCTTTTACCTCACTAAGGTGTAGGGCTGGAATTAAATTCTTCCACTGACTTCTGTTCTGTGCGAGTTGGGCCGCGTTCTCCCATCCCTTCGAATCCACCCATGTCCTACTCCAAGGAACGGTGCTAGAAAGTTTTGGGGCAGCCCTGTTTCCGTTTACCAGGCATCTTCCAGGTCTGATCTGGTCATGATTCTTTAAAGGTTAGTGTTTGTGTTTGTTTGCATGCTCCTTGTTGTGCAGTTTCATATGATTTAAAGCCATAACCTTCAGCTGGCTTATGTCTGCAAAAGAAAACAGGATGGCATCAACCTAGCATAAACAAAATACGAGTTTACCAATTGTTTTGATATTTTTATTCTTGCATATATCGTCAGGCGCCACTCCACTCCTTTTGAATAGTCCACCGAAAAGACTTCGAACACCGTTTTGTGTTTGACCCACGTGCACCAACCAGGATTAGCTGTTAAATTTCATGTTGAAAAAAAGGCTTATCTCCTGGATAGTTGGCTGACCCGGGATGATGAAAGTGGTCCTTAGATATCAAATATACCGTTTGCAAACGCAGCAACGTTGTGTTAATTTACCGACTTGATAATGGGAGGAAGGGAGGATATTGTCGCTCACCAGGCGGCGCCACTCATGCGTGGGTCATGTGTCAATATGATATAATTGTCAAAGTGACGTTTGAAATGTGTTGAAGATTAGGTCACAAACCAAAAAGCGCCTGCTTCATTGTCACAGGCAATACGACGACATGCGCGAGTGTCAATCCTTGTACTAAGTGCACTCTCTCGCCCTACATATACTGCTAGCTCCGATACGTTTATATTTTGTATTTTCTATTTTATAGTAAATCCTTTTCTATACCTCAAAAACTCGTATTATTTCATTAGGTTATGGGCCGCCCCATGCCTACAATAAAAAACAATAGAAAATTAAAGTGTTTTTAAAGTGAAATAGTAAAAGTGAAAGTAATTCTAACCTAAAAATACATTTCTCGGGCACCAAGTAGGTTTCTATTTCAGCATATTTTCATCAAAAATACATTATAATGACGTCAAATAATGGATTAATGAGCATTGAAAAATTATCTGGAAGAGAAAATTACGCCACTTGGAGTTTTGCCGTAAAAGCATATTTGCAGTTGGAAGATTTATGGGAATGCATTGAACCAGAATCCGGCAAGTCAGTCGACGCAAAAAAGGATGTTAAAGCTAAGTCTAAACTTATTTTACTTATCGACCCCATAATATATGTGCATATAAGAGAGGCAAATACGGCCAAAGAGGTTTGGGACAATTTAATGCGAGCTTTTGAGGACTCAGGCTTGACCCGTAAAGTAGGTCTGCTCAAAGATTTAATAAATACTACACTAGAATCAAGCTCGAGTATAGAGGATTATGTAAATAAAATCATGTCATCCGCACATCGTTTAAGGAATATTGGATTTAAAGTAGACGATGAATGGCTGGGAACGTTAATGCTAGCTGGATTGCCAGACGTATATAAACCCATGATTATGGCTATAGAGAGTTCCGGAGTAAAAATATGTGCCGATTCCATTAAAACTAAATTACTGCAGGAAGTAAAAACTATGGATACAACTGCTTTTTACTCAAACTCCAAAACTCAACAAAATAAAAAAGTTGATAAAGGGCAATACCAAGGTCAAAATAAATCAAAGGGACCGAGATGCTTCCATTGTAATAAACACGGGCATTTAAGCAAAAACTGTTGGCATAAGAAAAATAAAACAAGTAATAAAGATAACGGTTTTATTGCTGCTTTTTCAGCCTCCACCATCAATGACTCGCTGAGCTGGTACGTAGACTCTGGAGCTGCGAGACACATGACGTTACACAGGGAATGGCTCGAGGATGAAAGGGCACCACCTGTAACAAGCGTCAGGATTGCCGATAATAAAACATTAAAAGTAGAGAGTTGCGGTAATGTAACAATCAAAGTACTGGACTCGCAAGGCAACATAAATAAAATACAGGTAAGAAATGTCCTATACGTACCTGAATTAGGTGTGAACCTAATATCTCTCAGTAAGATGATTAAAAGTGGCTGCAAAGTCGAATTTGATGAAGTTGGCTGCAAAATAAAAAATAAACATGGTTTAATAGTAGCAGATGCCATTGAAGTAAATGATACTTATAAGCTAAATATAGTTCCGGAAAAAGTACAAGCTATGCCCGCTACTGTTACTGATGATAATTTTGTTTGGCATCAAAGAATGGCTCATTTAAATTTCAAAGATATGGAAAGAGTTCCAAATTGTACTACCGGTGTAAAATTGTCTCCGTCTAAAGAAGAAATAACATGTATAAGTTGTATTCAAGGAAAGCAGACTAGACAGCCATTTCCAAGTGAAGGCTCCCGAGCAACTGAGTTGCTAGAAGTCATCCACTCCGATGTATGTGGTCCGATGCAAACTGCATCACTTGGAGGTGCCAGGTATTTTGTCACTTTCATAGACGATTTTTCACGTAAAGTATATGTATTTACAATAAAAAGTAAAGCAGAAGTTTTTGATAAATTTGTAGAATATAAAACAAGAGTTGAAAATGAGCTGAATAAGAAAATTAAAACTTTAAGGACAGACAATGGCAAAGAATACGTAAATAATAATTTTGACAATTATCTCAAGAAATTTGGCATTTTGCATCAAACTACGAACCCCTACACTCCAGAACAGAACGGAATGAGTGAGAGGATGAATAGGACACTTATTGAAAGATCTAAATGTATGGTACTAAATGCTCAGTTACAGAACAACTTCTGGGGAGAAGCAGTGGTCACGGCAGCGCATATTATAAATCGTTCGCCGACGAGAGCCCTTTCCTACGTCACTCCAGAAGAAGTTTGGACAGGCAAGAAACCAGATTTAAGCTACATGAAGATCTTTGGGTGCAAAGCGATGGTACACATACCTAAAGAACGCCGCCAGAAGCTGGATCCAAAATCCCGTGAGTTGATTTTTGTCGGTTATAGCGACTCCGTAAAGGGCTACCGTTTTATAGACCCTAAAAATAAGCAATCTATAACAAGTAGAGATGTCGTATTTCTCGAAGCCACTGTACAAAGAAATATAGTTAATAATGAGTCTGCTCCTGAAAAAGAAAAAGTAATTAGTGATGAAGAAAATAAATTCACACACGATGTAAATAAAGATGTGTCAGCACCTAAAAAAGAAAAAAGCATTAGTAATCAGAGGAAAAATTATACACAGGAAATAAATAAGAAAGACTTGTCTAAGAAAAAGGAAGAATCGAACTTAACTAAATGTAAAAATAATATAGTATACTTACCTTTACCAGAAGAAAGTGATAACGATGATGAAGATAATGATAACAGCGTTGACACTGACGAACTGAACAGTACATCTAGAAATATTGATTCATCACCTGTATCAGTTTATTCTGATCCCGACGATGAGTCGTACATTCCTGAAGAAAGTTTTGAAATTCCACCATTAAACAGAAATCTTCGACCGCGACGTCGTGAAGAACTGTACGAAGCTGAACCTCCACAAGATAATGCATCTTTTATGTGCATGAATGGTGAATCTGCAATGAGTATTTTAGATAAGGATCCGCAGAGCCTTTCCGAAGCTTTAGAAAGTAATAAGGCCGAACAATGGATACAAGCAATGGAGGAAGAATATAAATCATTGCTTGATAATGATACTTGGATATTAGTCGATTTGCCGAAAACTAAGAAGGTAATTCCCTGCAAGTGGGTTTATAAAACAAAAACAGACGAGAAAGGCAATGTATCTAGATTAAAAGCACGACTTGTCGTAAAAGGTTATCAGCAAAAGAAAGGCATAGATTATCACGAAATTTATGCGCCAGTAGTACGTTATACGTCTATAAGATATGTTATTGGTTTGGCTGTAAAATATAATTTAAAAATTCATCAAATGGACGCAGTCACGGCGTTCTTGCAAGGTGACATTGAAGAAAGTATTTACATGTCACAGCCACCGTACTTCGAAGAAGGCGACAAAGTCTGCTTACTGAAGAAATCTATATATGGTCTGAAACAGGCCAGCAGGCAATGGAACAAAAAGCTGAACGCAGCTTTATTAGAGATTGGAATGTCACGATCTAAAGTAGATCCTTGCATATATCATCGTATAGTTGATGAAAATGATATACTGATTCTTACAGTTTATGTAGACGATTTATTATGTTTCTTTAACAACGAAGAATCTGTCAAGATGACAAAGAATAAATTAAGCTCGAAATTTCATATGAAGGACATGGATGAAGCTAAATGTTGCATTGGTTTTAGAATTACGCATGAAAAAACATTAAGTGAAATTTCTCTGGACCAGACTTTATATATTGAAAAGGTACTTACTCGTTTCAATATGAATGAATGCAAACCAGCCTATACGCCATGTGAAGCGAATCTGCAACTGAAAAAAGCTGCGAATGATGATGATGTTCTGAAAGATATCCCATACCAAGAGTTGATAGGGTGTCTCTTATACTTGTCACAAGGTACCAGACCGGATATAGCTTACATTGTGAACCAGTTAAGCCGGTTTAACAATAAACCTACATCTCAGCATTGGATAGCAGCAAAAAGAGTTTTAAGATATTTAAAAGGAACACAACACTTAAAACTTACCTTCAAGAAAAATGATGCTAATATAACAGGTTACTGTGACGCAGATTGGGCGTCAGATACTGAAGATAGAAGATCTTGTTCTGGATACATCTTCACTTTTCAGGGTGCCGCTATTAGTTGGTGTTCCAAGAGGCAACAAACAATAGCTCTATCCAGTACCGAGGCAGAGTACATGTCACTAGCTACAGCAACACAGGAAGCCATCTGGCTCAAACAATTGGAAGAAGATTTTTGGCCCACCATGTCAGGTATACCAATTGTCATGTTTTGCGATAATCAGAGTGCTATTAGCATTTCAGGTGATGACATCTACCACGCCAGAAGCAAGCACATCGACATACGCTACCATTTTGTGAGGGAGCGTATCACCAACAAACAAATCTCCGTTCGCTACAAGAGCACTCAAGATATGTTGGCCGATGTTCTCACCAAGGGGCTGCACCGGCCGAAGCACCAGTCATTTTCAATGGCAATGGGTTTGTGCCCAGAGGAGGGTGTTGAAGATTAGGTCACAAACCAAAAAGCGCCTGCTTCATTGTCACAGGCAATACGACGACATGCGCGAGTGTCAATCCTTGTACTAAGTGCACTCTCTCGCCCTACATATACTGCTAGCTCCGATACGTTTATATTTTGTATTTTCTATTTTATAGTAAATCCTTTTCTATACCTCAAAAACTCGTATTATTTCATTAAAATGTTCCTGCAGGACCCACGTTCCACTAGCGCCCCTAGCGGAAAATCGACTCGCGGTAATCCTCATTGAGTGACAGAGCGCGTTCGAGGCGAAGACAACAATTAAAAGCATAGGGGAAATTGAGAAATGCCATTCCAGGGTTCCTACTGAATCCGCTACGGAATTCCATCTTGACACTGTTACAAAATAAGTAGGTACTGTCACGACGAAAGTGTCTTGTCGTTGTCTGTCTCGCCTCATTTTAACATAAGTCCGAATAAGCAGACGACGAGATTTAAATGGTTAAACTATGGGTCTCATTAGCCTTTATTGGAGGCCATCATAACAATAAGGTAAAATACCTAGGTAGGTACTCATTAATCGTTGCGAACAGAAAGGTCCCGTGAGTATCAGACATATGTATTAAAATACTTATGTCGGGCTACTCACGTCAATAAAGTCGAAAATGCGTGTGTGCGTAGAGCAGCCGTCGCGGCCGGACGCACGACTCATGAAAGTCATGAATAAGGGACACGGACTGTTCTGAAAAATTTCGAGCTATTTACACCGTTATTGACGTGAATAACCCGATATAAATAGCGCTACACCGTAACCGATAACATGGGTCTTCCGCTGTGTAGAACAAATGTGCGAGGCAATAGCCGGCCATGTAGGTTCGGGCATATCCGCGGATCTGCCATTCAACGTATAGTTAATTTGTCTGGCGGATGCCCGGTGGACATACTGACGGATTGCCTGAACGTATATGACCGGTTTATTATGAGAACGTGTAGTGATTAGCGCTGATTGGGTTGAATTTAGTGACACTGTTAGCCTATTCGCTGCAATATAGATCAATCTATCAAGAGAGGTATGGGCACAGCGAATGCATATCGTTTAGTGTGGTAGGGCACAGCACAACGAATGTCGTCTCGCTCAAATCTGGAGCAGAGCCCATCTGGGGAAGTACCTCCACCTTACAGAAAACCGCAGTTAAATAACACTTGACCCTACTCATAGTGTTGTGTTTCTGTTCGCCAGAGCTCCAAGAGGATTCGCTGTGTTGACAGCCGAGGACCCACGGAGCAAAGCCCTTGGCCAGTTTAGCCGTCAACACAGTGAATCCTCTTTTTTTTTTAAAGGGTCGGCAACGCGCCTGTAACACCCCTGGTGTTGCAGGCGTCCATAGGCTACGGTGACCGCTTACCATCAGGCGGGCCGTATGCTTGTTTGTCACCGTCGTAGTATTAAAAAAAACTAGCTTAGTTAAGCCCACTTGCACTACCCAGGGTTAGCCGAAAACCCTGTGTTAAGCTGTCAAATCCCATACAAAAAACGCGTAACTCCGGGTTATGTAGCTAACCCATGGTGCAAGTGGCCCTTAGCTGTTAAACGTGTTTGAAGTCTCAAGACTTGGGAACTTTTTCCAATCAGCCCACATATCGAAAACTCCTTAAAAATACCATACATTTTATCATCGATAATAGGCAATACGTAAGCTACTTAGACCGTTTGCGGAGGCCGAGGCAGAGAATCAGGCGCCGGAAGCCATCCGGGCGCCGCGGCGTGAATTACGACCCACATCCGGCAGCCATATTTGCTTTACTTACACGCAGTTTCCGGTGGCATGGTTGATAAATATTGCAACGACGGATACGCGAACATGTTTCAATTAATATGGAAATTACAGTATGGTGTTTTTTGAACCATCGTACGTGTAAACAGCGTGCGTAGCCAAGATGCCAATCGCTCACGCTCAGAAACGTATCGTAGCTATCTCTCTCTATCACTCTAGCTTATTAGTATGACAGTGAGAGTTGCTTTTCGTTCGCGACTGAGCGTTAGCGATTGGCATCTTGGCTACGCACACAGGCGTTAGACGATGAGTTTTTCGGTACGAAAAAGGATATTTTGCTATTGTTTTTTTTATAAAGGAGACTATCGTGAGGGAACCGAACCAATATCAATAAGGTCTAGTTTACCCTCGGGGTTGGAAGGTCAGATGACAGTCTTTCGTTAAATAAGCGCCTACGCCAAATTTTGGGAAGAAGTTGCCAAAGCGGACCATAGGCTTTCAGAGCCGTGGCATGGGCTGGGAAAACGATAAGAAGAAGAAGACGAAAGTGAGTTGTGAGATCGATATTCAGATTCAACCTAACTACGTTCTTTCAACCTTTCACCTTCTTTCAACCCATGCTACCAGCTCGGTGGTTCGGTGATTAGTGTACCGTAGGTGGTCTCTGGTACTCAGCAAACAAAAAAAGCACTTATTAGGTCTCCAAATTGTAAAAACTGCGGTACGAACTTTTCATATACTTATGCATGGTTTGAAACCTGGAGAATGACCCTAATCCTTCCTTCCTTCCTTAGTCAAAATAGTTGTGTCATAGATTATGTAATATAATAGTTTTTAAGAATAGATATATTATTTACCTCTCATAGAAAAAGCGAATATATGTAAACCTTGTTGAACAATATGCAAAAAGCAATTGACTGTCGGCTTCCCTCTCCCTCCCTATATTATATAATACTGGCGTCGACGTGCACCAGCGGTCACGGGATGCGTAGGCAGCCCGTCTCGGTACCGACACAAGACAAAAGACGATCCATTCAAATTCGCGCGGAGAGGTCAAGTCTTATGTCCGATTAGACCAGACAAACGTACCTCGACGTTTAACTCCAACCCAAAACGCGTCCACTATCAGCCCATTTGCAGCGCCGTTCCAACTGTTCAAATGTCCGCCACTGTATATTTCACCGCAAACTGTAATGGCGATCCCGCGCGTACACTTGGTGGCAACAAACTTTAACATGCCTGCATTTCCTATTTCAATAATATTGCTCGGCAGTGCACCAGTGGCAATAATTTGAGCACCCAGGAGGATCGCAACGTGATAGCATCGCCCGATCGTATTTTGTTTATACGAGTAGTTGAAGTTTATTTAATGCGGTTTGCAGAATGTTTCAATGGGTTGGTAATGGAGTCGATTTTAAATTTCGTAAATGTGTTAATATATCAATGTAAACTACCTACTAAATACACAAATGACAATAACAATACAAAAGTCAACTTAAAAATACTCTTAACCTAAATGCTAAACCCTGCGATACTTAGAACAAAATAAAATAAAACACAGGAAAAAAAAAAACATCGCCTAAAACATACTATCCTAAATCTAACTACCTACTTACAATATAAAAAAAAAGAAAACACTTTGCAAAAACCACCAAAAATATGTATGGACAAAATCATCCAAATATGATACTGCTCTCTTATCACACCGGAAAAAGCATTTTTCCACTGTTCCTTTCTTTCTAAAAATCCATACGATTGAATGAGATAGACTGTCATTATGAAATCATGTCAATACCTAACCACACATCAACTTCCAAACTTAAAACCTTAAGTTTAAAATACCAGCAATATTAAGCGAAACTTAGTGTAACTGCCATATTTAGCTAAAACCTCAAACTTTACGTGGAATTCTTTGAAACGGTGCACCGTGAAACCAGAGCCAAGTTCGCTAATTAAATGAAACCTTTCAGCTTGAGTTTGAATTTACATAACCTGACTTTTCAAACTTGCAGGTTATGAGTTGAAATAAGCAATGGTTCTTATTATTTTGCCCGTCTAGATACAAATAGACGGGGTTAAAGTTTAAATTTTATAAATTGTGATTTTAAATTATAAAATTGTTGTTATAATTATTAAACATTTGTTTGTAAAGTTCATATAAAACAAATAACTACACAATCCAAACCTTATTACCTGTTAGTTTTTAAAATAAAGATAACTCATATAAATTTGAATAAAACTAAATCTAAAAATGTCAAATCTCAAATGAGAACGAAACTTATGACTTTTTAATTTAAGATATGATAAAGTTTTTAAGGAATGGTTTTTTGAGACTGTATTTTTTGTAAATTTGACATTTTGTAGGTATGTACTTTTATAAAAATAAGTATTTTAAGTATATTATAGTACCTAAGTTTAGAACTTAGAAGTAATAGTATTTATTGTAGGAAAGTTTAATTTAATAATACATTCTGTTATAATCACAAATAACTTAACACTTATCTTTTTGTTTCAGGTAATAATGGAAAAAAAATTTGCTGGGAACTTACCATCAGAATTCTTCTATACGATTGCTGCAGCATTGCTAATGCTGCATTGCAGCTGCAGTGAGTAACGTAGTGTACTACATGTGCGTACAATCGCGATGCTGTGCGAAGCGGCATGGAAAAAACAAATCGTTGAAAAAAATTACGTCAGAAATGTGCTTCAGTTGCAGCACTTTTCATATGGTCTTGCTTGGAACGTAACGTTTCGTTTAGTGCCAATAGGTACTAAAAGGTACAATAGGCCACTTTAGTCTTATACAGGACTCTGGAAGTCTGGAATAAAGACACCCCACAGGACCGATCATTAATTTCAAAAACTCAAACACAATTTAAACTTCCTCAAAAAGTTGACGTACATTTACTTACACTTTACAACAGTAACTCCACCCCTCAGTGAAAGCCTCTCATCATTATCAAAAAGTTGTTAAAGGAATGGTCGCTCGATTTACGAAGATGGCGAAATAAAAGAGCGATTATGCACGTCTCCGGTTACGTCGCCGCGTACGTGAGGTCACGTGAGGGTTTGATGGGGAACGTTGGGTATATTTTTTTCCTGTAGGAAAAGTCGGAGTGATTTCAGTAAGTAATGTGATGTGGTCTTAAAATTGTATTCTTTTGCTTATATATTGATTTATCTATAGATAGAAAAACTCATCGTTTCAATGTTTCTTTGAAAGTGTTTTTTAACAATGTGGTCGACGTAGTTCGAAGAGTTATCAGACTCAACTGCCACTTGACTGAGCTAGAATACCTACTACTCGCAGGATGATGGCCGCCGGGACAGAAAAGTTCTCGAGTGACGACTGCATGAAAATGCAGCATATGAAGGCCTCCAACAAGGTGTGCCGAAGATATGGTCCTGTTACATTTCATTTTGATGGGGTATATCAAATTTTAATTTTCAAATCTTTTTTTATCAAAAACGTTTACGAACGATTGTCTTAGAAATAAAAGAAAAGAGGAAAAAGTCTTGACTTCAGACCAACTACTATCCTACCTACTTTCTACTATCTTCTTACGGTAGACGTGGCTCTTACGAGGGTGGGAGAATGGTGGAGAAATTTGAGGCCACCAGGCGTGTCTCGGTAGCTCAGTTGGTAGACTCATAGACTGTTGGGTGAGTATTCCAGAGGTTTCATTTTTCAATAACACACACAAAACGCTAGTTCTTTATAACACACACAAAATGCAACACATGCAAAAAACTGCAAGCGCCTTTATAACTCCATAAAAATTCTGTTAGATAAAGAAATTCAGCGATGCTTTGCGAATTTCTTCAATATCCGGCTCCAACGAGTCTTTCTGAAACTATAGCGAGTGGAAAGTTGAAATTTGGCACAAAGGCCGGCACTGATTACGGATACGGACTACGAAACTTGGACGCTGCTTGCTTCTGAGATTAGGTGTTTTAGCAAAAAATAGAGAATAGGTGAAAAGAAACATAATTTTGTATTGAGGTATACGTAGCTTACAAGCAGATCCAGCGTTCGCCGAATGGTTTATAAGTAACATTAAATCAAAATATTGGCCGTGCGGCTCAACACCATACTGTCTTTTACGTTTGATTTGCGAGGGGATAACCATATAGGTACTTAAACTAATTATTTTAATTACCTTTTGACATGTTTTAGGCTAAGTTCTTTTGGAAATTGTTATATTGTATATACTAATAAATAAATAATATTTATTTGTCTTAAACTAATGTCTCACACACATCGGAGCATTACGCAGATCCGCGTCTGATATGTGTGTGTGATACCCGCCCGCGTTAAGCGGATTCCAACGATTCCAATCAATACAATGCCACAGTCAATATACATGAACACGGGTTCTTACAAGTTCTCTCGTGAATACGGAGGTTCCAACATGGCCGAAATATCGGTTACTCAATTATAAACAACCGTGGTAAGAACTTGTGTGCATTTAGTTAGAATGTCGAATAACCACGATAGTTTACACTAGTTCCTTTTACCATCTCAGATTGATTGTTGTAATTAAACAGGGTGTTTTTGAAAAAAAAATTAGCCTAAATTAAGTAAATTTCTCAAAGAAACGGGTATTCTAATTAGCTCCATTTAGAAAATAACTACTAATTTAATTTTATCTCATAGTTATAGGGCGCTGCCCTCCCAACTTTAGTGAGTCCCTACTGGGGCTAACCCGTTGGTTGAGAATGTTGGTACCATACCATACAGGTGTGATAAAATAGCTTTTGTTTGGAGGGCAGGCCTAATGATTAGACTTACCCCATACAAAAAATCTTTTTTTACTGTTTTTTCATAATCAGTCCATGAAACTGATACCGTCCTTAAACGGGTCACCAGAGCGCCTACCACGAACCGCGAACGAAAGTATGCCTCCCTTTCGCACTTGAGATTTCTCACTCAAGTGCGACAGAGAGGTGAAACTTCGTTCGTGGTTCGTGGTAGGCCTTCAGAACACCTACACCTTGTATATTGTCCTTCACATCTGCCTTATGCCAACAAGATTCCCAATTATAAGCCACTACACTTATGCTGTCTATCTATGTAAAATATCCCTAATCCTCCAAAAGGGTACACAACGGACCCTTTAATAATTTTCGTACCAAAAAACTCTTCCCATAACCTTGTCGCCCTCTATTACGCTACACAAATAAAAACATTTATAATTTAATGCTCCATATGTTATCCTAGTGTGACAGAGGTGTAACTGCCAACGGCTCGTAAGAAGATAGGTCTTTGTTCAAGTAAGATGAAGTATGTAAATGTGGCCGTTACACCGAGATGGCAAGACTTGGTTTTTATTCCTATAGCTTGCCGAGGTTATTGTCTCAAGCGTACAGTTAAGGTGACGAGTATTACGGAATAATCAATTTTTGGGAGCAAACATTTGGAAAAAAATACTTTATAGAATAAAAGAATAACTACTTTTTGTACAAGTAGCGTAAAAAACAAAAAAACAACAAACCTATTCAAAAAGCCCTCCACGGGTCGTACCGGGCGCAAAGGTGCCCATCACACTAGCCACGTTACCACGTGGGATGGCGATGGACAATCTTTGTGCCAGATAAGAACCCGCACGAACATCTGACCCCCATTTGGATAAAAAAAAACAGTGTTAATTTTATAATACCTATATATAAAAAATATAATGTACCGTAAATTCTAACCCTACACAAATACCAAGAACTCAATAAAAATTCAGACGAATTGAGAACCTCTCCTTTAGAAATATTGAAGTCGGTTGAAAATATGACAAGGATTTTACTTATATGCCAGTTCTTTTTTTTATATAGTAAACCTGAGTGGCGATTGGCTCTAGCTAGTCTTCCCTCGTGCTTTGAAGAAACCAAGGTCGTACTTGTCAGGACTTGTGTTGTGTTAACATGTTGTGTTGATGTTCATTTGCAATGTGTAAATCAGTTCACAATTATTTTAAAGACAGTCTACAGTGTTCTTGCCTAATACTACGAAAATCGAACGTTCGAAAATGTATATCTCCCTATCTGTATCACACTTGCTCGTTGGAGTGATAAAGAGGTGTTTTCAATGTCAATTTTCGATGCAGTAGCCCCCTTGTCACAACGGATACAATACGTGACTTTTTTTTTTCGTGGGAAAATGATGTATGCATTCGAAATATAACCTAAAGTTGGTATTGCCCAAGTTGACAAACCATCAACGGTATGCCAGAACATTCTGTATTTTAGTACTATTACTTATTCCGTGGCATAAAGTACACCGAGCTGCAAAATTGCATGGATACTTTATGAATTCATGAATAACGTGTTTATGCAGTAACTCGCTACCTATTCAAATTTGCGTGGGTGTAGGTACCAATTCAAAATGGTTTTTAGATTTAAATTTTCTTCGATTTAAGTATAAGTTATCAGTGTTATTACGGCTTTTCTGTCGTATTGGTTGATTTTGCTTTAACATTTTTATAGACGTACTGAGTTTTAGCTTTGCTTTATGACTCACACTAGAACGGGACGGGACGGGGCGGGGCGGGATGGGACGATCTGTCAGTTTCTATAGAAAACGTGATTATTTCTATAGATATTTACAGATAGTCCCGTCCCGTCCCGCCCCGTCAAGTCCCGTCCCGTCCTAGTGTGCGTCATCGTTTAATGTTTTTTATACACGCGGTCCACGTCTTACTGTTGAATGTATGGATAAGGTCCTTGAGTAAACTCTTCGCCTTAATATTAATTCTAATCACAGATAATGCGAAATTATTAAATTATTTAAACTCTGTTGCAGAAATACATAACATATATCTTAAAAAGAAAGAAAAGTGGAAAAAATCATGACTTCGGGTGGGACTCGAACCCGCGATTCTGGGATACACGCGATTAAGAAGTATTTTCTTACGGTTAGATGTTGCTAAGCGCCCCTTAAGGCGCATACGAGGGATATGGTGAAGAAATTCAAATCAAATCAAATCAAATCGGGGCCACAGGTGTGGTCTCGGTAGCTCAGTTGGCAGAGCGATGGGCATGTATCATAAATTAAATTGCCGAAAGGGCCTCTGCGTGTTGGCTTCGGCTCCGCGTACGCCTCCTAAAGGTCCGGAACACCATATTGTTCCGTGATGGGAAAGACATACAAATAATAATATAACACTTTATTGTACAAAACAGAGAAAAGCAAAACAATAAAAATAACACACATTTGTACAGAGGCCAACTTATCCCTTTTTGGGTTCCTTCCAGTTAACCTTAGAGCAATTGAGGGAAAATTGGAGATGGTAGATATACATATAATACGAAAAGGCAAAAAATAATAAAAAAATAATAAGTAAAGTCGCAGGTTCGAGTCCCGCCCGATGTCATGAATTTTTCCACTTTTCCTGTCTGTCTAAGAAATTAGATATCGCAGACGTTTCTGCTTTAAAAATAGTTATATAACATAATTTACAAATGGTGGACTTAATGCCATGACGTTTTCTACCAGTCAACGAACGGATCTCGTAGTCTCAATTATAATGGTTTGGCGGAAACAATGCGTCTAAGTAAGCCTTCGTAACTACAATCTTTGGCTTGTTGGACTGTGTATAAATAAATCACATTTATGTGAACTTTTTTAGGGTAAAGAGGAAAACATTGTATTACTACCCGTTGCTTGAGCTTGCGCTCTTACCACACTTCTAAACCAGCATAAAATAATCTCGACAGAAGAATCAACTATTTAATATCAGAGTTCTAGCTTATTTGGGTTTTGATTTCAGCGCCTGGAACATCAAGGAGTTGTAAACCATTGGTTTGCGTATGTTGCTTAATTTACGAGTCCGTTTTGGTTTTTAGGTCGACATGGCCGGTCATGTTAATTTTGTTTTAGGGCTGCTTTTTTCGTGCATAAAATGTCGCCAAAGATTTTTTATGGTACAATAATACATGGCACGTTTTTACGGAATACAGATAACATAATTGACAAAAAGCGTCACAAAATGTACAGTCGTCATATCGCCAAAATACAGCCAAAAATATATATTAAGAGTCCGGGTTTACTTTTTAAAGTGAAAATCGTTAATAATAAAGTAACGCATGTAAATTGCAATTGCTAAGATAGTATGAAGTATTGGTATTGCAAAAAAAATAGTTTGATAAATATATATTATTATTTAGTATACAAAAAACAATTCTTAATGAGCTTGTTTTACGAGGTGGTCGATTCATACAATATTGTAACTTGATTTTTTATTGTTTCTTTTCATACCACCTAATTTATTTGTATACACGTGAAGTAGGCATAAAATCAAGTTTATTTTTGCATCTTCGAGCAAAAATCACAAAACAGTCCTCAGATATAGGTATATTATTAAAAATGAAAAACAAACACAAAAAAGTAGTTCATATATTCCATTCGAATTGAAATCATCTTCCGTAATATATTTAAAAACTAACATAATTCTTGTTAGTTGCTCCAATATAGTATGAAGTTTAGCGAAATTGTAAAAAAAGTATACCGGACTCTTAAGAAACGAAAACTTTAATATCAAAGTAGAGTTGGGAGTTACGAGCTACGGCGCAAAATATACTCGATATAATTATAAGTACGAGTAGTAGAAGTAGTTTACACTAAAAAAAAAGTAGCTTATGCGACTGTTAATTATGTAAGTAGGTAATTAACGAACATGCTTACAAACAAGAATTGGTTCTGGTCTCTGTAGAGGAGAAGAAGTAGATAGAGAGACAGACAGCCGGACACAAGAAAGCATTTTTACCCAATCTGAAAAAGAGACGCTTGCGCTAACGCTCGCTCGGTTGTTTAAAAAAACCCAAAAAAAATAAATTGTACACATACAGAAACAACTTTCACACAATTTTTCACTCGTAAACAGTAAAAAGCCAATAAACAAATGACAGCTATTTTAGATGACCCACTTTAATTTGACAGCTGTTTCAAATTTAAACTCATTTCCTACTGTTTTCAGTAGGTAATGTTAAAATTACAGGTTCGTTAATTCCTGCTGGTTAGTAATGCTGGTCATTGCCTATAGTTTCTTAACGCATTTTAGAGCATATAAAGTTTTTTTTATTTAGTTAAAATATTGCGCAGACAAAGTCGCGAGCGCCAGCTAGTTATAATATAAAAATGTTTTCTTTTCCAATATAGTGATCACAATCTTCCTATTGCAATCTCCCACGTCACACCCTTAACCGGCAAAAACCCCATTAAACCTATAAAACCGTCGAAAACAAACAAACAGTCCAATAGGCGACGAGGCGAGAAATCTCATATTAGTTTATTACTAGACATCCCTAGTTCCCCAATTACGTTACCGCCAAAACAAGGCAATTTGAATCTTATTACGATTGTGATAGGGAATTTAAGGGCGCACGGGCAACGTGGTGATTTTATCATGCACGCTCGAAGTGGCTGTCGCGGCCAAGTGTTGTAAATTTTTTCCGGCATGCGAGCTCTGTAAACAAGATCGCTTAGTTTTTTGGGGTTCCGTGACTTTTTTTGCAAAAAAAATGTGGATTGCGATTTTTTATAAGTGTATATTTCAAGACTTTCTAATGGAGCTTGGATACGGGTGTGTAAACGGTGTACCTAATGATAGGAATCATTAAAAAAAATCATTTGACATACGCTCAATGACATTTGGTGTAAATCGATATACATTTTAAATTATGTATTTTAATCTTAATTTTAATAATTAATATTGAAAATGATGAAAATGACATGGTTAAATTTTTGTATCATCAAAGTTGATTTAATGTAACTGTAAAGAAAAAGTGCGTGTTCAGCTGAACTGTAGAACCAACCTTTCCTGTGGCCAATAGTTAACAGCTTGTTGTGTATATGTAGTCATGGTTTTTATCATACAGTTCAATAGAAAATGAGTACTTTTTAATGAGGATAAGGGTTCAATAAGAAAATCAACCGTCTGAGCCCTTAACTTTTGAAAAGTCCACTGGAGATATTCCGATCATCGTTTTGTGATTGACCCTTATGAGTAAAAATTTGTCATAATATAATATTGTCTTCTGTTACCACGATTGTTATTCATTGAAATTAAACACTTAAGAACGGATTAATCGCGTTTATTAACACCGAAACGTAGGGTCATGATGTTAATAAACGCGATTAATCCGTTCTAAAGTGTTTAATTTCAATGAATAACAATCGTGGTAACAGAAGACAATATTATATATGACAAATTTTTACTCATAAGGGTCAATCACAAAACGATGATCGGAATATCTCCAGTGGACTTTTCAAAAGTTAAGGGCTCAGACGGTTGATTTTCTTATTGAACCCTTATCCACATTAAAAAGTACTCATTTTCTATTGAACTGTATGATAAAAACCATGACTACATATACACAACAAGCTGTTAACTATTGGCCACAGGAAAGGTTGGTTCTACAGTTAAGTAATACAATTAATTTGTCAAAATGGATTGCTTTTTCTTTTTCCCCGTGTTTCTAAATTAATCTTTACAGCATTAATAACTTATCGGCAACCGACAAACTGGTACCTTTTACTACGTATAAGAACGATCACATACATGTATTGATGTAATTTAAAGCTTAATATTCCTTTTTACCTTCTAATACATATTTTGTGTCAGACTTTAAGAACACTTTCGATAAAATATACGGAACCGCTGTAACGTGAACAAAATATTTGTCGGCGAGAGTTCGTGTTTTTAAAGAAAAGTATTTTTTTGTCACATTTGCAGTTAGTTCCAGCAAAAGTCTGCTCTGACTACACACGAACAAATTTGGTATAAATTTAATAAGTTTTGGTTTGGGGATAGAATATTCTAACAAGACCTGCGGTTTGGTCGTTTTCGTAATCGTTGAATGGTGTATATTTGGTATTGTATATTTATTAATATTTCAGGGCGAAGACTATGTATAAATTGCTGCATTGACAATAATTATACTTCGTATCCAAATCGAAGATTACATATATTTACTAGCAGCAGTACACGGTTATGTGCTGTCCTTGTCACACATTTAGAGTTATAATATTATTCAAAAAAAAAAAAACTGTTCTCGCTCTCGCCCGCCGGGTAATTAGGAACGGCAGCGCTCCCAGCGGCGTGGTTTATCATTACATATTTTTGTGTCTGTCCGAGTCACACGTATTTTCTCGCAAAAATAGTGTTTTAGTGTATATCTATTTCAGATTGAAGGATTAGGGTGAGTGATTTTACACATCTTCAGAACGATGAATTCAAATTACAGAATAAAACCGCGGCCTAGTTGCCGTTTAACGAATCTTCTTTCGGAAAGTGATTTTGTCCAAATGTTTGATTTTGCTTTCAATATATGTGTGGTAGATTACAATTTAAAAACGAATGTTAGTGTGGTGTATTAATCATATAATAACTAAAAGAATAGATCAAGGAATATTTACTTTGTTCGAAATAATGCTTTTACATCTACCTTCTTTTTTCTAAGTAATATAAGTAAAGTACATGTTAAAGGCACGGGTTGTTGTTCGTAGATTAACATACAAATTTAAACCTAATTCAGAGAACTTTAAGGTTCGTTATGTATTTACGCGTTATAGTATTTACGCGTTATAATTCGTATCAGGTTTGTGTACCAGACCGTATACTAAAAATTGCGCCACACGCCATACTCGAGGGTTAGCCACTTACTTCTAACCCTGGTATTTAACGAAAACAAATGTAATCTCATCTACGCAATGATTTCATCTACCTTTCCAGAGTTCTGAGATAATTATAGTAATAAGTATTGAAGTATGCACATGAATTTCACAAATTGTAGTAAATTCGGTTAACAAAATGCCATCTAAAAGTAATTTAAAGTAAAATAGCCATAGAGGTTCCCTCATTTATCTATAGTTTTGTTAATAAAAGCTAGCTTATGATCCGGATGTTGCCGTTTCGAATATCGTCGAGCCTTCGGGACAATATAGGTATTTTAGAGGTTCCCCATTTTATCCCTAAAAGGGAGGTATGACCTCTTCAATTCTTCATGTTTGTCTTGTATTATTCGTGAAAGACAGCCTCGATTTGTCAGCTAAGAAGTACACATACTTATAGCGCTTCTTGTACGTCGTCTACCTACTTCATTTATATGAACTGTCATAAAAATATACTCGCTTATAAAGAATCATGAGCTCGCTGAAATAAGTAACAATGACTACAATCAATAATTATCATCATAATGTTGTTGCAGAGAAAAATTGTAAAATAAAAATAAGATAGGTTTCGTATAAACTACGTTCCTATTTACGAGTAAGCCTATTTCAGGTTCTATCAAGGAAATACTACTTTAATGAGTCGGAATATATAATCTTGATCATGTTTTAATGAAGTCAAAATACTATGATATTGCGATTTTGAGTCAGTTAAGGCTCTAAACTAAAGGGAAGTGTAACCGCAGCGGCAGTGCCGTATTACCCTGTTCCGCTAAATAGCGCGAATGCTTGCTGTAGCCGCTGCAGGGGTTTAATTTGCGACCTAGTGTCTATACGATTAAAGAAGGATAATTCATGTTCAGAGGTGTATTCTTTGAGTATAGGTAAGTTATTTAAGGTAAAGAATAACTTTTTTGTTTTGTTCAGACTCGAAAGAGGTTATTATTTTTTTCCCTCATATTTTAGATACCGTAAACCGTTCAATATACAACGATATAACCAGGTCAAAAATATGATATTTTGGTTTATGTAAAAATTTACAAAATACAATACCTACATAATATGCGGACATTACAGGTTAGTATATTATGATTGGTGGTTCTTTAACAAATTGCACACCTAAAAGGTGTTCAATCGCTTTCCTGCATGCTCGAAGCATGAGCGAATAACGAGAAAACTGGTTAAAGACACAAAATAGTTAAAGTTTTTTGTGTTTTTTTGCATAACAATAATACCTATACTTACTGATTTTCTTTATCAACTTTACGTATCCCCATCACGAAACAAGGATAGTTTGGTTCCGGAATTTGAACCAATATCTGACGGCGCAGTCTTGCGAATTGTTGCGGTTAGTAAAAACGAATTACAATGCAATGCAATGCATGAAATTATATAAATCATATGATTTTTACATATACATATTATAATAGAAGTATTGTAATTTGTATATGTAGGTAGTGAATGTTGTGGATCACATTTTTATGATACCTACATATAAAATTGTAGATGATATCTTTACAATAATAGGACTCAACACGACTTAATTAAAATTAAGTCGGATATTAATATGGTCGTACGTACCTACTATTAAAACCTCACCGTTTACGAAGGTGGTAACCAAAACGGAATAATTTTACGAAGCTGAGTGAGTTTGCTAACAAAAACCTCATTGGAGAGTAAATGGTTTTAACCCAATTGAATTATCACGAAACTAATATTCCTGTTTATTGAAAGCATGAACCGATATATACTGAAGTAATACAAACAACGACTTAAATTTTGATTTATAGTTCCCTAGAGAAACTTCATATCATATATATATATACGAAACGAAAATATATTTTTTTTCGTAGGCTATATCGATGAAATAGGCTTAATCTTATTAAATACCCTACGCTGCTCCGCTTCAACAGCGCCGAGTTACGTGACATAAATCGCGTGTAAATTTGTATAATTTTGCTCCGTTTCAACAATTATGCCACAAAAATTGTGTCAAATAAGCTTGCTTTAACAGCGTTGAGCTTTAACACATTAATTATGTCAAGGATCGTCCGCTTTAGCAGCGTTGAGGTACTCCACATTAATTGTGTCGAGGATTCCAGAACTTTGCTCCGCTTTAATAGCGTTGAGGTACTCCACATTAATTGTGTCGAGGATTCTAGAACTTTGCTCCGCTTTAACAGCGTTGAGGTACTCCACATTAATTGTGTCGACGATTCTAGAACTTTGCTCCGCTTTAACAGCGTTGAGGTACTCCACATTAATTGTGTCGAGGATTCTAGAACTTTGCTCCGCTTTAACAGCGTTGAGGTGCTCCACATTAATTGTGTCGAGGATTCTAGAACTTTGCTCCGCTTTAACAGCGTTGAGGTACTCCACATTAATTGTGTCGAGGATTCTAGAACTTTGCTCCGCTTTAACAGCGTTGAGGTGCTCCACATTAATTGTGTCGAGGATTCTAGAACTTTGCTCCGCTTTAACAGCGTTGAGATACTCCACATTAATTGTGTAGAGGATTCTAGAACTTTGCTCCGCTTTAACAGCGTTGAGGTACTCCACATTAATTGTGTCGAGGATTCTAGAACTTTGCTCCGCTTTAACAGCGTTGAGGTGCTCCACATTAATTGTGTCGAGGATTCTAGAACTTTGCTCCGCTTTAACAGCGTTGAGGTACTCCACATTAATTGTGTCGAGGATTCTAGAACTTTGCTCCGCTTTAACAGCGTTGAGGTACTCCACATTAATTGTGTCGAGGATTCTAGAACTTTGCTCCGCTTTAACAGCGTTGAGGTACTCCACATTAATTGTGTCGAGGATTCTAGAACTTTGCTCCGCTTTAACAGCGTTGAGGTACTCCACATTAATTGTGTCGAGGATTCTAGAACTTTGCTCCGCTTTAACAGCGTTGAGGTACTCCACATTAATTGTGTCGAGGATTCTAGAACTTTGCTCCGCTTTAACAGCGTTGAGGTACTCCACATTAATTGTGTCGAGGATTGTAGAACTTGCTCCGCTTTAACAGCGTGAGTCTCTCCACATTCATTGTGTCGAGGATTGTAGAACTTTGCTCCGCTTTAACAGCGTTGAGTTTCTCCACATTCATTGTGTCGAGGATTGTAGATCTTTGCTCCGCTTCAACAGCGTTGAGTTACTCTACGTCAATTTTGTTGATGATTGTACAACATTGCTTCTTATTAACAGCGTTGAGTTTCTTCACATTAATAAAATCGTGTTGAGGATCGTACAACTTTGCTCCGCATTAACGGCGTCTCGTATTACATATTCTACAGGAATTGTGTAGAATGTAATAAAATTTTACTCCATCAGGTTGTTTTTACCATGATGAGACTTCTTTTCAATAGTAGCATTCCGATTATCAAGATATAAAACACTCCACGTGTCTGTTCTTTATTATAACAATTATTTACAAAAATAGTAATTCTCTTGCTGCTGTAGCGTACTGGTCAATATCTCGTTATCCTACAGTAGAATCGAAGACACCTGCCACTTTTTTATTACAACGTTCCACTCAAAAAGGAAAAACTTACCGTATTAACCATTACCAACCACTTGAATAATTGTTTGGTCTCAGTATAAATCTGTATGTATATTTTATAACAAGATTTCTTTAGTACTAATCTTGCTATGAAGAAACTACTGATAGCTTGTTTTACTAATTATACAACTTGTTTTTGTCTTCCTTTTTTTACTTCGATATGAAATACAGGCATATCTATAGTATACAATCACTATGCAGGGATTCGTCAGTAGAGTTCAATTAAATGAACGAAGTATAATTTATAGCAGGTATATTCAAGTAATGTTAAAATTATATCGACGATAATACACACTCCAGTGTTTTGTTTCACCTAAAAGGTTATTGAAAGTAATTTCATTCTTTATTAATGTCGTTCCTCACTTGGACACGCACAGCATGTCATGCATAAGTCCAATCTAATAAAAATATTCATATAATATTTACATAATAGTACCGTTTTATTTTATTAGGCACTCATGTATGAAGCTAATTATCAGGAACTAGGAGCGTACGGATTTGACTTCGATATTTTATTTTATTTTTCCTACTTATATAAAGTATTACAATTCTCTAAACATCTGCTAGTAAATATATGTAATCTTCGATTTGGATACGAAGTATAATTAATAATCAAACGAACTTACCTGTGAAGTTTGATTGGAATTATACGAGTATCCAAATCGAAGATTACATACTCCCACCCTCCCAGACCCTAAAAATTAAAATAAAATCGTCTCTGGTCCTAACACAAAAATATCTATGTGCTCTAAAATAATGATAAACCACGCCGCTGGGAGCGCTGCCGTTCCTAATTACCCGGCGGGCGAGAGCGAGAACAGTTTTTTTTTTTTTTGAATAATATTATAACTCTAAATGTGTGACAAGGACAGCACATAACCGTGTACTGCTGCTAGTAAATATATGTAATCTTCGATTTGGATACTCGTATAATTCCAATCAAACTTCACAGGTAAGTTCGTTTGATTATTAATGATACTTACTAGTGACCCGCGATCCCTATATCTTTGTAACCCGTTTACCGATTTGGCTTATATTCTAAAAAGCGTTGGGACCCATCTACGGCAAGAGTAACGTGAGTCACAATTTTATTGCATGTTCCCTTTATTTATGATGCAAATTCAAGTGATAATTAATCTCTAAATAAGTGTTACTTTCCCTAAATATACAGGGCCGTAATCTTTTACGTGATACAAAATTATATATTGTGATTCTACTCATGATTGCTAACAACTTTTTCTGTGGGCCAACTTCGAAAAGGACAACTCGAAATCGACATCTCCATACAAATTTTGTCAAACTGCTTGTTAGCAATCATGAGTAGAATCAAAATATATAATTTTGTATCACTTAAAAGATGACGCCCTGTATATTGAATCTACATTTTGCATCTGTAATACAAATTTAAAAAAAAGCAACGATGTCGTGACTCGCGTTACTTTTATGTGGGTTGACCCGTTGAAGGAAACTATATTTTTAATTCATTTAATGAATGCTCGCTAGCTGTGTGAAAATGTCATGGGCAAAGACTATACAGAGGTTTTAAACAGAGTTTTAACCTCAAAACAATAAAATTTGTCTTACACGATTTCCCCATACCTGAAATACAGCTTCCTCTCCTTTATGTTGCTTTAACGCAACGTCGGAGCAAAACTTCAAAAACAATATAATAAATCACACACTACAAAGTACGTGGTAGTAAATTTAAGCGAGAATGAAACCCAATATTCCTTCAGACTTAGTAGGTAACTTACCAGTGGTCATGTTTTTAGGGTTGCGTACCCCTATTACTAAAACTCCGCTGTCCGTCTGTCTGTCCGTCCGTCTGTCACCAGACGTCCGCCTGTCACCAGACGTCCGCCTGTCTCATGAACCTTGATAGTTATACCTTGAAATTTTCAGACTATACATTTCTGTTACCATTACATTTTATTCTAAAAAACAGAATACACCTTTAACGTTTCTTATTTTTTATTATTTGTGTCGTTTTTCTTTACAGTTACACTAAGAACTGTAATTGTGTTACTCTTAAATTAGATTTCATCAGAAAAAATCTCGTGATTTTCTTCAAAGTAAGTAGAAAAGAAAACTAGGCAAGATTGTAACCTCTTACCTTTAATCACGATCCAGCTAAAATAATTACTCCTTATTGAGTTCGAATGTCTGCAATAGGTACTTACTGATAATTTGTA
Organism: Lathronympha strigana; assembly: GCA_949128165.1. Taxonomy (NCBI): domain Eukaryota; kingdom Metazoa; phylum Arthropoda; class Insecta; order Lepidoptera; family Tortricidae; genus Lathronympha; species Lathronympha strigana. Next base: position 4,024,046 of record OX421907.1, on the reverse strand, counting down.
TGTCTATCTCACGCACGTGCTGATTTAGAAAGAGATGCAAATATGAAAATTCGAGTTTAGTATATTCGAGGTAGGCCCTCAGGCTGGCTGAACAGAACAATAGATCCCGTCGGGTATTCTTTGTTCCTGAACTATTGAGACCCATTTTGTTTTAGTGTTTCTGTTTGAGTCACTATTGTTTGAACTCTTGAGATCTTTTCTGTTTTAACATACTTCCAAAAAAGGAGGAGTTTCTCAATTCCTCGGATTTTTTTTAACTTGTAAACCGTTTACTCCGACCTCCGTCGTCCGATTTCAGTAATTATTTCTTGAGAAATTAAGGGAATTCTTCAATTTGTTCAAGCTTATGGTTATTTTGGTGATTTCTCAATTAACTCACGCATTTTCGATGAAAGGGTGTTGCAATACATTCAAATCGCGCAGTCGTTGACGTCAAGTCGTCAAATAGCTATTAACTAAGATTACTTTTTGTAGAAATAAGTTAATTCATCGTTATTATGAAAGAATCCTAGTAACTACAGTCATTTATTTAATTCCTTTAACGTAGCTTCGAGCTTGACTGTCGTTATTCATAAAAGCACAGTTTAGCTAAATTGTTATTTGTCCTTATCTGTCAGTTTGACATTTGCGTTTGTTAGAAAGGGAGAAAACGTATTTTAACTAAAACGTCTGTTAACTTTTTTATAAAGGGGGAGTATTTCAAACTATTTGAATTTGGGAACAAAAAGACTAAAATAATTAGGTACATTATAAAACCCAAACCTCAGTTTTGCAACCCAAATATGAGTTAAATTGAATAATTTTATAGGTATTTATCTACGCATTATATTAATGCCACCTAGTTATTTACGCGATCCATATTAAGTCGTTAAATTAATTTCAGAAGTACCGTGCACCGCGAGAGCCTATTAAATCACAGAATAATCTTCGTAGAAGTTTAATTAACTTCATGAAACTTATTACTTTGGACAGGATATCTTGGGAAGTTTCTACACGCACTTGTTAATGTTTAGATATGTTTGATTCTCAACCTTATGAGGGAAATAATAAGAGTTAGTTACTACGAGGGTGGGAATACTGCTCAAGTAGTTTTCCGGACTTGGTAGGGCCTACGTCAAGGATGTGTTTCCACTTTTGGAACTCCTTTGTTATAGGGAAAAAATTGATTACTAATATTTGTTCACGCATATGGTCCCTTTGATTTATGACTAAATATACGATATTCAATGGATACTTATGTTTAAATAAGTCATTTAAGGTATTTGGGCCCCTTTGTTGTTAACCCATGAACGGGCCTGATATCTTTTTTAGTTTGATTACTGTTTCCAGTTGCGTTTTAAATATAGTAAATATTCCTGATAAATTTATTTAAAACAGTCTTGTGGCTTTTATATGCCCAGTCAGCGCTCGTTACCAACGGGTCCATGTTGTATAACTATATAATTATTATGTACCCTTTTTAGAAATTAGTTGTCAAACAAAACATTATGACATTTAAATAACACTTTTACAGTCTGTGTTATCGATATCGATGCAAACTTATTTAGCTTAGTCAGACTCTATCCAATACTTAATACTATTAATTATGTATGAGACAAAAAAAAACGTCTGTGGATCCGACATAACAAATAACGGTGACGGTTTAAAAAAATTCGGATACGAGAAGTTGTATTGATATTTCGTATTTTGTTCTCTATTTTTACAGTACCAGGAAATTAGCGACCTCGAACCTAAAGGTTTTTATTCGATACTGCGTGGGTTAGCTCAATATTCCTGGAAATTAAGTAAATTTGTGTCTAAAATAATCCGTAGAAATATATACTTTCCTTGAGAAATAATATGACCGCCTGCTTAAGTACTAGCTCTTGCCCGCGACTTCAACTGCGTTCAATTAGAATTTTCGTGACAAAAACTATTATATGTCCTATGACTGTCCCAGGAGTCAAGCTATCCCCATACCAATTTTCATCCGTTCAGCAATTTTAGCTCGAAGAGGTTACAGGCATCTGCCTTACAGACAGAGCTACTTTCGCTTGTGACTGTCGACACCTACACTCGCGATGTCCGATTTTTGAGCCGGTGATGCTCGCGTACGCTTACATTTATCAATGACCGGATTCCATTTGGACGAAATTCTAAAACGTCCCGATTGAGATTGGGGTTTTAGTAAATTTATATTATGTGAAACTCGTGAAAGCTTAAATAAGTGTGTTGTATATGTTGTTTTTCAACTCCTAATACCTATAATACTGTGTCATTTAGGTTGATTGATGATTGAGGCTTTATTCGTAATTCAGTAGACAAGTGTGTTGTATAAGTTGTTTTTCAACTCCTAGGCTTTATTCGTAATTCAGGAGTAAAGTGAATAATACTTTTTCAGTTTGATCTAATCACCTCGCTAAACATAGCAAAGGGTTGGCAAATATGTTTAGTTTCTATATTTTGTTAAATATATGCCAGTTTTAAAGCATATGTCTATTATTTCTAGAAAGGGAAAGTGGAGAAATTCATGACCCTGGGCGGGACTTGAACCCGACTCTGGGATACACTGTCATCGCTCTACCAAGTGAGCTAAAGAGCCCTTGTAGAAATTTGGTATCGCTCGCAAACATTTCTGCTTAAAAATAGTTATATCTATTTTAATTCATTATTAGCCTTTAGGTACCTGAAAAGAACATCTCATTTGACTGACCCTAATCCGTACCTTCACATAAAGGTCACCCTTCTCATTTCCATGCCATTGAAAGACCCGGTGTGACCCTAAGTTAGAGTCGTTAATCGTAATTAGTTCTAATGGGTACCGATCCTGCCCCAACCTCCCCGTTCAAGTGATTGGGTCTGTCCCACGGGATAAGTCAGACGGTTAATGTACTACGATTCACAACGGATGGAGTCTGTGCACCTTTATTAATATGTTCTTTATTGCGTAGGTAATAAGGGTGAGATTTGGTTTGTTTTTGAGCTACCAAAATCAGAGTCGATAGTGTATAGTTGTTGATGAAGGAATTAAAGTTATTTTGGTTTTAAACTGGCTTTCGATTAAGCAGTAATGTCTATAATTTCCAGTAATATAAGGAAAATATATTTGGAGAATATTAAATATTTAAGGATAAAGTTTTAGGTCTTGAGTTAATTTCTCGGAACAATTAAGGTAAAAGGATTCACATTTATGGAGACGTGGTTAAAGTATTAGAATGAGAATTGTAAGAATAATCCATTTAGAAACGAATTGAATTACTAATCTCAAGACTTAGAATAGGTATATACCTACCTAGTTACATATACATAAATACATATAAATATTTTTTTATTTTTTTCATTTATTATATCATTTATCATTTAGTAAACATTTTTTATTTTAATTATAGAATGCCCTTCAGGCTATGTATTACTAGCTTTATAAGCCCCTCTGGGCATTGTAGACCAACCTTTGTTTTTATTTTTAAATTATTTTTATATTTTTGTATGTAGGTAGTTTGCACAAGTAACTTTTTTGATTGACGGGGAGAATTCGCATTCTCTCAGCCATCATCTTAACCCTGTGAAAACGAGTGCTGTAAAGGGCTCGAAACGTAGGATCATGGTGTTAATAAACGCGATTAATCCGTTCTAAAGTGTTTAATTTTAATGTAATGTACCTAATTTTTCCGCCTGGGCGGCGCTATTGTCATGCACAAAGCGAATTACATAGATAATCCTTGTTTACATGACTTAAATGAGCAACAAACATCACGATACCTACCCAGCATTGTCTCACCACAATATAGAACATGAACACGGCATTGTGTTGATGATAACCGGGCGCGTTACGTCCGGATCTCGGCCGGTTCATTATCCGGAACATAACTACTCCAATAATGTAGCAGTAACGAAACGCAGGCCAATGGAAGCGGGGGTAGTGCATACGGGAGGGCGAAGCAGGCGGACGCGTTGGTTGAACGTCATAGTTGCAGCGGGCGTTTTTACATCGCCCGTTTACTTAAAAAAGATTGAACTGTAGATTTCTTCTATACGCTATTCAACCATTATAATAATATCCACCTACCTCTTGTTTTGGCTGTTTAGGGCCAATGCCTTTATTTTATATGACAGTTTCTGTTTTAAAAAAAGTTTCGAGCTCGACAAATAATGGAATTTGTATTAAAGTTTTCTGTCACTAAATCGAGACTGCAATTTCGGTAACTTGTTTATGTTTGACCTTAAACAAATCACTTTACGACCTAATTTGTAACCGAAAAAATCAACTTTGCATAGCATTTTTGAGAAAAACCATATAAAAAGGCCACCCAGCCCGTGGCCCGGTATTTTGGCGACAGGCTATAATATTCCCCATAGGACCAAAATGATAGCTACTGGTGGTTGACGGTCTGAAGTGAGGTGGAATTTTAATGAAAACACTTAATAAATAATAATAAATTAATAAATATTCTGGGACAATCTTACACAAATCGACCTAGTCCCACGGTAAGCTCAATAAGGCTTGTGTTGTGGTTACTAGGCGACGATATGTTTAATAGACAGATACATATAAATACTTAAATACATATAAAACATCCATAACTCAGAAAGTAATACTCGTGATAAACACACAAATAAATGCTCTCACCAGGATTCGAACCCGTGACCTCCTGCTTTGCAGGCAGGGTCACTACCAACTAGGCTACGAGGCTGTTACACCTTACACCAACACTTATTTTAAGTATTACTTTAGCACAATATCGCAGTATAAACAATCCTTTCAGTTTGCCTTTTCTATAGACGAAAATCCTATTTGTACAGTTCCGGACAAACGCTCAAAGAACCACAGCAGACGCGTTCAAAATAACCACCCGTATGTCCTCATAAGTTAACTGGACTCTAAAAGCATAGAGCGTGTACATTTACAACGCTACAGGGACCAGAATGGACCGCCATACGTGGTACTTTAATTACGCACTTACATGAGGCCAATTTGAAAGATAAAAGTCTTAACTTGATTTCTTTATAATATTGCATCTGTCATCATCAATATGCTATTAGCGAACCACTGAGGTCTATCTTAGACTCTGTCCTCACTTTTAGTGCGGTGTGACTTTATCTATGGGTGTGACTAGTGTCACCCGCGCGTCATTATATTATAATACAACAAAAAAAAAAGCCAACTTTTACCGCATAGTGCATACTATGCATTTTCTTTCCACTATCAACTCATCGAGGCAATTCTAAAGAACCGTATGGCCACTAATTCGTATGGCCACCTCCGGTCTCCATCATCCGATCAGCTCGATAATAGTACCATAACTTTGTATCTACCCTACTAAGTTTCAGCTTATTCGAATAACGGGAAGTTATTCAAGTTCAGCTTGCAAGATCTAGTGTTAACAATGGGATATCAAATCAAGATGTGTTTTATTTTATCTGAATTCCACTCCAGGCTTAACAGTGCCCTTACATTTGTAGTTTCTGCAACTTGCGGCCCTTGCGGGGATGATAGGAATTTAGAACGTTTTCGTTTGTTAATATAACTTAGTCAGGTCATAAAGTTGTGGTACAAGGTTTTCGCCTGATAAAAGCCAGTAGTCGAAAGCCTACTTTGTGCTGATTAATGTGTAATATAAACTACTAATATTATAAACGCGGAACTTTGTAAGTATGGATGTTTGTTGCTCTTTCACGTAAAAACTACTGAATGGATTATAATGAAACTTCACAATAATAATAGCTTATACATCAGAATAGCATATATGCTAAAATTTATAAAGATACTCGTATATATTGCGCAGACGAAATCGCATCGCATTACCAATTGTAATCTACATTTATGCAATTCCTGTTTTCTTCCTAGCGTTAGCCCGGCTTAAACCTAACTGTTATTTCGATGGTAACGAAGTAATATTTTTTTTGTAATATTTTTTTTTTGTTTCAGGTAATCGCTTTGAAGAGGAGTAATTATGAATTGTAATCAGTGTATTTGTTAAGATACGGAAAAGTTGGAAAACGCACAAAAAGCATAGTAAATGTTGTCATTAAAGTCATATTATTCTCAAATGTGAAAAAGATTAGTATTCCAAGTTGCATTCGTTTTGGAATTTCTCTGCTGCATTCATTTGTTATGAGAATTTATTGTCCTCTCGCCCATTAATTTCTCGTTTACCTTGCAGTTATCGTGTTTTTCGGTCTTTATGTATACCTATTCGGTTCAAAATTGAAAGTTCAGAGGATGTTACTGCGAAAACGAATTACCTCTTTAACTTTATTTTTATAAAGGAATAATAAAGAAGGGGGTACGAACATACTCAGTAGTGGGATACTTACGATCTGGCTGAATACTATAAATAGAAACAACTAGTAATTTAACTAAATAAACAGGGACCCAAAGAGAGTCTTAAGCCCCGAAACGAGAGCACGCCATCCGCTCCGATCATGAGCAACTTATTGCTAGTTAATGACTTGAAGACGACACAGATCTGCCTACACAGTGTCTTCCCAGCGGTACCTGGGTCGCCCAACCGGGCTGCGTCCAGTCGGATATTTCATGTACGCTCTCCTGGCAGCAGATCCTCTCCCATTCTGAGTAGGTGACCAAACCAGCGTCTGTGTGATTTTGTTACGCCGCGCGCCGACGATGTTGGGTTCGGCCACCAGCTCCTGGATCTCAATGTTTTTACGGACCCGCCATGTGCCGTCGTCTCTCTTGACAGGTCCCAGGATCTTACGCAATACCTTCCTTTCTGTCACAAGGAGTTGACTATCTTTTTTTTGTGTTAGTGTCCAGGCCTCACAGCCATAAAATCATGAGGATGGGCCTTATGTTTTATAGATCCTTAACTTTGTATTTCTGCTGAGAAGCCTAAATACCAAAACTCGATTTTGATATTACAAACTACGCGAGTGTTATTTTAAACCTCAAACTTCTATAAAATTATCTAGTTTACTTAACTTTTTTTTTGTACCGCTTTTACAGTCTTTGCTATCAATATCGAGGCAAACTGAACTTATTTAGCTTTTGCGCCGTGATTATGGGCTCAGTTAATAAAGACATAATATACAATGCGCGGGCTAAATTCTGAAAGCTAAAAAAAAACTTTGGAACTAACACTAAAACGCGATATTTTGAAATGAACATGAAATGAAAGTAGGCAGCAAAAAAGGCAGACGTTTAATAAATGTACATAAATCCTACTTTGAGCATCATAAACAGGTGCGCTCATATTCATCATTATGACTAAACATAAAGTTAGTCTATTTTTAAAACGCGGTCTTTCTCTAGAATAAAAAGTGGTCATGATTCACTCCGGAAACCGCAGTGGAAATAGACCGTGTGTAAGTAGGTAGGTGTATCTATCCGATATGCGTCTATATCTATCATTCGTTTCGCGTAGAGAGGTTACGCCTCTCAAAAACGGCATTCGACGTTATTTGTCCTGAGGCCTTACCATGACGTCTTAACGCAATTCGGTTGACGACCTAAACTGAGTCGCTGCCATACAACTGAGCTTAAACTGAGTCGCTGCCATACAACTGAGCACATTTTATTTTAATTGCCTAAGTCTTTCGGGACGCGTTCGCGTTGCATTTTTTCAAACCATAATTATATTATGCATATAACTTATTTGACTCATCCATATTAGGTATATCTAACAGTACTGTTACCAAAATGTGTTTCGCTACAATGTGGGACAAACAACAACGAAAGCAAGATCAGCATATTGCCATTTCTTGGCCTCGGGTTCTTTTTAACACTCAAAGTATAAAAGGAAACGAAATATTTTTACCACTTGGCCTCCAATAGCGTAGCATGCCGCGTCAGTGATCTGCGCAGTGTGACCACTCACATATAATATGATAGCTTGTGTTTAGCATGAACGCTCGGGTCGCTGCATGCTCCGCTCGACCGACTAATCTGTACACTAATGCTCGTCATGTTATTGGAATGACCGTCCATTTCGCTATTAGCTCGGAGTTCTGATAAAACTTTGAGAGCGTTTCAGCGATGCAGCTCTGCATTTTTTATTATTTTTTTAATGGTATAACCGAGTATGTTTGTTGTATGTTTATTCAAATTTGTTAAACTAAGAGTCAATTTTAAGTCAATTTATCGGGGGATTCTTCTACGCTGCTTAACTATCCCCATATAATTACTCCAAAAACAAATGTGCTTTATATAACTCGTCAAATTTTAAACTTACCTTTTAGATCCCATAACTTATCCTTAGTCAATATCAATTTCCCCGCTACTAAAAAAGTAGCACATTCATAGTCCAAGTTTTTGTATGAGATGACGTTTATCTGACATAATTTTGTCCCAAAAATTACAGACTAGTTTACTCCACTTGTCCATGCTAAGATTGAAATCTTAGCATGGACAAGTGGAGTAAACTAGTCTGTAAAAGTTACTTCTCGACTTCCCTCCTTATTTATATCGTACACATCTACACAAGTCCCAGATGTTGAATCCATTAAAGAGAGATAAAAGATGTACACAGCGCTGTTAATATTTTATTGCATGTAATATTTGTAACCTGATTTATTAACTGCACTAGATTAGGGAAAGTTGTTTTGCTTAAGATGTTTACTCTTCTCTTCTTCTTCCTGCCCCTCTTCCCATTTTAACTGGGGTCGGGCCTCCTTGTACGTAGGCGCCAGGATCGTCTGTCCTGGGTTGTCGATGACGAGATATTCAGGGCTTTTAGGTCCTTCTCCATTCTTGTCCACCAAGTGGAGACTGATCTTCCTTTACCACGAGGTTTTGTTGGGATGTTTAAAGCTGTTTTCACGGAGTAATTGTCATCTCTCCTACTTATGTGACCGAACCATCTGAGCCGGTTTTCTTTTAGCTTCTCTGCCACTGGAGCCACTTTAAATGATCCTCTGACGTACTCGTTGCGAACCCTGTCCAACCTCGTTATGCCACCCGCCCAGCGCAGCATTTTCATCTCTGCTGTATGGAGTTGGTGTTCGTGCTTTTTAAGGGTGGTCCAGCACTCTGACGCGTATGTCATCGCAGGTCTGACAGCAGTTTTATAGATTTTGCCTTTAGTTTTTATGGGCATTTTGTTATCGCAGAGTACGCCAGATAACGATCGCCATTTTAACCAGGCCGTGTTCACTCGATGGCTCACATCTTCCTCCACACGCGCGTCTGTCGTAAGCATTGATCCGAGGTATTTAAAACGTGAAACTTTAGGTAATGCAGTATCGTTAATAAATATGTCGCAACCTGTTTCTTCTTCGCCTCCAAAGTCACATTCCATAAACTCGGTTTTAGTGCGGCTTACTCGCAGGCCGTGGCGTTCCAACTCGTTAAGCCATATGTTGAATGTGTTTTGTAGCTCTGATGGTCGTTTGGCGAGCAACACGATGTCGTCCGCATACAACATGCACCATGGGATTTCTGCTTGTATGTTCCTTGTGATATAGTCCATAGTAAGGTTGAACAGTGCAGGACTGATAGTCGAACCCTGGTGCACTCCTACACGGACTTGGAATGGATCGCTAATTCCAGACGGGCTTTTGATCTGTGTGCTAACACCATCATACATGTCTTGAATTAACGTAACATATGCCTCCGGGATCTCTTGAGCACGTAACGCTTGCCACACCAACTCTCTCGGAACTCGGTCAAACGCCTTTTCTAGGTCGATAAAAATTAGGTAGAGGTTTTCTTTGTTGGACCGGTGCTTTTCCATGAGTATTCTGATTGTTTGTATAGACTCTATCGTAGACCTTCCGGCAGTGAAACCGAACTGGTTTTGTGTGACCTTTGATAGGGAAGCGAGACGTGCGCCAATAACTCTTTCCCATAACTTCAGGGTATGCGACATAAGCTTAATGGCTCTATAGTTATTGCACTCGGCAATGTCACCCTTATTCTTAAACAGAGGACACAAGTAGCTTGCCCGCCAAGAGGATGGTATTTTCCTCTCACGTAGTATCCTGTTAAGTAGGAGAGTTAACCAGGGTACAGCATCTTCCTTCATGAGTTTCCATACATCAATTGGAATATTATCTGGTCCCCAGGCTTTGTTACGGTCCATTTTATTCAATGCCAGCTTTACTTCCGCTGGGTGTATGCACTCCAATGGTCCTTTGATAGGCGGCAGTTTGATGTGATTCTCACTAGGATACTCTTCATTTAACAACCGCTCGTAATACTCCTTCCACCTATTGTTAATTGCGTCATTGGATGTCAGTAATTGTCCATGTTGATTTTTCACATACTTGTTGAACTTTGTGTCTAAGGTAGCCCTGTGGCGTTGTTTGGCGATCTTGAAAATTGTGTTTTCGTTGGGAGCATTTTCCAGTTTGTCGTAAAAGTCTTGTCTCGATAGCGCTTTGGTTTGTGCTACGGTTGCCTTACTTAGTAATTTTATTGACTTATACTCCAAACGATCTTCCTCCAGTTCCGATTTCTGCCATTTCTTAAACGCGTCTCTCTTTGCCTTGATAATGAGCTTGACCTCATCATTCCACCAGACAGTATCTTTTGCGGTAGGAATACCACCTTTAGAGACTCCCAGTGTCAGTCTGGCATGTTTTTGGCAAACGTTCTCAAAGTCTCGCCACATTTCGTCAGCGGTTTTTTCTTTGTGTAGATCTTTATCCAAATATGATTTCAAATCGTTCATGAATTGCTTTCCTTTAACACCATTTAGCTCTTTCCACTTAATACGTTCAGTTTTGTCTCTACGCACCGTAATAGGTCTAGGTAGCCGAACAATTGCAACAAGGAGCCTATGTTGTGAAGTAATCGCTTCCCCCGGTATGACCTTGCAGTCTTTGTAGTTCCTAAACCAAGAATTATTTGTGATAATATAGTCTATTTGTGTTGAACACTTTGCGCTTTTGTATGTTATAAGGTGCTCTTCCTTTTTCTTAAAATATGTATTGACAATTTTGAAGTTATATTTAGACGAAAAATTTAAGATATTGAAACCCTCTTGGTTCATCATACCAAAGCCATAGCCTCCATGGGTGTCCGCAAAGGTTTCACTGCTGGCTCCCACGTGTCCGTTCAGGTCTGCACCGATGTGTATGCATTCCTCTGGTGGTATGTCTTGCAGGACTTCATCGAAATCTTCCCAGAAAGTTTCTTTTTCCATCACAGAGCATCCGGCTTGAGGGGCGTATGCCGAAATGATGTTCAGAACCGGCTGGTTTTCCATTGCTAACTTGATAGCTATTAAACGGTCACTTTTTCTTTTGACATTTATAATTCTTTGTTTCAGGTTCTGGTCTAAGATTATCCCTACTCCATTTCGCTTTGTGTCTACCCCGTGGTATATTAGTTGATATCCGCGGCCAATTTCTTGAGATTTGGACCCCTTCCATTTAGTTTCCTGAACGCAGCATGCATTTAGGTCTCTGGTGTACAATATTTCGCTCAACTCTGCACTGCGTCCAGTCATAGTGCCCAGATTCCATGTCCCTAATCTAAGCTTATTGCTACCAGATGGTTGCGAACGGTTGTCCTTGTCACCGTCGCTTCGGGGGGACGCCCTAGCATTTGTAAAGCTTTCATTTTCCATAGCTTGGTTCGCAATCAGAGCATCCACGTCGCTTAAGGGGGACGCCCTAGCCTTTATATATCTCTTATGTATTTGTGCTGTCATAATTGTACAAGGAGATGTGTTTTTGGCTTTATGTTTTACGGCCGGTTGCCACCTGACGCCAAGACCTTCATCTTCTAAAGATGTGGGCGCCGCCGTTGACCCAAATGAATCTTGAGTTCATCCGCCGCCATCCCTTCTGTGAGCGCTGGCCTACACCCACAGCACTGTTCTGATCTTCACCCCAAATGTCAGGGCAGCCCAGGAACAGGGGTTTATTACGAAGTGTCCTTCTTCGGCCTGTTGGTCCGCGGGAGCTATTTTATTTCGCTCCTACCCTTCCCACACCATTTTCACGGCATGGGGCGGGCTTTCCCCGATCCGCCACCTGGGGACGCGTCCTATAGGGGTGAGGCTCCCCCAAGGATGCTTAAGATGTTTACTGTAGGGTTGTTTTGAGCTTTATTTTTGTTTGACGATCTTTGTCTACCAACAAGTATTTCGGATTGTACTTATACATCGTGAAGACAATTACCGGCCATGTACGTTCGGGCAATCCGTCAGACCACCATAGTGGTTACGTCCGCTGGGAATCCATCAGACAAATTTGGCCAGCAAATGATCTGATCTGTCAATACTTTTTTCCATAGTAAAGTTATTGTATACCCTATCAAACACCTTTGTTAAAATAATGAGTAAAATTACATCAACACTTATTAGCAAGTTACTTTATGTTTATGTCCTGTTTACTTCAACATCTACTTTGTATTTTCTCTAACCTTTAATCATGAAAAACCTAGTATTTATGTCAAATCAATTCAAAACAAGCGAAGATAATAATAATCAGTAAATAACGGGAATGAACTTGTTTAGAACACTGTTTTCACTGAACTAAACATTGTTAAACGCAGACAAACAATCATTCCAGTACATTATATTAGTAATATTCGGAGCGGACGCGCGGCGCAGACGCGCTCCTGGTCTATATTTAACACCAACGCGTGCGCAGATACAAACATCTCACAAAATTGTGAAAGAGAGCCGCTACGCACGTCTGGTGATATTGAGACGAGTGATTCAGACTAGGCTAGACGAGATTTGTCTAGCTTATAGTGTTGTTTAAAATGTCGTGCCATTATTGACACATCTATGAACTCTTTGCGCGGGAAAGTGACAAGCGTAACTTTGGATTCAAAATTTTGGAATGTGGATGTAGGACATAACCAAAAATAAAGTATTTATGCAAAATTGCATTGCAGTTAGTGTAAAAATGTTTCCGTCTGCATTTTTTGTTTTAAAAGAAATGTAAGAAGTGGGACGTTTGGGATTTAAAAACGCGGATTCAGATTGCGGAAGTGAGACATCGTCTACGAAAATGTTGAAAAGTGTCTGTGTAATATAACGATGTAAACGAGGATGTGATTGTGTTATTAGTAAAATTGGAAGTTATAGTTAAATAGGAAGTGAAGTTTGTAATGAATAATGTTCGGAAATCTCAAACTACCTTTGATAAAGCAAAAAGGGAGCAAGGAGGAGCCCCTTTACTGCTATAGAAGTGTGAAAACAAAGCCACCGAAGACACCAACTTTGCGTGCGAAGAGACATCAAAGACGTAAGTTTATAGCATCCATTGGAGTATACGATTCAAAAGCAAAGGTAGTTACTAACTGCGGTTTTGTTTGGCAAGATGTTATGTACTTATCGAGAGAACCGAAATGAAGTTCTGAAACATGTAACTATATTACTTCGAAGTTGAGTCATTTCAAAACGGAGGTAGTTACCAATTGTTTTGGTGCGGGTGTAATGTTGAATATCGTGACAATGCCAAAATATGGGCAATGATATTCGCTTTATGGATGATTTTGAAGATGTAATGTAGGTTTTATAGAATGCTATGATTTATGTGGCTATCTATTTGGCATAAGTCAGAGTCGATGATGGTCATTATCACTGATGTCGGCACTAGCTTTGGACAGTGGCCCTGGATGGTGGGACATACATTGGCGTCCCAAAATAGGTCATCCCAACTTCTAAGAAACAAAGATGCCACCTTGTCTGTCACCGTCATCCCAAGCTAGGGTGGGATTCCGAGCGGATGTCTGTTACTGGATGCGAGTAAAGCTCATAAAAATGTGTTTTATATGTATTGATGACTGGCCGGGCAGTGACCTACTCAATCTTAGCATTATACAGTATAATTTCAATCTCAAACTTATACTAAGTTTAGTAGCTATTAGGGACATTGGCAACAATGAAAGGAGACTATTTTAAGACCGGTGGCCTAACTTTGTACGTTTTCATTACAACAAATTTCGATACGTTTGTATTTGTTTGCATAGTGACAGACCACAAAAACCATAAGCTAAGTTAACCACATCGTCACTGGTTTTCGCAAGCCAGTGAGACTTATTTTTCTCTTCGAATTTCAACTAGACCTTGTAATCTCCAGATTCCGAGACATTCTTATTTCTTTTCTCATCGCTTTCTTATTCGCCCTGATCAGCTTAAAAAGAGAAAGAGATTTCCAAAGAGATTTCAACACCTTGAGCTACTGATACTTATTGTACAAATGTATTATGGCTTAAATAAAGTCAAGTATCGTCGTACGGTCGTCAGGTATGTGTTGTATAAGTAGTATGTATCTATACCTACTTTCATTTCGTACCTGTTTATACAGCTTAGCTATCAAAACAAGACGCTCAAACCGTCAGGCTGGAGTTTATCAACTTTTATTTGCTCAAAGCCAATCAACGCAACTAGTTCGTCGGCAAATATAAACAACTTAATGAGGCGTGTGTTTGTCTCAGCCTCAAAATTAGTTGCCAAGGGAAATACCGTTTAGATCTTTGCAAATACAAGCCTTTGCAGTGGATTTAAACCCCCTTTACGAACTTTGTCGAGATAATATCATGAGGAAATCGACCTTGTGTTGTACGTGTTAGAGTTTACGTTTCAATGGTGAGGTAGAATGGAGGTATAGTTACTTTGCTGTGCGTCAATACTGAAATGTTCATAACGCTTGAGATTTAGACGAAGGTTACGTTTATTTATACAGGCTGTCCTTAGACATTAGACACATACAACGTACATATGCGTTACGGTGTTTAGATTCAGTATAAAAAATATCATAACAATCGGTGCATTGGTTATGAAGACATAACAAATTACTTTTTGTTACTTTGATTGAAGCAGCCTGTGAGCACCTAAATTCCATAGGGTAATAAATGCTCATAGAAAAGTATGTAACCTTCTTTTCCTTTTTTGTTACCTTTTTATTTATGTCACTTTGATTATTGAAAATCTTATTGAAAACAAATGGAGTATCACTAATGTGCTCTTGTCAAAATCAATGCCAATGATAAATACAGTGTGTTTCTTTTTAATGTCGATTATTGGAAATAACTTTTGTTTGTTTTTTTTTTGTTTCGCTAAATAAATATTTACGTTAGAACATTGATGAATATGATGTAGCCCTATGTGGGGTTTCAGGGTTTGTCCAATGGGTGGATGTCATTCTGTATCACATATTAAGGTATTGTTTACCAGACAACTATACAGAAAGATTGTTGGTGGTACTTCTGCTTTTTTAAATAATAAACTGGCCAGAAATTGACTGTAGTCACACCTGATGGAAAGTGAAGACAGAGTCAGCCGAAAAAAAAGCCATGAAAGTGCTGCAGCTACAGCACTTTTTCATTGTTTGAAACGCGACGTTCCGTTAACTGCCAACAGCCTCTAAAGTGTTGACAGTGTTGGTAGTTCTGTGTATGAATTTGAAACTTAATGCTTAGGTCAGTAAGCTCTTTCTCGTACAAAAAATATCGTTTGTATCATCATCAATGCAAAATTGTTCGCTAATGTCATTCTGACATTTCTGACTCACATTTTTGACGTTTATGTTCTTCTATGTGTCTCTATTTCTTTTGATAAGTCAATGTTAATAGCCTATTCACTCGTGCTTTAAGAAGACCAAGGTCGTATTTGTAGGGGAATACAAAAGGTTGGAGGGCATTCCATTCCTTAATTAAAACAGAACAATGCAACGGCGTTGCTACTGCACCAGAGGTAAACAAAACACTATCAATTCCCATGATAAATTAAGTTGTCTTTTACCGCATTATTGTTGCAAGTAAAATTTTTAACTTCCTCATTCATTCTATCAAGGTGACTTAAATGACACTGACCATATTCTGCTGCTGAAATGATTTATCTACAACTATGCAAAATTTTTGTATAATGGATCTCATGGTTATGTTTGTATCTAAAGTTTAATCGAAAGCATCGGTGAATCAGGTAGTTGAGCCTTCCAAAGGTTGATGAAAATTTGATGAGATGCGTTGGGTCTGAGCGTGCTTCACATAAGATTATGCTAAGTTGTGAATATTTGAGTTAGGTAGGTCAGTCGGGCATTAGAATAACACAATTTGCTACATGAAATAACTGCAATATTTATCCTTTGAGAACTGAGCCCTTACAATGACGTTAACGCGATTCAGTTATAAATAATAACAATAAATATTACAGGACATTCTTACATAAATTGACCCGCAGTAAGCTCAAGAAGGCTTGTGTTACGGGTACGCAGACAACGATATATATAATATACAAATACATAGAAGAAATCTATGCCTCAGGAACAAATGTCTGTGTTCATCACACAAATAAATGCCCTTAGGCCCTTTAGGCCCCTGATCTTTTACTATTATATGACATGCCGAAAAATAATTGCTTGTGTTTACTTTAAGATTTAAAAAATGCGAAAACTATATTTTTTCTACTTTATCAAATAGTTTATTTTTTATAAACCTACATTATGTTTTTCTTAATCATCGAAACGGCATAAATAGTTGCGGATTTTTTCTATTAAGATGATAAATCTGAAATTGGGAAATGAGTAGGATTACAGGAAACAATTTATTTTTGGTTTTAGATAACAGAATCCCCATAAAGATATGAAGTTATCGGATTACTTTTGTTCTATAAAGCCTCGGAAGTTTTAGCAGTAACTAGGAACTAGGTAGTCACGATCCATATTTGAAGTTCGGTTTGGATTCCGTATCGTCAATATATTGGAGGTGATATAAACGTGTTCCAATCTGAAGGCACGTGATATGTTCGCACTCAACCGATGATAGTTTTGAATATACGGAGAGATAAGTACGTATATCGTGTGTACAGTCAACAGCACAGCATTGCCAGAAACTTAGGTCGTCTATACCTATTTTTGGCACGTTGGCTGTATTCACAGCTGTGTTGTTGACTGTACCTAAGCGCAAGGGTCGCTACAAACCACCCCAAACCGCCTCGAAGACCAAATTCCTTAATTGATCCCTAGTGGTACCCCCCCCCCCCGCGCCCTCCTCCTACTGGTTCTATATCCTCAAATTTATAACGATAATGTCTGGGATAGAAAAAAACACAGTGTATTAAACACAGTTAAAAGCTTAAACCAGATGGAGTAGCAATTGATAGACCTACCCCTCTGCCGAATGGGTATGATATAGTATCATACCCTTTGTATGGGCTGACTTTTATCTGACGTAACTATTTGTACGTAAAGTACGAATAGCTGTAGATTTAACGTGCCCCCCCCCCGCAAAAATGGCAGACCTTTTTGTATAGGAAATGACAGACGTTGCCGGTCCGGCTGGTTAAAAAGTCAAAGGTTAAAAGCTATCTATGAAACATATTCCTAACCAGACATTTATTATTTCATTTTTATTTCTAATCAAATAAATATTTACAGCAGAGCATTACTAAGAGATGTAAGATTTCAGGGTTTGTCCAATGGCTGAGGTCACCCTGTATATACTGGATAAACACACCTCATGAGTTAACAAGTAACCCTAACTCGGAATTTCCTTACACTGCAAAGACAATTCAGCAATCAAGCAATTATCATCCTACATTATAATAATTCCTTGTATAACTTACCCTATCAACGCTAATCACTTGTAAGTACAACTAATCCTTACTGGGTAAAAATTACCCAGAACGGCAAGAATAAAACTTCCCTAGCCTAGTCGGTAGTGACCCTCCCTACAAAGCTGGAGGTACCTTAGAAAAAAAAAACTATCTTTTCTCGTGAAAATGCCCTAACAAGTACAGGGGGTTTAAGATGCCAAGCGGATAGACTGATAAGACGACAGTTTGTCGGCACGTTGTGACAATGTCTGATAATTTTAAACAGTTCTGTCAATTGTCTTTGCATTTGGCACCTGTCACCATCGCGCTATACGTGCAACTCGTCAGTTTATCAACTTATAGCATTAACTAATGATAAAAGTATATAACCATCTTACGCCTGCTAGTCTATGATGGTCGGGTTTTTATCGTTTACCGACATTGCTGTCACGTTCTAACAAGTATGTATGTGCGAAAGTGACGCATAGCGTAATAAGCGATAAAATGGCAACCCATGCTAACCCTCCTGCTGGTCAAAACTATAATGAAATATGATTTAAATACCCACTAACA
Organism: Lathronympha strigana; assembly: GCA_949128165.1. Classification (NCBI taxonomy): domain Eukaryota; kingdom Metazoa; phylum Arthropoda; class Insecta; order Lepidoptera; family Tortricidae; genus Lathronympha; species Lathronympha strigana. The sequence continues at coordinate 4,006,041 of OX421907.1, read as the reverse complement.
TCGTGTGGTATTTTTTACTGCGCAGTGATCATTTAAGGGTTAATTGTAGGGGCCAAACTCGCGGTGCGCATATTTTAAAAGACACGACATCAAGAAAATTGCCTAATTCTTGGTCCTGTGATTACGAACTTTTCGTGCATAATAATCACAAACTAGGAATTCAAAACGGAACACGTAGATGAAATAAAAGAGATCTAAGGCAAACGTGGCCTAAATGTCATTAACTAAAGTGAGCGACTTCTTTTTATACGCTTGCACAAAAAAAAACAATTATCTATACATATAAAAGGAAAAGTCCTGACTGACTGACTCACTGATCAACGCACAGCCGAAACTACTAAACGTATGATCCTGAAATTTTCACATTACGTTAGGTGTTTAACGAAGGTAACGAATAAGAAAGGATTTTGAAAAAATCATCTTCTAAGGGGGTTAAATCGGGGTTGAAAGTTTGTATGGAAGAACGTTTTTTTTTTTAGATAGAGACTCAAAAGTTGGTGTAGAGGTTTGTTATTAAAATACAAAAAAAGTAATTTTAGCGTTTTGGAAAAATCCACCCCAAAAGGGGTGAAAAGTGTGTTAAAAGTTTGTATGGCGGAAGCGTTTCCCTTTTAGTTATAGACTACAAACTTTGTGAAAAGAATCCTCATTAGAGTTTACAAAAAGTAATTTCAGCGATTTTGAAAATTCGACCCTTATAAGGGTGAAAAGGGTGTTGAAAGTTTGTATGGCGGAAGGTTTTCTGTTTCGCTAGAGACTTTATTTTATGTGTAAAGGTTTCTCATCAAAATACAAAAAATGTGTTTTTATCTATATAATATATAAAAAAGAAACTGACTGACTGAATGACTAACTGATTGACTGACTGACTGACATATCAATGCACAGCCCAAACCGCTGGTCCTAGAGATACCAAATTTGAAACGTAGGTTCCTTATAAAGTCTAGAGGTGCACTAAGAAAGGATTTTTCAAAATTCAACCCCCTAAGGGGGTGATTTGAAAGTCCAAAGTTTTTATGGGGAAACAAGATTAGTTGGCCTATTCAATTTGAAACTTTACAGGAGTATTTATAAAGATAAATGAGGTAGCCCGTGTTTCAGGTTTTTTGAGAATTCAACCCATATAAGGGGGAAAAGGGGTGAAAAAGTAAAAAAAAACAACATGGGTATCGTTTTCTGGTTTATCTGGTCGCTGATTACAAAAACAACGACGATTTTAAAATCTAACGTGGCGAGTGTGAAATACCATCTTCCCTGTTGGGGCGCGAGGGGGTCGAACTCTAAAAATATAAATATGGGTGTCGTTTTGTTGTTTAATTCTGGTTCTATAGATTCCAAACTTAACACTTAGGTTCCTTATAAGGCGTAGAGGTGCACAAACAAAGGAGTTTTCAAAATTCACCTCCAAAGGGGGAGAAATGACGGTACAAACTATGTATGGGGAAACATGATTAGTTAAACTATTTTATTCAAAACTACACAAAAGTATTTCTAAAGATAAATGAGTAAAGACGTGTATTTGATTTTTTGAGAATTAAACCCCTAAGAGGGCAAAAAGGGGTTCAAAAAACATCATGATTATCGTTTTTATGGTTTATAGGGTCGCTGAAATCAAAAACAACAACCATTTTAAAATCCAATGAGGTGGACGTATGATACACCATCTTCCCTGTTGGGGTGCGATGGGGTTGAAGTCTCAAAATATCAATATGATTGTCGTTTTGTTGTTTATTTCTGTTTCTAGAATTTCAAATTTGGCACGTAGGTTTCTTATTAAGGTGTAGGGGTGCATTAAGAAAGGATTTTTTTAGAATTCACCTTCTAATTGAGATAACAAAGAAGATCCGAGAGGTTCTTTACAATGAATCTGGAGCCAAAACTGCGAGAAAAGGCCGCCATTTCAAATTTCGTCAGTTATGATCTGATCGTGATGGAAATCAATATCTGAGAATCCGAAAGGTTCTTTCTAAGACATCAGAAGTCAACATTGATCGTAATATGTACTCGGTTGGTACATATCAAAGGGTCCAAGAGGTTCTTTATAACGAATCAAAGCCGCCAACTTGATTTTGAAATTACGTTACGGTTGAACATTTATTTTGTACGCGGGCGAAGCTGCGGGAAATAGCTAGGATTTTTTAGAATTCTCCTCCTAAAGGGGTGAAGTGGGATTTGATTGTATATCGGGAAACAAGATTTATTAGACTATTTTATTCACAGGAGTATTCCTAACGAGAAATGAGTAAATAGGAGTACGAAATGGGGTGTAAAAGTCAACATGGGAAATATATACAGTAAGTGTAACTTACCTAACGACCTACCTCTGCCTACCTTAAGTCTAAAATAGGTCCTTGATCAGAATTGCGAAAAGGGGCTCCATCTTGAATTAATTGAGTTTTAATCTTGATAATAATCGGTATTTGGGGATCCGAGAGATTCCTCAGTAATGAATCTGTAGTAAAAACAGCGAGATCCGGCCGCCATCTTGAATTATTTCGATTTTGATCCGATCGTGTTAAAATCGATTCCCGAGAGGTTCTCTTTATGAATAATCTGAAGTTAAAACTGAGAAAAACGGCCATCGTCTAGAATTTCCTCAGTTATGATCTGATCGTGATGAAAATCGATATCCGAGGATCCGAAAGGTTCTTTCTGACGAACCACCAACGCCACCATCAACGGCCACCATCTTGAATTTATAGAGTTAAGTTCGTGATAAAGCTCGGTAGGCACATATAAAGGGTTCGAGAGGTTCTTTATAACAAATCAGAGGTCAAAATTGAGAAACAGCCGCCAACTTGAGTTTTTCAGTTTGATCACTTTTGCGACAACCATCCATTCCATTTAAATCCGTTCAGCCAACCGCAAGATAATAGCGGACAAACATACATATGTAGGTACATACAAATATACGGGCCCAACTAAGAACCTCCTTATTTGTAGACGGTTGAAAATTACGTTTAGTACGCGGGCGAAGCCGCGGGTAAAAGCTAGTAACTAATATTTGAAACATACTCCGTGAACATGACGCTTGCAACAGTGTCGAAATATCGGGTGCTCAATAAAACAAACATACATGGTAATTATGCCGTTTCAATCCCGCTTATTAAAATGGGCCAAGTGCGTGTCGGACCACTCATAATTTGAGGATTCCGTACCTTCATACGATGAAAAAAATATGCGCTCATAAATGCTTTCATAAAATCAAGGCACACGACTTTGAGTTTTTGCCAAAAAACTATTTAATACAAAAGTATGGTACAACTATTTAATACAAAAGTGTTTATGAAGTTAGAGCTGATTACATGTATATATATGTATAGACACCTTTTTTAAAAAAACAGCGTATTTGGCTTTTTTAAACAAAAAAGTAATGAAGACGTCGATAAGTAAGTCATTATAGGCAAAAGTCTTTAATTTGCTAATCATTAAAAAAATCTAGCAATGCAAAAGTTTTAAAAACCCCTCTTCAAAATAGGGGAGGAAGTTGAGCCAAATACCTCAATACAACTAGAGGAGAAGCGTCAAGCGGGTATAGTTAAAATCTCCAAAACACTGCGGACGTCAATTCTGATTCACAGGAAATATCCGTACGTGAATTATATAACAGTGTTGCACGCAAACTCGCGGGCATCGGCTAGCCATTACGAATTCATCGGCATCATGCGGTTCTTTATTCATGAACTTTGATTATTCTGGAACCGACATGTGTACCTATTGTTGCTTGAACCACATTCGTAAGTATGATTTACAGAGTTAAGGTGACTTTTGAATGTTAACGATAACCCGTCATATACGTTAGGGCATATCTGCTAGATCTGCCAATTAGTTAATGGTAAATTTGTCTGTCTGAGGACGAAAGTCTTCAATCAGTGTGTGTTGCCAGTGATGACATACGATACTGAAACGTGGTCGCTTACAATGGGCCTCATAAGAAGGCTCAAAGTCACCCAAAGGGCAATGGAGAGGGCTATGCTAGGAGTCTGTCTGCGAGATCGTATCAGAAATGAGACCATCCGCAGCAGAACCAAAATAACCGATAAAGCTCTCCGAATCGCTAAACTTAAGTGGCAGTGGGCGGGGCACATTGCACGTAGAACCGATGGCCGTTGGGGCGGAAAGGATCTCGAGTGGCGACCGCGTACCGGAAGGCGCAGCGTGGGTAGGCCCCCCACAAGGTGGACTGATGACCTGGTGAAGGTCGCAGGAGTCCGTTGAATGCGGGTGGCGCAGGACCGGTCATTGTGGAAATCTTTGGGGGAGGCATATGTCCAACAATGGACGTATTTCGGCTGAAATGATGATGATGATGAAATTTCTCTGGCGGATGCCCGGCGGACATACCCACTATGGAGATTGCCTTAACTTATATTCACGTGGCCATAATATAATCGGTTACTTTATTTCATTGATCATAATTCAAAATGATCTCAAATGCTAAGTTCAAAAATGGCCGACGGTACGACTTGTAACTTTACCACGACCCGGTGAATTTGTGGCCACGAAACAAGCGGGTTGATTGAAAAATTACCATTTTTTTTTAATGTGAAAGGTAACAAACGAGCAGACGAGCCGCCTGATTGGAAACGGTCATCGCCGCCCATGGACATAAGCAACATCGGAAGAGCCACTCATGCTTGTTGACCTTTGAGCCTTAAAGCCCTGAACACTCGTTTCTTGAAGAACCCCATATCATATCGCAAAGGGAACACCACGAAAGTCTTTGTCTAATAAAATAAAAAAAACAACAGACTTCCGCTTGTATTGCAAGATACGAAATCTCGAGAAACGGGCCATAGGAAGCTCAGAAATTTATTTCCTCAAAAGCGAAGGTTGGCAAGGTGTTGATGCGCGAAACCCGGCGAGCCATAAAATCAACGGAAACTTAGTCAAGCCTGTTTAAGGTCGTCATGTCCCCGGACTATATTCCGATCACTTGCAGAGTTATCGAATTTAAACGATCGTGAGACAATTAGTATTATAATAAAATACGGATATCACTTACGTATTTTTTGACACTACGCGCGTCATGTTTCGGACGTCCTAGAATGCCAAAGGACACAGTGAGCTCGGTGTGCTTGCCGCCGTTTATATTGGACCAAATCTGCAGTTGAACGATCCCTGGGTTCTTAGACAGGATCATCCTTAACCGGTTTTATCATCGAGCGCGCTGGTCCGCCCGCACGCGGCGTGCGTCGCGCACAGTCCTTGACGCTTGATAATGGCATTAATGGCAAATTAGCCAGCTCAGTATTAGCTATGTGCGCGACAGTAGCGTCCTCTGTCAGTTTTGGAACGGGATGCACAACTTAATTGTATGCAGTTACGTTACTGCTGCAGCGAAAACTAGCACAACTGTCAATTTTATAGATTCATTAAGTGGCTAGAAAAAGTTAAAAGTTATATTCGGTTTTCGCAGAATTGAGTGAATTGAATGTTTTATTTGCGAGCCGCAAAGACTGCAACTCAATGTATAAAGTTGTATAACACTGCGGCAATGATGTCACGACCGAAGTGCTACCTTAACTATAATTTCCATAATTTCGTACGGCGTTTAGAGACTGTGACGTAATTGTTGCTAGCGCTCGGGCCCGAGGTAAAGCTAACTTTAGTTTTAAATGTAACTTTTCAGTCCTCCGGCCGGTAAGCGCCACTTTACGCAAAACTAAATTGCCGCCTGCCGGCTCCGTCGGGCAGAAAAATAGTATACAAACCTTGGCCGTTAGATGGGAAAGCGTCGGATCCCATGTAATTGTCGGCCGAGGCGAAGCCGAGGACGACTAAAACGGCTAAAACGGCCTTGATATGTAATCTACTATTAATGCATGCATACATTCTAAGCTTTTACTTCGACACCGGAATAACTGGATCGATTGCCAAAAGCAAAAAGGAATAAATACAATCATAAAGAGACGTAGATTTTTTTAAATAATTACAACAGTAACATACTAAATTCGTTTTTTGCCGGCCATATACCTTCGACCAATCCGACAGATCTCCATCCGCCGGGTATCCGCCAGACATAAATCCCATACATTTATGTGGACGAAACATTTTTTAAATATTGTCACGTTGGTAGTCTGTGTTTTAAAAAAATTTTATACTGTATCTGTGCAGCCTTTCACAGATAAAAAATAAAAATCTACATATACTCCGTTTAGCAACTCAAGTTGCCACGATCATTTAAGAGGTGCGCAATGTTGGCTACTCTAGCGCCAGAATCATGTGAGTGGTTATCGGCAGATCCGGCAAATATGCCCGAACGTGTATAGCCAGCTAATGTTTGTTTTTTTGAGTACACTGTATGACCAGTATGACAATGAAGTATATGTAGACGTAAACGCAATAGTACAATTTAAGGCGCATCCACACTGGTTCTCGTTCCGCAAGCAATAGAAATTCCCGTCTTCAAACACGTTACTCACAGGTCAACCGGAACCTTTTCACGGGTAGATACAGATGATAGGTACTCACTGGCCGGTAAAATATGTCAGGGTACTCAAGGTACGTCCCATATGTATAGTCTCGTTTTTATCCATAGCATATACAACTGGAGAAAGCTTTCAGACATTTTCTATACAAAATATTTCGGGGCAGTACTAGTAAACTAGGAAAATCTTCAATTTATTTATATACATTTAAACGAGATAATTATTATTTCTAAGCATTGCGTCGTAAGTAAACATTTCTGCAGTATTTTCAGTGATTCAGAATTTAGGAGTAAAATTGAATGGTGGATCTTTGCTTGACAGTTGAGTGTCGCCACTAGTATTTTACCAGCCGTTAGATATTTTCTCGCAAAACCGTAAAAAGTTCAACTTCCGTTGATCACGTCCACGTCACATGGCCCTCGGCCAAAGTGGCAATAATTAAGGTCAGCCATACTTTACGCAACGGCTATATTTAAAAGCTCTCTGAGGATCTGACGGGCAGAGACGAATATGGCAAAGGGTCACTGCGGTCGACATTATATCTTTGCAACGGGGAGTGCTCCAAGGAATTGTTTGGATTTAATCCCTGCCGCTGCCTTTTGCCATCGTTCGTGGGACATCTTTTAAAAAAATTTAGTCTCACCATTTAGATGATTGACAGTCTTCAACCGTGCGTTTCAATAGAAATATCCTGCCTCACAGCTAAACTCTGGAAAGAACTGTCGGCAGCGGTATTTCCGGAGGATTTTAAGGATATGACCTTAAAACCTTCAATAAAAGAGCGTACTCCTATCTCAAAGGCCAACAATACACATTACGTCTCCCAGGTGTTGTACATACCATCAGGCGATACATTGCTGGTTTGCCACTTATTTCAGAAAAAAACCTTGCGAAAGTTTGCTCTAAATTAATTAACCCTCCTACTCAAACTGCAAAAATGATTTATTGAAGTACTAAGCCTACTTCAATAAATCATTTTTGTATTTTTAGTAGGAGGGTTAATTAATTTAGAGCAAACTTTCGGAAGGTTTTTTTCTGAAGTATTGATAACAAGCTTAAGTGATGGACCAATTCATTAATAATGCAATCGTTATTAAAAGTACAAATGGCACTGCTTACAAATAACCTTTGGTTGTAACCTTCTGAAAAGCATTGGTTCAGACCTAAAAATGTCACGCACAGTATACCCTGTGTACCGCAAATTACTACGGCCAACGTTTAGTACGAAAAGACATTTAGTACGAAAAACATTGTAAACTGAACTAGATGACATGACTACTACAGAAAGAGCGATAAATGCCTGCGTTCTCCTGCATTCGCGGTAGACGACCTAACCATTAGGCCAACCGATCATGGCAGCTTTAGATCCCCTAAGTAGGTATATGCAATCTTTTTTATTAGTTGCTTAAGGTGCGTTCCGCCAATCCTACAGGCCAAACATACGTATAGTGCGTTCTTCTAGAATTATCTTACAATTGTGGTTTACAATCGTAAGGAAAATCATGTAAGTAGGTACATTTATTCTTTATTTCGAATGTATAAGACCAAATTAATGGCAACACTTACAGTTACCACGTGTTCAGACTCAACAATGTTTTTCCCACCTTTTATCACAATACCTACCCAATTTGCCAAAACAAAACAATAATGCTCTAGATATTCCCTTGTACCTCATAAAGAATGAGGCTCACGTATAGTCCCACAAATTTCGTTTATTAAATGTATTAAAAATTCTACTTGACGCCCAATTTTCACCTACAGTAATGGGCTAACAGAATACTGTTGGAATAAAAAACGCAATTTAGGCGGAGTTCGCCGAGCGTGAATTTATTTTGCTTATTTCCAGCCGGGAGTTAACATTGTCGTGCTATTGGGGATCAGCTGGTTAGATATGAGCCTATTTAATACTTCAATCATTCTTTTCCTTATCCAACTTCCAAGATTTCGCAGGAAGTTCTCATTTCGTCGGAATCCTTTATTGTTTGTTTGGGCGGTTTAACTGAGTTCAGTAGAATCATGTGCTTTTTTATCATTAAAGGTGTCTTGACATCTTGGGGATCCATTTTGTTGTTCAAATTTGTGTGTCTGAAATAGCTAACGTTCAGTTATGATTTTTCCTTTCGCATATATTCTATACTTCTGTAGGATTTTGCGAAATAAATCTCAATTTTACTTTCATTTCATTTAAACTATCGTGAATCATACTGACATTAAATTGCAACGGTTCAAAACTCACATATTTTTATCACAATAGGCGTGACATGTTTGGACTGCATCGGGCAGTCATCGTCGGACAGACAGAACATGATACAGGCAGGTGATGCCTGAGCCGCGAAGGTGACAACACCACTCTTTCTGTCCGACGATGACTGCCCGATGCAGTCGAAACATGTCACACTAATTAAATCATCATTGTCAGGAATGTCATTTTGATAATTGCGACTGCAGCAGCATTTTTGTTGTAGCGTTGCCCAGCGGGAAGCAGTACTTTTTAAAAGTACTACGGTACTTTTTTTATACTACGACGGTGAGAAACAAGCATACGGCCCGCCTGATGGTAAGCGGTCACCGTACCCTATGGATGCATACAACTCCAGATGTGTTACATGCGCGTTGCCGTCCCTTTTAAAAAAAAGGTGGATTCGCTGTGTTGACAGCTAAACGGGGGAGCTTTGCTTCGTGGGTCCCCAGCTGTTAACACAGTGAATCCTCTTGGAGCTCTGGTGACCTTACTCACCAACAGAAACACAACACTATTAGTGGGGTCTAGTGTTATTAAACTGCGGTTTACTGTAAGGTGGAAGTACTTCCCCAGATGGGCACCTACAGTACTTGTCACTGCCAGTCTGCGTTAAACCTTGTTATCGTTTCAATTACTATAGTTTTGGACAAATATCTTCTTTTCACAGTTGAAGATCGTGACTTATACAAAAGCGTTCAAATAGGTTTCCCCTAAAGATCGTTGTTTAGCTTGATGAAGATTCGAGCCTGTGACAACAACATATATAATTCTGTGGACACCTAATTGCACTAGTAACTCGGCTACGAGAACAACTAGTCTGGGAAATGTGCGCAAGAGTTGCATGACCTCATCCCACCTCCCTTCCATCGTCGGACGCGGTGATCAAATGCGCCCTTTCATGGTTAGCCTTCCATTTGTCTGCACAAAACGATTTGTCTCTTCATTTTTACCGCAGACTGACAAGGAATGGACTGCTCATCATCTGTTTTCCCTGACAACTACTACCTCGGTCTCCTTAAAGCACGAGTGACTATTACTGAACCGGTGAGCTCTGTCTTAGACTCTGTCTTCACTTTCCATCTGGTTTAAATAGAATCAATCGCTGGCTGGGCAGTCTTTTTTAATACTTAACCATAATCCATTTCTTTTCATAAAACGCAGCAATATTTTCGCAATCGGAATATGTCACCGTTTTAATGCCATTTTCCATATGCAAAAATGTAACAACTCGCCAACGTGTTTCATCCAAGCTAGCATAGGTAATATAAACTGACAATGCTCACGTGTTGCTTGCGTTACGTGCAAGCTACGTGCACGACAAGTTACAACTTCCTTAAAGGATGGCTCACACTAGAACGGGGCGGGACGGGACGATGTGTCAATTTCGATAGAAATAATGAAATTAAATCTCGGGGCCCTCGGAGGTCACGTGACGTTTTCTATAGAAACTGTTCTAGTCTGAGTCCTTCTTAAGTCTGCGTGTCCAAAGGTAAGCAAGAACGCGTTGCGAGGGATGTGTTTTTTAGAACCAATATCAAATCACTTATGGTGGTCGACGACAGATAAACGGAATTATTTTATTGATCCTTATTCTTACCATCCACCGCCATCGATAAGGCGCTCATCCGCACACCTTGCAACCTAAATGGTCGCGCACTGTGCGGTTTCAGAGGAATTTCCCCCCGCGGACGCTTCCGCTGCCGAGGTTTTCCCGAAGGACAAAAAAGGAGTGTACCAGTTTTTAATGGGTCGGCAATGCGTATGTGACACCCCTGCAGTTGCAGGCATCCATAGACTACAATCACCTCTATACATCAGGTGGGCCATGCTTATTTGCCACCGACTTGTTATAAAAAACACTTTCCTCGCATCGCGTCCTCGCATTCTATCCTTCGTAACTCGTCCTCCCATATATCTGATGGAAACGTGAGATTGTAGACGTTAAAAGGCGTAGATGTCAAGTCGTTGTCACCCCACGGAACCTTAACTCAACTTACGGTTTTCGTTTGGCTAAATATTTCTTTTGATTTGCGCGGACACTCCGCGATGCCACTGTAAATGGATTATTCATTCGATTATTGGAGCAGTGGGTGAATTCAATTTTGGATCCAGCGAAATGAAATTTCTGAAAGCTCCTTTTCTGTACAAAATAAATTTATTGCTTGAAAATAGGTTAGCTTTGGAACAAGTTAAGACTTTCAAGTGATGTCCGGCGATGTTGTTTAGTTGAACCGAAAAAATCCACTAAAGGCACGTAGTGTTCTTCATTAGTATTTAAATAATTTGTCATTGTGCTGCATGGAACTTCAATACGCATGAATGAATTCTTTGATAACCTTGAAAAATATTATCAATTACTTTTTACTGCTTTGAAGCTAAATTAGTGAATGGATTTGTGACAATTGAGCTAATTAAAAGCATGGACTTAGTTTTTTCACGTGTTGATTGAAATTAATTGTGTATTACTGAGTAGGTTTAATTTAATCTTAATTTAAACTTCCAAGGGAGTTGGCACGGACATAATTATGTTGTGTGTTAAAAAAAAGTGAAAATTAGAATTTTAATTTAAAATGGCACTTATAGTTTTATGTTTCCGACAAGCGTCACGGCTTTTTGCTAAGTATTATTTCTAAAACATTAGGCACGGAATATAGGACATAAATAAAGCTCTGCTTATTAAATGCGTGTAATTAATTTTGTTTATTGCTAACTAATACTTGAGAATTAATTGAATTATCATCAACTATGTACAATTGATAGTAATCCAATGTGCACTAATTGCCCTAAATGTCAGTGGCTAATTTACAAAAATATACATTAGTACCCTATGAAAATTATACATGGTGATGATCTGATGATAATTATGGATTCACAGTATTTGATTAAATTGAAATGAAAAATGTATTTCTCACGACAGAACTTCATATTCTTCTGCCAAACCACAATGCGGTGTGTTGGCAGTTTGGCAGACGAGGCTCCAAATATTCTTAGCTAAGTTAAAAATCGCGATCGATCGCGAAATTTCCAATTTAGTAAAAAAATATTTTTCTACAACAAACAATTAAAACGCCCCGGTATACCTTTCGTGAAAATTATATTCCAACTTCATTATTAATTCCATTAAAAACTCAACTTTATAAAGTTTATAATGCAAACTACTTTCAGCGTTGCTTTTCACATACGCTTCCTTTGTTTGCTAATAATAATACCTATTTATAGGAAGATATACTGGTTAAATCCATTTCAAAGCTTGCAATATAATCCATATTATATAAATAAATATCTTGGGCTAGTAAGCGCCCTTCATTTCCATCATTTTGAATCATAAAGTCACATAGCTTGACCGTATATATGTCAATCGTTCAGATCGCGGCACTAACACGGCACGGACGGCACTACGTGGCAGAACTTGGCACTACGTGACACATCGAGGATTAATTGAAAATTGTCGAGCGACAATGCTTGTCAAACGTGGAAGTCGCCATTTTGCGGTAATCTGACGGCTGATGGAATTTTGTGGAATCGGGGTTTGCTTGTGTGTGAGGGGATTATTGAGGTGAGTTAATGTTGCGTGTTAGAATGGGTGCAATTTGTACATTTACGGGCTGAAAAGCCATAAAGGCAGGATAAATAATAAATAAATATTATGGGACAATCTCACATAAATTTAGTCCCACAGTAAGCACAATTATGTGAACGCGTTTAAACATTGACGTGTCGTATTGACCATCTTGAGCAGCTAAACAGTCAGTACTAATTACAAGCATATCAATTTACTGGCCATTAGTAACCAATATTCATTATCACGTATTTGAACGCAGGTGGTCTGGAGGCCCTTTTACTGCATAAATAAGATAAAGTAGCTTATTTTTTGGAATTTCTTGCCTTTGGATCCATATTCCCTTTCCATGATGGGCCATCTACTAAGCACGTCAGTACAACATACTTTTTACTTCTATGTTTCTTCTAACAAACTGTGCTGCATTTTGTTCTATGGCTGATGGAACAGAATAAAAAAAAAATAGTTGATTCACCCAATTATATTACTTTTGAAAAATAGGTCATTGTTAACTTATGGAGTGGGTGGCTCATAAAGTTTATTGAAGACTCTTGTACTACAAGGTCAAGTTTAGATAATTATATTTTGCCTAAATACACAAACGTATATTTTTCTTTTCTCGTATTCCATATAAAAGGCACTATTTCAGTTTCGGACTATCATGCTCATGGGTTGTTGTTTTTGCTGACTATACATTAAAAAGACAGCTAATGCTTTCTAAAAATGAAATATTATTTCTTATCAGTAAATTTAACTCGTTCGAATTTCTTTCCTATGCAGTGCCTAAATAAATTCTTCTACACTGTGTTCTCTACAGCAGTGTGCACGCTTTTGGCACATGACACTACACAAACCCTTATCACGCGAACACTTCGCCGTCTGAAATTTACTGGGCTTAAGTTTACGACGCGCTACAACTGGTCGTGCTGCTCATTTTAAACTATATCAACTTTAATAAAACAATCTTCTTGAGTTTTCTTGGTTGCAAGGTCTAATTTTGTATTTAGCTTTTGAGAGAAACGCTCCAAGATGAAGCTGGAGAATCTTAAGTAGAAAAGGCTTCCGTACCGTGGTTAATGATGATGATAACGAATGGTACTATTGTGTATAGACGTAGCTCCCTCGTTTTATTTAGTTCGAAACCCTCCCGAAAGTTGACACTGACCGTATTCCATTGTTTTGCCCACATTTATTACGAGTTGAGAAGAGTTAGTAATTATAGCACAATTAGGGTGTGAATTAGGGGGGAATTTAAAGCAGTTTGCGAACTTAAATCATTTTGGGGCACTAGTTTCGTTAATGATATGTTGGTTGTGGAATCGTTAGGCGTTCCCACTGTCACCGTACCGTCCTATTTGTAAACACTTATATTTAAAAATACGACGCACGGCTGTCTTCCGTTAAGTACAGAAGGCCTACCACGAACCACGAACGAAGTTTCACCTCTCCGTCGCACTTGAGTGAGAAATCACAAGTGCGAAAGGGAGGTATACTTTCGTTCGCGGTTCGTGGTAGGCGCTCTGGTTCCGTTAAATAGTGTGCTGTTACATTTTTTTTGAGATGTAATTTTAAAACAAGTCGGTTATTTTAGGGGACCAGGGAGTGTCCATAGAACTCAACTTGCACCAACTTGAACTGCTCCTCTAAGATTTGAAAATAGGCAAGTCGGTGGAAATGTGAGTTCTTTATCCTGCTGACTTCCCCGCGTCCTATACGTAGTACATAAGCCCAGACGGAATTATGACTTTTTGTCAATTTGACAAAGTTACATTTCAATTGGCAAATTTTGATACCCAGTCGTCAGGAGGATAGACACTGCTGTGCCCCCAGATAAGAATCACTGAAATAAATAAATCTGCTTTAAATAGATGACGTTCAGTAACTACTCTAGGGACAGTCTGTGTTTCCAGAGAGGCACGAGACTTTGTTTTGTTTTGAAATTGTCAGTCCTCTTAATTTATTAGTGGCACACAATTTAAACAATGTCAGTTACGAAAATAAAACTAAATTACCTACACTACAAATCAAAATTACAATTCTATCCTATATACAACCCATCCTTTGCCATTCCTGGTGCAAACGTACCCATAATACTGGTGGCATTCCCACGCTGAATGGCCAAAGACAATCTTTGCACCAGAAATGACTCAGAACGGGGATCCTCCCCCCTCCGTCTAAGTCGACGGCCAATGTCTCGCACCAACGTTTTCGCATCGCCCCCCCAGCAACCCGCCGTCTCCACCGCTAAGGGCATGAAAATGTAACCGGGACCTAATGGCGCATACTTTATTTATTAGTTCATGATGTTTTCACTAAAACCAAAGTTTAAAAGCCTTAGTCATTTTAACAATCTTGGAAACAATTTAAATATGTAAATTACTAACCAGAGAATTTAAGAACTGCTTAACATAAACAACTACCCGGTACTGTCGTCCCGAATGTCGAGTCCGTCACCTGAGTTGGAATTAATTGCTGAGTCTCGTCCTAAGTTTACGGGTAGGTTAGAGACTGTTAATAATGTAGACTGGTAAAGTCTATACTTACCAGTTGCGGCGCGTTAAATAAAACGTAGGCAAGGCAGAGCTGTAGCTTACTATTTTTTCGTCGATCTATAGGAAAATTGCTTAGCACTCTACAATAAATACAAGCGGGTATATACTCGTATGAGTCATATTTTGCGTATACTTTGCCACGGCTCTATACAAAACCTAACTAGGGACTACAGCCTTATTCCATTTTGCATGAGAAGAGGCCCTTGTCAAGCAGTGGGACGAATATAAGCTATAGTGGTGTTACGGTTTTATGGCGAAATTTCGTCTCTCTCTATCTCTTCTCTCTTTTGCATATTCGCGTGACCTAGAGAAAACCAACCAACGAACGAAATGGTTCGCGGTTATAAGCCTAATTGGAAATCTTAACCTAATTTATCTACTGACTATAATTATGTATTTGATTCTTTGATCTATTCTCTATTTGATTTAAAACAATTTGGTTTGCTTAGGCGTTTGTACTTCGTTACAAAAATTTTAGTCGTTAAAATTCTTTGGTCGTGATATTGTCACATTGTCAGTCTTGATTTTTTCTCGTCTTTGGTCTAAAGAAGGTTAGACGAAGTTTAGAACATCTGTTTCGCAGACCAAGCGTCACTGGAATTCATTTTAATGTTCAAGTTGTTGCCGAAAGCTTTTGGCGATCAGCTATGTACATATTTAAGAACAGGTACCGTATGCCAGTAAATAAAAAGTAGTATATTGAGCGCCATCTTGAATTTCTTGCTTGGTTCTTTGTTTAGTTGTGACACGAAAAGTGTAATTATATAGCTCTTGTCAAACCCTTCTTAAATAGTTTATATCTTATAAACTGAAAAAGATGTCAGATACTAACTAAAACTACCAACTCTGTCGCCGGCCAACCCGGTGATCGAACCCGGGTCTTCAGCTTACGCGGCTAACGCCATAACCTCTAGTTACCTAGTAGTTGGTATTTTTCTTTAGTATATGACATCAATTGCAGTGTATAGTTTATACATATAGCAGTAACTACTTTAATAAGAAACCAAAGATATTTAATTAAATTGTTTAAAAAAAAAGGTTATACTTATATTTAGTGGCGATCTTATAAGTTTTTGTAAAAGTTAAAATCAAAATAAAGTAAAGTTAAATTACAATTTTAGTGGTTCTAATAGCGTCAGCAAAGTGGTGAAGACGCAAATTTATGTAGATAGGAAATAAACAATGTTGTTTGCAAACCGGTTGGCAAAAGCGATACTGAGAACGAGGGTAGATCGTCCGCCGTGTTGCCCCCCACCGCGGCCGCGCTGCTACCACCGCCAGCTGCAAGTAGGTGTGTAGCCAAGATGCCAATCGCTCACGCTCAGTCGCTAACGAAACTGCTGTCATTGTCACACTAATAACGAAGAGTGATAGAGACAGGTAGCTACGATACTTTATTAAGCGTGAGCGATTGGCATCTTGGCTACGCACGCTGGACAGATACGAGTAGGGCATTAGCCCGCAATGTAGGAAACAAACAGATGAGATTTTAGTTAATTTGCGACAACATTCAACAATATGGTAATAACATGCTTTTATAAATCTACGGACGTCCAGTTGATACCTTTTAAGATGGCCAGTTTGTCTCTAGAATAGTTTTTTGTTTTTGTCCTAGAGTTGTTGAATGCGTAATATTGATTGCTTATGCTGTGAAGTAAAAGTAAAAGTAAAAGTAAAAAAAGTAAAAGTTGTTTATTTGCCAAAAATTATACAAGTTTAGTTTTACCTATGACCACCACACTAGGCTAGGCCTGTCTCGTGGGGTCAGTTACATCGTATACCAATTTATAAATTATCTGTTACCTACGCTGAAGTTTAGGATTTATTAATTATAATAAGAAATTTTAAAAACAAAAGAAAAATATAAAACAAAGATATGTGAAATTTTGAGTGATTTAAACACAATTCAGTTTCATTCTAAAGTTATGGACAAGATGTATAATTATTGTAGTCAGCAGTTTACAGCGTGTTTATTAGTGTGTAACGGTGGGTATATTGTGTATGTGTGTGTAGATATAAAATTACTTAGAATTGAAGCCTAGTTCACTATATTTATGAATCTACATCTCTGTAATGTATATGGTAAGTATGAATGTGAATTTTTAAGACTTAAATTCACTGCGAAAGCGACTCACATCACAGTATCATAAAATGTAATTCACTCTTGTGTTTTGAAACCATTATGAAATTGTAATTTTTACCGAAACGCGATTCGGTGGAAAATAAATAAAGGATAACCCACGGGTGTCTTTTTAATAGCCCTCGAGCGTATACGAATAAAAACCCAGAGGATCTATCCAGTGATAATCGTTTATCAACTAGGCCTCCTAGATATATCGTTTACAAGCAAGATAGTTGGGCAGGCTATTTCTTTTCCTAGGCTAGTTGTCCCACTGCTGGGCAAAGGGTTCTTCCTTTGATAATGATCTCCGCTGCTCCAGACTTTGTGCTCTCCTGGCCAGTTCTTACAAAAGCTATCCGTGTCGTTCTGCAACCTCCTTCTGGGCCTGCTTCGTCCACGCTAAAGAAAGTTAAGTAAATAAATATCATGAGTATGAGACATAATATTGTCATCTGTTTCCGCGATGGTTGTTCATTGAAATTAAACACTTTAGAACGGATTAATCGCGTTTATTAACACCATGACCTTACGTTTCGATATCTTTACTTTGACTATAAAGTCAGACTGATAGAGTGGAAGGACTTTGTTTGAAAATATTAAAAATGGAAAAAAGAGGCAAAATGGGGTAGTTTACTTGACGCTTCTTTCTGCCCCATAAACCGGTTAAGGGAAGCGTTCGTAAGTTGTAGGTATGTTAATCCTCACAGGGTTTTATAATTTTTAATTTAATTGTAGAATGCGCTGCAGGCAATGTATTACTAGTCTTATAAGCCCCTTTGAGCATTTTAGAACAACCTTTGTTTTTGGTTTTATTATTTTTATATGTAGGTAATTTTCACAAGTAACTTTTTTGATTGACGGGAAGAATTCTCATCATCATCTGAACCCCGGGAAAACGAGTATTGTAAAGGGATCAAAAAGAGTCATGTTGTTAATCAACGCGATTAATCCGTTCTAAAGTGTTTAATTTCAAAGTATGAGAGGTCTTGTATAAATCGCCCACAGTACGCTTAATAACTTTTATAAGACCTGTTGCTTCGAATGTAGAGGTCAAACCTGTTTTTTCGGAGTCTAGTCCTCGTGCGTAAAGAGGAACGCACGGGACCAGGGTGTGCAAACCGGTTTTTGTTTTCATGGTAAAACCGGTTAATAAGCGGTTATTCCGCCATACAAATAAAAACCCGTTTGCACACCCTACACAGGACCCACTGCCACGTCATTTCCATTTAAAACGCTGCCGATTTTCAGACGGATTACTATTCATTGCCCCGTCACGCTCGACGAATCGTGAAACGAAACGGTACGGTTCCCGAACGTTTTAAAGTTTGGATGTTGGATTGGAATCATATTTTGTAGTTCGTACCTGCTTATATCAATGTGAAACTTAATGTGTGCGAGAGTGATACAATGATAGGTTAGATTTGAATTCGATTTGAGTTTTTACTGCGGCGATTTATACTATGAGTTGACAGTTTTTTTTCTGTTTTGAATGTGATGGTGGTAACAAATTGACTGTTAAGTTACAATACCTACATTGAAGCGCTGTTATAAAAATTTAGGACGATATGTAGATATTGGTCAAAATTATATAGGTAAATATTAGCAACATAGTGACTTCCTGTATACCTGGCAGTGTGGGTGCGTACCTACTTAACTTTAACAGAGAACTGCTGTTTTCTCAATTTATCTCCAAACCAACGTTGGAACATGTTTTTTTGATATACAGCACTTCCCAAAACTATAGGACATGAAAGAGTAAGTATTTTAAATATCGTAGATAGGATATTTTCTTTCTTGTGAAATACTATGTTACTGAAGAAACATATATTTATTTAGCTATTCTTTCGATTGGCATCATAAAAGTAGGGGTGTTTTTTTCCACATTTAAGTCGGATCGATTCCCAGACGAAGCAAGTACTTTTAAGAAAATCATCAGAATTACTTACTTTTAAAAATAACATTAAATATTCTTTCAACATCTCTCTACCTGTCTTAGCTATCTACGATATTTAAGGTACTTTCCCTTCATGTCCCATAGTTTTGGGACGTCCTGTATACAGCAGGTAGATAATTAACACAACTGTCTAAAATCACAGCTCCTTTTAAAATACCTACAAAAAATGTATGCTGATTTTAATCAGAATTATGCCATAAAAACTCGTTTTGTTTTTAAACTAAAACTAATTTTACATTAGGATGGAATAGCAGAAGCTTCCCAAAGCCGGGTCATTCTGCCCGACTTGATTGGGTCCGTTGCTATTTACGATAATTAGGAGACAATTCGGTGCCAAACTAACGGCTAATATGGTCGGACGCTAATGTCAGACAGAGTTACGTTAGGTAGAGCTAGATAGAAATCGCAGAAGCAATGCAAGCACAGAATAGAACAGAGTACACTCAATGGTATTTTAATATTTTTGCAACAGGCTCTTTTATAAATTTTTCACTTCTCTTGCTCGAAAAGTTCGATTTTAAGAAGTGGCTAGGCGACATAAAATCGCTTTTCATGCTCTAGGGCATAAAGTAACATTGCAGGCAGCTGTAGCTCGCCGCGGCCCCGCGCCGCGCGCTTCCAAGCGGTGCGGTGTTTCATTTTCAATTATGTAAAGTAAAATAAAACCTAATATTTTCGTTACAATCGAAATGAAAAGCAGAGTGTATACCTTAGGCATAAATTGATCTTCGACTACTATATTGGTCCTCGTTGCACTCGGACCAATTAATAGCCTCGTATAAAATGTGCTACTTTATGCCCTTGATATACAATCTACTATTTTCATATCTCATGCTCTAGTGGATCATTGTTATCATATGAGTCGCGTAAAAAATTATACCTTTCTGTCCTAGAGCGTTTTACTCTCCAAGTGATTTTTTTCTTTACCAATTGCAATAAAAACTCGGTTAAAAATGTATGCATTGTATGATTTTCATTCTGATATTTATTCCCCGAAGCCATAAATGACAACATTAATTTTTTTTTCTTACTACAAGGTATTTAGATAAGTATATTTTTTCAAATACACGTCTGTTTTCCTTTTCTATATGAAAAGTAGAGTGTTAAACTGGGGTGCAAGGCACATTTCGGTCTCGGATCATCGGCGCTCTAACGTTACTTCGCCAAAATAGCTCGACTGAAATAAGTGCATCCTTCCCTTGGTTAACAGTCTATTATTAATTTAAATAAATTAAATATATAAATAAATGTTTTAGGGACAATCTGACGCAATCTAATTACTCCTAAACTAAGCAAAACTTGTAATATGAGTACTAGGTGACGATATAAATACTTTTATAGATAAATAAACATATATCATATGAGTCGCGATGTAAACTGTGATATGGGTACTGCCTAATACATAAGAAATATATTTAAAGATTAAACCTCAATGATTAATATAACAGTGACAAACGCTGATCAACTTATATATTGAGTCCGCTGCTATTTACGATAATTATAGGAGACAATTCGGTGCCTAATTGGCCAGTTATCTCGGACGGTCATGTCGGAATTAAGTTAACGCTGGAGATCGCAGAAGCACAGAATAGGCAACTGGCTCATTTATTTAGATAGAGAGGGGTATAAAAAGATCACATCTTCATTATACCGTGATGTTTCTTCAAGGCTTTTCAAGTCTGATCAACTTAAACAACACATTGGTTGACCATAACCCCTCCGCTCGGTTGATAAGGAAACGGGGAGAGACGGCATCGTCATTTGTTTTTTCACTCTCAGTTATAATATAATTATGTAAACACCTAGCCGGATTACATATAGATACTTGTGTATTTCACGAAAATGTCCCTTATGAAATAATTTGGCATTGTGTGGCAGCTACTTAAATGAAATCCATGGAGCTCGTGAAAATACTACAAATTTGTAAGCAATATTACGTATACTTTTTATTTTAAAAATATATACAGTAAGTGTAACTTACCTACCTACCTACCTCTACCTACCTTTAATCTAAAGTAGGTCCATGAGGCAATGTATCTAGGATGCTTGTATCGCAATGCTGATACGTTGTGCGAGGAAGCCACCAGCTCTTCGGTCACCAGTTACAACAACCGGACGTTTCGCGATTTCTAAAAAAACTTGCGTGCGCTGGGACCCCATGGACCTAGAGTTTCGGCCCCAAATGGTACAAAATGGTATGGTCTGCCCAGGCTCTTATATTTCTTACGTTATTATTAATTTCGGCGCTTTCAGCCGCTCCGCTCGCTTTTACATTAGTTCGTTGGAGGTGGGACGGTGCCAGCGTGTCTTACTTAGTCAAGTCATAAAATATTATTAGACACAAAATGGCTTTCTTAGAATTTTAAGAAGTATTAGCACAATCGTATTTCGTTAAGGACGTATTCGTTCCCTGTATATAGACTGCTTCTTCTATGAACCAGGAAATCGCTGCGTGAAAGTGCTCCAAACGTTCGTTTGCTGTGCTGTTTTCAGTAGAACGGTTCCGATTTATTCAAGAACATTTGCAATTTGCATTTTAATCGAATGGAATGGGAGAACACTAAATGAACTTTAGGTATGAAATTTGAATTCAGCAGGCGACGTTAAATTTAATATTAGTATGGAATAGCTGGTATTTATATTCCAATATATGGATATTAAAATTAAATATATGGATATGGGTAATAACGATGCAGGCATTTTATTATGTTGTACAATTTAGTGAAGGAGTTAAATGTTCCAATCGCAACCTTTGTCTTTTTAATTAGCCGGACTGGCAATGTCTGTTATTTTCAATACAAAAATGCCTGCAAATTTTTGCAGGGGCACGTCAAATGTATGGCTATTCATACGTAACATACACATTATGTAAACGTTAGTCCATACAATTAATATGATTGCTTGTCATATGCATTCGGTAGAGGGGTAGGCCTGTCAATTGCAAAGATCAAGACAGGAATGCGGCAGTGATACCAACACAATGTATCAACGAAGGTTACAGGTGTCGTCGCGCGTTTCCTGCTCCAGCCGCATTGTAATCTTTATGCTCGGGATATTCATAAGACTAAGGCAGTAGGAAGGTATGATCAAGTTACACAAATCGAATACCTCCGAGCTGGATTGAATATTCTTTATCTTCTTAATTGCTCTCCCGCAATTGTCTTTCTTAATTGATCTTGCGATTGCCGCAGTGTACGACTTGCCTCTGTCGCGAGTGGGCGCTCCTGATGACGTTCTTCGTAAAGAACGAAACATGTCGAGCGAAAATCGACTAAATTACGTGAGTGACCCGTTTTAAATATTATTTAATATGTTCTTAATTGCTCCCTCTTTGCTGAGGATCTTGACTCTTAATTTTATCGACAAGTTGTCGCCATCGGTAACGCTCAGTCGCTTGATAAAGGGCAGCGCTGACAGTTAAATGTAACTGTTCGGGGCCCTTACCATGACGTCTTAACACGATTCAGTTTAGGACTTAAACTGAGTCGCCGCCGTATAGCAGTTCAATTGTATAACTGAAACTAATAACCTAAACTGAATCGCGTTTAGACGCCATGATAAGGCTGCTCAGCACATTTAAGAACCTAAACTGAATTGCGTTAAGACGTCATAGTATTTAAGGGCTCTGGGGTCTTACCCTGACGTCTTAACGCGATTCAGTTCAGGATCTAAACTGAGTCGCTGCCATACAACCGAACCTAAACTGAATCGCGTTTAGATGTCATGGTAAGGCCCTTGAGCACAGTTAAGAATCTAAACTAAATTTCGTTAAGGCGTCATGGTAGTGATGGTAAGGACCCAGATATCGAAGTATTTTACCCTCTATCTTTCAATATACTAAATGATGGCGTACCCAACCTGCCTGCCTATATATGATGATGACGTCCTCTTATCCCTCACCAGGGACATAGGGCTCTGAGAAGCACTTTCCATTTGGCTCGATCCTGCGCAGCGTCTTCAAGTCGAGCTCCTTCCAATCCAGGCCAGTTGACGCAGCCTCCTTGTCAACCGTTCGCCTCAAGGTGGTGCGGTGCCAGCCTGGCTTCCTTTTTCCGGAAGCTTGCCAGCGAAGACTATGCTTGGATAGGTGATTCGCTGGTCTTCGCAAAATATGACCTATCCATTGCCGATTCCTGCTTAGGATCTCCTTCGCTATAGGGGCCTGGTCGGTCAACTCCCATAGTCTGGCATTTGAGATGGTACGTGGTGAGAAGACACCCAGTACTCACAGGAACTTGTTGACGAACACCTGTAGTCTACTAGTGGTATCACTATTTCACTATTTCACTAGCCATGCCTCGCACCCATACAGCAGGACCGACTTGACGTTTGAGTTAAACACCCTTAGCTACGTGCAGCGCGTGATGACGGAAGATGTCCACACTGGCTTCAGCTGCGCATATACGGCACGGGCTTTGTTGTTCACTTGTTCACCTGCTCGACCGGTTCTCCATGCACATAATATATGCGGCATAAAAATTTTCGAAACTGAAAATTCCCCGTTGAAACTAGTTTTTACCAAACCTTTTTGTTTCAAACGCGGACAAAACTAGTGGTTTGTCTGGAAAACGCGTTTTCGCTGAAAATGTTTTTCAAGGTGATATAGACAAAAAATATTGGAATATGCAAGTTTACAAACGCAATTGTCAATGCCAACTAACCGTATACACAAATTAAAGCTTATTGCTCATATAACTTAACGTAAGCTAAGCTAATAGAAACCGGTCTTATTGAAGCCTTACTACCTCTATGTAGAAACGTAACGTACTATATGTTGATTTGCGTCTGTACCATTAGTTGCTGTAGATTTCGAAGGATAGATTTTGACACGTAATCTACAGTTGCATCCTGCTTTCCACAAGTGCGAGCAAGATGCACTGACAGTGCGTTGACGCTAGCGACTATATAATTCTACAGTAGATTGCAAACTGGTGGTTATCACATTGTACGGTTACCAAGAGCTTGGCGAGGTCGTAGGTGATAGCGACTGCGTAAACTCGCAGCCGCGAAGTTTGAGTACGAGCGAGATGAATTGCGAATAATTTTATTCAGTTGGAACATATTTCTGGGTGGCATGCAATGTTTCCGAAGACGACTTTATGGATAGGGCGATGTGTAGGAGAAAAACGAGGAAGGCTGACCCCACCACCATGACACATAGTCGGGAAAAGAGAGAGAGAGAGTTGGAACATATTTCTGAATATAATCGAAGGAGTGAGCGATGCGAGTGAGTTTTCTCAGTCTACTTGGATAAGCCGTCGTGTGTATATGTATATTTGTATGTATGTATGTTTGTTTGTAATCGAACGTGAACGCTCGTCCCTATATCTCGGCGACTCCTAGACCGGCTTGGCTCATAGTTAAACTTAAAAATTATATTTACCTCAAATTATCAGCTTAATAAGAACGAACCGATCAACGATACTCGAGTTATCGTCAAACAAACATACATACAAACATACAACCATACATACATACAAACAAGGGATTTGGACAATCCCCTGTTGTGTAGTAGATTGGTAGAACTTACTCTCTTCGCGCCCTTGTTTGATAATCTAAATATGGAAGTTGCATTTGCTGCTGCAGAGCGGCAATGAGAACAACTCATCATCTGCTGCAGCGTCAATGCTGCACAGCAAGGCCATCACAGTTTACTGCTTTGTCACCATCTATCCACATCCGACAATATACCTAAATGGTCTGAAACTCACAATTTTATAAATTAAAACTCTCCGCGTCGAGCGGGATTCGAACCCACGACCTCTCTGAACACCGGTCAGATCGCTCTGCGAATTGAGCTATCGACGCCCGATCGACCCCGGCGAATGTTTCCACTATTTCTTTCGTTTAGTTTTACTCTTTAGGGAGACGCGTATCGACATTTACCGAAAGTGTCAAACATTTGTAGTGCATTGATGTTCTAAGACATTTTAGAAATCATCGATAACAATGCGCTACCCCATACTAAATTAATCAATTCCCATTTCCATTTATCTTTCAATTATTCCTCCTCGAATAATCCTCCTCGGGTTCGAATCCTGGTCAGGGCATTTATTTGTGTTTATCACGAATATTTGTTCCTGAGTTATGGATGTTTTCTATGTATTTAAGTATTTATATGTATCTGTCTATTATATATATCGTCGTCGCCTAGCACCCATAACACAAGCCTTGAGCTTACCGTGGGGCTAGGTCGATTTGTGTAAGACTGTCCCATAATATTTATTATTATTATTTATTCATTATAAAATTGTAAATTTCGTTCGCAGACGTCTCTGCTTAACTCATTCACGGCCGATGATTTCGCTTAGCGCTATGCTGTAGCCGATAACATGCATCTCCGGCTTTGTATCGAAAATGACGCGTAGAGGTGTGACGACAACGCGTCGTCATTGGCCCTGAATGGGTTAAACAACATTAATTTGGTATAAAACTGTTTTCGAAACACGACCGCAATTTACTATAATACATTATATATCAGCATGCCTATTGCGCCCATATTTTACGGCCGCCGGAGGACCGATTCACTTATCGGCTTTCGACTTTCTTTATATTTATGACCCGAATACTTTCCTGAAATGTGAATTTTCAGTTTCTGGCTCTAAATGTTTGTAGTAGCCGTTGAAATGGGAAACTATGTGTTTACCCATGAGTCGTTACCCTAGTTGGTAGCGACTGCGCAATTCGATAGTATTTGGGTCTTGTTCGTTAACTGGTGGGAGCGAGATGCAAACACTATCGAATTTACAGTGTCACGAACATGCCATTGGCAAAATCATTACCAATACAGTGTTTCTTATTGTTGTCGATTATTGGAAAAATACTTTTGTTTGATAATTATTGTTTTTTATTTTATGTTTTAATCAAAAAATATTTAAGTACGTTAGAACATTACAAATACTAAGATGTACCTAGCTCTTTGTGGGATTTCAGGCTTTGTCAAATGGCTGAGATCATCCTGTATACAAATATCGGCGATCGAGAAGAGGGGAGGCCTTTGCCCAACAATGGGATACCTAAATAGGCAAAAAATAAAAAGTATAGTTCTGACAGAGAAGGAAAACATCTAGGAGCTATTTCGGTCTCGTATGACATTAATTGAACGAAGCTGTACCTAATACTTTAAAATAATTCAATAAATAACATAGCCATTCAGCGAGGCAATGCAGCCAGCCTTATGGGCACCCTGCCAGTTGGCAGCGGTATAGGGGACGTTTGTACATTGTTTAGGCTCTAATACTTTTTAAGGTAGGATTAGTTGGTGTATTTTTTTAATCGTAACTATAGCCTAACTCAACACGTCTATATGTAAATGTTATAAATAACATTAAAAGCATTCTGAATACATATATAATGCTCAAATTGTTTAGACTTTGTTCAACCCAATTGATGCTATTACGTCACTATTATTACGACTTCACTATAATTACGACCAAAAACTATGATAAGGCTGCATTTGTCGATGCACGTAGCGTAGTTTTGAATATTGAACTTTGCTCTGCGAGTAAGTTCCTCCTGAGGTTTGCGTGATTTTGACACTGCGTGTACAACTTAGTTTTTGGCGTAACATTCTTAGAGCCCTTACTATGACGTATTAACGCGATTCAGTTTAGGACCTAAACTGAGTCGTTGCCATACAACTGAGCACAGAACATAAACTTGCACCAGCCGGGGTTAGCCGCTAACCCGGAGCTAAGCTGTCAAATTACATAAAAAAACGTTTAATTGCTGGTTATGTTTATAACCCCGGATGGTACCACCGGAGTGGTACAAATCTAACCAAACATGTAACTACTGGGCTTCACTTGTAAATCTACATCGTAGCCGATACTTAACATTACTTTACGCGCAAAAATGCGAGGTAAAACGATATTGTCTTCTACAGAAATAATCGTAATTATATCTGAACGCGGTTAACTTCATCAAAACCTCCGCTCAACAAATCGCTCCTCTTCTCGCTACGCTTGCTCATTAGCACCGCCCTACGTATGCGAACTTTCCACCCCGGCATTAAGCCCTCTTGTTCAAGCCCCGATTAAGGCAATTCAAGCCAATTCACTGGCAAATATGGATTGTGCCCAAATCATAGCAATAACACACTATATTTTCCTGGTAATATATTATTGGGGATTAACTAGGGTTGCCTAAATAGTCATAAATCTGTAATAGTAATAAACAACGGATTATTACCTATTCCGTATCAATGCCTGTTGTGGTTATTGAAATGTTATGTCACTCGTCTTGTATGACAATAACCGGGAATTCCCTGTATTTGTATAGAAAACCAGTACCGGGATCAAGCCCTAATTCGTAATCAGCGCCACGGGCTCCCTTGCCTGTTCTAAATAAAAACAATGGATAACTGACGCTAGAACGAGACGAGCCGGATCGGCCCGGAAGATGTGTAAACTATAGAAAGCGTCACGTGATAGCTCGGGGATCACGTGGCGCCTTCTAAAGAAATTGACGCATTTCTCATCACGTCCTGCCTCGTCCCGTTCTTGTAAATCCCGTTTGTAAATGTGTGGGTTGCGGTCACGTCACTAAGCGCGTTGTCGCGTGGTCACGTCAGTATAAATTCATGTAATGCATAATGAAATGCGTAACGAAATGAATAATCAAATTAATTGAAATTAATCTCGTTTATAAATCTATATATGTTCATGAGATTCTGGTGAAATCGGTTCTGTGTTCTTTGTGGCGATAATTGTTTTTATGCATAGATCGATCATTTAATGGACGTATTTAATTGAAGGCAAGATTTAAAAATGATTAAAAAAGTCCAAGGTATAATGTGTCGCGAGTTTTAACAAAATCAAGTTGTATTCGTCAATTTACGTATACATTATATATAGAAACTTGTGAAGCATCACGTGGAGGCGACGGGGGATAGGATAACTGGCGCGTACCTTCCGCAATGTTTGGTATTGCCGTCCAGCGCGGCAATTTAATGACGCCAGCCTCCTTGGCACTATGCCATAATGCCCACCACCGCTAGTTTTTTGTTTTATATTAAAATTTGTTTTAATTCGTTAATATAAACTCAGTATTTTAAATGGAAAACTCCCGTGAGTATTAGACATATTAATATACTTAGACCGGGTTACTCACGTCTATAAAGTCGAAACGTCTATAGAGTCGAGTGCAGGGCAATCGCGGCAAGCGCTTCTCACTCATGATTATGGGGCGCGGACCGTCCCGAAACATGTCGAGCTGTTTTCGACTTTATAGACGTGAGTAACCCGGTCTAAGTATATTAATATAAACTCAGTACCTAATATATAATAGGGTCCCGTTTTATCCTTCTAGTACGGAACCTAAAAATAAATCAAATTGAATTCGTCAATAATCGCTAGATTGGTCAAACAATACTTCTTAGCCTCATTACTACAAACTTCAATAGGCAAATGTCAAAAATGTTGGGTTTTAGATCTCACAAAATGTATATATCTCTATCATTTTCCTTCTCACGTACGTAGTTTGCAAAGTTCGCTTAATCCAACAAGGTTAAGATTAGATTTGAAAGTATAGTCTATCTTAGAGGACGAACGTGTGGTATCTTTTATTCACCGGCTCAGTGCAAGCTATTCACACTGCTGCCAAGGTCATGAGTTAAATCTTCCTGATTAAAGCAGGGTATGGCCCCGGGTATACACCCTCGGGTATATCAACCTTGAACCTACTTTTTATACTTCAGATATAATATCTACATATTTAGAACACAGGTAGCATTCCGCAATATGCGATATCTTTTCAGTAATGTAGAGATATTGCGAAAAACGATGTAGGTAAACCTTGGTCGTTAATTGGTGTAAATTTATTTGATTGTAATCAAATAATATGGAGTTTATGGCCAAAGCTATGCAGTTTACGTTACGTTGCGTTAGACTTAGTATTTTCTCATTGCACGACGGCTCCAGATGTGCAATATGTATTTACTAAAACGGGGCTTAATCGTGTATAGATTTTGAAAACAAACCTCCGACGTTTCAAGGGCGACGTTGTCCCCGTAGTCCCGGAGAAAGACTGGCTGAGGTTGACATCAACATCTTCTAGCTGCGCGGGTTTTACAAACTACCCGCACTTGGTCTTGATTATAAACTTGAACATTTTGCACACTAGGGATGTGACTCTTACCCTTACCATGAGTTACATAGTTAACGAGGCGTTAGCTGGTGTAGATATCGAAAGCGTCTGTAGAAAATGTGCGTGAGCGTCTAACGCTCAACTGTCAAACCCATACAATTTTGTTAATTGCGGTACCATGAGTTTCAAGTTTGACAATCGGTTTAGAAAAAGGCGTGAGCTTCTGTAGCTACGACTCTCACTGCCAAAGTCGTGCGTGACAAACGCTTAATGGCGTCAGTACATTCTAATTCTAAACCTACTGTCAGTTACAAAATTACACGGAACTGAATGAAACTATACTCAAATGAAAGAACGTAAAAAAATAAGAGTTTTGAGTCGACAACATATATTGGCAAATTTCGGATTATCGTGTATTTTGCATTTTAAAGTGTTCATTTATTAGTTAACAGTGACGGGTGCGTTCGGAAATGATAAACTATTTTTTAGAACGAACGTCGGTCGGACGGTGTAAATAGTATTTGTAGCAACGGGAACCAACATTATGGATTGTACATCGCAATCGAACCTTAGCCACCATTCATCCCGTTTATGTTCGATGCATTTTACATCAGACTATTACGGTCAAAGTATATACATACACAAGTAAGTTTCTCTTATTATTTTTACTTATCCTGCATCTAAGCATCTCTTAAAGCTTTTAAACAATCGTGACTCTCTTTCAGATTATGCACCGAAAGCAAGATTCCTGAGAAAAACTGCTGTACCTTCTATATTCTCATTCAACATTTTAAAGGTTGGTGGCCCACCCTTGCCCTTGGTGTAAGTACCACCAAGTGCAATCGCCCGCCAGCAGCGACTTGAGACGACGTCTCAGAGAAAATTACAATTTGAAGATAATATAACTGCAACGACAACAACAACAACGTGCAATATCAATCCATGAAGAGGAAATACCTTCAAATGTCATGGAAGTGGACAGTGAAATAGAAATTGCTGCCAGTGCTAAAATAATAGACTGTACAGTGCCTGTTGTAGATAATCAAGAATTCTCATCAAAAGGAATGCAAATTGATATGGAACATGTGTTTGGGACAAGTCATCGATTTAAAAATGATGACAAAGCTATTCAATTTTATACAGGCTTTGAGTGACATGTTATCCATGAGACAGTTTCATTTTCGAAAAGGAAAAAATACCTCACAGCTACTAGCTCAATAATTTACAGACAGAAGTTAATGGTCATTTCACTAATAGAAAACATGTAATAGTCATTATGATTGGTTTCAGTAAAGCATTTGATTCTTTGAACTTCAGCAAAATGGTATACAGGGGCCAACATTAAACTGGTTCAAAGATTACCATCACAATAGATACAATGCAGTCAGTATTGCCGGAGAGTGATCTAAGAAAATCTAATTATGGCACGGCCCGACAAAGTACTTAATTTATGCCAATGATATGTGTAACTTATTCAAGACCGCCCTGTGTACCAGTTTGCTGATGAAAGATGTCAGGACAACGGAGAGTCAGATGCAAAGTGAATTTGATATCTTATGTAAATGGGTGCATGACGCAGGATTATCCTGAAACTATAAAAAAACTAAGATAATAATAAATATTACAGGACATTCTTACACAAATTGACTAAGTCCCGCAGTAAGCTCAATTAGGCTTGTGTTACGGGTACTCAGGCAACGATATATATAATATACAAATACATAAATACATAGAAAACATCCATGACTCAGGAACAAATATCTGTGTTCATCACACAAATAAATGCCCTTACCGGGATTCGAACCCAGGACCATCGACATAGCAATAATGTATTATAGTTTAAACTACATAACATACCTAGCGTTGTAGCTCACGAGCACGTATGCATGCACACATGGTCAACAAGCTGCAACTGTGAAAAACTAGAAGTTGTTGATCAATATACCTATTTAGGCCTCACAAGTCACAATAGATACCAAATTTAACTGGGGGCACATGTTGACCATGTGTGCCAAAAACTTAGGACAATCCTAAGCAACTTTAGTATATTAAAACAAAATGCCATATAGGTACTATACTTTGTATGTTATTACCTGGCGTTGGCTGACTCTGTAATAAGCTAGGGGCAAACATAATACATATCTGCTAAAAATATATAATATACAAATAAGATTATTAAAAACCATAGTTCCCTTGAAAATAAAACTTCAGTATAAAAATAACTATCACAAACTATTTAACTATTGTAGAACTTTTAGTGTATATGATAAATTAAAACTAGCTGTTCTGTTAGAACTTGAACACTTGATGGGTCAGCTCGACAGGTACAATAGGCCATCCCACCTGCGGGATATTAACCAATGAACCACACTTTAAGATACCTAAAGTAACAATGAGAAAGGTAGACGGCGCTGGTTCTCATACCTACCTCGCACCCTGAACAGCTTACCCAAACAAGTAATAGAAACTTTAGATAATTACCCTGATAAAGTAAAGAATACATTTAAGAAAGCGCTGGTTGAGCTTAATAAGAACTAACGTTAAATCAATACATGAGCACTAACTACATAGAATAATTTTAGGCTGAACTCAGTTAATAGAATCTCCAAACTTCGAGATTGTAACTGAGCTCTAGCATGTAAGAAGATAATTTATATTTTGAAATAAACAGTTAATTTTTTTAGTGTTACAAGAAGTTATTTTTTGTATACTCAACTTTAAGTCCTATTCCTATGGCAGATAAAATACGGTATTACTCTAGTTCTGTTATTCTGTTAGGTACGGAAGATCAGTTCTTTTTGACCATGATGAAATTAAGGCAAAATAAATGTATATTTCAATTAAGTAAGTTTTTTAATAAAAGTACCACCACAGTGTCAAATATATTCATCAGCTTGGTAAATTGTATGGTTCAAGGTATGGAACTGTCACAGCAGTAACAGGCATGTACCTGGCAGCGTAAGGGCATTACACTTCAATGACAGTGTCATCACCTAGGAGACTATCTGGTAATGCTGCCAGGAATGGTGACTGTTCTGAAATGTGGAGTCCACTTTTTTCAACTCTCTGTCCAAAAAATTCAGTGTACTTTGTTATTACAGTACTCTTATGAATTTTCCCTTGGGTGACAGCTCTAGTGTTACCTTCTCCACTCCGACCACGAGGTAAACTCGAAACAGTCAGTCAGTCTGTGTGTAAGGACAGACAGAGAAATAAAATTCAACATGATATTGTGATTTTTAGTTTTATTTTTATCATCATAATGAACAATCATTGCACTCGGTTCTTATGTGACAGATATAAAAATCAACAATGTTCATGGGTACAGTCAAGTGTAAAAATATGGTGGTGCACATCTTATTAAAAAATATGTCCCATAGCACCTTATGCCGGTGTAATAAGAGCGTAGTACCATATTTATGAGTCGATTATGTTGAACCATATTTTTGCACTTGACTGTACACAGTGATCAAACTTAACTAACAACTTTAAAAGAGATAACAAGATCCTACTCCCATTTTTACAGTATAGAATAACATAGTATAATAAATTATTACTTTGATAAAATTCTACACTTAACTAAAACTTTTCTATACATTCATTAATAATGAATTATTATAACAATTATGCTAACAGAAGATATTTTGTCTTATATAGACAAAACAATTTTAAATCTAAAATAACAACAATACAGTCAGTGATTTATTCCATATTTCTACTTAACTTTTCTATAAAATTTTCATAATATCACTTGTTTTTTTTTTCTTTTCTAGTGCACATATATCTGATATCTATATAAATAAACTAAAATATGAATTATGGGAGAAGGGCTACCCCCAATACCACCCGCACCCCGTGGAACCCTATGGTTATGGAGATATTCATGGTTAAAGTTTATAGACACTTTAGAACGGATTAATTGCATTGATTAACACCATGACCCATCGTTTCGAGCCCTTTACAGCACTAGTTTTCACAGGGTTAAGATGATGACTGAGAGAATGAGAATTCTCCCCGTCAATCAACAAAGTTATCTTGTGCAAACTACCTATATACAAAAATATAGAAATAATTAAATACAAAAACAAAGGTTGGTCTACATTGCCCAGAGGGGCTTATAAAGCTACACTAGTAATACATTGCCTGAAGGGCATTCTATAATTAAAATTAAAAATTATTAAAACCCTGTGAGGATTAACATACATACAACTTACGAATGCTTCCCCTAACTGGCTTATAGGGCAGAAAGTAGCGACAAGAAAACTACCCCATTTTGCCTATTTTTCCCTTTTCAATCTTTTCAAAACACAGTCCACACTAAGGTCTTCCAGCCCTGTAGATGTAATACAGGATCCCAAACTGGTGGTACTGAAAAGCCATCCTCTCTATTGAAATTAGGAACCTTCTTGATTTCAATAGCCTCGCGCAGCAACCTGGGAATGTATCGCTTCTCAGCCAAGCCTGTAGACCCCAGCATCTTGTAGAGGCAAGTTACACTTTACAGGCCTTAGGAATTGTGACATCTTCTTCAACAGCTTGAAATAGGTCTTGATTGAAGCACGCCTCAAGATGTGGCTGATCCTGTCCGTAACTCCTCTGACAAAAGGCAAAACAGCAGGCCTACGCTCAACTGTTGGTGTCTTCACACGAGGGGACTGCTTGACACGAGGTATCTTGAGGTTGTTAGCCCACAGCGCACGTTTTGCATGCGTAGGCGGCTCTAAAGAGTCCAACACTCGCGGACTAGAAGGACACAACACCAGAAGAGGAAGGAGGCCGTAGCACTCGACTCTTCGGATTCGGAAGCATAGGGCTTCGGAGACGCCATGGTAGTCACAGGTTATTAGAAATCACAGGGATACGTAAAAGAAAACTGATTATCAATTTGATAATATCAAAACACATTCCACAGATAAAATAAACTCAAGTCAAAAGTGTCGGCTTAAAAGGCAGCCAAATAATCGGGAGCCCAATAATTCGTGTCCATTTTTTTGGTTGCGGATTATTGGGTTGCTGATTATTGTACTGCAAAAACTGTGGCTTCGGATTATTGGCCCGCTACCGAGCTTGTCCGACCCGATAAATTATTGGGTTGCCTTTTCTTGGGTCGAGCAATCTCGCAGCAGGCCAATAATCGGCAGCCCAATAATCCATGTACATCGTGGTCGCCAATTATTGGGTCGCCGATTATTGGGCTGCCTTTTCGCGGGATGCGGATTAGTGGCACCCTCAAAAGTCAATGAGACACTGTGTTGCCAGATACTGAAATGCAAAAACAAGAAGCTTCAAAAATGCGTATTTATAAATAAAAAAGTGGAATATAATTTTAAACTGTTTTTTACTTAAATGAAAAGAAAAATCATCTTCTACGTCGTCGTCTCGTTTACTTTCAGCTTTCGGGTAGTAACCGTATACGGTATAGTGAAATATGGCCCTAAATCAGATCTCGGGATTTTTATGATTTTATGTAATTTCCCACTATGAAAATTGCATGATTTAAAAATGCGGATCCGCTTCACCATAGAGCGGATTGCGGATCTATAGACGAAAATGCGAAATGCGGAGCATCTGGCCACAATAGACATTAAAAAAATATTTTTCTACAACAAAAAATAAAAGCGCCCATTAATTGGTTTCATGCGAAAATAATCGTGACAAATTTTCACGTGCGATTATTTTCAATACTCATTTTTGTATTCGAACGATCGAATCTCAAAAATCGGTCCCCTCTCTGCTGGGAAAATTATATTATAATCATGCGATTTTGTACAAGCCAAGAACAAGTTACCTGTAAAAAAAATTTAAAACTAAATTTGTTACTTTGATTTAACTAAAAGTTTATTTTCATCGTTTTTGGGCCACTTCAAAAAAGCTTGTTTTAAAAAGTTTTTTTTACAGTCACTTTATTTTTTTAGTTATTATTGGGCATATTTTCGTGTTCTCCTCGGCAACACCTTTCATTTGATATTCATATTGTGGTAGTGCAGAAAAAATAACTAGTCCACCATCTTGGATAATCCGCCATAGTAGATTTAATGTGACTTCGTACAGCGGCATATAATCTATGGTTAGAGATATGATCGTATATAGTATAGTATAATATAGCCAATATGGGTCTTAGTGGTCTTACACAAATCTTTACAGTATAAACATTATACTGCTATACTTATTATAATGCTTATATTTGTCATTTAATTCATACGTGAATTAAATGACAAATATAAGCAAACAGTTATCAACAAAACAATAATATTCCTTTCGTAGCAATTTGAAATAGGATATTTCGCAGCATTTGTTGGCATCAAATACGATGTGCAATTCATGGAATTAAATTATTGATGGTGTTTCATAGTGTGGACTGTGGAAGTAGCATAGGCGGCTTGCGTAGCTCCAGAAGAGCTCTCTGATTTTTGGGGTTTAATAAATGCGTCGAGTTTTGTATTTTTTTAATCACTGTTTTGATGTTCTGTTCTGATGCTTGTCAGTCTGAATATGGTTCTGAATGTCTGCTGCACCTTTATATTTGATGCTAAAGTAACTGCTACAAATTTTGCACATCACTTTACTGGGCTCTCTACCTTGTTATTTCAAAATTTACAAAAAACACCACATGAAAAAATTGTCATTACCGACATTCTGTGAAGATTGTAGGGAATTTTTGTCGGGAAATTCAATTTGTCCATATGGCAACCCTAGGCGCGATCGCGTAGCCAGAGCTTCTCACGCCTTCGCCAGCGCTAATAAAAACCTATGGTACCAAATTAAGTGCTCATTTGACAGTGACGTTTCTATAGCTGGTTTAGAATCCAGAGTATTTTGCATCCTGCTCTTTCTCATTGGTGCGAGCGAGTTGCAAATACTTTAGAAAGCGTTAGTCTCTAGCGACTAACGCTTGTTGGCAACTCATGGTACTGCTATCTGTCGACACACTACACTCACGATGTCCGATTTTTGAGCCGGTGATATTCGATTACACTTACATTTATCAATGACCGGATTCCATGTAGACGAGATTCTAAAACCGTCATCTCGATTGAAATTGGGGTATTTCTTGATTTCAATGGCTTCCCGTACTACCCGTGGCGTATATATAATGTGTGAAAATCGTGAAAGTTTAAATAAGTGTTTTCCAGATGTGCAAATCCGAGGAATCATAGGGGAGCCTTGACAAGAGTTATGTTATGTTCGGTTAAAAACCAAAATTTCATACACATGAAAACCGGTTTGCACTCTCTAATAACAAGGATCTATAGGCAATTCCAAGCATATTATCAGAGTAAAATTTCTTAACTTTTTTTCTTTTCTTTGGCACTGAGCGTCCAAGTTCAAATTACCTACGGGTTATTATTCCTAGCCGGGTCATATATAAAGAGCAATTTTACCTGAATATTACATTCCATAGTTAATTTTTCATAACCTAATATGACTTATCTTAGAAAGGAATTCCGGTAACTCCGGGATATTAAAATTCGCTCGGTAACCAACGTTTTCCGTTAAATCGTCGGGATGATGAATGGTAGAAGGATATTCGAGGTTTTCGGGTTATTTCCTTTTGGCTAATGGCGCGTTGTTCCTAGAATTTTAAGTTTGAGCAACAGTGTTAAGAGAAAATTTTTCGCTGTTCAAAATTTACGTCTCACTTTGGTTTTACTTGCACCTTGTTCATACTTACCTAACTAATACATTGGGGTGAGTGAAATGTGCGCTAAGTGGATGGTTTATTTATTTACTTACTTAATACCTAATAATTTTTTTAAACACACTTGTAGTGTTTAAAAAAATGATCGCCCGTGATTATTTACGCTCCTCTTCTACTGAAAAAGTTATAGCTTACGAAATTAATGTAAAATACAGGCAATAATCCGTGTTAATGTAAATAATCCATGTAAACAAGCAAAACAAGGTAGATTTGTAGGAAATGGTAAGTACCTTAATATCCCGTGCTTTTTTTAAATTGCTTTTATTTTAGTAGTACATTCCTTAGCATAAATTATATTAATTTCTCGAAGACACTGGTATTCTAATTATGTAGTTTCATTTTTAAGAGATATACGCAAATTTAATTTTATCTGATAACGTATTTGCAAGTGTGTTAACGGAGTATGAGTATAAAAAACATTGATATGTCATAGCTGTCACTTACTAAAAAAGTTAATTGTAATGCCCCTTTTTCATTAGCGTTTGATGGCACATGGTATTTTTGTATGAAAAATTGTAAAAATAAAAAGGGCCCTTGTTCTTGGTTTTTCTTAATTGGTTGGCCAGCAGGGCGAAAATGCCAAGCGTGATAATTGCAGGATAAGAAACAGTTTGACAGAATTTGATGACAATTCCTGATAATTTTAAACGGTTATCCACATTTGACAGCAATCATCGTCGCGCTATCCGTGCCACTTGTCTGTTTATCACCTTATAGCATTATCAGATGGCATTCGTGGATAAACTACTTTAGGCCTGCTGGTCATAATTTAAATCGAAATTCAAATTAGCATATGACTCATGAGTGAGAAACGTAATTAAATTAGAATATCACAACCAAACCTCGAAGGGGAGTTTAATGTGCGTTTAACCCCTTTGAGTTGAGTCACATCGCGTGACGACTGTGAGTCAGCTGCGAGTCGGCTGTGGTCATTGAGGCGGTTCACAAAGGGGTGTTAAGTTGATTGTTTTGATAGCGAAGCGCATTCCGAGTTCAAAAAGCGTAAATTGATTTGTTATATAATATATTCATCGGTTAACGTGATTAGTAACTACCTACTGAATGAAATGAAATCTCCTTCTTCCTAGCGTTTATGCCACGGCTCAGGGATCCCGTAGTCGGCTTTGGCAACTAATCCCAAGATTTGGCGAAGGCGCTAGTTTTACGTAAGCGATTGCCATCTGACCTTCCAACGCAGAGGGGAAACTAGGTCTATTAGGATTAGTCCGGTTTCTTCACAATATTTTCCTTCACTGAAAAGCGATGGTAAATATCAAATGATATTTCTTACATAAGTATCGAAAAATCCGTAGATGAGCCGGGCTTTGAACCTGCGACCTTCGGATTGAAAGTTTGCGGTCTTACGAAAGAAAGTACATTATACGAGCAATAGGTATATTGTCTATACCTTTTTTTAAGTGTTTTAATTTTTATTTAATTTTTAGTGCTCCGAACAAAACTTTGTTTTCGGAGCACGTATGGGATCAGTCTAGCACTGTAAATCGGCTAAACACGTTTATCTCAGAAACCATTTGGCGTTATAAAGCTAAAATTTGGACTAGGTATAGCTAATATTGGCATTAAAACATATATAAAAATTGATAATTTAAGTTTTTTATGGATGTTTTGGAGAAGCTAATTTTTTGTTACGAAATAATAATAAATTTGCTTTTGTTTGCTAAAAGTATTTTATTTTACTTGAGTCAGAAAATAAGACACTTATTTTCCATATTATTATATATAATTAAAAACGTTATGTAATAGGGCTTTTTCAGTTTAATATAATTATATATTAATTTTATATGTGTGCATGCCATGCCCTCCCATATATTCTCTATGTACTTACAGGTTTGAGTATTATATATTTGATAATATTCACGGAAAACCAAATTAAATTATTCCAACCGAACTCCAGGTCCGTACATAGTAAATTTTCGGATTGCGGAAGCGATATCAAATATTTATCACTCCATTTATTTATTAAAATATGCGTAATATTTATTTACTCTCCCGATTATTGTATAATATTATTAAATCCGCCATTTGCAGTCTCTTATGAAAATATAGTAGTTTTTTAAACATACCAAACAGACGAATACATATTAGCCGCCTCCGTCGAATTCTCGTAGTCGGTTGGTAAATAAGTAAAGCTATGTACACATGTACAGGTACATGCACCATTAATAGTACATTACATACCAAGACCGTTTAAGTGGGAAACGCCTCGGATTCCATGTAATTGTCGGCCGAGGCGAAGCCGAGGTCGACTAACATGTGATCCGAGGCTTTCCCATTTACCGGCCGAGGTTTGTATACTATTTTTCAATACAGTTGCTCAAAAAGTGCCCTTTTCTTGGCTGTTTTGCGTGCGCAAAGTTTGTTTTTGCGAACTAGTGCTTTTTATTTTTCCAATTTTTTTAAATGTAGATGTGTTCCAATTCATGACTTCTTACCGAAGAGTATTATTGTTCGTTAACTAACTTTACCGAGGCGTAAAAAAACTAAACACCTACTATTAACGCCAAAATATGAAAGATATTTTCATATTTCAATATTTACTTCTTCATCATAATAATAATCATTCATTAAAAATATTAGGTAACATTGAAAACAGTTGATATGAAACGGAACAGTGTCAACGAAACGTCAGTCAAAGTAGAGGCGTTTTTCAATCATGCAGGTAAAGATGTTCGAAGGCCCTATTAGACATGACGATACGATTTGTCACATGCGATTTATTATTTTGCATATGAGAAATAATGATTATGAGATTGAAAATGAGAAAGTAAAGAGGATAAGATAAACATTTTAAAGATGTTCTTAGTATATCCACTATATTACAAATTCGTTCTTATGTATTTTAATTTTTTTCGCATCTGTATTGAAAAACGTCGTTCGATTCACGTGCGGATATGTCATTTTTCACTTGTCCCGAGTATTGCCACTCGCCTACGGCTCGTGCCAAGATACCTCGGGACTCGTGAGGTAATGACATACTTTCCGCACTAGCATCGAAATGTACTATTTCAGCCCGACGGAGCCGGCAGGCGGCAATTTAGTTTTGCGTAAAGTGGCGCTTACCAACCGGAGGACTGAAAACTTGTGAATTATAAAGCTAATACACACTGGGGGATACGCTCTAATTATATTCCCTGATTGATTCAGGCTAATCGATATAAACTAATAATGTAATGCATATTAATACAGTCGATATTGGCATTTAATACAGTCGACAGTGGGCCGATTGGTTTTTTAAACCAAAGTGATAAGTCAGTTACGTCCGTTGAAATTCAACTTGACGATAACGGTCTCGCATCGTCATCACAGCTGATCGCGAACGAGGTACCCGAACCAGCAGATCCGAGCGCTGGGTACGCGCGCTCCTTGTCGAACATTGAGGGGCAGGAGAGGCTATCTCACTCGCACTCGTCGCCTAAGATCGAAGCAGAAAGCAAACCGGTCAGCTCACCTGTATGTGACGTTGACCACGGGAAACGCGAACTAAAGTCGACCGAAGCTACTGGACATAAAGTTCAAAATGTAATAACAGGCGACCATAGAAACGATGGAAACAATTTAAAGGAGACTATTAATATAAACAAAGAGATCTCCGGGGAAGCGTTATCTTTTGCGAAAATGGCTGGGAATGGAGATAAGTGGAAATCTCCAAAGCTGGATGAGGAATGGCAGATGGCACAAAGAAAGCGGCTAAGAAACCGGTTTTTAGGTAGTAAAGGCAAGGCAGACCTAGGTGCAAGTACAAAGTTCAAAGCGGCGGATGAGCGGATTCCTTTGTTTATATCAAATGTCCATAAGGATGTCTCGGAGAAGGATATAATGGAATATATATACCAAAAAACGGGTGAAAATGTAACTATGTATAAGATGAAATCACGAAGACCAAAGGACTATCATTCGTATAAAATGTTTGTGTCACAAAGAAATTTAAATACCTACATGGAAGGCTCATTTTGGCCTGCGGGCGTATCATTTAGACGTTTTGTTGACTTTAGGGAAAGGCAAGAAAAGTCGATTAGTGAAAAAATCGATATCGGGGGTGCTTTAAAAACCAGTTAATGTGTACAATATAACAAGATTAGTTAGTTATAACTGTAAATCGTTGAAACGGTCAATTGATGGTGTGAGATCACTGTGTGCGTCGGCATACATAGTTGCGATACAAGAACATTGGCTGTTAAGTGATGAAATTCCGTTACTAGGAACTGTGAGTGAGGACTTTGCGTATTCAGGTTCCTCGGCGGTTGACGCGGGTGCCTTACTTATAGGGCGCCCGTATGGCGGAACCGGGATTCTATGGCGTAAGAATGCTTTCCAGTCGGTGTCAGTAATTAAAACTGTAAGTACTAGAATAGTGGCCGTAAAGTTAGGCCTACGCGACCGGTCAATTCTAGTGTTTAGTGTTTACATGCCTGTCAATGCAACGGAAAATCTGCCAATGTTTACAGAGTGTCTTGGAGAGGTTAGT
The DNA here is from genome assembly GCA_949128165.1 of Lathronympha strigana. Classification (NCBI taxonomy): domain Eukaryota; kingdom Metazoa; phylum Arthropoda; class Insecta; order Lepidoptera; family Tortricidae; genus Lathronympha; species Lathronympha strigana. The sequence goes on along the minus strand of OX421907.1, from coordinate 3,964,910 downwards.
GCTATTATGGAGGACAATAGTGATGTAGAAGTAGTGTATGTACTTGGTGACTACAATGCGCACATTACGGAGTTATTTTATAGGGAACTGAACCAGTTTTGTGTCGAACAACAGTGGCACTGTGCCGACGTAGAATTACTAGGCATATCGTCGAATACCTATACGTACACTAGTGAGGCGCACGGTTGTCATAGGTGGTTAGACCATTGCATAGTCACGAAGTCAGCCCTAGAAACGGTCAGAAATATCACGGTAAGACATGACGTGTACTGGTCTGACCATTTTCCCCTTATTGTCGAGTGTGATTTAAATAAGGTACAAATAACATGTAAGAACAGTAACCCAACTGTGGATAATGTGATCTGGGGAGAAAGAGAGGCGTCTCAGGTAGGATTGTATCATTATTTATGTGAGGAAAGACTTAGGCTTATCGATTTCCCCTCAGAATGTACTGAGTGTGCTGATGGAATCTGTAGGAATAATACCCATTTTATTATACTTGACAAAATGTATGGCACTATAATTAATGTGTTAACGGAAGCGGCCAAAAAGTCATGTAAAAGAAGGCTTAAGAAAAAACACGTTGTAGGCTGGAATAGGTATGTCTCGGAGGCTCATAGGAACGCGAGGGAGAAGTTTAGGTATTGGATTTATGCTGGCAGGCCACCTAACGGAACGGTACATCTAGAGATGGTTGAGAGTCGGAAGCGCTTTAAGTCTAAGCTTAAATGGTGCCAAGACAGGCAAGAGCAAATTAAATGTGACATTTTAGCCACGGCCCATTCAGCAAAGGACTTTAAGGGCTTCTGGAAAAATACCAGTAGATTGAGTATCAAGCCTAGGGTTCCGGTGAGCGTCGGAGGCATAACCGAAGGGAGAAGCATCGCTAATAAGTTTAGGGAGCTGTTTACAGTGTCGTCCGAATACACACCCGCGCAAGAGGAGGGGGGAGGTACTGAGGCTGCCGTGGGAGAAACTACCATATCTTTTTCTGCAAAACAAGTTGAAAAAGTTATTTTTGATATGCAGAGAGGTAAATCGCCGGGGCACGACGGTCTCAGTATCGAACACCTAAAATATGCGGGTGTACATCTACCTCGGATTTTAGCGATGTTTTTCACTTTGTGTATAAGGCATGCATACCTACCTGAGCAGCTAATGAAAACAGTTGTTGTCCCACTTGTTAAGAATAGGACGGGGGACGTTGCAGATTTTGCGAATTATAGACCTATCTCACTGGCCACCGTAGTAGCTAAAGTGCTGGACAGCTTGCTTAATGATCACCTCGGACAGCACATACAACTCCATGATGCTCAATTCGGGTTCAGAGCTGGAATGTCTACTGAGAGTGCTATTTTATGCCTGAAGCAAGCTGTCAGGTACTACTATAAGGACAGAAACACACCTATATTTGCGTGTTTCCTTGACCTTTCCAAAGCGTTTGACCTGGTGGTGTATGATTTATTGTGGGAAAAGTTACGCAAAACAAAGGTCCCTCCTGAGTGCGTTTCCCTCTTTAAATTCTGGTACACCAATCAGGTCAACCAGGTCCGGTGGGCTGGGGAATGGTCTGATCAGTATAGGATGGCATGTGGGGTGAGACAGGGAGGATTAACGTCTCCTGTCCTATTTAACTTGTATGTAAATGCGTTGATCGAGGAACTGAGTAGCATGCATGTCGGATGTCACATTGACGGCATATGTGTAAACAACATAAGCTACGCTGATGACATGGTGCTGCTCGGTCCCTCGATTAACGCAATTAGAAAACTTGTCAGCAGATGTGAGAGTTACGCCGATCAACATGGTCTTAGGTACAATTCAAGTAAAAGTGAAATGTTAGTATTTAAATCACGTAAATATAATCCACAAAGCGTGCCTAGGGTTATGTTGAGCGGTGTACCTCTCAATATTGTGAAAAAATTCAAATATCTGGGTCATATAGTTACAGAGGATCTAGACGATGACCTAGATATTGAAAGAGAGCGAAGGGCCCTCGCAGTCAGGGGAAACATGCTCATCCGTAGATTTGCACGTTGTACGAGGGAGGTCAAGCTAACTTTGTTCAGAGCGTATTGCACCTCTTTCTACTCGGGCAGTCTATGGGTAAAGCACACGAAACGCGTTTATAACGCGTTAAGGGTCCAATACAACAACATTTTCAGGATGTTGTTTAAGTTGCCTCGCCACTGTAGTGCGTCCGGCATGTTTGCCGAGGCGCACATAGATGGATTCCATGCCATCAGACGCAAGAGGGTAGCTTCACTGCTGAGACGAGTGAGAGGCAGCGAGAACAGCATCCTGAGGATGGTGGCGGAGCGCCTCGACTGTCCCATACTAAAGTACTGGGTCAGTATTGTGACGGGGCGCGCAAATTAAATTAATTAATTAACCTATTCGTGTATATGTGTCGTTTATATGTGGAATACCTAGTGTGTAGAATAGTTAAGAATAATAATGATAATTTAAAATAATTTATAAGAATTTTTAATTTATAATGTAAGTACTAATTTATTAACCAAATATGGATTATGAATCTGAAATAAATAATTTTTATTTTATTTATTATTTTATTTATATTATGTATAATATTATTTAACACTTAAAAGCAAATCTAATATGTAATGCATACTTATATTATTTAACACTTTACAGCAAAAATCAATACTTATAGACACTGGTTATACTGGGTTGGGTTTTGTGTAAGATAATGAAATATCTCCAAAACGAAATCTACAATAAACTGAAATAATAATGGCGCCTACATAATTGTACTAGTATAGTTTGAGTGAGACTCTCCGAAATTTTGAACCTGTGTTTTTTTTTTGGGATTTGGGACTTCGCTTCCCATATTTCTTCAAATAGAAAAACAGTGTTCGTTAACCGCTTACGTTTAACATCACTACAACTTTACGCACCCAACTCTATCAAGCAGATATTGTGATCAATAGGATCATAAAGTGCCTGCGTCGACTATTCAAAAGGATATACATATAGCTACCTACTGTAAAACGTCGTACGATAAACGTGCGAAGAGGTAATTCGCCTCGCCGTTGCGAATTTCCTCTTTTTCGCCCTTGTATCGTAATGTATGTACTATTTATATTTATCAATCGCTTTTCCAGGGAAAACTTAGACAAACTGTGAACTAAATAAACCAAGTTATAATATTTAAGTATGCGGCTTCAATACCAAATCTTGGGATTACTTGCTGAAGCGGCTCCCTGAGGAAGACGATATTGTAATTCTATTCCAAATCGATTCTACATTTCGAGAGCTCGGATATCTATTTAACTCAACCCTGACGCTCCTGAAAGGTTCACACTTTAACGACAGGCTGCATTCGTTTGCTAGGAGGAACCGTGAAAACATTTCAGACCGCTGAAAACATTTAAAAAGCTCGCTGAAACTGCAGAACCACTTAACTGTGCGAAGAGCTTGTGAATTAAAGATCGATCACTCTGTCTTGGATGATTCTCGAGTTTAAAGACATATGGGACAAGCGAAAATATCCCTAATGACAAAGGAATAAGAACTTCAGTGAGTACATTATTAAGTGTGTGGAGATAGTGCATTCAACAGGAATGGAAATCAAGCGATTTACGGCGATTTATTTAGAAGCATAACGGTATACGAGAGAAGTCTTTCATTTTTACTAACGGAGGTGGTAATCGCGATTTGCGTGAGGATGTTTATTTCTAAGTTTGAGTATTCATGCATAATGTTGCCATTTTTCGTTCGTTCGTTGCACTTGTTTTTACATTTTGCGGATTTTTAGGGTTCCGTGCCTCAAAAGGATAAAACAGAACCGTTCGAAGCACCTTTATTTCGGGAACGCATAGAGATAGCAAGTTGAAATTAATATCACATACCTATACAAGTCTGCAGTCCCTTGAAGTGCAGTCATTTCAGTATAACTTTAATACTACAATCACAACTCTAATGGGATATTACAATCATCATCATCTTATCAGCCATAAGACGTCCACTGCTGAACATAGATCTCCCTATTGGACCACCATATGTACCGTTTGGAAGCGACCTGCATCGTTCCGAGATAATCTAAAGCAGCGCCAACTTTTTTCATGTACTTATTACTCTCTTGTTTAGACTTTTCTTTTGTAGAGTTACTGGAACTTCTTTCTGATACTTCTACAGCATTATTTGGAATGTTTTCCTTAAGTTTCACTACAATTCCCGTTTCCCGGCATTCATAAGGTCATCCGTCCATTTTGTACGGACGTCCGATGCTGCGTTTGCCAAGCCGTGGTCTCCACCCGACGATACAATCAAAACCACGCATTCCATATAAGTATTTATATTTAATCGTACGTCGATATCGTACAAGCTCAAGTGTGCAATTACAAACACGTATCGAAAAGACCCATTTACACTACAAACGCGACGTCTAAATATTCAAATTGTAGCTGCAGATACATTTACATGTGAAACGCTCGTGAGCAGGAATGAATTGATATGCCGTCCTCAGTGAACGGGGTTCCGTGACGTCTTTGGGTGCTGTAATGTCATGATTTATGTATACGTAAAGCAATGTTTTCATGTATTTTTTATGAGTATATGCCTTGTCCTAATGCGATTGTCACACCGATGCGAATCTTCAGGCTGCTGCTTGTTCGAGCGAGACAGATACGGATTCCGATCCTTTTATATGATATGAAAATGAAAAGGACACGAAGTAGACTTGTCCCAGCATGTTGCTAGCGCTGCCCGGCGTTTTTTAAAACAGAGTTTATCGCTAGTAACCAAAAATGAGCTTTGTTCATAGGTGCACAGAATTCATTTCAATATAACGTGGCCATTCTTTGATGGCCTTTGATCATTAAATTTATTTGGATCTTTTCTTCTACTAGGATTGAAAGAGCTCGTGATTCTGAATATAAAACACATGAAATTTTACAATTTAGCAAAAAAGTTTTTTTTGCCAACAAAAAATTAAAACACCCAATTGATAGCATAAACTAAAACTAATTATATTTATAGTTACGCAGAATACATTTTCAATACAAGGTGGCCAGACTGCCAGTAATTGGAAAGTGATCAACTGATCAGTAACTAACGATTTACCCTATTATAATTAAGTAGTTTTTTTTGTATGAAACTGAGCCTAAGGGTAATTATACTAATTATACCAGACTTGATGACATTACCGTTCTATCTGTGAGTTTTATCGGTATGTCAATAATGTAGAAAATCGAATGACACTCATGACGTCATGACAGCACTGCAGTCGCGATTAGTTGCGATGACTATGCGGTAAGGATCATCGGTCACTTTTATAAAGGACTGACGTTTCCCACAAAAATCATCATCATCATCATCATCATCATTTCAGCCGAAAGACGTCCACTGCTGGACATAGGCCTCCCCCAAAAATTTCGACAATGACCGGTCCTGCGCCACCCGCATCCAGCGGACTCCTGCGACCTTCACCAGGTCATCAGTCCACCTTGCGGGGGGCCTACCCACGCTGCGCCTTCCGGTACGCGGTCGCCACTCGAGAACCTTTCCGCCTCAACGGCCGTCGGTTCTACGTGCAATGTGCCCCGCCCACTGCCACTTAAGTTTAGCAATTCGGAGAGCTATATCGGTTACTTTGGTTCTGCTGCGGATGGTCTCATTCCTGATACGATCTCGCAGAGAGACTCCTAGCATAGCTCTCTCCATTGCCCTTTGGGTGACTTTGAGCCTTCTTATGAGGCCCATTGTAAGCGACCACGTTTCAGTACCGTATGTCATCACTGGCATCACACACTGATCGAAGACTTTCGTCTTCAGGCACTGCGGAATATTGGACGAAAAGATGTGTCGCAGCTTCCCGAACGCTGCCCAACCGAGTCGGATTCGACGATTAACCTCTTTCTCGAAATTGGACCTACCTAACTGGACAGTTTGTCCTAGGTATATATCTCTTCTCTCTTCTCTTCTTCTTCAGCGTCTTTTTTCCGCCCACTGTTGGGCATACGCCTCTCCAATTTTCTTCCACATTGCCCGATCTGTTGTTTTTCTCATCCAGAGAGGGCCAGCAAGCTTCTTGATATCGTCCTCTCATCTGGTGGTAGGTATATATAATCGTCTACAACTTCGAGTGTAAAGTCTCCGATTGTCACTGGAGTTGGTGCTACATGGATATTCGACATGATTTTCGTCTTATCCATGTTCATCTTAAGACCAACTCGCCCGGAGGCTCTACTGAGGCTAACGAGCATCGTACTTAAATCCTCCATGGTCTCAGCCAAGACTACTATATCGTCAGCAAATCGAAGGTGAGTGAGGTACTCGCCGTTTACATTGATGCCTAGCCTTCTCCAGTCCAGAGTCTTGAAAATATCCTCCAGTGCAGCGGTAAACAGCTTAGGAGAGATGACATCTCCCTGCCTGACTCCCCGCTGCAGCGGAATAGGCTTCGAGTTCTGGTCTTGGAGTCGGACTGACATAGTGGCGCTCTCGTACAAACACTTCAACACTTCGATATAGCGGTAGTCTACTTGGCACCGTTGGAGAGATTGTAGTACCGCCCAGGTTTCGATCGAATCAAAGGCTTTCTCGTAGTCCACAAACGCTAAACAGAGGGGCAGATTTTACTCCTCGGTCTTCTGTATAACCTGACGAAGCGTATGAATGTGGTCTACGGTACTAAAGCCTCTTCGGAAACCGGCTTGTTCGGGAGGCTGGAAGTCATCAAGCCTGCGTGCGAGACGATTCGTAATGACTCTTGAAAACAGCTTATATACATGGCTCAGAAGTGAGATGGCTCGGTAAAAATAATACAAGCTTACTATGACGTGAGATCTGTAATGATTCCTTTAGTTGCATTAAAATTACGTATACAACAGAATTGATTTACATATATGGATTTTTACAAAGTAAAAATTAAAAATTGTGTTGAAATATTTTAGTTTATTTCCGCGCCAATAATGTTCATTACTTGCTATAAGTAATAAAAATTTGTAGCACTGTCAAATACCACACCGTTTGCGTGTGCGCTTTACGCATACTGCAAGCGACATCTAACGGCGAGTAGCGAACCTACAATAGTAACTGAATTTCCCGGAAGATGTCGCTAGTGAGGTTCCATAGTAAATCGTGCAACGCGGTGTTAAGATTTTTCCTGGTTTAGTTAGGTCAAAACGTGGAGCCTGATTTTCCATACGTGTATCCCACTCACTACTTTCATTGTTGAACCCACGCGTTTTAATTAGTCTAATCATACGTTCATCAGCTCCAGTTTATACAATCTAAGCTGGCTGGGAAATACGGTCGTCTTCGTTTATCGTAAGGATTGTAACATAATTAATTGCTCTCTTTAAATATACGTCTATCTTCTCACCCCGACTTCGTCTCTTCTCACCGCACGAGCAACCATCGCTACAAATTTACGCTACGCTACGCCGTGCGCTACAAATTTTAATTTAAAGTAGTTGTTAATTTACGCTAGATGAACATACATTTGAATATTTACCTCTGTGAAATAAACCTTTGCAATGAATTGTATGTTCACTTTGATTATTATCAATTTTATCGGAAATGCTAACGAAATATTCTAGCTGGTGTAAAATATTCCAGGAAGTTGGTGTTAATTAACGTTTCTCGATTTAACGTGAATAGGTTTCGTAGCTGGGACTCGTTTCGACAATTAACAAAAACAACTTGCTTTGCTTCAGACTGTTCATGTCCAACAATCTCTTCTCGTGAATATAATAGAATATAAAAAATCTTTATTGTATATAAATTAGGCCCGCCAAGTACGGGCAATGTTATTTTACATATATGACGAGAGGCATTGCTGACATAATTCAGGTTGGTTAACTGACATAAATAGCGGGTTGGATACTTCATTTGACTATTTAATTAATTAAATCAGCCGGACATACTTTTTCCATACAAAAAGTCTGCCTATTTTTGCGGGGGATGGGCACGTCAAATGTATGGCAATTCGTACGTAATGTACAAATAGCTATGTCAGATAAACGTCAGTTCATCCACCAGTCCGAATGCACATGACAAACAATCATACTCATTGTAATGAGTATGAGTGTATGTCTTATGCATTCGGCAGAGAGGTAGGCCTATCAATTGCTAGTATTGCTACTCCGTCGGCTTTAATACTCAAAGGATAGTTCTACATTTAAAAAACCTGACAACATAGGAAAATGGTAGAACTACAACGCGACAGAAAAAAAAGTAGATATTCACAGAGGGCGCCACTGAGCTTTAGCTGGCAAAATTGTATATTGTGCATCTCATTCTATCGCATAAGTGTGAACAGTAAGTTTACTACGATTTTAGGCTAACATGGTCATTTGCATTATAACTAATATTGGAAACGGGATAATTAGCATGTATGTTTGTTTTATTGAGTACCCGATATTTCGACACTGTTGCAAGCGTCATGTTCACGGAGTAAACTGATGAGCTGCGAGTTTTTAGTTGTGATCTACCCACACGCCATAGCGATCTACCCTCTTACGGGTTCGCTTATTTTGTGTGTTGTCACTGGCACTACTACCGTCCGCTTTCTCACTTGAAACTCGATCACGTTCACGACACACCACGCTTATAGAAAAAATCGGAAGCCATTGAAATCCTTAAATATAAAAACTTTAACAGAGAAGATGGTTTTCAGCTGCCGAAGGTCAGAGCGCCTACCACAAACCGCGAACGAAAGTATACCTCCCTTTCGCACTTGTGATTTCTCACTCAAGTGCGACAGAGAGGTGAAACTTCGTTCGTGGTTCGTGGTAGGCCTTCTGGTATCCAGTGATCCGAAAGTTCACAAATCGAAAAGAGACTGTTCCGGTAAGAAATGCACGGGTTGATACTGTATCAAATATTAGTTATATTAAGTTTACTGTTTGACAGATGTTTGTTTACGAAAATAGTGATATATTTATTAAGACAATTGGTGTTGCCACTGCGGTTTCAGTTTAGTTCTTATTTATTTATATTCTACCATTTTCTGTCGCCCTGTAACTAGCAAACTTGGTTTTCGCTCGCTCTCTATTTGGTACATCGTACACAGCTATGATGCCACAGCACACAGATATAATACAGTTTAAACTTACAACGAACCTTTTCCGTCGGTTAATAAATGTGCAAGCTTGATCTTAGTAAAAGATACCTCTCTGTCGATTGTTGGTAAGGTTTATTTTTAAATGTTTTTTTATGGCAACAGCGCCTTATCGGCAGTGGTCGCTTTTACTTAAAACAATTAGAAAGAAAGAACGAAGGAAATAAATAAATTGATTTGCGACGATCACAATAAACAGACATAAAACAAAACAATATAAAAAAATAAGTTGTGTGTGCATCACAAAATGGACTCAACTCAGCATAATTGCCGGCTAAGAAGCCGGCGCTGGTCTTCCGTAGGACCCATTCAGTGATGCCACGACACAAATTAAAAATAACGTCATCCCCCATCAGTACCTCAAAGATTCCTGTCCACCATAACTAGTATTTGGCAATTATGAGCGAGCCTCGAGCCGAGTCTATATCGCGCAGTGTGCCGCATGAATATGAATTAGCCTTGTGTTAGACTGGCGGTGGATTCGTAGGTACGGGGTATTTAGGTCGGGCCGGCCACAGACCAAAGTGGCTCATTGTTGATGAGCTATTTGTCTCTCGTGACCTGTGTTACCCCTTTGGAGTAACATATCTACATGTCAAATAATTATAGCGAGCACATAAATACATGCTCTGAAAACTTTCCTAATTACTTATGGATTCCAGAGAACTAAATTCGTATGGGACGAAATTAGAGGTAACTCCTTTCAGGCAGGATTACTGAAATCGGATGATGAATCTCAAACCAAACCACAAAACAGCGAACCGTCAAACTATGTGTTCGGGACAACGATATCCAGATAGAACAAAAAGGCTCATTAATGAGGATTACCGCGAGTGAATTCGCCGCTAGGGTTCGCCGCTAGGAAAAGAGGTTATATATTATGTCATTTTCAGTTTATTTATCATTAGTTTTTAATTTAAGTCGTGTTTATTTCGAAAAATATGCACTTTTAGAGGAATTATCACATATAAATATATTTAATACTAAAAATATATCATTTCGGCTATAAAATAAGCTATAAATTGCTAGTGTAAAATAACACAGTCGTAAATTACTGTAAATTTGCAGAGTAGGTAGTTATTAATACAAAAACATTTCTATTGGCAAAAATATGATTGTTGTCAAACTGGAAACTACTAAACCTTAACTAATAAATCATACAAATGGCAAAAAGAAAACAGTCATAAGATTTTAGTATAAAATAAGTACTAACCTTATAATAAATAATGACACGAGGGACATACACTTAAAGCCGACGAACCTTCGGCGTTTTAAGGGAAAAGCCCGTCGCAGTAAACTTTCCTTACTACTACTCCATCATCTTATCTATCTGGACATTTACCTGTAGAAGTCTACAGCAGGGAATTATTCGAAGCGCTGAAGAACAAGTCACCGACGTAGCGTAAAGAATCGCCAAACTGAAGTGGCAGTGGGCTGGACGTATCCCGGAGAACTGATGACCGGTGGGGCCACAAAGAGGTTGTCGCAGCTTGGAAACAGCCCTCCCCCCCATTTTGGGCTGATGACTTGGTAGAGGTCGCAGGAACCCATTGAATGCGGGCAGCGCACGACAGATCGATGTGGCATTCTTTGGAGGTCTATGTTCAGCAGTGGACGTCTTTCAGCTGATAATGATGATGATGAGGGAATTCAAAAGCGCATCCTTCCTTCCTTCCTTTGTAACGCCCTCGCGGTTTGGCGTGAAAAATAGCCCATATTCATTGCTTTCAGAACAGAATCTATGAATACGCAAATTTATTGTAACCGCTGGAATACGTAATGCTGTTTTCCACACACCAATTTTGTCACAATTTTAGTTTAAACCGGCTAGAATTAGTTATTCATTCAGTCTCTAGAGTCACGAAAATATAATAATAATTATCTACAAACATTTATAAAACAGTGGTGTTATACAGGGTGTAACAAAATGCTGGTGATGCGTTCAAGGGCGTAATCAGTATCGCGGATTAGGGAATAATTGGAAAAAACTTTAACGCGAAAAAGAAAAGGTTTTTTTTTGTATGGGGTAGCATTTTTTCGCGTCACATTTTTTATATTTTTTCCTAAACAGTCTCCGATCCTGATTACGCATCACCAGCATTTTTGTTTTGATGAAATTGAATGTTGACTATTCACCCTAAACCTTGAAATTATGTACATTTATTTTATAACTTTAGGAATAAGCTCTAATAATCATTTAACCCTTAAAGGAATGAAAACCGGGTTAATGTTTTTCATTCAACCGGAATGAAAACCGGGTTAATAATGTTACTAGCACTAGCTAGTAACATTATACCTACTTTAGTAGTACTTTATTAGTTATTATACCTACTAAGGTATAATATGCAAAAGAAAGTACAATTTTACGCCCGTTTGAATAAATTACAAGAGTTTAAATAATCGTATTTATCACAATTCAAATAACATACAGATACCTAGGCATTAAAGTCCTGAGTTTTATGTACGGTACTCGTGTTATTTACGATGCTAATTCAACCTGATAAAAATGTAAATTCCGTTGCATCAGAAAAGTTTGAAAAAGGGAGCAAGCAATAAAGCCAGCGTCTGGCGTGAACCAAATTGCGCATGTTGAGCGAATGAGCGACTTTAATGCGCAATACCGGCTTTGTGCGTTTATCCACAAATCTTGGTAGAACTTTTTGAATAATTCTACAATACTACTAACTAACTAATTTGACTCAGGGACCCAAGAGAGTCTTGACCTCCGAAACGAGAGCAATTTTGAATTTTGACTCATTCTTAATACTTATTGTGTGTGTTTATCACTAATATTTGTTCCTGAGTTATGGATGTATTATACATCCATAACTCAGGAACAAATATTTAAATTATATGTCGTCTAGTACCCACAACATAAGCCCGCAACATAAGAGCTTACTGTGGGACTAGGTCGATTTGTGTAAGATTGTCTCGAATTTAAAGACCTAATGATGAACTGTGTTGCACACAATATTTTTTCCCCCGACAATTTAGTTTACTTAAATGATAAATATATTTATTTTTAATTTATGTACATTATAATTCCATTATGAACGTCAAAAAAAACTACTAGCAGGTCTAACAATACGGTTAAAATCTTCTTAAGCTGTGGAGCTCAAAGTAGATTATTACCAGCAAGAAACTCGGCCGGACTTAATTTTTCAAAACCAATTACAAAAAGTCATAAAAATATTTACAATTTGTGGTTCTACAAGAAACAGTTATTATTATTTTAGAATTACCTAAGAAATTAATAAAGAAATTATTCTTAGATTACCTAAGAAAGTAGGTATCAAATAAAAAATAATGAAACATACATAACATACATAGGTCGATTTGTGTAAAATTGTCCCACAATATTTATTTATTATTTATTATTTAAAACAAAAAAAAAAAAAAAAAAAAAAAAAAAACTTATGGCAGTGTATGAATGTGTATGTGTGTCGTGTTTTTCTTATAAATTATAAAATTAAGGACGCATAAGAACAACATAAACCGTCTATGTGATTAAAGCAAGTATACTTAATGCAAAGTTTGGCCATCAAAGTTTGAGAAGGGAACAACATCGGCTTATGTCGTAAGCCAGATAACACTGTAGCAACCTTAACGAGCAATACTGTTTTATGCGACATGCAGTTTGCAGTTTGAACGTGGTCCAAGCGCGATTGACGAGTCAACGGGCAAGGAATGTGAATTTTATGCTTTTAAAGGGTAGGTACTAAGAATGATTTTAGTAACAGTTGATAAAATTTAATAGGGGAAAGACAATACATTGTTGAAAACATGTTACCGACGTAAGTAATTATCAATCACTTTATAGGTAAGCCAGTTAAAAAAAAACCACACCCATTTTTACTTTTGTAACCATTATTTAAATTTCGAACATCTCTGAAAAATAAGAAAAATTGTCTTGAGTTCTATTCTAATATAAGCCGAGATGACGTTTAGTTCGGAAGAAAGTGTCAATTGCAAACAAAATCGGACGCAAGTCGCATGTTATTTGATATCGAGTGTATGAATTAAAAAAAATGACAGATAGTTTTTATTTATTAAAGACGTAACTATTTAAATCGAACAATCGAATAACTGTATCTTCCTCTCTGTCACACTTGCATATTCGAGCGAAAAAAAGGTTATTAAAAGGATGTATTTAATTTTGCTGCATCATAAATTGCATCAAGAGAGATCAGCAAAAACTGTTGCCAATTTACGCAATCGAAGAAATAACAAACATATATACTTCTCTATTTGCCACTTTATTTAATTCGGAAGAAAATAAAGGACGGTTGTATAAATTTGATGTTTTAGTTTTGACGGGGACTTGGGTAATACAATGTTCTTAGATAAATGCACGACTTGTGCAACTGTTTCCAAGTCTGCATTTACTGTGCCAGTGCTAGCGTGTAATGGTAATCAAATGAAGTAGTACAGTCAGCTACGTAATTGTACTGTCAGTCGCTTAATCACGGTACAGTCACGTAAGGATGCTGCATAAATGCTTGTTAGTCTTGTTAAAAGCGAATGCATATTGTGATTCCTTTGGGGCGAATTTCCCCTACTAAATAAAACAGGGTAAATGTATTTAGAGTAAGAGGTCATTTTGTTTGTGATTGTAAAAGTTTAGTCCTAGACCACACAATAAGTTATAAGTAGTACCTACTAAAGTACAAAAGCTTCTCTTTCCAACATTTGACATTTAGCTTGTCAAGCATACAAATGTCAAGATGATATTAACATTAGGGTTGTCACAATGTAGTCAGGTGCGTATGGTGGAACAACAATTTGTATAAAATATGTATCGGAAGTATCGGAACATATTTGTGTTATGAAACACGCTTTTATTGATCATTCATTAGTATTGATATTAATTTGACTAAATATAAATTTGTATGCGGTGTTTGAAATTTAATTAACCTAAACGCACCCCTGAGATAAAGCGCGTTGCGCGAACCCTGACAGCTTATGCCACCCGTAGGCGGAAGATTTTGTGTAAACGTACAACGCGAAGTGACACCCACCTGCTTACACCAGCGATGGTTCTTAGTTAAGTCGTTTAATTTTAATTCGCTTAAGTGCGCTTTTGTCAAAAGTTTACAAGTTTAGTTTAGTTTACAGGAACTTTTCATCCCGTAAATTTATTTAGGTGTTAAAGTTACTACGTATAAAAATAATTATTATTAGAATCTGACTGTACCATTGTTGCACCGCCGTAGCTAACTAGGTTAGCTCCTGATTAGTTAGTTTAGACATGTCTCTTACTATTAATTAGGCTTTTAGTTTTATTGATTAGACAACATATCAGTGCTGTTTATGCATTGTTGCGATACATATAGGTTCCTTCCGAAATATATAAGAAATTATATGAAAATCATTGTTTTTAATGTAACCTTAAGGGGTTGAGTGAGAGAGGGGGAAAAGGAATAGAAACAAGCACCCCCTGCATACAAAAAGCTGCATTTTGAGCTGCCATAGGCCTCTATTTCTTTTTTGGTGTATTGTATTGTATAATATATCGTCGTCTTAAGGCTTGTATTACGAGTACCAGTACTCGTAATACAAGGTTGAATGAGCTAGGTAGTAGGTCGATTTGTGTAAGATTGTCCCATAATATTTATTTTCTGCCCTCAGGCCGGTAAGCAGCCAATTGCAGGCCGCCACGCTAGCCAAATTTGTCGCTTGCCGACTGCGCCGAGCAGAAAAATAGTATACCTTTGCCAGTAAATAAGAAAGCCTCAGATCACATTTTTGTCTACCTCAAATTCGCTTCGGACAACAATTACATGAGATCATAGACATTTCTTACTTAACAGGCCTCGTTATGCCAGAGCTCAGGGAGCCAGAGATCCGCTTTAGCAACAAATCCTGAGATTTCGCGTAGGCGCTAGTTTTACGGAACCGACTGCCATCTGACCCAACCCAGAGGGTCAACGAGGCCTTATTGGCATTAGTAGGTACGGCTTCCTCACGATGTTTTCCTTCACCGAAAAACCATTGATAATATCAAATTATATTTCGTACTTAATTTCCGAAAAACTTTCAGATTGAAAATCGCACACATTACCGCTGGGCCACCAACGCCTTCTTAAACTTGTCACCACAACACTTGTATTGGTTAAAACCTTGTTAGATATAATACGAGTACAACTCTTTTCGTGCTGCCAAATTTCCAGAATATTGACTACCCCATGCAAAAAAACAGCTAGGTAAGCAGGTTAAATCGGCCCTAACCTTTCATCCCATACACTTAAACATTCGCCGTCCAAAGTGTGTTCTCTCAGTTCGTATACGTCTAACACGCCTATAAAACTGAGTACTGCACCTCCATAAAAGTATAGAAATGGCTCGTAAAATATGAAATGGCACTTTCCTTTGAAAGCTCATTTAGATGATAGTGATATTAGCCGCCGTAAAGCATAATTCGGAATATTTTACGGCTTTTAGCAAGTTACAATGTTTGGGCGTCATAATTGACGGTGACATTGTGAGTTTCAGTAGTGTTAGGTCGTTCGGATAGTTGCAACGTTAACGGGTGGAATGATTTCAACGTTAGTTTAAAAGTTTGACATTATAAGTATATATCGATATTATAGGTCGATTTGTGTAAGATTGTCCCATAATATTTATTTATTATTATTATTTATTATATTTATATATCTACAAAATGTAACTAGAATAAAGTACCGTTTAAAGGCGTTATTAGTATTTTGTGCTACTACTTTTTTTTGCGGCAGTCGTCTCAGCCGCTATACCTCCATCCAAAACTTTGTTTTATGCGTCTAAAATATTTGCAGCTTTTATGTTACACCTTGTACGACTATATTATACTATATATATATTATACTCTTTTGCCGTGTTTAATGGTGTTTTTTGAGATTTTAAAACGGGAGTACTACCCGTGATCAAATTCTTCTCCCCTGTTACGGGCCACACACGGTATATATTATGTCAACCTAGACCACAGCCTAGACTAAGTTTTCTCTCTGGAAACTGCTCAAGACAGATTTCTAAGAAAGTTATTTCATTAAAGTTGTCCCAATTAACTTACAGTTGCACTAAATTTTTCCAAGGTTTTGTACAGTGTAGATTATCTAAAATTATAAACAAGTATTTTTTCTTATGCAATTTAACTAAAATTTACGAAGATACAGAGCATCAAAGATCAAAGAAGAGGGTTTGTTATGTCACTTTAGGTACTAGGTAAGAATTGTACCTAATAGCGACGTCGCGCGATACTAAAACGCACTGTATTTTCGTTATGCTTTATTAGACGAACAAAAGAAAAAATACGTGTACAATATTTTTATTAATCTAAAATACGGACAGAATCGATTTTTAGTCGTCTAGTCTATTGAGATGCGGCCGGGCCCGCGTTGAATTATCTTTTTTTTCAATACTACCACGGTGACAAACAGCAGACGGCCCACCTAATGGTAAACGGTCACCGTAGCCTATGGACGCCTGCAACTCCAGGGGTGTTACATGCGCGTAGCCGACCCTTTACAGAAAAAGGAGGATTTGCTGACAGCTAAAGGGGCAAGCTTTGCTCCGTGGGTCCCCAGCTGTCAACACATTGAATCCTCTTGGAGCTCTGGCGACCTTACTCACCAACAGAAACACAACACTATGAGTAGGGTCTAGTGTTATTAAACTGTGGTTTTCTGTAAGGTGGAGGTACTTCCCCAGATGGGCTCTGCTCCAGATTTGAGCGAGACGACATCCGTTGTGCTGTGCCCTACCACACAGAACTACTACTACTAAACGATATGCATCCGCTGTGCCCAAACCTCTCTTATCTCTAAGTCTAAAGACCAAATTCGCTATTTCATTAGACCACGTACCATCCATTAGTTATGTGCAAGTTGGGCGCTCAGTTATTGGCTTATTAATGGTTATTTTATCGAAGCATGCATTGGGTTCCACTTAAAATTAATAGCGTTACATTATTGCGTTTTGTAGCCGAAATGAAATGGCCAACTTCGTGTTGAGAATTCGGTATAAAGTGACTAGATTTTGCTTATATGGAATACTTACTTGCAACCCGCAGTGTGACATTAGCTTTACCGACCATTTAAAACGATACCTACACTTTTTTACTCATGAACATGACGGTTGCAATATTTCCGAAGCATATAAAAACCCGTGATCATTATTAGTTAGAACATTTAAAACCTTGCGCAATCCTCGAAATTAAACTCTTGTGAGATACTTGGTGTGACCATTCTGAGTAGGGAAAGGCAGAGAGTGGATGCATTTGAGATGTGGTACTGGCGGAAGATGCTGCGGATACCCTGGAAAGCTAAATGCACCAATGCATCGGTCTTCGATCTTAAGCTGTGATAGTAAAGTCTATCACAGCTTAAGATCGAAGACCGCCTTTCCACTGTATGCCATCGTCGTATACTCGCCTCTTTCGGTCACATTGCCAGGCGTGGAGACCAAAGCCTTGAAAAACTAATTGTAGTAGGCAACGTCGAGGGCAAGAGATCGCGGGGCCGATCTCCGACCAGGTGGTCCGATCAACTGAAGGAGACTTCCACATCCCGTTTCTACACTACGGTGAGGATGGCCACCGACAGAAACCGATGGCGGCGATTCGTGAAAAATAAAGTGATGCCATGATGGTCACGATCCTCAGTTATGAGGGACCGATTGAAGAGAGAGGAATCATATTAATATTGTATTAAATTACTGGTGACACTTACGTATTTTTAGTCACAACGTGCGAAATATTTCGGAGAATCTAGGTCCCCATTCTCAAGCGTCAGTCGTTGCGCGCTGCGCTCGCGAATTGTACTAGATGCTTGAGAATCGAAACCTAGGTTTTCCAAAACATGTCGCGCGTAGTGACTAAAAATAGGTACGTGAGTGGTATCCGTAATTTTATTATAATATTGTCCAATCCTATTTGAACACCGTTTCATTAAATTTTAGTAAATCATCGGTTAATACCAAAGGTATTGCAAAGGTCTAATTTCAATATATTTGCTTTGACAACCGCTAACTGCTAATAATATGAGGATAATTACGAAAGCTAATTAAGTATCTGAATAAACAATTTGGTGAAAGTATTAATTTAGCTATCTTATTTTAATAGTCTGGTTTGCAACATTGATGATTTAGTTATTAACTGCCATTCATTTTGGTTTAACTTTTAACTTCGTAAGGGATGACTCACACTAGAACGGGACGGGATGTTACGGGACGGGGCGGGACGGGACGATCTGTCAGTTTCTATAGAAAACGTTACGTGACATTCGAGGGCTCCGAGCTATCACGTTATTATTTCTATAGAAATTGACAGATCGTCCCGTCCCACCTCGTCCCGTCCCGTTCCATTCCGTTCTATTGTGAGTCATCCTTAACGCCAAAAAATATTTAAGGCATATGACAATAAATAGTTATTTTCACAAATACATACAAGAATATGATTACCATTCTTCACAAAGTTATATCTACGACCGTATCTTATAAACTGTGTTTTTGAAATCTTTATTTTAGCGATGTTACCAACACTACGAAATTTTAATTTACTTTGCTGCTGCATTCGAATCTTAATACTGCAATTATCCTGTTTAAGAATTTAAATACTACAACTTAATCCGCCAACAGATGGGAATAGTAATTGAGAAGAAGAGATATAGTATAAGGTGGCAACTTACTGACAAAATCTGTCTATTTGTCCTCAGGTCGCTCCGAACCCGGTATCGTGCCATCCATAGTCGGCTTCGCCAAAGACTCAGTTGCCCATGAATCTGACCGACTGGCTCCTGGCGATCGGATCTGCAGCGTCAACGGAATCTCCACCGCTCGACTTACCAATGAGGAGGTACTCCGGCTCCTTGACAATGTCGAGGAGCGAGCGTCGTTGGAGGTTGAATACTATATGCCGAATTATGGTGAGTATTCTAAAATACTATCCTAGTCCAGTGTTCAGCAAAGATTAAAAAAAGAGCAGGGTGCTAATAATGGCTATATGCAAATGTGAAGACATTCTCAAAGCTAGACAATGTTGAGGAGCGAGCGTCGCTATAGGTTGAATAGGTACTATGTTCCAAATTATGGTCAGTATGCTTAAAGTGATATATTAGTCTAGTTGCTTATGCAAAGATCGAGAAAGACTGTTGTGTGCTTCTATTGACTACATCTGCAGCGTCAACGGAATCTTTACCGCTCGATTCACCAATGAGGAGGTGCACTAGCTCCTTGACAATGTCGAGGAGCTAGCGTCGTTAGAGGTTGAATACTCCTCACCATTGTGAGGAGGAAGTATTGTTGTGGTCCGCAACAAGTAGCTTGATAAGGCATTCAGATTTTTTTAGGTCGTCAGTCGACTTTACCAAGTACTTTCTACAGAATTTGAGCAAAAAACATTTTTTTTTCCCCTGCGATAGTTACCAAATAAAATAACGACACAAAACGATTTTTTTTCATCAAACGCTAATCTTTACAGTATACTAAAAATATTAAATTTTCTACACAGCATCGCAAAACTCGCTATACATCACGACGAAGCTAGCAGAGGTGCCGATGGAAAAAATAAACGGGTCCCTTGGGGTGACTATCCGCGGTGGTCTACCAGAGAACGCAGGCAGCGCGGACCTGGTGCTGAACAGCAGGTCCTTGGACGCACAGCCGCTGGTGGTGACGCACGTGCGGCCGGGCGGCGCGGCATATAACACGTCGAGGGTCAAGCCGGGTGACAGGCTGCTCAAGGTCGACCATGTAAGTACAAGTTAGAAAGTCCTTTACCTGCTCCCTAGTGGTCACGACTCGAGGCAGTCTAGCAAATAAAGCTGGCAGCACGGACCTGGTGCTGAACCTGGTCCATCGATGCGCAGCCTTGGGTGGTGACGCACTTGCGGCCGGCCGGCGCTGCGTATCTAGAGTTAAACCGGGGGACAGGCTTCTCAAGGTCGATCATTTATATTCTCTCGAGTAGCCAAAATCCGAGGTAGTCTACCATTTTCCCGTTTCGCCAAAACACTAGCGGTTTATAACCCTCTTGGGTGTTCGATTTTTTTTAAGTTTCTTAGTAATAACTAATATACCGTTGTAATGTAGGTATAGATTGCACTTCAAAGCTAAAGACGTCGCGTCGATAGTTCAATCAACCAGCTCCCTTGGGAGTGTATAGTGCTCTTGTGAATGGAATATACATGCGATTCCGTGAGGATTGGTGCCATCTATTGCCGGAAACAATTTAGATATGCCTATGTTCTTAGATATTTTAACGGCTTCTTAGCCTAATTGGTATATAGTGACCCTGCCTACGAAGCAGCAGGTCCCGGGCTCGAAACCTGATCAGGGCATTTAAATATTTGAGTATTTATCACGGATAATTGTTTTTGAGTTATGGATTTTGTATATTTAAGTATTTATATGATTCGTGGAATCATATAAATATTGTGTGTGTAGGTATTAAAGTAGTTATTTCTTACAGTTAGTTAAAAATTGTACATGTATTGCCCATCTCTTCATTCATGTAAATCTCTGTTATATTTGCGCTATCATGTCTGTAAACAGAGCAATATAATTATAAGTAAATGTAAATACATTAACACTTATACGTATGTAAATTTACTATATTAATTATGAAATATTGAAATAACCAATCAACAGAAATTTCCAGCAAACCGAAAATATCTACTTTAATGAAGAGTTGAATCCTGGTCTAATTACTAAAATAATAATGCATTGTGTAATAACTGATATATACTATAAATATTAGAACAATAGTTCAATTTCATTTACTAATTATTTAGTTCATTGTCGTGACTAAACAACCACAGTAATTAACGAAAATACATTCAATTTTGCATAAATATGGAATAAGTTCAATTTGTTGATAATGATGTCTGAACTAATTGTACGCATGATTGAATTTGGCAATTTGGCTGCTTTGTAGCCGTTAATACACATTATTAGCAGCCATTTTGAATGTAGATAGTACGTGTCGTGTAGGTATACATTATTATTTAGTTTACACATTTTATAACTGTGTATTTAGTTACTGCCGGCAAAAAAAAATCTATATGTCAAACTAGTTAGTCATAGCTACGTATATCAAGTTTTAGTCAAACGCGTAAGGGGGAACTATATAATTTATTTTAGGACATTTCTGATGAACAATGTACCGACTGTCTGATGTACCTACTGCATACTTCCAGGCTCAAACAAAAATGTAGCCAGCATCGCTATGGAGAATTTGAATTTGGAGCTTGTAATAAGCAAATGCAAAACTGGTTATGATGTATCAATAAACCGGTTATAACCGGTTGCGTCCATGCATAAATAACCGGTTTTGTAGTCTCGTACAGAATACGAGTATATTATGGAAATTATTACGTTACTTTTTGGCCGCATCTGTCATTCCGATACATTTTACTTTCAATTAACGTTTTCTGTAAATAATTTTATCTTAAACCACGCCCCTGAGCTATATTTACTCACTACGTTTGTTAAAACATTTAATATTGTCCACAGATTTCCCTTACAAACAAGACCCTCTCAGAGGTCCACCAGATCCTCCAGAACTGCCCCCAAATGACCAGCCTAACCATAGAATACGATGTGTCCATAATGGAATCCGTGAAGCTAGCGACCGGACCTCTCCTAATAGAGATTGAGAGACCCTGCAACGAGGATCTTGGGTTGTTCCTGGCGAACCAGAGGTACTCTGACGATGTGTACAGCTCTGGGTCGGATACGTACCAGAGGGTCGGGAACTGCAATGCTGTTTATATTGACAGTATTCTGCCGGCGAGTATAAGTGACAGGTGAGTTCTATTCTAATCGTACAAACAGGAAAGTAAAAACAGGAATAACTCTAGTACCCACATCACAAGCCTTATTGAGCTTACCGTGGGACTAGGTCGATTTGTGTAAAATTGTCCCACAATATATATATATATATAAATATATATATTTTTTTACTGTTCGACTATTGGTCTAGATCGCGGGGAACCTTCGAGCAACGTTGGAAGGGAGACGGCAAAGCAACATCTTATCGTAAAACATATTCGGTCACTTTTTGCGGTGTTGTACACAGGCGCGCTTCTCCCACAAACAGACAAAAACCAATCTGTTAAGACACTAACACATAGAAAGTGATAGAACTACAGTCTACACTAACAAATCCTGCACACTTCGATCTATTTTGTGCACGGGCTAGTCATAATACAGATCCGCGTATGCCCATTTGGGCTTCTACTTTGGCAGAAGGAAATCTATGCATGTCGACTCCCCTCACTGAAGCAAGGAACTGGGCTGGTACCACGAAAATTGAACGGTTGAGGATTTGTATCGCCATCTCTGTTGCACTTGCATATTAGAGTTTTTGACAAAGAGGTTTTTCCGTCAATGCCAATTTTCGATGTTCATGGAAATATTTTGAAGAGATCTTTCTCCCACAATAAGTTTTTTACGGCTGAAAATATGATGTAACAGTACATTCATTTCTAAAAAGATTAATAAAAATACAATATATGGGCTTATATATAAAGGCTATAGGTTAATTTAGCTAAGTATGTCATTGTTAGGAGAATTCATAATCCTGTTTTTGATATAAGTAGTAGTTATGGTCCAAGCAATTAAGATGGACATCGTCAGTATTCCATTTAAAATGATTTGAATTCGTTTTATCCTTTTTTTTTATGAAAAACAATCGTTATTAAAAAAAGCAATAAAGTTGTACTTAAAAAAATCGCTATACTCCAGATTAGTTTGTTTCAATTAAAACATATTTCAATTCGGTTTATTATCAATGCTCCTGTACGCAGGCGTAGGTACTTATATTGTTTACACACACGATTGTTCAAATTGACAACGCGTCACAAAGTTACTTGAACAATAATGTTTTAACTCAATTTAGAAGTTTCATGAGTTTTGAAGACAGTGCCATTATTAAGTTTAGACTTACTTTGTCCGCAAGTTTTGACAAATCAAACTATGTTAGCAAATTACTAACGAGTGTCTTTGATAATGTAATGTAAGTAATGTAACACGAAAATTGCATTTTAATGATAGACGATCTTACATTATGCTTGAGAAATCCAGTAGTTAAATTAAAGATAGATTGCGTAATAAAAGAAAGAAAGAGAGAGATGGAGGGAGATAGATAGAGAGAGAGAGAGATAAAGAGATAAAGAGGGGGGATGAAATAATTTGTAAGTAGACCATATATTCTTTTCATGGAAATGAGTATTATTTAATTAAAACGTTTATGTTAATGTTTTCTCAAAATGGCCTAATGTCGATTCCAAGAAAAATTAAATATGACAATTATATTCGTTGAAATTTGAAAAGAACAAAGTATTTACGTATACATTGCCAATGCAAAAATATGCCAAAAGTTAAAGTTTCAAAGATAAATCACAATTTCTGAAAAAATGTTTTAACTTGGTCAATCATATTTCTTATAATATAACAATTCAAATAACTTTGTTGATATAAGTTTTATGACTAGATAATAATATATTAACTAGAAGAAGTTTGTGAAGGTGAACATTTCTTAGATAGTGTAGTGTTGCAAATGGAGGATCTTAATTTCGAACCTATATTCTATTATTATATTTTTGAATGGCAACAGTGTGGTTCTGTAAAAAAATATTTGGAACAGTTCAATTAAATATAATTAAATATAATATGAATATGAATAATGAGAGATGCAGTGAATTTAGTGCCTATTGAAACTTTGACATAAATAAGTTACCAAAACCCTTGTGAAATAAATAATTAAGATACTTGTAAAATGTTATACTACATCAAAATTATCCCAGTTTTTTTTATAGAATACCAAACTAGATCCAAACTTTTAAACTTTTGCTTCTATTTTAACCCAACTGGTATGAAATTTCCGATCGCTTAATAAGCTATATCGGCTTCCAGGAAAGCTTCTTTGCAAGAGCTATTAATCAAGACCATCCCCAATCCTTTAAAAAGAAACTTTCTTCGTTGCTTCCCGACAGACTTACAGTTCTTTTTTTTAAAGATGAAGTTGTTTTTCAAGTTTAAGTTGAGTTTTAACACTTGTTGGATTTGATTTATTTGAATGTTAAAAAAAGGGTTAAAAAGTTTTTTCTTTTTTAGTCTGATTTATTAGGTAGATACTTAATTATAATTACTATTTAACACGAGATATTTACCATGTACATTTGTTTATGTGACCTCCTGTTATCTCGTTAATATCTCGTGTTAAATACTAATTATAATGTAAATGACTGAAATTTTACTACAGCCATTTTGATATTTGAAGAGTGTAGATATTATAGAATTTATGTTGTTTTTCTTCCCAGATGTGGGGCTCTCCATCCCGGCGACCAGATCCTCGCGTTCGATGATCACGTTATTGACGGCAATAACTACACGGCGGAGGAGGTCATGTGCTACCTGGAGAACTGCGAGAATGGATTCACCAGGCTCCATGTGGCGCCAAGGCATATAGCGCATGGGGGGAGGTATACTAGAGGTAGGTTTTAATGTGTTAGGTAGATCGCAATATCTCGTCCAATACCCCCAGTGTCTCACGACCGTCTTCCACCAGTGTGTTGCCAGTGATTACTTACGGCTCTGAAACGTGGTGGCTCACTAAGGGGATCATAAGAAGGCTCAAAGTCATCCAGCGAGCGATGGACAGGGTAACTCGGAGTTTCTTTACGTGATCGAATCACTGATATAGCTCAAAAAATCGCCAAGCTGATGTGGCAGTAGGCTGGACATATTGCCCGAAGAACTGATGGCCGGTGGGGCCAGAGAGTTTTTGAATGGCGACCACTCACCAGTCGACGATTTAACTGATGTCCTGGTAGAGGTTGTAGGAATACATTGGATGCGAGTAGCGCATGACCGATCGATGTGGCATTCTCTGGGGGAGGTCTATATTCAGCAGTTTTTTTGGATGATAATGATGATAATGTTGAAATGGCTATTGGTGGAAAGATTAAGTAGTAGGTTACATGCCGGAAAATTACAGCGATCCAGCACACATGAATTATCTTACATCACGATAAATACACGGGTGAGGTAATATGCTCCCTGATGATCTGCAAGGAGGAGGAGGATTCAGCAAGTCCTATGTGGCAACAAGGCACGGCAGGACAGAGACA
Organism: Lathronympha strigana; assembly: GCA_949128165.1. NCBI lineage: Eukaryota > Metazoa > Arthropoda > Insecta > Lepidoptera > Tortricidae > Lathronympha > Lathronympha strigana. Next base: position 3,939,719 of record OX421907.1, on the reverse strand, counting down.
AAGAATAAAAGCCAGATTAATCATGAAGTTCGCAACCGAGCAAACTAAAATTCGCGCAAAGGGCTTTAGAAAAGTTCATTTTTAGAGTTCCTCTAGTGTTTGAATCTAGTCCAAACGTTCCAATCGCGATAGGAATGCGGCAACTTAGATGCCATTTAACATTTCCACCACACGGTAAATTTATCTTATTGCAATTGTTCGGGGTTCCTTATGATGATTTTCCGTCACCAAAAAGCGATTGAGAAATATCATGCTTGTATATGAGTCTTCTGAGGTAAATTGTACGGTTTGAGCCTTAATCCCTTAAACAATGGCCTTTGTATCATCCTACCGCCACGCGCCAGGTTATACAGGCCATAATAGTTAAAAAGGAACTTTGTCTGTGGTATTAAGGTTCATTTGAATGTAGCAGACACTTTAGAGACATCGCCCTACATTACAAAAACGTACACATGAATTTGAAACTCAGTACCAAAACGATACAGCAGCTTTTTAACTATATTTTTACCCTGGCGCATGGCGGTAGCGGTTGCAACAAATTTAGGGATTAAGTCTCGAACCGTAAAATTCACCTTAGAAGATTCAAACTAATACGTAATATCAAAAGTCTCTTTTAACACATTTTATTAAAAAGGGACTTCCTTTTTTCAAAAAAGTAATCCTCGCTCTCAGTTGCCGCCGGAGGTGATTTCTTTAGTTGGTAATGAATTGGTCTGCCCGAGGTTTGTTACAGATCTTTATTCAGTGACTTTTAAGTCCGAAGTTATTTTTAAGCCACAATGGGAACAAGACGGAAGTAGGTTTAACTTGTTTTCATTACCGCTAGTTATAATAGTGTTCATTTGCTTTGATGTACTCGTAGGTAATTAGGAGCGCTCAAGTATTTCAAATTCGGTTTTTATCAATACCACAGTAGGTAATTTACCTATATTACCTACTATGGTACGTGGGAAATGTATGAAACTGTTAATTTCATACACATTCCGCGCCAGCTTTCGTGTAGGTATCGATCTGTATAGCCTAAGGAATTTGGTTTACCTACCATGTCATACCTAGTCACGGTGACAATCAATATGATAGCCATTTGTTAATATTGTCTGATGTGCGGCCTTAGCGTGACGTCTTAACGCGATTCAGTTTATGTTCAGTTTAGGCTCAGTTGTATGGAAGCGACTCAGTTTAGGTCGTCAGCTGAATCGCGTTAAGACGTCATGGTAAAGCCTCTGATGTTGATAATTTGAACCTCAGCACAGTTGCCGAGGTAAAAAATGGTGCATAAATCAAATTCCTTCACACTGTACATTAAAAACCTACAGTATTTAATCCAGTTACTTTATACACTGCGTGCGTGTCAAATCCGGGTGTTATGAGTTTATGTTTGCTTGTTTTGTTTATGATGTTGGCCTAATGAATAGTCACAAGCTTGGATAACTTGGATTATTTATTGAGCCAACATCATAAAGTCTGCAATAGGTCGTTACTACCGTACTTTCAGGCGACAATGTGACTGGATTAATTACAAACTAATTATCTATTTTTATCAACTATGGTAATGTGGGCCCGTAATTTTCATGCCGATTTCGTCATAATGACGTATATAAACACACAGGATGTTTTAATACGAAATGAGTTAATGATAGATAAAGTTTATCAACGTTCGATTCTAACGTCGAACGTCATAGTTTTGACACTATTCGATGACAGCATTATTCTTTCAAACGTAAAACCTAAAACATGATGTATGAAGCTTGACGTCATTTGTCTGTCATCGGCATGGAAATTACGGGCCCTGGATTGACAAATACTGTCCTTGAATTTATTCAATCCTCTCCAAATATACATATTATATCGGTCATGGTACGTTAGAAACCTTTATCTATAAATAAAGGTAATAGTTATTTATATATGATTTCTGTGTTTCTAGCCATAGTAAGGACAAACACATACAACATGTCATTACCAATAGAAACAGAACTTACGCTAAAATATTGAAGTTTGCCACCAAATTTTAGCTATGCGTTTAATGTTGTATCATTTCAATCACATTAAACACTTGTATCGGGTTATTTCAATGTCTAATACTCACGGGAGTTTTCTATTAATTTCACTCACATTCAATATTTCTGTCCGGTGGGGTTTCTATGTTTAGTTTATTCTTGTTGATAAAGTTTAAATATGATTATCAACCTCATCTAACTATTAATGCAAGCGATCACAGTGGCTAAGCTGGCAGGTCTCTGGCCGGCACGCGGCATAAACATCAAAACTTAAGTCTTTTGAGTTATACGAGCCAAGTTGCCGTTCATACGCTCTTACTTATTATCGTGGTGGCGCAGAACATATGTAGGAGCGTTTGGGTACGATTAACTTCGTTCACTGAGACGTGTTCAAAAGTTTGTTCGATGAAGTCCATCGCAAGTTAGTTATCATGGGCAGATTCCGAAAAATATACATTAATTTCACCTATTTCTCATGAAAAATGGTGGTAAAGATCGATTCACGCGTACGTAAAAAAAAGGCCGATTAATGATAACAATAAATCCAATCTTCACTTCTTTAACAGGCTTAAACTGTTTATTGTCTTTCAGACCCACGCGACCGTTTTATACACGATGATTTTAATGGGAGATCAGGAGTAGAAATATACTATTATCTAGCCCAAATTAAACTTATTAGGCGAGCTCTCACGCAACTACCTCACTGTTTAATTAATTAAAAAAAAACTTAATTTAAAAGAAGTAACCACTGAATACATGGTCATCAACTACGATACGTCAAGTACCATCGCTATGTCAGGAAATTTGACGGATCTAAGGTCTATAATAAATGCATATGACAATGACAGTGAGAATTTATCTGATAAATTATCGATTGCCATTAAGTTCGTAAAGACACTGTAAAGTCATACATGCCGATTAGTGGAGTGACAAGGATTTTAGGATAACAATGGATCTCAAAATCCAAAATATTATTAAAAAAATACAAGTTTATGTCCATGTGATTACGAATTCAACGTGATCTCCATCAATTACTGTGTTATAAAAAATTGTAGGTACCTGGTCACCGATTAAAAATCATCGTGTATATTTCACTGAAAGAAAGATGGTTGACGCTTGTTAAATAAAATAGGCGGGTACTTAAAGTCCCACGTAAAGATTTTAAAGTTCTGAGCTTATCGCTTGCACCAAACGTCTGTTTTCAAGTTAGGCGCTTCAGAGCAGTTTCGCCCGGGGCTCGCTAAGAATTAACTCTATAATCATTATAACCCTCAAACTGTGAACATACAGCTATTGGCGAAATGTTACCCATACGCACATGCGAAACTCAACCTTATTACTTGACAATTAGGTGTATATTCCTGTGTATTTGCAGCATGAGATTAATGTTGCGATGTGTTCCTTTTATCTGAAGCTAAATGTCATGTATCATGTATGTTCATATTTTGCGTTATAGGTTGATAAGTCGATACGTGTCAGGCGTTTTACAAGAAAGGTGAATTAGAAGGAGGAAAATGGGTCTTTATATAGAAACTAACCTTTTGGGGCTAGGGATGTTGCGGATAGTCGCATCCGCATCCGCAATTGCGGATCTCCGCATCGTTTTTAAAAACTGCATGCGCCTCCGCAAAAAATTGGTGCGGAGCTTATGCGGATGCGGATATGGACCAAGTCGGTTCAGGAACGTCTCGGCAACGACGTACGTAGTAGTTAAAATAGGTTATCTCATAATTACTCATTAGGAATAGTGTGCTTACCATGAGTTGCATTCGATTGCGACTTCGGCATTCGATAGTATGTCCGTCTCCTGCCAGAGTGATGGTAGGAGCGAGACGGACATACTTTCGAATACCGCAGTCGCAATCGAAAGCAACTCATGGTACGCACATAGGTATTGTAACGTTTTCGAGATTCGACAGCGACAAGAAATGACTAGTTTATTTCCTTTCGAATGAATAGTACAAAAGTTTTAATGTCTGGGGCGAGTAAAGATGGTGACAGAAAGGATGACTCACACTAGGACGGGACGAGGCGGGACGGGACGATCCGTCAATTTCTATAGAAAGAATCACGTGATAGCTCGGAGCCTTCAAATGTCACGTGACGTTTTCTATAGAAACTAACAAATCGGCCCGGCCTGGTCACGTAGAGTTATTTCTATTTATTACCGTTTTCTGGGGGCCTAGCCAACACGCCAATCGCTCACGCTCAGTCGCTAACGAAACGCAACTGTCATTGTCACACTAATAAGGAAGAGCGATAGAGAGAGGTAGCTACGATACGTTATTAAGCGTGAGCGATTGGCATCTTGGCTTCGCACGCAGAGCAGAAAGCTTGCTAATAATACATACGATATTTGAAAAGCTTGATTATAATCAACACTGTAAAATTTTGCATTTTTTTTACCAGAAATTATATGCCTGTTCCTTCCTTCTTTTAAGAGTAGGTATTTAAAAAGGCAAGCCAGTGAGAATCGAATTCTTAGAATGCTTTAAAACTAACCTTTATATTATTTTTAAGTACCCGAAACCTCAAGATGTGGTTAATATGCGCGATTTAATGCCCTTTAAAGAACTGTATTTCAAGTATAGTATACTGATCACGGTACCCGAATTAATTATTATTCCGGTTTTTGACAGGGCATTTTATTTCGTAGATAAAACTTTTTCTTTAAAAAGGTACGGTACCAATATTTTGAAAAGCCGTAAGAAGAGTAATAATAATGGGGAATATTTTACAAAAATCCCAAAACGGATTTTTTTTGAAACAGAACACACACAATTAATTATCACAAAATACTTATTTTTTACAAACGTCACGTGACCTAAAAATGGTTTTTAAATAGGTTTTTAACTCGATAGATCAATCGAATATATTCATATTCGGGTTTTAAATGACTTTGTTTTATTTCAGAAAATTCAATATCCGGAACTTCGACATTGAACGCTAAGAAACATCGACAAAGAAACTACAGACAGAGCTCCATGCCTAAACTAGGACAGCAGGATGACTATGGTAAGACTTTGGTTAGGCCACGGAAAACAAGTAGCGGTAGCGGAAATACCTACGAAGCTGGAGGTGAAATAGTTAATAGTACATTTCTATGCTAGTGCGGAAAGTATATCATTACTAAAACGTAAAAATGACACATCCGCAAGTGTATCGAACGACGTTCTTCAATACAGGTGCGAAACAAAATTAAATACATAAGAACGAATTTGAAAGTTTTTTTATTATTTGCATAACTTAACACGGTTTCACCCAGAGTCGTGGTACAGTTTCCAGTTTTTGTTTCTTTTCGTGTGTTCGCCGTGGGGATCGAACCCAAGTCAGCGAGACTGCAGCCGCCGCTATTACAACTGGACCACGGAAGCAAGCCCCCGACGCGACTAAATAGGCCACTACCAGTCAAGCGAGTGACGTCACCGTGCACTCCTCTATCTGCTACGCTGATTCGGCTACGCGTCGCTACGAGCTACGCCGCTGCACTCTCACCTGTTTACACATACGCACCACCTTAGTGACTACGGCGTCGTGATGGCAACTCTCTGTAGTGCATGCGACAATGAGATTCGATCGCTTGAATACATGGAATGCTCCACATGTTCATCTCTCTACGATCTTCCTTGCCTGCAGATTCTCAAGGAAACCTTCACACAATTCTCCCAAGAAATAAAAGATGCCTGGGTATGTCCAACATGTAAGAGTTCAATGCCAAGGGGCGATAATACAAATACTCCGATCCGTGGTGCCGGTAATGTGTTAAATAACACTTACACTACAAATGGCCAACATGGTGACAATGTCACGCTGTTTCGTGGGTCACGCCAAACATCAAGCAAGGCGACCAGCGCTTCCCGCCAACCTATACCTGCAAATACCACATGCTCGGACGTAGCTGAAATATTGTCGGAAATTCGGGAATTAAGGAGAGAGGTAAGCGATATGTTTTCCTTACGACAAGAGTTGCGGGAATTAAAAACTAGTCTTTCATCGCTGTCGTTGTCCTTAAACCTTAAGCTAGATGAGAGCCAAAAAATAATTGATGCTCAGGTTCTGGAAATCCAAGCACTAAAGAACGCCATTGCTTCGATGTCACCAGTGGTTGTACGACCTGTTACGAAAAAGGATAGCACCGATAAGCCTGAACCGCAGCAAAAGAAAACTATCAAAACTACCATAACTGACCCCAAAAGCCCGGCCACTTTCGCTAGTGTGCTGTCAAATACTGTACAAGATATTGAACGAGAGGAGTCAGTCCCTATCGCGGAACCTCCTACTGTAGATGTAGAAGCCATGTGCAACCCGCGGGCTAAGTTATCCACGGTTGATGTTCAGATTGAAGATCCTACCTCTCAAGATAAAGGCGCCGCAGTTACGTTAAAAAATGATAAGGACCGCAAATATAAAAGATACTCTTCGGTGCGAGGTACTGCTGGACCAGATATAACATCCCTCAAAGCGGTGGAGCAGCGCAAGTATCTACACTTATGGAATATGCTCTCTGGCCCTGATGAGATACTTGATTATTTGAAGGTACTCTGCACAGATGGGAATTGCACAGTGGAAGAATTAAAGCCAAAAGGTGACTACAGGTCTTTTAAAGTTGGAGTTCCGATAAATGATCTTGACAAGTGTTTGTCAGCGGACGTGTGGCCTCTCAATGCAAGAGTTAAGGAATGGTTATTTCGTCGACCTTCGCAGCGAACAATATAATGACCTGTTATCTAGAGACGAGCGTCCTCTTCACCAAATGACCAAACCTACCGTCCACGTCATTTATCAAAATGTAAGAGGTCTAAACACTAAGTTAACTCATTTTCGAACCAATTTCTTTAGCACTACTACTGACATCATCGCAATAACAGAAACATTCCTATCGGAAGCCGTCGATGATCCGGAAATAGTCGAGGCAAGCTGGAGTCTGCTGCGGCGCGACCGATCCACTGGCGCTCGAGGCGGAGGAGTGTTGCTCGCCTGCCGTCCGGGCATCACAGCGTCGAGACGCATTGAGCTGGAAACTTTAAGTGGTGAAGATCTCTGGGCAACACTAAAGATCGGTGTCACACGCGTCCACGTCTGCGTTGTTTATATACACCCTAGAGCAACGGACGAAGTGTATATGTCGTGGTTTATTAAGGTTGAATCTGTAATCCAATCGCTCAATGATTGTGTACCTATAATTATTTTAGGAGATCTAAATCTTAACCCTAACTATACTTCTCAAAATATCTTGAATTATTATTGTTATTTTCTTACTGTCTGTGGCCTGACCGATAAGAATGTAGTTGAGAATGCGTATGGAGGGAAGCTTGACGTGGTGCTTGTGACAGACCGAGTTCAAATTGTCGGTTTCGGAGAAATAAAAGGGGGCGGACTGGTACCCAAGCGGGATGCTTACCATCCACCTCTGGATATTATAGTTAGTGTCGACGGTGGTCATGAGAGGTCCGTTTTGGGCACGGTAGAACCCAGCAATATTGAACCTGAACTTGACTGGGATTTTACTAAAGGGGACTACAATTTACTATATGATCTCGTATCTCAAGTATCATGGCAGGAGGTACTAGCTATACAGGATGTTGATAAAGCGGTTGATATCTTTTATAGTACTGTGTATGATATGTTTGATAAAGCAATCGTAAGGAAAAAGCGGTCTAAAAGTCGTTCTAAATATTACCCAGTCTGGTTTAGCAGTGATATTATAAGTGATATAGCCCGCAAAGCTAGAATGCACAAAAAATGGAAATGCACCAACAATAGCGCTATATACGACGCGTTTTCCAAACTTCGGGCTGACATCAAGCAACGAATAGCTAATGCTTATGCCCACTACGTCAGGGGATTACAAGCCAACGTTCGTAAGAATCCTCGTGCTTTCTGGAAGCATATAGGTAGTCTAAAGTCGAAGGGGGGTTTTGAGCCGTGCGTTAGATTTGATGGTCAGGAATGTGTCGGAAAAGAGGCAGCCGATGCGTTTGCTAAATTCTTTTCTAGCGTATTCCTGCCCGATGAACCGTCGCTAGATTATAACACCGTGATGTCAAACGATAAATCTCAATCTGCAAACTACGTGCATATAAAGTACATTACTCCGCACGACGTTGAAGTGGCCTTAAGGAAACTGAAACCTTGTGGTTCAATAGGTCCGGATAACATCCCTGCATACATACTAAAGGGATGTAAAAGACAGTTTATGCTGCCTATATTGCATATCTTGAACTTATCACTTGCAACTGGAGTGTATCCTACACGATGGAAGCTCACACGAGTAACTCCCATCCCTAAATCTGGAGACACTTCAAGTGTAGATAACTACCGGCCAATAGCCATACTTTCCTCGTTAGCAAAGGTCTTTGAATCCGTCTTGAAGGCACTGATATCTCCCCAGCTACAACCTTGCCTATCCGACGCCCAGCATGGCTTTCGGTCGAGACGATCAGTGGAGACCAACCTGTTAACTGCTACTGGCTTTATTTCTGAAAACTTAGACAGAGGAACCCAGGTCGATGTCCTCTATTTTGACTTTAGGAAGGCATTTGATCAGGTCGACAATGACATCCTGCTAAGTAAGTTGTGCAGTATTGGCTTTTCGCCGCGGTTGTTAAAGTTGTTTGCCAGTTACATGTGTGGAAGGCAACAATTCGTAAAACATGGTTGTTTTGTTTCAGCACCTTACTCAACGCAATCCGGAGTAAGTCAAGGATCGATTCTTGGCCCTATGCTTTTTGGAGTCATGATCAATGATCTCGAGTCAGTGCTGAAACATGCTAAGTGTCTTTTGTACGCCGACGACCTAAAGCTCATGCATGGTGTCAAACAAACGGCGGATTGTGAAGCAATGCAGAGGGACATCGACGCGGTTCTGCAATGGAGCTCTGCAAATCAACTTCATTTTAACATCTCCAAATGTTGTGTTATGTCCTACACTCGCTCGCCAAATCCTGTATTGGCACAGTACGTACTGGGATCAGAATCCATAGCTCGTGTAAATACTGTCATAGACCTGGGTGTTGTCTTCGATCCCAGTCTTACTTTCCACGACCATATCAAAGGACTAACTGCTAACTGTTACAAGCGACTTGGGTTCATTATCAGGAATGCACGAGATTTTAACGATCCTAGAGCCATACAAATTCTGTACACCGCCCTTGTCCGAAGCAAGCTTGAAACCGCAAGCATTATTTGGAACCCGGCTGAAAGCACATATGCCCTTCTCTTAGAAAAGGTGCAAAAAACTTTCCTCAGGTTCCTATACAAAAGAATATATACTTATTACCCTTTCTTATATCCAACAAAATATTTACTAGGAACGCTAGGTTTTAACTCCCTTTCCGCAAGGCGTAATTCTAAGCTCCTAGTGACAGCATGTGGTATTTTACGTGGGGAGACGGACTGTCCTGAGTTAATAGCACGTGTTGTTAGGCTTGGTATCCCATTTGTGGCCAAAAATCTCCTCAGACCGCGAACTCACAACCTGTTGGCAGTACCAATTACACGCACTGTGGCGCATAAAAACTCGCCAGCTGTGCGAGCTCTAAGAATGCTGAACTCGCTGCTGTCATGGGCGCCCGAAAGTGATTTGTTTGCAAGTCGATGGGTGTTTGTGTGTCGAATGTGCCTGCGATACTGTGAGATGATGGACGAGAGTTGAATTTGAACAAAAATTTTCTTTTGTAATTTATGTGTTCAATTGTATAGTGCCTTAGTTTCGACTGTAATACCATACAATTTTGTTAAAAATTAATAAATAAATAAAATAAATAAAATAACACTATTGTAACTAAACTATCAAGAACATCCTCAAAATGTTTATCTTATATTCTTTACTTTCTGATTTTCAATATCATAATCATTATTTTTCATTAATTAATTAATAAATCGCATGTGACAAATCGTATCGTCATGTCTAATAGAGCCTTCGAACATGTTTGCCTGATTGAAAAACGCCTCTACTTTGACAGACGTTCCGTTAGCTGATCCGTTTCATATACACAGATTTATAAGAACTGTTTTCAACGTTCATCATTATTGATGAAGAGGTAAATAGTTAAATATGAATATCTTTAATATTTTTGCGTTAATAGTAGGTACCTATTTAGTTGTATTACGTCTCGGCAAATTAACAAATAATAAGACTCTTCGGTAAGCAGTCATTAATTGGAAATTGGAACAAAACTAAATTTAATAAATTGGAAAAGTAAAAAGAATTAGTTCGCAAAAACTAACTTTGCGCACGCAGAAGAGCCAAATAAAGAGCACTTTTTGAGCAACTGTATTGAAAAACTTTCGGCTCTGAAAACTGTTGGACTTGCATTAAAAAACCTCGACCAAATACAACAGAACGGGTAAATATTACGCTTGGTATTAGTTTAGTGTGTATTTCACTACCTTTTTTGATATGGGTTTTTTTAGAACTATTAATTGTAAATATTTTTATGTTTTTTATTTTTGATGAAATAAGTCCCGCCGCCGTGCAGGGTTACATCTGATAGTAGCTTTTTTTTGACGTTCATATTAATAAGTGCATTGTAATGTGCCTAAATCGAAAATTTATCATTTTACCATTATATGTTTGGAAAACCACTTTTACAATCCACGTAGGTATGTGTAAAACTACTTGCGTAAATACCTTTCTCCAGGGTTTATTCCCGGTAAGCAGCTCACCGGCACTTATTTGTATCTTAAAAATACATGTTCAGTGATAACTATACCAACATATTGTTTAGGAGCAATTACATAATAAAATATCCAAAAAAATGTTTTACTTAAAACTATATGGAAATCATTTCTTGCTGAACGGTAGTCGATTTTATTGTAATGTAGACTAAAGTATCAAATTATGCCAATGCAAATTTACTATGGCTCGAGTTCACACTTAGTAACTACTGCCATAAAAATATAACACGCATTTCCAAACCATTTATTGTGAAAAACGGTTCCGTACATTTCCCCGGCTCCGCAAACAATAGTTATTAATTAATTTTATTACCACATAAATACGGGTTTGAGGGAAGACCCCACAATTCACGCCCGGTAATAAGAAACTCTGGAATATGACTCCTTTGTGATCAGTTTGTATCGTTTGCTGTTATAAACTTTTTCCATGGGCTTTAAGATAATGTTACTTAATCATAATGGGGTACCTGACTTAAAGAATATTTTGTATTTTACATTTTTGGAAAGCAACAAGCGCTCTTTGATAATTTTATTGGTAAAAACAGTCATTTTGCCTATAAAAGTAGAGATTCCGGTTTCGAGTCCAGGTAAGGGTCAACAGGGACGTAATACCTTGGCGATACTGAAAGTCCCTGGAATGACCCATTTAAAGATCATGCAGTAGAAATACTTTTTATTTTCTGAAAATGGAATTCCGTAGCTATTTTTAGAGGTATAACTTATGCGGTTATCACCTGCAGTTAAGGTTTTTGACTATTTAAAAAAATTATGTCATGCGTGTTTCCTATTTTCACTGAGATTTTTTTTGTGTAAGTAATGATTTTATTCAATTTTTAATGTGGCCTCAGTCAACAATAAATCAAGAATGGGCTTAGATTATGACGTTATAATAAAGCCTTCTTTTCGTCGGACTATTTGTAGGTAGTAGATATTACACAATTAATTGTTTACGTTTTTTTTATGGATGAGTATTAAGATGTACGGTGTTTAAACAGCTAATCCTTAAATAAAAAATGGCATTTATGCGGTAAATAGAGAGAATAAAAAAAGTCGCCTATCAATAAATTCACAATCTTAAGTATCGAAATGAGTCATGAGAAAAAAGTCCTTTATAAACGCTTTTTCTTAAAAATTTAAAATCTTAATGGACTCTCCACAACTCCCATACAACATCTCATAATTAAAAGTCTACAAACAAAAAGTGACCTAGGAAAAGTGGGCCGTCAGCTTCTCAGGTTGATTCGTTTGTACAGAACGTTTTTACACGTTGTCAGGAGTTAAGCAAGGTGGGAATAAACAAAATAGTCGCATAATTAATACAATTTCCGAGAATCCAGAAACTTTCAGTGTGACCTACGTAACTACATCCGTACTTACGTACTTACGTATCTGTGTCTTCAATTAGTTATTATATTGATTAATCTTTTAATTGTATCGCCATCTAGAGTAACACAAGACAAAAGAAAAAAACTTGGTTCCAGAAAGATCACAAAAAAAACTATTAAGGTAAAAAACTAAAAAAATAACTACATCAGACAGTGCCGAATATGGTGAATTTATGTTTCATAATGCTATTTGGAAAAATCATTTATTTTTAAAGTTTTTTAGTTTTAGTGTAAGCTTACCTAGCCTCTACCTACCTTTAATGCGGCCTCTTATCTTAGTCGGTAGTGAAATTGCCTACGAAGCAGGAGGTCCCGGGTTAGAATCCTGGTCAAAGCATTTATTTGTGTGTTTATCACGAATATTTGTTCCTGAGTTATGGATGTTTTCTCTGTATTTAAGTATTTATATGTATATATCTTTTATATTTATCGTCGTCTAGTACCCACATCACAAGCCTTATTGAGCTTACCGTGAGACTAGGTCGATTTGTGTAAGATTGTCCCACAATATTTGTTTATTTGATGCTAATTTGGGTTTTCTTGTCCAACAGACAGCCAACAGAACTACATGAGCATGGGAGTGTGTCGCACGGACTCGCTCAACATCCAGCTTGAGGTCCCACCAGGCCACAGCAGTGGGCTGGCGGTCCACGAGGAGAACTCTGCGCTGCTTATATCACATGTTGCTGCGCAGTCACCGGCATACAGGTACGAGTATCTTTGTCAGACTGAATGAATGAATGAATTAATGGTTCGCTAAATTTATTTCCAAATAATATCTACATTAAGGTTTTTACTGGCCTTGTAACACAGTGCGCTATAATATCCCATTGTAAATAAATAGATCATCTTTCATATGCAAAGCTGAATTAATAATCTAAACCGAATAGTTGGGCTTCAAAGCTGAAAACTAGCTGAAATTCCACATTAATTTAGTCTGCGGCAAATCAAACGCAAAGCTTGCAAGCTAATAAATGATCAATTGGCCTTATAACTGACCAATCAACCAATGGTATTTGCTAGTTTAACTTCGCTTTAGAGTCACTAAACCGCAGTCTTTAGTGGGCAATTCAAAGCGCATGCATTTACAAAGCGATCGAATGTGGCGACACACAAATTCAATGCGATGCGTTGCGAATCCTCCCGGACAGTTGGCCTTATTCCCCTCTCAGAGCCAGACAATACATAATTGGCTTGTCTATCTCTGTCAAAACGATGTTTTATTTATTAATATATAAGATTTGAAATAGGAATTGAATATGTTTTATTCTCTCTTAGATCCGGCTGCCTCCAAATACGAGACCGCGTGATGTCAATCAACGGCCACGAAAACCTAACACTGGACATAGCCAATGAGATCCTACAGAGACGGAACGATTCGCACAACGCGAAATATCTCACTCTGAACGTGGAATTTAGTATGCCGAACACCATTGAGGCGTCTAGTGGGGTCTTCAATGTGAAATTGGCGAAAACAACCGCTGGACTCGGCGTTACTATAACTGGTAAGTAAATTGTAAAGACCCAACTTGGACAGTATCCAAGTAATTATCAGTTTGACGGATTTCTCTGGTAACTTATTCATTAATTACTAAGAAAGAAGAAAAGTCATAACTGAAAGGAAAAGTGTAGAAAAAGAAAAAGCTCAGACTGTGGAGGTGTTAAGTACGAGTAAACGTCATAATTTCATAGAAGTTTAAAATAACACTTTCGCAGTCTCTAATATCAAGATCGAGGCAAACTTAGTTTCGTCAGACTTCTGACTTGGTCCCAGAATGTGTTTTAGAATTTAATAAAATCTTAAAATATTGTACGGTACAGCCTTCGGGTTTGCGTAGCTTTAAGTTTTTTAATGTTGTTAAAAAAAAACATTACGAGTTTAGTATTATCCTTAGTACAGTTATTACCAATACTTATTTCTAACAGCCAAACTCGACATATTATAATACGAGTATATTGACAAAATGGTATGATAGAATGTAATCTGTCACCCCGAATATTACAAAAACACACCCTCTTTCAGCAAAATCACTGAGTATTAACGCTAAATATCATCAGTCTTATGTTTCGCGGTCTGTCAATAACAGTGACATGTACATTTTTCTTTCATTACTGTAAGAGAGAAAGTATTTTCCAAATTACATGGGACGTTGAATCAAATTTACTAACATTTTGAGGAATATCCCGGGAGAAAATATGATTAGGTTTTCTATTAATGTTAAAAATGCTAAGTTTTTATATTTAGATATTTTTCATCTCTCCTGTTCGGAAGTGTGATTTATATGAGCAGATAGCCGGGTGGAAAATAGTAGATTAGGTACGTACAGACGCCTGTAAAGTAAGAAATGGCTCAGATCTCATAGTCGAAATGAAAAGTAGTGTTTTTGTCGGAAGTAAGCACCCATTTCACTTTTGAACATCTACTAAGTGTCATTCAATATTTCAGGGAATTCGTAACATTCAACCCTTGGCTTACAATATACTAGATTCCGAGATTTCCTAGATTTTGATAGCACGGACTGTGAAATATAATTAGAAAGTTGGCGTTTGAAATAACATTTAAAGTTCATTTGCTTGGAAGAGCTAACGTGGTTTTACTCTATTTTTCTTTCACAAAGGAACATATTAATAACCATTAGACGCACATGAAAGGCGTAGATAGTAAAAGGCATGAGAAGGCGTAAATGATACATTTCATCCTAGAATTCACTCCTAAAGTGGTGTTGGTGAGATTTTGTTAAGAGTTTATCTGTTCCAGTGGTTTTGGTAGTATGGGACGTGACTGGTATAGTCCATATATGCTAAGTTTTCTAGATTTTGATAGCAAAGACTGTAAAAGTGTAAATAAAAACGTCATTATTTCATCGAAGTTTGACGTTTAAAATAACACATTAAAGTATGATAATCAATTTGCCCGGAAGAGATAACGCGGTTTGACTCTAGATCAAATCAATAGAACAGCCGGTGAAAGATAATTTTATATCTGTATGGCTCTTATAGATTGCTTATAATAACAATGGGGGAGATAAGATGAATGGTTTCTATTAAATGTGGAATTAAACCATACACAGAGGGTTCCCCATAGCTTAATTCATATCCTATTGTTCCCATGGCGTTTTATCAAAATCCTATGGAAATGAAAGGCCTTTGTCATTTGTAACTTTACTGTTACATTCCTCAAGAAAATTTATAATACAATTCCAAATTGCCTCATGATAAATAAACCACTAGCGGAGTTCTAAGGATGTCCCTACACCGTTTAAATATGTCCGATTAATTACAGGTTGTAAACAGAAGCTTTTATCGAACGAAGAGCCGATGGTCATATCGGATATCAAACCAGGGTCCGTGGCTCACCGCAGTGGGGCCCTGGCGCCTGGAGACCAGCTTTTAGCGATCAATGGGCAGCCACTGCATAATTTGTCTTTGGTAAGTGTTCTCATACCAATACTTTTACATGATGACCAGTACCAAAAGTACCAAACTAATTCGCAGTCACTTGGTGCTAATTCGACAGTTTCCGGTGTGTCTGGCCAATTTTCTATCACCAGCTCGGCTACAAATTTACTTGGCATAGTATTTTCTCATTTTGAACAACTTAAGTACCTACGTTTAACTTGTTTTTTTAGGATACCGCGTTCAACATTCTTCAAAATTCTCCAGAAGACATAATAACCCTCAAAATAAGAAAACGAGACCTCACGGAAGATTGGTCTAATATTCATAAACACAACGCAAAATTATCTTTACAGAGCTTTAGTAATATAGAAATTAAAGCAGTTGTACATAACGGGGATGATTCAGGACACCACACAGACAGTCCTAATAACAGTGCGAAAGAAAGTGAAAGAAGTCATGGCAGTAATGAAAATACAGCAGTTTTTACTGTTGAATTAATTAAACAAGAGAATGGACCTCTTGGTTTAACTATTGCTGGGAGCGAGGATGTAACACAACCAATATTGCTAAGTGGACTTGTTGAAGGTAATAATGCAAATGACTAAGCGATAAGAATAAATGTTAGAGTGGATTATTTTTATAACTGTGTGTGTTTTTAAGGTGGCGTAGCAGAAAAGTGTGGGAAATTAGCAATAGGTGACGAACTTTTAACAATAAACGGAGAGAGTGTTCTAAATAAACCGCTATCAGAGGCCATTAAACTATTACAACAAAGTGGGCAGAGAGTGCAATTGCAACTTTGTAGGAAAATTACCGGTAAGTTCTTGTGTAAACTATATCTACAGAAAGCTGTAACTATCTATTTCTCATATTTCATTATTTTTAAACTATACCATTTCATTGCTTTAGGTTCTGTAGAAAGTGCAGAGTCTAGTGCTAGGGACTCTAGCCACTCGACCTCTAGCCCTGGTCTATCTAACGACAGCGCTGTTGAATCTTGGGATCAAAACACTCCCGTCAGATCTAGCGCAAGTTGTGGTAAGTCAACTATTCGTAGAATAAATAAAGCTGTTAATTAACTACAAAGGATATTCTTAACATTGTAATATAGTTTATATTGTAGGTAACTCCGAAGTCATAGAATACGCTGTACCTGACAAAAACAGACTCGCCGACAAGCAACCATATTCACCAACCGATGAAGACAAGCTGATGGCATCAAATTACAATTCAGTTGCACCGTTTGGTGTAAATGATCTGCCGCTACCAAATTACTCATTAAACAATTCCCTTAAGACCTTTCATTATGAAAACACTTGCATAATCCCAGAAAACACGTTGAAAAACAAACAAAATATCACTAGAGAAGATGATGTACAACAAATAGAAATACTTACTACTAATATGAAGGACTGTCAACTACACAATATGGAAAAGACCTCTTGCAAATGTGATTACATACAAATGGCACCATATGGCATTGTGTCGCCTAAAAGCAGAAGACCGAACTGGGACAATGATTATTTAAATAATGGGATTTATACTGTAACTACACCGCAAAAATCTCCATTAAAACCAAACGTACCCGGGACGAGTTTTCAATTTTCTACGAGTCCTGTCTATGAAAACGATGTTCCAAGTAAGTTAAATAGGTACCAATTTTCTCCCGTACTTTACTACTAGTTGAAAATTCTGTCCTTGTCACTTCTATCCTTGTTCCCATTCTAAACAAGCCTGTTTTCAGCTAGACACACTAATCCAAAAAGATACTTGCTCTAGTTTTGCAAAGTAACGTTTGGGTTAATATATATATTGTAACATAACATTTCTACTTTCACGCTTAGGTTGCTCCAATTCCAAAAAAACCAAAGTTTTATTACTTATTTCAATAACTTCAATTTAACCACATATTTCTCCTTCTAGGTCTTTACAGCAGTGACACTCTATCTCCTGCCAAGGGCTCCATCCACCACGTGATTCTGTACAAAGACGCCATCTACGACGACTACGGGTTTTCTGTCTCTGATGGACTATACGAACGAGGCGTCTACATAAATCGAATAAGGAAGGGCGGGCCGGCTGATATAGTTGGACTTCTGAGGCCTTTTGATAGAATTTTGCAGGTAACATTCTAATAAAGTTATTTTATGTTCAAGTATTCATACTTGATTAAAAAAATATTGTTGGATTTAACCATATAGAGGTACCTATCATTTCGCGCTAACGCTTAAAAAGTAACAAAGTGAGGAAAAGAGAAGCCATATTTATATTAATATTTCACTTGTGCGAAAGACGCACACAACAATTGAAAAACGTCACCATTTTTCGCCTCAACGTATCAACCTCGCTATACGATAATATAAGGATATCGGTCTTGAAAATAAGAAAATGTATACAATTGTTAAGCACGAATCAAATCATTTATTATTTGTAATAAATGATTGGATTCATGTTTTTTCGTTTGTACTCACTCTACTATATATAAATTATAAAGTGAAAGACATGTCATATACTACAGAAAATGTGACCAAGGTTCGTCTGCCGCGAAAGCAGGAGGTCGCTGGTTCGATTTTGTTCACCTTGGTCACTTTTTCTGTAGTATATGACATCTCTTAAAATTTTTAATGAAAAGTTATGTTTAGGTGTGTGAATACGTCTTTGATTATAAATAATTCACGTACTCGTATATTAATTTCGATTTCAATTTTATTACGTCAATTTGGTCACGTTTTTAATATAATATTGTCTTCAGTTACCGCGATTGTTACTCATTGAAATTTGATTGAAATTAAACAGTTTAGAACGGATTAATACGGATATAGTAAATTTTTTGATTGACGGGGAGAATTTGCATTCTCTTAGTCATCATCTTAGACCCTGTGAAAACGAGTGCTGTAAAGGGCTCGAAACGTATGGTCATGGTGTTAATAAACGCGATCAATCCGTTCTTAAATTTTAATCTCTTTTTTTCAATATTTGACAAACATTTCTTTGTCATATTAGTTCTGTGGATTTAAGACTGATTCTCTTTTAAATTTTGGTATTAGTATTTAAGTTAAATTATGATTTTCCAGGTAAACGGAACCAGAACGGTAGACTACGACTGTTGTCTAACAGTGCCTCTCATTGCAGCGGCAGGCGACCGACTTGAGATCGTTGTCCAACGACTGGCTTCCTCACGGGTAAGTTTGTATTGTCACCATTTTATGCGTTTGCGTCACTACGGGTGTGAAGTAACAATGTTAAGTTATTCAATCTGATTTAGGCCACAAGGTTCCTCTTACGCAAACGATTATGTTGTTCCTCCTAATTTGTGTAGTTGACTTCACACAGTTTTTTAAATTATTTGACTGGATATGGACCACCCTTATCAAATATCATCACACAAAAACGTATTACCCCTCTAATTTTCTAAAACCCAAAATCTACATAACAATGAAAAATAGTTAAAATTTAATATAAAAAATAATCAATTCTAATATTGGTTTCGCGCCAGACAGGCTCATACTAATGGCGCTTGACAAGGACCCACGCATGAGTGGCGCCGCCTGGTGAGCAAAAATACGGCAGTCCTGATTGCAAACCTATTTCCGTAGCCAGCTCTTAGAATATTACGAGAAAGCTCCATTGTATCGTTGTAACTACTAAATTTAAAAAAAGACAAGTACGAGTATGACGATTTTAATGCATTCCTTTTTTGGTTCAGCCAGAATAGAGACATTTTAATAAATTATCAAAAACGTTTCAAGTTGGTTTTTAACGAGTAATTTTAAAGTTTTTGACTGCTATAAATTTCTCACGTATTGTAAGTATACAGAGGGAGGTATGTAATTTTTTTTTTTCATTTATTTTTGTTTGTTGCAGGATCTAAAATTACAACGGTTGGATGGAAGTACCAGTCCAAGTGACAGTAATATAGTGACTAAGACTATTTAGTGCATAACTCGGCTGTAGTGAAATTACACCAAAGGCCTTGACAAAGATAATTTTAAAGACAATCGTAACTCAGTGTTTAGTTATAATATAGAGCGTACATTTAAAAAATATTATAACAAAGTAATTAATATTGGTATAAGCAAAACGGAGCTTGTTTAAAAACAGCTGCGTCACTCGAAAGCTAACGAATAGATAATATCAGGGTTTTAACTGATTATAAAATAATTAACGTAGTTAAAATTTAACATGTAATTTTAAGAGTGTAGATAGATAGTGATGCAATCACCACTTTGTCGATTTAGTGAAATATTAATAGATAGGAATAAAGTGTAATTTTATTGTGTGTTGAAATTGTATAAAATTCTTTTTTAAATCCCGTATGTGCCTACATCATTTTTGTACGAGGATTGTGTTCCAAGAAACATGATGCTCGCTATTTAAACATTCAATTTAAAGATAATACTTATGTGTGAAGCTTATTTATTTTAAAAAGATGAAACGATTCTTTTTGACAACTTTACGCAAACTATTGATAGAAAATATTGCCAGAATTGGTACTAACGCAAAAAGGACTGCAACGGTTTACCGATTTTGAATGAAATACCGCAGTTTCTATTTAAAACCGAGTTCTTCCTAAAAAAAAATAACCGTTTGCGTTCCTTTTAACGCAAAATGATTTAGGCCTTAAATTTTGTTATTTAAAATATGCAAAATAAATTAAATGGAGATGTTTTTGTCGAATATATTGATTTATGTAAATAACATGAACATTGTGCATTGTTGCAAATAAGGAAAAAAATATTTTTCCGCCCGGCTGTTTTAACGACTTCTAGAACCCAGTAACCACGGTTCGTACAGTAGACTTCATAAATATATGAGCGTTTCCAAGGCTTCAAAAATATCTGTACACCCTTAGGACATTGACAATAAGTGTCGTGTTTACATATGCATTCCACTGCACAGATATTTATGAATTCGACTGTACCAATGAGTTTTTCGAACTTATGTGTGAAATATCATTTGATATTTAACAATCGCTTTTCGGTGAAGGAAAACATCGTGTGGAAACCGGACTATTCTCAATGAGGCCTAGTTTACCCTCAGGTTAGAAGATCTGTCGCATAACATAAGCCTGGAAACACTAGGAAGAAGCAGAAGAAGATTACTTTAGTAACATGTTTTGATTTAATTCGTACGGAGCTGTTCAAGATACTCTCAGAGATCATTCTGAATATAATTACGAAGAAATGTAATGTTTGTTTTCGCTTCAGAAGACGCTAGCAGCAGGTAAATTCTTCCAATAATTATAAAAAAATGACTGAAAAATTGTTTATAAATATTTGAAATATAAATACTATCTTTTTTTCCAAAATAATATTGCCCGAAAATTAAGCATAATGGATGACTCACTAGAACGAAACGAAGCGGGACTGTCAATTTCTACAGAAGGTATCATATGCTTAGATAATTAGTGCTATTTGTAATTTGAATTTCTATCGAGCGATTTGATACAGCTAAAATTTAATCGATTAAGCAACGTTGATTCAACATATTTAATTAATTGAATTGTGTGTTTTAGTTATGCGAACAGCTCACTTTGAGGTTTGTTTTAAGTAGAGCTATTTGCATGTGTTTGCACAATATGTAAAACAAAAGTAACGCAACAGAACAAATAATGCGAGTTAATAGCATTGTAATCAGCGTCTATAGATAATGACTGTGGAAGTGACCAAATATATTATATGACACTTTTGGTGCCATTGTATATTTTGTTTTATTGAGGATTTATATTCGTATTACAGGGTACAAAGTAAGTTAACACCCCATAAGTTAGTCTGCCGCGACGGAGTTATAATTACCGAAATCCTCTCTTGGCCTCCCGCACTATAATCACTGTGATGAGGCACCAAATGGTACATGAATTAAATTCCTTTCAATTAATTAAAAACAAGCAATAAAACTTAAAATTTTACTTTGTCTTACTGTTGCTGGCGTCTTGAAAATACATATATATTTATTATTCCAAATACTTCTAAATGTTAACATAAATTCTGTAAATAAGATATAATTAGGTACATTTAATGTTGTTGACATCAGACTGATAGTAGCTACTGTTATAGTTATAGCTATAGATAATACATTTACAGTTTTAAACAACTATTGATACTAAAATCAAAGCTGAAAGAACATAAAAGGGTCAAGCCCAACGGTAATACATGTCAACATCTACCCTCATCTATTATTTAATTTCCTCGTGTATAATATATTATACTTTATGTTGTACATTATAAATACATCAAAAATTGCACATAACGTCTAGATTAAACTGAAAAAATAAAATTGAAATATTTCTGCAATTTAAGAGAACAGTTCATGTATTTTTTACAATGAAAAAAATATTTTTATTTTACTTACATTTTTTTTGGTTGGAAATGCACAAAGGAAAATAACAGATGAAGGTATCTAAGTCTATTTAACCAGCTACCTTTGATATTTGTATCGATAGTTCAATAATGTTTGGTGTTTCCGTAAAGGACCGTTTGGAATGTAGACAATTAACAATTAAAATACTTACATATAGAGTAAACGATGTGTTCCGTGTCCATGATTTGCATACATTGATTACGTTTATCAATGACGTCTGTGTACTAACAATTAAGTCTGTATTTTGCACGTCATTTGTCACGATAAATTAACAAGCCAATAGTATCTAATACTCCGATTTTTTTTGTAAAATGTTGATGTTCAATGTATTTTTACAGTATTTAAAGACTGCAAGGGAAATGTGTGTCTAAATAAACAAGTTTCACTATGGTATTAACTCGGAAATGACAAAAAGTTGTTCTACTTACAAAGAAAACATTTCTCAAAAATGTTTTCGAAAAGTACTTATTAGCCCATTTGTATGAAACAGTAATTTTTTTTATTGCAATTTTCTTGATTAGTCCCATAGTGAAAAATACCAATTATCCATAAACATTTCACCAGTATTTTGATCACATTACTGTTCGTCAGCATTACCATTATGAATGAGGTAAATTGAATTAGAATGAATACTTACTGCTTTATTTTTAAACAGCGTGTAAAATGAGTTTGATCGACTCATTGATATTGATTTTACATAATGTAGCAATAATTCAACGAATTCAATAGTAATAAATTTGATATATTTGTTAGTTTATAATTTAAACAAGATCGACACACAGCCTATTTGTGAAAAATTTCGAACCGATCGGGCACTCTTCATCCGTTTTGCGTATACTTCGAAAATGAAATACAATGAAATTCACGCTTGCTCTATAGAAGAGCCCTACTACTAAGACGTTTTAAGGAGTTGGGAACGAAATGTAGATCCATCTTATCTGTCTCAAGTGCTTGGAGCTTGTGTCATCTCAGTACAATTTATGGCTTCAAAATGTAAAATTGTACAGGAGTAGGTATAACCTCCAAAAATTTATTAACCTCAAAACTGGAATAAGATAATGTTTTTGTATTACAAGTTTGTGATAAAAATCAGACCCGTACAGTCAGCCGAGTGGAACCCTAGACCACTGTAGGACTATTTCATAGTGACACTATAAATCAGAATGTGAGAAATCTCTTACTGCTTGTGGCCTAGGGTTCCAATTGGTTGACTTTACCTTGGACGACAGTTAAAATCTTCTTCGAGTTTAATCGTAGTACTATAAATCAGGGGTTCCCAACCTTATTTGTGGCAGCCTCCTTGGTGAGAATTAAAAATAGTGTGCCAATAAAGCACCGGAAAAAAACACGGGCTTTTTTTAGGCTTTTCGTGCTCTTTTACCGCCACACAACCTCTTACACACTGACTGGGCGCTTCTATTATAAATAGTCATTTTTATATTTTATTTTTTTACCCGTCGTTGTAAGCATTACGTATAACTGTCAATTAATGTTTTGATTTAATTAGAAACTCTAGAGTTCAGACATAAATAACAAATAAACCAATATGCGTGACTATGATGTTGTTGTTATTCTTATTCCTATACCAATTCTATAAGGTTCTTCCAAGCGACTGCGACTTCGTTCCAAGATAGGGTATGAACTTCGAGCAACACAGGCTTCCAATGGGTTGGAAGGGAGACGGCAAAGCGATATCTGACCGTACAAATTATTCTGTCACCTTTTGCGGGGGAAACGTGCACACACACGCACTTCTCACACACTACATACAAAAACAATCTGTAATGATGACACTAACACATAGAAAATGATACAACTACACTAACAAATCTTGCACACTTCGATTTACTTTTGTGTACGGACTTAGTCACGACACAGACCCGCGCATGCCCATTTGTACTTGTACCTTGGCAGAGAGGAAAAGGTACATAGCCGAACGGTACATTGCTCGAAGGGTACGAATGAATAAATTGCCCATGCACTTTTGAATGCCAATGTAAATTAACTCTTATTAATAAAGAAATTAGATTCACATATTTATTTTGCATCAATCTATTGGCAACCGTACGATCTTTGAAGTCATCTCTCTCTCATCAGTGGTTCCTGTGAACTTAAAGTGTTCATCATTGGTGCCGTCACCCTAGCTCGTGAAAATGCAGCTTGACGGATGAGTCACTATAGAACGGGACGAGACGGGACGGGACGGGCCGGGCCGATCTGTCAGTTTGTATAGAAAACGTCACGTAACCTCCGAGGGCTTCGAGCTTGGACGTGATTCTTTAAAAAAAGTTATAGTAATAAAAAATATTTGCTATCAAATACCTATTTATGCACTCGGCACCATCTGAACTTGTTCTTTGTTGACAAGCATCGTCTTATATCTATTAAAATAACTCAGTATAATAAAAACTGATATTAAAAATTAACGACACCAAGCAAGTGTATTAATTCAGTCCATAAAATGTCTAAAACGACTAATCGGACCCTCACATAAACATAGCGCTTATCAATAATAAACCTTGATCCTCATTAAAAAGTAATAATATTCTCATCACGTCTGAAGCAAGCATCACGTTCAAAATAATACTTGCGGACCATCCAGCACAAGAAGCAATCTTGACAAACCTTATTTCAATGGCAAAAGAGCCAGTTTCCATTCACCAGCAGGATAAACTAAGTTTGCCAAGTGTAATATGTGTAACCGGTGTTGCTAGAGGCTGCACAAAATTTCCATTTTCCAAGCGATTTCCCACAAATTAATGTCCCGAATCCGTCGTCGCCCAGCAATTTATTGCGGATTTGCATCTAACTTAAGCTTTTTCCCGGTCGAATGGATTGCAATGTCTAATAAGAGGAATGGCATGCATGAAATGGATACTTACCTATTTACCATAAATATTGTATTTCTCGCCAAGAACAGCTACATAGTAATTTTGACTGGAGTAAGTCATAATCCTGTTCTATTTAGAAGACCATGAAAGTGCCAAATTTGCGTTTTTCTTCTATATCCTTGGAACTACGAAAGTGAGCCATGACTGACAATTATCGGCCAGAAATGTTCGGGCAATCCGTCGGGTTTCCATAGGGAGTATATCCGCCGGGCATCCGCCAGACAGATCCGGCAGATATGCCCGAAACATATATGGCCAGCAATTGTCCATCCAAAGTCTCATTGGATGCTCTGTTCTGTCTATCCCTCTTTTAGTTCTATTAACTTCAATAGGTTAAGATAACGAGTGTATTATTCGCCAACAAACTGTTTTGCAGGATGGCCAAATTCTTAAAAAAAAATTTTATTTTTATTGTGTGTATTTGTATTGTATCTCACTTATTTAAACTTTCATGATTGTCACACATTAGAAATTACTACAACGGGGCTCAATCGAGTAAAACTTCGTCGCAGGTTAGTGGTCAAAGTTTTAGGTACGCGATAAAGCCAAGCCCCGTTGTAATAATTTATAATGTGTCCACGCTAAATTAGGATTTTTATTTCTTTTGAATATTACTAGAACAGCCGCTACCGTGCGGGTCTGCTGGACCCAGTGGCCTACATTTTGAACTCTAAGTTATTCGTTAGGTATTGCACAACGATGCCGTTTAAATTAGGGCTTGTGATATACGTGTTACACGCGGAACCGTAGCTACGTAGCCTTAGCACCGGCGGTGCTAAGATCCCGTACTACACGGTCACGTCAAAGATAAAAGATACGTATCCGTTTCTGGATTCGGCTACGTTCCCGCGAATCTCGGCTTCGGCTCCGCTCGGCTTCTTTTAATACACATCTTTTACAATTTGTACTAGTCTATTATTTTTGCCTCCAACATAATATTTGCATCTAATTATTTTTGATCTCTTAAATTTTTATTTAAAATGCAAAAGTATGGAAACTGAAATTAAAAACTCGCCCCTTGCATTACATTCGGGGGTTTAATAACACGCATAAAATCTACACTTAACGTCACGGTCACGACTGGATCCGATCTACGTATAAATAAGATACGTATCTCCGTGTACACGTAGCTACGTATCTTAATTACACGTAGCCGAATCACACGGAGCAAACGGAGCGGATCTCCGTTGCCGAGTAACACAGCAACGGAGATTCGGCTACGGGTTCACGAAACACGGTCACGACCAGGAGCACTAGTTTAAATAGTACCTTCACGTGAAAATTGTTCGCATCGATACGTCTATTTGGCTGTCCGCCAGGGCGTCGTATTAAAAAACGACGTCTGAAGTGCGTATGGGTCCATAAGACCCGGTAGCGACCATTTACGGAAACGAATATTTGTTACCCCTGGGTCCACTGGACCCAGTAGTGTCTAACTAAATACGGGATTTGTATTTACATAATTTAAAACGGTTTCACCTTTAAAAACATCTTGAATAATAGATGGTGGGCCATAAAGATTTTTAATAACCAAAAAGACAACAAACATTAAAAATTAACAAATAATGTATGAAAACTGTGCTGAAATTCGAAATAAAATTGTTTACTTGAATTTAGTAATAGGTGTTATTCGGAGTGAATTTACGGATTTTATTTTAGTATACTTACATAGTGATGTCGTTTTGTTATTTTGAATGAGTCTAATAGTAGTTTGAGAAAACAAACTTAAAAAATATGGTAGAAAGAGCTATAATAGTTATTAGCAAATAATTTAAAAGTGCCAAAAAAAATTAAAATTGGGCATTTTTTTAAAGTTGTTATTACTTTTGCAATGTGTCGCCAATTATTAACAATTGATTATTAAACATGAATTGCTTTATATCCTAGTTTAACAAAAATATACTTATGTGAGTCTTACTTCAATAGTTTTAATTTTATGATCACATAAATTACTGGGTCCCCAGGACCCCGTAACGACTAAAATTGTTCGAAAAGAGGGCGCGACTGTTCTAGCGATATATTAGATTTAAGCATACTAACCACTAATTTCATAGCGATCTTGAACCAATAGGCAGTTATTTAAAAGAGACGTAAAACACCACATGCACTCAAAAGATGCTTAGCTCGTAGAGGCTAAATTTTCTAAAACAATACCGAAAATGCCTCTAATTTTCAACGTCCAAAATTCACGGGTTGATAGGCCCGACGCCTGACTGGCGCAGTCACGCGTTCGATCCCGAACAGGGCCTAATCGGCCTAACCGGCTTATCAGGCCCTGTCCAATTTTATGCGTATTAACGGAAAGTGTCACAGCTCACGCAACGATAAATTTTGGATATATTCCTTGTGGCATTTTATAGGGGAAAATTAGAAATAATGAGTATATTCGACAATACTTTTTAGGCTCTTAGTGAAATTAGAAATGTTATTATGTTCGAGTAATTTTAAGATTAGGTAAATTATTTTAAGTTTTAGATTACATTTAATGGGGTAAGGTTATCAAGTAGCAGCCACGTGTCAGAGGAAGCAGCGTGGGAACAACCTCCGGCAAGGCCAACAATCATCAATCAAGGCTCAGGGAGGGGACGGTATTACTTCGATTCTTGGGATAACATTGTTCATGGATTTTTAATGTGTAAGCTACGTATAATTCAACTCGTTTATCATGTATTTCTGTTAAGGGTTCCAAGGCCATCTTAAAACTTCTCAACCTTGTATTCATTACACTCCTTTGTTCTGCAGCAGACGTATTTTGAAAACGCATTTTTCAAAACTAACATAACCTTATGAATTAAAGCAATAGTGCAATACTTGGACAAGTCATTGGAAAGTCTTGCCACTGACACCAAATGACGGCCTCTGCTGACAGCTTTGCCAATGCAATAAGGATATACGGAGTACATTATTGGTGAGGGACCGACAGGGTCCGGGGACCGGGGGGTATTGACTGACGAGGTGGTTGCCGGGGCGAGGTTTGCCGAGGCGTGGCATAGCCGAGCTTAGGCAAGCCCTGTTTCCGCCGAGGCAGGTACGAGTATAGCGCTTTTCTCAAACATGCGCGGCCACCGGCGACCGGCGCGCGGCGGCGTATGGGGCGAGGTACCCCGGGCCAGTCGGCCATTTTTTCCCAAGGAGTAAAATGAACCATACAAATTCCATTTTCACTTCTCTTGCTCGAAAAGTTCACCTTTGTGTCGTGGCTAGGCGACACAAAATCGCTCTTCATGCACTAGGGCATAAAGTAACATCGCAGGTGGAGCGCGCTCGCCGCAGCCTCGCCCCTCGCCCCCCACGCGCCCGCCCGCCTGCAGGCGGCGCGCGGCGGCGAGAACCCAAGCGCGCGAGTATGGATGTTACATTTTCAACGATTTAAAGTGATATAAAACCTAATATTTTCCTTACAATCGAAGTGAAAAGCAGAGTGTATACCTCGGGCATAAGTACCCATTTTATCTTCGACTACTATATTGATCCTCCTCGGACCAATAAATAGCCTCGTCTAAAATGGGTTACTCCCTTGATATACAATTTACTATTTTGTCCGCTGCGTCCGCCACCCAGCAGTCCGCGGGCGCGGCGGTTAGAGAATTGGATACATTACGTCTTCTATTTGTAAACAAAATGCGACCATTTCTGAGCAAGTTTGAGAACATTTCAATTCCTTAAATAATCACGATTACCTAATGTCCGGGGCACGCCATATTCATTCGCCCTTTGGCGTCCAAAGGGTTAATGCATGATTAATTAGGCCCGTTGCGTAAGTTGATTACGTACATAGCATAATTTATGTGTTTTACTTAATTTAGTATGTACGAAATTCGACATTTGAGCACATAAACCGCCGAGTTGCGGGAGTGCGTCGGGTAGCCAGCGTTAAAGTTCAAACTTGAAAACGGTGTTATAAAAAAATACACTGAAAATTGTGCTAAAATGGATTATTTTAAGGGATCCGGTGAGTTAAGAGAGAGCTATAAAGAGTTGAGTTGAGGAGATTATCAAATTTTATGTTAAGTAGGTACCTACCTTAAAAAAATATCCGAAATGTCGATTTACCTTCTCATTCATATTTATATCATTTAAGTTTTTTTTTATAAACAAAGGACGATTTTTTTAAATAAAAATCTGATTTAAACTGGGTAAGAATATTTGTTTTGGTTTATTTTCTAAATTAATCTTTAGGAAATTAGCACCTTATCAGCTAGTGACAAAGTGGTACTAAATATAATCTGACAAGCAAGCGAGCGCAGTAACAGTAGAATAGAGAGCATCATACTCTCTTTTTCTTACGCTCGTATTACCACCCCGAAAAAGGGATGGATATTTTTTTGCCTGTATATTCGTTTGCATGTCAGACTATATATCTCAGCTCTGTAATGAAATTTAAGTTGGTGTCCATATTAAGAGAATAATTAGATAGTAGACAAAAATAAGTACCTATCAAATAAGAATTCTCAGCTCTGTTGTTCCCAGCCCAATTTTACACATGTTCCTTTATTTACATAAGTCAAATACAGCTTAATCAACTCAAACTCAACTCAAAAGGATTTATTGAAATAGGCCAAAACTCAGCACTTTTCAACGTCAAATAGAATACACGATACAAAAAAAATTAATAATAATACAAAACAAGTAACACTTAATTCTAATAAATATGTCAAATAAAAAGATATAAAATTTAAATTGAAATAATACAATGTCAACAGAAATTAAATTAACATCCTTTCATCATTTCATCTTTCCTTTTAACGTGCCTTGATCTCAAGTTATGGCTGCGAAATGCCAGACATATAGGTACGTTTGGGCAACCCGTCGAATCTCCATAGGGGATATATCCGCCGGACGAATTTACCGTACATTGATTGCCAAATTTACCATACATTGATTCTTGATTATTCAGATTTTTGATCATGTGTAAAATGATAACAATAGAAATTATTAAAAAAGTTAACATTTGTGTTTAAAGTAGACTATTTGATGGTCCCTTTCATGTCGGGAAGGTACTTGTGGTTTTCTAGAAAACACCGTGACAGAGTGGCTTTTGTCAGTGACGACAGCCTTCCGATTTACCACTCGGTCACGGTGCTTTGAGTTAAATCATGTAGGTAAGTTTACAGTTAGGTACTAACTAGGGAAATAACAAGTATAATACTGATAAGGTAACTCAAAATTTTGGGCATTTACCTCCTACCAAAAAAAAATATATAATTAAATTTTAAATCAGACAGTTTTCAGTGCGGAGTGCTATTTAAAAAGCAGAACGGACAATATAACGTTCGACCGTAATCGGGTATAATATTCGAACGTATCAGGCCAGCTAATTTTGACGTGGTACGAATTAACAGGCAATATAAAAGCAGACGGTAATGCATTACAGACTTTCCCCACACCTATTTGTCTAAAAATAACATAAATGTTTTTTTTTTCCAGTGGATTTTGTCGACGATTGGTATCTTATGGGTAGTCCGTTTCCAATTATAGCAATATGGATAATGTACATCACTTTTGTACTCAAATGGGGCCCCGCCTACATGTCCACACGGTCACCCTACAAACTCAATGATACTTTGGCCTTATACAATTTGTTTCAAGTTGGACTGTCTCTCTACATTCTTTACACTGTAAGTACTTAGTATTAGTATGTACAAATTTAAGGCACACTTCACCGTTTCAAGTCAGATGGATTCGCTTCGATGACGCGGCGGCTCTTCCGCACATGGACAATTTTTTTTTACCTTAACTTTATTTATGTATACATACAGATTGATTCAGGAGACGTAAGCAGGACTTACTATTGAAATGAAATGAAATATTTTATTTCAGACAGCAGGGTGTCCATATTTTTTTATATCTATACAAAGTTATGTTATTAAACTACTTATACCTAATGTTAGTAGAAAACATAATGCTCATTGGACCGAACATGCATCAGCATCCAATGAGTGATAAGAGGGCTGTCAACCCTTTCTGCGATCACCTTCAGGAGAGTGTTGGTGCTGCTCCGCACTCAAGTCCACAGGGATGCCACCCGCTTTCGCAACACTGCGTGCATCCCTGATGCGCTACAGCGCCAGGGCAGCCTCAACAATCCCCTAAAGGCGTTGTTGTACTGGACACGCAGAGCACTAAATGCTTTTTGGGTGTAATTGCTCCACAAGTTGCACGTGTACAGGTTTTGGCAGTAAGTTTTAAACAGCGTGATTTTCACCTCTCTGGAACTATTGCCTCGTAAAGCTCACTGTCCTATTTTTAGGACAACACAATTTAGGTATACAGTACCAGGTGATGTTTTTTCGATTAAAATTAAACATTACATCATCAATCATCATGTCACGTTATCGTTAAATAGTTTCTATTTGTGATATTAGTAAAAAATGTTTGCTATAACAAACGCTTGTAAGTTACAATTTACTAGGACAACAACTTAACAAGTCGAGCAAATTGCTTTTTGAAATTCGGAAATATTTGAATTTGTTTGAAATTCGAAAATATTCGAATTTATTTGAAATTCGAAAATATTCGAATTTATTTGAAATTCGAAAATATTCGAATTTATTTCAAATTCGAACAAAATGTGAACAATATATCTGCGCTGTACCTACGTAATTGACTCATCTTAGCTTAAATGACTTGACGTAGACAATCAATAATTGGCATTAATAATAAAACAAATTATTTCATTTTATGCGCATTCGCTATTCGTAATAGTACTGTACTGAGACCGTATAGTAGGTAATAGGCCTATGGATTTCTCCGCGTGAATTTCAATCCACCCGCTTTTGTCTTGTGTCGGTACCGACTCACGGGCTGCCCACACAGCCCGCGACCGCCGGTGCACGCCGCCGTCAGTGTTATACAACGTGTCCCAAAACTCAACGATAAGCCGGCACCACAGGATGGAGCTGCTTATGGTTAGTCAAGAAAAAATTAGAAAAAAAAATATCTCAATTGTTTTAGAAGTTACAGAAAAAAATTGAAATTCATCTAAAATCGTCATTCCTAATGGTATTTTTAACGACCGGACCGACGTGGACTGTAAGAAAAAATCTTTCATAATTGTAGGGACAAAATGAATTATGTTTATTTTTTATGTAAAAACTACATGTATTATGGTATTTTTAAGGGCTGTGTTAGATAGTAGGGCTACATACTTAAGTTTCCAAAAACAAAAAAAAACATAAATATTTGAATACTTATTTGTAGACATGGTCGTTAAAAACACCATTAGAGATTACGATTTTCGATGAATTTCTTTTTTTTCTGTATTTTTAAAATAAATGAGATATATATTTTTTCCTATTTTTTCTCGACTAACCATAAGCAGCTCCATCCTGTGGTGCCGGCTTATCGTTGAGTTTTGGGACACATTGTATAATATTTCGAATCGTAGGCAACCCTAGCGTTGTGCAAGCGATAATTGTATCATCTGTGGTAATGGGTACAATTTTTATTTACAGGGTATATCCATTATGTGGCATGATGGAGTGGTATCATCACATTGCGCGATTGAAGACAAAACAAGGCAAGAATACGTAAGTTTAATTATTTTTCATAAAGTAACACCAAGAGATAATTCAGACTAGAATTTAAATTATCAGACCTTATTGAAATTTTAAATAGAAAACTCCCGTGAGTATTAGACATATTAATATACTTAGACCGGGTTACTCACGTCTATAAAGTTGAAAATAGCTCGACATGTTTTGGGACGGTCCGCGCCCCATAATTGTGAGTGAGAAGCGCTTGCGGCGATTGCTCTGCGCACACATTAATTAGGCACAGGGTTAATTAGGTTCATCATCTTAACCCTGTGAAAACGAGTGCTGTAAAGCGCTCGAAACGTGGGGTCATGGTGTTAATAAACGCGATTAATCCGTTCTAGTGTTTAATTTCAATGAATAACAATCGCGATAATAGAAGACAATTTATCTTAAATTTGCTCTACGTAAATATACATTTATTCGAAAATAATATATAAAAGTGGAAAAAAGTGTTTCTTTTATTCCTTAAACGACTCATTTTCCAACACATATATATATATATATAACTATTATTGTAAGTTGCTCCAATACAGTATCAAAAAGTTGAGCAAAATCGTAAAAAAAGTATACCGGACTCTTAAAATAGACATCACATAGATATGATAAGCAGAAAGCGATAACGCAAAATAGACTTAACTACTAAATGTAACATCCCGTTAAGGAACAGAGTCCTTACCACGACGTCTTAACGCGATTCAGCTGATGACCTAAACTTACATTAAACACAACTTACATTAAATAACCTAAACACAAAGTCACCATTCTTCCTGGGTCTTCCATGCAGAACTAATTTCTTAGCGTGTTTAGTTGTGGACAATGTATGAAGGTTCCCCGTGTACAAATAGTGCCAAACTACCCCTAATAATCAAACCAACATTTCAGATTTTACGAGGTGTCTACACTTACGTTCTCGCAAAGGTATCAGAACTCTTTGACACGGTGTTCTTTGTACTGCGAAAGAAGACGAACCAAATCACTTTTCTCCATGTGTACCACCATTCTCTGATGGCAATATCTTCATGGTTGGCGTTGAAATATAATCCAACGGATATTGTGATATTCTTGGGTACAATCAACTCGTTTGTGCATGTAATCATGTATGCGTACTATGGGTTATCAGCGTACCCGAGCTTGGCAAAGTATCTATGGTGGAAAAAATACATCACCTCGATGCAGCTGGTAAGAAAAATATAATTATCTAGAAAATTAGTAATCACTAGTTTTAAGGATTACTCACACTAGCACGGGACGGGACGGGAAAATCTGTCAATTTCTATAGAAATAATCACGTGATAGCTCGGAGTCCTCGGATGTCATGTGACGCTTTCTATAGAACGGGACGGGACAGGACGATCTGACAATTTGTACAGAAAGAATCACGTGATAGCTCGGAGCCCACGGATGTCACGTGACGTTTTCTATAGAAACTGACAGATCGTCCCATCCCGCCCCATTCCGTCCCGTTCTAGTGGGAGTCATCCTTTAAAATATGCTAGTGTTGTCCCCGAACTTGAACTCGTGACCTATCTCGGTAACCCTTTGACCGATTTGACTTGAATTTAAAGATTATATTTATCTCATCTAACTAGTTACAGTTACCCACTTGCCAAATTTCAGGACGATCCGATCAACAATACTCGAGTTATCGTCGAACAAACATATAAATATACATACATACATACAAATATACTTAAATAAATAAATATTATGGGACAATCTTACACAAATCGACCTAGTACCACGGTAAGCTCAATAAGGCTTGTGTTGTGGGTACTAGGCGACGATATATATATAATAGACAGATACATGTAAATACTTAAATACATAGAAAACATCCTTAACTCAGGAACAAATATTCGTGATAAACACACAAATAAATGCCCTGACCAGGATTCGAACCCGGGACCTCCTGCTTCGTAGGCAGGGTCACTACCAACTAGGCTACGAGGCCGTTACTTACATACAAATATACAATATACATACATATAAATATATTTAAATAAAAATATACATACATACAAACGATGGACTGTCCAAGTAGATTGGAAGGACGGTCTCCCTTGGCTAATTTGTAGATACTCTTTCTATGAAGCTGAAGGACCTTCGAAACCTGGCAAAAGTCTACATACAGATGGGTACACGTTTTGTTTAGTTAGCTATCCGTATAAAATTGTTCACAAAATATATATTTTTTTTTATAACTCAGCCATACATAATTTAACATATTCAGTGCCAAGATCCTTGAACCTTATACAAAATGAATCCGACTTGCTTTCAGTGCCTTGAAAGTGTTATGGCGTTTTTCAAAAAAGCACTTCAACAACAGTTTCACTAAATTATTGTTTGTCCTTATCTGTCACTTTGACAATCGCGTTTATCAGAATGGGAGAAAACATGATTTAACTTAAGCTTCTGTTAACTTTTTTATGAATAAGGCGGTTAATATTTATAGTTAAACTGTTGAAACCTAAAACCCGCCGGCGCTAGTCTTGTATAATAATTCTAATTCAAATCGTAGGCAACTAGTTTATGCGGGGGAAAGGGGGTGCCCATCGTCTATTGTTTTTACGGAGTGTTCAAAATGCTTTATATTCGTTCTGTTCTTAAGATCGATTATACAATCTATGGTTACACGATGTATAAACTTTGTTTTTTGTTTCAGATTCAGTTTGGACTAATCACCATACAAGCTGTAACCGCCAGCATAATTTCAAGTTGCGCAACCTCTTTCGTTCTACTTATCACCATTTTCTTCAATTTGGGACTAATGATATACCTTTTCAGAGATTTTTATATAAAAACATATGTCAAAAATGACACTGTTAAAAGCAAAACGGTTTTAGACGACACAAAGAGTAAGAGTTTTGTCACAAATGGGGGTAATTTAAGGTCGCAGAGATATAAATCTACGTGACAATTGGTCTATTATTATCTTCTGTTAGTTCCTTAGACCATTTAACCAACCAGACTGCGCCTGTAGTTTTCTGAAAAAAAATGACTGCCGATTTTTGCGGCACCTCGTACGCAACACGTAAATAGCTATTTGAGACAAAAACCAGTCCATACAATTGAGATGACCATTGTTCAATACACTTTCGGCAGAGACAGGGCGCTCATCCACACACCTTGCAACCAAAATGGTCGCACGCTGTGCGGTTTCAGAGGAATTCCCTCCCGCGGACGCTCCGGCTGTGGAATGAGTTCCTAACGAGGTTTTCCCGAAAGATTATGGGGTTCTTCAAAAAAGGAGTGTACAATATTTTAA
Organism: Lathronympha strigana; assembly: GCA_949128165.1. NCBI lineage: Eukaryota > Metazoa > Arthropoda > Insecta > Lepidoptera > Tortricidae > Lathronympha > Lathronympha strigana. Next base: position 3,904,205 of record OX421907.1, on the reverse strand, counting down.
TGGGTCGGCAACGCGCATGTGATCCTACTAGAGTTGCAGGCGTCCATAGACGGTCCATAGCGGTATCAGCTTTCCATCAGGCTATGCTTGTTTGCCACCGCCGTGGTATAAAAAAAAGCAGAGAGGAACACCTATCAATTGCGAGCCCGGTTGTTTAAATCGTCTAAGGTTAAATAGTTCTATTATAAATATAATGATAACAAAACTCTCAATATATCTTTTATTCATGGAAACACCCATTTTAATTTTCCTAGCGAGTGACCCTACTGCGTTGCGCTACATCGCCTCTTGTCGTCGATAATTATGTCGTAGCTTCATCGCATGTGACAAAACGCGACGCAGCGCCAGGAATCGCAGTCGGGACCTTGTGGACAGAGACTCCAGGGCCCTTACCATGACGTCTTAACGCGATTACGCATCTACAGATTAAGACACATTATCAAGGCCATTTATCACGTTTATAAACTCTATTCATTTGGGGTCCATCAGACGGTCTATCCTGAACAGTCAAGTAAGCAGCCTTCCTGTCGCTCTTGCCGAAGACATTATAAGTACGACAGAGACGCAAAGCGGTTTGCGGTAGACCCTTTGACGTCATTGTTAATCGCGTATTAAAATATAATGGATATCTTAATCTTAATGAGTTATAAATTACTGTTTAATCCATTATTTATGAGTATAGGTATTAAGGTAAGAAACAAAAATATATCATTTAATGTGAAATACAGAATTAGATTTAGAGTCCTGAACTAATTGTTTTATAACGGTTAGATTTTTAATAAAGTATTCATCATCATCATTAATTTAAGAGCCAAGATCTAAAAAATATATTTTATTGTCGGTGGAGCAATTTCTATGTATCTCTTTCTTGAGACTGTCGTTTGACCGCCTGATACTACACGACGTTTATCTTTTCCTTAAGTTGGTTCATGTATGTTCTTCTTAGTTTCCCTCTCTTCCGTCTTCCTTCTACTTTCCCTTCTACAATATTTTTTATGAATTCATCGTGTCGTAACAGGTGCCCAAACATCTTCCCTCTTCTATTCTCAATGATTTGCAATAGGGACCTCTTCTCTTGCACAAGGTTAAAAACTTCCACGTTCGATTTTCTCTCGGTCCAGCTAATCCTCTCTATCCACCGCCAGCACCACATTTCAAAGGCTTGAAGTCGTTCTCTGTCCCTCTGTGTCATTGTCCACGTTTCGCACCCGTATAACGCTATGCTCCACATACATATATGCATGCGTATAGCGTTATGCATTTTTATTAGCCGTTTCCTAATTTGGCGAGATATTCTGGCTTTATATAGGCATTTTTTTTGTTTTAAAAGCTTGTTTAGCCATAGCTATTCTTGGAATAATGTCTTGTGTAAACCTGCAGTGGTTAGTAATAAAATATTAGTATGATTAAATAATGAATAATTTGAAGACAATCTCGCACCCGTACACCACACGGAGTAGAAATTGACTGGCCTACCCCTCTGCCGAATGGGTATGACATAGTATCATACTCATTGTATGGAAAGACTTTTATCTGACATAGTTATTTTGTACGTTACGTAGCTGTACATTTGACTTGCCCCTCCCCAGCAAAATATGGCAGACTTTTTTTTATAGGAAATGACAGATGTTGCCAGTCTGGCTGGTTAAAAAGTCTGGCACTGATCAACGTAGCCACATTAGATTGGTAAATATTAAATAATATTTCGTATTTATTTCGAAAAAATAATTAGTCGCCAAGGTTTGAACCTTCGGATTGAAAGTCACACGCTCTTTTCTCTGAGCCACCAACGCTCCAAACGTGCTAACCTACCAGCGCCTTCGAAAATCGACAAGCAATGACTACGCATTACGTAAAGGGTTTCATCCTGCAAGTCCATTGACTTCAGTCGGACATGTCTGTCATTTTCTATACAAAAAAGTCTGCTGATTTTTGCGCGGGAGCGGCACGTCAAATGTATGGCTATTCGTACTTAACGAGGGTTTATTGTTAATCAACTATTTCTTATCATTAGTTGCCACGGTTACTGTCTCCTGCCTCACTTTTCCACCACGGTTTTATGGCAAGTTCACGAAATTATTTTATTGGTAATTATGTATATTCCCTTTCCATGATGGTCCCTTACCGATCACAGTAGAACATACTAAAATGTTTCTTCTAACAAACTGTACTACATTTGGCTGACGGGACAGAATAAAAACAATAGTTGATTCACCCACGTATAAATAGCCATATTAGATAGGCGTCAGTTCATACAATGCGTATGACTGTTTGTCATATGCATTTGGCAGAGGGGTAGGCCTGACAATTCTTACTCCGTCTCGTTTAATACTCAAAGTGAATGTCATAATTATGGTCCGCACTGCTTTGTAAGCGGGGATTATGGCATGGCTACTACACGAAATACTCGAATGGTTTCTGAGTGAGATAACGCTACGCGCGTGTATAGCGCTGTCCCACTTGCACGACATGGTGCAAATCGCATCCAGTGTGACATCCGTCTTAGAGTCAGACCACGTTATCTATTGCAAGCAAATGAACTATCAAACATTTTAAGTTTTGTTTTAAAAGTCAAACTTCTATAAAATTGTGACAGACTTAACACTTTCACAAGCTATCAAAATATATGAACGTAAGGAACAAAAAAAGTCTACAGATTGTTGCCAAAGTGTCATGTCATATGGCCCGCGCAGCTTTGAAAGGGCAGAGTCATGTGGGGTAACAGCACGCAGTGGGTATAAGTTCGCAGTGCCCATTTCTCTCAATTTTATTTTATTTATTTTATTATTTTATTTTATTTTCTTTGAGTGCGGGGGGCTCCGCCCCCTTAACTACCTTTTGTGCCTTAACTGTTTTCATACTCCACAAAAGGTTAGGGATAAAGCCAAGCAAGTGAAATAAGAAGTCAAGTTATTTTCGATTTCTCTTTTTTTTTTAAAGTCTTACAACAGCTCAACTGTTTATGTTGAAACCTCTGAGTTTGAAACCAGACAGAGTAGCAATTGACAGGCCTCTGCCAACTGGACTGATGTTTATGACATTGTACTTTAATTTTGTACGTTACGTACAAATAGCTGTACATTACAACGTGCCCATCCCCCGCAAAAAATGGCAGACTTTTTTTGTATAGGAAATGACAGACGTTGCCAGGCAAGTTAATTAAAAGGTCAAAAGTTGAAAATGATCTTCGTTAACTTAAGTGATCGAGCGTAGACTACGTCTCCTATCCAACTTTGGCACAAATGCTTTCTTATCTCTCCATATATTTGTCCAACTATTCGTATTTTTCAACCGATTCTGCTAAAATTGTGATTATGTCGCTAACGAGTTCCCAAAAAGATTTACAAAACGTAGTAATACACATTTGCTGAGTAATTAGTCGGCAGAAGAATAACAATAACATGATTAATATGTTGTACAATTTTATAACACTAATTTTAATTGTCCAAAGAACAGATTACTGGGGAATTACGATTATCGTAATGTAATTATGTAATTAATTCTAATGTAAAGGTCATACAGTTCCCATCAGATACGGCAAAAAATATTTGTTTACTGCATGACTTTTTTTAAGCGAGATTTATTAAAACTTAAACACCGTGTTTTTTTCTGAATTGCTTTAATTTCGGCATATAACAATAGGTAACACAATGGCATTGTTAGTTTTATTAAATTGGTATTTTTTTTATTCTTAATATTGTTAGGGTTCCTTTCCAAAATCGTAAAAAAGGAACCCTTATGGTGCGACTTAATCTGTCTGTCACGTCTGTCATTTTTTTACAATAATTTATTTATTTATATAAGTATAAATAAAAATGTAAAAACAATATACCATCTCCCCCCTTTTCTCCTAAGTTTATGAAGGATAAAATATGATATTTTTACACAACGTTAGAATTATCATAAACATTACAGAAAAATACAACTTTGACCTTCATTAACTTTTATTTTTAATAAAAAACTTTTCGGAACAAAAGTTGATATTTAACCAAGTTAGATTGTTTTTTTGTCTTTAATGTGATATCATGCTATAATTACTGTCTAATAAATAAAGTAAAAAAAAAAGGTTTACGTCATATAAAATATCAAGGAAAAACAAACTCGCATACTAACTCCATGCCGTACAAATGACTGACGTACTTGGCCGATTTTTTTTTAATTTATATGATATTATGCTATACGTGCCGTCTTGTGAATAAAGTTAAAAAAATTGTTATCGCATACCGTAATTACCGAACAAACGAGTGACCCAATCTGTCGATAGTTACATGTGGCGGACGATAAATTTCTAAGTACTTGTTGTAGGTGAAGATGCAACATAAAGTTTGTACGGAACCCTCGGTGCGCGAGTCTAACTCGCACGTAGCCAGTTTTTTTCATACTAAATTATACCATGTTGCATCACACGCTAATGTAAAGTAGGCATTACAATTAACTTCACAAAGTAAGAGACAACTATGAAATTTCAACTATGAAAACTCATAATCCGTTTACACATTGCAAATACTTTATCAGATAAAATTAGTAATTATGTTGAAAATGGAGATAATTAGAATACACGTATTACCGCCTTATTCATAAAAACTTAACAGACCCATATTAGTTAAAATATGTTGTGTCCCTTTTTGACAAACGCAAATGTCAAATTGACAGATAAGGACATACGACAAATTAGTTAACGGAGGTTTGTTGAGCGTTTATGAATAACGGCATTAGTGTATTAGAGAAATTAACTTAATTTAAGCTAAGGAATGACACTTAAAATTAAAGCAAGTTGTATAAGAGCTTAAAAGGTATTAAGTTTAAGAGATTTTTTTAATAAAAAGATTCAGAAACCATAACGTAGGTTCCTTTATATGTACCTTTATAGTTGCAACGTAACCTATTAATGTATGGAGTGTGGATTATGGTGTCTAAGTAAGGAATACAAACCGGTTATTCAAATTAGAAATGACGAGATCCGCAGCAGAACAAAAGTCAATCGCCAAACTGAAGTGGCAGTGGCAGTCGATGCAGCGTGGGTAGGCCCCCCCATAAGATTGACTGATGACCTGGTAGAGGTAGTAGGAATTAATTGGATGCGGGCAGCGCACGACCGAGCAGTGGTGTTTTTGGCTGATAATATAAATACTATGGGACAATCTTACACAAATCGACCTAGTCCCACGGTAAGCTCAATAAGGCTTGTGTTGTGGGTACTAGGCGATGATATATATAATAGACAGATACATATAAATACTTAAATACATAGAAAACATCCATAACTCAGGAACAAATATTCGTGATAAACACACAAATAAATGCCCTGACCAGGATTCGAACCCGGGACCTCCTGCTTCGTAAGCAGGGTCACTACCAACTAGGCTAGGAGGCCGTTAATATAATTTCAGTAAAGGGTCTTACATCTTACATCGGGTGTTGCCTGTAACAGGAGCAAAAAATTTGAGCCAAACTGAACAAAGTTTGTTCAGCAACTTTTACAAATAACTTTTGTTTTGATTTTTATTACACTTTAATGTTTGTTAGAAGACGCATTGTACTGTGAATTTTGTAATTTTTGTACTATGACAAGAGACTTCAATTAGTCTGATGTTACCGTACATTGAAAATACTATTTAAGTAGTTTGTATGAAAAAGTGAAAACCTACAGGGTACATAATTTTTTAAAGTTGTTGAACAAAAACTGTTAAGTTTGAGAGGTACCTGCGATTTAATTTATTGCTCCTGTTACAGACAACACCCGGTATCTGGAATCGACATGATTGGGTTGGTCTTTGACGTTTCTAAAAAATTGTCAGAGATTTTAACTTTAAATTTATTTTCATCAGATTTTTGACCTAAAATTGTTTAACTTTGATGCCATATATCTCAAAGACAATGAACTTTGAATTAATCAAGAAATACTGTTTAGTTACAGGATAAATAATTATATTGTTCAGATAGATCCTAATGCCTTTGAAAAAGAGGCCATGACCTCGCTGTCTCCAGTTAAAAACGTAAAATTATGTTTTTCTACTCGCCGACTTTAATCTGCCAATTACGAGTACATAGACAAAACTATAAGCTCATACTTTTCGATATTAGACAGTCCAACTCAACTATAATATCTCATTTCGATACGCTGTAGGCAACTATAATAGAACTTCATACAAATTTTATACTTATTTGCGATGACGCCTGAGACTTTGCCGAGCGCGCGCCTCACGCCTGCGCCGACCGCGCCGGCCTGCCGGCCATCTTTTTGTGTTACATCCTTGTTAAGTCAATGAAATTGAATGATGTAATTGTTCCTCCATAGATGATGATGATGATGACTCGTAGAAAAAGTATTGTATATAATCGTAATATAATTAAGTTTTCCAATCTCGTACCTTACTTAGGCCACTCAGCAAGCTTCGTGGCCTAAACACGGTACTTGACTGAAAAACTTTTCATTATATCACGATTGTATAAAATACTATTTCATGACAAAAGCCTTATTTTTTGTGTCATTTTTAATTAATATGTTTATAAATTCTTAATTTTAATTAGATTGAACCTGAGCTGTAACCGACGAAAATCAAAAAATAAGTTTAGCTGACATGCGCACGCGGCGTTTTTGCTAGGTTTGCTGAAAGGACCGCACCTCAAGGATCTGTCAAAGGTCGATGGTCTTGGAATTGACATTAAATAACTATGATTGTTTCTTAGAACTCATATAATAATAAAATAACTGAATACCCAATCAGACGAATCAAATGACGCCATAGTACTTTTTCATATACTTGTTTGGTACGTGACGTTAGGTTAAGTACCAATGCGAATAGCCTATAAGGTGTTGGTAAGTCTGTGTATGCAAAATTGACACTTAATGCCTACGTCAGTAAGCTCTTTATCGTTTGTATCATTATCAATGCAAAATTATTTGCTAATGTCACTCTGACCCATTTTTGACGTTTTTGTTCTGCTCTGTGTCTCTATCTTTTAATAAGTTAATCTAAGAACTATATTCATCGTGAAAGGAAATGGGAGAGGCCTTTGCCCAACAATGGGATGATCTGTAACATAATAATTGATGAATTATAATTAAGTAAATAAACATTTTTTGATTACATAATTATTAGCTTTTGTTATATGAATGCATTCAAGTATCTTTGAATTATTGTTATTAGTACTATGCTATAGATAAGTAATCAATAAAATTAATCATGTTACAGAAGGCTTAGTTAATAAATAAATATATAAAATATTCATTTAATTCCTTCGTGTAAACGAACCTCCGGCTGCAATTATCTTCCGCCAGACTAATATAAAAACAAAATCAAAGTTCAACTTGCCCTCCCCCCCCCCCTGACTACAAAGCTTAGCTTAGGAAAGTGACATAAGAACATGCGTGTGATTACGATTGAGAACAGAGTTCGCGAAACCTGTATCTTAGGATTTCTACATAGTCGGCGAGGTTCCTAACGAATGGTTGCAGACCAAAAAAGCGATGGCTAGAATATGCCCATGATTATTTCGTGGCAAAAGTTTTGTTATTAATTGTTATTTTGATTAGTGTACTGCAACTGTGTTGTGGTGTGAATAAATATTTTCTATTTTCACTATTATATTCTAATCTGCAACCAGCAGGCCTAATATAGTTATCCACATGTGATAAAGCTCTAATTTGATAAACAGACAAATTGCATGAAAGTTCCTTTCAAATTGGACTTTTTTAAATTATCTGAAATTGTCATCAAATACTGACAAACTGTTATCCAGCAAGTATCACGGTTGCTTGGCACCTTAGCCCTTCTGGAACCGAATCCTGGTAAAGACCGGGATAACGCTAGGTAGAAAAATGCCAACCAAAGTCAGGCTAACCTTCGACCGTCGGGAGCTATTTGCAACCGCGTAGAAGGTCCCTTAATGAAGATTATTGTAAATATGCGTTAGCGTGACATTGAATAATTTTAATAGCTCTCATTTGCGTAGATCGGTAAGGTAAATGTTGACGGATATTATTTGAATCGTCATTCGGGCGTTAGTGGCGTCGAGGTGTGGTCGGTGCTAAGGATCAAATACTTTTTATTATTCGTTTTTTTATGTGATGGAGAACGGAACAGATACTACTGTAGATATGGCGTGGTATTTAAAAGGAGCTGGTGAGTGAAATTTATTAGATTTAAATATCACGTGCATTTACAATTTCATTTCAAGATTTGAGCTTTTTAGAAAAGTTATGTAGGACAAAAACTTTAAAGTGAATATTTTACTACAAAAATAATTTAGACGTCCAAGTATACCTTGGATGTTTATGTTTATGTTATTCCCCTTTCTAACACAGGCAAATATTAAACTGATAGATACCCAAAAAGGACAAACAATAATTTAACTAAACTGTGTTTGAACTGCGTTTATGAATGCCATTAGGCGTATACAACTATATGCGTCTTTTCTAGAATACTACTAATTATTGTATCAATTAGCGTCATAAAATTACCTGTTCAATAATCACTCCTAACTTAGTCAAATATGCACAGAGAACCCGTCTTACCCGTTTCTACATATAATACTGTACATAAACACGAATTAGATTTTATTAAAACAGATAACAAACACTCACATTATTTATTCTCGCGCAGAAGCTTTCCAAGGTTCCGCAGACAGCTATTATCTAAAATCGATAAACTGTATTCATAATTTATTTCATAGGTATCATAGCGATACAGTACTTGTATAGAAAGAAAATTGATAAATTGTCAAAGTAATTAAATTAATTTCATAATTTAGAAGGGGTTGCATCCCCGCCCTATATACTTTCTTAGTCACAATCTTGAAAATAAAAGATTATTTCTAAGAGATAGCAATAAAATTGCAATCTTAGTATGTGATAATAAACAGTTTAAATTTTAAAATTTTAAATTTTTTTTTGTGCAAAAATTGTGTCGCCCAAGAGCTTAATACTGATAAAAACTTGTTATTCCTAGACACTAACACATTCCAGCTAGTCTATGATGGTCGGGTTTTTATCGTTTACCGACGTTGCTGTCACGTTCTAACAAGTATGTATGTGCGAAAGTGTCGCATAGCGTGATAAGCGATAAAATGGCAACCATGCTAACCCTGCAGCGGGCCTAAGATGGTTATCCACGAATGTCATAAGATAATGCTATAAGTTGATAAACTGACCAGTTGCACGGATAGCGCGACGGTGACAGCTGCCAAATGCAAAGACGTTTGACAGAACTGTTTAAAATTATCAGAAATTGTCAGAACGTGCCGACTAACTATCGTCTTATCCAGCAATTATCAGGATATCAGCTTGGCATCTTAGCCGCGCAGTGGGTTTCCGACCCCTGAAGAGTCGCAAAACTCACGAACCCTTGCGAAAACTACAAAAAGTTGTATCTATTGTAAACTACCTGCATAATAATATGTATATAAAATTTACATACGGTCAGCTCCATAAATATATATGCATCTGTATTCATTTTTGAACCTTTTTCCTTGTAATAAGTTCCGAAGTCTATAGATATTTATAGTTAGTCGTGACGACAATGAACTAAATACCCGCCGAAATTTACTTTATTATCGAGGCATGGAAAAGGCGATTTGTAGGCTCGATATTATGTTTAAACGGACGACTTTAGGAGTGAGTTTAAACATAATATGTAACGTTAATCGTCATAATAATGCTGCACTTTTGTGGCGTCATTTTATTCGGCTGATTGGGTATCCAGCAGCCCTAAGATGCCATGATATCTGATACTTACTGGACAACATTTTGTCAGCATTTTATGACAATTTTTGATAATTTCAAACAGTTACCCACATTTGACAGCGATAACCATCGCGCTGTCTTTGCAACTTATCTGGTTATCAACTTATAGCATTATATTATCAGACGGAATTCGTGGATGAACATCCTAGGCCTGCTGTTCTTTTATTCTATATCTATGGCAAAACCTTATCATGTAAACAGTTGTTTTTTTTACAAAATGTATACACTCAACCAATTGGAACCCTAGGCCACTCTAGGACCATGTCAAAATGACAAGCAGTACGAGACTTCTTACAATCTGATTTATAGCGTCACTAATACATAGTTGGCTGCACCTATTTATATGGCCGTTATAACTAATAATTAAAAAAAACCGGCCAAGTCCAACATAACTAATCATTTAAAAAAAACAGCCAAGTTCAAGTTGGACTCGCCCACCGAAGATTCCGCATAAAGGATGACACCCCTATTTATAACCTAAGGACCTAAGCTAAGGTTCTTAAAATACTGGTGACACGGAACTCTCAGTGTGCGGCAATTATACGGTCTTTGGATTTTCTCCTGTCCTTCAAGCTCTTGCTTTTTGCCAAATTTCGTGATTCTAGATCAATGGGAAGTACCCTATACATTTTGTTTCCCATTGCAAATGTATGGGAAATGCGACATAAACGTCCGTATTTTTTGATGGCGCTGACGAATAGATTTTATTTTTTCAAACCTTCAAGAAACTGCAGCCTGTGTATGCGACATTATTTTCAACTTGCTACCTATACGCGTTCCCGAGATAAAGGGTCTTGACAGACAGACGGACGGACGGACAACAAAGCTAATGATCCTATAAGGGTTCCGTTTTTTCCTTCTTAGATACGGAACCCTAAAAAATTCCCAAAAACATAAATACCGCATAAAAACAAAATAATAAGCGAGCGCGAGACGGTCTCAAAAAAAAATGCGATGAAGTGGGACGCGGGCCGGACTCACATTTTTGTTTTATTTCCGGTTTTTTGTTTTATTTTAAATATGTAAATGTTGAAACCGGTCCATATACAGTTATAGCCAAAGTAACCCACAGCCAATATGTTGCCTTTTCATCCGATTTATTTTGACTTCAAAATAACTTGAGTACACGTATATCTGGTTAAAGTATTTGGTCATTTTACCTAAAGCTTTCTGATCCTAACCTCAAAACACCTTTATGTCTTAGACCATTTAACCAACCAGACTAGCATTGTCTGTCATTTTCTATACAAAAAAGTCTACCGGTTTTTGCGGGCATTAAATGTATGTCTCTTCTTCCTAGCGTTCTTAGGCTCGGGGAGCCTAGGGTCTGCTTTGCCAACTAATCCCAAGATTAAACATTTGTGCTAGTTTTATGAAAACGACTGTCATCTGGCTCCAACGCAGAGGGTAAACTATTCCTTATTGGGATTAGCTGGTCTCCTCACGACGTTTTGCACCGAAAAGCGATTGCTAAATATTAAATGATATTTCGTACATACGTTCCGAAAATCTCATTGGTACGAGCCGGCAGGATTTGAACCCGAGACCTTCGCATTGATAGTCTCACGTCATACCGCTGGGCCAACGTTCTTCAACGCATCAAATGCATGAAGAAAATGAACATGATCATTGCTTATATGCAGACATAGGAATCGGTGGGACAAGTTTTCTTTACAGGTAGGGACTCCCTTTAGTTAATCGATATAGTATATCGATTAACTCAATGAAATGCCGCCAGCATCCTAGGTACAATGCCTCAAGGACCTACTTTAGATTTAAGGTAGGTAGAGGTAGGTAGTTAGGTAATTTACACTTACTGTATATATTCCATTAACTCAATTATCGATGCTCGTTTCAATATATACCTATACCAATTTGTTGTTATGCATATCTACAGAAATCGAAAAGTCATTTAGCCACCTGAAATGGATTTATCAGCCGAGGAGGAGACGCTTAGCGTCCGAAAATATGGAACAAATTCTAGTCATACCTACTATCAACCTACTGTCAAGCAATTAGAATATCGTCAAGGCAAAATTAGTGTAAACTGTTTATTTACGTTTGGTGTCCTAAAAATCAATAAAAAAAATAATCAAGTTTTCTAATGGGTTTGCATTCATAAAACCATCAGATCTCTCTAATATAACTGCGGACGTAAGTTGCTATATAAGTCTATTTTGTCAAATTTTAAGCTTCATGAAGAAAAAAAATATGCAATTAATTTAATATTTTACAATTGTATTAAAAAAAGAATTGAGTTATTATCTATACTATGAGCGGAATTCTTCATAGCAAAAATGGGTGTTCCCCTCTGCCGAAAGCGTATGAACAGACATGGGAATCGGCGGGGCAAATTTTCTTGACAGGTAGGGACTTCCTATATCGATAAACTCAACTATCGATACTAGTTTTACATACTAGTGATCACTTAAAGGTTTGCTTGTATTTTTTTTAAAGTGTAATAATCAATTGAAATACATAATAACCAATGAGCGGAATTTTTCATAGCAAAAATCAAACTGTCAGAGGGATTGACCTAACTATTTTATCGACTTATCGATGTTACGGAATAATATCGCATTAGGTATCCATAATCAACTTAAAAGATTATTCTGTAACATTTGACCTCATTGATAATCAACTTGCATCTCCATATTAAAGTAAATCATGTCAGTGTCACATATGTCATTTATGTCACTTGAGTTTTCATGAGTGATTTTCGTGCCGTGTTACTAAAATGGTTAATCCTAAGAGAAAAACAATAAAAAAATGGATACAGAAAGATTCTTCTCTTAGTTTCAAAGAAGATTCTTCCACAATATATTGCTCTAAATGTGACGTTCATTTACATCAGCTAAAGAAACATTGTGTTGAAAGTCACTTAGTGACTAAAACTCATTCGTCACAATGCTCAAAAAGTACGAGTTCTGACACATTCTATATAGATTGAATCATATTTTTAGTTTCGTGCAATATTCAATGAAAAAAAATTAACAATTATTAGATTTCGACTCTGTTATTTTGAATGAAGATTAGTTACCTACTCTTAACAATATTTGTTTTAAATTTTTCATGATAAGTTTCATATAGAAAATTTAAAATAGAAGTATTTTCTGTTTTATTCTTTACTATTATACTAAAATACAGTGGCGGTCAGCTAATTAGGGACACCGTTAATTTGTTTGTATGAATATCCAAAAGCCTGATTTCATTACTTTAACTTTGTTTCGTTAAGTGACAAATATTTATCGATAAGTCGATAAAACAGTTAGGTCAATCCCTCTGACAGTTTGATTTTTGCTATGAAAAATTCCGCTCATTGGTTATTATGTATTTCAATTGATTATTACACTTTAAAAAAAATACAAGCAAACCTTTAAGTGATCACTAGTATGTAAAACTAGTATCGATAGTTGAGTTTATCGATATAGGAAGTCCCTACCTGTCAAGAAAATTTGCCCCGCCGATTCCCATGTCTGTTCATACGCTTTCGGCAGAGGGGAACACCTGTCGATTTCCACTCCGGTTGGTTAAATGTTCTAAGATGTACGTCATAGCTAAATAATGTACCCGTATTAAATCTTGTAAGATTAATAGTGTTAGTAATTATCGTCTGTCGATTATAAAATACCAATAGTCATTTGTCCATGTCTGGCATTTACACTTGGGCATGTAAAAAACTCGCAGGCTAACGGTTGTAGGTACCAAGAATATCTGCAAGATAAATTATATATAATTTATATTGCAAACTTAAATATAGACATCACAGTTACAGTCACGTCTATAAATATATTTACAATTCGGAACTTATTACAGGGGAAGAAAGGTTAAAATTGAATACAGATGCATATATATTTATAAAGCCGCCTACTTACTTTAACAGTTCTGCGTGCGTAGCCAAGATGCCAATCGCTGAAGCTTCTTATCGTATCGTAGTTATCTCTCTCTATCACTCTTCCGTATTGGTGCGACAATGACAGCTGCGTTTCGTTCGCGACCGAGCGTTACCGATTGGCATCTTGGCTACGCGTCCAGACTTTGCGTTGTCTGTCATTCTTTATACAGATTGGACCAAACAATTTTTCAAATAATAACACTCCACATTTATAAAATCGAGCAATTAAAAAAATGTAACATTATGCAATAATAACACTCCACATTTATAAAATAAAGCATTATTTTTTAAACATTATGCATTTTTATGAAGCATGCAACTTCTGAGTAAGGTTTTGAGTAAAACTTTTTTACAAAAACAACGATTTTGTGTAAAAATTGGTACGTTGCTTATTAAACTGTGATGCCGTAGCCTCACAGTTTTTTGTTTCCTTACTTTGGCATATTCCGGCACTCCACACAACTAAAAAGTCAAGCGTAAAGTTCATAAAACCGTGAACAATTTTCCACGTAGCGGCAAAACAGCTGCTATGAGGCAGTCGCGTCCCATACACCAAGCAAGCAAGCAAGCAAGCAAGTTTCTCTAAATTTACAGAATCTATTGCAGGAGTTGCCAGTGGCGAAATGTTCACGAAAAGTTCAACATTTTTGTAGGAAATCAATAAATAATAAATAAATAAGTTTATAAAAGTGCAAAAAAAAATTGGCCCATCTTGTATAATGCATGTTCTTATTTTTATATATTTAGAATATTTTGTTGAAGCAAATCAAATTATTTAATTCATATTTTTTTGATACGATAACCTGTGATACGCTACGTTTGATTTTTTTTTGTCGTGACACCAGATTACTAAGCAATATGGTATTCTTGAGGTATGTTTATTTACTTATAACTCCTGTATTACACTTTTTAACTTGTTACTGGGGAAGAAGGTTTATGCACTTTACCCATAAGCAACACGAGTTTTGACTATCAAGTCGTCTCTCTATACTAATAGGTGCGTCGCCCTACGACTCTTTGATATTAACGGTGTCAATGTGAATTATTCTTATATTCTTTCTTTATAATACGCTACACTTGTTTACGTAACGAGTACCTATTTCATAAAATAACTGTTTAAATGAGCTTCTTTTTTATATATCTTTATTCACACAAACATTTTGAACTAATTGCCATAATATAAAGTATCGGATTTCCAATGACCTATCCAGTGACATATCGCTTATCGTTACTGGTCACTTAGTCCAATTTGACCATCGTCCTTTACAATAAATCACCATTCATATTAAATTTGTATAAGTTTTGGGTGTTGAAAACAAACTGAATTTAAAATTGGGTATGATTATAAAGTCAGTCGAGAAATATGCACGCATACATATCTAATATGTATAAAATTTAACATATTTATTAAGCACTAGCTTTAGCCCGCGGCTTCGCTCGCGTTAGAAAAAGACAAAAAGTAGCCAATGTCTCTCCATCCCTTTAACTATCTCCACTTAATAAATCACGTCAATTCGTCGCTCCGTTTTGCCGTGAAAGACGGGCTAAGAAACAGACACGTACTTTCCCATTTCAAATATTAGTATGGATTCATCTTGACAAAATTGTTACAAATTCTCATTATGATTATAATTACGCATACCGTTTTGGAATACTAATGAGTCAAACAAACAGTTGTTCCTAACCTAAGGAAGACAAACTAGAACTCGGGCCAGGACTTGACTGGCCCGGGCCAATCTGTCAGTTTCTATAGTAAATGTCCTATGGCTCCGTGTCTCTTTGAGGGCTCCGAGCTATGACGTGATTCATTTTATAGAAACTGACAGAACGTCCCGCCCCGCCCCGTCCTAGTGTGGGTCAGAAACTGTCATAAAATGCTGTAAAACTGTTGTCATATTCAGAAAATATTACGCTACTCTTGACATCTTATCCTTGCTGGTTAGCCATAGAGTCCAACTATGCTAAGTTTCCCAGATTATGATAGCACAGATTATGAAAGTATTAAGTAAACGTCTTAATTTCACAGACGTTTGACGTTTGATATAACACTAAAGTTAGACAGTTCATTTGCTGGGAAGAGAACGTGGTTTGACTCTACTCGCGGAGTTCCGACAGTTAACCGTTTACATACGGAATTTAAATATGGAATGTAAACTTATTTAAGTAAACTCCGTGACCACATGTTCGGTTGGTATATGATGTTTCTAGAATGACCTTTGTAATCGTCTATTTGCTATCTTTGAGAGAGTAGGTGCTACTACGCAAGGCAAATAAGGATGCCCAATATTTGAAGAGGCACGATAATAATTAAGGCAAGCAATTATTTTTTACATCATTTTACGTTAGTAGAATTTCAAAGGCAAATATATTTTATGAACTCGAAAGTGACACCAAATCTCATTAGATCTCAGCAGTCACAATTAGAATCTCATTAGGTTTGGAACTTCTTTGAAGTTCTAATGCATAAAGCTAATTTCTCATGGACAAAACCAAACTCCCTTTTTCACCTCTATCCCATTGAAAGTTTAGGGGGCATTCTTTCAAAAAATTATTAAGTGCCCCCTATAGCAACAAGGCGTCTTGTTAAAAACCTTATACAGATGATTGATGGTCGTGAGCAGGACCTACCCTACACAGCGCGTTAATGTTAATGAATCGTTCATCCATAATAGGCAAAACAACTGTGTCGTTCGTATTTTCTTACCTTTGGTTAAGTAAAGTAACAGTAAAATATTCTTTATTGCACCACATATGAGACAAAAGACAGAACAAATTCACAAATTATATAAAGGTAGCAACAGGCGGTCTTATCGCTATAAGCGATCTCTTCCAGACAACCTAAGGGTATCAGGAGATAAGTTGCAAAAAAAAAACAAAAACAAAACGGGTAGTGCGCGAGAAGTATTACAGATAAGAACACTAGGTACACATACGTTTTGATTGTCTGTAATAAAGGTTACCTTAAGATTACAGTTAAAGAGGTAGTATTATTATGACAGCATCTTGATTGAAAATGTTGTCATTCATTACCCATTGTTAATGTTAATGTGTGAATTCATTGAAAATGTATTCACACATTAAGACAATGTCGAGTGAGATGTTTCAGAAATGTTATCACTACTTATTGACGCGTGTAATCAAATCAAATCAAAATATGTATTTATCAAGTAGGCATGTTACAAAGGACTTATGAACGTATAATGAAAAATAAATTAAGGCTATACCGGCCCTACACCACAGATACGGGAATTTTCTTTTTTTTGGGCCAAAAAATTTTGGTCCAAAAATTTGTCTGGGCGGGACACATCTTTACAAATCAGTAGTTTGCTTATACAGTGACCACGCAACCAGCAATAAAATTTTAAACTTAATTGTTATCATTGTTAAATAAAAAAAAGTTAATCACGTTAAGTATAGTAGGTATTAAACAAAAGCTTATCATTTACTGAAACCGTAGGGTTTATCCAGCTCACGTCATATGAATCATTCTCTATTATAGGAAAATAGTAGTCTGTTCGTGATCTTTGATCATGTGTAAGACTCTATTTTCCAAAATTAACTACCCAACTGCATTTTTTTAAAGTAAGGTATTTACAAGTCAAGTTCAAGGAAAAATTCGTAACAGTAGGTTGCGTACTTACTTAAGTAAGTAATCAATATTTGATTTACAGTCATAATCTAGAATGTTCGTCATAAAAAGTCTCGTTTGACGTAAGTGTGCAAGAGTCAATGGTACTTGTAATGGTGTCTTCAACTCACCAAAACTGGTTATTAGACTTCTCGAATCACCTGTAAGATTAACATACTTTAAGCACTTATATCAAGATGTACGGCTATGTAAGTACTTCCTTATGCTTTGGATAACAGTTTACGTGAATGTTTTATGAATTGACTAAATGTTTACCAGTAGGAAGGAAATGTCTGTTACCTATTCAAATATTGATTATGCAAATAGTTACTTGCCTAGCTACAATTTTCGTGTATTTATATCTAATTGCAAATTTGCATTTGAATCATATAGCGATATAGCTTTGCTTAGTTTGAAACTACGTCGTTTCGTGTTTGTTTATGTTCAAATATATAATATAATAGAGCGCCCAGTCGATGGCAAGCAGTGGGATGGTGAAAAGTGGAAGTTTTCGTCATGACAAACAATTATTTAGAAAATAACCTATTAATATGGGAGTTCAATATTTAATGATCAGTGTACCATGAGTCAGCGGACTTTTTGCAACAGCATTTGACTATTACATGCAAACATTTTAGATACACAATGGAAACATGAAAATACGCGTTTCATCCAAAGCTGCTAATTATTATCGCGTATTTATACATAGGTCACATGATAATGAATTATCAGGTCATTTCACAAATCAAGTTATAACTAATAAATATTAAGTCAAAGATATGGTCACATTATACATACTTGTTTCATTTACCTTGCTTGAATTATCCACAGGACGATTAAGGAAGAATGCGATAAGAATGCAGTTTAAATGTGATATGAATTTGATTAGTGATAAAACGAATCTGTCTGTCAGAGAACTGTGTCTCAAGAATCATAAAAAGTAAACAAATAGATTTTTTTTAAATTACTAGAGTTTTCTATTACTGCTAAATAGTTTCAAAATACCACAAAAAACGTATTATTTTTATATATCATGACCCCTGATAACAAGATTGGTATAATCAATTGAAAGGAAATGCCGCCAGCATCCTAGGTACAATGCCTCAAGGACCTACTTTAGATTTAAGGTAGGTAGAGGTAGGTAGTTAGGTAATTTACACTTACTGTATATATTTCGAGAATAAATGATTTGAATTTGATGCTGAATTGAAAGAGATGTCATATGGGTATTACAGAAAAAGTGACTAAGAGCACCAGTGCCCAGTGTGTATACAGTAGTAAAACTGATTAAATTAACCAAACCATTTATTACTTACAAACATTTAATTAATAAAAGAAATATACACACAAAGCAGAACAAAACCGTCAAAAAATTTAGGTCAGAATGACATTTGTGAACAATTTTGCATTGATACAAACGATATAATTATTATGTTTCATACGAAAAAGAACATAGCTACTGGCGTAAGCACTTAGTGTCAATACGCAGAGCTACCAACACTGTAAAAGCTTTAAAGACTGTTGGCACTGAACAAAACGTCACGTTCCAAACACAAATATATGAAAAAGTGCTGCAATTTCAACTCTCTTATGGCGTCATTTTTTTCGGCTGATTGAGTATCTTGAGTATCTTTTATTCTATATCTATGCTTATAAATAATAAGTAAATGAATTGATTCGTGCTTTACAACTGTAGAACAAGATTTATACTTAAACGAAGTTTTAACATCAAGTTTAGGTACTCTTAAA
Organism: Lathronympha strigana; assembly: GCA_949128165.1. Taxonomy (NCBI): domain Eukaryota; kingdom Metazoa; phylum Arthropoda; class Insecta; order Lepidoptera; family Tortricidae; genus Lathronympha; species Lathronympha strigana. Next base: position 3,885,188 of record OX421907.1, on the reverse strand, counting down.
ATGTTCACTAAATATTAAAAAAACTAGAATTAAAACCAATTGGGGCATTTTATATGTTCAGTTTAATTGGGAGATAAGGCAAGCATGCGGGGAGGAGGGATATTTTTATTCCGTATATCATAAGCCCCGTTTTGCATTAAAAGTTGGGCCTGTGGTTGATGCTGTACAAATCTTCCATCGACTAATAAAACTGAGCCTTAATGTATTTTTTTAGTTTTTTGTACCTCTTTGCCGGATAAACATATGAACCTCATAATCATGTGAGTAAAAAATAAACTGCTAAACAACAAGTAATTTATATTATTCATCGGTCAGACGTGACTCCGTGCTAAGGAAAAATAAAAACATTAAAAAAATATGTGATACCGAACCCCACTCAAAGGTACTTTGTACTTTTTTGGGATTTTTCCGTCAATACGGCGAAGAGGCCGAAGAGATATAAACAAGTGGAGTATTATTAATCAACTACCTATTTAAAGATACAAACTATTTATAGATAACTTAAATTCGTTAAAAATGTTTCTTTGGTATTATTTTGCCTACCGTTCGCTTGTGTTCAACAGCCTCTCAAAGATCGACCAATACGTTTCTTAAGATTTTAGCTTAATTAAGGATGACTTACACTAAAACGGGACGGGACGGGACGGGGCGGGACGGGAAAATCTGTCAATTTCTATAGAAGCGTCACCTGACATCCGAGGGCTCCGAGCTATCACGTGATTCTTTCTATAGAAATTGACAGATTTCCCCGTCCCGTCCCACCCCGTGCTAGTGTGAGTCATCCTTTAAGTATCGTGCAGATAAATCACATGTATTCATTCGTTCTTTCATTACTCTTTTTGCAGTTAAAGTGGAGTAAAGTAATACGTAGCTGTGTGTCTATCATTCACTTTAACATTCCTGCCGATACTTAAAATATGATCTTGAAAATTGTACGATTTTCAAGTGTTGTATAGAACTTCACTAAGGGGTAAAAAGAGGGTTGAAAATTTTAACGATTTTTACGTAAAGTCGCGGGCAGTAGATTGTTATAGAAACACAGTAAGTAACATTGTTGTAAATACTTAAGTAATTACTCGCATAATACCTTATTGACACCCGACAGTGCTTTTTGCGTAGTTGCGTCACATATAATTGCTCTATGTCTATGATAATGTGAATTATCATTAAGAACTTGTTCAAAACCTGTTACCGGTCAAGTTTCCATTGGAACCTGATACTATAATCAAGCCGTTATGTCAGTGTTGTGATGCCGCGAATATTTCAATTATTGTACGATACATGTTTGAAATTCCGCAGACTTATTAATAGTTTTTGCACCCTTTGAGATTGTTCCGCCCGCATGTAGGAGTTAATCTTTTTCTCCCTCCCCCGTTCTAAGTGCGAGTTGACTATCGATACACAACCACTGAGTGCGTAGCCAAGATGACAATCGCTCACGCTCAGTCGCTAACGAAGCGCAATTGTCATTGTCACACTAATAATAAGGAAGAGTGATAGAGAGAGGTAGCTACGATAAGTTATTTAGCGTGAGCGATTGGCATCTTGGCTACGCACGCAGTTACCACACTCAAGACAACCAACTAAGCGTCTAGTCATAATTTGCAAGTTTCCCGTCCATTCTGTCGATTAATCTATTGCGAATGAACAGACGTACGTAACTTGAAATAGCTCATTTTTAAAGTATAACTGAGACATTTTTATATTATCAAAGTTAGTTCAAATATCAAATACCTATTAGCTTCAGAAATATAATATTTACATTTTATTATTATTGAATTTTCAAATGCATTATTTCCTCCTGTCTGATGTTTGTTATCCCGGCGTTCTACGACTTGTATTATTTTAAATGTGGTGACTGGCAAATAGTTCCGTTTATTATATCGACGGTCCCACCCAAGTATGTAACACTGTCGGATCTGCAAAATGACTACTTTTCAGGAGAGGCTCTCAAAGTTTTTAAACAGGTTTTTACTCCATAAAATTGTTAAATTATGGAATTGAGCTAATTTGGGAAAAGTTACAATTTTAAGATACTCTTTGAATGTGGTAAAAAAACCTGTGGAAATATCAGAAAATAGCACATCCGACATTTTTATGTGGATATTCATAAAAGATATTGTCGGAAGTGTCACATACTACTTTTTTGTACGGACATGGTTCATCTAAAATAGTCGTATGTGCCACTAACGACTATTATTACTGGACAATCTATAGGTAATCATATTGGTCGTATGTGTCATTTATGACAAAATTATTTGGATTGTTCCTTACAACTAGTGGTAAAATACGACAGTTGAATTGAATGTTATCTAAAATAACTTATTCGTACGGCGGCGCTTATTCGTACAATATTGTGAGTACTGGCACAACTGACCATGTCGTCTCACCAGCGCTCGCAACATTGCTAACCGGACGCTGTGTAAGATATGACATTCTTGGGACAGAAAATTTCGAAAATTTACAATAATAAGAATAATAGCAATATCATAATTTAATTCAATATTTATTCATTTATCCACGTTCAAGTTCTATCTTTTCACCCGATATAAGCTAGATATATTTTTACAAAGAAAATGATCGGCAAAAAATGTTTGCTTTGGTCAAAAATCAGTTGGTCAGCAAAAGTCTAACTTAAGGATGACTCACAGTCACAGTGGACTGGGCCGGGCCGTGCCCCATATATCAATTCCTATAGAAAACGTCACGTGACAGGTCGGAGCTCTCGGACGTCACGTGACACTTTCTGTAGAAATTGACAGATCAGGCGCTGCCCGGTCTACTGTGAGATATTCTTTAATCCAGAGTTCGTTTCCAAGATTTTTATAGCACAGATTTTTATTTTATAGGACTGTGAGTATGAAAGTGCTAATTAAACGTAAATTAGCTTGCCGTTTAAAGTTTGCCTCAGTTTATTCATTTGCCTGAAAGAGATACGTGGTTTATTATATTAATACAACTTTGACTGTCGCCGAGACGCTAATATGATAAATATTAATTAAGAAATTAACCTTATTAAAAGTAATACCTCTGCTAAAAACAACCACATATATTTATATATACAGTATATATCAGAACGAAAGGCAAAAAAAGAAACTCATTAATGTTTAGCTCATAAATTTGAGCATGGCACCTAATTCATCAAAAATACGACAGTTTTTAAGTTAGGTATAAAAAACAAATATCATGATTGTTTTGCATCTCCCCTGTATTATTTGTTTACAATCTTATAAATGACATCTCTTAAATTATCAACTGACGTATAGGCGTCAAACCTTGTTGATGTCTGGATTAATTTTTATCCGGTAAAACTTTTACCTAGTTACAAAGAAACAATTAACAAAGCGCTTGCGCGCTTGCTATGACTACAGCCGTTATTTAAATGATTACCTAGGTTACTTATAATATAAGGATGTTACAGATACTATTAACCGACTGCAAAAAGAAGATCCTCGAGAAATTCATTTAGTAATTTTATGCCATAAAACATGTACTTAAGCACGTACAATGCACGTCATTATTATAATGTACTCGAGTTTCCCGTCAACCAGTTTTAAGGTTTGCTCTTCGTTGTGATACATACTCCGTCCGACAGCGTCAATAGACTCTGTTATTTACATAGTGGGGTAGGTAGATATTTGCATATACATAATATACAAATTCATAATAAAATAAATGCTCTGAAATCAAAATTTTGTACAGAGCATCCAGAAATGTATTAAGCGTCTATTCAGAACGGTCGGTTGTTTTAAATTTGTAATCCTATCTATATGAAATGAAATCGATATCATATTTTAAAACTTGAATACGAGGTGTTTTCAAGTTTTAAAATATGATATCGTAAAGTCGTAGGTAGTCGTAAGGGTCGTGACTTTACGACCCTTATGACCTATGAAACAGAGCCTCACCACCATCGATATCCCATTCACATCTTTTGACAACGAGATTTGTACTAATTGTGAATTTGTCTTGATTTCAGTTGACTACGTCGACAGGTGGTTCCTGATGGGATCTCCTTGGCCAATAATAACGATATGGCTGACATACATGGCATTTGTCTTGAAAATAGGCCCCTCCTACATGTCCAAGAGGCCCGCCTACCAACTCAAAAATACTCTTCTCTTATACAACTTATTTCAAGTTGTGCTATCTGCCTACATTTTTAACTATGTAAGTATTCACATATACACATTATATTGTGTATAATGGAATTGTATACGAGTATCACATTATACCAGCATGCGTAGCCAAGATGCCAATCGCTAACGTTCAGTCGCGAACGTAAGGCAACTGTCATTTTCGCTCTAATAATGAAGAATGTGATATAGAGAGATAACTACGATACGTGCGTAGCCAAGATGCCAATCGCTCACGCTACGTATCGTGTAGCGTGAGCGATTGGCATCTTGGCTACGCACGCTGGTTATCTAATTTCTATCCAAGTCTATGAAAACTGCACTGCAATGGCATAAGCCCAGAATACGCTAGGAAGAAGAAGAAGTGATCCCAAGCCCTGGAAATCTGTGGTCCAGAGTCAAACAACGAGTTTTTTTTCGAGGACACGGGAAATAAGTCTAGGTGACACACGATTGCTATTTCTTAATGACCTATATTGTCAAGTAAAATAAGGGTGACAGCTGGTAACTACAGTTACCTCAATCATGTCAGTCGCTAAGAACTGAACTGTACCCGCATCATAAGTTTGAAGAATGATTTTGACAGACATTAAATTATGATGACGCCTACTCTCGCTGATTAGTTCTCATTGTTTCCGCTACCCAAAGGTTGTCTGGAAGAGATCGCTTTTTAGCGATAAGACCGCCTATTGTTTGGCCTCAATCTTAAATCGACTGGTTGTATTTTCTTTTTCTTTTTTTGTTAGTTAAGCTTTTCTTGTATTTAACTATCTTTTCTTGTATCTAACTTAAACTTGAGGTGTGCAATAAAGAGTATTCTATCTATCTATCTATTCTATGATAGCCTGATTTTCTCAGAGTAGTTCGAATAGGATATTAAAAAAAAAAAACTAAACTAAATCGATTTTTTACAATTTACGGTAATAAATATTGTTCTTGATTGTGAACATGACGACATATTTGTATTATGTCTGTTAAAAGCGAAACCGAAGAAAACTTATTCACGTAAAACCTTTAAATCAACAAAATGCACGGCACGTATTATTATTTCGGTAGAAACAAATGGTAATAGGTAATAAAAACATATATACTTACTTACCTATATTAAAATTTTACCCAAAAAACGTTTGTCACACATGTGTACATATTTGTGACGATTGACATGTCACAATATTTTGTTGGATTTTGTTACCTACATAATAATAAACTGACGATATATCCGTTACGCTAAAAAATCTGCTATTATAAATTATTTCCCAAGTAATAAAAATTTCTATACAAGCTGTCAGTTCAATTACTGGATTAACAGCCATATATTCGCTGTAACACCCGCATGCACCTTAACTCGCCATCCATCTCGCTCGCATAATACAGGGTGTTCTCGAGCATTTGGCTTAACTTCGTCATGTGGGTTGGTATAATTAAAAATAATATTAATAAAAATAAAAAAACAAAAAAAAACAGGAAAACAGAATTGTTGTGTGCATCACGAAATGGACCCAACTCAGTATAATAATAGCTTTAAAGCCAGTGTCCATTCGGTGATACCACGAAAGATAACACATAAAAGGACTAAAAAACATAGTAGTATAAAATATTAAAATTACAAACATTTTCCCCAACAAAAAAATAAATTGAACAATTGACACAGTTCACGAAAGAAGTCATATAATTTTTTTTGTGTATATCGTATAAACCCGTTGAACTTGTTTTTTTATTTTGTTTATTCTTATTTTTTTGTTTGTGGTCTTTTGGTTTCACTATTTTTTTTATATGGTTTCTTGTGGAACCACATATTGTTAATATTTTTTCAACTTTTGTAATTTGTTTTGAAAAAATAAGTCCTGCCGAGTTTATTTCGGTAATAATTTTCTCGGGCTATGGTGTGGAGTTAGAACCGGTAGTAGCTTTTTTTACGATCATAAGTGTATTGTAATGTGTTTAATTGAAAAATAAAAATATTTATCATTTATTTTATCATTTAAAATATTACAAAAACTAAAATAAGGAATACTTCCCATGAACGCGACCATAGCATCTGTCACACTTGCTTAGGTTATCTGTGCTTTTTTGCGCAAGCGCAACTAACGCCAGACCGCCCACGGCCCAAACCAGAGGCAAGCAATCTAAATGGCATGGTCACCCCATGGATAAACTTAAAACAGAAATCGAACACTCCAAACCAATAAGCAGATGCAGTAATATTGTGCAAGATGGTAACATTGTGAATGCGTTGCGACATAATATTAATTAGCATGACCTTACCTAGATCTTGCAAACTTAATAATACACAAAATTAAGAAATGATATGGCAATCCAAAAGAGATAAAAAAATATGGTCAGTAAGATAAGTGATAGTCTGATAGTACATATTATAAAAACTAGTCCAATTAAGGAAACAGAATGGCATAGTTAGTTTTATTAAATTCGTATTTTTTTATTAATTTTATTTTTCATACAAAATAATTACACGTTGCATCAACCGCTAATGTAAAACGGGCATTAGAATTAACTTTACTGAGTAAGTGATAACTATGACGTATCAATGTCGTGTCTAATACTTATACTGCGTTTACACACTTGCAATTACCATATGAGATAAAATTAAATTATTGAAAATCTTCTAAATGGAGCTAATTAGAATACCAGTGTCTTAGATAAATTAACCTAATATAAGCTACCTAATACCTAATATAATCTATACCAGTTTGTGTTATTTTTGTTGTTTTGAGGTGCAATAAAGAGTTATTGTATTGTATTGTATTGTATTGTATAAGCTACATATTGCGTCGTTAAAGTTAAATCGATTGCTCAAAAACAATGAGTTTATACAGTCGCTAGCGATTATCAAGTTCTCATTGTCACCGGAAACATGGATAACCGGAAGCACTGCGCATCGGCCTTAAAATGTACAACCCACACAGTCAATATTTCTATTGTAAAACCGCAATATTACGACAATGGAAACCGGTTCTGTATGTTTCGGTATGGCGATACCGGAAGTTCCTTATTGGTAATCAAAGTCATGTATGAAACAAAGTCACCATAGAAGCAACTGGATATTTTGGAAACATTTATTCTAGTGCCAAGTCTTTCATTAATCTTTATATTATGACGAGAAACTAATATTTATTATACAGGGTATAACAGAAATGCTGGTGATCTGTCTAAAAAGTGACCGTGTAATCATCAATAAAAATAAAACTTGTTTTTTTTTCATCACTTACAGTAAATAACGTTAATCTGAATAAGTCTAGTATGCAACAATAGCTTATTATTCACTCAAACCGTGGGGTTAATCCTGCTCACGTTTTATGAATCACTCTGTATGCGACAACTTTTTCTGTAACTTATTCATAAAAAAGAGCTCATCACAATATTCTAGTATTATAAGTATTCTAGTATGCAAATATAATATCAGAAAGATCACAGCTTTTTTCTCCGTGTTCGTTTTTTTCTTCTGTTTGCCTCTTCGTCGTAATTATGTGCAAGAAAGAGAGACAGATAACAAAATGTCTATCCTATTTCACGTGGTCCAACACGCGAAGTAGCCGGTTTTCTAACCATTCTCACGTTTTCCGGTGCGTGGTCCAAACACAAGGTTCTGTCGTCACTAGTAGGAAATAAAACCGGTTTATGTACTAATTTAAATCAATAAGGTCAGTAAGAATAATTTGGAGTAAGTTGGATATTATTCTTATGTTAATAATGTTATATCGCCATTTTGCTAAAAAAATTCCATAACATATAACCATTTGAAGATAGTAGCTGCCTACCTACGTCATACAGACGTAGTTCCATTTTTTATTGCTTGATTTATAACATTATGGACTAGAATAAATTAAATATTTGAAAACACATTACAAAATTATAACGTCGCCTTAACCTTTCCATGACCGGGTATAAAAAATTGCCAATTTAAATTTAAGTCTGACAAAAACAGAGAGTCAAATATCATTGCGTATAGGACACAGGAAGCCTGGAGGTTTAAAATATAGGTTGCAATGAAGATCTAAAGTGTATAGAGTAATTGGATTCGTCGGATTTTCCATACATTTCGGATCCGAATTGTATAAATAGAGTAAGGATTGTGATGTGGGACAATGATATATACAGGTTGGCAAAATAAGAGGTACACATTTTATTTTAAAAATTTACTCTATGTAACTTTAAAATTAGAAAGCTTTTTTTAAAACACAATATTGAAGGATAGAAATTTTAAACGAAACACAATTTCACAAGAAATAAACTCCAAAGCCAAATCACTGTTAGCCTCGAGTATCAAAAATACGGCTAATTTTGATAAGATTTTGCCTTTGTAGTTTTTTTTTTGGAATATGTAAAGAGCCGTATCTTTGTGACCATCCGATAAATTAAGGGTACTTTAAAACTGGTTTCTGAGACAAAGCTGATTAAATAATGCCGAAACAATGGGAAAATTTACAAAAAATGATCACGTTTCCCACTGTACTGTAAGTAGAGATTTGCTAAACATTTAGTAAACTTATTGTTTCGTGTGAAATTGCTATCCCTCATTGACATAATTTTTAACAAATACTTTATCATTTTAAAATTAGATTGAGTAAAATTAAAAAAAATCTTACCTTATATTTGGTCAACCTGTATAACAAGATACGTCGAGTGATCGGCATCACCCTAGTTGTCATTTTGAATGCTAAGTCGTTGGCGATAGAGGTGACTGTAGAGCGTCAGCTATTGGGCAAGAAAACGTCGAGCACTACTATATTTACCTTATATATACCTAATAGCGGGCCATATACGTATGTTCAGGCATACATAGAAATTAGTCTGGCGGATGCCCGGCGGACATTCATGGATATCTGACGGATTGCCCAATCGTATACAATGGCCATTGCCATTGACGAACATTTATAAATAAAAATAAAATACGTAGAAAAAATCGGTAACTCCACCTTTCTCTCAGGTCGGTCCTTGTGTCTGAGGATCGTCGTCAGCATCATTGTTGCATTGGAGCGAATGATGTGTCGCCATCGTTTTCTGTCCTGGGGCCTTAACATGATCGCCTATCTCGATTCAGTTTAGGTACTTAACTGTGCTCAGGGGCCTTACCTAGACGTCTTAACGCGACTCAGTTTAGGTTCTTAACTGTGCTCAGTTGTATGGCAGTGAGTCAGTTTAAGTCCTAACCTGAATCGCGTTAAGACGTCACGGTAAGGGGACTGTTGTATGGCAGCGACCCAGTTAAGGTCCTAAACTGAATCGCGTTAGGCTATCGTGGCCCCCCTGTGCTTTTCTTACGACCGCTCCATCACAATTTCTGATAAATTTTATGAACAAATAATTGCCTTTACTAGAAATTGAACCACCATCAGGTACCCTGATGCTTCTTAAGTACGATCGACTTACCTATGAGGCCTTACCTAGTTTATTTTATAATATCTATAATTATATTCCTTTTTTTTACAGGGCGTGAACATTATAAGAAATTGGGGCTTGGTGAGCTCAAGTTGTGCCTGCGAAAGAAATGATTCACAACAATATGTAAGTTCTTAATTTTTTCTTGTATTGTTTTCTTATTTGGGCATTTTCACATAAAAGTGAATTGAATTATTTAAAATTATGGCTAGTTTTGGTTTTTTTTATAACCAGAACCACGGGTACCTACTATTGAAAATAAAATAAAAAAAGTGTTCCCTTTTTTTGGTCGTAACGCACTTTATCATATCATTTCGTATGGGGCCGTTCGAACCTGAAACTTTTTTTGTATGGAGAATTGCGGACCCATTTTCTTCAAAATCGTACACTTCTTTCTAAAACCCTCATTTGAATGCCTATATTATAATTAACGGCGGCCATATTTGATTCAGCAGAGGGATAGGTTACAATATAGTAACCACAATGTTCCCTTGAGTAAATTTATACTAAGTAATTCTAAGTACTAGAGGCAGTTATAATATTGCTACTAAGTCACAATATTCACAATAGTTACTCAAGTTTCACAATAGCACATAGGTTTAGGGATGACTCACTAAAACGGGACGGGACGGGGCGGGACGGGACGATCTGTCGATTTCTATAGAAAAAATCACGTGATAGCTCGGAGGCCTCGAAGGTAATGTGACGTTTTCTATAGAAATTGACAGATTGGTCCGGTCCGGTCCCGTCCTGGCCCTTTCTAGTGCGAGTCATCCTTTATGTCGCTTTTTTAAATGTACGATGAAAGTACAGATAATATTTTTTTCTAACATTGTATTCAGTTTTGAACTTTTCAAGATTTCCGATGTTTTTGTTAAAATCCGATTTCCTCCTATTGTGGGGTTTAACAAATAACATGAAAATACGGACGGTTAGCATATGTAGACAAAGTTGCGACGTGGAATAATTTCATTTCATTTATAAAACCCGGGCTGAATTAATTCCAATGCCCAAAGTTACCCTCTATGTCTAAAGTCTTCTTCCAAGCGAGGGAGGCTGGGGTCCATTTTGGTAATTAATCCGAGATTTTCCGTAGACGCTAGTTTTACCAAAGCGACTACCATCTGACCTTTCAGGCCTTATTGGGATTAGTTCGGTTTCCTCTAGATGTTTTTCTTCACCATAAAGGATGACTCACACTAGGACGGGACGGGACGGGACGGGACGGGGCTTTTTTTAGTATGGAAGGCGTCACGTGTTCACAGAGCCCAAAACTCTGACAGATCGGAAGCATCGGAAGGCCCCGTCCAGCGCCGGCCACGCTTTTTTGGTATGAAATTTGATCGGATCGGAGAGCACGGAAACAATAAGCTAAAATAAGTAAGTTACCAAATGTCATAAACTTGTATGTGAAATATGAGGGCGCAGCTGCTTTCTGCTTAGTCGGTTTATATTACTTGGGACAAGGAGGAGTTACTTACAAAGACTGTCAATTTCTAAATAAAGTCGCCTTTCTCGTGATGATTGCTGGAATGAAATTATTTAAAGCGTTATAAATCAATTTAATTAAAATATATTTACAGCATGGAAATGCTATAGATAAATTATTCTTAAGAAAGAGTTGATTTTGATCGTATGTAAAATATTATAAATAACTTTTACCTACGATATCCAAGGCAACGTGATCTAATTGAATGCAATAATATATTTACAACTTGTAATACCAAATTTAATCTTCCGTGACCCATACTGACATGAATATGGAAAAAAACGGTTGAATCTCTCGTATTTTAATCACAATTGGCGTGACATGTTTCGACTGCTTCAGGCAGTAAACATCGGATAGGGTGATGTCACCTTCGCAGCACAGCCAGCACCCGTTTAGAGAAAGTCAGGAAGTGTTAAAAATATTTATTGTATATAATTATACGCCTATGCTACACAGTGTTAGGCTAAGTCACCATACAAAATATCAAGGTGATATTAAAGTAGAAAATAAACTCAAGATCTGTACGGCCGGTTGGTTTATCAGAGTATTATACAATATTGGATTATGTATTAACAAATACAAACAAAACATACAAAATCATTTATACGTATACCATTAACGTATTAACGGTTTCCCGCAGAACGTCTTAAATATTACGGTTAACAGTCTTCATTATTTACTATTCTGCTACTGATTGGAACTTTTGTCACTACATACGGCTCGAGTGTCTCAGAATATACGTCAAAAAGAGGTATATTGCTAAATGTCATAAATTTTTGTGTGAAATACGGGCGTAAAGATAATATTTTATTTAGTCGGGTTAATCAAGCACGTGGTATTGCTGTTATAAAAAAATAATTAATAATAGATATAATGAGCACAGGTTTTTAAAATCAAGTGCTGGTATTTGCACATGGTACATACTATTAATAATTACGTTTTTTTAAATCGCTTAGGTAGGAAGAAAAAAGTTTTTTGTAATTTCATACATGCCAAAAACCGCTTTAACTGTATATGTATATGTAAGTATAAAAGCTATCGTGCCATTTGTGTACTGCCACTGTACTCCATACGAATATAATAAATGCTAAAGTAACTCTCTGTCTGTCTGTTACCTCTACACGCTAATATCGCTGAACGGATCAAGATGGAATTAGTAGGTATGGGGATTGTTTTACTCCTAGAAAAGGACATAGGGCAGTTTTTGTTCAACTTCTACGGAAACGTAGTCGCGAGCAAAAAATAGCAACATATATATAAGCGTTCACTATAGTCGCAATTAGGTATTTCGAAGTATGGTGCGATTCGACATGCGCCCTTGTAATAATACAAAAAGTGTGGTGTTTCATCAGATTTATTTATTTCTAATAGAAAATTACATTTATGCACAAAAGAATACCTACTCGTACATGCTTGCCTGATAGCAGTTATTTTGCCTTAATGTAGGTAAGGAACTTTTTGACATTTTGCGGTATAGTTTGATCACATAACTTTGATCGCAAAATATGACGAATTCATAAAATGTTCTTCAAGGTATGGAAGTACGTAAAGCTTCTATTGAAGTAACATAATATTTACAGCGTGCGAACTAATTTTGACAGAAAACGCCATAACACCTAAAGATGTTGCTGGCGTGGTAGGCAAGACCATAGAGGTATGATTGCGCGGTAACGCTATTACATATTAGTTCTGTAGGCACGACAGCACACGCCATTTTTAGGTTTTTGGCGTTTAAAGGGTGAACCTTTTCGCTGCCACGGTAAATAGATAATAAAGTACGTCAAGCTCCCGGCAGAACCACCTCGCTATTAATGAAAATAGAAGCATCAGAATGTATATAAAGTATACAAGTATCTACATAATTCTTTGACCATCTGTAACAAATCTACATGCCTTGGGGTCCTTGTAAACCTTGTTGTAAAGAAGTCTTGAGTCTTGAAGAAAACTACTATAATTTATTTCATACCACACATACTATTTACACATAAATGCAATCAAATAACTTTACATCAATTTAACATGTATAATGTAGAACTGATGTATATGTGAAGTGTAAGAAGTATATGTGGTAAGAAAGATAATAAATTTCTTACAAATGGTCGTAGAAATATATATATATATATATATATATATATATATATATATATATATATATATATATACACTATAGATACATTCTGATGCGTCTATTTTCATTAAAGACGAGGTGGTCCAGCCGGGGATCATGACATTATAAAGTGCCACCATCACCAAGTAACAAAATAATCATAGCTAAACGTATATTTGATATGAAGTCATGGCGTGTGAGGCACGAAATGTAGGGATAGGTGAAATAGTCGTATTTTTATAGGTACCGTAAACTAGGACTACTTTGACTTTTGTGGTCAACAATTCACTTAGGTATATAATGTATAAAAGAACCGGATTTTTGAGCACAGGTTTTAGAGTTTTATAATTTTAACAGAAAAACATGATAAATTAATGAATAGCTTCATGGATTAATCATACTATTATATTTCTAATGCTCATGCTATTGCACGAGAAATTACTAGTTGTTGGATTAAAAATCGATGAACGCACCATTTCAAGTAACCTGAGTTTTCCGGTACCTATACATCACTTGCATTTGGAAATCAAACAACAGCTAATTTCAGTTTATTGGTAGGAATAAATACTTCTAAGACTTAGGTGCTAAAAATTCTTAGTAAAAAGGTTGAATACGTATTTAACAAGAGTATAGGTACAAAATCTTCAGATACAATCCTTCAGGTTGCCGCATGCCAAGTTCTTGATGCAGAACTGTAGCTTGGAGTCCCTTATTGTCCATGGTATATGAAATTAAAAAACAATAATAAAAAAAAGGTTAAATCGCTGCCTATTCATATTTCAACTGTAAAAACCTTTGTGACAGAATGACCCGACTAAATTCATGATTATAGGTCAACGGGAGTTACGGGAGGTATCCTATAGGTACATTTTGATTCTCTAAACAAATGTATGGGAATGTATCGATGTCCGTATCCTCTGATTGCGATGATGTAGAGGCAGCGGGGTGTCACTAAGCGTTCTACGGTACCACCAATAGGTAGTGCCTTACTAGTAAGTACTAGGGCAGCCCTAACTATAATGGGTCTAGGCGGACAGACGGACGGATGGACGGTCGGATAGATGGAAAGATGGAAAGGCGTACAACAAAATATAAGGGTTCCGTTCTTTTCCTTTTTACGGAACCATTAAAACAAAACCTTCACTACACACATACAATACAAACTTTCAACCGTGTTCTTATCTTATCTTACTTAAGGTCAGGGGGCCCTAGCGGAGATACTTCGACCCATTGAGATCGATCCACATCCACCCGTGAGCTCCATCTCTATGTGTGGGAACATGGAGCTCAGGGGTAGTGCTCTGAATTCCTTTGGCTCCAGGTATCCTGCAACAGGGTCAAACACAAAACGATGACGAAAGTTTGATTTTCTTATTGAACCTTTAGCCACATTAAAAAGTACTCCTTTTCTTTTGAACTGTATGATTAAAATCATGTCTACATGTCTAAAAGCTGTTAACTGTTGGCTACGGGAAAGATGGGCTCTAAAGTTCAGCTGAACACACACTTTGTCTTTCTTGTTGTCAAACGAAAGATTTTCTAATGAGGCAGCTAGAAAATGCACAACAATTGGAGAAATGTCATAAAATGTGTGCACTTTCTCTCACTACCAACTGATAGAGAATTAATTATCCAAATGTATGATGCGACAGTGATATGTTAAAGAAAAACCGGCCTAGTGTGTATCGGGCCACGTATAAATACAATACAATGAAAAAGTTGTGCAAGCAAAAAGGCGTAAGTGTCTTTATAATATTTAGGCACTTATGTCCTTTTGTAATAACGTTTTACATCCTATCTTCCAGATTTATTCAAAAAAAAATTGAGCTCGCGTTCAAAAAAAGTAAGAGGGGGACTCTTTTTCAGACTTTCAGAGCAATTATTTCCGAAAATATTAGATTAATAATAGTTATAAAAACATCTAAATTATTTTCAAAGGCCTATCCGATGATGTGCCAAAAACCCCCCTAAGCATATTTCTGTTCGCAACTTATAGGTAAAACTAAGTAGCGGCATACAAAATACACTTTCAGCTATAATATCTGTATCATATGCTTTATAATTACTGAGTGAAACAGCTGTGACAAACGGACGAACGGACAGACGGACTGGACGAAACTAAAAGGGTTCCGTTTTACCCATTTTGGCTACGAAGCCCTAACAATGACTATACAAGTTAAAAACTATTTTTGCATGACAACGCAATTTTGACTCACATCTATATATTACGATTTATTATATAAAACTAGGTTTAGCAAAGGACTAAAAGTTTTTAAAATAATTCTAAATCATTTAACTTAGTATGTTATCAAAAACATTGACTGAGTGGTATGTTGCGGAGTAGGAGTAAATAAGTATAAGGATTAGCTATGCCACTGATCTGCTGAAAAATTTGTTTTAGAGTGTGCAAATCCGCCCAGCCTGCAGACAGAAGAAAGGCAGATAGACAGACACACAGGTGAACAGATGGACAGACGAACAGACAGACGGACGGACGGATTGATAGGCGAACAGACGGACAGACAGACGGACAGACCGACGGACGGACGGACAACAAAGTGATTCTATTAGGGTTCTGTTTTTCAATAATAATAATAAATCGTAGAATATTTAGAAATAAAGTCACTTGGTTTATAAGGTATTCCGTTGAATTGAGAACCTGTTTCAGTATTAGATGTCGCCCAAGAATGAGTACTACACTACTATTATGAACTTATTGCACTTCATTAAAAAAACATATAAGTTAAATATCCCTGTTTTATATTTTTAGATGTAATGTTCGAAAATCCTGACTACTTAAAAATACTTTTATGTATTTTAATAAACTTAGGTACCTACTTATTAAAATACAAGAAAATTAAACTTCTTACAAGGTGGTCAGTTGCCCATTGTTGTAAACTTAGAACGCAGCCCATTTTTGAAAATAATAGTTTCACGAAAGGGAGTCTAAATCAGCGTTTATACAGGCTGATTCATAAGATGTGAGTAGGATTTCTACTACTATTATAAAGCGTACTTCGTAATCAACTTTAGTTTTCTGACAAGCTTTGTTCTTCAAATATTACACTCCGGAAACAAGCGTTCTGTTATTTTCTTTTAACGGAACCCTAAAAAACCTCCATTACACACATACTTACAATAAAAACTTTCTCGGTTTTAGTAAGAAGTCTATATATACATGGGCACCATTGTAAATCTCTCCCTCATAGGCAGGAGCTGTCACTAAGCGTGTTACGTTATTACTTAGTAAGGCAGACTCTTACTATAAAAGGCCTTGACAGACAGACAGACGAATCGACGAACGAACTACAAAGTGATTCTATAAGGGTCCTGTTTTTTTTTCCTTTAGTGGGAACCCTAAAAACAAAACTTTCACTACGCACTTACAATACAATCTTTCAACCGTTTCATTAAACCCTGATATTACTTGTCTTGTTTTTTTCTATATATGTATACGTCACAGTAAGATTGTGAAAACCACTAAATTGTATATATAATTTTCATCGTGAAATAAATGAACTTAACTTAACTTAACCGGCTTATAATCTAACTAGGGAGATTCTAATGTATGGGAAAATTGTGAACTGTGTCGAATCGTTCTATAGATGATTAGACCACCGGTTGGCGTAGTTGGTGGTGATCCTGCCTGCTATGCCGATGGTCCTGGGTTCGAATCTCGGTAAGGGGGTTCCGAGGAATTGTTCGGATTAATCCCTGCCGCTTCTTTCCGCCATCGCCCTACGCGACAATATTTCCACTCTCACCATTTAGATGGTTGGCAGTCCTCAACTGTGCGCTTTTCCCGGAACTTCCTACCTCGCACAGCTAAACTGTGGAACGAACCGTCGCCAGCGGTGTTTCCGGACCGATACGACCTTCAAACCTTCAAGAAAAGAGCGTACTCCCACCTTAAAGGCCGGCAACGCACTTGCGACACCTCTGGTGTTGCGGGTGTCCATGGACGACGTTAATCGCTTACCATCAGGCGATTCGTTTGCTCGTTTGCCACCTATAGCATAAAAAAGGGCATTTATTTGTGTGATGAACACAGATATTTGTTTCTGAGTCATGGATGTCTTCTATGTATTTGTATATTATATATATCGTTGTCTGAGTACCCGTAACACGAGATATTTTGAAGGCAATTACGCCTTTTTGCTTGCACAATTTTACTATAATATTTATCAACCCATAATTATGTGTACTTAATTTCAAAAAGTGCAAATGACGGACTTAATATCTTGAGGCACTCTCTACCAGTCAAACAGAAACATGTCTTTGGTACACGATCATAAACATTGACAATGAATTCTTAGACACAAACCAAAAATAATATATTGTTCTATTAATTGTACAGTCAACTACTAAGATATGAATACAGCCATAGTGCCAGAAATATGTATACAGGACTTTATTGCCTGAACATTAAGGTGTTACCCGCCTGTAAGGGTGCCGCGTAAAAATTGCGATGTCCATAGAAGAGATATAACCATACCAAACCTTTTTTAAGAAGCACTTGCAAAAAAGTGTTTGCTGTCCAAATCTTCAATACAATATGGAAAGAGCCATAGCCTCTTAAACTTCCACGTATCCTAGTCGAACTGTGACATTAACCATCTTCGTTTACTTGTATTGATTACAATGACCAAATATCTTTTTTGACGATACCAAAATGCCCGAGCTCTCCATCCTAAAATAGAGGGAGCTGGTTTTGAACGAATCTTCAGTAGTCAAAAACCTGCGAATAATACTTTTTTTTAATAATTACTTATCTTTAAAATTATACTTTCGGGAAATATTGCTTAGGTACGCTCTTGCTACTCCCTCGTCAGAAAAATTGTAACACTTCGTTACCAAGCCCCTTAATTCGCGGGCTCTAATGTAGGCAGGGTGAGGGAAGGAGGTACTTATTTATTATGTATCAAAGTACATGATAGCCCGCGAATTACCGGGCATGGTAGACGAAGCATTAATCCTTCCTCCACTTTTAAAGTCAGTTGTAAGTAGGTACCTAAATAAATATTTCACAAACATGCTCAGAAAGTCAGTCTCATTTCATTCCCAAATAAAAGACGTAAAGTATCTAAGTAATCATTTAACCACCTCTAGCAGGGCGCGGACGCAGCGGATAATAATGGATTTTGTAGGGTTAATTCCACTCCTAGTGGAAAAAAAAACCTCCTGGCC
Source organism: Lathronympha strigana (assembly GCA_949128165.1). Lineage (NCBI taxonomy): Eukaryota > Metazoa > Arthropoda > Insecta > Lepidoptera > Tortricidae > Lathronympha > Lathronympha strigana. The sequence goes on along the minus strand of OX421907.1, from coordinate 3,866,872 downwards.
CCGGAGGCCCCGCCCCGCAGGCCGCGCCTGGACGTAAATGTTCGAAAAAAGCACTATAGATAAGGTGCCGTGGCGGAAACAAGGGTTGCCTCGCCCCAGCAACCACCTCGTCAGTCAATCCCTTACTTTCTCGTCTCGCCAATAATGTACCCTCATCACAAATACTCATCAAATGTATCCTCATCATCATTTCACCCTCGTCACAAAAGCTAATCGGCTCAGTATAGTTTTGTATGTATCTATGATGTTGCAGTAGAATACACTACACAACAAACCCACATAATTAATAATTATATAGTGTTTTGTATTTAAATATTGCTTATGATGATACCTAATATCTATATTTTACCTGAAGCAGCAAACAGACTGACTATTTTTCTTGGAATGAAGCGCCGAGCGATAATGTACATAAGACAAACTCCACAAGTATATTCCGACGCATATTACTATTACACACGATGCAGGAACATAAAAATATAATGTATTATTATGTATTAATAGTTTAATAGCAATCGCTAAGATTAAATATTATTAAAACGGTGAAGCAAAAAACATTGACATTTAAAGTCGATGACAGCTAGCAAACCTGCATAACATCGATGCGCGCGCAAGAGCGCGAGGCTTGACAAAAGTGACATTTGAAAAAATCGTCTAGCCCGGATAGCCCGGACACCTCGGATAGGCCCGTCCCGTGTCGGTGGGTAATCGGTGACAGCTTAGAAAGATCGGAAGCCCCGTCCCGTCCCGCCCCGTCCCGTCCCGTCCCGTCCCGTGCTAGTGTGAGTCATCCTTAAAGCGCTAAAAAATATCAAATGATATTTCGTAAATATATTCCGAAAAACACATTGGTGTGGGCCGGGGTTCGCAATCTACGGATTAAAAGTCGTACGTTTTTACCCCTGCGGGCCTAAGATGGTTACCCATAAGTTGATAAACTGACAAGTTGCACGGATAGCGCGACGGTGACAGCTGCCAAATGCAAGGACATTTTGACAGAACTGTTTAAAATTATCAGAAATTGTCAGAACGTGCCGACAAACTATCGTCTTATCCAGCAATTATCAGGATATCAGCTTGGCATCTTATTATATACTGGGCGTATTCTGGGCTAAATTAACCCCCACTTAACAGTATTATTTCTAAATTTTCAGATATTACGCGGCGCCTACGTATACTTCTTGGCAAAAGTATCAGAACTTCTTGACACCGTCATCTTCGTACTGCGAAAGAAGACGAACCAAGTTACCTTTCTCCATGTCTACCATCACTCCCTGATGATGCTCAGTACATGGGCAGCTCTGAAGTACAATCCCACGGATTCTGTAGTATTCTTGGGGACATTGAACTCTCTCGTACATGTGGTCATGTACGGATACTATGGGCTGTCAGCGTACCCTAGCTTGGCGAAGTATCTGTGGTGGAAGAAATATATTACGTCTTTTCAGCTGGTGAGTTTATTATGTTATATTATTTCGTAGATAACAATAAAATTAAGAATGGAAACTGTGTGGTCGCTTGCCATGTATGGTCAATGTAGCTAATTCTGTCAAATGCTTGCCTGCGTTGAATATGAGGTGGATAGCCTGCTGTTTATCGACTGAGTCGGCAGCTGCGTCCAGTCAAGTGCACAAATATGGTTCGACATCGACATAATCGACTCATAAATATGGTACTACGCAATTGTTAAGCACGAATCAAATCATTTATTAAATGAAATAAATGTTTTGATTCATGTTTTTTTGTTTTTTAAGTAGTCACACTACTATATTATATAAATTATAAATTGAAAGAGATTTCCCAGCCCTGCTCACCGGGGACCTTGGTCACTTTATGAAGTCTCGTTCAATTTATAATGGTACTGCGCTCTTATTACACCGGCATAAGGTGCTATGGGACATATTTTTGAGTAAGATGTGCACCACCGTATTTTTACACTTGACGTACTGCCGCCTTACCATGACGTCTTAACGCGATTCAGTTGTCGACCTAAACTGAGTCGCTTCCATACAACTGAGCCTAACAGGGGCCATACCATGACGTCTTAACACGATTCAGTTTAGGTACAATTTAGGCTCAGTTGTATGGAAGCCACTCAGTTTAGGTCGTCAACTGAATCGCGTTAAGACGTCATGGTAAGGCCCCCTAAACTGAATCGCGTTAAGACGTCATGGTAAGGCCCCCTAAACTGAATCGCGATAAGACGTCATGGTAAGGCCCGTGTGCTTATATTCAACGCAGGCGTGGAGGCGGGCATTATACAAAATAGTTTATTTAGCGAGTATAAAATGCAATTGCGATTTGTAGGTTCTTTATTTTCACATAATTAGTTCTGTAGGATTTTCTTAAATACATAAAGATATTTACGAATTGTAACAAGAGAGCATCAGAATAATTATGTACATGATTATGTATATGACGAATTAGGCCAGTGCCACAGTTTACTTGAGAAATGTATTTTTAGACCCTCTGGTAGTGCAAGAGCCAAATTATTGATGCACGGGGCCTCTTAGACTGATACTAGTGTGAGGCTATGAACACCCACGCTTATTGCTGCATCATTGACAAACAAATTGGCACGAAGACATTATAACACAAAATAGGTATCTGCAAACAATTTTGTTGGCGGGATCCTCCAACTCCCGCAATGTAAGATAACAGGCCGGTATACTTTATTGGAGCAACTAACTAGAATCCTGTTAGTTGTTAGCATTCTACGGAAGATAATTTAAATTCGAATGGAATGTAGGATTTCAGTTTCTGTTTTTGTATTTCGATTTTCAATAAAGTAAATCCGAGGGTTGTTTAGCGATTTTTGCTCGAAGAGGTAAATACAAGAGGCTTTTCGGTAGTCAAAATGATATCAAATCAGTACCTATGTAAGTTATACAAATGTGTAGAAAAATGAGTCGTCTAAGGAATAAATGAAACACTTTTTTTCACATTCATATATTTTATTTCGAAAACATGTAGTTTAGGCTCGAGCAAATTAAAAAATAAAATTAAAACTTTAGCAGAAACACTTGGGTATGTATAAAAAATATTTCATAAAAATGAAGATGCAAAAAAATAATATCGTACGAATCAACCACTTCGCAAAACAAGCAAATAAGAATTGTGTTTTTGGACAAGTAAATAGTAATATATATTTATCAAAACTATCTTAGAAATAGCAATTTATATGCTTTATTTCATTATTAACGATTTTCACTTTCAAATCGTGATCGGCCTTCTAACTGGCCATTTGTAATTTAGATCGAATTTCGCAACACATGTTTCGATCTACTATTAGGATCATCGAGGACTAGCCAAGGCTTGATGGCAACTGAAATTCGACCTTGATGACATGAGTTAAAAGTTGACCGTGATAAATATCTTTGCATACCCACATCTCATTAGCCCACTATAATGCGTTCAAAAACCGCATACGAGTATACATAAGACCCCCATAATAATAATAATAAAAAATTGTTTCAACAAATTTCTTATCTGTGTAAATGTTATTATAGCTTATGCATATAATTTTTAATGAAAATAAATGTCATAATTTAATTTATTTTATCGGATTCTATAGTTAATATTATGTTTTCACATTTCCAACAGCTTTGACAAACAATGAAATTTTATTTGACCTCTATTCTAATATCAGTCGAGATGACGGTTAGTTCTAAACGAAGTCAATAGCAAAAAATGTCGCACGCAAGTCGCACGTTATTTGATATCAAACGATATGAAAATTGGGGCCAATCCTAGTTTGTCTCTGAAATAAAAAAAATATAAATGTCAAAAACTGAATGTAAGAAAAGTTTTCATTTATAAAAGTCTTAATGGCGGTCGATATATATACATATATGCGCATTATGCGCTTTGAACGCATCATGGAGAGCCCATGATGTGTGTATATAAAGCAGTGTATGTAATTGAAAATATTCATTATATACAATCACATAAACTAATATCACTTTTCTGTATTTATTTACTTATTTATTTGTTTGTTTCAGATTCAATTTGGACTTATATCTATCCAAGTTAGCCTTAGCGCCTTAGTATCAACTTGCAAGACATCTTACGTTCTACTTTTCACAATTTTCTTCAACTTAGGACTAATGGTTTACCTTTTCCGTGATTTCTACATTAAGGCATACAGTGACAAAAAAGGGAATGTTAGTAGAGTTAAGAAAACGGACGTAGTTAAAGACAAAAATGGTTCAAAAGGTTATATTACATCGATAATTAAGAATTATGGTACAAAAGACAAGGTTAAAGGCATGTGATATAGTAATTGATTGTAAGTTAGTTAAATATTTATTATAATGAGTTATGGAATAAATTGTGATACAATTTTTTAAACGTTTTTCATTTTTCATTTATCATTTGTCAATTCAAATGAATTCATTAGGTTTTCATGTCTGCTAAGCTGTAAAGGTAATAAAAAGCCTGTGGCCGGCAGCGCTGGGCGTTTGCCGCTAAAACATGAGTTTGGTGGTTCGATTCCAGCCCTGGGCATTGGAGGTGTTAGTTTTTTTTCTGTAGTATATGATATCTCCTTAAATTTATAATGTTTCTACCTCGTTTAAAGGGTTGCGTACCCAAAGGTTATTAACGGATCCTATTACTTAAACTCCACTGTCCGTCTGTCCGTCCGTCACGCTGTATTTCATGAACCGTTATAGTTAGACAGTTGACATTTTCACATGATGTATTTTTGTTGCCGATTTAACAATAAATACTAAAATAAACAGAATAAAATAACAATAACCTGGGGCAGCGGTTGCGCGACAGAGGTGGTGATCCCCGATCCGGCTCCTACCTTGTTCAACAAATATCGCTTGCCATCCAGCGCGGCAATGCCGCGAGCATTTTTGGCACGTTTGGGCAGGGTGAGAGCCGGACCGAGGTATAGTTAGTTTAAGTCTATTTGTAATTTTTATTATAAGACCTATTATGTACAAAAAAAAAAAAAAAAAAAAAAAAAAAAACAATTGACGAAAAGTCAAGTGGAACTCGTAAAGGTAGCCATATGGGATGATGAAAATAATCCAATATACATTAGAAATAGTAATTAAAGCAATATTTTTATCATTCACTTAAGTGATATTCGTTGGCTACTTTTAAACAAAATTCTTGTTATTTGACTTTTTTTAATGTTATAAAACGTACTTCTTTTGTTTTAAGCCGAGCCTTATTTATGGTTCGAGCTGACATTATAATATTAAATAGTTTTAACGATATATATTATAGGTACCTATATATATATAATTTCGGCTCATGCATAATACCCATACAAAACGATTCGGAAGATTCTCACAAATTCGACGAGACTTCTGAGGGATCGGATTTCGTGGTTGGTATAATGTTCAATTGTCACTTGTAACTCAGTTTATTTTCACACAAATGAATGCAAATAATTTATAAACAAATAGGAAATAGCCAGGTATTTCCTTTATAGCTGAATCGATAAGGCTAACATATATGTAAATTAGTACATGACTATAAATATGTCGGCATTGAATATTGCGAGACAAACAGAATAAATACACAGCTTTATGACCTAGTGAGCCCATATAAAACGAGGCATTTTCGATACATAGCGGGAACCCATGTTATCGGCTTTAGCCATATACGTTCGGGCAATTTGATCTCCATAGTGGGTTTGTCCACCAGGCATCTGCCAGACAAATTTCCCATACATTGATTGGCAGATCTGTGGGATATGCCCGAATGCATACATATGGCTAGCGAAACGAGATTTTATTGCTTTGCGTTGAATGAGTTTTAGCTTCGTGGGGAATTATTGAAACATTGGTTTACAAATGGTAATAGTATCTAGATTTAATAGTCAATAGCCAATTATCATTATCATTTATTCTATAGACATACAATAATGCACTAAACAAGTCTTAAAAGTAAAGCAATATTTACAAGCACAGATTTAAGCTATGTTCTTACTATCTAGGTATAATACGTAAAATATCATTTATAAGCCAGACTAGAAAACAATGTCATAATAATCACTGAGATTGTACAATTCATTTGCTGTTAAAATGCTTTTGAGTTTTGATTTATATTTATTGTCATTTATTTTGGTAATTGACTCAGGTAAATGGTTATATAATACAATGTTCTGATGTATGAAGCTTTTTTTGGTTTTCGCTAAGCGTACTTTTGGAACATGAAGCTTATGTTTATTCCTTGTGGGATAATTGTGAATATCACAATTTCTAACACAACCTCCTAGGTTTTTTCGGGCATACAACAAGTTCCTGTAGACGAACAGTGAGTAATATGTCATTATACCAGTATCTCTGAATACGTTTCGACAATATAATAAGATTTTATAATAATATGTATAAAGATTTAAGGATGATTCACGGTAGACTGGGCGGGGACGGGCCGGGCCGAGATGTATCAATTTCTATAGAAAGTTGTCACGTGATAGCTCGGAGACTCGGAGGTCACGTGACACTTTCTATAGGAATTGATAGATCGGGCACATCCCCTCTATTTTATATTTTATTTTTTTAGGGGAAGGTTGCTATCAATGGACCACTAATTTCACTTATAGCCTTATAGCTACACAATACATGTTAGTAAGTAGGTAAACCAAATTTGGTTATTTTGGGTTCTTGAAAAATATTTGTTTGTTACCTTACACACAAATAAATAATAATTCACAAAAAAAAAAGTGCAAATGTTTTTTCATACTGCAACTGTTGCCTTGTCCTGACCAGGATTGGATAAATGAGCCACCATTAATTGACTTTTATGCTAATGGTCCAATCAAGAAGACTAATGGATTTTTTTATTGCAAGTATTTTATTTTTAGTGCCATATTTCTGTATACCAAAAGTATGTATTTCATGTATTTGTTTATGGATGTAATTTAATAAACCGAAAAAGTGTTGCTATATTTAGACCGGTCCGATAATCATCAACAAGTATCAAATCACAAAAAAAGTAAAAATAAAAGTAAAGAAAATAATTGTCCAGAAACTGTTATTATAACATTTATAACATTGATGATTATTAGATTTCTTGCAATTATACGACAATACACTCAAGCAAATGCAAATGAATTGATACTATTTTGTGTTTCTCTTCCGCGTAATTTTTACATCGCTGACGGACGCTTGAAATATACTTGCTCACTTCACTCATCACCGAGAAGCGCAGCGTTTCTGAGAAAGGAGTGACAGTGCTCGGGTAGTCCAAGGACACTGCACTAAGTCTGACTCTTTCTAGCATACGTGGGTTTTAAAATATTTAGGTGGTCCAATCAAAGCACCAGTCCAATGATCGCAACCTTCCCCTATTAAACCAAAGCGAACGCGTTGAATACATAATTATGTATTTAGGTACGCGTTATATCAAACCGGTATTGTTTGTTTCCTACTTAATCACCACTCACCAGCAGTTAAGTTTTGTGTTGTTGGAATTTTAATAGAACCATTTTTTTGGAATTAGTTAAAAATAGAAACGTGTATCCGTTCTGAGTGATGACTCAGCGGTTTTTAGAGTTCTGTGGCCGAATAACAATCGGAATCCTCCGGAACGGAACGGAACCTCTTAGGCGCGAGTCCGAATTAAATTATTTACCGTCCGCCCACGTGATTGATGGATGTGTAGAGAAGATGAGACAGAGCCACCTAATATGCAAATGTCACGCTCTCGCTAGACATAAAGAAAACATCAATGAATGACTATGGTGCAGGATAGGAACCAAAGAAATTCGAAGCGCTAACAGAGTTCCATCATCCGTCATATTAATGGACGAGCGAGCTTTGAGTAGTGCGGTAGGGGGTCCTTCGTGCATCGTATTCCCTATTGCTGAGTATCGCGACATCCAAAGTAGATTAGCTTCCTTCGAATAATGTTACGCTACCTTCCTTCCGCGCTCCTCAGCTACCTTGAGTGCGTTGTGGAGGTTAAAGTCAAGAGTAGTGCGGATTTGGTCGGAACAGCGCATCGGGCTACGGCCTCAGAGCCACTTCCCCTGGTTCTTCCCAGTGACCACCAGTTTTCCAGATTATCGTCTCTTATAGAGATGTACTCCAGCATACTTTATAGGACGACAGCCGACAGTCTGACATTAAGCCTGTTCTAAATGGAGGCATTTGTTTTATGTGTAGTGCAGGGGATGGAAAGCATCTTCCCCCAGCACCACTTGGAAAGTGTCAACATGCTTTTGATCCATAGCCAAGAAGATGTAGAAGACCAGAGTGCGCAAAAGCCTTGTCTTCGTTCACAGCAAGATTTTCCGATCATTCCATATCCTGTCTAACCGAGCGTTAGGGGGTAGCTACATAAAAAATCACCATAGCTAGCCTGAGACGCGGACGGGGATCCATTGGAGGCGACATGCTGCGTATAAAGCTATGTAGCATCCATAACGGACCGGATGTAAGTAAGGACCGTCTAAAGGATGACACTCACTAGGCCGGACCGAGGACTTGGGCTGTCAATTTCTATAGAAAGCGTCACGTAATTTCTGTCTCAGCCCGGCTCGGCCAAGTATTCTGAGACATCCCTAACTTGGTTTTAAATTGAATTTGATTTCAACAGTCCTTTCCTCATCGAAACAGACAGTAAGTATCTTGGGTAAGATTTAATTTCGTTATTCGTATTAAAGTCGGCTTTGTTCTAAAGAGATTGTCTTATTTTCCCGGTTTAATCAAATTACGTCGCCCCAAACGATTCTTCTATAGCTTTAATAAGCTTTGTGATCAATATAAAAATTCAGTATTTTCAAAATTGTATTGTTTAACCCTCGAGACTGTGTGACGCCAGTGAATTTTGACTCTAGCCAAAATAGAGTCGATATGTCCGGATTCGAGCGATATGTGACCATTACCATTGCCTAAGCCGCAAGCATGAATTTGTAGTAGGTAGGTATTGGATTATCGATATTGGGAACCACAAAGTCTACTTTTTTTTTACTATACCTAATAAAAAATATAAATACTTAATTCGCGGTACGCTGCGAGCCACGGGTTGGTGTATAACGGGTCCAAGTCAGAGTGCGTTATCTTTAGGGCCAAAGGCAGGTGCCCACCAATGTTCCCATCTGTTAAATTAAATAGTAAACCACTGCGGGTTGTTCAATAATTTAAATATTTGGGACATCTGGTGTCCGCTGACCTTAAAGATGACGCAGACATTGAACGCGAGCGCAGAGCGCTGTCCGTCAGAGCATATATGATAGCCCGCAGGTTTGCTATGTGCTCCAAACCAGTCAAAATCACTCTATTCAGAGCTTATTGCACGACCTTCTACACAAGCAGCCTGTGCGCGGACTATACTCATAAGCGGTACAGTGTGCTTAGCCAAGATGTCAATCGCTCACGCTTAATAACGTATCGCAGCTACCTCTCTCTATCACTCTTCCATATTAGTGTGACAATGACAGTTGCGTTTCGTTAGCGACTGAGCGTGAGCGATTGGCATCTTGGCTACGCACCCTGCGCTCTGCGCGTTCAGTACAACAACGCTTACAGGGTGCTGATGGGGCTGCCTCGATTCTGCAGCGCGTCAGGGATGTTTGCGGAAGCGCGGGTAGACTGTTTCTACGCCACTATGCGCAAGCGAGCCGCGTCCCTGGTGCGCAGAGTACGAGCCAGCTCCAACAGCATCCTAGCCATGATCGCAGACAGGGTTGATAGCCTGTATGTGAATAACTGCTGCATGGCCCATGTGCGCAGAAACATGTAAGTTATTTAATGTTGTTGTGTTTTGTTTTTGTTTTGTTAAAATTAATTGTATAATAATATAATTTTATAATTGAATGTACTAATATTAAAATATTTTTGTAAATAACAAATTGATCCCAGTTGGTTGTAAATAAATGAAATTGAAATTTGGCACCTAATCCCAAGATTTAACGTGCCATCTGACCTTCCAACCCAGAGGGTAAACTAGGCCTTATTGGGATTCGTCCGGTTTTCTCACGATGTTTTTTTTTTACCGAAAAGCGATTGATAAATATCGACTGATATTTCGTACATAAGTTCCGAAAACTCAGTACGAGCAGGATTTGAACCCGAGACCTTCGGATTGAAAGTCTCACGTTATACCGTTGGGCCACCAACCACAACAGCCACAACCACAATTATACCGAAAAAATCATAAACAAATCTGTTAGTGATTTTAATTAGAAAACTCCCGTGAGTATCAGACATATTAAAAGTCGCACGCATGACTCATGAATAAGGGACACGGACTGTTCCGAAACATGTCGAGCTATTTTCGACTTTATTGACGTGAGTAACCCGCTATGAGAATTTTAATAAATCTGTTAGTGTAGTGAACCCTTTATGCAAGTCGCCCGAACCAAAAAAAAAAATGTAAGTATAGGGGTTCATGTATCCATAATGTGTTTGTGAATTTTTGTGTTACCATAACTCCATAATGCTTTAACTGATTTCGACAACAGAGGTATCGTTAGAATCCTTATGTTACCGCGAGTAACATAGGCCATATAACGACATAACGAAAGCAATATGGCGGACTATGTACCTACTCCATAAAAAATATGTCGTAGAAACCTATCTAGTAGGGTATCGAAATGAAGAGCTTTTAAAACAGACCACGAATGATTAAGACGTCATGGGAAGGCCCCTGTAAAGAAGAACAACCATCCGGTTGTTCTTCTTTACAGGGGCCTTGGGAACACTGCTAAACGATGTTTCTATGGATTTTCATACGAACGATGTTTCTGATTTTTTTTTTAATTTCTTTAGGGCATACGGCATTTTCCACATTCTGCCACCATTCGAAAGCTGGAGTAGAAAAACTACCTTTCGTATATCCATGCGATCACCTTTTTGCCCAAGCCGACACGGAGACCTTCCCTTACGCTCGACGCCTGCGCTTCGCGTTTTAACAACTTTTTTTTAGTTTTTTTTTAAATATAGGTATGTTTTTTAACATACTTTTTTTTGACAAAAAAGTTACAAGTGACATTACAGTGTAGACGTAGACACCAATGCGTCACAAAACTTAGACTACTAATCGATTTATGGTAATATTTCACAATAAAATATACCTATGTTCATATCATTATATTTCAGAGACCGTATAAGGCCAAATCTTTAGGGTTCTGCACCCAAAAGGTAAAATGGGACCCTATTCCTAAGACTCCACTGTCTGTCTGCTTGTCCGTCTGCCACCAGGCTGTCTGTGATTGGTAGACAGTTTAAATTTTCACACATGACGAGATGATGTATCATCATGATATATTTAGTTATGTATTATATCTAAAATGTTTGTTCACAAATATAACTAATAAAATATACTTATACAGTAACTTACAAGTTACCTTCAATCTAAAATAGGGCATGAGACATTATTATACCTAGGATGCTGGCGGCATTTCCTCGTTGTTACGCAATGCTGATACGTTATGCGAGGAAGCCACCAGCTCTTCGGTCACCAGCTACATCGACTAGACGTATCGCGATATCTACAAAAAATTTTGCCTTCAAAATAAATAATATTATGTATGTAATGTCTGTTTTTAAATATAACAAACGTGCTAATGGTACGGAACCCTTCGTGCATGAGTCCGACTCGAACTTGGCCGGTTTTTTTTTATTATTTAACGAAATCAGTTCGATAGCAAATAATTGCAAAAAATTGTGTTAAATTCATCATGACTAAATGGTTTGAAGTCTTAATATTTTTGACTGCTCGTCTGCAATTTAAATCACAACTTAATTGTAAGTACTCATATCTAAGCCGCCAACAAGTCACATTTTACAATTATATTAATTAATTTATTGATTGATTTATTTATAAAACGGTTTACTACATAACAGTATAAACCAAAGCACGGCGAACCATCAAACATAAAGAAGAAATACATGTAAAACTAAACCACTAATCATAATTTAGTTAATACGAGTACTAATAAGAAATGCGACATTTTTACAGCAGTGCAAACCCCTTTTTATCTTACACCCACGAACCCTATATAACAAGTAAAGATAATTATAAATAAGTAAACAAACATTCCAATTAACTCCTCTACACCAACGTTCGCTCGGAATTATCTAATTTCGGCAAACGTGGGTTACGGTATTGCTTCATTACACCAAAAGTGAAATTAAAGGGTTATGGCGTCATAATCGCAAGCTGCTCGCCGCGATAATGTCCCGAACGCATACTCGTGGTACTCGTGGGGTACTAATATTTAAATGGGCTACATTTGCTACTTTCCTAAGCGCCACTTGCGCCAACTATGGCAACATTGGCAACGCAACCAATCAGAGGCCTTAAGGATGACTCACACTAGAACGGGACGGGACGGGAAAATCTGTAAATTTCCATAGAAAGCTTCACGTGACATCCGAGAGCTCCGAGCTATCACGTGATTTTCGTAAAGAAATGCTCGACTATCTTTAGAAACCAACCAAATCACCTTTCATATTACTTTCAGATTAACAGTACATATGGTGCTACATTACCGCACTAGTGCGATGATGAGCTCTTTACGTTCCTATGTCAAACATTCAAAGGGCCACATGGACTGTAAAACGTTGTACGATACACGTGCGAATACGTTGTACGATTCCTCCTTTTCGCACTTGTATCGTTTCAGTAATGACGGAGTTCTGAGGTAACAAATATTAAAAATAATAATAAAAAAAACATTAACACGAATTAAGAACCTCCTCCTTTTGAAATTATGAAGTCGGTTGAAAAGTAGGTTAAGACATGCGACGTCACACAAAAACGAATCGCTGCTAGAAAAGTAGGTTAGAGCGATGTTAGGTAACTAAAATTAGGGCATTAGTACAAAGTATAAATCGAAGAAATAGATATCATATGCTACAGAAAGAGATCACCTCCATCGGAGGCAGCAGGTCTTAGAGACATCCATTTCAAAATACCTCGATTGTTTTAAACATGTGCAGAGCCCTTTCTAGCGTGAAATATCCTATAGTCGGATAAACATAATAATATTTACATACAAACTTTAAGTTCCAGTATACTCGGAGAACTCGCTATCTTCGCTCGCTCGTTGAAATATCCATTTATATTAGCGACAGCTTGTTCAAGCATGACCCAAATCCTAGTTCAATAAGTATTAGTTTCTCGCAATCCGTGAAACCATCGTATGCATTCTAAATCGCTAGTATATCCAGTGGTGTCTGAGACGCGAACTAGCAGAACACGGGACGTCCAATGAATATCTGATCAACTGTGCTCTGCAACATCGTAAATATGTATACAAATTTACAGTTTATTCATATGGATTAAGGTGGAGAAATAAACACATATTTTTGACGTTTACATTATGCTACAGGCAATGGGAGCGTTCTCTCTGACAACTTGGTTAAGTTTTCTAGGAAACCTCTAGAGATCTTCCACGTTTGACGTTGCGTTAGTGCTTTGGAAACGAGAAATTTACGTACAGATTTGTTTCTATAAGTATTTAAATTGTGTAAAAGTGCAATTATTTAATATTGTTATTTAGAAATGCTGTTTGTCTAACAGATAGGGAAGGTGCGACAGTTATTGTTGACGCTTTCCAGACTTCGCGAACGGCCTTACAACTTTGATATAACTTAATTTCGTGAACAAATTTGGATAAAAATTAACACAACAAACTACCTATGCGTAGTTTAAATAAAATCATACCATAAATGATCTTGAGTGCGATTCGAAGTACAAAAACTGGTGCATACCTATAGATGTGAATTTCCGTAGACATTATTTAGGACATCCCTTTTGTCAAAATACTATTTGCAATTGAACAATTCCTCTTATTTCTTTCAAAGATCAAAAAAATCTCACAACTTAACGAATACACAGAATGATTCAGGAGGCTTGAGCAGGACTTACCCTAGAGTGTCAACCGTTGCAATTTTAATGTAAATAGTTGGACTACAAAATATTTTTTGGGCGTCAAGATTAGATAGTTGGTCAGCATAAATATCATGTTAAAAGTAGTAGTAGTTTAATTGAGAGGTATATGCAATGTAAAAGTACGGTTATCTACGAGTATGTGGGCCGCGATTGATTTGACTGATAACAAGCTCCCGGTGTCACCGTTAGGTACGACGACGAGCGAAAGAGGAGGTGTGTAAAGTCGAACTGCGACCAAATAATGCGCGGACGAACCGAATTTATTCGACTGAAAACAAGCTCCCAGAGTCACCGTTAGGTACGACGGCGAACAAAGTGAGGAGGAGTATTAGAACTGCGACCAAACAGCCGCATCCATTATGTACATGGATTGCAGTGTAGCCAATTATTGGGTTGCCTTTTCATGGGTTGAGCAATCTCGAAGCGGGCCGATAATCATTCATTAATCTTTCTTACGCTTTTCCTCTCGCGTTAAAATGTAGGCCTACACGCCAACATCTCGACTAGTGAATCACGAATATAGTAAACCCTTATCTTCAGCAGGACAGTTGCTTTGTCAGCGTCCGCCATGACACCTTTAGGCGTGGTAGGCACGGCAGTGCGTGGCACTTTTATGTGTTCTTGGCGTTGAAAAGGTTAAAATATTTTGCTTACCCACTGATTGCTAACCAATATTTTATAAATTGCGGGGCACTTAATGCAGATCAAATAGTTCATTTTCTGATCAAATTAATTTAGACCGATTCAGTACGACATTAATGTATAAAGGTTTGCTGACCATAAGTTGCCGTCCAAATAGCTGTTTTTGCTGATCAAATAGCTTATCACAAAATAGTTTTTTCTACTCCAGCACTTCTATCTGTCAATTAGATGACTGATAGCGATATTTAAAAAAAATTACATTATAACGTTGTTTATGGTAGTCCATAGGAACACTGCTAAACGATGTTTCTATGGATTTTCATGCAATATGTGAGCACTGTTTTTTTTAAATTTCTTTAGTGGGCATACGGCATTTTCCACATTCTGCCACCTTTCGAAAGCTGGAGTAGAAAAACTACTATTGCGATGCCGCCTGCGCCTGTGCCGACCGCGCCCCCCGCGCCGGCCTGCCGGCGTGCGCAATTACATCTTTTTCTACTCCAGCATTTCTATCTGTCAATTAGATGACTGACAGCGATATTTAAAAAGTATACATTATAACGTTGTCTGTGGTATTCCATAATAACACTGCTCCTATGGATTTTCATACAATATATGAGCACTGTTGTTGTTTTTTTTTTAATTTCTATAGTGGGCACATCTTCCCTATTCTGCCACGTTTCTAGATTTCGCTTTTTGCGCTGTTTTAGCGGTCGTAGAAAAACTAGGGTATGCAACAGCTCATAATTGGTTCTTAAAACACTCGGGTCTATTATTACAAGACTCGGCTTCGCCTCGTTTTGTAACGGCGATCCTCAAGTTTTAAGAACCCTTATTATATCACTGTTGCATAAACTACTATTTTGTGTTACATCCGTCCTACAATGTCCTAGGGCAAAAAAGTAGCATTTTCCACCCACATCATAGGTTAACCCACTTTCGAAGCACGAGATACGAAAAAAAACCTTTTCTCACCACCTGTTCATAAAAGGGGTTTTTCTGTTCAAGCTAGGAGGGATCAAAGTGGCACTTTTCTGTTCAAGGACTACACATTTTTACGTTTTCGGGCATTAACTAGTGGCATCGTGGTGTTTTGTTTATTCCCTCTTAGTTCGTGTGAGAAGCAGTATGTGTCACACGGTATCAAAATTATTTCCGTCATAGCCGTTACACTTGAATCCCTCATTACGCTCAGGATTCTACTTTAGAATCAATCACTACGTTCGGGATTCTATTGTAGAATCCATCGCTTCATTCGGAATGCAATGTACGCCCTCGCGGAAAACTTATCATTTTGATCCCTTGCAACACAATCTAATATTTTATCATGCCGATGGGGCACCTTACGTCATTCATATTTTTCACTGAAATTACCAATCCAACGTATAAAAAGAACCGAATCGGAAACATGGGATATATTCAAAAGATTCATATTCCTGATCATGAAGGAACTGATCAACTATTCATTGCATCGGATGCAACATTCAGAAGCAAATTGAAAGCAAGAAGCAAATTTTTTACGTGTTTCTTTATTTTTGAAAATTCAATGTAATACTAATATGAGTCGCAGTGAAATGGACATTAATAGATGTAAGTAGGTAAAATATAATAATAGGTACATAACTTACATTGTTTATTATGGCATCTCTTTTGCATCTTATCAGTAAAAACGAGATGATGCGAGTTACTTAATGACGATTACGCTGTTACGTCAAACGAATGCATAGTGTAGGTATACAACGATATTAATTGAATTACACCACGTTCAATTAGTTACTCAATGTTTTGATGTCGGAAAACTTTTAATTAAAAAAAAAATGACAATTTAGATAAAAACCTAAAAACCCAGGTATAAATTGTGGTATTGGAAGAACCCACATGTTGTATATAGGCATTTCTTTGCATTATTTAGGTCATCATCATCATCATTTCAGCCGAAAGACGTCCACTGCTGGACATTGGCCTCCCCCAGAGATTTCCACAATGACCGGTCCTGCGCCACCCGCATCCAGCGGACTCCTGCGACCTTCACCAGGTCATCAGTCCACCTTTTGGGGGGCCTACCCACGCCCGCCTATGATTAAGGTAGGTACTAATGTAAAATCAGAAATGTCACTTCCCGTTTTATCTAGTATCAAACCCGTCCTTAGTTTTTAAGCCTGGGATTACCACGATCGCCTAATGTAATTCAGTTTAGGACCTAAACTGAGTCGCGGCCATACAACTGAGCACAGTTATGGACCTATGTGCTTACCATGAGTTGTACGTAGACGTGTTTGATGGCGACTGCGGCATTCGAAAGTATGTCCGTCTGGCAGGAGCGAGACCGACATATGTACTTTCGAATCCCTTTATATCAAAGGTGTCATCTGTATCTCTTTCGGTATATTTTTCTGCGACGAGTTATTATATTTGGTATGTCTATGGTAGCTTCTAATCGCGGTAACCGAAGTATTGTTTAGAACTGTTTATCAGATATTGTATTATAGAAGTTATACACTATTTCCCCCAACCAAACAAAGGGTAAACTTTGATATAGACAAGAATTCAATAGGCCTCTCTATATAGTAACTGCTTTCTTGAACCTGATATTGTCGGCTTTGTGAAGAGCAAATTTTGAGTAACGATATTACATTTAGTTTCTTAAGAACATGTTAAATGTAAGTCTTTCCCATCACGGAACAATGGTGTTCCGGACCATTGGGAGGCGTACGCGGAGCCGAAGCCAACACGCCCCTTTCGACAATTTAATGAAATGTAAGGGGTACACCGAGCGGATGTTGCACCTGCCCGAGTCATGGGACGCACGCAGAGGCAGCACCCGCCAGGGTGTATAGGCTAGTGAGATTGAATGGAATCTAAAATATACTGGACTATTAGGATGAAACTGGTGAACTAAATACTGGGTTATGGAAAATAAAATCGGAAGTCTGCCTAACAAAATGGTAATCAATTTTATTTCCGGCAGACGGTGACTCGCCCACATAAGATGGGCCACAAAAAGCGACATCTAAGATGGCTCGAGGGCAAAACCGGTATGAGGGCTGGGGGTAGAGAGGTGTCACTGGACTTTAAACATATAGCCAACTCGCCTCTTAGGTTTCCACATCTACCCTCGAGAACACAGCTCTCGCGACCCCACTCTGGACGGCCGGTTAAGGCAAGCCAGAGGCGGAGGACTTGGTCGGACGACGGAGTCCCCCAGGAGCGCTCAGGTACGTGTAGTTGCTACTCCCCAACAGCTCGCCACAAGCTGCCCTGCGTTGACTGATTGCACCGGTCGAAACCAATGGGCGATGGAGTCGTCACATCCCTACGCCTCGAGCTGCCCTGCGTTGACAATATTATTATATTTTTTACTGGGGGATATTTACCACAAAACTTTTCATATTCATAAAAGGGTGTTTTCTATTCAAGCTGGGAGGGATAAAAGTGGCATTTTTCTTCCCTGCTGGGAGGGATCGTAGTGGCATTTTTTTGTTCAAGGACTACACATTTTTACGTTTTCGGGCATTAAGTTACTGTTTTTAGTTTTTGTTTATTTCCTCTTAGTTGGTGTGAAAAGCAGTATGTGTCACACGACACGGTATCAAAATTATTTTCGTCTTGGGCGTTAACGCTTGAATCCCTCATTACGCTCAGGATTCTACTTGTAGAATCCATCGCTTCATTGAATTCAACGAATTAATTCAATGCACGCCCTCGCCACTTTCAGTAGAAATTAAGAAATCTATTGATACTTTTTTTGTTTTACCGAGCAAAAAAATATAATTCCGTGTAAAAATAATCATTATTTACCACTGGCAAGATGTTTCACACTATTTTGTCATGTCAACAATTGTTTGTCTTAAATGTCATTATGGTTCAGTATTTAATTTATCGACGTGGATTGTCGTTTGTTACTCAAGATGGCGATGACGTCTCTGGAATTGTTTTTTGTTTGCAAAATGTTGTTCAATGTGTAATATTGTTAGCTAATTGTGCAGTAAACTAACGAAGCAGTATACAGCTAATGAATAATTAACCGTGAAACGAGTTCAGTCACTCCTTTAGTCATGTATGTATGTATGTATGTATGTATGTAAACTCTTTATTGTACAAAACACAGAAAAATTAAAATTTACAAAAGGAAAACAGTAAGTACAAAGGCGAACTTATCCCTTTAAGGCAATATTATCATCAAGCGGCAATTCCGGGATCTTGGCACTGGGAAACTATTTTGTAAGTCTTATAGCTATAAACTTAACATTATAGCGAGGCTAATTACCGAACAACGTCGCCCAAGTGGCAATATACTATTATATTTATATAATATACTTAAATATTGATAATACGTGACACTGGCAAAATTTTCCATCTCTCGGACAGAAGCCATTATTAAGAAGAAGAATATTTATCGACGTAAGGTGGTCAGATATGTAAAAGTGATTTTAGAATTGGCTCAATAACTTCTCATTCAATAATCACATTAACAGATTGTTTGTACGAACTTTTTTTTTTCAGTATTCTCCAAAAATCATCGTAAAACCTATAATATTTCATACTTAAGTATACTCAACTGTAAAACTATCCGCAACCCATTTACTAGCACCTTATATAGGTAGGTACATGTTGTTTGCCTGTGCTCTTTTTGTATTACTTTTAATGATGCATCGTAATAAACTACATCAAAGGAATACTTTTTCCGTGAAAATAAATGGATATAGTTATTGAATAAATGCCTGCGGCAGTAATCAAGCAATGCTTTAAAATATTCATATTGCTACGCAGGTGGCAGGTGGGTTACATTTAACTTTTCAGAAATAGTTGTAGGCTCTGCAGCTGACCGTACCTATAAACATAACTGTAAGATAATAAATATTCAATGCGCTATTAAAATTTTAAAACCTTGATCACTCCTTATTTGATCGAGGTACCTGATTTTAGTCATTACAATAAACTTAAATAAGTTAACGAACTTTATTTTCAAAATATCTACAGTAAGTGTAACTTACCTAGCTACCTACCTTTACCTACCTTAAATCTAAAATAGGTCCTTGAGGCATTGTACCTAGGATGCTGGCCACATTTCCTCGTTGTATCGCAATGCTGATACGTTGTTTGAGGAAGCCACCAGCTCTTTGGTCAAACCAACTTAAATTACACAGTCTCTATATCGTGCCTCAGTTGAAAGGCCAATGTTTTCATCGCACCAGTGCTTAGGTTTAATATTGGAGCAAGCTCCCGTGATCTGACTTTGAAGTTGAATTATTCATACCCAGCCACGGGCGAATACGAAACTATATTTCCACGTTTTACCCGGATTCACACCTTACCCCCTGGCTTTGCGTTTTACTACTCTATATATAACACTTTTTGCTATCATCGATAGCTTTACACTCTCTGTGCCACGCTACTTTTTCATATATTATCTACTCCAGTTCAAATTTAATGTTTGTTGATGATTTCTAAAAACGAGAAGCACTTATACAGAAAATTCGCATCTTTATTTTCCAATCTTCTTCCTTGCTTTTCACCGGATTATGCCACGACTCAGGGAACCCGGGGCCGCTTTGGCAATGAATCGCAAGATTTGGCGAAGGCACTAGTTTTACGATAGCGACTGCCATCTGACATTCCAACCCAGAGTGTAAATTAGAGCTTCTTGGAACTACTCCGGTTTCCTCACGTTTTTCTTCACCGAAAAGCGATCGGTATTTCGTACATAAGCTCAATTCATAAGACAATTTGAACCCGCGACTTTCTAACTGAAAGTCGCACGCTTTACAGCTGAGCCAACAACGCTGCGCATCTCGATTTTCCAATATCGATCGTAAAACACCATTCATTAATAACCTGGTTTTATCTATCAAAAGAGAAAATGTATTAAATATACGAACACCTGTTCATTATAGCTACTACGGAACTGGGCGGATAAAATGGTTTATTTATACAAAAGACACAATGAAATGATAAATGAGTCGAATGCCTGCCCTTTAGTATCGTTCAGACGAGAGTACTTCATAGATTCTGTATCATGAATCATGTGAGGCAGGTGGGGAAAAAGGAACACCGGCGCAAGAGGCAATTTTTTTTTTTTTTTTTTATGCTATAGGGGGCAAACGAGCAAACGAATCACCTGATGGTAAGCGATTAACGTCGTCCATGGACACCCGCAACACCAGAGGTGTCGCAAGTGCGTTGCCGGCCTTTAAGGTGGGAGTACGCTCTTTTCTTGAAGGTTTGAAGGTCGTATCGGTCCGGAAACACCGCTGGCGACAGTTCGTTCCACAGTTTAGCTGTGCGAGGCAGGAAGTTTCGGGAAAAGCGCACAGTTGAGGACTGCCAACCATCTAAATGGTTGTGGTGGTGGTAATTCGTTTGTTTTAAATGATTGCTCTGGGCAAAATAAACTCTCCTCCTTAAACCAACTTAATCTGCAAATACGAAGATTGGAGGCGTTACTATAACCTTTAATTAGGCGCTCTTGCATACTTGTATTTACTTCTGACCTGAGATCGAAACCAGTTATATCTAAACCTTGAAATAACCCAATACTGTATGCTCTTTTTGTAGGACTCAATCTTTTGTATAGGTATTAAAGTAGTATTATTAGATTGCCGCATTAACTAATAATTATTATACCAAAAAACGAAAAAAAGATTATTCTTTATGGATGGAGAAGTAACCGGTGTTCAATTCCTGCTTGAACCGAACTTATAACGTACGAGTAGGTAAGGCTATAAAGCCTTTAAAGTAGGAAGAATCACGAGTTAGCTCAGAGCCTTTAGAAGTCACGTGACGTTTTCTATAGAAACTGACGTCCCGGCCCGTTCTAGTGTGAGTCATCCTTATTCAGTAACAGCATTTATGCAATGTAAGGAATTCAACAAAAAAATCTATCGTGGCACTATTTACTTGACTATCCAGTTGCTTGTTCATGCCATTTACTGTCTATCATTTTTTGTACAAAAAAGTCTGCCGATTTTTGCGGGAATTTTGGATAACGAGTCTTCAGATGTTTCACCTTGTTGGTAAACGATCTGTAATTATATACGATCGTTATGTGCTTCAAAAACTGCTGACGAAGTAATTAAGACAAACGTCCTAGTGCTCGACTCTGTACCAGTGTTCGTCATCACAGTTCAAATTACCGTAAGATAAGATCAATCACAAACGCATTTAAACAACGAAAAATGTTTGTGCCATTGATGCTTAATAGCTTATTTTTAAGTTATTAATCTATTTTTAGGACTATAAGTTAATATTTCATAGTCCCTATATTTGTCATTCAGATTTGTACAGAGATGAAATCTATTGGGACTGCCAACAAAAGCACCTGACTTTACTTGTACAATCGCATTGACTGAAAAAAATCTAATTTTGAGGAATTTCGATATTGTGACCATATAAAACAAATACTATTCAGCAAAAGCAAAGATATAAATGACAATATCGTGATTAAAATATTTATTTCTTCTGACATATTTACGTCAGCGAAAAAAAAACTAAAGATTTCACCACTTCATACGCGCTTTTAGCCTGAATTTGATCTGGAAATTAAAAAAACAAGCAAATCTCCTGACGGTTCAAATTTCCCGGACTCCCACCTGCCTCCCGGACTCCCGGCTGCGTCTGTCTTTTAAATATGAAGAATATTAACATATAAGTAGGTATATATTTTGCAGTTTTATAATATCTGGTTTTTCAGCCCCTGTATATATATTTTCATAACCGACGCGCCTACGAGGGTACTAAATCAACACCCAATTTACCAATTGAGTTACTAGACAACCAAAACGAAAATTGATAGAACAATTCAACCGATCACGTCCTCAATCATAGAATTATGCCTTCTATTCCGTAACACATAAGGGTTGTAATAGTGTGTATCAAACACCGTCCTAAGGGAAATCACTAACAAACGTGAAAATATTGCGTTATCCCTTTATACAAGTAAAAAGTCTATTGCTAAAAAACTTTTCTATTTAAGATTTTTGGTTGAAGGAAACGTAATATTGTGGATCCTTTTTATAAGCTTGCTTTTCTTTCTTTTTTGTAAAAAAACTGATCCTGTTATGTTAGTTTATTTTCAACCTCTCTGGAGATTTTTATGGCATTATTTACGCACATCAAACACAGTTTCAGCTAAATGTTTGTTTGTCCTTATCTGCCAGTTTGACATTTTTGTTTGTTGACTTTATTTATCTAAAACGTCTGTTTAGGTAAGTACTTTTTTTATGAAAAAGGGGTTATACTATTCTGATTCTCATTCAAAGTATTTAAATGCCGTTATTATGAAATAACACTATTTCCCACACCTTATTCTCGGACTCTCAGGCTCCCTGAGCCGTTGTACTAGGGCGTGCAAACCGGTTTTTAATTTTATGGCGAAACCGGTTATTAACCGAAATTTCATACAAATAAAAACCGGTTTGCACGCCCTACGTGGTACCAGCCGGGAAAACCCTAGGAAGAAGAAGAGAGCCGTTTTCAATTACGGTTAGTCACGTTTCCATTAATTTAATTGTAGATAATGCCGATACTATAAATCTGTGTGGTTTTAAATGTTTCATTAACATCTATGTGTTAATGTGGAAAGATCAAAGTTGATGTAAAACTTTATGTGATTAAGGATAATGGATGCATTTAGCAATCTGCTTATACTTACTAGTCAGTGGGTACTAGTTCTCGGAACACTATTGTAAAACCCAAAGGTCAGGTGTTGGTCAATCATTGAGTTTAATTTGGTCCAAGTTTTATTGCAGTGACATAATCGCATAATGCAATAGGTACCGCTGTTTACCAGCTAGTTTAATATGGTCGGTTTATTAGCGTGGCTGTTATGTTCTAACAATTAGGTAAGTGCGAAAGTGAAGCATGGCATGATGATAGTAGATATAACGGCCTCCTAGCCAGTCGGTAGTGACCCTGGCTACAAAGCAGGAGGTCCCGGGTTCGAATCCTGGTTGTGTGTTTATCACGAATATTTGTTCCTGAGTTATGGATGTTTTCTATGTATTTAAAGTATTTATATGTATCGCACGGAAGTACTAGACAAAGCAAAAGAGAAAATGCAAATAGTGGACATCATTGAGAAACGTAGAGCGAAATGTATTGGTCACATACTCAGACACGAAGGGTTGAACATAACCATCCTAGAAGGAAAAATTGAGGAAAAAAGAGGAAGAGGAAGACCCAGAATATCATACATGACACAGATTAAGGAATGGTGCTGTAGTCAGACATACCAGCTAGTCTATGATGGTCGGGTTTTTATCGTTTACCGACGTTGCTGTCACGTTCTAACAAGTATGTATGTGCGAAAGTGACGCATAGCGTGATAAACGATAAAATGGCAACCATGCTAACCCTACAGGAAGTGAAGACAAAAGCCCAAAATAGGCTTGATTGGAGAATGCTGCAACGACAGAGGGCCAGGCCCTCTTAATAGTGATGATGATATGTATCGTCTATTATATACATCGTCGCCTAGTACTAGTCACAGGCCTTTTGCGCTTACCGTGGGACTAGGTCGATTTGTGTAAGATTGTCCCACAATATTTTTTTATTTATAATGGCAACCATACTAGCCCTTCAGGAAAAAGGCCAAAGATTTATTCGTATGGGAGGGAAAACAGGGCTAGTACCACGAAAGATTACAGATTTGTATCTCCATTTTTGTCACACTTGCATATTGGAGTGACAAAGAGGTTTTCCCGTCCATGCCAATTTTCGATGTTCGTGGTAGGCATGCAGAGCCCTTTAGGAAACTACAGTAGATATTATAGACTCATCTAGACTGCTAAAGTAATATTTTAAAATATATTTGGCTCTATTGCAAAAGGCAAACACTTACCTAAGTCATTAAAAGATGAGTTTTATGCCACACCTGGCCATAAAGTGCGTTTTTCCGCACGCTACGCGTACGGAAAAAGCCGTTTTCTGCCCAAGTGTAGGCATAAAATGATGTACCTAACATGTGAGGTAATAAATAAAGCCCCTTGATCGCATGTTTACGTCCCTCGCTTGCAGCTCGGCTCGGGTCGCAAACATCTGCGATCTCGGCCTTTCTTTGTTTTACCGCACTAGTTAGGTAATGAAAACGACACTTTATGGCCAGGTGTTGCATAATTTTTTTATGTCAAATGTTTTTAAAGCAGGTTTGCAACTGCAGGTTTGGTTTGGTTTGGTTTGGTACTGTATTTCATCTGTGTGAGGTGTGCAATAAAGAGTATTGTATTGTATTGTATTGTATTGTTTGCTGTGTTGCAATCAAAACATCTGTCAGTTTTCTTGAGAAATTGACTATTGAAACCGACCGTAAATCAAGCAGACGTTAATTTAATGCGTAGACTAATAATATTAATTACTTAAGTTATATTAAGTAATATTTTAACAATGAGCTTACCAAAATCTCTACCCCAGAAATCCTATCCCAATTCCAGTGTATTCCTGAAATCCCGCGATAAGAATCCACGGTTCCGTTTAATTCCCAATTATTTATACGGATCCCGTAAGCACCGGGATCGCCGGGAAACACCGTATTGCCTAACAGCTGTGCTAAATTCCCGGTGCCTCTTTAATGCCTATTCTGATTAGTCTCATCCTGTGATCTGGTCGTTGTACAATGAAGTGTCTGGTGGTAATTTATTCGGCAAGATATGGTTTGCCAATTGTAATCCTCTCATTCCTTGTTATTTACATTGGTGCCCGAGAGTAAAGTAAATAATCGAGAGGATTAACCTCTAACTACGCCGCTTATCTCATCAATGTTCTAGGTTGCTTTATTTACTACTTTTGTTAGGGATATAAGCGTAAACTAGAAGCTATTTGACTTTGTAAAAGTACGTAACAGTTACAGTTTTTTTTTAAGAATGGCTTCAGTCCAATGGGACAATTTAGCCAGTGTCGAGGTATATTGCCATATGGGCTACAATATACGGTAAGTAAAAATATTTGCTCTTAGAGCGACGCTGTACGGTGAGGGCTTCCATATAAAGATAGCCTGTTTACAGAGGCACGAGACAGCTTGACCTTGGAACTACCGGGTGATGAAAAACAATGGTAAGACGCGTCTCAAGAGTAATTCTTCATTAGCTGCTCACTTTTTCATTAGTTTACTGCAAAATAAGCTATCAATATTACAAAAATATTGCAGCTAATGAAGAATTAATCCTTAAACGCGTTCAATCACCTTTAGTCATCAAGCGGCAGTCCCGGGATCTGGGCCCCCTAAGAAACTATCTGTTACGTCTTATAGCTATAAACTTATAGAGAAGCGAGGCCAATTACCGAACAACGACACCCAAGTGGCGATATACTATTCTATTTATATAGTATACTTGAGATTTTGAAAATAATGGAAAGACGCCATGTCCTTATGACTCGGGCAGACCGGTGCAACATCCGCTCGGTGTACCCCTAACATTTAATGAAATTGTCGAAAGGGTCTCTGCGTGTTGGCTTCGGCTCCGCGTACGCCTCTCAAAGGTTTGGAACACCATTGTACCGTTATGGGAAAGACAGACGCCATTATTTAAAAGAAGAAGAAGGAACCATTAGGGATGAGGACTAGGTTGAAAACTTTTATTCTAATTAGTCTGTCAGAAAGATTATCAAAGATTATTAGACACGTATTTTTTCCTTTTTCAAGATAACTAAAATTAACGAATATGAAGAGCGTCAAAGTTCCATGGTGGGGGCTGGTGACGTCACCTTAGAGTAAGAATTGTACTCAGGTGTGATGTCACGCAAAACTTTAAAGCCCTGTATTTCCGTCATTTTTCATTTGACGAACAAATGAAAAAATACGTATCGTATATTATTTAATAATATAACAGACGGACTAATTAGGTTTTTTTGTCGTCTAGCCTATAAACAGCCTCAAATGTGAAACGACTAGAGCTGATATTTGAGTACGGTGTTGGTTCGATATGCAAATAACCGACAAAATGATGTAGTTAACTTGTTAACGTCAAGTCAATAAATAGTTATTGATCATTCAATCAGTTGTGTCCAAAGTCGCCTAGATGGCAGTAGTAGTAGTTAATGTTATTATCTCGATACCAGCGTGCTTGGTTCCTTAAACATATGAAACCTCGCGTCTTGTATTGCTTATATTTTTACCAAAGAGGTAGCAAATGTTTAAACCTAGATTAATGAAATCTAGTCGACTCATATGTATAGTTCAATCATATGCTCAGGAGATGGCGGTAGTAAGCCTAACCTTGCTAGTTCCAGGAACCTGTATAAAATACAGGACAACATGTGACGTGTTACTAAAAATATATAGTTTGTACACAAATTGTTTAACATATACGAAGCAGCTACCTATATTAGTAGTGGGTGCGTACAGTTAAAACGTTTACCCAATTTCTCGCTAGATGCCGCTGTACCCCGTCTATGGAGTTTATATGCAGACCGGACTAATCCCCATAAGGCCTAGTTTACCCTTTGAGTTAAAAGGTCAGGTGGCAGTCACTTTTTTGGATTAGTCAAAGCGGACCCCAGGCCGCAGCATGGCATAAACCCGTAAAACACAAGGAAGAAGATTTTTCTATCATTTTTCGTCTGTATAATATTATATTTTATTATTATTATTTTGTGTGTCACTAACCTTAATTAATTTTAAGATTTGATGTAACTACTAACAATTATGGATCTATATGGATTTGAAATAAAATAATTGAATTGAAATAATTCTCCGTTCATTATTTACTGTAAGTGTTGATACAGTTAATACGTTAACCAGGAGCCATCTTGTTTATATCCTTCCCTAAAGAGCTGTAATTGCAGGACTGTATAACTTACAAAACGACTCAAGAGCCTCAAGAATCCTAAGCACGTAAGCTTTTTTGTTTACAAAATGATATACTCCCCGGTAAACAACTGACCTCTGCTTAACATCCATCTTTTGTTTTCTGAAACCACGCTAAAGTGAACCTTAAGTTCATATACATAAGCATCAGTAGCACAAAATAGTTCCTGAAATATATTTTCCAAACTCTCAAAGGAGCCATTCGAGTTTAAGCTGTATTACTAAGCGCATAAGAGTGCTGAAAAACAAGAAGATATATTGGTTTTTTGTAAGCGCAGTTTTAGGATTTTAGGCACGCTTTCTAGCGACACGGGAAGTAGGGGGGAATGGGGGTAATGACCAGTGGGCATACAGAACTCAGGAGGGAAATCATTGTACCTACTAAGATAATACGTTGTTTACTAGCCCCTTAATGTGCTATTCAGTTTCCAATGAACAGGTGTTTTGGTATTTCAGCGATATATAAGTAAAAGACAAAAGCAATGAAGTTTATAAAAGACGAAAAAGGTCTACTCGTAAATTAATACCCATAACGGACTAAATAATAAATCGTGTTGCCATATAATTATTTATGTTAACCTAATTTTATGTTTATGTTTGTTTATATATTATTGGTATAAACAGTTTGTATCCAAACAAAGAGCAAACTGGTTGACATGAACTTGAGTATATTGTAATGACATGCATTTTACATGTATAGTACAGATTTTATGACATAACATTACTATTATTATAAAACATAGGACGGGTCGGTTTAAGGTTTAAGATCATTTATTCTCATAAGAATTATACAACTCACTTATTCGAGATAAATTACATAACAGTTTATAAAACTTGGTTAAGAGCGCACAAAGAAACTTACTAAGTACCTACTTAATTATACAAAAATAGTTTAACTAAAACAGGTAGTTTTACAATCCTAAGTGACCGCAGATTGGCAACTTGTGTTCTGGCTCCAAAAACGAGCTATAAGAGCGTTGGCGCGAGTGCCCTGGCGCGAGTCTGCTAGACCGCACTTTGCTGAGCTAGGAATACTGACATTGCCAAGTCTCCTGATCTTACAGATAGCTACTTACACCAGAGAAAACCTGGGGCAGTATCACCGATGAGACGAGGGAAGCGATCGTGTGACGCGCTATGGGTACAAGTTAGCCTCCGTGCCTCGCAGCCTTACTAAAACGGCAAAAAGTATACACACGTGATCGGTCCGGCGGTATAAAACAACTTGCCCACCTCAATAACAGACGCTCCTAGTCTAGCGAAATTTAAAAACAAACTTAAGAATTGGCTTGTCGAGCGGTCGTTCTATAGTTTCGACGAATTCCTAATAAATAAATAATAAAAGCTATTATGTACCTATTAAAAATGCACCTAGTATTAGCAAGTATCTAAGTTAAGTTGACATGTAATTTATAATTATCAATAAATAATCAGTATGAGTATGAGTATTAAATACTGTTGATAATGTATAATACATAGGATATATAATAGATAGGGGCAACTTATCAACATTTACGTTGTCATGCGTACATATTGAAAGCATATAAAATTCTCATGCGCTGTGAGTATTGTTTAAAAGTAACCTAAGTAATAATTCAAATAATGGCTGTAGTCATTGTGTGTGTTAACTGTTTATTTGTAATAAGGTCAAAATTCAGAGGTCAGCAAGATTTGGCGCCTGTTGATAATTTAGGAGTTGTTAAGATTTTAAGCATATATATATATAATACAGGGGAAGTGCCTAGTTCACCCTCTGGGTTGGAATGTTAGATGTCTGTCTAAATCCACTCAGGACTACCTAAAGATCAACTGTGCCAATTGTCAGCGCATATTCACGAAGTGCAAGATTCATAGAACATTTAGCAAGATTATCCCAACTATCACTGAAATATTGCAAAATTTTCAAAAATGTTCTAAAGTCGTATAATTTTTAAACGGCAAGTGACACATATTCATATTTTTCAAAAGAGATTAATTATCTACAAGTTTTCTAAAGGAAGTTTTTTCTCAGATAAGGAGTTTCCAAGATATAAAGCAATGTACGAAAAAATAGAGGATTAGTACATTACATACCAAGGCCGTTTAAGTGGGAAATGCCTCGGATGCCATGTAATTGTCGGCCGAGGCGAAGCCGAGGTCGACTAACATGTGATCCGAGGCTTTCCTATTTACCGGCCGAGGTTTGTATACTATTTTTCAGCCCGACGGAGCCGGCAGGCGGCAATTTAGTTTTGCGTAAAGTGGCGCTTACCGGCCGGAGGACTGAAAAAATATTTAATCAAAATCGACCATTTTTCGGAGCTCATATCTAGACACCGATAAGGAGTAGATACCTAATAATTTTATAGTATAAGTTGTAGAAAATTTCATATGCTTTCAATATGTAGTAAAGCAAAATTTACTCGATGTACTCGAAAACTTTCTTAATCGCCATCCGCGCTCATTCCTAGGGAGACACCTTATTTTTATAATACACATATAACAATCCAATGAGGAAGTGCTGAAAGCACCTATGGTGTCCCGAGATGGGGTTCTACCAAGTGTTTTATTAATATATATTACAAAAAACTACTATGACGCAAAACATTCCGTAAGCCTTAAAAATGAGGAAGAAATTTAAAATATTAAAATAATTTTGCTGTCAGTAGTCAATTATTTATTCAAAAATTTACAAGACCCAGTATTAACTTAATAATGGCATGGCCGTAAATATCCTTTAGAGAGGCATCCATTGTTGACCTTCAAACACATCCTGATTATGAAAATACATTCTGACAACGCTTCTCCTATGATGTATCTACATATAAAGGATGACTCACACTAGAACGGACCGCGCCGATCCGTCAGTTTCTATAGAAAACGTCACGTTACCTCCGAGGGCTCCGAGCTCGGACGTGATTCTTGCTATAGAAATTGACCGATCGTCCCGTCCCGCCCCGTCCCGTCCCGTTTTAATGTGAGTTATACTTAATTCGTTTGTTTCTGCAATGAGAGCACGAGCCAAGCGAGCCCGCAATCAGACTAGAACTGTGATCTCAAATTGATAAGTTACTATTATTGCTGATTTTTATGTTTGATTTTATTTGCTTCTTTTTCTTTCTTTCTCTTGTCCTCTTCTAATTGTAATAAATTTAATAATGACTATTAGCATTAGCTTGTTTCGAATATTCAGAGCGAATTTGCATGTATTTTTTTGGCTAGCGTGTTAACATTCTTAGTTTATAAGTATGTTAACACATTAGCTATTATACACGCTGTTTGTTTCCCAAATAATAATAAATAAATAAAATATTGTGTGA
Source organism: Lathronympha strigana (assembly GCA_949128165.1). Lineage (NCBI taxonomy): Eukaryota > Metazoa > Arthropoda > Insecta > Lepidoptera > Tortricidae > Lathronympha > Lathronympha strigana. The sequence goes on along the minus strand of OX421907.1, from coordinate 3,836,269 downwards.
TCCATTTTGCGAAAAGTTTTCTTTCTCTATTACCTAATGGAGAAATAATAAAGGTAATATTGACGACCGGTTGGCGTAGTTGGTAGTGACCCTGACTGCTAAGCCGATGGTCTTGGGTTCGAATCCCGGTAAGGGCATTTGTTTGCAGATACATGTTCCTGAGTCATGGAGTTTTTCTATGTATTTATATATTATATTATATATTTCGTTATAATTACTATTTAAAACGAGATATTTACCATGTACATTTGTTTTAATGAGCTCCCGATATTTCGGCACTGTTACAAGTGCCATGTTCACGGTGTAACTGATTTGCTGCGAGTTTTTATTTTATTTGTGGTCTACCCACACCCCGTAGCGATCTACCCGCTTACGGGTTCGTTTAATTTGCGCGGTGTCACTACCGCTACTAGCGTCTACTTTCTCACTTAGAACTCGATCACACACAAACACACACACAACAACAAATGTACATGGTAAATATCTCGTTTTAAATAGTAATTATAGTGTAAATGACCATGTTAGCTTAAAATCTTATATTATATATTTCGTTGTCTGAGTACCCGTAACACAAGATTTCTTGAGCTTACTGTGGGACTTCGTCAGATTAGTGTAAGAATGTCCTATAATATTTATTATATTATTTATTTACTATGTCTCCAGCGACTGCAGCGTTTCTATTATAAGACGAAATAGAAGCGTGGGCTCAATTGCGCTCGCACCTTACAAAAAGTGTTTTAGGGTACCTCAAAAGGAAAAAATCGAACCCTCATAGGATCACTTTGTTGTCCGTCCGTCCGTCCGTCTGTCAATACCCTTTTCCCGGAAACGCGTGAAGGTAGCAAGTTGAAATTAATACCACATACACAAGTCTGCAGTCCCTTGAAGTTGTGAAAAAACCAACACAATCAAAAGACACGGTAATTTATGTCGCACTTCCAATTCATTTGCAATGGGAATCAAAATGTAGTGTAGAATTACGAAATTTGGCAAAAAGTAGGAGTTTGTAGCACAAGTACAGAAGCACGACCTCCTAGCCTAGTTAGTAGTGACCCTGCCCACGAAGCAGGAGGTCCCGGGTTCGAATCCTGGTCAGAGCATTTATTTGTGTGTTTATCACGAATATATTTGTTCCTGAGCTATTGATGTTTTCTATATTTATAAGTATTTATATGTAACTATCTATTATATACGTATAAATCGTCGTCTAGTACCCACAACATGAGCCTTATTGAGCTTACCGTGCTAGGTCGATTTGTGTAAGATTGTCCCAGAATATTTATATTAATTATACCTACCTATGTTAGAGCCGCAGAGAAAGGAACCGCCGGACTATACGCGCCGTGTCCAGAATTACTGCCTTCTGCATCTGACCCTTGATCCATCCACCTAGCGAGAGTCTCTCAAGATGTTGGTCGAGACTCTTCGCTATGAGAACCTTCCGCTGAAACGACTATCGGGACAATGATTGTCGAGTCAACATCCCACATGGCGGTTATTTCGTGAGCCAAGTCTAGGTACTTATTTGTCCTTCTCGGCCTTCACGAGATATTATTTATCTATTTATTATTATTATGTAAGAAAAAGTACGTGTATTTAACATGGCATCGAACAGGTTAAAGTTGTTGTCCTCTAAAGTTGAGGATGATGAAATAACAACACTCAAGCAAACATTATCAATTGCGATTTGCGTTAGTGCATTCAAATTTAAAACAGGTTTCAGTATTTTTTTGGATATTATTCACATGCGTTAAAGTGGCCTTTAATTAAAAAAATAGTTAAATGGTGTTTCTGTTAATATGATAAGCTTCAAAAACCATTATAAGGCGTTAGGTGTTAAATAACAACGTTGCAATGCAAAACTTTCGCATCTGGAATGTACCTATTATAAACGTAATCTTTACAAACGGTTGGTGGTAACCAAAATAAGGTTACCTCAAGAATATTTGTGAAAAGCTCATTAGCAGAAAAACCAAAATCCGCATCTACAAAACCGTGATCTGGCCGATCCTGATGTATGGCTGTGAACTTGGACATTGACGCTTAAGGAGGAGCGTAAACTATTGATCGCTGAAAGGAAAATCTTCCGGAAGATCCTGGGGCTAACCTGGGAGAATGGCAGATGGAGGGCGAAGAAGAACGTCGAGATAGAAGATCTTGTGGGGGAACCCAACATCGTTGGAGAGACGAAATCGGCGAGATCGCGTGGGCTGGGCACATAGAGAGAATGGGAGAAGATCGTGCCTTGAGACGAGCGTACAGTGGATCCCTATATGGCAAACGCCCGATCGGACGGCCCCGGTACCGTTGGGGGGATCAGGTCGAAAAAGACCTGACGAGACTTCAACGGCCAGATTGGCGGGATTTAGTTCAGGACAGAGGACAATGGCGCTCTCTGGTGGTGGAGGCCAGGATCCATTTTGGGTCGCTGAGCCAGTGCAGTAAAGAAGATTTGTCAGCATTAATCATGGCAGCAAGTCGGTTTTTTTTTCTTCAAAATTATTTTATTTATTAACGTTCACCAACAACTGTTGACATCTGTTGTATTTGGCCTGCCTTTTGTTTAAGTTTTTAAGGAGAAAGGTGCTAGATTGGCTCATGCAAGGCAAGCCGGCAGGAATCCAGTTGTATGAACGCCCCGCCTCAGGTCAGTAGGTACATTCAAATTTACTATTACATGCGAGGCAAGGATAGGTGTCACAATCACATATAGGTAAACACCGCATGCAAAAAAGGAGGAAATAACAATTTTAAAAACTTATTCTAAGGGTAAATTACTCGTACTTATCTACTTTTTAATTAAAGGAACATTGTATAAGTAAAAACATGAACAGGCTCAGAATACCATACCATTACCTGGTCTTCTGAGCCTAGTATTTTAAAAGGTATCGTATCATTTTGTAGAGTTCTTGAATTTTTTTATTTTAATTAATACATCTACAGATTGATACAAAATATGTACAGATAATTAAGAAAAATACGATATATGCGTTGTAGCAAACCGGTAACCATAAACATTAAAGACATTGACGTTGACCCAAAGCAATTCGGATAGCCTTAGTGAGGCGCAGCAATGTGTTTGTAATTTGAATGTAACCTTTTATTTTGTTTACCTGTCCACCTTGACATGATGCAATGATGATGATAATGCACGGCGTAGATTCGCTGCAATATTTTGAAGATAAGATAATATTTATTTGGGGAGAAAAAATACTGGATAGGTCTCTTCTTCCTAGCGTTTTTCCGGTTAAATTGGGGTCCTCTTTGGCAACTAATCTCAAGATTTGGCGTAGGCAATAGTTTTCATATTTAAAATGTTATTTTATTTTTAACGGCCTCCCTAGCCTAGTTGGTAGTGACCCTTCCTACGGAGCCTTTTTAAGAGAGGTATGGGCACAGCGGATGCATATCGTTTAGTGTGGTAGGGCACAGCACGAAAGTCGTCTCGCTCAAATCTGGAGCAGAGCCCGTCTGGGGAAGTACCTGCACCTTTCAGAAAACCGCAGTTTAATAACACTAGACCCTACTCATAGTAATTAAACACTTTAGAACGGATTAATCGCGTTTATTAACACCATGATCCACAATAACACAATGAATAACAATCGCGGTAACAGAAGACAATATTATGCCTACGCATAGTGTTGTGTTTCAGTTGCTGAGTAAGATCGCCAGAGCTCCAAGAGGAGTCACTGTGTTGACAGCTGGGGATCCACGGAGGAAAACTTTAAAGGGTCGGCAACGCGCATGTAACATCCCTGGAGTTACAGGCGTCCATAGGCTACGGTGACCGCTTATCATCAGGCGGGCCGTATGCTTGTTTGTCACCGTCATAGTACCAAAAAAAAAAGCTAAAGATCCCGGGTTCGAATCCTGGTAAGGGCATTTATTTCTGTGATTATGTACCTATACTCGTATCGTCGTATAGGGTGCCCTCTCTTTCGCATACAATCGATTGTCATAATTTATTTTCAATTGGCATAACACGAATGGCATAACTTTATATGGCATAATTATCATTATATGCTACTTTTCGCATAATAACCATTTTTCCTAACATGTTATACACATAACACATAACATTACTTGGCAGTATATTAAAATCGAATAAACTTCTATAATCTGAAGTTTAAAGTGCATAATATATATATCCAATGCTAAAATTGCAACGGTTAACACTCACGTATTTTTATCACAATAGGCGTGACATGTTTCGACTGCATCGGGCAGACATCGTCGGACAGACAGAGTGGTGTTGTGATAAAAATACGTGAGTGTTAACCGTTGCAATTTTAATGTCAGTATGACTCACGAAAGTTTAAATTATACCCAATGCTGAACATCAATTCAAACTAATATTAAAAATCCTAGCATCGAAGCTACTACAACCTGTGCTACTAATATACTTTTTGCCGTATAATTTTTAATAGTCTCTTGACTTTGTTTGCCATCACCCTGAAAGGTTGGGTCATCGTACTCATCGTCCAATGGCACCTCTCACTAATGCATTAGGTTATGTAAAATTAGCACGTTGACAGGCGTAAAGCGCCACAGCGATGCAGATCCATCGACTTGGTTTATCAGCGCCACTTAACGGTTATATTATAGTGTAAAACTTTGAAAACAAACCTCCGACGTTTCAAGGGCGACATCCCCCGTGTTTAATGTGTGAGAATTGTTAAAGTTTAAATAAGCGGTTACGTCATCGTCCAATGACACTCCTCACTAATACTTTAGGTTAGGTTAGGTTAGGATGTTGACAAAGCGCGAAGTGCCTCAAAAACGCGGAATAGGAGGTCCGCGAAGCGGAGCTCCGTCGACTTGCTTTGTTAGCCCCATTGAATGGGTAGGTCATTGTCAAATGGCACACCCAGGGATCGGAACCGGTATTCGCTTAACGGTTAATATCGTTCTAATTCCATTTCTTTATTTCGTTCGACAATTAACCGGTAAATTGATGGAACGAACAAAATGAAATCGAAATGTTCGTGCTTACCGTTAAGTACAGATAACGTAATTTTAACGTTCGCACGAACGAAATAGTAACGGTTAAACCCAGCCGATCCTGACATGTGTCTGCGTGCGGCGGCGATGTTTCGTCGATCGGCGGGCATAGTGCTATTTTAGTTTCCATCATGTAGGGAATATTCTACGCTTCATGTTTATTTATACCACAAACTCGGAAAAATCATCTAATTTTTGTCAAATTTTAGCCCGCGATTTTCAAACTACATTTACAGTTTACCGATTCCGATTTCTAAAAAATTCTTAAGTTCGGTTAAACATAGATGTGATATACAAGGTGGAAATAAATTTTGGGTCAGTTAGGGCAGCTAGCAGATCCCGTGTTGCTAGGCTAAATAGGTCTTAGGAGACCTTCCTTTGATTTCAAATTAATGAAGATTGGCGTTTACAGATTTTGGAAAAAAACAGGGTGCGAGAAAACGGTCATTTTCGACAAACTGTTTTTTTGATGCCGATCAATTCCATTCCTGTCCAGGATCAAAAGCTTGTATCGGACCAAAAAAAAATTCCGGCTAGAAAAGCCATAAATCGAGAAAAACTTTCCCCATACAATTTGTATGAAAATGAAAAAAGTTTTTTTACATGTATTTTTTTATGTCAATCGATTCCATTTCTATCCAGTATATTTCTATAGTTTCCTTGGGGTCACTTTCGGTAATGTACAAAAAAGCAAGAAATTAAAGAAAACTGCTTTCATACATTTACTATGGAGTAAAAGTAAAACATTATTCTTATTCATCTGTCACCATAATTCGTCCTCATATGCTGTATGAAATTTGATGGTATTGCATAGATGATCTCTAATTATCAATATGCCTAAAGTTTGATTTCTATAAATGTTACACAAAAAAGTAAAAACACTTAAATTGAAGTCACGGGGTGTGCAGTGGTGCTAAGAATCTCCGGCAAAGATCCGGCTAACACCACCGACGACTCCTGGCCCTGGCAACTTACAACACGCGTCCACTGCTGACTGCTGACCGACGAAAAGTTAGCGGAACTGGAGGAAGGATTGAGAAGGAAGTTGCGTTGGGATGTCGTGGGGTTGTCAGAAGTCCGAAGAGAGGGCGAGGATACGATAATCCTTAAGTCCGGCAATTTGCTTTATTTCCGGGAGGGCGACCAACAGTCCCAGGGAGGTGTCGGGTTCATCGTCCACAAGTCCCTCGTAAACAACGTGGTGAAAATCGAGAGTGTGTCGACTAGGGTGGCGTACCTTATTCTCAGAGTATCTGAGAGGTACTCGTTGAAGGTCATACAGGTGTACGCGCCGACTTGGGCACACTCCGATGACGAGGTGGAGGCTATGTATGAGGATATTTCAAAAGCTATGCATAGCTCCAGAACCTGTACCGTTGTTATGGAGGACTTCAACGCGAAATTAGGCAAGAGAGATGGTGACGAGCTGAGAGTGGGGCAGTTTGGGGTTGGACGTCGGAACCACCGGGGGCATTTACTGGTTAGTTTCTTGGATAAGTAGGGACTCTACATGATGAACTCTTTCTTTAAGAAACGCGAGCACAGAAAATGGGCCTGGATGAGTCCCGACAGTGCAACTAAAAACGAGATTGACTTCATCATGTCGACGAAGAGACATATATTCAATGATGTTGCTGTGATCAATACGGTCAAAACTGGAAGCGATCACCGCCTAGTAAGAGGCACATTGAATATATTTACTAAGCTAGAACGCTCTCGATTGATGATGTCTACGCTCCGTCCTGCACTCCAAACTCAAAACCACGAGAGCTGTCAGCTGGAACTTCTTTTGCCTAGGCGATGATGTGGACGATATCAACGACGGGTTTCTGGAAGCTGTCCATAGCGCTGGGTCTATGTTTTTAAGACCCAACGGACAAACAAGACCAAAAGGCTCTCAGACTCTACTCAAAAGACTCATCGATAAAAAGAGTAAAATGGTTCTACAATCTTCAGTTGATGCGACTCTATACCGGCGGCTCATCAAGTAGATCTCTAAATCCCTCACTCCAGATATGCGTCAATTAAATACTAAGTGTATTAAAGAGGTCATAGCTTGAAATAAGGGCTCCAAAGTTTCTGTAAGTTGTTCTGTCTTTTGGGCAAAGCCAGCTTGCTAAGTTAAAAACTGAAGATGGTAGAATCGTCACATCCAACCCTGAGCTCCTGAGTGAGATAGAGCTTTTATGGACAGCTATACACGTCTACTAGCAGACCCGAAGTTGGTCTGGCGGAAGACCCTGGAGCTAGACTGACCCAACACTATATCGAAGACATCCCGGACATCACAGCCTGTACGAGATTAGAATGGCTCTTAAACAGCTCAAAAATAACAAGGTGCCTGGTGAAGACGGAATTACAGCCGAACTTCTGAAGGCGGGTGGTAAACCGATCCTTACGGCCCTTCAGAAGTTGTTCAATTTCGTCTTACTGGAAGAGAGAACGCCAAAGGCATGGAGCGCAGGTGTGGTAGTACTGTTCTTCAAAAAAGGCGACAACGCCTTACTGAAGAACTGCCGACCCATCTCACTTCTGAGCCATGTCTATAAGCTCAAGAGTCATTACGAATCGTCTCCCGAACAAGCCGGTTTCCGAAGAGGCTTTAGTACCGTAGACCACATACATATGCTTCGTCAGGTTATACAGAAGACCGAAGAATATAATCTGCCCCTCTGTTTAGCGTTTGTGGACTACGAGAAAGCCTTTGATTCGATCAAAAGCTGGGCGGTACTACAATCTCTGCAACGGTGCCAAGTAGACAGTAGTCTACTATAGCGTATAGCAGTAGCTGTATCTAAGTGTTGAAGGGTTTGTACGAGAGCGCCACTATGTCAGTCCGACTCCAAGACCAGAACTCGAAGCCTATTCCGCTGCAGCGGGGAGTTAGGCAGGGAAAAGTCATCTCTCCTAAGCTGTTTACCGCTGCACTTGAGGATGTTTTCAAGACTCTGGACTCGAGAAGGCTAAACATCAATGTAAACGGCGAGTACCTCCGTAGACCATGGAGGATTTGTGTACGATGCTTGTTGACCTACGAGCGTGTTGGTTTTAAGATGAATATTGATAAGACGAAAATTATGTCAAATGCCCATGTAGCACCAACTCCAGTTACAATCGGAGACTTAACACTCGAAGTTGTGGCGATTATATATACCTAAGACAAACTGTCCAGTTAGGTAGGCCCAATTTCGAAAAAGAGGTTAATCGTCGAATCCGAGTCGGATGGGCAACGTTCGGGAAGGTACGACACATCTTTTCGTCCAATATTCCGCAGTGCCTGAAGACGAAAGTCTTCGATCAGTGTGTGCTGCCAGTGATGACATTCGGTACTGAAACGTGGTCGCTTACAATGGGCCTCATAAGAAGGCTCAAAGTCACCCAAAGAGTAATGGAGAGGGCGATGCTAGAAGTCCCACTGCGGGATTGTATCAGAAATGAGACCATCCGCAGCGGAACCAAAGTAACCGATATAGCTCTCCGAATCGCTAAACTTAAGTGGCAGTGGGCGGGGCATATTGCACGTAGAACCGATGGCCGTTGGGGCGGAAAGGTTCTCGAGTGGCGACCGCGTACCGGAAGGCGCAGCATGGGTAGGCCCCGCACAAGGTGGTCTGATGACCTGATGAAAGTCGCAGGCGTCCGCTGGAAACGAAGAATAAAAAAAAACCCATGGACTTAGTCATTTCATTCATACCCCCAAAGTACACTCATGATTTTTTAACTAAACCTAAAATCAGTTCGTATACTTTTTCAATCAAAAGGTTTAAATATCTTACTATTCAGTTATCTACAACGTGTAAAAAACAGTAAAAAAAATAAAAAAAACAAATAAAAAAAAATAAAAAAAATAAATAAAAAATAGAAATAAAAGTAAGTTCTTGGGATTTGAACCTGGGACCTAACAGCCTAATCGCACTTATTAACCAAACCATCTACCACTAAGCTATGTTTTGGCATGAGCGGTCACGAACAAAGTTAAACTTTGTCATGCTTGTCACTAACTTTTCTGTAATTCTAAAGGACCTTTTACAATGTAAAATTTATTTACTTTGTATGGACAACGAAAAATTTTTATTTTTGATTCGACTATAAGCGACCTACAACGCAGCTTCTATTAACGTAACAAGCAACCTGTAAAATTTAAAGGATATGAAAAAACACCCTGTATATTTTTGAATATTCAAGTTAGCAACGAATACATACGATGAGGTAAAAAAATTGTTCTCCAATTATGTCTCGTTTTATAACGAAGTTCACTTACATCCACATTCCAGCACCATTACCAGACCCTCGATTGATACCATTAAGAGACAAAATACTCGTCAAGACAAATTAAACGAGCCCAGACTCGATGGGATTAAGTCGTTTTATTACGGACTTCCTATGGCCACCTTCAGGGTCTATCATCAGACCCTTAGAATACCAGGCTTTATCATCAGATCAGCTCCATGTCATCATAATATTGCATTGCCAACCGGGAGATGAGCTAAATTTAACTATCAAGATTTCATTACAGATTACAAACAGACAACGGCACAGTTGAATAAATAAAACATTGCATTTTGTGATAAAAACGATTATAAATATTAACTAGACTAAACATAAATGAATGATAAAAATTGCAAGCAAACAGCAGGATCGGAATAAAATATTCTAAGTCGAGTACAGCAGGTTGCGTACTCACGAGTAGTCGTATAAAAGAGACAGCAATACACGTTCTATCTCGTTTCGAAATTTTGAATTTAACCGATTAATTTCGTTCCACAGGAACGAATTTCTAACAAAATGGGCAAAACCGGTATCTTATTTGAACGGTTCTTTTACCGGTAACCGAGAACAGAAACGAAATCCTTTCCGTTCATGGCGGAGGGAGCGATACCGTTACGGCAAAAATACCGTTTTCCGATCCCTGGGCACACCTCACTAATGTATGAGGTTAGGTTAGTATGGTGACAAAGCGCGAAGCGCCCCAACAACGCGAAATAGAAGCTCCGTCGACTCTGTTTGTAAGCCATACTGAAAGGTTATTAGGTCATCGCCCAATGACTGGTGTTTATACGTTTCAGGATCCAAAAAAAGGTACAAATATTGTTGATTCGGTATACCTTAAGGGGCTACCCGGCATATTTCACTGTTTTTAAAGTGAATAGGCTTTGTTCAACTCCAAGCACAACGTTTGAAAAAAATATTTATAATGTAGCTAGGTATTTGGTCTACATTTGGTTCTACTAAACTGTCGAAAAACATAATACTTTAAGAGAAAAAAAAACTGTAAACCCTTTTTTCTGCCTTAAATCTGTATCTACTCCCTTATTATGCATCGTAAGTACAAGAAACTAAGACAAGCAGTATATATTTATGTTTACTTTAAACGCATCTACTGATTTTTGGATAGGTTTTGTACTTTTCGAGAAAAAGCTATTACACGCATTTTTCCGAAAACGCCGACTGGAGATGCCTGATTGACGTATTGTATGCAAAGGAAAGGAAGCGGGAGGGGAAGAAAGCTCAAATCGCCGAGATCATTGGGATAGGGGACGGCCTTAAATAATAATTTGCACTGTGCTTACCACGAGTTTAAAATCTAGTGTAGAAATCTATAGTCGCTATCACATCTTGCTCGCACTCGCGGGTGGAAGCGGAATGCAACTGTAGATAACAAATGAAATCTATCCTGCGAAATCTATAGCAACTCATGGTAGTGACACTGATCCTTAAATGAATAAAACCATTCGCATCTACATTTTATTGATTAGTTTTTTAGTTAACTACTGGAATTACAGGTTTGCAAAATAATTTGAATAAATTTTGTTCGATCGTCGTCATCGTTCAAATATCATGCATGTCATATACCTATCCGTCTAAACCGGTATCATAACTGAAACCAGTCGTTTTGAAGTTGGTGTGTGACACGTTAAACCATTTTAGCTTATTTAACGCAGATAAATAATTATTATTGTTACGTAATGTAGTATTATCGAATAATACATAATAAACTGAAATTAATTAATTTAGATAAGCAAAAACAATGACAAATACCTACTAAATTACCATGAGGTAATAAACCTAAAATGAAACTAACAATAATATACTACTTAAAAATACAGGCGTAGGGATGTGATGACCCCATCGCCCACTGGTTTCGGCCGGCCGGTGCAATCAGTCAACGCAGGGCAACTTGTTGCGAGCTGTTGGGGAGTAGCGACTACACGTACCTGAGCGCTCCTGGGGGACTCCGTCGTCTGACGAAGTCCTCCACCTCTGGCTTGCATTAACCCGCCGTCTGGAGTGGGGTCGCGAGAGCTGTGATCTCGAGGGCAGATGTGGAATTTTAAGTGGGAGTTGGCTATATATTTAAGTCTAGTGGCACCTCTCTACCCCCAGCCCTCATACCGGTGTTGCCCTTGAGCCATCTTAGATGTCGCTTTTTGTGGGGGCCCATCTTATGTAGGCGAGTCACCGTCTGCCGGAAATAAAATTGCTTACCATTTTGTTAGGCAGACGTCCGGTTTTATCCTCCATAACCCAGTTATTTAGTCCACCACCTTCAACATCCGCTCGGTGTACCCCTTACATTTCATTAAATTGTCAAATTGTCTCTGCGTGTAGGCTTCGGCTCCGCCTGCACCTCCCAAAGGTAACAGGAACACCATTGTTCCGTGATAGGAAAGACATACTTAAAAATAAAAAACAGTCCAAGTTTGAGTCGGACTCGCGCACCGAGGGTTCCGTACAAACGTAGAGTTGCACCTAGAAGATTGTATCGACAGATTGGGTCACGTGTTTGCACGACATAGAGTTACTATGCGACTTTGTTGTTCCTTGATACATTTTTATAACGTAAACCGTTATATCTTACTTTATTATAAGTTGCAACTTACAGTATCATATAAATGCAAAAAAAGACAACGGTGGGTTTTGAAATTTAGTTCAGAGAAGTATTTTTTATTGAAATTAAATTGATAAAAAAGTGTCCGCCACACTAGTCTGCTAGCCAATTCGTTTCAACCCGTTATACAGGTATTGCGTAGTTTTTGCACCAATAATACAAAACTCGACACGTGACACAGGCGAAACACGTGTTAGTTTTGTGTTATTGGTGGTGACTTGGTATGTTTATTTATTTTGCGTATTTATTTTTTGCGGCGGGAGGGCGGGAACATTAAATAATTACATGCAAATAATACCAAAGTAACATTATTTTCGTTGTTAAGATGGAATTCCGCAAAGTAACGCCTGATTCAGTAAATTACCAAACACACTAACTCGGTGTTTCAATTACTCTTTAAGGATGACTTACACTAGAACGGGACGGGACGAGACAGGGCGGGAAAATCTGTTAATTTCTATATAAAGCCTCTCGTGACATCCGAGGGCTCCGAGCTAACACGTGATTCTTTCTATAGAAATTGATATATTTTTCAGTCCCGTCCCGTCCCGTGCTAGTGTGAGTCATCCTTTAATAAGGACTTTGGCGCTTGGAGCCCATGGTCCCAGGGTCCCTTCGCCAAAAGGCGCGAATAGTTAGTCGTTGCGAAGAAAACATGGCATCGCTATTATATATACGAGTATGTGACCGCAGCTCTGCTCTGAAGGTTGTTTGTGTATCTGGTATCTGGTGACATAATACTTATACAGGTTTAATAATTAATAAATAGCAGATAATTGTATAAAACACATATTATTAGTTAGTTATTTATACATAAATTAGTGATAAGTACATCTTAATTTTGACGACAGTAAATAAAGATGCCTTTTAAAAAAATACAAAATTGAGTTCAGTCAGTCGTTCTAAAAAACTATTGCTGTAACTTTGAATTTGCTAATAGCTATAATATTAACACCCATTTACACGGAGAAAAATAGGGCTAAATTTTTTTATTTGTTAATTAACAGCAATAGATTTTGTTGTTAATACTAGAACTCTACTCATGAGTAAAAATATATTCGTCACATATATAGGACAATAAATCTGGTAAAGGAAACTTATCTGCTACAGAAAAAGTGACCATGGCCCCCAGCGCCTACAGCTGGAATCAACCCAGCGACCTCTTGCTTTCGCAGCAGTCACCTCAATCAATAGGCTACCCGACCACGGCAGCCAGGGTTCAAAATTTCTTAAGGCCGTCCCCTATGCCAATGACCTCGGCGATTTGAGCTTTTTTCCCCTCCCGCTTACATTCCTCACCGGTTATACAATACGTCAATAAGCATAAGTTCCCACCTAGGTAGAGCTCCTTGTACTAGGATGCAACCCTATAAACTACTAGTGCCATCTTACACGACTGGCCCCCGTCGCCCGCGCAGGCATCTCGGCCGGCGTTTTCGGAAAAATGCGTGTAATGAGCTTTTTCTCTAAAAGTACAAATCCTATCCAAAAATCAGTAGATGCGTTTAAAGTTAACATAAATACATACTGCTTGTCTTAGTTTCTTGTACTTACAAGGCATAATGAGGGAGTAGATACAGATTTAAAGTAGAAAAAAGGGTTTACGGTAAAAAAAAATTCTCTTGATGTATCATGTTTTTCGACAATTTAGTAGAACCAAATGTTGACCAAATACCTACCTACATTATATATTTTTTTCAAGCGTTGTGCTTGGAGCTGAACAAAGCCTATTCACTTTAAAAACAGTGAAATATCAGTGAAACAGCCGGGTAGCCCCTTAAGTATATGCAATCCTTTCTTAATTTAAAAGCTCAAGGTGCGTTTCAACAATCCTACAGCTCAGACTTACGTCTAGCGCTGCCTTCTAGATAATCTTTATGTACATAAAGATTATTTTGAAATAGAAGCGAGGGTAAAATTGTAGCCATATAATAATTAAACAGAAATAGAAAATAGTTATTTATTATACAAGGGGGCAAAGTTGTTGTTTAACTCTCGGGCTTATATTGAGACCCGAGCAAGCGAAAGATTCCAAAATTGAGCCACGAGCGTAGCGAGTGGTTCAATAACTGGAATCTTGAGCTTTACGAGGGTCTCAAGGCACGAGAGTTGAACAAAATTTGCCGCCGAGTGTAATACAACATTTTTCCCCTCACTATTGCGAGGAAAATACAGACTACATACGATTATAAATCTTATCCACATGTAAGTTATCTTGAAGAAACCATCAAAAATCAATTTCAAAATTTTTCATAGAGTAGGTACGCGCCTGGTACTTAGATATTGCCAACAGCTTACCAAGTGCGGGATAAGACGTGATCACATGACCAATTTAAGGTGTGACCTCCGAATGCGCATATTTACTATGGGCATATGGGACTCACTTATACTGGACGGTCGGTAAGTGATAGGAATTAGATTACTTTGCCCCACATGTGGATAAAATGCGTTTTTCCACGCTAGTTTTAAAGGACAAAACAGCGCTTTCCGAGCTAGTGAGGGGAAAATACTATTTATGGCCTATTACACCAGTTCCATCATAATCACACTACTGATCTCTGGTCTCCCGCTAGGCTTATCTGCGAGTACAAGAAACTTCATGTCTTCATTTCGTGACAATAATGCAAACATTTCCGATCATGTTTGAGAAAAGAACTATTTTACAGGTCTCAAGGCGGTAACTAACTCGCAACGTAGATAAAATGTTTTGTGATAAGTACCAGATGAAAGCGGATATTGTAAGGGCGAGAGCACAAAAGCGGTCTGAGTCAGCGAATCACATGAATAGCGACCGATAAATCGATGCTGTGGACTGTTCTTTATTCTGAAATGCTTTGTGTTGACTTAAAGGTTTATAAATGAAATCAACTGGTTTCGCTTCGAGATGTGGTTCTGTATTCTTGAGTCGATGGACATCTATGTATTGTGGACAACAATGGATCTGCGAATATACGGATACCTTCAACACACTGATATATCTCGCGCAGTATCTTTGCGCAGGGTTTGATGAATAAGCAAATTTCTGAAGGCCTAGTACACATTTTAGTAGTCATATTCGACATTTACTTCTCGATTGCGTTAGCATATCGAGAGGTCAAAAATTATAGTAGCGAGATGATTTATATAAACGCAAACATAACTTGAAATCCAAATGTCAAATCAAACAATAAATGTATAATAGAGTCCGTCTATGCTAAGTTTCCTAGATTTTGACAGCACAGAATATGAAAGTGTTAAGTAAACGTCATAATTTCATAGAAGTTTGACGTTTAAAATAACACCTTAAAGTTTGACAGTTCATTTGCTAGGCACAGATAACGTGATTTGAGTCTAGGCCTTCTCTGTATACTGATTTTGTCTACGACTGTGGCAAGAAAGCGTATAAATTTATGGTAAACTGGGGTTTTGTGGGTTTTTGTGGGTTAAAATAAATTAGAACTGGATAACGGTGGTGCGCGGTGATAACGGTAAAATTACTTTCGTATTTTGTATAGATTACTTATAAACAGTATAAGCATATAAAAATTATAATCTGGTTGGTTTTATTAACATCATAAAAGTAGATAAGATAAGATCTTTTATTGATAAAATACAAGAGTTGTATATGTCATTTTTAAAGCTAGGTACATAATATGTAGTAAGTACAGATAGAATTATCTAGGTAGTGTTTAGTTTTGTAGGGGGCAGTGACTTGTTACGGTCATCGAATTCGTCGACACTATAGCACGCCATGTCTATCAGACTTCGTTTAAGGTTTCTCTGGAACATCGGGTCAGTAGCTGATTTTAACTTTTCGTTCAAGGTGTTGTACAGTTTTATCCCTACTACGTGTAAGGATTTCCTACTCTTTGCCAGGTGGCACACAGGAACCTATAAGAGGTTACGTCCAGGTGTGACAGTCTGCCTTTGGAAGTTAGAACTAATCGAGATTCCGACTACCTATTTAAAAGAGTAATAAGTAAGATAAAAGATAGTTTCCTGTAATTTTTCACTTATTTTCCCAAAACGTGGTAATATCACGGAGAAATTAAGATACATTTAAAATGTTGATAAAAAACAAAGAAAAGTCGAATCAAGTAAGTACTAAAAAAATATGGGCCCTTGGTAATGTTAGTAAAAGTGGCATAAAGTTGGTTTTGTGTCAAAGGGAATTATGATGTCAAAAATGCAGCTCACTCTATGGACCTTTAAAATTTTCATAGAAGAAGTAATTTCCTTGAAATTGATACAATGTTTAGACCATTTAATGATTCGGACAGGCAATTGTCAGGTGTTTCCCTCTGCCAAAAGCATAATGATCAATTGATCAATGATCATGGTGATTGTATGGACTGACGTTTATCTGACATAGTTATTTTATGTACGAAATAGCTATACATTTGAGGTGCCAATCCCCCGCAAACATCAACAGGGATTTTTTGAGTAGAAAATAACAGACAATGTCAGTACGGTTAGTTAAATGGTCTGATAGTAGATCAACTGAGTTGTTTTTTTTTTACATTTTGTTCGATATATTCTTTTATGAACGTATTAAAACATTTATTATTCATAATTAATTACAAATAAACTAATCTTAAATAAATCAGAACTAACTATTAAATACAAAGATTAAAACTAACTTAAAAAATTAATTAAATAAAAACTACACCTCCTTCATCGAATCCTCCAAACTTATTATTAATTGTTGTGTTTGACATGATGCTCAATTCTCTTATTGGCGTTATTTCAAATTTAGAATTCTTATCTTCGAAGTAATTATATCCGTGTTTTGGTTTTATTAATTTATTTTTCTACTCGCCTACTTTAATCTGTCAATTACGAGTACATAGACAAAACTATAAGCTCATACTTTTCGATATTAGACAGTCCAACTCAACTATAATATTCATTTCGATACGCTGTAGGCAACTATAATAATTTCAAAAATAGAACTTCATAAAAATTCTATACTTATTTGCGATGCCGCCTGCGCCTGTGCCGACCGCGCCCCCCGCGCCGGCCTGCCGGCGTGCGCAAGTACATCTTTTTGTGTTACATGAGTTACATCCGTGTTAATTCAATGAAATTGAATGATGAAATTGTTCCTCCATAGATGATGATCATGATGACTCGTAGAAAAAGTATTGTATACAATTTGTAACATAATTAAGTTTTTCAATCTCGTACCTTACTTAGGCCACGGTAAAACACGGTACTCGACTGAAAAACTCTTCATTATATCACGATTGTATAAAATACTATTATTAACCACTCTCTGAATAGTACTTACAACAAGTCATCAATGCAAAACCTTCTGATAAAATCATATAACCGCGAAACATGCATTACAAACCGGTTTTCTTGAAACGATGCGAAGAGTAATCGTTATGAATTGCGACGACGGTAATTTATCCTTATCTTGGTAGTTAGGATAATTAACTTTATTTTTATCATAATAATATCTAACTTTGATTGTATGAAAGGCTGGACAAAGTTCAAAAATATAGCTGTTGAAAAAGTATAGGCGTTCCAACCGGAACGCCTCAAAAGAAACCTCTTTTGAGGCACGGAACCATAACAAATATAAAAACCTGTTAACTTTCAAATCCCCACTTCACGTATTCGCTTAGTCGATTATATAATTATAGTTTTTACAATACGGCTTCTCACAGCAGCCATTTTGAATTTTGATTTATTTAGTTTTAGTTTAGTTACAATTTTAGATTTAAGTTTGTATTATATCTTTTCTTTTAGTTTTATTACAATAAAGCATTTTGTAAATAAATCAATTAAAAACAAATAATTTTGATTCTAACGTTGCTTTGCCTTGTTTACAAGTGTTATACGGAATACAAAGTCGAATTGATTGACGTAAGAATGATCAAATCGGTCTACACCATTGGTTTCTGAGAATTCTGAGAGTGACACGAAGGAACAACACACTCACACGTACTTAGATTTGTAATTTACCCTTTTACCACCTGCTGCGTTGAATAAAAAAGTGCCACAAACGCTACGCACAAACTACCAAAATCCCATCTAATTGAATGCAGTTCTTTGAGCTATAGGTGAAAAGGCACGAATGATTATAGACGCTTAGATAAAGATTCATTTATAAATGAACAAGACAACCGACAAAGTGGTACCGTTTCATATTAGCTTAAAGTCTGTGATGCCCGAGCCGCGAAGGTGACAACACCACTCTGTCTGTCCGACGATGACGATATTTCATGCCTACACTTGGGCAGAAATCGGCTTTTTCCGTACGCGTAGCGTGCGGAAAAAGGCACTTTATGGCCAGGTGTGGCATAAAGTCTTTTTTACAATTAAGCTCAGAAGTCGCGAGGGCTGAAAGGCATAATAAGATAACTGAAACATATTTATGGAATAGGATTGCCTTTATTACATAATATGCCCGATACTTCTGGAGCATGTTTCACCATGCTGACATTGCGACAATTGTCACAACGTTTCTAGGAACTTTAGTTTGCAGCCAACATATGGTGCTGACTTCGTCAGCCTGGTGAGGCAGGGGCCGGTCGTCACATGGCGTCATGATGCTGAGGGTACCACTACCCGCCGACGTGATAGAACGTGTTTGGCGATGAAAGGGAAGTCAAGGCTAATAAAAAAAAACATGTTATTCCGGATTCGAATCCTGGTCAGGGCAATAAATGCCGTGTGTTTATCGCGAATATTTGTTCGTGACTTATGGATCTTTTCTATGTATTTAAGTATTTATATGTGTTTATCTATTATATGTATCGTGGTCTAGTACCCATAGCACTAGGTCGATTTGTGTAAGATTGTCCCATAAAATTTAATTATTTATTCATATGTAATTTTTATGACTCATGACCGATTTATGGTTCCGTACCAAAATGGTATAAATTAAATAAGATCGTTAAATGCCTCGGAAACTACTTGGGCTATCGATGTGATTTTTTTAGTACAAATACAAGGCTAACCCAGATGCACACAATAGGCTAGACGACAAAAAAATCTAATTAGTCCTTCTATTAGATTATTAAAAAATATACGATACGTATTTTTTCTTTTGTTCGTCAAATGAAAAATGACGGAAATACAGGGCTTTAAAGTTTCGCGTGACGTCACAGCTAGGTACAATTCTTACCAACTGGTGACGTCACCAGCCCCCACAAAATTATCAAACACATATAATATATATATTTTTAATTTTTATGATAAATGCCTGATAGGTATGATGAGGGGCCATATTTAAAAGCTTAGTAACTAGATCATGTGGGGTCTCATTTGAAAGGATATGATTCGCTCATTCTAAAACATATTTCTATTACAGTGAAAAAAAAAATTCTATTTATGAAGAATAACGTAAAAAAAATAGAAATACTTATATATGAAATTTTTACACAACGTTAATATTAATATATGTAAATATTACGGGAAGTTGTTTTCTTAATTTTTGTATGAATAAAAAAGGTTTTGCTCAGCTAAATTTGAAAATTAACCACCTTGAACTGTATGTGTAATGTTCTTTACATTAAATTTGTATAATATCATGCTGTTAATACCTACTTTTGAATAAAGTTTACAACAATAATATAGGTTTACGCGATAAAGATTTATCAACAATAAACAAACTTACATACTAACTCTATGCCGTGCAAACCAGTGGCCCAAAATCTGTCGATACATGGGGCTGACTTCAAATTTCTAATTAGAAATGCAGTTGATTGCATCATGTTTATAGATGAATGCGATAACTAAAAGTTTGTACGAAACCCTCGGTGCGCGAGTCCGACTCGCACTTGACCCTTTTTTAATTTATTTATCGACACAAATCAGATCTGGTTTCTATAGTATGTACTTGCTAAAAGCAAAGTACATAAAAGGTACCACTTTCTAGCTAACATTTTAGTTTTGAAATTAATCTTTATGGCACTTAGCGCCTTATTAAAAGGGCATATAATAAAAGGGTATACATACACAAAGGCAAACACTTAGTTCAAATTAATAAATTAGCAAACGTCACGATGAACCTGACATAGTTGCTTGAGTCATGATCGAACAAACATATTATGTGCTGTAATATCTGTGGATATAGTATCCGAAATGGACTATCTGTTTAGAACGTTTCCGAACGCAACTTTTCAATATTGACAAAACGGCACCACGTCTTCGCCGGGTAACTTCCTATAGAATAAGATGCACTTAAGATTATTTATGAAATAATAAACATCCAAGTATCCTCCCAACTCTGGTCTTTAATTTAATAACACCGAAGTCACCATTTGGTGATTTGGTGTAGTATTTACTACATATACAAACGCCGAAGTACCACTTACAATACGTCTTAGTTACCGCTCAGTCCTAGTCAAACATCTTAAAACGGATTAAATTATGTATAAAGTCACCCTAGGCAAATGCAACTATGAGGCAAATGTAACTAATTGAAATTTGTCTTAACCTAAGGGGTTTAGTTAGATCCAAATTTAGGAGCGTAGGACAATGAATTGACACATAACTTATGATCTTCACCACAGTCGGGTAATGTTTGATGAGGATGATTCAAATTGCCAACTGCCGACTGCCGTGCGTCAAAGGGGTAACGGCCAAAGTTGGAGCAGTATTGAAGAAATTCTCCATTAAGTCTGTATATATACGCCGTTATCCAAGGCGATTATCTTGTGCAGCCCAAAGGATGTCATCCCGCTCCAGAATCTCGATGTGTACTAGTTGGAATGCAGTTGTGGAAGTGCGTACTTTGGCCAAACGAAGAGGAGAGGGTTAAGTTAAGCAATAAATAAAATAAATAAACAAAATCGTTCTTTATTTAGGTATTGACCCATCCTTTACATTTAAACTATATTTAAAAATTTAAACTAACATTAAAACTAAAAACTTATAACTAATTAAAAACAAAATTCAAAATAATTTAAATTAAATAGAAAATTTACAATATAATATAATTTAATTTAATTTATAATTTAATTTAATTCAATATTTATTAATGTCATTAGTAGGCAATCAGGGACACCTTACTCCTTGCATAACAATTCGTGAAAATTTCTTTCACGATGCTGTTTGTCGATTCGCTCACTCTTCTGACAAAGGTCCAGTGCCTTTTACGCATTAAAGGGCAGAAGTTGTCCACTCTGTTCACAGCGAACATACCAGACGCGCTACACCGCCACGGTAGTCGTAACATCGCACGAAACGCGTTGTTGTACTGCACCCTGAGTCTGTTGAACGACCATTTCGTGTAATGGTACCACAGTTGACTGGTGTAGAACGCCTGGCAGTAAGCTCCAAACAGAGTTATTTTGACTTGAACCGAGCAGTGAGCGAAACGGCGCGCCAGCATGTTGCTTCGCATAGCGATGGCCCTTCGCTGTCTCTCAAGGTCATCGTCGTCTTTCAGTCTGTCTGTCAATACATGGCCGAGATACTTAAAACTACTTACAATTTTTAATTCAGTTCCATTCAGTCTCACAGGCGGAACCTTATCAGGTCCCTTTCCAGACTTGAATACCATTATCTCAGACTTTTTAACATTGTACTTAAGCCCATGCAATGCTGCATACCGCTCGCAAATGGATACCAATATTCTCAATCCAGTGATAGAGGGGCTCAGCAGTACCATGTCGTCAGCGTAACTAAGATTATTGGCGACCTTCAAACCTTCAAGAAAAGAGCGTACTCCCACCTTAAAGGCCGGCAACGCACTTGCGACACCTCTGGTGTTGCGGGTGTCCATGGACGACGTTAATCGCTTACCATCAGGCGATTCGTTTGCTCGTTTGCCCCCTATAGCGTAAAAAAAAAAACACCGGCTACGTGACACCCGACTGCGGCGCTGTTGAGCTCCTCTATGAGTTCATTCATGTATAAGTTAAACAGCAAGGGCGATGTTAGCCCCCCCTGTCTGACGCCACAGTTCAACTTATACGGGTCCGAGTAACTGTTGCCCCACTTAACACGGTTGGTTTGGCTTCCGTACCAGTACTCCAGCAGACCGACCAACCTTCTCGGCACCCCGGCCCTTGACACCTTTTTCCATAGCAAGCCATAGTCAATGGTATCAAAAGCGCGGCTTATATCTAGGAAACACGCGTAAACCGACGTCTTTTTGTTAAGATAACGGTTTACCGTATTCTTTAGACAAAAGATAGCCATATCAATGTAACATTGCCTAATGTTTCTGTTAGCTTACATTACCTATCGTCACATTCCGGTTAATATTTTTGGGATAAACAGACAAGTACCTATATAACCAGTTTCTAATCTGCCTACAATAAATAAGTCAAACTTGAATTATCTTTAAATGTCACTTTTTTCCATGATTTATATTACAACCCAAAAATTGCGACGGAGTAGAGCTATACTTATTCAATAAAATGTTTTTTTATTTTTATTTTACGTTTTTTTTGCAAAAAATTGATTAATTGATGCTTTAGGTATGTTAATCGATTGGTTTGGCATAGTATGTAAATTCCATTAATATAAAAATAATTAAAATACAGTCCAACCATGAACCACGCACAGTGGAGGATTCCGCAGCTTTTTGGTGGCACGGCGCTGAGGTGTGTGAGCAGGACAGAGATAACGGTAAACGCTGCCTCGATCGCACTGAACGAGAGGACTTCTAAGAGGAAAGTACAATTAGAAAATGCTGTCGCAAATACCCGAGTTAGTATGTAAAAAAAAAACTATTATTCGAATAAATCGTTACCTCAAATTAAGATTTCTGATGGAACCAATTATACAATATATTTTACTTTAAATTTGTCATAAAATAATAACCCGTTTAAACGTGACGTCTGTCCGTTGAGGTAATATCCTATCTTAGTATAAAAAAGTTGTAAACATTTCATGAGTAGGCATGTGCGTGTAGGCATGTATCTTGATTCATGTTTGTACCGTGTTTACAAATATGGTTCTTATGAAAGTTTTTGCCAGCTTTATCAGTGTCATGACAGACATTTTTTTGCTGAAACTGACAAAAAAACTGACAAAAAACTGACAAAAAAAGCTTTAGGGTTCTGTACTCAATGGGTTTCAACTCCCTGTTCGTCTGCACAGACGTTATTTTATCTCACAAACCGTAGACAGCAGATTTTTTTACGGAATACAGACGGCCGAGTGGTCGAAGCTGTCAGATAACCCAACTAAATTCATTCAACGCTGAACATCAACGCCGGTGTGTTTTTAGTGGGTAGGCTCCCCCCCCCCCCCTTTGATAAGGAAAAGGGAGCAGTGGGAGGAGAGTCCCACATAACCCCCACAATGACCGTCTCCGGGTCGGGGGTAAGCGTAATGCATTTCCACACCGTAAAAAAAAAGATTATGATGATATGCGAAAGATACGTCTGCGAAGCGTTACAGTTGGCAACTGATGTTTCGGCGAAATTAAATTCTGTGATAAGTTGGTTGGGAAGTAATATTCGGCGATTGGTAATTAAGAGAACCCTAAAATAAATTTCTATAATGATTTGCTGTAGGCGTTAGTTTTACGAAAGCGACTGCCATCTGACCTTCGGACCCAGAGGGTAATCTAGATTTTATCGGTAATAGTCCGGTTTTGTTCACCGAAAAGCGATTGGTAAATATTAAATGATATTTCATTTTAAAAGTTCCAAAAAACTTATAGGTACGAGCCGAGGCTTAAACACGACATTCAGATTGAAAGTCGGACGCTTTAACCGCTGGACCACCAACGACGGACACCAAATATGAATATGACCCAAGTTTGAACACACTTCACTCCAAACTTAACACTGTGCAGAATGTATGCATGCAGCAGAATGTGCTATGTATGCAGCAGCACGATATAAAGTATTTGCGAAAGACACACCGGAGGCGGAGGAAACTAAACTAAAGGATATGGAATTAAATGATGCCCTTCTGTTCTGCAGGAAGACTAGAAGATTCGAGGAAGAGTTGTAGGATGGGAAAGCAGCCGGATCAGTAACCTGCAGCTCAGACTTCAGGGAACTGGGCTGAATGAATACGACAAGTGCTCGACAGCCCACCTGTATCCGGCCGGATGTCCCTACACTACATCTAACACTGTGCAGAGGCTCTAACTTCATGACCCCCAGGACGTATATTGGACTGCGCGTCTGTCGACCCTTTTACAATGTCCTCCACCTTTGTACGACAGTCTTAATGCGACGTTCGTATTTTGCCTAATGAACCCTAAAAGTGGTCACACCACGCTCATTGCTGTAAACCCGTCTCCCGCGTCACAGATTACGAAATCATTGTTGCCCTGCCCTTGGTATTTGAAATGAATCCGGTCAAGTGCGAGTTGTCAAAATATTGTCTCCTATTACCGGGATTATTATTCATTGAAAGTAATACTTTAAAACGGATTCGCGTATACACCGTATTTTTCTTGGATTGCTTTAACTTCGGAATGTAGCTTGGTATCATTAAGGAAACAGAATGGCATAGTCAGTTTTATTAAATTCGTAAATTTTTATTTTTTCATTATTTATACAAAATAATTACATGTTGCATCAACCGCTAATGTAAAACGGGCATTAGAATTAACTTTAGTAAGGGACAACTATGACATATCAATGTGATGTCGAATACTTGTACTCCGTTTACACACTTGCAAATACCATATGAGATACAATTAAATGAGAGGTAGTGATTATCTTCTACATGGAGCTAATTAGAATACCAGTGTGTTAAACAAATTAATTAAATTTAAGAGAAAGAATGCGCTTAGTAAAAGCACCTCAAAAAAAGACCCTACGTTTGAGCCCTCGTTACAAGGTTAAACGATGACACCATTTAACCTTGAAATATGATTTATTGTAAAGATTTTTATTAGAAATCTTTATTATGATACCGAGTTTAATATTATACTTATTTAGTTTTTTTTACCTTTATTAAGACTCAACACCTTTTACATCTCCAGTCTTTATTTTCACGCTTGGAGAGCCTTTACATCTCAAAATCCAATTAGTATTTTATTTTTGACGTTGGGGACCTTTTACGTCTCCAAACTTAATTTGTTATTAATTATTGAGACTATTGTATTACTTGCTTTTATTTTTCATATTGTTTACCCGAGTATTGGCTTGTTGGATTATCAGTATTGAGATTTTACTTTTCTTGACACTATTATATTGTAAATGTTTGTACTTGTTTGTATGCACGGGGGGTCACTTAATGTTTTAATCTTGCCTTATGTTTATTGACTTGTAAAAAGTAGGTCTCAAGGGCACTTGAGACCTACTTGCAGAATAAATAATGAATAAATAAATAAATATCATGGGACAATCTTACACAAATCGACCTAGTCCCACGGTAAGCTCCATAAGGCTAGTGCTGTGGGTATAAATATATAATAGATAGATACATACAAATACTTAAGTACATAGAAAACATTTATAACTCAGGAACAAATATTCGTGATAAACACACAAATAAATGCCCTGACCAGGATTCGCACGCGGGACCTCCTGCTTCGTAGGCAGGGTCACTACCGACCAGGCTAGGAGCCCGTTAAGAATAAAGCTTTGAATTTGAAATACGGACAAAAGAAATAACATGATCCTTGTGTGAGGCCCCACTTAATTATTTATTTTACATGTAGGTACCTATATTTTTGTCACTACAAGAATAAAAAATGTAAAAAAAATGTTTCTTCAGATAGTTAGGACCCGCTGATAGACGACCAAAAAATGGAGTCTTGTGTTTCGTTATTCAGTTGTGGAAAGAACTCTAAAAACCGGCTAAAATACGTTAATCAACGTAGCAACTGATTAATACTACATTTCAGACATTTTAAATAAACTAGTATCGAACAAATTTATTGCTGTTTCTCAAAAAATATATTATTGATTTGTATTTTCAAAATTTTGTGATGTTTATTAATATTTACTGACATTGAGATTTTATGCAAGAGACTAAACTTAAGGACTACTATTTCCATACAAATTGTTTTTGTACACTGAAAAAAAGCCTAGCGTACTGGTAACCAGAATCTAGTTACCTATACGGAAATGTCTTGTTATATATATGACGACAGGGCCCTTTGTAAACACAACTAGACTTTTGTATTGATTACGATTGCATCTTAATTTCTATTCTACAATTTAGTTGTTAATAAATACGTAACTGCGTTTTACTACAATCATACAATGTTGTTTACAAAGCATATTGTTCTAGATACAACATTTTCGACTATCACTAGCAGATTTTAGTTGGAATAACTACATTTTAAACAATTACACGGTCTGCTAGTATTGTAGATACATATTTTTTCGGTGTATCTTCCTTATCATTGGAACATTAAACTTACTTAAGAGGCACAGCGATCCGAAACTAATCTTGGCCTTCCCGGCACGCCAGCTATCCTGATCCTGCACACCTTCCTGTCAGTTCTCCACTTGAAGCTGGTACAGTTCCACCTCCACACTATCTTTCCAGCGGTGCCTAGGCCGTCCCGAACGACGGCCCATCGGCTGTCCAACGTACGCTCTCTTAATCGCCGTATTTAGAATAGGGCGATCAAGAGGGCGTACTTTGGACAAGCCAACAAAGTCCGTGCGATTTTGTAACGCCTTTAATATTGGGTTCGGCTACTGTCTTCTCAATCTCAACATATTTGCGGTGGAACATTAAAACACGGGGAAATTATTGATTCCATGTTATGCAAATATTAATTTATCTCTCCGTGAACTTTGAAATTAGCAGTCAACAATTTTTTATTTCATTTCTAGAAGATTTAATGGGTTCACTATATTTTGCTAAAACTGTGTTTTTATAGTGTCATACCTACATATATCAATAAGGATAGGCAACATTCCTTATAACCGGTGCTTACCACGGCATTATATTTAAATTGAGCTCCCGATATTTCGGCGTTGGCGCAACCGTTGTGCGAACACGGTAAGAACCGGTGTTCAGTTAGAAGGTGCGTATTCAGTACGGCTATGCTTTTTTCATTTGCTTTAAAAATGAGAACAAGTGCTACACATATTTTGCAATTACACACACACACACACACACACTCACTCCTCTGGCGCAGCGACCCAAAGTGTGTCTTGGCCTCCAATACGAGTGCACGCCACTGATCTCGATCCTGTGCAACTTCTCTCCACGTAGCAGCCTGGAGCTCGCGTAGGTCTGCCTCCACCACGTCGGCCCAGCGGTACCTGGGGCGGCCAACCGGGCGTCTACCTACAGGTTTACCCTGGTAGGCTCTTTTAACGGCCCGATCGTCTCCCATTCGCTCCATATGCCCAAGCCAACGAAGACGGTGCGCTTTGGTGACTCCGATGATGTTTGGCTCAGTGAGTAGCTCCTCAATCTCCAAATTCTTCCGAACTCGCCAACTGCCGTCGGGTCTCTGAATTGGGCCGAGGATCTTTCGCAGGATCTTCCTTTCCACCACCAAGAGCTTGTTCTCCTCCTTAAGAGTCAGTGTCCAGGCTTCACACCCGTATGATAAAATTGGTCGAATTAGGGTCTTGTAAATGCGGATCTTAGTGTTTCTACTGAGAAGCCCGGACACTAAAACTTTTTGCAATTACACAACTTTGGAAAATCCTCCTCTGTGCAATGTTACCCAAAGTAGACCGTGGCCTCCGCTTGAGCTGTCCGCGAATGTGGTTACCACGAGTTGCACGCAACTGTACCTATTCGGTAGCGACTGCGCGCTATGGGACAATCAGTAAAAATATTAAAATTAATTAATGTTCTTCTTAGTGACAACCCCGCTATTACTACGTACTATCTACCTACATGTTGTAATGTGACACTTTATGTTTACAAAAATATTTAGTATGAAATATTATGGGTAGAAATGTTGTTTTGGTAAATGTCACTGACCCTTGTGTTATTGTTAAATGTTACTGAACCTAATGAGGGTTGTCACTTGCAGTATTTTGCATTAAAATTTAACTGCCTATAACTTAAAAACGCTTACGAATATGAGCCTAGTTTTTTTAGAGGAAATACAGTACTAAATCTAAACAATCCGCCTTTTGCGGAAAGAATCGTCGTGCCTTTCCACCCTGTATAAAGATGGTAACCTTTTTAAAATGCCGACAGAAATGATACGCATTATAACACATCTCACAAATGACGTTTATTGCTAACTTTTTATAAATTGGTTTCGTGGCCATGGTCACCAAATCAGCAATATTTACTATCGCTAAGACTGGCAACTGACCAATTGTCATCTCTATTCCCATGGCATAAAGTCTATCGATGTAACTTTTTATGTTGCCGTTTACATATTCGAATTATCAACAAACCAATCAGGTTAGGTAAGATCTTCAATTCCTCGTAGACAGGCAATAAATAATGATAAAATACAGGTTATCTTGCATCATATAAAGCCACAAAAACTCCAATAAAATTAGGGTATAAAAATGTGTATACTTATAAATTACGTCGTCAAAAAGATGAGGCCTGGTTTGTGGCACTTGCTGAAAAAAAGTAAAAACGGCACCGAAGTGACACGTCGCGATCTGTCGCGAACTTCCCTTCTCAGTTCTGTGGAAAAATGTAGGTATGTCGCCCTCGCAGCGGTCTATTCCGCCATCAAAAGCGATGTTCCTCGGACGTTGCACCATCAATCGTCTGAAATAGACGCCAAGGCAGACATATGTCAGTAAATTAAAAAAAAAACCCGACCGCATAAAAACAGAACTGAAATTAATGAAACTAGTCAAGTATCATAGCCAAAATTTGTAAAATAATACTGGCCTTTATATTTGGGTTAGCGCTACCACACACGACTTTAAACAGTCGGGACCCACTTTTGAAGAAATTGGTGCTGACCGGGTCCCGACTGTTTCCGAATCCGCCCCCCCGAACCCCTCTTACTGTGTTCTGATTTGCATTATTCATGTACAAAAAGGGAGTAACGAACCTACCGGGTTGAAACTAACAGTCATACCTTGTATGTTTTTTTGTGCGAGGGGCCCGCCCCCGAGCCCTCCTGACTATATACTGATTTGCATTCATCGTGTACAAGAAGTTAGTGACAAAGCTACCCGGGTACAACTAGCAGTCATACCGTGTGTGTGTTTTTTTTGTTTCCGTAGTTTAGTTACATCCAACATTTGATCGTTATGATTTTACCTGTGTTTAAATGTATGTACATAGCCTAGACTTTTTTATTTATTTTAATGTGCAACCCTTACTATCCTCCGATCCTTGATGTCGTCTGATTTGCCTTCTTAATCTACGAAACTTAACTATCCGGGTAAAGCTAGTAGTCATGCCATGGTTGTTTTATGTGCGGGGGCCACCGCCCCCCGAGCCACTCTTGCTATCTTCTGACTTCCACTATAAATCTACAAAACGTAACCAACGAACCTATCCGAGTGAGGCTAGCAGTCATACCGTACCTAGTTGTTTTTTTTTTGTGTGGGGAGCTCCACTTTCCGAGCCCCCTTACTGTCTTCTGTTTTGTCTTCTTAACCTACGAAACGTAACTAACGAACCTATCCGGGTGAAGCTAGCAGTTACCTATACCGTAGTTTTTTTTTGTGCTGGGGGTTCCGCCCCCGTGCTCCCCTTGCGGACTTCTGATTTGCATTGTTAATTTACAAAATTTATTTACGAATATACAAGTGAAGCTAGCAGTCATACCGCAGTTGTTTTTGCCGGGGGTTCCGCCCCGGCTGGGTTTACCGTCTTCTGACTTCTGTTATCTATCTATTCTAAATATACGAAACGTACCTATCGAAACAACCCGCACGAAACTAACTGTCATCCCGTGATTGTTTTATAAGAGCCCTTGAGCCCCTTTCACTATCTCACTTCTAGCTTGCGTTGGCCACCTTGCATTAGAAATATGTCATGTGTTCAATATTCTACTATTCAAGCTTTTTCATTTGATACCCATTTTAAGGGAGCTGGATGCAGGTGGCTGTAGACCGGTCGCGCTGGAGTTCGATTGGAGAAGCCTTTGTTCAGCAGTGGACGCTTACAGCCTGAAATGATGATGAGTGATGAAATATTTTATATTACATTCGATTTCTTTTCTCAGTTCGCAATCGCTTAGCTACGCGTCATGTACTTACCGAAGATACTGGCCGACTTTATACTATATCGTGGATTTTCAAGACACAAGACGATCATATCCTCATTAATGTTTTTATAATAAATGCCATATGTTATTCAAATTACGATTAAGGATGATTCACACTAGGACGGACGGGACGGGGAGTGACGGGACGTTCTGTCAATTTCTATAGAAATAATCACGTGATAGCTCAGAGCCCTCGGAGGTCACGTGACGCTGTTTATAGGAACTGACAGATCGGCCCGGCCCGGTCAGGTCCCGGCCCGTTTGTTGAGATTTATAAATAGATTTTAGAAGGGATCGAATTTCCCAATAGATGCCTCTTTACCCAAATGAAACTAGATAACGAGATGTTTTCCTAAAACAATGGGGTCAAAGCGTTGACAAGCTATGGCTTATCACACTAGAACGGGGTTCACGCACCTGACTGTACACACTTTACTTCACTTTTCCCGGTTGTCAGTAATCTGACTGTCAGTAATCAACCGGGAAAAGTGAAGTAAAGTGTGTACAGTCAGGTGCGTGAACACCGTTCTAGTGTGATTCGTCCTTAATATCACTTGATGTCATCTTTATCATTACGGAGTTAGTTAACGGGTTTTGTTATTTAAAATTACGTGTTACATTTACAAATCTCTGTTATCTATATAAATATGTTGATTATTATTTAAAAAAAACAAGATTAAAGTCACAATTACGTACAAAGTTCAATGGCAACGCCAGTTATGTACTTAAACGATTCAACGAAGCCTATAATTATAGATAATCACTAACTGTTACTTGTAGGTATTTACTTTGCATATAAATATTTTACTTACATTAAAACACACAGATCCCACCATACCTACGTTCATATAGTCTGACAAACAAATGAACGCTACTGCGTTCGAACGCTACTGAGGGATAGGTTTATCATTTTTGTCCTAGCAGTAGGACAAAAATGATAAATCTATCCCTTTTTTCGGGGTGGTAATATTAGCGTATGAAAAAGACAGTATGATGCTCTCTAAACTTTCTGTTACTGCGTTTGTTTGTTTATCATACATACAATAGGGATGACGATTACGTTGAAAAAGTATTATTCTAGTCCGTCAGTAAGATTATCCAAATTTATTAGACACTAGTTTTTTCCTGTTTCAAGTTAACTAAAATTGACGACGATACAGAGCATCAAAGTTTCGGGGTGGGGGCTAGTGAGGTCACTTATGGCCACTTGCACCACCTGGGGTTAGCCACATAACCTGGAGTTAAGCGCTTTTTTGTATGGAATTTGACAGCTTAATTTCGGGTGGGGCAAGTGGGCCTTAGAGGTAAGAATCAAACTTAATTGTGACGTCACGCGAAACTTTAATGCACTGTATTTCCGTCGATTTTATTTGACGTACGTGTCGAATATCTTATCTTACCACGCAAAAAAGGCACGTTGGATGTCGAGTTGCGGAAAAAGCCCAGAAAAACTAGTTTTTTTTTGTCGTCTAACCTATTGTTATTGAGGAATGTAATATAATACAACGAGGAAATGCCGCCAGCATCCTAGGTACAATGCCTCAAGGACCTACTTTAGATTTAAGGTAGGTAGAGGTAGGTAGTTAGGTAATTTACACTTACTGTATATATTTCGGGAATGTTGAAGGTTTTTTAGACCTTAAAGCACATCCGGAACAAACTTCAGTCGTACCCTCTGTGCCATAACGTCATAAGTGTGATTAAATTATTATAGCCTGATTTTCTCAAGTTACGTTCAAATGGGATATTTATAGATAATATATATGAAAAAATCCTACAAACTTTTCTTCCGGAAGATGCTAAATCGTAAAAAAAATATATCTACTTAAGTCGATTTTTTTTTACAGTAATTCATATTTTTCTTATATGTGAACATGACGACATATTTGTCTTCTATCTGTTAAAATCGAGACCGAACAAAACTCATTCACGTAAAACCATTAAATCCACAAAATGTACGGCACGGGTGAGAAAAGCGTTATTAAGCTAGAAACAAAATGGTAATAGGTAGAAACTTAGAAAGTAGTCTTGACCCATTTTAAGCGACTCAAGAAACATGTATAAGTACTTAAAAATCTAACAAGAAAAACGTTTGTAACATGTGTGTACATATTTGTGACGATTAGCATGTAACGACGTTTTGTTGGGTTTTGTTGCCTACATAATAGACCCACGATATATCGGTTACGCTATAAAAAATGTATTGTCATCCAACCTACATCAGCATGTGTAGTTTCAGCTTATCCGAATAATGGGATGTTAATCAAATTCACCTTTAAAAATTTGACCCTAACAAACACAAATGTTGCAAGTAAAATAAAAGCCTGCATAAAGAGACTACGCTAACTTACCAAGCGAAATAAGAACAATAATTACTCTTTTAATTCAAGCCACCAACCACCAAGCCAAGCAAGATATCAGAATTTGATTTGGCCGAATTTAATTTGTCCTAATATTCGGACATAGTCCGAACCTAACCTAACCCACTTTTTAGTATGCCAATATATTTTTGGATAAAACAGTTAACGACATATTGTGCATTATGCCAAATTATGTTTCTACTACATTAATTTTAGGCGAAAATCGATTACGCCAAATCTGCTTCTAGCAGACGTGACTGGGCCGTCTGTTAGAAGCAGTCTCACAGCCGACGGGACAGTGAAGATTCTCAAACTTTTCACTAAACTCATATCCCATATAATTGTTAAGCACGAATCAAATCATTTATTAAATGTAATAAATGTTTTGATTCATGTTTTTTGTTTTTTAAGTAGTCACACTTCTATATATAAATTGAAAGAGATGTCATATACCGGGTAGCACTATCCCCTAACTTGTACATACCTGTATATTTACAAAGAAATAAAATGGAAGCAAATCGCTAGGAGAGCTATCCTCGAGAAAGTTAACGACCCAACGAACATCCCTCCAAGTACCTCGTCTGCGCAACCACGACCACTCTCACAAGAGTGTCTGACTAAGAAGAAGAAGAAATAATTGTAATTGTAATATACTACAGAAAAAGTGACCAAAGTCCCCCGTGAGCAGGGCTCGGGTGAGGGATGATCGGGTAGCCCAGTGGTTAGGGCGTCTGCAGCGAAAGCAGGAGGTCGCTGGTTCCCAGCCCTGCTCACCGGGGACTTTGATCACTTTTTCTGTAGTATATGACATCTCTTTCAATTTATAATTCATATCCCATAGATTAAAGCAAGGATTCCGATCTTTTTCACCCCGTGGCGCTCTTTCAAACAGGGATCGAATACCGGTATTATTAAATGTACTAAAACAATGTTTAATCGTGTATAACTTTGTAACCTCTGAAGTTTCGAGAGTGACACCCCCTCCCGTTCTAGTACATTAATATTGGAAAATCATGATAGTTTAAATAAGCGGATACTGGTATTTTTTCTATATAGGGTAAATTAAATTGTGGGTTAAATATACACAAAAAGCTTACCTCCGGGTTCAGTACAATAATGCCCTAAGGACGCTGCTGCGTTTGCCGCGATTTTGCAGTGCCTCGGGTATGTTTGCGGAGGCGCGCGTGGACTGTTTTTCACCACCATGCGCAAGAGAGCCAGCTCGGCCGCGCACCGCGTACGTGACAGCGGCAGCGCCCTTTTGGCAGTCGTCGCCGACCGGCTTGACGGTCCATTTATGAGACACTGGTTGTCTTTGCATGCTCCAGTGTCCCATGCCTGGATTAAATAATAAATAAAATACTTACTGTACCCAGCTTGTATATATTAGAGGTATGCCTGTTTGTTGCTAAACATACAGATCTTTTTGTCAAAAAAGATCAACTGCGTAATAGGTATGCTGTCAGGCCTCAACATATCAACACACTTCACCAGCCAATATCTAGACTGGCAATAGTGTCCAAAAATTGCTATTTTATGTGTATTCAGATATATAACCATGTTCCTGATAGATTTAAAGAATTGAAAATAAAATTATTTAAGAGAAAATTGACTGACTGGCTGGTCGAAAAATGTTTTTATAGTGTAAATGACTTTTTAAATATAAGACATGATTAATTTAATTAGTTGGGATTAACGAATGACATGGACAATTATGTATTTATGATTATTAGGATTGATAAATGGAGTAGATTATTATTTGATTATTGATTAATTAATTGAATGAAATGTAATTAATTTTAAATGACAAAAATAGAATGAAATGGTGTATTGATTCTTTAATTAATTTATTTAAAAGGGCAATTTAGTGCATGTTTATTACAATAGATTATGTCTATAGTGTTATTTAGTTGTAAGGAAATTGTATGTATAGGTACCTGAAAAGGTAGGGTTCAGTGATACGGATATTTAATGTTTGGCAATTGTAACTGCAAATTGTAACCTGACTCCCACATACTAAATAAATGATGTTGATAATGATAAATAATATTAATAATAATCCAAATTCTATGTTCCGATGAAAAATATATATTAATTTTGTTATAATTTTTTGATTATATAGGTAATGTTCCTGGTCTTTTCTCTATAATTATGTATTAATCTAGGCTAAATAAATGAATGTGTATGTTATATGGGTTATGTGGTACCTGAAATAAATGACATTTTATTATTTCAATTTAATGGGTGGGCTATGCAGCAGGTATGTATTAAAATTAATTTTATTCATAAACGCCATATGAAAAGGTAAATTAGAAACAAATGCAAATAGGTACGTGACAATTAAATAAACACATATAAGAATTTTGATTAGTAATTTTAATTTTAAAAAAAGCTTAAAATAATTATGCAAAACTTGAGCATTCCGCTAACATTTTCAATATTTAGAAAAAAAACATTTTGTAAAAAAATAAAAAATAAACATTTTTTTCCGAGTACCTACCTATCGCGATGGTCGCAAGTTCACCTTAAATTTGACACGTTTTTATGAAAATACGTCACTAGAGTAGTGACGTTTGTAGTAGACTTAAAGGTCGCCGCTACAAGAACTATCAATACATATAACTGAAACAGATCCTTGGACAAGCTATTCTCGAGTCAATCGCCGGCCTAAGCGGTCGAGCTGCGCGAAACTTAAAACTTAAAGTATTCAATTTAAATCGACTTGCAAAATTCTAGTGTTTTAAAGGACTGTGCAATAAATTGTGTAAAAATGTTCTGGGAATTAGGGTTAGTAGCTGCGGTGTTATGGGCAATGTACATGAGGTACCAAAATAGGAGGATTCGGAAGATCTGCGAAGAGATACCAGCGGGAGATCTCCAGCAGCTGCCCGTTATTGGACATGCTCACTTCTTGGGTGGAAGCCATGAATGTAAGTTGCTTTGCGTGAATACCCTAGCGCCGTCCCTTCTGGGCACGACATCGTTGTGAGCTGGCGGGGTTGCAGCCGCTGCTGAGGCTGCAAAGTATACTCGTAGCGCACTTAAAGGAAAGGAAACCAGCTTCATTTATTACACTTGCGTGGGTTTATTCGTGACGTTTTTGGAGTATGGAAAGCAATCAAGGGTCAAAAGGGAGTTAGGGGGCGGAGCCCCCCGCACTAAAAGAAAATGAAAACAGATTGACTTCTTATTAAACTTGAGTAGGTTAAATCTTAACCTTTGGAGATTATGAAACCATTTGCAGTGGAGACCCTTGGCCCCTGGGGACCGGAAGGAATGAAACTTTAAACAAAATTAAGTTATTTGCTTATCCGCGTCCTCCGGTGACCGTAGGGCCGGCTCGTCCCTTCATGTTATACGCCTAAATTAAATTATAAGTAGTGTTCAGTTTTATATATTTTGGTTTTATATGTGATATTTGCAGTGCTTTGGTTTTTACTGTAATGCTGTATACTGATTATTGAATTAAATAAATAAATAAATAGTTGATTCAAAAATACCTTATTCTCTTGGCAAGTCATCCTTATATAATTTGTGTCAACTGTCGCAATTTTCCAATCTCACTCAGTTCCTATTCCTCCTTACCTGGGAGCAGTTGCGATTTGGTTTTTTTTTATTGTGGGACAATCTTACACAAATTGACCTAGTCCCACGGTAAACTTAATAAGGCTTGTATTGTGAGTACTAGACGACGATATATAAAATAGATAGATAGACATATAAATTCCCAACGCACTCCATTTTACGGTACCAAGGTAAGGGTAATTAGGCAGATTATTCATAATATCGAACCCTCGATAATATCATATCAAATTAATTTTGTATTAAGCATAACAAACTGTTCTTAACTGTCAAACATTTTATATCGGCCTGTCGGTTCGGTATTTTTGGCATAATTACATTACATATAGATCTAGCTTAAAAAAGGGTTTGGAATCGACAACATATATTCATAATAACCGGATTATCGTGTATTTAGACTTAAAACATGTAAAATAATGACACTATAATGACACTTGATTGTTGTGTTAGGTGCGTTCAGAAGTATATTCTGAAATGGTAAAGTTCGCCTCATAACGGCCTCCTAGCCTAGTTGGTAGTGACCCTGCCTACGAAGCAGGAGGTCCCGGGTTCGAATCCTGGTCAGGGCATTTATTTGTGTGTTTATCACGAATATTTGTTCCTGAGTTATGGATGTTTTCTATGTATTCAAGTAGTTATATGTATATGTCTATTATATATATCGTCGCCTAGTACCCACAATACAAGCCTTATTGAGCTTACCGTGGGACTAGGTCGATTTGTGTAAGATTGTCGCACAATATTTATTTAATATGAAATATTTATTTATAAAATATATAAAAAACGTGAAACACCTACGTCTTTTGGACAAATCCCAACATTATTTTCAAGTCTTAACTAACCGCACCTTAATCCTTAAGTTGTATATATTTTACTGAATTTATTATAAACAAGTTAAAAGAATATCAATGTCAATGCTTTCCAAGGCATTCACGGACATCGTAACCGATCCAGCGAGAATTATTTAATTTACATTTTATTGATATTATATTCATTATTTTATTATAAACCTAGTTTCTTTGAATTTTTGCCATAGACGATTTTTGAATAGACGCCATACGTGGTTATTCCGGTAGACTCTTGAATGGAAAGGTATATTCGAGATTGCACTCAAAATTTATTGGTTAAAACCGTTACGGTTTAATTGGTATGGTTTAATTGGTAATATGAGGGCAGTATTCAAAATGTCACAGCATTCACAAAATATCCGTGTTTAAACATATACCATTGTATTTCTGCATATAGGCTATATAGTTTGTTGTTGTTGAGAAAGTTAAGTAAAAAAACTGAAAACATGATTTTGATGTTTTTTTTTAATTAAATTAAATTATTTATTTGGTAAGATACACTTTGCTTATAATATAAGACGATGGAGCCACCCGGTAAGCAAAAAAAATGCCTGTGTTGGGTGGCGCCGCACTTCCTTCAGGTTACATATTTAACCATTATATCACTTATATCTACTTATCCTAATTTAACTTTATTAGCTATATTAACAAATAACTATACTTCTAGCTTTAATTATGTATGTGCATGTGTGTGTGTGTGTGTGTGTGTGTGTGTGTGTGTGTGTGTGTGTGTGTGTGTGTGTGTGTGTGTGTGATAGTTTGTGTGTCAAGATTAATGTAACAAAGTTTTTGTCTCATCATAGGTTAGTGGTAAATTTCTTTGTTCACTTTATTATAAACATGAGTAGATTGTGAGCAGAACTGTTTACTTGCAAAAGCAGTCCTTGTTCCTATGACTTCTGCTACAACAGCTTTTTTTCTTTTGTTTTTATGATTTGCATTGTAGGGTAACGTTTTATGTTTTTTTAATGTGATATGGAGGATATATAATTTTCTAACTGTTAAGAGCTCACTGTCTAAATACAGTTGGTGTGTAGGAAATCTAATTTTTTTGAAATACATAGTTTTAATGAGTGCACGGTGGGCGCGTTCCAGGTTGATAAAACGACTCTTTGCCGATCCACCCCAAACGGAGATACAGTACACTATGACAGATTGGACCAGAGATATATATTTTTCATTTAATATATTACGCGAGTTAGACTGTTTGTTTCTTCCTCGTACAATGTGCCTTAGCGACCTAAAAATCCATCCTAGTTTCCTGACCCTACCTGTGACTTGGTCAAGTTGAGAATACCAGTTGAGATGTTGATCCAGAGTGACACCTAGGTATTTAGTTTTAGCAACCTTTTCTAATGTTGGACAGTCACAAGCAGATGTTGTATAACATTTGAAAAATGGAAACATTCTTGGCTTTGGTAATTAATCTCGATTCTCATTTGCCTACCGCTAGCGACCAGAAGGTCTACCACGAACCACGAACGAAGTTTCACCTCTCTGTCGCACTTGAGTGAGAAATCACAAGTGCGAAAGGGAGGTATACTTTCGTTCGCGGTTCGTGGTAGGCGCTCAGAGGCCTTACCGTGACGTCTTAACGCGATTCAGTTTAGGCTAAGTTTAGGCTCAGTTGTATGGAAGCGACTCAGTTTAGGTCCTAAACTGAATCGCGTCAAGACGTGTCATGATAAGGCCCCAGGACGAATGATAGTGGGAAGTCAGATAGACATGACGTCAACACTAATTTTCTTAGTGTTTCAGGATCGCTTCATTAACCTTTTCACCGCCACTTCAAAAAGCAATAAAGTGCCACCATCGCTTAGCACTAAAATAACATATTTTTTTTTTAAATTTATTTCTAAAAAAAAGTTTTGTACTATTACACATAATCATAAATTCGCCAAACATTAAGTTTAACGGCGACTGTTGCACTCACTTTTTGTATTTGTAGATATTAGTCCTACTCGTATATTCTTATCTAAACTCATACTCATAAACTCATACTTTGTATGAATTCGTGGCGCGAGGGCACGAATTGTACTGATATAAAGTCAATGGCAGCGAAAAAGTTAAGGATTTGTATACCCTGCAATACCGTTGACGGAATAACCCGAATACACCTCGAAATATTGCCGTCACCGTACCCAATAAAAGAGCTTCAAATTGTTTTAATTATTAATACGGTATTTTTGACTATATTCTATTGTGTGAACAAACGCAATAAATCGGCTATAATTAGCAGTAAGGATTCGAATAAGGAATAAAGGATGACACACGCTAGAACGGAACGGGACGGGGCAAGACGGGACGATCTGTCAATTTCTATCTTAGAAAGAATCACGTCCGAGCTCTGAGCCCTCGGAGGTCACGGGACGTTATCTATATCTAATTTATCGGCCCGACACGGTCATGTCCCGGCCCGATCTAGTGTAAGTCATCCTTAAGGAAGAGGTGCTAAGATTTTTTAACTCAGTTTATTCAATGCAACATAGGATACTCGTAGGTTAACTTGAGCTCAATTGTGCTTGTTTTTAGTAAGCGGATCGTTGATAATGTTAATTTCTAAATTATTTTTAATCATTATCGCCTTATCGACTAGCGACAAAGTTGTACGTTTTACTAAAAATTGCAACATTTACTTACACGTAATAAATAAATAAATACATTTTTTTTTTCTATTCGAAGATAATTATACCACGTTGATCCAACAACAAGAGCAAAAAAAATATTTGTAGGTTGTATTCCTCAAACCTAACAACTTTAGTTCAACAACTTTTAAAAAAATATTTACACTATAGGTTTTCACTTCTTCATACAAACTAAATAGTATTTTCAATATACGTTAACATCAGCCTTATTGACGTTTTATTCATTGACTCATAGTACAAAAATGACAAAATTCGCAGTACATTGCGTCTTTAAACTTTAAAGTGCAATGAAAATAATAACACACGTTATTTTTAAAAGCCTCTGAACAAACGTCGTTCAGTTTGGCAAGTACTACCTACGATTAAATGTTTTGGTCCTGTTACATGGCCCACCCGGTAAAGGATATTTGTTACTGAATTATGGACGTTTCTTATGTAGGTACATATTTTATAAATGTATTTAACTATATAAGTATATATGTATATCGTCGCCTAGTAACCTTAGTACCAAGCTTTGCTTAGTTTGGGGCTAGATTGATCTGTGTGAGATTGTCCCCAAATATTTAGGTATTTATTTATATTAATTACAAATCATTTATTTTCCGAAAGTCGTCTTAGACAAATTAATCATGATTACAAATTAATATTGGTCGTTCACGTGTACAAAAGGTGTCATTCGGAAGCCTAAGAAGTAGGAAAATATAACCAAAATTATCAAAATGAATTTTCAAACAGAAAACTACTTG
Organism: Lathronympha strigana; assembly: GCA_949128165.1. NCBI lineage: Eukaryota > Metazoa > Arthropoda > Insecta > Lepidoptera > Tortricidae > Lathronympha > Lathronympha strigana. The sequence goes on along the minus strand of OX421907.1, from coordinate 3,796,167 downwards.
ATATTGTATAACCTCTTAGATCCTGGAGGTATCGATTCTGGCAAAACTTATATGTATTGAAAAAATCGATTAAGACTTCCATCTTGGCCGCACTGGTCGCTGATTGGCCATCTGAGACTCGGTGTATATTTTATTCGGTTGGCAGTTTCGTTCGTAAACGTTCTATGTGTGCAAACTTGTTCAGCTGGTTTGACATGCATGAGATTTTTCTAAATCTTATGTCCTCAAGCGAGGACCGGGGGATCCAGGAGGAAAGTATATCATACCTGTCAGGAATTAACCCTATTTTTATTTTTTCCAGGTACGATGTCACTTTTTCAAAGAGTGGCAAGAATTGCCACCGCACAAGGTGGACTTGGAACGTTTTGGCTGGCGCATAAACTGTATCTAAGTAAGTTCCATTTTGTAAACCTAAATGGATGTCATATACAGGTTGAAATAATAATTACCGTTCACACTCTACATAGTGAATGTATAAGTAGTTCTAAACAACTTTTACGAGTATATTCGCCATTGCAACATTGGCGCAATGGCGAATAAAAAAATAGGCGGTTGCATACATTCCGGCCTGGTGGGATGCTGCCGATTCGTATGTTATTACTAGCTTTAACCCGCGGCTTCGCCCGCGTACAAAACGTAATTTTCAACCGTCATACAAAAAAGGAGGTTTTATTTATTTATTTCACGTCCACTAAGTTGGATTTGAAAATCGTTGTTGGTTGTTGTTTTCAAAATCCAACTGGAGTACGCTTATCTGGCATTTTGTATACAAAAAATACAAAAATATTCTGCCGTTATGTTTGGGCTGATATGCATATATCATTATCGGACCGGATTAACCACATTGGCGTCAAATAATTTGTATTCTAGATACACAAGATAATAAAAAAACCGGTTAAGAGCATGTCAGGCCATGCTCAGTGTAGGGTTCCGTAGTTTACCGTCCGTCACAATAGGCAACCTTAAAATGTGTTTTAAAAGATACCATGCTCATTGCTCAATATGCTTATAATAATTAACAATTCGATGACACTTTCGATCACACGCGTTCCTACCCCATCAACTCCGGAAAAATCTTAACAGCGCGAAGTAGAGCACGGTACAGCGCCATCTCTCGGGAAATTGGGTTACTAATTTATACAAACTAGACGGGTTATGTATGTTGGGTTTTCGGGGGTAATTTTTGATCGCGTGAATCGATTTGAATCATTCTTTTTTTATTAGAAGGAAGATACGTGCGGGAATGATATATTAAGTACTCAAGATACAAAAAATGTCAGCATAATTATACGGTTAAATTACAAATTTAAGTCGGAACTTATTTTGTAAAATTTTTGGTGAGATAGTACTAAATTCATATTTTAAGTCATTTAGGATTCTAAACGAGAAATTTTATTAAAGTTTATCTATAGACAGGGATACATCTTTTCTGAACATAATAATAATATATACTTTGTATAATATCTGACTGTATAGTTATTTAACTTATTGTGGTCGTGTTGACCATTATAAAGTTTTATTTAGCTTGTAGGTTATAAAAAAAATATAATTTCGAGTTTATGTCCATTAATAACATAAAAACCAATTACACAGTACATCGTCACATTAAAAACAGGCTTTGTCATTCTCACTTACTTATTATTCTTATTTAATTATGTTTCAGTTGTAACAGATCCCGTATCAGCAGATGTTATTATGAAGTCATGTATGGAGAAAGACCACTTCACAATGAAGTACATAAGAACAATCTTAGGAAATGGATCTATCTTCGCACCTGGTAAGTTTTTTTTTTATTTTGAGTTAGATACAATCATACTATGAGCTGGCGAGAAATCTAAATAACTTCACATGCGTTTTCCTGTGACAAAAAAAATGAATTCAGATCAATTCCGCTAAATCTGTGTTGAAAGAGATTTCAGGAAAGTTTTACTTTGGCAAAGACTAATTCGGATGTCCATAGTGGGTACAGTCGCCATCATATGCATTCTTTAGCTTAAATTAAGTTAATTTCTCAAAGACACTGGTATTCTTATTAGCTCCATTTAGAAACTACTAATTTAATTTTTTCTCATATGGGATTTGCATGTGTGTAAACGGAGTTTGAGTATTCGACATGACATTGATATGTCATAATTGTCACTTATTAAAGTCAATTGTACCGCCCGTTTTACATTAGCGGTTGATGCAACATGTAATTATTTTGTATGAGAAATTGAAAAACAAAAATTAACAAATTTAATAAAACTAACTATGCAATTATGTTTCCTTAATTATACCAAGCCACATGACGAAGTTAAAGCAAATTCTCAAGAACATCCTGTATATCGGGTCAGCTGAAGTGCTCACAAATATCTGAACACGCCTCTATTGTCAAAGCATTAGAGTGCTTGTTCAGATATTTTGAACACCTCGAACGTTCTGATATATCTGATGGCGACTGTATGTTTGGGATTGATTGGTAGATGCTCCGGATATGCCCGACCGTATATCGCATTAAAAAGGCGTTCCGCGCTGACTTTATGCACTGAAAAACATGTGTACGTATGCACAGGGAATTAAGTTTATTTTTATTTTTACAGTTAATATATGGCGACCACGCCGGAAAGTTTTAGCGCCAACATTCAGTGTGAAAAACCTAAATATGTTCGTGGACGTATTTGACAGACAGAGCTATATCATGGCTAAGAATTTCAAAGAAGCTACATTTGAAAATGTCGCTGTATGGAAATATATAGTGACGTACAGCTTCGATTCCATTTGCGGTAAGTTTCACAAGTTTTAAATTTCTGTTATTAATGATGAAGACAGACGAGCGTAAAATTATCTGTTGTGAGCGGCAGAATTTCGGTCGTGCAATTTCTGCTGCATTCCGTTTCACGCAAAACGCCTGATGGTTCTCACACAGACGCAAAATGAGTTGTCAACCAAAACAAGTTTTTTTCGTATGAAACCAAATGCATCAGACATTACGCGCCAAAACTCTTGCGCTCACAACAGGTATGTTTAGGTTTAGGTACCTACTCTGTCTATCATAGGGCAATACCTCATTACATTTACATACTTATACCTAGTTGTCGATTTCTAAGACTGAACTTTTGACACTTGAGTATTGACGTACTTATTGATGAGGCTAAGACAAATCGATTGTCAAATTCAGCGATTATTGATTTTAGCGATGAATTGGTTGATTCGATTTTCCTACTACCGATTTATTCTTATTAAATAAGTAAGTTAAAAAAATAATTAAGACCGAGAAACTTCGACAAACTGCGCATTTGACATACGATTTTTTTCCTAAGTCATCTTAGTTTTGTTCAAAAATCAATAAATGTTGAATTCTCTCAATTTAAAATAAAAGAACCTACATGGTTAATTTGTCTTATTTTAAATATACTTTTTTTCCCACATCGTACTTCATTTTATTTTCGTTTTCATCGTTTTGTTTTTTACTTTATTGCCTATTGATTACACGATCGATTTTTATCGATTTACATACAGTTACATGAATCGGAACAGCAGACATGGTCACAACACTAAATTAAAAAAAAAATGACGTAGATCGTAACTGTTTGCGTGCTAAATTGTTATCGTAAAATATTCAATAACTAATACGTAAACAAATATAACAATGATCACATTATGTTCATAAAAAGTGAAATATTGTGTTTATGTACATGACTAGCTGTCCAAAGTGTCTTGCGTGTTTACATTCTACGGGTATTTCCATGTGTCAAAAGTTCATTCTTAGAAATCGTCGACTATAGTATTTTTCAACCGTACGTAAATAATCTTACAATGACGCTTTTAAAAACACTTTTCATTTAAGGACTTAAAAAGGTGGAAATATAATTGGGCATAATTTTGGAAGGATCTATATCGGAATCTCTTAAGTTTTTTATGCTATTTTTACTTTCCCTAACTGCTTGACATAATGATCATCTGTCGTAAACTCATGTCCTTGTCATGTTGTTTTTCCTAAAACGTACTCTCTAAACTTTTCTAGCAGCGATTCGACTCTTTGTTAGGTCACGGTTCTAATCTAACCTAACCTAACCGACTTTTCTAACAGCGATTCGGATAACCGGCCATAAAACGACTTCACTCATAAGAGTGAAGTCGTTTTATGGCAATAATTCGATTATGACAAAATATTGTTAGGACACATATTTAAACATAATTATTAAACGGGTCTAACGCGAATTAACTTGTTTACCTTATTTACCGACGTTTCGACACAGGTTTCACTGGTCATGGTCGCGGCTGACCATGTTAAAATATGTATACACGTATGTGGGTTATGTTTAAATATGTGTTCAAATCGCGAAAGTTTTAAATGTTATATTGTTAGGACAATTCATCGTTAGGGATTATGATCATTAGGTCAAAACAGTTAGGGCGAGTGATTTTAGGACAAACGATATTCCGAGACCCATTCTGGAAACAGATCCTATTGGAATGCATAAAAAGAAAGTAAACACATTTTTTTTTCAGAAACCGTTATGGGAGTTCAATTGGGAGCGCAGCTACATCCAGACCAACCTTTTCTTAAAGCATTCGAGAAGGTTGCACAAACGGTAGCGGAAAGAATTGTCACACCCTGGTACCACCCCGACTTCATATATAAATCACTACCAATTTACAAAGAATTTAATAAGAACATTAAAGTCTTATACGATTTTATTGATAAACTTATTCAAAGTAAGAGGGCTGAGTTAGCATCGAAATCGGAATCAGAACTGAATAAAGGTAAGTTACCGTAAGCTAATATTTTGGAGCGTAGAGTGCTAGATGTTTTTACAAAGCCCATTAGATTAAGAATTCAATTAGTTGCATTGACCTAGATGCATTTGCCACCGGTGACTTAACATTTTTTATAAGGCTGAAGGATGACTCACACTCACACACAGGAAGAATCACGTATGAGCTCGGAGCCCTCGGAGGTCACGCGACGTTTTCTATAGAAACTGACAGATCAGCCCGGCCCGATCACATCGCGGCCCGTTCTAATGAGAGTCATCTTTAAATTATAGGTCGATTTTTAACACGTCGCATGTAGGTAATATAGGTACATAATACCGAATAACTTTCACAATGCAAAAACCGAAAGTTCCGTAGTCTTTGATGTCTTTTAAAAGTCTATCAGAACGATACTCACATTAGAAACCGTCACATTAAATAACAAATTATTCGAATGCTCTTTCAATGTCAGACAAATAAAGCAGCCGCGCTGATTCACAATTACACAACCTGATCTTGAATATCTTAACCTGCTCCAACTACACTGTTTGTGAGAAGCGTGAAAAGTAGTCATTCGACTCATTCGTGTTTAATAGGGTGGGCCTTAATAACCTTGACCTTGACCATGCAATGATTACGTTAACTGACTAGTTGACACTTGATTTGGGTCATTAACAGATTCATGATATAAAACATTACTTAATCCATTTAAGGTCAATATATTTAGAAGGAAAACTTTTAAAATATATAAGAAATACGAGTAGAAGGAAAACATTTAGAAGGAAACGTAGGGTCATGGGGTTGATAAACGCGATTAATCCGTTCTAAAGTCTTTAATTTCAAGGAAAACATTGTTTCACCACGTTGGTGGCATACGCATACGGCCCGCCTGGTGGATCGATCACCGTAGTTTATGAACGCCTGCAACTCCAGGGGTTTGCACGTTGCCAAACCATTCAAAACTTATACTTATTTTTGGAAGCAGCCCATACGATAGTTCTTCAGTAAAACCTCCACAGCGGACAGCTCATTCCACAGCGGACAGCCGGAGCGTCCACGCGACGGGAACTTTTGTTGTTTCTATCATGGCAATAAACAATTACGACCTACGAGTATTTTCTCTTATAAAAATCTTTGATTCAACGGCCTTAGAGCTAGGCACACTTTCGCGTATTCAGCACGTCACCTGCAGTTTAAACGAAATCAAAATGTGCCTAAATTCACGGGTGTGCTAGCAAGTAAGTCCAAGGCATGAAAATATAGCACTAAACGCTATAGGTACCAAATTGTATACTTTAAGTAGGTTTATTATGGCTTCCAACAACACAGGCTTCCAACGCATTGGAATTAATGGAAGGGAGACTTCAAAGCGACATCTTACATCTGACGCAGTGCGGGGGAAACGTGCACACAGACTCACTTCTCACACATTACATTACCTATAAAAACTAATAAGTAATGACGACATTAACTATTACAAAATGACACTATAGTAACAAATCTTGTACACTCCGATTCATTTTTGTGTCATAACACAGACTTACATTTGCCCATTTGGGCATACATACCCCCCCCCCCCTCGTACTTCGACAGAGGGGAAATGGTATGTATTCCAACGCCCTTTCCTGTGTTCCTTGAAGGTTTACCTTCTTTCCTAATTTTACGTTATTTTCAGATGGCATCCGCACCTTCCTCGAGATGTTGATCCTGGAATCAGACAAGGGGAAAGGCTACACAGACCTGGAACTGGCTGAAGAGACCTTGGTCCTTATTATCGCTGGCACTGACACCTCTGCCGTGGGTGCGTCCTTCACGACTGTCCTCATGTCGCGTCACCAGGATATTCAAGCTAAAGTATACCAAGAGTGAGTTTTATTTAGTACACATTTGGGTAATAGACATAAAGTAAATAGGCTCAATAGAGCATGGGCTCAATGAGGATTACCGCGAGTCGATTTTCCGCTAGGGGCGCTAGTGGAACGTGGGTGCTGCTGGAACATTTCGAACGTCACTTTGACAATTCTCTCATACTGACGCAGGACCCATGCATGAGAGGCGCCGCCTGGTGAGCGAAAATACGGTAGCTCCCATTTGCGCTCGCTCCATATAAAGTTTCATTTTGAGGTGACGTAGTCCCCTATATTTTCCTCAAATTAAACCTACCTATAAAAAATACCCTATAATAAGATGTACCAGATGTCGTATAAAGGAATACAATACAATACAATACTCTTTATTGCACACCTCACACAGATGAAATACAGGAAATAAGGAATAATAAGTTAATGACCTATATACATATTTTTAACATAGGATAATGTAAAGTATAGTCAACCAATTGGAACCCTAGGCCACTGTAGGACTATGTCATAGTGACGCTATAAATCAGATTGTAAGAAATCTATTACTGCTTGTCATTTTGACATGGTCCTAGAGTGGCCTAGGGTTCCAATTGGTTGACTGTACTATGTCTCCATGTTTTCTTTTTTTTGATAACTGTTTTGGTTACTGAATCAGAAACGCTTATTAATCAGAAACACTTAACTACCGCCTACAGAAGTATTTTTTCATAATACGATTTCTATAGAAATAGTCAATTGACAGCTCAGAGCTCACGAGATGCTTGCTATGGAAATTGACACACCAGTCACGGTTCGGCCCGTCCGGTTCGGGCTAGCGTGAGTCCTCCTTAACAAGAAAACAATAAACATACTTCCTAAATAATTTTGACGTTTTAAATGCTCATATGTTTACTTATAATCGCCGACTGATTTTTTTTAGGGGGTAGGGGGTTTTAAAAGGTTAACGTATTCTATCATTTTATACCACGACGGTGGCAAACAAGCATATGGCCGCCTGATGGAAAGCGGTCATCGTAGCCTATGGACGCCTGCAACTCCAGGGGAGTCATATGCGCGTTACGACCCATTGAAATCTTGTACACTCCTTTTTTAAAGAACCCCATACTGTATTCGGGTAAACCTCGGCAGGGAGCTCATTGCATAGCCAGTGTCCGCGGGCGGAAATTCCTCTGAAACCGCACAGTGCGCGACCATTTTGGTTACAAGGTGTGTGGATGAGCGCCCTGTCGATGGCGAGCGGTGCGATGATGAAAAGGACTATTTGTGATATCCTAGCTAATTAATTTATCTGATACTTAAATTTTTTTTGTACCCACAGGCTTCAAGAAGTGTTCGGCGATTCAGATAGGCCTATAACAGCACAGGACCTCCCAAACCTGAAATATTTGGAAGCGGTGCTCAAAGAGTCTCTCAGGATGTACCCCCCAGTGCCTGTTGTCGTGAGAGAAGTCAACAATGATGTTGTGCTGCGTAAGTTTGCCATCATCCGTCACCATTTCACATCAACGTCACAATTTCAGTCGAAAAACTTCTAGTGCTGGACAAAAGCCTCTGCCAATTTTCACAAAATACGAGTATGCGCAAGTTCCACCGGTTCTTAGTGACATTGACCAGATCGGAGGTCCACCTTGCCGGGTACCTCCCCACATGGAGTCGTCCGCGGTCATCATCAGTAAATTTTATTAATTCTGAGTTTTTGTTCCGACGAGACCGTATTACTAAGGATAAATTGATTTATTTATTGTACAGTTTAAAAAAATACCTTGAAATTGACAGCTGCATGTGAATTTGATTGCAGTATTTCTAAGCCCCTATATCAGGATACCATACCATTACCATTGTACCATTGACTCAAAGGAAATAATAATTTTAAAATATTCAAGTCAAAGTTTGATAAGTACCTATTACTTGGGAAACATATTGGAAACTGAAACGGTATTGGGTTTATTTTCTGCTTAACACAAATTAATCTTTTTTCTTTATCAACAGCCAACGGAACAACTCTGGTCAAAGGGGTCTCAGTGCTCCTAAACATCTGGGGAACCCACCGGAACGAGCACTACTGGGGGAAAGACGTGGAAGTGTTCAGGCCAGAACGGTTCCTCGAGGGTCCACTGAAGCATCCTGTCCAGTACACGCCGTTCAGTCACGCTCCTAGAAATTGTCTTGGTAATACATTTTACTAAAGAAAGAAGGATGAAATAATATATGGTCACCAAAAAAACCTATAAGTACATTCATATTTAGGTATTCGTGCCTTTGCTTGAACCGCGTATGAGATTGCTAGTCGAAATTGCTATATTAGATTGTGCTGGTGTCTTAGCGATACCAGGGGTGCGATTTGAACTACTACTTGGATAAAAGTGGATATCTACATCATATTTTCTACATTTGATAAATGGAGAGATGCTGAAATTTGTATACATACATGTATACACAAGGGTGCCGTGACAGTATCTCGCGGTCCAGAAAGATATCTGTCATTGTCTAATGTGAACAGGGGCCTTACCATGACCTCTTAATGCGATTCAATTTTGGACCTAAACTTAGTCGCTGCTATACAACGGGGCTATACAACGGGGCTTACCATGGTAAGATGTCATGCATCTTACCGTGATTCAGTTTAGGTTCTTACTTCTTAAAAACTGTGCTCAGTTATATGGCGGCGTCTCAATTCAGGTTATATATTTGTACGATTGCAAATAAGTCCTTTTCCAAGTTTTGAGTGTTTTTTATTTTTCAGGGTACAACTACGCCATGATGTCAATGAAGACTGCTGTAGCTAATTTACTAAGGAAATACAAAGTCTTACCATACAAAGGGTTAGACCCCTCAGAATATGACACACCTTTAAGAGTTAAGTTCGACATCATGATGAAACCTGTGGAAGATTTTGTTGTGAGACTGGAGCCTAGAAGTTATAGTTTATAAGGGTTTAGAATTGTTATATTGGAGTAGATCGGAATAAGCTGTGAAATTCTATACTTGAAAACTCCGTGTTGGTTGATTAACCCCGGATGGCCGGGATGGTGCAATTTTAAGGGTCACTTTCACCACCCGGGATTAGCCACATAGCCCGGAGTTAAGCGTTTGTTTGTATCAAATTTGACAGTGTAACTTCGGGTTAGCGGCCCTGGGTGGTCCAAGTGATCCTAAGTGGCGCTAATAAGTATAGACAAATTTACACTCCCATGTAACACTTGGTAGGAAGACTTGGAGTGGTCCAACTATATCCATATTTTCACATCAGAATGAGGCATGCCGTGAGACCAATTCTGACTTACATTTTGCGACATAATAATCTCTTTTACAATAAATTATCGAAATCATTTTGACAGCAAAATGTACGTTAGATGGCCCCTTCGCTTCTACTCTTCGATTCTTTATGGAGAATCTTAGTTTTAAGCCTCAATATCTTTGTAGAGGCGATTATCTGGAAACTGCTGTTACTTTCAAGAAAATCATAGCATAGAGAGAGACAGCACATACTACGGGGATTAATCTTCATCAATCAGGCAGAATAGATGCTTTAAGTATCCATAGTGTGTCTTACTTTTGGATTTTCAGTAGCCAAGTAGGGTTACCGTATTAGAGCTCACCAGGCACCACACATGCGTGAGTCTTGTATCAATATGAAAAAATTGTCAAAGTGGCGTTAGAAAGTTTCCCGCCTACCCACGCTCCTCTAGCGCCCCTAGCGGCGATTTGACTCGCGGTTATCCCTATTATATTTCACTACACCATAGAGTCCGGCTAAGCTAATTTTGCCTTGATTTTGATAGCAAAGACTTTGAAAGTGTTAAGTAAACGTGTTAATTTCATAGAATTTTGTCATTTAAAACAACTCTTGCGCAGTCTCTAATATGAAAATCTATGCAAACTTTGCGTGGTCTGACTGTAGACGTTTCTTTAAATTATTGTGTATTTTTTTTAAATAACACACAACATAATGTAATGTAATGTAGTGGGCTGAGAGTTTTGAAATGTGGATAGTATAATAAATATTGATTTCCTATAGGTAATGTAGTTTAAGTATACAAATAAATATGTTTTTTTAATACCTGTATTTTGTTTAACCTTTTAGTTCTAAAAAACCCAGAGTACTGTAACTTTTAATCGGAAGGTCATGGGTTTGGACTTTGGCTCATATCAATGATAATCCCCAGGGACAGGGACCTGAATTTTCTTAGCGCATATGAGCTGTCATACGGAATTCTCATTTATCGACTTCGGATATTCAAATATATCGATATGTAGGATGATAAATGTAAAGGTAAACAACAGACGGCCTTATCGCTAAAGACCGATATCTTAGAGATAACGTATGAATACAAGCTTTCGAAACGAAACGAAGGGTTAAAGGACTCAATCATAATTAATACTCAAAAGTTACCTGAAAAAGATCGCTCTTTAACGATAAGACCGCCTGTAAATAATCTTTTTTCTTATTTTCCAGTCTCCGTGCATGACTGCCTTTTAGGTTTAAATACCTAGTACCTATGATGCGTCATGCACAAAGCAAAGACTAAGGGTAAATTAGTTTTCAAATACATTTTAGGTCTCGCTCGATGAGGCCTAGATTACCCTTTGTTACCCAGTTGAATGTCTAACCGTTGTAATAACTGTATCCAACCATTTACTTGACTACCAGATCTGATCTGATCTGATTCTACCATTTATATGACTTGGTCTCTCACAGTAGGAACTTTTTCGGAATTAAGTAACTAACAAAGAAATAATGTTACAAAGAAACCACGGAAAGTTCTTCTTTGTAAAGTTTCTATGATCAACTCGTTCGAAGAAACACGCTGCTTGACTTTCCATTCTTGTGATTCTTGCAACGAATCTTAAGAGTCCGCAATTGCGCGCCCTCAGGAGACCCATTCAAACGTGCTAAACTGACATTTGACATATCCACTTCAAATTCCCTACATCATTGAACATTTCTATGGAAGATCGCATAGAAATGTCACTAAAACACGTTCGAACAGGTCTTCTGGAGCGATTTCGCGAGCCGCGCCACTCCCCCTCTTCAAAAGGAAGTGGGATAAATCTAAAGGCCGGAAACACGCAAAAAAATTACAGGCGATAGTAGGCGGGCGCCTCAAAATAATAAGCACGAATCAGATTATTCCTGTTTACAACTAATCTACAATTTTTATATTTTTACATATAAACCACATTTTAAAAGTAATAATTTCTCAACTATTTAACTAACAATCATTTTTATAAACTCCACAATTTCTGACCAAAAATATATTAAGGGCTATGTTTGAAAAGTATCGAGGCTTTTGTTACAAACCGCGTTTCGATTTATATGAAGGAAATATGTTGAACTGTTATGTTATGGTTGTATGATATTGGACAAGAAGCTGTTATCAATATTGAGATCAAGATGTCTGAACGATAACAACTATGGCACTTGTGACCTCTTAAGGCGACATCCAATGCGAATGACCTTCGGTCTGAATCCTTTCATTTTATGATGGTTTTTGAAGCTTATTACATTAAAAAAAACACCTTTAGCAAAATAGTATCCCATCTGCTGCGAAAACAGGAGGTCGCTGGTTCGTTCCCAGTCCTACTCACTGGGGGCCTTGGTCACTTTTTCTGCAGTATATAAGACATCTCTTTTAATTTCACACGAAAAACACAATAAAAGCTTACCGACTTTTATTCGCGGACGAATTTTAACATAGACATTTGTTTCTAAGTATTGATAGTGTTATTTATTTTTTCTACTATTAACTATAATACACTTAATGAGTTGCCAGTAAAAATTCTTAAAATTACCTTTTAAATCTAGTTCAGTATTTTTTTTAATCAACGTATCGCAGTGCCAATTTAAGGGTTAAGTAAAGTATCACAATACGTTACAAACTAAGTTTTCTAGTTTAAAATCTAATCTAAGTAAGAATCCGTGGTGGATTCGTTACTGCTTAGTTGCGCAAAGCACGTGTGGCCGTTACTCTCCGCCTCGGCTCGCTGTGATGTCTGTTATCGCATATGTGCATGGGTTGTGTTGACATCCATCACGTTTTGAGTTGTCGTCGGTGTAGTGGCAGACATCCGCGTCACCCTGCCCTGAATTATATTGTCCAGTCGGCGGTCTCTTCAGTTAGAATAGAAGAAACCGATCCTTCCACTTTAACTATGAGACGGTTCCTTCCGTTCTGGAACCAACGGAGAGCAGCTCGAATTGTCAACTGCCAACGTATTTCTGATCGGCTTGATCCCTTGGCGCTGCGTAGAGATGTGGCCTCACTCTGTATTTTCTATCGCATGTATTATGGGGAGTGTTCCGAGGAATTGTTCGGATTAATCCCTGCCGCTTCTTTCCGCCATCGCCCTACGCGACAATATTTCCACTCTCACCATTTAGATGGTTGGCAGTCCTCAACTGTGCGCTTTTCCCGAAACTTCCTGCCTCGCACAGCTAAACTGTGGAACGAACTGTCGCCAGCGGTGTTTCCGGACCGATACGACCTTCAAACCTTCAAGAAAAGAGCGTACTCCCACCTTAAAGGCCGGCAACGCACTTGCGACACCTCTGGTGTTGCGGGTGTCCATGGACGACGTTAATCGCTTACCATCAGGTGATTCGTTTGCTCGTTTGCCCCCTATAGCATAAAAAAAAAAAAAACCACCGGGTTTCTGCCGCACTGATAGCAAGCAGCTGGATAGAGTGAGCCTAATGCCTTGGGAGATGGTGTGGTTTTTGGCTAAGGATGCTACATGCGTCAACCGGAATCGCTGTCGAAACTCAAGCAAGCGGCAAAAGTATGCGCCCCTTGTGGGACAAATTGTTTCTGCATGAAATTAAGTGAAACAATTGTGGTTGTTGCCATCCGGCGTTGAAATGCCATGGTAGTGTTCTGCCAGGAGCGGCGAAGTGATAGTTTTTAAGTAGCTTCAAATTATATTACAAGGTTACCCATTTAATTTCTTATTATTTGTCCAAAATTATTCCAAATTAAACTGTTAACAGCGCCATCACGTAGTTCTATATATATTATATAGATGGCAGTGAAATAAACAGAATGTTAACCGGAAAATGTAAATTTTTTTTTAATATATCTACCCATTTCCTCTTGGTAAGCTATTAAATATGTGCGCGATTTTATTCAAATACGGTCAGCTAACTTGCAAAATACAGCAATAAAACCATGGGTTTAATATTTACTCGCTTCATATACGCTAAAATAGATGGCGCCAGTGTAACTGTTTGGAAACGTTATATTTTTATTTTATTAAGTAACGACAGTTTATTTTTTAGTTTAGAGAGAGGTATGGGCACAGCGGATGCATATCGTTTAGTGTGGTAGGGCACAGCACAACGAATGTCGTTTCGCTCAAATCTGGAGCAGAGCCCATCTGGGGAAGTACCTCCACCTTACAGAAAACCGCAGTTAAATAACACTAGACCCTACTCATAGTGTTGTGTTTCTGTCGGTGAGTAAGGTTGCCAGAGCTCCAAGAGGATTCACTGTGTTGACAGCTGGGGAGTGGGGTGTACCCGCGGAGCTAAGCTTGCCCCTTTAGCTGTCAACACAGCGAATCCTCCATTTTTAAAGGGTCGACAACGCGCGTGTAACTCCCCTGGAGTTGCAGGCGTCCATAGGCTACGGTGACCGCTTACCATCAGGCGGGCCGTATGCTTGTTTGTCACCGTCGTAGTATAAAAAAAAAAAAATTATTGTAATAACTTTAAGAATACTATGGTTTTTAAAACAATCTATGTTGTAGTACACGTTTTAAGCACTTTAACTGTATATATGCATAAATCACAAACAAATGTTCTACATCGCGAAATTGAAATATTTATATCTTATGTTTATAACTTGCTTCAAATAATACTCTTTTGGCAATATTAATAACCCTCCGAAATTTCTTTCATTATAAAAACTATTAGTGGGATAATAAATGAGTTGATAATTCGTGTGTTTTAAATGTATAGTACCTATCCCATAATTACTTCAAAGTTCATTGTCTCTGAGATGTTTGTAATCAAACTTAAGCAATTTTAGGTCATAAATCTGCTTTTATGGCCATAACTTTTGTCGTAATTAGTTTAAAATTAATATATCTGACAAATTTCGGTGAAGGAAAACATCGTGAGTCAACCGGACTAATCCCAATAAGGCCTAGTTTACCCTCTGGGTTGGAAGGTCAGATGGCAGTCGCTTTCGTAAAACTAGCACCTAGACCAAATTTTAGGATTAGTTGCCAAAAGCGGACCCCATGCTCCCTAGGGTAAAAAAGAAGAAGTTAAGATAGACATAATTTTTAAACTTATATTGCATACCAGTGACCATATTGGTAAAATACCTAAGAGAATATTCCATATGTGATTTAATTGTTGATAAGCTTAAAAAAAAAAAGGGAGCTTGGAAGGAAGAAAAAGGAGATCTCTAACAGAGCTTCAGTGGACATTTGACATCTTCCACATTCTGCCACCTTTCGAGATTTTGCTTTTTTCGCTATTTTAGCTGTCGTAAAAAAACTAGCGTATGCCTACTAATAATTGGTTCTTAATACCCTCGTGTCTATAATTACAACTCTTATTATACCACTGTTGTATAACAGCATGCATTGCATAATGTTGCATTTATGCAACATAAGATAATAAGTAATAAGGGTTCTTAAAATCTATAACGGTGGCAGAATGTGGAAGATGTTGTATGCCCACTATAGAAATTAAAAAAACAACAGTCCTAATATTTTGTATGAAAATTCATAGGAGCAGTGTCCTTATGGAATACGTTATACGTTATAGTACGGTACGTAAAGGAAATAAAATTTTACAACTCCCAAGAGCGATATTATTTGTCGACGGTTAGAATACTCTTAGAACAAAGCGTAAAAAAAAAAGATAACAGATTTTGATATTGCTTTAGGAATTAAAAAAAAATTCGTTACCAACCTTTTAAATCTAAGGAAAAAATATACAAGAGGAAAATTTTTTCTTCAGATAATCGTATTTAACTATTTGAACGTCGCCTATCATTTAATAACATATTTGACCAGAGCTTATTTCAATATAATATGAAAACTTAAAAAAAAATATTACTCTTCGAAAACATTACGCAAGTGCTTTATGGTAACTGAAATGCATTTAATATTATGAAAGATAACTATTAGAGCCCATTTCTAACACATTCATCAATAGCTTAAATTTATGTAGGCACTAGAATTTAAAAAAAATTCTTCTAGCCATAAAATAAATCTCATAATTTTCAAGTCAAGGTCATTAGTTCAAAATCATTTAAATAGTATGTATACGGAAACTCTAAGGATTTCATCGAAAGATTCAACTTTTATTACCTTATCAATTCTAGGCGTAATTCAAATGCTCGAAGCTACGCGCGGGAATTAATATCGCGTGTGTTTCGCGCGGAACGGGGGCGGTTTGACCAATCACATCACAGCCGGCGCGCCAGGCGCCTTTGCCTCTCGGTGAATCGGTACGTACAGTCACGAGCTTTAATTTGTGACCCACTTAAGGTTGACATTCCTGTCAAACTGTATTGAAATACAAAGGAAATGTTTGCGAAATGGGTCACAAATTAAAGCTCGTGACTGTACATCGGTAGGTCGGTGTATTTGCACCTTGTCTCACTTGTCTGTCAATAACAACAAATAACATAACAATGATGTCGATAATATGACTACAACTGAGTGTTTACGCAAGATAGTTTTATCAAAATGTCAATGTCGTGTGATAAAGTCTGGGTCGATGTCAGTGAAAAAGACTTGGATGTTTTTTTTTCCGAAAGTGCAAAAAACATGGAGTTGTAAAAGACTTAAAGTTTTGTGACGAAAAGTACGATATTCATACACAGGTAAATTTAACAAAAACTTAGTTTTTTTACCAGAATTAGTGCGCTGGACTTAAGTCAAATTTTCGATGGTTGTTGTGCTATGATGACACCTACTTTTTATGTTAGTATCGTATAGAACACGCTAAAATAAGCGTGTTTTGTATGGACAGTTTTTTTCTAAAATAAAAAATGGCCGAATTATTTGACCCCAAAGATGAACAATTTTAGATCTTAGTTAAATTTTCGATGGTTGGTGTGCTATGATAACACCTACTTTTTATGTTAGTATCGTGTAGAGCACGCTAGCGTCTTAGTGTATACTTTTTTAATATCGCTATCAGTAATCTAATTGACTGAATAAGTGCTGGATTAGAAAAACAACTATTAGAGCCCCGTCGTAACTATCCGTAAATAAACAAAGGTATGCAATTTATTTTATCACATTTGCCACGCGGCGTAACTATGCCATGTGTGTGAATAATACACTTTTAGGTGAAATCCTCATATTTTACCGGTGCGGGAAACAAAGCAATTTATTCTGTGCAGTTAAAATAGAAGAACAGTTTAATCATGGCGATTTATTTCAGTGTTTTTATACAATACGACGTATTTTTTCTCGGATTTATTGTTTTACAGGAATAACACGTTTTTTAGTTTTTAAAGTGTAGCGGTTGAGTTGTAGACAAAATTTAAATAGGTAAAACCTCGTCCTAATTTGTTAAAAATAGGCTTTTAGGTATATATATAATATAATATATATATATATCGTCGTCTAGTACCCACAACACAAGCCCATGGGCTTACCGTGGGACTAGGTCGATTTGTGTAAGATTGTCCCGCAAATATTTATTTATTTATTTATTTAATATAATATACATAATATAATATACAGTAAGTTACAAGCTTAAAAATCTAAAATATTCCCTGGAGGCATTGTACCTAGTATACTGGGGGCATTTCCTCGTTGTATCTCAATGCTCGACGGTGGAAACGATAAATCCTTTAAGCGAAATTTTGGGCGAAATTGAGTTACGAGTATATATATTGTTGGAATCGCCTTTTTTTTCTGCGTCGTTTGAGCCGGGTTACGTAGCGATCCGAAGACTTTGATGTCGGTTAAGGTAGCCTAGAAATAGTAGGCAAACTTAAAAAACAACCCTTTATGCGACACAAAATTTTACTTAAATATGACTTATGTCACGTAAATATACACACATTTATATACGTGTTCGCTTAAAGTGTTTTTAAAAATTGCCCGAATTTGTAGTAATGGCGCTCAAGTGTTTATTAAAAGTACAAATAGAAAAAGAATTTAATTATAAATCACAATCATAAAAATACATCATAACATACATAAGTTACTTAACCTAAAACATTTACTAATAATAACAAAAAACCCTGGCACATTAAAATAAAACAAATGATACAATACAAATACAAAGTACAAATTATATAAGGGTTAGGCGCTTAATTGGGTCTTCTGGCATTATGAACAACAAATACAATGCAATTGCAATGTCGCTTAAAGTGTTTCTCTGGTTTTTTTGTCAGGTCAATTTACATTAAGCGACATTTATAACCGAAGATTCTATATTTTTTTCAGTAACGTTGCTATTGATGGATAGGTAGGTATTACCATTTAATAAAATACGTTCATAGAACTGAGTTCTCTAAAACCACTAGAAAAACAGTTACGATTTTTTTTGACAATTTATACTTTTAAAAGCTCTACTGTAAAGTTAGCAAAATGTCGCTTAAGGGGTTTCTCCTTTGCACCGTCGTGCTGATACGTTGTGCGAGGAAGCCACCAGCTCTTTCTACAAAAAACTCGCGTGTTCTGGGACCCAATGGACCTAACGTTTCGACCTCAAATGGCGTGTTTTGTATATGATTGATTTTGGATTACATTTACCATTTATACATTATCATCATTATCATTTCAGCCGAAAGTCGCCCACTGCTCAGACAAAGACCTCCCTCAAATATTTCCACAACGAACGGTCATTCGCTGCCCACTCCGCGACCCAAACCAGATCTTCGGTCCATCTAGTCTAGGAGGTCCGGGTGTATATATAAATCTAGCATTTTTTTTAGTACAAGGGAAAACGGGATTAACATACCTGTAATACCTTCCCTTCTTTTTCATCAATGACGTAGTTACTTCAAATAATTGACATAAATTTTAAGTCTTTGCATCCAAGTCTTTCAAACCTCAACAGAGCATAATGTAAAGAAGGGGGAATCCACAATATCCGAATGATTGAATGTTTACAAATGCAAAAACCAAAGTTATTTCATCTTCAAGTGATTCGGGAAGCTGTCAGTCGATGTTTGCGATTACAAATTGATATTGACGGGCGATTTGCGTGTGTACAGTCAACTGCAAGGAGTTGTATCCACTTTTAGACTTTATCACAGTGTAATAAGTTAAAAAAACAGACACATGTCTTTGTAGTTGACTGTACCTACAAATAAAGGAATTTGAAGATTTGTCTTTGGTATTGAATACCGAGTTTTTTATGTGTAGGCATTCCATATATTTTCATAAATTGGGAGCTGTGTGTATACAAAAAAGCGACTCAAACTACTTGGAAACGAATAACCGTTGTTTTAGGTAAATAACTTTTACAACAGAGTCAAAATCTATGCCTAACTCTGGAAAAAGGAAAGTCTACAATTCATGTATACTCCCAGCACTTACATATGGGTGTGAGACCTGGCCCTTAACAAAACAAAATCACCAGAAAGTAAAATTGTGCTGTTGGCACGTGTGTAATCTCTTTAATTAAGACTTAGGCATTATATTATTGGTTAGTATATTTAGCATGATACTTTAGGCTGTAGCGTTATAAGCGCGATGGCACTAGATAAGATAATTTCTTCGCGTAACATATCTAATATGATACTTTACACTTTCGCGTTTTGTAAATATTATTATAAACTAACAACGGCCTTTATACCTAAGCCGCGACCCTGACATATAAAACTGTTTCGAAACGTCGGTATATTAAGATAAATTCTTGTTGGAAGCCTGTGTTACTCGAGACTAAATTAACTTAGACTCGTTTTAAATTTAAATCTAATGTGTATTTAAATAATGAGTAAACATTCATAGTCGTCGCAATAAAATATCGCTCATCGTTACTCAGTTGTAACAGTTCGCCAGAGCACAACTTTAGAACACCGTCACAGCTCTGAGGGCCTATTCTCTCTCTATCTCTCTATTGCACTCGCATATTCGAGACATAAAGAGGCAAATAGACGAACGAAAGAACGAAGTGGTTGTACACCCTCTGTCGTTTTTCCTAAAGTTTTTCAACTTTTATAGCGCAATGTGCCGGATCATTCTTTATCCCGGCCGAAAGACCAACTTCGCGCATAATTACTGTCTCTCATTTAAATACTTTCCCGTACTTTTGACTTTGGGTTTATTTCCAGAGAAATGGCAAAAATATTGGTTCCGCTTCACCAGCTCTGCGTCAAGGCTGTCATTATAATACATTATAATTATGTTTGTCTGTTGTCTACTGTGTGCCGAGTAATATGCGGTGAGTTTGACTGTCGCGAACTGGTAAGTCGTCCTCGATCACGGCAGTCAGAGTCCGAAATTACCTAAGCAACACTTTTCTCTTAAAAGTTTCACAATAGACCGGCCCGTGCCCGATCTGCCAATCTCTAAAGAAAGTGTCACGTGGCCTCCGATGGCTCCAACCTATCACCCAATTGATCAAGCCTCCCGTTATAAAAATAAGCGGAAAAGATATACAGCCGCCCTTTACTTCCTTACCAATTAAATAATATGTCAAAAAGAGATGTATATATGCTTGTTATTTCTTCGATTTCGTAGGTTGACAACAGGTTGAACTAAGAAATGTCAAATTGATGCAATTCATAAATTTTATAATGCAACCAAATTGAATACATCGTTCTAATTTACTCGTTCATGTTTATGCATTACAACTTAACTTGGTCGCATTGTAGTCATGTCAAAATCATTAAACAACATTCGCGGAGTATCACATATATTTTAAAATTCTGTGGTTAATACGCAATAAAATTGTGAAAAAGCAATTCAAGAGAAGATTTAACGCACAAAATATTATTTGTATAATATGACTTGTGCGTTTAAAGGTTGTTTGTCCCGTACGGGAAAGAAAGAAAATTCGGACGAGGCCGTTTCCTTTCATCGGTAAGTTTTGATCAATTTTAATGATTTTCATGGAAGGGTCTAGTCTAAATATGATAATAAATATTAGTTTTTTTATGTAATTATAAGTGCATTCAATTGTATGTCTATATTGACATGTATTTTAGAATATTTTTGCAAACTACAAAAGGTTATGTTTTTCACAGAGTGTTGTGGTGTGTAACTATCGATATATGTAGGTACAATCTGTTTGTACACGTACAATATGGTGTACCGACATACATTAACCACGTATGTTACGACGAATTTTATGGACAAATACTTATGTGTTTGTTAACAATTTTTAAATTGCGCTTCATTCAAGTGTTATGTGTATAGTGCATACAAGATCCAGAAAAATATTTACATAGCTTGGCTATTTACTTATATACGAATAACTATGTTGATTGATGAACCTTATTTACCAGGCAAAAAGGCGTCTCGCCGAAAGCTGGAGTGCTACCAAGCCTGGGTAAATGCAGCGGCGGTACAGGATGTAAAGACCAGCGCTTTAAAAAAGGAGTTTAACTTTGCCTCCAGGTCCTTCAAAAGAGCCATTGCCAGAGCAAAGTCGTTGCACATTGGTAGGATTGGCGAGAAACTAGAGCGTCTCCCCTCGGGAACTCGTGCGTTCTGGTCTCTTGCCAAAGCTATCCAGGGGAATTTCTGCACGCCGTCTTTTCCACCTCTGCACACGGGAAATGATTCGTTGGCCCACGACGCAAAAGACAAAGCCGATCTACTGGGTAAGCTTTTTGCGTCCAACTCGACTTTGGATGACGGGGGACAAGCGCCGCCGACTATACCGCGGTGCGAGAGCTGTATGCCAGATGTACAGTTCCGCCAAAGCTTTGTGCGTAAGGCTCTTCGCTCCCTCGACACCCATAAGTCCAGTGGGCCTGATGGAATCCCTGCAATTGTTCTCAAGATGTGTGCTCCTGAGTTGGCGCCGGTCTTAACGCGTCTTTTTCGGCTCTCCTACTCTTCTGGCGTAGTCCCGACTTCGTGGAAGTCAGCTTTGGTGCACCCGATCCCTAAAAAAGGCGACCGCTCAAATCCATCCGACTACAGGCCGATAGCTATAACCTCCCTTTTCTCTAAGATTATGGAGTCCATCATCAATCGTCAGCTCCTCTGGTACCTAGAGGATCACCAGCTGCTGAGTGACCAACAATACGGTTTCCGTAGGGGTCGTTCGGCTGGTGATCTTTTAGTTTACCTGACACATTGCTGGGCACAGGCGATAGA
This sequence comes from Lathronympha strigana, assembly GCA_949128165.1. NCBI lineage: Eukaryota > Metazoa > Arthropoda > Insecta > Lepidoptera > Tortricidae > Lathronympha > Lathronympha strigana. The sequence continues at coordinate 3,774,313 of OX421907.1, read as the reverse complement.
GAGTAAAGGTGAGGCACTGGCAGTTAGTTTGGATGTAGCGAAGGCCTTCGATCGCGTTTGGCACAAAGCACTTCTTTCGAAACTTCCATGCTATGGGCTCCCCGGGAAATTATGCGAATGGGTCAGCAGTTTTCTAGCAGACAGAAGCATTAAGGTCCTAGTTGACGGTGAATGCTCAGACTCAATGTCTGTGAATGCTGGTGTCCCTCAAGGCTGTGTGCTATCACCCACGCTATTCCTCCTGCATATCAATGACATGTTGCAAACTAGCGGCATTCATTGTTATGCTGATGATAGTACGGGTGATGCCTCCTACACCGGCCGCGCCAATATTTCCCGGGAAAACGTCATTGAGAGCCGGAACAAACTTGTGTCCGAAATTGAGACCTCCCTAAAAGAAGTCTCAGATTGGGGTCGACTTAATTTGGTCCATTTTAACCCTACAAAGACACAGGTTTGCGCGTTCACCGCAAAAAAACTTCCGTTCGTCGCGTCACCTCGTTTTGAGAGCACTCCCCTATCTGCCACAGCCAGTATTGGAATCCTTGGCGTTGACATCTCGAGTGAAGTCCAGTTCCGCGGCCACCTAGAGGGTAAGGCCAAATTGGCCTCGAAGAAGCTCGGTGTGCTCAATAGATCGAGGCAGTATTTCACGCCGGCCCATCGCCTACAGCTTTATAAGGCGCAGGTTCGCCCGCATATGGAATACTGCTCTCATCTTTGGGCAGGGGCACCTAAGTACCAGCTTCTTCCTCTAGACCGCATCCAACGGAGAGCAGCTCGAATTGTCAACTGCCAACGTATTTCTGATCGGCTTGATCCCTTGGCGCTGCGTAGAGATGTGGCCTCACTCTGTATTTTCTATCGCATGTATTATGGGGAGTGTTCCGAGGAATTGTTCGGATTAATCCCTGCCGCTTCTTTCCGCCATCGCCCTACGCGACAATATTTCCACTCTCACCATTTAGATGGTTGGCAGTCCTCAACTGTGCGCTTTTCCCGAAACTTCCTGCCTCGCACAGCTAAACTGTGGAACGAACTGTCGCCAGCGGTGTTTCCGGACCGATACGACCTTCAAACCTTCAAGAAAAGAGCGTACTCCCACCTTAAAGGCCGGCAACGCACTTGCGACACCTCTGGTGTTGCGGGTGTCCATGGACGACGTTAATCGCTTACCATCAGGTGATTCGTTTGCTCGTTTGCCCCCTATAGCATAAAAAAAAAAAAAAAAAAAAAAGGTAGTAATTGATTTTACTGAATCAGAATTGTTTATCTGCAAGAATACGTATAATTATCAAGGGCAGTTTATGAATGAATCCATCCATAAATTGCCCATGCACTTTTGAACGCGTGTGTACATGGGGTCCCAGCGTACGCAAGTTTTACGTAGAAATCGCGAAACACCTGGTTTATGTTACTGGTGACAGAAGAGCTGGTGGCTTCCACGCACAACGGATCAGCATTGCGATACAACGAGGAAATACCGCCAGCATCCTAGGAACAATGCCCCAAGGACCTATTTTAGATTTAAGGTAGGTTAGAGCTAGGTAGTTACACTCACTGTATATGTATATTTAGAAAATAAATGTTTTTCTTACTTCAACCTATTTAATTTTCGAAAAAAATAACAAACAGGCATAAAATACCACCCAATCATGTATGTAATCAGTTCATGACAACACACACAATGCAGAAAACCTTTGCAAACTAAAGATAGTGAAACGAAGAAAATCTCAAAAAGTAGGAAGGCTTATAAAAACCAACACCTTAAAAGTTTCATTAATAAAATCAATACCTACATCCCAACATTGTACCAGTAACAACTTTGTACAATTGCAACAGCTTGACCTACCAATTCTTAGAAACAGAGGGAACTCAATAAATCGCCAGTGTATGGCGCCGTCGTTAAACTGAACGGGGGCAACAATGTACTATAATTAGGACATAAGTGATGGAACACTGCCGTTATGAAGGCTTAGCGGGCGGCACGTAGAAAGTAACTATCCTGCCAACTAGGGGATATTTTTAGCAAGCGCTGAAAGCTCCTTTATTTGAACAGAGAGTGTACCACTTCCTTGGATGTCTTAGTAAAAAGGATGGATGGTGGTGGACAATGTTCAATGTCCATTCCAGGTGAATATTATACCTAAGTATGTTAATTTATATTATGTTGTATATGTATAATTTATATTATATGTTGTGAAATAAAAAAATAAATGAAGTAAACGAAAGGAAAAAGAAGATAAGATGCTGTGACAACTGGACTTGTATCTTTATACACATACCTACACGTTTACAGAGCGTCAAGCAGCAGCCTCGTTTCAAAGTATTGTCTCTTCGTACATCATAATTACATGGTTAAAAGCACCAACAAAGTATTTGCTTCACGTATGTCTCTTATTACGTATACATAAAGGTTGAAATCACGTAACCTCCAGGCTCGCAGAACATACGTAGCGTTTTGTTGCCAAGCATCGTTCATGTGTTCACGTGAATTATCAAATTAGAACCAAGATCAGAATCTTCAGAACGATCAGTCCTGAATGTTTTTGTGTGAATTATACAGCATTTTTTTCTAGAATTGCTTTAACTTTGGCATGTAGCTTGGTAACAGAGTGGCGTAGTTCTAGTTTTATTAAATTTTTTGTGCTTACAGAATAATTACATAATGCACCAAGCGCTAATGTATAACGGGCCATAGAATTAACTTTACTAAGTGAAAACTAAATATATGGCGAGGTATTCCCGAAGGATTACAGTATTCTTCAAAAAAGGAGTGTAATAGTACATTACTGCAGAGGCCGTGTAGTAAGGGATTGCAGGACGACGAGTTTGTGGTAGTCACGAATTAAACAAGTCCTGCAATCTCTCTTCCGGCCGAGGCTTGTATAGTGCTTTTCTCAAACATTGTGTGTGTTAGTACGCAAATTAAAAAAGTTAGAGCAGTGGACAATAATGTTTCGTTCATACTTACGCCATACATTACTTCACGGCCTCCGGCCAAGAAGTAAATGGGGGGAGGAGCCATAAACAAGAAACTTCATGTCTTCATTTCGTGACATAAATGCATACATTTCCGATCATGTTTGAGAAAAAGATTTTAATAGGTCGGCAACGAGCATGTGGCTCTCCTGGATAAGTCCAGTACTTATATCATATCCGACCACCCGGACCACGGGGGCAACGTCGCCCTTGAAACGTCGGAGGTTTGTTTTCAAAATCTATACACGATTAAGCCCCGTTTTAGTAAATAAATAATGTGTGAAAATCGTGAAAGTTTAAATAAGTGTTATATCATATAATTATAGGTTCGGTTAGAATTGCGACCCTTACAAATCCGAACTGTTCCCAGAAATGTAGGTTATGTTAGAACTAACTACGACCCTTACAAATCCGAACTGTTACAAGAAATGTGGGTTAGGTTAGGTTAGAACTACGGCCATTTTAAAAACGCTTTATTCGTGAAATGTACATTTTTGAAACAAGAATTTGTGATCCAATATGTTTATAAAGCGTCAGAATTACGAAATGTATATTTTTCAAGTAAGTATTTATAAAATGAGCACTTTTAAAAATTACACGTTTGTGAAATTAATAGTTTGCTTGTGAAGTGATTATTTGTGAAAATTTGTTTATATCATGGTAATCCGGTTTCTACACTAGCAAATACATTTTAAATAGAGCTGATTAAAATACCCGTTAAGAAATTAAGCGGCAGAATGCGCTCTTAAAATTGATTATAAAAATAAAACACGGTCCCATTTTCATATTTTTAGGATGCCCAATTTATGACCTTAGGTACTTAAAAATAATAGTGGCACGGAACTCTCAGTATGCGGTAATTATATGGTTTTCGAAAGTTACATTGGTAACTTATTTAACAAACTAAACTATGCCGTGCAAACAAGTGACCCAATCTGTCGATACATGGGACTGACGTCAAATTTTTACTTCTAGGTACAATTCAAAGTTTTTTACAGAACCCTCAGTGCGCGAGGCAGCCTCGCACGTGGCCAGTTTTTTCCTATGAAATGTTATAAAATTACTATTTTCGACAAATAGTCAAACATATCTTTTCCATTTCCTACTTTAAAAAACCTTCATTCTGTTTGAACGCGGCTCCGCGGTACACAGCCCCGTATGTCGCCGTATGTTAGAAGCCTGCACACGACAAACATATCCATGCTTAACCGCCACTCTTCATACGTAGACATAAAGTCCTTTTTCGTTAAACCAGCAGCATAAACATGTTGGTTGTGTCCGTGCGTGCACGTCCACTTCATTACCGCTCCGTGGCGTGGCATAATAGCCGAAATGTATGCAGCGCCGATGAAATCGCTTTCCGAGGGTAGTCATAGTGAAGCTTAGTGTAACTGCGTCATAGTGAAGCTTAGTGTAACTGCGTCATACCCGTGCTGATGGAACTTGGTGTCTTGCCGCGCAAACGCAAAAAGAAAATATTCCTAAAATCCTTGTTGAATACCGAGTGGTATTCAAATGGGGCATTCTTTTTAAAGTTGCATATCCCCATTATTTAACATGGATATTAAATTTGTTTGTCATGTTTACTCAGGATCGCGAGCTCTTTCGATAAAAAATATCCCAAAATTTAACAGCCCGGTATATAAATTTGTCCGATTCAGCTGAACTTTTTGCTATGAGTTTTCGTAGCTACAATTTTTTTTTACATGTTTTAATATAAAAATTTAAAGATAATTTCAATTTGAATGGAATAAATGAAAAAGTTTTTTAGAATTGTTGTCAGTTTTTGAAATATCCACCATTTTCTAAGCTGTATTACCATTTTTTGATGAGCGAGCTCCAAACATCTAGTTTTCGACTTTTTTGCTATTAAATAATAATAAAAAAACGTTTTTTTTTTCTTCTTCATTAGGTATAGGTATACATAGTCTTTTACGGAATAAATGAAACACTTTTAAACATTTTAACACAAAATTATCAAGTATTTTTTTTTATTTGGTATTTTTTTGTAGAAATACACGAACATTAGCCAAGTTTTTTGGCTAAAAAGTAACTTTTTGACATTAATGAATACTTTGGTATGCCTGCCTATTTATTAGAATAAAGTGTAAATGTTGTATTTTCGCGCGTTATTGTGCAAAAGTCGTATCTCGCGCGTATTTGTATATATACCGGACTCAATGTGATTTAACTCATTAGGCACATTCGTTTTCATTTTGGAGTTAAGATTTATGTTAAGTATAAATATTTACGGAATAATCGCTTGGCCACACTTAACAATTACATCCTGTATAGTCGATTGACAGACTAACGTATCATCTTCCCGCTAGAGCACAAGTCTTTCGAGATAATAAATGATCGAAAAAATACATGAAAATTTGAGCAAAATTTAAATACTACAACAAAAGAAATTAAATTATTTTTTAAAAAGCTAAATATAATTATTGGAATTTTGAAATGTTTTTGTATACTTACTATATTATTAAAACCAAAGCAATAGGCTTTTAGCCTAAGCACGAAACACAAAACCTATTTATTACGGTATTTTTTTCATCTAACCTGCTATTTTTAAGACTAAGTATGAAACAGACATGACAATGTACAAATAAGAGAACTTTCAAAAGACGTATCACAGATTTTAATTTCGCATAGACACACTTCTCATCGTGGCCTACTTGAAAATAGTTTATGCTCTTTACGTATGACTCCATATTTTAATTAGGTAACAACTTCGTATTATTAGATTGCCCCATTACAATAAATTAACTAGTGGCTCTGTGAGCTGTAGACCTCGCGAAATGGTACTAGTATTAGCATAAAAGTCGTAAGCGCCTTTGGGTTCCATGGCGCTTAGTACCTTTCCGCGCTTTCGAAAACTTAAAAAAACTGAATCGACAATTTTTTTAAATGTAATCAACAAAATTGTTTACGAAATCTCACAAGAATTGGTTGATTAAAGCGACTTGTAAAGGAGGACAAATAGAAAGACACACGAAAGCATTTCTGCCCAAGCTGAAGACGAGCTTCGCTCGCTTTGCTCGCTCAGTCAATAAACCAAAGAACGAAAAAAAATACTGTTCTTTTTGTATGGAGACAAAACCGGTATCCGATCCCTGCGGACCTAAGATGGTTATCCACGAATGTCATAGGATAATGCTCTAAGTTGATAAACTGCGGACAGCGCGACGGTGACAGCTGCCAAATGCAAAGACATTTGACAGAACTGTTTAAAATTATCAGAAATTGTCAGAACGTGCCGACAAACTACTCGTATCATCTTATCCAGCAATTATCAGGATATCAGCTTGGCATCTTAGCCCCGCTGGTGGTGATACATTCAAAAACGGACCTCTTGGTACCGCGTGTGACATCTCTAGAGCTATACTTACTCCAAGTTTATTTTCTCAAATAGGTAAACCTACTGCAAAGCGCCTTATCCACGGGTAAGTTAGCACCAGGGTATCCCGGGGTATTTCGGGGAAAATAAATTCCCCCTTAAGCCTAAATATTGCCTCGGGAACGTTCGGGGTTTGCGAGAAATTTGTTCGACGGTGGAGCGAGAAAATTAAGTTTTCTTTAATATTAAATTTAATGGCTACAGTTGCCAAGCGGTTGGGTATTAGGTTATCGGGCTTCTTGGGCTGATATAATTTAAAATGTGTACATAATATCTGAAAAGCCAAGGCTGCAGTAGTTTTTTTTTTATAATTATGTGTTTAATAATAAAATTAGGCTTGTCAGACTGTACTTACATAGTGGTTAGATGTGTCGGAAACAATGGAATTTACTTTTGTTGGATTTCTCTTTTCTGTATTAATTTGAGTGATAAATAAGTGTTACTGTTAACATTGAAATAAAACACTTTACAGAAGACAATATTAAGTGTTAACCCAAATTATTATATATATTGTGGCTGTTTTTGGCATTCTCATGACAGACAGATTTTTTTTAACGATATTGTTATTTTATGACGAGGGCTTGACTTACCCCATAGAGAAAAAAAACCGCGTGTTTATTTTATATTTGCCTAATTAGACTGACCCAGCATAAACTATTATATTAATAAAATCTACTCGTGAAAGCTAGGTAATCGCTAAATTGTTGCAAAGTGACGAAAGGCTCATCAAGGTGTAACAAAAAAATGGCGTAATCAGTATCGTGGTTTAATTAGGAAATATCATTTTTAAAGCGATTTTTTTTTTGTATGGGACAAGTCGTGGTAAAATGCCAACTCTCAACAATACAATGTGGATCAAATTTTTCAAACAGCTTTTAAAATATAATAAATAGTTTGCATGAACCGGTATCATCGCTCCTGTATTTTTACTTGTTTCTGTTTACTTCTCGTTACGTACAACTCAAGGTAAGCACACAGGCCCCACGCCCCACGTGTAGCTGGGTCAAACACAAAACGATGTTCGGAGTCTTTTCAGTGGACTATTCGAAAGTCCGATCTTTCTGTACGCGTCGGAGACCTGGACCATTAAATCTCGCACCAGTCGAAGAATAGATGCATTCGAGATGTGGTGTTGGCGCAGGATGCTCCGGATCTCATGGACTGAACGCCGCACAAACGCGTCTATCCTTGATGAGCTTTGTATTAAGACGAGACTCTCTACCATTTGCACCCAACGCGTTCTTAGTTTCTTCGGCCACCTGAGCAGAGCTGGTCCAGAGAGTATGGAAAAGCTTATACTCACAGGAAGAATGGCAAGGAGGAGAAGAAGTGGCCGTATGGCTACGCGTTGGGTCGAAAGAATAACATCGGCGACCAAAGCAACGTTACAGGCCAGCATGCACCAAGCCCAAACCCGTTCAGCTTGGAGAGCGTTCGTGAAAAGTGTTCCAGCTCGTCAAGTCCCTCAGACATGAGGATACGACAAAGAAGAAGAGATTCTAAAGTTAAGGGCTTGAAAACTTGATTTTTTTTATTTAGGCCTTGTCTACATTGAGAAGCTGTTAACTATTGACCACAGGAAAGAAAAACGCGTGTTTGTGTGCATATAGTCATGTTTTATCGTAGGTACAATTCAATACCAAAAATAGTACTTTTTAATATGGATAAAGGTTAAATAAGAAAATTACTGCATAGCCTTTAACTTTTGAAAAGTCCACCGGAAAGAAGAACATCGTTTTGTGTTTGACCCAGCTAGGCCAAGTCTGTTGTATGGAGAAAGCTCCGTACTCCCTGAGGTGACCTACAGGCTTCACATATAGCTTAGCCAAGTCTAATTCCACTATTGTCCCCAATTTGTTCGCGTCACTGCCGTGTCCCCTGACCACGGTCATTAGCACTCGCCTAATTCACGCTTGCCGTCCATCATGCTGAAATCGACCTTAAAACTATAGTGTTAGAGTGGTTGTTAACGGCAATATATATGTGGCCACACGATGCAACTCTGCGTGTGCTAAAGGGTGTAAGTGATATTAACATTTACAGCTACTAATACAGGTTATTTTTCAGCGACACATACTTCGAGAGTTGTTTAATTTATGTACACGTATTTAAGTAATTATAGTACTTAATGAATTTATGCCACTGTACGTAATTAAGAGTATCAAAACACCAGCCAAGGCGAGTTTCATAATAACACTCGTATGTTTTAATGCCTAATTATGTACAGTTGCATACACTACTTCATCTAGACACATATCATAAGTGTTCTAGGATCAGAAACCATAGGAAAATGAATTGCATTGTTACAAGCGCTACTTGTAAAATATCTATAAAAATTAAACTAATATAAGCACACATAAATTGAACACAAACAGAAACAAATTCTCACAATTTTTCACTTGTAAACAGTAAAAAGCCTATAAACAAATGACAGCTAGAAAGCAGTGGCAGCGTTTCGAGAAATATGAAATTTCGGCAGAATATACAATACAATAAATACATATTAAATAATATTTAAAACGGGTCACTCACGTAATTTAGTCGATTTTCGCTCGACATGTTTCGTTCTTTACGAAGAACGTCATCAGGAGCGCCCACTCGCGACAGAGGCAAGTCGTACACTGCGGGCTAATGCCCTATCTGCTCTGGTACTTGCAGCTGGCGGTGGGAGCGGCGCGGGGGGCGACACGGCGGACGATCTACCCTCGTTCTCATTATCATCGCTTTTGCCAACCGGGTTGCAAACAACACTCACTACGTCACTCGCTAAGGGCACGTTCACACAGTCCACTGACGCGGTACCCAAAACCGTTTTCCAACTGGGAGGCACTGACCAACCACAATCACGGTTGAAGTTCGGATGACGACTTATTTCAATAGCCTCCCGTATTTTCCGCTGAACTACGAATTTTTCTCTAGCCAACACGGTTACCCTATCAAACCTAATATAGTGCGTCGAATCCGAGTCCAATACGTGTTCCGTTACCGCAGAACCACGGCCATCTCGGTTTTTCATACTACGTATGAGTCTCGTAGAAATATTCCGGCCGGTCTCTCCAATATAATTCTTTCCACAAGATTTAACAATAAATACACTTGAATTTGACAGCTGTTCCAAATTTAAACTCATAACCTACTGTTTACAGGAGGTAATGTTAAAATGACAATTCCGTGAATTTCTGCTGATTGGTAAATTTGGTCATTGCCATATGTTTTCTGAGCACACTAATGTACCTAAGTACCGTAATTAATGTATACCTAAGTAATTTATGAAAATAGTAATGTCTTCTCGTCTATATGGTTCAACATAAATAGTGGTGATCATTTATTTTATTTAATGAAATCCTCATTAAGGACCATGACCATGGGCATTACAAAGGACCATGGCCAAATTTGTATGGAGGTTGGGCCAAAAACCAAATAGGCTGATGGTTATGTTATTAGATAGGTACTATCGTCTGCTTCATTTCTTTATACCTATAGAAACCAAGTTTCATCCACTGTAGAGCTGAGCAAGCGGCTAGGGGGTGTCAATCTACCCCCTTGATGTGCGAGCGGTGGAAGGATCCGCCATCATCGCCGATTTACCGAACAGTTGTGAATATTTTACATAATAATAAGTGCTCGCACTTAAATACAAATATCTCAGATATCCAGTAGAAATCAACTTGGTCCCCATATTAAAAACCGAAGCAGACAATGCGACCAATCTAATGACATAGGTAACTCTTGGCGTTGGTTTATTGCCTAGCCACTCCATCAATTTACCCATGATCCTTTGTGTGTGTATTACTTAATGAGAATTTTGTCAAAAGATCACCACTATTAATGTTGCACCATGTTGTAAGTACATTTAATTAATATTATGTACCTATAAAAAAAAAACTAAAACTAACTATAAATAAAACTAACTACAAAATAAAATAAAACTACACATAGTACCTAAAAATAAATCCCAATCTATAAAAAGAACACCCCGTCTAACAGGTCCGCCTGCGGCATGGACCCCATTACGCTGGCAGAATTACCTCTCTGCACCGCAATGGAGATGCGTTGGGAGAGGTAAACGCCAGCTCTAGGGTCCCCTGTCACGTCGATCAACCGGGCCGACACAGCCCTCATGAAAGACTTCATGTCCGCTGACCAGGGACCCAAAGTCTCTACTGCGAGCGCCGCAAACTCGTAGTCCTTAACTAATGACGAGTATTTGCGGCGCTTAAGAATCTGGGCCTGGTCAGCTGCGGCGCCGGCTCGAGTACGGGTGGCCCGGATGTGGGACTGCGCGAAGGTGTCGACGCACGTTGCGTCCCACACCAGGGCCTTGCCTAGTTTCCACGGAAAGTAAGTTGTGTACTTTCATCAATTGTATCTTGCCACTAAATAAATAATTGTCAATCCAGCAATTTATCACGGAATAATGTTCCCTACGCGAATATAAACAATAAGTTCGATAAACATTAAAAGCATGTCCCCGTTTAATGACACAACGTCCACTTTACACAGGGCTGCCACCAATTTAATTCGATTATCATCATCTTATATTTTTGTCGAGTCTTTTTAGATCATCCTCCTAAGCATCAGTAGATGGATAATGAAGAGAGTGATTTTCGAGGCCTTAGCGTCAGTGAAAACTGGAAACTGGGCAGGGTCGAGCAAAACCCGAGCGAACCTCACCCCAACCCCACTCACGATCCCAACTGACGGTATTGAACCCTAAGTCTAAGAAGAGACTTTGCCTCCTTATGTGTGTTCTATCGCTTGTACAATGGGTTGAGTTCTGAAGAATTCTTTGACATGATACCAACGTCCTTTTTTAACCATCGCGGCACTGTGCGTACTGTGTGAATCCTCCTTTTTTTAAAGGGTCGGTAACGCGTATTTAACACCCCTGGAGTTGCCATCATGCGCGCTGTATGTTTGTTAGCCACCGACGTAGTATAAAAAAATGGCGTAACGAGTAGTCAGAGTCTGTGCTCAGCTATATGGTAGCGACTCAGTTTAGGTCCTAAATGGTAAGGCCCCCGGACTAATTTTGGGTCGTTGCGGCAACCAAGTAAGTAAGTCAGTAAACGTTTTTTATCCCATTGTGTGCCACGGTGTGAGCACAGGAGAACCTATGCCTTGTTGATTACTTTTTGACTGCATCATCAGACCAGCTCTGTTTAATATTGCATTATATTCATAATGATGTAAGCTAAATAATTTATCGTTTAAATCAATCTTCTCCCTTCATCCAAAAGTTGATAATTTTCATGTAATAATTTAAAGTCAAAAGAACAGTAACTATCGTTGATCAAACCATCGTAAAATTACAAATGCGATTAAGGGATCACATAATAGAAAGATCCGTCAATTTCTATAGAAACAATTACGTGATAGCTCGGAGCCTTTGGAGGTCACGTGACGTTTTCTATAGAAACTGACAGATTGGCCCGGGCTGGTCACGTGCCGGCCCGTACTAGTGTGAGTAATACTTTATATCATCAGAGTAAAGGTGCCAGCCCTACAATTGTGTGTTTATCATGTGCGGTGTACTGTTCTTCATATATGAAGCGTTTTCATTGTTTAATCAGTTCATTTGGCCGTGGATGCGATACTATAATTTGTATGAACCGATCAAACAACATGCTTGATTATGAGGTGTTACATAAATATATCATTATTCATACTAATACTAGTGGCCCTGTGAGCTGTAGACCTGGAGAGATGGTACTGGTATTGGCACAAAGATCGTAAGCGCTTTTGAGGTATATGGCGCTTAGGCCCTTTGTACCAACTCCCGCCATTTAGTAAATTTCCAAAACTGAATCGACAAGAAAAAGTTATGTAGTCAACAAATTTGTTTACAAAATTTCACAGGAATTGGTTGATAAATGCGACCTGTAGAGGAGAACACATGGACAGACACACGAAAGCATTAAGCAGAAATATTCTAAAAAAACCGGCGGACTTGCCCACCGAGCTTTCCTAGCTCCAAAGGACCGCAGACCTTTGTATGTAATACACCTACAACCTACAACCAATGTGATGTTGATGGGGCAATCAATTGAGCAAGTGCATGAAGGTCGTAATTTGGGGCTCCTCATGGATAGCGGCTTAAGGTTTGAGAAACATACTGTCAATACAGTTAGGAGTTGTTTTTTTAAACTTAGAATTCTTTATAAAATAAGGCCATTTGTAAATGAATGTGTGCGCATACAGTTGGTTGAATCTCTTATACTCTCTAAACTTAATTATGTGGATAGTGTCTATGGTCCTCGTCTTCTTGCCAAGACAAAGAGACTTATACAGCGAGTCCAAAATGCCTGCGCACGTTTTTGTTTCAGCATCCCACCAAGGGCACATGTTTCACCATTCCTTAACAAACACAATATGTTAAAAATGCAGCACCGGCGAAAGCTTCACTTAGCCTGTCTTCTTTTTGGAGTCTTGAAGTTTAATGCACCTAGATATCTCTTCAATAGATTGACAATCAATAGCAAGCGTGACCGCCGGCAGTGTGGGATGCAGCTAATAATACCCCGACATACTTCAGCAGCCTTCCGTGGTAGTTTCCGGTATGCTTCAAGTAAAATTTGGAACAATATCCCCCCGCCAATAAGGAACCTGCAAAATGTAGACACTTTTAGGATAAAACTAAGGAAGTTTCTGTATGTTCACCAGTTATCACAGGAAACATTGAGTCATGACACTAGTTGTATATAGTATAGTATGTATAAATTGTAATACCACTAGTATATTTATTTACTTACCACACTTTTATATCCCTTTTGCATTGCCATATCTTATCTTATCATTCCTTAATTTTGTGTATTATTATAAGTTTGCAAGTTTTAGGTTAGGTCATGTTATTATTATGCAGCGTAAACGGTGCTTCAAAATGTTTACCCATCTTGCACATTGATAATGCGTTTGAATATTTGTTTGGTGTGTTCAATTTTAGTTTATGTTGTAATTTAAATTTTTCCATGGAGCGACTATGCCATTTAGATTGCTTGCTTTTGGTTTGGGCTGTGGCTGGGCGCTAGTTGCGCTTGCGCAAAAAGCACAGATAGCCTAAGCAGGCTTGACAGATGGTATGGTCGCGTTCATGAGTAGTATTTTTTCCTTGTAATTTTTGTTTTGGTTTTGTGATGTTTTAAATGTTGGTAATCTTAATAATTTATACTGTTATGTTATGTTTTTAGTCCTTTTATGTGTTACTTCTCGTGGCATCATCGAATGGGCCCTACAGAAGACCAGCGCTAGTTTCAAAACTAGCATTATGCTGAGTTGGGTCCATTTCGTGATGCACACAACAATTCTGTTTTCCTGTTTTTGTTCTTTTATTATGTGTTGTGTGTGATCGTCACGAATAAATGTTTCTTATTCTTATTCTTAATATTAATTTCAATTTGCTCTACGCATTCCCGAGATAAAGGGTCTTGACAGACAAACGGACGGACGGACAGACAACAAAGTGATCCTTTCCTTTTAAGGTACGGAACCCTAAAAATTATAATGTCTAGAAATTTTAAGTTTGACCCATAAATTTAAAAGTTAGGAAGGTAAAACGAGCGATGGTTTTTAATTTTAATTAAGTTTTGCTTCAAAAAATACTACCATGGTTTAGTGTGTAAATATATAACAAAAATTACTTACAATACCTAACTCTTTATTGTCAAATTGCAATATACAATATCACTTGTATGTACTTACATAGCTACAAGTCCTACTCCAGTAAATTTAGAAAAGCTACCAAAGCAAATGAAAAGGGTCCAAACTGAGATAACAATTATTTAAATGAAGATTGATCTAACAGTTTAGGAGCAAGAGTTAAAAAATCACGACCGTCTAGTTGATGATAACAGAGGCGTTAAATTTCCTTTAAAATATATCCCTTGTTTAGATGCTGGGGATAATTACTGTCCGGCAAGAGGTATAATCCTCTTGCGACCGAATAAACCTAATTTGGAGTCAAAATTCAAATTCTAGAACTTTACATTCGAATTGAGCCACTTTCTACTATAACTACGCCACTGAACGTATTGTTTCACGAAAGTTGAATTTTAGAGTGACTTTGCCTTGAAAGTGACGTCTTCAGACTATGATTTTCTTCGAGACTTCTCGAGAGTGACTTCTATGAAAGTGACCTACTTCGCCAAAATGCTATTTACTAAAGCGACTGCTACCAGACTTTACAATCTAGAGGGGAAACTAGTCTTTATTAATATTAGTCCGGCTTTTTCACGTTTTCCTTCACTATAAAGGATGACTCACACTAGGACGGAACGGGACGGGGCGGGACGGGACGATCTCTCAATTTCTATAGAAAGAATCACGTGATAGCTCGGAGCCCTCGAATGTCACGTGACGTTTTCTATAGAAACTGACAGATCGTCCCGTCCCACCCCGTCCCGTTCTAGTGTGAGTCATCTTAAAGCGACCGGTAAATATCAAATTATATTTTTGTAAGTACCAAAATCATTAGTAGCAGAAGATTGAAAAGTCGCATGCCTTAAAAAACGCTCTGTAAAAATCCTAATTCATACTCGTACTCAAGAATAGATTTGCAGTGCTACATTTTTTTTAAACGTCTGGTACAACTACTATCAATAAGGCTCTAAGGGCCATACTAACAAAAATATTTTAAGGCAATGGAATATTTTAAGAGAACAGATTCGTTTTGAACCAAAATTAATTTGTCATATCAGAAACAGCGTCTATTTTCATCGAAAATCATAAAAGCTTACTTTATATCAACAAAAATACATTTTTGAATACATATAACGAAGAAAATTGTTTAATAGTCAAATAATTTTTATGACATTTATTATGATTTCTATTGTTTTTTTTTACTATCGTGGCTTTTTGACATTTAACTAATAAACACAGGTTCTTACCAAGGCTTTTCTTCTATTGTTTAAAATTCTATTTCAAAATCAAATCCCATAAGAAAATATCTTAACGAGGTATTTAAAACAACAATTACAGTGAATAGAGGAACAAACCTTCTCAGGCATAAATAACTTTAATAATGGTATCGTCACACCCTCCTCTAACAAACGGCTCGCTATTAAATGGGACCCAAGTAATTATTTATAATAATTATTTTAATAACATACAAAGTGGCCCTAAACTCACCTTCCGTTTTTGCACCTTCAACCGACCCTACTTTAAATAAATTAACATAAGAAATGCGAAGGAACGTTCAACACTTTGTTTGTTCAAAATAAGAACAGAAATACGTGTTTTTGTTTAGGTTGCGAAAACCGACTGGTCAATCAAAATAGGTACATAATATAAAAAAATTAACAGCTTAGAAAGAAAGGATAAGTGGAAAAATGCATGGCGGGACGCGAACACGCGACCACGGGGTCACGGGTGTGGTAGCTCAGTTGGGGGAGCGATGGGAGAGAAATTTGGGATCATTCGCAGACGCTTCTAACTGCCTAACCCTTAAATGCATGATGATGCATTTATCGCACAGAAACGAGACAAGTGACAATCAAGTTCTCTTGGAATGTAGACTTTGTCATATCGTGGTAAGTTCTTAATTTAAAATGAATTTGGTCGTCACTTAGGATGTTTTAGGATCAATACTGTTAATTCATGCATTTAATTCCATTTAAATTAATTAAGGGCACCATCTTGACTGCTTGACCGATTGTACATAAATATACGGTCTAACGTAAGTCATCAACAGTGATCATAAAATTTGTAGCAATTTTCGGGCAGCTTGGTAGAAATAAAGGAATTTCTACTGAAATAAATCTACACTGTTATTAACTCTAAATAGTTATCCCAGCTAGAATAGGACATACAGATGATTTTAACGAAACAATGCTGCAACAAAATTATTACAAAATTTACGATCATCAATGTCATCATGGTCATCATCGTAAATTGTTACACTGCCAAGTTTAGGAACTTATTAAATAGGATTTAATAAATAGGTAACAAGCTGCGAAAAAATTAGTTGGAATTTAAACTAGATGAACCATCGTCAAAAGCAACGCAATTAAACAAAATAACGGGAGAAATTTGAAACAAAACGGGATTTCCCACTCAGTCGCACTTAAATGCCTTTTAAGTCGAATTAAATAAAACGATCTTACGTTAAGGGCTCTTTTCAGTTCGGAAAAATATTTATTGTAGGAAATATAGGGCTGTATATTGCGTTTTAAAACTTCTTTTTTAAGTGTTACTAATGTGACAAGGTGAACTGTGTGATCGAGTAGGTTTGTGATTTTTATTTAGGGTTAACTCATACTAGAACGGGACGGGGCGGGACGGGACGATTTGGCAGTTTCTATAGAAAACGTCACGTGACATCCGAGGGCTCTGCGCTATCACGTGATTCTTGCTATAGACCCTATACTGCTATATATATACCCTATACCGTATGCTTGTTTGTCACCGTCGTAGTATAAAATATATATATATATATATATATATATATATATATATGTATATACCAAATGTATGAAAAAATGCGTTACGAAACTGACCAAAAAAACCGACATACCCTTTTTCTTTTTTAAAATCAAACTCGTGACTCTGGTTATAAAAAAACCCAAAACTTCCTATATTTAAAAAAAAAGGAAATGGTAAGTACCCTATTTTTGAAAATGCCCTAAGACGTCATGGTAAGGCCTCTGATTTGGAAAATTCCTGGAAAGGGTTAAAGGTCGCTCTCTTACCATCTGGAGGCGGGAAGTTGAAAAAGAGGCCGCGCAGGATAATTTAAACAATGAAAATTCCTCCTAAAACCCTATATCCCTGATAAGGGGTAACTGAATATCATCATCATTATCATTACCACCTTTCGTGTTATACGTCCCTAATCATTAATTTTATACCCGACCGCCCCGTGTGTACCCAATTACACTATACAGGGTATACAAATGTCGGGCTTATTTCATTAGCCCTTAAATCACTAATAAATCCCTCGGAGCCCATCCCGATTGCCTCGCAGATTTATCTCACGGAGATGCTCGTTTTTTGGACACTCGTTAAGGGTAATCCTGTAGATGAGTACAGATGATTCCCTGATTTGTTTTATTTACTTATTATTCCCGACAAAAAGCCTTATCATACATAGGTCGCACTCCACCGGGTATTTTGGGGGCAAGTTAAGATGGGGGGGTTAAGGTGTTTTTGTGGACCTTACCAAATGACTTGCCCCCAAAATGCCCAGTGGAGTGCGACGCATGAATCAACAATCGGATACTTGTACCTTTTTCTAAAAACAAGCAAATTTGTCCTCATGATATTATGTCGAGTGCAACTCCATTTTCATTTTCTATTTCATGTGTGTATTGGTTATATACGTGGTTACAAACGTGGATTTTTTTAAGGTAGTTTAGAATCTAAACAAATTTATTTTTCTAAATCTAATTTTCTTGGCTAGGTTATATATTAAATTGAGCACTCTGGGATTCAATTAAAGATCTGAAACAAGAGAAATCCGAAGGGACTGCCACCGCCATTCAAATTGTATTAGTTAAGCATTATTAGTGTTCATTGTTCATTTTAGATTCAAATACCAATTATTTATAGCAATATACTGAAATCGCACTGATACGGTTGGTTAAATCGTACCAATGAGCGTAAGCTTTGGTAAATAAACTATAAAAAATATAAGCACAAAACTTAGACAATTTATATTTACCACTCAGTAAACCTGATAAATATTGTAATGAAATAATGATAATTTTATATTTAACCTATCTATATCACAAGTTGTAATTAGACGTATAATTAAGAAATCACATCAAAAGTTACATCGAGTCCGACGAAAATCTGTTTTTTCTGTCTCAAGTTCGTTCTTGCCTTATTGTAATTTTTTTATTCCGGGAACTGATGATTATAACGTAGGAGCTTTGTTGCCTAAGCCAGTAAAATAGGTTTTCAAATAGGAAATCTAGAGGTGGTACGATTAAATCGGCGGTACGATATAGCCGACTTTCCCCTATGTAGGTTTAGTTAAGTGTATTTGTGTCAAAGCCTGTTTGTCAGGATGGATCTTAGCTGTTTGTTGGACATACAATTATTTGTCGCTAAGATAATCAGCTTAAGAGGAGGCTGACCACAGTCAAGTTAGTGCACACCTTACCTTTTTGTATTGGAGTACAAGAGCGCACTATATTCGGTAGCTTGGTTTTAGAAAAAAAACACGATGACTATTAAAATAAAATAAAAACTGTACACTATTTGTGAAATGCGATTTGTTGGCGATTTATTTACATAATGATATGTTTATCCGGTAAATAATAAGTTTAAAAGTTTTTAATAAAATAAAATAAACCGGCCACGTGCAAGTCGGACTCGCCCACTGAGAGTTCCACACAAAGAATGCTCCCCCATATATAGGTACTTAAAATACTGGTGGCCCAGAACTCTCACTCAGTGTGCGGCAATTGTACGGATTTCGGATTTTCTCCTATACTTGTGCTACAAGCTCTTGCTTATTGCAAAATTTTGTGATTCTAGGTCAACGGGAAGTACCCTATACATTTTGATTGCCATTGTCGCAGGCCTCTGTATATGATATTAATTTAAACTTGCTCTGCGACGGACGGACAACAAAGTGATCCTATAAGGTGTCCGTTTTTTTCTTTTGAGGTATGGAACCCTAAAAAGATACGAGACGAGTACCTATAATGAAACTGTCATTACAATTGCAGACGCGGCCGTGATCGGGTAGCCCAGTGCAAAGTGGTTACATTCTCACATTCCTTTCCACATTCTCTGTAATACTTATATGAAATATCTTTCAATTTATAAGCATGAATTAAATGATTTATTATTTAGTGGGACCCAAAAACAGGCTATTTAAAAAAAATATGTTTTGATTCATGTTTTATGTTTGTTTAGTCACACTACTAAATATAAATTGAAAGAGATGTCATATACTACAGAAGAGGCCCTCAATTTATTTCTTAAGCTTAAACACAGGCTTATTCATTCCACCGGTGACCACAGGGCTGGCTCTTTCCTCGCTCAGCGTATTGGTATTGCCATTCAGCGAGGTAATGCAGCCAGCCTTGTGGGCACTCTGCCATATTCAGTTAACATTGGGGACATATGTACATATAGGTTAGGCCCCATAGGTTAAGATAGTTTTAGTTTTCATTTTTTTTTTTCTCTTTTTTTTTTTACTTCCTTTTTTCTATTATTTGTGTTCCTTTTTATAATTGTTAATTTCTAATGTATTTAATTTTTGTTAATCGTTACCGTTACTTTATATTTTCCAATAAAAATGATATTGAATAAAACTTTAAAAAAAAAAAAAAAAAAAAAAAAACAGAAGAACTTCTTCTGTAGTATATGACATCTGACAGTGATAATACTATAATTTATGTAAAAATTGATTTATGTTTATGCTGTGATTTATCTTGCAATTGACTTTGTCCAGGTATTATATTCATTAGGTAACTTTGTTTAAAAGTTTTAATATTTGATTTTATTTGGTTTAAAATTTCATAATTTACCTCTAATTATATCTATTTTCATTAAAAATAAACGTTTTTTACTTTGTTTAACAAAAAAAGTAACTGTTCTCATATAAGAAATCCTTGCAATAACCTTTCCCTTACGTTTTGTTCAGTAATTTTGAATATTTTGATACGTCTTCAAAAATTTCGGTTTCGGCCGAAATCAGAAAAAAACCGAATATTCGGTTTCGGTTTCGGTTTCGGCTAAAAATCATGTTTCGGTCGGACACCTCTCTTTCAATTTATAAGTACTTACCTAAAGTTACCGGGAAAAAAAGTAAGAAGCTTCGTTTAAATCACACGTATAAATACGAACTGTTTCGTACAGTTTTAGCGATTAAAACTGTACGAAACAGTTGGACTAAAAGCTCGATCGGTAGATACTGTACAATTTGGTGCGGATCAAATATTAATCCGGGCGCTATTCTGAAAGCACTCGATAAATCTTTTAGCTACGTTAACGTTCCTGAGGTTTTCCCGAGGGACCGGGAAATAGAGTTCATTCTGTTTTAATATTTCATTTTAGAAAATAAAATGGGATATTGGAAATATTTTTTAATATTCTAGAGTAAATAATGTGTTTCTCACGAATATTCGGTCTTGAGTTTTATTCGTAAGGGTATTTAAGTGTGGCGCTCATGTATAACTCAAACTACAAGCTTTGTTGTTTGTATTGATCCTAGGAAGTGTTTTTATCAGGGAAGCTCATGCAGAACAAAGTATTGTGGACAGAAAGTATGTCCAGTAAAACTATTTTATTTATTTATTTAACCTTTATTGCACAAAAGAAAACCTTAAAGTACAAAAGGCGGACTTCATGACAATAGGCATTCTTTACCAGTCAAAAACTGCTTTTAAGGCAAAATATAAAATTTGTGGGCGCTGCTACTAAAAGTCAAAACCGAAATAGTAAGAACTAGTTAATCTATAAATATTAAATACATATACAGTAAATACATTATATAAACATAAATATGTCGGCAAAATAAATTAAGTTGTTCAATTGACTTAGGCCAAGGTGCGCTTCAGACTAGACTTCGGAGCGGTGCGGTGCAAGCGGTGGGGACACAGCATAAAACCGGCCCGCTTCGCCCGTACCGGCATTCCATTGCAAACCTCCGACGGATCGTTGTGTCTCCAGCTATTATCGTGTTATTAATCGTTGATGTTTGCGCAAAACTGATTTGTAATCAAGTGTTTCTCATTATTATCAATACACTGAAATATAAAAGTAACCTTGGTTTTAATAGTCGTCTCACACGCCCAAATGTCCGATTCCGAGCAATCTAAAGACCCTGGTTCCGGCCCTAAGCCGACAAATACATATAGGTATGTATAGATACATAAATACATACATACATAAATATATACGAGACTAATCGACAATAAACTCAAAATTTTCAAACTGATAGAAAAAAGAGCACGAACAGACAAGAGAGTTCGATAGTAGTTTAGATAAAAAAGTGACTTAACTAACGAAATAAAAAAAAATGTAAACGCGATTTTAGGGTTCCGTACGCAAAGGGTAAAACGGTACCCTATTACTAAGGCTCCGCCGTCCGTCTATCCGTCCGTCCGTCCGTCCGTCCGTCACCAGGCTGTCTCTCAAGAACCGTGATAGGCAGTTGAAATTATCACAAATTATGTATTTATATAACAATACCTACTAAAAAGCAGAATAAAATAAATATTTAAGGGGGCTTTCATAAAACAAACATCATTTTTTGCAGTTTTAAAAAATACTATTTAATACACAATGTGTATTTTCAATCAATTCGATAAAACCAAGAGATACCATATCATAAAGTACAACCGATCAATCTCTATCCCAAGATTTACGAGCGACTAATCAGTCGCCATTTAAGAATCGCCCCCCAAATTGTGCGATTAATTTCTCCCGAGACCAGTTTCTCGTACGATTGAAACGGGGAGATTAGGCTCGTTTCGTTTGAATTACACTTTAATTGAATTATCAGATTGATCGGCCTGATATTGTTGCAAAGCTTGATAATATTTTCACTGGTTTCACGTCAAATTATTACTGGGACTTATGAGATTAAAAGGTTTTGTAATGACGCGATAGAATTATTCGATTTGAGAAATTTTCGGATGAATTTCGGTAAAGTTTAATCTGAATTTTATTCCTTTATAGATTTACAGAATTATTTGTTATGAGTCTATCTAAAATAGGTGCCTCTTATACAAGAGTGCAAACTTGATTTTATCTATAGGTATATTGAGCATGTGAAACTCACGAATTGGATCAATAAGTGGAATTTTGAGCATTCCGAGGGCCGCGAGACAACAAAGCACAACAACAACAGAACTAGGTGTTGACAAACTAAATTTTCTGCCGAACGGAGGTTATATCTACAACAAAACACCTTAAACTTCTGTGTTTTGTACACATTATTATAACATAATATACACATAATATAAAACATAGAACTGCTAGTCTATGATGGTCGGGTTTTTATCGTTTACCGACGTTGCTGTCACGTTCTAACAAGTATGTATGTGCGAAAGTGACGCATATAAGCGATAAAATGGCAACCATGCTAACCTTGCTGGTCTATTGGGAATGCAGTTAATTTACCTTAATATATCGTTTCGACACAGTTTCATGTGTCATAGTCGCAGCTTGACGGATGAATCAGCGAATACAGCGATAACAACAGTTAGTACCTACTGAAAAACGGAGCGAGTGGGGATAAATTCGTTTTAAATGTCACACGTTAATTTATATACTTAAAAAATATTATAGTTCTATCCACTTTAGTTTTTCCATGTCTAGTTACACAAGATGGAAAAGCTAAACAACTACTCACACACATGAGTAGTTCAATGTGTCATTTCATGTCATAGATTTTAGAACAGTAGGTACAGCATCCTATCCCGCCCCATAGTGAAAGTTAGGAGGGATAGGAACTGAGTGAGATGGGAGAATGGTAGAATTGACACAGTATTATAAAAGGTTGACTTGCCAAGAGACAAAAGTATGTACATAGCAATATGACAACTCTGATCTAAAAATACCAACTCACCCCGCGACCATTCCTCTTATCCCCAATCATGACCCAACTATTCTCGCAATCCCTGCTCACCCTTCTTCTTCCTAGCGTTTTCCCGGCCTATGCCTCGGCTCATGTAGAGATCCTGGGGTCCGCTCTGGCAACTAATCCCAATATTTGGCGTAGGCACTAGTTTTACGAAAGCGACTGCCATCTGACCTTCCAACGCAGAGGGTAAATTAGGCCTTATTGGGGTTAGTCCGGTTTCCTCACGATGTTTTCCTTCACCGAAAAGCGATTGGTAAATATCAAATGATATTTCGTACGTAAGTTCCGAAAAACTCATTGGTACGGAGCCGCCAGGATTTGAACCCGCGACCTTCGGATTGAAAGTCGCACGCTCTTACCGCTTCCAACCCTCCCCCCACCCCTCCCTGCACACCCCATTTTACCTATTTGGTACCTATTAGGTCGTGTCCACATGTTTCTGTCGCAAAAATCGCAACAATATTAATATACTATGAGACTCCACGCTTCGGGAAATAAGGACTGTTTTTATTTTCCAGTTTTCCATAAAGATACAGCTAAACTTTAGCTGTTATTGTATAAAACAAGTCTTATTCAAGAAACATTGTTTGAAGGCACTTTATTCGATCTGTGCCCGAAGCTACACGTGCGAAGTTACGTTCATTATTTGCTATAACAAGGTTTTTGTACACTCACGTCTATAAATATCTTTACACTTTTGAACTTATTACAAGGGATGAAGGTTCAAAATCGAATACAGGTGCATATATATTATTATATATTTATGAAGCTGGCCGTACAAGTACATTGTTACCCAGAAATTCGTCGACAAAAGTTTACTTATATGCGATTTTTGGGACAGCAGCATGTGTACACGACCTAATAGGTACCTACCCTACCAAATAGGTAATAAATATGTAAAATGGGGTGAGCAGGGAGGGGGGGGGGGGCGTTTGTAGCCCAGCGGTAAGAGCGTGCGACTTTCAATCCGAAGGCCGCGGGTTCAAATCCTGCCGGCTCGTACCAATGAGTTTTTCGGAACTTATGTACGAAATATCATTTGATAAGTATTTACCAACCGCTTTTCGGTGAAGGAATGTTCTAAAATCTATGACATGAATTGACAGATTGAACAACTACTCATGTGTGTGAGTAGTTGTTTAGCTTTTACATGTCTAGTTGTGTAACTAGACATGTAAAAACTAAAATGTACCTATACAACTGCAATTTGGCATTCTTGCGGAGCTGTGTTCACTCGCGTTTGGAATCCATGACAAACAGCTTTATTAAACGTCTTACCCTGGGGGGCTTACTACTTTGACAGAGGGGAAATAGTGTATGCCGCCTCCCTTCCTTGCTTTGCTTGAAAATAGGATCACTTTACCACCACCACTAACTCCACCGCCATCATTTGATTCAATTTCCTTTAAACGAAAACATGTAATTTAATTATGGATTAAATTATAAAGTAATTAACGCCCAACACTGGTACCTCAAAACTTGCCAAATTCAGTTCTGAATTAATGTAAGTTGATCTTCTAACTGACTGGTTTCAGGCTTACAACAGAGCAAAGTTAATTTATTTTAAACTCAATTATATTTGACGTGAAAATTTAATCAATTTACAACAATAGGCTAGGAGCGGCATTCAAATGTTGACAATGGGTCATTAATTTGAATGTACTTGCAGCGAATTAGCAAAGATTAAAAAAGTAATAGTATCTACCTATTGCCAGCCATATACGTTCGGGGAGCCGTCAAATCTCCGCCACTATACATATACTGCCGATAAATTATTATCCTAAACCGGTTTTGTCATCAAGGGCGATACGCGCGGCGAAATGCGCACGGTACTCAACTCTTGATAATGGAGTCCTAAGATATCCTAAACATGTCGCGCGTCGTGACTCAAAATACGTCAGTGTTCTCCATAATTTATTATATTACAAATTGTTGCTTGTACTGCAGAATAAAATTGTATAAGCTACAGATCGATTCACGAAAGCTGGCGCGGAAAATGAATGAAACTGTTTATCAAATTTAAGGATGGCTCACACTAGGACGGTATAGGACGGGACGGGGCGAGGCGGAACAGGACGATCTGTCAATTTCTACAGAAAGAATCACGTGATAGCTCAGAGCCCTCGGATGTCACGTGACGTTTATATAGAAACTGACAGACCGGCCCGTCCCGTCCCGTCTAGTGTGAATCATCCTTTAGCTATCAAATTTCGTACCAAAGAACGCTTATTCCCGGTTTAGTTGGATAACTCCGGATGGTACAAGTGGCCCCTAAAGTATGAGTCACGGGCCGGGACGTGGCCGGGCCGACGTGTCAGTTTCTATAGAAAGCGTCACGTGCCCAACGAGCTGTCACGTGATGCAACGAGAAATTGACACATCGGCCGGCCGGTCTAACGTAAGTCATCAACAGTGATCATAAATCCCGTTCTAGTGTGAGTCGTCCCTGATTTATGGATTCTTCATAATATAAGTACCTATTCATCTGCACTTTTGCGGTGGAAAGACAAATAAACTCTAGCCAGTTTTGGTATAGCGTGCCTTACCATATACTATACATATATGCAGTGCGATTAGTCTAAAACAAGATCAAATTCTAAAAGTTCGAATAGTTCTCGAACTTAGTAAAATAAAATAAATATAATAAATATTCAAATAGTAAAGATTGCTTTTCAAATTGACGGGAGCTGAAATGCCCTCACCAGGATTCAAACCCGGGATCTCCAGCTTTGTATAAGCAGGGTCACTAGTCACTACACAGTACCAACTAGGCTAAAGAGGCCGTTCATACATCAACCAGTGACGTCATTCATCAATGGGGTAACTCATCGATCACGTGTCCCGAATCGTCTGTAATCAGCGCAAGCGTGTTTACATGTATTGTATCCTTGACATTTTGCTACACCATACCCTATTTAATACGTTAAATGGTAACAGGTCAATTCTGTAGACTTTTTTTTACAATTTGTTGTCTAAATAGGTTGTTTCTTTCTAGTAGAAAGGTAAGGAAGGAAAGGCTTTCTAGTAAAAAGATTTTTTTTTTTTTTTGCATTTTTTTTTTTTCATTTCGAAGGTTCCTGACACAATATTATTTAATAAAGCAGTCACTTACAATATGTATATTAAACTTTATACGAATAATATAATCGACATAAGATTTTGTTAAGAACAAGTTAGACAACCCGTGTCCAGGTTAGTTACAGGTCTAAGAGATCAGAACTGACCTGGAACGTATCTGAAACTGTAGTGTTTCAACATAGAGTTAATAACTAAAATAACACATTATACATTTAGGGCCACTTGCGCCAATCAGGGTATGCCAACTAACCTAGAGTTAGTTGTAAATTTACATATTAAATACCTAACTCAGAGTTAGCTAACCCTGGATGGTGCAAGTGGGGCTTAATCGCATAAAATTTCAAAACTAACCTCCGACGTTGAGTCTTTCTCCGGGATCACGAGGGCAATGTCACCCTCGAAACGTCGGAGGTTAGTTCCAAAGTTATCCGCGATTAAGCCCCGTTTTAGTAAATTTATAATGTGTGCAAATCGTGAAAATTCAAACCACTGTTTGACAACGAAGTCGCATTTTATTGCAGGGGCACTTTTGGAAATACGTTAAAAAACTACATACATAGTAATGAACCTTTTCCACGCCAATGACGTACATATTGGCACCGCAGGTTCAACACCAAATACC
The DNA here is from genome assembly GCA_949128165.1 of Lathronympha strigana. Taxonomy (NCBI): domain Eukaryota; kingdom Metazoa; phylum Arthropoda; class Insecta; order Lepidoptera; family Tortricidae; genus Lathronympha; species Lathronympha strigana. The sequence continues at coordinate 3,747,697 of OX421907.1, read as the reverse complement.
GATTAAGGGATTAATCACAATAGAACGGGACGGGACGGGGCCGGACGATCGATCTGTCAGTCTCTATAGAAAACGTCACGTGACATCCGAGGGCTCCGAGCTATCACGTGATTCTTTCTACAGTAATTGACAGATCGTCCCGTCCCGCCTTGTCCCCTCCCATCCCGTCCCGTCCCGTCCCGTCCCGTCCCGTCATAGTGTGAGTCATTCTTTAGTTGGCTAAACCCGATTGATACAAGTGGCGCTAAGCGGAATGCAATTTGGTTACTTACTTATCTGAAATAACTTAAATATTTCATACCAGTATATTATTCATGCTAATATCCGGCCTAGTGTGCAAATGCCCTATAGCGTAGCTGATTAGAAGCGAGTGATTGATGAGAACGCGTCCAAACGAATCTCAGCGACTGATCGATGCATGTGTGTTGTCATTCGCTGAGTACTAGGCCTTTATACAGCCTTTAGTCCCTTATCACCTCCATTACTACCCAGTATTACGTATCAGCAATTTCAGACTACCTGCGTTGACCGTTGATACAGGTTCGCTTGAAATGTACTATCGCGTTAAAAATTGCATGAGCAGTTTATGAATGAATTCATTTGTCATTCAGTTTAAGCTAACGCGTTATGAATTTGTTGTAAACACAATTAAAATGGCAGCACCCAACAATGAATCATCATACGTTTTGAACGCATCAAACAATGACATTCATTTATTTATTTAATCTTTATTGCACAAAAGAAAAAAACTTGATGTACAAAAGGCAACATACTGGCAACACTGAACTTCCCTTAAATATGATTAGGTAAACTATGATTGGTCAGGTTTGACAGTTATAATACTTATAATCAACCAATCAGCAATGGTAATTTGCCCGCCATTTTAGACATGGCGTAGGAATTTCGGTGTCATGGTATTCTTGCTTGGTAGAACCAAGATGTGACAGAGGGAAAGAGAGCAAAGTGGTCCTATACTACATGTGCTGTTAAAAATTTAAGAGTTCCCTCCATTCCAATCATACAACTCGTGGTTTTGCGAGCTATAAACCACGCGAGCATTGGTCTTAAGTGCCATATACCCGAAAGGCGCTTAAGTCTTTTACACCAATGTCACGTTCACAAACATTTCTTTAAATTTAAACTACGAGCCAAGCTGCAACAAGTCTAATTTAATGGAATTGATTGAAGGGATCTAAGTTTTTAATAGATCGACAACGCGCATGTGACACCCCGATTTGCATGCGTCTAATAGCCTACGGTGACCGCTTTCTATCAGGCGGGCTTTAATCTTGTTTGCCACCGAAGTGGGATCAAAAAATCTTTGCAGGGCTAGGTAAAAAACAGTCGAATTGAGCACCTTCTGTTGAAATGGGTTGGAAATAAATAAGTGACAACGAAACTTTCAACCGTTTCAACTTTTAATGAATCGTCTGAGTTAACCGGCAATAAGGGCAAATAGAAGCTCTGATATGAGTCGCATTCGATAGACATACGTGACGATCGCGTTTGTGTGAAGTCTTAATTTGTATGGGATGTAGAAGTTTCCAATACGTCCCGCTTGGTGCGCTGTTCTTAATCCCTTGCAAGTTAAAACTTAACGCAAAGTGATTCGGTTCGGTGACTTTTTAAATCAAAACTTTCACGCTATAGTTAGTAATTTGTTCGCTTTGAAAGGGGTCGAATGATTATAACAAATATATAACAATTTGGAATAATAAAAACATTTATTTTCAAAATATATACAATAAGTGTAACTTACCTCACTACCAACCCCTACCTACCTTAAATCTAAAATAGGTCCTTGAGGCATTGTACCTAGGCATTGTGCTGGCGGTATTTCCTCGTATCGCAATGCTGATACGTTGTGCGAATAAGCCACCAGCTCTTCGGTCACCAGTAACATCAACCAAACCAAACCCATGGAGCAAGAGTTTCGACCCCGAATGGTACAAAAAGGTACTCTCTGCCCAGGCTCTTATATTTATTACGTTTTACAATTTCGGCGCTTTCAGCCGCTCCGCCCGCTTTTACATTAGTTCGTTGGACATGGGACGGTGCCAGCGTGTCTACGCAGGTAGCATCCCACACTAGCATCCGTCCCAAACTCCAATTATATAAAATTGCTCTGATGGAGTTAGAATTTTAAATTACTAACCGTTTTGAATAAACACCAAAGGTACATTAGTGTGCCCGCGGGCTTTCCGTCTGTCCGTTCGTCCATATGTCACAGCGCTTTCACTAAATCCATGATACAACAGTTAAATGTGTATTTTGTGTGACGCTACTTATTTTTGCATATTAATTGCGTAAATAAATATTAATAGGTTATGCGTTACAATTTTATCAGTTTGTGACAGCACATTCAAGTTTTAGTGCCTTTCATTAAATACAATCACACAAACTACTATTAGCAGAATAAAAAGTATTCCAGAGACGCCATCGCCATCTTGAGTACCAACCGGAAGCCATAAGAAACTTCGAATCCCGCGCGAGACTAAAATGGCCGTCAAAGTAGATACCTAATTATCCGATGGGGATTCCCTTTTCATAAACTTTTTTTAAGACTTGGTAAAGTTTTTTTTTAGTTAAAGTTACTCCGTATTCATTTAGCATTTCTCAAACAAATTACGAAACACTCTAAGTTAGTTAGGTTTCCACAAAGTTTCAAATTAAATCTTTTTCTTTTGGGCTGCCCCCAAAATGGCCCCCGTTTTGCAAATCAGGTTCGAAAGTACTTGCCCACTAGAAAGTTTACTTTTTAATTATTATTCATAAAAACAAGTGTTTGGAAATCATAAAGCTGGCGCCCTCTGACCGACTTGCGTTTGTTTTTATTAAGATTGTAGGTAGGTACTATGCATATGTTTTTATTACACAGGTGATTCATAAGAGCGAGCGAACTCGACCCTTAGTCTCGTTTCCCAGTGGGGGGTTGACAACCTGGTCGAGTTCAATGCCACCAAGACGCAAGCGTGTCTGTTTTCCGCAAAACGGAGTCCTTTTCACATGACTCCTACTTTCCGAGGTGCATCTGTACCTATTACCGACAGCCTGGAACTCCTCGGCATGGAGTTGAGTTCGGTCCTCAACTTCGGCTCCTTCATTGAGTCAAAAGCACAAATTGCGGCCAAAAAGCTGGGCATCCTAAACAAGGTGAAGCGATACTTCACACCTGGACAGCTTCTAACTCTTTACAAAGCTCAAGTCCGATCGTGTATGGAGTATTGCAGCCACCTGTGGGACAGCTCAGCTAAGTATCAGCTTGCCACTTTGGACTCAGTGGATCGCAGAGCCAGGAGATTAATTGGCGACAAGAAGCTAACGGCCAAGCTGCAGTCTTTGGCCCATCGGCGGAAAGTTGCCAGTCTGTCGGTATTCTACAGGTTGCACTTCGGGGAGTGTGCGCAAGAGCTTCATGAGCTTATTCCACCGTCCCCATTCTACCATCGGACTTCTAGACGCACGGCCGGACTCCACCCTTACTTGGTAAACATTCCACTAATTCGCACGAAGCGCTTTGCTTCTTCTTTTCTTATGCGCTCTGCCAAGGAGTGGAATTCTCTGCCGGCGTCTATATTTCCGTGCACATATAACCCGACAGCCTTCAAATCAAGGGTGAACAGGCACCTTCTGGGCGAGCTCGCTCCATCGTAGGCCACGTCTTTGCTTTCGGCTAGTCTGTGGCCAAGAGTAAGCCCATTTGTTATAAAAAAAAAAAAAAAAAAAAAAAAAAGACAAGAGCAGGATTAACCCCACTAGAAAGTTTACTTTTTAATTATTCTTCATAAAAACAAGTGTTTGGTAATTATATAGCTGGCGCACTCTGACCGATTTGCGTTTGTTTTTATTAAGATTGTACTATGCATATGGTTTTATTACACAGGTGATTCATAACTTCATAAGACAAGAGCAGGATTAACCCCAGGCCACGGTTCGAGTTAAGGATAAGCTATTGTTGCATACTAGACTTATGGCGATTAACGTTATTTATTGTAATATTATCTTCTATTCCCGCGATTGTTATTCATTGAAATTAAAAACTTTTAGAACGGATTAATCGCGTTTATTAACACCATAATCCTACGTTTCGAGCCCTTTACAGCACTTGTTTTCACAGGGTTAAGATGATGACATCATTTGTCATCTCCTACGAAACGTAGGCTCATGGTGTTAATAAACGCGATTAATCCGTTCTAAAGTGTTTAATTCCAAGTTATTTATTGTAAATAATCAAAACAATCAATTTTAATTTTACTGCCGATTGCATGGTCTATGTTTTCCTTCATCGAAAAGCGATTTTAAATGATATTTCGTACATATGTTCCGAAAAACTAATTGCTACGAGCCAGCAAGGGGCGCCACGATCGCGTGTTATCTAATCTCTAGCGTAGCTAGGTTGGGGCGCAGTGACAAAATATTAAAGTTGCAAGTACGCCGTGGACTGAAAAAGGTTGGGACTTGGGACATACGAGTAGTTAGGAGGACATAATTTTGACCACCGTGCACCGTCAATCCAACTTCCTAACAATGTCATACCGCCATATTGATCGTACTCGTAATAACCTAACGTTTTCAATGAAATCTCCAAGTTGTGGCAAGTAGGTAGTTTGCACAAGTAACTTTGTTGATTGACGGGGAGAATTCGCATTTTCTCAGTCATCGTCTTAACCCTGTGAAAACGAGTGCTGTAAAGGGCTTGAAACGTAGGGTCATGGTGTTAATAAACGCGATTAATCCGTTCTAAAGTGTTTAATTTCAATGAATAACAATCGCGGTAACAGAACACAATATTATGAAATCTCCAAGATTAAGTGATTTATCTTATGTTTTGTATGTTACAATAATACGACCATAACTTAGTGAACGTTTCCACTAGTGTTTGATGAGGTAGTGTGAAAATATAAGAAGAAATAGGGACAAAACAAATACCTTTTGTTTACATTGATTGTAAGTTCTATTGAAGGTGATTTTACTTAAGGTATCCTACGTAGTACCTGTGAATATATCGGGGTATCTTAGAATTTCATTATCAAAGGATACACAGGAGACTCCGTAAAACCCTTCAGAGCTATTTGCGAAGGTGACCATGTATATTGGAAACACATGACTCAGCCGCGTCTGCTACTTTCCTACCTTCGTAGTATATCTTGATACTTTTACTTACGAGCATATTAATATTTCCTTTCTTTTGAAAATAAAGGAAGTTTTAGATTTTTTATAACCAGAATTACGAGTAAGTACTGTTGAATTAAAAAAAAACAGAGTTACCCTTAATTTGGGCAGTTTCGTCACGCATTTTTTAATAAGTACATTTTGTAAATGCCGTTTCTAAACTGACAAATTTTTTGTATGGAAAATTGAGAAGCCATTTTCTTAAAATTGGTACACCTTTTTCTGAAAAGGCCCTTATATAAATACAGACGGCCAGCAGCTTTGTCCGGCCTGAAAATACTAATTACAAAAAAAAATACTTCTAGTAGCTTGAGATATATGTATAAGTATTATATGCTCGAAGTATGAAGGTGCTTTGAGATATGTAGGTTGTATATTATAGTGGTGAACAATAAAAATAGATACTTACCTTAAATCATTCTCAAATATAAAAGAACGTATTCTTTTTTCTTTAAAAAAAATATTATTATGGGATAATTTTTCATAAATCGATCTAGTCCCAAAGTAAACTCAATAAAACTTGTGTTATAGGTACTAGACGACAATATTTATAATGAATACTTATAAATACTTAAATACATAGAAATCATCTATAAATCGAGTTGCAAATATGATAAACACACAAAGAGATGCCTTGACCAGGATTCGAACCCGGTGCCTCCTGCTTCGTACGAAACCAGTCTAGGAGGCCGTTTATATCGTCATATATCATTTTATATCGTGCAAAGAGTACAAGATACCCAGGTTTAAACATGTCAAAGTCATCGTATCGTTTTATACAAACAATCAAAGTCGTCTTGGTTAGGCCTCCTGGAAGCAGTAAACGTGTAGAATTTAAGAGGCCACAGTGGTCAAATTGTTATCATTCAGACGTCTAGATCTCAATATTGATAACAACTAGGTACACACGCGTTCAGAATTGCATGGGCAGTTTTTGAATGAATTCATTCATAAATTGCCCATGCAATCCTGAACGCTATAGTACGGGATATTCATATACATAAAACTTCAACATATCTCCTTTAAACTGGTAAACCAAAACAAAAGCGTCGATACTTTCATTTATTGAACATTTGTACATGTTTTTGGTTAAAATCCTTCAATTTATAACCATGATTTTTAATAAAATACCTGAGTATTATTTTTTTTTTACGAAAATATTGCCTTTAATGATAAATAGATTAAAAATACACACAGAAACAGATATGGAAATAGGAAAATATGAAACAAATGTTAGTCGACGTGAGGAAGGGCGGCGCCATCGTCGAAGCCAAGCCATCTGGCAGCGGGCTTGAAGCGGTGGCGTGTGCCTCGAATGCACATGCTTGTAGCGCGTATTACTGCGACCTTAATTCTCGGTCTAAGCCAGCCTAGGATGGTACTCAAGGAGCGATTCCAAGGTTCAGAAATGGTTTCTGCCATATATTATGTTTAATAAAGGATGAATAAATGTTTAATTAAATAGTTGGAGTAGTAGTTTTGAGTAAGTAGTAACTAGTTCTTAAATCTGGTTAAAGCTTTTATCTATAAACATTGTAGTTTAGGTTGTACAGTCGCCATCAGATATATCGGAGCGTCCGAAGTGGTCAAAAATATCTGAACACGCCTCTATTGTCAAGACGTTAGAGTGCTTGTTCAGATATTTTGAACGCCTCGGACGCTCCTATATATCTGATGGCGACTGTACATAGCAATCATCTGATAACGCGGTTTATTTTGAGGCGCCCGCCTTCTATCGCCTTTTCACTTTTCGCGTGCTCTTGCAATTAGATCTATCCCGCTCTATTTTGCTCGAGCATGTGGACTCTTAAGTTCATAAAGTATCAAGAATCCTCGGCCGCCCTACAGTTATTCCTATTGTCACCGCAACGCTGCTCCTTTCAATAACCCGTTTATATTAAAAGTCGGTGCAGCCGGAAATTGCTATCGCACTCACTTCGCAAACTGTCATCTTGTGTGGACGCAAGAGGAACATTGCCAAAGCAATTTTTATTATAATCATAGATTAGTATAAATAACGCATTATTGTCAAGGTACGGAACGGGACCCATTTTCCGGTCGAGTAATAATTTTAACACGAAGCGATGTGTTTTTTTGCACGTAGAACCGATGGCCGTTGGGGCGGAAAGGTTCTCGAGTGGCGACCGCGTACCGGAAGGCGCAGCGTGGGTAGGCCCCCCGCAAGGTGGACTGATGACCTGGTGAAGGTCGCAGGAGTCCGCTGGATGCGGGTGGCGCAGGACCGGTCATTGTGGAAATCTTTGGGGGAGGCCTATGTCCAGCAGTGGACGTCTTTCGGCTGAAATGATGATGATGATGATGAATAATTTTAAGCAAACGACCTTGCAAGTCGGTTTAATTTATCATGATGCCAGGCAATTTTCAAAGTAGTGACTTTCTCAAAATGGATCTTAAACAAAATACTGTCAAGTTGGACACTAGATTGCTTCGTCGGTTGCTTGTCTCAAAAGGAACTTGAAAATTCTCTCGATATCATGTAGCTGACTCATACGGCCACAGCAATGTTCTCAGATTTCGAATCATACTTTGTCCGTTTCTTTTAAAATTCAATTTAATTCAATTCAAATTATTTATTTCGAATCAGAGATCCATATGTGGTTAGTGTACAATCTTAAAAATATAGTTAAGGTGCACTTACATTTAAAATATTTCATTTACATATTACATTTTTAATATTTCTTTGTTTTATTTATGAAATAGGAGGCAAACGAGCAGACGAGACGTATCGCCGCCCATGGATAATTGCAACACCTGGGGGGCCACATGTGCGTTGCCAGCCTTTGAGATGGGAGGATGCCCTTTTCTTGAAGGTAGAAGGTCCGGAAGTGCCGCTATCGACAGTTCATTCGAGAGTTTAGCTGTGCGGTGCAGAAAATTTGTAACGAAGCGCTCAGTTGAAGACTGCCAACCGATGGCGGAAAGAAGCGGCAGGGATCAATCCTAACAATTCCTCGGAGCCCTTACCATTGTAAATGCTGTAGATGCAGAATAAGGCTACATTTCTACGCAAAGACAAGGCTAGTTATCTGAAGTATTCTCGGTCTATACCGCGAAAATCGAACGATTGCGGATTTGTATCTCCATCTCTGTCACACTTGCATATTGGAGTGCCATTTTCGATGCTGGCTGTCGACAATTCGAGTTGATCTCCGTTGTATGCGGCCTGGGCTGGGCTTCCCAGGAGAGGCTTGATTGGGGGGCTGCCTACAGTTGAGATCATTATTCCATATGTGGTCAAACCTGGTAAAGTTGCAGTTTTCCAAATCGATCGGCATAAGTCAGTAGGTATTTTTTAACGCAGTAAACTGCCTCACAGACACAAGCTACGAGGGCCAACAAGATACGCAAGGAATACGTTTGTGGAGTTGCGTAGTTTGCGATGTTGCTAGCTAGCTACAGGAGAGCAGGGTCAGATGGTACGGACGGTAATACCCTTGTTTTGTCTAAAAACTTTTCGTCTTTTTTTTTCAGTACGTCTAACAACTGGACATGTAAGAGGACCTGAGGACATCCTGAACACCGTCATGAACCCCGGTGTCCCGGAGTCAGAAATAGAGGGAAGCCAAAACAAAAGGTGGATGGAAGAATCTGAAAACAACACGTCTGACAAAGCAAAGTGGAAGACGAAAACAAGGAAAACGTCCTCACCATCAGATGGGAATAAGAAATGCCTAGAAGAGAGAGAGAGAGAGAGAGAGAGAGAGAGAGAGAGAAAGAGACAATCAAGCACGAAACAGCTTTAAACTAGTACCCTATAAAGACCTCAACACATACGCACGTCATTTTTACAAGAACACAGATAGTGCAACTCCAATATATCTTCTTACAGCACCAACTTAACTTTACCGTTCTCAAACTAAGTTTAACTTCGAATATAGTACTTGTGGTTAAAATATTAGGGGTATATTAGTATCACGGGGCTGTTTAAGTAAGTTTGCAGTGCATTAGTTGGTATTCTAGCCACGAGGAGTTGGCATAGCCTCTGAATAGATATCTCGTGGAATGATATGGCCCTCTCGGTGCCAATAAAGAGTGATTTATATTAAAGTGTCCGTAAATCCACGATTTTACGGTCTTTGGTATCAAAATTTCATTTTGGTTTCTAATAAATTTTATACAATTTTGAATTGTCTTAAGATTCATAGCTTTTAATTTGCTCAAGCATGTTAAGTATTAATAAAGATTGTCATCTTTATTTCAAATTTTATAAAAATGTAAAAGCAACTTATTGTATGTTTATTCATTACCAACAAGTCTTTCCTTGATTAATTTACCTAATATAAAAATTATTTGAATGCATGCAAATATCAAGCAGTCCTTAAAAAATTGAGCTTACTTACTTCTTTAAATATTAACTTCGAAAAGTAAGAATTTCATTAATCTAAAAATATTTCGCTAACAGAGCCAAACTTATAAAATTCAGGTAAATGTAACCCTATGTCTTAAACTCTTCTTGTAAAACTCCTCTATTTATATTCATTCGCTTGTTTTCTTGCCAAAACTGAGAATACACTCGGATATTACAATTTAGCTATGATTTCGTGTACCGTCTTACCAACTTACAAATAACCACAGTCTTTACAAGTCTCGAAACAAGACCTTAATACCAAGTAGTTAGGTTGAAATTGTCTTTAATAAATTTAGTTTTCAGTGTATCACAGTCGCGGGTGAGTACGAAGCGTATACACGCATGCCACTTTATTGTTTTAAGCTCCCGGTTTCAAGACGATAAAGGGAAATTTGTAGATTGCTTTAAGAACGTAAACCACGATAAATACAACTGCGGTGTATGGCACCCTCGTAACATTAAATGGGCCGTTTAAGTAAGATTCTTAGTTTATCGTGTGGATATGATTTGAGGTGTTGATGTAGATGCTACGATTTTATGTACATTCGAGGCATTTTATGGACACTGAGATGTATAGTGCAATAATAAGGAAATATTGGAAAAAATATCATTCGATTCGATAGCAGAAGTTGTAGAGATTTCCGTGTTCGGTATTGTATAAAAATTACAAAAAGGAATTTTACTTCGATAAGAATCAAACGATCAGGAAAAATTATAACTTTGGAACAACTTTGATTGACTTATTTCGAGGGTCTTAAATATTATTTAAACAAATAATGGATAATTATTTTAAAGTTACCGAAGCCGGAAAATCACATTTTACCTGTAAAAACAATAAATACTACAGTTTGTTTAGACCTCAATATCATCACAGGTAGTAATAATAGTAATCTGCATATCTCGTTAAATCATAGCGATTAAAATTTTATTCTCTATACGATAGAATGAATTATTCAGATAAACTCTAATAAACGCTGCACACGAAGCAACGCTCTCAAAGGAGTAAATTAACATCAAAAAATCGCTGTGCAAACTACAATTTCAAAACATGAGCGCACTACTCTTTGAATTGCCGTGAATTTAGATTTGCAATAGCATTAATTGATTATCAATTTGAAATTGCAGGGCAGCTGGAGCAGGGGAGACCAAAAAAAGATGGCGCGATAATCTATACGGGTTCAATGAGTGGATGTAGGATGATAATAGCTAGCGACTTTGCGATTAGAAAATATTTGCATCTTGCAAATTTTTGTTTACCTTACAGTTACAATTACAGTTTACTTGTAATTTCCTTAGTTAGTCACTAAAATTACTTCAAAATACCGTGACAGTATAGTCTATCGGAAGACAGTCTTTGTTGAAAAGGGATACTCTGTCATGATGTTTTCCGGAAAACTGATAAAAGATAAACGTTACCTTCATGAAAATAACTTTAAATTATCTCCTTCAAGGACATATGTGGTCTTCTAAAATAACTCCTAGCGTTATTATTTTAACTCAAGATAAAAAACTGAGAAATCATGAAAATCGCATTTCATCGGTAAAAAAAGGAGAAACGCCCTAATACACTTTTATGAATTGCAAATCAATTGCAATTTATTTCTAGCCAAATAAGCAATATCCCACTTTTCCCACTTTGAAAGCAGTGTTGCTTTGATTATGTCGCCTCGTCCGCGACCCCCCTACACCGGATTGCTCTGTGAAAAATTGTTTTATTCTGATGAGAGGTCCACAAAGGACTCTATCTATTGGATTTTTCCCATCCGCGCTTTGACTCAAAGGTTGCGTTATAACTTGCCTGTTCTTTTATAGAATTCATTGCTATCAGACTGACTTCATTACATTCTTCGAAATTTAATTGGTAACGAGAATTGCTTTTAGTATAAGTACCACATGACAGTTCCCAATTACATAAATGTTTTAATATTTGTGTAACCTTGTTTAAATATTATTTTAGTTATTTTAATTCAATCTGTGGCTGTGTTCATTGCCAAAAATTTTAATGCTATTCCATGTTTATACTCGTATAATGAAAATAAAAGTTTGTGAAAGTTTTTAGGATATTTCGATGTAAATAAAAATCGCTGTTTAGGCAACTTATACTATAGACATACTACATAACAATAAAAAAATAGTAAAAGGTAGACGTACTACCTTACACGCTCGCCATACACAATAAAAAAATGTTACAGTTGTAAATATTACTTACTTGTTACCGACTAAATTAAATCGGCCACAAACTGCTCTCTGAATGAGAAAATCAGGCGCGCGGCGGTGAAGAACATGGGTGGTTAAGCTTGCCACAAGACATGACAGTCACAACCACTGCTCAAAAAGGGGGCCAAGGTGGAATGGTGGAAAGCAGGATGTTTAACTTCGTATTGTCGTCCTGTTTTCTTCCATGTATTGATTTTAAAAGACGACACTACGATGTTGCCACTTTTAAAAATATTTTTACATTTTCTTGTCGAATTGTAATTAAATCCTACTTGACTTTAAAAGGGCGATAATAAAAAAGTAGGCATTGTCAAAGTAAGTAGACAAAACACGATCCTTTTGTCGACCCTCGATTATAAAAAGACTCGAATATATTTTTTATTCCTTAAAAAGGTCAAGAAACGACTCGAATACTAATACAGTAAACGAATTTACTTTAATATCAGGTTCTGTGGTTACCCTAATTAGATAGTCTCGACTTTTTATAAAACTTATTTTAAATTGCTTTGATTATTATCGTGTATTAAGTTATTGTTTCTTATCCTTAGATATTCATTTAAATGCAATAGCGTTTAAGAAACATAGTATCGTTCTACGAATTGTACCAATTAGATTAGAAAACTGGATTACGAATTTTGTTACGACCCTATTTAGTTTCCATTACAATTTTTCCTCTGCGTCTTATTTGAAATAAAGTTTGAGCCCCCCTTTACCGGCTTTCCCCTGATGGTGGATCAAACTATAGTGGTGTAAATCTTGAGCTTCCCTTAGGACCTTAACTGTAAATCTAGCGATAGTGCTGTGGTTTCTTTTGTATGCGGGGTTTTCGCCCCCCGAGCCCCCTTACACCATTTTAAAATAACCTAGCGGTGAATCAAGCAAGAGGCTTGTTTTTTATCTGCGTCCTCTTATTCTAATTAGATTCTTAGGTATGTTTATAATGTCCCTTTTTGGAGTAGAGTCCTACCATCTATTCCAAGCAAATGAAATGAAATGAAGTCAAACATATAAAAATTAATTATGCCAATGTATTTGACACAGGCGTCAAGTTGTTAATATGTCATAAGTAAAAGTTGTGTTTTTATTGTAATAGGGTAAATAAATATTTACGCATTTTCCTTCATAATAATATGAACTCTTAAATAAACAGAATTTACCTAACGAGCTTACTCATTAAAGTAATTATAGTCACCTGGAATAATAAATACTAATAGAGTAATTACAAATAGACTTTTGGACGGTTCAGGGATGACTCACACTAGAACGGGACGGGACGGGGCGGAACGGGACGATCTGTCAGTTTCTATAGAAAACGTCACGTGACATCCGAGGGCTCCGATCTAATATTTTCTATAGAAATTAACAGATCATCCCGTCCCACCCCGACCCGTCTCGTCCCGACCCATCCCATCCTGTCCCGTCCCGTCCTAGTATGAGTCATCCTTAAAGAGGGCTGGATACGGTGAGCTTTAGTTACATATCGCATTTCTAATCAAATCTTAATTTCCTGGTTGGAAGATCCATATTATAGCTTTGTAATTACGCCAAGAAGCAATTTGTGATTAGTTCCCAACACCAGTGCGGTAATATTATGTGATTAACTAATAACACAGTGAAACCTGGGAAATTGGAAGGTATACATATGGAATGCTATTTTCGTTATATTATATTATATAGAAAGGGAGTAGATAGAGAATTTAACATAAAAGTAAATCTAAAGCTTAAATATCTATTTAGACAGGAAAATTAAAGAATGTACATATTTGGTACTTAAATGGCAGTGCAAGGCGCAAGCCATATGCACCGCGTTAAAGTGACGGCCGGTAAATCAGAAAAAGCCTAGAAGAAACAAACATAGTGTGGTTCTACTATTTGGTTCAGAAAGCAGAACCCATTTTAAAAGAGTAGTGCATAACCTTATCTGGATACCCGATCAGCTGAAAAAAATAACGCCATAAAAGTGCTGTAGTGGCAGCACTTTTTCATATAGTCATGTTTGAAACGTGGCGTTTCGTTAAGTGCAAACAGCCTATAAAGTTTTCACAGAGTTGGTAGTTCTGTGTATGAATTTGACACTTGACACCAACGTCAGTAAGCTCTTTTTTGTACAAAACATTTAACATTTGTATTTTCTTTATTCATTTGTATCATTATTAAAGCAAATTTTTTCGCTAATGTCATTCTAACCCACAGTATTTGACGTTTTTGTTCTCCATTGTGTGTCTATTTTTTTTAGTAAGTCAATGGCATGACTAATTATTACTTAGACGCTTCATAGATGTAACTTGTTTTAGTACTAACTGTATTTTGACTGAGAGTTCTGACAGTGCAGACAACACACACTATAACTATCTACACAGAGCCTTGTAAACTATGCCCTTTACTATACACGTACGTGATTATTTTTATTATAGTAAAAGATTCGTTTACTTTGTACCAGCAATTGAAAGTTACAAGTAAAGTAACATAAGTTTGTACTTAGTACTCATCCCATTTACCCATGTTTCACTATTCTGTAGAGTAATACTCTTGATTAAAACTGCCCTTTGTGGTTTGATTTCCCAGTATTGTGTGAGCCGCTGACTTTTCAAAAACACAATCAACAGACTGACAATGTTTTTTTTGTATAATAGGGGGTTTTTATTTGTAGAAAAATCATTTTACGCTTAATTAGAGTTTTTTTTTTATGTTTTCTACTCCGAATTGCGAGCTCTTTCAATCCTAGTAGAAGAAAAAAGTGTCCTGAAATTTCCATAAATTTTTCAAACTTTCCATTGCGCTACCGCCATACTAAATCAATGAAAAAGGTGGGGAAATGGAAAAAAAATCTCGGGACACTTTTTTTCTCCTACGAGGATCGAGAGAGCACGCAATCCTGAGTAGAAAACAGTATAAAAATTCAAATTCCCGCCTGATGGTAAGTGGTCACCGTAGCCTATGGACGCCCGCAACACCAGGGGCGTTACGTGCGCGTTGCTGACCCTTTAAAAAAAGGAGGATTCGCTGTGTTGACAGCTAAACGGGCCAAGGGCTTTGCTCCGTGGGTCCTCAGCTGTCAACACAGCGAATCCTCTTGGAGCTCTGGCTATTGGAATATATATACCAAGTCTTCTTCATAATGAAGTTTAATTAACGAGTCGTCGACCAAGATCCCACGGCGGCTACAGTTAACAAACACACAGCCCGCGCGATGGCGAGCGGTTTCCGTAGCATATGGATGCCCGATACGCCAGTAGTTTTAGGAATTGTCATACTTGTCACCGTGGTGACATTAAATAAATAAATATTATAGGACATTCTTACACAAATTGACTAAGTCCCGCAGTAAGCTCAAGAAGGCTTGTGTTACGGGTACTCAGACAACGATATCTATAATATATAAATACATAAAATACATAGATAACATCCATGACTCAGGAACAAATATCTGTGTTCATCACACAAATAAATGCCCTTACCGGTATTCGAACCCAGAACCATCGGCTTAGCATAGCAGGCAGGGTCACTACCAACCACGCCAACCGGTCTTCAAAACAATAGTTGACACTATTTAGGCATTGAATGTAGGGCGCGAAAGTTTTGTCGGTCGGGGAGTTTCGTGAGTACTCGCGAAGATATCAGCACAGAAAACAAACTTACAACCTTGGAAATCGGCCAAGCACAGCAGGCGTATTACGCTCTCTGCTGTTTATTACTTATATATTACTTACATTAAAATAGGGAAGAGGTAAACTTAAACCCTTAGAAAAACATAGTTTTAAAAGAGTTTCAAATCGTTAGTAGTAAGTAGTAGGAGTAGTTAACGGCCTCCTAGCGTAGTCTGGTTTAATTTGTACTTTTTATCTTCTCATTTAAGGATGACTCACACTAGAATGGGACGGGACGGGACGGGACGGGGCGGGACGGGACGGGCCGGGTCGGGAAATCTGTCTATTTCTATAGAAAGCGTCACGTGACATCCGAGGGCTCTGAGCTATCACGTGATTCTTTCTTTTTCCCGTCCCGCCCCCGCCCCGTCCCATTCCGTGCTAGTGTGAGTCTTCCTTGGTTCCTAAAACTTACGGCATTATTTATTATGGTGCAGACTGCTGTTTGTCTCTGCGCAGATCAAAGAGAGAAACGAAACGACTTCAGTTAATTCACTGGACTGTGGATAAATTGCGGAACAAGTAAATTAACTTGATGAAATGAAACACTTCTACACTTATTAGTCGCTAATATAGTATTTCATATAAATCACGGTTATACTCGTAGATAACAATAAAATTTGCATTATAACTAATATTTGAAACGGGATAATTACCATGTATGTTTGTTTCAAATATTAGTTATATAGTGTCTATTCTATTTTAAGCTGCACCTAAGTTGTTCAGCTTCTCATATCTCAGAATGTCTTTACACACACAGACTGGTATACGAAGTTCGTCCTACGCTCTCTCCGTTTCAAATCGTCCCGACATCAAATCCATCTTACCTCAACTTTTGAACTCATTCCGAGCGCGTTATGCTCTTTGGGGAAGCTTAGTAGATTACAGTAAGTTATAAGATGTTTTGATGAACGAGGTAATGGAGTAGAATTTTATCGGGATTACTTTGTATGATTGCAAGAATAAATGGATGGATGGAATGGATGGATTGGTAGGTACACACGCATTCAAAAGCGAATTTACTTAACGCGATTGTACCTATGGGAAGAAAAGTTTTGGCAGCAAAAGTCAGTCAACATTGTCGAGTCAACTTTGGGCTGACCCGTCGTAAAATATTTTTTTTATTAAAAACGATGGTGGATCTATCCATTTTTCCACTATGTAGGTTTTTTTCTCAAATTATTATTGACCAATTTAACCAATCGTGCTTCTTACATTTGCGCGGAATCCAAAACACGTGCGTTTTTTTAAGATTTTGATTAAACATATGTATAGGTATTTTGCATTTATTAAATTAGTAAGGTTTATTAAATTCGTAAGTTTTTATTTTTTTTATTTCTCATACAAAATGTTTACATAATGTTGCATCAACCACTAATGTAAAACGGGCATTAGAATTAACTTAACCAAATAAGTGACAACTATGACATATCAATGACATGTCGAATACTCATAGATACTCCGTTTACACCCTTGCAAATACCATATGAGATAAAATTAAATTAGTTGTTATTTTCTAAATGAAGCTAATTAGAATACCAGGGTCTCTGAGAAATTAACTTAATTTAAGCTAAAGAATTAACCATTGAATTTAAAAAAAATGCTCAAAATCACGTTGTATAGAATTAGAATTAGATCTATTTGTGTAAGATTATCAGTATCATCACATATATTCATTTATAACAAAGTATTTTACTACCACTAAAAGTACTTATACATTCCACCATCATCTTGACCTCCAATTTTCCACAACAAAAACTCGACGAAACTCTTTAGACAAGAAAGTTGGAAAGCACGATTCACGACAGAAATAAACTACCCACATAAATCCGATATCGGCCAACTCATAACAGAACTACCCTATGTCCGTTTGTCAAGTTCGGGATACATGGGATAGCTATAATAGGAATACTGGAAGGGTACACAATACGATGTTCGGAGTATTTCCGGTGGACTATTCAAAAGTAGGGAGTGCAACCCGGGTTTCTTTTAGTACGTTAAACCCGGGTTTTTCTCATACAAAAGAACCCGAGTTGCATTCCCTATTCAAAATTTAAGGGCTATGAAGCTTGATTTTCTTATTTAAGCCTTATCTTAGGGGAACTCCCTTTCTATTGCATTGTATGATAGAAATCATTACTACATGTCCACAAGCTGTTTATTATTGACCGCAGGAAAGAAAAAGTGCGTATTTCACGTATTTTTATCACAATAGGCGTGACATAGTGATAGGCGCGAAGGTGACAACACCAGTCTGTCTGTCCGACGATGAGTACCCGATGCAGTCGAAACATGTCACGCCTATTGTGATAAAAATAATTGAGTTTTATCCGTCGCAATTTAATGTAGAGCCAATCTTTCCTGTGGGCAATAGTTAACAGCTTGTATACATGTAGTCATGATTACTATCACACGATTAAAAAGAAAAGGAGTGTTTACAATGTGGATATTAAGGTTTCAATAAGAAAATCAACCATCTTTTTGTCATTCCGAACATCGTTTTGTGTTTGGCCCGGAAGCTCCCGGAGATATTATTAATATATTGAATTTCGTACAAGTCCGTCCTAGGCCAGAGAAGTAACCTTAAACACGTGTCACGCAGCGTACATTAAGTAAATTTAAGGATCTTACGTATTGGTTTCAAGATTGTATTTCTAAGCATCAATGAGGAAACTATACACCAGCGGCGGAGCGTTCATAGAACTCGATTTCTGTCAGCTTACGTGAGGCAATCTAGCACAGTTTTCCTTAACGACTCAAATAAAAAACTGGCTAAATTAGCTCCGGCTTGTCCAAAGAACATTTTGACGCTTTATCACTGCTATAGATGTATACAAAATATAGAAAAGTAACATTTTCCTTAAGTATATGTTTTTTTTAACTTCGTAATCTTCGTATAAAATCTAAAATATTTACTTCGTCTAAATTATAGACTGTAGACACGTGAAATTAAATTTTATTTTATGTCATGTTCAGATCATCATCTGAACATGACATAAAATAAAATTTAATTTTGACATAAAATGAAATTAAAGTAGGCGCGGGTTCGATTCCAGTCCTGCCAAGACACTGAAGACATTGGTCAATTTTTCTGTAGCCTTTCACGTATCTACAGTCTATAATTTGGACATAGTATACGAAGTAAAGAAAGGTACAATTAAAAAAAGGGATGAAATAAAATATTGTAATTTATTTTACAAGATAAAACGAACCACATCCAGTGCAACTATGGCGACATAACATTTTAAATTTGTATGCATTGGTCTATGCGCGGAGGCCTAAGATCGCCCATAACTTACGCCGACGTACGATAGATCAACGTGTTCCGCCCTAGTGACTTATGTCCCGCAAACTGGAAACAATGTCTGGACGCTTATCTGAGTTTGGTGAACTTGGAACTAAGAGACGTTATAATAATAAGCACTGGTAATTACATACTTATTTATGAGGCACCGCTGTTAAGGCTGGTTCGCAATATGCAAAAATAAATATTACGTAAATAAATAGTTTGTAGTTCAACGGCCTCCTAGTCTAGTTGGTAGTGACCCTGCCTATAAAGCAGTAGGTCCCGGGTTCTAAACCTGGTCAGGGCATTTATTTAGTGTTTATCACGAAACAACATATTCCTGAGTTATGGATGTTTTATTATGTATTTGAGTATGTATATGTATCTATCTATTTAATATTTTGTCGTCTAGTACCTACCCGCAACACAAGCCTTATTGTGCTAACCATGGGACTAGGTCGATTTGTGTAAGATTGACCCACAATATTTATTTATTTAAATAATGGTTGCATATTTGAGCCGATTGGGATTGGGATCCTGGGAGAAAAGCACGCAAAACATGTCGAGCGAAAATCGACTTCATTACGTGAGTGACCTGTTTTTAATATTATTTAACAGTAAGAGTTTTTTAAAAATGTGACCTAAAGTGCCGTCGGCAGTTTCAGGGTCCACTGGCCACTGCCAGTGGTTAGGTCTGCAGGGAAAGGAACCACCGAATATGTGCGCCTTGTACATAATAACCGCTTGTGCATCCGACCCTTGATCCAGCTCAGACACTCAACGATAGTCTCAAGATTTCATGCAAATTATTATCGTATTCATTACGTGATGATATCTTAATAGAATTTAGCAATACATTGTATAAATGTCATTGTTTATTACGCAATTAATTAACAGAGTCTTTTTTATCCACCGTAATTTATGGTTTGTTATCTCGAACGCTATTTTAGTTGTATCTACGCTGCGTACATATTACTGCACACGCTGGTTTGTTTTTTTAATGTTAATAAAATCAACCGAAATATTTTTAATTGTAGTATACCCTAATTTGTCAAATTAAATTATTTGTTTAATAGAAAGAGACAAATTCAGCAAAGTATTATGAATAAGCGTATATAATGTATGGTTAGTATCTATTTACTACTCGGCGCACCTCTGAGCTCTGTAGTATGATTACCAGTCCTTATAATGTAATTGTCTTTATTAAGATCAATTGGTTAGTCAAACTTTGGGAAAGTTAAAATGGATAGGCAAGGGTACATAATGACCAGAGCTATTATGCAAAGCTAATAGTTTTGACAATACAAAGTGGTTTGGTCAACGTTCAACTAAATTCTGTGCCGTGAATAGACAATTGAAAACAATTGAGAATTTGTGAACGGAAATTTTCGTCTATACGCATATCGACCAATACGCAGAATAATCAATCGTACCATTGTACAATCGATTAATCCTAACTTTTCCCTCAACTTGACGGAGCCCCACAAAGTGGGGCTCCTATTTGTATGTAGTTTGCCCTTCGAATCTGAAGATTACCTAACGAACCTACCTTATGTTACGACAAATTACGGTTGCTTGAAGCTTAAAAGACTCAAAATTAGCTCTATTTTACATCACTTAATCCACAGCGTACATAGGTAGTTTTAAAGACTAGACAGAGATAGACTGCTTCAAAAACCTCCTAGAATGTCTTCAACTGGTTGTCGACCATTGTAATCCAATGATCCTATTCATCAATCCTTTTCATTTTAATATAAATTACTTTAAAAAAATACACCTAACATCGTAAAACATAATAGCAGCACAATTTCAAAGCAATTTTGCTTAAAGTAGCGTTTCATCAATATATTTTGCATCAAAAATGCATTTACCGGAGGAAAAGCACAGAAATATAACATAAAATGACACCCAAATGGCCATATCACATCCGGAATCCGAGTACATTTCAGCCGGCTCGTAACGAGGCCAAAGAACCACGATTGCTCCGGCTGCCGATTCGATTGCCAGCTCGTCCATCAATCTATAGGCCGAGATCCGAACATTTGTATGAAGAGCTATTGAATTCTTATAAATATATGCTGCTTTTACCTTATAATAAATTTAAATTTTCTCCTAACTATAGAGCTGAGTTTGTTTTGTTAGATTCTCTGATCTATTTTGCAAAAACATAACTGTCTGTTATTGTTTTTTCAAAACATATTAACTGAAGAATGAAGAATTACGTTAAGTGTGAGTCAGACTCACGCATAAAGGGTTCCGTGCCACTGCCATTTATACCTACCTGCCATTTATATATACCTTTTTTTTAAGCTGTTATAATATAGTAACTAACATTTTTGTGAAAATTTGGACCGCCTACCTATTGTCGTTATTAATATTGAGCAAAAACGACCACCTGAATATTTATTTATTCGGTTTTTTAGTATTTGTTGTTATAGCGGCAACAGAAATACAAATATCTGAAAATTTCAACTGTCTAACTATCACGGTTCATGAGATACAGCACGGTGACTGCGGACGGACAGCGGAGTCTTAGTAATTGGGTCGCGTAAAATTGTCCCTTTGAATACGGAACCCTAAAAATGCTTTCAAAATATGAACAGATTATAAAATGTTTAAATATATTGTAAAAAAAATAACCGCCGTCGTCGTTAATTCTCTAATTTTCTATTAAATGCAACTTACTATACTGGCTTCGTCTCTGAGACTACTCGCTCATGAAACGTCTGGCCAAGCAATGGAGGTACTCAACGGGCATATACGCAATAATATGCGGCGTGGTTGAATATCAGATTTGTGGCGATTTGAGCAAAACGGAAGGCTGGAATGGTATTTCTCCAAAGGTCCTTTACGTAATACTTGATCCAATATTCTTGTCAAGTAGACATCAGTGTGGTAGACTTTACTAGGTACTTGACGGAAAGTCAAGTTTGACTTTCCACTTTGGCAAGGAGCTGATTTGGCTTTCTTTTTCTTTGAGTTGTTGAGGAAAAGGTGCTGGATTGGCTTGTGCCTGACTATAAAAAAATAAATAATAAAATTAAATTTTCTTTATTTAGTATAAACCCATCAAATTATGTTACAATTAATTTAAAATTCTAACCTCAAATTAATATGCTATGGAAGAGACCTTGCTTGAGAAGTAGCACGCTGCGCACAACGCCTTAATAATGCTATTTGCCGATTCACTGGTCTTCCGACGGGAGACCATTGCCTTTTACGCATCAGTAATCATTTGTTTTAACTATGTAAATGAAGACTTAGAATGCCAGACTCACCTTAAAACATCTTCTACCAGTTTAGGGAACCGATTTTGTATGCCGCGGTTTCGTTTATAAACTAAGTTTAACCCATACAAAAAATACCCGATTGCATTCTGTAACTGCAAAATTACCTCTCACTGTTTTGGTGGAAAAATGTTCGTAATTACTGATAAAATTGTAGTCTAAGTGGAGTTTTTTGTCTTTTTGTCTGTTCAATCGTGAGCAGTTCAACCGTTCTTATTTGAATAATATTGAAGAAGCCCAGTGGTAGGCAAATATTTTTTCAAATGAAAAAGAAGCAGAACTCGAAAACTGGCTACTTAAATACGAAACTAGAAAAGCCTGGATTATCTAAAAAGCTAGTGTTAAATTTTCCAACCCCTCACCTAAATTCTGGCCTCATTCTGTAACTATTCCCGTTCGTTATAAAGCCCAAAGCGATATGAGAGAGTTTTCCAAATTCGAAATTTGAAACTAACTCGATGCTTTGGAACTTTAACGGTCAGTTTGAAAATTGGAGCGAAGTGTTGGAACACGAAGTGAAGTCGCTAATTATCTTAAAACCTTGTCTAATAACACTTGGATTTATTGACCGAGTGAGCACAGCATCTCCGTTTCAGCTTGGGCGAAAGTGCTTTTCCGGCTGTCTGTCTGTCCATTTGTTCTCCTTTACAGATCACATTTATCAACCAATTGTTGTAAAATTTTGTAAGCATGTTCGTTAATTTTTTTTGTCGACTCAGTTTAAAAAAAATTTAGAATTGAGGGATTTTGTACAAAAGTTGTGTTAATTACCTTTGTGCCAATACCAGCGACATCTCAAGAGGTCTACAGCTCACAGAGTCACTATAGTAATTTTAAAGATACGTCATCATACATTTAAGAGTTAACTCTTGTAGGTGTAGCTGATGAAGTATGCAGCTCTCTGAGTACCTAATTCTATTCAAAGCTGCCTCATTGACCTCCTTATACGATATGACTTCTATCTTATCCTTTATTTGATGTAGCTTATCCTTGCTTTTCCTTTTCCTCGCTTGCCCTGAACTTAATCGTTCTCTCTATTATGTTGCTTAATGACAGAGTCATGTCATACAAGATTGCGTCCTCGCTGATTTTCTATAGTTTCCAGTATTCTACTCTCTTTCGGACATCTTTGTAACTTTTTCCACCCAACTGATTTTTTACACTCTTCATCAGCACTACATTTCAAAGGCCTCCAGTAATTCCCTGTCTTTCTATGTCATGGTCCACGTCTCGCACCCATACAAATTCAATGCTATGCTCCAAATAAATATGTTTATAAACCTCTTTTTGGTCTTCTGGGATATTATAAATTTACTAAAACGAATCGTGTAAAACTTTGAACACTAACCTCCGACATTTCAAGGGCGACATTGCGTGGTTCTGGAGAAAGACTGGCTGAGGTTCACATCAACATCTTCTGGCCTCGCGGGTTTCACGAACTATTAGATTTAAGAGCCTGGGCAGAGAGTACCTTTTTGTACCATTCGGGGTCGAAACTCTTGGTCCATGGGGTCCCAGTGCACGCAAGTTTTTCGTAGAAAGCGCGAAACGTCTGGTTGATGTTACTGGTGACCGAAGAACTGGCGGCTTCCTCGCACAACGTATCAGCATTGCAATACAACGAGGAAATGCCGCCAGCATCCTAGGTATACAATGCCTCAAGGACCTATTTTAGATTTAAGGTAAGTAGAGGTAGGGAAGGGAGTTAGGTAAGTTACATTTAGGTACTGTATTTATTTTGAAAATAAATGTTATTTAAATTGTTTTATATGAATGAATGAATGAAGTAATTTATTCAAGACAACATAAGGTCCACATATTGTTAGTTCAGTGTCTATGTCTATGTTAGTAAATTAATAATAGATACACAATAAAGATTTTGTCCTCTGACCCATTTTCCACATTAGAGGACAATCAAGCTTGTTAGCTATCATGCTTAGGATACTGTTGCTACTCCCGCGCACTCTGTCTAAAAGCGAGGCAGTTTTCTTCCGCCAGACGGCATCAAAGCCGTTATATGTTTCAGTTTAGTTTATTGACAAAGAATTATATTAATAAAGAGTTATTATACACACGCGTTCAAAAGTGCATGGGCAATTAATGATTGCATTTATTTATAAACTGCTCATGCAATTTTGAACGCGATAGTATTGTATTATTTATATGTACCCCGCAATATGATAGAACATAAGTAAATCAACCTAACGTTTTAAAAGGATTTGGGAATAACACCAGTCTGAAAATGACACAATACTTACTCGTATCTGACAAGACAGGACTAAAACAAACCCCTACCTTTTTCGAACTGGGTAGAAAATAATCTATACAAATTTTAGTTCTATACTACCCTTTCTAAACAAAGTTATAAAAAATAGGACCTCTATTTCGAGCTCGGGAGTAGAAAGTCTGCGTAATAAAACTAAACTAAATAAAGGGATTCTTTATGCAGCCCTTAGTCTCAATGTACATTTAGATAAGATACGGCCGTTTTAATCTTGATAACACTCTTTCCCTCCTCTTATTTAACTAAAGTTTGTTCTGTTCACAGCTGAGCTGTAAGTAGATGTCGTAAAATAACGTCTTTACTGTACCCTACTATTATGAGAATTGCCGGCCTTATACGTCCAGGGCCTCTACCACAAAAATCGAACAATTGCGGATTTGTATCTCCATCACTGTCACACTTGCATATTGGAGTGACAAAGAGGTTTTCCCGTCAATGCTAGTTTTCGATGTTCGTGGTAGGCGTGCAGGCATATCCGCCAGGCCCCAATATCACCATGTGGAGAAGTGTGACAATTCCTAAAATTAGCATATTACTGGTGTTTTAGGCGTCCATAGGCTACAGAAACCGCTCACCATCGCGCGGGCTGTGTGCTGATTTGCCACCATTTCGATAGTATAATAAAAATCGTAATCAATAAATACATAAAAAAGAAAGAGAAACCCCTGGAAGAGATCCCTAAATGGGATAAGTTCGCCTTTGTACAAATATTTGTGTTATTTATCTTGTTTTTTTTTCCCTGTTTTTGTGCAATAAAGTGTTTTACTACTACTACTACATAATTTCTTTAAGACTTTATGTCAATTGTAACGAGATCTAAGTGTTTTAAAGAATTTTCGATAGTTTTTGACATGATAATGATCCTGTGTCGGAATTTTGTGATATACAGTGTGTAAGTCTAATACGGGCGATAAATTTAACCAAACATAGAATTCATTAGTGTTATCAACAATTAAAACATATTTTTAAGTTACAATTAATTAGGACCCCATAATTAATATTTTTATAAAATTTTCATTAAAAAATTTGACGCTGACAGTTGTCAACGAATGTTTAACGCGAGTGAGTTTGCATTACATTGCGGGCCGAATTATTTTCTATGGATAAAATTTTATTTGCAATTCAATTTAAAAGTTATCTAATTACATTTCTTATGTCCTATACTAACCACCGTTAAGAGGTTCGCCCGTATTAGATTTACACACTGTATGCCGTGTTTTTTGTGACTAATGTAAAAAGCTCTTCAAAAGTATTCGTTGTGAATCGTAAAAATGATTTTTTCATTTGTAAATGACACGTTGGTGGCAAACAAACATACAGCCCGCACAATAGTAAGCGGCGCTCGTAGCCCATAGACGCCTGCAATACCAGTAATAATGCTACTGACAACTGTACCCCGCAATATGATCGAACATAAGTAAATCAACCTAACGTTTTAAAAGGATTTGGGAATAACCCCAGTCTGTACGTGACATCGAAAACCTTTTTTAATATGGGTGCGCTTTGATATGGTGTTTTGTTTCCTCAAATGAAAAGGGTCGATGAGGAAAAACATTTAACGTGAGGCCGGTATTCCCGTCGCCTGGACATTAAATCACGATTATATGACTTACACTAGAACGGAACGGAACTTACACTGGAAGCCTTCGAGATGTGGTGCTGGCGGAGGATGTTAAGGATTAGTTGGACGGAAAGGACGACAAATGAGGAAGTCCTGAGCATGGCAGGAGAGAAGAGATGCCTGTTAAGCACCGTAGCCAACAGAAGGGGCAAGATGATTGGTCACCTGGTACGGCACGACAGATTCTTCCTAAACATCCTGGAGGGCAAAGTTGAGGGAAAAAGAAGTAGAGGAAGGACCCCGACTCACATATTTCAGCCAAATTAAAGATAAAGTATCTGCCGTGTCGTACGAGGAAGTCAAAAGGCTGGCCCAGAAAAGAGAAGAGTGGCGATTACTCCACCGACAAGAGCAAATCTCTTAAATATTGATGATGATGACTAGAACGGGACGGGACAGGGCGGGATGGAATGATCTGTCAATTCCTATATAAATAATGACGTGATAGTTGCAAGCCCTTGCTTTTGACCTCCGTCACGTGACTGAGTTTTAGGTGAAGGAAAACATCGCGAGGAAACCGGACTTATCCCGATAACGCCTAGTTTACTCTCTGGTTTGGAAAGTACGATAGCAATCGCGTTCGTAAAACAAGTTGCCAAAGTGGACCCCAGGGTCCCTCAGCCGTGAAACAAGCCGGCAAGAACGTTAGGAAGAAAAAAAAAGATACAGACCTCAAAGTGCCTACTTACAGTGGTCTTTCCGCATGTTCAATTCGGTGAGTGATGCTAACAACCAAAGTTTAATATGACCCTCATCTAACCACGTCAACGCGGTGTCAACACAACGCCCGATAATATAATCTCATATGAATTTGTTGAGGTTTTCAGGTGGAAATCATATGAATATAGCTGTTTTATTAAATGATTATTTTACCTAGTTAACGTCACCTTGATTGCGCGTGGTACACAACTAATAGGTATAGGTATTTATAAGAGTAAATTATTCTGTTTATCTATACATTCATCTGTAATTTTGAAAGTGTAGTTAAATAGGACACTAGGCATATTTATGTATCTTCTTTTGTGTGTATTATTTTGTATTATGGCTGTTTGTTTTCTAAATAAACTAAAAAAAAATATATTCTGCATAACCACAGTTAGCGGCAAGAGGCCAAGTGAATTAGGTGTGCAAAATGATATGCACACACCACATGTTTTTATTCATTTAAACATTTTTTAGAACATTTTTATCACCTCGTCCACATAAAATGTATTTGTAACTAGCTACGTCTTTTTTCTCTCAGAAGGTCAAACCGACTTGATAATTATTTTTAAATCAAGTTTTTTTAACGGATAGTTCGATAGATTCCAAATCATCATTTTTTAAATCTGTTCGATGGTCTTTAGTATTTTATTTAGAACTATATGTTACATACTCGTACAGTCAACCAATTGGAACCCTAGGCCACTCTAAAACCATGTCAAAATGACAAGCAGTAAGAGATTTCTTACAATCTGATTTATAGCGTCACTATGACACAGTCCTACAGTGGCCTAGGGTTCCAATTGGTTGACTATACATTGGGTACCCAATCATCCGAAAAAATACGCCATAAGAGTGCTGCAATTGCGGCACTTTTCGTACAGTCGTGTTTGAAATGTGACGTTTCGTTAAGTGCCAACAGCCTTTAAAGTTTTAAGTGTTAGTATTTCTGTGTAACACGAACACCTAATGCTTACGTCAGTAAGCTCTTTTTCGTACGAAACATATATCGTTTGAATTCGTTTGTATGATCATCAATGCGAAATTGTTCGCTAATGTCATTAGGACCCACATTTTTTGACGTTATTTATTTTAATAACTAATAAGTTAATAAGTCAATGGTTACCTACATAATATATGATACCTATAATATGACTCTATTCTGAGCATAAAACAAAACGGATACCTAAGTCAAAAGGTCAAATATAAAATACCTTTCAACTGGAAATATTGTTCAGCGCAGGGATCGGAACCGGTATTGGCTTAACGGTTAATATCGTTCTAATTCCATTTCTTTATTTCGTTCGACAATTAACCGGTAAATTGATGGAACGAACAAAATGACATCGAAATGTTCGTGCTTACCGTTAAGTACAGATAACGTAATTTTAACGTTCGCACGAACGAAATAATAACGGTTAAACGATCCTGACATGTGTCTGCGTGCGGCGGCGCTGTTTCGTCGATCGGCGGGCATAGTGCTATTTTAGTTTCCAATTTTCCATCATGTAGGGAATATTCTACGCTTCATGTTTTATAACACAAACTTGGAAAAAACATCAAGGGGTCTCACTTTTTTATACATGCATATAATTTTTGTCAAATTTTAGCCCGCGATTTTCGAACTACATTTACAGTTTACCGATTCCGATTTCTAAAAAATTCTTAAGTTCGGTTAAACATAGATATGATATACAGGGTGGAAATAAATTTTGGGTCAGTGAGGGCAGCTAGCAGATCCCGTGTTGCTAGGCTAAATAGGTCTTAGAAGACCTTCCTATGATTTCAAATTAATGAAGATTGGCGTTTACAGATTTTGGAAAAAAAACAGGATGCGAGAAAACTGTTTTTTTGATGCCAATCAATTCCATTCCTGTCCAGGATCAAAAGCTTGTATCGGACCAAAAAAAAATTTCCGGCTAGAACAGTCATAAATCGAGAAAAACTTTCCCCATACAATTTGTATGAAAATGAAAAAAGTTTTTTTTACATGTATTTTTTTATGTCAATCGATTCCATTTCTATCCAGTATCAATAGTTTCCTTGGGGTCACTTTCGGTAATGTACAAAAAAGCCAGAAATTAAAGAAAACTGTTTTCATACATTTACCTACTATGGAGTAAAAGTAAAACTTTATTCTTATTCATCTGTCACCATAATTCGTCCTCATATGCTGTATGAAATTTGATGGTATTGCATAGTTTGATTTCTATAAATGTTACACAAAAAAGTAAAAACACTTAAATTGAAGTCACGGGGTGTTCAGTGGTGCTAAGAATCTCCGGAAAAGATCCGGCTAACACCACCGACCACTCCTGGCCCTGGCAACTTACAACACGCGTCCACTGCTGACCGACGAAAAGTTAGCGGAACTGGAGAAAGTATTGAGAAGGAAGTTGCGTTGGGACGTCGTGGGGTTGTCAGAAGTCCGAAGAGAGGGCGAGAATACGATAATCCTTAAGTCAGGCAATTTACTTTATTTCCGGGAGGGCGACCAACAGTCCCAGGGAGGTGTCGGGTTCATCGTCCACAAGTCCCTCGTAAACAACGTGGTGAAAATCGAGTGTGTCGACTAGGGTGACGTACCTTATACTCAGAGTATCGAGAGGTACTCGTTGAAGGTCATACAGGTGTACGCGCAGACTTGGGCACACTCCGATGACGAGGTGGAGGCTATGTATGAGGATATTTCAAAAGCTATGCATAGCTCCAGAACCTGTACCGTTGTTATGGAGGACTTCAACGCGAAACTAGGCAAGAGAGATGGTGACGAGCTGAGAGTGGGGCAGTTTGGGGTTGGACGTCAGAACCACCGGGGGCATTTACTGGTTGGTTTCTTGGAGAAGGAGGGACTCTACATGATGAACTCTTTCTTTAAGAAACGCGAGCACAGACAATGGACCTGGATGAGTCCCGACGGTGCAACTAAAAACGAGATTGACTTCATCATGTTGACGAAGAGACATATATTCAATGATGTTGCTGTGATCAATACGGTCAAAACTGGAAGCGATCACCGCCTAGTAAGAGGCACATTGAATATATTTACTAAGCTAGAACGCTCTCGATTGATGAAGTCTACGCTCCGTCCTGCACTCCAAACTCAAAACCACGAGAGCTGTCAGCTGGAACTCCAAAACCGTTTCGATTGCCTAGGCGATGATGTGGACGAATTCAACGACGGGTTTGTGGAAGCTGTCCATAGCGCTGGGTCTAAGTTTTTTAAGACCCAACGGACAAACAAGGCTCCAAAAGGAAAAGACCAAAAGGCTCTCAGACTCTACTCAAAAGACTCATCGATAAAAGGAGTAAAATGGTTCTACAATCTTCAGTTGATGCGACTCTATACGGCGGCTCAACTAGTAGATCTCTAAATCCCTCACTCGAGATATGCGCCAATTAAATACTAAGTGTATTAAAGAGGTCATTGAGCGAAATAAGGGCTCCAAAGTTTTTGTAAGTTGTTCTGTATTTTGGGCAAAGCCAGCTCGCTAAGTTAAAAACTGAAGATGGTAGAATCGTCACATCCAACCCTGAGCTCCTGAATGAGATAGAGAGCTTTTATGGACAGCTATACACGTCTACTAGCAGACCCGAAGTTGGTCTGGCGGAAGACCCTGGAGCTAGACTGACCCGACACTATACCGAAGACATCCCGGACATCACAGCCTGTACGAGATTAGAATGGCTCTTAAACAGCTCAAAAATAACAAGGCGCCTGGTGAAGACGGAATTACAGCCGAACTTCTGAAGACGGGTGGTAAACCGATCCTTACGGCCCTTCAGAAGTTGTTCAACTTCGTCTTACTGGAAGAGAGAACGCCAAAGGCATGGAGCGCAGGTGTGGTAGTACTGTTCTTCAAAAAAGGCGACAACGCCTTACTGAAGAACTGTCGACCCATCTCACTT
The DNA here is from genome assembly GCA_949128165.1 of Lathronympha strigana. Classification (NCBI taxonomy): domain Eukaryota; kingdom Metazoa; phylum Arthropoda; class Insecta; order Lepidoptera; family Tortricidae; genus Lathronympha; species Lathronympha strigana. The sequence continues at coordinate 3,717,203 of OX421907.1, read as the reverse complement.
CTCAGCCATGTCTATAAGCTGTTTTCAAGAGTTATTACGAATCGTCTCGCACGCAGGCTTGATGACTTCCAGCCTCCCGAACAAGCCGGTTTCCGAAGAGGCTTTAGTACCGTAGACCACATCCATATGCTTCGTCAGGTTATACAGAAGACCGAAGAATATAATCTGCCCCTCTGTTTAGCGTTTGTGGAATACGAGAAAGCCTTTGATTCGATCGAAACCTGGGCGGTACTACAATCTCTCCAACGGTGCCAAGTAGACAGTAGTCTACTATAGCGTATAGCAGTAGCTATATCGAAGTGTTGAAGGGTTTGTACGAGAGCGCCACTATGTCAGTCCGACTCCAAGACCAGAACTCGAAGCCTATTCCACTGCAGCGGGGAATCAGGCAGGGAAAAGTCATCTCTCCTAAGCTGTTTACCGCTGCACTTGAGGATGTTTTCAAGACTCTGGACTCGAGAAGGCTAAACATCAATGTAAACGGCGAGTACCTCCGCAGACCATGGAGGATTTGTGTACGATGCTTGATGACCTATTACGAGCGTGTTGGTCTTAAGATGAATATTGATAAGACGAAAATTATGTCAAATGCCCGTGTAGCACCAACTCCAGTTACAATCGGAGACTTAACACTCGAAGTTGTAGGCGATTATATATACCTAAGACAAACTGTCCAGTTAGGTAGGCCCAATTTCGAGAAAGAGGTTAATCGTCGAATCCGACTCTGATGGGCAACGTTTGGGAAGGTACGACACATCTTTTCGTCCAATATTCCGCAGTGCGTGAAGACGAAAGTCTTGGATCAGTGTGTGCTGCCAGTGATGACATTCGGTACTGAAACGTGGTCGCTTACAATGGGCCTCATAAGAAGGCTCAAAGTCACCCAAAGAGTAATGGAGAGGGCGATGCTAGAAGTCCCACTGCGAGATTGTATCAGAAATGAGACCATCCGCAGCGGAACCAAAGTAACCATATTAGCTCTCCGAATCGCTAAACTTAAGTGGCAGTGGGCGGGGCACATTGCACGTAGAACCGATGGCCGTTGGGGCGGAAAGGTTCTCGAGAAACGAAGAATAAAAAAAAAACCATGGACTTAGTCATTCCATTTATACCCCCAAAGTACACTCATGATTTTTTAACTAAACCTAAAATCAGTTGGTATACTTTTTCAATATTTAAACCTCAAAAGGTTTAAATATCTTACTATTCAGTTATCTACAACGTGTAAAAAAAAAGAGAAATAAAAGTAAGTTCTTGGGATTTGAACCTGGGACCTAACAGCCTAATCGCACTTATTAACCAAACCATCTACCACTAAGCTATATTTTGGCATGAGCGGTCACGAATAAAGTTAAACTTTGTCATACTTGTCACTAACTTTTGTGTAACTCTAAAGGACCTTTTACAATGTAAAATTTATTTACTTTGTATGAACAACGAAAATTTTTTATTTTTGATTCGACTATAAGCGACCTACAACGCAGCTTCTATTAACGTAACAAGCAACCTGTCAAATTTAAAGGATATTAAAAAACACCCTGTATATTTTTGAATATTCAAGTTAGCAACGAGTTACATACGATGAGGTAAAAAAATTGTTCTCCAATTATGTCTCGTTTTATAACGAAGTTCTTTTACATCCACATTCCAGCACCATTACCAGACCCTCGATTGATACCATTACAAAATACTCAAGACAAATTAAACGAGCCCAGACTCGATGGGATTAAGTCGTTTTATTACGGACTTCCTATGGCCACCTTCAGGCTCTATCATCAGACCCTGGATACCAGGCTTTATCATCAGATCAGCTCCATGTCATCATAATATTGCATTGCCAACCGGGAGATGAGCTAAATTTAACTATCAAGATTACATTACAGATTACAAACAGACAACGGCACAGTTGAATGAAACTAAATAAAACATTGCATTTTGTGATAAAAACGATTATAAATATTAACTAGACTAAACATAAATGAACGATAATAATTGCAAGCAAACAGCAGGATCGGAATAAAATATTCTAAGTCGAGTACAGCCGGTTGCGTACTCACGACCTCACGAGTAGTATAAAAGAGAGAGCAATACACGTTCTATCTCGTTTCGAAATTTTCAATTTAACCGATTAATTTCGTTCACAGGAACGAATTTCTAACAAAATGGGCAAAAACCGGTATTTTATTTGAACGGTTCTTTTACCGGTAACCGAGAACAGAAACGAAATCCTTTCCGTTCATGGCGGAGGGAGCGATACCGTTACGGCAAAAATACCGTTTTCCGATCCCTGGTTCAGCGAAGGAAACCAAATTTCTGTAGTCTGCAGAATTCCACTAAAGGATGCGAATGTCTGCTAAGCTATTTTAAAATATGAATACCTATTGTGAAACTTCTTGCCGGATACTGAACTGCCAACAATAACTTGTTACAGCTAGTTCCGGCACAGTATACGTGACAAAACAGTAAAGTAGCTAATATTTTAATAGGCTTAATATTTCCAGATCAAAAGATAATATTGAACGTGAAACCGAATACGAACAGGTAAAAGCGACTGCGTGATTCGATAGTATTTGCATATCACTCTCGCCAGTAAGGAACACACAATATGCAAACACCAACGAATCGCGTTTTCCTACTCCAGCATAGCAGCAGCAGATAGAAATCTGAATATGTTATAAAGTTATCCATAGTATTCCATAAGAACTTAGCTAAGCGATGCTTTTATAGAGTTTCATACAATATAGGCACACTGTTTTTTTCTTACTATACATACCACATCATGCAACAGCTCATAATTGGTTCTTAAAATTCTCGGGTCTATTGTTACAAATTGGCGACCCTTGAATTTTAAGAACTCTTAATATATCCTGTTGCCTAAACTACTATTAAAGTGTAAAAGAATCAAAACACACATTATTTTTAAAAGTCGCTGGGCAAACGTTGTTTAGTTTGAGTAGTTATAAATACCTTCGATTAAATTGATTGGTCCTATTATGGGACTTTATTTTAGTTAAAAGTAATTTATATGAAGAATAAACTACTTTTAACTAAAATAAAGAATTTTAAAGCGGTTTACCTTGCATTAAGCAGTCAGTCAGCCAACACAAATCTTACTAACATTTAAATTTTTAAGGAATTTTTCTTCTTAGAAAGATGAATAACAGTGGGTTGACTACTGTTACTTTATCGTCTACTGCGGCGGAGCTAGTTTACTAAATTAGATGGTAGCCGAAGTAACTCCAGCACTATGCCCCAGATAGTGGATAGCGCTTAGAAACTTGGCGACTTCATTAAATGTACTCAAAATGTCGGCGCTGCGAGCTCCGAACTTGAGGTGAGACACGGGACATTTGTTCGAAATTGAAATTCTGGAGAGGATTCTTGTACAAATTTGAGCACTTGGGGGCCTTGGTCACTTTTTTCTGTAGTATATGACATCTCTTTCAATTTATTAGAGGATCTTTGTGTTATGGTGGTATTTCGACTGCAGTATTTACAGCGTATACTTACTTTCTTATAAGTTCAGGTAATCCGTGAAATCTGCGGGTACCAACCCGCGGCAGACCACTGCCGGACATCCGCCGGACAAATTTACCATACCTTGCTAGGCAGATCCGCCGGATATGCCTGATCGTATATAGCCAGCAACTGAATCTAGTTCCTTCGGACGGATGGCCTGAACTGGATGGAAAATCTGTCTGGCAGATACTTCAACTTCGTAAATGCCTACAAGCTGGTAAACTTCCTGGGTATTTTACTGGTTTCAGTAGGCCTTTATGGGGTAACTTACTTATAATTAGTTATAACTGTATTAAACATGAGGCCGCTACGCTAAGCAAATTCGCCGCTTGCCGCTTTGAGCAGAAAAATAGTGTACTGAACTATTGACCTTGGCCAATAAGTAGGAAAGCCTCAGATCACATGTTTGCCGACCTCAGCTTCGCTTCGAATGACAATTACACGAGATCTGAGACATTTCTCACTTTACAGGCCTCGGTATGTAATCTACTATTACTTTATTACTTGAGTTAATGGTATGATCACTTTGAATGATCCATGTTCTGTCAATCTCTAAGCCCTCTCCCAGATTTGTAAAACCCAAAACTCTAAGGCCTGTGCATCGGATAGATTAATGGCGGTTTCACCTCCGAACTCGGCCATCATTTGTAACCTAAGCTTATAAAACTTTCATTATTCACCCCGTTTTTGACAGTGATAAGAGAACATTAATCCCCTGTCAGGTTTATAGAGGGCCTTGTTTGGTTTTAGATCGCGATAGGAACAACATGATACCTACCTACTTCTGTTAAACCCAGGAGTGCTACTCGGTGTACCAAAACCGCAAATTTCCGCGGGTTTGTAAGTACTACTCCGTAGATTTGGCATTTCCCCAATTATAAAATAGGGGCCTGTTGTGGCTAGGATAGGCCGTTATAGTCTGACAAGCAAACGATCGCAGTAACAGTAGGACAAAAAAACTATATCCATCCCTTTTTCGGAGTGGTAAAACTAGCGTAAGAAAAGTACAGTATTATGCTTTCTAACCTACTGTTACGTTCAACTGCTTGTCATACTATAATGGAACCGCAGGAATAATAGTTTTATTTAGGCTACTTTGACAATAGTGGATTTTCAAATAATACCAATGCGTTCGCGTTTTATACACATTATTATGATATTATTAACATATAACAGGTCTATCGCGAATGTAGTTAATTTACCTTAATATACCGACGTTGCGACACAGTTGCATGTGTCATGGTGTCGGTTTGACTCGCGATAGACCCGTTCTTATGTTCATAAAATGAACTCGTCATAACCCACACTAGAACGGGACGGGACGGGGCGGGACGGGACGATCGGTCAATTTCTATAGAAAGAATCACTTCTGACCTCGCAGTCTTCGGAGGTCACGTGACGTTTTCTATAGAAACTGACAGATCGGCGCGGCCCGGCACGTCCCGGCTCGTTATAGTGTGAGTCATATACGTTTCTCTTTGTTATCGACAGTATCAGCACTGCGGCTAATATGCCTGTTCAATCATTAATACTTACAGAAAAATCCATATAAATCCATACTGTATACTAGAGTGGCTCTGTGAGCTGTAGACCTCGCGAGATAGTACTGGTATTGGCACAAAGGTCGTAAGCGCCCCTGGGGAGTCTATGGCTCTTAGGACCATTGTAACATATCCCGTCATTCCGAGAATTTCCAAAAAGTAAATCGACAAAAAAAATGTTTACAAAATCTTACAAGAATTGGTTGATAAATGCGACCTGTTGAGGAGAACAAATGGACAGACACACGAAAGCTTTTTTGCCCAATCTGAAACGGAGATGCTTTACTCACTCGGTCAACTATAGATTATATTATACTATATATCCATACTAATTGATATTATAAATAGGAAAGTGTCTGTGTCTGTTTGTTTGTCCGTCTTTCACGGCAAAACGGAGTGACGAATTGACGTGATTTTTTAAGTGGAGATAGTTTGAAGGAATGGAGAGTGACATAGGCTGCTATTACATTCTTATTTCGTATGACTTAAATTATACATTCACTTTCTAGAATTTGATCGGTCCTTTTTATTTCACCTTGTATATCCTAAGCTGACGGATGGTCTGCCCGAACTACTCACAGTAACCATACATCAAAGTGCTCCCTCATTATCTATAGACAAGCTTTGATTAGATTAGATACTATCTTAGTTTGTATGTTACTTACTCCATTTTTGCTTGATTACGACTGTATTTTGTTTTCTAATAAGTTACATTATAGTTACAGTTCGATAATTAAATGTAGAAATTAGATACAGTGAAACTAAACGCTATCCACAGAGCAACACCTGTTCTCTTGTCAAATATGTCATTGTTTTCGTAAACAAAGATCTGTCAAACAGTGAACTTACTGCTCACAGGTTATGCATGCGACAGAATTCTGACCTCTGTAACTAAGGTTTTTATACCTAGCTCAGAGGTCAGGGAATTCAACCACAACTTTGTACCGAATTTTTGGAAATAAAAGTTTTATTTATTTATAAAAAAAAAAATGAGATAATCAATATGGTAACTGATTATGGGACATTTTTTTTTTATACCACGACGGCGACAAACAGGCATACGGCCCGGGTGATGGTAAGCGGTCACCGTAGCTATGGACGCCTGCAACTCCAGGGGTGTTACATGCGCGTTGCCGACTCTTTAAAAAAAAAGGAGGATTCGCTGTGTTGACATTTAAGAGCGAATTCGGAGTACTTTTGATATTTCTCTGATACCTGTAAAACTTTGTAGTTTTAAATGCATTAAAAGTTGAAAGTACCTACTACTACTCTTTCTACTCGGTTTCAAAATAGTGGCCAAATGAAAACGCATCTTTTTTGAACCGATAATGGGACTTTCCAGTGAAAACTAGTCCAATATCACTAAACATAAACATTTCTGCAATAACAACTGATTGCAGGTTGACCTTAATTCATGGTCAACTCAAAGAATAATAAGCATGCTGGTTTAACAAGGAAATAAAAAATTTATCGCAAATTTTAAGCTTAACCCGCTGATATCGGCCCAGCCTCCTTCGTCCCACTCCCACCGCCATTTCAAACCGGCAAGACGCAGCATTTTTAGCAGCTAAATGACAAATGTCAATGTTAAAACGGTTCCAAAAAGTATAAAAAACTTTTTTGACGCACTATAAGAACGTTTTAGTATTTGGCAGCGTTAATTTAATAGTTAAAAACCTATTTGTTTTGTGACCATTATTGCCAGGAATTGCGACTGCCAGGGACGTGCCAGGTCATTCTGCCAACTAAGTTATTGCATAGTTGCATAGTGCTGTCAAATATTAGCCTTCAAGTGTGTTGTGTTAGCCTCTAGGCGTGAAGACTGGAGAGTCTCCACGACTCAAAGGTGCAAACTCTGGTCATAACTTGTGAAGAAAACAAAAAAACAGTCATAAATATTATTGAATCTTGAAGCCTCGCGAGTCTTTACGCCCCGAGGCTATAAGACTTAAAATTACCTCTAAGTCAGACCACTATTCGAGTCACATTTTATTACTTAAAATAAAATAACACGTACTTATAAAATATGAATTCATAACATTAATATACCTATTCCTAATTGTAAAAAAATAACGAATTACTGTTGCAGTTAAGTTATTAGTCCCTTCAATTACTAACAAGAAAATTCTAAGACGTTTTGGATCAAAACTGCCAACCAGTTGCACGATTTGTTTGCTGATTCAAGTTTAACTGGGCTCATAATTCACTGCAAAATGGTTTGGAACTGGTGTAATTTCAGTACAAACTTCAGTGCTTTTTCTTGTTAAGAGTCAACATCTGCGGACATTTAGGAGTTAGGAATAAAGTCGTATTTAAGTTTGTTGTTGACCGATGGAAAACGCAAAACGAAGATAAAACAGAGTAGGATAAGATTTATGAACTGAAAAATTTTCATATTCAGAGAAAACGGACACAATCAGAACAATATTATACCCAATAACCACCAAAACGGTTGTCAGGATGTGTCATAGAGGTGGCGCCATGAAACAGCATGGTCTTTGGCTTCTAGAATGACAAAGAACTTTCAGCATGATACTCGATAACTTTAACTTTATAAATCCACCCAACACAGGCATTTTTTTGCTTACCGGGTGGCTCCATCGTCTTATATTATAAGCAAAGTGTATCTTACCAAATAAATATATATATTATTATATTTTTTTAATAAATGTTTTTATAACATAATTTAATACAATTGTAAAGCATGAAATAAATCATTTATTAAATATCATTTTAAATGTTTTGATTGCCCTGGGCACTGGGGGCCTTAGTCACTTTTTTTGTATTATATTATGATATCTCTTTCAATTTACGATAATTGATAACGTTATGTTCTTCATGTTTCGTGAAGTTCCGATTAGGTAGAATTTCTTTGTAACTCATAATCATTTTTTTTGGATATCTTGCTATATTCATTTTGATGAGTGCAAATGCTTTTGAGGGTTGCAAAAATATGCAGGCGGAAAATAAAATAGCCGATATAACTAAAAAAAATATATAACTGTAAATCTTTTTTTTTGTATTTTTTCTACCTTTAGGTGCTTTTATTTACGCTACGGAACACAGAAGGCAGAATAAAAGTAGAATTAACAAGAATAAGAAAATGGTCGCCCTGTAACTCCACTCGCACTTTCCCCGTTTTTAGGGTTTCGGTGGCTGCGTGTTCGAAATTTAGAGAAACATTATTTTAACGAATAAAATAATATACAGAAAATTATTTAAAAAAATTAGTAATAATTCCAAAGGAGGGTGGTCAGTTTTGAATGGACGCCGGCCTTAAAACCAATAATGACAAGCCATATGTCATTTGAAACCTTTTTAATATTGTAAAACTTTTTGTATGGCGGAAAATCTTAAACCGCTGTGTGAAACAAGTTATCGCAAAACAAAAACATTACATCAATAAGTTTTTTTTTACTGTTAATAGGGTTTTAGTTCTGAACAACGGTTTTTAAATGTTTTATCATAAATACACATGAGATAACTACTTAATATCGATTGATATACCATAAAACAATGACAACTAATCTTTAACTAATCTTTGACACATCAAAACGTATGAAAATACATAAAAAACAAAAACATGACACAAAATTATCGACAGTAAGAAAACCTTCATAGTCTAAAGCGATATAGAAATTTAGTATCATAAAAGGTACGGTACATAGTAACGTTTCAGCTCATTAAACTATTTTTATGCAGCGATAACTTTTTTTACACAAAGATTTGGGATTACCTGCTGTAGTAAAAGTTGTAGAACTTTGAATAAGCTATCCAGTATCGCTTGTCCTTATTGGTCATTAGGCCAATCTGACCACCTTTTTCCTTTGAAATGGGCCGAATTGAACCACGGCGACAGGTGCGACAATTGTCAGCATCATTATTACTGGTATTACAGGCGTCTAAAGCCTACGGGCGCCGCTTACTATTGTGCTGGCTGTATGCTTGTTTGCCGCCAACATTTTATTTATAAATAAAAACATCATTATTACCATTAAAAACGAATAATTTTGTGAAGTGCTCTTGACATATGTCGCAAGAAATACGACATCATTGTCACGAAATTCCGACACAGGATCATTCTTATGTCAAAAACTACCGACAATTCTGTAAACCACTAATAGATCTCGAGACAATTGTAAAAAAATCTTCACCAAGAAATTATATATTTACTGACGATACTTTACGATTTAATTAAAATTATCGAAGTGGTTGCAAAGAAGCACACAGCCCGCGCGATAGTGAGCGGTTTCCGTAGCCTATGGACACTTGTCAGCGTGGTGAAATTGGGGCCTGAACTGAACTTACAATTTCAATAGTTGTCTCCGCTCGCTGCCCGCTGGCGACGGCGCGGCGTCGACACTTCGACCTGTGTGCTTACCATGAATTGAATTCGATTGCGACTGCGGCATGCGACAGTTTGTCCGTCTCGCTCCTGCTAGAGTAGTGGTAGGAGCGAGACGGTCATACTTTCGAATCGCAATCGAAAATAACTCATGGTACGCACGGTACGCATGGTAGGTAACGGGTCGCGCGTGCCGAAGAAGGCGGAATCCGCCAATCCGGCGTCGTCATTGCGGGAGTCTGAATTGTCGGATCATCTGACGGGATCAACGACAAGCACACGTAACTAACTGTGTCCACTGAATCTTCACCAAACACATTCACGTTCACTTTAGGAAGCACTGGTTTCCAATCAGGTGGCAGAGTCCAGCCTCCATCGCGGTTGAAGTTAGGGCGACATCTAAAGTAACCATTTCAATTTAATAGGCATATGCTTGCCTACATTGAGTTTGAAGAATTTTTCTAAATCTGTTTTTAACCTGTCAACCGTTTAGTGACATGATCGACACCCCTTTGTCTCTTATTTCTTTGTGTGTATCAAACTTTGCATTATGAAAATGTGTACGTGCCCGCTGCCACGCTACCGGCGACACTGGTTTGATTACTATTTACCCGTCAAAATGCCAAATCATTCCGTGGATGTACAGAACCCTACAATGAACGCGACTCTGCCTGCTTACCAGTTTTTTCACTCAAGTTTTGCTAAGCGCAGTTATATTCCGTAACGAGCGAACTCAGTTAGGCGAGCACCTAATGGCTAAGCGTTCCAAACAAAACGTCCAAACCACCATACTTTTCCACGTCACTTAGGACCTTTCGCCTCGAAGATAGGTTCGAGGTCTTGGCGTAAAAAACAACTTCGCCAGATTAAATTACCAAGGAACCCAATTTGCTTCAGATTTAACGAACAGCTCTCGTTGAAATTAAAAAATGAGTGGTGGGGAGATTAAACAGTCATATCGGGTTGTAATTCATTAGTGACTGGGCTTAAAAGGGGTGGTTTATCATCATCATTTCAGCCGAAAGACCTTTACTGCTGAACAAAGGCCTTCTCCAAAGATTTCCACAACAACAGTCCTTCACCGCCCTTAACCAACGGTCTCCCGCGGTATTTTACGATTTCATACCGTTGTAAATATAATCACCATCACCATCATCACTGCTGGATAAAGGTATTCCCCAAGGATCTTCACAACGAATGGTTTCCTGCGACATTAACTAGATAGTCGGTCATCGTCGGTACGATCTTCTGGTAATAGTTTCCAAAGCGGACCCCAGGTTTCCCGCGCCATGGTAAAAGCCGGGAAAACGCTAGACAGAAGAAGGAAGATCTAAATGGCAAAATCGTAACTGGGTTCTCAATATTCCATACAAAAAAAATCAGGTTCGTAACGGCCCATACAAAATGCATGAAAAAATGCGTTATGAACCTGAACCAAAAAAAAGGTAAGTACTTACACTATTTTTAATTTTTTTAGGGTTCCGTACCCTAAGGATAAAACGGGACCCCATTACTAAGGCACCGCCGTCCGGTTGTCCGTCTGTCCATCTGTCCGGCTATCACCATGCTGTATCTCAAGAACCGTGACACTGGCTTTGTCCAACTCTCGGACAGACGCCATTATTTATAAAAGAAGATGAATGTTGTCAAAATAAATAAACATAATAACAATACACATGTCATTTAATTTCCCTTAACAGCGCCATCTGTCTAAAACATGGCAAACTGTGTCGTGTCTAAGTTGCATCTCCAAGAACTTGTGGTCGAGTACGCTATCGCTTAGTTTACAAGTCTTACCATAGATGGCGTTACCAGTATCATTTACGACATGGCTGGTTACAACACTACATTGGTTGCGGTGATGATATTCTAAAACTATCCGAATACAATTTGCCTGTAGCGAAGGTAACTAACAAAATGGCGAGTTTCAGTTTCAGTTTCAGTAGGTACTTTATTGGTAAAATATATTTTACAGGTCATTCATTTATAGTATACATAACTATTTTGCAGATCTTAACATTATACAGGTAATTAAATTCTATCAGTAGGTAACCATCTTACAAAATTTTTAAAACATTTACATAATGTAAGTAGTACCTAAGCACTTTTGTCAGCTCAATAAAATACTTTTTACTTTTTACTTTTTTTACTTTATAATTTAATTATAAAGAATTTTGACATGTTTTCACATTGTATCATGTTATTTAATAATCAAAAGTAAAGTAAATCAATCCTAAAATAGTCATTCGTTATACAATTTTAAAAAATGTCATACTCTTACTCGTATACTACAGAAGATTATAATGTAATTTTTTCACTAAGGAAGAGCGGTGTTCCTTAACACAGGTATTGTCATACTTAAAAAGGGACACCAACCTGTACTATGTTTAATTTGTTTGCTACTGAATAAATCATTTTACATTTTTCATTTCATTTTCAATTAATTAAAATAGGTAAGTATGTCCGTATTGTTAAATGTCAAAGATGAAGTATTTTTATTTATTTATTGCACACATTTAGGTAAAAGCGATTCGTTTTTGGACTTTTTGGTGAAGGGAAACATCGTGAGGAAACCGGACTAATCCCAATAAAGTCTAATTTACCCTCTAGGTGGGAAGGTCCGATGGCAGTCGCTTTCCAAACCAACCTTCACAACGCTCTCCATGCAGCCAAGAACAGAACAAAGTGGCGAAATACTGTCAGACGAATGATGACCCAGCAACGGGGGAATTACGACCCTCAGTATTGAGGACATCGACTCGAGGAGGATGATAATATCTAAATAGGTAAGTGGTCAATATACACTAAACCTTAATTACGCTGGTCCAACAAAGCATGTAAGGGATGACTCACACGAGAACGGGAGGGGACGGGGCGGGATGGGACGATCTGTCAGTTTCTATAGAAAACGTCACGTGACATCCGAAGGCTCCGAGCGTGATTATTTATATAGAAATTGACAGGTCGTCCTGTCCCGTCCCGTCCCATCCCGTTACGTCCTAGTGTGAGTCTCAGTCACGTCCTAGGGGACGTTCTGTCAATTTTTATAGAAAGAATCAAGTGACAGCTCCGAGCCCTCGGATGTCACGTGACATTTTCTATAGAAACTGACAGATCGTCCCGTCCCGCCCCGTCCTGTCCCGTTCTAGTGTAAGTCATCCCTAAAGCGAGCGAAACTATTGAAAGATTTGACAAAAAACTTTATTTTTCTACACAACTCAAACTTTCAACTCTACGCAACTTCCTACCGACAACGAAACGCGATTTTCTCAATTTTGATAATATATTATTATTGTTTAGAATGATAACGGCAGAGAAGATTTTCAAAAACACTAGGTATATGTTTGAAGTAATCTATTTATTATGGTTGTTATTTATTACTCGCACTCCTTCATACTAACACACGCACACACACAAACACATACGCACACACACACACACAAACATACAACATTTACACTCACGCACTCATAATAATAGCACCTTCAATACTAATTTTAATTATTTCTTTCTTTTCTCATGTTTCATTGTAAATTCATTCCGAGCTCCAAGATACAGGCTTAGCCTAGTTTGAAGCTCGCCGGACATCTATGGTGTAATTTGTGTGTGTATATTATTGATAATAAATTTATTCTTATTTTATTGATTTTATGACAGTAACGTATTTTTCTTTTCAGTGGTTTTCTAGAAAATTCCGTGACAGAGTGGTGTAAGTACCCTTTTTGCAGCGACAGCCGCAGCGGAGGAGGGGTGTAGGTGTTTTGAATAATGTAATGTAGGTAAAACAGTAATTATGCCACTAACCAGATAATTATCAAGTATATTGATGAGGTTTAAACCAAAATTTCTGTCATTAATGTAAAAAAATCATAATAAATAATTAAACTTGAAATCAGACATATTTCAGGGCGGAGATAAATCATTGTCGCTAAAAAGAAGGTAAGTACCTAGTGTGTACATTTTGACCACATGCTTCATTTTTTCGTCTCGAATATGTATTAGTGTAGGTATTTAATTTGTAATAACTGTGACCTATTTAAGGTTTTGCATATAAAAACGAAATATAATTTACTGTAAGCATCAAAAAACACAGGTCTCAAATGGAGGATGCTGCACAAAATCGTCCCAGATGGAAGAGCATTGTTCGGGCCCTATGTCCCTCCTGAGGGACAACAGGAAATAAGTCAAGTAAGTCATCAAAAAGTTTTGTCAGTTTGATAAAGAAGAAGCTTACATATCCCAGTTCTAGCAAATTTCTAAAGTATGCCGCATTAAGTAATATAATACCCGGTATACTTGCGGCTATTGCACTACCTGCACGCCTACCACGAACATCAAAAATTGGCATTGACCGAAAAACTTCTTGGTCACTCTAATATGCAAGTGTAACAGTGACGGAGATACCAATCCGCAATCGTTCGATTTTCGTGATATAAGCCCTGATGCGCAAGAGTGTCCCGCGACGGTATCTTGCGATCGAAAAAGACATTTGTGTTTGTCTTATCCGAACTATTAGAAAATAATACTGATACATGATACTTGTAAGCTAGAAATACAACTGACCACCCGCGATTGACCGCCATTTTACTACATTTTGCGCACTAGAGGTAAATGGTGTATTTCAAGTGGTGGTCATGACCACAACTTCCGTTTTTTTTATACTAATAGACAAAAAAAGAAGTGTTTAGTATTGATAATAAATGCATTACATTCAAGAGCACATTCGGAAGTCATAAAAAAATACTTAAATAAACATGAAATCAAATTTATGAGGTCGGGGCATTTAAAAAGAGGTCAGGATAGTGTGAATAATAGATACTACCTCTAATTTTGCATTATAAAAGCCGTGCTTAAACATATATTTTGAAAAGTCTTTTGTTATTAACATGCATTTAGCATAACGAATTAATTATTATCCTTTAACTTAACACGGGCTTATATTAAAATACGTTTTACAATTTTAATAAGGCATTAAATTTGTTTTTTACCTTGGCCGCATCTTCGAGTAACTAGCAAACGACACGAGTAAAGAAAATGTTGCAAATATCGCAAAGAATTGAGTACGTCTTTCGAAAACATGAAAGCTGATAAAAATGTCTCTTTTTGAAGTCATGCATGACAAAAATGTAATATGTACCTTTTTCGGTATCATCTTGGTTTTACGTATTTTTTTTAAATTCGTTCCCTTCTGCTTTCGTCACCCACTCTTCTTTCATCATTTTCATGAGTAGTGTTTTCATTTTTAGTGAATTTTGTTTTAAGTCACCTTCTTATTCTGGCTCAATGGGCATCATCTTATTTAGGCATGTTCGATGTCAGTCAACATATTTTTGAGTCTAATCTCTATTCTCGGTCCTAAAATAAGAATTGACTTAGAATAAAACAAAAGATGACAAGACAAATGATCAAATCATACTACAAAAATATTAACATCGAACCAAGAAGATGATGACCAAATACAGAATGAACCGGAATAAGAAGACAAAAGAAAATTTACCAAAGGTGAAATAAACTACCCACGACAATGACGACAGAAGAATGGGTGACGAAAGCAGAACGTAACGAAAAACGAGTGAGACGACCTAAGACTATATCCTTTTTAGGGATCCGTAGTCAACTAGGAACCCTTAGTTTCGCCAAGTCGGTCTGTCTGTCTGTTTTAAGTTTGTAATTTAACCGTATATGCAAACATAATTTTTTATCTTGACTCTTGAGTAAGTGCTTAATTTATCATTCCGCACGTATCATCCTTCGAATAAAAAAAGGATTCACGCGATAAAA
The DNA here is from genome assembly GCA_949128165.1 of Lathronympha strigana. NCBI lineage: Eukaryota > Metazoa > Arthropoda > Insecta > Lepidoptera > Tortricidae > Lathronympha > Lathronympha strigana. The sequence continues at coordinate 3,702,017 of OX421907.1, read as the reverse complement.
AGTTACCCCCGAAAACCCAACATACGTGGGTTCCAGTTTGAATAAATTAGTAACCCAATTTCCCGAGAGATGGCGCTCAACCGTGGTCTACTTCACGCTGTTAAGATTTTTCCGGAGTTGATGGAGTCACGACGGGTGTGATCATAAGTATCACCGAATTTGTAATTTTTATAAGTATATTGAGCATTGTACCTATCTATTAAAACACTTTTTAAGGTTGCCTATTGTGCAGATAGTGAACTACGGAACCCTACACTGAGCATGGCCCAACATGCTCTAGGCCGGTTTTCTAAGTACTCAAAACAGTAATTCTTTGGACGTTCAACAACATAAACGTTGAACGACCCAAAACGCAGCATGAATGAATGGTTACCAACCGCATTTGTAAGTTAGCACTTGGTAAAGTGCAAGGTTGAGATACGTTCATGGTCATTGACCGGTGGATCGGCGTAAAAAGTTGTACACATAATGAGAATCAGATTTACTTATTACGTTTGGAATGTAAAGGTGCTTTGAAAGTATACAGTGATTTGCAGATTATCCGAAAAGTCAAGTGTTAGGATTAAGTACTTTATGTAGTTTTATATTTGTTTTAGATTGTGTCATATGAAGGTGCGTCTTATCTCTATTTATTGTATTAATGTGACCACACACTGTATTCTTTACAGGGTTTTTTTACTGACATCAAAAATGGAGCTTCTTAGACCGGTTACCGGCGGTGATAGTTTGTAATAAAAATTACTTACCACTTTGTTTCTTGCAGGTAAAGCACTAATGCCTTAAGAATTTATTTAGAATTCTACCTTACCAACAACTGACAAAGTGGCTAAATTCAAACATATTAGTCAACTGTACAAGAGTTTTCTTTAAAAAAAAAGCGTTGTTTAGCTTCTGAAAGAAAGATGCGGGTTGATGCAACGCATTACTTTGAGTTGAGGGTCAAAATTGAATAGAGGAAACCGTCTAAGCTAATTATAAGAGATACGAGGTTCATACAAATACAAAAACAAAAAATATTAATAACGCCAAAGTTACAGGTCATCCATCTTACATACTAGCAGGTACAATAGTGCAATTGATACAACGTATTAACCCTTTAACCGCTTAGGATTTTTCATTGAGCGTGCTTGTGCCGCCGCGTTACCGGAAATTACACGATTTGTCTTATTTATCAGACTTCGGCGAAGTGAGCTGGAAAATGTTTGTCTTATATACCGGACTATGGCGGTTAAAACGTATCCAATATAACTTATATCAACGGCAGTGAAAATAACCCCTCGACATTGTATAAAGTTAGTGTCAACAGCTACTTTCGCAGGTTACAAACTAGCGGTGTAGGTAGCATTTCTGACCTCTGCGGATAGTCTATTAATACTTTTATATACAGACGGACCCATGACGTACGGAGATTGCTTTGACTTGGACAGCTTGTGCTTAGACGAGACGATAGTCAAATTTGTTGCTGCGGAGCGCATTACTCTCGTTCGTACCGCGTGTTTTCAACAAATCTATATTCTAGCTTGTGAAGGGACATAGGGGTAGAAGTAGGGACACAGGAGGAATAAGGATTTAGGAGAGGTATGGGCACAGCGGAAGCATATCGTTTAGTGTGGTAGGGTACAGCACAACGAATGTAGTCTCGCTCAAATTTGGAGCAGAGCCCATTTCTGGGGAAGTACCTCCACCTTACAGAAAATCGCAGTTTAATAACACTAGACTCTACTCATAGTGTTGTGTTTCTGTTGGTGAGTAAGGTCGCCAGAGCTCCAAGAGGATTCACTGTGTTGGCAGCTGGGCACCCACAGAACAAAGCAAGCCCCTTTAGCTGTCAACACAGCGAATCCCCCTTTTTTTGAAAGGGTCGGCAACGCATGTAACACCCCTGGAGTTGCTTTCGAGCGCCTTAGTCGCTATCGAAGGTAAGTATCAAAGATAGAATGTCGCTTATTTCAAAATTGTAATTCCAACTATACTAACCACCATTATCATACCCACGTATATGTTCACGTATACCATAACTAATCAGTTTACCAATTCATCCAAGCACATTAAACTACGTTGGTCAATCAAATACCTGAAACAACGCAAGCTATTATTTTGTTCAACTTTTAATCAATCTTACATATCTTACTATGATTCAGGTAACCTGGGCCAAATGCAACTAATTGATATATCTCTTTATCTAATGAGGTTTGTTAGATTTAGTGAAATATTAATTAGTCAAGCAGTAAACAAGAAGTCGTTTATTCACCATAAATAAAAACTTAACCATGTCTAAACCGTCTCTTGTCATAGTACAGAAATAACAACAATTTGCAGTAGGTATGTACACTCGCATTCGAAATTGAATGGGCAGTTTATGAATGAATTCATTGCACGTTATTTTAAAAGTCGCTGAACGTTGCTCAGTTTTGGGAGTACTACTACGATTAAATATTTTTGCTCGTGTTATAGGGCCCACCTGGTATAAGCGTAACCTGTTGATTTTTTATTTTTAAAATATATACAGTAAGTGTACCAACTACCTCGACTACACTACCTACCACTACCAGGTAGGTACCATACCTACCTTAAATCTAAAATAGGTCCTTGAGGTACCTAGGATGCTGGCGGCATTTCCTCGTTGTATCGCAATGCTGATACGTTGTGCGAGGAAGCCACCAGCTCTTCGGTCACCAGTAACATTAACCAGACGTTTCGCGATTTCTACAAAAAACTTGCGTGCGCAGGGACCTAGAGTTTCGACCCCAAATAGTCATCAGTCATCAAATCATAACTTATGCTTTGATAGCCCAATCACAACCACCAACGATGTATCTAATCGCCCAATAATCTATCGTAATTATCCCAATACACCTTAGGTACTCATAACACCTTGACCACAAAAGAACCATGGGTTCTGTTCATAATACTTCATAACCAAAAGTTTTGCAATCGTCCGTTCTAAGCTTCAATCAAGTGATAGGCCAAGGACCACAGATACTTTTTTTAAACCAAAAACGATATGTGATGTATGGATCCGTTTTTCTAATAAGTAAATGTCTCTACTATGAGTTGCTAATTGCTATAGATTTCGACACGTTATCTACTCTTGCATCCCACTTCCAACTGCAAGCGCAAGCAAGATGCACTGAGTACAGATTTCTACAGTCAATTTCAAACTTGTGCCCCGTGTTTCAAAGTAAGTCGCTTGATTGAAATTAAACACTTTAGAACGGATTAATCGCGTTTATTAACACCATGATCCTACGAATGCCCTTCAGGCTATGTATTACTAGCTTTATAAGCCCCTCTGGGCATTGTAGACCAACCTTTGTTTTTATTTTTAATTTTTTTTTATATTTTTGTATGTAGGTAGTTTGCACAAGTAACTTTTTTGATTGACGGGGAGAATTCGCATTCTCTCAGTCATCATCTTAACCCTGTGAAAACGAGTGCTGTAAAGGGCTCGAAACGTAGGATCATGGTGTTAATAAACGCGATTAATCCGTTCTAAAGTGTTTAATTTCAATGAATAACAATCGCGGTAACAGAAGACAATATTAAGTCGCTTGATTTTAACTACTATTAAAATATAATTTAAACTATCGTAAGTCATACTGACATTAAATTGCAACGGTTAAATCTCACGTATTTTTATCACAATAGCTTTGACATATTTCGACTGCATCGGACAGTTATCGTCGGGCGAAGGTGACACCTGGGTGCCTAGCCAAGATGCCAATCGCTCACGATTAATAACGTATCGTAGCTACCTCTCTCTATCACTCTTTCTTATTAGTGTGACAATGACAGTTGCGTTTCGTTAGCGATTGAGCGTGAGCGATTGGCATCTTGGCTACGCACCCTGAACTGACTGCTCGATGCAGTCGAAATATATCACGCCTATTGTGATAAAAGTACCTAATCCTAATGAAGTCCCTATATACAACTCAATCTGTTTACTTTCAATATAATAAGTAATATATACATTACAAAAGCTTGTTGTTTTATTTACTAATTAAATATTGGAGATGGCATATTTACTAAAACACAGCAAATATATGACTTTTTTTCATCTTACTTCAATGATCCACTTATTTATTTACTCCTATTTCCACTGTACGTACCTTTGGAAATAGATTTATGTACAGATTTATTTATTTACTATTTTTTATGTACAGATTTTAATACTAGGATCATATTTATCTCAAAAACGATTAATGTTTACTTTATTTACTGCAAAAACTTTACAAAACCATACCTCTGAGAGCTCATGTCAGTATAAACAGTTTATTTTTTCCGCAGCGAGCGCAGTGATCGTTTCAGCTACTCCTTCCACCCGCTTTGCATGCTGCCAATATCTCTCATTATGAACAAATTAGAAGAGACCCTGTGCAAGTTATGTATATTTTTTTGTATAAAATAGAAGGAAACCAAGCAGATGAATTGCCAGATGGTAAGCGACTATCGCCGCCCACGGGCACTTGAACGAACAAACAAGAAATGGAAATAAACAAATTTTTCATGCGTTCCTAATGAAGTCCCTATATATGTGCTTTATTTATACTAGGAGCGCGTAAAACCTATCTTTAGTAAATCATATGTCACATACACGATGACTTTTAATCAGCGATCAGGAGTAGAAAAATATGAATATATCCCAAATTAAACTTATTAGACGAGGTTTCACACAATTATCCCAATGTTTAATTAATTAAGGATGACTCACACTACAACGGGACGGGACTGGGCGGGACGGGAAAATCTGTCAATTTCTATAGAAAGCGTCACGTGACATACGAGGGCTCCGAGCTATCACGTGATTATTTCTATAGAAATTGACAGATTTTCCCGTCCCGCCCCGTCCCATCCCGTCCCGTCTCGTGCTAGTGTGAGTCATTATTTAAAAGTTAAAACTTAATTTTAAAGAATTAGTACTGAATACAAGGTCATCCATATGAAGTAAACAATACGTCAAGTGCCATCGCTATGGAGGGAAATTTGACGGATCAGTTCAGTTTTTTAAGATAACATGGCTTTTTCCAGTGGGACAATTTCGCCAGTGACATGGTATAATGCCTCATAGGCTACAAGTGTACGGTGAGTTAAAAAGTAGGCTCTTAGAGCGATGTTGTGCGGTGGAGGCCAAGCTTGGCAAAGAAGATCTCTCTCTCTTCGCGAAGCCCGAGGCGGCCTGTTCCCGAACTACCGACTGATGACCGAAGTGTGATTACACGCGAACCAAGAGTAATTTTCTATTTGCTGCACACTTCTTCGTTAGTTCACTGCATAATAAGCTATCAATATTAAACATTAAACAACTTTAAACGGGCAAAATACAAATATATATTCCTGAGGCGTCCTCGCCATCTTCAGTATCAACCGGAAGTCCTTGACGGATCTATTAAAGTCAATAATTATTGCATATGATAAAAACAATGCAAACTTATCAGTTATAAATTAACTAGTAAAGTAAACTCATTAATACTGATTAGTAGTGCCAAGGATTTAAGTATAAAATTAGTATAAAATTTAAAATTATTTAAAAAGAAATCAAGTTTGTTTCCGTGTAATTTCGACTTCAACGTTAATCACGTCTTCCTATCAATTATTAAGTTAGAAAAAATAGTACCTGATCACTGATTAAAAATCATCGCGTATAAACAAATACATATGATATACTCGTAAAAAGTACATTTTAAAATAATTTGAAAGTGTGATTTGTAACGACCTTCTTACGAGCCTATCCGCTTATTATCAAAAAATTGCCACACCTTGTTTAAATAAACAGCATGTCAAACAATCTTCAAACACGTTGAAGGTTAGCCAAAATGAAAAGAGACCTAAGGTTAGGTCGTTCAGTTTTTTTCTAGTGCTCCTGGCCATTAAACAGCCTTGCAAATGACTATGAAGTTTTAAGAGTAGGTACCTAATTACAACGAAAAGTTGTTTATTTCAAATAACTATTTCAGATAAACCTAACAATATATATACACAATAAATTACAAGCTACCTTAGATCTACATAGGATGCTGGCGACATTTCCTCGATGTACCAAGCCACCCACTCTTCGGTAGCCAGTTACATCAAAACTGAGGTGCGATTTTGGAATCTCACCGAGTGACTAATTCTCACCAAAATGAGTGATTTCCGAAAGTTCGTATTTTTGAAACTCATCGGTAACATTTGATTCTCACGCATGTGAGTTCAATCCGAATGCCCCTTACCTACCCAGTCGTATTTGAAATCATCGGTGAGTATTTTTGACAGTTGACTGAGGTACTTAACGTGAAATCTGCCAAAGTGTGTTGGAATTGGAAAACAAACAGTAATATTGGAGATTAATTTTGCGACTGGGTTGCGTTTCGGTGTGTGCGCTACACTCATGTCCTTGTGGCACAGACGTGGACCGACTGGGACACCGTGGATTGTGTTGTAAAAAAAGTGCAGACCGTTTTTCGAGACATGCATCTCTTAATGACATAATCCGTCGATCTCTTGCCACCATCAACGTGCCTGCTCTCCTTGAGCTGACTGGCATTTTTAGGGACGGTGGCAAGAGACCTGATGGGGTGTCCTTGGTTCCTTGGAGTTTGGGACGGATGCTAGTGTGGGATGCTACCTGTGTAGACACGCTGGCATCGTCCCATCTCCAACGAACTAATGTAAAAGCGGGCGGAGCGGCTGAATGCGCCGAAATTTTAAAACGTAATAAATATAAGAGTCTGGGCAGAGAGTACCTTTTTGAGCCATTCGGGGTCGAAACTCTTGGTCCATGGGGTCCCAGCGCACGCAAATTTTTCGTAGAAATCGCGAAACGTCTGGTTGATGTTACTGGTGACCGAAGAGCTGGTGGCTTCCTCGCACAACGTATCAGCATTGCGATACAACGAGGAAATGCCGCCAGCATCCTAGGTACAATGCCTCAAGGACCTACTTTAGATTTAAGGTAGGTAGAGGTAGGTAGTTAGGTAAGTTACACTTACTGTATATATTTCGAAAATAAATGTTTTTTATGTTACCTTTTTCTTGCTAAACTATAATAAAATATTGCTAGGCAGCCATTAGGACAACCAAATATTTTTGGCCAACTTTTAGATCGATATACCAGTCTGTGCGCGGGTTCGAGTCTCGCCCGAGGTCATGAATTTTTCCACTTTTCCTTGCTTTCTGAGAAATTGGGTATCGTTCGCAGTATAATACTGTGATTATGTTTTTTTTATACAGTTTTTTTTATATGATGATTACGGTCTATGTTTTTTTAATAAAAGGAATCAAAAATAAAAAAATTGTTTTATTATTATTCAATTTTCATGGATATCCTTCATGCAGTAATAGATGGGGTTTTTCAAAATTGGAGTGTATTTTTTTTAAATTTGCTGATAGGACGAGATTCTCATTTGATTCTCATTACCGTTTAAACGACGATCCGATTTCTAAAGAGAACCGTTTTATTCTGACCGTGAGATCCGTACAGCTATATGTAAGACCGAGAGCACACTACGCTGGTTTAATAAAGTTATCCTCTCACTCGGGCTTTGTAAGCAATCACAGTATCCCATGCGCAGGAGTGTTTATTAAGAGCCAGTACCGAGGTCGCTGCATTTTGATTGTAACCCGTGCGTGGCTCGCTCGCTTCTGGCTGAAAAAAAAACTTTTTTCTTTTTTTTCTGATTCGTATTCGAATTTCGATTGTATTCGGCCAGTGATTGTGTTGTGAATGTGAGTGATAGAATTTATGTTTTGGAGTGTGTTGTGTAAATTTTCAAAAATGAATGGTAAGTTAGTTTTGGTTTATTTATGTAGTGTTAGTTAGGTATTACCTACTTATTTTTTAATATTTTATTTTCCGTAAAATGCGGGTAGTTAGAAAAATGTAAGCGTTGCAAGTTAAGAATTACGCCCGTATCTTCTGACTTTTTTAATTTACTACTGTAGCACTGGTAAAGTATATTTTATTCATACAGGATAAATAAATACTAAATTCAAAATTCAGATAGGAAAAAAAACTAAATTGAAAAGCAATGGATGCATTTTTACAAAGTAGGATTCGCATTACTTTCTTCATATACTCAAATAACACCAACAATTTTTTTAAACAACTGTGACAAGACATTAATGAAAAATCTGGAAGGATAACCTCGAATGATATACAAAACAAAAGTGCCCATTGAACCCAAAATAGTATTTATTGCATTTGCCGCCAATACAGAATGTACAGTCAACCAATTGGAACCCTAGGCCACTGTAGGACTATGTCACAGTGACGCTTTAAATCGGATTGTAAGAAATCTATTACTGCTTGTCATTTTGACAAGGTTCTAGAGTGGCCTAGGGTTCCAATTGGTTGACTGTACTGATTTATTTTAAAAAAATCTTTCTTATAACAGCTTCAGTTAATAATTCCGAAGTTACTACATAGTCACATGTAGATCGACATTTATTTCAATTACTTGCAACAAACTTTGTTCTACAGTTCAATAAAATTATTTAATCAACAATCACACCGGTATTTTATACCTTACCACCTTAATAATAAGGACCATAATTTAAAAGATGCTTCAAAAATGTGCGCCGCGAAAATGGTATTTCCCTTCCAGGTCCTATACAGGATTATTGCAGGTACGAGTCCTTTTTATTTTTTATAATTGCACTGACTTTTATGCAAGTGTAACATTGCTCGAGAACGAAGTGTGGGTAGTGATGGGAGTAGTTTATAAGTACAAACATACTTATAAACGAGGTAATGGTGCCCTTTAGATGAAAACTTGGCTGAACGCATTATCAAATTGACACCGGCCTTGACTGATAATCGCTGCATTGTTTTATCGTACTATTATGTTTTGATTACATTTTTATTAGTATTTTAAGTAGTAGTAGTTGTACCTACGCAGAAAGTCACTGTCGCTATTCTTGCGAAGTACGCAAGAAAATTATAAGAGAAAACAACGCAAGTACCTACTGGCCCCAAATTCACCAGTTCCTAAAATGACTGAATTATTGGCGTTTCAGGCGTCCATACGGAAACCGCTCACCATCGCGCGAGTTGTGTGCTTGTTTACCACTATTTCGATAATTTTATTTAAATCGTAAAGTATCGTTAATAAATAGATATTTTTTTTGGTGGACACTTTTTGACAATTGTCACGAGATCTGATAGTGTTCAAAAATGTTCGGTAATTTTTGAAATGAAAATGATCCTGTGTCGGGATTTCGTGACATATTATGTTTCACGAAAATTGTGTGTGTTCATAGTGTTTCTTGTAAAAAATGTCAAGAGCTCTTAAGACAAGGGTATTCGTTATTAATGGTAACAATGATGTTGTTATTTATAAATACCTAACCGTAGCCCATAGCCGCCTGTGATACCAGTATTAAAATTGCTGACAATTGTCACACCTGTCGTCGTGGTGAAATTGGGCCCTGGTGAAGAAGGAGGCTTCGTTGTACAATGAAGAACAAAGCTTCGTTTAGAAGTTTTTTAGAAGACGCAATGTACTGAAAAGTTTGACCTAAGTATTTGTACTATGACAAGAGACGTCTATTAGACTGATGTTAACGTACATTGAAAATACTATTTAATTTGTATGAAAAAGTAAATAAATACAAATAAGGTACACAGTTAAAAAAAGTTGTTGAATAAAAGTTCAGTTTGAGGAGTTGAACCTACGATTAAATTTATTGCTCCTATTGTTGGCCAAACCCGGTAGAAAATGAGGTCTCTTTAAAAATAGTAATTAAATTATTACAATTAAAAATTATATTATTTGATAGTTTTCTTACATAGTCACATTACATCAATATACTTTTTGTATCGGGCTCATAGCGGAGTCCAAAATTAAAAAAAATTAAAAGTAAACGCACTGCGGCCAGATCGTGCGGAAAAGTACAACTTTCTGCGCGATTTGGCTTCATAGAAAGCGCAGTTTTCGAGCACATGCATTGTGAAATATATTATGTAAACACTCACATATTATGCAACCGATGCAGGGCGGGGTATTATAGGTGTTTTATGTTATTTTATTTAAATTTGAAATTATACCTTTTTTTGTAATAACCCCCCTAATGAAAAGTACACAAAGGCCCCGGCCCCGAGGTTCCGGCGACCCCCGGTGCCCTGGTTATGGTAGCGGCCAGGGTGCTAGCGGGGTCAGGGGTGCTAAGAATCTCCGGCAAAGATCCGGCTACAACCACCGACGACTCCTGGCCCTGGCAACATATAACACGCGTACACTGCGGACCGACGAAAAGTTGGCGGAACTGGAGGAAGGATTGAGCAAGTTGCGTTGGGACGTCGTGGGATCGTCAGAAGTCCGAAGAGAGGGCGAGGACACGATAATCCTAAAGTCCGGCAACTTGCTCTATTTCCGGGAGGGTGACCAACAGTCCCAGGGAGGTGTCGGGTTCATCGTCCACAAGTCCCTCGTAAACAACGTGGTGAAGATCGAGAGTGTGTCGACTAGGGTGGCGTACCTTATACTCAGAGTATCCGAGAGATACTCGTTGAAGGTCATACAGGTGTACGCGCCGACTTCGGCACACTCCGATGACGAGGTGGAGGCTATGTATGAGGATATTTCAAAAGCCATGCATAGCTCCAGAACCTACTTCACCGTTGTTATGGGGGACTTCAACGCGAAACTAGGCAAGAGAGATGGTGACGAGCTGAGAGTGGGGTAATTTGGGGTTGGACGTCGGAACCACCGGGGGCATCTACTGGCTGGTTTCTTGGAGAAAGAGGGACTCTACATGATGAACTCTTTCTTTAAGAAACGCGAGCACAGAAAATGGACCTGGATGAGTCCCGACGGTGCAACTAAAAACGAGATTGACTTCATCATGTCGACGAAGAGACATATATTCAATGATGTTTCTGTGATCAATATGGTCAAAACCGGCAGCGATCACCGTCTGGTAAGAGGCACATTGAATATATGTCCTAAGCTAGAACGCTCTCGACTGATGAAGTCTACGCTCCGTCCTGCACTCCAAACTCAAAACCCCGAGAGCTTTCAGCTGGAACTCCAAAACCGTTTCGATTGCCTAGGCGATGATGTGGACGAGTTCAACGACGGGTTTGTGGAAGCTGTCCATAGCGCTGGGTCTAAGTTTTTTAAGGCCCAACGGACAAATAAGACCAAAAGGCTCTCAGACTCCACTCAGAGACTCTTCGATAAGAGGAGTAAAATGGTTCTACAATCTTCAGTTGACGCGACTTTATACCGGCGGCTCAACAAGCAGATCTCTAAGTCCCTCACCCGCGATATGCGCCAATTCAATACTAAGTGTATTGAAGAGGCCATTCAGCGAAATAAGGGCTCCAAAGTTTTTGCAAGGGATCTGTCTGTTGGGCAAAGCCAGCTCGCTAAGTTAAAAACTGAGGATGGTGGAATCATCACATCCAAACCTGAGCTTCTGAGTGAGATTGAGAGCTTTTATGGACAGCTATACACGTCTACTAGCAGACCCGAAGTTGGTCTGGCGGAAGACCCTAGAGCTAGACTGGCCCGACACTATACCGAAGACATCCCGGACATCAGCCTGTACGAGATTAGTATGGCTCTTAAACAGCTCAAAAACAACAAGGCGCCTGGTGAAGACGGAATTATCGCCGAACTTCTGAAGGCGGGTGGTAAACCGGTCCTTACGGCCCTTCAGAAGTTGTTCAATTCCGTCTTACTAGAAGGGAAAACGCCAAAGGCATGGAGCGGAGGTGTGGTGGTACTGTTCTTCAAAAAAGGCGACAACGCCTTACTGAAGAACTACCGACCCATCTCACTTCTGAGCCATGTCTATAAGCTGTTTTCAAGAGTCATTACGAATCGTCTCGCACGCAGGCTTGATGACTTCCAGCCTCCCGAACAAGCCGGTTTCCGAAGAGGCTTTAGTACCGTAGACCACATTCATACGCTTCGTCAGGTTATACAGAAGACCGAGGAGTATAATCTGCCCCTCTGTTTAGCGTTTGTGGACTACGAGAAAGCCTTTGATTCGATCGAAACCTGGGCGGTACTACAATCTCTCCAACGGTGCCAAGTAGACTACCGCTATATCGAAGTGTTGAAGTGTTTGTACGAGAGCGCCACTATGTCAGTCCGACTCCAAGACCAGAACTCGAAGCCTATTCCGCTGCAGCGGGGAGTCAGGCAGGGAGATGTCATCTCTCCTAAGCTGTTTACCGCTGCACTGGAGGACGTTTTCAAGACTCTGGACTGGAGAAGGCTAGGCATCAATGTAAACGGCGAGTACCTCACTCACCTTCGATTTGCTGACGATATAGTAGTCTTGGCTGAGACCATGGAGGATTTAAGTACGATGCTTGTTAGCCTCAGTAGAGCCTCCGGGCGAGTTGGTCTTAAGATGAACATGGATAAGACGAAAATCATGTCGAATATCCATGTAGCACCAACTCCAGTGACAATCGGAGACTTTACACTCGAAGTTGTAGACGATTATATATACCTAGGACAAACTGTCCAGTTAGGTAGGTCCAATTTCGAGAAAGAGGTTAATCGTCGAATCCGACTCGGTTGGGCAGCGTTCGGGAAGCTGCGACACATCTTTTCGTCCAATATTCCGCAGTGTCTGAAGACGAAAGTCTTCGATCAGTGTGTGATGCCAGTGATGACATACGGTACTGAAACGTGGTCGCTTACAATGGGCCTCATAAGAAGGCTCAAAGTCACCCAAAGGGCAATGGAGAGAGCTATGCTAGGAGTCTCTCTGCGAGATCGTATCAGGAATGAGACCATCCGCAGCAGAACCAAAGTAACCGATATAGCTCTCCGAATCGCTAAACTTAAGTGGCAGTGGGCGGGGCACATTGCACGTAGAACCGATGGCCGTTGGGGCGGAAAGGTTCTCGAGTGGCGACCGCGTACCGGAAGGCGCAGCGTGGGTAGGCCCCCCGCAAGGTGGACTGATGACCTGGTGAAGGTCGCAGGAGTCCGCTGGATGCGGGTGGCGCAGGACCGGTCATTGTGGAAATCTTTGGGGGAGGCCTATGTCCAGCAGTGGACGTCTTTCGGCTGAAATGATGATGATGATGACCTTTTTTTTTATTGTTGGTTGTTATAATTATAATTGTAAAATATTTACTAGACATGTAGGCACCTGTAGAGTAGAATGTGTATTTTTAAGTGTATTTTATTTTTATTTGACATTTAAATATTCACGACTTCGATTTGAATTTAACATTCCGACAATGTCCTAAGGGTGTACAGATATTTTTGAAGCCTTGGAAATACTCAACTGTGGTAAAAGAGCCGAAAGTTTTTTGTTTCGTGTAATATTTGGTCACTTTCGAGTGATTTTTGAATTGAGATTACTTAATAAAAAATTACGAATACATATTAATTGTATGCTTTTAGACCACAAAGGCCCTTAAACTATAATTTACGTGAAATCGCATCAAAAATAGTTTTTTCATGAGCGTTATTCAAGGTGTCCAATCCAATCCAATTAGGTAGGTCCAACTTCGAGAAAGAGGTCAACCGCCGAATCCAACTCGGTTGGGCAGCGTTCGGAAAACTACGCAATATCTTTTCGTCCGACATACCTCAGTGCCTCAAGACGAAAGTTTTCAATCAATACGTATGTGTTAACAGCGATGACTTACGGCGTCGAAACGTGGTCCTTCACTATCAGCCTCATCTCAAAACTCAAAGTCGCTCAACGACGTTTCTCTACGTGATCGAATCAGACATGAGGAGATCCGTAGACGAACTAAAGTCACTGACATAGCCCTCCGGATTAGCAACCTAAAGTGGCAATGGGCAGGCCACATTTCACGCAGAGCAGATGGCCGATGGGATCGAAAAGCGCTTGGGTGGAGACCACGGCTTGGCAAACGCAGCGTAGGACGTCCACCCACAAGATGGACAGATGACCTTATGAAGGTCGCCGGGACGCTGGTCGCAGGTCGCTTCCAACCGGTACATATGGAGGTCCAAAGGAGAAGCCTATGTTCAGCAGTGGACGTGTTATGGCTGATATGATGATGATGATTTTTAAGGACTCTTAAGGGTGTAACTACACCAAGTCTTTATACTCCTTATTTACATCACCTGTTGTATGCTTAAGATTTTTCTAGAAAACTACACCGTGCGTCAACTCCCGGCAAATGGTGCTAAGAATAGTTGCATAGTTAATTGCTGTTATAATTATTGGAAGACATTAAGCTTTATAAACAAGGAGAAGTGTTGACACATGTATGTGACATACCTTTGTCAGTGGCAAAATAATAGCTTTGTTAAAGTGGATCTGCTCAAGCTAATTTGCATTATGTTATTTATTGCACATTTTTAGGATAGGAAACATTTCAATATTATTATTGACGATAATAATCAATCGAGGTCATTTATTATAAAAACATGTGCGTTTTTGGTGGGATTTATATTATATTTTTTGCATTTTTCGTTTTGTATGGAAATCTAAAAACTCAAAAATTAGGCATTAATCACGGTAATACTAAATTTTTTACCAACTTTGCTACATAACTAAATGTAATGTGATCCTCTAAATGGAACAATTATGTATAACACAAAAATGTTTAGCAAATTTGACATAAACCTGTGAAAACTTCTAATCTAATGTTAATTGACCCATGCACATCCTCCTTACGGCTAATTTATAATATCAAAATTGTTTTCTCCTGTAATTAGGTGCATACAAAATAAAATAGCATAAAAAAATACTATAAAAGTATAAATTTATAGAATATTGAAAGTGAAATAAGACCTAATAATTTCCTTACAGTCGAAGTGGAAAGCAAGAATAAATACCAATTTTATCCTCGGGTCCTCGTTGCAGCTGGGCCAATGAAGTCTCGGTTAAAATGAGTTACTTTATGCCCTTGATATACAATCTAAAATTTTGTATAGAACTGATCTTTTTACTGACCCAATCCCCCTGCCCACAAAACTAAATATCAGAGTCTTTCTTTTGTCCTTACTTAGAATACAACACCGACCACTCTCCCCCTCCCTGCTCTCTCCTCAGATCACTGGTATTTTTACACCCTGTATGATCTTTGACATCCTCATGTTCAAGAGTAGGTATAACACGTATTAATACTAATAAAACCTATCATGGAAAAACGACGACACGTGATAACTCATAATATTCTTGGCCTTTGATAATTGCAAAACTTTATAGCACCTGTCATGGGTCTTTCTACGAACAGTTATCTCATTTTGTTTTGTACAATAATTTAAGATCCCTCCACATCACTAAAATATCTCATGAGGATGTAGAAAAAGGAATTGCCCACTTAAAACCACATAGCGCTCCTGGCCCTGATTGCTTGCCTTCATATATCCTTAAAGGCTGTAAGGATTGGCTAGTTGGACCATTGGTGCACATTTTTAATCTGTCTCTTAGTACTGGACATTACCCATCCCAATGGAAGACTACGCGTGTACGACCTATTCCAAAATCGAGTGAGACTTCTAGTGTGGAAAATTATCGCCCTATAGCCATCCTCTCCTCCACGGCTAAACTGTTCGAGTCTGTCGTGAATAGGCTCCTCACTCCTCAGATTAAGCCTTATCTTTGTGATGCTCAGCACGGTTTCAGGTCGAAGCGATCAGTGGACACTAACCTTTTAACTCTGGTTGACTACATCTCCGAACATATGGATGAAGGTATACAAGTTGACGTGCTGTACTTCGATTTCAAAAAAGCTTTTGACCGCGTAGATAATGACGTACTATTAAGTAAGCTAAGTACCATTGGTTTTTCGCCTAAGCTAATACGGTTCTTTGCGAGTTATCTGCGTGACAGACAGCAGTATGTGCAGCACGGATGCTTTGTTTCAGAGCCATACCACACACGTTCGGGAGTCAGCCAGGGTTCAGTTTTGGGACCGTTTCTATTTGGAGTCATGATAAATGATTTGACCTCAGTTCTCAAATCGGCTAGCTGCTTGCTGTACGCTGACGATTTAAAGCTTATTTACGGGATTCAGCATTTATCTGACTGCTTATCGCTGCAAGAGGACATAAACCGAGTTTATCAGTGGAGCCTCGATAATAAGCTTCTTTTCAATCCAGCAAAATGCACCATGATGACTTTTAGCCGTTCGAGTAATCCCTTGTTAGCTGAATACCTATTGGGTCCAAAACTCATAAGTCGGGTACATCGTATCCGTGATCTAGGAGTACTTTTTGATACGCAGCTTAATTTCCATGAGCATATGAGAGAGCTAGCCACTAATTGCTATCGTAGACTAGGGTTTGTCATCCGCAACGCCCGCGATTTTCACGACCCCCGGGCTATTAAGCTAGTTTACACTGCTCTGGTCCGGAGCAAGCTGGAGGCAGCTTCTATCGTCTGGAATCCACATGAGGTCTCGTACGTATTGCTCATAGAAAAAATACAGAAAGCTTTTTTACGATTCCTATATAAACAGATATGTGGATACTACCCTTTTATGTACCCATCAAAATTTCTGCTTGGTGTTTTAGGGTTTAATTCGTTAGAGGTAAGGCGTAATTTAGGACTAGTGATGACTGCCTGTAGTGTTCTAAGAGGAACTTCGGACTGTCCCGAATTGGTTGGTCAACTTGTACGTCTGTTCGTTCCCTCTATAGAAAAGGCAAAATTTAATTTTCGACCACGTACACGTCAACTAATGTCTGTGCCGAAAACACGTACTGTTTCCCGAAGCAAAAACCACTGGTTTCTGCTCTTCAACTACTTAACGCGCTCTTCGCATCAGCACCAGAATGCGACATTTTTGCAAGTGATTGGAGTGTTCTGTGTAGTGTGTGTCTTAAGTTCTGTGAGGTGATGGATAATCGGGAGTCATCTGTTATTTATTAATTTTTGTATAATTTTGTAATTTACAAATTTATTGTATATTGTTTCCTTTTTATGAATTTTACGGTGCTTTGGTGTAGAACTGTTATGCTGTAAAATTGTTGAATATAATAAATAATAAATAAATAAATAAATAAACTGATAAAAAAAGAGGGGGGACAACAACTTTAAATGAAAAGGGTAGGTCTTTCTATTTAAAGTGATCCCCCCGTCATTTTTTATTTGGAAAATTTTATGGGATTTCTGTGCAGAATCGCGAGCTCTTTCGATTCTATTTAGAGAAAAAAGTGTCCCAAGCTGCTTTCTCATTCTGTTACCATTTTTTCATAGATTTGATTCGGTGACGAAATGGAAGGTTTGAAAAATGTATGGAAACTTTTGGACACTTTACTTCTCCACATGACCGAAAAGCCCGCGATTCTGAGTAAAAATCACATAAACTTTTATTTATTTTATGTGTTATCCCTTTCTGATCGCAAATATCAAACTGACAAGTAAGGGAAAAAGTAAACTAGCTGATGGCCATTTGATGGACGTTTATGAATATTTTCACTTCTCTTGCTCTAAAAATTCGACTTTAAGTCGAGGCTGACGCGATATAAAATCGCTTTTTATACTTTAGAGCATGAAGTTAAATTGCAGGCGACCGGCATTCCGCAGGTGAGAACCACTCCGCCCAAGCATGGATGTTTAATTTTCAACGATTTAAAGTGAAACGAAACCTTATATTTTCCTCACAATCGAAGTGAAAAGCAGAGTATATATCTCGGGAATAAATACCTATTTTATCCTCGACTAATATATTGGTCCTCGTTGCAATCGAACCAATAAATAGCCTCGACTGCAATAGGTTACTTTCTACTTTACACCCTTGTCATAAAATCTACTATTTATCTATCACGTGAACGTCATGCTATCGTCACACACCGGGACGGGACGGGGTGAGACGGGACGATCTGTCTAATTCTAGATATGAATCCCATCCGTCTTCTATAGAAACTGAGTGATCGAACCGGCCCGTTCTCGTGTGAGTCTTTAAGGTACTTATCAATATCGGGGAGGTAGTTACTATTTTCCGAGAATTCGTATTTGCGAAAATCTAATTCGTACCACAAGCTAGTATGAACCTCGAAGTGCGAGGTACTCGTATTGACCAATTTTTAGGACATAAGTACGTCTCTCCGCACGTCCGCACGTATTATTTCGCTAAAAGTATTTTTCATGCAATTCTTTGCGTTGTTGATCAAGTACCCTGCTGTTTGGTTGCAGTCATGTCATGACCTTGATTTGTAATAGAAAGTGCAACACAACCTATGGCCATATAATCTGCCAATCAATTTCCGGCCATATACGTTTGGGCGATCTGTCACATCTCCATATATGTCCACCGGGCATCCGCCAGGCAAAAGACAGATCCGATCGGTTATGCCCGAACTTATATGGCCAGCTATAGTATAGTTTTGCCCGGCGTATGCCCCGTGTAAATATCCTTTATGCCCGGTATATGTTTTGCTGAAGTACCTATAGGGCATCATCCGAGGCATCGCCTTTCAATGCCGCCAGCATATTAGGCACCTTTGCACCGGGGTTGACTCCGAGTGCTTTTAGTATTAACACATTTTATTAATTTTTAGGGTTACTGTTAGGAAAACTGTTCCGTTTTCACGGCGGTTTTACTCAGCAATTATAAGCTTAGGTTTTTAAGTAATTATTGATATATATCGAAAGAAAGTAGTGCTTGGTTGTCGTAGAGATGTAAATTTAGTACAAAATATTTTTTTTTGGCAAATATCTACCTGTGACACATTATCTGAAAGGTACCTAAAACCTATGTTCTTTGAACAAAAATTCGATTAATCGAATATCTTTAGAAATAGTAGTTCTAAAAAATCTGAAAAAGCGTGTCCCCGCCTCAAACTGTTGAACAGGGCTCCAAAACATGACAAAAACATTTTGAACATCAGGTCAAGCCGTTTTTGACTTTAGGCAAAACAAATAATAATTACAAAAGGACGTAAGGGTATCGATGTAGAAACCACGTTTTTGCTTACACAATTTTTTTCATCGAATGACGATCGGTACTCTCAATTATGCGTGATCCGACACGCACTTGGCCGTATTTTTAATGTGTTTATTTTTTATAAACGGGTCCACATAATGTTACATTTAATGTCCTTGATTCGTGTCGCGCACGTAAACAGTAGCGCAATGATACTATATAAAAATACAGTTTTCTTCCGCTGTTTATGTTTTCTTTTTATTTACTATTTGCTAACTTAGGTATTTATTTAAAACGCAGTGTGACAATTTATAGTACGTCACAAACATTACATTTAAAAATAATTCAAACTAAGTATAGTATTATCAAAAATACCTAAATATAACGTACCAACTCCAAATAATTGTATTTTTAAAGTAGGTGAATATTAGCTGTTTAATAAGCGTTTTAAATAAATTTCATTATTGCCGAAAATATTTTTTTACAGCACCTTTTACAAATCAAAGATAATTTTATTTAATTACGTAATTAAAATATTCACGGAATTCACTAAGCGTGAGTTTGACTTATTTTAAGGATTTTAATATAAATATTGAACTTCGGATTAAAGTGTTGGTGGCCCAGTGGTAAGAGCGTGCGACTTTCAATGCGGAGGTCGAAGGTTCAAATCCTGCAGGGTCGTACCAATATTTTTTTCAATAATTTTGAACGATATTAACACCAATCGCTTTTCTGGGAAACCAAAACATCGAGAGGATACCGGAAACCGGACTAATCCTAATAAGGCCTAGTATACCCTCTGGGTTGGAAGGTCAGGTGGCAGTCGTTTTCGTAAAACTAGCGCCTACGCCAAATCTTGGGATTAGTTGCCAAATCGGACCCCAGGCTCTCTGCATGAGCCGTGGCTTAAACCGGAAAATCGCTTGGAAGAATTTCATTATTGGACTTTGGATTGAAATATGCGCATAAGTGTTATATCACAATAATGTGGAAGGTATAATAAGACATACCTTCTATTACATAAAACCATGATATTGCACAGATTAAGTTAAACGATTAAACAATGTAAACAATACATTTAAAACGTATTAAGTCAATAAACTTCTACATAAAGAAAGAACTGTATGTCAATGAATATAAGGTTTATATTGAGTTGGTTAAACAGTGTAAACAGTGTATAAGACAAACAACATGAAGCATGCTTGAATTAATGTGTGTGCGTCACTTTAATATACGATTCACATCGAACGGACGGAGTCAGCGCGCGTGTTACTAGAATCAAAGGAATTTGTACCTTCTACACTAGCAGTTAGGTTCTATATTTAAATAGCAACGTCAAAGTCTTACAGCCGCCGCACGTAGTAGCGTTTTCATTTAAGTAATAATAGCACTTGTTTCTGAAATTAGGCTTCCTTATTTACCTATATTTAGAAATAATCACGTGATAGCTCGGAGCCCTCGGGTGCCACTAATCCGCATCCCGCGAAAAAGCAGCCCAATAATCGGCGCCCCAATAATTGGCGACCACGATGTACATGGATTATTGGGTCGCCGAATATTGGGTTGCCTTTTCTCGGGTCGAGCAATCTCGAAGCGGGCCAATAATCGGCAGCCCAATAATCCATGTACATCGTGGTCGCCAATTATTGGGTCGCCGATTATTGGGCTGCCATTTATCGGGTCGGACAAGCTCGGTAGCGGGCCAATAATCCGAAGGCACAGTTTTTGCAGTACAATAATCAGCAACCCAATAATCCGCAACCAAAAAAATGGACACGAATTATTGGGCTGCCGATTATTTGGCTGCCTTTTATATGGACTCAAGCCCTCGGAGGTCACGTGGCGTTTTCTACAGAAACTGACATATCGGCCCGGGCCGGTCACGTCTCAGCCCGTTCTAGTAATGACTAGTGTGAGTCATTCTTAAAGGTTCGCATACCTATGCCTTATCTACAACCTATAGTTAAATAACTAACTACCTTGTATATACAAATACTTCTCTCAACTTAACACAAGTCAGTTTTAATTGTGTTAGCAAATTATCTCTTATCAGCACAATTACATTGCAACATCCCACACAATTGTTTTCAATGCATGGCTGTGTACATAATTTTTAAATTTATAATTGTCGGATAAAAATTGTGTTTAGTACAGCGAAGTGAAAAAATTTAGGTGCAAATATCTTACTCAAAAATATGTCAAAAAATGTGTAGGGGAGACTAGCCAATAACTACTAAAATATACATGACACAGAAACGACCTCAAGTGTGTGAATTTAGTGTGCGTACCGTGAGTTGTTTTCGATTGCGACTGTGGCATTCAAAAGTATTGTATATTGACTTTATGCCCTAACGGGAACCCTGCGGGTGATGTGTCGGGTGTTCCAGCACCCGCTTAACTAGTTTCCAAGCTGGATGGCCCTCAAGGGTTCCGAGGGGTCGCCAATGGGCAGCCCAATGGGCCTGTAAATGCAACGCTGGCGGGGTATCGGAGGTTGTGCAATCGCGTTCCCGAGACCTCACCCCAAAGTGAAGCGATGGAACACCTCAGGGTTACTCACTCGGTTTCTCCCGGGCCGAGTGGGATCCATAACGGATTTTGTCTAAAAAAAGGGGGGGGAGCACATGCGACAGAAAAATAAACAATAAACATAGATACAAGTTTCCGCAGGGTTTCCGAAACATCATTATAAAGGATATAGAAAGAATCACGTGATAGCTTGGAGCCCTCGGATCTCACGTGACGCTTTCTATACAAATTGACAGATTTTCCCGTCCCGCCCCGTCCCGTCCCGTCCCGTTCTAGTGTCAGTCATCCTTAAACAGCAGTTAATTAGGAGCCTGGTTTGATTTGAAGCAGCACATATCAAAACCTTGGAATACCAACCCCAACGCTTATGTTTGTCTCCATAGAATAACATTCTAGAAAAACCCATAAGGAAAAAACCCCACTGCTTGTTTTAAAGTACATCAAAACAAAGCACTCAATAAACCCTTCGAAATAGGAAATTATAGTTTCTTTGGCACAATCTTCACCGAAGCAGTAATCAGAGTGGCCAAACAGCCATTAAGCAATTTACTTAATGCCAAGGCAGTTCTTCATTGTTCGCTGTCCACAGATAGTTATTAGAGACTAGTATTTGCCCGCTACTTCGTTTGTGTAGTCGATAAAATTCCATCCCTGTTTTTCAAATTCAAATTCGAAATTAATTTATTTCAGATAACTTGGATCCATAGAGGTACAAACATAAAAAATACAATAGAACTAATAATATATTAAAATAAAAAATTTACAGGTACCTAATAAAACACCACATAACTAATCTATATATATAAAAGAGGTTGTCCTCATCTACGATCATCGCACAGCCGAAACGGCTACGACCAGAAACTTGAAATTTTTACCAAAGCTTCCTTTTAGTACCTAGGCAAGAGATAAGAACGGATTTTTGGAAATTCCACCCCCAAGGGGGTGAAAAGGGGGTTGAAAGTTTATTATTATTCACTTTATTTATTTTTTATCTTAGGTTAGGCTATATAATATGATTATAAAAGTAAAATACAAAAACACATACAAAAACAATACAAAATACATATAAACATATTATAAAAACCTAACCTAGAGTGCCGCCGGCAACGGGGCAGGGCCCAGGCTG
This sequence comes from Lathronympha strigana, assembly GCA_949128165.1. Taxonomy (NCBI): domain Eukaryota; kingdom Metazoa; phylum Arthropoda; class Insecta; order Lepidoptera; family Tortricidae; genus Lathronympha; species Lathronympha strigana. The sequence goes on along the minus strand of OX421907.1, from coordinate 3,679,560 downwards.
CCGGTGGTTAGGGCCGCAGAGAAAGGAACCGCCGGACTATACGCGCTGTGTCCAGGATTACTGCCTTCTGCATCTGACCCTTGATCCATCCACCTAGCGAGAGTCTCTCAAGATGTTGGTCGAGACTCTTCGCTATGAGACCGTTCGCTGAAACGACTATCGGAACAATGATCGTCGAGTCAACATCCCACATGGCGGTTATTTCGTGAGCCAAGTCTAGGTACTTACTGGACTTGTCCTTCTCGGCTTTCACGAGATTCTCGTCATGGGGGATGGTGACGTCGACGAGCACGGCCCGGCGCTGCGATCGATCTACCAGCACGATGTCAGGCTTATTGGCTACAATAGTCCTGTCCGTGATGATAGATCGATCCCAATAGAGCGTGGCACGACCATTTTCGAGAACTGGTGCAGGTGCGTACTTGTAGTACGGCACTTCGTGGTCCACAAGATCGTATTTAAGAGCAAGTTGCTGGTGAATAATTATTATTTAATTAATTATTTCGTTTATTTATCTTCTTTCTTAGGTTAGGATTTTTTACAATATGTATATAAAAATAAAATACAAAACAACATACAAAAAAACAATACAAAACAAATACACATTATAAAAAACCTAACCTAGAGTGCCGCCGGCAACAGGGCAGGGCCCAGGCTGCCGGTGGTTAGGGCCGCAAAGAGAGGAACCTTCGGACTATGCGCGCAGTGTCCAGTATTACCGCCTTCTGCATCTGACCCTTGATCCAACCACAACTTCGTAGCGAGAGCCTCTCGAGATGTTGGTCGAGACTCTTCGCTATAAGACCGTTCGCTGAAACAACTATCGGTACAATGATCGCCGAATCAACCTCCCACATGGCGGTTACCTCGTGCGCCAAGTCTAGGTACTTGCTGGACTTGTCCTTCTCGGCCTTCACGAGGTTGTCGTCATGGGGGATGGTGATGTCGACGAGCATGGCCCGGCGCTGCGATCGATCTATCACGACGATATCAGGTCTATTGGCTAGAATAGTCCTGTCCGTGATGATAGATCGATCCCAATAGAGCGTGGCACGACCATTTTCGAGAACTGGTACAGGTAAGTACTTGTAGTACGCCACTTCGTGGTTCACAAGACCATATTGAAGTGCAAGTTGCTGGTGTATAATTCTGGCTACAAGATTATGTCTGTGCAAGTACTCGCCGTTAGCAAGATGAGAACAACCAGAAATAATATGCCTGAGTGACTCTCCGGGACGGCGGCATGCCCGACAAATGTCGACCGTACCGTCCTTCAGGATATACTTCCGGTAGTTATTCGTCATGATAACTTCGTCTGCAATTGCACAGGCAAAACCCTCGGTTTCTCCGAAAAGGTCCCCGAATCGTAGCCAGTTCACCGACGCGAGCAGCGCTACGTCCGGCCCCGTGAGGGCCCTGTAGAACCGCCCGTGTAGCTCCTTACTCTTCCATATCGTCTTGCGATCCTCGGTGTTTAGTACCACAGGTTTGCGCCAGTTCTCGTTTGCCAAGGAGAGCGGCGTGAGGTTCCTATCTACCTCCACCACATCACGATGCATCCCACTCTCGCTAGTAAGGAAATAATTCCTGAGATTGTACACCTCACGGTTGTGAAGGTTTTTGGCATTTAAAAAGCCGCGGCCTCCACACTTCCGTGGGATGTACAATCTCATAACTGACGAGCGTGGGTGTAGCATACGATGTGTGATGAGCAGTACACGGACCCTCCGATCCAGGGCATCCAGCTCGGTCTGAGTCCACCTTAGTATGCCAAAGGAGTAAGTAAGGAGGGGCATTACCCAGGCGTTGAAGGCGCGCACCTTGTTGCCTCCTGACAAAAGACTGTTAAGTACTTTTGTCAGCCGCCCAAAGAAGCGTTCCTTCACCGCCTGTCTAATGCCCGTATCTTCAATACCCAACGACTGTGACATACCAAGGTATTTGTAAGTTTCTGATTCAGAGATAGATCTGAACGACATTGTCTCAGGAAGTTGTAAATTTGTTGAATTTACTACTTTCCCCCGCTGCACATGCATAACCGCACATTTGTCAACACCAAACTCCATTTTGATGGCACTACTGAAGACTTCGGTGGTTTTCAGTAGCTCCAACAAATCTTGGTCGTTTGGTGCAAATAATTTGAGGTCGTCCATGTACAGAAGGTGAGAAATGACTTCACCCTCTCTCCGAAGCCGGCAGCCTAACCCCGAATCCTTCAGCAGAGTGCTGAGCGGATTCAAAGCTAGGCAGAACCACAAAGGACTCAGACTGTCGCCCTGAAATATTCCTCGCTCGATCCTTATAAAGTCCTGTGGGTCAGGGGGGTCATCTCCACCTCCTGGTTGACGAAGGACTGTGATCCACTGCTTCATACATGCGCTCAGGAAGGATCTCAAAGTTGCATCAACTTTATACAACTCTAAGATCCTTTCCAGCCATGAGTGAGGCACCGAATCATAGGCCTTCTTATAATCAATCCAAGCGGCCGAGAGAGTGCCCTTGCTCCGCCGGACTTGTTGGCAAATGGTCATGTCTATGAGGAGGAGCTCTTTAGTACCACGGCACCCAACCCGACATCCATTTTGAGCAGAGGCCAAGATATTGTTTGCGACAATATGCGCGTTAATTTTTGCTCTCAAAATGGATGTAAGGAGCTTGTATAGTGTAGGCAAGCACGTGATGGGTCTGTAGTTTTTAGCTTCCGTGGTACTACCGGACTTATAGAGCAGGAAGGTTACACCAGTTGTTAAGGAAGGTGATAGGGAGCCGAGCTCAAGGGCTTGTTGAAATTGCGTTGCTAACCGTGAGTGCGAGCATCGAAACCACTTTAACCAGAAGTTGTGCAATCCGTCCGGCCCAGGGCTTTTCCAGTTCTGGGCCGTGCGGATTGCACAACTAACGTCATCGGGACTGATGGTAATAGCCCCCATTGGTTCGATGTTCTCACACTCACGTTCGACAACGCTCATCCACTCTCCCTCCATGTGTCCGACGGGCACTGACCAGATACTACGCCAGAAATCAGACATGGCAGTAGTATCTGGCAGCTGCACATCGGACACACGAGGGTCGGCCTCCTCCCATCTTCGGTATACCTTCCTTTGATCACTCTGGAAGAGACGATTCTGCTGAAATCGGTCCACACGTTTTCTGTAGCGACGAATACGGCTTGCCCATGCATAGATTTTCTGCTTCAGAAAGTCGATGCGCTCTGTGACATTGGCCATGTAGTCGCGGGGCTCAATATCCGTCCCCGCGAACGCCTGGTGCACAAAGCGCATTACTCGGGGGCGATTATTTCCCCCCCTGAAACAGATCAGTTTTGCAATGAGAGTTCTAAATGAGTTGATACGACGCTCGATCCGTACTTGCCATGCAGGGATACCTCCGGCGGTCCTAGGTGCACGTTCAGCGTCCGGAAACTTGACTCGAGCAACACGGCACGCCGCGATAGCCCCGCAGTACAAAATCGAGTGCGTATCATCTAAGTCTTTACTAGTCCGCAGGTATGGCTCTAGTAAAGCATTTAGAGCTCCCATTAACGCTAGATTACGTCTATTCATTGGCAAGCGTGGTAATCGTGGCCTAGAGTCGGGTGTGGAGCGGTATAGCGTAATCGTCTCTTCCAGAGTCCTCCTCAATTGCTCGTTGGCTGTACTACTAACACTCTGATTCGCGAATTCCTCCTCATCGGCACTAGGATCTATCCGCGGCGCCCCCGGTGCCAGGTCGGGTGCGGGCACCGAATCCGGCGACATGGCGGACGGATCCCGCGCCAAGTTGGAGGCCGCGCGAACAGAGAGAGCCTCCAGGCGAAGCCGATCAAGCGTCGAGTCATCCAACCGCTTTTGCCGTTGGATGACTCGAACCTGATCCGATAGTCGCTGCGCAGTCACGTTGATGTTTGGTTCAAGGGCCTGAAACAGAGGAAGCATCCGGACACGATACGCGCATAGATTAGTTTCACCCTCTGTAGCCCCATAGTAGGCGCGCATGACGTTCTCATTCATGGTTTGAGACCATCTCATGCGACGCACTACACCACCGGCAGCGGGAGCCGTGGGCGGGGCAGGATGCCCCGCAGGCCCCAAGCGTGCCGGCAGCGGTGGCCGCCCTCGCCGCGCAGGTGGTCGCGGCGGCGTTGGCGACAGCCCGCGCTCATCGCTGGACCCATCTGTGTCGGGTGCTGTGGCGAACTCATCGCCCGACGACGATGCGGACGGAGAACAGGACGAGGCGGGCGAGGATGTTGGTCGTGCGTTTTGTGTTGCCGCTCTGGTTTGACTCCTAGTAAGCATATATGCTAAAAATTTTCACTCGTTTCCGCTGATTTCGATATCGTTGATCGTAGCTGTCAGAAACGTCAACTCGTACATAATAAATAACCCATCTTCGTGGCATAGAACAGATTAGGTATTTTACTTGCCCACGTGTATAACTAGTCATTGGGTTATCAAAAGGTGTAAAATATGTACAATCTCCAGCAAAAACGTGTATCTAAAATATATTTTAGCAAAATAAATTTACAAAGACGTCTGACATTGTCAGCGGTTTTTTTTTTTTTTTAATTAATTATTATTATTATTATTATTATTATTGATAAGCAGGCAGGCAGTTGTGACAACTGATATTGCCTGTATCCAGTAATCATCGACACAGTTATCATTGTCTAGTTTAATTCATTCAGTATGCTTGTATGGAAATGCTTGGTTGTAAGTTTGTATGGAAATGCATTTTTTTTTTGAGCTAGAGACTTGAAACTTTGTGCAAAGACTCTTTATTATAATTTAAGAAAAGTGTTTTCATAGTTTTTGGAAATTCAACCTATAAGGGGGTAAAAAGGGGGGTGAAAGTTTGTATAGGAATTGAGTTTTGTTTTGAGCTAGAGACTTGAAACTTTGTGTAATAATTTCTTATTACAATTAAAGAAAAGTGTTTTCATAGTTTTGGAAAATTCAACCCCTAAGGGGGTAAAAAGGCTGTTGAAAGTTTGTATTGGAATGGACTTTTTTAGGTAGAGACTTGAAAGTTTGTTTTAAAACTCTTTGTTACAATTAAAGAAAAGTGTTTTCATGGTTTTTGGAAATTCCTCCTCTAAAGGGGTGAAAAAGGGGGTGAAAGTTTGTATAGGAATGGAATTTTGTTTTGAGCTAGAGACTTGAAACTTTGTGTAAAGACTCCTTATTACAATTAAAGAAAAGTGTTTTCATAGTTTTGGAAAATTCAACCCCTTTCTATCCCTTAAAAAAGGGATAGAAAGATTGTATGAGAATGGTATTTATTTTTGAGCTAGAGACTTAAAACTTTGTGTAAGAACTCTGTATTACAATTGAAGAAAAGAGTTTTTATGGTTTTTAGAAATTCCGACTCAAAAGGGGTAAAAAGGGGGTTGAAAGTGTGTATAGGAATGGAATTTTGTTTTGAGCTAGAGACTTGAAACTTGGTGTTAAGACTCTTTATTACACTTAAAGAAAAATGTTTTTACGGTTTTTGGAAATTCTACTCCTAAAGGGGTAAAAACTAAAAAGGGGGTTGAAAGTGTATTTGAGAATGGTTTTTTTTTAGCTAAAGTCTTGAAACTTTGTGTAAAGACTCTTTATTACAATTTAAGAAAAGTGTTTTCATGGTTTTTGGAAATTAAGGGGGTGAAAAGGGGGTTAAATCTATGTATGGAAATGGAGATTCTTTTTGAGCTAGAGGCTTGAATGTTTTTATAAAAACTTTTTATTTAAATCAAAGAAAAGTGTTTTCATAGTTTTGGAAAATTCAACTTCTAAAGAGGTAGAAAGGGGGTTGAATGTTTGTTTGAGAATGGTATTTTTTTTGAGCTAGAGACTTGAAACTTTGTGCAAAGACTGTTCATTATTCAGATATAAAAAAGTTGTTTGCTAAGGGAGTTAAAAGTTTGTATGGAAAAGGAGATTCTTTTTGAGCTAGAGGCTTGAAACTGTGTAAAAAGACTCTTTATTAGAACAAATGAAAAGTGTTTTCATAGTTTTGGAAAATTCTACTCCTAAGGGGATAAAAACGGGGTTGAAAATTGATAAAGCGGGGAAATAAAGATTTTTTTGAGCTAGAGACTTGAAACTTTATGCATCGATTCCTTATTAAAATAAAAGAAAACTGGTTTCATGTTTTTTTGGAAATTCCACCCATAAAGAGGTGAAAAGAGTGTTGAAAGTTTTCTTTTGTATCCATAGACTTCAACTCAACTTTGTTATTCAATTATGTAGGTAATCATTTATGCTATTTAACCGGATGGTTGTCTGTAAGAGACATGTTGCTTTTTAGCGATAATACCGCCTGTTGCCAACATGTACCTAATAAAAAACTTAAACGTTATCAGTAGTATTAATTACTTTTTGCGGAGTGCAATAGAAAATATTTGTATTATATAATTGTGTAGTTTATATCAAGTCACATTTTAAAAAGATAAAACAAGGTATGACTCTGTAGGAATAACCCTATTATACGCGGACGAAGTCGCGGGCGGAAAGCTAGTAAATTAATAAAAACACAACAATAAAATATTATAAAATTTAAAGTAACAATATTAATTAATTTACAAAATACCAATAATTATAGACTAAACCTACTTTTCATACCCTTTTTACCCGCTAAGAGAATATTTGCCTACTAACTTGATATTAGGAGCCAGATCGTCAAATTCGTGTTTTAAATCGGCCAAAATACAAAATTAATTTTGAATGAAGAGTTCGCATTTTGCGAAATTCAGTTCTAAACCAATATTTTTGAAACTACTCTTAATAAGAGACAAGTCAGTATACACGTCGTCTCCCAGAGTCCCATTATCTAGGTACTTACCAGACATTGATTTAAATTATTGGATGAAATTATTTTTTTGATTCACAATCAAGCAATAATCTATTTACCAGAGAACCAAAATAGATGCCACTTAGCATATGCCGATAGCTAAGGTATAAAGTACTAATCATGTCGCTGGTTTTCAGGACCCCATGGGAAAAATGAAGAAACAGATGTGCTGGAGTTGAAATAGTACTTTGTATTACAAGGGATCAAAATGATATATTTCCGGCGAGGGCGTACATTTAACCCCGAATGAAGCGATGGATTCTAAAGTAGAATCCTGAGCGTGATGAGGGATTCAAGCGTTAACGCCCAAAACATAATAATATTGATACCGTGTGACACATACTGCTTTTCACACCAACTAAGAGGAAATAAACAACGTAAAAATGTGTAAGTCCTTAAACAGAAAAATGCCAGTTTGATCTCTCCCAGCAGGGAAGAAAAGTGCCACTTTGATCCCTCCTAGCTTGAACAGAAAAACCCTTTTATCAATATGTGGTGCGAAAAATACCTTGTTTCCTTTTGAAATACGCAGAGCCGCGAGTGAACGTCAAACGAGTAGGTATATGTTTAGTATGTAAACGGCCGGATTATTCTTATGCCTATTGACATGAACAACATCCCGTGTGTACTACTCCATCATACATATGTAATCAATACGTATTTAATATTGTCTTCTATTACCGCGATTAGTATTAATTGATAAATCAAACACTTTAAAACCTGAATTAATTAACAGTATTAACACCCAATAAATAAGAAGTAATTAAATTTATAAGTCTTAGTATTCGTAAATTTTTCAGTTTTGATTGTAGAATGTAGGCAGTTCCGACAATGTATCATCACTAGCTTTATAAGCCCCTCTGAGCATTGTAGATAGACCTACCTTTGTTTTTTTTTAATAATAATGTAGGCAGGTACTTAAGTAGTTGGCACAAGTAACTTACGGTGTTTTTGCCCCCTCTTTAATCGGGCATTTTTCATTGAAAATAAATTAAAATATGTGATAATTCTTATTTCAATGTGTCTGCGTTAACTATGTTTATAACTATTACAAATTTCAAATCAGTAACTTAAGTAGTTCTCGAGATATTTAACGATGTGACAGACAGACAGACAGACGGACAGACGGACAGACCGACAGACAGATAGACAGACAGACAGACAGACAGACACACAGACAGACAGACATACAGACCGACAGATCGAGACTCAAAGAGATGGCTCTTTAGCGAATAGCAATAAAACCGCCTGTTGTTTACATTTGCTTTTATTCTTTTGTAATATTAATATGCGTCCGTATGCGTGCGTATGAACGAGTGATCTATATAATATGTGAATATATCCGAAGTCGATAAAATATTATATTGACAACTCAAAAGTGCCACGAAAGTTCAGGCAGGATGAGGCACGCTTCATCACTATCATCACTAGAACGGGCCGGGACGTGACCGGGACGGGACGATCTGTCAGTTTCTATAGAAAACGTCACGTGACCCCCGAGGGCTCCAAGACCGGACGTGATTCTTTCTATAGAAATTGACAGATCGTCCCGTCCCGTTCTTATGTGTCATCCTTAATAGCCTATTCACACCTACTTTAGATATCACGTCCATATTTATCAGGAATACCTTGTATGGAAGTAAATTCCATTCCTTACCAGTTTGCATTAGAAATGAGGAGGCAAATCGCTTCTTGAAAATCAATCGTATGTTAACTACGTGGATGCCATCGCTCTCTACGCCTCCCACTTATTCCACAGTTAGAAGTGTGACAATTGCGGCCATGGGCTACGGGCGCCGCTTGCTATTAGGCAGGCTGTGTGCTTGTTTGCAACAAGCATGATATTTATAAAAATTATAAATAAAAATATCATTATTTTACAAATATAATAAATATTAAATAATAATAATAATAATTGTCACAAAAGGTACGACAAATGTCACGATATTGCGGCACGGCACTGCTATCATGTCAAAAACCACCGAAAATTCATTAAAAACTATTGTTTACGAGACAGTTGTCATAAAATCTTCATGAAATTACCTACTTATGATAACTCTGTTTAAAATATCAATGTGGTGGCAAATAAGCACGTAGCCCGTCTGGCTGTGGATCACCTTAATTTCGCGAAACGTGTGGTTGATGTTATGGCAACCGAAGAGCTGGTGGCTTCCTCACATAACGTATCAGCATTGCGATACAACGAGGAAATGTTCCCAGCATCCTAGGTACAATGCCTCAAGGACCTATTTTAGCTTTAAGTTAGGAAGAGGTAGGTAGGTAGTAGGTAAGTTACACTTACTGTATATATTTTGAAAATAAATGTTTTACCCTGATGCTTAAACGTTTATGCATTTATGCAGTTAGCACGTAAGTATCACGGCCGACTATTTTTGGTTTAAGTTACCACAGTATGCATTTTATCGTTAATCACCGATAACCACCTGCATCATTCAATCAATTCGGCATCATTAGTAATAGGATATCATTCCAAAAGCATCCGGGAAAAATGCATTTAACTGTGCGGTCAAAGATTTTAACTGCCATATTTTTATCGTTAGGGAAACGCTCAGTACGCTTACCATGATTTCTTTCTACGTAGTCTATAACGGCTGCGCGATTCATAAGTGTTTCCATCTCGGTCTCATCAGTTAAGAACGAGCAAGATGCAAATACTATCGAATCGCATAAGGTCATGGTAAGTCTGACATGCTGGAAAACGAGAGTTGAGAAGAATGTAGAATATGAAGGCAGCCGGAACAGTAACCTGCAGCTCAAACTCTAGGGAAATGGTCTGAACGAATGCGAGAAGTGCTCGATAGCCCGCCTATATCCGGCCGGGCGTCCCTACACTACATCTACATCTATATCTACAAGTCTGACAAGGGTAATGGTAGACCTGGGTAGATCAGAGGGGTACTACATATAGACAGACGCGTCCGCAGACGTCGGCAGGCGTGTCCGCGGATGTCGACGGATGTGTGGGCAGGATGGTGGAACTCATGCCAAATCCTTTTGATCTATGTTACAAAACCGATAATTAAGGACTTGACCAAAAATAGACGGATTCATCGGCCGATGGCCACCCGGGGATGTGTGGACGGGGAAAGTTAATCTGAAGTAGGTATTTGACTCTCATAGAGTTTCCTAGATTTTGATAGCATATACGGTGAAGGTGTTAAGTAATAACGTGGTTGATTCTGTCTGATATTGTTGTATCTACGATGACTGATGACACTTAACCAGCTACGTCTATTTTTTATGGTTGGAATCACCATTGTTATATCCTGTGACAGAAAACACTTACCCCATATTACATTATCAAATATATTTGATCATAGATCTATATGCCTCCCTTTTTCCTCAACGTAAAGAGAAAGGATGGCATATTATCTATGGCCAGGGTTATGATCATATACGGTATTGTCTAATATGGGCCTTACCCACTATTTGACAACAGATGTCAAAAGTCATCAAATGTCAGTAATGTTTACAAAGAGAACTAAAGCGAAGTCCATATAAAATCTGTGATTTGAATTAAATACGAAATCCTTATAAAGTTTCGCGTGTTAATGTAAGGTCCTGGAAGAAGATCAGGGATGTAATTGCCGTATCATCATGCTGGGCCAGCGCCAATCCTCTGCCACGACACATGGTATTGTAATTCTGTCAACTACATTATAATTTTATTGATTTTACAAAATCGCGTAAAACTTTAAAAACTAACCACCGACGTTTCGAGGGCGACATTGCCTCCGTGAACCCGGAGAAAGATCCACAAGTTTTACGCGTTCAAGCCCCCATTTTCATCATCATCATCATCATTTCAGCCTGTAAGCGTCCACTGCTGAACATAGACCTCTCTAATTGAACTCCAGCGCGACCGGTCTACAGCCACCTGCATCCAAAGAGAACCAGCAATCCTCACCAAGTCGTCAGTCCATCTCGTAGGTGGTCGTCCCACATTGCGCTTGCTAGTACGTGGTCTCCATTGAAGGACTTTTTTGCCCCATCGGCCATCCGATCTTCGCGCAATGTGGCCGGCCCATTGCCACTTCAGCTTGCTAATCCTACGGGCTATGTCAGCGACTTTGGTCCTTCTACAGATCTCCTCATTTCTGACTCGATCTCGCAGAGAAAAACCAAGCATAGCCCTTTCCATACCTCGCTGAAAAATACCTTTTGTTAAGCACCATGTCTCAGAGCCGCCCAGTGGCCCTAGCACAAGAGTGTCGCGACAGTATCTCGCGGTCGAGAAAGACAACTGTCACTGTCTAATCCGAACAGTTAGAAAGTGACAGGTGTCTTTCTCGACCGCGAGATACTGTCGCGACACTCTTGTGCTAGGGCCACTGAGCTCCCCTTTTAATAAAATTTTAATGTGTGATCGTCGTGAGTTGGAATAAGTGTACTGTATCCTAATTTTTAATTCACAACTGCTTGACTTTTTCGTAATTTTGTCAGTTTTTTTTTTCTTATATCGTAGAACGTTGGTAGCGTAGCGGTAAGGCGTATGAATTTTAAACCGAAGTTTGCAGGTTCACCTTGGCTCGTACCCATGATTTTATCGGATCTTATGTACGAAATATCATTTATATAGCAATCGCTTTTTAGTAAAGGAAAACATTACCAAGAAGCCGAACTAATCCAGATGCCTAGATGCCATAGATAGAAAAAAAAAACAGTACAATTCACCGTATTCAACAATAATAGAAACGCTAACTCGGGTTTCTTTTAGTACTTACGTCAAACCCGGGTTTTTCTCATACAAAAAAACCCGAGGTGCATTCACTAAACTCCAACTAATATTGCAATGTAAGATTGAAATTAATGATTAATCAATCACAAATACAATGTATGGCAGTTACGTGTCAGTGACATGCCGGCCGTAACCGACTCCAAAAACGGGGAGTAATGGTTTCAACGCCTAACGGGCTTGACCTCAATGTTACAAGGCCAGGGATCAGCTGGTAAATTCAATTATATTTGGATAAAGCTGTTATAAAATATGATAACTTGGACAGGCTGTGCGTTCTTTTAATGAAAAAGGTACAAACGAGCAGACGAGCCACCTGATGGGAAGCGGTCATCGCCGCCCATGCACATTAGCAACATCGGAAGTGCCACTCATGCATTGTTGACATTTGAGCCTCAAAGCCCTGAAAACTCGTTTCTTGAAGAACCCCATATGATATCGTAAAGGGAACACCTCAGGAGTCAGGTCGTCCCATATTTTGCACATTCTGGGTGCATTTTGAGGTTTCGTAAATTATACAGTGGTAAATCGGATAGGTATAAACCGTTCGTATTTGAGAACCCTGTTACATTCTGCATCTGACCATATTACTGAGCTCATGTTATTGTGATATTTCTGCTCCAATCCTTGTAAAATGACGACTTTGGAACCAACATGCTTTTACCCATTTTTATATCCAATTTTTTTATGTGTTTTAATAAGTATTGGGTTTTTAGGGTTCCGTACCTCAAAAGGAACAAACGGAACTCTTATAAGTACATCACTTTGTTGCAAGTTAAAATTAATACCACGTACACAAGTCTGCGGTCCCTTAAAGGTGTAAAAAAACCAAACTTCTAAGTCAACGCGATCAAAAGATACGGCCGGTTATGTCGCATTTCCCATACATTTGCAATGGTAATCAAAATGTATAGGGTACTTCCCGTTGACCTAGAATCACGAAATTTGGCAAAAAGCTTGTAGCACAAGTACATGAACAAATGTGGTTTTAGGTTTATGGCAAATTTCGACTCCATATTTGCTATTAGTCTTACCACGCGATGGAAACTCCGATGCTTGTAACTGGCAATTCTCACTAAAGTACGAAAGTATTGGCACCTACGTATTACGTATTGTACAATACTGTCTAAAGGACAACTTTTATTTGGATTAATTTCGTTCACTCCAATACTAAATACGACTCCAAAGTCACGTACACTTTATAAAACCAGTAAAACAGGAATCTTTCGTTCTACTAAATCGTTCTAAATTATTTGGAATGCAAAACCGCAGTTAATTGTCAATTGCCAATGCAGCCCTAATTAAAATGGAGGCAAAAACTAATGTGACATTTCCACTAGTCTTTCTACATATCGAGACAATATCTCACCAGACTTTAATAGCTAATTTGAACTCTTTCCTCAATGCGGAAGGTTGAATTTCGCTTGGCGATTTTAGCGGGAATTTGCGTTTGAGCATAGTTTTTGTGCGTGAGAAAAGCTTATTGTTTGATATAGTTACTAATCAAAATATGAGTTAATTACCTATTGGTTTGTGTCGTTTCCCGTTCTTGGTCATGGTGCAATGTAATGTACTGGGAGTATTTCAAATGCGGTAAAAACGAACTGTACATGCTGCATTGCATATGCCCTTAGTGCAGAAATAATTTTACACATATATGCGAGTAATTGTATCTACTATTTAAAAATAACTGCCGTTCTCAAATTAAATTTTAACGGTGCCTTCAAATTATTTTCCCACTGCGAGATTTTTTTTCATTTTACTATGTCAGTCCGTATTATTTGCTTCTAAATTGTATTTTGATTTTGAGAAACCGGAATGTTTTATAGTCAGCTCTGTGTCTTAATTAATCTCATTTTTCATAAAAAAATGACGATAAATATATTATGCAAGGCTAAATATTGAAACGACAGTTTTTTAACCCTTTATAACGCATAAGCATCTACGGGTGATATAATAAAACTATTAATGTTCTAGGTTGGTTTTTTATTGTTTTTCACAAAATCAAAAAAATAAAATAAAAAAAAACACGGTGGTAAAAATATTCCCTGTGCCCGCGTGGCTTTTCTACGCCTCAAGTCAGTACATGATTGAAATAGAAATGTTTTTTATTTGTGCCATTTTTCCGAGTCCGTAAAATTCTCGTTTTATTAATCTTCAGGAATCATCATAAACATTAACCGGTGATATTGTTCTTGGTGCTGAGGTCTGCTGAGGAGCAGATAAACTGGGCAATACTTCAAGCATTGTGGCTCACCTAGGACGATCACGTTGGGACGACTCGGGTGTCGGGCTAGGTAGAAAATCAGCTGGTGATCTGGAAAGCTCACTTACGAAAACTATTGGGCTTCTAGGTAGATCAGGTGATGGTGCCACAATGCCAGCATTAGGCTCGTCAGTTTTCCAAGATTTTTTGTAGTTTTGCGGTTACGCGGCCAAATATTTTTTCCAATCCGTAAACTATTTCTAAATCGGTTAGTACTTTTCTACTTTTACTCATTTTCGTAATATTCTGTAATAAAAAAAAATGCAAATCATGCTCACACCGCAGGCGAAGGGAACCACAAAAATGTATCCACACGGGCAGAGGGAATATATTTACCACCACAACAGATGCGTATAAAAAAAAAGATCCAAATCCAAAATCAAAAATTTCACTGAATGCAAGTACATTACACATTAGAAAATAAGAATAATAAAAACTTACCTTTTAGAAGTGGCGAATTTTGAAGATGCATAAATACATCATGACACTCACATCACAATACCTGTATTACGTACCTAAATATGTTAGGGCGAACTTACAACTATTCCCTACAAAATATGCCTATAGTGCACGCATTGCAGAGAAAAATAAAAATATGTTAGCAAAAGCATGTTGCCGACTTGCCAAATCCGAGAAAATTATATCTATTGCAGCAAGTCTATGATGGTCGGGTTTTTATCGTTTACCGACGTTGCTGTCACTTTCTAACAAGTATGTATGTGCGAAAGTGACGCATAGCGTGATAAGCGATAAAATGGCAACCATGCTAACCCGCCAGGTCCAGGTATTTATAATAAACTACCCGACAATTTAAAAAATATTAAAGATGACACGGTATTTAACACGAAATTAAAAAAATGGCTAACAAAAGAAGCATTTTATGACATGCTAGAATATGATAATTATTTAATTAAATTGAATGCAAATCCTAATATTTATGCCTAATCTTAAATTTTAATTTTATATAATGTGTTATTTTAATCTTTAATTGTAATTTACATGATTTATTTGACATTATTATTTCATTTTAAATTTATTTTGACATGTAAAATTGTATAATTTTATGAATAAATGAATATGAATATGAATATGAATATTTAACAGCAGGTACCGAAATCACTTATTTTCAAACTTGCAACCGTCACAGACTAGAAAAATAATCGTCGACCGTAGTTAAGTCATAGATGAAAAATGTTAATAACTTATTCACCAACAATATTGCCATAGGAAATAATCAGATTTCTTACTACGTTTTCAAAAAAATAACGATAAGGTATGGTGGGAAAAATATTCCCGCTGCCTTATAAAGGGTTAATTGTTTTATCCACACACTTATTGTTATTACTCTAAAATGCGTTCGGAAATGACCAGCATTGCTACAACCAGCATCCAGTGTGCTTACCATGAGTTGTATGTAACCATATTCGGTAGCGACTTCGGCATTAGAAAGTATATCCATCTGCGAGACGGACATACTTTCGAATGCCGCAGTCGCTTTCAAATACGGTTACGTACAGCTCATGGTAAGCACATAACATAACATAGCACACAGATCGCCGAAGCGGCGCCCACGAACTAGTAGGTACTATAATGTAAATAACCGGATTAATTTGAACACTGTAATGAGTTTCAAATTTGGAACAACTTTCCAACAAACACAATTTAAGTTCTAGAATCCTTAGATATCATAGACTGTTGTTGATACTAACGGTTTTTTGATACTGGCTGGTGCCCGTGACTTCGTCTGCGCAATATCTTAATAAATTGTAGCCTAATGTGTTATTCTGATGTATATTATTAAGCTATATATTGTAAAGTTTCAATAAAATCCATTCAGTAGTTTTTACGTTAAAGAGTAACAAACATCCAAACAAACTTTAGCGTTTATAAATAATATTAGAAGGATGATTTTATTTATATAAATAGTACGATGTTTGAACTCGAAAGATAAATTAAGCTCTATTTTCTAGAAAGAAAATCAAATTCCCTAAATGACTAATCATACCAGAGAAATTAGTCTCATTATAATAAATGGATATTAATTGTTTAGTTTTAATTAATTTTAAAATTCTTATTCAAGAGTCGTTAAAGCTACCTAATCGTTCAGTGCGCGATTGGCGGCCATTGCAAATTTGGAGTCGGTGGCGGGCTGACAATGCGCAGGAGCACCATTTGTCAATAGTGACTTTAAGTGACATAGTGATAAATGACAAATCGTTTGCGCTTTAAAAATAACTGTTTTTTTTAAATTGAGGTTAAGTTTGTAATCGTAGTGAGTATAATTGTATTTTTAAATACCAAATACCTGTAGGAGGCACCCATTTTCTTTAGTTGGTAAGTGAACAATTTTTACGCATTATGATACTGATATCTAGGGATCGGTTACTGGTATTTCCTGCACACAAAAATACCGTTATAAGTATTATTAGTTTTTTTCGTTCTTTAGTACATTTTAAGGGAGCAACTTAATAATATTGTTTGTTTGTTAACTAAATAAAAGGTTTATTCCCACATAAAGAGTATTTAATAAATAAAATACAAGGTCATTCCAAAGTTTTTCAAAAATACC
Source organism: Lathronympha strigana (assembly GCA_949128165.1). Lineage (NCBI taxonomy): Eukaryota > Metazoa > Arthropoda > Insecta > Lepidoptera > Tortricidae > Lathronympha > Lathronympha strigana. The sequence continues at coordinate 3,663,135 of OX421907.1, read as the reverse complement.
GATAGGGAGACTAGGGCTTGTTTTAATGGGGAATTGGGGATAGGCATTAACAAGCCTATAACCCTTTACACCCGACTTAAAACAATCATGAGTGTTGATTTTGAAAAAATATTTAGCGTTTGTTAACCCTTTGACCGCCGTTGTCACCTATACTAGACAACGATAGTACGATACACTAACGCCGTCGTCTTGTATACAAGACAAAGTTTCAACCGCTTACTAAATGGTAAAATAATAGAATTTAAAAATTATTTTGTACTCATGTCAACTTGTTGACCCTTTGTTTTTTCATACATTTACTTTTTAAGCAGCTATATGAATCCATTGTTTCATAATAAAGGATTTAAAAAATATGCTTAAAATTTCTACATTTTTCCGTGTCACTGTCGCCGTTGGCATGTATAAAAGACAGCTAGGGATGGGAAAGTTCAATCGATGTGCAAGTTTTTAAAATGAATATGTTTTCACGAATCTGGTTTTATTTAAGCGTTCAAACATTTAATTGCCAATTATTGTCATTGTTGGTAGTTACCAACTCGTAGTAAGTACGTAAATGTCGAAAAAAAAGTCATAATAATGGATAAAGTTTAGGCAGCTTCTTCAGTAAATTGACCATTGCGGTTTATTTGCCGAATAAATTATTGACCGCAGTGACAGCGGTTATATATATATATATATATATATAGCCGATATATACAGTATGTATCACAACGAAGAGCAAACCTTAAAACTGGTTGACGGGGAACTCGAGTACAATGTAATGACGTGCATTTCACGTGCCTAAATACATGTTTTATGGCATAAAATTACTAAATGAATTACTCGAAGACCATATTTTTGCAGTCGGTTTATGGTTTTTGTAACATCCTATAGGGTTTGTTTACGTTTTTGATTTTTGACAGTGCATGCGTATTGCGTACTGTTGATATGTAGCTAGGGGCAACTAATCAACATTAACGTTGTTATGTCAATGCACATGCGCTTTGAGTTCAGAAGGCCTACCACGAACCACGAACGAAGTTTCACCTCTCTGTCGCACTTGAGTGAGAAATCACAAGTGCGAAAGGGAGGTATACTTTCGTTCGCGGTTCGTGGTAGGCGCTCTGTTTATAAGTAACCTAGGTAATTATTTTAATAATGGCTGCAGTCATAGGCAACGCGCAAGCGCTTTGTTAACTATTTGTTTGTAACTAGGTAAAAATCCAAACTTCAACAAGGTTTGACGCCTGTCTGTCAGTTGGTAATTTAAGAAATGTCATTTATAAGATTATAAACAAATAATGCAGGGGAGGTGCAAAACAATAAGAATAAATGTATATTTTTATACCTCACGTAAAACCTGTCGTATTTTTGATGAATTAGGTAAGTACCATGCTCATATTTATGATCTAAACATTAACGGGTTTCTTTTTTTGCCTTTCGTTCTGATACATACTGTATATATATATATTATTAAATCCACCTGTTAGTTTTCTCCGAAAACCCTCCGGTAAGTAAGTATGTAAATTTATCGAGACACGATGCGCGTCCCTAATCTTATGGTTTATAAAGCTTACGTACCGACAAGCGCTTATGCCGTTGACTCAGACGCTATTATTACTTAACTCGCGCGTAAACAGTATTTGTCAGTCTGAACTAAAGACGAGCCATGCGCGCCGTTGACATGTATAGAAGACTACTCGTACAGACTAGTGCGGTGATATTACTTCATGATTCGATAATGTTTAGTTGTTGTTTTTCATGATAAAGTCCTTTATTTTCAACATTTTCTTGTATAGTAAATCTGTTCAGTTTAGAAATTTTGAGAGAAATCTAAGTTTGGAAATAAAAAAAGCCAAATTGAGAAGAATTCCACCTTTAATTATGAATATCGATATCACTATTTGCAATCCCTAAACTTTTTATTAGTTGTTTACTTAAAATTTGCTCTGGCGTGTGAGTGAGCGTCTTGGCGGACAGGGTCCGGCGGCCAAAAGGTTAAACGGCTTTTGCGAACCCAACCGATGTCGATAGATCGTGCGGCCATGCTAGAATGAGACAATACATACACAAGCCTCATGTGTACGCGTCAGGACTCGTCAGTCTCGTTGACGTGGCGTGGGAGATGGCTGTGTTCTTTGAACGTAGGACTTACTTTTTTTTTTTCTTATTACCATTAAATATCTTCGTAATTTATTATCGGATCGTAAAGAGTACTTGTTTATGTGTCATGTTTTTATTATTTTGCATTAATTTGAATGAAACACATGTATGCTCTTAGTTTTTGAATTTTAACTATAACGATTGTGCGATTTCGGTCGCATCGCCTATAACTGAACTCTCACGATCATGCGATTTCGGTTGCGTTCTGTGATGTTGGTTTAATAGGAATTACTTATTTCTGTACATGTTTGGCTTACTAACTGGGATGATTATCCTATTTTAGGGGCTCCTTTAACCGATAAAGTAATAAAAGATCTGCTCACAAATGGAAATCTGTCAGAAATTGAAGGTTTTGGTGACAATTAATTGGAATGTTTGCCTAACTTTTTCGATAACCGATGACTTGCTCTCAGATGAAGAAATTTCTGCTATTAATGAAGTCAGGCCATGGTCGCGTTTTCCCTTGAGTTCACCACAATCATCTTTTCCGCAACCAGCGACTTTACCACGAGGGACACTATCGCCGCTCCCTATTTTTCCGTTACAAGTCGGAGCTGAAATACGCCGAGGTCGAGGTAGGCCCGTATCTATACCAAGAAATGCACGAAGAAATGCAAGAGGTAGATCTGTCCGTACTCGGGGAACTATACGCAGTGGAAGATCCGTATCAGCACCCGCACCTCGACATAGAACATGGAAGCGAGCTCTGTTTACGGATAAGAGTAAGACACACAATTACACCTCACTACCGGTGAGACCGGTCCGCTCTCCAGTAGAGTACTTTCATGCATACATTAACAACGACTTTGTGAATCGCTAGATGTAGGAACCTTTATTACATACGACGAACAGGCGTAGAATTAAAATCGACCGCATTTGAAATCTGCATGCTCTTTTCAATTCATCTAGTTATGGGTTGCATTCCTTACCCAAGATCGCCTATGTACTGGAGAGCTGGTACTAAATTGTCGTTAGTGTGCGACGTTATGACAAGAGACAGTTGATTCGGATTTCCCTCAGGAAAATGAGAAAAACAGTCCCTGCCTGATTACGATCTCATTTAATTTAACTAATTTAGATACTACATTTCTTAACTAAGCTTGAAATTACTGAATTTTCTTATTAAAACTAATTATATTGATGATTTGCCTAAGAATTTGCTGTGATTTAGTGCCTTTAATTATGAATAAATAAAAAATACTTAGTTTCCTTTAAAAAACCGTGTTTCATTTATTTAAATACGTTTTTTTTTTTTCAAAATGTGACATTTAAGCACAATCAAATCATGACCCTCATGAACGTGCGAGTTACATATTATTCCTGAGCCACATGAACGTGAGGGTCTTATTGTGGAAGACCAGCTCAGTCAGGATTTTTTTTGTATTTTTTCCCAGACTCTTTATGAACTTAGAATATAGGTACGCAATGTCGGTCGAAGCTGTTGAAGTTTTTTTCTCTCGGGTGTAAAGGGATAACTACTAAACTATACATGCTACAGAAACGACCACAAGTATATGAATTAAGGTCATGTTCGTCTACAAGTAAAAACGCACCAGTTGGCAACTGACCGCCAGGTTTTATAGTTATGAGATGAGACCAGCACTTAAAAACTATTTCTGCACTTAGTAATAAAATATGCGTTTAAAAGCAGTTCTTTTTTTAATTATAACAGAGTGTAATAATATATGTAATAAGTAAACCGTAGTTATTTTTATACGAAAACTACCTTAGGGCTAGTTTTAACCCACAGAGGCGGTAACAATTTTATTAACAATACTTATAACTTAGTTAGTACCAATGGGAGCTAACGTATTGCCGCTCGGCAGGCGGCGCCACTCATGCGTGGATCCTGTGTCAGTATGAAACAATTGTCAAAGTGACGTTTGAAATGTTCCCGCAGGACCCACGTTCCACTAGTGCCCCTAGCGGAAAATCGACTCGCAGTAATCCTAATTAGTATACCTATTAGAATATAAAATCAAACTGAATGCCTGTATATTATTATTTGTAATACAAACAATACAATACAATACAAATACTCTTTATTGCACACCTCAATAGAAATAGGTTCAGAAATACAACAGACAAAAAAAGAGGTAAACAACAGGCGGTCTTATCGCTAAAAAGCGAACAAAAAATAATATTAATTATAATATTATGTGTTAATATTATTTGAAAACCAAAAATAACTTTGCAATGGGCATTTTGAATCGATTTGATTTAATTAACAAAAAGTGGTGGGTATAATTTGTGTTTTCTAGGATTCAAAGCAATTATTTATTTGAAAAACTGTTTCTTAAAATGAGAATGTTTTTTTTTTTAATCATAAAAATATGTTTTTTTATAAAATAATACTGTTTATTTTTGCTCCGCCCTTTGATAATATTTACCTCGCAGACGGGGCATAAATTAAGCCATTGCTTATTTTTTACGATAGTGAAAAACTAATAAATTTTCTATATAAAACCACAAAAAGAACAATACATAACATGCTCGTTCTTAGTAAGAACGAGCATGCACTTGAAAGTTGCGTCAAAACACAGTGTATAATAATTATTATCCTCGAGTATGTATTTTGTAAGAACTTCTTACAAAATACATACTCGAGGATAATAATTATTATACACTGTGTTTTGACGCAACTTTCAAGTATTTATGTTTTATATTGACCTTGACCGAAGATCCATTTAAATAGCTAAAATCTTTCGTTCATTATCGTATAGTTAGTTACAAATAGACGTACCTCTACGTAGTAAAGTGAAGTACTTGCCCAGCAAGTACATTTGCCTTTCTCCAAAATGCGTGTTTGACATTGAACATGGATTTTTGCAATAGGCACCTATTACCACATAGGTATTAGATGTAGTTGACCAAGCAAGCGTGAAGCACGAGCAAATTCCATAGAGTCCAACTATGCTAAATTTCTTAGATTTTTATAGCACAGACTCTAAGTGTTAAGTAAACGTATAATTTCGTAGAAGTTCATATGCTTGGAAGAGATAACGTGTTTTGACTCTAGCTTCTGATGTTACAGAACAAAATGTTGATCTACATTCCTAACTAAAGTATTTAGCTGTTACTAATGCAGGTCAGAGCACCGCGATAAAAAGATGGAATTTAGATCTGCACGGGTGGTTCAACGGCGCGAGATATCTCGCGGTCGAGAAAGTCACCTGTCAGAATCTAACTATTCAGATTAGTTCTCTCTCGACGCCGACATAAGCCGGATAAAGTTTCCATGATTAGCAGATCCGGCGGATAAGCTCGAACGGCTGGCTATTATAAGTCGCGTCCCTTTATGTGTTAATGCATAGAACGACGTGGGCGAACAAACGATGGCGAAGCGATTCGGTGCGGCGCGGAAAAACCAAATCGTTGATTTGTGTGCTTAACATGAGTTGCACGCAACTGTATTCGATAGCGACTGTGGCGCTCGAAAGTACCTATGTCCGTCTCGCTCCTAAAATTACTCTGGCAGGAGCAAGACGGACATATCCCCGAACGCCGCAGTCGCTACCTATCGAAAACAACTCATGGTAAACACGCGGCCTTTTAGGTCGAGTACTAGCGAACGACGCGATAGCAAAGCGGCGCGTTGCGATGATATTTCGATGCGATGTCCCACGGCTAGCCGCTTCACAATGTCATAAATGTCAAGAAACAAACCGTGGATACCTACGAAAGTGTCCTAGGTGCGCCGCGTTGCGCCGCTTCCCCGCGTATAACCCAGGACACATCCATATATATCAAACATTTGTTTATTTCGCGCCGGATCGCACCGCGTCGTCATCACTTTCGCTCGCCCAGGTAATCTGTAAATAACCGGAAAACGTTGTATTTTTTCAAAAATGTTATGTATCCCATATGTACCGGGTGTTCTTGAGCATTTGCTTTAACTTTTGCATTTTTACTCACATGGCTTGGCAATTAAAGTAACAGAATGGTATACTTAGTTAGTTTTAATAAATTCGTTAATTTTTTTTTTTTCTCATACGAAATAATTACATGTTGCATCAACCGCTGATGTAAAACGGGCATTAGAATTAACGTTACTAAGTAAGTGACAACTATGACATATCACTGTCATGTCGAATACACATACTCCGTTTACACACTTACAAATACCATATGAGATAAAATGAAATAAGTAGTTATTTTCTAAATGGAGCTAATTAGAATACCAGTGTCTTTGAGAAATTAACTTATTTAAAGCTAAAGAACGCAATCTTGAAATTAAAGCAATTGCTCAAAAACATGTTGTATAAATCATACTGAGAAATTTTTACAAAAAAAAAGTCTCCCATACAAAATGTGAAGATCACACAACCAAAATGTATGAAACAGTCAACATCTTTTTCGCGAAATCGGGTTTGGTCCCATAGTAATATTTGCTAAGTACGAGTATGACTTATAGATATGTGGTGTCTTAGGTATTAAGTGGCTGGTGTTTCCCTGTATTTAATATGGAATTAATTGTGTTTCAGGGGTGGCCAATCCTCCATTCAACATGTCTATCATAGACTCCTACAAACGGTTTATGGAGAGAAATAGTGGTAAGTTTTATATTTTTATTTTTAACTCTCCTTAGCCTAGTCAGTAGTGAAGTGAGACTACAAAGCTGGAGGTTTGAATGAATTTGTATTTGTGGCGTTTTCAGGCTAAAGGTACCGCATTGTCGGTTGTTGATAAGGTTGATTTCAAAGTGATTATTTATGACAGTAGACTTATCGATAACCGACAATGTGGTACCTTTAGCCTGAAAACGCCACGTTTATCTATATAAGTAGGTATGTATATCGTCCTCTAGTGCCCATCGTACAAGCTTTACTTAGTTTGAGGCTAGGTCGATCTGTGTGAGATTGTCCTCAAATATATATTTATATATCCGTTCACAATTTTTACCTAGTATCTTTGTGGAGTGCAGACTTTAATCTCCATAAAATTATGCAGATAGAAGACCCGTTGCTCTGGCCGATGCTCAGCTGCCCGTTGCCTCTTGTTACCGCCTTGTTACCAGGATACCAGGTTGGATGAAATAAAACTCATAGTAAGTTTTAAGCGCGCCGTATAAGCAGAGGCGCGGGAGTTGTTGTAGAGTGACTTGTAGAACTGACTTTAAGAGCAAAGGGGGCCCTTATTTATTTGCTCCCCGCGTCTACCAAATAGGTGGGTGGACGATACTAGGCGGCGCATGTATATTCAAACAGTAAGCTTACGACTAGTACATTAAAAATGGGGAGGAATATGGTTTATTTATTAGGAACATTATTTATCATTTTAGAAGTAATGAACACTTTGTCAACATGACATAAACAATAGTACGATCGCTTGGTGGGATCGGTGTATGACATATATGACCAATCTCTCTTTTGGGACTGGGTTAATAATGAGTACATCAATATATGCATATATGGACCAATCTCTCTTATGGGATTGGTCGAGTGTAAAATAATCGAACACAACATATTTATAAAACTGATTAACTTAATTATATATATAAACTTAACCTAAAGCTATTCGCGACAATCTCCCCCACGTGCGTCAGCACAGTTATCAAATATGTGAAGCGTGGCGGGTTAAGTTTGGAGACTGGGCGGCGAACATCTCCTGCGGCGTGCGTACCATGGCTACTCTTATATGGCCATCCGGGCCGGGAAAGAGTTGTGCGGTTTCGCCTCTAGACCATGTACCTCGTGGCATTGAATTATGGAATATGTTTTCGCCGGCATGAATCGGTGTCGCGTTCTGCGTTGCGCTGGACCTCGGTGGCAGTCCCGGGTGAAATTGTGTATTCCAGCGCCGCCAGAATATGTTAGCTCTCGCTCGCTCCGTTTCGTAAGAGGGCGGCGACACGGTTTCGTTTGTGCTAGTCTCAAGCGGTGTCATGCGTGACCGGCCGTTAAAAATATGAGTAGGCATCTTTGCCTTGGCATCTGGGTCGACACTCGCTGAGGTTGGAGGGTTCGAGTTAAGTAATCTCTCGACCTCTTGCAACAAAGAATGTATTTGTTTTTGGCGAGCTCGTTCTGATGAATAGGGATCAGACGGCTCTGCAACTTGGTTGGCGTCCGGAACTGGGGGCGGACAGCGACGAGACCTCTTCTTCGAAGGCGTCATCGTGTGGCCAACTCGTGCGTGACTCTTCTTATGCAATCTGGCGTCTACTTCCTCAGCGACGACTACCACTTCGGCCGTGACACTACTAGCCCTAAATTGTTCGGGACGGCGGTTTGGGTTACGACGCGGACGCGCACGATTGATATTTGCAAAGTTTATATTATTAGGTGAGTCACGAGGCGCGAGTATTTTATTTACGTCGCGCGCGCTCTGCTTCACTCGACACCGGTCGGGAGCGGTAGCGCTGTCTTGTGTTGACGTTGTTTTGCCGTTGCGGCGGCGGCGTCGGCGGCGATTATTGCGCGGTTTGGGGAGATTACTTCGCTCCCCCGGTGGGGTCTCGCGGGGACCAGGGAGCGAATGTAAACTCTCCCGATCGGGGTCCGCGCGCGGCGACCTACCGGCAACTATTGGCGCACTCGGACGCGTGAAATTGACCGCTCCGAATTTGGCGGTTTTAGGGCGAACGTTGCTCATGAGCGGTACGTTCGGCTTGTGCGCAAGTCGTAAAACGTTTACATTGTTCGGCGCCTCGTTGGCGTCCGAAGAGACGACTGCGCTTCGACCGTGCAATAGTTTGTGATGTCCCGCCTCGCATTGGTTGATACCGCACGGTACGTACCTACACTTTTCATCTCTGCGATGCGGGTGCAGACATTTGTAACAAAGTCTGGATTCTCTCACGATTTCCCAACGCTCGGCTACGTCAGCCGCTAAAAAAGGTTTACACGAGCTCGGCTCGTGCCCGGACGTGCCGTCGCAAATTGGGCAACTAGAGGGGGGTGGAGAATCTGCTAGCTGTTTTGGCCTAGTGCCTGAGGACGCTGAGCTCCTATTTTTTGTTTGAGCCACGAAGAGGCGCGTATTGCTCTTGCGTTCGTGGCTGTCTACCCTAACCTGCGGTGTTTCCCTATAGCATGAATCTTCCGACCCCGTGCTCTCGTCCCGATATGACGTGCGGGAGCGAGAGTCATCGCGCGAGTGAGAGGGGTGCTCGCGTGGTCTAGACCTGCTTTCTTTTTCACGAGAGAACGCGTGTACCGAGGTTTTAAGTTTATGTAACTGAGGGCGATTTGTTCGTTTAGCGGCAAAACTAATGTCGTTAAGGAATTTTGACATTACGACAAGATCCGGCGCGTCCAGAGTGGCTTGACGGACTTTCGACCACTCGTACCTCACGATAAGATTCATTTTATCAACGATTCTATTTACTAACTCTGGGGCGTACAAATACCTATCTTGACCCAGAGATCTTATCGTGGCTACGGCGTTTGCCACGTGAGCGGCGAAAGTCACTATATTACTGTTGTCCTCAGCCAGTCTGGACATGCGTTTCACATTGTGTAGCTCCGTTAATATTATTTCGTCCGGATCCCCGAAATGCCTCTCTAAGGCATCCATTATTTCGTACGGGTCCTGGACGGTGAACATTATAGATTTTACGGCGGTACGCGCTTCGCCTTTGAGCGCGCGCCTAATCCTACTAACGTTGTTCACTGAGCTAAACAAAGGCGCGGTATCTGTAAATTCTGCCTTGAACGCGATCCATTCGGTTATATTACCGTCGAATGGAGGCAACTCCGGCGCGGGCCGGTGTATTATGGGGGCATACTGCGTAGGGACTTCTAGCGGGGGCGGCAACTGCGAGCGGTAGGTTGGCTCTTTACGGTGCGTGATACTATTTTTTGGCGGGAAAATGGTTTTACGCGTCTCTTTCGGTGTTGCTTTCTGAGACTGTTGTTCTACCCAACTTCTCACACGGTGGACGCTGTGAACAGAATCGGAATCGTTGCTACCCCTGCCAGATCGCGCCCCAATTCTGGCGGCCTGCAGGTTCAATTTGGCAGCTTCCGTCTGTTCTCGCGCCACGGCGAGAGCGGCTTTACGAACCTCGAGTTCAGCTAACAACACTTCGAGAGATTTATCACTACGCGGCGGCACTTCGCGGTCGCGTTCGCGGCGAGCACTGTTATCGCGGCGGACACTGATTTTATCGCGGTTATCACTTTCTTCGCGGCGTAACGACGCGTGTTTTAGGGTGCTCGGTGCACTCCTAACTACCGTACAATCTAACCCGTCGTCCTTGTCCGAAGGAGCTCGCGTTTCGCTATTCGACCGCGAATCGTGCGTTTCACTATCACGGCCGTCGTTGTAGTCGTCGCCGGTGCCCTTGCTCCATTTTTCTGATGAGCTCTTCGCAGCGGCGTCTTCCTTCTGCTTGCGGGACCGCAAGTTCTTGCCTCCTTTGTCGGACATCTTCGTTTTGGACGCACGTGGGGTTCCCTACCTACCTAAAATCCTAACCACAGACGCCACTTAGTGCAACGTCTGTGCCCTAAATCCCTATTGGACTCACTTTTCAGCGTAGATCCTTCGGTGCACTGTGTCTCCCGCAAAGGCTAAGTGCAGTGCCAGAGCGTTTGACGGCAGTGTGATGACGTCAACCCTGTGACGTATGCAACGAAAGTTGCCAGGTCAACAGACGTGGAGTGAACTCAACACGAATGGACCGTCCAGCGGGGCTGGTAACAAGAGGCAGCACCAGGCAGAGCTATGTGTCATGCGAGGGCTCTTCCGCTAAAGCGGGCGGGCGTGAGCCGTCCAGCGGAGCTGGTAACAAGAGGCAGCACCAAGCAGAGCTATGTGTCATGCGAGGGCTCTTCCGCTAAAGCGGGCGGGCGCGTCAAGTTTTGCAACAAACTGAGCACCGTAGAAAAACGAAGATTCTGAGAGGACTATAGCGTCACACTCAGCGCGTACTTGTTTCTTTCTTGAAATCTGAGAGGACTGTAGCGTCACAATCAGCGCGTTCGTTTTTCTTTCTTCTTTGGGCCAGGTTCTTCTTATCCGGCTCTTGAAGGACCACTGTGGAGTGCAGACTTTAATCTCCATAAAATTATGCAGATAGAAGACCCGTTGCTCTGGCCGATGCTCAGCTGCCCGTTGCCTCTTGTTACCGCCTTGTTACCAGGATACCAGGTTGGATGAAATAAAACTCATAGTAAGTTTTAAGCGCGCCGTATAAGCAGAGGCGCGGGAGTTGTTGTAGAGTGACTTGTAGAACTGACTTTAAGACTGACTGATGGCTAAACGACACCCCGTTGGTGATGGGGATGTGTTTTGTCGTGTTCGCACATTGGCTTTGACGACTGTGTCGGGTTCTCGTCCCATGTCAATGGGTACGGTCGAATTTTGCCGTCTATTTTAGTTTCGGCTATGCGGCAAACGGTGCACCGCAGCGGGCCTCATTAGCCCGGCTACGGCGTGTTCTGCTAATATCCCTCTTGCTTGGAACAGCTAGTGGCGCACCGCAGCGGGCCCCCCGGGCCCGGCTACGGCGTGTTCAGCTTGCGTCTGGTGGTCATCCGAGTTGTGGCTGGTGTAGTAGGGACCGGGGTAGTGCCCGGGTCCACCGCTCCGGCGGTCGGATGTAGTGTGGCGCGATGTCTTGTAGATGTGTGTGAGCGGAGTTGTCCGCTCGATCGAACATCATCCTTGAGAGTCGCTCGATGAACTCTGCTAGGCCGCGCCACTTCAGGTTGTCGGCGATGGTGGAGTTGCGCATGGTCCGTGGTGGTTTGACGATGGTGCGCAGTGCTTGGGTCTCTTGCCTCCTCAGCTTCTCCTTGTTTGTTCTGGAACAGTAAGTATACCAAGCTGAGGCGGCGTATGTCAGACGGGAACGAACGTAGGTTTTGTAAATCCCTAGTTTCGTTCGCAGTGGTAGCTTACTTGTGAAAATTGGTCGCAGCTTGTTGCGAGCGATGGCGGCTTTGCGGACCGTTATGGTCGTTTGCTGCTCCATGGTGAGTCTCCTGTCTATGGTTACCCCCAGGTATTTCACTGTGGGTGTCCATCTCAGCTGCTGCCCTAGAAGAGTTGGGGGGGTGGGAAGTTTTCTTTTGTTACCCATCATAATGGCTTGCGTTTTGTCCACGTTGACTGCGAGCCTCCATTTGGTGAGCCAGTCAGGGAGGGCGTCGAGCGTCGGTTGGATCTTCTTGACTGCATGCTTTAGATTGATGGATGATGTGTAGTAAGCGGCGTCATCTGCGAATAAGGCTAGGTGTGCTGCACCAACGACTGGGATGTCGCTGGTGTAGCGCGCGTAGCAAGCGGGAGAAAGGCAGCTCCCTTGCGGGACGCCTGCCATGATCGGTCGGTCCTGTGAGAGCATGCCTTCCACTTGGACGTGGAAGCGTCGCTCGGTCAGGAATGATGCTATCACTTTCACGATGCGTCTGGGTGCTGTGGACAAAGAAAGCTTGTATACGAGACCTTCGTGCCATACTCGATCGAAGGCCTTTTCCATGTCGAGAAAAACGGCTACTGTGTTTTCCTTCTTGTTGATGCATGCGCCCATGTGGTGTAGTACTCGGGTGAGCTGCAGTGTAGAGGAGTGCTCTGCTCTGAAGCCGAATTGCTCGGACCTGGGAGAGACATGCGGCTGGAGGTGTACAAGTAGCAACCTCTCAAATACTTTTGAGAGGTTGTTGAGCAGCGTGATGGGCCGGTGGTTTTCTGGTCTCGCTCTGTCCTTACCAGGTTTGGGGAGGAGGATGACTCGTCCCGTCTTCCAGATGGTCGGGAAGTGTCCCGATCGTAGGATCCCGTTAAACAGGCGAGCCACTGCCGATAGGGAGTTTAGTGGCAGATGGCGGAGCGCCATGTTTGGGATCTCGTCGGGACCCGGTGCCTTTTTAGGGTTGCAGTGGAGCTTGATCGTCCGTCGGACCTGTGAGGGGGAGAAGAAAAGCGGGTCTTCATGCGGCTGGACTGGCACGCTGAGGTAGTCTCGAACGTGCTGTAAGACATCTGTTGTGTGCTGCGGATCTGAAATTGGATGCGGCCTGAATTGTTGCTCAAGGCTGAGGGAGAAGATTTCCGCTCGGTCCTTGGCTCCGTACCTGTTGACTCCGTTGGCATTCTTTAGCGGATGTATTGGAGGGTGGTCGGTGCTCAGCTGCCTGCATAACCTATGGACAGAGGGGCAATCGTCGGTGATGCTCTCGATGTGAGCCTCCCAGCTCTCGGCGCGGTGCTCGTTGAGTTTTACCCTGAGTATGCGCTCAAGGCGGTTGCACTCGGCTTTGACCGTGTGAACCCTGAGCACTCGCCACTGCCTTCTATACCAGCGTAGTTTCGCTAGTATAGCTTGCAGGTGGGGTGGGAGTGGTTTGCGTCTATCTGTGAAAGGAATGGTGTATGCTGACGATTTGAGCGCGTTCTTGATGTCTTTTGTGATTTTCTCTGCTGCTGCGTCGACTTCTGCTGCGGTTGTGACGGGACCTGTGCGGGGTGTATTTACCAGGGCTTCTGAGAATGTTTCCCAGTTGTAGCGGTGGGTGGGTCCTCTGGCTCGGGCAGTCGTAGGCTGGTCTGCGATGGTCAGCAACACCGCTTGATGGTCGGACTGCAAATCGTAAAATACCTCGTGTCGCATGAGCGCGTTAACTCCGCGGGAGATCGCGAAGTCAATTGTGGTCCCCCTGGCAGTCCTGGGGTTGGAATCGGAGTAGTGCGTTGGTTGGTAGGGCCCCGCCACGTTGAGGTCGTAGTCCTGCACGATCTGGTAGATGCGGCGACCTGGTTGGGAATTAAGAGAAGAGTTCCAGGCTGCGTGCTCGGCGTTGAAGTCACCGGCCAGGATGGTCGGTATCGGTGAGTCCACTAGTAGTCTGCGGATGTCGTGGCGGACGTCGTCGTTTCTGATGTCTCCGTTGGGTCTGTAAATGGCGAATAGTCTCAGGTCTTGCCCGGAAAGCTTTATATCTACCCCAAGTGCTGAGAATGCTGCTGGTTGCTGTTGTAAGTCCACCTGTTGGTGGATGATGGTCCTCTTGATGATGATGGCGAGACCTCTCCACACCGTCCCTAGATTCGGATTCGTCTGATCTAAACGATAGACAATGTACCCTCCGAGTCTGAGGGATTTTGACGGTGACAGTCGTGTCTCGCTGATGAGCATGATGTCGACATCTTGGCTGTGGAGGAAACAGCGGAGTTCGTTGGTCTTGCCGTTGAGCGTCTGCGCGTTCCAATATACAACTCTTAAATCTTTCTCTGTAAAGCCTTTTAGAGTCGAGTGGCTGCGAGTAACTGACGTTACTGCTGTAGAGGTTTGGGTGGACTTACCCTGATTTTGGCAGGGTTTGCCGCTGCTGCTCTGCTAGCGCTGCGGCCACTGCAGCGCTAACTGCTGTGGGCAGTAGGGCGTTGAGCTTGGCGTCCAATGTTTTGCACATTGCTGCTTCGATGGCGGCGAGGAGAGCGCTGGAAGGTACCTCATTTGTTGCGGGCGCCGTCTCTGCTGCTGCGGGCTCGGTGCTGGTTGGTGGCGTCCTCTGCTTTGCCTGGCGACTCTGCTGCTGTAGCTTCCTTTGGGCTGCTGACCTGGGTTTTGGCTGGTTTGCGGGTGCCATGAGGGAACCTGTGGAGGCCTCTACAACTAGGTTCGGTTTGACCGATGCTCTCGTGGTAGGTCCTCGTCTGTTTGCTCGTCGGTTGTAGTGGGTGTGGGCGCCCGAGCGCCAGCGTCTGAGCTCGTCTAGGTAGACTGGGCACTGACGATGGTTTGCCGGGTGGTCACCCCAGCATAGTCCGCAGGTTGGTGGCTCGTCCTTGGGGCGCTGGCACTGTGAGGAAGGGTGCCTTTCGGCGCAACTTACGCAGACTGTGTTGCGTTCGCAGCCGATGGATGAGTGGTTGAACCCCTGGCATTTGTGGCATTGCGGGGGTCCCGGTTTGCCACGCCAGGCCTCGACGGAGATTTTTTCCGTGACGTTCATCAGGGTCGTGATCTCCATGAAGCCCTTGTTGTCTCTGGCGGGCCCGTCTAGCCGTACGTAGAAGATGCTACCGCCGTTTCGTCGACCTGGGGAAATAAGCTTGGCGTGCTCTACCTTGTAGCCTTTGGCGGCGCAGGCCTCGATGACTTTAAGAGCAAAGGGGGCCCTTATTTATTTGCTCCCCGCGTCTACCAAATAGGTGGGTGGACGATACTAGGCGGCGCATGTATATTCAAACAGTAAGCTTACGACTAGTACATTAAAAATGGGGAGGAATATGGTTTATTTATTAGGAACATTATTTATCATTTTAGTAGTAATGAACACTTTGTCAACATGACATAAACAATAGTACGATCGCTTGGTGGGATCGGTGTATGACATATATGACCAATCTCTCTTTTGGGACTGGGTTAATAATGAGTACATCAATATATGCATATATGGACCAATCTCTCTTATGGGATTGGTCGAGTGTAAAATAATCGAACACAACATATTTATAAAACTGATTAACTTAATTATATATATAAACTTAACCTAAAGCTATTCGCGACAATCTTCTTCCCCGATATCGGCGTCTAAGTCGTTAAAAATGTTTTATCCTATTTTCTCCCACTCTGCCACTTTAAATTAGTAGATTTGTTAACCAAGGAAAGAAAGGCATCCATTTCAGTCAAGGTGTACATTTGAAAAAGAAAACGCCCTAGGACGGAAAAGTATTGTTTTCCAACCGTATCATAGGTTAACAATGCCCCACTTTCAGAGCATGAGATATGAAATGGTAGATTGTGTTACTAGCTTACAAGAGTTACAAGGGATCAAAATGATATATTTTGGGCGAGGGCGTACATTGAATTCCGAATAAAGTTATGGATTCTAAAGTAGAATCCTGAAGGCCTAGTATAAAAATTGTACGACATTAACTCCTCGACCGCGTTAGCGTATCGGGAGTTCAAATTATGTTTGCCGTTTATTTAAATCATCCGGCAGCTTTCATATTTTGACCCCTCGATACGCTAACGCGGTCGAGGAGTTAATATCGTACAACTTTTATACTAGGCCTTCTGAGCGTAATGAGGGATTCAAGCGTTAACGCCCAAGACGTTAATAATTTTGACCCGTGTGTAAGTGTGACATATATGTATACCAACTAAAGGGAAATAAACAAAACCGAAAATAGCATCATACCAGCACCACGATGCCTCAAGTTAATGCCCGAAAACGTAAACATGTGTAGTCCATGAACAGATAAGTGCCACTTTCATAGGGATCAAAGTGTTAGGTTAGGTAGCTTGAACAGAAAAAAAAACATTTTATAAATAGGCGATGTGAAAAATTTATCCTCAGTGAATTTTACAAAATTAAAGGTTACTAGATAGGTACCAACCTACCACAGGCTACTTTTAACGGGGAAGTGGTATATTGTGATTGTGACCAGTTGTGGTCAGTGACTTTACTAAGGCTTTTTATTTATTTCGAAAAAGCGAATACTTTAAATACATTTAAAATGAAATCTTGGCTTTAAAATTATACAGTCAACCAATGGGAGCTACCGTATTGTCGCTCACCAGACGGCGCCACTCATGCATGGGTCCTGTGTCAATATGAGAGAATTGTCAAAGTGACGTTTGAAATGTTCCCGCAGGACCCACGTTCCACTAGCGCGCGGCGAATGAACTCGCGGTAATCCTCATCGGAGCCCTAGGCCACTGTAGGACTATGTCATAGTGACGCTATGAATCAGATTGTAAGAAATCTCTTACTGCTTGTCATTTTGACATGGTTCTAGGGTAGCCTAGGGTTCCAATTGGTTGACTGTACTTCATATGTTTTGATTAGTCATCTTTAGTCAGAAGTTAATTTGCCAAAAATCCGGTTGGTGTTTATTTTACGCTTAAATACTATTTGCTTGTCATGTAATATTTGCCAATATTGATTGAGATCTAATGGGCTTACGTGAGATCATAATTTATGCCCATTCCAGCTGCTGGTTGGTCAACCTATTGATATAATGTGTTTAACTTTTGTTATTATAGTTAGTTATTAGGTACATTTGAAATGTAAAAAATATTTTTTTTTAATCAATAAACGACACGTTGTCGCCACCCCTCTACGCGCCATTTTCGCTACAAAGCGGAAAATGCATGTTATTGGCTACGGCGTAGCGCCACGAACAATCTTTAGCGGTGAATCTGTTAAGAGATTGACAACAGTTAAATTATCGCACAATGTCTATTTGTATCGGAGTAAACGAAATCGCACTATCATCGGCCTGTTTTCAGAAGGAAAAAACAAGAAAACTATTAAAATAAACAAAACCGTGGACTATTTGTGAAATATAACTCGTCTAAGTTTTAGACATAAGTAAATTGTATTTGTGATTTTAATTGCAAACGCGTAAGTCAAAAAAAAAAGACAGAACCGTTTAATAATGAATTAAAGACCAATCTCTGCAATTATTTTCTATCGCGCCGATTTCGCTAAATTAAAAATCGGCTCCGTCCAGGATCTTTGAAATATGATAAATTTTAACATAAATAATATTGTTGCAGTATTAAAATAAAAATACTTAGTTTTTCTTAAAATACTGCTCAAAAAACATGAATTATGTCGTCAGCGCCGGCCGGCCATTTTGATTTGAGCACTCGTCGCCATTTTGGATCTGCATAGTGGTATGTTCGCCGGGCATCTGCCGGACAAATCTACCAAAAGCCGGCCATATACGTTCGGGCAATCCATCACCGGCAGACAATTCTTCCATACATTGATTGGCAGATTCGGCGGGCCCGAACGTATAATGGCCGACTAAAGTAATACTCGTACCTTTCACTAAAAACAATGACATTGCGCATAAATTACCAAAACACCGACAAAAGCGTTGCGGTCAACACCAATCGCTAATCATCAAGTCCACTGACATTTATTCATAATGACATAATTATAATGGCCCTTGGAAATAAATTAGGCTCCGTTATGCGATAAATTGACATCATCATTAAAGCGTCGTTAGCAAAATGGCGCCGGATTGCGAATCAATAAAATTGGGTAATACCCATCAGCTATGTCGTGACTATAAAAGACTTACTAGTTGTAGTGTGTGTATAAATGTAAAAGATAAGATAGTATGAATGTAAAAGATAAGAAAAATTAAACGTTGTAAAAACAAAGCGTTGCAAAGCAAACAGAGCGTTTTACACAAAAGATTCCGATGGGTCGAAGTGTATCCGCTTGGGCCCCCTGACACCATATAAGATAAGATAAACAGAGTGGTGGCCCAGCGGTTAAGGTTCAATCCTGCCGGGTCGTACCAATACGTTTTTCGGAACTTATGTACTATTTAAATATACTCTGGTATTTACCAATCGCTTCTCAGTGAAGGAAAACAGTCGGAACCATGCTGCATTTTATTATGCCCCATGACTTTAGCTTTGCTTACTGACACCACTGACGCTACGCCTGTACATATATTAATTCCATAAAATTACATAATTTGAAAAACCAGTTATACCTATCAGCTAAGACATGTGTAGAATGCTTTATTACCAAGGAATAAGAGCTATTTCCGAATAAATATGGAAAATATGTGCTACCTGCTGATGTAGTTAGTTTATGCACTTTATCGCGTAATGATTCCTTAACGATTCTACTATTTGAACGTGACCAGTTTGAAGATGCTTATGATAAAGATCATAAATAAATACCTTGATCTTATGAATCAGACCTACCGCAGTGTTATGGTGTATAAAAAACCGGCTGAATGCAAGTGGGAATCACCTACCTTGGGTTCCGCACAAAGGATGCTCCCGCCACACCCATACCTCTTAACGCGATTTAGGTTTAGGACCTAAACTGAGTTTCTGAAATACGAAAAAAGTATCAATCAGAAACTTAAATTAAACTTAAGTTAAATAAGAAATGTGAATTGTAACAGCCGGAGACATTACGAAAGCATTTTTGTCTAAAAACGGAAATCTTCGCTAACGCTCGGTTAATATTTTCGACTCCACGTCAAACACAAAAGATGGACGCATACGACATTATCACTATAGGCACTGGAGACTTGATCACTTTCTTTTACTATATTTTCATATACAAAAGAAAAAGTGATTAGTTCAGAGATCAATCAATTTATTTACCCACAATGATTACCAGTTTTAAGTTTTCTTGATCGTAAAATAGACATAGAAATTAAAAACTTACGATAGATCGTAAAATTTGTAAACCGTTTTGAGGTTTGGCTTGACTGGTTAAGGTAGTAAACCTTAATTAGTTACAAGGCTTGTAAAACCAATGGATATATAGTCAACTCTTCGGTAAGGCAATGGGTTCTTGGGTAGCCTTAAGGGGATACCCACCGAGATATCATATATAGATACACCTCTAAAAATAGCATCTTATAATTACTTCAAACTTTATTCATCTCTGAGATAATTTTCAAAAATCTGGTTTTGTGCCCATAACTTTTGTCTTAATTAGCTTAAAATAAAATCTCCGACAATTTTTTTGAAACGCACTTCACACGCCCGTTGTTTTTTAATACGACGACGCCCTGGCAGACAGCCCAATAGACGTATCGATGCGACAAACTTTCACCTGAAGGTACTGTAAACGGCATCGTCGATACCTAACGAATAAGTCAGGGTTTAAAATGTAGGCCAGTGGTCCAGCAGACCCGGTAGCGACCCTTCTACTGTTGAGAGGTACCTACTCCTTTTCTATTGCATTTTATGTTAAAAGTCATTACTACATGTCCACAAGCTGTTAACTATTGGCCACAGGAAAGACAAAGTGTGTGTTCAGCTGAACTGTAGAGCCAAGTTTTCCTGTGGTAAATAGTTACCAGCTTATAGACGTGTAGATAGTCATGATTTTTATCAAACAAGTCAATATAAGAGCAAGCAACCTTTCAATGTGTATAAGGGTCCAAAAAAAAAATTTAAAAGTCCACCGTTTTTATATGATATTTCGGTTATAAGTTCCGAAAACCCCATTTGAACCCGCAACTTTGGGATTGAAAGTCGCACGCCTTACCGCTGGGCCACTATCGCTTAAACTACTACTACTGCGGCCTTTATGTGGCCTTGGTACATAAAAGTTCATTCTAAATAAAATTAGAATGAATTTTCATGTACCAAGGCCACATAAAATTATGATACAAATCTTGCATGCGGTAGCAATGTTTGAAATGCATCCGCACCTGTCATCACGCATTTTGGGTACCAGACCGTTACGTGTAGTTCGTATATAAAGGCGTGCGCGCGCGTCGGTCAAGGCCGATCATTGCGCAAGAGTCGAGTGCGCGGAGACGGGAGAATAACGATGCGCGAGCTTTGTGCGTACTATGAGTTGCATTCGATTGCGACTGCGGCATTCGACAGTATGTCCGTCTCACTCCTGCCAGAATAGTGGTAGGAACGAGACGGACATACTTTCGAATGCCGCAGTCGCAATCGAAAACAACTCATGGTACGCACACTTATTAAGAGTGCACAATCGCGATCCGTCTGGAGCGATTTCGCACCCTGCGTCACTGCCCCTTTACAAAAAAGAGCAGGATAGATTTAATTGCAGGAGCACGCATAAAATTAAAACACGTGAGGCACAAGTAGCCAGGCGCCTCAAAATAACCACATAAGCGATGATGACAGCTAAACTACATGTTTTAAAGATAAATGTAAGAACTAATTTGGACTTAACTATTTAACTAAGAATAATTTTTATAAACTTAACAGTGTCGACGTTTTGACCAAAAACATGTGTAAAAAGGGACTATACACTATAATTTTTTTTTTATGGGACAAGCTTTGGCAATTGTGGCCTCTTAAACCCGCGACGGAAATAGCGTTATTCGGATTTAGTTAAGCATCAAGTAGAAATCAGTAAAATTTAAAATAAAAATCGGTAGTAATACCAACAAATGTCATTGTATTTATTTTATTAATTGATAAGGTTCATTTTTTAATGAAAATTTATGGCATTAGCGCCTTATCGGCAAGCGAGAAGAATATTAAAGCGTACTCGTGCGTGTGTGTGTAGTGGTTGTATACCTAACTACATCAACTACACGACCATATTATAATATTATAATAATATGCATAAATCAACAATACGGACACTGGACAGTGATTCAGTGAAGTTACCACAATGAAATTTAATCGTTGTAATTATCTTAACGCTTGCGTATAATATAATAATATGTGCATCCTAAACGGTCAGAATATAAATAAACATCATATGATGTTTATTCATAAATAAATAATTATCAATATCAATCTCATACAAATCAACCTAGTCCTACAGTACGATCAATAAGGCTTGTGTTGTGAGTACTAGACGATGATATAGATATGTAATAGATAGATATATAAAAACACTTAAATACTTAGGATACATCCATAACTCCGGCACAAGTATTCGTGATAAACACAAAAATTAATGCCCTGACGAGGATTCGATCCCGGGACATTCAGTTTCGTAAGCAGGGTCACCACGAACTAGGCTAGGTACGCGTGAACATGCAATTAGATCTATCCCGCTCTCTTTTGCTCGAGCATGCGAACTCTAAATACATTAAATTGATACAAGACAAAGGAAAGTTGCGAATCAAGCAGTAAAAAAAACTGTGATTATGGACCCATAATAGTGTTATTTAAAATAGCACAAAAGTTTTGTTTAGGGTTTTTTAGTCAAAAAATTTTAATGTCAAAGATCCGCTTTTTCTGTGGACGTTTAGAAAAGAAAGAAATTTCACGTAATTTCAGAATTGTATTGAACATAGGCCTACAATATATTGAATAGTCATTGCTCTCAAACATTTTCTACTATGTGGCAACTCAAGCTACAATGATATCATCGGGAAATTTTCTGAACTCTGTTAACACATACTCTCTCTCTCTCTCTTTTAAATCGGTCCCTCATGACTGAGGATCGTGATCACGAGGTGATTTTGTCGTGATGATCTGTCTCCATCGGTCCGGGTCCATCGCAGCCCTCACCGCAGTGGAATGTGCATGAAGAGGTTGCTTCTTTGACTTGGTCAGACCGTATGGTTGGTGAACGGCCTCGGGGTCTCTTGCCTCCCACTACCAGGTTTTCAAGGCTCTCGTCTCCTCTAACAGTACACAATCAATTACTATTTGTACATAGTTACATGTCCACTTCACTGTTTCCTTTTATTGCCCTAAAGACACCTCACCAATCACCATCTTCCCTCAGTACCAGGGAACTGGTTGAAACCTTAAAACCGAAATAAAATCTATTCGAAATAAGAATAAACCAATACGATATGTTAATAATCCAATGTTGCAAAACAAACAGTACTCACGATGCACTCATCATTTTTCTATTTAAATTTATTCACGCTCGCCTTGTGTACCAGTACTTTAAGTTTTTGCTTCAACATTCTTCCGAAAGGCAATTGTGAAACTGCGTTGGCATTGCACCGAATCATCCATTAGATGTCTTAAAGATAATAGTCATTATGAAGATTGCTCAGGTTTCGTTGTTTACACTGTCCTGAGCAGTTTAATTAATTTTTGTGTTGTCTTTTGTTGTAATAACATCAAAATTTGTTGGCGTGGCAAGGTCGCCAATTATTAAATTAGCTTTCACTGTGTTGTAATGGTAGATTGTATGGTATAACTAATATTGTTAGGTTCTTTTATGTGTAATGTTCATTATATTCTGTGTACAATAGAAACCAGTTTTCTCTATAAAAACATTGGTTTCTCTATAATACTTATTTCGTACTTTTCTATCGGTTTCATGCATTTGGCCCCATTACACTTTAGATACTGGGGTCACATGAGGTTGAATGCCACACAAAAAATACAACCTATTTCTTCATATAATTTACAACTTATCTGATTAACTCAACGGGGTAGTTTGACTCAAGGAAGTGACGGACCCCGTAATATTTGTACCACATACCACATATTATCGCTTCTTTATATTGTTCTATTTATTTTATTCGATGTGATAGCCGATAACGTATACATATAGTTTATACCTATATTCAAACCACGTTATTTCTTCTGAACTTTCAAACTTTAAAGTGTTATTTTAAACGTCAAGGTTCTACGAAATTATGTATAATTTAATACAAATATTTATTCAGTAAAACATCCTTTTGTACAATATCCTTAAAACTAGGATTCTACTCCGTGAATAGGCAAGCTTAAAGAATAGACAATGTTTGATGAACTTTGATGTTTTGATGAAAACAGTTTATACAATTTAACTTAGATTACTAGATTATAATAATCTTGAGTGTGCGTGTGTGTGTGTATGTGTGTGTGTTGTGTATCAACAAATAGTATTAAATATTATAACGTTACTATATTATGTTACTATGTTAAATATTATGACTTTTACTTAACATTTTCACTGTCTGTGCTATTAAAATCTAGGAAAATTAGCATAGACGGACTCTATCTACTCATAGTGGTTGCCTTTGTCATATATACTGAAGTATGTCACTCCCAATCCCAAACTTATGTATTAGAAAATGACGACGCGTCGCAAGGTCACTTCAAAATTTGATTGCAAGGCCGAGGTAGGGCTCTTATGAATAGATAAGCCAATAAGTATGTATATTTAACTTGCGTTTTGTTATGCAAATTGACATTTTGACTGTGCAGGCTAATTGGCTGCGAAGCGAAAGTACTAAAGTAATAGTACTATAAGTAACAGTACTAAAGTATAGAAGCTTCTCCTCCCTACATTTGACGTTTAGCTTGTCAAGCTTGAAAATGTCAAGAGGACATTAACATTAGGGTTGTCACCATGCTGGCAAGTGGGTATGGTGGTACAACAATTTGTATCAGTATATAGTATAAAACAAAGCCTTACACTTTTATGGCAATTAAAAATCTGTAATCTTCTGTTTTTACAGATCCTCGTACAGAAGAATGGACGCTAATGTCAGGCCCCGGACCTCTCCTGACCATCCTGGCTACGTATATATACTTCTGCACGTCCGTAGGCCCTCGGTACATGAGGGACCGCAAGCCCTACGACCTCAAGAATACCATAGTTGTGTACAACGTGTCGCAAGTGCTGATGTCCATATTCCTGGTGTATGAGGTTAGTGACCATATATAGTTTGGCGAACCAAATTCAGCAGTACTTACTTGGCTCAGTGATCCAAAAAGAATCTTGGCCAAGAAAAACAAAAGCACGCCACCTGTCCCAATCCAGCGCAGTTTCCTGCCATAAATTGGCATGAAGCTGACGTAGATCCAGCGGTACCTGGGACGCCCAACCGGTCGACGTCCCCAATTCATCAGTAAAGTGCCAGTATTGTCTTCTGTTACCGCGATTATAAATATTATTATCAATTGAAATTAAACTCTTTAAAATGGATTATTTATTCGCGTTTATTAACACCATGACCCTACGTTTTGAGCCCTTTACATCATTTTATTGTTATTATTTAACCCTGAGATAATGAGTGCTGTATAGGGCTCGAAACGTGAGAGCCTGGTGTTTATAAACACGATGAATCCGTTTAAAAGTGTTTCATTTCAATGAGTAACAGTAGAAAAAAATATCTTTGTCCAATTTGTCCATCCCTCCATCCCAAAAAGAGAGTACAATTCTCCCGCACGAATTAAAAGCGGGCTAAATTAGGTATAATTATGAGGTATATCTTACTAACATCGTTGGCCCCATGCATATCACTTATATAATCTTTTTTTATTTCCAGGGTTTAGTTTCTGGGTGGTGGAATGACTACAACTTTTCTTGCCAGCCAGTGGATTATTCCGATTCACCCAAGGCAAAACGGGTAAGTAAGATTACTCCCTCCGAAAGAAAAGGGGTCTTATTTTAATGAAAATACAAGGTTACTGTTGTATTTTATCTTACTATTATTTTTTTGTAATTACTTTTGGTATATAGCTCATATGAAATATGAATTCAATAGCTACGTCCAACTAAGTATATAGTTT
This sequence comes from Lathronympha strigana, assembly GCA_949128165.1. Taxonomy (NCBI): domain Eukaryota; kingdom Metazoa; phylum Arthropoda; class Insecta; order Lepidoptera; family Tortricidae; genus Lathronympha; species Lathronympha strigana. The sequence continues at coordinate 3,638,135 of OX421907.1, read as the reverse complement.
ACGAGAAAAATATTTACTTAAAAAAATTTAATGAACATATCACAATAAAATAGAATCATAATATTTTTATGATTTACAAACAAATATATAAATAAACTACAAAACGTAAGAGTGTAGCGCCATCTAACGCCTCTGTTAAAACCTTTCAAATTAACAGCGTACCCAAGTCAATAGATAAGCTAACTAGTTTGTCTATAAAACAAAGTCGCACGACTTGTTCCACAGATGGCAGCAGCGGTATGGTGGTACTTCATGGCAAAGATCATCGAGCTGTTGGACACCGTTTTCTTCGTGCTTAGGAAGAAAAATCGGCAAATCTCCTTCTTGCATCTGTATCATCACTTCATGATGCCTATTTGCGCCTGGATTGGAGTAAAATTCTTGCCAGGTAAATAGCGTTCAGTTTTCAACCATCCTCACCTCAACCATTTTGCAGGCATTTTATGGGGTTTAAAGTCCTTCATTAAAAAAAAACGAATAGCGTTTTACTTTTATTGTCAATATTAGGTATAGAGTACGCGATAGCTTAGAACTCTCCTATAACTTTATACTATATTTATATACCCATATTCCTAGAACTTTTAACGAGCAAAGTAACACGAACAAGTAAAATGTACAGTCAACCAGTTGGAACCCCTAGGCCACTGTAGGACTATGTCATAGTGACGCTATGAATCAGATTGTAAGAAATCTCTTACTGCTTGTCATTTTGACATGGTTTTAAAATGGTCTAGAAGCATTCCACGGAATTGTCTACCGCGTGCGTGTGTGCGTGTTTTGGAGTTTCTTTCTTTTAAAAAATACTCAGAGAACTAATTATCGACTTAAAACGTAGAAAATAATTCTTTAACTAACTAAAAAAAGCGTTTGTACGGGACAGCCCCATGGAATGCTCCTCTAGGGTTGACTGTGTTGTACAATGGCATAAATGAGTGTCTTAGGGTAAATAAATATAATTCGGACCGATACAACAATTTTTCTCGCCCGCATTCCTATTATTTGTTGCTTTTTGTGTGCCTACCGTACACAAAAAAAAAAATACTTTTATGTTTAAGTTTTAAATAAGTGTATTTAGTTAATAAGTTCTTTGTAAATGTGCGCTCACCGATTATTTTAATAGTTGCATGGTATAGTATAAATTCTCATGTAAGTGAATATGTTCTGTATTCTTATAAGAAATAAAGATCTTTAAACCCAATACCTACCTCATATTACGTTTTATAACGAGAATTCTGTTATGTTTAGTGTACTTAAACAGTCAATATCTTTATTTTTTATTTCGCCTTACTTTTACCTGACTCAAGACAGAAGTCGGCATAATTTTTTTGTCAGCACAGTACAGTCTGTCGAGGTAGTATAATTTTTTTTCTACTCCAGCACTTCTATCTGTCAATTAGATGACTGACAGAGATATTAAAAAAGTACACATTATAACGTTGTCTATGGTATTCCATAAGAACACTGCTCCTATGGATTTTTGTACAATATAAATGTGCACTGTTGTTGTTGTTTTTTTTAATTTATATAGTGGACACAACATCTTCCCTATTCTGCCACGTTTCTAGATTTTGCTTTTATTTTAGCTGTCGTAGAAAAACTAGCGTATTGCAACAGCTCATAATTGGTTCTTATATCACTGTTGAATAAATTACGAATACTATTATTGTTGCACTGACTGCAGCCTAACAATAAAATTGTATACTACGTTATTCCCAGCTCGCATGACGCTCAATCTCAATCTAAATGTTTCAGGTGGCCACGGCACTCTTCTGGGCGTCATCAACTCCTTCATCCACATCATCATGTACACGTACTACCTGATCTCCGGGCTGGGCCCGCAGTACCAGAAGTACTTGTGGTGGAAGAAGCATGTCACCACTCTTCAATTGGTAAGCATTTTGATTTATTGTCATCAGCTTGTTAGCAGTCTATTTGCTATTGCCATGGCTCAGGGATCCTGAGGATCCCATCATACCATGATTTAGTGGAATGGGTCTAGTTTCCTCAAGCTATTTTTTTTATTGAAAATTCACTAGCAAATATCAAAGGTGCAATAGTATTAAAATACTTATATCGGGTTACTCACGTCAATAAAGTCGAAAATAACTCGACATGTTTCGGAACAGTCCGACTCCCTTATTCATGAGTCATGCGTTTAGCCGCGGCGGCTGCTCTACGCACACTGTGAGCCCCAGCGCGCTCTGATCTCGACTCACAGCTGGTGGTGGACTGCGGGCTCGTGCTCGCAGTGTGCGTAGAGCAGCCGCCGCGGCTAGGCGCATGACTCGTGAATAAGTTTACCACTACGAGTTTTAGTTTTGACATAGATATTTACAATTTATAGATATTTAGTAATATTACAAAAAAAACCTTCACGAATAACCTCTATCTCAAAAAAGTAATTAAAAAAACTAAAAAAACCCTTGTTTTGGTTATGATTATTATTACAGGTCATGTATTCAAAATATAAAAATAAAAACCAAAAATGTTTAGTCTTATAACATTTTTTTCTACTTTTAACGTTAAGAATACGCCATACACGGCTAAAATCTTTCTGGTTATTAACGCTGACGGTGTATATAGTTAGAATATATGGTTTGTCTAAATTAACTTTTTTTGTTTCAGATCCAGTTCTGCATTATTTTCTACCACAACTTTTCCGTCATGTTCTGCGATTGCAACTACCCCAAGGGTATTAACTTTTTGCTGTCATTAAACGCTGGGCTTTTCTTGTATATGTTCGGAAACTTCTATTACCATAATTATGTCAAATTAAGCAGAAAATCAGTCCAAAATGGAGACGTTAAGAAAGAAATTGCTCCTATTGTAGAAAATAATGTAGATGTTAAGCAATCAAATCAAGATGTGAGGGAAGATAAGAAAACCGAAGTTACCGAAGGAAAAAAGAATTGTTAGCAAAGTCTTATTTAAATAGGTTAATGAATTATTTTGTGATGATATGTTTATAAGATGTGATGCTTAGTTTAATAAATAATGAGATTGTGGTACTTAAAATTATGGTTATATTATCGCATATTAGTGTAAAGTCAGGTTATGGATAATATTCGAAGTACTAACCATTTTTATAGCAAATATTCCTTTTAAACAATATTAGTTTGTTATAATTCCATTTTTAGGGTTCCGTAGCCAAAATGGCAAAAACGGAACCCTTATAGTTTCGTCATGTCCGTCTGTCCGTCTGTCCGTCTGTCCGTCTGTCCGTCTGTCACAGCCGATTTACTCGGAAACTATAAGTACTACAGTGATGAAATTTGATGGGAATATGTGTTGTATGAACCGCTACAAAATTATGACACTAAATAGTAAAAAAAAGAATTGGGGGTGGGGCCCCCCATACATGTAACTGAGGGATGAAAATTTTTTTTTCGATGTACATACCCGTGTGGGGTATCAATGGAAAGGTCTTTTAAAATTATATAAAGTTTTCTAAAAAACATTTTTCTTAAAGTGAACGGTTTTTGAGATATCAGCTCTCAAAGTCGTAAAAAGTATGTCCCCCCCCCTCTATTTTTATAACTACGGGGTATAAAATTCTAAAAAAAATAGAGGTGATGCATGCTAATTAACTCTTTCAACGATTTTTGGTTTGATCAAAGTATCTCTTATAGTTTTTGAGATAGGTTGATTTAACTGTAATTTTGGTTAAGTTAAAATTAATATTCATACATAAAAGTACAAGGCAAAATATCGGGAGAGTTTAGGCTCCATTCACCAGGTGTATAAATTGACATAATAAGTTTATTATATTTGCTGCTACGGAACCCTTTGTGCGCGAGCCCGACTCGCACTTGGCCGGTTTTTTACTTAGGATAGGCGTCTAATTGTTATTGATTTGCTATCGAGAATGTGCTCAATTTTATATATGACATCGAAATAATGTATTTATATGTGTTGTCTATTTGTATAATAATAGTATATGGACAGTTATTACAAAATAAAATTTTGAACAATATTAGTACAATGCGCCTGTAGTTTATTTATTACAGTAATTGTTTGTAATTTGACTAAAAAGCCATTGTAACAACGAATGTAAATGAAAATGATTTTATTATAGTTATATGAAATGTTTCTGATAGTAGCACTCAGTAGATTTTATAATATAATGGGCATTGGGATTTATTACAAATTATTAGATTTGTATTCTTAGTCCAATTTATATTAAATTTAAGAATCTCTTCAAAAATGTATAGTAGGTATCATTGATTAACTTTGAGTGCGACAACCATGAACGTGTCTTTCTTACCATTTACATACAGACGGAAAAATAATTATACCAAATTGATTAGGTACAATGATATTAATATTGTCTTCTGTTACCGCGATTGTTATTCATTGAAAGTAAATACTTTAGAACGGCTAAATCGCGTTTATTAACACCATGACCGTAGGGTCATGGTGTAGATTTTGATGTAGATTTCGAGCCCTTTACAGCACTCGTTTTCACAGGGTTAAGATGATAGTCCTCCCTCAGTCATCATGATAATAAACAGGGTCATGGTGTTAATAAACGCGATTAATCCGTTCTTAAGTGTTTAATATCACGGTTTGGTTAAATAAAAACAGAACATTATTAATAATACAACAAGGGGTGGTGACAATCTTTTACATAAAACGTCAGCCGAGAAATAAACATGAATTAAAACGACAGTGTCCATAAAATGAGTTTTACGTAACTGTACATTTACTGTCAAATTAAATAGCAGTGCAGAGCATTGGTAGCCCAGCGTTAAGCACGTGCGGTGACCCGAAGGTCTCGGGTTCAAACCCGGGTCGTGCCAATGGGTTTTTTGGAACTTATGAACCAACATATTTGATATTTATCAATCGCTTTTCGGTGAAGGAAAACATCGTAAACTTCCAATAAGTCCTTCATCTTCTGGGTTGGATGTTCAGATGACAGTCGCTTTTGTAAAACTAGCGCCTAATCTTGGAATAAGTTGCTTAAGTGGAACCCAGGCTCGAAACCGTGGCATAAGCCGGGAAAAACCCTAGGAAGAATACATTTACTGTCAATGTATTTAGTTCGCACCAGCATGCCTACTACGAACATCGAAAATTGCCATTGAAGGGAAAACCTCTTTGTCACTCCAAGTGGGAAAGAGACGAAGGTACAAATCCGCAATATAAGTGTACGCAAGATGATACACTGATGATACGCTACCGAAAACGGTGACGCAAAACTCATGGTAAGACACAGAGGCGACCAAAAAGTTGCGCAATAATTTCCATACATCATTATTTCGTCGCTATACTTACTCAACCTCGTATCTGAAAATCTTATTGATAGAGAAGACACCCGTATTCCTAGTGATAGAAAGGTGACATTTCCATCAAATGATTGCTGTACATATGAGGTTGAGTAAGTATAGCGACGATTTGGCGTTGTCAATAAACGATTGTCTCGCTGGGCCCCCTTATACTCAGTCCAAACGTACGGTGTCACATAATGGTGAATAAATAATTATCAATTGTTTTCTGTGAGTTTCATTGTAACGGAAGAAGGGCGATGACTTGAAAAGGGACAATTTTTATTCAACGAGTGCGACTTTTGACTCGTAATATTCAAATGCGGTCCCATTTTTTGATCGACTTTCATTTTATTTAGGGCCAGTTACTCAACCCGGAGCTAGTCGCATAACCCGGAGTTAAGCGTTTTTTTGTATGGAATTCGATCGCTTTACTACCTACTGGCCTAAGAGTCATGCATGACCAAGGAATGCAAAAGCGGTTATATTTGTATGGACCTAACCGGTTATGTCCATACAAATATAACCGCATGAATACAGCCAAAGTGCCAAAATATGTACCTATAGGTACAGTACTTTATTAAGGTTGTGTGTATATATTTTTGGCACTTTGGCTGTATTCATATATTTGTAGCTGACTGTACCTAATATGGAGAGGTCAATGAAATTCTAAAATACTTAGTAGCGTATCACGGCGTGTACCCGACATTTTATTAAGTTATTCAAGGAAATAATTAACTGTAAACGCACTTATAATAGGCAGTTGACAAAGTGGACATTGTTGATACTTTATGTACCTATATGATGTACATTGGCCCAAACCATGAAGTTACTCATATAGAGAAGGGTACCCAGTACCAAATGCCAAGGTACGTGAACAGTGCTGAAGTTGTCTCATCCCTTTATTTTATCATTAGAACAAACACAGTGCGAATTATTGTGGAAACAAAACCACAGGCGTTTCTTACTAGGTTTCACGCCATGCCATGTAATTTTAGAATTTTAGAACTCTATAACAGGCATCGTCCCTATGACTTTCATTTGGTAACCTTATTTCATTCTGTGATTAAGACGAAATAGAATCATGGGCTCAATTTCGCTAGCTCCATACAAAATGTTGCGTTTTTTAGCTGCCGTTAGTCCCATATTTGCTACTACAGTATCGAACCAGTATGAATGATTTTCGAACGAGCGAGCGAAGCGAGCGGGCTCTCCTAATCTACTTAGACACTCCGTCGTTTATATGTATGTATGTATGTTTGTATGTATGATTGTTCGACAATAACTCGGGTATCGTTGATCGGATCTTCGTCAAATTTGGCAAGTTGTTAGAAGAGATAAATATAATTTATAAGTTTGAATATGATCTGAATCAGTCAAGGGGTTGCCAAGATATAGGGGTTGCGAGTTTACGTTTCCAAACTATTTGGACTCTTTGTCTGTTTGATCGACGATAACTCGAGTATCGTTGATAGGAAGCTCGTGAAATGTGGCAGAAGGTAAGACGAGATAAATCGAATTTTTAAAATCGAATATGAGCCAAATCGGTCAAGGAGTTACCGAGATATCATAGATTCAGGCAACTGGCAGCTACTCATCAGTGGAGATCAGCACCACTAGGCTAGCAAAACTTTAGATGGGAAAAAGGCAAAATGACAATGTACGTGAACTGTGCTGAAGTTGTCTCATCCCTTTATTTTATCATTAAAACAAACACAGTGCGAATTATTGTGGAAACAAAAGCGCAGGCGTTTTATACTAGGTTTCTTGCCATGCCATGTAATTTACGAATTTTATAACTATAACTGGCACCCTACCCATGACCTTCATTCGGTAGCCTTCATTTCATCCTGTGATTAAGACGAAATAGAATCTTGGGCTCAATTTCGCTAGCTCCATACAAAAACTTTTTTGTGCTGCCCTATTAACGGAATGCGTTTATTAACACCATGACCCTACGTTTCGAGCCCTTTACAGCACTTGTTTTCAGAGGGTTAAGATGATGACTGAGATAGTGCTAATTCTCCCCGTCAATCAAAAAAGTTACTTGTGCAAACTACTAAAAAACTACTAAACTTCCTTGACTCACAAGACAAGTAACTACTAAAGTTACTTGTGTTGTTTTTTGATTGACGGGGAGAATTCGCATTCTCTCAGTGTCTCAGTCATCATCCCTGTGAAAACGAGTGCTTTAAAGGGCTCGAAACGTAGGGTCATGGTGTAAATAAACGCAATGAATCCGTTCTAAAGTGTTTTATTTCGATAAAGTCAATGTCAAAGATAAATTTTCTCCTAGTGTTTAATTTCAATGAATAACAATTGCGGTACCTAACAGAAGACAATATTATTGACTTTATCGATTAATAAAACAAAAAAACAAGATTTTAGTTTTAAAAATTTTACCGGGTTTGTTTCCCGGATTAGACAAGCGAATTTTTCAAAATCTTTAAATTCACTTTTGGCAATTTTATGATAAAATAAGGGAATGTTTACTTTAAGTAAAATAAGCTTACTTAAGGATTTAAGGGCCGATCAAAACTTTTCACACAGTATAATCATCATCAAGTACCCGCAACACAAACCTTATTGAGCTTACCGTGAGACTAGGTATATTTGTGTATACAGGAACAGCTCCTTTAGCCTGATCTTCGTTTAATTAAGCATTCTAGATTGACTAAGTCTTAAACTTGACACGGGTGACATTTAACCATATCCGTTTTCCCAACAATTAAGTATATTAAATCATGAGCCAAGAATGCACATCCATAAGGTCGATTTTCCATTAAATATATATAATAAAATCGCCTTATCAATCAATTCCCTGAAAACATTTTCTGTCCCGTTTAAAAAACGCAATGTAACTAATTTGATGCTAATTAAATCCATTGCCCCACGGTCTTGATGAAACTTAAGTTCAGTGTGATTATAGTTTTCGAATGGTTCGGTTCCGTGATGCAAGGCTAACTGTTTGTGGTTGAATTACACCAGTTTTGCAGTAGGAGCGTCTCTACGGAGTGGGCTGGTTGTGAGCCATGGCGTTGATATTGAAGGCAGCATGGCAAGGATATAGATACGTGTTTGAGGAGCTTACGGGTAAGTTTTTAAATAAGGGTTGATGGAGCATTGTGAAGTTCTGTAGCCTCCTTTTTTGTAGTTATTTCCCAATTGTAAAGCGTGAATGAAATCATTTATTATTTCATATAACAAGACATTTCATTCATGTTTTTAAATAGCCACACTACTATGTGTAAATGACACTTTTTCTGTACATCTCTTTCAATTTGTAGTTCTTTACCGTCCTAACGGTTATGAAAACTTAACTGTACGTGGGGTGAAATCAATCACAGACGTGATGAGATGCATTAGAATTACGATGTAGCGAAAATATAATTCGATAATTTTATGGAAAACAGTTTATCCTACTAATATTATAAACGCAAAAGTTTGTATGGATATGTTACTCTTTCACGTAAAACTACTGGATGGCTTTTAATGAAACTATACAATAATATAGCTTATACATCAGAATAACACATAGGCTACAATTTATAAAGATATTGCGCAGACGAAGCCGCGGGCACCACCTAGTTTCAAATAACTATTTTAAAAACTATAAAAATGTTTAGTAAGTTACAAGCTGCCTACATTAAATCTAAAATAGGCTTCGAGGCATTGTACCTAAGGATAATTTTATTAATATTTTATTTTCATATAGCATGAGTGACTTTTTTGTAGTATTATGCTGTTTTCCCAAAAGACTACAATATTGGGTTCTTCAAAACAGGAGTGTTAAAGTTTTTAAAGGGGCCGACCCTTTAAAAACGCGCATGTTACACCCCTGGAGTTGCAGGCGTCCATAGGTTACGGAGACCGCTTACCATCAGGCGGGCCGTATCCTTGTTTGTCACCGTCATAGTATAAAAACAAAATTATTGACTCAAGTTTGTTTTGGATTAAAATAACTGTGTACTCATATATGTATACTCATTGACGAAATATATTTACTTAAATTAAAACTTCGTAGACTAAACTGTAACCCTATGGATAAGTACAGCATAGTATCTGGTACTCAAATGCTGGCGCTCGAGATATATCGCGCTCGAGACAGACTCCTGTCACTTTTTAACTAGACAATGACAGGAGTATACTGGCCACAAAAATTGTCGCGTGTTAGTCTTTATGAAGCTCTCGACGCACCTATTCAGTATTTATAAATACGAGACGAAAGATAAGTGTACTATTTCTTTAAAATTAAAGAAAGCATGGCATTTAACACTCGATTCTTATTGCCTACTCATACTTTAAAATCTCGTCCGTCTTGATGTTTGGTCAAGGGATTTGATTTATGTACAACTTTGTATTGTCGACAATAGGCAAGGCGACCAAAAATAATAATTAGTCCGTCCGTCTGTTTTATTATTAATAGTGATAGTACTATTTCCAGCGTTTTTAGAGCGATGACGTAAAATGACACACGACAGCGACCTAGGATTGTCGACGTGTATAATATGATTGACGTTTAAAATTATGTCGTATTATGTTATCATTAAAAATGAAACACTATTTTTTTACTTAATCAGTATTATATTTGCGTATAACATTTATTACCCTAACCCAAAATTCCTCAAATTTTTCAGAGGGTATGCTGATGATTATTTTTCTTAATTTTGATCGCCCTTTCGAATAACAGCAACCAGCTTGTTTATTTTCTGGTAATTACAGTTATAGTTTGATTCAGTTATATATAGTTGATATTTGGTAGAGGGTGATTGGAATTTAGTAGCACCTTAACGAGAGATCGTAAAATGCAACTTGTTAAAATTTACAGTCTGTGTATAAACTTATTTATTACCTGTGAAATTTTTTCGTCGATATTTTTAGAAGCACTTCCGCGACTTCGTTCTTAGCACTTGACGGGACGTCAGTAAATAAACAAAATAACTTTTATAATATGCACTGCCATTACCTACGCATTATACTGTCTATGCTAACGTGTTGCTAGGCGAAAATGGTCTTAGGTTCCTTCGATTTTAAATTGATGAAGACTGGTGTTTACAGATTTTAGAAAAAACATACAGGTTGCGAGAAAATGGTCACTTTTGACAAACTGTTTTTTTGATGCCAATCGATTCTATTCCTATCCAGGATCAAAAGCTTGTATGGGACCAAAAAGAAATTTCCGGCTAGAAAAGCCATAATTCGAGAAAAACTTTCCCCATCACGTGAAAGAATCACGTGACAGCTTGGAGCCCTCGGATGTCACGTGACGCTTTCTATAGAAATTGACAGATTTTCCCGTCCCGTCCCGTCCCGTCCCGTTCTAGTGTGAGTCATCCTTAAGTCGACTCGACTCAAACTCGACTCGTTCAAAGGCACGGCCGTACTCTCCTTTTCTCGAAGCAGTTCAGGCGATCTTCAACCTCCTGTAATTCCGCGCTGGTTAAAGCTTGAACCTTGAATTTTCAGGGACCTGTTGGCTATAACAGGATATAAATATATTTTACATTCTATTTAATTTAAACTTGTAGTTTAAGAACTATTGAACGTCAAAGTTTCTTAATTCGGTCACTCACTCACTCACCGATCATCAAAACTCTAAGGTACTTCTAGCAGGCCCAGAAACTCCAAATTATAAACTTAAGTATTTTATTGCATACCAAGTAATAGGAAATTCAAAAATTGGAAATAACATACCTACTGCACAAGTTATTCCATATAAATAACAAACAAAGATACTCATGTAGTTCATGTAAATATTATACCTGCAGGTTCAATACAGTACACACACTACACTACACTACACACTATGATGTCAGTATAAATATCGGATGCATGTATAAAAACAAAGGTCCGCCTAAAAAAAGGACATGAGACTTCCATAAACTTGCATATTATATTTGAACTCTGTGTTCCTATACGATTTGAAAATAGGCAAATCGGTAAAAGTCAAATTGTATGGACACCCGCCGGTACCGATTCATATTACAAACTTGTTTTAACATTACATCGCGAGACTTTTGCGAAGCGAGACTTGTTTCTTTTTACATGTAATGTTTTTGATGGGATCACTCTGTGGCATAGGTAAGTGCAAGCAGTAAGATTACTCTGTGACATATGTTTGTTTACGACAATAATGACGTATTTGACGTTTTGAATTTTATTGATGACCATTATCAAAGCCCTTCGAAAACATAAACAATGACATAGAATACAAATGTTAATAACGCACGTGTTGGTACTCAATATTTTTTTACCATAGGTACTTACAGGGCAACAGAAAAAGGTAGAAATTAAAAAGAGGCAACATCATATTGTCATCCCTTTCAAATCAATGTACGTGAGAAAACGGGACGACACTATGATGTTGCCACTTTTTAAATTCTAAACTCGCAAGCCGTACGGCTTGTAGTCGCACATCTCAGCGCAACCGAACGCGAGTCCCCATAATTATGTGATGCTGCGGTGGATACGAAGTCGCGCTACGTTTCATCAGATATCCGGCAGATCATACTATTATTATGAATGCTCTTGTAGAAAAATAATCTGTCTTACACGAGCGTGCATATACGGTACATTCCTGTACCTATTTGTTTTTACCTACTCCAGCATTTCTATCTGTCAATTTGATGACTAACAGCGATATTAAAAAAAGTATACATTATAACGTTGTCTATGGTATTCCATAAGAACACTGCTCCTATGGATTTTCATACAATACATGAGCAATTGAGCACTGTTGTTCTTTTTTTTATTTTCTAAAGTGGGCACAACATCCTCCGTATTCTGCCACGTTTCTAGATTTCTCGCTATTTTAGCTGTCGCGAAAAACTAGCGTATTCGTCTCGTTTTGTAATGGCGACCCTCAAGTTTTAAGAACACTTTCAATCACTGTTGCATAAACTACTATTACACACGGTATGGTGCAGGAATCGTCTTACAGAAGATTCTTTTGGATTAAGTAGTTACTTCCAATTTGGGTTATGTAATTAAATATCAATATCTGGTTCTTCGGGTGGTCGATGGCATCTTCCGGAGGTCGAAGCCCTTATCAGGTCCGACCAAGTTCGTTCAAAGCTGAATACCAAGCTGCATGATGCCTACCTACCTATAGAAGTACCTACATATAGAAGACAAATGTGTCATGTTCACAAACAAGAAAAATATTTACTACCTACCGTAAATTTCAAAAATCGACTTAGTCAAGTTTGATTTTTTTACTTTTTACCTACTTCCGCAAGAAAAGTTTGTAGGATTTTTGCATACATTATCTATAAATATCCCATTCGAACGTAATTTGAGAAAATCAGGCTATTATAATTTAATGTCGGTCCAAACCGTATCTTTCCTGTTTTATAAAACCGTAGGGCTAATCCTGCTCACGTCTTATGAATCACTCAGTATAATTTGAGAATGACTCTTCTGAGCTTGCTTTTGAGACACTCATTACATGACAACTTGGTAAATCGTATGATTTTTTCCGCTGGTACCAATGAGGATTACCGCGAGTCGATTTTCCGCTAGGGGCGCTAGTGGAACGTGGGTCCTGCGGGAACATTTCAAACGTCCTTTAACAATTCTATCATACTGACACAGGACCCACGCATGATTGGCGCCGCCTGGTGAGCGACAATACGGCAGCTCCCATTGGTCGACACCCGCGTGAGTACAAAGAGCACCTTTATGCTTACCATGATTTTGGCTGTATTCGATAGCGACTGTAGGATGTATGTCCGTCTCACTCCTACCATTAATCCGGCAGGAGCGAGACGGACATACATTACCTCCACCACTATACCTTATGATGATGATGATGATGACGTCCTCTTAGGATCAGGGACATAGGGCTCTAAGAAGCAGTTTCCATCTGGCTCGATCCTGCGCAGCGTCTTCGAGCTCCTTCCATTCCAGGCCAGTTGACGCAGCCTCCTTGTCAACCGTACCCCTCCAGGTGGTGCGGGGCCGACCTGGCTTTCTTTTTCCGGGAGCTTGCCATCGCAGACCTTGTTTGGATAGGTGATTCTCTGGTCTTCGCAACGTATGACCTATCCATCGCCATTTCCTGCTCAGGATCTCCCTAGCGTGGCCAGAAGACACCCAGTATCCGTCGCAGGCACTTGTTGACGAACACCTGGAGCACTATACCTTATACCGTTCCAATATAAATTACAAATATTCAGTTAACATTGTCGATTGCATGCATCTCTCTAACGCTTTGACAATAGATGCGTGTTCAGATATTTGTGAAAACCTCGGCAGCTCCTATATATCTGATGGCCACTACCTATATTAATTAGAATATAATCCAATAGCGATACGTAGCATTTATTCAATTACTGATAATGAGTGTCGTTTAAAACGTCTGTCACAAGGTTAATCGTTCACCGAAGAGGTCACCCTTCTAAGTATTTAAAAAAAGACGTGAATTGATACTATTGGAAGGGTTTATACGTCGGTTATAAATCGAACGTATGTTAATGCAGTGTCATGCTTATAACATAAAAAAGTCGATAGTTAGTCAAAGTAGTATGAATAATACAATTGAATATTTCTAACTTGTATAGGTTTTCAGGCTTCTCTTGGATTGCACCACTAACTTCCTTTTTTTCGGACATTACAGGATGACTCACAATAGGACGGGACGTGACGAGGCGGGACGGGAAAATCTGTCAATTTCTACAGAAAGAATCACGTGATAGCTCGGAGCCCTCGGTTGTCACGTGAGGTTTTCTATAGAAATTGACAGATTTTCCCGTCCCGCCCCATCCCGTCCCGTTCTAGTGTGAGTCATCCTTAAACCTCTCGTTTTATACTTAGATTCGTCAGCATCATCTATAGAATACAAGTTGTTTAATTTTCCACAAGACGTATAACTGCTATACAAAATGGATGGATTTTTTTATTTAAAGTTTAACTATCGCTTAATAGGCTAACGGCATGGAATCAATTCCCAAAATTGGCACTTACTTCGTTCTCAAAAATCAAGCTTGACTCCTGGAATTGTGCAAAATCGGTTTACACTTCTTTGGGACTTAATGAAGGTATTTAATTTATTTAAACGATATCCTGCTGAGAATTAGTTCCCACAAATTATTTAATTTTCTAATGATTAATAAAGTCGGTGACTGATATGAAAATGGAAATAAAAAACAGAAGACTTAAACAGATGGGTTATTCGTCATATTTATTAGGTTTAGATTTATATGTAGGCATACATATTTTAAATACTAAAACTGTATATCTGTAATATTTAACAATTCTGCACTGTTACAATAGGGACAATGTTTTATTTTTACGGTAATTTATCCAACGTTTATGGACGTACAAAGGAATACAGTATTTGAATATGAAAATACTAGGAAAAATCAGAAACGTTTAAACGTAATATTTTTCACAAATTGTATCTATGTACTTACCTTATCATAAAAAGGTTTGACGCGTACTTTTTCGCCCAGTTTTTGCTGCAAGATGCGTTACTGGTTAAACTCTTGAACAAATCCATTATTTTTGCTAAACCCCGTTAATTCCATCGCTAAATCAACCAAAATATGCCTAATAGTGTTATACTGTTCTTTCAGATCCCAGAACAAATACATGGTTCCTAGTGGCAAGACCTTACCAAGGCCTGACGCTATTGGGCCTGTATCTTATGTTTGTACTGAAATGGGGACCAGCTTGGATGAAGAACCGACCCGCATTCAACTTGGAAAAAGTCCTTATTGCGTACAATGCAATACAGGTGTTAATATGCACACAGATATTTTTTGGTGTAAGTATACTGTTAAATCAAAAAGTATACAGTTATTCAAAAGTACGAAGTGAATTTTTGCTTCAAATTACATTTCTGATCTCCGAATGGGGGCTACCGTATTGTGTTCACCAGGCGGCGCCACTCATGCGTCGGTCTGGTGTCAATATGAAAGAATTGTCAAAATAACGTTTTCCTACCAGACCCACGTTCTTTTGAAACCAAACCACGTTAAATGACTGACAGCGACATTATATAATAATTATTAATGCTGTCTATGGTATTTCATAAAAACATCGTTAAGCGATACACTGTTGATGTTTTTAATCTGTATGTAGGTTGGGATACGATAAATACCACATTTCATAGCCATTTGAGATTCCGCGTATTTCGCTATTTTCGCTGTCTTAGAAAAACTAGTGTATGCAACACCTCATAATTGTTTCTTAAAAATTTCTTAAGATGTAGTCCAATTATTATATCACTGTTGCACAAACTACTTACTTTGCTTCTTAGCGATAAGACCGCCTGTTGTGTGCCAATTATTTTTTATCTTGTACAACAGTTTTCTTTGTATGTGTATTTATCATTATTGGTGAGCAATAAAGAATATATTATTATTATTATTTGTATGTCTTTCCCATCACGGAACAATGGTGTTCCGGACCTTTGGGAGGCGTGCGCGGAGCCGAAGCCAACACGCAGAGTCCCTTTCGACAATTTAATGAAATGTAAGGGGTACACCGAGCGGATGTTGCACCTGCCCGAGTCATGGGACGCACGCAGAGGCAGCACCCGCCAGGGTGTATAGACTATTGAGATTTAATGGAATCTAACATATGCTGGACTATTAGGTGAAAGCGGTGGACTAAATACTGGGTTATGGAGAATAAAATCGGACGTCTGCCTAACAAAACGGTAATCAATTTTATTTCCGGCAGACGGTGACTCGCCCACATAAGATGGGCCCCCACAAAAAGCGACATCTAAGATGGCTCGAGGGCAACACCGGTATGAGGGCTGGGGGTAGAGAGGTGTCACTGGACTTTAAACATATAGCCAACTCGCCACTTAGGTTTCCACATCTACCCTCGAGAACACAGCTCTCGCGACCCCACTCTGGACGGCCGGTTAAGGCAAGCCAGAGGCGGAGGACTTGGTCGGACGACGGAGTCCCCCAGGAGCGCTCAGGTACGTGGGGTCGCTACTCCCCAACAGCTCGCCACAAGCTGCCCTGCGTTGACTGATTGCACCGGTGGAAACCAGTGGGCGATGGGGTCGTCACATCCCTACGCCTTTATTATTATTATTATTATTACTTATTTTAACCTATTATAAGTGCTTATCACATTTGTGCGATTCGAAAGCGATTTCTGCACAAAACTTATACGCAGCGAACACACGACGTGTTCGTCTCAATACAAAAATCGCTCGCAAATCGCAAGTGTGGCATCGCCCTAAGGACCTAATTTTTGGTAAATTTAGAATTTTACTTCCACTCCCAGGCTGTAATATACGCATGGGCGTTCGACTACAGATGGCTGTGTGAGCCTGTGGACTACTCTACAGATGAGAAGGCAATGCGGGTCGCGAGATACGTGTACTACTACTTCCTGGTCAAGATACTCGACTTGGCGGATACCGTAAGTTGACCCCATTTAGCGCTAATCATGGCATATAATAATATAGTCATCAGGTCTGCAAATCATTTTCACTTTCTATAAAACTGCTTTATAGCGCTGCATAGCAGTAAATGAGTTAATAACATGCTTGATAATGTCCTAGATGAAATACAGGAGAAAATTGGTGGCGCTTGGATCCATTTTTAGAGTTTCGTACCCAAAGGTTAACACGGGCCCGTATTACTAAGACTCCATTGTCGATCTCTCTGTCTGTCTGTCCTTCTGTCACTAGGCTGTATCTTATGAACCGTGGTAGTTATACGGTTGAAATTTTTTAGTATCAGTTGTTACCGCTATAATAACGGATACTAAAAAATAAAATAAAATCAATATTTAAGGAATTTTTGTTTGCCTTTCATACATGATGGTACGAAAGTCTTCGTGACCAAGTCCAATTTTTTAAGATTTTTATAAAAGTGATAAGTGAATAGTGATTATAAAACGGCTCCGAAATCTACCTGATTATAATAGGTGAGATAAAAATGCGTCCTAGTACATGATGCTGCATTAGTTGAAACCTTCATTCTAGGTCTGATTGTTGAGAGTGAACATTGTGTTTCAAAACATCGTGAGGAAACCGGACTCCTAATAAGGCCTAGTTTACCCTCTGGTTTGGAAGGACGGATGGCAAAAAATAAAACTATTAACAAAGGCGTTATAATGCGTTGCCAAAGCTAACCAAATAAAACTGTAGGTAAATACGTATTTGGTTTTTCTCAGGTATTCTTCGTGCTTCGAAAAAAGTTTAGCCACGTGTCCTTCTTACATGTCTACCATCACACGGGCATGGTCATGTTGACATGGGGCGCTGCTACATACTTCCCAGGTATTTGATTTTTTATTCACATTATTATAAACATATAACGGGTCTATCGCGAGTGTAGTTAAATTACCTTAATATACCGACGTTTCGACACAGAAGGCCTAGTATAAAAATTGTACGACATTAACTCCTCGACCGCGTTAGCGTATCGGGAGTTCAAATTATGTTTGCCGTTTATTTAAATCATCCGGCAACTTTCATATTTTGACCCCTCGATACGCTAACGCGTTCGAGGAGTTAATGTCGTACAACTTTTATACTAGGCCTTCAGTTGCATGTATCATGCTGGTCTCTGCTTGACGAATGAATCAGCAAAGTGTCAACAG
Source organism: Lathronympha strigana (assembly GCA_949128165.1). Classification (NCBI taxonomy): domain Eukaryota; kingdom Metazoa; phylum Arthropoda; class Insecta; order Lepidoptera; family Tortricidae; genus Lathronympha; species Lathronympha strigana. The sequence goes on along the minus strand of OX421907.1, from coordinate 3,620,292 downwards.
CGATCTTGCTAGAAATGTTCACGTACCCGGCGGAAAGTCACAAACTCGTGGGTAGGTAGAAAAAGTTAGGTCCACCATTTTACTAAATGTTAATGTAAATTAACTACATTCGGCATCCCGTTCTATGTACATAAAAATTTGACTTTTTTGTTCAACCTTTAGCCATATTAATCGGGTTACTTTTGGTCATGACAAATAACTTTTAGTATGCGATCAGTCTAGAAAACGCAAAAAATGAGTGGTAATTCCATATAAAGAGCCCATCTAATTCGCAAGAATGTAATTCTATAAAAAAAAAACATTTGGTTGGTCCCGTCATCGTGGTAGTTAATTCGTTCTACGCAGACGAAGTCGCAAGAAGAGGCTAGCCCCGCTTTTGCCTGCTTGATTCCTCCTATACGCAGATTGTAATTGGATGTAATTTGAGATTTAAGTGTGTCAAGTAGGTTATATAACCTTCAAAGGACATAGGTTTACTCTTGTGAAGGTTTTTGGCATGACAATCGAGGAATTCAATTTCTGCGCCACTTTTGCTTATGCAGCTATGAATCTGATATTAGTGCCGCTGTAACAAAGTATAAAGTGGTAAATAAATTTATTTACCCTACAACTACTATGCCAGAGAGGAAGGCAATAGAGGAACTACTTATTTCAATATATGCACGAACCCGTAAACAGAAACGAGTTATGATTCTTAATTATTTTCATCTCCGATTCCAGGAGGCCATGGGACGTTGATTGGGGTGATCAACTCGTTTGTCCACGTCGTCATGTACGGGTATTATCTCCTGACCGTAGCCAGGCCAAGCATGAAGGAATCCATGTGGTGGAAGAAATATATCACGCAACTGCAAATTGTAAGTGTTCTGTAAATATACTGATTGTCAATGAGGACATAATTCTATCTGAAAGCCTACCGTGAATCAAGGAAGCGTGCGTATTAGGAAATGCAAATTTGGTTATGATTTGTCTGGAAAATACCGGTTTTTACTGGTTATATCCATACAAAACTCTTTTTAGTTAGATGCTTTTAATTTAGTCATTTATTTTTAAGGGCCAGTTTTAATTGATTACTAGTTTTATTAAATGGCCCTTTTAGCTTTTAACATGAAAATTTCCCTATGGGAATTTTTTGAATGCATCAGTTCTCTTTGTGATATGACTAAAATATGCGAAATTAATTTAGGCATTCGAAAAACACGTTTAAACTATAACTTTTTATTCATTTCAGTTGCAGTTTCTAATGATCGTCGTTCACATGGCGACCCTGGTATGGAAGACGGACTGCGCGTACCCCCGCTGGATAGCCGCAGTATTCCTCCCCCAAAACCTCTTTATGCTCATACTCTTTATAGACTTCTACATAAAAGCATACATTAAGCCTAATAAAGCTAAACTCAATATAAATGGTCATAACGGTGTACAGAATAATGGCACCCAAGAACTGAAAAACGGTGTTCAGAAAGTTTACAACAATGGCGCCCAAGAGCTTAAAATTGGAAAAAACGGCGTTTATAAAAAAGAATTGAAAAAGGAGTAGAATTAATTTCGTTAACTAGATGAATAGGAATAATTTATTATGTAGTTAAATTCTTAAATTATGGCTATTACTATAAGGTCTGTAATGGTCCTGTGTACTTCCGAATAAAATAAATGTACTTATAATAATAATCTTGTATTTCTTTAACATATCGAGTAAGTGTATGTTGTATGGGCACCCGTGTGTCCTAAATCTCTTTGGATCAGAAGTACTTACCAAAAAATGATTATTTTACTTAAAAACGAACCTAAACAACGATTATCTCTAGCCAGCATACATGAAACTTCAATCTCCTTTGAAAAGTCATATTAGTAGGTAGTGGGAAAATAATCGTGTCCGCAAGTAATTAGTTGGCCATCACTGTACAGAAGTGGGCTGTATACCGAGAAAATTATAAAAGCGCACACCAAACTCCATCCAGTATTTAGCAGTAACCTACCGTACCATTTCGTACAAAGCTGGGGATCTACAAAACGCAGCCTGCGGAGTCTGCATATATACCTTATCTTATCACTTCAGTTCCTTGAACTATTTCGCTACATGAATTACTTTCCAAGCTCTCTTTCGTTACCACTTATTGTAAAAGGTACTATCCCCTAATATCCGTAAAACTTTCATCGTCCAAGTTAAATAGGCAGAATAGTTACCGACTTGTCGCGTGCTAACAAAGCTTTGAACAGCATGGTCAATGAATTTGACATTGATATATGTAACTGTAAGATATCTGTAATTAGACATAATTGGGTATTTTTATGTGATATAGCATATTTATTTTATTCAAGAAATAAGTCATGCTAAAGATTTCCTGTAGGCGTCGGTATTTTAGTAAATAAAACTCCCACGATTTATCAACATTTTATTCCGTCTTATATTTAATATTATTTTGTACTATTATTAAACAACTTAAGTAATTAAACAAGGCCACATTAAACTGAGTGATTCATTAACTATACATAATAACTACTTTAAAATATATATTTTAATAACTATTATTATATAAGTAGGTATGGGTGAAACATAGCAATAACTGTCCATAATAGGTATGTATATACAAGAAAAACGGAAATGTAACCTAATTAATTCGAAAGATTGATTTAAATGTTTGGTATAGATATATTATAGTCTTGTTTTGTGACAAAAACTACTAAAATGCTTCATCAACTATTTCTTGTCACTAGTTGCCATGACTACGGTCCCCTAGGTCACTTTTAAAATTTCGGTTTTATGGCATTCAAATTCACAAAACATGTTGTATTTTTATAGTTACATTCCCTTTCCATGGTGGGCCAGCTACCAAGCATGTCAGTAGAACATACTACAAAGTTTCTTATAACAAACTGTGTTGCATTTGTTCCCTGGCTGACGGAACAGAATAACAACAAGAAATTGTTGATTCACCAGAAAAACAAGACGATTACTTAACCATTAAATAAAATCACGTCGAAAAAAAATGCATTCCAAGCTGACTCCTAGCAGAAAGTCCGACACAGACGATCACGGATATAATTAAGTATGTTTGCTATATCTACTCCTGAAATTTTTAATATGAACCCTTCAGTAGAAACTATTTTGGGAGCGCTAAAAACTGTGGAGGTGACAAGAGCGCCTGATGTACTCTTCAGCCTGAAAATTCAAAGCTCTTGCTCGAACTGTAGGAGAAATGCTAAAAGTGGGCCATTTACGTTCGGGCAATCGGTTGGATCTCCATAATCGGTATGTCCACCGGACGTCTGCTAGACAAATCTCTCATACATTGACTGGCAGATCTGGCGGATTTGGCCGGCAAATAATTTCTGATTTAGAGCGATCTAATGAACCTAACTCGATGTTCAGATCATGTTCAGATCAGCAACGTTGTAATTTATCAAATTGCATTGTCATATCAATTTACCAAGTCAGAGTTCGCCGAGAAGTACAGGGTGCGTAGCCAAGATGCCAATCTCTCACGCTCAGTCGCTAACGAAACGCAACTGTCATTGTCACACTAATAAGGAAGAGTGATAAAGAGAGTTAGCCACAATACGTTATTAAGCGTGAGCGAGTGGCATCTTGGCTACGCACGCTGATGTGTTGCTTAATTTCAAACTCGGGTAAATCGACCCTCAGCAAATATCTACCTTATCACCTTTTCTTAATACCAAAATCACAATCTGACAGATGGATTTACCAGTTTGAAGTTAAGCAACTCATACGCAGTGCCTATTTTCCCTCGTAGAGTCAAAGCACGTTAACTTTTCTCAGCAAATGAACTGTCAAACTTGAAAGTGTTATTTTAAACGTCAAACTTCTATGAAATTATGACGTTTACTTAACACTTTCACACTCTGTGCTATCAAAATCTAGGAAACTTAGCTTAGACTGACTCTATTTTCTGGGTAACGCTAGTATTTGTCTTGCTACTTCATGCTACCTTGGTACTTTTAGTTCTGACACTGACCGAAATAGCACGATACTTTCAGACGTTTCCTTTAATATACGAAGGCATAACATTATGCACTACATCTGTAGACTAGGACAACAATTTTTGACCCCAAAAATAAACCCATTCGGACGGCTGGCCGTCTCGGACGACCTACCCCCCCTTTTGTTCGCACCTATTTTTGTTCTATGTTTTTTTGTAATTGAATCACAATATTAATTACGCCCGCATAACACTGTAGCGTAGACAGTGATACATAATGTATTTTATGCCACACCTGGCCATAAAGTGCCTTTTTCCGCACGCTACGCGTACGGAAAAAGCCGATTGCTGCCCAAGTGTAGGCATAAAATGATGTACCTAACACGTGAGGTAATAAATAAAGCCCTTGATCGCATATTTACGTCCCTCGCTTGCAGTTCGGGTCGCAAACATCTGCGATCTCGGCCTTTCTTTGTTTTACCGCACTAGTTAGGTAATGTACTATTTTACACTAGTGATATCATCCCCATCGAGGATAATGTTTTTTCACCTCATTTGCTCGGAAAGCGCTGTTTTATCCTTTAAAACTCGCGACGAAAAATGCATTTTAACCACAAGTGGGAAAACGCTTTTGGTGAGCTATTGGCAATATCTAAGTACAATCAACATTGACTTATTAAAAGAAAAGATGCTTTTATCCTATGTATATGACAATCAACTACAAAGATATATCTATGACAAAGATATGAATACTGCCAAAGTGTCAAAAATATGCATACACGAACTTAATGTTCAAGCAATAACAAGGCACTTTGGCTGTATTCATATCTTCGTAGTTGACTGTACCAGGAGTAACTCTATGACACTTTTTGCCCTTACCCATTTGGATAAGATTTATAATCGTATTTAGTCTGTATTTTCCTCGCAATAGTGACATGAAGAATGTTGTATTACACTCGGCGGCAAAGTTTGTTCAACTCTCGTGCCTTGAGAAGTTGAGATCCTCGTAAAGGTAAGGATTCCAGTTTTTGAACCACTCCTTAGGGCTCAATTTTGGAATCTTTCGCTTGCTCAATCTAAGCCCGAGAGTTAAACAATAGCTTTGGCCCCTTGTATAATAAAAATAAACAACTATTCCTTCTACTGCTACTATATTGGCTGTATATTGGTTTTCCAGACTATACACATATCTAGAAAAGAGTTAGAAAACAATTTATATTTTTGGCGATATTTTAAGCCATTATAAATAGGTGCAGGATTCAGGTTCGAACTTTATAAATTGGTATTCATTGTGATCTTGCTTCGACACTGGCTGCACATGTATAATATTTATACACGATCTGAAGGCCTAGTATAAAAGTTGTACGACATTAACTCCTCGACCGCGTTAGCGTATCGAGGGGTCAAAATATGAAAGTTGCCGGATGATTTAAATAAACGGCAAACATAATTTGAACTCCCGATACGCTAACGCGGTCGAGGAGTTAATGTCTTATAATTTTTATACTAGGCCTTCTGCACTGCACTGCACTGGTATAATATACCGGTATATTATACATATTATCTACAGCTTACTAGTATAATATGTACATGTGTTTGAGATTGAATGCCGCTTCAGTACCTAAGTATTTATAAAATAATAATTCAAGCAATTATACAAAACTTTTAAAATTCTCTGTAAAAACATCAATTTGGCAGTACTTAAATACTTTGATTTTAATACACAAAGCTCATTTAAAAAACGGTTAACACGTCAGTGTAGGAATAAGATAGAGCTTTATATATTAATAGCACTGTCTCACTTCCACACCGTTTGGTGTCAAACCCGCTGGGTACGGACGGTGTATTGTGAATAAGGACAGACGGTTAAAATGTTGAGAGAGTAAAAAAACAGCCAACTTTACATTTTAGAAGTCGAAGAAACAAAAAAAAATACGTGTGGCACTCGGGGACTGCCGCGGTAAAGCTATTGCATATCATTTTGTATCAACTTATGCAATTACTAGCGCGACTTCGTCTGCGCAGTATTATAATGTTTGGTAGTGTATTTTTATTACCATAAGTATTAAATACCCAATTGACTTGAACTGTAAATTGCTAATTAAATTCCGGGGCCGTATAAAACAAACAACTAACTTGCAACTACAGTAACCTGTTATTCTTTGTTCTCGTTAATAATTCAGGATATACCAAAAATGCTGGTGATCAATATTGTAATCTGATTTGGAAAAAATAGGACTAAATGTTTTTTTTGTCAAACAGTTTTTGTTTATTTATTCTCCTAACCACAATTCGATACTGATTAGTGATTACACATTTAATCGAATCACCAGCATTTTTGTGACAGCTGTATGTATCTTTGACCACATATTAATCTTTCAGTGGCTGGATACGCTGTGGATATGCTAAAAAGTACGTCCAAGTTGACATAAATTATCTTTCAATGAAATAAGTAATCAAGGCCGAGTGTTTTTGATCACGGTTTACAACACTGCCTTAAGCTCACTGAATTTAACCCACAGAATGTCAGTCGGTACCTGATTACAACTAACTTCCCAGTGAAGAAAAACATTGCGAGGATACCAAAATAATTACGTCACGCATATAATAATTATAAACTTTCATTTGGTAGGTAAGTATATATTATGTCTCATCTCAACCAAGGCCTTTATTCGCATTTACACAGGCGTTCAAAAGTGCATGGGCAATTTATGAATGAATTCATTCATAAACTGCCCATGCAATTATAGATTTGACTATTTCACTTGCTTTCTTCCCCTTTGCACCTCTATATAGGATGATTTTCATAACAAAAACTATTCTGTCCTTTCCTAGGAGTCAAAACATCCCCATGCCAAATTTCACCTTAATCCGTTCAGCGTTTTTAATTTAGTGTGAATTGGTAACAGATAATAGTTCATCAAATTTACAATATTAGCATCGCATGGAAATTTGTCCAAAATGTAATTGAAGAAACCGTGCTGGTTTTGTGACAACATCGCTACGCAAGATCAGTTTGCTAGACAACAAAAATAAAATAGATGCCATTATTAAGTAAAATGTATCTAATGAGACTAATGGCATGCCATGATCTAAGAATGTTTTTGCGCAAAGTTAAAATAATTTTAATCAAATCAATTTAACGGGGATATAGGCGATACCTAGTTCCATTAGTGCCATATAGATAGAACTGTAATAAGTGCCATCCTAATCCATCAAGTTGTGCATATTCAGTAATAAGCCGTTTTAGAAAAGTAATCGTACAAAAAAATCTGAGTTTATTTATAAACTATCCTTGTCCAATATTTAATATAAAAACCGTACTGGCTTTGTGACATTGTTCTTTGCGCAAAGGCAAAATCGTTGCGTTTGGCCATTGTACTCCCCTGGGCCCGCTATGAGGTATGTATGTCATCCGCTTGTACAATGCATGGTGGGTGTTGACAGCCATATATACATTGAGTTGCCGTATTTGTAGTGGTTGGATTCCGCGTCACTAAGACCTCAATGATATTGTCCTGAGGTCTCTTCAGTCAGCGGGTGTTCATTCCGTTCTGGAGCCACTGGGTTTAGCCGCACTGATAGCAAGATGGAGTGACCCTGGTGCTGTGGAAAACGGGGCGGTGTTCAGTGTGGGATGTTACATGCGTTAGCACAATTTCGACCACCCATATTACTCGCACTTCCCACGTAGCAGGAGCCCTCTGCCGAAACTCTAGCGGTGGCGAAGCGGCAAAAGTGTGCGCTCCCTTCTGGGATAAGATCCCAAACGGATAGCGTAACGTAATAAGACAACAGTTTGTCACCTTTGTATGACAATTTCTGATAATTCTATACAGTTACTCACATTTGACAGCAATCACCGTCGCACTATCCATGCAACTTGTCTTTTCATGAACTTATAGCATTATCATTATCAGATGACATTCGTAGATAAGCAACTTAGGTCTATAGGACATGGATACAATACATGTTCATGCCTTTGGTTGTGGAGACAGCGGGCTGCTACAAAGTTACCATTATTAGTGATTTTATTTATTATCAAATTTATCACAGCATTAAACATATCATATTTACATAGATTTAATGGATCCCGGCACATTGGTCGCTTTTCAACTCATTTCCTAAAAACACAGTTTTGTATTTTTTGTGCACTTTCGTCAGTAGTGACAAATATGTACCTACTTAAGTTTAATTTCTGTTTGTTTATGACACTACTGAACAAAAAAAACTTAAAATAAATTTGGGTACATTTTCGTCTACAGTGAAAGAGAGCTTTTTTATAGGCGAAAAACATACGGTATTCATCGTCTTCGAACACCACAAACAAAATATTTACAGCACGCAGCAATATCACCTTTGTGATTATCACAATAAGGAACAAATCTAATATACCAATAGAAAATATTTGATAAACAAGACAAAGGCATATTTCGATACTCTACTTCTTTGTAGGTACTAATATTTCTTATGCCAATGAAATTTCCACTTTATTCCGTTGTGCACTAACGTGCTAAATTCACAAATTTAAAATGGTACTTAGTACGACTTTGCATTTGCACTAAGGTATCGATTAAAAAAACAAAACGATTCGCAGTCTAAATAAAAAATTAGGCGCCTTTTGCCTTTAATTCGATCCAGCCAGTATATTATGCATCGATTACAAAATCGATTTAACATATTTGATTCTGGCGGGAAAAAATAATAGTGTTTATTTTGACATTTGACATCGCCGTATCTCTGGTAATAAGGGCTACTGTCCTCAATATTTTGTATAGAATATGACACTTAGCGACATTCGTATGGAGATATATCCTTTCCCCGATAAAGAACTTTGTAACAAAGTGAATAAAGTCGGTTTCGGTCCGTCGGAGTGGGGAGCGTCAGGTTTTTTTTCGTTACGGAATTTCTGGATTCGGTCCCCGCGCTCAAGGCCCGCGATAGAAGCTATGCAATAGCTTAAAAAATACTTGACGAGACTCAGACTTCCGGTTATGATGTACCAGCCAACCGCTTTACCAACTGAAACTTTATTGTTAGTACTTCATAACTTTCATAAGCTCCATTGGTTTATCGGCCTGTGTCCTTGAACGGCAAGTTAAAATTTTAACCAAAGTTTCAATTTCGCTTGCTGTGAAATTACGAAAAATAAAAATTCATTGAGTTAAAAATAAGTACAGTTTAATTAAATGATGTATTTCTTTAATTAGGCCCCCCACTTAAATATTTCGGAAAATGGATTATATTATGTTACATCTTTACCAAAATTGCTGATAACACAAACTGTACAAGAAGTTACCAAAATTGAGAAAAACTATTTATTTGGGCAAAAAGTAAAAGCACACGCCACATTGGTAAGAATCTTAGTGAAACTAATATAAATCTTGGTCATAATAACTAACCTACCTTAAGTAAATGCGTATATTAGTTTCATAGAGTATAGGCTAAGAGCTAGGATTGTATGGAAACGAAGGGTAGTAAAATCTGTACAGTTAGTTCTACTCTGGCATGAGTACACAACGACAGCAGCTGGAATAAGATGCGAGGTCTGAGCGAGTCAGCTGGGCAAAAATAATGCCAATGTACTAGACGAAGTCGAAAAACAAACAACAGATACATGCCACAAAAATGTCCCTTGCGAAACGTGAACTTTGACTTGAATGGCAGCTTTAGCTAAAGCTCGAGAATATACTGCCATGTTGTTGGCTAAGTCATGAAATATTATCAGACACAAGATTGCTTTCTTGTGTGGAATATTGGAAGACTCGCATTTCGAAGGGATATCCTCGTAAAATGCCCCAACACTGCGGATATTTGCGAAAACAAAAATGGCAGGAAACAACGATGAATAACGTTCACATGGCACTAATTTAGTGCGATAGTGCTGTAGTTTCTTTTTATACGGCGGGCTTCGCCCTCCGAGCCCCCTTTGCGATTTCTTTATAAGACCATGACGGTGAATCAAGCGTTAGTGCTGTGGTTTATTTTTATGTGAGGGGCTTCGCCCCCCGAGCCCCCCTTGCACCTTCTTAGTGTAATTCCAGCGGTGAATCTAGCGATAGGCCTCTAGTACCTTTTATGCGTGGGGCTTAGCGTTGAAAATGCCGGAAAAAATCGAATGTTTATTTCATGATTTAATCAATTTTTCGGTTTTTTTTCCGAAGTTTTCGGGTTTTTTAAGAAATAAATAATGTCACTATCACTGTCACTCCTTTCATCTGTTTCAATTGTTTCTTCCTCAATGTCATCGATGTAGCCCTGTTGTAGGTGTAAATTGGACCTAATATACATTTATTTAGAGTTGAAATATAGAGCGGAAACTTTCATTGATTTTTTCCTAAAGAATCCGAAAAAAACGAGTCGTCTGGGAAAAAATCGAATTTTTTCCAGACTTTTTCAACGCTAGTGGGGCTTCGCCCCCCGTGCCCCTCTACGCCTCCGTATTGTAATCCTAGCAGTGAATTAAGCGATAGTGCTGTAGATTATTTTTAAACGAAACTTCTGGCAAGTACTGTACAAAAAACTTTTACATATTTTACTAAAAACGATTACATATTCTGCCTGAATCCTGTAATAAGGAAACTAACTAGACAGGTTTTCGTACTCTCCACATGGATAACCATTCTCCGAGACTTGTTCTCCATTAAAGAATGCTACAGTTAAACGATTTTGTATGAAAAAATCGCGGTTTCGATTAAAAACCGAGTTTTTTCTCATACAAAAAATAACCGTACAATACAAGTAAGTATGAATAATTACTTAACTTTTGACTATGCGACTTGCGAGCTACCTTTTAAAAAGTAATACCTGTTCATTAATTTAGTAGTGTAAATTATGGGTTTGATAAGCCATGAAAGCTTAAATCCTTGCTTGCTTGTTTGGCTTGCTAATGCGCGTTACCGCCTCTTTTTAAAGTAAAGTTATTTGTGACATTTGTATAGATAATGCATGTACCAACCAAGTCTCTTGCATTGATAATGGCATAACAAATAAAATAAAGTCTATGCAACGTAAGTTACCGATTCTTATAACTGCAAAATTTTCTCGTAATTTATTTAGTTATTACAAACTGTAGTTCACATTAACCAAGTTAAAAAATGTTATTTTAATCGCCATAAATAAAAAAGTTTTTTTTTGCCCACACACCATTTTAAATATTCCAACTTGTTTAATATTATACATTTACATTTTATTTTTGCATGTTATTGTTAATTATGCAACGTTGAATTGATTCACTAGACGCTTTTAAACAATAACAGCATAAGGCAATAATTTCAATAATAAAAATCTTAGCATCTACTATATTTAAAATTGTGCGGTTGGCATTTTAATATTAATATAATTTACATCTTAAAGCGTATCGTCTCACTGGTACGTTCAATTATTCAACAGCATAAAAATGTTCTGCACTTCTAACTACGATATGCTGAAACATCTTTTTCTCAATAAAATTTATTAGCACAATCAACATATTATCAGTGACAGAATTGACACTACGATTAAAAATAAAGTCAACTTTAAGCTCTATTTCATACCTTAATATTAAAACAATTTTTAATATTTACTTATCAATCGCTCTTATATTATTTCGTTAATCCTCGCCATCACAAAATTCAGTCTCAAAAAACCGGGAACTAACCATATTGTTCAACCCTAAGAATCATTTATTTGTTATGCTTTCATAATCTCCTTCCCCACACGCTTGCTTGGCCGTGCGTCTTGTAAGGAATACTTTTCCTTTCTTTATGTAGTCTCCACAAGCCTTATCAACTGCACAAGGAACGTCTTCTACATTGGTAATATCCGTACAATCATTGCACACCCCGTTGGTCTTTCCCGTCGTTCCATTCGCTTCGACGCCATTTTGTTTGGTCCCGTTTCTTTGTTTCTCGAACTCCCGCATTTCCTTCTCTTTATTTTTCTTCTTGTAGCTCTTAGAATAGAAATTGAGAAAGAGACAGAGGAAGAGAGTGACGTTTGCTGATATGAAGTAGGTGAAGCCGACCGCGTATTGGCATCTCGGAGAGAAGTGAGTCCATATACAGTAGGCCAGCATGATCACAAATTGAACCTGTAAATAGGAGAACTATTGATCATGGAACATAAAATTATATGATTTATACAGTTAAATAATGTTACTCTTCCTGATTAAATTTGACTTAGAAGAAAGTCTACAACAATTAATGAGTAAATTTACGACGCATTCTTGTTTGTTTATAGTCAAAAAGCTCACGAACTTGCAGTTTTGACTTAAAAAATATTAGTTTGATAACATTTGGTGGACGTCCAACGGATAATACGGAATGGATATCGATTAGGTAAGAAGGCCGTTTTGGGGAGTGCACATTTTGGGTACATCAATAGTTCAAATAAGTGGGCAATTTGGCGAAGTGGTTCATTAACGTAAGGGGACCAATTAGGCTAGTGATCCAATCAGTAGACTAGAGATTAGTAAAGTGGTCCAATCAGAAAAGTGCAGTACTCAGGTAACTATAGATTAAAACACTTACTAGTTGCAGCGTGGTAACATACTTCTTCCACCACAGATACTTCTGGAACTGCGGCCCCAGCCCAGAGAGGAGGTAGTAGGTATACATGACGACGTGGACGGCAGAGTTGAGGAGTGCCAGGATGGTGCCCTGGCCACCGGCGGCAAACTTTAAGTAGCTCCAGGAGTACAGGGCCATGATGGCATGGTGATACACGTGGAGAAATGTTACCTGAGGAGGAAATAAAACTTTCATTAAGCGCCACACCACACGTGGATGGTGTACATCCGGGGTAACCGGAGTTAAGCGTTTTTTTATATCGAGTTTGACAGCTAACTCGATAGTTAGTTGGTTAACCCTGGAAAACGCAAGCGGCCCCAATTTAATTAGTCTGGGCTTTATTTCTTTTGCTGAAAATTTGAAAATATATTTATTTGCATGCCTGTTTTTACGAATACTGGGTGTCCTCTGGCCACGTACCATCTCAAATGTCAGACTATGGAAGTTGAGTGGCTAGACCCCTATAGCGAAGGAGATCCTGAGCAGGAAATGGCGATGGGTAGGTCATAGTTTGCTTAGACCAGCGAATCACCTATCCAAGCAAGTTCTGCGCTGTCAAGCTCCCGGAAAAAGGAAGCCAGGCTGGCTTCAACCAACGCACGTTTGACAAGGAGGCTGTGTCAACTACTCTGGACAGGAAGGAGTTTGAAGACGCTGCGCAGGATTGACGTCATCAAGCAATGAAAGAATTTCACTAGAATTTACAAAAGTTGTTCATACTCGTATGTAGGTTATTGGCGTTGTAACTGTTGATTACATTTAGTAATATTTTATAAAAATAAATTTGGTACCCATACATAGCTACTTACTTCCTTGCAGTGAGTAAAATAATAAATTGGACTTACCTGTTTGTTCTTTTTCCGAAGAATGAAGAACACAGTGTCGAGGAGTTCAGTGAACTTGGCGAAGAAGTACCACCATCCCAGCTCCAATAACTGTATTCAATTATCATAAAGTCATACACATGTTGGTTATCAGCAAATAAAAGTAATTTTATCGGGAAATGTAGTGTACACCAATAACAAGAAGTTGTTAATCTTAATCCAACGCAGTCCGTGGGCCAGCCAAGAAACAGGTATAACCTTTGTACCGATACGAGTATAACCGGTATAATTCGGTGTGCAAATCCGACTCGCACGGTTTTTTTACTGCTTTTTTTTATCATAATGTTCCTAATATCTAGTTGGTTTAATGATTAAGATTACCTATTCAAAAGAGTACCTAACACTTTTTCATTTGTTTTCTGCCCGTCAAAACGACTGAATCTGTCGTAGATACTTAATACATTTTAAAACTTTGATACAAAACAAAGGCAAATTGTGAATCAAGCAGTGAAAAAAATCTGTGATATTATTGACAAATGTTGACAAAGTTGGCTTGAGTTTTTTTAGTCAGGGAATTTTGATGTCAAAGATGCAGCGTACAGTGTACGCTGCATGGGCGTTTAGAAGTTTCATAAACAATACGAAAAATCTATTTCCCCAACCTAATATGAAAACTATCAGTCAGTACCGGTGTGAGTTATTTACCTACCTAATAATTTAAAATGACATACTTTATAATACCTATAATGAAAATTGCTTAGCTAAACCCCGCCGATCTCTGACGACTGGTATCCAATCACGTGCTAAACAATATTTCATAAACAAAGTACGGAAAGTTAATGATTTAAAAATTAGTCGTTGCATAAAAAAATATACAACGTCTCCAAGAATCATAGTAACCCCCAGGTTACGGTATTGTATGTATGTAAGTACTTAATATTATTTTATAAAAATTATTCCACAACATATTATTTTGTAAATTATTAATTTGTTATTCACGACAATAAAATAAATTGCAGATGGTAAAAGAACGTTAGTAAAATGCTTTGTTTGGAAAAAAAATTGTTTAATAAAATCATCTTGGATATGTACGAGTACGTCATTAATTTTACGTGGATTTATAATAAAATGAGTTACAATTAGCCTGCTGCTACCATTGCAGCCCTTACAAAACTGAACTGCTACAAGAACTTTGGGATAGGTAAGGTTAGAACTGCGACCCTTGCGAATCCGGACAGCTGCCAAAATGTGGCTTAGGTTAGGTTACAACTGCAAAGTGCAACCCTTACAAATCCGAACTGATACCTGAAATGTGCAGCAGTTCTATTCTAACCCACATTTCTGTAACCTTTACGACCTAACGACCCTTAAAATTAGGGAGTTTTAATGTAAATTCCATACCCATTACGAAAAACTAGTTAACCAATTGACTATTAAACAAAAAAATATTTTATTATGACTTATTATGAACATTTTCAAAGTAACCATTTGTTTATGAAGGCTTAAAGTTACTAAATGTATATTTGTAGATCATTTATAAAATGAACATTATTGAGCATGGCAAGTTTGTGAAATGAATAGTTTGTGAATCGTTATTTATTATTAATATCATTGTATTAATCATTATTTGTTAAGTGATTATTTGAGAAAAGTTGTTTATTAAATGATGATAAGCCTTGATGACGACACACTTGCGCCTAGCAAAATAAAATAGCAATTGCGCTTTTACGATGAACTGCTCTTCACGTTCTTGAAGTGATTGTCTAAAATAATTCGTATTTCGTATGTAACATACCTGCTTGTTTTGAGTATTCGAAGGATATCTGCACCCCGCGTAAAGCAGGCCGTCTCGGAATATGTTCAAGTTTAGGGCCTGGAAAGCAATAAATAATAAATAGCTGTCATTTCATTTAATTACACTTTTAGTTGCTAGCTATATTTTATGAGGTTTAAGAACCAAATTTAGATACAAATCAACGTCCATAAAACCTAAACGCGCATAACCCATTTAAATTATAAATGAAACTCTGTTATAATATTAGAACTTTTCATGTATATAAGTATAAGAATTTTACATTTTTTTAGATAGTAGTTATTTATTATACATTACATATTTAACGATAATAATTCATAATTCATCACATAAACAGTTATTTTTTATGTCTTATTCTTTTTCTAAAGCAGTGTTGTGACCGAGTCTGCCGTTTCGATTCTTATGAACTTATGACATTTCCGTAACTTGATAAAAATATGATTACAAAATAAAGAAGATACATTTAAAAGCGAATAATATGTATAAACCAACAAATCACTAAAAAAGCTACTTAAACATTCAAAAATTGTCCGTTTATTCGATTCTGTCAAATCGTCAATAATCGCTAGATTTGACAAACAATACCTCTTAGCCCTATCTTCACAAACTTCAATAGACAAATGTCGATAGCTGGTTCTTAAACTTCACAAAGTATAGATATGAGATGAAGGACAATTCATGTAAATTTTACGTAACTTTATAAATTTGGATTGAATTAGCACAGTCAATTTAATTCATGTATATTTTCAACCTTAGCTGCTTGCTGAGAATTTGAATGAATCCATAATATCACTCGATATTCTTAGTAGCATAGTTTAACAACCTCAAAACTGAGTTGATTGTCTAGTTACTTAAGCATGTCATAAGAATAAATAAGTAAGTATTTAGTACTTTTTGGTGATCATAAAAAAACGTTCGCTGATCATACCTTATAAACCATCATCACAGAAAATATGACCTGCGTGGCGTTGTAATAAGTGATCAGTTTTGTGATCCTGAGCGGAGGCCGGTTCTTCATTAGCCGAGGGCCAACGCGCACGATGATCAGGTAAGCGATCACCACGCAGAGGATTGGCATCGGGCTCGCCATCATGAACCATGAGTCCACTAGGGCACCTGGAAATCATTTTAAAGGTCAACGACGTTTATAAATACATTATAAATTTACTAAAACGGGGCTTAATCGTGTACAAACTTTGAAAACAAACCTCCGACGTTTATAATGTGTGAAAATCGTGAAAGTTTAAATAGACGTTTATACATGGTCGGGTGAGAAGCAAAGGTCACTAATTAATACCACAAGCTTAACGGTATAGTGAACCATACTTCTATTATAACAAGGTCGATTTTTGTTTAATTATTGTATTTTAATTAGTGAGGGTTGTTTGTCACCTGACAAAATACATCACAAATAAAACGAAACGTCTGTGTTTCAGCTTAGGTAAATTATATAGCTTTTGACGTTATGAGTTATGAGATGACCACCATTACTGTTCAGTTGTAAGTTCCTCTGTAGATGGAGAAAAAGTGTGACAACAAGATTTTATCCGGGGCAACTATTTTTTTTACCCATTACAAGAAAATTGTGCTCATTACAATATTCTAGTAGTAACACCAATAGATATTGCTGTTAATACTAGAATTCTATTAATGGATGAAAAAAATATATGATCGACATAATTTAATTATATACAACAATATATCTAGTAAAGGGAACTTGACATTTTTCTCCGTAGGTGGCATTCCCTCTACTGATTTTCGTGAAAATTTGTAAGCAGGCCCATAACCGCAAAACACATCTCACAGTCATCTCCTATAGTATATCCTCCGCTATGAATACCGCAAAAATGTAGGTAATACGTTTTATGGCATTAAAAATAAGATTGTGTCAGATATTTTTTAACGTTTCGTTGTA
The DNA here is from genome assembly GCA_949128165.1 of Lathronympha strigana. Taxonomy (NCBI): domain Eukaryota; kingdom Metazoa; phylum Arthropoda; class Insecta; order Lepidoptera; family Tortricidae; genus Lathronympha; species Lathronympha strigana. Next base: position 3,603,250 of record OX421907.1, on the reverse strand, counting down.
AGGTATTTTATTTATTTAAACTTTATTGCACAGTAACAACAAGTACAAATGGCGGACTTAATGCCGCAAGGTATTCTCTACCAGTCAACCAATGGGCTAAACAGAAAGATTATTTGGTAAGGTATTATTGCCGGTGACTGTCCCTTCTACTTAGTTGCCTCTTTATCGTTCGACTATGAATGCCATGCTAACTTTGCACTGATTTGGCACACTTGACAGTGACTAAAAATGCCATACTTAACTAAACTTATTATTTATAGTATATATATTTGCTACGACACAATGTCAACTTCAAGTAAAAATTATAACGAAATCATTATCAGCATCGTTATACGGTTGCTTTATGTAAAGATGACAGCTATGTTTATAGGAAACGTTAGGAACTGCCGATTGTTGACCAGAAGGATTGCTAGCGTGTTTTAAGACTAATTAATTAGCTGCATACTTCTTCATCAGTTTTCAGCATAATACGCCGTCATATTACACATTAAACAACAATAATATTCAAAAAATAAAAAACTATTCTTGGGACGTCTTCGCCATTTTGCAGTTCAACAGAATGTTCACTGAAAATTTGGCAGGAAAACTTAGCGTGGTGCCTTGGAATAATAATAACACTAGACGGTAGAAAGGCAGTGAAGCCATTCCAATTGAGAAATTATTTCTCAATTTCCATACATTGCCCTATAGCTATTTCATTCGATTATTATAACAGACAAAGAGATGGAGACAGCTTATTTTCGGCTTCACTGGTTATTCTGTGAGTCCAACTATGAAGAGGCAGATGACAATTGATTCATTTTTCAATGTTTCCAACAGGCAGAGAACGTTTTAGCGGGATGTAAACTTACTCAACTTGCCGCCAATAGATGGCTGGAAAATTCCGATTTATTGGGGGGAAACGATTTGTTTGGACATTGTCTGTGCTCTTGAATTGTAGATTTTCTGTTGATACTAAAGTAACCAAAACAAGTAAGGGTTTCTCTTGCTTTTAGAGACGCTACAAAATAGCAAACGAAATAACTTCAAATACTCACTTTTACCAACTTTAAGAGAATCCAGGTATCGGTCCACCTTCTCTAAGTAGCTCATTTTAATCCCTTCACCTGAAAAATACATAAATATATGTTTATATTATCTTCACGAATCTCGAAACCGCTGTTTGTCAATAGTATGTTTGACAGCTGTTAAAGTTTTTTTCTGTAATAGGTATTTGGGTTCAAGTAATTTTGTGGCCAGTTACATTTGTCCTTGAAAAGAAAAGAGTTTATTTACTGAAATAAATACAGGGCATGGCACGGATGCATTTAAAGTATCTAGTGAATTTTAATGGATATCAAATGTAAATGTTATGTAAAATAGTTGAAGTAAAATGATGCTTGATATTTTTAAGTCGCTAATCGGTTATCACTAAATTTAAAATAGGCTAAGTGTATAATGTGTTGTTGCTCTTTCATACCACTGGGTGGCATGTCAAATATACATGTTATTAGGCATGCCGGAGGTAAAAAGACTTTTTAGGGTTTTTAGGGAAAAAATGAACCCTTATGGTGCGACTCAGTCTGTGTGTCTGTCACATCGTTAAATATCTCGAGAACTACTAAAATTTGAAATAGTTAAAAACATAGTTAACGTAGACACATTGATAGAATATTTATCAGATATTTTAATTTATTTTCAATGAAAAATGCCCGATAAAATAGGGGGCAAAAATTAAAAGTTTAGTTACTGGGTCATGTGGGGTAGGTATAATTTGAAAGGGCTAGATTTACACATTCTAAACAATTTAAAAAAAATTACCATGAGAATTTTATGATTTATAAACGAAAATGTAAACACAATGTTAATATTATCATCAACATTACACGAGAAATATAAAATTGACCCGAACTTCATTAACTTTTTTTTAATAAAATAAAAATATTCGGAACAAAAGTTGAAATTTAACCAATTCAGATTGTTTTTGTTTCTTTAAATTTATGTCATATCATGCTGAAAGTACTGTTTTATAACATAAGTTAATTAAATTGGTTTACGTGTTAAAAAAATATCAAGGATAATCAACCTCGCATACTAACTCCATGCCGTACAAACGACTGACCCAATCTGTCGATACATGTGTCTGACGTCAAATATCTACTTCTAGGTGTAGTTGCAACATTAAAGTTTATACGGAACCCCCGGTACGCGAGTCCCACTCGCACTTGTTTTCTGTTTAACATTGAATAGGTCATACACAAAAAACAAGGCTTATAGACACCCGCCAATGTGCTTCATTGTAGACAAAAAATGTTTTTCGTCATTGTGATTTGGTTTAATTAGTAGAATTGTCTGTAGGCTGGCGTCTCAGGGGTCGTACAATCGCAATCAGATATACAGGGTGATTCATGAGTCGTGACCAGGATTAACCTTACGGTTTCAGTGAATAATAAGCTATTATTTCATACTAGGCTTAACGAAATTAACGTTAAACTTAATTTAAATAAATCTCCTAACTATGACTTAATTGATACTTAACTATCAATAAAGTATCAATAAGGAGATTTTAATTAATTTAATTTAACGTTAATTTCGTTAAGTCTAGTATGAAACAAAAGCTTATCATTCACTGAAACCCTAAGGTTAATCCTGCTCACGACTCATGAATCAACCTGTATAGTCTGTTTAAGGAATTCTACCTATAATTTACCCATATAAATCTGACGCAAAAAAAAAACGACAACAAAATAAAAATATGTCAATTAGCACTCGTGTAAAAAGTAAAGTTGTGGAGCAAAATGTTTTGTAAAACAATATTCTATAAAAGCTTTCTAACAATTCCATACATCTGTCATACAAATTTATTATGGACCACTTATATTTCAATAACATGACATCGTGCATGACATACACTTGTTACCATTTATCGTAACGTCACATTCTGACAGGTAACTGTCACGTCATTAGTAATGACAATATGATACCAAATTGGTTTATTTGTCATGTTTTTAGCTTTTGTCTTTGATACAAAAGTTTTCTATGAATGGAACGTATGAAAAGAAATGATAATTCGTTTCACACTATCATATTAAGACTTCTCTTTTAAAAAGCTAACGGTATCTTATCAAACCATTAGATATGAAGAATGATACAGATTCTGGTCTGCCTTCATTTATTGCCGAGGTTCTCTCTAGGGTCCTTATAATGTGTTTTTACTGGGTTATATATATATATCGTGTTTTATAGATTTTTTTTATTTCAAAGGTGCATTAAACTGTGTTTTTACTGGGTCTTATAGGTACTGTGGTATATATATACCGTGTTTTTATTGATATTTTTATTTTCAAGGTGCATTATTAAGCTTAAAATAATCTCTCAAAGACACTAGTATTGCACGCCTCCCCTTAACTGCACTTTGGAAATAAATACTAATTTTGTTTTATTTGAGAGGTTTTATTTTTAATTCAGTACAAAAGAAAACAGCTTTGTTTTCATGATATTTATGTCTAAGTTGTCACGTTATTGCTAGGCAGACTAGTACTTAGAGTAACAGAATTACGTAACAGTTCCGGACAGGGCACGAGTAACGAGATTATACCTGTGTGCTTACCATGAGTTTTACTTAAACACGAGTCGACAGCGACTGCGCGATTCGAAGTATTTGCAACTGGTTCCGACCTTTGGGCTTGTCATGAGTAAGTGGCCGTTTTCGATTGCGACTGCGGTGGTCGGGGATTATTCCGTCTCGCTTCTGTTTGAGTAATGGTAGGAGCGAGACGGACGTAATTTCGAGCGCCACAGTTGGTATCGAATACAGTTCCGTGCAACTCATGGTAAGCACACTAAAGTTGCTATATATTTCGAAGGAGAGATTTCGATGATTCACAGATAGTTGCATCTAGCTTCAACCCGCAAGTGCGAGCAGGATGCCCTGACATCAGCACAATGCACAGGATGCGTTGAAGTAGACGCTAGCAACTATTGATTTCTACAGTAAGTACAGTTTTAACTCGTGGTAAGCACAAAGAACGAGCAAGATGCATATCTACACTTTAGAATCGCGCAGTCGATAACGATTCAAAAACGAGAACAACTCATGGTACCGATACTGAACTCTGCAGTCTATTCGAGGAATATACAGTGGAACCTCGATAAAACTAGGACGCCGGTTGACACTAATTAAAATGCAATTCCTTTCTTTTTTCAAAACCCAAAATTTTTGTAACTCGTATAATTTTATCTCCAAAGAAATCCAACGATTTAGTACAACTTTGACGTCCATAATTCTTAAAAAAAAACCCGACCTCTATAACTTGAAAAAGCCGATGTATTGTTTTGTCACCGCTATATCACGAATTTATTTAGCTAATACCTCTGCAACAAGAAGAAAATTATAAGGATGTACTTTACGAGTTTGCATAATTACCTCTCAAATACGATTTATTGACCCCGCAACTCGAAACCTCTTTAAGACTACGAAACAAATAAAGACCTCTGTAAGTCGAACTTTCTATAAGGCTAAAATTCGATAGCACGAACTATTTAGCCTTTTCCCTGAGCTTCGTGCTATCGAGGTTCCACTGTAACATGTTACTGATTTCATTTGATATTTAAAGGGGCCAGGGCCAATCCAGGCTCCTATTTGTTTCAGCCTTATTCCTCAGTGATCTATAAATAATATTTCAACATAACCCTCCTAGGAAAGTAGGTCAAGCTGTAAGTCTGAGCTGTAGGATTGGCGGAACGAACCTTAGACGTTTAAAATAAGAAAGGATTGCATATACTTAAAGAAATTTCGGACTCTGGATGCCGTGATCGGGTAGCCCAGTGGTTAGGGCATCTGCCACGAAAGCAGGAGGTCGCTGGTTCGGTCCCAGTCCTGCTCACCGGGGGCCCTGGTCACTTTTTCTATAGTATATGACATCTCTTTTAATTTATAGATAATTTTATTAGCCTAATAGAGTGTCCCATTGGTGGACAAAGGCCTTTGACCTCCAAGAGTCCCGATGTTGTGCCTCATCAGTCCAGTTGTCGAGGAAAGCTTCTAGGTCGTCCCGTCGTCTCCGTCTGGCCCTGCCACGTCCACTCCACACCTATGTTGCGGCATCCACTCCACCCACCCACATTAGCCCACCTATCCGGACTCACCATGTCCACTTAAGCGTGGCAGTTTTCATGCGATAAAAATGCCAATATCATATTGTAATAAATAATAATTTAATTCAAAACAGACATTTGATGGAATTGTTAACAGATTCATTTAAACTAATTACTTAATCATAATTAATTAATTAATTTCAGTTCCAATAACATTTATTTTCAAAATGTACACAGTAAGTGAAACTTACCTAACTACCTACCTCTACCTTCCTTAAATCTAACATAGGTCTTTGAGGCATTGTACCTAGGATGCTGGCGGCATTTCCTCGTTGTATCGCAATACTGATACGTTGTGCGAGGAAGCCACCAGCTCTTCGGTCACCAGTAATATCAACCAGACGTTTCGCGATTTCTACGAAAAACTTGCGTGTGCCTTATGGACCAAGAGTTTCGATCCCGAATGGTACAAAAGGTACTATCAGCCCAGGCTCTTATATTTATTACGTTTTAAAATTTCGGCGCTTTCGGCCGCTCCGCCCACTTTTAAATTAGTTCGTTGGAGATGGGACGGTGCCAGCGTGTCTACGCAGGTAGCATCCCACACCAGCATCCGTCCCAAACTCCAAGAAACCAAGGAAATATAAACATATATTATACATATTTTACTATATCACACCAGCCACTAAAACCTCAGACCCCATATTATGCTTACACCCCATTTGTCTGAGGTGTTTACTTTTTAGCCGCCGGTGGTTACACCCTGTATATTTATTATTTGATCCTCACAAATCGTCGATAACACTTCACAAACCCACGGTGGTCATTTCCGATCCGTCTGAAGCATATCGTACGTTGATGTTGGTATTGTGACTTAAGGGGCTACATGCGCTTAATATATCTGGCCAATTGACAAATCCGTCAATTGGTGGCCATATACGTTAATAGTAGAAATTTAGATCTTTGTTTGAATAACATACCTACATAAAAAACACAAGAAAATAAATCTAACATAAGAATGAAAATAATTAAACAGGAACAATAATAATAAATAACAAAAATAGATATTTAGACGACGGCGAGGTTGTGTGTAAAATCTTGCTTAATAATGAATTCCTGCTCCATCTTCGCAATCAAAGGCAATGCGTCTTCTGGTGCCTCATTATTTTTGTTTGTTTTAGGTGCAATCATCTCTATTGTTTTAGGGCAGTCCGTCGGATCTCCATAGTATGTCCGCCGGGCATCCGCCAGACAATTTTCTCGTACATTGATTGGCTGGATACGTCCGAATGTATATGACCAGCATATGCATGGCGGAAAGCAGACACAAACTGGAGACCTGGGTGCGTAGCCAAGATGCCAATCGCTCACGCTCAGTCGCTAAAGAAACGCAACTGTCACTGTCACACTAATAAGGAAGAGCGATAGAGAGAGGTAGCTCCGATACGTTACTAAGCGTGAGCGATTGGCATCTTGGCTACGCACGCTGGTCTGTATTTTTGTTTAATTAGCACCAAGCATGGACGGATTTTCTGAACAGATCAGAGCGCACACCAACTGGTCTTCGTTTTAGATTAATGAGTTTGGAGGCTTTGGAGTTGAAAATTCTACATCAGTACTATTCTATATTTATAACTATTAAGACAAATGGCTATCGAGTTTTGGTTTTGCACGTTGCTCTCATTACATATAATTAGACATAGAAACATTATAATTCAAGCATCGGAGGTCATTGGCACCAAGTAGCCCCTTAACTCACTTAGGCAGTCTAAGTATACGAAGTGCTAAGCTTATCGACCTGTGCGTTTGTAGGTCAGTTTCCCTTGATCAAGTTGTTATGTTTGCATTATTGTCCGATAAAACTACTTTTGAATCTTATTACCAAGGTATAAGGTCCATGTGTAGATGTTTATGTCGCTTTCCCTATATTTACGGTCAATCGCTGGATACAAAGTGGGGAAAAGCTAGCGGGACAATAAGGCGGAGTCTATACAAATCACTTCAAGGGCATTAATGTGTATGACATTTGAATCGAAGTTAGTCAAGACGGATGTGAGTGGGTTGCAGGAAATTATTTGCAATGTTAAAATCTGCCAGTAAATGTATTGTTTGGCGGAGATTTGGCGGATATACCCACTGTGGAGATATAGGCTATAGGCAAGAGGCAATTTGTAAATGTGGCAAGATATTTCATATTCTGCCTATATGTTACTGGTTACAAAAGAAAGGAGCAAGTCATTTTGCAAAAGCGGTAAAATACAAACAACTTCGGAGATAAGATCTATCTAAACAGAGATTGTCAGTTTTATTGTAGGTACGAGTACATAATAATGTTATGAAAGATAAAAGAAACATTGTTTTACGTTTCAGCATTAGACCATAAGGGTTTATTTGTTGCAAAATAACTTCTAAAGGTAATAATAAAAACTTACCTTATACGTAATATGTAATTAAGAGGGGGCAGAGTGTTTGCCGCGGACACGAAATAGGCATTTAGCGGCCCCACGCTGCTCGCTATCTGTGTGCGTGCGCGCACGCACACTACTACAACGGCGCGTCATCATTCGGGCGTTAAAATGTTGTAACTTAGAATTCCTCATTTTTATAATCCTTTGATACTGAATACTGATATTGTATTAATTCACCTAATATTTGTTCGGTTTTTCCAAACGATTTTATTATTTGTGTTTGTATTTAGTACTAAAGAAAGGTACCATTCTGTCGGTTGTTGATAAGGTTAATTTCTAAACTAATATTTATGACATTCGCGCCTTATCGACAACCGGCAGAATGCAAAGTGCCTTTTTCTAAATACAAGCACATTTTTTATGATTTCATATGTGGCTATTTACGGCTAAAGGTACCTTATGGACGGTCGGCGCTTACGTCGCGTTGCAGCGCATTATTATCAGCGTCTTTGTTAACAGCGTAAGCGCCGCTCGTCCATAAGGTACCTTTCACCGCAAACCGTCACATATTATGAAATCGTTAAAAAAAATTGTCGTTTTCTTGGTAAAAGTACCACATTGTCGCTTGGAGATTAACTCCGATTTAGATAAAATTCGATATCTGAGGAGCCGGCAGGGTGATTAACATGAATCTTAAGTCAAAATTGGAAAATATGGTAAGAATCGACGCCATATTGGATTTTGTAAGATCAACTCCGATTTGGATAAAAATCGATATCTGACTATCCGGCGGGGTCCTTACCATGAATCCAGAATCAAAATCGTAAAATATTGTAAAAAGCGACGCCATCTTGGATTTTGAGAGATTAACTCCGATTTGGATAAAAGTCGATATCTGAGGATCCGGCGGGGTGATTAACATGAATCTTGAGTCAAAATTGTAAAATATTGTTAAAACCGACGCCATCTTGGATTTTGTAAGATCAACTCCGATTTGGATAAAAATCGATATCTGACGATCCAGCGGGGTCCTTAACATGAATCCAGAAACAAAATCGTAAAATATTGTAAAAAAGCGACGCCATCTTGGATTTTGTGAGCTTAACTCCGATTTGGATAAAATCGATATCTGAGGATCCGACGGAGTGATTAACATGAATCCAGAGTCAAAATTGTAAAATATTGTAATAACCGACGCCATCTTGGATTTTGTAAAATCAACTCCGATTTGGATAAAAATCGATATCTGACTATCAGGCGGGGTCCTTAACATGAATCCAGAATCAAAATCGTAAAATATTGTAAAAAGCGACGCCATCTTGGATTTTGTGAGCTTAACTCCGATTTGGATAAAATTCGATATCTGAGGATCCGGCGGGGTGATTAACATGAATCTTGAGTCAAAATTGTAAAATATTGGTAAAACCGACGCCATCTTGGATTTTGTAAGATCAACTCCGATTTGGATAAAAATCGATATTTGACGATCCGGCGGGGTCCTTAACATGAAAATTGTAAAATATTGTAATAACCGACGCCATCTTGGATTTTGTAAAATCAACTCCGATTTCGATAAAAATCGATATCTGACTATCCGGCGGGGTCCTTAACATGAATCCAGATTTCCAGAATCAGAATCGTAAAATATTGTAAAAAGCGACGCCATCTTGGATTTTGAGAGATTAACTCCGATTTGGATAAAAATCGATATCTGAGGATCCGGCGGGGTGATTAACATGAATCTTGAGTCAAAATTGTAAAATATTGTTAAAACCGACGCTATCTTGGATTTTGTAAGATCAACTCCGATTTAGATAAAAATCGATATCTGAGGATACGGCGGGGTGATTAACATGAATCTTGAGTCAAAATTGTAAAATATTGTTAAAACCGACGCCATCTTGGATTTTGTGAGCTTAACTCCGATTTGGATAAAATCGATATCTGAGGATCCGACGGAGTGATTAACATGAATCCAGAGTCAAAATTGTAAAATATTGTAATAACCGACGCCATCTTGGATTTTGTAAAATCAACTCCGATTTGGATAAAATTCGATATCTGACTATCCGGCGGGGTCCTTAATATGAATCCAGAATCAAAATCGTAAAATATTGTAAAAAGCGACGCCATCTTGGATTTTGTGATCTTAACTCCGATTTGGATAAAAATCGATATCTGAGGATCCGACGGAGTGATTAACATGAATCCAGAGTCAAAATTGTTAAATATTTTTAAAACCGACGCCATCTTTGATTTTGTAAGATCAACGCCGATTTGGATAAAAATCGATATCTGACTATCCGGCGGGGTCCTTAACATGAATCCAGAATAAAAATCGTAAATTATTGTAAAAAGCGACGCCATCTTGGATTTTGTGAGATTAACTGCGATTTGGATAAAAATCTATATCTGAGAAGCCCGCAGGGTGATTAACATGAATCTTGAGTCGAAATTAGAAAATATGTTAAGAATCGACGCCGTCTTGGATTTTGGTAAGATCAACTCCGATTTGGATAAAAATCGATATATGACGACCCGGCGGAGTCCATAACATGAATCCATAGTCAAAATTGTTAAATAACGTCAACACTGACGCCATATTGGATTTTGTAGGATTGAATCCGATTTGGATAAAAATCGATATCTGACGATCCGGTGGGGTCCTTATTTAACATGAATCCAGAATCAAAATTATAAAATACGATTTTGATTCTGGATTCATGTTAAGGACCGCGCCGGATAGTCAGATATCGATTTTTATCCAAATCGGAGTTGATTTTACAAAATCCAACATGGCGTCGGTTTTTACAATATTTTACAATTTTGACTCTGGATTCATGTTAATCACTGTGCCGGATCCTCAGATATCGATTTTCATCCAAATCGGAGTTGATTTTACAAAATCCAAGATGGCGTCGGTTTTAACAATATTTTACAATTTTGATTCTGGATTCATGTTAAGGACCGCGCCGGATAGTCAGATATCGATTTTTATCCAAATCGGAGTTGATTTTACAAAATCCAAGATGGCGTCGGTTTTTACAATATTTTACAATGTTGACTCTGGATTCATGTTAATCACTGCGCCGGATCCTCAGATATCGATTTTTATCCAAATCGGAGTTGATCTTACAAAATCCAAGATGGCGTCGGTTTTAACAATATTTTACAATTTTGACTCAAGATTCATGTTAATCACCCCGCCGTATCCTCAGATATCGATTTTTATCCAAATCGGGGTTAATCTCACAAAATCCAAGATGGCGTCGCTTTTTACAATATTTTACGATTTTGATTCTGGATTCATGTTAAGGACCCCGCCGGATAGTCAGATATCGATTTTTATCCAAATCGGAGTTGATTTTACAAAATCCAAGATGGCGTCGGTTTTAACAATATTTTACAATTTTGATTCTGGATTCATGTTAAGGACCGCGCCGGATAGTCTGATATCGATTTTTATCCAAATCAGAGTTGATTTTACAAAATCCAAGATGGCGTCGGTTATTACAATATTTTACAATGTTGACTCTGGATTCATGTTAATCACTGCGCCGGTTCCTCAGATATCGATTTTTATCCAAATCGGAGTTGATCTTACAAAATCCAAGATGGCGTCGAAATTGAAATCTTGGGCATTAATGAAACGCCGAACGAGAACCTAACCCATATATTGCTCGTCACTGCAAGCAAAATTGGTGTAACGCTAAATGAAAACGATATAGACGTCGTTCATCGCGTAGGGCCGCGGCGCGCGCCGGCGACGGCTAATGGCAGTAAAGGAAACGAAATCAAGCAGCCCCGACCCGTGATACTGCGTATCACAAGAAAGTCAACACGCGATGCTTTCCTTCACTCAGCTAAATCTCGGCGTGATCTGACTACGATTGATGTAGAAGTACAAGGCCCCTCCCGGAGAATATTCTTTAACGATCATTTGACAAAAAATAATCGCCAGTTATTTTGTGAAGCCCGGCAGCGTGCGAAACAATACGATTTTAAATTCTGCTGGACCAAAAATGGTACCATTTATGTCAAGGAAAAGGAAGGGGCTCAAGGAAATGCTATCAGGCGCGCAGCAGATCTGGATGCTTTCATTGGTCTACCACTGGCGGATAAACCTTCAGCGATCCATGAAGCAATCACGGAAGAGGCTATTTAAATTTCTGTATCGGCGTTTGCTTCATATCGGCTTACTGATGACGATTTATGCATTCTGTCTCGTTGATCCTCAAAACAACTTCACACACACACATATATTTCACAAACACACATATCATGTATACGCATACTTAGAACTTAGTGGTCAGGAACTTACAATAGAAATATACTTTCGATGCTGTTCATTGAGTGAATCTTTTGTCACGATTAATTTATTCCGTTTCAGTTTGAAAATTCAACGATGACTTTGTGACAGAATTGGATAATTCTTTTGCCATACAATGTCACTTAATTAATAGCATTGAATCTTGTTCCCAGTTTGTCTCAAATAATAATTTTAAATTACTGTGCTTGAATATAAGAAGCCTTCAACGTAATTTTAATGAATTTTCAGTTGCACTTAAACGTTTCAATGCGACGTTTGATTTTATTGTTCTGACTGAGTGCTGGCTACACGATGGTTCTATTATTGGTCAACTTCCAGGATACTACTCATTCCACACAAATAATCACCTGAACAAAAGCTGTGGAGTCACTATTTATGTAAATAATTCTTTGAGCGCGGTAGCTCACGAACCGCATGTGCGCGTGGCCGACTTTCTGCTAGTTCAAGTGGAGAACGTCTCCGTTTTAGGAATATACCGCTCCCCGTCTTTAACTGATTATGAGGCATTCAATCGTTCTCTTGACCTGACCTTAAATAGCGTCAGTAGCAGTTCATGCATAATTGTTGCCGGGGATTTAAACATTGATCTGCTTTCAGGCGATCAAAAATCGGCGACGGCCGATTACCTAACACTAATGGCATCCCACGGGCTACTGCCTGCGATCACGGCCCCTACTAGAGGTAGGGCGTGTCTCGATCATATTTTTATTAAAACCGGGCACGTAGCTACGGGTATAGTATGTAAAAGTGCGATCACTGATCACGACATAACATTGGTTAGCGTTTCACGCCCTATTTCTGGTTTGAGCCGTGACCGTAATACTAGCCGTGTCAACCTTCAAGCAGTCGCAGCAGAACTACGGGATACTGACTGGACGCTCGTAACCAGCTGCGAGGAGCTAAACGGTGCTGTTGCGCTATTTGATGATATATTTTCTGACATAGTGGACAAACACACTTGCATTGTAAAACTTAGCCGTAGCCGTTACACTTTAAAACCCTGGATGACTCCTGGGTTAATTAGATGTATGAGACACCGTGACAATCTCCACTTACAAGTAAGAAGATTTCCTGACGACCAGGTTCTGAGAACTACTTATGCCCGGTATAGAAATTTCTATGGCCAACTGCTTCGTAACATCAAAGCAGAATATGATAATAGAGAACTTACTCGCAATAGCAATAACCCAAAAAAACTCTGGAACTCTATTAAGAGGGCTTGTGAGTATCCGAATCGAAACTCTGATGCTATCAAACTAACGAAAATCTCTGCAAATGGCCAGGAATCGCTTGATGTATGTAACAAGCACTTTGCTTCGATAGGCGAAAATTTGGCTGGTCATATCTTAAATAGGCTTAATACTACGCAGCTAAATCTCGCATCTGAATATAAACGGGATATAACTCCCAGTAAATCGTTTTTCCTTGCTCCAACTGATTCACAAGAAGTGCTCAGTCTTATACACGAGTTAAAAAATGATAGTGCACCCGGGCCGGATGGATACAAACCCACATTAATAAAAGCTATCAGTGATTTCATTTGCGTTCCTCTTGCACATATTTTTAATTTAAGTTTATACACAGGTGAATTTCCTGAGGCCTGGAAGAGGTCTGCGGTGTGTCCTATTTTTAAGGCAGGTGAGAAAAATAACCCAGACAACTATCGTCCAATCTCCCTTCTATGTATTTATTCTAAATTGCTAGAAAAAGTGGTCAACAAACGCCTCGCAGAGTTCTTAGAACAAAATAACCTTTTATCAGATCGCCAGTTTGGGTTTAGACGGAGGAGGTCCACTGAGAATGCTGTTGTACTATTATCGGACCTAATCGCAAAACAGCTGGATCAGGGAAGACACTGTATTGGTGTGTTCCTTGATCTAGCTAAAGCGTTTGATACCGTGTCGGCGCCGATTCTTTTAAAAAAACTTGAAAACATTGGTATACGAGGTGTGGCGCTGGGATGGTTCAATAGTTACCTGACAAACCGTAAACAGTACGTCAAAGTCGGCGATATTAAAAGTAGCGAGTTGTCCGTTAATTTTGGTGTCCCACAAGGGAGTATCCTTGGACCTACACTATTTCTCATTTACATAAATGACATTCTCTCGCTTCAGTTAAAAAACTCAGAGCTAATTTGTTACGCGGATGACACTGTAGCCCTCTTCAGTGGTCGTTCGTGGGAAGAAGCTTATTCCATGGCAGAAGCCGGTATGTTACGTCTAGCGGATTGGTTGGATATGAATTTACTAACCTTGAATACAAAAAAAACTAAATTTTTAACCTTTCATAAAACAATTTCCTCGGCACCTCTTTCCTGTAACTCGCTCAAGTTGTCTTCTAGTTACGGCTTATGCGACTCCATCGAACGTTCTGAGACAGTGAGGTACCTCGGAGTGATCATTGATCAGAAGCTTTCCTTCAAACAACATATTAAAATATTATCTGGCAGGGTTAGAAAACTTATATATGTAATGAAGCTTCTGAGAGGTGGCGCTTCAAGAGAAATATTAAAGCTTGTGTACTTCTCTCTGTGTCAGTCAATAATTCAGTACTGTATTGCGGCGTGGGGGGGCGCAGCCAAGACCTCAATGATCGAGCTAGAGCGGGCGCAGCGTGCTGTGCTAAAGGTCATGCTGAGGAAACCTTTTCGTTACCCCACTGATGATCTTTACATGGAAGCTTCAGTCCTCAGAGTTCGACAACTTTTTATAGTTAAAGCTGTTACTGAATCTCATCGAGTTGGTGTAGCTTCCGTAAACCACATCACACGTCGTCTAAAACGTCTCAACCACATGACCATACCTTGTCCTCGAGTTAAAACTGCTTTTGCTCAGCGATTTCCTTTCTACCTTCATCCTACTGTCTACAATAAGGTTTCCAGATTACTCAACTTTGATGACGACTCTTGTTCTTTTATAAAATCTAAAGTAAAAAAATGGCTTCTTACTCAGTCGTACGACAAGACAGAGGATATAATAATTCACACTTGAGTAGCGTATACACACACACACACACACACATTAACACACACACACACACATACTCACAGTATTCACACACATTATATTGCATGCATTTATTTCACTTTATTTAATTTTTATTTTGTTGTTATTTTTCTTTCAACTTTAACTACTTTTGTTAAAAACGGCCTTCATACATCAGTATGTCAAACTCTCTCGGTAAATCATGTTTTTTTCGGTTTCCAAGATACAGGCTGTGCCTAGTTTGGGGCCGAAGGATATTTTTGATATTGTGATTCCTAATTCTTGCTACTGTTTGTTAATTTTGTATGTTTTATTAATCTTTGTATGCTTTCATTTCATTAAACTTTTTTTTTTTATATGAATAAAGAGTATATTTTAACAATATTTTACAATTTTGACTCAAGATTCATGTTAATCACCCCGCCGGATCCTCAGATATCGATTTTTATCCAAATCGGAGTTGATCTTACAAAATCCAAGATGGCGTCGGTTTTAACAATATTTTACAATTTTGACTCAAGATTCATGTTAATCACCCCGCCGGATCCTCAGATATCGATTTTTATCCAAATCGGGGTTAATCTCACAAAATCCAAGATGGCGTCGCTTTTTACAATATTTTACGATTTTGATTCTGGATTCATGTTAAGGACCCCGCCGGATAGTCAGATATCGATTTTTATCCAAATCGGGGTTAATCTCACAAAATCCAAGATGGCGTCGCTTTTTACAATATTTTACGATTTTGATTCTGGATTCATGTTAAGGACCCCGCCGGATAGTCAGATATCGATTTTTATCCAAATCGGAGTTGATCTTACAAAATCCAAGATGGCGTCGGTTTTAACAATATTTTACAATTTTGACTCAAGATTCATGTTAATCACCCCGCCGGATCCTCAGATATCGATTTTTATCCAAATCGGGGTTAATCTCACAAAATCCAAGATGGCGTCGCTTTTTACAATATTTTACGATTTTGATTCTGGATTCATGTTAAGGACCCCGCCGTATCCTCAGATATCGATTTTTATCCAAATCGGGGTTAATCTCACAAAATCCAAGATGGCGTCGCTTTTTACAATATTTTACGATTTTGATTCTGGATTCATGTTAAGGACCCCGCCGGATAGTCAGATATCGATTTTTATCCAAATCGGAGTTGATTTTACAAAATCCAAGATGGCGTCGGTTTTAACAATATTTTACAATTTTGATTCTGGATTCATGTTAAGGACCGCGCCGGATAGTCTGATATCGATTTTTATCCAAATCAGAGTTGATTTTACAAAATCCAAGATGGCGTCGGTTATTACAATATTTTACAATGTTGACTCTGGATTCATGTTAATCACTGCGCCGGATCCTCAGATATCGATTTTTATCCAAATCGGAGTTGATCTTACAAAATCCAAGATGGCGTCGGTTTTAACAATATTTTACAATTTTGACTCAAGATTCATGTTAATCACCCCGCCGGATCCTCAGATATCGATTTTTATCCAAATCGGGGTTAATCTCACAAAATCCAAGATGGCGTCGGTTTTAACAATATTTTACAATTTTGATTCTGGATTCATGTTAAGGACCGCGCCGGATAGTCTGATATCGATTTTTATCCAAATCAGAGTTGATTTTACAAAATCCAAGATGGCGTCGGTTATTACAATATTTTACAATGTTGACTCTGGATTCATGTTAATCACTGCGCCGGATCCTCAGATATCGATTTTTATCCAAATCGGAGTTGATCTTACAAAATCCAAGATGGCGTCGGTTTTAACAATATTTTACAATTTTGACTCAAGATTCATGTTAATCACCCCGCCGGATCCTCAGATATCGATTTTTATCCAAATCGGGGTTAATCTCACAAAATCCAAGATGGCGTCGCTTTTTACAATATTTTACGATTTTGATTCTGGATTCATGTTAAGGACCCCGCCGGATAGTCAGATATCGATTTTTATCCAAATCGGAGTTGATTTTACAAAATCCAAGATGGCGTCGGTTTTAACAATATTTTACAATTTTGATTCTGGATTCATGTTAAGGACCGCGCCGGATAGTCAGATATCGATTTTTATCCAAATCGGAGTTGATTTTACAAAATCCAAGATGGCGTCGGTTTTTACAATATTTTACAATTTTGACTCTGGATTCATGTTAATCACTGTGCCGGATCCTCAGATATCGATTTTTATCCAAATCGGAGTTAATCTCACAAAATCTAAGATGGCGTCGCTGTTTACAATATTTTACGATTTTGATTCTGGATTCATGTTAAGGACCCCGCCGGATCCTCAGATATCTTTTTTTATCCAAATCGGAGTTTATCGCACAAAATCCAAGATGGCGTCGCTTTTTACAATATTTTACGATTTTGATTCTGGATTCATGTTAAGGACCCCGCCGGATCGTCAGATATCGATTTTTATCCAAATCGGAGTTGATCTTGCAAAATCCAAGATGGCGTCGGTTTTAACAATATGTAACAATTTTGACTCAAGATTCATGTTAATCACCCCGCCGGATCCTCAGATATCGATTTTTATCCAAATCGGAGTCAACCTTACAAAATTTATAAATATTAATATAATAAATATAATTTATAAATTTTTAATATATTTATAAATATCTGCTCCATCATCAGACCTTGGAAACCATGCATGGCCCAAGTGCTCGTCGAATCAAAACCAACGAGTGTAAACACGAAGGTATTCTATCAACTGGTTCCTGAGTACCAGTTGACACTTTTCTGCTCCACCATCAGACCTTGGACACCATGTATAGCCCAAGTGCTCGTCAAAACAAAATCTACGAGTCTGAACACGAAGGTATTCCCACCCACTGGTTCCTGAGTACCGGTTGACACCTTTCTGCTCCTTCATCAGACCTTATCTGGGAAAAGGGACCTTATTGTTGGTGGCGCTTACGGCGTTATGAACGACATTCGTATACGGATATCGCCTTACGCGGTTCAAGTACTAGTTTAGACAATTTAGATTTAATTTGCCTTAAACAAGCAGGTAAAATATTATTCTTCAGAAGCACGTAAAAATAACAAAATAGACTTACCCGATTTTGCCACTTGTGTGGCACAGTATACGTA
Source organism: Lathronympha strigana (assembly GCA_949128165.1). Taxonomy (NCBI): domain Eukaryota; kingdom Metazoa; phylum Arthropoda; class Insecta; order Lepidoptera; family Tortricidae; genus Lathronympha; species Lathronympha strigana. The sequence goes on along the minus strand of OX421907.1, from coordinate 3,585,340 downwards.
CACAATATATCTCAAGGTGAAAACGCTCCGCAACGAGACGTGGTGTCGCTTTGAGAGGTCGGGGCAGACTGGCTATTTTGGGTTTTGATCACTTGTTATATTTCAACGTCTAGATCCCATAGTAATTTTGTATGGCGGATTTTGAGGGCATTTAAAAAAAATCACAATAAAATAACCAAAGAGTATTTTGGCATAAAATAAAAATTCCAGAGTAGCTAACATACTTGAGATTGTATTTAGTATGTTTTTAAAATTACAGTAGTATATTTTTTTTTCAGGAGACGTTAAACGCTAACACACGTTTTCACAAGTTTAGTGAACTTTTGCGTTGATGTGTTTAGTTAAGTATACATTATTTTCGATTATTATGAAAAATCCGGTGTAAACATGCTCTTTGAGAACCTGTTAACATACATTTTGTATATCTTTGTAAAGAATTATGACCCTGAGACGTTTAACGGCAACTGCTGTTTTCGTTGATTTTACTCTGCCCCCTCTTAATTGATTGCCTGCCTGTTGTAGTTCGCAAAGGTAATAATTGTGTCCAAGCATTTCGTTCCCACAAGCATAAATAAAAATTATAAAGTCAGTTAGATACTTACTCCAGTTTTAGAACAAAAAGCATTTGATTGGATTATTTGTAAACTAGTTAATCCACCAATAGCCGCAGTCGTATAATTGAAATTGTTAAAATTTGGGACGGTTTCGAAGGCAGATCGGTATTTTAACAAAAAAGTTGTTTGTCAATAATGTAATTTTGATACAAGCTTTTAATGCTGACTGTACTTTGGCACCATAACATTGTATTATTATTCAACCTACATGAACGTGTGACGTTTCAGCTTATTCTAATAACAAAAAGTTAGTAATATTGTCTTCTGTTACCGCGATTGTTATTCATTGAAATTAAACACTTTAGAACGGATTAATCGCGTTTATTAACACCATGATCACAAACATCTTGGTGCTGAGCTACAGCGTGCAAAATGTGCGCTGTGGGCTAACAACCTCAAGGTACCTCGTGTCAAGCAGTCCCCTCGTGTGAAGATACCAACAGTTGAGCGTAGGCCTGCTGTTTTGCCTTTTGTCAGAGGAGTTACGGACAGGATCAGCCACATCTTGAGGCGTGCTTCAATCAAGACCTATTTCAAGCCGTTGAAGAAGATGTCACAATTCCTGAGGCCTGTAAAGTGTAATTTGCCTCTACAAGATGCTGGGGTCTACAGGCTTGACTGTGAATGTGGTCTATCATACGTTGGCCAAACAAAGCGTAGCATATCAACCAGGGTGAAGGAACATATAGTCGATGTCAAGCATCGTCGACCAAGGTCTGCAGTCTGGGAACATGTCTCTGATAAGCCTAATCATTCAATTAAATTTGACAAACCTCTGGTCCTCGCCAAGGAGAAGCGTTACATTCCCAGGATGCTGCGCGAGGCTATTGAAATCAAGAAGGTCCCTAATTTCAATAGAGAGGATGGCTTTTCGGTACCACCAGCTTGGGATCCTGTTTTACATCTCATCAAGGATCAAGCACGACACAGAACTGGAAGACCTTAGTGTGGACTTTGTTTGAAAAGATTGAAAACGGATAAAAGAGGCAAAATGGGGTAGTTTTCTTGTCGCTTCTTTCTGCTCCATAAGCCAGTTAGGGAAGCGTTCGTAAGTTGTATGTATGTTAATCCTCACAGGGTTTAAACATTTTTTATTTTAATTATAGAATGCCCTTCAGGCTATGTATTACTAGCTTTATAAGCCCCTCTGGGCATTGTAGACCAACCTTTGTTTTTATTTTTAAATTATTTTTATATTTTTGTATGTAGGTAGTTTGCACAAGTAACTTTTTTGATTGACGGGGAGAATTCGCATTCTCTCAGTCATCATCTTAACCCTGTGAAAACGAGTGCTGTAAAGGGCTCGAAACGTAGGATCATGGTGTTAATAAACGCGATTAATCCGTTCTAAAGTGTTTAATTTCAAAAAAGTTAGTAAATCAGCCTTGCTTATATAAGACCCTAAGAAACTATCACACAAACATGTATTGCAAGTTAAAAAATGTTTGTAAAAAAAGTCATCCATTTAATGTTTTTTTGAAAAACGCGAAAAATAGATTTAGATGTAAAGCCCGCCTGAACAAGCTGAAAATATAATGAAACTGAGTGTGTCTGGTTATTAACTTTTTTTTTGTTATAAAATCTTTGTCAGAATACTATAGAAAACGTTATAATGTATACTTTTTTATTATCGCTGTCAGTCATTTATTTGACGGATAGAAGTGCAGGAGTAGAAAAAGAAATATAACTGTATGTTACAAGCCTTTATCCACCGCTGGTGTACCCCACGTACATATGTAGTATGTACCTAAATAGTACTCAGTATCGATGTCATAAAAAAGTTTTACATAAAAATAGTTCGGTGACGCACTGATTTATTTATAGAACTAATCACTTAGTGTTCGTCGTATTTTTGCCCGACCAGCGAAGGAGTTATAAACTTTTTCGGGCATATTATTAAAAATCAAAGGCGCAGAGCGAGGGAGAGGGGTTAGTGACGTCACGAGGTTATATAATTGTGACGTCATACGGAACTTTTATGCACTGTATCTCATGCAATCGTCCTTTTTCATACGACGAACAAAAGAAAAAATACAGGTCGAATATTTTTTAACAAAACAGACGGACTAATTCAGTTTTTTTGTGGTTGCCTATTGCAATATTGGTTCATAGCACTAACGCCTACATCTGGTGAAAATTGAGGTAAAATTAAAAATACACGCTGAGTAACATTTTGTAACTAGTGTGCATCATAAGCCAAAAGGACACACACACACACACATGATAAGAAATATGCGATGCTGATGGTACGGAACCTTCTAGCAACACAGGGAGGGTAGGATGTCCCTTGACGACCCTCCACCGTGTTGAAGTTCGTGTTGTTCGATGTACGGAACCTTCAAGCAACACAGGGAGGGTAAGATGTCGCTTGACGACCCTCCACCGTGTTGAAGTCCGTGTTGTTCGATGTACGGAACCTTCAAACAACACAGGGAGGGTAAGATGTCGCTTGACGACCCTCCACCGTGTTGAAGTCCGGGTTGTTCGATGTACGGAACCTTCAAACAACACAGGGAGGGTAAGATGTCGCTTGACGACCCTCCACCGTGTTGAAGTCCGTGTTGTTCGATGTACGGAACCTTTAAGCAACACAGGGAGGGTAAGATGTCGCTTGACGACCCGTCCGCCGTGTTGAAGTCCGTGTTGTTCGATGTACGGAACCTTCAAACAACACAGGGAGGGTAAGATGTCGCTTGACGACCCTCCACCGTGTTGAAGTCCGTGTTGTTCGATGTACGGAACCTTCAAACAACACAGGGAGGGTAAGATGTCGCTTGACGACCCTCCACCGTGTTGAAGTTCGTGTTGTTCGATGTACGGAACCTTTAAGCAACACAGGGAGGGTAAGATGTCGCTTGACGACCCGTCCGCCGTGTTGAAGTCCGTGTTGTTCGATGTACGGAACCTTCAAACAACACAGGGAGGGCAAGATATCCCTTGACAACCCTTCTACCGTGTTTAAGTCCGTGTTGTTCGAACTACGGAACTTTCAAGGCCCAAGTCCGAGGCGATTCAATGAATCATGAACTGTCATTGAACTAAAAGCTAGCGGCTAAACTTAGTCAATCCAAGTTAGAATTGATTTTACTATAATTATACTTTAATGACAGGTGTTCTCTATTTGATTGCTACTTTATTAACATGTTTACTTGAAATAGCTTGGAGTTCCGTCTATAATAGTTTTGACCTGTTAGGGGGTTAGCTTTATGATTGTTGGTTTAGAAATAGGTGGAATTATTCTATTTTAAATGGAATTAGTTGTCTAGCGTTTTAAGTTTGCGAAATGAAATGTTATACAATACAACCGGAACAGTAAGTTTGAGTAGGTATATAAATTAACGTGCCACATATAAATATCAACTATTATAGAGGTTTGAACTTCGATTTCGTTACAATGAATTTTATTTATTCCCAAGAGACACGAAGGTGTTCAGTTTCAATGCCATTTTTAGCAAATAAAGGGGTTTACATAAGTACCTATAAACGGAATAGTTATGCCACAGGGGCCCGATTCTCGAAAGCATAGTAGACAGGGATTGCCGTTTGTATTCACAAGCTACAAGCTTTCGAGAAATAGGCCAGATAAAAACATACTGTATGATTATTTTTACTAATTTAAGCCCCCTTCTTATTTTCTTGTTAATTGTTTTAGGAAAAAAATAAGATTTCTATGGCTTTTAAAGTGTAAAAGTTAATTTATTTAAACTTTATTGCAAGAAAAATATTGTACAATGGCTCAACATAAATGGCAGTATACCGCTCAACATAGATTTAAAAATAATAATTGAACAATGTTTTGAATATTCATATTATCCAAAATCCTAAATAGTTACAAACCTTGCATTTTGCCCTTAGAACCGATTATCATGGGGCAAGGGTAAGAAAATTCTGAGTGCCTGTATTTTATGCCTCATTTAAACCTAGAAATTGTATGTTACTGTTGTACGGTTGTTCTTGAAAAGTATTTTAAAAACGAAAAGCTAAACGGTTTCAAATATTAAATTCAAAATTAAATATCAGTAGTAAAATATCTATAATTTTGCCCATTTACATAAACATGGTAAAAACAAAAAGATAAAGCCGTTTTAAGTGGCCACATTATTGGATCAAATAAAATATGAAGGAACTATTGCGATATCGAGAAAGAGGTTAATCGTCGAATCCGACTCGGTTGGGCAGCGTTCGGGAAGCTGCGACACATCTTTTCGTCCAATATTCCGCAGTGCCTGAAGACGAAAGTCTTCGATCAGTGTGTGTTGCCAGTAATGACATACGGTACTGAAACGTGGTCGCTTACAATGGGCCTCATAAGAAGGCTCAAAGTCACCCAAAGGGCGATGGAGAGAGCTATGCTAGGAGTCTCTCTGCGAGATCGTATCAGAAATGAGACCGTCCGCAGCAGAACCAAAGTAACCGATATAGCTCTCCGAATCGCTAAACTTAAGTGGCAGTGGGCGGGGCATATTGCACGTAGAACCGATGGCCGTTGGGGCGGAAAGGTTCTCGAGTGGCGACCGCGTACCGGAAGGCGCAGCGTGGGTAGGCCCCCCGCAAGGTGGACTGATGACCTGGTGAAGGTCGCAGGAGTCCGCTGGATGCGGGTGGCGCAGGACCGGTCATTGTGGAAATCTTTGGGGGAGGCCTATGTCCAGCAGTGGACGTCTTTCGGCTGAAATGATGATGATGATGATGATGGAACTATTGCATACCATAGAACTAGTAAAGAAAAAAAGCAAATAAGAGGTAAGTAATTTAAATTAATGTTGTATGAAGCCGACATGTCTGCTCTTTGTTTCAACTATAATTTCGTTCGCAGACGTCTCTGCTTGATACAAAATTCATTTCCTAAAAATAGTTCGATGTCCCATTGGAAAATGCAAGGCCATTTTTTTTACTGAAGTAAATAGGTACAAACCGTGGCACATGCCATAGATCGCAATAATGTAAATGTTCAAGTAGACATAGGGGCCAGTGTTGTAGGCAGTGATGGGCAAAATTGAATTTAATCGGGAATAAATTAATCGGGATTAAATTAATCGCGTTTAAATTTGTTACAATGATTAATTAGTGGACTAAAAAATTGATCGACTAATGCCCATCTCTGGTTACAGGGTATGCAAAATCGACTAAGCCACATCTACCAAGTTAGTCAAAATTAACTCACTATCCCAATATATTATTAAGTTTGAGAGCCACGTGGCTTCACCGTCTCCATGATGCCTTAGTCATAGACTTAAAACTTTTTTTTATATAATGCATAAAGCATCGGTAATAACAAACCAAAAATCTCAGATCAAAACAAACTTAATCGCTCTTTAAAAATGTAGGTTATACAAGGGCTGATTACACATCAAAAATATGTGTACATTTTTTGCCTTATCACAACCCAGGAAGGTCCGAAATTGTTTACATACATTTGACGTCAGTTTTTGGTCGCGTGACTCGTACCAACCGATAGGTAAAACAAATGAAAAAAGATTCTTTTAAAAAGCCCGTTTACATAATAGGGGGTAATTTCAATCTTATCTGTGTAAATATAAGGTTGAATTTGGGAGGCTGTCAAAGAAAAAAAGTCTATTTCAGTTTTGCTTATGAAGTCTATTTTCTTAATGCAAAATGAGAGCTTAGCTTGTATTGTTTGCAATTTATTTCTATCGCGGCCAATTGATTTATTTGTGCATTGAGTTCCGTAAAATCGTAAGAAATAAGTATAATCATATACAATTATGTTTTTTCTTTGAGAAATGAAGTTAATATTTTCAAGCCGCATTGTACAATCGATATCAAAAATATGGTTACACTGTTGTGCGTTGTTATAATGTATGAAGGTGTCAAAGTGTAAACATATCTTTAGCGTTGACTGTACCTTACCCTGAAAATTTGAAAACTAGAACAAGAGGGCTAAAAATGTTTAGGTATATAAAATCGCATAGGTAAGTAAATACAGCCTACTTATTGGGTAAATCGCAAAACGACCTTTCTACTAGAGAAAACATGTGTTCAGCTGAACTGTAGAGTTTTCTTCGGCTTCCCAGCCTTTTGTTTATCTCATGGAAAATTCGTTATGGATCCCACTCGGCCCGGGAGAAACCGAGTGGGTATGTCCGACTCGCACGGACCAAAAGCCCCGAGGTGTTCCACTGCTTCGCTTTGGGGTGGGGTCTCGGGAAAGCGATTGCATAACCTACTAGCCTAGTCGGTAGAGACCCTGCCTGCGAAGCAGAGTCTCGGGTTCGAATCCTGGTCCGGTCATTTATTGGTGTGTTTATCACTAATATTGGTTCCTGAGTTGTGGATGTTTTTTATGTATTTAAGCATTTATATGTATCTATTTTTATATATATCGTCGTCTATAATCTATTTATATACATATATCGTCGTCTATACCTTACTGTGTGACAAGGTTATATTTACTTTTAATATTTTATTTATCCTGTGAACAATAGTTATGAGCTTGTGAACATGTAGTATTGATTTTTATTATAAAGGGCAATAGAAAGGGTACTTGCCCTTTAGACAAGGGTTCAATAAATAAAACTGGCCAAGTGCGAATGGGACTCGCCCACCGAGGGTTCTGCACAAAGGATGCTCCCTCACCCCCCACTTATGACCTTACGTAGTTTACTGGTGGCACGGAACTCTCAGTGTGCGGAAATTATACGGTTTTCGGATTTTTTCCTTGCTTTTTGCCAAATTTCGTGCTTTTAGGTCAACGGGAAGTACCCTAGACATTTTGATTCCCATTGCAAATGTATGGGAAATGCGACTTAAACGGCCGTTTCTTTTGATTGCGTTGATTTAGACGTTTGGTTTTTTAGAGCTTCAAAGGACCGCAGACCTGTGTATGTGGTAATAATTTCAACTTGTTCTACGCGTTCTTACGATAAAGGGTCTTGACAGACAGACGGACGTACGGACTACAAAGTGATCCTATAAGGGTTCCGTTTTCCCTTTTGAGGTACGGAACCCTAAAATCCAACCTTTATAGCCCTAAACATTCGGGTATTCCAAAGGAAATTGACGCATTATATTGATTTTGATCAATATTGCATATCCTTCAACATAATATTTGCATGTTTAGTATAAGATGGCGCCGTGAAATGGGAACGTTGGTGACTCACCTGTTAGAACGTGCGACTTTCAATTCTTAGGTCGCGGGTTCACACCCCGGCTCCTACCAATGAGTATTAAAAGAGTAATAAAGTCGGGTTACGGGTTACCCTCATCTGGCAGAATATATATTGGCAGAAATACACTTCGCATAACACGTATCGCAGCAAACTTTTAGCGGAAAATACTTTCGCAGAAATATATATATACTTGCCATAATAGTTATTTGGCAGAATGCAGAAAGTGGATTATGTTAGGCTTTTCTGCCAAAAAGCGAAAAGATTAATTCTGCAAATCAATAGTATGCGAAAACAGTATGCGGAAGGTGATTCTGCCAAACGTTACCTCTACTGCCATAAATTATTCTGCGAATCCAATTTATGACAAATAAAATTCTACGAGACAATAGTGAATCCCTGTATACATATTTTGGCACTTTGGTTGTATTCATACCGTCGTAGCTTACTGTACGACGACGTATTGTGTAATTGTATGTTGGCCCTAAATGTACGTCCGTCTTAACTGTTGTGCTACTATGTATGTTTATGTGACATAAACATCCCGTTGAAAACATTTAATATATGAATCGACAAGCTAGTGGCTTCCATGTAGGAATGTTCGATCACACAAGAAACTCACATGTTTCGACGTTCCTACTTTTAAGTGGGTTAAAAAGATATCAGTGTGTAAGAGCCTTTATTCCAAACGCTCATATATTTAGTACTTTTTCGATGTCATCATCATCATCATCATTTCAGCCGGAAGACATCCACTGCTGGACTGCCTCCCCCAAAGATTTCCACAATGACCGGTCCTGCGCCACCCGCATCCAGTGGACTCCTGCGACCTTCACCAGGTAATCAGTCCACCTTGTGGGGGGCCTACCCACGCTGCGCTTTCCGGTACGCGATCGCCATTCGAGAACCTTTCCGCCCCAACGGCCATCGGATTTAACGCAAATAATCATTTCTGCCTTTATATCTTAGTCTTAGATTTTGTGGCTTAGGTTTAGTGAATTAATATTAAGAAATTTCGGTTTCAAAATCAGTCGACATCGACTAAATTTCAGCAAGATAGGGTATTTTCACATATAATTTATTTTAAATATACGAAATTAATTCAAGTTTCCTAATCCTTGGCCCCTGGACACCGGAAGCAATGAAGCTTTTTAAAAAAATTAGTTACTTGCTTATCCGATCCTTCGGTGACCATAGGGCTGGATCGTTTCTCCCCCAACGAATCGGCATAGCCATTGAGCGAGGTAACGCAGCCAGCCTTATGGGCACCCTGCCTGGTGGCAGCGGTATAGGGGACGTTTGTACATATAGTTTAGGCCCCAATAGTTTTTAAGGTAGGTTTAGATACTGTTTTTTTTAATTTATAATTAATTTTTTTGTGTTTTGTCTTATTCAAGTTATGTATAAGTATGTATTTGTGTATGTAGTTGTGTTGTGTTAAGATATGTATGTTAAATAAAAGTTTGTCTCAGAAAAAAAAAACAAATTTGACTCTTTTCTTTACAACCTAAAAGTAAGATCAGAGTATTATTTATGCAGTTAGGTAAAATTTCCTACGGGTAACAACGTTTTCACTATTTTTTCTTTTAAACTTGTTGGTTAGCGGACTTGAAAGATTTGAAAGTAATAATTTATATGAAAGTATACATAACGTTTAATTCTGTTTCCGCTCAAAGCAGTAAAATGGAATAAAAAAACAAGGGATGAAAAGTACCGGAAAGTATTACTTTATCTTTAGGATACAGCCGGTTCGTAAAAATGTCGGTACCTATATACATATATATGTATTTGTTAAATTAGGAACAATGAACTCTATCAACATAAAGCTAGCTATCCACAATCAGTTGGCTCTACCATTTTTACTGAGTAGTTTAATTAATTTTTGTCTTCCGCGCAAGTTGGTCTGTGGGGAAGACACAAGCACTCACAAAGTATGTACATGAAATAAAGAAGAAAAATAAAGTATTATTGGTATATATTTTTTTTAATGATGTAATAATTAACTAATATGCAAGCAGAAATATAAACGAATCTTAAAGGAGTCAATGTAGACGTTTCATGTATGTGTACTTTTTTTTCGGAAATCCAACTGTAGAGGCGTGACACCACCATATTATAGTATTTCATGCAACGGTGATATAATAAGAACCAATCATGAGATGTTGCATACGCTAGTTTTTCTACAAACTATTCGTCAATATTATATTTAAGCAAAAACTTAAAATTTTAAAGTTTTTAAAGGGTCGGCAACGCGCATGTAACACCCCTGGAGTTGCAGGCGTCCATAGGCTACGGTGACCGCTTACCATCAGGCGGGCCGTATGCTTGTTTGTCACCGTCGTAGTATTAAAAAAAAAAAAAACGTCTGCGTACTTAGAAAAATAGAAAACTTCATGGGCGGGATTCAAACCTGCGACTCTGGGATTCACGCCCATCGCTGTGCCAACTAAGCTACTGAGATCACACCGGTGGCCCCGAACTTCACCACCATATCCCTAAGGCGCATACGATGGATATGGTGGTGAAACTTGGCGATGGCGATGCGATGGACGTATATCCCAGAGACGCGCGTTCGAGTCCCGCCCGGGGACATGATTATTTCCACGTTTCCTTACTTTCTATTCGTGAACAGCTGCTCTGTTCAATACGTTTAGGGCTCACGTAAATATTGTAAATGGGCCGACAAATGGATTTGTAATTACGTGTAGGTAAATAATTAAAGTACTTTGAATAATAGAGTGAAGTACACAATGGCACGGGGTTATTGTGGTTACGAAACGTGGCTGAAAACAATGATTGATTACTTAGTCTAATGTTTGTATGAAGAAGCCAGTGAAATATTTATTGATTTTAAGTTTTTTGATTTAAGTTTAGTAGTAAGATTTAAATAGTCGGCCCAACGTGAGATTCACCGTGATTTTTTTCTGTTAAATTCCAAACTTAAAGTAGACAAGTACAGTGTCAAGCAGACAAAGCTTAAGTTTAGTCATGATAACACATGGTTAAGTTAAGTAGTAACCTTTTATACGAGTTCAGCTAATAAATTAATTTATTGCATGTCTCAAAAACTGTAATAATTAAGACACTAGTCTTTTAAACAAATTAACCCTTAATCGCCTACCTTCCGTCTCACAGACTCATTCAAATTTAAAAAACCGGCCAAGTGCGAGTCGGGCTCGCGCACAAAGGGTTCCGTAGCAGCAAATATAATAAACTTATTATGTCAATTTATACACCTGGTGAATGGAGCCTAAACTCTCCCGATATTTTGCCTTGTACTTTTATGTATGAATATTAATTTTAACTTAACCAAAATTACAGTTAAATCAACCTATCTCAAAAACTATAAGAGATACTTTGATCAAACCAAAAATCGTTGAAAGAGTTAATTAGCATGCATCACCTCTATTTTTTTTAGAATTTTATACCCCGTAGTTATAAAAATAGAGGGGGGGGGACATACTTTTTACGACTTTGAGAGCTGATATCTCAAAAACCGTTCACTTTAAGAAAAATGTTTTTTAGAAAACTTTATATCATTTTAAAAGACCTTTCCATTGATACCCCACACGGGTATGTACATCGAAAAAAAAATTTTCATCCCTCAGTTACATGTATGGGGGGCCCCACCCCCAATTCTTTTTTTTACTATTTAGTGTCATAATTTTGTAGCGGTTCATACAACACATATTCCCATCAAATTTCATCACTGTAGTACTTATAGTTTCCGAGTAAATCGGCTGTGACAGACGGACAGACGGACAGACGGACAGACGGACAGACGGACATGACGAAACTATAAGGGTTCCGTTTTTGCCATTTTGGCTACGGAACCCTAAAAATGTAATAGACCTAAGTGTGAGCTTCCTAGAAACCTCTATGTCCTTGTACCTTTCCCCCTCCTGCCTCAGTGCCGCGTCACCACTCACCGGGGTCGGTCGTGTACGCGTTTAGTTTTGGCGAGTATATTGCTGCCTCCGACCGTCTCTGAGACGGGTGGTAGGTGCATACGTATTTTTTCTTAGGGGTCTCGGAGACGGGTTGTAGGTGGTTAAGAATTTATGCATTACTATTTTCTTTACATTGGTGTTGAAGAACGGTAGGAAGTACGAAAAACCTGCTGTACTTGTGACCCGAAGAAACGCAGAACTCAGTATACATGTGTTTAGAATGCCAAAACACCAATTTGCCTACAATTTTCAGATAAAATCTGCTTTCACTGCTGCGAAAAGTACTAACTAGGTGGTCTGCAATTTTATCAAAATACTGCCCTTTTCACAATGATATATTGTTAATTAGCTTTGTTGATCATTGAATAATTATAAATGTTTACTTCAATCTTTATATAAAGTTATAGTTTTAGTGGATCTCACCTTCCGAAGGATAAATAATTCCTAGAATAAAATTAAGGATTGGTCCCAGATGTTTTAAGAAAAATATATAAAATACTCAGGTTTTTGATGTTATTATTAGATTAATTAATAATTTAATTTGTGTATTTTGTTGTTTTTATTTCAAATTACCCATATGATCCATAACATTTAATATTTAAGGGCGATATTATTTAGCCGTCCTAGGGACGGGAGGTAGGTGCTTGTGTGATAGAAACAGTAGGTAGGTAGTTAAGGGTTAACTTGGGTTAAAATAAAATAAAAATAAAAACACAGTGCATAGTCGGTCATGGTCAGGGCTCGAGGGTCCATCCATTTAATCTTCCAGTGAAACTTTGAGTACCCTTCCTAAACGATAAGAATTACTCTAGAAAAGCATTATGGTGATGCTTTCACCATGTGTATGACGCACGTTTTTAATAATTGAGAATTTGTGATTAGCTCCGTAAGCTGATACCAAACACTATTATAAAAATTATAAAAAGGCAAAGCAACTAGTAAACAGATGCATTGTAAACAATATAAACAATTCATGATAACTATCTGTATCCTGAGTTTGAAATATTTAAATTATTTTTGATCACAAATGACTAACAATTACTTGCATGGATAGTAAACAATCGAATTATAAAGCACGAATCAAATCATTTATTAAATGTAATAAATGTTTTGATTCATGTTTTTGTGTTTTTTCAACCGACTTCAATATTTCAAAAGGAGGAGGTTCTCAATTCGACTGATTTTTTTTTTTTTTTTTTTTTAATGGATGTTCACTCATAACTCCGTCATTACTGAACCGATTTGAATTTTTTTTTTGTTTTCTAAAAGTAGACGGTTCCTGGTTGGTCCCGTTTTTTTCAAAATCCATTTCTGATGATGGGATCCATGAGGAACTGAGGGAACTCCTCAAATTTGAAAGGCACATGCATGCTGATTTGGGTGATTTCTTAAGAAACTCGAGCATTTCTTTACGAAAATCATCAATTTGGTGGAGTGGACCTGATGATGAAGACCAGGGATGGCAAAGTGGAACTGCTTCGTAATTCTCAGGACTATGATCCGATTTTAAAAAATATTTTTTTGTCTGTATATAGATGGTTTCAGGATTGTCCCGTTTTTTTCAAAATCAATTTCTGATGATGGGATCCATGAGGAACTGAGGGAACTCCTCAAATTTGAAAGGCACATGCATGATGATTTGGGTAGTTTCTTAAGACACTCGAGCATTTCTTTACGAACATCATCAATTTCGTGGAGTGGACCTGATGATGAAGACCAGGGATGTCAAAGTGGAACTGCTTGGTAATTCCCAGGACTATAGTCCGATTTTAAAAAATATTTTTTTTTTCTGAAAATAGATGGTTCCAGATTTGTTCCGTTTTTTTCAAAATCAATTTCTGATGATGGGATCCATGAGGAACTGAGGGAACTCCTCAAATTTGAAAGGCACATGCATGATGATTTGGGTAGTTTCTTAAGACACTCGAGCATTTCTTTACGAACATCATCAATTTGGTGGAGTGGACCTGATGATGAAGACCAGGGATGGCAAAGTGGAACTGCTTGTTAATTCCCAGCTCTATCATCCGATTTGAGACATTCATCTTTTCTTTGTAAAGAAATACCTTCAAGATAGTCCTATTTGATTATAGTTCTATTTTGATGATGGGCTTCATGAGGGATTGAGAGAACTCCTCAAATTTTAACGGCACATGCATTCTGATTTGAGGGTTTCCTTAAGTAACTAAAACAGTGTTTTGGCGGAGCCAAAATTTTGATGAACTTGATCTGATGATGAAGACCAGGGATCGCAAAGTGGAACTGGTTAATAAACCTAGCTCTACTTATTATCCTACTTGTGACATTCATCTTTTTGATTTGATTTATATTCTGATGATGGAGTTCTAGAAGAATTCAGAGAACTCTTCAAATTTGAACGGCAGGTTAATTGTGATTAGAGGGTGTTCATAATTAGCTTAGGCATTTTCTTACTGTGGCCATCATTTTGCTGGAGTGGACCTGATGTTGATAACCAGGGATGGCATAATGAATATGCTCGTTAATTTACAGTCTGTCATCCAATTTAACACATTGTTATTTTGTTTGTTTAAAGGTCTACAAGGGAGTTCCGTTTGATTATACTTCAAATGTAATGATGGAAGCCCTAGGACATTAAGAAAGCTCCTCAATTTTCAATCGTACACGTGCGGTGTATTGGATATTTGAAAAGTAAACTGGCTAACTCAAACAAATTCTTAATTTCACTTTTACCGGGAACCAAATGAAGTCGGTTTTTTTTTCTTAAAAATTATTAAGTAGTCACACTACTATATATAAATTATAAATTGAAAGAGATGTCATATACTAATAAAAGTGACCAAGGTCCCCGGTGAGCAGGGTTTTTCTTTAGTATATGACATCTCTTTCAATTTATAGTAAACAATCGTTTATATGTATTTATGTAATGGTGTTGTTCACTGTTAACTTTCTGTATTTAAAGATTTGATTTATAGTTTGACTGTTAAAAGTTTGAAGTACTTAATTTGTTTGTGAAATGTGTTTTGTTTTAATACCAAATAGCCTATGAACGCCTGCAATGCCAGGGGGTCACATGCGCGTTGCCGACCTATTAAAATCGTGTACACTCCTTTTTTGAAGAACCCCATACTGTAACCTTTCGGTAAAACCTCAGCACGTGTGTAGTAAAAAGAACGCTAATTTCAAATAAATAATTCAAAGTTTATCCTTGATAAACATTAGTCATGTTTTATAAATGTTCAAGGCCAACATTTTATTTGAATTTACTCTGCCCAGATAAAAATCAAATTTCTGAAATTATTGAAGACATCTTCAAAATCCCACAGAAAATCTCTTAATTTTCGAATTTAAACTATCGTGAAACACATTAAATATTTAAATAAGATTACGGATAACACTCATGTATTAGTCATTAGAAACATGTCGCGCAAAGTGACTAAAATTACGGTACTATCCGTAATCTTATTATAATCTCTTGATGTGAGTATTTGGGTTCGAATCCTGGCCAGAGTATTTACTTGTGTGTTTATCACGAATGTTTATGTTTGTTCCTGAGTTTTTTCTGTGTATTTAATTATGTATCTACCTATCTGTTATATCGTCGTACCCGTACCTATAATACAAGCGTTATTGAGCTTAATGTGGGACTAGGATGATTTTCGCTTCCGTAAATGGTCGCTATCGGGTCTATTAGACCCATACGCACTTCTGACGTCCGACGCCCTGGATGGCGGGCAGCCGAATAGACGTATCGAGGCGACGAACTTTCAGGCGAAGTGAAGGTACTGTAAACGGCATCATCGTGCAATACCTAACGAAGTCTAGTGTTAAGGGCGCTAGTGGAACGTGGGTCCTGCGGGAACATTTCAAACGTCACTTTGACAATTCTCTCATACTGACACAAGACCCACGCATGAGTGGCGCCGCCTGGTGAGCGACAAAACGGTTTACCCATATACTTAAAAAGTCATGATTAATTAACTCTGTACAGTAATGAGGTGTTTTTTAATTTGCCGTGCATTTAGTTGCGAAGTATTACAATTTAAAATCTCTATTTCTAATCTCTATGTCCATTTAACTTAGCTGTACGAAGTATACATTTTGACATGTAACTTTGGAGTTATCATATCAATAAATTTTTGTATTTGTAATTTAAGTTATGTGGAATTCTAACAAATTAACACGAATTCTTTCCAAGGTTATTTTGATAAAATTGAGCTCCCGTTAATTGAGTTTTCTCGTGAAATGGCAGTTGTATAATAACATCGCCGAAATCTTGGGAGCTCAGTTTTCATTACCTAGTTAGAATGTCAAATGACCGCAGTAGTTTAATAAAGTGTATATGTGAAAAAAAAATTGTAAACGTATTAATTGTCAGGGTTATAATTATACCTAGATATTTTCCTAGCAGGAACGTTGACGTCTAAGTGTTTGACAAAATAAAAACATCGACAGTCCTGTTATCGATAAGTGCCACTTCAACGTCATTTTTTAATCGACCTTTGAATTATGCACAAATTTTATGCAATAAATGATAAATCTTCTTGTATATTTGCTTTATTATTTTCCCTTTTTGCTTCATGTATGGATGCAGCGTCTGTTTCTCGAAATGTATTTGAGACTCGTTTATGTCATTTAAATATTTTTAATAATATTCTGCGGCTTGTAGCCATGTACCCCATCTTATGATCGTGGGCTCAGGTGGTAAAGGAACATTTGGTTACATCATCTTAAAAGTATTAAAGAAAGTTAAAAAAGGGTTTCAAATTGTTTTCTAAAGTATGTAAAATATAAATAAATTTATAGTTTTTTTACGATTATCTATTTTTAACGCACGCTATTGGCCTATATTTTTCTTTGTATTACCTCTATGACGTTGAAGTGGCACTTATCGATAACAGGATTGTCGATGTTTTTATTTTGTCAAACACTTAGACGTCAACGTTCGTGCTAGGAAAATATCTTGTACATATAAAAATATACTGACTTGTGGGATTGGTGAGTTGAAGCGGCAATGGGCTGGCCATGTCTGCTTGTAAATCTGCCGCATGTGAGTTTCACGAAGTTGAAGATCGGCTGAGACCTGGTAACGAAAAACGACAAATAAAAATTATCAATACTATACTAATATTATAAATAGGAAAGTGTGCGTGTCTGTTTGTTTGTCCGTCTTTTACGGCAAAAGTTTAAGTGGAGATAGTTAAAGGGATGGACAGTGACATAAGTCTACTTTTTGTCTCTTTCTATTGCGAGCGAAGCCCGGGCAATACCATTGCAATATTTCTTTCTGGCCCCTATTTCAGCACAATGGTGTGATTGTTGGCATCATTGTTACTGATGTTACAGGCGTGTTTGAGCTACGAGCACCGCTTACTATTGGGCAAGCTGTATGCTTTGCCACCAGAATCTCTTATTATCGCAAAAAAAACTACTACTTTTATAAAAAAATATTGACAAATGTCACGAAATTCCAACACAGGAAGTCTCATGTTAAAGTTAAAACCCAATGAAAAGTCTTATAACATTGTTTCTCGTGACAATTCTCACCTTCAAATCTTCACCCACTTTACTATTTATTGACCATACATGATTTTATTTCAAATATCAACGTGGTGGTAAACAGCCACGTAGCCCGCCCGATGGCTGGCCGTTTCCGTAGCCTAAAATTAATGCCTAAAATTTTTATTTTTAGGAATTTTCACACTTGGCAGCAAGGTGAAACAGGGGATGAATAGTTTTCTTGTCAAGTGTGGAAAATAATATTAAAATTAAACCATTGGCACAAGTCAGGGTTAGAACCCGCGTTACCTCGATGTTAAGCGCCAGTTAGTCTTAATACTTACGACACTCATTATTACACCCCGTTATCTAACGCTCACTTTGGGGGCAAGTGATGGGGCCGTTTCGATAATCTGAATCAATAAAATAATGAAGTTTAACTGCTCGTTATTATTAACAAAATCGTGTACTAAACAATTCAAGTTTACCCCCGACGTTAAACTGCTCGTACTAAATTACCTAGTAAGTCGTCTCTGTACTGTTCAATAATTGGCGTCCTCCTATCCGATAAAATAGATACAGAACATCTAATTACATCAAATAGAACTCATTCATTGCATCTACTATGAATGAATTATCTCAAGAATATTCATAAAAGAAGAATTTTATTTTTACTAATTAATGAGCATGAATCGACTAAGTAACATCACTATTTTAGCTTGCCCCCAAAGTGAGGATCACCAGTATTTTTGTTACACCCTGTATTTTAAGTAGTTATGCGTGTCCATGAAACATAGCCTACGAATGAATGCTCTACATTTTATTGTCATTTACATAATTTTGCTAAATAATTCAATACTGTTGGCGTTAATGTTTTCTTGGAGACGTTTTTAGTCTATGCCAGTAAACTTACGTCTGTAATGAATCAAAAATACTGTTATATGAAATAAATGGGCCACGTGGGCCAATAGGCATGGGCATGGGTGTGCGTAGAGCAGCCGACGCGGCTAGACGCATGACTCATGAATAGGGGACACGGACGGTTCTGAAACATGTCGAGCTATTTTCGATTTTATTGACGTGAGCAACCCGATATAATTATTTTAATATAAATGGGCCATATTTTCAAAGATTGCCGCCCCCCACTTTTTTTAACAAGAGTTATTTTACATATACAGCATTACAACGTTTATGAAAAAAATTGATAACGAAAAGGAAAAAATACTTTCTGCCGCTTTTTTTCTCCTATTAGGATCGAAAGAGCTCGTGATTTTGAGTGGAAATCACAAAGAAATTTCCAAATAAAAAAAAACAACGAGGACAACTTTTAAAAAATTGGCCAAAACGAATTTAGGTGATGCGGATATTTGATATTTTCCCATTCATTTTCATTGACAGTGCGCTGACGTAGTCGTTAGCGAATGGGATAGTCTACAGTAGATTCCAAACTCGTGGTAATCACGCTATGATCAGAAATGGTTGACTGAATTAGGTCGACTGTGTCCACCCCATGTATGGGCACAGTCGACCTAATTCCATTATTTATTAAAAGAACAATAAAAATTGGCGCAGTTATTACAAATAAATTAAAAAATTACTATTTGTTACTTTGGAACAGCCTGTATGCAACTGAAACTCTTGAGGTAATAAATCCTCATAGACCAGTATGAAACCTTTTTCGTGTTTGTTGATTTTATCGTGTATATTTATGTCATCTATAACATTTTGCTTGTTGACAAATGTCATCATTGAAGAAAATTGATGCCCTGACGGGAAATGTCAAGCGCACCAACTCGCTTAGCTTAGCGAAGTAAAAATAGTAGTTCGTGTTACAAGTGATCAAATTGATATATTTCCGGTAAGGGCGTACATTGAATTCCGAATGAACCGATGAATTCTAAAGTAGAATCCTGAGCGTAATGAGGGATTCAAGCGTTAACGCCCAAGACGAAAATAATTTTGATACCGTGTGACACATACTGTTCACACCAACTAAGAGGAAATAAACAAAGCCGAAAATAGCATCATATCAAAACCACGATAACACTAGTTAATGCCCAAAACCGTAAAAATGTGTAATCCTTGAACAGAAAAGTGCCACTTTGATCCCTCCCAGCAGCGGAGAAAAGTGCCACTTTGATCCCTCTCAGCAGGGAAGAAAATTGCCAGTTAGATCACTCCTAGCTTGAAAAGAAAAAACCCTTTAATGAAAAGGTGGTGTGAAATAGTACATTACCTAACTAGTGCGGTAAAACAAAGAAAGGCCGAGATCGCAGATGTTTGCGACCCGAGCTGCAAGCGAGGGGCGTAAATATGCGATCAAGGACTTTATTTATTACCTCACGTGTTAGGTACATCATTTTATGCCTACACTTGGGCAGAAATCGGCTTTTTCCGTACGCGTAGCGTGCGGAAAAGGGCACTTTATGACCAGGTGTGTCATAAAGATTATTATTATAGTCGGCATAAAAGTTTCGTTCCATCTATGTTTTGTTGTGCCTTTACTTTCTCGCAACGCACATAACTAGATTTTGTACCATATAAGTTAATATATTTCGCTTGTTCAGACATTATTAAAAACACGAATAGTATTATAAATTAAGTACTAAAATCAGGTATGCGCGCAGCTGAAATAAAGAAATACTCAACTGAAAATGTATATAAAATTACTCTACACTCCAAGCACAGTTAATATATTTTTTTATTTGATAGTAGTTTTAGGTACAAGTCAAAAAATCAATCATAATTTAGAAGTGATCTAAATCGAATGCTCCATTTCAATATGACATTAAATCCAAACTATTATTTTTACCTTACGAGTATGTATTATTTTGCAGAATTTAAGGCTTTGTCTACCTAATCATTACCATCTGTCTTAACACAATGTACATACAGTCTACTTTTCTATGGACGAAATTCTTAAATTACGTAAGTTTTCAGTCAAGAATAAATTGAATTAAACGTTGTTACGCAAACTTTTTTCCATCAGTAAACTTAAAAAGCGTAATAAATATCAAATTGTCTACTAATTTTGAATCGCTCAATCTTTTTCGTTAAAAAACTGTAACTAAATAAAATTTAAATATTTACTATGAAAATAAACATTCAAGTAACTGATTTAAAATGATTCTATTTTTACTTTTGTTCTCAAATTGTTTGTGCTAAAAATACACTTTTTAATCACGTAACACTACCGCATCGGTCTGGCCGAAAACACGATTTTCGGTGGTTATTCTCCAAAATTAAAAATAATACGTACTTACCGTTTAAATTTCGAACAGAACAGCCGGCAACAGAGGAATCGGTCGAGCACCGTGCGGGCGGTGCGGTGTGAAGCCGGGCACTGCGGTACTATCGACCCGCCTGCTTATACTTATAAAATAAGTGGATGGCACGCGAGGTAACATAGACATAGTTTCTTTAAGACTACAGGACTCAATTTGAATTAATGTGAACATTTATGGATACAGATTAGTGTTTTGTATAAGTATTAATATAAACCAAAAGAGTATTGACTAAAAATTGCCGACGCGACAGCGTAAGCCAACTTTAGTAGACGCCTGTACTCTATTTATAGACAATTTCGTTAGGCTTGTAAATGCTTTATTTTTGAAAGATTGTATTGTCATTCCATTTTCAGGAAAACTTTACAAATTAACATTATATATGGGTTTATGTAATATAATGGAAACGAGTAGATGAATTTGTTGTTGAAAAAAAAATGGTTGCCTGTAAAGTCGGTTTTACGGGCGAAGATTTTACGTGACAACCTTAACACTATCAACGTTCGAGAAAGACAAAGACAGAGACACAAGCATGCGCCGATTCAATGCGCCTAATTCTCTAGTGCTGCGCGCGCGGCAGACCGATCATAGTTGAGTGGGAGAGAGACGCAAGGCATTCGGCGGGCCTCTCTCTCGTTCGGTGACTCATCGTAACGTTACCGAGCGTTACACTTTTTCATAAGTGACTCCCAGCCGCAACCTAATTTAAGACGTTGTCACGTCAATAAATGAAATGGGGCAATTAGTCCGTTATTATTTAATAACAAACAATATAGGCAACGTTTTTTGGAATAAAATGCCAATGACTTAATGTCTTACCTTCGATCCTAAACCAAAATCTGTAAATTAGGCTATAAATAAATAATACCTACACTGAAATTAATAAATACTGGGGTCGTGGGCACTTTTTCTTTAGTGCATGACATCCATTAAGTTTATAATTTATAGTAATATGTAGACATAGAATGGTGGCACGAATAAAATTTAGCTAGGGACTTCCACACAATAATATTTTATCGATAAATATTTGTATTCACAAATGTTACTAATAAAATATGTATATACAATATAACAATTTAAACTTTCGCGTCTTCTACACATTATTATAAATATAGACTAATGAAACTGTGTCGAAACTATTAAATAATATTTAAAACGGGTCACTCACGTAATTTAGTCGATTTTCGCTCGACTATGTCGAAACGTCGGTATATTAAGGTAAACTACACGGTCGGTAACTACATTCGGGATATACCCGTTCTATATTCATAATAAAATATGTAGACAATAAGTTACAAGCTACCTTAAATCTAAAACAGATCCTTCAGGCATTGTACCTAGGACACTGGCGGCATTTCCTCATTGTATCGCAATGCTGATACGTTGAGCGAGGAAGCCACCAGCCTCTTCGGTCACTAGCTACATCAACTAAACGTATAGCGATTTCTGCATAAAACTTGCGTCTAGAGCTTCGACTCCAAATGGTACAAAATGGTACTCTCAGCCCAGGCTCTTATATTAAGTTTTAAAATTTCGGCGCTTTCAGCCGCTCTGCCCGCTGTTATATTAGTTCTTTGCTGGTGGGAATGAATGTGGATGGATGGAGCGCAATCGGTAGGGTGAAAAAACGATGGATGGATTGTGTGGAAGAGGATATGGAGAAAAAAGGAGTGAGTGCTGAGATTACGAGTGATAGAGGAGAATGAAAGTGGAAGACATAATATAACGTGGTATAAGGGCAGGAAGAAAAGATACTAATATATTTACGAGAATTTATAAAACACAAAAAAACCATCTGTCCATTTACTTTATGCCACCAATTTTTTTTTTACAAAAATTGTGAATAAAAATATAAATGGATTACTTTATGTCGGAGATTTTTGTGTTTAATATTGTAAATGAATATATCTTAATTTACATGTAAATGAAATATATACGTTGTTTGTAATGTTATTCGTAAACCAAAAATTAAGGTTTAAAATATTGTGGTTAGGAGGGTAAAGAGGCAAAATTTGAGAAAACTATAAATATACACTAAGGTAAGGTAAGGTAATCTCACATAATTACCATGGTATATATTTTTTTTCGATGGAATTATTACTTCGAATTTATCGCTATAATATAGATATTTTTGAGGAACATTCTTTAAATATATTATTTTCGTATCAGAGGTAATCCCATGTCATGATTTCAAATCCGTTTCATATGACATATCCGTGAGTTGAGAGTTGAGTTGCAGACTCGGTCACAACATTTCTTTAGAAAAGTAATTAGACATAATAAGTAACTGTTTGCGTCATTAATTATTTTCGTTAAATATGTATAAACATCGATCTAAAAAAACGTAAAGATGCTTGTTTTGTTTTAAAATCATGAATTATTGTAATTATATACATGAAAAGTCCTAACATTATAATAGGATTTTATTTTTAATTTCAATGTTCGATGAACGTTGGTTGACCTATGTTAAAAGGTAGATTACAAAGTATAGATTTTTCATACAAGTCAAACTGTGCATCCCGAACTATGAGGTATAAATGGAAAGGGATAGAATTTGGTTGGTCAGAAAGGGGGTTGGTCAAAAGGGATGATGATGGTCATTTAGGCTGATGCAGAGACGGTGTTTTTAAAAATGTTAGTATTTAAACTGCGCCGCGTTTTTGTATACAATTAAAATTTAGTCGTAACACGCCATTGCCTTATTGCGGCATGCATCTCCTTACCGTAACTCAGAACACTAAACAGTTAAAGCACAACAGAAGCACACAATACTTAAACACAAAATAACAAAATCCCCTAAAAATACAATACTTAAAGGCGTTGACGTCATCCATCAGGGCGACATGACGTTGCCGAATAAGGTCGCAACGTCTGAAACAAAAAGATAAGTTATTATTTGGTCAGTGTTGGGCCTGCCCACACTATTCCAGAGATGGCAAGGTTCTTTTCTATATTGAATTTATATGGCATTAGCGCATGATTGATGTAGTGAAACACAGCTTGCTCGTAGCAATCGTAGGTTGTACTCCTAACAACTTTTATTCAACAACTTTGTAAAATTATGTATCTTGTAGGTTTTCATTTGTACATCCAAACTAAATAGTATTTTCAATGTACCATAACATGACCCTAATTGACGTCTCTTTTCATAGAAAAATTACAAAATTCGTACATTGCGTCTACTTACACACTTTAAAGTGAAATTAAACACTTTAGAACGGATTAACTGTTATTAACACCATGAACCTACGTTTCGAGCCCCTTACACCCCTCGTTTTCACAGGAATAAGATGATGACTGAGAGAATGCGTATTCTCCCCGTCAATCAAAAAATTTAGATACTTGTGCAAACTACCTACATACAAAAATATAAAAATACCTAATAATAACATAAACAAAGGTTAGTCTACAATGCCTATAGGGCCAGTAAGACATGTCCTCTGCACTACTACATCTATTCGTTGGGAAACTCGGCAATTACTCGCGTAGATTCCATTAACGATCTTGGTATCGTCTTTGACTCTAAGCTTATTTTCAACCAGCATATCATGTCACTTGCAACAGATTGCTTCAAAAGGCTTGGTTTTATTACCTATCCTACCGTCTTCGACATGTTATACACAGCCTTGGTCAGAAGCAAAATTGAATCAGCCTCAATTAGGAATGATATGGAATAAAATATATGAAATATATATATGAAACTATATGGAACCCCCATGAAAAATCTTATATTATTATCCTTTTTTTAGAAAAGTTTCAAAAAGCATTTCTTCGTATCTCATATAGAAAAATGTACGGGTACTACCCCTTCCTCTACCCTACTAAATACCTACTCGGTAGGTTAGGCTTCAATTCGTTAGAAGTCAGGCGAAATACTGAGCTTCTTTCCACAACTTGCCAACTTCTAAGAGGGGAGTCTGATTGTCCAGACCTGATTGCAAGTATGTGTAACATATTTGTTCCTGATAAATACCTCCGAGGCCGTAGTCACTGTCTCCTTGCGGAGGTGACAGCCCATACTGTGGCGCACAAGCACTCTCCACTCGTCCGCGCGCAGGAGTTACTAAACAAGTTGTTATCCGTTGCACGGGTTGCACCGGACTGTGACTTGTTCTTTTTAAAGTTGCGTGAACTTCACGCCTTTTTTCTGAATTTTTGTGAATGTCACATTTAATCTTAGGTTTATGTCTATATATTTAAGTTTTTCTCCTTTTTTTTTCTTAACCACTATTCATCTGTTTGTTTTATTTTCCTCCTATATATTTAATTTGTTAGCGAAATGGTGAAAACTGTAATGCTAAGAAATTTATATTTGTTCAATAAATAAATAAATAGTTAAAATAAAAAAATATTAATTATAAAGCTCCTGTGAGGATTAACATACATACAACGTACGAACGCTTCCCTAACTGGCGTATGGGGCAGAAAGAAAACTGTTGCAGTAGTCAATGCATTAACGCATCATCACCCCCGGGCTACGCAAGCCCGTTGGGTTGATCTCCTGTAACTCCATGGGATCAATAATATTCTACCACAATGCTCCCCGACCCCATTTTGCCTCTTTTATCCTTGTTCAATATTTTCAAACAAAGTCCACACTAAGGTCTGCCAGAGCCATGTCGTGCTCGATCCTTGAGATATAATACAGGACCCCAAGCTGGAGATACTGAAAAGCCATCCTCTCTATTGAAATTAGGAACCTTGATTTCAATAGCGCAGCATCCTTGGCGAGGACCAGAGGTTTGTCAAACTTAATTGAATGGTTAGGCTTATCAGAGACATGTTCCCAGACTGCAGACCTTGGTCGACGATGCTTGACATCAGCTATATGTTCCTTCACCCTGGTTGATATGCTACGCTTTTTAATATTTTTTTAATAAAACTCAAAACACTATTTATATTTAAAAGTCGTTTAGTAAACGTTTTGGGGAGTACTACCTACTATATTGCTCGTATTACGGGCCACACCCGCGGTATACAACATCATTGTTATATAACGATTAAATTGGCAGGGGGTATGTTTTATGCTTTTAATAAGATTATCAAATCAAATCATTGGTATGTAAAGCTATAAGATTCTCTCACGATGTAGAATAAACAATATGTATATATCAATCTCTTGCTGTTTAAAAAAAAATACTACGACGGTGACAAACAAGCATACGGCCCGCCTGATGGTAAGCGGTCACCGTAGCCTATGGACGCCTGCAACACCAGGGGTGTTACATGCGCGTTGCCGACCCTTTAAAAAGGACCTTTAAAGGAAAAGGAAAGGATGAAACTGCTTAATGACCATTACCTGTCTCTCCCGTAATACTCGTATAATATGTATAATTATATTCTTTCCTATCATTTATTTTCTTTCTATCTGCTTCTTTTTCACTGTATGGCTTGTATATTCTTGTTATAAGGATATTATATATATGTATGTCTATTTATACTATTCATATATGTGTATGTTTATTGTTTTGCTTGATCCTTATTTTTGCACTAGCCAAAGATTAGCTATAGTCTGACAACCCAGCGAGCGCAGTAACAGTAGGATAGAGAACATCATACTGTCTTTTTCTTACGCTAGTATTACCACCCTGAAAAAAGGGATGGATATAGTTATTTTGTCCTACTGTTACTGCGCTCGCTCGCTTGTCAGACTATAGCAGAAGACCGCCTGTTGTTTGCCTCTGTGTTAATCAAATGTTTGTATCTTGTCAATGTTTTTTTTGTCTTGTAACTGTGCAATAAAGAGTATTGTATCCATTCTATCTATCTATATTTTATCGTTATAGAATAAACAAGGAAAATATAAACAATGGTAAACGAAGTTAACAACAGCTTTACTGTAAACAATGTTGAGATAATCAAACACCATAAACAGTTTATTGCGCATTCAGGCGTAATACTACTTAGAAGTTATAGCTGTATACAGAATAAGTTTATTTTCCAAAGAGTGTTTATGCTACTTTTTACATAAGTTCCTTATTATAGATTTATTTATATACCTGTACTTATATATTTAAGCATAACCATCACATAATAGATTTTTCCTTTATTGACATAAACGGAAATATTACCTACATTGTGTATCTAGGGCGGTAAGAAGGGCATTACTTACGAGGGCCTATTGAGGCCCGACGCCGAAGGCGGAGGGCTTTAAATGACCCGAGTTAGTAATCCCCTTACTGCCCGTGGTACACATAATGTTTTTCATCACATTTGCGAGGAAATAAATAAACTTTCTAGACAGGTAAAGAAACAATAATGAGGTAGTGCAGTAGCACAGTCCAGTACTCCGGAGTGACTACGTGCTGCGAGCGCGTGGGGGTCGGGTGCTCGGGGAGCTCCACGCGGGCGGTAAAGTAGTATGAGAATCCTTTAAAACCATGGGAGTAATACAGCCCTTTAAGTCTAAGTATGCTTGCATATAATATCACCATTTACGAGCAGGTGTGATGAAAATACATTTGCATTAAAATATCATGAAAGTGCATTTTTTAAATATTTCTACTTAGTTTTAGTAATGGTAAGTCGGTTGTTTGTGTCCAATTTAATTATAAACTTCGAAAAAAAAAACTTACTTATCAAAATGTAAAATCTATGTGCCCGTTCAGTTAGGCCCCAATTTCATCACGCTGTTAGTGTGAAAATTCCTAAATTGACTTAATTACTGGCGTTTCAGGCGGGACGGGACGGGACGAGGCAGGACGGGAAGATCAGTCAATTTCTATAGAATGAATCACGTGATAGCTCGGAGCCCTCGGATGTTCAGACCCTTTTAAGTTCAATGTTTTTGTACGCCATTTGGCAAAACATAGTGAGACAGTAAAATATGACCACCACTGTACTGTGTACCTACCCTAAATACCTATGTTTACGAACAAAATACTTATTACAAAATAACACCATTGTTCCGTGATGAGAAAGGTTACTTACATATAGATATTCATATGGCTCTACTACGAGTATATATCTACTAATAGTATAATTTCAACTAAGAAAAAACTTAAAGCCAAAAGTTTATGAATCTCTATGTAATTAGTGTCTAATACTCGCGGGAGATTTTTTATTTTAAATTGGCAGGGGGTATGTTTTATGCTTTTAATAAGATTATCAAATCATTGGTATGTAAAGCTATAAGATTCTCTTATTGCACTTATAATGTAAAATAAAATGAAAAACAGATATAAACAAACTAAAATGTCTTTACTGGGATTTGAACCTAGGAACGTTTCAAAGGCAAAGCTAGTACCAAATTGGCTACAACAAAATGATTGGACCGGAGATCTAAAAGACCGAAGTGAATTATAGTGAAAAGCGACTGTGAAACGAAATCCTTAAAACGTCAATTAAAACGGTTTGGCTTTCAAGCATTAGTAGTTATGGAATCGGATCTGTTCGTTCTGAGTACGAGCGGACAACCCGCAGACACATCAGGCGTAACATCGCCACAGATTGACGGATGCCCGCCGGATGTCTGGCAGATAAATTTGACGGATTATACTGTACGTGTGTGGCTTGTCGGGCAGTCCACGGGCAGGTATCCGGCAGACATATATCAGTATCTAATTAGCACCATACATTGACGGGCATGTCCTCCAGATACTAGCCGGATCTGTGTGTTCATAATAAAGACAACTGCTGTGGCCGGCCGCTTGTGGTGCAATGGCGGATCCGATCTGAGGTGCATATGCCGGACAAATATGTATATACGTATATGGGCCGCTTATCTGAGAAAAAAGCTGTCTTAGAAAACACGTGGACGATTAATGTCTTTTTTTTATATGTATACATATGCATATGTGTCACACCGTTGAAAATAAGTAATTGACCGAGTGAGCAAAGCGAGCGAAGCGTATCCGTTTCAGCGTGGGCAAAAATGCTTTCGTGTGTCTGTCCATTTGTTCTGCTCTACAGGTCGCATTTATCAACCAATTCCTGTGAAATTTTGTAAACAAGTTTGTTGATTACATAAAATTGTTTTGTCTATTCAGTTTTTGGATATTTTCAAAATGACGGGAATTGGTACAAATAACCTAAGTGCCATAGACCCCAAAGGCGCTTACGACCTTTGTGCCAATACCAGTACGATCTTCCGAGGTCTATAGCTCACAACACAAAGTAGTAATAATCAGAGGTCGGCGGGGGTGAACTATTTTCCTTATAATTTGACGTACGTCATGTCAAATTAGAAGGAAAAATAGCTCACCCCGCCGACCTCTGGTAATAATAGTAAGTTATCAATGATAGTTGGGGTTGTCTTCCTGAATGCTGTATGAATCTTGCACTTCGTGACTATGCACTGACAGTTGATCTTTTGGTGGTCTTCAGAAGATATAAACCGGGAACCATAGCGAGCCAACTATCGTTTAGTGAGGGGAGAGGGGGGAAAGTTTGGTCCGCTACGCTTTGCTTGGGCCCACATTATTCCAAACATTTAATGATAGGATCTGTAGTATATCATTTCCGGATAAATTAAGGTTGAGGCATATATCCATTTAAAAAATGATTGTATGTCTTTATCATACAAAAAAAAATGGTTTTATATGACATCTATTTTCAATTTATAATAATAAAATTGCCTTTAAAACTATTTAAGTACAACTTTTACAATGATGCACAACGCCTAGTTATATTTTAGAGCTGTATGTTGTCTATAGTAAAGCAGTCTGTCAGATTTTCACCTTAGTAGTTTGTAAAGTTCCTTTATCCTTTGAAACCACTGGATAAAATCGCATTTTATCCACTAGCGGGGAAAGTAAAATTTGATGCCAGTATTGACCTATACCTTCACGTTAGCTGGCTGAATTTACTTTTAACTTATGGTTTTGAGTAGACAATCAGGGAATCATTCATTTGCCTTTGTTTACAACTTTGTTTTCCTATAAATATAAAAATAACTAGGTATTTATCAAAGTAACTCCCAAGTACACCTACTTAGCTTGGCATCGTCACATATTATTACTATTATTTTATTAAATAGTTTTCTTACAACAATACCGACGCCTAGAGGAAATGTTTAGCAATATTTTTATAAAACGTTAAATATAAATGCCGGTTAACTAAGGCACTTTGAGAAAAATAGTTTCAATTGACAAAGAAAAAATAAAAATTCAGACGAATTGAGAACCTCCTCCTTTAGAAATATTGAAGTCGGTTGAAAAGCAGCAAAAAGTAAAGGAGTTCTCAAAAACTAGTTTTCACTGGAAAAGTTTTATTCGTAGGTTGTTATATTTAAAAACCTTATAATATGGTACGATAAGAATAATAAACATCAATCTTTGTTTCTTTCATGGTTGTATATTTGTATAATGCCGTATGTATAGAGCAGGTCTTAAATGAATACGGTGAAAAAAAAAGCGCACGCCTGGATTACCTGCAAATTAATCATTGCCAACATAGCTCCCGACGGACCAAGGTCTTGTGACATTAGTCGGTCGTCCATACAATTAGATAGCTAACGAGGCGGTTAGCTGTTTCTTAGCGTGCTAGACAGCCGTAAATGACTTTGCATTGGTCAGGTTTTGCATTGGTATGAGCCGGGTGTTGCTGGCCACATACCTACATACATTCGGGCAATACGTCAAGATCTCCATAGTGGGTATGTCGGCCGGGCATCTGCCAGACAAATCTCCCATACATGGGCAGATCCGGCACATATGCTCGAACGTATATGGCCAGCATTGAACCTGCGACCCTCGGATTGAAAGTGGCACGCTCTTACCGCTGCGCCACTAATGTCAAATAAGGTAGGTACTAGTGTACACATATTAATGAACTTGCCGATACACTCTGTAGGTACAACTATATACGTATATTCTGTCAACCCAAGGCTGCCAAAACAATAGGAATTAGAATATAGCAGTGACCGTATGGGCAATCATGTAAAATTAGAGGTCTGCCGAGTTTGGGATCAATGTCAAGAGGTGACAGTGATAAAATAAAATAAAAGATGCAATTTCATTTGCAAGCTATATTACTTATAAAAAATTACGTAGGTACATCGTGTTTTTGTTAAATTGCTTTAACTTCGGCATGTAGCTGGGTATAATTAAGGAAACAAGATAAGTAGTTAGTTTTATCAAATTAATAATTTATTTTGATTTTGTAGTAACCGCTAATGTAAAGTAGGCATTAAAATTAAGTTTACTAAGGGTCACTTGTACCACCGAAAATGGAGGGTTAACCTGAGGTTAACCCCCCATTTTATATTGAATTTGACAGTTGACAGCCCACTAACCTTGAGTGAAGCGGGTGGTGCAAGTGGCCCTAAGTAAGAGACCACTATGACATATCAATGTCATACAAGAGAGATAACGGGCAGAGAGTGCCATTGTGTACCAAGTTTTTGTATAAATCACTAAACGTCTAGTTGGTGTAACTAGTGATCGAAGAGCTGGTGGCTTCCTCACACAATTAAAAAAAAACACGGTATAGGTACAATATTTCAAAACTCTGTTGTGAAATGGGTCAATCTCCGTTGTTTTCAGTCCTCGACTATCAACTTAATAAGCAAATTGTTAAGTAACTACAGTTAAGTAGGTATTGCACTAGCCGCCATCTTAGGCTTTTCTAGTGCATATCACAATCGCTGATTTAAATTTGCACGGCTATCGCGCATTAGATACCTACAAATTTACGAAAACGGGGCGTAATAGCGTGCAAATTTGAAAATTATTCCATGACGCTTCGACAGTCCAATATGTCTACCACAAAACGTTGCAGGTTAGTTTTTCAAAATTTTACGCGAATGAAATGCATTTTAGTAAATTTATAATCACAATCGGTATTTAATAGAAGTGCTACGAGGACCAAAAATTTATTCATAAAATATTTTTGGCTTTATTTGTTTGGAAAGTGCTCTTTTATCCTTTGAAACAAGGGGATAAAACGCATTTTATTGATAGTATGTTTACCTTGAGTGTTTAATGGAACGGAAACGACAGTTTTGAGTAATAAAAATAGGTAATTTTTATGTTACTCGCAATAATGAGATGAATAATGTATACAATCGGCGGCAAACTTTGTTGAATCCTCGTGCCTTGAGACCCTCGTAAATCTTAAGATTTCGGAATAGGTATTTCGCTTGCTCTACTTCCTATTTCACTAAACTACTAACTATTTCGATCGTCTTCGATCAGTGTGTGTTGCCAGTGATGACATACGATACGGTGCTGAAACGTGGTCGCTTACAATGGGCCTCATAAGAAGGCTCAAAGTCACCCAAAGGGCGATGGAGAGAGCTATGCTAGGAGTCTCTCTGCGAGATCGTATCAGAAATGAGACCGTCCGCAGCAGAACCAAAGTAACCGATATAGCTCTCCGAATCGCTAAACTTAAGTGGCAGTGGGCGGGGCACATTGCACGTAGAACCGATGGCCGTTGGGGCGGAAAGGTTCTCGAGTGGCGACCGCGTACCGGAAGGCGCAGCGTGGGTAGGCCCCCCGCAAGGTGGACTGATGACCTGGTGAAGGTCGCAGGAGTCCGCTGGATGCGGGTGGCGCAGGACCGGTCATTGTGGAAATCTTTGGGGGAGGCCTATGTCCAGCAGTGGACGTCTTTCGGCTGAAATGATGATGATGATGATGACTAACTATTTCGCTAATAAAACATTATGGCACATTATTATAATGTTTCTTAAACTTATAGGTCTATTTCTACCATCCAGGGTTAGTCAACTTAACCCGAAATTAAGCTTTTACAAAGTATTGAATTTATCGGTTAACTCCGGGTTAGATGGCTACCCTAATTGGCGCAGGTGATCTTCATTTTTTCGATTCCCATTTTAACAAGAGGACGTAGGTACGTAACATGATGATACGTTTCTTGATTGTTACTCTTTCCTTTCAAATCGTGTGTAGATACGGAACCAACTTCTTAAAAACAGTCTAAACACTCTAAACTTTATTTCAATTTATACGTCATCTAAGGTGCCTAAGGTCGATTTAAAAAAAGTAATTGACACCCTAATGTAAGCATTTGATGGACAAGAATTAACCATACGATTCTATATGCTATTTCAAATTTGGTTAACATTGACGTGCCTAGCCAACGTTTTATACTAAATTGAATTGAAATTGAATGTAGTGAATTTAATATAAAAGGTTTAGTCATTCGTGAACATGTTTGGTGTAAACAGTTCGATGTCAGAGACCTACAAATATCTATTTAACACGTTCATTGCGGTATCAGGTCTATAAGATCCGATGATGAACTATCCCGCGGGGCGGAACTTAAAGTACTTTTCCTACCGCTGGTACGGGACAGGTAGCTTCTATTTCCAAAGGAGTAGGAACGAGACAAATATATATTTAGAATTGTCTCTCTGGATATTTTACATCGGTATAATAAAAGCCTATCGGGTCATTTGTATCTCATACCGCCGGCGAAGGAATTTTTTTCACCTAGTGCGGGTATAAGATATTTTCGACCTGATACCCGATAACCTGATAGCCGCACTAGACTTATGATTAGTTTATCTAGTGCAGCCCTGAAGTGCAGTCTGTGTAAACAACATTCGATAGACTAGTTACTGAATGTGCGCGCGCGTGAATAAAGTACAAAAATTGTTTTGTGGTTTGACTGTGATTGCGTTACATCATGAGGCGGTCCAGACGAATTCTATTAATGTCCACTGGGGATGTTGAAAATAACGTCAAACGTCCAAGAAATAATGAAGATACTGATACTAGACCACCGAGTAACGAAAGTATGCCTTTTTTATATCGACTGCGTAACATTGATTTGTTTTTTAAAATAACTCTTTATGTCTTAAATAAAATACCCATAAAGTTCATCGATATTTTGTTTTCACAACCCTAATCATTTATCGATAAGTTAATCATTGAGAACGAACATGGGGTCGAAAGGATCTGACAGATTATTTATCACATTTAATAGTCTTCTGATATCTTGATTTAGAAACGGCTTAAGTATTATGTAAAGACTTTCGTCGAAAGTATGTTACGATAAAAAAACAGACACATATGATTACTACTAGCCAGTTGATTGCTCTAAAATATATGCATCTCGAACAGGTCTTTACGACCCTATGACGCTACAATGAATAGTTAAGAAACAGGTCTAATGTACCTGATACAGGAGCAACGTAAAGTGAACGAAATGGACTGCCGCAATGAACGTGTTAAAGACCTGGCAGGTATGTACCAGTATCTAACTTAATTATTTTTTCAGCGTGTAAGATTTGAGTTGTGAAATGTGGTATACGAATGATAGTATGTTACTATTGATTTATGTTGCTATCCAACTTTACAAAAGTATAACTTTTTATAAATAAAATCAAATTATTTGATTAAGTATTTGAATTTTTTATTAAAGTAACACTACACAGAGTCGTCATGTAGCTTGGTATAATTAAGGTAAGTATTCGTAAATTTTTATACAAAAAAATTCCATGTGTCATCAACCGCTAATGTAAAACGAGCATTAGAATTAACTTTACTAAGAAGTGACAACTATGACACATCAATGTCATGGCGAATACTCATACTCCGTTTACACACTTGAAAATATGAGACAAAATTAAATTTGTGATTATATTCTAAATTGAGCTGATAAGAACACTAGTGTCTTTGAGAAAATAACTTAATTTAAGCTAAAGAATGTGCCCTTGAAGTTAAAACAATTGGTCAAAAACACGTTGTTTATAAGTATAAAATATACACCGAAATAGATGTCACAGCAAAATACAACTCCATCGAAGGCCAAGCCGGGGACCGAAATCTGAAAGCGATGAAGCTTGTACCTACTTAGAGTATGGCCATAGGCGTCTTGCATATACTCGAGAAATTCGCCAGCTTTCATTGAGATAGGTCCTAAACTGAATAGCGTTAGGCGAAGTTTTTAAATTACAACAATTTACTTAAAGCGAATTGAAAGGACTTCAATGTTACATCAGTTTCATGCTTTATAATCTTAGCTCAATGGACTGTCTCAGTTAATGGCCTTATGTTGAAGGCCAATGGAAATTACTGAAGAGATAGAAACATTAAGTTCCCTTTACCCCAATCGATAGCCCATAAGTTTAAATACTGCTAACTATACATGATAAAGATTCTCTTTCTTCTTCCTAGTGTTCTCCTGGCTTAAGCTACTACTCTAAGAGCCTGGGGCCCGTTTTGGAAACCTATGCCCGGCCCGGAAAACTAGGCCATATTGGGATTAGTCCGCTTCCCTCATGATGTTTTCCTTTACTGAAAAGAGACTGGTAAATAACTAACGATAACTTCCATAAACTAACTAAAGGGAACCGGATAAAGATTATAAAATTCAATTCTTTCAGATCCCCGTACGAACGACTGGTTCCTGATATCAAGCCCCTTCCCTGGACTGGCTATCATCCTCCTGTACCTACAGTTTGTGAACAAATGGGGTCCTAAATATATGGCTGACAAGCCAGCCTTCCAACTCCAGAAAACCCTGATAGTGTACAACTTCCTGCAAGTCTGTGTCAGCTGCTGGATATTTTTTGAGGTGAATAGTCCGATAATAACGACCCATCTACAATAAGAAGAAATTTAGTTGAAAAAAATCCTTTCCTAATAATTTTGACTACAGAACATCTACTGAAAGCTCCTCTCTGAGGAATGAGGTGGTAAAGAATTGGCAAAAAGCACAAGTACAACATCGGTTTACCTAGATCTCTGGAATAGATTATGCTGGACTCTACGAGTATGATGATTACTGGCATTTACTCGATAAAAAGCCAAACCGGCCTCCTTGTCGCTGAGCAGTCGACAAACTGGTCACTAAAATTACTATTTAAAACGAGATATTTACCATGTATACACCTAAATGTGTAAGCATGTACTTATTTGCTTTTGTCAGGTCTCACGGTGTAACTCACACATATGGCACAGCATGGCGCTTGTAACAGTGCCAAAATTTTGGGAGCTGTAATTATAATTTAAATTACCATGTTGGCTTAAAAATGGATCACTGAATAATTTGGAATATTATTGTAAAATTTCAGGCACTGGATGTGGCATGGCTTCGGCATTATAGTTGGAAGTGCGAACCAGTGGACCATTCTGAAAGCCCACGGGCAATGAGGGTAAGTTGAATCATGAACCACTTGCGTTGGTTAGTCTTCATTATAGACATTGGCCTATAATGAAGACAATGCACAGTGGGTAACAACAATAATTGTCCAAGGGATGATGACTAGGTTGAAAAACTATTATTCTATTTAGTCCGTTAGTTAGATTATCTAAAATTGCGTTGGTTAGTCTTCATTATAGACATTGGCCTATAATGAAGCCAATGCACAGTGGGTAAAAACAATAACTGTCCAAGGGATGACGACTAGGTTGAAAAACTATTATTCTATTTAGTCCGTCAGTTAGATTATCTAAAATTGCGTTGGTTGGTCTTCATTATAGACATTGGCCTATAATGAAGACAATGCACAGTGGGTAACAACAAGAATTGTCCAAGGGATGACGACTAGGTTGAAAAACTATTATTCTATTTTGTCCGTCAGTTAGATTATCTAAAATTATTAGACACGTGTTTTTTCCTGTTTCAAGTTAAAATTGAAGACGATACAGAGCATCAAAGTTCCGGGATGGGGGCTAGTGACGTCACTTAGAGGTATAAATCGTACCTAATTGTGACGTCACGCGAAACTTGAATGCACTGTTGTACCTATTTCCGTCATTTTTCATTTGACAAACTAAAGAAGTAATACGTGTCGAATATTTTTTATACCTAATCTAACAGACGGACTATTTTTTTTTGTCGTCTTGCCTATTATTGCAATTATACCCTAGGAATCGTGGTACTTACCTACTACAATCAGACGTTTCTAAAGAAAAAAGCACACAAAAATTTATCAATTTTTTAAAATGTTCATGTACAATTAGCTATATGGGTAAAAATCGCCTTCAAGAACATAAATTAAAACGTACCAAGAATGCTTGCAGGTAGCACGATGTGTGTACATATACTTCCTGGCGAAGATAATAGAACTGCTGGACACAGTATTCTTCGTGCTCCGCAAGAAGGACCGCCAAATCACCTTCCTCCACATATACCACCACACCGTCATGCCCATGATATCCTGGGGAACGACCAAGTATGATATTAATAGTATTTGACTTTTTTTTACCTACACTGCCACAAAACATGGTGAATTACTCCTAATGGCAAAAAGGAACCCTTATAAGATCACTTCGTTGTCCGTTCTGTCAGTCAACACCTTTTTTCTCAAAAACGTATGGAGCTGAGTGGACCTTTTAATCAGACGGACTGGCAACGTCTGTAATTATCTATACAAAAAGTCTGCCCATAGTTGCGGTGGATTGGCACGTCAAATGTACAGCTATTCTTACGTAGCGTACAAATAGCTATGTCAGATAAACGTTAGACCTTACGATGAGTATGATACTATGTCATACCCATTCGGCAGAGGCTTGCGGTCCCTTGGAGCATTAAAAAAATCTTTATGTTTGGAACTTTTAGAATCAAGTAGATACTTATAGAGAAAACTCTGAAAATCGAAAATTCTTTGCTACATAAATATCTGTGGCCGTTTATGTCCCAGTTCGCATACATTTGCTAAGCGAATCGAAACCTATATGGGTTAATTTCGTCAACCTAGACTGAATAGAATTGAATTGATTGAATGATAAAATTGCCGAAAAGCTATAATAGAAAGTAGCTATAGGAAAATAAGTGAAAACCGTAGGTTAAGCAATCCATTCGCTGCGTGAGCTTACCACGCAC
Organism: Lathronympha strigana; assembly: GCA_949128165.1. Taxonomy (NCBI): domain Eukaryota; kingdom Metazoa; phylum Arthropoda; class Insecta; order Lepidoptera; family Tortricidae; genus Lathronympha; species Lathronympha strigana. Next base: position 3,548,147 of record OX421907.1, on the reverse strand, counting down.
TTTCTTTGGCTTTTGATGTTATCCTCTTTATAATTTCACACACAATTTGGAGCAGAAGTGATTTTCAAACTCGAATACTTTGAGTGTACTGGGGCTATACCATGACGTCCTAACGCGATTCAGTTTAGGTTCTTAACTGTGCTCAGTTGTATGGCAGTGAGTGAGGTGGACGTTCATTTAATGACTAATTTCAGATACTATCCGGGCGGACATGGCACATTCCTAGGCGTCTTGAACTCGTTTGTCCACATCTTCATGTACGCGTATTACATGCTAGCTGCTATGAGCCCTGAGTACCAAAAGAAGCTAACTTGGTGGAAGCGTCATATTACCACACTTCAAATGGTATGTAGCGGTCTTGCAAAGTCCCACTAAAATGGTATGTTTTTTTTTTGGAAGATAATATTTTCACAAACTGACCAGTGATCGACCTCAGTGTCACCACGGAATCTATCCATTGCTAAAATAATATTTGTGTTAAATTTGTAATATTTTATGTTTTGTATACCCACATATCATAAGCCCTCTATAATACATTCAAAAACCACATAATACTAAGATCTCTCTGATAAACATATTTCTTATCTGGAAAAATGTTACCATAGCTAAAACTATAACCTTGATTTTGATAACATTATTATTTTCAAAATTTCGAACATCTCTAAAAAGCAAGGAAATTGATTCGACTTCTATTTTAATAGGAGTCGAGATGACGTTTTGTTGGAAAGGAATTGTCAATCGCAAACAATGTCGCACGCAAGTCGCTCGTTTTTTGATATCGAACGATATGAACATTGGGGCCAACTCTATTTTGTCTCTGAATTTTAACATCAATGATTAAATTTAAACTTCAGGTAATTTTCCAATTTTGTAATACTAGCAGAACTTATAGATCAGTAATATTATAGGTACACATTTTCTGTTTCTCAGGTTCAGTTCTGTCTGATGTTCCTCCACTCATCTCAGCTGTTGTTCTACGACTGCGGTTTCCCCCGCTGGACTCTTGTCTTAACCCTCCCTAACGTTATCTTCTTCTACTTCCTCTTTAACAATTTCTATTACCAGGCCTACAAGAAACCTAGTGGCGGAAGCGCTAAAAATACTTCTAAAGATAATTGTGCTAAAGTGCAAGAAAGATATAGGAATGAAAATTATGTTAAACAAAATGGCAAAGTAGAAGGAAATAGCGTAAATGATGAAAAATATGGAACTGAAAAATACGAGGAAGATAAAAAAAAGAATATAATTAATAGATTTACAATAAAGAAGGTAGAAGATAAGCAAGTACGGTAGATAATAACACAGACGAGCAGATTTATCGGAGTAGTCAATATGCTCAAACAATATTTTTTCATCCTCGCTTACACTTTGTAGTAGGGGACGCCAACAGGGGGTTTCGTATAACTCGGGCGCTGGGTCCAATTAAGTGATACTTAATACAGGAACGCGCATCCAGGATATCTTGTCAGTATAAAAGTATAGCCAAGAATACCTGCTCGTAGGCGTAAGATCAAGGAATAGTGGATACTAGTTGAAAAGTGGCTACATATTTCTAAAATCTGTCATTTTTAGCGAAACGTAAAGGAAAGACAAGGAAAAAAACCGTTACCTTGACCTATTAGAGCGCGATAGAAGTTTTTATTTAGTAGGAAACGTTGTGTCACTTTTACCCACATCAATATTTGACACGCTCGAGTTTTTCTACGTAATTATTTTTTTTACATTTCAAAAAGTCTGTAGACGCTTCGCATACAACTAAAAAAGAAAACATCATATAACCATTTATCCTTCCTATCAACTAATCTTTAGATTGCAATAGGTCCCCACGACGCTCGAGCTACTGCAAATTTAGCATCTTGGCCTCCCTTACTATTGATAGCACAAACGTCCTTGTCCAGACCTTGGTGCTCCGATACCTCCAATGGCCACTGAATTTGGAACAATATTTAAATAGATGTAACTTCAATTAAATTTGGTATACCTACCTACAATTTTGTGAATGTAAGGAAGTAATTAAAATAAATTAATTTATGTTTTTTATTTGAATAAATCCAACCCTTTTTATCCACGAGGCATTTAGCTCATTTCATTCAAGTTGATCTTTATAACATAGTTTCTATTACTTTTGTCTTCATTACCTAAAAGGGAAAATCATAATAAACGCGTCGCTTTGACCAGCAGTTTATTATGAGATCACAAATAATAAGCAAATTAAAACTATATGACAAATACCAAAGATGAAAATTCAGTAGGACTACAAAAACTAAACATTGTTAGGCCGGTTAAACAAACTTTGTAGCCGGCCATATACGTTCGGGTAATCTGTCAGATCCATAGTGGGTTTATCCGCCAGCCAAATTCCTATACATATTGCCAGATCCGGCAGATATGCCCGAACGTATATAGCCAGCTATTAGTGTGGTTTTACCTGTGATTAAATGTCAATCATGGTTTTCATTACCTATTTCGGAAAACCCTGCGACTACGTAAAGAGGTATCGAACCCAACATACTAATGGTAATCGTCCTAATAATCGAACGAGCGAGCGAAGCGAGTGAGGTCTTCCAATACACTTGGACACTCCGTCGTTTGCATGTATGTATGTATGACGATATCTCGAGTATCGTTGATTGGATCGTCGTAAAATTTGGCAGGTGATTAGATGAGATGAATATATTTTTAAGATAAATATATAAATAATAAATAAATATAATAGGACATCCTTACACAAATTGACTAAGTCCCGCAGTAAGCTCAAGAAGGCTTGTGTTACGGGTACTCAGACAACGATATATATAATATACAAATACATAAATACCTACATAGAAAACATCCATGACTCAGGACCAAATATCTGTGTCGCTTCCCGCTAGGGGCGCTAGTGGAACGTGGGTCCTGCGGGAACATTTCAAACGTCACATTGACAATTCTCTCATACTAACACAGGACCCACGCATGAGTGGCGCCGCCTGGTGAGCGACAATACGGTAGCTCCCATTGAATCACTTTTCTGCCTCGACCCGTGTCCGTATAACTGTATGTGTTATGTGAACTGTATTATGTGAAAACGAGTGCTGTAAAGGGCTCGAAACGTAGGATCATGGTGTTAATAAGCGCGATTAATCCGTTTCAAAGTGTTTAATTTCAATGAATAACAATCGCGGTAACAGAAGACAATATTATGTAGTATGTTAATCATTTCCGTAGTCACGTAAGAATAGCAACACAAAATACATCGACTGGCCTTTAGGCTTAGGAATAGGATAACAGAAAAACAAATCAAGTTAAATTCTTATAGATTAAATTGGCTTACAGGGCATAGGGTCGTTAATTGTTTCCATCAAGGCTGACATGATGGCCGACCAAATCCGATATAAATGTTGATCTATTTCGTCATACCTCAGAACGATTGTTATTGTTTACAGAACTGACGTATTAAATGTTAAGTGTGAAGTGTTGGGAACATAAACTGGGGTTGTCAAGTAAGTGTCATAGATGGTAGTTAATGATAACTGATGGTTAAACCTTTATACTAACCAGACAGGCATTGTCACTCATTTTCTATATCTCTATATAGGTCAAAAATAACATACTAGTATTTTTTGAAGTTTTAGTTACTGAGGACCACTTGCACCGCCCAGGGTTAGCTACCACGCAACTATGCTGTCAAACTCCATACAAATACGCTTAACTTCGGGTTATGTGGCTAACTCCGGGTGGTGCAAGTGGCCCTGAATGTGTTAAATTTTGATGTAGCTTATTATGCAGTGAACTCAAGATGTGTGTAATTAAGGATTGGTGTTGCAATGCGTCTGTGTGAAGGAGTAAACTCTCCTGAATTTACATAATTTAGCAGACTATATACGTTTGGGTATATACGCCGGTACTGCCAATCAATGTTAGTAGATGTGTCCAGATGGCCGGCGGTAATACCCGCTATGCAGACGGATTGCCCGACGTAGGCCGGCTACACCTAGATACAGTCAAGCTCATATCTGTGCAGCTCAATGCATAATATGTAAACACTTACACCTTATTATCAATGTTCTAAGGGTGTACAGATATTTTTGAAGCCTTGGAAATGCTCATATATTTATAACCTCGAATGTCTGTATCTATTCAAAGTTTTTTGACCTCTGAGAAAGTGCTATTGAATTTGGTTTTGATCTGAATTGCATACTTATTTCCGTAGTTACTAGCTCTACCACCATACTGTGACCATTTATGACTGTATGACCATGATACTATGTAAATACATTAACAATATTAACATACATTTTTTAAAGTAATATATTGAATCAGGCGTTACTTTGCGGAATTCCATATTTAAAAAAATGTAAAGAAATTAGTACATTACATACCAAGGCCGTTTAAGTGGGAAATGCTTCGGATTGCATGTAATTGTCGGCCGAGGCGAAGCCGAGGTCGACTAACATGTGATCCGAGGCTTTTCCATTTACCGGCCGAGGTTTGTATACTATTTTTCAGCCCGACGGAGCCGGCAGGCGGCAATTTAGTTGTGCGTAAAGTGGCGCTTACCGGCCGGAGGACTGAAATAGTAGATTACGTACCGAGGCCGGTAAAGTAAGAAATGTCTCAGATCTCGTGTAATTGTCGGCCGAAGCACAGCTGAGGTCGACAAACATGTGATCTGAGGCTTTCTTATTTACTGGCCAAGGTCTGTATACTATTTTTCTGCTCGACGCAGTCGGCAAGCGGCGAATTTGTTTAGCGTAGCGGCCTGCAATTGCCAGCTTGCCGGCCGGACGGCAGAAAATAACATTTTTTTTCGTTGATACATTTTTTGAATATGCCTGACGGTAAATTGAAACCTTTTTTTCTTCATACTAACATTAGTGATCCACTCTACCGTACATACATACACAAACTACATAGGTACATTAATCACATAATTTGCCTGTTTCTGTTTCCCATAAGTAGGTATAGTAAGGTAAATTACACAATTTCTTGCTGTCGATGACATCACAAAATGGAAACTTCGCACCACTTAAAAAACAATTGAATGCTAATTGATTAACATTCCGGGTTTCTTAATTATAACGTGTTAATATGCCGTAAGACAGACCATGAGGACGACTCATTCCGTCCCAAATTTCATAGAAAAAGACGTGTCCGCTTAAAAAAAAATCTTCAGTTCGATGGTGTAAATGTACGGTCGGCTCCATAAATATACATGCATCTGTATTCAATTTTGACCCTACTTTCTCTGTAATAAGTTCCGATGTGTGTAGATATTTATAGACGTGACTGTACGGAACAGCCAATAAGTAAACAATTGTAAAGCACAAATCAAATCATTTATTATTTGTAATAAATGTTTTGATTAATATTTTTTGTTTTTAAGTAGTCACACCACCATACAGTCTGTAAGTCTAATACGGGCGATAAATTTAACCAAACATAGAATTCATTGTTATCAATAATTAAAACATATTGTTAAGTTACACTTAATTATGACCCCATAATTATTTTTTTTATAAAATTTTCAGCAGCAATGTAGGTACTATAAAAAATTTGACGCTGACAGTTGTCAACGAATGTTTAACGCGAGTGAGTTTGCATTACATTGCGGGCCAAATTATTTTCTATGGATAAAATTTTAATTGCAATTCCATTTAAAAGTTATCTAATTACATTTATTATGTCCTATACTAACCACCGTTAAGAGGTTCGCCGTTCTGAAATCTGAAATCTGAAAATGAGTAGGGCTGGGATCGAACCAGCGACCTCCTGCTTTCGCGGCAGACGCTCTAAGCCAATAAGTAGTCATAATTATTTCAAGCGATATCCAACATGGTTCGCTCTTCGGTCCTTTGCGCAGTAAGCTCTTAAGGTTTAACCCTAAAAACACCAGACAATTGAATGACTCAGTAGGTCAATGCCACTAGATATCCCCACTACCTACTTAATAGTAAAAACCGGCACATTAATGAACCAACATAAGAAAAGCTCATACTAAAACGGGACGGGACGGGGCGGGACGGGACGATTTGTCAGTTTATATAGAAACAATCACGTGATAGCTCGGAGCCCTCGGGGGTCACGTGACGTTTTCTATAGAAACTGACGGATCGGCCCGGCCCGTCCCGTCCCGGCCCGTGACTCCTACATATTAGTCATTATTCAATTAATGTTCGTTACATTCATCTTGAAAGATGTTACCTGTGCATAAAATAATATATTTTAATAGCAATAATATTACGATTAGTGCGAAAAGGATGAAATTCGCGATAGAATAAAACACGACCGAGGGATTGTTTTAGATCGACACGAGTTGCGAATTACCTATTCGCACGTGTATCGTACGAAGTTTTACAGTACATATGGCCCTTAGAGTGTTTGACATTGGCAGATAAAGTGTTCATAATTCATTATCACTAATCTATACATATAAAAGAAAAAGTCCTGACTGACTGACTGACTCACTGATCAACGTACAGCCGAAACTACTAAACGTATGATCCTGAAATTTTCACATTACGTTAAGGGTTTAACGAAGGTAACGAATAAGAAAGGGTTTTGAAAAAATCATCTTCTAAGGGGGTTAAATAGGGGTTGAAAGTTTGTATGGAAGAAAGTTTTTTTTTAGATAGAGACTCAAAAGTTGGTGTAAAGGTTTGTTATTAAAATACAAAAAAAGTAATTTTAGCGTTTTGGAAAAATCAACCCCAAAAGGGGTGAAAAGTGTGTTCAAAGTTTGTATGCCGGAATCGTTTCCCTTTTAGTTATAGACTACAAACTTTGTGAAAAGAATCCTCATTAGAGTTTAAAAAAAGTAATTTCAGCGATTTAGAAAATTCGACCCTTATAAGGGAGTTAAAAGTTTGTATGGCGGAAGGTTTTCTGTTTAGCTAGAGACTTTATTTTATGTGTAAAGGTTTCTCATCAAAATACAAAAAAAAAGTGTTTTTATCTATATACATAAAAAAAGAAACTGACTGACTGAATGACTAACTGACTGACTGACTGACTGACATATCAACGCACAGCCCAAACCGCTGGTCTAGAGATTCCAAATTTGGAACGTAGGTTCCTTATAAAGTCTAGAGGTGCATTAAGAAAGGATTTTTCAAAATTTAACCCCTAAGGGGGTGATTTGGAAGTCCAAAGTTTTTATGGGGAAACAAGATTAATTAGCCTATTCCATTTGAAAATTTACAGGAGTATTTATTATAGTATTTATAAAGAAAAGAAACAACATGGGGATCGTTTTATGGTTTATCGGGGCGCTGATTACAAAAACAACGACGATTTTAAAATCTAACGTGGCGATTGTGAAATACCATTTTCCCTGTTGGGGCGCGACGGGGTCGAACTCTAAAAATATAAATATGGGTGTCGTTTTGTTGTAAAATCTGGTTCTATAGATTCCAAACTTAACACTTAGGTTCTTTATAAAGCGTAGGGGTGCACAAAGAAAGAGTTTTCAAAATTCACCTCCAAAGGGGGAGAAATTACGGTACAAACTATGTATGGGGAAACATGATTTAACTATTTTATTCAAAACTACACAAGAGTATTTCTAAAGATAAATGAGTAAAGACGTATTTGATTTGTTGAGAATTAAACCCCTAAGAGGGGAAAAAGGGGTAACAAAGTCAAAAAACAGCATGATTATCGTTTTTATGGTTTATCGGGTCGCTGAAATCAAAAACAACAACCATTTTAAAATCCAATGAGGTGGACGTAAGATACACCATCTTCCCTGTTGGGGTGCGATGGGGTTAGGGAATCTCAAAATATCAATATCAGTATCGTTTTGTTGTTTATTTCTGTTTCTAGAATTTCAAATTTGGCACGTAGGTTTCTTATTAAGGTGTAGGTGTGCATTAAGAAAGGATGTTTCAGAATTCACCTTCTAATCGAGATAAGAAAGAAGATCCGCGAGGTTCTTTACAATGAATCCGGAGCCAAAACTGCGAGAAAAGGCCGCCATCTGAAATTTTTTCAGTTATGATCTGATCGTGATGGAAATCAATATCTGAGAATCTGAAAGGTTCTTTCTAAGGAATCAGAAGTCAACATTGATCGTTCAAGAGGTTCTTTATAAAGAATCAAAGCCGCCAACTTGATTTTGAAATTACATTACGGTCGAACATATTTTGTACGCGGGCGAAGCTGCGGGAAATAGCTAGGATTTTTTAGAATTCTCCTCGTAAAGGGGTGAACTGGGATTTGATTGTATATCGGGAAACAAGATTTCTTAGACTATTTTATTCACAGGAGTATTCCTAACGAGAAATGAGTAAATAGGAGTACGAAATGGGGTGAAAAAGTCAACATGGGATATATATACCTACAGTAAATCATTCTGATTCTGATTCTGATTCTGATTCTAAGTGTAACTTACCTAACGACCTACCTCTACCTACCTTAAATCTAAAATAGGTCCTTGATCAGAATTGCGAAAAGGGGCTCCATCTTGAATTTATTGAGTTTTAATCCGATCTTGATAATAATCGGTATTTGGGGATCCGAGAGATTCCTCAGTAACGAATCTGTAGTAAAAACTGCGAGATCCGGCCGCCATCTTGAATTATTTCGATTTTGATCCGATCGTGTTAAAATCGATTTCCGAGGATTCGTGAGGTTCTCTTTGTGAATAATCTGAAGTTAAAACTGAGAAAAACGGCCATCGTCTATAATTTCTTCAGTTATGATCTGATCGTGAAGAAAATCGATATCCGAGGATCCGAAAGGTTCTTTCTAATGAACCACCAACGCCACCATCAACGGCCACCATCTTGAATTTATAGAGTTAAGTTCGTGATAAAGCTCTGTAGGCACATATAAAGGGTTCGAGAGGTTCTTTATAACAAATCAGAGGTCAAAATTAAGAAACAGCCGCCAACTTGAATTTTTCAGTTTGTTCACTTTTCCGACAACCATCCATTCCATTTAAATCCGTTCAGCCAAACGCAAGATAATAGCGGACAAACATACATATATGTTCATACAAATATACGGGCCCAACTAAGAACCTCCTTATTTGTAGACGGTTGAAAACTACGTTTAGTACGCGGGCGAAGCCGCGGGTAAAAGCTAGTGCGGTAATATAGCACCATATGTACCTACTGTAATAGTACATTGTGATACACGTGTGCTATGATGGTCATTAATACACGAGGCGGTATTGTGCGCGCGAGCTGAAAGCGAGTGCGCAATAAGGAAGCCGATGTGTATAATGGCCATGCACACACGTGTCATACGACTTATTAATTTGTTAATTCGAGGTTATTAACTTTTGTTAAATACGTTAACTTAATTGTCAGAATCATGTCAGAATGCCTACATGGTAATTAGCATAATGAGTTTCACTAACCTTTATTGACTACTTAAAGCTTCTTGCGATGCCTTTTCGACGTCGGTTGATGACAATATTTTACATTTTCAATTAATAAATCCCGAAGCTCAGGCCCAAACGTCCCAAATAAGTAGGTATATTTATCACTACTAAGTACAACTAGATTTTCATGATAGCACCCGCGCCGCGTTTTGTAGTTTCAGAGGAGCCTAATCCACATATTGTTATAGTTTTACTTCTAATTCTATTATAGTTGCATTTTATCATAATAATAAAGCGAGAAAACAATCAAAAATGTTTTACGTAAATAAGTTACCGCAGCGCGCCATTGGTGTATTTTTTTCGAATCGCGTTGCGCGCGCTTTGAGGCAAAGGCCCACCAAACAGCCAAAATAAAAAATGAAATTATTTATGTTTGAAGCACAAATTATTGTGAATTTTGAATATTTTAATACAATTTCACGTATATTCAATAATTCAAAAGGTTTTATCCATGTATTCAACTAAATACGGAGATATTGCTTTTTGCGGCAAAAGTTATTATGCGGCTAAAAACAGTGTACTTTATTAGGAAAAAAAAAACTTTCCAATCCGACAAAATTTGAATGTATTATCTGTGTACGTAACTTAGTCTCGTAGGGTACAAACTTAATTTGATGGGGTTATCTGATTACAACACTAGTTCAATAATATAATGAAAAAGCACGCGTGTTTAATATCTAGGGTTAAGAGCCTAAAAGCGGTACGATAAGAACCTCGTTACGAGAAAGTGTGTTGAAAAAGTACATTACGATACAAGTGCGAAAAGGAGGAAATTCGTAATGAGTGGCGATATAATAAAACATGACCGAAGGGAGTGTTTTAAACGGACACGAGTTGCGAATTACATATTACCTATTACCTATTTTTACATAGACACATAAAGTGCTCATTATCGTACTAGTGCGGTAATGTAGCGCCATATGTACTGTAATAGTAGATTACATACCAAGGCCGTTTTAGTGGGAAATGTCTCGGATCCCATGTAATTGTCGGCCGAGGCGAAGCCGAGGTCGACTAACATGTGATCCGAGGCTTTCCCATTTACCGGCCGAGGTTTGTATTGTATACTATTTTTCAGCCCGACGGAGCCGGCAGGCGGCAATTTAGTTTTGCGTAAAGTGGCGCTTACCGGCCGGAGGACTGAAATAGTTATCTATATATATAAAAGAGGTTGTCCTCATCTACGATCATCGCACAGCCGAAACGGCTACGACTAGAAACTTGAAATTTTTACCAAAGCTTCTTTTTAGTACATAGGCAAGAGATAAGAACGGATTTTTCGAAATTCCACCCCTAAAAGGGTGAAAAGGGGATTGAAAGTTTGTATGGAAATGGAATTTTTTTTTGAGCTAGAGACTTGAAACTTTGTGCAAAGACTCTTTATTATAATTAAAGAAAAATATTTTCATGGTTTTTGGAAATTCAACCTATAAGGGGGTAAAAAAGGGGGGTGAAAGTTTGTAAAGGAATGGAATTTTGTTTTGAGCTAGAGACTTGAAACTTTGTTTTATAACTCTGTATTACAATTAAAGAAAAATGTTTTCATAGTTTTTGGAAATTCCACCTCTAAAGGGGTAAAAACGGGGTTGAAAAATTGTATAGGAATGTAATTTTGTTTTGAGCTAGAGACTTGAAACTTTGTATTAAGACTCCTTATTATAATTAAAGAAAAGTGTTTTCATAGTTTTTGAAAATTCAACCCCTATAGGGGTAAAAAATGGGTAGAAAGATTGTATGAGAATGGAATTTATTTTTGAGCTAGAGACTTGAAACTTTGTGTAAGAACTCTGTATTACAATTGAAGAAAGAGGTTATCATAGTTTTTGGAAATACTACCTGTAAAGGGGTAAAAAGGGGGTTGAAAGTTTGCTTTGGAATGGAATTTTGTTTTGAGCTAGAGACTCGAAACTTTGTGTTAAGATTCCTTATTATAATTACAGAAAAGTATTTTCATAGATTTGGAAAATTCAACCCCTATGGGGGTAAAAAATGGGTAGACAGATTGTATCAGAATGGAATTTATTTTTGAGCTAGAGACTTGAAACTTTGTGTAAGAACTCTGTATTACAATTGAAGAAAGCAGTTTTCATGGTTTTTGGAAATTCCACCTCTAAAGGGGTAAAAACGGGGTTGAAAGTATGTATAAGAATGGAATTTTGTTTTGAGCTAGAGACTCGAAACTTTGTGTTAAGACTCCTTATTATAATTAAAGAAAACTGTTTTCATAGTTTTGGAAAATTCAACCCCTATGGGGGTAAAAAATGGGTAGAAAGATTGAATGAGAATGGAATTTATTTTTGAGCTAGAGACTTAAAACTTTGTGTAAGAACTCTGTATTACAATTGAAGAAAGCAGTTTTCATGGTTTTTAGAAATTCCACCTCTAAAGGGGTAAAAACGGGGGTTGAAAGTTTGTATTGGAATGGATTTTTTTTTAACTAGAGACTTGAAACTTTGTTTTAAAATTCTGTATTACAATTAAAGAAAAATGTTTTCATAGTTTTTGGGTATTCCACCTCTAAAGGGGTAAAAAGGCGGTTGAAAATTTGTATAGGAATGGAATTTTGTTTTGGAACTTTGTGTTAAGGCTCCTTATTACAATTAAAGAAAAAAAATCATAGTTTTGGAAAAATCAACCCCTAGGGGGTAAAAAAAGGTAGAAAGTTTGTATGAGAATGGAATTTATTTGTGAGCTAGAGACTTGAAACCCTGTGTAAAGACTTTTAATTACAATTGAAGAAAACCGTTTTCATGGTTTTTGGAAATTTACCTCTAAAGGGGTAAAGAAGAGGCAGAAAATTTGTATGAGAATGGAATTTATTTTTGAGCTAGAGACTTGAAACTTTGTGTAAAGACTCTTTATTATAATTAAAGAAAAGTGTTTTTATGGTTTTTGGAAACTCAACCTCTAAGGGGGTAAAAAGGGGGTTGAAAGTTTGTATAGGAATGGAATTTTGTTTTGAGCTAGAGACTTGAAACTTTGTGTAAACAATCCTTATTACAATTAAAGAAAAATGTTTTCATAGTTTTGGAAAATTCAATTTCGAAAGGGGTAGAAAGGGGGTTGAATGTTTGTTTGAGAATGGTATTTTTTTGAGCTATAGACTTGAAACTTTGTGCAAAGACTGTTCATTATTAAAATATAAAAAAGTTGTTTGCTATGAGGATTAAAAAATTTGTATGGAAAACGAGATTCTTTTTGAGCTAAAGGCTTGAAACTTTGTGAAAAGACTCTTTATTAGAACAAAAGAAAAGTTTTTTCATAGTTTTGGAAAATTCTACTTCTAAGGGGGTAAAAACGGGTTTGAAAATTGTTAAAGCGGGGAAATAAAGATTTTTTTGAGCTAGAGACTTGCAACTTTATGCATCGATTTGTGTTTAGTAACTGTCTTTGAATATATCTACTCCGAATAAAACTCATATTTAATTTATTAAAACTGTCTTCTTTATTTAATTCCATCAGGTTATGGGCCCTTGCACATAATTCTGTAAAAATTATATAAAGAATTCAGGAAGTTCGTCGCCTAAACCAATGTATCGGCGAGCGGCGTAAATTGAGGTCGGTCGGTACGAGCGCCATTACCGAAAAAGCAAATTTTACTTGTTCTGGTTGTAAGAGCAAGGCAGGAAAGCGGAATGGAGTTAAATCTGAACACCAATCACAGCTTGATAAAGTTGGAAGGATCCAGTAACTGGAATATATGGAAATTTCAAACCTCCGTGTTGCTACGAGGTCAGAATTGGTTGGAGATAGTTGAGGGAAAGAGTGTAAAACCCGCAGAAACAGGTACTGCCCAAACAGCCTGGGAGTCTAAAGATGCCAAAGCTCAAGCCATGTTGGTCACGAGAATGACAGAGAGTGTCATGTTACACATTATATCATGTTCAACTTCAGCTGAAATGTGGAAGAAACTACACAGTGTTTATGAGCAAAGGACGGAGACAAGTATTCACGTTATACAGCAGCGCTTCTTTCAATATAAATATGAAGCAGGGTCTGAGATGTCAACGTTTCTGTCAAAGATTCAAGAGATGCAAAATCAGCTTAAACAGATGGGTGAACCAGTATCGGACAAGTTTGTAATTACGAAAGTACTGATGTCATTGCCCGATGAATACAAGCACTTCATATCTGCTTGGGAATCTGCTTCTGATGATAAACAGACTATTGACAACTTAGTGGCAAGGTTGCTGGTGGAGGAAGAAAGGTTAAAAGAAAAAGGTGAAGTTGCTGAATCGTCCTCGTCTTCATCAGCATTTGTGGCGAAAAATAAGAACATGAGGTGTCTAAAGTGTAATAGACTTGGACATTTTTCCAGTCAGTGTAGAAATTATAACAATAACAACAATAAAAGTGAAGGACATAATAACAATAACAACAATAAAAGTGAAGTACTTAATAACAATAACAAATGTTTCTTTTGTGGCAAAGTTGGCCATAATAAGGCACAATGTTGGTTCAGGAAGAACAAGGAAGAAAAGAGAAATAACGCGTTTGTGGTGTCTGATTCCCCAGAAACTTATAAAAAAACTTTTTTCATGGTGGACTCCGGGTCATATGAACATATCTGCCGCGAGCGTGAACTATTTTCCTCTTTTATAAGTGCCAAATCTGAAGTTTTTGTAGGCAACGGTGCACCGCTTAATGTGCTAGGCTTCGGACAGATGGCGGTAGAAGTGCATAATGGGAGTGAATGGATTGACACAACCATAGACAATGTTTTGTTCGTTCCTGACATGAAAACTAATCTCTTTTCTGTGAACTGTGTGACAAGCAAAGGCTACGTCATGGTGGCAGATGACATTTCATGCAAATTTTATAAAAACAATGACGTTTGTGCGGTCGCTAAACTTATTGGAAAGTCGTATTATTTGGAATTTCGATTTAAAAACAATTTAAACAATGTGGCGAAACTGGCGAGTGTTGCTAAAACCATGGATGGTACCCTGATTGAGTGGCATGAAAAGTTGGCACATCAAAACTTTGATCATGTCAAAAAGGTGCTTGCAAATAATAACATTGTTTGGAAACAAACAACTTCTGTCCCTAAATGCGAAAGTTGTTTGGAAGGAAAAATACATCGTTTGCCGTTTAGTAACAGTGAGAGCGTAACTACAAGGACGTGTGAATTGATTCACGCCGATACCTGCGGCCCGATGGAAGCATTGTCACTCAATGGCTCAAAGTATTTTGTGGTACTGAAGGACGATTTCTCGAATTATAGAACGGTGTACTTCGTGAAGAACAAATTCGAGATCAAGACTTGTATCGAAGATTTTACAAACAAGGCAGAGAATGTGACAGGAAATAAAGTCCTTATATTTCGCAGCGACAATGGAACAGAGTTCATAAATAAAGAGGTAGAAAAGATGTTTTCTACACGTGGCATAACACATCAGACAAGTGTCCCTTACACTCAGCAGCAAAATGGAAAGGCAGAAAGGGAGATACGTATTCTTGAGGAAGCGGCAAGGACAATGATGAGCGCGAGGAACCTGCCAAAACAGCTATGGGCAGAAGCAGTTGCTACAGCAGCTTTTGTTTTAAATAGGACTGGAAAATCCAGAAATACTGACAAAACTCCATACGAGGTCTGGTCAGGAAAATGCTTTGATATACATCAGTTGAAACCGTTTGGTACCCCTGTGTATACCCATATCCCAAAAGAAAAGAGGAAGAAGTGGGATAAAAAGGGCGAGAAAGGAATAATGGTGGGGTACGGAGAGACCGTGAAAGGTTATAGAGTGTACTATCCAGAAACAAAGAGAGTAGAATTAAAACGGGACATTGTTTTCCTACAGAATGAAGCATTGGATAATGAAAGTCAACATGAAATGACATTGAGGTGTATAGCAGAGAACAAAACAGAAGACAAAGAAACCCAGAGTGATAAGGATGATGAACCCTGCCAGGATTCAGAAGGGGAGCCATCAAGCGTCAATGATAGTACAATGACTTCTATTTTGGAGGAATCTGGCAGTGAGTACATCCCATCGAGTGGTGAAGGTGATACTTCAATGGAAGCTAATGATTCGGCTGAATTACCAAAAAGGGAGGGCAGTCAGCGTGTTAGAAAGCAAACTGAATTTTACAATTGCAACTGTCAAAGTGTTCTCTCTGCAGAAAGTGAGCCTACAACATACAAAGAAGCCATGACCCGACATGATGCTAACAAGTGGTTAGAAGCTATAAAGCGAGAGATGCAGACACTGGAAGACAACAACACTTGGGAAGTAGTTGTTGACCCAGGAAGTGACAAAGTCATCAGCAGTAAGTGGGTATTTAAGATCAAAGGCGCTAATAAGGATAATCCGCAGTACAAAGCCAGGTTAGTTGCTAGGGGTTTTGAGCAGGAGGACAATATAGATTTAAATGCTATTTATGCCCCAGTTGCCAAATTGTCAACTCTTAGGCTTTTTGTAGCAATTGCAACCAAACTTAGATTGCCAATGATCCAAATGGATGTCACAGGAGCCTTTTTGTGTGGAAAAATACATGAAGATGTGTATGTTAGTCTACCAGAGGGTGCATATGCAGGTAAGAAAACCATTGTTAAACTGAAAAAGTCTCTGTATGGGCTTAAGAGCTCACCAAAATGCTGGAATGAAACATTTACTTCTGTAATGATTAAGCAAGGCTTTGTTCGATCAAGTTGCGATTCTTGTCTTTATACAAGATGTAATCAAAATGATAAAATATATCTGTTGCTATATGTAGATGATCTGTTAATTTTTGGGTCAAATAATAATGAAGTAGAGCAACTTAAAAGTATATTAAATACAGAATTTAAAATGAAGGATCTTGGACCAGTGTCAGATTACTTAGGTATTAATATAAGACAAAACTTACATACAGGTATTACTGAAATGAGCCAAAAGAGCTATTTGGAAAATGTACTTAAAAGATTTCAGATGGAGAATTGTAAGCCTATGTTGACACCATTAGATTTGAACTTTAACACAAAAATATTTGAAAATGATAGTGGCCCAATAGATAAAAATATTGAAAAGTCTTGTCGACAAATTATAGGCTGTCTTATGTATGCTGTGTCTGGTACTAGGCCTGACTTGTGTTTTGCTGTCTCCTTATTAAGTAGATACCAAAAATGTGCCAATGACATGTTATTGACAGCATTAAAAAGAGTACTCAGATATGTGAAACATACTCTGGATTATAAGTTAATATATAAATGTGATAATGACTGTGTCTTGGAGGGATATTGTGATGCAGACTGGGGTGGGGATCACAAAGATAGAAAGTCTACTACAGGCTATTTGTTTAAATTTTCAAATTGTCTAATATCATGGTGCTCCAAGAAACAAGTGTCAGTTAGTTTGTCATCTACAGAATCGGAATATGTTGCAATAAGTGTTGCAGCTAGTGAAGCCTGTTGGTTGATAAATCTATTACATGATTTCATGATTAAGAATGAATGTCCAGTAAATATCTATAGTGACAACCAGTCAGCTATATCTGTTGCTTGCACAGATACTGTCAAGCGTTTGAAACATATAGACATCCGTTATCACTTTATCAAAGAACTGGTTAAAAATAATAAAATAATTTTGAAGTATATTAGAACCAGTGATCAACCAGCAGACATGCTAACTAAAGCCCTAAGCCGGGAACTTCTTACCCGTTTTCTAATTAAATGTGGTATGGGTAACATATAATTTTTTTTATTAAGTGGAGTCTTAATATGTTATCTTGTAGAATACTTATTAAGTTTTACAAGTGTAATTACATTGAGAAGGGGTGTTGGAAGTAAACCAATGTGATTACACCTTTGTGCTGTTATAATGTGTTTTTAGTTTTAAAACTTATATCCGGCTTCCGGTTGTTCCGTTACCTAGGAGATTATTGGTGTTTAGTAACTGTCTTTGAATATATCTACTCCGAATAAAACTCATATTTAATTTATTAAAACTGTCTTCTTTATTTAATTCCATCACGATTCCTTATTAAAATAAAAGAAAACTGGTGTCATGGTTTTTTGGAAAATTCCACCCATAAAGAGGTGAAAAGAGTGTTGAAAGTTTCTATGGCGGAAAGTTTTCTTTTGTATCCATAGACTTCAACTCAACTTTGTTATTCAAGTATGTAGGTAATCATTTAAATGCTATTTAACCGGATGGTTGTCTGTAAGAGACATATATGTTGCTTTTTAGCGATAATACCGCCTGTTGCCAACATCTACCTAATAAAAAACTTAAACGTTATCAGTAGTATTAGGGTAGGGGAACCAATAAATGAACGATTAAGCGACTTACCTCACTTTGGTATTTTTTTTACGTATGTTATAACCAATTTTCACTAAGATTTATTTTTTTATACTATACTACATATAGTCTAGTTTAGATTAAACTATTCCAAACCCTCTTTAAACTATCCAATATTTTTATAAAAATGATTATGCTCCAAAATGGCCCATTTTCCCCAGAACATGAACAAAGTGCCCTAACTCTGAACATTTTTACCCCAAAAGATGAACCAGTAAAAATGCAAAAGGGACTACCCTAATTATGAACAGCTGGGCACCAATAGATGAACGGTAGTATAGAAAGACGAATAAATTTAGTTCGTTCAAGTTTTGGGCACGATGTTGATGAAATGAACTAAGAAAAGTAACACAATCGTTCATGTATTGGAATGCAGCCCAATAGATGAACTAGTAAATTCTCTTAGTTCATGTTTTAGGTATAGTTTAATCCAGTGAACAGTCCCGTTTCCATACTAAAATATGCCCCATAATAATTGAGTTAAACAAGGAAAGTTCCGTTCATCTTTTAGTCAAAAAATCAAGGAACGGCAAGCTAGAAATTTAAGATATAAATGGAGTATCTACCGTTACCGGTAGGATTTATATAAGTATTTCAAAAAACTAATATTTACCCAAAAGTTGAACGCTGTTCAGCTATTGGATAAATCACACAATATTGGAACCATAACTTGAACAGTTAATATTTAATAAAATAAGTTAAATTATGACTTTATTAATAACGTAAAGGGTAGCGGGATTAGTCTAGAATCGTTACCAAGCAAAAGCATGTCAGTAGAAACATTATTAAATTTTATACGAATTTATATCCTTAAATTTTGAAGCGCCATTCTTAATAAGAATTCCATACAAACGGCGATTTCAGCGCGAGGCATATTTTCGGTGAGCTCTCACAACCACATACACTGATCTATTATTTAAAAGTTTAAAGGTCTATGAAGGGTAAATATTAAAGTTTTAGTAAAAAATATTCCTAAGGTTGTAAAGTACGTCAGGATTTAATTATTGGGATTTTTAGGAACAACGTTCATCTATTGGGGGTTGTTCATCTTTTGGATCCTCTACCCTAATTACTTTTTGTGGAGTGCAATAAAAAATATTTGTATTTTATATGTGTAGGTTATAAGTCACATTTTAAAAAGATAAAACAAGGTATGAAACTCTGTAGGAAGAACCCTATTATACGCGGACGAAGTCGCGGGCGGAAAGCTAGTTTATTATACAAGGAGTCAAAGTTATTGTTTAACTCTCGTTCTTATGTGAACACCTGAGCCATCGAAAGTTTCCACAGTTGAGCCACTAGCGTAGTGAGTTGATCAAAAACTGGAATCTTGAGCTTTACGAGGGTCTCAAAGCACGTGAGTTGAAAAAACTTTGCTAGAGTGTAATACAACATTTTTACCTCACTATTGTGATGAAAATTAAAAAAATACATAATATAACAAGTCTCATCCAATGTAAAGCTATCCGATATTCATTTAAATACATAAAACTATCGTTTAAAAGTTGCTACTAGTTAACTTTAAAAAACAATTCAAAGCTCAAAATCAAATTCCCATCATTGGATAAAATGCGTTTACCCCCGATAGGAATTAGATTACTTTGTCCCACATGTGGATAAAATGAGTTTTTCCACGCTAGTTTTAAAGGACAAAACATTATATTGGAACTATATTGGAACTGATAAAGCGAGTTCGCATACTCGCCTCCCTTTCAAATTTGGGCAGGGTTGAAATCACTAGTGTGTTAAAAACCTTACGCCCCATTTATCTACAATTGTAGACGCCTGGGGTACAGATTTACCCACAATTTTCGGAGAGTCATCTCATCAAACAAATCTTGTTCCCGACTACGTTTGTTATAATATAACGGACCTCGAGAACCATGCAGACAATACAACATAAAAACTTTTTAACAAAAAAATAAAACCGCCGAAAAACTGAAACTGAAAAGAAAAAAATAATAACTTTTTCTTCAATAACGCAAGTGAATACCTAACCTACAATTACAATTATAATCTATTTCTATACACTTTCTATATACCTAATACAATCGCTAGGCTTATACCAATTTAATTACATCTAGAAAGTATGAACTATATACATACTTCTGAAATCAATCACACAAATCTGCGTATTTATATATTTACAATCTGTTATTTTTGGAGTCGGTGCCAGCCTCAAACAAACTTGCTCAACCTTAGTGAAGAGTTGAACAAGCGCCCAATACAAGGTGCTTATTGTAGATCAGATTTGCTACTTATGAATGGACATATAAATAAACTACACTTTTATGTTCCGTACGAATAGATTTATTTCTATTACGGGACTCAATCTGTTGGTGTGTGATTTGAAAATTGTGTAAATACTTAACCTACATGCTTAAAGTTTGTGTTGCGTTCAACTCAAGGTGCTTAAGTTTGTTTGAGGCTGGCACCGACTCCAAAAATAACAGATTGTAAATATATAAATACGCAGATTTGTGTGATTGATTTCAGAAGTATGTATATAGTTCATACTTTCTAGATGTAATTAAATTGGTATAAGCCTAGCGATTGTATTAGGTATATAGAAAGTGTATAGAAATAGATTATAATTGTAATTGTAGGTTAGGTATTCACTTGCGTTATTGAAGAAAAAGTTATTATTTTTTTCTTTTCAGTTTCAGTTTTTCGGCGGTTTTATTTTTTTGTTAAAAAGTTTTTATTTTATAATTTTCTGTGACTATAATGTGTACAAATTATTACATGCTTAATTACTGACCAGTTTTAAAATAGCTAGCTGGTTTAGCTATTAACTGTTATATTAATAATCCTACTTTAACTATTTGCACACCCCGCTGGGGATGTGCTCTATTATCGGTTTTTTTTCATCAAGCTGTGTTTTGTATAGTATATGTGTATATTTATATTATTATAAATGTTTATGTTTACATTTCTACTAAAGTAGTAGTAGTAGTTATATTATGTATCTTAGTATGTTTTTCCTTTACACATTTTGTAAGATACAGCGTCTACAATCTTTTCTGTTTTGTCCTAAGGTGGACTGGTAGAGAATGCCCTGTGGCATTAAGTCCGCCTTTTGTACGATATTTTTTTCTTTTGTGCAATAAAGATTAAATGAATAAATATTCTGGGCGACTTTCATCCAGCTTCAAAATCTGTGTGTGAGTGAACAATAAATTACCCCTATTTTCCTACCCTTAGGGTAGGATTTTTTTCAAAATTTTTACGGGATCAACTTTGAGGCTTTTTAACTCTATCCAATAAAAAAATAAATATCAAAATCGGACTACTCTGTAAAAAGCTATGCGTGGTCGTACATTACGTTCGGTGAGTAAACAATCAATCATCCCCTATTTGCCTACCCTTAGGTTTATTTTTTCCAAATTTATATAGGACAAACTTTAAGGTATACTCTATTGGATAAAAAATAATTATCAAAAATCTGACAACTCTGTAGAAAGTTATGCGTGGTCATATGTAACAATCGGTGAGTGAAAAATCAATCATCCCCTATTTTCCTACCCTTACGGTTGGTTTTTTTGTTCCAAATTTATATGGGACCACCTTCAGGGTATACTCTTTCTAATAAAAAAAGAATTATCAAAATCGAACTACCCAGTAAAAAGTTATGCGTGGTCATACATAAAAAAAAAAAATATACGCGTCGACTTGAGAACCTCCTCCGTTTTTTTCGTCGGTTGAAAATAGGCTTTCTACTCGTGACCCTCATTGGAATGAAGCAGCTCCAGACAGACAAACCAAAAATGGCCTTTGAAATATAAAAAAAATTGGTTTGCAATTTAACGGTCTAGCCTAGTCGGTAGTGTCGTTGATTGATTGAGTTATTTTGATTTTTGGAGACTTGGTTTCGAGTTTTACGGGCTTGAGGCAGGGTCATTACCCCTGCGAGGCTAGACGCCTTCAAGTGGGATTCCAGGGAATTTGTTTGTGTAATATTCGGTGCTTTTGGCATACGTCTCGGGCTTGGCGTCTTTAGAGTTTTAGAGTATAGACTTTAGAATGTATGTATGTGATTAATACTCAGAATCGCAAGCTCAGTCGATTATAGCAGGCAAAAAAAATCCAAACCATACATATTTCAAACGTTCCGTTACCGCAGTACAGAAGGTTTGAAAAAATGGTAACAATGGGAAAAATCTTGGAACACTTTTTGGGATTCCGTAATAAAATGGTAGAAAAGGAACCCTTATGGTGCGTGCGACTTAGTCTGTCTGTCTGTCACATCGTTAAATATCTTGAGAACTACTTAAGCTGCCGATTTTAAATTTGGAATAGTTAAACAAAGTTACCGCAGACACATTTAGAGAAGATTTATCACATATTTTAATTTATTTTCAATGAAAATTTTTCGGCTCGGCAAAAATTTAAAGTTTCGTTAGGTACTGGGTCATGTGTGATATCATTTGAAAGAACTACATTTGCACATTCTCAAACAATGACAGGTTTTTGATTTATAAAAGAAAATTAAAAAAAACGATTCCCCCTTTTATCTCCGTAGTAGTTTATGAAGGAAAAAATATGTGTTTTATTTTTCACAACTTTATTATTATCTTTATTATTTTTCATTCACTTTTGTTTTATAAAAACAAAACTTTTCGGATCAAAAGTTTAAAATTAACCAACTTAGATTCTTTTTTTTCTGTGATGTCATGCTGAAAGCCTACCATCTTAAAAGTTAAGTTAAAAAAAATTGGTTTACGTCATAAAAAAATATCAAGGAAAAACAAACTCGCATACTAACTCCATACCGTACAACGACTGACCCAATCTGTCGGATACATATGTGACTAACGTCAAATTTCTACTTCTAGGTGTATTTGCAACATAAAGTTTATAAAGAACTCTCGAAGCGCCAGTCCGACTCGCACTTGAAGAACTCGCGCTTCTACGAAAATCATATAAAAAAACTGAGACCAAAAAGTGGGGTATTGTACAACTTTGAAAAAAAAAATGGCACACTTAGTCACCGCTTACTACAACTTCACTTTTTTATAAAAAAATATGCCAAATGAAGCGCCAAACCAATATATTACCAATTAACAATTCAGAACCCTATTCTGAATGACATAGGTTCGAAAACGTAACTAACAATAACGACTGTTAGGCAGAATATTTATTTAAAAAGACATAGCGATAATATCACCAATACAATAAGGTCTAAATAATGAACGTATAATTTTGGCGTAACACTTTTTTTTATTGATCAGATCATAGCTTGATTTAAAACGGTAAGTTTACCGTGAAGTCATAGTGACTAATCACTAACGAATGCATGCACTGTCAGTACCTCTCGCTCGTACCAGTACAGTGCGGGTGAGATGGACTGTTACACTGTGAGTTCGGACGTACGGGTACTATTTATAGCGAAGATGATTCTATATATTTTTTTACGTCTATCATTTCAATAGTTTAATTTAAAATACCAAGTCTATCCTTTGAGTATTAAACCAGACGGAGTAACAATGTATGTCATTTCCTATACAAAGAAGTCTGCATTTTTTGCGGGGAGGGGTATGTCGAATGTACACACGCGTTCATAAGTGCATGGGCACTTTATCAAAGAATTCTTTCATAAACTGCCCATGTGCCCATGCACTTTTGAACGGGATAGTACAGTTATTGGTACGTGACGTACAAATAGCTGTATTACCTAAAAGGAATACCTATATAATGGTTGAAATTGAGAGCCCGGTATATAAATTTGGCTGATTCAGCTGAAATTTTTGCCATGACTTTCCACAGTTACAAACACATTTTTACATTATTTAACACAAAAATTGAAAGATCATTTTAATGGAAATAGAATAAATGTCCAAACTTTTTAAAATTGTTATATGTTTAACTCTCGGGCTTATATTGAGACCCAAGCAAGCGAAAGATTCCAAAATTGAGCCACGAGCGTAGCGAGTGGTTCAATAACTGGAATCTTGAGCTTTACGAGGGTCTCAAGGCACGAGAGTTGAACAAACTTTGCCGCCGAGTGTAATACAACATTTTTCCCCTCACTATCGCGAGGAAAATAAAGACTAAATACATACGATTACAAATCTTATTCACATGTAAGTTATCTTGAAAATAAAACATTCAAAATTCAATTTCATAATTTGTCATAGAGTCCTCCTCCTCGCGTCGGTTTCCTCAATGTTGAGGGTCGTGACCTCCTCTAGGAAAAAGTTTGCTGCGTATAATCCGACGCCATTTGTTCCTGTCTGCAGCCATGTGTAGAGCCTCGTGTACTGTGGCGTCGAGAGTGGAGCGGATCTGGTCAGTCCAACGTGTCGGGCTCCGACCTCTAGGTCTCTTTCCTTCTACTTTGCCAGTGACCATCAGCTTTTCCAGGTTATCACTGCTTTTCCTAGCCACGTGGCCAAAGTACTCAAGTATTCTACGTAAGCAGATGGTCGAAAGCCTAGTCTGGACTTTGAGCTCACGCAGGATCGACACGTTGGTGCGGTGTGCTGTCCAGGGAATTCCCAGCATCTTACGCCAGCACCACATCTCAAATGCATCAATGCGGTCACGGTCGGCTTTCTTCAAGGTCCACGTTTCCGCACCATAGGAGAATATGGAGAATACCAGAGTGCGCACAAGATTGCTCTTGGTTCTCAGGGAAATATTCTTTTCCTTCCATATCTTCCCAAGCTGTGCCATGGCCCCTTTCGCCATCCCGATTCTTCTCCGCACCTCGAAATCGCAGGAGCCATTGTTGCTGATGCTTGAGCCCAGGTATATAAAGTTTTCGACTATCTCGAAGTCAAGTGCCCCAGTGAGCTCAAGCTTGCCTGTGCGATTCACGACCATGATCTTTGTTTTGGATCTGTTCATAGACAGTCCAAGTTCTTCGCTGATGCGCTCCACCCTATTCAGTAGAGTGACCATCTCAGCTTCATCTGATGCTAGTAAGGTGGTATCATCTGCATACCGTAGGTTGAAGATCTTGCGGCCACCGATGGTGATGCCTCCCTCCCAGTTGTCAGACGTACGCCTCATAATGTACTCTCCGTATATGTTGAAAAGGATAGGCGAAAGGATACAGCCTTGTCGAACCCCTTTCCCAAAACTGAACGGATTTGATGTTGTCCCGTCAATCCTCACTATACCTTGGCTGTTGTGGTATAGTGACTGCAGGAGTGCAGTTAGATGGTGAGGTACACCCAGCTCAGTCAACACCCTCCATAGGCAGTCCCAGGTGACACAATCGAAGGCTTTGCTATAGTCGACAAAACACATTATGACTGGTGTGTCGAACTCGTAGCATTTCTCCACAATCTGTCTGATGTTGAGTATCTGTTCACGGGTGCCTTTTCCTTTCACGAAACCAGCCTGTTCTTGCGGAATCTGCCAGTCAAGATAGTAACGGACACGGTTGTTTATGATGTGCAACAGGACCTTGCTTGCGTGAGAAATTAGAGCGAGTGTGCGATAGTTATCACATTTTTTGGTCGAACCCTTTTTGTGTAGTGGAAGGATTACCGACTGAGTCCAAGCCAGGGGCCACTCGCCTTTCCTCCATACTTGGTTGCAGACGTTGTGCAGTGTGTCAACTCCTTTTTCACCCAGAGCCTTTAGCACTTCTGCTGTTATTTGATCCGGGCCCGGCGCTTTCTTCGTTTTTAACGATTCAATAGCTGCCGTTATCTCCGACCTTAAGATGTTGGGTTCCAGGTCCAGCTTGGACCAATCAACGAAGGCAACGGGAGGATCCGCTGTGCTGGGCTTCTTGTATAACTGCTCGCAATAACAGCGCCATCTCTCTGCAATCGCGCCCAACTCGTGTAGTGGTTTCCCGTTGCAGTCTTCGATGACCCAGGATTTTGGCTTGAATTGTCTACTAAGCAGGCGGACTTTCTTGAAAAGATCTGAGGTCTGATATTTCATTGCGTGGGATTCCACTTCCTGACATATGTTAGAAATAAAGTTATTCTTGTCCCGGCGGCATTCTTTTTTTATGGCTCTGCACAGGTTTGAGTATTCCTTCCTTACGTCGGAGTTCTGTAGACCTTCCACTTTGAGTGCTTTCCTGCTTTCGATCAGTTCCCACGTGTGGCTCGTTATCCAAGAAGCCCTCTTACAGCTATTCTTTTGCTTTGAGACAATGTCACTAAGAGATTCGTTGATTCTGACTTCCAGGTTTTTCCATAGAGTATCGGCATCTACCGCTGGTGGTGTTGAGTGCTCTGCGAGTTTGCCTTCCATCATGTTTTGGAAATGTTGGCGTTCGAGAGGGTTCAAAGCTCTAGGTATTGGTCGCGAGTGCTTTTTTATCGCTTTCAGGCGTAGGGACAGATAAGCGACTAGCAGCACATGGTCAGAGCCACAGTCGGCACCGGGAAACGTCTTGACATTCTTTATGGAAGATTTCCAGCGGGTATCAATTATCATGTAGTCAATTTGGTTCCTATAACGATCGCCCGGAGATCTCCAAGTGTAGAGGCGTCTATGGTGGTGCTGAAAAAAGGTATTCATAATACTAAGCTTCCTACCAACGCAAAACTCTATGAGTTTTTGACCGCGCTCATTTCTGATGCCTAGACCATATTTGCCGATAGTGTCTTTGATGCTAACTTCTGGCTCTATGTTGCCAACCTTTGCATTCCAGTCCCCGAGCACGATTGTGATTTGTCGGCTAGGTATGTCATCAAGTGTCTTCTCGAGGTTCCCATAAAATTCATTGATATCATCATCCGTGGCTTGTGCTGTAGGAGCGTAGATTTGCACAATGTTAAGAAGACATGGTTTGGTGTTCAACTTCATACTGATGATTCTGTCAGACACAGGATTGTAGCCGAGGACAAACTTGTTCATGCTCGATGGCAAAAGTATACCAACTCCGTTCCTGCTTGAATTGTCTCTCCCCGAAAAGTACAAAGTACTTCCGGTAGTGGTGGTAAAATGGCCTTGCCCGCGAAGATGAGTTTCACTAATGCCCAAAATGGAGATGTTGTGATTATCTCTTTCGTTATCAACGATGCTTAGTTTGCCTGGTTGAAGTATTCCGTTCACGTTCCAGGTGCCAATACGATGATGTGCCTGTATTGAGATTTTGTTTCCTACGTCTTTTGCTCCACCAGTAGCATTTCTTCCTTTAGAGACCTGGCGGACTATCTCTTCGGAAGCTTCGGTAGCAGATTTCACACCATCCGGCCCGGGTACCGGATGGCGCCGGGCGTCAGCCGGGGCGTCCGACATACCAAATCCTGTATTTCCTTGCATTGAGAGGTGGTTTTCTTGGGATGTAATCATGGTGGGTTCCCACGTCCTTCCATGTCAGTCTTTTGGAGGGGGATTTAAGCCCCTCAGGGCCACTGGAGACCTGGATCGCTGGGTGGATCCGGAGGTGGGTTAATTGACCGCCGCCCACGGCTCGGCGTTGACCTTTTACGGTTGGTTTCGTCTCCTACCAGACCAACCCTCCTCCTTTCACATCCGGGCTTGGGACCGGCAACGGCGGAGTGTCATAGAGTACGCTCCTGGTACTTAGATATTGCCAACAGCTTACCAAGTGCGCGATTCAAGGTGTGACCTCCGATTGCGCATATTTACTATGGTCATTTAGGACCCACTTATACTGGACGGTTGGTAAGTGATAGGAATTAGATTACTTTGTCCCACATGTGGATAAAATGCGTTTTTCCACGCTAGTTTTAAAGGAAAAAACAGCGCTTTCAGAGCTAGTGAGGGGAAAAAATATTTGTTACATACCTATATTGGAACTGATAAAGCGAGTTCGCATACTCGCCTCCCTTTCAAATTTGGGCAGGGTTGAAATCACTAGTGTGTTAAAAACCTTACGCCCCATTTATCTACAATTGTAGACGCCTGGGGTACAGATTTACCCACAATTTTCGGAGAGTCATCTCATCAAACAAATCTTGTTCCCGACTACGTTTGTTATAATATAACGGACCTCGAGAACCATGCAGACAATACAACAAAATAGGCTTTCTACTCGTGACCCTCATTGGAATGAAGCAGCTCCAGACAGACAAACCAAAAATGGCCTTTGAAATATAAAAAATTGGTTTGCAATTTAACGGTCTAGCCTAGTCGGTAGTGTCATTGATTGATTGAGTTATTTTGATTTTTGGAGACTTGGTTTCGAGTTTTACGGGCTTGAGGCAGGGTCATTACCCCTGCGAGGCTAGACGCCTTCAAGTGGGATTCCAGGGAATTTGTTTGTGTAATATTCGGTTCTTTTGGCATAAGTCTCGGGCTTGGCGTCTTTAGAGTTCCGTAGTGATTAAATGTATGTATGTGATTAATACTCAGAATCGCAAGCTCAGTCGATTTTAGCAGGCGAAAAAAACCAAACCATACATATTTCAAACGTTCCGTTACCGCAGTACAGAAAGTATGAAAAAATGGTAACAATGGGAAAAATCTTGGAACACTTTTTGGGATTCCGTAATAAAATGGTAGAAAAGGAACCCTTATGGTGCGTGCGACTTAGTCTGTCTGTCTGTCACATCGTTAAATATCTTGAGAACTACTTAAGCTGCCGATTTTAAATTTGGAATAGTTAAACAAAGTTACCGCAGACACATTTAGAGAAGATTTATCACATATTTTAATTTATTTTCAATGAAAATTTTTCGGCTCGGCAAAAATTAAAAGTTTCGCTAGGTACTGGGTCATGTGTGATATCATTTGAAAGAACTACATTTGCACATTCTAAAACAATGACAGGTTTTTGATTTATAAACAAAAATTAAAAAAAAAACGAATCCCCCCTTTATCTCCGTAGTTTATGAAGGAAAAAATATGTGTTTTATTTTTCACAACTTTATTTTTATCTTTATTATTTTTCATTCACTTTTTTTTATAAAAACAAAACTTTTCGGATCAAAAGTTTAAATTTAACCAACTTAGATTCTTTTTTTCTATAAGTTTCTGTGATATCATGCTGAAAGCCTACCATCTTAAAAGTTAAGTTAAAAAAAATTGGTTTACGTCATAAAAAAATATCAAGGAAAAACAAACTCGCATACTAACTCCATACCGTACAACGACTGACCCAATCTGTCGGATACATGTGACTAACGTCAAATTTCTACTTCTAGGTATACACCTAGATAGATTCTACGAAAATCATATAAAAAAACTGAGACCAAAAAGTGGGGTATTGTACAACTTTGAAAAAAAAAATGGCACACTTAGTCACCGCTTACTACAACTTCACTTTTTTATAAAAAAATATGCCAAATGAAGCGCCAAACCAATATATTACCAATTAACAATTCAGAACCCTATTCTGAATGACATAGGTTCGAAAACGTAACTAACAATAACGACTGTTAGGCAGAATATTTATTAAAAAAGACATAGCGATAATATCACCAATACAATAAGGTCTAAATAATGAACGTATAATTTTGGCGTAACACTTTTTTTATTGATCAGATCATAGCTTGATTTAAAACGGTAAGTTTACCGTGAAGTCATAGTGACTACTCACTAACGAATGCATGCACTTTCAGTACCTCTCGCTCGTACCAGTACAGTGCGGGTGAGATGGACTGTTACACTGTGAGTTCGGACGTACGGGTACTATTTATAGCGAAGATGATTCTATATATTTTTTTACGTCTATCATTTCAATAGTTTAATTTAAAATACCAAGTCTATCCTTTGAGTTTTAAACCAGACGGAGTAACAATGTATGTCATTTCCTATACAAAGAAGTCTGCATTTTTTGCGGGGGAGGGGTATGTCGAATGTACACACGCGTTCATAAGTGCATGGGCACTTTATCAAAGAATTCTTTCATAAACTGCCCATGTGCCCATGCACTTTTGAACGGGATAGTACAGTTATTCGTACGTGACGTACAAATAGCTGTATTACCTAAAAGGAATACCTATATAATGGTTGAAATTAAGAGCCCGCTATATAAGGTGCTAACAAATTAGTCACAGATATTTTAAGAGATAATACATTGTACTAAAACAATTAACTTTAAAGTATAATTAATGAAAAAAAAAAGAAAAAAAAGGAACCTTTGTATATAATTTTTTTGTTTTCATTTATCGAACAAAAATAATAATTATGATTCCGTCTAAAAATAATCACCATGTGCAAATTTAACTGACAAAAGTTTAGCATGACGTTGACAATCGAGTATTTGATTTGACGTTAAGTGGTCAGTTAGGTGTTAGGTAAAAGAGGTAATAAAATATGTTCAATGAGTACTCATTTAATAATCACACTAACAGGGTGTTTTAACGTTGCAAATTTGTTTCCTAGTTTTCTCCAAAAAAACATAACAAAACTTATGATGTTTCATACCTAAATGTACTCCGAGAACCGAGTGCTATCAGCGGTAAAAATATCCGTGACTAAATTGTTAGCACCTTATATAAATTTGGCCGATTCAGCTGAAATTTTAGCCATGACTTTCCACAGTTACAAACACATTTTTACATGATTTAATACAAAAATTGAAATATCATTTTAATGGAAATAGAATAAATAAATGTCCAAACTTTTCAAAATTGTGGTCAGTTTTTGAAACATTTTCTAACAGCTGTTTTACCGTTTTCTGATCAGCGAGCTTCAAACATCTATCTGGTTTTCGACCTTATTATAACGACTTAAAATATTTTTTTTCTTGTTCAGTACATAGTCTTCTACGGAATAAATGAAACAGTTTTAAACATTTTCACACAAAATGTATGAGTTTTTTTTTTGTAATTTTTGGTAAAAAATACACCAAGCCAAGTCGGACTCGCGCACCGAGGCGAGGGTTCCGTACAAACTTTGATTTGCTACTGCAACCTAGAAGTTGAAATTTGACGACAGTCCCATGTATCGTCAGATGGGGTCACTCGTTTGCACTCCATAGAGTTAGTAGGCGAGTTTGATATTTCTTGATATTTTTTTATCAAATATACAGTTTTTTTTTACAAATACTTTAATAAATATGTAAATATAAATATTTGTGTGACAATATTACACAAATCGACCTAGTCCTACAGTAAGCTCATTAAGGCTTGTGATGTGGGCATTAGACGACGATATATCTAGTAGAAAGATACATATAAATACTTAAATACATAGAAAACATCTATAACTCAGGAACAATATTCGTGATAAACACACAAATAAATGCCCTGACCAGAATTCGAACCCGGGACCTCCTGCTTCGTAGGCAGGGTCACTACCACCTAGGCTAGGAGGTCGTTATCTTAAAGTCGGAACAGCATGATATAATATAAATATAAAGATTATTTAAAAAAAATCGTTTTTCACATTTTCGTTTATAAAAATAAATATTTAAAAAAACACTTTAGAAAAATATTTCAAAGTGTTTAAGGATGTGCAAATTTCAAAACTTTCAAATGATATCCCCTATGACCCAGTAACTAAACTTTAATTTTTTACCCCTCTCTTCCCAGGCATTTTTTTTTATTTTTTTCATTTTTCACTGAAAATAAATTAAAACATATCACAAAACCTCTCTCAATGTGTCTGGACTTAGACAGACTGAGTCGCACCATAAGGGTTCCTTTTTTACCATTTTGGTACCGAACCCTAAAAAGAAACTAAAAACCGGCCAGGTGCATGTCGGGCCACGATAAGTGCCGGGTTCCGCAGTTAACCGACTGTTACAATAAGTGTTCCCTCCTCCTCTTTTCTGCAAGTTATGGTCATGGTACAACCATCCAATTCGAACCCGAGGCCACTCTAGAATCATGTCAAAAGGACAAGCAGTAAGAGATTTCTTACAATCTGATTTATAGCGCTACTATGATATAGTCCTACAGTGGCCTAGGGTTCCAATCCAATTGATTGACTCTACCTACTAAAACCACTTCTAAGTTCGCTAATTGTGACGGACGGTTAACTACGGAACCCTACAATGAGCTTGGCCGACATGCTCTTGGCTGGCTTTTATATTGTATGTTTTTATTCGATTCAATCATGTCACAACAATTAAGAATATTAATATTTTTTATCTGTAGTTGCTTTTTAGGGTTCCGTAGTCAACTACTAGCTCAGTGACCATTTGTACTAGAAAGCTGTAATTTGGTAAGAATATACATACTCATTGTTTTTTTTTTTTGTTTTTTTTTTTGTTTTTTTTGTTTAAAAAAAACAATTTCTATATCATGAATACGTTCTTCAAAAAGAAAAACAAACATAAATGGACATGGACATCTCCAGACGGTGTTACAAAAAACGAAATCGACTATATTCTGACAAACCTGCAAAAAAACGTTCAAGACGTACAAATTATCAATCTAACTTTTCCGTCTGACCACAGATTTGTAAGAGCCACTTTTAATCTAAAAAAAATCAAAAACAACAGATCGAACTACGCCAAAAATAAAAACTTATTAAAAAGCGAAGAAGAAATCTCAAGTTATTTAGAGGCACTGAATAACTACGAAGAAGATCTCTGTCTCCAGCATGAAGATGATACTGTGCAGGTATACTATAAAAGAATAACATGTGCTATAGAAAATAGTCTTGATAGTGCTCTCACCACGAACACAAACAAAACTGGCAGCATTATATCAGAACGCACAAAAAGGTTAATCCACCGAAGAACAGAGTTGCAAATACTTAAACCAAAATCACGTGAATTGAAAAATGAATTAAAAGCATTATATAAACTAATAAGCAAATATATCCGACAAGACTATAAAAATCATCGACAAAAAACTATAATAAAGTACCTCGAGTCAACAGGTAGCCTAAAAAAAGCCTATAAAGAGCTACAGACCCACAAAACTTGGATAGAAGGCCTTCACGGTTCGCAATATGTATCCCGAAACAGAAAAGACATACTTCAGATAGCCACAAACTTTTATAAAACGCTGTATGATACTCCATCACAACTTGAAACCTCTCCGTGTATACTAAATGAACCAGGAAACTCGACAGAGCCGGAGCCAGTAGATGAAATTGAAATTATTGCCGCAATAAAACGGCTTAAATTGGAAAAAAGCCCAGGACCAGACAGACTAACCAACGAATCCATAAAAATTGCGTGTACACTTCTCGCTACACCTTTAAAAATACTTTTCAACAAAATACTACAAACTTGTACCACGCCTAAGCAATGGTCGGAATCAAATATTATACTACTATACAAGAAAGGTGACCCTAAGGATATAAGCAACTACCGGCCTATCAGTCTCCTTCCATCACTATACAAGTTGTTCTCATCAATAATAGAGAAAAGAATAAGTCCCACATTAGAATCCCACCAACCAATAGAACAAGCAGGCTTTCGCAAAGGCTATTCTACAGCCGATCACATCCACTCCGTAGAGTTACTTATAGAGAAGTACCAAGAGTTCCGAAAACCGCTCTACATAGCATTTATTGACTACAAAAAAGCCTTTGACACCATAAGTCACGCATCGATATGGGAAGCCCTAACAGCCCAAAATGTAGAGACTAAGTACATCAACATTCTGAAATATCTGTATGAAAATAACACCAGCAAAGTAAAACTAGAGTCCACAGGCCCACCTATTCCAATAAAGAGAGGAGTGAGACAAGGAGATCCTATCTCACCAAAACTATTCATAGCCGTGCTGGAAAGGGTTATAAGCAGATTAAACTGGGAAAAAACAGGCTTAAACATAAACGGAAAACGTATTACCCACCTGAGGTTTGCTGATGACCTAGTCTTGCTGTCAGAAAACAGTGCAAATTTGGAGTATATGATAGACACTCTACAAAAATCAAGTAGACAAGTAGGTCTAGAAATGAATTTCAGTAAAACAAAAATTATGACAAACACAGAAAAACAGCCAATAAACATCGAAAACGTACCACTAGAATATGTAGAGTCATACATATACTTAGGCAAACAAATCTCCTTCGGAAAAGAAAGCAACGAGATGGAAATTGACAGAAGAGTAAAAGGTACATGGAAAAAATACTGGAGCCTGAAGGAAGTTTTTAAAAGTCAAATGCCTATAAAGTTCAAGAAAAAAGTCATGGATACCTGCCTACTACCATCACTCACTTATGGTTGCCAAACGTGGAAATTCACCAAAAAAGCTAAAAACAAAATTACCTCCTGCCAACGAAGTATGGAAAGAAGCATGCTGAATATCAGAAAAATTCATAAAATACGGCACTCTAACATACGGCAAATATCAGGAGTAACAGACGCCCTAAGTTACTCAAAAAAAATGAAATGGCGGTGGGCAGGCCATGTAGCCCGCACGAGCGACGGTCGATGGACAACGGCACTTACTAAATGGCAAGGACCTCACGGCAAAAGAAAACAAGGAAGACCAAGAACCAGATGGGAAGACGACATCACCAAAACGGCTGGCAAACAATGGATGACACAAGCCAAAGACAGGGACCACTGGGCATCGCTGGAGGAGGCCTTTACCCTCAGTTAAGAGGGGTTCTCGCTAGAAACTCTACATACTCCTTATTATTATTATATTTTACTATCAAATTTTAATTCTAATTTCTGAATATTATTGACTCTATTGTTTTATTATTGTGTAAGTCTTGTTTAATACTGAATTATATTTAACAATGAATTGACATGTAGCACTTTATTATATTAATTCGAAACAAGATTTATAAAAATTAACGTATTTAAATTAATTATATAGAAAAATAGTGACATGAAATGATGAAAAAAAGGTTGATTATTATCAAAAAATCGCATGATAGAATACTAACTATAAAATATATTGAAAAGCATGGTAATATTTGTAAGAAAAATTGCGAGAAATAAAAGGCTTTTTTATTTTTATTTTTATTTTATTTTATTTATTTATACATACTCATACCTACACGTAAAGGGGTGTTTTTTTAAATAGGGGTTTGCTAAGAACCTTTATTGAAAAAGTTAATATTTTTTTCATAAATTATAAATAGAAAGAGATGTCATATACTAAAGAAAAAATAGTAGTGCGACTACTTAAAAAACACAAAAAACATGAATCAAAATATTTATTACATTTAATGAATGATTTGATTCGTGCTTTAAAAAATTGTATAAAATTGTATTTTTTTCATACTTTTGAACTGCAAGTACGAAAACTATCAAAAAACATGATAATAAAACTTTATAAAAACTTTCAAGGAAAATTATCTTGAACCTTGTCAGTTAAGCCATTTTTTTTTCGCACAACAGCGCATCTTCTCGGTTAAAAGGGTGTAAAAGGGTTTTCATTTGGTCTGTACAGAAGGCCTAGTATAAAAATTGTACGACATTAACTCCTCGACCGCGTTAGCGTATCGGGAGTTCAAATTATGTTTGCCGTTTATTTAAATCATCCGGCAACTTTCATATTTTGACCCCTCGATACGCTAACGCGGTCGAGGAGTTAATGTCGTACAACTTTTATACTAGGCCTTCTGACTCTGTACTCCTCTACCCAAAGGGTGTCTGGAAGAGATCGCTCTTTAGCGGTAAGACTGCCTGTTGTTACCCCTTACTGTTCTGTACTCTTGTACTTAACTGTATTTCAACCGCTTTCAGTCTCAAGTAGTTTCAGTCATTTTTTAGTAAGTATAATAATTGGTAAGTAGTTGTAGTTTTGCTTATAAAAATTATCGTGTACAACCTACATTCTATTCATTGCCTTATTATACCTAAATTGTAATTTCTCCCTCTTTGATTGACTTTGGATGGGCTTAAAACCAGCTAAGCTGTGCCCATACCTTTTTCCTTTGTCAGTGCCTAATTCTGTATTTTATGTTCATTGTTTTGTTCAAGGAAATAAACGATTTGTATATGTATTTTGTATTTGTATTTGTATTTCATCTGTGTGAGGTGTACGAGTATTGTATTGTATGGTATTGTATCTATTAAAACCCTTTTTTAATTCGCCTATTGTGATGGACGGTAAACTACGGAACCCTACACTGAGCATGGCCCGATATTGTCTTGGCCGAGTTTTTTAGCATAATTGTTAGTGAGCTAAGATGATCTTGAGCATGAAAGTCAAGTAAGAGCAATGAACGTTAGTTAAACATAACACAAAAAACGCTACGTCAACATGCCTTGTATGGTATTGTCTCTATTTGGTACACGTTTGCTGCGGTCCCAAATTTTGGGGCATCTAGGCATCTATGATGGTTAAAGCACTAAGCTAACAGTATATGACTCTCGTACCTTGGCGGCTGAGACGGCCCTTGATCTGGGTGGGTGGGCTGGCTTGGTGATTTGTCAAAAAAAATGAGCGCTGGGGACCGGAAAGCTGGCTCGTTCCTCGCACAACGGATACGTATAGCCATTCAAAGGGGGAACGCAGCCAGCATAATGGGAACCCTTCCGTAAGTGTCGGATCTCGGTGACCTCAATTAAGTAGTTAGTTTTTTACTTTTTTCATATATTTCTATGATTTTTCTAATAATATATTATTATTCAATAAATGTTTAAGTCTGATTTTTATTATTTCATTCCAAAAAGGTAAAAACCGGCCATATACCTTGGTAATCTTTCGGATCTATAGTGGGTACGTCCGCCGGGCCATACTTGATAACAATGCATACATGGAATGGCTAAAGACGTGTCATTTCCATTGCCGTTAAAAAAAACATTCCAAGGGCAATTATCCACGCGATGTATTCATCACGCATTTGTGTTCATGACTTATGGTGTGATGATATACAGGGTGTCCTTAGCCATTGGGCATAGCCGATAGGGACATTATATTGCGTTACGGTGTTTAGAACCAGTACACAAAGTATCATGGCAATCGGTGCAGCAGCTGCTGCAGTGGTTACGGAAATTCAATTACTATTTTTTACTTTGTAGCAGCCTATGTGCAACTAAAACTCATGACGTCCTTATAAAATAGTATGAAACATTCGGCGTCTTTTTGATTATTGATTTTATTTTTGTCACTTATACTCTGTTGACAAATGTCATAATTGAAGAAAATTTACAGTGTCACTATTATGCTTCAGCCAAAAACACTGGCAATTTTATTTTTCAGTTCTAATGAAATAAATATTTACAGTAGAGCATGTTGGCTTTCAGGGTTTGTCCAATGACTGAGGTCACTCTGTATATTATCATGATGAAGTAAACAATGGATTTTCTTTGTATGATAAGTTTATATTTGTCATGATTTTACATCGACATCAGTAACCTTAGAGGCAGCGTAGGGGTAGGTAGGTCGAGTCAGTATTTGTCAGTAATTAAATACCTAAAAATAGGGTATTTTAAATACCTCATCCAAATATTCGCCCTAATAAATAAAATCGTGAACAACCATAGTACCTACAATAATTTTAGTACGTTTAAATCATTCAGTCTAAATTTTCTATACATAATTGGGGTGCAAATATCCTGATTGTCATGGATCTCACTATAACAAAAAAATAATGAGGTTAGTTTTCAATGTTATACGTGATTAAGCCCCGTTGCAGTAAATTTTAAAAGGACGAGATTACAATACTTTACTTTCTTTTACCAAAAAATTATTCTCAAGACATATATACAGTAAGTGTAAGTTACCTACCTACCTATTTTAAATCTAAAATATGTCCTTAAGGCATTGTACCTAGGATAATAATATATAAAAATAGTAATAATAATAGTCGAATTCATAACATCCTCTTTTTTTGCAGTCGCTCATAAAGGCAATCATCAGATGTCACCTTTACCAATTTTGTTTTGTCTAATTCCAAATTATATAAGTTACAAGCTAGCTTAAATCTTCATTACTTATCTAATTAATTTTGAATAACTTAAAAATACTATAAAAGAGATGTCATATACTACAGAAAAAGTTACTAAGGCCCCCGGTGAGGGCTGGTAAGCAGGTTGTCGCAGGTCTGCCGCGAAAGCAGGAGGTCGCTAGTTCGTTTCCAGGGCTGCTACCACGAAAATCGAACGATTGCGGATTTGTATCTTCATCTCTGTCACCCTTGCATATTGGAGTGACAAAGAGGTTTTCCCGTCAATGCCAATTTTCGAAGTTCGTGGTAGGCATGCAGCCCTACTCACCGGGGGCCTTGGTCACTTTATCTGTAGTATATGACTACTTAAAAACATGAATCACAACAATTATAAATGATTTAATTAATGATTCACAATTGTATGAAAATACTAGCATTTTATTGATTTCTCGTATTATTAATGTAATGAGCCTATTTGCGGTATTTTTATTCGAAAGTCTCTTCAAAAAGAAAGTCGATTGCCAAAACGAGTACCGGTCGCTAAGCGAAGAAAATAGTCAGTGTTATCTGCCATTTCTAAACGCGCAATACGACAGACTGACCGCTCGGCTGGTCAATATCATCGTCCTTAAATTTTAATGTTTATTATAAAGTTGGAATAATATTGCAGTTCAAAGTGGAGGAAGATGGCGACCGCACTGAATCTTAAGAACTTCGCTACATGGGACCTGTCGAAAAGCAAATGTGAGTAAATTACAGTGTTGAGTTTCTAGAATTGTGTAGTGTTTCTTTTTGTGTCAGTCTGATTACCGTTAATTAAAAATTTAGTTTCGATTTCATCTTCTTATCATCAACATTTATATGAAAAACATCATACATATACCTAAAATTACCTGAAATTAACCAGTTTTTACTTCAGGTAAACTCTGCTTGAACTATTGTTCATTTCAGGTAGTCTCACGGTGTAAGACATAAGAATCTTCAATTCAATAAATCCTGTCTCATTTTGGCGTGTGTATCGTCATTTGATTAGTTTATAAAACACAATGAATTAATTATTTAAGTTGAAAGGAAAATAAGTGATGAAGTGGTTTTTTAATTTTTCGATCCAAAGATTCTAAACAGAACTGAGACGATGTATAAAGTAATAAAAAGTCACGATTTTTCGGACACGCCCACGAATATCAATTTTATAAAAAATATGAATTTACCTATTCCTTTGGTTTGTTCTTTGTCTTTATTTAAATTTATTAGCTCAAATACAAATGGGTAGGTGGGGTTAATCCATGGTCACTTACATTATACATTTTGACTCGATTTAGATAACAGAAATAAATAAAACATACTGCTTTTCGCATACTATTGATTTGCAGAACATACTGCTTTTGCAGATTTTTTTTTGGCAGAAAACCCTAACCTAACCCACTTTCTGCATTCTGCCAAAATAATATAATGCCAAATACCTAACCATTATGGCAAGTAAATATTACGGCGAAAGTATTTGCTGCGATACGTGTTAGGAGTATGCGAAGTGTATTTCTGCCAATATACGAGTATATTCTGCCAGATGAGGGTAACCCAGGATTTTGTGTACCATACTTTTTTTTCGGAGCACTATGGAATCAGTCCGGCACTGTAAATCGATTAAACACGTTAACACGTAAAACTCTGAAATTTGGAACTGGTGTAGCAAATATTGGCTTTGACAAAATTATAAGGTCAAAATGCTTTAATTTAAGGAGGCAATTTGGGGGTCGAAAGAAGTTTGTGATTTTTATTCAAATGAATAAAAATGTAAGGTGTTACAAATGTAAGGATGGTACCAATAGAAAGCTTGCAAAAAATTAGGGCGACTGTGAAAGTTTGACTTCATTTTACGTGCCCTAGTTTCGATATAAAATGCGTTTGAAATTACAGTTTTTCATTCTAATTTACGGCCTGTTCCCCAGCGATTTTACAAAAACTATCGTGCTAATGACGCTGACCATGACCATGTAGACCAAACAGTACATGGAGATGTCGGGGAAATTATAGGGAAGACCTTGATGGGGTGGATGGGGTTTCAACTGGGTCAACTCAACTACTCTGATTTTAATAACACTATTACTTGTGAGGGGTCAATTTAGTGGTCTCTTCATTTCATTTTAGTTTCCTATGACTGATATAAAATCTATAAAATACACCCTTATTTAAATGGATATTAGTTTAAATTTCGAATGGGTTTTCCAATTAATAGGTAGTTTTCAGTATCATAGTTTGTTTTTCATTCGAAAAAAAGTAAATATAGGTACTTAATTTGTAAGCCGTACAGAGCTAACAAAGACTCATACTTAAATAACTCAGGCTAGCTCAATTTGTTTGAAATAATATAGACCTAAATATTATTTCATGCCAGTATTTGTTCCTGAGCTATGGATGTTTTCTATGTATTTAAGTATTGATGTGTGATTGATGTGATCTAATATATATCGTCGTCTAGTACCCACAACACAAGCCTTATGAGCTTACCATAGGACTAGGTCGATTTGTGTAAGATTGTGTTGGTTGTGTTGTTGTTGTTTATTTATTATTTAATATTTTTTAACTTTAATGGATATCGTCGTTATTTAGGATAACGACAGACCTTAAATTTCTATGTCCTTTACCCTCATTGATCCTATGGTTAATATTATTCGTTAAAAATTGGACTTTGACTCTTAATTCAAATACATACAAGGTGATTTACGCGCCTTTAAATATATTATTAGTTGCCTATTGTTGTGTTTTGATTGCATAAATTATCCGACCAACAATGGGAGGAGGGTATTACCCTAAATATAAACAATAAAACAGTCGAGTTAAAAAGAAACTGACAGACAATGTACAAACTCAACTAATGGAGGTATGTAGGAATTTATAAAATTCTGTTTAAAACAAGGAACATAAACATTGACAATCCAAAAACCTTTCAACAACAGTGAAATATAAAATATTGTATAGTTTGGAGGGTTCCATATACTGATTAACTTGAAGATGACTCCTTTATGTCCACTATTTAACTAATCATATTTAAGAAAGAACCAAACGTCGAAAAATTCCCTTGTCAATACGGTTTACTCGTTCAGACTGACATTCATATGATTTGATTTTGTCGAAAGTCAGAATCTTGTTACGCTTTGGTTTGGTTCACACTGTAATGTTACATAAATTATGATTGTTATAAATAAATAATACAGAAATAATAATAATAAATAAACAAAATAACACCATAGCTCTGGATACACGTATTAAATCATACAACACACATACGCACACACCGACACACATAAACTCACACACACACCCACATAAACACACAAAAACACATAAATTCACACGCACACACTCACAAACACACACACACACACACGCACGCGCTCGCGCGCACACACAAATACACGCGCGCACTCACACACACATACACGCGCGCACTCACACTGGTATACACATCAAACCCCAATTTATTTATCAAGGATTATGAAAATGCTACGTTACTTTATATTTCAATTCTTCCACTAAAGAGTTTTATAAATCTTCCAGATGATGAAATCGATGAGTACCCCCTCATGCAGAGCCCTGGCCCCGTCCTTATGATCCTAGCCACATATCTGCTCTTCGTGCTGAAGCTAGGACCGGCCTTCATGAGGAAAAGGACAGCGTTCAAGCTCACTGGCACGCTATTTGCATACAATATGATTCAGGTGGCGATATCGGCCTATTTGGTGCAAAAGGTAAATGTCAAGAACGGGGTGTCGTAATGGGTTCGTTGGAAGCGATTACGACAACTTGGACTTTCCTACTTTTAAACTTGGTCTAGCACCACAGGGAAATGTTATCTTGCTGTAATTTTGAGTAGTTTAACTGGGATGATACCTCTATGTTAAGTGAGGTTATTTTAAAGTGGCTAATTTCGTCACAGGGAATATTTCACACGGTATAAGGAGCATCTTGCGGCATACAGGCATAATCATCCAGAAAGGTCAAATTTTGAGAAGCATTTGTTGGATAATGGCCATAACCTGTCTGACGATCATTCTTTTAATATTTTACATGTTTGTGAGAAAGGGTTGCGCCTGAGTTTGCTAGAACAGTAAGAGATAATTAGGTACAACAATAGGGGTGTGGTTGTTAACGAACAGTTGAATGTAGCGACATCACCGTTATTACGAATATTTGCATCTCACTTGCGCGGTAGGGGTGGCCAAGTTATAAATATGGCCGACCAGTATGGGCATGTCATTCACTTGTCAGACGCCAGTACGACAAGATCTCCTGCATCTCCTGAGGATGCCTCGTAGAGAGGCGAAACACGTGTCGAGTTTTTTATTATTGGTGGTGTGTGTTATATCTGTTTGCGTATTTATTTTTTGCGGCGGGAGGGTGGGAACATTAATTGCATGCAAAAAATACGCAAGTAGGTATAACGGGTTGGCACTAATTAACTAGCACATTTGGCGGAATGGCAAAGTAACATTATTTTCGTTGTTAAATACGAAGAAGCAGATTATTTAAAGACTAGAAAAACCAATTTTTTTATAACCTCATCCCCATACAGTAGTTAATCGAGACAATGTTTGTTTTTACAGTATTTTCGAGCAATATTGGAGTTAGGCCTGGTGCCCAAAAAATGTTGCATGACTAATGAAAAACAAAGAAAGGAGGTATGTACCTAATATGCCTAACCTTTACTAACCTAAGTTACAGTATCTAATCTTAAATTTTACAAAATATATATTTCCATCCTATCAAATACACATTATTTACTATGATCTTTGTAGGACAACGGTTCTAAAACGAACTAAAATAATTCAAAATATACATTTATCTTCCCTCCGGCCGGCGAACAGCCAATTGCAGGCCGCTACCTACGCTAAGCAAGTTCACCGCTTGCTGACTGCGTTGACCACTACAGACCTTGGCCAGTAAACAAGAAAGCCTCAGATCACATGTTTGTCGAGCTCAGCTTTGCTTCGGCCGACAATTACACGAGGTCTGAGACATTTTTACTTTACAGGCCTCGGTACGTAATCTACTATTAGTATCATGCTAGAGATTTTCCTATTATTTTGTTCCTAGCTCGAAACCTCGAACACGTTACTAAAATGTATATTTTGAATCATATCTACTGCCAACCAACAAAGACACATTCATAACCAATGTATTTTTCAGATTGTCTTCGGAATCTGGATATACTTCGCCGCCAAGGTCACAGAGCTCCTGGACACGGTCTTCTTCGTTCTCCGCAAGAAGGACAACCAAGTGACCTTCCTCCATTTGTATCACCACTCGATCATGATGGTGGGGACATGGGCTTTCTTCAAGTACACCCCATCGGAGACAACATTGTTTATTGGGTTCCTGAATTCGTTGGTCCATGTCTTCATGTACACGTATTATGGGCTGGCTGCGTTAGGACCGAGGGTTGCCAAGTATCTGGGTTGGAAGAAGTATATGACCACGTTTCAATTGGTGAGAATATTTTCATTGTGGTTTTAGAGTTACGTTCCGATATAGTAAAACATGAACCCTTATGGTGTGACAAACAGACTTGAGTCACTCAGTCTGTGTGTCTGTCTGTATATCTTTGAAGGGTTCCGTCTTTTCCTTTTGAGGTACGGAACCCTGAAAATATAAAAATCGATAACAATAAAGGATCAACGATTATTTAAAAAAAGATCTTAGATCTCCTCCCTTCACTTACCTAAAACCTTTTCTTAAATTAGTTATCTCTTATTTCAGGTTCAATTCGTCTCTATCGTCGGCCAGTACCTCGTAACTGTGAGGGTATCCGAGTGCCCCCCCTCTAGAGGAGTCGCCATCTTCATCGTCACCAACACAATATTTTTTTTAGTACTTTTCGCTAACTTTTACAAGCAAAGCTATGTTAAAAAAAATTCTAAATCTAGGTTAAATGTTAGTAACCCATTAGGTATATGTATGATACAAGAAAAAGATGTTAAAGTTGAATAGTATGCTTACTAGTTGTTTAGATTTTGAAATTACCAGTAAATTTAAGTGTTAGTGGTTTATAGTGAAGAAGTGAGTGTCAGTTCAAAAAGCGTGTAACAGATGGCGCTAGCGGTGTCTTTCTGGTGTTTATGGCCAGGAAATAAGAACAGAACTAACGACAGAGGCCTTACCATGACGTCTTAACGCGATTCAGTTGACGACCTAAACTGAGTCGCTCCCATACAATGGAGCCTAAACTGAATCGCTTCCATACAATTGAGCCTAAACTGAATCCCGTCCCGTTCCGCGGACCGGAAAACGCAGCGTAGGACGTCCACCGACGAGGTGGACCGATGATCTGGTTAAAGCCGTGGGGTCACGGTGGATGCAGGTTGCTTCCAACCGTAACACGTGGAGATCCATGGGGGAGGCCTATGTCCAACAGTGGGCGTACTACGGCTGATATGATGATGATGATGATGATGAATCCCGTTAAGACGTCACGGTAAGGCCCCAGGGCTCTTAACGCGATTCAGTTTAAGTTCTTAACTGTGCTCAGTTGTATGGCAGCGACTCAGTTTAGGTCTTAAACTGAATCGCGTTAAGACGTCACGGTAAAAGGGGCAGGTGAACTTATGCTGGCGCCATAAAATATTTGACAGCGAACATTTCCATTTTTTTAAATGTAAATATTTATTATCATATACAACTTTGGTGTTTGACCGCTAGCCGCAAACTTTGCTTTGCTTTTTTAAAGATTAGAATTAACATAAAAGAATCGTGCATTTTTGAAATACAATTTTAGTAATCCGATTTTTAATTATGTATATTATATTTTTAGCATTACCAAAACAGAGCCGCTTGTTTTTAATCCTTTCGAAAACAGCTTGATGGCATTGATCATTTTGTTGTTGATATTTCTCTTGTAGGAAAAATATCCTTATATCTTGCTATATCTATATCTAAGATTTATAATACCTATATATTTATTATAAGCCCTATTTGTCTAGTGTTCTTTTTATACGTATTAAGTCTGATTAGTCAATTTGTAACATTATTACAGATATTCTCAATTATATGACAGATTTAATTCTAGAAAAATAATGCTGTGAGCTATACAGCAATTGTGATCATTTAAGTCTTATTTAGATTATATTTTATAATATTGTAATTATTTAACGAAATAAAAATTGACTTACCTAATGATGAAGTAAAACAAAATAAAAAATATTAGGTTTTTGAACATTGTATATTATTTGAGTGTATTTTATTTTCGAATTTTAACACAGATAACACTTACGTATGTACGTTTACCTAGTCACTAGCGCTGCGCGCAGCGAGATGAAGTGCAGTCTGCGGACGGTCCTTGACGCTTGATAATGGCATCCTAAGATATCCGAAACATGTTACGTGTAGTTACGTATCTTTAGTAACTAGGTACTAAAGATAAGTAGTTTATTTCTTGTAGTTTATGACTTTTGTAATTTGTTTTGAAAAAGTAAGTCCCGCAGAGTTTTTTGCCAGTAATAATTTTCTCGGGCTGTAGTATAGGGATAGAACCACTAGTAGCTTTTTTAAGTGCATTTTAATGTGCCTAAATTGAAAAAAAAGTAGATCAACCTTTATAGACTTTTGGGTAGTCTACCTGAATACAAGTTTTTGACTCAAATATA
Source organism: Lathronympha strigana (assembly GCA_949128165.1). Classification (NCBI taxonomy): domain Eukaryota; kingdom Metazoa; phylum Arthropoda; class Insecta; order Lepidoptera; family Tortricidae; genus Lathronympha; species Lathronympha strigana. Next base: position 3,503,220 of record OX421907.1, on the reverse strand, counting down.
GCCTTAGTTAAATATCTTCGTAGTGTTTCCCAGTGTTTATTAGAGCAGTATGTCTGATTGGCAAAGATAAATAAATTCAATCAAGGAAAACGTGACCTTAAAATTATGATTCGAAGCTACATTTACAATTGAAACTTTTATAAGTAAGTAATTAAAATTATTGAACGTACGAAATGTAGTCGATATACGCAATCCGCTAACGCTAACGCTTCAAGTTAAGTGTTAGCTCTCAATGATTAGGTACTTATCGCGGTATCGGAATACAATAATACTTTATGCGTTTTTAACATTTAAACAACATTGTTTTACCATAAAAAATTAACGACTAAGTTAGTATTGTTCAAATATCTTTGGCCACGCCTTTTATGAATAAAACAAGTAGGAGGACACAAATGGCCCGTTATGTATTGTAAATACCTACACAGAGCTGTTTTTATCAATTATACAGCTCTGCAAACGATATTTTTTTTACAATTACATGTACAAAATTAAGTGTAAACATTAGTGTACATATATTTATTATTGTACCTCACTAGTACTGTACAACAATTAGCAGTTTATGTATCTACATTCAAGCTACCCATCAAAGCTCATCGTCATAGTCATACACCCGTCCTTTACTTCCTTACCAAGTAAAGAAAGTGTCTAAAAGAGATGTACATATGTTTTTTATTTCTCCGATTCCTACGGAACACATTTCACAGTCACAGTTTTTGCCGACCTCTCTCTGAACCAATTCATCCAAGCAGCCAAATTAAATACATCGTTTTAATTTGGTAGTGTGCCTTACAACTTAGCTTAGTCGCATATTTTGACAGTAGATTTTTCTAATGTCGTAAGAGGCATGTTAAAAGGTTAGACTTAAGGCATTTGAAAAATCCACTGCCAATTTCAAGACTGGTGACCGGTGGTATTTGACAGTTATTGCCGCATACTGAAAGTTCCGTGCCACCAGTATTTGTATGTACCTAAGGTCATAAATGGGGGGTGGAGCATCCTTTGTGCGGAACCCTCGAGGGGCGAGTCCGACTCACACTTGGTCGGGTTTTTTTTTTTACATTACCAAGAAACTTGCAAACATCAAGAATTTAGCAAATCTCTCATTGGTTTGGCAAGCTACGTTTCTATCTCATCACCACGACCATCGAAAATTGTTATGACGGGACAACCTCTTTGTCACTCCAATTTGCAAGTGTGAAAGAGATGGAGATACAGATCCGCAATCTTTCGATTTTCGTGGTAAAGGCCCTGGTGTCATTTGAACAAATCATAATAAATTCTAGAGGTATGTAAATGAACCAGACAAGAACTATCTTAACTTGCAAAATATGTCATTAACATATATTTGAATATTCAAGAGGATATTACTAAAGCTAAGCAGAAACGTCTGGTAACGAACGATGCTACATTTCTTAAATATAAAGGGCAAGTGGAAACCTCATGGCCTCGACCGAGACTCGAACTCGTGACTCTGACGAGAAAAGAATGTATCGAAGGAAGCATCGTGAGTTCGGATCTCACCTGAGGCCTAGAATTGTTGCACTTTTTTTTGTGTATTAAGGGCGGTATAAGTACAAGAAATCACGAGCGAGTGTGAATAGCACGAGTTCGTAATTCTTGTACCACCCGTGATAATCACATTCGCGAGGAAATAAATAAGCTTTCTAGGAAGATAAAGAAACAATAATTATTAGCGGTAGTGTAGCACAGTACTCCGGAGTGAGCGGCGACTACGTGCGGCGAGCGCGTGGGGCGCAGGTCCTCCGGGAGCTCTAAGCGGGCGGTAAAGGAGTATGAGAATCCATTACGGCCAAATGGGCTTAATACAGCTCATTAAGTCTTACTTACATAGATTGCGCTCGGTCTCTGTAATTAATAAGTTAAGTTTTTTTTTTCTTAAGTCCTAAATAATTTCATTTTGTGATACACCGTGTGTTACACACACGGTGTATCACACACACGTAACCCGAACGCTCAATTCGGACCGAGCGAACGGCTGTTTGGGCGCGCATTGGCCAGTTTATTTCAAGCCGACACTTCACTGAGGGTATTTGCGTTTTGCCTCTCGCTCGCACAGGTTTTTTGCTTCGGTAAATACAAAATGTATGTCAAATTTATGTTACTCAAATAACGCCTTGGTTTGGACAATGCCGAATGATTAGATTATATACAGTTTAAGTATAAAAAGCTACTTTCCATGCATAAGTTTAATCCATTGTAAACATTATTTAATCTGCATTTTAGTTTTGAATTTTACAACACAGTTGCATTATGCATTAATCTAAATATTACAAAGTACAAGTAGTTAACGAACATACCTGTTCACTATTTACATACAGGAAATTAATATCTGTATGAATTTTAATTAACGTTCATATAAATGATAGCTCCTCGGTCGATCACTCGTTATATGTATAGTGATATGATAAGTTAGTGTGGGTATTCTACAGGAAAATCTTAAATTTAGTAATATTATTTATAAATATGATCTTATTGCAGTAGTTGTTAGGTAGTGGCTTATATTTTTTGTTATGTGTGATTAATTTTTAAGGTACCAGTACCAGGTAAGTCTTGTAGTGCAATATTGTTGACTTATGTAAAAAAAAGCTTTTACCCGTCTGCGTATTATTAGAATTTTTGGTAGTGCATTTTTATTTGCATAAGTATTAAAGACCAAATTTATTTGAACCGTAAATTGCTAATCAAATTCCGAAATCGTATAAAATAAAATAAACAACTTACTTGCAACTACAGTAACCTGTTATTCTTTTTTTCTCGCAATTAATTCAGGATGTACCAAAAATGCTGGAAATCAATATTGTAATCTGATTTGGAAACAGGAATGGAACAATTGTAAATCATGAATTAAATCATTTATCATTTATGATAAATGTGTTGATTCATGTTTTTAAGTAGTCATACTGCTATATAAATTACTTGGTCACTTTTTCTGTAGTATATGACATCTCTTTCAATTTGTAATAGTAATGAAAGTTTTGTTGTTCAAACATTTTTTGTTTATGTTTTCTCCTAATCACAATGCGATACAGATTACATGGTGGGTGTTGACATGCATCATACATTTAGTTTCCGTCTTTGTAGTGGTAGGATTCCGGGACAGACCTCAATGATATTATCCAAAGGTCTCTTCAGTCAGCGGGTGTCCCTTCCGTTCTGAAGCTGCAGTTTAGCCGCACTGATAGCAAGCAGCCGGATGCAGTTACGGGGCGGTCTTTAGGGTGGGATGCTACATGCGTCAGCACATTTTCGACCTTACTCGCACTTCCCACGTGGCCGGAGCCCTCTGCCGAAACTCTAGCGGCAGTGAAGTGGCAAAAGTATGCGCTCCCTTCTGGGGCCTGAAAAATACTATGAAAATCCATTCCCGCAAGTGTTCAGAAAAGTACTTTTTTCTGAACGATTTGACTCCATTAAAAAACGAACTGTTCGCCCACATGCATTAAGTTATTCGTATGACCTTTGAACAAAGAAGCGTGAGATGGGAGCACGAAGTAAATGGAGTTAGCATTACGGGTAAATTGTTAGAAAACCAGTGTCGCCGGCAGCGCCCACGCACACCTTCGCATTAGGTATGCCACCACTACATATAGGTCTTTAGGGTGCGATGCTACATGCGTCAGCACATTTTCGACCACCCATATTACTCGCACTTCCCACGTGGCAGGAGCCCTCTGCCGAAACTCTAGCGGCAGTGAAGTGGCAAAAGTATGCGCTCCCTTCTGGGGCCTGCCCGTGCAGAAAAATACTATGAAAATCTATTAGAATGAAACGACCGTTTTGAGATTCTGAACAGACTAATTTATTCTAAAGAACCACAGATTAGATACATGACACATGATGACATGATATAACACTATTAAGCGCATAGGTATTGTAGTAGTAGTAGTAGAACACTTTATTGTACAAATGCAAGATAAACAAAAACTGGATAAAAAAGAAATACAAAGTTTGTACAAAGGCGAACTTATCCCTTTAAGGGATCTCTTCCAGTTAACCTTTGAGTAATTGAGGGAGAATTTGAGATGGCAGACACACGTACTGTACAACGCGGCAAAAAAAAAAACCAAAAACTTCCTATTGCTAAATTATCCCTACTTACAAGACATATACTACACACCATAATATAAGAAAATACAATAAATATATACAACCATATACATACATACATAGATATACTTATAACACATAAATACAAAGTCAATAATAATAGTAAAAAAAAAAGCAACAACAAAACAAAACCGCATACATCTTTAAGATGAAGAATCGTCACACAACCATAACTTGTTTAAATTCGCCTTTAGCGATGCAACCGATTGACACTGACGGAGAGGAGCTGGCAACGAATTCCAAAGTTTTACAGCGTACACCGCAAAGGATTTGCCATAAGAGCGATGTGCGTGAGATGGTATAGAGAGAGAGAGATCTGCACTGGAACGAAGCCTATGCCCACTGCCGTCTGCTAAAAAATTGAATTTCTCCGATAGATAAGGAGGGGAAGAAGGGGAGAAGAGAACATTAAACAGAAGGGAGAGAATATGGATATCTCTACGGCGCCGGATGGGCAGCCAATTAAGTTTGGAGCGAAATGACGAAACATGGTCAAATTTCCGAAGGCCAAAAATGTATCTGATTATGAGGTATTGTTATGTTGGCATTAGTATTACATATTGAATTTGATATAAAACCAATAAAATCCATTCCCGCAAGTGTTCAGAAAAGTACTTCTTTCTGAACGATTTGACTCCATTAAAAAACGAACTGTTCGCCCACATGCATTAAGTTATTCGTATGACCTTTGAACTTTGAACAAAGAAGCGTGAGATGGGAGCACGAAGTAAATGGAGTTGGCATTACGGGTAAATTGTTAGAAAACCAGTGTCGCCGGCAGCGCCCACGCACACCTTCGCATTATGCCACCACTACATATAGACGGATTCATCGGCAGATGGCCATCCGCTGATGTGTGGACGGGGAAATTCGCTAATCTGTGGTAGGTAAGTATTTGACGTCTGCAGATGCATCTGTCGGTTTTTGTGGCACAGATCAAATGGATTTTGCGCGGACGTCCTGTATCCCGTCCACACCGGCGATATATCCTAGTTTTTAAGAGATAATTGCTAAACTTATTGGAACGCTTCAAAAAAAATAGAACTTATGAAACTGATTGATAACTGTGGCACTTCCAACACCTACATCCACTTTTTGGGGCGCTTATTGCGCGAGTGGCATCTGTCGAGTATGAATGAACCCAGACTGAGCGACCGACAGACGTGTGGTCGGCTCGTGATGATCCATCTGCCAACTTGCAAGGATGTGTCTGGCGACGTCTCGAATAAATTTGATTGAAGGTGTTCAATTTATAGAGCCTCGAAACCCCTCTAGTTAGTGTGCCACACTATCATTATTAATTAATCCGGGCGCCTGGCAGCTGTTCAGCGGTGAGTGTGGCAAGAAAGAGGGTTATTTAATTATTATAGTAGGGTTGCGGCACCAGCAATAGACAAGGAAAGGAAAGTAATGGCAGAAATGTACATTCTCTTGTTGTAGGTATAATTTCATGCATTTATTTTGTGTCATTAAATTAACAACCATATGATTTTGGATTAAGAATGAAGTTTCCATCGCTGGTGCCTGTCAGCTTAAAATACAACCGGGATGGCAAAGGACAGGTGTTTCCCTCTGCTGAAAGCATATTACTCGTACATATTTACATACTCGTAGCTATTTGTACCCCCCAATTGTTTTTAAATAGAAGATTTCAGACAATACCAGTCTGGTTAGTTAAAAGGGCTAGCTCTTGGTTATAGTACTATAGTGGCTCTGTGAGCTGAAAACCTCGCGAGATGGTACTGGTATTGGCACAAAGGTCGTAAGCGCCTTTGGAGTCCATGGCGCTTAAGACATTTGTACCAATTCCCGCCATTTTAAAAATATCCAAAAACTAAAACGACAATGTTTTTGTGGAATCAACACACTTGTTTACAAAATTTAACGAGAATTTGTTGATAAATACGACCTGTAGAGGCTCATTTGTTTTGTCTTGACGAGCACTTAGACCGTAGATGTTCAAGGTCTGATGATGGAGCAGAAAGGTGACCACCGGAACTCAAAAGTTAGTTCGACGAGTAGCTCAAGAGTCGACAAATAACGATATTCTTATATGTATAGAACTTGGCTTCTATTTTCACATTTATGTTTTTGGTGGGATTATCTTTACTCCATTATGGCCTTCGTTGGGTACACAATAAAAAGCATTTGAGCGTTATAAGCAAAGGTTATAACTAAATGGTAACGACCTTCTTGTCAAATAAACTCAAATACGCGCTTTGACAGTTCTTCTCTGTCAGCTGCATTTTTATGTCATTTATTTGTATTCTATGGTAGCGTCGTACTAAAAGTGTTTAAAGTTAATAGCTCCTGTACTTTAGTACTTACTACTTTGTGTTAATACTCGCGTAAGATTAAAATAAACATCCTCCGTTTAAACTACTAAACCTGTTTTTCAAACAGTAACAAAAGTTTCGAGTAACAGTGATACAGGGATTTTGCGATGTACCTACCTAATTCTTTTACGACATGTCTGTAAATGTGTAAACAGTTTTTTGTATAATGCAATTCGTCTATGTGTTTCTCATATCATAAAATAGTTCTTTGTATAAATGTACCTTCAAAGAAATATGAGTAAAAAGTAATCATTGTTGTAGTTTTCTGGCGACGATAAAAAACGAATGAGCGAATGCGTAAAAACGTTTACATTGTATTTTTTTGGTAGGGCGGTCTTCACATTTGATCCCTATCTGCCCGCCATTCCGGTGCAAGCCAATTGCTGTAAACGTTGATATCGCTGTCTCGCTTACACACCGGAGCGGCGTCCGGATGTGCTACAGTGTGATAACCGCATTTAGATTTAAATTAAAACTTTTATGCTCTATCATCGCAACCATTAAAGTGTTCATGTCTTCGAATGTATAGGTACTGTATCGGAATAAGAAAATAAAAATATTTCTAAAAAATTAAAAGTTTCTGCCAGAGGGGCATTTTTGTACATAACTTTTTAATCTGCCTGATATTGGAATAGTTCACTGTGGAAGGACTTAATTTCTACATACATTTTGTAAGTATAAACTATTTATTGCTAATTTATATTTGTTGACTAGAGCTTCCGCAAGGAAAAGAGTCGTATAGCCTATGAAGCTGAAAGTCCTGGGTTCGGATTCCGGTTATTTGTGTATTTATCTATAATTTTAATTACCCATCGCTCCTGAATTATTGCGCAAAGGCGTCTTGTACCCAAAGTATTTAGTCTTGCTTAGCTTTGGCTTTGATCTAATTATTATTATTGTCCACAATTTATTTTATGTATATTTCTTCATGGGCTATGATTTTTAAAATTTGATTATTAAATTAAAATTTCTGGATCTCATGTTATTTTCGGAAGTCCACCACTCAGGTAGCTGCCCTTAGTATCATGACTTTTGAATGCTTTAGGTTATAAGTACCTACATTTTTTATTTATTTCAGCTATCAAGTCAACATGAAATACAGGAGCATAGAAACGATTCAATGTGAGTTACTTTATATACACCCTGTTTTTTTCCGTTAACTTAAAGGGGAGATTCTTCAGGTTAGCCTGACTTTAGGTAGTCAGTTGAAAAAATATCCCAATAATTTTACTCTTTTAGGGTGGACGGACGAAGAAATCCCATTGGTCGTCCTTCTGGTGCTATCATATTTGGCGTTTGTCCTGCTCCTCGGACCAGCCTTCATGAAGAATCGGCCAGCATATAAGCTATCCACTACTTTAATTATCTACAACGCTGCTCAAGTCTTTATATCCGCTTGGCTAGTAAAATTAGTGAGTAACACTGTGAATAAGATAACTTGATTCCGGCAATTTACGCAGGCCAACGTTACGACTTTCTTCAGTATTTACATTTCTGGTTAAAATTGCTCAAATTTCGTGGGCCCTCTTTTTATCTCGTCCCCTCCACTTTTTAACATTGGTCTTTTTTATATGATTTCTACTCAAAATCGCAAGCTCATTCGGATCTAATAGGAGAAAAACTTGTCCCAAATTTTCATTCCGTTACCACCGAGAAGGTAAAAAATCTTGGGACACTATTTTTTTCTATTTTAAAAGAAACATCTCGCAATTTCGAGTGAAAATCACATAATAAAAATCCAAATAAAAAGAAACTTTGAAAAAAATAGCTCTTGTACAATGGATGACACTGCAGAAACAGGTTGGGACTAGAGGTCTTAGCGTGGAACAAATTAGATGGGACAGAGACCTGCTGGATTAGTAATATTAATATTAGATGCAATCTTTAAAAAAATTACTGATTTTTGGGAAACGTATTTTTGTATATGGGCAATTTCAGGTCTTATGTTTTCGTCTGTGCATTTATAAATTTTGATTTAGTCCATTGGTTGTGTTTTTTTTTCAGTCCTTAAGAGAAATTATGGAAACCGGTCTGTTGCCCAAAAAATGTTACATGAATATTGAAGATCATTGGAACTTGGTAAGCGAATTTTTTCAAATTGCTTAATTTTTAAATTTTTGTACCCCCACATTCTCTTCTCTTAGTTTTGCAGTTGTCCTGGTTGCTATCCTAATTATTTCTACTCTACCGATTGCCCATTAGTCTAACCTGGGCGTTTTTATTTTTTGTTGTACAAAAACCATATTTGGAAAATTAAAATTTTATTAATTGTTTTCTATTCAGAATCGCGAGCTCTTTCTATCCTAGTAGGAGAAAAAAAGTGTCCCAAGATTTGTTTTTCATTTCGCCACCATAATTTCATTGATTTAGTATGGCGGTAGCGTCAATGGAAAGTTTGAAATTTGTATGGAAAATTTAGGACACTTTTTTCTCCTACTAGGATTGAAAGGGCTCGCGATTCTGAATAGAAAACAATGAAAAAATTTGAAATTTTCCAACAATGGTTTTTGTACAACAAAAAATAAAAACGCCCACCTACAAGCTAGCATGAATAATAAATTAAAATTATCAGCGTTTGATATCCTTTCACTGTTTCAGGTATACATCGGAAACCGTCTCTACTTCTACGCCAAAGTCAGTGAACTTCTCGACACAGTCTTTTTCGTACTTCGAAAGAAGACTAACCAAGTGTCCTTCCTCCATGTATACCACCACACTGGGATGGTTTCGTGCTATTTAATTTTTAAATACCACCCGTCCCACGTCACCAGTATGGTGAGGCTGGTAAACTCTGCCATCCATGTGGTCATGTATGGTTATTATAGCCTGGCGGCATTGGGACCGAATGTGGCTAAATATTTGACTTGGAAGAAATATATTACTTCGTTGCAGATGGTTAGTAATGTTGCCTATACGCACATATACTCGTAATATATACATACATACCTAAACTCACGCCTGTACAAAAGAGGAGATCATCAAAAATGCATATTAATCTACTTGTTTGTCTAATACTGACGGGATTTTTCTATTTAAAAAAATGCAAATAACTATATTAATAAAAGTAAATAAATTTCTAAGAAGGAAAAGGAAAAGTGGAAAAATTATGCCCCCGGGCGGGACTCAAACCAGCGACTCTGGGATACCAGCAATTTGGTTTTATACGTAGACATTGCTGCTTAAAAATAATACCTAGATTCAATATCTAAAGTTGCGGATGCTCCGTATTTTTTTTTCATATTTTTAACATGTTAAAAGTGTTAAAACATGTTTATGTCTCATGATAAAACATAGTCAACGTGAATCTATTTAATTGATATTTCAAACTGTTTATTTTCAGATGCAATTCATCTTCTGCATCGTATACTCCATATCCACAGACCTCGTTTCCGAGTGTCCCTTTTCATCAGGACACACACTTTTTGTGATTACTAATATGGTATTCATCACTATACTGTTCTCGAATTTTTACAAGCAGAAATATCTTAGGAAAGAAAAATGTGATGGAACGAAAGAATATTTAAGTCCATGTATGCACATAATACAAGAAAGACAGAAGAATGAATAACTTTTTGTATAAGGTTAATGTGGATAATTCCGTCATAGGGACTATTTCGTCTAATGCTCGCCTGGTGTTGAATATAACCACAGTACGCAGCGCTATGGACTCTGTCGGTAAGCAACATAGCCGAGTATGCCTACCACGAACATCGAAAATTGGCATTGACGGGAAAACCTCTTTGTTTTGTCACTCCTATGCGAGTGCAAGCGTGACAAGACATGGAGATTCAAATCCGCGATCATTCGATTTTCGTGGTTTAGGCCTTGAGTTCATCGACTGAATCGGCAGCTGCGTATTATATGCTTATATTCAAGGTAGGCGAACATTAGACGGAATAGTCCCTGATTAGTGACATCTATCTACATACATCTTTCAAACGAGGTTTATTGCATGGGTTTGCTGATAGGGAAAGAGTGCCACTGAAGATATCCACGAGTTAATAGTATACGCTTCAATAATGTGATTGCTGTTATAAATGAGAGTCATAATGGCGGGTGTATCTAAACAAATATAAGAAAGTAATATACTATAAATTTTGGTATATTACTTTCTCATATTTGTTTAGATACACCCGCCATTTTAACTCTCATTGTTATAGAACTTCGTTATGTAAAACAACTACAAAAAAGAATAAGCGTGCATGGTTAGCGCCGTTATTGGTAATTTACCCAATTTGTCAAGTATGGGGAAAGTTACCCCGCACAGAATATTCCCTATATAGATTTGGTAAAATACCGTAAAACGCGTAAGTTACAGAGAACGGCACATCACTATGCATGGTTATATTTATTTATGTCCAGATATTTTTAAGCATCCAATGTAATACATAGGTTTTTATTATTATAAATGTTCTTATATCAGTGTCATGTTTTATTGCGATATTTGAGATTTCAGTCACCGAAGGAAAGTACCCATAGGTAGGTACTGAAAGTGCGGGAAAACCATACACATGTAACCAATGCGCAGTTGTGTGATATTATCGTCCCGTATGATCCATGGCGCTGAATAAGGTCATAGTTGCGCAGTAGTTGAGCTCACAGATAGCTAATATCCAGGGCCTGTAATTTTCATGCCGGTTTCGTCATTGTTCGATTCTAACGTCGAACGTAATAGTTTTGACACTATTCAATGACAGTATTATTCTTTCAAACGTAAAACCTAAAACATGATGTATGCAGCTTGACGTCATTTGTACAGATAAATGACGTCAAGCCGTTTTCATGCCGATGACAGCATCGGCATGAAAATTACGGTCCCTGCCAAGTATTATTATTATTTATTGAATCATAAAAACATGTAACATTACAGTTTACACCAAAGCATTACAATGATTCCTTACTCCAAATGCTTACGTACTAATTTAAAAAATAACTTACTTAAGAATTATGCCTACTGACACCTGTCTTGCTGCTCTTCAAGCACTCTCTTCCATTCGGTCATCACTCTCGCGATCCCTGTCGCAAATACATCACAATCAGGTTCTGCTGCAAGTAGGGAGTTGAGAAGCGCAGTTGAGCGTGGAATGGGGGAGTGCAAGCGTAGGCGAGTGCGCGCGTGCGCCGTGGCCAGCAATGGCGGTTGCCTCCGTCTTCCACCGAACGCGTCGGGCGCTGACAGTTTGAGAAACCGTTCCATGAGAGCTATACTGTCTAGTTCACCCCTTAGGATTTTAAGACTGAAGCTGATTAGTCCCAGATTTCTACGCAGTTCTAGTGAATCGTAACCTAAGTGTCCCTGTAGAAATCTGGTTGGGTACATGAAAGGATAGTAACCAAACATTCTTTTGTACATTGTTCTCAAAAATTTCTTCTGGACTTGTTCCAGCATGAGGATGTATTTTTTCTCACGTGGACTCCAGACCACTGACTTTGTTTCCAATAAGCTCCTCACCAGAGCCGCATACAGTGCCCGTGTCGCTGTGGTTGTAAGCGATGCAGCAGTGCGCAGTTCGAAACCTAGCCTCTGGAATGCTCCGCCGACGATATGTTGTATATGTGGTCGGAACGTCAGCCGCGAGTCAAAAATTACTCCAAGGTCCCGAACTTCATCCACGCGAGTCAACGGCTTCCCTGCTATGCAATATTCATAGCGAAGAGGAAAATGAGCGAGGGTAAAGGTCATTGTTTCGCATTTGTCAATGTTAAACAATAACCTATTCCCCACGCTCCATCTATACACCGCGTCGATGTCGTCCTGGAGTTTTTTACTGTCCTCTAAAGATTTTACTGGCATTACCAACTTCACATCGTCAGCAAAAAGCAGCACAGTGGACTGCCCGACTATCTCCGGAAGGTCATTTATCAAAAGCAGAAACAGCAAAGGGCTTAAATTAGATCCCTGACTTATACCCGATCGCGTGTGATAAGGTTCGGAAAAGTACGGGCCATATTTGACCAACTGCATTCTATCTCTAAGGTAACTGGCAAACAATTTCAGTAAACGCGGAGTGAAACCGATTTTCCCTAGTTTTAATAACAGTATGTCATTATCCACTCTATCGAACGCTTTTTGAAAATCGAGATAAACAACATCGACCTGACACTGATTGTCCGTCTCGCTTGTCAAAATGTCAAGCAATTCCACCAAGTTAGTAGCCACTGATCTCTTTGGTTAGGAAGGCATGTTGTTGGCTGACAATATAGGGGATGCATTGAGGAAGAAGGTATTCGTGAATAACCATCTCGAATATCTTTGCCAAGGCCGATAATATGGCTATAGGCCGATAATTTTCCACCTTCAACTTGGATCCTTTTTTGGGAATTGGAGTTAAGTAATATCCTTAGAGACCTTGATCACTCTGAAAAGTCATGCCTTGTCGTGAGAGAAATTTATTATTTAACTTTTTCGACGCCAATACAAAATGCCGTATTGCGATCGGTCAATTTTTATGGGGAAGGCCAAATTTTTTTCGAGATTTCGGTCAGTATGGCCACGTTTAATATGGCTAGATGTTGGAAAAACACCATGTATTATAAAAGAAGAAACTGACTGACTGACATATCAACGCACAGCACAGCCCAAACCGCTAGACCCAAAGTTTTCAAACTTGGCACGTAGATTCGTTATAAGGTCTAGGGGTGCACTAAGAAAGCATTTTTCAAAATGTATCCTCAAAAGGGGGTAAAATGGGGCTCCAAAGTTTGTATGGGGAATCATGATTTGTTATACCATTTTATTAAAAACTTCGTAGAAGTATTTGTAACGACAAATTAGTAAACACGTGTTTCCGCATTTTTGAGAATGCAACCCCTAACCGGGGAAAATGGGGTCAAAAAGTCTGAAAAGATAGAAAATGATGATGGAGTCGCGAAAAACTTGTGTCAGACATCAAAAGTAAACTCACCAAAATCTCGATGTGGGATCAGGACAATCTAGTCCGATTCAACTGTAACAAACAAGTTTGCGGACACGAACTTTTAGGGCACATCCCTAACCACAACTGGAAGTACTGGGATTCTTGGAGAAGATATCGAGCTGTTAAGGAGGAGGTTAAGGGATAAAGGAGTAAACCCAGCAATAGTGTGGGACATTTTCAGATTTGTACATTATGCGATTGTACAGTCACGTCTATCAATATCTATACACTTTGGAATTTATTACAGGGGAAGAAGTGTCAAAATTTAATACAGATGCATATATATTTATGAAGATGACCGTACAATGTGCTTTTGTACGTTCCGCTTATTGTACGCTTTATCTTGTGCATATTTTGCGTATTTAGCATTTTACCTGTTGTTACATTTTGCTTTCTGTACATTTTGCGGCAGAGGGATTTTAATGACGCCGCCCACAAAAACGCTGATAGACTTGGAGCGAATTCACCTGGTTCAGAAAAAACAATAATCCAAAAATGCTCGTTTTTACCATTACTGCCGACTCATCGCATTCCGGAAGCTTGATACCAAATTTCAGAGTCACCTGTTTCAAACTCGACTGCCATCGAATTTAAGAAATATTTTGAAAAAACTTTGTACCCGACATTCAGCTAAAGCTGTGCGAATCAACGCCACCGCAATACAAGCGCTGTCGAGGGGTGGCATCGCCGATTAAAAACCAAAATCGCCAAAAAAAATATTTGGTTTTATTCACAAACTGCGAAAAGAAGCTATTAATTTTGGAGATAGAAAAAATACGAGTAATATTTTTAAACCACCATCTAGAAACCTAAGACGCCATGACTGCCATAATTTATTGAATCAGGCGTTATTTTGACGAATTCCATACTATCAAAAAAATAACGTTACTTTGGTATTCCGCCAAACGTGCAAGTTAATAATCAGAATTTCTGGGCCTGTCATTCTCTTGTCGGACGCCAGTACGTCAAGATCTCCTGCATCTCATGAGGATGCCTCGTAGAGAGGCGAAACACATGTCGAGGTTTATATGATTGGTGGTGGTTTGTTATATCTATTTGCGTATTTATTTTTTGCGGTGGGAGGGGGGGAATATTAATTGCATGCAAAAAATACGCAAGTAGGTATAACGAGTTGGCACTAATTAACTATCACGTTTGGCGGAATAGCAAAGTAACGTTATTTTTGTTGGTAGTATTCGACCGCAAATATAATTCGGCCTTACAAAAGCTACATATCAACCAAATTACAGTTGACCAATTCTTAACCAAAATGACCTACGTCAGATTAGCCGCGTAATGTGTTGATGTTGTTTTAAGCAGAATACGAGTAAGTGTCCGTTTTTTTAAGTTGAGCAATTTAGTTAAGGTTTACTTCTTATAGTAACTGTACTCGTATCGAATTAAATAGGTTATCTATAACTATTTTTTTAGTCATCGGAAGACAAAATATATGGGCTGTACAAGTTAAATGTTTGTTTCCAGGAACGCCAGAGACCAGCATCATTTTGTTGACATTTTGGAATTATTAGTTATATTTTGATTAATTATTAAGTGATTGTGACATAACTCTTCTATTTTTTAATAATATTTTTTATTTTCTTGTTTCATTTGATGATATAACTTACTATTTTAATACAACTTTAATAATTTTTGACATTTTGAATGTATTGCAATCATAATTAAAGTAACTGACAATCACAATATAAAATCCTGAGAATGTACCATGTGTAGTTTGAAGTGATTTTGTATATTGTGAGATAAATAAAAAAACTAAAACTAAACTGAACTATTCAATCTATTTTCATGCGAATTAAACTGAAACGACGAGTACCTTGCAACAAACTCCAACATAACTACTTTCATAAGAAAGTACAATTTATCGATACAATAATATCGTGAGGGAGTCCCTAGTTAAATTTATTCGTGACCAAAACTTCTGTCTGTTCATTACTGACTAGTCAATATAAAGTAATTTGAACAACATACTTGGAACATTATGGTCGGTTCGTGTAAGCGCCAGGTCGACGATAATATAATTACACAATATAATTAGGCTTAATATAAAAAACGTGTACATTATAATGACCAATCAATGTTCATCAGTAACGCGTCGCCAACGGGACCAGTGACACTTAATAACGATTACTTTCCTCTATTTTGGAGCAGTTATAACTAGGGTAAGTGAAAATTAGTGGCAGTGTTTATCGAGATTTGTGTTATAAAACTTCGAATAAAAAGTATGAGAGGACCAAGGGGATAAAATACCAGCTAAGTGCCAGTCGTACTCGCGCACCGAGGGTTCCATACCAGCTTCTGGTTGCAACTGCATCTCGAAGTAGACATTTGACGTCAGCATGTAACATCGACAGATTGGGTCACTCGTTTGCACGGTATAGAGTACCTAAGTATGCGAATTTGTTGTTCCTTGATATTTTTAACACGTAAACTGATCTGAGTTTTTAACTTTTACTTACAACAGGATATGATATAAATTTAATTTAAAAAAACTAAAGCTTTATTTCAAACTAAGGTCACAAAAATTCTTTTTTATTAACTCGGTCGCTGTGGTATGGGGCTGAAAGACCCCATACGAAGTCTGGTTAACTGCGAGTTAAACTAATAAGGATAGAGACAATACTATATTATTCCTGTAATATTTTCGATAATAAATTGAAAGAGATGTCATATACTAAAGAAAAAGTGACCAAGGTCCCCGGTGAGCAGGGCTGGGATCGAACCAGCGACCTCCTGCTTTCGCGGCAGCACAACAACATGAATCAAAACATTTATTACATTTAATAAATGATTTGATTCGTGCTTTAAAAACTTGTATTTTCGATAATGTTTACATTGTGTAAAAAAAACATATTTTTCCTTCGTAAGCTGCAGAGATAAGGGGTGATGGTATATTTTTTATATTTCCGTTTTTAAATCAAATCATTTTCACTGTAAAAGAAATTGAAAATTGGTTTAGAATGTGCTAATCAACTCCTTTCAAATGATACCCCACGTGACCCAGTAACTAAGCTTTTAATTTTTGCCCCCTCCACCATTAAGGGTTCCTTTTTTCCAATTTGGTACGGAGCTGTAACAAGTGAGAATGTGCCAGATAATGTAAAACAACACAATGTGACTCAGTCGTTGGGTCAATGACATAATTCCATATGAAATATTGTAACCACATTGGCTAAGTGACCAACTCACATGGTTTTGTTTGTTTAGATTATTTGAATCTGCCAAAATGACAAACAGTGTACACCTACACCGAGCTACATATATATTCGAACCAAAAATTGGGGCGGAACCCGGGCGCAAGCATGGTGCATGGTGCAGAAGGGAAAATAGAAGGCAAAAGAAATAGAGGAAGGAGGAAGTTAGCCTGGATGGATAACATTAAAAGATGGGGCCTTCCCATGACGTCTTAATGCAATTCAGTTGACGACCTAAACCGAGTCGCTTCCATACAAATGAGCCTAAACCGAATCGCGTTAAGACGTCATGCTAAGGCCCCAGCTTTTGATGTTATCCATCCAGGCTAACTTCCCTCTTACTCTATTTCTTTTCCCTTCTATTATTTAACAAAGCGGACCCCAGACACCCTGAACCATGCCATAAGTCGAGAAAAACGCTAAAGAGAATGTTTTTCCATGTGAGGGCAATAAATTAGTAATATCACAACAATGTCTCCATAAAACGTTTGGTTGTAGGAAGTGCTATCGCTAATTCTTGTACATTAGCTTTGTTTTTATGCTAACACTCGCTGTTTTCGCCATTGTCATTTCATAAAATAGGTAAACGTTTAATAATAACATCACACGAGTGATTTAATGCCTAATTACTTACAATTACATACACTGCTTTATATACACACATATAATGAGCTCTCTATGATGCTTTCAAACCGCATATACATATACAGGGCGTCCCACCGCTTTGCCTCATGGAGGGGAAGTACCTTAAATACTGCAGATAGGAAAGTTTACTGAAAGAAGACTTCATTTTTATTTTTAAAACAATACGAACTGCATTCAAATAATTTAAAAAAATTGCCTGTCTGAACCGGGAATCGAACCCGCTAAACGTGGTAAAAAAAACCTGTAATTTTTCTGTACTGATCGAAACCCTCAATCGTGGGAATTTATGTCTTTTTTTATTTAAAATGCTATGTTATATATTGACCGCCATTACCATCTTCTTCTTATATAATATGGCCTCTGTCCGAGAATTGGACAATTTTGCCAGTGTCCCGTATTAATATAATCAGTATATCTTATATAAATAGTATATTGCCTCTTGGGCGACGTTGTTCGGTAATTGGCCTTGCTATTGATTCCGTTTACAGCTATAGGTACGTAATAAAAATGTCGGGAGGCCAAGATCCCGGGACAACCGAGTAATGACTCAATAACGCGATTACACGCGTTTCAGGATTAATTCTTCATTAGCTGCACACTTCTTCGTTAGTTTACTGCACAATAAGCTATAAATATTACACATTAAACAATATTTAGCACACAAAAACAAATAACTATTCAAGAAACGCAACCGCCATTTTGAATATCAAACGGAAGACCGCGACCGCCATTACCAATTTTACGAATGAACATTTTTCTGACATTAAATTTTTGTAATTTATATTTTTTTAATTCAGAGACAAATTAGAGTTGGCCCCAATTTTCATATCGTTCGAAATCAAATAACGTGCGATCAGCGTGCGACATTGTTTGCGATTTGACACTTCGTTTCGAACTACACGTCACTTCGACTGATATTAGATTAAAATAGAGGTCAAATCAAATTTCCTTGTTTTTCAGAGATGTTCGAAATGTGAAAAAAATTATATTATCGAAATTGATAGTATAAATTAGCTATAATAAAATTTTCACAGATAACAAATATGCTGTAACTAAAAAGTTTATTATTATGGGGGTCTTTATATGCGATTTTTGAACGCAATATAGAGGGCTAATTATAAGAAGGTAAGTATATAAAACTGATATAATAAGCAATGAGAATACTTCATTAAAATAAAATTATATAGTATGGCTCCTATTTAACGTGTCGGACGTTTGAGGTCTGATTATCCGAAAAGAAGGGTAATGGAAGCGCTTGACACATTTTTGTTTTTCGGTCCGTGTCACGGATAACGACTTTATTTTCGTACCTACTCCTTTTGAAATTACCCCATATCCCCTAACACTTCGAAGACGGCTTCCAGGCAATTTTCCTACAAAATAAATGAAGGCAGGTCAAGGTCACAACAACAACTGGCGTACCTATGTGCTTACAATGAGTTACACGCAACTGTATTCGATAGAGACTGCGGCGCCCGAAAGTATGTCCCTCTCACTCCTACCTAACTACTCTGGCAGGAGCGAGACGGACACCCCCGAATACCGCACTCGCTATGGAATACGGGAACATAGAAGTCATGGTAAGCACGCTATGTACTTACCTATGCAACACGTGAGCGAGGCACGCGTCTACTCGCGTCGTTTGTAAGGGCTTCATGTGTTAAACACTTATTTAAACTATCACGCACATATTATAAATTTACTAAGACGGACTTTAGTAAATTTATAACATTTATAAATTTATAGAATTTAGAGATCACGTAGGATAATGTTATAAATTTATTAAAGTAAATACGGCCATATACGTTCGGGCCCCTTCGGATCTCTTGCGGGTATGTTCACTGGGCATCCGCCGGACCAATTTACCATACAGTGAATGGCAGGCCCGGATGACATACCCACTAAGGTCCGTTATTACGATGATACGATACACTTTAGGTATAATTGGCTTAAAATACTGGAGAGTACCAAAATCGCAAAAAGAGTCAACACGGAAGGTTCGGGTAGGCCGAGAATCTCGGCATCCAGTTCATTCGACAATAAATGCATTTTCCGAAAAACAATACATACCTTTGTTACAGAACCCCATAACATTAGTTATTTATACATTGAGAGATGTCATATACTACAGAAAAACTGCCCAAGGCTCCCAGTGCCCAGGGCTGGGATCGAACCAGCGATCTCCTGCCCTAACCACTAGGCCACCGGCTTAAAAAAAAAAGAATCAACACATTCGTTATAAAAAATAAATTATTTAATTCATGCTTTACACACACAAGTTATTTAAATACTCAAATGACGCATGGCATGGAAAAGATGGACATATCGAATAATTAATTATCAATTACAATGGGTTATTATTTGCTGTTTGAGTTTACTCTCAGCCTCGTTAGCTCATTGTCCATCAAGACGCAGTGCAGGTAGGTAGCACCTAATAAATATCTCAAACTATCTATATTCAGAAAACTTAGAGAAGGGTTTAGCGAAAAAAATTTTTTTTAATATATAAAGATTTTTATTAACTTTTTCCTACTCAGAATCAAAAGCCCTTTCGATTCTACTTGGAGAAAAAAAGCGTCCCAAATTTAATTTTTATACAATCCGTTGCCTTTTTTTAAACACTTTGTACAGCGGTTACTAAATAGAGAGTATGTAAAATGTCTCAAAATTTTGGGACAATTTTTTTCACCTACTTTTTTTCTACAAAGTCAAAAGAGCTCGTGATTGTAAGTAGGAAAAACATTAAATTTATTACCGGCAATACACGTTCGGGCAATTAGATGTCCGCCGGGCATCCGCCAGACGAATTTACCATTACATTAATTGGCAGATCTAGCAGATATGCCCGAACGTACCTATATGGCCGGCAATCTTAGAAAAAGATAAAATTTGAATTCGTCCCGCGAAACTGCTTACAATCTTTGTCTAATTTCGTTTTTTTTCTAGCTAACAGAAATGTCTAAATAACGGATGAACATATATTTATCGTTGATGTTGATTTGATTAATGTATATAAATAATACAAGTACTTCAAGTGTAAAAATATGGGTGCACACATCTCACTCAAAAACATGCTCCGTACTTCATAGCATCTTTAGTCTTATAAATTTACTAAAACGGGGCTTAATCGTGTATAAACTCGCCCTTGTATGTCGTATGTCGCCCTTGAAACGTCGGAGGTTTGTTTCCAAAGTTTATACACGATTAAGCCCCGTTTTAGTAAATTTATAATGTGTGAAAATCGTGAAAGTTTAAATAAGTATCTTTAGTCTTCATGGGTATTAATTGTAAATAAAACGTGATATCATCTTTATGCGAACATTTTGTCAATAGATATAATAGGCTAGACGACTGAAAAAATCTATTTAGCCCGTCTTTTAGATTATAAAAAAATATTGTACACGTATTTTTTTTTTTGTTCGTCAAATCAAAAATGACAAAAATACAGTGCGTTCAAGTTTCGCGTAATGTCACTCCTAGGTACAATTCTTACCTAGGAGTGACGTCACAAGCCCCCACCCCGGAACTTTGATGCTCTTTATCTTCGTCAATTTTAGTTAAATTGAAAAAGGAAAATACGTGTCAAATAATTTTAGATAATCTAACTGACGGACTAATTAGAATAATAGTTTTTCAACCTAGTCGTCATCCCTATTGCACTTGACTGTACATTATTTTTTCTTAGTTTAAGATCTTGTAGTTTTTTAATCGTATGTCTGTCAGTTACTATAAGTTGTAGAAAGTTTTAGTTTGCCAATTTCCTTTTGATTGTACGTTGTGTCGTTTGTGTAGTGTTTTGTGTATCGAAACAACGGAACCCTCCATTTTTTTAAATCTTACATGCATTTTTAGGTCGGTTACTTAAGATGCAGATAGTCTAGTGGCTTTTAATAGTGGTTTAGTGTGCGGAAAGTTTGAATTTCCGCACTAGTGGTTTTTACTTTTACGGCTTAAAAATTGCAATGATGCGATGTGAAGTCGTGTAGTCGTTCAATTCAAACATACAGTATCAGTGGTTTTTTGTTGTATCTTATTTTGAGCACCATTGTCATGTTTATACAAGACGACTACAAAGACGACAGTAGTACAGTTAAAATTGAAACTTTAAGGTTAACCCCTCCTCCTTCTCCTCCTTTTTTTTAAAGGGTCGGCAACGCGCATGTAGCGTTGCAGGCGTCCATAGGCTACGGTGACCGCTTGCCATCAGGCGGGCGGTATGCTTGTTTGTCACCGTCGTAGTATAAAAAAAAACTTTAAGGTTGACCATGGCGTTACCTCTACTGACTTGCTTCTGGTAACTCTAGTTACCAGCTATCACCCTTATTACATAGGCCGTAAAGTTAAATGAAAACTTATTAGGAAACTTATTTATACTGAAACATTGAGATTATACATTTTAGCTTTGTAATATGCGATATTATATTAGCTTAGTTATAGGGCCCTTTCATCCTCGGCCGTGACTTTCCACCACATGTTTGTGTCGTGATACTGGCACAGCCGTTAGGCGTGCGACGATCAATCCAAAGGTCGCGGGTTCAAATTATGCCGGTTCGTACCAATGAGTTTTTCAGAACTTATGTACGAAATGTCATTTGATATTTACCAATCGCTTTTCGATAAATGACTAATCACAATAAGGCCTAGTTTACCGTCTGGGTTGTAAGGTCAGATGGCAGTCGCTTTTGTAAAACTAGCGCCTGCGCCAAATCTTGGGGTTAGTTGTCAAAGCGCACCCCAGGATTCCTAAGCCGTGGCATAAGCTGGGAAAGATAGGAAGAAGAAGATTGTGTCGTCACGACACTGAGGGAACAAAGTGTATAGAGTTGTATGCAGATGATTTTATTCTTATCGTGATCGTTTCCCATACAAAAAGTCTCGTATTGTGCAAATCCACAACCGATAAATAAAATGGTCATATAGCTATGCGAATATCGCATCGCATTTTATCTAAAGTACAGGTTCAGGCTTTTTGAGACTTACCAAATCAACCATAACATGACCTGCGAATTAGTGATAGACGACCTAAGATGTTTTGTGACATAAATTAAATATTTGACGCAAATATGTCATCAAGACAAGAATAATAATTTATAATTTACATGACATTCACTTGTATTTGTAATATTTAATCGTGTTTTTAGAATATTAGTATTAATCAGACTTAAATTAATTATTGTTATAGATAGATATTTAATTTATTAACACAGACATTGACGTGAAATGTAAGTTGTTTTAGTAAGATGGTAATAAAAAGAATAAACATGCTTAATAAAGAACTCAATTTCTTAGTCTTTACTGGCTGCATCTCTTCATCTCTGTAATTTTTAATATAAACTTATTCTGGTCCTGAGCTAATATGATCCCAAATTGACCTACAGTCCAACCGTTCACCTATCCAGCTAAGAGCGTTTCTTACAAGTGTACGTCTTCCTTTTGGACCTAGTTGTATAGTCTGGAAGGGCCTGATTTCGAACACGATCATCATAATATTAGTGTACGGTGGCAAGCGTCTGAACGTCTGGCGGCGGGAACACCTTTCAATGGATTTGAGCAGCTTGCACTATGTGACGAGTGAGCAGCGGAGCCAGCGTCTATGTGCGTGCGTGCGCTGTCATACATTTGCTTGTGTTGGATATGAACGCCACACGCCGTCTACGCGCCTCGTTCGAGCGGCCACTCAGTACCGGTATCATGAGTTGCTGTAGTTTACAATTGCTAGGGACTGCGTTTTCGTATACTTTCAAATCCCGCAGGCGTTATTGACTCGCTACTTAACATTTATGGTAAGGACAAAGGTCGTAAATTATACATTACTCAAAAAACTCAGATTTGTTTGTATTAAATGGTAGACGCTGGGCCAAACTCGTCGCCCCGTCTGATTGTCGCTCACGCGTTTCAATTTCCTTTGTTTTGTTTCAGGTAATAAGGCACCCGACAAGATGGAAAACATAACGGCATACAGAAGCCTCTTAGGGGATTTAAAGAAGAGCTCATGTAAGTTTCTACAAATGTTTACTTGCTTACATGTCATCCCTGATACTCTGCAACATCCGCGGGTCACTAATGTCATTAATGAAGTCAGAGTAGACCAAAAGTAAAATGTCGAAAATAGCATCTTCAATTTCATTGAAAATTGTAGAACTTGTACAGGAACTGATTAGGGAATAGGTAGTAGGAAAAAATATTCGGCTGATTTTTTTTTGTACGAACAAACAAACACGATGCTGATAACTCCGTTATATGGATCACTAGCATTTTTGTTACCACCTGTAGAAGTGAGACGAACATCTTTCTATCGGCTCCTATCAATGAGTTTACCGGAACTCATGTTCGGAATACAGTTTGGTATCTAGTTACTTTCTAGTAGAAAACATCATGAGTAAACGTGCAAATATCTAAGAAGAAATTCAAAGGTGTAAGTGAAATCTCTACACTTCCTTTACACCTTTAAACCTTTTTGCACTTGAAATCAGAATTTTTTGGATATAGGGATATAGACTGTAACGAAACAAGTAACGAGAATAAGTTTTATTGAAATTGGGAAAAAGCAAGAGGGCTTAAAAACCCAACCATTTTCCAAAATGGATAGTTAAGGTTTAGAAGTCGAAGGCCGACGCTCCAGGGCTGGTATCACGAAAATCGAACGATTGCGGATTTGTATCTCCATCTCTGTCACACTTGCATATGGGAGTGACAAAGAAGGTTTTCCATCAATTGCAATTTTCGAAGTTCGCGGTAGGCGTGCTGGGGTGGAATACCGATAAGGTAAAAAAACCCCATTTACTGTGGTCCCACAATTCCAAGACACAGTCCTTACCATGTCAGAGAGTATTGGGATCCTGGGTGTTGACATTTCCAGTGACGTCCAATTCCGTAGCTACCTGGAAGGGAAGGCCAAGCTGGCATCCAAAAAGCTCGGTGTGCTCAATAGAGCTAAGCAATACTTCTCTCCGGGGCAAAGACTGTTATTATACAAGTCCCAAGTCAGGCCCCATATGGAGTATTGCTGCCATCTTTGGGCGGGAGCACCTGGATACCAGCTGGGCCCCTTTGACTCGATCCAAAGACGTGCTGTCCGAATTGTCAACGATCCCAAACTCACGAGCGATATCGAACCCTTAAGTCTAAGGAGAGACTTCGCCTCCTTATGTGTATTCTATCGCTTGTACAATGGATTGTGCTCTGAGGAATTGTTTGATATGATGCCAACGGCTGCATTCTACCACCGCACCGCTCGCCGTCGGCAGGGTGTTCACCCGCATACCCTGGAGCCTAAATGGTCTCGTACCGTGCGGTTTATGAGGAACTTCCTCCCGCGGACGCTCCGGCTGTGGAATGAGCTCCCTGCCACTGTTTTCCCAAAGGACTACAATATGGGGTTCTTCAAAAAAGGAGTGTTAAAGTTTTTAAAGGGTCGGCAACGCGCATGTAACACCCCTGGAGTTGCAGGCGTCCATAGGCTACGGTGACCGCTTACCATCAGGCGGGCCGTATGCTTGTTTGTCACCGTCGTAGTATTAAAAAAAAAAAAAGGTGGGCTGACACCATGAAGAAAGCTTGTGGTTCCACGCAGAGGGCAGTCCATATGACTCTCGACTTCGCCTAGTGTAGGGAGATCACTGTTAGTCACGATCCTCTCCATGAGGGAGCGACCGAGAAGGTAAGAGAGAGTTTAGTTCTATCCAGTCTCAAACCAAGCTATTCTTATTTCAGACCCAGAAATAGATGAGCTCCCGTTAATGGACGGGCCAGGCTCAGTGCTCATGATACTGATCGCCTACCTAGCGTTCGTGCTGCAGATCGGACCTTCGTATATGAGGAAGAGGCAGCCCTTTAAGCTTACCACTACTCTGATAGTGTATAATGTGGTTCAAGTTGTCATATCAGCGTATCTAGTTGACAGGGTAAGTGTTTCAAAGTTTGTTTGGGATTGCTTGAATGAAACGTTATATGAGCTTTTTTAGTTAAAGGTAAGTACCGCTTTGTTAGCCGCTACGGTGCTAATGCCATAATAAATCATTTAGAAATGATTATTATCAACAAGTGACCCATTGGTACCTTTTTTTCTCAAAAATTTTAAACAATACATCAAGTTACAGATGACAATTAAGTTTCATTATAACTAATATGTATACCTATAGATCATAAAGACCGAGTTCAGAGCAAAGTTCGACCGTATATTTCGCGGGGTCTTTTCACAATTTAAACATAGGTTTAAAAAAAAGGAATACCTTTAACTAATAAAGAAGATCGGCTCAATATGGATGAAGACTAGGTTGAAAAATTAATGTTCTATTTAGTCCTCGAGTTAGATTATCCAAATAATTAGACATGTATTTTTTACTTTTTCAAGATAACTTAAATTTACGAAGATGAAGAGCATCAAAGTTCCGGGGTGGGGGCTGGTAACGTCACTATTAGGTATGAATTGTACCTAATTGTGACGTCACGTGAAACTTGAATGTACTGTATTTCCGTCATTTTTCTTTTGGTGCGTTAAAGAAAAAATACGTGTCCAATATTTTTTAATAATCTAACAGACGGACTAATAAGATTTTTTGGCGTCTAGCCTATTAAACCCCTAGTAGCCTCCCTAAGCGTGGAACCCACGATTCCTGGGCTAGTACCACAAAAATCGAACGATTGCGGGTTTGTATGTCCATCTCTGTCACACTTGCATATTGGAGTGACAAAGAGGTTTTTCCGACAATACCAATTTTCGATGTTCGTGGTAGGCGTGCTTATTTATTTACCTCTTGTCTCTGTATAATCCGGATCCGTGCGTAGGAATTTAAATCTATTGTTGTAAATGGGAAGGTCACTTATTTAATCATCAAATTTTAGAGAATGTATTTTCATGGACTAAGATATTTTTACGTGCTCTGAAAAATAAATCTATCGATGAAAAAACAACAATGATTATGAATTACTACCAAATAATATGAAGTTTTTTTATTTGTTTTTTTGGCACTCACAATGGATCAACATTTATGTCATTTCTACTGTAATCATATGTCAATTTAAATAAAAATCCATGACGAAGTACTCTTCAATAAAAAAAATACAAATACAACGTGTAACAAAAAAATACTGTTGAATCTTTTAAGGGCGTTAGCAGTTAGTATTCTGATTAGAAAAAAAATTAAAAAAAAAACAGACGACATGTCATATCTCTGAATTAGCAAAAGGGTTGGGAGAGAAGTCAACACGAAAAACATAAATGAACCGACATTTGAATTCTGAACGGGAATAAAAAATATTCGAAGACGATGTCCGGTTAAAAATACTCTGTCATTATACTGTGATAGTATGTTACCATGTCATTGTCGCTTGTGTCAATACTTATCTTATTGGGTCAGAATACATGTTTATAGTAAAACAATGGGAAGCCGATTGATTATGGAAACGACTCTATTGTCTAACGAAGATTAAAGTATGTATACCGTATGTTAACTGTCATTGTCACTGACAATGGCCTTAACTTCCAATCAACACATACGATTATTAATAAAGAGGTATTTTTTATAAAAAAATCTTGCGGTCGAGCGTTGGTGACCCAGCGGTATGACGCGAGACATTCAATCCGAAGGTCTCGGGTTCGAATCCTGCCGGCTCGTACCAGTGAGTTTTTCGGAACTTATGTACGAAGTATCATTTGATATTTTCCAATCGCTTATCAGTGAAGGAAAACATCGCGAGGAAACCGGACTAATCCCGATAAGGCCTGGTTTACCCCCTGGTTTGGAAGGTCAGATGGCAGTCGCTTTAGTAAATAGCGCCTACGTCAAATCTTGGGATTAGTTGCCAAAGCGGACCTCCCTGACAACGGGCTCCCTGAACCGTGGCATAAGCCGGGAAAAACGCTAGGAAGAAGGATATTAATTAATGTATTATTTATTTATTTATTTATTAAAGACGCCCTCTGCTGGACAAATGCCTCCTATGAGACATAGGAAGTCTGTGATAAGAAAGTAACCCCATTGAGTTCTGGGATTGTTAGATATGCTCTGTTAATAAAATCAATCAACCATTTCTCGTCCCTAGTTGCCACGGCTACAGTCTCTTGGGTCACTTTTAAAATCAAGGTTTTATGGCATTTAAATTGAGAAAACATGATTTTTTTGGTAGTTATATTCGCTTTCCATGTTGGGCTATCTACCAAGCATGTCTACAAAACATACTACGTTTCTTCTAACAAACTGTGTTGCATTTGTCCCCTGACTGACGGAATGGAATAACAGCAAGAATAATATATCGTTAACCCAGTAGAAATATAATATATAAAAAAAAAAAATTTAAATATCTTAAAGAAACTAACTCTAAAATTATATCCTTAGAATAAAATCCAGCTAAAAAGGGAATCCCACATAAAGCTATATTAGAAATATTTAAACATAAAGAAGTAAAAGGCAAATAATAACTAATCCCCCCCATATAACGAATATCTTGAATATTATTTATTATATGAATTACAACCCCCGCACATATAAATAATAAAGCTTTAAATATAGCATGAGTTAGTAAGTGAAAAAAAGCTAATTCTGGTAAACCCATTCTTATAATTCTTATTATTAAACCTAATTGTCTTAAAGTTGATAATGCAATAATTTTTTTTAAATCAAATTCATAATTAGCCGTAATCCCAGCTATAAATATTGTTAATCCAGATAATAATAACAAAATGTTTAACATAAATAAATCTAACAATAAATTATTAAACCGAATTAATAAATAAATCCCAGCTGTAACTAATGTTGAAGAATGAAGTTTATTCTCCTAATAAAATAACAACAAGAAGTAATTGATTCTCCCGATAAAATAAAGATTAGTGCCAAACGTGAACTCACGACCCCATTATTTCAGCAACCCGTAAACCGATTAGGCGCATATTCGAACCTAAAATTTCTATTTATCTCATCTAAGTACCTCCCAATTTCCATAAAGATCCGATCAACGATTCTCGAGTTATCGTCTAAAAATCAACAAGTACCAAGGTTCCAAGTTTGACAAACATATAAATATTCAAATATCATATCGACTCTCTGAGAACTTCACTTACATCGTGCATCTCGTTTAACTACCGAAAGACAATGTCAGAGACAAAGCTTGTATAGGATATGATATGTTTGACAAAAATGCAAAATAGTTGATGTGTACAGTCACGTCTATAAATATCTTTACACTTCGGAACTTATTACAGGGGAAGAAGGATCAAAATTGAATACAGATGCATATATATTTTTGAGGCCGACCGTACACCCAGAGATTTTTCTAGAACGAACGACCTGTTGTGTTTGACAAAACAAAAACATCGACAACCCTGTTATCGATAAGAAACACTTTAACGTCTTAGAAGTAATACAAAACCAAATATAGGTATTAGGGTGCGTCAGAAAGTAAATAAAAATAACAACATTGTCAATTTATTTATATTTTACATACTTCAGAAATAATATGGAGAATTATCGTAACTTTCTTCAATTGGTTGAATTTATTATCCCATTTGTCACTCCATAGAGTTCGATTATGCTAAGTTTCCTAAACTTTTGATAGCAAAGACTGAAAGTAACTAAACGTCAGAACTTCATATGAATTTTACGTTTAAAGAAGAAAGAACGTGGTTTGATTCTAACACACACACCGTAATTGTCTTTCAAATCGACGCAGAATGTCACAAAATCGTTGAAGTGGTATGTACTTATCGATAACAGGATTGTCGATGTTTTTATTATGGCAAGCACTAAACAAAATGTTGTTCCTGCTAGAAAAAATATCTAGGTGTATTGATGTGTGATATTGGAGAAAATGGTTAAATTTGAAGGAAATACATTATTACTAGTTTCGTGAATAACAATCAATATTGTCAAACTAGTATTACCACTTATAATTAATTACCCATTGAGTATTACAAATGGTATATTGTTGTACATAATGTTTGAAGTTTTATTTATGCAACTAGAATTATTGCATTGTAACCGTTTTGTTTTACGATGAATAAAATGTATTGCTATTGTTTTTCATCAATAACTGTCGCTGTATTATAACTTAGCACCTCGTAAATAATAATTTGTTTTCGTTATGTTATAATTATATGTAGGTAATATTAAATTATGAGAGTCGATCAATATATTTACCGTATATTTGTATGACTACTAAATTGTCTTTGTTGTTTTTATATATTTTGCACGTTGACATTTATAGAGGCATTAAAGATAATCATGACCTATATTTTTTTTTTATATAAATGATTGATTTTTCATAATAAAATATAGATGCCCTCAGTAAATAAATCAATTCTTTTCGTATACTTTGTCATTTTTTCTTTCGAGCACTCTGGCTTCAATCGATAAACAGCTGCCAGATGCCCAGATCTAGTGCTAAAGATAGTACTTATAGCAAACCCTTTGGACTCTCCGGATTGTTTACAAAAATCTAGGACTAATCTATTCCATGCATACAACAATACAATACAGCAACTCTGTATTGCACCTAAAAACAACAAAAATAACACACACGGGTCAGATTACATTACAACTTTACATATTACTGATTATTTGATTAGATTACAACTTTGCATATATCTCTTATTAAATTTACTTGTTTCTAAAAAACACCAATAAAAAAATTATCAACGTCATTTTATATCCGACAGACGTTTACTATTGGCATAGGACTTTAAAATTTCGCCCACACCGCGCTCAAAAAACGTTGACGCTGAGCGTACACTTCTGAACTTCATTTGAATCTTAATTTTATTTTTCTTTAGTTTTTCAGAAACCTTCTTGAATTTGGCGTGATCCCGAAGCAATGCCACATGAGGAACGATGATCTCCGAAGACAGGTAAGCATTTTCTCACCATATATTTTGCCTATTAGGTTATGTGTTTATAATATGATTATAAAGCTAAAATACAAGAGCGGGCCCGCTGGGACGGTGGTCAGGGCCGCAGAGATAGGTACCGGCGAACTATGAGTATGCGCGCCAAGTCCAGAATTACCGTCTTCTGCGTCTGACTCTTGATTCAACCGCAACTTCATAGCGAGATTAGCGAGAGCCTCTCAAGGTGTTGGTCGAGGCTTTAAGAATTGAAGACCGTTCGCTGAAACAGCTATTGGTGAGATACCACGTGAGCCAAGTCTAGGTGTTTGCTGGACTTGTCCTTCCCGGCTTTGACGAGATTCTTGTCATGGGAGATAATTCAATTCAATTCAATTATCTAATTTGAATTCATGTAGATCCATAATTGTTAGTGGTTTCAACAACTCTTATAAATAAATAAATAAATGTTATAGGACATTTTTACACAAATTGACTAAGTCCCGCAGTAAGCTCAAGAAGGCTTGTGTTACGGGTACTCAGGCAATGATATATATTATTATACAAATACATAAATACATAGAAAATATCCATGACTCAGGAACAAGTGTCTGTGTTCATCACACAAATAATTGCTCATACCGGGATTCGAACCCAGGACCATTGGCTTAGCAGGCCGGGTCACTATCAACTACGCCAACCGGTTGTCATGGTGAGATTCATTAAATTGCGTCCTAAACACCGCTGTTCCGTGATGGGAAAGACATACAAAGAAATAATATTCGTACACGCCGGTCAAATTATATTTCACACAAATGATATTTCGAGAAAGCAATTCAAGATCACAAAACAACAATTAAACATAAGTAACCGTATTCCTACTCTCGACTTAATGAATTCAGTATAAATGAATACTACGTGACTTGACATAATTTCAATTGTGCCACATTGAATCGTCTAAATTATTGCAATTTTAATAAACCTGTTCTGGTATATTAAAATGTCATTAATATTTGGGTTATCATTAATACGGTCGCGGAAGCGGCGATTTTGTGATAATGATAATCGTTTTAGCGCCAGTCGCATTTTTGTTTCGAAATAATTGCTTTTGAGGTCGTTAAGTATCACCTGGATGACCGATTCAAACTTGGAAGACATAAATGACATAATAAATCGAATCACGCGCATTCTAAGTCATGATAAGAGCCAGCGGCAGGGATAATTTTCATATGTAGTCTAACCCCACGTATACAGGCTGTAACAAAAATGCTGATGATCCGTTTAAACGGATCATGATAATGGCGTAATCAGTTTCATGGACTGATGACGAAAAAAATAGAAAAAATAATGATTTTGTATGTATTTTTATGTCCCAATAAGACATAAAAAAACTATTTTTCACTGAAATTAAACACTTTAGAACGGATTAATCGCGTTTATTAACACCATGATCCTACGTTTCGAGCCCTTTACAGCACTCGTTTTCACAGGGTTAAGATGATGACTGAGAGAATGCGAATTCTCCCCGTCAATCAAAAAAGTAACCACGTCACGTATATTCACGTCAAATATTTTTTTCCTGATCAGTTCACGATACTGATTACACCTTTGAACGGATAACTTTTTTTACACACTGTATAATGTTTTAGCGAAATTCTTAGATACTAAAATAAATTAGGTAAGTACCTATTAATTTCTCAGTTCAGTAAAAAAAAAGAAAAAAGACGGAAGAATCAGAATCAGAATTTCGATTATTAAACTGAAATTGATAGGTAATTTATACGGGTCACGTTTCACGGTCATGTTTGTTACACACTGTATAATGTTTTATCAAAATTCTTAGATCCCGAAGTAAATTACACATTAATTTCTCAGTGTAATACAATAAAAAAATCTCCGTTTTTTACAATAAGTAAACAAAATAACAAAAAATATATTTTAGTTACGAATATGTCATTAACGATTGTACTCGTAAGATGATATCAAAAATAATAATATTTAAAATAACAATTACAGTTGAGTTAATTAATACGTGTACACTTTTTCATCTTATTACCATCGACATAGAAATAAATAGACAGATATCGCCAAACAAAAGTTGTTGTAAAATGTGTTCCACTTTTTTTACTCTACATTTTTCATTTCGAAATTTTTAATAAACTTTTTTTTTTTCAGATAATCACCGGCATCTGGATGTACTTCATGGCCAAAATCACTGAGCTGGCCGACACTGTCTTCTTCGTTCTCCGGAAGAAGGACAACCAAGTGACGTTCCTCCATCTGTACCACCACGCCAGCATGGTGCTGGCGACCTGGGCCGTGGTCAAATATTGGCCCACGTACGCGTTGATATTCGCCGGGTTCTTCAACTCGCTGGTCCATGTGGTCATGTACACTTACTATGGTTTGGCGGGACTGGGGCCGAGTGTTACCAAATATTTAACCTGGAAGAAATACTTGACTACGTTGCAGTTGGTACGTATTTTTTAGGGGCGATTTTCTTTTTTTTATACAATGTGGTATTTGGGTCAAACACAAAACGATGTTCAGAGTATTTCCGGTGGACTATTTAAAAAATACGGGCTATAAAGCTTGATTTTCTTATTTAAGCCTTATCTACATTAGGGGGTACTCCTTTTCTATTGCATTGTATGATAAAAATCATTACTACATGTACACAAGCTGTTAACTACTGACCACAGGAAAGAAAAAGTGCGTGTTCAGCTGAACTGTAGAGCCAATCTTTCCTGTAGCCATTAGTTAACAGCTTGTGTACATGTAGTCTTGATTTTTATCATACAATTCAATAGAAAAGGAGTCATTTGGATAAGGGATCAATAAGAAAATCAACCTTCATAGCCCTTAACTTTTGAAAAGTCCACAGAAAGGTTCTGAACATCGTTTTATGTTTGACCATTTCCTCCTACTTATATATATATAGTCCATTACTGCACAGGCCGTGTAGTAAGGGATTGCTGGACGAGTTCCGTGTAGAAAACGAGTCCTGCAATCTCTGTTCCGGCCGATGATCGCATAGTACTTTTGTCAAACAATATGAGGAAATATTCAAATTAAAATAACTACTAGGTAAATAACAGTTTACTAAGAAAATATTTTTTAGCTTAATTACCGCCATTTTTTTACACATGACATTTGAACGAGCTATTCAAACACCATGTTCAACCGCACATAAATATAGAACAATAGACTTTTTTTCGGAGGTTAGTTTTCAAAGTCTTAGGGCCACTTGCACCCGGGGTTAGTCACATAACCCGGAGTTAAGCGAATTTATATGGGATTTGTCCGCTTAACTCCGAGTTAGCGGCTAACCCTGACTGGTGAAAGTGGGCCTTACGCGATTAAGCCCTGTTTTAATAAATGTATAATGTTTGAAAATCGTGAAGTTAGAACCTTCTGTACCTACATCTTATATGAGTATACTTTTTTTCATTCTCAGGTCCAATTCGTGTCAGTCATCGCCCAATACTTCGTGGCCGTCACCGTGTCCGACTGTCCCCAACAGAAGGCGTTCAACACATACATCATCTGCAACACCTCCTTCTTCCTGCTGCTGTTCTTCAACTTTTACAAGAAAGCTTACTCGAAGAAGAAGGAGTAAGAACAATAATTAAGCACATTAAATTATTTTTCTAGACTTATACTTTATATTTGCGTTTTAACTTCAAAAGCCTTCCTGTCTCTAGTCTATTAGAGCGTTTTACAAAAAAAAAAAATAAGTCTGCACTTGCTTAGGCTCATTCGAATCAGAGTCACGAGCAGATAATATTGATTTTTATGAAAAAAATCCCAAAAATTTCTTTTCAATTAGAAAATTGAAATAATATCATGGAATTACGTAGGTTAGTAATGGAAACTAGAATTTTGTATATATATATTTTTTATTTACTTTCAACACTTACAGCTATCTTATCTTATCTATCAGATTTCTTTTTTTGGAGAACGCTCATTATTTAAAATAAGTTAAAACAAGCATAGGCGGCATAAAATTCAATTTTATGTTTTTTGTTTAAGAAAAATGGCGTAAAAGTAGTGTTTGCAACCTTGCATGTGTAACTGTTACAACTAATAATTAAATCTGACATTAATCGTCTGACAATAGCCAAGTTAGCGCACACTCTATTTGTATCGGAGTAAAAGACATTGCACTATCACCGGCCGCCCTGGTCTTAGAAGGAAAAACCAGAATACTACCAAAATAAAAATCGTGGACTGTTTGTGAAATGTAACGCGTTGGCGATCTAGATAGATTGATTTAGATACACCCCACGTCACTCCACGTTTTACGTTGTGTCAAACTCAGCCTATTTAAATAGGCCCCAACGTGATGGTCAGGATGGCGGGTGTACATCAAGAGATAGAGCTGCGGTATACGGCAGGAGTTAGTGCTAGCAATGTGCCGAATGTGCGCCAAAATTTGAGCAATGTGCTCTTTAAACTCCAGGGATATTAAAGAAATTAATGACGCTTGCCATTCTGACGCCAGATTGGCGGGTGCATTTCCAGTTCTAGCTAATGGCTGCGTACCCAAGGCTGAAAGTACTGCCTAAGGTTAGTGCTCGCAATGTCCTTCCACATGTATAAGGTACAAACAAATTCAGAGAGTCGTTAAAGAGTAATATGGAATTGAATAAATATATATATAAACGCCTGCTTATTTGGAATGGCAACATCACATATTTATTGCAGGCAGCCACAAAACATGCAGGCGCTTTGGTACAAAACCAGCCAAGTGCGAGTCAGACTCGCCCACCGAGGGTTCCGCACTAAAATGCCCCCCCCCCCCCCATTTATAACCTTAGGTGTTACCTATTTTCAAGTACACTTGAAAATACTGGTGGCAAGGAACTCTCAGTGTGCGGCAATTGTACAATATTCGGATTTTTGCCGTACTGTATTGTGCTACAATACAAGCTCTTGCTTTTTGCCAATTTTCGTGATTCTAGGTGAACGAGAATTACCCTATATATTTTCATTCCCATTGCTAATGTATGGGAAATGCGACATAAACGGCCATAACTTTGGATTGCGTTTAAGTACAGGTTTAGTTATTTTCACAGCTTCAAGGGACAGCAGACTTGTGTGCCTATTCGCGTTCCCGTGATAAAGGGTCTTGACAGACGGACAGACAGACGGACGGACAGACCACAACAAAGTGATCCTATAAGGGTTTCGTTTTCCTTTTTAAGGTGAGGGACCCTAAAAAATAAGATGAAATCATAATAATCATAAAGATGTTTTCTGTGTGTTTAAGTATTTATATGTATCTTTCTATTATGTATATAGTTGCCCAGTACCTACTCACAAGTCCCACAAAACAAGCCTTATTGAGCTTACCGTGGGACTAGGTCGATTTGTGTAAGATTGTCCCATAATATTTTTTTTTATTTTTTTTATCAAAAAACAGAATTGTTTAACGATGAATTTAAGAACATTCCTTGCAATTATTTTTATCGACTCTATTTCGTAAATTTATAATCGGCTCCGTCTACGACCTTTAAAATATGATGAATATTGTTCTTTTTGCAGTATAAAAATAAACAGTTTTCCTAAAAAAACTGTTTAAAAACATGAATTAGGTTAGCCACTTAACAATAGAACGAAGGTCACGAAAATAAAATCAAAACAGTTCTCATAACATTTTAATACCGAACATCATTTCAAACATTAAGTTTCGTACATGGGTATTCAAATTTCGAGTGCCATCCATAGGTATAATTAAAACAAATAAATAATTTAAACAAAACACAAACGCTTCACATAATATCCCAACGTTTTGTATTGAATATCTAATTGACATTATTAACAGAATAAAATTTTAGAAATATTTTTGAGACGTCCCTACGTCTTTTACATATAGAAACAGCCTTTAGGCGGTTCAAATAGGAAGACAGCTTAAAATGATTATATCAATACCTAATTTAAATTGGTAGCATTTAGCATTCTTTTTTAAACTGTAACCGGGCTTTTTTTGTCCTTTTTGGACTTTTTTTTTCTCCCACGAGGATCGAAAAAGCTAAATGAGTAAAACTCACATATATAAAAAAAATATTAAAAAAAAAGTTGGGCTACAAAAAAAAAAGAAACGCCCAACCTCGTACAGTCGCCATCAGATATCGGAACTGCTGAGGTACTCACAAATATCTGAACATGCATTATAACGCTTTGGCAATAGAGGCGTGTTCGGATATTTGTGAGGACTATTTGTGAGTGCGTCAAGATCATTTTGAACACCCACCCGGACAGCTACTTCTGTTGCTGACTGTACTACCTCGTTAGGTCAATTTTCAACCCCACTCACTCTTACAATGCATAAAATTATTTTTATTGGAGCTTCACGATATTCAGAAATATGTACCTATATTATTCGATTGTCTATTAGTGGTTTAGCGTTGTCATCTTGTATCTATTTATATAAGCTCAACGTAGCTAATTTCGTCATAGGGATTATTCCGTCTAATGGCTTTATTATTAACGCAGGCGAACATTAGACACAAAAATAGCCATATGGACCTTAGATGTTGTTTTCAACTGTTATTATATTTAGGTTAAAAAGCAAAATAAAGAGATGACTAAAACCAGCCAACTTATAATTTCTGAAATGTAGCGATTTCCTACTGAACACCTTATTCCTATGGGCAGAGAGTCCTGTATCCCGCTTTGGAAGATTTTAATTTGTATACATTCGTATATTCAAAATTCTATCTACAATTCCTTACATAATCTTAAACAATTATAGGTTACAGAAGAATTGCCTGTATATAACTACCAAGTATCCGCTTGCACGCAGGCGTATCCCATCGATAGCGACAAGATAAAGCATGTCTTCTGACACCACGTGACAAATCGACATCTCTATCCTTAGTTATAGACGTGATAAAAGTACAAGAATACGGCTGCAGTACCTTTACTATTATTTTGCGCGATTGTATTTACTCGCGTCAGTGTAAATTTTACTGGTCTTTCATCTTGCTCACACCTGGCACCTGCTTATCCTTACCTGCTGAGTTGACGCAGACGCTAGTCTTTGAAGCCATCGACCAATTATAGTGTAAGTCATTCGCTAACGTAACGTGGCAATTGCGTTTGCGTTAAGTGTTATGTTAGCGAATGGTTGACAATAGCGACTCGGGTTGCAATTGGTTGGCTTTAGCAGTTTCGCGGTCAATTTATAAAACGAGATACAGACCAACCACGCTTAGACTCTTAGTCACACGAGATAACAGCAATATGACATCTAGATATAGATAAAATCAGTAGAAGAAGAGATTTTTAAAATTAACTGAATTATAAAGACTAAAATAAAGATTTTGGTAGAAAAAACAAGTAAACATTTTTGTTTTTAAGTTTCTCGAAACAGTTAAACTTGTCGTCATTGCCAAGTGTGCTAAGTCTGTCAAAACATAGCGTGGTCGGACATTATCAATTATGTTAAACTCGTTTTATTTTGTTTCCTACTATTGCATTTAATTCGTATAATACTAATGGTGAACACGTGTTGAATTACTGAATCAAAAAGAAATTGTAACATCGGCACAAACATAATAAATATGTAAGAACTTTTTTATATATTTGTGTCGTTGATCCACTTTTAATGATTTTATGTACCTACGAGTATGTTTTGATCACAGTGTTGAGGCCCAATGTGACTCAAGACATTTTTAATTAAAAAACTCTACCTAATTTCATATTGAGGCCGTATTTTACATGTTAATAATGAAAAAAAGAAATATACAATTAATATTACATGTTAAATAAGTACATTGAGCATGCTTATTTAATTAAAACATTCTAATCTATACTTACAATGCCTTTATGTACAATGTAAAAAGGGTGCTTTATATAATTGTAAGCAGTTGAACTTATTTACAAAACTACATGGCGTATATTTTTTTTAGCTTTTCATTGGTTTAAGCAATATTTAATTAATATTGGCAATTAATATTCTGCACATTAATCTAATCCGTAGATTAAAGCATTTATTAAAAATAATTTATTCATGATTTTGATGCTATATAAAACGGACAAAAAAATCGATTAGGTCAATGTGGCAAATTCGGTCATAGGGACTAATCCGCCGTCTAATGCTCGCCTGCGTTGAGTCTAAGCACCAGTACGTAGCTGCCGATTCAGTCGATAAGCAGCAGGCTACCCAGTTCATCGACTGAGCTTGAGCGGCGTACTACTGTGCTTAGATTCAACGCAGGCAGGCATCAGACGGAATAATCCCTATGACGGAATTATCCACATTTACCTTTCAATTTAAATTACAAAATGAATGCTAAATTACAAAACACTTAACAAAATAAAGATTTAAAAAAAATCTACTCTTGCAGCGGAACTAATTTATCTCACTTAACTTTTTTATCACTTATCTTTATCCCATTCGTCCCGTTCCCGATTTTCTTACTGACGCCGTTCTTGACAAGGTTTTTGTCTTTCGCGTCTGGTTTCTTGTATGCTTTGTCGTAGAAGTCCCAGAAGAGATAGTAGAAGAAGATGGAGTTAGGGAGAGTAAAGACGACGGACCAGCGGGGGTAGCCGCAGTCATAGAAGAGGAGTTGAGAGGAATGGAGGAACGCTATGCAGAACTGGACCTGTGGAAAAGATGATTTTTAAATAGGTAATAATCGAACTCCCCCATTTTCATCTTTTAAGTTCAATTTTCAAAATAATGGGTGTAAGCAGGGATCGAAAATTCGGATGATTTTATACCTCTACGCTCAGCAAGTATGGAGTCGGCTTATTAAAAATATAATTTAATTATTTTAAGTTCTGGGCTACCGGGATTGTAGTTCAGTTTTTAAAAATAAAATGGCTCTGTCTGCGAGACATCTTGGCCATCTTGAGTATCAACTGGAGGTCCCTCCGGCATTGTATAAAACATCAGGGAGACAGGGAGATAGTGACGACTGACAAAATATTTAGGTTATGTTTATTTTCAGCAATTTCGTTAACACCTACACGTTGGTAAACATTTTTAACAACAAACAGGATGTAACTAAAAGAGTGGTGAATCGTTTAAGAGCGTAACTAGAACTCTTTTCAAAAGTAAAAACATTTTTTGGTAAACTACATTGTGATCAAATTACATTGAGTCCGCCTCTATTCAAAACCAACACGGTGTAGGTGAGCATTTTCAGAAAAGAGTGCACCATTTTAATGAAAACAGGTCCTCGATTTTCCATATAGAAAAAAATTGACAGTTTTGTAACGGCCCATACAAAATGTACGAAAAAATGCGTTACGAAACTGACCGAAAAAAACGGGACACTCTTTTTCTTTTTTTAAATCAATAGTACCTACTCGTGATTCTGGTCATAAAAAACCCAAAACTTCCTATATAAAAAAAAGGAAACGGAACCCTATTTTTGAAAATGCCCAGGTATGAGGTCGAAGTTTAGGTAAGTATAAAAGTATTCGAATTTCCGATCCCTGGCGATGATAATACTAACCATCTGTAGGGTAGTTATGTAGGGTTTCCACCAGCACAGCCGCTGGTACTTGGGCCCCATGGCGGCCAGCATGTAGTACGAGTACATGATGATGTGGACGAACGAGTTGATCACGCCGATCAGCGTGCCGTGGCCGCCAGGATAATATCTGGAATTTTCATGTTAATTGTTAACTGAGCCATAGCACTCATTCCTGGCGAGGTATACAAGGGACCAAAGTTGTTGATTGACTCTCGGGCTTATATTGAGACCCGAGCAAGCGAAAGATTCCAAACTTTTCAATAACTGGAATCTTGAGCTTTACAAGAGTTGAATAAACTTTGCTGCCGAGTGTAATACAACATTTTTCCCCTCATTATCGTGAGGAAAATAAAGACTACATACGATTACACATCGTATCCACATGTAAGTTATCTTGAATATTCCAAATTCAATTTAAAAATTTGTTAGGGTCACTTGCACCACCGAAAATGGAGGTGGTTAACCCTGAGGTTAACCCACCATTTTATATTGAATTTGACAGTTGACAGCCCACTAACCTTGAGTTAAGCAGGTGGTGCAAGTGGCCCTTAGAGTACGCTCCTGGTACTTAGATATTGCAAACAGCTTAACAAGTGCGGGATAAGACTTGACCAATTTAAGGTGTGACCTCCGATGGCGCATATTTACGATGGCCATATAGGACTCACTTATGGACTGGACTGGTGGTAAGTGATAGAAATTAGAGAAAGGTCAAATGACTACATTATTTTTCCTTATAGTGGATTAAATGCATTTTTTACCCTAGTTTTAAAGGATAAAACAGCGTTTTCCGAGCTAGTGAGGGGAAAAATATATTGATGACGCCGAAAGTTCAATAAGAAAATCAATCTTCATAGCCCTTAACTTTTGAAATGTCGACCGGAAAGGTTCCGAACATCGTTGTGTTTGACCGAAATCCGCCTTGCTTTTGTTGTTAAAAAAATATGCAATGCAACCAGGCGATGGGAGCCAACCACAGAATGTAAACTTGACCAAAAAATGGCCGAATCTTGGCATGCTGAGCCTTATCCAGATTGTTCATTTACTGCCACATTCGTGATGTATACAACGGGTTGTGTTCTGTGTAATTGTTTCACATGATGCCAACGTTCACTTTTCACCAAAGTCGTATCGCCATCGACAGGACGCTCGACCGCACACCTTGCCAACTAAATGGTCGCGTACAGGTTCAGAGGAATGGGAGCTACCGTATTGTCGCTCATCAGGCGGCACCACTCATGCGTAAGTCCTGTGTCATTATGAGAGAATTGTCAAAGTGACGTTTGAAAGGGAACATTTCAGAACTCACATTCCACTAGCGCCCATAGCGGAAAATCGACTCGCGGTCTCGGCCTTTCGCAGACGCTCCGGCTGTGGAATGAGCTGCGTGCTTTCATTCTTTCTTCAATAAAGGACTGTACACGTTTATACTGGGTCAAGTGCAGGCTTCCATAGATAACCGCTTTCCATTAGGCGGACCAAATCGTTTGCCACACACGCGGTTTAAAAAAAACCCTAATTATTTAAAAACTGGTCTTCATCTACTGTAGTTCTTATTATTGTGGTTTTAATTACGACGCAACATTGTCGTTGAATAAATTATTTAAATTGTAAAAACGACAAAGTGTGACCTATATTTAAATTACGTACTGCAAACAACTCAGTAAGTACGAATAAGTTAATAAGGTGCGGAAATACGAATGCTTATTTACGTCGGTCCTTAGGTTATCATGGGCATGGCGGTGTTATGAAGACGGTGAAGGAAGGTGATCAGTCGGACCGTATTGCGGGGCAAGAAGAACACCTTGACCAGCACCTCTGACATCTTTATCAAGTCTTAAAGGTGAACATCTTATCACTCTCAGGATATCATGGGCATGACGGTATGATGGTACATCTGGAGGAAGATGAGCCGGTCCTTACAGAGCACGAAGAACATATTGTCCAGGAGCTCTGACATCTTCGCCAGGAAGTTTAAATCGTGAATATCTTACTTAGTCGCTTCCCAGGATATCATGGGCATGACGGTGTGATGGTACATCTGGAGGAAGATGAGCCGGTCCTTACGGAGCACGAAGAACATAGTGTCTAGGAGCTCTGACGTTTTCGCCAGGAAGTTTAAATCGTGAATATCTTACTTAGTCGCTCCCCAGGATATCATGGGCATGACGGTATGATGGTACATGTGGAGGAAGGTGATCTGCCGTTCCTTCTTGCGGAGCACGAAGAACACCGTGTCCAGCAGCTCTGACATCTTAGCCAGGAAGTACACGTAGACTCCTCTAGCCACCTGAAACGTTTAGCAGAACGAGTGTTGATTGCATGGTTGACTGCGTCTATTGAGGTTATGTGCTTTTGTAAAATTACCGATAATCCAACTTCCTAAGAATGTTAACAAACCGTCATATATTAAATTGCAACGGTTAACACTCACGTATTTTTATCACAATAGGCGTGACATGTGTCGTCTGCGTCGGACAGACATCGTCGGACAGACAGAGTGGTGTTATCACCTTCGCGGCTAGGACATCACTGCCCGAGTCTGGCGTAGGTACCGGGTCGCACGCGACGAAGCGGGAGCGGGGTGATTCGCGCAATCCGGCGCCGTCGTTGCGGGAGTGTGAATTGTCGGATCGTCTAACGAACCGTCATATAGATCATAATAACTTTACTTGTTATTATTGATATCTCCAAGATCAAAATCAAGATTTATCTTACGTTTTGTATATTACAATAATACGACCATATCAGTAGTGAACTTCTTCAGTGGTGTTTGATGAGGTAGTGTGAAAATATACGGAGAAACAGTGACAAAACATGTGATAGGTACCTTTTCTTTACATTATTTGTACGCTATATTGACGGCGATTTTAAGGAGAAATTTCGTAACTGAGAATATCTAACCATTCTCTTGTATTTATTTCATTTCAGTAAAAACGAATTTAGCTCAACTAACAATAGTACATTACCTAACTAGTGCAGTAAAACAAAGAAAGGCCGAGATCGCAGATGTTTGCGACCCGAGCTGCAAGCGAGGGAC
Source organism: Lathronympha strigana (assembly GCA_949128165.1). Lineage (NCBI taxonomy): Eukaryota > Metazoa > Arthropoda > Insecta > Lepidoptera > Tortricidae > Lathronympha > Lathronympha strigana. Next base: position 3,460,634 of record OX421907.1, on the reverse strand, counting down.
GTAAATATGCGATCAAGGGCTTTATTTATTACCTCACGTGTTAGGTATATCATTTTATGCCTACACTTGGACAGAAATCGGCTTTTTCCGTACGCGTAGCGTGCGGAAAAAGGCACCTTATGGCCAGGTGTGGCATAAAATTGTTTTTAGTTGATATTAATTGAAATAATTTTTAAGAAAAAAAAACCGACTTCATTTGGTTCCCGGTAAAAGTGAAATTAAGAATTTGTTTGAGTTAGCCAGTTTACTTTTCAAATATCCAATACACCGCACGTGTACGATTGAAAATTGAGGAGCTTTCTTAATGTCCTAGGGCTTCCATCATTACATTTGAAGTATAATCAAACGGAACTCCCTTGTAGACCTTTAAACAAACAAAATAACAATGTGTTAAATTGGATGACAGACTGTAAATTAACGAGCATATTCATTATGCCATCCCTGGTTATCAACATCAGGTCCACTCCAGCAAAATGATGGCCACAGTAAGAAAATGCCTAAGCTAATTATGAACACCCTCTAATCACAATTAACCTGCCGTTCAAATTTGAAGAGTTCTCTGAATTCTTCTAGAACTCCATCATCAGAATATAAATCAAATCAAAAAGATGAATGTCACAACTAGGATAATAAGTAGAGCTAGGTTTATTAACCAGTTCCACTTTGCGATCCCTGGTCTTCATCATCAGATCAAGTTCATCAAAATTTTGGCTCCGCCAAAACACTGTTTTAGTTACTTAAGGAAACCCTCAAATCAGAATGCATGTGCCGTTAAAATTTGAGGAGTTCTCTCAATCCCTCATGAAGCCCATCATCAAAATAGAACTATAATCAAATAGGACTATCTTGAAGGTATTTCTTTACAAAGAAAAGATGAATGTCTCAAATCGGATGATAGAGCTGGGAATTAACAAGCAGTTCCACTTTGCCATCCCTGGTCTTCATCATCAGGTCCACTCCACCAAATTGATGATGTTCGTAAAGAAATGCTCGAGTGTCTTAAGAAACTACCCAAATCATCATGCATGTGCCTTTCAAATTTGAGGAGTTCCCTCAGTTCCTCATGGATCCCATCATCAGAAATTGATTTTGAAAAAAACGGAACAAATCTGGAACCATCTATTTTCAGAAAAAAAAATATTTTTTAAAATCGGACTATAGTCCTGGGAATTACCAAGCAGTTCCACTTTGACATCCCTGGTCTTCATCATCAGGTCCACTCCACCAAATTGATGATGTTCGTAAAGAAATGCTCGAGTGTCTTAAGAAACTACCCAAATCATCATGCATGTGCCTTTCAAATTTGAGGAGTTCCCTCAGTTCCTCATGGATCCCATCATCAGAAATTGATTTTGAAAAAAACGGGACAATCCTGAAACCATCTATATACAGACAAAAAAATATTTTTTAAAATCGGATCATAGTCCTGAGAATTACGAAGCAGTTCCACTTTGCCATCCCTGGTCTTCATCATCAGGTCCACTCCACCAAATTGATGATTTTCGTAAAGAAATGCTCGAGTTTCTTAAGAAATCACCCAAATCAGCATGCATGTGCCTTTCAAATTTGAGGAGTTCCCTCAGTTCCTCATGGATCCCATCATCAGAAATGGATTTTGAAAAAAACGGGACCAACCAGGAACCGTCTACTTTTAGAAAACAAAAAAAAAATTCAAATCGGTTCAGTAATGACGGAGTTATGAGTGAACATCCATTAAAAAAAAAAAAAATAAAAATAAAAAAAAAAATTCAGTCGAATTGAGAACCTCCTCCTTTTGAAATATTGAAGTCGGTTGATTATCTTAACATTTAGAAATATGAATTACAAAAGTCAGTGCAGAAGTGACCTAAAAAAATATATATCTCAAGCGGATATCGCTCGCGTTTCTGGTCTGCAATCCAAATGTGTCTTCGTCGACGATATTTGAGCCAGAATTCCGCCATAAATGAAATTATAGTCAATCCGAGACATATGAAACTGTGTCGAAACGTCAGTATATTAAGGTAAATTAACTATATTCGCGATAGACCCCGTGCTATGTTCTTAATTATAAATGAAATTTACCAATAATTTCATCAAACACATCAGCCATACAGATCTAAATGGTCTATTTTATCCTACTAATAAAGTTTCATCTCAAATATATTCCCGCTACATATCTCGTCTTCTTATGACTCTTAAAGCGTTTATTCACACATGTCATGCCCCGTCCATATTTTTCTCCACAGTGGACCTTCCTTCCAAATAGCTGCAAAGTTGTATTTTCCTAAAAGTAGCTTTGAGCTCATCGTGCAGAAAGAAACAGCAATTTTAACATGACAACATTAAACAGCCACATTTTGCTCCTCAAATTTGACTTCTATTCAGATATTTAACCGATTAGTTAACTCCTAGATTACCTATATCTAGCGCCTTCTAGGAATGTTATAAGAAAATAAATTGGTCCTTACTCTCATTGCCTCTGGGCTTTCGGAGAAGTCCACCGGTTGGCATTTCCAACTGTAAGTTCGAAGCCAGCCTGCATCCAAACCCTGGAATTTAAAAATAAAAAGTGAATGTCACAGAAACATTTGTTTGGAATACGTGCATTACAAAAGCAAGTTTAAAAATTTTGCTGACAATACAGCCTTCGAAAGCAAAAAAACGTCATGTCAACCAAAGTGAAGCCATTTCAGTTGCGTCATATATTGTTCTTTCATTTTAATTATAACATTTAATTACAAAACACGACCGTAATACATTATTATAATGTAGTAATAAGATACGTACCTTCAACTTTTATTAGATATCAAGGCAATTCAAGTTATGTTTATGTAAATAGAATATGTATGAGCAATAATTAAATAAATAAATTCAGGTATACCTACTTGATAAAGATTCCAGCTCTTTGAATTCAGTTGGGCTTAGAATTTAATTGCTACATTTCGTATTTTGATTGCCGGCCAATGTGTAATTTTGATACAGTTCCCTGCGATTATGTTCCGAAATTATAACAAATCTATAGTTATGTGGGCTGCTAATGGTCGGTTAGATACAAAATTACTGGCAGCTAATTGATGTTGCTGTGTGTTTTAGATCAGGCGCCTTATAAATAATGTTCTTACTTTTTCTGTAGTATATGGCATCTCTTTCAATTTATAAGAAGAACATTATTTCGCTCGTTCGATCCCAGCCTTGGGCAGTGGTTGTTACTTTTTCTGTAGTATATGGCATCTCTTTCAATTTATAAGAACAACCCCAGTGCCCAGGGCTGGGATCGAACCAGCGATGGCATGAGAAAACCTTGGGTTTGGCCGAAAAAAATGACGCCATGAAAGTACCGCAGTTGCGGTACTTTTTCATATAGATTTGTTGGGAATGTGACGTTTCGTTAAGTGCGAAAAGCTTAATAAAGTTTTAACAGTGTTGGTAGTTCTGTATATAAAGTTGACACTTAATGCTTACGTCAGTAAGTTCTTTTTCGTACGAAACATTTATCGTTTGTACGAGTATCATCAATATCATCATCAATGCAAAATTGTTCGCTAATGTCATTCTGACCCACATTTTATGTAATTTTTTTTCAATTTAGGCATATTTTAATGCACTTATGAACGTCAAATTACTACCGGTTCTAACCGTACACCCGAGAGGATTAGTACTATTTAGTACCGGCAAGAAACTCGGCGGGACTAATTTTTTCAAAACAAATTACAAAAGTTGTAAAAATATGTACAATATGTGGTTCTACAAGAAACCATATCTTAAGAAAATAGTGAAACAGAAAGACCACAAAAAAAAGAATAAACAAAATACAACGAAATTTAACGGTTTTATACACAAACATTTGATATGATTTCTTTCGTGAACTGTATGTCCTTCACTCTGTATATACAATTTATTTTTTTGTTGGTTTCGTTACTTTCGTTACAGTTTCTGGTATGGGCCATGCATGTTTGAGTGTTAAATCTATTTGTTTGTCTATTTCTTATAAGTCGATGCTTCTTAGGGTTATACCGCCTGTTCTGTCATGTAATTTATACCGTATCCATTGGGTTTTATAGCTCGAGCTGAAGCGTTATGGTACTGATTGATACACTCGTAACACAACATCTTGCTTTCGTCGGTTTTCTGAAGCCGTATTCGCTGAGTGTTTTTGTAAATTCCAGGTACATTGGCTTAAAGCTTATTTTCTAAACTCACCTCATGGAACAGCCAACAGCTAACTAACACCTGCAGGAAATTGTAGACGATCAGCGTCTTCTGGAACTGGAAGGGCGGCTTGTCGGCCATGTAGCGAGGGCCCCAGGTCCTCACAAACTTGAGGTACAGGTAGAGGATGATTAGCCCGGGGATGGGGCTGGTTATTAGGAACCAGTCATTGGTGCGAGGGTCTGGAAAGAGATGTTTCTTGTTGATAAATTACATCAATCATATATTTTTTACGTTGTTTATATTCAATACTCCGGTTTTTGAAATTCGAGCTATGTGCAATTTACGCTATGTTCTTATTTCAATGAAACATTATCTCGATTTAATGTGATAAGGACTTATTACTAAATACAATCATAATATTCATAATATATACGTTGCTCTTCCTTATTGAAGAGGAAAAGGAAAACACGTGGTTTTAAATTTTCCGACGCTTTGGCCGACGAGAAGAGAATCTATCGCTCGCGCGTGGTAATGCTCGTAGATTAGTAGCTATTTAATAATTATTTCAAATTTATTTAACACTGTTATAATGTTTACGACTCATTCAGAAATGAGTGAGTTCGGTGTCTACGGGAAAAGACCGCCTTATAGGGCCACTTTGTAGATTACCGATAAAGTGCCCCCCGCGACTTCCTCCCGCGGACGCTCCGGCTGTGGAATGAGCTCCCTGCCACTGTTTTCCCAAAGGACTACAATATGGGGTTCTTCAAAAAAGGAGTGTTAAAGTTTTTAAAGGGTCGGCAACGCGCATGTAACACCCCTGGAGTTGCAGGCGTCCATAGGCTACGGTGACCGCTTACCATCAGGCGGGCCGTATGCTTGTTTGTCACCGTCGTAGTATTAAAAAAAAAAGTGCAAATTTCATGAAAATTCAAACCAAAATGAACCCTATCAACAACCGACAGTGGTACCTTTTACTAAACTCAAGCATAAATGTGACGTTCCACGGGAAAATGTACCTTATAGCGCTTACGTACGTCGCATTGGAGTGTCATTAATAATAGCGTAAGTGCGGACCACCATAAGGTACCTTTACCCGTGGGACGTCATAAATGTCCCATAATAGTGTTGACGTAAAAACCAGTCTTTGTCCACGTGAGAAGAACCTTTTGTTTGGTAACCACAATAATCTAATACGATTGTTAAACATTTACAACGCGTGAGCGTTGATTGTTTTCAAGTTATAGGGTAGACCGAGGCAAAGTTGGTCACAGGGCGAATCGGATCAAAATAAGATTCGGCGATGTATTCAAAAACAGCAACTGTTGACGGCCTGCGGGGAGAACAGAGCTATTGCAAGATGCTAATTCCAAAGCTGTAGCTACTCGCAATCATTTAAATTTGGCAGACATTTTATTCGCCCTGACCCGATTTACCTCTACCCTACATACATATAACTAGAAAAAGAAATGTATTTTTTAAGTTAAATTAGAAGATTATTCTATAAACCTGTCTCCACTCTCCACTCAATGGTTGACACGTGTATCATATTTACGGAACACATGCACACCTGCTAGTTCCACGAACAGATGGTTGTAGGCCTTAGCGATGGTGTTGTTTGTAAGCGACATCTTGATGGCTAGTCTCCACTCGGCTGTCACGTTGAGCTGACCCGCATTTTTCGGTGACCCGAACTAACTGGACTCTGGAAAAAAATTTAACACTTTAAAACGGATTAATCGCGTTTATTAACACCATGACCCTACGCTTCGAGCCCCTTACAACAGCCCAAACTTTCGTTTTCACAGGGTTAAGATGACGACTGAAAGAATGCGAATTCTCCCAGTCAATCAACAAAGTTACTTTTGCAAACTACCTACATACAAAAATATATAAATAATTAAAAACTAAAACAAAGGTTGGTCTACAATGCCCGGAGGGCTTATAAAGCTAGTAATACATTGCCTGAAAGGTATTATATAATTAAAATTAAAAATTATAGAAACTTATAATTATATTTTTAATTTCAATGAATAACAATCGCGGCAACAGATGACAATATTATTTATAAACGTTATTTAGTTACTTTAGGTTAAATAATTAAACTTTTAGAATAAAACACTGGTATTTCATGGTACTTCAATCAACGTCGATACTTTTCGTTCTGACACTGAATGAAAATACGAGTGCAAAACATTATACACAACATTTGTATCTTGCAATTTACACTGTGTATACACATATGTATACGTAGAAGTTTTTGCAGCCAGTCAATTATTTCCTGGTTCTAATGCTGGTCAAGGCATTTATTTGCGTTTAATCACGAATGTTTATATGGATCTACTTAATATATAAGCTGCTAACACATTAATTACCGATTTATTATTTTTATTATATTTTTGTTACGTAATTGTGATTATTAAATAAGAACTCACTGAACAGAGAGCACCTCTTTTACCTAACACCACTAACCGCTAACTACTTAACTAGTCATCTCGCGTCGATAAATCAAATAATTGATTCTTAATGTCATGATATTTGTTAAGCATCTTGTCAGTTATAATATGCACATCCTGATCAGTTCAGACCGGATTATAACTAAGTACTAGTTTTTTTATCGGTAAATGAATCGGTAAATATATTTAAAGTTACGAAAAACTTAAAGTGAAAAACTTAAGTAAGCTACCTGTTGTATGTAGTAGTGAGCTATTCGAATAGACAATACATGTTTAAAATTTGAACACAAATAAAACAAATGCCTATTCGAATAGCTCACTACTACTTACAACAAGTGACTTACTTAAGTTTTTTACCTATAGCACTTGTTACTACCACGTCGGCGTTAAAAATATGGAATCGTTTTTACACCTTACCCTTTAGTAAAAAAAGGCGTTAATTGTATAGGTACGTATCTTTGACATCGAAGGCTTACCGCGAATTGTCAAGGAAGTTGCCCTCTCTGTCGCACCTGCGTACGTTATCACAAAGACGGCAGAGAGGCAACATACAATCGCGGTTGTATGTGACGTGAAACTGTATTTACGTGTACTTATACAATATTTACATATAATATTATGACTTGTTAGTTTGTTGCGAATTTTGACACTTACATACATGCTTAACCCATAAAAGGAAAATCTACATTAAAACGGACTTTAAAGAATGTAACATTATGTATATTAGTGTAAAAATACAAGATATTAGGGAGGTAGACGGTAGTAGCAGTATTTTAAGAAAAACTAGGTGTTGAAATACTGCAAAAAATAAGTATGTTCAAATTCATCATATTTCTAAGATCTCTCTAATAGGTGCAGGTATTAAATATTTACTGATAATTAAAACGTAATAAACATAGACCGTCAGCATGTTTTATATAATATTATTCTACTACTTATAAAACAGTGTTAGGTATAAATATTGACGGATACCACAAAGCCTAAAACCTTAACAATAAAATTTTAAACATTATGATTATCGGCATTTTTATTTTTTGTTGTAGAAAAATATTTTTTTGTTAAATTGGAAATTTTCATCTCTGTTCTACGTAGAAGCTATGTAGCTATTTCAATCCTAGGAAAAATGTGTCCTAAAATTTCCATACATTTTTCAAACTTTCCATTGCGCTGCCGCCATACTAAATCTATGAATTGATGGTGGCGAAAGGGAAAACTTCTCTTGGGACAATTTTTTTCTCCTACTAGGACGGAGAGAGCTCGCGATTCTGAATAGAAAACAGATAGAAAATTGAAAATTGTCCAAAAAATATCCTTCTATAACAAAAAATATAAACGCCTGATTACGAACGATTTTTTATCTAAAGGTAAATTTTATCCAGGTAGTCTATGATGGTCGGGTTTTTATCGTTTACCGACGTTGCTGTCACGTTCTAACTAGTATGTATGTGCGAAAGTGACGCATAGCGTGATAAACGATAAAATGGCAACCATGCTAACCCAGCTGATGTGGTCAAAACAGATTTAATTTTCTTAATAATTTCAACGCAGATAATACCGCGGGCACAGACCACTTTACACTTAAACAAATATTGGCCCGTACAATCATAATTTGCACTAACAGAACCAAGTTCCGCATTCATTAAATCAATGGTACGCTAACCCTTGACCTTTTAAAAGCACAAACTAAAAATAGGTCAAATACATACCCACGTCACTAGGGTTATAGAAAGTCATAGAGCACGAAGCACAATATGGAAGATATTTTTAGTACATTTTGGCACATTGAGGTAAACACGCGTGTAGTCGGCTCGGAGTGGAGAATGAGACTAAGCGAGCTTTTGGGGTGGGAGGTGGGAGCTGGGAGCGATTCCCCCTGTCCCGTAGAGTAAGTACAAAACATAGACATAACAACGTTAGATATGCCATGAATATTAGAATGAATAACAAATATTCGGTCACACTCACACTTTATTAATTCGGCTTGATTTGTGCCTTTTAAAAATGTCTCAGCTCAGTGAAATTAATGGGTTGATATATGTATGTGCCTGTGTCACTTTTTAAGTTTGAAAGCATTAAAATTCACAAAACATGATTTTTTGTAGTTATGTTTCCTTTCCATGATGGGCTATCTACCAAGCATGTCAGTAGAACATACTACAACGTTTCTTCTAACAAACTGTGCTGCATTTGTCCTCTGGCTGATGGGACAGAATAACAAAAAGAAATAGTGGATGTTTTTTTTTTATATGGAAGTAAACAGTTTTTTTTTTCACTTGGCCGAACGAACAGCCGCGCGTACTGAAATGTAACGTACAGTGGCATCTCAATGCGACGCCGCGCAACTCACCGTTTCACTCTGAAATATCATAAGTGTCAAAGATCAAACCGTTGAAAGACCGTCTACCTAGAACACATCCATAGATATCAAGGAAATGTTTCTTTCGCGTCACGTCGCCATCGCTTTCTTGCGGCCTTTTACTAAGCTGCGCTACAGTATAGTTAATTAATGTCTCTGCTCCTGTAGGTGATTATTCTGAAAGTATCTGTAATATTAAATTCTGTGTACAGCAGGTGTTGAGCTGTTTAAAAAAAATCACGATGCATAAAAATACAGTAAGTTACCGTAACCTTAAATTGACGTCGTTAACCTAACCACAGTTTGCGTCACAAATACTTCTACTTATATGAAGTCTCCGATAAAATATAATATTAATACAACCCAACTGGTCTGTGCTATCAAAGTCTATAAAACTTAACATAGACGGACTCTAAATAACCATAATATTCTAACCCCCTTTGGTGCTAGACACCTAGCGCCTCTAAAGTTATACTTGGTGTATGTTCACTCCCCGTGGCAGCCATATTGCGAAACATTACTTCCTAAATCTCCTATCTTTCACGACTTCTCGCATAGAATTTGAGCTTTATTAAAAGGTAATATAGTTCGATTTAGCCTGCATTTGAGTTACATTTATTTGTTACGGTAAGTTAGATTGCCTCTGATGAGGGTGGCAATGCGGCCTATTTGATTTTCGCCCAATTCGTGTGCTATGACGTTTGTTTAGTCTCCTTTTAATGTTGTGCTTTATTATTGTAATTTGCATGTCTGCTTCGTTCGCAATATGTTAATATAAATTCTTCTGAAAAATTATCTTACATACTTACGAATTTATATTTTGGGACTCTTGGGACTACGCTCCCGGTATGGCCAAATTTTGTTGTCTTGAAAAATGTAACATAATTATCTCAGAGTATGCGAGTGATCTTAGGCCACTGCCATACTAACACACGTCACATTTTTGCGACAAAATTATCGCGCGACCAAAATCGTAGTACTGCGACTACTACGGAGGGAGGTCGCGGGCCCGAACCCAGGATCTATGAACAGCTCCCAGACGCCTGGATCTACTTATAAGTAAATATAATACTTATAGCAACCGAATTGGACTACTTGCTCTATTTGCCCAGAAAGTCAAAAGTCAGCAGTACCCGTACCTACCGCGTGACATGCGGACAAATTGTCAAACTATTCTGAAAATTGAAGTAAGTATATAAAATTTTCACCACTCCTATGGTGTAGATATCGCTAGAATCCTATGGCGTGAGGTATCGTTCAATAAATTACTTAATAAAAAAAGGATAGAAGTGCCTGTTTAATAAAACTATTGTACTACGTTATCTGAGCTTGGCCCGACATGCTCACGGCCAGTTTATGTCTGAACCCTGAATCTTTATTTTACGTACTTGTAGTGATACGATCAATCGTGGCTCAAAGTGCAATTAAAAAACGTTAAAAGATTGTCTATAGGTACAAATGAATGAAACAGACAATAAAGTTAGGTTAGGTAACCCATTGATGGATATCGGTCAAAAACATAATAACAACAATTAAAAACCTCTCACTTCAAGCAAAATACTAATAACTAAACAAAATGTATAAAAAGGCTCATCTTACAACAACATACACTCCTGTTTTACCAATATACCAAACCAATACATTTTGCAACTCAGCTCATACAACTTGACGTAGTAAACATACCTCCAACTTAAAAAGACCCACTTACACCTTATACTCTCATACAAACCAGAGCTCATTTTATCTAGCCATGTAAACACAAGCCAAGTTAATTCATGCATTTCTAATGCACTCTAATGCTATTACAATACTGGCTAGTTTTGTTTGCTGAGCTGACTGTGACGAAATGCCTGGGCTTGTTGGCCTGAATACCGCGGTCCAAAGACCACGAGAAAACGTCATTCAGCTGTTAACTTATATTGCTTAGGGAACCTAATTATGATCTAGGCTATTAGGGCGAGAAGGAAATGTAAATGATAAATATCACGTACATATTGTTAAATATATTAATTTATTTCGAACGAAATTGAAACCAAACTATAAGAGTAGTACCTCAAAATGATCAACATGATATTTTATATTCCGGCGAGGGCGCAGGTACGTTAGGAAGCGATGGATTCTAGAATCCCGAAAGTAATGAGGGATCTATAGAAACTGACAGATCGTCCCGGATCGGATCGGATCGGATCCGATTAGTGTGAGTCATCCTTAACGGTAACCCCATGGTGGAAGTGGCCCTAAATTAATTTTTAGCACGTATTTTAGGTCTAATGAACTAATAGGCTACCTTGACCCTGTTTTGAAGTTGGTCCTATATTAATAATTAATCATAAATTAAGAAAAAAATATATAGGTACCTACCCATATTTTATTATGCCCTGAAAAACAGCAAAAAATATTTTTGAAGTTTACTTTTACGTAATCCGGCGAAGACTATGTCAGCCATGGTAGTCCATAGATTATCTGTGGTATGACGTGATTATGCAGGAAAACAACATTTGTCAAAGTCAAATCGTCAATGACGTATAAATTGTTCCGTTATTCGTTGTCCGTCAATATCACAGCAGAGGTTACGTGACGAACTTCACTCGTACTTATAAGATTCAACATGAAGTTAGCTTCGACGAGTATAATGACGTCACTACATGGCCGACAGCGTTTTCAAAATCCAAAATGAAAAAATATGAATACCTACACATTTTTAATTGAAAATACGCAGCCGTCGTACGCTTTGCATACCTTAAATCAACCAATACTAGGTTCTTAAGTCAAATACTGTAGAAAATAACCATTTACCTATTGTGCCAAATTTGATATGAGTCTACCTAGTAGCCTTATTGCCTAGGGCGTTAAGCAATCATTTTAGGGCCTTTTTCGAAGTCACCCAACCATTAATGATTTGGACGAAGAAATCTATTTCATACAGTATGCTCACAAATTGTATGTTTCTTAATTGTAACAAGATCAATGTACTCTATGATTGCCGTATCATTACCGTTATCATGACTGAACAGAAGTAAAAAAACCCTAAATTAAATCTTAAAAACAACCTACCGTTTCTCCACAGTCCAAGGCGTGTTGTTTTACGAGTGCATGCATACATACATAAACATATACGAGTAATAAGGTGCTAGCTTAGTTGCAGATTTTTTATAAGTTAGTTATCTAGGTACTTTACGGCCCAGTGGAAAGAGCGTGCGACTAGCAATATAAATGTCGCGGATTCGAACCCCGTATTACCGTATGTAATATATATCATTATGTAATATGTCAGTATGAGATTGTCAAAGTGACGTTTGAAATGTTCCCGCAGGACCCACGTTCCACTAGCGCCCCTAGCGGAAAATCGACTCGCGGTAATCCACATAAAGAACATGCTCGATTTCCTGTTAAGGCGACATCTGTGTGTATTTGTCTCAGCACATATCTTTATTATAGATAAATGTTTGACATATGAAGAATGAAAGAGCGATGGTGGCCCAGCGGGTTAAATATATAAAATTAGCGGACTAATCTCTCGACGGACGGGCAAGTCTCTTACAAAACAAAACTGAATGACCAGAAGGCCTAGTATAAAAATTGTACGACATTAACTCCTCGACCGCGTTAGCGTATCGGGAGTTCAAATTATGTTTGCCGTTTGTTTAAATCATCCGGCAACTTTCATATTTTGACCCCTCGATACGCTAACGCGGTCGAGGAGTTAATGTCGTACAACTTTTATACTAGGCCTTCTGGGCCCTTAACATAACGTCTTAACGCGATTCAGTTTAGGTTCTCAACTTTGCTCAGTTTGTATGGCAGCATTATGACATTACGGTAAGGTCCCTGATAAAAATGACCTTCGATTTGAATCCATCAGTTTTCCAGCATTTTTTATTTCTTATCATATTCACAGTAACACAATTTTTACTCATTCATTTTTAAAAGTATTTAGTGTAATTTGTACTCGACTTAACGTCCATGTGGCTAATTCCATCATAGGGCCTATTTCGTCTAATGCTCGCCGGCGTTGAATATAACCACAGTCCGCAGCTGCCGATACAGCCGATAAGCAGCAGACTATCCTGAGTTCAACTAAGCGGGCATTAGACGGAATAGTCCCTATGACGGACTAAGACCCATTGACTTTACTACCTACATTTTTTATTATTTAGGGCCACTTGAATTACCCTAGGTTAGCATAACCAAGAGTTAAGCTTTTTTTTATTTGACAACTTAACTCCGAGTTAGCGACTAACCCTGGGTGGTACAAGTAGCCTTTGAAGAGTAAAATGCTACACAATTTCGCTGTCGCACTTTATACTATTTCTTTGAATCTATTATAGCCGGAAGACTTAATTAACATTGTTCTAGTAATGTGGGTCAAGTGTTAACATAATGCATTGCTACACCTATTTATTTATCGGTTCAATGCAACCGGAATTTGTTGTACATGTTTTGCGTGCATACAAGGTCGTTCGTTTGCGATGATTAGTTGTAACGTGTGTGAAACCGTTTATATGCGCTTACCATCAGTTTTACTTAAACACGAGTCGATAGCGACTGCGCGATTGGATAGTGTTTGCATCTCGCTGCCACCAGTAAAGGACGAGCAAGATGTAAATACTATCAAATTGCATAATGAGTATCGGCTGCGGTTACTTAGAACTCTTATATTAGACTGCCACCATGAGCAGTCTTTTTTTTGTTTTACTCAATAACTTTAGATACTATTAAACCATCACCTAAAGGATGACTTACACTAGAAAGGGCCGGGACGGGACCGGGACGATCTGTCAGTTTCTATAGAAAACGTCACGTGACCTCCGAGGGCTCCGAGCTATCACGTGATTCTTTCTATAGAGATTGACAGATCGTCCCGTGAGTCCCGTCCCGCCTCGTCTCGCTCCGTTCTAGTGTGAATCATATTTAAAATGGCAAAAAACGATAAAGTCAGCCAGTGTTCCTTTTTTTTATGTTGTCACTTCAAGGAATTATTTCCGAATATAAACTAGTTATATGTAAAAATTATTTTGTTTGAAAATGTTTTTGGTTTTTATAATTAGGTCACAGGCATAATTAGGTAAAACATAAGACGAATAACTTAATCTCGATGGCGGTTTGTTTACATTGTTAGAATGTTCCGTTGACGGCGATTTACTGATACATTTATTAGGCATAATTTAAGTAGGGCAGAATGAATGAAGTACCTACATATGTATAAGTTTTGTTCGATGTCACCACAATAGTACATTGTGCATCTAGGGCGGTAAGAAGGGCATTATTTACGAGGGTCTATTGAAGCCCGACGCCGTAGGCGGAGGGCTTTAAATGACCCGAGTTAGTAATCCCCTTACTGCCCGTGGTACACACAATGTTTTTCATCACATTTGCGAGGAAATAAATAAACTCTATACAGGTAAAGAAACAATAATGATAAGCGGTAGTGTAGTTGCACAGTCCACAGTACTCCGGAGTGACTGCGTGCTGCGAGCGCGTGCGGGGCAGGTCCTCCGCGAGCTCCGGGCGGGCGGTAAAGTAGTATGAGAATCCTTTAAAACCATGGGAATAATACAGCTCTTTAAGTGTAAGTATGCTTGCATATAATATCACCATTTACGAGCAGGTGTGATGAAATAGTAGTTTATGCAACAGTGATATAATAAGTACTAAGAACCAATTATGAGCTGTTGCATACGCTAGTTTTTCCACGACAGCTAGTATAGCGAAAAAAGCAAAATCTCGAAAGGTGGCAGAATGTGGAATATGTCGTATCCGTCGCCCATAGACAACTTTATAATGTACGTATACTTTTTTAATATCGCTGTCAGTCATCTAATTGACAGATAGGAGTGCTGGAATAGAAAAAATATTGTATAAGTAGGTTGTTTCTTGACATACGTGACGTAGATGCGTTAAAAACTATACTAAGCGTATTGACGTCAAAAGAAATAACAATTGGTTAAGTGCGAGTTGAACTCTCTCCCTTAGAGTTCCGTGTAGAATTTATTTATATCAAGTACTTCCTGCCAATAATATGTTATTAGACAATCTGGTAGATAGTAAAAGTAACAACCTTCAAGAAAAGAGCGTACTCCCACCTTAAAGGCCGGCAACGCACTTGCGACACCTCTGGTGTTGCGGGTGTCCATGGACGACGTTAATCGCTTACCATCAGGTGATTCGTTTGCTCGTTTGCCCCCTATAGCATAAAAAAAAAAAAAAACAGAATATTTTATTATCATTTACACTGGTATCAACATTTTGTTCGTATTATGAATATAATGATACGTATTGTAAATATAACAAACATTTTGTATTCAATCAGATTGCAAGAAATCTCTTACTGCTTGTTATTTTGACATGGTTTTAGAGTGGCTGTGACTTCCAGTTGGTTGACTGTACGTAACTGCGTTTTACTAATACCTGCATTCTTAACAACTACATGTTCTGGTAGTATTGTAGAAAAATATATTTTTTGGTGTACCTACTGCAATACTAATACGATGGGCGCGGAAACTTTCTTGGAAGTTTATCTCCGAAGTTTACGAAGGACAAAATACGAATTTTTTACAGAAAGTTAAAATTATCATAAGCACTACAGGTAAAGATATAATATTGGAAAAAATCCTGAACTTAATATTGGGTGGGTCTCACCTTGTTCTTCAACCATAATGTATTTGTAGGTGTTTAACCTCATTCTTTAACCTTTGCGCCTAAACCATGCGCAAGAGTGGCAAGTTGATCACCCATCTGCGCGCACGCAACCGCAAAACACATTAAACTAGCCTGCCATTATCTCGTCTTATTTGCCAAACTATTCAACCACAATATTTGCTACCAGACTCATATTTCTCAAGCCAGCTTGGCTTGAGAGATATCACGCTTTGCAGATAACTTTGCATTTAGAGAATTTAATGTGAAGGAAATCTATATAACTAATCTGTATAACATACACTTCGTTATTCTGTATGAAAAAAAAACAGGAGGAGGAAATAGGGCACTTTTTGGGTAGGAGCGAGTCGGGCATACTTTCGAATGCCGCAGTCGCAATCGAAAACCACTCATGGTAGGTACGCAAATAGATCACAACTAAAAACCCGCAGCTCGTCAGTTTACTCCGTGATGGCGCTTGCAACAGTGTTGAAATATCAGTATTAATATATGCTCAATAAACCAAACATTCATGGTAATTACTAATTATCCCGTTTTTAATATTAGTTATAAGTAATGCAAATGACCATGATAGCTTAAAATCGTACACAAAATTAGTATTCAAGTAGAGTTAAAAGTTTGTAATACACTCCATGTGTTGGCGACTAGCTGACGTGGGCTTGACAGACATCAAAAAAGGAAATAATGATGAGTTGTAGTTTTTATAAAGAACCTAACCATATGTACCTATAATGTAAATGACGCCACTTGGTTTTATTTGCTAATAGAACAACCAATCCACTGAGAAATAGATTTATTATTGGTCGTACATTGACGATCAATGATTATTTGATATCTGAGCGAGCATTGTACGTCATCTTGAAAGGTAAATAAATAATAAATAAATATTATAGGACAATTTACATAAATCGACTCAGTCCCAATGTAAGCTCAATAAGGCCTGTGTTGTGGGTACTACACGACGATATATTTAATAGATAGATACACTTAAATACATAGAAAATATCCATACATAAATACATAGAAAACTTTGTCTTTTACAAAATTGTAGACACCATTCAATGTCAATATACATTACTTCTCACAAATTGACAACACACAACACATTCGAATAAAGGTTTCGCTATTTAATGACATGTCATTTATATAATATATTATATGTCATTTAATCGCGAGACCTATATTTCTTTGCATTCATAAATGGCAATAAAACGACAGCATCTTAAATTCGATTTTTAGGGTTCCGTAAGTACCAAAATAAAATCAAATTAATAAAAAAATCTGTAATTATTATTGTTCCAAGTATCCAATCCTTAAAATTAAGAAACGGATACCTTGTAGTTGTAGAGATCACTTTTTTGTCGGTTCATTCTAGTACTATCTGTAAATGCGAATCACATATTTTGCTGCCAAAATTACTATTCAAATGGAATGCCTAAACCAATATTGGAATTCCATTAAAGCTCAGCGTCTTACGTACATACATATTATTGTATAAACAATCTGAAGTTGATAATTAGAAGTAAGTACGCAAAAATGTTGCATCATCAGATCACCATCGGTAGTGAAGCTGGACGGCCTGATAGGTTTGAATCCCGTAAGATATTTATAGGGCCACTTGCATCAAAAGGGGTTAGCAACAAAACCCGGGGTTAAGTGATTTTTTTGTATGGAATTTGGCAGCTCAATTCCGGGTTAGTGGTTAACTCTATGTGGCCTACTATTTTTTGTGTGTAAGATTGTCCATATTGTTATTATTTTTAATGTTTTTTTTAACTTGCTACGTATGTGTGTTTGTTAGGGTCAATTCTTGCAAGCTGAATTTGACCAACTTCCCGTTATTCGAATAGTTAGTTACCTTTTATATTGGTTAGCTAATAAATTGAATATTTCGAAAACTATTACAGTTAAAACACTAGTTTCTTAGATAAATTAATATGTCTTTCCCATCACGGAACAATGGTGTCCCGGACCTTTGGGAGGCGTACGCGGAGCGGAAGCCAACACGCAGAGACCCTTTCGACAATTTAATGAAATGTAAAGGGTACACCGTATTAATATTATTATTACCTAATGTTAATTTAGTTAAGTTTCTCTGAAGTGAAATGTATAATTTCTTTGAGAAAAATAAAGTTCTATAAACCGAAATTAGCTCGAGTTAACCTGAGGAATCTGCCCTTAAAGTTAACGGAAATCAATAAAAGAACGTATTTAAATTTAAAAATGTATTTTGTACATACATATTTTTAGTTGAAGTGATTGACCCGTTAAAACTAATGATACACTAGCTGTACTTTAGAGGTAATTTAAAAGCATGTCAACTTTTGTACCTCTTAACGGTACGCTTTTACACTTTAGGCATTGTGTATGAGACAAAAAGTCGCAGACGCTTATGAGGGTTTACCATAGACAATAAGTGTTTTAAACTTTAAGCTTAATACGGTTTTTATACAGTGAATAAATCCAATACGAGCAATAAATTAAAACATAATTATATAGAATTGACACGTTTAGGTACCTACATGTCTACATGGAGTTTGTTTAAGTTACACTCAATAATTACGTGTCATGTCGCTCGTTACAATTTGAATTATTGTTATTATTCTGTAGTAGAAATATATAGGTAGCTAGTTAAAA
Organism: Lathronympha strigana; assembly: GCA_949128165.1. NCBI lineage: Eukaryota > Metazoa > Arthropoda > Insecta > Lepidoptera > Tortricidae > Lathronympha > Lathronympha strigana. The sequence goes on along the minus strand of OX421907.1, from coordinate 3,442,394 downwards.
GAAAATCAACAAAATCGAATGAATCTGTAATATAGTATAGCATATTTAAGAATAGGCATATCAATATACATCTAATAATGACGTTTTGTTTAGGTATTAATTAGTATTGTTTCTACGCTGGATTGTTTTTCTTACCAATGATAATTGATATGTGACAGAAATTGATGTAGGTACCGATGTATGATGTATAAATTATTTTAACTTTGAGTTTTCTTTTAATTAGTTTATTAATTTGTTCTTCTAATTTTAATTTCATTCCTAACTTTAAATATATTTTTCTATCTTTTTCTATATGAAAAACTTTTAGTAACCCACTCTTACCTAAACTTTAGCTACCTACTTTAACCTGGTAAGGCACAATATCGGGAATCTGGGAGATCATAGGAAGAGCCTTCGCCCAACAGTGGGAATTGGGATACGCTAAGAAGCTAGGGGAAAAAAGTATGTAACTATTACATTTTGTCAGTTTATCTGGACTCACGCTGTATGCTGCATCCAGGTCAATGACATTTCAGTATAACCAATTATTCCAACCACTAAAGACAGGACTAGACCGCAAACGTTTGTCTGACCGCATTCAGCCCAAAACGACCGCAAGAACGAAAATCGTTTAAGACTAAACTTGCGAACATACTATATGTCTATCCTTCTGAAGCGGTAAAGTTATTGGTCAACTGCTGACTAAGTAGTTGAAGGCTTGGCTGCGTAGCTGGTCAGTAAGAAGCTTACTCAAAAATTACAAATAAAATGTTTCCCAAAACTGTACTCGAAAATTACCGTGAAACTCCTTGAAACAAGTATAATTTTTTAAAGATTTTGCTCAACTTTTTGATACTACGAGTATATTGGAGCAACTAACCAGAATCCTGTTAGTTTTTTAACATATTACGGAAGATTATTTCAATTCGAATGGAATTTATGAACAACGTTTATGTTTTTGTTTTTCGATTTATAATAATGTACCTAAATCTGAGGACTGTTTCGAGATTTTTGCTCGAAACGGTAACTACTTTCTGATTGATAGCTCGGAGCCCTCGGATGTCACGTGACGATTTCTATAGATATTGACAGATTTTCCCGTTCCGCCCCGTCCCGTCCCGTTCTAATGTGAGTCATCCTTTAAACGCATCACCGTGCACCTCTATTTGAGGGTTTGGGCCGTTCTCCTTTCTTACCGACAATGAAACGCAATTTTCCCCATTTTTCGGTTTTTTGATCATTGTGTAAAATGATAACGGTAGAAATTATTTAAAAATAAACATATGTGTTTGAGTGGCCCTTTTCATCGAAGACAGGCTTCCGATTGACCACTCTGTCACAGTGTTTTGAATTAAATAATGTAGGTAAGTTTACAGACACTAACCAGGGAAATAACAAGGATACTGTACTGATAAGGTAATCCAAAATTTTGGGCATTTACCGTCTACAAAAAAAAAATCGGACTGTTTTCAGCGTGGAGACAGCTCATTGTCGCTAAAAAAGAATAACAGCCCATTTAACTTTGTGTACAGTTGTCCCGCAACTTTTTTTATCTGAACAAATGTATGTGATATTCATAGGCTTCCTTATAAGAGAAAAAAGGTGTCCCTAACTTTCCATACATTTCTGAAACCATACATAGCCTATGTATAAAAAAATATGGAATGGGGAAAAATCTTGGGACACTTTTTCCTTCTACTAGGATCGAAAAACAACAGAGAACAAACAGAGACGAAATCACCTAAATTTTTTTTAAAAAGAGTTGGAGGGAAAATTTTTGAATAAAGACGCCCATGTTTGCTATAACTTGTATGTTTGATAAGTATGCTCCATGGTTTTGTGAAAATAATTTGGAACAATTTCCGTCAACAATGCCTCGCACCGTCTCGTGCTCAGATACAGAAAAGAAACGTTGCCATTAAAACACGAAGGCCGCACTTACCGTCATGATACGTGTTTACGTGTATGATATGATACGATTATATAATGATAATAATCTAATAATACGCTACGTAACTTACTTTCGCTTTTCACCATTATTACAGAGGATTGTCAAAAAAGCGGGTTTCCGTGGTTTCACTTTTGTACGAGGGTTTTTTAGCGGTCTAGCGGTAATATGTGCTACTTTTAATCCGTGGGGTCGCGGGTTCGACCCGGCTCGTACCAATCTGTTTTTTGGTACTTTGCATGAAATATTTAACCGGACTAATCGCCGAGACAGAAGCAGAGAGGCTTCAAAGGAAAAAAGTGTAGCCAGATTTTGAAGTTTGCTTGTTCCCCGTTGCCATGGCCGTAAGGCCGCCTTTGGACACCGTAAGGACAATTGGTTCTAGATTGAGCGAAATCACTCATTTTTGGATGGACACATTTCCGCGTGGTCGAAGTTTGGTATGGGCGCCTCTAGTATTAATCTCTTTGGGACTAATCACAAAAAGAACTAGGTATGCCAGACGAAGAACTTTTGTAAATAAAAAATCCTGAAATGAAGTTGAGCCAAGCCAACTTGAAGAAGCCGGCGTAAAAAAAACTGTCGAGAGTCCTATTTGGTAGATTTGCTACTATAAAAAATATTTAAAATACAAATTCCTTGTATCATCCTGTTTGTAAGTATAAAATATGCAATTGTTTGAACATTTTCTGTCACAAAGATTATTACTAATGAGGATTACCGCGAGTCGATTTTCCGCTAGGGGCGCTAGTGGAACGTGGGTCCTGCGGGAACATTTCAAACGTCATTTTGACAATTCTCTCATATGGACACGGGACCTACGCATGAATGGCGCCGCCTGGTGAGCATACGGTAGCTCCCATTCAGTCTCCATCTCATTTTTGGCCAGCGTCGGCACTATATAATCCAGTCATTAAACTGACAGCTTGTATGGAAATTTTGATTAAATGGAAAATATTTTTTTGCGTAATGGCTATATCGGGAGTCTAATATTATTTAGGCAACAAAATACAATTACATACTAATCGTCACAAATATGTACACACATGTTATAAATGTTTTCCTTGTAAGTTTTATATGTACTTATAATTATGTTTTTTTAGCCGTTTAAAATGGGTCAGGACCAGTTTCTACCAATTACCATTTGTTTCTATCATCCGAGTCGTACATTTTGTAGATTTAACGTTTTTACGAGAATAAGTTATCTTCGGTTTCGGTTTTAACAGATAGAAGACACATATGTCGTCACGTTCACAAACAAGAAAAATATTTGTTAGTTTTATTTTTTTACTCTTTACCTACTTCCGTAAATTTGTGTGATTTTTGCATATATTATCTATAAACATCCCATTCGAACGTTATTTGAGAAAATCAGGCTATTATAATTTAACGTCTGACAAAACCCGTTTTCCTGGGTTAATAGCCATGTGCCCGGAGGTGGGACAATAGGACTGCAAGCATATCAAAGTAGTTTATTTCTCACTTTAATATCGTGTTATTGTGAAAGTGAAGGTTGGAGACTAAGGGCGCCCGCGCATGACGTGCGGAATGTCAGATTAATTACAGCCTTTAATACAATAAGATATAAACATGTTATATTAACTGCAGAAGCACGATCAGCTGAGACAATGAACCCCCTGTATACAAACTTTCTATGCAGGGTAATCAATTATTTCGGAAGCTGACTGTACATATCTAATTTATAAATTAATGTATTGGTTTGCCAACAGTTGCAATACTATTACTAATGCACTTAAATTAAAGATACCAAATGATTCCAGAGTATTCACCCAATTATAGGTGAATTGTAGGTATCATTTTTTAAGCCTACCGTATCGTAAACATTGGTCCAAAATTAGGTCTATGTTTTGATTAGGTATTATATAAAAGAGGTAATAGGCTAGAATTCTTGTTAGTTGCTCCAATATAGTATCAACAAGTAAAGCAAAATCGTAAAAAAATTATACCGGACTCTTAAGAACCAATTGTGAGCTGTTGCATACGCTAGTTTTTCTACGACAGCTCAAACTGCGAAATAAGCAAAATCTCGAAAGACGGCAGAATGTGGAAGATGTCGTATGCCCTGAATAAAACAGGTAGTAGGTAGAAGTGCTTGAGTAGAAATAAAACAATTAATTTGAAGATAGGTTTCCAACGAAACCTAGAAGAACCTATTGGGGCTGGACTATTTCGGTTTATAACCCTAAGCCATGTTGATGAAGTAAGCCGTAGTGAACATTTTATGCAGTAGGTATGGGGCTAAAGTCAGGAATCTAAAACAATTGAAATGTATTTCCAAATTGTTAAAACAATTTATTTTTAGTCGAAAACCATTAAAATTCAAGTTTTCCATGGGTGTATAATTTTTTTCAATACTGTTTTTTTGTAGTGACAGTAAATGACTTGCTCTATACCTTAAAAATCACTGTCAAATAAATGTCAACTAACTTTAACTTATTGTGTATTGTTACGTCCATATTCGGAAGTCCACCTCTGCAATTTGATCAAATCCTTTAACTCAAAATATAAACATTGTTATTAGGTCTTTGACTTGCTGACTTCAAACCAGAAGAAAACAAATAAGTACTTAATAAGGTAAATGTAATCTGTTACACAAAAAGTGGCATGCACACATTTCAATACAACAATATGACAATACATGACAGCTGTCAGGTAAAGTAAGATTAACTTTGTAAACAATTGTTTTATGATGGAATTGACAGTTGCTTTGAGTTTTTACCCCTCTGCCGAATGGGCATGACTTTGTTTCTTAATCATTGTACTGACGTTTATCGCGAAAGTATTTGCATCTCGCTCCTACCGGTTAAGAACGAGCAAAATGAAAATACTTTCGTTTAGCGCAGTCGCTACTGATTGTCATTCTACAGCAACTCATGGACCTACGTGCTTACCATTAGTTGAATTCGATAGCGACTGCGGCATTCGACAGTATGTCCGTCTCGCTCCTGCCAGAGTAGTGGTAGGAGCCAGACAGACATACTTACAATCGAAAACCACTTATGGTACACACACTGTACTGATGACACTTGTCAGTGTCAAGCGTCTCCGCAGTTAATTTGGATACGCGACAAATGTCTGCGCCTGCGAATCTGTGTCAAAGACCGATTGGACGCGCTAATAAGAAGATGTACTGTTATAGGAAAATACTGTGATGACATTCTCTTTCAATTGTAACGAGAAGTTAACCCTATAAAGTGGCGGACAAACAGTTAAGATTGTCAAGTAATAGTCACATTATATTTTTTATTGCTTCTGTTTGACGTATAGGCAGATAGGTATATATAAGATGTAACAAAACATAATCCGAACGATGCTTTAACAGCTGATAAGTTCAATGACCCTGAGTGCGACGCAAACAGAGAAATGTAAAAAAAAAACATTTGCAACATGTAAAATGGGCATTACAATTAACTTTACTGAGTAAGTGACGACTATGACATATTATTAATGTCATGTCAAATACTCATAATTATGGACTTCTTTTGACACAGTTGCAAATACCTATATATATTTGCGAGTATTTTTTAAATGGAGCTAATTAGAACACCAGTGTCGTTGAGAAATTAACTTAATTTAAGCTAAGGAATGTACCCTTCAAATTCATGAATTCCAAATTCAAATGCATTCAAAAGCAATTCATACAAAGCAGAGACAAGGTCGATTTGTGCGGTCGTCACCATAATAAATATATATAGGTATTTATTTAAGATGATGGACACTGCCAATCCGGTTGGTAAATGGTCTAACGTCAAACGATTCCAGTTCACACTCCGGTCAGGATATTTATTTGTGTGTTTATCACGAATATTTGTGTCTCAGTTATGGATGTTTTCTATGTATTGAAGTATCTATATGTATCTATCTATTATATATATCGTCATCTAGTACCCACAACACAAGGCTTATTGAGCTTAGCGTGGAACCAGGTCGATTTGTGTAAGATTGTCCCACAATATTTTTTTTTTATTTATTTCACCGCGGATACAGATCAATGTCGGTTCCACAGGAGAACTGGCAACCTTTTTTTATTTTTTGTTCTAGAAGCAAAAATGTAAATGCAGGTTTTTATTTACAAAAATCGTTTGTGTATTGATACAAATTTTATTGAATCTTTTTTTCGGTGTAAGTACTTTTAAATTTAGAAGATATCCATACTAATATAATATTATAAATTGCGAAAATAACTCCATCTGTTTGTCTGTTACCTCTTCACGTTAAAACTTGAGAGGATTAAAATGAAATTTGGTATAGAGATAGTTTAGTAACTAAACTAAACATCACCATCACATGTTTTGTCACTGTTTCTCCTTGTATTTTCACACTACCTCATCAAGCACCACTGAAACGATTCTTTACTGAAACGGCCGTATTATCGTAACATACAAAACATAAGATAAATTACTTAACCTTAGAGATTCCATTAAAAACTGAAAAGTAAGGTTAATACGATCATATGGCGGTTTGTTTGCATTATTTGCAAGTCGGATTGACGGCAATTTTAAAAATTCTAATTGTACGCAGACGGAGACGCGAACAAAAACTAGTATTTAAATATACCATAAACCTACTTAAACACATTTTCACTTTCCATTCAACAAACAACTGTATATCACTATTCTTCTTATTCGTTAAGAAATAACGGGATTCATTTAAATTTATGAATGAACGCATATAGATTTTTTAGGTCACTCAAAGGTTGTTGTAACTTTAAATTTGTTTTCTATGTTAAACATATACCACTACTTGGTATTTGGGAGTGTATACAAGTTATAAATAATAATAATAATATTAGTACCCCTTAGCTATAGTTATAAATATAAAGCTATAGTTAGCTATAGTTAAATAGCTATAGTTATAAAGTCTGTGGTACGGCCGCTAGGAAGGAGCTAGTCCGTAACGCCCTGTTTATTTTCAATTTATAATTATAATTACTTATTAAATACTTACTCAGTTTATAAATATCAAACTAGAACACCCATAACTACCAGAAAAATAGTGAAAATGCCTCCCAAAAAAGAAAAATGCAAGGACAACCCAAACAGTGACAGGTTAGTGGACGTTATTTTGAAATTAGAGGAAATAGTATTGGAAATGAAAGACAAATTAAACAAAACACATGATATAATAGAAAACCAACAACGAGAAATCATGAAGCAGAAGGAAATTACTGTGAAAATATTCAACCTACTTAAATTAAAAACAACTGACCTTAACTTAGAGGAGTTCTGTCCTAATAATAATGCTACACCACTATATCTGCACTCACACAAAACACTTCATAACATCTCACAAAATGACTCTGATCCGGAAAGCCCTGCTTTTATTGACAATAACCAAGTACCACCATCGCAAGGGTTGTCCACTCCCACACGCTCTTCAGCAACATTGCCAATCGAAAAGGCGCAGCTTCGGTCCCGTCCTCGTCGCAAACTGCAATCCAAGGCTGTGACAGCACAATCACTGCCATCACCAGATGCTGTCCCCCCGGGACCAGTCCATCCAAAAGGTCAGCCTCAAATACTGCCAGTAGCAAAGGCACCACCACCCTTGCCATGTCAAACCGTTGAGTCGCTAATGCCGGCTGCTCCCATTCTACGCAACCCACTGCCTCCGAATCCTCCGATGAAGATCCGGCCTCAAATGGAGCGACGAGAAGGTTTGACAGCGACGGCGCCTTGTTTCGTCAGTCTACATGTTTTTAATTTGAGCGAAGAAACCACTCCTGCCGACTTGACTGATCATATCAAGTCCACCACGGGCGTCCAGATTGACAGGTGTGAACAGTTGACGGTAACGAGAGGACACTACTCATCGTTCAGGATTGATGTACCAGCTAATAAAGTAGGATTAGTCCGTAACCGTAAACACTGGCCGGAAGGTGTGTCCGTTAGGATCTTCAACATTGTGGAGCCAAAAAACTTCAAAGTGAGCAGCGGCGATCATCCAGCACGCTAGCGAATTCCTCGGTCTTTAAAGTAATACACCAAAACGTTAGATCCATATGTGGCAAAACCGCTTTGTTGGATATCTTGCTGGACACTGAAAAGCCGGATGTATTAGCGTGTAGCGAAATTTGGTGCAAAAATAACGAAATTGATAAAGTAAGGTTATGTCACTACGAATTGGCAAGTGCATACTGCCGCGGGCGCATAGCGCATGGCGGCGTGGCGCTGTACATACGGAATGATATTCTGTATAAACAGCGCCACGACTTACAAAACATCGCGGTGCAGTATCATTTTGAGTTAACGTCGATCGAAATTATAAATTTAAATTTGATTATTATTGCGACATATAGGACTGGTAAGGGAGATTTCGACATATTTATAAATAATTTGGAATTATTATTGAGTAAGGTGACACTAGAAAATAAAAAAATCCTCCTGGTTGGCGATTTGAATGTTGATTTTCTTTCCGAAAGTAATGAAAAAAAGAAATTAAATGATGTATTGGTCACTTATGGATGCGTGAACATAGTTGGGTTTCCGACCCGTGTGTGCCCGGAGAGTTCCACCTCCATCGACTGCGGAGTAGTAAACAACACCTGTGAGTGTGACGTCACCGCTGCCCCTATAGACACACCTATAAGCGACCACAATGCTCAACTATTTACGCTAACGGTCGGACCTCGGCACCGCGAGGAAACAAATCACTTTTTAGAACGTAGACTACTTAATGACGAATCGATTTTTTTATTCTATTGTGACATTGAAAGATATGACTGGAATTTTATTTTTAATAATAATATTGACATTAACAATAAATTTAACAAATTATTACGTATCTTGACTTATTATATAGATATTCATTTCCCTATAAAACGATTACGAATAAAAAACAAACCAAACCTTCCATGGATGACCGACGAAATTTCGAATTATATCAAATATTTAGATGATCTTTCCCACTTCAGACAGCAATATCCAGGTGACATTAGTATATATTCACGTATAAAGCACTACTCGGACTTGTTTAAGCGTAAAATATTAGAAGCCAGGCAAGAATACACTACAAAAAGGTTGAAAGATAGTCGTAATCCATCAAAAGAAATATGGAAAATAATTAAGGATGAAACTTCGTCATTGCAAGACAGAAAAGACATCACCTTAAAACACAACTTAGTTTCTGTCCCTAAAATAGATGTACCTGACCACCTAAATCGCCATTTTCTACGTGTCGCATCAAACTACAACATAGGGGTAGATGAACAACTCGCGATGCGTTATCTGAACGTCCACATTCAGACCGCTGATGTCCCTTCTTTCGAGATACCTCCTGTTACACATGCTGACCTTGACCGCACTCTTAAAACAATGCTCAAAAGTGGAAACACACTGGACATATATGACATATCAATCAACCTACTTTTGTCGATTTGGCCAATACTTACAGGTATCCTAGTTACACTTATAAATGAAATGTTCTTAAAAGGTGTGTATCCCGATATACTTAAGAACACACGAGTCTGCCCTGTTTACAAGAGTAAGGGTGATAAAACGTCTGTTGACCACTATAGGCCGATTTCAATAGTACCGAACATCTCCAAAATAATCGAGTCTATAATATCCCAACAATTAATAAAACATTTGGAAAATGACTTACTGACCGACAGACAATTCGCTTACCGTAAAAACATGTCCACTACTACTGCAGCATATCACATGATTGACAGCATAACGACAGGTATTGATGACAGGCACAAAATAGCTAGTATTTTTTGTGACCTGTCCAAAGCTTTTGATGTCATAAGTCACGACCTACCTATTAAAAAGCTCTCGTGTTATGGGCTGCTGGAAGGACGTAGCGAAAGCAACCTACTAAAATCTTTTCTACAAAATCGGACCCAGACAGTTGAAGTCATGGCGGATGGGAAAAGAATGCGGTCGAGGATAGGCACTGTGACGGCAGGAATTCCTCAAGGTTCCGCCTTAGGAAATACTCTGTTTCTCGCATTCATGAATGACCTACCGTGATGGGAAAGACATACAAATAATAATAATAATAAATAAATATTTGTGGGACAATCTTACACAAATCGACCTAGTCCCACGGTAAGCTCAATAAGGCTTGTGCTGTGGGTACTAGACGTAATAATTTATCAATTGATAAATTATAGTGGGTAGGTATTTTAAAATATATTTCATTAAAATAAAGATGAGATAATAATCTAAAAAAATGATAAATTATAATGTATCAATTGTTACACTCCCGTAATCTGCATGATAATCATAAATAATAATCTATAAGCTATTAAGTTACACACGCGTTCAAAATTGCATGGGCAGTTTATGAATGAATGAAATTCATTCATTCATAAACACATGAATGAATATTCATGAATTTTGAACGCTATAGTACGTGATGGGTACACAACATTTACGAAGAACTTTTTAAAGTTTATTTTTTATTTTTGTTGTTGTGGATTTTTGAAATCCCAAATTGTATAACCTCTATTTTGAAAATCCCGCTTTATCAAAACTACGATTATTAAAACTCCGACTCGAATAACAAAACACCGATTTTAGAATATTGAATAAAAGAATACATAATTACATAATTAGTTATTAAATTTGGTATTATGTTAATCGGAATTTTAAATATATGCGCTTTCATGTGAACGCGCCGGGCCGATCTGTCAGTTTCTATAGAAAACGTCACGTGACCTCCGAAATTCTTTCTATTGAAATTGACAGACCTCCCCGTCCCGTCCCTCTCTAGTGTGAGTCATCCTTAAACCTACTTAAACACATTTTCACTTTCCGTTCAACAATCACCTGTTTATCACTATTCATCTCATCCATTAAAAAATAACGGGATTCATTTAAAATGAATAAACGCATATATATATATATATTTAGGTCATTCAAAGGTTGTTGTAATTTTGAATTTGTTTTCTTTGTAAACATACATATACTTAAACGACTACCCGGTGTTTCGGAGTGTAAAAAAAATTAAATAATTATTTGACAATTGTATGTAATCTGCATGGTAATCATAAATAATAATCTTAAAGCTAACCTTTTTTCGTGTTTTTTTAGTTTTTTTGTTATTGTCGATTTTTGAAATCCCGAATTTCATAGCCCCGATTATGAAAATCCTGACCTATCAAAACTACGATAGTTAAAAATTTTCATGATGGCCGATTTTGTAATTCCGAATAATAGAATACCGAATCTGTTATTAGATTTGGTATTATTTTAATCGGAATTATAAATATTCGCGCTTTCATGAGTCAGAATTTTGATCGTGGGACCGGGACGTGACTGGGCTTGGTCAATCTGTCAGTTTCTATAAAAAAACGTCACGTGACCTCCGAGGGCCAAGCTCGGGGACTTAATTCTTTCTATAGAACTTGACAGACCGTACCGTCCCGCCCTGTCCCGTCCCGTTCTAGTGTGAGTTATGCTTTATGAGTTAAAAGCTTCAATTCAATTTGATTTATTCATCCATTCAATTGGCACTTATAGTTAAACCTTACGTGCTAATTGGCATGACGTAATCAATAGCTGTATACCACATTCTTTCATCAAAATATTTTACATTAAGTATACAGTGTGCAAATCGAAAACGGGCGAACCTCTTAACGGTGGTTAGTATAGGACATAAGAAATGTAATTAGATAACCTACAAAAAGGGATTGCAATTACAATTTTATCCATAGAAAATAATTCAGCCCGCAATGTAATGCCAACACACTCGCGTTAAACACTCGTTGTCAACTGTCAGCGTCAAATATTTTATAGGACCTACATTGCTGTTGAAAATTTTATTAAAAAAATAATAATTTTGGGGTTATAATTAAGTGTAACTTAAAAATATGTTTTAATTATTGATAACACTAATGAATTCTCTGTTTGGTTAAATTTATCGCCCGTATTAGACTTACACACTGTATAAAATTAGAGTCAATTAACATCAAAATAATATTCAATGTCAATGTTCATTCTATTGAAAATTGAGAAAAAGTCAATAATACAAATAGGTAGTAGATAATACATGGTGCGCAGAAAAAAGAAATGTCATACTATTACAATATTCATATTATTACAATGTCGATATGGTCATATATTGTTCGATAATGGAGAGATAATAGTAACGATAGTTTCAAAGGACACAATGCCGTCAAAAATGTGGTTTCTGCTGTAACAAATAAATCTATTTGCCACTATCCATTAAAAGTTACAATGTTCAGCAATATTAAGCATGCCATTTAATGTAAAACTAATCTCCTATCCTATCTTATCCACGAAGATCCTAGAAGCAAAATTGTGAGGACCAAACTTGTAGAGAATCAAATTTCCTACAATATTTGTCCTCACGGTATTACTGTCAAATCAGAAATGGCCGATATCTTCAAGAAAATCCGTTTTTTCGGAAAAAAAAAACATTTTTCGAATATACACAGGAGCCTGATTCAGTCTATTTTTTGAATTTACACTCCCAGGGACCCCTCGAGGGACCTAGGAAAAAAAATCCAAGATCTCATTATTCACGGGTCAAAATCTATAATGACTGAACTATCTGTCCATTAAATATTACTCTGTATATTTCTAAAACTGTTTACCATCATCACAACATCCGCCGACGTCAAACATAAGTGTATATCACCTTATTACAATTACATAAGGTGCAAAATTACATATCTGTGACGACAACCGTGCGGTATCTTGACAAATGACTGATTTCGCGTGACGAAGTGTCATTTAGATCGAGTTAATTGCGGATTTGATGATCAGCGTATTGCAAGCGCGAATACTGTTGACAAGAGCGAACAGTGTAAATCGACCTTAAGATGCAAAGTACTTGGAAAAGTGCAGATTTATGCAGGGTGTTAACCGTAGTCGATAGCGACTTCGCGTTTCGGGAGAGTTTGCATCTCGCCTCCAGTTAAGAACAAGCAAGTTGTAAACATTAAAATCGCGCAGTTGTACTCAACTACGGATAAGTACAACTCATAGCAGAATACATTTTGTGTGTAAATTAGACACGTAAGTACGAAATATTTTTTTGGTATTTGCCAATCGCTTTTCGGTGAAGGAAAAAATCGTCGTGAGGAAACCGGAGTAATCCCAATGAGGACTACCGCGAGTCGATTTTCCGCTAGGGGCGCTAGTGGAACGTGGGTCCTGCAGGACATTTCAAACGTCACGTTGACAATTCTTCCATATAGACAGAGGACCCACGGATGAGTGGCGCCGCCTGGTGAGCGACAATACGGTAGCTCCCATTAGGCCTAGTTAACCTAGCCTAGGTAAATCTTGGAGTTACTTGGAGATCTAAGTAAACTGGCGACTAGCGACACCGCAGATGTAATTATGTAAAGGTAGCATCTACTTACGTCAGTCAAGGTTAGCTGCTAAATGGCAGTGAAATTCTAATCTTTGTGATTGTTCGTGTTTTTGCTATTACAATGGTTATAAGGTCAAAATGAAGTATTTAAATGATAATTTCTATGGTCTAGTGGTCTAGTCTATGAGTTGTTAATGAATTAAGTACTTTGACCATACAGTGTCATATTTATCGTATCTATGACGTGGCCAAAATATCAGACACAATTTTTTACCTTTAAAAAAAATTGGACTGTCATATAGTAAAATCGACATGACACTGGCTAATCTTTGCAAAGCCATAAGAAAAAAAAAAATGAGAGTCTTAAATATTTCTGCAGCATTCATAACGCAAGATACTGTTGCAGATGCCTGTACAAGGCGATAAAAGAAATAAAAACAAGTTTTATGAGTTTAATTACCAAAATTGATTTCTTAGTGAACCTACATAAAATTCGAGAACATGCAAAAAACACGTCAAAAAAGTAACACTAATAAATACGTCTCACATGCGTCTCACTAATGGGCACAGTGTGCTTACCAAGAGTTGTACTATCGCGTTCAAAATTGCATGAGCAGATCAAATGAATTCATTCATAAATTGCCCTTTTGAACGCGTGTAAGTATGTATAACCGCAGGTGTTAGCGACTGCGCGTTTCTAAAATATGTCCATCTCGCTCCTACCACTACTCTGGAAGGAGCGAGACGGGCATACTTTAGGGCACAGGCATACTCGTGGCAGTATGGCTATGCCAAAAACTTATTTGGCAGAGTTGTAATGGCGCCACCGCTATAGACGCGAGTCATTGAACCGTCGGCTTCTGAACCCATTTTAGAGGAAAATATGTATCGTTTCTTGTCCAATACTAACGGTACCCTACACTCTGGCTTTCACTGATAAAGGAAGACTCACGCTATAACGGGACGGGACGGGACGATCTGTCAGTTTCTATAGAAAACGTCACGTAACACTCGAGCTTCCGAGCTATCAGGTGATTCTTTCTACAGTCATAAAAAGATCGTCCCATCTCGCCCCGTTCTGTCGCGTCCCATCCCACCCCACCCCGTCCCGTCCCGTTCCATTCCGTTCCATCCCGTCAAGTCCCGTCCCGTCCTGTCCCGTCTTAGTGTGTGTCATCCTTAAACCGTTACCAAAATGTCCGGATAGACTTATAAATTTAATACCAACAATAAATTAACTAAATGTATTTCATTCCGGTAAATATTGTATATCATTATACGGGTCTACCTCTCCGTCCGTGAGGTTAACGACCCAGATGCCATTTCAAGTTTGAATACCTAGGCGTTTTTGCCTTGATGTGCATCAATTCACCATTTTAGTTTTTGTTCGCAACGGTACCTAATGATTCGCCGTAACAGGTTACCAACTTCTGTGGGCTTACCACGACTTGTACTTTACCGTAGGCGTTAGCGACTGCGCGTTTCTATAGTATGTCCGTCTCGCTCCCGTCAGAGTAGTGTGCGTACCATGAGTTACAATCGATTGCGAGTGCGGCATTCGACAGTATATCCGTCTCGCTCCCTGCCAGAGTGGTAGGAGCGAGACGGACATACTTTCGAATGCCACAGTCGCAATCGAAAACAACTCATGGTACGCACATAGTGGTAGAAACGAGACGGATATACTTTAGAAACACGCAGTCGCTACGCCTCAGTGTTCGATTTCCCTCAAAAAATTTCCCTATGCTGTTTATTGCATAAATCAATCAAGGAATGCATTTTAAATGCAAGACTAGAACACCCAGAAGTCTATTTCAAATACTTTTTTTTATAAAAAATAAATTATATTTCATGACCTTGACATCGAAAAATTACTAAATAAATTCTACAAAAGTATCTGATGAAATTTTCGCTTTTTAGTCAATGTAGTTCGATAAAAGAGCCTTTTGCGCATATTTTCTAGTTCTTAGTTTTGGAATTTACCCTCTGGTTACCGAGTTAATCATATAAATACAGATTTTTTATTTCATTTTTTTTCTCCTAAAAAACTCAAAAGTGCGTCTTGTGACTAGCACTGACAGATTGCTCTTAACTAGGTCTACCACTGGTAAAAAAATCACGTTCCAATATCGCGGCGTTTGGGAGTTACGTATAAAGGTCAAATTATACTTTTTAGGGTTGTCACTAAAGGTCAAACAAATATGAAATGTCGGAGTAATTAAAAATCTGATGAAATTAAATTAAGGAACAACATGAGGAACTTTATTTATATAGACACGCGGCAGCGTGTCCAGCCAAGTTCAGGTGTATATTTACACGAACCATCAGGAGGCACTTTTGACCCCTTTGTTACTCAAAATCTACTGAATATAAACACACGAAATTTCATCCACCTATTTGGACTCCCGAGACTAACAAGATCCCCAAATTTCATAAATATATCTTTATTGGTTATTGAGATATAAGCATCCAAAAAGACGTTAATTCATTTGTTTCGTGCATTTGATGCATTCATTCAGACTTTTTAAAACGGCTGAAACGATCAAATAGGACGAAGGCATTGGCCCTAAACAGCCAAAACAGAAGGTCGGTGGTATTTATAATGTTCGTACCGCGACATTGTAGTTATCTTGAATAGCTTATAAATAGAAGAAAAATAATTATAGTTCAAATTTTATTATTAAAAAAACGGGCAGCATGTCAAAACGCCCGCTACCAGTATGAAATTGAAGGGTTCGACTTTATCACTGCCTTTATTACACATCGATATAGGTATGTAAGAGCGATAAAGATGGGGATAATGTTTATGGTTGCAGAAAATATAGAAAATGATCTGACCATGGGGGCTTAGATGCAAAGCGGATAGCCTGATAAGAAGACAGTTTGTCGGCACTTTCTGACAATTTCTGATAATTTTAAACAGTTCTGTCAAATGGCAGTTATATGGCTATATGGCTGCTGCCAAATATAATGGCAATTATATTTGGCAGCAGTCACCGTTATGCTATGCGTCCAACTTGTCAGTTTATTAACTTATAGCATTATCTAATGACATTCGTAGATAACCATCTTAGGCCTGCAGCTTTGGTTTAATTGCACCATTTTGAGAAAAGCATTATACTTGGTTTATTATTGAAAAGCTTCATTTCCTTGTTTACACTTGGACCGTAAATGACGTCCATGGTCTGATGATGGAGCAGAAAGGTGACCACTGGATCTAAAGAATTAGTTGATATAATACCCTCGTGTTTGGACTCGTTAATTTTGTTTCGATGAGTACTTCGGCCCTAGATGATGTCCAAGGTCTGATGATGGAGCAGAAAGGTGACATCCCACAGCAGGATGGACATCCCTCAGCAGGTTGGGTAAGCCCCTGCTGAGGCAAAGTGGCGCCATGGGTCTGTAACGGCTCCATGGTGCCTCAGAACCGTTTCTCCGTTTCACATGTGTGGGCATGGGGTTATAGCATAATAAGCATGACAAGGGTGGACCCCTTCCCATGCTACATGTGAACCAACATCGAATGAAAAATATTAAACGACAAAAAAACCTCACTTAAAAAAATCATTCTGTATTTTTATTTATGTACCTGGAGTATGTCTAAACAATATACAGTTTTGTAATAGAGGAAAATTTTGAATTAATTCTGACTAAAAATTAAAGGTCATTTTGAGTGTCAACCCTAACACTGTATTTTTAAATTCGATAACTCCCAAACGCCGCGATAGTGGAACGTGATTTTTTTACCAGTGGTAGACCTAGTTAAGAGCAATCTGTCAGTGCTAGTCACAAGTCGCACTTTTGAGTTTTTTAGGAGAAAAAAAATAAAATAAAAAATCTGTATTTATATGATTAACTCGGTAACCAGAGGGTAAATTCCAAAACTAAGAACTAGAAAATATGCGCAAAAGGCTCTTTTATCGAACTACATTGACTAAAAAGCGAAAATTTCATCAGTTACTTTTGTAGAATTTATTTAGTAATTTTTCGATGTCAAGGTCATGAAATATAATTTATTTTTTATAAAAAAAAGTATTTGAAATAGACTTCTGGGTGTTCTAGTCTTGCATTTAAAATGTATTCCTTGATTGATTTATGCAATAAACAGCATAGGGAAATTTTTTGAGGGAAATCGAACACTGTACGTAGAACTCATGGCAAGCACACTGCTATATGACCTTGGTTGACCAACTATTTCTTGTAAACAGTTGCTATGGTTATGGTATCTTGGGTCACTCTTTAAGATTAAAATTATAAATGGGCTTACTCATGGCCATAGACTGCATAGACTAGCCAAAGGCAAAGACGTGGCCTACGATAAATATATAAATAAAATAAATAAATATTACAGGACATTCTTACACAAATTGACTATAAGTCCCGCGGTAAGCTCAATAAGGCTTGTGTTACGGGTACTCAGATAACAAATACATAAATACATATAAAACATCCATGACTCAGGAACAAATATCTGTGTTCATCACACAAATAAATGCCCTTACCGGGATTCGAGCCCAGGACCATCGGCTTAGCAGGCAGGGTCACTACCAACTACACCAACCGGTCGTCAAAGCGATGGAGTGAGCTTGCCCAGAAGTGCCGAAATCTCCTTCCATTCGTTCCGGTCAAGAGCCTAAGTTAGCTCACCATCGACGCCGGGGTCTGCC
Organism: Lathronympha strigana; assembly: GCA_949128165.1. Classification (NCBI taxonomy): domain Eukaryota; kingdom Metazoa; phylum Arthropoda; class Insecta; order Lepidoptera; family Tortricidae; genus Lathronympha; species Lathronympha strigana. The sequence continues at coordinate 3,424,490 of OX421907.1, read as the reverse complement.
AAGTCTCCGGTTAGAGTTGTGGGGCACCCACTCTGTGGTTATCTTTGCCGGCAGACATGACCTGCCCAGTCCTATTTCAAATTGGCCGCTTTCAGAGCTACATCCATTATTAGAGTCTTAGAAGCATGGTGTTCCGGATACGACCATTTATGCATCCTTTGTGCAGAACCCTCGGTGGGTGAGTCCAACTCGCCCTTGGCCGATTTTTTCAATGCATGCCGTTATATAATCGACCACGTGGCCGTGGCTAGGTGATGATTAGCAGTTTTTAAAATGCACTTATTTGTCCTTTGACTTTTCTATTCAACAAACAATATTACGAATGCAAACTTCATTGTATAAAATGGATTTAATGCAATAGTAGAGGTACAGTCTCATGCAAAAGTATGTTCCACGAATATATCTTCATCTAATGACTGTACAAATACGATTATTTCACAGAATGAAAGGAAAAGTGGAATTTTGACCTCGGGCGGGACTCGAACCGTATCTCAGAGTCTTGGGTTCGAGTCCCACCCAAGGTCATGATTTTTTTTTTTGGTATCGTTTGTACACGTTTCTGTTACAAGTAATAAATATAATTATATCAGATATAATATTGTCTTCTGTTACCGCGATTGTTATTCATTGAAATTAAACACTTTAGAACGGATTAATCGCGTTTATTAACACCATGATCCTACGTTTCGAGCCCTTTACAGCACTCGTTTTCACAGGGTTAAGATGATGACTGAGAGAATGCGAATTCTCCCCGTCAATCAAAAAAGTTACTTGTGCAAACTACCTACATACAAAAATATAAAAATAATTTAAAGATAAAAACAAAGGTTGGTCTACAATGCCCAGAGGGGCTTATAAAGCTAGTAATACATAGCCTGAAGGGCATTCTATAATTAAAATAAAAAATGTTTAAACCCTGTGAGGATTAACATACATACAACTTACGCTTAACGCGATTAATCCGTTCTAAAGTGTTTAATTTCAATATATCAGATATGTTTGCAGCCTTCATTTCCATAGATAGTTTTTTATTTGTGGAATCTAAAACGATTTTATAAAAATTACATTTTTGAGTACGATGACACTGTTTCTTTACCGGTTGGTCAGTAGCCCAAATCGGTTTCCCATACTGTTTAACACTAAGATATAACAGTAGGATTCCCCGTAGCTTATACTATTTTGGATTTATATTTAAAGCTACAAAATAGTGGCAGGAATATAAGATTCCAATGGGTTCCATCACACATAAACCTTGCAGGAAATGAGGTAGCTGACAATTTTGCAAAAAGGGGGATTGAGGAAGGTATTTGTGTAAACCATGAGCCTTTCTTTACCGACCTACTTAGAGATGTCAAAGTAAAATGAGCAGAAATTTGGAAAGAGTACTTTGATAGAAGGTCGAAAGAGAAGGGCATATGGTATAAAACTATGGTCAATGAACCGCCAAAGATTCCCTGGTTTTGTGACGTTCGGCTAAACAGACAAATAGTTGTAACAAGTATGCGACTGCGCTCCGGGCACATGCCACTAAACGTGTTCGGACACATGATGAGAGTGGTTGATTCTCCAAATTGCTCGATTTGTGGTGTAAGGGAAGATACCTACCACGCATTGGTGGAGTGTGCTCGGATCGGAGCCGAACGCAAAGAATTCGAAAAACAAGCCAAGATTAAGTTATCTGATGTTGGCTCATGTAATATTTTGTTATCGAATCCAACATCTGAACAAGCTATACAAATGTATTACTTAATAAGTAAATTAGTTAATCTTAGAAAATAGATAAATGTAATTAGCTATAGGGCCGACATCATCGCTCAGCGATGAAGGCCTTTTTCTTTAATAAAGATAAAAAAAAAACAGTAGGATAGTTCTAAGTAGGTAGTAATATATCTCTTAGTACCCATCGTTAACCAGAGATTATAGATTACGTCAAATCGTGGGTTTCCCGTAATACTTAGTACCTTGTTTTCTAAGTATACTTCCGTTTAGCATCACGTTTATGCAGAAATCAGCCAATCTGAGTTAATAGATTCACCGGTGCAGAAGATTTTCCTTAACTTAACTTTCCTTGCTTTTGCTTGTGACTTCGTTGAACAAAAATTGGTAATATTAACTCACTAGAGAGAGAGAAACAAGCCGGAGCGAACCCGGACGAAGTATTAATTTGTATAGAAATCGACACATCGTCCTGGTTCAGTTCGTCCCGTCCTTGCGTCATCCTTTTCTTTGTTTTGACTTAAGTTTCTCAAAACCAGCCTTAATGTAACTTTTGATGTACAGTCAACCAATTGGAACCCTAGGCCACTCTAGATACACATACACATAACAAATGAGAAATCTAAAACGCGTAAAATCGCCGTCAGTGGAACTTACTAACGATGTAAACAAAGGCATTCACACTACCTCATCAAGCATTTCTGAAACGATTATTTACTGAAACGGTCGTATTATCGTAACATGCAGAACATAAGATAAATAACTTAATCTTGGAGATTTCACTAAAAACTTAAAAGTGAGGTTATTCCGATAAATATGGCGGTTTGTTTACATTATTTACAAGCTGGATTGATGGCGATCTTACTATTGGTGACTGCTCCAACGTCGCTGTTATTACGTCAGCGTCACTCAATTTGGAATTTGGCTTTCCTCGCGATTCTGTCTTCTTCCTGCTTATGCCACGCGGCTCATTCGATACTGTATCAAACTAATAATGGTCTTTAGCTTTCAAATGTCAACTTAAATCTGCATATTAAAAATGCAATATAAAATCCACCTTCACAACGCTCTCAATGCAGCCAAGAACAGAATAAAGTGGCGAAATACTGTCAGACGCATGATAACCCAGCAACGGGAGAATCACGACCCTCAGTAATGAGGACACCGACTCGAGGAGGAGGATAAAATAGGTAATAAATAGTTCAGGTAATAACGGTAAATAATTTATTCGTTGAGGAAGATTATAATATCACAATCATTTCCGTTATTCTGATCATATGCATCTGCACGCATTAAGATGAAGGCAAGAATTACATTTCCGTAAATAATATTCCTGTATACTGCACTCTAACATTTTGCATGTTGGCTTTATGTCGACTGAATACTTATTCTAAACTATCTTTTAAGACCTTATTGTAACGTATTCTGGCAAATAAATATTTCTATTCTATTCTATTCTTTCTAATAGTTGATAATTAAGTGCATGCTAATCGACGCCCTCGACATGTCGAAGATTTCTAAGCAACGTCTCCAAGCAAAGAATAAAATTAAAACGTTGATACGCTGGCACCGTCCCTCCAACCTTCAACGAACTAATGTAAAAGCGGGAGGAGCGGCTGGAAGCGCCGAAACTTTAATACGTAATAAATATAAGAGCCTGGGTAGAGACCACCATTTTGTACCATTTGAGGTAGGTAGCTAGGTAACTTACACTTACTGTATATAGTTTTCAAAACTAGAGAAACCAAGGCTCTCTGACTAGACTTATGCCTTAAGATAGCTCCAGATGCTTCAGTCAAAGAAAAATAAATCAATAGGATTGGTAGATTGTTAACCAAGAGTGGAAAAGCACTCACATCAGTCGAGGCATTTTGACGAGGCCAGGGGCCTACCATGACGTCTTAACGCGATTCAGTTTAGGTTCTTAACTATGCTTCGTCAAATAATCGCGTTAAGACGTCATGGTAAGGCCCCAGAACTTAAAAAGGGCTATTTACATGGTACAGGGCCGTTTATGAATGAATTAATTTATAAATTGCCCATGCACTTTTGAATACGTGTGTACATGGTCAGATTGAGGAGATAAACTATTATCGCTTCGATATTTCAATTATACTCCGCGAAAAATATAATCAGGTGAATTACACGCACGATGCACGATCTTAAAGTGCGATAATTGTCTTGCGTGTATTCTTTAAGCGGACCGGAGGTGGCATATGCATAATATATCTGTATAATATAATATCTTCAACGCAGGCGAGCATTAGACGGAATAGGCCCTATGAGGGATTTAGCCACATTTACCTTATAAAAGTATTTAAAAATGGTGGTATGACGTAGTCTCTTGATGGAGCCAGGAGATAAAAAGTGGAAAAATTAACACGTTCGCGGACGCGGATTGCATAGCATCCGTTTTTGTACTTCATCTGGTGACGCGCCTGCTATTGAATCCGTTATTTGGTTTAGATTTCTGCGTCAGTATGCTTACCAATCCGCTTGGCCACAGTATAATATTATTAACCAACATTTCCTCTACCATTCACTAAAATCACAGAATGCATACTGTTATATTTCATAGTTTATGACGGTTAGAAATTATCCTGTGACATCTCAAATTGTGCCCCCCTTTCTGTGACGCGTATGCTATAGCATTCGTCTTTGTATGGAAGACTCCTCAGTAGCCCTTCGCGTGCGTCTGGGAGTGGGCGCGTAAAATGTGGCCAAATTTCGCATGCACACGCTATTTTACGGATTTTTTGTAACATCGTTAGTAATGTTTTTTTTACAGTTTATGTATGTTTTTGGTTGTGGTTTTATAAACAAATCTCTTTACTGATTGTTTTTTGTAGTGCAACTTGATTCTGACTACTGTAAATAAAGAAAAGTGAGGCATGTTTATACTTACTATTCTACTACTCTATAGTAATTATTTTGGTCATATAATCGTGAATATTGTGCCTATTCGTAGTCGATGCTGAGCGCTAACATTATGGTAAGCATGTGGCATGTATTTTGTTTGTGTAGGGCCGCAGTTTACATGATTAAATTCAAAGTTCGGATACTTGCTATGTGCTGGTTGGTGAAGAAGGCCCTAGCCGTTAAATCCTATAAGTATTAGATGAAATATTACTTCTACTTTACTTTATGGCAAAGAATTTATCATAGTTGTTGACGTAGCAGCTCACCCGAGTGAACGGTATGACAGACATGCCAACATAGTCGAATGCTATAACATGCGGTGTCATATAAGATCATATTTTGACTAGGTATTATATCAAGCATCCGAATTGTATAGCATTTGGTGTCACATAGTGTAAAAGAAATGGTTTCATAATGACGGGACTTGCATTGCATTCGACTTGTATAGAATTTCGCGTCACATAAGAATCCTGATTTTAGCTTTGTTGTGACAGGTATGCAATAGCAGTCGTAAAATTCCCATACAAAATTAAGGTGTCCCAGAGGTGTGACCAAGCGTCCGCGAACGTGTTAAGTGACGACGAGAAGAATCTTCGTAGGTAGTATGATTGGTAGGTAGGTATTATATGATTGATGAATGATTTGTTTCAATTAATGATCTACTCTTAGGGATCATAAAGCGCAGTTTGCAATAAATAAAATGCTGTTTGCCTGGATTTATTAGAATTGTCAATAGTTTATTTCTCGGAAAGATGCTCGGTAAAAATTTGGTAGGTGGGTTATTATATTTAAAGTTATCCGTACGTTTTCACATTTTTTGGACCTTCCGTTCAAAATTTAGAGGGGTGGGGGACACTTTCAGACTTTCAGAGCGATTATCTCTGATCTCTGAAAATATTATATTAATCACATTTTTAACAAACCTTTGCTTTATTTTTAAAGACCTATCAGATAATGTGCCACAAGTAGGCACGTATTTGCCAAACACCTTTTTTTACATTTAGTTACACGTTGCCCTTCTTAAGAATGCTTTTTTCGCAATTAACATGCAAAACTAAGTAGCGGCTCACACAATACACCGCTGGTTGTAATATCACTACCATAGGTATGCTTTATAGTTATATAAAGCATAGTATAGACGCAGTAAAGCATGCCAAACAGCAGAAATGGAGATGGGCAGGACATGTTGCCAGGCAGGCCGACTCTCGCTGGAGCTTGCAAGCTACTATATGGAATGGACCTACAGCAACACGCCGCAGAGGAAAACCAAATAGCCGTTAGTCTGATGACATAAAAAAAAGTAGTTGGTTCTAACTGGAAACATAAAGCTTCCAACAGAGACGAGTGGAAGTCCTTGGAGGAGGCCTTCACCCGATGAGGGGTTCTTGTCCGTAAACAAGCCGTAACATATATATTTATTTTCGCCAACTACGTACATACTTGACATATAAATTAGTTAAAACTGTGTTTAATGCTTAAATATATATCATAGACGCACCTGATGTTTTTTTTTTTTCAAAAGTAAGTACTCGAATTAAAAGGCTTTTTTTATTTATTATTTTGTGCTTCATTTCATAGTTATCGAGTAAAACGCTGTGACATACAGACAGACAGAACGACGGACTGTACGAAACTATAAGGGTTCCGCCTTTGCCATTCTGGCTACGGAACCCTAAAAAGGGGGTATACAACTATGAACAAAAGAAATGTTTTTGCAGATTATTTGAGTTTTAGGGTTCACTAATGCACGCCGTCGCGCGTGAATGCGCTCTTTCATCAGGGAAGAGTGCAACCAGTGCAACGCACGGCCTCGCCCGTTTCACGGATGCAGTTGCAACAGCCTGCATTACTTGTTATATGTGAGTCAAAACGTTGCTTAACGAGCTAAGGGCAATGCAATTTGGCCTAGGTTGACGCGGCTTACGAAAATTTGGGGCGTAGGGTTCAAATCAGGCTATTTGTATGTTTAACACAAATATTTGTTCCTAATTTTTTTTGTAAGTATAGAAGTATGTATTTATCAATTTTAATACATATATTTATAGTCATATATCACAGTTTTATAGCAAATATAAGGCAGTTATCGTGAGGCAAACAAAATGTAATACTGTCAATACAAATAATAGACAAAAGAGCGTAGGTACCTCATCATGGCCAATAATAAACACTTAAAAAGGTAAAGTAGTATTAATAGTGTGCATTCTTGCACACATGATATGATCATCCTTGGGGAAGGCTTTTCGTATTTTGTGAAAATTCTTGGAAATACATGTCTTTGCCCAACATGGGAGGTCGTTGAATGAAACTTTGCTTAGTCTGGGGATACTTATGCGATTTTTGTACGTATAAGAACGTCCCAAAAACTATACACAGCTGGCCCGAATAACCCGAAAGACTAACGGCGTGCTCCTAACCACATTTGGAGACTATTATGTCGTATCAAATTATCTGAATTTGCCTTAGTTTCAGAGATATTAATTAACTTTTTTTCGAAAACATTTTATCATCATAACTCTTGCAAAACCGCCTTTTTGAATATATTTTTATTTACTATGGGTCTTAGTCTTATCCTACCTATTGAGTGACACTAGAAAAAATAAGAAAAACTTAGCAAAAAACATGTAACTGCAAAGAAACTTGAAACCTTTTTTTCCTAATGATGACTGGCCATGTTTAAAAATATTCAAAAAATCAACAAAAATCAAAAAGAAAAATTGTTTTTCACCAAATATTACATAATTCATATAAGTCATATTATATTTAATTATACAGTGTGTAAGTCTAATACGGGCGGTAGGTAAATTTAACCAAACATAGAATTGATTTGTGTTATCAATAATTAAAACACATTTTTAAGTTACACTCAATTATGAACTCATAATTAATTGTTTATTAGAATTTTCAGCAGCAATGTACTATAAAAAATTTAACGCTGAAAGTCGTCAACGAATGTTTAACGCGAGTGTGTTTGCATTAAGTACATTGCGGGCCGAATTATTTTCTATGGATACAATTTTAATTGCAATTTCATTTAAAAGTTACCTAATTACATTTCTTATGTCCTATACTAACCACCGTTAACAGGTTCCCCGTATTCGATTTACACACTGTATTGACGTCAAGAATGCATGGTTATTTGGGCCAACGTCTTATACTTAATAATTGAATCATGCATAAATGCATGTGCATGCTTACGCGTTTTAAAAGATGTGACACCTGCATGTGACCCTACTTCTTTGTATGTGGTTTACAAAGTTGCATAACTCGAGCAAAGGGCCACTTATATTCAGGCCACACACACATAAAACAAAAGTGGTTTCATTCATCTCGAATGTCACAATAATTAATTTATTTTGGACGTTTTAATAAACATTACGAGCTATTCATGATTTACGGTTAAAGCATTGGGAAAAGTTTTTCGTATTTCGTTAAAATTATTTTACCTTTGTCCAACATAGGACGTCATTTGGATGAATTATCTATAATGATGATGATGATGAGGAGCAGACAAATAAGTCAAAAAGCGTATTTTAACCAAGATGATGTTTAAAAAACGTAGGTAAGTACATATATTCAGAAAGATTGACACTTTAATTAACTATTGTTAAAAGAAGTGATGTTGAGTAAATACAAAATTGTTATCGTAAACAGTAATTTTAAATATACGTGAGTTTGTAGCGTTGTTTTTAATATCAATGAAAAATAATATTATTTTGTAATAACACTAATAAGTAATAACCCAACTTAAAACATTTGATCTTAGTTACTACTTAAGAAACATATTGTAGTAGTTTATTTTACAATTTACATAATTATAATATGTTTTAGCAGACAATGTACAATACGACTTATTTTCCTATAAACCCAGGAAATATACTGTTATGAATATACCAGACATTAAATTATAATAGCCTGATTTTCTCAAATAACGTTCGAATGGGATGTTTATAGATAATATGCACAAATCCCACAAACTTTTCTTCCGGAAGTAGGTAAATACTAAATAAATTTAACTTAACTAAGTCGATTTCTTTCATTTTCGGTAACAAATATTTTTCTTTTTTGTGAACATGACGACATATTTGTCTTCCATCTGTTAAAACCAAAACAGAAGACAACGTATTCACCTAAAACCGTTAAATCTACAAAATGTACGGCACAGGTACGGTAATAATATGTGTTATTTCGCTAGAAACAAATGGTAATAGGCAGAAACTGGTCCAGACCCATTTTAAACGGCTAAAGAAAACATATATACCTACATAAAAATCTTACTAGAAAAACGTTTGTAATACGTGTGTACATATTTCTGAAGGCCTAGTATAAAAGTTGTATGACATTAACTCCTCGACCGCGTTAGCGTATCGAGGGGTCAAAATATGAAAGTTGCCGGATGATTTAAATAAACGGCAAACATAATTTGAACTCCCGATACGCTAACGCGGTCGAGGAGTTAATGTCGTACAATTTTTATACTAGGCCTTCTGGCGATTAGCATGTAATGATATATTGTTGGATTTTATTGCCTACATAATACTAGACTCCCGATATATTCGTTACGCTAAAAAAATCAACTATTATAAATTATTTCCCAAGTAATCAAAATTTCCATACAAGCTGTCAGTTCAATGACTGGATTATATAGAGTATTAGCCTGTGTATCATCTAGGGCTTGCATCCCGGAATTCCGGAATCTCGAAATCCCGGAATCTCGGACTATTTTTCCGAGATTACAGTTCCGGGATTGACACCCTCAATCTCGAAAATTCCGGAATTGAAAATAACCCTACTATTTGACGGAAACGTTTAATATTGACATGGTTATAAATGTTATAATATTGTTTGCTGTTACTGCCATGGTTATTCGTTGAAATTAATCGCGTTTAATTTAATGATAAATAAAAAACCCTGTAAAACATACGTACAATTTACGAACGCTTCCCTAACTGGCTTATGGGGCAGAAAGAAGCGGCAAGAAAACTGTAAAGGGCTCGAAACGTCGGGTCATGGTGTTAATAAACGCGATTTATCCGTTCTAGTGTTTAATTTAAATTGGCATAGTTATTTCGCAAATCTGCCACTTAATGTATTAGATTGATGAATTATATATATTCCGTGTGCAGATAAATGTTCCTTACTGTTGGACTCAGAAGGCTTAGGTACCACAAGCATCAATACTTTGAATCTGCACATCTTTCGCCCAAAGAAGCAAGTGCACTAGAGCAGGATAAATACATTTTAGATTGTTCTCTGTTAACGGTAGTAGACCAAAAGGTTGAAGCGAAAAATATCTTACCTTTATCTTTTTCAGTTGTTGCTTTTCGGTATTTAAATAATGAGTTCTTATTGTAATACTGTTAAAAAATTGTTGTGAGGGTTGTGAGTTTTTAGCCTTAAATTCAGTGTTTTGCGCGCAAAATCTATGTAATTTAAAGATTTGTAATCAAAAACTTTGCCGCTGTCGCCATACCATAACATGACTACCAGCCTAATATTAATTTGTAATCGTAACGTTGTAGGTAACTAAGTTTTATGTGTATTCGACAATACATAATAGACAATTTTGGCCTCTAATCTAACATATTTTTTTAAATGTTTTCTTTGTGTGTTCGACAGAAGTTCCAAAAAAATGGAGCTATGATTGCCTTACATTGTTTTTTTAGCCTTAGCTTGAACACAAATTTTATTTTGATAACCTTACTTGTTTGGCTACGCAAAAATAAGTGTTAAAAATATTATTTTTCAGCACTTTTGGGAATTAATCTGACACAAAAGAAAGAAGAACGTAGGCTGACGTTTTCCGGCAAAAAGTACCACTTAGTTAATCGATAAGGTACAAATGCCTAAATTATTGATTCGGAAATTAACCTTATTAACAACCGAGAAATTGATCAATTAAGCATAAAATTTTCTAAAGTAGGTAATTCCTGCTGCTACACCACTTTAAACTATAACCAAACTCTTCGAAATAGACAATCTTAGCTTGGTTTGTGAGATCCTTTATTGATTATTAAAAAAATATATAACAACTCTGTTAAACCCTTGCTTTTGTTTCTTTAAAGTAGCGTAAGATTACACGTTTTTATTGATTAATAAATATAAATCCAACAATGTTATGTACTAATCGTAAAAACCCGGTATTTTAAAAAAATTGCCATAAAATCATATTTTTTCAAATCCCGGAACCAGTTCCGGAATTCCGGAATTGAAGGCCAATCTCGAAATGAATTCCGGAATTGGAAATTAGTTCCGATACTGCAAGCCCTAGTATCATCTTCTAAACAAAAAAGTTTAACGACTTGGATACTTAATTGTTGCTCAATAAGCTTGAGCGACAATGAAGTAGGTACCCTAATCGTTACTTTAAGGGCGATTATTTCGTAATTAAAGTTGAAATTTGTAGCTTTTATACAATACACAATATTATAAGTTTTATTTGAAGTATATAGAAGATATTTATACTTAAACAAAACAAAAATTTTTAATTTTCGACTAAATTAACAAAATCAGAAATATCTCGGAATCCTAGGTGACAATGTGGTACCTTCACCGTGAAAACGGCACATAATGATGACACATAACTCTACTCTGTGGTGTGGTGTGACCAACAAAAATCAAGTACCTATAATCAAGCTATAAATCTTGTTGTGGCGGGCTTTATGATGGGCATTATATTTTGTAAGCACACTTACATAATGTAATGACATTATCAACACGCACATAATAATTTAACTTGTTTTATTTAGAACATTCTGCAATTTGGAGATTGCTCTGCAAGTTGAACATTGCTGCACTTACCACTATTTTTAACCCTAGACGAAAAAAAGAGGAGAAAAGTGTCGTTTTCTAGGGGGAGAAGATTCTCACAAGTTTGACTTGGCTGGTTACCAGTTGGTAAATACTGGTAGTTATTTTGTAGATAGTTGAGAGTAGGTACCTCAAACAATTTTTTAAGAGATTAAAACATGTCGGACGGAACGGGAAACAAATTCCTGTTGTTTAGCATTCAGTTTCCATATTTTCATAGATTTTTCCATACAATATGGCTGTGACGAAATACAAGGTTTGAGAAATGTATGGAATTTTTGTGACACTTCTTTCTCCTACTAGGATCAAAAAAGCTCGCGATTCTGTACCATGAAAATCAAACGATTGCGGATTTGCATCTCCATCTCTGTCACACTCGCTTATTGGAGTGATAAAGAGGTTTTCCCGTCAATGCCAAATTGCCAATATTCGATGTTCGTGGTAGGCGTGCTGAGTAGGAATCACATAGGTACAATTTACAAAATAAAAGTTGCGAGCACGACTTTAAATAAAGACGCCCCCGTAATCTGTAACGGTGAGTAATTTTGACACTTTAATGAAGGTACTTAAGATTTCCGGAAAGTACCCACATCTACCTAATAAACAAATAAAAATGTCGGAGAAGAGCTCCTTCTTGTCTTTTAGAGATTCATTGGACTTATTAGTTCTATTTGCTAGATTCTTTATACATATTTGTAAACATGTAAATTATTTCAAATGGTCGAAATAGGTCTACCTACCCTATATTTATAATTCTTATTTTACAAACATATTTTTGTGTATAATAGAAGTTTATGCAACCAGTGATAATAAGGGTTCTTAAAACTTTAGGATCGCCGTTTGTAATAATAAACCCGAGAGTTTTAAGAACCAATTCTGAGCTGTTACATATGCTAGTTTTTCTACGACAGCTAAAATAGCGAAAAAGCAAAATCTAGAAAGGCAGAATTTGGAAGACGTCGTACTACAGAAATTAAAAAAAACAACAGGGCTAATATTATTGTATGAAAATCCACAGGAGCACTGTTCTTATGGAATACCATAGGCAACGTTAGGTATATTGTAGATATATATTTTTTAATATCGCTGTCAGTCATCTAATTGACATATAGAAGTGCTGGAGTTTAGAGGCCTTTGCACCTCCAAATCCTATTAGTAGGTATAATTTTTTGACTATGGGGACCTTTTACATCTCCTAATTTTATTCGTATTTTATTTTGACGTTGGGGGACCTATTACATCTCCAAACTTAATTTATTATTAACTTTAGAGACTATAGGTAAATCTCTTGTCATATTACTTAGTACATTTATTTTAATATTGTTTACCCAGGTTTTGGCTGTTGTATTATCAGTATTTAGATTATACTTTTACTTCTCACTATATATTGTAAATGTTAGTACATGCAAATATTTATTGTAATGCTTACTGACTTGTAAAAGTGCCCTTGAGGCCTACTTACAGAATAAATTTTTGAATTTTGAGTAGAAAAAAATATAAAAAAGTTGTAATAAAATTTTCTAAAACCACCTTAACAATTTTCCCGACCACCTTATTTAAAAAACCAACCTTCGCCTTCTCTTTTCAAAAAGAGCTCACTTCGAAGTCGGGCACTGAAACAAAACACTCGCGGCAACCTGAACTCAGTTTCGAATTTCGAATGTCACAGCGAATTTCAAATTGGAAGGTAACGCTCGGCCCTCGCGGCTGACGGGAAGCAACTGCCAACAAACAACTCAACAACCTGCGGAGATGGAAAGCCTGTGCTTGTAGGTATATCGCACGCTGGTCGTTTTAAACGCGCCGACCTTTCAACTATTCAATTAGTTTTGCTCTTGCTAAGCCCGTCTTATGCCATAAGAGGAGCGTGCATCCAGCCTTATAGCAAACTGTCACCTATGTTCGGCAACCTATGCTTGCGATTCAAGTAACAAACAAAGTCACTTTTAAAACATACACTAATTCCTTTATCATTTAGGACTGCAAAAATATTAGATGTTAAACAAACACAATAACTGTCAATTAAAATTGTTTCATTTGTCAATTATTTTAACATTGCCTATCACAAACTGTGAATGTATTGAAGAACAATCTCAGCAGACAAGGCTTTTGACAAAAATAAGTAAATTCCCAATTGAAAAAAGTCCTAATTAATGACATTTGAACATTACAAATGACAAAAAACGTTTGAAAACTTAATACCTAAATTAAAATTATCAGTTCCATAAGGAGTTAAGACAATGATGAAAGTTACATATATTAATTATTTAAATTATTGTTGTATACTAATTTATAATACGCAATCAACAATATTTTATATATTTGTTCTTGAAAATTAAATTTTGCAGTTATTTACATACATTTACATTATATTTGCTAAAATGACATTTTAATAAATGCCCGGGTACCGGTAACAGGCTGTATACCAAGTTATAAATTAATAAACATAAAGTCCACCTCTCCCTAAATAATACAATACATATTAGTAGTATTGCCTTAGAAGCCAACGGAATTCATAAAGTACTATACCCTGCAACTAAACATATATAATTTCATATAATTAATTCTAATGAGGATTGCCGGGGGGAGTCGATTCACCGCTAGGAGCTAGTAGAACGTGGGTCCTGCGGGAACATTTCAAACGTCACTTTGACAAATCTCTCATATTGACACAGGACCTACGCATGAGTGGCGCCGCCTGGTGAGCGACAATACGATAGCTCCCATTACGCTATACGCAGAAACTTTCTATAAATACGATACCTACGTACATAATTAAGATATTAGGTTAAAATTCTGTTGCTTTGCATAATTTTGTTAAATAGGGGATATCCCATGACATTTGCTAATTGTATTAATGTCAGCGCATTTAAAATTATCTCAAACTAGGTTTTGGTAAAAATAGTAAACTCTAAAAACTAAACTAAGCTGGTAAAAATGTTTCAAGAGGTACACTAAAATCAGAAGAAATAATACAGTACAATGTTTAAAGCACGAATCAAATCATTTATTAAAAGTAATAAATGTTTTGATTCATGTTTTTGTGTTTTTTTAAGTAGTCACACTACTATATATAAATTATAAATTGAAAGAGATGTCATATACTAAAGAAAAAGTGAACAGAAGTTAAGTTAAGTTCACTTTTTCTTTAGTATATGACATCTCTTTTTATAAAATAATACAGTATCAAATCTGCACCTACAGATAAAAACAAACGTTCGTAATTTTTAGTCTGTAACCAGCCTTATGCCCATGTAAACTGTAGCCAAATTTCAAACAACAAATTGCCATGGCCATTGTAATTTTATAGTAGTGTTGTTGTAGTACCTACGATCGGCTTCATAAATATATATGCATCTGTATTCAATTATGATCCTTCTTCCTCTGTAATAAGTTCCAAAGTGTATAGATATTTATAGACGTGACTGTAGGTACCGTAAGCACGTCCGATGCGCTACACATATTTTGAGGTTATTAGTTGGTCCGCTTTTTAGAACTGGTGAAGGTAATGACCAAACTAGAGATGGGCCGAATATGGACTTTGCCACACGAATATTCGGCCGAACATTCGGTTCAGCTCTTACCGAACCGAATATTACAATAAAAAATAAAATAAAATACCTTTATTTCAGAACAAATTATTCCACATTTTGTTAATTTAATATTGTACTACATACTACTTGTTAGCTTATCTAATAATAATAATAATATGCAGAAGGCAGTAATCCTGGACACGGCACGTATAGTCAGGCGGTTCCTTTCTCTGCGGCCGTAACCACCGGCAGCCTGGGCCCTGCCCCGTTGCCGGCGGCACCCTAGGTTAGGTTTTTTATAATGTGTTTATATGTATTTTGTATTGTTTTGTGTGTGTTTTTGTATTTTACTTTTATAATCATATTATAAAATGACCTAACCTAGGAATTAAAGAAAATAAAGAGAATAATATAGATATATTCGGTTGCGCTATATCGCTAGAAAAAGATTGACACTGTTGACAGGTCCGCGCTCACCGCTCCGCGCGTATTCAACCTATGCTCGAGGCAGCACAGGTTACCCACAGCTTAGGACATGTTCCGGGGCAGCACAGATCACCCCACAGGAGTGTCCCGTGGGTTGATCTGCCGTGCCTCAAATGTCTTGTGAGGTAACTTGTGCTGCCTCGGTGGTCCTTGGGGTGATCTGCGGTGCCTCAAATGTTCTGTGCTGTAGTCGTGCTGCCTCAAATGTCCTGTGGCCTCAGTGAAAGCATTTCAGACTGATAGAGGTTGGTCCTCCACAGAACACCCGTGGCACCGCAGGTTACCCCACAGGTCACTCGTTACCACGAGTGAGTTCTTTGTGTTCTGCTATTTGGAAGTGAGTTTAATACGTGGGACCGTTATGTACTAAATTAATTAATATTTATTTATTCATAATTGATAAACCACATACGACGTTTTGCATCTTGGTCGCTCTAGTAACATCTTAAGCAAGCGTGAGAGAGAAACAAAAGTTTCAGACTGCTTCAGTCATAATTTGTGGTTTTTTAGTTAAGTTTATGCTAATAATGCAAAGTGCTAATACCACAAAGATTAATTTTAAAATGAAACTTATCAACAAGCAAGAAAGTAACTTTTACCAAAACTAAGAAATTTTTCTATGTCAAACCGTTACATTATATTTTATTACAGATACCTAGACTAGGAAATCTAAATCAAACAGGTTCATTTGAATACTTAAGTCGCACAACTTTAATTAACTGTTATTTTGGAGCAGCATGCCTGCCAAACATCGAAAATTGGCATTGACGGGCAAACCACGGGAGTCATTGACCTTATCAGCTCTGAAGTATCATTCGGGGCTTATTTATTCATCGGGACACCCTCTTGCTTATCGGGACAGCCTTTATAATCAATATTTTGTATTTATCTATGGTCGAAAATTAACAGCTCAATTAAACGGTTTAATAATTGTAACACTTAACCTGTTTGTATGCTAAACTGCTCTGAAATAACAGTTAAGGATTAAAATGAACAGGTTTTATTTAGGTTTCCTGATCTAGGCATCTGTAATAAAATATAATGTAACGGTTTGACAAAAAAATGTGCTAAGTATTAGGAAAGGTACAATCGATTAAATTGACAATTTCTGAATGTTCAAATGTATTAATTGTTTGTTGGTCATGAATTATCGATGTTTAATTATGAATTATCATAATTAAACATCGATCTAAAAAATGTAATGCTTAAGTTTTGTTTAGAAAGCGCGAAATAATTTTATAATGTACATGAAAAGCTCTAATATTATTACTGGATTTTTTCTACTCCAGCACTTGTATCTGTCAATTAGATGACTGACAGCGATTATTTAAAAAGTATACATTATAACGTTGTCTATGGTACTCCATAAGGACACTCAACTGCTCCTATGGATTTTCATACAATATACCTAGTGGGGACAACATCTTCCCTATTCTGCCACGTTTCTAGATTTTGCTTTTTTCGCTATTTTAGCTGTCGTAGAAAAACTAGCGTATGCAACAGCTCACAATTGGTTCTTATTATATCACTGTTGCATAAACTACCACCTATTATACTTTCAATGGGTCCTGCGCGTTTATGTTTTATGGGCGTTGACATGTGTTAAAAGGTGGTTCTTAGAATTTTTTTGATTATATAGGTAATGTTCCTCGTCTTTTCTCTATAATTATGTATTAATCTAGGCTAAATAAATATATGTGTATGTTATATGGGTGTTATATGGTACCTGAAATAAATGACATTTTATTTTATTTTATTTTTATTTATTTTTTAGACTTCACAAAGTGTGCCTACTGTACTTTTACAAAATTGCGTGAGCTCTCTGAATTTTAAGTCAGAGTACGGTCAGCTTCATAAATATACATGCATCTGTATTCAATTTTCACCCTTCTTCCCCTGTAATAAGTTCCGGAGTGTACAGATATTTATAGACGTGACTGTATGAATTCATAATATATTTTATTACTCTGATGCCCGTTTGCCAGCCACACACGGATTCAGATCAATCTGATTGATTCTTAATTTGAAAAAATCAGAACGAGTATAATCAATATCTGTGTCTAAATTGTATGTAATTCCGTGCGTTATGAAACTTATAAATTCATAATATAAATTAAGAAAAAAAATAAGATTATGAAATTCATACTCTAATTCCGGAAGTGTGTGGGAACCCTTAGGTTATGAATTTCTTAGATTAATCTATCGGAGTTGATCTTCATATTATGAATTCAGAGCACACCTCTTCCCATACATCATACGAAATATAAGTAGGTAGGTACGTACTGGCATTTAGATTATGATTTTGTGGTTGTCTTTAGTAAAAGCTACCACTTTGTCTGTTACCGAGAAGGCGCGAATGCTATAAAGAAACAAAATAATTGCGCCTTCAGAAAATGCACCAAAAACTCACAAAATCAATACATTTATTTTCATTATTTTTTTTAGATTTATGGTAGGTAGAGGTAGGTAGTTAGGTTACTAGTAAGTAGGTAGCTAGTAACTTCTTATAATTCAGACGTCTAGATCTTAATATTGATAACAACTTGTTACCATAAACATAATATTTGCCAAAGCGGACTCCAGACTCCTTGAGCCGTGACGTAAGCCGGGATTACATAATCTTGTCTACCTAGGTACAGGAGGAGTATGTACTAGTCCTATGGATTACACAATCCTCTTAATGAAAGTGCCACTGGATGATCGGCGCCCTCTTAAACCGCACGTAGGGAGGTAAGGAGAAGGAGCCACAAGCAAACGCACAGATATAGACAAAACAAAAACAAGAAATACAAAAAAAAACATTTTTAATTACTTTTTACAAACTTATCACATTTATAATTATCCTCTTTATTAACATTTATCTCTAATTTCTCTTTCGTTCTCTTGTTAGTATAACTGTTGAAGTAGAACTTAAGAAACAGAAAGAAGAAGGAAGCGATGCTGAAGACGCAGAAGTAGTGGAAGAAAGGGGGCAGCGGGCACGGAGTCAGCTTTTGTTGGTAGTAGAGGTCAGAAATTACTAAAATGAATTGTACCTGGGAATTAAAAAAAAATATTACAAAGCCGAAACGTCTGCAAACGATACTAAATTTCTCCGAATAAAAGGATAAGTGGAAAAGTCCCGCCCAAGGTCATGAATCC
This sequence comes from Lathronympha strigana, assembly GCA_949128165.1. Classification (NCBI taxonomy): domain Eukaryota; kingdom Metazoa; phylum Arthropoda; class Insecta; order Lepidoptera; family Tortricidae; genus Lathronympha; species Lathronympha strigana. The sequence goes on along the minus strand of OX421907.1, from coordinate 3,405,888 downwards.
TCCACTTTTCCCATTCTTCTGAGAAATAAAAAAAAATCACGTTTAAGATCGAAGAAAAGGTCTTTTTGGCACATACAAAGACTTTAACAAACCTAAAATTAACTTTATTGAAGTTAAATTCCATAAGCATTTTATTATCACAAATACTGATAGTCCATTTAAGGGCTTTAACAATATCAAAGTCTGGTTAGGGAAAAACATTACGCGAATATTTTTTTGTCTCAAATTCAAGTTGTCCATATAGCTATCTGCCTTTAAATGTGTCACCAGTATTTTTGTCACATACTGTATCTCTTCAGCTACTTCACATCAACAGGTACCTAACAATTTATGTTCCTTTTATCTTTAAGGACAGATTTAATCGGACGTAGTTTAAGGAAAAGGATTCAATCCGCAAATCTGACGCAAAAAGACGACAAGGAAATAAAAATATGCCGAACAATGTACGTCAAATGGATAAAACAGCTTCCTACGCAAAATTCTCATGTTGCTCATAAAACGCCTATAGTTTTTATACGAGCAACTGCGACGAAAGCGACATGTTTTTTTTGTTAAGTTCTAGCTTAACGATACAACACTTACCAATTGAATTTTTGTGACATGCTTCTTCCACCAAACGCACTGCTGATACTCAGGACCCATCGAACTGATCCCATAATACGCGTACATGATCACATGGACGAGACTGTTGAGCAGAGAAAAAATATACACCCTGGGTAGTAATAGTAGATTGTGGTACAAGGGATCAAAATGATATATTTCCGACGAGGGCGTACATTGAATTGTCCTGAGTAGTGAGGGATTCGAAAGCAGAATCCTGAGTGTAATGTCGGATTCAAGCGTTAAAGCCCAAGACGAAAATAATTTTGATACCGTGTCGTGTGACACATACTGCTTTTCACACCAATTAAGAGGAAATAAACAGAGCCGAAAACAGCATCATATCAACACCACGATGCCACAAGTTAATGCCCAAAAACGTAAAAATGTGTAGTCCTAGAACAGAAAAGTGCCACTTAGATCCCTCCCAGCAGCGAAGAAAAGTGCCACTTTGATCCCTCCTAGCTTGAACAGAAAAAACCCTTTTATGAATAGGTGGTGTGAAAACTATTTTATTTATTTAATGAGCAAGTCTTATGGTTTGGTAATTGGAGCCCTCGGTGGTCCCGGATCGTATTGAACCGGAAAGGATTAGTGTGAGTCATCCTTAAATAATGAAACTTCAGATAGCAGTCGCTTATGTAGAACTAGTTTCCTATGTAATGCAATGAGTTTAGTTTACAATTATATTCACCCCACTTTCCTTTTTATTTGGAATGTTTATATAATTTCTATTCAGAATTGGCGAGCACTTTCGATCCTAATTGGAGAAAAAAAGTGTCCCAACATTTTTCCCAATCCGTTCCCACTTTTTCATAGGCTTTGTATGGCGGTAACTTTGGTTAATTTTTTCTCTAATTAGGATTGAAAGTATTTGAAAGAGCTCGCGATTCTGAGTAGAAATTATATAAAAAAATACTTATGTTAAAAAAAGAAGGGGATGACTTTCAATACAATGGCCCACTTGATCTATGTGAAGTAGCCAAGCAAACCCAATGTTCCTTTACTGAGCCCTACATGCCTACCATGAACATCGAAAATTGGCATTGACGGGGAAACCTCTATCTCACTCCAATATGCAAGTGTGACAGAGATGGATTTGGAGATACATATCCACAATCGTCCGATTTTCATGGTAGTCCTGAAGATAATGATTAACTTGACACATTCAACTAAATAAATCCTAAGTATACCTATTAAGTAGCCCCACCACTACGAAGTGGTCAGTAGGATGGTACATCAGATGCAGCCACGTCCACGACACCATAGCCGTGTGGTGGTACAGGTGGAGGAATGTGACCTGGTTATCCTTCTTCCTGAGCACGAAGAACACCGTGTCCAGGAGGTCCAGGTGCTTGGCGATGAAGTAGGGGTATATTTCTTGAATCACCTGGAGATTTCATGTCTTAAGTAGGTCTGTGTTAGGTATGCCCTGTTAAGAATTATTCTACATATGATTTTAACGCAAATCGAATGCACTGATGTTGTTTATCTTACGTTCTAAAAAAGATGAATAAAATTTTTAGGCTCTACTGATATAACTTTTTGTAAAATTGTATATGTGATGTGACCAGAGGCCTTACCATGATGTCTTAACGCGATTCAATAATCGCTCTGGAGGATAAAAAAAATGTCCCCCCGCCCTCTAACTTTTGAACCGCAAATCCAAAAATTTTTAAAAAATCATGACAGAGCTTTATGAAGACTGTGTCAGTTAGGCCATTTTTTTTTTGCAAAAAACATATCTTTTCGGTTAAAAGGGCGTAAAAGTCGTAAGAGCTACGAAGATATTCCTTTTTTGTTGTTATGAACATGGGTATCTATTAAACCCTTTTTATGTTCGCCTATTGTGATGGACGGTAAACAAAACCCTACACTGACATTTAAAATAATAAACTGACCGGCAATAGACTTGTCACACCTAATGGAAAGTGAAGACAACTTCTAAGAAGGAGCTCACCAGTTCAGTAATACCCTATTCACTTGTGATTTAAAGTACCCGAAATTATACTTGTAGGGATTACAGTTAAAAGGAAGCAGTTAAATGATGAGGCAAATCGTTTTGTGCGATTATCCTAAAAACCTGAAGTTTACAGCTTTAGTATGTAAATGTGCTTATGCAAATCCGTCTTAAATAAATTGTATACAAACATACTCCTTGAAGGTCCTCGCCTTTGGGACATCTTGTAGTGATGATGCCGTGTTTCACGATGTATCTGGCGTACTGAGGAACAAAATGAGGGTAGTAATTAGACCCAACAATACAATCAAATTAGAAGAGACCGACATCTTAAGAACACTTCTTGGGCCTTACCATGACGTCTTAACGCGATTCAGTTGACGACCTAAGCTGTGTCGCTTCCATACAACTAAGCCTAAACTAAACCTAAACGTCCTAAACTGAATCGCGTTAAGATGTCATGATAAGGCCCCTGATATTAAATATCTAAGTTATTTAGAGAACCTAGTGGGAGAAGACATGAAGTCTTATAGGATTAAATGTGATATTCAGTGAAATGTTCCACTTTGTCGCTAGCCAATAACGATCTTAATAAAGATTCACTTAGAAATTAACCATATCAATAATCGACAATGTGGTCGTGCCTTATTTGCTTAAAACAAGTACAAATATGCAATTGTTTGTAATGTATGTATGACACTTAAATGATTACTATTATATTTAGATACCTACTATTTGATTGAGTAGATATAAGTACCACATTTTTGCAGGGTGACCATTTATTACAAATATGCCTGAGTTCTGGTTAAACCGCTAATGGTGCACATTGCCATTATAAAATATTATAGGTAATACAATACAATACAATACAATACAAATACTCTTTATTGTTCACCAACAAGGAAATAAAAACAATATACATTAAACACTAAAATATAAACACTGGTAGACAACAGGCGGCCTTATCGCTAAGAAGCGATCTCTTCCAGACAACCTTTTGGTAGAGGAGTCAATACACATGGAAATCCAAACAATGTATAGGTAAACCAAAACTGAGTACATAATTAATTTAATTAATTAATATAACAAAAATTTAACATAAAAGGGAAGTCATACACATACTTATATACAAAAAATATATAAACATACATAAACATACATACACATAAATATTACAAAACACAGCATAACAGTAGGAAAACTGTTAGGTAGAAGAAAAATAAAAATCTTTCAGTTTATTTTTGAAAATTGGCAATGATTTAGCACGTCTAATGTCGACAGGTAGAGAGTTCCATAAAATAACCGCCTGGAATGAAAAGAAGCTCGTGAAAAATTTGGAGCTAGAAGAAGGAACTGAAAGAAGCAAGTTTTCAGCACACCTAGCGGAGGTTACATAATTAAAACGTTCTTTGAGGTAGCGGGGAGTAGCAGGATTAAAAAGTATGCCAAAGAGAAGTGAAAGAATGTGAAATTTACGTCTAAGCCGGATAGGAAGCCACTTGAGTTGGGAACGGAAAGAGGATACATGGTCATATTTTCGTAACCCAAATATGAACCTAATACACATATTTTGGATACGCTCAAGTTTATTAAGTTGCTCCTCTGTAATATCAATATAGGAAACGTCAGCATAATATAAAATTGGGAGTAATAGAGATTGAGCGAGCGCAATTTTAGTAGCGATGGGGAGAAAGTTACGAAGTCTTCTTAATGAACCCATAGCGGCAAACATCCTCCTGCTGACCTCATTGATCTGTGGCACCCAAGACAGAGTGCGGTCCAAAAAGATACCCAGGTTTTTGACTTGCGTAGAGTAAGGAATCGAGATACCGTTGAACACAATAGGGGGGAGGTTCATGAAGTCTACTCTGGAAATCAGTTTTGAACTGCCAATTATGATCGACTGGGACATAGAGGGGTTAACATTGAGACCATAATTACTACTCCAGTCAGAAATTCGCACCAAGTCACTGTTAGTTGTGGAGATAACAGATGACAGATCAATAAGCGAACCCTGAGAATAAATTTGAAGGTCAATGGGTGGGTAATGTGTGTGGAAGTAAATAAAATAAAATTATTCAATATATCACACAAGCTTCTAAAATCGGCCTTAGTCCCGCAGTAAGCTCAAGAAGGCTTGTGTTATGAGCACTACACCTCAAACTAAATACATGGAAAAAATCCATAACCCATACTAACTATTAACATAATACTTACTAGAAATACAATATAAGCCGAAGATGCAACTTGAAAAGCATTATATTTGGTTAAAATGCTATTCAAACTGTATGCTTGTCTGTTTTTCATGTAGTTTGGCAGTATCTTCAGAACAACCAACAGATACAAGCTTAAAACTATGCCTAGGCCTATTGTCGTTTCTGGGAGGCTCCATCTTTTGATGATATCTGTAATGTAATAAACATTTATGTCAGTAATTTTATAATTGAAAGAAAATGGAAAATATCGCGTCGAGGGATTTGAACCCACGGCCTCTCTGGACACCGGTCAGATCACTCTGCCAATTGAGTTATCGACGCCCGATTGACCCCGACGAATGTTTCAACTATTTCTTTCATTTGGTTATACGCCCGTAGGGAGACCCGCCGCTTTATGTCAGTATGTTGAATTTTCTACTATAATGGCTAAAGTACCTAAACTGCGTGACTGCATTGCGGAACTGTTTGCAACCAAAATCAAATCAAATCAAAATATTTATTTTTCAAGTAGGCATGTTACGGTGCACTTTTGAACTTCGAAAAATAAATAAAGCTCACCGGCTCTAACATGCATTAATTTCAAAAATACAGTTCAGTTCAATCTTCAACAAATTATAAATTATTACTTAGAGCAATTTATTGATGCTGTACACACAGATATCCGAATGAAGAATAATAATTTCACAATATGATTGTCATTTTAAAAGTAAAAGTTGTATAAAAAATACTTGTCCAGACGTTTCTACAATGATCCATAAAATAAAAGCCCTCAGTAGACCTGGTAGCCCAGTGGTTAGGGCGTCTGCCGCGAAAGCAGGAGGTCGCTGGTTCGATCCCATTCCTGTTCACCGAGGGCCTTGGTCACTTAAATGTTGTGATTCATGTTTTTTGTATTTAAGTAGTCACTATATATACATTATAAATTGAAAAAGATGTCATATACTACAGAAAAAGTGACCAAGGGCCCCCCGGTGAGCAGGGCTGGGGTCGAACCAGCGACCTCGTGCTTCCGCGGCAGACGCCCTAACCACTTACATTTAATAAATGATTTGATTCGTGCTTTACAAATTTTAAACTAATAACACTCACCATTATCATCGAAAATATCCATAGGTCCTCCACTATCCTCATATTCCGTTTTTAATTTTACATGCTCCATTATTAAAAAAATAAATTAAATTATTTAACAGAAAATCAGCACAGAAATTTCGAAATGTCTATTAACATAGCCGTTGCTGCTTTTATACTAAGATTAAACTTTAAATGCTTTCTACCTCATTGGTTGACTTTTAAATAAAGTGATTAGTAATTTCAGTGGTCATTCGGCTTTGTATGTTAATGGTATTAACTAACATCTTTCACCTTGCTGGAAAAGGAGAAAACTCTAAATAAACTACAATGTAAACTGAACTGTATTTTGTTACACAGAAGGCTTAAATTGAATTGAGGCAAATGTGTTTGAAATGGGCTACTGTATTGAAATGCGCTAGATTATTCATAAGGTCAGAGAGTAAATAATTAAATATCTGTTGTACTTTGAATGTCTGTCTTTGTAGGGTAAACCCGGACTAGATGGCTTGAGTTAGAAATCTCTTACTAATATTATACATTATAAGAATTTATTTTTGATGAAGGAAATCAAACAGCTTTAGATGAATGAATACCTAGGGATTTTGGTGTTACGAGAGAGCACCTTTTTATGGATTAGGAGGCAAATGCGCAGACGTATGGCCTGACTGTAAGTACCTACCGCCGCCCATGGACATTTGCAACACCTAGGGGTCACATGTGCGTTGCCCTAAAAAAAACCCTCAGAAAAGACATACACTTTTAAGATATAGGTAAGTACTCATATTTACTCCCACCTAGCAGCAAAATCAAATTATGCTCTTAGTGTTAAAGCGGCAATTTTTTGAGGTAATCACATTCAATGAAGTTAACACATAATTTTCACACATAATATGAAATGTATGTATGTGTACGATTTTGCCCTTGTGGCCACTGTCCCGGAATCACCTTATTGCGCCGACTTAACATAGTAATTCACCCCTTCCATTTTCGACATCGACAATACTTTCGATTTAAAATAAAAAGTCATTCGTGTGGGTTATCCGTTTAGAGAGTTTTAAGACTACGAAGCCATTAGATACACAGATACACACGTGAAACTTAAGCCGGGAATACACGTAGAGATTTGTCCACCAGCAATTGTCACACTTGGTCACTGTCGTGAAAAATGGGCCGGCACGCCTACCACGAACATAGAAAATTGACATTGACGGGAAAACCTCTTTGTCACTCCAATATGCAAGTGTGACAGGGATAGAGATACACATCCGCAATCGTTCGATTTTCGTGGTATAGGCGCTGGCGGACACACCTGATGGACAAATATGTGCGTGTATAGCTGGCATTAAGTTCAATACAATGGATATGTCATAGAGTTCATTGTACTTTTTCCTTTCTGCCAAAATAAAAATCATATCAAAATAACAATGAGTACATTCAACCAATTGGAACCCTAGGCCACTCTAGAACCATATTTGTGTACTTGCTTCGGCAGTACACATACTAAAATTGGAACGATACTTACAGAGAAGATTAGCATGGCCCCTGCGCAAGGATGACACAAAAAATATCAAAATGACAAGCAGTAAAGGTACTGATACACATGCTCATTAATATCATGCTTATTAGCAAGCGGGGAAGTGGGATGGGCTCCGCTCCCAACCCCTTAGCATGCTAATAAGCACAAAGTATGCTAGTAATAAGCATGTGTAACAGTAGCTTAAGAGGTTTCTTACAATCTGATTTATAGCGTCACTTTGACATAGTCTTACAGTGGCCTAGGGTTACAATTAGTTGACTGTACGTATGTACGGTCGGCTTCATAAATATGTAGACACCTGTATTCAATTTTGAACCTACTTCCACAGTAATAAATTCCAAAGTGTATACATATTTATAGACGTGCCTTTACGATAGGTATTTGATAGAAAGCACCTGCATTAATAATAGCAGCAACAAATCTAGTAGAATTTGCTATTATCTTGTACACAGGCTCAGAGTAAAGTCTGGTTGCAAGACTTGCAAGGCTCTCATACGTGATCTATGAATAAAATCTTAACTTAGCTAAGCTAGCTTACACAACGCCTTTTGATTGCGATGAGTTCACTAAGCACTTGCGTCCACCCGGGTCAACTAACCCGGAGTTAGATATCAAATTCCATACGTACATACTCTTAACTCTGGGTTAGTTAGCTAACCACAGATGGTGCAAGTAGTCAGTCTGTATAATTGGACATCAAAATGCCAATCGCGTCGCGAAAAAAGTATAAAAAGTCACATAAAAAAGAAATTACCTATTGCCTAGTTCATGTAATGGGTTTACCAATGAAATTTACTTTTCATGCACAAAATTATGCATTCAAACAATCGGAAATAATAAAATTAAGAACTTTTTCATTTGTAAACCATAATATATTATTTGTTTTCTTTAACCCTAAGAAGGCGTGAACATAATCCTTTGGGTTTCTCGTGGGCACCTTTGAGCATACCATGAGTTCTACTTAACCGTAGGCTTAAACAACTACGCGTTTCTAAAGTATGTCCGTCTCGCTCCTACTACTCTGGCAGGAGCGAGACGAACATACTTTAGACACGCACAGTCGCTAAGGTCTACTCATAGTACACACAGATGTACAAATCCTACACCGCCTAACTCTTTAACAATTTGATTCGGATGTGTAATCTCTTATGAAACGTATCGGTAAACTGCAAAGATTTCCTTTCAATTGTCTTCTGAGAAGCGACATAAAGGGCGACTATTGCACTGTCGTTTTACTTTGATGGGGATTTCATCATGACTTCTATGTGTTACACTTGTTCTTAAGACACCTAACGCCTGTAAAACAAAACACTAACCTCCGTTAGCAAATTTTTTTTTGTCCTTATCTGTCAGTTTGACATTTGAGTTTGTTAAAAAGGGATATAAGTAAGTTTTTATGAATAAGGCGGTAATACTGTTAAATGTATACTCTGATCTTAATTATAGGTATAAAAGTACCAAAACTTAAATTCACTTTGAGGAATAATATATAATGGGAAAAAACCGATGGTTTGCTAATCTGGTGTATTGCGAGTACTTACCTAATATTTTAAGTAAGATTTCTAAAACAAATAAATCGTGGGTAGGTTTATTCAGCTCAAATGGTTAAATTGCTGACCTTTAGATTCCTTTAAAGCAATAAACTTCGGTGTGACAGTTATTCCGAACCGATTAATAAATGTTTGGTGACCATAAGTTGCCGCTCAAATACATATCACCAAAAGACGATTTTTTTGCCGCTCTATTAAATTATACCTATAAAAATCACAAAAATACACATATTATGAATTGTTTTGTTTGCAATTAAACCACAATAGTCCATTTTAAGATAGCAAAACGAAGACAATACTATAATATCTAAATTACTACGTTTCTACTAAAGTGATGAATGAACTGTTTTTAAAAGATATAAGGACACTTAAGAAAGCTTTTAGGGAGTTATATGGCTATTACTCGTACAGGCATTTAGAATTTTCTATTTTATTGCTAAGTTATAGGAGCCAATGTAATTATTTCCATTGTAAGCCTAAAATTGATTTCCAAATAAGTCTAGGTAGAAATAAGTTGTATTGGATGTGCAATGCAATCGTGTTCCCGAAACCCACCCCAAAGCGAAGCGGTGGAACACCCCATAGTTTACCATACCTGGCGGGGTGGGATTCATAAGGGGTTATCCCTGTGTAAAAAAGATACTACAGGTCAATAAATTGCTAAAAAAAAACTTTGGGGTGTTCTACCGCTTCGCTTTGGGGTTGTGTTTCGAAAACGCCATTGCACAACCTCCGATTTGGGAATTTTTTCGAGAAGAGATAAAAAGACGTTTTCGTACTCTCCATTTTGTAACCGCTGTACAAAGTGTTTCAAAAATGGTAACGAAATGGAAAAAAAATTGGGGCTCTTTTTTCTCCGAGTAGGATCGAAAGAGCTCGTGATTCTGAGCAGGAAAAACATTAAATTTACCTATTTGAGAAAAAAAAATTGTTCTCTCGAAAATGTCCACTCGCACCAGCGTTGACTTTATAGACCCTTCTTTACAAGCAAGCAGCCTTTTCTACTTGATTATTACCTACCCTTAATTTGACAAAAAAAGGGAAGGTCATGAACATGAGTTCAACCCTCCTCAGCGCTCAATAGTCCTAATGACTCTGGTTAGGATAAAAGAATGTGTTCGATGTGACGAATATTACCCAATTTAGGGGTTATCAAGCGGAGAATTATGCTTGTCCTAGTGGAGTCACTGAAATAAAATTATAATAATAATAAATAATCTTTAATAATAAATAATCTTTATTGACTTATAAACCTAATACAGTACAGCGTGTTATCTAACAAATTAGGTGGTAAATAACCAAAAGTACATATCTGATTAGGTTTGTAACAGTGTCACCAGGATTGAGACTCTGTCTCCCGAACTAGGTCAAAGCCTGTGACTCGGCAGTCAGCGATTCCTCCGTGGGAAAATGCTAAACAAAGTAATCGAAAGATGGTTATTGGTCAAGATAACAAAAAAAAAAAGACAATAAAAAGAGTAATAGTGAATAAAAGCTAAACTAACTTAGATAAGTTAAACATATAGAGAAAATTTGTGTTCTACATAAGCTGTTGTTATTATATATTATAGAATCGACTTGTTCGTGTATGTGTGAGAAAGGTTCTGAGTTGATGTGTAAATAAAAGTGTGTGAATGATTCAGTGTTGGTAAGTATGTGTTGGTATGTTTGTCGGGGTAAAGTGTAAAGGTTTACAATATGTGAGCGGTGAGTTGATGTGTGAATAAAAGGTGTGTGAATGATTCAGTGTTGGTAAGTATGTGTTGGTATGTTTGTCGGGGTAAAGTGTAAGGGTTTACAATATGTGAGCGGTTCAGAGGGTCAGTATTAGTTTAGACAATTCAGAAGTGTTTCTGTTTCGTGATATGTCAGTGTTTGAAGCCATGTCATTAATTTAGATTTACAGTCGTAGCGATTCGATTTATATATATTTAGGCTTTTGTTTGCTTTATTATAGATGCGAGCACTCATAGCTACATACTGGCGGCTCGCGAATACCGTCCGATGGGGTACTACCGGACAGACAGATTGCTTTTGACGCTTACTTAAACCTTTCGCCGTCAGAGGAAGTTGTCGATGTCTGCGTTGTATGGTACGAAGGACATAAAGTTGTCGGACGGTCAACACCCTACAGTCTGCGTACAGTTGTGCTGTGGGATACCTGAATGGTTTTGATGTAGCCACCTTTAGTACTGCTCTTTGAGCAATTGACTAATATGAATGCGTATTCTTTCTTGCTTTCAACTTCTTCAACTTAATTTACACAATTTACACAAATAAGATTCAGTTATACCCGTGTAATCAGACTTGCAAAAACAGAGATAATTTGCTAAAAAGACATTTAAAAAACGTCCGTGATCACTCGTCTGAAATGGCGTGTTGACTTGTCTATTTCATAAATCTGGCCAGCGGCGCGGGCGCGGCATTCACACCTCCCAACTGGGTCAAGTTTACACAAAATGATAATCACGTAATTTTTAATGACTAGACAGTTTTGTGGCGATAGTCCGCTGTTTAACGGCCTAGCCTAGTCGGTAGTGACCCTGGCTAAGAAGTAGGAGGGTTCGAATCCTGGTCAAGGCTGGTTATTTGTGTTTATTACGAATATTTATTTTTATTTTATTATTTGTTCCCGAGTTATGGATGTTTTTTTATGTGTATCTATTAAACATATCGTCTTCTAGTACCCACATCACAAGCCTTATTGAGCTTACCGTGGGGCTAGGTCGATTTGTGTAAGATTGTCCCACAGTAATTTATTAATCTATTGTAATGTTTTATTTCATGTGCGACGCGTAGGTTTTTTCAATACTATTTTACTGAGAAACACTAAGGTTTCACATAATCTCTAAGTATATAAAATTAAACATGTTCGCTATAGGGATTACTGCGAGTCAATTCGCCACTAGGGGCGCTAGTAGAACGTGGCGCGAACATTTCAAACGTCACTTTGACAATTCTTTCATATTGACACAAGAACCAGGCATGAGTGGCGCCGCCTGGTGAGCGATAACACGGTAGCCCATTGACGCTTTATTTAAGTGTATTATGATTTCCAAAAATATAGATATGGAAATGTACTACAAATTCAAGCTGTTGTCTTGTAGGCTGCAAGTGCAAAGCCACGCGCGCTTAAAAAAAGGGCGCATGATTCCCATAAAAAGTAAATATTTAACTTATCGCCGTTTAAATGTTATTTCGTGTTAATAAAGAATGCAGAAACCTCAGTTTACGACAGTGCAATCGAGATAGCAATTATTTTCAATTTGTCGAAAATAAACTGTGGGTTTTTTGGAGATTTTTCCGCACTGGAGGCGATGAAATTATCTTGACGGCGAAATTAATAAAGATCTTTAAATGTCAAGTTGTTACACGTTGGCGAGCTACCTACGAATAGGCCTTATCGGTCAGGCCTGAAGGCCGGTTGTGTTATTGGATGAGTGAATTCCGATGCATGCCATATTTATTATGAAGGAAATACTGTTTATTTATTGCAAATGACTATTTTGTAGTATGTTAATACGAGTTTATGCTTTACTTACTTAATTATTTTTATTTGAGAAAATAAGAAAAATATATTTTTTCAGTATGTTACTCTGTTTATTTAAAGTATTTTGCGCCAATAGTCGGCCATATACGTTTGGACGATCCGTCGGATCTTCATAGCGGATGTGTCCGCGCAGCATCCGCCGGACAAATCTCTCGGCAGATCCGCGGCGGATACGCAACCTAGGTATATGGCCTGCTAAAAGCAACAAATAATTTACTAGTGCAAATAATAAAATGTGGTACGGAACCCTTCTTGTCTCGTGCTACTCACACATGGTTTAGTTATTCGACATAATATGTCTCTCATATTATAAAGGAAGATAAATTCAAAAGGTCCACAGGCTACAGTAACTACTTACTAGTCGGGTCGTAAGTTTCTTTGCCACCAAGGTATAAAAATAAACATTGGAATTAAAAAAAATGAAATTATACAAAATCTTAAAACACGGATTATTAAATGACATTTCGTGATATGTCGACGAATACTTTTCATAAGTACCGTCAACTTCCGAGTACAGATCCATTTTAAATATTTACCGCTGCATGTTTATCCGCCTGTCCTTCGTCCCTTCCTGACACTTGACAAACATCATCCGAGCCCTGACATATACGAGCGTGATAAAATCACTACGCAAATGTCACTGACATTATGTCAGCGACCATCGCGAATCAATTGACAGTAATGGGATACCACATTTGGAATACGCGACATAAGTTTTATTGCCAACAAGCATCAATTGAATTAGGTATATAAAAATTTCGACATGATTTTTTTGGAATTTATAAATGTTTTTTTTACAAGTTCTCGACAGCTCGTCGTCGTGATATATTTTTAGTAGGTGGTATAGAAAGTTTAATTTATTTTACTTTATTTCCATATAATATAAATAATAAATATAGAAATAGAATAAATACTTAAATAATTAAAAAAAAAACAAATTAAAAACATATAAAGAAAATAGTATAAATATTAAAAGTACATAGAGTTTTCGAGGGCGGCAATAAAATAAATAAGAAACTAGTTTAGAAAAAAAAAGTTAAGTACAAATAATTATAAACATAAAACGGGTCTATCGCGAATTCGCGACCGATGTTTCGACATAGTAACTTAAGATAAGTTTCTCAAACATGATCGGAAATTTATGCATTTATGTCACGAAATGAAGACATGACGTTTCTTGGTTATGGCTCCTCCCCCCATTTACTTCTGGGCCGGAGGCCGTGAAGTAATATATGGCGTAAGTATGAACGAAACATTATTGTCCGCTGCTCTAACTTTTTTAATTTGCGTACTAACTAAACTGACAAAGGAAAAATTACATACAACCAACGACCACTTGATACTTGCGACATTAAAAAAACCAAATTCTATGGTTCTATGTATATTTATGTGCGGTTAAATATGATGCTCGAATAGTTCATTCGAATGGCATCTTTAAAAAATAAAAAGGTGGCAAATTAATCAATTTTTTCCTTATTAACTATTTACCTAGTAGTTATTTTTTATTTTTTTGTTATTGTTTCAAAAGAAAACTTACGTGGCTAAGTATACATATTCCTTCGCCAAACTGAGGACAGTTTGTTGGCGAATAGTGCGCTCTTAATAAAATAACAATTTTTATGTTATACCTACTCATACATTGTACAGTATTATTTATGTTGGTAAGTACTAAATTAAATTAAATTATACACTTACAATGCTCACTTGTAGGTATCCACTTGTTGCCAATGCTTAGTGTTGCTTTCGTGAGATGGAGCTTACATTAACATCTAACCATATGTAGTTATAAATATAAGTAAGTACTATGTATCCAAGATACCATCTAAGAGTAATGTTTTTTTTTTTTAAACCTGTTTACTACTGGACTGTTCTATTGTTAGGCTTAGTTTGTTAAAAATCTTAGGTATGATGTGTTTACGAGTTCTTTGGCCAAAGTAATTATTAGTATTATATTCTACATATCTTCTTTGTGTGCCTACCCTAAAGTTGCGTAACGATTTGTGACGTGTCTTGAAATTGTCAAGATTGTAGTTTTCTATAGATATTAAATATTTAACTTTTTCATGTACTGGTAATATTTTTAACTTTTGATACAATAATTTATAATTTTGGTTACATTTTATTTTGGTATTTTTATCCACTAGTATATTTTTAATAATTCTTATCTGAATGTTACATATTTTATCCAGGTAAGTTTTAAACGTGAGCCCGTATGCATTTAGGCCATAACTAATTACTGACTCCGCCAAGGAATGGTATAAACTGTGCAGTATTTTCCTGTTTACAATGCTTTTAACGCTATACAATTTTGCCATAATTGCTCTAAGTTTATTGCATACTATATCTATGTGGCTACCCCAGCTAAACTTAGTGTCTATGGTTAATCCTAAATATTTATACTTGTCTACAAATTCAATGCTAGAACAATTACAGCCTTTTTGGTTGTTGTGTAAACATTCGTATGTATGCTCTATTATGTTAATACTTTCGCTCGGGGCCTGTAAATAAGGTGATTTAATTAACATACATTTGGTCTTTTCCAAATATTTTTTTTAATTTTAATATTTCCTCACAATATTTGAGAAAAGCATTATACATGCCTCGGCCGGAGGAGAGATTGCAGGACTTGTTTAATCCGGCCTCGTCTACGACTCGGCTCGTCTACCACAAACTCGTCCTGCAATCCCTTACTTCACGGCCTTTGCAGTAATGTACTATTAACAAAATTCATAGACCTCTATGTTTATAATAGGTACACACAAAACGAAAGTTTAAATTGTTAAGTACAAATATTAAAAACTAGGTATGTAAAATAAGAGCTTTTCCCGTCTACTGTACTTGTCTAATCATTGACTTTTGTTGTGTGTTGTCTTTTATTGTAGGTAACCTAAACAGACGTTACTAGAATAAGAAGTTTTAATACCTTGAAAATAAAACATTATTTATAAAAAATAATTTTTTTTTTCGTGACTCTCGTAGTTCTCCTGGTCGTGTTTTTTTTATTTCCTTGTATTCAATATGAGAAGTAGTGTGCTTCTCGGGTGAAGACATTATTTCCATCTCAGACTAAAATACCCCAAAAATACAATTAAATTGAAATTAAACACTTTAGAACGGAACAACAATCGCGGTAACAGAAGACAATATTACAATTAAATGTCAATTAAAAATTTAATTGTTAGTTATATTTGTGAGTAAAGTATTTTTTAAGCTAGATAAAACAAGTTTTTTTAATATTTTCCTTTTAGAAAAATATAATATGTAGATTCAATCAGTCACTCCAGATGTTGCATTGTTTAGCAAAACAATTTTAAAATGAGCAAAAAGCGCAAGATTGTTTCGCTAAACATTATTTCATTAAATATATTCCCCCGTATTCATGGAAAAATTAACAGACTTATTGGTTAAATTTTAAACGGCCACCTAGCCTAGTCGGTAGTGACCCTAAATGTATACAAAGCAGGAGGTCCCGGGTTCGAATCCTGGTCAGGTCATTTATTTGTGTGTTTATGGATGTTTTCTATGTATTTAAATATTTATATGTATCTATCTATTATATATATTGTCGTCAAGTACCTACCCACAATACGAGCCTTATTGACCTTACCATGGGACTAGGTCGATTTGTGTAAAATTGTCCCACACTATATATTATTTATTTAAATTAGTATTCTCCCTTTCAAACAAACGCAAGTATTAAACTGACAGAGACACACAATATTAAAATAAACTGTGTTCGACTGTTGCCTGTGTTAACCACGGAACCCTAACCCCCCCTAACCCTAGATAATTATTAATGTTCATAGTTGCATAGCTTTCAAACTACTTCTGGACTGGTTTTGGGTAGGTTGCACCAGGTTACATAAATATATGCAATATTTAAACAACTGTTCGGGTTAATCTTTGGGTCATAACATTATAATGTTACGTCCAAATACTGGATTCTCTGTCATCATCGTCCTGTCATACAACTGTCGAATGCCGCAGTCGCAATTGAATATAAAACTCATGGTACGCACACTGAATTTGTATCGAGGGCCTACCCAAAAACCGCGAATAAAGTTGTGTGCACTTATAAATCAAATTCCCGATGTGCTTACCATGAGTTGTACATAATTCCTTTATGGTTGTACATACCCGTATCCGATGGCAACTGCGGCATTAAAAAGTATGTCCGTCTCGCTCTGACTACTCTCTAGTATCTCGCGGTCGAGAAAGATGACATGACAATTGACAGTTGTTGTTTTCAACCGCGACTCGGCTGGAGCTACTGAATATGTATCATCGAGTTTACAAACTGTTCTTCGAAGGCTTTTAATTGTCGTGTCTTCACTGTATACAATCACCTCCAATTCAACCAATCTAGTACCAAATTTTTCCGATGTAAAATTTACGAAATTCAAACACGAAACGATGTTCCGAGTCTTTTCTGTGAACTTCTATAAAGTTAAGGGCTATAAATTTTGATTTTCTTATTTAATCCTTATGTACATTAAGGGGTACTTATTTTCTATTGCATCGTATAATAAAATTATATATCATTAATACATGTCCACAAGCTGTTAGCTATCGATCACAGGAAAGAAAAAGTGTGTTCAGCTGAACTGTAGAGCCAATCATTCCTGTGGCCAATAGTTAACAGCTTGTGGACATGAATCATGATTTTTATCATACAATTCAATAGAAAAACAGTGAATATTAATGTGGATAAGGGATCAATAAGGATCAACCTTTACAACCCTAACTTTTGCAAAGTTCTCTGTGTAGCGTAAAACACTGTCATTTTTGTAAGATAATTACAACACAATACATAAGAATATGGTGAACCAGCGACACCAAAAATTTTAATCTACATTTCAAAATCAGATCGTTCATAGTCTAGACTAGTTGTTGCTTGCACCAGATTACATAAATGTTACTAATACCTAACTTGTAACACTAAGATTGAACTTATGTAATTTTTGGTATTACGACTGTGTTATGTCTAAAAGTAAGTACCTATACATTTATTTTCACAAAGTATACAGTAAGTATAACTTTATTGTGTAAATTGTCTATCATCATCATTTTGTCCTGATCGGTTTCGACTATAGCAACTAGATGTATATTGGCATGACTATCAAGGCGAGCGCCGATGATGAACTTTCGGGTGGATCATGGATGGCGTAGACTATTCTAAAATATAAACAGTAAGTGTAACTTACCTACCTGCCTCTACCTACCCTAAATCTAAAATAGGTTACGGAGTACTATCATCTGTTAAAATATCGGTAAGTAGCCCGGGGTTCAGATGTCAAATTCCATACAAAAATACGCTTAACTCAGGATTATTTGGCTAACCCCGGGTGGCACAAGTGACCCTTAAAGTTCTACGGAGATGACTATACTGCACGGAATCCTCGGTACGCGAGTTCGACACACACTTGGTCGGTTTTTTGTAGTGCGACTTTTTCCAAGATTGTTTATTTTTATGTGCGTGTAGTAAATTACTATGCGTATCTACAATATATTTTATCTAATATCTATATTATAATGCTCTTTTCTTTTGTCTTTTTCAGAGGCTCAATGTCGCGCAGCGAGCTATGGAAAGGGCTATGCTTGGTATTTTTCTACGAGATTCGAGTCAGAAATGAGGAGATCCGTAGAACCAAAGTCGCTGACATAGCCCGTAGGTGCAAGCTGAAGTGGCAATGGGCCGGCCACATAGCGCGAAGATCGGATGGCCGATGGGGCAAAAAAGTCCTTGAATGGAGACCACGTCCTAGCAAGCGCAGATTGGGACGGCCACCTACGAGATGGACCGACGACCTGGTGAGGATCGCTGGGTCTCGTTGGATGCAGCCGCCTGCAGACCGGTCGCGCTGGAGTTCAATTGGAGGATGTTCAGCAGTGGACGCTTACAGGCTAAAATGATGATAATAAATAAATATTATAGGACATTTTTACAGAAATGTACTAAGTCCCGCAGTAAGCTCAAGAAGGCTTGTGTTACGGGTACTCAGACAACGATATATATAATATACAAATACATAAATAGATAGAAAACATCCATGACTCAGGAACAAAAATATCAGTGTTCATCACACAAATAAATGCCCTTACCGGGATTCGAACCCAGGACCATCGGCTTAGCAGGGTCACTACCAACTACGCCAACCGGTCGTCAAATGGTTGTGAATGATGAAATGTTCAGGAATTAAAACTTTTCTGACATTCAAGTTTTGACATTTATATTTTTTAAATTCAGAGACAAACTAGAGTTGGCACCAATTTTCATATCGTTCGATATCAAAATAACGTGCGACTTGCGTGCGTCATTGTATGCAATTGACAATTCGTTTCAAACTAAACGTCATATCGACTGATATTAGAATAGAGGTCAAATCAAATTTTCTTGTGTCAGATGTGTTCGAAATTTGAACAAAAATAATATTATCGAAAACAATAATATAATTTAGCTATTATTACATTTTCACAGATAAGAAATTTGTTGTAACAAAAAAGTTTATTATTATGGGGGCCTTTATATGCGATTTTTGAACGCATTATTGAGGGCTAATGACATGTGGGTATATAAACACTATTGGTCCCGACGCCATGAAGCCGCTATGCGGCCCAATATGTCGCATTTCTCAGAAAGGAGAAGTGGAAAATTCATGATCATGACCTCGGGCGGGATTCGAACCCGCGACTCTGACCAGCTCATCTCTCTTCCAACTGAGCTACCGAGACGAGGGATATGGAGAAATTCGGGGCCTCGTGTGGTCTCCGAGTCGTTTCTGCATAAAAATACTAGTTTAATATGACACAGTTTAAAACCCCAGAATTAGGGTCATTTCGTTAATTCAATTTATCTCTGTACGGTCTGACCTATGTACCTAAACAATAAAGCTTATTATAATATGTATGTGCAAGCGTTTGACATATCTGGCACAATCATAGATTGCGATACATCTATTATATAACTTGAACTTTTTTTTGTTAACTGACAAAACTTATTGAAAACCGGTTTTATTCTGAACCTTATTGTGATGCAATAAGGTTGATTATATAACGCTTGCACTTACGTTAGTCTCACGCGGGAGTAATGAGTCTCGTAATACTTTAGAAGATCTTCTATTGTATTATGTTTTGTACACGTTCAGTTATTTAAGCGCAACTTAGCTAGTACCACGAAAATCGAACGAGTGCGGATTTGTATCCCCGTCTCTATCACACTTGCGTATTGGAGTGACAAAGAGGTTTTCCCGTCAATGCCAATTTTCGATGTTCGTGGTAGGTGTGCTTATTAAAAGTGATACAACTTATAATAACCGAATTTAAACTATCGTGAGAGATATTAGTATTATAAGTAGGTATACTTAACTAGTGGCTCATTGAGCGGTAGACATCGCGAGATGGAACTGGTATTGGCACAAAGGTCCTAAACGCCATAAACTCTAGCGGCGCTTAGGACTTTTGTGCCAACTGCTGCCATTTAGAAAAAAATAATTTAACAAATAACGAACATGCTTATAAATCACAAGAATTGGTTGATAAATGTGACCTGTAAAACAGTATTGGAAATAATAGGTCCAAATATTAAGGCTAATACAACTCCTTAAACGGCAATTTCAACTTTTAAAAAATTCGGGCCTCGCAATGCAATTTGTATGCAACTTTGCTGCGAAATGGGACTGCAATTTCTGTAACTTTTTTACGTTTGGCTGACCATAAACAATGCACTTTGCCGTCTAATTTGTGACTACCAGGTCAACTACATCCCTGGATGGTTCGAGAAAAAAAATATAAACAATGCTCGACGGGGTTAAACCTAAATTGCTGACGTGTTTTTGCGTCAAATTTGAATTTTCACGGAACTTCATAGCGACGTTGACGACGTACCTACCACGTTCGTACGTCAGTGGCTAAGGGTTAACATTCGGAAATAACCTCCGACCCTTTGAAAAAACTTTGTATTTATGAACATGAAAAACTGGTAATTTTTAAAAATAAAACCGTAGGTCGCGCCGGGACTGTACCGACTTCTGGTTGAAATCAGTGCACACTTTTATTTTCCGGCGTTTCAAGATCAAACTTTACGGAGATTTGAGGAAGAAATTAATTTCTATCGTCTACGCTTGTGTGTGTGTAAGTAAGTAAAATTTATTGTACGCAATCACGGTTTAAAAATACAGTTAACAAATAGAGATGTTAAGTACAAAGGCGAACTTATCCCTTTAAGGGATATCTTTCAGTTAACCTTTAAATATTTGAGAGAAGCGGTCAGATAAGGCAGACAAGCGTTCATTCTGAACGCGATAGTACAACAAGGTACAATACAATATCAATATATATAAATATATACATAATACCAATAATAATATAACAAATATATATTTATATTAAGATGCCTAATACACAACCATTTTGTTTGTTTGCATTATTTTTGTAACGCGATGTTTTAGTTTTTATAATTGTCCCTCTTTTCTTGTGTTTTTTACTTGTACTATCATAATTTTGTGTGTTATCTGCCGGGTCACAATCCGTGACACCACTCACAGACGGCCCCGGCGGAAGACCAGCGCTGGCCACCCAGGCTAGCTCGATGCTGAGTCGGGACCATTTTGTGGCAGTAATCGTTTTTGTTTCGGATTCGTAATAATACCTTTTCTGTATTATAATGTACCCTCTGTAATTTGCCATGAATAAATATTATTCTATTTCTATTTCAATACATATTATAAAAAGAACATAAATAAATATTACACCGAAGAGGAACGAAGAGACAAGACGAAAAATGGATAGGAGAGACAAATTGCCCATGCACTTTTGAACGCGTGCGTAGAGTCGGTGCTCTTGCATTAACTATATTATTTATTTATTATAATTTATATATAGTAGGATGACCACTTAAAAAAACCGGCCAAGTGTGAGTCGGACTCGCCCACCGAGGGTCCCTCACAAAATATGCTTCACCCCTCCCCCATTTGCGACTTTACGTAAAAACGAGTTTTGAGCAACATTTTGGATTGCCGTCAACTTTTGATGCAAAAGGGATAAAAGAATCAGCCAAAACCAAAGCCAAAATCAGCCAAAAAATTCATGGTGATGAGCCGTCGCTAGAGCAGGTCGGTAGGGACGCTATATGAGAGATATATTCGATATTAAAGTTCCACCATTCCATCTAGAATCATTCTTTGACCAGGCTAACAGCCAAATAAAACTACCGTGCCGCGGCACCGTCACCGTGCATTCTCACGGCGGCGGCACCGTAAAAAGCACCGTGGACATGTGGCCAGCATGCCTACCACGAACATCGAAAATTGGCATTGACGGGAAAACCTCTTTGTCACTCCAATATGCAAGTCTGACAGAGATGGAGATACAGGCCCAGGCGCCCAAGGCCTATACCACGAAAATTGAACGATTGCGGATTTGTGTCTCCATCTCTTTCACACTTGCATATTGCAGTAACACAGAGGTTTTCCCGTCAATGCTGATGTTCGTGGTAGGCATGCTGACAAGAGTGACAAGAACCCAACAGTGGCGATATGAAATGAAGTTGAAGAGAAGTTAACCGAATCAACAAAATTTATGGACCATTTTTTTATTTCTCATTGGGTTAGTGGTAGTGTGACGGTAGTTTAAAAAGACAGTTATATTATTTCGTCCATTAATATATTCTTTTTAGTCCCGTATATTTACATTTTAGTAACTTATAGGTACTCAAGATTAGAATTTAAAAAATTACAGAGTAAATAAAAGGGTATGTAAAGTAGTTTTTGCGAATTTATTGATACATTTTGAAAATTACATAGTTATTAAAAAACAATACACACATGCAAAATGTAAACTAGCCCTAAAGCAATGCAACTTTTTTGAATTTATGAGATGGTGTAAGAATGGCTATGATAACTTTCTGATATCTTTTTCTGATCTAAATGAATACTTTAGGTGTTATGTATCGTTTACAACGAAATAATCTCGTGTAATCGATACAGAATGACTCCGCATATTTTTATTGCACAGTTCTTTAATTATGTAACTTATGTAAGTCAATGACCCAATGTCTATCTTTGGGTTATTGGCTAAGTGTGTGACATTCATTAACAAATTAATTTTAAACATGATTTTAGAGGGGAAATTAGAAAAAAAAATGTATAGGTATATTGTAAAAAATGTATAGGTATATTGGTAAAATTACTAACAAATTGTGGATCTCGTTGTTTAAATAAATAAAAATTTATCATACAATTGTAAAGCATGAATTAAATCATTTATGTATTAAATATTATACATATTTTGATTCATGTTTTTAAGTAGTCACACTACCTATATATAGATTGAAAGAAATGTCATATACTGAGATGGAGTCTGTTCGCCGTGGTCGGGTGGCCTAGTGGTTAGGGCGTCTGCTGCGACAGCAGGATGTCGCTGGTTCGATCCCAGCCCTGGGCACCGGGGGCCTTGTTCACTTTTTCTGTAGTATATGACATCTCTTTCAATTTATAAAAAAATATGATTTATTTATTATTATTGTGGTACGTGTCGGGGAGGCGGATCTGCTTCATACCGCATGTAATAGAAATAGAAATAATTTATACGTTGACACACAAAATATACAGTACAATTAACAGAAAAATTGCCATGATTAAAGAAGTGCCACGAAATGGATTCATCTCAGCATAATGCTGGCGATTTCGAGCGCTGATCTTCCGATGAGCCCATCCGGTGAAAAAACACGAAAAAATGTACAGTCGACGCCAAAAATATCTTTAGGTATTTTGCTGATTACTGATTTACTGATTTACTCGTAACTTTATTTTAATTTATTTCGGAATTTGGTCAGACTATAATATTATTATCCTAAATGACTGCGTCTTGAATTTCGGGATTCCTCCTTCTCAATAAGCTTCTCAATAGCTTAGATTAAATAATATGGTTTACCCATAGATGACAGGAACACCTACAAGAAATATGTCACCTACTTACACGCAACCCCCGTCCTCCTCGCATCTAACTTCAAAAATCAGTTGAGTCCACCCTCTCCAACGTCCTTGATCAACCTTGCATTTGAAACCCTCTACAATCACCAGTTAGGCCATACTTGCGAAACCCCTGCGCGGGCGCCGCTCGACTCGCTCTCAGTTCGAGGCGAGCCGCGCGTTGGCCAGCTGCTCCCGCGCCGACCTTGGGGTGAGTTGCACAACTTACACTTGACCTTCGCTGAAAGGCGCTTGCGGGCGTTTGAACTGGCAATCGTAGACGTTTGGGAATTTCGGATTTAGCAACACCAGCGTAAACCTGACGTTTCGGAATTTTTTAACGTTGGTAAAATTCTCGTTTTGAGGGTTTTGTCATTTACGGTTGCCAGTTTCAAATATTTAAATGCTTTAACGCTTGACTTTTGTGGCTTTCTTGCGGCGGCTTTTGAACTGGCTGGTGGACGTCATGGTTCAAAATTTTGACGTTTAAGCGGATGTCACACTCACATTGGATGCAATTCGCACCACACTCCGGTTTTAGAGTGAGACAACGCTATGCGCGTGTATGGTTATCCCCTTTGCATACCGGCGTGCTTGTGGTGGAAATCGCATCCAGTGAGACATCCGCCTGAGGGAGTTTTCAGTTGAAATGCAGTCTTAACGCGAGCGCTTAAGTTTTGCGGCTTTCTTGCGTCTGCTTTGAACTGGCAACACTGTTCGCGTTACAGTTTAAGAAAATATGTTGACAACATCATTGTTTACGTTACGTTCTAAGATTTTTAACATTTAGGGGATAGCTGAAATATACCCTAAAATGTCAAAAATGTGATAGTTGAAATGCGTACATACCGCAGCCAGACTCTACACATGGACACGGACAGTCTTGCTGGAATGAAAACTGACAGCTTTACTGAAAACTGTTCGTGTGGAGGGATATATTCGTTTTTTGTTTATCAACCGGTGGTTTTTTAGTCGATTGATCAACCAAAACCATGTGCAATATTTCAATACTCTGTTGTGTATTTAATTTCTCGATATTAATCGGTTTTTATATTTATCGAATCTAATGTGCCTAATATTTAACTTTTTTTTTCACGTATTCATTAATTATTTCATTGTAGTAAACATACGTTATTAATTTGTGTCACATTGCATTAGTGCAAGAAATTGAAAATGAATTAGACATTTTCTGTGACTATGCCGCAGACTTGCAGCGGCGGTTGTCGACTTTATAATGACAAGAAATGTTAAATTAACTGTCGGCATCCTTAATATTTTTACATCTTTGCTATCAATGCTGCGTAATAACGCCGTATCTGACATCTGGATCGAAAACTTTCCGATGTTCAGGTCTCTCCTGTGGACTATCTAAAAATTAAAGGTTTACCCTTACGCACATAAACGGGTACTCCTATTCTTTTAACCTGTATGATAAAATGATTACAACACGCTTACAAGCTGTTTGTTAACTTTTGCCCACAGGAGAGAATACTTGAGTGTTCAGCTGAACTGTAGTGTTTATCTTCCTGTGGACATTAGTTAACTGAGACGATAGTTGACTTTCCACCTGGAGTTAACATTTAAGTAAATGTAAATAGGTATGCAATTATATTTTGCTAAATGAAAAAAAAGTCAGTATAGTTTAGACATTTAAGAAATGTATGTAGATATGTAAATTTTAATCCCCAAGGTGTTTGTGTTATGTGTGTATTATTAGCATGTTTCTTCTGTGACAGTTCTCAAACGGGCGATCTGATTTGACTGCGGTTTTTTTTCTAATCCCAATACGCTGTAGAAAATAAAAATGTTTTTTTAATTTTCTGCGGCGTATTTTGGGGTTTTTATATATTTTAATAAGATATGCATTGCTTATAGAATTATTTAAACTCATATGTAATTATTATACCTATCTTAGCCTTCGGTTATAACCTTATAACGTTTAGGTAGGTAGATATATTTTACCTTTGTCAATTTTTTTGTCTGTGTTTTTTTTTGTAATGGACTGCCTTAAAAACTAACGTTTGTTATTTTATAAAAAAATGCATTGAATCGCTTTTTTCAAGACATTCATGAATTGTTTCGTTTTTTTATGTTTTTAGTGCACAGTAAGCAAATACATTCACGAATAGGCTAGATTATTATTTTAGAACTTCAAAACGTGCAAAAGAGAACGGCAAGTGCAGTGATATACACGCATCAGTTCCAAGAGCTGCTAGCAAAAAAAAAAAAAACAAAAAAAAAGAAATATCGACAGCGGACTTATTTAAAATTGGTAGGTACATTTATTATAAATAGTTAAGGGGCAAAAAATATTTTTTGATTATTTTGATACCTTACATACATACTTACCTACTTACTTACTATTTTGGTTCAGAGATCCAAAAAGAATCTTGGCCTCCGAAACGAGAGCATGCCACCTGACCCGATCCAACGCGGTTTCCTGCCATGAATTGGCATAGAGCTGGCGCAGATCCGCCTCCACATCACCCTAGCGGTACCTACATACATATATACCAACTTACATAATCTTAATCATCTATTTAAGCAACCAAACTTAAACTAAAATAAAGCGGCAAACATGTAAAAATATTACAAAATATTAAATAACGTATCAAATGCAAACAAAATTTCAGTATTTAATTTTATCGTTATAACGACAGCTTTTGGAACGATATTAATGGGATTGGTTGCAGCGGTTAACCGTTTTCGTATAAAAATGCAGTTTCGGTTATAAACCCAGTTTTGCCATATATTTCATTCCCCACTAGACAAGGTTTAAAAGCAATGTATTAGTTAATACCTGTATTACAGTATACAGATTGTGTAATTGTGTATGGCACACCATACACAACTTAAAATTTTGACGACCGGTTGGCGTAGTTGGTAGTGACCCTGCCTGCTAAGCCGATGGTCCTGGGTTCGAATCCCGGTATGGGCATTTATTTGTGTGATGAACACAGATATTTGTTCCTGAGTCATGGATGTTTTCTATGTATTTATGTATTTGTATATTATATATATCGTTGTCTGAGTACCCGTAACACAAGCCTTCTTGAGCTTACTGCGGGACTTAGTCAATTTGTGTAAGAATGTCCTATAATATTTATTTATTATTATTTATGTATTAAATATAAAAGAATATTCATGACCTTAAAAAAATCACACTTATCAATTTTAGCCCGTATTTTTCATATACCGGGTGTGGCCTACAATAGGAGGAATAAATTTAATCGTAGGTTCAACTCCTCAAACTGAACAACTTTTATTCAAAAACTTTTTTAAAATTGTGCAATTTGTAGGTAATTTACTTTTTCATACAAATTAAATAGTATTTTCAGTGTACGTTAACATCAGTCTAATTGATGTCTCTTGTCATAGTACAAATATGTCAAACTTTGCAGTACATTGTGATATCATGCAAGTAAAACACTCCAATACAAGTATTCGATTTATTTCACCAACTTCACTGCACAAAATCCAACAACGTAATAATTTAAGACAAAATGTCAACTACCCTTTTTTTTACAATATTAATACTGATCAAATAGTTAATAGGAAATCATTATACTTCGTATCCAAATCGAAGATTACATATATTTACTAGCAGCAGTACACGGTTATGTGCTGTCCTTGTCACACATTTAGAGTTAAAATATTATTCAAAAAATGTTCTCGCTGTCGCCCGCCGCGTAAGGTAGGTGTCGTGCCGGTGCACGACCGCGCCCCCAGCGGCGTGGTTTATCATTACATTTTTTTGTGTTTGTCCGAGTCACACGTATTTTCTCGCAAAAATAGTGTTTTAGTGTATATCTATTTCAGATTGAAGGATTAGGGTGAGTGATTTTACACATCTTCAGAACGATGAATTCAAATTACAGAATAAAACCGCGGCCTAGTTGCCGTTTAACGAATCTTCTTTCGGAAAGTGATTTTGTCCAAATGTTTGATTTTGCTTCCAATATATGTGTGGTAGATTACAATTTAAAATTGAATGTTAGTGTGGTGTATTAATCATATAATAACTAAAAGAATAGATCAAGGAATCTTTACTTTGTTCGAAATAATGCTTTTACATCTACCTTATTTTTTCTAAGTAATATAAGTAAGGTACATGTTAAAGGCACGGGTTGTTACTCGTAGATTAACATACAAATTTAAACCTAATTAAGAGAACTTTAAGGTTCGTTATGTATTTACGCGTTATAGTATTTACGCGTTATAATTCGTATCAGGTTTGTGTACCAGACCGTATACTAAAAATTGCGCCACACGCCATACTCGAGGGTTAGCCACTTACTTCTAACCCTGGTATTTAACGAAAACAAATGTAATCTCATCTACGCAATGATTTCATCTACCTTTCCAGAGTTCTGAGATAATTATAGTATAAGTATTGCAATGCTACAAAATTATGAAAGTCTACATGAATTTCACAAATTGTAGTAAATTCGGTTAACAAAATGGCATCTAAAAGTAATTTAAAGTAAAATAGCCATAGAGGTTCCCTCATTTATCTATAGTTTTGTTAATAAAAGCTAGCTTATGATCCGGATGTTGCCGTTTCGACTATCGTCGAGCCTTCGGGACAATATAGGTATTTTAGAGGTTCTGTAATGTCCTGCTGATTGATACCGTGGACACGTGAATCTGGCTCACCGACGTACCGTCTACCCTTGTATCCCGGGCGGTGGTCTGACGGCAACTGCCGACCCCCACTCCTGGGTCAGACGTTTACGCTTGAGACAGGTTATGCAAACCTCAATACACTACATCCCTTCCTTGTTGTTTTTTTCTTTATTAGTTTGCATCTTATCAATCAGTTATCAAAACTAGTTATTTATAATTACGAGTTATTAGTAATGCCTGGAATGACACAAAGTAAATTACTTCTCCGAATTTGGATTTCTAATATACATCACTGTCTTCATCTGATCCCGAATTATTCTCAGTCTCCTTTCTCGATAATTCTCCTGATACTATCCATTTCCCTTTCTTCTCTTTTCGTTGTTTTTTTTTTGTTTTCTTTTTGTTTTTTTGTTGTTGTTTTTTTTTTAGATCACGTGCGTTGTGCCTGTATGTTTTACCGTTGTTATCATTAAATACTTCCACTTATATGATTCTCATCTAAATTTACTCAACAGTTACGAATACATGAACGCAAAGTTAGATCCATTCAATCATAAATCGGCTCTTAGTTTGGTAAAAACAATGATTAGCTCACGTGATGTTGAATACACTGTGCTACATAGTTTGAAAATACTGTTTACCAAGTAAATATAATTATGGACATCATATTATGTAACTATGTGTGTTTCAACATTCATAAATATTTTAGCAAACTTAATGTCTTGTTGTAATTTAGATAACTTAGTTTATGTTATTCTAATAAGTGTATTTGTTATTTATTATAAATCTGTCAATATCACTGAAAGCGACTATTGCCGTTATTCATAAACGCTCATCAAACCTCCGTTAACTATATAATTTAACTAATTTGTCGTTTCTCTTTATCTGTCAATTTGACATTTGCGATTGTTAAAAGGGACAAAACATATAGGGAATCTGTTAAGTTTTTATGAATATGGCGGTATATCTATAATTAGACTGAGTAAGGCTTCAATGGCTTACTTCTTTATTTTATTTTATTGTTTAGTAATATCCCTTAGCTTGCATTATCAGGTGCAATCTAAGGGATCATATAAGTCATTGTAATTTGTGCAATAAAACCAAAGTTTGATTTAATACATCCACTACAGTAGGTACGTGTTAGTTTATTAACTAGCATTTCCGTAAATCCTTAAATACTGATACATGTGAAGTTGGTACATTACGCATTTAAGCGTCTTTAATGTGAGAAATAATTAGTATGGCATTAACATAAGCTATAATAGGGTTAAGGTTTATGGTACAATCACTTATGAGGAATTAAGTATTTATTTGTCCAGTATTATGAATATTTGTATAATATTATAATAATAAAACTTAATTTGACCTCATGTAATAAAACCACTATAACACAGGGTTCCCGGTTTAGCATTCATAGAACAATGTTATCTCTCCCTTACTATGTTCGTCAGAAATATTGAGATTCACTGTAAAGCTTTTAGACCTCACATTTTACAGACATTCAGTTTTTTTTTTAATTTATGCTCGAAAATATTCTTATTTTTGTTAATAAGAATGCCATTTTAATATTTGCAACATGGACAAATATAAATAGTTACTACTTATATAGGTATAGTATCATGGCGTAATTCCATGAAACTCCAACTGATATTATTACAGGTAACTTAGAAATTGAATCTGGTGGAGTTAGAATAAGGTAAGTAAGTATATTAAGTACTCAGGCTCTCAGCGATCTGAATGCTTTTCGATTCAAACTTAAATGCTTATAAATATGTGATCCTTGACATCACTTTACAGGAGATGTTTAATGTGACTGTTTTTATGACCAACAATACATTGTCACGCGCGGGCGAATCACCCCGTTTCGTTACCTATGCATGTACGTCGGTCTTGGGCAGTGATGCCTGAGCCGCGAAGGTACCAACACCACTCTGTCTGTCCGACGATGACTGCCCGATGCAGTCGAAACATGTCACGCCTATTGTGATAAAAAATACGTGAGTGTTAACCGTTGCAATTTAATATCAGTATGACTCACGAAAGTTAAAATTATATAATACATTGTTTGTTATGTAATCACCTAGACACTTTGGTGTCATGAGCTTTAGTAGTTTAACAGCAAACTTCTGCTATTAAAAGGACACGCCATCGGCCGCAGATAGTTCTGCGACCTTAACCATGACAATTTTAATGTAGGTAGCACAACATTCCCAAAACACCAAGGAATTATAAAGAGTCAATGCCTAATCCTACACAAAGGTTATCTGGAATCTCTTTTTACCCTTTGTAACTGTTTATTTATGTATTTGGTGCATGTATGCAGGGGCGTACCCAAAGCGTAAAAATTGGAGACTTTATAAGTAATCAAAAGGATATAACTTACGGTGTCCCCCAGGGTAGCGTACTGGGGCCCACGTTGTTTCTTATCTACATTAATGACTTGACGAATCTCAAACTACAACGTGGGCACATCGGCTCTTATGCAGATGACACCGCTATTGTGTTTGATGGAGAGTCCTGGGAGTCGGTGTTCAAAAGCGCAGAATCTGGCCTCCGGATAGTAGCTTCCTGGCTTAGAATTAACCTCCTCACACTTAATGCCAGCAAAACTAAATTTATATGCTTCAGTAAGTATGATAGTTCGCAGCCTAATATTAATTTAAAACTAAAAATACATTCGTGTAACCAAGATGACATATCCCCTTGTAAATGTAATTGCACTGAACTTGAAAAAGTTAAATTTATTAAATATCTAGGTGTTCTACTTGACCAAAGACTTTCATGGCATATGCAACTAGAACATGTAAACAGTAGAATAAGAAAACTCAATTGGATTTTCAAGATTTTCATACACATTACCTCCAAAGACTTGCTGCATCAACTTTATATAACATTGGCACAACCAGTCATGACCTACTGTATAACTGTCTGGGGTGGCGCTGCTAAAACGAAATTCATAGAAGTGGAGAGAGGGCAACGCTGCCTGCTTAAGGTGATGTACTCAAAACCACACAGATTTCCCACTAAAGATCTTTACGAAATCAGTAACCAACTAACTATGAGGAAACTGTATGTTTTGAGTACAACACTCAGGCTGCACAAAACCCTAGCTTATACACCTTCTACAGACACCAGTCGACGTAAGCAAAATGTTGTCCCCTTAACAAACAGTAAATCTATGTACGCCAAAAGGCAATATAAAGCGCAATCAGCATTAATTTATAATAATGTCAATAAGCTGATTGATATCCATCCATTGCTATTGTATAAATGTAAGATTGAAGTTACTAAATGGCTTAAACTTCTGAGTTATGATACTACAGAGTCATTATTGTACCGTGCAAATTACTAACGCTTATATACACGCAGTCACACACACACACACACACTCACACACTCACACTCACACACACACACAACACAACACACATACACATATAGTATTAATTAATCTAATTATTGTTTTTTAATTAAGAGCACTGTACCTTCTACTTTGCTAAAATACTTACCTACAAAATTTGTTTAGTTTAGTTATAAAATACATAAAATAAGTTTAGCACATAGGTATTTCCTACAAAAATAGACTTGTAGAAATGGGAGAGCGGGGCATCCTGACACAGGTCCATTCACCTAAAAGGAAGCCCCAACCACTGTTGTCAAATTGTAAAAACTTTTAAGGAAATAAAACTATTTTCATTTTCATTTTCATTTTTCATTTGGTACCAATTTTAGTGCAATAAAGTATTACTTTGACTACTGCTGTATTATTATTATTCCTACTTGATAACCTTGATAATAATATCCTTAATAACGGATAACCTTCATAATGGTGTTTACCTATTTCTATGCTTTGTTAGTTATCCTTGACTTACTGTTGCGTGTACCTTTGTGCGATACATACATGTAAAAGAGTCAATGATGGTGGATACAAGTTAAACCAATTTTATTATATTTTCCTTATCGCCTTAAGGACCCAGCCGTTGATTTTAAGTTCTGGTTTAAGTTAGGTTAGTTTATCCTAAACTAAATGAGGGATCCATATTCTTGATAAACACTTCTCTATTTTCAATTAGACTAGCTTCTGCAGCATCCCTTCTTTTATCTGAATTTTCCCTGTACTGTAGATTTACATTGTAGTTGTATGATTGCAGACTAAGTATTCTTTGCTCGATGAACAAACAAGGTTTAGATTTTCAATAAACAGTATTTCTAGTTGTTGTTTCACATTGAGTACTGTACTGAAATATTAAATCACTTGACTATTTTCAATTTAATGAAGGTTGTCAACCATTTCAAATTTAATGGAAGCATTCATTTGAACTACCAGACATTTTCCAATTTAATGGCGGTTGTGTCAACCAATTTCAATTTAATTGAGGCATTCAATTGAACTACCAGACATTTTCCAATTTAGTGGCGGCTATGTCAACAACCCGTTTCAATTTAATGGAGGCATTCAATTGACCCACCATACATTCTCTAATTTTATGGCGGCTATGTCAACCCATTCCACTTGGATTTCCTATGAAGATAAGCCTTTTGTTTTTGCATCGAACAACAACTAGGGGACAATGTAATCAAGTCATTCAATAATCAGCAGGCCTACCACGAACTTCGAAAATTGGCATTGACGGGAAAACCTCTTTGTCACTCCAATATGCAAGTGTGACAGAGATGAAGATACAAATCCGCAATCGTTCGATTTTCGTGGTAGCAGTGCAGATTCTCATCGCCCTCTTCCAGCGTTCCCACCTAACGCCGACTGAAGTAGGGTCCCCTTCACAATCGAACTTGTCTAAAGTGGGCGTCGATGATATGGTTTGGGCGACCTGCAATCAAACCGTTCAACGGTCAGATTCTTGTAAGATCCATCTGCTCAAGTCAATGTAATGACCAGATGTATCTGTTGTAACTAAGTCAGTAACTTTTTTTCTGTAGGTATACACATATTTTATGTATATATTATTGTATAATTTACTTCTTTCGGTATCAGATACATTTACCCGCATACGGTATAACTTGTTTTTTTCCTTACATGACAATTGATCTTCTGTGTTTAATTCATACATGACCATTGAATGTCCGGATTTAATAATCTGCTGTAAGTACCAATTTAGTCCATACATGACAGTTTAATGTCCAGATTCGGCAATCTGCTGTGTTTAATATATACATGACAATTTAATGTCCAGATTCGGTAATCTGCTGTGTTTAATATATATATATATATATATATATATATATATATATATATATATATCAATTTAATGTCCAGATTCGGTAATCTGCTGTGTTTAATTCATACATGACAATTAAAATGTCCAGATTCGGTAATCTGCTGTGCTTAATATGTACATGACAGTTTAATGTCCAGATTCGGCAATCTGCTGTGTTTAATATATACATGACAATTAAAATGTCCAGATTCGGTAATCTGCTGTGTTTAATATATATATATATATATATATATATATATATATATATATATCAATTTAATGTCCAGATTCGGTAATCTGCTGTGTTTAATTCATACATGACAATTAAAATGTCCAGATTCGGTAATCTGCTGTGCTTAATATGTACATGACAATTTAATGTCCAGATTCGGTAATCTGCTGTGTTTAATTCATACATGACAATTAAAATGTCCAGATTCGGTAATCTGCTGTGTTTAATATGTACATGACAATTTAATGTCCAGATTCGGTAATCTGCTGTGTTAGTTAACTTAATAACCCGACCACTGGATTTCCAGTTATACATGACAATTTAATGCCCAGATTCGGTAATCTGCTGTGTTAGTTAACTTAATAACCAGACCACTGGATTTCCATTTATTGCCATCATATTCATGGCAAAATAATAAACACTGATCAATGTTAAGTAAAACTCGACAGTCTGTGAGATTTAGGTACCAATCCTACCATTTGTTAAAGATTGAGTAATTTCCTGCATGTATTAATTAGGTAATTTAAGAACCAGATAATTGTATCTGTTACAACTGATCTGGCAGTCAGCTTTTTTAATTATATTATTGAATACAAACATACACATGGCAATTAAATGTCAAGATTGAGTAATTTCCTGTATTAGTTAATTTAGTAACAAGATAATTGTATCTGCTTTAACTAATCTAGTAGTCAGCTTTGTAATTCAATTATCATAACAAACACATGACAGTTACATGTTTTGATTGAGTAGTTTCTTGTAAGTTTTACTTAATTCAATAACCAGATAATTGTATCTGCTATAGTTGATCTAGTGGTCAGCTTTGTAACTAACTATACTGTACTGTATTACTTAATTTAGTAAACAGATAATTACATCTGCTATATTAGATCTATTACTCTGCTGCTTATAATACAATACTCAATACGGACCAGTATGTTGGTCGCACTGGTCTAAGATGTTAGATTTATAGTGACGATACGAGTACGTCCACCATTGTATGTTGTTAAGGGCTTGTCCTATGACGTGGAATGACCCTGTCCGCCATGGCCATTACACTTGCCACGCATTCAGCAACAATATATTTATGACAAAATAATAGATCCATATTCGGGCATTATTATTAAGTGAAACTCGTCCGTCCGTAGCATAAACACATACATATTATATGTTTAAACGTATAGTGTTTTCATCGGCATAATATATATCCGGTATGTTTTTCATTATAAGTTAAGCAAAATTAAAGATGCAGGTATCTTCGGTTTCTGTAAATTTCATAGTTCAAATTCATGGACCACGCTGTCCACGCTTAACGATGTCGAGGTCATGTACTTAATTTGATTTACCTATACCTAATTAGTTGGTATTTTATGTAGGTACCTTTATTTTATTTTTTTAACGCTCGACTATCTACGTTATAGTAACCATAATGTGCAAGTTATCATTTACATTCATTTAATAATTGCACAAAGGAACATTCTAATGCTTAGGAAGATATTAGTAGGTACTTTGGTCGAAGTCACCGTCATATTAACTCACTAGTTTCCTATGCTTTGGTTACGTCAGCCCAGATTTTTATATTAAAATGCACGCATAACTTTATGTAAAAGGCTTAGTAAACAACTTCGTTCAAAACAACTCACTTGGTTTCATTATTATAAAATCCGATATTAATGCAACGTAAATCCATTTTTTTTGTGCAAAAGCAGCGGTAGTCTTTGAAACGCCTATTTGGATGTTTACTATTCCTCTCTTTTGTTGTTTTAATGATTTCGGAATCTAATTTAACTTTAGTATTTTTTTCTCGTCGCCACATGTAATGTCCTGCTGATTGATACCGTGGACACGTGAATCTGGCTCACCGACGTACCGTCTACCCTTGTATCCCGGGCGGTGGTCTGACGGCAACTGCCGACCCCCACTCCTGGGTCAGACGTTTACGCTTGAGACAGGTTATGCAAACCTCAATACACTACAGGTTCCCCATTTTATCCCTAAAAGGGAGGTAGGTATGACCTCTTCAATTCTTCATGTTTGTCTTGTATTATTCGTGAAAGACAGCCCCGATTAGTCAGCTAAGAAGCACACATACTTATAGCGCTTCTTGTACGTCGTCCTACCTACTTCATTTATATGAACTGTCATAAAGATATACTCGCTTATAAAGAATCATGAGCTCGCTGAAATAAGTAACAATGACTACAATCAATAATTATCATCATAATGTTGTTGCAGAGAAAAATTGTAAAATAAAAATAAGATAGGTTTCGTATAAACTACGTTCCTATTTACGAGTAAGCCTATTTCAGGTTCTATCAAGGAAATACGACTTTAATGAGTCGGAATATATAATCTTGATCATGTTTTAATGAAGTCAAAATACTATGATATTGCTATTTTGAGTCAGTTAAGGCTCTAAACTAAAGGGAAGTGTAACCGCAGCGGCAGTGCCGTATTACCCTGTTCCGCTAAATAGCGCGAATGCTTGCTGTAGCCGCTGCAGGGGTTTAATTTGCGACCTAGTGTCTATACGATTAAAGAAGGATAATTTATGTTCAGAGTTGTATTCTTTGAGTATAGGTAAGTTATTTAAGGTAAATAATAAGTTTTTTGTTTTGTTCAAAGACTCGAAAGAGGTTATTTTTATTTTCCTCATATTTTAGATAACGTAAACCGTTCAATAAACAACGATATAACCAGGTCAAAAATATGATATTTTGGTTTATGTAAAAATTTACAAAATACAATACCTAAATAATATGCGGACATTACAGGTTGTAATTGTATTGTGATTGGTGGTTCGTTAACAAATTGCACACCTAAAAGGTGTTCAATCGCTTTCCTGCATGCTCAGAGCGAATAACGAGAAAACTGGTTAAAGACACAAAATAGTTAAAGTTTTTTGTGGTTTTTTGTATAACAATAATACCTATACTTACTGATTTTTTTTATCAACTTTACGTATCCCCATCACGAAACAAGGATAGTTTGGTTCCGGAATTTGAACCAATATCTGAAGGCGCAGTCTTGCGAATTGTTGCGTTTAGTAAAAACGAATTACAATGCAATGCAATGCATGAAATTATATAAATCATATGATTTTTACTTATATATATTATAATAGATGTATTGTAATTTGTATATGTAGGTAGTGAATGTTGTGGATCACATTTTTATGATACCTACATATAAAATTGTAGATGATACCTTTACGATACTTAATAGGACTCAACACGACTTAATGAAAATTAAGTCGGATATTAATATTGTCGTACGTACCTACTATTAAAACCTCACCGTTTAGGAGGGTGTTAACCAAAAATGAATAATTTTACGAAGCTGAGTGAGTTTGCTAACAAAAACCTCATTGGAGAGCAAATGGTTTTAACCCAATTGAATTATCACGAAACTAATATTCCTGTTTATTGAAAGGATGAACCAATATATACTGAAGTAATACAAACAACGACTTAAATTTTGATTTATAGTTTCCTAGAGAAGCTTCATAATATACATATATATAAAAATATATATATTTTCGTAAGCTATATCGATGAAATAGGCTTAATCTTATTAAATACCCTACGCTGCTCCGCTTTAACAGTGCCGAGTTACGTGACATAAATCGCGTGTAAATTTGTATAATTTTGCTCCGTTTCAACAATTATGCCACAAAAATTGTGTCAAATAAGCTTGCTTTAACAGCGTTGAGCTTTAACACATTAATGATGTCAAGGATCGTCCGCTTTAGCAGCGTTGAGGTACTCCACATTAATTGTGTCGAGGGTTGTAGAACTTTGCTCCGCTTTAACAGCGTTGAGTTTCTCCACATTAGTTGTGTCGAGGATTGTAGAACTTTGCTCCGCTTTAACAGCGTTGAGGTACTCCACATTAATTGTGTCGAGGATTGTAGAACTTGCTCCGCTTTAACAGCGTTGAGGTACTCCACATTAATTGTGTCGAGGATTCTAGAACTTTGCTCCGCTTTAACAGCGTTGAGGTACTCCACATTAATTGTGTCGAGGATTCTAGAACTTTGCTCCGCTTTAACAGCGTTGAGGTACTCCACATTAATTGTGTCGAGGATTCTAGAACTTTGCTCTGCTTTAACAGCGCTGAGGTACTCCACATTAATTGTGTCGAGGATTCTAGAACTTTGCTCCGCTTTAACAGCGTTGAGGTACTCCACATTAATTGTGTCGAGGATTCTAGAACTTTGCTCCGCTTTAACAGTGTTGAGGTACTCCACATTAATTGTGTCGAGGATTCTAGAACTTTGCTCCGCTTTAACAGCGTTGAGGTACTCCACATTAATTGTGTCGAGGATTCTAGAACTTTGCTCCGCTTTAACAGCGTTGAGGTACTCCACATTAATTGTGTCGAGGATTCTAGAACTTTGCTCCGCTTTAACAGCGTTGAGGTACTCCACATTAATTGTGTCGAGGATTCTAGAACTTTGCTCCGCTTTAACAGCGTTGAGGTACTCCACATTAATTGTGTCGAGGATTCTAGAACTTTGCTCCGCTTTAACAGCGTTGAGGTACTCCACATTAATTGTGTCGAGGATTCTAGAACTTTGCTCCGCTTTAACAGCGTTGAGGTACTCCACATTAATTGTGTCGAGGATTGTAGAACTTGCTCCGCTTTAACAGCGTTGAGTGTCTCCATTGCTCCGCTTTAACAGCGTTGAGTTACTCCACATTAATTGTGTCGAGGATTGTAGAACTTTGCTCCGCTTTAACAGCGTTGAGTTTCTCCACATTAATTGTGTCGAGGATTGTAGAACTTTGCTCCGCTTTAACAGCGTTGAGTTTCTCCACATTAATTGTGTCGAGGATTGTAGAACTTTGCTCCGCTTTAACAGCGTTGAGTTTCTCCACATTAATTGTGTCGAGGATTGTAGATCTTTGCTACGCTTCAACAGCGTTGAGTTACTCTACATCAATTTTGTTGATGATTGTACAACATTTCTCCGCATTAACAGCGTTGAGTTTCTTCACATTAATAAAATCGTGTTGAGGATCGTACAACTTAGTGTTAATTGTATACAATAAATAAACAATAAATAAACTTTGCTCCGCATTAACGGCGTCTCGTGTTACATACTCGTATTCTACAGGAATTGTGTAGAACGTAATAAAATTTTACTCCATCAGGTTGTTTTTACCATGATGAGACTTCTTTTCAATAGTAGCATTCCGATTATCAAGATATAAAAATACTCCACGTGTCAGTTCCTTATTATAACAATTATTTACAAAAATAGTAATTCTCTTGCTGCTGTAGCGTACTGGTCAATATTTCGTTATCCTACAGTAGAATCGAAGGCACCTGCCACTTAAGTTTTTTATTACAACGTTCTACTCAAAAAGGAAAAACTTAACGTATTAACCATTACCCACCACTTGAATTATTGTTTGGTCTCAGTATAAATCTGTATGTATATTTTATAACAAGATTTCTTTAGTACTAATCTTGCTATGAAGAAACTACTGATAGCTTGTTTTACTAATCACACAACTGGTTTTTGTCTTCCATTTTTACTTCGACATGAAATACAGGCATATCTAAAGTATACAATCACTATGCAGGGATCAGGGATTCGTCAGTAAAGTTCAATTAAATGAACGAAGTATAATTTAAAGCAGGTATATTCAAGTAATGTTAAAATTATATCGACGATAATACACACTTCAGTGTTTTGCTTCACCTAAAAGGTTATTGAAAGTAATTTCATTCTTTATTAATGTCGTTCCTCACTTGGACACGCACAGCATGGCATGCATAAGTCCAATCTAATAAAAATATTCATATAATATTTACATAATAGTATTTATTTATTTATTTATTTAAACTTTATTGCACAAAATACAAAAACAAATGTACAAATGGCGGACTTAATGCCCAATGGCATTCTCTACCAGTCAACCATAGGGCCAAACAGAGACTTGAATAAAATGGTGCAAAGGGAGAATCAAGGTAATAATATCGAAATAATTGCAAAGCAAACTGAAGAACATTATATATATTATTATATATAATACATAGATAAAATAATATAATACACTACTACATATTTCCAACATGCACACTATACAATAATGATGGACACTATGGAAACTCTTCCTTCAGCAGGTGCTTACGCAGCATCCGCTTAAACACACTCTTACTTGAGGCTTGTCTTATATAAAGAGGAAGCGAATTCCAATGACGACTTGCCTGGATGGCGTAGGAATTACCCATAAAACCAGTATGGTGAGCAGGAATCTTAAGTTTGAGAATACGGGAGGTACGCAGCTCACAACCTGGCCGAGGGGTTTCAAACACGAACATACTTTTTAGGTATCCAGGAGTAGAAGGTTCGAATAGAATAGAAAAAAGAGTGCTTAGAATCCTGAGGACTCTCCGGCGACGGATGGAAAGCCAGTTAAGTTGACGCCGGTAAAAGGAAACGTGATCGTATTTCCGGAGCCCGAAGATGAATCTTATGCCATTGTTGAGCAGACGTTCGAGTTTATTAAGACTCTCTTGAGTGACATTAGTCGTGCACACATCACCATAATCAATAATTGGCAGGACCAGAGCCTGGACTAACATTTTTTTTGTACTTACTGGAAGAAAGTTTTTAAATTTATAAAGGGTTCTCAGTGTTCCAGAGACCTTTCGACTTATGTCTGCCAAGTGGACATTCCAGGAAAGGTGAGAATCAAAAAATAACCCCAGGTTTCTAACTTTGTTAAGTAAAGGAATAACATCCCCATCATAAACGATTGGCTCAATCGAGACTGTGCTAAGCTTAGTGACGTGCCACTGGCTTCCCATAATTATGGCTTGACACTTGGCTGGATTAACACATACACCAAAACAACTGGACCATTCGGCGATGTGATCCAGATCTGCATTTAACATATTGATGGCGGTGTTGATGTCATTCACATCCGCATGAATGTATAGCTGCAAATCGTCTGCATACAAATGGTAAGAGCTACGAATGTTGGCGGTAATCAAGTTGATGAACACAGAAAACAGAAGAGGTGAAAGTATGCCACCTTGAGGAACACCATTATTCAGCTCACACCAGTCGGATAGTGATCGACTGGCACGGACAGCCTGAACACGATCGGACAGATACGACGAAAACCACTCTGTTGCCTTTAAGGAAACCCGCAAATGAGTCAGAGTAGCGAGAAGTAGATCATGGTCAACCACATTGAAGGCATTTGAAAAGTCTATAAGCACCATCACCGTGACTTTGGATGCTTCCATCCCCAGCCGAATGTCTTCTGTAACTTTAAGTAGTGCGGTGGTGGTGCTATGACCGGAACGGAAACCAGATTGAAAGGGTGACAGGAGATTATGCCGGTGAACAAATTGCGAGATTTGTCTGTGGGCCGCAGCCTCAAGGATTTTAGAGAGAAAGGGAAGTATAGATATAGGCCGAAAATGATTTAGAGAACTAGGGTTATCAACTTTAGGAAGAGGAATGACAAAGGCCTTACGCCAGCATGATGGAAAAACCCCAGTGAGCAAAGAAGTATTAATAATATGCGACACCACAGGCAGAACATGATCAAGGATGTGGATAACCATAACTCGGCTCACGTTGTCATGGCCAACTGCCTGAGACTTAATGGACACAATGATTTTATGGATTTCCTCGTGGGATACGGGGCTAAATGTAAAAGGAACAATATCTGGAGAAGAGAGAGAAGCAATTAGAGATAATGTTTTAAATTTTACAATAGAGTTAAGAGAAGTAGTTTTAGCAAAGTGTGAATTTAATTGATTAAGAGTGAAAGCGGTAGAGTCAACATCGCCTCTAGATTTACCAATGCCAAGCGATCTAAGGAACTTCCAGGTATCAGCAAGAGAAGCAGAGATAACGTTATCATGGATGTAGCGACGCTTCGCAGCTCTCACCATTTGGTTACAACGATTTCTCGCAGCCTTAAATAAAGCCCAGTTTACATCACACCGGTCACGCTTGAATATGCGAAAAGCTTTGTCACGCCTCGACATCGCCATACGAACACCCCTCGTGATCCAAGGTGCAGGTGGCCGCTTCAACTTCACTGGACGAACCGGCGCATGAGCATCAAAGAGCTTCAAGACAACCGAGTTAAAGTTATCAACCTTCTCATTTACTGTAGATGCATCAAACGTGGCTGTCCAGTTGGCAGATGCAGCGTCTCGCCTCAGCGAGTCAGGATCCAGTCTGGCAAAGCTCCTCAAATTTAACACTACTGGCTTCTGCTTTGGTGGTTTGACCTTGTACGACATGTGAATAAGGTCATGACGTGAGAACCCAGGTGCTACGAATTGGCCAAATTTGACTACGTTGCCCATAGAAGACGTCATGATTACGTCTAACCACGAGTCTGGCGAGTCAGCATTGCGATGCGTTGCCTGCATAGGCACTAAAGAGAAGTCTGCTGCTTCTATTACCGATCTTAGCTGCCGTGACCTAAAATTATCTTTCAGTAAGTCCGTATTAAGATCGCCCATAATTATGTGGTGTGTGCACTCCGATCCCACCTCCGACAGAAGGTCATCGAAAGCTGACAAGTAGTCTACAGTGGGCGGACAATAAATTACACCTAGAATGACGCAGACGCCTCTCAACCCAACCTCTCAGCCAATAGTACCGTTTTATTTTATTAGGCACTCATGTATGAAGCTAATTATCAGGAACCCATAGGAGCGTCGGATTTGACTTCGATATTTTATTTTATTTTTCCTACTTATATGTAGTATTACAATTCTCTAAACATCTGCTAGTAAATATATGTAATCTTCGATTTGGATACGAAGTATAATTAATAATCAAACGAACTTACCTGTGAAGTTTGATTGGAATTATACGAGTATCCAAATCGAAGATTACATACTCCCACCCTCCCAGACCCTAAAAATTAAAATAAAATAGTATCTGGTCCTAACACAAAAATATCTATGTGCTCTAAAATAATGATAAACCACGCCGCTGGGGGCGCGGTCGTGCACCGGCACGACACCTACCTTACGCGGCGGGCGACAGCGAGAACATTTTTTGAATAATATTTTAACTCTAAATGTGTGACAAGGACAGCACATAACCGTGTACTGCTGCTAGTAAATATATGTAATCTTCGATTTGGATACTCGTATAATTCCAATCAAACTTCACAGGTAAGTTCGTTTGATTATTAAATATAGCTACAAATAAAATTAAATATAAATGCTAACAATTGCGTCTTCTAAGAAACATTAAAGTGTAATAAAAATCTAAATCCACGTTATTTTTAAAAGTCGCTGAACAAATTTTGTTCAGTACGAGGACTACAACCTACGATTAAATTTATTGCTCCAATTGTAGGCCACACCGGGTATATAGCTTTCCTTATCAAAATGAATTTTGTATAAACTTCATTATCATCTAGAACCATGTCAAAATGACAGGCAGTAAGATATTTCTTACAATCTGATTTATTGGGTCACTATGACAAAGTCCTACAGTGGCCTAGGGTTCCAATTGGTTGACTGTACTTACATTTCAAAAGGGCAAAGACATTAATTATTTTTCTATTGGAGGCTTACCCTTGTACGGCGGGAAATGCGTAGTATATATGATGGCCTTCCATTAAATTGTATGACGTCACATTAATGGTATAAATCTATTGCATGACTTCTTAATCGGTCAAGGTCACTGATGATCTTGACCCTTATAAATGACCTTAATATTTATATATAAGTATTTCTGTTTACTAATATTATAATAACTAATATTATAAGTCGGTATGTATTTATACGTAGATAATTGGTTAAATCAGTTAAATGTTTCTTGTGTCGGTCAGTTCGTGTTGATTGGCAACATTTATTTATACATATATAAAATAATCTTAGTATTTATTTTTATTTTTAGTTTTTCCTGAGTTTAGAATTTATATTTTATTAAATGTAATTTTATGATGCATTGATATAAATGTACTTATGTTTATTTAATTTTTATTTCTATTTTTGTACTTCATCGTATATTACTCTTCATACCTCCGTATCTTGCCTATACACTATACAGATCTACATCTTAGTAACATGCTTTTAAATATTTTACAAAGTTTAAATTTCAAATATTAAAAGATAGTTAATTTCGTGTAGGTATTTTTTATATTTCTGTTACTATCTATACTTATCTGAAATAAAAGAGTATCGTTATTTAGGCTTCAATAAACCACGAACAGCCTAAAGTACTTAGTACTAAAACACTAAAAACAATGTAATTAAACCCCGATAGGGTTAAAACAAGGGTTGAAAGTGTTTCTGAACTTTAAGCGGAACTTTATTATTTTAGTCTTAAGTAAACTATACAGTTATATTGCAAAATAAAGTACATAATATATGTGCTTGTTTTCAGATAAAGGCACCACTTTGTCGATTGTTGATAAGGTTCATTTTTAAATTAATATTTATGAAAAATTCGCTTTATCGGCAAGCGACAAAGTGGTACCTTTTACTACAAACAATCACATATTTATAGGCTAATTTTTCTTTTGGATAAGTAATAATCATTTACAAAAAAGACATATTAAGCCGTGCTAGAGAGAGCCCTTAGTCCTAACAGCATACTTAAAGTGTTTGCGGTCAGGTACAAGTACGATAGGCATTCTCGTGCATTGGATAGGGCTAATCAAAGGAGTGGCAACAAAGTGCCGCTATTAGGTACCTAAAGTTTTTTATTTTTTTTGTATAATACCTATGTATAATTTACTTACCTACTCATAATTTTAGTTACTAACTAGTATAGTTT
Source organism: Lathronympha strigana (assembly GCA_949128165.1). Classification (NCBI taxonomy): domain Eukaryota; kingdom Metazoa; phylum Arthropoda; class Insecta; order Lepidoptera; family Tortricidae; genus Lathronympha; species Lathronympha strigana. The sequence continues at coordinate 3,361,580 of OX421907.1, read as the reverse complement.
AAGTTCTGTTTTGTTACTAACAGCTACGGAGCTATGCTTCTAAATAAAGATAATTTTATTTTACTTTAATTACAAGACATGCTACAAGTGCAAGTTCAATAACAAGAAAAACGTTTGGCAACGAACGTGACATGTTATTAAAACTACTTTCATCTCCCCAAATGTAAACCTTTGCATCATTTGTTACTTACATAACCCGTGTAACTGTTAGACATCGTTTACAACATTGCTGTTATGCATATTAAACCATCTGCAATAAAATGTGCGGTTATGTACACAACAATTACTACTAGCTCAAAGCAAATTTATTAATTGCGAATAAATCATCCGCCAGCGACTTCATAAGTGGTTAAAAGTTTCAACCCAACTTTCACCCCTTCAGAAGTAGATTTTTTTTTGATGTTAAAAACATTTCTAGATTCACCGCCTTGGATGATTTATAAATCTTCGGGATAAGTACAAAATGATTGGCATAAAATATAGTAAATATTATTAAAATATAGTATATATTTTGGTTCTCACATAATACTTTTTCCAGTTTTGCACCACCTACTGTATGTAGGTATACTTTTCATAGTGTAGTGTCTCCTCTACTCTACCCAAAGGTTGTCTGGAAGAGATCGCTCTTTAGCGATAAGACCGCCTGTTGTTTGCCTCTTTTTCATGTGTAATCTATACCAGTTTGTGTTATTTTTGTTGTTTTGAGGTGCAATAAAGAGTTATTGTATTGTATTGTATTGTATTGTAAATATAATAAATATGACGACCGGTTGGTGTAGTTGGTAGTTACCCTGCCTGCTAAGCCGATGGTCCTGGGTTCGAATCCCGGTAAGGGCATTTATTTGTGTGATGAACACAGATATTTGATCCCGAGTCATGGATGTTTTCTATGTATTTGTATATTATATATATCGTTGTCTGAGTACCCGTAACACAAGCCTTATTGAGCTTACTGTGCGACTTAGTCAATTTGTGTAAAAATGTCCTGTAATATTTATTTATTTAAATATATTGTCATGTGAATTTTCCACTCGGGGCCAATTCGAAAAGTTCTATTATATTAGTTCTACTGCTTGTAGCCAATTCGTACATTTATTGCTTTTCTGTTACGCAAGGGGATTATATTTGTTTTACTCTCAAAATATTTAATCCCTCCCGGATCTGGTCAAAATACGGTCCGTTGTATGCGGAAACCCTTGCCGAGCAGAGGTCCTTCCGCGAACATCGAAAATTTAAGAGATTTTTGAAAAAAATCAACATTTGCTGCCTCCCTTGCGCTCATAAATAAAATAAATAATAATATAATTTATACCGAAAATGATTTTCTAACACAGTATCTCCCACAATACTATACATTAACACATGAAATTACTAGTTACTTCGTATTTGGAGCATTCCACGGAATTGTCTACCGCGTGTCCCGTACGAACACGAATTTTATGAAGATTGTAAGTTTCGGAGATTCTTTCTTTGCGGCATAGGCGTAAAAAAATACTCAGAGAACTAATTATCGACTTAAAACGTAGAAAATAATTCTTTAACTAACTAAAAAAAGCGTTTGTACGGGACAGCCCCGTGGAATGCTCCATTTGAGGCCGAATCGTCAATTCCGAAAGGGGACTGTTAACACGAATGCAGTATTGATTTTCAGAAATTTCCGTTTTCTAACACACGGAATAACCTGAATACACATTACTAGAAAGACAATCTCCCTTGGAATTTAATGAAAAAGTGCACAAATGTAATGGCCCTCGCCCACATAACCTTCGGCGCAGTAGGAGCAGTGTCCACTTCTTGCGTCACTCGCAAATTTCGACACGCAGGCTCGCTCGCGTCTCAATTTATCTGTTAAAAACACGGCAAATAGGTCGTAGGAATGTGATTTAGAAATTGGACGGTCGAGACTTTTATAGCAGGAGGGTTTTAGGTCAGAACTAGGTTTATAACTATGTTTAATGCCTGTAGGTAGGCATTTAAAAGAGCAGAATTATAGAGGGTGGTAGATCGATCGCAGCCTCGATATTATGTTGGTTCTAATTCTGAGAATTAAGTCTACTAGAATAATAAATTAGTAGTAAGCCGATAGTCGATGGATTACTTTATATTAATATTTTTTTCTGAGAAAAAACTACCTATTATATTTTATTATTATTTTAAAATTAATATCTTTATTTTAACAAACGGTCTTAATCTATTATTATTTAGCGCATCATATGGGTTATTCAATTTGTTACTTATAATTTATACATAAGTAATGCTTGCTAAAATACCTTTTTCCTTTTTACTTATAACTATATATATTTAAAATCAAGGCTTTGAAATTTTAAAACAGACCTAGAGTCATTTATACAGGTGACTCACAGTAGACCGGGCTGGAATGTGCCCGAAATGTCCGATTTGGCAATTCCTGTAGATAGCGTCGCGTTATAGCTCGGTGCCCTCGGATGTCACGTGCCACTTTCTGTGGAAATTGACAGATCGGGCCATTCATGCCTAATGTGAGTCATCCTTAGATGATTTTCTAGAGCTTTTGTACCGTCTTCAAATGGATCAGTTGAGAGTGCATAATATTACAAAGGAATACAATTTATCCAATTTAAGACGGTTTTATATTCCAAAAGTATTTTATATTTTACACTGTATATTTTTATTTTTACACCATATATTTCAAATGTATCCATAACGTTTGCCATTTACTGAACCAAGGTATTCGTAGGAAACATATTTATTGAATTAGATAGATGAAGCAACCAACCGGCTTCGTCACGACGCGTCATGGCTTAAAGTTTAAACGTAGGTTTGTTGTAATATTCATTTTCAATGAAACGCAACACATAGTGAGATATCTATGATACATAGTTTAACGTTTACTACTAGTTGTTTGTACGGGCGTAAACTCGCGACCTAGGGTCGAAGGAGGGAGGGTTTGCCGACATATATGTACCTCGGCAACCCCTTAATCAATTTGACTCTAGGTATTCATACAACAAAAATGTTTTTTTCGTATGGTCATGAAAAACACATTCATAGAAAATAAAATAAATAAACAGCTTTGCTACACAAAAAATGTTATGCGTAACAGAATAGTACAGGGTAAATCATTCATGTAAATCGGGAAATTCTTGTAAATTCGGAAAACTGGTTCGTCGGTGATTTCGAAGTATTTTTAATCATATTCTCCTCCTCCCCTAAAACGGCCTCCTAGCCTAGTTGGTAGTGACCCTGCCTACGAAGCAGGAGGTCCCGCTCCAGAATGTCTGCATTAGGTTTGTTTTCGGTCTTCGTAAGTATGATCACGTATCTCACTTCCGCAACCAACTAAAATGGCTTCCCATCCGTCGTCGCAGAGATTTCCATGTCCTCTCTCTTTTATTTAATGTTCTTTTTATCCCGTCTTCTCCCCGGTATTATTTATTAATTATTATTATTATTTTCTCCCTCACTTTATTCCTATATATTTACCTCTGTCTCTCCTATCCATTTTTCGTCTTGTCTCTTCGTTCCTCTTCGGTGTAATATATTTATTTATGTTCTTCTTATTGGTTATATATATATATACCTATGTAAATATATATATATATATATATATTGATATTGTTTATATTGTACCTTGTTGTACATGTTGCTTTACTTGTCTGCCTTATTTGATCGCTTCTCTCAAATACTCAAAGGTTAACTGGAAGAATCCCTTAAAGGGATAAGTTCGCCTTTGTACTTAACATCTCTGTTTGTTAACTGTATTTTTTCAACTGTGTTTCTGTACATTCTGTACAATAAAGTGTTACTTACTTACTTAAACAAAGTAAATCAATTTGTAATCGTTCTTGTATTGTACACATTATTTTAAAAAAATATGTTAGTATTTTTATATAGGTATTTAGTTTTATTTTATGAATTCATTCTTATTCAATTTTTTTACTACATTACATTTTGAACTTTCCGTATTTTTTTTTTAAATAAACATTTATAACAGATTTTTAGACATCCTGATCATTTAAGTAAATATTTGAGTGGTTTGTGAAAATACAAAGATATTTAGAGAAGTTTATTTGCTAACCAAATACAAATATAGTATGTATATCGTTATCTGTCAATATCGGGAAAATACAGGAAGTTCAGTTATTTGTGCTAATATTTAAGATGAGATAATGCTCTTGAACTTATCTTTCTACGTATTCCTCTTTTGTAAGTAACTTGGTGCGTACATTGTACATTGTACGTGTGACTTGTTGGACAGTTTTTTTATTGTTTATATTATATCCCCAGGCGCAATAGCATTTCAGCGCAAGATACCGCCTGCGTCTTCGGCACCATGCCCTATTGGGTAATCCTGAGTTAGATTTTTAAAGTAGTTTTTTTTTCTATTATAAGGTAGTTTTTATTTTTATTTGAGGTAGTTTTTTTATACTAATTTTAGCGTAGTTAGGTATATCTTTTTTTTAAGGTCGATAGGCCAATGTAGGTTACATAGCATTACATAACATGGGAGCGCCATATTAGACGTGTCACTTAGCGTGAAAACTTACCATGGTCCACTATCGCTCATCTTGGTGTATGACCTTAATTTCGTAAGTTGTGCAAATACATTGAGTAGCATGTTCAAAAATATGTATATATACATTAATATTTACTAAGCAACCTTGACATAGTAATACGCGTTTAACAAAGGTGAGATTAAAGGTTGGCAGTTTTAGGTGATTCTTGTAAATTAAATGCTAATGAATATAAGTTTCATATTAATAATGAAATTGAATGGCTCCTTGGTCATCCGACTCCAAAAAGTTCGTTAATACGTGTTGGAACGGCTCATAGGTGTCTTCGGGAACCACCACGGAGGTCTTAAAAACCATTCCTCAGGCGGAGGATTTAGGGGATCTTTTATATGTTTATTAAAATGTTTGTCAATAAAGAATATTATTTTTAATTAATGAAATAATAGAGAATTAGGTAATCGAATGTACACGAAAAAATGCCGCCAGCATCCTAGGTACAATGCCTTAAGGACATATTTTAGATTTAAGGTAGGTAGAGGTAGCTCGGTAGGTAGGTAGGAAAGTTACGCTTACTGTATACCTATATTTTGAACTGTATAAATAATAAAATGTTGTATACATATAGACCTAGCAAACAGCTAAGCAAAACTTGTACTATGGGTACTATTATGTACCTATATTGTCCCATATATTTATCTGAGCGTGTACTGAATTTCCCGAAAGCTGTTTTTCCATGCTATTCGCAATTTTTACCACTTTATATTTTCTCAATAGCATCCTTTCAAGAAAGCATTTTTAACCATTATTGTCCATATTTTACCGATAGATCTTTTCTTTGCATGTTTTCCAGATTACCTGGTAAATTTTCTGGTGGTGGTTTTCTGACAATCGTGGTCGATTTTCTGACAATCCGCATATTTCCCCACTGGTTTCGGTGTGTGCGCCACACTCATGTCCTTGTGGCACAGACGTGAACCGACTGGGACACCATGGATTGTGTTGTAAAAAAAGTGCAGGCCGTTTTTCGAGACATGCATCTCTTAATGACATAATCCGTCGGTCTCTTCCCACCATCAACGTGCCTGCTTTCCTTGAGCCGACTGGCATTTTCAGGGATGATGGCAAGAGACCTGATGGGGTGTCCTTGGTTCCTTGGAGTTTGGGACGGATGCTAGTGTGGGATGCTACCTGTGTAGACACGCTGGCGCCGTCCCATCTCCAACGAACTAATGTAAAAGCGGGCGGAGCGGCTGAATGCGCCGAAATTTTAAAACGTAATAAATATAAGAGCCTGGGCAGAGAGTACCTTTTTGTACATTCGGGGTCGAAACTCTTGGTCCATGGGGTCCCAGCGCACGCAAATTTTTCGTAGAAATCGCGAAACGTCTGGTTGATGTTACTGGTGACCGAAGAGCTGGTGGCTTTCTCGCACAACGTATCAGCATTGCGATACAACGAGGAAATGCCGCCAGCATCCTAGGTACAATGCCTCAAGGACCTACTTTAGATTTAAGGTAGGTAGAGGTAGGTAGTTAGGTAATTTACACTTACTGTATATATTTCGAGAATAAATGATATTAAAATTTCCCCACTTCATGATATGATAGATTTGCTCTAATAGTAGATACGAGTAGATACCTACTATTAGGACAAATCTATTGTATTGGTTAGGTGTATTCAGACGGCCGAAGAACAAATAAATTGGAAATATTGTGAATGATGAAAAAGCTTTCTAGAGAAATGAGAAAAGCTAAATTTTGTGAATGGTTAGAAAACCGTTTGGAAAAACACGCTAATGAGAAAAATATGTAAATATGCAAATGGTATTGAGTAATCACGACATGGAAAAACGATAATAATATATCATAAAAACAGTCACAATCCAGAAGTAAATTTGATACTCTTACCGACATTCGACTCTAAGACCTCCAGCTTCGAAAACACCGACTAGTACGACAGAGATAATGGACCCCCTCCCCCCTCCCCCTGCATGCAAACTTTATATGCTAGTTATTGCAATCAGCCATTGACTACCTCTGTGATTACCTCAACTCACTCAGCGAGGAGGGTTTTCCGCTATAGCGCTAGTTACAGTTACAAAGTTACATTTACAAAGTTACAGTTACAAAGTTACAGTTACAAAGTTACAGGCTACAAAGTAGCCGAGAAGTGCTCAGCAGTAAATGTGTTAAAGTTGGCTGACAGAAAATGTCTTATGGAATTATTTTTTAAAGGTTAATTTGTCACGCGATAATGTTTAAAATCAAAAACCCCGTCTATTAATACTATAGTAAATGTTTTCTACCCTATCATACTATACCAAGTAAGCCTTTGTTTTGATCTCCAAGGCTCGATAAAGGATGACTCACACTAGGACGGGACGGGGCGGGATGGGGCGGGACGGGGCGGGACGGGACGATCTGTCAACTTCTATAGAAAGAATCACGTGATACTCGTAGCTCGGAGCCCTCAGATGGCACGTGACGTTTTCAATAGAAACTGACAGACCATCCCGTCCCGTTCAAGTGTAATTAACAACAATCTACCTAATTTACTAATAGTTACCTAAAAATTTTATATTAAAACAAAACATTTCTTTGACGTAAAATAATGAGACAATTGACGTCATCGTTTCCTTTTTTGCTTTCAGGGGTCAAATATTAATAACATTCGACAAACAACAAGCCCGTACGTCTTAATTTTATGTCCATTCTTATTTTAGGAACTGAAAAGGCAAATTAAAATTGTGTAGTTTAGGTATCGTGCATAACGTACCTCTAATAACTAATAAGTAGCATTACATTAAGGATGACTCACACTGTCGCACTAGAACGGGACGGGCCGGGACCGGGCCGGGCCGGTCTGTCAGTTTCTATAGAAAACGTCACGTGACCTCCGAGGGCTCCGAGCTCCACCTTACAGAAAACCGCAGTTAAATAACACTAGACCCTACTCATAGTGTTGTGTTTCTGTTGGCGAGGAAGGTCGCCAGAGCTCCAAGAGGATTCACTGTGTTGACAGCTGGGGACCCACGGAACAAAGCCCTTGGTCCGTTTAGCTGTCAACACAGCGAATCCTCCTTTTTTTTAAAGGGTCGGCAACGCGCATGTTACACCCCTGGTGTTGCAGGCGTCCATAGGCTACGGTGACCGCTTACCATCAGGCGGGCCGTATGCATGTTTGTCACCGTCGTAGTATTAAAAAAAAACCTGATTCTTTCTATAAAAATTGACAGATCGTCCCGTCTCGTCCCGTCATCTCGTTCTAGTATGAGTCATCCTTCAAAGAGATAAAGGTCAGATTGGGAAACAAATTAAAAGACCAACTAAGATCGATTCTTCGCCACCGAAAACCCATGTAGCAAAACTCGTCCGCCCGCAAGTTCTTAACCATTGCCCACAGGAAAGAAAACTGAACTGAACTGCAGAACCAATCTTTCCTGTGGCCAAAATTAACAGCATGTGGGCATGTAGCAATGTTTTTATTATACAACTCAATAGTAAATGAGTGACTTCTAACAAAAGGCGTCACATGTTTTGTCACTATTTTTCCTTGTATTTTCACACTACAGCGCTGAAACCATTCACTTCTGAAACGGTCGCTTTATCGTAACATACAAAACATAAGATAAATAAGTTAATCTTGGAGATTTCACTAAAACAAAAGTAATACGATCAATATGGCAGTTTGTTTACATTGTTAGGAAGTTTCATTGACAGCAATCTTAATTGTGTTGTGAAGCTGTAATAAAAAACTTTTTTGAAAACTATCCCCTTAGGATATTAAAAACGGTGTTGAATGTTTTAGGGACTACGGTGACGAAGTCTGGGGTGGAAGCTAGGCTATATAAGTATAACCTCAGTACATCTCGCTCACACTTTTATTGGTGCAAAAAAATGCAATGATACGTGCATTTCATGTTGACGCCATGAGTCACACGTCACATTTCAAGTAACTGCAATTATGTTTGCGTCATAATCATAAGGAATATTTTATAGAAAAATTCCTTCCGTAATAATGAGATGAAATTTACTACGACTAGTTAATTTACGGTTTCACATGAATAACAAAAAGTCAGGAAAACCGATGATCGTTGGCGTAAAAGAATTATGGTAAAGTGTAGATTCCTCGTAGGATTACTTACTATTAAAATAAAAACAAAAAATAAAAACACTTACGGCCTTGCTTCTTGTTTGGTAAAATTGTTTTTGTTTGGTAAACTGATAGATAGAGCAAGCTCCAATTAGAATTTCATTTGCAAAGATAGCGAAACGCGAAATGTTTTGTGATTCATCTACCTGATACCCTCGACATTATACAAAAGCCATGTTGCCGCGCGCTCACGGTCCTGTCAATCAGTACCCCTGGACAGGGCGACCCCAAAACTGGTAGGCTGTCTCTCTTAATTAGATGTGAGGGATGTACGAGTACACATGTGTAAAAAAGTGCACGGGCAATTTAACTATACATGCAATGTGAACGCGATTGTACATATCAGAAGTCAAAATGACGTGCGCTATTTTTTCTCTAATGTGACACATATTGAACCGATTGATCTTATTAGTGCATATTAACATTTTGAAAATGTAATGTATGCTTCGAATCATATTCATCATCATTAACTTCAGAGTTATTCTCTTATCGGTGGAGTTTCTTCCGCTCTCCCTCTCTGTCCTGTCCTGCGACAGTTCACTTTGACCTTTTGATATGATACGGCTTCTACTATTTCCTTCACTTGGTCCATGTAGCTTCGTCTTGGTTGGCCTCTACCCCTCTTGCCTTCTATCTTAGTTAAGTGATCATGTGTATATTTTAAATGTCCAATAATATTTCCGCGTCTCGCTTCAATGGTGTTAAACAATTATATACAAAACATTTATTCAAATGATTTTGCTGAGCATCCAAGCTTATTATGACTCACAGTAGTCCGTTCCCTTCCGATCCGATACGGGACGATCTGTCAGTTTCTATACAAAAAGTCACGTGACGTCCGAGGGCTCCGAGCTATCACGTGATACTTTCTATAGAAACTGACAGATCGTCCCGTATCGGATCGGAACGGAACGGACTACTGTGAGTCATCCTTTATTCAGATTTTACTGAGCAGTACAACGGAGAGGCATAGCTGTGGTAAACTTAAATAAATTAAACGCCAATTTACTGAGAAACAATTGACAAATGGTTATCCACTATCCTCTTAAACTATTGTTGTCTACGGGTGCTATCAATAACATTTCCATTCATAAATACAAATACTTTTTTCTATCTTTACAGATCAGTATCATCGTATCGGATAAACAACCTATTTTAAACAGGTATGTTTTATAAACTTTTTCAATTCCTAGCTTGATATATTTAATCTAGTTAACGAAATCCACTCTACTAATATCAATGGATTATAGTTTGTGATCAATCTCAAAAATCTGCCCTGTATTATTCATACATTCGAGATATTTTAAAAGCTATACTTGATAGAAAATTAGACAAACATAAATCTTAGAGGTGCTGCAGCAAATTGTTGTTTTGTTTTGACAAATATTTGCGTTTGTAAAGTCAAACGTGGATATTTCGAAGACTATTCTGTTAATTTAGTCAAATATTTTTGCGGTTTATAACTTTTATAATATACAGTATAATTCGTGTAACGCTAGAAAAATAATGATGTAAACCTTTGTCAACGAATTTCTAGACCACTGTAATCTAGACTGTATATATGTGATAAAATGAGGCCAATATCAGTCATTTATTGGTCTAAGTACATTGTTTTATGATTTAGACGAGTGCAATTCAAGAGATAAAATACACTGTTTATACATTGTATGTACAAAAAAGATACGTATATTAACAAAAAATGCAATTTTATAATTGAAGGAAAACAGACAATTCGGCTCGTCGAGTAAGATTTGATCTTTCGAAACACCATTCAGATAGCTTTGCCAATCCTCGCGCGACTCTGTGAATGTTTTTTTTTTGTTTCATTTTTAAATCCTTCCTTCTCTTTTTATGAATGCAGAATATATTAATGGTTGAATTAAAGCATAAATGTTGTAGGTGTTACGCGATGATGCTGAGTATCCTGGTATACTTGGTGTACTACGCGGTGTACACGCTCCTTCTCGCCATCGGTGGCTTGTGGTGTTTTGAGGAGTGCGTGCTAACTGAGGAGGAGGAATACCGGTTCTACACGCAGCACAGAGCCCTGCCGTACTGACCTGTGAGTATATTCTTAAGAATTCAGCTAAAATTATCAGTGGTATATTCTTCTCCAGGCGAATAATGAGCTTGTTTTTGAAAATCAATATGTTGTTATAAGTAGATACTTGGGGTCGACTCTAGGTCCATGGGGTCCCAGCGTACGCAATTTTTTTGTTAAAATCGCGACACGTCTTGTTGATGTAACTGGTGACTGAAGAGCTGGTAGCTTCCTCGCACATCGTATTCACTTTGCGAGACAACGAGGAAATGCCGCTAGCATCCTAGGTACAATGCCTCAAGGATCCATTTTAGATTTAAGGCAGGTAGAGGTAGGTAGGCAGGTAAGTTACACTGTATATATTTAGAAAATAAATGATTTTCGAAGTAGAAAGTAGATTGATAGAAAATAGATTGAATTTTTTTGAGATTAGGAAAAAAGAAAAAAATAACACTATTTAAATGTGTTGACAGCAAGTTTGCCCCTTACGTTTTTCCGATATTTTATTAAGCATAAAAACTAACAACGAAAAAATTGAGGGAAAAAAATTTTTAGGAATAGAAAACGTAAAGATTTATTTAATTAAATATACCCATAGTGTTTAATGGTCCACTATCCTCTTAATAAAACTAGCAGCGCGTAACATAGCCTGCAATGAGCACCTTAACTTGATTGAAACCTTTCGACACAGTTTCAAGCGGTTTACAAATAAATATATTTTCTAAACCAACTAATTGATCAATCATTATCAATGAAATACCTATTGTTTGGCAAGAGTCCTTGTCATGGGAGTAGAGAGAATTAGCGCTATCTCTTTTTGATTATTCGCTAGCTCGCCAAAAATATATGAGTATTGGTATATTGCTTTCTTCCTTCTCTGGTACTGGCTATATTGTTTTTCCAGATTGTGTTCCAATATTTTGTCAAGCAGTTCAAATAGGAAGGCGGAAATGAAATAAAGCATTAGGCACTTAACTTCCCGCGTCCTATACGTAGTACAGAGGCCCCAATGAAATTTTTAGTTATAGGCAATTATACAGACATTAATTTAAATTGGCAAATTTTCATACATAGTCGTCAGGAACTTCGGAGGTTAACCCATAAAAAAAATCTTCCTTGCGTTTTTCCTACCGTGTTTTTCTGCCATCTGATGAATACATTTGACTTAAATACAAAAATTCTACTAGGTACGACTTTCTACTTAGAACTGAAATAAATAGATTGGCGGCACCAGTAACGGACAAGGGACCAGAAATGTACATACACTCTCCCAAGGCCCAATCGATTTTAAGTACAAGTGCAATATTGACCCGGTGTCCTAAAAAAAGGACATCATATTTTGAAACTTAAGATTTTCAAAATTAAGGTTGAAGTTTGTTCGAAAAAGTATCAGCTGTTCAGTCGTTATACCAAACTTGTGTTGTCCTAAAAATAGGACAGTGGGCCTTACGAGATTATAATAAGCAAATCAGGGTGATGCATTTGTTTTGTGTCAATCAATTGACAACCATTTGTGGTATTGAAAGATGTAAATACACTGATTGCCAGAATGTTGTTTTGTTTTACAAGATTATTTTTAACTTTTTTTTAAATTGTTGTCTATTAAAAAACGTACGTAGGTTGCGTACCTACACATGTACTTTGAACATGGAAGGTAAACATCTAATTAGTTCCTTGAAAAACAAAAATATTTACCATAGATGGAAAAACACTGAAAAAACTCGTGTAAATAGTATTTTACCTATTAATTTCATCATCATCATTTCACCGAAAGACGTCCACTGCTGGACATAGGCCTCCCCCAAAACTACTAATTTAAACATAGCTTTAATTTAATAAAAAATAATCATGCAACGTTGCAGTCGATTTAATGTTATTTTGTTAAACCAATAAAAAACATTAAAAAAATATATACATAATAGAAATAAAAACAGCACACTTAGTATGGTCTGATTTTTAGGGTTCCGTAGCCAAAATGGCAAAAACGGAACCCTTATAGTTTCGTCATGTCCGTCTGTCCGTCTGTCCGTCTGTCCGTCTGTCCGTCTGTCACAGCCGATTTACTCGGAAACTATAAGTACTACAGTGATGAAATTTGATGGGAATATGTGTTGTATGAACCGCTACAAAATTATGACACTAAATAGTAAAAAAAAGAATTGGGGGTGGGGCCCCCCATACATGTAACTGAGGGATGAAAATTTTTTTTTCGATGTACATACCCGTGTGGGGTATCAATGGAAAGGTCTTTTAAAATGATATAAAGTTTTCTAAAAAACATTTTTCTTAAAGTGAACGGTTTTTGAGATATCAGCTCTCAAAGTCGTAAAAAGTATGTCCCCCCCCCTCTATTTTTATAACTACGGGGTATAAAATTCTAAAAAAAATAGAGGTGATGCATGCTAATTAACTCTTTCAACGATTTTTGGTTTGATCAAAGTATCTCTTATAGTTTTTGAGATAGGTTGATTTAACTGTAATTTTGGTTAAGTTATTGTGCTTACACTGAAAACGATGGCTGAACCTTATAAGTTTAGGCTCCATTCACCAGGTGTATAAATTGACATAATAAGTTTATTATATTTGCTGCTACGGAACCCTTTGTGCGCGAGCCCGACTCGCACTTGGCCGGTTTTTAAAAGATAGATTTATTATCTATTTACTAACTAAAACGGGGCTTAATCGTGTATAGATTTTGAAAACAAACCTCCTCTTAGTTAGTAAATACATAATGTGTGAAAATCGTGAAAGTTTAAATAAGAGATTTATTATCATAATGCAACAGCAGGTGTAAAGCTAGGGTAAGATAAATTAATTTTTAGTTCGAGTGCGCAGGGAGGGTCGAAGTGTAATAACCAATACGCATGTTGACGAATCAACAATATTATTATGAAAAGGATCATATCTATTATTCTGTATGTCAATAACTTAACATTTCGTAAGATTGTTATTTGCCTACTGCTTTTGCAGCTTTTCCGGTAGCTCAGAGCCTGGGTTACGCTTAGAATTAGAACCTTAATTCCAAGATCGTGAAAAGCAGTAGTTTTTTTTTGTATACGACGGTGACAAACAAGCATACGGCCCGCCTGATGGTAAGCGGTCCCCGTAGCCTATGGACGCCTTGCAACACCAGGGGTGTTACATGCGTGTTGCCGACCCTTTAAAAAAAAGGAGGATTCGCTGTGTTGACAGCTAAACAGGCCAAGGGCTTTGCTCCGTGGGCCGTCAGCTGTCAACACAGCGAATCCTCTTGGAGCTCTGGCGACCTTACTCACCAACAGAAACACAACACTATGAGTAGGGTCTAGTGCTATTTAGCTGCGGTTTTCTATAAGGTGGAGGTAGGTGGTGGTAGGTGGGGTGGAGTTTTCTCTCAACCAGCGAAATTTAACCAACGTCTAGTAAATTAGTAGATATAAAAATAGAATTATCCTTGTAAATAGGACGCAAGCATATAATAACATGTTACGCATGTTAGCGTATATTGCAAAATGTGGAATTATTGTCGAGATATGCAGAAATTGTAATGAAATTCCGTTAAGACGGACGAAACAAGGCCAGGAGGCTAGTCTCCTTCGCCCCCCTACGAGTAATTAGGAGTGACGCCTCTGGTTCCGTTTAGTACTCTATGATGACTCGAGCGTGGAGCTCATTCATAGCATAACGTCAAAGGGTGCTCCTTTTTATACTCGTTTTTTTAGCAGTATGCTAATAGTTTGATGCACAAATAGATATATAATAAAATAGAAGTTTTACTGTATTGTGCCCTGGTAGTTTGATAGGTAATACCCGCGTATATTACCCGCGATTTTTTTTTGTGTGAAATGGAAAATCGATAGTTTGGTTTCGACTGTGCGATGCGTTTATTGACTCCGCTAGTTTGTGAGAAATAAATTAGTTTGAGAAGGTGTTTTTTTACTTGACTCTTATTTGGTGAGTATACTTTTTAGTTTAAATAAATATACGGCGGTTATAGAAATAGAAAATAATTATAAATTTTGAAAATATTATATTTTAACGGCCCCTTAGCCTAGTTGGTAGTGCGAAATGACCCTGCCTACGAAGCAGGAGGTCCCAGGTTCGATCCTGTTCAGGGCATGTATTTGTGTTTATCATGAATATTTGTTCCTGAGTTATGGATGTTTTCTATGTATTTAAGTATTTAGTAGTAGTAGTAGTAGTTATTTATCTATCTATAATACCTATATATCGGCGTCTAGTACCCACAACACAAGCCTTATTGAGCTTACCGTGGGACGTGTGACTAAGTTCATTTGTGTACGATTGTGGTAAAATATTTATTTATTTATATTGGTTTAAAAAAATGTTTGATAATAATTACTGATTTTCATGTTATTACATTATTTGGTTGAGATGAAAATTTATTACAATTAATTATATGTATTTGTTTATAATTATTACTTTACATGCATGATCTCAATGTTTTTGTTGAGGTCGTTTTCTGAAAATGCAATATTTTTATCGGCTTCAGTCACAAAAAAATATTTGTTACTTACTTAAATTGTCAATAGATAATTCAGCAGCAAATTTATATAAATTGATAACAATTCAGGATGAAATTTAGATAGTTTATTTTTCAAAATTATTCTATATTTTATTACAATTTATTATTTTAATGAAATTCTGCTACTCTGGCTTCATCAATGGGCTACACTAGGCTATTTGTATTTTTTTAATTTTTCATCATCATTATGAAAATAAACTGTACATTTGATTCGGTTGGTTTACTTGCCTATAACATTTTGAAATTTAAATGATGGTAATCTGCTGGAATTCTCTTACTACCTTGAATATTATTTAAAAATGAAAATACAATCCCAATGCTTAGGCCTCTATATTAAATTAATGATGTGTATATATATGATGTAACACACAATTGAGAATAATCGTTTATGTCATTGTATTTAAAAGAATACCTTTTGTAGATTTTTTTTACTATTTTAAGCTAACATGGTCATTTTATTTATAATTACTAAGTAAGTATTTAAAACGCGATATTTACTGAGCCGACCAAAACAAATACACATCGTAAATATCTCTTTTTAAATAGTAATTATAAACATATTAAATAATATTTAAAACGGGTCACTCACGTAATTTAGTCGATTTTCTAAATTACGATTTAGTCTAAATTACGTGAGTGACCCGTTTTAAATATTATTTAATATGTTCGAGTCTCACGAGAGTTTTATAGTAATTATAAAGTTATTAACTATTTTTCAATATCCAAAACCACCAATTTATATATTTCTCCTGTCGTATTTTTAGCCGCAAACTTCCGTATTCTCGTTAATGCTATATTGAGTAACGTTATTCGTTTCACAACCTAACCTGCTTCTCCATAAAATATGCGTGAGGTGAGACTAAAACATATTGATTAAGTAAACATCTGTTGTTTTGGTCGAATTTCAATTATTAAATTCAATTCATTTATTCATTCAATTTATTATTATTTTATTTCAGTAAAACAAGTGTACATTTTTATATGCCACCAATCTCTCTAGCTGTCAATAGGTAATTATGATAAAATAGATTCCGACGAATTGAGAACCTCCTCCTTTTGTTTTGCGAAATCGGTTAAAAATAGTCTTCTTCACTGCGGAGCTTTTATAATTTGGCTTTCTTTTTCTTTGTGACCTAAGACGCGATTTTTTAATTTCACCGGTGATTTTTAGATCACTGGTGACTAAAATATCACCTGTTTCTTTGATATCATCCTTTACAATATGTCGTATTTTTTAATGTCACACTGTTTACCAACATGCAGACATTTTACAGTTTTAGTTACAGAAAATTGTCCAGTTACGTTCCTTCTTGCTCAAAAGTTATAAGGGCGTCCTTGATACCGGTTTTTATTTCTCATGCTAAAAAATATAAAAGGTTCAATCTATACAATTTTTTTTTTAAATATCAATGAAACGTAAAACGTAGAACCTTTCAGCGTCATTTAAAAAGAAACGACAGATGTCACAAATGTCAACAGTCAAAAACAGTCACATGATGATTTTAATAATGAGTGGGAGGGGGCGCTCGTTCAACCGATTTAAATTTAAAAAATATGAACTTTCGGAAATCACTCATTTGGATCAGAATTATTTATTTACTTTCACTTTATTGCACAATTAAATTAATTTACAAATGGCGGACTTAACGCCATTACGCATTCTCTGCCAGTCAACCATTAGGCTAAACTGAAACTGTTAGTTTGGTGCAGGATAGTAGAAAAAAGATACGATAAATAAGAACATGTCAGACTTAATTAGTAATAAAATATATAACATATACACATGTACAAATATATAAAAGTTTTATATTTATTATTCATAAAAACATGTCAAAAATAATACAATCAAGTCAAAATACAAAAATAATCCTTAATACAAATTAAAATATACCTACATATCCACATACGTATTGTATAGCTATTATAAATATACCAAGAGCGAAACGTGACACCAGACACTTAGTGACGAATTTTCTTCCCAGGGAGCCTGGGATCCGCTTTGGCAACTAATCCCAAGATTTAGCGTAGACGCTAGTTTTACGAAAACGACTGCCATATGACCTTCCAACCCAGAGGGTAAACTAGACCTTATTTGGATTAGTCCAGTTTCCTCACGATGTTTTCCTTCACCTCATTAGTAAGAGCCGGCAGGATTTGAACCCGCGCGACCTTCGGGTTGAAGCAAGCCTTACCCAGTGGTAAGTAGCCACCAACGCTTCCACTTAGTAACGAAAATTTTCAAATCAATGCTTAGGTCTATAACTCGATTTAGCAATGCTAACATTTTCACAGATAAGAAATTAGTTGTAAAAAAAAAGTTTATTATATGGGGCTCTTTATATGCGGTTTTTGAAACTATTATAGAGGGCTAATGATTTGTGGATATCCAAATACCTATAATAGTTCGAAAAAACGTAAAGTAATTTAAGTCGAGTCGAAATAAATTTTAATTTTCTATTACATATTCATATTTTTGCCCGTCAAAGAAAAAAGTTTTTAACATTTTCACGTCAATCATTATCGAGTGACGTAAGTGAATGCGAAATAACAAAAAACCTTACAGCGGTTACTGTCTTAAACTTGAACTTGTGATCACACAAAGTAGGTATTTCGTGTTTGTTGTCTATGATATTTACTTATTAGCTGTATTTCCTACATTTAAAAATATTCATACGATTGAATGGATAAATGAAGCGCATATAAATTATACTTATGTACCAAATGTACCAAAGAGATTTTTCAAAAAATGTAAAGTTCTTATGAAATGTTCTAATGGCAACCCTTTATACAGTTATATAAATTATTTAAATAAATAGATTGAAAGTAGTAGCGTCAGCGTCAGCGTTCGTGGCCAAAAGGTTATGGCGTTTGCCGCGTAAGCTGAAGACCCGAGTTCGATCCTCGGCTTGTCCTCTAATGGTCATGGTTTTTTTCTTTGGTATATGACATATATTTCCATTGTTTAGTAGTTACAGTAAGTTATTACAGTTTGTTTGGATTTTATGAGACTTAATAATAGACTAGAATTTGATAAAAAACTGCATTAAATCTTATTTAAAAAAATTGTAAATATACTTTTTGGATCAATTCAGGTAAAAGTAACGCGAGTCACGACTTCATTGCGTGTTTGTTTGAATCACAGGTACAAATATATATCTAGGGAAAGTAACACTCATCGATCGATTATAAGTATTATTACTTGAATTTGCACCCTGAATAACAGAAACATGCAATAAAATGGTGACTCAAGTCATTCTTGTCGTAGATGTCCCTTTATGTTTTGAATTTAACTCAAGTTTAAAAGCGTAAAAAATTTGGGACATTCTGTATTTTGTATGTGTATAATAATAAAAAAAAACATTTATTTCAGGTAATTAACCCATAATAGAACATAGAAGAAAAACACAAATTAAATTATAAAACAAACAAATTAATTAATACACTAAGATTACATTATTTCAAAAAATGTTATTATAAAAAAATAATTAGATTAAATTATAAGCAATAAATCAAATTAAAAACCTTAAAATTACTTATTGGGGGACATGTACATTATTCCAATGCCTTAAGATTAATGACAAATGTTTTGGATTGAAATTAAACACTTTAGAACGGATTAATCGCGTTTATTAACACCATGACCCCACGTTTCGAGCCCTTTACAGCACTCGTTTTCATAGGGTTAAGATGATGACTGAGATAATGATAATTCTCCCCGTCAATTAGTCAAATGTTTAAGACTTCGGAACTACAAAAAATAAGATGCAAGACCTGATTTGCGTAAATACTTTGTTATTAGGAAAATACGTTTTTCCCATATTGGTGTCGTCACGCAAGCACGTTCACAAGTGTACTAAGATTACGCAAAAAAACTTGTTTGTTTATTTTAACGTAATTTCAGTAGGTGTTGAAATTACCATAATATTCATACATTCCTAATAAATAGGTACTTTAAAATTCGGGGATCTACGAAAACTCTCTTGGGCCGTTATTTTTACCGACAATAAACCGCGATTTTCTCGATTTTTCGGAGTTTTGATCATGTGTAAAATGATAACGGTAGAAATGATTAAAAAATAAACATATGTGTTTGAAGTAGACTACCTGATAATTCGCTTCATGTGGGTAAGGTATTCTTATTTTCGGTAGTTTCTAGAAAACACCGTGACAGAGTGGCCCTTTTCAGCGAAGACAGCCAGCAGCCTTCTGATTGACCACTCTGTCACGTTGTTTTAGGTTTAATAATTTAGGTAAGTTTACAGTCACTAACCAGGAAAGTAACAAGTATACTGTACTGTAAAGGTAATTCAAAATTTTGGGTAGGTATTTACCTCATACAAAAAAAAAACTAAATCAGACTATTTTCTAACTTAATTTTTTTAGCTAAAACAAAGAGAACAGCCTTCTTATGATTTCGATTAAAACTGGTATAAGTATGGGAGTGAAAGATCAATCAATCCAACTTGGTTTTATACCGGAGTAAATGCGGGATTTCGAGTTTCCTCGAACTATCATCGGTCGCTCATATTTTTGCTAATAAGAAATAGTTTAATAACAAGCAATGAATCTGCATTTAAATTCATACAATCCTTAATTAATCCCACAACAAAAAACCGGAAAATTCCCAAAAAAAAGTTGCACAACACACAAATTAATGTCTAGGTCTGCAGATTTTCTTCAATTCAAGGGCCAGTTACACAACACTTGTAACAGTTGAGTAATGATCGATTATCTAATTCCACAGTTAGGGCGGAAGGCACTGTGGAAGTAGGGGGAAGTCGGGCCAGTTTCCAAGTCCTTGGCTTGCAATATCCTGTCGGTTGCGTGCGCGCAGCGTTGCACAATACGCATATACTGACCGATTACTGAGATTCTTGGCCCGTATTTGACACGCGTAAAGTCTAGAAGTTACTATGGAAATTGTTGAGTGATTTTGCTTTTATCACCAAAAAAGGACAAACGTACTCGTAGACAGGTTAAAAACACATAATAGCGTAGGTCCAATGTTTTATAATGAGGACGAAAAACGTAGATATTTAGTTTTATTTTTTCGATCATAATCTCCATATTCAAAATATGATCTCTTAATATTTCACTTGTCCTAAAAATAGATAAGTAAGAGATATTTATTCGGTACTAAACAGGTTCATACAAAGACTTAATAAACTAATTGGTTGAAGTTACTACCTTACTAGGTTAGCCTTTTGAATTTTACTTGGCCGATTTGTATTATTAGCGCATTATTGATTCAGTGTTAAGTCTTATTTTATTTTATGTTTATTTCAATTGCATTATTTGTTGTTACAGCAATGAAAATATTTATTTCTATGTGACTGAGATGTATACCCTGTATTCGACACTCATTCATAGCACTCATATGTTGACTATAGTTTGATATTTTGTAAATTTTCTAATTCTCGTAATTATAAATGTTGAATTCGAAGTGCAAATTCATTGCTGTGCCAATAATACTGGCAAACTGGCAACATTAACACTTGAAGTAAGACCATACTAAATTTTAACTATAAAACTCTCGTGAGACTCGAACATATTAAATAATAATAATAATAAATAAATAAATAATAATAATAAGTGAGTGACCCGTTTTAAATATTATTTAATACCATACTAAATTATTGTCGCTACAGCCAACAGCCGCAGCTATACTAGATTTGTCCAATTTGTAGCACCAGTCTCGCGTTACCACAGCAATTTGAATGCAAACTTAACGTGCATCGGAAGCCGGCTTTGTTGCTAATAAGGCCACTTTGCTGACTGGTTCTAGTATTTCACAATGCCAATATTATTGCCCTTGAAGTGAATTACATTTTAAATAAAAATTCCTAGTCATATCGAATACATCGTAAAGTTGAAGATTATCTCTTAATATTCATTGATTTTTATTTATTACCAATAAAATGTTATTATGGGATATAATAAAGGATGATTCACAGTAGTCCGTTCCGTTCCGTTCCGATCCGATACGGGACGATCTGTCAGTTTCTATAGAAAGTATCACGTGATAGCGGAGCCCTCGGACGTCACGTGACTTTTTATATAGAAACTGACAGATCGTCCCGTATCTGAACGGAACGGAACGGACTACTGTGTGTCATCCTTAAAACTGTCAATTCATACAGAAATCAACCTAACTTCACTTCACAATAAGTCCAAATACTTTCAAAAAGGGCGCTCTTTACGTGTGAAGAAAATTGCAAATAAAGCCAATCTATTATTATTATTTTGTTCGAACGGACTTAGAGACAAGCTCTAGCTGGCCTTTAAATGAGGGGGAATCAGTATCTTAAAATAATTCCCCAACCCTATTATACAACTCAATAAAAATGTCGATAGCGCGATGTAGGAACCATCACGTCCCGTACAACAACATCTAGCGTGATATTTGATAAACCAGTTTATATGAGACTACTTTGGAGGAGAACAGTAAGGTCAATAAAGCTTGTGCTGAGGGTAACAATAGACCATGATGTATCTAAAATTATAAACAAGTAATTTTTGTATATTATTATATCGAGGATCTCGGGAACGTTTCATAAAAACTCAATGAAATTTTCTATATGAAGGTTTTCAGGATCGGTGATGCACAATCGATCTAAGTTGGTCTTATCTCTAACAAAACTAGTATTTTAGTTTCCCAGCTTCGCTCAGTCGCCCATATACTTAAATAAACTAGCGTAGGTAATATCGATGTGTGCCAAAACAACAAATGCCTATTCGTGGTAATCACACAAAATAATGTCGTTACCGGGGTTGGAACCATCCTTCCCGTTCTACTATCGTTCATGTCGACTACAACAGTTTTTTGAGACGCCATATGTTTTTCAAGGACATACTATGATTATAATATAGTACGAGATGGCAGTGACCGCTATAGGGTTTGGTCAAATTCGACCGCGAGGTCGTCCGGTCGAGTGACCAACCTCAGAAGGCCGATTACAAAACCTCTTTTGTAATGTATATTATCATTTTTGAGATTCTCATTTTTAATGGATGCTTGGCTTAAGAGATAAGGTTTACTGATCTGTTGCGTTTTAGATTTTAAACAGTTTACACCTCCCACCTCTTCCTCCGGAAGAAGCCTCGCTCTTCCAGCACGCCACTTTTGAGAACCATTGTTTAAAATCTGAAAGGTGATGTGTTTTTAATTGATATTTCGCAGACTGTACTTTCTTCACGATATTGGATTTTTTTAACGCCGCTAGCCGCTAAATTTAATTGTATTTTGAATTTAACTTGACAAATCTACTTTAGGTATGTTTTTATGTTTGATTAAAATAAAATTACTTTTACATAAATTTGTAATTTGTTAATTATCAAATCTTTTTAGCAATTTTTATCTGCGTAAAAAGATTTTTCGTAAAACACATTAAAAAAGCGTTCGCGTTGACTTCGAAATATCCTACCACTGCATGATTTTTTTAAGTTTCAGTGGACGGCACCTTAAATCTTATTACTTATACATTATTAAAAATTAAGGATTCTACTCATGACCGCACATTTTACATGTTTATAAACGTACTTCGAGATAATATCTGCAGCGTATTTGGCGTGCATTCGAGTCTTGCAAAACTTTGCAAACAACTAAGATTTAAGTAAATTATTTAATTTATCAGATGCCTCGTTAACATTTCGAGGATAACTTTATTTACTTTTGGTGCTATTTTAAGCTAAACCGGGTAAGACCAGGATGTATGTCACAAGGAAGCGAAGATAAGATGCGATGACGATGTTCTTTTCCGGTTTTTATTAAACTATAAGGCATAGGTTACCTATATGTTATTACGTTTTATACAACAAATTAAAGAAGACATTTTCAAAAGTAGGTACTTACTGAAGTCGACATAGTTAATTCCAGTAAATAATTGTAGAAGTAATTGGCTAGTCAAAAATAAAATATTTAGAAAAACATTCATTCATTCATTGTGACAGTTGATTGTTCCCTTAACATACCTAATGAATTCTCCCACTAACTTAAACTAGCGTTATTGTTGACTGCTAGAGATTGCTAATTTGGCATTAAGTCCGCCATATGTACAATTTTCTGTCTTGTGCATTAAAGTTAAAATAAATAAAATATCCCTTGCTTATTAAAAATTGTTATTCTTCGCTAGCAACTCCGATTACAATACTTTTTAAAAAATCAATAGAGGAAGGTTGTGTTCCAGCTATTTGGAAGAAGGCATGGATAACTCCTATACCAAAGGGTCCGATTAGTCGTGATATTGAAAAATATCGTCCTATATCCAAGCTGTGTCAATTTAGCAAGATTCTTGAAAAAATTGTTACCGATCAGTTATCTAGTGCCGTTAGACACCATATTATACCCAATCAGCATGGGTTTTACAAAGGTCGTTCAGTTGACACTAATTTGTTAACCTTTACCAATGACATACTTCAGGCTATGGAAGAGGGATTCTCTGTAGACGCCGTGTATACTGACTTTGCCAAGGCATTTGATAAAGTATGTCATTATACTTTGTTGTGTAAGCTTTGGGAACTCGGTATACATGGTGATCTGTTTCGATGGATTAAATCCTATGTCGAAAATCGCACGCAGTCAGTGGTAGTCTTGGGGTTTACTTCGCGCAGTAAATATATAAGTTCCGGCGTCCCCCAGGGATCTCATTTGGGACCTTTATTGTTTATTCTATATATAAACGATATTATAAAATCGATTTCTCACTCTTGTATACTTCTTTATGCAGATGACGCTAAAATTTACAAAGTTATTCGTAATAAAAATGATCGTGAACTACTACAATCTGATCTGCTAAGCTTTGAGAATTTCTGTAGGGATAATCGTTTGTTTTTGAATACCGATAAATGTAACACAATAAGTTTTTCTAGACAACAAACATTGTCTCACTTTAATTATAGATTGTGTAGTAAAACTTTAGTAAGAGTAAATGAGATACGTGATCTTGGAATCATTATTGACAATAAACTCTCTTTTATACCACACATTGATCATGTCTTAGCTAAATCATTTAAACAATTAGGTATGATATTGCGAATAGGGAAGCCCTTTAAGAATACTTTGACACTCAAAATCCTTTATAATAGTTATGTACGTAGTCGCCTTGAGTTCGCGTGTGCAGTTTGGAAACCGTTTTATAACGTTCATATTAATAGAATAGAAACATTACAAAAGAAATTCGTTAAATCTCTTGATTTCAAATGTGGTTTTGAATACAAGGACTATATAGAATCTTTAAATCGCCACAAGATGCAATCTCTTGAATGCCGTAGAGATTGTGTTGACTCCGCTCTATTGTATAAAATAATAAATAATTATGTCGATGCCCCTAACCTACTCAAAATTATTCACATTAGAGTTCCAAGTACCAGAGAACGCCGATGCCGTCTAAAGCATAAACATCTATTCTCCATCCCTCGTAGTAGGACAAATTATTCGAAAAATATGTTTATTAAACGTGCATGTGCAATTTATAATGAAAATATGAAATTAAAAGATATAGATATATTTAACTGTACTATAACTTCATTAAAAAAGGTGTTTAAAACATAGAGTAAGGTAGAACATGTACTTACTTGTCGTGCAAAATCGTGTTAGTTTTAATTAAGAAAATTTGAAAATTCTGGAAACTATAGGTCTAGAAATAAGAAAATAATTTGTGAAAATATTTTTGTAAGACTGTTTGTTTCATAATAAAAAAAAAAAATAAATAAATAAATAAAATAAATAAAAAACATGTTTCATGAGACAAGAGTTATTAAAAAAAATGTTATTTATTACGAAACAAAATGTTATGTTCAAAGTAGAAAAAAAAAACATCCTAAGGCGGGCGAACGAACGCAATGTCGACGCGGTGAGATGCGATGCGGTGCGGTGCGGTGCGGTGCGGTGCGGTGCGGTGCGGTGACAGTTCAACGCGACGCCGCGCGGTATGCCGGTTCGCCTTCAAATGTCATGTCATGATGTCGCTTTGCGGTCGCGTAACGATGGCCAACATAGGACACTTCCATTAGATATCAATGATTTGTTTTTCCGCGCTGCACCGCACCGCACCGGCATCTTTTTTGTTAGCCCACGTAAACTACCTAAAAGATAACTCACACTAGAGCGGGCTGGGACGTGAGCGTGACCGGCCCGGGCAGGTCTGTTGGTTTGTATAGAAAACGTCACATGACATCCGAGGGCTCCGAGCTCAGACGTGATTATTTCTATAGAAATTGCCAGATCGTCCCGTCCCGTCATACTTAAGTATTTATTAACACAAATCAAAAAATCAAATCAAATCATTTATTTATTCATGGTTAGTTTTTTTTTCATGGAAAAAATCAGAAACACAGGATACAAACAAGAAAACATTTAAAAACCAAAACAAAAGAATATTTCCTTACACGGGTTTCCTTATTAATTAAGCGTAATTTTTACGTTCAAAATATGACGTTTCTATATCAAAACACGTGACATTTAGTCCAAAAAAATATATTTATGAATTTTTCAAATTTTTCATATATTTCCGTCTGAGAACGATTGACGGGGTCGTGAGGTCGTGACCCTTGTCACATTTTTTACGCACGTTATTTTTGCGTATTATTGTATTATGTACTGAGATTTTCTTATTATTTCCTTAAACTTCGAGGTTATTTTCAAATAAAAGCATTCTAGGATTACGAGCCTACAATATAATATTTATACATTTGCCTTCATATCTGAATATATAAAACAGTAGCATTGTATACAACATTAAGTACTCGTAGACAACGGACAGCCTTAATCGATGAAATTTTGGATAAACATATCATTGTTATTACCACTAATTACTTTACCGACTGAAGTAATCGATACAATAACCACGTTATATCTAAAAGTATAATAAAACTAATTTTAGATTATATTTTTCAAATATCTTGTCACAGGGAAAATTATAATTTTTTTCACAACATGGGGGTTGAAAGTTTAATACAACTTCTACACGGTCGAAGACGTGGGTGAAATTTTTAAGTTTATACCTACGCCATTTTGATTTTTAATAGTAAGGTTAATGTAGCTAATTCAGTCATAGCGAATATTCCGTCTAATGCTCGCCTGCATTGAATACAAGCACAATACGCAGCTGCCGACTCAGTCTATATTTTAATGTCTCGTAGTGTCACGATATACCCTGTCAAAGGGATCAGTCTGAAAATCAACGCTGGGTATATATAATATCCTAGCATATGTTGAGACTGGTACCCTTTACCAAACACTATATACCTACCTAACTGTTAGTAATAATGGTGTACACTCAAGGACTTTAATTTGTGACCCACTGGTTGATAGTTTTTTTTGAGGAAAGGTTTGAGAAATGGTTCACAGATTGAAGACCCTGATACGGTACCTACCTATTTAGTCATAGGTTATTATATAAGTTTCTGCATTTAATTGTCTGTGCACTTCCTGTGTGTTTCGGTAATAAATTTTATTTTATTTTTTATTTTATATGCAGCAGACTATACTGAGTTCATCGGCTAAGCAGCTGCGTACTGAAGCCTTATCATGACGTCTTAACGCGATTCAGTGTAGGACTTAAACTGAGTCGCTGGCATACAACTGTGCACAGTTATCAGGGTAAGACCCCATGACGCAGTCAATGAACTCAGTGCTTGTATTGGTCCTGCGCTTGTATTCAACGCAGACGAGCATTAGATGGTATATGACGGAATTATCCACATTGACCTTACGTATATTGGCCATTATCGACACCAAATACGTAACATATCATAATTTGTGTACCGGTATCACCGTGACCTATGTCCCAGTTAAGTACCATCCAACACTTTTTGAGTGACCATGTATAATTCTTAATGCAAAAGCATTAGGGTCTATCGATATTCAGTTAAGTATGTTGCTGTAGGTACCTACTTACATATTTCCAAATCCGAAGGTGACATAGTAGCGATAATTTGTCTCATATGAATGCTAACTGCTTGCAACAGAACATGTGTTTCGTAGGCATGGATTTTATATATAAATAAATGTTTGTGGACAATTTTAGAATTTTATAAAGCTTGACTTAAAAACTAAGCTTAAAGTTACCACAGAATAAGTAATAGTACTAAAGTACAGAAGCTTTTCTTACCTACAAACTGTCAGAGCTAGATATAGTTTGGTCAGGAATTGGGCCTATACCACGAAAATCGAACGATTGCGGATTTGTATCTCCATCTCTGTCACACTTGCATATTGGAGTGACAAAGAAGTTTTCCCGTCAATGCCAATTTTCGATGTTCTTGGTAGACCGTCTGTACGCCTAATACGAACATAGAAAATTGGCATTGACGGGAAAACCTCTTTGTCACTCCAATATGCAAGAGATACAGTGGTACTAACCCTGTTCTCATTTTTGTGCATAGTATATAGATAATCATGCTGTCTTTTTCTTACGCTTGTATTATCACTCCGAATAAAGGGAGACATATAGAGTTTATTTAATCTACTGCACAATTCAGTTGGCATAGAAATCGGGAAAAACTTAGAAATGTCATAAATCCTAAACCAGGCAAGATTAGCTTTTGAAATTTTGAGGAATTATAGCTAGCCATATTTTAAATACACTTCATAAAAAATAAAACGCTAATATTGGAAAATATATGAGATTTAAAAAAAAAGTGTTAAAACTTTTTAGTAAATTATAACTTCTAATTTAAAGGCACTATGATGCTGGGTTTTTTTTAAATAAATGAGTATGTCTCACTTAAACTCAGAAATAAAAATTGGAGCCTTTATAGTATTGACAGTACTTTAGAAAATAAACCAATACGCATGTTTTCTTAAGGTCATTGACCTAAACTACAAAAAATAATTATACATAAAATAGGCAAGATAATCATCCGGGAGTTTTACAGTCGGATGTAGTGTATTATATTGCATATAATAAAAATATAAAACTAGGGTAGTCAAAACTGATGGCAAATCCCACACTGTGGGCCGTAACAGAAGATTTTGTTGCTATGATAATAGATAACATAGGTGTTAAGGAAGCTAATCTTGTTCAAGTTTTTAATGTATGATATACCTAGCAAATAAATTTTAACATTAGATAATAGTTAACTTAACATACAGTAGGTATGTCATGTCTGAACGGTAAATATATACGAGAAACTATTGTTTCCACACAAAAAACTAGATACGTTGGTACATAACTGGTTATTTAAAAATCATTTAGTCAACATTCGCTTATTTAACTGACTTGTCATATAAAGACGCTCAGACTCAAATAATAGTCACCAAAATAAAACTTTTGTGTTTACTCTCAGCTTGTAAATAAGTTGATTTGATTTTAATAATCGAACTACTCTCGTGGCCGCATTCGAATTGAACCTTTAAGGCTACATTCGAAAACTAACAATATCGCTGCGGTGATAGTTCCTCAAGAACTTAAGTGACGAAGCTCTCAACGCCGTGACGTGACGATTTCCGAACCTGACTATACAAAACAATACAATACAACACCATAACAACAACAACAATATAATACTATAATGCAGTTTCGTCACTCAATTTGTCAAGGAAATTGATATGACCACTGCAGTTGCATCAGCAACGGTACTCTGGTCGCCATCGAAATTCATGTTAAATTGTCAATCATTTTTGTCTTTGTTATCTTTTAAAGCTCACTGATGTTCCAGAAGCTTAATATTTGAGGTGTGTTGTTTCTTTTTAATGATTAACAGTACTTTCATTTATTGTTACACATGCTGAAAGAACTTGTAAACAGGGTTTCCTCATTACTCAATCCACATTCCGATGTCATTTATTGTTTTTTTTGTTCTCTCTGATTTTTGTAAGGTCAAATATTAATACTTAAATAATAAAGTGCATTCCGGAATTCCCAGGTTTTAAATCTGGTTATGGGTACAAATGTTTATCTCAGTCTATCGCATAAGTACCTAGTAGTAAGTTTGCTTTTTGACAGACTTGTGTCAGTGTCAGACAAGGGACCAGCAATGTAGTACATACACTCTTATTATAAGGAAATAAAGTTCATACCATAGAGTATCAAGAGTGAACACTCGGATACATCGTGTTGTGACCAGCAATGGCGGCCGATTTATATGTGTGCGTGCAGCCGAGTGATACCATGTGAAGTTTTTTTTTCCGAATAGGTATAATCAAACCTCGAATTGATGACCGGGGATTCAATGAAAAGTTAAATATTTGTTTATATGAAAATTATTTCTGTGCTTATAAATAATTACACGTAAATATGTAATATACACATAATTTACAAGTAAAAGTTACTTTAATAGGTATAGTAAACAATTTCATACGGATTACAGTAAGGTAGGTAATTCTCTTTCTAAACAATGTTGAAACAACATTCATGCGACAAGTGATGATTGGGGATCATGTGGAAGGTGGTAGTAGTAGTACAGTCACGTCTTTAAATATACACTTTGGAACGTATTCCAGGGAAAGAAGAGCCAAATTATAATACAGATGCAAATAAAAAATTTAATATATATATATATATATATATATATATATATATATATTTAAATTTGACTACTTATTTATGTTTAGAGTATTTAATTGTTTAGTTTCCTCTTTTTTTAGTACATTTTGCTGTATTTATTTGAAGGTTTATTTTTTGGACTAATTCTCGCTGACTTACTTTATCATTTGTATTTTGTTTTTTTTTTATTGCCTTGGTACACGTGGGTACGTTTTTTCCATGACATTTTTAATTTAATTAAGTTTTTTTTTTTTATAATGGTGTTATGATCATTGTTGTTAGGATTTGCTTTGACATTGTTATAACGCTAGTTTATGAATATTATGTGTTGCAATGTTTACAATAGTGTTTTAATTTAATTTTATTACTATTATTCTCATAATAGTCGTTTATACGTTTAGTGCCGTTTTATTGTACTCGGTTTCAAGTTGTCATATATTATGTCATGGACGTCATGGTGTTATCTCTATTATTTTAGTTTATTTTTTGACTTGTTAGAAGTTAAGTTTTACATGATTAATTGAATATGAGTGATTCTTGTGTATTGTCTTTGTGTCCCCATTGCCCTAACTTAACCAGGACATTCACCGCTCATGGACTCAAAGTTCACATAGGGCGTAAGCACAAAAATGTGCTCCGTTCGATTTCCTCTGAACCCAGTCAGTCGGTGCCGCTTGCTTCGCAGCCAGTGGGGCAAGCGGCAGGCCCTAGTGTGTTGGGTTTGCGCGACCTGGCTGCCCTGAAACAGTCGGTGCGGGTGTTGCGCCATATTCCCAAGGGGGCGAGGAATAACGCAGCAGGCGCTTTGAGCGACATCATAGATAAGTGTATTGAAAATAATGGCGTAGCCGAGTGGTTTGGTTTGCTGTCATTCTCTTATTCCGCACTTAAGACGCCAGATTCTGCGGGCTCGGGTAATTTGACTACAAAAGTGAAACGGAACATTGCCTCAGTTGCTTCTTTTGGTTCTGTAGATGACTTCGTGGAGGAGATAAGGGGAGCGAAATCGCACTCACTTACTAAGGCTATTGAGTCCAAGGTTTTTGAGGGCGATCTCAGAGGTGCGGTGCGGATTCTGTTATCGGATGATGGTGTAGCGCCTTCGGGCTCGGAGACACTGGCCGCTCTGCAATCTAAGCACCCGGCTCCTTCTCGTCCGCTTTTGTTCCCACAGGAACCTGATAACTCGTTGCCTGCTTTTTCTGTGAGGCAGGAGGATGTAGCGCAGGCGCTTAACTCCTTTAACAGCAGTTCTGCTGCCGGCTTAGATGGAATTCGGCCTGCTCATTTGAAAGAGCTTACTTCTAGCGCTGCAGGGGATAACGGTTATCGGCTGCTGGGAAGCTTATGTAAACTGTGCAACTTTTTGCTTAGTGGCCAGTTAAATCTTGAGGTCTGCCCCTATATTTACGGTGCGTCATTGTGTGCGTTGTCGAAAAAGGACGGCGGTATAAGGCCCATCGCTATTGGGAGCACTTTTAGGCGTTTGATAGCTAAACTTGGATGTCAGGCTGTGAGGGAGGAGATGGCTTCTTATCTCCAACCTTTTCAGTTGGGTTTTGGGACAAAGTTAGGTTGCGAGGCTGCTATTCACGCGACTCGGACCTTTTGTCAGGATCCCAAGAACGCGGAGTGTGTAGTGGTTAAACTCGATGTCAAAAACGCTTTCAATACCATCGAGCGAGATGTGCTGCTGTCCGAAATCAGAGAGAGAGTTCCTGCTCTCTATCCCTTCCTCTTTCAGGTATATTCCGTTCCTTCTTTTCTTTTTTACAATGGTTCCCTTATTCATTCCCAGGTTGGCGCACAGCAGGGTGATCCGCTAGGTCCTCTAATTTTCAGTCTTGGCATTCAGAAGGCAATTGCTGAGCTTAAATCCCCCTTGAATATCTGGTACCTGGATGATGGTACTCTTGGGGGAAAGCCTAAGTCTGTAGAGCAGGATCTCCTCGCTCTTCTTCCACGCTTTCAGCAGCTGGGACTGGAGGTTAACACGAGTAAGTGCGAGATTTTTCCCTGTGGCGCCGACTCCCGTTCTTGTTTTTCTACGCTTGGTGGCCTACTTCCGGGTCTTAAGGAGATGTCAGTTCAAACTTTTACCCTGTTGGGATCTCCTGTTTTCCCGGATGCTGTCCCTGATGCCTTCGAGCTGAGAAGGCAGCTTCTCCTATCTGCGAGGGAGAGACTGAAGCTGTTGTCAGCACATGTTGCTCTCGTTCTGTTGAGAGTCTGTTTCGCCGTTCCGAAACTCACGTATTTTCTGCGCACTGTTCCGGCTTGGCTTTACCCAGGGCATATTGACTCATTTGACTGCGTATTAAAGGAGTCTCTGGAGTTGTTGCTGAATGTTTCCCTCAATTCAGAGCAGTGGGATCTGGCTTCACTTCCCATTCGGGCTGGGGGCCTCGGTATTCGGCGCGCTCGCGATGTGAGCTTGCCGGCCTTTCTGGCGTCGGCGGCTGGGGTCGTGGACCTTGTCACTAAAATTTTACCCTCACAAGGTGACAAGGTTACCATACCTTACGCGGCAGATGCTATGGCGGCTTGGTCGGTTCTCAATCCGGGTGCACCCTTGCCTGAAGATAAGGTCCGTCAGCGATTGTGGGACAACACAGGGGTGAAGCGGGTTTTTGGTGGCCTTGTGGAAAGTGCGGTGGGTGTGGACAGGGCGAGGCTGAATGCGGTGTCGAGGCCTGAGTCTGGGGCGTGGCTTCATGCACTCCCCTCTCCCCATTTGGGTACCCTCCTGGATGGCGACTCGATGCGTGTGGCTGTTGCTCTTCGGCTCGGCTGTAGTGTCTGTGAACCTCACATTTGCATCTGTGGCACTATGGTCGAGAGTAACGGTCACCACGCGTTGAGTTGTTGTCGGTGTGCAGGGAGGTTTCCTCGCCACCATGCCCTCAATGATATCGTTAGGAGGGCTCTGGTCTCCGCTGGTGTCCCATGTGTGTTGGAACCTCCAGGCCTAAGTAGGTCGGATGGTAAACGGCCGGATGGGTTGACATTGGTCCCCTGGGAAAGAGGAAAATGTTTGCTGTGGGACGCCACATGCGTTAGCACTTTTGCGGCCTCTTATATAAGCCGTACTATGGCAACGGCAGGAGCCGCAGCGGAGTTGGCGGCTGCCCGTAAACACGAGAAGTACGCGGCTCTCGAAAATTATTTATTTGTCCCGCTGGCGGTAGAATCCACTGGTTGTTGGGGTTCTGAGGCCGGGGTATTTTTTGGGCAACTGGGTAGACGTTTGCGTGAGAGGGGTCTCGATCCCCGCTCCGGGTCTTTCCTTTTGCAGAGGCTGTCCATTGCAGTTCAACGTGGTAACGCGGCGAGTGTAATGGGCACCTTTGCACCTGGAGGACTACGGAGCTATTTTAATTTTAATATTTAGTTTGTTTTTGTAGGACATTTTTATTATATTTGTATTTTATTTGTAATTTGTTTTAGTTTAGTCATACTTATGGATTTTTGTTGCTGTATATATATATATATATTAGGAAAGGTACCATTTCATGGATTTTCATATTTCCATAGATTAGATTAGATTAGATATATTTATTTCTTATTGAAAATTACATGTCATTTAGTGTTCTAAACATCACAAATTCACAAAAAGATCGTCAAGTGTATAATAGATTAATAATAACAAATAGATAATAGCAAAAACAATTTCTAAAGACAAATGTCAATAGCAATAAGTACACAATCAGATAATAAAATAAAAAATAACTTAATAAAGAATTTAAATGTCTAATTTAAATGTCATAAGTATGAAATATGCAAGACGAAGCAAGCAATTACGCGACTTTCGGGATATAACCAAACTCAAGCTGCTGGTCACACTACGCGTAATGAAGTTAATATTCGATTTTTTTGCATAAACACGTGTCAATTATAATTTTACCGATGAAAGGTCATTCCATGTGACTTGTTTTTGTGACCGGTTGCGTTTTTACAATGTAAAACTACGCACGTCGGCATTTTCACATTATTTTCACGGAGATGTTTGTTGTTGGTTGGTTTCGTTATCACTGACAGATGACAAGCGTAATGTTTTGTCTGTGCATGTGTGCGTTCTTGTCGGTACAAGGTGACAGGCGTAATATGGGCGTAATATGGAATCACAGTTTCT
Source organism: Lathronympha strigana (assembly GCA_949128165.1). Lineage (NCBI taxonomy): Eukaryota > Metazoa > Arthropoda > Insecta > Lepidoptera > Tortricidae > Lathronympha > Lathronympha strigana. The sequence continues at coordinate 3,327,751 of OX421907.1, read as the reverse complement.
TCTTAGTGACACTACGTCTATTTATTTTCTAAGTCTATGGTTCATACGTATATTTTGCATCAAACAATTGACAACTGTATATGATCCTTGAATTAAGAACGAAGATAGTTAAAAATAATATTTTGTTTAACTTTCACGGTCTGCGGGTCTATGATGGTCGGGTTTTTATCGTTTACCGACGTTGCTGTCACGTTCTAACAAGTATGTATGTGCGAAAGTGACGCATAGCGTGATAAGCGATAAAATGGCAACCATGCTAACCCTGCTGGACAGAATCTAACATTATGCCGGCCATATACGTTTGGGCATATCCGCCAGAAATGGCTTTCAATGTATGGGAAATTTGTCTTTTTTCTTTCTATAGAAATTGACAGATTTTACTGTTCTCTCTGGACTGTCAATCAAATTGTGTACAGTTACGTCACGTCTATCTATACACGGTGCCCGTGAGCATTGCGAGAGATTTTAACAGCGTATTCCTGGGGCTAAAAGAAACAAAAAATGACATATGTTTTTTTGGTAATTTTGACAAAAAAAAACAAAAAAAATATTTTTTTTTTCCTTTTTTTATGCTTTGATACATGGTAGTTAAGTAAATTTCATTTAGAAATGTTTTTTGGTAATTTTGACAAAAAAATACAAAAAAAATGTTTTTTTTGGTAGAGCCGAGTTTTGCAAAGACATCACACCACAGACAAGTCTGTCAAAAATCATATCTAGACTAGACCACATAGTAGCATTATCACATTCCAAAACGCGTTATTCACCGAGTGGCGGTAATAGTAGATTACATACCAAGGCCGTTTTAGTGGGAAATGTCTCGGACCCCATGTAATTGTCGGCCGAGGCGAAGCTGAGGTCGACGAACATGTGATCCGAGGCTTTCCCATCTAACGGCCGAGGTTTGTATACTATTTTTCTGCCCGACGGAGCCGGTAGGCGGCAATTTAGTTTTGCGTAAAGTGGCGCTTACCGGCCGGAGGACTGAAAAATTATGTTTAAATAAAAATTGCAATTATCTCAGAAAATAGCCCTTATCCAATGCACTTAATATGACATTTTTGTTTCCTTTGGCCTCAGGAATATGCTGTTAAAATCTCTCGCAATGCTCACGAGCACCGTGTACTTATAACTGGGAAAGAAGGCTCAAATTTGATTACAGGTGTATACTTACATGTATGTAGCTGACCGTACGCAAACCAAAGCACAATAGCCGGCCATATACATTCGGGCAAACCCAATCTGCTGGATCTGTATGATAGATTTGTCCGGCAGACATACAACGTATGGGGCCGGCTCATAAGCCCGGCGTGTTTTAACCGCCGATAGCAATATGGGATATTACCTAGATGCAAATCTAAGTAATCCCATTGTGTTCAAGACAAGCTCAAATTTCTCATCTTCCTTATAATTGCAAATCTACGATTAACTTAAACTCGACACCCAAACTCGGCCACCTTAACCCAGATAGGCTTTATAGCTAAATTGACATTGACAGCTAGCATAATATTGACGGAATTTCACAACAACTTATGAAAGTTGACCCTCACTTCTTTAGCAAAACGTGGTGTTCACCCGATTATGTGTGTGAAGGTAAATAGTTTGTGTATTAAAGTGTTTGGATAGCAAGGCTGAATGGCGAAATGTGTCCGGATGTGCGGATATGGACGTCTGAACGCGATTCAGTTTAGGCTCAGTTGTATGGAAGCGACTCAGTTTTAGGTCGTTAACTGAATCGCGTTAAGACGTCTTGGTAAGGCCTCTGAGCATAGTTAAGAATAAGAGTCCGATATCGTAAAAAGAATAATAATGTTTGAAATGTTGACCCTGTGGCACTGGTGGACAACCATTAAGGCGTGAGACTTTCAAACCGAAGGTCTCAGGTTTAAACCCGCCAATGAGTTTTTTGGAACTTACGTATTAGGGTGTTTCACATTTGTATGGTAAAAATAAAATTGTGATATTTTTTCAAACTTTGCTCGGCTTCCGGGTTGCGCACTGAGGCAACTTTTGTTTGATTTTTTTTAATATTAACTTCTTCATACAAAAGTTGCCTCAGTGCGCAACCTCTAAATATTGCCTGATTTCCCTGATTTTTGTTATATGCGTTTAAGATAAGCTGGACCCGGAAGCCGAGCAAAGTCAAAGATAAATCAAACATTTGGAAAATGAACTACCCTATTACGTATGGTACAAGATTTCATGTTTACCAGTTGCTTTTCAGTTAAGGAAAATATCGTGCGAAAATCAGCATACATTAATTGCGAACAAGTACATAAATCTTACATAAATCGACCTGGTCCCACGGTAAGCTCAATAAGGCTTGTGATGTGGGTACTAGACGACGATATATATAATAGATATATACGTATAAATACTTAAATACATAGAAAACATCCATAACTCAGGAACAAATATTCGTGATAAACACACAAATAAATGCCCTGACCAGGATTCGAACCCGGGACTTCCTGCTTCGTAGGCAGGGTCACTTGTCACTACCAACTAGGCTGGGAGGCCGTTCAGGGGCATGTAAAGTCTCCAACGCCCTTTGGGCCTGCGTGGTTACTAAAGCCCAATCCCTCTCGTGCTTCTGTCATTGTTTTTTCAACACTTATTGATATGTATTATTTTTAATTGTCTCTGCTATCCAAAGGTTGTCTGGAAAAGATCGCATTGTAGCAATAAGACCGCCTGTTATTTACTTCTTTTTTTGCTGCATTTTCTGTACGACTTTCTATTTAGGTGTTAGTACAATACAATACATTTAACATTACCAAGCGTAGTCAGTCACATATAAATAAAATTCTTTTGTGCATCAAAAAAATTACAACCTATTTATCAAACTCGTACAGTTATACAAATACAAATCAGTTAAGGTTGCTTGCTACATCTAATCTAAATAATAAAACAGTCGGCTCTATATGGCGGACAACGAAGAGCCAGTTGAAGGTAGAGTTATGAAATTTTAAACATCCTTTCTTGATCATACAATGTTGTGGAGATCCATTACCTACTTCCGATTTAAGGGGGTTAAAAAATCATTAAAAAGCAAATCCCCAGGGATCAGCACTTGGAAATACATTATTCTTAGTATTCGTAAATGATCTTCCAGCAGCCATTACCACCGGGTTGTCCGTGCTATTTGCGGATGACACTACGGTCGTAGTTAGTGGGCAAACGTACGAACAGCTTGGTGAAAAAATAAATGAAGCGTGTACGCAGTTACAGCGATGGTTTTCTACCAATGGGTTACTCCTGAACGTCACTAAGTCTAACATCATGATCTTCTCAGGACGGAATACAAATTTGCCCCCATGTGTAGCAAACGGTCCAATGCCACTATGTAGTGAGACTAGGTTCCTGGGATTCATGTTAGATTCAAATCTCAGCTGGAAGTGCCATGTGGACCAACTCTGTAAACGATTAAGTGGCGCCGTTTATGCGTTACAAAGGCTCAAGCACATCATTTCGTATTCTTCGTTAAAATCGGTCTATTTTGCCCAATTCCATTCGATAATGTCATACGGAATACTCTTATGGGGAAACTCAACGGATGCCAATCGAGTATTCATAATGCAAAAGAAAGCATTACGAAAGCTTGCTGGCGTTGGACGTAGGCATCCATGCAAAGAACTTTTTGTGACCCATAGGATTATGACGCACTATTCTCTTTACTTATTTGAAATTTTGATGTTTGTAAGGAATAACTTGTCTACGTTTAGACGCGTTACGGTCACAGGAATGACGATTCGGTCAACAGGGCGGCTGAGAACTGTGCCACGTCGAATGGCACTCGCAGTCAAGAACCCGCGTGTGATCGGTCCGACATATTATGAGCGTCTCCCTGTAGAATTACGATCGGAACCATCCGACGAAACATTTAAGCGTAGATTGAGAAACTTCCTACTGGAAAATGCTTTATATTCAATAGATGATTTTTTTGACATTACTGTATAACTATGCTCTTAACATTGTTTCCAATTTTATATTTTATATTGGTTATTTCGATTTTGGTACTGATTTTGGATATGATTTTGATAATGATAATATTGGAATATTGGTTTTACATCTATTTGACATGTTTCTTTATTTCATAAAACCTACTTATTGTTCTTAATGTTTTGACGATCCATTTCCAGGTGAATATGTTTCATGTTAATTTTGTAAAGTTAAAGGCGGGTGTGAGGCGGCTGTGCACGCTGCGCGCACGTTTTTAAGTGGTCCGGATTTCGAAGTTTTCGTCAAAGTGGATGTCAAAAACGCGTTTAACTCCGTCGACCGCGGTGCTCTGTTGGCAGTGGTAAAAAAAGAACTTCCTGAAATTTACAAATACATTTGGCAGTGTTACGGAACACCCTCAAAATTACTTTTCGGTGATAATATTATTCTTTCGAGCATGGGATGCCAGCAAGGGGATCCGCTTGGGCCCGCCATTTTTAGTTTAGTCATACATCCCATTATTTCAAATTTAAAATCCAAATTTAATCTGTGGTATCTGGACGATGGTTCGCTCGGAGGAGATGCTTCAACTGTTTCAGATGATTTAAAATTAATTATACAGAAGTTTTCGGAAATCGGCCTATCACTAAATTTTACTAAATGTGAAATCTATATTCCAGACCACCTCTCATGTATTAAAAAAAGTGAAATTTTAACACACTTCAACGAAATTTTACCAAATATTTCCATTAAATCAAATTCATCTCTCACTCTTTTAGGTTCACCAATATTCAACGAATCTGTCGCCCCCGTCATCAACTCTAAACTAGAATTATTTAACAGCACGTCAGAACTTCTTTATAAAATCAACCCCCACATGGCCCTCTTCATCCTCCGATTCTGTTTATTCACCCCAAAATTCATGTATTTGCTCCGCAGCTGTCCGATTTGGAAATTTCCGTCTATCCTTTCATAGAAATCGAACCCGTAGGCATGGCGAGAGATGATGGCAAGCGACCCGACGGGGCAACATTAGTTCCGTGGAAACTAGGCAGGGCCCTGGTGTGGGACGCAACGTGCGTCGACACCTTCGCACAGTCCCACATCCGGGCCACCCGTACTCGAGCCGGCGCCGCAGCTGACCAGGCCCAGATTCTTAAGCGCCGCAAATACTCGTCATTAGTTAAGGACTACGAGTTTGCGGCGCTCGCAGTAGAGACTTTGGGTCCCTGGTCAGCGGACATGAAGTCTTTCATGAGGGCTGTGTCGGCCCGGTTGATCGACGTGACAGGGGACCCTAGAGCTGGCGTTTACCTCTCCCAACGCATCTCCATTGCGGTGCAGAGAGGTAATTCTGCCAGCGTAATGGGGTCTATGCCGCAGGCGGACCTGTTAGACGGGGTGTTCTTTTTATAGATTGGGATTTATTTTTAGGTACTATGTGTAGTTTTATTTTATTTTGTAGTTAGTTTTATTTATAGTTAGTTTTAGTTTTTTTTTTATAGGTACATAATATTAATTAAATGTAATGTATTAATAAATTTATATTATGTTTCGATTTTATGCTTTGACGATCACAAAGTAGATTCTTATAGATTGACATTAATGTACTTTATACTGTAATCATATGTTGTGAAATAAAAAAATCTAAATCTAAATCTAAATGCCATAATTTTTTTGAAATTTTTCAACAACCGACAAAGCCTTTCACTAAAAACAAGCACATATCTGTAAGTGACTAAAGAGTATAAAAAAAAATACAGACAATATCATGTGTGGAGACTAGTCCATACCATGATCTGTGGAGGACTTACCACGAGTTTGAAATCTGTACTAGTCTATATAGAACCCTATATATGTAGATGTTTCTACATCTATAGTCCCTTTAGTCGCTTTTGTCGCGTCAAGGCACTGTCAGTGCATCCACTTGCTCGCACTTGGCGGGTGGAAACGGGTTGCAACTGTAGAACGTGTCGAAATCTATCCTTCGATATCTAGGCAACTCATGGTTTTTTTAACACTACGACGGTGACAATCAAGCATACGGCCCGCCTGGTGGTAAGCGGTCACCGTAGCCTATGGACGCCTGCAACTCCAGGGGTCTAACATGCGTGTTGCCGACCCTTTAAAAAAAGAAGGATTCGCTGTGTTGACAGCTAAAGGGCTGTCAACACAGAGAATCCTCTTGGAGCGCTGGCAACCTTACTCACCAACGGAAACACAACACTATGAGTAGGGTCTTAGTGTTATTAAACTGCGGTTTTCTGTAAGTAGAGGTACTTCCCCAGATGGGATCTGCTCCAGATTTGAGCGAGATGACATTCGTTGTTCTGTGCCCTCCCACACTAAACGATATGCATCCGCTGTGCCTATACCTCTCTTAAACTATGGTAGAGACAAAGGTCTATCAATATCTTAGTATCGAGCATAAGACACAGGCCAAAGGTCTTATGGGGATATTACGTGTGTTTGCATTTTAATACCACCATTAGCTATTTATCCTGTAGAAGCCATTATTTTTATACCACGAACGTGATTATACACTTTATTGTGCTGTAGATGAAGCACTTTGTATAATCATCATTAACTTTCGACCGGCTATAATGTTTAAAGATGCTTCCGTGACGCTATGATTTATGATTTACCTTGGGGACAGAGTCCTACTCGATGAATCACTTAATAAATAATTCCTAGCAAGCGATACTTTGTTTATCATATTAAATCATGGATATAGAAGAAAAGAACTGTATACCCAATCTGCCAGAAAAAATGACGCCATAAGAGTACCGCAGTTGCTCAAGCTGAGGCATTGGCAGTCAGCCTGGATATAGCGAAGGCGTTCGATCGGGTTTGGCTTGGGGGTCTTCTATCGAAGTTACCATCGTACGGACTGCCCGGGGGATTATGCGAATGGATTGCCAGCTTTTTGTCCGGCAGATGCATACGAGCCGTTATCGATGGAAGTTGCTCCGATAGCATGGACATAAATCCTGGTGTCCCACAAGGCTCTGTGCTATCCCCAACGCTGTTTTTGCTGCATATCAATGACATGTTGTCCATTGGCGATATTCATTGTTATGCAGGCGACAGTACTGGGGATGCCTATTACACAGGCTGTGCTAGTATCCCTGTATCCCTCGTCCCGTTGTGTTAGAGAGTTGTGAAAAGCTTGTGTCAGATATCGAGAGTGCTCTCTCTGATATCTCACTGTGGGGCCAGGAAAATCTTGTCCGATTTAACCCCACCAAGACACAAGTTTGCGCGTTCACCGCTAAAAAACTCCATTTACTGTGGTCCCACAATTTCAAGACAGTCCTTACCATGTCAGAGAGTATTGGGATCCTGGGTGTTGACATTTCCAGTGACGTCCAATTCCGTAGCTACCTGGAAGGGAAGGCCAAGCTGGCATCCAAAAAGCTCGGTGTGCTCAATAGAGCTAAGCAATACTTCTCTCCGGGGCAAATACTGTTATTATACAAGTCTCAAGTCAGGCCCGATATGGAGTATTGCTGCCATCTTTAGGCGGGAGCATCTGGATACCAGCTGGGGCCCTTTGACTCGATCCAAAGACGTGCTGTCCGAATTGTCAACGATCCCAAACTCACGAGCGATATCGAACCCTTAAGTCTAAGGAGAGACTTCGCCTCCTTATGTGTATTCTATCGCTTGTACAATGGATTGTGCTCTGAGGAATTGTTTGATATGATGCCAACGGCTGCATTCTACCACCGCACCGCTCGCCGTCGGCAGGGTGTTCACCCGCATACCCTGGAGCCTAAATGGTCTCGTTACCGTGCGGTTTATGAGGAACTTCCTCCCGCGGACGCTCCGGCTGTGGAATGAGCTTCCTGCCACTGTTTTCCCAAAGGACTACAATATGGGGTTCTTCAAAAAAGGAGTGTTAAAGTTTTTAAAGGGTCGGCAACGCGCATGTAACACCCCTGGAGTTGCAGGCGTCCATAGGCTACGGTGACTGCTTACCATCAGGCGGGCCGTATGCTTGTTTGTCACCGTCGTAGTATTAAAAAAAAAACTTAATGCTTACGTCAGTAAGTTCTTTTTTTTTTCGAAACATTTATCGTTTGTATCACCATTGATGCAAAATTGTTCCCTAATGTCATTCTGACCCACTTTTTTGACGTTTTTGCTCTGCATTGTGTGTCTGTTTCTTTTAATGGTTCAATGCATTAAATCCACGATTTACGAGGCGAGTGTGTTGAAACTGAATAAATTTGAAAAAGTTTCAGATTTATTTATTTCACAACATACGATTAAGACACCCAGGGTCACCCGGAGTTAAGAGTAGTTTTCCCGTACAAGATTTTAATGAGTCGGCAACGCGCATGTGATCCCTGGATTTGCAGGCTTCCATTGGCTACGGTGACCGCTTTCCATTAGGCCGCATGTTTGTTTGCCACCGTCGTGGTATTAAAAAATCGGATTTGAAAGCTAACTCTGAGTTAGTTGACTAACCCTAGTACAAATTGCTCTAAAAAGACTAAGCTTGATAAGTCCTTAGATTCCCTCTTCTCTGAGTTCAAAGGTCAGAAGGCAGTCGTTTTCTTTAAACTTTAAAGTCCTCTGGATTAGGTCACTCACGCACGATCATAGACACCCTGTTGAGTCATACAATGTACCTACTTAGATGATTTGACTTCATTGGATAAATATCTGAGTCAAACTACGTATGTTCTACTACGTATCTTCAAGTGAAGACGTATCAAGGCAGTAATGGTTAACGATAATGATCAGTGTAACTGAGATGAAAAATTACTAGTAATACGTAGTTGTGGCAAAAAACGGCGGAATTCCCCTGCAATACACGTGCAATATTATAATGACATTTTTGACCAAGCGAGCGACGCGTTTCTGTTTCAGCGTGGAATGCTATCGTTTGTCTGTCCATTTGTTCTCCTCTACAGGTCGCATTTATCAACCAATTGTTGAAGAGTCATGGTGTTATGTTAATATACATACGCGGTTATTTCAAGTGTTTCATTTCAATGAAGAATACTCGTAATATCGGTAAAAGACAATATTTAAACAATACATCATTTATAAAGTGTAACGAATAAACCTAAATTTTCACAACAAACGAATACAAAACAAAAGGCAAATTATTTTCAACATATTATGGCTACCTTCGGAACAGCGCCTAGGATTTTCCCGCTGTATTTCAATGCTGACGAATGTCACGAAGAAGCTGGTTTGTTATCTATTTTCAATTCCACACTGAGGTCTTTAACAAATCCTTTACAATTAACGCACTTAGTACCTAATAAAAGATAAAACATAGGTGCAAATCTAATCATTTGCGACCCAGTGACTGCACATGTAGGTAACAATAACAAGTAGACATCTATAGCTCTCATGTGAATGTCCGGAACTACGGAAGATGTTACGGTAAATGGCAAAACGCGTGTTAGAAATTGCGGTTACATGTAATTTTATCCCAAAATGTACGTAATAATAATTATTCTATGGTTGCATAACACAATAGATCTAGAAAAATGAAAAAATTGTTACACAATAGACTCTCTCTTAGAACTGATACTATTTGGATGCAGAAGTGACCATAGCAGGCTCATGATCATTTAAAAGTGAAAGCCGATGGCAGCGCCACCTGTGGATCTATTTTGTGAACGGAAATGAGTAGGTGCACAAGTATTGAATGTCGAAAGATGTGTCTGAAGATGTGGATGATAATCCAGATATTATTTTGATATATTGACATATTGACTGGATCATTGACTTCTTTTTAAATGCCTAGCCGTTAAATTGAATGTAAACATTTTTGTTTTGTGTGTTTTGAAATACTTAAATGTAAATGTGTTATTAAAATGAATATAATATTCTGGCAACTCGATAAATGTTTAGTGCCTATTCTATATTGATAAAGTCAAGTATTCGGTAGATATAGGCATTACATAATTATGTACAATGTACATACTTAGAAAATGTTTTTTTTTTTTCAACAAAACAGGTGTCGTTCTAATTCATCGTATTCACGGTTTACGTAAAACCCCATAACTAATTTGAAAGCGTCATAATAAACATAACAACTCATGTCCCTTACTCATAGTAATTTGTTGTCCTTAATTAATTTTCGAAACTACAATTACGATCACGTTGTCCGAGGCTACGCGAAGGTCTGAAGACGGGTCCGAACACAATCTCTTGTGCAGCCGCAACCTTTCAAAGTATGGTCACGATTTTACCGTGCTTGACACAGAGGAAAGTCGAAGTATTATTTTACTTTACCGTTACTAACTTTATGACCAAATTGTTTGTCAAAAGTACGTTAATTATGTGTGCTGCTTAGACTTAATTATTTTTTTCAATTTACGAGCCGTGAAAAGTAGTAAAAGTATCAAGATCGTACAGTTGGAAAACAAATGCAACCGTCAAACCGGTCAAGCAACCCGCGCCGCCGCTCGCGGAAACATCATCTCTATCCCACTGTAATAGAACTGGTTTTCCCTTGGCGCTGCTCCCGACATTCGACCTTGTGGTAGCGTGGCGTGAGGCTCCTCGTGATTGGTCGGGCCGTGGCGCGCTATTCAATTGTGGCCGGGTTCGCGGCGCGCGCGCACTTTCGCGGGAAGCTCAAGTTTTCGCTTTCATTTGGAGAAATGAGACGTGCGCGTAAAATGGGCTTTTTAATATTTGTGTAAAAATGCTGATTTGCGCCGTCGCAAAATATAGGTATGAAAAATAATTAAACATTCTTTGTTATTTCGGAGTATTTTTAGGTATATTTGACTATATCTACAGAATTTAACTTTATTTATTACTCGCATTTAGAAAAATAATGTGTACAAGTTTAGGGTGTGCTGTGTTCATTACGAATATACACATTGTTTGTCATACAATAGTTTATTTAAAAAAACTATTAGACTTTAAAAAAGTCTTTATTGTTTTATAATAATGATTTTTTTTGACCTGTTAAAAAAAGTCACATTGTGATAAAGGTGAGACATTAACCTAACCATTTTTTGTTTTTTTTTCAGGTGACAAATTCTAAGCGGCAAATAGTTGCCGGCCAAGAAGACGTTAAGATAGACATTTAAAGTTCGCTTATAGTGCAGTGTAGTGACTTCAACGAGTGAAGTGTAAATTATCCAAAATGTCGGGTTTCGTGAAAATCGCCATCGATGATTATTATTCAGACAGCAATTGGACGACCATTATTGAAAAATACTGGTTGGCGGCAGAAAAAGTGTCAGGTATTTACATTTTTTAACTTTTACTTACATACTTTTAGTATATTCCTTATTTTTTGAGATAGGCTTATAGAATCAGTGCCCATTTATTTTACGGGCTCCTAGCCTAGTTGGTAGTGACCCTGCTTACGAAGCAGGAGGTCCCGGGAATCCTGGTCAGGGCATTTATTTGTGTGTTTATCACGAATATTTATTCTGGATTGGATTGGAATATTTAGACTTTGAGTTATGGATGTGTTTTCCTATATTATAAGCATTATGGAGGTTACCGTGGGACTAGGTCGATTTGTGTATGATTGTCCCATAATTTATTTATTTATTTATTGATCAAAGTTTACTTCAATGTTCTATTTCGCCTACTTATTATTTTTTTTTAACAAAATTCTAATAACTTTTAGAGTAAATCGTTTCGGTGAATAAATAGATCATTGAAGAGAAAATAATAATTTACTCACTTTCATGGTTAGATCCACTTGAAAGTATGACACGTAAAAAAAAACAATAATTTATACTTCCGTACCAATGATACGTACATATTTACACGTACTTATTTAATTATAGCTTATTAAAATACGATAAGGTCGAAGCCTAATTGGTTTTGTACATTGACATAATGGTCTAGTGACCCTGTCTTTAAATTTCGAGGACCCGTGTTAAACTTCCAACAATAAAAAACCCCTGGGGTGTTAAACCGTGTTAAACTTATAAATTTTAAGCTGACATGGTTGTATTATCTAAGTTTACTACAATCTAAGTATACTCCGCGAACATGGCGCTTGCAACAGTGCCGAAATATCGGGTGCTCAAAAAAACAAACATACATGGTAAATATTCCGTTTTAGATAGTATTTATAATAACTTAGTGGAACGTGAATTCGTGACCCCCATATCTTGGCAACCACTTGCTTGACCGATTTGGTTCATATTCGAACGTTAAAATTATATTTATCTTATTTAAGAATCCGGTAAACTTTTTTTACGATTTTGCTCATCTTTTTGATTACTATACTGGAGCAAATAACAAGAATTCTGTTAGTTTTTTAACATAAGTATTAATATTACGGAAGATAATTTCAATTCGAATGGATGTGTGTGAACTACTCTTTTGTTTTTGTTACTCTATTTTTAATAATGTACCTAAATCTGAGGACTGTTTCGAGATTTTTGCTCGAAGAGGTAAATACTTGAGGCTTTACAAATACAAATACAAAATACAAATACAAATCGTTTATTTCCTTGAACAAAGCAAGGCTTTAAGTTAGTTATACATAATATGTGTTGGAAAATGAGTCGTCTAAGGAATAAATGGAATATAAATGCATATATTTTTTTTCGAAGAAATGTACATTTAGCTAGAGCAAAGTTTAGCAGATATACTTATTTGGATATTTATATTTATAACATATATTTTATAAAAATAAAGATGAAAAAATTAACTTCATTTTATGCCTGATTTATGTGCACGAAGAAAAAGCTGGTAGGTATGAGAATATAAATAATAAAATATCAATTTACAATATTGTATGAATCAACCACCTCGCAAAACAAGCTCTGTATGAATTGTGTTTTTAGATAGTAAATAATAATATATGTTTATCAAAATATTGTTTTTGCAATGCCAATACTACAAACTATCTTAGCAATTGCAATTTACATGCGTTACTTCATTTAAAAAAGTATATCTACCGAGCCACGACGAACCTCCTTAACCACGTCAAATGTCACGACCGTCAAATTTCAAGACGTTCCGATCAACGGTACTCGAGATATCGTCGAACAAGCAAACGAACACGCAAACGACGAATCCTTCAAGTAGATTTGGAGAAAGAGACAGAAACATTTTAACATTTTATACTTATCTGTTAATCAGTTTTCGGACACTACATACAAGTATGAAAGTAAGTTAGATGAAATGAAATCGTGTTCTAGGTACATATTCTTAAAAAATATCTATACATAGATATAGTTAGTGAAGGTTAGTTTTCTTCTTCAGTTGAGGACTCTAGGTAGTCTAGGTTATAATTATAAACATACGAGAAAACTTGTTTTAATATATTATGAAATCAGTGACTTGTAGACGTCGATTTTAATTTATTTACAAGCATTCATTAGACGTTTACATGTAATATATTACAGCTATGTATATAAATATTTTTTTACTTGAAACATTATACCGGATGTGGCCTACAATAGGAGCAATAAATTTAACCATAGGTTGTACTTCTCATCCTGAACAACATTTGTGCAGCGACTTTTAAAAATAACGTGGATTTAGATTTTTATTTCACTTTAAAGTTTTTTAGAAGACGCAATGTACTGCAAAGTTTGACCTATTTGTACTATGACAAGACACGTCAATTAGACTGATGTTAACGTACACACGCGTTCAGAATTGCATGGGCAGTTTATGAATGAATACATTCATAAATTGCCCATGCAATTCTGAACGCTATAGTACATTGAAAATACTATTTAATTTGTTTAAAAAAGTAAATACCTACAAATTACACAATTTTTTAAAGTCGTTGAATAAAAGTTGTCCAGTTTGAGGAGTGGAACCTACGATTAAAATTACTCCTATTGTAGGCCACACCCGGTATGTATCTTATGCAGCATTATTCTTTGTTTGTTTTTGTTATTTGAAACCCCGCATTGTGGTCGCTGTACTTTTTGAATTCTTCCGCTGGTGAAAATATCTTCTTGAATAAATAATATTCTCACACTAAATGTGCAGTGTGAAAACGGGTAATTATTTATTAAGAGTCTATAATCTTTCATTAGTTTGCTGTGAATATTAACAAATTAACAATAAGCGAAAGTCTAATTTTGTAATATAAATCTATAGCTACATATGAATTAAAAAACTAATTTATAATATTTTACACGTTTAAACATGTATATCCTTTAAAATTTAAATAAATACCATTTAACTATACCTATAGCTTTACACATACAGATACTTTTTAGTCAATTCGATGAAAAAACGAATAGCGACTAAAATATAAAATAGCTGCCTCGTCTATCCTTATTCACAACTCCGTATACCTACGCTACCAAACGTGAAGAAACATTAAAGGAGAATTAATCTGGCAAAAGTAAAATGAAAGTTATTGTAAGCAGCCCACTGAATTAAAGGTCACCTTCGCGGCTCGGGCACCACTGAACACCACTCTGTCTGTCCGACGATGACTGCCCGATGCAGCCGAAACATATCACGCCTATTGTGATAAATATACGTGAGTGTTAACCGTTGCAATTTAATATCAGTATGACTCACGAAAGTTAAAAAAAAATTGTTGATGTCAGTCGACTGAACCGCGAGTTTCGCGAAATCGAACGTAAAACTCAAAAAGGTTTGCAACGGTTAACACTCACGTATTTTTATCACAATAGGCGTGACATGTTTCGACCGCATCGGGCAGTCATCGTCGGACAGACAGAGTCGTGTTGTCACCTTCGCGGCTCGGACATCACATCACTGATGTGATGCAGTCGAAGTCACGCCTATTGTGATAAAAATACGTGAGTGTGTTTGGTATCTACTATCTCAAAAAAAATTATATACCGTTAAGGATCTCACCAATCCGATCCGGTCCGATTCTATCCGGGACAATCTGTCAGTTTCTATAGCGAGGGGTAAGCGCCTAAGCGGTCAAACCCGATAAGTCGAGATAATTTTTCATTGAAATAACAACTTTGCATAAATTGCACATAGTTCGAATTTCAAAAATCGGTTTGCTCGACTTACCGGATTTCACCGCTCAGGCGCTCACCCCTCGATAGTAAAGTTATTGTATTGATGAATATTTTGCTGATGCGTTAAATTAGTTTGATTTTTATTTCTAACATATTTGATTTGAATTTTTGTATAATATATATATTAAAACATATTGTCAAATGTGGTAAATTTGTAAATATTTTGATATAAATTGTATTTGCATGCAAAAAAAATATGTGCAATGTGCTAAATGCAAATAAATAATTTGAATTTGAATTTAAGAATCACGTAATAGCTTCCGAGTTAGGAGGTCACGTGAGGTTTTCTATAGAAACAGACAGATCGTCCCGGATCGGATCTGATCGGATTGATGTGTCATCCTTTAGCTCTAAATACAGAAAGTTTGAGTCAATATTGTATTGATCTATATTTACATCTTTGCCACGTCGCATTATTGCCACGCATAGCGAACTTCCTATGTTGCACACTTGTCTCGAAATCTACTATAATGTTATTGTAGGTCACTAACCTTAATTTAGATCTGTATGCTTACCATGAGTTGCACGCAACTGTATTCGATAGCGGCTGCGACGCTCGAAACTATGTCCGTCTCGCTCCTACCATGGTAAGCACACTCTGTACCTACTAAAACTTTGATATCAAATAATCAATTGAACGGCGAAAGTACAGTACACAACAGGGTATAGATTTCTTCGCCTTAGGCGGTGCACGGTGTCTGATTCATGTCTGTGACAACCGGAAACATTCAATTATAAAGTGTAGATGTTAATATATTAGTTTTGTATACACATGGGTATCTTTCGCTATGAGCTGCAAATATATGTGACCCGCTGTTACGTCTGTACATACACATATGACTGTTGCATATATTTTTACAGCCTTAATACTGAAGGTTACCTACTGTAGGTGATTGTACAAAATGGTAAACACGCGTTCAGAAGTGCAAGAGCAATTTATAAAATTTGTGTAATTATAGTACCTACCTTGTTTTGTAATTATTTACAACTTGATATTGCACCGCCTACATATTCTCTGCTTTGCCCGAAGGTTAACTGGTAGAGAATGCTTCATAGCATTAAGTCTGCCTTTTGTACAATTGTAATTTTCTTTTTGTGCAATAAAGATTAAATAAATATTATAGGGCAATCTTACACAAATCGACCTAGTCCCACAATAAGGCTTGTGTTGTGGGTACTAGACGAAGTTATATATAATAGATAGATACATTTATATACTTAACTATATAGAAAACATTAATAACTCAGAAACAAATATTTGTGATAAACACAAATAAATGCCCTGACCAAAATAAGTATGAAAGCGCGATCGAGAGAAAACACAGGCTGACAACAAGGCGAAAAGACCTTAAAAACCCTGTAGTCCCGAGGCTTAACATTATGAAGCACGCAGCGAGTTATCAGGCAGTGTTTCTGTATAATAAATTGCCCACGGAATTTAAAGCAATCACAAATAGTAAAATTTTCAATGCTAGACTCAAGAAGTATCTTTTGAAAAAGTCATATTATTGTATAACCGACTTTGTAGCCGATAGTCTTGAATGGTAGTTTTTTGTGTTCCTAGTAGTTCTTTTTTCATAATTAAAATTATTTAATGTGAATATTTTATAATTTTGTTTTTATTCAAATTGACGATATTATTATTATTATTTTATATCATGATTTTAATTAATTTTATTAAATATATTATAAAAGTACAAATTAATTTTATTCTAGTCATTTCTGTCAATTTGTATCGTCAGTTTGGAAATCAATCATTAGACTTTAGTTATAAGATGTTATTATACATGAGATGTTATTTATAGTTAAATTTAGTGAAATCTTTATGTTCAACACAATATTTATTGTTAAGAGCTAATAATAATAATAATAATAATACCGTGGGACTAGGTCGATTTGTGTAAGATTGCCCCATAAAATATTTATTTAAAATATTAAAAAAAAAACATAAATACATAGAAAACATCCATGACTCAGGAACAAATATCTGTGTTCATCACACAAATAAATGCCCTTACAGGGATTCGAACCCAGGACCATCAGCTTAGCAGGCAGGGTCACTACCAACTACGCCAACCGGTCGTACAATAATGTATGGGAAATTTGTCTGGCGGATGCCCGGCGGACACACCCACTATGGAGACCGGCCTATACCACGAAAATCGAACGATTGCGGATTTGTATCTCCATCTCTGTCACACTTACATATTGGAGTGACAAAGAGGTTTTCCCGTCAATGCCAATTTTCGATGTTCGTGGTAGCCGTGCTGACAGATTGCCCGAACGTATATGGCTGGCAAAGGTCATTAGTCTTTCGTAATAGAAAGCCACTTTCAAAATGCTACATCTTCGTTAAAATAATTCAAAATTCGGTCTACTAATAAATAAAAGTAGTCGTCAGTAATTTAAATATGTATAATATACGTAAAAAAACATTCCATTATTACTATATAATTCAAGTGGTCTCGGTAGCTCAGTTGGCAGAGCGGGAGGCTGGAATCCCAGAGTTGTGGGTTCGAATCCCGCCCGAGGTCATGATTTTTCCACTTTTCCACTCTTTCTGAGATATTTTAGTATCTTTATTAAACATAAAAAATTTAAAACATTAAATAATATTTTCAGCCAAGTGTTTTCATATAGAAACTGTCAGTGACGGGAACTAGTCCCATTATGACAGCTGTATGTTAAACATTCATAATAAGTAAAAAACTTTACGGAAAATCCGGATCTTAAACTGATTCTAATTATTAGTAGGTACTTATCCTTTAGCAAAGTTCAGCTTCATCTTAATAATCTTAAACAATGACAGGTCAGTTAATAATTACTCGGTGACCTTACCTCAGTTGAATGGAATCGGGCTAGTGCATTAATGAGTTAAATTATTCAGCCAATGTCAGCAATGTCGACGGACGGCCTTCGGGCTTCGTGAAAAAGTTTGCACGCTATCTGGTAGCATGCTCTGTGTGCTTATATAGTTTAGCGTTCACAATTGCATGGGCAGCTTATGGATGAATTCATTCATAAATTGCCTAACTACCTACCTCAACCTACCTTAAATCTAAAAAAGGTCCAGCCCTTGGCTCCAGTCTAGATAAACGGATAAAAACCTATACCCGGTTACCCGGTCTAACTCTTGACATGATTACAGTCAATTTAACCATTCGGAGTCAGTTAAGTACCTATTACTTTTCGACATAACCATGCATTAGCCGCCTATTTATTTTCGGCTAACTAGATATTATTTACGCATTTGTTTTGGCATAATCATACATTTTTTACCTAGTTGATCTAAGCATAATCATACATGTGATGCATATTCGCCGTAGACATGTGTTACCCTTTTTTCACAGTACTTATAAGTAGTATAACCATACATGTGATACCTATTCTCCATCGCATAGACATAACCAGACTTTTGTTAACCATTAACCATCGACATAACCATTTGTTACCCATTTGCCATCAACATAAACCAGACAGTTGCTACCATTTGCCATTGACATAACCAGACATTGCATAAACATATCCAGTGTTTCGCTTCAATCTGTAAAGGTACCGCTAAATTGAAATAATCGCTGTTATAGTTATCAAACCATCACAGATAGTAAACCTCACAATCTCTCCGGCATTTTACGTTGTATTGCGTAATCGAAAGGCGGGCGGATACGTTACGTCCGTGACTTTCACGTTTACGTTATGGTGAGTTTGCGATAGTTTTATATGGTGGTTTTATCAATAATTGGTTGTGTAATGTAGATGAATGAGAAAGGTGAGTGCAGAATGAAGAGGTTTTAAATTGGTAGTGTACTTACTCACATGAAACTAGAAAGTTTTATTATATATGTATTTATTTAAGGAAGTCATTTATTCAACAAACTAAACTAAAACATATAATCAAAATTTAAAACTATAAGTAACAAAACTAACACTAATATAAAACTAGATAAAAACTAAAATATAACTAAATAAAAACTAAGTAAAAAGTAAAATAAATCTAAAACAGGCCCCTGAGGCATGGTACCGAGGACGCTGGCAGCATTTCTTCGCTTGAAGAGACTCAGAGCGCTGTTATCATGCAAATCATGCATGTTAAATATGTTTTTCAATATCAACTAAATTAAACCTGAAATAACTTATTTATTTTTACATGTTTCGGAGCAAAGGAATTGTGTATTAGCTATTAGTGGAAACTGTTTTGGCTTATGTTTTAACTCTGTTTTTTACCTTATTGTATAATTATGTGCTGTATGTTTCCCAAATAAATAAATTAAAAATTAAATTAAAATTATACTCGTATATTGGCTTTTGATTAATTACCTATGAAATTTACGTTTTTCGTTACGGCTAATGAAATATATTACGTGCTCTAGAAGATTCTACCGGGACCCCTTGACCTGGGTGGCTGGCCTGAGACTCCTTGAGAGGTTATGACATTTGACGCGAATGCAGAAATTGCAAATTTGATTAATTACGATTCCAAATACACGAATTTTAGTTTTACATATATATATAATTAATAAATATTATGGAACTATCTTACACAATACACAATCGACCTAGTCCCTCAGTAAGCTAAATAACGCTAGTAAGCATTGTTGTGGGTACTAGACGACGACACAAGATAAGTATTTAATAGATAGATACATATAAATAGGTACTTAAATACAAAGAAAACATCCATAACTCGAAAACAAATATTCGTGATAAACAAACAAATAAAATATCCTGACCAGGATTCAAACTAACAGGAATTAACCGCCAGATCCTGAAATATCGTGATTTGTCGCCATTTTTATTTATGATATGTCAAACTGTTTAGGTACTATCGCGTTCAATACTGCATGGACAGTTCATGAATCGATTAATTCATAAATTTCCCATGCACTTTGGAATGCGTGCGTACCAAACAAAAAAAAAATTGACATTTAAACTTGGGGTACTGTCACAGAATAAATAATAGTAGTACTGTGAAAGTTTACCTACTTTATGCTAATGTACTCGAACAATTTTGGTATTACATATGTATAATTATTGCATAATCGAATTTATTTCACGCTACTCTTGCCATCTTTTACAAGTGTAAATATAAACATTATCTAATTGTCTATAAATAAACTTAGCGAGTACAGTGAAAGCAGAACCAGTCTGTTTTCTCATTTTGTATTCTGATTTTATTTGCGAAAAAATTTGCGACTATCTACCTATAGAAAGAAAGGAATAGTGGATATACTCATGACCTTGGGCGACACTCGAACTCGCAACTCTGTGATACATATTTAAACTTTCACGATTTTCACACATTATAAATTTACTAATTCACACATTATTAATTTATTTTTATTTTATTTAGTCGGAGGTTTGTTTTCTAAGTTTATACACGATTAAGCCCCGTTTTAGTAAATTTATAATCTGTGATACATGCCCATCGCTCTACCAGCTGAGCTACCGAGACACACCCGGTAGCCCCGAATTTCTCCACCATATCCCTTGCATAGCCCAGGACTCATAACAACATGTACCGTCAGAAGATAGTACTTCTTAATCGGCAAGTGGAGTCTCAGTTTATATTGAGAATTCACCACTAACAATGCGCTATCCCATTACTAAATTTATATATACGGCAGTCACGAGATCGAGTCATGAGATTTTCCACTTATATTTCTTATTAAGAAATTTCGCTACGTTCGCAGATAATTTCTATAAAAAAAAAACCTATAGATAAATATGGATGATCAGGGTGCGTAGCCAAGATGCCAATCGCCCACGCTCAGTCGCTAATGAAACGCAACTGTCATTGTCACACTAATAAGGAAGAGTGATAGAGAGAGGTAGCTACGATACGTTATTAAGCGTGAGCGATTGGTATCTTGGCTACGCACGCAGTAGCACTTTTACATGTAACCACCACTTACTTTTTGTTTTTTTTTATAAAGCTCCTTTTTCCAGATCCTCGGGTCCAAGGATGGTTCCTGTTCGACACGCCGCTGCCCACCCTGGCCATGGTAGTGGCCTACCTGGCCATCGTTATGGTCATCGGGCCCCTGTGGATGGAGAATCGGAAGCCGTTCAAGCTGAAGAATACCCTCGTCGCGTATAACGCCTTCCAAGTGCTGTTGTCTTCATACATGTTTTATGAGGTGAGTGTTAAGAAATTAAGAAACAAACTCTTTATTTCAATAACAACAAATTCATAAACTGAAATAAAATAAATGTTAAAGTAAATATTCCCCCCTCGGTACCGTACCGTATGCTGGCAGCGTTTCCTCGCTGTATTGCAATACTAATGCGTTGGGTGAGGAAGCTGCCAGCTCTACGGTCGCCGGTAGCGTCCACAAGCCTTTGAGATATCTGTCAAAGAAGGCGTGAGCGCTCGAACCCCATGGGCCGCGAAGCGACGGTCGCGACGCGGAACGAAACAAAGTTGTATTCGCCGCCGAGATCCCTAAACAAACAAAAAAAAGAAACAAACTGAATGTAGAATGTCTTTAGTCGGCTCTCTCAATATATTCCCTGTGGAAGGATACCCATAGGACTAGCTAGATTCCCTCGATGAATTCTTTTCACGAGGAATGAACCAACTCTAAATTGCTTTAGAGCTGGTTCATTCCTCGAGAAAATAATTCACCGAGGGAATGTAGAGTGTGTCCTCCAGGGTGGTCTCTAACAGTCTATTTAGTCAAAATGGTAAAAAGTATTTTTGAATGTTATCTCTGACGTTTCAAGGGCGATATTGGCTCCGTAGTCTCAGAGAAAGACCCAAGTACAACGGAGACAATTTCGAGGTAAATTCAAAGTTTAGAAGCAATTTTCAGCCAAGATCAGAGACCGAAATATCTCTTTGTCAGGCTAATTTTTTTGATAGAGTAATCATTATGGTAGCCTATAGTTATGGAAACCGATTTGAATAGGGTTAACCATTTATAATCTAGTTTGCCTGTTGCATTCGAACTCTACTTAAAAGTGTGCTAATTATTATCCGAAGGTTTTCGTATAGTTAAAAAAAAGTCGATATAGTCGGTCTTATTAGTATTTCTATAGGTTACATGCATTTATTTCTTCAACAAATGCATGCGGGTTTTTAGTAAGGTTATCATTACGTGTGTAAAGTATAAAAATGATTTATTATTATTCATTCAAGCACTGATTGTTAGCGTAGTTGGTTTTTAAATTATTTTTAATCGTAAAATATTTTCGTGGTAAGACCGTATTGTCGTGATGAGGTGTGTAAATATCATTTTGGATACCCCACCCGCTCAGCTAATTTTTTGTTACGTCTATTCGAACGTGTTTAAGTGATATTTCGATGCGGACTTCCGTGGAAATGATCAATATGACATGCTAATGACGTAGTGAATACGAAGAGGATATGTCAAATGTCAGTTTAGCACGTTCGAATAAATCTCCTGTGTTCTTACCATGAGTTGTACGTGGTCGTATTCGATAGCGACTGCCGGTGTTCGAGGATATGTCCGTCTCGCCCCTGCCAGAGTAATGGTAGGAGCGAGATAGACAGTTTCTAGCACCGCAGTCGCTATCGAATACAGTTGCGTGCAACTCATGATAAGCACACTGTGTGTAGTTCGATAGTGTTTACATCTTCTTCATTCTTAACTGGTGAGGCGAGATGCAAATACCAGCGAATCAGTAGTCGCTATCGAGTGTGGTTACTCGTACTTAGAACTCATGGTAATCAGTGCTTACTAAGCACACTGTACCATACTTACGTCACCTAAATTAACTGCATTTTAACAATAGTTATGGCCACTAAAATCCTATACAGTTGTCAAAAGTAACCACAAAGGATTAAGGTACAAAACTGCTAACATGTCTACCCATTTAGTTAGGTTTGGAGGTCGGAGCCAAAGCCGTGTCATGAGCAAACCACAGTAAACCACAGGCCTGTGTCAAGGCGACAATCTTCTGAGCGCATCCGAGCCACTTGAACTAGTTAGAAATGTGAGAGCGCATTATAGTTATCTCTACGACTGATCAATGAACATATACTGACACTATTTTTTTTTACTACTCTTGGTGACAAACAAGCTTACGGCTCGCCTAATGGTAAGCGGTCACCGTAGATTATCGACGCCTGCAACTCCAGGGGTGTTAATTGCGCGTTGCCGACCCTTTAAAAAAAGGACGATTCGCTGTGTTGACAGCTAAAGGGGCAAGCTTTGCTCCGTGGGTCCCCAGCTGTCAACACAGTGAATCCTCTTGGAGCTCTGGCGACCTTACTCACCAACAGAAACACAACGTGAGTAGGGTCTAGTGTTATTGAACTGCGGTTTTCTGTAAGGAGGAGGTACTTCCCCAGATGGGCTCTGCTCCAGATTTGTGCGAGACGACATTCGTTGTGCTGTGCCCTACCACACTAAACGACATGCATCCGCTGTGCCCATACCTCTCTCAATTCAACCCACATTAAAATCGAGTATTTTCCTCGCCCAACGAATTGGAATAGCCATTCAACGAGGCAACGTAGCCAGCCTTATAGACACCCTGCCAGGTGGCATCGGTATAGGGGACGTTTGTAGATATACATATAAGTTAGGCCCCAATACTTTTAAAGGTAGGTTTAGACAGTGTCGTATGGTTTTTTTATGTTATATATTTTTTGTTTTGTTTTATTAAATAAAGTAGTACTAATTAACACTATCGTAGTCATATTTATTACAGAAATATACGCTTCTGATATTCTAAGTCAAAATGGAAACGTCGTTTTTTAATTTTTTTATAAGTACCTACTTAATAATATATTCTGTACTGAAATTAAAATATTCAATGTAACTTTGATAATAAAAGAACCAACTTTAAAAACTTTGATCTAATATTAATGTCGAAGACGCGTTCAAAACTGCATGGGCAGGAGGGAATGAATTCATTCACAAATTTTCCATACGCTTTTGAATGCGAATGTACCTAATAATTATAGTATAGGTACCAAATGCCATTTCAGAGAGGAAAATCGTAGAGAGAAAATTATTCTTGAGTTCGTTAAACGAGAATTTTCTTTACGAGATGCTTTTGCCTCATCTCTGTTACTTCAATCAAATCCGTAAAACTCGAAAAGATACTGCTAACTTCTTAGCCAATTCATGAAATATTATCAGAAACAAAATCGCTTACTTAGTTTTAACTATAAAACTCTCATGAGACTCGAACATATTTAAATAATATTTAAAACGGGTCACTCACGTAATTTAGTCGATGCGTACGACTTGCCTCTGTCGCGGGTGGTCGCTCCTGATGACGTTCTTCGTAAAGAACGAAACATGTCGAGCGAAAATCGACTTTAAATTAGGTACGTGAGTGACCCGTTTTAAATATTATTTAATATCGCTTACTTAGTGATTTCAGAAGTATTAGAAGATATTCTCGTGGAATAGCCTTTACCACTTTGGTAGACTTCGTAGTTCATGCCATCTTCATCAACCAAGTAGTACGTTGCACCATACCATACCTACATGCATTTTGGTAGTTATCAGTTGCACCTGCAATTTATCTCTGTTAAGATGGACAATCTACGTTACGCAAACAATAATCCGGAATTCAGTGTTACTTTTTTCAAATCTGACTCTGACCCTCCACTTGACCTTGGACTCAGTAAAAGCGTAGAATCGGTGGAATCAAAACAAAATGTCTAAAATATTGCAGAACGGAATGAAGAAATACCGTTGCACTTCACCTTTTTCAGTGTCTATTCATTGGGAACATTGCCTAGAATCGCCAAGTGCGAGGTCAAGAGTCTAGTGAAAGTGGTCACAAACGGGTTTGCGTCAAACTATTGTAGTGTACGGTCAAGTAGCGATACGGTTGATTGATTGTGAGCCTTAACGCAAGGGATTAAGGTCGATGAATGGTTGGTCGATTGTGTACTCAGTACCGTTTAGTGAAGCCGGAATTCAGGTGATCAACGTAGTGTGCACGTGGGATAGGGCCAAGCCGTGGGTCTATTGAGGACTAAGAGAATCATATTTTTGTGAGAATGATGAGATGTTACCTGGGTAAAAAAAAATAGGTTACATTAACGAAAACTGTTACACTCAATTTTTGTCTTCGATTTCATCAGTGGAAAATAAATTACAAATACTTTTAAAGCGCGTACAGGAGCCTCAGAACGGTGTGACAATCTTAAATTGCAATTGCTTACATTTTAACAGTGCATGTACTAATTTCTTTTTGGTTTAACAAATCAAGTTATAGAATTAAATATTTGTATATATGTAGGTAATTATAAAGTAGTAACACAGGTAACACTACTATATACAGACCTAGGGTTTTTGGGTTGTTACTGCACTACTTTAAACGCTTATCTAGAAAAATGTTTCAATGTTATACAATAATAATAAGTGTAAAAAGTAAATGAATAAAGGGAATTGTGAAAATAAAAGTACAAGAGTGTTGTAAAATAGATGAGAGAGGCTAGAGGTTATGACGTTTGCTGCGTAAGCTGGAGACCCAGGTTCGATCCCAGGCTGGACCTCCGATGGACTTGGTATTTTTCTTTATATTATAACCCATCTCATCAGTTTGTAGCGCATGTACTTTTTTAAGCTTGCTTTAGTCTGTATATCGAGGGGTAAGCGGTCAAACCCGATAAGTCGAGCACCGGTTTTTTGAATTTCGAATTAAGTGCAAGTTTCGCTACGTTTTTATTTCAATGAAAAATGATCTCGACTTGTCCCACTGCTGGGAACATCCTATTTTTTTCACAAAATCACTAAAACCATACACTTTGTTTCTGTCTAAGAGAGTATGCAGTAGACAAAACAAGTGAGTACGTGCACTATCCATTGCCTTGACCGATTGACGGCGTCCGGCGTTGCACCCGGTCAACCGAAACGCATCCAACTGCATTTGCAACTGCAGCTATGCACTCTTGGTACCGGTAACACTAATATTGAATCGATCTATCGGGAACTCATTTGTTTATTACTACTACGTCTGCAGTGCAACAATAAAGTAGACAATGATTTAGGGAAGGCGACACTGAACTTAAGCTGGCAACATTGTATATTGTGTTTGACAGATGTTTACGAAAATAACGACATATTTGACAAGAGCCGGTGTTGCCACTGTGGTTCGTTAAAAAATCACGTGATCATATTTGGCAGATTTTTTACTTTTAACCTTTTTTTATACTGCGACGAGGACAAACAAGCATACGGCCCGCCTGATGGTAAGCGGTCACCGTAGCCTATGGATGCCTGCAACTCCAGGGGTGATACATGCGCGTTGCCGACCCTTTGAAAAAAGGAGGATTCGCTGTGTTGACAGCTAAAGGGGCAAGCTTTGCTCCGTGGGTCCCCAGCTGTCAACACAGTGAATCCGCTTAGAGCTCTGGCGACCTTACTCACCAACAGAAACATAACACCTTTTATGAAATTATGACATTATTTAACAATGTCACAGTCTGTGGTATCAAAATCTACGAAACTTAGCATAGACGGACTCTTAAGGATAAGAGTCCACTAGGACGGGACGGGACGATATGTCAATTTCTATAGAAAGAATCACGTGATAGCTCGGAGCCCTCGGATGTCACGTGACGTTTTCTATAGGATCTGACAGATCCCGACCCGTCCCGTTCTAGTGTGACTCACCTAATTCGTGTTGAATTTCGTGTTTCATCTGTACCCCCCAGCCCCCACCACGTACTTCGCACCAGCTAACAGATTCCCTTCTTTTACTTTCTACGCTTCAAATAAACTTATTTTATTCAAACTGCGACAGGCGCTAATTACTTTTAAGTACATACGCAAGCGAAGTATCCATTGCTATTTCCATAATTAAAACCAGTCATATTATGCTCATTAGTGGAGCCAAATGTATTAATATTTCCCTTTCACGCAGTTATAAGTGAACGGGATACAGATACCTTATGATGTTTCGTTTCAAGTTAAGAATTTTTTCTGAGTATCAACTAAAATTAAGCCAGGGTCACTGAAAACATCGAAAATTGAAATTAAGTTAATATATCATTTTGTATCAAGACGTCTGCGAACGAATTTCACAATTTTATAATTGAAAGTAAATTCCCCCGTCGAGCAGGATTCGAACCCACCACCTCTCTGAACACCGGTCAGATCGCTCTGCCAATTGAGATATCGACACCTGATCGTCCTTGGCGAAAATTTTCACTACATATTTCTTTCATTTGGTTACACGCCTTAAGCGTTCGTCAAATTTTGGTTCCTAATGAATCCTGCTAGCCGCAGGGAATGTTTCCATATTACTTTTAATTGAATAAAAAGTTTATTTATTTCATCGCTAATGTAATGAAAAACATTGTATGTATCACAGGCGGCACAATCATTATAAACTGTTGTTGATTAAGCCCTTTTCTTTACCGCCTTTAATACACAATGTTCTATTAAAGTGAAGTACGAAGTGCTCTTTCTGGGTTAAATTAAGCAGTGGGTTTAAGCGCCTAAACCGGAAATAAACTTTCGTTTTAATGTGCTTAACGGCGTATAATGCATGTAAAAAAGTCGTAGAGACGTACACCCATTAATCGCGATTCTCGTTCTCATAATTATCGTTCGAAATTAGACACGAAAATCATGAGCGGATCGCGGATATAATGATATTGCGTAGGTAGAACTTGTAGTGTGGCAAGTCTTACAGATAGATTTTTTTCTAAATGCCTCCATAGAAATTTGGTGGCACCGAATTTCTATGAAAATTCGGTGGTCTATTTTAAGGGGTGTTAGTTAGTTTTCCTGGACTTTTTCCGCAAATCGACATCCATTGCGCCTTTTTTGCGTGATAGCGAGGTAGCTCTACTATAACCACCCTAGTTCGTCTACGAAACCTATCATCGTTTTAAGGTTGCAGATTGCCTCTTTTAGTGTGCTGGGAGTTCCTAAGTGTTTGCTCCTGTATACTTCTATTTGTTTACATTCAAGGAGAACATGTTTTGTTGTTTCTTCCTTATCCATACATGCTCTGCACATCAGGCTGTCCGTGATGCCCATATTGTGTGTTTGTTTAGTGTGTTATTTTAAGGGGTGTAAAATGGAAATTAGTTTGCCAATCAGACTGTAATATTTTTCGCTTAGTTTTTGACAACCCTGAGCCTCAGCACGACCACCGAGCCGAGCCGCTGGCCGTGTATGAAGTTACCTCACTGTATGGAATACATCCCTACGCTGTGCTATAACTAAGAAGGATTCAACTCCATTGGTAGAGCGATCAGACCGTTATTCCAAAAGGTCGCAAGGTCGATTCTTGCTCAACGAGGTTAATAGGGATGACGACTTGGTTGAAAAAATATTATTCTATGTAGTCCGTCAGTTAGATTATCCAAATTTATTAGACACGTGTTTCAAGTTAACTAAAATTAACGACAATACAGAGCATCAAAGTTCCGGGGTGGCTAGTGACGTCACTTAGAGGTAAGAATCGTATTTAACTGTGACGTCACGAGAAACTTTAATGCACTGTATTTCCGTCGTTTTTCATTTGACGAACAAAAGAAAAAATACGTGTCGAATATTTTTTAATAATCTAACAGACGTACTACGTAATTAGATTTTATTTGTTATAAATAGGAATATGATGTTTTTTTTTTCTTTGTTCCAGCATCTGATGTCAGGATGGTGGGGAGACTACAGCCTCGCGTGTCAGCCAGTCGACTACAGCGAGAGCGAACAAGCGAGACGGGTGAGTCTCCCCCTCTCTTTTTAGCTGAAGATATGTCCATTGATTCCTGTGTGAGAGTTCTACGTAACCGCGGTCGGCGGGATACTGGATATTAAGTTGACACGAAGGCCGGATATCCGTTATCCGGTATCCGGCTAAACCACTATCCGTTGCATCTCTACTAATCCAATACATCCAACATACAGTCTGTGCGTAGTTATTCTATAAAAATATTTCCCCTACTTACCTAAAAATATAATTAGTGTATAAAACCATTAAGCTATTTTTAACATTGTACGAAAGCGTACATACTTAGCCGTTACCTAGTCTAAATTCTCTCTCATTAGTACGAAAACTCACTGAATCTATTTCGTAACGAAACGGAATAATATAATTCAACATTTTACGTAACGGAACCATCACTTTTCGCCACAGACCACTTCTCACTAGATACTATCTACAACGACTTGATGCCCAGTGACATACACCTACATATCAATCATACGCATGCATTTTAAATTTCAATTTAACATATTGAACTACAGTGCTCAGGGCCTTTTTCTGTAGTATATGAAATCTCTTTCAATTTATATATAGTAGTGTGATTACTTAAAAACCGGCCAAGTGCGAGTCGGACTCGCCCACCCAGAATTCCGCACAAAGGATGCTCCCCCATTCATCATCATCATCATCATCATCAACCTAAGTTAGTCCACTGCTGGACGTAGGTCTCTCCTCTTACACGCCACTGAGCTCGATCTTGGGCCTCCCGCATCCAGCCGCGACCTGCTACCCTAGAAATATCGTCACTCCACCTTGTCGCTGGACGTCCCACACTGCGTTTGCCGAGCCGCGGTCTCCACTCGAGAACCCGTTTTCCCCAGCGGTTATCGGTTCTACGAGCAATATGGCCAGCCCACTGCCACTTCAGTATGCCGATCCGGTGAGCTATGTCGGTGACTTTCGTTCTTTGCCGAATCACCTCATTGCGAATGCGATCCTTCAGAGAAACCCCGAGCATAGCCCTCTCCATAGCTCGCTGAGCGACTTTAAATTTGTGGACTAGTCCTACCGTTAGTGGCCACGTTTCGGAACCGTATGTCATAACAGGCAGGACGCATTGGTCGAAAACTTTCGACTTCAGGCATTGCGGAATTGGCGACATAAGCACTCGACGTAATTTCCCAAACGCTGCCCAGCCCAGACGTATCCTTCTGTCTGCTTCTTTCTCGAAATTGTCTTTACCCAACTGCAAAACTTGTCCGAGGTAAATGTACTCTTGAACAACTTCGAGAGTATTGCCCTGCACAGCAATCGGCTCCGGCCGAACATGTTCATTGAACATGATCTTGGTTTTATCCATGTTCATCCGGAGACCGACGTGTTCAGATGAATCGGCTAGGCTGTTCAGCATATGTTGTAAATCCTGCAACGATTCGGCCATGATGACAATGTCATCCGCGAATCTCAAGTGCGAGAGGTACTGCCCATTGACGTTGATGCCATATCCTTTCCAGTTTAAAGTTTTGAAGACGTCTTCTAGTCCGTTTGAGAATAATTTGGGGGAAATAACGTCCCCTTGTCTCACGCCCCGACACAAAGGAATATGTCCAGACTGTTGGTTTTGTACTTGGACTGACATTGTCGCAGCATCGTAAAGACCCCTCAGCACTTGGATGTAACGCCAATCGACTTGGCATCGTTGCAAGGATTCCAGAACAGACCAGATTTCAATAGAGTCAAAAGCCTTCTCATAGTCCACAAACGCTAAGCACAGTGGCTGGTTATACTCCTGACACTTTTGTATAACCTGTCGCACTGTGTGAATGTGGTCTATGGTACTGAATCCTCCTCGAAAACCGGCCTGTTCCGGCGGTTGAAATTCGTCGAGTCTCCGCGCGAGACGATTTGTGATGACCCTTGAAAACAGTTTGTAAACGTGGCTCAAGAGTGAAATAGGTCGGTAATTCTTCAAGAGGGTCTTGTCACCCTTTTTGAAAAACAACACTACAACACTCTTGCTCCACGCCTCAGGAGTTCTCCCAGTAAAAAGGACGGAGTTAAAGATTTGTTGGAGCTCGTTTAGGACAGGAGCACCTCCTGCCTTCAAAAGCTCGGTTGTAATTCCGTCCTCTCCCGGGGCTTTTCCGTTTTTCAACTGTTCAAGAGCCCTCCCAATCTCATCTCGACTGATCTCTGGCCTAGTGGAGATGTCGTTACTTCTAGACCGGAGGTTCTTGTGGAGGTCGAAAACTTGGTCGAAGGCTTGGTCAACTTCGTCAGTTGGCTTCTTCCAAGCTTCTCGACGAAAACTTTCGATCCCCGATTTTGCTCAATCGCACTTTGAATAGCGCGCGTATTAGAGCACCGGAGATCGCGTCGAACCAGTTTGCTAATTTTTTTATTAAGCGCCCGGTGTTCTGATGATGTGAAAGGTGGTCTTTCCCGTCGCTGTTCCATGAGCTTAAGGGTCTCCTGCGAAAGCTTTGACTTCTTGCCTGTATGTCGCATGTAACAGAATCTCGTTCCTTCTTGCCTGAGGACACCAATCACATTCTCAAGATTCTGGTCAATGCTATTTGTTGTTTCCACAGCAGCAAATCGCACCTCCAGATTTGACTGGAAGGTTTCAGATCCTACCACGGTCTGTAGCAAGTTAGGTCGGAGCCTGGCCTTCATCAAGCGGACACGTTCGAGCTTAAAATCGATATTCAGAGAGCCTCGTAGAAGTCGGTGATCACTTCCGGTATTAAATCTGTTGATGACAGAGACGTCTCTGAATATGTGCTTTTTGTCCGCTATAATGAAGTCGATCTCGTTTTTAGTCATAGAGTCGGGGCTTCGCCATGTCCACTTCCTTTGGGGCTGTTTCTTGTAGAACGAGTTCATCAAGAAGAGGCCCTCTTTTTCGAGGAAGTTGATGAGCATCTGCCCTCTATGATTCCTGCTGCCGAAACCGTGGGAACCTATCACCGATTCGCCGTTATTCTGTACTCCGACTTTAGCATTGAAGTCCCCCATGACTACGTTATAGTGGGCAATGGTCGTGTTATGTAAGGCTTTCGATATGTCTTCATACATATCTTCCACTACATCATCCGAGTATGACGAAGTCGGTGCGTAAACCTGCACGACCTTAAGGCTATACCTCTCGGTTAGCTTAATTATGAGGTACGCTACCCTGCTCGACACACTAGTGATTTCTACGATATTGCCAATGAGAGTATAGCGCGTTTAGGAACGTTATAGGAACGATTCTAAAGCTACTTATTTATCTGAACTATACGGAAGGTTGCGGGCGTCTGAAGGAAACACGTAGATAACGGAAATAAACAAAAGTATAATAACGAAAGATTTAGGACGATACAAAAGAGAGAAATTGAGAAACAAAGCACGACAAAGATTAGCTCGTCGATGATAGCTATGCGCGCGCGCCTACTAAGTAGATAAGGTGAGTACGGGTGCGTGCGGTCGCGGAGTCGCTCGCTCTGCCGGCCGCCTGTCGCGCCGGCTGCCGTCCGCTGTCCGCTGCCCCCGCGGCCCGCGCCCGCGTTCGTCCTAGGTGTTGCTGGACCGGTTGGAGCGCGGCGCGCAGCGCGCGGTGATGACACGCTGCATGTGAGGGTACGTGTATGTTGCGCACGAATTTGTTGAGATGTAATGCGCCCATACTACTCCCCCGCCGAGACCGTTGCTACGGTCGACAGTGGTAGTAGTCCGGGAAGTTGACTCGACGCCCACTACGTGTTGACCTTGGTTGGCTTGGCGGTGATGGCTGCACCGGGGGGGCGCACGGCTGTGCTGCCGGCGCGCATGGCTGCGCTCTGGGCGCGCATGGCTGCGCTGGTGGAGCGCATGGCTGCGCTGGTGGAGCGCATGGCTGCGCTGGTGGAGCGCATGGCTGCGCTGGTGGAGCGCATGGCTGCGCTGGTGGAGCGCATGGCTGCGCCGAGGGTGAAGGCGCCTCGTCCTTGACGGAGAAGGCCGGCTTGAGCCGGTCGATGGACACCGTGACGACTTTGCCATTGACCTCTATGTCAAAGGTCTTATCGGTCCGGCTGATGACCTTGTGTGGCCCGGAGTAGGGCGGCTCAAGGGACCTGAGAGCCTGTCCCTTGCGCAGGAACACATGGGATGAGGTGCTGAGTTTCCTGGGAACAAAAAAGGTTTTGGTAATATGCCACCTGGGAGGGTTTGGTGACAGCTTTGTCATGTGCGCTCGTAGTCTCTGTGCGAAGTCCAGTACGTCAGCTGGTGATGCTGAGTCATCTTTGGGACTTAGAAACTCGCCCGGCAAGCGTAATGACTCGCCGTATACTAACTCAGCTGAAGTGGCCTGTATGTCCTCCTTCCATGCTGTACGAATGCCGAGCAGTACCAACGGTAAGGTCTCTGACCAGCTGCTGTTGTCGTGACACATAATGGCTGCCTTTAATTGGCGGTGTAGCCTCTCAACCATGCCGTTAGCTGCTGGATGATACGCTGTGGTTTTGTGTTGTTTAGTGCCCATGATACTTGCGATGGCCTTGAACAGACGGGACTCGAACTGCCTGCCGCGATCTGTTGTTATATGCTCTGGACATCCAAATCTTGCGATCCAGCCGGATACAAAAGCCATTGCACAGGCTTCGGCAGTGATGTCTGCTAAAGGGTATGCCTCAGGCCAACGAGTAAATCTATCGATTGCTGTGAGACAGTACCTGTATCCGTGTGAATGTGGTAATGGGCCAATGAGATCTATGTGCACATGCTGAAACCTTGATGACGGCGTAGGGATCGAGGACAGTGGAGCTGATGTGTGGCGTGTGACCTTGCTGCTCTGACACTGATTGCACTCTCTAGACCAACGCCGGCAGTCTTTGCGTATGCCCGGCCAGACGAAACGTTGCGTAACTAACCTGACCGTTGCCGATGCACCAGGGTGGCTGAGACGGTGAAGTGCTTCGAACACCTGATGACGATACCTGGTAGTTACATAAGGCCGTTGGACACCGGTTGACACGTCGCAATACAGCTGCTGGTTACTACCTGGGATTCTGACCTTTTCCACCCTCAAGTTAGTACCGTTCTGTAGTAAAACCTGCAGCTCATTGTCACCTTCCTGATCCTGTGCGAGTGCTTGGTAGTCCACAGGAGACGTGATCTCGTCCACTCGTGACATTGTGTCGGCCACGACATTCTCTTGACCTGGAACATATTTGATGTCGGTTGTGAATTGCGCAATGAAATCGAGATATCTGTATTGGCGTGGAGAACATTTGTCTCGAGGTGTGCTAAAGGCGTGTGTGAGAGGCTTGTGATCGGTGTGTACAGTGAAGTGTCTTGCTTCCACCATGTAACGGAAATGCTTTATACTTTCGTAAACCGCCAGCAGTTCTCGGTCGTAAGGGCTGTATTTTGTCTGTGCTGTGTTGAGCTTACGAGAGAAGAAGGCCAGGGGCTGCCATGAGTCTCCCTTTCGTTGTTGAAGCACGGCCCCAATGCCAGTGTCAGATGCATCAGTATAAACTGACAGTTCAGCGTCCATGTCAGGGTGAGCCAGCAATGTGGCCTGCGAGAGACTTGCCTTACATCTCTCGAAGTCTTCGAGTTGTACTGCTGTAAGGGTGATCGCCTGGTTCGGTCGCATCTTGGGACCAGAGAGTAGGGAGTTGAGTGAAGCTTGGATCTGAGCGGCACCTGGCAAGAAACGTCGATAAAAATTGGTCATACCTAAGAAACGGCGAAGTTCCTTGACGGTCTTAGGTGCTGGGAATTCCTTTATTGCTTGCACCTTCTCTGGTATAGGTTCGATTCCAGCAGAGGAGACCCTGTAGCCTAGGAATGTGACCTCTTTTTGTCCAAACAGGCACTTTCCCGAGTTTATAAGGACGCCAAACTCGCTGAGACGTTTGAATACCTCTTCCAGGTGTTGCAGGTGCTCGTCCTCAGTCCGTGAAAATACGAGTATATCGTCCACGTAACCAAAGCAGAAGTCTAAACCCTTGAGTACTTCGTCTATGAACCTCTGGAAAGTCTGTCCAGCATTACGAAGCCCGAAGGTCATATACGGGAACTCGAACAGACCGAATGGCGTCGTGATAGCTGATTTTGGAATGTCATCTTCGAAAATAGGGATCTGATTGTACGCTTTAATGAGATCAATCTTTGAATAAATCTGCGTACCTGCTAGCTGGTAGGAAAAATC
This sequence comes from Lathronympha strigana, assembly GCA_949128165.1. Classification (NCBI taxonomy): domain Eukaryota; kingdom Metazoa; phylum Arthropoda; class Insecta; order Lepidoptera; family Tortricidae; genus Lathronympha; species Lathronympha strigana. The sequence continues at coordinate 3,292,999 of OX421907.1, read as the reverse complement.
CTGAATGTGCCGCAGTGGATAGCAGTCAGCAATCGTCCGTGCATTCAGCGCTCTGTAGTCGCCGCATGGCCTCCATCCACTGTCTTTCTTTGGAGCCAGGTGAAGGGCAGAAGACCATGGGCTCTCTGACCTGCGAGCTGTACCACACTGGAGCATCGCTTCGAACTCCTTCTTAGCTATCTGAAGGCGGTCAGGTGCTAGACGTCGTGGGCGGCAGGTGACAGGCGGTCCAAGTGTAGTCCTGATATGATGAACTGTTGTGTGTTTAGGCTTAATAGGTTTACCTGCAGGTCTGGTGATGTCAGGGTACAGTTTCAGAACATCGTGGTACTTCGTGTCGCCTGACACAGCCTTGACGGATGATATGGACATGGCCGACTTGTTATGTGGCACCTGGATGGAAAGAGTGGTGAGACAATCGATGAGACGATGGTTCCGACAGTCCACTAGAAGATTGTAGAAGCTTAGGAAGTCCACCCCTACTATGGGTTTGGTGACGTCAGCTATGACGAAGTTCCAGGTGTACGCGCGACGAAGACCTAAGTTCAGTTCCAGGTGTATGGTTCCATACGTGGCTATTGGCGTACCGTTGGCTGCACACAATACGTACTCAGTCTTTTTCCGGCGCTCTCTGATGGCTGACCTTGGGTAAACGCACAGGTCTGATCCTGTATCTATCAGGAACTGCACCTTTGTATGATGGTCGGTGACGAAGAGACGGCCAGGTGATTGGGGACAGTCGTTTACCGCCATTAGCGACTGCCGTTGGAGTTTCCCTTGGTGTAAGAGCAGGGTTCTTCGCATTTTTTAGCATTATTGCCAAAACAATTATGATACCAGCAATGACCTGGATTCTGCGTGCGTGAGCGTGAACGAGAGCGAGAGTGGGAACGGTTACGGTACCTCCAGTTCTGGTTGTTGCGACTACGCCGGTTGGTTTGCCTGTCTGCCAACAGCGATGCCACCTGCAGGGTCAGTGCTGCTACTTGCCTTTCTAGCTCACTGCTACCATGGGGCGCGGTCGTGCGTGGCGTCATCCGGCTGCTGGTAGCCGCGACGGATGGTGCTGCTGGAACAGCTGGAACTACGACCTCGTGCACCCTGTCAGCTATCGTTGCTAACGCGTCCAGCGGAATATCCTCCTGACAAGCAAGTACAGTTTGTATATTAGTAGGTAGTCTGCTAACCCACATTGTCCGAACAAAATCGTTGGGATCGCTTGTGGTGCCTGCTAGCGATTGCATATGACGCAATAATTGCGAGGGCTTCCTATCGCCAAGCTCCTCGTGCATTAATAGCTGCTTAAGCCTCTGGTCACGAGATTGCGACAAGCGATTGATAAGCGTAGTTTTAAGCTTTTCATATTTATTATTAGCTGGTGGCTTCACAATTATATCTTTCACCTCGGATGCGGTGTTATAATCCAAGTGTGAAACTACGTGGTGAAATTTAGTAGCATCGACAGTAATATTAGCATTAATAAACTGACCTTCGATCTGGGCAAACCATAATTCTGCATCCTCCGGCCAAAATGGAGGTACTTTCGCACCGACACGGAAAACCGTTTTTGTCTCGTCATCGCCGTCCGTTGAAACCGTTGATGGCGCTTGGGCACCTGTAGGCGGGTCGCCAGGCATCCTTCAGAGCTCTTCTTACGCTCGGGTCACCAGTATAGCGCGTTTAGGAACGTTATAGGAACGATTCTAAAGCTACTTATTTATCTGAACTATACGGAAGGTTGCGGGCGTCTGAAGGAAACACGTAGATAACGGAAATAAACAAAAGTATAATAACGAAAGATTTAGGACGATACAAAAGAGAGAAATTGAGAAACAAAGCACGACAAAGATTAGCTCGTCGATGATAGCTATGCGCGCGCGCCTACTAAGTAGATAAGGTGAGTACGGGTGCGTGCGGTCGCGGAGTCGCTCGCTCTGCCGGCCGCCTGTCGCGCCGGCTGCCGTCCGCTGTCCGCTGCCCCCGCGGCCCGCGCCCGCGTTCGTCCTAGGTGTTGCTGGACCGGTTGGAGCGCGGCGCGCAGCGCGCGGTGATGACACGCTGCATGTGAGGGTACGTGTATGTTGCGCACGAATTTGTTGAGATGTAATGCGCCCATAAGAGACTTATGTACCAGAAACCCTATTCCACCCCGAGATAGCTGGTCTCCCTCTCGAAAGTACATAAGGTGGCCCGATTTCTCTAGGGTAACAGTGTCCTCCCCCTCTCTTCGGACTTCCGAGAGTCCTAGAATATGCCACCTTATCGTCTCAAGTTCTTCTTCAAGCTGTGCCAGATGTTCGTCCAGCCGTAGCGTGCGTCCATTGTACGTAGCCAAGGTCAGTTGTGCGTAGCGGCCGTCCGTAACCCGGGGATTCTTCGCACCCCCTGCCCTGTTACCGTGACCGCCGCCGTAGCCAGGCAGAGCAGGACTGCCGGGAACTGGGGGCCTTAGATTTATTTGACTTTGCATGAGGAGGGTTTGCCCATAATCGCCACGCTGGGCATTGCGGGTTGGCGATCGCAGTACGTAACCATTCTCATCGACGACGCTGCTCCCCATCGCCGGTTGTAATTTAACAGTCACGTTTATTTGGATGGATATCCCGCCATCGGTCGGTCTACTTAGTAGGGTGTGTTAATAAGTAGTTATACCTTAGTCGCCTTTTACGACACCTCGGTAGGAGAGAGGTAGGGACCATTCTTGGGTGCCGGTCACCTCACGGCTCCCCCATTCATGAATTAAAAATACTGGTGGCACGGAACTCTCAGTGTGCGACAATTATACGGTTTTCGGATTTTCTCCTGTACTTGTGCTACAAGCTCTTGCTTTTTGCCTTTTTCGTGGTTCTAGGTCAACAGGAAGTACCATATACATCTTGATTCCCATTGAAAATGTATGGGAAATGCTACTTAAACGGCCGTATCTTTTGATTGCGTTGACGTAGAGGTTTAGTTTTTTACAGCTTCAAGGGACTGGAGACCTATGTATGTAATATTAATTTAAATTTGCTACCTCTACGCGTTCCCGAGATAAAGGATGTTGACAGACGGACAGCAAAGTGATCCTATAAGGGTTCCGATTTTTCCTTTTGAGGTACGGAACCCCAAAAATATGAATCAAAACATCAAAATAATAAATCATTTGATTTAAATTGTGCTTTACAATTAATTTTCACAGTTACATTCTCCACATCATTTTTGCCTATGTTTGTAGTCTCGTTCATTTAATTTTATTTTAATACGCAGAAAGGCAGTGTTACTGCAGAGGAGTCTATGTGAGGGAGTCTATGCTTTCATCTAATGTCCGTCCATCCGTTTGTAGGTTAGACGCGGCTGGCGGACTTATAGTTATGTATACTGTGTTGTAGTTATACTGGTACAAGCCATAGAACCAAAAAAAATTATCGTAATAACCTAACTTTTAAGTTTTTAATGAAATCTCCAAGATTAACTTATTTATCTTATGTTTTGTAGGTTACGATAATACGACCGTTTCAGTAGTGAATGGTTTCAGTGGCGTTTGATGAGGTAGTGTGAAAATACAAGGAGAAACAGTGACAAAACGTGTGACGCCTTTTGTTTACATTGCTAGTAAGTTCAATTGACGGCGATTTTAGTTCGTAGAGCTCCACAATAGGTGTAAGAAACAAGGTGAGACCGTCACGACACGCCGACGACATCACTAACAACCAGCTGTCTCACTCGCACAATTACATATTTATTTCTTAGTCCAAACAAATGTGTTTCCGATGAGGGCTTCACCTTATTTATTTCCTCTATGAGCTTCACTATTTATTTTATTAATTCATGTTCAAGAGGGATGAAAAGAGGGTTGAAAGGTTTAGTGACTGCAACGCAGATGATGTTGCGGGCGAAGACTAGTATAATATGCAAAAAGCCACAGATGGCGTAGGTTTCATTTTAAACATTCATTTAGTAGGTACTTACGTATTTTTAACGATCATTTTGAACCTATCAAAAATGAACTATAAGACAACTGTTTAAGGTCTAATTTTCATAAACTTACGCGTAGAAAGTTTGATGCTCAACTGGTTCTGAAAATTGTCTTAGGTACATTAAAACTAAGTCAGTTTCTGCTGTATTTAATTGCCTAATTATTTGAAATTCGAGGTGCCAATATACACTTTAACACCAGGTAATAATATATATAATCCAGAAAAAACCGGTTAAACCAGTAACCGGAAATAAAATTTGCGCGATCTTCTTTTAAATAATGGCTTCTGTCCGAGAGTTGTACAATTTTGCCAATGTCAAAGTATATTGCCAATTGGGCAGCGATGTTCGGTATTCGGCCTCCCATTTGCAAAATTATAGCTATACTTTAGAAATAGCGTCAGGCAGCAGCGACCCCGGGACTGCCGGGGATGACTAATGAGTGGTTAAACGCGATTCAGGATTCATTCTTCATTAGCAACGCTCGTCTTCGGTGGTTCACTACATAATAAGCTGTCAATATTACACATTTATTATTTAAGAGAGGTATGGGCACAGCGGATGCATATCGTTTAGTGTGGTAGGGCACAGCACAACCAATGTCGTCGCGCTCAAATCTGGAGCAGAGCCCATCTGGGGAAGTACCTCCACATTACAGAAAACCGCAGTTTAGTAACACTAGACCCTACTCATAGTGTTGTGTTTCTGTTGGTGAGTAAGGTCGCCAGAGCTCCAAGAGGATTCGTTGTGTTGACAGCTTGGGACCCACGGAGCAAAGCTCGCCCCTTTAGCTGTCAACACAGCGAATCCTCCTTTTTTTAAAGCGGTCGGAGCGTCCATAGGCTACGGTGACCATCGCGCGAGCTGTATGCTTGTGAGTATTTAAAAAAAAATAGGTAAACCATTGCTATTTACTACGTCATTGTATAAATAGTAAAAAAACATGTTTGTATTCATTTCTAATTTTTTCGTAACATAAGTAATTTCATCTTGATTATTGTAAGTAAACACCAGTTTGACCCATAACAAGCACATAAACATGTAAACATTTGTTACCAAACACGTGAACACACTTCAACACTCGAGTTAGCAAATATTGTGTGTGAATTTCAAATCCAAATAGATGCCACTATTCACATTGCATAGATAAGCATTGTTCTTCTTCTTTTGTGCTCTCTTCTCTTTTGCTCTCTTTTTTGTAAGATAGTTAAACATTTATTTGTAAAGACAAACTATTTAAGTAATTGTATACTTAGTAATTACGGAAACTATAGGTCTATAACCATTTAACATGATAGCACTTAGCTTATTAACTTGTATGTTTTATAAGACTGTTTGTTTCTCAATTAAAAAAAAAAGTCATTTTACATTTTATTTTAGACTAGCGGCTTTTCTCGTGTTAGAAAAAGACAAAAAGTAGCCTATATCACTCTCCATCCCTTCAACTATCTGCACTTAAAAAATCACGTCAATTCGTCGCTCCATTTTGCCGTGAAAGACGGACTAACAAACAGACACACACCCTTTCCTATGTATAATATTAGAAAGAAAGAAAAATATTTATTGCGTTATACCATACTATACACAGCACCAAAGCTATAGAAACTTAAACACTAAACACTTAAACTAAGTAAGTCATGGTAAATACACTAAAACCGATTTATTTAATATATCATTATGGATAATAATTTGTCATTTCGGACGTTTTCAAACAAAAACCCGACAAGAACTTCTTGTTTTTTTTAATATTTTAAAAAACGGATTTGAAAGAAGTGATTATAAAAATGGAAGGAAGAAAATGGCAAAACATAAAACTCCATTTACAAATAATCATTATACAGAAATACCTAAGAAGCCTAAGATACCTTAAAAAATACTAGCAAGAAACTGGGGCCTTGCCATGACGTCTTAACGCGATTCAGTTTAGGCTCCGTTGTAAAGCAGCGACTCAATTTAGGTCGTCAACTGAATCGCGTTAAGACGTCATGGTAAGGCCTCTCCTCCATTGATAACAATATTTTTGCATTGGGAGCTCAAAAAAGCAAATATTATAATACTAAATAGGTCTGTCTTTTGACCAGGCGCTAGAGTCTCCACTTCAAGTTGAGCCAAAATTCTTATGTTAAACACATATTTACAATCGGTTTTTGGGAAATTTTGCAACCAAGTTCGATATGTATGTACATATCGATTCACGTCAGTCGGCGCAGAAAATCTTTGAAAACAATAATTTCATACTCATACACGTTCCGCGCCAGCTTTAGTGAATCGATCTGTGGATTTGTTTGTATGTAACAGTCACAGACTTTCATTTATGAGCCATATAAGGCTCACATTAAGTTGGACATCTCAAATAGGTAGTATATAGAACAGCCAGCTTAACAAAAAAAAGGTTCAAAAGAGCCTTGTTCCAATATTACCTCGACAGTATCTAAATACCTTACTATGTACTGATAGTTCACATTTTGCAATAGTATTTTAATCCGTATATATATCCATTAAGCTATGTATTAACCACAAGTTATAAGAAACTCATGGATCCCACGGTCAAACTGTGTAAACAGTTTTGTGGGACGTATTTATTTGTAAGTGTTTGTCAATTGTTTTAATTGAATAAATAACAATAAATAAAATACGGGTAACCTAACCAGCTTCAACTCGAAACGGCTCCACAATTAAAGTTCGTGATCGTATGTATAGTAAGATAATAATTGCTATTCAGCAATTTGACGCATCTGCGTAATAACTAGCATCGATCGAAGCTTGAACGGCACAAGCTCTATGCTTTCCAAGACCAGCGCCGGCGCACACTCGATTCGAAAGCGTTGTCATTGTTCGGCGGACATTGCTCTGTCAATATTTCTGAAAACAAGATAAATAGTTGATGGCACTCAAATGTGTCTACATTCAGTCACACAGCCATGAATACAACAAATAAGTTTTATGAAAGCGCTAGTAGATAAAAATACAAAACGATTGTAGAGAGGATTATAATAATTCATTTCTTAAATGTTAATATGTTGCCAGTGTCTGAGAGGGTTTAGTTCCAAATTGCATTAGAACAATATGAATTATGTGAGTTTAAGGTTCCTCTGACTAATTCACTTTTGCGAAGAAAATTAGCCATTGAACTATTATTTGTACCTAGAGTAGTCAATTATCACGGTAAGAGAACCAGATCCTATCTCGTGCCTAAATTTTATAATAATATACCGTTAAATATTAGAAAAAGCGCCAGCAAAAATGTCTTTAAATCTATATTAAAAAAGCTTATGTTAAAACAATTTAAGAATACGAATAAACTTAATTAGTTAGAATTTAACATTCCTAAAATACAACAGTTGATGTGATTAACCAAACAGCTAACTTACCTATAAATCTTATTAACAGTAATGTAAAGAATAGGAGCATGTTTCTGCAAACAAAATGCTATGCAGTTTGGCAGAAGTTTAAAAATTGTTAGTGTACTGGTTTTTTTTTTACACACTTTAAGTGCCAAATATTTATACACGACCGCTGTATTCATAGCTGTGCGGCTGCCTGTACCTAAGCATTACTTATGTTTATTTGAAGTGAAATATTCTAATGATCTGCTAAGTTTGTCTCATAGACTAGTGTAACTAACCATTAATCCGTGCTGAGGGCCTACGACGAATCTCTTTGTTCGTTGGTATTTCCCTCTCTGTAGCTCTCGCATTTCGAGTGATGAAGACGCAAATAGGCAAACGAACGAAAGAAGTGCTTCGTGGTAGCCCCCTGGTCAAGATGATCGCGATTTAATCGTCTGATACTGCGGATGACACGCTGTTATTGCAGACTGCAGTAGCCCTTATAATGTTTTTATGATTACATCAAATGAGTGCAACGTTATATATTTATTATATTGATTGAACGAAAAAATAGTTGTACGAACATTTATACCAGCATACAGGGTGGAACATTTTCTGGGCCTAAACCTTTGGGTAAATGTTGTAATAACTGAATTTCCTAAAATGATTTTTTTCTACTCGCCGACTTTAATCTGCCAATTACGAGTACATAGACAAAACTATAAGCTCATACTTTTCGATATTAGACAGTCCAACTCAACTATAATATTTCATTTCGATACGCTGTAGGCAACTATAATAGAACTTCATACAAATTTTATACTTATTTGCGATGACGCCTGAGACTTTGCCGAGCGCGCGCCTCACGCCTGCGCCGACCGCGCCGGCCTGCCGGCCATCTTTTTGTGTTACATCCTTGTTAAGTCAATGAAATTGAATGATGAAATTGTTCCTCCATAGATGATGATGATGATGACTCGTAGAAAAAGTATTGTATACAATCGTAATATAATTAAGTTTTTCAATCTCGTACCTTACTTAGGCCACTCAGCAAGTTTCGTGGCCTAAACACGGTACTCGACTGAAAAACTCTTCATTATATCACGATTGTATAAAATACTATTTTCACTTCTCTTGCTCGAAAAGTTCGCCTTTGTGTCGTGGCTAGGCGACACAAAATCGCTTTTCATGCCCTAGTGCATAAAGTAACATCGCAGGTGGAGCGAGCTCGCCGCGGCGTCGCCCCCCGCGCGCCCGGCCGCCTGAAGGCGGCGCGCGGCGGGGAAAACCCAAGCGCGCGAGTAGGTATGGATGTTATATTTTCAACTATTTAAAGTGATATAAAACTTAATATTTTCCTTACAATCGAAGTGAAAAGCAGAGTGTATACCTCGGGCATAAATACCCATTTTATCCTCGGCTACTATATTGGTCCTCGTTACACTCGGACCAATAAATGGCCTCGTCTAAAATGGGTCACTTTATGCCCTTGATGTACAATCTACTATTTTATTACCTAAGTAAAACAAGATTCCCATCGAGGGTTCAAAAGTTGTTCAAGGTTCTCGTTACCTATGCGATAACTTTAACCATGACCGCAGGTAGTAACATATATCTCCGTCATTTCAGTGCCAACGGCACGCGCTTTACACTTTCTTTCGTACAACCTGCGATTCGAAAGTGTTGTGTCATTGTGCCTTTGTTGTGGGGTTTCTTTTGGCACTTAATACCAAAACGGCGATGTTTAGACAGAATCTGGCATAAGCAAATAAAGGTAGATAATCATAGACCTTTCACTTGAATGGAGCGGGCTTAAAGCATGTTCCTAACGTAACTTTGCCGTTGATTTAAAATTAAATTAAATATTTTTTACAAGAGGTACTAAGGTACTAAGGACCACTTGTGTCAGCCAAGGTTAGCCGCTAACCCAGCGTTAACTGATCAATTCCATATGGAGTTGGTGGTAGAGGCTGAACCTAAGAGTAGTATCATATGGCGCTATCGCAAGTGATAATTCCGGTAAGGACTCTTGCTATTTTATTTGTGTGTTGATCGTAAACATTAATTCCTGAGGGTTGTTTCGTATTTAGGTACATAAGTCTGGCCTTTTTAAGTACAACTCAAGCCTTTTAAAGCTTATTCGCAGTAAGTACTGGGTAAATTGGGGTTAAAACGTATTTATTAAATATCAAAAAGTGTGCGTTCGAAAAAAACCGGTCAAGTGCGAGCCGGGCTCGCCCAACGAGGGTTCCGCACAAAGGCTGCACGGAACTCTCAGCGTGCGGCAATTATATGGTTTTCGGATTTTCTTCTGTACTTGTGCTACAAGCTCTTGCTTTTGCATTTTGATTCCCATTGCAAATGTATGAGAAAATCCACATAAACGGCCGTATCTTTTGATTGCGTTGACAACAAAGTGATCCTATAAGGGTTCTGTTTCTTCCTTTTGAGGTACGGAACCCTAAAAATAGCAGTCTGCTAGTCAATGCAAAACCACTCTAAAAGACCCTTATGACCCGGCCCGCTAGCCTAAAACGAGAAAGAAAGTAAATGCCACACTCCATAAAATGAGGAAGCCAGTAAGATGCACCTGTCATCTCGACTGACCACTGTATTATGGACCTAAAGCATCGAGGTACTACGAGTAATATGGCAAAAAAGGTTTTCGGTTCTAGTTTATGTGATTGTGTTATTAAGTTCTTGCGATCAATTGTGACTTGTGTATTGTGTAATTCACCTAGTTTTAGATTTTTTATGTGTTGACACAGTGTCAGAGAGAGTTTGAATAATGGTAAAAGCTACTTTATTATTATTATGGCTACGGCCATTTTCCAATTTATTTTTGACGTCTGACGTCGAACGTCTATGAAATTATGGCGTTTCCGTTACATTTTTAAAGTTAATGCTATTGACATCTATGAAAGATAGACGAATTCTAGGTACGTACTTAGCGAAAATTTACTAAATTCACTCGTATCTCTTAACTGGGATTGTATCAATCTCGGAAATCTGCCCTTTCTTTTATTCGCCAATTCTAGACATTCTGAAAGCTATACTTGCTGTAAATAAGACAAACATAAATCTTAGAGGAGTTGCCGCAATTTTTTTTCCAAACATTTGCGTTCGTGTTTTAAAGCCACACGCGGATATTTTCAAGAAAATTCGATTTATTTTGTAAAACATTATTGCGGTTTTTAATTTAAATTTTCAATATAGTTCGTGTACACTAACGCTAGAAAAAGAAATATAAATCTTTGTCAATTAATTTCTCGGCCATCCTGTATATTATTTAGCAATTCCGCATTTACGTTACATTACAAGTACACACCATACTAGTAATACGTTCTAAAGGAACCAAGTGTTTTCCTGTCAATGATAAAATGCTGTCAAGTTCATTCGCGGAGAAAGCTTTCTCGGAATCGAGGTGTGGGATGGATTGAAGCCGGCTACCACACAAACCGGCCATATACGTTCGGGCAATACGTCGGATCTCAATGGGTATATCCGCCGGGCATCTGCCACACAATTTTACCATACATTGATTGGCAGATCCGAATGTAAATGGCCTGCTATAAACGTGATCGGAGCGAATAGAAGTACAAATTAATGATAATCGAATTAGGTAGTATTGTCTTCTGTTACTGCGATTATTATTCATTGAAATCAAACACTTTAGAACGGATTAATCGCGTTTATTTAATCGTTGTTTGAGTCATCATCTTAACCTTGTGAAAACGAGTGCTGTAAAGGGCTCGAAACGTAGGCTCATGGTGTTAATAAACGCGATTAATCCGTTCTAAAGTGTTTAATTTCCACGAATTAGGTACTTTTTTTGACACAATATGTAATTTCTAAATATTTTATTTGGTACTAAAAAGGTACATACAAAAACTTAATAAACTAAAACTTAACTAAAAAAACTTAAATAAACTAAAAAATACCATAATTAAAATATGACAAAACTAAACAAAAAGCTACTACAAAGAAATAAAATAAAAAATATCTTTTAATTGAAAAAAATATAAAACTATAACGGGGCTTAATCGTGTATAGATTTTGAAAACAAACCTCCGACGTTTCAAGGGCGACGTTGCCCCCGTGGTCCCGGAGAAAGACTGGCTGACATAATGTGTGAAAATCGTGAAAGTTTAAATAAGTATAAAACTATAAATCTAAATCTAAAGATGGCCCCTATGGCATAGTGTGGCAAAAATTAACATTAATTGCTTTTGCCCGCGGCTTCGCTGGCGTTAGAAAGAGACAGAAAGTAGTCTATGCCACTCTCCATCGTTGCAACTATCTCCACTTAAAAAATCACGTCAATTCGTCGCTTTGTTTTGCCGTGAAAGACGGACAAACAAAAAGACACACACTTTCCCATTTAAAATATTAAGTAGTATAATAGTAGTATGGATAAATTATGAGTACTATGATTGATATAGTAGTGCTAAAGTAATAGTGATTAAAATAAAATAAATATATAATTATGAAAACTGTAATGAAGCGAGAGATTAAATTTCTCACTAATAGTGAGTCATTCTTACTAATAGTGTTGAAGGCATTTGTGTGGCATAGCGGAGTTCCAACTCATTATAATTATTATGAATGCTGCAAAACCTGTCCCAGCCGCAATATCACGAGGACTGCGGATGAAAAGTGAAATTGGTCCCATTGATTATTCATTTCGTAACAAAAGCAGGTTTTCTTCACCGTATACATACATATAAAACTAACTATGTAGCGTATTTTAGAAATCTCATGTTCAAATCTTAAATTCTGTTTTTTAGGATATCGATGATCAATCGTTATTTTATGCGTAATACTTTCTTTTTTGACAGCATTGGTGGCCCAGCTGTATAAGCGTTCCAATTTGAAGGTCGCGGGTTCAAATCCCGGCTCGTACCAATGAGTTTTTCAGAACGTTAATGGGCATTTTTAAATATAGGGTACCACTTCCTTTTTTATTTGTAAATATAGGAAGTGTTGGGTTTTTTATAACCAGAATCACGAGTACTATTGATTAAAAAAAAGAAAAAGAGTGTCCCGTTTTCTTTGGTCAGTTTCGTAACGCATTTTTTCATACATTTTATATGGGCCGTTACAAAACTGTTTTTTTTTTGTATGGGAAATCGAGGACCCATTTTCACTAAAACGGTTTCCATTTTTGTGAAAATGCCCATTTATGAAATATGATTTGATATTCACCAATCGCGTTTCGGTGATGGAAAACATCTTGAGGAAATCAGACTAATCCAAGACGTAGGTTACTCTCTCGATGGAAAGGTTGCCATCTGCAATGGTTTTCGTAAAACTGGCGCCTACGCAAAATCTTGGAATTAGTTGCCAAAGCGGACTCCAGGCTCCCTAAACTCTGGCATAAGCTGGGAAAACGCTAGGAAAAAGACTTTCTTTGTTCTGTTTTTTTTAACCTTTTGACAAAAAAAAATACCTTGTATGGGCTGCAGTACACCACTACAGTAGTGATGGGATTAGATAGGATTTATTTCTCTAAAAAAAATTTACTTAATTTCACCTTGTCCACAGATGCTGCATCTATGCTGGGTGTACTACTTCTCCAAGCTCTCAGAGTTCGCAGACACGATATTCTTCATCCTAAGGAAAAAGAAGAGCCAAGTCTCCTGGCTGCATCTGTACCACCACTCCCTCACTCCTTTTGAGGCGTGGCTGCTCGTCAAGTTCATTGCTGGTAAGATAAGATAAGATAAAGATTTAAATTTGCAAGTATTGTAATAGGCTGGCCGCGAAGAGGGGATTGGTGAAACAAAACACTACACTTTCCAGTTTACTCCACTGTCTAATCATAGGGCTCCGTATACAGTCTTCCTTATTATTCATGTTCATATTCATTTATTTGTATTAATCATATTACTATTTAGTTTAGATAAGATTACTTAAAACTCATCATAGTACAGATAATCAACGGCCTCTAGCCTAGTTGGTAGCGAAACTGGAGGTCCCAGGTTCGAACCCTGGTAAGGGCATTTATTTGTGTGTTTTATCACGAATATTTGTTCCTAAGTTTGACGAAGACGTTTGCTATGTAAACATGTAGGTATATATGTTATCTTATCTATATAAATGTATATCGTCGTCTAGTACCAATAATTACAAGCTTTGCTTAGTTTGAGACTACGAGTAGCAGTTTTACTTGCATCCTATGATTCTATGACCATAACCGACTATTATCCTACACTATTATTATACTACACTCCAGGTTCATCACTAAAATACAATACCTAATTGTAATTAATAAACATTTTCACGAGAACATAGCCCTTACCGTGACGCAGAGTGCGTATGGAGGATGACCGCGAGTTCTCTTGCATGCTTATTCGTAGTCAGCAACAACAAAAAAATCGGTTGTCTGTAAAGTCGGTTTACTGACGATAGTTGCACGTGACAACGATCGAAAGCCATTGATTTTTTACTAATCGTGAACGCCTTAGAGCGAGGTAACGCTGTTTTTTCGTGCGGAGAGGTAACGCCGCATGAGTCATGTTTTTTCGTGCGTGCAGCCGGCTCCATCGAATTATAAGACGTCACGTCAAAATATGTTATTTGGTCTGTGGGATAACTGCGTTCCATATGTGCTATGTGCTACGCAAAAAGAAGGGTTAAGTCTGAGGCTCTACATGGCTACTCAAGTTCAAATTATATCGATCAATAAATAAAAAACGTTAAACGGGATAACTGCCTCTTCCTGGGAAAGTTATTGTGCTTTCTTCAGAAACAAGTAAGCAAATGTAAGTAAGTAGGTACTTAAAGGAACCCACAACGCACTTTCCGTTTCACAAGCGATATAAACTAAAGGAGTAGCTACTGGTGAAATTACGTTTAACTCTCAAACACAAGTTAAAGACTCTTCAAGTTACCTACAAGAGTAATGTGCGCTTCCCCGGAATACGCTTTAAGTACGCATTTGCTACATTCAATAGTAGTAGCAAAGCTTAGATATTTTTTGACACCAGAGTAGGGACTTTACCCTTGCTATTATTTTTAGGGTTCCGTTCCTCAAAAAGAAAAAAGGAACGCTTGTAAGATCACTTTGTTGTCCTTCCGTCCGTCTAGTTATCTGTCAAGACCCTTTGTGTGGTACGCATCCCTCAGAGCGCGTCTCCGACTTGTCTTTGCCCGCGTTTTGTGAGTCGCACAGGTCTATAACGGTACAAACATACATACAACAGTAACATAAATAGTGTACTTAGCGAAAACGGGAGTAATCGCGCTTTGAAGAATTTAAACGTTACTAATCACTCAATTCCATGCGTACGGTAATTTTCGAATTAGATCCCGCTTTAGGTTAATAATGAATATGTAAATAATTCCGAAGTCATTCTGACCCTTACAGAGTTAGTAATTCTCTAATATAATATCTCGAATGTGTACTTCGTGCTAACGTTTTGAATCTTTCACCAATAACTTGAATCTTAAAATATCTAAGTACCTTCAATAAAACGCTCCATCTTTATCTACTTCCTATCGTTTTCCGGATTAATCCACGGCATTAGGCTGCCTGGGGTCCGCTTTAGTAACTAATCCCAAGATTTGATGTATGCGCTAGTTTTACGAAAGCGACTGCCATCTGACCTTTCAACCCAGTGGGTAAACTAGGCCTTATTGGGATTAGTCCGGTTTCCTCACGACGTTTTACTTCACCGAAAAGCGATTCGTTAATATCAAATGATACGTCGTACATAAGTTCCAAAAAACTCATTGATGCGAGCCAGGTGTGAACCCACAACCTTCGGATTGAAAGTCGCACGCTTTTACCGCTGGGCTTCCCACCCTCGCAACGACGTTCCATCTTTATAATAATGATAATTTAAGAAAAATTTATATGATGAAGTAGTATACTGTAAAATTAGTAGCCCTAGCATAAGAGTCCGCGACAGTATCTCGCAGTCGAAAAAGACAACTGTCACGGTCTTATCCTAACAGTTAGAAAAAGACCGATGTCACAGCACAGCACTCTTGTGCTAGAACAAAGAAGTGGTGAAAGAAGAACAGTTTATTTTGCCCATGTCTAGGATAACTTTAGCGGCCCGTATTTACGTTCAGCATATTCGCCAGATCTGCCAATAAATGTATCGAAAAATTGTCAGCCGGATGTCCGGCGGATGGGCGACGGATTGATAATTGATAGTTATCAATGTTATACAATGTTAATGGAGAATTCTCCAAGTGCCCATCTTGTCCCAGCGTTCTTACCCCACCTAACAGACCTGACCATGTTTCTAGGTGGCCACGGGACGTTAATTATCAATGTTATACAATGTTAATGGAGAATTCCCCAAGTGCCCATCTTGTCCCAGCGTTCTTATCCCACTTAACAGACCTGACCATGTTTCTAGGTGGCCACGGGACATTCTCCAACATCGTGAACAACTTGGTCCACGTCATCATGTACGCGTACTACATGTGCTCCGCGATGGGACCTCACATGCAGAAATATCTGTGGTGGAAGAAGCATCTCACCACTGTTCAACTGGTAAGTTCAGCTCATTTTTTTTTAATACAACGACGGTGACAAACAAGCGTACGGCCCGCCTGATGGTAATCGGTCACCGTAGCCTATGGACGCCTGCAACACCAGGGGTGTTACATGCGCGTTGCCGACCCATTAAAAAAAGGAGGATTCGCTGTGTTGACAGCTAAACGGGCCAAGGGCTTTGCTCCGTGGGTCCTCAGCTGTCAACACAGCGAATCCTCTTGGAGCTCTGGCGACCTTACTCACCAACAGAAACACAACACTATGAGTAGGTAGGTAGGTAGGTAGGTTTGTTTCACGATCACAAGTTTTAAATACTTACAGGGCTTATAAGGCTGGTTCTATATATCTTAGTTACGTTAACAGATGCAGTTAAGCACATATCGTCAAGTTTGAAAGTAAATTGCTATATGACAAAATTCTAAAGACATTGGACAATGTCTCACGATAATACAGCAGTTCGCAAAGTGACATGTAATCTGAAATCTGAAAGTGTTAGGTACCTACATTTCCCTGGACCTGTCTGAATTAAATAATTTGAATTTGAATTTGAATTTTGGGTGTGATGTTATAGTCTTTAAAAAAAATGTTATCTATTACAAACAGATAGAAAATCGACATCTGAGAGCTATTATTCCTCTTGTTTAGTTTAGACATAGCGGCTACAGTACAAGACTTCCGATGATCAAACTTCCTTGATAATTCAATAGTCATACTCCTACTTACTATATATGAGTGTCGACCCAGACCGCAATTCCCAAAGTCAAGAATAACAGTTCAGTCACTCAATTTATTAAGGAAATCGAGAATTGCAGTTGCCTGCTACAGCCAGCATCGGAACACGCGGAATGTCACATTAATCCTTCATGAATTGGAATGAGAACATAAAGAATGCCACTGTAAAGTGTAAGAAATAATTCCCATTATCAACTTTGTAGTCAATCTGTCAATACGCAATAAAGAAACCGTACAAATTGATAATTAATGCCACAAGAAATCGGCGAGCAAAAAAACAGGGAAATTAAAAATGAATAAAGATCACAGTAAACCAATTACATGCCCATAAAAGTCACCCGGGACCGAATTCGTTTTATTTACCTTAATAATAGGGTGAAGTCGTCAACAACTTCGAATCGGAACTGTAACTCTGGTCATTATTGATGGAGGTTACAGTCTCACCTTTCATTGTTTCTTTTCTTTATTACATCGTATTGAATCTGTCGTCGTGTCTGTCAGGATATTATTTAGATGTTATTGTAGCAATGGTGTTCTGATGGTGAAACGGGAAGCCGGAAGTGACCTCCATTTTGAAATGAGGCTTTATTGGAGGCCCTTTTTAAACGATTGTAACGTAAAAGGAAGTTAGTTCAACTGCTGACTATGGGGATGATGACACAAGTTGCATGTTTACGTTATTGAGATAGATTGCTAATTTTCTATGCGTTTACCCATCGGCAGCGATCTGGGGGGCATTTTTAAGGTTCCGTAGAATGGCAAAACGGAACCTTATAGATTCGTCCAGTCCGTCAGTCTGTCTGCTGCCCGTCTGTATGTCACAGTGGTTTTACTCAGTAACTATAAAGCATAATGTAAACGATATTACAACTGGAGGTGTATTTTATGTGCCGCTACTTAGTTTTGCATACCTACCCCATACCTACATGTAACTAAATGTCAAAAGCTCGCTACTCTAGGCGGATGGAGGCCGGTGTCTCTCTACCATGAGTTGATATAGATTTCGAAAGATAGATTTCGACACGTTATCTACGTGATCAAGTGTGCTTGCCATGAGTTGTACGTCCACACTACTCGTGGCGCCTCATGCGTTCTCTTTCATAAAGTGGAATATCACTTGATACCACTTAGTAATAATTATGTTAGACGGGCAACATAATTGGCGCGTGAAGAACGTACGTCAATGAATGAGATTCACAATATGATAATAACTCAATAATGAAGAAAACATTGAAAGTAACATTGCGGTGGCGACGACAGAAGCCGGCTATATACGTTGGGGAAAATCAATGTATGAAAAATTGGTCCGGCGGATGCCCGACGTACATACCCGCTATGCAGATCCGACGGATTGTCCGAACGTATATGGCCGTCTTTTTGGAAACGTTCGATGACATTTGTCAGCTCTCGACCCTCTCTCTCGACTCTCTGGTTAAGTCATCATCGGATTTGAAAATGGCAACGGTTTTGCGGTCAGATGGCAATGAAAGAATGAATGATGAATTCAAATTCACCAACAGATGCATTCAAATTTTTCAAGGAAATTGAAAGGTGCATGTCTCGCTGCAACCACAACGTCACTTTAACGCATCGTATAGTACCGGTGTTGCAAAACGAATAGAACTACTTAATACACGCAGTCTAGGCGTTTAATGCCTACTTTAGTTTAGAATTTCACAAGCAATGATTGTGCGTCCTTGCAAGATTCAATCTTAGTTTGTATAACCAACCAAACTGGTATTGTCTGTTATTTTCTATATATACCTACTCGTGACAATTCTGCCGATTTTTGCGGGGGAAGGACACCTCAAATGTATAGCTATTCGTACGTAAAGTACAAATAGCTATGTCAGATAAACATCAGTCACAATGAACATGATCGTTAGCCATATGCTTTCGGCAGAGGGGAATGTCAAGCCGGTTGGTTAAATGGTGTAAGATTGAAATTGGTATCCAGCTAGACTTTTATCTTAAACATAATATACTAAGTGAGTGTTTGTAGCAGGATACATTGCTTCTGCGATCCTACGATCCTACGATCATTATACAAGTTCTTGTAAACGTGACCTAAACTATGATGCTGACCATTTTTTTAAAGAAACGATACTTGATTAATAGTTGTAATGGCAGACTTGAAAGGATGTTATTCTTGAATGTGGCCAGTGCGCGGGGAAAGGACGGCGTTCCGCTGCGGTGTCGAAACCTAAACGACAGAGTCGTACTGCGGTACTACGTTTTTTATTATCTACTCGTTTCCAGTTTGAATTTAGACTACCAAGCGAACACGCCATAGCTAATTAATCATTGAAACCTATCTAACGGTAAACCCTTATAATTGGGGAATTACTAGAGGGGTCTTGTTATATAGTATTTTTAACTGAGCTCGCTTAGGGGTGACTCACACTAGGACGGAACAGGACGACGCGGGACGGGACGTTCTGTCAATTTTTATAGAAAGAATCACGTGATAGCTCGGAGCCCTCGGATGTCACGTGACGTTTTCTAATATACTATATTCTATAACTAGGTTACAAAAAAGTTTAGTAGCACATAACATGCATATTGCATTTTCAACCTTAACCCTTGTTGAATAAGAGAAAAAGTGGTCTCATTATTGAAACAATGGCATGACGGTACACCTGTTATCACTAAATGCAAAAATGCAAGAAGTGTTATTTTTGCCCGGTAAAAATGTGCTTAGTAGAAAAAGGACAATAGGATGCCTTGAATAGACAATTTTTTCCCTTATTCAACAAGGGATAATGTACCTGTACCTTAAATGTAATGTAATGTAATGTACCTTGCAGGGTCTAAGTCGTATGCGAAAATGCATGCGAGCCAGATGTGTAATGACACCGATAAAATATCGTACCTATCATGATCAGATCATAACCATAATAAATCAACATTTAAAAAGAAGCACTTTTAAGCGCAAACTGTTGCGCAAATTTGAATTATTAATGCCTCGCACATTCCAAATTAATTTGCGTTGCATTTTATAAATATCGTGGCAATTTTTTTTCCACCACAGTATGCCAATCGCGTCTGCGCATATCCTACTTGCGCAAGAGCAGATCCCGTCAGGCGGAATGCTAGGCGCGGTTTATCCTTAGCGGAGCTCAACGTTGAGAAACTTATACACCGCGAATTCTAATATATTATTTTATTTAACTATTTCCCCCATTAAATGAGGTCATTTTGGGTAGCTCAAACAGTTTTACCCTGGGTAAGGGATGACTCACACTAGAAAGGGACGGGTGATTCTTTCTATATAAATCGTCCTAATGTGAGTTATCTTTAAAACTATATGAAATAAAATTAAACTAGTAATTATCTTCTAAACGGAGCTAATTAGAATACCACTGGTATTCTTTGAGGAAAAAACTTATTTAAAGAATGCGCTTTTAAAGTTAAATCAATTTAAAAAAAAAACACGATGTACGTAACAGCAAGCGTAATGCACTGTTGTGCAGTATTTTTAAATAAGATTCAATCGGACATCGTTTTTTTTAAATTTCGAATACCGCCTGAGGCGCTCAAACCGCCATTAGAAGCAAGTAGTCTGCGATACTCAATCTTCGTGACCTAAACCCAGAAAGCTAGGTTTGGCAGCGCAAAGATTGATGTACTTACCTAGTGGTTGGCTGAGAAAGTTAGGCATATATAACATTTACACAATAAAAATTAAGGTACCTAGGATAAGATTAAATTTTTTGTAGATACAATAACGGTCTAAATTTGCAATACCCGCATTGTAAAACAAAGCACTACCGTAGCAGTATACTTAAATGGCAATCAAAGTTTTCAATTATTTGCCAGAGGATATTAAAATGTCTGACTTCCCTGAATTTAAGTCCAAATTGTTAAATTGGTGTTTAAATAAACAATATTATAAAATTAATGAACATTTTGAATCTCTGCACAACTAGTCATTGAATTTTGTTACTTACTGTATTTTTTATTTGACATTTTATACGAAGAATTTAACATTAAGAATTGATATTGTTTAAATTCTTATTTTAATATTACAATAGTTTTTTTTTAGTTATAATTATTCTAATTTTATATCTATATTAATAATTGACTGACATATGCTAGGCTAAGTAGAGTATAAACTTTTGCATGTTAAATTAAATGGGTTGTACTTCTATGTTTGACATTAAATTTATATACATCTTATTTTAATCACTAATGCGCACCTATCAGTATTATTTAGCCATTGTTGAATTTTAAACTGCATTTAATAATATAATATTTTCTTGTAACAAATACCTACTTCGCACCTTCACATTTCTAAATTTGCATGCCACGATATGGCGGAATGTACATGGAACACCTTTTTCTATCTACCTGTAACTATTTATAACCTGCATTCATGCAAATAAATGTATTTCATTTCATTTCATTTCATTTCAATAATTTTGCCCTAATTCAAATGAAAAAGATTGTTAGGCTTACGGTGGATACAGGATGAGTCACACTACACCGGGTTGAGACGAGCCGGGCCGGGACCGGTGTGTCAATTTGTATGGAAAATGTCACGTGATTTCCGAGCTATCCGAGCCGATCAAGTGACGTTGTCTATAGAAACTGACACGGCCCGCCCGGTGTAGTGTACGCCATCCTTAAAGGTTGCAGGTCACTTTTCATACAAAAATATTTGCAGTTTTACAATTTTGTAAATAATTCTGTGTCATTGTTTTCTTTCAGTCGATCACATTAAATCATTCACGCGAAGTTGATAAAATTAATTGAATTATCGTTATTAGTGTTTTTAGATTTCCATACAAAACGAAAATACGATAATATATTCTAAATCCTAACAAAACCGCACATGCTCTAGTATTCACTCAAATGAATGACCACATTGGTTATATTCGTCAATAATAATATGAAAAAGTTTTCTAAATATAACATTTAAAACTTTCGCGATTTAAACACATATTTAAACATAATTATTAAACGGGTCTAACGCGAATTAATTTGTTTACCTTATTTACCGACGTTTCGACACAGGTTTCACTGAAACCTGACATGACCAGTGAAACCTGTGTCGAAACGTCGGTAAATAAGGTAAACAAATTAATTCGCGTTAGACCCGTTTAATAATTATGTTTAAATAAGTTTTCTAAATATTCTAAAAATATGCAATAACTTTAGTACTTTTAAAACTTTGTTTGTGCAGATTCACTTTAATTTTCAATTTTTTTCGAGCCTTCGACTACTTTTCAAATGACTCGAATCAGCTACTCTTTCTTACTATGAATTGTAGGTACGATTTTTTTTAAGCATTTATATTCAAAATATATACAGTACCTAAGTGTAACTTACCTTACCTACCTACCTACCTTAAATCTAAAATAGGTCCTTGAAGCATTGTACCTAGGATGCTGGCGGCATTTCCTCGTTGTATCGCAATGCTGATACGTTGTGCGAGGAAGCCACCAGCTCTACGGTATCAACCAGACGTTTCGCGATTTCTACGAAAAACTTGCGTGGGGTCCCATGGACCTAGAGTTTTTATGTTATTACATTATTTGGCTACTTATTTGATTAGTAAATTAATTAATTAATTACTTATTTAATTATCACATTTGTAATTACAAAACTGCCGTAAATTAAATTATCTGTATAAAGACAGTTAATTGCTAGTATAACTTATATTACGTACTTTACTTACGTCATTGCAACCATATGCAGAAACCCCGTGTGTTAGATACACTTTCTTTTTTCTAAGTGATCAATCATCTTTATCTTTGGCGAGATAAAGCCATACGCATTTAGCAGGTCGCATTTATAATGAGGAGATATAGGCTGATAAAAAGCGTATTATTGTCTAATAACGTCATACATATGAATCTTAGAAAAAAAAAGGAAAGTGGTAAAATTCACACCTCGATTTCTAGCTTCCTATCAGTAGATGTCGCTGAGCGTCCTTTTAAGGAGCATGTCCCATCACGAATACAGTGGAGAAATTCGTAGCCAACAGTGTGCTTACCATGAGTTGTATGTAGCCGTAATCGATAGCGACAGCGGCGTTCGGGGATAAGTCCGTCTCGCTTCTGCCAGAGTCCAGGAGTGAGACGGACATACTTTCGAGCGCCACAGTCACTATCGAATACACTTGGGTGCAACTCACGGTTAGCACACTGGTCGTAGGGCCCAGAGTTGCAAATTGGATACTCGCTCGAGGCCGCGAATTTTTCCAAACTTACTTTTTTTTAAAGATTTATGTATCGTTAGCAGGCGTTTCTGCTTAAAAAATAAAACAAAAATTAACGTCGTTTCTCAAAATCGAGCAAGATCCAGATTGACTTCTCACCGTCACTACCTACTCAATACTCAAGCTTACTTGTGAAGTGATACCGCGACATACTAAACTCTAATAGTTGTAACCAAAACATAAAACTGTAGGTACCGAGATGGCCACTATTCCTGAAATATGATGAACAGTCAGCTGCGGAGATAATGGACCTCCTGCTGACTTATGGCACCGATTTAAGGAATGTCAGTGCTTCGATTCGAAAGTATTTGCATCTTGCTCTTTCTCATTGGTGCGAGTTGCAAATACTTTCGAATCGACAATTCGATCCCGAATGTCAACTTATTCCAACTCGTGGTAGAGACTCTGCATACAAACTTTATATGTTAAACGTTTTGATGTTAAAGGTACCACATTGTCGGTTGTTGATAAGGTTGATTTCTAAGTGATTATTTATGACAGTAGAGCCTTGTCGATAACCGACAATGTGGTACCTTTAACCTGAAAACGCTAAATCCATCATTGCAACTGTCCGTACAGTTTCGCAATGAAAAGCATCTTTATTTACCTATATTTCTTTGCTTTTTCCAGATCCAATTCTACATGGTGCTCTTCCACTCCATCAGTGCTCTGGTTTGCGACTGTGGATACCCGAGGTAAGTAAAATAAAACATACAATTATACTTATATTTATCTACAGCTCTGTTAGATTCTTTACGGTTCCGGACCTCAAAAGGAAAAAAGCCTTACAGGATCACTTTGTTGTCCGTCCGTCCGTCTGTCTGTTTGTCAAGACCCTTTATCTCAGAAACGCTTAGAATTAGCAAGCTGATATTAACACCACATACACAGGTGTGCGGTCCCTTGAAGCTGCGAAACAACCAAACCTCTACGTCAACGCAATCAAGATACGGCCATTTATGTCGCATTTCTCAAACGCTTACAATTGCAATCAAAATGTATAGGGTACTTCCCGTAAAGGATGACTCACAGTAGTCCGTTCCGTTCCGATCCGATACGGGACGATCTGTCAGTTTCTATACAAAAAGTCACGTGACGTCCGAGGGCTCCGAGCTATCACGTGATAGTTTCTATAGAAACTGACAGATCGTCCCGTATCGGATCGGAACGGAACGGACTACTGTGAGTCATCATTTTACCAAAAATTACGAAATTTGGCAAAAGCTTGTGCAGGAAAAATCCGAAAAGCATATACGTCTTAACGCGATTCAGTTTAGGCTCAGTTGTATGGAAGCGACTTAATTTAGGTCGTCAACTGAATTGCGTTAAGACGTCATGGTAAGGCCTCATCTAGTCTAATATGGTCGGGTTATCTCCGTTGCTGTCACGTTCTAACGAGTTTGTAAGACCGAAATAAGGGAAATAGGTGATAAAATGGCAACTATACAAGCCCTTCTGAACGAGAACATTTCTGTCTCTTAAACAAGCTCAGAAAGCTAGACAATATTCCTGAATTTGCATTTATATATTGTATCTACTGTACCACTAACCAAACATCCTATTTCCGCAGGATCATCGCCTTCGGCCTCGTACTCCACTCCACTATCTTCATTGTCCTCTTCACCAACTTCTACATCCAGGCCTACAAGAAACGACCGGCCAGCAAGCCACCCACCAACAACAACACCATCACCAATGGGTACACCAAAAACGGCCATTTACCCAACGGGGAACAGAACGGTCACCTACCAAACGGCCAAGAACAGAACGGTCACTTACCGAACGGCCAAGATCAGAACGGTCACTCACCAAACGGTCAAGAATTGAACGGGAAAATCTCAAACGGGAACGGCCACATCAAAAATGGATGCCTCAGAGAAAAAGAAAAAGTGCAATAAGACTTTTACTGGCTCATGGTTGCGTTTTTATCGTTATTTCCATTTAAGGTTACCCGTGGCTTCTGTCAAAATGTGACAGTTTTATCCACAGCGATAAATGATAAAAACTCCACCATAATCGCCGCCGCTTTAGTTCCGTAAGGAGAATTTCGTGCCCTTGGCTTCGAAATGTCAACAGTCACGACATTTTGTATTAATTTTTCTTAATTTAACTGTATCAGGGCCCTTATTAAGCTCATGGTCGTACAATGAATTCCGAAAGAAAGGTCCAATGCCAAGATTATTATGCGTATGATGAAATCTCGTATCGACGTAGTCGCATACGATTTTTTATGAGAACGACTCATGGCCAGTGGCATGAATAATTTGGTTTATTTAGTTAAGTGTGACTTTTGAATGCCGTATTTACTTATGTGAATACTTGTGTCTTTCAAAGCTTTATATTTTTCAATTAAAAGTAGTTTTATTGTCTAAAATATGCGAATAAAATTCGCGGACTTTGATACGGGAAATTACGAGTATGACTAGTGGTTGGATGTGTACCGAAATCTCTCCTTATTTTACGTAACTTATAAAACTATGTACCATATTTTGTTATGGTTCCACTGTGAGCTATGGTTGGTAATATTTAAGGTGTAATATTGTAAATAAGTATGTACCTGGAACTAATGTACATATTTTCATAGTTCTTCATCGCTGCCTTCAATGTAGTGTTCTGTCTCAGAAGGATGTTTTATTGCATCGTGACTTTTTCCAATTTAAAGTTTTATCAAATATGTTTATAAACAAAATAAATTAATTTGTTAATGAAATCCCATCAATTCTACAAAAGTCTCGCATTTTTTCTGCCATACATATAATTTCTGGCATTTCGTTCGTTTTCCTGATTTCCATGAAAATGTGTAGGTAGTGACAAGGTCATAATTGCGACTGTGTATTTCATTTACAAATAATTTATAATTTAGAGTACTTACGTGGACCAAACAAAGCAACATATAAGTAGATTTGATGGAATTAAATTATGGGACTGGCTTATGACTAGACGAACTTCGAACTTCCATTCGTGATAACGTTTTTTGTAAGAATTAATGAGTATGTATAGAAAATTTTAAAGACTCTTTATTTTATATAAATGCGTTATACTGCTTTGCTGATATGTAGTCTTAAGCTTTATGGCTTTAACGGATTGTTATTCGCATTACATATAAATATTTAAATACTTAGATGGACTGAAACTTCAGGAAGTCTATGATGGTTGTTTTTTGTCGTTTATCGCGAATAACATTTTAGTAGCACAGCTCTATTGTATACTTAAACCTACAATCGAATTGTATAATTTGTATTGAGGAACGTGACACCGAGTTTTTTGTATAAGTAACTTACAGATAAAACAGACATTAAAATGGGTGGAATCGGGATATATCCATATAAGTATGGATATAATTTTTGTTTTACCGAACTACCTCAATAATCCGTCCAGTACTGATACCTATTATTAAAAATAAGCTCCGTCCATGGTTATGCTCAATTAATTAGTTAGGTGTAAAAATAATTATATTGTATATTTTTACGGTTAATATTAATAAAATCCTGATTAATTTAACAGAATCTTCACACAGTAAAATTAACCTACACTTTTTTCAACCCTTTACAATTGTAAAGCATATAAATCAAATCATAAATTATTTATGATAAATGTTTTGACTCATGTTTTAAGTAGTCACACTACGATATATGAATTAGACATCTTTTTTAATTTATAACTTGAAATAGTTCTCAACGCTTATCGCTAAAACTCGAAAAATCTGAACTTGTATCCCTCTCTATCTTACATATTTGAGCGAGAGAGACGCAGAATACGGAATTTCGATTTTTGATGTTCGCATTCTACCCTCAGAATGGAATTTCAGGTCTTATACTGGCCTTATAGTGTGTAATCCTGTTATTAAAATGCTTACAAGAAATTGCTCAATAAAAAAGGTGTAAGGGTTACAAAAAATCTTCCGCTTAAGTAGCTTAGCTATGTTTTAGGATAATAACTTCGCAATGTGATAATTTGGCTCTTGTTTATATTTATATACACACTGTAATATATCTTTTGTTGTCTCGAATGCCTTATTTTTCGTAGATTATATTGATTTACTTGTCCGTGTAAATACCTATATCTGTTACCGACTGAAAAATATAAGGACATATATTCCTATTCATAAGCATAATTATTTCTACGAAGTACCTTTTCTCTTGTAACTATACGTTACAGTTTCATGGGTCAAAGGCCCACTAGCGGAGTGCGGGAGATTTCATAAAAGCATGCGATAGAGCAACGCTTTCAATAATGCGGAATTTAAATGTCCCGCACTCCGCATACGGGCTTTATCGACCAATAAAACTGAGAGTGTATAGTTTTATTGTATATTGTATAGCTCCCAGTGGAAATTCGGGCATATTATTGTACCCGTTTTGGTACATTATTGGATACCAATGTTTTATACCAGTCAGTTTAGAGAAATTATATTTTATGATATAGGTGTTGTAATTATGTGATAATTTAAGTAGTATTTAAGCATACTGTGAAAAATAAGTGTATATCTTTTTTACCGTATTTTGGAAATAAAATAATCAAATTATACTTGTGTGTTACTACCTTAACATAACTATATGTAAGTAAATAAACCAAGAAAAATCGTGGAAACATCTTGAAATCATAGAGAAGACTAAGACGATCCGAGTGCTTGAATAAGTGATATTTTCGAATTGGAAAAAAAATTACACTGGGGATAAAGGATTCGTAATTTCAAATAAACCCCAAATAACTCCAGCATATTAAATAGATACTGAATATTTAAAACGGATTAAGTACGTACTCCGAGGACCGATGGAGAATTTATCGAATACTTATCGAATTTATGTCAAGCGATCTTGAACCAAAATCAGAACAACACGTTTTAAACAATATTTAAGGTTAAGAGTATAAATAGAGAAAGTTGGACGTACATAAGTAGTAATAACAGCAACATTGAGCTATCATGAACCGACATCCGTTAGTCCGTGTCAATACTGTCAATCAATAAAAAGAGGGTATTCGCAAAATCCATTCCATACTTTACTTTCTTAGACAGCCATCTACTTATTTAGCATCGGACATACCTACAGTTACTTATTTTCATGAAAGTAATTTAAACAAGTACGAAAGTCGACATATTATTATATTTTTGTCATCACTAGGGTATTTTTTTTTTTTCAATTTACTGGCTTTTAAATGTACGATGTTTCATTGATTTCGTTCGTGTACTGCAGGCGAGAGATATGTGTAAGTATGGTGTAATTCATTAAATTTGCGTGTATTTGTCAAAATATTCCTATGTTCCTACTGTAGGGTAAAACGTCTATAGGAATCTTAGGTGTATATATAATTTTTAAATAAATAAAAAAGGTTTAAATGTTTTAATTTGTTGCGCAAAAATATCTCTACATGGTTATACGAGCCGAGAACTAAGTCAACTATTTATTAAATAATTCATACAAGTATGCGCATTAAAATCCATCCATCCATTAAAATCATCATTATAAATTTTGTTTCTTTAAATAGTTTCAAAGTTAGGTACTTTCGGTACATATATGTGGCGTTTTCATGCTAAAGGTACCACATTGTCGGTTGTTGATAAGGTTGATTTCTAAGTGATTATTTATGACAGTAGAGCCTTATCGATAACCGACAATGCCACCATCGACAATGACATACCACCGCCACATATTTTGGTACAATTGGTATTAATACAACTCTACTCTTGAAATGGTCAAGTTCCGCCATCTAACGGATATTCTAAGAATTACCGCGCCTACTTGAGACTGTCCTACGCAGCGACAGCCATAGTTTCGAACCGAACGCAAAAGATGGCGCTGTCGGATATGATGTCAGAAAACCGCATTCGAGTTTTTTTTAATTAAATGGACTGGTTCTTATACATAAGTAAAATACTTTTAAAATAAATACTGAGAACTGCCAACTGTTTTACGGGATAACTAGGAAATTGTATTAAATTAATTCATTAAAAAAATACAGTTTTTCCGTTAGCTAAATATCGTTGCAAATTTTATATTTAAAATATGTTTCCGGGGTGAAAGATAATTAAATAAATCTTGTTACTAATTTACTATCGGTACCGACATTATGAAACTTATGAATCAAGAACGAAAGATGTGATTTTTTTTTGTACATTGGTGATAATTCGAACCCTAATTACTAAGCCACCGTCTGTTTCAAATATCAAATCAAATCAAATCAAAGTCTGTGAGTGAAAGTGTGTGAGTTTGTCTGTGAGTGGGCTGTATCTCCAGAACCGTAGGTACAATGTACATATAGTAATATCCTCTTACTCGCTACGCTGGTAACTCTTCCGAAGATCTGATCAACCTCAATGACGATGCCATCAAATGGCTAATGGGTCTGAAAATTAATTTGTGAATTGTATTCGACGTATAAATCTGCCATACGATTAAATAAATGTATAGTAATGAACCTAACTTCTTATTTTTGTGCTATGACAAGAATAGTACGTACCTACGGACGTACAATTATAAATTAATTAAAATAACTATTTCAGATATACAAAATAATATATAGGTACAGTAAGTTACCATGTTACCTACCTTACCTACCTAGATCTAAAATAGGCCCTTGAGCCATTGTACCTAGGATGCTGGCGGCAATTCCCCGTGGTATCGCAATGCTGATACGTTGTGCGAAGAAGCCACCAGCTCTTAAGTCGCCAGTTACATCAACCAGACGTTTCGCGATTTCTACAGCTGAATTATCAATTATAGAATAGTGGAGGACAAGAAAGTAACAAAAAATTATATTAAAATTATATATATATAAAAAAACACATTTATTTCAGGCAAATCAACCCATAATAGAACACAGAATAAAAACACAAATGAAATTATAAAACAGAACAAATTAATTAATAAACTAAGATTAAATTATTCCAAAAAATGTTAATATAAGATATAGCATAATTGAAATTGGGCCAAGCCTAACCTTCCCCATGGTTCTGGTTTTTTTTTTTTATACTACGACGGTGACAAACAAGCATACGGCCCGCCTGATGGTAAGCGGTCACCGTAGCCTATGGACGCCTGCAACTCCAGGGGTGTTACATGCGCGTTGCCGACCCTTTAAAAACTTTAACACTCCTTTTTTGAAGAACCCCATATTGTAGTCCTTTGGGAAAACAGTGGCAGGGAGCTCATTCCACAGCCGGAGCGTCCGCGGGAGGAAGTTCCTCATAAACCGCACGGTACGAGACCATTTAGGCTCCAGGGTATGCGGGTGAACACCCTGCCGACGGCGAGCGGTGCGGTGGTAGAATGCAGCCGTTGGCATCATATCAAGCAATTCCTCAGAGCACAATCCATTGTACAAGCGATAGAATACACATAAGGAGGCGAAGTCTCTCCTTAGACTTAAGGGTTCGATATCGCTCGTGAGTTTGGGATCGTTGACAATTCGGACAGCACGTCTTTGGATCGAGTCAAAGGGGCCCAGCTGGTATCCAGGTGCTCCCGCCCAAAGATGGCAGCAATACTCCATATGGGGCCTGACTTGGGACTTGTATAATAACAGTCTTTGCCCCGGAGAGAAGTATTGCTTAGCTCTATTGAGCACACCGAGCTTTTTGGATGCCAGCTTGGCCTTCCCTTCCAGGTAGCTACGGAATTGGACGTCACTGGAAATGTCAACACCCAGGATCCCAATACTCTCTGACATGGTAAGGACTGTGTCTTGGAATTGTGGGACCACAGTAAATGGGTTTTTTTTAGCGGTGAACGCGCAAACTTGTGTCTTAGTGGGGTTACTGGATGTCTCGGATTGGAATCCTGATAATGACGTGTACTTGTTTGGATCATGGATACTTACCTAAATATTAATTTGCTGAATTGTAGAGTTGACCTATTACTATATCGTCTTTCGTACACAGTGCAAGCTTTCAATTTAAGACTAAGTAGCTCGAAGATTAATCCCAAATATTTATGTTTTATTTTACTTCGCAAACATTAAATAAACACGTAATACATAAAACTCTCGGATAATAACAACCACTTTTAAAACTCACATTAATCAAAACCTTTACGAGTCTTTAGATTCTAATTAAACTTTATTCCTAAACCCATCAATAAAAAAAGTTAGTTAAATTTTTACAACACGATAACTGCGAGGGGCTATCCTTAATGATCGCTAACAAAATGTCAATAAACCTGATGTTTGGCCATTTTTTCCCCTTCCTAATTTGTGAACCCTAAAATCGCAGCCCTATTTAAAACCATTTATACTTGACCTCTCTTGGACCGCGGCGTAAATACACTTTTGAACGGAGTGAGAGATCTATGGTAACTGGGTGTCGGTAACCCTGCATTGAGCAGGGTACAGGGTTGGGACACGCATTAGTCTGTCACTTTCCGTCTGTGATTGTGAGAAAGAGAGCGGTGTAGAGCCGTTCATTCTTTTTAGCGTTCCGTTTTCCGCAAACGTCGGTTTAATTTTTGTGTTTGTTTCGGTTTTGATGGAGGGAAATGTTATGTTATAATTGGTTTATTTTATCATTTATTGATTTACGTGTACGTAGTTTACTTTAGATTAGAATAAAGTTAAAAAATAAATGTATAATGTTGCTAATCAACTCATAGCAGTTCTAGTAGCAAATTTTTAACATTAGCAATAGAATAAAAAAAATATTTATACAGTGGATTGAAATGATAACAGTAGCGATAAAAAATGTGATTCTCTCTATCTGTGTTTTATAATCGGATAATTAAACATGTTTTTGTGATCGAAGATAGATTAATTATATGACACTTATTACTAATTAAGCCCTCTTCTGACCAATGAACAGCTACATTTTCCGCAAATGCAACCATTAACTGCCTAGAAAATATTCTTAAAAACAACCTAAAAGCTTTCAAAAGTAACGAAATGATTCAATCAATAGCACCTTGCGTTCAACGGAACGCACCACCAGTCTGCCGGCCGGGTAACGAAACCCTCGCCGTCGCCGGGGTCGGCTCGCCAGTCGTCCGCGCGCCTCCGCCGCAACCCCACGTCGCGCCGCGACCCCACATTACACCCCCACACAAAACCACCAACAACAAAAAAACAGTGCTAACAGTGCCAGAAATGTGTTAAAACCACCAGTGTAAGTGAGCCTCGGATACCCAGCGCGTCAACCCCACGCGCTGCGCGCATAACATGAATATGAAACGTTTCGTACACCGATAAATCGGGTATAACATCGTCCTTTAATCGGTAATGTGTTGTCTGATAGTGTAATGTTTTCATGGGCCACCGTTTTGCCGCATCCGTTTCATGGGATATGCTAATCAGGAGTTTCTTTCAACCCGTACACAAAAACTCTGCACTGGAGACTGCAGTGCGATTTGTGTTGCAAATTTGGTCGCTGCTTTCCGGGAGTTGTTATGATTGTTTTGTTCGGAACGGTTGCTAATGCTGCATTTGCTTTATTAAAATCCATAATCATAATGTTGAAACTCAAATCATTATCAAAAGCTTCAAAAGCTCGATAAAGAAGCAGCTTTAATTCTGGGTTTCATTCAGCGCTACAGTTAAATCATAATACTATTTCGATGTCGAAAATTGTACTGCAGTAATTGTATTACCGGAGTTCATAATAGACCGAAGGGGCTAGGCACCAATTTCCTTTGTGAAGATGAGTCTGTTTGCTCTAATTTCCTGCTCTATTCCAGATATTAACCTGGCTGACTCTGCATTTTCCAATGGTTTATCGGCAATTTCTATTCTTGTTTGATTTTTTGCTATTGGAGAACAAATGTTTGGTCTAATATCTTTCTCATTTTGCTTTAGTGCTTGAATCAACTTAACTTTCTCAGTAGATTATTTTAAAGATTATTTATTTTTATTTTATTTATTATATTCAACAATTTTACGGCATAACAGTTCTACACCAAAGCACCGACAAGATGACACGATATCATTAATCATGTAATAGGTATCGTGCTTATATTTGTGATGAATTATATATCTTTTTCTCTGGTTTTAACAAGAGAATTCAGGAAATTTGGTATTCAATCAGAAGATTTATCTTTTGAAAAAGTGTCAGCCCGAAATAGTAATTCTTCGAAATAAGTCATGAAAATCTTTCAAAATAGGTATATTTTACGAAGTTGCTTCAGAAAACATTGTTCCAAATAATAGAGAATATGCCAAAAGCTAGAGAATAAAAGGCTTAATAAAACAATCTTGTAAGAAAAACCAATACGCCGAGAATAAAGGCATGTGAACTCAACAAAATAGAACAAGAGTTGAACAAAACTATCTCGTCCACGACTTATTTCTTGCGCGGAAGCTAACATTTCGACCGGTTTTGTCTCGCACTAGTTCACAAGGACTTAAGTATCGTTATTTTTTCATGAACATACGTCCTTTTCGAATGGATTAACCGGTTCTGTGCTTGGTGTAGCGTTCGTTGGCTTTGAAAGAATTAAAACTATTTGAATGTCTTTTGAATATTACATTCGATTGATTGATAACATCTTGACTGCAATTTAAAAGAACCAGTATTATCGGGATACTTGGAGTGCTTTTTACTTGTTATCTTGATTAATTTATGTTGTTCTTAGTGTTTTCTTGCACTAGGGCACTCTCTCAACTTGATTACAATATCGTCTAACTGGCGAGTTTCAATGGCTGTAGGTAACTTAAGTGAATTTCCAAGTATATAAGTTAGCTGTCGATGTCGCAGTGAAGTTATCTTCAACGTTTTCTTATATTTCAACGTTAAAAGTTAGGTTTATATACTTGATATAATCCCGGGTCTATCTGGGCTTCCGCATGAATTGTACCTAGTCAACTTTTATCCATTTCTTTATTCTTCAAAAGGCACATCTACACAGAGTACCTACCTCAAGTGCTTTGTTCTACTATACATTAAACTACCTTCTAATCCAAAGAAAGATAGATAGGTAACAAATAATGGATTCTGTATCGTTTCTTTGTTAAAACATATCACAGTCAATCGTTATTGCCCGATAATGAAGTTGCTTATGACTATTTTCTCTTTGTATCATATTATGGTATGAACTCTCCATCATGCTCATGCATGTCTCGACATGAACTTATCCGTTATTTATCTCAACATCTAAAAACATAGCAAATGCCTTATAACTACTTAAGAAAGCAGCAACAAAAGCAAAATGTTCACGTGCATCATCATTCATGATTAATGTAATGATTTAATCCTTATCCTTATCCAACTGCATCACAACTTTCCCCTCATTATGCACGTATAAGCTTTATGACTCTATTTCACAATTACAACTCCCCAATTATTCCTATTTATCCTCATCTCAGTTATTATGCTCCATCCTTATGCGTTTAAACCTCACCGCAATTTAGGGTAATGAGCTCGAAGATTTCATTCGTGAAATTATGTACTCTTCGTGTTCTTTTTTAGTTTTTCAGCACCTGCTTTCGCCACTTTGTCTGTTGCCAGTTTCGTAATGGGATTAGTTGAAATCGGGTACGCAGTGATTTTTCGTGGAATATTGTGTTTTCTTTTTTGCTCTTACTTATTTTTCTGGTTGATTCACAATAGATTTTTCCGGATTATTAGACACAGTGTTCAGTCACATCAGAAGTTATATGCGTAAATGGCAGTACTGTTGGCCAAATAAATTAATTGCTAGTATAAAATTATTCTTTATCAGTTTTATCATATACGCTATCATCTCATATATAGTTAACTTAGCGCTGCGTGCGCTAGCTAACCCGGCTTTAACTGTCAAATTCCATATGAAATAATTGAAATAAGTGCTTAAGGGATGACTCACACTAGAACGGGACGGGACGGGGCGGGACGGGATGATGTCAGTTTCTATAGAAAACGTCACATGACACCCGAGGGCTCCTGGCAATCACGTGATTCTTTCTATAAAAAATAACAAATCGTCCCGCCCCGCCCCGTCCCGTCCCATCTTTAACTCCGGGCATTAGCCCAAGTTAAGCATTAGTGCAAGTGATCTATCTAGATCAAAGCTATAGTGAACAACATATTTTTGAAAGGATATATACATAAATGAATTAAGAATTTTATATTTGATCGGTCACCATAGTCACCCCATTTAACTTCCATTACAATATCGTAAAATTCAATTTCTCAGCCATTGGATCCATTTTAAAAGATCATCCACAGGGACCCTAAACAGGTGTGTATTCAAGCGCAAAAGTGGCCTACGCGTAGTTTGTGACAGACAACTGACAGCTAATAGTTTCACAAACATACCATACAGGCCAGTTACACAATAATCACCCTTCAGTCATTAAAATAAGGTTTGCAGGAGTAGTACAAATAAAGTTGGTGCCATGTAATGGGGGCACGTGTCAAGCAAAGACGTAAAAGTATTGCTGGACGAAACGGAGCGTGTAAACATGTCACATTCGTTGATTTGTGACGCTTGGCTGTGACGTATCGGTCCCCCCGATGAGGATGGAATATCGGGAACAATGATCTTAATTACGCAAGTTGACCCTTTTACATATCATTGACTTCCAGTGTTTCAGAGAACCATTTTTGGGAAAGTACAAATCAACGTTTGCACTAAAAAAAATTGAAAAATTTACATTGGAATAATTAGGAGAGAAATTGTGTTCGCGGTAGGTTAGTTGGCAGAGCGGTGGGCTGGTATCCCAGAGTTGCGGGTTCGAGTCACGCCCGAAAAAGCCACGCAAACAAAAAAGAAAAAGAATCTCAAAATAATTGCATGTGTAGCTCGAAATACCAATAGAAAATATTTAAAAAGCTTTACTAGCAATAACAATAAAGCAGACGGCGTTGTCCATTTAGAAAAGGCCCGGACTAAACAAACACAAACAGACGGCTAAACAACCATATATATTGCGGTTGTGTGTACAATGGGTCTGTTAACAAAAGCTTAGAGACGAAAGGGTTGATATTGATATTAGTTACTATTGCAAATAGTATGCGGAGTTTAATCCCAGTTATATTTACAAATGATTATCAAACGGATCTAGTATTAGCTTACGACTACCCACAGACTGAGTGATCAAGGCATTTCAGGTTCTTAGCTGTGCTCAGGGGCCTTACCATAACGTCTCAACGCGATTCAGTTGACGACCTAAACTGAGACGCTTCCATACAACTAAGCCTAAACTGAACATAAACTGATGAGCATATAAGACGTCATGGTAAGGTCCCAGTTGTATTAGCTGCGACTCTGTTTAGCTCCTAAACTGAATCGCGTTAAGATAACTATTTCAAAATAGCGTTATGCATGGAAAAAGAGGAAACAACAAAACATATTCTTTCAACAAACAAAACATAGTCCGCCATTTGTACTTTCTTGTATTGTGCAATAAAGGTTAAATAAATAAATAAAATAAATATTCTCCTAAACTGTAATATACATGAGCAGGTATTTAGGGACTCCAAAGACACTAAAGGAGGCAGTTAGCAACCTGAAACCGATGCAAGGTTTCCATGGAGGAGCTAAAGGGTCGTTTATAAGGCAGGTAGAGATAGGGCTACCTCGTTATCATGCAAAACAAGAACAATGGATGTCGAGTTCCGGAAAAGCTCGGCAAAACTAAATAACTAAATATATCTCCACTATATTTACAAATAATTAATTAGTGCTGGTAGCCTAGTGTCGCTTGCGAACGGGAGGTCGTAAGTTCCAAACCAATGACCTACTTTTGCAGTATTGTACGAAATATAATTTCATATGGAAATATCTAAACAAACTCGCCTGGAATGTAAGGTAAAGTTCAACAGGGACAGAGGCGGGACTCCGGGGGACTAGGGACTCAAAGTACACTAAAAATGGCACTTAGTAATTCATTTGATACGTAGAATTTTTGTTTTGCGTGAAAGGATCGTGTATGTGTGGAATAAGAAGAATTTTTCTTGGGTATTTGTGTTTTATTTTCTATACATTACCTACTGAAACCGGGCATTCTTGGCTCGCGTCATACAAAAATCACATTCTTTTGTAGGTACAGACGGATAGACAACTTTGGCAAAAATTAGTGTCTAAATTCTTGAGATTCAGCAGCTCTCTTTGAGCGATACCTTTCCAGGGAAGAAAGCTTCAAAGATGATTTTGTTTTCTTTTTAATATATGCTGCAATAACATATTCTTCGGTTCCCTAAATAAAATGTTGACAACACATAGCTCTTTCGATGTGCTTATTTACTTACAAGGGCGACGATGATTGCTTTCCATCTAGAAAGTCAGCTCGAATTGCTAAGTCTAGTTCTAATTCAAACTCGCAAAGTAAAGATTGCGAAGAAGCTGATCTAGTAATGCCTCAAGACTTCCTACACACTGATCACACTGTTAAAAGCATTTCCGAGGATCATAAAATGCGGTTGAGCCTGTACAAACGGCTAAGGCTTGCAATATATACCGGTGGAATATTCACGGAGATTTACCACTTGGTACATTACTGCCGGCCTCAAACTGGGAATTTAGGGATAGTGAATAACAATATTGTGATTGTCCCATAATATTTATTTATTTATAGATTTTGATAGGACTGACTGTAAAAGGGTAAACGTCATAATTTCACATAAGTTTGCGTTTAGAATAACACTTTAAAGATTGACAGTTCATTGGCTTGGAACAGATAACGTGATTAGACTATAGTTTTTGCACTCTGATAGTGATGTTTTATGGATGATATTTTGAGTACATACTCCAGAAATGCTACGGATGCTTCTAGCTGCTAAAATATTTAATTACTTAAGCCGACATGAATCTGAATAACAGGAGTAACAGGTTTTTTTAACGTAAAGAAAAATAGACAGGCACAGGTAAACATTTTGGAACCGTTTTTAATATTTTGTACTTACCTAAAATGTATACGTACTTACTAGTAGCGGTGCTTTTAAAATATGTAAATAGTCTTACTAAACAACTGAACATCTGTTTTCAAAATATATACAGTAAGTGTAACTTACCTAGCTACCTACCTCTACCTACCTTAAATCTAAAATAGGTCCTTAAGGCATTGTACCTAGGATGCTGGCGGCATTTCCTCGTTGTATCGCAATGCTGATACGTTGTGCGAGGAAGCCACCAGCTCTTCGGTCACCAGTAACATCAACCAGACGTTTCGCGATTTCTTCGAAAAACTTGCGTGAACAGTCTGGATTGTCTGGAACGACTTAATTTAGTAAGACATTTCAGAGAAGTCTTGCGCAGTATTGAATATCAAAATAGATGAAAACTTAGCTTGGTCTGACTCTAATTAAGCCAAGCAAATTTATTGACATTAAACATCTTAGAAGATGATGACATCTTAACCCTGTGAAAACGGGTGCTGTAAA
Organism: Lathronympha strigana; assembly: GCA_949128165.1. Taxonomy (NCBI): domain Eukaryota; kingdom Metazoa; phylum Arthropoda; class Insecta; order Lepidoptera; family Tortricidae; genus Lathronympha; species Lathronympha strigana. The sequence goes on along the minus strand of OX421907.1, from coordinate 3,254,969 downwards.
GGGCTCTAAACGTAAGGTCATGGTGTTAATAAACGTGATAAATCGGTTCTAAAGTGTTTTATTTTAATGAATAACAATGGTGGAAACAGATGACAATAATATTAGAAAGAAAATTTCCCAAGCTTTCCTTTTTCTCTACTAGATAGCGAATTTAAAAAAAAACCTGTACCTAAGTATCCCTACACGTGTAAAGCACGAATCAAATAATTTATTATTTGTACCTAATAAACTTTTTTTTGTTTTTGTTGTACTTTCGTAAACTTTTTGGGATTATCTTTACAAAATAAAATAAAAATCTACATGTGCTCAAGGGCATATTTTATTTATAGTTAATAAGGTATTAATATTTTTATGTTTTATTGACACACCGCTCACGGCACGGCCCGGTCTACCGGAGTCTTGTGCGATGCTCGGACCGAGACGGTCGCTTTCTTGGGCCCATATTTCGCTCCTTAATTTTTTACAAAACCCATCAGAAACAATAGTGCGAGTAACACCAGATGTGCCGACTGGCCGCCCGGCCGGCCGACCGACTTGTCTATAGCAATTTAATTTAATTTAGCAAGCAAGCTAATAGCAATTTAAATGGTGTGCAGTGTTGTGTGTATATATAGTACGACTAGTGTGTTTGCTGAAACTGACCCGTTAGATAGCGATGCTGAAACCCCGGTGAGACTGTTCCTTTTCGCATGTAAATTAATAGGTGTAAAATTTAAGATGCCTACAGATGATTACAAATGTAAGGGCCGCCGCCAGGTCTAGCATGACCTAACTAGAAGCACGTGTACAGTCAACCAATTGGAACCCTGGGCCGCTGTAGGACTATGTCATGGTGACGCTATAAATCAGATTGTAAGAAATCTATTACTGCCTGTCATTTTGACAGGGTTCTGGAATGGCCTGGGGTTCCTATTGGTTGACTGTACCTAAAGGCCGTACAGACCTAAGTCCGTAAAATCAAAGATCTCAAATTGAATTTACACGGAGGACGCGCTGCACAAGCGCAGGTATGGGCACACACCTCAACATGTTAGGTTCGCCCCTTACACTAAATTATATTACTTACTGAAAGGCAACTGATCGCAATTCCCACATCTGAATTGGCAGCCCAAGTTACGTACCAACGTACGCGTGAAATAACACCATAAAAGTAGCATAGGTACTCATACAGAAATTACCTAAACATACTTCATTCTTATCGACTACCTCTAAATGAACGCGCGTGGCCAACACTTCTCGAAGATTTCACCCCGGCGAGATAAGAACATTTCGGATCTTATTTCCGTCTGCAAACAATTAAATGCGGTCTTGCCCATAGGAGGAAGCCTTTTTACTTCACCGTTGCAAGTGATGCAACTATAAACAAAGACAAAGGCCTAGCGGACACTGGAAATCCATCTGGCAATCGTAAGATACCGCAATGAAATATGATGCAATCCTGGATACCCGCTTGGCCTGGGGCCTGTTGTTATGTGACCCGTGGTCAACAAAAAGAAAAACTGAATAAAAACGGGAAAGCTGTCCGGTGCTTTGCATTACATACCTGCATTACCTAAATAGTGACAAACTCGGCTCTTGAGCATGTTACATACGTATATAGCTGACCAACACTAGCATTGACGATGCTCCTAAATAGCCGGTACCTATAGTATGTAGATCATCGAACTATAGTGTACACTAGGTATACCTACTTAAGGCAAAAGGATCCTATATCAATGAAATGTACCTTCAAAATACCACCACCAGTCAAATTAATTAAGTTGTAGTGTTTTTTTTTTATAATACGTGTTTGTGATTGTTCTTTGTGCTCTGTGTTTTGATTCAGGGATTATGAGTGCAATGGTGATTTACATGTTAGATTTTTAATTTTTTTTTACCGTGTGTACATTCTAAAAGAACGCAGCGGAATTTCTTACAAGAAAAGGAAACTAAATCAAGACAGTTAAAGGAAAACTCGGCAATATCAAATTCAACACAAAGGAAATACATTTTTGCCAGCGACGAATAATACCTAACAGCAGCATAAGGAAACAACCAAATTGCAATCTAAACCTACAACTACTTTATACCAGCAGGTATGACTACCCAGTTGAGAATATTGTTTTTTTGTATAGGGGCCGGAATACAGCCCTCGACCAGATGTGTAACAAAGTTTGGAAGCTACTAAAGACTACAAAAAAGCCTTTGTTTGCCTGTGCCTTTGCCTTTTGTGCGAGAATAGGTACAAATTACTTTATTGAGTCTACGAGAAACAAAACCTGATGCAAAGAAGCCAATAAATAGTACCTGTAGCTAATATAAATTGTACAACTAAAGTTTTACTGATGCACCGCCTCAGAAAACACCACGGACTTGGCGCCTTATACTGGAAAAACGGAGGATTAGATTTGCCTTTTTTTTGTGCATAGTTAATTTGTAAACATCTGTGTCGTGCTTAGCTGTGCATTGTTTTAGTTGAATTAATTTCGAGAGTTGTGTTATGGTGATATTACACACATGATCGATGTGAAGTCGTTTAGAAGTACACTTTGGTTACTTTTAGCGTTTTTTAAATTATTATTATTTAATAAGGGAAGTTACGTAAGTGCATTGAAGCAAAGAAACGGAGAAAAGAAGAGCCGAAGCTTAATACCCATACTAGAATATCAATTGGTATAACCGTGAAAGAAGAACGCAGTATCCATGGCAAAACCGAGCTTTAATAACATTACAAGGCAAAGACAGCGGCATATATTCACGATCACGAGATCAGTCTACCTAGCGGAAGAGTAAAGAATCTGGGGGAGGGGAGACCATGCAGTCACACACCTTATATTTATTATACACCAAGTATAGTATCTATATTCCTCATGCTGGCTTCACGATGCTATGTATTCGGGTCGGCTCTAACCTCCTGTCTCTCCTAAACTCCCCGACTGCACACCTACACTCCTGTCCTATCTACTTGGTGCTCCGGTGTCTCGGGCAGGTTGCTAGTGCCTGCGGTGGGGCGGCGGAAGCTGATGAGGCTTATAAGGCATGAGGGCTCGCATATCCAGTTTGATTTAGCATTTAAGGTGTGGTCGGTGCGGCGTGATTCTGACATACTCCGCCGATTTTACCGATCATGCTAAATCAGAGGATCATACGAACCCCTAAAGTTATTATTACCCTCAACACCTCTTTCCTCTCGTAGTCACTGCTTCCGAGTCCTTGCTGCAGAACTGCTGGCTGGAGTTACCACAAGAATCAGAAATCAGAATCAGAATCAGAAACCGCTCACGGCACGGCCCGGTCTACCGTATCATCCTTTATATCGGTGACCTGAGTTCAATGATAAACTCGCTCTCTCTCGGCAAGCGTTCTGAGCGGCACTCAGCACTCAGCACGCCCAACCCCGAGACAATTTAGAAAAGTTAATTTCCTAGTTGGGCCTATACCCAAGTGGGGATTGAATGGGTAATGAGCCTCTGAGACTATTTATAAATCTGTCGGCTCTTCGTCTACATTGCACATTCCCTAATCAGAGGAAGTATGTGCCAGGGTAACGCCAAAAGTTTTTGGAATAAAAAAATACATTTAGGTTTTATCGTATAAGTTTTTAATGGAAAATAATAAACCGCCACACAGAAATACTAAAAATACGAATATAATACTAACTACTGTGTCAATACTGGTTTTAAGTAAATGAGCATCCGCAGTTAGTACGTTTAGTATTTCTTAGGTTAGGTTAGTATTTTTTTGGACATTTTAATTTGATTTCGAAAATTTATGTAGGAAGATTTTTTATACGTATAATGGACCTAATCTAAAAAGTACAACGTCAATTCTTTAGTCTTTAGGAAGGGATTGGGTCCTCCATTGGTTTTGTATGGGAACTACCATATGCAAAATCAAGGATAACGTGTGTATCTTGTATGAATCTCTTGATACACAATTGAATGCTGCGGAGTATCGTTTGTGTCTATCCTTCACACACAACTTTTAACAAAGGTTTGGTAAATTCCATAAATAAGGGGTTTTGCGGTCTCATAATGATTGACGCAGTACAAACTTAGGAATGAGTGTTTAATTTTGCCACATATTTAGTTATTTTCGTTACGCAGAAGTAGGGCCGTTAGTTCACACGCAAGCAATTTGGAAATAAGTTCGGAAATCGCTCCTGGGGCGAAATTGGTCGCCCGATCAATCACGGCGGACGTCCAACTAAATAAACCTAAACCTGTTTACAGTTTGTTAAAGGTATATTATTTACGTAAGAGCTGGTTATATCTACAAATACATAATACTCCATACGTATTAAAACAGTCTTGGTGCGTGCGCGTATGTTTATTTTAAGGTTTAGTAAGTACAGTTTAGTTTTCTGTCAACAATGTGATGACGAGTGCTGAAGGACTTGAAACGCTGGGATATAGTTAATATATGCTATTTCATCCGTGATTTCTTTCATCAGTTTAGTTTTTTATGGCCGCTTTGGGAACTAATTTCAATATTTGGCACGTTAACAAAATGTTTACTTAAAATGGGTTGCAAGCAAATTTTTAAAGCGTTACCTTTGAAAGCGAAATGTCAAAGACGTTTTATGAAGGCGTATACCGCCTTCTAGGCCATTATTTTAGCTTCTCGCAAAGGCTTTCAGGTTATAAAAGAAGTGCTAAGTCCGAGGTCATTCTCAGCTACCGTACAAAGATATATAATTAGCCGTGCTGCCATCTATTGTGGACGTCGAAAAATATTGTTTGTACATGCGATCGTTAGGTTTAAATTAATGGATGTTCCAAGGATGGCCATTGTTAAAAAAGGTAAGTATTAGTAAAGTGCTGGTTTTTTTATATGACCCATGTATAAAAATACTTCTTGAGGGGTATTTACTAGATTAATATTAATGAAAGAACATGTTAATATGTATAACTTGTTTACTCAAATCAACGCCATGCACGTAAATAAACAAAATGTTCTACAAAAAGCAGTTCTAGTGAATAACACGTACCTAATTCATTTAATCATTTAGGGTTTTTTGAAGAACTGTGACACCACTTGAAATATTGTGAAATACTTTAAATAAAGTTACGGCAACTAATGTTCACTTAAAAGAACACTTTAAAATGGATTATATCGCGTGTATTAACTATATCCCAACGTTTCAAGTCCTCTACAGTGTGCTTACCACGAGTTCGCAATCTACTTAAAAAAAAAAAAATTTTAAAATTTAAACTGTTTATTTCAATAAGAATTAAAACAAAAAATTTCCATATAACCTAGACCTTAATCTTAATATTAAAGATTATTTTGTGTGGCCTCGGTTACAAAGCTGAGTTGCTCACACTTATGAACTATATGAACTATATGAACTATATGTACTGTAGAAATGTATAGTCGTCTACGTTAACGCACTGTCAGTGCATCTTGCTCGTACTTTTGGGTAGAACCCATATGCGACTGTAGATAACGTGTCGAAATGTATGCTTCGAAATCGATAGCAAGTCATGGTAGTCACAACACTCGTCCTCACAAGGTAAAGTAAAATACATATACATTTAATATTACCTCAAATTTTAACCAGACGTAGACATTAGTGATGTGAGTCAATATTGCAATAAAAACTTAAATTTTAACGATTTTTCCTTATAAAATAATTAAGCACGCAATGTATCGCCACATTATTTTACTAACGTGACGTCACAACCGTCACACCTGATAACTTTTGACTACTGTTAAATAAGTGTGACATTGCTTGTCGATAAATTTTCAAAAATTAAGTACTAAAACTAGTAGGGACTAAATCCTGCCTTTGGTTACGGTTTGAGGTAATATTAAAAATACAGGCTGTATTTAGATTAGGCGGGTACTATGCATCTTTGCAATCAATTAGTTTAATAGTTAATACAGCATCTTCTGTTACCGCGATTGTTATTCATTGAAATTAAACACTTTCGAGTGGATTAATCACGTTTATTAACACCATGAACATCTCAGTCATCATCTTAACCCTATGAAAACGAGTGCTGTAAAGGGCTCGAAACGTAGGATCATGGTGTTAAGAAACGCGATTAATCCATTCTAAAGTGTTTAATTTCAGTTAAAACATCGTTTTAGAACTTTCAATTTGCGTCACCTATGTGCTAGCAACACAAAAATTCTATTCGCAAAATGTCGGCACACCGTCCTCGTAATGGAGTGATGGATGCGCAGGTTGTCTCGTCTGTCGCGTGTCGGATGAATTAAAAACGGACAGATATGCTCCCAGTAATCTACTTGTCCGTCTGTCCATGGTAGATTTATTGTTCTACTAATATTGTGGATGCGAAAGTTCAGATATTTGGATTTTTAATGAAATATCCATCACTTGATAACGAGAACGGTGTGCCGAAATTTTCCAAATACCTGTTGTTGGTAACTCGAAAAATGGGTTAAGATGACCCCAAATTTTAAAATTAAACACGTTTCATTTTTGTATGAGATAATTATTAGCTAACCCGTACTTTAAATTAATTAGTTATTTAATGCATGTAATTATGGGTGTGTTCATTTTAACACTTTTGATCATCCCAAAACTTTAAGACTCACCTTCGCAGTGCGTCACAGTAATTTCGTTACAAGTGAATTATAGTGTGATTTCAAAAATAAAAGGCAAAAACAATTGAACTCTACTGTCTGTTGTTTTTCGTTATGAGACCTCTGATTTTGTAAATCTAAATAATTAAATACATTGGCAGTTTTAACGCTAAATTTGAACATATATTCATAATAATAAAATAACAAAATATCGATAACATTAAAACGTAATCTTGGTTTTAATATTGTCGTCATTTACTGCAATTATTATTTATTGAATTAAACTCGATTTTGTTTTAAAATGTTTCATTTCAACTTAATCTTGGTTGTTTTCAGAAATATTTTAAATATAATGAAATTAATAATGATTCGGGGGCACACAGCTTGACCGAGTTCCAAACTAAGCAAAGCTCGTACTATGGGTACTAGTAGGGTGTGCAATCTCGGTATTCCGAGATCTCGAAATACCGAGTTCTTGCACTAATTTCGCAAGATTAATCTTGCACCCTAAACCGTGCGCGATCTCGCAAGATTGCACAGCAACACATTCCATGACCATTCGTGAGCGCTCTGTTTTCTTCGAAGTTTCTTCCAAAATAATCAATATTTTTTTAAATAAATGTTCAATTTATTTTATATGCATATTCTTTCAATATTTTAACCATAGAACATAGAACAATACTATACAATTGCAAAGCACGAATCAAATCATTTATTATTTTTTTTAATTTTTAGATTCATGTTTTTGTGTTTTTTAAGCACTCACACTGCTATATATAAATTATAAATTGAAAGAGGTCACATATGCTACAGATAAAAGTGACCAAGGCCCCCGGTGAGCAGAGCTGGAATCGAACCAGCAACTCCAGCTTTCGCGGTAGAGCAGAGCAGGAGGTTGCTGATTCGATTCCAGCTCTGTTCACCGGGGGCCTTGGTCACTTTTTTCTGTAGTATATGTCATCTCTTTCAATTTATAATCATAGAACAATACCTTTAAAAGAATTCTAATAATAACGTAAATATTTCGTTAATTCGCAAGATCTCGCAAAATACCGAGATCTTGCAAGATTAGGCCTGTTGAATCTTGCAAATACCGAGATTGATAAATATGCTGCAAGATTGCACTCCCTAGGTACTAGGTGACGATATACATACTTATATAGATAAATACATAGAAAACTTCTATAACTCAGTAACAAATATCCGTGATAAACACACAAGTGCCCTTACCAGGCGGGTTAGCATGGTTGCCATTTTATCGCTTATCACGCTATGCGTCACTTTCGCACATACATACTTGTTAGAAAGTGACAGCAACGTCGGTAAACGATAAAAACCCGACCATCATAGACTAGCAGGATTCGAACCCGGCTCACTAGTGTCACTAACGACTAGGCTAAAGAGGCCGTTCAATTTTATATTTTACTATCAGTACCATTTGGAAAACAGAACATAGCACGAAACTACACAATTCATTTTAGACAAACTGGTTTCAGATCTGTGCTATTATTGACCTACGCCGAAATTCAAATTAATTATTGTTGGCTGTAGCATTATGTCAGGCAGCAGTTTCATTCATTTCACAATATTACTCTCGTGCCCGGAACATATTATGTCATGTTTAAAACGTCACGTTAATTTGTACGAATTTCCACAGTTCCACTGCCTATTGGCCAGAATTATTTTTACTAGAACAGCAACATGTGAGCGCGGTTGTTTTATGCGATAAACGCTACGTTACACGCAATGCGTTAGACGCAGATCATTTCAAATCAGGTAATATAATTACAGGCCATTGTTTTACGCGGTTAACGCAGCAGGTGAAACATACGGGGCAAACGCATTCCGTTAATCGCATGCGTCTAAACACTGCGATTGCCGCACAAAACAACCGCGCGCTATAAATCTAAAATCAGAAAGCATATTCCCCTGCATTTCTTAGAGGAGAAGCGCCTAAAGCGATCATAGAGCCTAAAACGACCACCATTAAGAGGCTGACAACAGCTAAATCATCGCGCGCTGTCTATTTGTATCAGATTAAACGAGATCGCACTATCACCGGCCTGGTTTTAGGAAATTGCATACACCTATATTTCTGTACTTATTCATTACAATTCAATCTTCATGTATTTTAATAATTTATCTCTATACTATCCTAAAATATATCTAAAGCAAACATTACATTTATTTTCCTAGGGGACGAAAGTGCAAAAAGTAATAAATAATTCGAAAATCAGCCCCACATGGGGTGACGGTATACGAAATATAGAAAATATTTAAGGATGAAAAATTATCGCTTAAGCTTGTCATTTATATTGCACCTACTTTGAATATTAAATCAAAAGTTAAATCATTATATGTAATGGTTAATGAAGTGCCACGGGTGTAATAGACACAGAGAGTCGGTTTCGCTATTTCTAAGCAAAGTTGCGGGCGGAAGCTACAGGAACATACTTATACATATAAATGTTATAAATTGAAAGAGATGTCAAATACTACAGAAAACGTGACCAAGATCCCCGGTGAGCAGGGCTGGGACCACCTGCTTTCGCGGCAGACGCCCTAACCACTGGGCTACCGGATTACGGCAACCAGAGTCCGAAATTTCCTAAGTATATGCAATCCTTTCTTATTTTAAACGTTTAAGGTGCATTCCGCCCATCCTACAGCTAAATAAATGTAAATAAATAATTAAATAATTTGTTTTTTTCATGCTTTACAATTGTACATATAAATATATTTAATTTTAACTCAGCGGGCGGCTCGCTAGCCCCGTTGATTATTTTGTATTGGGACCGTGGGCGACGAGAGCCCCTGTATGTTAAAGTCATTATTAACAAGATGCGGCCCGCTTCAATTTGTGCTAAACTAACTACTATGCTGCTACTTGGCTGCTAAAAGGTTGCCGAAACTTTTTAATTTACGTTTCGTGATTTTTTACCAAGATAGAAAGGAGATTGCTATTACTCAAGTTTTCGTTCTATTCTGTATGTATTTAAGTTTATCTAGCGCTAATTATTTTGAAATTCGTTCACTTCATGATACAGTTTTTTAAATGGTCTTAAAATAAACTGTTGTCTCGCAATGAAACAGTTTACAATGAAACAGGTATTTTATATGAAAAAAAAAATGATGCAAGAAAGTGTATGATCATATCAAGCATGGAGGTGCGTAGGATCCTCCTGCGTCTACCTAGTTGGCAATCTTGCCCGAAAAGTAAAGGGAGTAAATTTCTTGCAGCACGCAGAACGTGCTCACCCGATTCTCGATTTTCAATGAAACTCAAGTTGAATGCTATGAAACAGCTTTTGTATATTTCAGCAATAGCCTAAATATTTTAGTATGTCAGAAACCTTTCTAAATAAACCAAGTAAATACTACCATTGTTGTCTCCTTTCCTTTCTTATTAACTAATGGAAGAATATATATAATGCCACTATTATATAACATTGTTTCAATGTTGAATAACCCTGTTTCAGGGTAGATTGTAATTATTTCATCTGTTTCACTGTAAAAATTCAGGTGTTTCATTGAAAACATGCACAAGGGCACAATGGAACAAAACTCATTTTATGGAAAAATGCATATAAAACACTAATTTTTAATTTGAAGTCGGAAACAAGAATGCTATATAACTTCCAACTAAATTGTTTATCTTCGTTCGAAAAATCCCACTTATAACTTTAAAAACACCAGAGATAGAAAGATTTGAACTTTTAGTGTTTCATTGATGAACAACTTACCCTACCTAGTTGTTATTAGCATTGAGATCTAGACGTCTGAACAATAACAACCTGGCCACTGTGGCCTATTATTTGAGGTCAGATTTGGCTCTTTGGATTTGGATTTGGATTTTAATAAATTCACAATTAAGTTTTCAGAAAAGTGGTGTCAAAGCAGAGGGACACTGCTACTTATAAATATATTTAACACCAATACAGCACCAGGTACTTAAAAGCGAAATAATAAATCTCAACTTCTGTATCTTTTGCTGCTTTTGTCCCGTTCGAAGAACATTAGTTACCGACTGCGGAATGTAAGGAGGTTCACGAGTTCCTTTTGTTGCGTGTTAAATTAAGCAGATGTAACTTGTGGTTTTTTGTTCATCTTGCATTGACAGTGGGTTGAATTGTCTGGTTCACAATGTAGTCTTGTTACTCTGTTTAAAAAACCACAGATTGTAGCTTCCAACTGTATTTGTACAAGTTTTTAGTTTTGTTTATGGTTTACTTTCGTTCCACTCATGTTATACTCCATAACACCAAGTAAAATACCGAAGAGCTGGAGGCTTCCTCGCACAACGTATCAGCATTGCAATACAAGTACAACGAGGAAATGCCGCGAGCTTCCTAGTATGCTAAATGCTTACCATGAGTTGCATTCGATTGCGACTGCGGCATTGCGGTATGTCCGTCTCGCTCCTGCCAGATTAGTAGGATTATTAGTAGATTAGTAGGTAGGAGCAAGACGGACATACTTTGAATGCTGCAGTCGCAATCGAAAACAACTCATGGTACGCACATAGGCACCTACAATGCCTCAAAGTCATATTTTAAATTTAGGATTTAGGTATCTTGTAACTTACTGTATAATCTATATTAATAAAAGAAAGTTGTGTTAGTTCAGGCGTCTTTAACTCGAGAACGGCTGGACCGATTTAGACGATTTTTGGTTTGTTGTGATCGTCTTGGCCACGAATAGCATAATATGCATAAAAAAGGGAAAAGATTCACAAAAAAAACCGAAATCGCGATTTACAAATTACGTTTTGAATAGTCAGCCATTGACGCCATTGTTCAATGCGGCCAACATTAAAAAAAAATGACATTTACGTATTGAATAGTCAGGGCCTATACCACGAAAATCTAACGATTGCGGATTTGTATCTCCATCTCTGTCACACTTGCATATTGGTGAGACAAAGAGGTTTTCCCGTCAATGCTAATTTTCGATGTTCGTGGTAGGCATGCAGGGCCTATACCACAAAAATCAAACGATTGCGGATTAGTACCTCCATCTCTATCACACTTGCATATTGGAGTGACAAAGACGTTTTCCCGTTAATGGCAATTTTCGATGTTCGTGGTAGGCATGCAGCCATTGTTCAATATTGACATGTTAATAAAAGAAAGTTGTGTTAGTTCAGGCGTCTTTAACTCGAGAACGGCTGGACCGATTTAGACGATTTTTGGTTTGTTGTGATCGTCTTGGCCACGAATAGCATAATATGCATAAAAAAGGGAAAAGATTCACAAAAAAAAACCGAAATCGCGATTTACAAATTACGTTTTGAATAGTCAGCCATTGACGCCATTGTTCAATGCGGCCAACATTAAAAAAAAAATGACATTTACGTATTGAATAGTCAGGGCCTATACCACGAAAATCTAACGATTGCGGATTTGTATCTCCATCTCTGTCACACTTGCATATTGGTGAGACAAAGAGGTTTTCCCGTCAATGCTAATTTTCGATGTTCGTGGTAGGCATGCAGGGCCTATACCACAAAAATCAAACGATTGCGGATTAGTACCTCCATCTCTATCACACTTGCATATTGGAGTGACAAAGACGTTTTCCCGTTAATGGCAATTTTCGATGTTCGTGGTAGGCATGCAGCCATTGTTCAATATTGACATGACGAGTCTGTTCAAGATCAATACATTAACGCCGGCAGCAGCTTTAAATAAACCAAAATCATGTACCATCATTTCGAACTGTGAAAATTTGGGACGTTTGTATGAGATACAAATAATGAACCGTCTAAGAAGTACCATAATTTTTTGCTAAATTGTACCATAATTTTAGAGTTGGCATCTAACATCACAGGTTGTACATTATCAATATTATCATGTTGTGAAAACTGTCTCTAAGTGTCAATCGAATTATCAGAATCCGAATGGACGAAGAATTCAAAATAATAATTATAGTTTTCATCGTGGTACAATGCCGAAAATCGTAAGTATTGATTGACAAGTCATAGTATTTTTTTATGAGGATCATAAAATAATAACGTATTATTTTTATCATAGCCAAATCTTCTCGCGTTTGGAAAACACTGCTATAATTGTGGCAAATGGATGGAGCGAAGAGCGTTGAGAAAAGATTGTAAGTCAACTACGAGAACTGTACATTTTTAAAAGAGCACATCAAGTATACTATCATCTATCATTAGGAATAACGTATGTAATATACATCAAGACGTATGTCTTTCAAGTATACCATTTTACAGTTGTGTGTAGATAATTTGTTTGATTTTATAATCAGGGTGCGTAGCCAAGATGCCAATCGCTCACGCTCAGTCGCTAACGAAACGCAACTGTCATTGTCACACTAATAAGGAAGAGTGATAGAGAGAGAGGTAGCTACGATACGTTATTAAGCGTGAGCGATTGGCATCTTGGCTACGCACGCAGATTGGTTTAATCACTTTTCAGTAATATGCAACTTTTGCAATCAAAAATTTTTTGCAAGAGACCGCACAGAACTGCAATTGTGCAGTCGGTGCATAGAATGCGACAACATTGTCCTAGGTAAGTTGTTCAAAGATGTTTAATTTATTTATATTTATTTATTACTTCTTGCTGTCATGTGTGTTCTAGGGTGAATGTTCATAAACATCTTTATTATTTCAGATAATTTCAATTATTGCGAATGTTGCGGCATTGAAACAGCGAGGCAAATCAGAAGAAATAAGGCATGAGAACAAAAAATGCAAATTATTGAACGTATGCAGTGCAAGAATACAGAGGAAATCACCATCACCATCCCAGTCCCAGTGGAGGCAGTTGAGCCCAAAGTAAAAAATACAGCAGAACCAGAAAGGTCTCAGGACATTTTTAATGAAGATGTAAGTTGTTAGTAATAATGAATTTAGTCCTGGATACGGAAAGATAATAATTAAATTAATATTTTTATTCCACTTTTTTACAATATTATTATGATTATTAAATTATATTTTATTTTAGATAAGTTATGAAGTCATTGAACAACTTGAGGATTCAATATTTAATAAAGATGATGAAGACAGAGAAGAGGAGGGGAATAACGATGGCAGTGATAGTGATTAGTGTTATTTTAATTGAGTCTGATTGTAATAAATAACTATGATAGAAATAAACAACTGTGTTAAATAGTAATTATGGTTTAGTGATAATTTGATTGAGAGTGATTGTAATAAATAACTGACTATGTTTTTTTTTTATTAAGTGCCTTATTTGATACCGTAAATCGATTCTAACTAAGTTAAAGCTATCTACATTTATCAACTTTCAGGCGGTACAAAGTACGCCGGGTCAGCTAGTACGAGTATATATTGTTGGTTATCTTTAAAAGGTGGAAAGGAAAAAATGATTTTGTATAAATTTAAAGACACGAACATTTTAACTGAACCGACTGTACCGCCATCTGTATTCTGCTTTAGGTGTTTATAACATGTATTCCGTCTCATGTAAGTTTTGTTTAATTCTTTTTTGATGTTTGTGTGTTTTTCTGTATTTATGAAATCAAAAATCATAAAAATTTCAGCGATTTATAAAGAGAGCTATTTCAGCTATTTGTTGTTATAAAAGTACCTATCGAATAATCAAATACACGCAAGTACCGCGAGATTGGAAACCGTGCTCTATTTTTGTGAGCTCTGGTTATAAAGTGCACAGTGCTATCAATATTTGATGATATAGTTGCCTTTTGTCATTTCGAAATAAGTCGGTCATGACATGACAGCGCCGGGAGCGCTGGAACCGACAGGCCAATATTATCCATAACACATCCATAGCTACTACAACATATGGAGGAGGGTGGCCCAAAGCGAGCTCTCTTCTTTTAAGGTTCCTCTTTGCTGCGCACGCTGCTAGACAATGACAGGATAGAACTCATGTGATAGGACTCTGTTGTTTTTAAATGTTTAATTAAGGGATGACTCACACTAGAACGGGACGGGACGATCTGTCAGTATAGAAAACGTCACGTGATATCCGAGGGCTCCGAGCTATCACGTGATTCACCCTTTTTCGGGGTGGTAAAACTAGCGTAAGAAAAATACGATCCTCTCTAAACTACTGCTGCGTTTCTTCGGAGGTCTTTACTTAGCAGACCCATATACAATCTGTGGAGTACCACATAGTAATCCCCATAGCACAGGGTTAAAATGTACTAATTTATGTCTAATTTAAAGACTTTAAATTGTTTATATACCCACTAGGATATGCAAACCCGTTTAATATGAAATTACGGTTAATAACCGATTTTTCCATACAATCAAAAACCGATGTGCACGCGCTAATACCCACGTATCATCAGCTCTCTATAATGCGTTAAAAATCACATATAATAACCCCCATCATAATAAACTCTTTTGTTACAATACAACTTTCTTATCTCTGAAAATGTTATTGTAGCTAATTTACATCGACTTCGATAATATTATTTTTTTAAATTTCGAACATCTCTGACAAACAAAGAAATTTGATGTGACCTATATTCTAATATCAGTCGAGATGACGTTTAGTTTGAAACGAACTGTCAATTGCAAACAATGTCGCCCGCAATTCGCACGTTATTTGATATCGAACGATATGAAAATTAGGGGCCAACTCTAGTTTGTCTCTGGATTTAAAAAATATAAAAAAATTAATGTCAGAAAAAATTTCATTCATAATAGTCGTAATGGCGGTCGATATATATAGGTATGCGGTTTGAACGCATCATGGAGAGCACATGATATGTGTGTATATAAATCAGTGTATGTAATTGTAAATAATTAGGCATTATATAAAATCACATAAACAAACTACTATTATTCTCAAAAATTATCGGTAGGTAATGTACGAGTATGCGTTAGTGTTACGAAACTAAGACATAAAGTTTCTTGTTTATGAATCCCTACAATTATATAATGTTGTCTTCTATTACCGCGATTGTTATTAATTGAAATGAACACTTTAGAACGGATTAATCGCGTTTATTAACACCATGACCCTACGTTTCGAGCCCTTTACTCGTTTTCACAGGGTTAAGATAATTTCGTATGGTCGTGGTGTTAATAAACGCGATTAATCAGTTCTAAAGTGTTTAATCCCTACAATTACTTCTTGTTTCGATTGCAGGACACGTCTACTCCACTTGTCCAGCAATCCCTTACTTCTCGGCCTCAGCAGTAATGTACTAATATTCGATTTCCCGTCCCAAACTAACCTATCAAACGCAAATAAAAATAACTACTTACCTTTACCCAAACGCAAAAAGATCACACAATGTCCACCCATTTTGACAAGGCATGAATGGCTTGAAGTGGCATGAAATACCCGCCTTTGTGCTGTTACCTGCCCCGTTTGAAGGGTTTTTTCTGGCCTTTCTGGGTATCGGGCATCGGCCCAGTGATTTCAAATCTAATTATGACGTAAAGGTGTTTCGGTATTTTGATGTTTATCCTGGTACGCACCTGTGTTTTTAGGGTTCCGTGGGCGATTATGACGGGTCGAGTACACGTATGAAGTGGCAACGTATTTTTAAACTTAGTAATGGCTATCTTTAATAAAAATTATATAGAATCAAATAAATTAACAGTTAGTAGCTATACAAATATAATCATGATTTTCAGTGTGTTTGGGGCTGGTCGGTCGGCGAGCTGTTTTATTATTTTAAATCCCTTAACATGTCTAGTTTAGGATGACTCACACTACAACGGGACGGGACGGGGCGGGACGGGAAAATCTGTAAATTTCCATAGAAGGCGTCACGTGACCTCCGAGAGCTCCGAGCTATCAAGTAATTCTTTCTATAGAAATTGACAAGTTTTCCCGTCCCGCCCCGTCCTAGTAAGAGTCCTCCTTTAGACGGCTAATATTTACACAAAATATGTACATTTTTTAAATTCCACTACAAAATCAATGAATAATTAGAGGTAGGTAGGTAGGTAAGTTTTACTGTATATAATATTTTGAAAATAAAAAGTTTAACATATGGATAATAAAGGAATATACCGCAAAAAATAAACAACTAAAACAACGACAAGCATCAGCTGATTTATTCAAAATAAATACTTATAAATAAGGTAATTTAACTACCCATAATTTACTTACTAGCTCTGCTCTCTCTGTATCTCAAATTCTCACTGCACCACTTTGGAAAATCTCTGTTTGGCCCATGGTTGACTGGTAGAATTCTTTAAGGCATATACTCCGCCCTTTGTTCTTCTTTTATTGTGTAATTAAATTTAAATACCAACAGTGCATTGTAAAAATTATTATTAATATCAATTACCCGTTTCTAAGTCAGGGCCCTTACCATGACGTCTTAACGCGATTCAGTTTAGGTTCTTAACTGTGCTCAGTTGTATGGCAGCGACTCAGTTTAGGTCGTCAACTGAATCGCGTTAAGACGTCATGGTAAGGCCGCAAGGGTTCCATTTAAGTATATTTTCTATGTCAGAGGGTTCCCCAAGCGAATCAGACTCGAACTTTGCCGGTTTTTTCGGAGCATTCAGTCCTTTGTTGGTTTTGAGGAGCGTAGAGCTTTTATAAGTTTATTGCATCCGTCATTTGTTTTTTATACGAAAGGTGGCTCTATTGAACCGTTTGGAATCTATTATGACTTCATTAGTGAACTCTTGATACCTATTACTCGTAGTAGGGGTGATTATATCGTCAAATTAAAACTAAGTCGTTAAAAAGCATACAGTTCGCTTAATGGTAAGCAGTACCGTAGTATGTGGACGCTTATAACTTTCTATGATAACTTTTTGTAAGGTGTCACATGCGCATTGCTGAGCCTTTTAAGACGTACCGGGTGTAACAAAAATGCTGGTGATCAGTGAACCTAATCACATTGTAATAAGGCTCACGGATCACCAGCATTTTTTTACACCCTGTATACTTACCTATATAGGAAATTATTTTATATTCGAGTAAATAAATCGGCTTTATTGGACAAATGAGTAACTATTTAGTATAATATGTAGTTCACACAACAATAATTAAACTGCCCGTCTTTTTCGTAGAAACCATCGTGGCCTATGGACGCTTGTGACTCTACTCTGTGACTCCGAGTCATTGAAAACCTGTGCCCTCTTTGTGACCTATCGAAGTGTGAAATACTGTTAGAGACCTCCAAACAGCATCATAAAAGCGTGGAATGCCTTGATATCAAAAGTCAAATTAAAAAAATATATACCAGACGTAGTAGCATCCTAGACACGTATAACGCGACATTTCCACAACTAACGACTCCAATCCGATAAGTCATAGTTACATAACTTTTCCAATAAATTACTAAATATCCCGTTCAAGCGAAAACTGGCCTTAACCATATAGAATTACAGATCATGAGAACAGCACGATCAAATTGTCACTCCTATACACCCCGCTCAAGCGAAAACTGACCCTAATTTAATGGCATTAAGGGTCATGGGAACCGCACGGTTAGATGATTCCCGTAGTCACGCGACCAGGCCTACCACGAACATCGAAAATAGGCATTAACGGAAAAACCTCTTCATCACTCCAATATGCAAGTGTGACAGAGAGGGAGATACCAATCTTCGATCGTTCGATTTTCGTGGTACAAGGCCAGATTATTGAGAAAATAAAAATAGCTATATTAGCCGAGGAAGGTCGAAATGTGGTTATGGTGTATTCAGCCATGTTAATCGGTGGCCACATGGTCATGGCAATTTGGACTTTGTGATTTCGGAATAGAGATTTGAGCGATTTCGGATGCGTGGGAAAGAGCTTAATCGATTTTGTGGAAGATTCGAAAAGTCTGAGAGTAGACTAATCTCCGCCCGTGTCTCTGTCTGCGTTGTTATAATTTTCAACCCTAACGGATTTAATTTAGGTTGCTAATTTTTTATTGGAGCTTCACTGCCGAACTTAATGGGTCGTTGTGCGTCGTCTATCAGAGCCAATCTACGAGTATATGTATTGTGATTATGCTAAAAAAACCGGCTAAGTGCGAGTCGAACTCATCGGGTTCCGCTTTTGTCCTACAAGCTCTTGATTTTTGCCAAATTTCGTGATTCTAGAGCAACGGAAAGTACCCTATACGTTTTGATTCCCATTGCAAATGCGACATAAACCGCCGTATCTTTTGACTGCGTTGACGTAGAGGTTTAGTTTTTTCACTGCTTCAAGGAACCGCAGGCGTATGTGGTAATAATTTCAACTTGCTACCTTTACGCGTTCCCGATATAAAGGGTTACAGACAGACGGACGGATAACAAAGTGATCCAATAAGGGTTCGGTTCCTGTTGAGGTACAAAACCGTAAAAATATGTTTATATATAGTGTATTGAGGTCAAAAAACGCAGCGAAATGCTGCCATGCTGCATGCTAAGCATAAAAGCGATATCTAAAAATAAAATTAAGTATACGCACCTTGACGTCTATAGCTAAGAATTATATTTTCAAAACCCTTTATTTTTGAGATATCGCTATTATGCTTAGAAACGTGCGTAGCCAAGATGCCCATCAATTCAATTCAATTCAATTCTTTATTTATAAAATAACAAATTTTACACTCATCTTATCGCTAACACTCAGTCGTGAACGAAACGCAACTGTCATTCTCGCACTAAAAAGGAAGAGTGATAGAGAGAGATAACTACGATACGTTACGTAGCATGACCGATTGGAATCTTGGCTACGCACCTAGGGCAGAATGACGCTTAACATTATGGAATAATTAACTGCCTAAACTACTTTCAAAAACAAAAATAAATATATAGGACATTCTTACACAAATTGACTACGTCCCGCAGTAAGCTCAAGTAGGCTTGTGTTACGGGTACTCAGACAATGATATATATAATATACAAATACTTACATAAATACATAGAAAACATCCATGACTCAGGAACAAATACCTGTGTTCATCACACATGGATTCGAACTAAGGACCATCGGCTCAGCAGGCAGGGTCACTAGTCACTACCAAATACGCCAACCGGTCGTCTAACAATACAAAATGGCCAAGTTAGAACCCTCAAAGATAATAAATATTTGTGATTGTGGACTCATTTACGCTTTCAGGTACAAAAGCTGAAAAATTGAAAGCACTTGGGGCGGCGACTAAAAGCCGGGCTATCGCGATCTGTTTTAAGGCCCTTATTTATAGAGGCCGATAGGGCACACCATACAGTAATGACCAATTTAATATCCTCTGGTAGGTATTTTTGCTGAGTCGAGAGAGCTAAATTAAAGTTAACATATACTGTAAGTACATATGTTTTAAAATACATGAGTCATACTGACATTAAATTGCAACGGTTAAACCCACGTATTTTTATCATAACAGGCGTGACATGTTTCGACAGAATCAGGCAGTCATCGTCCGACAGACAGTGATGGCAGTGAAGCCCGAGCCGCGAAGGTGACAACACCACTCTGTCAAAAATAATTAAAGTAGAGCTTTATAAAGACTTTCAAGAAAAGTGATTTTGAACATGGTCAGTTGATTCTTTTTCGGATGACTTACACTAGCACGAAGAATCACGTGATAGCTCGAAGCCTTCGGATGTCACGTGACGCTTTGTATGGAAATTTACAGATTTTCCCTTCCCGTCCCATCCCGCCCCGTCCCGTCGCGTCCCATCCCGTTCTAGTGTGAGTCATCCTTTATTGTTTTTTTTACAACACATCATATCCTCTTAGTAAACGGGCGTATGCCTCGTAAGTGCTGCGAAGATACTCCTTTTTGTTAATTATGGTCATGGCATCTACTTAAACCCCTGCTAGATTCGCTTATTGTCACTAACTGTTAACTACGGACTCACATAAATATTCATAAATAAATCTTCAGTACCTACCGGTTCTAATGCTTTTTTTACCTAAACTTCAAATAAAGAAGTACATAATTAAATTATTTGCTTAATCAAAGAGGATCCCAAGCACAATTAGTATAGCAACTTTAATATGGCTATTAGAGAACAGGTAAAGTTAATCAAATTTATGTGATCGATGGGCTCTCTCGAGAATAACTAATACGCGATATTTAGGTAAGATTATTAAATTAAAGGATGACTCACACATCTCAGGTGCGAGTCATCGTTTAATGCTGCATTAGTATTTACTAAAAAGTATTTAGAAGATATAACGGATGTTGTAGTCCCAGTAGATAAGTAGAACATTTAATAAAAACATGTATCTGTTCATGAGCTTATTAATATTTACACAGAGGAGCAAAGTTGTTGTTTATCTCTGCTTATATTAAAGACGAAGCAAGCAAAAATTGTAATTTTTAAATTCAATAAATGAAATCTTAATCGTTACGAGTTTTTGTCATGTCATGTCATAAAAGCGAACAAAGTGCTGACGAAAATTATTTCTCATGTAATATTTTTCACTAAAGCGTGGCAAATAGAATTTATAAACCATCAATATTTTAATTGAACAAATGAATATTGCAAAAAAAATTTTTTTACTATATTTAAAAGTCCTGGTGGGACACGTGACGGAGCAATTCTTTATTGGGTCAAACACAAAACGATGTTCAGAATCTTTCCGGATGACTTTTCAAATGTTAAGGGCTATAAAGCGTGATCCTCTTATTGAACCCTTATCCACATTAAAAAGTACATCCTGTCGGTCGCCACCTCCCTCCCTCAGCCGCCTGCCTAGATCCCTAAACAGAGCGCCTCGTGGCCCCAGGGCCCGGCTGTCTCACATAACACCTTCTGTATCTCACATGCAGATAACATGCAATTTTACTGAGGGCTTAACCACGAGCCACTACAATCTTTCAGTCGTCTTTTTTACCTCTTTATCACTCAAATATGCAAGAGCGATAGAGAGGCAAATAGACGAGCAAGAGAAAGAACTGGCTCGTGGTAAGACGGTAATGAGCGGGTGTAGTAAAGAAAAAACTGTTTTACATAGTGTTTCATTACATTAATAAAGACGAGACAGCAATTTATGTCTACGATATCTAGGGAGCCCAGACACTGTATACTTATTAACTTGTCTCATTCAAATTAAATTACATTAACTTTCTTTGAAGCAACTGTTCCGAACTTAATTTAAGCATAACGGAATCATTACCACGCCCTCACTTATTAAAACGAATCAAACTCCAAATATAATTTAAACTTTAATCAAGCCGATCAAACAAAACGTAACGTTCCTTTACAAACAAAACATTTTCAATAATACTAAATTAATTTTGTCCACAGTGTAACAAGAAAAACAAGAACTCAAACAGTGATCAGACTTTGTGAAGGTGTTTCGTTCGAGCGCGAGTGAAGAGTGTTCCATTTTCAAAGCTTGTGATGTGACCGGCAATGACAGTTATGACAAGATGGCGTCCAGGCCTAATGTCAGGCGCGGCCAGGAGCTGCAGAGGAGCATCAGTGTGATGCGCTGGGTGCTGCTGGTGTGCCTGGCAAGCTGCGGGCCTCTGGGAAACACTGTTAAACAAGATGGTAAGTTTTTTAATTAACCGACCTGTCTGACTCTACTCGTCTCACCTGAATTGATGGAAGGTGAACACAAGAGTATAAGAAGCTCACCAGTTATTGTATTTGTCCAGGGAATGTAATTGTATGCGTCAAGCGTGATACGGTTGCCTTTAATATAATGCAACCAATGGCAGAAGCTGAACAGGCTACGTGGCGCCACGTACCAAATACATGATAGTCAGTCCAAGCACGACGTTGCATGGTTTTTTCTTTGGAAAGAAGATCAGACGACTCGACCCGACTCGTCTCGTCCCGTCGAGCCGTGACTGCGCGGGGCACGCGTTAGACTGCATTAACAAAATATTGCATATGCTACATAGAGTTTCTCGCAGACGTATTTGCGAGAAGACGTATTTTGCGGAAAAATATATATAAATACCGTTTTGCGCCATTGTTGTGTCGAATAAGAAGGCCCCATAATTCAAAGGAACCCCCGGACTAGTTTATTTTCACCCGTAAGTAAAAGAACTGCTGGCGACACTGGCTTTCTCACAATTTACCAGTAATGCCATCTCATCAATGAAATAAAACGTGTAGCTATAAACATTATTTGTTTTTTTTTTCAAAAAACGGTCGACACTCAAATACTGTTCTGTAAATTTGATTGCATGAAGCATTCGTGTCATATAATGCCGATGCATGCAGTTCAAAAGTTCAAATGACATTTATGTTGTAACCAGTCTTCACTAACGTTCAAATTTGTGTATCACCTAATTGCATATTCTTTTGTTTCATCCGAAGCGCTTTAAATTAAAGCAGGTTTATAAAAGCCTCTCAAAATCAGGTCACGGTATAGGAGGGCAAGATTTTTTATAAAACGTAGCGCAAGCGAGTGGGCAAAGAGAACCCCAGGGAACGTCTGACAGAAGTGGATTTATGATGCTACCCACTTCTTTAATAAATAATTTTCGAGTAACTTCGACCGCCGGGCATTTTGGTCTAAAAGGTACTTTAAAGTTTTAGGTAACTTTTGTTTAATGAAAGCTTTCTAGGAATTTCTGTTTTTTTCGGGTCAAAGAGTTAAGGTTAGGCTTATTGGATCGCCTGAGTGCCTTTTGTGGGCTTATCTGATTTCGATTGTAATAAAGTTAATAAATTTCCATGTGGACGTCTGGGTCGATTCACTCGTTTCGTTACGCGATTGAACTTTTTAAAGTTAAACGATTGAAACGATTATTTCGTGTTCTTTTTTTTTTACCAAAGTAAACATGGCGCCCACCACCTCACGGTAAGCAGACAGCGCAGCCTATGGCAAAATTTACAAGGGTTCAATGTGTCGACCGGTTGAAAAGTACTTAAATTGCGAGGCCCTTTTTGCCTTCTGAACTATCGCCTTAACTCTTTCACTGCTGAGCTTTGCTCTTAAAGCTACGTCGCAGTCGATAACTTGGTTTCCCGGTATGTAGAGAAAATACGTCGTAGAGACCAAACGACAACCTGGGTGCGTAGCCAAGATGCCAATCTCTCACCTCTCACGCTCAGTCGCTAACGAAACGCAACTGTCATTGTCACACTAATAAGGAAGAGTGATAGAGAGAGGTAGCTACGATACTTTATTAAGCGTGAGCGATTGGCATCTTGGCTACGCACGCTATAGCATTAGTGGTAAACTGAAATAGGCCATACATTACGAGGCAGCTACGACCGATGTGGATCCGAACGCCAGTCGGGTGTACGAGCGGGACACAGTTATATACGTGCATACTGCTATCCCACTCACACACCGAAGCAGGAGAATCATTCTGATAACCGCATAAACCGACTTGTTGCTAATTTCATGGCGGCCATTTTTAATAAATCTCGGCATTTCACGTAATTAAATTGTAAACTCGTACAAATAGTTGAAATACAAACACAAACGAACCGCCGGTCAAATTAAGAGAGACTTGATTAAATAAACCGATTTGAAATATGAAATGTAAATTGTTTGAAAGAGAAATTGATAACGAAAAACACAAAGGGAACGATTTTATTAAATACAATCCCTGTTAATCTTCTAACGGGTTAGTATTTGTTGACTGGGAGCCATATTTTTCTTTTATTGATTAAATTTTATTTTATTATATAATTACTTATCTTATTTTACGATATTGACAATATATTAAATACTTATATCGGGTTACTCACGTCAATAAAGTCGAAAATAGCTGCGCCGCCCGCACCCCCCGCGCCGTTGCCTCAGTCGAGATCAGAGCGCGCTGGTGCTCGCAGTGGGCGTAGAGCAGCCGCCGCGGCTAGACGCATGACTCATGAATAAGGGACACGGACCGTTCCGAAACATGTCGAGCTATTTTCGACTTTTTTAACGTGAGTAACCCGATATAAGTATTTAATATGTCTGATACTCACGGGGGTTTTCTATTTAAAATATTGACAATACTTTATTTGGAGTCGGTTGAACATTTTAATTCTTGCTTCATTCTCTCTAAGTAATGACCATTGGTCCTCAGACTTATCTAGTTATCTTCACCATACAGTACCTATACAAATGAATACACAAAACACACACACACACACATACGCTAACCCGCCTGACTGCTTTCAGGTGTCCATAGGCCACGGAAACCGCTTACCATCGGGCAAACTGTGTGCTCGTTAACCGAGGCTGTAACTTCACATTTTTTTATAAACACTTACAGCACCTACGGGAAATAAAAAGAATTGCTAACACATTTCCCATGTCAAAAATTTTAAAAATTAGTTTAGTGTATTTTTAGATATGAGGTTCTAAGATATTATTTTATAAAACAAAACAAAAAACATTTTGGTGACAAACAAGCATACAGTCTACCTAATAATCAGAGCCCTTACCTATGGATGCCATTAATGGTGCCAATTTTTGTCAATGTGGTGAAAAATGATCTGGGATCACTATACGTCCAGCGGACCGTTTTCGCCTGTCTTTTGTTTATTCGTGCTATATCTCTGCATCTCGGCCATTTTGCCTTCAGGTATATTGAGGGATCGAGTGTCAATATTCCGGAAAATATGGCTTTAAGTAGACATCACAAGGATTATGTGTACCGAAAAAAGGTTGAAGGTATTTAGGTCGCTACTTTTTTCCTAGTTTTATTTTGCTCGAATAAATACTATATTGGAAAAGCCAAAAATACTGATGTCTAGCTTCAGTACCTATTATTTGATACGTGCTTCTAGTAAATTATAAATTGAAAGAGACACACAGAAAAAGTGACCAAGGTCCCCGGTGAGCAGGGCTGGGATCGACCCAGCGACCTCCTGCTATTCGGCGGATATAATTTATGTATTAGTAGTGCCTACGTAAAAACATAAATCAAATCATTTATTATAAATAATAAATGGTTTAATTCATGCTTTACAATTGTACATGTGCTTCTAGTGTGAAATACATAATGACACAAACGAAACGTCGAGTTAATAAAAACACAATACCTACTACACCAGTGTGCGTAGCCAAGATGCCAATCGCTCACGCTCAACGTAGGTCTTGATAAATTCAGTAATTGAACTGCATTTATACACTGCACTACTCTACACTAGCAATACGCTGAGATGAGACCATTTTCGTGACACGCGTGTTGTTTATTATACCTGTTTTTTATTCGTATTTTTTAATAAATTGAGTATGAGTATGAGTATTATGGACGGGTATCTTCAAGCAACACAGGGAGGGGAGTCGGCATACGTACCGTTTCCTGCAAGTCCAAGTACAAGCCCAAGTGGGCATACGTAGGCCTGTTTTGTAACCAGTCCGTACAATCAACCAATTGGAACCCTAGGCCAAGATTTCTTACAGCTGATTTATAGCGTCACTATGACATAGGCCTATAGTGGCCTAGGGCCATTGGTTGACTACCGAGAAATACATCGAAGTGTGAAAGATTTGTTAGTGTAGTTGTATCCTTTTCTGTGTTAATGTCGTGTATGTGTATCAGTTTTCACAAGTAACTTTTTTGATTGACGGGGAGAATTAGCATTCTCTCAGTCATCATCTTAACCTTGTGAAAACGAGTGTTGTAAAGGGGTTCGAAGCGTAGGGTCATGGCATGGTGCTAATAAACGCGATTAATCCGTTCTAAAGTGTTTAATTGCAATGAATAACAATCGCGGTAACAGAAGACAATATTCCCATACATTTATTGGCAGACCTGGCGGATATGCTCCAATGTATATGGCCAGCATTTCACCGGCCGACACCCCGATGGACTGCACCGCTCTATTACTGTTACAAAACCATGTCCTTAATAAAGTAAAAAAAAATGTAATACTAATTACACTAACTATAACTGCTGCGATGGGAAACTAACTTACTAAAGTTAGTTTTCAGCGTGCGTAGCCAAGATGCCAATCGCTTACGCTCAGAAGCTCACTACCTTATTACAATCTGAAATTGATTATAATTTTTAAGGCTCCTCAATGAGACCACGAACAATGCCAAGTCACTCTTCTATTTTAAAACTCGAATGCGGCCCCAGCCGTCTGTGAAGTTGCCAAGTGGTTAAGGTTAATTATTTAGTTCTTAAAAAAGCAATAAGTTCTTTTCAGCATTTAGTGTTTTTGCCTTTTACCCGCAATTAGTCCTGTATTCTGAAATTTCAGGCCGGATTCAACCTGCTGAAGTGGCGTTGTAAAAAATATATTGCGTGTTTACCAGATTTATGAAAGGGGGTAGTTTTTTTTTACTGCATGTACAATTAGTTCTAGTCTAATTAATTTTTTTACAACCAAATTGTAGCCAGACTTTTTTCCTTGGAGAACCTGTTACTTTGTTTAAAATTGACTAAGTCTTTGGGATGACTCACACTAGAACGGGACGGGGCGGGACGAGACGATCTGTCAGTTTCTATAGAAAACGTCACGTGACATCCGAGGGCTCCGAGCTATCACGTGATTCTTTCTATAGAAATTGACAGATCGTCCTGTCCCGTCCTAGAGTGAGTCATCCGTAAATCATCCATCCATAGTTTTCATATTAAAGTTATTTCAGGTTTTAGAATATTTCGGAAACTTTTTCAAATTATTAATTTGCGCGAATAACGTGTGCGTTTTTAGGATTAACAATTTTTATGTTCGTAAATCACAAAAAAGCCATTAATTAAGATTACAATACAAATTTTATCAACTTGGCGCAAATAACTTAATGTGATGTGAATTATACAATAATACCACAAAAATATTTAGGAAATTCTTCATAAACCTGCAATTTTTTTTGTATGTAAAATCACCCGTGCACATCCCGTAAGTAGAACTTCAAGTTTTTTTAATGCATAAATAAATGGAAGTAAGTGCCAGTGGCGGTACGCCAAGCATCCTTTTAAGGCAAGCCGGCGCTAAATTAGTTTGCTCTTCCTTCGAAACCTGTATGATACAGGTTCAATTCAAGGCAGACAAGTCATTACCTGAGTAATCTGCAAAAACCGCTTAATGAGAATACAATTTATACAATGCAATGACACAAATGTTCGCAAAAATGTTAACAAATAAGCAATTAAGAGCGTACATTTTTCAGTACAATACAATTTCTTGCTTTTGAGGCCAAGGTGCGTAGCCAAGATGCCAATTGCTCACGCTCAGTCGCTAACGAAACGCAACTGTCATTGTCACACTAATAAGGAAGAGTGATAGAGAGAGGTAGCTACGATACGTTATTAAGCGTGAGCGATTGGCATCTTGGCTACGCACACGCTGGAAGTTTGTAGGTGACATAGGTCGGCTGCTAAGGGATAGGGGTGGTGACCCTCGATCCTCATCTGGTGCAACAGATCTCCCTGGCTATTCAACTAGGTAACGCTGCTGTTATGGGAACGTTTGGGCCAGGTACGATCCGGGACGGTTCCATCAGATAGCTTTTGTTGGTTGGCCAATAAGGATGACGAAGCCTGTTGCGGATTCTATCATTGATTTGTATAAGACGAAGCCTGTTGCGTTGACGAAACCAGTGTTGCGGATTTTTATTAAAATATTTATATTAAACATTTATTAAATATTTTTATTAAAATATTTTTATTAAACGTTACCAAACGAAAAGGTACGTCCTGTCCGTCTGTCTGATGTTTTGTTTTGCCCGAGGCCATGAGATTTTCCACTTTCCCTTTTTTTTCTTATTTACCTAAAATTTTCTACAAATATTTATTTTAAATTTTATTTTTAACTGTCCCAAAACTTTGTTTTAATCACATTTTTATTTTTAAACACTGAAAAAGCTTCTAAAATGTTCTCTAACCTATAAATGTCCGTTTTAGAGGATATTCTAAAAGCACACGACAAATGCCTTGTGTCGTAATCCTCGTAAAACGTTTAACTACGAAACGAGCAGTAAACATTTAAGAGCATCTGACATTTATGGCGCCGGTAAGTGCCTTCGATTCCCGGGCCGGGCAATGCGGAAGCTGCAGAGAATTTTTTTGATACAAAAACTTTTTACAAATCATTAAAAAATTCCATAAAATATAACAGCTACAGTAGGTAGTAGAATAAACCTAAAAACAACTATTTTTTTCCTCATCGGGCCATGATACCGATAACGCCGGTTATTGCCAATGCGATAATAGTTAATTACTAAACGAGACAGTAAAATTATTACTTTCTGTTTTATTGTGATTGAGACCTAAGGAACGAAAGGTTCAATTGAATGAATTGAATGAGCGATGCAATTATCATCAAAGCTTCGAGAGGAAACACTCGACACAAGTTTAAAATGTAATTTCAATTTTTACATATCTTCATCCCAGCGTTATCACGGCTCAGAGAGGCTGGACCCCAGGGTCCCTGAACCTTGAGAGCCTGAGAGCTTGCCAACTAATCCCTAGATTTGGCGCTGGTTTTACGAAAGCCACTGCCTTCTGCGTGCGTAGCCAAGATGCCAATCGCTCACGCTCAGTCGCTAACGAAACGCAACTGTCATTGTCACACTAATAAGGAAGAGTGATAGAGAGAGGTAGCTGCGATACGTTATTAAGCGTGAGCGATTGGCATCTTGGCTAGGCCCCCTGATCTGACCAAGAGGTAAACTAGGGCTTATTGGGATTAGTCCGGTTTCCTTACGATATTTTCCTTTACTGAAAACCGATTGATTCATATCAAATTATATTTCGTACTTAAGTTCCAAAAAACTCGTAAAAGCCGGCAGTAAACCCGCCTCCTTCGGATTGAATGCCGCTTACCGCTGGGCTACCAGCGCTTCAAATTGTTCCTATTACATAATTATAATTAAATATATATTCTTATTGCACGCCATGTAGGTTCGGGCAAACCATCGGATCTCCATAGTGAGCCGTACAATATACGTCCGGGAATATCCGCCGGATCTGCCAGTAAATGTATGGTTTTGTCTGGCGGATGGCCGGCCGGTAGACATACCCACTTTGGAGATCCGACGGATTTCCCGAACGTATATGGCCTGCTAACAACTACCCGAACTAGCCTTAAAAAATGTTTAAAAATTTGGTAATATATTACTTCCCCTCCCATGTGGATAAAATGACATTCCCCGCTGCTTTTAAAGAATAAAGCGCTTTTCGGCAGCAAATATTTCAAAAAATCCAGTCAATACCTGTACTATTAAGCAAGCACAATGGTGAAATAAAGCATTAATTGCTGTCAGGGGTGGAAAAGGTACTCTTTCTCCCCCGTCACGGTTGTGCCTCTGAGGGCCTACCCCGTAAATCTAAAAATCAAAAGTTTGTATTTTCCTCCTTGTCGCACCTTCTTAAAAAGACTGAGAGGCGGATACAAAATTCCGAGTTTTCGATGATCGTTGTAGGCTCTGTGGTGGATGGAGGGTATTAAGGATGTTTGTACCTAAGCACATTACTTAGTGCTGTAATAAATAAATGTGGCATTTACTTGTACAGTAAAATAAAACTGGCCAAGTGCGAATCGGACTCCGCATGGAATTTATAGAAACAACAAAAAAATCACATTTATTGTATGCCCCTATTTTATTTATTTTTAACTATTTCTGGTCACTAGTGGCCACGGTCACGGTCTACTGGGTTACTTTTTAAATACTTATTTATGGTTTTAAACTTTACAAAACATGTTTATTTGTAGTTATATTCCCTTCATCTACCAATCATGTCAGTAGAGTAGAACATACTACAGCGTTACTTCTAACAAACTGTGCTGCATTTGTCCCATATCTGTCGGTACAGAATAACTACAAGAAATCGTTGATTCACTTTTTTAAGAGCCGGCAGAGTAAATTTAACAAAAACGACAGTCACGGTTAATGCTGTGACTTCCACAATTCTTCACAAATATATACAAGATGTTTGTAATTATTATCTCAAAGAGTGTATCTACAATATTCGTATACTTAGAATCTAAAATATTGTGCAGTTTAGTAAATATGTCTACGTAAAGTTGCAGTAAAATGTAGTAAAACGCGTGTCAGCGTTTAGATAAAAGTGAATGAAAAATTATTTGGTCTATTTTTGAAAACCAATTGCATTCAATCTCAAATAAATAAGGTACAAAATTCGTATAGTCTCATTTCATAATACTTTTTCGTTAATTAATTATGATTTTTTGAAAACGTCCTAAAAATCCGCCATACAAAATTACTATGGAATCTGATCGTTGAAATATAACAAGTGAGCAACACCCGAAATAGTCAGTCGGCCCCGAATGTTCGAAGCGACACCACGTCTCTCTGCGGAGCGTCTACATCTTGAAATAAATCGATGTTCATTGTGTACGTATACTGCGTTATAGGTAGCAAAACGGTATAAGAATTTTTTTACCAT
Organism: Lathronympha strigana; assembly: GCA_949128165.1. NCBI lineage: Eukaryota > Metazoa > Arthropoda > Insecta > Lepidoptera > Tortricidae > Lathronympha > Lathronympha strigana. Next base: position 3,224,258 of record OX421907.1, on the reverse strand, counting down.
TTTTTGTGTTTCCAAAGGAAATAGGCAATAGCAACCAGTTCAAAATGAATGACATACAGAGTTAGTTTCTTTTATACCTCATTGTATATAGTGTCACTTGGACCGTAGAAGATGTCCAAGGTCTGATGACGGAGTAGAAAGGTGGCCACCGGAACTCAGGAAGTAGTTAATGTAATACCCCCGTGTTTGGACTCGTTAGGTTTGTTCTGGTGAGCACTTAGACCGTGAGTGGTGTCCAAGGTCTGATGATGGAGCAGAAAGATGACCACCGGAACTCAGGAAGTAGTTGATGTAATACCCCCGTGTTTGGGCTCGTTAGGTTTGTTCTGGTGAGCACTTGGACCGTGAGTGGTGTCCAAGGTCTGATGATGGAGCAGAAAGATGACCACCGGAACTCAGGAAGTAGTTGATGTAATACCCCCGTGTTTGGGCTCGTTAGGTTTGTTCTGGTGAGCACTTGGACCGTGAGTGGTGTCCAAGGTCTGATGATGGAGCAGAAATATGCCCACCGGAACTCAGGAAGTAGTTGATGTAATACCCCCGTGTTTGGACTCATTTGTATTGTTTTGGCGGGCACTTGGACCGTGACTGGTGTCCAAGGTCTGATGATGGAGCAGAAAGATGACCAGCGGAACTCAGGAAGTAGTTGATGTAATACCCCTGTGTTTGGGCTCGTTAGGTTTGGTTAGGCGAGCACTTGGGCCGTAGGTGGTGTCCAAGGTCTGATGATGGAGCAGAAAGGTGGCCACCGGAACTCAGGCAGTAGTTGATGTAATGCCCCCGTGTTTGGAGTCATTTGTATTGTTTTGACGAGCACTTGGATCGTGAGTGGTGTCCAAGGTCTGATGATGGAGCAGAAAGGTGTCAACCGGTACTCAGGAACCAGTGGGTGGAATACATTCGTGTTCAGACTCGTAGATTTTGTTTTGACGAGCACTTGGGCTATACATGGTGTCCAAGGTCTGATGATGGAGCAGTAAAGTGTCAACTGGTACTCAGGAACCAGTTGATAGAATACCTTCGTGTTTAGACTCGTTCGTTTTGATTCGACGAGCACTTGGGCCATGCATGGTTTCCAAGGTCTGATGATGGAGCAGATATTTATAAATATATTAAAAAATTATAAATTATGTTTATTACATTAATATTTATAAATTTTGTAAGGTTGACTCCGATTTGGATTAAAATCGATATCTGAGGATCCGGCGGGGTGATTAACATGAATCTTGAGTCAAAATTGTTAAATATTGTTTAAACCGACGCCATCTTGGATTTTGTAAGATAAACTCCGATTTGGATAAAAATCGATATCTGACGATCCGGCGGGGTCCTTACCATGAATCCAGAATCAAAATCGTAAAATATTGTAAAAAGCGACGCCATCTTGGATTTTGTGCGATAAACTCCGATTTGGATAAAAATTGATATCTGAGGATCCAGTGGGGACCATAACATGAATCTAGGATCAATATTGTAAAATATTGTAAAAACCGACGCCATCTTGGATTTTATAAAATCAACTCCGATTTGGATAAAAATCGATATCTGACTAGCCGGCGGGGTCCTTAACATGAATCCAGAATCAAAATCGTCAAATATTGTAAAAAGCGACGCCATCTTGGATTTTGTGAGATTAGCTCCGATTTGGATAAAAATCGATATCTGAGGATCCGGCGGGGTGATTAACATGAATCCAGAATCAATATTGTAAAATATTGTTAAAACCGACGCCATCTTGGATTTTGTAAGATCAACTCCGATTTGGATAAAAATCGATATCTGACTATCCGGCGGGGTCCTTAACATGAATCCAGAATCAAAATCGTCAAATATTGTAAAAAGCGACGCCATCTTGGATTTTGTGAGATTAACTCCGATTTGGATAAAAATCGATATCTGAGAATCCGGCGGGGTGATTGACATGAATTTTGAGTCAAAATTGTAAAATAGTGTTAAAACCGACTCCATCTTGGATTTTGTAAGATCAACTCCGATTTGGATAAAAGTCGATATCTGACGATCCGGCGGGGTCCTTAACATGAATCCAGAATCAAAATCGTAAAATATTGTCAAAAGCGACGCCATCTTGGATTTTGTGAGATTAACTGCGATTTGGATAAAAATCGATATCTGAGGAGCCGGCAGGGTGACTAACATGAATCTTAAGTCAAAATTGGAAAATATGGTAAGAATCGACGCCATATTGGATTTGTAAAATTAACTCTGATTTGGATAAAAATCGATATCTGACGATCTGGCGGGGTCCATTACATGAATCCATGGTCATAATTGTTGAATAACGTCAACACTGACGCCATATTGGCTTTTGTAAGATAAACTCTGATTTGGATAAAAATCGATATCTGATGATCCGGCGGGGTCCTTAACATGAATCCAGAATCAAAACTGTATAATATTGTAATAAGTGACGCCATCTTTGATTTTGTGCGATTAACTCCGATTTGAATAAAAATCGATATCTGACGATTCAGCGGGGTTCATAACATGAATCCATAGTCAAAATTGTTAAATAATGTCAACACCGACGCCAAATTGGATTTTGGAAAATTATCTCTGATGTGGATAAAAATCGATATCTGACGATCCGGCGATTTTTATCCAAATCGGAGTTGATATCACAAAATCCAAGATGGCGTCGATTCTTACCATATTTTCTAATTTTGACTCAAGATTCATGTTAATCACCCCGCCGGCTTCTCAGATATCGATTTTTATCCAAATCGTAGTTAATCTCACAAAATCCAAGATGGCGTCGCTTTTTACAATATTTTACGATTTTGATTCTGGATTCATGTTAAGGATCCCGCCGGATCGCCAGATATCAATTTTTATCCAAATCGGAGTTGATCGTACAGCATCCAAGATGGCGTCGGATTTAACAATATTTCACAATTTTGACTCAAGATTTATGTTAATCACCCCGCCGGATCCTCAGATATCGATTTTTATCCAAATCGTAGTTAATCTCACAAAATCCAAGATGGCGTCGCTTTTTACAATATTTAACGATTTTGATTCTGGATTCATGTTAAGGACCCCGCCGGATCGTCAGATATCAATTTTTATCCAAATCGGAGTTGATGTTACAAAATCCAAGATGACGTCGGTTTTAACAATATTTTACAATTTTGACTCTGGATTCATGTTAAGGACCCCGCCGGATCGTCAGATATCAATTTTTATCCAAATCGGAGTTGATCTTACAAAATCCAAGATGGCGTCGGTTTTAACAATATTTTACAATTTTGACTCAAGATTCATGTTAATCAACCCGCCGGATCCTCAGATATCGATTTTTATCCAAATCAGAGTTAATCTCACAAAATCCAAGTTGGCGTCGCCTTTTACAATATTTAACGATTTTGATTCTGGATTCATGTTAAAGACCCCGCCGGATAGTCAGATATCGATTTTTATCCAAATCGGAGTTGATTTTACAAAATCCAAGATGGCGTCGGTTTTTACAATATTTTACCATTTTGACTCTGGATTCATGTTAATCACTCTGTCGGATCCTCGGATATCGATTTTTATCCAAATCGGAGTCAACCTTACAAAATTTATAAATATTGATATAATCAATATTATAAAAGTGACGTTTTCTGGGTAAAGAAAGATACCACATTGTCGCTTATTGATAAGAATGATAAGGCGCTTCTGTCATAAAGAATCACTTGGAAAACCTTATCAACAGGCGACAATGTGGCACTTTTACCAAGAAAACGACACAATTTTTTAACGATTTCATAATATGTGACGTTTTGCGGTGAAAGGTACCTTATGGACGATCGGCGCTTACGCTGTTAACAAAGACGCTGATAATAATGCGCTGCAACGCGACGTAAGCGCCGACCGTCCATAAGGTACCTTTAGCCGTAAATAGCCACATATGAAATCATAAAAAATGTGCTTTTATTTAGAAAAAGGCACTTTGCCATTCTGCCGGTTGTCGATAAGGCGCGAATGTCATAAATATTAGTTTAGAAATGAACCTTATCAACAACCGACAGAATGGTACCTTTCTTTAGTACTAAATACAAACACAAATAATAAAATCATTTGGAAAAACCGAACAAATATTAGGTGAATTAATACAATATCAGTATCAAAGGATTATAAAAATGAGGAATTCTAAGATTTCTAAGTTATAACCTTTTAACGCCCAAATGATGACGCGCCGGTGTAGTAGTGTGCGTGCGCGCACGCACACAGATAGCGAGCAGTGCGGGGCCGCTAAATGCCTATTTCGTGTCCGCGGCAAACACTCTGCCCCCTCTTAAGTACTTATTTATTTTTTAAGTTAATATATAACTAGAATATTTCAAGAGTGTACCTGTTGCCTTTATCAATATAGAGGAAAAACTAGCAAAAAAAGTTGTATGGGAGCCCTCTTAAATATTTATTTTATTCAATTTTTTTTGTATTTTGTTGTAGCGGCAAATTTTCAACTGTCTAACTATAACGTTTCATGAGATACAGCCTGGTGATAGACGGACGTACTGGCAGACAGGCATAGCAATGAGTTACAGTATGTATAAGTCTATCCACAAAAAAAAAATACATGACATGAACCGTTTCTGGTAAAAACACAGACCACCTCAACTAGATCGTACAAGACAACTCACGGTCACCGCACATATGAAGTACCGTACTAATTTAGTATGGATTTATGGAAGCGTGACAGCTTATTTCAGTTATTGCAGTGGTGTAAAATTGTTTACAATAATTATATTTAAAATAAAATCGTTTATTTCAGACAAAAAGTCCATAGAATTACAATGTAAGTACAAAGCAAGGCAAAAATAACATAAACATTATATTAAATTACAAATTAAATTATAAATTGAAAGAGATGTCATATACTACAGAAAAAGTGACCAAGGTCCCCGATGAGCAGGGCTGAGATCAAACCAGCGACCTCCTGCTTTCGCGGCAGAAAAAAAGAAGAAGAGTTTGCCGCGAAAGCAGGAGGTCGCTGGTTCGATCCCAGGTATTTGGCATCTTGGCTATGCACGCTACATAAGGTCAAGGGTTAAGGTCATAAAGTTAAGGGTGAACCTTGAATATTGTAGTATTAAATGGTGTGCAATGGGTAGGTAGTCGGTTAAGCTCATAAAATCGTGGAAAACAAGTAAAACTTTGACTATGTGTTTGTGACCTCATTCTCTTTGTAAATGCTTCACTTTGTGTAAAAATTACGTCAAGTACAATATTATATTTATCTTACTACTTAAAATAATAAACTCCAATCCCACATATGACCCAATAATATCTCAAACAACATCCAACATGGAAACTCAATTCACTCCCTTCTCCAAACACTGTTGGTCTTTCCCTCCCAAGTACTCTCTATCTCGACAACTTTACATCTGCGGTTCAAAATGTCGCTAGTTAGAAAAACTTCCTTCAAATCAGTACGTGTTTGGATTGGTTCTTCATTTATCCGCCCGCATGTTTATAATTGCGCTGCGACAATGTTACATTTGCTGTTAAAAATGACTCTGGCTAGAAATACTTCCCTACAGTTAGTACGTGAGTGGATTAGTTCTAAATTTAGCCAACCGCATGTTTTATGTTTGTGGTCAGTTCTGAATAGTTCGATTTCAGTTGACGCTTCGTGGAGTTTTTTTAGTTTGATTTGAGATCGCCTTTTCGTTTTATTTGACTATGTAGGAGGGTCGAAAGGTTTTGATGCTGGCACATGTTGAATTGTACAATTAGGTAATAGCACAGCGTAGGGATGTATTCCATACAGTGAGGTAACTTCATACACGGCCAGCGGCTCGGCTCGGTGGTCGTGCTGAGGCTCAGGGTTGTCAAAAACTATGCGAAAGATATTACAGTCTGATTGGCAAACTAATTTCCATTTTACACCGCTTAAAATAGACCGCCGAATTTTCATACAAATTCGGCGGCATTTCCTCCCCGCCTCCTTGCCCGCGCGCCCCCCATCGATGACCCAGAAATCGGCGGAGTTAACCCACTGTATTTAGAATACATCCTTACGCTGTGGTAATAGCTAATTAAATGGACGGAATGGAATAGATTAACCGCTGATCAAGATACAGTGAATACTAAAGGATACCAAAATTAATAAATATTATGAAACACCTATTAATTGAAAGAGATGTCATATACTACAGAATAAGTGACCAAGGTTCCCGGTGAGCAGGGCTGGGATCGAACCAGCGACCTCCTGCTTTCGCGGCAGAAAAAAAAAAGAAAAGAAGAAGTCTGCCGCGAAAGCAGGAGGTCGCTGGTTCGATCCCAGGTATTTGGCATCTTGGTTATGCACGCTGACTGGCCCATAGAAATGTTGAATTTGGCACTGTTTTCTACCGACAGAAATGGCTGACCAAGGCGCGTAGCCAAGATGCCAATCGCACACGCTACGATCGTATCGTAGTTATCTCTCTTTTTTCCTTATTTGTGCGACAATGACAGTTGCGTTTCGTTCGGCATTCGTTTTGGCATCTTCTTATCTCGTATAATATAAAAATGTTACTAACTACTAAGCTGTGCCCCATTAGGGTTATCACTAGACCCCGTTATCTTGTCGCACTGACATTGCTTTTCAGTAGAGGGTGACTGTTTTTTTATCGATCATCTCGATATCGATATTTATTTAATGCGATGTTGTACGGTCGGCTCCATAAATATGTATATATGCATCTGTATTCAATTTTGAACCTTCTTCCCCGGTAATAAGTTCAGAAGTATATACATATTTATAGACGTGACTGTATAAAGTTTTTTGTATTTATTGTAGACAAACTATTACAAGTCTTAACTAACGAACACCCGCGATTTTTGTTTCTTCGTGTTTAGTAGTAATAAAGTAATAGTACCTAGTGACCCCTACACTACACTACACACTATCGATATTTCGACAGTCGATAAAAAAAACAGTCACCCTCTACTGAAAAACAATGTCAGTGCGACAAGATAACGGGGTCTAGTTATCACGGTCCAAAAGTGCAAAATATACTCGCGGTATTGTCGCGCTGCAAGCGAAATTTGTTGGACCAATTATTTTTTCTTTATAACATATTTTATTAATGAAATGAGTAGGTGCCATTAGTGTCATAGTTTAAAACAAAATCTGAACTGCGTGACAAAATATAAAACTTCCAAAATGCACATCGCTTTTAGTTTCTCAAAATCATAATCACAATTATAACGCTACTACGTTATCTACATCAACTCATGTATGCTTACTATGAGTTGTACCACTGTCAGAGCGACGCGGCGAGACGGACAAACTTTAGAAACGCGCACTCGCTAACGCCTACGGTTACGTACAAGCCATGGTAAGCACAACAAGTTATTACTTATTAAGTAGGTAGTATACAATACTTGTACTTACATAAACTTATTTATCATTCTAAGTGAATACCTAAAAAGGGTTAAAGAAAGTCCCAAGTCGGTTAAAATCAATAACGTCCTAATTGGGTTCCCGTTAAGTAAAGATCCACCTGATAAATGGTCGTCTATATCAATTATCGGTCTCGGAACTTTTTATACGATACTAAAATGGTCTTGAAACATCGCGCGAATGATATTTTTAACACGCTTTTATTAGCTTCACTTGTAACTATGTATGTAATAAAATCTTGGAATCTTAATTTGACACAGTTCCCGGTCTCCGATTAAAATGAAATTTTGCACACACTCTGAATTCTGATGACAATACATGACTAGCTAAGAACGTCATTACAAATCCAACATGGCGGCCTCCCCAAGATGGCGGACAAGGCAATTTGAAATGTACCCCCATAATATGGGTATCAAATGAAAGGGCTTGCTGTGAGGAATACGAAAAAAATAGTCTCGTGACTTAAATCCAACACGGCGGACATCCAAGATGGCGTACAGGCAATTTGAAATGCACCCCCATGATATGGATATCAAATGAAAAGGTTTGCTGTCAGGAATACGAAAGAAATAGTCTCGTGACTTAAATCCAACATGGCGGACATCCAAGATGGCGGACAGGCAATTTGAAATGCACCCCCATGATATGGGTATCAAATGAAAGGGTTTGCTGTCAGGAATACGAAAAAATAGTCTCGTGACTTAAATCCAACATGGCGGACATCCAACATGGCGGACAGGCAATTTGAAATGCACCCCCATGATATGTGTACCAAATGAAAGGGTTTGCTGTCAGGAATACGAAAGAAATAGTCTCGTTACTTAAATCCAACATGGCGGACGTCCAAGATGGCGGACAAGCAATTTGAAATGCACCCCCATGATATGGGTATCAAATGAAAGGGTTTGCGGTCAGGAATACGAAAGAAATAGTCTCGTGACTTAAATCCAACATGGCGGCCTCCCCAAGATGGCGAACAGGCAATTTGAAATGCACCCTCATGATATGGGTATCAAATGAAAGGGTTTGCTGTCAGGAATACGAAAAAAAAGTCTAGTGACTTAAATCCAACATGGCGGACATCCAAGATGGCGGACAGGCAATTTGAAATGCACCCGCATGATATAGGTATCAAATGAAAGGGTTTGCTGTCAGGAATACGAAAAAAAAGTCTAGTGACTTAAATCCAACATGGCGGACATCCAAGATGGCGGACAGGCAATTTGAAATGCACCCGCATGATATAGGTATCAAATGAAAGGGTTTGCTGTCAGGAATACGAAAAAAAAGTCTAGTGACTTAAATCCAACATGGCGGACATCCAAGATGACGGACATGCAATTTGAAATGCACCCCCATGATATGGGTATCAAATGAAAGAGTTTGCTGTCAGGAATACGAAAAAATAGTCTCGTGACTTAAATCCAACATGGCGGACATCCAACATGGCGGACAGGCAATTTGAAATGCACCCCCATGATATGTGTACCAAATGAAAGGGTTTGCTGTCAGGAATACAAAAGAAATAGTCTCGTGACTTAAATCCAACATGGCGGACGTCCAAGATGGCGTACAAGCAATTTGAAATGCACCCCTATGATATGGGTATCAAATGAAAGGGTTTGCTGTCAGGAATACGAAAGAAATAGTCTCGTGACTTAAATCCAACATGGCGGCCTCCCCAAGATGGCGAACAGGCAATTTGAAATGCACCCTCATAATATGGGTATCAAATGAAAGGGTTTGCTGTCAGGAATACAAAAACAATAGTCTCGTGACTTAAATCCAACATGGCGGACATCCAAGATGGCGGACAGGCAATTTGAAATGCACCCGCATGATATAGGTATCAAATGAAAGGGTTTGCTGTCAGGAATACGAAAAAAAAGTCTAGTGACTTAAATCCAACATGGCGGACATCCAAGATGGCGGACAGGCAATTTGAAATGCACCCCCATGATATGGGTATCAAATGAAAGGGTTTGCTGTCAGGAATACGAAAGAAATAGTCTCGTGACTTAAATTCAATATGGCGGACAAGCAATTTGAAATGCACCCCCATGATATGTGTACCAAATAAAAGGGTTTGCTGTCAGGAATACGAAAGAAATAGTCTCGTGACTTAAATCCAACATGGCGGACGTCCAAGATGGCGTACAAGCAATTTGAAATGCACCCCCATGATATGGACATCAAATGAAAGGCTTTGCGGTCAGGAATACGAAAGAAATAGTCTCGTGACTTAAATCCAACATGGCGGCCTCCCCAAGATGGCGAACAGGCAATTTGAAATGCACCCTCATAATATGGGTATCAAATGAAAGGGTTTGCTGTCAGGAATACAAAAACAATAGTCTCGTGACTTAAATCCAACATGGCGGACATCCAAGATGGCGGACAGGCAATTTGAAATGCACCCGCATGATATAGGTATCAAATGAAAGGGTTTGCTGTCAGGAATACGAAAAAAAGTCTAGTGACTTAAATCCAACATGGCGGACATCCAAGATGGCGGACAGGCAATTTGAAATGCACCCCCATGATATGGGTATCAAATGAAAGGGTTTGCTGTCAGGAATACGAAAGAAATAGTCTCGTGACTTAAATCCAATATGGCGGACGTCCAAGATGACGGACATGCAATTTGAAATGCACCCCCATGATATGGGTATCAAATGAAAGGGTTTGCTGAATGGGATACGAAATAAGTTTGAATAATAATAAGACTTTTTTTTGCCTCTAGTGTGTCCCACTGCTGGGCAAAGCCCTCCCCCCTAGAGCTCCAAACTGCTCGGTTCAAGGCAATTTCTGGCCAGTTGTTTAGAAATGCGTCCAAGTCATCCCGCCATCTCCTCCTGGGTCGGCCAATCCGCCGTTTCCGGTTTGGCATCCACTCCGTAGTTAGTTTAGCCCATTTCTGTGGATGCATACGGCAAACGTGGCCAGACCAGTCCCATTCCAGCCTGGCGGTTTTGGCCCCTACGTTGACAATGCGTGTGTTGGAACGGAGGGTAGTGTTACGGATCCGGTCAATCCTTTTCACTCCAAACATACTGCGCTCCATGACTCTTTGGCAAACTTTCAGTTTAACCTTTTGTAACTCGGTAATTGACCAGGTTTGGGCACCGTAAGTCAGGACTGGCCATATGCACATGTCGGTGAGTTTCCGTTTGAAGGATAAAGGCAAGTCTCTCTTCAGTAGTTCTTTGAGAGACCAATAGCTCTTCCAAGCGTTTTGGATCCGTCTTTCGACCTCTTTATCCTGCCTTTGGTTGAAAGAGACTATTTGTCCTAAGTACGGAGACTCATCGACATAGTGTATGTTATGACCGTCCACCTCGACCTTACGTTTCTTGCCATTGGTCATTACTTGAGTTTTAGACCGGTACTTTTAAGGCCAACTTGAAGGCTTGCCGAGCAAAGATCTTGAAGCATTGTCTCAAGTTCCATCGCTGAAGGAGCGAAGATAACAATATCGTCGGCAAAACGAAGATTTGTTAATCTTCTCTCGCCAACGACTATTCCCCTAGACTCCCACGAAACCGCCAGGCGTTGGAATATTTGTTCGAGGGTACTAGTAAAAAGTTTGGGGGATAGCGGATCTCCCTGTTTAACGCCTCTTTCTATATTGAACAACTGGCCAAATGTTTGAAATTTAATGTTCGTAGTACTGTTAGAATAATAAGACTAAAAAGTATAAAATAAAAATAATAGTTTAAAAAACTAAAAAACACGCTTTAGGCACGCACTAAAAATTACAAAATAATTCGGCCATTTAGTTTGATGACTCAAGAGTTTTCCCTTTGCGAAATCTTCATTAGATCTTTATGTAATCTTTACTCTTTTTGGACAAAACGCTCCACGCTTTCTTTCGAAATAAATCATAGTAAATATTTAATAAAGATGATTACCTACTTATAACCATTTCGCATAGTTAATTATTTATCGTTCGGCGCGAACTGAAATTGTTTATGTTTACCTGCGATCTAATGAAGATTTCGCAAAGGGAAAACTCTTGAGTCATCAAACTAAATGGCCGAATTATTTTGTAATTTTTAGTGCGTGCCTAAAGCGTGTTTTTTAGTTTTTTAAACTATTATTTTTATTTTAGATAGATATCATTTATTTATAGGTAGTTACATCGGGTTTAATCACGCTGGCACATGTAACAATTCCTGAAATTACTGAAATACTGGCGTTCAGAGGCTACTGAAACCGCTTTCCAAGGGACGGCTTGTTTGCCACCACTTTGATATTTTGAACATGAAGAAGAATGTTCGGTAGTTTTTGACATGAAAATCTCTTCGCGTCGGAATTTCGTGACTTTTGTCGTGTTCTTTGCGACAATTGTGAAAAATTCTTCACAAAAGTAGTATTGTGGTGTAATATAGTAGTGGAACCATAAAAAAGGCAGTATGATTCTCTCTGACTATGCACGGATGAGAACAGATCCTGGCCAAACTATATTCAGCACCTTTGATTAGGTAAATGTGGCGTGTTCAGGCTAAAGGTACATTGTCCGTTATCGATAAGGCTCTACTGTCATAAATAATCACTTAGAAATCAACCTTATCAATAACCGACAATGTGGTTGACCTTTAGCCTGAAAACGCCACAAATGGGTTTTCTTACTATAGAAACTAAGGTGTCTAATTCTGTCATAGAGGCTATTTCATCTAATGCTCGCCGACATTGAATATACCGCAATACGCAGCAGCCGACTCAGTCAACGAACTAAGGATACTCTGCTGATCATCCACTGAGCCGGCAGCGCTGCGAAGGTACTGTACTTATATACAACGCAGGCGACCATGAGACTGAATAGTCCCTATGACGGAATTAGCCACATTGACCTTAGTTTCTATAGTAGGAAAAATCATGCGGAGGGGGGGATTTACCTTACTTTTATTAGCTTGGTCTAAATTGGTACAACGAAACAGTACGATTTTGACGACACTTACAAAATGTAAGTTGCAAATTAGCACAGCCCTAGCGGATCATAAACTCAGCGTTATGACACGAACCTATTCCAAACGCTTACTCAGCCTACACTACGACTGAGTTATGAATGGTAGTACTACGATGGATGTCCGGTGGAAGTTAAACAATGTTGAGTAATTTGCGAATTCTTCTGTTCGTTACTGTCGTATTGGTTTCTGTTTGAGGTTATGGTTGACTAACACTTCACCATAATCGCTAAATGAAAGCTTCAGCGTTTACGTTCGAAGCTGAAAGTCTACCGCGAACGAAGTTTTCTCTCTGTAGGACTTGCGTGAGAAATCAATAGTGCGACAGAAAGGCAAAGCCACAGAATAAGTAATAGTACTAAAGTACAGAAGCTTCTCTTTCCTACATTTGACGTTTAGCTTGTCAAGCATGCAAAGCAAGATGGCATTAACATTAGGGTTGTCACCATGCTGTCCGGTGCAGGTGGTACAACAATGTTTACAAATATATAAATAAGAATAAAATATGTATCGAACATCATTTGTATTAAAGAAACACTTTTTTAAAATTATTAACTAGTATTGGTATTAATTAGTCTAAGTATAAATTAGTACGTGGTGTTTGAAATATAAAATATATCTGAACGCACCCGTGAGGTAATGCGCGTTGCGTGAACCCTTTATATAAGGTTCAGTTCAATATGTCTTTTATATGAAAGTTGTAGGTACGCAACATTTTATGTTATAAAAAATATCTCTGTCACTTTATTTCGCCTAATGCCTAAATGAATTTTGATCGTACCGATAAAGGCCGGGGCGCGTTGCGTTACGTCGTGGCATAGAAAATACGTCGCATAACGTAACGCAATGTAAAGGCATTACATTGCCTGCTCTACATGTAGTTTCGGTTTTAGATCCGTCGTTCGGTAAGCGGGCGGACTTACGCCCAAGTTTGGATGGCTTAACACCAACGTACGGCCCCCGCAGGGGTGCCACCCGTCAAGTTAACGTGCCATACTAATTCTATTAGGAACCGCATCAGTTGTCAATAATGGAGAATAGCTGATAGAACGAAATGGAAGTAAGGCTTGCTCCCTTTAAGAGGACAACAGCTAAATCATCGCGCACTGTTATTTGTATCGGAAGAAACGAGATAGCACTATCACCGGCCTGTTTTTAGTATGAAAAAACACGAAAACTAATCAAATAAATAAATCCGTGAAATATTTTAACAAAAGCATCGATGCTTCCTTTTTCAAACCTAGGTCCTTTTTTACATGTTTCTGGTCAGAACGTCGAAACCCTTGAATTTATAAATATGATTCTTAGTTAAATAGTTGAGTAATAACTAGTTCTTAAATCTGGTAAAAGCTTTTATCAAAAAAATCTAAATGTACTTTAGTTGTAACAAACAGCAATTATCTCATTATCTGATAATGCTATTTATTTAGAGTCGTCCTCCTACTATCGCCTTTTCATTTTTCGCGTGCTCTTGCAATTAGATCTATCCCGCTCTCTTTTGCTCGAGCATGTGGATTCTTAACGCGTAACTGAGTCCTGAGCGCCTACCACGAACCGCGAACGAAAGTATACCTCCCTTTCGCACTTGTGATTTCTCACTCAAGTGCGACAGAGAGGTGAAACTTCGTTCGTGGTTCGCTGGCAGTACCACGAACATCGAACGATCAAAAACTTGTGTCTCCCTCTCTGTCACTCTTGCTTATTGGAGTGATAAAGAGGTTTTCCCGTCAATGCAAATGTTCGTGTGTGTGTTTCGATGTTCGTGGTAGCCCATATGTAATAGGCCTAGGGCCAACGCTTCTTTAGGCCCGCCGTTCGGTAAGCGGGCGGACTTACGCCCAAGTTTGGATGGCTTAACGCCAACGTACGGCCCCCATGGGACTTGGGGCGCCAGATACCCGCGTCAAGTTAACGTGCCATACTAATGCTATTAGTAACCGCATCAATGACGGTACGGATGAAATAGATCAAATCGTCAAACACTGTACTTAGTTATGTGTACAATGTCGAATATGTTTCTTGCTGTTTGTCTTCAGACAAAGATATTTTCATACAGACAGATAACTAGTGTGTCCTTTTTCCGCCAGAGCGTCGCCACAGGCTGTTTATAGCATTTTACCCGCTTATGCTACGCAGGGAGTCTGGAGTCCGCTTAGGTAATCTAATCCCAAGATTTGGCGTAGGCGACTTTACAAAAGCGACTGCCATCTGACCTTTCAACCCAGAGGGTAAACTAGGACTGGGATTAGTGGTTTCACGATGTTTTCCTTCGCCGAAAAGTGATTGGTAAATATCAAATGATATTTCGTACGTAAGTGCCTAAAAACTCAGCCGCCAGGAATGAACCCGCGACGTTTGGATTGAAAGTAGCACGCTCTTTCTGCTGGGCCAACACTCTTACGTCCCCTTATGTAGTCAAAGTTCCAGGCAGAGACTACTATAAGTATCAAAATAAAATATTTAATGTCAAAAACTCGCAGTAAACGCGGTGTAAGGGATGTTCCATTTTCTCAGGATGCTTTCCTTCACCGGAAACCAATATATCTGATATTTCGTTCATAAGTTCTTAAAAACTCATTGGCACGAGCCGAGGTGTGACTCCACGACCTTCGGTTTGAAAGTCATACCGCTGAGTAACCAACACTTTTTACTTAGCTGTAAGTAGGGTGTGCCGGTTTTTGAATGTATGGATAACCGGTTAATAACCGGCTCTTAACCGAAATTTCATTACAATTGAAAATGAAAAATGTTTATTTACTTTCACAATAATCATCTTAAAGTTTGGCACCTCCTTTTAAGCTTTAATTTATTTTAGCCTGTGCCAAGACATGCCACTCGTCCTTAGCTAAAGTATTCTAAACAAAATTGTGCTAATAATTATAGATATTATAATATACTCGTATATATATTTTAAAGCTACATGTTAAAACAAGCGTTATACAAAGCGTGCAAAAGGTATGAATAAAATCAAGATTAATCATAGAATCCAGTGTGTGTGTGTGTGTGTACACGGTACAGATAAAAACCGGTGCATACCTTAGCTGTAATTACCCTTCGGTACCTAAAGTATCAAAATAGCTACTAAGTATATGTCGTGGGTTCAAATCTCAGTACGTACCAATGAGTTTGTGACTTATAATTTAGAAACATGCTCTAAACTAAATCTTTATATCGACTGACTGAAAGCATTAAAATGAATCTAGATTTAGACGGTATAGGGTACTTTAGTAATAAAAGTAAGTGTGATATTATCGAGTTAGTTTGTGTTGTTCGGTGTGACCGTAGTTGCACGTCAACATGCAATGATTTGCGCTTATTATTATAATTGCTATAATTCGACGTCGTCTGGGTAAAAATGCATAATTATATTAAGAACGTTGAAATGATTAAGAAATTTCATCCAACTACGAATGTTCTTGATAAAAATGCATCGAAGTCTCTAGAATATCTTACATACCCATTTCCCATTCCGATATTTCACTCTCGAATTAATTTGCTCGTAAGTTACCTTAAAGAAGACATATATGTACCTACATAAGTCAAATTCATTGTTTATCTTCTCTCTCAAAACTACTTTCCTGATATTCGAATTGAAAAGTAGTGTTTAATTCGGGAGAAATGCGTTCGTTTCCAACTCAAACTACCTATTGATTATCTCACTCTATTCGAGCGTCCAAATATGCCTTAGCAATTATACTGTTTAGAAAGAAAAAAGCTATGTCGTTTCGAATAGTTTTAGTGCATCTTACATAAATTAATACATGAATAATAAATACAGACAATGTGCATAATTATTTTTTCATCACACTTGCTCGGTAATGGTGTTATAACGCGCAGGCGTATAGAGCGGTTAGAGCCGATTTAGTCCCCTAGGGAGTTATAGATTTTAGTACAATATAACTCCCGAGGGAGTTATGAGTTTAGTTTTAAAATATCGTACGTCATTTCACTTCAGACTAAGGAGGTTTTGCATCAGCTAAGGCTTATTTCAAATCTTCACACTCTTGGCTATAAACCAACTTTACTGTGTATTATTCAACTTTAATAAATAGATTCATTTGTATATTGTTTTTTCCCTTCCAAGTGTGGAAAAACATTGTATGCATCGGTTGGTAAGAGGATTACAGACTCTCGTTAGTAATCCTGTACTTACCTCCCTAGATGCACAATGTAGCTACTATAAGGAAACGCCCGAACCTGTCATGCTATTTCACTCAGTGTCAGTACTAAAAGTACCGAGATCGATTGAAGTAGCATGACAAATACGAGTGCTGAAGAAAATACGAAAGAATTTCATTACGCACTACATGTGTAAATATTTGGGACAATTTTACAAATCTTGTACTACATGTTGGTACTAGGTGAAGATTTTTTTTTTCATTTATTTGGGTAAACAAACAGTCACTACAAGAAAGCTTATTAGATAAGTATTGTAATAACATGTTTACAGTATGTGTGACCAACACCGTTCACCACTTATTCAAGTACAATAATTTGAAACATTCGAAGCTTTACAGGGGTATAGTGGCCCCTAGCTAGAGTGTAAAGGAAAAACTACAAGAATTTATTTTTATTACATACGTACGCGTAAAACTAATTTTAACAAAAGCATTGACACTTAAAATCATGCAATAAAATGTATGTGATAACTGAAACCTACCGAAGATACCTACACATTTTGATTTTCTAGGCATCTCTAAGTATGCCTATTATATTTTGTTTGTATACACCAACACTGCAGCCAAAAGATATACATACTTATAAATATACATAAATACATACATATACCGGGTCACCGGGTGTTTCCTGTAACAGGAGCAATAACATTTAATCGTGGGCAGTGCTCCTCAAACCTAACAGCTTTTGTTCAACGACTTTAAAAATTATGTATTCTGTAGATTTTCACTTTTTCATACAAACTAAATAGTATTTTCAATGTACACACGCGTTCATAAGTGCATGGGCAATTTATGAATGAATTCATTCATAAATTGCCCATGCAATTTTGAACGCCATAGTACGATAACATCAACCTAATTTACGTCTCTTCTTATAGTTCAAAATTAACAAAATTCGCAGTACATTGCGCCTTCTAAGTTCTAACAAACTTTAAAGTGAAATGAAAATCAAATAAAACTTTATTTTTAAAAGTCGCTGAACAAACGTTGCGTTGGTCAGTTTTGAGAGTACTGCCTACGATTAAATATTGCTCCTATCCTATTACAGGCAACACCCGGTATACATTGACGACATCCATTTTATTTATAATGAAGAAGTATTCGTGACAAACACACAAGTAAATGCCCATAAGTACTAGGATTTGAACCCGAGAGAGTCCTGAGGCTCCTGAGACGTCCAGCTTCGCAGTCATTACAAACTAGGCTAAGTATAGTTTCTAGTTCTCTGGCACTTTCCCAGTGAACAACAAACTCTCATCATGTAAATATCAGTTTTACAATATACGGAACGAAATTCTTCCAAAAATCTCATTTGCGTGTTATCTTAACATGGAAATGACTTCGAGCCAACGACCCACCAGGGACTGCATCACTCTTAATAAAATTGTAAACTCGACCTCAAATATAACTACACATTTTTGATCTTATTACAAAGGAATACGGCTCAAAACTGTCGAGATACTTTTGATGTGAATTCCATGCACTTGTGGAGATGAATGACGACATCGTAAAGCACTTTGTGGTTTTGTTTGTTGTTAAATATATATATATTGTCATACATATTGAGCTAGATGTACACGAAACGACAGAACGGTCTAAAATTAGATGTTTTGACAAGGAGGTATTATTTTATTCAATTAAGAGTCGAACACGGAGTTCCAATTTGTAGGGAACTAATAAGTTTAAAATTGGAACTGGATATATTTTCGACAGTGGAAAGGAGAAACCGCTTAACCGACATTTTTAGAGGTATAAGTTTACAGGAGATAGTTTTCAAATATTAGATCCATCGCTTCTAGTTGAAAATAATCCGTAAAGATTATCTAGAGGGCAGCACTGGACGTAAGTCTGAGCTGTAGGATGGGCGGAACGCACCTTCAACGTTTAAAATAAGAAAATATTGCTTAGACTTTAGGAAATTTCAGTCTGGTTGCCGTGATTGGGTAGCCCAGTGGTTAGGGCGTCTGCCGCGAAAGCAGGAGGTCGCTGGTTCGATCCCAGCCCTGCTCACCGGGGACCTTGGTCACTTTTTCTATCTCTTTCAATTTATGATTTATATTAGATCCATTTAAGGGCGTATTATACCAAATCAACTCTTGTGCACAAATAACGCGAGTTTCGTAAGAGGGGAGGACATGAAAAACTCACGAAAGACCACATTGGGGGGTAGGGGCCTCCAACGAGATCTCACATGATTTTTTCTAGATTGACCAAAACCAAGCTAGATACATAGGTACAACCTAAATTGTTACTCTATATCCAGCATTATTTGGCCGATTAGTTAAATACAGGTCTCGTAATAAATAATGAAGCCCCATAAAGCAAAACACCTAAATACGCTAAAGCAGCCATTAATTGATTTAAACATGGAAAACTCGTTAAAACTGACATTAGATCGGCGAGTACACGCTTTATGGATAAAATTATGTTTTAATTTGCATGTTTGGGAAGTTTTTTATGGCATCTTTTTACCGTTGAAATATAAAAAGCTGAGCTAATTTGGGTCAATAGGAAAGCGCTGAGATTCCGAACATCATCACCTCTACCTATTCACTGCTAATGACGACACTCCTCTACGCGCCATTTTCGCTACAAAGCGGGAAATGCAAGTTATCGGCTACGGCGTAGCGCTACGAAAAATCCTTAGCGATTAATGTGTTAAATTTAGGTTCGTCCCACTGCTGGGCACGGGTTTTCTTTCAGAAATTGTTTTGGTTTGGTCTCCGCACTTGAATAATGAGGATTCAAGATTTTACGTAATATACCTATGCTTTCGAAGTTCTGTGCAAAAAATATATCTAGACCGAGAAGTAACATAAAATAGTCTACCTAAAGCGGGTAGAAATCGAGTTCTATGGACGACCTGCCACTAAAACTCACGTACTTCGATTTGAAAGTACACGCCTTACCGCTTGACTGCATTGTCGGAAAAACCTCTTTATCACTCCAACAAGTGTAACAGAGAGGGAGATATAAGTTTTCGAAAATCGAACGAACGGAAGCTGGTATCTTCTTTTCTATCGCAAGAGATTCTAGCGAAAGAGATTGAAAATTATGAATCTTCGAGGGGCCAATCGTTCACCGAAAACGCTAAACGAAACGAAAACATTTTTTGGTCCCAAGGCTTTCTGAATTTCTATCCAAACATTGACCAGGGGGCAATATAAAAATAAATTATAAAGTCATAAAATTCAAATGGTCACGGCACTCAATCCAGGGTTGCCACCTAAATGTCCCAATTATATGGCGGCTATAATTCATAGACGGTTCAGAATGGGGTTCCAAATTTAAATTCACCGAAGTCCGAGTCCCATTCGAGTATTCCCTTTGGCGCGAGGGAGTAGACGAGCCAGCGTGAGGTGAAATTGAGATCCGTTAAAGTCATTGACATAAATAAATTGGTCGGAAGTGAGCAATCAATGACAACAAAGGACAATAAATAAATGTGGGTCGGGATAACTCAAAACACAAGTTGAATATCATAAAAACTTATATTGCGTAAAACACTCAAAAAACACACCATTACGTCTTGGCTCCGAAAACGATCTCCCCGCCATTCCGTTACATATTTTAAAACCTACTCGTCGCGTTTGTCCATCCCTTTCACACTGAGTAAACCTGTCATCACACTGTCCTTGTCACACACCGTTCATTCGTCAGTTCATTCTCTCACTCACTCACTCGTTCGCATACGTTCCAAACCTCGCATCCTACAGATCGGCCGTCCTATGGCCCAGTCTGGTCTCCAGACTACTACAACTACTAGAGTACTTTACAATACAAATTTTCCTTTAGCTCAGTCGGAGCTATCTATAACACAGGTAAAACTTAAACTCAGTCAAAGCAGAAAGAACTTAAAACTCTTCAAACAAGGTATATCTGCAAGGCTAACAGCCCAATAATATTTTAAAAAGAGTAACACACTCATCTGTTATTTTAACATTTGTAAAACGTAACAAGTGCAAATACTAAGTATTTACTGGAATATCTAGTTTCAACTACAAAACTAAATCTAAACATCTCAAAATACTAAGTATAACTTAATAATGCTTCATTAAAGCTTCAGTAACTCTTAAAAATAAAATAGACACAAGGCTAACATAGGTAACTTTAGATACATAATAGGTACAGTGCTGGTTACATGTTTACCTATTGTTGTGATCAAATTTGGCATTAATCAGTAACATGGGCTAACTAGTCATAGAAACACATAATAAAATGCTGATGGAAGGCAAAGAATAACATAACTGCGCCCTCGACACAGGCATGCGAAACACGTGTGGTGCCATCTGTTGCAGTAAGAAGGAACTACAAAATCTTACCTCACTCCTCGTCGGGCCATCGCTTCATATGGTCACAGGAAGTAGTGGTGCTTCGGGGACCTTCAGAGGCATCTGTCAATTTTCTTACTTGATAGCGGTCCCGTCCAATAGACCCTACGACCTCGTAAGGACCGAGGAACTTAGGCTTCAGTTTCATGCCTACTCCAAACTGAGTCCTCTGGATGGCTACTCTGTCACCCTCAGTATATTGAATACTGGGTTTCCTTTTCTTGTTATAATTCCGTTTATTTTCTTCTTGGATCTGTAAAATCTGTTCTTTTGCTCTTTTTCTCATTTCTTCTCTAACTTCCATGACGCGGTCTCGATTTTCCTGCTCTATAAGGTCATAAACCTCATAATCTTCTTTTGTTTTCATCTTAGTACCGACCAGTAACTCAAATGGAGTTGTGTTTATGCTCCTCTGATGAGTACTATTGATGGCTCGCTGAACTCTACTGACATGGCGGTACCAGTGTGTTGGCTCCTCAATACACAGCTTGGTCAATATACTAATGAGAATTCTATTGATTCGTTCAACTTGGCCGTTGCTACGGGGAACCCCAGTAGTAATCGTAACATGGTTAATACCTTCATCCTTACAGAACTCTCCGAACTGTGAGCCGGTGAAAGCGGTGCCTCTGTCAGTGATGATCCTCGTCGGATTTCCAAAAAACTGCTGGAATATTTTCATTTTATCTACCGTTTCTTTTGCCGTGGTACTCTTCACGGGAAACAGCCATACAAACTTAGTGAATGCGTCCACAACGGTTAAAATATGATTATATAGCTTTTTGGTTTCTGTCATTGGACCAATATGGTCGATGTGGAGGGTATCCAGGGGCAATTCTCGTTTATCTATGGGATGTAGGAAGCCCTCCAGCTTACCACTTTTTCTTTCAGCCATCAGGCATGGTATGCAGGTAAGTATAAAATCTTCTATCTTTCTTTCTAAATGTTTTATATAATAATCTTTGCTAATAAGCTCAATCATTTTTTTCTTTGAAAAATGGCCATTCTCATGTGCTCTCTTTATAATCTCGGTTTCCATAGTCTTGGGTACCACGAGATGCTTCTGGATGCCTTTGTAGAGCAAACCATTTTCAAAATAGTAGTCCTGGTACTGTGCATTCTTCGTAAGTATCTCCATGATGGCTTTGAGCCCGTCGTCATTTTCCTGTGCGTTTCTCAATCTGTCATGAATGCTTGTGTGAGAGAACGCCACATATGGGTTTCGACTGAGTGCGTCTACATGGGGCATCCTGCTGCCAGCTCTGTGCTCAATTTCGAAGTCATATTCTTGCAGCAGCAGTATCCATCTGGCTACTCTCGTAGACATGACTAAGTCTTTCTTATTCAGTGTCATTTGAAAGGCTTTACAATCTGTGACAATCTTGAAATGTTTGCCATACAGGTAACAGCGAAACTTTCTTACTCCTTCAATTATTGCTAAACCCTCAAGCTCATAGCTTGTGTACTTGCTTTCTGCTGGTGTGGTCTTTCTACTCATGTAATATACCGGGTGCAGCTGTGCGTCTTCACCCTTTTGTAGCAGAATAGCAGAAATTGCTACCTGGGAAGCATCAGTGTGCATCTCCGTATGCAGCTTGGGGTTAAATATACGAAGCACTGGTTGACTTACCAGCTTCTTCTTTAGCTCTTCATATGCAGCTCGGCATTTATCATCGAACTCAAATGACTTATCTTGTCTTAATAGGTCTGTCAATGGTTTTGCAATTATTGCAAAGTCTTGTATGTATTTTCTAAAATAAGATGTCAGACCTATGAAGCTTTGTAGTTGCTTGGTATTGGTGGGCTCGGGGAATCTGGCAACTGCATCCGTCTTTTCTGGCGAAGGCCGCACCTCTCCATCTTGGATTACATGACCAAGGTACTCTACTCGTCGCTGGACAAGCTGCGACTTTCTCCAGTTGATCTCCAGCCCGTACTGCGAAGCCACCTCCAATACTTCAGCCAACCGCACCACAGCGTCATCTTCAGTCTCTGCAGGAATTATTAAATCGTCAATAAAAATTAGGACAATCCCTTTTGCAATCAGATTCCTAAATATTGCTGTGATGAATCTGGTAAACACCTTAGGGCATATTGACAAACCGAATGGGGCCCGAAGGAACTCATACTGCGCTGTCATTGTGACAAACGAAGTATATTTAACAGATTCTTCGTCCACAGGCAGATGAAAATAACCATTCTTTAAATCTAAGGTGCTAAACACTTTAGCATTAGCAAGTCGATCAATGTGATCCTCGATCACCGGAAGGGGATACTCATCTTTAACAATCTTTTGGTTCAGTCGTCGGTAGTCCACACAGACTCGTGTACTACCATCCTTCTTTTTAACTAACACTAATGGGCTTGCATAATCTGAGAAACTCACCTGTACTATGCCGTCTTCACACCACTTTGCTACCTGTTGATCAACCTCTTGTTGTTCCCTGGGAGCCAACCTCCTTGGTCGCTGAGCCACAGGGATGTCGTCTTTTAACACGATCTTGAGTTTGATCGGCGCCTCTTTCTTCTTTTGGGGCACGTACGACTCGACCAACTCATGCACCCTCTCTTGAACTTCGCGGCTTACTTCATTACCTACAACAAAAGAATCGTCCACACGTATTTCGTACACCCAGCGTGTAAGCGGCGTCAAGGTAACCTTGCCGTCTTCCATCAGCATAGTGACTAGGTTTAACAATTCGAGCCCAATTATCATGCGGAACTTATGTATCGGGAATAACTTATCAGGAACTACGAAAAACAACATCTCGTTGTACCAGTATCCATCGATACATAAATCTAAGCACACTTGTCCGTAACACTTAACATTTCCGCCAAGTCCTGTCAGCAAGTCTTCTGGATCACACTCCTGTAACTCCGGCGCACTCAGTTCATTATAGCACCCGATTGTCAACAGGTTAACGTCACTACCTGAGTCAATTAATGCAGGCAAGTCTTTTCCACACGCGTTTATTCTTTTAATAGGTTTCTTATTTTCGCCCGGCCGCCGAACACTTTGTTTAACTCTTTTTGTCGTCGTGAAACATAGAGATTCCATGTTTGTAAACATAACATCATGGCCGCCGGCGCCGTCTGACTCGTCCGAAGTGAAGTTTGCGCCGTCCGCTTGGCAAACGAACGATTTCTTCGCGCTACCAGCGCCACTCGCGCCACTTGAGTGAAACTTTTTCCTTTCACCGCTGCTCGTTGCTATATTCACGTCGTCCTTGGTACTGCGTGACGTCGTCGCTTGACCTTGACCAATTTGACCTTGCGATGACTTGCACTGAGATGAAATATGCCCATAGGAGTTGCATCTGAAACATTTCAACCCCTTATCCTTATTAGGGCACTCGCTCGATGCGTGATCCATTTCTCCACAGTTGTAACACCGTGTACGTCTGTACGTCTTATCTTTTTCCGGCTTCTCCGGATGCTTAGGTTTATAAGATTGACTGGAAGACGTCTTCTCTTTCAGCTGCTCGTATATCTTTATTTTTTCTTTTAATTCGCTATATGTCGTAACGCCGTACAACATAATTTTATTAATCTCCTGGTCCCGAATTCCTTCCACGATGTACTTTATGGCCACGTAATCCGCCATCTTGCCTCGTTTTCCTAACTCTTTCATCGTGAATAAATATTCGAGACACGATTCACTATTTTTCTTGTATCTTGCGCTCATGATTTCATGAATAGTCTTTGCATCGATAGTATCTGGAAACTCTTTTAAAATCGCCGTCTTTAACTCTTCCCACGTCTTAAACGTGCGCTCAGCCCGGAACCACAGTAGTGCTGTACCTACCAACGACCGTCTTGCCATCAGTAGATGCTGCAGCGGAGTCCATCCGCACAGTTCGGCATTATCCTCTACGTCTTGTACCCATTTAGAGGCAGGATACGTCTTTTCCTGTCCGCTAAAACGGGGGATGAGGTCGTCTGTGAGATGCAACATGCCGATGCCACGTGATGCGAGAGCTGCCGCGGGCTCGTCGTCGTAGTCGTCTTGCCTACTAGTGCGCCTGTTTTTCTTTGGGGACATCTTGCTTGCGCTAATATCTGTAGTCGTGTCTCAATTGTACTTATCGTCGTAACGTCTTCAAAATGGAGTGTCTTCGGATAGGTTATGAAAATGATTTTACACTTTTTCCGTCTTCGTCGTCGTTCTTGATTGTATCCCAACTTCTGACTCCAAATTGTGGGTCGGGATAACTCAAAACACAAGTTGAATATCATAAAAACTTATATTGCGTAAAACACTCAAAAAACACACCATTACGTCTTGGCTCCGAAAACGATCTCCCCGCCATTCCGTTACATATTTTAAAACCTACTCGTCGCGTTTGTCCATCCCTTTCACACTGAGTAAACCTGTCATCACACTGTCCTTGTCACACACCGTTCATTCGTCAGTTCATTCTCTCACTCACTCACTCGTTCGCATACGTTCCAAACCTCGCATCCTACATAAATATTTTGATAACTTAACATCAGCGTCAGCCATCAATAGTACCTACTTGTAGCAGATGGGTCAAAGCAAAGTAGAACAACGCTCTTCTCTTAACTGAGTCCTTATCATGACGTCTTAAGAGCGTTTATACCACAAAAGCGCGAAATCAATGATTTACGCGGTTTTCGGGCTCGATGTACTATGTGATTGTTAGACTTTTAGATCAAAATATTTATATGTACATAATAAACAACTCATAAGCCAAATTTTGTATTATCGACATTTACAAGTTTTAGATAATTATATGCAATTCTAGCCAATTCTTTCGCGGCCGTTGTTGAAATTTGCCGAAACATGTTGTCTTATACGTCACTCTATTCCTACACTGTAATGATCTTATACAAAACAAAACTGGTTTACGAAAGAACATTACACTATCTAATTTTTGTATTGTGCAAAACTAGTAAATTTCAGATTCTGTTTAACTAAACTTACTGATGAAAACTACGCAATTTTTGCAAAATTCACGGCGTGTTTTAGTATTATACTTTCGCAGTAAATGGTTCAGATTGTCATTTTTATGAGACTATAACTCGTTGGTTACTCCATTTAATAAAAAAAAGTGTCAAAAACAACGAAATAATATTTATTTAGATTTTTTATCAAAACCCCGTTTATAAGATTGCGCGCGGCGCGTGCTCGTCAGTCTGGCCCCATGCCTTCTAGAGAGTGGACGTATCGCTTTGCTCCGCGGGCCTTCTTTTTACGAGTGAAGTTTGCGAGAAAGAGAAAGAGATGATTAAAAAGAGAAAGACATATCAAAAAAGATAAGATAGACGGTGATACCGCGACCAACCGATCAAGATACTTGATAAGTTCGATTTCTATTTGTGTTGATGATTTAATTGTTGTTTATATATTAGCTATAGTAAATTTTTTTAATAATCATCAGCTGGTGAGCAGGACGTGATGTTTTCGTAGTAAGTTGTTGGTAAGACCTGGAAACCGCCGTTAAAAACAGCTAGTAATTGCTGATTAGGACTAGGTGATGTAATCAGAAGACAGTGCTGGTTCTGTAACCGTTCACATAAGACTTGTCGCGGCACTTGATACGTAACGAAGACCTGGATACGTAACCAGAAGGCTAGGTCAGGAACTATGTAACGGCTTACACAATACGCACCGTGTTTTAGCTTAAATGCATTGTCTTGCTGAGCACAAGTAGACCAGCCGGTAATTAAGACCTGGAAACGTAACCAGAATATTGGGTCAGGAACTATGTAACGGTTTACCTTAGATGCATCGTGTTTGAGCTCAAATGCATTGTCTTGGTGAGCACTCGTAGACCGGCTGGTGACAAAGATCTGGAGACGTAACCAGAAGTTTGGGCCAGGAGCTATGTAACAGCTTACAATATACGTACCGTGTTTGAGCTTAAATGCATTGTCTTGCTGAGCACAAGTAGACCAGCTGGTAATTAAGACCTGGAAACGTAACCAGAATATTGGGTCAGGAACTATGTAACGGCTTACCTTAGATGCATCGTGTTTGAGCTCAAATGCATTGTCTTGGTGAGCACTCGTAGACCGGCTGGTGACAAAGATCTGGAGACGTAATCAGAAGTTTGGCCCAGCAACTATGTAACAGCTTACACTATACGTACCGTGTTTGAGCTTAAATGCATTGTCTTGCTGAGCACAAGTAGACCAGCTGGTAATTAAGACCTGGAAACGTAACCAGAATATTGGGTCAGGAACTATGTAACGGCTTACCTTAGATGCACCGTGTTTGAGCTCAAATGCATTGTCTTGGTGAGCACTCGTAGACCGGGTGGTGACAAACACCTGGATACGTAACTAGATGGCTAGGCCAGGAACTATGTAACGGCTTACAATATACGTACCGTGTTTGAGCTTAAATGCATTGTCTTGCTGAGCACAAGTAGACCAGCTGGTAATTAAGACCTGGAAACGTAACCAGAATATTGGGTCAGGAACTATGTAACGGCTTACCTTAGATGCATCGTGTTTGAGCTCAAATGCATTGTCTTGGTGAGCACTCGTAGACCGGCTGGTGACAAAGATCTGGAGACGTAATCAGAAGTTTGGCCCAGCAACTATGTAACAGCTTACACTATACGTACCATGTTTGAAATCAAATGCATTGTCTGGTTGAACACAAGTAGACTAGCTGGTAATTAAAACCTGGAGACTAAGTACCGGTTTACACTATACTTACCGTGTTTGAGAACTTGGCAAAAGCTTGGGAAGCTTAAAAGTAATGTTACGCATTTATAATGTTGAAGTAAGTATTGCTATGAGTAGTGATGTACCATAGTAGGTTCGGAACCACTATGTTATTATTACGAAATCCCTCCCTTTTACGAAATGGGTAAAAAAAAATCATGGCACGTTGATTTGCTGTATTTTTTGTAGGTTGAAGCCAGTTTGCTAATCATGGTTTGTCATTGTCTAGGTGGGTGGTGACAACTATGGATTAACAACGACCTTAAACATATTGTCATGTTATAAATTGAAATAGATGTCATAAAACTAAAGAAAAAAAATCAACAACATCGGAAGCTTAAGCCGAGGATCGAACTCTGATCCACAGCTTACGCGGGAACAAGGCCGCCTGGCCCCATCGAATGCTGGCGAGTTTTTTTTCTGATTTCCATATCTCCGAATCTCCAAAATTACGAAGTTACCGAACCCCCGTAATTCCGAAAGAATATTATGTTTTCGGAATTTTGAATTCGGATAAATTATTTTCGGAATTTTGAATTCGGATAAATTATTTTCGGAATATAAAAAATTGGATTTTTTTGTATTCGTTCAAGTCGCTATCGGATTTTTAATATTGAGAATGTGAAATACGGAAATTTGATGTATATGATTTATAAAAATTCAGAATTATAAAAATTGGGATTATGAAAATCGGAAAAAAATATTTCGGAATATTTAAGTGTTTTGTTCTATATGCACTTATAATATAAATATAAAAAGAAATAGAAATTAACTTGGAAATAACGATCATTAACAATTTCCTGACTAATGTGATGAGAAATGTTGTGTTTCACTTCGCAGTAAAGTTTGTCTAACTCTCATACCTTAAAACCAAGATTCTCAAGATTTAAATTTTTAAAGCTTTCGCTTGGTCGGGTCGGGTCTCAATTCTCAATATTAACACGAGAGCTTGACAACAACTTTGCGCATTTTTACAGTCAAATCTAATAACATCTATAAAAATGTACTACCAGAAATATATTATTATATACGTACACAATCTTATTTTCTCAATATTAAGGTAGTGTATACATATTTTTGGCGCTTCATTAGAATTGATACCATCGAACGTTAACGTGAAATGAAAACTATTATTAATAGAAACTCAGTACTAAAATAACAACAAAATAAGTAGGTATTATTAAGGAAAGTTGATTATTATTATCAAAGGAAATAAGTACATAGGAAAATAATTTTAATTACATAGTTAGTACTAAATTCAGTTAGTACAAGACTACAAGTATCAAAGTTATAAACTGCAAACTCAATTTAACGCAAAATACTGTAAACAATGATTACTAATCAAAGTAACGTAAGTTTATCTGATTTAAGTATCAAGGTAAAATGCACAGCTTGAGCGCGCTATAGTATACCCGTCGCACGCGCGGCGCTCGTCGATGTCTAGCATTGCGCGCGTCTGGTCACGTGGTCGATGCGGAGAAATACCTAAACTTGGGAAGCGCGCTAGGGCGAGAACGCTCTTAACGCGCGATTCAGTTTTGTTTTGGTTCATTTTAGGCTCAGTTGTATGGAAGCGACTCAGTTTAGGTCGTCAACTGAATCGCGTTGAGGCGTCAATGGTAAGTCCTCAGTTGTATGGCAGCGACTTTGTTTAGGTCCTAAACTAAATCGCGTTATGACGTCATGCTAAGGGGGCTGATCATTGTTATTTAGTCGCCGTAGTTGAAACTGGCCAGCCGAGGGAGGAAAACTTATACTAGTATATAGTAGAGCAAGATCTATTGACCCTTAACTTCAAGCAACGAGGATAATCGGCATACCTAACGTTTCCCCACTGTCGAAGTACAAGCCCAAATGGGCATCCGCGGGTCTGTTTCGTGCCTATGTACACAAAAATAGACCAAAGTGTGCACGATTTTAGTGTCATTGTATTATTTTCTGTGTTAGTGTCAACATTACACGTTTTTTTGATATGTAATGTGTGAGATTTGCTTCTGAGTAATGCACCAAAGCAAATGGCAGGTGAACAAAGTGTACTTATTTCACTTAGTTCACCCAGGTGATCTAATCTAGGTGAACAGATTTAACTACAGGAGTAATGCCCGCCGTATACAAATAATTGTACAGTAAGATGTCGCTTTGACAGCCCCCTTCCAACGTGTTAGAACCCGGTGTTGGGCGAAGACCCGAAAACGTGTCAACAGTCTAATTGAAGATTTCGCCTATACTGGTTCACCTAAGCTCTCTCGCCATTGCTCGGCAAGGTTGATACGTACTGATGAACGCCCTCAGTCCCCAGGGACAGTATCTCGCCTGCCCGAGTGCCTGTGCCCGATAACTTAATCCCAGGATAAAAATACTGATGCGTGCCAACCCTACTGTCTGTGATAGTTGTAATGTTTGTTTGACAATTTTTTACGTGTTTGTATGTAAATGTAAACCACAAGGGGAGACAAGGTTTACTGCGAGTGGTTGAAATTATTTTATTTTGATACTAAGTAGTCTCCGCCTGCAACTTTCTCTTCTTCTTCATCGTACTCTTCATTCCTGAAGGTCGTGCCTTTCTTGAAAAGCTTTTACCGAGTCAGTGACGAGGTCTTTCCACCCTGCTCTATCTTCGGCTTGTCTCAGGGCTGTCGGTATGGTGAGTCCGGTCACGCCCCTTCGTCTTTTTCCATCAAACTTGCCTACCACAACTAACTTGTCTTAGTTGTCGGGTTGTCTCCTGGCGATATGGCCAAAGTAACCTAGTACCCGTTTGGTAACAGATAGTGGACAATCTGGTTTTGATTTTTAGTTGGTCGAGAATCGATCTGTTGGTTCTTCTTGCAGTCCACGGTATGCGTAGCATTACTGCAACTTTATGACTACTTATAATCCAGTCATTGAATTGACAGCTTGTATGGAAATTATGATTGTTCGGGAAATAGGTAGTTTATAATACTTAGCTGTTTTTTTTCTCGTAACGGATGTATCGTGAGTTTAGTATTATGTAGGCAACAAAATCCTACAAAATATCGATACATGATAATCGTCACAAACATGCTACGACCGTTTTTGTTGTAAGATTTTTAAGTAAGTATATATGTTTTTTTAGTCGTCCTATTAACATTTGTTTCTAGTGAAAAAACAAATTTACGTGATTAAATTATCTTCGGTTTCGCTTTTAACAGATAGAAGGCAAATATGTCACCATGTTCACAAACAAGAAAAATATATATTACCGTAAATTTAAAAAATCAACTTAGTTAAGTTTTATTTTTTTTCTATTTACCTACTTCCGGAAGAAAAGTTTGTAGAATTTCTGCATATATTATCTATAAATATCCCAGTTGAACGTAATTTGAGAAGATCATATTATAATTAAATGTCTGTCAATACCGTATCTTTCCTGGGTTATTAAGGCGACGTAAGAGCATTGGTGTTGATGGGCCAGCGGTAAGAGCGTGCGTCTTTCAATCCCAACGTCGCGGGTTCAAATCCTGACGGCTCGTACCTACAATGAGTTTTTTGGAACTTACGTACGAAATATCATATGATATTTACCAATCGCTTTTAGGTGAAGAAAAACATCGTAAGGAAGAATAATCCGGAGGTTAGCTTGGGGAAGAGGTGTGACCAGGAAGTAGATCGCCGAATAAGACTAGGCTGGGCTGCGTTTAGTAAATTGTCGGACATCTTTAAGGGTAAGACCCTCTTATTAAAAAACGGGCATTCGAAATGTGTGTCTTACCAGATATGGTTTACGGGGCGGAGACCTGGACCCTGACCAGAAATTAATAAGCTCCAAGTAGCACAGCGGAAAATGGAGCGTATCATACTGGGTATTAAACTGCAAGGCCGCATCAGAAATGTCGAGATCCGAAGACGCACCAAACTTTCCGGCATCGCCCGGGTCATTGCTAAGACAAAATGGAGACGGGTCGGGCATGTAAGCCGCACAACAGACGGCAGATGGAGTCGACGAGTATCTGACTCAGATAATCGTCGACTCCATCTGCCGTGTCTGCCAAGGTCTGAGTCTGAGGTCCTTGGCTTAAACATCGGAAATATCGGAATCCTGGAGGACAGTTCACGAATCACGAGATGGACCGATGATGTCATCGGCTATTTGCAACCACTTCTTTCCAACCACTTTGGCTATATGTGTAGCCAACTGGTTGCAAACAGCCCAGGATAGAAAAAGATAGCGTACTTATGAGGAGACCTATACCCAACAGGGTAAAATGAGGTTGTAAAAGAGAGAAAAAGAGAGACTTTAGAATACTGTAGTATAGCTGCAATCGCAGTTTATACTTCAGTATCAGCAAACAAATTTGCATTTATAAATTGAAAGAAATGTCATATACTACAGAGAAAGTGACCAAGGTCCCCGGTGAGCAGGGTTAGGATCGAACTAGTGACCCCCTTATTACATTTAATAAATGATTTGATTCGTACTTTACAATTCTAATTTGCATTTGTTAATAACTAATTATTACCAACCCTAAAAATAACCCGTTCACTGCAACGCAACCCCAGAAAATTGAAATTAACCCTCCATCGATTTCTAATAAACCCACTCGCATATTCCACAAATTGTTATACAAAATGTAAGCGACCGTACATAAGTCAGTTTCCATTATTACACATCATAGGGGATGAAGACAATATACGTATAATCCGAAAAAATCATCTTTAAAACTTCACAATCGAAACTAAACTCTAAAACAATGAGATTAAAGTGTATCTTTACTTAAATTTAAACAGCAGCATCTTTGTTTACAAACTTTGTAATGCGTTCCGTTAAACATTAGAAGTTCGAATTTGATTCTTATTGTTCTAAACTTAAGGTGCATGGGTGCGTTGTTTGGTCGCTCGTGGGGTGCTCGAAGCCCTAGAGGAGACGTCGAAAAAGTGCGGAGCGCTAACGAGGGGGGGGGCGGAGGTGCGCTCCACTTCGCTCCGAACCGAATGTACTTGACCGGATACAAAACAATACATTAATTGAAGAGCGCTGAAGTGTTGGCCAAGTTCAAAGCCTGAGGACGATTTTGTTTGTATCTGTGACAAAGAAAAAAAAAGAAAAAAACTTACCTACTTCAAATTTGAATATCGTACCAAGTACTTACGTAGGTTAGCCTAATACGTAAAGGAAGTTAATTAGGGCTTTTTGTTAGGATTTTTATAAATGTATAAAATGAAAAATTCGTTGGTTTTCTAGAACATTAATAACTTTGATGTGACATGACAACGTTGATAACGAATGTATATACAAACTTTCATTAATTAACAACGTAATGAAAAACATTCCTTTATTTAATTATCAGACGTGACCATTTTTATTTTGTGGCAAAAGATGACAATTACTTAATCAATGAATTCGAAGATAACTAAGAGTTTCGTATCTCATATTCTATGTTTAATTACCTGATTTCCGTCAATCTTTTAAACGTCTTTGGCCTTTGAATATTTACTTCAGTTTTTAAAAACCTTAATTATCAATTATTAATTAACAAATCTTACTGTACGTGAAGATAAAAATCAAAATGTGAATGTGGAAAAAATCGGAATGCAAATATATTTTTAATTATCTCAATTAAAACGTGGTTTGATAACGAAGTGACTACGAAAATAATACTTTGCTATTCCGCCAAACGTGCTAGTCAATTAGTGCCAACCCGTTATACCTACTTACGTATTTTATGCATGCAATTAATGTTTAAAAAAATACGCAAATAGATATAACAAACCACTACCAATAATATAAAACTCGACACGTGTCTCGAATCGCGTTAAGACGTGATGGTAAGGCCCCTGAGCAATATTTCGACGGCCGGCAAGAAAGACGTCAAGTTCGTCTAGCCATCTGGAATAAAATTGTTTAAAAATATTCTATTATATTATATTTGTTAGTACAAGCTGAAAGCTGATGCGTGCACTGCACTTGTTGTTTGTAAAATCTTCAAAACATTGAAAAAATGTATCAAATTATATAAAGGTACAAATATCTTAGTCGTAAAAGGAAAGCATGTGTTCCGCTTGCAACCAATGAGCGTAGGCATTCTTATTAAAATTGATGGCGGAAGGGGAAACTGATTTCCACGTGAGCAGTAAGACTTTGCACCTAATACTTATCGAGGTTTGGGTGGCGAGGCATATGGTAGGGGAAAAAATGTGTTAAGTAAGTAAATCCGAGTATCAGGGTACTCATATATGTTATTTGATTCAAGTCAAAAACTTAAGGTAGATAAAGAATTAATAAGAAATAAATAAATAAATCTTACACAAATCGACCAAGTCCCACGATAAGCTTAATAAGGCTAGTGTTGTGGGTAGTAGACGGCGATATATATAATAGATAGATACACATACTTAAAGATATAAATACTAATAAATACTTAATACTAGAAAACATCCGTAATTCAGGAAAGGAAGAAAGAGGAAGGAAGCAAATATTCATGATAAACACAAATACACTATCTACTGGTTTTTCTACGACAACGAAAATAGCAAAAAAGTGAATTTTCAAATGGAGGCAGAATGTAGAATTTGTCGTATTTCAACTATACGAATATAATTTTTAATAGTGTTATTAATTATTAACTGCTTAGCGATGTTCTTATGGAATACCATAGACAACGTTATAACGTAGGCATACTTTTTATTATCGCTGTCATTCATTTAATTCACAGATTGAAAAGCTGGAGTAGAGAAAGTACTTTAATAATGCACTTGGATTTAATGTAAAAAATAACCAGGAAAAATACGAAACCAGGTGTTTTACCATAGACAGGTAAAAGCACCTGGTTTCAAAAGAATCGTGCCAACTGAATACTTAGAGAACTGGCTGCGTAAGCTCACAGTCACAAACATTTCTGCACCAATGTGGTAGTCCAAAGCGAGATTGTGGGTACCAATATGCGATGTGCCCGATTGACTGATTGGTGTGAGTAGTACTGGACGATCCCAGTTCTGCCCACTCAACAAATACGACCGATATCCTGCCGAGTGTACACCCTAGGCAGTGACGTAAGAAATTGAAAATATCTTTGTAAACAACTGACTAATGATGCCATACGTTTAAATGAATATAAACAGCACATTTGATGACAATTTTTTCGTCTGCCATTACTGAATGCATGATTGGGCCTACGGAAGACCACCAGATTGAATGGTCTAAGCAGAATCTACATTCATTTCCATAAAATGTATAACTTTAAAACGCAAAATAGATTATAAATTGAATAAATATGACAGGTGTAACAAAAATGGTCGCGCACTGTGCGGTTTCAGAGGGATTTCCTCCCGCCCGCGGACGCTCCGGCTGTGAAACGAGCTCCCTGCCAAGGTTTTCGCGAAATATTACAGTGTGCGGCTCTTCAAAAAAGGAGTGTACAAGATTTTAATGGGTCGGCAATGCGCATGTGACCCCCAGCAGACTACGGTGACCGCTTTTCTTTAGGCGGGCCGTATGCTTGTTTGCGACCATCGTGGTATTAAAAAAGCTGTGAGTGTACCCATACACTCTGAAAACGAGTAGCATGGAAAAGCATGGTGGTTGCAAGAGGAGCGCACCCGACTACAATTGCGGGCTCGTACCAATGTACCATACTGATGTCCGATGACTCATCTCACAGACAGACATTTGCATACTTCACTATTTGCATAAAATTCCGAGTCACTTCGTGGTTCAATGATAAATATCTTTATTTTTTTCAATTTAGGCACATAACAATGCACTTATGAACGTCAAAAAAAAAGGCCTACACCACAGCCCGAAAAGGTTATTACCGGCAAGAAACTCGGCGGGACTAATTTTTTCAAAACAAATTATAGAAGTAGTAAAAATATTTACAATATGTGCTACCTAAATGCCACGAGTTACCAATGTGTAATTACTAAATAATAAATGATTTAATTCATACTTTATAATTGTAATTTTGTGATCATTACTTTAATATATGTATGTGTTATATTTATCATTTACAGACACTAATAAAATCATTTTTGTTACAGGTAAGTTCCAGATAAACACAACGAACAAGTCTGTATCTTTATCTTCAACTCGTATGTTATAATCACAAATAAATTGAAATAAACATGGAACCTTAAACTTTTCAAATTAAAACGCTGTATGTTTGTACATTTGTCGAACAAATTAATCCTATGTCACTTTCCATAACATTTACAAACTTAAACATGCAGCTGGAAAACCGCTGCGGTATCACGTTACAAAGGAAATTTAGTACATTCATGTTAAACCCTCCTCCTCCAAACTGTATATACAAGTTTGAACGAGTTTACCAACTTATAAATGCAGTCGGGACAGACGATATGTTGCCAGTTTTCAGACGTGTTGTAATGTAATAAAGTTTGGTTGTATGTATTGGATAAGTTGGGGATTGGTAAGTAACAATAACGTAAACAGTGTGGGAAAATGTTTGACAAGTGATACAGGAACACCTGTGTGTTTCCATTGTTTGAAGCGAGACGATTTTAATGAAGTGCAATAAATTAATGGAGACAGTCTTCTTTCTACCGTTATCCCGGCTCATGCCATGGCTCAGGGAGAGTGGAGGGTCCGCTTTGGCAACCACTCCCAAGATTTGGCGTAGGCGCTAGTTTTACGAAAGCGACTGCCATCTGACTTTTTAACCCAGAGGGTCAACTAGGCTAGAGTAGGGGTAGGAGCGAGACGGACGTCCTTTCGAATGCCGCAGTCGCAATCGAAAACAACTCATGGTATGCACGCACACGCACACAGTTGTTTTGTGCGACAATCGCAGCGTTAAACGCATGCAATAAACTAGAAACGTTGCCCCATATCGTTGGCTGATAAGCAAAAGTCACTAAGGACCTCAACTACATAGCCATACTGAACCATACATATTAGAGAAAAATACTTAATTGACTTCGGCAGTTTCATGTTGGTACGTTTTTAATTTGATAAAAATGATTTATTTATCGTTGTTCCTTTCTTTTTAAATACTATGTTACTGAAGAAGAATTATAATTTTTTGCCCATCCTTTCGATTGGCGTCATAAAAATAGGCGTGTTTT
Organism: Lathronympha strigana; assembly: GCA_949128165.1. Lineage (NCBI taxonomy): Eukaryota > Metazoa > Arthropoda > Insecta > Lepidoptera > Tortricidae > Lathronympha > Lathronympha strigana. Next base: position 3,187,648 of record OX421907.1, on the reverse strand, counting down.
TTTCTAAATTTAAGTCGCTTTGATTCCCGACGAAAAAAGTTATTTTGAGAATATCTTTAAACGCGGTATTACTAATTTAAAAAAATTAAATTAAGTCTTCTTTCGGCAAACTATCCTATCTACGATATTTAAGGTACTTTCCCTTCATGTCCCATAGTCTTGGGACGCCCTGTGTACCTTACACAAGATCGATTATTGTCTAATTTTATTGTAATTAGTGAGTTTTGCTTGTCATCTGAGAATATGTTAAACCTTCTGCGTTCGCCGCATAAAAGTGTGGTAATTACTAATTAGATGTGCGTAAAACGATGTGCTTGGCAAATACAATGTTAGACGCAGCGCTTGTCACAAAAAACAACCGGATGCTTTAGTTAGCTAAACTTTAGCTAGTTTAGCTTTAGTAAAGCTAAACTAGCTAAAGTTTAGCTAAGTTAGCTGCTGGATTGAATAGCAAAGTCGACCTGTATCTTAACATCAATAACCGTTTACTAGCCTCGACTAAAATTACATATATTAGGCTGTCATTGCATAATCTACTATTTACGTATTTTAAAACTTTTTGTTGACATAAATGTTTTTTTTTTTTGTTATTAAAGTAGTAACACTACTATATAATATATAGATCCTCGGATTGGCCTTCATCGGTGTTGGTCTTTTTCTTTAATATATGACATCTATTTCAATTTATAATTTACGTTTTTTTTTCCCGTTGTCGTACCGTACGACAGTGCGAACACGCTCTATAAGCTTAGACGTGTAGGAATAGGGCCGGTGCGGTTACCAGTTACAATTGATAGCCCGATCTCCGATTACGTTCCGTTCTACTCAAAATAAAGCAATAAATCCATTGTTTATATCAAGTTCCACTATCTTACTACAATGTACAGTTTGTCACAAGTAAAATAGTATTAGTTTCACCTGTCACATGATCTTTTTGTTTACATTGATAGTAAGGAATATGCATTTGAAACAGATAAGGGTAATATTTTTATTTTAGAAACAATTTTGAATCAGTATTATCATTGTGAAAATAATAACCTGAAACTTCAAGAAAATGTTAAAACGCTAGAATAACCTCACTTGCGTTGAGTGTGATGACAAATTCCACGTTTGTCGCCTGACACGTTACGTACATATAAATATACACTTCGGAACTTATTACAGGGAAAGAAGGTTCAAAATTGAATACAGATGGATATATTTATGGAGCCGACCGTACTAGCAATCTTTTAAATATTAATGCCTCTCCGTATTCTTCCTAATCTGTCGATGTCCTTAAATATAAAAATCAGCCAACACAAATATTTTCATAAAATATACGCAAAAACTCATAATAACTTTCCGCTGTCTCAATCAATTCTTATTAAGTAATACAACAAGGCATAATGAAGGAATTAATTGTATCACCACTCCATCCATCTGTTACTTAGGTCTCCGGAGCATTCAAAGAACTAACTTCTGAAACTCCATGTTTCGATTCTGCGGACCAATGTATAAGCGGCAGCGTTTGTTCAGTCAAGGTCATTATTATGTTGGTTATTTTATATTTAACACACAATTGAGGATGACTCACACTAGAACGGGACGGGACGGGAAAATCTGTCAATTTCTATAGAAAGCGTCACGTGACATCCGAGGGTCCGAGCTATCACGTGATTCTTTCTAAAGAAATTGACAGATTTTCGTGTCCCGCCCCGTGCTAGTGAGAATCATCCTTAAACAGATTAAACCTACACCAGTATGAATAGAAATTTTATTATCCTGCATAATAATAATCTCGCGGCGTTATGGTTATTAGCCGCGTTGCAAATTGTTTCAATATTGTGCATTTTAACAATCAAAATGTGCAATGTCGATACAATCAATTAAAATTTTACTCATTCACCGCTAAGGACTTATCGTAGCGCTACACCATAGCCGATAATATGGTTCCGCTTTGTAACTAGGATATGCATAGAGTCGTAACTAATATGTCGTGAAAGTGGTGATTAGCGCCTAATATATATGTCGCCAACAATTTGACAAGAGAACGGTCTATCTCTGACTATAAACGTGACGCTTTATTTTAATCAGAGACCTTACCATGACGTCTTAACGCAATTCAGATGACGATCTAAACTGAGTTGCTTCCATACAACTGAACCTAAACTAAATCGCGTTAAGACGTCATGGTAAGGCCCTGTCTGGACAAGCTAAGAGCGATTCTTTCTTGACCAAGACAAAAAGAAGCTTAAAATAAAGAGTTCCGTAAACTCGCATCGCTCTTAGCTTGTTCCAAACGTGTCACAGTGGCATTTGACCCGGGATCGATCCGGCTTTTATTCCGATCCTTTGTACTTTTTCATCTCCCGAGGATTAACTGAACTTCTGCGGTTCGATACGACTTATCTTCTATTTATTAGTTTTCTTTGTTTTCGCCTTTTAAATTAGTTCCCAGACGGTTTTGGGGACGTGAAGATGGACAGTTCTAACACAGAACTAAGTGTACATATAAGTATGCGTATATTGTGATAGAACAAAGAAGGAAACTAAACGCGTGAACGAATGAATATGAGGTGCAAATACTATTTGTAAGCGTAGGCAACCCTTACCTTTTGCGGGGTTAAGGAGGCGTCGAGCGGCAATTGTTTTTTGCGTAGTTTTCAAAACGGCTTGTATTCGCTGTTACGCCTTTGTGCGCACTTCGGCATTCAAAAGTATGTCCGTCTCGCTCCTACCACTACTCTGGCAGGAGCGAGACGGACATACTGTCGAATGCCGCAGTCGCAATCGAATGCAACTCATGGTACGCACACTTACTATGAGTTGCACGCAACTGTATTCGATAGCGACTGCAACGCTCAAAAGTATGTCCGTCTCGCTCCTACTTCTGCTCGGGCAGGAGCGAGACGGACATATCGTCGAACGCCGCAGTCGCTATCGAATGCGTTTGCGTAAAACTCATGGTTCAGTTCGGTACTGGAAGTTCTTGACGAGTACATCAACCTAGGACAAGACTTGTCCTAGGTAGATCAACAACAACTTAGTAATCCAATTAGGTAGGTCCAACTTCAAGTAAGAGGTCAACGGCCGAATCCAACTCGGTTGGGCAGCGTTCGGGAAACTACGCAATGTCTTTTCGTCCGACATACCTCAGTGCCTCAAGACGAAAGTTTTCAATCAATGTGTGTTACCAGTGATGACTTACGGCGCCGAAACGTGGTCCTTCACTACGGCCTAATCTCAAAACTCAAAGTCGCTCAATGAGCTATCGAGAAAACTATATATGCCCGGGGATTCTCTACTTGATCGAATCAGAAATGAGGAGATCCGTAGACGAACTAAAGTCACCGACATAGCTCTCCGGTTTAGCAATCTGAAGTGGCAATGGGCAGGCCACATTGCACGCAGAGCAGATGGCCGATGGGGTCGAAAAGTGCTCGGGTGGAGACCACGGCTTGGCAAACGCAGCGTAGGACGTCCACCCACAAGATGGACAGATGACCTATGAAGGTCGCCGGGAGACGCTGGATGCAGGTCGCTTCCAACCGGTACATATGGAGGTCCAAAGGGGAGGCCTATGTTCAGCAGTTGACGTATATGGTACAACTCATGGTAAGCACACTAGCAGTATTTCGAGAGGCATGTAATTAAACTCTCCTACACACCTTGAGTCGTAAAGGAATCGAACGCAATTATCCATTTCAACTGTCGGCAATTCGTCGTCGTGACAATTATGTCGTCCGCACTCGCTGTGACAATTATGACAATTCGCTGTCTGGTACGAATGTTGCATACCTCAAAGTTACAAAGGAGTATTTAGAGGTTAATCGTTTCAAATGCTGCATGTCTCAAAACTACAACCGGTTAAATCACAGAACAGAACAAAAAAGTAAAATTGGAAGGAGACCGAGCGTGTAATCTTTTGCATACTTATACCTACATTATTTTAGGACTAAAGTCCATAAAATACATAAAAATAGTACATAAAAAGGACATAAAAATTAAAAACCGGGCATTTAATGTTCCCACCCACCCGCCGCAAAAAAATAAATACGCAAATAGATATAACACACCACCACCAATAATATAAACCTCGACACGTGTTCCGTCTCTCTACAAGGCATCCTCAGGAGATGTAGGAGATCTTGTCGTACTTCAATAAATTACAAATAACAAATCCAAAACATCTAAATCATTGATTTCAAAGCAGCAGATATAATGCTTAAAATAAATACATACAGAATCTGTTTGTATATCTTCAACTTTCGACTATATTACTAGCATATAATATACCCAACAGGGAAAGCCCCAATTGTCTCAGCCTTTAATTCCGCACCTGCAAGTTAATAATGAAGGGTAAGTAGCACCTATCAATTAGGGGGGTGATTAGGAGGGGAGACTAATCGGTTCGCACTTTGTTACGGGTAACTATGTTGCTGTGAAAAGTTGGTTCTTGCATAGTGAAGTACTTCTAACATACAAGGTGTATAATATTGTCTTCTGTTACCTACCGCGATTGATGTTCATTTAAATTAAACACTTTAGAACGGATTAATCGCGTTTGTTTTAATGACCCTACGTTTTGAGCCCTTTACAGCACTTGTTTTCACAGGCTTTATCTTCATCATCACCATCTTAACCTTGTGAAAACGAGTGCTGTAAAGGGCTCGAAACGTAATGTAATGGTGTTAATCAATGCGATTAATCCGTTCTAAAGTCTTCAATTTCAATGAGACAAGGTGTAACTAACATATTAATACTATAATAATTACGGATCACACACGTAGTGACTAAAAATACGTTTTATCCGTTATTGATGATATTAAAATGTACTTAACGAAAATGCTGGTGATCCGTTTTAAGTAGGTAATAAAATTAAAAATAAATAAAATATATATTTTGGGGACAATGACTCATAGATCAACCTAGCCCAAACTAAGCAAAGCTTGTAAGTACTATGGGTATTAGGCGACGATATACATACTTATACTTTTATAGATAAATACATACATATTATACATAGGAGACGTCCATTTAACTCAGGAACACACAAATAATGGCCCTGAATGCTCCATATTGTCCCTGTATTGAATTTTGAACCTTCTTCCCATGTAATAAGCTCCGAAGTCTTTAGACGCGACTGTACCTGTATAATATACGCAGAAGTAGGCTTCGCTATGCAAGAGAAAAATACCATTTGGGGTCGAAACTCTAGGTCCATGGGGTCCCACGCAAGTTTTTTGTAGAAATCGCGAAACATCTAGTAGATGTACCTGTCGACCGAATATTAAAACATACAAGATCGAAATTAAATGTAAAATTAATTGCAGACAGTCGACATTATAATAAAAGCCTGAATTAAACGAAACAACCCGTATAAGCGGGGGATAACAGTAAATTTGGAAATTACAGGATAAAACCGACCGATCCGCGGACGCTGTGACAACGACTGAATAGATTTTGAAAGTGGCCGTCGCTCACACCGTGGCTCTTTCTTGAATGGGTTAAAAAAATAGATTTTTGACAAGAATTAAATTTTTACTTACTACGTACTTTGGTACCAAAACATTGTATGGTCATCCAAGTTACATAAGCATGTGAAGTTTCAGCTTATTCGAATAACAGGAAGTTAGTTAAACTCAGCTTGGAATGGAAGATTTGACACTAACAAACATACATTGCAAGTTAAATAAAAGCTTGTAATGTATACCCTCTGTACTCTGTAAACCAGTACATGGAATTGAAATTGTAATTGACTGTTTTATTTTTTGGGATATTTATTATTAAGCTGACTTCAAATAATGTTTTGTACATATTTTTATTATTTAATTATGACATCTTGCTTTGTACCTATTTATATTTACTGTTCTGTTTGACGATCATGATGAGATTATAAATTGAAAGAGATGTCATATACTAAAGAAAAAGTGACCAAGGTCCCCGGTGAGCAGGGCTGGGATCCTCCCACGCAAGCCTCCCCTCCCCGCCGCCGCAAAAGCAGGAGGTCGCTGGTTCGATCCCAGCCCTGCTCACCGGGGACCTTGGTCACTTTTTCTTTAGTATATGACATCTCTTTCAATTTATAATTTATATATATATAGTAGTGTGACTACTTAAAAAAACACAAAAACATTAATCAAAACATTTATTACATTTAATAAATGATTTGATTCGTGTTATAAAAATTGTAAAAATTGATCATGATGAGAATTTGTATACTTGAATACTGAAAATGCCGAAACGTACTATCAAAGTCAATAACTACGCCTTTGGCACCAAAGTGTTATTAGAAATTCACTCAAAAATAAGTACTGCTACTTTAATCATTGTATTTGTATGAAAATAAAAGTTAAACTTATATATCTGTCTGTAAATCTCATTGACTTTCAACACTAATAACAACTAGTTAACCAGTAAAATAGGAACCTGAAGTTCTAGCCCATTTAAAAGACAGTAATCATGTATTTAGCCAATACACATAACCATTATTAAACTTGACATTTATGTTTTGCTTTTTATTCCTTCTCTGATCTTTAAGCCTTGTGGCATTATTTTCATGTTTTAGTATGCGTCCAAATTAACTGCATAGTCAATTGGTCATATGTTTTCTACGCGGTATATATTAAGTAGGTATTAGGTTGTGTGTGTGTGTGAAAGCGTTGGTGGTTCAGCGGTAAGGCGTGTGACATTCAATCCGAAGGTCGCGGGTTCAAATCCTGCCGGCTCGTACCAATGAGTTTTAAGCACAAAGGCCCAGGCTGCCGGCGGTAAGGGCCACAGAGAAAGGAACCGCCGAACTATACACGCCGTGTTTAGGACTACCGCCTTCTGCATCTGACACTTGACCCTTAAGGAAGACTCACACTGGCACGGGGCGGGTCGGGAAAATCTGTCAATTTTTATAGAAATAATCACATGATAGCTCGGAGCCCTCGGATGTCACGTGACGCTTTCTATAGAAATTGAAAGATTTTCCCGCCCCGTCCCGTCCCGTTCTAGTGTGAGTCATCCTTTAATCAATATTATAATTATTATAGTTAAATAAACAGTTATTGGATTATATGATTTAAACTTTCGGGAGTCATACTGATATTAAATTGCAACGGTTAACACTCACGTAGTGATGCCCGAGCCGCGAAGGTGACAACACTTCTCTGTCTGTCCGACGATGACTGCCTGATGCAGTCGAAACATGTCACGACTATTGTGATAAAAACACGTGAGTGTTAACCGTTGCAATTTAGTTATTGGATTGTTGTTATTATGTGTAAAAATAATGCAACTCCTCTTGAAATTAAATTACATTATGTAAATTTTTTGTACCTATCTCTTAATGTATATCCAATGTTGAATATTTATAACGCAAGCAATGACAAATTAGTTCCATACGATAAACCATAGATTATGCACATATTAAATTTATCAGTGAACACGACCTCATACAATTTTCCCATCAAGTAAGCAGTATTCAAATCAGTTGTTATAGCGTGGAAGGCCATAGATAATTGATTTACGATTATTGCTGTAATAAACATGGCGTTTCGTTGCCATAAAGGTTAGATTCCTTTGGCAGCTACCACTAGTCACGCCAAATTGTAGGTTAGTTGAAGTAAAATGGACGATATTAAGTTAATCGTTTTTGATTTGATTAATTGGGGGGTTTTCTTTCGTATGTAAGTAGACTGTTCGTTGTGGTTTTATTTTAAATGTCGATTTAAAAATAAACTGTGAACTACACTCTAGAGCAAAAGTTTCGGTTCAGTAACATTTTTTTGGATAGCTCGGAAACGAATAGAGCTAGCATATTAAAAAAGAGTGAACTTTATAGAGAATTTAATATTACGTGTACAACCCTATAATACAATACATTTACTTTAGATAGTTCATTTATTTTATATAAAATGATAAAGTAAAAACGGCATCCTTTTGCTTGCAAGCATCGAATTCAATTATCAAATTAGCGATTTTTTAAGGGGCTACCCGGCTGTTTCACTGATATTTCACTGTTTTTAAAGTGAATAGGCTTTGTTCAGCTCCAAGCACAACGCTTGAAAAAAATTTATAATGTAGCTAGGTATTTGGTCTACATTTGGTTTTACTAAATTGTCGAAAAACATAATACTTCAAGAGAAAAAAAAATAACCATAAACCCTTTTTCTACCTTAAATCTGTATCTACTCCCTTAGTATGCGTTGTAAGTACAAAAAACTAAGACAAGCAGTATATATTTATGTTAACTTTAAACGCATCTACTGATTTTTGGCTAGGTTTTGTACTTTTCGAGAAAAAGCTATTACACGCATTTTTCCGAAAACGCCGGCTCGAGATGCCTGCGCGGGCGACGGGGGCCAGTCGTGTAAGATGGCACTAGTAGTTTATAGGGTTGCGTCCTAGTACAAGGAGCTCTTCCTAGGTGGGAACTTATGCTTATTGACGTATTGTATAACCGGTGAGGAATGTAAGCGGGAGGGGAAGAAAGCTCAAATCGCCGAGGTCATTGGCATAGGGGACGGCCTTAATAAATAAATTGTATGACAGGGCAAAAACAAAACCAAAGACAGTTGCGAATCTTACAAATTCTAAATTGTAAAACAACCCTAATATATTTTTTTTTTATATAAGTCCATCCACAAGTTTTTATATATGTAATTAAGGTGAATTAAATTCTCTATATGGATCAATTTATGTAAATAAGCTAGCTGTATTGGTATACAAGATTATATACAAGTAAATCCTAGTGAGCCGAACTTTTACTCTGGAGTGTAGATTATCTACATAAACAACATTAGATTAGATCATTTTACATTTACTAATCACTTTTGGGTGAAGGAAAACATCGTGAGGAAACTGGACTTATCCTATTGTGCCTCTTTTATCTTATGGGTTGGAAGGTCATATAGTAGTAGCTTTCGTAAAACTGGCACCTATGCCAAATCTTCGTATTAGTTGACAAAACGGATCTCAGGCTCCCTGGGCCGTGGCATACGCTGATAAAACGTGAAGAAGAAGAAGAAGAAAACTACAGTAGATTAGTATTATACTTCTGGTGACCGAAGAGGTGGCGGCTTCCTCGCACAACGTATCGCATTGCGATACAACGAGGAAATGCCGCCAGCATCCTAGGTTCTGACCGCAGCTGACCAGCTGTGGAGTTAAGTAACACCCCCCCTGCATAAAAAGTTTGTATGCAGGGGGGGTCACTTAACTCTGCAGCTGACTGTACAATGATTCGACGGCCTATTTTAGATTTAAAACTTAATATAGTTAGGTAGGTATATATTTTGTTAGTTATATTTGAAACATACTCTTTTTTTTATTTTATTTTTTTCTTAATTTCTAGTGCAAGTACCGAATGAGTAAACAATGTATGAACTGAAACTCCTGTATGTAGTAAAATTGAATTTAAGCTACGTACCAATGAAAAGTAAGTTAATTAAGAAGTTACTATTTAATACTTTTGGTGCTAACCGACATACAGACTTCATGTTTTTCATTATGTCTCAAATTAATTCAGTCTTACTTTGAGTAAGTACTTACCGTGCGCAGTGAGCTTACCATGAGTCGTACTTAACCGTGGCCGTTAGCGACTGCGCGTTTTTAAAGTACGTCCGTCTCGCTCCTGCCAGAGTAGTGGTAAGGAATGTAAACCGGTAAAAAAAATGCATAGGAATTATCGGTTAACCGTTAAATTACCGTTAAATTTCCGGTAAATTTCATACATAATATTTACCTCAGGTCATGTGAGGTTGGTTAGGAACATCTTAGGTTGACCTACCTCTGGTGTCAGGCTAAAATGCTATTTATGGGACATATAAGTATAAGTAGTGACTTTGTTACCTTCACATATAGGTATGTGATTTTGATGGATTTTAGCCTACAATGATTTTTTATCTTATTGTAACAATTTAAATGCCAAATATCTTTTAAGATTGTACACTGGCAATACCTGGTCTTTGATTCGAAATAAAAAAGTTGAATTATTCCGCCAACAAAAAAATCACTGGAAAATGACTTTTTCATCACGAAACACTTCGTTTCTGTAGTAGGTATAAGTCGTAATAGACGGTTTTCACAAATCGTGAGACCAAATTTTGAGACGAACCAAATTTAGCATAACATATTACACAAATTAGCAAACACATCAGCATAATTATCACCTATTCCCTCTGACTATATATATCACTTAAAGGGCCGTAAAAATAATGCAGGTTGAGGGTAGGGAGCTATTAAGAGGGCGTAGACAAATTGAAAACTATTTTGCAAAATGGCTTAGCAATTTGTCGATGAATGCTTTTGCAATTATGGGAGATCCCCTCTAAGTAACCCTGTTGGTTGTTATTGACACCCTTCAGTTCTGTTGGAAATAGATTATGATGGTTTTGCGGTAGTAGATGGATTGGGGTCTGTTTTAATGGGTAGATAATATTGTGTATTTTGTGTGATATGTTTGTAGGTAAGTTAACGAAAAAATAATTTTTATTTTATTTATTTAGAAACGCAAATGCATACGCAATCCATATATAATGAAACAAAACTTCTGAATATAAATCAAACCCATGTGTACTATAACTGTCTATTAATAAGAAAAATACTTAATAATGATATACGAACTCAACTAAATTTCACTAGGAAGCACCATGCCCAAAGAATGAAATTACGAAATGCCAATGACTTAATCTTACGCCCATCACGGACAAATTATGGAAGAAAAAGTATATTACGTGAAGGTGCTCAAATGTTTAACAAACTCCCCAAAATTATTAAAGAAACAAAATCAATTTCCCACTTTAAATTTTTGCTTAAAAATCATATCACAAAAAATACTTAAATTACAAGCCTATTAACTAAAATATCGCTATATATCTGAACATATTTGCAAATTTCCAAACTAATATATACACTTATTACTTAAATTTAACTCGTCCATTACTAATTATTGCTATATTAATACAACACAAAATAACAAACAGTCACGCATATATAAAAAATACACGTACAGTTGTACACACATACTAACATAACTATTACAAAGTAATATAAATAACTACCATAATATGTTAAATTCAAACTTCGTAATATACCTTAAAGTACGCTCAGCGTATGCATGCCGCATCTAGTTGCAATCTTTCCGTGTACTTACTTTTAACTTGTTTTGCATAGATACTTGCGCGTTATCGCTGGCCGCGCTGCGCGCGGACACTTAGGATTGTAAAACTACCTGTTTTAGTTTGTGTATAATTAAGTACTTACTTAAGTTTCTTTGTGCGCTCTAAACTGAGTTTATAAACTGTTATTTAATTTATCTCTAATAAGTGAATTGTATAATTCTTATGAGAATAAATGATCTTAAACCTAAATAATAACGCAAAAAACAGTTTCAGGTTAATGTGCACGGCTCATTTTTCATACAAAGTTTTTACAGCTAAATATTTTTGTGTTATGATCGTCTCATTAAGTGAATCACATTTATTTATTTGCGCAAATTTTGTAAAATTTGCGCAAATAAACAATAAACACCATGACCCTACGTCGAGCCCTCTCATTTTCACAGGGATGATGACTGACAGGATGCGAATATTTCCCGTCGTTTGACGTCATTTATCCGTTCTAAAGTGTTTAGTTTAAATGAATGACAATCACGGAAACAGAAGACAATTAAAAAATATAAAAAAGACCATATTGCACATATTAAAGAAAATTTTAACAAAATTAACTTGGGATATATCATGGGAGACCGGTTATATCTATGGTGTCATGCCTTATACTAAATTTGGAAATTACCTTTATCAACAATGTGGTACCTTTTGCTGAGCTTCAAAACGTCACATTCACGCGTCGGTGTAAAAGCGGCCGCCTTAAATAGATTTTAAAAAGTTGCCGCACTCCGAGCCGTGCCATCTGCGGATCCGAAGTTATTTAATAAAAATATATTTCCCGGCGTTCCCGGGGATTCCGGTTCGTTCCCAAGGATTTAGCCTTTCCCACAGACATAAATCCGAATAGATGTACTATGTCATCTGAAGTAATAATCCACAAATAATTCTCAATTTAATAAATTCGGATTAATGATTAATGAAGAGTACGCACTCCCATCGGTTAATTCAAGTGAGAGTAACGATTTTACAAGAAACATTCATATTATACCGGGTGTTTCCTGTATAAGAGCAATAAACTTAATCTTAGGCAGTACTCCCCCAACTGAACAACGTTTGTTCAGCTACTTTTAAAAATAAGGTGTGTTTTGATTTTTATTACACTTAGTTAGTTAGAATTAGAAGACGCAATGTACTTTGAATTTTGTCATTTTTAATTACGACAAAAGACGTCAATCAGGCTGATTAATTAACGTACACACGCGTTCAGAATTGCATGGGCAGTTTATGAATGAATTCATTCATAAATTGCCCATGCAATTCTAACGCTATAGTACATGGAAAATACTATTTAGTTTGTATGAAAAAGTGAAAACGTACAGAATACATAATTTTTAAGGTGTGGTCGGTGCGGCGTCATTCTGACATACTCCGTCCATTTTACCGATCATGCTAAAGCAGAGGATCATACGAACTCCTAAAGTTATTATAATCCTCAAAACCTCTTTCCTCTCGTAGTCACTGCTTCCGAGTCCTTGCTGCAGAACGGCTGGCTGGAGTTACCTCAAGAATCAGAATCAGAATCAGAATACATAATTTTTAAAAGTCATTGTACAAAAGTTGTTAGGTTTGAGGTGCTAACACTGCCTACGATTAAATTTATTACTCCTGTTACAGGAAACACCCGGTATAGACGTAAAATTTATATGTAGTTCACTTTTTTCATCGAGGATTATAAAAACTGCACCCTCATTCACCACGCAAGACTTATTGAAGTTATCAAGTCATATATTATTTTGTGAATTTATATTAATGGCGGATTAGGAATTATCCCTTGGTGACTACTCCGGTGTATTAAGGTCGCGATATTGCGCACGACATGGCACGATGTCATACGCATATAGGTCAAAATTTGAAGTAGGTACCTATACTACCTATACTAGGTATATACAGGGTGTTCTTGAGCATTTGCTTTAACTTCGTCATGTGGCTTGATATAATTAACAGCATAGCCAATGATTCATTGTAAGAAACTAAACTAAATCATATTAAAACACAGATTTAAATCTAGAAGTATAACTAAACTAAAAACTAAAATAAAACTAGATAAAAACTAAAATGATACCAAATTAAAACTAAAATAAATCTAAAACAGGCCCCTGCGGCAAGGTATCGAGGACGCTGACAATATTTCCTCGCTGGATTGCTAGACTGATCCGTTGATCGAGGAAGCAGCCAGCTCTTGGTCTCCTGTGGCGTTTCTGGGTCTATTTGATAGTTATTTGCAGAGACTCAGAGCGCTAGGGCCCCACAGACCAAAGGTTTCGACGCCGAAAGGAACAAAACTATATTCGGCGCCGAGACCACTGTACTTTCCCATGATGAGACGGGGCTAGTGTCTCTACACAGGTTGCATCCCACACCAGCACCCGTCCCAAACTCCACGGAACCCGTTGCCGTCAGTTCTGGACATGCCGGTCGGCTCTAAGAGCCGGCACACCAACCGACGGATTATGTCATTTACAACTACGTACAACTACGTGAATCTGTAATGTGTTTTATCTGAAATACACCCGAGCGAGTTCTAGTAAGCAATCAGCGCTATATCTGCGGCCTCTGTACGTTTCGCCGATCCGTAGTTGAATTGCTGTAGTTTTAATTTACTTGCCTTTAAGACTTAATGCTGTTATACACGGTTTCTGACTCCAACTACTGGACTGTGTGGAACTGGCTTTAATTAGAACAAAGGACTAGAGGCTACTACACAATTGTAAAGCACGAATCAAATCATTTATTAAATGTAATAAACGTTTTGATTCATCCCGCCGGCCGCGGCCGTGATCGGGTGGCCTAATGGTTAGGGCGTCTGCCGCGAAAGCAGGAGGTCGCTGGTTCGATCCCAGCCCTGCTCACCGGGGGCATTGGTCACTTTTTCTGTTGTATATGACATCTCTTTTAATTTATAGAGGCTACTACTTTCTTAGTATATCGTGCATTCCACAAGAATGTCGCTTACGTGACACTTTGGCATTGTATAGCTATTTCAATTAAGTCTGTAAATCTCGAGAATATACTACCAAATTTTTGGCAGTCAAGGTATATCATCATCATCATCATCATCATTTCAGCCGAAAGACGTCCACTGCTGGACATAGGCCTCCCCCAAAGATTTCCACAATGACTATCCAAGGTATATCATCTGACACAAAATCCCTTTTTTTTTTTCAAGTATTAGAAGAATCCCGTTACGTAAGCGATTTTCTTGCGGAATGCTCCATACACTCATTTCTGTTTATTACGGACCGAGTTTGAGGTATTTCGAAGAGGTTTATGAGATTGAAATTAAGTAGGTACCTACATAATCTGCTTACTTTGTTATAAGTAAAGTTAATACGAGTGTTAATAAAAAACAAAGATAATACAAACATGTGTCTTAATTCAAATTTCGAACATAAATTACACCCCAACAACTTAAATGACTACACGATAAAATATGACGGCCATGTTTATTGAACTGTCACACTATCTAACGATCTTCATACACGAGCAATTCTGAAATCTTTGCTGTATCAAATAAAGTTCAAAATGGCTTAATAAGTGCTGGTTTGACGGGGCCCATGTTGCCTCATTAGCTAGCATTTCTTTCTGATCGTAACGATTGATATAGAATAACCCCTCATGATGTAATAAACTTTTTAGAACTTGCGATGGAAACCGTTAGCTGTATTAGACGATGTTTGACGCTTGAGTTAAATTTTTGTCGCTGATAATTTTTCACTTCACTACCTCGGCTCTTTGAAACCGGGGAAAAACGCATTTTATGCACTAGTCGGTAAAGTAATTCGACCTTGAGTTTTGAGTGGTTTTTGCAAGTTAACTGGTTGCATTGAATTTTAAACGATAGTTTTGAGTAATACATATCGGATACAGTACATTTGGATGAGATTTGTAATCTTATGCATTTTTTTTTTATTTGCAGCAAAGTTTGTTCAACTCTCATGCCTTGAGACCCTCGTAAAGCGCAAGATTTTATATGACTCAACTTCGTGTCAGTGGCCATCGCAAGTGAGTGTCATGTTAAATTCGTCCTGAGGTCTTGAAGCGTGTATGGGTCAATTTTGAAATTATTGTGGGTTTGTGAATTTTGGACAAGATTACAACCAAAGACAGGCTAAATAAGATTTTATCTCCTTTCTCTTTCCTAGCATTTTCCCGGCTTATGCCACGCCGCAGGGAGCCTGGGGTCCGCTTTGTCAATTAATTCCAATATTTAGCGTAGGCTCTAGTTTTACGAGCAACTGCCATCTGACCTTCAAACCCAGAGGGTAAACTAAGCCTTATTAGTCCGATCTCACGAAATTTTTCCTTCACCGAAAAGTGATTGGTAAATAAATATCAAATGATATTTCGTACAAGTTCCGAAAAACTCATTGGTACGAGCTGGCAGGATTTGAACCCGCGACCTTCGTATTGAAAGCCGCATGCTTTACCGCTGGGCCACCAGCGCAATGCAACGCTAAATCAGCTGTTATGTAGGTTTATGTAGCGATGGTAAAGTTTTAGAAATTTCTTCAAAGTTGGGAGTGTTGTCGAAAATTCCTGCGGGCTTATTGGAAAACGCTTAGCAAATTTTTGTAACGTAGAAAATTCATATCCAGTGGAGGCAATAGATTTCAATATCCGTAAAAAAAACACTGCAAAGGAATTAGTTTGGAAACCTTTGGAAAATTCCAAACAGAGATTTTCCCATATGGTTGACTAGTAGAGAATGCCTTGACGATCAAATAGCCTTTTGTATTTCTTTTAATAAACAAAGATTAAAATAAGTAATAATTAAAATTACCCGCGTTTTTGGGGTTATATTCCAAAAAGGTACCAAGGATTTTATAGTACGCCTGTATGTCTGTCTGTTTGCAATTTGCAAAGCTAAAAAACAGTTCCAAACGGTTTATATCCACCAAAAAATCGTCAGCGTCAGTGAGCTAATGCTAACCACTAGAAAGTTTGTTATGTTTTAACCACAGTGATAAATAAAGAAAACATGGCGTCGGACGCCACGTTTTAATCGTAAAGTTAAAACAAGATTTTGAATAGTTTAATTTATTTAAAGATGTGTATCAATTAGTCCAAATGTCTACAATAAAACCGTTTAATTGCATTCCTATTCAATCGACCCGTATGCGTCTGTTATACTCGGACGTGGAAACATGTGTTTTAACTTTATTCCAATTAATTTATGGATCGTTAATCTTAGTGTTTTTATTTGTATCTAACAAACAACGGTATAAAATGCTGACAGCTCGATATTTTATCTGATCGTATTTTTAGGGGGTTGTGTCGTAAGACCCATAATTATGTAATTATGCCAATTTATTTTTTTAATTAAAATAGGGATGTAGGGATGTGTAAGTGCCCAATTAGTCATTTGGCGTCATCCTAAATCAGCTCGTTTTACCCTAGAGTCAACCTTAACACTCACAAGAATTCCGATATAACGCGTCAAAAACATTGTACAGTTTTGGCCAGGGTTGTCCCAAGGTGTGATAACCCTCGCCCGCGGCAGCCATTTTTAACCCTCACAATACCCGGGAGGTGCGAAAAAGGTCCACTTGTTTTGTTACACACATTATGCGTTTTCATTATTCAAGGGGTTTAAACGTGTAATCTTAATCGACGGAATTTACTCTGGAAAATATGAGTAATTTAGCTTACGGAATTTCAAACGAGTCACTCACGAATTTGATCCGAAAATTGCTTGGCATGTTTCATTACACCAAAGTGGACAATTATAGACTTATAGTAGTAGACTTGAAAAGCTACTGTAGTTAAGTTCCTATGTAGCAGTAGATTTGGAAAAGTGAGTGACTCAGTTTAATATAATTTAATTTGAAGTGTTACAGAAGTTTTATATTTAAAATGTTATTGGTTACTAGAATAGTAGGTCGTTGAGGTAGTTCAAGGTTGTATTTTTTTTTTTTTTACAGGACATTCTTACACAAATTGACTAAGTCCCGCAGTAAGCTCAATAAGGCTTGTGTTACGGGGGTCACTACCAACTACGCCAACCGGTCGTCTTAGATAGATAGACTTTGAAAATAACCTAGACTAAGACACTTAGCATGATTAAAATAATATGCATATTTACACCCTACTCCTCCATATCATACCTGATACATATCGTATATGGTCAATACCTTCAAGTTAACAACTTTTGACCAACCATCAAATCCCTTAAGGATGACTCATACTAGGACTGGACGAGACGGGGCGAGACGGGACGATCTGTTAATTTCTATAGAGAGAATACTAAAGGTGATGGGTATAAGCAATGAGGCAGCCTGTCCACATTGTGGGCTAGATGAAACCAGTAAGCATGTTCTGACGGAACGCATTATGTAGGCGGCAGTGCGGTATGATGTGTTTTGTAGGTATACGCTGAAGGAGAAGGAGCTAAGGGACGTCGACCTTCAAGATGTCCTGAGGTTCTGTAAGGCGACAGGAAGGCTAGAAGGAAGCAATGGGGGAGAGCCGCCGGGACAATAACCTGCAGCTCCAGCAACAGGGAAATGGGGTGAATAAGCACACCAGGTGCTCGAGCCCGCTCGATTCCGGCCGACCGTCCCTCCCGAACATAACATAACATAGAGAGAATCACGTGATAGCTCGGAGCCCTCGGAGGTCACGTATCGTGTTCTATAGAAACTGACAGATAGGTCCGGCCCGGTCCCGTGTCGGGCCCGTTCTAGTGTGAGTCATCCTTTATTTAAACTTTTACACGATTAAGTCCCGTTTTAGTAAATTCCAAACCATCAAAGGTCCCACAGGTATACGTATATCTACAAAAAAGTATATCCCCAAACTTGAAGCCCGAAGCTATTCACTTTCCTCATTGATGAAAGTAGGTAAGTGCTGGCTGAATAAAAAATCTAGTACCGTCTGGGGAAGCTGAAAAAATATGAAATACCTAGAAGTGCTGTTCACTTAACAGCGGCGGCTTGTTTTAAACTCCATGGAACGAGTAAACAAAAAACAGGAAATTAAAAAATAAAATAAAAAGGTTGGTAAATTTTAATCAATCGCGAGACACTCGTGCTGGATACTAGCCAGCACGAGTGTCTCTTAACATCATCATCATCAGCAGCTGAAAGATACCCAGGTATCTCCACTACTAGTGCGTAGATTAAATTTGCTTGTGTTTAGTTACTTTATCTTTGAGGACTTGTGATTGTTAGTAAAAGTATTTAAAAGGTACCCTTTGTGTCTTGTTCATAGGGTTTATTTATTGCTTCAGCTCCTTATCGGAAACTGATAAATCGTAAAAAATAAATTTTATCTTTGTCCTGTTTCTTACATAATGTTATTATTTTTGTTTATTTTTTTGAGAAGGCTAAGAAGACGATAATTTGGTCACACGATATAAAAATAGTAGATTACATGCCGAGGCCTGTAAAGTAAGAAATGTCTCAGATCTCGTGTAATTGTCGACAAACACATGTGATCTGAGGCTTTCTTATTTACTGGCCAAGGTCTGTACACTATTTTCCTGCTCGATGCTGTCGGCAAGCAGCAATTTTTTTTAGCGTAGCAGCCAGCAATTTGCTACTTGTCGGCGGGAGGACGGAAGTTTTTTTTACATAAAATTATTGTTATAACATATACAGAAAATAATGTACAACGAACAATAATGTGGTAGGCAACTACCACACAATATTCCTATGAAAGTGAATGTAAAATCACTTACAATTTTTTTTTGTGTACCCCATCCTACCAAAGACACCCCTTCGTAGATTGTTATCGGCTTGCGTTATTTGCATCTCTTTCCTTAACATTTTTGAAAGTGACGCTGCAATATTTAGTTAATATTAAAACATTTTTTCCGCAGAATAGATATTTTATCAGAAATTAATGTCCATAACCCAACAGCATCCAAGTGCAGGCTAATTAAACAAACTGTAAAGAGGCCGCTCAGAGCACTTGATTATAATAGACAGAGGATTTGCTCGTAATTAGCAGCGGGCTCGTTAGTCGAGCAAACTCAAGCGCGCAGTGGACGGCGTTTAATGCTCAGTTAGCGCTTACATCACTGGATGTTTCATACAACTTTTTTGCGTAATTTATCGGTTATCGAATGTTGTGCACTCGATCCTCTGTAAAACTACAGTGAGACAGAAAAGGTAGAAATTAAAAAGTGGCAAATATGAACTTCGTGGAACTCGGAGCGACCGCCTTTTTACTTTGCAAGCATAGCATCTTTACTTCTTTAGCAAGTCTAAAAATCCCGGCTGCTACGGTTAGGCTTCGCAAACAATTTTATACTCGTATATTTTATGCCACTCCCACATGAAACGAATTTAAAGGCCCTTCATACTTTTTAATCCGCTGGTGGCTGAAGTACCTACTAAAGTAAGTACATGGATTATACGCTCTAAAAATACACAATATTTCAGTACGGTTTCGTATGGGTTTTTCGGTATATGGGTCAGGCTTATCGTATGGCAGTGGGCGGGGCACATTGCACGTGGAACCGGAAGGTGCAGCGTGGGTAGGCCCCCCACAAGGTGGGTGAAGGTCGCAGGAGTCCGCAAGACCGGTCTTTGTGGAAATCTTTGGGGGAGGCCTATGTCCAGCAGTGACGTCTTTCGGATGAAATGATGATGATGATGATGATGATATCGTACTGGCTGTGTGATAATGACAATGTATATTTCTTTTAATCGTCTTGCTCACTGTTGAACACAAGCCATCCAATAGACTTCCACAAGGGCCGGATAGAAGCAACCCTCATCCAGCGAGTCCCTGCAACCCTAACCAGGGGCCTTACCATGACATCTTAACGCGATTCAGTTTAGGACCTACACTGAGTCGCTGCCATACAACATAGCACAGTCAGGAACCTAAACTGAATCGCGTTAAGACGTCATTGTAAGGGCCTGGTCCGACCACCTTGCAGGTTGCAGCCCCACGCTGCGCTTGCCAGTTCGTGGTCTCCACTGGAGAACCTTTTTGCCCCAACGACCATAGGCCTAGCTATCACGTGACGCTTTCTATAGAAATTGATACATCGTCCCGCCCGTGTGCTTACCATTAGTTGTACCTGGTTGTACGTAACCCGTATTCGATGGCAAGCACATGGATGGATGGTAAGCACATTTGTCTAGCGTGAGTCGGCCTTGAACCTGCCTTCATTGAATACTGTTTTTATTAAAAATTAGTATCTTATTATTTACCCATTGAACCAAAACTCCGTGACGCCATTAAAGTCTGCGATACAACACGCAATGGGCGTATTTGGGTAATTACAATAAATTTGTGGGCGCAATTTAAACACTATTATTGTTTGTGAGCCGCCTAATGCTCGGCGCGTGATGGAACGGCCCTTTTCCAGTCGTTAGATGGAATAGAAAGTAATTAGGATTTTTGAATGTGTCTTTGAAAGCTTTTATTTGTTTTGGGATTACTTTTAACACGGCTGTGCGTAGTTTGTTATATTGGAAGGAAATAAACACGTTCTAATGATTCTGAAAGATGGGACACGGGGCGAACTTGTTTTACTTATATGTGTGTAGTGTACCTGCCAGAGATGGGCATTATTCGAATACAATTTGATCGAAATGATAATTCGAATAAACAATTATTCGTACTATTTGTTTTCGCGAATGATTAATACTCGAATGATTAATCCGCAAATAATTTTGTTTTATACAATTGTAAAGCCGTGTGCGGGTACCCCAGTGGTTAGGGAGTCTGCCGCGGAAGCAGGAGGTCGCTGATTCGATCCCAGCCCTGCTCACCGGGGACCTTCGTCACTTTTTCTGTAGTACCTATATGATATCTCTTGAGTTTTTATATTTTTTGTTTGCAATTTTAGGTACTTAAGCACTTCACGAGTTGCTTATTTAAAGTCTATATGAGCGTATTGCTAATGATGATAATGGCTTTGCGTTAAAGTTATAGCTAATTACTTACAGCAAACATTCATTTAAATTAAACAAGTGAAAGCAAAAGTCATGTGTTTGAGGAAGTTTTGTTATTTGCTAACGTAAAATTGGTTGCGTCCGACCGAATTTTCGATTTTGTTAAAATCATTTTTCGGCCAAAAGTTCGGTTTCGGCCGAAAACCAGCCGAAACTTTCGGCCGCGCCGAAACTTACAATATCGTACTTTCGGGTCGCGTTCGACTGACGTCTGGTGAGCTCGCCACGCCTGGCATAATGGTATCACTATGACAATAAAAAAGTGAAACTTGTCAATGGAGATGTTTCATTATTCATATAAGTATCTGAAAAAAACGGGTTACTGACATTTTATTCAGCGTTTTAATCAAGCTGATAAAATATGCGGTTTCGGTTTTAACCGAAAAATAATTAAAACCGAACCTTCTGTTTCGGTTTCGGCAAAAAAAAACACATGTTCCAGTCGGACACAAAAAATTGGAACATAAATCAAAATCATTCATGCCGGCTTATGAAAAAGAAATGAAAACTTCATTCGACGACTAAATAATTCACCAATTCATTATTCGTCGGATAAGAATGATCAGCCGATAATTGTATTCAACGTTCGCGAATGCCTATAATTTGGTTATTCATATTCGTCATTCGAATAAATTTTACCCATTTCTGGTACCTGTAACCATGAGTTGCACTTAAATGTATCGTGTACCATTACTCTGGCAGGAGTGAGACGGACTTACTTTCGAGTGCCGCAGTCGCTATCGAATACAGTTAAGTACAACTCATGGTAAGAACACTGGCTACACTATTGAGCTGGGACTACCAGCGCCGTGCCGTGACAGTTTCTGTATTTTTCTAACTGTATTATTTTTGTAGAGACGTGTATCTTACGCGCTAGAAACTGTTTCGGCACTATTTTAATAAAGGGATATTTTAATAGTCAAACTAGGTACACTACACCGGACTATACCGTGAAGTCCATCTTCCAACAAAATATTTGAGTGTAACTCGGGAAAAAACAAGTGACGACGCAGATTCCAGCTGCGAATTCTTCCCCTCAATCAAAAAAGTTAATTGTGCAAACGTAGGGTCATGGTGTTAATAAACGCGATTAATCCGTTCTAAAGTATTGAATTTCAATGATATTTGTATTATTTTTATTTATTTTTAAGCTCAGTAGTCAGGTTTTAATAGAACTTGCGTTCCTAGTGTGAGTCCTTAATACTTAAGAAAATAATTTAAAAACAATAACAATGAAAGACAAACCCATCCGTAATACGCCACGCACGTCAATATTTAAATTACTTACACGTATCTTTTTACGTATAAAATACAATACATATCCACCCACTTAGGCAGCACTCCCCGGTGAAACACGTATAATGCGATTTGCACACGCTTAACACACGAGGATTAACTGACATACAATATTTATGAGCCAACGCTCATTCGCGTCAAAATCATCAACTTGACGGCATTGAAATGGTTAAAATGTAATATTAATTTTATATTATTTTGTGTTGAGGTGTCTACAGATTTTAAACCCACTCTTGTTATGGAATTTAAACTATCGTAAGACATATCATAGTATTGTAATCCCTACTTTTGTTATGGAATTTAAAGTATCGTAAGACATATTATAGTATTGTAATCACATACACACATACATACACTTATACATAGTATAAAGCAAAGTTGCTTCCCATTGTCTGTATGTATGTATGCTTAAATCTTTAAAACTACGCAACGGATTTGATGTGTTTTTTTTAAATAGATAGAGTGATTCAAGAGGAAGTTTTATATGTATAATAATAACCCGTACCAAGCCGGGGCGGGTCGCTAGTAATTTAATAAACGAAGGATCATATCGTATTTTATGTAGGTAATATTTGTTTCTGAGTTATAGATATTTCCTATGTATTTAAGTATACGTATCTATCCATTATACGTACTCGTATGCATCTCTAGTACCCATAACACAAGCCTTATTGAGCTAATACTTCGGGACTAGGTCGGTTTGTTTAAAAGTGTCCCATATATTTATTTATTGTATTTTTAGTTAATACGCGCGACATGTTTCGAAGATCTTAGGATTCCATTATGAGCAGAACGTAATGTGGGAACGGCAATTTCGTTATAACTGAAATATTTCCCGGTAAGTGCATTTTCTGATTCGCTTCCGGCCAAAAGCATAAGTGTCAGAATTGACAATTGTCAAGTTGAAATTGGGGCGTGACGCAATCTAACTTTGAAATAACTTATTTGGCGACACTTATATCATATATAAACAACATCGCTATATTTCTAGCTTTTCCCTCAATTTAACCAGAAGTCAAGGAGTCTGGGATGTGCTTGACAACCTAATCCCAAGATTTGGCGATTACACTAGTTTTTATTAAAGCGACTGCGATTTGAAAATATCTAACCTATACGGAAAACATATTAATAAATATAAATAAATAAATATTACGGGACAATTTTACACAAATCGACCTAGTCCCACGGTAAGCTCAATAAGGCTTGTGATGTGGGTACTAGGCGACAATGTATTTAATAGACAGATACATATAAATACTGTAATACATAGAAAACATCCATAACTCAGGAACAAATATTCGTGATAAACATACAAATAAATGCCCTCACCAGGATTTGAACCCGAATTCGACTAATAAAGTTCCTCCGAAATATCGCTTAATATTTATAAATACCTACTTATAACAATGTATTTCTATAATTACATGTGTATTGATTTGTATATTTTCTTTATTTTCAGGTAAGAAAACAGACAGAAGTTGAATACAAGTAAGAAAATCTTTATCACCGTAAAAACTTAATTATTTATATTTACTTTTTATGGGAAAGATAAGAAATTCCTTATCATAAGGGAAAAATACACTTTCATTAGACTCAAAACATAAATACTATCCTGATTAAAAATAGGTTGCTCATAAAATACTTAAACTTACTTAAGTACTTTTCTTAAGAACGGTTAAAATATATCCCTTTCATCAAAAATTACATTTTCGAAGTTATTTAGTTTAGCTTCACTTGAGTACAGTCAACCAACAGGAGCTGCCGTATTAATATACTTATATCGGGTTACTCACGTCTATAAAGTCGATAATAGCTTTACATGTTTCGGAACGGTTCGCGTCCCATAATCATGAGTGAGAAGCGCTTGCGGCGATTGCTCTGCGCACACTGTGTGAGCGCACATTAATATATTAATATGTCTAATTCTCAAGGGAGTTTTCTATTTAAAGCTACCGTATTGTCGCTTACCAGGCGGCGCCACTCGTGCATGGCTCCTGTGTCAATATGAGAGCGGGAACATTACAAAGTGACGTTTGAAATGTTCCCGCAGGACCCACGTTCCACTAGCGCCCCTAGCGGAAAATCGACTCGCGGTGGTCCTCATTGGAACCGTAGGCCACTCTAGAACCATGTCAAAATGACAAGCAGTAAGAGATCTGATTTATAGATACTATGATGATAGTTCTACATTGGCCTAGGCCAATGTGTGAGCCCTCGGATGTCACGTGACGCTTTTTATAGAAATTTACAGATTTTCCCGTCCCGTCCCGTCCCGTTCTAGTGTAAGTCATCCTTAACTGTGCATAAATACACATAAACATTGTAAACACATACATACAAATATGTAGTAATGTCTTATTTAAAATCCCAAAAAATGTGGAACCGCTAACCCTCCCACTGCCGTAGGTACTCAACACGTCAACCGCGAACACCAAACAAACGCACCGGTTAAAAGGCGTCATATCAACCTGAGACATTTTGCGAGCGGCCCAAACGTCAAGCTACAGCGGAAAGCGAATTTAAATTATAACCCCAACAGGACAGAATCTAACATTATGCCGGCCATATACGTTTGGGCATATCCGCCAGAAATGGCTTTCAATGTATGGGAAATTTGTCTTTTTTCTTTCTATAGAAATTGACAGATTTTTACGTCCCGCCCCGTCCCGTCCCGTCCCGTCCCGTGCTAGTGTGACTCATCTTTTAAAGTGTTATTTTTAACGTAAAACTTCTATGAAATTTTACGTTTACTTAACACTTTCACAGTCTGCGCTATCAAAATCTATGAAACTTAGCTTAGACGGTCGCTAAAACCATTGATTAATTGACCGAATGAGCAAAGCGAGCGAACCGTCTCCGTCTCAGTACCTATACCACGAAAATCGAACGATTGCGGATTTGTATCCCCATCTCTGTCACACTTGCATATTGGAGTGATAAAGAGGTTTTCCCGTCAATGCCAATTTTCGATGTTCGTGGTAGGCGTGCAGCTTAGGCATTGTCTGTCCTGTCTGTCCATTTGTTTTCCTCTACAGGTCGCATTTATGAACCAATTCATGTGAAATTTTGTAAACAAGTTTGTTGATTACATACAATTATACTGTCGGTTCAGTTTTTGATTTCAAAAGGGCGGGTATTGGTACAAATTAAATAAATAAAAATTATTATGGGACAATCTTACACAAATCGACCTAGTCCCACGGTAAGCTCAATAAGGCTTGTGTTGTGGGTACTAGACGACGATATATATAATAGATACATACAAAAAACATCAAATACATAGAAAACATCCATAACTCAGGAACAAATATTCGTGATAAACACACAAATAAATGCCCTGACCAGGATTCGAACCCGGGACCTCCTGCTTCGTAGGCAGGGTCACTACCAACAAGGCTAGGAGGCGTAGGAGGGAGGACAAATGTCCTAATCTTTGTGCCAATCTCGCGAGGTCTTCAGCTCACAGAGCCACTAGTTTTAACGGCCAAACCGCCATACTCTCGTGCCTCAAGCCACCCCCACGCCTTTGTATAAGTAAAATTCGATTGACATGTCATCGAGCCTCTTTCGCCGTCTTTTTATGTTTTCGCAAATGTCATCTTTATAGGAACAGGAGAGCTTTTGCGGGGAATAAAGAGTTTATGTAAGTGGGTGGGAACGGAATTAATTTAGTTTGATGCCTTTCTGAAGGACGATTTGAATTTTATCGCCCTTTGTTTTCCGTATGTCAATTTTCAACTGACGTGAAGGAGGGAGTTCTCAATTCGAATGTATGTTTTGGTATGGGTATAACAGGACACCGTTACTCTAAGTCTCTGCTGTTCGTCCGTCCGTCCGTCTGTCACCATAGTGTTGTGTTTCTGTTGGTGAGTATTAAGGTCGCCAGAGCTCCAAGAGGATTCCCTGTGTTGACAGCTGGGGACCCACGGAGCAGAGCTTGCCCCTTTAGCTGTCAACACAGCGAATCCTCCTTTTTTTAAGGGTCGGCAACGCGCATGTAACACCCCTGGTGTCCATAAGCTACGGTGCCCGCTTACCATCCGGCGGGCCGTATGCTTGCTTGTCACCGTGGTAGTATAAAAAAAAACACGCTGTATCGAGATACGCACGCTCATGACTCGTGATAGCTAGACTGTTAAAATTTCCACAGATGGTGTATTTCTGTTGCCGCTGTAACAAGAAATTCTAAAAACCAGAATAAATTAAATATTGAAGGGGGCTGCGACATACGACATACGACAAAATTGTTTTTTTACTCCATAAAATATTGATAACGGCAACAAGTAGGTAGACGCTGTTCTCAGAAAAAAGAAAAGTGTAAAAATAAATAACCTCGGGCGTGACTCGAACTCGCGACTCTATAGTTTTTCCTTTTTTTCTGAGAAATTTGGTATCGTTCTAAAAAATAGTTAAGTATGGGGTAGCACATGGTTAGTGGTGAATTCTCAATGTAACTTGAGACTCCACTTGCCGATTAAGAAGTACTTTCTTACTGTAAGGCCCCCCTAAGGCTCATATGAGGAGGGATATGGTGCAGAAATTCGGGGTCACGGGTGTGGTCTCGGTAGCTCAGTTGGAAGAACCACCAAAATCCGATATTTACTAAGTTTTTCCGTGGGTTTAATGGGTCAGCAACGCGCATGTGATCCCCAGAGGTGCAGGCATCCATACGCTACAATGTCCGCTTGCAGTCAGACGCGCCGTTTGCTTATTTGCCACCTATGTAGTATATAAAAAAAAATTAACTATGTACTACTCGTATTAAAAGAGGAACAAGTTCTTTTAACAAAAACCATAAATTATTATTAAAGTGCAATCCACTTATAGCAAATTTGACTAAATTTCCCTTTAACACAAAAGCACAGTATTAAAGACTTTACTTACACCCAACACCCAACAACTATGTTGGGTGTAAGTAAAGCCAGTAATTATGGTGCAAAGCCGAGTAAAGGCCACCTGATTCTGGACATTCATAATTTTAAGCCCTCCGCAGACTGAGTTGTACAATTACACTGAAATAAGCTAAGCAGTTTTTAGAAATTATTCAACACGTAGTAGGTAAATACGATTGCAGTTTCTGAAGCTATAAGAACTTCAAAATGCATATTATTAAACATAAAGGGAAAGAGGGGTGTTAACCCTTCATTTAACAAAAAAAGGGATGGTCGTGAAGTACAAGCCTCCTCGGCGCTCAATAGACCTAATGATTCTAGCTGGTAAAAAAAACCGCCCAAGTGCGAGTCGGGCTCGCGCACAAAGGGTTCCGTAGCAGCAAATATAATAAACTTATTATGTCAATTTATACACCTGGTGAATGGAGCCTAAACTTATAAGGTTCAGCCATCGTTTTCAGTGTAAGCACAATAACTTAACCAAAATTACAGTTAAATCAACCTATCTCAAAAACTATAAGAGATACTTTGATCAAACCAAAAATCGTTGAAAGAGTTAATTAGCATGCATCACCTCTATTTTTTTTAGAATTTTATACCCCGTAGTTATAAAAATAGAGGGGGGGGGACATACTTTTTACGACTTTGAGAGCTGATATCTCAAAAACCGTTCACTTTAAGAAAAATGTTTTTTAGAAAACTTTATATCATTTTAAAAGACCTTTCCATTGATACCCCACACGGGTATGTACATCGAAAAAAAAATTTTCATCCCTCAGTTACATGTATGGGGGGCCCCACCCCCAATTCTTTTTTTTACTATTTAGTGTCATAATTTTGTAGCGGTTCATACAACACATATTCCCATCAAATTTCATCACTGTAGTACTTATAGTTTCCGAGTAAATCGGCTGTGACAGACGGACAGACGGACAGACGGACAGACGGACAGACGGACATGACGAAACTATAAGGGTTCCGTTTTTGCCATTTTGGCTACGGAACCCTAAAAAAAAAGAGCGTCGAAGAGTTTTTATGACCTGTCATACATTAAAGAGGAAATAGGAGCTCCAATTGCGCTCGCTCCAAATAAGAAGTTGCTTGTTTGAAGTGCCATAGTCGGTTATTTCGGCCTCCAATATCGAACCTATATGAATATTTTTTAAAGCGGGCGGAGCGGCTGAAAGCTCAACGCTATACCAATTATTTATATTATTTTTTACCAATACATGTCATGTTTAAACCGTCAATGCCAATACAGGTGACAGACGAGTGTCATCTATTGGTCATTAGCGTGTCGAGCACTCGGACGTTTACCTTATCTGCAGGTATTTTTGGCTTGGTTAAAATGACTGAAATCATTGCATAAATCCAATTTCCCCGATAGACAGTAGAGGTAACAATAACAATAACAATACTGAAAAGTTTATCAACCACTGCGTTTTTTTTTCCAATTTCAAGAATTGGTTTTTTAGGACTTCAGAGTGAATTTGTATATTGTTTCGGCAAATGCGGTGCAATCGGAAGGAAACTATCGCTTTAAACAACCTCGCACGCGTGCGGTCGTTAAACTGAAATGCACAGTCAGCTCCGCGTGATTGACGACTGGGGAGGCAAATAAGAGGGCGGTTATAGCGTACGAAAGTGGGACGACTTCGGTACGACACCGGAACGAGTCCGGTATGAATGGCACAGTCAGCTCTGCGTGATTGACGGCTAGAAAAGCAAATAAGAGGGCGGTTATAGCGTACGAAAGTGAGGCGACTTCGGTCCGACACCGGAACGAATCCGGTATGAATGACACAGTCAGCTCTGCGTGATTGACGGCTGGGAAAGTAAATAAGAGGGCGGTTATGGCGTACGAAAGCGGGACGACTTCAGTACGACACCGCAACGAGTCCAGTATCAATGGCACAGTCACTTCCGCGTGATTGGCGGTTGGGAAAGAAAATAAGAGGGTGGTTATAGCGTACGAAAGTGGGACGACTTCGGTACGACACCGGAACGAGTCCGGTATTAATGGCACAGTCAGCTCGGCTTGATTGACCATTGGGAAAGCAAATAAGTGGGCGGTTATGACGTACGAAAGTGGGACGACTACAGCACGACACCCGAACGAATCCGGTACGAATGGCACAGTCAGCTCCGCGTGATTGGTGACTGGAAAGGCAAATAAGAGATGTTTATACCGGATGACTCTGATATGACACAGTCACGTCACGTGACCTCCCGAGGGTTCCGATCTCGGACGTGATTCTTTCTATAGAGATTTACAGGTCGCCCCGTCCTGTCCCGATCTAGTGTGAGTCAACCTTTATACAAGCCTTACAGGCGTCGCGAAATTTAGACTCGTAATCTTAATATTAGATTGTTAAACACGGAAAGACTGGCACCCATTTCAGACGAGGTATTTTGGCGCGAATAGTCCGAGACTGAAATTATGTGCTTTTCACCGAAATTAACACAGTTTAGTCGAATTTAGTCTACCTACTTTTCATATCGAATACGAGAACAGAAAATTCAGGTGTATTATGCTAAACATAACCACAGAATAAATAATAGTATAACCTTATAGTATAAGAGGTTCGAACGACGGTTTATTATTAAAATTAGACCTGTAGTCGTTATTTATGTATTACGGAAATCATTATCAGAACGGAAAACGTGCATCCGTTTGAGACCGATTTTAAATTGTAAATGATAAATATCTTTATTCTTTAGTAAAACTTTATTAGTAAAACGCATTATTAGGTACTTATTATACATGAGTCATTTTCCACGACCCACTTTCAGATCATGAGATATGAAAATAATTATGCGCCCACTTTCGCTAGATCCGGATGCACCATAACCTGTAAGTAACCATAAGTGTTCAGAGGCCTTACCATGACGTCTTAACGGCTCAGTTGTATGGGAGCGACTCAGCTTAGGTCGTCAACTGAATTGCGTTAAGACGTCTCGTATTCCTCGGCCTCTGGGCCCTTACCAGGACGTCTTAACGCAATTAAGTTTAGGCTTAGTTGTTGTTGGCTGCCATACGGCAGCTACTCAGTTTAGGTCGTCAACTGAATCGCGTTAAGACGTCATGGTAAGGCCTCAGAAGTACATCCTACTCGTAGCTCAGCCGTAGCCTAGGTATAGCCGAATGCTCTCCAGACGTCAAATGTTTCCGGGCAGGATATCGAAAATGTCTTCAACGCTTTAAACTAACTTAAGCTTCACGCTTGCCGTAGGTAATGCTATTTCTGACATTAAATATACAAAATTATTCTGGCGCTTTCTGCGAAATTTCCCATTAGGCCTTAACTGATTGCAAATACCTCTTGGTCGACAATATGGCCAATACTATTCTAAACATCCGGATATTGTCATTACGCAGGACAATCCCACGACAACATTACGTGACGTTAGTGAACTGTTCATTTGTTTAAATAATTTTCAACAAAAAATGCCTCATTAGTCCTCTACTGATTGCAAATACCTCCCTTGCCTTGCCACATCGTGTACGTACATTAACATGTCGCCGTGACGTGCCGTGTAAAGCCGCGCACACACGAGTTAGTAAATTCGCACGCTCGTCACTAATTATCGGCCGACTCAGACGCTATTTATCAGCAACGAAACAAAGCCAGTAAACGTAAATCATTATTCCTAATAAAAGGTTCCGATGACTTGTGTATTTGGTTGGGTTTGTTTGTTAATTTGCTGTAATATGATGAGTGATGGCTCAAACTTTATAATGGGTAGGTTTTTTATCTACTACGCTTGATCGTATTGTCATATAAAGAAAAATACAAATTACAAATAATAATAAATTGAAAGCAACTTATGATTTGTAATTTTTATTTAGTCCTTGGGAATTAGAAACTCAATTAGACTCATGTTTTTAATTATAAATATATTGAATACGGTGTGTATGTAATTTAAAATGCGTAATTTTATCGGAAAACTGATTTTATAACTGTTTTTAATGTTATTGAAAAGATCAAAGAAGATATAAAAGTTAAAATGTTATAAACGAAAATATACACGCGAGCCAATTAAATCGATCAAATTCTCTGCTTTTCAGCTTTCCGCGCGATCTTTAAAATGTAGCATCAAAATACGTACCTAGTAAAATTGACTTTGTGATTTTTTTTCTGAATTTCTGTAGTGAAAAATAACCTGATCAATGAGTTTACCCGAAAATGCAATCATGACATGAAATGTACAAATGAAAGTTATGTATGTATTCAGTATTGTAATCAAATCAATCATAACATTCATGAACAATCATCATACTTGGAACGGTTACAACGAAAGGTACCAGAAATATCAGGGTTAAAAACCGGGAAATATCAAAACTAAAAAACAACGGTATGAGTTCATTTAAACGCAAAAAAGTTTGATTTAAAAATGGGAACCGTTTTTGTATCATCAAAACAATATGAATCATTCTTGCATTTTTTTTTAACTCAGTATGTCCATGAGAAAGCAGAAAATAGAACATTTTTCTTTATGCATGTTGTAACAAAAATGCATGTGATCCGTTTAAAAAAATAAAGTAAAAAAAGAACTGTATGGTAGGTTGCGTTTTTATCGTGTAAAAAAGTTTTTGTTGCATAGAACTAAAAGGCACATAATACCTATATTGAGCGCATAGAAAATCGTGCATTTGCGTCTATTTACTTGCTTGCGAGTACCTACAGTACTACAGAGTTATTTATAAACTTGAGAATTCAGTGAAAAGTGACATCGAGTATCATAAAAATAAGTGTAAAGAAAGAAAGAAAGAAACAAGAAAATTTGTTTTTTCTCAATAATTTTTAATCATCGAAACAAGACCCATAATTGTCCAACCTTCTAAAATAGGTTAGTTTGGTTTGCTTAGCCAACTTTGTTTTTTTTTTTTTTTTTTTTTAAAACAATTACAAAAACAGTATAAACATAACATACATGAGTATCGTTAAACCAATGTGGTTTGTCTCGATACTCGAATTCCACTTAAATATTTGGTAACAATAAAAATCTTACCCACTTAAACAGATAAGCGAACTATATTGCTATGGTACAATCATTGTTGTTTTCCTTAACTAGCAAGGAACCGGTCCGCGCTCGACCGATACAGGATGCTGCAGTTATGTAACTATGTAAATTATTTCAATCATGTGTGCAATTTGTTAATAATGTATCCACTAAAACGTAGACTGTATCCCCAACGCTCAAATATGCGGACCAAATAAAACTATCAAGTGTGGGTAGGTATTTATTCTATGACCTAAGTCCCGATTTCCATATGCATGAGTGCCAGGCCGCTGTACGCAACCACTTCATCGCATTCCCAACTTTAATCCCTCGGCGCTAGGCTCTTTATCGCTTGACCGAACTCTCGAGAGTCCATTTGACTAGTACATATTAGTAAAAGTTCCCAACTTCCCGATGTGGGGTTGCCATAAGTTGCGAGCTTAGGGGGACAGTTTAACACGCTATTGGCTGATTAAAACTGAGTTAAGTTTGGTTCTGTCACATACTTGGTAGAGTTGAGTTCTGCAATTAGAAGTAAATGACACATGACGGCTTCGAAATTGAGACGAAATTGTAAATTCAAACTTGTACGTTTATGAATAGTAAATGTAATTTGAATACGTAGCATACGTGTAACATATTACCCTATTACAAGCGGATCAATTATGTAAACAAAATATTCTAGAGCATGTGTTAATAATTTGACAAATATAAACGATCACTCTTAAGTAGACACTAGAAGCGGTGCCTTTAGAACCTAAATCACACTTATCGAATTCTATTCGTTACGTTAGTGGTTTAGTGGTACATAGTGGGTATGAAAACCCCAAAAAAATAGTTATTTCAGTGTATTTATTTTGAAAGATTAGATCTTCAATCAAAGATATCTATGAGACACCTATAGTTTTGCAATCTCGTATTTAGTCTCGTACCTATAGCAAAAATATTCCAGTAAGTTACCAGACTACTAAAAGAATTGTGTTATGCGGAACTTTCATGCATGGAGTTATGTCTCCATGACTGGGCGCAAAAAACTGCATAAAACAATGCACCCGCCTATGCCCTTGTTTAAAAAAAAGTCGCAGCCTGACTTATGAGCGCATTAAATTCAATTAACCTTTGAGCTGTGCATATTTTTTATAGAGAAAAGTCAATCGGAAGACGCAAAGTTCCACCCTCCACGTCAAGAGTTAAAAAGTAAAACCTTGTCCCGCATTCATCTCCAGCATGGCCACCCCAATTCTCACTATCCGAAATAAAATATTTATACGGTCGGAGAGCAGTTTTTCTCTTTGATTCAGTGGTTTTATTGGAACCGCTCGCGGTAATAGATGGCTTTTGGGGCGATGGCAATAAATAAAATTAGTCACAATTGATGCTTTTAAGCTGATTTTATCATAACACTGAGAGGGTAGTTAGGTATATTCATTACTAAGATTGCGGCAAAGTTTGAACAAATATATATGAACATTTTATCAGGAAAAACCATTGCTATCGCAGTATTTAAGTGACTTGCCTTGGCGCCGCCATGGGACACATTAGTTATTTGACAGTTGACAAATGTCAAATTAGTTCCCTCACCCTGACGAAAAAAAATCCGAAGTTCCCAAATTTTGTTTTAATATTGTGAGGGTATCCGTGCACCTCTCTAACAGCTTAAAATAGCATACGAGTGTCTCGTTTCTCGGGTAGCTCAGTTGTATCCCCGAGTCGCGAGTTCGAGTCTCGGCCGAGGCCATGAGCTTTCCACTTTTCCCTTCACTAAGAAATAAGAAAGTTATTCATAAGTTCAGATGTCTACCACAAAGTCCACAAAGACTAATTTACTCTAAACGCTGATTTCCATTTGATGTTACCCATGTTTACCATTAACGAAACCGTAAAGACATAATAAAACAACATGGAAGTAGTTCACAAAGTGTAGTCTATTCACATTCAATCGGATTAAAGTTAAAAAATAAACACGTTTTTGTAACCACTGCATAGATTAACCAAGTGATTAATGCTAAACCAGCTTCCCAATAAAAATGACAAATATCTCAGTTTTTTAACCTATTTTGAACTCTATAAACTTAATATTAAGAGCGACAGTTTTTACGTAAAGGATTTCAGTAATGGGACGTTTCCTACACATGTTGCCGAGCGATTTAAGGAAGTTCATGTCTATATTTAGTATGAAAAAAATGCCAAGAGCAAGTTGGAGTACTCTGAATGGTTCTGTGCTAAAAACTATGGGCAATGCTTAAAGTTTCTGGAAGTTAACATAAAACAAGTAGCATTAATATCGAGTTGCTTCTTCAAATGGAATTGTGTGGTAAAAACTTGGTTGTCCATACATAGATATATCACATATAATTCTGCATTGCTAATTAATACATTGTTAGAACTAGTTAGGGCAGTGTATACTAAGTTGCGGATGCGGGAGGACGACGTCAACTCCCTCCCGCAGCGTCGCAGGCGGACAGGACGGCGGCGCCGCGCCTTCGCGGACCGCATGCAGCCGCCATAACGAGGACCTGCGGGTGATGGTGCGGGAGTCCCATTACCCGCGGCGTAAAGAGGTCCTAAGCTGGATGGCCCTCCGCTGTGTTCCGGAGGGCCTCAGCGGAGATGGCTTTCATGCCAAATGTGACGAGCCTAAAGGCAACGCCGACAGGGTTTCGGTTGTAAGCAACTGCGTTCCCGCGACCCTGTCCCAATAGCGTTTGTGTCGGAACACCCCAGGGGTTTTAGTCCGTGCGAGTCGGACATACCCACTCAGTTTCTCCCGGCTGAATGGGATCCATAACGGATTTCCCCTGGAAAAAAAAAAGTGTATACTAAGTTCTTAGTAACTTCGACCGAGATAGTTTGACCGTTCTTCAACCTTATTACAGCAAGATAAGATTCACTATTGGTCAATACGTTGTTGTCAGTAGGTACAGTCAACCTATTGGAAGTTCCAATAGGTTGACTGTACCTACTGACTGTCCAATTTGGAACCGGCCACTCTAGAACCATGTCAAAATGACGAGCAGTAAGAAATTTCTTACAATCTGATTTATAGCGTCGTCTCTATGACATAATTCTACAATGGCCTAGGGTTCCAATTGGTTAACGTACTTACTTGACTAACTATGTGTGTATTCAAGTGATTCTCGAAGGTAAAAAGAGAGTAAAAAGCGGATATGTATTATGAGAAGCAGTGATTGGTTCAGGCATCTGGTTTAACATGCATAACTTCACGGAAATAAGTTGATGAACATTTCTTGAGTGGAAATAAAGGGATGAATAATGTTTGCCGACTGCGTCGAGCAGAAAACATATGTACAGACCTTGGCCAGTAAATAAGAAAGCCTCAGATGGCTCAGATCACATGTTTGTCGACCTCAGCTTCGCTTTAGACGACAATACACGAGATCTGAAACATTTCTTACATTACAGGCCTCGGTACGTATTCTTCTAAATATAATAGTGGGTTAATTTGCCAATATTTTAGTCATAATAATTTGTGCTGAAGTATTTTTACGAGTTGTTCTTGTGTACATGTATTAAATTTGAACAAAATCGCACCTAATACGTAGGTAGGTAGTAGGTAGGAACATTTCATAATTTCCTTGAAGTTTTACCGTCTATTTAATCACAATATTCAATGTACATAAAGTTTCTCAATTTGAAAATGTATTATGAATTAGTTTGCCGTAGACGAAATAAAATCACTTACGAGTATAAAATAAGAATGTCGCTCCTGCCCGGTTTCAGTGGAGTATCTCCAATACAATAAATTTCATGAATAGACATTTTCGGGGAACCCTAGCGAGTGATTCAGAAGCTTAAACAAATACGCGGTGACTTCATATTGGTTTTATTTAGCTACTGAATTAGGGGATTCCAGTAAATTATCGCCGTCACTTCCATTTGTGAGGAACATTGTGAGCTTTTGGTGGTTCCTGGAATTAAAAACTAATTTTCTGAAGTAAGAAAACTGATTTAAATGACTGGGCACCTAATGATATTATCGTTACCCTGTGAGAACGAGTGTTGTAAAGAACTCGAAACGTATGGAAACGATTTAATATGGATCCGATTTATATTCAAGTTGGAAGGTAGTTTTCAAAATTTAAACTGCGATTAAACCCCGTTGCCTTATACATAGTAGTTTATGCAACGGTGGTATAATAAGGGTTCTTTAAACTTGAGGGTCGCCGTTACAAAACGAGGCGAAGCCGAGTTTTGCAATAATAGACCCGAAAGTTTTAAGAACCAATTATGAGCTGTTGCATACTCTAGTTTTTCTTAGACAGCTAAAATAGCGTAAAAAGCAAAATCTAGAAACGTGGCAGAATAGGGAAGATGTTGTGCCCACTATAGAAATTAAAAAAAAAACAACAACAGTGCTCATATATTGTATGAAAATCCATAGGAGCAGTGTTCTTATGGAATACTATAGACGACGATATAATATACAGTTTATACTTTTTTGATATCGCTGTCAGTCATCTAATTGACACATAGAAGTGCTGGAGTACAAAAAACTATTAAGAAAACTCAATTGATTGTTTATTAGTAATATAAAAACTAACGTAACTATTACATATACACTTGTTAATTACTTCCGACGTTTCGAGAGTGACGTCGTAATGTGTAAAAATTGTATAGGTTTGTAAAAACCTACTATTCCTTGTTGTGTAAAAACAATATTATAACTAAAAACAATTATACATAATTGCTATAAAATAGTGACAACTCAACTAATTTATTTGCAATACCAACTCCTTGCTCAAAATACTTGATCCTAGCCGCAAACGCGTAAAATACAAAATTGGCACCCCAATTCTAAAAAGCACCATAATACCGACGCATAAAGTCCATATTTAATTGCACTTACTACAATAAACATATCCATCAATCGATGCCCAGCTCTCACGTCTAACAAGAATCAAATTAACAATTTATCAAGTTGTCACATGTCCAGTTGGCTAACAACCCAAGTTCAACCTTAAAGGAACGTTGTCATGGTTGATATTCGAATAAATTGGTGTTCAGGTAGTGGTATTGTGGCTGCGGTGGGCTGCGGGCTGTGGGAGGGTTAAAATGTTTTCCGTGTTTACTGTCCCTGTATCACCTGTCCGCGCAGTGGACACAGGGACAGTGCAATCACAGTCTGATTTATCGTACTTGAGCGAGCTTAAGGTGGTCGCAATTTTATTGTTACTGGCGTCCTAACAAGTGAGTTAAAAAGTGACGATAAAAGACCAACCAGTATATTTATGTCAGGGTACTACGAGGATTATGATCAGGGCCCGTAATTTTAATGCCGCTTCCGTCATAATGACGTATATAAACACACATAATATTTTAATACGAAATGAGTTGTCAGATAAAGTTTATCAACGTTTGATTCTAACGTCGAACGTATTAGTTTTGACACTATTCGATGACAGCATTATTATTTCAAATGTAAACCCTAAAACATGATGTATGAAGCTTGACGTCATTTGTCTGTCATCGGCATGACAATTACGGTATTTTAACTTATATTCATTTAATTACATGGTTAATAATAATATTCACAACAATAATCATATAAACAAACTTTAACTTACCCAAGGCATCTCATCGCCAGCTTGGTCAGGCACTGAGTGTTGGCCACAGCTGTCGACCCGCCTTTGATAACATTTCAAAATGGCGGGAACTAACGACAAGAAAGAGTTGACAATCCTATCCAAAATAACTATGAAGAAATGCAATTATACTCAACAAATTAGGTATTTATATATAATGATGCTTACATTTATGACCATACCACTTATTTGGCTTTTGATTACTTAAAAGCTAGATATCCGCAATGCGATAGAGTCAAAGTCACGTTATCTCCTCCAAGCATATGAACTGTCAAAGTATGTGTTAGTTTGAACATCAACCTTCTATGAAATTATGAAGTTTACTTCACACTTTCACAGTCTTTGCTATCAAAATCTAGGAAATAGCATAGTCGGGCGGTGCTGAAAGTTTTTGGAATGAGCTACTTTAATAAAAATAAGTTTAATATTTGAATGCCATTCTTTGTTAACGATATCTGTATTTTGACTATGTCTCTTTGAGTATATTCTTTTGTCATTTGTTTATAAATTATATGACCAGTTTTGGTTTTCACAATTGAAAGCTGAACTTAAACGTCACTTAATAAATTCGAAATTCAGTAAAAACATGATTGCAATAATAAGCTAAATAGTTAAATGCATCTCACTCAGTTGATTTCTTACTTACCTATTTTATCTTAACTTTTTATAACAAAATAAAAATATAACTTGCTGATTTGAAGCTTATGAATCGGTAATTTAAATAACTTAAGAAATATTTATGTAACTGTACCTTTAATTCAGATGTTAGATAGATAGCTAGATAGAATACTACTCTATTGCACACCTCAACAAGAAAAGTATAAATTTCATTTTTTTTTACAACTAATCGATTTAATATTGAGGCAAAACAATAGGCGGATGTTATTGAATAGGTATTAGTGAATAGTCACAGTTGGAATTATAAAAGATAATTATTTTTTAACTTTGAATGGTTCCACTGTTATTTACTCCTCCGAACAGAATTCTACTTATTTATTTTATTTGTGGCTGTATTAGAAAATTATTTTGTCCCATGGCGCTCTCTCTACATGCTAAGTTGCTGCTACTTTATTTTATAGCTAAAATAGTATTACTACATTTACAACAACCTTAAACTTCTTTAGTACCTCATGCGGTAATTTAAACCTTTTTGTTTGACGATTGTGCTGGCTGTCAGTCGAGGGACAAAAATGTAGAAACGGTCTTCGCCGCAAAGGGCGCTGGTGGAGCGTCGGTCTGGCGCAAACATTTCAAACGTCACTTTGACAATTCTTTCATATAGACACAAGACCTACGCACGAGTGGCGCCGCCTGGTGAGCGACAACACGGTACCCCATTGTATGATCAGATTCGAAAAATCGCCCCTGCTCTTAAACGATTACTTCGGCTATTGATTGATCTCTGTTTTTTCTAGTAACTGAGATCCTTTGTACTTGTTGTTGATATTTGAGAAACGGAATAATTTTTTTTTTTGTTTTGATTCCCAAAAATCTTAACACGATTAATTATTGATTCATAGTATACACTTTGCATATCCTTTTGAGCTCAGAATCCAAACGAAATACATAGTACGCCATATTGTTTATTGTTAAGATATCACAATTGGTTCAATCAAACCTTCGTGTTTTCATCCACCGTGATATTATACCGGGTGGGCCTTACAGGAGCAAAACATTCAATAGTAGTAGGTTGTAGGTACACCTCAAACCTAACAACTTTAGTTCAACAATTCATAAAAATTATATACTCTGTAGGTTTTCACATTTTCATACAAACTAAATAGTACAATTTTCCATGTTCGTTAACATCAGCTGACGACTTGACATAGTACAAAAATTACAAAATTGTAGTACATTGCGTTTTCAAACATTAAAGTGTACTTAATAAAAATCAAAAACTAAAAGTTACCTATGTACCTATGTTTAAAAGTCGCTGAACAAACGTTATTAATTTTGCCTACGATTAAATTGTTTGCTCCCGTTATGGGGCCCACGCGGGGGAAACCTATCTAATTCAAGATTACGTGACAATTTATCCATGTTTCACTTCATCTAAATCGATTTTAGTAATATACGTATTAAGAAGTAAGAAACAAACACACCTACATCAAAAAAAGTAACGTGAATGTCTCACATTGTAGATATGACTTCCAAAAACATTAGGCGTACTCCTTTTTTCAGCAGGCATGTAAAAATGACTGAGCATTTAAACTTGTGCAGTTGAAATAACTCGTAGAATTTTCGCAATATCTTCAGAATGCAAAAGAAAACGACACTCAAGTTTCTTTGTGTGACAGAAATGCTGTGTAGTTTTAAATTCAAGAATATTTTTATGACATTCGCATTTTTAGAAGCAATTTTACTAAAATCCCTTCTTTAGCAATGCAGTCATTTTTCTGTAGGATGTATTATACGAAACAAAACATCTTCGTTTTATACAGAGTGTAGCATGTTATGGACAAATAATTTTATTAATGTTGACTGAAATCTTCTTTTTCCTAGCGTTTTCCCGGCTTATGCAACAGGCTTAGGGTGCCTGAGATCCACTTTGCAATTAATCCAAGATTTGGCTGCTATCTAACCTTCCAATTCAGAGGGTAAACTAGGCCTTATTGGGATTAATTCGGTCTCCTTGCGACGTTTTTCTTCACCGAAAAACGATTGGTAAATATAAAATCATATTGAGTACATAAGTAGGAGCTGGGTTTAGAAGCCGCGACCCTCGGAATGAAAGTCGCACGGTTACCGCTGGCCATCAACGCTCTGAAGGATAACTGAAGTATATGGTGTTTCTACAATTTCTTATTTCTGCGAGATGAATATCAACAAGTATCACTATGGGACTGACCCCGCAATCACGAAAAAAAATGTTCTTGCATCATCGTCTTATTTTAGAAGATAAAATCAGGGAAGAGTAATGTCATATGGGGCGTGAAAGTTACGGGTGCCACTAATCCGCATCCCCCGAAAAGGGAACCCAATAATCTATGTACATCGTGATCGCCAATTATTGGGTCACCGGTTATTGGGCTTCTTGGGTCGAGCACTGTCGAAGCGGGCCAATAATCGGCAACCCAGTAATCGATGCAACAACATGTACATCAATTATTGGGTTGCCATTTTATCGGGTCGGACAAGCTCGGTAGCGGGCCAATAATCCGAAGCCGCAGTTTTTACAGTACAATAATCAGCAAACCAATAATCCGCAACCAAAAAATTGGACATGAATTATTTGGCTGCCTTTTATACGGACTCAAAGTTACCTACTTTATGTACAAATCTTAGATAAGTACGAAAAACTGCTCGCGTCGCTCATGGATGACTCACACTAGTACGGGACGGTAGGGGACGGTCCTAGTGTGAGTCATCCTTAAATACTTAACACTCCATCATTTTATTAATCCCACGACCGCATCTTGAACATTCCGCCAATATGAACATCAAGAAATCAATATTTCCTAAAGGCCCTATTAAGTCATATATCATAATTTTCATAAGACGAGATTTCAAAATTGGCCATATTCGTAAAATAAAAGCTTGTCTGTGTTGTTTTTCATGAATACTATAATTTGGAGTAATTGATAACCTGCCGTTTATGTTTTATTATGGGCGCGTATAGAATATATTGCCAGTGGGGTTCCGCTGTGAAATTGTGCTTTTTTATTTTTTGCTAGATTGAAAATGTTGATCTGTTTTTTGGTCAGAATTCGAGCGCTTTCAATCGTAGTAGGAGTAAAAAAAGTCCTAAAATATCCCTAATTTTTTTTTACTTTCCTTTGCGCTACCGCCGTACTAAATCTGTGAAACAATGGTGGCGAAACGAAATCGAATATATAAATCTTGGGGTACCTTTTTTCCTACTAGGACTGAAAGAGCTCACGATTCTAAATGGAAAAAAACATTAAAATTTCCAATTGAGCAAAAAAATGTTTTTACAACAAAAAATAAAAACTCCCAATTATGGCAAACCACTTAAGGAGTGCCTTTCTTTTATGGAGAAAATGTACAGATATAACTGATATTTATATTTAAAAAAAATCTAATAGTTATCTATTCTAAACTTTGACTATTTAAACAAAAAAAAAAACAAAATCGGAACACAAAAAACGCAGGTTTGAAAAAAAATCTTTTGACATTTTGAATTCGGTTGAAAACAAGAGCCCCGTTTAATCAAATTTGTCCTTTTTTTCAATAACAAAGCGATGAAATCATACCTAAATGCCTTTTTTTTAATTTCTTGCATCCTAAGACCACAGACATTATCTTCTAGGGCAGTTTTACTATACAAACCGGTTAGGCTTTTTTACTTACCCACTTCCAAATAAAAGCTACAGAACCCTTGCATAACCGTCCACTGCGCGTTGGAACGGTTATTTTATAACGACAATCAAAACGCTGTACCACCTACGAAGCCGTATATTTCACCTAACCCATACTTAACCCGGTAATAGCAGCGTAAATACGAGCCACGAGCTATTGGGCATACGCAGGGTTGTCGAGTGTCGGCAATATTATTCTAATAAGGTATCTGGGGTCTTTCCATGATATCTTAACGCGATTCAGTTTAGTTTCTTAACTGTGCTCAGTTGTACCACCTATAGCCATGACTCAGCATAGGTCGTAAACTGAATCGCATTAAGATGTCATGGTAAGTACCCAGTTGTATGGCAGCGACTCAGTAGGCCCTAAGCTGAACCGCGTTAAGACGTCATGGTAAGGACCCAGTTGTATGGCAGCGACTCTAAGTGTGCTTACCATGAGTTGTACTTACCGTAGTGGATAGCGACTGCGCGATTCGATAGTGTTTGCATCTAGCTCCCAACTAAAATCCAAGCAAGAATTAAAAACTATCGAATCGCGCAGTTGCTATCCACTTTAACTCATGGTAAGCACAAAGGATGTTAAATGGTGAACGTTGTCCATAACGAACAAGCAACAATTATACAAGGTGTAACATTATTTTGACTTATAT
This sequence comes from Lathronympha strigana, assembly GCA_949128165.1. Classification (NCBI taxonomy): domain Eukaryota; kingdom Metazoa; phylum Arthropoda; class Insecta; order Lepidoptera; family Tortricidae; genus Lathronympha; species Lathronympha strigana. The sequence goes on along the minus strand of OX421907.1, from coordinate 3,144,832 downwards.
GGACATTATTGATATTGGGGCCGTGGGGCGTTTTTATTTTTTGTTGAATAAAAATCATTTTTTGAATATTTTTTTATTTGTTTTCTATGTAGAATCGCGAGCTCTTTCAATCCTAGTAGGAGAAAAAAAGTGTCCCAAGATTTGTTTTCCATTTCGCCACCATCTTTCATAGATTTAGTATGGCGGTAGCGCAATGGAGAGTTTAAAAATGTATGGAAAATTTAGGACACTTTTTTTCTCCTACTAGGATTGAAGAGCTCGCGATTTTGAGTAGAATAGAGATAAAAATTTCCAATTTAGCAAAAAAATATTTTTCTACAACAAAAAATAAAAATGCCCATTGTCCAGTATGGTGGTGGGTTAAGAATTTCACCACCCCTATTTCCTTCGGTGTCTTAGAAGTCCATTACGGGATTTAGGTTCAAGTGTGCTATAGGTGATGGGTTAGTAACCTATCTCTGCAATTTCATATTTAGCATTTGGCAGTATTTGGAGAAAAAAAAAACGTTTTTTTTTTTCTGTATGGAGGGATTTCCTATTTGAGCGACCGGATCACCCGTTTTGTTACCCTGTGTACGTATGTATTGATATGTATTAAGCTCAACACCTATTAGAGAAAGCTAGGCTTAAATACGTAGACTTTTGGGATTTTATTTCAACTTCGTCAAATTAGCCATGCATAAATGTTGCGGTAGGTAAGAAAAAACAATAAACTAACTTTATACGTCTAAAGTCCTAAGTAACTTTTAATTATATTTTTTGAACTTGTGTGGCTTGAAAACTTGAAATTTGTCATCGAACCTTTAAATCGATTCCTTTGTTTAGGAGCTACCTTGCCACAGACACGCAGCTATGTCATTTACCATTTATAACACCCAGCCTTCCTTCAGTGGTTAATAAATATTTACCTAAATGCGCGTGCAACCCTACCGGGGCATAGAATATTAATATTTTCGGCTTCGCGGCTTAGGGGTGCTGTGAACTGCCGTAGGATTGAGGATGCTATGTGTACAGGTGGGCCATTTTCAAGATTGTACACCCCACTTTTTTTTTTAATTTTTTTTTTGTGCGATTTGTACTCAGAATTGCGAGCTCTTTCAATCCTAATAGGAGAAAAAAGTTGAAAAAAATTACTTAGGTATCCTTGTTGCATTAGTAGTTACATATGAAACATGACCCATGGATTGCTACCAAAGAATCCTGGGTTACTTTGGCCACGTAGCTCGACGTGAACCTGATAACTTGGAGGAGCGTTTGGTTGTTCGGAAAGTGGACGGCAAACGGCAACCTGGTCTCCTACCGGATGGTCGGAACAGGTCACTCTCACAGACCTCGCTGTGACGACCGTCATGAGGAACGCCGAGGACAGGATGGGGTGAAAACGGCTGGTGACAGAAGACATCAAGAAAATTTCAGATGGACAGGACCTAGCTTCGCAACCTTAGGGTCGGCAACGCGCAGTAACACCCCTGGAGTTGCACGCATCAGGCGGGCCGTATGCTTGTTTGTCGCCGTCTTAGTATAAAAAAAGAACCTTCAGCAATAAAGTCAACGACTAGGGAGAGATGAAACATGACGTAACCTAAATCTAGGAAAAATCATTGCTGTTCCGAGTTGATTAAGCCAAGAAAGGTTAGAAGATACGAAAAATCCAGGAATAATTCAACATAAAAAAAACTTTTAAACAAAAATCGATTAAATCGGGAGTAACTGGCCATCCTCCAGTATAAGTACAAAAAAATAATTTTGTTCATAGGTAGGTGCACAGACTTTTTTTTTAATTTATCGTGGCCAATTATTGAAGGTTGGCCAGTAATAATAAACTTGTACTAAAATTTGTTCTATTGGTAATATATGGATACCTACATAGAATTTATTTTTATTATAAGGTGGCCACTTATTGGACAGTGGCCAGTACTTATGAGATATTAATTCTTCCTCGTACACATTGTATACTAAAATAAAGCCATTACCAAGCAAGAAGTTTAGTTTAGAGGTTAAACTTTGTGAGGGGGGCTACAACGGGAAACCTCCTCGAGTGCCAGGGCTCTTCCCATTCTCCTTGATCCGGTTGATCCGGGAAAAAGGGAAGGGTTCCTGGACGGTGCTTCCTGGGGGCAACGGTAAGCGATCTCTTGGAAGATTCCGAGGATTTCTTACTGGTGCTGCAAATATCCTGTCAGGGGGGGTTGGGGGGTTCCGTACAGGGAGTACTCTCATTGAGGGAGAGAACTTCTGAGTGTTGGCGTGAGGAGGCCTCCGGGTCTGCCGACAGGAATGCCGCTGTCCTGTATAAAACTGCGGTCCCGTACCCTGTCTAGGCAGAGGGCCTATGATGACGGACCGGGGGTTGCCACTGCTGGCCGGCGCCGGCGTGGTAGCTGCGAGGATGACCACCTCTATAAAAAATCGCAAAGGCAACCTGAGGGGGTGGAACCCGGGGTTTTTCCATCTCGCTCCCGGCGTGGAGGTTGTCATGAGGGACCAGCGTGTGGTGTCGCCCTGCACGCTACCTTCGGGCGGGGGAGCTTCGGCTCCAGGGGCTTCGGCCTCAAGGAGGGGACAGCTTCGGCTGTCGCAGCAGGCGGTGTTCGCGGTTGTGAGCCTAGGGCAATCCCGTGTCACCGTCACCAACGCTGCAAGATGGGCATACCGTGGATGGTTTAGTGGGTAGTGCGGGTCCAGACCTGCGAGTCCCACATACCCGTCCTAGTTCCCCGGCTAGGCGGGATGCCTAAATGCATTCCTCCACGTAAAAAAAAAAAAAAATAAAAAAAAAAATAAAAAAAAAAAAGGTTAAACTTTGTGACCTAGTTCCATTAATTCTACACAACGGATAACGAATTAGTAGTGTGCACTTTGCCTATAAATTATGTGCAGTGACACCAGGGAAATTACCTTTTATGTTCCTCTATATCGTATTCCAATATTGTATGTTTAGTGCAAAATATTGAAACAGATTTTTCTCCTGCAGTAATTGACACTGTTACCCAAACAACATCATATATTTTTATCAAAAATCATTTTTGATACAATATATTAACACTGACTATTCCAGCCCTGCTCACCGGGGACCTTGGTCACTTTTTCTGTAGTATATGACATCTCTTTCAATTTATAACTTCAAAACATGAATCAAAACATTTATTATAAATAATAAATGATTTAATTCATGCTTTACAATTGTTCAGGAACAAGTATTCATGATACTCGTAAACACACAAATAAATGCCCTAACCAGTTTTCGAACCCGAGACCTTCTGCTTTGTAGACAGGGTCACTCACTACCGAACCGACGAGGCTAGGAGGCCGTTGTTTCGGACGTGGCGTTTCGTTAAGTGCCAACAGCCTATAAAATTGCACGTTATTTGATATCGAACGATATGAAAACTATCAGCTTGATGGTCATAACAGTGCGTTCCCACCCAACTTACATAAGTATGTATTATGTAAAGTTTTAACTATGTAAATCGAATGGAAAAACTATCTTTAACCCAAACAACTAAATAAATAAACAACAAACAAGCCAAGCTCAATAATAGCTTGTAAAGTAGTCTCACCATAAGTCGAGTGATATTAACAAGACGTGCTTTGTCGCGTAATATACCACTCGTTTGCCTGTTTCCTTATAGAGATAAACAGGGCATTATGATTACAGGGCCATTGTCAAGCTATTACTATATCTGGTGAATTAGAATACAATGGGCCCTCGATTATTGAATAAAAATCAGTTTGACGACTCTGGTATTTTGATCTCCGCTTCTATAGTCAGGGGTTCACAACTTGTTTGAGGCGCCCTGGGCGTCGCGGTGTTGTTGTAGGGGCGTCAGGAACCGGTATGCTAATTCCGACAGCTCAGGATTATAAAGCCACAAGCACGAATTAAAATGGGTATAGGAATTACAGGGGAAGAAAGGTCAAAATTGAATACAGATGCATATATATTTATGAAGCCGACCGTACAAGATTGAGAAAGTCTGTTATAGATCTTTTAAAGCTTGAATGCTTGACTGTAATGTGAAGCTCCTGAAGTCATGACTAGACTTGAAGTAGGTATGTCATATGTAAATAGATATCATATTTTTGCAATAGTTTGAACATGGGGCGAAATATACGTAGCCACGGAAGGCGCAGCGTGGGTAGGCCCCCCACAAGGTGGACTGATGACCTGGTGAAGGTCGCAGGAGTCCGCTGGATGCGGGTGGCGCAGGACCGGTCATTGTGGAAATCTTTGGGGAAGGCAGCAGTGGACGTCTTTCGGCTGAAATGATGATGATGATACGTAGCCACGTACCTTAATCATGTAGGTAGTAAATAAAGTAGGTACATGGACTTACAAAAATCGTTCCATAAATGTACAGGAGCGTTTTTTTTTTTTCTTTTTTTTTTAATACTACGACGGTGACAAACAAGCATACGGCCCGCCTGATGGTAAGCGGTCACCGTAGCCTATGGACGCCTGCAACTCCAGGGGTGTTACATGCGCGTTGCCGACCCTTTAAAAACTTTAACACTCCTTTTTTGAAGAACCCCATATTGTAGTCCTTTGGGAAAACAAACAGCGTATTTCTAGCAAGGATTTACACTCGTATTTACTTACGTAATTAGGAACGAAGTATATCCATCTCTCCTACCAGGATTAAGACGTTTAGTAAAACTAGTTTTAATAAGATAACACGCATTTTCCCTAAAATAGGGTTTTCACGGTGATATACATGACTTTTCGTGTACTTATGTGACATCTTTCTACTCCGCAAACCATCCAAATCATGACCTACAAGGCACCCTTTATTTCTCGTATTTTAGTATTCTTGCATCGTCCCCCATGCAATAATAATTGTATGTAGCACCAAATGTTGTGAATGCCAACGGTGACTGACGTCGTGGCACCTGTCTTCCAAATATTTAATCAAGTACAAAAGAAAGGGAAACGAACTAAAGGTGTATCAAATCTTTATCGCAACCTGTTTTATTTCATAAAATATGGAAAATGATTACGTGAACCTGCCCTTCACGGAGAAAAAAGTCAAGCTCCTTTTAACAGATGTTTTAACTCATTAATAGAAAATTGTGCTCTTTACAATATTCTAGTATTAAAATCAAAATGTCTAGTTTTGACGGCAAGTCATATTGCTGTTAATACTAGAATATTGTAAAGAGCACAATTTTCCAAAAAAAAAAACATTGTCACATTATTACAATAAATGTGTTAAATGGGAACTAAGTAGACTTTCTTCTCGGTTTTGATTTCGTGTATGATTTATTAGTTATTTTAACGTCGTTTATTCGAAAAATATTGCAAAATAATACCTAGATGTTGTGTAGGGAAGCCCGGCGGAAAAACAGGCGCTGCTAAAAAAGCCTATATTTATAAATAAATAGATAGATCGATTGAAAGTTGACACATCATCCCAGCCCGGCTCAGACCGGCTCGGTTTAGCGTGAGTCATTCTTAAGTTTGAGTAGATAGGTACTTCAGTTAATAAAAGGACATACCTTTTAATATGTATGACAATTTGCTTAATGTAAAACCTAATACCACTAAAACAAGGTAATGCACCGTATTTGTACCTATAAATTGATATTGTATGTAGCCTGCATTAACTAATAAATACTGAGCATTATGGTACACAATGGAAAATGTAATATGCTAAAGACAAAATCGATGTTCGCCTGATTCTGCAAAAGTTGCAGGTCTGAGCGTGTTCTGTATTTGTACCATAAAATCCATAATTGATGGGCGAAAGACTACTTAGAAGCGCCGAAAAGTGAACGTATTTATTTATTATTATTGTTGTTTTGGGCTAGTGAAGATGCCGCGTCGACCAGTTGTGATCTATTGTGGCAGCCCTTTATAATTCATTACTGATTCCCGTTGAGTCCAGAAAGTTCCAAATTCTTTGGGCTGTAATGTTGTGTATCTCACAGGGTTGCAACGAACGTAAGCTTGAAAACAAAAATAAGAGTGCATTTGTTTCGCCATCACCATGATTTTTTTATTTGCGTTTCTTCTTCTAAATCGTCTTGACAGAGTGGTCGTGGTCATGAGGAGTCTTCCGCTTTCTTTACGGCTGCTTTGGCGAATCTTCTCCATTGGTTTCTGTTGGTCGCACGGCGCGCGCATTCTGCCACAGCCAGGCCAGGAGTCTCAGCGTTTTTGTAGTATCTGTCCATCGAGTGAGATCGGCCACGTGGTCGGCTTCCTTCCACTTTGCCCTGGATTACCAGCCGCTCTATTGAGCCGTTTTTGCGGCTAATGTGTCCAACGATTCTGAGGATTCGCAGTTGCACCAGCAATGACAGGCTGTTTGATTTTTAAATCTTTGAGTATGGACACATTAGTCTGATGAGCGGTCCAGCTTATTCTGAGCATGCGTCTCCAACACCGTATTTCTAGGGCGTCAATCTTGCGCCGATCCTTCAGCCGCAAAGTCCAAGTCCGTACTTCATATAGAGTATATCATAAAACTTGACTCCCACCGACTAATCAGATTTTTAACTTTGAGTGCGATTTGCAACATCCGGGGCTAGCCAACAAACCCGGAGTTAAGAATTTATTCTAATCGAATTTGACAGTTAGGTGACGTTGGGTGACACAAGTGGCGTTTATAATTTTATGCACAACAACAATAGTCATCATGTCTAGGCCCCGGACCTGGTGGATTAAGAACTTAAGAGCTGGCTACGGAAAGAGGTTTGCAATTAGTAGAGCGATAACATTCTCTAGTTATTAATTAATAGTCTAGTTAATAAATGCCTGGCAGCTCTTTAGCGGTGGGTGTGGTTGTTGCTCTTTGTCGTAGCCTGGCGGGGTGATTAGCGCCTGTATTTTTGCGCACACGATTTTAAAGGTCTACTCTAATGAAAAAGTATAGGCCCAGACCAGACCTCTATAAACAAGACGGTCTCTATAAATATGGCACTTTTTACAATGTTATATTCGAATAAAATAGGTACATTATTAGCTATTATATCTCACTGAACACAGAGCTGTATAAATTGTACCCCTTAAACTTATTTCAATCCCCTTTATTGCCCGTCCACTGTCACAGCAACCGCTTAACAGCTGCCAGGCACCCGGATTTATAAATAATGATAGTATAGCACACTAACTAGAGGGTTCGTGGCTCTCCGTCTATAGGCCCCCAGTTGTAGTTATACCACCTTTTCAAAGCCCTGACCAGAATAAGGATCCAGAAAATAATCACTATTGATCTAGTACACCAGTGTAAGCTGTTTCTCCTGAATTATTAAACAACGCGGCAATGACGGCTCGTCATTGAAATGGGTTTTCATTACATTAGAAGGATTGATGGTTTGATGTACATTTGGTAATCAAGGTGCTTTGGGTAATGACAACAGTATTGCGTTGTGTAGTACTGGATTATAATATGGTGGGACATTTTCTACTTATCTCGTCCTTATCGTAGATGTTATTCTATCTTTCACCCCCGTTTTCACACCAGGAGGGTTAGCATGGTTGCCATTTTATCGCTTATCACGCTATGCATCACTTTCGCACATACATACTTCTTAGAACGTGACAGCAACGTCGGTAAACGATAAAAACCCGACCATCATAGACTAGCAGGGATAGTTTGACTTTAGATAAATATCGTAACTATGTTCTTCCTAGCGATTCGTCCTTAGCTTTAACAACATTTTTTTTTAATTTAAAAACAAACAGTTGTAAAAATACATAAGTAACTTAGCTATTTGCTATAGAAAGAAACAAATTGCAGAATCGTTTCCTAATCTTATATTTGGCGAAGGCGCTCTCATTTTATGGTGAAAGTGACAGTATTTATTTAGTGTAAAGATACTTAGATTACAACTGTTATGAAAGAATGCGTACACGGGGTTCGAATAACGGAATGTAAGTCATTTGGTTGATGTAACTGGTGACCGAAGAGCTGGTGGCTTCCTCGCACAACGTATCAGCATTGCGATACAACGAGGAAATGCCGCCAGCATCCTAGATACAATGACTCAAGGACCTATTTTAGATTTAAGGTAGGTAGAGGTAGTTAGGTAAGTTACACTTACTGAAGGCCTAGTATAAAAGTTGTACGACACTTACTTCTCGATCGCGTTAGCGTATCGAGAGTTCAAATTATGTTTGCCGTTTATTAAAAATCATCCGGCAACTTTCATATTTTGACCCCTCGATACGCTAACGCGGTCGAGAAGTTAATGTCGTACAATTTTTATACTAGGCCTTCTGTATATATTTCGAAAATAAATACCCCTTACCGCTAGGCCACTAACGTCATATCTATAATAATAACCTATTAACATTAATCGTTTGAGCATACGCTTAAAGGATGACTCACTAGAACAGGCCGGGACGGGACGGGGCCGGGACGATCTGTCAGTTTATATAGAAAACGCCACGTGACCTCCGAGGGCTCCGAGCTATCACGTGATTCTTTCTATAGAAATTGACAGATAGTCCCGCCCTGTCCCACCCCGTACTGTGAGTCATCCTTGAAGACGAGTTTGGAAGTCATTACAAATAACCGTTTTATTTAGAGTACGCTCTTTCAAAGAACTGCGACGTAACAAGCGACCTGCATTTCCCCAACAATAAACTAGCACCAGCAACTTGCAGGCAAGTGGCTTGCAAACGCGACTAAGGAAGAACTTAACAATTTAACACTAATTTAGTCACGATTCCTAGTTGTGAAAGAAGAAGTCCTGGGCAAAAGCTAGTACGTTATAATTCGTAGGTCCCTCGTCTTGGCACGGATCAATGTGAGATATAATACTATATTTGGGACCTTTTCATTCTGACATTCGTTAGAATCGCTGTTCATACTAACGATGTACTAACAAAAGACATCACATGTTTTGTCACTATCTCTCCTTGTATTTTCACACTTCCTCATCAAACACTTAAACGGTCGAATTATCGGAACATACAAAACATAAGATAGATAACTTAATCTTGGAGATTTCATTAAAAACTTAACAGTGAGATTATTACGATCAATATGGTGGTTTGTTTACATTATTTGCAATGCAAGTTTGATTGGCGGCGATTTTACATGTTTGGACTAGTCCTTCTCTTACAAAAAATATTCTTGTTATAAGTCTTCTCGACATCTGAAGATGATCCATGATAAAGGATATGCTTAGCTTATTGCTCTAATGGAATTTTGAAGTCATTGCCAATACTATCGCCTTTTTCATTTAAAGTGTGCCCCAAAAACGCCCTTGCGAGGAACTGCGTCGTAACAAGCAACCTGCATTTCCCAACAATAAACTAGCAAGCGAGTGGCTTCCAAACGCGGCTAAGGAACAAGTTAACACTTTGACACTAACTTATTCGCAACTTTTAGTCGCGGAAACTCTTTTATACGCCATAATTCGTCTTTCCTTAAAAAAAATATATGTTTTATTTTACGTTCGATACATGTAACAGCAGCGTATACGTTATAGTAAGTCTCTCATCTTAGCAACGGTTCAAGGCCCTTCTAGCAGTGTGCGAATTGCAGAATGTTCTCGAAACTGCGCGATACCTTCGGAAATTTCCGAGAAATTTCATGAACCATTATTAGGAACTTCCCATTGCCTAGCCTTCATACTTATCTAATTTCATAAAACTTTTAACAATAACAAAAATCTTTTCTTTATATTTTTTTTGCATTATAGTTCACAATTGGTTGTAAATATATTTATGGTTGTGATTTATTGAAATTCTCAACCTTTCTAGGGATAACTTGTCATCAAACGTTTTACTATTTAGCACCTTATTTGGGAAGGAAAAATGTTGAAACTCGAGGTTCACCTTAAAGGGCCAATGATTGTACTGCTTACCCTAGTAAGTGGTTTCTTCAGATACCTCAAGGTGGGGACGGTGTGTCAATTTGTCAATTTGGTCTACCGTGTCCCTAAAGCACTTTACAGAACATTAACAAAATGAAAAGCTTCATTAAAATCTCCATAACCAATGTTTTGTGCACAATTTCAACAACCTCTTCGTTACTTCGTTACCAGGCCGCACCCCACCTTGCGCAGTTGAGTAACGAATATCCGGCGAGAGTATTCTCCCAAAGGGCCCCATTTCCTACGCAGAGCCATCAATCTGCAACACGGCCCATTAGCGTATTGGTTAAGGCCCAAGGCTCAGGGTAAAATACTAGACTTTGTAAAAAAACTGACGTGGAAAATTAGGTAAGCTTTGATGAGATCGATTTTCTTAGCTTAGTCAGTACCTATATAGTTAACTTTGCCTACGAAGCAGGAGGTCTCGGGTTCGAATATTGGTCAGGGCATTTATTTGTGTTTATCCTGAGTTATGGATGTTTATAGAAAACATCTATTTGTATTTAAGTTTTTATATGCATCTATCTATTATATATATCGTCGTCTAGTACCCACATCACAAGCCTTATTGAGCTTACCGTGGGACTAGATCTATTTGTATAAAATTGTCCCGTTTATTAATTAGATTATTATATATCTATTTGTTCACAGGCTGCGCGTTCCCCGCACGATGGCACGGTCGGTGGTTCCAATCCGGCGTCATCCAGCCCATCTCCATCGAGGGGGACCGTCTCTCCAACAAAGGACGGTGCCTCTCCTCCGAGGGGGACAAGTTTCTTATAGTTGATGAGTAAGTAGACATATCATTTCACTGTGGCATGATTGCCGGATTTATTTTATCCATCTCCATCGAGGGGGACCGTCTCTCCAACAGGGAGAGTGTCTCTCTTCATAGGGAGACAAGTTTTCTTGTAGTCGATGACTAATACTTACTTAACTTTCTCTGGTACAGTACGTATAGGGAGTGGCCCCTCTCTGTTGAGGCAAACAATTTCTATTCTTAATGTAGATAGTACGGTGTACACATTTTCATAAATGTTTTTTATTTTGCAGGAAGGGGTGCTATCGATGCGTCGTAATGCACGAAAAACATACCAACGTTCTGCAATATAAAGAAAGTAAGTGCAAAGTCTTCAAAGCCATAACTTTACATGTATTGCGCATTGGCTGACGTAGAACTTATTATTATGATTATTATGAACCTAAGTAAGCTTGGATAAATTTACATAATTTACCTACTTAGTTAAAATCGCATATAACTACAAAGTGGACATAAACTAGAAATTAAATCTGGTTACTATGCGTGAAAAAGAATTTCTGTAACCCTCATCTGTAAATTTATTCCACCCAAGATTATAATGCATGTTATTAAGATTAACAAACAGACCACGATTTCCCAAGTTTTTACCATGGGTCCCGTACCCCACTGTAGCTAGGCAGCAACATTAAGCCAGTCATTTTGCCAGTGCAGTACCTAATTAAACTTTAAATTGCAGCGTTCTGTCACCGCCGCGACGCCCTGCCTCATCTCTGCTCCCTCATCACTGGAGACGCTCTCCTCTACTCCATGTTCAGAGAGAACGCTGATCCTGTCGACTGCCCGTTGAAAGGACCCTTCTCCTTCACTTACAACAGGTAAGTTATCCTGCTCTCTCCTTACCGAAGGAAGGAGATAGCAACGACTGCTCGAAATACGGATACTCGGCCTATTTGGAGTAGTAGTGTGTGCGGCCTATTTGGAGCAGTAGAGTCTTCCGCGTATGCGGAAAAATCAAGAGGGGTGAGGCATCTCCCTGCGCTGTGGTTCCGCATCGTCCCTCTATTATGAGGTAGTGTGGTTGCTCCTGAAAGGTGTGGAACATGCATCGTCGCTTAATTTTTAAGTAAATAAAAAATGCGAGAATATTGCAGACAATACAGACTGATACAACCACCACGATGGAATTTGCCAAATACTGCCTACACATTTTTCTTAAAGCTGCCACCTGCAAACAAGAAACTAATTTTCACAATAACTCATACGGAATACGTCCACAACCCAAAAATGAGTCTTCCCATCAAATTACCGAAGGATTCGTCAATGATTAATAGTCCCAGCAGATGTTGACGGCCCGTTAATGAAGATCACTGACGCGTCAACGTCATGCCTCTCAGTCAGCACTAAATGACTTTTGTAATTAAAACCCGAATCATCGGGACAATCGCATGGGATATTAATTAAGTGTTTTCGGCTGCTTGATGAAATTGTATGGTTACAAACACCTACACCGAATCATCCATGTAATCGTACAAACTTTCGCAAAAGATTGTAGTAAGAAATGGGAACATACAGTCATTCGGAACAAGATATAATATGGTCTCAAAGAGTATATTGATATGTTACGTAAAATGTAGGTGACAACATCACTCTGTCTGTGAGACGATGACTGCCCGTAGTTAATATCTATCTACTCGTAGTTTTATTACCTACTATACAGGCTGATTGTCACTGACCAAACTCTAAGTAGTGAATGTGTAGGTCATACTGAACAACTTTTATTACGGAGCCAATGCTAAAATCACAAAAAAAGAATTTCACTGTTTCATACATTCCGGCGTGTGATGTCGCCAAATTTTTTCAGATGCATTAAAATGTGCATAACGAGGGTATTTTCGTGTTTTCAGAGGGCACGGTGACTGCAAGATACCCGTGTCATCCATTGAGAGCTGCACGGAAGATTCGCGTCTTCTGCTCAACTACCAAGCGTGTCCTGATATCTCCGCGTCGGAAAGCACAGGTAGGTTGTCACAAAGCGGGGCTTGTGTGTGGGGGACTGGAATCTCCTACTTGTTCTCATAGATCGGCTGTCACAGTAGGTTGAATCAATAATGAATTGAGCACCCTCCTGGATATTGATGCCAAAAGGAAATATTCGAAACTACCTACTTATGCATTGAATCCACTCCTCCACGCGTCGCATTGTCGTCGTGAAGTCTCCATGATAACAATTTTCCTCTGACGGTGTCTCGGCATCTGTCCGTTAAACAATCCGTCGGTTGAGATTGGTGCGTCATTAATTAAATGAGAATGAGTCATTAATTAAATATTTTATTAACTGGTGCAGCAAAGAAAAGACTCAACTGAGTCTCTTGAGCTGCAGATCAAGGATGACTCCATAGATAAAGAAGGAATAGACAGCTAACGGATAGCTCCAGGGTCTATTATAATTTCCGACCTGTATACAGGTGAGCCCTGCTACTGTTAACTGTGTACTTAACAGTAAATAGCAGGGCTCATTCTGTATACAGGTCGGAAATTATAATACTTACGGGTCTTCTTTATTTCACCTCACACCTGCTCAAAAACGCTTGGATAATTTGATGCTTTGATTCTTCAACGTGTTATTAACGTTAGCTCGAGGATGGCTTTTGAATCATAAAAAGTTGATTGCATTCATTAAGATAGACCTATAAAGTATTAGTCTATGCTAATTAAGTTTCCTAGATTATGATAGCACTGTCAGTTTCTATAGAAAGAATCACGACCGAGCTTGGAGCCCTCGGAGATCACGTGACGTTTTCTATAGAAACTGACTGATCGACCACGTCCCTTCCCGTTCTAGTGTGAGTCGTATTTTATATGTTTGTATACAAAATGACAGACATAGCCAGTCTGGTTGGTTAAATGGTCTAAACGCTGAACGCATTAGTATTGCAACTCAGCGGCAAAATTCTACAAGCATAATACTGCACTAGCTGTATTCGTCTGATTTGAACGCAGCTTATTTGAAGCGATGTAATATTAACTCAAAGGAAATTGTCTGGCTGCACAAAACTCCGTTCTGCCTAGCTTGCAAATAAATCGGGCAATGTTCCAGGGCGGAGGTGTCGTTGTTTTGATTGTTCCATAGCTGGCACATTTGCATGACCATTCGTGGACTTTATTGGGACGTTATAAGGCTCAAAATTGGCTGTTAAGATTATTGCTTGTTCTTAGATTTAGTGGCAGTTTGAAATAGCTATTTTAAGGGGTCGCTTTCGTTATTATTAAGAAGAATAAATGTTGTTGTTGCAAAGACAGCTTTTTTTAGCAAAAAATTAGGAATATACGATATAAGACGAACTTACTATGAAAATTATTTTGAACAAATTTGGTCAAGCTTGTTTTTGAGTTTTGTTAAAAAACTATTTATTACAAAAGGACGTAAAATCCTAGATATTATAAAGGGACTTACGCCTTTTTGCTTGCACAATTTTTTCATCGTGTGACGGCACGGAACCCTCAAATTTGCATGGTCCGACACGCACTTGGCCGGTTTTTTTAACGATTTCAGTGGAAACTATTTTTGTTGTCTCATGAAGAAATTAGCTCTATGGCTTCCCATCGCTATAACAGCCCAGATATAAAATAAATTTTACAAGAATAAAATTGCAACATCTACGAGTATCTATTTCAAGTATTCTTTAAAAGTTTTCCCATAAAATAGGTAAGTATAGAGAAATCATTGATTTAAATAGCCGCTTTCTGATTTGTTTGGGAGATAAAAGGGGCTCAGTTGTGACAAACAGAGGGGTTAGGTGTTTGAGTGATGTTAGCTCTTTTTCATCAAAATACATTATCAAAAAAACAAGTAAAACACAACGCTCTGGCGGTCCTGGATCAACGTTTTTATATATTTACACGATATAAATGTTTTGACTCTTACTACCTACATATATATATCCTATCATATATATATTGAAAATTTGGTCAAAATTACCTATTAGTTTCGTCATAAGGACTTCAGTACACACCTGCGCCTTAAGACCTCCCATACTTAACTTTGTCTGTCTGTCCGATTGTCTCGTAGCCTATTCCTGGCCCACAAATGCACAATGAGCATGACAGATCTATTTTTACCCTGATACTAATTTATTCATGCGCCGTTCCGTAATGGCGGTGTTCTGTTTATTTCATTGCGAAGACTTTCTTGAACGTTTCTTATATTTTGAAAAGCCATATTTAAAACATATTTAGCATTAAGTTTTTGATTAAAGTAATCAAAAACTTAAAGGATGACTCACACTTAGGACGGGACGGGGCGAAACGGGATACGGGATGATCTGTCAATTTCTATAGAAAGAATCACGTTCTCTCTTCTCTTAAAGAATCTCGAATGTTACTTGAAGCAGGAAAAACCACGTGTCTAATAAATTTGGATAATCTAACTAACGGAATAAATAGAATAATACTTTTTCAACCTAGTCGTCATCCGTATTGTTATATTTCCAGTGGAAGAGTTAGAATGCCTGGCAACATGGAAGGAGGGCAGCCTCCGCTTCCTCGTGGGCAAGTTGCACCACAACCACGCGACCAGCAACGAGGACCGATACCGCTGCTTCGTCTACGAGAAGACTAATGGTATCGGTAAGACTATTCTTAAAGTATCTACAGGCGGGCGTACCGAATCGAGAGCTCGGTTATAGATACATAGATAAAACTTAATTCATTAAGATATCACTGTGAAAATACAAATACAAAATCATTTATTTGTGGTAATAAAAAAAACAGTATACTACGAAATGGTCTCGTGGAACGGACTGTGAAGTGGGATGGTAGCCTGGGACAAGGAAATATATACAGGACAAGGGTCCTGCCGTGACATAACATGATTTTTACTACTAGCTTATGCTTTGTGCACTGATGGGGACGCTCAAATGCATTAGATTTATGTAAGGTCTGAGCGGCGAGCGTGCGGCGGAGCGTGCGGCGGAGCGGGCAGCGTGGCGTGTAGCGTCTATGTGCTTTGAGCATCGTGCACTCAGGATGCTCCAATAGATTTGGTTGTGTTTTACATGAACGCCGCACGCCCCGCGCCTCTGCACCCCCACTCGAGACACCTTATCAGGCCGTGCACTAAGACCGTTCACCGTGCGTCCATTATGAACGCGGCTTAAAACGAGTGAGAGATATTTCCGCTAGAAAATGGTCGGCGGTTCGGTACGTCTGTCTGTAGATGCTGTTACGGCTAGCCATGGCGTGACAGCGGCAACGGTAAACGGCGACCATTGGTGAGAGCGATACCTTTCGTTGTCAACTACGACTGTCGCTTGCCGCTGCCGTGCGAAGTCATGGCTGAGCCTTTAGGTTAGCTTAGCTCGAAAAACATTGTACCCATATATTATATGAAATAGTGAAGTAGATCCCGTAATTTTGGCCAATTGTTTTGGTCCCCCTAAGAGCTTATATTATTACCAGAATTGCAATAGCCAAACAAGCCTTTAATAACAAAAAACACATCTTTAAATCAAAAATATCTAAAAGCACAATAAAACACTTTATTAAATCATACATATGGAGCATCGCCTTATACGCCTGCGAAACGTGGACACTGACCCAAAGAGATAGAGAAAGATTAGAAAGCTTCGAAATGTGGTGTTGGCGGAGAATGGAAGGGATTAGCTGGACAGAAAAGATATCAAACGTGAGGGTTCTAGAGAGGATTAAAGAAAAAAGAAATTTAATAGATACAATAGAAAACAGAAGAGGAATATTAATTGGACATCTGTTACGACATGACCTGTTTCTTAGGAACATCATAGAAGGAAAGATAGAGGGAAAGCGAGGAAGAGGAAGACCGAGAAAAAGTTATTTTAACCAAATAAAAGAGAAGGTTCAGGTTGTGTCGTACCAGAAGGTTAAGGAGTTGGCAGAGGACCGGATGAGTTGGAGATTGCTCCACCGACAAGAGCACAGCTCTTAAGTTTGAAGAAGAGAGAAGAGCTTATGTCAAATTCCAACGCTCTCTCTTTTAAATTTCCCATATCTATCTCTATCTTATTTTTTTTTCGTCGGCACTTCACAAACGAGCCACTATAATAATAATACAATTACTACAGTAATACTTTCAAAATTAGTAATAAACTTTGCATATATAATTTGTGCTTGGCCGGTTTTTATATTTCTCAATCACTTTCCAGCATCAACTGCCTTAAAAGAAGGACCAGCGTCAGGCGATGTGGAGTACCGAGTAGCCCAGTCCGGGGATGCGACCTGTAACGGGCTGTTCAGTGCCACCGAGGGTTCCCGGACTATGGCTCTGAAGCGAGGTACGTTGGTTATTCATTTTTGCAACTTTATACCGAAAAAGTAACAACAGCGATCTACTCGTACCAGCGATCAACGAACACAGAGAGAAGATACTTTCTAACATTACCTCATTTCATCGATTTATGCGTATTTTCCATAGAATAGCCCTTTTCGCGATTCGCGATTTTGGAGTCCTTGATGGGTGCCATTAATTAACTAGAGAGGGCACTATCACAGATTATATAAATAAGGATTAAATTCTACGTCTAATGAGTATCTTATGCTTAAAATTTGGTTTAGTGGTGCAGCCAAAATAAAACAAACCCGCATCAAATTTTTTAAGAGTTCCTGAGCGATTATTTTTTAAAATGTTCGACTAATCAAATTCTTGTTCAAAAAACCTAAAAGTTCTTTTTAAAGGCCTGTATATTAGACGACGTGCCCCATTCGTCGTAGAATTTAACACTTTTTACTACCTACCTAAATTACTTTTCCATCCAACGTACAAGTTTCGAGCTAGACACAAAAAACTGAAAAATTACCGCAAATTTGGTAGTTACTTGGCTCTCAAAAGGCATGTTCAACTCCTGGAATGGTTAAAACTC
Source organism: Lathronympha strigana (assembly GCA_949128165.1). Taxonomy (NCBI): domain Eukaryota; kingdom Metazoa; phylum Arthropoda; class Insecta; order Lepidoptera; family Tortricidae; genus Lathronympha; species Lathronympha strigana. The sequence goes on along the minus strand of OX421907.1, from coordinate 3,127,351 downwards.
GTTTGACACGTCTTTAGGACCTAATGAAGATATTAAAACGATATCCAGCTTGCTGGGAATTAATTACTGGAAATGCTTTTTATTTATCTAATTTTCTTGGTCTTTGTAGGCCAATGGCATTACGCTGATGAAAACAATCACCAAAAACTAAGAACCAACTTTACTTCCAGTGTCCGTACGCTCCAACTGCCAATTCCCGACCTGGATGACGTTCTCTCACACCTGGCACACGCTGGACTATAGCAGCAACTACACATTCTACCAGAGGAACGCTACCCTCCGTATCACCGATAAATCTGGTGCTGACATCAAGGTGTACTGCGTCAGTGTGAAGGCTAGTTCTCCGAGCGGGAACTCTGTAGCTCTGGTGGCACATTGGCAGCATCATTGGTAAGTTGGCAACTCTCTCTTTCCCTCTTACTGGGCAGACGCTAGACCAACAGCAGAAACCCTCTACCAGAGTAACCCTGTGGGGTTAAACTCCAGACTGAGAGAAAATCGGGCCACCAAGAAAAAATACGCCATCTCGTATAATAATCGCCGTTTATATTGTATTGCATACAAATTATCACATAATTTTTGCATTCCCTTGTTCTTAAATATGTGCAGGTATTATGTATTATTATAATATAAAGTACCTACATACCACATACGTTGAACTTTCGTTAGACTTTCATAAAATAACACTTAGATACTTATTTCCATTTTTTTTTAAGCTTGGTAGGTGAGGTCAAGGAATAATGATAGGTACTGCCGTCAAGGCCAGATCCTTATTTGTATTACGGACGGAAGTCCGTGACGATCGTGACATCCGTGCTAAACAATTTAAATACATTTATTAGGTACCCACTTAAAAGTTCAAGGTGGAATAAAGCTGTTTTAACGAACTTCTATTTGAAAATAAGTAACATGCAATCGCAGTAACATCACCTTGGAAGGAAGACAAACACAGAGTTTAATAACAAACGTATGTATTCTAACTGAACACAATGTTCAGTAAACAACAAATAACGTTCAAAAGACCACTTAAAACTTCGGAAAACAAACGTTTACTTGGGGATTTTTATACAGAATGCAAGCTTTGACTATAAATTTTATGCAATCTATTATATTGAAACCTAGTTGGGGTGCCCCATACTATAGGGTGCCAAGCGTCGGCTGTCATGTAGTTGACGCTATATTATGGCAGTTGGTCGGCACGACGATGTTGTAACAACAGCGTGTTATTGTAGTGTGGGAATTTCTATTAGTTATACTTAAAGAATCCCATAAAATAATTAAATGCAAATGCTGCAGAGTTGAGTTTGGCACACTCAGAAAAAACTATTGCGAAAATCACAAAAAAACGTTGCTAAATAGGAGCCGACAGAGTCAAATTGCGGGTGAAACAATGTTAATTTTGCGAAAAAATGTTGCGTAATTAACAAAGTGGAAGCGTCAACTTTGTGAATAAGCACATAGCGAATTTCACAAAGTCAAGTTTTTCACAATTTTACTCTGTCGGCTCCTATTTCGCAACTTCAGCTTTGTGAAATAATCGAATAGCGAATTTCACAAAGTCAAGTTTTTCACAATTTTACTCTGTCGGCTCCTATTTCGCAATTTCAGCGTTGTGAAATAACCATATAGATAATTTCACAAAGTCAGACTTTGTGGATATTAAACAACGTTCACATCTTGAAATAACATTGACAATAAGACAAGGTGTGCATATTGCTAATTTAACAAATCGGTAATATTGCGGGGGCAGCAACGTTATCGTTGCTAGCTCCGCAGTGTAATATTGCGGGGGTAGCAATGTTGACGTTGATAGCTCCGCATTGTAATATTGCGGGGTTAGCAATGTTGACGTTGCTAGCCCCGCAGTGTAATATTGCGGGGGTAGCAATGTTAACGTTGCTAGCTCCGCAGTGTAATATTGCGGGGGTAGCAATGTTGACGTTGCTAGCTCCGCAGTGTAATATTGCGGGGGTAGCAATTTTGACGTTGCTAGCTTCGCAGTGTAATATTGCGGGGGTAGCAACGTTGACGTTGCTAGCTCCGCAGTGTAATATTGCGGGGGTAGCAATGTTGACGTTGCTAGCTCCGCAGTGTAATATTGCGGGGGTAGCAACGTTGACGTTGCTAGCTCCGCAGTGTAATATTGCGGGGGTAGCAATGTTGACGTTGCTAGCTCCGCAGTGTAATATTGCGGGGGTAGCAATGTTGACGTTGCTAGCTCCGCAGTGTAATATTGCGGGGGTAGCAATGTTGACGTTGTTAGCTCCACAGTGTAATATGCTTCATGCATGAAGCATTTAGGTATGAAGGAATTCTGGCGCCAATGGCAGCGTCAGTGTCGCTCTTAGGGTCAAACACAGACCACTGTGGGGTCAAACCACGTTATTTCTTCCAAGCAAATGCAGTTCATTCAAACTTTAAAGTGTTATTTTAAACGTCAAACTTCTATAAAATTATAACGTTTACCTAACACTTACAGTCTGAGCGCCTACCACGAACCACGAACGAAAGTATGCCTCCCTTTCGCACTTGAGATTTCTCACTCAAGTGCGACAGAGAGGTGAAACTTCGTTCGTGGTTCGTGGTAGGCCTTCTGTGCTATCAAAATGTAGAAAACTTAGCATAGTCTATTACACCAAGCCCGCTTCAACCGCCGGAGCTAAGTTGCCGTGTGACCTTGACGTTTAGCCGCGTTTTTGACACTCAAAAGTGGCAAATTGGAGATGTTAATAAGGATATTATGCATGTTCCAGTGTGTCCCGCTACGTGTGCGTGGTGCTGTACCGGCGGGACACGTACATCGCGGAGCTGCAGCGCGGCGCGGCCACCGCGCGGCCCGACGACGCCTGCTCCAACCACCACTTCAACGCCGCCGCCGAGCCCTACGTCACTCTAGTCGGTCAGTAGGGGGGACATTATGGGGCAATGCCCTACCTTAAAATACAATTCGCCCTACCTTTAGACATACCATCAACACTAATAACTGATATACCCCAAACGCTTTCTTGCGCCCTGACTGTAGGTAATGACTGTAATGACAAATGCCCAGTACTAGTACTTAAGGGCATTTTCAAAAATAGGGAACCGTTTCCTTTTTTTTTATAAAGGCAATGGGTTTTTTATAATCAGAATCACGAGTACTAATCATTTAAAAAAGAAAAAGAGTGTCCCGTTTTTTTTGGCCAGTTTTGTAACGCATTTTTTCATCCATTTTGTACGGGCCCTTACAAAACTGACAACTCTTTTTTGGATGGAAAATCGAGGACCCATTTTCATTAAAATGGTGCACTTTTTTCTAAAAAAGCCCTTATAGTACACTTAAGAAACAGCCTATAGTTTCTCATTAAAAAACTCATCTAGTATAGTCACAGAAGCGCCAGACGCGTAAACGCGCCTAAGCGCGAACAGTAAACAGTTTTCCCATTATAAAATGTAGGTATACCCTAGCCAAAATTAATCTCATTGTCAGCATCTTCTTCTAGACTACCAATTTGGTTATTACTGTCACATCAAAATAACTCTTCATATGCAAGCAGGGCCCTTACCATGATGTCTTAACGCGATTCAGTTTAGGTTCTTAACTGTGCTCAGTTGTATAACCGCGACTCAGTTTAGGTCCTAACTGAATTGCAATAAGGCGTCATGGTAAGCGTCCAGGTCTTACCTGCAACTAATGTGGGATGACTGATATACCATAATTCGTAGGCTTTCTCTAATTTACCTAATGTTTTTGTTTTCACTTTTCAGCAAGCAACCCAGAATCAAAAGAATGCCCGTACTCCGGCAAATATGAGATACAGAGCCGACACGAACGAAGCGTCAGATCACTAACTACCAGAAATGGTAGTAGGTTAAATTTTAACGTAAGCAATATGTCGCGCTCCTCGACGTTACGGAGTCGTCGGGAAGCGGGGTGCGCCGGGGGCTTTGACAAGCTGGAGGTGGGCTGCAATAATGTGAAGAATATGGAGTTTTACTCGAGCTGTGAGAATAAGGAGGTTGTGACGGGTGAGCATGAACAATTTACGTTGTTAATACTTAGGTACCGTTTTTTATACACTTGGAAGATGATTTTCAATACAAAAATAAAAATTCACGCGATGAATTAACAATGTCATTTTATCATATTTTTTTTTTAATTATGGCGACTAAGAATTTTTTTTTTAATTTCCTGGAAGGATTTCCGCTTGATACTCAAGGTGGCGATGGCGTCTCTGGAATAGTTTTTTGTTTGCTTAATATTGTTTAATGTGAAATATTGATAGCTAATTGTGCAGTAAACTAACGAAGCAGTAGGTAAGCAGCTAATGAAGAATTAATCTTGAAACGAGTTCAATCACTCCTTTAGTCATCAAGCGGCAGACCCGGGATCTCGCTCGGCCCCCTGAGAAACTATATCTTAGGTCTTATAGCTACAAACTTAACATATAGCGAGGCCAACTACCGAACAACGACGCCCAAGTGCGCCATGTCGGAGATGTAAATGAAACACCAAGTTCGGGATAAGACTGCCTCATACATTTATTGACTTACCCACATGCATTAAGGGGCTACCCGGCATATTTCACTGTTTTTAAATTGAATAGGCTTTGTTCAGCTCCAAGCACAACGCTTGAAAAAAATATATAATGTAGTATTTGGTCTAAATTTGGTTCTACTAAATTGTCGAAAAACATAATACTTCAAGAGAAAAAAAAATAACCGTAAACCCTTTTTTCTACCTTAAATCTGTATCTACTCCCTTATTATGCGTCGTAAGTACAAGAAACTAAGACAAGCAGTATAAATTTATGTTTACTTTAAACGCATCTACTGATTTTTGGATAGGTTTTGTACTTTTCGAGAAAAAGCTATTACACGCATTTTTCCGAAAACGCCGGCTCGAGATGCCTGCGCGGGCGACGGGGGCCAGTCGTGTAAGATGGCACTAGTAGTTTATAGGGTTGCGTCCTAGTACAAACAGCTCTTCCTAGGTGACCACTTATGCTTATTGACGTATTGTATAACCGGTGAGGAAAGGAAGCGGGAGGGGAAGAAAGATCAAATCGCCGAGGTCATTGGGATAGGCGACGGCCTTAATCATAAATATCAGATCTACCCACAGCAATATACTATTTATATAATATCTTGAACGATTATACTTGATATTGGCAAAAATTGTTCAACTCTCGGACAGAAGCCATTATTTAAAAGCAGAAGCAGAAATTCGCGGAATGCCTCATTACAATTGCGATAGGTATCAATCAATCAATCAATCAATATTCTTTATTGCACCAATAACAGTAACAGTATCAGAAGGAAACAAAGAATCAATAGCATTGGGTAACAACAGGCGGTCTTATCGCTAAAAAGCGATCTCTTCCAGACAACCTTAGGGTAGCGGGAAATGAAGAAAGCGTATCAGTTAACAGGTAGTGCAAAAAATGAAAATAAAACTAAAAGTAAGAGCATAACAAGATACAAACACACATCTACGCCTAAAATGAAAGCAGCCAAAACAAACAAAAAAAAAGGTATTCTAATCTGACAAGCTAAAGTTGCAGTAGATTATTTTTAAATTATGTGCGTCAATTTTTTTCGGTATGAAAAAATAGTGAGGCATGTCCTATCCATCTCCGTTTCATTGTCGCGATTTCTATGTCGATGGGTGCTAATTGTAGTAAGGTGAATGTAACGTTTCGTCTCAGCGTACACGTGCCACGGCGGGTGGTACGAGAACGGCGCGTCGTTCGTGGTAACGACGCCGGTGACGCGCGACAGCCGCGCGGCGCGCCGCTACTGCTTCGTGTCGCGCGAGCTGCGCGCCGCGCTCACGCTCGCTCGCAGCGCCACCAACTGCGAGCGCGGCGCTAGCGGCGAGCAGCTGCTGTTCAACGCGAGGAGTGCTGGTACGTTCTTTGCACACAAGTCATTAAAAGGCTGAAGCTTTTTAAATAAATAAATAAAATAAAATGTTCCGAAAAACAACAAAAACATTTATTTCGGACTATTACAATCCATAGGGTTTTAGTACAAAACTTATTATCTACCTTAATGTCTATGTTAATAAAACTACAAACTAACTATAACTATATCATATTGAAGGGTACATATATGTATAAATCAGTGAGAGACTATTTGTCCCTCCCAATCATCACATCGACCCAGTATTTAATGAGCGGGCAGTCGAGTCGCTCTGCCAACGTCTTCAGCATGCCGTTGCTGCTACCGCGCACACGTTTTAGCAGAGAAACCCATCAAATTATGTTACAACTAATTTAAAATTCTAACTTATAATTAATATGCTATCGAAGAGACCTTGCTCGAGAAGTAGCATGCTGCGCACACCGCCTTAACAGTGCTGTTTGCCGATTCACTCACTCTTCCGACAGTTCCGACGAAAGACCAGTACCTCTTACGCATTATAGCGCAAAAGCCATCCACCCGGCTCGCGGCAAACATGCCCGGCGCGCTACACCGCCATGGTAGCCGTTTTAAATAACTTGTTTTTGTTTTAGAGTAGGTAAGAAGCGTAAAGGGGGAAATAACGAAGCCCGTTGTGGATTGCTTATGTGTTTGTGTGATGAACTGATGATGATGTCTTGAAATATACTAACTTAGTTCTGGTTTATCCTGGCGGGGTCGCCATGAAATATAAGAACTTGGTTCTGGTGGGAGGTTACCCGGGCAGAGTCAGGGTGGTGAGACCGGAGCTTGGTAGTAAACAAGTCGTAGTTAAGTTCAAGTGTATGATTGTCTTTATTTTATCAATGTTAGTTTATTTATACATATAGGTTGTCGCTGATGCAAGCAATATGCGTTTATGTAGCAGTAAACCGAAGTGTTACTTCTAATTACTAAAAGTGGACAGTTACCACATTAAGTCTGTTGCTGGTTTAAGTTTGTACCAACTTGACGAAGCCTACGTTGTGAAGGTATTTGATTTTGTCAAGCGTCAAATTTAAAATGTAATACCCTAAATAAATTTAAAATAAACTTTCTCCTCAACAGGTGAATGTCAAGATCAAACCAACTCCCAGCCCCTCCAGAGGCTACCGTCACCCCTCATCATATTCCTGACAGCTGTCATCCTGCACTACATCATACCGAGATGATTCTGTATTAGACTCCCTCTGTAACATAGCGTAATTGTATAAGGCTTAGGCCCGCTATGGCTAAACTAGAATAAAAACTTCAGAGATTAATCTTGGAGGACGAACCGTGAACGAAATTTGGTATCTCTGTTGCATTCGCGTATGAAATCACACGTGTGACAGAGACAAACATCCTTAGCGTTTCGCAGTTTGCTCTCAGAATCATGAAGCACTTTCGACCGTCGAATCCGAAGTCATTAAATTAAAATGGAAAAAATTAGATTTTGACTTCGGGTTTGCTTTATGGAACTAGGTTTCTAAAATCGCCGCCAATAGAACTTACAAACGACGTAAACAAAAGTTATCACTGTTTCTCCTTATATTTTCGCATCACATCAAACACCACCGAAGACGTTCACTAATGATATGGTCGTATTATCGTAAATCGTAACATACAAAACGTAAGATAAATAACTTAAATCTTGGAGATTTTATTAAAAACATAAAGGTCAGGTTATTACAATCAATATGGCGGTTTGTTTACATTGTTAGGAAGTTGGATTGACGGTGATTTTATGCTTTATTATTCTGGTACTGATTACTCAGGTCTTTATTCTAGTTTAGTCGGATTAACACTTAGTGAAATAATAGAATAGAAGTAAGCCCTTACACGTTCTACATATGCTGTCAATTTTTATTTCGTGCCTGCGAGTTTTGATGTAATTTTTTGTACCTCTCGGGTTTTTGTATAAATACGCATGTTAATATTGACGTTGTTTGCTGGACATTTGGAGGTCCTATGGTCGAATCCCGGTTAGGGCATGTATGCGTGGTTATCGCAAATATTTGTTCCTAAAGTATGATTATTTATCTAAAATTTTGTCGTGTAGTAATCATCGTAAAAGCATTGCTTAGTTTGGATTTTATTATTTAAAAAACGTTAACGGTTTGGTAATATTTGGGATTAGACACAAGAAAAAGATTTTTACATTCATGCAGTTTAAAAGTTGTTAAATAATCGAAGGCCTTCAAGGTGTGCCCTTCTGGTGTGTTCATTTCATGGCGACCGTGCCAGGAATCGAGCAAAATCTTCTAGAATCCTCCAAAAATCTAGTAAACACATCATTATATAAATAGGTAACAAAATATCAATCACATATAATAAGTACACATAATATATCATAGATAGTCCCAAATCGCCTAACTTTTCATGCAATCCTAGATATGAAATGCAATTTAGCAGAAAAAATATAATAGAATGATCTATGTAAATTAATCTTACAATTCCATAGGTAAATGAAATGTTTTGTACATTACCCTCGATTTATTTATATATTGAAGTTAAAGAATAATTTTGTTTACCTTGATAGAAGCAATTAAATTCCTTGCCAGCACTAAAATGTTCGTAAGGAGTAAAAAAGGCGCCAATTTTAAATAAAGTCTGACCACCGAACGAACGCAGTAACAAACAATAGGTTAGAGATCATCGTACTATCTTTTTCTTACGCTAGTATTACCACCCCGAAAAAAGGGATGGATATAGTTTTGTCCTACCGTTACTGCGTTCGGTGGTCAGACTACAGCGAAGGGCACGACGGTTAAATTATGGCCCATAGACAAATTGAATTTCGCGCGTTTTTCTATTGGCAAAAATTTAATGTGGTTTGCCATTTAAGACTTAAAAAGTATACAAAAGTAGAACTGTCAACTGCCGCGCAATGTTATTGGAAATGGCTGTCAGAATTATCATATTTCTTTTTCTATCCTCATATAAAATAAAACGATTTTGTAAATACATTTTGTAGAGCTCGTAACTTAGAAACGCACATTTCAATTAACTATTATTGATAACTGTAACAAATAACATGTTTTAGTGTATTTAATTATTTTTGTTACTAAATTAAAGATAAGTATCCTAAATTATTCAAACCCCATTTATTGCTTTATGGTTTGGAAATATTAATTCTGCTTATATTGTATACCCGAACCCAAATGTGTGACTCCGATTAATTTTAAGTTAAATGCATAAAAGATGAGTTGCTTATTAGAATTACAAAATGATGTGAATGGTTGTGAATATATTTCTTGTTGCAACAATTATAAATATATTAGAAGCTTTTCTATATTAACATGTCACTGCTAAATACTTGTATATTTGCGTTGTGTAATTTCAAAAGTTACAAAATTTATGGCGAAGAAACTATACAGGATGTATTTTTAATAGGTTTAGTTACTCAGTTTAAAAATGGTAGGTAATGTTCCTTGTACCATTAAAAATACACACTGTATGTTATGGTCCCATCCACATACGGGACGCAGCTATGCAGCAGAACGAGATGGCAATATTGCGTATTCGCTCTAACGCATAACTGCGTCCCTTTTCATCGCTTATCATAAACCATTGTGTGGAGGCCATTCTCTTGTACGACCTGTAAGGTAAGGTCTGTAATTGCTTTTGGCATCTCTTTCCCACATACGGTGGATAGAAAGAGAACTCAGCAAATTGCACGTCGATTACTAGCCTTTACAAGAACGTCGTTTTAATAATGAATTGCTTTGAACAGATTAGTATAAATAAATAATGCCCAGTTTCAAAACATTAGGAATAAAAACACAACCAATTTTTATCTGTACCGCACCGTAGGTACGCACTTTGTAAATCTTTCTTTGTAGATAGACACAATACTCATTGCAAAATATCATAAGAACAGACTTTAGCTTTAATACTCTGCATCGGAGACTGTATATTATATTTAGTTATTTTCTATACATTTGTTGAATTAGTGTCCAGTTTAGTGATTTTCTATAACATGAGATTATCATAGCATCTAACTCTATCACAATTAGTTTTCTATTAGTCTGCCGTGTCACGCCTATCTCGTGTATCTTACGAAGCATAGTTTTGAGTCAAATTAGAATTTAGCTCCATGCGTAGGTACTAGCTATGAGTTACGTGCCTTTTGTGATAAGCTCGTACGAGGAATTGGTAAGCAATATTTAAAATTATGATTTCTGGCAAAGGCAATGAAAATAATAATTATAATTTAGACTTGTTACGCGTATATCATGTAACTCAACTTACGGGCATAGGCATGACACGGCAGAAGTGCTACTACGGAAGCCCAAACTCGAAACAATTCATGGAACAAAAAACTGTTTTAGTTTACTTTTGAGGAGTTACGCCACATACTCATGCTTACTAGAAAAAATGCAGGGTACCTACAATAAAAACAGCCTGTATTTAAAATGCCATCGCGTGACGTGTGATTGTGAATCATTAACGCCATCTAGTGGAATTATTAAGTATTTGGCTTAAACTAATACTTTAGCTTCAGTCTCTTTAATGATTAATCAGTCTATGGTAGGGCTACCTTCTATATACACATATTACACTAGATCATTTCTACGATCATATATCTATATGCCTCCCTTTTTCTCAAACTGAAGAAAAAGGGACGCATATACAGTGCGACAGAAAAGGTAGAAATATTAGAAATTAAAAAGTGGGAACATCGTAGCGTCGTCCTTTTCAAATCAATATATGTAAGAAAACGGAACGACACTACGGTGTTGCCACTTTCTAATTTCTACCTTTTTTCTGTCGCGCTGTAGATCTATAATCATAGATATGTCAATCTAGTGTAATAAATATCTGTATATTCTCTTCATATTCGGCCATAGCTGTCATAACAGGAGTAGGTACCTACGCTTCACCGGCATTTCCTATACAGAAATATTCTGCCGATATAGGAGGGTATAGCTATTCGTACGTTTACGTAGTAATAGACTTGTCAACAGTGCGTGCTTCATATTTGCATCCCTTATAAAAGCATCATCGTCGAATATGAAGAGGGGCCATTACTATTACTTACTTGAGTTACTTGGTATAAAAATTACAGTAAATTATTAAAAAAACTACTGATGTTAAATAGGTAACCAAAGAGTTAACGCTTACGTAGTAGCTGTATTATTAACATTTTCACTTGGAAGCTTAAAATATGTACAAAAATTGTTACACATGTTATCGCCTAGATAAATAATGATTTAGCAATAATTTTAAGGTTCAAGTGTTTTATTAGTTTTTTTAATAGGTAACATAAGGGCACGTTTACATTAGATAATACGACCTACCTAAGAGTGACAGCTATTCTAAATAGTTTAACACAAACTGATGGTGCACACATACCTAGAAAATATATGGATATGGATGTAATAACGCGAAAACAGAACTTATTCCACAATTAGTCCAGTGTGTGCCCATTTCCCACATACTGTATACTCACAGCTTGGCAACATGGAGTAGAAATTTAAGAAATTGGCAACACCGTAGTGTCGTCCCGCTCTTATATATTGATTTGAAAGGGACGACACTGCGATGTTGCCTTTTTTAATTTCTACTCTATTATCCCAAGCTGTATGTATAATTAATTATATCAGGTTTAAATTAAACCAATCACCGCCCGCTCACGAGTTCTGAATGTATGCGTGTCGCGCGTTATAACAACTAATTTGTTACATTATACAATCACAGTTTTGTTTTACAGGATTACCTACATATTTTAGGTATTTTATAGGAAAATGGTGAACCGTTAACGGTCTCAAGTCTCAATGTGAACAGAAGGCCTACCACGAACCACGAACGAAGTTTCACCTCTCTGTCGCACTTGAGTGAGAAATCACAAGTGCGAAAGAGAGGTATACTTTCGTTCGCGGTTCGTGGTAGGCGCTCAGGCCCAACGCTCACTTAGTTTTGTAAATGTTAATTTAAGTCCCAGTACCGTACCAGCGATGTAGAAATTTACTGTTGTTTTTTGTAGCGTTAATATGATTTTGTACACTATCTACTCTTTTACAACTGTCTTTGTTACAAGCCCATTTGATGGTCGCTTGGTTTTCAACATTTAGTCGAGAGCTAACATTGGATACCATTCCAGCCCAGTCACGTCTATGCTGCCATTCTGATGTTGAGTCAAATTGCAATGGCAAAGTCATACCCAATGCATTAAAAAAGTGAAGCCGAAAATAGGCTGTCTCACTCTCTTTCCCTTTTAATAGAAAGAAATAGCTAAGTATATGTAGGGCAATGTATGGAAATTGAGAACGAAAATCTCAATGAGGATTACTGCAAGTCGATTTTCCGCTAGGGGCGCTGGCGGAACGTGGGTCCTGCGGGAACATTCTAGACGTCACTTTGACAATTCTCTCATGACACAGGACCAACACATGAGTGGCGCCGTCTGGTGAGCCTGAGCGACAATGCAGTAGCTCCCATTGAAATGGTTTCACTGCGTTTGACAGAACCTACTTATATACCTTCTAGTATTGTAGTATTTTATGGCAAGTCGTAAATTCGTACAAGTGTTATTTTATAAGATTTTAAGCTAACATGGTCATTTACACTATAGTTACTATTTTAAACGAGATATTTACCATGTACATTTGTTTTCATGAGCTCCCGATATTTCGGCACTGTTACAAGTGCCATGTTCACGGTGTAACTGATTTGCTGCGAGTTTTTATTTTATTTGTGGTCTACCCACACCCCGTAGCGATCTACCCGCTTACGGGTTCGTTTAATTTGCGCGGTGTCACTACCGCTACTAGCGTCTACTTTCTCACTTAGAACTCGATCACGTTCACGACACATGACACTTACAGTATCGACTGGTGCATTTCTTACCGAACCAATAACTTTTGGATTTTTGAATTTCCGAATCACTGGATGCCAGACCCTCGACAGTTGAAACCCGTCCTCTCGGTTGAAATTTTTGTATTTTAGGATTTCTATAGCTTCTATGAAAACAAATGTACATGGTAAATATCTCGTTTTAAATAGTAACTAAAGTGTTATTTTAATTCACAATTTTTAAAAGTAGACTAGACTGCTCACGAGTCGAGTTTGTTTGGCGAATCTATTAGAGTATAAATAAATATTATAAATGTGCAGTTTTCCTATTAATCATGGTGGTATCTAATGTTACCTGCTCTTCACGTAATATTAGTAATTCGGTGCCGCAAAAAAAGTTGGTGTATGACGGTTGATGCGCTATACTTATTAGGTACCTAACCCTAAACATGGAAAAGGTTAATACTTTGCCAAGTCCTACCCTCAATCTGACCCAAATGTAGGGTTTGCAATTCGGATCCGAACTGTATGGAAGATCCGTAGGATCTAAATAATTCCGTGCATTTCACATCCGGATTGCAAACCCCAGCGGTAGGCCTTCCCCTTACGAACATATTACTGATATTACATAATCAAATATCTCTGATCATAGATCTATATGTCTCCCTTTTTCTCCAACGTGAAGAAAAAGGTCAGGTATATAATCAATATGATCGATCATATACGGTATAGTGTAATATTGTCCTTTCAAGAAAGAATTGGATTATACCTTACTTTACAATTAAATAAATTATAGTCAAGGTGACTTCAGCCAAGCAGATTGTTCTTCTGCTGCTGACTATGTGTTTATCCGATTATCATTCCGTATCATAATGACCCCTTGTTTTAAAAGACATCCCAACTCCACCAACTTTCTCTACGTCACATATTGTTACTACTTCTGAGGAATCTCTTCCTTATCAAGCAATACTAATTTTAACTAGCATAGTTTAGATAAGCGAAAGAACGAATACTCATTTAAGATCAATGTATATGTAGTTAAGTTAATATAGAAAGCGACAGCAATAATTATATTTGTATTTAAAGCTATTGAGGCGTTAAATTTTTAATAGTTGTAGTTCAGTGTTAGGAATTTTGCAGACTGATAATGTTTACTATTGCTCTGTCATAAATAAATAATGTTCATAAACTTACCGATTCCTTTCTGAAATGATTGTTTCAGATATAGTGGCGCCATGTTGCAAATACTGTCAAGTGCTTACAACAGAGGGCGCTGTGCGGAAAGACTTCCAATTATTTTAGGTGGCGATATATCTCCAGTAGTCAATGGCTTTTTTCACTGATATTTGGTTTATCTGCATTAAAATAAATGCTACAGTTAGAACATAATTTCTTGCTTTGCATTACAAAATGACAAACTGAAAAAAACTCCTATTGGGAGATATCGTTGCCAGTTCAAGCTTTTAAATAAAATTAAGTCAGTAAAATTTCTAAGCTGAACAACTACCTGCGGTAGACAGTTGTGACTAAGGATGCTAGTATTGTTATCTTAAAGTGACAGAGATACTATTTTTCAGAAGCGGGGAAATCTGGGAATTCTCTCAAAATGTTTTTAGGAACAAAAACGTTTTTAGAATATTCCTTAGACTCAGATCAGTGTTCCCATTGTGTGATATAGGTATTTGAATTAATTAAGTATAATAGTCAGCATGGATTATTAAATAATAAACAGCGAAATGAATTCTGAATTTTTATTTCTAACGATGTATTTGTCCCTTACCTTAACCTATCAAGGAATGCAACTAGTAAATATTTAGTATGGGAATTACCGGTAATTTCTGTATATTTTACCGGTTTGCACTCCTTATCATCCACGCAGATTCTATCTAGGATAATAAAACACAAATTTTGTGATAATTTACAAAGATACATTTATTTCTCCTTAAAGGTTTGAAACCGTACGTATTATACACAAAAACTTATGAATATCACCCACTTTTATTAATGAAATGGCGTCGCTTAACTACTTTTTACATACAAAATAACATAAACTTTTGAATATAACATGAACATTAATAACAAGACAAGTAGGTATGAAGTTTCCAACGAAATAATTTTTTTTTTTTATACTACGACGGTGACAAACAAGCATACGGCCCGCCTGATGGTAAGCGGTCACCGTAGCCTATGGACGCCTGCAACTCCAGGGGTGTTACATGCGCGTTGCCGACCCTTTAAAAACTTTAACACTCCTTTTTTGAAGAACCCCATATTGTAGTCCTTTGGGAAAACATAATTGTAGGTATTGCATATTTTTTCAGCAAAAGAATAGCTCAGTTACGAAAAATGCACAAATCTCTGCACATATAAACAGGAATCATATTTTTGGTATAGGTACATCAAATAAACAATAACATAAACCATAAAAAAACTGTAGACCTGGAAGCTCTTGGACTATATTTGGATGGTTTTACTAAAGCAAGTCCATTCATAAAATACGGTAATAATATATATAGGCGCCTAAAAAAACTGTGGAGATAATTTTAACAAACTAGGAACCATAATGGTTTACAATTTTTTAATCAACAAATAAAGAGGTAAACAAAGAAAACAACGTGACTATCATTTTGTAAATGGGACCGATTACACGCACAATCTGTAACGACGATACTGGATCGTGTTCCGAATCGTCCGGATGATCCACGATCCGCTAGCTTACACACACGTTATTCACCACAATCTATTATGGCACATGTACCATGTAACCGGTGCCTATCGTAGTTCCAGAACGTGTGTATAACCGGCAGCGTTGCCAGATGGTCACGAAAGTCACGTTTTGCGTGACTTTTGGCCCTCTCGCGTGACAAGTGCGTGACTTGTGATTTTAACGAAATTTTCGTGACTTTTACGTTAGCCAATTTTCAAACAAAATTTATTTATAAAATTAATATATTTTTAAATATATTCATAAAATTCACCACACCGCTAGTATCGAATTGTCTATTGTCAATGACAATGACACTAGTGAGTGACCAGCGTTACGATTTGCGTCTAATGGTGCTTTTACATGCTCGGGCTCTCGGCCGAATGATTCGGCCCACCCTAGTACACGCTCATTCGAGACAGACTATATAGATAAAATTTAAGCCAGACCATAGACAATTTAAGCTTTTTCAGGTAGTTTCGGTGAGTTAAACGGTGTTTTAAATAGCTTTGGTTATTGAAACTATTTAAGACACTTTTTAAATAGCTTTACCCGAAGTGAAATTATTTAAGACACCTTATAACTCAACCAAACTACCTGAAAAAGTACTTAAATTGTCTCTGGTCTGGCTTAAGTTTTCTCTATATAGTCTGTCTCGAATCATCGTGTACTAACATGGCCGAAACATTCGGCCGAGAGCCCGAGCATGTAAACGCACGGTAACATTATGCATATATCATAGTTATGGCGGAATTAAACTTATTAAGTAATTATTAAGGTGTGATTTTGTCTAATAGCAGTTGGCAATTGATTGGTTTAATATGCAATGCTTCATTTATTTCTTTTAAGTTATTCAGTTTCATTTAGTTATTTAAGTAACTCATGTCTCAAATGTAAATAAGTATGTTGCCTTTAGGCGGGTTAGGTCACTTTCTTAAAAAGTCATTTTCGAGATAGGTCATGTTCTGAAGATGCCACTTTTCGAGAGCGTCACATTCTGAGAACGTTACATTCTTTAATCACCACTTTCTGAGTTCGTCATTTTCGGAGTTTGTCACATTCTGACTTCGTCACATTTTGCATTTTGCGGCTGTTCTGTACATTGCCGCAAGTTGACTTCTAAGACACTATTGATACAGGACAGGTATGGGATCGATTGGCTTAAAAAAAGAGAATGAAAAAATTCAAATTTTCCTTTTCATACTAATGGTATGGGAAACGTTTACCTAGGGTGAATAAAGACAAGTTTGAATTTTGATTAAGATTTTAACGGAATATTTTCATAAACGACCCCAATATTTTAAAACTTATCTTTGAGAATCCATTTATGTAACATACCTACTCATGACCCTTTTTGGGTCAGTGTGGGCAACTACCAGATTGCAGGGTATATTCTACGCGAAAATGGTCCTAGGAAACCATTCCTTGATTGTAAAATGACAAGTTTATAAATTTTAGAAAAAATATACAGGTTGCGAGAATAAGTAATTTTTTGCCAATTTTTTTATGGCAATTGGTCTCATTCATATCTAGGGTCAAAAGCTTGTGTGGAGCAAAACATTTCTCAGGAAAAATTAAATTAGAAAAAAAACTTTCCAATACAATTAGTATAAAAAGAAAAAAAATAATTTAACGTGCAATTTTTTTATGCCAATCGATCCCATTCCTGTCCTGTATTAATAGTTTCTTAGGGGTCAACTTGCGTCAATTGTCGTCAAATAAAGGCCACATGCACCACCCGGGGATATGTGGCTATCCCCGGGTGGTGCAAGTGGCCTTTAGTTAGATAAAAAAATACAATCTAACAAAAAATCGCCCGGAGTTAAGCGATTTTTTGTATGGAATTTGATAGCTTAAGCCCGAAATTCCTGAATTAGCGGCTGGAGAGCGTTGGTGGCCCAGCGGTAAAAGCGTGCGACTTTCAAAGGACCCAAGGTAGTCTTGTACCTTGGGTGAAAGGTTAAAAAAAAAGGTGTCTTGACCTTTTTTTTTTTTGACGGAGTGGAGAATGCATTTACGCGCCGTCCCCCGACCTCGGGTAGGTCATTTGGGGGGTGTGTGGGACTCGCCGCTCAGTTCTCCCTCTCCTATTGAGAGGGAAGGAGAGCGGCCCTACCCACTAAACTCCACTCCGGCGTTTCCCTCCTGGCCGTTAATGAGGGCACCATGGGATCGAATATTCTACCACGGTGACCTCCGGCGGCCCCGGCTATTGCCAGGGCACCCGCACAAGGAGCGGGAGGTCAGAAACGCTTTGACCTCCCCCCGACGACGTGGGGCCGTACAATGCGGGACCCAAACCCGCTGGCCCCATTAAGGCGTTTGGCGAATGAACGCCAAACGCCTTCGACCCCGCAAGGTACAAGACACCTACGAAATATCAAGTGAATCGCATTTCGGTGAAGGAAAACATCTTAAGGAAACCGGACTAATCCCAATAAGGCCTAGTTCACCCTCTGGGTTGGAAAGTCAGATGGCAGTCGCTTTCGTAAAACTAGTACTACTAATGGCCTACGCCAAATCTACGCCAAAACGGAGCCCAGGCTTCCTATAAGCCGTGGCATTAGCCGGGAACACGCTAGGAAGATAGATAGATAGATAAGCGGCTAGTCTTGGGTAGCGCAAGTGGGCCTAAGAGTTAAGATCACTAATTTTCAAATAAATGGGAAAAAATCCATATCTGATACTAACCCGTAGTAGTAACGTAGTGGTAACACTAAGTACATCAGTGACTATAGTCTGACAACCCAAGTCTGACAGTAGACTTTTTTGATATGGTCTGCCTCCCTTTTTTTCGAAGTGAAAATGAAAAGGAGACAGACTTTTGCATTTTGTGCGTTTTTCTACGGCCAAAATTGATTAAAACAAAAATGTGACTTTTCAAGCAAAAACGTGACTTTTAGGGAAACGGAACGTGACTTGTGACACTAGAGCCCTGGCAACACTGATAACCGGTCACACAATGAAGTACAGTCTCTATCGAATAGTTAGTCCCATGTTTTTGGGTTTACATAATTTAATTATAAACCACCAATATTCCCATACAGAATACACTATAGGTACTAAATTAGTGTAACATTTTATAATGAATTTTAAATTAAAGAGATATAAATAATGTTTACTCATATAAACATACTTTTATGAAGTGGTAGTGAAAATGTTTACAGAAAATAATGGGATTTTTTGACGACCAGGAAGCCATCTGCACTTGGTCTACCAATTTGTCCGCATCTACTTAACTCAGCGGAAAAACGTTGCTCTTGTATATAACTGGCACAACTGGGAATATTCTATTTAAATATTGATTTAATTGAAGAATTTTAAGTTATTGAAACTAAACACTTTAATGGATTAATCGCGTTTGTACACCATGACCCTACGTTTCGAGCCATGAACGTAGAGTCGAACGCGATTAATCCGTTCTAAAGTATTTAATTTCATGAATAACAATCACGGTAACAGATATTACGTTAGGCGATCCGTCGGGGCCGAACATCGGGGGTATCCTGGCCTGCCCTCGACTCCCTAGCTTCCTTTTCGTCAATTAATCGGGCCGATCTGACCAATTGGCCACGACGGATCGCGCAGTGTAATGCTATAGTACTTGTATAAACATTATACATTGATTTTAGAAGTTTTACTTATTATATTATAATTAATTTTTAAATCGTTTTGATGTTTCTTAAGACTCCAGGAGTACAATTGACAAGTTTCTCGTACGATTTAGGACCAAATGTCGTAATAATCGCCAGCAATGCTTATATCGCCCGTAACACGCATTTTTACTGTGTGCAAAGACACAACTTACCAAGAATATTATGCTTTACCGTTATCTAAAACCATTTGAGATTTAATTCTTACGGAAATTTAGAGCGATATTATTAGTGTGCATGAACTGAAACATTTTTTTTGCTAGATTTATATCATTCAAGTTCTTCCAACCATCAGTCTCATACACCTTCGGGTTATCTTTGATAAACTGAAAAACAGTCCTTTGGAGTTTTTCTAATGAGTACCTTTCTGACACAAGGGCGATCTCCATGCAGTTGTCAACATTGATCTGTTCAGCAATAGCATACTGCACTAAGAAAAATAGATTTCCTAATTCAAACTTACCCGCGATGTCTAAGAGATTAACGCAATCCTGTCTTAATATATCTTTAATAGTACCCGTGTATAGAAATTGAAGAAGCAATTCCATATCGTTATCATTTATGTCTAAGAATAATGAAGTGTCTGTGTCATTTTTCACTTTATTCCTCAACACAGGGCTATGGGCGGCTAGAATGATTTTGTGCACTTGGTATTGCTTTCCGCTAGCTGATTCCACTGTAAAATTAGTCTTCTGCTGCTTTGATAGTAGGTCGCTAAAGTCATGATTGAGCTTGATTTGTTTGATAAGATCCATATTGAATGGGCTGGCAGGATCTGTATTGATCACAATAGGGATGCACAGTATCCGGCCTTCTAAGGTCTTGGGTGTGAAGCAGTATGTTTTAACAAAGTATTTTTCATCGGGCTGGCTGGATTTGAACACTTGCCATTTGAACTCGTATGGTAAGTAGGATCGTCCGGGTGAGTTGCCAGTAGTAGGGCCGTGGGTGAGATCAGGTGATTTGCTTACTCCAATATTGAAGCTGCCAACTTTCCTCAGGCAGACGAATAGGTTGAGTAGACATTTGTTTCCGGGGCAGAAGGATGTGGAGAAATAGAACCACAGATCAGGTTCGTTGTCGGTGAAAGTGCCGCCGATGTCGTATTCGCCATACCTTTGTAGTTTGTTGGTGATGTCGTAAATGCACAAGTGTTTTGCAGATGTCGTTTGGCGTTTGTGTAAGGAGGATATGTCGTCATGGTTCACCTGAAATTTCAATAGTGAAGTAAGAACACCTGCCACTAACTATAGTCTGACAAGCCAAGGCTGCAGTAGATTTTTTATTTATTTATATGCCTCCCTATTTGTTCCATACCGAAAATTATTATTATTAATCATTTATTTCAGATGTCAATTGATTCATATAAACTTAAGACTAAAAACTACATAAAATATACATTTCCATTAAATAAAATCATTATATAAAACACAATGCAAAAAAAAAGGACAGCAAAACTACTGCAGCCTTGGGTTGTCAGACTATATTTACCATTGCATACTTTGGTAATGAATGGATGTCTTTATTCAAATTCAAGTAACAAACCTTTACAAATATTATGCATTTTCAAGTTGCCTTAATTTATTTGGGATTAAGGTGGTCTTTGTAAGATTACCAACAAATCGCGAAATGGTGACTGAATAGCTGGCGGCTTCCTCTCACAACATATCAAGCATATCAGCATTGCGATACAACGAAAAAATTCCACTAGCATCCTAGGTACAATGCCTTAAGCCCTTATTTTAGACTTAGGCTAGCTTGTAACTTACTATACATATTGTGTTAGTTATATTTGCGAATAAACTTTTTGGAAAAATTTTTTGAATGCCTGTAGAAAAATAAATATGAAAATTGAGCTTAGTGTCTTAAAAACCAAAGATGTTTGATTATTGACCATTAGTTGAGTGTGATAATTACTAGATTGTCACTAGATTTAAATATATGATTTTTGCTGGATTCTGGTTAGCTTTGTGTTGTATTGTATTGAAGCGAAGCCGTTGGTGGACTAGCGGTAAGAGTGTGAGACATTAGATCCGAAGATTGCTGGTTCGAAGCCCTGGGTTGTACCAATGAGTTTTTCGGCACTTGTGTATGAAATACAATTTCATAGTTACCACTTACCACCCCTTTTCGGTTAATGAAAACATCAGAAAACAACAGAGTAATCCCAATAAGGCCTAATGTACTCTCTGGGCTGAAAGGTCAGATGATTACTTTCGTAAGTAAAACTAGTGCCTAGTCCAAATCTAGGGACTAATTGCCAAAGCCGACAGCAGGTTTTTGACCACCAGGCTATGGCATAGGCTGGGAAAACACTAGAAAGAAGAAAAGTAGCCGCACCAGTACCAGTTATTAAAGAAAGAAGTTTGGGTGGCTCAATTTTCTACTACATATATGTAATTTCAAGTTAGTATGTCCTGTAATTAAATTGTGGATCAACACTAATCCAGATAATTATATAAAATATTCCAACTAACATTAGTAAGTCTGTTAAATATTTAGCATATGTCTTCCGCATCATAACAGCAAAGTAAACTCACCAAAATCGGCTCAGTAGTTGCTTTACTAAATACACAACACAAACCCATCACTTAAACTGTTAATAACATATGTAACCTTTTCGCAGTTAGATAAAAATAAGAAAATTATGAGATGACAGGCAACAGAGAGGTGAGGTGGAAGAAAAAGCATGCTGGTCCAACACCATGTAAATTAGACAAGTGCAAGCAGGTGATAGTATATTTTTACCTCGACACACTGATTGCCGGAGTTGTCCGGTTGAGGCATGGGTGGCTCCCGTCTTTGCATGGGATGCATTGGATGTCTGTTCTGAAACCCCTCGAAGAATATCATTTTAGACAGCACCGGGATCTTTCAAATGCCACACACTCGGCTTGTCTATAAATAACATATATTTAATTTAATAATTTTTGTGAAAGTACAATTTAACAGAAAAAATCTGTAAATTTAGATCAAATCAACTTTTAATTTCAATTGGATTTTCCGGGAATGTTTTTGTTGATTGCTGAGCCAATGACTCATTTAGTTGATTGCATCATTTGCTTGAAATTTACAGACTAATTATGTGTTTAAAGCACTAAATGTAATTTCATGTCGATTTAAATATCTATAACTGGAAATTTTGATTACAATCGCCCAACAAACAAAAAACATTGCTTTGGGGCTTTTCTAAACAAAAGTCAGATGGCAGTATTTTCTGCCCATTGTATTCGTACACATATTACCTGCGAATTATTTTCAAACGAAGCTCTTTTACACCGCCGCCTTCTGGTATCACTGCGTGATTTTCAACTTGTTTACTTAAAACTTTTACTTAAAATTAATAAACAATATAAATTCGTTTGCCGACTTTTGCTCACAAATGAAAAATGACATATATGACACAAGACAACTAAGACAAGACGACATGACACTCAACTCATGACAGCTCCAAAGTGGCTCCAAGTCGGGCTAGGGTTGTCTATCTTTGTTTACACCAACAAATTTGTCAAATTTAAGTAAGATGCAAATTATAATCGAATAAGAGTTGTAGGAAATTAAACACTTAATAAAAAAAGAACAATGTCTAACTTTAATTATAAAATTTTTGATCGAAGGGATATGATATACAGGAATAAAAATAATAATCATGAACGCATTCACAAGCAAGAGGTGTGTACCAACCTCTAGTAGAGAACTATTAATGAGCGCTGCCAACACTGATATCAGTCATGTGTAGTTGTTGTAGATCGTAGTAGGCATCGTTGCTTGCTTGCTTTCTTTACTTTGCACCGCGCGTCGTCTACCAATTGGACTGCTCAATTGAAACAATATTTATCCCATAACATTCAAGTCAATAAAATAATCTTAATACATAATCGTTAACCGTAAATAATATACAACAGTGCCAATAATACGAGGATGTGTAGAAATATGTGAAAGTGACAGTCCCAGCAATTGACTCAGTTTTTGTGATTATAATGTTATTTCGCATAGTTTCAAGTCTGCCAGTGTATAACTGCTGAAATGCTACATTTGGGAGTTCTTTCGTGTATCATCGAGGACACTTGATTCGCGATGTTCGAGGCAGGATAGCGAGTGCTTGCAGGAACAACATTTATAATGCAACAAGATTTTTACTTAGCGGACGAGTGCAAGAGTAAAAGTCTGCGGCGGAGGCCCACAAAGGTCCTGAAGATAGCCGAGAGCTTCACGAACTTGGATGAGACTGCGAAGGCGGGCCGTTTCGTGAGGGGGCCGAACTGGCGGAGACGCCGAGAGGGACTCGAAGGGAGGACCAAGTGTTGTGATGATGATTTCTGTGCTAAGGAGTCGAGTGTGAGTGATGACAGTGAAAAGGTGGGTGACCGGAGGGTCACGGGCTCGTCGTGCACGGCCCTCCGGACCGCGGTGGCTGCCCTGTACCCATTCGACGACTTCATCCTGGAGAAGATTGGCTCCGGATTCTTCTCCGAAGTTTTCAAAGTGAGTACCGGTTTTATTGTACAATGTTGGAATGGAAGCTTAGTAAACACACCTTGTTTACTAAAGTCCACATGGTGTTGTTGTATATATTTTGGAGACTACAGTTAAGCCAACTTGTTTTTGATGTGTTTGCAAAATACCAATAAGAAAATACCAATTTTTCTGATAGTGTATTTTGTAAAGAGTATTTTGATAGTGTGAGAAACAACTTTTTGTAGCCACCATATCTACAGTGTTCTTATGACCTTGTTATCATGCTCATATTTATAAACATTCAGGGTTAACATGCTTATTTGTTAGTAAATAACATGAAATGATGAAGCTGCCAGAAATAACTCTTGTATTTCTGACCCAACATTATTATTATTATATGCAAGTACATTCATACAATTTAGAGGCTTTTTTCTCCAATAATCCAATAACAGACCCATAGTAGTCAGAAACAGTTGGTAATAGAAAATAGGATTAAAAACTAAGTAACATAGAATGACTAGTGCTTAATGCTG
Organism: Lathronympha strigana; assembly: GCA_949128165.1. Classification (NCBI taxonomy): domain Eukaryota; kingdom Metazoa; phylum Arthropoda; class Insecta; order Lepidoptera; family Tortricidae; genus Lathronympha; species Lathronympha strigana. The sequence goes on along the minus strand of OX421907.1, from coordinate 3,103,304 downwards.
CTCCAGTATTAGCCATTGGCACTTTATGTCAAAGTTATAGAATAAATTTGAACAACAAATATATTAATTTAGTAATTTAAACCATGTCACTTTGACATAAAGTGCCCATGTTGCGTACAGGTGCAGCGTCAAGCACTTGTACTTCCACATTATTAATGATAATTACATTAAATTTTAAATCATCATTACTAAATCTGCATTTGCGAAGCTCATGAAAATATAAAACTATTATTACGTTCGAAGTAAACTTACTTATGTACCATTAAATTGACTTGACCAAGGTATCTCTTGACAACATTTCTCTAATAGTCTCTAATATTGAGAGAGTTTTAATAAATATGAACTTGGTGCGACTAACTTAACATAACTTGTTTGATTCTGACTAGACCAAATGTATTATTTAAGTATTCAGATTATCCTTTTATATAATACAAGCTGAGCCATCTCCATTTCATTTAGTTTGTGTTGTATACAACAAGTGTATCCATGTATTGTTTTATCATGTACCTAATGCAAATGTCTTGAATAAACGTCCTATTATTGTTATTGATATATTTATATTAATAATTAATTGAAGTCCCACTCCTCGGAGTGAATTAAATATCAACAGCATTAGTCACAAGCTATCCTCGGGTAGGTCCTAGGCCAACCACAATGATTATTCATCCATTCAGCTGACCCGTGAGTAACAATTATTGTCCTTGGTAATGACCATGACATGTTTAATTTATTTATGTCCTGCCTAGTTAGTTCCACTAAGGTGTGTCTGTTGATATAATTTACCTAGAATGGTTGTAGTTACTGCATATACAGAATTATACTTTTTGATGTTATTAGTATCACCCCAAAATAAATCACTTATTTGGATGTACAAGAGGTAAAATTTCGTTTTTATTTTAGCATAAGTGAAATTATGTTGGCATAATTTCTATTTCTAAATTTTATAATGATTATTAAAAGGTGTACTGTCAACAACAAAAATATGTTTACTTACGTTTTTTGTCTTGAGTAAAAAAAAATTAATATACTTAGACCGGGTTACTCACGTCTATAAAGTCGAAAACAGCTCGACATGTTTCGGGACGGTCCGCGCCCCATAATCATGAGTGAGAAGCGCTTGCCGCGATTGCCCTGCGCACACTAAAAAAAAATTGATTTTGACTAGGGCATGCAATCACGGTATGTATTGGATTGTATGACAATCCTGGGACTTATACTGAATCCCGGTATTGTCCATACAAAAAATCCCGTCATTGCATGCCACATGTTGACTATACTTCTATGACATTTATTTCATTTACAATTTAAATGTTATATAATGAATAACTCACACAATTTAAGTTGAAAATGATATCCCTATATGTAACATGTCTCTGTCAGTGTGTCTCAAGGAGTTTTATAAGGAGTGAATAATTAAAAATATTTCTACTTCATATTCCAGTGATTCCAATTAAATAACATACTGATAAACAGAAAAGTTATAGGCATTAGTGTTATTTAATTTCAATTTATGTTTACACACAGAATTCCACTACCGTGAACCCGTCATTCAGCAATTAATTCTGCAAAATAGGTAGTTTGACAAAAGAATTTGTCACAGCGGGCTTGTTAACACAAGTGATGCGAAGAAAGGCATGCCTGAGCTCTGACATCATTATAGATGTCTTATTAGATTGTTAAAGCTTTGCTTTATCAATATTTACTGTGAGCAAGAAAAATTACCTGGGTATAGGCAGAAAACTTGTTACTTTTCTACATGTCACCACGGGAGTCTTGTTAATAGGGTTCCGTGTTACCCCTCTTCAGACAATTAGCAAGAATGTGAATAAGATAGGTATTTAAAAAAAGATAATGATGAACAAGCATGCTTTTTTTTAAGTGTAAAAATATTTCAAAAACATTGATGTATTGCTATTGAATGCAAATTAATGTAATATCTTAATACTTAATAAATACCTGCGCCAGTCATATATTTTAGTCACTACGTAGGTTTTTATCCGACAAACAACACAAGGTTAGGTACTTACAAACAGCAAATACCTACTTAATATTAAATCTACGTCTAAATATGAGACATTCTCAAATTAAAGGTACATTGTTAGTTATAATTATGAGGTAAAATAAGCTTTATTGCAGTAGAGTTACCGACGACGGAAAATGAGGTAGCATTAGCTTTAAAACGTCACATATGAAGGTATATTTAAAAAATAAGTTATTTCGAGTTTTTTCTTTCAAACAGTAATTGTCAGTTTGTGACGTTAATAGCTTGTGAGCCTGTTGTGTCATAGGGTCAAAAGTCGTACCCATGTTTTTCTGTAGTTATGATCATTAAATAGGTAGGTACTAGGTAGTTAGGTACCAGTAACTACCTTAAATCCTTCCTTCCTCCTTCCTTAAATCCTTGCTGAAGTCTTAAATCTGAAGATCATTATGAATGTTTTTCTTTCTTAGTTCTGAGCTGGCTGCGCCCATAAGGTGGATGTCACACTGGAGTCACTGGATACGATTGGCACCGCACGTGTGCGAGAGGGATAGCGCTAAACACGCGCATAGCGTTGTTTCACTCACCGGAGTGCGGGGCGAATAGCACGCAGTATGACGTCCCTATTAGTCCACTAAAGTATTTTTATTTACAAATAACATGTTGGCGGCAAACATGCATACATCCCGCACTTAAGCGGTGCCCATAGATTCAAGTAATATCAGTTTAATGTTTACAATTGTCGCACCTGTCCTGTCGCCATGGTGAAATTGTACCCCGGAGATTCTTATTTATACCTCGTAGAGCAGTAAACAAGACACTTTTTTGCCGAAATGGGTTTGCATAAACATGTTTTGGTAATAAACATGTCAAGTTGTTACCTAAAATTCGCAATCCTTCTTGAAGGTCAAGCAATCTCGTGTATTCGATGTATTTTTTCGTAGTTGTTGACGTTGACAAATACCCACTTGGGTACGAAAATTATTTCAATTTTGTACATTTTGCTTTTTTTTTTTGGTGTTGAATAAAACTTTTCTATGTCTATGTCTAAAATGGGCATTTTTGTGGCTTCTTTGTTGTCTGACACGAGAAATCGGTTTAGGAAATTCGATAGACGTGCATGAAATACAAAGTAGAATTGGTACATTTATCATTCGTATTTGGTTTATGGGTTAATTAACTATTTCTTGTCACTGGCTGCCACGGTTATGGTCTCCCGTGTTACTTTTAAAATTACGGTTTTGGACGTGATGTAGTTATGAGTTAGAGTTGCTCATATCAAATTACGTGTTTACAGTCGCCATCCGATATAAATATAGAGCGAGAGCGTTAGTGGCCCAGCGGTAAGAGCGTGCGACTTTCAATCCGAAGGTCGCGGGTTCAAATCCTGGCTCGTACCAATGAGCTTTTCGGAACATACGTACGTATAATTTGATATTACCAATCGCTTTTCGGTGAAGGAAAACATCGTGAGGAAACCGGATTAAATAAGGCCTAGTTTACCCTCTGTGGAAGATCAGGTGGCAGTCGCTTTTAGTGCCTACGCCAAGTCTTGGGATTAGTTGCCAAAGCGGGCCCCAGGCTCCCTAGTCCCACATGAGCTAGGAGGAAGAAGAGTCGCCATCCGATATAGGTACATATAGGAGCACTCAAGGTGTTCAGAAATATCTGGAGCGCTATATCGCTTTGGTAATAGTCGTGTTCAGATATTTCTGAGCACCGCGGCTGCCTCGATATATCTGCTTGTGTTTACTAAAAGGTATCACGCTGTCGGTTGCTAATTAGGTTCATTTTTAAATGAATCCCTGTTGTCCGCCTGTTGTTGTTACTTACTATCTCATGTTCTTTTTATTTGTTTTTTTTACTATTGTATTTTGTAGTGCACAATAAAGAATGTTATTATTATTATTTTTATTGGTTCTTTACATTTCTCAGTATAAGTATAATACTGGCGTAATGAAGTACACGGGCCGAGGCCAAGTGCATTTCATATTAAGCTATTTAATTTCTAGTCTAGGTGTAAGTTAAGTTTGTGAAGTTGGTAGTTGTATGTCATTCTGTAGAAATTTTCGGACGATTCTGCACGTATTCAGAATTACAGCTTTCTGCATAACGATATAGGTAGATGGTGGTAACGAGAGTGATTTTAAAGAGGTGTGTAATTGTACTGGGATGATACCTGTGGTAGACAAAACGATAGGTACTATGGTGACGTTGTTGAGCTTCCATATCCTGGTTATCTCGTCCTTTAAATCGGTATATTTTGATAGTTTTTCAGCTATTGTATTTTGAATGTTATGGGTGTTCGGGATTGCAATGTCTATGAGTAGGGCTGTTTTGTTTATTTTGTCTACAACAGTAATATCAGGTCTATTGAAATGTGTGGTCCGGTCTGTTAGTATTGCTCTATCAAAATACATTTTATGTGTTTCATTTTCAATGACAGTTGCTGGTGTGTACTTATAGTAGGCAGTGGCTGGGGGAGGGATTAGGTGGTATTTTAGAGCAAGTTTTTGGTGTACTATATTTGCTACCTGGTCATGTCTGTGTTTATAATCGGTTTGGACTATTGCTCTACAAGCTCCGGTTATGTGCTGGATGGTTTCTGGTGAACTGGTGCACTTCCTACATAAATCATCAGTTCTATTTTTTATTATATATTTTTGGTAGTTGCGTGTCTCAATAACTTGGTCTTGGATAGCCATGATAAATCCCTCAGTCTCCGGGAAGAGCTCGCCACGGTTCAGCCATGCGTTCGACGCCACTTTGTCGACATTGTTCTGGCTTAAATCATGACGGTGTCTGCCGTGTAGGGACTTCATGCTCCACTCAGCTATTTTGGTTTTGTTGTCTATTAAAGCTTCAGTTTTTTGGATACTTTTGTCTTTCAAATTAAGGGGTGTAAATTGGCGATCGTTTTGTTCAACGGCTTTATGGATGAGTGACGAATTAGATTTTAGGTGGAAATACTTTCTCAGTGCTGTTATTTGTTTGTTGTGAAGATTTCTTATATCTATGAGCCCCCTACCGCCTTCCTTCCTCGGCAGCGTCAGCCTCTGAAGACATGACCTAGGATGATGTTTTCTAAACTTGGTCATTGTGGTATTTACTATGCATTGCAAAGATTTGAGGTCCGATTTAGTCCAGCGAATAATGCCAAATGAATATGTTAATATAGGTATTGCGTAAGTATTGATGGCTTTAACGGTATTTCGTGAGTTTAGTTGTGTTTTGAGGATTGAATTTAGTCTGTGTTTAAATAGTTTCCTTAATTTGTCTTTTGTTTCTTTATAATGTATGCGTTGTGACTGTAGATATCCTAAATATTTGTATCCTGTAAAATCGTCTAATGGGTCTATGGTTTCTCCGGTAGCTAAGGTGTAATTATGTTTGTAAGTTTTTCCGTCTTTCATAGAGTTGATTTTACATTTATCTATCCCAAAACTCATTCTGATGTCTTCGGAAAACATTTCCGTTAAGGCGGCCAATCGCTCAAGATCATTTTCGTTAGAGGCATAAAGTTTAATGTCATCCATGTAGAGGAGGTGGTTCAGAGTTACGTCGGCCTGATTGCTACTGGATGGATATTTAAGGGAGTATCCTATGTTTGTTTTATTAAGAATATTGGATAGTGGGTTGAGCGCCAGGCAGAACCAAAGAGGGCTAAGCGCATCTCCTTGAAATATGCCTCGCTGAATCTTAATATGGTTTGATTCTATTGTGCCGTTTGTGGTATTGAGTTTAAGCCGAGTAGTCCAATTTTTCATTGTCGCCTGTAGAAATTGGATTATTTGAGGGTGAATTTTATATATGCCTAGTACTTTAATCAACCACGAATGGGGTACAGAATCATACGCTTTTTGATAATCTATGTACATTGTGTGTAGGTCGGATTTCGTTTTGTGAACCAGATTTAAAATAACAGAATCGATAGTTAATTGTTCTTTACAGCCTTGGCTTAATTTTTTGCAGCCTTTTTGCTGTTCAGCGAGGATGTTATGGCTATGGACATGTTTGTAAATAAGCTCAGAGATGCAACTAGTGATGATTTTATACAAGGTTTGTAAACACGTGATTGGTCTATATTTAGCCGGGTTTTTAGGATCATTGCGGTCTTTTGGTAGCATGTAAGTGGTTCCTATAGTGATATACGTTGGCATAGTTGTGGGGTGCAAGATAAAGTTATTTATATGATTATGCAAGTATGGGTGGAGTGTTGTAAACTTCTTGTACCAATAGCTGTGAATGTGGTCGGACCCTGGGGCTTTCCAATTATGTAAGTTGTGTATTACTTCAAGAAATACTTCAATGGGTATGGCTTCAAATTCCATTTCACTAACATCAGAATTGGTTATTTTTTCGGTCTCTATCCATTCGGCTTGAGTGTTGTGTTCAGCAGAATTTTGCCAAATTTCGGACCAGAATTGGTGTAAGGTTTCTGCGTCGGGATTATTGCAAGAGTTAGGACTTTCTGGGCTATTTTCATGGTTATTGGTGCTAGCGGATTTAAGTTCTCTGTAGAATTGCTTCTCATTGTTAATAAATTGTAGATTCTGGCCTTTACGAAGTGTGCAGGCTTGATATCTACGTAAGCGACTTGATGCGACAGCAAGTTTTTGTTTTAACGTGTCCAGGACTTGCGCTAAATTCGTGTTCGGTCCTTCGTGCGTAGAATGTATCTTATAGTGTTCTAGAATACTTTTAACCTGTACAGTAAGATTTCTACCTGTATTTCCATTTCTGTACTGTGTGAGTTTACCTATTTTTTCTCTCAGATCTTTTATTTTTTTATCTAATCTGTGTTCCCAGTTTGGCATTCTCTTTTTACGGGGTCGATGTGATACGGCGGGTGGAATTAAATCTAACTTTGTACCGTTAGCTTTGGCTGCTGTCCAGCTTGCGCAGTATGTTATTGTTTGTAGGGCTGTGAAATCCGTGTCTTTATTAACCTTTTCTGGAAGAATTTTTTTATTTATATAAGCGACTATATTTGAAAATTTTCTAGATGTTTTTTGTTTGGGTATATAAGGACGGCTAGTGGGGTCTGTGTCTGTGAAATTTTCAATTGCTTCTGAAAATATTGCGTCAATCTCGGGGTCGGTCTCTGTAATAGGTTGTTGTTGCGGTGGGTGTATAACGGATGAATGTGTATTTGTCTGGGGATTGGCGGCAAGAAACTGGGTTACGTTAAAAATTTCATGGCTCTCTGTAAACACATGATTATCAGGCATGATATTAATATCTCTACTTATGTTGGTCTGTTGAATGCTTGCAAGTTCTTCTTCTACTTCTCGTTTGATTTGATTTAGCCTTTCATCAGTAATATATCTATTCTGAATTATTGTCCTACGCTGGTCAGCTACTCTTTGTTCACTCACGTGAGCGAGGGATGGAAATTTATTAATGAACTGTTGATGAAGTGGTTTACGATATGCTGTTCTATTAGTTTCTAATTGGGTTATCTGTAAGTATATTCGAATTATAGCTTCGTTCTGTTCGTTAGACCATCTCATTCGAGTTTGTGTGTTTTGTGAGATTTGATGAGTTTGTGGGTGTTGTGTATTTGAATTTGATGATGAAGCTTGGGTATGTAATTGTATATTTGTCTGTAGTAATTCTAATTCTTCTTTAACTTCTGCGTATATCTTATCTATTGTAGTTTGGGGTATCATCTTCAGTCGTTCAACAGCTCTCCTTTGATCACCAACTCTCTGTCTGCTAACTTTCATGTGGGGGTATTTTTCAATGAATTTTAAATGTAATGCTTCTAAATAGTTTCTTCTATCTGTGTCTAATGATGTAAGATGGAGGTATGTGCGTAGTATGAACTCGTTCATTTCTGATGTCCATCTATTACGCTTAGGAAGTTCACCTTCGGTGGGTACAGTATTGATATCCTCGTGTAAGAGGTTATCCTGTACAACATCCTCGGGGTTAATACTAGATAAGGTGGTCTTCGATCTAGTCATATATGAAGGGCGAGTGGATGGGATGGAAGAAAACAAAGACTCTGTATCATCGCCCGAATCGGCTGTAGCTTCGACATCGGTGGCCCGCCTGTTCAGCTCCCGATGACCGGCTGTAGTATCTTTAATGACGCGGGTCCGCCTGCTCAACTCCGCGCCACCGGCAGTTCGCATACTGAGGCATCCAGTACCGGCTCCAGATGCGCCCCGGCGACCCCCGGGCAGCGACCGTAGATTATACTTACAATTCTTACTAGACTCCATGATGATGGGATGAAAGCAGAAGAAAATAGAAAAGCGAGGAAGAAGAAGAAAAGATAGGAAAGTTGGGATCTTAGTTTGGGAAGGGTATGCTTAGATGATAGTAGCAAATTTTTGGTGTCTCCCATATTGGGGTGTAGCCTAGATGTTCCGACTTCGTATTATTTGTATCACCAACCCGTAAGCCCACCCACCACGGCAAGGTGATCCCTTTGGGGGGTTATTATTATTATTATTATTATTAATCCCCATGGCGTTAGCGTCTTATCGGCTAGCGAGAAACTGGTACCTTTTACTATAAACGGTCACATAATGGCGATTGTCGCGTTAATGCGAGCTATAACTATGAGCTTGGCCTTTTTATAGTCTTTTTTTGTCATGAGTTTTATTCCAAGGCAGAAAATCGCAATTAGCTAACCTTATCTGTGACATCGCGAGCGTATCTTCATTTGAAATCATCCGAGGTGGAAAAACATCTGTCATAACAGTCAAACAAGGTCAAGGAATAACCTTGCCTGTGTACCGATCTTACTCAGAGTTATACTTATTATAAAATTAATAATATTAACTTTACATTATTCAAAACCTTACATTATAATGAGAGCAGCATTCGCTTTTTCGTGACGAAGGCGGTCATCCCTATTACCGTTGCCCTTGAACTAACTTTTGTATGTACTGGTAACACCAGACAGCCAGTTTCAAGTCCTTATATAAAACCAGCATAACTATTTTTATTCCCGATAAGTTGCTGCTAATTAGTGAGTACGTCACCTAAAATGAGGTGTGGCATTGTACCATCTCATTTAAGAAAATGTAGTACTCACTCAAACTCATTTGAAATTGATGTCCTACCCAACACTTTTATTTTTGCACCATGTCTTTACTGTTTTTTTTTTACGATCGTAAATCGCTAGTACGTTTTACTAAAACAACACACAAATTATGTTTGCGTCTTCTAATTATAGCAAGATCACGTAAGTTTTTCCGCTTTTCACCTACAGGTTAAAGATCTCTCTATTATTCTTAAACAATGCCTTACCAAGTTACCACGACGCATGACGTCAAATCGTCTTTGACCTGTGCTGACACGTGAATTCTGAGCTGACTTGTTCTATAGAAATATGATCTTACAGTAAACATATAATATTCCAATTAATACGTGCCTAATCATCGGCCCACCCTTTTGATTCTTGGGAAATAACAGGCTTAGATTGTTTTAATACCACGTCGGCAAACTAGCATACGGCCCGTCTGATAGAAACCAGTCACCCGGTAACGCCATACTATACTGTAGTCCTTCGGGAAACCCTCGACAGGGAGCTCATTCCACAGCCGGAGCGTCCGCGTTAAGAAATTTATCTGAAACCGCACAGTCCCAGTATTTCCAGTACTCCAGACTCAAAGGGAAGCGTTTAGCGGAGCGTTTCTTGAAGCGATGGGATGGGCGATTGCCAAGGGATTTAAAGTATTTCAACAGCGTGCGCTGAGGCCGGTTGTACCTATCTGTTTGCATTAAGACGCTCGAGCTTGGACAAATCAAACGATGAAAAACAGACTGATTCATATGGGTTCTGATTCTGAATGGATTCATAATGGGTTCTGATTCTCGGCCGCGAACTAAGTTGTTGTAAATCTCAGCCGACTACTCTTGATCGGACCTTACTCAAATCCTTTGGCACGACGCCACACCCACGCAATTTCAGTTACTATGAAGTAATTCAGCGACTAAGAAGTTCAGCAACTCGACCGCATAAAGTTATCTAAACTAAACGCCTTTCTTGCATAAGCTTCTGACTACAAGTTCAAAGGCAAGATTATACAAAGTTACGTGAAGAGAAGAACACAATCCGCCAACTACCCAGACGGCCTGGAATTTGATTAATCCACCCCTTAATATCCTACGGCGCCGCGAAGATTAGGTTTTACAATATTTACCCTGTGTCCCTGGGGCATTTCGTTGATGTTGTTAGCTGGAAAGTTAATAGCTAGATTATAATTCTAGTCTTTAGTTTTGGAATCTTAGTAACGTGGCTTGATATGAAGCGTAAATATATCGTTTCAAAGTTGCATGTTGATAGAATTGGTAATCTTTTGAACACCAATAACCCTTAAAGGAGGGCTTTAGGGCAGACCGAAAAGGCGGAGCGTCGGTGGGACGTAAGCGGCGCGTTGTATGCGTATTGCGTATATTTTCCTAATCGGCGCGTCAACGTTTTGTACACGTTGGCGTGGCCAGGGCTTACACCTACCACGAAAATCGAAATTAAGGTTGGCCCAGGATTAAAACGTAAGGCAGCAGGCTGCGGAGGTGGAGACACCAAATGTCACCGAAGGCGAGCTGAAAGTGGCCGTTCTTAGGCTACGGGCTAAAAACACGGCACCTGGGCTAGACGGAATCCCGGGTCGTGTCTGGGTTCTGGCCATGAACGCCATTGAGTCGAGGCTACGACGGCTCTACACCTCTTGTCTGGAGCAGGGGCGTTTTCCCGATGCCTGGAAGATTGGTCGGCTGGTTTTATTGAAGAAGGAGGGTCGTCCTGCGGACTCACCGTCTGCCTACCGGCCCATCGTGCTGCTTGATGAGATCGGCAAACTCTTTGAGCGAATCATCGCGAACCGTCTCATCAAGCACCTAACGATGGTCGGGCCAGATCTGGCCGATTGCCAGTATGGTTTCCGCAGTGGGCGTTCAACCGTCCATGCGATCCTGCGGGTGAAACAGATAGCGGAGGACGCAGTATCCCAGGGTGAGGTCGTCTTGGCAGTGTCACTAGACATTGCCAACGCCTTTAACACTCTCCCCTGGGATTGCATACATGAGGCGTTACTGTACCACCAGGTACCCCACCATCTCAGCCGAATAGTGAGGGCCTACCTGCTCCAGCGGTTCGTGGCCTTTCCCGGGCAGGATGAGTGGGGGCGAAGGGAAATGGTGTGCGGTGTTCCACAGGGGTCGGTACTGGGTCCGCTCTTGTGGAACATCGGATACGATTGGGTGCTGCGAGGGGCCCGTTTGCCTGGAGTCGACCTGGTATGTTATGCCGACGACACCCTTGTGACAGCGCGTGGGGCGTCTTTTCGAGAGGCCGCTATCCTAGCCACGGCTGCCGTAGCCCATGCTGTTTGGAAAATAAGGCGTTTAGGCCTCGAGGTCGCCCTAAACAAGTCCGAGGCTATCTGTTTTCACGGACCTCGAAAAGCGCCCCGAGCCGGATCACAGATAACCGTGGGAGGTGTCCAGATCGCTGTCCAAAGAACGTTGCGGTACCTGGGCATCACTTTGGACAGCCGTTGGACATTCCAGGCGCACTTCGAACGGCTTACTCCAAGGCTGCTTGGCGCAGCTGCAGCGCTCGGCCGCTTGCTTCCGAATCTCGGGGGGCCGAAAGCGTCGTGCCGACGCCTTTATTCTGGAGTAATTCGCTCGATGGCCCTGTACGGAGCCCCAGTATGGGCCAGGGACCTTAGTGGCGGGAACATCACCCTACTTCGCCGAGCGCAACGGGTGATGGCTATCAGGTCTATACGGGGCTATCGCACGATATCCGGCGAGGCCGCATGCGTGCTGGCCGGGTCCGTGCCGTGGGAACTGCACGCGAGGACCCTAGCGTCACTATTCACGTGGCGCGAGGAGGCGCGGGCACGGGATGTCTGGCCAGCACCGCGTGAGATAGACGCCAAGCGTGAGGAGCTCTCCCGCGAGGCAATAGCTAAGTGGGTGGACTGTCTGGAGCGACCAAGCGCGGGCGCCCAGACTATAGCGGCGATCCGGCCAGTCATGACCCAGTGGCTGGAGCGGTCACACGGGGCTCTCACTTTCCGGCTCGTGCAGGTTCTCTCCGGGCATGGTTGCTTTGGGAGATACCTGCACAAAATTGCCGGCAGAGAGCCCACCGAGGAGTGCCACGAGTGCGGTGCCGCATCAGACACCGCGCAGCACACGCTAGAAGCATGCCCAGCGTGGGGGCCGGAACGCGACGACCTCGTAGCCGCGGTGGGGCCCGACCTGACACTGCCCGCCGTAGTTAAAGCTATGGTGGGTGAAGACAGGTCATGGCAGGCTCTAAAGACCTTCTGCGAGAGAGTTCTGCTCCAGAAGGAGCAAGCGGAACGGGCCAGGGAGGTCGATCCAACGGCCGACCAACGGCGCCGCAGACGCATTGGGCGCAGGCGAGTCGCTAACGACCGCCGCATGCCTCCGTAAGGGAACCTGGGATGACAGGCACGGGGACGTCTGTCATCCGAACACCTCCAGGTCCCTGCGAGGGCGGCCGTCATACACGGCAACTGACGAAAGAGGCCAACACTGGCCTCCGGAGGCGGTCCGGTAAATCGGACAAAGTGCTGGTGGTGCTGCAGAAGTTAAGCGCGAGCGTTCCGGCAGCCCACCGCTACAGCACACTGGTGGCAAATAGAGGGGTTTTTAGTGGGTACACCTGGGGTCTCATTAGCCCAACAGGGAGTCCCACATAACCGTTCCGGGTCCATCCCCGCACCCGGACGGTATGCGTAACGCATTTTCCCCTCTTAAAAAAAAAAAAAAAGGATTAAAACGTAATTTGTTAATATACGGTCCTAACTATAATATTGACGTTGCTAAATTGTTAACATAAAGCTGGCTAACCTTATTTTATCATTGTCTAAATATCCCAACCCTCATTAGGTTGGGCGTTCGAAGAGTTGATGCGTGAAGCGAATAAGCGGATTATACTAACTCAATCTAGTACGTTATTAGAAGAGGTCGTTTAAGTCAATCCGACCGGGGTTTGTAGTAAATCACGTAGAAAATACACACGCGAAAACATGAGAAATAAATTACCAGGGTCAGAACCCGTTACATATTTGTACAGTCAACCAATTGGAACCCTAGGCCACTGTAGAACTATGTCATAGTGACGCTATAAATCAGATTGTAAGAAATCTCTTACTGCTTGTCATTTTGACATGGTTCTAGAGTGACCTAGGGTTCCAATTGGTTGACTGTACGTCAAACCTATAGACTAGGGCTTTCTTTTGAGTTGAGGTAAGGAATCGGTAGGCGGTAGGACTTGGCACGATTGGAGAGTGCGTACCGCGTCAGTATTTGTTTTACCATAAATATGATGGTCGGCATCAGAGAGCAAACCGCAGAGTTTTACAAGGGGGTCCACTGCTGGACATAGGCCTCCCCCAAAGATTTCCACAGTGACCGGTCCTGCGCCACCCGCATCCAGCGGACTCCTGCGACCTTCACTAGGTCATCAGTCCACCTTGTGGGGGGCCTACCCACGCTGCGCCTTCCGGTACGCGGTCGACACTCGAGAACCTTTCCGCCCCAACGGCCAGCCCATACACCATAACCTCAAACAGAAACAAATACGACAGTATCGAACAGAAGAATTCGCAAATTACGCAACATTGTTTAACTTCCACCGGACTTCCATCGTAGTACTACCATTCATAACACATCCTCTCATTCATTCATTCTGAACTCGGTTTACATTTAGTTTTCGGCTGTTTAATGCGAAGTGGCTACTGCGGAAAGCGCTGTTTACACTACGATGCTTTGAATACGCAAACTTTGTTTCCGGATCGTTTTGCGATAATCGAAATTTTGATCGGCTGTTTGCACGACCTATGTTGACTTGCCAAAAAATTATTACGAATAAATTCATTGGTATTCGGATTATAAATTCATGCACGTGAAACGGTAAAATCCTCGAAACGATTTTAGCATTAGGTGGAGAGAGCTGAAGTAGGCGAAATCCGTTGTCTATTTATACTTACAATTAATTCAGACAATAGATTTTATTCGACACCTGTTTATTTTTAATGTCCACCGAAGGATGCGTTTTAATTTGTTTTTCTAACTTGCAGCAATTTCCTCTCCAGCCTGTCATTTCAAGAATTACACTTCCTGTGTTTACCAAGAGTTGCGCAACTGTATTCGATAGACTCGCTCGAAAGTATGTCCATCTCGCTCCTGCCAGAGTAATGGTAGGAGCGAGACGGACATACCCCCGAACACGGCAGTCGTTATCGAATACGATCACGTACAACTCATGGTAAACACGGGTCTAAAGTTATAACATGAATTTAACAAATTTTTCCGCGACTTTAACTCATCCTTCAAAGACAAATTTGGCCAGTAAAGGAAGGAAAGATCATTCGCAGAATCAAAACAATAGTGACAACCTTCTCAGTCAGTGAAATAAGTACTTCCCTCGCCTTAAGGAAGTGACTCACACAACCTTGCGAAGGCTGTGTTCGCTGGTTATAAATCGTTTAATTATCTCGGTTACTGCTTGTTTATGTTGCTAGGTGGGAGAGGAGGTTTTACGTAGCAGGAGGCTTCTAAGTCGGGGGATAGAGTCTACGCTAAGTTTCCTAGATTTTGATAGGACAGACTGTGAAAGTGTTAAGTAAATGTCATTATTTCATAGAAGTTTGACGTTTAAAATAACACTTTAATGTTTGACAGTTCATTTGCTGAGAAAAGTTAACGTGCTTTGACTCTAATGAGAGTAATGAGACTAATGAGTATCACGAAGGACAAAATCAAAATTTGATGCAAGTATTTGAATTTTATGCTCGGGTCGCTTCGCTAGTAGAAATCAGCACTATGTGACAAGATATTATTTGGCAAGATATTATTTTACCAAAATTTATGTTCACGTATGAACCCTTCGATTACTCAGCTGGTCCTAGATTCTCTGGCGAATTAAAACTTTGGGACAGGCATTGCACCTGAGCTGACGGCCGTGACACTCGTAGACTCCGGTCTTTCTTCAGCTGGCCAGCACTTCCTGGACCTTGGGAGCTCAGTATGCACTATACACAAACAGTTTATCCACCAAATTCACCGAAATACCGATTTAAGAATATAATGTACGAGTCACGTAACATGCGTTGCAGCCAACGCCCGAGTTAAGAAAAAATATATTCGTTGATAACGAATATATTTTTTCTGTGTTTGCAACCAAAATTGTTATTATTCTAAGCATATGCTTATCAACGCATATGACCAATGTTACCAGGCATTTCTCACTCCTTTAGAGCGATGTGTAATTCTGCTTCTTTTCGTTGACATTTCTATGGTAAGCAGTCCTGAACGGTACGTTTTATTATATTACTCGTTATATTAACTTCCGAAGTTAAACGGACATAATCGAAACATTTTAATAATCCACAGCCAATCAAAATCTATGAAGAGTTAATTAATCTCTGACATTTTGCACCTGTGAGGCCAAAGGCTTAAAGACCAGTCTCAAACTGGTTTCAAAATGCACTTTAACCTGTATAAAATAAGGTATATATTCGCACGTGGAATGATTTGCCCGCAGGCGGCACCCCTTTGCAATTTAATCAGGTTTTTGGGTTAATGTGACTTGATATTGGCCGACCTTGCACTGAAGGCTTGCACCTTATCGTTTTGTTTATTATGTCAGGTATATATATATCGCTTGTACGCATTGCGCATGTGGTATTGTTTTGTATACTGGAGCATAGACCTTAGAAACATATTTATACTGTTATATTTCGAGTCAAATAGTTAAATTGTGGAACATTTATTCCAAAGATAACACACAAAAATATTGACGCTAATTTATGTTCGTGATTATCTCTATAGTACAGTCAACGTCAAAAGTATCTATACAACTAAGACCGTATTACATTGTACTATCACGTTCAAAATTGCTGGGGAAGTTTATCAATGAATTCATTCATAAATTTCCCATGCACTTTTGAACGCGTCTGTACATCGAGTGATATATGCGGCTGGCGTCAATTTTTCTATTATTATGCAACGATAAAAGTTTTGAGGTGGTTAATGCCAATTTATTATGTAAATCACGCTCCAAATACAAGTTTTCTTAGGTTAAATAGGTTACTATGTTTTTACACGGAGGCTAATATGTTTTAACTACGTTTTTACTCGAATCTGTACGTAGATAGTGGAATCGTCGTTAATAGACACTAGCTTGCTAAAATATATTAATCATCAATATCATCATCATACTAACAGAAAAGATACTGGTACCTAAAGGTAGCAGAGAAGCCCAGCGGTAAGGCATCCTGCCGGCTCGTACCAATCAGTTTTTCGGAACTTATGTACGAAATATAATTTGATATTTACCAATCGGATTTCGGTGGAGGAAAACATGGTGACCGGACTAATACCAGTAAGGTCTAGTTTACCCTCTGGGTTGGAGGGTCAGATGGCAGTCGCTTTCGAAAAACCAGCCTACGCCTAATCTTGGGATCAGTTACCAAAGCGGACTCCAGAGCGCCTACCACGAACCGCGAACGAAAGTATGCCTCCCTTTCGCACTTGAGATTTCTCACTTAAGTGCGACAGAGAGGTGAAACTTCGTTCGTGGTTCGTGGTAGGCCTTCAGAGCGCCTACCACGAACCGCGAACGAAAGTATGCCTCCCTTTCGCACTTGAGATTTCTCACTCAAGTGCGACAGAGAGGTGAAACTTCGTTCGTGGTTCGTGGTAGGCCTTCTGGCTTTCGAGCCGTGGCATAAGCCGGAAAAACGCTAGGAAGAAGAGACTAGCAGAAAATGCAGAGATGCTGTATATCCAAAAGGATATATCTTGGCAGATCTTCGACTACAGTGCGGACTTAGGCATGTGATTTGTTTCAGACAGTGAATCACATTCTATAATTCTCTAAATACCTGCAGCTTAATTTAGACGTCAATATGATAGCAAACTTGGCAGTTGTCACCCGCGCATGCAGGTAAATGTCTCCTTTCAGCGTGTTTACACGATGCGCGTACGCAGCGAACATTGGAATGGGACTCGATGGAAGCCAAGTGGAACGCCGCCAGCGGTGTTAATCATTCCGTATTATGTGTTAACGAATATGTCCAATTGTGCATTTGATCCTACCATTTAATGCGTTTTGTATCCATGTAGTGTGTTAAGTAGGTAAAACCAGCGACATGGTTAATACGGTGATATGTTTTATGCCCGCAAAGCTTTTGTATTCGGGCAGATAGGTACAATTGCGGGTGACTGGACACTGATTAAAATCCAGTAGTTCTAATAAACCTGTTTTTCCTATAAAATTTAACCAGTGTTTATTAAAATTTAATTATTAATAAATTGTCATGATACTGATCGATCTGATAATTACCCAAAACGTGTTGAGGTATGCGGCATCACTACATAGTATAAAACAAAGTCGCTTACTCTGTCCCTATATCCCTATGTATGCTTGCTATGCTATGTACGCAACGGATTTTGATGCGGTTTTTTTAAGGCCGTCCCCTATCCCAATGACCTCGGCGATTTGAGCTTTCTTCCCCTCCCGCTTCCTTTCCTCACCGGTTATACAATAGGTCAATAAGCATAAGTCGTCACCTAGGAAGAGCTGCTTGTACTAGGACGCAACCCTATAAACTACTAGTGCCATCTTACACGACTGGCCCCCGTCGCCCACGCAGGCATCTCGAGCCGGCGTTTTCGGAAAAATGCGTGTAATAGCTTTTTCTCGAAAAGTACAAAACCTATTCAAAAATCAGTAGATGCGTTTAAAGTAAACATAAATATATACTGCTTGTCATAGTTTCTTGTACTTACGACGCATAATAAGGAAGTAGATACAGATTTAAGGTAGAAAAAAGGGTTTACGGTTATATTTTTTTCTCTTGATGTATTATGTTTTTCGACAATTTAGTAGAACCAAATGTAGACTAAATACCTAGCTACAGTATATATTTTTAAGCGTTGTGCTTGAAGCTGAGCAAAGCCTATTAACTTTAAAAACAGTGAAATATGCCGGGTAGCCCCTTAATAGATAGAGTGATTCAAGAGGAAGGTTTATATGTATTTATACCCGTGCGAAGCCGGGACGGGTCGCTAGTAACAGTATAATTCGCACTTTAAATGTTGTAAAATTGTTAATGCCCCAAGGGTATTTTCAGCACGGCATCTATTAAGTATATTTTTCCACAACCAATAAGGAAGAATATTCTCATTTATCCCGCCATCTTTGTCCAAAACTCAACAGAAAATTGGATCTTCTCAATATAGTAACGTTTGCGTCAGCCCCATAATGTAGTGACGTGCTCTGGTAAATTATCTGTTTTTCAGTCCACGATTTAATTACTCACCAACATTATTCCACTTCTCTTTTCTTAGTCAACAACAATACCGTATAATGGAAATTCCTTGTTAGAATATTAAATAGATGTCGTCACAACAATGTCTGACGGAATTATCGTAACTAGCAGAATGACAAAAATTCCTGTATGTTTTCATGTAAACAGAATTCTCTTGTCCATCACAAACGCTAATATATTATCATTACAATCAGGTTAGTTTGTATGCTGCTAACATAATTATTATAATTTAGTGCCTGTTAGTACTAATTCTGTCAATGAACGTAATTGCCCGCGCATGAGTTGAATTCGCTGGAATTTATTCAGTTATGACGCGTTTTTTAGACTTTAGCAACATTCTTCGGCCGCAACCAAAGTAATTCCATTAATATGTACTTACTTGTTATGTGACTAAGCCGGTTAAATGCGTAAATAGATAAGAAGGCGGTTTAAAAAATATCAAAAACGTCTCTGCATCGTACCTTCTTAGCTTGGTCAACTTTTTTGTACATCTGGTTAGGTTAGGTCAAATGTAAGTGTAGTCCTAGCACAATAGTGCTGCGACAATATCCCGCGGTCGAGAAATATACCTGTCATCTTCTAACAGTTCGGATTAGACAATGACGGTTGTCTTTCTCTACCGCGAAATACTGTTGCGGCACTCTTGAGCTAAGGATACTACTGGTTATTTAGAATTGAATTACACTAGACAGGCATGTTTGAAGTCTAACCATCTTTGGCCCAACGAGAAAGTCTGATAGCCCGATCCCTCCCGTGCATGTGAATAGGTCTATGCCCAGCAGTTCCCACCGCTTAGAACCTGGAGCAAGCAAACAAGCAAGTAGTAATTACGAAGACATTACTTTGCGACTTTTACGACTTGTCTATTAATCAAGTTAAAAGCCAAGATCATTTTCTGTGCTACTGTTGTTTCGTGCCTCACGCACAAAACCAACGAAGAACAAGAATTGACCCAAGTATCTGGAAACAAAATTGTTAAAGGGTTTTCAATTCTATTTATTCAAACAGTGCTTTAAATTCAAAGACCCGAAGTAAGAGAAATGTACCTTATGTAAATTCTTGGCGGGATTCATGGATCGGAATCTCTTGGCAATTTTCTCGCACGTCAAACAAATTATCTTTACCGTAATCTTATAAATACTTCAATATGTACAAGAATAGCACCACGACTGTTGCCTATTGGAAAGCAATGGATGGAAATCTCGATCCAGGTGAAAGTATGTTGTTTTTCACATGCCATTCATATTGTAGGTACTAGAATTTTCCCCATTTCACCGTTCAACACGGAAACTATTACGGCAATCGTTTATGTATGTAGATGATTTCTTATCTTCATTAGATTTGTATTCAGGTAGTGCGATGTTAGTTCTCTGTACTTACGCAGATGTTACATGTTAAAGAGTTACGTCGGTTTATCTTGCGTTTCTGATACGGACAGTTTGGTGCGTGAGTCTGTCGAAATCTCAAAATCCTTCGGTAAACTTAGTTTTATTTCATCTCGACGAGACGAGGGTACGACCCCTTTAATCCTTACCCTTCTAAAATCAGGATACGTCCAATATAAGTTTACTTTCGCCAATTTAGCGGTTGAAATATTTTTCACTGGCAGAGCGGTCAATGGTTGCTTCAATTACTTAAATTGATGTGTGTACAGCTTATGGATCCTGTCAAACGAGCGAGGGGCCCTTTGGTGCTTTAATTTAATCAGCTTGGTGCAAGTGCACGGTACGGCCAAGTTACTGTTTACATTCAATTACAACATAATAACAAATACATTCATTGTTTGTAGTAGCTTTAAAATACTTACACACACGAGGGATGAAGCCTGCCGGGCTTGAATGCACCTTAATGTTCTTTCTGAAGTCGCTTCGCAAATGTTTATTCCTACCTGTAAAGGCGTCAAAACAACCTCGTTATAGAGAACGTACGTGCTTTTCAATGGTCAAAAAAGGATAAAGCCTTTAGAATTCGGTCCAGACATTGTTAATAAACCTCAGGTTCTCTGCGCAACTAATATTTTTATTACGAAGTTTATTTTACTTTGAAAGTTCTTTGTAAGACGTTCCATGGCTCGTGGGAAGAATGCACAATGGGCCGTCATTAGAGACATTAATTACCGATTACACAGCATTGTGAAGCGAAATGACATCTAAATTAACTGTTTTTGATCCCAAATTGCTGGTGCGGTGTAAACTTTCTTGAGTTTAAGATACAATTACCGCACATAAGAAATTTACATATTAAGTAAGTTAAGTAAGTAATCGTACTGCCTATTATTAATATTACCTACGCATGCGAAAGTTTTATGTAAGATGGCAACAGAACAGATTTGGATGAAACTGGGCGCACAGGTAGATTATTATACCTTTTAATATAATATTACAGGATTCACTCCCTCAGAAGTTGAATTGAGGGTTCAAAGTCTAGAAGTAGGTAGGTACTAAGAGAGGCGGGGCAAGAGGGAGGTTGCACAATTTCACGGCTTCTACACAGACGAAGTTGTGATCCAAAGTTAGTAAAACATTCAAGGAACATTACTAAGTAAATACAGTCGCAAACCGGGATTTTTAAGCCACTTAACTACATTTCTAACTTTGCCGTGTTATGCAAATTGGCACAGCAAATGTCAATTGTCATGATAACATCGGTCATTTATTACACGGCTAGGTGGCAACACTCCCTGTTCGCGACTGTACCTAAATGAAATGTCATCATTTTAAATTTGCTCTACAGTTTATAACGAAGCATTCTCGAGTAAGTGCTCTAAAATAGCTTAAACTGTGAAAGCTTTTTACAGTAAGCAGTGTTGAATTTGCTATGACTATAGATACTGTCAAGAGTGTCAAGATGGTTTCAATCATCTTCTTTTACAAAATAGATACATATATAATGTAAATAAATCTCAATACACAAATTGACTTCAGTTCAAACCAAGCTTGAGCCTACTACTAGATGATGAAGCTGTTATATACTAGACAAAGTCATTACACTTTCTCTCGTCTTAGTTTTAGATATTCCTGGTCTTTCTGCCTCATCAACTACATAATATTAATTAGAATACTTAGTCATAATTGGTTTTACGTATAAACTGTTATGTCATAGTCGGTCGAGTCACTTACTCGTAATTTGATTTGGCCGAATTTAATTTGTCTGAATGGGTACAGTCTGAAACTCTGAACCTAACCTATCCGACTTTTTAGTATAGGTACTAATATATTTTCGGACAAAATTGAATTCGACATACTGCGCATTATGCCAGATTATGCCAGATCTGTTATGTGAAAAGCGTTCGTTTCGGAGAAAACAAATTATGCCAAATAGAGGGAACCCCATGACACACTCAGTCCATATAACCCATCTTTATGTCTTGTGTTAATTTGAAAAGTTCGACGAAATCCAAAAGCCGTCTACTAAATTCGCACTCTCTCAACGTCTGGCCTGTTTTCAGAACAGTGAAAATACAAAGGAATCTTACACTTACGCAATTTACAACGCAAATGTAATTCCGACCAAGTGCAATAACGTTACAGACATACCAATGTGTTCTGAGAGCAAACATTGCTTTACGTAACACAATAAAGTTATTTAATACTTGCATCATTTTGCTTTACCAATAAGACGAGATTATCGGTAAGCCGATAGTTTTTAATCATGTTTATGTATACCGCAGCGACCGCAAACAAAAAGTTTCATCCTTTACAAACGCTTGAACCGCAGTTCAATTTAACTGGTTTGTTGACTTTATTTACTTAGTCAATAATAATATCAACAGGGAAGTAACATTAGAAAATAACTTACTGTGCACGAACTGTGCACATTCTAGAACCTTTTTCGTTAGGTAAAGTAGGGATTAAATTACATTGCTTTCTTGAAATAAGGTGTGTTCAGATTGTTACTCAACTAAACGACATTGTGTATATCAACATTTTAGGCAATAATGTAAATAAATTACTGATTTGATAAAAATTATCTGACATATTTATCCTTGCCGGCTGATAATTTATTGGTATGTGAAATTATCGACTTCTTGTCTTGGTTGAAAAAATATGTATTGTCATCGACATCATTTGTAACAATCGAAGTTGTAGACGTTTTAGTTTACCTATGTACCCTTTCTAACAAGGGCAAGTGTTAAACTGACAGATAAGGACAAACAAACAATAATTTAGCTAAACTGTGTTTGACGTGCGTTTATGAATAACGTCATAAAGGTGTAATGTTGCTCTAAAATTCTTTAATTAATGCTCCTCTAATATTTGTATATAACAACAGTAAAATAACAGGCGCAGAAAATAAAAATAAGTGAACTATCTTATTTTCTGCTCCTGTTTACTTTTAAATTAATTAAGTCTTGCACGTTATGTTAAAATATAAATATAAATATTTTAGGGACAATCTCACACAGATATATAAATACTTATACAGAAATAAATACATACATATATATTTATATCTGTATAAGTAAGAAACGTCCATAACTCTGGATCAAATATTCGTGATAAACACACAAATGACTGCCCTTACCAGGATTCGAACCCGGGACCTCCAGCTTCGTAGGCAGAGTCACTACCAATTAGGCTAGGGTGGCCGTTACCCACTAGGACTACTTACTTTGTTACTTTTCTGTCCTATTCTTTAAACAGTAATTACTATTCTTTCATCTATATTCTAGAAACTCAATGAGCTTTCATAGTTCGATTGCTAAATTCTTATGGTCACCACCTTGCCACCGATTATCAGCTACAGACCAGGCTGGGACCATAACCTGCATCGTCACAGAAATTGCAATGTTACCGTTGTTTGCTTAACAAAACAGATTGAGTAATTACCTAATAAGCTTAGGAATCTTAATTGGGTTACCATGTTTACGGACACGATACGACGCCGATCCTAATAGGTTTAACGAAGCGGATTTCAGCTTTAATTAAACTTACAACGTACGAAAGGTCGACATTATTTTTGCACGGAGTTTTTTCCATGTCAGCGTTATTATTTTCGTGTAGAAGTCTAGATTGAGAAATATGTTGAAGACCTCGTAAGATCAAGCAAAGTGGCGTTTTCTTGTGTCGAAGGCCAAAACTCAGCCCAAACAGGTAGCTGCTTCAGTATCTATTTCACCAAACTGACATCAGAGACATAGTATGGCGAGCTATTTAATATCCTAGGTTTAGAACTTTCATGAAAGAGATGCCACCATACCATAACCTCCCGTTTCATGTCCGCCATCTAGAGCCGTTTTATATGGTTTTTCATACAAAATCAACGGAAGCGCTTTAATGCTTTAGAAATGTGGAGCTGGAGAAGGATGTTAACAATTTTGAGTCCATGAAACGCCGCACTAATATTAATAATAATATTTCCATTCTGCAGGAGATCAAAGTCAAACAGATAGCCTCGGCGATCGTTCACTCTCGAACTGAGTTACGTAGGCCACGTTATGCATATTGAGGATGATGCCATGGAGAGACCTGTTGTCCAGGATAGAGTAAATGACTCAAGATCTAAGGGATACTCCCCATTGCGATGGACTCCAGAACATACGACCAAGACGAAGATACGAAATCAGGTTTGTAATCATGCCCTGCCGCTACCATTATAGTGCAGCACGCTTACTTCGAACATCATAAATTGGCATTGACGGGAAAACCTCTTTGTCACTCCAATATGCAAGTATGACAGAGATGGAGGTACAAATTCGCAATTGTTCGATTTTCGATTGTCGCTATAGGTCCTGCAGTCCTAATGCGACAATTTTCATACACGTTCAGATGGCACCACTCTCTTCGCCTCTCTGTTGAATTACAGTTGTCTGGGAATAAGTATTAGCAACCTGAGATGTTCTCATTGCGTTAAAGCGGAAAGTGTCTTAAAACCGGACGGACACCTAACGCCGGACAGTGGAATCTGATCCAGTCGGGGAAAAAATAAAACCAAGACAGACCAAGACAAATTAATCCACTTGCAGGTAAACTTTTGTAAGCATACCCTGTCATACATTTGTAGTACACAAGGTTGCTTAGAGTTATATTCAAGAAATATGATGAGCACATCAGCATCCTCTAAATTTTTCGAGGGTGAAATGGTGGCAGATTTGCCAAAAAATTCGGAAGTTAGTAACACGGGATGCAGAAGCTGCCTTCACGGGCCCATTATAAAACCGCCCGTTACGATCAACGATGCAACCAATTTGTCGTATCATGTGTGTCTAATGTCTATAAACCACGAGTTCTCGTAGCAAACCCCTCATAGAAAGCGTGTACGATCCGATCGGCAATTAAAGGCACACGTACGAGATGTTCTTGCTCCATTGTTCCATCGGTAGCTTTAATTACCGGCGAAAGTGTAATGAGACTGTGAAAGCGATGCATTGTTAGGGTTTTTAGTATCGACAGATGGGGCGGTCGACCCCTTATCTAATAGATTTGTACTAATTTTGTATTAAGAAGTAATGTCAGCTAATGATACCGCAACGCAAGAAGTGCAGCCATGTCACGGTATACGTCGCTTGGTGCCCACGGACATACAAAGGATATACTAAGGCCCACTTGTACCACCCAGGGTTAGCCGCTAAACCGGAGTTAAGCTATTAAATGCCATACAAAAAAAAAACGCTTAACTCCTGGTTATATGGCTAACCCCGGGTGGTACAAGTGGCCCTTAGTATATCCTTTGTATGTCCGTGGGCACCAAGCGACGTATACCGTGACATGGCTGCACTTCTTGCGTTGCGGTATCATTAGCTGACATTACTTCTTAATACAAAATTAGTACAAATCTATTAGATAAGGGGTTATATTGATAGCCAAAAGGGAAGTCCAGCAACTCATTGGGTAGACCACTGTGAGCATGTATGACCACTGTGTACATTCAGAGTTGTGAATTCGAGGCTCGGCTGAAGTAGTGGATTTTTTCAGTTTTCACGGCATAGATTAGATCTAATTTGTCTGAGTTTCTGAACGTTGCATTCTAAAAACGTCCTCAAACTTACTTTTGTTTCCTAAGAAGTATTGTGCTAGAAGTTTTATTTAACAAGATAAAATTAATGACGTACCTATACGAGTATTGCACAAAAGATAACTGCAGAAATGCGGACTGCTACTGCAATGCGTTGGATTTGGCAGAGCTCTGATAGCGTTTAACGTCATATTTGATATAGTAAAACGGCTACAAATTATCTTTAATAAATGTGTTTACTTTGTAGGCACTTGTTTTATTCTCTCGTTTTAATATATTCTTTTACTGCTATGACAAAGGAGGTTTCAATCAATCATTCTTTATTTTACGTAGGTACGAGATCTTTGTGTGCTTCCAATATTTGTCACCCGCTTCACTCTGTTCACAATAGCTCTGGCAACGATACCGAAATATTGGCACACGAAAAAATATCATACATGGTAAAAAATACCCTGTTTTAGTAGTAGGTATACAATTAAGATATAATGGAAATTTCTTTATTCATCTATTTATATTACTCTAGTGGTCTGGAATTTATAACAGGTACGACTATCTCGAAGGACAACCGGTATAACCATTATCTTCAACTAATCCCAAGATTTGACGTAGGCGCTAGTTTTACGAAAGCGACTACCATCTGACCTTCCAACCCAGAGGGTAAACTAGGCCTTATTGGGATTAGTCCGGTTTCCTCACGATGTTTTCCTTCGCCGAAAAGCGATATGTAAATATCAAATGATACTTCGTACATAAGTTCCGAAAAACTCATTGGGTACGAGCCGGCAGGATTCGAACCCGAGACCTTCGGATTGAAAGTCCCGCGTCATACCGCTGGTCCAGACCAACGCTCTCAACGGTTATAACCATTATAATAAGCAAAAATTACATTCCAATTAAGCATCGTTTTTTATACTAATTAATAAAAAGAATATACCAATGACATTCAAGGCACAGCTTTCTAATTAAGAAGACCGTCTCCCTTTCCCACAATTATAAGTCGTTTTGTACATCTCTTGTGTTGTACCGTTAATTTTATCTGATCCACGAATTTACATTACCTTACGATCCCTGTTTTAAAGTAAATCTGTACACGAACGTCATAAAATAAGTCTCTTTTTAAAGCTGTTATAATTCCCAGCATCCGCTCTACGTTGCAACTGCATTGTACCTTCTCAGTTTTCTCTTCTCACAAAAAATTACATCGAAATCCTTTCAGCCGTTTTTGCGTGAAAAAGGAACATACAAACTTTATCATAAAAAAAGAATAAGAAGAAAAAATAATAAAAAAAATAAGTAAAAAAGGAAAATATAAAATAGAAACCTGTGCAAATAAACATAAACTAATAATAAATGAAGTTCTTACGCTATAAAAGCTAGTAATAGACACTAGAAAAAGTTATTAGCTTGTAATTATACAAACGAGGATAGCTAGTATAGATTCGCAAATCACGCTGTATCACCGAAACTTTCTCAGACAGAACATACGCTTTCTTCTTCGATATTTTCTATTAATTTCACCCAGTTGTATAACCGATGTCCATTCATCTCGGTACACATTGAGTACTGTTTTGTACAAAGTATCTGAGCGGAAGTATTCCAAATGATCTTGATACACTTTGACGACCGGTTAGCGTAGTTGGTAGTGACCCTGCCTGCTATGCCGAACCCAGGACGTTCGAATCCCGGTAAGGGCATTTATTTGTGTGATGAACACAGATATTTGTTCCTGAGTCATGGATGTTTTCTATGTATTTAAGTATATTATGTATATCGTTGCCTGAGTACCCGTAACACAAGCCTTCTTGAGCTTACTGCGGGACTTTGTCAATTTGTGTATGAATGTCCTGTAAAAAAAAACATCGTAGCAACATAATTTTGAACGCTTTTCCCGCTTAGCGACTTCTATTGCTGATTGTACATGTTACCTCTATCAGCATACAGTCGAGTTCATTAATATGTGTATCTACACTTTTTCAAAGGATTAAGGGGAAGAAATATACAGATATTAATGAACTCGACTGTACAAGGATCTCGGATTTCGCATGGTCATATATCATATGACAGGGATTGTTGAGCCCGTTTTCGTAATTAAGCCGTGTAATAAATGACCGATGTTATCAATAGATGACAGTTGACATTTGCAGGATTTGTGTTACATGACAAAGTTAGAAATATATATAGTTACGTGGCTGAACAATCCGGGTTCGCGACTATACCTTGAGGGTTATTTTTATAACACGTCGGTGATAAACCAGCATACGGCCCGCGAGGAGAGCGGTCACCGTAGCCTATGGCCGCCTGCAACTTCAGGGGTGTCACATGCGCGTTGCTGACCCATTAAAAACTTGTATACTCCTTTTTTGAAGAACCATACTGTAGTCATTCAGGAAGAGCTCGGAGGAGGAGGGAGCTCATTCCACAGACGAGACCGACGGAAATATAGATGTCTCAAAAATTGCCTCGATTTCAAACTAATTGCAAAGCATAGACATGACAAGGTTTATAATAATGCCAAGACCGAACAGTATGCCCTTTTGTAACATATTCTGCCTACCTCTCTGTTGATACCAAAAAGTTCGAGAGGAATTAGGATGTGTCTCCACCATATAGGCTATACGGCTATAAGCCATGCAACAAATGATAACCCGATTAGCTTACGTAGGTTATTTGTAGTATGCTGTCAGCTATTTTGGAACTTGTTTTTAATTTAGTCGCATGGGCATGTTTGTGTTTCAACTTCAATTTCATACATTATGGACTCGCTTTGAGGACTCGAGCATTGAGAATTGCTCGCCCGTGACTAGGGTTTTCACTCGTGCCACCTGTCTTAGATCGTAGTAAAAGAAAAAAGATGGATGACATATCATTTGTCGCACGACGACGAATCACGAAGATAAGCAATGTTTTTGTACTTACGCGATTTGAGTGTATGAAAGTCAAACCTACTGAGCCGATGCTGATGACCGAGATGTCAGTAGTTGCATTTTTATGATCTGTGTTAGTATGATCATTAAATAGTCTAAATGGACGCTGCTATCGATATGAATGCAACTTTTTACGACTTTTACGACTCAATTTTGCAACACCGCATGATAGGCTGTGAAAAATTGGACACTAACTCTCGCTATCTCATAATAGCAAGCATTTTATGCATTGACTAAATTTTTAAACGACTTTCGAAAAGGAGGTCTATACTTTAGTTCCTATATACAAACAGCGTAGCTCTCGCTCACACACCGCACCGGCATCCGGAATCAATGTGATAGCCGCGTTTTACAACTTACCATTTGATCATTATTATGATCATTAACCGCGTTCATGGGCGTTTTTATTTTTGTTGTAGAAAAATGATTTATTGCTAAATTGGAATTTTTTTTATTTGTCTCTTATTCAGAATCGTGAGCTCTTTACAATCCTAGTGGGAGAAAAAAAGTGTAAGATTTGTTTTCCATTTCGGCACCATTATTTCATTAGTATGGCGGTAGTGCAATGGAAAGTTTGAAAAATGTATGGAAATTATAGGACACTTTTTCTCCTACTTTTCAAAATTGTTTTCTACTGCAAAAAATAAAAATGCCCTCATAATAATAGAAACTCTATCCTATACTACACAACATTTTCCTTACAAGACCACAAGTAATATAGCAGTACTGAAACTAAAGCATAGACATAGACAACAATAAAGCCTGCACTAAGCGCCGGCGCAGGTTCAACGACCCCCGGCTAAGGCACGGATTTCTTAAAGCAGCCCGCTTATTAGGTATTCTATATATCGTGTGTACGGCGTGGGTGTGTTGTAACCACTCCATTTAAGGATGGACATTGCTTTTATGTACCAGAGATGCTCGTTTGTTTTTTTTTATAGCGCAAGGGTTCAGTTACTTGTGGAATTATGTTTGAAAATTGCAGGAACTTCCGAGTTGATAATTTCACTTTTTTTTTGGTTACGAACTTGATTGCAATTTCCCACTTTTTTTCTGAAATCGACGGCATTTTTTAATATACTTAGAATTATAAGCGTTCTTCTAACTACGAATGGAAACCCACAACAAACGAAAAGCAGTCCTTTTTCATAAAAACTTAACAGGCCTGTAGTATAGGACACTTTTTCTCCTACTTTTCAAAATTGTTTTCTACTGCAAAAAATAAAAATGCCCTCATAATAATAGAAACTCTATCCTATACTACACAACATTTTCCTTACAAGACCACAAGTAATATAGCAGTACTGAAACTAAAGCATAGACATAGACAACAATAAAGCCTGCACTAAGCGCCGGCGCAGGTTCAACGACCCCCGGCTAAGGCACGGATTTCTTAAAGCAGCCCGCTTATTAGGTATTCTATATATCGTGTGTACGGCGTGGGTGTGTTGTAACCACTCCATTTAAGGATGGACATTGCTTTTATGTACCAGAGATGCTCGTTTGTTTTTTTTTATAGCGCAAGGGTTCAGTTACTTGTGGAATTATGTTTGAAAATTGCAGGAACTTCCGAGTTGATAATTTCACTTTTTTTTTGGTTACGAACTTGATTGCAATTTCCCACTTTTTTTCTGAAATCGACGGCATTTTTTAATATACTTAGAATTATAAGCGTTCTTCTAACTACGAATGGAAACCCACAACAAACGAAAAGCAGTCCTTTTTCATAAAAACTTAACAGGCCTGTAGTACTCGTAGTTAGATAATTTATGATTTATCTTTTCCTATCACACGAAAATGACAAATTGACAGATAAGGAATTAAGGGCAAACTGATTTAGTTTATGTGCTTGAATATAATTTAACCTCAATTTGACGAGCAATTTCGGCAAGTTCAACAAAATTTAACGAATCCCAAACCGCCACTGCGAAGTGTGAGCGACACAGCAATATATACTTATGCGTTTTTAAAGGAACCAACTGGTCTGTTGTCGATAAGGAGCTAATACTATAAAGATTTGTTTAGAAATGAACCTTATCAACGAGCGGCAAAGTAACTTTACTAAAAACAAGCACATAAAATGATGACCCCCTCGCACATCGGAAACCCTCTAAAACAATTCGACGCTCCTTCAACGCTTCCCAATACAAATCCTCAGTCCCCCCGTTCCCTAATGTCCGGCCGTTGACCCCCAGGACCAACACCTTGTAACAGCTTATTGCTCTCTTATATAGAATAGTCGTATGAATATTCATTCCTTGACTAATTCGAATTACACGATTCCGATTTGAATTTTCTTTGCATTCCATTCAAATTTATTTCAGTAGTTGGTTGGTTGAATCCAATATTTTTGAATTGAATACAATATCCAGTAGTGCTGTAAACTCATATTTATGGAAGCTAATCATTTCCCGAAACGAGTTAGCGAGAATGCATAGTAGGTAGATAGGTAGGCATTGAGGTTCAGATTTTCTGAAATGATTGTAACAATGTTTCAATGGTCCTTTTCGGAGTAGTTATGTAAAAAGAGCTCGAGACAAGAGTCGAAAAATTTGAGAGCTTCGTGAAACTCTAGTTCCAAATCCATTCTCACAGAACTTGAGTCTCTAACTACTCTTTAAATATATTTTAACTATCGCAGAAATAAACAAGATCTCGAATTTGTCTGGATAGATTAGGCTATTACGAACCACACGATTAGAAATAGGACACTCTGCGAGTCATCCAATCAAATAGATCTAAAATCAGTAGGTATTTATAAAGAGTTAGTGGATTTCAAGCGTAAAAATTAAAAGCGTTTTAGTTTGTTAATAAGTTAATCGAATTAAAAAACGTAATTGGATTGGATTGTAAAGGATAAGTTGAAACGCCATACTGAATACTTATTGGAATAATAAAAGAACATCGTCTAGCTAGACGTTGAAACTTACCGCAGCGGATACTTAATCTTGCAAATACTTTCTTTAAGAAAATGCAATACCTGTAATACCAACATACATATCTTACATAAAAGAAAGAGGTTATGTTATTTAAGAGTTATGCTGGTATATAATTCTATAACCCATTTAACTAGCGTCTATTACAATATTCGTTTGACAATACAGCTTACGTAACTTCGGTGACAATAAATATTATGATAGCATCGGGCTTGTCTGGTGATAGAGATGGAATGGAATAATAGCCTTAGGAATGTTGTAATAAAACATCACTACCTATTATAGTTTATTCCTTTGCATCGTTTAAATCAAATGTGCAAATGCCTCATGGAAATCTTGTGTCAAATATGAACATTTTGCAAAGGTAGTTATAATAATAGTTGTAACAAATTGTAGATAACTATTTATTTGTACCCACGAATGAGTTAACCTGATAAATTCTTTTACCAAAGAAAATTCTTAAGTTATATTTCAGAAAACACCAAAATCACCAAGCTCTACTCCTCGTGGATTCCATCGTCGAATTAAAACCGACTGACCATCTCGGATTAATCTCCATTTTTAACAAGAATTACACCAAAATCATTTCTTAATTGGTAGGATGATCGCATTACAAACATACAGTCCGATTGAGAATCTCCTCCTTTCTTGTAAGAAACAAATGAAAATCTTCAACCAGTACACACAGTAAGTACTACAGCTTACCTCTATGTAACACGTACTTGGAGCCCGTCCATCGGAATCCAGAGGATCTATAAATACAGAAAGCACAGTTCCAGGTAACTAGACCAGCATTTTATGTTACAAACTAGTTGTTAGCTTCTATTTTGCGCCGTTGTGGTATTTTTAGCTCAGGTTACTGGGCAATCTAGCTTCTAAGTGCGATAGGTTTGCGGACCGATCTAAAATTACTTCAAGAGGTTTTGCTGTTCTATTGAAGATGAGATGAGTGGGAATAGGAAAGTGAATGAACAAGCAATTAAAATTTTGCGAATTTTGTATTGCTGTATTTCAAAGAATTCAAATGTCTGGGAAAATTATTCTTGCAAAATTTGCGGTCCAACGATACATTTAAAAACAAAAGATAACCCTCTCGAAATAACGGCAAGCATACATTAAACGGATAATACAAACCGTAAATCAGGACGTAAGTGCACTAATCCAGTATACATCTCAAGCTGCATTCATCATTATTAATATTGAAATAGATGTCCAGAAGTAATATTTTTTTCTTTTTAAAGTGTAATTAAAACGTTCTTTATGTATTATTGAAAGAGGAAGTCATCCTCAATACTTCTGAAGAATTCAAAAATTACTATAAACCCGTTGTCCTTATCTTAACGGTTACCTGCTACTCGTATCTTTTCCAGATCGTCGGTCTCTGATGTTGGTTACGGATGTTGCTGTTGCAGGGGTAAATGACGTGGTTCCCAAGTAACAGCACGGCGACCTCTTACTGCAACACGTAATACACGTAAGAGCAAGCGGCATAAGCGCAGGTCGGCGGGCGACATTCCGACGACGAAAAGCGAGAGTCCCGCGTTCAAGGTCTAGATGAGGAGCAATCTACCATAGTATCATTAACGAATGCAACTCTATTCATGCTAGAAAGCCTATTAGCATTATCAAAATATTTTCGCACAAGCCATCCCTGTCTAATAGATCTAGAGAACTATAGTTCTCTCATCTGTAGCTGGCTTCGTTTATTTTGTATCGAACAAACCAAATGGCTGCGAAATAGTTCTAATCCTGATTAAGCTACGAGTATCATCCATAGTTAGTTTTTTTATAAATGTCAGCAGAAATATAGCTAGCAGTTTTTTCTCCACATATTTTAATATGATGGCCAGTATCATATTAAAATGTGTGAAGAAAAAATTGCCTGATATTTTATGATCCAAAAATGGACGAGTCGTTCGACATTAGGTCGCACAGTGACATAATTATTCATATAAATTATGTACATACCGCTTCGGGCTTAATAAGACAAAATTAACTTAACGGAGGTATGCGACAGAGAAAAACGAGTCACATGTTTAAGCCTTGGTGATGGCTGCGTTATTAATGTCCAATACAATGTTGTGCAGCTAAAATAGTAATTATACGCACGAGACAACGTGCATAGAATGGAGATATTTGCAAAGAAAATTTGAGAATATGCTGGTATTATGCACGACCACTAACATACACAATATGGCATGACAATGACTCGTAAAGTGTGAAACAGCTAGTTTTTATCCAGACTCCATCAAGAATACAGAGACTTGTTAAGAATTAACAGTTTGCTATGAATAATAATGAAACTACAGTTTTCAACACCTTGCCATACAGCTCCGCCCAATTGTGATGATATCCGTGTCCAATTGTTTAGTCTCGCATCGTTTCCAAGCGAGTTTGTCTTTCGTGCCAGACGCAATAAATGTGCGAATTTAATTATCGTCATCAAAATTTAAAATTGCAACATTTCTACTGAAGCCTGTCGTTTCGTAAACGATAATGCTTTTATCTTTAGCTTCGCAGAATGGAGAAAATATACGCCATCGTCTTCTTTTTTATCGTTCTCCTATTGAAAAATATCGATTTTACTCGTCGATAAATATAAGAAACAGAGCCGGGCCTAATATACCTCCTTGAGCGATGCCAATTTTAATTGTATGCTCATGATTTCAATTTCGACACTATGACCTCCTTCTTTATATAACTTAACGCATGATGCGCAAACAGTACATGTTTTATTATCTGGGCCCATTTACAGTGCAATGTTATCAAAAATCTCAAAACTATAATGACGCATTCAATTAACCAACGTTCGTAATTTGAATGTGAGTTACGCAACAGTTCACAACAACGGTTTTGAATGAGCTGTTTGACCAAACACATAACACAAGAATTGAGTCAACGTGAAATTCTTTCACACGTGTCTTCCGTATGAATTGATGCACGAATTCTCGCGGCCCGGGTCATGTAATCTAATGAATGCATGCTTAACTTAAGAATCTGTGTTGAAATGGAGGCGGGTAATGAGAACGGATACATAATAGTCTTTCGTAGTTTCGCACTAGGTTTTGGATCTCGAAACACTGATCGGCGAACATGTGGCCTGGTTTCAACTAGGTAGGAACTAGGAAGCACACAGCGAACTGGCAAGGGATGGACAAAAGTGGCAACGAGGCTTGCTCAATGGAAATGACATATGTTTAGCAGTTGACTAGAATGGGTGTTGACAACGATAATTTTTCAATTGCAGTACTTACACTATCGCCGTCGTCGTGACCAGTGATAAAATTGCTACAAAGTTTACGGTCACTGGCTATGACATATAACTGTTTGTTATTTTATTTCTTATTTTTATAGTTATAGGCAGCGGTAATTTAGTAGGTAGAGTGAAGCAAGCAGGTGGCTGACAATAACTGAATGAGAATAAAAATTGCATATCTGGCGATTTCAGGCTACAAGTTGTTGATAAGGTTCATCTCCATGTGATTATTTACGATAGTAGCGCCTCATCGATATTCGACATTGTACTTTTACCCTGGAAACGTCACATATGTCTAGCAGTTTACTAGACATATGAGATGAATACCTGAAGACCAAAGACCACGAATGAAATGCCGCCTCTCTTTCGCACTTGTGATTGCGTACGTATGTGCTACAGAGAATGAATACTTCGTTGGGTGTTCGCGGTAGGCCTTCTGACATAGGCGGTAGCCATGATGATTATTCCTAACTCTTGTTCACATCGCAATCTTACCATTGAAACTAATGAGAGATGATATAATTTAACCTATCGTGAGTCATACTGACATTAAATTGCAACGGTTCAAACTAGGGCTTCCAATACCGGTATTTTTTGTATGGGCAATACCGGGATCCCGGGATCGCCCATACAAAAAAATACCGGTATTGGAAGCCCTAGTTCAAACTCACGTATTTTTATCACAATAGGCGTGACATGTTTCCGGGTGATGCCCGAGCCGCGAAGGTGACATCACCCCTCTGTCTTGTCCGACGATGACTGCCCGATGCATTCGAAACATGTCACGCCTATTGTGATAAAAATACGTGAGTTTTAACCGTTGCAATTTAATGTAATGAGAAATGGTCAACTTAGAATGTCAACCAACTTAAAAATATTAAAAAACTGAAAAACCTCGGCAACAAAGTAACTTTAAAAACGAAATCTTACTAAAACCGGAAACATGCATGCTTTTGTTGTGAACCGAAACGAATAATCTTCGATTCCGACTACAATGCTCTCCCTCCGACGTAACTCTTGATTATTCCGTGATAAACATCTCAGAATGGGTTACATACAATTACTTTCGGCCTGTTCTGCTTTATGAGTGTTAGATGCATGGATTTCTGACGCAACCACCATGGGAATGGTCCGAAAACACTTTCCAACATGTTACACCTTTTCCCTTAAGGGCTACCCATTAAAGATCGCATTCAATCAACTTGCATAACTAATATTTATGAATATTATAAGTATAATCGCTACATATATAATCGTTTGCTATAGAGAAATGTATTGACTCTGTTTTAAACGAATTGTAATGCTTGCACTTCACTGCAAGTTTGATATTCGCGTTGCGTGTTCGCCGTGTTTGCCAAATATTCGTATTGGAGTCCGAACACCTGTTGACTGGTCGCCTGTGCTCTCGACTTCATCGACTGACGCCAAAGTTATCCTTTTTAATGCAACAATCCTCAAACTCTTTGACAAGCATGCACCCGTTCACACAGTCCGTGTAAGACGACCACCTGCACCTTGGATGACGGAAGGTGTTCGTATGGCAATGAGAAGAAGGAACCGCTATTTTAGACTTTTTAAGCGTGATCGTACTGACGAGAACTGGAATCTTTTCAAAACAGCCCGTAACCGGTGCAATCAGATGGTGCGTGCAGCGAAGCGGCGGTACATTCACAATAATGTGTCATCTTCTTCTATGGCCGATGTCTGGAAATTCCTGAAGTCACTAGGCCTAGGTAAACCTACGATTGGTTTCAATGGCACTTCTTTTTCTCTTAATGACCTAAACAGACATTTTTCTTCCGCTCTCTCTGTTAATAGTAATATTAAGTCATTCACTATCAGTGACATTTCCGCTCTTCCTTCTCCTGTCTCTGACAGCTTCTCATTCACCCCCGTCTCTGTTTCGGATGTTAAAACCATCATAAAAGCCATTAAATCAAAGGCTGTGGGTTGCGATGATGTCAGTCGTCACATGATAGTATCAGTCCTTGACTGTGTGCTTCCAGTGATAGCTGATATCGTCAATTCCTCTTTGGTCAATGGCGAATTTCCCTTACTATGGCGTAAAGCATTTGTTATTCCACTGCCCAAAGTAACCAATCCCACAGCTATGAGCAACTTTAGGCCAATTTCGATTCTCCCTTTTCTGTCCAAGATTGCTGAAGCGGTGGTACATAAAC
This sequence comes from Lathronympha strigana, assembly GCA_949128165.1. Taxonomy (NCBI): domain Eukaryota; kingdom Metazoa; phylum Arthropoda; class Insecta; order Lepidoptera; family Tortricidae; genus Lathronympha; species Lathronympha strigana. The sequence continues at coordinate 3,066,733 of OX421907.1, read as the reverse complement.
AACTTTCTCGTTACATTTACTCGCATAATCTGTTAAGCCCCTTCCAGTCTGGATTTAGATCCGGCCACAGCACATGCACGGCACTTCTCAAGGTGACTGAAGATATTCGCCGTGGCATGGAGGATCAAATGGTCACAGCGCTTGTATTAATCGACTTCTCCAACGCCTTTAACACTGTCGACCATGACATCCTCCTTGCTCTTCTTAAACACTTGAATGTATCTCATTCAGCCCTTGACTGGTTCTCTGCTTATCTGGGGGGTCGCCAGCAAGCAGTCCGTGTTGACCGGTCCTTTTCTGACTGGTGTGATCTTGCGACTGGCGTCCCTCAGGGTGGTATTCTGTCTCCTCTCTTGTTTTCAACTTTTATTAACTTCATTACGCCTGATCTTTGCTGTTCGTACCATCTGTATGCTGACGATCTGCAACTCTACGCCCAATCTTCAGTTACTGACTTTGCGGCTGCCATTCACAAGCTTAATAAGGATCTTTTACATATCCAGCAATGGTCTCAGAAGTTTGGCCTATTTGTGAATCCTTCGAAGTGCCAGGCTATTGTTTGTGGTGGTAGTAGACAACTCACTAAATTGGACCTCGACTCATTTGCACCTTTAAATTTCAATGGCACGTCCATCCCTTTTAGTCAAAGTGTAAAGGATCTTGGCGTGTACTTGGACAGCACTTTGAGTTGGAGGGCACAGGTTGCTGAAGTAAGCCGGAAAGTAATGGGCTCCCTCCATTATCTTAATAAGCTCAAACTCTTTTTGCCTATTAGTACGAAGGTGCTACTGGTCAACACCTTAGTTTTGCCCATAATCGATTATGGTGATGTGTGTTATCCGGACTTGAACGAGGAACTTCTGGATAAGCTGGATCGCCTTCTTAACAACTGTATCCGTTTCATCTTCTGTCTTCGGAAATATGATCATGTGTCTTCCTTCCGTTCCCAGCTTGGCTGGCTTCCTATCCGTCAGCGACGTAATATTCGCATGCTTTGTACGCTCTTTTCTATTCTCAATGACCCGCATTCTCCCACATACCTCAAGTCTTTATTTCATTATTACGGCGTGTCTCGTGATCGTCAACTTCGTTCTTCTGGAAATTTGTCCCTTTCCATCCCTGTCCACCACACTGGTTTTATGTCAAACTCCTTCTCTGTTACAGTGGCGCGCCTGTGGAACACCCTTCCCCTTAATGTCAAGGAATCACCTAGCAAATGTGCCTTTAAAAGGTCTGTCCGTGCTCTTATTGCTAGCAGATTGAAAGTTTAGAGTTTATTTTCGATGAATCTCGTATTTATCTATATGTATGTATGTATGTATTTATGTATCTATATATATCTAAATGTATTTATGTTTATATAATGTATTTACTGTATATGTAATTAATATTTATAGATTGACTTGTTCTTACTATTTCGGTTTTGACTATTACTAGCACCGCCCACAAATTTTCTGTTTTGCCTTAAGGTTGACTGGTAGAGAATGCCTTCTGGCATTAAGTCCGCCTTTTGTACGTTAAGGTTTCTTTTGTGCAATAAAGGTTAAATAAATAAAATAAATAAATAAATAAACACCACGAATACGACATCCACACCTGGGTTGCCAACACAAACCTATACTCCACGTAGCGAAAGATTTAATGTCAAAGAGTAACATTATTGACAGATAATGTTTTGAACTGACAGCTGTCATGCGGATCATCAATTTCTGGACGGTGCATTTGCGATGGTTTGCTTGTTCGCATCCTTTGATGCGTGACCAAATGCCAACAAGAGGACGGATCGGCGAGTTTGGCATTTGGGTGTTCGGGTTGTTCGAGCAAATATGCTGCGAATAAGCCCACACATGGCATATTCGGCCAAACACTGCAAATACGTGAATCCCGCAGTGAAGTGCCGCCTTAAGACCTTCTATCGATTCGCGATATATTTTTGGCGGTAATTGGTTTTCGCGTGTTAATCCTATTATCTTACACGTGAATACGGATTTGGCTTCTTAAACAGTTACCTAAGGTCACCCGGGGTAATTGCCACAATGGGATTATTGCATCTATTCGAGTTCTTTTTTAAACAACGTTAGTCACTACAGTCTCCGTCATCTAAAGATGGAGGCCTGAACGCAACACGTAACATAGAGGGCGTTTTGGCGAATCGTATTGTAATGATCGACCATTATGAAATTTAGTGCCTCGCTAGACCTGCAGTGTGCAGGAGGTAACCTAACAAAATCCGCTTAAATCCCTGTTTTTCTTTAGTTGTTTGATAATAATTAGTAATCAATGTTATTAACATTAGCTTACTGAAACGTACATAACATTATTTGGGTTATATTATAGCCCTTTAGTTTTGGAAAACATCAATGACAATTTCTAGGAGGTTATTTTTTTAACTTGGCAAAATGCGTCTGTGACTTTGAGGTAATTGCGTCTGTGCAACGCATTTGTCCCAATTTCAGTGATCATCAACCTTTGCACCGGAACGTATTTTTTACAGTAGGTATATATTACATTATGTACTATGTATATGATATATTATTATTTTAACCACCCTCTTTTCGTATCACTCTAGAATACAATATTTGACTATTGGAACTTATATTTAAAGGATTTAGAAAGCTCCAAACATTTTTCTGATATTAAAAATATAAACTGAATATTGTTATTCTTCATTTAGGTAAAACATAAATAATTTTATTTTGTGGATAAATTAATCAGTGGTAAAAATGAAAATAAAAACCCTCATAGCAAATTTTTATCTTAACGACAAAAAGGTTTCCAACTACTGGAAATCAGGATTGTATAAATGCGTCTACAGATGAAGGACGCAATCGTGATAAACAAAAATAAATGCCTAATTTCTAAGGAGCATACGAGAGATATGGTGGAGAAATTCGGGGCCACGGGTGTGGTCTCGGTAGCTCAGTTGGCGTAGGCGTGTATCCCAGAGTCGCGAGTTCGAGTCCCGCTCGAGGTGATTACTTTTTCCACTTTCCCTCCCTTTCTAAGAAACTTGGTTTCGTTTGCATACGTTTTTGCTTAAAAATAATAATTTACAAATAAATGCCTTGACTAGGATTCGAACCCGGGACCGCTTCGTAGGCAGGATCACTACCAACTAGGCTAAGAGGGCGTTTATATATTTAGACGACCGGTTGGCGTAGTAGGCAGTGACCCTGCCTGCTAAGCCGATGTTTTGGGTTCGAATCCCGGTAAGGGCATTTATTTGTGTGATAAACACAGATATTTGTTCCTGAGTCATGGATGTTTTCTCTAACTACCCGTATTACAAGCCTTCTTGAGCTTACTGCGGGACTTAGCCAATTTGTGTAGAATGTCCTATAATATTTATTTATTATTTATTTATTAATATCAATGAACTTTTGCTAGTAGGTATGAGTCACAGGCTATCTTTATTCAAACAACGTGTCAAATCTTACCAATCAGACAATCAAGACGCGGGCCACGCGAAACACAAAAAGTGCACAACTATCTCGGTGCACTGCAAATGATACAGTTCACGAAAATGACCATATTACATGCTATTATTATGGCGTATGTAACAATGAAGTTACCGGAGTTATGGCGTTCTGCCGAATTATAACATAAGCAGCAATAAGGTCGTCCATGACCAGGGACTACCTCTTGCAGACTCCGCATTGTGAACGATAGTGTGTTGTAAACAGTCATTGTCAAATTTTGTAATAGCGGTCGGCTTCTATTCTGTGAACATTTTTGCACATACTTTGACGGATTTTAGAGGAAGTTGTAACTCGGCGTAAAGTATCGCCAGGGGACGCCGTATAATAAGACTTCGAGCTATCTTCATCGTGATAACTGCGGAAACAGCGCACGGCCAAGAGAAACAACATGAAATGAAATGAAATGAAATTTGTTTATTTGAAACAACATTACCTAATGTTGTTTCAAATAAATCAATCCAATCTTATAACTAAAAACACACAAAACAATCGAAGGCTTTGTTGTCCCAAAAAGGATGCCACTAAGCATTTGTCGGAGCACCATAGTGCAGCGACGCTGATTTTCAGTTGACCCTACTAAATAAAATGAAATAAAATGATTTTTTTAATTACAAAACAAAATAAAATACAGTAAAACTTAATTCTATCAAACTGTTTTCTTAACAATTAAATAACAGGAATAAAATACCGTTATAAGTTTTTTTTTCTTACAATTTGGTCAGCCACTTATGACTAATATTTAACAAACGAAGCTCGTTTCGGGTTCCTGCGCTGATAACATTTATTTTACTCGCCCAATCCTACAGCATTTGTGCTATAACATTTTTTTTTAATATTTCGGTACGGTACAGGATGTTAAGACTAACGCAATTGCAGTGAGAGGTTGCGCTCTCTTACTGAATTAGTGAGGAAGCTCCAATGTACCGACTCCCGACTGAGCCTACATCCATCATCTAGTACCCAAGTGGTCTATGTGCAAGTCTCATCCGAATTGTAAATCCACGAAAGCGGCCCACAAGTCGCGTGCCCGGAAACGTAGAAAGTGTAAGTTGCCATAAAATTAACGGCCCGTCGCTCTACCATAACAGAAAATGCTAATTGAAATCACCAATTACTACGTAAGTGACTTTCTACGTAAACCCCATATGTTATTGTTAAGGCGCACGCCACAGAGCACTGGCGATTAGCGTGGCAAATGGGCTGGAGCGAAATGGGTGATTTCTTGTCGTCTGTGAGAGACACTTGCTTATTACTTGCTCTCGCAAGTTACCTCTCGCTATTATGTTCTGTATGCTTAATACTGTCTTCTGTTACCGAGATTGTTATTCATTGAAAATAAACACTTTAGAACGGATTAATCGCGTTTATTAACACCATGATCCTACGTTTCAAGCCCTTTACAGCACTCGTTTTCACAGGGTTATTTCAATGTTCTGTATGCCTATCACGAGTTTTGATATCTACTGTAGAAAACTATAGAGACCGACTATCTTAAGTTTTCTGTGAAAGTGTTAAGTAAACGTAGTAATTTCATAGAAGTTTGACGTTTAAAATAACGCTTTAAAGTTTGACAGTCGATTTGCTTGGAACAGATAACTTGGTTTGACTCTAGTCGCTAACGTATACGTCAACGCACTGTCAGTGCATCTTACTCGCACTTACGGGTCGAAGCGAGATGCAACTGAAACGTTTTCTACAGCAACTCATGGTATGATACTATTTAGCTTCAGGGGTCTTACAGTCACGTCTATAAATATCTCTATACTTCGGAACTTATTACAGGGGCAGAAGGATCAAAATTGAATACAGATGCATATATATTTATGAAGCCGTACAAGGAATCGGAATCTTTTCACACAAGAATAACTCGAACGTTTCGGGTTGTAACTATGATAACTAATAAAAAAGCTTCGTACGATCGTATACTTTTCATGCGATAAAATATGCATATTTCAAGCATACGCACAAAAGCCATTCTCCGTACGATTGTATACGTTTCTTGCGGTAGAATATACATATTTGAAGTACAAGCCCAAAAACCGTGAATTCGATAATTTCGGATGGCACGTGTAGTCTTGCATATGGCGGGGAGCGCAGCGCAGGGTGTCCACTTTCTGGAAAGTCAGGGAAAGTCAGGGAAAAGTCAGGGAAGCTCACAGTGGTCATGGAAAGTCATGGAAAGTCAGGGAAATAATTAGGAGGTCAGGGAAAAATACTGCCCTGAGATAAAAATACCAAGAAGTTTTTTAAAATATTTCAAAAATCTGGTCAAGAGCATGTCGAGTAGCAATCATGCTCTGTGTGAAATCTAAAACTCATCAGTTACAACAAATATATTTTACTAAGAACAAATCCTTTTTCTAAGAACGATTATTTCTCAAAAACTCGAAAACGTTTTAACACTTTTAATGTATCAAAGTAATTTAATTATCATTGAACGTACACACGCGTTCAAACGTACATGGGCCATTTATGAAAGAGACCCATTTTCAACTGCCTACTCACACTCACCTCACCCTTACGTGTTAAAGCGAAATAATAAAAGTTATTTTTCTAAATCGGCATAATGAATATAAAAACAGCGACAGATCAGATCTCAACGATCTGAGGTGGCCACTAGAAACTGTTTTCAAGATTTTTTCACAAGGATTTTGTGACATTAGTCAAATAATTTTGGAATGAATAATTGGTAACAAAATGATAATTTATAGCAGAACGAAATTTATAATTCAAGAGACTGACAAGTGCGTGTTCCGTGTCGGACTGTAAAGGGCTCGAAACGAAGGGTCATGGTGTTAATATACGCGGTTAATCCGATCTAAAGTATTTAATTTTCGTTTTACTTAAATGAAAATTATACTGTATATTCTTGATTTATTCACATAGTTTTTAAACTTCCAGAGCCAATATTTCTAGAAATATTTACCTAATTGAAATGAGGCTTAATTTAAGGTTTTATCAAATGACTGATTGATTTATCTAAAAAAAAGTATTTACGTAGATAGATATATAGATAGAAAAACTCTTTATTGCATACCTCTTAATACAAGGAAATCATTATTTATAAAATTTTATGAACGACAAGATGCTTCCTACAATAATGAGGCAGGTGATATTTTTATGAACACTCTAATAAAGACAAGCAAAATAAATCCGTGAAATTGATAACCTCTAAATCTAAATCTTTGTTATCCGCCTATCACGACTCGTTTTCTCAGGAAGAGGCATCAAGTTGAAAATGTTGAATTTTTTTTAAAGTCAACTGTACAACTTGTACGAATATGTATATTGGTCACGCCAACAAAGTGATAAAATAAAAAGGGGTTATAATTTTTTTAGGGTACCTCCCGTACACGTAAAGTGGGGGATGATTCTTTTTTTCGTTTCAACCCTAGAGTGTGAGCACTAGCGATGAAGATGGCGAAAGATTCATGTTGTTTCTTTCGAAACTTTGTATCTTTCCTATTAATTACATGTAACTTTCGAAAAAAAATAAACTGACGTTTGTTTGTCAAATGCAATCATAAACGTATAATACGTATAATACCTGTTTTATACTGTGTATTTTACATGTATATTTCGTAATTAATTGACTCAATAATAAAATAACCCCATGGTCTCGCGAAAGGGTAAAAAATACAAATAATGATAATATTAAGAGACTCTCGCTAGATGACGTCACATAGAGCATAGATTAACGATTCCAATTTGTAAGTATTTCGTCATAATTGATAATTTCAACCTCTTTAGTTAACTGATATCGAGATATAGTCTGAGCGAAATGAAAAGTCACCTGTTTGTATGAGAGCCAATACATTCCGAGTCACTATTCATAATATAATATAATAATGCGAAAAATATAATGTATTTTACACGTAGAAAACTGAAGTTTGCGAAAGATTCAATCGAAGATCCGCAACGAAAGATACTGTATTTTATTGAAAGATACATGTATCTTACATGTAATTTTCATCGCTATGTGTGACACATCATTGAATAGGTATTTGAAAAATAATGAGGGTTTTATAAAAATAGTTTTTGATAGTTTATATTTTTGGGAATACTCGCTCCAGAATCTTAAAAAAATGTGCCCCCCCCCCTCTAACTTTTTAACTATGAGTTAAAAAAATATGAAAAAAGTTACAAAAGTAGAATTGGTTCAACGGTTTTTTAAAAATTGTACAAAATAATTTCTGAATTACGTTTGTAATTTAACCGTATATGGAAACATTTTTTTTTTATCTTGAGTACATATTTATCATCCCGCACGTATCTTCCTTTTACAAAAAAGGATTAATTCAAATCTAGTCACGCGATCAAAAGGTACCTACCCCCGAAAATCGAACATACATAACCCGCCTAGTTTGTATAAATTAGTAACCCAATTTTTCGTCAGATGGCGCTGTACCGTGGGCTACTTCGCGCTTTTAAGATTTATTCTGAGTTGATGGGGTCGGGACGGGTGTGATCTATAGTATCATCCGTTTGTTAGGTTGGTCTCTCGTTTCGTAATCTAACTGTCGTTCATTGATATTATTAAATTGAGACGTGTTCTGTGGAATTGGAATTGTGGGAAATAGTGTAAAAGGTTAGTTTATTTGTGACTAAGTATAATTTTAACTTCTATGGGGAAAAACTTATTGATAGTTGACGTTCTGTTAAGGGTTTAGATTTATGAGAAATTGGGTTTAATTAAATTGCATGGCGGGTAAAATATTTATTGTGACGGATGGGAAACTACGAAACCCTACACTGAGCGTGGCCTGACACGCTCTTGGTCGGTTTTTTTTAAGTACTATATTCATGTGAAAATTTGAATTTCTAGACCCAATACTTGTAAAATTGTTATTATAGAGAGAAAATTTGGTCAGGGAAATTTTAAGAAATGGTCATGGAAAGTCAGGGAAAAGTCAGGGAATTTTTTGGTGGTTATCAGTGGACACCCTGGCAGCGGTATCCCAATTTGATAAATGTACATTAATAATAAGTTACGTTGAAGGCCGAGAAGGACAAGTCCAGTAAGTACTTAGACCAGGCTCACGAGATAACCGCCATGTGGGATGTTGACTCGACGATCATTTTCCCGGTAGTCGTTTCAGCGAACAGAAGAGTCTGCACCAACATCTTGAGATACTCTCGGTAAGTGGATGGATCAAGTGGTAGTCCTGGACACGGCGCGTTTAGTTCGGCAGATCCTTTCTCTACGGCCTGCTCCATTGCCGACAGCACTCTAAGTAAGGTTTTTTTTTATAATATGTATCTTGTATTGATTTGTATGAACTTTATTTTTATATTCATATTATAAATGCCTAACATAAGATTGAAGATGAATAATGCTAATAAGTTATGTTCATTAAATCATCCATCGCCTAATGTTTGTGTTCAATTTTTTTTTTATTCATAACACCATTTATCTCTGTCATTTTAGAACTTTGAACTACATGTCATGGCATTTGGCATGGCCTAAAAAAATATAAATAGAAAACGCCAGTTAAATTACATAAATCCATTTTTATGGTAATATTGAACCATACATTGTCACTTTATTATAGTAGGTAGGTATATATAAAAATTTACTATAACGCAGTACGCATATTAATGCACACTAGTAATGGTTAACTTTCTTTCCGCGCTAGGTAATCACACCACGGTATACAGTGAAGCATCGCTTCATTGAAGCTCCACCTAAGTCTAAAACAATGTTTTTGCCCTAATGCCATTCCGTATTACAAAACGATACTTTCAATAAAGGTCTTTGGCAAGCGCAAACGTTCATTGATTTGTAAATTGTATAGGATTAAATTCACCGCAAAGTGTCGCAAGACAAATATAAGTATAGAAGTAAACTGGAGTGCAAGTGTAAAAAAACGCAACTCGTTCAAGTCGGCCGCCCGCGATGCCCCACTTGTGCGAGGTACTACTAAGGACCAGATAAGAGGAGGAATGTTGCTTTAGACACTTAATGAAGACATTTAAGACCCCCTGAAGATGCTGGCACGAATCACTTGTGGTCAACTAGAAACTGTGAACCGGGACCTAAATGGGGGTTCTAGTCAAGCTAGGCGTATTTTTACTGGATTATGTAGCCGGTAACTAGCGTAGTCTTACAAAGATTAAACACCCTTACTTTTGCTAATATCCCTAAGACTATGAATCTCACAGGGACACTTTAAAGTAATAATTAAACCAAAGATACATAGAGTCCGACTATGCTAAGTATCCTAGATTTTGATAGCACACTCTGTGAAAGTGCCACATATTCATTTCATAGAAGTTCGACGTTTAAAATAACACTTTAAAGTTTGACAATTCATTTGCTAGGAAACGATAACGTGGTTTGACTATTATTAATTTAAAAAATCTCTCACAAAACCAGATGGTGCGGTACGTGAAGTACTTAATTACATGCCAGCAGAGCGGAAACTACTTCAGGCATCTTGACCATCAACTCGCCTATAAAAAAAAACATGATAATTACGCCAATTCCAAACAAAGTGCCACGGATAATCTCTTGTCAAGTAGTCACATTATACCCTCCACATTCTCTCCGACAAAAACCCGACTATTACCGAACTTTAAATAAAAACACCACCGCAGTTGGTTCGTGACATCTTCGAATTTAACGGCAACACCGGTTCATTAAAAAAACCCGTCGTTTCCGGTGCGTCGCGTGCGCATCGTGTGCTGCAACTTAAAAGAAAAAAACGCTTTTAAAGTAAACTAGCGTCTCAGACTTATTACCTTTCGGTATAAGAGTATAAGACGCTTGCGCAACGGTGCTCGGAAATGCACTGCAAGACGGGAACTCACCATGTAAATTCTCAACCGTTTTCGTCAATACGGCACGGCGTGTCATCGTTTAACATGCGAACTATTAAGTGGTATTACAGCTAACTACCCACACGCCACTCGTTATCATGTATCTAGTCCGATATTGAGGCATTTCATCAACCATAAAAGGCTATACGATAACCGGTGTCTACTGTAAAAGTTGCAGTTTCAAGCAGATCGTGAAAGATACGTCTTTTGTAACATCTTTCGCAAGAGTGTCGAAATGATCTGGGTAACTGTTACAGGTAATGTTACATTTCGATTTGCAAAAACTTGTGAGCAGGTTTTACATGAAATCAAGTGATTTTATAATGTTACGTTTATAGTTGTGCGGGCTATAATTAGCAATCCTTATCACTGACATTGACAGTACGTGTGTTTCTGCGACTTATCGAGACAATACAATGTAAGTGACCGCGCATAAAACAAAGTATTTCATTAAACAATGAATTTGCAAGACTTGTGCTATTGTATCAGACACATGTGTGACGGTTTCAAACAAAAAGCACCACATTGCTGGTTAATGATAAGGTCGATTTCTAATTGAATGGCAATGACTGTAACGCCTTATTGACTCCCGACAAGTGTTTATGAGTATAAGTCCTTTAACGGATGATACAATTGTTTAAGTGAGTAAAAACTAAACACAAACTGATCACGATCTCTGTCTGCGGCAAGTGTTTAAGTTTCTGACCTAAACTACGCCTTTCGCAATTTTGATTGAAATACGGAATCGTCTAAACAATCTGATGGATGTGATCACAAATTTCCAATGCAAATTAATTTATTCATTGCTAATAGCTTGTCTTTAAAAAATTAACAAATACTTAAGACTAAGTCCGAGATTTAAATTTTAATGTTGGCATAACGCCGACTTGCTGGTTAAACTAATCATGTGGGGTAAAGTGAGTTAATTTGTAGCACTGGGTGAATGTGGGTTAACATCTGACTGAAATAGATCGTCGCCGGCGCCCGAGTTTATTACTGAACCAGATAGAAGATGTTGATCAAATTTCTGTTCAGTGGAAAGTGATTTGATTTATGGTTTTTGTCTTGAAGATTATAGTTGATATAATGGAACCTAACATGATTGAGAATAAAGAATATTGTTAAAAACCTGAGCCAAACATGATATTCATATTCATTTATTTCGTAAATGCACACATACAATACAATACACGTCAAAAGAAAATGAAATAAGATTAATTAACAAGTTTCAATAATAATTTTAACACATTTAAGAAAAATTTAAATAAATTCAAATTTCATTTAAATTAATAAATCAATACAATACAACTGATGTATTCATTTCATGAAAAGAGAGACATCCACTGCTGCACAAAAGCTTTCCCCCAGGGGGTAGGACGATGTTTGACGGATTGCCTGATGACATTTCCAAAATTTTATAGAATGGGATTTTCATAGTTCTGTTACAGTAATTCGTCTGTCAATAATTGCAACCGAAACTAAAACTTGACAAGTTTCTCACTAATGTTACCGTCCACCTTGTCAGTCCTCCCACAGAGCTCATTTCGGTGATAATGAAGAAACTTTCATCCATTGGTCCTATTTACCATTATACGTTTGTCTTCTGTCTAAAGAAAATTATTTAAATTATGTAGCCAACAAAACCGGCAAGGAAGTCTGAATGCGGATTGCATCAACGGGATTTGGAAAAACGATTTACAATAAAAATTGTGTCGACAGCTGCTGCCATCTGAAGGAAAACACGAGCTTTCCTGGATTGCAGGACGTTTTACATTACCGGTTCTGATTGCAGTTTCCTTATTACTTCCAGTCTTTTATATTTTCGTTCTATCGCAATCTTACAACGCAAATAATTGAATTACTTAATGTCATGTAATTCCGTCAAAATACCTTCTCCTATGTCGGTTTTGCACTTACTGTTTCTTGGTCTTTCTTGAGTGATCCGCGGTCAGGATTACTTCCAACGACCAATTTGAAGATTCGCTTGGATTTAACTCTAGGGGTTTTAGCCTTCATTCGTCATTACAATCCGTTCCTAGGTGGATTTATAAAAATGTTTTGCTAAATATAGTATAGCCACAAGGCATTTCAACTTCAACCACGACTGTCTACTATTAATTACCAGTACTCCTTTTGCCAATTCCATATTCTGATTTCTTTCAAATATTAATAGAGTCAACCAATTGGAAGGCCACTGCCTGACTATATCATACTAGTGACGCTATAAATCAGATTGTAAGAAATCCCTGCTTGTCATTGGCATGGTTCTAGAGTGGTCTAGGGTTCCAATTGGTTGACTGTACTGAATAGGTAGAGATAGTATTTAGGTAATAAGATAATTATCTTCACCGGGCTACCGGAATCATTATGTTGAACGATGTTTATCATTTCTCGCAATTTGCAAATAAGCGATTGGCGTAGGTCAATGGTCTATTTGTACTTGTGTCGAAACGTCCGTAGTTTGATGAACTTGCTTCCGCTGACACATATCGCATTTGATCGTACAGTCAGCATTATAAGTTCCGAGAAACATCAACATAATTGCGGCGAATTCTTTAACTCTTAATTTCTAGTAACTATGTTTGACCGATCAGTTGAGATCTTCGATAAAAAGGCAACTAGGACTGCACTTTTTTTGTGTGTATGTTTAATATTTCAACATTTCCAAGTATTCTCTCAATCCATTATATATAAAATTATTTTTGGGCGGGAAGATTTTTTTTGAAATAGGTATGTATATTTTCATTTATGTAAGAATACATTAGGGATCAAAGTAAAGTTTCAAAAAAAAGTTTCAAAATCTTTATCAGTTAAGAAGTTAGAAAGATACCGCCGTAATCATAAAAACTTAATAGACCCATATTAATTAAAATTTGTTTTGACCCTTTTTAATAAAGGCAAATGTGAAACTGACAGATAAGGACAAACGACATATTAGTTAACGGAGGTTATATACTCTTACTTCTAAATATACGCCTCTGTAGTCGTGTGATATCTTTTCTTGGCGTTCTCCTAGTAGTAAGATGTACATAAGTATGTATTGCAGAAAGTTGGCCGCTCTTACTCAGCACATCGACAATAAATATACTTCTTGGTTCAAGAGTCAGGTAATGTCACTTTTCTACGGGCTTTTGTCACTTTTCTGATAACATTCATCTAAACATTTTTTATGTTCCTTAACGTAAGATTTAATTTGCTATAACAAGAACTGGTTCATCCGAGTTTGCATTGCGTCGATGTCGACCTTACGTCAGCACGTGTCACTGCTGCACTCAACGGCCTCGGAATCAGGAAATTGACTTAATAACACAGATTCATCGCTCTAACGGCGTTATATCGAGCTATTTGTATTTGACGACCGGTTGGCGTAGTTGGTGGTGACCCTGCCTGCTATGCCGATAGTCCTGTGTTCGAATCCCGGTAAGGGCATTTATTTGTGTGATGAACACATTCCTGAGTCATGGATGTTTTCTATGTATTTGTGTATTATATATATCGTTGGCTGAGTACCCGTAACACAAGCCTTCTTGAGCTAACTGCGGGGCTTAGTCAATTTGTGTAAGAATGTCCTGTAATATTTATTTATTCTGATACTGATTCTTACCATTCATTGCTCTTAATTAGGTACACACGCGTTCAGAATTGCCTGGGCAGTTTATGAATGAATTCTTCATAAATTGCCCATGCAATTCTGAACGCTATAGTACATTAGATAATGAATTGGCTACTTGACAGTTTTTTTAGGATAATAATAAACCGGTACACAGAAATACTAAACGCGCGAATAAAAAAACTAACTGCAGTGTGTCAAATACTGGAAGTAAGTAAAATAGTATTCGTAGAGTTAGTAATAGTCAGTACGTTCAGTATTTTGTAGGTTGGGTTAGTATATTTTCAGACGTTTTGTTACTATATTTTTTTATTGTGTCAATCGAGCCTGTTTTTATGAGAATCGAATATCTATGTATACGGACTCAATTGAACGTTTTGCTTATTACGATAAGCATATGCTTCTAGTATTTTATGTGATACTATTATTTCTGAAATGTAAAATGTAAACACGTGTATTAACATATTATCTTTCTTTGTTTTCAGGTAAGAATTCTGAATTTCTCTACTTCGTAATCTTCATAAGCAAGTATGCAATCTTAAGCTCGGATAGGTTATTAATACAACGACATTATTAATTTACATTTCGTTATTTTAATATTTTAACTCAAATATTATCATAAATCTTTATTTCCTAAATTCACAATTTACGCACAGAAGTTGTAGTCGCCAAATCACTCAATAAAACCAACTAAACCCTTAAACAATAGTTTTTAAGAGTCTTAGATTCATAGCGATAATTATGCCTTATTTATCAGTGATCGTTCATTTTGTAGCAATTTCGGTGCAGCATTGTTGCGATAAAGGCATCTGTAGGCCCTATTCTAGCTGCCATAACTAATTAGAGTTAATAACAATAATATGTACCTACATTAATTGTTTTTTTGTTTAACGAGCACTTTTAGGAATGGCAGATAATAATCATATCATAAACAACTTTTCACAAATAATTCATTTTACAAAGCTTCCTAAAAGCTATAGTGAAATATATGGTTTATCTGATGATAAACCATATATTTCACTATAGCTTTGTTTTTTATGATAACTTTTTTATTTGCAACCACGTGACATACATAAACATAATATGGGTTTTTTCATATAGTGTAGGTACAGTCCAGTTAGTTGCCTAAAAGCTGGATTTGCATCTTTGACTGTGCTACTGTTAACATTTGTCATAGTAGACATAAAAATGCTAATTAGGTGACAAAGCTTTCGTGGTATCATGCAAATATCAGTATACGAGTTCGTAGTTCAACGAGCTCCCTAGCCTAATCAACACCTACTAAACAGGAGGTACAAGGTTCAAATTTTGATAAGGTAATTTTTGCATGTTTCTCACTTTTTTCCGAGTTATTGTTATTTTTATGTAAGTACTAATAGATTATAAATGTCGTCATCCACGTCCCACATAACAAGCTTTTTAATTTCAGGTCGATTTGTGTAATAGTATCGTATAATTTTTATAATATTTATACATATGACCGTTTGTTTACCACCTACGCGGTATTACCATGCTATTTAATTATAATATCTGGGCAAAATATAAAATTACACATTACAATTATTTCGCACTTGACCCGTTTTTAAGACTCACATCGCAAATCAAAGCATCACGTTTTCCTAGCGTTTTCCCGGCAGGCACGGAGCCTGGGGTCCGCTTTGGCAACTAATCTCAAGATTTAGCGTAGACGCTAGTTTTACGATAGCGACTGCCATCTGGCCGTCCAACCCAGGGGGTAAACTAGGCCTTATTGGGATTAGTCTGGTTTCCTCACGATGTTTTCCTTCACCGAAAAGCGATTGGTGCAAATATCAAATAATATTTCGTACCACCAACCAACGCTTCCAAATCAAAGCATCACATACACACATATAAATCCAAAAGGGCTAGACAGACGATTAAGGGATTTAAAGTTAACAAAATATTGACATCTTAAAATGAAATGGAAAAAATCATGACCTAGAGCGGGACTCGAACCCGCGACTTTCCTTTCCTTCTCAGAATCGAATCGAATCGAATTGTTAGCAGACGTTTTTGCTTAAGAAAAATTATAATAATAGTAAAATATTGATAGTCAATCCATCATCGATATTATGTTCGCATCACATCCACATTACGCAACCCGATATAGTGCGGTTGTAATATTATGCGTCCTACTCCCCTACATGTTATGCAACGTTTTAATAACGCTCATTTCCTAAAATTTCGTATCTGTGTCATATTCATTTGTGCCATCAGATGGTGTGAATTAAGTGTATCAAATGCTCAAATGTTGGTTTGAAAGTGAATGTTTACATTTTTTATGCTGCAGTTTGATGATAATTAAACGTAACCTGTGTAATAAATTAACTGTCTAATATCAGCCCTGTATAAAGAATTTCCTGGTCACCTAGCCTAGATATTTAACGGCCTCATGCCTACGAAGCTGGAGGTCCCGGGATCGAATCCTGGTAAGGGCATTCATTTATGTTTTATCACGAATAGTGGTGTGAACGTTTTCTGCCTATATGTATATACCGATTTTCCACTAGGGGCGCTAGTGCAACGTGAGTCGTGTTGGAACGTCACACGTCACTTTGACATTTCTCTCATACTGACACAGGCATGAGTGGCGCCGCCTGGTGAGCGACAATACGGTAGCTTCCATTGCACACGCTCTGAAGCGTTTCGTAGTTATCCCTCTCTATCACTCCTCATTAGTGCGACAATGATAGTTGCGTTTTGTTCGCGACTGATTGGCGATTGGCGTCTTGGGTCGCACGCTGTTCGTAAAATGTCTCATATTATTTAGTTAATTATATCCTCATCCCCATGTTCATTCCACGCCATTAGGCCTTGTTCAAGTTAGGTATAATATTCATTACATCCGCTGTCTACAAGACCAGGTGGTCTTTGTAGAGGGGGAGGGAAATAGAGGGAGCATTATATTCCTTCTAAAATGTCTAAAACAATGGCATTATCATAATCATTACACAAACTTGGGGTGTACAGAAACAATACTTCTTTTTACAATCTTATCGTAAGAATGTGTCGACAATATAACGACCTAGTGTCTAGGCATACCCACATTGACATTTTTAACCATCGATTTGCTGTCTTTCGGAAGGAGGTTATCGAACTTTTTTGCCGTCGTTGATTACCTTACTAACCACTTAACTGTTAATTCTGTATTTTTTTTTTAATACTCTTAGTAGTCTTAGTTGTTTTTCTCTTTCATGTATGGGAATTTTGCTGTTATTTTATATTTTTCATTTTTAGGATAATATTGTTGTTCTCGCTCACTATTGTTTGTCATGCTGAGCATACATGCTTTGGTAACATTCCCAACCAAAACCTGTAACTAGTATAAACCTACCATGTAACAAATGTTATCTGTTTTGTATGCCTAATAAATAAAAAAATAAAATAAATTTAAATATTTTAAAACTTTTTTCTATTCCAGCACTTCTATCTGTCAATTAGATGACTGACAGCGATATTAAAAAAGTATACATTATAACGTTTTCCATGGTATTCCATACCAACACTACTATACGATGCTCCTATGGATTTTTATACAGTATACATATGAGCTCAGCTGATTTTTATTAATTTATTTAGTGGGCATACGACATCTTTCGCATTCTGCCACCTTTCGAGATTTTGCTTTTTTCGCTATTTTGCCTGTGGTAGAAAAACTAGCGTATGCAACATAATAGGTTCTCAAAACTCTCGGGTCTATCGTTACAAAACTCGACTTCGCTCGTTTTGCATCGGCGACCCACAAGTTTTAAGAACCCTCATTATATCACTGTTGCATAAACATTTAAAACCTGGTTAAAATTATAACCGTGCCGTGAGTTGAATAGATTTTCCGATAAATAAGGCTTTGCGAGAAAAATATGCACTCTGATTTATAATGTAGACAGGCACAGACATATACATACCTACACCTATACTAAAAACTTCTTTTCGGAGTAACAATACAAACCTAAGAAGAAAAAGACTGTATGATTCTCTCTGACTATGTAGAAATGAAAACGGATACTGGCCAAACTATACATGCGGAACATAATGAAATAAAAACCTGCTCATTTGTAAAACAGATACACCTTAAACACATTAATAAAGGTAACTAAATACGGATTCACCCTCATTGCGTGGCTCCACGCTATAACAAGTAACAACCCAAAACCTTATACTTTACACACAACGTCGTAACTGACAGTGGCTTATAAACCTCTTGTTATCTTTTATTACAGGTACCAAAGTCGTTAGGAAACCTTCTAAAATGTTAACTTAATTGAATATGACATGATCTAATGATCATGCGAGTTAGGTTAACTAGGATCGTTTCCTGGAGGGCGTGTTTAAACGCTCATTATGGGTATAGCCATTTAAGTAATGACATATCAGGCGTTTAGTTAGGCCTTAGCAGTTGTAAGGCCCGTGGTCTAATTATTTATGGTTACGCGAGCGCGGGTGTGTTTAGGCCTTTAACCGCGATGCACTTCGTTCGTCGATTTGCTTCAGTTTCGCTCGAATAAGGGAAAGCGATAGACGTAACAGAATAGCTGGCCATATACATTCTGACACTGTCGGATCTGCCAATGAATGTATGGGAATTTTGTCTGGCGGATGCCCGGCGGACATGCCCACTATGGAGGTCTGACGGATTAGCCGAACGTTTATGTCCAGCACATGTCGATTTTTGATGACCGCGGCAGGCGCTCTCTTTTTAAAAGACTTGGTATTTGAAGTATTTATCATAACTTGTGAAAACTTGAGTTTCGTCCTCAAGATGGAAAATCAATATTTTTATTGTTGATGAATGTTTGTCTGTGTTAGTCTGTGGATAGACCGCCGGCAGCTAACACGGCCATCACGCAATTAAATTTCTTTAGCCACCCTCCTATTGCTCTATCGAAGTACGATAGAGATAAACGAAATTTCGAATTACGACGTTCGCCACAGTCGCTTTGAGGACCTACCACGAATCTCGAAAATTCATAAATTTCGGCTTCTCTTTCACTTAAGTAAGTGCAATAGGAAGGGTGTTACATATTTTCGTTTATTCTATTTTCGAGGTTGGTAATAAGAATAAGCCCTGGTTCTCCTAACCCTCAACTCGCTCAAGCGATCAAAATAACACCTAGTTGCGCGTGCGACCACATTTTTCTCAATGCCGTACGATCGAAGCCGGTTGCCTGCTTTCTGGAAAGTATTCGATAAGAATGCCTGTTTGTTGCCGCTGTCGTATTTCTACTTCTAGTTGATATAACTGGTTAGATCACAGAGAAACTGCACTACACACAAGCAAGTGTATAAACTGCACCCGGAAATTTTGATACAAGTTGACCCGTTATTATTGCTTTCCTGTTTAGATGAAATCAACTGCCTGGTCAAAACGGCAACCAATTTAACGAGAAAAAACCGGCCAAGTGCGAGTCGGGCTCGCGCACAAAGGGTTCCGTAGCAGCAAATATAATAAACTTATTATGTCAATTTATACACCTGGTGAATGGAGCCTAAACTCTCCCGATATTTTGCCTTGTACTTTTATGTATGAATATTAATTTTAACTTAACCAAAATTACAGTTAAATCAACCTATCTCAAAAACTATAAGAGATACTTTGATCAAACCAAAAATCGTTGAAAGAGTTAATTAGCATGCATCACCTCTATTTTTTTTAGAATTTTATACCCCGTAGTTATAAAAATAGAGGGGGGGGGACATACTTTTTACGACTTTGAGAGCTGATATCTCAAAAACCGTTCACTTTAAGAAAAATGTTTTTTAGAAAACTTTATATCATTTTAAAAGACCTTTCCATTGATACCCCACACGGGTATGTACATCGAAAAAAAAATTTTCATCCCTCAGTTACATGTATGGGGGGCCCCACCCCCAATTCTTTTTTTTACTATTTAGTGTCATAATTTTGTAGCGGTTCATACAACACATATTCCCATCAAATTTCATCACTGTAGTACTTATAGTTTCCGAGTAAATCGGCTGTGACAGACGGACAGACGGACAGACGGACAGACGGACAGACGGACATGACGAAACTATAAGGGTTCCGTTTTTGCCATTTTGGCTACGGAACCCTAAAAAAGGTGAAAAGTCTGTTGAAGCTCTTTGAAGTATTTTTCTGTGTTTCGTCAATGAAAAACTATGGAAAATTAAGCAAAGGTAAACAAAACTATCTCCGTAAACCCACAATTATTTAGAAATCTCTAATTTGTTCCAGGCGATAAACATTCAGTAAACACACATGATGGGCACTTCCCCGTTCTAAGACTGATAATCAAAATTCCAAGGATCAAATATGTCAATCACCCCTCGGTTAAATCCATTATTACGGTCTGCCAATCTAAAATTCCTTTATAATTCTTTTGACCTCCCCCATGAATTTGACATTTGTGTTAGTTACAGGGACAAAATTTAACAAAGACAAATGCGAAATTCGTCTATTCCCCGCTGCAGTTTCATGAACCTGATCCAAAGAGGGAGGATAGATAATTAAATATTAATGGCGGTCTCGGACTATTGACAAATTTACCAATTCTAGCGTCAAGGGTCGTCCCCTCGTGCGCCCAGAAATGAGATCAATGCCATCTGTCAGTGACGGTAGAATTTCATTCGAGCAATGGGTGACACGTGATATATTTATTAATTCATAGTTAGCAGTAATTTCATAGAATTTAAAGGAATTGTAACCGCGTACCTATAGATTTCCAAATTACAACCGATATTACGAGACCGACAGTCTTAATGCGTGAAAATTGTGAAAGTTGAGATAAATCTTTTGTAATACTAAACTAATACATATCTCAATAGATGATTGTACAAAAATCCAAATGAGTTCAAACTTCAAATTAGCGTCTTTCCGATCTTCGCATGTTTTTGTCGCTCCAATAATTTCACTGCTTTCTCGTTACATTCGCCCAATTTCATTAGCGCTAGTTATATTGATTTTGGTAATTTGATGATCAGTTCCCATGGTTATTAGGCCAGAACCAACAGGTAAAGCAATGGTGTCGCGACAGATGGCATGCTCGCCTACACGACGCCAGGCGTATGAGCATAACGCTGTGCGGTTCTAGTGTAAGCGGGTTGTCAGCTTGTATATACGATAACATTAACACTTGATGATCGTTCACATAGCAATTACACTAAACTAACAGGTAACGCAACGGTTTCGCGACAGATGGCATGCTCGCCTAGACGATGTCAGGAGTATGAGCACACTCGTGCGTGATTCTAGTGTAAGCATATTGTCAGACTGTACGTTACTGTGACTAGGAAACTTATCAATTAATAATTTTTGCTACCAAACCAGAAAGTTGTGTGATTGTGAAAGAGACGTGTCGCGTTTTAGCGATAAGACCGTCTGTTGTCAGCATCTGCTAATAGTTATCAGGTTAACTGTATTGTTTACTTTTTGAGGAGTGTAGTAAAGATTATTTGTATTGTATTTGTACACGTTATATCAAGTTACATTTTTAAAGATAAAATAAGCCATGAATCTTTGTATGCGGAACCGTATTCTCCGCGGATGGAGTCGCAGGCGGAATGCTAGTTTGTTCATTCAAAAAAACTGAATTAATTTAATATAAGGAGGTCCACCTAAAGAGAAGATGAATGTAGTGCAGTGTAAACTCCTCAACAATAAAATTTATAGCAGATACGTGAAATGAATGGCAGTTCAGCAGACAATATTTGATTAATGATGCACTGAATTCGAAAAATACAATTTTTACTTAGTCCATTGCCGCTCATTAGTGTGTTTTAAGATCAAATTACATATTCATCTACGAGTATACCCTATAAACAGACATTTTTCTTTTATCGCATGACTTTGGTTGTCCTTCGTTTTTGAACTCTCTAACAACGCATATGCTATTTTTACGAATCAGATTAAGGACTGTACCATAAAATTAACAAGGCATTACATGCAAATTTAGATGCCGGTAAATTACAGCTATTATTGACAAGTGGAACAATAAATTCTAATGTATTCTTTAAGCTGCTAATTTACTTGGTATATTGCGATTACGATTCGCCCATACATTCATTTTACTCTTTCCTTTATATGGCAAACGAAAGTGACGCTAACACACGTGATGAGTGTCAGTAACAAAAAGCTTCTCAAAATTACGCTCCCACTTGGATCAACATAAATATTACTATCGAGGTCGGCTTTTACAACGGTGTCGATACAACATGCGTAGGTTTATGTGCATTCTTATATGACACTTATTGGAATAAATTGTTTTATGTCCCTCCCCTTTAATTATACTCAAAAACTACACAGGTGTCTTCTGTGGGTTGTTCAGAGATCTGGCATACCGATTTTTTTACTGATGGACATAAACCCTGAAAAGATGAGTACCTACTTAAAGCGCTTGATGGTCACTGAGAAAGTGGAAGGTAAGGGGTCTCGTGCCCTAAACGTTGGACAGTCCAGTTGGCTTCAAGCCTTGGAAATATCGGCTGGGACGGGAGAGGCCGATGGAGGGTGAGTGAGTAAGCCATCAAGGAACTTCGTCTGAGTCAAGATCCTCAGTAATACGACATAAATAACAATGTCTTAAATTGATCTCGTGGCATCAAAACTTCTTGAAATGACTTCGAAGAATCAATCTGTCAGCGATCAGACCGATAATGGGTAGTGAACCAGCAACAAAACTCCCAGTAGCTCGATTTCTCTCACACACCTCAGATTTGGTTGGACTTGGTCTGGAGCGCAAACTCAGTAGGACAAAATAGTAGTAAAAATCAGGTGAAGTCGGGAAAATTCTGGATTTTCCCCAGGCTACCATCCCACCTCAAGGTCGTATAGCTCTAACGCGTAAGTGCATTATTCATTGGGTTCGCTAAAGCGCAGTCAGTTTAAAAAATAGGCTTCGAGAGCACGCTCCTCTGTGCGATATAATGGTAGACAGCATCTAAGCAGCCAAATCCCTTTGGCCCATGCCGTCCTGGTGTGCGCAGACCCCTATACATTTGGTTCGCTAAAGCGCTGAAGTTCGTCGCCCGCTTTAATCTTCGTGGCGTTGACAAGCTGTCACCAATCAGTATTTAGTTCGGTTGGAGGAATTTTAAGTTTGCTCTTCTTAGTTGTTTGGATATTTTTTATTTGCAGTTTCAGACTTTTCTAGTGTATTTCCGTCGAACGACCGGCTAATAGCACATTTTTAGTGAATATTTAAAAAGACTACATATTTTGTGCTCCATATTTATATATAACTATATCCCTGGAGGGAAATTGTTGACACTGGAGCTTAGGTCTCAATTTAACCCTTTGACCGCCGTTGTCACCTATACAAGACAACGATAGTACGATACACTAACGCCGTCGTCTTGTATACAAGACAAAGTTTCAACCGCTTACTAAATGGTAAAATAATAGAATTTAAAAATTATTTTGTACTCGTGTCAACTTGTTGACCCTTTGTTTTTTCATACATTTACTTTTTAAGCAGGTATATGAATCCATTGTTTCATAATAAAGGATTTAAAAAATATGCTTATAATTTCTACATTTTTCCGTGTCACTGTCGCCGTTGGCATGTATAAAAGACAGCTAGGGATGGGAAAGTTCAATTGATGTGCAAGTTTTTAAAATGAATATGTTTTCACGAATCTGGTTTTATTTAAGCGTTCAAACATTTAATTGCCAATTATTGTCATTGTTGGTAACTACTCGTAGTAAGTAGGTATATGTAGAAAAAAAAAGGCATAATAATGGATAAAGTTTAGGCAGCTTCTTCAGTAAATTGTCCATTGCGGTTTATTTGCCGAATAAATTATTGACCGCAGTGACAGCGGAGGTCTACATTTTAACTCGATATATATATATATATATATATATATATATATATATATATATATATATATATACAGATATTAAAAATAATACAACGCACTTAATAATTCTCAATAAGTAAAAATAAAAGATATTAAGCAATATAACTAATAAAATATAAAAATTACAAATTTAGTTCAGAAACATGTCAATCAACCATTAGTCATACCACCGCTCCCCATCGCTTCCGGTGCAAAAGTGCCCATAACGCTCGCGGCATTACCACGTTGAATAGCTATGGACAGCCTTTGCACCAAAAACGACTCGGAGCGGGGGTCGTCTCCCTTTTGCCTAAGGCGACGGCCTATGTCGCGCACAAACTGCCTCGCGTCCGCACCCCAGCAACCCGCCGTCTCCACCGCGAACGGAACGAAGATGTACCCCGAGCCAAGAGGAGCATATTTCCGCCGCTTCATGGCCGCCTGATATTCGGCCGCCGCTCCGGCCACTTGCGTTGTCCGAACTACATGAGACGCAGCGAATGTGCAGACACACGTCGCGTCCCACACCAAACATCTTCCCCTCTCCCAAGGCACCAAGGTTAATCCATCCGGCCGTCTCCCGTCAGAACGGCTAAGTCCTGGAGGCTCAAGCACGGACGGAACCCCTGCCGATCTGAGTGCCCTATGGACCAGATCGTTGAGGGCATGGTGACGCGGATGCCTACCAACGCACCGACGGCAACTTAATGCGTGATGGCCCTCAGCACCCACCATGGAACCGCAAATGCATATGTGAGGTTGGCATACATCGCAGCCCAGGCGGAGCGCAACGGACACTCGCAACGAGTCGCCGTCCAATAGCGTGCCCAATTGAGGCGATGGCAACGCCTGCAGCCATGCTCCTGACTCTGGCCGTGACACCGCCAGCAGTCTTGCACGATCGGTCACCCCAGAAGCATTAGCCACAAGCAAGTTCAACGTGGCCTTGCAGCCCACATCATCCCACGCCCGCTGAACATTGGGGTTAACCGGGACGGTCGCTCCTGGGTTGACCGCCAACCACTCCCTCACGGCATCGTCCACATACGGTACACTTACCCCATCGCCATTCATGGAAAGAATACTAGCTACTAGGTTAGCGACCCCATGCGCCGACGCCAAGAAGGCTGGCAGACACACATCCTGCACACGCCGCACCCCAATTCCCCCGTAACGGATCGGTAAAGTCGCCTGTTTCCACTGAGTATCGCTCAGGGAGACATTTACCACTGACTCTATTGTGGACCTAATGACCGCATCAAAAGTGTCAATGTCCCCAGGGAATAACCAAACAGGAGCCGTGCGCAGCAGGTAGGTAATCTTTGGGACAGCGAAACACTTTTGCATTAAAACCAGAGCAACATGTGGATTTAAATCTTTGAGACGCCCGCTAGCAAGCAAAAGGAGATCCCTACTAATTTTGAGGGCTTCAGGAACCGCGGCAGGAAAAATTGGCGCTCCAAGAAGATAAAAAGAGTTAGTGCTAAGTTCCGATAGGCCAGGAAGTAAAACGGAAAAGAAAGAAAAAAAAGAAGAAGACTGCGGACCACAGGGAAAAAACTCGCATTTGGAGGTATTCACCTCCAACCCCAAATCCTTCAGGCGCGGCAGCAAGACCAACAAGTCCTGCTCTACCTCCTCTGGTTTGCCTCCGATGGTACCATCATCGAGGTACCAGACGTTAAGGGGAGACTTGAGCTCGGTAATAATCTTCTGGATCGCTAGGCTAAAGGTGAGTGGTCCCAGAGGATCTCCCTGCTGAGCCCCCACCTGTGAAAGAATAAGGTCAGTTCCGTGAAATAAGTTTGATGGCACACAATAGACTTGGTGAAGGAAAGGAAAGAGCGCAGGAATGTTCTCCTTAACCTCACCCAACAAAACGTCTCTCTCCAAGGTGTTAAATGCATTTTTTAGGTCTAATTTTATAATAATGTTCCCTGCATTCTCCGGGTTCAACGCAAAAGCACGCACAGCATGTATCGCCGCTTCACACCCCAACTGCGTCCCAAAACCCACCTGATGAGGCCGAAGATAAGACGCCATCTCCCCTCTCACTGCGCGACACCCAAGCTTAGCTACGAGTCGTCGGAAAGTGCTCCCCACGGCTATTGGTCTCAATCCCCCTTCTTTCTTCTTCAGGGCACAAAGAGTAGCCCCATACAAAAAAGGACAAACCTGGGGGTTTAGCTTTCCACCAAGCAAGAAATTGCACAGTTTAGTCAGCACTTCTATCAAACGCACCCCACTGTCACCAGCTGTGTTAGATGTCAGCTCTTTCAAATGCGCCGGGCGAATACCATCCAACCCCGCCGCTGAACCACTATGGAAAGAGCCGATTGCCAGAGCCACATCCTCCACTTTGACCGACAAGGCCGTGCAGTTCCGATCTGGCTCTGTCGGGAAACAGAGAGGGCGGGAGGGACTCGGATGCTTGGACTGCAGCGCCGTTAAAGTATCAGATCCTGTAGGAGCGACTGTATCCTCACTTGTAAGCAGCCGGACAGCTCCTCTCAAATCGCCCTCATGAACCTTGGCTTCAATCCTCTTGGTAAGAGATAGCGACCGAGGCGCCGCGACGCAGTCATCAGACGACAAATACGAGAAGGCCTCTATGTTAGCCCTAACCTTTGACGTAAGAGATCCCGTACCGCCCGTATCAGGGGTCCTTAAGGCTCTATAAGAAAAGGATAGAAGAGCGCACCACTCGTCTACCCCATTAACGGCGATGCAACTCTCGATAATGCTACACAACTTACTAGCCGCAAGACTTCTCGCTCCTTTCGGAATGTGCCGAAGAACCCGTACTGACCCCTTAAAAGAAGCGAGTTGATCCAGGCAGCAGCTGTAGGTCTGAGCGCTCGGTAATGGCTGCGAGGCATCCGAGGACGCGGCGGCAAGATCGGCGATGGGCTGCGATTGCTGCGAAGCACCCGGACGGAGGACATCCTTGTGCATACGAGTAATGTGCGTTTTAAGGCCTCGCGACGTAAATAATCGCGACGAATTTTGACAATAAGGGCACGTCGACTCAGGCGTGGTACTCATAGTATTAAAAAAAAAAAAAAAAAAAAAAAAAATATATATATATATATATATATAACCGATATATACAGTATGTATCACAACGAAGAGCAAACCTTAAAACTGGTTGACGGGGAACTCGAGTACAATGTAATGACGTGCATTTCACGTGCCTAAATACATGTTTTATGGCATAAAATTACTAAATGAATTACTCGAAGACCATATTTTTGCAGTCGGTTAATGGTTTTTGTAACATCCTATAGGGTTTGTTTACGTTTTTGATTTTTGACAGTGCATGCGTATTGCGTACTGTTGATATGTAGCTAGGGGCAACTAATTAACATTAACGTTGTTATGTCAATACACATGCGCTTTGAGTTCTGTTTATAAGTAACCTAGGTAATTATTTTAATAATGGCTGTAGTCATAGGCAACGCGCAAGCGCTTTGTTAACTATTTGTTTGTAACTAGGTAAAAATCCAAACTTCAACAAGGTTTGACGCCTGTCTGTCAGTTGGTATTTTAAGAAATGTCATTTATAAGATTGTAAACAAATAATACAGGGGAGGTGCAACACAATAATAATAAATGTATATTTTTATACCTCACGTAAAACCTGTCGTATTTTTGATGAATTAGGTAAGTACCATGCTCATATTTATGATCTAAACATTAACGGGTTTCTTGTTTTGCCTTTCATTCTGATACATACTGTATATATATATATATATATATATTATTAAATCCACCTGTTAGTTTTCTCCGAAAACCCTCCGGTAAGTATGTAAATTTATCGAGACACGATGCGCGTCCCTAATCTTATGGTTTATAAAGTTTACGTACCGACAAGCGCTTATGCCGTTGACTCAGACGCTATTATTACTTAACTCGCGCGTAAACAGTATTTGTCAGTCGGAACTAAAGACGTGCCCTGCGCGCCGTTGACATGTATAGAAGACTACTCGTACAGACTAGTGCGGTGATATTACTTCATGATTCGATAATGTTTAGTTGTTGTTTTTCATGATAAAGTCCTTTATTTTCAACATTTTCTTGTATAGTAAATCTGTTTAGTTTAGAAATTTTGAGAGAAATCTAAGTTTGGAAATAAAAAAAGGCAAATTGAGAAGAATTCCACCTTTAATTATGAATATCGATATCACTATTTGCAATCCCTAAACTTTTTATTAGTTGTTTACTTAAAATTTGCTCTGGCGTGTGAGTGAACGTCTTGGCGAACAGGGTCCGGCGGCCAAAAGGTTAACGTTTAAATTTAAATTATTCATTTGAAAATAACGCCGAAAATCTTCAGGGAGCTATTATTTTTGACCGTTTTTTTTATGTTTTTTTGAAAATACGTAGGTGGTTAAATTAAGGCTGTTTTTCTAGGAATTTATCTTTCTCATTGTCAGATAATAACGAAAGTGCGAAGATATCAAGAGTCTTTTACAGTATCCAATATATAATGTATATGTTTTTCTGCTATTCATAGCCTGCGCCTCAGATAAAATGATATTAATATTAATAAGGAAGTATTTACTTGAGTTTGAAAAATGGTTTTTGGAGTAAAATCTACAAACATTGAGGAATGCGAGTTAAAAATAATTACGTAACTTTTAGTTATAAACTCAGAAACGCTAACTTTATCAGGGATTACCTTAATCTCTTATCAAGCTTACGTTGTAAACTGCTTTCATAATATCCTCCCGATCAAAGCAAAAGCTAGCCTGAAATACATTCGATCTGGCGTCTGGCATACACAATTAAGGTGCTGGTGACATCCAATGACCTTTGATGTAAGAGTTTTTTTTATTAACAAAAAAATTGGAAGATGATATGAAATACGTAAACATTCCTTATTTTTCAAGACTGTATAATCATTCAATTCATGGACGAAAATGTAGGTAATTCAAAGAATTTAAGGAGACACTGGTTGTGATGAAAGACACCCCAGAAATGATATGTTTATTTATGTTCCTCATGCACGAAACAAAATGATGCGATTTTTTTTTTGCTACAATTTTTATATTATAAATCTATACCTATCTGTAACGTTAACCGAATATTCATCTTCCAAACAATGCTACATCTGCTAAACATAAAGTAACACGCATCCCCTTAACGCATCGTTCCGTCCCGCTGACTTAACGACTGGAATCATAAGATCCAAATACTGGAAACTTTATGATGCCATGAGATCATTTGTAAAGGAAATCGGAAGTCGTTACTTGCCACTCCTCATATTAACCTCTACTAAACTGATAGCCCGTATGCCTTCGCAACAAGGATTACAATTGATTAACAGATACCCTTATAGATCTGACGTTTGTACCCTTGTCCTTCTTCCTTAACCTTAAGAGGGGGCAGAGTGTTTGCCGCGGACACGAAATAGGCATTTAGCGGCCCCGCACTGCTCGCTATCTGTGTGCGTGCGCGCACGCACACTACTACACCGGCGCGTCATCATTTGGGCGTTAAAAGGTTATAACTTAGAAATCTTAGAATTCCTCATTTTTATAATCCTTTGATACTGATATTGTATTAATTCACCTAATATTTGTTCGGTTTTTCCAAATGATTTTATTATTTGTGTTTGTATTTAGTACTAAAGAAAGGTACCATTCTGTCGGTTGTTGATAAGGTTCATTTCTAAACTAATATTTATGACATTCGCGCCTTATCGACAACCGGCAGAATGGCAAAGTGCCTTTTTCTAAATAAAAGCACATTTTTTATGATTTCATATGTGGCTATTTACGGCTAAAGGTACCTTATGGACGGTCGGCGCTTACGTCGCGTTGCAGCGCATTATTATCAGCGTCTTTGTTAACAGCGTAAGCGCCGATCGTCCATAAGGTACCTTTCACCGCAAAACGTCACATATTATGAAATCGTTAAAAAATTGTGTCGTTTTCTTGGTAAAAGTGCCACATTGTCGCCTGTTGATAAGGTTTTCCAAGTGATTCTTTATGACAGAAGCGCCTTATCATTCTTATCAATAAGCGACAATGTGGTATCTTTCTTTACCCAGAAAACGTCACTTTTATAATATTGATTATATCAATATTTATAAATTTTGTAAGGTTGACTCCGATTTGGATAAAAATCGATATCCGAGGATCCGACGGAGTGATTAACATGAATCCAGAGTCAAAATGGTAAAATATTGTAAAAACCGACGCCATCTTGGATTTTGTAAAATCAACTCCGATTTGGATAAAAATCGATATCTGACTATCCGGCGGGGTCTTTAACATGAATCCAGAATCAAAATCGTTAAATATTGTAAAAGGCGACGCCATCTTGGATTTTGTGAGATTAACTCTGATTTGGATAAAAATCGATATCTGAGGATCCGGCGGGTTGATTAACATGAATCTTGAGTCAAAATTGTAAAATATTGTTAAAACCGACGCCATCTTGGATTTTGTAAGATCAACTCCGATTTGGATAAAAATTGATATCTGACGATCCGGCGGGGTCCTTAACATGAATCCAGAGTCAAAATTGTAAAATATTGTTAAAACCGACGTCATCTTGGATTTTGTAAGATCAACTCCGATTTGGATAAAAATTGATATCTGACGATCCGGCGGGGTCCTAAACATGAATCCAGAATCAAAATCGTTAAATATGGTAAAAAGCGACGCCATCTTGGATTTTGTGAGATTAGCTCCGATTTGGATAAAAATCGATATCTGAGGATCCGGCGGGGTGATTAACATGAATCTAGAGTCAAAATTGTAAAATATTGTTAAAACCGACGCCATCTTGGATTT
Source organism: Lathronympha strigana (assembly GCA_949128165.1). NCBI lineage: Eukaryota > Metazoa > Arthropoda > Insecta > Lepidoptera > Tortricidae > Lathronympha > Lathronympha strigana. The sequence continues at coordinate 3,036,185 of OX421907.1, read as the reverse complement.
TGTAAGATCAACTCCGATTTGGATAAAAATTGATATCTGACGATCCGGCGGGGTCCTTAACATGAATCTAGAATCAAAATCGTAAAATATTGTAAAAAGCGACGCCATCTTGGATTTTGTGAGCTTAACTCCGATTTGGATAAAAATCGATATCCGAGGATCCGACGGAGTGATTAACATGAATCCAGAGTCAAAATTGTAAAATAATGTAAAAACCGGCGCCATCTTGGATTTTGTAAAATCAACTCCGATTTGGATAAAAATCGATATCTGACTATCCGGCGGGATCCTTAACATGAATTCAGAATCAAAATCGTAAAATATTGTAAAAAGCGACGCCATCTTGGATTTTGTGAGATTAACTCCGATTTGGATAAAAATCGATATCTGACGATCAGGCGGGGTCCTTAACATGAATCCAGAATCAAAATCGTTAAATATTGTAAAAAGCGACGCCATCTTGGATTTTGTGAGATTAACTGCGATTTGGATAAAAATCGATATCTAAGGATCCGGCGGGGTGATTAACACGAATCTTGAGTCAAAATTGTAAAATATTGTTAAAACCAACGCCATCTTGGATTTTGTAACATCAACTCCGATTTGGATAAAAATTGATATCTGACGATCCGGCGGGGTCCTTAACATGAATCCAGAATCAAAATCGTTAAATATTGTAAAAAGCGACGCCATCTTGGATTTTGTGAGATTAACTCCGATTTGGATAAAAATCGATATCTGAGGATCCGGCGGGGTGATTAACATAAATCTTGAGTCAAAATTGTAAAATATTGTTAAATCCGACGCCATTGTGGATGCTGTACGATCAACTCCGATTTGGATAAAAATTGATATCTGGCGATCCGGCGGGATCCTTAACATGAATCCAGAATCAAAATCGTAAAATATTGTAAAAAGCGACGCCATCTTGGATTTTGTGAGATTAACTACGATTTGGATAAAAATCGATATCTGAGAAGCCGGCGGGGTGATTAACATGAATCTTGAGTCAAAATTAGAAAATATGGTAAGAATCGACGCCATCTTGGATTTTGTGATATCAACTCCGATTTGGATAAAAATCGCCGGATCGTCAGATATCGATTTTTATCCAAATCAGAGATAATTTTCCAAAATCCAATTTGGCGTCGGTGTTGACATTATTTAACAATTTTGACTATGGATTCATGTTATGGACCCCGCTGAATCGTCAGATATCGATTTTTATTCAAATCGGAGTTAATCGCACAAAATCAAAGATGGCGTCACTTATTAAAATATTATACAGTTTTGATTCTGGATTCATGTTAAGGACCCCGCCGGATCATCAGATATCGATTTTTATCCAAATCAGAGTTTATCTTACAAAATCCAATATGGCGTCAGTGTTGACGTTATTCAACAATTTTGACCATGGATTCATGTTATGGACCCCGCCAGATCGTCAGATATCGATTTTTATCCAAATCAGAGTTAATTTTACAAATCCAATATGGCGTCGATTCTTACCATATTTTCCAATTTTGACTTAAGATTCATGTTAGTCACCCTGCCGGCTCCTCAGATATCGATTTTTATCCAAATCGCAGTTAATCTCACAAAATCCAAGATGGCGTCGCTTTTGACAATATTTTACGATTTTGATTCTGGATTCATGTTAAGGACCCCGCCGGATCGTCAGATATCGATTTTTATCCAAATCGGAGTTGATCTTACAAAATCCAAGATGGCGTCGGTTTTAACAATATTTTACAATATTGATTCTGGATTCATGTTAATCACCCCGCCGGATCCTCAGATATCGATTTTTATCCAAATCGGAGTTAATCTCACAAAATCCAAGATGGCGTCGCTTTTTACAATATTTGACGATTTTGATTCTGGATTCATGTTAAGGACCCCGCCGGATAGTCAGATATCGATTTTTATCCAAATCGGAGTTGATCTTACAAAATCCAAGATGGCGTCGGTTTTAACAATATTTTACAATATTGATTCTGGATTCATGTTAATCACCCCGCCGGATCCTCAGATATCGATTTTTATCCAAATCGGAGCTAATCTCACAAAATCCAAGATGGCGTCGCTTTTTACAATATTTGACGATTTTGATTCTGGATTCATGTTAAGGACCCCGCCGGCTAGTCAGATATCGATTTTTATCCAAATCGGAGTTGATTTTATAAAATCCAAGATGGCGTCGGTTTTTACAATATTTTACAATATTGATCCTAGATTCATGTTATGGTCCCCACTGGATCCTCAGATATCAATTTTTATCCAAATCGGAGTTTGTCGCACAAAATCCAAGATGGCGTCGCTTTTTACAATATTTTACGATTTTGATTCTGGATTCATGGTAAGGACCCCGCCGGATCGTCAGATATCGATTTTTATCCAAATCGGAGTTTATCTTACAAAATCCAAGATGGCGTCGGTTTAAACAATATTTAACAATTTTGACTCAAGATTCATGTTAATCACCCCGCCGGATCCTCAGATATCGATTTTTATCCAAATCGGAGTCAACCTTACAAAATTTATAAATATTAATGTAATAAACATAATTTATAATTTTTTAATATATTTATAAATATCTGCTCCATCATCAGACCTTGGAAACCATGCATGGCCCAAGTGCTCGTCGAATCAAAACGAACGAGTCTAAACACGAAGGTATTCTATCAACTGGTTCCTGAGTACCAGTTGACACTTTACTGCTCCATCATCAGACCTTGGACACCATGTATAGCCCAAGTGCTCGTCAAAACAAAATCTACGAGTCTGAACACGAATGTATTCCACCCACTGGTTCCTGAGTACCGGTTGACACCTTTCTGCTTCCTGAGTTCCGCTGGTCATCTTTCTGCTCCATCATCAGACCTTGGACACCAGTCACGGTCCAAGTGCCCGCCAAAACAATACAAATGAGTCCAAACACGGGGGTATTACATCAACTACTTCCTGAGTTCCGGTGGGCATATTTCTGCTCCATCATCAGACCTTGGACACCACTCACGGTCCAAGTGCTCACCAGAACAAACCTAACGAGCCCAAACACGGGGGTATTACATCAACTACTTCCTGAGTTCCGGTGGTCATCTTTCTGCTCCATCATCAGACCTTGGACACCACTCACGGTCCAAGTGCTCACCAGAACAAACCTAACGAGCCCAAACACGGGGGTATTACATCAACTACTTCCTGAGTTCCGGTGGTCATCTTTCTGCTCCATCATCAGACCTTGGACACCACTCACGGTCCAAGTGCTCACCAGAACAAACCTAACGAGTCCAAACACGGGGGTATTACATCAACTACTTCCTGAGTTCCGGTGGCCACCTTTCTACTCCGTCATCAGACCTTGGACATCTTCTACGGTCCAAGTGACACTATATACAATGAGGTATAAAAGAAACTAACTCTGTATGTCATTCATTTTGAACTGGTTGCTATTGCCTATTTCCTTTGGAAACACAAAAAATGGTAAAAAAATTCTTATACCGTTTTGCTACCTATAACGCAGTATACGTACACAATGAACATCGATTTATTTCAAGATGTAGACGCTCCGCAGAGAGACGTGGTGTCGCTTCGAACATTCGGGGCCGACTGACTATTTCGGGTGTTGCTCACTTGTTATATTTCAACGATCAGATTCCATAGTAATTTTGTATGGCGGATTTTTAGGACGTTTTCAAAAAATCATAATTAATTAACGAAAAAGTATTATGAAATGAGACTATACGAATTTTGTACCTTATTTATTTGAGATTGAATGCAATTGGTTTTCAAAAATAGACCAAATAATTTTTCATTCACTTTTATCTAAACGCTGACACGCGTTTTACTACATTTTACTGCAACTTTACGTAGACATATTTACTAAACTGCACAATATTTTAGATTCTAAGTATACGAATATTGTAGATACACTCTTTGAGATAATAATTACAAACATCTTGTATATATTTGTGAAGAATTGTGGAAGTCACAGCATTAACCGTGACTGTCGTTTTTGTTAAATTTACTCTGCCGGCTCTTAAAGAACATATCGGATCACATGATCGTTTGCTGTTATTAATTTTATAACGAGGATAAATAGACACGTTATTAAAACATCATGATTGCAAGATTCCGACAAGCGAACAATTGCATTGACATTCCACAGAAACCATACTAATATTATAAATGCGAGAGTAACTCTGTACTGCTAAAACCGCTGAATTGATTGTCATGAAATTTGGTAAGGGATAGTTTGACTCCTGGTGGTAACAGGACAGTTTTTTTTTTCTACTTCTACGCAGACGAAGTCGCGAGCAATAGTTACTCGTAGGTACTGTAAAATGAAAGTTGCTCGACACGCGAGATGATTAACTCTTAATCATTAATGAAATAAATTTACCCCCTTTTAGTATTCTTTTAGTTTTAGTAGAGCTCCAAGAGGATCCGCTGTGTTGACAGCTGAGGACCCACGGAGCAAAGCCCTTGGCCCGTTTAGCTGTCAACGCAGCGAATCCTTTTTTTTAAAGGGTCGGCAACGCGCATGTAACACCCCTGGTGTTGCAAGCGTCCATAGGCTACGGTGACCGCTTACCATCAGGCGGGCCGTATGCTTGATCGTCACCGTCGTAGTATTAAAAAAAAACTGTATAGAAGTTACTCTTTTGCTTTTTTTCTTACCCGTGTCCGTCCATCTGTCCACAACTCAGCTCGTTTGCGAAATATCTAGCTTTATAAGTCTCGAACATACCTTACATGCTTTGGCACAGCGTTGTGACATCTATCAAATAGGCTAATTACACATTAGCTACAAAATCACAAATGTAGAACCTACTTAGGTTACCAATGCCAACATACCTCATGCCAGCATAATTAGGGACAAAAAAATCCTATATTATAATGCCTACAAATAGGACTTTACAAATTGGCCAATTTTTTTAATAACAATACAATTTATCCCTTGGGCAGGCAGTTTTCTTGCGCAAAGGATTGCCATCGCGATCCAGCGCGGGAATGCTGCCTGTGTGATGGGCACCTTGCCACCAGGCGAAAGTTTGGAGGATTCGATGGAGGAGGAATAGTTTTTTAATTAAATAATTTATTTTTAATTTAGTTTTAATCAGTGTATTTTATAGTTAGTTTTAGATTTATTTATGCTTAGTTTATTTTTAAATTGTATATCTAGGTAGTTTTAATTTTCCTACTTGAATAGTATGCAAATCATTTCAACAATCTACCTTCAAATTATTGAAAGTAAACAACAATTGCTTCAACTTTTTATGAGTGAATCAAAACAATTGAACTGATATCTCAAACGTAACTAAGGCCGGCAACGCACTTGCGACACCTCTGGTGTTGCGGGTGTCCATGGACGACGTTAATCGCTTACAATCAGGCGACTCGTTTGCTCGTTTGCCCCCTATAAATATATAATATTGCCCCCTATAAAAAAACTTCTTTTAACTTGTAAACAGGGCCCATACCACGAAAATCGAACGATTGCGGATTTGTGTCTCCATCTCTGTCACACTTGCATATTGGAGTGACAAAGAGGTTTTCCCGTCAATGCCAATTTTCGATGTTCGTGGTAGACGTGCTGGTTCTGCTCGTCAATAATATGATCACGTAAATCCATCGGTGTTTCTAACCGTCGTTTCAAACCAATCAAATTATATTAAAATACCAACACTTGATGCACGAAAAAAATACAACAGAAAGAAACGATAGTAGGTACCTACGTTATTTCTGTCAAACTCAAAGAAACGGATTCTCTTAGTACGTGATCACACCAGAAGGCCTACCACGAACCACGAACGAAGTTTCACCTCTCTGTCGCACTTGAGTGAGAAATCACAAGTGCGAAAGGGAGGTATACTTTCGTTCGCGCTCAGTGCTCCACAATCTCAATAAAACGTGAACTGCTCACCAGTAGTACGGTACGTAAAGGAAATAAAATTTTACAACTCCCAAGAGCGATATTATTTGTCGACGGTTAGAATACTCTTAGAACAAAGCGTAAAAAAAAAAGATAACAGATTTTGATATTGCTTTAGGAATTAAAAAAAAATTCGTTACCAACCTTTTAAATCTAAGGAAAAAATATACAAGAGGAAATTTTTTTCTTCAGATAATCGTATTTAACTATTTGAACGTCGCCTATCATTTAATAACATATTTGACCAGAGCTTATTTCAAATATAATATGAAAACTTAAAAAAAAATATTACTCTTCGAAAACATTACGCAAGTGCTTTATGGTAACTGAAATGCATTTAATATTATTAAAGATAACTATTAGAGCCCATTTCTAACACATTCATCAATAGCTTAAATTTATGTAGGCACTAGAATTTAAAAAAAATTCTCCTAGCCATAAAAAAATTCTCATAATTTTCAAGTCAAGGTCATTAGTTCAAAATCATTTAAATAGTATGTATACGGAAACTCTAAGGATTTCATCGAAAGATTCAACTTTTATTATCTTATCAATTCTAGGCGTAATTCAAATGCTCGAAGCTACGCGCGGGAATTAATATCGCGTGTGTTTCGCGCGGAACGGGGGCGGTTTGACCAATCACATCACAGCCGGCGCGCCAGGCGCCTTTGCCTCTCGGTGAATCGGTACGTACATCGGTACGTCGTTGTATTTGCACCTTGTCTCACTTGTCTGTCAATAACAACAAATAACATAACAATGATGTCGATAATATGACTACAACTGAGTGTTTACGCAAGATAGTTATATCAAAATGTCAATGTCGTGTGATAAAGTCTGGGTCGATGTCAGTGAAAAAGACTTAGATGTTTTTTTGCCGAAAGTGCAAAAAACATGGAGTTGTAAAAGACTTAAAATTTTGTGACGAAAAGTGCGATATTCATACATAGGTAAATTTAACAAAAACTTCGTTTTTTTACCAGAATTAGTGCGCTGGACTTAGTCAAATTTTCGATGGTTGTTGTGCTATGATGACACCTACTTTTTATGTTAGTATCGTATAGAACACGCTAAAATAAGCATGTTTTGTATGGACAGTTTTTTTCTAAAATAAAAAATGGCCGACTTATTTGACCCCAAAGATGAACAATTTTAGATGTTAGTAAAATTTTCGATGGTTGTTGTGCTATGATGACACCTACTTTTTATGTTAGTATCGTGTAGAGCACGCTAAAATAAGCATGTTTTGTATGGACAGTTTTTTTCTAAAATAAAATATGGTCGACTTATTTGACCCCAAAGATGAACAATTTTAGATCTTAGTTAAATTTTCGATGGTTGGTGTGCTATGATAACACCTACTTTTTATCTTAGTATCGTGTAGAGCACGCTAAAATAAGCATGTTTTGTATGGACAGTTTTTTTCTAAAATAAAAAATGGCCGACTTATTTGACCCCAAAGATGAACAGTTTTAGATCTTAGTAAAATTTTCGATGGTTGTTGTGCTATGATGACACCTACTTTTTATGTTAGTATCGCGTAGAGCACGCTAAAATAAGCATGTTTTGTATAGACAGTTTTTTTTCTAGAATAAAAAATGGCCGACTTATTTGACCCCAAAGATGAACAATTTTAGATCTTAGTTAAATTTTCGATGGTTGGTTTGCTATGATAACACCTACTTTTTATGTTAGTATCGTGTAGAACACGCTAAAATAAGCATGTTTTGTTTGAAGTTTTTTTTTCTAAAATCAAAAATGGCCGATTTAGGGTAGAAAGGGGACAATTGAAACACGTTATAATTGAAACTATTCAAATTTTTCGAAAACTATAATATCTACGCGTCTGACGCATAACTCTGAAAACATGGCCAGCCATGTTTGGATACTTGGCCAGTACCACTCGAGCGCCGGTGCGTTACGGGAGTATCCACGAGCCAAAACAGGTTTACGCGGTGTAAAATAAGTATTTGTGTTTTCGTATATTTTCTTATAACTTCGTTCACTCTTGTATTTTGACGAATTAAATTATGTAGGTGTTATATTTAAGAATAAACGAATGTTTTTAACAGCCGTTGATCAGCGTTCGAGTCTTTTTATATATAATATTTAACTTTGAACTGAAAAATGTGGTGTGTGGACGACAGAAACAAATTGAAACGTTTCAATCGTCCTCGCGTTTTAATCGTCCCCAAAAGTAACGAACTTCGAAATATAAATAAATAAATAAATAATAAATAAATAAATATTACAGGACATTCTTAAACAAATTGACTAAGTCCCGCAGTAAGCTCAATAAGGCTTGTGTTACGGGTACTCAGACAACGATATATATAATATACAAATACATAGAAAACATCCATGACTCAGGAACAAATATCGAAAAAAATAATAAATAATATAAGAATATAATATAATATAAGATTCTGATGCACAAGTTTGTTCTTTCATTTTTCAAATTCACTTGTACTCGTAACGTAGGATCGTGGTGTTAATAAACGCGATTAATCCGTTCTTCTCTTCTCTTCAGTGTTTAATTTCAATGAATAAAATCGCGGTAAGAGAAGACAATATTATTCACTTGTGTAGTTTTTGACCTAGTTGTTAAATTATAGATATTCGATGTTTTTTATACTGATTTTTTGAGAATATGTGACTTCATAAAAAGGAGGTTCTCAGTTTGACAGCATGTTTGTATTTATGTTTGTTTTGTACACGATTATCTCGCGTTCGGCTAAACTGATTTTGATGCGGTGAGCACAACTACTTTGTTTTATGTCACATAAAAAACATAATATGTTATTTTATTTTGGTATATCGCCATATAGCAACACTTGTTACAGAATGTTTTATATGTTGATTTGATATTTTTGACAAATAATAACACATATGTCAAGCATATTAATACATTTTTCATCACACCTGCTCGTAAATGGTGATATTATATGTAAGCATACTTACACTTAAAGAGCTGTATTATTCCCATGGTTTTAAAGGATTCTCATACTACTTTACCGCCCGCCCGGAGCTCGCGGAGGACCTGCCCCCCACGCGCTCGCAGCACGTAGTCACTCCGGAGTACTGTGGACTGTGCAACTACACTACCGCTTATCATTATTGTTTCTTTACCTGTATAGAGTTTATTTTTTTCCTCGCAAATGTGATGAAAAACATTGTGTGTACCACGGGCAGTAAGGGCATTACTAACACATGGCAGACTAACCATGAAGTTTTTGTGCGGACATCTTTCAACTCATAAAAATATGACGGTCACAGACGGTTAAAGGCAAATTGTTTTAATCGTCCCCACTCTACCCTATTTGACTCGAAAGATAGAAGATATTTTACGACAGTCAAATTTTCTAGCTGGCATCCCCGGTATAGTCGTGGCAGAGGCAGACCGAGAAAGAGATGGCGGAACGACTTGGATGCGTTTCAGCGGTATTGGTCGGATCTTGCCCAGCACAGGGAGGATTGGATAAGGAGAGGGGAGGCCTTTGCCCAGCAGTAGGACACAAAAACAGGCTATTAAAAAAAACAACAACGATGGGTATCGTGCTATGATGACACCTACATTTTATGGTAGAATCTTGTAGAACACGCTAAAATAAGCATGTTTTGTAAGGACAGTTTCTTTCTAAAATAAAAAATGACCGACTGATTTGACCCAAAAGATGAGCAATTTTATGTCTTGGTAATATTTTTGATGGTATGATTTTGACAGCGAGCGAGCAAGACCTTCTTGGGCAGAGCTTCGCTCCCGCCTTAGACTTCCAGGTTATTTATTTTTAATAAGGGAAGCGAAGCTCTCGCCTTAGTCTTCTAACCTAACCAAATCCGTGTCGATTCTGCCCCGGAGGATTTGCTCGCTCGCTTTGCTCGCTCGCTGTCTAAAGTGACAACCAACAGCCAGCTGTGAAGTTATCTTATTTGGACGGATAAAAAAAACCATCGTAGACTAAGGCGGGAGCTGCTCCTGCCGGGTGCAAGACCTAAACCACCAAACACCATGTGTCCCCCTAATTAAACAATGGCATATTTTGCCATTACCGTGTTTGTACATAAGGGATATATGCATTTTTGTAAACAACCACCAAACTTCATTCAAAACGCGAGGTGCAATTATGAATAACAGACAGACCCGACAAAACATTATGGATTTATTATACAAGCCACGTGCTCATAAAATGATTTATGATAAGAATGCTTTTAATATGTGTATAATTATTTATAATAAATTACCTGTTGACATAAAATTCCTGCAAGGCAATAGATTTAAGAATAAATTGACTTCTTGGCTTTTAGACCATTGCTTCTACAGTGTTAAAGAATATTTAGAATATAGCTGACATATTTATTTTAATTATTATTAATATTGAATTTTTATTGACATTTGCATTCATTACCTACCACAATTGTTTTTTGTTTTTATTTTTGGGTTTTGTTTATAATTTACACATTGTTTCATGCATTTTTATCTATCTTGACATATTTTTTATAATTTTAGATATAATTATTAAGACATAAAAGGTTAATATATTTGTATATAGTACTGTAAATACTGCACGCTATTCGAAATATTTGCACGCCTGCATGCAGGTTGAATGCACTGGACTTAACAATTCTAACTGTAAGACCCACTATACTGTGTTCGATGCAAATAAATACTTTGAATCTTTGAATTAAAATTGTTTATCTTTCAGGTCAAATAAGTCAGCCATTTTTGATTTTAGAAAAAAATGTTCATACAAAACATGCTTATTTTAGCGTGTTCTACACGATACTAACATAAAAAGTAGGTGTCATCATAGCACAACAACCATCGAAAATTTTACTAAGATCTAAAATTGTTCATCTTTGGGGTCAAATAAGTCGGCCATTTTTTATTTTAGAAAAAAGCTGTTCATACAGAACATGCTTATTTTAGCGTGCTCTACACGATTCTAACATAAAAAGTAGGTGTCATCATAGCACAACAACCATCGAAAATTTTAGTAAGATCTAAAATTGTTCATCTTTGGGGTCAAATAAGTCGGCCATTTTTGATTTTAGATAAAAACTGTCCGTACAAAACATGCTTAGTTTAGCGTGTTCTACACGATTCCTCCATATAAAGTAAGTGTCATTATAGCACAACAACCATCGAAAATTTGACCAAGTAGTTACTTCTGGTAGAAAAACTAAGTTTTTTAAATTTACTTATGAATATCTCACTTTTTGTCAAAATAAAATCGAAGTCTTTTACGACTCCTATGTTTAAAAAAAAAATCTAAGTCTTTCACTGCGTACCCTTTGAAAGGGCACATCGTCTGTCTAATATCGGTCTAAATGAGGTTTCTTTAGAAATAGTGATTAAACAGTATTTGAATAAATAATTTTATACTACGCGTGCATTTAATATTTTATTTAAAGAAGAAAACAATTTTGCTTTAGGTACCAATATGGATTACAATTTAAAATTAACAAATTAATATTTACATTACAGATCATAATTTAATACGTAGCACAAACGAAATGTAAGAAACGCGTTGCGTAATCGTGATCTGATTGGTCGCACAGCACGGGCCGTAGCGCGATAGACTATCCCGCTCAAATCTCTTCGAGTTCGAATTATGATGCGAACTGATAAGCTCATAAAATTTAGAGCTATTGATGTATTTCTTATAATTTCGGTGTATGCATTTCTATAATACTAATGAACAAAATGTACCAACTTGAAAATTTCTAGATTTTTATTGAAGTTAACAGAAGACCTTAAAAGTTGAATTCTTCATATAAATTGAAACTATTGATGAATACGTTAGACATGGAACCTATTCGTTATCTACATAATTTTTTAACACATTTCAGGTACTTGGATGTACTTAAGTATTTTTTTGGAGAAAATATGTAGGTTTTTCTCGCTTCAAGAAAGCTTTCGACAAATTTGTTATAAAATGACAGGTGACATTCAAATAGTTTAATCCAATAATATAAAGATAGAAAATATGACTTGCATAATCTTTCCTTGATTTTACACGCGTCGGTAACAAATACCTATATTTTACCCAAAGCTTTATCTAAAACAGTTAGACAATATTTTTCTCGATTAGTCTAAAGTGTACTCTAATAGGTAATTAAAAAAAAATCGACTTGTGAGTTATGTTGTGTTTAGGGGTCATTATAGTCTTCGCGTATTCGCCTACAGATAAAACTGTTTGTTTCTTTGCAATTATTAACAATTATTAATAAAACAACTTTAGTGACGTACGAAACCAATATCGGCAATATTTTGTACTATTGAAACTATCTCTTATTTATTTTTCAATAAAACTATTCATGAATTTATCCCTGCTTAAATAAGGTATACTCGAATGTATTGCAAAGTTCCGTAAATTACCTCCTTTAATAAATATGCATAAAAAAAAACATTTCAACTTAATTAGGAGCAAATGGATGACTGTTGCAGGAGACTGTACACTCCTTTGGCCCTTTGACTCAACCCTATAGGTACTGCATGTCAAGCCAAATCATTGTTATTCAATTGCCATGTCAACTTGTCCTTCAAATCCACCTTGAGTCATTGATATAATGATACGACGGCCTGAAGCACGCGTCAAGCAACCAGATGGTTTGGCCTTTCTTTCGCTCTTATAGTTGCTTTCGCAAGTGTGAGAGAGCGGCGAAATGCCTAGCTACCTTCAGCAAACTATGACCGATGTGGTCACCGAATTAATCATGGGAATCAATGCGGCGTGCAAAACAATGGATTTCAATGCCCTAATGACCTTAGAAACGCATCAATGGAATCGCTTGCTCGGTCTGATTTGTACTGTCCAAGGTCAGTCTTAATACTTCGTTCTATGTCTAGTGGACACTCGTCTTATCAATAGATAAGCATCGGTAGATACGGATTTGATGTGATTCTTACTCGTATGTATATTGTTAGGAGTGAACCGCATCTTTGAAAATCCCACCCTAGGCGTAGCTGAAATCATCATTTGGGGGGATTGAGACTATAATCCGGCACTATAGCAGAGTTCCCCTCACACCTGTGATTTTCATGGCAGAGGTATTCAAATTCCATATCAATGCCGTCCTATATCGAAAGGTTTTTGACCGAGTGAGCTAAGCGTCTCCGTTTCAGTTCGGACAAAAATTGTTTCGTGTGTCTGTCCATTTGTTCTCCTCTACTAGTCGCGTTTATCAACAAATTTTCGTGAAATTTTAAGAGCAAGTTCGTTAACAACATAGAATTTTTTTGGCGATTCAGTTTTTGGAAATTTTCAAAATGGCGAGAATCGGTACAAAGGTCCTAAGCGCCAACGACTCACAGGCACTTAAGACCTTTTATACCAATATTACTATCATCTCGCGAGGTCACAGAGCCACTAGTCCTTATTTTCCTGAAAACCCAACCGAATCAGGGAACCCAACTTCGGCTTGGAAACCTCTGAAACTTACGGCTGTAGCATTTCAAATCGAAATATGATGGATACTGTAAATGCGTGACGAATTCTCAGAATTTACATAACATATCTGGCCGCATACATATATTTTGTCTCAACTTTATACAAACCGAACGGCTTTGACCTAGTGATGCGTCGCCGCGCGCGGCTTCCTCTAAATCTGTTGTAATCCGATTGAAAGAGATTTACCTATATCGTTTTCATCCGACCATTTACTTACATAATACGTACTACGTGTTCCGGTCACGTTTTTGGTCCTCACCTTGTCCTGAGAATCATTTGGGTCTTGTTTTGGCTAAACGAATTCTTGGCGGCCGTTATTTGTATTCAAATTAAGTATGACTGAGGAAGTCCTTGGCAAATTGATATCCATTAAATCAAATTTGAATGAGAGATGACTAGTGAATTAGTTTATTTTAAAACAGAGCGTGACATGTCAGACGCAGGGTTAGGGGCTATAGTCGTAGTAGGTATAAAGTCACGAAAAATAAGATGCAATCTTACTTACTTACTCCGCTGGCTCAGCGACCCAAAGTGAGTCTTGGCCTCCGACACCAGAGTGCGCCATTTTTCCCGGTCCTGCGCAAGAGTTAGCGCAAGATGCAATCTGATAAAAATAAAATGATTGACACGAGCATTCCGGTTCATAGTTTAAAAATCTTGAAATCGATTCAACTAAGGTAGTGAAAATCACATTATGTATTCACAGTGAATTTTACTTAAAGTATAAACAAAAGAGAACGAACTCTCTATCCGTCTATCATTATTACAATTAAGTAATATTTCCTACGTATCTTCAAGTAATACAATAGCGCAGCGCTATTCTAATCCTCAAATCTTTAAACCGATTATAACACAAAATCGAGCGCTTACACAGATGCACTTATCTCTTCCTCAACAGATTAAAGATAACGATACTTTCTTTGTTTATATCAAGATAACGAGCAAGACGGATGGGCAAAGGCGCATGATTACATAAAACGTGAAAGTATTATGTCGGGCAATAGAAAAGATCAACTCCGCTCCGTTGTGCAGCGGTTTTAATCTCCTCGAGTTTTGTGATATCGCACAAAGGAAACTTGTGTTGCATGATGGTGCATTAAACGTACAGTGGATTGCTGTTTGCGGGATAATGCGCTTATTTCGCTCTCTAATTTGGACGTCTGGGCCTTGGGACTGGAATGTCGGGTTTTGGACAAATATCCTGGTGATTATTAGTTCCTCGTGCGAAGTACTCTTCTTTGTCTTAAATGTTTATTTGGATACCTAAATGTTAATACTACCTATTTAAAAAAATTCCTAACAAGAGGGCACAGAAGACTTCATCAATAACTGAAACCTGTACAAATACAAACATTTGTACAAATATTTGTGTTATTTATTTTGTTTTTTTTCCCCCTGTTTTTGTGCAATAAAGTGTTTTACTACTACTACTACTACTACCTGTAAATGTTGTTTTTTTACCTTCACATATTTTAAAACTGTGTGTTTTCAATCTTTTTTAATGAAGCTTCCTCTTTAGCACGAAAAGTTTTCCTGGACTCAACATGACATGAAAAAGTTTGCGCCGCTATACTATAGGAAACCTCTAGGATCCCTACTCTTGAAAATATTACTGGTTGAAAAAATGTCTAGACTTTTTTTTAAATTGTAATATGTTACATAAAACCATTGTCTAGTGTAAACACGGCTTTACTAACCCAACCTTTGACATCGCAAGCCAGACAGCGTAACGTAGACGAGTTAAAATTAGCTGCGAACTTTAATATAAGTCCTCAGACGTTTTGTACAGGCTGACGGAATTCAATTTAGGTATGTTTGGTAGGTATGTTTGGAGTTGGCGAACTTTAATTATATTGAATCAAGATGGAAGGAAGTCTGAAGAGAAATTGCTGTTTGTAATATTAAAATCATGATTACATGATTACCTATTATCACAGATTAAAAAAATTTAGTAATTATCTATGCGTAATATTTGACACAAACTTTTATTCAACAGTAGGTTTTTTTTTTTATGCTATAGGTGGCAAACGAGCAAACGAATCGCCTGATGGTATTTATCTACTTCTCATAAGAACTAAGCTCGTAGGTACAGTCGTTCATAAATATCTGTGCAGCTGCATGCATAATAAGTAAACACTTACACCTTATTGTTAATGTCTTAAGGGTTTATATATTTTTTGAAGCCCTGCTTATATATTTATGTACTCGACTGTTCATCCAATGTGAGCCTAATACTGGTACCAAAATTTCCAAAAGTTTTTAATTATTATAACATTGGCACTCATTCATTAATGTGTGATTTAAGATAAACGCCCGCAATTTAACATATCCAAATGATATTATTAAAATATGAATTCGTTTTGGTTAGAAATAAAACTGAAGACAATTCATTATTTACTCCAAACGTTTTTCGCCCTTCGAACGTTTTATTTGAGCAGACAACCTTTTCACATTTACCTATAGATTTTGACTTTCAACCGTCATCTTGCAGACTAAGTAATTCTAAAAATAGAAATGTAGAGATAGCTCTGGAGTAAGTATAAAAAATAAAATGGTGGAAAACGACGTAGAATTAAATTAGATTTTTTGGTATTGCAGGAATTCCGAGGTAACGCAATAACTCTGTAGTAATGGTAATACACTCCCTCGTCCACACCTAGGTATTCCCTAGGGTTTACAATTACATGCAGTATGCGATTCTCCAAAATAGAAGTGCAGCGATTACTGAAGGGAACACGTATGTGGTGTCCCAGGAATTGCGAGCCTCCATAGATAGACCTATGTCTATTAGCAGTGGACGACCAGGGGTTTACTATGATAATTATAGACTATGGTAACCGTTTAGGTACTTTCAGGATACAATTCTAAAACACGAATCAAATCATTTATTAAATGTAACAAATGTTTTGGTTCATGTTTTTTTTGTTTGGGCGTCTGCCGCGAAAGCATGAGGTCGGTGGTTCGATCCCAGCCCTGCTCACCGGCGACCTTGGTCACTTTTTCTGTAGTATATGACATCTCTTTCAATTTATTACTTTCAGGATGTTTGTTTGCCAGTGCCACCGTGGTGTAAAGATGTGATAGAATTATATAATTTAACGGATTCAGTTCATCATGTAGCTACGGTATTAATTATCATTGAAAACTATTCCTGCTAGAGTTTACTTGTAGAATATCTATTACTGGATGCCTTTAAATAACAGCATTATAAATAAAACAATGAAGTATATAAATAAATGCCTTGTTTTAAAACTTATGACTGTCATAATGCGAGTTAATTGCGGTAGTTTTATTGTTCTATTATTTATTGATGAGTAGGAAGTTTTCATTTAATTCAAAGATCTATCTAGATTTCTGATAGCTACTTCTGATAAGTACCTACATAAACATTCCTTGACTTCCGATTCTTTAATTACTTACCGTAAATTCGTGTCGCGTATCCACTAAGAATTTAAATGTGTATCTCAAACACGACCTGCTTCTGTTTTTTCCTTATCTTTGGTTTCTTTTATTGCGGCTTCCACTTCGTTATTATCTTATTCGTTTATCTAGGATTCAACCAACTAGGCTAAAGTAAAACCTGCCATTATCTTCAAGGTTGTGGTTTCAACACCCTGATTTTTCTCGTGTCTGCAATTCCATTTAATTGTTATTATCTGTTTAGATCTGTACACTACTATTATCTAGATGCTATCTGTCGTTTGAGTGGGTAATGCTGCTGCGTTAATGCGTAAAATACCGAGAACATAAAAATAGGTTAACTGCATTCGAAGCCCGAGAATTCAAGAACTACCGCCAACCTGAGTAGCTCGTACTCATTATGACGCCAATACATTGAGCTACAGATAAATATTGCACACATAATGATATTTTTAATCAAAAATTTACCGTTTCCATGAAATGCTCCATTTTCGCAGATTTTGACCTTTCCCGTGGAAATCGTCTTCCTAAGACAAATATTTTCTATCTTCATAAGAACTACTCAGGTTCGTGGTAGTTCTTATGAAGCTATAAAATCTTAGAAGCGGTAAGATGGTCCTAACAAAACACGATAAAAAGACGACCCGAAAGAGCATAAGGCTTGGAAAGTATAAAAAAAAGACTGCGAATGTTGCTTACGACAATGCTCGAAATATTGTGGCCGGAAGTAGTTTTTATTTATATTTGCGTAAAATACTCAGTGCTTTGACTTGGGTTTTGGGTAGCATCGTTCTGGAATTCCCCTTTTTTTAATTTAATTGTTCTAATTTTAAGTTTGTGGATTAAATCTACGGAAGAGCAGCCGCATAGCTGTTCAGGTCAATTAGTCTAAAAACTTCAGTGTCCAAACGGTAATATGATTTGCTTCTAGCATCAAGGGAAGCCCTGTTTGTAACTAACTAGACTACTATTGTGATCTATCCCTCCATCCATATGATGCTCTTTCTCTCTATAACTATAGAAAAGATCAAGTTCATTTCGGATTCACCTATATGCCTCATTACGTGTGCTTCAGTGTAAGAGGACAAACATCTACATTCTAACAAACATCAAATCTTCTATTCAAACTTTGTGATTGATGCAAAACAGTTGGAAATACTGGGGATATTTCGTAGTTCCCTAAGGTTTACGAAACTAGGAATTAAGATTGAATGCTGGATACATAGTTGTAATCTTGGCCGTATTTAACGTACTTACTGCAATTTATCTCGGTACGGCGGCATGCCGCGTTTAGCGACCTCGGGGTCGCTATGTGGAACTAATCATCACCTCGATTCCAGCTAACAAGATTGCGATACGGTTTTCATGAGATTTGACATTTATTAAACGACTTTTATTCCGTGCATAATAATTTATGATTTTTACTTTATGGGGATAAAATGTATACATTATAGGAGTGGAAGGGGAGAAAAAATCACGAACGATCAAAATCAAGCCAAAAAGATCACCATATTGAGGTAAAAATCGGCTAAATATGAGCACATATCATTGAACGAGCCCTAGAATAAAAAAATGAATACAATGGGCAAATTGCGGCTTCAGAAATTAATTATGGTCGTAAATATTATTTACTTGAAAGTATTTGCGTAAAAAATAAAATGAATTCATGATTGACGAAATAATCGCGCAACATATATTAAAAAAATCTAGTCTATTGATATTTAAAAGAAGTCAAAGTGAGTCAGTGTGGTGTGGTCTTACAGTTCAGTCACGTAATCATGCCCATACTATATTTACGTTTTCCTTGCCGTTGTTTGCAAAAGATTATCATATTGGCCTGTTATCTTGTTAATTCTGCGATATCAATTCTATAAAGTTGACAAACCCTGGCGAGTTTTCTAAGTGTTTTCTAATATCACGTTATTATACCAAGTGCCCGTGCCAACGTTGCTTTGCACTTTTGTGGTTGCCTTACCCTGAACTTCTTCATTAGTGAAGATTCCTCAGGAATTTCTACTGTTCCTGTATCAGTGTTCTTAATTGTATTAGTACCTATCTAATAAACATCCATAGTTTTACTTTATAACCTACAGGTAATGTAAACTTGTTTAACTTTTTTAACGTAATAACACTTAAACTTTCGCGTTTTATACACATTGTTATAAAACCCGGTTTAAGTTTATAATAATTAAACATTAGCTTTGAAATGCTTATTAGGAGAAAGGTGGCCATTATTAAAAATGAGATATAGAGAATCACTGTTGTTGGTTGTGGTTAGAATATAGGCAATGTAAAGAAATCAAAATAAATATTATTGCTTCTTGGTCCATGGAAGCAATTAGAGAACTTTATGTAATGTCCTGTTCATTGATGTCATTCCATTTTCATAATAACCCATTCTATTCCATAGAAAACAGGAGATTAGGAGCAAATCGTGTTCCAAATCCATACTTTACATTATCTGTATACGCGATACCATTGTAAGATTTGTCTGGTCCAACAGAATCGTGATCGCACGAGCGTACTATATCTACCGACATCTATTGGACATTTCTAACCTTGTTTATATACTGCCCGCCTTAGCCTAGGTTAGTTCCAGCATCAGTTCCAAACGACGCATGTGCCATGGCCAGTAATGTTAACCGACAATTTGTAATCTCTATTGCAACTGCGTAAGGTACCAATGGTCAGTTAAGGATGTTGCTGATACCGATGTCTTCTGGAAAATAAACCTAACTGCCTAAAACCAATATTAACCAAGCTTCCGTACTATGCGTAGCTGTGCGAAGCAACCTGGTTACTGAACACGTTTTAAGTTCATGACACTTACGTCTTTTCTAGTTTAAGTAGCAAGCTCGTTTACATTCGGAGTAAACTGGCGTGTTTCGAACGTGTCATGCGTAACGTATACAGTCATTACTACTAGATGCAACATGCGAGCACTCTCTGTGATTTACCGATGCCATTGCGCTGATAATGCGGGTGAATGTTTATCGTGATCAATCTGGCGATAGGAATCACCAATCTCTGCTTTCCCGAAATACATTTTTATATGTATATGGTTTGTGACTTGTATGATTTAAAACTGAAGTAAATCAAGTAACTACGGAATTATAAATAGAGTCAAGTTAACTGAAACGGATTATTTAGCATTTGCATTTATTTTCCATCAACATGCTAAGTCAGCTCTATTTGTATTTAAACTTCTTGACCAAAAATAAAATTGTAAGATACATTTTAAAGCGAAAAACATTAAGAAGTGTTGTATATAAACAAACTTACCAAGAAATCTATTTTCTTCAAAGATATAAAAATATTGCGAAAAGATGTCAACGATTGATAGTTTATCTCCGCTCTCACAGATACTGCGATCACACCATGACTCACGTGTCGTATCAAATGTAATCCAGTTATATGGTCGAGAAAGTAAACTGCCAATAGCTTTGCGAATTCGAACGTCATTCTTGCGTAATGTCGCTAAGTAAATGCTCTTTACGTGCGTTTAAATATCAATAATCTTTATTTTTAACAGTCTTATATCTATCAAGAAGAATCTTTTCTTGTTGTAACAACATTTGCAGTAAGATAAGTAAGGTAATAGAATATAAGGTAATATAAGATAGGTCCTTAGGAAGAAAACTGTCAATAATATGTGAATATGCTCAAAGTCCATTCGTTTCATTGCTAAAGACGAATAAACGGCTATAGTTGTAGGTAAAAGGAGGGGTTTATTAACTGTGGTCTTTTTTCCAATAGTAGAACCAATTTAATAATTATTACAAAAAAAATATTTCCTATTTACACGCGATAGTACACGAACATCAATCATAAGGTTTAAAATTATACGTCCCTAAAAATCAATCGTCCGATTAATTATTACCGCCAACGATTAATTAAGAAATTATTGAACAACACGGATACACGGCATTAACTACCAACTATATTCCAGTATTTGAGTGGAACTGGACGCCATTGTACCGCAGTTCCGATTAAGAAATCATTTTTAACATGCACATTATGCATTAATTACATTAACACTTGTCAAAATATCAATAGATACTCTGTTCTCTCGCTGACACAAATTACTCATTAGCAATGACGTTAATTGATTATTTTATGACTTGTACATTTGTAGACGATTATGGCAGCGGTCCAACCATATCTATACACTTTCCCTAAAAGATATCAACATTCCAATGTAGCGTGTTTAAATGGACGTGACAATTCGCGCATTATCAATTCAGCTATAAAAAACATAAACAAACATCTCGTAATGGCTTTATGCCCGTTATTATCAAATACCCGGTGACCTTGCCTCGCTTGGCCCGATACCAAGTGCCGATGACTCCTCTGGCACTTTCTACTAGTTTTTGTAGACTATATAAATCAAGTTTTGGATGCGATACATTGCTCGTTGGTACTTTGTTTGGGTTAATGAATTGTCAGACGTGTTGTGTTGTTGTTGTAATCAATCAACTTAAACGTTACGAGTAATATCGCTTTCGTTAACGATTTTCATTTTCGTTTCTATTCACATTAACGAAAAAACTTTTTTGTCAAAAGCTTAGTTGGCCATGACACGTTATCCTTTGGTGGATGTATATGCCTCATAGTATTATAGGTTTTTAGGTAAGTACCTATATATTAAACGTAAATTTAGATTATTCTGCTACTGACGTTGCCTTTTATACTACTCGTCACCGCAATCACTTACTTGTTTAAGATCTTTTCCTTCTGCAATCATATCTGTGACATTTCAGTATTATAAAAGTTCCAGGAGTAATTGGCGTAGCTCTAAAATTTCAGATGGAGTTTCAATTATGCAAGAGTCAGGTGTTAGCTAAAATTAATGCTTACACCTGTTAACTCTCGTTTGGGCCAATCCAGCGCGGCATATAGCTACGTCTTTAACCGTGTATATTTATTTATACACATCATCTATACCAAACTTTCTATGCGTATCTCTTCATTATTATTTCAAATTTGTCACTAATTTAGAAACTTATCAGATAAATTTATTTGCATCTTTTTTATGCGATTGTGTACAAGTTCTGTTGAAACTTTTGCGTTGCATGTGGTTTGTCAAAAGGCACTAGAATATGTAAATTCCGTTTCAAATCTGTTGAAACATACATAATATTCGTTGTGTTTATCGATTTTGCAAGCTGCTTTTGCAATTCCTGTTTAGGTAGGTAACATGTGGTTATTTCTTTTATGCCACACCTGGCCAAAAAGTGCCTTTTTCCGCACGCTGCGCGTACGGAAAAAGCCGATTTTTGCCCAAGTGTAGGCATAAAATGATGTACCTAACACGTGAGGTAATAAATAAAGCCCTTGATCGCATATTTACGTCCCTCGCTTGCAGCTCGGGTCGCAAACATCTGCGATCTCGGCCTTTCTTTGTTTTACCGCACTAAATAGGTAATGTACTATTACAGTACATATGGTGCTATATTACCGCACTAGTGCGATGCGATAATGCGCACTTTATGTGCCTATGACAAAATTTAAAGGACCATATCTACTGTAAAACGTCGTATGATACATGTGCGAATAGGTAATTCGCAACTCGTGTCGATTTAAAACAGTCCCTTAGGTCGTGTACTATTCTATCGCCACTCATTGCGAATTTTCTCCTATTCGCACTTGTATCGTAATGTACCATTAATGTATATTTAAGACACAATGCTAAAGTTACTTGCCTTACATTTAATTATTAATTAGTAACAACTGCTCATCTGAAACTTGATTTAATTAATATTGTGAAGATATCCCTACGAAATATAACCTTGAATTAAATTTCGCCAACCTCTGAATTTACGAATGCAAATAAGTTGTTTGAAGTGGATAAACCTATTTTAAATATTGACCTGGAATCTCGTAAAGTGCTGCCAGTTACTGTATATAAATCTGGGTAAGTAAAAGTGGGATAACGGTTATAAACTTTATTAAAGCATATCCCCTAGACTCCCCAGCGCAAATTCCATTATACAGTCCTAAAGTCGGTAATGGAATTTCTAAGTGCAAAGTAGTTAAAGTCACATAGTTGGGGAGTAACGAGATCTACTATTTGGTTACATAGTCAATTTGCTATCCACTGTGTGGCTAGGTCACCTCGATAGACTTACAAGAAGTTACTCCATTGTAGTATTTAATGCAATGGTTGTTTCGAATCGAAGAGGTTTAACTAGGAGAGAGATACGTTATAATGTCAGCCGAAGGATCACACGTTATTATTTACTATTTTCATATTCTTTATTTACAAACGGAGTTATGGGACACTATAACTATTTTTATTAATATTCAGTATTATTTTGGAAAACATAATAAGAGTATTGTACGCTATTGGAGCCATGATGATTATCTCGCCTTTCAACACCACATACAAATCTTTCCACTAAGATATTCATGCAAATTAATCGTTTCCCCAAACATGCGCATACGTAATTCGGCAGTATTTTTGTAACTTCGCTTATTGTGCTACATAACAGTTTGACGTAACCATCTTGTCTTGAATTTCATGCGTTTCATATCACTTGAATGCACGGCTGAGCATGCTAGGCGTAATGGTCACGGTCATTCTTGACTGGACGATGACTTGAATCGTTTAACTTTCTATTTATGTTTGTCGATAATATGAAGATGAAGATTATTGCCACTTGTGTATTGTGTTTCAAGTTTGATGTTTCAAAACAAGTGACAAAACAAGAATGGAACTAGACAGGAACCTAATGTAAACGAAAGTAAATATTTTCCAAAAGCTGACCAGAATTATAGTGAACCAACATACAGTGTAGTCATTAAACAATGTCAACTTAAACATTAACATCCATAACGATTGATCAAATTTCGACAATCTCGTGGGTGAAGGAAGTTGCATCAGGTACCTTACCTTACCCACGTCCGTCCCACATCGCTGCGTGATTGGCCCTTTGTCGAGAATGGACCCTATTCATTGGTGTTACCATTTTTGTGTATCATCCGATTACGTTGATGCAATCCATTCAGGAGCGCTTTCGTAATCTTTGGTCATTAGTGTGGTATGCTCTTGCGGATCGAACTCACTACAAACTTCCGAAATCTCTTTGAAGATTCTAGATTTTATAACACTCACCTCGAGAAAAACTGCAGATTTCTTGACAGGAGTTGCCACATTAGATGGTATATTGTGCAGGAGTAGCTAAGCGAATGAGGTGTTCTAAATATTCTTGATACGATCTAATTGTGAAGACAACATGCGCGTGTCAATATTATCTTAAACACTTTGCCTGCTTAGCCACATCTGCTTTTGATTACCTATAAACTTTTTCATACGGAACCGCATTTTATCGAGGCAGTTTATGACTTTTTATCTTCAAAAGAATTGATGTCGTTTGCGACTCAAATTTTGTATTTTTACTATTTCTGCTTTCATTATCATTTACCATTTAAAATACAAAGTGTAACGTAAATGCTGGTATAGTGGTAATCCGTTAACGGGCGTAATCAGTATCATGGACATTTGTGGACTGACGAGGATTAAATATTAGTGAAATTAATGTAATTTTTTTTTCTCATTGGGCAGGGGGCCGAATATCCCGATCCCAACCTACCATACTAAAAAGTATAGATAGTGATATTGAATTGACCACGCCCTTAAACCTTTACCAGCATTTTTGTTACAGCCTGTATCCAAACATTCTAGAACCTGCCACTGCTTATCAGCAGGGTTCTTCACAATGAGAAGTGTGCATTAAAGCACCTACTTCAGTTTCTCGTATTTCAAATAGATCTCTGTTTGTTATATTGTGTCGCCCGGAAAGCCCGAAATAAGAGGGCCTGGGTATAGCTACCTACTTGATTTTATACGCCTTAGGAGCATTTGAATCTAAAGAGGGTCTGAAATAGATGTACCCAAAAGATAAGTATTCTGAATTGATGTATAGGAGTCATGATATTATACAACGAAAATGTGTAAGATATGTGCCAGGGCGTTCAAGTAACTCGGTTCCTATCGGTTTGCCTTAATCAGACGGTTGAGGACGTTGCACATATATTACAATATGTATAAGAAAAGGATAGCCAAATTAGCTCCAATTTGTTTACCACAAACATTTTTGAAGGTCTGCCACTCGTCTCCAAACACTCATTTCAACCAAGCCAACATTTCAACCATTCAAATGATATTAATATGTTCTTCTTTTTTTTACATCCCGATCAAGTAACAACTGAAATTGCATATTAGTTTCAATGTGCCATAACCAAGCACATACATTGTAACAAGGAACTAAGTGTTACCACATTAGTTTAAATCACATCTTAACCCTCTTCTCCCTCTCCCTCTTCTTCTTAAATCATCAGCGTTCATAACTATGCATCTTAATGTTTGTATATAACGTACGAGTATAACGTTGCCTACAGTAGCAAACCTGTCGACTTGTTCTTACATTGCATTGGCCATCATTTCTTCATAATTTATCTTTACTAATTAGTGTTTATGTTGTTTCAGGTAAGTCACGTGGGCTCATCACGTTTCAGTTGCGTCACGCTATCTTTGAGTAAAGCAATATGTTTATTCATTTCAAACGTAAGTCGGATTTGTTTATGTTTCTATACCTACACACATTCAGTCTACAATTCTAGCCAAAGAAATAGATATACGATGTTTGTGTGGGATAGTTGGCTGAGTCATTTGGAGTTGTTCTTCGGTCGTTAATGCAGATTCTTAAATACATGTTTGGCAAAGGCGAGCGGGATGTTCAAAATAAACTGAAGATAGCTTCGTTAATAGGAAAAAAGTGTTATAATAATAAGGTAAATGTAGGCACTAGAGCACGATGCTGTCCCAATACATGTCATCTTTAAAGTTATGTCAATGCCAATAGAGGTGACAGACGGGTGTCATCTATTGGACACTAGCGTGTCGAGCACTCGGACGTGATCCTTAATAGTAATAATTATAAATTACCATCGAGCAACAGTCCGTGTTGCTAGTTGCCGCTCGTCGCCGTCCAGCACGTTGGAAGGGAGTCTGCAAAGCGATATCTTACCGGACAAAATTTTCTGTCACTTGGGGGGGCATGAACGCACTTCTCACACTTTACCTACATATAGACAACAATCTGAGACATATAGAAAATGGTACAACTACACTATAAAATCTTGCACACTTCCATCTATTTTTTTCACGACACATACCCGCGTATGCCCATTTGGGCGTTTAGTTCGGCATAGGGGAATCTGTACGTATGCCGACTTGTGTTGCTTAAAGTTAATTGCAGATATTAATCTTTTTTTTAACGCCTTTTTCTATAGACGTGTCCAGTCTCCATGACAATTGACAACTAGCGTCCCTCAAAAACTGACTAACCCAGCTGCTATTTCATGCGTCGTAAAACACTATACAACACTTGCATATTATATGCATATTTTTGAAGTCAACTGTATATTCCTCCTGCAGGAATGCGTGACGAAATGCATCTAATTATAAATCGGCCATTAACGAAGGACGACGGTAAGGAAGCGCAGGATGCAAGCTATGACGCACGGCATGGCCCAATTCACATGTGCTCAGCTATGTTGCTTAGAGTAAGTGTTGCAATAATTGCAATAAGCCGCGAATGAACTGGGGATTCGTCTAAAATTTAGAAGCTAGAAATTTTGAACACATGTTTTTCAAATCGGCGTCTCGTAAGTGGTTAAAACCTAAATAACATCTACGGAATATAGTTTCTCATTTTAGGGAAGGTTCTAATATCTCAAATTCTCAATCTATAATAGATGACGATTACTATCGGGGGGTGTTGTCTTATCTCCGTCCGCGCAGGTATCCATGTGTATACTTTCCAAATGTTAATGAAATTTCGACCACCAAAATTTGTCCAGTAACTTACTGGACAGGCTTTTCGCAGCAACTTTATATACTGTAAGATGAATCGCATAATTGCAATTGTTAAAAGCTCAACACTACACATGACGACAGTGACAATAAGGTCAAAAGTCGAGGTAAACTGTGTCTACATCTACACCATCCAGTATTCAAAAGTAGACAAACATCAGCAAGCTCTCGCAACGTTTTCGGTAACCATGTGAGAAGTGTGTCGAGTATTGTCCTCGCTTCGCTTTTGTCTCGACCAGGATGCGGCTGAAATATGAGAATTGTGCTTGGACAGTTTTTGTATAACATTTTGGTAATATTTGAAGCTACAACATTATTCTTGGTTGTCACTGGCAAGAAGAGAGGAAAGGAGTCAAAAATTCGTATAGGGCTTAAGCATGTTTAGCAAAATCGCTGCATCTTAGAGACTAACAGAGATTTAAGAAGATAATTAACCCCGAAGTGGGATGATGTTGATAAAAAGACAACTAAATGATGACTTAAAATAAAATAGACCAAGTCAGTCAAACGACCAATGGTAATTAAACAGTACCTATTCTAAAACGCAAAGAAATATTTTGTTTGAAACAAGAGTCACGGGAATTCGAGATACGATGAAACATCTGACAGTAAAAGCGAACGAAATGAATCAATATATTTCGACTCAAATGGAAAGATACAGACGCCGTTTTTGTTCAGACAAATACTCCATTTTCACCCCTAATGCTTTTTAGGGCCGATCCCTTCTGTTGGAACAGCGTAAATGTATAAAACAAACAACTTTGGTATACAGAACACCCATTAAACAGTAAAGTCGATATTTTATAACCCTCGCCATGTGGGCATAGTATTATCGCCATAACGTTAAAACTCTGAAAAAGCTCTCTACAGCTCAAATTAAAACGATGTCAAATAGAATCCTACGTCGAATAGAGGGCGTATTCAGAACGGGGTTAGATGTTTCGTTCATCTCACTCATTCTGGAGCACTTGGAGCAGACAGGTGCGTGAGCGAGACGCGCTGTTATTGATTTAAGTAATTAAGTACATTTAATAGCCAGTTAGCGGTCATCACTGAACATGCGCATGCGGTCAATGTCAAATGCGTTCATGCGTTCTAATACTGGAAGTTCACGTATAAATATCCTAATATTGTTTATGTATGTTAAAAACGGTTTAGCGATTCAAAAATATTTTGTACTATGTACTTCAGAACTAACTTATTTATTCAACCTATGTATATTTTCTGGTTCCAATCGTATTATAAATTAATTTAGAATATCCGAGACAGAGTTTGGAAATCGTCCATGTATCTGAATCAGCGCCTCGGTTTGACGAGAGATAATCCCATTGGTTCAACTTTTCTGCACACGGCTTTTGCTGAGCGAATGGAGTTTACAGTTCGTTTGTCTGATTCAAACGTAGTTTTACTGAAAGGGGTTAGGGAGACTGATTTTAAAATGAGAAAAGAACAGTTTTATTAGTAATCCTATTTTCCTGTCGACAAAAAATGGTATTTGTATCGTCTCTCAGTCACCTGACCATTTATGACCCTTATAGCTTATTTGAGACTAGTGGAGGATCAGTTAAAGGTGTTGTTGTTTGTATATCAAGAATTGTATAAGAATTGTATATCATTTAATTATTCACAACAATAACCTAACATATAATCAGACAATAGTACCTTTCAGCTCTTAATAGCTAAACAAAACCACGGATTTCAACTGCCACCTTAGGAGACAGAAGCCAACAGAAGCGGCCATAAAAGCAATAGCCCATCATTGTTTACAATCCGGCCTCCGGACAAACGCTTATGACGAGCGATTATGTACAATAGGAATCCCGCCAATCTAAACAACCCGCTTTGTTTATCGACCAGTTGACAAATCTGCTCCGAGAACCGCAAGGGCACATGACCTCGCTCATGTTTACGCTAGAGTAACACATAAGTAGCTAGTAATAGGATTTAAAAACGCTTGGGAAGGATCGGGTTAATGTAGCATCTGGATGCATAACACTTCAGGCTCTATCTATGATCTTGCGCTAATTCGAGTTCCAGTCATTTGATGCAATACAAATCATATTTACAGTTTAAATAACTAATGCAATTTATGCTCGTTCCATATACCGAAGAATGTGCAAAGGAATGCATGTTGTATTACTGTTTCGTGACAAATTTAGCTTTTGCGAATGTCCGAAAAACTCAACCTGCCTGTCGTCTATTTGTCTTTGTTGGCCTACTTTCGACACGGAATGTTTAACCCAACCCAACTGACATTCTTAATGATTTATAATGTTGCCGCGCCGTTTTTCGTGACTTATTGTTGCCAAAATTTTGTTTAGATCATTAAAAAGAAATTAATCGTTCGCTTTCTATTTATCTCTTTGGATTGGATCCCACGGCATTGCGAAGTTTATGTTTTGCTCATTTTGTTTTTTAAACTGGCTTAGATATCACTTGATATTGGTATAGATGTCTTTGTATCTCACCTTTCGTTTCACGCTTTCTCGCTATTCGATACATTCGTTTTGTGCTAATCGTAAAATAACAGCGCTTACTCATTTTTCTTTTTGTACTGAAGTTCCGCTGTATTTTCCTTTTCTTAATCCTAACGATTACATGCGGCGATTAAACCCACATCTGGTGAATTGTTACCACCGACGATATCGTAAAATTTGCCAATTGGCTAACAAACAAAAACAATTGAACAAAATCGGAGCGCCTCTGAAATTGCTGCAACAATGTTTGTTCTCGTAAACATGTCACACTGTATCTCGGAACGGGAAGTAACATATCCCATGACAAATTCGTGTTGGGCATGATTTGATCAAACATGACGCTGATTCGAGATGCTTGAAACCATATACCTATACTAATTGATGCCATGTTCTCGTACACAATACGCATACCCAATAGTTGGAGAGCACTATAAAAAGAAAATATAGACAGTATACAAAAACGAACTGTTAAAATATAATAGATCTACAACATGGTTTGTAGTTTTACTTATACCTACATGTACTATCGAGACTTTATAGGGCATTATATTCTGGGGCCATCCAATGGTTAGAAACATTGTACCGTCAGCCTAAAAACGGTGCGTAATAGCAATATAAGCAGAGCAAAGGCGTTCCGTTCTGCCTTACTGTATTTAATTTATCTATCCCTAGATGTTTCTCTTTTGTGTGCTTACCACTAGTTTGAATATTGTACTGTAGAATACTTACGTCGGCTAGCGTCTACGTCAACTCAATGTCAGTGCATCTTGCTCGCACTTGCTGGATGCAACTCTATATAATGAGACATCGTTTACTACAGACACTTGTGTTAGACACATTGGTTCAACTGAGCCTCTCAACTCGCCCATGCTATGCAAGTAACTGCAACCGTCAGATGTCCAGCCGATCGCGGCCAATGATTTGCGGATTCGCGTCAACACGTCCACGACGGCCTTGCCACAAATTCCGGGACAGTTACTGTAACCGCTAGATCTGTTTTAAACTGCCTCGATACCGTTCCTTTGAAATTAGTCTGTCGCCTCGCTGTTTACTTGGCGTTCGATGTGTTAACGGGAAACTATTCCCGTTCTTTATAATTATGACCAGCCACCCTATATTCAAATTAACGACAGGGCCTAAAATGATATCTACTTTACCCAAGTCTCTCGTCGAACCGAGATACCAACCTCTCGATTGTATTTATCACGGATACCTACATACGGAATCGAATTCAATTTCTCACTCTAGATCTCTTAATAAATAATAAGAAATAAATATTTGCGAACAATCTCACACAAATCGACCTAGCCCCAAACTAAGGAAAGCTTGTACTATGGGTAATAGATGACGATATAAATAGATGATAGAGTTATACATAAAAGTATGGTCACCCATAATATGCTTTTGTGGGTAACTTAATTAACGAAGTAAAAATAATGCTTGGTGCTTAAATATTTTATTTATACTACGATGGTGACAAACAAGCATACGGCCCGCCTGATGGTAAGCGGTCACCGTAGCCTATGGACGCCTGCAACTCCAGGGGAGTTACACGCGCGTTGTCGACCCTTTAAAAAAGGAGGATTCGCTGTGTTGACAGCTAAATTAAAAATTGTTCAGTTCAAATACAAAATAAATACTAAATAACTAAATACAAACTAGATACCGATGTAAACCATAAGTTGTTTTATTGGAAGTCAATATTTGCGCTACTTTACAATAAAAGGCAGAAATATCAATTCAACAGCAGAACAATCGATTGCATGTCTCTAGCATGAATTGATAATGAGTCAAGCTGTTATATTATGTAGCAAGTGAAGCATAACAGAAGTGCGAAAACTGAAAAAATACTTATCAACTCGTAGCATAACATATTTGTGATTTATCGTGTAGTATGGCCCGTTCCGCATAGTCGCAACAACGGCGTGACGAACGCATTGTGTATAATCATAGATGTGTACACATTTTAAGCCTTATTACAATGGGATAAGGTGCAAACGTTGCGCACGCGTCGATCCCATGTTGGTGCGGAATGCGAGATTCGCAATACTTCGGTCATAGGTGGAATTGAGGATGGACAACGGGATTGTGTTCAACAATAAATGATGTGGAAGTACTCCAACCTTACTTGTGTTAATACTAAACTCAAAGATCTGATTGTAAGATTTAAATCTAAACGGGTTTGTTATCGTTTTGATACGACCTTGACAGTGACACGACTCACGGCATTACGCAGTCAACGAGCGTAGCATACCAAATCGAGATTTTCAAAATTATAATATGCCACCTCCGACTCCTCCGAGAAATAGAGGAGCCCCGCTTGCTCTTCAGGGTTGCTTCATGGCCTTTATTTTTGCACGAGCCTGTGCATTGCAAACCGCCGGTTAATAATGCACGAAGCTTTTACGGGCTGATAGCGAACAAGGTATTCGGACCTAGTAGCGTAACTATATGTAGGCGAACCAAAAAACTGCCAGGGGACGGTGGCTCGTGAGACTCCAATCTGACTGGAGGCTGTGAAGACAGAGAATGTACTGTGTTAATGTTGAGGAGCTTGCGTTTGACGTACGAGTAGATGACGCTCTGAAGCTGTATAGAATTGGAACATTTCATAACACTAAAATTTGGTTTTCCATCCGATATGTCGTTTAGATATGAGCGCCGCGCCGGCGCGCCGCCGCCGCCGGTAAAAAAACTCGCGCCGCCGCCGCCGACGCCTCCACCGGCGTGGAATCGGCGTGACCTTGATGAGGCATACCAAAATTACACTTATTTTGGAACTTTAAAAATTAAATGTTTTTAATAGCTAAAATCGTTGTAAAAGCCACCTTTCGATATGTTTTGACGAATATTATGTTTAATACTTTTTGATTATTGATTTTAAAATCAAATTTCTTACCAGCGATGTTTTTTATACACGATGATTTTTAATCAGTGATCGGATACTATTTTGTCTAACTCAGTAATTGATGTGATTCACGTTGCAGTCGAAATTACACGGATTTTGTTAAACCAGAATTTTAATTTTGAGATAAAACTTATCCTTGACTTGAATGATCCTTCTCCATATTTATACATATGGTATGGTATGGTTGACGCACTGATACGACAAAGCGTCTGGACTACACAGTGGAACGTCAACCAGCCCTTTTACCGTATGTAATAGGAGTGTCAGATAAGGTTGCTAATAAAATAAGAGAGAAAACTGTTGGGGATGGGGATGAAGACAGACTACGGACGTCGAAGGACAGTTTCTCACTTGAACGTCCAGTGTGGAGTTTACAAAATAGTAGCTATGGTAGAACCTACATAAGATAAGACAAACTAAGCGTACAATCGCATGCCGTATAAAGAAATACATATACGTACAAGCGTTTAAAAACAACGAACTCAGAAAATCAGCAGTCGCCGAAACCGAATATCTTTTGGAGGCAGGAAAAAATCGCTGGATTGAGTTACATAACCCTCAGGTAATCTCAACAGATAATGGCGTGTATGGTGAGATGGCGTGGCAGTGACTAGTGCCTAGAGAACTTTGTTTCAGTTGACGAGATTAACGACGGGCTAGTGGAAACTGTGCACGTCGTAGGGTCTAAGTTCTAAGACCTCAGAAATTGACCGAGCAAACCTTAAAACTCATGGCTACAAGACGCTCACTACAGCTGCAGTCTCCAGATGACGCTAAGTCATATAGGCAGGTCAACAGACGTATATCTAAGTCCTTGTGACATGATCTGCGTCCTTTTAATACTAACGGTGTTAAAGAGACTATTGAGCGAAACCAAAGGACAAAGGACAAATCTGTTGGGCAAAGCCAGCTGAAAAAGTTGAAATGGGAAGACGGCGGCATAGCGTCATCAAAAGCAGAGGCTTTAGGTGAGATCGAGAGGTTCTATGGACAAGTATACACCGGTCGCAAAGCCCGTTGACAGCTTGGTAGGAGACCCAAGAGCCAGGCTGTCCAGACACTACACCGAAGATATCCCAGACATCAGTTTGTACGAGATTAGGATGGCCCTAAAGCAGTTTAAAAATGACAAGGCGTCGGGCAATGGCGGAATCACCACAGAGCTTATGAGAGCGGGTGGAACACCGGTACTTAAAGTCTTCCAGAAGCTCTTTAATTCCGTCTTTTCAGAGGAAAGGCGAGATGGTGCTATTCTTCAAAAAAAGGTGACAACAGCCTTTTGAAGAACTACAGACCCATCATGCTCCATCATACATCAAACTGTATTCAAGGGCCATCACGAATCGTCTCGAACACAAACTTGATAACTTCCAGCTTCCCGAACAAGCCGGATTCCGACGAGGCTATAGTACCATAGACCACATCCATACGCTATTGGCAAATTATACAGAAGACCGAAGAGTATAACTTAACACTATGCTTAGCGTTTGTGGGCTATAAGAAAGCCTTCGATTCGGTGGAAATATGGGCGGTGCTCGAGTCTCTTCAGCGATGCCATATTGACTATCGGTACATCGAAGTGTTAAAGTGTTTGTATAGTAACGCCACAATGTCGGTTCAAGTACAGGAGCAAAGCACGGAGGCGATTCCGTTGCGAAGAGGCGTAAGACAAGAAGACGTTATCTCTTCAAAACTGTTTACTGCAGCAATGGAAGACGCCTTCAAGCTCCTGGAATGGCAAGGACTTGGCATCAACACAAACGGTGAATACATCACTCACCTTCGATTTGCCGACGATATCGTAGTCATGGCAGGTCGACAGAAGAACTCAGCATGATGCATGATGACCTCAACCGAGTTTCTCAACGGGTAGATCGCTACGGCATGTAGACCACAAATAAAAATTCGCAGTAAATCAGTTACACCGTGAACATGGCGCTGGTGGGAACTCACAAAAACAAATACCTATACATGGTAAATATCTTGTTTTAAATATCTCGTCTTAAATATTATTATAATATAACTCTTTCTCATCACGGAACAATGGTGATTCGGATCTTTGGGAGGTGTACGCGGAGCCAAAACCGACACGCAGTCCCGTTAGATCATTTAATGAAATATAAGGAGAACACCGAGCAGCTTATGCACCTTGTTCAAGTCATGGAACGCACGCAGAGGCAGCAATCGCCAAGGTGTATGGACTATCCAGAATTATTGGAATCTAAAATATACTGGACTATAAGGTGGATGGGGTGAACTAAATACTGAGTAATGGAGAATAAAACCGGACGCCTGCCTAATACAATGTTAAGTAATTTTATTTTCGGCAGACGGTGAGTCGCATATAACATAAGATGGACCCCCACAAAAAGCGACATCTAAGATGGCTCAAGGGCAGTATCAGTATGAGGGCAGGGGTAGAAAGGTGTCCCTGGACTTTAAACATATAGCCAAGTCACCACTTTGGTTTCTAGATCTACCCTGGAGAACACAGCCCTCGCGACCCCACCCTGGACGGCTATTTAAGACAAGCCAGAGGCAGAGGACTTGGGCGGATGACAGAGCCTCCTCAGGAGCGCTCAGGTACGTGGGGTCACTACTCCCCAACGACTCGCGACGAGCTGCCGTGCGTAGACTGATTCTAAACCAATGGGCGATGGGATTGTCAAATCCCTAAACCCTTCTTTTACCATATCAATATTCTTTTTCACTGTAAATATTTTTCCAATAGATACTTTTATCGAAGCGTAATCGACATTCGAATTTGTAGAATAATCAATTATTTTACTACAAGCTGATTATGTAACGCATAATTAAAGAAATTAGTGATATTTCTTGACTTTTAATCCTATAGACAAGTGTTTTCAAGGCCACGCCGCCGATTCGCCGCCGCCGCCGATTGATTTTGACCGGCGCGCCGCCGCCGACCATTTGGTCATCGGCGCTCATATCTAATGTCGTTACAAATTAATGACATTATGAAGGGTTTCAATATTTACCTAATAAATTGTCAATAACGCGCTCATGTAAATGATTCATACATGACCTTGTATATTTTATGCTTGTGTTGCGAGGCGTAGTACACACATAGTAAAACTAAAACTATTGATTAGTACTATGTGTGATGAAAGCAGGAAATATGCTTGGAATCGTAATAAAACATGAATTCCGATAATCTGAGGGTATGAGCAATTATAACATAGCTTAACGCAACGGTATAATCGCCGCGCCGGTCGATTATCGATAATAACATAAAAACTATGTACGAAAGTAATACAAAGAACTGCGTCTAATATGCACAATTACAATACCATCATCACATAATCTTCAGCATGCACATCCTATCATGTCGCTGCCCTAGACTTAAGTCCTTACGTCTTTGGAAATGTGACTCCGCACCAGGGATGTTGCGGATGCTGATTTTTTGACATCCGGCGGATGCGGATATTTAAAAACTTATCCGCGGATACAGATGCGGATGTGAGATTACGTGCATAAAATCCCCAATTATTAAAATTTGCTCGAAAAGAAAGAAAACAAGCTCGTCATTTCTTGTTGTCTCGAAAACGTAACAATATTCCTATTGGGTAGGTACCTAATAGTGAACTTACCACCTTTACCTAGCCACGTCTCCGTCGCCGAGATGTGCCTGTACCGACTTATTCCCCATCCGCATCCGCATAAACTCCGCATCGATATGATACAGAGGTGGAATAGGTGGATGCGTATAGGGATTTTGAAAATGATGCGGTAGTTCCGCGTTAACGTCCCTGCTCCGCAAGTCCGCACCGAATGCGACATATTTATATTGTTGTCGCCAACCGCTGTCGGCGTTGACTTAGACCTAACGATAAACACTCACATACTAGCGTCATCGATAGAATCTAGACTGATACATTAAACAACGGCGGCGCCAGTTTAAATGTGCATTGGAAATGTAACTCCGTACCGAATGCGAGATTTTCAGGTCACAGGCGATCAGAATCGCAACGAGATTGCCTCGGCTGAGGTGAGAACATACATTGACAACCTTACTTAAGAAATGCTTTGAGAGTCCGGTATAGGTTAAAATACGCGCGAGATACGAGTTTTGTACAATAACATCTTGTCGTATTTTATACAAATAATAGTATTGTAGAACAGTTACATATAATGGGCTATGAATCTAATTGTTTATGTTTGACTAATCAAAATTGTAGGTAAATTGTAGATAATTGTACATAAGCTCAATCAAATTGTAGGTACATATACTCCTACATATGCTGAAGCTTATATACATATTGAACTTTAAAAAACTTTAAAACGGATTAATCGCGTTTATTGCCACACCATGACTCTACTTTCCGAGCCCTTTACATCACTTGTTTCCACAGGGTTAAGATGATGATGATGATGATGAGTCAATGTGAACAATAATCGCGGAAACAGAAGACAATCTCAAATATATATGTTTCGCTTTGAGCTTTAAATTTAAGGATTCATTTTAATATTTTTGTATCAGGTGTACAATATACCGTATCACATTAAGGTCAATGACATTGTGATTACCCATGCTATATTAACCAGGTACACATGTTTCAATCATGTGCCAAAGTGATCGGAGCCGATAATGTATCTTAATTGTATCTTCAAAGCTTAATACATTTAAAACACATCTATTTAGAGCTATAAAATATTATAGGCACATAATATCCACCTTTAGGTATCATTACTTTAATAATGATACAAATAACGATACTAGATACAATTTGAACTATCATCATCATCATCACCATTTCAGCCGAAAGACGTCCACTGATTTCCACAATGACCGGTCCTGTGCCACCCGCATCTAGCGGACTCCTGCGACCTTCACCAGGTCATCAGTCCACCTTGTGGGGGGCCTACCCACGCTGCGCCGTCCGATATTTGAACTATATTGAGACATATTACTTTATAAATTATAAAGAATTGCCAATAACACTCACGTATTTTCAGTCACTACGCGCTACATGTGTCTTACGGCTTAGGTCCCTATTCTCAAACGTTGAGTAGGTACAGCTCAAGACGATGCTCTCCGAGACAAGTCCCACGTTCCAACGTAGTGACTAAAAATACGCGAGTCTTTTTCCTAGCGCTTTCCCGGCTTATGCCTGGGAGCCTGGGATCTAATCCCAAGATTTAGCGTAAGCGCTAGTTTTACGAAAGCGACTGCCACTTGCATGACCTTCCTTCCAACCCAGAGGGTAAACTAGGCCTTATTAGGATTAGTCCGGTTACGAGCCGGGTTTGAACCCGCGACCTTCGGATTCAAAGTCGCACGCTCTGACCGTCACAAATAAGTTAGTGTTATCCGTTATTTTATTATAACTTTACTACATAAAATTTGTTACACAAAAACTAGTAGGTACATTTTGGAATGCTAAATGCGTAAAAAGGACAAGTTATACGATTAGTTTTACAACTGTGGTGACCTTCCACTGAATGTTAGAATTGGATTGTAATCGATTACAACGTAAATGATTAGCTTAGTCGCGTCACACCTGCCTGATTATACCAACAGTTCCTTAACAAATCAAAATGATGTAAACAATTTGTTTAAAATAAGTATTTCAGATATAACTAACAAAATGTATACAGAAAGTTACAAGCTACCTACCTTAGATCTAAAATAGGCCCATAAGGCATTGTGCCTAGGATGCTGACGGCATTTCCTTGTTGTATGATGTTGTATCGCAATGCTGAAATCGCAATGATTAAAAGGATTCTGTATTCGTATACCAAGTTGATGGCAAATAAAGTAGGGTATGATGAACACCGTAGCTTTTGTGGGTGTCTTGTAAGTTACCAACTTTGTACAATGATAGAGATCATTCTAATCTATAATTTGTATGAAAATGTGACGGGGTTACCTATCTCAAGTGTCTAATAAATATTAAATATATGATATCGTAAGGAATCAAGTAACAACTTTTTTTTAAAACACTTTTAAAAAGCTCCAAAGTTTAAAAATAATATAATACGATTTTGAGTTTTACGTACCGATAACAACATAACACTTTGAAAATCATCGAATACTACCACACAAAATAGAATAGTTAAAGTGTAAACTAAGACTTTAGCGATGCTATAGTCGGGCAATGACAATAACAATAAATTTCTTTGTTAAACAACACAGCATGGTAATGAATAAAGTCACTTAAACGATTTATGGTAGTGTAGTGGATGGGAGTAATGGTAAAGTTAAATTGGCTGTTACGGAAAATAAAGACTTCAGAGTTAATTGTAATTTAGTTAATAAGTTTGATTAGTAATGAGATAGATAAAACGAATATAGCTTATTTTCGTTTTAGGTATGCGCCACATAGTCCAGTCCGTGAACACTAAATAGGGTTCCATATTTTTGTGTTCTGGCATTATTTATAACAATCATTTGTTTCTGAAATGAAACGCTTTGAAACTGATTAATCGCCGTGACCCTACTATTAACCCTTAACAATACTCGTTATCACATGGTTGATGATGATTATCATTCGCGATTAATCCGTATTAAACTGTTTCATTTCATTGAATAATCGCTGTAACAGAAGACGATATAATTTGTCTTTAATTCCATATTCGTCCATTTGATTTGGTGAGTACATAAATGATGAGTAAAATTTACAGATTTTTTTTTTATTTTTATACTACGACGGTGACAAACAAGCATACGGCCCGCCTGATGGTAAGCGGTCACCGTAGCCTATGGACGCCTGCAACTCCAGGGGTGTTACATGCGCGTTGCCGACCCTTTAAAAACTTTAACAGATGTTTTATGAATAAGAAATTAGCAGCTTTTGTAACATGAAATTTCGCCATACAATACCTATTAGATGGTGCACATTACACACAATTTAATTAATTTTCAAGACTTTGACATGTGTACTAATTTAAATTGTAATAATATCAGCCATCGACATTTAATTGATTGTATATATGAAAATATAGTTAGTGTTCTATCACATGCTGCAGTGCAAAGTTATGAGCGTCATCAATCATGTGGCCGTAATAGGCCGGTTAAAAAGGTCGTGGGCTGGAATAAGCATGTCCGGGACGCTCACGAGCGAGCCAGGATGCACTTTCAGGAGTGGGTCCATTTCAATAAGCCTATGTCAGGAATAATTTACGATAATATGTGCTCAAGCCGTAAAATATTCAAAAGCAAGTTGAAATGGTGCCAGAATCATCAAGAGCAAATCAAACTGGATATTTTAGCGTCGCATCATAGCTCTAAAAATTTTAAACAATTTTGGAAGGCCGTTAAGAAATTGGATGGGCAGCCTGCCGTCTCCGTGAGCGTCGAGGGAGTGAGTGAGCCGGAAACAATTGCAAACATGTTTCTCGGCCATTTTAAAGTAGAATCTCCGCTAGGGCCAGCGCTGCAAAGAGTTGATGACGGGGCCTGTAGTGAGTCGGACTTCGTGCGATTTACTTCTGAACAGGTCAAACATGTAATCACGAAAATGACCAGAGGAAAGTCACCGGGTCACGACGGGCTAAGTATAGAGCATCTACAGTTTGCGGGCGAACAGCTTTATACAGTTCTGGCTAAATTTTATTCATTGTGCATGGCTCACTCATACCTTCCACAAGACCTGATGAAGACAATTGTTGTGCCTATTCTCAAAGATAAAACTGGCGACATTTCTAACAAAGCCAATTATCGGCCTATCTCGCTTGCTGCTGTTCTGGCTAAGGTACTAGATAGCCTACTGGACGTACAACTTGGGAGGCATTTAAACTTACACTATGCGCAGTTTGGGTTTCGACCGGGACTGTCCACGGAAACTGCAATCTTAAGTTTAAAACATACGGTACAGTACTATACGGAGCGTCAGACACCTATATACGCCTGCTTCCTGGATTTGTCCAAGGCATTTGACCTTGTGTCATACGATGTTCTTTGGGGCAAGTTAAGGGAGCAAAAAGTACCCGCGGAGCTACTCCGAATATTTCAATACTGGTACCTTAACCAAACCAATAGCGTGAGATGGGCTGGTAGGTTTTCTAGGGCGTACAGGCTGGAGTGTGGGGTGAGGCAGGGGGGTATAAGCTCTCCCAAGCTCTTCAACCTGTACGTTAACGACCTGATCGAGGGACTGAGCCGCACGCCGGTGGGATGCAGAGTTGATGATGTTAGTATAAACAACATCAGCTACGCGGACGACATGGTGCTGCTCAGTCCAACGGTTAGAGCGTTAAGAAAACTTTTAAGCTTATGTGAGGAGTACGCAAATAAATATGGATTAAGATACAATGTTAATAAGAGCGAATATATGGTTTTTAGGGCCGTCGGAGGCAAGTTACCGGAGAATGTCCCTGTAATAAAGCTTGATAATAACGAGCTCAAGCGCGTGTATAAATTTAAGTATCTTGGGCACTATGTCACCGACGACCTTAAAGACCAAGTAGATATAGAAAGGGAGCGCAGGGCACTGGCGGTCCGATGTAATATGCTAGTAAGGAGGTTTGCACGATGTAGTCAACAGGTTAAGATTACACTATTCAAAGCCTATTGCCAAGTTTTCTACACGTGCAGCCTATGGACTGGTTATACGCAGAAGACCGCCAGTTCCCTGCGCGTCCAATATAACAATGGTTTCAGGATGTTGTTGGGGCTGCCCCGTTTCTGCAGCGCATCGGGCATGTTTATGCAGGCTCGAACGGACGACTATTACGCCATAATACGCAAAAGAATCGCCTCGTTGCTCTGCAGAGTACGGGCCAGCTCCAACCCCATCCTGGATACGGTAGCGGGCCGATACGATACGCCTATTATGCGGCATTTCGCCTGTATTATGACCTCCACTAGGTGAATGCCATAAGTACCTACCTACTTGTATATTATTATTATTTTTTCTGTATTATTAATTATTATTTGTTATTAACCATTACTTTAAGATTAAGCTTGTTTACTAACAATTATGGGCCATTGTTGTCTTAATAAAATAAATTGAAATTGAAATTGAAAATTACTACTAGTAGTTAGTACTTACGCGCTAGCGCTTCGATGAAAGAAACCGTCGGTCGGAAACCGGACTAATCCCAATAAGGCTACGCTTCCCTTTGGCTAAAGGTCATTCGCCCATCAATTTCGTAAAAACAAGCGCCTGCTATAAATTCAACGTGCGCAAGGATCAAACAATACCCAATGTTCGCGATCACAAAAACTGCAGCGGCGGGCGATGCACGCGCTATTTTTGGCCCGCCACGAATAGCCGATGTGTGTCGCCGATGCATTTCTATCCGACTTTTTACGGCCTATCGCGAAACGTAAACGTAGTTTCGTCTCTCTGTCGAACTTGCGTAGAAAATCTGCGACAGACTAGAAAAAGTTCCGTAGCGGTTCGCCGTAGTCTCTTATATCGTGATGACTTGATGAGTGAAGAATTTCGATCAAACGTTGTCTGATTAATTACTGAATGTAATTTGTTTTGCGGCGTGTCATTTTGTGTTGTTTCTTGCTTGGTTTTAACGGGAATCAGATTATTATTAAGACCCTTCGTACTGGCATTAGCGTCTGGTTTCAGACGATTTATAGTGCAACGTCCGTGAAACATCTCCTTTGATGGCTGAATAGACCGATGCGAGAGCGACATATTTTTCCACAGAACTGACAAGGGAAGTTCGCGACAGATTGCGACGTCTCTCTTCATTGCATTTTTCCCTTTTATCGGCAAGTGCCGCAAACCAGGCCTCATCTCAGAATTTGCGACTATACCCAGTGAATCCTTTAAACTTCATCGTTCTATCATCATAGAACGAGAAGAATTACTGCAATACTGCTCCAACTTTGTCCGTTACCTCTTTGACTTACGACAGAAACGCTGGTTGCTTTTCCCTCTTCTTACTCATGCGCTCCATGCTTCCTCAAGCAGTCAAGCCGAGACCATAACAAATGAAATTGTGTCGATACGTCGGTATATGAAGGTAAATAACTTAATTCGCGATAGACCCGTTCTGTTTGTAATAATGAATTCTTTTAAATCAATATAAATTGGATGCTGACTTACTACGGTATTTTTAGCTGACCACAAATAGTCGACTTGTGTCGTCGCCGATGCTTTCTATCCGACTTTTTGCGTCCAGACCGTGGGTGAGTGAATAATTTCAACCAAACGTAGTCTGATTTATTGGTCAGTGCAACTTTAGTCACGGCGTTTTCCATTCATTCAGTTCAGATGCATTTCTATTGGACTTTTTGAGTTTAGAACTTCAGACTGGTGAGTTAAGATTTTCAACCAAGAAAAATCTATTTTATTACAAGTTGCTGTGATTTGTTTTATGGTGGCGGGTTTTCCATTTATTTGGAAGTCTAATTAGGCCAGGGTTTAGTACAGACTTTAAGGAAAAATTCACTTTACTCCATAATTTCGATAATTTAGAAACATCGATGTTAGTGTAATATACACTTCGAGACGCGAATCAGCGTAAAACAATCTTAGTTATGATGTGCAATTCTGCAAAGACCTACCAATGTAAGAACCTTCATTTACATACACTTATATCCACCCTCAACGTCATTTGCGTGATGGTCGCAGATGGCAGTATTCTATTTAAAAAATCCCAAAAGTCCCTTCAACAAACGCGAATATCGGATCGTTCTAAGTTCCTGTCAAGCCCCTTTCCCTATTCCCTAAAGTATTTGCGCCATCCGTCTTGCTCCCTCATAAACGGATTGCGGCTTTTTTTGCCGAAACAGCCTATTTATCATCCCCGATCGTGGTTTTGATAAGGCTTCGTTAGACCAAAGAAATTGGTAACTTAATAATATTTTTTTTTAGTAGTAGTAGTTAAGTAAGTTAGTAAATTTATGGACAATCTTGGTCTGAAATAAATGCATTTTATTTTTATTTATTTTTTTTTTTTTTTAGGAATCAGTAATTTAAAAGCCGTT
Organism: Lathronympha strigana; assembly: GCA_949128165.1. Lineage (NCBI taxonomy): Eukaryota > Metazoa > Arthropoda > Insecta > Lepidoptera > Tortricidae > Lathronympha > Lathronympha strigana. The sequence goes on along the minus strand of OX421907.1, from coordinate 2,993,199 downwards.
GGAATTCCTGCGGTCCAAACGGGACCCGTGATTTATTTAAGCAAGAACGATCGGAATTTTGAATAACGTCTGCCCGGACCGCACTTTGTCGTTCCCGGCGTTTGTCTGCCACAATTATTGCTTTGGACTTTAGCTTTACTTAGTTGGTGCTTTTGTTTGTGGCCTCCTTTAACTTCACATTTTCTGCGACTTCTAGAACGTAGGTACTTCGAATTACATGCCAAGTGCGAGTCGGACTCGTTTATTTTTAAAAAGCGGCAAAAAATATCACCTTTGTTGTATGGGAGCCCCCGTCAATATTTATTTTATTCAGATTTTTAGCATTTGCTGCTATAGTGGCAATAGAAATACATAATCTGTGAAAATTTCAACTGTCTATCACGGTTCTTGAGATACAGTCTGGTGACAGACGGACAGACGGCGGAGCCTCAGTAATAAGGTCCCGTTTTATCCCTTGGTCCCTAAAAATAACTATATATAAACGAGCAATTCTTGTATTTATTTTTAGCGATCTCGGAAATAGCTCTAAACGATTCTCATAAAAGTTGTCGGGCGGGGGCGGACAATCGATCGAGTTTGATCTCATCTCAGAGAAAACGCGTGTTTTCGAGTTTTCGTCTGTTTTCCGTACGTTGGTAGGTGGTTGATAATTGTTCAAATATCAGGACTGGACGTACGCTTTCTATGTATAAAGCGTAATAAATGTTGAAACGTGAGAAGAGACACCTTAAAATAACAATGGCAGTTACAAATTGCTCTCAAATTCTCAATTGTTATTCATTTCTATTCCTTTGGCTGCTCTGCTTTTAGTAAACAATGCATTGCCGGCCATCTTGTCATGTTCATGAAAGCATAATATTTTCGGCAAAAATGGAAACGTGATGAGAAGAATGGATTGTTGCTGATTATGGCATTACTGACAATTTGGATATTGTTAGAGAATAGACGTTATTAAAAGATCTAACAAGCCACATTAAGTTTTTATTTAAGTAAGGAAGCTAGGTTAATATTTTTAGGGTTCCCTACCTCAAAATGAAAAAAGGAACCCCTTTAGGATCCTCAAGAACCTCTAGCTCTTTCAGAGCTAAAGGTTGAAATAATACTACATAGGTACCTACACAAACAAGTCAGTATCGTCAGCTGTCCACGGTCGTTTATGTATGTCGCATTTCCCATACATTAGCAAAGGGAATCAAAATGTATAGGGTACTTCCCGTTAACCTAGAATCACGAAATTTAGAAAAAAGCAAGAGATTGTAACACAAGTACAGGAAAAAATCCGAAAACCGCATAATTTTTTCACTGAGCGTTTTCCAAAATAAATGGCGAAAACCTGATTGTTCCAGATCTGGACATGAGTGGGCTCATTCGCATCAGGATTACGAGCTGATAATAAATAAAATGTCCCAAAATTTCCTTATAAAATTTGAGTTTCCATTTCGCCACGCTCGCTCATAGAAAAACGTGACGGAAAGGAATATGTTGGGACTTTTTTTATTATCAGGATCGAACCAGCTCGTAATGCTGATTCTGGAAGAATCAAGTTTTTGTGATTTATTTTGCTGCGTTACATTTTCATGTGATTACCTAAAGCAGATTATTTAACATTTAATAAGTAGGTATTATTCATATTAAAGATTTATCTATCCGTGTTGCATAATATTTTATTTTATTCTTATAAGCCCCGTGAAAGCACCGGAAAGCTATACATTTCACAAATCCCTTCTCATAATGGTTACGTGCGCATTTGACATTTCGTTTTAACGCCTTTCTGCGTTGACCTTAAAATGTATACCTTCTTGAAATTATTTTGGACACTTTGTTACAAAATCTCTTGTTTATTCCTTGCGATTATATTAATCTTGAAAAAACGTTATATCATATAACCAAATAAAGCGGAAAAGCTCAAGGCCTCGGGCGACACTCGAACTCGGAACACTAGGAAACACGCCCATCGCTCAACCGACTGAGCTACCGAGACACACCCGGTGGCCCCAAATTTCTCCATAACCATCGTATGCGCATCTTGACAACATCTATCGTAAGATTACTTCTTAATCGGCAAATGGAGTGTCAAGTTAAATTGAGAATTCACCACTTACAATGCGCTACCCCAAAGTATTTTACTTTAAGCCGAAATGTTATCGGTATCGGTAGTATCGTACACAGGCAGACGTTTCTGCATAAAAAATTGTTAGGTATATAAAATCAAATTGTCGAGAGGGACAACGCTCTCACTAAACAGTTAAAGGTAGAATTTTGCCTCGAAGTTCCACTGCAAAAGATGTTTTGCAATTCAGCACCTATGGTTCTTAAAAGGAAGTATAAAGTTTTCGTTCGACGTAGTTCGCGTTCAAAAAGTATCTGCGTACTGTTTATTTTAGTTGATTACGAGTTATACTTAGGTATTACCGCACTGAACGTGGTAATATTTTGAAGGTAATAATAGTTAAACAAATTTCTTAGTAGGTAGGTCAATTTAAAGTTTATTTACTAGGTATAGGAGAATGGCTGAGAATAGAGTTGCATGAGGTCTGAAATAAACCGCTTTTTTCCCAGACTACTCGTTTTTTTCGGATTCCTTTGGAAAAAAAGACAATGTACGTTTCCGCTTTAATGTTCATCTCTAAATTATTATATATATATTAGGTCTAAGTAATTAACACCTACAAAAGGGCTACATCGAGGAAGAAACAATTTAAACAGATGGAAAGAGTGGCAGTAGGTAGTAGAAGTGACATTATAAATTAGAAAAAAAAATGTGTCACTAAATCATGATAAAAAAACATTTGTTTTTTCTCGTAATTTTCAACGCTATCCGAGAATTGTGTAGATAGTCGCGAACAGGGAATTTTGAGCTACCTGCAATTTTTCGTAATTTAGCCGTGTAATAAAATAAATGTAATGACCGATATTATTAATAGACAGTTGACATTTTACCATACCGATTTGCATTACACGGCAAAGGTAGAAATGTAGTTAAGTGTACAATTGTAAAGCACGAATCAAATCTTTTATTAAATGTAATAAATGTTTTGATTCATGTTTTTTGTTTTTCAAGTAGTCACACTACTATATATAAATTATATATTGAAAGAGATGTCATATAATACAGAAAAAGTGACCAAGGCGAAAGCAGGAGGTCGCTGTTCGATCCCAGCCGCTCACCGGGGGCCTTAGTCACCGACTGTACGTGTTGTAGTTGTAGCTATTGCGACTTATCCACCGCCATTGCAGCAGACTGTACAATACGTGACACACAAGTTATTTTCGGACACCCTTATTTGAAATGGCTTATGCAACGCAGGTCATGCAGGAATGCAGATGTTGCCATGTACGGAGAGGGTCCTGGGTGGCCTTTTCATAAGTTTTTATTGCCAGTATTTCGGATCTAGAGTGAGACGCTAACTTTGCACTGATTTGGCACACTTGCCAGTGACATTGCATGAAAATGCCATACTTCACTTTTCGTTGAACGAATCAAATTATTTCATTTAATATTTTTTTATTTGTTATTAAAGTAGTAACACTACTATATACTTATAAATTAAAATAGATGTCATATACTAAAGAAAGAGACCAACACCGATGGAGCCCAATACGAGAATCAAACTCGGGTTCAGCTTACGCGGCTAACGCCATAACCACTAGGCCAATTGGTCCCACCGAATGTCGGCGAATTTCTCGAGTATATGCAATCTTAGTAACAGGCAAGACGCCCGTGGCCATTTTTTCTAAGTCCAAGCGACGTTGCTTTTGTACTTCCATCCAAACCACTTAGGGGTATGGTATGCCATACTTCACGTAAAACTTGTCAGGAAGACTTAGCGTGGTCAAACTATAATTTTATTGCCTTGTTATATCAATTATAAATTGAAACATTTATAGTTGATATAATAAATAATTTGATTCGTGCTTCAAAAAAAGTGTTAATATCATTTAAATAAGGTTAGCCCGGCTAACCTTATTTAAATGATATTAGCCGGCGAAATGGTTTCGGTTCAAATGAGTTTTTTCTAGAATTAACAACTTCGCTTTTGCTACTATCATTCATACTTACCAGGACCACTTGGTGATTGTAGTCATGATTGTAGTCATGATCAATTTATCTTATAATAAATTGTTAATTATAAAAACATTCATACGGCTTGAAAAAATTAAGCCTTATTTGCTTTTGATGGAACGGGCCGCGTGGGCCGTTGGTACCTACTTACTGTCCTTTATAATTTCTACACCAATTGGCATGATAACAAAATTCCAAATACCCTTTAACATTGTTAGTAAACTACTGGTTCCGAAAACCACAATATTTCAGCTTTACGCGTCCGTTACTTAACAGCAAAAATTGTCTACTTTGAACCTTGTACAATACGCTCGGCAGAGTACTAAAACTGTCATCAATTTCATAGACATTCTGTGCCAGCTTTTGTGAATCGATCTGCATCATGACGTCCGATTGTGTTGTAATACTTGTGATTGACAACTTCAGAAATAGTGATGTAAAGAAGAAAACCGAAACCGAAAGCACCATTCATTAATCTCAATAATGAATCTCAACGTTTATTACTGAAATCCGTCTTTTTTTTTAAATCATGAGAGCATATATTTTTCTTGTAAACCATTATTTCCAAGTATGATTCTTTATTACTGTCATTATGCCAATTAATACTAAATACTTTGTTTAATTCTGTGTCTCAAACTTATTTTAAATACTTAAGTATTTCTCAATGTATCTTTTTTCTGTTCTGATCTTAAAGCAGTATCGTGTATTTAATGAAACAAGTGAATGCTTTTAAGATATACAATTATAGAAAGTGCCTTTAAATGTTTGTTCCAAGTATACTTTGTTAAATGCTTCGTTTCATTATAGTGTTGTTATTTTATATGTAATCACTTTGTTTACTAGCAAGATAATACGTATATATTGTATATAAACCATTTTCGTATTTTTTATTGTAGCGAGAGTATTTGTAGATCTCATATAATATTTAGGTACATAGGTAAGGCTTTTTGTCTAGGTTCAAACGGAGTCCGATTTCTCCTAATATTGTTAGTCCACTCGCAATTTCATAAATCACGTAAAAAATTAAACGCATAACTATCTTAGTAGACTTATAAAACACAAGAAATACAAAAAAAATATCTTTGATTTTAGTAGGTTTATTTATTTGGATTCCGTACCTCCAAAGGAAAAAAAACGGAACCCTTATAGGATCACCTTGTCCGTCCGTCCGTCCGTCCGTCTGTCTGTCAAGACTCGGGAACGCGTAGTGGTAGCAAGTTGAAATGAATACCGCATACCTACACAGGTCTACAGTCCCTTTTAGTTGTGAAAAAACCAAACCTCTACATCAACGCAATCAAAAGATACCGCCGTTTATGTCGCATTTCCCGTACATTTGCAATGGGAATCAAAATGTATAGGGTACTTCCCTAGAATCAGGAAATTTAGCAAAAGCAGAACAAGTACAGGAGAAAATCCGAAAACGAGAGTTCGGTGCCACCTTTGTGCGGAACCGTCGGTGGGTGAATCCAAATCGCACTTGGCCGGTGTCTGTTTGTATGTTTTTATTTGTGTTCAATAAAATTCATTCCAATTAAATTATACGGGTATTAAAGGACCATTATACTAACAAAACCTGCATCAAAACTTTTTGTCATTAAAAACTAAATATTTTGATTTACGACACCTTCGTTTTCGCTCGCTCCATCCGATAGATTTACATGTATATAAAACTCGTATATGTAAATCATAATTTACCGATGAAAAGGCCGATGATGGTATAGTTGTGCATGTGTTAACTGATTCGCTAGTCCGGTAAGATCTTCTACTAACGATTTATGATCTTAAACCTAGAACCCGTTACAGCAATGCAAAAATAGCTCATAAAAAGCTGCGAGATTTAAAACGTTCTCAAAACGGTAATCTGCGATCAGCGGCCGACCGTGCGAAAGGCTAGATACGATCGCGACCGGCCATATTTGGGCAGGGCATTACGAACTTCGGCTGGCTAGGGTCAGATACGACCTAGGCCGCAGTTGGATCTTCAACAGTACGAATAGAATACCCAGAGTATTGGCTGTGAAGAGTGTCTTTGGGGCAACAAAAGGGTCTATGTAGAAAAGATGTTCATGCTCCTTCAGGTGCCATATCCTCTGCGGATGTCGACTACCACAGTCGGGAACTCTCCCTTCAACTGTGAAGGGAGAGTTCCCGACTGTGGTAGTCGACATCCACCAGGAAGACTGCTTCCTGCCCAGTGAGACGGCGTCAATTCCCGTCCAACTCCTGAGGTTATTCATCCAAGTTGTATTAAAATTTTAACAATATTGTATTTTACATGTCTATATACATGTCCAAAGTAAGCGGTTTTCCTTTTCATTATAGTGAGTACTAACTCTCGTTTCTTTTTCATGGTACTATCTACTGTAAGTCATTGTTTTAGGTCCGACGCTGGTGTTGATCGTGTTCATGTGACATATAATTATTTTAATTTATAAATCAGAAATAATTTCATACAGCAAATTTCAAAGAAAAATACAGTGTCGGGACTCGGAATTGTGGAGCAAAGGAGGCCCCAATGCACTAAATATATTGATTCCTTCAAAATGGCAATGAATACAGCAGCTAATGTATCTTATATAATTGTCGCTGGGTAGTATATTTATCACGGCATACTTCATTTTCACGCTATGTGAGAACGTGACAACTGACAAACAGGGTATTGGACGAATCAAACCCGACCAATTAGCCTAGCAGAACAGATTTATTTATAGTATTCATGTTATTGTGACACTTCACTGCATGATTGTACTCAATCGTGACTCCTATGTTATTGTTACGCTAGACATCCTTAATTAGAATTTCGAAATAGTACTAACCAGAATTATGTCATTTCTATTCCGGGAGTAAACGTTCAGAATGGATTTATACTCGTTAAGGATAATTTCGGTTCTGTGTGATACGCCTGATTGGGTACCTACTATTTCATGATTGTAGTGTCTTAATTGGAACCTATTACTGTTGTTTAGAAAGGTGTATTAAGATGAGGATCATGCTCGCCATATTCTCTAATATGTGTTTCTAAATGAGAGGGAAAAAGAAGCACATCAGATGTGGCGACCGGATCGCAACGTCAAATCAAAACAGATAAATTAAAAAAAATAGGCTCTACTTGTGTAATATTAATCTAAGTATCGTTGCTTCAGCATGTTGTAATTGTTTACTTAATTACTGACTTGAAAAAGACGTGTAAAGAGGATTGAAAAACGTACACTGTTGTACTACTTCGAAACTATATTATTATCGAACTTTTTTGGTAATAAAACTGAAACACGCTAGTTAAATTAAGCTAATCTAAACCATGTACTTTTTTGCGTCATCTTTCTAAATTCTATGGTTATTCCTATATAATTTCCATTTTCCGTACTGCAGAATCCCTCTACTGTCACCTTATTATGTGGGACGGGCTTGAAGTGCTTTGAAGACGCAATTATGGTAATTCTCACCCTTACGCGGACTCGAGGGTGAACTGATCGGCTAACTGAATCCCGGTCATCTGTGGTTAAGACAATTTGAATGAATGAATGATTTCGTGCGCTTCCGTGATTCTTACACGGACTCAAGGGTCCTGAAGGGACTGATCGGCTGATTCCCGCCATCTGTGGTTAAGTCAATTTTAATAAATGAATGATTTCTCCGAACACAAGTTCGCACTCTACTATAAAAATCACGTGGCATATCGTCGATTTCATTGCGTGTCGCGACGAGATGAGAGCGAAGTCACAGCGAACAGGAACTTTATTAGTACAAGATTTATTAGCGATCGATACTCGACAGATAACAGTAGGAAATTGAACCAGCGCCATCTTATCGGCCTTCAGTTCAGACGCATCGCTGATAGTAGGCAGTTGCATTGGCGCTCCCGGTGTCTACTGGCGCCCAGCCAAATATACAGAGCACCGTTTATCAGTTTTACCATTAGATGAGGCACATAGCATCGCTTGGGTACCCGGAGTCCTACCCTCGAAGCGAAAACCAAGTTTTATCTCTCGCATGTAAGTTCAACAGGGAGTTTGGGAACGTTTGTAGAAGTGACAGCAATCTCAACAAATAATACAATACCTACCATATAGTCCCCATCAACTTTCTTGTAACTTTTTAGTCATCGTGCTTGTTACGTAGCGCAGTCTACTGGGAGGTAATCTACGCCAAATCATAAGCGCTCGGTTACACCGCTCCGCAATACCGTTTGCGGAAGAACGGGTGTTAGCGCGGAACGGAAGCTGATCTAATAAATCCCGCGGTACGGCATAAGTATAAATAAATATTAGGGGACAATCCTACTATCTACCGAGTTTCGGTATCATTTCCTCCCGCGGACGCTTCAGCTGAGGAATAGAGAGAAATTAAAAATAGAATAACATTTATTCGGGACGCTTACATGTATGGCACTTTAAATTAATCTAATAAGTCCCTCTGTTAAATTATGAAAAAATATTCGACACGTATTTTTTTCTTTTGTTCGTCAAATGAGAAATGACGAAAATACATTGCATTAAAGTTTCGCGTGACGTCACAATTAGGTACAATTCTAATAGTGACGTCACCAGCCCCACCCCGGAACTTAGATGCTCTTCATCAGTTATCTTGTAAAGGAAAAAAATACGTGTGTAATTATTTTGGATAATCTTACTGACGGACTAAATAGAATAATAGTTTTTCAACCTAGTCGTCATCCCTATTGGAGGACAGTTTACTTGGTCAGCGTTCTAAATTTGATAAACAGGATGTCTTCCTATCCGATCTAAGAACTTTGCTTGCATCTAACATTTGTTAGGGTTCTGCATCTAAAATGGCAAAAACTTATATGACTCATCTGATATTAAACCACGGCTATATAATATGAGTCATCCATTGTTACAGTCTTGTGACTGAATGATATTGTCATAGTCACGATTAGATTACTGACCAAGAAACACACAACATTAGACTTACTACATGGTACTAAGAAAGGGTAAATTGGATGTATGTAGTTTGGAGAAAGAGATTCATCGTCTTAAGGTTTTCTTTTTCTTTTGACAGAACACTAACGTAGACTTAGTTTGGGACTAGGTCGATCCGTGTTATATTATCCTCAATTTTTTATATTTTTATATATGATATATTCAGAAATAGATTTGAATATTACAATCGCGGACTACTAAATGCGGTCGGGATTCCGAGAACATTCATAATTTTTCATGGCAAATAATTTTGCTGAGCCATACCTAAGATTAAATCTCAGGGCCAGAGCGACCCAACATATGTTTTAGTGACCATGAGTTGTCTTGAAATACAACATATAAGTAGGGTGGCGGTAATGTACATTTACTCTTAAGGAATTAAGGTTCAAATAATAATTATTATTATTTTTTTCGTGCGTCAATCTATTGACTACCATATTATCTAATAACTAAGAACATGCGCCAGTGACGGCTAAATGTCCATCACATGCACGACAACTGTCAGATGTGATTTTATTATACGGCGAGACGCATGGATATGCAGTTCATGCCATATCAAGAACGCTTCCCAAATCGATGGCATCCACACATTCCTCGATCCATGACAACGGCTTTCCAGTGAGTTCGGAAGAATAGGCCAATGACAGACATCGTGATCGTACAAATTGAAGAAAGGGTTCTCGAAAGTATGAGCAAACAAAGTGTTCTAAAGTTCTAACCGACAGTGATACTCCAGATAGTTATTATGAAAAACAACATTGTAGCAGCTGTTCGTAGTTCGTAAGCTGGGTAATGCGAATTTTGTGCGTTGCGGAGGACGGCCGATGAATTGTACTAACTTGGTAATAAAATGTCTTTATTCCTGAAAAATGCATTTAATTTGCAATATCTATCTTAAGGTTCAAAGATTTACTAAACATAAAAACAGGTAGACATCTGTATGTGTGTAACTGTAAAATAGGTAGGTACCTAAATGCAAATATTTATTTTGATGATGCATCGTACGTAGTAAATAAAGTTGCTGTCGATAACACTTACTTGACAATCACTTTGCTGTACATTGCAAGCAATTAAAATTTTGTTATAAAATTAGGAATGCCTGAATGTGAGTAGATTTATTAAATTAAAGTCACAAATAAGTTAAGCAACTACGTTACTTTAACCACCTTAATTAAAAGCCCAGCTCCTTAAAAAAATATAACTTGCATGTACGTAACACGACACGTACACTTTATAATTGATTAAATACTGGTCCCGGATTACCCTCATCTGGCAGAATATACCTATATTGGCAGAAATACACTTCGCATAACACGTATCGCAACAAAACTTTTAGCAGAAATATATACTTGCCATAATAGTTATTTGGCAGAATGCAGAAAGTGGGTTAGGTTAGGGTTTTCTGCCATAATTCTGCGATAAGATTAATTCTGCAAATCAATAGTATGCAGAAGGTGATTCCGCCAAACGTTACCTCTGCCATAAATTATTCTGCGAATATTATGACAAATAAAATTCTACAAGGCAATAGTGAACCTCTGGTCCCAGTACCCACCAAAATCGCTAAAAGTATCAAGACAGAAGGTTCGACCAGGGCCGAGGAGGTCCCTTTTGGCCGAGACTGAGAAGTCGGCTCGAATTTTGGCCGAGACTCCCGAGACCGAGACCGAGATCGCAGTCAGACCTTTATCCCTATGTTCCATCTGATCGGACTAATCTATGCCTTGAGGCCACTTACCCGATCGGATAGAGTAGCCGCATCATCAGTTCGTTAGCTGGGTCGAGGGTCCTCGAGTGGCGTTGTTCCTCTTGTATGTTGTAAAACTCGTCTAAAGTCGTCATGTAAATAAAAACACGTCAAAATGTGACTAAAAATGTTAACATAAGGTTCTGTTGAGTTTAAAGAGTCCTGTTTCCTTTAAAAACGCTCACGAGTTCAGTACTGTTTCGGTGTGATTGAATTTAATATTTTCTTTCTTTTACTATCCTCTATTTAACTTTCTTATAGGTTAGACAGTTGAGTAAAATTACCTATATTCGTCATAATTTATGTCGAAGTATTTTTCAAAGGTGCAAGGCCTCTTAAGTTCTAAAACTACTATTTAAAACGAGATATTTATTTACCATGTACCTATAGGGGAGAGTTGGTTATATCGTACCACTTTTTACTCAAACGTGGATATCTTTTTTCTGAAAGTTGATAGAAATGTGACTGTTTATTCATATAAAAGTTCAGTCTCTTGGTTAGGTTATATATTAAATTGAGTTTATCCTAGAAGGATAAAATTAACGATCTGAAAAAAAAGAACTCCGAAGGGACTGCCATCGGTACGATTTAGCCGACCAGTCGGTTAAAGCGTACCACCACCATTAAAAGTTTTATAATAAATATAGTTTTAATTTAAAACTATATTAGTTAACATTATGAATGTTCATTGTATATTAAAGATTCTAATACCCATTATTTATAGCAATACACTGAAATCGCACTGATGCAATTCAAACATATTTGGTCTGTTAAATCGTACCTATGAGCGTGAGCTATGGTACAATTTAACCGACCGGGTATTTTTTGGTATGAATAATATCAAATATATAATTACAAAACTTAGACAATTTGTAAATACCACTCAGTAAACCTGTCAAATTTTGTAGTCAAATACTGTTAATTCTGTATTTTTAATCTATTTAGATCACAAGTTATACAATTATGAAATCACATCAAAAGTTACATCGAGTCTGACGAAAATCTATTTTTTTCTCTCTCAAGTTCATTCTTGACTTTTTCTCGTGTTTGTGTGAAAACTGATGATTATAACATAGGAGGACTCTGTTTGGTGTCCCATAAGCAAGCAAAGGTTGTTAAACGGGTCTAACGCGAATTAACTTGTTTACCTTATTTACCGACGTTTCGACACAGGTTTCACTGGTCATGGTCGCGGCTGATTCGCGTTAGACCCGTTTAATAATTATGTTTAAATATGTGTTCAAATCGCGAAAGTTTTAAATGTTATAAAGGTTGTTAAGTAGGAAATTTAGAGGTGGTACGATTTAATTGGCGGTACGATATCGCCGACTCTCCCCTATTAGTTTTTGTAAGCTCCCGATATGTCGGAACTGTTACAAGCGCCATGTTCATGGTGTAACATGAACACCGAGATGATGAGAGAAGTAGTGGGTCTTGCATGATAATGGTATTTCCTACATTACTAATTATCGTACTGAATTAATTCATCATACAAAAATCGTATACTGAAAAATCATTTTTACTTAGCTTTATTTTTTTATTGTCTCTAATAAATTAATTTCACAGTATTGACCGCGTCGCGGACGTGATAGCATTTTGTCCGATGATGATTGCCGGCCGCAATCGAAACATGTCACGCCAATATTCACAAAAATGCGTGAATTGTAACCGTTGGTTCAATATCGACTTCTTAACAATTGTATTTAGGTACCTCTTATTTAAGCAAACAGTATTATCTGCAGTTGCATACGTCAACTATAAACAGATTACAGTAATGTAATTCCAAGCAGAACGTGAAACAGAAGCCATACAACTGTATACATTGCCCGCCGTACCCACGGTCGGAGCAAACATAAGGGTAATGCCGAAAGCAAACAGGTGGTAACTGTACTTGACGCCTACGGGGCAGTGAATCAAGATGCTGCGGACGAAATAAGGCTTCGAAATTTTTTAAGGCCGTAATAGTGTGAGTGCAGTGCGACAAAAAAGGTAGCTTTACGGAGAGCGCCACTTTTTTTGTCGATCTGTACAGTCAGCATCAGATAGTGACAGCCAGAGTTGCCAAATATGGCAATAAAAGTTTGATTCACTTGTCGGACGCCAGTACGACAAGATCTCCTGCATCTCCTGAGGATGCCTCGTAGAGAGGCGAAACACGTGTCGAGTTTTGTATTATTGGCGGCGGTGTGTTATATCTATTTGCGTTTTTATTATTTTTTTGCGGCAGGAGGGTGGGAACGTTAATTGCATGCAAAAAATACGCAAGTAGGTATAACAGGTTGGCACTATTTGACTAGCACGCTTGGCGGAAAAGCAAAGTAACATTATTTTCGTTGTTAATATGGAATTCCGCAAATTAACGCCTGATTCAATAAATTACAATAAAAGTATGTTGTCGTTACATACTTTCATTGCCATATTTGGCCACTTCCACAGTCACTATCAACTATTATATGAACCTATACCTATCGAAAATTACAATGAAATTCTCTAAGATATTGAAGACTGCCATCACACGTTCCCACTGCAGCTGCAACTTAGGAACAAAGTTCGAATTTCGTGTCCATAAAAAAACAGAAGTAGCAATACCCCGTGTATTGCTAACTCCTCACCACTAGAAGTAAATCTTAAAGAAAACATATGATCGGAATATTATTTACGGACAATCGAACACTCAGACCACTTAAACTCATAAATATTTGAGTAATCACACTCACTGCTGACTTAAATAAAATCCACTTTTATCCGAATCGATCGTTTACGTCTTAATGTAGGTACTTACTACTAAAGTGTTGGTTTGACAGCCACAATATAAATGGCTATTTAATTCCCCCTTTCCCCTACTCCAAGGGGACCCTGAGACCTTGACGTCGGGGGAAACTAAATTGATGATTGTCCATTGAGAATACGTGAATTAGCTTAGGAAACGTCAAAGACACTTTAATGTGATGTATTACTACTTGGGTGTACTGCCACCCCAGTAGTAAGTAATTCATCACATTAACTCACTTTTTACCTAAACCTCTACTCTGAAGAACTCTTTGACATAGTGCCTCCGTCTCGTTTTTACCATCACACCAAAAGGAACAAGGTTCATCCACATTTCCATGAAAACATGGCACATTTTACCCAGAACGTGCAAAATGTGGGACGACCAGGAGATATCCTGCGATATATGGGGTACTTCAAGAAACAAGTGTTCAGGGCTTTAAGGCTCAAAGGTCATGAGTGGCTCTTCCGATGTTGCTTATGTCCATGGGCGGCGATGACGGTTTCCCATTAGGCGGCTAGTCTAATCGTTTGTTACCTCTAAATGAATAGGTAGTATTAATTATAGGTGTACCGTTTAACCGAGACGTCGTGAGGTTTGAGTGCTGGTGAAGAGGGTCATGGAACACTGACAGGAGCCATCATTAATCTGTATCATGGTACAGCTGTTATTACTTTAACGTAACGCCTTTTCTCGCATTCTTACCTGGGACTTGCACCACTCGGGGTTAGCCACATAACCCGGATAAGCGTTGTTTTGTATGGAATTTGACAGCTTAACTCCGGGTTAGCGGCTAACCCTGGGGGTGAGAGACGCCTCGACAACTAAACAGTAGGCCTATATACTTGTTATACATTTACTCCCTCTGAAATACAATGTTATTCGTGATTCAAACGAATTTGAGTAGGTTGTGAGTTTGTGACTTCACCACTTAAGCAGGTACTAGCAGCAGCAGGGACTAGAAGTCTTAGAAACTCAAGATTAGAAATCCTCACAAATCCTCAATTTTCTCTCAATCTATTTAAATGCAAACTCGTGCTACAGACTGTTTGCGTTATCGCATTCTCGAGATACGGGACCGTAATGATACTAATGATACCACTTAATAATATTGACTTAGATCATTGTATCTGTTATCTGATAGCGCACAGGTATGTACATTGATAACGGTTGTAAATAGAACATGCAAATCGTGCAAAATAATGCAACATAATTTGCCAGCATCCTAGGTAGAATGTCTCGAAGACCTATTTTAGATTTAAGGTAGGTAGAGGTAGGTAAGGTAGGTAGCTAGGTAAATAAAGCACAATGCCATAAAGATTCGTTTAGAAATGGACCTTATACAACAAGCGGCAAAGTGGTACCTTTTACTAATTTTTCAATTGAATTCAACAGAAATCATAAGTGGAGATAATTGCAACATGAATTTGATATACGAGCACCTAGTTCTAATCACAAAGCGCCGTCTCAACCCATGGCCATCCTATAAAACAATACTGAGAGAAAAGTCACATATACATATAATTAACTTACGTTTCGAATTACAGTAGCGTCTAATATATCCCAAGATTTTCTTGGCAGGCTTGATAGGCAGTAGGCGCCTCCTACATTACTTCGCTTTTCTCCTTAACATACTACACTATAACTCAATCTATCCAAGCAAAGTGCTCATTAACAGTTTGCCATGTCATTCACGCACCCATTAAACCCTAGATACAAGCGAGCAAAACCACAAATCACGTATAAACAGCAAATCTAAACTAGGGTCAGATGTGGCACGAATTTATTTACTAACGGCACGTTTAATAGTCCACTTAAATCTTCCGAGTTAGCCTCCTAAAGGTAGCATTCGAATCCCGACACCACGCTTCGTAGGAATATGTATGCAAAATTTTCTGAGGCCAGCTGCCAGGGCGCGCTGCCGGGTAACGCTGCACCGTCGCTTATGTCGAATAGTGTTGCATAGAAATCCCTATAGCGATGCGGTGTCTGCCGGACAGCGACTGCCCAAACCCGAATCATACCTTAACAGAGCCACAATCGCTGTACGGTGATTCCGAGCGGTATAGTAGAAATCTAGAAATGCGATCGCACCATTATGGCTGAGTTGTAAGACGAATCGACTCAGATAGAGAATGGCTCTTGAAGGTATGAACGTTTACTAGTGTACCTATGGTTAGATTGGTGGTGTGTCAAATGCAACAAGTACCTAATTAACTGTTTACTTTATGCGAGAAGAGGTTTACGATCATATAAAGATACTTAGTTACTTACGTATTTTGTTCAGTATGTCATGTCGAATCGCAACGGATTAAGAAGGATGCAATTAGAGAAAAAACCGCTTTTGGTTACAACAAATAGAGAAGATGCTGGGATAATGAGTTGTGTTGTGCTAGTTTTAGCTCTAAATAGATGATGCCAAATGAAGATGCTTACTTTCATAATTGTGATGACCATTCATTATAAATATGTTTCAAATCATGACAGTTCATCGTAGTTACTATTTAAAACGAGATATTTACCATGTACAAAAATGTTAAAATCTTATACAGTTCATCGTAGTTTGACTATCTATCACGATAGTTCTATTCTGTTTCCATTTGCGTAGATTGATGTATGTTTGGCAAGCATGCAACTTCACTTATTTTCTGTATAGTACAGATCTTGTATCGCGCTCTTTTATAATAAAGATGACATTAGATATGTGTTACACAAACAAATAATACTTGCTAATGTAAATTACTTTATTCAAGTAATTAAAGCACTTTTCGGCCCCGTTTTGCTGTGGCTTGGGACCAAGCCAGCGGTTGCAGCTAAACAATTTCTAGAACACTGAAACGTGTAATTTCGAATACAGGGCGCCTCGAATATAAGCTATCCAGACTTTGATCATAATTGTGTTAATGTCTAACCTGATTCTATCGGATCTAGAATAGACAAATGATTTAATCTAGAAATCTTGTTTGAACGCCCTTAAGAATTTGGGCTCTTGTTTCTGTTGAAGAAATATTAAGAAAAATATGAGAAAAAATATTATGATACGAGAACGACTATAAAATTTAAAAGAAACCGGCCAACTGCGTGTCGGACCAGGCATAATTGAGGGTTCCGTACACGATAAAAAACTTGTTCAAGCAAAAACAACAGCGTTAGATGGGCAGATACTCTAATCTGACCAATACAAATTGGAGTGTGGGATACGACAATGAGGGTTAATTGTTTAATGTCTACGTCAATAGCCTACTTGAAGAGCTCAGCAGCACGCATGTTGGCTGTCGCATTGATGAGGTGTGCATCAATAACATTAGTTATGCCGACGACATGGTTCTGCTGAGCGCGTCGGTGTGTGGCATTCGGAAACTACTTCCACTGTGTGTGACAAAGAGTCACGGGCTTAAGTATAACGTGTCAAAAAGCCAATATATGATCTTTGAGGTCGGATGGAGCCGAACAGTAGAGGTGCCTCGCATCGACCTTGACTAATAGACCTCTGACAGATTGCCAAATGTATATGGCCGGCAATTATACAGAATTCTCTTTAACGATTTTATCTTTTGCTTCAGGTGACCCACAAAACATCCGGCAAGGTGATGGTGCTGAAGATGAACCAGCAGCGGGCGAACCGGCCCAACATGCTGCGGGAAGTCCAGCTTATGAATAAGCTGAAACATCCCAACATACTTGGGTAAGTGCCGAATCTAATTTAGCTATAAGACATTTTAAGGTGGTAGGGCAAGGCTGCCGCGGTCTGTTTAGAAGTACCCAAACGAGAGCTGTTCAAATTAGCTAGAATGACGTTGGAAGCGCTTGAGCTTTCGATAGATTCCAACTTTGCTAAGTCTCCTAGATTTAGATAGCACAAACTAAAAATGAAAGTGTTAAGCAAACGTCATAATTTCATAGAAGGTTGACTAGAAAACTCCCGTGAGTATCAGACATACTAAAAAACTTATATCGGGTTACTCGCGTCAATAAAGCCGAAAATAGCTCAACATGTTTGGGAACAGCTAGTCTATGATGGTCGAGTTTTTATCGTTTACCAACGTTGCTGTCACGTTTTAACAAGTATTTATGTGCGAAAGTGACGCATAGCGTGATAAGCGAAAAAATGGCAACCATGCTAACCCCACAGTATGTGTGGGATTATTCGACTTCATTGACGTGAGTAACCTTCATTGAAGTTAGCGTTTAAAATAACACTTTAAAGTTTGACAGTTCACGTCCCTGGGGCAACCCGTCTAATATCAAGGACCGTTGGAAGGCGAGAAGTAAAAAGGACCTTTATTTTTTTTCCATGTTCCAAATAGAGATAATGATGGCCAAAGCTTTATTTGTTATTAAATAGTGTTTCAGGCGAAAATGATCTAGACGGGCATTACGTATTATGAACACTGATTTGTCATTTATTATATTTAGAATTTGAAAGACACTTCAGAGGTCTTACTGCATGTATAGGCATGTAGTAAATTAACAAAGGCCGATGAAACAATGAATCTCTGGTTCATGTGATGTAGAGTTAGTTGACGGGATGATGGATTAGACCCCTGATTTGAGAGAGAAGTATACCCATAGCCAAGGAAAAAAACCCAAATAAAACAGATTTGTCAATTAAGGTACGTTTGCAATGACTCGTCACAAGCTTAGGTATTATTTACATTACGGATGGATAAAAAATATATATCTTGAAATTCCGGCTGATTGGTTGATTTTGCAGGTTGAATAATAAAATATAAAAATTATGTTTAGTACCCTAAAATAATGGGTGAATGAGAAATTCACCCATGGTTACCTAATCGAAAAGTGCCTACCGAAATTATTTGCGTCTGTCGTTTAATGCGCGATTACAGTGGAATGAAAAGGATGCAGTCATGTCGTAAATACTGATTATCCCGCTTGATGAGTCTATTGTGTCATTCCCCTTACACACTAATCTACCGGCAACAGACAGTAGACACTAATTTTTACTGTCTGTTGCCGAAGATAAGATTTCCCATTTGGTTTAAATACCTTTGCGTATCTATTCAGTGTCTAAGTTTCTTACCTTGGCTTTAAATTTGCAATAGCTGTAGAATTTAGCTTGGGTACATTAGATATAGTATGACTTTCCCATCATGGAATAATGGTGTTCCAGACCTTTAAAACTGGAAACTGTTTAGGTACACACACGTTCAAAAGTGCATGGGCAATTTCTGAATGTATTCATTCGTAAACGGCCCATGCAATTTTGAATGCAATAGTACATTAAATACGGCATGAACAATTTATTTCTTCGACAGTAGCTCTAAAAACTTAATGCTGTCAGTTTTTGAATCGCAAACAATGATTCAACAAAACTGAGCATTCCTTCTCTCATTAACTGCTTGACCGCTTTGCACAAATATGGATCGTTCTGTTTACTTAGGATGCAATCGCGGTTGAAAAATGATGCTCATCAAACAAAAGTTTAAACCAACATCAAATCTTGGAGCCACGGGTAACAGCATTATTGTAGTTACTAGCTTTTGCCCGCAGCTTCGCTCGCGTTAGTAAGAGTAAGTAGCCTATGTCACTCTCCATCCATTCAACTATTTCCACTTAAAAAATCACGTCAATTCGTCGCTCCGTTTTACCGTGAAAGACGGACAAACAAACAGACGCACACACTTTCCCATTTATAAAATTAGTATATTAGTATGTAGTATACTACATACATATATGTATATGTCGTTTTTATCCGGGCTGCAACAGCATTTCAGGTACCTAATCCACGCGGTATTCAACACTTGAAAACGTAGAAGAAGTCCATTTGTTAGAAGGAGACAGCAGAGGGTCAACTTACCAAGAGGTACACAAATGGCCGAGTGCGGATGCGACGCTCTTAGATTGAAATGGAATTGCCATCATATGTTACAGTCGCGTCTATAAATATCTATACACTTCGTGACTTATTACAAGGGTTGAAGGTTCAAAATCGAATACAGGTGCATATATATTTTTACGAAGCCGACCGTAACAATCTCAGTTTTAATATGGAGTGTCAAAAGCATCCGGTTCACTACTGAGAGCAACCTAAATTAAACGCATAAAACTTAATCCAGTCATTGAACGGATAGCGTGTATGGAAATTTTGATTATTTGGGAAATAATTAATAATAGCTGATTTTTTTAGCGTAACGGATATATCGTAAGTCTAGTATCATGTAGGTACAAAAATCCAACAAAATATCGTTACATGCAAATCGTGACAAATATGTACACACATGTTTCAATCGGTTTTCTTGTAAGATTTTTGTGTATTATACCTATGTTTTTTTAGTTGTTTAAAATGGGTCAGGACCATTTTTTACCTATTTGTTTCTAGCGAAATAAAAGCATAGCATAGAAGACAAATATGTCGTCATGTTCACAAACAAGAAAAATATCGAATACTTACCGTAAGTTTCAAAAATCTACTGACTTAAATTTTATTTTTTTACACTTTACCTACTTCCAGATGAAAAGTTAGTAGAAATGTTGCCAAACATTATCTATAAATATCCCATTCGAACGTAATTTGACAAAATCAGGCTATTATAATTTAATGTTTGTCAAAACCGTATCTTTCCTGGGTTATTTGTTGGCAGCATATTCTGCACGGAAACTACAAACTTTTCCAAAGTGAACAAATGTTCAATTTCCCTTTGGCCGTACTGAAAGATTAAAATTGTTTTCCATTCTGTTATTGGAAATTCGTCGGTTTGAAAAAGCGACCGAGAAAGTAGATGTTTTATTAGATTTTCTCTTCAATCGTCGTTATATTGCACACAGATTTCTATTTACCGTATCATTGCGCGCTCCGTCAATATTAATATGAGGAAAAAGAGAGATAAGTAAATAAATAAATATTATGGGACAATGTTACACCAATCAACGTAGCCGCAGTAGTATTCAGAATGATTCAGAGGAGGATGTGAGCAGGACTTAGCCTACGCAGACTGTTAATGTAAACTTTTTTTTTCTTTTTGTTGAGTATACAGTTTTGATTGTCTGCAATAATGTTCACCCTACAACAGCTAATTCATCATCATCATCATTTCAGCCGAAAAACGTCCACTGCTGGACATAGGCCTCCCCCAAAGATTTCCACAATGACCGGTCCTGCGCCACCCGCATCCAGCGGATTCCTGCGACCTTCACCAGGTCATCAGTCCACCTTGCGGGGGGCCTGCCCGCGCTGCGCCTTCCGGTACGCGGTCGCCACTCGAGAACCTTTCCGCCCCAACGGCCATCGGTTCTACGTGCAACAGCTAATTAATAATGATAAAAACCCGGGACCTCCTGCTTCGTAGGCAGTGTTACTACCGACTATACTAGGAGGTCGTTAAAATAAATACAGTTTGGCAAAGGATCTTTCCACTGGGGAATGGGTCAAAAAACCTTTAATTTCTTCAATAAATAAATTAATAATTTTCTTTATAATGTCAAATATCTTCCAATGGTAAATAACCAGAAAGCAACCAGTGGCATCAGCACCACGCCACAGAATAAATTATATTCACATATATACCGACCGACCGGCGACCGACCGGTTGGCGTAGTTGGTAGTGACCCTGCCTGCTAAGCCGATGGTCCTGGGTTCGAATCCCGGTATGGGCATTTATTTGGGTGATGAACACAGATATTTGTTCCTGAGTCATGGATGTTTTTTATGTATTTATGTATTTGTATATTATATATATCGTTGTCTGAGTACCCGTAACACAAGCCTTCTTGAGCTTACTGCGGGACTTAGTCAATTTGTGTAAGAATGTCCTGTAATAAAGAATATATTTTGTTAATCTGTGATAATACCACCCCAGGCCATTGAGATAATTTCAGCTCAGCTGATGAGACGAATGGCGTACGGCTTTTAATTACCTCACACGACGGCACTTGTGTAATTACACGCCGCAACACCACACCGCCCGAGCGCCACCTCGAGGTCATTCCTGACACTTACCGAGTACGCAGTGTACGGACAGAACCAGTGTAAGAGATCTACTGCACAACGACATCAATGACACCGACGACATGGACGACGACATTCCACCGCAGCGGAACCCACCACCCGCTGCGAACTATAGACCGAAGACACCCACACACACACTCACCTATCAACACTCACCAAGGCCGTCCTCAAACTGACGGCCCCCAAGAATCTGCCCACAGTAGGTGTGCAGCAACCTGACGCTGCCTTATTGGCTACCAGCCATGAAAGGCCTCCTCGCACAGCCTAGAGGAAGACTGTGTCGAAGAAGAAGACGAAAGAGGCCAGATCCACTTTGAAAGACTAACGTAACTCCGCAGACTATGTACAAATTCATTGACGAAGGCAGACCAGTGTAAGGGCTATCGACCTAGACTAACGAAACTCCGGTGAAGTCGGTTGAGCTGATGAGATGGCGTACGGTTTTTTTACCTCACAAGACGGCACTTGTGTAATTATACTCTGCAATTACCACGCCGCCTGAGCGCCACCTTGAGGTCATTCCTGACACTTACCTACCGAGCAGGGGATCAACCGCCTTACCATAACTTGTCAAAAGTCACGCAACTTGACTTATGTGGCGCCGTCGCGCCTAATATATACTGTGCTAACACATCTCTCTCTCTCTCTCTCTTTCTCCCTGTCTCTTAGATTTTACCCGTTTGCGGTCTTGGATTTTCCACATACAGTCTCTCAGCCACGACTCAACACGATTAAATCGTCGGTCTTTCTCGCGGACTGCTTATCTGTTTCTGGGGCCCTTTCGCGATCTCCAATACTGCAAGTTTTACCCTATCTTCAATTGGAACCATACGCCAGATATGTGTAGACCTGCATTAACTCTCGCTCTCGCAAGCAACGAGAATAAACTCTCTGACCTGCCCGGCTAACCGCAAAATATGAGCCCAAAGTGACGCAACGACTTACAATTGAATCAGTAATCGTTACTTAATCCCTTATCCCATTTTGACAGCGTTTTATGTCGCTTCCTATATTACGATACACCTATTGGGCGATGAATTAATTCAGTGTATTCTATAGTAGGTACCGTTTTATATGGTTATCATGCATGTCATAATATGACATATTATGTTGTATAAGTTGTATTACTTGCCGTAGTAAGTCGTTTAAACAATATGATGATCTGGAACAGCGCGACTGGGACCTATCTCCACTTCTCCACCTGAACAGGAAACCATCCATTTCATGATATAATATAAGCTATAAATTGAAAGAGATGTCATATACTTACTACAGAAAAAGTGACCAAGGTAAAAGAGAGTAAGGAAAAAGGAGGAAGGAGGAGTAAGGAAGGAGGAGCAGGAGGTGGGAGGTGGTTCGGATCAAAACATTTATTATGTTTAATAAATGATTTAATTCATGCTTAACAATTGTATAGTATAAGCTATTAGGTATAAATATACTACAAATTACAATACTACTCTTACTACCACCACCAAACAAGTGTGTAGTAACATTTCACGTGGTCATTTAGCTTTTTGAAGTATGTTATGTTTACATAAAACATCGGCATCTGATCAGCCATAATGTGTGAAACAACCATTTTTTTCGTATTTGGCCCTTTACGAGTAGTAAAAGTGGTTCAGTATGAGCGCCGGATGCCTGCGATATTACTTTATGATCTAGAGCATAAAAAGTGATTTTACGTCGCCTAGTCTCGACCAAGTCGAACTTTTCGAGCAAGAGAAGTGAAAAATATATTTTTGACACCTAATCTATGCTCGGGCTCAATAAACATCATATTGTCATCATTCCTCGTACAGGTAAAAAATAAGCCGGACATGGCCATAAAAAGCGGGACATCTTCTGACCGAATAATTCAACATCACTTCCTATTACGAAACCCTAAACAATGGCGTCTTTCAGGCTCCTCCATTCCGATTACGCTCGTCGTGTCATCCGAATTGTCGTTGCAACAAGTTAAATCAATAGCGGGCATTGTTTTGTTTTTTAGCATCGGTTGTATAATTGACACCGTCAGGGATATCATCATAATTGAAATCCGTTAGCAATAAGCATCCAATTGATCTAAAAATATGATATTCTGCTCGAGCTTTATGTTTGAATTAATATTTCGTAGACCAAATCAATCAGTTAGGTAGGGGTTGGGTATGGATAGCGTAACATAAGTTCGCTGTCAATGGAACTTCCTAACAATTTAAACCGCCATATTGATCGCAATAACCCAACTTTTAAGTTTTTAATGAAATCTCCAAGACAACTTATTTATCTTAAGCATACTTAGACTTAATGAGCAGTATTAAGCCCATGGCCGTAATGGATTTACATTCAACTTTACCACGCGCCCGGGGCTCCCGGAGGACCTGCGAGCACTCCGCGCGTAGCCGCCGCTCACACCGGTCTATTGTGGATTGTGCTAATAAACTATCGCTTATCATTATTGTTTATTTATATGCCTAGTAAGTTTATTTATTTCCTCGCAAATGAGCTGAAAAACATTGTATGTATCACAGGCGGTACAATAAGAATAACGAAGAATTACGTAACTTCTTGTTTACCACCCTTAATAAACAATGTACTATTATTACAATGGATGTGCTCGAAAAGTGCATTTTCTAATAGAGCCAAATCCTGCAGAAAGTAGTACACGCTGCACTCTGTGCTGTGCTACACTACCTCTAATAATTATTGTTTATTTACTCACACGATACAATGCATAGTAAAATATTGTATGAATCATAAACATGTACGTAAAGATGATTTCCAAAATAAGAAATTCGTAGGAAATCACCTACTGTCGGCACTTGTTGCATAAATAGCTATTATGTGTGTTACCCTCCCATCTACCTAAAAGCTGCATGAAGCGTCTGTAAGCGATAATCTACGCGAATCTCCAAGATTCCAAGTTTTTCGCATGACGTAACTTTTGTGTACGTTCACCTCTGCTCCGTGCCGACGTTTGACACTTCCTAGGAAGGATTTCCACTTTCGCCGTCAAAGTAATCTTTCACTAATTGCTTGTCACGCCGATGATTTAACTTTATGATCGTCTTACATCCTACTCGGAAGAAAACGTGACGCTTCGTATGTAAATTGTAGGTGAGTACCTACAGCTTTTGAGTTCAGTCAAGGAATTTGATGTAAGTAAATGTAATTAACTTCGTACTGTATCGCATCATAATTATGTTCATGTTGTTTGTCAATGTGACAAGGTATTATTGGCACAGCAAGGTATTCAAATTCAAATTCAAATCATTTATTTCGGACTTTCAGTCCATAGAGTTAGAATATACAAACTTATCGCTATTGTTAATAATACCTACATTAAATCAAATTAAATCCAATTTAATTTAATTTAATTTTAATCAAATTCAATCCAATAATCTAAATTATAAATTAAAATCAAAGTAAATTAAAGGCGCCTGGGCACCGCCAGTACAGGTGCATGCAGCTGAACATATCGCTGCAGCAGCGGCGAGTCCCAGCGGTGGGCTAACGTGCGCAGGATGCTATTCGAGCTGCCAAGACTACGACTGAGGAGAGACGCAGACCGTTTTCTCATGATGGCAAAAAAGCAGTCGGTGTGTGCCTCCGCGAACATTGTAGACGCACTACAATACCGCGGCAGCCCAAACAACATCCTGAACGCATCATTATATTGCACACGCAACGCACTATAGGCCCGCTGAGTAAAATTGGTCCACAAACCGCACGAGTAGAAGGTTTGGCAGAAAGCCTTAAATAACGTTAGTTTAACTTCCTTAGTACACCGTGCAAATCTGCGGGCCAACATGTTACAGCGGACGCACAGCGCGCGGCGCTCACGCTCAATGTCCTCGACATCTGACATAGTCTCGGTTACCCAGTGGCCCAGGTACTTGAAGCTGTCAGTTCTTTTTAAAGGAGTACCACAAAGTGTGACTTGTTCCATAGGGTAAGTTTTATTACCAGCTTTAAATTGCATGACCTCGCTTTTCGAGGCATTGTACCTGAGGCCATGAGCTTCCGCATATGCCTCACAAATACGTAACAACTGAATTAACCCCCCCATCGAGGGGCTCAGCCCCAGTCCATATTATTGGCCTATTCAAGTTCTTGCACTACTGATACTTTGGTTTCAGTATCAGTAGTAAAATATAATATTCATTCGAAATACCTTCCCTTATAACGTCAATATAATTTTTTTATTTGATTTCACTAATGTACAATAATGTAATAAAAAAGGTAAACGAGACAATTAAAATTAAAACTTACTATACTTATTTAAACTTTCACGATTTTCACACTTTATAAATTTACTAAAAAGATATGTGGATGATGTTTTCTGTATCATGAAAGGTGGCAAGCAGGAGGTGGAGCAACTCCTCCGGTATATCAATTCGATTCATCCTAAGATACAGTTCACGTATGAATTGGAATCCCAGCGCAGTTTGCCTTTTTTGGACGTAAAAGTGATTGGTCGAATGGACGGAACCCTGACGCATACTGTTTATAGGAAGCCGACGCACACAGACCGATATTTAAACGCTTTGTCTCACCACCATCCCCGCCATCTACAGTCAGTGGTCAGCTCTTTAGTGAATAGAGCACACGCTCTTTGTGACCCTGAATTTTTAAAGAGTGAGATGACACATATTCAGGAGGTACTCAGATGGAATGGGTATAAGGTGAAGAAGTGGCAGCCCAGACGAAAAGCAAGAGAGAAGCGTCCTGATGTTTCGAGACAACCGGCATTTTTGCCTTATGTGAAAGGGGTGACAGACAAGATTGGCACAGTGCTAGCGAAGTACTCCATAAAAACTGTGTTTACCCCTTTATCCAAGATTTCGGGCAATCTAAGATCGCCGAAGGATGTTATCCCGTACCAGTCACCTGGTGTTTATAAGATTGATTGCAGTTGTGGTAGTTCCTACATCGGCCAAACGAAGCGTACCATGGCGGAAAGAGTGAAGGAACATATCGCAGCTGTCAGAAATCGCCAGGTACACAAGTCTGCGGTTGCCGAACATTTGTTAGATTCTGGACCAAACCATTGGATTGAATTGCATAACCCTAAAATCCTTTCAACGGATCGTCGTTTCCATAGTAGGAAAGTACGGGAAGCCATTGAAATCAAGAAATACCCCAATTTCAATCGGGATGACGGTTTTAGAATCTCGTCTACATGGAATCCAGTCATTGATAAATGTAAGCGTAATCGAATATCACCTGCTCAAAAATCGGACATCGTGAGTGTAGTGTGTCACATCCCCACAGAGTCACATCCCTAGTGCGCAAAATGTTCAAGTTGATAATCAAGACCAAGTGCGGGTAGTTCGTAAAACCCGCGCAGCTAGAAGATGTTGATGTCAACCTCAGCCAGTCTTTCTCCGGGACCACGGGGGCAATGTCGCCCTTGAAACGTCGGAGGTTTGTTTTCAAAATAAAACTTACTATTATAACACACTTATTGACTTATTGTTATACATGAAAAACATAATATTAATCCAAAATTAATATAAAAGTAAAATACAAAACAAAAGAACTTAGCCCGAATAGCCCGAAACATTTCAAATTACCTACTAAATAAAAATTAATCACAAATGTAAGTGTTATAGTTTAAAATCTACATGATATGTATTTATCATTCAGTTATTAATTTATTCAAATAAAAAAATATACAATGGTGACTCCAGGGCAATACTTGTGCTAAAATGTGATTTGTCTCTACCATGATTTGCTATAGATTTCGACACATTATCTACGGTTGCATCCCGCTTCCACACGCAAGTCCGAGCAAGATGCACTGACAGTGTGTTGACGTAGACGCTAGCGACCATAATATATAGATATCTTCAGTAGATTCAAAAATATGTATGCATTACTTAATTGCCTAAACTGTAGTTGACTGTGCGAAAATCGAACGATTGCGGATTTGTATCCCATCTCTGTCACACTTGCATATTGGAGTGACAAAGAGGTTTTCCCGTCAATGCCAATTTTCGATGTTTGTGGTTTGTTTAAGTGCGTCTTCTTGCATGTCTCACATTAATAAGCTGTCTTGCATGCACACGGCTGATCATTCCAGGGCCTTGGCTCCGTCGCGTGATGCCATCTCGATAATCGCTGTGTAATGACATTAATAACGCTATAAATTGTTACTCAATGTGAAGACGAACACTAACTGGTTGGTGTCACAAGCGTTGCTACTAGAATAGGGAAGATGCAAAACAGATACTGATGAACATTTTGTATGCAGATAATTAAAATATTACTAAACTAAGATTAAGATTATTTGCATCTTTATAATATTTTATAGTGTTGTATTTCAATGAGAAATATGGAATAGTTTTAAGTGATTGTATATAATGAAAATGACACTCGAGTTTTAATGCCTAATTATATACAATTACATACCTACATACACTGCTTTATATACACACATATAATGAGCCATCATATCCACCATCCGGTCTCCAAATAAGTAATTTAATCAAAATAATTAGATACAAACACGCTATGGCAATAGTTTAATAAATTATCTAACAGTTTCAATAATTAATCACAACGTGTAGTTGTGGTTATGATCTTGACTCTCACGATAAAATTTCTTTACAGATTCGCTAAAACCTCCTTGTTAAGGAAACTGTCTCTCAAATAGTAAATTATTTATTAAATCGCCGCAAGTGTTTGAACACAATTCGCAACTGTCACGAGCTGTCTATTTTTGGTTATATTAATAGCGATATCTTTATTTTTTCAAATAAACTGCAAAAAAGTCGTCCACTGGTTCAGTGTCATCCACTGGGCCGTTCATCTTAAATCCGTTGAATTATGTGTTGGAAACTTCAAGCAACATGGACTTCCGACACTTTGGAAGGAGACAGCAAATTAATCTATCATTTTTTGCGGGGGGAAACGTGCACTCAGACGCACTTCTCAGACATTACATACAAAAACGGTCTGATGTAATGACGACGCTAACACAGAAAATGATACAACTACATTAACAAATCTTGTACACTTCCATCTGTTTTTGTGTACGGACAAGTCACAACATAGACCCCCGTATGCCCATTTGGGCTTGTACGTCGGCAGAGAAGCGGTGCGTCTGCCGACTCCTCTCCCCGTGTTGCTTAAAGGTTTGAAATATTATAACATTGTCATGATAAGTGTGACCCCAAACTAATTGAAATGTAGGTACTTAAAATGAGAAATAAACATTATTAATATCCATCCACTGTCCACTGTTCTTGTGCTGTAGGATTTGTGCAATTAAGTTGGGCAAATACTTTTTATTAATTTAGTATAGTTCTATAAGTGAGAACCTATAATTGGCTTTGTAATTCTATACTATTTATATATACACATGTAGCGCTGTTGGTTTTCCATGTATTAAAATAAAATAAAAAATAAATAAAATAAAATTAATTTGATCGACTGAGGTAGCAAAGCGGAAAAATATGGATTTTTATGACACTCGGCTAATTGGCAAATGCAATTAATAATTTAATGTACCTAATTAAATAAATAAATAAATATTACAGGACATTCTTACACAAATTGACTAAGTCCCGCAGTAAGCTCAATAAGGCTTGTGTTACGGGTACTCAGGCAACGATATATATATTATACAAATACATAAATACATAGAAAACATCCATGACTCAGGAACAAATATCTGTGTTCATCACACAAATAAATGCCCTTACCGGGATTCGAACCCAGGACCATCGGCATAGCAGGCAGGGTCACTACCAACTAAGCCAACCGGTCGTCTTAGTCGTCTTAATTAGGCATTTAATCTTGTTTATACTAGATCAGAAGTTCGCTATGTGCGAAAGAAGTGTTTATACAATTTTAACTACTCGGAAGCGTGTTTTGGTCGAGTTTAATAAGTAGGTTTGTTAAAAGTATGTCAGCAACCTGAAACGCTTATATTTTTTAAATATTTTCAATCAATATCACTTCCAGACTTACAGTCTGACAACCACAGTCTGTCGGTAGTTTTTGTTTTTTTAATTTATATGTTTTCCTTTTTTCGGGATGAACTATAGCTTTACTCAGTTTTCTTGATTTTAGTTAGGTTTAACCACTTCCTCGGCGTCGGATTAATCTTATATTTTTAATTAAATTGCAATAATATGTTAGCTTGTAGCAAAACTGAAGAAGTAGGCAGGAGGAAAAATTGTAACTACAGCAGCAAAATTTTCAACAATAGCTAGACAAATACCTGGAGGTTTCACCAATGAAGTACTTCGGTATACATGTGTAATAAAAATGCTGGTGATCCGGTTAAGGGCGTAATCAGTATTGTATTCTGATTAGGAAACAAGGAAAAAAACACAAAAAAAAAATGTTAAACAGGAACTTGTTTTTTATAAGGATATCTGGTACAACCTGCCTATAAGTACCTGGCTAATTGATGTACAATTCCCGATCCCATGAGATTTCAATTGTTCAAGTTTCACTGTATTAGTTTATATATCTTTTGAATAGGCCTCAGATTTTTTTTTATCAAACATGTGGATTCCCTATTTTGATTTGATCTATATTTTAGGCCGCAGGGACAAATGACATCATACTATGAATCACTTTCGTTTTACTGAATGACTCGCCCGTTGAAAGTAGGTACACTGACTGTACGGTCGGCTTCATAAATATATATGCATCTGTATTCAATTTTGACCCTTATTCCCCTATAATAAGTTCCGAAGTGTATATAGATATTTATGGACGTGACTGAACTGAGGGTAGACCCAAAATGATCATAATCGTGACAACATGTATAACGAATCTATGAAAATAGTCACCAGTCATCACCATCCCATCTGAATTACTTACTATGTTCACAAATAAAATTCCTTAACAGAATCGGAATTAGGTATATATTTAATTTTGTTACATTCGCTGCAGTTATTTGACTCAATAGTCCAACTTAACTTTTTTGTTAGCGAGTGTTACGAGTAAGAAGAGTTTGTAGGGTCAGGGCCGATTCGTCAAAACCTTGGTGTCATCGGACAATGATTCCCTTTGTCAATGTCCATCACTGTGTTGTCAATGTTGTCAGACAGCACGTCTCGTCTTATACCGCAAAAGGCATTGAAAAGTGTGTTGCGCAATGTGATTTTTCATCAAAGATGATGATCGAGTCACTAATTGCAGTTGAGGAACTTTTTAATTAATAAATGCTATTACAGTGTACAAGATTTTCTCGATGACGATATTTAACTATCTCCAATGTAATAACTAAAAATAAAATAAAAAATATAGACAGGACATTTCAAAACCATGTACCTACACTTACATTAATATACCTTAATTCGAATGTTAATCTGAATCATAATTATATAATTGATAAATTGATATATTGACATGAATAATGCTAGTTATTAAGATTATAAATTGCTGTGCCCTGTCAGGGCCCATGTGCTACTGAATAGTATGTAAGAGCAATGTATAAACTATGACTATGACTATGACTATTCCCAGCAAACTGGATATTGTTGTAACACTTTAATTAGGTCCTAAAGACGTGTAAACTCAGTTTGCACAATTACAGTTGTTGAGCTTTTACCATTTTAGAGCCAAACGCAAAAAACCGAAAAATTAACGAAAAATTACACGTATTTATGGCCTAATGAAGGTATTAAAATGATATCCAGTTTGCTAGGCATTAGTTCCTGGAAATTATCAAATTTTCTTGGTCTATAGGTAATCGTGCAGTGCGTCGTCAATCGACATCAGTTAAGGCTCAAAAATTGTAGCCAAATGTCAGGCATGTACTTAGGTACATTAGTGTAAGCAGTGTAAATATTTTAACGAAGAAGCTACTAATGTAGCTTCTTCGTTAAAATATTTACACTGCTTACACTAATGTACCTAAGTACATGCCTGACAATACATTTTATTTCAACCTCAACAACGTTCGACAGCCCTTTCGTTCGGAGCAAAAATTATAATATGACATTGTTAAACGAAATCGAAAACTTTCTGGACTCATATTTCCCATTCGAACTGCATGTCCATTCCATTACCACGCCGTTCACGACGCATTTGAAATCTCTTCACAGACCCAACACCATATTTGTACCGATGTTGTAACAGAATCAAAACCAGTCGGCATTCAATGCCCGCCTTGGTCCTTTGTGCATCTCTATGAATTATGACATCGTCTATGTACAATTGCTTCAAACGCTCGCTTTGTGAGATCTTGTACTAGCTGGACACGAAAATCGATTACCTACGTATTTTTACCTTTTTTGCATTCATTGCTGCCCTAGCTCGCGACTTGTTAAATACGCAGACGCACATCTTTTGAAAAAGAAAATAATTTTTGCGATAACTGTAGACTAATGTACCCTGGCTAACTCCAATTCTTCGCACATCTATTAATGTCTTCTAATTTTTTATGGTGCTTATTAACTCGATGAGGTGGTTTTTTCCTCAAGAATGTCCTCAGGTCATCGTCTGACTTATTAGATCAGCTTCGTGTGTGTAAAATGTAGACTAATGTACCCTGGCTACCGCCTATTCTTCGCACGTCTAAAAATGTCTTCTTATTTTTTATGGTGCTTATTAACTCGATGAGGTTGTTTTTTTTCCTCAAGAATATCCTCAGGTCATCGTCTGACTTATTAGATCAGCTTCGTGTGTGTAAAATGTAGACTAATGCACCCTGGGTACCTCCTATTCTTCGCGTCTATAAATGTCTTCTAATTTCTTATGGACCTTATGGTGCTTATTAATTCGATGTGGTTGTTTTTTTTCCTCAAGAATGTCTTCATGTCATCTTCTGACTTATTAGACCAGCTTCGTGTTTGCATTGCTGTCTAATTTACCAGTTATACCCAATTTCAGCTCAATCATACTCTAGGAAAATATTTAAAACTAGCGACCGCCCCGTTTTCGCATGGTTTATTATTATACATATAAACTTTCCTCTTGAATCACTCTATCTATGAAACAAACTGCATCAAAATCTCTTGCGTAGTTTTAAAGATTTAAGCATACATACATAACAGACAGCGGGAACCGACTTTTTTGTGCTATGTAGTGATTCAACGGCTAAATAAATGTGTTGAATTGAATGAATTATCTTTAACATTTCGCTCAAGTCAGTGGCTCAAGTTTCTGTCGCTTCATTAGCGCACGAAAATTAATTTAAATAACACGCGGAGGCTTTGAAAACGCTAATGAGCTTTTTATAATGTTCACCGCTCCAACAATACAGCAATAAGTTCGCCCCACGCATGGGAATTGATAGATCGACAATGTACAGAAGGTGAAACTACATTTTTTTCTACAGTTTTCTTACCCTACCCATTCAATCTAAATGATTTATTTGACTTTCTCTAGAATAAACAATGCGCTTAGATTTGTGATAAATACACGGTTTTGTGATAAAAAGTGTATTTGCGGATGAAAAGGCCATTAATATCTCGTTCGGCCGCGGATGGCAATTATAGGTAAAATATGGACGCCTTCTTGAAAGCCGCAAATTATGCGCTTGTGTTCGGACGTAGCGGACAGATGCCATGTTTACGAGGATGGGCATGTTACCATTTCGTTTGACTGTTTGTGTGAAAACGGAAATTAAACACGTCGTGAATCTCATGACGCTAAACAAAGTCGGATATAAAGATCTCATGCCATATATAAATCATTCAGTAACTCTTACAACGGATGGGTTTTAGAAAGATCTTTTCCTCGCACCTATTTGTCAGATTCGAATATCCCGTCTGTTGATGCCTTCGAGCTGATTTCCGTTGAGTTCTAGATAGGAATCCTCTATCCTGTCATAAGTCACTCTCGCATTTACACGCTAGAATTTTACAACTACGTTGATAGTTGGTAAAAACACAAACATCTTGCAAGAAAATATTACAAACTAGCTCTATATCGTTGCCTACAGCTGTTTATGACCACTCTCCCTGATAGATCAAACTAAACTAAAAAACCTAATTAGATTCCAATAAACGTCAAAAAAGCTACCAAAGATGGCGATATGTCACAGTGACAAATGTCATTGTCATTGTGACGGGTCAGAAATAACCAACCATTGGGTAGGTAACATAATAGTGAATGAATAAACGGAATAATAAAATAATATAATTCGTTGTTGTCTAAAATGTGATAAAGGTCACATTTAATCTAAGAGATGCTTTCTATGCATTCATCGCCTAACAATACTTCTCAATTTGGTACACTCTACGAAGCTAGCTTCTAGGTTTTACGCGTTTAGATTATCCCAATAAAGCTGTGGATTACCCACAGAACTAAATAATATTACCTCATTGTATTAGCGAATATTTTTTAAGTAAACGCACATTATGAGAATATTTATTTGTATCTAATATTATAACCAAATGTTGTACCAAATGTTGTGAAACCCTGAATTATTACCATTGCAATCTGGACTTTTCTTCTATAAAACAATTTAATTGTTGTTTTTTTTTTGCGACTTGTGTTTTAATAAAATTGTTTATTTAAGAAGTTGAAATAAATGTTATCTTTAATATTATACATAAAGTAACTAGCTACGTATATTGATTTACAGATGTGAATATTTACCGATCCACCAAATATATATTTTAATGGCAACACTTTTTTGACGTTTATTGGAATCTAATTAGGTTTTTCAGTTTAGTTGGTTCGTCAATGAACATCTGAATAGGGAATATTCACTATTTTTTTAGATACTGTTGGATGATAGCTTTTATCATAAAAATACTGTAAAATAATTTTCAGCGCATAATAACTAAAATTTAATAGATAAATCTTCTTTAAAAACTCCAAATAAAAACGGGCGTTTGAAACGCCCGCCATTCCGGCATGCTGAGCCGTCATTGTTCATCTAAGGCCGGCACACAGTCTGAATCAGATTACGATGCACAATTGTAATTCATATTGTGAATTAATAATGCATAAAATTACGTACAATTTAGATATTGCTTACACGTATCCTGATTTTTTCAGATATAATAAATTACTCAGATCAATTGATGTGAATTAAGATTATGATTTATGAACGTGTTTGACCGGCCAACATAACCTAAAAATTGTTTATTATTTAATTAGTCTTGTATTGTTCAGCCAATTGTGTTTACATTTACAGTGGAAAACGACATACAACTATAAGTCATAAAACCGCTTTAAAGATGGGATATGTATTGGATTGTGCCAAAATGCAAAAATATGAGTAGCAGAACGAGAAACACTAGATTTCTTATGAAGGAAATTCCATACGACAACATGTATACAATTTGACACAGACGATTCACGATTCGCACGCCTTTTTTTAATGATCTGGATACTAGTGCTTCTGTGCCGGCTGTACACCAAACATTTGAGAAACCGAGAAGCGAGATTACAGAGCGGCGCTCTGTTCATTCGCGTTCTTGGCTTCTCGAATGTTTGGTGTACAGACGCACCTATCCAATGACGTCACACTCGACGTCACAGCGTTTTAACCGTTTGTAATTTCACAATTTTTTTTGCACTTTTCAATAATTATTTTCACAGCTAAAATAAAATAAAATTAAGAAATTTTGATAGGGATATAATGCTGAACCAACATAGTTTCTGAGAAAAAAATATAAGCCTTATCTATTTCAAGTGCATATAGCCTATTCTGAACTTAAGTTGTCATTTAATAGTGCCAAAGTAACCAGCTTTATTGAATTCCAGGTTCATGGGCGTATGCGTGCACGAGGGGCAACTCCACGCGCTCACGGAGTACATGGAGGGTGGCTCCCTCGAGCAGATCATCCTGGGCATGCCGCCGGAGCCCCTCCCGCAGGCCGCGCGCATCTCGCTCGCGCACGACATGGCCGCCGGCCTGGAGTACCTGCACTCGCTGGGCGTGTTCCACCGGGACCTCACCTCCAAGGTACAGCCATCACAGCAACTACAGTACATGGGAGGTAGGTCTCGAGCAGCGGGCCTAAGATGGTTATCCACGAATGTCATAGGATAATGCTATATAATGCCAAATACAAAGACATTTGATAGAACTTAAAATTATCAGAAATTGTCATAACGTGTTGACAAACTATCGTCTTATCCAGCAATTATCAGGATATCAGCTTGGCATCTTAGCCCGGCAGGTCTTCGGTCACCGCCAAGCTATTGTATCATCAGTCAAACTCCTAGGGTTTCCTCGTTTTTTCAGGCTCTGGCCAGGAGCCAAGGTCCACTCAGAAAGCTTATTACAGGGTTTGCAAAAGCATCTAACCTTTAACCCAAGGGAAGGTTAACTAGCCCTTATTAGGATAAGTCCGGTATCTTCACGATTTGTTCCTTTATCGTTTAGTAACATCGAATAGCACATAATTAGGTTCCGAAAGCACATGGTTACAAGCCGGAGTTCTAATTAGAACCCGTGACTTGGAATGAAACTCACTATTAAGTCTTGGGGCTGGGCCACCAACGCACAAGTGCCAGTGTGGTATACTCATACATGAGTTAATCATTTATATTTGAACCACGCTAAGTTTTCCTGGCAAGTTTTATGTGAAGTATGGAATTTTTATACAATGTCACTGCAAAATCAGTGCAAAGTTACCGTGGTCCCATTCTATAGTATTTTTAAATAATGTGTCATTGTTGTCAAATATGTGCCCCTTAGAGACACCAGGTTAATACAGTAAAAGCCACGAACCTCAATGGTCCTACCGGGACCCCAGGGTACTCTTGCAAGTGACTCATATCTTTCCCGTTATTCCCGTGTTGGTCAATCAAGGACTGAATCAATCACTTGTGTAAGTTGTGTTGAATGAGTAACCGTCATCAGATTTGATCATAATGCAAACTTTTCTTTTTCCAGAATGTATTAGTAAGAAAACACGGCAATGGAGACTTCTCCGCAGTCGTGGCGGACTTTGGCCTCGCCGCTAAAATACCTCACCCAGTGTAAGTTTTACGTATTTTTCCTCTACTTCCTCATGACTGAGGGTAACGAATACTTGATGAACCAAGGCTCTGCAACCAGAAAGAATTTTCCGTCTTCCGGAATATCTTTAAAGCCTTTATTTACATAAGGTCTTGATGCGTGTATCCCTTTATCATTATGTGAAATCGATGTTTGAAGCTGATAATGAGAAATCAAAGGATTTTTTTAAATATTATAGACACACCTATTGGATATATTTTATTGTGATTCGTCCATTTCCTCCCGGAAAGCGATACCGGATTCGGTGAAGTGTAGTTAAATAGAGTTGACGCGCTGCTTAGTTAAATCGGTACTTATTAAATTTGTCAAAGGTTATCAAGATAATTCAATCTATATTATATTATATCCGAAGAGCAATAAAAACACTGTTTGTTCTTGTTATTTACAGTCTTGCTGAATACTCTATTATAGAGACACAATCTAATTACTGAAGTGGTTTTTTATTAAAATTGAGCTCCTGGTATTTCGGCGAATTTGCAACCGCCATCCCCGTGAAAACCCGCGTTCAGTGCCTAGTTAGAATGTAAAAGTCGTCGTCGTCCCAAAAACGTTAACGATATAAAACTAAAATACTGATACTGCTAAGTGTTCAATAGTCACTTTTTATACAGCGTTTTTCAAATCACGTTATAAACCGTTTTTCACATCGATCCACTTCTCAGTACACTCACACCATTAATCCGAAGTGAGAGTCGCCATCTTGATTAATACTGTAAACTCTTATTTAAAAAAAAATGCGGCTACAAAATCAACTTTAACCCTTTGAACATAAGGAGTAAATTAAAAAAACCATATAGCCGCGAAATGCGCAAGTCTAACAACCAATTAGTGGATTTTGCGTGCGGTTTGAGATAACGCTTTATGCCTGCGTAGCGCTTATATGCACTATCATAGTGTAAGAATCGAAATAACCGTTGGTCATGCTTGAACGCCATGTGCTGCAGTCCATAAAATGTTGAAGATATCTACAGGTTGTTAGGTAACAAACATGATGCAAAGCCGAAAGGAGGTGATAGTTTAGGCCATTTAGAACATTTTAAGCCATACATGTCTTAGACAAATGTTTTTTTTTTAAGTTTTAAGATTTTTTTTATATAACTCCAAAATTTTTGAGTAATTCGACAATAGTACTTTTGTTACTGCGGGTAGCATTTATTTTTGTTTTATTTTGTATTGTGGAATGTCTATCGTACCCCATAAACGTAATTAGGAACATAGGTGTTACCTATGTGTGTAAAGAAAAAAAATTGGAGTTTTCTCAAAAAAATCCTAAATCTTAAAACATATAACATTTGTCTAAAACGTGTATGGCTTAAAATGTTCTAAATGGCCTATACTATCACCTACTTTCGGCTTTGCATCCTATTACCAAACACCCGGTATAACTCACTTCATTACTTTAAATTAGAACCTCCTATTTCATTTCTCTAGCTGGATTATGTTATTGTAATCATACAACAACACACAACAACAAGACACAAGTATTAAAACCTAAATACGCCCCTTATTTTTAGGTTATTTTTTTAAATCTATCTAATTTTAAAATCGTAATATGAGGGTACACTCGCGTTCAAGAGTGCATGAATAATTTATGAATTAATTAATTTCGTAAGATAAGGTTAATTTCTGAAGGAATATTAATGGCATTTGCGCCTTATAGGCAACCGACAAAGTTGTGCAAAAAATCTAAAATGGCTAGACTGACCAAGTTCAAAATAGGTTTCCTTGAAAGTCTTCATAAAGCTCTACTTTCATGATTATATTGATATTTTTCAGACTTGCGGTTCAAAAATTAGAGGGGGGAAGACACATTTTTTTTAACTTGGGGAGCGATTATTTCCAAAATTATTCTCTGTATCAAAAAATGTTTTTAGCGGACGCCTATTCTTTTTCAAATACCTATGCGACGATAACTCACACTTTATTGTTGAAACGAAAAAATAATCACCTCCCACTTTACGTGTATGGGAGGTACTCCCTGCTAATTTTAAACTTTTTATTTTACCACTTTGTCGGCATGATTGATATGTTATATTCATACCAAATTACAGCCTTTTAGTACCTACTAACGGTCTCTGAGCTAAGCCACAGACGGACGGACAGACAGACATGGTGAAATTATTAGAGTTCCTACTACGGAACCCTAAAAACGATTACATATGTGCATTTTTCTCGCTGACTGATCATTATTTTGTTTATGGACTTGA
Source organism: Lathronympha strigana (assembly GCA_949128165.1). Taxonomy (NCBI): domain Eukaryota; kingdom Metazoa; phylum Arthropoda; class Insecta; order Lepidoptera; family Tortricidae; genus Lathronympha; species Lathronympha strigana. The sequence continues at coordinate 2,954,571 of OX421907.1, read as the reverse complement.
CAGTACTGTAGACGTTTTGAACATATTTATTGATTTTTTTTTTTTTTAATCTTTATTAAATATAATTAGAAAGGGGTTTTGTCACACAATGACAATGTCACCCCCGTAATTGAGATCAATTTATACATTATTACTGTATAGATAAAAGCTATAGGTAATTACATTACATTAAGATATAGATTGCACAGCATCCTGGCCTCTTCAGACAATGGAGCTGCCAGGAAACTGTTACAACTCCCTACATTTACACAATCCAAATATGGTATATTTAGGCGCAGCGCTTCATTCCGAACACATTCCATCAATACATGCTGGACATCATCTAACTTGTTACACTCAGGGCAATTGGGGGAATCTGATATTTTCATAAGGTATTTAAACTTATTGGATGGAATGTGCCCAGAACGGAGTCTAAAGAGTGTTACAATGTGTTTCCGACTGAGAGATTTTTCAAACCATGGGATCTGAGGAGGCTGGCACTGTACTGTCCGGTACCAAATTCCTTTTGTGAGGGATCTTTCGTTAAAATACTCATTCCAGCTCTCTCTGCATCTTATCTTGACTTTGCCTAGTGTCTCGGTGTATATTGGTAAACAGTTGTAGGGAATACCGTCAGTTAATGCTAGTTTCGCTACCCGGTCAGCCTCCTCATTTCCCATGATACCGACATGGGATGGTATCCATTGAATTATCACTTCCTTTTTTAGGGATCGAAGTTTGTAGATGGATTCAAGGATGTGGTAGGCTATCGGATGCCCTCGACTGCTCGAGGGTAACCGAGCCAAATGTGAAAGAGCACTCTTTGCATCTGATAGGATTACACACTTGTTGTGATCTATAGTTTCTAAATACGACAACGCTTCGGCAATAGCTATAAGCTCACAGTGCATTATAGAGATTTCGGCTTGTATGTTAAACTTTCCATGCATATCTATCTGAGGGTCAAAAAATGCGGCTCCACAACCATCTTTTTCCTTAGATCCATCAGTAAAAATCTTATAACTTAATCTATACTTACTTTCTAAGAGATCATAACAAAGGTTATATAACTCTCCTTTGCTTATTTCTTTTTTTGCAGACTCTATTCCTTTAACAGCTATATTGATGTGACTTGATAAATCATATCTACTAATCCATGTGTTTAATGTGTAAATGGGTAATTTTTCATGCGATTGCACTTGGCAGTAGCCAAACTGGTTGATGGTTTCTATAAGCAAAGGTTTTTTCTTTTCTCGCCAGTATGCATGTTGGCATGAGAGATTCAGTTCTTTGAGGACCTGTATTGTAACATTATTTTCAAATGACTTAGCTCTTAAATAAAATTTGGCAGCTAGATACTTCCTACGAATGCTTAGTGGCTGTAGACACAGCTCACTTTCCATGACGTGAGTTGGGGAGATAGAGATATTTATTGATAAAAATACTTATTATTATGAATGCCAATGCCAACTTCGAGTTATTTTTAGAAGCAAAACAAAAAGGAATGTCAAAAAAAAATCTTGGCAGTACAATTATGATTAATTTATGAGTTACGCAATATTATGTACACGGATCGTATGCCAAGAAAACGTGGGTAGATTGTTGCCCATTCATAACTAGTTCAATGCCACGTGGTTTTATTGCCCACAAAAATAACTACGACTGATTATACTATACGAGTATTTACAAACAGTTTACATTTGTAACCCAGGACGGACAACGGATTACTCAGGACTTACCGATACATCTATCGCGCTTGGTGAATTTTATTGAAAGATACACAGTTTTTTTTTATACTACGACGGTGACAAACAAGCATACGGCCCGCCTGATGGTAAGCGGTCACCGTAGCCTATGGACGCATGCAACTCCAGGGGTGTTACATGCGCGTTCCCGACCGTTTAAAAACTTTAATACTCCTTTTTTGATGAACCCCATACTGTAGTCCTTTAGGAAAACAGCGGCAGGGAGCTCATTCCACAGCCGGAGCGCAAATAAATAAATAAAATTACGAAATGCGATATTCGCTATAAGCAGGTGTTGCAAACAGCCAAACACCTACGTTTCCGTATAGTCCCTGCAGCAAATATAAAACTACTGGCCCCTGCGGGTCTATGATGGTCGGGTTTTTATCGTTTACCGACGTTGCTGTCACGTTCTAACAAGTATGTATGTGCGAAAGTGACGCATAGCGTGATAAGCGATAAAATGGCAACCATGCTAACCCTCCTGGTTCATCACGCTGACAATGGCCATACTAACGTTGTGACAATAGGGATGACGACTAGGTTGAAAAACTATCATGCTAATTATTCCGTCAGTTAGGTTATCTAAAATGATCAGACACGTATTTTTTCCTTTTTCAATTTCACTAAAATTGACGAAGATAAAGAGCATCAAAGTTCCGGGGTGGGGGCTTGTGACGTCACACGTCACAACTAGGTAAGAATTGTACCTAATAGTGACGTTACGCGAAACTTGAACGCTCTGTATTTTCGTCATTTTTCATTAGACAAAAAACAGAAAAAATACGTGTACAATATTTTTTAACGACTTACACGACGGACTAAATAGATTTTTTTAGTCGTCTAGCTTATTGTCGCAATGTCAGCGTGGTGAAACAGGGCCCAGTAGTGTTGTATGTACTATGTATATGACACCTTCTCGGATATATAGAATAATTTTATTCCACGGGTCCTTCCTTTTAGGTTTGGAGATATGTGCGTTCATATATTATTGCATCTAAGACTAGGATCACCGTTTCAAGGTTTGTTCTAAACAACAGTAAAGTGCTATATATATTTCGACGCACAATTATAACGCAAATATATTTGAGCTGGAATGCAATAAACTACAATAATTTTACGAGTAAATGGATTAACTATGGGATGAATCAAGCGAAGCTATTTTGCTTCTTCTTGCTAACTATTTCTGGCGACTGGAGATGACTAATGTCGTCAGGCAAAATTGAGTTCAAAAATATCGACCTATATGTACTATCGCGTTCAAAGTTGCATGGGCGATTTATGAATGAATTCATTCATAAATAGTACACGTGGCCTTATTGTCTTAACAGTACCTAAAGATCTGTTAATTACTGATCAGGCCATTTTGGAAACTTATCTATTTTTACCGCTGACTGTACTCGTATGACGCGATGATTGGCAATGATGAGTGTAACATTATTATTCTATCAATTTCCTTATTTAATTCATAATTATACTTCACTTTTAGAAGATACACGTCATTTTCAAAAAGATTAGCTTTGACTTTCGGGTCGACATTATGCTGAGGCGAGACCATGTCGTGGTAAATTTTGTTGTGTTTATTTTTCTCTATTAAACATGTCTGTAATTGTATTTTATATTTACCACGAATAAATGAATGATTTGATTTGTCATTTTCGGTTGTCATAAGTTCATTCATAAGTAAGGATGGACTTAAGACAAAGTTGGGAGCTACCGTATTGTCGCTCACCACGCGGCGCCACGTATGCGTGGGTCCTGAGTCAGTATGAGAGAGTTGCCAGTGACGCTTGAAATGTTCCCGCAGTACCCACGTTCCACTAGCGCCCCTAGCGGAATATCGACTCGTAATCCTCATTGATTAACCATTTAATTGTTTCGACAGCAATGGCTACCGGCTGCCGAGCGTTGGCTCTCCGTGGTGGATGTCACCCGAATGCCTGCGCGGCCGCTGGTACGACAACCGCTCCGACATCTTCTCCTACGGCATCATACTGTGCCAGCTGATCGCCAGGGTAAGAACATCTTTGTCATATGCAGCGTCTCCCGAGCGTCTGCGTCTGGCCTAATCTATGGTTTCTGCCCTACGCAACAGTGATGCAACGCTTGAATCATCACGACATAGGCAACTTATAACACTTGCCTTGATGACATTAAACAGTTTCTAAACGTATGTTTCAGGTGGACGCCGATCCGGACGTGCTCCCGCGCACTGACAACTTCGGCCTCAACTACATGGCGTTTGTAGAACTGTGCGACGAAGAGACCGTGCCGGACTTCCTAAGGCTCGCCTTCAACTGCTGCATCGTGAGTTATATTCCTTATATGACTATCTTACGTCCCTTGCGCGTTACCTTTAGCAACACGTTCGTAGAACTGTGCGACGAAGAAACCGTGCCAGACTTCCTACGGCTCGCCTTCAACTGTTGCATCGTGAGTCGTGTCCCTTATACGATCGTGTTATGTCCTTTATAGAATTTCTTATGTCCGTTGCTCGTTTGAACGTTTTTTTTCTATTCCAGCACTTCAATCTGTCAATTAAATAACTAAGAGCGATATTCAAAAAAGTATAAATTATAACGTTGTCTATGGTATCGACATATTCCACATTCCGCCGCCATTTTCGCAGAGATTTCGCTTTTTTCGCTGTTTTAGAAAAACTAGTGTATCCAACAGCTCATAATTGGTTCTATTATTACAATGGCGACCCTTAACTTTTCAGAACCCTTATTATACTGCCTCCCGCCTGCCGCCTGTTGTTTGCCTCTTTTTCATGTGTAATCTATACCAGTTTGTGTTATTTTTGTTGTTTTGAGGTGCAATAAAGAGTTATTGTATTGTATTGTATACTTATCACTGTTGCATAGACTCCATTGTCAACCTTTCCTTGATGATATGTTTTTCTTTTTTCTACAAAATTACTGTTTGAACAACACTGTTGTGTTTGTTGCAGTACGATCCTAAAGCCCGGCCGCTATTCCCCGAGATAGTGAGCAACCTCGCCGAGATTAAGGAGAGTCTGGATGACGCGCCGTGGGGGCACGCGCCCAACATTAGCTACGAGAGGTATGTCGTGTCATTCAAATAAGTCTTCAAATAAGATTTGAGGGCACTGTTCCTTTTTTTTTCTCTTTTATGGCTATTGGTTATTGTTCCTTTTATATAATTAATCATGTTTGGTTTGTTCGCAGCGAGGAGTCGGACGCGTCGGGGCCGCGCTCTTGCCCCGGCCTGTACGCGTGGCGGCCGCAGCGCCACGTCAGCCACGACCCGCTGCGCCACACGCCTTTAGACACCAGTGAGTGAACTTTATTAATGGGAGCTACCGTATTGTCGCTCACCAGTTGGCGCCACTCATGCGTGGGTCCTGTGTCAGTATAAGTGAATTGTCAGTGACGTTTGAAATGTTCCCGCAGGACCCACGTTCCACTAGCGCCCCTTGCGGAAAATTGATTCGCGCTAGTCCTCATTGCGCTGCTGAAGAAAAAAATATTATTCACCCTAGGCTAGTTCCACCCGGTTAACTGCTCATGAAAATCTCACTTTTCGAATAGGAGGATGAAAATCTTTTTTCTGCCCTCCGGCCGGCAAACGCCACTTTACACAAAACTAAATTGCCGCCTGCCGGTTCCGTCGAGCAGAAAAATACTATACAAACCTCGGCCGGTAAATGAGAAAGCCTCGGATAACATGTTAGTCGACCTCGGCTTCGCCTCGGCCGCCAATTACATGTCAACCGAGACATTTCCCACTTTAATGGCCTAGGTATGTAATCTACTATTAAACATGCCGATGAAGCATCTGCGAGGAAATATTGTTGTCGTGTTTGTACTAGTTATAGATCACGCGATATGGCTGTTTGATTGTGTTTGTAACGTCCAGTCCAGCACCGGCGCTCGCTGTCGGAGCTGGAGTGGGGCGCGCCGGGCGGCGGGGTGGGCGGCTCGGAGACGGCCCGGCCGGCGCCGCACCGCTCGGCGTCGGCGCTGCCGGCCGCCCGCGCCTGCGCGCCGCCGCGCCTGCACCGGCTGCACCGGCTGGCGCACATCATGCTGCTGCGCGACCCCCCGCGCGGCCGCGGCGGCACCCCCCTGCACACCTTCCGCGGCGTCAACAAGATCCTGGAGCATCCGCACTCCCGGGCCAGCGGGTAACTACCTAATGTCTAAACCTCCCGTTCCGCGCCGACCATTCCTCAGTGATGTGTTATTACGTAGCGTCATTTTTTGCTTATAATGTTCCCCTATTAATTTCGGTCATCGGCTCCAAAAAATACATAGTATGGTGATATGTCTTCCCATAACAAACTGATCCTATTTAAATGTATCATACTTAGAAACCCACTCCTGATTAGATGATGTAATTTTTGGCCAAATTTCAACACCGATGCGATTAAACCAACGTAAGGTCTTCTTATGAAAACAGACATACATTGAGAAAACTATAATTAAAAAGTTACTTTTAAGTTCCTGCCCCCATCATTTAATACTTATCGTATATTTGCAACTACTCAAAATACCACGATAACAGACGCCACACTCAACCAAATTGTAACGGTCACGTCACCAAATTGTAACACCGACTTCATAGTTAATACTTTGAAACATTGTTCAGTTTCTCATCGTGCGTGGAGCTACCGTCGCCGCTCGTGCGCGTGGCGGACGAGCCGGAGCCGGGCGAGCCGCGCTGCGCGTCGCTGCCGTCGTCGCCCGGCGTGTCGCGCCGCGGCTCGCTGGAGCGGCCCGCGCAGGCGCAGCAACAACGTCCCAACAACAACATCGGTCAGTACAGTGCTAACCAGATAAGTGGGACTGTGCGATCCGTCCGGACAATATGTACTCTAATTACTGAACACGGGAACCCTTACCGCGGTTTAAAAATACACAAACAAGAAACAAATGCATTTAAAAAAGAAAGGCAAAAATGTAGCAACAGAAGTGGGCTCAGCTTCCGCTGTGAAGCAGACTAGCTGCCACAGCGCTGGTTTTTTGCCACCCCCGAAAGTATATATACATTGTCTTTTAAACGCCCAGGAAAGTCTTGGTCGAGCTATCTACTACGAGTTGAAACATTTATTTTATACCTATAATGTCTATATTTGGCCCGGTTAACTTAGCTCGTTTGAGGTCAGGTTGAGCTTAGACTCACCATAATATTTGTCTTGAAATTCTCTTTCTAGTTTAGTTGTAAAAGCTACCTTTTGGTAACATCCACCGTGTCAATTTCGAACTGTACGTCGAAATTAAAGCGATAATTGTGCTTCCAGAGCTATCAGAGGGCACTTTGCTGGGTGCGGCGAGACGGCGAGGCTCGTGCGAGTCGGGCATCTTCTCCGTGGCCAACGAGGATCTGTGCGCCACGCACGCCGACTGCTTCTACAACGCCATGTGCCCCTGCTCGCTCATGGGCTGCCAGCGCTGCTGGTGGTGGCCGCGCCCCCGGCCCGGGCCCGCCGACGAGGACGACGACCGCGACCGCGACTACCGCGACCCGCCCGCGCGCATGTGCTCAGACTGCCTCCTCATCTACGATAGACTGTTCAACGCCAGAACCTACAAACGCGGCGCTGCCAGCTCGGCCAACTCCAGCCTTTTCGTTCTCGACGATTCCGCCCTTTCCACGACCACCGTCAGCTCGTTACGGAGTCTAGATGACCTGGAAGAGGTCCCTTCGCGCGACGAGCCGCAACCCCGGAGAATCATCGAACATGACGCCTCCCCGTTCCTATGCGGCAAGCTCGACTCCAACCGCCCCGATTCTGACGCCTCGGAGACGCCAGAACCTCAAAAGGAGTACCATATTTTAGACCGATGCTGCTGCGTCAGTCGCGCGAAGTGTATTAGCGGGTGCGTTTCCCATAAACGTTTTGCTTTAGATGACGACGAGCTGAGCTACCTCCTCCAACGCGGTCCTCTTATAAACCATCTGCTAAATTCCTCGTGTAAAAGAACATCGAGCGTGTACACGGATAGTTCGGAAGATGTCGCGTCGCTGGCCGGGTCGGATAGTCTATACTGTGACGAGAGAATCCCTCGACACGTACGCTCCGCCCAGATATCCAAAATAGTCGAGTACTTCGAACGCAAAGGCGCGGACTTCAAGTGCGATCGGACGTTCAAAAGTTCGCGGTTCAAAGTGAGCAACTTCAGCAAGGTGGAAATGTTACAGTTCGCGAAGGGAAAGGAGGGCGAGCGGAGTGAGAAGGAGTACTTCGTGGACGTGAAACATCGCGGACTGGACGACGGGTGCGGACGGAAGTGCGTCCAGCAGAGACTCATGATCTGCGAAGGCGCCGTCAAGTCCAAACTTCCCCTCTTCGACAAAAAGACATAGTGACGAGATTCGTTCCCGATGTGTCAAATCGACAGTGATTCGATACTTCCATAGTTGTTACGGATAAATATTTTTACTCTATAATATACACGATATTGGAGTGATTCAAGGCTAGTGCCAACGTTCCCCGTCTACATATTCTATAGATACGACGTATCGTGTTGAGGCCGCGCCGGCCGTTTGATTTTATTTTGACGACTGAATTAAAGTAAGTTTTGGAGGACGGTGTAGATTTAGTTTTAGTCGAAATATTAGTTCGGGCGGAGCTTAAGTTGATCCTACAATGGCCTATAGTTGCGCAATAGTCTAAATATATATGGCAGCGTATAATCATTGTTTTCTAAACGAAGTGCATTCTTTATAGCTATACCGTTTATTATATATAAATTCAAGTTTTGTAAATATGTTTAGGTTTAATATGTTTCATTTAAACTTATTTATACACAGTATTATATTAGTACTTGCCAGTTCAGATAATTATAGTGTACATAGGCCGTAACTGTTAAGAGTTAGCAACTGTCATAATAATAATTTTTGTACTTTTAAAGTGGGCAGCAGTTTAGATAATTTAGTAATTTAACTTTTTTAGCTATTAATATACATCATTATACTTTATTAAAAAATATCGACAAAGTCATAGATTGAGTTATTTAAAATTAAAGTTTCTTTTTTATATATTTGATAAATAATTACTTAAAAGTCGATCGGCTGAGGACCGTTCCTGTCTCTTGTCATTCGCGTCTGGTGTGAGTGAGACTTATTGAGATAGCATAATTATTTTAGTTCACATCTATTTAGAAAATTGTTCTGATTGGTCAATCTCGTTCTTAATCTGTTGAAATAATGCTAAATAAGTATTGAAAACATGAGAACAGTTAAAAGAAAAAGTAAGTTATTTTTACGAGTTACTATGAAAATCTTTCACGCGTGTTAAAATTATTTTAACTAACAACTTATACCTACTAAAACTAGATATAGAAATGTACTTTTAAATTTATATCTGTCGGCATTTTTGGCTGTAAAAGTAACCTACTTTTTCCTTATACTGTGACCATTCCACCAGACGTATGATGAGACAATATTTCGTATACTTATCCTAAATTAAATATAAATTATATCTATAGACACGTAACTAGTCTTCACATGCGTGTCAAATATCCGTCGAACGATTAACGATCAAACATATTGAAATATTAATTATATGAATATAATCTTGCTCTAAGAAGCGATTATAGTCATGGTCATTTAGTCTGTTCGTAACCCGTGTTTGCTTGCAAAAAAATGACAGTCAATTATCAGTCTTATTTATCCTGCCTAAGTGTTAAATTGAAATATAACCAAAATAAATACCTAATTTAGGCCCAGCAATGAGTTGCTTTAGAGAGCCAAAGCTAGTATAGGTACATATTGCATGATTATCCCCTGGCAGCTTTAAATCGGTGGAGATCAGAGACTTTGCGCTTACAGTTAACCATTTCGCCACCACTTCAAAAAAGTAATAAAGTGCCGCCATTACCAAGCAACGAATAAACATAGTAACTCATACTTGATATGAAGTCGTGACGTGTAGGACATAAAATTTACAAACTTGATATCAAGTCAATGGCGGCGGGAAGGTTTACCTACAATTATTTTACGAAAAGGTTAACATACAAAGATTTAAATACAATATTAGTAACTTTTTTATATACAAACTCTTGCACATAAAAAATTTGAATATGATGTCTTCTAGCCGATTTTTCTAATAGTCTTCCTATCCCATTGTGGCTGGCAGTATGTAGAGCACACGGGTTACCTCAGCAACAACTCCATAATTTAAAGAATAATGTACAAAATTGTGTCAAAACAGATGGAAATATACGAAGGCGCGTCTCAGATAAACAAGTCAAATAAAGTTTTATTTAGATTTGTCGCTAAAATAAGAACTTTATATGGACTTTGATAATTTTCTGAGGATATGTACAGATGACTCTTAACACATTCAGTACTAGTCAAAACGGCGCACTCCTTCAGAAACCGGTTTTTTTTGTTAGCGCCCGCCTTACGGGTTCTAAGCAAAGAACGCGCACCCGCCGTGCGGGTTCCCGACATTGAATGTGTTAAATGATTTCGTCTTAGTTCGGACTTCCGTAAATCGATTTTCAATTTTGGAATCGTTCTGAGCGCGCCTCAAAATGGTTTATTATAATGAAAAGATGTTGTTATATAAATAAGCCAGTTTCTCATTAAAATAATCCATTGATTTTAAAAAATACATATTTTTGTAAATACAGTATTACATATTTATTTAATATTCATCAACGTCATATTAAATCATGGTATATATGTCAGGGTATGCTAAATCATTGTAAATATGGGAGAGGTGATTCCATGAAGGTGTAAAGAAATTAAAATAGTATATTACGGGCCCGTTTGAATATGACGATATTTCAGTGCCAAAAATAATTTGTATTTTTTTTATTGCACAATGTGTTGAAACATTTCCTTGTGTTGAAACCACACCAAAACTTTCAATCATTTACGCCTCACAGATAAAAAATAATATTTCATACGGGTTCATGAAGGACGAAAATGCTAACATTCTTTGAAAAATTATATTTCAAAATAATTAATGAGTACGTTCTCAATCATAAAGATTGTAACTTTAGTGATTTTTTCCGATATATATAAGATATTCAAATTTAAACCTTGTTACTTTGATATAAAGTGCCCATGTCGAATACTAGTCCATCGTCGAGCACTAATACTTCAACCTGGTTCCAAAAAATTAAAAATTAATCCGTTAAATATCTACTTAACTTTAGTGATTTTTTCTGAAATATATAAGATATTCGAATTTAAACCTTGTTACTTTGACATAAAGTGCCCATGTCGAATACTAGTCCATCGTCGAGCACTAGTACTTCAACCATAAATTAAATTAAATTAAATTAAATTAAATTCATTTATTTCAGACAAAAAGTGTGTCCATCCAGTTTAGTAAAATACATACCATAAAGTGGTTTCAAAAAATTAAAAATTAATCCGTTAAATATCTACTTAATTTCTTGTGATGAAGGTACAAAAATTACAATTGTAGTCTGTGTAACTTCTAAAGTAGTATAATGTCAACAAGAATTTGTTTCGCGGCAAACTGTTTTTACTTAGACATCTAAATATTTAAGTCATACGATCAAAACATTTAATTTTCAAAAGGTGTGGTTTCGTGAATAACGATAAATTTGAAAGCAATTAATTGTCCGTCCAATCGTTCCCAGTGAAACTTCGAAGCGCTTCGTGTTAACCATACGGCAAACGGATAATCTCTCTTCAATATGTCAAAAAATCTTAAATTAGGAATGAAAATAAGGTTAACTTAGACCTACAAATAGGATTTTTTTACCTGTCAATCCTACCAATAGTGTCAAATTATTGTTTTTTTTTATGGCCTGGATTCTAGCCCTTTAAGCCAAATCCAGCAAAACTAGGAAAGAGGGAAACCTATGCAGGAACCTTCTATAAGTCTGTCCTATTCAAAATAAATGAACATCACCTGTTAGAAAAGTGTGTTAAATTAGAGCATACCGTTGCCGTATGTGTGCGTAGTCCTTTATCTGATACAAGTACGTAGCTAGCAGGACGCAAGACTGAAATTAGTAGTAAACGGTTTTCTTTTCATACATTTGTCATTGTCAAGTAAAATCGCGAAACACCTATAACCTAGTTAAACCTTTAAGAGCCTTGAAGGATTTAGTTGTAAGTAATTTATCAGTTTATTGGACGGTTATAGAAGTTTTTTTTATTGCAAAAAGACCTCTACCACTGCATACAAAACTCCAAATTGGCTCATTCCTTTTACACTGAAAATTGACCGTGATAGGTCACTACTACTACTTAAATAAATAGCCATTTCCTTTTATGAACTCTGTTATAAGAGATAGCCTATAATGTTAATAGGAATGGTTCAATTTGCATGGTCAATAATATTAAAATAATTATTTGCAATAAACTCGATTTAATATAAAAATAGTCTAGTTGTTTCTGTTTAACAATAATAACAACCAGTTTTTAAACTGGATTGTGTACTGAGACGGTTATTGATACATTTTCAAATTTATTTGTAACCAGTGTTCTACATGGCGCTGTTCGCAGCTAACGTATTATATTTAATTATACGGCGATATTGCGATTGGACACAGAAGGCGATCGCAATTATTTAAGCGAAATTGAACTTTTCGGAGTCCCGCCCAAGTCGCTATTGTATTGGCATAGCTTTCGGCTGTAGTTGGCGTCCTTAGCAAGACTTGGTGGTGAAAGGAACAAAAAAACCGTGCGCGATTTTGTGACACATCCGTCACAAAATGGCCGCCATGAGAATGTGTCGAAAACGCTCAGATTCTCGTCAAGTGTTATGAAATAATGAAGCTAACTACGATATTTGTCAAATGTACCTGTTACTGTGTATAATGCGCAATAGTAAGGTATATTTAGATTAACACCTTTGTATACCACCATTTAATTTTTTTACCTTAGCATTGTTTTGAAGTAAGCAATTCCCTTAGTTTGCACTAATCAAATACATTTTGTTCTAAACTATAATAATTTTCATGAATGTGACGTTTTCAGGATAAAGGTACCACATTTTCTAATACTGATAAGGTCAATTTCCTAATGAATCTTTACGGCAGTAGCGCCTTATCGACAATTGACCATGACGTGGTACCTTTATATGATAACATCACGAATTATGTTTACATTCTCACCGATAGACTAGCCATCGTTGTACTTGAACGGTTAGACCTTATATCTACTTGCATAAGGTTGAAACTAGTTCCTTAATTTTGCACATATTTTACCAAGGGATGTTTCAACGATTACTTGCCATTTCTAGAGCAATGTTACACCATTTAAGCATATCAGTTTCATAATACGTGGGTAAGAAATAATTGTTTTGGTAAAGGTGTTGATTATTATCAGGAATGGTTTATTTTGAACCACGATTTGTGTTGATTTCATTACGGTTCTTGGTAAGGTCGATTAACTGCTGTTTTTTTTCAGCGGTCTTTATGACTACCGACAACAAGTACCTACCCTTTTTGCCTAAAATATTCGGTTCGAACCAAGACAGAATTCTTCAAAATGGACCATTTCTGATATTTTATTGATACAGATAGTATTACCTGTTTGGGACACGCGTGTGTTATATAGTTCCTCAAATACACTGCAGTATGATTACCTGTATAAAATAGAAGTTAGGGGTGGGACGCCTAATTTTTTTTTAATTTGCCGCCTCTATACCTACCGATACAATTAACTTGCCAAAATATACTCTATAGATTCAAATGTTTAGGGGAATCCCCGCACAGTGTCGCATCCAAATATTGATACCGATACACCATATCATATTATAGCAAGGTTCTGTGGGACAATGAGGACAGCACATTTTTGGACTATAGTCCGTTTTAGTATTCTATAGGTCTACACTACGAGTGTTTCATACTAATGTGGCATTAATTATTTGCATAAGACACGTGACGGCGCCAGAATGTCTCATTAAATACGAATTGACTATTGTTGTGCTGTTATTTGTAAATAAAAATTGTAAATTTATTTAGCTGTCATTATAAAACGAAATTCTAACGTTAGTTTTTGAAACAGAGCTCACTTATACGACAATATTATTTTATATTTGTTTCTTGTAAAAATACGCAAATGTTTCAATTATTAAAGCATACAAAGCGATGATTCCAATAACGCTGAGCTGCGAATGATTTAAGCAACGTCTTCAAAATTGCGATGCAATTTATAAATTATCTTATTGTACAATAACACTCGTTTTGTGAATTTAATAATCCACCCTTAGTTGACTATGAGTATGATTTAGATTTGATTTATTTTGATGAGCCGAATCGTGATATTTTACATGCGAAGATATGCAGAAACTGTGCAGCTTGTATATAGTGGCATACTTATTACGCTTATTTAGACGACGCTAGTCACTCGCTCCTGTCGCTGGCATTCCAGCATTGGCAGAGATCAACCAACAACCATCCATACTAGCGAGGGTGCACAATTGGTGCCATGACCAGGATACTAGAAACTAGAATCATCTAAATCAGCTTACATTTCACAGCATTACACAAAAAATGCCCTATATTTGCTAACTGCTAGAGAGCAAATCTGCTCATACTGGCGGTCAATACTGACAGTATGAAATAGTACATTTTTGACTACTTTTGAGTGTATACACACGCGGCGTCCCTTAGTAAGTTAATTTGTTTTAAGGCACTAACATAACATACTGTTATACGGTTGTGTCCAGCCCGACTAATTAGTGTAAGAGCCGAGGAGGCGAGCATAATTTGTAACGAAGGTGTATTAAATATATTTTGTTTCAATGGTATATTTTATTTTCACCAAAGTCTACGATGCATTAAATCGCCGCTGTTACACGCAAACGCGTTATTAGTCGGTGATGTTCCCCAATTCCCTCTTGGATTGGAGAATGGATGTGTAATAGGAGACAGGGCACTTATGGAGTCAAGGAAAGGGTAGGGAGAGGCAAGGTACACGGGATATCGGGTCTGAGTGCCATCTAATACCGATTTAACTTAAAAACCACGTTGTGAAAGTGAAAGAAGGTTAGTATTTTAATAATAATAATGATTTAACACAAAACAGAGGTTAGTACTGCAATAATAATTATTATTTAACACAAGACAGGCTTGGTTCCTTATTTCTATTTTAATAATTACCTTTTTATTGGCTTAAATTTTGGAGCACTAAAAAACTGGCTATTTAAAAAACCTAGCGTTTGGACTTCACATAGGATTACTCATTCTTCTACCTTGTTGTTTATAGCCTTAAAGTTACATTTCTAAAATCATACGATTAAGTATTGTAACTAGACTTTAATTATGTGTGTTTTAAGGTAGGCAGATAAACCGTCTGTCAAGTCCAAACTAAATATGCCTATAACATAATTGTACTTATGTATAAATCCAGGGTATTCAAAGAATTGACAGAATAGAGAGTTCATTTACTTTGAATTAATTCTCTTTGTGAGTATCTTGTATCTCAGTGGCAGGGTTTCGGGTCTTCGGGCCATTTCTGTAACATATAAGTTGATTACCGAGTTTCCTGAATAGTTTGACCAATTATAAGCATACGAGTATATATTCTGATCACGCCAAAATCATCTTGCATATCTTCTTACTAGTGTTTTCCCGGCCTATGCCACGACTCAGGGAGCCTGGGGTCCGCTTTAGCAACTAATCCTAAGATTTGTCGAAGGCACTAGTTTTACGAAAGCGACTGCCGTCCTTTTCGTCTTCGGCCGTTTCCTTGATCGAAATTTTTTAATGATTATCAATACCACATTATCCGAACACACCTTATGGTGCTCCCACACTGGCTGTTACAAATGTTATATTATAACATCACATCTCTTTCTCTAACACGATAATGTCACGTAACACTAATCCTTGTCACACCGTGTTATATAACATTTATAACAGTGTGGGAGCACCATTACCTCATTTTAAGTCAGCTTAATTAGCATTACCAATCGGTGCTTCAAAATCCTAGGTCGGTCGAAGCACTTGCAACTCGCACAGCAGGCCGCAGGCGGGACCGTTTTCCTCTTAGGGGGACATTTCGTCTCGACGCGATCAGGTCCTCGGGTCCCATCGGAGTCCACGACAGGTACAGGCCCCTGTGGTCCCGTGTCCCACAAGTAAGTCTTCCCGTAATATCCTAGCAGTAACAGTGCCAACGCAGCGTTCCAGAGCCCGATGGGGCCTAAGTAGTTGCATACTTGAAAAGGAGAGGAAGGGTTAAATGGCGATGGTTGTACATCAACTTTATTGCCCAAAAAAATGTACAAAAGGCGAAATTAATGCCATGAAGCATTCTCTACCAGTCAACCTTCGGGCAAAGCCGAGAATATGTAGGCGGTGCAATATCAAGTTGGAATTACAAACAAAACAAAACCCATAGTACATTATCTAATATCTTTGACCATAGATCTATATGGCTCCTTGGGCGGCATACAATCTATGATTAGAGATATGATCCTATATGGTTTAGAGTAATATGGACCTTGCACGCCACGTCACCGAAGTCAAAACTAAAGTTGAACTTTATGAGTGTTCATTAACCCTTAAATGCATGAATTAATAGTATTGGTCCTAAAACATCCTAAGTGACAACCAAATTAATTTCAAATTAAGAACTTACGACGATATGACAAAGTCTACATTCCAAGAGAACTTGATTGTCACTTGTCTCGTTTCTGTTATAAATGCAGCATCATGCATTTAAGGCTTAAGGTGTATGTTGCTCTGCGGCCTATGACCGGTTAATCGGTTATTGGTATTAAACCTGCGGTGCCAATATAAACCCTACGCCGTTGGCATGGAAAAGGTTAAAGCGAGAAAAAGAAGATGTTCTAGAAAGGTAGTGGAGAGGAATGCTTGGCATAGGTAACCTAAACGTGAAGACAGTTTAGAACTAACGCCTCGATCCTACAAGAACTTGCTATCAATGTTTATGTTTAGTTACGTTATAATGGCGTTTTTTTAAACGCACATGCAACAGTTCATCTAAATGATTGTTGGTCCTTATCTGTAAGTTTGACATTTGCCTTTGTTCGAAAGGAATAATGTTTTCCCCACCATAATTAAGTTTAATTTAACTAAAACATCGTAAAAAAGGGGGTTAATGTTTAAATGGGTAATTTTATAGTGCGTTTGTTCCAACTTAAATTGGATACGTAAGAGATGCAATGACTAAAACACTATACAGTGTCACGGACGATATTTCAACAGCCGATAATGTCAATGGCCCTGAGAACGATGCAAGTGTAAAAATTTCGAAATTTGAAAGAAAATCGTTTCACTTTGAATGGGGATAGGTGCATTTAGGATCAGCTGTTCCATACATGTTTTTTTTTATAAATTTACCGCTTCCATCGCACTCAGGGTCATTGACCTCATCAGCTGTTAAAGTATCAGCTGTCAGGTTACAGAATAGGCAACAAACGAATAGTATTATACATGTACTAACTTCTATCAAACATAAACCGCAGTCTTCGCAGAATGCCCTTCTCGTCGGTCGCATCACCTGGAGTTCCCCCTCTGGGGCCAAATGGCACAATGCTGCCGTCACCAAAGCCCGCCCCACTAACACTGCCACTGACGGTGTCCCCACCACTGCCCTCATCCGTTTTGTCTCTGGTATCGCTACCGCCATCTTCACCTTTTCCGGTTATAGCCGCTCTCCTCCTTCTTAATTCCTCCGCACTGATAGAATATCAAGCGATAAGTAAATAAATAACACTCTATAGCTTGCATATTGTAGTATACCTAGTAACTACCGATCATGAAACATTTAAGAGCGAATTCGATTTGATATTTCTCTGATATCCGTAAAAGTCCTACTCTTATTTTATATTTATAAACTGTTTCATGTAAGATATCTTTATCGGTTTCAAATAGTGGCCAAATAAAAATTCAGACGAATTGAGAACCTCCTCCTTTAGAAATATTGAAGTCGGTTGAATTAAAACTAAAATAAATACTACGTAACGCCATCTATGTACGTATTATAGATTTACTTTCTATAATCAAATGATTTTGTGATATTGCAATTTGCAATAAGTAAGTAATTTAAATAAGTTCACTTTTGGTGGTACTTGACTTTTAGCTCTGTTTATGAACACTAGTATATAAGAGGCGAATAGGTACCTAGTTCCCAACTTCCCAACAGTTTTCTGCTAATAAATAGGTAGTCAAAGTTTATATATTCAAAACCATAGACAAAAATTCAAAGAAGCGATTCGGTAATTCCCCGCCAACACTCGTGCCCATAATTCGAATGGTCTTGAGATACTTTTATCTAAAAAATGTTATAATTTAGATAAAGATAAATGTTAGTGGCCACCTTGTTTATAACATTCTATTACTTGGTCAACTATTTAGTATTTCAAAGAACAGTAAAAACATTAGGTATATTCACGGTATATAATCTCTATCGCATATCTATCGCAATATCTGCAGCCTGCTACCTTCGAGGGCCTTTAAGAGGACATTATTAATTAAGTATTACGATTGAAATCTGCTGTGAGAGCAGATTTAAGTCGCAGATTGAAGTGAAAATAGAGGCCGTCTCTAACAAACTCTGCAGCGATTACACTTTTACGGATTTTTACTAAACTCAAAATGCGTAATGTAAATTCGTATGCGTTAAAAGTGGGAAACCAGAATTTCTAGGGAGGTAAGAAGAAATCCTTTCCAAAACATTGAATAGGGGAATATGAATATGTTGTTGGTTTCTTAGTAAAGTTGCCCATTTTCGACGCCCTTAAGGCTCAGCGCCCCGCCATCCAGTGAGGATCGCAGTGAAGATACATGAACAGAATTGCCAGTTATCGCAACTATTGCCAGTTATTCAGCAATTTTGATGTAATTTTTCGGTGAGTTTTGTAAGGACTATCGTTAAATTCAATTACAATTAGGTAATAGCTTATTCTTGTACCTCAGTTTTGGAAACATTATTTGGTAGGTACGTTTATTTTTTGTCGCGTGCGTGATAGCACAAGCTTTCCAATGTTTAAAATATATATTATAACCTTGGAGTGATACTATTTGACAATGTGGACCAACGCTGTGGTAAAAATATCAAATACGGACCAGTAGGCCATAATATTTTTGAAACTACACCTCTACCTCATCATACAACAGGCTCATTACAAGTTCCTTTGTTATTGGAATAAGAATAAAAAATGTGACAATTATCTGAACTCAATTACGTTGGTACCTATATATTTTGTATATCGTATTCAATTCTTAGTGGTCCATATAAGGATACCAGTTTTGTGAAAAAGTCAAGTGTGTCAAAGTATTTCGAAAAATTGTGTTAGACAATTGTGCCTGATAAATTCTGGACGGATCATTACTAATTACGGACCTTTTACTTTAAAAGTCAGTGTTTTATTTCACATTATCTATATGATAGTCCATATATGGGGACTTACTCTAAGTATGATATAGCTCCACTCACCAGTCACAAGGCAATACTGTTCTACATCTGCAGGGCAACATTCTCCAATGCTAAAAAAGTACCCGAAACTCATACTCATGTCCAATTTCTCATGGTTTTTAGTAAAATACGGATGTGAAAAAACAATTTTATTAAGTTTACATGTTTTTATGATTGAAATGTGTTGTGTCAAATAGACGGTGTCATTCATTCTTCTTTATGCCTAGATCACTAGGCATAGTTTTCGTCATTTTGGCGGGCACTGAAATAAGAAGGTAGAAAATAGATTGGTATAGACAATTAATAACACAGTACTCAGCTGCTAACTCAGTCAGGATAGACTTCTGCTAAAGCGACCGATTCGCAATAAACGCAGGCGATCATTTGACGGAATAACTCCTATGACGGAACGAGCCACATTGACCTTTACCTATTATTTTCCTAATAATTGGACGCTTAAAAAGGTACATTTCAACCCCGTTTTCACCCCCTTCATAGAAAACAAGTCATCTGAACTCAATTGACTCATTCTCAGTAGAGCTTCCAGAATCTTAATCATTATTTCAGCCGAAAAACTGCAGAATAACGGCCTCCCCAATTACAAACATGATTATGCGCCTCCCGCGCCTGCGATCATCGGAGGCCTTCCCACGCGTGTTCCGGTACGCGGTCGTCACGACTCAGCTGCGTTTGAGCCAACTAGGCATATTGATGCGTGAATTTTGAAACCTTATAAACATTGTCACAGGGGGCGTATTTACACTAAGGCCAAGGGTCCCTTATGGCCCGGGGCTGCGAAAGGAGCGAAGGGGGCTTCGCTGAGCGCCTCATACTGACCCCGGGCCAGTTAGCTTTGCCTCAGTAAAAGGCGCATTTGGCTAATATGCCTCTGCATTGTCAATATGTTTGGAACATATACGTACAGTCTCGTTCTTCTGGCACTTGCACACGAAAGGATAACCCATCTGATGGTTCATCTGCGACTTGGGCTTATTGGAGCCCCAGTACTTGTAGAGCAGGGCCAAGGCCCCCAGGCCGAGCAACAGTCCGACGGCCACGGGAACCAGGTCCTTCTCGCGGTCACTCATTTGAGTAGAAGTGGAACAGAAGCGCTGTAAAACGACACTTTTTTAGTTTTTGCACGAGTTCATGAACGAAAAAATCGCGTTCCTCCGGAATATATCGTTAAGGGCTGTCCCTGATTTCATAGCGCCATAAGTGACTTTGTGTGTTTCAACTTTCAAGCTAAAAGTAAGTACCATATTGTTGGTTAATTGTTTATAATGTTAATTTCTAAATGAATCTTTAAGGCAGCAGGCCCCTTATTGATAATGCGATACCTTTAAACTGAACGCACGTATCAAGGGCAACTTGACTTGTTAGCGTCTCTAAAAATCACTACCGTCGCGGCAGCGTAAAGAAGCTTTCATATTGAAGAAACGCAATTCGGTGTGGACCTTGTCTATTCTCTAGATTTTATTAGTCATGATAAAGTCGCATTAATCCTTTCGTCGATTAAACAGGCCGATTAGCCCCGACGAATCGCGCCGTATAATATGGCATTGGTTGCACTGCACCACAGACTGATCAACGCCGCTCTGGAGATAAGTACAATAAGTGTAAGGCCCATATTAAACTATCATCCTCCTCCTATCTCCCATCTATCATATTTTTTCTCTCACTTGGAGAAAAAACAGGCATTTAAGTATCTATTATACGATCGTGTAATATGGGCCTAAGGCCTTAAGTGGCGAGCGTTCAGCAAAGCGTGCGGCGGGGCGGGAGGCGGCAGCGAGCACTCAGGACACTTACCTACATTGACTTGTGTTTAATACCTACTAACCACGCACGCGCCGCCTCGCCCGAACGGCCACTCAAGTCGAAAACTATACTTGCTATAAAATCTTGTAGACGTTTTTTAATAGTGACAGAAAGTTCGGTGCACTGGCCCTTGTGCAAACTGAGTAGACAACGAGCGGTGCGGCATCTCTGAGAAATTACCTTGTGGGCAAGGTATATCCAGCTCTTTCATAATTTTCAACGGTGACATTTGTATTCCTTTTTATTGTTGCGTTTCAATTATTTTTAGAAGAAAAAGCATTTTAACGGAGGTGACTAAACTGATATTTGATCATTTTGACAGGATCTTGTCAGGATGTTTATATTATCTTTGGATCTTGTCAAGCATATCATGTTAATGGTTTGTAGTAGCAAAAAGGTTCAAAAACAGCCTTTCAAAGAGACATCTGCGGTTTTAATGATAACTATAGAGGTATAATTTCGGGCTAACTCTTAGGCCCATTATACATTATCAAATATCTTTGATCATAGATCTACATATATTGACTTCAAACATTTTTTTTAGCACGAACTGCAACCCACACTTTGCCAGTAAACACACTATAAACTTAACTTTACATATATGTATGCAGTTAGGTGTCCTCGTCCCATACAACAGAAGGAAAAATACTTATAATTTGATTAACTACCAAATAAAATCCATATATTAATTCCTTGTTTAACCATTTATTGCAATTATCAGTCATAAACATATAGAATTACACATATTTAAATCACTTAGAAATTAAAATCAACTAAACAATTTTAATTAAGTCAATGTTTCGGACCTCTAACTTCAATTACACAGGCTTGGCTACACGGTCCATCTTGAACACAAATTATTGACGGTCCAGACCAAGCGTAGTCTAGTGGAACCCCAATACGTCACTATCCCCTAGGTGACGATCGATCTTGATCTTCAATCCTCAGTATCAGTTTCCCAGATAGACTGTGTAGCCTGCGGCCCTGTGTCATGAGAGTAAGATTTTTTAAGACCTAACTGTAATTATTTTTACGCAATAGGTAAGTATTATAACATAATTGTTTAATACTGAGCTACTATTACAGATCAGCTAATAATACTGGGAACTGGAGGTTTCTTCTGGAAGGTTGCTTGAAGAGAAAGACTTGGTTGTTACGACGAATCCTCCAGAAAAAACCTCCAGTACCCCGTTCCTACATTACCATTGAGAGCGAAATACAATTAGTTACTAATTCCTCAGGTACATTTGCCATATAATTATATACTGAGGTTGTAAAGATAATATCACAAACGTAAAAGAGAACTCGCGAGGAAGTTGCCGCGTAAACCAACTCCACCTGTGTAGACAGCTAGTCGAATAGTTTTGAACTCATTTCGTTAACGTATAAAGGCATTATATTAACACAAAGGCATTGTTTGAATACAAAAATATTGTCTACTTTTGTTTTCGTAAGCGCCAACTATACTTACAAAAAAGGTTAGAAGTATAGTTGCACTTTCAACTTTATCCCTTGTTGAATACGAGAAAAAACGGTATATTCATGGCATCTCATTGTCCTTTTTCTTTTGGGCCTTTTCCGTTGAAGTAGCTAGTAGTCGCTTACGAAAACAAAAGTAGACAATACTTTTGTATTCGAACAATGCCTTTGTGTTAAAATAATCCCTTCGCACTTGATCTAAAAATTAATTTATCTCACCCTAGCTTTACATCTACTACTGTTGTTGCTTCATGATAATAGATATACTTAATGCCTTTGTACGTTAACGAACTTAGTTCAAAACGATTCGACTATAGACGGGTTTCGACCCAAATGCCTCTGGCGAGCCTCGTCTACGTCTTCACAGACGAGGCTGTTTCGCGCGTCAATCGCCTCGCGAGGCGACTCGCTCTGTGTGGAGCTGCCTTATGACATAGTCATAAGCAATATTCACGCAACACGAATATTTCGCTGTGTGTTCGGTGGATATCTGTATTAAAAAAATTGTAACCCACTCCTTGTCATTTCGTACTAATTTATAAAATTAGTATGAAATAACGAGGAGTGGCGCACATTTTCATTAATATTTATAAACATCGTCCTAAATATATAACTAACATAATTAAATGCAATAAAATATTTCTAAATAACTTGGAAGAAGTTCTCAATAATCTTTGGGTTTTATTTTAATACATGCTACAGAATACAATATTCAAGTTACGAGCTGCCTAACCTAACGGCCATGTTAATGGCCCATAAACTCAAAGAATAAATGATTTACCTTTTTTTAATCCAAAATAATTTGACTTTGAAATTAGTAGTGTTACCACTTAAAACCTCGTCACGGAAATAATTAAACTGGTTTATAATTTTTATCCATTTTCAGAGTCTCGAAGTTCTGTTTGATATGAACACTAAACTAAAAATACTACTTACTATTTAAGTAAAACAGCTTTATGCTTATACACTGGAGATAAAATTTATGTAAAATCCCCACCGAACGGGCCGAGTAGGCGCGCGCCGAAGCGTTTCTAAAGGAATTTAGAGCGTCTGCATTGTAGTCTGATTCCATATTTGAATGAGTACTGACACCGCCGCCGTCGGCCGACCGAATACTAGCGGGGCCGACCGGCCGGCGGCGGCTCCATATAAATATGGAATCTGACTACTACGCAGACTACGTAAATAGGTATGCAATTTGAAGAGCCACGTAACCCCTCTAGTTAGTGTGCCATATTATGAATGAATCCGGGCGCCTAGCAGCTGTTCAGCGGTGGGTGTGAGAGTAGATGGGCAACAAAGAGGATGTAAAATCAATTAAAGATGTGCAATTTATAGTTCT
The DNA here is from genome assembly GCA_949128165.1 of Lathronympha strigana. Lineage (NCBI taxonomy): Eukaryota > Metazoa > Arthropoda > Insecta > Lepidoptera > Tortricidae > Lathronympha > Lathronympha strigana. Next base: position 2,930,853 of record OX421907.1, on the reverse strand, counting down.
GAGTTTGGTGTGATTTATTTGCTACTTTCGGACGTATCTAATTCGAATATAACATTGCCAGGTGTTTGAATTGAGGGAAAAGTAGTGTCACGTGACGTCCAAGGTGCGGTAAAGTGCCAAAGAGGTCTATGTCTATACTTTTTCAATAGAGAAGACCTTCAAAATCGTGCGTGCAAAAACACAGGCGCAAATATTCAGTCGATCACTCCACCAGGTGACTACAAAGAGCAACTATCACACCCACCGCTAAACAGCTGCCAGGCACGCGGATTAATTAATAAGGTTTTCGTGGCTCTACAAATTTCATACCTATTTCCACGATCAAAACTTGGGCCAGTGGGGTGTAGGGAACATTAAGAGGTAAAATTACCAGTGTACGCAAAACTTCCCAGACCTATTTAAGCAGAAGGAAGGTGCAAGAACTTGGCATTGTACTCCCTGAACTCGCTGTCTGTCAGCAAATACTTGGCAGCCCATTTGTACTTCGACGGATCCTCCAGAATCGGTACGATTTTCTTTAGCTTGTTCGCGTAGCCGGTCAGAGTGGATCTCTCAATGTGGCCAATAAGGTTATTCTCCTTATTCCAGAAGTAGGCTATTTCGCCGTCTTCCAGGTGCTCGATGAATTTCTTGACCATGATGGTGAATAGGTAGGCGGGGCTGTTTCGCCAGAAGTTGGGCTCGTGGCGCCTGGCCATCACCTCGTGGTAGAACATTGTCTTGATGTAGTAACTCGCTATTTTCTTCAACTCTTGAGAGTCGCGGAGTTTCTTTATCTGGGAAAGAAAAATGTTTCATTTAGCATGCTTGTTTGAAAGTGCTGTTATATAAGTGTTGATCATTGAACTGAACAGTTTGTATGAGAATAATTTTGGACCGATTACTTCCAGGTCATTGTTATTTTATAAACAGTAATTGTATATGTACCTATATCATGTATAATGTATGACAGCCTATAAACTGCGTGTTGTTTAAACATAATCACTGATGGCCGAAATAGCGCCTACGCCAAATCTTGGGATTAGTTGCCAAAGCGGACCCCAGGCGCTGCATAAGCCTGGAAAATGCTAGGAAGAAGGAGAGGCAGCCGAGCGGTGAAACGTCGGACTTTCGATCCGAAGGTCTTAGGTTCAAATTCCCGCAGGCCTGATCCAATGAGATTTTCGGAACTTACGAGTATGTCATTTGATAATTACCAGTTGCTTTGCGGTTACGGAAATAAGTCCTGATGAATCCTGCATAGGTACATCAAGAAATTCAAAGATGTATGTGAGGTCTCCAACCCGATTTGGGCCAGCGTGGGGACATAGCCCAATCCCTCTGACGTTTGAGAGACGGCTTGTGCTCACTAGTGGGACGTACAGATGACGTATTGTATAGACTGGATTATTATAAGCAAAGCAACGGCATCAAATATTGTTTCCTTCTTCTTAGAGTTTTCCCGGCTTATATATACCACGGCTCAGGGAACCTGGGGTCCGCTTTGGCAACTAATCTCAAGATTTCCCGTAGACGCTAGTTTTACGAAAGCGACTGCCACCTGACCTTCCAACCCAGAGGGTAAACTAGGCCTTATTGGGATTAGTCCGGTTTCTTTACGATCTTTTCCTTCACATAAAAGCGATTGGTAAATATCAAATGATATTTCGTACACGAATTCCGAACTCATTCGCACAAGCCGGCAGGATTTGAACCCGCGACCTTAGGATTGAAAATCGCTTGCCTTACCGCTGGGCACAAACGCTTATCGAATATGGTATCTATCATCCATATAAGTTATGATCCACCCTCAATACAAGGTATCTATGTATTTCAGTACGTAAAATGTCATCAACATGAGGTCAAGTAATTTACCGTTACAGATAAAGTTGCTTTCGCATTCACAACCAAGATACAATAAGATTCAGTACATGCTAAGTAACATTAACAACCTCATTCATAAAAATAGCTAATCAAGAATATCAGCGGCTTTGAGTGTAGGTTATCTCGAGATTAAATGTATGGTAGGTACTTATATTATAAACATGTGATTCAATTCGCAGAAGCGATAAGCATAATGTGCCAGTGATAAGGCCGAGGCAGGTTTCGACTTGACCACATCATTCTAAGTTTGCAGCACTGATAACTAAAGCCACGATTTTTAAGGGCCGTAGTGGGAAGACGACCTAAATGTCACAGTGGAGCAACTCTGGAGACGGGTAGCACAGCACACGATGTGACACAGTGGAAGAATTTAGAGGTGGCTTTTGTGTCATAGACTCATTAGACCCTCTGGAGTTACGGGTAACTGAAGGAATTACAGTATATCCCGATGTACTGTACCTATTTCCTTCGAACAAAACGTTGGAAGGGAGACGGCAAAACGACATTTTTACCGTACAAATTATTCTGTAAATTTTCTTCTTCTTCTTACACATTCCAGGGAGCGTACATTTCATGCGGATGACAGACCAATGACGTCAAGCTTCATAGAGCATGTTTCAGGTTTAACGTTTGAATGAATAGCGCTGTCATTGAATAGTGTCAAAACTGTTAAGTTCGACGTTACAATCGAACGTTGATAGACTTTATCTGTCATTAACTCATAACGGATTTAAAAACATCCTGTGTTTAATTATGACGAAACTGGCATGAATAGTACGGTTCCTGCACATTACACACAAAAACCAATCTGTAATGACAATGATAACACTAACCCATAGAAAATGATACAACTACACTAACAAATCTTGTTCACTTCGATCTATTTTTGTGTAGGTACGAACTAGACACAACAATGTTAAAACACAGACCCGCGTATACCCATTTGGGTATGTACAGATCAATCTATGAAATTTAGTCAGTTAAGTGACCTCCCCTGCATATGAACTTTTTATGCAGGAGGGGTCACTTAACTCTGCTGACCGTACATATCTTCACTCCTTGTGTTCCTTGAAGATCATCATCATCATTCAGCCGAAAGACGTCCACTGCTGGACATAGGCCTCCCCCAAAGATTTCCACAATGACCGGTCCTGCGCCACCCGCATCCAGCGGACTCCTGCGACCTTCACCGGGTCATCAGTCCACCTTGCGGGGGGCCTACCCACGCTGCGCCTTCCGGTACGCGGTCGCCACTCGAGAACCTTTCCGCCCCAACGGCCATCGGTTCTACGTGCAATGTGCCCCGCCCACTGCCACTTAAGTTTAGCGATTCGGAGAGCTATATCGGTTACTTTGGTTCTGCTGCGGATGGTCTCACTTCTGATACGATCTCGCAGAGAGACTCCTAGCATAGCTCTCTCCATTGCCCTTTGGGTGACTTTGAGCCTTCATGAGGCCCATTGTAAGCGACCACGTTTCAGTACCGTATGTCATCACTGTCCTTGAAGATAGTTCAGATTAAATGGGTGTTATATTTATTTACCAATCGTATGGCCTGTCGCAAGTTCTCGGAGCCGTGCATGAGGCCGCGCTCCTGCAGGTGCAGCGCGAGGCGCCACGCGCGGTCCGCGTCGCAGGGCAGCCCGGTCTTCATGGGCTTCGGCACCACCATGAAAATGTCGTGGTGGCACTTGTCTGGCACCTACAACAATTAAATTAAATTAAAAAATTAAAATATCTTTGTTTCGAAGCTTTTATAGCTCCATAGTTGTTAGCAACAAGACAAAACTTAAACTAAAATTATAAATAAGTTAGTAAATATACATTATATATATAAAACCTAAGTACCTAATAGCGGCACTTTGTTGCCACTCCCTTGATTAGCCCTATCCAATGCACGAGAATAGGGCTATCGTACCTGGCCGCAAACACTTTTAGTAAGCTGTTAGGGCTCCCTCTAGCACGGCTTAATAGGGAAACAATTTTTTTCCGCATGATTGCGTGAAAACCATCCACCCTTGCATCGTAAAACATGCCAAATGCACTACACCTACTAGGCAACCCCGACAGCATTCTAAATGCATTATTGTATTGCACTCTCAATGCATTATAGGCTCGCTTCGTATAATTCACCCACAGGCTGCTCGTGTAGAAGGATTGGCAGTATGCCCTAAAGAGCGTCACCTTCACTTCACTAGAGCAACGAGCAAACCTGCGGGCTAACATATTTCCACGAACCGCTAATGCCCTACGTTCACGTTCGATATCATGGTCATCCTTGAGGTCACTAGTGATAATATGACCAAGATACTTAAACCTATTTACATATGCGAGACTTACGCCATTAAGTGTAATAGGCAGGACGTGGCAGAGCCTGATTTTTTTTACAATACAATACAAATCAAAGATAAGTACTAGAGACGCCCATACCATACTTCGACCGCGCAGAATGTGTCAATCCTGAAACGAGCGACTTGGCTCAATCTAGAACCAATCGTCCTTACGGTGTCCAAAAGCGTACTTATGGTCGCCATGGCAACGGAAAACAACAAACATCTCAAAATCTTGCTACAGTTTTCCCGTTGAAAGCGTCTCTATCTACTTCCATCTCGGTGATACAAATACTCTTTATTGCACAACTTTAAATAATCATGATTCCGTTTTTAATGGGTTTTATTCCTACTAAACCAGCATCAAAGCTCATACTGTCCATTAACCTACATTTCTATACGGTCTGCAGATAGGCCAGCGGTTCTCCGGGAACTTAAGCGCTGGGACCAGGTCCACGTCCAGCCGGAACCCCTTGCTCGTGTTCTCGATGATCAGCGTGATGGCGGGCCCGCTGGCCGACAGCCGCAGGGTGTACGGAATACCATCCACGAACATGGCGCGGCGACCGCTCTCGTGCATTATGAAGTAGTTCATGGCCTACGATTAAAGAATATTAATTAGCAATTTGCACATAGTAATAGGTAATTAGTAAAGCAAGGTAGAGACTAAACTAGGTTAACCACTCGTAAATGTATCAAAACCTGTCGATTTGTGGGGGATAGTTTGATAGGTGGGTAATATTCATAATAGGTACCTAATTATTTGGTAAATAAACTTCAATGAAGACAGTCAAAAACTAAATAGAAAGTCCGTTTGGACATTAGTCTTCCGCGTCCGCGCCTGACCGACTCCACTGCTGCCCAACGCAACATTAACGCATCAGAAACGCAACGCTTTTAGATATAGAGTTGAATAGACGCCGACGGTTGAGATACGCTAGAGGTGGCTTTTAAACCCATTTAGTCTGTTCATACTAATTTAAAGTCACTGGATTTGTACAATAGCCCGGCCGTATAAATGAGTCCTCGCCTGCGCGGTACAGGGGAGCGGGGATACGACCACAGGAGGGAATGAAACATCATGCGTCTCCATTGCCTCCTTCTCATGCTTTTGATGGCAAGTACTCATTTGAGCTGTTTCGTTCCAGAAAACCGGCCAAGTGGGAGCCGGACTCGCCCACCGAGAGCTCCCCGAATTGTTCCCGAGATCTTGACAACTGGCGGGACGGAACTCTCAGTGCGCGGCAATTATACTCTTGCTTTTTGCCAAATTTCGTAATTCTAGGTCAAGGGAAACTACCCTATACATTTTGATTTCCATTGCAAATGAATGAGAATTAATGCGTTGACGTACTTAGAGGTTTAATCAAGAGATTGCAGACCTGAGTATGTGATTACTGATTAATTTCAACTTTCTACCTCTACGCGTTCCCGAGATAAAGGGTCTTGACAGACAGCCGGACGGACAACAAAGTGATCATAAGGGTTCCGTTTTTTTACATTTGAGTTACGGAACCCTAAGAAAAGACAGACTAAGTACAACTTTACCTTGTCAATAACGCTCTTAAACCAATCCATGAACTTGGAACGCAGTAAATAATTCCTCTCATCCTTCCATTCATAAGCAGTTTTATTTATGAGCCATTCCACGCCGTCTCTATTAGGGAGGTTCTGTAACTGCGGGCCCGCTTTCAGCTGTATGTAGCCTGGGGCCTTAGGTTCCAGGATTATGTCACTGTTGGCTGGGTTGGTGACATCCTGCTTGAGACAAGCGGGCAGGCCAATGACGATGTCCATGTCAAATTCGTCTGGCTTGTTGATACGAAGCCGATCGTAATGGCTGCCAGCGAATTTCACCTGAAATTATACATATAAAACAATTACGTTATCTTACACTGACAGCGCAGCCTAAACTCCCTTCTGATAATGATAATCCTTGATAAATCAAATTACCGTAGTTTATTATGTCTTACGAAGGCAAGCAGCAATTTAGGACCTAGGTAATAGAATCCAGAATGTACAATACATTTATAGTAAATAAAATATTAAAGCAAGTCCGATGTCTGAGATAGATAGCAACTTCCCAAAACTAGAAAATCAATATTTAAAATATGTAGTATGCTGAGCATGAGCAATAAAACGTGTAATAAAATCAGTACTCACTTCGCTGGAATAGCGGTTGTAATATTTATCTGCCTCCTTCATCTTCTCATGCAGCCGATAAAATATGTTCTTGAACACATCGTAATGTTCTTCAAAATCATTGTCTTTCAGCGCTATGTACCGGACATATATGTCATGTAGCAATCCATTTATGTTTGTGATGACTGGATTTTCTGGGACAGCCAGTGCATTAATGTGGGCAGACTCTGGAGACATCTGTGACTGCATTCTGAAAAGAAAAATATATCTTAGTATTTAGTAATCAGATATCTGACATGATCATGGATATGAGGAACCAGGAGGAACTTGGACTAGGTTAGTAAGGGATAGAGAGAGATGGAAAAGCTTGAAGGAGCCCTTTGCCAAAGGGCAAACGGACAAACCAGATAGAGGATAAGAAAAAAAATATATAAACAAAATTTTTTTTAAAAACTTACTCGAAATGTAAATTAACTATCTACAGTCCGAATAAAAGCTTATAATAAGATTAACAGACATACTGCACATAGGGAATGCAACTGGTAAATGTTTTGTATGATAATTACCGGTTAACCGGTTAACGATTTAACATCCTGCACAACCTAACTCTACAACTAACTGCACAACCATAGCCATTGAAGGTAGGTCTTTGAAAGCAACAATGTTGTAAAATTATAAAGGATTTCTATAAATTTAACCGCCTCATGAATGAAAATGGGCTTTAAACTATAAGGTTGAAGAATTCAAATTCAAAATAGTTAAATACAATTAAGGTACAAAGTAGGGACAAATTGAATTTGTAGTTATGAAGGAACTCACACAGCTGTGCCCAAGGCACTGGCCACATTTTGGAACAAATTCCATGTTGTAAATCCTCCTTGATACTCTGCTTCTTCCATCTGCCTTGCTGCCTCTATCTGTCTTGCTTCCTCCCTCTGTCTTGCCATCTCCCTCTGTCTTGCTGCCTCTCTCTGTTTCTCCTCTTCCTTTTTGTTTTTCTCTGCCTCCGAGGATGAAGTCAAGTAGTAAGCTCCAGCTCCGACAATAGCTAAGCCGGCGAGGCCTGCTACCCCTGCCATTACCCAGTTGCTTACTGAGTCATCATCATCACGGTTGTTGTTCCTGTTATTAGTGCGATTCCGATTTTCACTCATGGTGTCAGCTGAGTAACATAAAAGTAGGTATTAAATAAAACTGGTTGGTAACAAATTTTAATAGGCAAGTTCTGTCTACCGCCGCCGCAAGGGTTCTTTATAATTGAATACTTTCTATAGAAAAACAAGCAAATATTTACTTATCAATTCAGAATATTCAGATCATAATACTGAAAGTAGGTATTTGGTAATTACTACTACAGTTTGGCCGCCAGATCTTTTTTAATTCGTGCAATCATACTGTTTTTATCCTTCGCTAATATCATTAAGTACCACCAAAAGTAAAAATGTGACTGGTTCAGCAAAAGGCACCATTTTGTCGCTTGCCGATAAGGCGATAATGCCAAAAAGAATGAGAAACTAAGTTACGGTCGAATTCATAAATATATGAGCATTTCCAAGGCTTCAAATATATCTTTACATCCTTACAACATGGACAATAAGATGTAAGTGTTTACATATTATGCATTCAGCTGCTCAGATATTTATAAACTCGACTATACCTTTCACTAAAAACAAGCGCACCAATATTGTTTATTTTTCTACTGTTTCTGACAAGACAATCAGACTGTAATAAATAAAAGAATTGTAAATCCAATAAGAATACAATTTGAGCTGATATACCCTAATAATCTTATTTGAATCAAATAAAACAAGAAAGATAAGAAACTGATAATAATTGCGCAGAATAATAACATTCTACAAACTGATAAATTTTTAATGCTTAAAACTTACATTAAAACAATTGAGGGTTTGGAAATCCAAAACAAATTGTATTTTAGTAGTTACGTGGAATAACTGGGCACTGTCGCACTCGCAATTTAATGTTTGCTTCGCTGAGTTAACGACACATTGCTTATATAGTGGAACACCAACACGTACACGTCAGTTGATACCAGCGACAAAAACCTATTTTTTTTATATTTCGGGGAATCCTAGCCTAGCCAAGAAGTTTTTATATTATGGCCGCTCCACACAATGGGTCATGATAAGGCACGCTGTTATGAGTAAGAGAGGTTACGCAATACTCACATTCCCTCCTGTTGTATAGCTAATAGCTACGTCCCGTACGGTGGCCCATTGTGTGGAGCAGCCATTATGGTACAGTCAACTATAAAGATATGAATATAGCCGAAGTGCTAAAAATATATATACAGGACATTATTTTGCCTGAACATTAGTCGTGTATACATATTTTTGGCAGTTTGGCTGTATTCATATCTTTGTAGTTGACTGTAGCTCCATGAGCGGACGTTGCAGCCACACCATAGAGAATGATAGAAAATAGAACGTGCCGCGACGATATTGTTTATGATAGGCAAAAACAATTTTGAAAACGGGTGCTACATGGGGCGATCCGTTGGTTCCGATTATCGCCTGCTAGGGAAGGGCAGGGCTTCCTCGACTCCTTAATTTCCCTGTCGCTGATTACACGAGGCAAGGCCGATAATCCGGACCCGATTGTCGCTCCATGTTAAGCTAACTAGTATTACAGGACACGTTTATAGAGGACCATTATCGCCTACCCTTGCCCCTGCGTCGACTCGACTCCCTAAGTTCCCTTACGTAGACTACACGGGACGAGGCGACCGATCGGCCCCTAAAAAGCGTGTCATGTAATACTAGCTTTAAGAAAGCGAAACGACACTATAATTTAGTAATTTGCTAACGCAGATTCTATATGGCAACATCGCGTCAAGAAAGACGGGAAACCCGTGGAAAGATGAATTTGAGGCTTCAAAAAGATAATGTTTATGACTTACCTACTTAATAATCGGACACCTTGGTGATATCGACATTCCAAAATGTATTAAGCCCAGCTCTTCACTACATGCGCCGTTATCATTTCCACATATTTAATTTTGCGTCTTATCATGCCTTCGCATAGATAGGTATAGTTTGGCAACCCAAGTCTAACAAAACATTTTTTTTTCTATAGGTATGCCTCCCCGCTTTTTTACACCAAAAAACAGGGAGACACATAAAAAAAAATCTACCTACTGCCAAACTTTGAATTATAGGTACCTAATTGCACCCACCGGATTTCGATGACCTTGATCTGTCATAGTTATTAAATAATGAGAGTAGAATTGATTAGTTTATATTAAGGTATACCCTATGTCATCGCTCTTCCTAGCTAAGAAGTGCCTAGCTAGCCGGGCACTCTAAAATACTTCAATAAGTAATCAATAAAAAGTGTTCTTATAATACAAATAATGTTCCGATAAATATGTACGTATAATGTTCCTATTTATATGCTTCTAAAAATTGTTGCACCACCGTATGCTCCTGAGAAGAAGAGAAGCTTCTGTACTTTTAGTACTATTACTTATTCTGTGATAATATATTATATCATGAGGATCAAATCAGCTCGTGGTTCTGAGTAGAATGAGCCCAACCAAGTCTAAATCTGGAAGAATCAGGTGTTCTTTTTTTTAAACGCTCACGTTAGTACGAGTATGTATTCAAGGATTTTGCCGCTTGCAGACTGCGCATGTCACCGCCTGCAACTCCAACAGAATTTAGATGACGCATATGCGAATATCTGCGTAGATCTCAAGCGGTATGCCTTAGTAATTAACTGACATTAATTTTTGAAAAATGGAAATGGGCAGAACAGATCGATTGCCCGCACATTTATAGACTCGCGGGTACATATATCAATAAAAATAAAACAAAATCAACTTATAACTTATATTTCTTACTTTCTTTTATCTCTTTATTTATTGTTTCACCAACCGTATAGCCAGTAGGCCTAGCTTAGCAATTAAATGTTCAAGATCTTATTTTTATACTCCTTAAACTGACTCTCAGTCATCAGAAACTTAGCAACTATTTTGTACTCCGACGGATCCTCCACAACTTTGATTAATCTCTTCAGTTTTTTCGCATGATCATCAAGGGTAGCCTCATCAACATTGCCTATGAGGTTATTGTCCGTATTCCAGAAGTACGGAATGTTCCTACTCTCCAGGTGTTGGTGGAACTTCTTGACCATGTGTATGAAGGGTTTCGCGGGGACGTCGCGACTCCAGAAGTCTGGATCGTGTTCCTGGGCGAGGGCCTCGTGTAAGAACATGGTCTTGATGTGGTAGCTGGTTATTTTATCCTGGCCTAAAATGAAAACATTTATTTATTTCAAACTTTGGCCCAGTGGTAAAGCATGCAACTTTCAATCCGAAGATCACCGGTTCAAATTTAGCCGGATCGTACTAATGAGTTTTTCGGAACTTATGTACGAAATATCATTTGAAAATATCATACGGAAACCGGACTAATCCTAATGGCCTAGTCTACCCTCCGGGTGGGAGGTCAGATGGCAGTCGCTTTTGTTAAACTGCCACGAAGCCTGAGAGCGCTATAGTCTATACTTCTAGGTATTTAAAAAATAACATTTCGTAACCGACATTTCAATGTCACCTATGGAATTATGTGATTGTCCCAACACCTGAGATGTAGTTTTGTTTGTTTTTAATTTTTTAATACCTTAAAGTACATGGAACAGAGCAGAGCATTCGCGGATGCACTCTTTCTGTACATTTCTTCATAATTAAACCTTTACACATCCAGTTAATGTGGATAGAGTCCGTCAATGATAAGTTTCATAGATTTCGATAGCACGACTGTGAAAGTGTTAAGTAAGTAAACATCATAATTTCATAAAAGTTTAACGTTTAACTTTAAAACTAGTGGCTCTGTATAGACCCCGCGATATGGTATAGTGCTTGGCATAAAAGTCCCAAGATCCTTTGATATCTATGGTGCTTAGGACCTTTGTACCAATTCCCGCCATTTAAAATTTATCCAAAAACTGAATTGACAAATAATTCACAAGAATTGGTGGATAAATGCGAACTGTAGAGGAGAACAAATGGATATATACACGAAAGTATGTTTGACCAAACTAAAACGAAGACACTTCACTCGCTTCGCTCACTCGGTCAATAACACTTCAAAGTTTGATAGTTCATTAGTGATAACGTGGTTTGACTTTAGGGCTGTCTATCCTCTCAGCGCTCACCTCCAGGAGGGTGTTGGAACAGCTCCGCATGCGCTCTCATGTTGTCTCGGAGTTTCTTTATCTGAAAAATAGATTTAGTTGAGATTCATCATTTTCATCTTTTCAGTCAAAAGATTGCTGGACAAAGTCTCCCTCGACGTTTTGGGTATCCGTTCGTACGTCACCCACATCTTGAATATTATGTGTCTTTAGCGATTAAGCTAGGTCAAGGTCAAGACTTAGTAGTTTTGTAATTGTAGCATAGTTAAATTTAGGTGGCATCCACATTGGCTTCAGATCCGCACGCAGCCCCGGTGTATGAGCGGGACAGCACGTGGAGAGGATATTTTAGCATTGTTTATCCACATATCCGCATTATCCACAAGGAGTCTCTATACCACTCGTGTTATTATATATTTGAGTGTGATAAGCGTAATTTTATTAAAATGAATCAAATACCAATCGGATGGTCTGTTTCATGTACAAAAGGTCCCAATTCTGTAGTTTCAGGGGCAGCCGCCAGGAGCGCTCGAGGTCGGGGCCGCCCTGTATGGATTTCGGCATCACCAAGAAATGTGTTTCCTTGCGTTTCTTGCTGGGCATCTGAAAAATGAAATAAACTTAATATTTTGCAAAAAAATGTGGCAGCCAATATAATAAGTTGAATCTGGTTGAATGTTAGTCTATAGCCGAAAGGCAACTTCAAACTTCCGTCGTGTTCTAATTGAATACATTGTGACATTTGTGACCATGGTAAATATTTCTCCCGCTACTTCTTCCAGACCTTCCGGTGCGCGCGCGGTCGCCACTTGAAAACCTTTTTGCCCCAGCGGCCGTCAGTTGTATGGCTAATGTGCCCGGTACTTATTTAAATTACTTTGGTGTAGTTACCACTAACCCTCAAGGGTCAAGGGACCAGGATTCTTGAAGTGTGTAACTCAATAGCTGGCAACTGGCAGTCGGAACCCACGCTGTGGCATCGACGATCAGCATTTAGGGATTGCTGTCCTCCAGTCACATGGTGTAGGTACCACTAACCCTTCTATAATCCTTGGCGAGGAACTCGAGAGCCAGGACAAGGTCGATATCCAGTCTGAACCCACGCTGCGTGTCCTCGACCATCAGCGTGTAGGCCGGACTGCTGTCCTCAAGTCACATGGTGTAGTTACCACTAACCCTTCTAGATTCCTTGGCGAGGAACTCAAGAGCCGGGACCAGGTCAATATCCAGTCTGAACCCATGCTGCGTGTCCGCGACGATCAGTGTGTAGGCCGGACTGCTGTTTTCCGCCAGCCGCAGAGTATACGGTTGCCCCTAGTGAAAAATCCATAAGTTTACGGAACTTAGGCAACCTGGAACGCTGATACCGAAGGTTTACCATCCCATCGAGCTTGCGTGTAGAGGATAGTCACTCTGAATGGGAGCGGTCAAACACACACGATCTAGAACGACGATCCGCGACAATGATTGGCACCCCCGTACTCCACCTGGACGGGCCAATCAGCGTCGTGTATTGCCGTTCCATGTAACCGGTCCCAAAGCCACGATACGCTACGATCCATAAGGCTATACGCTCAGTCTGTATCGGTGTATCGTCAATGCTCCAAATCAGTGTTCCAGATTAACCGTGTGGTACCAGCCATTGATGCAACTGGTTTTCTTTTTCAGTAGACCACATCAGATCTCTACCATGAGTTGCTATAAATTTCGACACGTTATTTAGAGTTGCATCCCGCTTCCTCCCGCAAGTGCGAGCAAGATGCACTGACAGGGCGATGACGTAGAGATGCTAGCGCCTATAGATTTCTACAGTAGATTTCAAAATCGTAGGTCTCGTAGTAAGCACAGTTGATTGGATATTATCATCGCTATTTCCGCAAGCTAAGAAAAGTAAGTTCCACAAGTTAATGTAAACTATTATGATATATCTACATTACTATATTATTACCTCAACCATCATGCCGAACGAAAGATTATCCTCTACCACATCGAAGAGATTCATGGCTTTATCGACTACGCTTTTGAACCAGTCCAGGAAAAGAGAGCGCAACAGGTAGTTGTCCTTGTCCAGCCATCTGGAATATAAAGAGAAATGTAATGCAGCACGGCATCGGCTTGGCTCCTTAAACACGAATGCACATGCCGTTCGTAATATATGCCATTAATAAATGATGACATTTACATCAACAAGCATACCACGCACGTACACCGTACACCTAGCCTTCCGTTCCGACTGTGTCGTACACTCTTGAGCCATTGTATTCATTAGATCGACGTGACATCTATTTGGAAGAGGCAGGATGAAAACAGAGCCTTAACTCTTTCCACTTTTTCACGAATGATACGCTACTACGCTTGATGATTACGCTACTATACGTTACTGCAGTGGGAGGCGTGGTTAAGCAGCGCGGGAAAGCAAGTGGGGAATAATCTTAATAAGTAGTGCATATTATCCAAACCTGAAAGCCGTTTGGATTATTTGACCCTCCTCATCCTGGTCCAGCAGGTTCTGGAACTGGGTGCCAATATGGAGTTTTACGAAGCCAGGAGCGATGTCCTCTATCATCAGGTCACTCTGTGTGCCAGGATGGTCTTGGGTGACAGGTAGACCGATGACGATCTCCATGTCGAAATCATCAGGCTTGTTGATGCGGAACTGGTCCCTTCTGCCCTCAAATCGAACCTTGGGATACGGATTTGATATCGTTAGTCATTCTGAGCAATTTTATACATCTTCCTACGTTACAACACCTTACCAGTCAACCATAGGGCCAAACAGAAATAATTAAGGTGGGTGCAGTGAAAATAATTAAATTACACAACTAAGGCTAAAAAGACAAATTACCTAATATTACTACTATATTACTACCAATATATACAACTAAATATAATTACATAGGAATACTAGTATTTAATATATTAATAAATATCTATAATATACATAAAATTGCATGTGCGTTAAGGGATCCTTACTAATCCTACTAAATCTGACCTTACTACCTTACTACCTCCCTTTTTACTCACAGGAAGAGTAATTAATTTAGCAGTCTATGTAATGTATGTGTCGCTTAACTTCAAACTCGGTTAAATCCATTAGACCCTCTCAGCGAAACTTTATTACCTTTTCTTAATACCAAAATCGCATAATCTAACAAATGGAATTACCCTAGTTTGAAGTTAAGCGACTTGTTCGAGTCGATAGTCGTTCGTATGTAGCTTTTAGCTGGTGTGATCCACTCTAGCGTTGAAACTTAGTAACGCGCGGTATCGATGAAAGGTGTCAATCGATTCGTTTTTATGGTGAAGGCTACATTTTTTAAGTAGGTACCTACTGTTACTGCCGACACAGTTTCAATGTGTGTCATTAAATTTGTGTAAGTCGTGGTAGTGCATACCTAAGGTATGCGAAAATGATAAATACCTGTTCAAAACTTTATGAGTCACCGAAGCTCGAAGGTAATTTAAAAATATATATAGAAGTTGTAACATACACTCCAAAATAGGAGCTAGTACAGGTGCAGGCATTTATGCAAATTACTATAGCAGTAGTACAAGCATCTGATTTGCGTTTCAGTAAGGAACAGCAGGTGCGGTTTGTCAGTCTCTAGGTGATGGTGGACTGCATCGATATTGGAGTGCAAACCTCCGAGATGCACTTTAAATGGGAGGGAGTGCAACCGCTGTTGAACTCTACTTTTCTTTTTCTTGCTTTTCATGGTTGGTTAAGATGTGAAGGAGAAGAGCGAATAGACGAGGAAATGCAAGTTGAGCGAGGTTTCATTGCCGACAGAACACATTCACAAACTCATGGGAGCCGCACTTGGGGTAGTCTAGATTGGAGACTCCCGAACCCCCCTGAAAAGGCCACCTGGCTCTCCCATCCGGTCGCCAACCGGCAAGGTGGGGCCGTTTCAGGATTTTTCGCTCCAAAGCGTGAGCCTGTGCTCAAGAGAATATAGATAGACAATTACCAAGGACCAATAGACCAAGGGAAGAACATTTATATAGTCAGTGCTAGTTAGGCCAGCGCTTAGGACGCCCAACGTAGAGTCTAGACTAGTATACAATATACAATGCTGTCTAAACTCTTAACAGACTTGGAAGGCGAAATAAATTGCAGCTGGTATGGATCCCAGGGCACGAGAGCCTCATCGGCAATGAGAATGCATATGAGCTTGCTAGATAGGGATCTATGAGAAACTTCATAGGTCCGGAACCATTTGTGGGACTCTCATAGAGAACCATAGCATCAATGGCCGTCAAAAACCATGTTAAATATAAACACCAACAAGAGCTTTGGCTTGACGGGCCGTAGGCATTCAAAGCTCTTCATGCACGAATTAGACTCGGGATGGAGTAAAAAACTTTGGAAACTTAGCAGGAGACGGATCCGATCTACTACAGGGGTGTGTATAGGTCACTAATGGGGTCAGAAGTGTGCTGGCCAGAATGGGACTCACACACAAGATTGTGTGTAGGATGTGTGACGAAGAAGATGCGACTAAGAAACACTTAGTATGTGAATGTCACGCTCTCGCCAGACAAACACTGAAGGACTTTGGTGCAGGATACCTGAAGCTAAAGGAACTCAGAGCACTACCCCTGAGCTCCATCATCCGTCACATGGAGATGGTCGAGCAAGCTGTTGAGTAGTGCAGTAGGGGGCAATTAAATTACACAAAAGATCCTCATGGGTCGAAGTATATCCTCTAGGGCCCCCTGACCCCAGATAAGATAAGATAAGATAGCATACTCACTACGGAAAAACGCTCATAGTACGGATCTACTTGCTTCATCAACTCCTGCAGCTTCAAAGATACAGTTTGAAACACTTTGAAGTATTTTGGAAAATCTTCATCCCTCACTGGTTTGTCATGGACATCATATATGTGGCGTAATAAGCTGTTCAGATCTCTGACGGGTTTACCTGGCATTTCTCGTGGTTTTGAACCGTGCACCCTGGTAAACAAATATAAATATATAATAGATAAACTAATACTGTTAACTTACAATTTGTAAATTTGTTACCCCTATTACATATTTATGCTGCCCATTCCTTTTGTCACGCATAGTACAGTCAAGTGCAAAAATATGGTTCGACGTAATCGACTCATAAATATGGTACGACGCTCTTATTACACCGGCATAAGGTGCTATGGGACATATTTTTGAGTAAGATGTGCACCACCATATTTTTACACTTGACACCTATATAATACTGAAATTGTATTATACACACTATATTGTGATTATTTCCGTGATCGTGGCAATAAATTATTTCTTTCTTTCTTACATACTCACCGATGCCTATATACCGATGATAAGTTAATGGTGTTCGCTGTATACCTATGTAGCATATTAAATACAAAATCTACACATGAACTATGGACTTTTATCATATCGCAATAAAGTTTAAGTGTCGCAGTAAAGATGGATGGCAAATTGACTGTATAAATAATTGAAATAAACCTATAAATAAACTTATAAAACGGACCTATAAATAATACGGGAGTTTTAGTTAGTTTTGCTGGACATTTACCGCAAATCGACATCCATTATGCCTTTTTTGCGTGAATCGACTTGAAATAATACAGTAATCTCGAGAAGAAAAAATTGCGACGCTGTGGTAATATGTCAAATTGTCAATTTATTAGTGACGAAGCCGGAGTTGCGGATTTGAATTTGTCCACCGTAGATTTCATTTAGTTTGATTAATAAATAATTAAGTATATTTTTTTTTTATCAGTTTTATCGCTTAGGAATATTTGTAAGCATCTTGGCAACTCCGATATATCTGATGGCGACAGTACATAATCTGGTCATGCGATGAATAATAATTGGCATGTGACGGTTCCACATATCTTTACGGGATTAAAACGGTATTAACGTTGGCTGCCGCTAGACCGGACCGGATGGACCGTGTTAATTCCTATAAAAAGCTTCACGTGATAGCTCGGGAGACCGAGCTTAGAGGAAGCTTTATCTCGGGCAGAGAAAACAGAAGGAAAAAGGTAAAGTAAATATGGATAATTCGGTCATCTACCTATTCCGTCTATAATGCTCGCCTGTGCGTTGAATATAAGCACAGTACGCAGAGGATAGCGTGCTGCTTAGCTACTGAGTCAGCAGCGCATTAGACGGAATTGTCCCTATGACGGAATTAGCCACATTGACCTATGTCTAAATACCGACACTGCGTCCGTATAATTTCTAGGTCCATGGTTACACTTATAAAAGTTTTAAATAAAGCAATCTACAAACAACAAAGCTACTGACCTCGCATGAGTCAACCGTGTTCAACAAATACACAAAGTAGGTATTTATTTTGTTATCGCGCGCAGACGTGAACTGAATATGATTCAGTGCAAATGTCCTGATAACTGTCGAAAATATTGGGCTTAGTTTTAGTGAAATATACCAAATTGTCGGTTGTTACCTATATGTTTGTACCTTTTACAAAAACAATCACGTTTTTACTTATGGACGTTCGTCGTTTAATTTAGAAATAGGTAATACCGGTTTCAAAGGAATTTCCTCCCGCGGACGCTCCGGCTGTGCAATGAGCTCCCAGCCGAGGTTTCCCCGAAGAACTACAAGTATGTGATTCTTAGGATTGTGCAAGTTTTGAATGGGTCGGCAACGCGCATGCGAAATCACTGGAGTTGCAGGCGTCCATAGACTGCGGTGACCGCTTTCCATCAGGCGGGCTGTGTGCTTGTTTGTCACCGACGTGGTATAAAAAAGGACTTACTACTCCTGAAATACTAAGTATATTCGTATTTAGCGTTATCGAATCCAAATATTAATAACTCACCGGATACCTTTGTTCCTTAGTCCACGAAATTCATCTTTGGCAGCCTTCATTGTCTATGAATATTATTTCTTCTCCCTTGTGAATTTTTAAAGCCGGCTGCCTGCTAGTTCTGTTACTTTCCACTTTTGTAACAACTAAGTACGTTAATAGCTGAAAAGTTTAATAACATCTGATTTTAGGTAAGCAAATTAAAAAACCCAGTCGGGAAAAAAAGACTCACCTTAGATAATGAAAAAATCGTATGTCATTATAATTTTTCGGTATTTGTCATTAAAATGATACTTTAATATTTACCGCGGCAAAACACGTCTAATGTCGACCTTAGCTAAAATACTACTACCTATGCCATTCTGCGGTCGACGGACTGCTATATAGTCGTACTGTATTTATAAAAATAGTAGGTACCTAAGCAATAATAGTAAGACGCCAGCAGCGCGATATCATAACCGCACGCCTACCACGAAACTTGGCATTGACGGGAAACTCTCTTTGTCACTCCAATATGCACGTGTGACAGAGATGGAAATACAAATCCGCAATCGTTCGATTTTCGTGGGCCCTTTTGTGTAATATGGGTCTAACACAACACAATGTTAACACGTGTTTCATGTGGACTACCCAAAAGTTAATATTTATCCACATGAACGCTTACTCCTTTTCTATCGATCTGTAACATAATAAAAATCTTAACTACATGCCCACTAGCTGTTAACTATTGCCTACAGGAGAACAAACATGCGTGTTTCGAAGAACTGTAAGAGTTTTCCTTCTTGTGAAAATATTACACACACTTTACATTCAGATTCGATGTAGTATAGTACTGTTTACGTCACTACTGCGCTACCTTACACACAAAACAGAGTATTTTGTGATCTTACAGCACGGGGGAGACGAGCGGGGCGCTCTCCGCGCCCGCTGCCAACCTCACCCCCTGACACGGTATTTTTCGTTGAACTCACGGCACCTTAACACGAAAGGGTAGGTAATCAATAATCATAAAATACCGATACTCGCGTTGTTGCTATACAATGTTTCTGCTGGGTCTTCCACTGATTTAGCAATAAGGATGTTGGATTAAAATAAAATAAAAGATTATTTTTTATAAAAAACTTTACTAAAAATAATTACATATCTACTATAACTTATTTAATTCAGGGTTTCCAGAATTAAATTCAACAAATAAATCAATTAAGTCATCTAAAATAAAATTCTCCATCAATCCGTTTAAAAAAAATACAATCAGCAAGATGTAGCTAGGTACCTAACCCACCCAATAACATTATACACTTTTTAAATTTACTCCCCACAAAGACATTAGACAACCGCAATCATACATAGGTACATAAAGGAATGACGACAGAGATATCTAAAGGATGACTCACACTAGAACGCGCCGGGACGAAACCGGGCCGGGCAGATCTGTCAGTTTCTATAGAAAACGTCACGTGACCTCCGAGGGCTCCGAGCTATCACGTGATTCTTTCTATGGAAACCGACTGTTCGTCCCGTCCCGTCCCGTCCCGTTCTAGTGTGAGTCTTCCTTAAGGGCCAGTTGCAGCATCCGAGGTGGGTCTGCTCAAACACTTCTTCATATTATTATTGACGAATATAACCAACCGTACCTACTCATTTATTTGTGCGAATACAAAAACGTATGTTTTTTTTGGGTTTTGAATATATTTTCATCTTTCTCGATTTGTATGAAATCTAAAATCACAAAAATAAGGCACTAATCACGGTAATCCTTATAATATAATACAATACTTAATGTCTAATTATTATTGTTTCATTTAGACTCTAAATGAAACAATAATGATACAAAATATTTTGGAAATTCGTTATAACCCTGCAAAAAATATTGTCTATATAAGCTAATAAGCATGCTTATTAGCGTGCTAATAAGCACAAAGCATGCTAGTAATGAGCACGTTTAACAGCTTAAGTATGTAAGTTGTATTGGCTCCTCCACACAATGGGCCATCATGGGCCATAATACGGGACGTAGCTATACAGCAGAACGGGATGGCAGTATTGCGTAACCCATCTTACACATAACTGCGTCCCTTATCATCGCCCATCATGACGGTTCGCGCAACGCGCATTAAGGTACTGATACACATGCTCATTAATAGCATGCGTATTAGCAAGCGGGGAAGTGGGTTCCCCCGTTTAAAAAACTGCTGCGCTTTGGACTAGTGATTGGTATTGCGATTTGGTCTAGCTTGCTTGTGTAAAATTTTCTTATAATTGATAAACTCACTTTCTGATAACAAAAACTTCGCAACCTTCGCAAGCTTCTTATCCTCCGGCGACGGGTCTTCCAAAATCTTGATAAGTTTCTCCAATTTATTAGCGTAGCTGACCAAAGTCGAGTCATTGATGTTTTCTATGAGATTATTCTCGTGGTTCCAGAAGTATGGGATGTTTTTGTCCACCAGGTATTGGTGGAATATCTTGACCATGTGTATGAAGAGTTCCCTGGGGCTGGTTCTGAACCAGAAGTCAGGATCTTGTTCCCGTGCGATGGCCTCGTGGTAGAACATGGTCTTTATGTAATAGCTGGCTATTTTATCCATTCCTAAGGAGTCTCGGAGCTTTTTAATCTGAAAACGAATGTTTCTTCACTTTAGAACGGATTAATCGCAACTCAGCAAGTATGTATGTTAATTCTAACAGGGTTTTATACAAATTTCATTTTTATTGTAAAATGCCCTTCAAGAATACTAGCTTGATAAGCCCCTCTGGGCATTGTAGACCAACCTTTGCTTTCGCTTTTATTTTTATATTTTTTTGTACGTAGGTAGTTTGCATCATACTCATACTAATTTATTAATTATATTGTTACATATCATCTATATCATCCTCAGTCATTATCTTAAACCCAGTGAAAACGAGTGTTGTAAAGGGCTCGAAACGAAAATATAGAGATAAATGAAAAAAAATAGCGCCTCGAGCGAGATTCGAACATGTAACCTCTAGAAACACTGTTCTTTTTTTTCTTTTAATCATCATTGGAATAATTATGTTTGCTTCAACCTACAACTGGGTTTTTAGGCTTTCAAACTTTAAACACAAATATCTCAAAATAATACTTATTTGAATTTTGAATCAAATGGTTCTTTCTGCATACGAAAGAGAATGTTTGTCCTATAAGTAGGTACCAATATATCAATATCAATAAATTACCTTTAGCCTGAAAACGTCACATACTTATGTTATCTATTGCTACATTGTATACCTACAATTTCTTGATTTAGTTATAATAAGTTTGTCAATTTTTGTTTTAGTTTAAATATTGGAAAAGTAAAAAGGTTTAGTTTGCAAAAACGAACTTTGCGCACGGAAAACAGCCAAGAAAAGCACATCACTTTTTGAGATTGTACGTGTCTATTATACCTGTGTAAAATCTATTATACCTTGAGACGTGAGAAAAGACTTCTTTCATTCACGCATCGATATTGTACCTATCGTATGTAGTTTTAGGAACTACTATAGTCTGACAGTAGGATTTGTTTTTAATTTCTATGCCGCCCTATTATATTCACTCCGAATAATACTATAATAACTCCTTATCGAGAAAGTGGTAAAAAAGGGACACAAATATTGATCCAGGGAGCGAAGCATCCCCGTTTCAACTTGGGCAAAAATGTTTTCGTGTGTCTGTCCATTTATTCTCCTCTACAGGTCGCATTTATCAACCAATTCTTCAGAAATTTTGTGAGAAAAATTGTCGATTCAGTTTTTGGAAAATTTAAAAATGTTGCGACTCATGACCGTTGTGCCAATACCAGGGTGCGTAGCCAAGATGCCAATCGCTCACGCTGTCGCTAACGAAACGCAAATGTCATCGTCACACTAATACGGAAGAGTGATAGAGAGAGCTAGCTATGATACGTTATTAAGCGTGAGCGATTGGCATCTTGGCTACGCACGCAGTACCATCTCGCGAGGTCTGCAGCTCACAGAGCCTTGACCTTTGTGCGAATACTAATTTATATGTACCAGTCGGATAGCCTGCTTCATGTGTCCTGTGTCGTGCATAAGTTCCTTCTCCTGCAGGTGCATGCCGAGGCGCCACGAGCGGTCCGTGTCGTGGGGGCTCTGCCCGCCCTTCATTGGCTTCGGCACCACCGTGAAATAGTCTTTCCTGCATCGCTTAGGGACCTGTGGGAAATAATAATGTACAATGTGTCTCTACCCTTTGGACATAGATGAATAGGATAGGGTAGAACCGCCTTATTCTGACACCCCATCAAATATTGACACCCCAGACAGATTTAAAAAATAACAAGTTTTATCGTAACTTTTATTCATACAGCAGAAACTAAACGCAACTAACACATTGTCTTTTATAATGGCAACACTGTCTAAGTTCTTTTTTTTCAAGATGGCTGCGTGATCAGAGGTCATTTTGTGAAGGCGGTATGATTTTACTAAAAAAGGCTTACATTCCAGTGATTTCGATAGTGGTAAGTACTCACAAAAGTATCTTTATAATTACAGTTTCATAAGTTTTATGAAGAAATAAGGTTTTTACTAGTTGTTAATACAGTGAGGTGCCTATAACCTAACTTTATTTACATTGTTTATTGTTGCTTTGTGTAAAAAAACTGGTGTCAATAATTGGTATTTGTTTCTATGTATTTGCCTAATTTGGACATAGTATGTCAATAATTGACTTGAAGATTTTACTTTTTACAACAGATTTTAACCCCTAGAAACTTATTGAGATGGTTGATAATCGAATGAATTCTTTAAATTACAACATCAGTAGCCTTTTTCCAAATACTGACACCGTGTCGAATGTATCGAAATCTATTTTTGACACCATGTCCATAATAGGCCATAAGGGTGTCAATATTTAGGGTTCATGCTAGGAATTCGATTTCTATATAACCTATGCTTACAGAGGTATTAATTTTTTTTTGTTTATCGCAGGGGTACTTACTGAAACCGGAACAATATGGTAAAACCAAAACTCAAGAGTGATCCTCCGAAAAGAAGGAAAAAGTATACGCAAGACAATGTTAAATTGGCTTTGCAAGAAATAAAAAAGGGATGAGCAAAAAACTGTATGACTCTCCTATTAAAACCTCAAAAAAAAACCAAATTGAAGAATGTTCTTGTTTACGCCAAAACTCCAATTAGAAAAGGCGTAAAAACGATGGAAAGGAAACCATTTGTACTCACTTCTAGGACGTGGCAAGATAGTGAAAGAGCTAAGTTGGAAGATAAACAAAAGAAATTAGATGACATTCAAAAGCGAAGAGCGGAACGCCTTTTAAAGAAAAACGAGAAAGCTCAAAAGAAAGTTCAACCAAAAAAGAAAATAGCAATACCTGAAACGAAGAGAATAAATGTTATATCTGATATTACCCTAACTGAAACTGAAAAAAGATGTGCAAAAAGTATTTTAGCAATAAATCAGAACACAAAAAACGATCCACAAGTTTTAAGGACACCTGAAAAAATTGAAAAGGCGAAGTTACGACTTTCATTTGACAGAAAAGAGACTAAAGAGAATATTACAAAAAAGCGGTTTGTAGAAAAAAACACCTGAAAAGCTACAATCAAAAGAAATACCTAAAAAGACTGAAATGAACAAAACGGACAAAGTTCATTGAAGAAAAGCCTGAAAGTTTGCAAACAAAAAAAAACGTAATGAGATTAAAACGGAAACAAAAAATACACCAAAGACTGATATGCATCCTAAAGAAAAGACTAAACAAGTTCTTCCTAAGGCTGGCAGTAATAAAAACTCTCGACGACATTTGCTGGACCAAGCTATTGAAGCAATATTAGGAGAGACTGATTCACAGTAATTATTAAGTTTCTGTGATATCTAGCATTAATGCTAGCATAGATATAAGATTTAAATTGTAAAAATATTAAAATACAAAAAAAAATATTATTATAAGACCAGTTTTTGATTTAATTGAACCCTCCTCAATGATTGAAAATCGGGTGTCCATATTTGGAGATTTTAGTGTCAGAATAGGGGTTATCTGTGTCAATAACTGGTAGATACACCATTATTTTTAATATTCTCTGTTTTTCGTTGCTGAAAATTGAAAGTGTTAAATTAAATATTAAAACAATATTCCCAATAGCCTAATTAAGTACATTTAAAAACCAAATGCGGCAAAATTTAATTTTTAATAGTATTATAGGGATAGTTTTTCTAACATACCGCTAAAAGTGTCAATAAATGGATAGTTTACCCTATTTCTAATTTTAATTTTTAAATTTAGTATGGTATTTCTAGTAATCTTACCAAAATTTTACCAAATTTTAAAATTTTTTACTCAATAATTTTGTGTGAAAATGTTTAAAAGTGTTTCCATTATTCCGTGGAAGACTATATGTATACTGAACAACAAAAAAAATTTTTTATTATGATTTAATAGCAATAAGGTCGAAAACTAGACAGATGTTTGGAGCTCGCTCATCAAAAGATTGTAAAACAGCTATCAGAAAATGGTGAATTTTTCAAACACTGACAACAATTTTGAAAATCTTTTTCATTTATACCATTCAAATTGAAATTATCTTTAAATTTTTGTATTAAAACATGTAAAAATATTTTTGTAACTATGAAAACTCATGGCAAAAAGTTGAGCTGAATCGGACAAACTTATATCCGGGCTTTAATTGCTCGCGGGAGCTCGCAGAGAGAGGTCATGTCGCTCCACGCTCTAACAATATTTACAAAAATAAGAAACTGAGAGTACAGAGGAACGTGTAGCTGGATATCGAGATATTGGGTCGCTGAGTAGCCCCTTGTATAGTTGGGATCCTTTGGTATGCCTATTTATGAAGATAACGTGTAAATGTTGTATTTTCACGCGTTATTTTGCAAAAATCGTATCTCACGCGTATTTTAACGTATACCGGACACTTACATAAGTAGCTTTTAGAATTCGCTAAACTAGTGTGTTAGTTGTACAATGTAACCCGTCCCTATAACCCGTCTAAATTTCGTCTTGCTGATGATAGGCCAGTGGTTCTCCAGAAAGTTGAGGACCGGCACCAGTTCTACGTCCAGCTTGAACCCGCACTGCGTGTCCTCGATTACCAGCGTGTAGGCGGGGCCGCAGGGCGACGGGTCTAAACAAGTATACAGTATACGTACATGTGTGGTGTTTAGGCTGTAAGAATACCAACTAACCCTTCTGTATTTTCTCTTGCTGATAGGCCAGCGACCCTCCGGGAACTGAAGCGCCGGGACCAGGTCTACGTCCAGCTTGAACCCGCACTGCGTGTCCTCGATGATCAGGGTGTAGGCGGGGCCGCTGCCAGACAGCCGCAGGGTGTAGGGTGTACCCTGAAACAAGTTCGTCCAGCTTTTTTATCTTTTATTTAATCGTATGACATATACAAGAATAGATACATAAATGTCAATTAAAATTAAATGTTTATATTCAGTGCGTTTTTTATGTTTAAAAAATCACGACCTACCTTTCGCATATAAGTATAGAAAAGTCATATATTTAAGGGCTTGCATAATAACGAAATTACTATGCCTACTTACGTCTACGTCAGTGTAGCGGACCCCATGTTCGTTCTCAGGGAAGAGGTTCATGGCTTTGTCGACGACGCTCTTGAACCAGTCCATGAACCGCGAGCGGAGCAGGTAGTTACCGTCGTCCAGCCATCTATAAACACATACATACTGGCCATAATAGTAGTTTATGCAACAGTGATATAATAAGGGTTCTTAAAACTTGAGGGTCGCCGTTACAAAACGAGGCGAAGCCGAGTTTTGTAATTATAGACCCGAGAGTTTAAGAACCAATTATGAGCTGTTGCATACCCTAGTTTTTCTACGACAGCTAAAATAGCGTAAAAAGCAAAATCTAGAAACGTGGCAGAATAGGGAAGATGTTGTGCCCACTATAAAAATTAAAAAAAAACAACAACAGTGCTAATATATTGTATGAAAATCCATAGGAGCAGTGTTCTTATGGAATACCACAGAGAACGTTATAATGTATACTTTTTAAATATCGCTGTCAGTCATCTAATTGACAGATAGAAGTGCTGGAGTAGAAAAACTATATTTCAGACGATTTATGGTGCAACGCCCGAAGAACATCGCCTTTAATGGCTGAATAGACCGATGCGAGAGCGACATATTTTGCCACAGAACTGACGAGGGAAGTTCGCGACAGATTGCGACATGTCACGTGTCGCTTCGGAGCCTTCTTTCCCTTTTATCAGCAAGTGCCCCAAATCAGTTCGCATCGTAGAATCTGCGACCATTCCCAACGAATTCGCGACATTGCGTTCGCTTCTCCGCAAGCGCCCACAAAAACACATAGCACCCCTAGCGGTAAATTCAACGCGATGATCACCATTGAATTTTCGACAGGTCTCCACTAACCTATAAGCAGTCTGGTTCGTCTGCCGATCCTCCCCTTCGTCCCTGTTCGGTAGATTCTGGAACTGCGCGCCCATTTTCAGCTGCACGTAGCCGGGGGCGAGGTGCTCTATGACGACGTCGCTCCGTGCGGCGTTGTCTGGGTTTTCTCGAGTGTCGACGGGCAGACGGATGACGATGTCCATATCGAATTCGTCAGGCTTGTTGATACGCAGCTTGTCGTAATGGCTGCCCGCGATTTGTACCTGGGGTTTTTTAAGAGGGACATATTTGAATTTATGATAAAGTAATCATAATGCCTTTAACACTTATGCATGCCAAAATAAATAAAACTGACCAATTGAACAATTTCCATTTACAAGCACGAGATAAAAAAAAACTTACTGTACTGGAATATTTAGAATAGTATGGATCCGCTTGCTTCATCAGTTCATGCAGTGTGCAGAATACTGTATCAAACACGTTAAAGTATTTTTCAAAGTCTTTATCCCTCAGGGCTATATACCGCACATATATGTCATCTAGTAGCCTGTCCAAGGTTCTGAAAACTGGGTTTTCAGGAACATTCACTTCAGACTTCAATGGGTAAATTCTGGTAAAGACAGAGAGCAATATTAAATTATTTTTAGAAGTTGTTTAGATATGTGGCGTTTTCAGGCTAAAGGTTCCTACCATCTTGTTGGTTGTTGATAAGGTTGATTTCTAAGTGATTATTTATGACCGATAACCAACAATGTGGAACCTTTAGCCTAAACACGCCACATATATGAAAATTACAAAACAGGGTAAAAGTTGTGTCCCTCACACAACAGAGAGTCTAATTAACAATATAACCCCAGATGACAAAGTTGGTTTATTTATACATAACAAATAAGTGACTGCCATTTTTTAACTAACTTGACACCCCATCCCATTTGTAGCATTCAATCACCATCAGACGCCATCTGAGACCATCAATCAGCTCCATGTAAGTATCTTATTGCTTTGTACATAAATAACGGTAGTATACCAGATTTAATTCAGACCAGTGTCCGAATTAAATTGCATCCATTTCACTGGAAAGTGGCTGGAAACTATAAAACTTTAACTAAAGTTATTTGATTTTAGATAATCAATAAGGAAGAAAAGAATAGTTAAACTAAACAAAAATGTAATAAGCATAATAAGTTAGCACCCAGAAAAAACTTGCTCATAAAGTAAAATTTATACCTACACATTCATGCACAGGTATCACATAAATGCACTTACTGAGCACCCTGGACCCGCAGTCGATCTGTGAACAGCACCACCATTGTTCTAACTTCTCACCTTGTGTATGAGTTTTCAAGCCCGTTCTGTGTCTGTTCTGTGCCAAAACCTTTTGTTATACACGTGTATTTATTATTTATATATTTATTTGTGACTTAGCTAAACTTCATCTGTCGGATCTTGATAAAAATATTAAAAACAGTCACACCATGTAGACTAAAAGATGACACACACCCTAAGCCATAGAAGGGTGACCCTTGAGACTTAAAAGATATTCATATCCTACAAATGTTCTGAAACACTATTACAAAAAGTTTTTTTTTAATTGAATCGTTAACATGGATAAACAATTAAACAGTAATAATAGTTTTTTTAATAACTTTTACGATTTGATGAAGTAGAGGAATTTTTTTTTGTAAATATTTACTATAAACCGTTAAGAAAACAAACATACTTAGTATAGTTACTAAGAATCGACAAACTTTAATAAAATTAGTTAAGTATTGTATTAGACTATGTTTGTTTGCTCATTTTTTTTTTTTTTTTTTTTTTTTTTTATGGCATCGCGCTCCTGGCGCATTCAGCCAGACAAGTAGTAAAAGCAGGGAAACGGAATTAAAGGTATAAAATACGGATTGGACAGAATTTGGAAAAAAGGATCAGATCAGGAAAGGATTAGGTCATAATATTATAACTTGATATCGTTACGTGAAAGGAATGAACATAATATTTTATAAATAGGTATGGATATAGATAAATCATAAATATGAAGGAGTGATGAAATGGATGTGGGAAACGGAATATTGAGAATTGACAGCTGACTAAATAATGCGGACCGGTCATAAAGGTTACAATTATTTGAAAGGAATATATGATTGAGGTCCGCGGGATCAGCTCCGCAAATACATGCTGAACTGGCCACACGTCCTAGACGTGCCAGATGTTCTGGCGTACATGTGTGACCTAACCTCATTCGAATCAACATGCTGGTGAAAGGTTTTGATAATGATACTTTGGCAAACCAAGGTTTGGCAGGAATGCACGGTTGTATACGTCGATAGTGTGGAGCCACAGTCTCTGCACCAGATGACCACAGTTCCATCCAAGCCCTACGCAGATGGAACTTTGGTAATACTAAAAGATCTTCAGCAACATTTTTGTATGGGGACATGTCCCCACAACTAATGGCATCTCGAGCTATCTTATCCACCTTTTCATTACCCTTAATCCCTCTATGTCCTGGGATCCAGGCAATGGAAACAGAATACCCTTTTACATGGCATTTCAATAATAGGCTACGTATTTGATAAATTAGTGGATTGTTACATTTTGATTTAAATGGATATCTTGAAATTGCTTGAAGTGAGCTTAAGGAGTCAGAAAATATAATGGATTTTTTAAGATGCATTATAATAATGAATTCAATTGCTTTCAGGATTCCAAGGCACTCACCACTGTACACGGAGGATTCGGGAGGCAACTTAATCTTTTGATATATATTAGACTGAGTATGAAGTACACCAATGCCAACACAGCCACTAACTGACAGCTTGGAAGCGTCTGTGTACAAGTGATGAGTACCCTGGCCATGTGTTCCAATAAAACCTAAAAATTGTTAACAATGCTCCACATCATATTTAAAAATACCTATATCAAGGAGAACTGGAGGATCCCGAATTAGAGATTCATATTCATACTGATATATGGGATGTGTTGAAAAGCTAAAGGTAGGGGCTGGGAAAGACTTGAGTTCTTGAAAGCTGTTTATTAAACAAGGAGGGTGTTTATGTGTCCAATAATTGGAGTTAGATATCTGGAATAAAAGGTTTGGTAAAATAGACCACAGTGGATGATTTGAAAATTGAGAGCATCGGAAAATGTACCTATCACAAAGATATTGACGTCGTAAATGAAGTGGCGGTTCAACACCCTCAACTTGCATAGCTTTTATTGGACTGGAATTCATAGCTCCACAAATTACTCTTAGAGCTTTGGACTGAATACCATCTAGCTTTTTAAAACCTGCAACACTTCCCGGCTCAAGCAGAAATGTTCCATAATCCAAGATACTCCTTATCAGGGCATTATACATAAGTTTCAAGCAATATGGGTGAGCTCCCCACCAAACTCCTGATACACACCTGAGAATATTCATATTTCTCTCACACTTAGAAACTATATAATTACAGTGTGGCAGGCCAGATAATTTTTTATCAAGAACAACTCCTAGGAATTTAGTTTCGTCTTTAATGGGAAGGGTGTAGTTATCAAATTTGACATGGAATGGAGGAGGAAGCAATTTTCTAGTGAATAAAACTACTACACTTTTTGTAACGGAAAGTTCTAACCCATTAGTATCAAGCCACATCTTCAATAAACCTAAAGAGTTTGTGATGGTCCTGCTGGCCTGCTCTATAGAAAGATTTGGTGTATATAACAATAAATCATCAGCATACTGCAAGGTCCTTACCAAACCATTTAGGGATGATTCTAAGTCAAAAGTATAAATATTGTACAACAAAGGGCTTAGTACTGATCCTTGAGGAAGTCCTCTCCACACAGTGCGAGAAATTTTATTGTTATCATCCACAAGAAGGTTAATTGATCTCTGAGACAACATATTTACTATGAAGTTAGTTAACATTGTTGGTATACCCAAAATATGCAGTTTTGTTTGAAGTATGGAGACTAAAACATTATCATAGGCAGCACTGATGTCTAGAAAAGCAGCTACTACTGATTCTTTTTGAGAAAAGGCTAATTGGATATCAGAAATTAGTATTGCTAGACTATCATATGTAGACTTACCTTTGCGAAAGCCAAATTGACTATTGGACAGTAATTTATTCTTTTCAACATAATATTCCAAACGATTTTTAATTAAATGTTCAGCAACTTTAGCAAATACAGAAGAAAGGGCTATTGGTCGATAAGAAGAGATATCTGTTGTTGGCTTACTGGGCTTTAAAATTGGAATAACTACTTGGGATCTCCATGAATCCGGAACTATGCCAGTTTGAATAACTGCATTAATTATGTGCAGATAGTAAGATAAAATGCTATCACTTGCATTAGCCAAGAAAGAATAGGGAACACCATCTTCCCCAGGTGCAGTATCTTTCATATTTTTTAAAACACCTTTTAATTCATCAAATTTAAATGGGCTATTAAAAGTATTGCAATTAGAGGGGTAGAATACAAAGGGAAGAGGTTGAAAAACATACTGTTCAGGGACTGAGGCGGGTGCTAGTTTATTCATATATTGCTGAGCGAGATTAAGGGGCAGCGGGGGACTAGAAGGCTTATTGTATGCATTTTTAAACCTCTTTATATTATTCCACACTATGGAGGGCTTAACATTAGGGTTAAGGGATGCACAGAACCGTTTCCACCCTTCAAATTTTTTCTTCCGTAATAATTTTTTTGTATCACGTGCAATCTGCATGTATAATTCAAAATTCTCATTAGTCATGAAGTGACGGTATTTTCTTTCTGCCTCTAAACGTTTCTTAATGACTTTAGAACAATCTCCATCCCACCAAGGAGGAGAGGGAATTTTACCGATTGCACTATTTTTCAGAGGGAATGTCGTATCAGCAACTTCAATCATTACCCGTGCTAAAGCAACTGAGCAACTGACTACATCATTTACATCATTTACATTGGGCAACTCAGACATTTTCTCTTCAACTCGGCTTATAAAGAGTTTCCAGTCCGGGTTACATAAGTTATATTTCAGCATTGGGCTACGTTTTGAAGATGGAGGGACAGATGAAGGAAATGAGACTACAATGGGATAATGATCACTACCAAATGAAGATTCTAAAGTATGCCAGGTGAAGGAAGATGCAAGTTCAGCAGAGCAAATGGATAAATCAACAGCACTGACCGATTCTGAGGGAGCTGTTTGGCGTGTAGGAGAACCAGTATTTAGTACACAGAGATTGAATTCATCTAATATCCGTAAGACGCGTTCTCCGTTATAATTGGATATTGAACTCCCCCAAAACTGGTGATTAGAGTTTAAGTCTCCTAAAATTAAAAAAGGTCTAGGAAGAGAGGAAATTATATTTTCTAATTGATCAAAAATGAATGATGATTGAGATGGAATATATACAGAAACAATGCATATGTTATTTACAATGGCAGCAATGATGGAAAGATCATCACTGTGAGATGGAAGATGAAGAGGTGTAAATGATGAAGAATTCCTGACGAGCAAAGCTACTCCACCACCAGCCCGCCCGTCAGGACGGTCCTCTCTGAGGCATGAGTAACCTGAAGCACTAAGAAAAGCCCCAGGTTTAAGCCATGTCTCCGAGAGGGCAACAATGAAAGGATTATATTTATTTAACAAATGAATTAAATCTTGTTTTTTATTAATTATACTTCGACAATTCCATTGAAGAATTTGGTCCATTATTAATAGTAAAAGCTAGATTTTCGAGTAAAGGGGCAACGTGGGACGATATAATAACATTAGGCTTGGAAAGGTGATTAATTAAAGACTGAATAGAGTCAGCTATATCTTCTTCTTTATCAGGCTCCTGCTGTCTAAGTGCACACCCATTAGAGGGGGAGGGGATAGAGAATTCCCTAATAACTGCCTGATGAGCAGCCACGTCATAACCTTTGACAGTCTTTTTAATAGCAGAGCGAGGTTTCATAAATATAGGCTTCCTATTACTATTATTTTGACTACTATTTTGACTATTATTTTGACTAATAACTGGTCTATTGCCTGGATGACTGCTTGCATTTGGAACTGAATGCTGAACTCTACGGGGTGAATCTGTTTGAGGAGTGTTTGTGGGTTGAAACTTAAGAACATCTGCAAATGAGATTGAGGCGGCCGGATGTAATTTAACAGCTTCACTATAGGATATGCAGTTATTAGCCATAGTGATTTTAATTTCCCTCTGTCTTTTGTGCTCTGGGCATGACTTATTTGTGGCGAAATGAAAGCCATTGCACAAACAGCAAATGGCCTCATCCTCCTCCACAGAACAAGCATGACCAAGATGCATCTGCCCACACTTGAAACATTTTGGTTTTGATCTGCAATTGGTCTTGGTATGACCAAACTTAGTACAAGAAAAACACTGTATAGTAGGGAAAATATACAATTCAACAGGAATTGCATTGTAGCAAGAAAAAATTCTTTTCGGTAAAATTTGACCGTCAAAGGTTAAGACAACTGTCTCAGAAGGTTGCCAGGAAACAGAGCCATTAACAACCACTCTGTGGTTTAGACGTCGCACTTTGAGAACCTTTCCACACCCAATGGGTACAGAAATATTTAGGACAATTTCCTCATCCGTCCATTGTTTTGGAATGCCTCGAACCAGACCCATACGAGTCACTGAAAAAGTTGGTATATATGCTGTATAATTCTCTTGCTCCAGACAAGAATCGGTGACAAACAAATTTGCATCTGTGTGGGATGAAAAAGCCATTGCTATTCTGGTCCTACCTATGCGCTTCACACTTCCATTTATAATATTCTTGAAGCCCTTTTTAACTAGAAATTTACCAAAGGAGACCGGGTGCAGAGACGAGTTAGGCTCTGTCTGTTTAAGTTGAACATGCACCGTAAAAGGCGCAACGTCTGAGGATGAAAATAAATTTCTGCCTACCTTTGTGTTGCTACTGTCGGATTCAGACTTACTTGTCGAGTTTGATTTGTTTAAAGTGTCGGAATTTAATTGATTTGAATGAGATTGGGTCTCTAGTGGTTTTTCTGGTTGTACAGTTTCGCAATCGCATGTATACTCCCCACCGCTATTCTTTCTCCTTTTTTTATTGCAATTTTTGCATCTTTTAAACATTTTTGGTCTTTTAAGATCACTCCTGCTGCATACAGAAGTGTCCGTGTCCATGTTGCTTGATTCAACCTCAATGTTCATCGCAACCTGGAGGCTACCGCCTCCAGGATCGGGGGGATCCTCCCCCATCAGATTATAAACAAAATAACTTACCTAATATGTTATATTTACACTATTTATATAGAAAAAAACAATAATTACAAAAAATGCTAACTAAATTATATACAAACTACCACTATCCTGATCTTAATCCTATTATAAATTAAATTAAAAGAAAGAGAAACACCAAAACAGAACCGCCACGTTTCACGTTTCCCGCGCTTTTCCGTTTGCTCATTTGCTGGTAGGTCCTTTGACAGATCGATTGTTACCAGTGAAAAAATGTTTAAAAATAAAATAGTATAGTGAAATTATTTATTGAAATATTGATTGTTTCACAATGATTTCAGCATTTAAAATTACACAAAGTGGTTTTAACTACATACTTATTAAGAAATGGGATTTTAGATCCTAGAATTTGTTTGCAAATAGAAGCGTAGGTATTCGTTATTTTACATATAGCAACATAAAGCGGGAAAGGCCTGTCGGGGACGGGGTTTAGTTTAAGCTAGTGTTACATGACACGTTTTTTAGGGCCCGATCGGTTGCCTCGCCCTGCGTAACCGTTGTAAAGAAATTTAGGGAGTTGAGTACAGGGCCTATACCACGAAAATCGAACGATTGTGGATTTGTATCTCCATCTCCTTCACACCTGCATATTGGAGTGACAAAGAAGTTTTCCCGTCAATGCCGATTTTCGATGTTCGTGGTTAGTAGGCGTGCTGTAAAAGTATATAGTATCCAGAGTTCTTTTATTCAATATCTATTATAGAAAAAACCAGACGTTGCCAGTCCAGTTAGCTAAAAATTCAAATTGGTTGGTCCTCGGGTTACATTCGCCCCAGATTTGAGAACGCGTATGTACTATCGCGTTCAAAATTGCATGGATATGGGCAATTTATGAATGAATTCATTCATAAATAGTCCATTTGTTGTCCATGCAATTTTGAACGCGTGTGTATAAGCGCCCTTACGAAATATAGCCCATATGGTCTGACAAGCCAGTTAGCGCAGTAACAGTAGGATAGAGAGTATCATACTGTCTTTTTCTTACGCTAGTATTACGACCCTGAAAAAAGGGATGAATATAGCTTTTCCGTCCTACTGTTACTGCGCTCGCTGGCTTGTCAGACTATATTACACTTATATATCTATAATAGTCTATATGCCTCAATTTTTATATGGCCAAGGGAGAAAAAGAGATTTATGATCATAGATATATGATAGTGTAATATGGGCCTTAGAAAAAATAATTATGAACACACACAATACAAGTTATATTTTTTTTCCACTGACAACACTGAAACTGTCTGCCGTCTGGGATTGTCACCGGTGGCCGGGGAAATTTCTGCGCGCTTGTGAGTGAAAAGGACGTGATATTCCGGTATGTAGTGACCAATAATAGAAGGGCCACGTCTCCCTAGGCCCGACTGCTACGGTGTACCATCTTTCACAACTCTCAGAATAGATTTGTGCGCCAGTAAAGTTGCAGCGAACATCGTGAACTTAAGATTCAGTTGAGGTAAACATTAGCATGTTTGTCTTATCGTCTTTGCTATTATTATCTAAACATGCATATAATTATGTTTCTTATCTTAATTATTGATACAGTTCTTGCTGATAATCTGGTTTTGTTTTGAATTTTCATATACTTACCTATAAACTATTGATTATTTACTGTCTATCATCATTCATTATAGTTAATTAACTACATTATTTTTAGAATCTACTTCGTTTTACCGATAAATGCAAATCTATGTTATGTGTTATGTATTAGCAAACATAACTGCTACTTTCAATAAATTACAAGTTAGGACTATCAGAATCATGAAAGTATTCTACAGAAATTTATCCTAAATAATTAGTGTACATGTTTCCAGTGACAACTTGTAAATATATTATTATTGGAGTATTATAAAGGTATTTGAAGCATATTTTAATTTTTCCCGCGGCGGAACAGAGGTATATGTAATTAGGGCGACAAGAGATGCCGGTGTTTGTGCACTAATATTCCGATTTATCCTAAACTGCTTGGCTGCATTTTATTAGGATTCCATAACATGGAGACAACTTTAAATTCCTTATTTCAAAACACTTGCAAACAATCTACTGCATCACATATCAAATGCAATGGTTCATTGAGCAAATCTCATACACATTTTATTTTTATTACAAGATAAATAATGTTTTTTTTATAAAAAGCAAGATACTTAACCATTTTAAGTTTATGTTGATGTCAAATCATGCTTTTACATAAAAATTATTTACAAAATACATGAATAAAGGAAACTTTTCCAAAAAATGGCATTCTGGCACAAGTAATTTTTCAAATTCATATCGGTCAGTTCCACCCCATTATCTTGGAAACTACTGAGCCTAAAAATTCGTGAAACACAGAATATACAGTTTGGCCAGGATTGCCCAATGATCTATTCTGATTTCTGCTTAGTTAAAGCTAACCATACTGTCGTCTTTTGCTTGTACAGTTGCCATGCATCAGTCGGATATGGACATCTTATCCATACCAAAATACTGGTATTTGGTTATCATATGAGGCAATAAAACAGTTGTTTCCTAAATACATGGTTGAGTATTTAACCAGAGTTTAAAATAATTAAAAACATTTGCTATTTCGGGGCTTATAAAAAATACCGGTTCCAAGACCTGAAGCCATACTGAAGCAGTCTTGCTTATAAATGGTCCGCAACAACAACTGAATTACTGGCGTTTCAGGCATCCAAAGGCTTCGGAAACGGCTAACCATTGCGCGGGCTTTGTACTTGTTTGCCACCATTTCAATGATTTAAATGAAATCGTAAAATTTTCTAATTTATTGACGATACGTTAAATACTTATAATTTTCTTTGGTGAAGAAATTATGACAAATGTCACGAGAGATAATAGTGTTTTCAAGAGGTAAAATTGATATTTTTATTCATATGACATATAGGTGGCAAACAAGCATGCAGCCCACACAATAGTAAGCGACTCCCATAGCCCATAGACGCCTGAACATTGTTGTGTTGAAATAGGGGCCTGATAACAAATGTACCACCAAATGCGCAAAATAACGCAAGTTTATGTCAAAATGACCCCGATGCGTAACGCAGGTAGCCGCATTCCGCAGGCCAACAGCGACGCCGGCGCCACGCTGTTTTTCTAAATGCCAACGATGCGTGCGTGAATTCTCAGGCCCTGCAACGACTGCAACCACTTGAGATGCCGAGGACCCAAGCCACGCTATAGAGATGCGTCGCTTCACCCACGCCATCGAGTAGTATAAAAAGTCGCCGGGTCACGGGACAAATTATCCATAAATCCGACCGCGATCGGACCTAGCTGAGTTTCTTGCTGGAATTTTCTCGGCTAGGTTAGGGGTAGCGAACCAGCAAAAAAACTCCCAGTAGCTAGATTTCTTACACACACCTCCGATTTGGTTGGACTCGGTCCAAAACCGATCTCTCTGGAGCGCAAACTCAGAAGGAGTATTCCACAGTAGTAAATATCGTGTGATGTCGCTGGCCGTTGTATCCATAGAACTCGATTCACACCAGGGTGACTCAAAGAGAGATATAAGCATAAGTAAAAACTTTGCGTGTAGGTACAATATACGACCATTACATGAACCTACTTAACATAACATGCCTTTGTGCAGAAACAAATCAATTGTCATTCAGTTTGTATTGTATACCCAGACCGCGGCCTCAGCTACATTTGTTCTTTTGTATAAGTATACGAAATATCTAATGTCGTGTAAAAAAGTGAAAACTTGGTTTAATGAAGTATGCATTTCAGTGTTTTGTTTGTATTTGTGCTGTTTCACTTGCCTATGGTAAGCATTTCTAATCGAAAATGCCACATTTATTTATTTATTCGTATGGCAAAATTAGATTGAATCGTTCGACAATTCACTATAAATAGGTACATGCTTTATAAAAGTACATCCAGTTGCTGAATCCATTGTGTTGTGTTATATTATTATCTAAGGTGAACAAGTCCTCTGGGTTGCCGTGGTATTTCTTGAGTGTGCACTCGCGGATAATATGGTCCATATCCTGCACCGCAGCTCCACAGTCACACGCGGGTGAATCTGCGGAAATGTATGGCCACGACAATGTCAATTACAAACCCATTTATTTCTTGGACAAAATAATGCCTGTGTGGTTACAGAAATTAGTTACTGACAAAGGAAAAATGTATGGCCACAGCTTAGCCTGTTTTAGCAAATAAACTGGTTTTTTTTTAATAAATAAATAATAAATAAATAAATAGGTCTCTCTTCGGCACATCACTTAGCTCAATCTTTAGTGGGCTGTAGCCTCCCGCATCCAGCGTTAACCTTGTAGAGGTCGTCACTCCAACTTTATCTCCTCTCCTTTTTCCTTTCTTAATGATAAATTATACTGATAAACGATAAATATCTTTATTTTTCAATGTAGGCACATTACAATGCACTTATTAACGTCAAAAAAAAGCTACTACCGGTTCTAACCCTACACCACAGCCCGAGAAGATTATTACCGGCAAGAAACTCGGCGGGAATTATTTTTTCAAAAAAAAATTACAAACGTAGTAAAAATATTTACAATATGTGGTTGTACAACCATATCAAAAGAAAATAGCGAAACAGAAAGACCACAAATAAAAAAGAATAAACAAAATAAAACAAAGTTTACGGTTTTATCCGATACACAAACATTGATATGATTTCTTTCGTGAAATGTGTCCTTCACTCTGTAAGCATTAAGCAATAGTACATTCATTCAATTCAATTTTTTGTTGGTTTTGTTACAGTTTCTGGTATGGGCCATGCATGTTTGTCTGAATAGTAGAATTGACATCAAAGATTTGAGCGGGAAAGGGCTATTGCAATGCTTCACCCGGTATCTTGTTATAGAAATGAATACATACTACGACTTTATATACTTTACGGAAACGACACTTCCTGGTAGCCAGCTTATTTATGTTTCTTTCCTGTTGGTATGATAAATAACTTTTTGGTTGCAGCACATAGACCAGCTAAAAATGTCAGTGAACAAGAAGTACATGGACTTGTACCTCAATGAGGTGTACAAGAAGTTTATCGCGATAAAGGATGACGACTACAAGAAGTCCCAGGATATCTTCAAGAAGGTCTTTGACCAGGTCAAACAGAAAATGGGCGAAAACTGCAACTACTTTAGCAAGTATAGCAAAGAGGTCGGTTGAATCGTTTAACCGTGTTTAATTCAACGTTTAAAGATTTTATTTTAAATATAGATAGTAAGCCCCTTCATAAAAAAGGTAGCAGAAGTTTTAGTTCAATTATGTGTTTTCCCTTTCTAACACAGGCAGATGTCAGACGGACAAATAATCATTTAAATAAACTGTCAAGACTGTGTTTGATGTGCGTTTATGTATAACGCCGTTAATGTTTTATGTTCGCTTGAATCGCAGAACGACAAGTTCCAAGAAAGAAAATAATATAATAATAATATAGGATAATTAATATGAATAATCATTTAAGGCAGCGCAATTTGCTAATTCATTTACCCGCAAAATATGGAGTTTTTTAACCCAAAAGGCCGGCGATGCGGCCACAGATGAGAGAGACGACTTGCTCCAACTCCGACCTTTCGCTCTCATGTCATGCGAAATCATATCTTATCCTACTTCTGTTCTGACTTCTAATGTATTTACGTCTTTTTACGAGCTTCTTTCGTTACAGGTCCTATACGGCGGGAGCGTTTCTGACGGCATAAAAGTGTCCAAACTGGACGAATTCGATATGGACATCGTGATCCGGCTGCCCATCAGCTACGAGCAGGGTGACACCGGCATCTCTCTCGAGACCGACATCCCGGGCTATGTGAGGATGAAGATCACCAACGCCTTCGACTTACTGGACAAGCAGCCTGATTGGGAGAAGTGTCATAAGGTCACTAGAGAGTGGAGGTACGTCCTTAGACGCTAACAGACATACATCTAGCTGTGTCTAGCCCATATCGTCAAACTAGGCTACGCGAAGATGAAGATCCTTCTTGGAGAGTTAGGACTAACAGGTCGCCTAGGAAGATTGTCATTAGGACTGACATCTGACGTGCGAGTATAAACATGAACAACATTGGTCGATTGTTTTTTCTTCTTTATACGCAAGAACGAAATTAGATTCGATGTTTATTCGATGTTTGTTCGATGTTTGTAGGCCCGCTGATCTTCGTCAGGAAATCCTTCCCGGCTACGATCTTTCCATCTTTTGACGCATGCCCTTAATCCTTTCATCGCGATGCCTGCTTCGTAGCGATGTACCATGCTACTAATCAAATATCCTAATCAATAAGTTCAATATATTAAAACCGGCAAAATTTTTACCATTATCTATCTATAAATACGGCAAGAAAAATCACGTTTGTTGTATGGAAGTTAGTTTGATTACTTATTTTTAAAGTGAATATGTAACTACATAAATATACTCTGAATATTTCGACCGCCCACCTGTTGCCTCAAATATTGATATTATTCTTTTTTTTAAGTGTTTGTTGTTATAGTGGCAACCGAAATACATCATCTGTGAAAATTTCAGCTGTCTGACTATAACGGTTCATGAGGTACAGACAGATGGACAGACAAACGGACGGACAGCGGAATCTTTTAAACAGGGCCCCGTTTTACCCTTTGCATACGAAAACCTTTAAACACACTTCAACTGTCACTAATTATAATCTCGTTCCAGAGACACCGACAAATACTTCCTCCAGAACAAGTTCCGCGCCTGGCTGCACGGCATCGTGCAACGCGCCATCAACGACATGAGGAACGAGGTCCGGGTCCACGGCGACCTGTACCTCCTCAGCTACAAGTCAGCAGGCCCCGCGTTCACACTCAACGTGAGGAACGGCCCTGACACCAAACCCTTTACGCTGGATGTCGATCTCGTGCCTGTTATACGGTTCTCTGTGCCAAGATGGCCTGAGGGATACAGGTAATTCTTGTAGTTTAACTTTTTACACACGATAGGTGAAACGGGTCGAAGGAGACCTGTACCTGTTTAGCTACAAGCCGTCTGCGTTCACACTAAACACGAGGAACGGGCCAGGCATTACACCTTTTACGCTGAATGTAATGTTATACGGCGGCCTGAAGGATGCAGGTTATTTGTGTAGTTGACAACTACATAAACTACATTTTAGGTTATAATATTGTCTTCTGTTTTTGCGTTTTTTTTATATTGAAATTGAACATTTTAGAACGGATTAATCGCGTTTATTAACACCATACTACCTACGTTTAGGGCCCTTTACAGCACTCGTTTTTACAGGGTTAAATAAAGTGCTTAATTTGAATGTACTGTACACACGCGTTCAAAATTGCACGGGCGATTTATGAATCAATTCATTCTATGAATGAATTTATGAACATGAATGTATGAATTTATGTGCAGTTTATGAACTGCCCATGCAATTTTGTACGCGATAGTAGGTACATGTATACAGGTATTTATTTGATAGCTCAATTACGGGTTAGCGGCTAACTCTGGGTGGTGCAAGTGGACCTAAGTCGTATTAACCAGGTTTCTTTCTCCAAACGTCTGGTAAATATGATAGTTAAGAGGCCATCAATACGATTTGTACGGAAAAGCAACAAAAGCTGATTTTTGACGTTGTACTACGAAGAAACGGTGAACTGTATGTGAAAGTTGCTAACTATGTTTGATAGCTCATTTCCTAGTATTAAAAATTTCAGCTTCTAATGTAAGTAAAACTCAGTGTTTTAACTTTTACTATACAATTACTGGCAGTTGTTTTCAGAAAAGCGCGCGGAGACAAAAGTTTGACTTCAATCTCTTTTAACACGATACATGAAAACACATGTTTTTTCGGGTTGATATAATATTGTAACATGGTTTTATTTAAACTTTCGGTCCCATATTTCCAATTATTTACACAGATACCCAACTACTTCGATTTTGAATATGCACATTTTTCGATAAAAATACACTGCAAACACAGGGATTCTCGCAGTAATTTTGACAAAATATTGGGATGATTTGTATACAACATTAAAGTTTATTCTTTTAAGCTCATGTTGAAGTCGAAAAATACATATTTTTTTGAATTTCCGTATTTTTTTTTTAAATATTCAAATGGTGTATAAATTCCGATGCGCGCGGGCTGAGTCCTCAGTACCGCGCGTGCGCTCGTAGAGGTAGGACCTGTGCTGTTCTCTGTGGACTGTACAATATGTTTGTTTTGTTGCGCTAGGAAGTGCTGGAAGCGTTTGGGAAAGTAAATAGACCGCGACCAACCACTGACGAAAGTATTTTACAGTTTTGATTATATTATAGACCTGTATGAAATAAAAAAATCTAATAATTTTATCGAATGTCATTGTACCGCAACCAACCCTTCTTGATACTTTAACCATCCTTCGTAACCCACGCCCACGAATTACCGGGCTGTCATATACTTTGATAATCTTTGATCCCCAATAAGTACCTCCTTCCAGCCCTTCCTACATTAGAGCCCGCGAATTATGGGGCGTGGGAACAAAGTGTTTCAATTTTTCAACTGACGAGTGAGTAGCAAGAGTTAAGAGGGACAGTATGGAGAAATGTTATTAGGGTGACGGTACCCATTATGAACACTTTAAGCTGACAGACACGAGTTATGGACACTTCATTCTTAATTCAAATATCATCATATGCTTGTCAATTGGTTGACACAAAATAAATGTATGAACCTTATTTCCTCATAATAAAAGTGATTGTTCGTTACTGGTTTCTTGACCATTACTGGTGCCACCACCCTAGTCAGGGATAACCATATTGCTATATGAGCAAAATCCGGAAATAAACCCGCCAAGTGCGTGTCGGACCACGCATAATTGAAGGTTGTGTACCGTTATACGATGAAAATATTGTGCAAGAATAAAGGCATAA
Organism: Lathronympha strigana; assembly: GCA_949128165.1. Taxonomy (NCBI): domain Eukaryota; kingdom Metazoa; phylum Arthropoda; class Insecta; order Lepidoptera; family Tortricidae; genus Lathronympha; species Lathronympha strigana. The sequence continues at coordinate 2,888,081 of OX421907.1, read as the reverse complement.
GTGCCTTCACATATCAAGGCACTTAACTGTATTTTTGTAATTATAGTTTTTGGCAAAAAAGGCTTAACCAAATTTGTTCAAAATAAAATAATTTTCCTAACTTCCTGAAGTTTTCACATTTTTAGGGTTCGGTACATCAAAGAGAAAAAACGGAACCCTTATAGGATTACTTTGTTGTCCGTCCACCCGTCTGTCTGTCCAGTCCAGACCGTTTATCTCGGGAACGAGTAAAGGTTGCAAGTTAAAATTAATACCACATACACAGGTCTGCAGTCTCTTGAAGCTGCAAAAAAACTAAACCTTTACATCAACGCAATCAAAAGATACGGTCATTCCCATACATTTGCAGTGGGAATCAAAATGTATAGGGTACTTCCCGTTAACATAGAATCACGAAATTTGACAACAAGCAAGAACTTCTAGCAAAAATACAGGAAAAAATCCGAAAACCGTATAACTGCCGCACACTGAGAGTTCCATGCCACTTTTGTGCGGAGCCCTCGGCGGGCAAGTCCGACTCGCACTTGGCCGGTTTTTTAGACCTCCCGATACTCGATTAACCAAATTTTTGTTCAAGAAGCCTTTAAGTTATTTCTAAGGACCTATCAGATGATGTGCCAGAAGTAGATATTTGACATAAAAAACTGGAACTCAAAAAAATATAGTGCTTTTAAAAATAAAGTTGATTAAAGTGAGTCAGAAGCATTTTTTACTTATTACCATTTGTTTCTAGCGAAATAACACATCTATCACCCACGCCGTACATTTTGTAAGTATTACCGTTTTACGTCTATAAGTTTTCTTCGGTTTTGCTTTTAACACATAGAAGACAAATATGTCGTCATGTTCACAAACAAGACTACCGTAAATTTCAAAAATCGACTTAGTTAAGTTTTATTTTTTACTTTCTACCCACTTCCGGAAGAAAAGTTTTTAGGACTTTTGCATATACTCGTATTATCTATAAATATCCCATTCGAACGTAATTTGAAAATATAAGGCTATTATAATTTAATGTCTGTGAAAACCGTATCTTTCCTGGGTTAGTTTTCAAGATTCGTCGATCGAGTTCTTACGCCCTTGACAGATAGCAACAAGCAATGCCAAGTTTGTTTCCTTTTATTCGAATAAACAGTACAATATTTGTATATTTCGGGTTTTTTTATGTACTTACTCTAACATCCGCATCCGCATCCCTATCCGTGAATGTGTGCCTTTTGATATCCGCATCCGCGGATGTCACAAATCCAGTATCCGTAACATCCCTGTCTAAAATATATCCAAATCACCATCACCCACCAAAATCAATCACCAATACCTATTAGTAAATAGGTATGCTTAGAAATGTACCACTAACAAATTCCTATTCCAAAATAACATCGGATACTATTTAGAGACATTTGACGTTCGAATAAAAATATTTTTAATCTTATGAAGTTATGATGATACAAATTAATTTTTTTAACACTACACCACGTACGCGAAGTAATAGTTGATGTTCGGACGCAAGTATCAATAATGTTTGGTCCGCGCGTCAAGCTAAAGGCCTTGCGAGTTGCGACGGTGCTACATACTATGAAATCTATGAATGAATGCTCGCTCCCGTTCGCACTAACCGCACCTGCTATGCTGTTCGAATAGGATGGCGATAATAAGTTTGTATTCCTGATTGTAGTGTGTGTCCGCACACAGATGCGTGTCGGCCGGCGCGCAACTGGCGGTAATAATATTGAAATGCGAGCGAGCGGATTTTGTTATAGGACTCTTAACCTTTTGGCCGCCGGACCCTGTTCGCCAAGACGCTCACTCACACGCCAGAGCAAATTTTAAGTAAACAACTAATAAAAAGTTTAGGGATTGCAAATAGTGATATCGATATTCATAATTAAAGGTGGAATTCTTCTCAATTTGCCTTTTTTTATTTCCAAACTTAGATTTCTCTCAAAATTTCTAAACTAAACAGATTTACTATACAAGAAAATGTTGAAAATAAAGGACTTTATCATGAAAAACAACAACTAAACATTATCGAATCATGAAGTAATATCACCGCACTAGTCTGTACGAGTAGTCTTCTATACATGTCAACGGCGCGCAGGGCACGTCTTTAGTTCCGACTGACAAATACTGTTTACGCGCGAGTTAAGTAATAATAGCGTCTGAGTCAACGGCATAAGCGCTTGTCGGTACGTAAACTTTATAAACCATAAGATTAGGGACGCGCATCGTGTCTCGATAAATTTACATACTTACCGGAGGGTTTTCGGAGAAAACTAACAGGTGGATTTAATAATATATATATATATATACAGTATGTATCAGAATGAAAGGCAAAACAAGAAACCCGTTAATGTTTAGATCATAAATATGAGCATGGTACTTACCTAATTCATCAAAAATACGACAGGTTTTACGTGAGGTATAAAAATATACATTTATTATTATTGTGTTGCACCTCCCCTGTATTATTTGTTTACAATCTTATAAATGACATTTCTTAAATTACCAACTGACAGACAGGCGTCAAACCTTGTTGAAGTTTGGATTTTTACCTAGTTACAAACAAATAGTTAACAAAGCGCTTGCGCGTTGCCTATGACTACAGCCATTATTAAAATAATTACCTAGGTTACTTATAAACAGAACTCAAAGCGCATGTGTATTGACATAACAACGTTAATGTTAATTAGTTGCCCCTAGCTACATATCAACAGTACGCAATACGCATGCACTGTCAAAAATCAAAAACGTAAACAAACCCTATAGGATGTTACAAAAACCATTAACCGACTGCAAAAATATGGTCTTCGAGTAATTCATTTAGTAATTTTATGCCATAAAACATGTATTTAGGCACGTGAAATGCACGTCATTACATTGTACTCGAGTTCCCCGTCAACCAGTTTTAAGGTTTGCTCTTCGTTGTGATACATACTGTATATATCGGTTATATATATATATATATATATATATATATCGAGTTAAAATGTAGACCTCCGCTGTCACTGCGGTCAATAATTTATTCGGCAAATAAACCGCAATGGACAATTTACTGAAGAAGCTGCCTAAACTTTATCCATTATTATGCCTTATTTTTTCTACATATACCTACTTACTACGAGTAGTTACCAACAATGACAATAATTGGCAATTAAATGTTTGAACGCTTAAATAAAACCAGATTCGTGAAAACATATTCATTTTAAAAACTTGCACATCAATTGAACTTTCCCATCCCTAGCTGTCTTTTATACATGCCAACGGCGACAGTGACACGGAAAAATGTAGAAATTATAAGCATATTTTTTAAATCCTTTATTATGAAACAATGGATTCATATACCTGCTTAAAAAGTAAATGTATGAAAAAACAAAGGGTCAACAAGTTGACACGAGTACAAAATAATTTTTAAATTCTATTATTTTACCATTTAGTAAGCGGTTGAAACTTTGTCTTGTATACAAGACGACGGCGTTAGTGTATCGTACTATCGTTGTCTTGTATAGGTGACAACGGCGGTCAAAGGGTTAAGTAAGGCAACAGTAAAGTAAGTTAAATTTATGTAGCCTACGCCAGCCCACGTCATAAAAACGAATCTATTGACACCTCCCTCACCAAAAGCGGCACAGTAGATTCCCCGACAAATCATTATATTCCTGTCTGACCGTCCCACACCCAGATTTGATTATAATTGGGTGTTTGTCCCAATATCATGCGTTGACGCATCACGATAGAAACCCCAGAGTGATATCGAATGAAACATCCGGATCGTTGGCTTGTGTTCGGGAATTCTGGCGTACAAGTGTTTGGATAACGACGCCCACTTGAGGGCTGGGTACCACACGATAACTTGTTAATGTCAAGTGTAAAATTCCTGTTTTTTAGGGACGAATATTTTTTACACTTGCAATTAGCACATAAATTACAAAGTAACATTTTCAGAGTTTGATGAAATAGTAGTTTAGGCAACAGTGATATAATAAAGGTTAGTAGACCTGGGATATAATAGACCCGAGAGTTTTAAGAACCAATTATGAGCTGTTGCATACGCTAGTTTTTCTACGAAAGCTAAAATAGCGAAAGAAGCAAAATCTCGAAAGGTTTCTCGAAAAGAAATTAAAAAAACAACAGTGCTCTGTACTGTATGAGAATCCATATAGGAGCATCGTTTAGCCGGGTTCTTATGGAATTCCATAGAAAACGTTATAATGTATCTATACTTTTTTTAATATAGCTGTAAGTTACCTAATTAATAGATACGAGTAGAAGTGCCGGAGTAGAAAAAAGTTTTTTACTGTTCATTTTCGGAATATCTTATGGTGCACTTCTAAACAAACTTTTTGCTAGGTCACCTTGAAACTATTTTGTAATGTTGACCATTAGCTATTTAACTTTGAGATCTGGGATATTTTATTTGATATATGACATATGTAGGTACGAGTATAGGTATGTAATAGTTTACAATCTACAAAGCAATTGGTCGTAATTTAATTATGAATAATCCTTCTTCCTAGCGCTTCCCAGCTTATGCCACGGCTCACGGAGCCCGGGGTCCGCTTTGGCAACTAATCCTAAGATTTGGCGTAGGCGCTAGTTTTACGAAACCGATTGCCATCTGACCTTCCAACCCAGAGGATAAACAACCTTGTTGGGATTAGTCCGGGTTTCTCACTATGTTTTCCTTTAAGAAAACTTTCCTTTCCGAAAAGTGATTGGTATCAAGTTGATATCAAATTACGAAAGTCTCATTGGTACTAGCCAGCTATATTTGAAGCTTATAACCTCTGTCATGGTCTCCAGACAAATGGATAGCAGCACGTGCCGCGACTGGCTGGTGGTGCCCAAGCCCAACAAGGGCCTGGGGGAGACGCAGCAGAACCGCTGCTGGCGCCTCTCCTTCCAGGACTTCGAGCGGGACATGATGAAGGGCTGCCAGCAGCTCAAGAGCACCATCCGACTGGTAACAGTTCCATCCCTGTAGCATCAGCACTGTCTGGTGGTGAAGTCCAGCAAGGGCTGGCGCCTCTCCTTCCAGGACTTCGAGCGGGACATGATGAAGGGCTGCCAGCAGCTCAAGAGCACCATCCGACTGGTAACAGTTCCATCCCTGTAGCATCGGCACTGTCTGGTGGTGAAGTCCAGCAAGGGCTGGCGCCTCTCCTTCCAGGACTTCGAGCGGGACATGATGAAGGGCTGCCAGCAGCTCAAGAGCACCATCCGACTGGTAACAGTTCCATCCCTGTAGCATCAGCACTGTCTGGTGGTGAAGTCCAGCAAGGGCTGGCGCCTCTCCTTCCAGGACTTCGAGCGGGACATGATGAAGGGCTGCCAGCAGCTCAAGAGCACCATCCGACTGGTAACAGTTCCATCCCTGTAGCATCAGCACTGTCTGGTGGTGAAGTCCAGCAAGGGCTGGCGCCTCTCCTTCCAGGACTTCGAGCGGGACATGATGAAGGGCTGCCAGCAGCTCAAGAGCACCATCCGACTGGTAACAGTTCCATCCCTGTAGTATCAGCACTGTCTGGTGGTGAAGTCCAGCAAGGGCTGGCGCCTCTCCTTCCAGGACTTCGAGCGAAACATGATGAAGGGCTGCCAGCAGCTCAAGAGCACCATCCGACTGGTAACAGTTCCATCCCTGTAGCATCAGCACTGTCTGGTGGTGAAGTCCAGCAAGGGCTGGCGCCTCTCCTTCCAGGACTTCGAGCGGGACATGATGAAGGGCTGCCAGCAGCTCAAGAGCACCATCCGACTGGTAACAGTTCCATCCCTGTAGCATCAGCACTGTCTGGTGGTGAAGTCCAGCAAGGGCTGGCGCCTCTCCTTCCAGGACTTCGAGCGGGACATGATGAAGGGCTGCCAGCAGCTCAAGAGCACCATCCGACTGGTAACAGTTCCATCCCTGTAGCATCAGCACTGTCTGGTGGTGAAGTCCAGCAAGGGCTGGCGCCTCTCCTTCCAGGACTTCGAGCGGGACATGATGAAGGGCTGCCAGCAGCTCAAGAGCACCATCCGACTGGTAACAGTTCCATCCCTGTAGCATCAGCACTGTCTGGTGGTGAAGTCCAGCAAGGGCTGGCGCCTCTCCTTCCAGGACTTCGAGCGGGACATGATGAAGGGCTGCCAGCAGCTCAAGAGCACCATCCGACTGGTAACAGTTCCATCCCTGTAGCATCAGCACTGTCTGGTGGTGAAGTCCAGCAAGGGCTGGCGCCTCTCCTTCCAGGACTTCGAGCGGGACATGATGAAGGGCTGCCAGCAGCTCAAGAGCACCATCCGACTGGTAACAGTTCCATCCCTGTAGCATCAGCACTGTCTGGTGGTGAAGTCCAGCAAGGGCTGGCGCCTCTCCTTCCAGGACTTCGAGCGGGACATGATGAAGGGCTGCCAGCAGCTCAAGAGCACCATCCGACTGGTAACAGTTCCATCCCTGTAGCATCAGCACTGTCTGGTGGTGAAGTCCAGCAAGGGCTGGCGCCTCTCCTTCCAGGACTTCGAGCGGGACATGATGAAGGGCTGCCAGCAGCTCAAGAGCACCATCCGACTGGTAACAGTTCCATCCCTGTAGCATCAGCACTGTCTGGTGGTGAAGTCCAGCAAGGGCTGGCGCCTCTCCTTCCAGGACTTCGAGCGGGACATGATGAAGGGCTGCCAGCAGCTCAAGAGCACCATCCCACTGGTAACAGTTCCATCCCTGATTTCGTCATCATCTTACCAGCTGAAATAGTTCCGATCCAACGGTCCGCAATATTGACTCATCGGTCAACCTTTTTGAAGGCATTCGCACACAAAAATTACTCTCGATGAACCATTTATAATATAAGATTCGCAGTCACCTAATGGATTGTATACCTAAATATGTAGGCTTTCAAATTGAATTTCTATGAACCTATTGAAATGGACCAATTTCTATAGAATCATAAGCAATATTGATTGCCTTGTATTGCTGAACAATAGGCTTTGCCCTATATCTGGCACACAAATAATTTAAGATACTTATAGCATCATAGCGTTTTCAACTAATAGAATGTGTACACGTGTTCCTACTTAGTCACGTGTACCCAGAACTTGTAGGGTATACTTAAATTATAATTTGTTACCGCTAAGGAAAGAGACAAACAACAATTGGCAGGATGCGATGAATAGAATACTAATTAAACACTTTGATCACGTAGACTTTCTGTATAACGTAAGTATTTTTCTGTTGCCGACTTGAATGTGGATTTGTTTTGTGGGTTGAAACTCGTAGGATGGCTGACTTAAGTTTCCTAAGTAGATTAGGTACAGTTATTTCCATTTTAGAGCATATTAGAGTTAGCTTTTATTAATTACTACAAATTAATTTTCAAACAATAAACCTATGGGCACGCCAAAAATTTATGACCCACTTCCAACCACTTTTTTCAAATCGTCGGTGCACCCGACTGGGCGTCCCACACGTTGGCCAAGGTTTAATATAACTTCACAGGTACTTAATACTTAGATACCAATACTTATTTACAGATAAAGAAGCTACGCGACTCACTCGGCCTCAAATACATAGCGAGCTACTACATCAAAACTCTCTTCCTCTGGAAAATCACCCAGGAGAACGACCGCAAATACTGGCAGAACAAGATCAGCTTCCTCTTCCAGACCATGCTGGAAGAACTCTACAACGCCGTAGAGAAGAAAGAGATCAAATACTACTGGAATGAAGAACTCAATCTCATTGAAGGGCTAAGACCATCCCTGCAAAAACTTTACGCTGAAAAGTTACTAGAAGTCATTAATTCTTTAAAAGCGGGCGCAATCGAGAAAGTCGTAGCTGCGTTGTTAAACGCTGAAGAGCTAGCGGAATACAAGGAATCAGAATTCTACGAACAGCATTTGGCTGTTCTGAATAATGCTACGTTGAAGCATCAGAACTCGGTGAAATATGTAAGTAGTACGAGTCAAGATTGTGACGTCACTGACGCGAAATCAAACGAATCGCTCAACATGAAGGTACTGATTTCTAAGCTGGATAAGTTGTCGGATAAGTTTGACAAAATGAGTGTGTGTTTGTCGGATAAGGTGGACGCGTTGTCGGATAAAGTTGACGCTTTAGCTGATAAGGTGGCGCTGCAGGAGATGAAGCTGGAGGGTTTGGGGAAAAAGAAGGTTGAGAATGACATGATTTTCAATCTTCTTGGCGCGGAACCTTTACCGGAGGCTTTTGCGGAATTGACTACGGGTTAACACAGTAAGTGTCAGCTATTTCCAAATAGTGTCACCTACGCAGGTTCCATTCATTTTATACCTACGGACAAGGATTTAAGTACATGTCCCTTACCCTAATTGAATCTACGTCGACGATATGTTTACTTACACTTTTGGATCACTTTGTATTAAAGTACAAATGCTTCATTAAACATATCTCTGACAAGACCTTTTGTCAAAATAACACAAAAATGGATGGTAATGAACCCTGGCCCTAATTTCCCCACGGCGACAGGTGTGATAATTGTCAACAACATTATTACTCATATTACAGGCGTGCTATGGGCTACGGGCGCCGCTTACTATTGTGCGGGCTGTTTGTTTGTTTGCCGTCAACATGTCATTTATAAATAAAAACATCATTATTACCATTAAAAACGAATACTTTAGTGAAGAGCTCTTGACACTTCTCACAATTCCGATACAGGATCTTTCTCTTGGCAAAAACTATCGAAAATTCTTTAAAACACTATTAGATCTCGTTACAATTGTCAAAAAGTCTTCACCAAGAAATTACCTATTATTGACGATACATAACGATTTTATTTAAATTATCGAATTGGTTCAAACAACCAGCCTGCGCGATGGTGAGCAGGGTATCCAGTTCTTTTACCCTATATCTATGATTATAATCATTAAATTATGTCATCGAATTTAAACTACCGTGACACATATTAATATTATAATAAAATAACGGATAACACTGACGTATTTTTAGTCACTATGCCATTATCAAGCGTCAACAACCGAGCGTGCTAAGATGTCGCGGCACGTCATCACAAGCATTTCCAATACTTCATATATAAAGAATGGTATATTTTATCAATTTCCTTGTAAATTCATTTGTCTGGTTTTGATACTTTGTTATAGAGGCTATAAATATGGAAATTTCTCTTGTGTCTAAAGGCGTTTTGACGGTTCGCCGAAATAAAAAACACCTCATGATCTCTCTTCCAGTATATAGGGTTTAGGCATTTTATAAGATGACGTACAGTAGAATCCGGTTATAACGACGTCGAAGGAACCGACGATATTACGTCGTACTAAGCATACTGTCAATTTTCAAGTTTTTTATCGATTTCAATAACCAAACATGCATTATAATTCATAATGGTTCAATGTAACTTACCGAAATAATCGAAATAAAGAATAGTTTGTTCTTTTAAGTGAAATAAATGGTTGAACCATATACCTATTTACTCGTACTTCTTGACTACAATGCAACTTAAGCCATTGTAAATTGCGGAGATTTTTTTACACAAGAAAAACCCTCGCGCGCTTAAGTTTGAACAAAGGTTCTATCTTTGTATGTTTTGTTTAGTTGCAATGAACGTCATCGTTGTAACCGAACAATTTCGTGTGAAATCCCGTCGTTAAAAGCGGTCCGTCGATATATGCAGTCGTACTATACGGATACACATTCATAGTGGCTTGTATGAAAACCAACCATCTGCCTATATCTACGTCACTAAAACCGGTTGATTGTTTTATGCGGAGTCGTACTAATCGGATTCTACTGTGCTCGTATTAATAAGTTTAACTATTCGTTTCACTATGGTCGTAGTGCAATATATTAGACATCACATTATAGTTTTTCAAGAGAATGTGTTTTCTGTAGTATATGAAGGCCGTCCTCATTTTTTACTGACAATGAAAAGCGATTTCCTCGATTTTTCGGTCTTTTGATCATGTGTAAAATGATAACGGTAATAATTATTAAAAAAATTAACATATGTGTTTGAAGTAGACTATCTGATAGTTCGTTTCATGTGGGTAAGGTATTTTTCTTTTCAGTGTTTTGTTAGAAAACACCGTGACAGAGTGGTTTTTCAGCTAAGACAGAAGGCCTAGTATAAAAATTGTACGACATTAACTCCTCGACCGCGTTAGCGTATCGGGAGTTCAAATTATGTTTGCCGTTTATTTAAATCATCCGGCAACTTTCATATCTTGACCCCTCGATACGCTAACGCGGTCGTAGGGAATGCAAAACCGATTATGATTTGTATGTAATAACCGGTTATAACCGTTACGCCCATACAAAAATAACCGGTTTTGCATTCGCTACGCGGTCGAGGAGTTAATGTCGTACAACTTTTATACTAGGCCTTCAGGCTGCCGATTGACCACTCTGTCACGGAATTTTGAGTAAAATAATGTAGGTGAGTTTACGGTCACTAACCAGGGAAATAACAAGTAGGTATACTGTACTGATAAGGTGATCCAAAATTTTGGGAATTTACAAAAAAAAAAACAAAAAAAAAATCGAAATCAGGCATGTTGTCGCTAAAAAAGAGAACGCCCATAAAGAATCACATTTTGGCAGGGTATTCGCGTAGAATGTCCTTACTATTTTTATGTCTTTATAATACAACGAAAATCCGTATTAAAAAATTTGAAAATATCTAATTAGTAATTCAATTTAAAATATTATCTGATCTATTTGTATTTAAATGTATAACCGATAATGTATTATCGATTATATTATTATAAAAAATCTAGATATAATCATGTGATACTTATAAGAATATATCCGCCTAGATGTAAATTAGTGAATAAGCTTTTCATTCCAGGAAATACACCCCTTCGCTTTCGTGTCCCGACATTTGAACAGGAGCAAACTATGAGTACCTAGCCACATTCCTATAGGTAGGTAGGTACTAGCGGGTACTAACGTCACACTGGATCGTGTGAGTGAGACAACTCTATGCGCTTGTATAGCGTTATCCCCCTTGCACACCGGCGTGTGGTGATAATTGTGTCCAGTGTGACATCCACCTAACTGACATAATTCAAAATATTGTAGAGGTAAAAAACATCCGGGTGGAATGAGGATTACCGCGAGTCGATTTTCCGCTAGGGGCGCTAGTGGAGCGTGGGTCCTGCGGGAACATTTCAAACGTCACTTTGACAGTTCTCTCATACTGACACAGGACCCACGCATGAGTGGCGCCGCCTGGTGAGCGACAATACGGTAGCTCCCATTGTATATTGATACTGGCTTAGGCCAGTTAACCAATAGCCACTGTAGAACTATGTCATAGTGACGCTATAAATCAGATGGTAAGAAATCTCTTACTCCTTGTATTTTTTTTAATAGTATAAGCAGCATAGTACAAGTTTGACGTGGGGAGACGCAAAACGCAAATACGCCAATTGAAGTGCATTTGATTGCATGTGCGTCAGTATTCTAAGAATAGACGATGTTCCTCGCTAGGTACTATTAGTTTTTATTGTGAACAGGAAAATAAGTATTTTCTATACGTAGTACAGATCTATTCACGAAAGCTGGGGCGGAAAATGTATGAAACTGTCATAAATTTCATAGACATTATACCGCGCTAGCTTTCGTGAATCGATATGTAGGTATTACTACGTTTAAATATAATTACGTTTTTATTGTGTATTTGTCATTACCGCAGTAAATAATTTTAGCTTATATTTAAATTGTATTACTTTTGTTAATCAATTGTTATATCGTTAAGGCGTGTGCACACTAGTGTTATTCCGGCATTTTTGAACACGATGGCTTTGTCATTAATCGCCGCATGCGCTGCGTACACGCCGCGATAAAAACGCCAGCGAAACACTAGTGTGCACACGCCCTTAGGTAGATATATTTTACATTTATAAATCATACCATTTGGTAATATTATATTTTAAACATGTAAGTAATTCGGATATTTGTTCAAAAATTAGTATGATGTAAAAAAATGGTGCAGCTTTTGATGCTATGGTCTTCGCATTAAACGCGAATCAGGGTGTAGGTGGAAGCGGGACATCGCTACATTTGGCGTGACACTATCTCGCTCTCTCACCGGAACGGCGAACGCCTCATCCGTATTAGTGCCTTTTAAATATATTGTATATATTTTTATAAATGATTGTGTCGGCGTTGAGTTCTCTCGTCAATAATAGCTAAGGTATTATTGTTTTGACATATTTTTATACGGAATAAACACTTTGATACTTCAAAATGTTTTATTTTAGAAATGAATAGTTCAGTAAGATCTTATCATATAGTATAATGAAGTTACAACAGACAGATACACCGCATCAAATCATCTGTCATCTTATGGAATCATGTCATTTTTCCACCAACAAAGAGACATGGTTTTGTTTACTTATTTACATTCTTTTCATTTGTCAAAAATAAATATAGCTTGCTCTGCTTGCTACTGAAGTTTCAGCTGCGTTACTGATCTATTCTAGCTCGCAGCTTCAGACTATATACTATATACTATAGACTGACTATACCTACTCCTTATTTTATACGTCCTCTTTTAACTTTTTTTTTATACTACGACGGTGACAAACAAGTACACGGCCCGCCTGATGGTAAGTGGTCACCGTAGCCAATGGACGCCTGCAACTCCAGGGGTGTACCATGCGCGTTGCCCACCCTATAAAATAAATTGAGGATTTGCTGTGTTGACAGCTAAAGGGGCAAGCTTTGCTCCGTCAATACAGTGAATCCTCTTGGAGCTCTGGCGACCTTACTCACCAACAGAAACACAACACTATGAGTAGGGTCTAGTGTTATTAAACTTAGATTACACCGCGTAATTTTGATGTAAGTAGATACGTTCTAATATTTTGGTGTGAATAAGATTTTTCACCAACTTTCTCAATTCGGTTGACTTTTTTACCTTTGCATACGTGTGGTGCTGCAAAAGAAGAAACTAATACATATATACTTACGTTACGTGTAACTCGTAAATTGTTACAACATTATGTATTTATTTATACTTATTTATGTTTATACTTCGTATACGAAAGGACAGCTTTACCAATCAACCTTTGCGATATTAAACCAAGAGATTGTCGACAAAGAACTGGGAGTTATGTTTTTGGTCAACCTCCAATCATCTTCAATAAAAAAAATCATTTTACATATCAGTTATATTCGTGAACTCTTTACTACTATTCCGATATCATATAAAAGAGATACATAATTGTATTTATATATACTATATATACAGCGCTTGTCATCAAAATCATGTGCAATCACGTTTAACGCTAAGCCACTATTAAACCAAATTGACAATTGTCGCATGACAATATTGACACAATCGGCTGTACATTTCTGGTCCCAATATTATTTGTCGTTACAGAAATTAACGGCGAATTGTCAGGTGACAATTGTCATGATGGTGAAATATACGACCTTAACTTATCTGCATATTTAGTGACATTTTAGTATAATATTAAACTAACTTGACAATAAAAAATACACAATCATTTTAGAATTATGCGGTTGGATTTGCTAACTTTATTGTCAAAATAAACATACATAATTTTATGTTCTTATTTTATTGTACCTACACATTCTGGGTATTATTAAATAACCCAAAAATCGATTTTAATGACCGCCCGTGTATAGGTAAGATATAAACTATTTATATATATGTATATATTATTTGATTCGGCCAACTCCCAATTGAACGAGTAAGTAGGCACCGTAAACATACTATACATACACGTAACATAATTTTGTGATCACAATAAAGATCGCCTTACAACAACAGGTTTAAGTCATTCTTGGCAAACCTTTTAGAGCGTGTTTTGTTTAATGACCCGTTTACATAAATCCGGTCTTTATAACAGTTCGGGATAAATGTCAGTCTCGTACGCTGAGCGGATCAATGTAAGCGTGACATTCTTATTTCAAATCAAATTTTAGAATATAGACCACTATTTACAGTACTTAGGTTGCCACTTGCCACATCATTTAATCCCCATCCCCGGTGGTTTCAAGTTAATACAGTTGCAGTATTAACGGTTAATGTTTATATTATAATGATCACTAATGATCATTGGTAGACCTTATTGCGTAGCTATAAGATCTAGAAACGTTAAATTTTGCCGTATCAACAATGATATGAGGCGAGCCGAACGAATAGTCACGCTTTTATCGCTTACCCACAGCGATAAGTTATAAAAACGCGATAATAATAAACCCAAGTGCTGTAATGGTACCATATTCAGTTAATTTCTGTAACTAATGCAAATAACAACGTCCACCTATGGGCATTCTTTCTCTCATGAATTTCACATTAATTTATTCTACAGTGTGCATTCAAGCTGTAAACAATTACAAATCTAATGACTTCAACTATATCATACAATTAGTAAATAATAATAGCGCGTTAAAAAAAACCTTAAATTTATCAAAACTTTGATTATAAAGAGAAAACGCCCTTGTTATACGAACTTGACAATTGACAAATTATTCTGACAATTCGCCATGTGCCTATAAATTTTCAAGTTACCATGACAAATAAAATCGCCGACAATCCAACTGGCTAACAATGTAAACTGTGTTTTAAGGTTACAATGAAATCTTTAGGATTAAGTTATTCATCTTAGGTTTTGTATATTACAATAACACGACCATTTCAGTAGTTAAAATAGATAGAGAAACAGCGACAAAACATCTGAGGTCTTTTGTTTACATTGACTCGGCGATTTTAATCTATAGTTTTGTCAACCCCAAAAAAACTGTCAGTTATTTGTCATGTTGGTATAACAGGGACGGCACTGGAAAAAATATCTTCAACTCTTTTTTACTTGCAATAACCGTCTTATGGTTGACACTGTTACACTACTATTATTTACTTTTTATATAAATAAACTCATTTGTGAGCCTAATTTTGCTAGATAACCTTTAAAAAAAAACTCTAAATAATAAATATTTTCACTACGTATACCGAATACTATTATAAAGCAAAATTAGTCCCTCATTAAATTTTCACCTTATTGTTAACATATGAGATAAGTATATTTATAATATATATAATGCGTAATGCTAATTAGAGGATCTAAATATTCTAACATAGTACATCGTTCGTCATATAGTTACCTTTAGATTTTGAGTGGGCGACAGGCCTGTCTTGAGAATAAATCAATGTTTTGGCACCAAATGAACAATCCTAATGGTGTATCGTCGCAACAATGTGGACTGACCATGTGTTATGAATTAAGGGTGTCTGTCTCTTTAAAAAAAATCCTAAGGGTTAATAAATAAAGTTTACAAAAAGTTGATAAAAAGAAGGGTTTCTCAATACCTTGGTTCTTCTTTTTTGCTTCACGGGTTATCAAGTGATACAGTTTTAAGCATCTTCCTAGCATTTTACCCGCTTATATCACGGCTCAGGGATGGGGTCCGCTTTAGCAACCAATCCCAAGATTTGGCGTAGGCGCTAGTTTTACGAAAGCGACTGCCATCAGACTTTCCTAATAATCTTTTAACGATTGGTAAATATCAAATTAATATAATTAATTTTGTACTCATGTACGAAGTGAAGTGTTCCGAAAAAGTCATTGGTACAATTTTTAAGGATTTTACATAATTATTGGATACGTCCATAGGATTGCCAATGATGCACAATTTAAAAAAAAAGTGATATGTCCTGCTGACGTGTCCAATAGTAACTATACACTGGCCGAATGTACACCGAATGAGGCAATATTCTCGATGGAATGAGGCAAGAAACTTATAAACAGACTGGAGGTTGCGTGCAGAGCAAAACTTTGAGGTAAGTCCACCTATGCTGTCTTTCTGCAGGGTGATCTTATCTACCGACTTTCAAGAGTACCCAAAAGAAAGGGACAGCATATACGTGAGGTTTAAGGTCATTTCCCGCTCCTCAAGTCTTTGTTCCCTGCGCATATTCCAGGTGAGTATAAGTTTCTCGAAATGAGGCAATATCAAATTAAAAATGGTAAGAAAATACTGCCACAGTCATGGATGAAATCTCGTCGTTTGATCATGATTTTTATAAAAAAAACTTAAGCCAATGTTTATATATAAGCTGTATCACATCTATCATCTTTAGGGATATAAAGCAAAAACCTGGTATCGCGCTGAGGATTCAATATATATAAAACAGTAAAACATATGTTTCCACTCCATTTAATCCGTCTAACGTTGTCAAAATCTTGATTAATAAATTTAAAAAAAACGGGCGCAGTCGATGCACGTCCAAAGAAATTTGTCATAGTGTCAAAGAAATTTAAACCGTTTGCTCCGCAATTACATTCCATATTTAAATGACAGCGCCGGCAGTTGCATGCACTGTTATTGAAATTCGGAATGTAACTACTGGGTAGAAGGTTCAAATTGCTTTTATTCTAGTATAGTTTGAATGTTCTGAGGTAAACAATATTGTTACTCTGACGCATGGCGGTAGCGGTTGCAAAAAATGATACAAAGGCCATGGTTTATTGAATAAAGGCTCGAACCGTAAAATTTACATCAGAAGATTCAAACTGTAAGACACACACTTTATTGCTGATGATTACAGAGCTACAGGGACCCGCGAAAGTGGTTTAGCCTCTGACGCAATAGTAATTTCTTACGGCGACAGAATGATGAAACTTCATTCGCGATATATCGCCTTTCATAAAAACTTAACAGATCTGTATTAGTTCATTTATATTATGTTCCTTTTTAACAAAAGCATATGTCAAACTGATAGATAAGGACAGTAAATTATTTAACGGAGATTTGATGAACGTTTATGAATAATGGATTTAGAGGCTGGAAGACGGATTGATGGAACAGATACATTTATGAATAATTGTACAATCGACAATACATCGTTTTTAAAGTCAAAATTATGCATTGAAACTGCCCTAAGAGATTAACTATTTAATTCAATTCAAAAAGAGTATAATGTCGATCCATATCAAAATTACTGCAATCAATGCAAAATGGTAAAATAATTTTCATCACACTTGCTCGTAATAGACGTCATTACACGCGAGCGATGCGGTCTGTACATCCTTAAACTTTTCCACGCCAAAGACGTATATATTGGCACCGCAGGTTCAACGCCAATGACCGATATATCGGTCACAGACCACACAGTAAAATAAACCTACACAGGTAAAGCATAAAGTTCAACTTCAGTTTTGACATTTCGATGACGTGGCGTCTGAGTGATAGCTTGTGCGTTTGATATGGCGTCGAAAAGGTTAATTACGACCCAGGGCTGTAAGTAGGCCCACTACTGTAGTCGCCTGAACTGGAAGACGTCAATTTCACGATACTTTTTATGCCTAAAGTAAAGCAAGTTTGATGAAAACATTGTATGTGCCACGAGGGGTACAAGAATTACGAACTCGTGTTAAAATAAAGCCCTCGCCTCCGCCTCGGGCTTGATTTCACACTCGTTCGTATTTTCATGTTTACCGCCCGATCATTATGTTACAAGAAAAAGGAGCTAAATTCAAAATGGAAGGAGAATCATAGCGCTTACTTTTTATAATTTTGTCGCATTTTCTGCGTGACTTTGATATGCGGCAGCGCCAGTTCTTTAAAACATTAAATATTTTAATATTCGACGTTAAAAACCAACAATTCGCAGTAAAAACATGTATTAAATCGAGTGCGAGAAACCTATAGCCCTCTTACGCACTACGCTCGATCCTAATACGAGAAAACAAGTGGAAAGTACGATTAAAAATCAATATTCTCTAACACAGTTCAATAAATGAAGTCTCCGAACGGAAAAACCAGTCTGAATTTGAAACTTTTTATACCCGATAGAGATGCAGACTGGTTTAAATAATATAATAGGGATGACGAATAGGTTAAAAAAATATCCTTCTAATATTAGTCCGTCAGTTAGATTGTCTAAAACGATAAGATACGTATTTTTTCCTTTTTCAATTTCACTAAAATTGACGAAGATTTAGAGCATCAGAGTTCATGGGTGGGGGCTTGTGACGTCACTACTAGGTAAGAATTGTACCTAATAGTGACTTTACGCGAAACTTGAACGCACTTTATTTTCGTATTTTTAGATTTGACGAACAAAAGAAAAAATACGTGTACAATATTTTTTAGAATAATCTAAGACGGACTAAATAGATTTCTTTAGTCGTCAAGCATATTATGTGAAAAGCCCACTCTAACGAAGACCTACATATGTCAATCATCATCATCATCCATTCGTATCCGTTCAGTAAGACGCTAAGCAACAGCGATAATGCCAATGCAGTGAGCATGCGTCTTATTAATAACAACACCAATTTTAATTTAATTTTTCATGTTTTTTTTTAAGAATTGTCATTGACGATCGAACTACCTATCAGTTTTATAATTTTCCTACAGAGTGACCTAAGTTTTTATATATAAAACATTAATTTAAGCCCATTTACACGGCCCAATTCCTAACAAGTTTTCGACGAGAAATCATACGGTTTTATCCAACGAGTAGTATAGTCTGACAAAACACTGTTGTCTTTAACAGTAGTAAAAAAAAAACTAGAATCACTCCGTCATCGTCGTGTGTGGTACAACAGTTGAACGAAAACATCAAGAGAATCTAAAACGTATCATAGAAAGACGCTTCTTCATTTGGAGAACGACCTAGTGAGATTGCGCCTTAACCTTTCACAGGGCCGTCATCGAAGTCTTGCCAACGTCAGCTTCGCCGATGTAATATGTACTGACAATACCGAAAAAAATCAAATGTTTTTTTCATGATTTAATGAAACTTTCGTTATTTTCCGATATTTCGAAATTTTCGTTTTTTTTAACAAATTAATAATGTCACTATCACTATTTCAATTGTTTCTTTCTCAATGACATCGATGTGGCCCTTTTGTAGGTGTAAGTCAGACCCAATATACATTGGTTTAGAGAAATTATCATAGATTTTTTCCGAAAGAATACGAATAAAACGAGGCGGATAGGAAAAAACCGGATTTTTTCCAGACTTTTTCAACGCTACCAATGACATAACTCCATGATGACATTGAGATGTCGGTTACAAAATGTTGTAACCTCATTGGCCAAATTGCCAAGTCACGTGGTTTCGTTTTACATTTTTTTAATACCTAAAAGTACAGAAGAAATGCCTCGGCAAGGGAGAAATGGCGGGAGACAGTAAAAAGGGCTGTTCAACGACCTATATGACCACGACTACTCTGCTCAAGAGTATACGACAAATGCTGCGTTTTACCAAATTTTTATTCCGAGAATAACGCTTGCTCTCAGATAGTAACGTCAAATTACTATGGGGTTTTGACATTAGTATCCAAGAGTAAGCGTTACTCTTGGTTAAAAAGTTTGGTCGAATCCAGCCTAAGAGGAAAAGTACAGAGTAAATGCCGTGTAAATGGACTAATCAAATCAAGATCGAGTGTTGTGCGTAATGTCCAGCGTAGACGCGGTAGGCATGGGAGGGTTAAGCGGTACCTAGGTCTAGGTCTAGGTCTGTAGACCTAGCGCGCGGCGCCGGACTTGCTGTGCTGGATGAGCCACTGCAGCGTGATGTCGATGTTGTCCTTTTCCTTGCAGGAGATGGAGTAGCAGCAGATCTCGCGGTCCTGAATCGCTGAGAGGTTCCTGGAATAAATGTCGACATTTTAATTCAAAAACTCCCGTGAGTATCAGACATATTATAGCTATTTATACAACAAGTGCGGAAAGTCAGTGATTTCCGACGAGTGTCATATTATTCACGAGCGAGCGAAGCGAGTGTATAAGCCGACACGAGTAGGAAATCATCTTTACGCACGTGTTTCATACAATTTTTACTATGCATTGTGCGAGTAAATAAAAAATCATATCATGACAAAACAATTTAATTGTTACATGACAGTAATTTAATTATTAAAATTAAAAATGATATTATTTTATAGTTTTCTTACATAGAAAATACTTTTTGTATCGGGCTGATAGCGGAGTCCGAAATTAAAAAAATTTTTAAAAGTTAATGCACTGCGGCCAAATCGATTTTGGCTTCATCGGCCAATCGTGCGGAAAAGTACACTTTTCTGCACGATTTGGCTTCGGCCAAATCGTGCGGAAAAATACAACTTTCCGCACGATTTGGCTTCATAGAAAGCGCACTTTTCGAGCACATGCATTGTAAAAATTCTTATAGCGGGTTAGTCACGTCAATAAAGTCGAAAATACCTCGACATGTTTCAGAACACACATGAATAAGGGACACGGACTGTTCCAAAACATGTCGAGCTATTTTCAACTTTATTGACGTGAGTAACCCGCTATAAGAATTTAAAATGTGGACATGTTTAACCGCCATAGTTGGCTGCGGTCGTCATCGGAGTCTTGCGGATAAGGACTTACGCGGAACTTCGTAAAGTTTAAATTCTCTTGGAAAATAGCGATCGAACGAACGCAAACTTTAAGTTAAAGCAGGAGGTTTGAAATCGTCAAAAAACGTTTTTATTTGCAATTGTTTATGTATTTTGACTGGCTGCCACAGAATACGTAATAGTACAGAAGCTTCGCTTTCCTACATTTGACGTTTAGCTTGTCAAGCATGCAAACGTCAAGATGATATTAACATTAGGGTTGTCACCATGCTGTCAGGTGCGTATGGTGGTACAACATTTGTATAATACATATAAATAAGAACAAACTATTATTTTAATTAAAAGAACACGTTTTTATTGATTATTTATTAATATTGGTATTAATCAGTCAAGTTTAGCATAACATGATTTGGCCGAATTTAATTTGTCCGAATTTTCGGACACTGTCCGAACCTAACCTAACCCACTTTTTAGTTTGCTAATATATTTTCGTCCAAAATAGTATTCGACGATTGTGCATTATAACAAATTATGTTTTTGCTACATTGAGAATCGGCAAAAATGTTTATGCCAAGTTTGTCATGACAAAAGCGTTTCGACGAAACAAATTATGCCAAGTAGAGGGCACCTACTACACAGTATTATTATTTTATTATTATTGTAGTTTTGGGCTAATAAAGATGCCGCGTCGACCAGTTGTGATCTATTGTGGCAGCCCTTTATAATTCATTACTGATTCCCGTTGAGTCCAGAAAGTTCCAGATTCTTTGGGCTGTAATGTTGTGTATCTCATGAGGTTGCAGTTCGTGCCTACCAAGGTGGATACTTCTTTTGTGCATTAGTGGTCCGCAGGAGCAGAGGATTTGCATCGCGGTTTCCTCTGTTTCCTGGCAGAACCTGCATGCTGCGTCTTGTTTACCCATTAGAAACATGTGCTTGTTCAACTTGCAATGCCCAGTCAGAATTCTGACCACCGCGGCTTTGTACCTCTTGAGCCCTAAGAGTTCTTTAGTGTTTTTGTTGTTGAATCCTATTATTAGAGCTTTCGAGTGTGTGTTTCCTTTTACGGATTTCCACTCCGATTGCCCTCATCTTTTCAAGATTGTTTACACGCCTACTTCCACACGTCGTTATCGCGGGTGCAAAAACGATTTGACAGTACAGGAAGATTATGAAAAACAAGCATTAACAGACTAGAAACTCATTTTGAGAAACATCTATGCCTACTCGTACGAGTAAAAAATTTATTAACATTAGGTATTTCTAATACCCAACCTCCATACTTGACTTGAGTATCAATACATACTTAAATAGATTAACTATGCAGTCGCAATGCAAACTCTTTATTCATTTTTCCTTTTTAAAGACCGTTTTTGGACTACTTGTAGAACTCAAAAACGTTAGTTATGTTGTTTTTGTAAAAATGCCTTCAATTATAGATCTTTTCTAGCGAAAACTCTCCAGCTCCACGTGTAGAGAGCTTCTTAGATGCTTAGTAGCTGTAGGCAGAATATGCCCGCTTCTACCAAATAGACATTCTGTTATATGTGCTCTTTATCTAGTTGGTTATTGTACCCGCGACAACGACGTATGCTACTTACATCCGCTCGATGAGTCCGTGCTCGTCGAGCGCGTGCGGCAGGTCCCGCTTGTTCCCGAGCACGAGCACCGGGATCCCGGTGAGCTGCTGCTTCTCGAGCAGGCTGTGCAGTTCGTTGCGGGACGCCTCGATCTTGTCGCTGTCGGCCGCGTCCACCATGTACCTGTGACACACCATGTTAGGACGTTTTTATTTTTTGTTGTAGACAAATCTTTTTTTTTCTATTCAGAATCACGAGTTCTCCTAGTATAGTAAGTATATTTTCAGCTGAGCCCTTACGGATTAGCGTACAACAAAGCAATTGTATTCAACAATGGCATTATCTGTCTATGAGGCGCCGGCGCCGAATATGCAAAAAAATTGAACTACACAACTGTTTTGCCATTATCAACTCTATTTCCTAAGAAAAAAGATTAAAGATACATTATTTCTTAAACACGTGCCATACCCAGGTAAATCAAGGGACCACCATGCTACATATGTTGTTTTCTCAATAAGTTCATATTGAATCTTATTATCATAGCCATAAAGTCGTAATCCAAGAAACGCTTAACGTGGCCGAAGCTTATTTGCAGTAGCACTTGCCGTTTGCTAACAATAAACAAAGGCGATTTGGTAGAGGCTCAGTTTAAAAGATAAATACTATAGGCGAAAAAGTGTCCCAACATTTGTTTTCCATTTCGCAACCATCATTTCATAGATTATGGCGGTAGCGCAGTGGAAGGTTTGAAAAATATATGGAAAATTTAGGACACTTTTTTTTCTCCTATTAGGATTGAAAGAGCTAGATTCTGAGTAGAATAGAGTTAAAAATTTCCAATTTAGAAAAAATATGTTTTTCTACAACAAAAAATAAAAATGCCCATTAAATCTCAAAATTTTCGACCGAGTAAATTTTCCATCTTCCTAGCGTTTTACTGGTTTATGCCACGGCTCAGGGACCGCTATGACAACTAATCCCAAGATTTGGCTTAGGCGCTAGTTTTATGAAAGCGACTGCCATCTGCGTGCGTAGCCAAGATGCCAATCGCTCACGCTTAATAACGTATCGTAGCTACCTCTCTCTATCACTCTTCCTTATTAGTGTGACAATGACAGTTGCGTTTCGTTAGCGATTGAGCATGAGCGATTGGCATCTTGGCTACACACACTGACCTTGCAACCAACAAGGCCTTATCGGGATTAGCCGAGTTTCCTCACGATATTTTCCTTCACCGAAAAGAGATTGGTAAAACGTACGTAAGTTCCGAAAAACTCATTGGTACGACCCGGGTTTGAACCCGCGACCTTTGGATTGAAAATCTCACGCTCTTACCGCTGGGCCACCAACGCCCCAGGAATGTGGCATTTTAATATCGAAATTATATGGCAGTAAGGTAACAGTTTTCAAAATAGTATCTAAATAGTGCCACCTACAACAATAATACATACAGCTTTGTGTTAATTAATCCTCATGGGATCATCCATTAATTACGTCACACCAATTTCATGATTTTTTGACCCCTCCCTCCCCCATTGTCACACTTCGTCACAATTAACTACACCCTCCCCCTTAGTGTGACGTCACATTTAGATATTTAGTTTAGGAAGGTAAAAATTACAACATCAGCATCACTTTATCCAAACAAATCCGAGTATGTAGAAAATTAGTTTTAGATGTAAAAAAATAACAAAAAATTATGTTGTGAGGACACAAAAATGGAACGATATGTCACATTTTGAGGACCCAATCCCCCCCCCCCATCTTGAGGTGTGATGTAATTAATGGACGACGCCCATGGTCATTTTTCTATTCTGTTTTTAGTTATGTTATGGAGGGACGCTCGGCCGGAATCGAGCGGGCTGTCCTGGTATGTTCAATCACCCCATTTCCCCCGTTGCTGGAGTTGCAGGTTATTCTCCCGGCGGCGCCTCCCCATTGCTTCCTTCTAGCGTCCCTGTTTTCTACATAACCACAGAACATCCCTAAGGTAGACATCCTTGAGCTCCTTCTCCTCTGGGTTTCCTTACCAAACTTTTTAGTTACGTAATAAATAATGTGACAAAATTTCTTACACTATAGCGTTGACGCCGCGGCAGTACCTCTCCCACATGGAACGGAACCTCGGCTGACCTCCAATGTCCCACACCTGTACATATAACATAAATATTAAATACTTATCCATAAAGGTACGTAATATAGCCTTGGGTCTTCTATTTCCTTGCGAGCCCACACAGAACGAACCGGCTATAACTATTAACATTTGTGGCAGGTTGTATGGTAGTATGAGCTATGATTAAATTTCAATGGTCTTCATCGATAATGACCATGCAGATTTATTTCTACTAATAACATTAACAATACAATTATTGTACAATTTCTTTTACATTTTGGTCAAGAAAGATTATATATACTTATATATAAAATTATTTATAGGCAGGGAGAAAAATCGAGATAAATGAACCAAAATTTTCATTACAGATCAAAAATACAACTTATAAAACATAACTTATAATCATAACTTATGAAACAACACATTTATACACTTCAAAGATCTATAGGTTACCTTAATCGTGACATTTCCTTTGGTGATTTTGCGCATGTTGAAGCCAACCGTGGGGATCATGTCTTCGCTGAACTGGCCCGACTGAAACAGACAATGTTGTCACTTGTAGTTAAGGTCACCTACAATAGTTCAACTGGGCTATTTTACAATTTTTTAACATGGTTACTCTTTATGTGATTTTTACTTTCGATTCTAATTGGGAAAAAAATTTACCCAAATTTTCCATAATTTTTTTGAACCTTCCATTCCGGTACCAACGTATAAAATATATTAAAAATGGTATCGGATATTGGAAATAAAAGTTAGGAACATTTTTTTCTCCTATTTGGATTTAAAGACACATACAAATACATAATAATGTAAAAAAAAGGAGGGTGTAAAATTTTGAACAAAATGGCCCAATTTTTTATATTATTATTATGTCTTTCCCATCACGGAACAACGGTGTTCCGGACCTTTGGGAGGCGTACGCGGAGCCGAAGCCAACACGCAGAGGCCCTTTCGACAATTTAATCTAAGGCAGGCAGTTATAAAACTGATATAGCCTGTATCCAGTGATCATCATGACAGTAATTATAGCCGAATTGTAGATGCGATGTGCTTGTCTAGTCCATTTATAAAAAGATTCACATTTTGTGCTGCGACCACGTCTTCTGGGAGTTTGTTCCAAGATTTCACTACTCGGTTGGTCATATTGTACTGAGACTACTGAGTAGATCAATTATAATGGCGTGACGTTATAATTACCGTCATTTTCTGTGGGATGCGAAAATTATGTAAATGAGAAAGAGAACTTATAAATAAAATGTTAGGGGACATCATGATCAAAATCACTGAACCACCGTTCCATGGAATGACATAAAAAGCACCTCATAGAGGTACAACTCACAGATGGTGCTTCATTCTTTAAAAATAATGCATCCCTTTACGATATCTCTGACGACCTCCTAGCCTAGTTGGTAGCCTGCCTAAGATGCAGGAGGTCCCGGGTTCGAATCCTGGTCAGGGCAATTATTTGTGTGGTTATCACGAATATTTATGGACGTTTTCTATGTATTTAAGTATTTATATGTATCTATCTATTATATATATCGTCGTCTAGTACCCACAACACAAGCCTTATTGAGCTTACCGTGGGACTAGGTCGATTTGTGTAAGATTGTCCGATAATATTTATTTATTTATATTTTATTTATATTTTTTATTTTATTTTATTTTACGATATAAAAATAAAATAAACCTTTAGTGCATTGTATGTAACAGTGATTACTTACTAAATTAAAGTTAAGAATGTATAATTTTTTTTTATTTTTTTTATTTTACAACTTGTCCTTCGACATAGGCCTCTTCCAAATCTTTGCATTCTGTCCTACCCTTTGCGGTTTGTCAGGATTTTTGGATTTGATTTAGTCAGGATATACGAAATCCTAAATCATATACAAAAAGTATGTACCTTCTCTTCAAGAGAGAGAGAGAGAGAATATATAGGTGTTTAACCTCAATTCACTAACCAGCTGGTTAAAGTACTCTTTAAAGCACTTCTTACTGAATGTAAAGGTCAAATGAAAATTCTAAAGATAAGCATGTCAATGAACTTGAAACGGATTGACAGATAGGCTTGTATTAACAGACCAATACGATACCAAGGTTAGGCATAAAAGGCTTTGAAATTTGAGCCTTATCTATGTGTACATAAGGTTGAATTTCACTTTTAATAAATAA
This sequence comes from Lathronympha strigana, assembly GCA_949128165.1. Taxonomy (NCBI): domain Eukaryota; kingdom Metazoa; phylum Arthropoda; class Insecta; order Lepidoptera; family Tortricidae; genus Lathronympha; species Lathronympha strigana. The sequence goes on along the minus strand of OX421907.1, from coordinate 2,861,900 downwards.
TTATGTGACTATGAAACCGGTCAAACATGATTATAAGTGAAAAAGGTTTTCAATATGTTTTGAATTATTCTCACCAGTTAGGGAGTAAATAAAATTATAAAATTATCAATCCACACATAAGTGGTATGAACATTAAAATTAAAATTAAAGAATGGCATTAAAAAACTGGCCAAGAGCGAGTCGGAGTTGCGTACGAAGGGTGACGTAATTTTTTTTAAACGGCAATATAAATTACGTTGGTTGTATGGGAGCACTTAAATATTTATTTTATTCTGATCAGAGACTGTCAACTTTATCTCTACACACAATTTTTGTTTTTAATAATATATTTAACAATTTATAATAATGTACTCTTGTCTACTGGTGACCATAGGGCTGGCTCATTTCTCGGCCAGAGTTTGGGCATTGCCATCCAGCGGGGGAATGTGGCCAGTGTTATGGGCACCCTCCCGCGGGGAAGCGACTTGGGAGATTTTGTAGGTTAGTTTTGTTGTAGTAAACCCCTTGTAGTAAATGTATTTATTAATGTTATTTTATTGATGTTATGTTTAGTTTTAATTTTAATATTGTAATATAATGTACTTGTTTTGCTTATATATCTTCAATAAAAGGTATTGTTTCCAAAGATTTTAAATGACATAACTTACATAAAATCAATGTGTACACTGAAACTTAATCAGACAGGTTAGATATTTTTGATATACCTCTGCTATGAGTCAGTGACAAATGTATCACTGTTACATTACAAAGTTGTATGGAATAGAGTCAGACCACATTGTCTCTTCCAAGCAAATTACCTATCAAATCTTAGTGTTATTTTAAATGTCAAACTTCAGCTGTGGGATCAGCTGGATATTCCTTATTGCAGAAGTATTTTGCGAAAATGGTTTTACAATTACAATTAAAATATCCAAGGCTCAGAAAAACGCCCGTCTAATGGAAAAATCTCAGAACATGTAAGTGTAACATTTATTTTCATTTTATTATTATTTTATTGACAATCTAATTCCATAATTGAATAAATATGGAATACAAATATGAAAAATACTGTAATATTAGGCATAAATACACCTAAGGTAAGATAACAGGGTCCTGACTTTTTCAGAACAGTGTACTATCATTATAAGAATCATGTTTAGGAGATCCACATCAAACAATCAAACATGGGCAGTGACCGTGGCCTGTGGATGGTATGGTCACATTTAACCCACTATTTCATGACATTGAATGTCTGTCAATAAGTGAGACAATAATAGTTTATACACTCTAGTTGGCTTAAGCAGTGTCCACAAGTAGGTACCTTATTTCATTTAAGCTCACAGAGAACTGGCATGATAGAAACAGGTTATTTTTATACCATATAATGAAAAAAAATAACACTTTCCAATAAGATAACTACTTGGATAGAATTTTTAGGAATTGAAGTCAATAATTCATTTTGTGACTGGTATGTAATTGAATGAAACAGATGGTAAAAAATATACATAAATTACGCCTTCATATGTTATCTACAACTTACGAAAATGAAAACTCCCCATATTCATTAAAAATTAAGAAAATCTCAAGGTACCACAGTCCACAACCATTTTCAAACCATTTTCTAATTGTTCTCGAGAACCTTTGTTTGCTCGTGAAGATCCTTACCTAATATATAAGTTTTTATAAACAAAGCGCATTATATAAAAGTAATACGCAAACCGAAACAACTTAGTCATAATTCACTAAATCGACGCACCAATTCTACAGTATTGCCGTCGGAAATATGATACCTCTAAAAATTAACCGTATCACCGCCCAACAGGCAATCTGTTAGTCGCATAATCCCCAACAATGACTGTGTTTAACACTTATTTATTGTTTTCCAATGATACTAACTGCAATGACGTTCACAAAAGTTGTTTTCCCGGAGTACTGCAAACCGACCAGCGTGAGCTCCATCTCCTCCTTCCAGAACAGGCTTTTAAACCAATCAAGGATACGATTAATCAAGGCTAACATTTTGAATTACAATTATCACAATACTTTAGCCTTAAAATGTAAAATTATAACGCCTCTCGCGAAAAACTGCTGTCGACAATCGACATCGACTGTCATCAGCTGCGTTTAGTTCGCGAAGTGGAAAGTTGTGTGGTACGACGTGTCACTTCACATACTAGGTTTTCGCATTGTAATAATACTAGTTATTTTTTAGATAATTTGGTATATTTAAATATAAATAGAAAATAGAAGATATATGGAATTTTAAAAAATATATTTATAATATTCTGTCTAGATTGAAATACATCATCATGCTTGCTTTAGATGAATCGAAACGTTGGAATGCTGCAATGTTGCCATGACATTAATTTAAATTTCCCTAGCGAGTACTAAAAATGCGAGTAAATTAATCCAATTTGAAATTTGTGACGTGACATACATTAACTACTAACTTTAAATTAATTTAACATGTTGGCATTGCTTTGTTTACCTACTTACAATACTTTATGCAACTCTAAAGATAAGTTTAGAATGTAGTTCTAAAATTGTGTGCCCTATACAGGGTGTCATGAGCCTATCCTGAATTTAACAACTTATTATGTACCATGACTATGCAATTTGAATAAATGAAATGAAAAAATATTAAAACAAGTACAGCCGCCATCAGATATATCGGAGCGTCCGAAGTGTTCACAAACATCTGAACACACCTCTATTGTCAAGGCGTTAGAGTGCTTGTTCAGATATTTTGAACGCCTCGGACGCTCCAATATATCTGATGGCGACGGTGACACAAACCTTTAACAAAATATGATGATTTAGATAAAGGTTTTTTTTTACACATTAGCTGTGTTTCATAATACCACTAGCGACCTGCCCCGGCTTCGCACGGGTTATTATTATACATATAAACCTTCCTCTTGAATCACACTATCTAATAAAAAAACCGCATTAAAATCCGTTGCGTTTTAAAGTTTTAAGCATACATATGGAATTTAGGGACAGAGAGAGCGACTTTGTTTTATACTATGTAGTGATTATAAATTGAAAGAGATGTCATATACCTATACCTACTACAGAAAAAGTGACCAAGGCCCCCAAGGTGAGTAGGGCTGGAATCGAACCAGCGACCTCTTGCTTTCGTGGCAGACGCCCTAACCACTGGGCTACCCGATCACGGCACGGCACGGCACGGGCCGTGATGGGGCCTTGGTCACTTTTTCTGTAGTATATGACATGTCTTTCAATTCATAATAAGAAGTGATTTATAAAATTCAACCCCTAAAGGATTAAAACGGAGGTTGAACGTTTGTATGAATTGTATGAGAATGGCGTACAATTTTAAGTTAGAGACTTGAAACTTTGTCTATAGTTTACTTAATAAAATACAAGAAAAGTAATTTCAGGGGTATTAATACCTTAAAGGGGATAAAATGGGTTGAAATTTTGTATAGAGCCTGTATGATTTTTTAAGTGAGAGCCATGAAAGTTGGTCCATTGACTGTTTATTGTGTAACAAGCAAACTAATTTCAGCGTTTACTGATATTCATCCTCAAAGGGGATAAAAAGGCGTTGATAGTTAGTATTAACGTAGAGTCAGAAAAAGTGATGCTAGAAAGTTGAAATTTGCACAACGGGCAATAAGAAACTGTTTTGGAAATTTTTACCCCTAAAGGGTCAAAAGCGTGGTTAAAAGTCTGTATAGGGATGGCGTAAAATGTTTATTTAGATTTATATTTATAAAAAAAGATATATAAAAAAGTAATATCTGGATTATCCGAAATGCATCCTCTAAAGGGGTTAAAAATTTAAAGATTATAAATTTACTAAAACGGGGCTTAATCGTGTATAAACTTTGAAAACAAACCTCCGACGTTTCAAGGGCGACATTGCCCCCGTGGTCCCGGAGAAAGACTGGCTGAGGTTGACATCAACATCTTCTAGCTGCGCGGGTTTTACGAACTACCCGCACTTGGTCTTGATTATCAACTTGAACATTTTGCGCACTAGGGATGTGACTCTGTCGACACACTACACTCACGATGTCCGATTTTTGAGCAGGTGATATTTGATTATAATGTGTGAAAATCGTGTAAGTTTAAATAAGAATTTAAAGATTGTATGGAGGCTGTATCATTTTTTAAATAAAATACTTGAAAGTTCGTTTATTGACTGCTTATTGTCTAACAAAAAAACTTATTTCAGCGTCTTTCAAGTAAGAGTCTTGAAAATTCATCTTTTGACTACATATTTTGTAACAAGAAAACGAATATCAGCGTTCTTTAATATACCTCCCAAAAGGGCTAGTAAGGGGTAGAAAGTAAGTATTAAAACCAAGTCAAAAATGTGTAATGTTTGTATGGGGATGGCGAAAAATTTTGTTAGCGGCTTGAAACTTTGTGACTTTTAAATTGTGTTCAGATTTCTTATTAGAAGACATACTCGTAAAAAGCGATTTCATGGCGTTACATACATTTAATGAAATGAAAGAAAACGAATTTCAGCGTTTATTAATATTCCTCCCCAAAGGGGCTAAAAAAGGGTATAACGAACACAATATAAAAAGCAAAAGGATTTATAGAGTTCCGTACCAAAATGGTAAAAAAGAACCCTAATGGTGCGACTCAGTCTGTCTATCTGTCACATCGTTAAATATCTCGAGAACTACTTAAGCTATCGATTTGAAATTTGGAATAGTTATAAACAAAGTTAACGCAGACACATTGAGAAAAGATGAATCATACATTTTAATTTATTTTCTATGAAAAATGCCTGATAAAAGAGGGGGGCAAAATATAAAGTTTAGTTACTGGGTAATGTGGGGTATCATTTGAAAGAGCTAGATCTGCACATTAAAAAAAAAGATTTATAAACGAAACTGTAAAAAAAAACCACCCTCCTTTATCTCCAAAGTTTATGAAGGAAAAATACGTTTTTTTTTATTACTCAACCTTAATATTATCACAGACATTACAGGAAAAATATAACATTGACTGATTTTTTTTTATAAAAAAAAAACTTTCCGGAACAAGAGTTGAAATTTAACCAACTTCGATTGTTTTTTTTTTTCTTTCAATTTATGTGATATCATGGTAAAAGTCCTGCCCTATAAATAAATTGGTTTACGTCATAAAAAATATCAAGGAAAAACAAACTCGCATACTATACTAAATCCATGCCGTACAAACGACAGACCCAATCTGTCGAACCAGGGGGCTGACGTCAAATTTCTACTTCTAGGTGTAGTTGCAACATAAAGCTTATACGGATCCCTCGGTGCGCGAGTCCGACTCGCACTTAGCCGGTTTTTTTTATAGTACTCTAAATAAGTTTTTTATTCGGTATTTAAATAATTGCAAACAAAATTGAATTTACGCGCACGAAGTCGTGGGCAGGTAGTTAATAGACTAAACAAAGTGGTTATTATTTGATAACAACGTCTATTTCGCAAGACACTTTTTGAAGTGAATGGTGCAATAAACATGTATGTAAGTAATAGCAAAAATTAATTTAGGGTTCCAACTAGCATATTAGAATAAGAACATATGATAGGATGGTAGTACATAATGATGATTTAGGAATAACAACAAAAAAATCACAGCAGTATTTAAAAAAATATTTTAAATGTCTCTTTCCAGCATTTAGGCACGAAAGCATATGACTATTATCGAAAAAAACCGGCCAAGTGCGAGTCGGGCTCGCGCACAAAGGGTTCCGTAGCAGCAAATATAATAAACTTATTATGTCAATTTATACACCTGGTGAATGGAGCCTAAACTTATAAGGTTCAGCCATCGTTTTCAGTGTAAGCACAATAACTTAACCAAAATTACAGTTAAATCAACCTATCTCAAAAACTATAAGAGATACTTTGATCAAACCAAAAATCGTTGAAAGAGTTAATTAGCATGCATCACCTCTATTTTTTTTAGAATTTTATACCCCGTAGTTATAAAAATAGAGGGGGGGGGACATACTTTTTACGACTTTGAGAGCTGATATCTCAAAAACCGTTCACTTTAAGAAAAATGTTTTTTAGAAAACTTTATATCATTTTAAAAGACCTTTCCATTGATACCCCACACGGGTATGTACATCGAAAAAAAAATTTTCATCCCTCAGTTACATGTATGGGGGGCCCCACCCCCAATTCTTTTTTTTACTATTTAGTGTCATAATTTTGTAGCGGTTCATACAACACATATTCCCATCAAATTTCATCACTGTAGTACTTATAGTTTCCGAGTAAATCGGCTGTGACAGACGGACAGACGGACAGACGGACAGACGGACAGACGGACATGACGAAACTATAAGGGTTCCGTTTTTGCCATTTTGGCTACGGAACCCTAAAAAAAAACAGCAATGGCGTGCGTGAGGTGATACTCGTATCTGTCTAAATTTGGTTTTATATTTGTCAAACTAGATAGAAGCCATTATTTAAAAGGACAAGAAGTCGTTCTTATTTGTGGTTGTAAATTAATAGTAAGTATTTATTTTATTATTTTTACTTATATTTCATACGTATTTATTATTTCAAAACTACATTAGTAGTGGGATAAAAATGTCTCTGACCGGGCCGGCCATCCTGCGTCAAACCAGATGCTGATGCTGCTTTTTTTTATTCCCAAAAAGACAAAAACATTGAAAAGTTTCGTTTTTGTATTCGAAACCGGGCAAAAGTCAATTCTAACTAAAAAATATTATCTTTCAGAACTTCTAATAGGAAACATAAATTATGTTGTCCGATTATGTCAATGTAAATCTACCCTCATGTTATTTTTAAAACGCTCATTATTTTATTCAAGTATAATTTTTAAGTTCTCATAATAAGTGAATTGTAAATTCTTAATGAGAATAAACGATCTTAAACCTAAATTAGCCTAATCCTAATTTAACATATAATTTCACCTATATCCAACACCATATGTCTTATCACAGGCCACGTTCACACGTCACAGTTTCAGGGACGTAACGTGGACCTGAAGAGCTGGGGCTAGAGGGGCGGCCGCGCGGGCGGCGAGGTCTCAGTCACGTGTAGACGAGCGTGGCCTGCCGCGGGCGCCGCACATTCCGTTCCCCGTGCCATATTTTGATACCGCCAGTCATGTGACTAAACCGGCCGGCATTCAATTCAATCAGTCTTGTACAAACATTCGGCCGGAGCGCTACGCAGTGCTACCTGTACTCATTTCGTACATGCATCGACGGAAAAACCTTACTCTACAACGGCGTGTGGTCATCAACAATGGATTGCGAGGACCTCACTTAAATAAATTTGTGAAGTGTGTGTTATAGAATTCAGGATTTTCGTGATTGTGCCCGTGTTGACATTGTGATTGTCTATTGCGAAGTAAATATGGAAACAAGACATTACTGGGAGGAGAACGGGCATGCCGTCAAATACGAAAGGTAATGTAATATTTAATTTGGAGACTTCCTTGAATTATTGATTCTTTAGGAGGAAAATGAGCGAAATTTTCTTACGAGAATTGAAAAGTCACAAGAACAAACACAATTTTCTTTTCACTTAGCAAGCAAGTACAGTTAGTGGGTAAAAGGGTCTTTTTGACTATTTTTAGGCACCAATTGGACTCCCCTTTACCTTGAATACACACCCTAGATGCCGGCAACAGATTCACCAGTTTTCACTTTTTTTCCTTTACTCCACGACCTACAAGAACAGGTAAGAACCAAGTATCTAATACATCCATAGTTATTTAGACATGATCACATAACCCAGGATTTATTCCTGTGGTACGTCAAGCGATTGGAAGGACAGCACAGGTGGATTCTGCAGTCAACTCAACTAGTCATACAGAAAATAATATGTAGGAACACACGCGTTCAAAAGTGCATGGGCAATTTATGAATGAATTCATTCATAAACTGCCCAATTGCAAATTGCAATTGCAATTTTGAACGCGATAGTATCTATATACCCATTCATTCCATAATGGGCACATGACAGGTATACCTACATTTGCAAACTCATTTCATGATGCTAAACTCAAAACTTCCATAATAAAATTATTGTCAATAGAACTAATATGAAGCGGCAGCGCAAAATCATACCTAGAGGTATGGAATCGTCGTCATAGACGTCACAGTACAAAGTTTTCAGGATCTGTCCCGTTTTAGCGGTAACATTAATTTGTGGGCATCGTTAACAAACCGACACATGAAAGTATTACAATTAAAGATAAATATTAATTAATAAATCATAGATATTGATTTATCAGAATTTCACTATAAAAAAAAAAATTGTTTATTTCGGACCATATGTATCCATATCTTTGTTAGTAACTTATCCTAAATTATGCTAAAAAGTTAGTGCTACATATGAAAGAGTAAAGTATGAAAAGAGAAGGAATAAAAAAAAAAGAAAAACAAGCAGACTTATAACTAAATACTGATTTTGGGGCTACTTGGCCCTGCCTATAACGACATTCACAAAATATTGTATAAACGGGCCGTCCAACCGTTCTGCACAACACCTTAGCATGCTGTTGCTGCTGCCCCGCACTCGTTTTAGCAGTGAACCTATCCTCTTACGCCTAATGGCAAAAAAGTCATCATAACTATAACTATGTTAATTAATTTAAAAACAGCTAAGTACTTAATAACAAATTTATTTATTATGAAGTAAGGAAGCGAGATGCACTAAGTAATTACATGTTTTGGAAGAATGGATTACCAAGTAAGTCTTCCGGAGAATCCGGAGTATCGCGTTTCTGTTTTCCGATAAGCGGGATCACGTGAATGAAATTGATCATGATGATGATATTTGAGAAAGTGCGTCAATTACTGTGTATCAAAGCAAAAGCAGTAATATTAAACTCCTTTACAAAACAAATGAAATTTGTATTCATATATCAAGAAAATTATAAGATGAAGCGAATCAGGAAATATTCACAAGTAATTTTAGATCGTCATTAAATAATACGGCCAACCATTTGGGACCTAGAGAATGTCATACTCGTACATCGACACAAAGATACACCGTTAGACTTACATCATCCCTCTTTTTACATGACTGCCCAAAATAAAAAAGAGCGTTATGTATTTAGGGTTCACGTATGTATTTACGTAGTGGATTAAAAATGAAAAAAGACGTTAACAAACTGCAAACTTTTAAAATATAAATAGAACTAATAGCATAGCAGGCTGAGAGCTTCAAGAATGTGAAGATTCGTGGAAGCTATAGTTTGAAGGCAGAATAAAAATTTAAGCCGGCTAAATTATCCCACAGTTTCATAAAGAAAGTCAACGCCAGTCGGTTCTAGGGTTTGCACCCGGAATTGGTTTGAATACCGGGATATGAAGCAGCAGGACTTAGCCACAACCACAACGAATCCTAGTAATGTTTTTGCCCATCTCAACTTGGTTTTCGTTCCACTACAATTAAAGTGAAATAGAAGGGAAGACGAACGGAGGGTTTGATTGAATCTGCGACCTCGGAATTAATAGTCTTACTGCTAGGCCACAAGTGTTTAAACAAATATATTAAAGAATGGGAAAGAGACCCAGAGGCCGTAGCCCTAAACGATGGGTAAACCAGGTGACGGAGTGCCTTGACATGCCGGTTAATGCAGCCCTGCAACAGGCAACCGACCGAGTTTCATGGAGAGGAATGCTTTCTAGACTACGTCGGCAGAGTCACGATCCTCAGCAGTGAGGGACCGATTGAGGAGGAAGCTTGTGGATGCTAACGCCGACTGCTTTGTGCGAGCTGTGTGCTTACCATGAGTTGTAAGTAGCCGGAGGCGTTATAGACTGAGCGTTTCTAAAGTATGTCCGTCTCGCTCCTACCTGAGTGGAAGACGGACATGCGTTACGCATTTGAATTGCAATACAGCGAGGAAACGTTTCCTCGCTGTATGGTACCATGCCGAGGTGGAAATATTTATTTCAAAATTTATTTTATTTTAGTTTTGTGTTTTTGTTGTTCCAAGTACAATATATTCATACATTCAAACTTTGTTTGTACTTATTACTAGCTCTCTCTAGCTCCTACACAAATCATTTGCCGTTGTGTGAAGACACGTGAGGCTTAAAAACGCACGAGTCTTCAAGCACTGCCTAACAATGTATTTGAAATTTATTTTTATCATTCACGAGCGCATTATCACTGCGTGACGCACGTATAGTTTTAAATACCAATACAAAGCCTATTAAACAAATGTTAGTTTTCTATACTTTGATATATTGATTTTAACCGCCTTGAAAAACTATAGTTTAGCCAGGATCTCTTCTATTTAATTCGTGCATAGTCAGAGATAATTGAGATAATTCCCTAAGAGAGAGACGATAGTTTTTTTTCGACTGAAACTGTCTGGTTCGCAGGACTGCGAAGTATATGGATGGGAATCATATAATATTTACAATATGAGAATTGTACTACAATCTGTGCTAACCTTCAATGGATGCACGTCACGAGCAGTGAGTTCAATGCTATTGATGCAAGTACATCTGGTGCAGTGTAGTACCTACTTATGAATCATGTGAATGTGACGCGAAGCAACACTATTCTCGCCAGTGAACGGCCTAATAAGAAAATATATAGCCATGCACCATCACATTGATGTGATAGATAATGGTCGAATTGTTACAGACATCAGGGCCTATACCACGAAAATCGAACGATTGCGGATTTAAAAATAGGTTTTCCCGTCAATGCCAATTTTCGATTTCGTGGTAAGCGTGCTAGATGTATATAGACACATCGACTGAATCGAATTGATTACCAGTACAGATATACTATACAATCGATAAGCATTACAAAATAGTGTACTAAACAATAAAGTATAATAACTTTAAAAAAATGTACGTAAAAACGTTCTGTAATAGATTAGAAACCCTCAAAGTTGAAGTACTGTTTATAAATACAGTTGCAGACATAACAGTACAGCTGCACATGTTGTTAACGATTACAAAATTACTGTGAAAATGTCAGCTTTAACCTCCGTGCAACACACGAGGCGCGACTCATCACTTTCATGTTTTATTATTCTGTAGGTATCCTGTAGACAGTGTAGACTATACCTAGAATCAGAAATATTATGTATACATGGGCTTAACTCAACTGACAGGTGTAAATTCTGAATAAATACATAAATTATTTATGGATTATTTCATATCTACTTGTGTAGTTAATAGGAAGTGCTCCATTGTTTACACAAATTTTAATTTATGATCAGAGTTCAGAGTAGAACGTAAAAAAACCTTAAAATATGAACAACGTAACAAATTGGTCACAGCTTATGCTATGCTATTGGTACCTACTATTGTTTTGCGTTTGAAAATTGCATGGGCAGGGCAGTTTATGAATGAATTCATTCATAAATTGCCCATGCACTTTTGAACGCGTGTGTACATTACATTATATTCTTTATTTCTTAAATAAAACAGCAGTATCTAACAGCGGTTATTAATGGACACTTGAACGACCTATAAAAACAACAGATATCCTTCAAATTATGTTTTGAGCGGCAATGATGTCCGATACGTAATACGTACCACTTTATTATTGGGTATCGGTAGTCAGCGGCGAAAGCGGGCGTGATCGAAAATAGTAAGTAACTACCTACTGCGCAGATTTCGCAAGGACACGTCCACATCTGCCTCCTTAAATTTTAAGAACTAGTTTATAAAACCACAGAAAGTTCAGACGCTTGGTTCCCCATTTTTTTATAATGCTCACAGATTCCCAATAACCGAAATTACACTATCGTGAGACATATCAATATTATCATAAAATTACAGATAACACTCATCACTGTTATTTGTTATAATAAGATTCCCAATATTACAGAATTTGGTAAATTACCTTGAATACTTCGGGTAAACATTTTATCCTGTCCATTTGTGTATGATAACACAACAGTTCTCTGGAAATTCAATTGACATTGGTCTTTCTAAAGAAAATATAATGGTGCATTATAATTTAATAGATGCATTAAGAAGTATAAGTTTTGTTACAGAAAATCATACCTACTAGCTAAACTAAAATGGAAATTTTAAATAAAAGACTGAAGAATGAAATAAAAGTGCGCATACTTATGTTTCGAAGTTCAAACATATACCTATTTTATTTAGTTTTATGCTCTGATTCCCCTTCCATAATATTATGAAGGTAGGTTGACAGTAAATAATTGAAACGAATAAAAATAACCGTCATTGAAGCCTTGGTGACAAAAATAATAATTTACCTCGTAGACGGTCCTCCATAGGCTAAGTATAGCCACAGTTAATGGCAATATCTTGTTTTGTCTGTGTGTAAAATTATCTATGCGTGCCATATGCTTCCTTATAAATGTATGTATCTATACCTAGGTAAATTCTATCAGCTGTACTTATTTTCGTCCCAGTATTTTAAATTCAGACAGGTTATTCAAATATGCACGTGTTTTCATTAACATTCATTAAATATCAACTGAAAGTCTGCGCGTAGAGTCAAACCACGTTATCTCGTCAAATTACTATAAAATTGTGACGTTTACGTTTACTCTCACAGTCTGTGCTATCAAAATCTATGCAAACTTAGTTTAATCGGAATCTTAGACGAGTTTTTCACGGGCTGTACAAAATGGAAATCCCCCAAACCCCAATTTTTCAAAGTCACTTTCGTTTATCAGATAATTTTCCGATCGTAAAATAGATCGCGAAGTGTGAACGGGCGTTAAGTTAACACGAGACCTGGCGCGGGGGGCGGCCTTGCACGCGCGCGGCCGCGCACGCCGCGCAAAACGTGACCGTACCCACACTGGCAACACACGCACACAGACATCGTATCGCTTCGGTACTCTGTCGCTATATTCGTGGCATTTTGTTTACTTTATTGGTTTTTGTTTTTAACACGTTTAGTCAATGATTTCTTGAAATAAATCGACCTGTAATATTGTCTCAGTGTGTCAATGAGGTTTCGCAACGTTATAAAAGTGACGTTGTTGATACTTGCATTCAATGAAGGTCAATGCTCTTTCTTTGAATTGTTATGGTTATGATTACTTAGGTATGATTTGGTCGTATAATGTATAATCTTGAATATTATATTGGTAACCAAGTAACTACATAATTACATATTATGATTTCAGCTTTAGCTTCAATAAAAAAATAGGTAGGTATTTTATATGATTGTGATCTACGAAACTAGTCAAATAGGAAAAATAAATATAAATATTATAAGCATGACGTGCTCATCAGCAAGTCATGCTTAGGTACATTTCTTTATTTAGTTGACTTTTTTGAACCCGATAATCACGATATCTCTTAGCAAATGAACGGTCGGACATTTTAAGTGTTATTTTATACGTCAAACTTCTATGAAATTGACGTTTTCATAAGACTTACAGTGTGTGCTATCAAAATCTATGAAAATTTTGCTCCGCAGGACTCCACCTTATAATTTTATCATATTTTAAACAAATTAAAAAATTCAAGTTGTGTTTCATGTTATTTAAAAAAAAGTATTCATGACAGTATGACTGTTTAATAAACCATTACGTTTCCATACTAAGGGGTACGCTGTCCCTGTGTAGCTTGCGTAACACGGAGCTCTACTCTACCTAAGTACGTAACGTACTTCCGTCTTCTTCACAGCATTCCGTAGTTATTTAATATTGAACCATATTATCGTGATCATAGATCACGTGATCGTGATTATTTAACATAGCAGCCTGTGACAATATCAGTCTCTATAAATATATATTAAATACACAACATGTAACAAAAATTCGGGTGATCCGTGAGCGTTATTTCAATGTGATATATAATAATATAGTATAATATACCTTAAAGAGATAGAAATGAATTATCTGGGTCGTTGTATCATTTATACACATTGGATATTTAAGATACGCGCATATATATTTACCTAAAGATCCAAAAATAAACCGCACGCTTAAATAATTAATTAATTAATTTATTTATTTAAACTTTATTGCACAAAATACAAAAACAAATGTACAAATGGCGGACTTAATGCCCAATGGCATTCTCTACCAGTCAACCATAGGGCCAAACAGAGACTTGAATAAAATGGTGCAAAGGGAGAATCAAGGTAATAATATCGAAATAATTGCAAAGCAAACTGAAGAACATTATATATATTATTATATATTATACACTACTGCTACTACTGCTAAAATAATATAATATACTACTATGTACATATTTCCAACATGCACACTATACGATAATGATGGACACTATGGAAACTCTTCTTTCAGCAGGTGCTTACGCAGCATCCGCTTAAACGCACTCTTACTTGAGGCTTGTCTTATATAAAGAGGAAGCGAATTCCAATGACGACTTGCCTGGATGGCGTAGGATTTATTTCTGTCCTTTTTTTTTAAATCCTGTGTTTTTGTCGTACATGCGTTCATCATCATGTAATATGTAGGTAATAAAGTAGAGGTTAGTATATATGTATATTATACTCGATAAAAATCGGAGTAGATACATCTTGGGAGTACAGAGTAGTCGGGGTTTTGACATTTAACCCTTAAAACAGGGTAATTTTCTGTACACAGCATTGGCAACACCATTTTGGTAAAATTTCATGACCGCTCCACACAATGGGCCATGATGGGCGATGATAAGGCACGCAGCTATGAGTAAGAGGGGTTACGCAATACTGCTATCTCGTTCTGCTATATAGCTACGTCCCGGTATATAGTTGCCGATTTCTAAGTCTGAACTTTTGACACATCGAAATACCCGTAGAACGTAAACGCGCAAGACACTTTGGAATTATAAACAAAATCCCATAAAGATATTACAGCTAGTCATGTACATAAACACAATATTTCACTTTTCATAAACATAATATGATGAATGTTAAATTTTTTCATACATTAGTTATTGAATATTTTACGATAACAATTTAGCATGCCAACAGTTACGGTCTACGTCGTTTTTTTTTTTAAATTTAGTGTTGTGACCATGTCTGCTGTTCCAATTCATACAACTGTCTGTTAATCGATAAAAATCGATCTTGTTATCAATAGGCAATACAGTAAAAAATCAAAACAAAACGATTAAAACGAAAATAAAACTAAGTACGATGTGGAAAAAATGTTATTTAGAATAAGACAAATTAAGTATGAAGATTTTTATCTTACATTTTAAGAATTCAACAGTATTGATTTCTGAACGAAACTAAGATGACTTTGGAAAAAATCGTATGACAAATGCGCAGTTTGTCGAAGTTTCTCGGTCTTATCAGATACAAATCCGTAGTAGTAAAATCGAATCAAACAATTCATCGCTAAAATCAATAATCGCTGAATTTGACAAACGATTTGTCTTAGCCTCATCACTAAGTACGTCAATACTCAAGTGTCAAAAGTTCAGACTTAGAAATCGGCAACTATAATGGCCCATTGTGTGGAGCAGCCATCATATCATTAAAGCCCCTCATTCACGGCAGTCCGCCGGCACCTCCGGCACGTAATAAAGTACCGTGAATGTCGTTGCCGGATGCGTGCCGTACGGCAACATCCTGCTAACTCCGCCCACCCACTTGCAGTCCGAATTGCAACAAGTTACAGTAACAAACAATTGAGAATTGCGGCAATTTATAAAATATTAATTATTCATTACTAAAAATTACATACGAGATGGCGGCGATTTTTTATAATTCGAGTACAATGTATGCACTACAACGCAGCGCTGCGCATCTTTCAACGAATAAGTGCGAATCGGACTGCCAGGCTGAGCCACTTGCACACCGTGTGTCCGCTACATCCAGCCATGCCGGAGTGCCGGCGGACTGCCGTGAATGAGGGGCTTAAGTTCGCCACACACATCCGGAATCAGAGACGGAATTCATAAATAAAGACCATAAAGAGCGACAAAAGCTTTGAAATATTCTAATACAAAAATAAAGCCTTTACACGTTTTCAACAATTCACTCCAATTTAGGTAGGTACGATAAAACGTAGGTATAGTGTAAAATTACAAATATTTAAAGGCTTCAATTGAAGTTTCTTTGAAGCATAAAATATAAGTTAAAGGCTTAATTTAAAGGTTTAATTAGTTAATTACTCATCTGTTTGGTTATGATTGCCCAATCATAATTGCGAATTGGGCAACGCATTCGGCGGCGGCGTTGGGCGCAACGTGACAGGCGCACGCGGCTCGCAACGCGTGGCGTGACGTAACGTCAGGCATACGATTTTCCCTAATACTGGAAATAACGTGTTACCTGGACATAGGGCGGTTATTTTAAGAGTTACCGGGAAAGGTCATCTCCATACAAACGTACTCGGCTGTTTTCTCCTTGGTTTTTGAAGCTAGCCATGATTTTTTCAAACCAGAATTAGAAATATTGTCAATATGTGTGTCAGAATGTTGGGCTTTTTTGATATTTTTGTATTTTTTTTTCATATTCCGTGGCCACTCTCTCTTTAGTCGGTCTCTCATTCCTGAGGATCGTGATCACAAGTTACTTCCTTGATCAGTTGTCTCCAACAGTCCCAATCCATCGTTGCCTTCACCGCTTGATGGAACTTCCTCGAGGATGTGGTTTCTCTGACTTGGTCCATGTACGAGTAGTCGGCGAGCGGCCGCGACCTCTCCTTCCTTCCATTTTGCCAACCACGACCAGTTTCTCGAGACTCCGTTCCCCTTCGCATTTCACGGCCAAAGTATGATAATAACCGATGTCGGCACATAGTGTACAGGCGGGTTTTGATTCTCAGTTGGGAAAGAATTTATACATTTGTGAGTTTAGCCGTCCATGGTATCCTGGAGCCGCCTCCAACACCACATTTCGAATGCGTCAATTCTTTGTCTTTCTCTTACCAATATCGTCCACGTCTCCACTCGATACGCGAAAGTAGGACAGAACAAGGCTCTGACCAGGCGAGCTTTCGTATGAGAGCTTATGCTACGGTTCTGTTATTCCGACACAGATAATAACAATAAAAATCGGTTTTGAATAAATCAAGGAGAGTCCATTAGGTACGTTTACTACATTTGAATGTAGAAATGATCCTGTCGCTCATTCCTGCACATAGTTAAATATAATCACAATGTATTACGCTAATAGGTATTACTACCCCTAAAATGCGATGGGTATAATAATGTAAGTACTTACCTAGTTTAATTTGTTCTAATGCTGCCTAAACTGGCTTTACAAACTACCAATAAGCGTACTTAGTCCTAGTACCTAATAATTTAAAAGTTGCAAAAGCAATACGAAATTCAAGTGCCCCCGATTACCTACAAGCTCATCTTACAAGCAGCTAATAGGGCGGCTATGACAACTTTAGCAATAATATGAATAGACTGAGAGCTAGACACGGAAAACGGTGTTGGCCTGTGCGCTATGGCCCTACACTGACGGATAGTGCGTCAAATATCCAAGTTGATATTCAAGACCAAAAGCGGATAGGATAGTTTAGAAAACTCGGGAGCTAGAGTCATGACAACATGAGTTCTTCCGCGATCACGTAGGCAATGTCGGCCTCGAAATGGCGGTGGAAATATTCAAGAATGCACGCGATTACGGCCCGTATTGATAATAACAGAGGTCACGTTAAGGCCGTCCCCTATCCCAATGACCTCGGCGATTTGAGCTTTCTTCCCCTACCGCTTCCTTTCCTCACCGGTTATACAATACCGGTTATACAAGCATAAGTCGTCACCTAGGAAGAGCTGCTTGTACTAGGATGCAACCCTATAAACTACTAGTGCCATCTTATACGACTGGCCCCCGTCGCCCGCGCAGGCATCTCGAGCCGGCGTTTTCGGAAAAATGCGTGTAATAGCTTTTTTCTCGAAAAGTACAAAACCTATCCAAAAATCAGTGGATGCGTTTAAAGTAAACATAAATATAAAATGCTTGTCTTAGTTTCTTGTACTTACGACGCATAATAAGGGAGTAGATACAGATTTAAGGTAGAAAAAAGGGTTTATGGTTATTTTTTTTCTCTTGATGTATTATGTTTTTCGACAAATTAGTGGAACCAAATGTAGACCAAATACCTAGCTACATTATATATTTTTTTCAAGCGTTGTGCTTGGAGCTGAACAAAGCCTATTCACTTTAAAAACAGTGAAATATGCCGGGTAGCCCCTTAAGTAGTTACTTTTATGTCTAATTTATTGAGAACACGAACAGTACACCGTGAACGTGGCGCTTGTATAATTGCCGAAATATTGGTAGCTCACAAAAACAAATATACATGGTAAATAGTCATCATTATAGTCATGATAAACATATGAGATAGCATGCAATACTTACGCGTAAGTAACGTTTTTAGACTAAACATCGAATTATGAAAGGGATCAATATCAAAAAGACGCTTATTATAGTAACTACGGACTCGTCTGAAAAAGGTAGTTAGGTACCTATCTTATCTGACAGTTTACCACGATGAAATCATGTGAAAATGTTAGCCTGTGAAAGTTAATGTTTCCTGTAACTTGTACTGTTATTGCTTCTGTTTCCCTAACATTCTTTGTACATTGCCAATAACACCAAAGGGTTCAAAGTGCAACTGCAAACCCCAGCTCGGCACGTCTAATAAATATGTATGTAACGGGAAGAAGGTTAAAAATTGTAATTTGAAAGTTGCAAATTGTATGACTTTTTCGGAACTTATGTAAGAAATATCATTTGATAGCACACTGGCTCCCTAAATCGGGGTGTAAGCTGAGAAAAACGCTGAAAGAAGACAAGAAAGTAGCAAAGCTTCCGCAGCTAGCTCTCAGTGTAAACAGCCACGAGACTGTCGAGCGAGACTGTCGCCTTCACGTGACCGGCGGCACGTGTTAGTGAACTCACGGTCTAAGAACGCGGGTTTCCGCTCGACTAACATGTCAACAATATTGAACCTTACCGTCTTTGTAATAAGGATGCGAATGTTAAGACTACACATTTGTCCCTGTTAGCATTTAAATGGCGCGTCAACTTTTAATAGCAGGTTTTTGAGCGTTTGTTGTATTATTTTGTAGATACCTAACTTGGTAAGGTGACACGTTTGAACCTTTGAACAGACAGACGAATGTCTTTCTCGTGTATGATATTATCATAATTAATATAGGTTAGGTATATGTTTAATTACTTTAATTCGGCGGAAGAATCAACATTAATTGTTTGAATTTTTTTTTAGTGATTTCTAATGATTGGTCTCAGTACTTAGTGGAAGTGAATAAAACCGGCCAAGTGCAATTCGGACTCTAGCACGAAGGGTTCTGTACCATTATTTTTAAAAACGGCCAAAGGATCCCGTTTTTTGTATGGGAGTCCCTGAAATATTTATTTTATTCTGCTTTTTAGTATTTGTTGTTATAGCGGCGATAGAAATACATAATCTGTGAAAATTTCACCTGTCTAACTATCACGGTTCTTGATATACAGCCTGGTGATAGACGGACGGCGGAACCTTAGCAATTAGGGTCCCGTTTTATCCTTTGGGTACGGAACCTTAAAAAAAGACCTTAGTGAGTCCCCAATTTATGGCGCTTTATATTTATACAGTGAACTTTAAACTTTAAATACAAAAACGTAGTTGGTTGTAATTTTAATCTCCGGAATGAAGAGATAGGCTTTAGTATATGGTATAAAAAGTATAAATAAGTGAAGTGTGTATTTGACTGGTTAACTAGATGAAATTATGATTTTAAGGGCGTAAAAAATGGAACACATTTTTAAAGGACTTTTCTTCGGCTTTATCACTTATCAGTCTATTTATAAATTTCTATGTCGAGGACTCAACGGTATAAATAAATTTGTTTTACAGGCTTCAATAAATTAAAAATTGTAAAGACTTCTATTAGGGGACAAAGTCGTGGGCGAGGGTAGAATGACGTTAAACGTTTCGCCTTGTCGAAGTCCGTAATTCGAATCGAACGGACTCCGGTCCAAACATAAAGAACCCAGTCCCAGTGTGCTTACCATGAGTTGTAAGAGTAAGACTTGTAAGTAACTAGGCGTTAGCGTCTGCGCGTTTCTAAAGTATGTCTGCCTCGGCCCTACCACTACTCTGGCAGGAGCGAGACGGACATATTTTAGAAACGCGCAGTCGCTAACGCCTACGTTTACGTACAACTCATGGTAAGCAAGTAGTTCACGTTACTCGCGCGCGGCACGTGTGGTGACGTCATGGCGGCCGGGCGACCTTTACAGTTTACTATTCAGCTTCTATTAATAAATAAGTTAATTATGGACAGTATTATGGGCTTTTATTTTGTCATATAATTTTTCGCGTCCGATTTGAATGAAATTTGGTAGGTAGGAAGAGTTCCTTGAGAGCATAGCAGTAGAATAAAATAAACTACATAGAATTGCTGGTGATCTAAAGTATCATGGCCTGATCAGAAAAAAACTAAAAAAAAAAGCGAAAAAAAAACATTTTTGTACGGAGGATTTGGTCTATTGGGACATTGAGACGACGTGCCGCATAAAAAATGTTTTTGGCGAAAAAAAAAACCTTTTTTGTTCGGAGGATTTGGTCTATTGGGACGACGTGCCCCATCCAAAAAATAACGCCGTTTTTCTTAATCACAATCAGGCCACGATTCTAATACACAACAAATCACCAGCATTTTTGTTACTCATATAATTTAAACTTTCGTGCGAAATACTGATATTAAATTGCAACGGTTAACACTCACGTATTTCACCGACGAGGTCTGCCCGACGCAGACGAAACATGTCACGCCTATTGTGATAAAAATACGTGAGTGACTGAGTGTTAAAACCGTTGCAATTTAATATTTTTGTTACTAATATTGTCTTCTGTTACCGCGATTGTTATTCATTGAAATTAAACACTTTAGAACGGATTAATCGCGTTTATTAACACCATGATCCTACGTTTCGAGCCCTTTACGGCACTCGTTTTCACAGGGTTAAGAGGTTACTCCTTATATTTTTCAAAGCCTTATAAATATTCACTTCATTTGTATTGTAAAATTAGCGTAGTTTTACATACATCTACAAAAATAAGAGTAGTCTGCAGTATGACATTCACTTGTTGTGTTGGACTGTTGCCACATGCGTTATATTTATAAACTGCTATGCTAATATTTATTTACTTTGTAGAACATGTTTTATAATTTTATACATTAGCAATGTTTTAGCATTTGCGTGCTTTGCCGTTGTCGCCATCTCGGACATAGTCGCAATAACGGATTTTTATCCTCACCTTTAAGTTGTACTATTATTTATTCTGTGCTTTAAGCAAAAAAGGCATACGTACCGTTTCCCCTCTGCCGACGTACAGTCACGAGCTTTAATTTGTGACCCATTTCGCAAACATTTCCTTTGTATTTCAATACAGTTTGACAGGAATGTCAACCTTAAGTGGGTCACAAATTAAAGCTCGTGACTGTACAAGCCCAAATGGGCATACGCGGGTCTGAGTTATTTTTTATAATTATAAACGGGCCAAGGGCTTTGCTCCGTGGGTCCTCAGCTGTCAACACAGCGAATCTTCTTGGAGCTCTGGCGATGGCTCACCAACAGAAACACAACACTATGAGCAGGGTCTAGTGTTATTTAACTGCGGTTTTCTGTAAGGTGGAGGTACTTCCCCAGATGGGCTCTGTTCCAGATTTGAGCGAGACGACATTCGTTGTGCTGTGCCCTACCACACTAAACGATATGCATCCGCTGTGGCCATACCTCTCTAAAAAACACAAAAATACACAAAACTCGTTATACACAAAAATAGATCAAAGTGTGCAAGATTTGTTAGTGTAGTTGTATTCTATGTGTCAGTGTCAGTGCGTTCGCAAGAACTGACAGAATAATTTGTACAGTAAGATATCACATGCCGTCTCCCTTCCAACGTGCTGGTGGAACTGGTGGAAGCCCGTTTAACAGAGCACGGACCTCTTAAGTGTGACGCTGAAAACCTTCGTCGCCCTACGATTACCAATCTCTTTGGTCCCGTGACTCTTCTTCTTCTTTTAAATAATGGCTTCTGTCCGAGAGTTGGACAATTTTGCCAGTGTCACGTATTATTATTATTTTAGTATATTGTATAAATAGAATAGTATATTGCCATTTGGGCGACGTTGTTCGGTAATTGACCTCGCTATATGTTAAGTTTATAGCTAAGTAAAAATATTCCAGAGACGCCATCTTGAGAAACAAACGACAATCGTCCCGTGACTCGACGACACAACACCTGACCGAGTCACTTTACGCGGGTGCACGTTTGCTTGCGTCGCGCGCGTCGGCGACACGTGGCTATACGAGTAGGTTGACCATGATACAATGTTGCCGGAACGTGACCTTATATTTATATACACACCTTCTTATAGTACTTATTATGATCTTTATATGGTAGGTTTAGATAATGTAGGGATTCAATTAAATAAATTGACAAAATAATCCAAATTAAAATTCAACAAATTAACGAGAAATAGGAATAACAAAACATATATAAGATATGTAATGTGTGCTTGGCTAATTCTTACGTAGAAAAACGATAATAATAAAACACGTACATAATAGACGAATGTAAGTAGAAAATAAATAAATTGAAAAAAAAAATTATAACTATCTTAACCTATGGGGCCTAACCTATATTTAATACTTACATATTTTCAAAAAATAGTATACTTTGTAAATGTTCCTTTTTTATTGTTTAGTATTATTAAATGATATTGTCCGTCTATGACAAGTTTCATAGATTTTGATAGCGCAGACAGAAAGTGTTAAGTAAACGTCATAATTTCATAGAAGTTTTAAGTTTAAAAAAAACTTTAAAGTGTGACAGTTCATTTGCTTGGAAGAAAACGTGGTTTGTTTTTTTTTTTGTCACGACACGCCTCTACTCGCCATTTTCGCCATAAAGCGGAAAGCCACTTTATCGGCTACGAAAGATCCTTAGCGGTGAATAAGAGAGAATAAAGCACAGTCATTCGGGACTTTTGTAACAATGGGAATGTAAACCGGTTTTGACTTGTTTAAAAAAATCGGTTACATACCGAATTTTCGTTCAAATACAAACCGGCTTCCCTAATGTCCCAGTGAATCGCAAAAAGTAACTATAAGTAACTATATATATTTCTGTCCAGGGTTGCTCCTGATTACGATTTTCTTTAAGATAGAAACGATCGATTAGGCGAATGACCCGTTTTAAATACTATTCAATATGCAATAAGTATGTCAAAAAACAACACTTTCAAACAATGATACATCGTTGTTGCGGCTTAACTGAGGCCCATATTACACTATACCTTTGTATGTATATGATGTATATGATCATAGATTATATGCCATCCTTTTTCTTCACACTGGAGAAAAAGGGAGGCATAAACCCGTTTGATCAAAGATATATGATAATGTAATATGGGCCTGAGTAATGCAAAATGCACGTTTGCTTGCGTCGCGCACGTCAGCAACACGAGGCTGTCTGTAGGTTGACCATGTTGCAATGCTTCCGAGAGTTCCGAGTTTCGTAACTTGACCTTAAGATATAGTCATAAGTAAGGTCATACGCCATATCTCATAAAATCGCTCATAGACAGGCAAGAGAACTAAAGAACCATCATTCAAAAATATATTTATTTTTACCCGTATTGTATGTAAATTCACAGGACCTACTGTTGTTGCTATTTCAAATAAGCAGGCGTTTATATATATAATAATATATTCCCGGCAACAGAGGAAAACGCGCGGATTCACGTGCGCGGTACGTTGCCAACTTTCTTTCAACAAAACATGGTGCAATCTTGTTCTTTATTTATAATACTTAGATAAAATTTCATATCTGATGACGTCGCGATCTCTGATTGCACAAAAATGCCCTGCTTGAATTCTTTTTCTTCCTAGCGGCTTACCACGGCTCGGAGAGCCTGGGGTCCACTTTGGCCACTAATGAACTAATCCCAAGATTAGGCGTAGGCTCTAGTTTTACCTAGGCACTAAACAAAACTAGAGCCTACGCCTAATCCAGTCACAGCCACTCCGGTACAATTTTGCGTTTTAATGCTTTGTATTAAGATGACAGCTTTCACAGTCACCTGAAAAGCTGAAACGGGAATAGTCTCTGATAAAAAGAGCGCGTGGTCCCCCTACATAACGTGAAATATCTTGTTGCACTGAGTTTCGTTTTCCATTTCCAGACAGGGCGTCTGAAGTCGGGACAGGAAAGATGAATATGTGTTATCGACAGGTAAAACTTTTATCGCAGCCATTGAGCTGAAACAGGAATATCAGGTATCTTATTAAAAGAACACGAGGTCCCGGGGTGCAGACCATGAAATATCGTGTTGCACTGAATTTTGTTTCCCCTTTCTAAGAGGGCGTCTGGAACAGGAACGATGAATAAATAATTTTAACGGACATGACATGACTACCTACCTATTTTAGCAGAATAAAAATGGCCAAGAGCCAATCGGACTATAGAATTGCGTTTCTTTGTATAGTTAGCCCCTACATTTTGAAATTGTAGGGAAAGCCTCCCTGTATTATTTAAAACCAGCGATTTTCCCTCTTTTATTTTACCTTTCTAGTGGGGAAAGTAATTTGATAAAAGTCATACAAGTTTACAAGTTTAGTTCAACATTTATTGTATTACGCTCGGCGGCAAAGTTTGTTCATTTCTCATACCTTGAGTTGAGACCCTTGGAAAGCTCAAGTTTTTTTTCCAGTTTTTAGATCATGGAATCTTTCACTCGGTCAAGTCTCAATAGCACGAGAGATAATAAAAAACAACTTTATCCCCTTGTATAATAAACAACTATTTAAAAAATGTTTCTGTGACGGAAATAACAGAAGTTTTGAGTTTTTTTAAGGTTGGTAGGTACAACGTTTAGGTACGATTGTTAACACAAAACCTCGTGATCGACAAATGGATAAAGTAAACTTTTTAATTTTAAATGGCCCTGATTTCAGCCTTCGTGTACGGACCCCTCAGAACTGATTTGCAATACATTTTGCCATCATTTACATAATCTTGGTCGACTTCATCAATATATTTTATAATATACAACTGTAATTTATCTATAATCTCTTTATCAACCAAACATCAACAATTTGACGGCTATAGGTACAATTATATGCCGTGCTATCCAATTCCTCCACGTGATAACGCTTATATGTACATCACTAAATAAATATAAACCGAAAGGTACATACATACGTATAATGTACATATTTACGTGTATGACGTGCGCCAATATGACATATGATGTATGGCGGCATATTTTTTCTTCGACTTACGCGCATCGTTTGTACATGTTTTAGGGATCCATTTCATACCAAATTGATAACGAAAACTTAAATAATAGCGTTACTTTTATTCACTAAGGGTCAAAGTTAAAGCCCCCGTTGTAACTACAATCTAAAATGAAATAAATACTATACATATATGTTTGTTTCAATGAGTACCTGTTGCAAGCGCCATGATCACGAAAAAGTAACCCCGAGTTCCCGTGTAATGTATTTATTTATTTATTTTTATTTTATATTACATACATGGAAAACCAACAGCATGAAAACATGACTAATAGCTAAATAAAAATACATAGCCAATTACAGGTTCTCACATACATATAGAAACAAGATATACCTAAAACAAATACAGGTTTTGCTCAATTACACGCATGCAAGTCCATTTGGGCTTAGGGCCATTGGGTACCTACCAGTCACTTATATATCACTTATATACTTTACGGAAAAGGAACAAAAGGGAAGATTTATATAAACTAAACTAAAGTAAACCGAACCCGAACCCGCACCTGCGCAAGAGGTGTCAGTCACCCATTATTTAAAGTTATGCCAAGTTGTAATTATAATGTTAGCATAAAATCGTTATACTGAAGCTCTCACCCTGGTAAAAATGTGAGATTGGGATTGATCCCTGCTAGAGTTCTTGTGTGTTTAATGGGCAATGGGCTAGCTAGTAACCTCACAGTATTATATTTGACAGCCCCCCCCCCCCTCCCTCGTAAAAAAATAAGAACTGAAATGGTTACGTTTAGTTTACGGGTATAAGCTGGAAGCGAAACACTATTTTTGAGCAAGTGTTCCGTACCATCGTTTGCTACGCGCTACGCCACGCCTGTAGCCGATGCCAGCGTTTTCCCACTTTGTAGAAGAAAGCGAGTACGAAGAAGCATCCGGCGGATTCCCAGCACTGCTGTGTTAATAAATGTCCTTCTTTTTAATTCAAGGACCATTCGTCGGTCGCTTGTAGATAAGGATGTTTCTAAAGAAATCTTTAGAACCAATCACAAGGCTCTTACCATGACGTCTTAAAGCTACTGTTACACATGCTCATTACTAGCATGCTTTTTGCTTATTAGGGGAGGGGTTGGGAGCGGGGTCTCTCCCACTTCCCCGCTTGCTAATAAGCATGCTATTAATGAGCATGTGTATCAGTACCTTAATTAACGCAATGAGGATTATCGCGAGTCGATTTTCCGCTAGGGGCGCTAGTGAAAAGTTGGTCCTGCGGGAACATTTCAAACGTCACTAACAATTCTGTCACACTAACACAGGACCCACGCATGAGTGGCGCCGCCTGGTGAGCGACAATACGGTAGCTCCCATTCAGTTTAGGTTCTTAGCTATGCTCAGTTGTATGGCAGCGACTCAGTTTGACGTCATGGTAAGGCCCCTGCGGAACATCGTCGTATCCAAGCCACAACTGTCACTTCACCGATTTTTTTTTCAAAAGCACGTTGTGTATGAGAACATGACTATCGAAACATTTATTCATCGCTGTGCTGATGAATATATTCAAAAGATGTCGCACGTAGGTTCTGAATCCGTAACCAAATATATACCAGGTATCGAAAATTCGAAATATGGATTTTTATCAAGACTTGAATGATTTCTTACACTTACATAATTAACTACACTACTACTACTAATTACTACTAATTTTCACTATTACTAATTTTCTTACACTTAGATAATTTGACCAATTTATATTCCGTCTGGTTTATGTGTGTATCTGACTGATTTAGGCGTATTAGTATAAGCACATATTACACTATCATACCTACTCGTATATCCATGATCATAGATATACATATTTGCGTCCCTTTATCTCTCACGTGGAGAAAAAGGGAAGCATATAGACTATATATGATCATAAATATAATATCCTAACCTTTATTTGCCATTTTATATAAAAATGTACACATTACTCTTTTTTGCGAAATATTTGTATGTGATTTTTATTAAGAATTAGGACTCCCATCGATCCTAGTAGAAGAAAATTGTCCCAAGTTTTACTAAGGCCCAGTTGCTAACTGTGTGGATTATCTGTTGATAGTCGCATTTCTCTACAAAGTGGGAAATCCTGGGATGTAGAGATCTGGGATGTCCGTCTATGCTATTGCTAACTTTCATTGAATTTGATAGCACATACTGTGTAAGTGTTAAGTAAATGTCATAATTTCATAGTAGTTTAACGTTTAAAATAATACTTTAAAGTATGACAGTTGATTTGCTTGGAAGAGAGTGGTTTGACTCTAGCCTAGCAGCACGTAGTGAACTACGGTATGGAAATTAGGTATTAGACAACTAGTACTCTTACACAACGCTATCACATATTGCCACCAAAATCAAATTAACGCACGTTAAACTTATAATCCTTCTTTGTCAGAACTAAGGATTATTTATACTCTGCCTAGAACTCAATGTGTCAATTTCTATTGAAAGCGTTACGTGATTTCCGAGTTATCTAGTGACGCTTTTTTAGGGTTCCGTACCTCAAAAGGAAAAAACGTAACCCTTATAGGATCACCTTGTTGTCCGTCGGTCGTGTAAACGCGTAGAGGTAGCGACTTAAAATTATTACCACATACGCAGGTCTGACCTCGGTCATAATTGCCGCGTACCGAGAGTTCCGTGCCACTCCCTGTTGACATAGAATCACGAAATTTGGCTAAAAGCAAGGGCGTGTAAGCAAGGGCAACTACATACACAGTAAGAGTTCTGTGCCACCAGTTGTCTAGACCCTTTATAAAGCTTGCATGGGTGAGAAGTGAACATCCCTTGAGCGGAACACTCGGTGGGCGAGTCCGACTCACACTTGGCCGGTTTATTTATAAAATTGAAATTAAACACTTTAGAACGGATTAATGGCGTTTATTAACACCATGATCCTACGTTTCGAGCCCTTTACAGCACTCGTTTTCACAGGGTTAAGATGATGACTGAAACGTAGGATCATGGTGTTAATAAACACGATTAATCCGTTCTAAAGTGTTTAATTTCAATGAATAACAATCGCGGTAACAGAAGACAATATTATTTATAAAAATTGAAACATCGGCCCGTCTCGGTCGTGAGTGACCCTTCTTTTTCCGTCGGGGTTTTACGGAATACACTTCAATTTGCGTAATATTGTTCCATAATATTAATTTATTTCTGTATTGTTCCAGTTATAACGCTACGGAGGAGTTTCGAAACGAGCACCTGGGCTTCGCGGCGCCGTCAGAGGACGAGGACTACCAAGCCGGCTTTCTGAAGAAGGGGAAGGTCGCCAGGGCAAGTTTATATTGCCCGCTTTTCTGTCTACTTCTAGAACTGCTTATTTCATGGTCCTTTGTGCCGGATCTTTACAGTCAAGCCTTCAGCGCAGCGCGACCTTTTCGCGAGTTCAGCTCTGGCACCAAATTTAAAGTTTTCATGGGATCAGCGTCTCGTCTGTCGTAAAGGACCATGAAATGGAATAGTCTCTTATCAGAGTGGGGACAACGAGTGAGATGGACTACCAAGTGCGAGCGAGATGCACTGACAGATACCTAATTGACGTAGACCATACGTAGACGCTAGCAAGCGTTCTACAATAAATTTCAACTCGTGATAAACTCACATTTGGCATCTGTTTACCTTTTAAAGTTTGCATTGCAAAATTGCATTATACTGAAAAGACACAAAACTAAGTCTTCAGTCTATGTGATTACCATTAGTTCTACCTACGTAACCGTATTCGATAGCGACTACGTGATTCGAGTATACTAGTCCGAATCGCAATACTGGCCAATGACATACAAACCCGATTGCAGTGTCTAAATCTTCCACTGAACGCAATAAATTCCCGATTTTATCTATTGATATTTAGACCTCATATTACGATGATTAGGTCTATTTTTCTACTCGGTATAGTAGGAGTTACGTCGTTTAGGTGTATGGTTATGTAAAGCATCCACTATAAGTTGTAACACATGTATAAAATCCGTTGAATCATAGACCTTGTGCGTTGGTATTTAGGTCTATTATTCTAATAGTTGTAGTAGGAGTTGTGTCGTTTAGTTGTGTTGTTGTGTAAAGTGATCGCACAACGCACGTGGCCGGCCACGCTCCGGCCTGCTGCCAATTATGCACTATCTCGTATTTCTGACTTTCTGTACCTGGAGGTGAATTCGACTTGTTTTGATGGCGGTACGTGACATGACTGGATGGACAGATTTAGGGTATGAGTGGTATGACTTTCATTTGTAACTGATTAAATTTAAATTACCTATATTTATATTTTCACAGGGCATTACCTATGACAAAATGACGAATAACACTCGCGTGTTTTTAGCCTTCAGACACGACATGTGTCTTAGGACTTAGGTCCTTATTTTCAAGCAACCATGCTGCGTAACGCACTGTAAAATTAAAAAATATAAAATTCTAAAAAAAATTGGTAAATAGGGCTTTTATTCAACGTTAAACGGCGAACTAACTAAACATCCAGGAAATCAAATTAAGTAATATCCAGCAGTGTTCTTGAAATATATTGTAAAATAATTATTTTCTAATAATACGAAATGAATTGTACCTTCGGGTTAAATGTAGGTATTCATAATATTAAGATTTGTTCAAAAATAAATTTTAATGAAGTATTTTGAGTTGAATTAACTGTACAGTCGACGCCAAAGATATATTTACACTTCAGCACCTTAATACCTTCTAATAAAATGCACAAGTGTAAATATATTTTCGATGTCGAATGTACTATGACTTATAGAAAACACCTAAATGCGTAAAGTCCTCCTTTTCTACTTTTGAAATAAACTATATCAAATGTTTTTTGGAAAGTGGGCGCTATTGTACAGTGGGCGTTAATCACACGTCAGAATCGAATTTAAACATATAACATTAACGGTATATAGAAACTTAGGTATACGTTGGATGTCCTATTCTACTTTTGCCCAACTGCCGAAAAAAAGGAGGGTTATTTTAAATTAAGTACTACGTCACATTTCTCTTCAAGAAACAAATTACTTGAAAAATTCATAGCATCTCGTACCTACACAGACATTTCTAAATCTGGTATCTTGTTTGATAATTTTGATCAAAAATATAAATATGTATAGATAGAGAGAGATTAGTAAACGTCATAAATTCATAGAAGTTTAAACAAATAACGTAGTATGACTCTATGATATGAATTGGAGTTACATAAAAAATATTTCAAACAAGAATGGTACCACGTAAAATACGAAAAGCAAATAAAAAAAAATTTAAAAAAAAAAAAAATCGGAATAGTTCGGGCGCGGAATATTTCTGCCAAGGCTGCATGTCTAATGCCGCACGTGCGGCACGCGGCACGTGTCGCTCCCACCAAGGCTTGCAAAAGTCCCTTATATAACGCATGTACGTATTACGGGGGCGACCGGACGCGACTCTATTCATAAAGGCGTTTTTCTGTTCAAACTAGGAGGGATCAAAATGGCATTTTCCTGCTGGGAGGGATCAAAGTGGCACTTTTATGTTCAAGGACACATTTTTACATTTTCGAGCATTGAAGTGGTGTTGGTATGATGCTGTTTTCGGTTTTGTTTATTTCCTTTTAGTTGGTGTGAAAAGCAAGCAGTATCAAGTATCGATATCAAAATTATTTTCGCCTTGGGCGTTAACGCTTGAATCTCTCATTACGCTCAGGATTGGAATCCATCGCTTCATTCGGAATTCAATGTACGCCCTCGCCCGAAATATATCATTTTGATCCCCTGTAACACAATCTACTATTGATACCTCACGTAATACAGTTCCATATGGAACTGTATTACGTGAACGATCGTTACACGAACGCCGAATTAGAACACTACCATAGGTATCCAAGGTTTGTTTCGTAACATTTATGACATGAACGCGAAGTGGCGAACCACGCGGCTTCGCGTCAAACGCGTAGTGTTCAAAACGTATTAGCTTATTATATGAGAGATAATACCCAAAAGTTAACGGTTATAAAAGTATATTTTCTGATTTAACCCTTATTCACATTAAAGGGTTCTCCTTTTGATGACAATAATTAATAGACTAACTTAACGCCGGGTTAGAAACTAACCCTGGTTGGCGCAAGCGACGCTTAATAGTGAAGCTTCACGATATTTGATGATTGTTCTTAATGTCGCGATTCTTCCTTTAACGGTTTTCTATTAGCGCTCTTACAGAAAACAAGACTATACATTAAGGAGAAAAACAAAAAAAAAACATCGAGGAAATGCCGCTAGCATCCTAGGTACAATGCCTCGAGGACCTACTTTAGATTTAAGGTAGGTAGAGGTAGGTAGTTAGGTAAGTTACACTTACTGTATATATTTCGTTTAAAAAGAAGCGAAAATGTTGAAGAGTTACTTGGTTAAAAGCATAAACACCTTATTATTTAGTCAGGTTGGGTTGTTTGAAATAGACACAAAACTTGTTTGGTTGGACATTATAGAAAATATAGACATAGAGTGCTTCCAGCTTACAGTCGTGAATATATTAGCTTTAACGTTTTGTTCACTTATAAATAAGTCTTTGTAGTCTCATGCCATCCAGATCACTTGTGTGTGCTTAAAACAGACATTCATTGTTTCCTTTGCCCACAGCAAGACCCGATGTCCCACCGGATCATCGAAAAGCGGCGGCGGGATCGCATGAACAACTGCCTCGCAGATCTCTCGCGGCTCATCCCTCCAGAGTACCTCAAGAAGGGCCGCGGCCGCGTCGAGAAGACTGAGATCATCGAGATGGCCATCAGACATCTCAAGTTCCTCCAGGAGCGAGCCAATGGTTTGTACCATGGCCTTCCATGGGCGCCGACGTCGGTAATGTATTTACTGTGTCGGCGGAGTTGTTAGCCGCACGGGTTGCCAGGGTTGACGAGGTAATGTGGATGTGAAGGAGGGTCTCCGGGTTATTCAGGAGGGTTGTTTCAATTGAGATAAATATTGACTGAGATGAAAGGGCGCATGCAGAGCGCGATGAATTAAAATTGAATTCAACTAAGCATAAACTGGTGTCTTGAAACCGACTATAAAGGTTTATAAAGTAATTACAATTAAGCGGATTCAAATGATGTCGGTATTTTTCTCTGCTTCCGTCCTGTCTTCGAAGTCACTTCAAAAATATGCCGGTTTAATTTGTTTTGTTCATATATTGTTGGAGTGACATGAGCAATCAATTTAGTTTAGTTTTCCTGTTTAGGGAAACAGCCAGGAGTGTTACCGATCAACTGATCAAAATCTGAGTTCCGATTTTAACTAACAACTGGTCAAACTAAGTGTCTAAACGAAGGAATTGCTGTTACTTAACAGGATATCTCTTACACTGGGGTTTCTCTAACCCATAGGTAATAAGTATTGTTGCTACATTAGGTACCTACGATTCGGTTTTAGAAGAACCTCAATTGGCAATACAAGTTCAAATAACCCTTCTCAATAATTTACTTACACCAGTTACACCTTCTTAGTTAGATTTCTTCTGGCAATCAAGATTTACTTTAAATGTTTCACCGCGGATGACAGCTCCTTGCCCGTATTTTTAGATTAGTAAATCCGCGATCTCATAATTTTTCTACATACTAATAATATTAAAGAAAAAAAGAACCGACTTCAATTGGACTTTCCGGTATAAGTTAAAGTAAGCGAATTATTGCTAATTTATGTTTTTATTTTGTTAATTTTCCTTACATCGTATTTAAAACTTAGGTACATACATATTACTACCAGGGTTCAGCATCAGCTCCATCTTGTGAACTGCTCTCCTAATTGCTCGTTAACATGGGTCGATTAACGAAAACAGCACACAAGTATGTTTCACCAAACCTGAGTTCCACTAGGTACTGCCAGGGTTCAGCATCAGCTCCATCTTGAGAACCGCTCTCCTAATAGCTCGTTAAAACGAGTTGAATGACGAAAACGGAAATGAAACCAATCAATTTGATATACATTTAACGCAATTATGACCTCAGATTCGTTATATCGAACCTCTTAGATCCCCATGATATCGATATTTGTTAGGATCTGACCAAAAATGAAGAAATTCAAGATGGTGGCCATTTCTCGCCATTTTCACCTCATATTTGTTATAATGAACCTCTCGGACCCTCAGATATCAATTTTTATGAAGATAGGATGAAAACTGAAGAAATTCAATATGGCGGCCATTTTACGCCATTTTTACCTCAGATTTATTATAAAGAATCTCTTGGATCCCCAGATTTCGATTTTTGTTAGGATCTGATCAAAAATGAAGAAATTAAATATGGCGGCCATTTCTTGCAATTTTCACCTCATATTTGTTATAATGAACCTCTCGGACCCTCAGATATCAATTTTTATCATGATAGGATGAAAACTGAAGAAATTCAAGATGGCGGCCATTTTACACAATTATGACCTCAGATTCGTTATAAAGAACCCCTTGGGTCCCCAGATATCGATTTTTGTTAAGATCGGATCAAAAATGAAGAAATTCAAGATGGCGGCCATTTCTCGTAATTTTCATCTCATATTTGTTATATTGAACCTCTCGGACCCTCAGATATCAATTTTTATCAAGATAGGATGAAAACTGAAGAAATTCAAGATGGCGGCCATTTTACGCAATTATTACCTCAGATTCGTTATAAAGAACCTCTTGGATCCCCAGATATCGATTTTTGTTAGGATCTGATCAAAAATGAAGAAATTAAAGATGGCGGCCATTTCTTGCAATTTTCACCTCATATTTGTTATAATGAACGTCTCGGACCCTCAGATATCAATTTTTATCATGATAGGATGAAAACTGAAGAAATTCAAGATGGCGGCCATTTTACGCAATTATGACCTCGGATTCGTCCATCCCATATGCCCAGGTATCGATTTTTGTTAGGGTCGGATCAAAAATGAAGAAATTCAAGATGGCGGCCTTTTCTAACATAAACAGTAAATATACATAATTATGTTTAAATCAGTTCCCATGTTTCCTTTTGTGACCCCGTGTCAAATCACCAAATTATTAAAAAAGTAGTAAATATCTTCCGCATAGTTATCAGCTCCATCTTGAGAACTGTTCCTCTAATTGCTCGTTAACACGAGTTGAATGACGAAAACAGAACTCTCGTAAGTCATACCAAACCTGAGTTCCATAAGGTACTGCCAGGGTTCAGCATCAGCTCCATTAATTCCTCATGATATCCATCATCACAATTTAATTAAAATCAAATAGGACTACCTCGAAGGCATTTCGTAACAAACAAAAGATGAATGTCTCAAATCAGAAGATACAGCTGGGGCCCGCGAATTATAGAGCAGTTCCTCTTTGACATCCCTGGTCGTCATCATCAGGTCTGCTCCACCAAACTGGTGGGTTTTGTAAAGAAATGCTCGAGTTTCTCATGAAAATACCCAAATTACTATGCATGTGCCTTTCAAATTTGAGGAGTTCCCTCAGTTCCTCATGGATCCCATCATCAGAAATGGATTTTGAAAAAAACGGGACCAACCTGGAACCATCTACTTAAAGAAACCAAAAAAAAAATTCAAATCGGTTCAGCAATGACGGAGTTCTGAGGTAACATACATTAAAAAAAAAAAAAAAAAATTCAGACGAATTGAGAACCTCCTCCTTTAGAAATATTGAAGTCGGTTGAAAAGCGGAAGGGTCTACTCTATAATGTAATCCATGTTGTTTCGAAGGACGTCAGAGCGACGACATACCTATTGCTTGCGTAATCTGTAAAGACGAAACGCAAGCTAAAAGTAAGCTGAATTTTGTACAAAATGTGCGATTTCATAATAATTTCCCCGCGTTATGTTCGTATTTTTAATATTATTTAGAAATTCATATAAGTAATGTCGCAATTTAAGTACATATATTACGCAAAAACTTCATAGTCTTCTTACTCGGATACATTAGGATAGTAAAAGGACGTAAAAGTTAACCTTAAGTGGCAGAGGCGTTAAGTTGACGCAGTACCTATATAACAAGCAAACCACGCATCTGGCCGCGTTTTCTAGAGGCCGTGGTCCAAATACCAAGCGCCTCATACTTAGAAATTTCATCACAATAGAAGAAACAGAAGGTAATTTAAGAACTCAGTACTATGAGTTCTTAAACATAAGTAGGTCTACTTATATTCCATATCGGGACTACAATAATATACCTACCTAAAGCCCGCTTACACGAGATTGCTCCATATGTTTTGTTCATTGTTTTTTAAATTCCCATACTTTGCCCATACGGAAGACACTATGAGATTTAGTAGATTTTAAACTAAATTTACATATCTAGTAAATACCAGAAACCGCGATAAAATATACAGAAAGGCAAGATAAGAGAAGTTAGTCAGAATTTAACTTCAGGCCCAGGTTTTGCACTCTGACGAAGAATTACCGTATAGATATATCCGTACCGTATAAGAATTACAGTAGGATTTCGTTAACCAGATAATGTTTTAGGCAGGGCCTCGTCTGCGTAAGCAGGCAGGCTCACAGGAACCGATGCGTTGGCTCCAGCACATCGGTTTCATGTTGTTGCGGATTCTGTTCTAGCGGCCGAGAGGGCGGCGGTCGAGGAGTTCCGTGCTGGCTTCCAGGAGGCCCTGGCGGAGGCTGCCAGGTTCCTCGTGGAGGTGCAGGGCTACGGACCGGCAGACGGGCTGTCCGTGCAGCTGGCTTCGCATCTCCAGAGACACGTCGAGCTTATTTCTAAAGGTAAATGTTTGCTGGAGCTGTGGGAGTGCAGGCAGAATTATTTGATGGCGGGCGGGCTGTGCGTGGAGGTATTAGCTTAGTTAGCCACGGAGTGTAGGTTCCTGGTTAGTGGTAGTTGGCAAAGAGGGATACGGCTATCCCTCGAAATTTGTTATTTGTTCGAATGATCTTTTTGATCCCAATCGATTTTATTCGTTATATTCCTATCCAGTACCTATTAATAGTTTCCTAGAGTAATGTACAAAAAACCATACGTTCTATGTTTCATACCAAATATACGCAAACTTTAAAGTGTTGTTTTAAACGTCAAACTGCTATGAAATTATGACGTTTACTTAACACTTTCACATTATGTGCTATCAAAATCTAGAAAACTTAGCGTAGACGGACTCTAGGAATGCAATGCAATCGATTGGCTTAAAAAAAGCATATGACAAAAAACATTTTCATACTAATTGTATGAAAATGTACCTATAATCTATTTTTCTTCTGTTCTTCCGTTCTGATCCTAGATAGAAATGGAATCGATTGGCATCAACCAAAAAAAATCATAAAGTACGTTTTTCTCGCACTCTGATCTGTAGATATACGTCCCACTGCTGGGCCTGTCCCCTGTATTAAAACGTATCTAACCGACGGACGTATATGTCCCTCATCAATGTGGGAGACCACAAGGTCTCCCCTCATACACCAGAAAGAATAGCGTAAATTAACTTATTCCTTATCTTACCACTCCAGGAGAAACCCCCCGCGAGAAGCGGCACCCTGGCTCCTCATCAGAGACCGCCAGCTCCTCGGGCTCCTCGCACGGCCACGGGAGCCACGTGCCTCGGGAGGGCGTCATCGCGCGCCGGCCCGAGCCGCCGCCGCAGCCCGAGCCCTATGAGCAGCCCGACCAGTACCCCTTGGAGTGTGATAGAGGTACGTCGACTATTTCAGCTTGGCTGCAACCAGGGTGTGCAAACCGGTTTTATTTGTATGAACTTTCAAATAATAACCGGTTTTTACATACAATTAAAAACCGGTTTGCACGCCCTAGCTGCAACACGAAACTACCCTCAATTACTGAAAATAATTTAAGTTAAACTTAGTGATAGGGAAAGTTTTTAGATTCCGTACCAAAAAGGAACCCTTATGGTGCGACTCAGTCTGTCTGTCACATCGTTAAATATCTCGAGAACTACTTAAGCTACCGATTTGGAATAGTTATAAACAAAGTTAATCCAGATACATTGAGAGAGGTTTTTTTATATATTTTAATATATTTTCATTGAAAAATGCCCGATATAAGAGGGGGCAAAAAAGAAAAGTTTAGTTACTGACAATCATGTGGGGTATCATATGAAAGCGCTAGATTTACACATTTTCTAACTATTTTTTATTATTTTTCTAAAATGAATTTTTATTTATTTATAAACGTAAAAAAATACCAACCCTATGTGCGCCGTGCGCGAGCCCGGCTCGCACTTGACCGGTTTTATTTAGTCTCGACATAGTTTGTTATTGTACCAAAGTAATGTACCTACTTAATTATTTGTGCAAAATAATAGCAAAGTCTGCTGTGGGTCCTAATTTTATAGCTCCAAGATAGCACCGAGAAAACATTTTAAAATAATAAAATCATGAGCGTATTAAGCCCAAAGCTCAAAGAATATAGGAATAATAGTTTTTTAAATATTTAGTTAAGTTTACTACACTTCTACACCTTTTTGCGTAAAGCATGCCATGGTGACATACTTGTGTAGGACGTCCCGAAGGCCGAAGTTACTTGAGTATGATATAAAGTGTAAGAGAATTCCCACAGAAGGCCTCATCTCTCTAGCAGTGCGCAGCCTTCGAGGCGGCCTCACGACGCACAGGATACCGGATATAACCGGTAAATAGCTAAATAAGCGCCCAAAGAGCTTTACAGCTGTAAACCCGGCTAAACCTTGAGACCTGGCTAAACCTTGGGCTTCAATGCTCGCGTCTTCTCATAGAAAAACGTTGAGGCTGCGACATATTTTCTGACATACCGCGATGCAACGAAACGTAACGCCTGTCCTGTGATGTTTTGAGACGAAATGACGATGCAAATATCTAAATACTAGAGTCAAACCACGTTATCTCTTCCAAGCAAATAAACGGTCAAACTTTAAAGTGTTATTTTAAGAGGCCACAGTGGCCAAATTGTTATCATTCAGACGTCTAGATCTCAATACTGATAACAACTAGGTCTCTGATATTCATACACATAAAATTTCAACATATTTCAAACTGGTAAACGTGAAAACATGATTTTTAACAAAAGCCTCGATACTTTTATTTTTCAAACATAGGTCCTTTTTTACATGTTTTTGGTTAGAACGTCGAAACCCTTGAATTAATAAACATGATTCTTAGTTAAATAGTTCAGTAATAACTAGTTCTTAAATCTGGTAAAAGCTTTTATCTACAGAAATTGTAGTTAACGTGTAAACAGCAATTAACTGATTATGCCGTGTATTTTGACGCGCCCGCCTACTATCGCCTTTTCATGTTTGGCGTGCTCTTGCAATTAGGTCTATCCCGCTCTATATCTGGTTTTCTTGCTCGCACTGGACTCTTAACGTCAAACTTGTATAAAATTATGACGTGTATATACTTAATTACTTACTTAACACTTTCACAGTCTGGGCTATCAAAAGCTATGAAATGAAACTAAGCATAAGTAGATGGTCTTTACGCTCGTCGTTCGCTTTAAGTAGTTGAGACGATCGCTTTTTGTTTTCATAGCCGATTTAGTGAACGATAATTCGTGTTGGCATACTTGGCATTGGCACGTCTACACGATTATTTCAAATAGTGCAGCCGATAAGAATAGAATGCATAGCTTATTTAAGCTAATAATTATTTCACAAGGACGGCTTGTTCTGTTGCTGAAGGAAGTTAGAATCAGGCTGAATATTGGAAAAAGCATTTAGTGTGTTTTGGGATATTTTTAAATGAAGTGTCTATAAATAATTAGCGAATTTAAACCATCGTAAGACGTTAATATGATAACTAAAAATACGTTCGTATTTATCCGTAATTTTAGTATAAAGAAAAACAATTTCTCTCTTGCTTGCATGCTTCATATCAGTTGTTTCATAACTTACCATCAGGCGATTCGTTTGCCTATAGCATTAAAAAAAACTTCAAAATGCATCGAAATTGGACTGTATAGGTTACAAGTAGGTAACTCAAAATCAAAATTCGAAAACAATACGCGCTATTAGTTCAGGACTTTGAATCATAATGGAATTAAAATAAATAAAGAAGTTAAATAAAAAAAACTGTTTCAGACGATCTAATACTTAGGCTCAATTTTGATTCAGTCCAAAATCATTATCATTAGGTACTTACATCGGGCCCCTCTCATTGGATGTTAGAGCCTTTTCACACTGGTGATTTACGGGCGAGTTCACAGAGGCGAGCGAGTAGCGAATTCTCCACGAAATTAACCAAACCAATAACCAAAAATAAAGGCCCTTAACCTTATCTTAAAGCCCCTCATTCACGGCAGTCCGCCGGCACCTCCGGCACGTAATATAATAGCATAGTGAATGTCGTTGCCGGATGCGTGCCGTACGGCAACATTTTGCTAGCTCCGCCCACCTCCTTGCAGTCCGAATTGCACTAAATTACAGTAATAAACAATTGAGAAATGCGGCAATGCAAAAAATATGAATTATTCATTATATTAAAAATGACATAAGAGATGGCGGCTTTTTTTAAATTCGAGTACAGTGTATGCGCTAAAACGCAGCGCTGCGCATCTTTCAACGAATAAGTGCGAATTGGACTGCCAGGCTGGGCCACTTGCACACCGTGTGTCCGCTACATCCAGCCATGCCGGAGTGCCGGCGGACTGCCGTGAATGAGGGGCTTAAGGGGCGCGCGGAAGTCGACGGTTTTTTAAGAGATTTGACTCAATATTCCGCCATGAATACTAAGTACAATTACAAAACAATCTGTCATCGGTACATCAATCTTTTATCTTGACTTGCAAGGATTTTGAAAAAAATATATTTTTTATGATTTTTTCAAACATGGTCTAAAAAAGGACATTTTTCGATATTCTAAAGAAGTTTATGCTGTTATATATGTGAAATCTACATATAACTGCTTTTATTTGAAGTCTCTAATAACTTAAGAGAGATTTTAAATCGGAACTTTTTGGTACAAAATATATTTACAAAAAACCGTTATTTTGGACAAAAATTGCCAAAGTTTGATGTCGTATATCTCGAAGACAGTTAATATTTAAATACATATGATAAGCTAATTGTCTTAAGGCAGTTGGGGTTAATTTAATAAGCCATAAAAAATACTCGAAAATTTAGAGAACGGCCTTAACAGACTACTTTATTTCACCATCTTTCTCCAGTAGGATGTGTTTTTACTAATAAAGATCTGTATTCCGTATTCCAGTGAGCAACGTAGTCCCAGGCCCCGAAGAGGCCCCAGAAGGGGAGCCCATGGCGCTCGACGGGCGCCGCAAGCGGGAGCCCACGCTCCGCGCCATTCGGAAGCCCGAGCACGGCGACGATTTCTTACATTCGTACAAGTTTAAGAATTCCATTGAAAGGAGGTTCTCCAAGTCACAGGATTGCGAGGTGAGCGGGTTTTTATAAACATATCGATACTGCAAATGAGAAATGAAATAAGCGCCATAACAGCTAGTATTTGTCCCGATATGTGAAGTCATGCCATGTTTTTAACTCTGTCAAGGACTAAAATTAATAGCAGCAAAATATCGTAGACTACGTACGGTAGTAGCCATTATTAGGCCGGCTGCAGACGCACGGACGGAATCCGTTGATTCGGAAACCTGAATGCACTATTTTCATACTTAATGTCTGACAAGGCGCACACGGGACGGAACCAAACGGAAAACACCTGACGGTTCATTCGAATCACAGCCGAGCGTTCGGGCTGTCAGAACGGAAAGATACCGAATGACGTCACTCAGAATGCAGTGCTTACGTGTACCTAGTTTCCATGACTCGGCGCGCACGCACGGAAATCGGACTGAACGGAACGGAAAATCGGAACCACGCGAGCGCTACATCAAGTGCGCGTGTATGTGATGCTAACGATCTGTAGTTATTCTTATAACCAAAATATTGAAGCCTAAGATGTTATATTAAATTAAAACAAAAATCTCATCGGGAATCGGTGCATCAGCGGCGTGTTTCGATATCTTACTTTCCGAGTCAAAATTTGCGATTCCGTGCGTTTACAGCCGGCCTTAATCTCCGGGTTTTCCCAGGTTTGAGCCAATCGTGACCAGTTATAAAAAAAATTGTACTGCTAGGTTGTCATTTTACTGTCTATAGTGGGCGGCCTTATGTGAGAGTGAGATACCGTGTTCCGACCTTTCGCTCTCAACTGACTCAACTATAAGGGCATCGCACGGAGCGGCTACATGTTTCGCGTGTGGCACCCGCAGGCTTGCGGGGTTTTCAGACCAGCAGTACCTAAAATGCAGTTAAAATTGCAGGCGACGGACATGACGGTCCGCGGCAGTGGGGCGCCGTACAAGAACTACGGGCACAAGCGGCGCCGCGCCGCCAAGCCCGCGCCCGCGCCCTCCACCACCTCCACCTCCAACTCCAACTCCGGCTCCACCGAGGACGCCAGGGACACCTCGCCGCAGGTACGCCACTACACGGCTCGCCAGCACACAGCTGGCCGCTAGGCCGAGCATGCATGAAAATTCAATTCAATCATTTATTGATAAAATAAAATTTTACATGTCAATATAGGAAGGTACACGTGCTTACAACTAGTTAAATAGATATAACTTGGTAATTTATGACATTTTCGACGCAATCGAGACAGGGCTGAGCCAGCGAACCAGTATTAGATCTCATAGAAGGCATCAATTGAGTAGTAGGCTTCAGATGCCAGTTTAGCTTTAAGTTTTTTTAAAACATTATTATGAGATTAATTGGCGACAAGAAGCTAACGGCCAAGCTTCAGTCTTTGGCCCAAAGTTACCAGTTGCACGGAAAGTGTGCACAAGAGCTTCATGAGCTTATTCCATCGTCCCCATTCTACCATCGGACTTCTAGACGCACGGCCGGACCACCCTTACTTGGTAGACATTCCGCCAATTCGCACGAAGCGCTTTGCTTCTTCTTTCCTTATGTGCTCTGCCAAGGAGTGGAATTCTCTGCCGGCGTCTATATTTCCGTGCACATATAACCCGACAGCCTTCAAATCAAGGGTGAACAGGCACCTTCTGGGCGAGCGAGCTCCATCGTAGGCCGCGTCTTTGCCCTCGGCCTATATAGTCTGTGGCCAAGAGTAAGCCCATTTGTTATAAAAAAAAAGAAACGGGTGGGAGAATATAAGCCCCACGCGGTTACAGCCAGCTTTCCCTCTGTCGCACATGTAATTTTAAAGGCAAGGGCGACAGAGAGACAAGATTTCGGCCTATGTACTGTATGATAAGACTTGTGTGTTTCCACAGGACACGTCGAGCGAGTCTCCGCACCACCACTACGAGAAACCGCTAGCACCTCCCGCACAATACGTGCCCGTGTTTGCGCTCAACTCGCTCGGTTAGTAAACGTTGTACTACTTTATAATAATAATGTTATCACTTCGACTCGGGTATGTGCAACATCCGCTCAGTGTACCCCATACATTAAATTGGCAAAAGGGTCTCTGCGTGTTGGCTTGTTCCGTGATGGGCATGACACAAATATTTGCCCAAGTTAGCCAAAACAACATTTAATAAGCAAAAAGACTTCATCAGTTGGTAGCGCAAATAAAAATTAATACATTTTATTTATCACTCTTTGAAGTCGACTTTCTTTTTTGTTAAACAGTTTTTTATGCCACACCTGGCCATAAAGTGCCTTTTTCCGCACGCTATGCGTACGGAAAATATACGTGCATATTTACGTCCCTCGCTTGCAGCTCGGGTCACAAACATCTGCGATATCGGCCTTTCTTTGTTTTACCGCACTAGTTAGGTAATGTACTATTTCAGTCCTCCGGCCGGTAAGCGCCACTTTACGCAAAACTAAATTGCCGCCTGCCGGCTCCGTCGGGCTGAAAAATAGTATACAAACCTCGGCCGGTAAATGGGAAAGCTTCGGATCACATGTTAGTCGACCTCGGCTTCGCCTCGGCCGACAATTACATGGAATCCGAGGCATTTCCCACTTAAACGGCCTTGGTATGTAATGTACTATTACTTTGCGCGCTCATTGTTACCCACAAGTTTACTAATTAGTTATCTGGTTCCAGGCAAGTACTACGTCCCCCTGAGCGTGGACTACGGCTGCCTGTCGCGGCACCTGGGCCCCTACGACGTGCTGGACGCGCGCGCCGCGCACCTGGCGGCGCCGCTGCACCCCGTCACCATCCACGTCAACTTCCAGCCCTGCCTCAACTACCACGTCAAGCGCGAGCGCGAGCCCGAGCGCGACTGGCGTCCCGTGTGAGCGCCGCCACCTGCCCGCCCGCCCCGCCCCGCCCCGCCCCGCCCCGCCCCGCCCCGCGGCCTGCGGCGGCGGTGTGGAGCCGGCCTAGCGCGGCTTTAACCGCTAGTGTGACGCTGGCAGATTGAGCGAGTGCCCATGATCCCGATAAGAACTAGGTGTCTCCCCTATGTCTCTCGTATACCAGTCAAATATCCAACGGTCACGCATTTCAAATTCCGACCTTGTAAGACATTGGCCTAACGAGTTTGCGATAACATTGGACAGCTTGCTCAGTGGTGAATTAATGAAAAAGTGAAGAATCTAATAGTGACAGAACCTTTGTGTGAAAATGTACTACCGACAGCAACCTCAGTTAACTTATGTTGCGTGGTATATTTGCTACAGACTTTGTAACAAGATTATCGACTAGTACGGTTAACACAATACACTGTGTCTGTACAGTGTTCAAAAAGTAACCACAACAAAAGGGCAGACCAGCAAAGGGCTGACCATATACCTACTTCCGGCTATACCTATACAATACAATATCAGACAATACAGTGCTGGTTCTGGATCAAAAACATTTTTGAGTAACGGTAACGGAGAACATTAAATAATATATTATTATTGGTTTAGTGTTTAAGTGACTCTTGGTGAGTGTTAAAAATAGTCAAAATAAGGACTGGCGTAGTGCTGTCGATGGAAACACTAAGTTTGAAGAATACGGAGTAACCTATATTGTATTATAGGTATTACCCTAAATTAAGACTTTACGATAAGAACGCCGCAATACCATATGGTAATATTTATACGTGTATTTTGTCTAATATACTGCGGTATCCATGTTGTTTGGTTCTAATTTAAGTTAGTTATAATTAAAGAATAACCCTGTTTCACAAAACTTACCGTCCTGTCCATACCGCGCGGGTCCATAGTCTATAATTCTATATACATCGGCCGCGACTTAATGTA
Source organism: Lathronympha strigana (assembly GCA_949128165.1). NCBI lineage: Eukaryota > Metazoa > Arthropoda > Insecta > Lepidoptera > Tortricidae > Lathronympha > Lathronympha strigana. The sequence continues at coordinate 2,817,626 of OX421907.1, read as the reverse complement.
TGGAGTTACAGGCGACAATGTAAGTTGTGCAAATATAGCAGATAAAGATAGGTCAGTTTGTGAGCAGAACTTACGACCGCATATTCATGCATTTCGTATAAACTTATTTCACCTTATATTAAAGTGCTATGACCCTCACAAAACTGTTTTCATCACACCTGCTCGTAAATGGTGATATTATATGCAAGCATACTTACACTTAAAGAGCTGTATTATTCCCATGGTTTTAAAGGATTCTCATACTACTTTACCGCCCGCCCGGAGCTCGCGGAGGACCTGCCCCGCACGCGCTCGCAGCACGCAGTCACTCCGGAGTACTGTGGACTGTGCAACTACACTACCGCTTATCATTATTGTTTCTTTACCTGTATAGTTTATTTTTTTCCTCGCAAATGTGATGAAAAACATTGTGTGTACCACGGGCAGTAAGGGCATTACTAACTCGGGTCATTTAAAGCCCTCCGCCTACGGCGTCGGGCTTCAATAGGCCCTCGTAAGTAATGCCCTTCTTACCGCCCTAGATGCACAATGTACTATTATCATATTTATTTACTTTTACGCAAAACGATAAATGTTTTTGCGAAATTTCGGAGGCGGGCTATCCTTGTCATTTTATTTTCGTCTAGTTTTTACTTAATATTTGATTGTATTAAGAAGTGGTGAAACGGGTTTTAAGTAATTATCCTATTTTATCAAATTATCAAATTGTAATAAATGCAAAGACTATGTACCTATCTACTTTTTATAGTAACTATAATCTGGTATGTTTAAATTGGTAATTGTAATTTACTTCAAGAGACAGTGACTGTTCGTTCCAATGTTAACTGCTTGGAAATATTTTATACGTAAATATTTTAAGATGACAAATTATACAAAGCTTACAAGTAAGTGTCATTCCATAATGATAACAGATAACACCTATATGCTTTTTTTATTTATATACATTTGGATTTTATGTCGAAATAGCGTCAGACAGAATTCATTGGCAATATGCCTCTATAAGTAAGTTTGTTATCATTATTCTTGTACATAGGAGTAATATGAATGATTCTAGTTGTTAGTTATGGCTGTGAAACAACGGTAGTAGTCAAAGAGCGTTATTTTATATCAATAAAGCTGTGTTGCAAATGGGCAAAGATATTATACCCTATGGATAACGCATCTCCTGTACCACCTTGGCGAAGATTAGTATACATTTTAAGCAGAATTACATTTCTGTAACATTGGATTCGCTTACAATCAGCTGTTGTAGGACGCTCAAAAGAATCGCCTCGCAGATGAAATGCCACTATGTAATTAATAGCTAATCTGCATTTTGCGTCCTCAAAATTAGTTATTGTATTAGATACCTACAATCTCCAGTTAGGACACAATTTTCTCAGGTAAAGGCGGAAAATTCTAAATAAAAAATAATGGCTTTATTTGTCTATGAAATTTAACTCAAATTATAGCAACGCGAGAAAGTTTTTTGCCCAGTTGTAACAAAGTTTTTGATTTTATCTATATTTTAAGAATATTTGTGCATATGGATATTTTTATAAGTGTAGTGTATGTATGAGCTACTAGCACAGACAGATTTTGAACTAATATTTACGTGCAAAGTCTAAGAATAATATTATAAAATTGATATTGAACGGCACCCTATCTCTTCTTGGTGTATTTGGTCGACATACGATTAGGGTTTGCAATTCGAATATTCGAATATTCGAATTATTCGCCATAAATATTATTCGAATACTACAACACTCATTATTCGAATAAAACGAATATTTCGAATAGTGCAGATTTTATTCAGAAATTATTATTTTGAACGAAAACCTGTAATAAAATGCCTGTTTTAATTGTATTTCACTTTAATAACTCCGTGGAAACAGCCCAAATATCGTACTTTAATTGGTAAAAGGATTGAGAATTCGGCTACTTGCTACGTAATTTGTTATATAGGTCGTCCCACTAGGGTTAAGTTAGCACACAACAACATTGTCCTGTAATGAGATAGAAATTTTGAAATTAAGCACTGTTCTTTTTTCGTACCGATGGCAACAGTGAATACAGTGAATTGTAAAATAGACTAAAAAGTTTTTATACCAATGATTATATCTAGTAGTATTTTCATTGACACTAACGTTCATTTCATTAATTAACTTTTTTGTAATCAGTACTTTATGTAGCTGTGTGTGAAATCATTCAATTAAACTCTCGTGAAACTACCTATACTGAAATAAACAGAAACGCTAAAAGGTCAATAAGCCAACCATTACCTGTGTGCGTACCATGAGTTGTTTTCGATTGCGACTGCGGCACCACTACTCTGGCAAGAGCGAGATGGATTGTCGAATACCGCAGTCGCAATTGAATACAACCCATGGTAAGCAGTAAGCACACTGCATAAGAAATAGATCCTGCTCTTAGTTTAAATTTTTCGTGCATGCTGTAATTATACACCGTGCCTTATTTCAATGACATGTTTATATTGACTTGACTTAATCGGTAAATACTATTTGGTTTTACACAGAACAGTCGGTATGCACCAATTTTTGATTGAGTTTACACTCTCTTCAGACCATATCTTTATTACTTTTAGAGATATCATATCAGCGATTTATAGTGAACAAATTATTCTACGTCAACTTGAGCTAAGCCGCGTCAGTTAAAATTTAATTAGCCGCCTAGGCATTGTTACTTGTTACCATACCATTTTATATTTTGCAGTCTTAACAAGTATCAATACAAAAATGATTCAAATAAAAATATACTTTATTCATTTGCTTAACTCAAACATATGGATAAGGTTAAGGTTGAAAAGGATCTGAAGTGTTACGGGTAGTCTGTAGAGTAGTGTTTTACAAAAAAATCCGTAAACCTGATTCTTCCGGATCTTGACTCGCTTGTGCCCATTCGAATCAGAATCACGATCTGATTGAAACTTGATAGTTAAAAAAAAACCACAAAAAATCCTTTCTATTTCGCCACATTTTTGTATGCACTTACTTTGAGCATGGCGTAATGAAAACTTAAATTTTATATGGAAATTTAGGGTCATTTTTTTATTATCAGGATCGAATCAGCTCGTGATTCTGATTTGAATGAGCCCATGAAGGTCCAGATCTGGAAGCATTAGGTGTTCGGGATTTTTTTTGGGAAAAGCTTAGATACCTTAAGAATAGTCAACCAATCGCTCTTGTTCCTGTAACAATGTTAAAGGAATAAAGCATACCTACATATTTAACAAATAAACTACTTAAAATCATTATTTTGACTTATTTTTCAAAAATATTCGTTTTATTCGAAAAATTCGAATATTCGAATATTGAAAATCGAAGTATTCGTATTATTCGAATACTAAAATTGGACGAATAATGCAAACCCTACATACGATGTCGTAAGTTTGTAAGTAGGCATTTAGTAGCCTACCTATATCTAGATATTTCTTTGACTTAGCTCACCTGTTAATTCAAAATCAAGTAAAATAATAAAGATGGATAAAGGTGCGTTTCCAATTTGCCTATTACTGTAGATGGCGCTAGGCAAAGGTCTCAGGTCCATATGATATTTAAAAAGTTTTTTGAAAAAAATATATGAGCGATTTCTAATAGCATCAATTATAGCTTAGACCTATGAGTATCGCCGTCTGCTATAATTAATTAATTAGGAACGCAAATTGAAGATTGACAATCCTTATTATTTATTGTCTCTAGTAAGCTGTATATCGATTATTGAGCCTTTATTGCAGCACACTTTCTGCAGGCGAAGGTCATTAAGAGGGTTCATGTCGAAAACGGGCTCTTTTGGGCCCCAACACATCTAGCGTCTCCCGAGCTTAATCGTTAAATACCCTGCTTACACGGACGGTCTAGAACAACGATACTGGATCGTGTTGAATATCGTGTGTGTAATAACCTAGTTTGATCGTGGATCGCGATCGCCACAATTCAGTATCGTCGATCGAAATCGTGCTTCTAACCGTCCCCAATGCTGTGTCGTGCAGTAGCCATAAGCGTAACACGGAACGACAATAAATGTGACGATACTGAATGATGGTGATTATCGTGCGACGATCCACTAGGTTACACACTTAATAATAACGACGATCGAGTATCATCGTTCCACATTTACTGTTACCGTTGCCATAGATTCGGTCTTACGCCGAGGCTCAGGAGGCGCCAGTGTGATAGCACCCTGACCTGAATGTTAAGCCTCGTACACATTATGAAATTATGCGCGGCAAACGCTCGAAGATGGGGACGCGTAATGGGGACGGGGCAGGGCCGTGGCCGGAGCTGAATTTAAGATAGGGCATTCGTCATTACAGTAGGGCGCCAGTATGCATTTAGGGGTATAATTATTATCAGTTATCAGGTAATTCTTAGAGCAAATTGTATTTTAAGATGGGGCATTGCCCCATAATGACCCCTCCCTAGCTACGACCCTGCGACGGCCACTATGCGAGGGTTTGCCCCGCATAATGTGGCCGCACCTTTGGGTACTATTTCCTCCTCTGCAGAAAGTGTCTTGCGGAAAGGATGTTGTTATAAGAGCTTGTTTCTACTACGTGTTGCGCGAGTGTACGTTCTAAGACTGAGAAAGAGTGATGGATGTACTTTAGGAAGTTCGTGGCAATTGTATTTTCGATGTTGACCTGAAGTGTAATCGATATTTTTGTAAATACAGTTAAGAATTATACGTTAATATTTTACGATTATCTGTGTTTAATTTGTTAACTTTAACCATTATTTTTTTCTGAGCAACAATTGAAGGAAATTTGAAGGGAAACTCAAGCGCAATAGTACATTACGATACCAGGGCGAAAAAGAGGAAATTCGCAACGAGTGGCGATAAATTGAAACACGACCGTAGGGAGTGTTTTAAATCGACACGAGTTGCGAATTACCTTACGCACGTGTATTGTACGACGTTTTACAGTACATACGGCCCTTTGAATATTTGACTCAGGCACGTAAAGTAGCACCAATTGTACTGTAAATATTTTTATGGCACACCTGGCCATAAAGTGTCTTTTTCCGCACGCTACGCGTACGGAAAAAACCGATTTCTGTCCAAGTGTAGGCATAAAATGATATACCTAACACGTGAGGTAATAAATAAAGGCCTTGATCGCGTATTTACGTCCCTCGCTAGCAGCTCGGGTCGCAAACATCTGCGATCTCGGCCTTTCTTTGTTTTACCGCACTAGTTAGGTAATGTACTATTTCACACCACCTATTCCTATTATTTTTATTTCTTTACTATGTTATACCCAAAGTACCTAAACCAAACCTGAATAATCTAGGGCCTATTTTCATTTGAAAAAATTGTGTTTTATATTATTTTGGCCTAACATACCTTGTAAATATGGTTGTTAAGTTTGGTATTGACACAAACAATATCGTGTCACATTGAGCTTATATTCAAGTTTGATTATACTTATGACTCACGGGCCCTGCGGCACCGTTCGAGCGTGACCCACATGCTGAGTCGTTCGCCATGAATGGGATCCTTGACATTGCTTTGCTCACAAAATATGGCAGTCTTCCGACTGGCGGTGATAAGTGTGCTTAGCCAAGATGTCAATCGCTCACGCTTAATAACGTATCGCAGCTACCTCTCTCTATCACTCTTCCATATTAGTGTGACAATGACAGTTGCGTTTCGTTAGCGACTGAGCGTGAGCGATTGGCATTCTGGCTGGCACCCAGGGGCCAATTTCCCAAATGTTATTAGACACATTTTATTAGTTCGTTTCCATGGAAACCCATATGATATTACAGTCCGGAGACTAATAATATTGGGGTAATATCGTTAGAGAATTGGGCCCCAGCGAGAAGCGATGAGTCTCATATCGTCGCGGGCATGCTTTTTCGAAGATCTGCTGTGACATTAGGCGGGTTAATTCATACATTTACTACTTACGTAACAATAACAGTTTCTTCATGCGAAAGTCGCCGATCACTGGGTGTTTTCCCACCGCCGGTCAGATGATCGCTTGTTCCAAAGGAGTTGTATAGATTAAAGGAAAAAGGAAAGGCGCCAGATTCAAACGAAGATTTTATGTAATTAATTATCATAACATCTTTTATTCTATATTATTATTTTAAATTTTACATGCTTAGTTCAAACATTAAGAAAGAAATAATAATATTTAACATCTGGATAATATACAGCTCTATTTTATGATCACTTAGTGAATAAAAAAATTATATTAATATATTGCAAAATATTCCATAGTTAATCGCAACACGTCACAGAAACGATACGGGCCAGGGCGGAAGGGTGACAATGACAATATGGCAAACTAGACTTGAGTTTCGTTTTACAATAACAAAATATAGCTTTTCACTTACATATTACCCGCTACTATGTACATAAACGCTCTACAGATGATAATTATAGCTTCGAGTGATTATCACAAACATTGTCTCTAAAAAATCTACGTTGCAACGAGGGATGCGACGGACGTTCCTCTCGCACAATACTGATAACATCACTTTACAAGTGACACAATCCACAGTACGGGCGTGTGAAGCTAGTTGAAATTATTTGGAATTATTTATACAAACTCTCATTTCCTATTTTCTTTACCTCAAATAATTTCAACCTTTGAAAACAACCATTTTAACGCCGATTGGTATTGGCATTTCGCTAAAGAACAAAGTTCTATAGTTAAAATGTGGTTATTTCACTTGAACACGTCCGAACAAGCAGTATTCGTCTAATTAATAAACAACCAGATTGAAATATTTACAAGCTCATTTCATCTAAGGACAATTTACTTAGCACACTCGCTTATTTAGATTATTGATCTAAAATTGATTGTATCACAAAACATATACAAAAAAGCTATAATTCGTTATACAAAACAAGATATAAAGCATTAAAATCATATGTTATTTATGAATCCATTTCGAGTTGTTAAAATATCATTGCATACATTTTCATGTGAAATATTGCAACAAAGGACTTATATAATATAATTATGCATTAAAATAGAATTGCAGTATTAAGTAGCCAGGGAGACACCAGGCGGTTTGTGAAGATAGCATCTAAAAATATCACCAAGAATAAATAATTATAAAACTGAACACAATAATTTATGTTGCATCTTAGATCTGCAGAAATTAAATTAAATTACTGGCAATTAAGCTGCATTCAATAAATGTTTGAGAAACAGTCCCGATGTTGTCGAGACTTAGGGTAAACATTTATTGGCACCCAAATAATTATACATATTTACAGCATTTTAACAACTGTAATCTCATATTAGGCAATTTTCTGTACTTGCTGCCAATAACTGTGTTTACCGTGAGTTTATTTATTGTATTTCTCGAATAAAACTAAAACGGTTTCTGCGTGGTAGCACATGGGTGGGTATTACAATATTGTACCAGATTTACGATGTTTTCAATATCAATACCCCAACAAACTTAGTACTTTAATAACTTACGTGTCTATGCCCGTGCGCTTTCAGATACACACTTGGTTCGGAACTATGGGAATAGATTATCATTATCATACACATTGATTTAATATAAAAAATATACTAAAGTAAAACTTGTAGATCTACCTTTTATAGGACAAAATATTTGACGTCACAGGTGATCCAAAAACGCATCTATACTCTAATCAGCAGATTCATCAATTTTCCTTCATGAATTCACCATACGATCTATCACAGAGCAGATAATACGTAGATCTCCCATTGTGACGTCACGAATCACGCTGTCCCTGTCTAACGCGACACGTTCTCTCTTATACATATGAGTGACACTGCTATTATGACACTAGACGAAAATGTGATGAAAATTAGTGCACTAATTATAACACTAAACTAACGTAAAAATAACACTGGAAGCGCACAGATATAGACTAGACAGACATAAATGCTGTATTTGTGAAGGGCTCTCCCCATTCGAAACGAGAACACATGAGGCTACGGATGCACTAGGAGACAAATGTCCTGCGACACGTGCTACATTGTCGGACTTCACTCGACATGTCCAACATATCTAGATATGCCAGGCGAAGTTTCAAGTCGCACGATTTCGCGTGACATCGCTACGGACAAAAAAGTCGCACGATATACCAAGCAAAATCGCCCGGCTTCGCATGCCATATCACAGACCACCTCAACTACTAAACAGAGCATTATAAGACAACTCACCACGCATATGCAGTTCCGTACATCAGCGATCGCAACCGTGTTGACTCAAAATATTTACAAAAGCTTTGTCTTAATTCCGATCCCGGGTTGTTATAGTATACTTGGTAAAATGGTAGTATACTATTTGGTTGTGCTGAATTCTTCGTAGAATTTTACGAGTAAATCTAGGTATATGCGTGGTGACCTAACTCCTAGTAATCACTCCATAATGCGGTGTGTCAGTGCATGTCGCCGACACTTCACCTAGTGTGTCCTAAGCTTTAACCTGAACACTGGCCAAAATATAGATTAAATTTCCTATAGAAACTAGTCTGCCAATCAGGAACGCGGGTAACTACGCTAACATTGAGGGATACCAAAGGCTTAAGTTTATAGAACATGAAAAGCACACGTTTTGTATTTGAGCAACTGTGGGATGGAGTCGCGCCACTGGGCTTACACGTAGCTGCTACAGGCTTAAGCGATACGACCAACTACACCTCCATGACATCTGTATAAAAAAAGTCTTGAAAATCGATAAATAAATGATATTTTTTAAGTGACGTTAAACAAATCAGAACCCAATTTGAACCGGACAAAATGTTTTATTTTCACTGAGATATACAAAAGTACAAAGGCAGTGTTTTATTTTTGTATTTCAAAGTATATGTTGGTCGTATTGCCCGTGCCACTACGTAAACTTAACTAAATTGCAACCTCATCCTCGTTGGCTCGTCTATTCGTTTAGGCCACAAGTACACTAACTTCATAATACTATGTTATAATGAATTAATGAATCAATGGGTTTTTGCTATGATAAATCAGATCTAGCGACAGGATGCCTTGTAACTTTAGTCACCACTAAGATAGTTAGCCAATATTTTGAAGGTGCCGGTAATAGGTAAGTTTACCCTATAATTTTTTCCCCAATGTAAAAAGTGATGTTTCAAGATAGGGGTACCAGATTGTCGAATAAGGTTTATTTTTAAATGAATCTTTAAGGCAGACATCGACAACTGACAATGTGGTACCTTTAGCCTGAAAACGTCACATATGATGTGTATATGCAACTATTGACGACCAAAATATTTTGCAAATGATTAAAATACACTGGGTTAGTGGGGTCGCACAACATCGATCGTTGTCGCGATTATTGCACAGCGTGTGTATGTGTTATTGTATAGTGAATGTATGTAATGTATGTATGTTTAGTGAGTGGCCTAGGGTTCCAATTGGTCGACTGTACATCTATAATATGTATTGATTACAGCAAAAATACTTGCTCATTGGTAATTCGGATCGTCTTAACTATAGCTGAATGACTTAATGCTGTAGAAAAGTACAGAAGCAGTGCATGTTTTGGTCTGGAATTTTCTCGGGAACACTCGTATTTCGTCGCTATACTTACTCAACCTCATATGTACAGCAATCATTTGATGGAAATGTCACCTTTCCGTCACTAGGAATACGGGTGTTTTCTCTATCAATTGAGATTTGCAGATACGAGGTAGAGTAAGTATAGCGACGATTTATCATGCTACTTCAATCCACCTCGGTACTTATAGTACTGGCACTGAGTGATAGCATACGTTCGGGTGTTTCCGTCAAAATACGAGTGAAAAACATGCACTACATCTGTATGAGGATGGTTTTGGTCACGCACCTTTTTTAACCTTTCTAAAATAATAATTTAAAATGCAATTGTGCACCTTACTGAATTAAAATACGGTTCATTTCTGTAACCGCTAAGATGTTCAAATTGTTCTATTACAAACTTGTAATTGTAATCAAAACATGATTAATGCAAAATAATAATTATGATAAAAGAACAGTTAATAAAAAAACAAGGTAGAAGTAGGTACAGATAGTTACAAAGATAATACAGCCAAAGTGCCAAAAAATGTAAACACGACTTTATTGCCTAAACATTAAGGTCGTATATACATACTTATGGCACTTTGGCTGTATTCATATCTTTAGACTAGTATTTTACATGGGCACTTTATGTCAAAGTCATATAGAATTTGAACAACGGAAGATTTTTCTATATTCTAATACCATATAGCTTTGACTAAGTGCCCTAGCCTAGATGAATACTAGTGAGAGACGAGACTACATTCATAGTGTCATCTCGCTCACACATCGAAGTGATACCAGCGTAAACGCCTTTATCATTTTATGTCAGGAACATACCAAAACCATGCTCACTTCCCTTATTATACAACATGAAATTTTTACCGTAATCCTACGATCTACGAAATCATTTTATAACCTTGATTAATTTATTGTATGTATAATTGGCTAGTTTAACACTGAAAATATGTACAGAGCTCACCTAATTGCACAGAGATAAAAACATCATGTTGTATTCATGGTTGAACTGGAGATTCGTATATTTAGGCCCAAAAATGGAACAAAATCAGTGTTTTTCAGGATTTCATTTCAACCCATAAGTTGACCACTACACGTTTGACGGTTCGATGATCCGAAAAGTCTATTAACTAAGCTATTGTTATACTATCTATGTGTACGCACCTCGATTTGAGTTCCACAATACATGCTAAAACTAAGAGCATTCACTGTTAAAGTTACTGTTACATATGGCAAAAGGCATACGGGTCACCCATGTTTATGTGAGTGACCCGTTAATAATTTGATGTATGAATCTCACGAAAGTTCTTGGGAAGGCGTAGTTGTTTATAAAATGACGTTATGGAAGCAAATTATTGCAGCGCGGCATTTCAGTTTTTACAACGAAATTTCATTATCACGCTTTAACCCTTAAATGGGCATATGAATTATTTTTATTCATTATATTTTCGTATATTTTAGACCTCAGAGATAGGGTCCAAAACCAAATTAACAGTTATTTGCAATCTTTTGAATGCAATACATTAGTGCTAGTAACTCTAAAGAGCTTCAAATCTAATAATAACAATGTTTCCTAAAAACAGGAAACACTTTTGTATTTACTAGTCGTGCCTGCGGCTTCACCCGCCATGTGTTTTGGCAGGATTAGGTTTCCCACATGCAAAATTTAATCTATTTATTAACCATGGGAAGCTAGAGTCCAACCGCGTTTTCTTCCAAGCATAAACTGTCAAACATTTAAAGTGTTATTTTAAACGAAACTTCTATGAAATTATGCCGTTTACTTAACACTATCTGCTATCAAAATCAATGTAAACATGAATGCATTTATGATAGTATGAATTTACTATGGAATCTATGCGTCATGCAGTAAATTTTTCTAAAACTCTGGTCAACCGTGTATATCCCCGTGTTTATAAATATAAGGGAATTGATATCACACGTAGCTCGCTAATGTCCAGAGAGCACATTAATAGTTTTAATTTTGATAGTATTGTTATACTGTTTTTTCTTTACATGAGGTAATAAAAAGTATTCATGTTAAATATGTCGCTGTGTGCAATAATGTCCAACCATAACGTACTATCGCGTTCAAAATTGCACGGGCAGTTTATGAATTGCCCATATACTTTTGTACGCGTCTGTATGTGTTGTAAAGTGATCACACCTAGCTGCCTCAACTTTTTAATTCATGGTGAACGAGCCCCCGCAGCCTGACGCAGTAACAAGCCGACTTAAATTATAACACAGATTTAACCTCTAATAATGGCTAACACGAAATCGGTATCCAAACTATCTGTTACACCAGGAACGACTACCCTAACAGACCTACACTTAGGAGGAGCCCGCATAGCTCTATACACGCTAAAAAAGTAAAACAAATAATAAAAACAACTATAATTTACTTAACATTATGCGTACAAAAATCCTAGCAATCCTTCTATAGACGGTCCTTCTAATATTAAATAAATATATCCGACGACATACATAAACGTTATACATACATAAAAAAAATATACCATTATACATATGTACCACTAAGTCCCTATCTTAATTCATCTCGTATGTACAATATTTACAAAGGGAAATAAAAACAATTTGTACTTGCAGAAAAACCGTGAAAAATAAACACTGAAGTGAAACGGAAATATACAGTTGTTGCGCTCGCGCGGCATACATTACACACGCACGTGACTTATCATACAAGCGGCGGCCGGCGCCGGGGGTTTGTGTGCTCGCTCTATCTGTCGCAGCGCCGCGTCCCGCTCACTCCCACGCCCGTCGCACCCTCTGCAACAATACAATCCTCATATAAGAAAAAAATACACTTTTCACTCGAAAAGTCCGCCTGCGAGTATGGATGTTTCATTTTCCATAACTTAAAGTTAAATGGAACCTAAAATTTTCCTCACAATCGAAGTGAAAAACAGAGTGTATACCTCAGTCATAAGCACCCATTTTATCCTCAACTACTATATTAGTCCTCGTGGCACTCGGACCAATAGCCTCGTCTAAAATGGGTTACTTTATGCCCTTGATATACAATTTACTATTATTGAAGTAGGGGGCATTTTCGCGACAAGAGATCCAAAAACTTTATTTTTCTAAAAAGGTAAAATCACGAGCTCTTTCAATCCTACTAGGAGAAAAAAAAAAAAGAGTCCCAATTTTTGTTCTCCATTATGTTACCGCATTTCAAACACTGTACAGCGGTTACAAAATGGAGATTACGTAAAACGATTGACCTATTTTTTCTCTTAGTTTTTTTCTCCTTGATTGAAAGAGCTCGTACCTAGTTAAAAATACTGGTGGCACGGAACTTTGAGTGTGCGGCAATGATATGGTTTTAAGAGTTTCTCCTGTACTTAAAACTTGACTTGTAAAAGTAAGAGCATGTAGCACTACAGACTCTTACTTTTTGCAAAAGTTTGTGATTCTAGGTCAACGGGCAGTATTTTGATTTCCATTGGAAAATGCGTAACGGCCGTATCTTTTGATGGCGTTGACGTAGAGGTTTTGCTACACAGCTTCAAGGAACCGCAGACCTGTATATGTGGAAATAATTTCAACTTGCTACCTCAGGGTACTTTTTTTTCCTTTTGAGGTACGAAACCCTAATGAATCCTGTTACTTTTTTAATATATAACTGTATGTAAGTTATACATATATGTAGGAAAATGAATCGTCTAAGGAATAATTGGAAGTATTGGTACACTTCACTCCACTTTCACTTTCATTCCAATTCTTTTTCGAAAACATGTAAGCGGAAAATCAACTCGCGGTAATCCCCATCGTAATTTGCGTTATTAACGATTTTCATTTTAAAATCTTGACCTGCTTATCATCAGGATCGAAACAGCTTCTGATTCGAATGAGCTCAAGTCCAGACCTGGGAGAATAGGGAAGACGAATAGGTTGAAAAACTATCATTCTAATTAGTCCGTCAGTTAGATTATCTAAAATTATTAGACACGTATTTTTTCCTTTTTCAATTTAACTAAAATTGACGAAGATAAAGAGCATCAAAGTTCCAGGGTGGGGGCTTGTGACGTCACTCCTAGGCAAGAATTGTACTTAGTAGTGACATTACGCGAAACTTGAACGCACTGTATTTTCGTCATTTTTGATTTGACGAACAAAAGAAAAAAATACGTGTACAATATTTTTTTATAATCTAAAAGACGGACTAAATAGATTTTTTCAGTCGTCTAGCCTATTAGGTTCTCGCGATTTATTTAGGAGAAAGCTCTGTTACCTGTGGACGGGTCGTGGCGCTCGTCCTCGGGCAAGGCGAGCCCGAACTCCCGCCGCAGCCGCGAGCTGAGGTTCTCGCGCTGCCGCTCGGACGCCGTCGGCTGCGCGTCGAACACTCCTGCGCATACACCACCACGTTAGCCGCATGCTTACCGAATCAAACCGTAGATGAATATTGATTTTAGATAATGATGTTTTAGGTAGTGGAGATGTTCTTTCATAAAAATGCTTGACAAAAATTGCGTCGGATTCAATTTCTGTCATTAAATAAGGGTAAAATTTAATGTGTTTAGCACACTGCCTTATTTACCGATGAATTGCCATTTTTGCACATGGAAGGCTTTATGTGGGCCATCCGCATAACCCTTTAATGATTTACCATTTCAGGTTTTAGTGTCCCGTGGCGCCCTTTTCGGGGTATTGTGTTTTCTAATAAACATTTCCATTTCTCTATAATCCGTGGTATCATCGTTGTAGTTAAAACTAATTCCCCAATTTTTGGCTATGACACAACTTAGATTTACTTTTTTTGGTATATCACCTAAATGGCAAAAAGTGGACACTGGTTCCCGTTTAATATAAAACTATATCATATAGACGAAAAACTATACGATATAGTTTTATCACGAGGTATCGAGACAAACCGATCTGGTTTACCGGTACTGTCATATAAAATGTTATGTAACTATTATTTATATCAATTAAAAAAAATAGAGAACCAAGGATTATAGAGGAAGAATTATTAGAAAACACAATAAGATATTTATATTTGTAGGTATATTTTAGTATAGTTTTATTAAGTATTCGTTTTATTTGCTGAAGCCTTATATTTGCTGAAGGGTCATTTCCCTAGTATTATTTTGTCTATGGCATACAAAATGAGAAGTATTAAGAACATCCCCACTTCCTTGTGAGATAATGATCGCTACCTGTAAGCGCTCCGCCATCCGAAGGTGCGACTAGTGAAAAGAAATTTAGAGTTTAATCACTGTGAAATGTATTTCTAGCTTATAAGATATTGGACACATTATGAATTTAGAAGTATTAAATTGCAACGGTTAACACTCACGTATTTTTATCACAATAGGCGTGACATGTTTCGTCTGCGTCGGGCAGACCTCGTCGGACAGACAGAGTGGTGTTATCACCTTCGCGGCTAGGACATCACTGCCCCAGTCCGGCGTAGGTACCGGCTCGCGCGCGACGAAGCGGGAGCGGGGTGATCCGCGCAATCCGGCGCCGTCGTTGCGGGAGTCTGAATTGTCGGATCGTCTGACGGGATCAACGACATCTAGTGCTTCCTAGAGGGAACGTGAATGTGTATGGTGACGATTTAGTGGACACGGTTAGTTCGGTGTGCTTATCGTTGATCCCGTCAGACGATCCGACAATTCAGACTCCCGCAACGACGGCGCCGGATTGCGCGGATCACCCCGCTCCCGCTTCGTCGCGCGCGAGCCGGTACCTACGCCGGACTGGGGCAGTGATGTCCTAGCCGCGAAGGTGATAACACCACTCTGTCTGTCCGACGAGGTCTGCCCGACGCAGACGAAACATGTCACGCCTATTGTGATAAAAATACGTGAGTGTTAACCGTTGCAATTTAATATCAGTATATCTCACGAAAGTTTAAATTATATAATTTAGAAGTAATAGAAGTTCATCTACGTCTTTGTTATACGAAGAAGAAAAACTTAAAAAAATGGAGTTCGCAGTAGGCCAGATAGTTAAATTATATACAAATTAAGAGTTGATGCGTTGAATAAAGAACATTTTGAGCTGATAAGCAGTGATCGGACTTAGGTTAGCTAAAATACCTATTCTTCGCGAGATGACAATATAGAGTTGATACAACGCTTTAATTTTTTTTCTTGAATACCGGGTATTTGATATTTATTCGGGTACTTGCCGTAATATTAAACATGTCATGTTTTTGTTTACTAACAATATTTAGGAAAACAGAGGAGGTATTTTCTGTCAAAAACGTATGAAATCGCGAAGGCGAATATTCGTTAGTTCGTTACAACGCTAATAGGTACCTACTCGCTAAAAAAAAAGTATGAAGTATGTAGCAGGTATCATACCACTAACGTTTTTTAACATGTTTCTTAGCAAACAAACATAATAAACATGTAATATTAAAATCAGACGATGATCTCACCACTTACGACGTAGTGCGCGTGTAATGTAAAGTACGCGTATCTATAAGCGTATACATCAATGCAAACCGTTGGTGAAGGTACTACAGAATGTAACAAAAATGATGATAATCCCGTTAAGACCGTAATCATCAGAGACCGGAATTTTTGTGGCACTTTTGTGCTCATTTATCGACTTCTGATATTTATCGATACATTATAGAACACAAAATAGATAATGAATTAAATAAGATTAAAAGTAGAGGTAAATAACAGTCGGTTCTATCGCTAAAGAGCGATGTCTTCGAGATAACTTACGGATACCTACTAGCGTTTTGAAAATTAAAAATAGGAATTAAGTATAATAATATCTTCTGAGGTTTCGTGATAACCTATTGTTCATTTAAATGGATAGCGTGGACTTTATTCCGAAACGTAGGGGATAAAAGAATCAAATATACTTAGTACTCAAAGTTTATCTGAAAGAGATCTTTACCGATAAGACCGCCTGTTGTTGGACTTTACTTTTATTCTTCAGTACTTAACATGCGTCCTATAATGTATATGAGATGATATATGTGGTCTTTCAAAGTCGATAAGTAAGAAGTCCCTATGACAGCTCAAAAGAGCCACGAAAGTTCCGGTCTCTGGTATTTAATCAGTATATTCATCGTGGTCTGCGTAGGAAAAAAAAAATAAAACAAAAATTTGAATTGTTTTTTTTGTACGATCTTTCATTTTTTTGTGTCAATTTTTCCTCTACGCAGTTCGCGATATTGATTGCGCCTTAAACGAAACACCAGCATGTTTATTAAATTTTGTATACTATAGCGCATTGCAAGGCAACGAAATCTCTGTGACACTTAATCTATTTTTAAATAATATTGTGAACAAACCAGCATCATTCGCACAAGTACAATGTAGGTATATTATCGCCTCATTTAACATTAATTAAAAGCAGTGATCTAACCACTGACGTACATCAGTACGCAGTGCACGACGCACGTGTTCGGTGTACGTATACATAAATGCAAATCGTCGATTAAGGTGCCCCAAGCTCCCGGTGTTATGCAGCCCAAGCTCAGATCATCTCAAATAGTTCCCGCATAATAGTCTCAGTTTACACTTGGCGTTGTTACAAAGGGTATAAGTTTTATAACTGGCAATTTTTAATGGTGATTATGTAGGTAGACCTACAACTTTTACTATAAGTATGACCAATTCCGAAATAGCGATAAAATTTTTGGCTGTCTCATACAAAGCATCGAATTTTGACTTGCCGAAATGATTTGTATTTTTATTTGAAATGTATGAAACAGTCAAAGTTATTTTCGCGGTATTTAGTTACCTACTGTAGTTGAAAGTAATTCAAAGCATTTCACAACAGCCAAGTCAATAGGGCTTTTTCCGAGGGAAAATATTTACGTTATTATTACATGGCTACGTCGAGTGTATTCATAGATATATATAAATATATATAGTAGAATTTTCTCGGCTTATGCCACAGCTCAGAGCCTGGGGTCCGCTTTGGCAACTAACACCAAGATTTGGCGTAAGCGCTAGTTTTACAAAAGCTATTGCCATCTGACCTACCAACCCAGAGAGTAAACTAGGCCTTATTGGAATTAGTTTGTTCCGAAAAAATCATTGGTACGAAAGCCGGGGTTTTATTCCACGAGCTTCGGATTGAAAGTAGCACGCCCCTACCGCTGGAGCAGTCACGTCTAAAAATATCTATACACTTCGAAAGTTATTATAGGGGAAGAAGGGTAAAAATCGAATACAGATGCATATATATTTATGAAGCCGACCGTACCAACGCTCACACAATTCTAATAAAACTAACTATAGCCATTACCAGACCCTAACTTTTGATGGTCATCGACGCACCCTCCATCGTGCTCCATATTAAGCATGGTGAACAGAAGTAATCCTAAATGCTCCATCTAGATGGTGAGCGATCTGTGATTCGTGCAGTGTCGACGAACTCAACTGCCGCAGGTTCGGAACGCAGTAAAGTTATTGGAATCGTTGCGTGTTACTGCGTTATGCTTTTAAAGCTTATATGACTGACATTCGTAGACTTGCTTGGAAATTTAACGTCTTTGATTTTTCTTTGTTTTCAATACTAAGGCACTTGTTGACTTGGGGATCCGTAAAGTACAGTCAACCAATGGGAGCTACCGTATTGTCGCTCACCAGGCGGCGCCACTCATGCGTGGGTCCTGTGTAGTATGAGAGAACTGTCAAAGTGACGTTTGAAATGTTCCCGCAGGACCCACGTTCCACTAGCGCCCCTAACGGAAAATCGACTCGCGGTAGTCCTCATTGGAACCCTAGGCCACTCTAGAAACATGTCAAAATGACAAGCAGTAAGAGTTTTCTTATTGATTGAGATATAAAGCGCCGCTATGAGATAAGCCGGCCATATACGTTCGAGTAATCCGTCGGATCTCCATATCCGTGAGTATGTGTGCCGGACATCTGCCAGACATATTTCCCATACATTGATTGGCAGATCTGGCAAATATGCCCAAACATATCGTCGCTATACTTACCTCAACCTCAACCTCGTATCTGCAAATCTCATTTGATAGAGAAAACACCCGTATTCCTAGTGACGGAAAGGTGACGTTTCCATCAAATGTTTGCTGTACATATGACCATATGAAGTTCAGTAAGTATAGCGACGATATATGGCCGACAATAGTCCTACAGTGGGTTCCAAGTGGTTGTGTACAATAAACAGGCTCAACTCGCTGCGTAAACTATTTCAAACATTTTTAATTTAAATACAAACTTACATATTGCGCATCGTCGCATACAAGTTCGTCCGTAACCGAGCGCAGCTATAACTTTGCAGAACATTTACGATTGACGAAATTCGTGGAACAGTGCATCGCAACGAGAATTGGGTCAGTGAGTCGACAGACGGCATCCTCAGTTCACGGCTAATGTAAAATCAATACGAGACGGAACTATTGCTGGTTACAATACGACTTCCTTACGATTATGTCATAGTGACGCTATCAATCAGAGTAAGAAATCTCTTAATGCTTGTCATTTTGACATGGACCATGGGTTCTATAGCTTGTACTTATTATTATGCGACTGTACAGAATGAAGGGCATTACAACACGAGTGTTTTAATGCCTAATTATGTATAGTTGAGTGAATCAACTATTTCTTGTTGTTATTCTATCCCGTCAGTCAGTTTTAAAGGGTTTAATTTCAATGTATAAATGAGTTTTCATTGTGACACTCCTGGAGTTTAGGTTTAGGCAGAGAAAATAAAAACCCTTATCGCGCTCAACGTGACCGGAAATTTAATTTCCTCCAAATTTTCATCCATCTATCGTCAATTTAATAGCCATCAGCGAACGAAAAATCATTTTATCGCAAATTTCCAGCCAAATACAAAAATAGGAGCCTACAATCAGAATGCGTAATTTGTAAACCAATAATAATAAGAAAAAGCATTTTTTTGCGTCTACCTCAACAAAAAAAACACCGCCCACATTACGTGTATGGGTGGGGTGTGGGAGTACCCTAAAAATAATTCCGACTTTTTATCTTACCACTTTATCGGCATGATTGATACGTATATTCATACCAAATTACATATTTCTAGTACTAACGGTCACTGAGCTAAGCCGCAGACGGACGGACGGACAGACAGACATGGCGGGCCATTAATTATAGGGGTTCCTAGTTGACTACCGAACCTTAAAAAGTTGACCCTATACCCCTCGCAGCGAATGATGATACGTATGACAGCTGTCACCTCAGTACATTACCTGTCAACAATGTCACTTTTTGACAGAGATTGTATGAAACTGACAGCTGTCATACGTATCATCATTCGCTGCGAGGGGTAAAATAACCATGAAGCTTTATGTATTACCGTGCCTCTACATGCTCGGGCTCTCGGCCGAATGTTTCGGCCATGTTAGTACACGATCATTCGAGACAGACTATATAGAGAAAATTTAAGCCAGACCAGAGACAATTTAAGTACTTTTTCAGGTAGTTTGGTTGAGTTAAAAGGTGTCATAAAAAATTTCACTTCGGGTAGTAGGGAAGCTATTTAAAAAGTGTCTTAAATAGTTTCAATAACCAAAGCTATTTAAAACACCGTTTAACTCACCGAAACTACCTGAAAAAGCTTAAATTGTCTATGCTTAAATTTTATCTATATAGTCTGTCTCGAATGAGCGTGTACTAGGGTGGGCCGAATCATTCGGCTGAGAGCCCGAGCATGTAGAAGCACCATTACACACGATATTCGGTGCTCGATGTTGGTACGAGTAGCTCGCAACGACCTACGGCGCAGTAGCTTAGTATTGAAACGGAGTTTTCAAGGCCTCCGGGGGCACGGCAAATTGAAGTGCGCATATTGTTGTGCCGTTCCAAACAGAGTTTAAACGCGGTAGTGACTTCACGTTTGCTAATTGGGCTGTTCGAACCACATCGTTTGTATGTCTCTGTCTCACTAATATGCAGTGATAGAGACAGAAAAGTTTCGGATTTTAATGCTTGTGATGTTCTCCCTTGCTGTGGTTATTAATCTATTGAGTTGAAGGCATTATGGACATGTTATATGAAGAAATATGTACCTACTATCAATTATCATTGTAAATTTTAGGAGAGTAAAATTGAGGACATAAAAAACGGTCAAATCAGGGATTCGATCCCAGGTTTAAAATGGTATTTTTCTTAAGTTTGTCAGTTTCCATATGCTACTCAAGAACTTATATATCAACTGGCATGTGAAACCTCGGCTGTATATTTATGGTTTCCTAGTCGACTCACAGTTTATTTGTCTTTTTTTTACAGTTACACTATTTTAAATTATTTTAAAATTCCATAAGTCCGTCATGTGGGCGAAGTCGCGGATTCATCTTAGTTGAAGAGTAAATCAATAAGCTGGATCAAATAAAAAAGTCCGGTGGCGATAGGAGCCCTGCGATTTGCACAATCTCACTATTGTTGCTCGCTTCCTCTGAAGTACACATGACTACAAAAGTGGACAATTTTTATCGTGTTAGGGAGAAATACGTTTTTCACACCACCTATTAAATAAATACAAGGGTTTTTTGTCTTCAAACTAGGAGGGATCAAAGTGGAACTTTTCTGTTCAAGGACTACACATTTTTACGTTTTCGGACATTCACTAGTGGCATCGTGGTGTTGGTATGATGCTGTTTTCGGTTTTGTTTATTTCTTCTCAGTTGGTGTGAAAAGCAGTATGTGTCACTCTGTCTCTATTAACGCTTGAATCCCTCATTACGCTCAGGATTCTATTGTAGCATCCATCGCTTCATTCAGAATTCACTAATCCATATTGAGCATTATTAAAGTCTATTTCTTAAATAATTTTTAAGAAAAAAAAACCGACTTCATTTGGTTCCCGGTAAAAGTGAAATTTTAAATTTGTTTGAGTTAGCCAGTTTACTTCACAAATATCCAATACACCGCACGTGTAAGATTGAAAATTGAGGAGCTTTCTTAATGTCCCAGGGCTTCCATCATTACATGCGAAGTATAATCAAACGGAACTCCCTTGTATAATAAAACAAACAAAATAACAATGTGTTAAATTTGATGACAGACTGTAAATTATCGAGCAGTTTCAATATGCCATCCCTGATTATCAACATCAGGTACACTCCAGCAAAATGATAGCCACAGTAAGAAAATGCCTAAGCTAATTATGAACACCCTCTAATCACAATAAACGTGCCGTTCAAATTAGAGGAGTTCTCTGAATTCTTCAAGAACTCCATCATCAGACTAGAAATCAAATCAAAAAGATGAATGTCACAACTAGGATAATAAGTAGAGCTAGGTTTATTGACCAGTTCCACTTTGCCATCCCTGGTCTTCATCAAAATGTTGGCTCCCCCAAAACAATGTTTTAGTTACTTAAGGAAAACCTCAAATCAGAATGCATGTGCCGTTAAAATTTGAGGAGTTCCCTCAATCCCTCATGAATTCCATCATCAAAATAGAACTATAATCAAATAGGACTATCCTGAAGGTATTTCTTTACAAAGAAAAGATGAATGTCTCAAATCGGATGATAGAGCTGGAAATTACCAAGCAGTTCCACTTTGTCATCCCTGGTCTTCATCATCAGGTCCACTCCACCAAATTGATGATGTTCGTAAAGAAATGCTCGAGTGTCTTAAGAAACTACCCAAATCATCATGCATGTGCCTTTCAAATTTGAGGAGTTCCCTCAGTTCCTCATGGATCCCATCATCAGAAATTGATTTTGAAAAAAACGGGACAAACCTGGAACCATCTATTTTCAGACAAAAAAATATTTTATTAAATCGGATGATAGTCATGGGAATTACCAAGCAGTTCCACTTTGCCATCCCTGGTCTCCATTATCAGATCCACTCCACCAAATTGATGATTTTCGTAAAGAAATGATCGAGTTTCTTAAGAAATCACCCAAATCAGCATGCATGTGCCTTTCAAATTTGAGGAGTTCCCTCAGTTCCTCATGGATCCCATCATCAGAAATCGATTTTGAAAAAAACGGGACCAATCTGGAAACATCTACTTTCAGAAAACAAAAAAAAAATTGAAATCGGTTCAGTAATGACGGAGTTCTGAGGTAACATACATTAGAAAAAAAAATAAAAATAAAAAAAATTCAGACGAATTGAGAACCTCCTCCTTTAGAAATATTGAAGTCGGTTGACAATAAGTCAAAAACAGTTTAATCGTGTTTACATAAACAATTGTCACAAAAACTGCGTGCCATATGCGTAAACAACTTAGGTACACGTAATGTAATCAGTAATCACCGTAACAATGTCAACAGTGACTCACTCGTTCTCATTTAACTCATTCATTCACTAATTTAAACACTTTCCAGCTCGCCTGTACATCCTCTCGAAACTGCATTTACGAAGGAAGCGGTCGATACAGCGCATCAATGTATAAACAAAACGACTCAAGTAGCTCAATCCTATTATGAATCTTAACTCAATGAGCTAGAATTGACTTTGGCCTGAAATGTAACAATTGAACTTTTCAACGACACTACAATTGTAGAATCACGAATGAATATGAGCTATAGTGCATGGAAATATGGTTGAAAATAGCCAGCGTCGGTTAATTCAAATGGATGCGTTTATCAAATTGTAGGAATTACTGCCGGAGCGTGAACGCGGTCAATAATAGGCTTAATTGGGACGGTTGATTGTTTACTGTCAACAATGCACTTGCATGAAACGAATGAATAATTTGTGTAACTTCACACATGGCACCACGGTGTAACTCTCGTATCAGTACCCGTAACAGTAATTGAATAATATAGCTAGTCTAATCTAATCCAATTACTTATTGCAATTTGGTAAACATCTGTTAAAATCTTTATAAACACAATTGAGTCGGTTAACTTCAAACTTATCAGATTATGCTATTTTGGTATTAAGAAAAGGTAATAAGGTAGATATTTGCTGAGAGTCGAATGGATTTACCAGAGTTAGAAGTTGAGCGACACAATTGACGAAATGACGAGTACAAACGACTATCAAGTATTTTAATACGTTCATAAGCAAAATTGGTGCTTCGACGGCAGCTGATGTAGATAATGTAGAAGCAGAACTATGTGCTTGACGATTTTTTTATTTGTTCCTACATTTTACAATTAACTATCAATAACTCTTCGATTACTTAGGTTCTATAATCAATTATTTTAGTATCTTTATCATTTATACAAACATGCCTGTTTAGGGAGGGAATCAAGAAAGTATTGTAAAAACGAAATCGTACAATGAAATAGGTACTATAAAAACCGGTCTTGCACGTGTAGCGGGGATTGAAACAATTGAACAAGCTGTTTTCCGTTCAAGGTCACGACATTGTTTTGTTATAATGCAGTGAAGTTTCATTTTCTGTTCACGTTTTATTTCAATTCAGTATTTGGAGATTTTAAAACGGAACTTTTTATAGTTACAATTAATGTTTCGACAGTGCGTGCATAAGCCTAAGGAGGCGTTGGAGATTATGTTTGACTAATATATCCCGTTTCTTTCTAAGATAGCGATTTTATTTCATAATCTTCGAAATAGCGCAATATTTTAAAATACTTATTTTGACTCAATCTTTTGTGCCCATTGCCGCCATAAACAACTAATAAAAAAAAAACAAAAAGCGAAGAGAACGAAAACAATACTGTAATTTTTGTTTAGAGAAAGTACCGGTATCCAATCCCTACTTTATTATAACTCCTCCTAATCCTAATAGGGGGAGGGACTTACTTAAAATCGCCGTCAATGGAACTTACTAACCATGTAAACAAAAGGCATCACATGTTTTGTTACTGTTTCTCCTTGTATTTTCACACCACCTCATCAAACATCACTGAAACGATTCTTTACTGAAACGGTCGCATTATGGTAACATACAAAGCATAAGATAAATAAGTGAGGTTATTACGATCAATACGGCGGTTTGTTTACATTATTTGCATGTTGGCGTGTCGGCGATTTTAGGTATCAAGTTCAAAAGCGCGCGATCTCAAAGCAAATGATTTTGAAAATGGAATTAGGTCAAGCCTTATTTAGCTTAGGTTCGTTCTCCCCATAAGTTCGCTAACCCCTCTATAGGGTTAGGCGTTGTAACCGATAAAATTAGTTATAGTCTGGCCTACTGCGTTAGGAGTAGAAAAAAACACTGTATCCATCCCATTCTTTCGGGTGGTAATACTAAGGTACAACAAAGACAGTATGATTCTGACTATGCACGAATAAGAGCACACTAATGACAATAAGCAAAATATGCGTTTGCGAACCATATAAGGAAAGGAAGAAATATTCATGAGCTCGGTCGGTATTCGAATCCGCGACTTTGGGATACCAGCCCATCGGTCTTCCAACTCAGCTATCGAGACCACACCCTAAGCGTCCCTTTAAGGCTGCGTTTTACCAAATTTTTATTCCGAGAATAACGCTTACTCTCAGTTAGTAACGTCAAATTACTATGGGATTTTGACATTAGCATCCACGAGTAAGCGTTACTCTTGGTTAAAAAGTTTGGTCAAATTTAGCGTTGAGGCGCATAAGAGGGATATGGGGGAGAAATTCGCGCCAGATTCGCGAGTTCGAGTCCCCGCGCGAAATCATGAAATTTTCCACTTTTCCTGGAAGTTTGACGTTTAAAATAACAATGAAAAGTTTGACAGTTGATTCGGTGGGAGCGGTAAGAGACAATGTGTTTTTTTTTTTTACAGGACATTCTTACACAAATTGACTAAGTCCCGCAGTAAGCTCAAGAAGGCTTGTGTTACAGATATTTGTTCCTGAGTTATGGATGTTTTCTATGTATTTAAGTATTTATATGTATCTGTCTATTATATATATCGTCGCCTAGTACCCACATCACAAGCCTTATTGAGCTTACCGTGGGACTAGGTCGATTTGTGTAAGATTGTCCCATAATATTTAATTTAATTAATTTAATTTAAACGCCCTTACCGGGATTCGAGCCCAGGGCCACTGGCTTAGCGGGCAGGGTCACTACCAACTACGCCAACCGGTCAAGTGTCGAGGGTTACCTTTGGGCGTCAGCGTGCTGGCCAGCTCGCGGTGCAGCCGCTGCTCCAGGTCGTCGGCGGCGGCGGCGGCGGCGGCGTCGAGCCGCTGCGGCGACAGCGACGCGCCGGAGCCGGACGCCGACGACGCCGACGACTCCGACGACCACTCGGCGCCCGCGCCCCCGCCCGCGCCCGCCGGCGACCGCTCCGCCGGCCCGGGCTCCTCGCTCAGGGCCCCGAGGTGCCGCTTGCGGTATTCCGTGATAGAGAGCTAGGGAGATAGACCTCATGTTACCTTCTCTTCAAACTAATATCATTCACTGTTAGATTTAAGTACTCTAAATGGGCATATTTTTATTTTGTTGTCTTTTTTTTTCTCGTCAGATTTGAATGAAATTTGGTGGGTAGGTAGAGTTCCTTATTCTACGCTAGATAGATACAAAATCTCAATGTGCGACAAAAAAATTGTATGAAATTT
The DNA here is from genome assembly GCA_949128165.1 of Lathronympha strigana. Taxonomy (NCBI): domain Eukaryota; kingdom Metazoa; phylum Arthropoda; class Insecta; order Lepidoptera; family Tortricidae; genus Lathronympha; species Lathronympha strigana. Next base: position 2,791,692 of record OX421907.1, on the reverse strand, counting down.
TCCACTGAGTTACGAAAATTCCGTACGATTTCGTAACTCAGTGGAAAAAAATGTGGGACATACTTTGAAATTGGGTCCATCTTGAAGAGAATAAGGAACTCTACCTACCCACCAAATTTCATTCAAATCTGACGCGAAAGAAAAAACGACAACAAAATAAAAATATGCCCAAATACGTACCATTGCATGTTTTTAAAAATTTTATATTAGGTACTTTCTAGGATAATTTTGCATGCCAGCTTCTGGTGGAATGTGTGTGACTTTGATATATTTTTATAACACCCTTCGTACCACATTTCAAAGCGAAATAAAGTTATTTGTATTGTGAAATTCTTCAAACTAATTTCACTATGAATAGTAGATTACATACCTAAGCCGTTAAAGTGGGAAATGTCTCGGATAACATGTAATTGGCGGCCGAGGCGAAGCTGAGGTCGACTAACATGTTATCTGAGGCTTTCCCATTTACCGTCCGAGGTTCGTATATTATTTTTCTGCTCAACGGAACCGGCAGGCGGCAATTTAGTTTTGCGTAAAGTGGCGTTTGCCGGCCAGAGGGCAGAAAATTAATAAAACTTGATGACATCTTCTTCTTTCTAGCGTTTTCCCGGCTTGTGCCACGGCTCACCGACTAATCCCGGCGTAGGCGCTAGTTTTACGAGAGCGACTGCCACCCTGACCTTCCAACCCAGAGGGTAAACTAGGTCTTATTTGGATTAGTGCGGTTTCCTCGTGAATACTTACGTTTTCCATCACCGAAAAGTGATTGGTAAATAGCAAATAGAATTTCTTACATAAGTTCCAAAAAACCCATTCGTAGTTGATACGAGCCCCGGTGAACCCGTGACCTTCGGTTTAAATGTCGCACGCTCTTACCGCAAGGCCACCAATGCTTAATTGCAAAAAAAAAGATGTAATATACTAAAAAAAGATCAACTCCATTGAATCGCATCAGAATCTTCGGCTAACGCCAGATAAACTACTAGGCCACCTGGACTCTACGAACGTTGGCGATTTTTTTAAAGTACATACAATCTTTGCCTCCTCTTTGACTCCAGCTTGGCCTCAGATGGAGTTGATCTTATTCTTTAGTAAATGACATCTATTTTCAATTTATGTGATTATGTTACGGTAAGTCACATATAGCATCTCCGAGCACCGGCGTCTTAAATCACGGAGACTCACAGATTTCTATTCAATAAAAAATATTAAAATACTATAAATATATTAAAAATTCTTCATTAAACTTTTCAAGCTCAAGGCTTTAACCTTGAACTTTAAGTTCTTAAAGGTTATGTCCTTTTCTAAAACTAGCTTATCTCAACGTCGTAAATTGGTCCCACCAACAATAATCCCACGCGATTCCGTATGCTTGTTGAATAAACAAGCATCTGCAAAGGTCATTGAACCCATTAGAGAAAGTGCTTCGCGAGTACGTATGTATTATGTATGTCAAGGCAATAACTACAACATTTATAACTCATACACTGTAATATTATTATGTGCAAAAAATTAACGGTCGGTAAAGATGAATACTTGAATAGTTATCAAATGAAACAAATGTAGATAACGGCAGATATGAGTTGTTTACATATTGTATGTTATCGGTGACCTTGAACTGAATTTTGTTTGTTGAATGTTAATTATGGTTGAAGTTGCACAAAAATTGCAACTGTAAATAAAGTAGTTCGAAACAAAAACGAAAAAAATATCTACTCTCGTTGCAGCGATTAAGATACTTTAGGAGACTCACCTTCCTTCTGACTGGTTTGGGTTTGTCCTGCGGCGGAGGATTGAGCCTCGGGTCGTTGGCTCGGGCGCCGAAGGGCTTGACCGGGCCGGGCACAGAAGGCAGCCCCGCCAGGCCCGCCTTGGCCTCCGCCAGCGGACTGGCCCCCGAGCCCTGCAGCACCCCCGACAGCAACACACTATTATTCGAGTCCATATTGCTCACGCGAGTCAATATCTCCTGCACACTCTTAAGTTCGTCCACACCCGTAATACTATCTTTGTCGAATAAACTATTGTCTAAACTTGTAGTCCTATCTATTGCACTTTTTATTATTGACGGCACCGGGTCCGCTGCCGGCGCGTCGTAGTTTTGCGAGAAATTCCTGAAGATCCCTGAGAATAGCCCCGTTGAGCTGAATCTCGAAGAGAACGGTAGTGGGCTCTCCAGAACTGAAGGTTTTTCTTTCGCCAGGGGCTTATCTTCTGGTTTGCTCGCGGGAAACGCTCGCGCCGTCTCCATCGGCTCTTCTGGCAGAGGAATAGCTTCTAGCGAAGGTATGTCGTCTGGCAAAGGTATCGATTCCACTTCGGAATGTTCACCGTTGACCTCGGACGACTTGGAGTCGGTGTCGTTTGATAACGCTTCCTTCTCCTCCTTTTCGATCATCTGTTTGACGCGGGCCTTGAGCGGCCGCCGCGGCTCCTCGGGCAGAGGAATCGTCTCCAGCGGCGGTATCACAGATAGCAGGCTCTGGTCTTCCGGTAGGGGGATGTTTTCCGGCGCCGGTAGAGCGATCGTATCCCCGATCGTGTAAGAATCGTGCATAACTCCGTTGATCACTACTTTGGAGTTCTTCATGTTTCCCGTGTATTGCTTCTTTATAGGCCGCATCGGCTCCTCCGGTAGCGGTATAGCTTCTAACGGAGGAATGGGGCCCGGATCGTCAGGTAAGGGTATGTTCTCGGGCGCCAGTAACGCCGAGTCGCTGATATCGTCGTGAATGTCGCCGTTGATTTCAGGCGATTTGGAACTCTCCTTCTCTGTGCGCAGTTGAATACTGATTTGGTCGTCCACCATGTTGAGATCGAAGTTCAGATTGACCTTCTTCCGTTTTTCTTTGGGAGGTTTCTTATTTCTGCTCTTGAGGATGAGTATGTTTTCGGTGTGGAAGGAGTGTATTTTCTTCTGTATGTCGTCCATCTCGTCGCGCTGCGGGGAAGAGTTTCCGCTCGTGTCGGCGGATCGGGAACTGTTCTGCTTGTCGTTGAGATCGATTCCTTTGATATCACAGTTAACGGTTTCGCTGCTTTCGAGTTTGGGTTGTGGCGTTATGGTGGTGTCGATGTCCATGGGGACGACTTTGTCGTAGTGGGGCTCGTTGTTGTTGTTGGTGGTGAAGTCGGGCTTGGCGATGCAGGGCGGGTGCTCGTCTTCAGGCGTGGGCACGCCGATGATGCGGCGGATGTGCTCCGAGTCGTGTGCGTGCGACATGTTGACGTTTAGCACGTCGTGCTCCGGGGGGCCCTGGTCGTCGGAGCCCTGGCCGCTGTCGGAGCGCGTGCGGTCCCTCCCATAGATACTCTCCATGATACCGCGCACATTGTACTGCCGGATTAAGTTGCCGTCGTCTTTCACCGGAGAGTCCTCTGACGTTAAGTTGGGAGACGTCTCATCGTGACACTAGAAAAAAAAACAACCCTTAATAACCGACTAGTTTATACGATAGCGAATTTGACGACGTACCGCATTCGTACGACAGTGGAAGGGTTGAGGATCTTTTTTAACTTACAGGCACAATATTATTTGGTTCGCAGGACAGCGATTCTCTCGCTAACCGTCGCTTCTTCAATGGCGTCACTATCTCGTTGGGTGGAGATTCTGCAACAAACGCGTCTACATTTAAACATTATAACATGAATCATAACAAACACTTTAAAATTGAGATACCCCGAAAGGTACCTCATTAAAGAGATGTTAATGCGCACCCGCGTTAGGAGAGTCACTCTCTTCGCTGATGGCCTGTCGCAGCCACCGCTTCTTAGCACTATGCTGGGGTATCACAGTAGGCGTCGTTTCCACGACTTCAGTGGGAGGGGTGCTCCGAGTTATCCTTCTGGCCTTCTTTGGAGGCCTGCTTCGGTCGCGCCCTGGGGTTCTGGGTGGGGACGCCCTATCTTCCTCCAAGTCTGGCGCGCCGCTGAGATCGCCGATCATGGTGGAGGCTACTCTAACGAGGCTCTCCAGCGAGGTGGCGGACAGTAAAGGCGGTCTGTAGGGAGATCTGTATGGAGAGGGCGTCCGCTCGGGCGAGCGACCGATCCATTCGGTGGCCATGGTTTTCTTAGTCTTGGGCAGTTTGAAGGCGGACTCGACTGAACCGACGGCGGCTTCTACTAATAAACACGCCGAGCTTAGGCCGAGATCCTGCAACAAAATCGAAATGTAAAGAGATATTCGCCACAACTAGAACTTGCATTGTTACCATGACCATTACAAATAATTACAATCGCTCACGATCAAGAGCAATAAACATTTATTTTTAAACAAGGATCTTGATTTGCGGTATCTTAGTCAACATTGACCTAACCTTTTGAGCAACAACAGATAAATTTCCATTAACAGATTAATACATTCTTATTTTTAAAAAAATAGTTAGGCGAGGGCTCTTACTCCCCCCCCCCCCCCCCCATCAGTTCGACCAACTGACAGACTGAACAACTGACATAAATAAAATCAGGACTCTCAAACCAACCGTAGCGGGCAACAAACTCCCCCGCTTTGGCCCTACGGGCCAGACCGGCGTCATTCCTTGGGCCAATAGAGGCTTATGTATGTAAACTCTTTATTGTACAAAACACAGATAAATTAAAATTTACAAAAGGAAAACAATAAGTACAAAGGCGAACTTATCCCTTTAAGGGATCTCTTCCAGTTAACCTTTGAGTAGATGAGAGAAAAAATGAAAAGAGGTAGACAAATACACCTAATGTACAACAACGTACCAGATAAATAATAATATAAACTATATATATTTCCAAAATACATAGGAAAAGTATATATATCACATTAACAAGGAAATGTGAGACAACACTAATAAATAAAAAAAAAGCAGTATACTGATAAACAAAAAGACAACAGCTTGCTTTTTGGAGCTTTTCCCTAAAGCTCAATAAAAAAAAGTAGTTTACTTCGTTGATCCCATCGGTGTTCCTGTCGGCCTCGGTGTCGTGCGGCGCGCTGTCGCGGCGGGCGCGGGCGCGGCCGGCCGGCGCCGGCGCCTCGTCGCCCGACGTCACCAGGTCGCTGTCGGCCGAGTCCAGCCGCCGCCGGTTGGACTGCGACGTGGTGCGCGCCCGCCCTTTGCGTCTGCCCAACAAATGTCGACGGTCAAACAATAGGCTAGATGACAAAAAGAAACTAATTAGTCCGTCTGTTAGATTATTAAAAAATATTCGACACGTATTTTTTCTTTTGTTCGTCAAATGAAAAACGACGGAAATGCAGCGCTTTAAAGTTTCGCGTGACGTCACAATCGAGTACGATTCTTACTCTAAGGTGACGTCACCAGCCCCCGCCACGGAACTTTGACGCTCTTCATAATTGAATTTTAGTTATCTTGAAAAAGGAAAAAATACGTGTCTAATAATTTTGAATAATCTTTCTGACAGACTAATTAGAATAATAGTTTTTCAACCTAGTCATCATCCCTATATTCAGGGAAAAATATCTTTTTCCCCTCCCTAGCTCGGAAACTTCGGAAGCGCTGTTTTGTCCTTTAAAAATAGCATGGAAAAACGCATTTTATACACATGTCGGGCAAAGTATTCTAATTCCTATCACTTACCACCAGTCCAGTATAAGTGAGTCCTATTATGCCCATAGTAAATATGCGCAATCGGAGGTCACACCTTAAATTGGTCAAATCTTACCCCGCACTTGGTAAGCTGTTGGCAATATCTAAGTACCAGGAGCGTACTCTATGACAATTTTGAATGGTTTCTTCAAGATAACTTACATGTGGATAAGATTTGTAGTCGTATGTAGTCTTTATTTTCCTCACGATAATGAGGGGAAAAATGTTGTATTACCACTTGACGGCAAAGTTTGTTCAACTCTCGTGCCTTGAGACCGAGAGTTAAATAACAACTTTGCCCCCTTGTATAATAAATATCTATTACCTATGCTCGTACTTTTAGGCAATACAAAAAATTTAAACAAAACCACGTGACTTGATCATTTGGCCAATGAGGTAACATTTCATATCCGACATCTCAATGCCATCATATGCAATTATGTCTCGTAGTTTTGTTTGATTACCTTTTAAATACCTAAAAGTACAAGGTATAATCAAAATTTTCATAAATATAGCGTTGATGGCATAGCAGTACAGCTTTCAAATTGGACGTTGGAGATCTTAACATCGGTACGAAGCAATAACGTCTCAGAATGAAGTATCATTTGATATTTACCGGTTTCCGGTGAAAGAAAACATCGCTAGGAAGCTCTAATCCTAATATGGCCTAGTTCTGGACAAAGCATTCAAGCTGTAGAGCGCATTCGTAAAAACTAGCGCCATTGTGTTGGCATAAGCGACAACTGGACTCAATTAGGATTTACTCAGGCGAAAATCGCTAAGATGAGAAATGTTTACAATACAATAACTCATTGCACATCTCAAAAACATACCTAACAATAAAAGTATACATATTGCCACAAATTCCTAAATAACGGGCGGTCTATCGCTATTATAGTCTGACTTAGACTGGATTTGACCAAACTTTTATCCAAGAGTAACGCTTACTGTTGGATACTAATGTCAACATCCCATAGTAATTTGACGTTTGAGTCACTTTACTATCTGAGAGTAAGCGTTATTCTCGGAATAAAAATTTGGCAAAACGCAGCCTAAGCTAAGTTTCCTAGATTTTGATAGCACAGACTATGAAAGTGTCAATTAAAAGTAATAATTTCATAGAAGTTAGAAATTCTAAATAACAGTTTGAATTGAAATTAAACACTTTAGATCAGAGCAATCTTGTTTATGAACACCATGACCGTACGTTTCGATTCCTTTACAGCACTCGTTTTCAGGGTTAAGATGATGACTGCGAAAACGAGTCCAGTAAAGGGCTCGAAACGTAGGGTCATGGTGTTAATAAACGCGCTTAATCCGTTCCAGTGTTTAATTTCAATGAACAAATCGCGGATACAGAAGACAATATTAACACTTTGAAGTTCGGCACTGCATTTGCTTGGAAGAGCGTGTTTTTTTTTAATACTACGACGGTGACAAAGAAGCATGCGGCCCGCCTGATGGTAAGCGGTCACCGTAACCCTGCAACTCCGGAGGTGTTAAATGCGCGTTGCCGAACCAAAGCAACTCTTAACTCTCTGACTCTAAGCAATCTCTACAAGTACAATAAGCGAACTTACTTCTTCCTCTTCTTGGAGCTGCACTGGAATTCATCATCATCATCTTTGTCCACCGCGTTGGGGTGAGGGTCGGACTCCCGCCGCTTCTGGCGCTCTTTCACTTCCTGTTTACGCTGTTCAGCTTTCTCCATGCGTTCGAACGCTTTCATTATGGCTTCCATTTTACGTTCTTCTCTGGTCTACAAGAAAAAATGGGTTAAGTGGTTGGCGTACAACGAAATAATGATTGTATCAAGTTTAAAAATATTAAAATACAATAATTCTACGCAAACTTAGTAAAGGGTCGGCAATAAGCCATAGACTGCGGTATCCGTTAAGTTTAATTGCTACTTTGAAACTAAACACGATATTATACGGAATAATAGTTGTTATAAATTTTGTAAAAGAGAAAAAATCAATGAATTTGTTGTTATTTAAGAATTATTCGCAGCATTTATATGACATAACATAAATATAACATACCATTTTCTTCTTATCTTTCTCTTTGTTGGTCGGCAGTTTGTCCTGCGAGTCATCAGTTTTATCATCCAAGGAGTCCTGATTAGTGCAAGTGTTCCTACTGGACCTTGACGACCGGTCGTGACACGCCGACTTGGCTGTGTACTCCCGCGTGGCCGGCCTTTCGTTGTCAACACTGTCTCGACGCGTCCGACGCTCTCTCTCTTCTTTCGGAGACTCTTTCTTTGGACTTTCTTGCTTAACTTCCTTAGGCTCTTCTTTGATTTCCTGTTTTACTTCCTCTTTTGGAACCTCTTGTTCGATTATTGGCTTTTCTTCATCAGATTCCGGTTCTGGCTTAGGTTCCTCAGGTTTAGGTTTCGGTTCTTCTTTAATTGGTTCAGGTTCCTCTTTAACCGGTTCTGGCTCCGGTACAGGCTCCGGTACAGGCTCCGGTTCTGGGATAATTGGTTCTGGTGCCAGTTTCTCCTCTTCAGTTTCCATTTTGACGAAATCAGGTTCATCTATTTCTGGTTTCATCTCTTCTTTGGCCGTTAAATCCATTTCTGGTTTTTCGTCTGGGGCTTCAGTTTTCATCCGCTGGTCAAAGTTTAATGCCATTATGGCAGTTTTGACCGGGGACATTGGTGAGTATTCGTATTTGATCGGTGATTTCTTTTCCAGTTTGACCGGTGTTACTGGACACGGGTATTCTTTGGCGGGAGATGCTAGAACAGGGGCCAAAGGTGTTGATGCAGGGGACGACGAACTAGAACACCTGTTTCTACTCCTCTTTTCTCTTAGAGGGTAATCAATGCTTTTCCTTGTAACTAGAGAGGAGTTGAGGCCGTTGACCTTGCAGTGTTTAGGGTTCCCGCAGGCGCAGGGTTGTTTGCTGCCGTTAGTATCGTGACCGACTGTTATTTCGGTGTTCGATGGGATTGACCCAATAGTGTATAAGTAGACGTGTAATGCACCTTTGATGATGCAGTGTTGGAGCTCTGCGTTAGGCTTGCAAGATCTCCTTACAAATCGGGCCTCGTTGCCATAGGTTCTTGTATCAATACAGATCTGGGTGTTGTCCTTTGGTAATCTGTAGAAGAAGACGAAAGGCCCCGGCTTCTGACTGCCTGCGCGCGCCGAATTCTGTAACTGTGGCCTGTGCTGATTCGACAGCATATATTTCCCTCTTAGCTCTATGACTGCCGTGTTTTCTTTCAAGTCCTTAGTCGCAATTAGGATCTTTCCGCCGGCATGCGGCACAGTGGTGCACAAATGCGCCGTGATCGCAGAGGACATGTTTGGCGTGTTGCCAAGTTTACTGCTGTATTTCATTATTTTCGCCCTCAATTCCGGGCTGTAATGGTTAGTCATGGCCTGCTCAAATGATTCGCCCCAATGTGATTGGTTGGATACGCTGGAGCTGTACTTGGTTCGGTTCATCATCAGCTCTTTCTTACGTTTGACCCTCTTTTCCGTGAGTTTCCTCTTAGTTCCTTTCCTGACAACTTCTGTTTTCTTTGGGCGCTTCAGGCCGCGTTTGGGTAGTGTCAAGGCAGGTTGGGGTAGGGGAGGCAGCGGTGGTAAGGTGGGTACTGCGGGGGCGGCAGAGTTGTACGTGGTGACACACGAGCCGCTAGTGTCAGTGTAGGTAGTGACAGTGAGAAGACGCTTCCGACGCCCTCCAGGCAATCTAGTGCTTTCTGAAGAGTCCGTATCTGAAGCGACGAGTGCGTTGAGTTCCTCTCGCTTGCGGAGCTGGATCGCTCGCGCGTGCCTCCGGTCCACGGCTCGGGGTTGGCACAGTTCGCACATGTAGGAGTCTGGGATGTTGTTCCGATCGATGCCCATGCAGTCGACGTGCTGCCACTCGCCGCAGCGGTCGCAGCAGATCATGTAGCCGTCGTCGTGGGTGAACTCGCAGATGCATCGAGTCTTGCCCTCCTCTTCGCCCTCCGGGGCGGTTTCGGTATCGCTGCCACCGGCGGCGGGCCGACGGTCGCCCTCGATCGACGATATAACAGATGCAGTATCGTCGTCTTGAATCGGCGGAGGTTTGTACGTTAAAGTACTCAGTGGCAGTACTGGGGCTGCAACGATAGGGGCGATCGGGGGCGTCGGGGGTTCGTAAGGCGCCGTCGACATGATGACCGGCGAGTGCCGCTTCAGCGGGCTGGCGGGCGTCGGCACAGGCGGCGGCGACACCGCGGCGGGCGGCAGCGGGAGCGGGAGCGGCGGCGGGGCGTAGGCGGGCGCGGGCGCGGGCGGCGGGGCGGGCGCGGGCTGCTTCTGCACGGGCTGCGCGTACGTGTGGTCCAGCATCACCAGAGCGAGGTCGTGGAACGTGTACCGCTGTAGTTCCTCTGATAAATTGGGGCGTTCCTCACTGCCGACTATATCGTCCGCAGTCAGACGCGTGGATTTGTCGCCGCTGAAATAGGAAATAATCATTAGCCTATGCAGAAATTGGTTAAGCATTTCGCAATAAATAAATATGAAGGTTAACTTAAAAATCTGATTTGTGGCCAAACGTTTAAGAACATTGTAAGATTCGATTGCATAACAGAATGGAATTGGTTAAATTTAACCCTTTATTCCGGTATTGACCTCCTAGTTTTAATATGAGAGTAACCATAAAAACAAGAATAAGATAGCATAGATATTAACTGTTAGCACTTACAATACGATTCTCCTTTGATTAATCGGTTTTGGCTCCATAGGCTTTTCCACAGATAGAGGTGCCGGGATCATTGGAGAGCTAGCACTTGGATGCAGCATCAACTTTGGCTGTGCCAGCGACTGCAGTATTTGTGCAGTCAATTGCTGGTTGGCAGACACTTGAGATACTGTAGAGAGCTGATTGTCTGTTGGCGTATAAGTCTGTACGTATCTTAGATTCGGCGTGGCTCCCGATTGCACGTAGTGAGGCCCCCGTGGCATACTAGTACTTATAGGCGCCGTGGAAATAAGCACGGGGCCGCAAGGCGATTGAAGTACCAATCTCTCTCCTTTGGATGGTAGCTTTTGAATCTGATGATGACTCTTATGTGTTGGACTCCCCACTTTCTGGATAATCTTAGATGTGTTTGAGTCCACTACGCCATATATCGGCTGCTGATTCTTGTATGTGGCCACACTGGCGACAGGCCAAGCCTTTGGCTCTGGTTTATGTGCAGTACCTGCTTGCTGTATTATCTTGATAGCCCTCGATTGATTCTTCTGTCCCGAGAGCTGTCCTGAGTTTTTAGACGGTTTTAAAGTGTTTACGGATTTCCTGCCTGAGTGGACAGACATTTTATTAGGGCCTGACACAACCCGCGATAGAATATGGCACTGCGTGTTGCCAGAGGTTGCAGCAACCACGGCGTTCAAGTTAGCACCATTGTTGACTTTGCCCAGAGATTTCAAATTAGAGCTTTTCGTAAAAGTGTGATTGTAGGACACATTCTTGATAGGACTGCTGATTACTGCAGGTGACAATGTAGAGCAGCCGATTAATGACTGGCTCTTCGGAGGCTTGGTGCATAGTACTGAATTGTTTAAATGCTTTTGTGACATCACATTAGTGCTCAACTTGTACACATGATTCTGTGTGGCATACACTGGTGAGGCGAGCTCTTTGCTCTGAGTAAGATACTGTGATGAATAACTTGTGTTCTTTGGGATAGATATGTTACTCAAAATTTGCACTTTTGATGATTTGGGTCGGCTAATATAGTTAGTTTCTGTTACTATATTTGCCCGTCTTCCCGTTTGATTTGTATCATTGACATAGTTTTCACTGGTTATAATGATCTGTGATAGACCAGATTGTGATCTCTCTTCTTCACTTTTACTGTCAGTAGGGGCAGCACTAGTGAGTATTGTGGGCAGCCATAGCGTCTGATTGCCCACATCTTGTGATACATTCTGAATAGCTGTAATGTTGCTTACAGTAGCATCTACATTTATGGTGAAGTTCTGTGGCAGTTTAGTGACATTCTGAACAATTGCAGTGTTCAGTGGAGCCTGGATAAGAGTGGCACTTGTGTTTTCATAGTTGCCATCACCAGAGTCATCTCCTTCTTGTATGATAGGGTATGCAATGCGCCCAACACTATCTAGTCCTTCCTCGATCCTGACAAGTCCGGACAGAGCATCCACAGACATTTCTGTATCCCGTCTCTTATCAGCAATGTGGTACTCTACTTCTTTATCAATATTAATGCGTGCAGACTGGATAATACTTTCAGGGTGAGTAGAATCAGGTTCAGGGTCACCATCGGTGGGGGAAAGGGGTAGAGCCCTTAAAACTGGAGTTCTAATGCTTGGTACACTCATATTATCTGCTAATTTATGTTCCATAACATGTTCATACACATTTTCACTGGAGGTGGCCGGCCCGTAATCCTGTAACAAAGTTATATTAAATTATACAAGTTGAATATTTCAACACATGCATATTCTTCGCATTATAGTTGTAACAATGTCAACTGTAAAATAACTTAGCATAATTAATTGATTACAGAATGTATACAGCCACAGGAACATTTCAGAAAATATGATAGAGTCAGTGAACTCATGAATTTATGTTAACATATTGCATAGAATTTGATGTGTCAATATCGAAAATGTGTTTATTTAGAGGATGCAGTGATAAAAATGTGAACCTGGTTCGAGTTATCATTAAATCTTATTACTACACTTACCTAATATTCAAACACATGAATAATGCTATATGTATTAATTGTAATAGGTTATTAAAAATGCACTTTGGTTTCAAAATCTTTATTAAAAACAACACTCAAAACAGTCAAAACTGCTGCCAAAGAACCAAACTTAAACTGATAAAACCTAAACTGAAGATTGCCTTTACTTTTATATTAGTAAGATACCTACACATCTTATGTAATTACAGTTTAGGTCTCTAACCGATCTTCACTGTGAGTATACAACTAGGACAATGTTGTGAGCTTTTCAAGATCATAATGACTAAGGAAGCTTATGCCAATAAGAATGTATGGTTATGAAGTATGTAGAATGGTTAGCATTGGCAGGACACTGGTGTCGTGTAGGGGAGGGTGTAGCGGTTCGGGACTTACTTGCCGGGCAGCAGGATCAAAGTCTGGAGAAGCTGACATGCTGTAAATATTTTCATCTTGGGTCAAGCCCGAGATGACGCCGAGGAAACCACTGCGGCCTCCGACCTTATTTCATGTGACTGCAATCGAAAATTGACTCTTTAGCCACATATCTTCACAGTTCACACGACAACACGGGATGCCCATCGTAATTTTCTCGCTCAAATATTTTTAGTCTACAAATAGGATAATGTGACAGTCGAGGTCATTGTCCAAAAAGTGATGAAACTCGTTTTATTTCATGCCCTACGAGAATATATAAAGAATGAATACAAAATAAAGCATATCAAACGCAAGAGAAGTGGTAAAAAAGGTTAAAATAAGTAGATAGGTTAATCCACTGCCGCCATTATTGTGGCACGAAAACTGAAATGTCTCACTGATAAACATCAAAAGAAGTAAACACTAACCTAATAACGCAAAATATGAAAGAAGTAAAGCATTGAAATGATAAATTGGGTGGAAATAATGCATAATTGGAAGTCTTCAGTAAGTAGCAGAAACAAAGAGCCAACAAATATAAGTACATACGCAAATGAGGTTTGTATATTTATATAAATTGGATATTTCAATAATATTGACTAAACTAAACATAAATCTCATAAAATGAACCTTTTAAGATATAAACACACAGATATTCTATCATAATAGTGGGTATCGCATTAGATACGAACTTAGAAATCCAGATGTAAACACTTGTACAGCAAATACTTAATAAAATTGGTACTAACCTGTGCGTGAACGTAACAATAACTCCTACAGTGTAGCGAAACAATTTCGATCGAATAACTGCATAGCACTAGTAAAATTGGCCTCAAAGTCCGAAACTACGACCAAAACATTCATGAGAGTCGAAGATGGCGGCCATTGCATTTTCTTGATGCAAAACAACGGGGTTTCACGAAACAAGTCGAAGTTCTTAGCACATCCGGTTCAAATCATATTTTTTATTTTCTTATAGTTAGTATATATAATAGAAGTCAAAACTGTTGATATTAAAACTACATATATAATTTTGTCGTTGGTTTTTGAAGTTATTGGGTTAAAAATGATCAATATTTAAGAAATATTAATAAAAAAGTACTGTTATTATACACAAAATATTCTGGAATAAAGTCTCTAATTCATGTTTATGGTTTCGTGTCTGTGGTAATAAGTAAAGCATAGACAATGTAGTGTTTTAGTTTTTTTTTCGCCGAGCTTTGAATGCGTTCAGGATTTACACATTCATCACAACTATTAAAGCCCCTCATTCACGGCAGTCTCATTCAAGGTGTCTTAAATAATTTCACTTCGGGTGAAGCTATTTAAAAAGTGTCTTAAATAGTTTCAATAACCAAAGCTATTTAAAATACCGTTTAACTCACCCAAACTACCAGAAAAAGCTTAAATTGTCTCTGGTCTGGCTTAAATTTTCTCTATATAGTCTGTCTCGAATGAGCGTGTACTAGGGTGCATTCGCCCGCGGCCGAAACATTCGGCCGAGAGCCCGAGCATGTAGAGGCACTATAAAGTTTGACAACCACAGGCTGCAGTAGATTTTTTTAATTTATATTTTTTTCACTTCAAAAAAAGGGATGCACATAAAAATAAAAATCTACTATTTGTTATGATGCCTCTACATGCTCGGGCTCTCGGCCACAACATTCGGCCGAGAGCCCGAGCATGTAGAGGCACTATCAGACTAAATTTGTCTATGGTGGCGGGGTAAAATTGGAATGCCATTTGTTTCAAGATCTATAGTTTTGCCTCTCTCTCGAACCAAATCAAAATTTAACTAGTTCGAACGAGAGGCAAAACGCAAATATCCGCAGTGAAGAGTTACCCGAATAGTGAACATTTTGGTAAAATAATATTTTTATTTATTACCGTGCGTTTACATGCTCGGGCTCTCGGCCGAATGTTTCGGCCATGTTAGTACACGATGATTCGAGACAGACTATTAAGCGCGCGCGTCCGCGATCACTGACGGGTGTGTGTCCGGTGCGCATTGCGTGCACACAGGTGATTACGATGTCGAAAAAAGTGAAGTGCGTAAACTGTAATATTGTCATATGTGAGTTATTGGCGTATGTTCAAAACAAAACTGGGCTAATGGACAATGAGAGCATGATCCGTATCTGCTTATCTGCTTTTAATCAAGATGAAATTAGTGAAGCCAAAACGCTATTGTTTGAGTGCATAAAGGGTACTAAGAAACGTAAAATATCTCGTAGAAACGATGGAAAAACGCAAAGAGATCTTGAAGACATAATTCTAGTATTTAAGGATATGGAAGAAGAACTACTACCCACATTTGTGGCCAGGGATTTAAATAAATTGCCAGCAGTGACGTTTGATTTTTTGGATGCTTCTGCTATACTAAAGGACATTATTCGGCTTAAGTATGAGGTCCAAGAAATTAAGAGCACGTATGCCACGGTGAAATTCGTAGAAGAAGTGGAAAATAAATGGGAACTTCACCAACATACATTTTCTGGAAACGGACCAATAAATATTAACATGAAAAGAGGAGCCTGTATTTTGGATAGTGGTAGTGGTAGTGGACCTATGGGTTTTTTGTCGCAGGGCGGCGGGTCATTGCACGACAAAGATGACTCGTCATTATCATTGCAAACAGGTGATGCGGTTGCGCCGTCAGTATGGAAGCATACAGAGGCGCTATCCTTATCGCACACAGGACAACCGCGGCCACTATCTCCCTTGAGCGAGTCGCTTGCGCAGACTGAAGAGGAACCGGTTAGAATACCTGAGCGGAGGATAGCGGATACTGAAGTCAAAGAAAAGCCGACCATAAGTGTTAGAAATAAGGTTGAAGTCGGTTTGCAACAGAAAATAGATAGCGAAATTTCAATTAGCAACAATAACAAACAGGACTTAGAGGCTAAAAATATATCGTTTGCGGATTTGGTGAACAATGAAAAAGAATGGAAGAAACCTAAGCATGAGGAGCGTAAGGATGCGCGTAAAAATAAACTAAGAAGCAGATTTATTGGGTGTAAAGGGAATGCGGAATTATTATCGAGCGGGAAGTTCAGAGCGGCTGAGAGTAAAGTGCCGTTATATATATATAACGTACATAAAGATGTGTCCGAGAGCGACATTTTAGAGTACATTAGGCAGAAAACTAGTGAGAAGGTGTCTTTAGTAAGAGTTAGAATGCGCAGAGAGAAGGATTATCATTCTTATAAAATGTATGTTGCGAGTCACAAGTTGGACATTTTTTATGGATGAGTCATTTTGGCCGGAGGGTGTTTATTTTAGACGTTATATTCCGGTGAGGGAAGGGGTGGAAAATAGGTCTCCAGCAAGTCAAGGAAAGGAAAACTCTGTAGAAAATAATCAAAATGTGTAAAAAGGAGTTATGTAGATTAATAAGCTTTAATTGTAAATCCCTTAAAAGGTCGATTGAGGGAATAAGGGAACTATGTCAAACAGCTGACATCATAGCACTGCAAGAGACATGGACTTTGGACCACGATTTACCAGTTCTTGGGACAATACACGAAGATTTTGCGTACACCGGGACCTCGGCGGTCGATAGCAGCGCGGGATTGCTGATCGGGCGGCCACATGGTGGTGTTGCGATCTTGTGGAGGAAGTCTGTGTTTTCACAAGTATCGGTAGTGAAATGCGAAAGTGTGCGTCTGGCGGCCATTAAAATAGGAACACCGAAAGCTAAAGCATTAGTCATAAGTGTTTACATGCCAGTGAACGTGATTGAAAACTTACCAACTTTTACAGAATGTTTAAGTGAAATCAGTGCGATTAGTGCGGAACACGCGGATGTTGAAGCAGTCTATGTCCTAGGAGACTTTAATTCCCATCCAGGCGAGTTATTTTGTCGTGAACTGCTGCAATTTTGTGAGACACAAAACTGGTTTTGTATTGATATGGATAAGTTAGGTATGGATTCTCAGACATATACATATACGAGCGACTCACATGGTTGTAACAGGTGGTTAGACCACTGCATCGTCACGGAAGCAGCGCAAACTACTGTACGTGGAGTGCATGTGCAATACGACGTGTTTTGGTCTGACCACCTGCCGCTAGTGATTGACTGTGATCTTAATAAGATACAAATGACATATAATGTACATGAGTCTCATAATGTAGGTGTAGTTTGGGGAGATAGAGACGCATCTCAGATGGATCAATATTATGAGGAGTGCCATAGTAAATTGTCATTGTTTGACCTTCCAGTCGAGCTAAGGTCATGTGCAGATCATGTGTGTAGGGATCCCACACATACAAAAATTTTAGATGAAATGTACGATTACATGATCACCACTTTGACCGAGGCGGCTCGAGGGGCGAGTAGGCAAGCGTGTGGTAGGCGACGGGCGCGTATAGCAGGGTGGAATAAGTACGTGGCTGACACTCACAGGGAGGCGAGGTTTAAGTTCTTAGCGTGGGTATCAGCAAATAGACCTTCTCGGGGTTTAGTGTATGAAGAGATGTGTGAAAGTAGAAGGCTTTTTAAATCGAAACTGAAGTGGTGCCAGGATAGGCAGGAACAAATAAAAAGCGACATTCTGGCTTCAAACCAGGCAGCAAAAGATTTTAAAGCCTTCTGGAAGAACACAAATAAGTCTAACCCGCGTCCAGGTGTCCCAGTGAGCGTAGGCGGTACATCTGACAAGAAGGCAATTGCAAATAACTTCCGGCATATATTTACTGTAAGTCCTCTGATGGAGATAAATAATGCTGAGGTAGTCAATGCTGAGTCTGTCTTGGGCGGTGGGACCATTAAATTTACAACTGAGGAAGTGGAGTTAGTTATTAAGCAGATGGTCAGAGGAAAATCGCCGGGCCATGACGGGCTCAGCATTGAACATCTCAAGTATGCCGGGGTGCATATGCCGCGCATTCTTGCTATGTTCTTCACGTTATGTATGAGACACGCTTACCTGCCTGAGCAACTCACAAGAACAATAGTGGTTCCTTTGGTTAAAAATAAAACAGGTGATCTGTCAGATCCAGGGAACTACAGGCCTATCTCGCTCGCAACAGTGTTAGCCAAAGTCCTTGACAGTTTGCTTAATACACAACTTTGTAAACATATTAAGTTGCATGATGCACAATTCGGATTTAGGCCAGGTCTATCAACCGATAGCGCAATTTTGTGCCTTAAGCAAGCTGTCAGGTACTATAGGGACAGAAATACACCAATTTATGCGTGCTTTCTGGACCTATCGAAAGCTTTTGATTTGGTTGCGTACGACATACTTTGGGGCAAACTGGAAAAATCAGGTGTGCCGAACGAATGTATTGCGTTACTAAAGTACTGGTACAGCAACCAGATTAATCGAGTCAGATGGGCAGGTGTGGAGTCGGATGACTATAAGCTGCTATGCGGTGTGAGACAGGGAGGGCTATCTTCCCCTGTCCTGTTCAATTTATATGTAGATGAGTTAATCGGGAGGCTCAGTAGCATGCGTGTTGGTTGTCACATTGGACAGACGTCTTTTAATAATATTAGTTACGCGGACGACATGGTGCTGCTGGGCCCTTCGGTGGACTCCATCAGGAAACTTGTCGCTGCATGTGAGGCCTATGCGGGGCGGCATGGTCTTAGGTACAACGCGGGAAAAAGTGAGGTAATGGTCTTTAAAGCTCGAAAATATAACCCGACCACTGTGCCTAGGATCGTGCTGGGAGGCGTGTCTCTCAATGTAGTAGATAGGTTCAAATATCTGGGTCATGTAATTGACAATGAATTAAGGGACGACTTAGATATTGAAAGGGAGAGAAGGGCAATGTCCATAAGGGGCAATATGCTTGCCCGCAGATTCGCACGATGTAATACGCAAGTGAAGCTGACACTATTTAGAGCATACTGTCAGTCGTTCTACACGTGCGGTCTGTGGGTAAGTTTTACACAAAGGGCCTACAACACATTGCGTGTGCAGTACAATAACATCCTTAGAATGCTGTTAAGGCTGCCGAAGCACTGTAGTGCGTCCGGAATGTTCGCTGAAGCGCGAATTGATGACTTTTATGCCATCAGACGAAAACGAGTGGCATCAATGTTAAGACGTGTTCGCGGCAGCAGTAACAGCATGCTAAGGGCGTTGGATGAGCGCCTCGACTGCCCGCTCATTAGGTACTGGGTAGAAGTAGTTATAGGTAGATGTAAGTAATATAGCTATTACTAATATAGATTATAAGCCTTAAAACCTTTTTGTTTTTTTGTCGTTTGTTTACTAACACAATATGGATCAATTGGTCTGAATTAAAGTATTTTTATTTTATTTTATTTTTTTTTAAGCCCCTCATTCACGGCAGTCCGCCGGCACTCCGGCATGGCTGGATGTAGCGGACACACGGTGTGCAAGTGGCCCAGCCTGGCAGTCCAATTCGCACTTATTCGTTGAAAGATGCGCAGCGCTGCGTTGTAGCGCATACACTGCACTCGAATTAAAAAAATGCCGCCATCTCTTATGTCATTTTTAATAATGAATAATTAATATTTTTTGCATTGCCGCATTTCTCAATTGTTTATTACCGTAATTTAGTGCAATTCGGACTGCAAGGAGGTGGGCGGAGCTAGCAGGATGTTGCCGTACGGCACGCATCCGGCAACGACATTCACGATGCTATATTACGTGCCGGAGGTGCCGGCGGACTGCCGTGAATGAGGGGCTTATAGAGAAAACTTAAGCCAGACCAGAGACAATTTAAGTACTTTTTAAGGTAGTTTGGTTGAGTTAAAAGGTGTCTTAAATAATTTCACTTCGGGTGAAGCTATTTAAAAAGTGTCTTAAATGGTTTCAATAACCAAAGCTATTTAAAGCCCCTCATTCACGGCAGTCCACCGGCACTCCTATGGTGCGTTTACATGCTCGGGCTCTCGGCCGAATATTTCGGCCGCGGGCAAATACAACCTACTACGCTCGTTCGAGAGCCTCGGGCGAGAGGTTCGGACGAGAGGCTATTTGAGCTTTGTCATGTAGTTTGGGAGAGTAAAAAGATGTCTTAAATAGCTTCGTTTAGGAAGAGAGAGACCCATATTACACTGTACCAAATATGATCATAGATGATATGCCGCCCCTTTTCTTCACGTTGGTGAAAAAAGGGAGGCATATATACCTATGGTCCTAGTTATATGGGCCAAAATTCTTAAATTCCCCAGAAGGCTCTGCTACCAATTCTGCTAACAGATTTTCCATACTTTGTCTGAAACAATAATTAAACAAAGTTTACAAGTGCAAACAAGATACGTGACAACAGTCACAACCGATATAAAAATCGTTAGTATCGTATCGTAAAAATATACATGGACACTTACAATGTCCGATTTTGGTGCATGGTGATCATCCACCATCTACGTCTTCGCCGTTGTTTTTTAGTTTTTTTTTTATGGAAAATGTGCACATATCTGTATAAGCTCATGGCACAAAGTGCCACAGCAGCAGCAAGCAAAGTGTGCTCGTCCATTTCCTCGGATCGGATTTTTTTTTATTTCACAATGCAATGCAAATATAAAATGGGCATTAAATTACTGTTTGTAAATACTGTCACCCTTACCTTACCCAAGCTATTTAAGACACCTTTTTACTCACCCAAACTACATGACAAAGCTCAAATAGCCTTTCGTTCGAGGTTCTCGCCCGAGGCTCTCGAACGAGCGTGTAGAAGGTTGTATTCGCCCGCGGCCGAAACATTCGGCCGAGAGCCCGAGCATGTAAACGCGCGGCTACATGGCTGGATGTAGCGGATACACGGTGTGCAAGTGGCCCAGCCTGGCAGTCCAATTCGCACTTATTCGTTGAAAGATGCGCAGCGCTGCGTTGTATCCCCATACATTGTACTCGAATTTTAAAAATCGCCGCCATCTCGTATGTCATTTTTAGTAATGAATAATTAATATTTTATACATTGCCGCAATTCTCAATTGTTTGTTACTGTAATTTGGTGCAATTCGGACTGCAAGGGGGTGGGCGGAGCTAGCAAGATGTTGCCGTACGGCACGCATCCGGCAACGACATTCACGGTACTTTATTACGTGCCGGAGGTGCCGGCGGACTGCCGTGAATGAGGGGCTAAAGCCCCTCATTCACGGCAGTCCGCCGGCATTCCGGCATGGCTGGATGTAGCGGACACACGGTGTGCAAGTGGCCCAGCCTGGCAGTCCAATTCGCACTTATTCGTTGAAAGATGCGCAGCGCTGCGTTTTAGCGCATACACTGTACTCAAATTAAAAAAATGCCGCCATCTCTTATGTAATTTTTAATAATGAATAATTAATATTTTTTGCATTGCCGCATTTCTCAATTGTTTATTACCGTAATTTAGTGCAATTCGGACTGCAAGGAGGTGGGCGGAGCTAGCAGGATGTTGCCGTACGGCACGCATCCGGCAACGACATTCACGGTACTTTATTACGTGCCGGAGGTGCCGGCGGACTGCCGTGAATGAGGGGCTTTAAAACACAGTTTAACTCACTGAAACTACCTGATGGTGCTTTTACATGCTCGGGCTCTCGGCCGAATGATTCGGCCCACCCTAGTACACGCTCATTCGAGACAGACTATATAGATAAAATTTAAGCCAGACCATAGACAATTTAAGCTTTTTCAGGTAGTTTCGGTGAGTTAAACGGTGTTTTAAATAGCTTTGGTTATTGAAACTATTTAAGACACTTTTTAAATAGCTTTACCCGAAGTGAAATTATTTAAGACACCTTTTAACTCAACCAAACTACCTGAAAAAGTACTTAAATTGTCTCTGGTCTGGCTTAAGTTTTCTCTATATAGTCTGTCTCGAATCATCGTGTACTAACATGGCCGAAACATTCGGCCGAGAGCCCGAGCATGTAAACGCACGGTGAAAAAGCTTAAATTGTCTATGGTCTGGCTTAAACTTAAGCCCGTCATTCACGGCAGTCCGCCGGCACTCCGGCATGGCTGGATGTAGCGGACACACGGTGTGCAAGTGGCCCAGCCTGGCAGTCCAATTCGCACTTATTCGTTGAAAGATGCGCAGCGCTGCGTTTTAGCGCATACACTGTACTGGAATTTAAAAAATGCCGCCATCTCTTATTAGTCTGTCTCGAATGAGCGTGTACGAGGGTGGGCCGAATCATTCGGCCGAGAGCCCGAGCATGTAAAAGCACCATTAAAGTTATGCACATTTTGAATAATTGTAAATAATTAAATTGTTGATGGCGTTCATAGTAATTAAATTAAAAAATATATACAAAATATCACTTGCTCTAATGCTGGGCCTCTACCACGAAAATCGAACGATTGCGGATTTGTATCTCCATCTCTGTCACACTTGCATATTGGAGTGACAAAGAGGTTTTCCCGTCAATGCCAATTTTCGATGTTCGTGGTAGGCATGCTGGACTTACTTGAATATCAATAGATATCATAGTATTATATTCTTTGATACATATCAAATCAAATCACGTCATTGTCAATGTCAAAATGACAAATGATAAACCTTTGGTTGCGGTACGGTACTACACTGTGATTATTTGAATTGTTGTTAAAAAGTCACTTTTGTTATTAAAAATAGAAGAATTACGCATTGTCTGTTTAAATCAAAACGAATTAATTTGACTTCATAATGGCTTCAGATAAAGCAGAGGCAATGGATCAAGACTCCAAGAAGCCCATTTGTTTGATAATTTTAGGTTAGGAACTTGTATGTAAACGTTTTGATGTGTTTGTTTCAAGTATGTTATAATGTTGATATCCTTAACTACATGTCTAGGTATGGCTGGTGCTGGAAAGACATCGTTTACGAAACGAGTTGCCGGACACGTGGTAGAAGGTTCCAGGCCGTATATAATCAACTTGGATCCAGCATGTCGCGAAGTTCCGTATCCTGCTAATATTGGTAATATTTGTTAAACAATATTATTTTTATTTGGAGGACAAGAACATTGACGCAAAAAAAAAGAGCAAACCTAATTAATCTAATGATACAAACTATAAACCTGGTACAAATTGGCATTAACTGAATGAGCCATTTAACCCTTCATGGCATTCCAAATTTTCCAATCAAACAAGACTTTATAGGTCGAAGCGAAATGTTGAACATGTATATATGTAAACTTAAAATGATGTGTATAAATAAACACCTTGCCTTACATTGCATATTTTTTAAATATTAATATTGCAATTGTTTTTTAAACTTGTTCAAGTTGCATTTAACTGCCTTCTATTGTAATTGGCAGTGACCCAGCCTTACCCAGAACTACCAACACTGTTTAGAGTATATAGGCTGTTGGTACTTACGGAAACTCACATTCTAAACAAGACTATGTATATAGAAGAGTCGCAATTGCTGCACTTTTATGTCTCCATTTTTGTGGGCTGATTGGGTATCCAGTTCTTTTATCCTATATCTATGGTCCAAGGTAAATTTTTTCCCTGATTATGGATGGTCCTTTGAATTCAATTATTGTCCTACATCTGTCTATAATATAAATAAATATACTGCCCTAGAAAGTAATTATAGAATCCATAGAACTGTTGGCGAGCTTAATAGAAGCCTCTGGTGACCTGAGGGCTGGTCAATATTTCGCACAAAGAATTAGTATCGCAATTCAGTGAGGAAATATGGTCAGCCTTTTGGGCACCCTGCCTATTGATGCCAATCAGGCCCAAATTTTTGTACTTTGATTTTGGTAGGTCTTTTTAATGTAGTAGTAGGCTTATTATATGTTGTGTGTTTGTGTTTTCCATTATGCTCAATAAATATTTTATATATAAATTGATGTCTACTACCCGCAACATAAGCCTAATATGAACATCTTACTGTGGGACTATAATATTGATTACTGTTTTTTTGTTTTATTAACCTTTGTAGTTGATTAGAGGATAGATATAGGTTTTCTGTTCTAGATATTAGAGACACCGTGAACTACAAAGAAGTTATGAAGCAATATGGACTAGGTCCTAACGGAGGCATAGTTACATCTCTAAATCTATTCTCCACAAAGTTTGGACAGGTTGTTGAGCTCATTGAGAAGGCTGGTCAGAAACACAAGTATTGCGTCATTGATACTCCTGGTAAGGCAATAGCAATTCTAAATTCTAACTGTTTAATATATCGGTTTGCCAGAGGTTAGGTCAAAATATAATTACAACGAAATATTAACCATGTACAGTCAAGTGCAAAAATATGGTTCGACGTAATTGACTCATAAATATGGTACTACGCTCTTATTACACCGGCATAAGGTGCTATGGGAAATATTTTTGAGTAAGATGTGCACCACCATATTTTTACAGTTGACTGTATCATGTATGTATATTTGTTATTGTGAGCTCCCGATATTTCGGCCCTGTTACAAGCGCCATGTTTACGCGTGGTGGAACTGAAACTAGAATGGTTTATATTTTATTTTTATTAGATTTACAAACCAACAAAACACATTCATTTTTATTATGAAATCCCTGAAATATTTTGTAGTTTTGGCCCCGAATTTGTTTACAAGTCTGTCAAGGCGACCTGTTAATATTATATAGGTTTGTTTTCAAAGTTTCTACATGATTAGGCCCCATTTTAGTTAAATTTATAATGAATAAAATTTTGTAAACCAGGATAATTATATGAATCATAAACCTTTGACAAAAAACTTCATACTATTAATCACTCTTTCAGGTCAAATAGAAGTGTTCACATGGTCAGCATCAGGTACAATAATCACGGAGACATTAGCAGCGACTTGTCCCACAGTGGTTGTGTATGTCATGGACACTGTCCGCAGTGTGTCACCGGTAACATTTATGTCTAACATGCTGTACGCGTGCTCCATACTGTACAAGGCCAGGCTGCCGTTTATTATCGTCATGAATAAGGTCAGTACTGTGGTTTGCAATGAACAATTCTAATTGTAATTTTGATTCTAAGTTATACATAACACTTCAAAACAGTGCCTCTATTTTTTGACCAAGTTATGGAACAATTGAAATTAAACACTTTAGAACGGATTAATCGCGTTTATTAACACCATGATCCTACGTTTCGAGCCCTTTACAGCACTCGTTTTCACAGGGTTAAGATGATGACATCATCTTAACCCTTAAATCATGTTGTTAATAAACGCGATTAATCCGTTCTAAAGTGTTTAATTTCAATGAATAACAATCGCGGTAACAGATCATGGAACAATGTCAATTAGGTAGAAATCATACAAAGTCACATTCTGTCTGATGGCCGCTCCACACAATGGGCCATCATGGGCCATTATCGCATCATACAGCAGAATGGGATGGCAGTTTTGCGTGAAGCCTGTGTTGCTCAAAGTCTTGGACACTATTTAAACTGACATTCAAAAATCTAACCAAATATAATATTAATATTTCCATTCCAGACAGACGTAGTAGACAACGCATACGCTGTCGACTGGATGCGGGACTTTGAATCCTTCCAAGAGGCTTTGGACGCCGAGGGTGACGCGGAGGGTGGCGCTACCTATGTCGGTAATCTGGCGCGATCCATGGCGCTTGCGTTAGACACGTTCTATAAGGATCTGAAGTGCTGTGGTGTCAGCGCGCATACGGGCGCGGTGAGTGACTTTGAGAATGTTTTCATTGTGGTAGGTATGGTCAGCTGCAGAAGTGGCTAACTGGGTGAATCGTCCCATGAGGGCCTGGATGCGGGCGATGGCGCCAACAACGAAAGTAATCTGGAGAGTCTGGAGACACGTTATACACCGTGAGCGTTAATAACCCGAAAAACTTTAACCATATATTCTGGATGTTAATAAAAAACAAAAATTATAAAACTTTTGTAAAGTTTTGACAATTTCTTTTTAAGTATTTTTACACATGGCCTGTAGTAAGTCATAATAAAAAAAGAGTAAGTATTAAAGTTTTTTAAATATTTTTTTTGGGGTATAGGTTTTTGTGCGAAGTTTTTCAATTTTTTTTCTAATAAGTACATAAGTATTTCAAAACTAAAACTCATATTGGTAACACTGCAGTCTAAAATGGGTTCTTGCACGAGTTATGATAAAAAACAATTTTAGAGAAAGATGTAATTATCTCTGAAACTAAGCCAAATCCAGATAATTGCATATGACATTATAATCCTTAAATGCGGTCAGGATTACACCGTTAAAATCTTTCGGATTACTTTCGGTGAGGTTAGGCCCGTAAAGTTGACCACCACAAATCGTTTGCCCGCTAATGGCATATCGGTATCGTTTGACAGTTCAGTACGTTAAATCGTTATGATCCGATTATGACATACTTAAAAAAAAAACATATTTTTCGCGTTATCTCAGTTTAAATCGCAAGATTCGTTCATCATTTAGTTAAACTGTGTTTGATGTGCGTTAGTAGTCTAGTGTAAGCAAATGGCGCAGTGTTATCACGCACATTGCGCGTTAAGTAATCAAACATTTGTATTTTCAGGGCCTCGACGAGTTCTTTAAACTTGTGGACGAAGCAGCTGAAGAATACGAAACGTAAGTAAATTGCAAAAATGTTAATAGAAAAAAAAAATGTATTGAGATTTTTTGAGTAGCTTAGACTACCGTTTAGGTATTGTAGTTATTGACTAATTTTGTCTGGTTACATAATATTCTGTATTTTGAAATATAAGAAATATGAGATATTTTTATGCTGTTAGTATTTGTAATTTATTAAATCGGGCGTTACCTACTACCTACTTTGCGAAATTCATTATTAATTACGACAATAATGTCACTTAGCTATACCACCAAACGTGCTACCTTACCTACCCCTACTCAATTAGGATTACCGCGAGTCGATTTTCCGCTAGGGGCGCTAGTGGAACGTTGGTACTGCGGGAACATTTCAAATGTCACTTTGACAGTTCTCTCATACTGACACAGGACCCACGCATGAGTGGCGCCGCCTGGTGAGCGACAATACGGTAGCTCCCATTAGTGCCAACTGCCAACTTAGTAGGTATAATTATCTTTTACTTACAGTGAATACAAAGCTGACTGGCTAAAAATGCGGGCACAAAAACTAGAAGAACAAAAAAAGAAAGATGAAGAGTCACTGAAAGGGCCAAGTATGTATAAATATAATTCAATATCATCATCACCATAATTTCAGCTGAAAGACGTACACTGCTGGACATAGGCCTCCCCCAAAGATTTCCACAATGACCTGCGCCACCCGCATCAAGCGGACTGCGACCTTAACCAGGTCATCAGTCCACCTTGTGGGGGGCCTACCCACGCTGCGCCTTCCGGCACGCGGTGGCCACTCGAGAACCTGATTCATCCTTCGAGAATATAATTCAATAATATTCAATATACATAGTCAGAATTCTTGGGTACGCACCGTACGCAGATGGTAAACGAGCTCGTGGCCGGCCTCCAACGAGATGGACCGATCCAATAAAAGACACATACTCATCTAAGTTATGCTTGTAAGGGAAGCAATAAATAGGACTCGATGGAGGCAAATCATTCACTCCAAGTGCGAGCCATCCAATGATGACCACGATCCTCAGTCACGAGGGAACGACAAGAGAGAAGATAATTCTGAGCTATACTTGTTCATTAGATCAACTAGGAATATATTACAAAATTTACAGGGCTTGATCGCTTAAAACTTTGAAAACGAACCTCCTCCGTTTCAATCACCATGACGTTTACCGGGACCACGGGGGCAATTTCGCCCTTGAAAAATCGGGAGTTAGTTTTCAAAGTTAACGCCATGAATTCTAAGATAAATATCAAATGGTATTTCGTTTTTCGAATGTTCCGTTTTTTATAATACTACGATTGTGACAAACAAGCATACGGTCCGCGTGATGGTAAGCCGTCGCCTTTGCCTATGGACGCCTGCAACTCCAGGGGTGTTACATGCGCGTTGCCGACCCTCAAAAAAAAAGGAGGATTCGCCGTATTGACAGCTAAAGGGGCAAGCTTTGCTCCGTGGGTCCCCAGCTGTCAACACAGTGAATCCTCTTGGAGCTCTGGCGACCTTACTCACCAACACTACGAGTAGGGTCTAGTGTTATTAAACTGTTGGTTTCTGTAAGGTGGAGGTACTTCCCCAGATGGGCTCTGCTCCAGATTTGAGCGAGACGACATTCGTTGTGCTGTGCCCTACCACACTAAACGATATGCATCCGCTGTGCCCATACGTCTCTTTACATTTTGTATACGTACGTGGCCTCAATTCTGGTGCCGATACCCAATCCGTTTCCATTTCAGATAAATCCGATGCGGTGATAGAGAAGAGTAGCTTGATCGAAGAGGTGCCCATGGGGCGCGAGATGAGCGACGTATATCTGTCTCATCCCGGAGATGAGAGCTCCAGCGATGACGAAGGCACTGAGCATCAGCCGGAAATAGGTATGTATCTGAACAAGAATCTTATATCCTAACTGGAGACTGCACGCTTCTTCACTTCAGAAGTGTTGATTGATCGGGGCGTCTGAGCGAGACAACGTTATGTGCCTATAGCGCTATGCCCCTTTCACACCGGCGTGCGGTGAGAATCGCAATGTGACATCCTGAAGCGCGAATGTGGGAATTTAATGACGCCACAATGTAATTGCAGTATATTTTTACTGAAACCCAAATGTGATTGTTTTAACACACCGCGAACCCGCTAGGCGGGCAAGCGGCGGACGCTCTGGGCTGTGCCAAGTAACTTTCGTGCAGTGCTGTTTTACTTTGACTGACCTATTGTCTTTTTCTGAGAACTGCCGCTTAAAAGTTAGAATGTTGTTAGGTACTTAGTTGAATTTCTTGGTTTATTTTCCTCCGAATTTTGTTTCACAAAAATCATCCTTTGAGTACTCATGAAATAGGTAATACCTATAGTTACTAAATATTCGTAAACACAAATTAGGTTGTACTATTTACGAAAATTCTAACTCATATTGATACATACCCGTGTATGCAATTTAACGTAACCACTAATAAAAATAATAATTTTGTAATCGCATTAGGTAAAGTAAATAAAAATATAAAGTGAAGTAATAAAATATAATAATCAACTGTACCAACTTTTCGACCACATAAGTACCTACATAATAGTCAGAAGACTTTTTCTGTTAGTGGCAGTGGCAGCCCTGAGGTAGCGAAGATGCAATGCTTGCCCGCCTGTCGGGTACTTTGGGGTCGCGTGTAGGTTTATAGCTCTTGCCCGACTAACGGGTACGACGGCATCTGAGTAAAGTTTACGAGTGCCCGTGTGGCGGGTATGCGGTGTCGAAAGTGTTAAGTAAAATGTACAGTTTTCCGATGAGGCGCTAATTCCGCTAAGATTCGTGTGGAAATGAACATTATCAACCAGCGACAAAGACGTAGGTACCTTTTACTTACAACAAACACAAATAATGACATATCTATTTAGACCTGAAAACTAAGCGACACGAGGCGTTAATTCGTTATGTATGTTTAGGTACATAGCAGTTATTTTTATGTGCACTTATACTCAGGTTGTTTACTCATACTCATTATTTCATTTGATTATTTTTACAGACGACAAACCAGAGGACGTGGCTATGTTCCAGGAGTTCTTAAGAAAACACATAAAACCCAACAACACTGAAAGTAAATAGTACGTAAGGTAACTTGTGAATATTGTGATCTGTACATAGATGTTGATTTAAGTTAGGTAGTAAGATTTTGTATTAAATACAATACTACAGTATTACGAGTTTGAATATACCTACAAGCGGTAATATACGACGCTCACAGACCACCTCAATTTCTACACAAACCATGAGAGAAACTTAACAACGATAAGAGAAACTTAACAACGATGATAGAAACTGAACAGCGATCGGTTAACAACGATGAGAGAAACTTAACAATGATCGCTTAACAACGATGAGAGAAACTTAACGACGATGAGAGAAACTTACCAACGATAAGAGAAACTTAACAACGATCGCTTAACACGATGAGAGAAACTTAACAACGATAGCTTAACACGATGAGAGAAACTTAACAACGATGAGAGAAACTTAACAACGATAAGAGAAACTTAACAACGATGAGAGAAAAATAAAACAAAAAGGTTCAATAAATATTTTTGTATATTTAAACTATGAGTATGTTAGAATCACATAGTAAAATATTTCGGTGTTATGTTATTTATTTAGGCTTGTTTGATACATTTAAATTGTTATAATATATGTATACAGAATGATTTTTGGATTTGACGGTTCACTTTGTATGTAAACGTCTATTTATCGGGACTGAATTTACTATTAATATTTGAAATAAAAAAAGCATATATCTTATCAAATATCTTAAGTACATTAAAAATAAGTAGGTATCCAAATTACTAGACCGATTGATATTTAAAACTAAAATAATGAAATAAGTTAACAAAAAAAAATCTTAATTGCATAGGTTCTAACCTTTGTTGTGTAACCAAACAAATTAGGTATTCGTGGTAAATCTTTCGATACCTACTTATCAATTTTATTGCCGAGAGGTTTAAGTATCTGATTGATCTATTTACTGTAGAAATATTAAAATTTTCTCAAATGTGTTGTGTTACGAGGTAAAATAAACGTCTAATCGGTCTAATTAACAACAGATTACTCTGGAACACAAGTCAAAATATGGATACGTTTTTATACGTTTATCAAATGTAAATCAAATTGTCACAATCTACCGGTAAATTAATTTCTAAAAGGTCTAAAGGAATAGCCACAAGTAGATAGAGTCCATATATGCTGAGTGTCCTAGATTTAGATAGCAGGCTGTAAAAGTGTTAAGTAAATGTCATAATCAGGGCCCGTAATTTTCATGCCAGTTTCGTCATAATGACGTATATATAAACACACAGGATGTTTTAATACGAAATGAGTTAATGACAGATGAAGTCAATCAACGTTCGATTCTAACGTCGAATGTTATAGTTTTGACAGTATTCAATTCTTTAAAACGTAAAACCTAAAACATGATGTATGAAGTTTGACGTCATTTGTCTGTCATCGGCATGAAAATTACGGGCCCTGGTCATAATTTCATAGAAGTTTGACGTTTAAAATAACACTTTAAAATTAGTTCATTTGCTTGGAATAGATTGCGTGGTTTGACTGAAGAAATAGGCTACTAGACTCATAGGTACAAGTACAGAGCCTCTATACAAAAAAAATCGCTATGTGTAAAGTGCTCAATAGCGGAAAAAGCGCACCATGGCACAAGAGTCTATTTCGTTAGCTCAGACTGTGAGTGTTAAGTTTCATTCGTCATAGTTTCATTGAAGTTTGAGATTTAAAATAACACTTACACAGTTTATACTATCAAAATCGATGCCAACTTAGGGCTGCCATCTCAGGCATTGCCGAAATGGGGTAAAAAGTTAAAAATCCCGGAGGTTTCATTGAAATCGGGTTCTCGCCTCGGACATTTTCTGCGAGGGATTGATTTTAATCCAAAAATGTCCGGGTTTACCCCGGATAATTTTAAAAAGGCCCCGGGCGCTCCCCAAACTAGGACAAATCCGTGGAAACCGGGACGGATGGCAGCCCTATGCAAACTTAGCTTGGTCTGACTCTAGCACACTTTATATGATTTGATATAACAATGTGTCACTTAACTAGTGGTCTATAGACAATAAACATCACATGAAAAGGTAACATCTAATCTATCACATCAAATAAGTAGAATTTAATTTCGGAATTTGACATTATCTACAAATTCCAAAATTAGTAAATATGTAAAATCGAGATAGTTTTATCATTAAATATTTTGTAATGTATTTACGTTATCCATTTATAATAAATTGCATTATACGTATGTAAGTAATAAATAAATTCAACTAAAATATTAGGTACCTAAAGCCTGGCCAGTGTTACACGCGGCTTACAAAATGAACTGATCAATACAAAGTACTGTGTTTCATTGGATACACGCAAGGTAATTCTGTCCTGCTTTATCTTCACGTTTTACCACCGATACGGAGTATGTAAGGCTGTAGCGTAGACGTACCAATTATACATATAGGCTAAATTTTAACTAACTAAACTAACTCCACCAGCTCAGCGACCCAAAATGAGTCTTGGCCTCTGACACAAGAGCTCGCCACTTTACCCGAGCCTGCGCAATCTCTCGCCAGTTAGTAACAGTTGTTTACGCAGATCTTCGCAGCGGTACTTTGGCTGACCGATCGGACGACGTCCTGTCGGTCGACCAAGGTATGCTCTCTTCAACT
The DNA here is from genome assembly GCA_949128165.1 of Lathronympha strigana. NCBI lineage: Eukaryota > Metazoa > Arthropoda > Insecta > Lepidoptera > Tortricidae > Lathronympha > Lathronympha strigana. Next base: position 2,759,833 of record OX421907.1, on the reverse strand, counting down.
ACCGATCCTCTCCCATTCGCTCAAGATGGCCAGGCCAGCGAAAACGATGGGCCTTGGTTTCACGAAGAAGTTTTTTCTATATTAGAGTCACTTTTACATGAAGATGAGATGATTAGGTCACTTTGACATGAAGTGCCCATAATACTAGTGCAGGGTCGAGCATTGGTACGCCTACGGTATCTCCTTGAAGCACACGGGCTGTACCTATGTATAGCGCCGTCAATGAATACAGATTATCCAGATAAAAGTACTAAAAACTTGGAAATTTAACTACATTATTAGACATTATTGAATAGGCTAGACGACTAAAAAAAACTATTTAGTCCGTCTTTTAGATTATAAAAAAATATTGTACACGTATTTTTTCTTTTGTTCGTCAAATCAAAAATGACAAAAATACAGTACGTTCAAGTTTCGCGTAATGTCACTACTAGGTACAATTTTTACCTAGGAGTGACGTCACAAGCCCCCACCCCAGAACTTTGATGCTCTTTATCTTCGTCAATTTTAGTTAAATTGAAAAAGGAAAAAATACGTGTCTAATAATTTTATATAATCTAACTGAAAGACTAATTATAATGATAGTATTCGTCATCCCTATTGTATATAGCAGCAGGCGACTCTAAAAAGAGATGGATATAGTTTTCATGTGCTACGGACAGTAATGGTTTACAAAATAGGATGTTTTGAGTGTCAGCGCCAGAGAGCCTCATCGGTGAAGAGACACCGGTTATTCAGGTACCGGCTGAATTTCTGCGTTGGTTTGTGGATTAGTCTGAAAATTAATATTCAAATTATGTGAAATACAACAAAATCTTTCCAAAGAAATGCGAAATTTACAAAATTAAATGAAAATTTGGATACGCCAGCGGTTTACTGTACAACTTTGAGTATGAAACCAGACGGAGTAGCAATTTACAGGCCCCTCTACCAATGACAATGACAATTAGCTATACTCATTTCATGGACTGACGTTTATCTGACATAGCTATTTGTACATTACGTATGAATATCCATACAAAATCGGCAGATTTTTTTGTATAGAAAATGACGGACATTGCAGTACAAAACTGTACTTACATGATACGTGCCTGGCGGCGGGTTGGCGAGTCTGAAGGCCTACCACGAACCACGAACGAAGTTTCACCTCTCTGTCGCACTTGAGTGAGAAATCACAAGTGCGAAAGGGAGGTATACTTTCGTTCGCGGTTCGTGGTAGGCGCTCTGATCATTTGCGCACGCTCACTTGCTAAACTGTTCCTATAGAGACTGCTAATGCACATATTTTTATTTTGTTGTCGTTTTTTTTTCGCGTCACATTTGGTGGGTGAGTGGAGTTCCTATTCTACGCTAGATAGATATGACATCACAATGTGCGACAATTTTTTTAAAATTATATTTCTAAAAATAATGTGGGATATACCGGGAAACTTGGGTCTATCTTGAAGAGAATAAGGAACGATTCCTACCTACCAACTTTCATTCAAATCTGACGCGAAATCAAAACGACAACAAAATAAAACTCCGCCCTAATAAGTCAATAACGTACCTATTAGGTGCTATAGCTCATTTTCTCGTGCTCCATTGACGCCGTTCTGTGCCTGCGTGTCCGTGGTGGGCGGGACCCTGCCGGCGCGCTCCAGGGCTCCGTCGGGCAGCTGCCAGGCGGGACGGAAGCCCGACTCCAGCGCTAGGGCAGGGTTCGGCCACGTGTTCATTGTACTGCCTATTGACGTATATCTGTGGAATTAGACGAGGTTTACAATTTTTGTTTTACAAAGTTTGCTCTCTTTTTTGTGTCAATCAATCAAATCATTTATTTGCAGTAAAACATATTAACATGCATGCAAATACAATTATACAAAACACGATATTACATAACTGGTAATGTCAAGACTAGTAGGCCCTTTGACCTTTTGTTTTTTCTGTATTGTATAAAAATCTCACTACCAATCAATTAAAATGATATTTTATATGCAAGCCAAATAAATATTCTTTCTAATGACGTACAATTTGGGACTGTAGTTCAATAAAATTGTGGTTTTTAGGACGTCCGTCGTTAGCATACCCGCTTTTGGTCCGCTTACCCTATTAATAGATAAAAGTAATAGGTAAGCATATCAAAGATTAGAAAAACAAACAATAGAAATAAGCATGAGGCACAGTAATAATTATAATTTATAGATTATTAGGATATAGAAGTCATGTGCATTTAATGTGTCACTTAAATTAAACAGTAGATAATGGTCATGATTGTCATGACCAGCGCCCGTAATTTTCATGCCGATGACAGACAAATGACGTCAAGCTTCATACATAATATTTTAGGTTTTACGTTTGAAAGAATAATACTGTCATTGAATAGTGTCAAAACTATTACGTTCGACGTATATAAACACACAGGGTGTTTATATACGTTATTATCACGAAACCGGCATGAAAATTACGAGCCCTGGCCATGAATAAAAAATTTGAGTATGAATATGAAAACTTACCCTTGGTCGTAGAGACTGCAGTACGGGACCTGACGCGCCAGGATATAACTCCAAATCTGATGGTACGACCAGTTCAGTAGCGGGGACACTCGCATTATTTGAGGCCAGTTTTCGTCTGTTTTCTGAAATAAAACATTGTGAATTTTAATAATAAGGGTAATTTCATTCACTAATACACAACTTCCCCTAGAAACGAAATAAATGAATGTGAAATAGGTAACTAAACTGAAAACAGTGCGGTCTAGAAAAATTAAAATTCGTCACATTATATTTTCTCCATCAATGAGTTTTATGTACGAAAAATAATTTATGTCGGCGAAGGAAATCGAGAGGAAACCAGCTTACGTCTGGTTAGGAATTCAATCTATCTATCATCTATCTATCTATCATTTGTATGGGAAAAACGCAACTGCGGTTTTTTTTTCAGACAAAATTGGTTAACCATTCCACGCTCGTGAACGAGACGTTACCTGCATGAACTGCAGATGCTGGCTATAGGGGTCGGTTCGCCTGGTGCCCATGAGACAGGCCTTAAGCCTGCTGTCGCCGTCCAGGACCCGCTGAAGGGTGCTCTTGAGCTCCCCCGAGGATACCTCCAGTGAGATCCCGTAATGCAGTTCCACTTGCTTCACGAACGCTTCTAGCTCTCTGAATGGGCTGAAAAATATTTAAATTTTTCATTTTTGAGCCCGAAATTTTTTCTGAATCTTCTAGCACTGCGTTGCGCTTTAGATGGACTTATCACATAGCGATTTGTGGGCTAATTAAAGACGAAGGCGTTTGCGCGAGTTTGCCTTACCTGACTTAAAAGAGTACTTTTTTTTAAGTTTTTGTACGTGTTTAACACGATTAATGATATTATATTGTTTATATTAAAACTCCTTAATTTAATTTATACCGATAAGGAAGCAGATAAGTCTAGTGGCGCCCTCGTCGGGGAATTGTGTTTTCTAATAAATCTTTCCATTTCTCTATAATCCAATATCATCTTTGTTGTCATATTAATTCCCTAATTTTCGGTCTATTACACATCATTTCGATTTACTTATTTTTTCCTTGCTCACCTAGATAAACGGCGAAAATTGGACACTTTTTCCATTTAGGTGATAAAGCCAAAAGTAGTAATATAAAATTATCATATAGACGAAGAGTTGAAGAATTAGTACATTAGAGATAAGTACACGGATTAGGGAGCGTTCAAGTATTACGTAACGCATTTGGGGGGAGGGGGGGGTCTACTAAAACGTTACGATGCGTGACAGGGGCGGGAGGGGGGGTCTGAACTACGCGTTACGTAACATTGTTTTTAACCCTTCAGAACGGTCGCGTAGAGATTCTCTCACGCATTTTTAAAAAGTTTTTCTTTTTAGATGGAATGACCACATGATTTTTTTTTTACCTTCACAAAATTGCTTGCTTTGCTTTACAGGATAGTGAATTCTTTTTAAAACTATTTATTAACAGCTGTGATAGATTTTCTCATCACTCCAATAAAGTAGGTAACAAAAAATACCGCAATTCGGATGGCCTCGTTATACTTCGGCTGTCTCCGTAGACTCCAATCGCTATATTAGAAAATATATATTGATATTTTACCAGGCCTATAGCCTAGGTGGGTAGCCACCCTGCCTACGAAGCTAGAGGTCCCGGGTTCGAATCCTGGTAAGGACATTTATTTGTGTGATGAGCACGAATATTTGTTTGTGAGGTATGGATGTTTTCTATGTATTTAAATATTTATAACTATTACATATATCGTCGTCTAGTACCCATAACAGAAGCCTTTATAGAGCTCACTATGGGGCTAGTTCGATTTGTGTAAAGATTGTGCCCTAATATTTATTTATTTATTTTTATATTCAAAATACATTGTTGTATTGTGTTGTGTTTTCTATTTGTGAGATTTACTCTCATCACAACAGTAATGATTATGGTACGAAAAACGATTGGTCTGAAGGGTTCATTAAAAAACTAGGGAATTAAAATCTCCCAAGTTGGCAACCTTTTTCGTTTATTTTTTACGGGAGATTCCCGATTGAATAGTACGTATTTCTTGCAAGTTATGAAATGCATCCTGCTGTTCCCGCTTGAGGAGTGCATTAAAATCTGTTTTCCCAAAAAGTTTCCTGCCGCCACCCTGCCCAATCCTTCAAACAGCAAACAAGCTCGTGGTACCTATAGTCTGATTCACCACTTTTCACCACTTCTTGTGAGGTTGTCTGTTGATCTGTCGCCTCCTCTAGAAGGGTTTAACCAGATGCCTTACGATTTTTTTGCTTATGGCTGATTTTATTTTAAATGTTTTCGTTCGATTCTTTAATACGGTTATATTTTGACAAATATATTCTATTTCAGTTAGGTTTATGTTTGTAATTGCATTGCTAAAGGTAAAAATAAAGTATTTAAAATTAAATTTGTTATTCTATTTTAGTAAAACGCTAAGAATGCATGAGAAGAATAATGGCGGATAAATCAAAAATCTGTGCAAGGACAGGGCCAAGTCAGGAAAACGACGTAATTAAATGTATGATTAGTAGTAAACCTTTATAGAAGTTTAAGTTTTTTTTCTGTGAATCAAATAAATAATTTCTATTTCTATAAAAATAAATTTCTTGCTTGGAAAAGACATTTCAAATGTTATGAAAAATATTAACGCAATTAAAACAATAACTAAGGGTATTTTAGCGACTTTTCGTTACCTACTTTACGCCACATAATTGTGGCTTTTAGGTAAAAAAATGGTTACGTAACGTTTTACTAGAGGGAGGGGGGGGGTACAGAAAAACGTTACGGCGCGTTACATGGGGGGGAGGGGGAGTCAAAAATGTCCAAAAATTGCGTTACGTAATACTTGAACGCTCCCTTATAGAGAAATATACAATTTTATTAGAAACACAATCCCCCCAATGAGACCGCCACTGGATGCTCTACGCCCTCATAAGTCATCGGAATGTGCAAAATATATATCATAAATATGAATATTAAATATATATACCTAATATAAGATTACCTGTTAGTCCTTATGTATAACACCTTAAGGTTCTTTATCACAGACGAGTCTTTATAAATATCGGTTAGCACATTGATGGCTATGTCCAGAAGTACGGTGCAGTCCTTGCCGCCGTTGAACGACAGGAACACCTCGTCGGTTTTGTATTGCTTGAAGCATTTTCTTAGCACCTGAGAAAAAAAAAATGTGCCTTTTTTTTACTGCCTCCGAGAAAAGCCTATCCATTTACGTCTCGTATTTTTGACAATTGTTTTCCATTAAAAAACTTCTTAACTGTCCTGTCAGGCTGATTAATTTTGGGGCTTAGTTTTGTCGGGTACAGGAAATAACACGACTGTGAAGTCTATGTTGTATTAGCCTTTATTTACCTATAAACTACAAACATGATCAATACATTTAACAAGATATGTGCTTATGGCGTTTTCAGACTAAAGGCTTGATTCCTAAGTGATTATTTATGACCCGCTGGTCATAGTACCAACCGTAATTTTCTTGTCAATGACAGACAAATGACGTCAAGCTTCATACATCATGTTTTAGGTTTTACGTTTAAAACAATAATGCTGTCATTGAATAAGTAGTGTCAGAAACTATTACGTTCGACGTTAGAATCGAACGTTGATAGACTTTATCTGTCATTAACTCATTTCGTATTAAACATCCTGTGTGTTTATATACGTCATTATCACGAAACCGGCATGAAAATTGCGGGCCCTGTTTATAACAGTAGAGCCTTATCGATAACCGACAATGTGGTACCTTTAGCCTGAAAACGCCACATTTTTAGTAAAAGGTACCACTTTTGTTGATAAGATAAGGTTCATTTCTGAATGGATCTTTATGGCTTTAGCGCTTTATCGAACCGACAAAGTGATAGGTACAGTCAGCTGCAGAGTTAAGTGACCCCCTGCATAGAAAGTTTGTATACAGGCCACAGGGGGGTCACTTAACTCTTAACCTTTTTGTGAAAACAATCACACGTGTACACTTTTGATAGATTACGTATGTAAACTGAATGGATCAGTCAAGGGTCGAGGCAACCAATACTGCTTGAGAACGTTATGCGCGCAAATGTGGTGCCTTATGATTGGTTAGCTGTGCCACTAACATCTAGGTACTTACTTTTTTTTTCGAAAAACGTATTGGTATTCATTATTGTTTGCAATTAATCAGGAAAAATTACGCTGGATTTTAGGACATGATAAATTCATTATTATTCTTAGAAGCATAGGTAGGTTCATGGTAATCATTATAGTGGTCTGGTTAGAACAAAAGACGGAAAAAAATATATGACGCACAAAAATGGTAAAAAAAAATCGGTAAAAAATGTTTTGTTCTATTACATAATTCCTAATCATACAACGAAACTTAGTAAAATTGTGTTATTTTTACCTTATAAAGAGTTTTCATAGTAAAAGACAAACCTGCTCAGTTTCCTCCAACACATCGGCAAAGTCTGGGAGCTCCAAACACATGTCTTCACCCTCCTGCGGCATCTCGCTACACTGAAAAAACACAACAACGCTGAATAAATATGTTTAATTGTTACTCATATTTACAGTATCACTGTTGACTGACTTATTATGGTCCCTATTGCTATGGCATAAGGTCTATAGATCTATATCGGAATACCTAAAGTTTTTTCATCCTAATTTTGCATTCGCTAATACTGTTTGACATAATGAAATGATCATCCTCGTCCTAAACTCATGACCTAATACTGTTTTCCCTACCATCGTTTTAAACTGTTGTCTATGGTAGGATACGGATGTGAATTATAGAAAAATAAATGAATTGTCTTTGGTCGGAACTCGCTTGTTTCAATGGCTGCGCTCCAGCCTCTCCCAAATTAATAATTTAATTAGGCTATCCCAATCCTTGATTCCTGCATATCAAAGGACGATACATAAACTACTTTTCTAGCAGCGATTCGAAAATAACCGTTAGGAAAATTGATCGTTAGGGATTATGATCATTAGGACGAAACAGTTAGGGCAAGTGATTTTACGCCAAACGATATTAGGGATGTCGAGGGAGAACCAGGCCATTTCTGGCCTCAATGACCTTCGATCTGTATCTCTCAATTTTCGAGTAAGTAAGTATTTTTTATATTAATCCCAACAACTTTAAGAAAATTAGCTTATCATATTTACTTAAATATTGACTGTAACCGAGATATACGGCATCGAACGCTGGCAATTTTAGTCCAAAATAACAGTTTTTTGTACATAACTTTTGTACCAATAATTTTAAATTTTAAATCTCTCTTAGGTTATTAGAGACTTCAAATAGGAACAGTTATATGTAGATTTCACTTCATCACTCGCATAAACTTCTTTAGAATATCGTAAACTGTGTTTTTTTAGGTTTAGCGTGACCATGTGATTTGCCGGCCATATACGTTCAGACAATCTGACAGATCTCCATAGTGGGTATGTCCACCAGCCATCCGCCAGACAAATTTCCCATACATTTATCGGCAGATCCAGCAGTACGTCCATGTACATTCGTATATACTCGAATGTACATGGCCAGCTAGATTTGCCAGCGTCTATGTGCTGCGATTACCGATTTCACTCGGTCTGTATGCTTGTTTGACACCGAGGTGGAATATCGCACAATCTAACAAAGAGGTTGCCACCGATATGCTTCATTAACATTGTTTAACCAGCTGATAACTATGTTAATTGCCACTATTATTCAAATGTGGTACTAGGCAAACAGAAACTCGAGGGCTTTCTGACATGAAACAGGAGACCTAGGCATTCGAACGTGCTAAACTGCCATTTGACATCCCCCTCACATTCCCAACGTCATTAGCATGTCATATTGATCATTTCCACGGAAGTTCGCATCGAAATGTCACTTAAATACGTTCGAATAGTTCTCCTGGGCATATTTTTTGAATTTCGAATGGCTCTGTATCTTTGCTTGTTTTCACAGTATGTAATACCTATGGAATTATTAAAATGCGTTTCGTGTGCTAGAAACAAAACTTTGTTTTAGCTAGTTTAGTAGGCTTATTACAGTCCTAGTTATTCCTAGTTATAAACAAGTGCGAGTCGGGCTCGCGCACAAAGGGTTCCGTAGCAGCAAATATAATAAACTTATTATGTCAATTTATACACCTGGTGAATGGAGCCTAAACTTATAAGGTTCGGTTTACCTTCGTTTTGTCGACGAACTATTTGCCTAATTTCAGTTCGCCTAATTTCAGTTTGCCTAATATCACTTGGTATACTTATTCGTTTCGTCGAATTTTCATTACATCGAATTTCATTTTGCCTAAAATCATTATGTCGAACGCCCGTTTCGTCTAACTATCATTATACCTAATTTCAGTTTACCTAATATTGTTTTGTCTAATATTCAATTGGTATTTTTTTTTGGTCTAATGTATTTTTTTTTCTGCCACCCCTAATAATTGGCGACCCAATAGGTCGTGTCTGGGAACATACTTTCTGATGTGGAGGCACGCTCGCTTCGCTCGCGTATTGTTGGTCACAATTCAACCTAACACTCCTCCTCGCTTCGCTCGTCGTCGTACCTAACGGTGACTCTGGTTGCAAAGGGAGGCCGCGAAAGATTCGGTTCTGGCGCTTCATCGGCCGCTGCCGCGGCACGCTCGCTTCGCTCGCTCGGCTCGCGCGCTGTGAGGTCGCAGTTCAACCTAACACTCCTCCTCGCTTCGCTCGTCGTCGTACCTAACGGTGACTCTGGTTGCAAAGGGAGGCCGCGAAAGATTCGGTTCTGGCGCTTCGCCGGCCGCTGCCGCGGCACGCTCGCTTCGCTCGCTCGGCTCGCGCGCTGTGAGGTCGCAGTTCAACCTAACACTCCTCGCTTCGCTCGTCGTCGCACCTAACGGTGACTCTGGTTGCATAGGGGGGCCGCGAAAAATTCGGTTCTGGCGCTTCGCCGGCCGCTGCCGCGGCACGCTCGCTTCGCTCGCTCGGCTCGCGCGCTGTGAGGTCGCAGTTCAACCTAACACTCCTCCTCGCTTCGCTCGTCGTCGTACCTAAACTGACTCTGACTGACTTCGTGAAGGTGATGGTAAGCTAACAACTAATTAAAAGTAAGTATTTTATCTCGCTCTTTACTCTGCCCTAGCCTAGAAAACTAACGAGCGCGAGCTAACCGGGTCGGGTAAAAAAAAAGGTTTATTTCTTATAACCTAACCTTGCTTAAATGTTTTTTTTTCAAGCGGTGGTATCTAATTTTTTTATTAGTATCATCTATTGGTTATTGGTTCCCCTATGTTTGGTATATCTTTTTTCGGCAAATCGATAATTAGTCAAAATGGCAATCGACGAAACGATAATTAGGCAAAATAATATTCGACGAAACAATAATTATACATAATGACCATTAGGCAAAACGACATTCGATGTAATGATTTTTGTGTGAAACGAGTTTATGTAAAATGACTTTAGACAAACCGTTGATTATACTAAACGTTTTTAGGCGAACTGAAATTAGGCAAAAAGTTGTTCGACAAAACGAGGGTATACCATAAGGTTCAGCCATCGTTTTCAGTGTAAGCACAATAACTTAACCAAAATTACAGTTAAATCAACCTATCTCAAAAACTATAAGAGATACTTTGATCAAACCAAAAATCGTTGAAAGAGTTAATTAGCATGCATCACCTCTATTTTTTTTAGAATTTTATACCCCGTAGTTATAAAAATAGAGGGGGGGGGACATACTTTTTACGACTTTGAGAGCTGATATCTCAAAAACCGTTCACTTTAAGAAAAATGTTTTCTAGAAAACTTTATATCATTTTAAAAGACCTTTCCATTGATACCCCACACGGGTATGTACATCGAAAAAAAAATTTTCATCCCTCAGTTACATGTATGGGGGGCCCCACCCCCAATTCTTTTTTTTACTATTTAGTGTCATAATTTTGTAGCGGTTCATACAACACATATTCCCATCAAATTTCATCACTGTAGTACTTATAGTTTCCGAGTAAATCGGCTGTGACAGACGGACAGACGGACAGACGGACAGACGGACAGACGGACATGACGAAACTATAAGGGTTCCGTTTTTGCCATTTTGGCTACGGAACCCTAAAAAAGACCGGCCAAGTGCATGACGGACTCTCCCACCGCGCAAATGATGCTCTCCTCCCATTTATGACATTGTACGTACTTGAAAATACTGGTGGCACGGAACTCTCAGTGTGTGGCAATTATACGGTTTTCGGATTTTTTTCCGTAATTGTGCTCCAAGCTCTTGCTTTTTGGCCAATTGCGTGATTGGAGGTGAACAGGAAATAACCTATACATTTTGATTACGCATAAGCTGAAGACTGGAATTTAATCCTTGGCTAGGCCTCCAACGGTGTTCGTCTTTTTCTTGAGTATATGATATCTATTTCAATTTATAATATGTTTACTTGTTAAAACAAATACAACATAGCATGTTAGGTGTATACCTGATATGCCATATTATATTGTATTGTATATTAGGCATATATTACAATGAAGTAGAACACTCACTACAATAAACCATTTATTTAAATGATCGTAATAAACCTAATAACAACATGACAAGGTAGAAAATTACTTTCTTAGACAACATTATACACTTCAACTTAATAAAAGTTACTTATCACTAGTTAAAACACTATTCATTCAACACAAGGCTTTTTCTTTGGTGGTTCACTGACACAGTCTCTAACATTAAACAGCACTTGCTTACTTAGCCGGAAACCAACTCTTATCATCTCTTTCTTTGGAGATACATTCCTTACATCATAAATCTCTATTATGTCATCAGATATGTTACAGTCAATGTTATCAATTACCTTAGTCTTTGCTGCCTGGGCAACATCACCCAGAGCAAAGCAATATACATAAACAATTATTTCAAAGTCAAATTTTTCAGCTAGACTTTGATCTTCAATTAAACCATTGAAGTATTTTAAAAACTCAACAGCTATTGCTGGCAAATTCATAGTCACATGTATTTTAGCTCCTTTTTCTAACTTCTCTTTACTTAAACAACAATCTGTAATGTAGTTTTTAAAATTATTTAAAATAAAATCCTTCCCATCCATATTATATGACTTGAAGAGACTCATGTTAAGCTTATTTATCTTGGCATTATGGTTCAACCATTTAAAGGAATCCGGGTTCAAATCATTGGCAAATACTTTACATTTCTTCTTGACTGCTGGTATGGCAAATGGCCCTACACCACAGAAAACGTCAAACAGCACATCTCCAGGCTTCAAATTGCCAAGGATCCTCTCATGTTCTTGACCAAGACGAGAGTTCCAGTACACTTTGGAAAAGTTGAACATGAAGTTACACTGGTTTTCTTTAACGGTGACAATAAAATCTTCTTCCCCGGCAATAACTTCCATACTGAAGTTACGGTATGCATTATCAATAATGCTGCTCTTATTCACAACAGTCCGGCAAGCCTTAATCTTGTCTACAAGAACTTGCCCTATCAGTGAACGGTACTCTAATAGATGATTCTTCAAATTTAGATGAATGATGTGCCCAACTTGAGTGAAACCACTAACTATATCTTCATTTTCTGGTAGCACTGCTTTGAAGATTGCCCCATACGACCAATTCTCATATGCCAGCTGGATATCTTTGACATCAAAGTTACTTTCAGTGACTCCTACTTCCAGAAATCCCTGACGGTGACTCTCAGATAAGTCTGTATACACACTGATTTTTTCTGGGTTAAAGTAGATGCATTTTAGCTTCGGGTCACTGTCATTCTGAACAGGTTTAAAGTTTTCTAATTTAAGGAAATAGTCTTTGCACTTTGGAGTGATTTTTGATAACTTTTCTGCTGGAACTTTTAACACGGGCGTTTGGATCCTACGGACGAATTTTTCACGTTCTAATATTTTCATACCCCGAACGCCAAGCGGCATCAATATTGCTGACGCGGTGGACATTTTTCGACGAAATACAAGTAACAGAGTGTGAGCAAAAGTCATTCCATTCGGAATCTAAACGTAGGCAACTTCATACTAACCTATATGTTTGAGGTCAGAGTGCATTTGTTCCAAGTTTCAGGCAATGGCAGGTTGCTGTTCTTTAACACTTTTCTGTTATAATAATGTTAACAGATTATTAATAAATACACCGTGGAATTTGTAGGCTTATAAAGAAAGTTGCAATTTGTGTGTTACTGTATTTCTTGTCAATTTGACTTTGACTTTTGGCGTTGCGTCATGCATGGTGCGTTCCGTTTAACGGTAGATTCGTGCGTTCGTGTCAACAAAAGGCCTACGCGGACAGTACTTTATTTTATTTTGTTGGTGCAATTATAGTTTAATAGATCGTTGCATTAGAACAAATGACTTACAATTTATACCACAATTAGGGTATAGCAAAGTTTTAAACACGATTACCCACTGGCCAAGTGGTTGTCAAAGCTTCCAAGCCTTATATTTAGTTCAAGAAGGTATCACTAGATGTCGAAGGTGGCTGGTATTTCAAGAAGATTTTCCTTTCGTATGAATGTCTTGTCTTGTCGAAAAAAACCGTCTAAGTGCTAGTAGGACTCGCGCACCGTGGGTTCCGTACAAAATTCATAAACAAGATGCAATAAACTGTATTTCGAAGTAGAAATTTAACATCAGCCCCATGTAACATGTACCTACATATATATGTATAGGTAGTAGGTATCGCCTGGATTTGGTCACTATAGTTTGCAAGGCACAGAGTTAATTTTTCGTTGATTATTATTTATTTATCACGTAAACCCATTTTTTTTAAATTTCGTTTAAAATAACATATTTATAGCATGATGTCACCGAGATATAATTAGATAGAGACGCCTTCAAAGGGAAAACGTGATGAAAATATTTTGAAATGTTTGTTTGTCTCCGTTGCCATGGCGACCGTAAGTACGGTTTTAGATTGAGTGAAAAAATCGCTCATTTCAGGATGGACACAGTTCCGCGCGGTGGAAGTATGGTGTGAGCGTCTCTAGATTTGATTGACCTTTTTTCATTTTCAAATTTAGTACAGAAAAGTTTTAAAAATGAAGTTGTAATATTTATGATAATAATAACGTTGTATGAGACCGTTGGTAGCCCAGCAATAAGACTTTCAAGCCTAAGGTCGCGGGTCCAAACTCCAAACCCCGGCTCATACCAAAAAGTTTTTTGGAACTTATGTACTTACAAAAAAACATTTGATATTTACCAATCGCTGTTCGGTGAAGGAAAACATTCTGAGGAAACCGGACTAATCCCAAGAAGGCCTAGTTTACTCTCTGGGTTGGAAGGTCATATGGCAGTCGCTTTCGTAATACTAGCGCCCACACCAAATCTTGGGATTTGTAGCCAAGCCGGGAAAACGCTGGGAAGAAAAAAAAGTTGTGTAAAAATTTCATATTATTTTATACACTATATTAGGCACCAGGCTTCCTTTTACCATTTTGGTACGGAACCCTAAATACGGGATAAAGTTTTAACTTTTAAACACACTCTCTATTTAAAATGTGACCTTTTTTAACGAAACCGAACATCAGCCGTTTAGTTTTGTAATATACAGGGTGTAAAAAATGCCATTACATTGCATATCGATAATGAAAAGTTTTTTTTTCTATATTTCTTACCACACAAATTAGCAAACTGGGATGTCAAGTATTTAAATAAATAAACATAAATACCTACCTATATTTTTTCTACACTGCTCAAATTCGATCGACTGATCGCACAAACGCCGTAAGTTTCACTGCGTGACTGTCATTATATTGCTGGGCCTTTACCACGAAAATCGAACGATAGCGGATTTGTGTATCCATCTCTGTCACACTTGCATATTGGAGTGACAAAGAGGTTTTCCCGTCAATGCCAATTTTCGATGTTCGTGGTAGGCGTACTGGTTGCTGGACTGGTAGCGTAAATAATGTAATGCCGACAATTTCATCGTTACGCTTCGTCGAGTACGATAGGTAACTTCAAATTAAGTAAATTGACTGTGCTGCAATTACAGAAGTACATAGATAGAACAAAGGTAGAATAAATAGATTGATACGTTTATAGAATGTTCAATTGATTAATCAGTTTCATTTATCTTTTGTACTCGTACAGATGTCTCTTCATATCAGCCATAAGACGTCCACTGCTGAACATAGGCCTCCCCTTTGGACCTCCATATATGTACCGGTTGGAAGCTACCTGCATCCAGCGTCTCCCGACGACCTTCATAAGGTCATCTGTCCATCTTGTGGGTGGACGTCCTACGATGCGTTTGCCAAGCCGTGGTCTCCACCCGAGCACTTTTCGACCCCATCGGCCATCTGCTCTGCGTGCAATGTGGCCTGCCCATTGCCACTTCAGTTTGCTAATTCGGAGCTCCGAATAGCCCTAGGGCTATGTCCAGATGACTACGAAAAGATCTTAAGGTATCCACTTTTGGACTTTATCACTAACGCGATAAGGTTGCGTTGTATTATAAAGCATATGATAATGAACTTTTAGCTAAAGGTGTATTCATTGAAGTTAAACACTTTAGAACGGATTAGTCGCGTTTATTAACACCATGACCCTACGTTTCGAGCCTATTACAGCACTCGTTTTCACAGGTAAAGGTGTATTAATTTGTGTGTGCGTGCCTACTTACTTTTGCATAGAAATTGTGAAAAAAAAGATTGGGGGCGCCTAATTTTTGAACTTTAGAATAATACGAACTTATCGCGAAAAAATACTATTTATAACAAATGGAGGTTAGTGCTTTAAGTAATAATTTCTAGGCTGTTTCGTCTTTTTGCTTGCACGATTTTCTTATCGTATAAAGGCACAAAATAATCAGTCAATACAGAACTGAATTCTTAAGAAAAAGAAAAATTTCCTCTCGACATGTTAAATAAATATAGGAAAAGATGTGTTTCAAGCCATCATTTATTCAACTATACGTTCATGACATGACATCAAACGCTAAACTACGTAACAGTGCGGTACACCTGGAAGGACCAAATATTTTTTCCACCCTGTATTATATATATATACTTACACATTTTTGTGCTGCAGACAAAGGTTTCAAATCGTGCATTCCCTAAACAGTACGTCTGTGGGGAGCAATTCAGGCAAACGGCGAGTGTAGAAGTTTGTCAAAGTCCCGTAAAGCACCGAACCATTATTTTCACTTTGCCGGGAACTTTGAACTCTGGCCCTGAGCGCAATACAAATAGGTGTAATACTTGTATGCAGTACGATGTCTTCAATATTAATATACGATCATAGCCATTAAACACGTCGCCGTCGTCCAGTCCCTCATTGGAGGGATTGTGTTTCCTAATAATAATTTAATTTTTATAACGGATTGCAAAGAATATTGTCATCTGTTACCGCAATTGTTATTAATTGAAATTAAACACTTTAGAACGGATTAATTGCGTTTATTAACACCATGACCTTACGTTTCGAGCCCTAAACAGCACTCGTTTTCACAAACCTGTGAAAACGAGTGCTGGGACGTAGTGAAGTGTGTGTCGAAACGTATGGTCATGGTGTTAATACACGCGAATAATCCGTTCTAAAGTGTTTAATTTCAATAAACAACAATCGCGGAAACAGAAGACAATATTAAGACAAAACTGTTAAAGTTTATGATGTCAATATATTGCAATTAATACATGTACTGTGGCAAAGTCGAGAGTCGTCTATTCTATTTCTACTTATTGATAATGACGTTAATAAAGCGGTCGGCGTACGCCATATATTTTAGCTGTGCAGACACCAAATGTTTCTGATGTGTTGTGCATTCAGACAATCAGAGCGAATTACTGCCACCGCTACGTCCAAATGTTCAAATTCCGAATGTCTCAACTGCCAGGGGCCTTACCATGACGTTAACGGGCATTTTCAAAAATAGGGTACCATTTCCTTTTTTTTTAATATAGGAATTTTCGGGTTTTTTATAACCAGAATCACGAGTACTATCGATTAAAAAAAAAGAAAAACAGTGTCCCGCTTTCTTTGGTTAGCTTTGTAACGTTTTTTCATACATTTTGTATGGGCCGTTACAAAAAGATTTTTTTTTTGTATGGAAAATCGAGGACCCATTTTCATTAAAATGGTGCACTTTTTTCTGAAAATGCCCTAATACAACAATACAATAATCATTTATTTCGAACAAAAGTCCATAATGTGTTAGTAACATTACATATTAAAACTGAAACGCGGTTCAGTTTAGGGTCAGTTGTATAGCAGTGACTTAGTTTAGCTACTGTTATACATGCTCATTACTAGAATGCTTTGTGCTTATAGCAAGAGGGGATAGGAGCAGGGCCCCTCCCACTTCCCCGCTTGCTAATAAGCATGCTATTAATGAGCATGTACTATTGCACGGACTAATTCGATTTTTTTGTAGTCTAGCCTAATGTCCCATCTCACTCTGTTCCTATCCCTTCTAATCTAACCCTAACTATGGAGTATGCTGGGATTTCGTACTACTATAGTTTTGTGTTTATGGTTGAATCTATGAAAATACATTACAGAATATCATTGAGAAACTAACATTCATACAACCGGAACACTCCTTAAGAGGCTTACAACAGCTAAATCATCTTGCTCTGTCTATTTGTATCGGAGTAAACGAGATCGCACTATCACCGGCCGGCCTGGTTGTAGAAGAAATAAACACGAAAACTATTAAAATAAACAAAACCGTGGACGGCGTGAACTATTTGTGAAATGTGACTCGTCTACATAAGTTTTAGATAGGTATGAGTAAGTAAGTATTTGTGACTTTAATTGCAAACGCCTAAGTCAAAAAAATAAAGACTGTTTAGTGATGAATTTAAGACCAATCTTTGCAATTATTTTCTATCGAGCCGATTTCGTTAAATTAAAAATCGGCTCCAATGAATTTTAACATATAGTTGTAGCAGTAATAAAATATTAGATTAACTTCAAACACTGCTTAAAAACATGAATTAGGTGTTGTCAGCCCCTTAAGTATTAACGTACTACTGTGGCACCAATGTCAACTTTTTTATAGGTTTAAACTTCGAATGCGTCCGTGTCTCAACTCACCCCATTTTACGGTATCAGCGTGCGTAACCAAGATGCCAATTGCTCACGTTTAATAACGTATCGTAGCTACCTCTCTCTATCACTCTTCCCTATTAGTGTGACAATGACAGTTGCGTTTCGTTAGCGACTGAGCGTGAGGGATTGGCTTCTTGGCTACGCCTCCAGGAAAATAATACGTATTTATAGCTACGCGCTACGGCGTAGCACTCGTAGCACATGTGACCGTAGCTAAACTCACGATCGTTCATCGACGACAGCCTCTGGTCCATTTTTACCCAAAGGGGGGTTAATAATAAGACTCTGCCGTCCGCGTCCGTCCGTCCGTCTGTCATCAGGCTGTATCTCATGAACCGTGATAATTAGTTCCAATTTTTCACAGATGAATCTAAGGCAGTTAAATTTCAAGTTTAATTTAATAGTTTTTTTATGCCGAGGGGGCAGATATTTAAAATTAGAATAGAAATTTGGAAAGTTATAGACAAGGTTCCCAACTTCCCACACACATTGAGAGAGAATTCACCGTATATTTTAATTTATTTTCAACGAAAAATGACTGATAAAAGAGCGAAAATTAAAAGTCACTAAAAGTCATTAAAAGTCATCATCGAATTACTGGGTCATGTGGGAAGTCATTTGAAGGGCTTGATCATTTGAAGGGCTTGATTTTTTATATTTTTTTTACAGTGAAAATCTTTTTGATTTATAAACGAAAATGTAAAAAAATACCATTCCCCCTTTATGTCAAAAAATAAGAAATTCTTGCACAACGATAACACCGTGACGAAACCGGACCAATTCCAAGAAGGCCTAGTTCAGCCTGTGGCCCCTGTGGGTTAGTCTTTCGTACAAACTGGCGCCTACGCTAAATCATGGGATTAGTTGCCAAAGCGGACCCCAGGCTCCTTGAGCTGTACCATTAGCCATGATAACGCTTAGGGTACTGATACACATGCTCATCAATAGCATGCTTATTACTCATATTATCAAGCGGGGAGGTGGGAGGGGCCCCGCTCCCAACCCTTCTTGCTATTAAACATGCTAATAAGCACAAAGCATGCTAGTAATGAGCATGTGTAACAGTAGCTTTAGAGAAGAAGATGGTATTTGTAACGTTTCATTTCCGAGGATCGCGAGTTTGTATTGACTTTGTTGATTCGCGTATTTTTATTATTTCATACATAAACAAACTATTTTATACGAAAACACAAGTTCATTTGCTCGTAATTTTCATCTGCATGTTGACGTTAACAATCGGTTGAACATCGAATTGTTTTTAAAAATATATTTTCACGCACGCGTATAAATAATGGACTTTCAGCTGCGAATGGGGTTGCCATAAGTGGAAATGAAATATTGTGAAATTCGGCGGAGCAAAGAGCAAAATTCTGTCGTCTAGAGCCAAACGACGTTGTTACTTGTTAAGTTGTTATCTCTATTAAATGAAGAGTGAAACTTTAAAGTTTTATTTTAAACGTCAAACTTCTATGAAATGATGAGGTTGACCACACTTTCACAGTCCGTGTTATCTTATCTATGGATATATACTTAGCTTAGGGTCGCCACACACGTCCGGAACTCCGGAATCAGAGTATGAATTCATAATCTTAATCACATACAATAGTTAAATTGTGTGTATTTAACATACACTCGTACTATTTATCATACACGTTCAAATTTTTTAAGATTATTAATTTCTCGGATTGATCTGATTTCGGCTGTGTGTCGCTGGCAAACCGGGATCAGAGACGGAATTCATAATATGAATTCATACTTTGATTCCGGAGGTGGGTGGCGACCCTAAGAGACTCTAGATCTAGGGGATTCACCGTAAGTACGTACACATATAGTCTGCAACAACAAAAAGTTTCTACGCAGTTTCTGTACATATTGTTTCTATAGTAGCTGAATATTTTACATGAAATTCGCAAAGAAATGTATATATTTTTTTTTCAGTAACTATCAAGCCTCTCGTTATAATAACAAGCGAAAAACATATACTATTAAAACACAGACTAATTTATCGACATAAAAAAGTATTAAAATAAAAATATTCCCAATGCCCCAGCCAATCAAATCAAATTAGATCACTTTGACATTTCTTAGTCAAACCTGTTGTCTACTAATAGTTTTGCCTAACACTATTACCGTACTATCATTAATATTGGCCACAACCGGCATTTTTTTTAGCCTTGACTATTGAATTATAAAATAACACTATACCTATATTATATACCAAAACAAGAATGGAACATTAATAAAATGGAGAATGACCTGACAACTAGGCACTAAACTTCACTATGTCGATATTTTATGTAAAAATAGAGTAACCATCACCCGCATCCCGTATGCCTTTTAAAATCCTATACTAAAGAAAACTTATTTTGATGTATCACTTTAATATATTTGACAGAGCCTCATGAGAACTGGTATGTTGGAGCGAGATTTGTCTATGCTTTATGTACGTGAAAGTTCGGACTAATAACAGTAGTTATTTAAATAAATTATTTGTATTTGTAGTAATAACATTATAAAAACCGAAATATTCGGGTAAGTACCGGCAATATGGCAACACTGACACCGAATGAATTACACGAAATTGCCAAATTGGCGCCCGAATTGCGCCGTGTAAATAGAAGGGGAGCAAATATTTGTTTTTATCCATAAATTAGCGGGATAAATTGATTTCTGCTGAAAAACCGGATTAAACTGGAAACTGGGCGTTCATTTAGGAATGTTTACCTGGCTTTTAGTGGCTCGGTAGCATAGTATAGATATTATAGCCTGGCAAACTAGTTTTGACAGTAACAGAACCCGACAGTCTACATGCGCCATTAGGTAGGTATATCCTCTGTCACTATTTAGCAAAATATAGCGAATGGTGCATGGGTGGCAGAATTCAATTTCGCTTTTTCTACGGACCAAATTGGGTTTCCATATTATACATGAAGTGACAACCCTTGCCAAACTGTATCCTATTTTGCTTACTAGATCGTTAAACCCGGAGTTCCCGGCAGCTAATACGCGAGTTTGATGCAAATTGGGCAGGTGTCGCTGTCGCGTCCTTACACTCGTCACTGCTACGAGGGCTAGGGCTGCCGCGTTATCTCACGGTAGTATACTTTATTTAAAAAAAAAAAATTAACAACCGCAGTTCCGCAGTGGACTCTACTGCGGAAATGCGGTTCGGTCTATGCTAATTGTTTCATGGATTTTGATAGCACAGACTGCGAAAGTGTTTTTGTATAGTATGTTTTGTGTGATGGTTATTGAACCATTATACAAAACATAATATACAGAAACATTCAATCGAAATTTAAGAGAGGTATGGGCACAGCGGATGCATATCGTTTAGTGTGGTAGGCCACAGCACAACGAATGTCGTCTCGCTCAAATCTGGAGCAGAGCCCATCTGGGGAAGTACCTCCACCTTAAAGAAAACCGCAGTTAAATAACACTAGACCCTGCTCATAGTGTTGTGTTTCTGTTGGTGAGCCATCGCCAGAGCTCCAAGACGATTCGCTGTGTTGACAGCTGAGGACCCACGGAGCAAAGCCTTTGGCCCGTTTAGCTGTCAACGCAGCGAATCCTCCTTTTTTTAAGGGTCGGCAACGCGCATGTAACACCCCTGGTGTTGCAGGCGTCCATAGGCTACGGTGACCGCTTACCATCAGGCGGGCCGTATGCTTGTTTGTCACCGTCGTAGTATATAAAAAAAAAGAAATCGAAATTAATATAGAATAAAAGAACTGGATACCTAACCAGCCGAAAAAATTACGTCATAAAAGTGCTGCAGTTGCGGCAATTTTTCATATAATCTTGTTTGGAAAATATCGTTTCGTTAAGTGCCAATAGCCTGTGATGCCGCGCCCACAGCGCGCACACAAATCTACGCATCGCACACCGCGGCCAGCGCCGGCACCGCAACGTGCGCGCGGCGCGCCGACCCACGGCGGACTGAGAGAGTACCTCGCCCCCCGCGTCCCCGCGCGTCGATCCGTATATAAGGCCGCGAGCGCCATACTCAGACAGCAGTTGTTCTCACGGTGCCCCGCCGTTAGGACAGCTCGCTCCCCCAGAGCGCGGCTGGTTTCGACTTGCTTTGACGAACTGGGAACCTCTCCCCCTCTCTCCTGTATTCCCGAGTATGGAAGCGCGGCTGGTTCCGACTTGCTTAGACGCATCCTAACTCAACGCCTCTCCCGAAAATCCCGAGCTCTGAAGCGCGGCTGGTTGCGACTTGCTTGGACGAATCAGAGCTCGTCCTGTTCCCGTTATTCCCGGATCCTGAAGCGCGGCTGGTTACGACTTGCTTGGACGCATCAGGACCCATCCTGATTCCTGTATTCCCGAACACTAGAGCGCGGTCGGTGCATATACTGATCTAGACGATCTAGCGCTTCGCCTGCACTCCCTTACCCCGAGCGACCGTCGCCCGGGATAAGATACCCACGGGATCGCGTACCAGAATAGGGACTCGCGATCCGCTTAGGTCCGAACCAGGACCCCTCGCGCACCCCGTAAACTAGAGCCTAGAATATAAGCAACTAGCATAAGTTTCATTACAAATAAAGCGGCATAAAAGCCCGCCTATCTCAGTTCATAATATTTGTGTTTCTATCAACCGCCCGTTCCTTTCCTCTCACATCTGAGCTTAGACGAGTAAACCTGACGTCCCATCTGGACTGAAGGATTTGTATGAGGCTCGACACGCCCTCCGCGCGTCGCGCCGCATTACAAGCCTATAAGTTTTCACAGGTTTGGTAGTCCTGTGTATGAATTTGACACTTAACAGCTTACTGATGTAAGATTGTTGGCTAATGTCATTTTGACCCACATTTTTTGACGTTTGTGTTCTGCTTTGCGTGTCTATTTCTTTTAATAAGATGCTTCCAAGCAAATTAACTGTCAAACTCTAAAGTGTTATCTTAAACCCCAAACTACTATGCAATTTTGATGTTTATTTAACACTTTCAAAGTCTGTCAAAACCATGAAACAATTAGGTACTTAGCTTATTTTTCATATTTTTTGGACTTGCGGTTCAAAAATTAGGGGGGCACATTTTTCTCACTGCTGCAGAGACTCTTCCCGAAAATATTCACTTTATATTATTTTTATAAAATCCTCCTATCTCCTATCCTATCGAACGATACCTCACTCACACTCTAGGGTTCAAAGGAAAAAAAATCATCCCTTATTTTACGTGTAGGGGAGCTACCTAAAAAAATGTTTTTTTCCACTTTTGTGATTGTATTCGTACCAAATTTCAGCACTAACGGTCACTGAGCTTACCCACGGACAGACAGACCGACAGACATGGCGAAACTATACGAGTTCCTAGTTGACTACGGAATCCTAAAAATGTCACAATAAAAAAAAAAACCTACCGGTGAAATCTGCCAGCCCTAGTCCATCCATGCGACAAGTCAGCCTCAAGTCGACAGGATCGTCGCGATTGGCTAATAAAGGCTGCAGCGAGATTCAATTTGGCTACACGAGCGGCCAGCCTAGTGATCTAGTGATGGGATTGACGTAGATTACACAATCAATGAATGAATGAATGAAATATTGTCTTCTGTTACCGCGATTGTTATTCATTGAAATTAAACACTTTAGAACGGATTGATCGCGTTTATTAACACCATGATCCTACGACGAAAAAACGAGTGCTGTAAAGGGCTCGAAACGCAGGACCATGGTGTTAATAAACTCGATTAATCCGTTCTAAAATGTTTAATTTCAATGAATGAATGAAGTTATTTATTTAAGACAATAAGAGGTCCACATATTGTTAGTTCAGTGTTAAGCCCATGTTAATAAAATAATAATAGATATACACTATAAATATTTTGTCCTCTGACCTATTTTCCACAATAGACGACAATCAAGCCTGTTAGCTATCATGTTTAGAATACTGTTGCTACTCCCGCGCACTCTGTCTAAAACAGAGGCAGTTTTCTTCCGCCATTGACGAACATTGACGACGCGCTGCAGAAACGCGGTAGTCTCAACAGCACCCTAAAAGCATTATTAAACTGGACAATGGAATGGGAGAGATTTAATTGTCATAGGTACCGCCTTCAAGCAATACAGAGCGCCTACCATGAACCGCGAACGAAAGTATACCTCCCTTTCGCACTTGTGATTTCTCACTCAAGTGCGACAGAGAGGTGAAACTTCGTTTGTGGTTCGTGGTAGGCCTTCAGGGACAGTCGGCATACGTACCGTTTCCCCTGTGTTGAAGTACATGCCCAAACGGGCATACGCGGGTCTGTGTGACTGGTCCGTGCCGTACACAACAATAATTATTTATAGTTTCACGACGAACCGATCAACGATACTCGAGTATCTCGAGTTATCGTCGATCAAACATACATACACACATACATACATACATACATACATACATACAAATGACGGAGTGTCGGAGATTGGGAGACCTCACTCGCTTCGCTCGCAACAGTCAAATCGTACCATAAAGCCGGGTCTTTACGACATTGCCCAACCGCACACATATTAAATTGCAACGGTTATCACTCACGTATTTTTATGACAATAGGCGTGATATGTTTCGACTGCATCGGGCAGTCATCGTCGGACAGACAGAGTTGAACCGTTTTTTGTTTTTTGTATGGAATCTGACAGCTCAAATCCGAGTTAGCGGCTAACTCTGGGTATTGCACGTGGGCCTTCATTGAACAACACGTGTTTTAATATGTGGGCAATGTTACCTCATCATCATCATTGGCCTTTACATCAACAGAGTGATGGTCTAAACAGCGTCCGAAGAAGTGCGGCACTTACGTAAATGACTCGTGAAGTGGAATCTGGGCTGCGTATGTATGAGCCTAAATACCAGCTTTATGTATAAGGGTGAAAAAAATGAGAAAATGTTTAATATGAATTTATTTAAGTCCGGGTTATTTAGGGTGTATAGGTAGAGGAAAAGTCGCATGGCGATTTGTAGAATTTGATTTATTATCGCAATAAGAGGCCTAACTACGAGTTCACGATTCCGTCTAAAGGTAGCTTTAGGATCTAGGACAAACCTCAAAACCTAGATCGAACCGGGCCTAGCTTGAATCTCTTGAACTAAGCTAGCTTCTAAGATACGATAACCATTATTAGTCAATACAACTTAATAAATAGAATCTCCAAGACAATATACAGATGTTGTGGGGAACACACAATCTAAAATAAATGTATTAGCAGATGTCATGTTATGAGCAATACATTGTTCATATTAAATCAAATGATTTGTTTTTATTCTTATTTCATAAATCTGGGAATTGAACCCATAACAAAGAGCAAAGTTTCACTTCTGTTACATACAACGAGAGTCGAACTCGTTTAAGTTATTCTACAATTAAACATGGGTTTAATCGTAGTTATATCCAACAATTACAAGACAGATTTCACACAGTGAAACACTTTTTACAAGTGTCGTCAAAAATAACAGAACTCGTCAACACAATGCATTACAACATAAGAGTTCAACTAAAGAGGGATAGTGAAATATTTAAATTTCATTAATGAGGGGCACAAGAATTAACAGCACTCGTAATATTCTTCACAAACCTAATAATACCTGATTATGGGGTTTATTCAGGGCACGGGAGTCGAACCCGTGTTCTACATTTAATAACAAAGTACTTAGCTGGATTAAGCTGCTTGACTCTGGCACTGACTCTCGTATATTCTTTATTTAGTTTAACAATAAAATGCAAACTGACAATCGTAATCTTCCCGTCGTTGCGCCGCCTTCCCCGTCCTCGAACCAAGTGTTTTTCGCTTTACCGTCGCTACTCCTCAAACCTTCATATAACTGCATTTTATTTTTACTTAAAGCTAATATATACTTTATTACAATAATTATAAAGAACATTTTATCAGGCCGCGCGTTGCGTTCGCGTTGTCAATTTCCATCCCTTCTTCAAGCCAATGCGGTGGATGTCGTGAGGCTATCTCCCTCCTATGCACGACAGGATCTGCTAACTGCTGTTGCCCTCTCTCTCTCTCCCGAAGGGTCATCGTAGCGTCTATAGCCAGACGCAATGGTGTCCAGTTAGGGGTTCAACATGTGGCCTGCAAATGTGTCAGCCTCCTGGAATTTTACAATAACACCAAGCAGTCTCTTTTTTTTTTTTTTTTTTTTTTTTTTTTTTGAACCTGGCAGGGGCTCCATGCACTGAGCTTTGGAGCGTACGGACTGTGAAGTGGGATGGTAGCCTGGGGAAAATCCAGGACCCTTCCACGACATCACACGATATTTACTACTCTGGAATACTCCTTCTGAGTTTGCGCTCCAGAGAGATCGGTTGGACCGGGTCTAACCAAATCTGAGGTGTGTGTAAGAAAACTAGCTACTGGGAGTTTTATTGCTGGTTCGCTACCCCTAACCTAGCCGAGAAGATTCCAGCAAGAAACTCAGCTAGGTCCGATCGCGGTCGGATTGATGCTATCCGGTACGCGGCGGTACCGGGTCGATAACGGACTGAATGTGTCTGTGTCGCGGGGTGGGCGACCCCGCCGGCGGGGACGCTGGTGTGTACGCGGCGCGTCGAGCGACGATATCGCAGCGCGCCTTCTTTCGAAGTCGGCTGCGATCTCGTCGTCCGGGTCCGTGAGTGTGTGCCTAGGTCGCCGGACTGAGCGACCCCTAATCAGTGAATCGTGAGCAAGAAGTTCCGGAGGTGGTGGAGGAGTTGGCAAATAATTGGCAGCATTCCTGACTAGTGGATTCCTATGATGGGAGGCGTTATCAAAGTAACGCCGAGCAGTTTGCTTAAAGAAACCGTACATGGAGTTAAGCTTCATGTCGCGGTGCAGACTGAGGTTCGTCTGGTACCACGGGGCACCAGTCGCCCTACGGAGGAAACGATTCTGTACGACCTGAAGCGGCTTGAGACGTGCCTTACTCATGTGGGAAAATACCACACTTGAGTAACTCATTATGGGACGAACACACGTCTTGTAAAGCGTCAGCTTATTTCTAAGTGACATCTTACTAAACCTGTTGATCATCCCCCCAAGCCTACCTAGTACGAAGCTCGCATTTCTTCGTACCCTACGGATGTGGCTAAGGAAAGTCAGTCTACGATCGAGAGTAACGCCGAGGTATTTCACCTCATTGACCCACGGGATGCGTTGGTCGAAAAGCCGAACCGGTTCCACCCTCGAGTCCAACGGCATATTGTCTGTTGGGTGGAATATTATCGCTGCGCTCTTATCCGGATTCACTTCAATACGCCAAAGACGAAACCATTGGCCTAGGTCAAAGATTGCATCCTGGAGGTATTTCCGAATAAGGTCGTAGCGAGTGTGCGTCGTATAGAGCGCGGTGTCGTCCGCGAACAACCCTAGTTCGACACGCGGGTGCCTAGGTAAGTCGTTCGTGAACAACGAATAGAGCGTAGGAGAGAGGACGGAGCCTTGCGGGACTCCGGCCCTGATAGGGTGTGGGTCTGATAACGTTCCCTCAATTCGGTAGCAAAAGCTTCTGTCCGTAAGGAAATCTCGTATTATGAGTACGAGTCTGTCCGGCATTCCGATTTGATATAGTTTGTATACCAAACCGTTATGCCAGACCTTGTCGAAGGCTTTTGCAACGTCAAGAAAGATCGCACCAGTCTTTAACCCCTTAAATCGCGAGAACCCGAAGGTTATGTGCTCCGTGAGGCGGTGCACCTGGTGGACGCTCGAGTGTCCGGATCTAAAGCCGAACTGCTCGTCAGTAAGAATTGAATTTTCAGTCGTGAAACTGAGAATTCGGGTGAGGATGATGCGCTCATATAGCTTCGCAAGCGAGCTAAGTAAGCTGATGGGCCTATACGAGGCGGGCGAACACCGGGGTTTTCCCGGCTTCGCGATCCCGATGACCGTTGCACGTTTCCACGCGGCTGGAAAGTGACTATTGGCCAGGGCGGCATTGAAGATGCCAACCAGAATGAGGATGAGATGAGCGGGTAGAAGCCTCAGCATGCGGTTTGATATGCCGTCCGCACCTGGTGACTTCTTTACGCGGAGTGCCCTAACCCTATCACTGACTTCCTTAACCGACACCGGTACTAAGGGTGAAGTTACGGGGAGACGCGATCTCCTTTCCACCTCTGAATTTACCCTCTCGACATGGGCTTCATCGGCAGGCAGGAGGCTAGGCGAACATTGGGATTCTAAACTACTGGCTAGGCATTCAGCTTTCTCACTGTCCTCGAGCGCGGGTGTCGGGTGATCCGGGCGATCCAAGGGGGGAATTGACCAATGGCCGTCCGATTTGAGAGATCGAGCTAGTTTCCAGTATGCGTGGTGACTAGGCCCTATCTCCCCCATCAGTTGCCTGAAATCGTTCTCCCGAAACTCTGCAATTCTCTGTTTGGTCTCGATATTCAAGGCCCTCAGGATTTGCCGGTTTTCGGGGGAAGGGAAGTTTGAGCAAGTTTTGATGAAGCGATTTTTCTTAGTTAACAGCTCTCTCAATTCCCTTGGCAGGGGGCGGCGTTGGTTTACCTCGGCCGACACCTCCCTTGAGCATTCGCTTTTTACAGCGTTGAGGTAACTGGTAAATGAGTCGATCGCTTGGTCAGTCTGTTGAGTTGTGGTAATATTGTCAGGGATGTCTCTAAGTAGGGGGGAGTCTGTCTTTAGGAGACTTTCGCGTACCTTTTCCCAGTCCACAAGTGTCCTGGTAGGGGCCGCGTGACTGGGGTGAGGTCCTAGTCTCACAAGGACTGGCCTGTGGTCGGATGTAAGTTTGTCTAATACTTCTATAGAACGCAGGGTTAATCCTACGTTCTTTAGGAGTACTATGTCGAGTATGTCGGGTCGGTGATTTACGTTAAACGGGTAATGGGTTGGTTCTAAGGGAGCGAGGAGATCGAAGGGGAGGCCTTCGTTCAAAAGGTGATTGAGCTTAGTTCCGTTGGGGTTCCCGGCGACGCATCCCCATTCGACGTGCTTGCTATTCAGGTCTCCGGCGACGATGACCGAGGGGCCTAAGGACGCTAAACTAATCAAGTCAGAATGTATGATGTCACGTTGGGGTGGAAGGTAGGTTGACGCAATCGATATCGGGGGATGACCATCCATCGAAATGCGGCAGACCGACGCTTCCATATTTGTCAGTCGGGGGGGATCGAGACTTATGCAATGTAAGCTACGTTTGTAGAATATGAGGGTGCCCCCTTTATCCCTATTTTCGAGCCTATCGTTTCTAACCTGCTCATAACCAGGGATTCGGAAACTTTTCATAAACGGTTTATAAAAGGTTTCCTGCACTAGAAAAACATCGACGGAATGATCGCGAAGAAAGAGTGTAATCTCATCCTTCATTCGGCTTATACCATTGGCGTTATACACGCCAATGGTCAGCGAACTTGGTTTAAGCTTGAGGGTCGTACTATTCATACTGGTGAGAAGCGACGTGAAGGCCCGAATAATGAGCGAAATAGCGAGCGCTAATGGACGCCATATAGTTATCGTAATGCTTCCTCCACTCTGGATGTTGGAGGAGGCTTCCGAGGTCCGATATGGGTCCTGAGAGGGGAGCTTGAGCAGGCCGGCCTGCTTGAACGGCGGGAGCACCCCTGCAGCGGGGGTCCCTAGACCAGGGCGCTGAGGGCGCCGGAGTGGGAGCTGCGGCCGCTGAAGGCGGCGGGGTCCTACCAGGAGCGCCTAACCCTACGGCCTGGAGGGCAGGGAACGCTTGTGCGTTATTCGCCTGAGGAGCCACCTGCGTCTTGTTTTGCTTACGTCCCCCAGTCTGCGAGGACTTCGGTTTGCCGGGGGTGTCTTTCCGCTTTGGAACACATGGGCATCCCATCCAGTTGGCCGTGTGGGCGAACTGGGGGAGCTTGTGGTCCAAGCAGTTCCGACACCTCCTGCCTTCCGGGTCCTTGCATCCTTTGGGCCGCTTGCAATCACGGGACGGGTGGTCGCCAGCGCACTTAACACACCGGGGGGAAGAGTTGCAGCCACGTGCGCTGTGGCCCCATCTCTGGCAGTTGTGACACTGCGTGACGTAGTTCCTCTTTTTGGGAGGTTCTACCCTAACCGAGACTCCTACTACTTCTTTGATGGCTTGAAGAGCCTGACGGATAGCCGGGTCCGGCGCCGTTTTCACCAGTAGCAGTCTCTTTGCTTTATAGTGGCTTTTCAAGCCTGAAGAATAAGGTCCAAGTTCAGTTAACAAATGTTTTGTGCGCTAGCCAAGTTAATTTGTCTTTTTAGGGTTCCGTAGCCAAAATGGCAAAAACGGAACCCTTATAGTTTCGTCATGTCCGTCTGTCCGTCTGTCCGTCTGTCCGTCTGTCCGTCTGTCACAGCCGATTTACTCGGAAACTATAAGTACTACAGTGATGAAATTTGATGGGAATATGTGTTGTATGAACCGCTACAAAATTATGACACTAAATAGTAAAAAAAAGAATTGGGGGTGGGGCCCCCCATACATGTAACTGAGGGATGAAAATTTTTTTTTCGATGTACATACCCGTGTGGGGTATCAATGGAAAGGTCTTTTAAAATGATATAAAGTTTTCTAAAAAACATTTTTCTTAAAGTGAACGGTTTTTGAGATATCAGCTCTCAAAGTCGTAAAAAGTATGTCCCCCCCCCTCTATTTTTATAACTACGGGGTATAAAATTCTAAAAAAAATAGAGGTGATGCATGCTAATTAACTCTTTCAACGATTTTTGGTTTGATCAAAGTATCTCTTATAGTTTTTGAGATAGGTTGATTTAACTGTAATTTTGGTTAAGTTATTGTGCTTACACTGAAAACGATGGCTGAACCTTATAAGTTTAGGCTCCATTCACCAGGTGTATAAATTGACATAATAAGTTTATTATATTTGCTGCTACGGAACCCTTTGTGCGCGAGCCCGACTCGCACTTGGCCGGTTTTTTTACTTTCTAAACTACTGTAGATTTACGATACCATTTCTTAATAACTGGCCCTAAACAGAAAATAAGCTCAAACTTATTTTAACGCTCTTTTGTTTAATTGTTACCTTTGTACAATCCTTAAAATATTTGTTTCCTTCAATTTTAACACTCTTTGTCTTGGTGCTTTTGAAAATAGCGAGTAAATTATGGATGCGCTGCTTAATTACACCTCTCTCGTATGTGGAATTGAGTTGCCATCTCACCCCCCTCTCTGTAGATAGTTAAAATGTAACCTATATTTTAGCTCTCTACACACTCTAGGGACATCGAAACTTTCAGGAACTTGTATATTGTTCCTTTTTTTTTTTACTGTGAAGAACAATAAGTATGGCGCAATTATATCTCCGCTCAAAACGTGTACCAAAAAAAAATTGCTGCTGGTTAGTGGTGTCGATCCACTTTACTATGGTATTAGATTGTATAACTCAGTAACTATGGTTTAAATAAGCAATGTGTGTATATTTGACTGATTAACTAGAAGAAAATATTATTTAATTGGCATAAAAGGTGGAACTCTTTTTAAACGACTTTTATTCGGCGTTAACAGTCTATTTATTTGTATGCCGATGCTCCATTGACAAAATTTCTATAAAAACAAGACTAAACCTCACTTGAACTCAAGTGCCTTTTGTCAATCCGAAGTGGCCCATAAACTAATGCAATTTTATTGCAGGCACTTCCCCGTCGTGGGAATAATCTCACTGTTACTGACAAACAGATGTCCCTCGAGCAAAAATGTAAATTTATTTATTTATTTGTAATCAGTATTACGAGATTGTTAATTTGAATATACACATATTTAATTACATAATTATTCACAGTGGTTTTGTTTTATTTTGAACTAGTTTAAAAACCAACTGAATATTGATATAGCAATAGGTACTCCTTCATCATATCAACTTTCATTCGCAACGAAAGTGCTCCGGAACACACTCGCAACGAAATCAGTAGATAAATCTCGTCAACCAAAGCATAATTACGATTTGACATCGGGATAATATTGGTCTAGATAAGTAATTTGAATAATTTGTGACGCACAGCATAATAGCCGGTCTTATGTGATTTCGCCGCACAGTTTTCACCGGGCTTAATAACAAAGTTAGAGATAAATATTAGTGACGCACAGCATAACAGCCGGTCTTATGTGGTTGGGTATTACCGCACAGCTCTCGCCGGGTTTTAAATAAGTACTGCCGCACAGTTAGCTAAATAACCGGGCTTCAACCTGATATAATAATTTAGATCAATTCTGACGCACAGCGCTACAGCCGGTCTTTGATTGATTATGCCGCACAGCTCTGGCCGGGCTTTAAATAAGTACTGCCGCACAGTTAGGTAAATAACCGGGCTTCAACCTGATAAAATAATGGATTAAATCAATTCTGACGCACAGCGCTACAGCCGGTCTTGATTGATACGCCGCACAGCTCTGGCCGGGCTTTAAATAAGTACTGCCGCACAGTTAGGTAAATAACCGGGCTTCAACCTGATAAAATAATAGATTAAATCAATTCTGACGCACAGCGCTACAGCCGGTCTTGATTGATACGCCGCACAGCTCTGGCCGGGCTTTAAATAAGTACTGCCGCACAGTTAAGTAAATAACCGGGCTTTATATGATAAGTGAATATTATATGTTTTGCGTAGAGCAATAATACCTACCATAAAATTGTTTAACTAACAACGTGTCAAAAATTTGAATAACAGTAAGAATTATGTTTAGTAATTTTATTAGCGAATAGTCTTAACCTTTCTCCCATTTTAGGACATAGTCAATTACTTTATAGAATTAATATGTTTTTAGGGTTCCGTAGCCAAAATGGCAAAAACGGAACCCTTATAGTTTCGTCATGTCCGTCTGTCCGTCTGTCCGTCTGTCCGTCTGTCCGTCTGTCACAGCCGATTTACTCGGAAACTATAAGTACTACAGTGATGAAATTTGATGGGAATATGTGTTGTATGAACCGCTACAAAATTATGACACTAAATAGTAAAAAAAAGAATTGGGGGTGGGGCCCCCCATACATGTAACTGAGGGATGAAAATTTTTTTTTCGATGTACATACCCGTGTGGGGTATCAATGGAAAGGTCTTTTAAAATGATATAAAGTTTTCTAAAAAACATTTTTCTTAAAGTGAACGGTTTTTGAGATATCAGCTCTCAAAGTCGTAAAAAGTATGTCCCCCCCCCTCTATTTTTATAACTACGGGGTATAAAATTCTAAAAAAAATAGAGGTGATGCATGCTAATTAACTCTTTCAACGATTTTTGGTTTGATCAAAGTATCTCTTATAGTTTTTGAGATAGGTTGATTTAACTGTAATTTTGGTTAAGTTATTGTGCTTACACTGAAAACGATGGCTGAACCTTATAAGTTTAGGCTCCATTCACCAGGTGTATAAATTGACATAATAAGTTTATTATATTTGCTGCTACGGAACCCTTTGTGCGCGAGCCCGACTCGCACTTGGCCGGTTTTTTTTTCTTAAACGCAGCCAAGTCTCTTGATCATTAATCCGTCTTATAACCCGTATCGTGCACATTCTAAAGTTCATAATTCATTCATCACCTCATCATGATCTATTCAATAGTCTGGCCAGACTGTCATTCATTACATCCCTTAACTTCATACAACTCACATAAAACTCATTCATCACTTCACGTCCCTTTTTATGATATCTAAGTCACACACTATAAATGATTAAGAGACCTTTACTTTACTTTACTTTTACTTTCATAAGTATTTTACTGTCATGTACTATACTCTGAATTGACCGACAGGCATATTATTCAATGCAATAGACCAACGCTATTTAAACATTATACCGTGATTGATACTTCAGTATTTAATTTAATTTATAGTAATAATAAATCTACTCGCTGTTTAGTTAATTACCTTTACATTCAACACATATATAATTATGTACTTGGATAGCCTTCATTCGAAATTATGATGGGTTTTGGACAGGGCTTATATGATTGACCGCTAGTTCACTCATATAGTCCCACTGACGCCGTAAGCTCCCCCATTCATCTAGTTCTATGATAATTTCGCCTTTTTATTTCGATAAATTCATTCGACCGTGTCACGTTAGGTTGTGGTGACATGTTTAATACAACTAAATATCCATCTTACTGAACACTTGACAGCGTAAAACAAGTAAGAGTAAGTATTTACCACGTTTAATACAATTCAAACGTCACTAGTAATTATTATAACCCACTATGTCGTGATATTAATATTTTTAAAGAAATCTCTACAATTAAGATGCTAAAAAAATGCTTCCATCAATCCGATATTATATAAGATTTTAAAATCGAAAAATATGTACTAGTCTGAATAACAAAACACAAATTATACTTGGCCAACGCACACACATGCACACAATAAAATCAACAAAATGAAAATACGTACAATGTCTTGGAATTTCTACATATCGAATAATATTTAAAGGTATCATCGTTCAGTTGATTAAATAACCACCCCTCTCAGACTCTTAAATTAAGCATTGGTATCTAAACCTTGACAAGTTTTAGAAGTACAAAAATGTAATCTCTATTTTTGTCATTAATAAAGCACCGCTCTCAGACTTTTCAACTCAGCATAGAAATGTAAACTTTATCAAAATGTATAAGTAAACATCAAAATAATTCTCCTTTTCTCAAGTATAACATATAGTCGTGATCGTCAAATTTAATTAAAATTGAAAATATAATATTCCTACGTTGTGTTTTTTTTTTTTAATTATAAAATTAAGTCCTTAATCTAGCAGTGTCTTATTTATTTTTGTCATATAATACAGACACAAAGAC
Source organism: Lathronympha strigana (assembly GCA_949128165.1). Taxonomy (NCBI): domain Eukaryota; kingdom Metazoa; phylum Arthropoda; class Insecta; order Lepidoptera; family Tortricidae; genus Lathronympha; species Lathronympha strigana. The sequence continues at coordinate 2,725,543 of OX421907.1, read as the reverse complement.
TAGATCCTGGTCACGCGGCGCCACGTGAAGTGGAATCTGGGCTGCGTATGTATGAGCCTAAATACCAGCTTTATGTATAAGGGTGAAAAAAATGAGAAAATGTTTAATATGAATTTATTTAAGTCCGGGTTATTTAGGGTGTATAGGTAGAGGAAAAGTCGCATGGCGATTTGTAGAATTTGATTTATTATCGCAATAAGAGGCCTAACTACGAGTTCACGATTCCGTCTAAAGGTAGCTTTAGGATCTAGGACAAACCTCAAAACCTAGATCGAACCGGGCCTAGCTTGAATCTCTTGAACTAAGCTAGCTTCTAAGATACGATAACCATTATTAGTCAATACAACTTAATAAATAGAATCTCCAAGACAATATACAGATGTTGTGGGGAACACACAATCTAAAATAAATGTATTAGCAGATGTCATGTTATGAGCAATACATTGTTCATATTAAATCAAATGATTTGTTTTTATTCTTATTTCATAAATCTGGGAATTGAACCCATAACAAAGAGCAAAGTTTCACTTCTGTTACATACAACGAGAGTCGAACTCGTTTAAGTTATTCTACAATTAAACATGGGTTTAATCGTAGTTATATCCAACAATTACAAGACAGATTTCACACAGTGAAACACTTTTTACAAGTGTCGTCAAAAATAACAGAACTCGTCAACACAATGCATTACAACATAAGAGTTCAACTAAAGAGGGATAGTGAAATATTTAAATTTCATTAATGAGGGGCACAAGAATTAACAGCACTCGTAATATTCTTCACAAACCTAATAATACCTGATTATGGGGTTTATTCAGGGCACGGGAGTCGAACCCGTGTTCTACATTTAATAACAAAGTACTTAGCTGGATTAAGCTGCTTGACTCTGGCACTGACTCTCGTATATTCTTTATTTAGTTTAACAATAAAATGCAAACTGACAATCGTAATCTTCCCGTCGTTGCGCCGCCTTCCCCGTCCTCGAACCAAGTGTTTTTCGCTTTACCGTCGCTACTCCTCAAACCTTCATATAACTGCATTTTATTTTTACTTAAAGCTAATATATACTTTATTACAATAATTATAAAGAACATTTTATCAGGCCGCGCGTTGCGTTCGCGTTGTCAATTTCCATCCCTTCTTCAAGCCAATGCGGTGGATGTCGTGAGGCTATCTCCCTCCTATGCACGACAGGATCTGCTAACTGCTGTTGCCCTCTCTCTCTCTCCCGAAGGGTCATCGTAGCGTCTATAGCCAGACGCAATGGTGTCCAGTTAGGGGTTCAACATGTGGCCTGCAAATGTGTCAGCCTCCTGGAATTTTACAATAACACCAAGCAGTCTCTTTGCTTTATAGTGGCTTTTCAAGCCTGAAGAATAAGGTCCAAGTTCAGTTAACAAATGTTTTGTGCGCTAGCCAAGTTAATTTGTCTTTTTTACTTTCTAAACTACTGTAGATTTACGATACCATTTCTTAATAACTGGCCCTAAACAGAAAATAAGCTCAAACTTATTTTAACGCTCTTTTGTTTAATTGTTACCTTTGTACAATCCTTAAAATATTTGTTTCCTTCAATTTTAACACTCTTTGTCTTGGTGCTTTTGAAAATAGCGAGTAAATTATGGATGCGCTGCTTAATTACACCTCTCTCGTATGTGGAATTGAGTTGCCATCTCACTCGTAAGACCGATACGCGAGCGACAGCGCCGACCGCATACATGACAGACAAAAATCATGCCTGGTAAAGGTAGGAGCGCAGCGCGTTGATGCCTTTGTTCACGCTTTGTAGATAGGAGGTCAAACCACGCCCTATCGTGCACGACTACGCCTTTGCCTAAGGTCCTCTTCCAACAATCAGTCTGCAGCATCTTTTTCCCCTGTTGCTGGGATCGATCCGAAAAGACAACATATCCCGTTTCGCACTATCCTTGTAACGAAGCATTGGTCGTCCTATTGGCCGCTTAGCGTGAGCTACTTCGCTGAGGAGAGTCTTGCGTGGCAGACGAGAGGGTTCCATCCTTTGCACATGCCCTAGCCAGCGCAAACGTCTCTGTTTCAAGACAGCTGTTATACTGGGCAGACGTGCGATACTAAGCACCCTCTCGTTTGTGACTCGATCCTTTCACGAGATGTTAAGTATGCGCCGAAGATATCGCATATGAAAGTTGTTTAGTTTCCGTTACTGTTTGGCATAAGACGTCCAGGCCTCAGCACCGTACAAGAGTATGGACAAGATGCATGTCTGGTAGACGATCATCTTTGTGCCGATAGTTAGATATTTGTTATCCCATACTCTCGTACTAAACTTCCCGAACATTGTAGATGCCTTGCCAATGCCAAGCCAAAGATTAGTCGACACGATGGATCCAAGGTAACAGAAACTGTTAACAACCTCCAGGGGCGAACCATCCAACACTATTGTCGGGACCTGAAAGCTCCTCCGTCGACGTTGCGACGAAAGCGGCATCATCAGCAAAAAGCAAATTGCTAACATATAACTCCTCACGATATTTTTTTTACCTCCTAGGGTTAAAGAAACCCGGGTTTACGGTATCTCTTCTGTTATTGTATCTATGGCCCAAACCAGCACGCCTACCACGAACATCGAAAATTGACATTGACGGGATAACCTCTTTGTCACTCCAATATGTAAGTGACAGAGATGCAGATACAAATCCGCAATCGTTCGATTTGCGTGGTGTGCCCAGTTAACTGTGATGCGACAGTGAAGTGATAGTTTTCCGATTGGTTTGTATCTCCATCTCTGTCACACTTGCATATTGGAGTGACAAAGAGGTTTTCCCGTCATCCGCTGTCCATCCTCAGAAACAATAGGTTCGACAAACGACTCCTTATATCTTGTGCGTGATGCCTCCGTCGAATTCTCGAAGTCGGTAAAAAATACAAACAGACGATCACATAACCGCCTCCGTTGTGGAGTGGCGACCACGCATCGGTCGATGCAGCGTGGGAAGGCCCCCCATAAGATGGACTGATGACCTGGTAGAGGTCGCAGGAATCCATTGGATGCGGGCAGCGCACGACCGATCGAGGCTTTATTAGGACTAGTAGTAGGTACAGCTGACTGTAGGTACCTACTACTAACTGTACTAGTCCTAACGTAAGCGTCGATCGGTCGCGCAGAGTTAACTTTCTATGTCCGTCCATAAAAATCCAGGTTAGCATTCAGGGAGCAATTCAACTGGTCCAAAACAGAGAGGCATAGAAAGCGGTGGTGAGGAATTGCACTCCTGATAATCACCATCCTCAGCCTTGAGGATCCGACAAAAGAAGAAGAGAGATAAAAATACTTTACCCTCATCTCATCAAAATTTGTGTCTGTCTCTGTCACACTTGCTTATTGTAGTGATAAAGAGGCTTTTCCGACAATGCCAATTCGATGTTCGTGGTAGGCCTGCAGAACCCTTCCTTCGGTTTTGCCGTAGTCGAGTAAAAAATCATTGCACGCAAGACGATTTAAATTACGACAGCTCCCAACACGGTTCAGACCGTTAAAACAAAAAACAACACTTTGCAACCCCCTCTCTGCAAAACGACAAATCCTAAGCATTTACGTTCGAATGTGTTTACAACACAGATCGCTCGCGCCCGTTAGATGGAGCACGTTACAAGAATAAAACCTTTACAAGACTACGCTTTGGCTCCGTTCCCGCCAGATATGTGGGAGGATGCGTAGGGAGAGATGTGTTTGTTGAAAACCAAATTGGTTACTGTAAGCGGGCAAGCAACCCGATAAGTTGTGCAAACCGGTTCTTTTTTGAAATTGAAACTATGTGCAGTTTTCGTAATATGTAGTAAATTATTGGCGAGGGACGTACATTATTGGTAAGGGATTGACTGACGGTCACTGACGAGGTGGTTGCCGGGGCGCGGCATGTCGAAGCTCCGAGTCGAGCTCAGGCAAGCCCTTTTCCCGCCGAGGCAGATATAGTGCTTTTTTTTAAAGATTACATAATAATGTAAGGCTTATATTTTGTTGATGCAATAAACAGTAAAAAATATTTTTTCCCCTCACTAGCTCGGAAAGCGCTGTTTTGTCCTTTGAAACTAGCGTGGGAAAACGCATTTTATCCACATGTGGGGTAAAGTAATCTAATTCCTATCACTTACCACCAGTCCAGTATAAGTGAGCCCTATATGCCCATAGTAAATATGCGCAATCGGAGGTCACACCTTAAATTGGCCATGTGATCATGTCTTATCCCGCACTTGGTAAGCTGTTGGCAATATCTATAAATAAATAAATAAAAATAAATAAATTGATTTTTGATGGTTTCTTCAAGATAACTTACATGTGGATAAGATTTATAATCGTATTTAGTCTGTATTTTCCTCGCAATAGTGAGGGGAAAAATGTTGTATTACACTCGGCGGCAAAGTTTGTTCAACTCTCGTGCCTTGAGACCCTCGTAAAGCTCAAGATTCCAGTTATTGAACCACTCGCTACGCTCGTGGCTCAATTTTGGAACTTTTCGCTTGCTCGGGTCTCAATATAAGCCCGAGAGTTAAACAACAACTTTGCCCCCTTGTATAATAAATAACTATTTTAAACTAGCATGACAAATACTAGCGTTTCCGAGAAAATACAAGGGAAAATCATTATGTTGTATTATGTTTATGTTGAATTATCCACTACATCTGTAATACTTTACCTATGGGAGGTAATCACCGTGCAAATGTGTTTACAAAAACCGCCTGAGGGAATAATAGGTCGGGTCGCTTACTCCAGCCCTTATTTACATAAATGTGACGCTCCATATAAACAGGGCCCTCGGCGTCTGGGGCAGCTTTTACCGACGTAAGCGCCGATCGGTTAGGTTATTTTTACTTGAATAACACATTTAAATATATTTATGTATTTTTAAGGAAAGCCTACACCTTAAGTTGTAATAAGTGTTAAAATTATGCGGCCAATGGTCCTTACTTGATATTATGTTACTGAGTCAGCCATATAGCACATTACCTCGTATTAATTGTGGATGCCTGGGATGACTCACACTAGAAGGAGACGGGACGGGGTGGGACGAGACGAAATGTCAATTTCTATAGAAAGAATCACGTGATAGCTCAGAGCCCTCGGATGTCACGAGACGTTCTATAGAAACTGACAGATCGTCCCGTCCCGTAAAAAGAAAGCTCACGGATAATTATATTACAAATGACTAAAATGCCCACTTGCACCACCCAGGGTTAACAGCTAACTCGGAGTTAAGCTGTCAAATTCCATACATAAAACCGTTTAACTCTGGGTTATGTGGGTAACCCCGGGTGGTGCTACTGAGCCTTAGGTTTTACGTTCTAACTTAAACGGTTTATTATTATTAGGCCGTGTGTTGTCTGTCAGTCTCCTTATTATTATTGACCGAGCGTTAACGAAGGTCTCCGTTTCAACTGTCAAAATGCTTTCGTATGTCTCTGTTGTTCTCCTCTACAGGTCGGATTTCTGAATCGGTTCTCGTGAAATTTTGTAAACAGGTTCTGAAGGTTCGTAAATTTAATTTGTAGATTTTCGTCGTTTTTCAGAAAATGCTTGAAATTGTGGAAGTTTGGCATAAAGAACTCAAGCGCCATACTGGTATTACAGGTCTTTGGCGCTTTAGACCATGAGGTCTACAGCAGCAGCACACAGAGAGAGCCCCTAAAAAATCCACAACGAACGGTCATTGGCCGCCTTTAACCAAGTCTCCCGCGAAATCGTCACACAATCTAGTCGGGGGCCTTCCCACGCTGCATCTTCCGATACGTGGTCGCTAGTCGCTACTCAAGAACCATTCTGCCCCGGCTATCGGTTCTGCGAGTAATGTGTCGACAACCTTGGTTCTCCTGCGGATCCCTTCATTTCTATTTTATCCCTTTTGGTTTAGTATTACAGTACAAATTCCAGCAATGACACAACTCGGGAACTTTAATAATACATTCCCGAGGAAGTTCATCGTTCAGAATTAATATGCCGAAAGTTTTTGACAGCCGTTGAGGCAACGCCGAGTTTGGGCCAAAGACAATGCATTTTAATGTTATACGTGATACGAGGCGAAGCGGCACGAGTTGTTCTCGAAGGGGGATTTGGAATCGAGAATCTAAACCTTGTTGAACGAAACGCTGTAATGGGTAATGGTTTTCGAACACAAGTACTATTTTGAAAACCTTAACAAAACACACGCTCCACGGAGCAAAGCTTGCCCCTTTAGCTGTCAAGACAACGAATCCTCCTTTTTTTAAAGGGTCGGCAACGCGCATGTAACACCCCTGGAGTTACAGGCGTCTATAGGCTACGGTGACCGCTTACCATTAGGCGGGCCGTATGCTTGTTTGTCACCGTCGTATTATTAAAAAAAAAAGTGCATAAGGCCATCGTGAATTCTGGCCTTGGGCAGGCCGCATGGAAACATATTAGGTAATCTCATTCTGGCCATGTCGGTAGGGACATTGCTAACGAATATGGGTTTTTCGATTCCAATCCCGGTGATTTTATGCACGGTATTTCACATACGTAACACTAAAAACCTGAAAACCGTTTGTGCAGAATCGGAGAGTAGAATCGATTGAGCTATATCTTGATGGGGGTTTGTTTTTTGTATTATTATTTTTTGCGTGCCCAGTCTACAAATTCGTAATACAACATTGTGCTTATCGCATTGCTAGAGGTTGTATACCTTATTCAGTATTTAGGGGTATTCTGGTTATATTGGCTGGTTACTTGGACTTGTAGTAACTGTACCGATCATGGAACATTTAAGAGCGAATTCGGAGTATTTTTGATATTTCTGTGATACTTGTAAAAGTTGTGCTGTTTAATGATAATGAGCTAAAAGTTGAAAGGGATACTTTTTTTACCTCTATATTTATAATGTTTTCGTGTAAATGCTGCCTTGTACACTCTCGAGCTCTCGGCCGAATGTAACGGCCGCGGCACCACGGTAATCCGTGGTATTAACACCACCGCGTACAGATGACCTCAGGGTCCGCAAAAAAGGTCCGGAACGTTCGAAACTACACGCGGCAGTTATTTTCACTAACACAACCGTCGAGGATATAAGCGCGTTTACGTAGTAGCACCGCGTAGGAGATGAGCGGAGTCCGGAACGTCCGGAACTAGACGCGGCAGTTATTTTCACTTACACAACCGTAGCTAGTGGGTAAAGCGCGTTACCGTGGTAGCACCGCGTCGGAGATGAGCGGAGTCCGGAACAAAAGGTCCGGAACGTCAGGAACTAGACGCATCAGTTATTTTCACTTACAAAACAGTGGGTATAACGCGTTACCGTGGTAGCACCAACAGGAGATGAGCTCAGGGTCCGGAACAAAAGTTCCGGAGCGTCCGGAACTACACGCAGCAGTTGGTTTAAGGTTTAAGCTTCTGAATAAAATCTCTTTCCGTTTGCCGCGTGCAAATTGTCAAATTTGCCTCTAAAGTAGTTTAATTTAATAAACAATGCCATGCACGTTTTAATAGTACATTACATACCAAGGCCGTTTAAGTGGGAAATGCCTCGGATTCCATGTAATTGTCGGCCGAGACGAAGCCGAGGTCGACTAACATGTGATCCGAGGCTTTCCCATTTACCGGCCGAGGTTTGTATACTATTTTTCAGCCCGACGGAGCCGGGAGGCGGCTATTTAGTTTTGCGTAAAGTGGCGCTTACCGGCCGGAGGACTGAAAAATATAGTTACGTTAGTATCTTTTCTCAAACATGATCGTAAATGTATGCATTTATGTCACGAAATGAAGACTCGAAGTTTCTTGTTTACGGCTCCCCCCATTGACTTCTTGGCCGGCGGCCGTGAAGTTTTATGCAAGTATATATTTATGTGCGGTTAAACATGGTGCTCGAATAGCTCATTCAAATGGAATATTTAAAAAATAAAAAAGGTGGCAAATTAAACAATTTTTTTCCTTATTAACAATTTACCTAGTAGTTATTTTAATTTTAATATTTCCTCACAATGTTTGAGAAAAGCACTATACAAGCCTCGGCCGGAAGAGAGATTGCAGGACTTGTTTAATCTACCACAAACTCGTCCTGCAATGCAATCTCTTACTTCACGGCCTCTGCAGTAATGTACAATTTATTTATTTTGGCTGTAACATATTATACGCAAAACGTGTAAAACTACTGATTTTTGTTCCGAAACCGCTGTAAATAAAACAAGTGATTTTAAGCGCGGATTTTAAGAGGCCACAGTGGCCAAATTGTTATCATTCAAACGTCTAGATCTCAATATTGATAACAACTAGGTATCTGATATTCATACACATAAAACTTCAACATATTTCCTTCAAACTGGTAAACGTGAAAACATGATTTTTAACAAAAACCTCGATACTTTTATTTTTCAAACATAGGTCCTTTTTTACATGTTTTTGGTTAGAACTTCGAAACCCTTGAATTTATAAACATGATTATTAGTTAAATAGTTAAGTAATAACTAGTTCTTAAATCTGGTAAAAGCTTTTATCTACAGAAATTGTAGTTTACGTGTAAACAGTAGTTATCTGATTATGCAGTGTATTTTGACGCGCCCGCCTACTATCGCCTTTTCATGTTTCGCGTGCTCTTGCAATTAGGTCTATCCCGCTCTTTTTTGCTCGCATATGTGGACTCTTAACAAGTGGACTTTAGTATTTATTTGTCTCTGGCCTCTGCCGCAATAAAAGTGGCCAAAACGCAGGAATCCGTAGCACCTTTTTTAAGAAATCCCGGACCTTCGTCAGTTGTCTTGGCGCGTTCCAAATTTAATTTGCTTTACAGCGTGCGAGTGAATGAAGCGTAATTTAATAAAGGTGATTTAGTAGCTTAGCCGGATAAGATGTATTATATTATTTATATACAGTCTGCCATCACAATTTGTAAGTATTGTGTGTAGAACAAATTACCAATCTACTATTTTTTGCTAAGGGTCCACCCTAACCGTTACTTACGCAAAAAGTGAGACGGACGGAAACCCTAATTTGTACACCATATTTAGCAATAATAGACACCCCATAAGCAATTACGACGCGAACTTACGTACAAATTAAGGCAAGCCATGCAAATCTCAAGCTAAACCTGTGTATTTAAATGAGCCTAGCATGACTCTAATCTGCTTGGATATACTTGTCAATTTACTATTTGTGAGGACCTGTAATTGGCTTTATGTCACTTATTCCTATTACTACTATGTTTTTTGTAAGCTGTTGGTACTCCTTATAATAAATAATAATAAATTTATTCACCAAATATGAATTAAAAAGGGCTGGTTGATACTCAAGATGGCGACGTCGTTTTCGGTATATTTTTAGTTTTTTGTTCGTTAAAAGTTGTTTCATCTGTAATATTGATAGCTTATTCATTATAACTACAGTGAACTAACGGCGAAGTGTGCTAATGAAGAATTAATCTTGAAAGGTGTTTAACCATTCATAGTTCATCACCCGGCAGTCCGGGGTCGTGGCCGCCTCGTGGCTGCTTGTCTGATCCAGCTACAACTTTCCAAAAAGCAAGGCCTTTATAAAGTCACACTCAAAGAGCAAATGTACATATAAAACCGTACACTTACCGAATAATCCTTGGCATTGGCGAAATTGTTCCACGGGACAGAAGCCGTTTATAAAAAAAACTGAACTATGAATTAAAGATAATTACAATAAAATATAACTAAACTAACACACTTAAGGCTTCGTCAGATCAGCGCGTGGCGTGAGCGGGGCGTGAGCGGGGCGTGAGCGGGGCGCGAAGCGAGCGCGACCCGCGCTTGGACGCAGCGCGGCGCTAGCGCCGCGCTCCTATCGCGCCCCGCTCACGCCCCGCTTTCAACGCGCGCGCGGCGCGCGGCGCGACCGCCGCGCAGTCACAGCGCAAAGAAAAATGCTCGGTGAATCGAGCGCGCGGCGCTGGCGGCGCGCTCGCGCGACGCGCGCGTGACCCGCGCGCGATGCGCGCCTGACACGCGCGCGATGTAAGCGCGCCGCGCTCCCCGCTTCTATCGCGCTCTGCTCGCGCCCCGCTCGCGCCCCGCTCACGCCACGCGCTAGTCTGACGAAGCCTTTAGTTACCCAACCGCCTGTTTCAGCACGCTGAAATTGTCGCCGACAAATGTCAGCTGCATACTAAAGTTCATAGAAACGAAGTGACAATTGTCGCAATGTCAGCGAGGTATAATTAGCAATTAGGTACTAAATTTTGGTTCTTTCTTATATTTGTTTAGATACACCCGCCATTCTGACTCTCACTGGCATTTTGTACGCAAGTGGGACAAAGATGCAAATCATCATTCGCAGTTCACTGAAAGCCTTCTGCTCCACAGGGTACCTACTCACAATAGTCACAACATACTCACTTGACTGGCTGCCCTACATTTGGCGGCTGAATGGCAATCATAAATATATAAATATTGTAGGACAATCTTACACAAATTAACCTAATTCCACGGTAAGCTTAATAAGGCTTTTGTTGTGGGTACTAGGCGACAATATATGTATATATAGGATATAGGTAATAGGTAGATACATATACATAGAGAGAGAACAACCATAACTCAGGAACAAATATTCGTGATAAACACACAAATTAATTCCCTGACCAGGATTCGTACCCGGGACCTCCTGCTTCGTAGGGAGGGTCACTATCAAGCTAGGAGCTTGGCTATAAGCAAGGCTAGGAGGCCGTCAAATCATCATAATCATGCCGGTTTTTCGTCCAGGAATGAGCTAAAAAGTTAATTGCTGTTTACTTTTAGCGTTGTTTGCCTAGCGAAGAGCGTTAGTATAGCATAGCAGAGAGCCGTACCATTTATGCTAGTGGCAAACAAGTATTGCGGCCCGCTTGCTTGAAATCGGCCACCGCACATTATCACCTGCAAGATTAGTAAGTATGAGTAAGTAACTATCTGCGCTGGCTCAGCGACCCATAATGAGTCTTGGCCTTTGCTAGTCTGTGGCTCCGAGGTCACGCAGATCTTTCTCCACCAGATCTATACAGCGATATCAAATCCTTGCCGCGTCCTACGTGCAGTGCAGGATTGTCAACTCGCGAACGCGAAGCGACGTTGTGCGGACTGCGGCCGAACCGAAAGAATCAAACCTTTGATAACTATGGAAGGGCCCTCCGCGCCGTGAGCAATTGTTTCGCCAAAGCGAAGCGTCGCGGAGCGATTTCCAATCATGCTAGCCCCACTCCCTGTAATCTGACTTCCAAATATCTATCTCAACCCCCAAAGATATCCACAATCAGGGATCCAACAACAAATCTTGAGTTTTAGCAATTACCATGTAAATTTGAGAAGTTGGCGAAATAATTTAAACCGGATTCAACAAACAATTTATATGTTAATTCTGGAGGTGTGGGTTGGAGTGAATTAGTCGACTTGCGAGATCCCGGGGCAGGCGCACGAAGTACTTTGTACGGGAAGATATTAGTACTGTCAAAGACAAAAATTATTCAACTTTGGTACAGTCGCTATAAGATATATATGTAGCTTAAGGTAGCGGTAGCGGAAACGGAATTTGTTTTTATAAGCTTTTTATTTAACTTTGTAATTTATGTAGGGCAAATCTTGCAAGTTGAATTTCACTAACTTCCCGTTATTCGAATAAGCTTATGTATGTAGCTTGGATGCCTTGGATGACAATACAACAAAAAATTGTATCATAAATTAAATATGGACAAAAAAAATGTGTGCTTACCATGAGTTGCATTCGATTGCGACTACGGCATTCGACAGTATGTCCGTCTCGCTCCTGCCAGAGTAGTGGTAGGAGCGATACGGACATACTTTCAAATGCCGCAGACCGCAGTCGGCATCGAAAACAACTCATGTGTGCGTAGCCCTTGGATGTCACGTGACTATAGAACCTGACAGAGCGTCCCATCCCGCCCCGTCCCGTCCCGTTCTAGTGTGAGTCATCCTTAATGCTCATAGATAGGTATCACGTCTCTCTAGTCAATGTTAGTAGGCGTAACACCACATAAATAGAACCATCGAGAAGTATCTTCCTCTCTGACACACTTGCATACGAGTATTCGAGAGATAAAGAGATTATTCCGTCAATGCCAATTTTCGATGTTTGCCCTCTGATATTTCACGGCACGTCGATCGTTCAGATATATTTGCTGTATAGCGTTTAAATGCCGTGAGCCTGGGCTAATAAGGTGACAGCTCAGGACAACTAAACTAAAACTAATATAACTAGATAAGAACTAAAATATAACTAAATAAAAACTAAAATAATTCTAAAACAGGCCCCTGCGGCATGGTACCGAGGATGGTGGCAGCATTTCCTCGCATGGATTGCTAAGTTGACACGTTGAGTGAAGAAGCTGCCAGCTCTTGGGTCTCCTGTGGTGTCTCTGAGTCTCTTCGATAGGTCTTTGAAGTGACTCAGAGCGCTAGGGCCCCTCGGACCAAAGGTATCGACGCCGAAAGTAACAACATTATATAATGCGCGGATTCCCCTGTACTTTCCCACCTTTGCTTTCTCCGCCGCCTCAGAAGTTCGGTGGAGATGAGACGGGGCTAGTGTGTCTACACAGGTCGCATCACACATCAGCACCCGTCCCATACTCCACGGAACTAGAGACATGCCATCAGTTCATAATTAAATTGTGGAAGTTTATAAAAAAATACGCAACACGGTAGTTTAAAATAACGTTGTAGAACTCTGAAATATCAAAACTACATAAGCACCCAGATTTCAGAAGAATTTCGGAGTAATTGCCACTAATATTCGCAATATTTCCAGGAAAAAATTGGATTTAATTACTTCGTTATCTCCATTTAAAACGGATATCATAAAATAATGTTGTCCTATATTCCTAAAGTACAGGGTATTTTGTAATGCAAAATAATGCTGTCCGCAGAATAAACTTCTTACAATTTAAAAGAGCTCTACTCCCAAATGAGTGCTCCACCTGATGTTTTATAAACGCCTATCAAAAAATATATACCGGGTGTGGCCTACAATAGGAGCAATAAATTTAATCGCAGGTTGTACTCCTCATACTGAACAACATTTGTTCAGCGACTTTTAAAAATAACGTGGATTTAGATTTTTATTTCGCTTTAAAAAAAATTTAAACCGCAATGTACTGCAAAGTTTGACCTATTTGTACTATGACAAGAGACGTCAATTAGACTGATGTTAACGTACATTGAAAATACGATTTAATTTGTATGAAAAAGTAAGTACCTACAAATTACACAATTTATAAAAGTTGTTGAATAAAAGTTGTTCAGATTGAGGAGTGGAACCTACGATTAAATTTGTTGTTCCTATTGTAGGCCACACCCGGTATAACTGAGTACCTATGTAAGTCTGTTTTCAAATAATTAATCCTATATTCCTAAATGTAAGGAGCTACGTGGATAGTGTGTATTTCTAATAATGAATGAAAAGCTAAAATCCATTGATCAAAAATGTCCATTTTATATTATTTTAAATGATTTCTTGTTATAGCGCTCTTAAGACTGTATCCGTTTTGGATAAGAGCCCGCATGCTGTAATCCGGTAGATTTGGGATTTGGCATGCGTGGAGTGGAGTGTTTCAACGCGACCTTGCTGAGACGTGTGACAGCAAAAATAAATACGATGCCGCGATGTTGCTCTCAAATCTTACGCTATGTGAGCAAACAAACCTGATGAAACTGTCGCCGCCATCACTTTCGATCAGGGGGGCGATTTTTGAGATTCGACCGCTCGAAATCAAAGGAATTAAGGTTCAAAATAATCGCACACAACTGTTTGCGAATATAATTATCCAATAAATGTATTATTTAAATTCACCACGATTATGAATTACTATGACTTATATTTATAAAAGGCCATTTCAAACTTTTCTAGCCAAGTTAAAAAGTCATATTCGAGCGGTCGAATGCCAAAAATCGCCCCCCTGTTCTCTAAATTATCGCCGAAAATCATTTTGCCGAATATTACTTCCCAACCAACTTATCGCAGAATTTCATTTTGCCGATTTTTTTTGCCAACTGCAACGTTTCGCAGACGTATCTTTCGCATATTATCATAATCCAACCTAACCTAACCTAGTTGACAAATGAAAATTCGGCCAAATGAAAGTTGGCAAATAATAATTTGGCAAATGTTGGTATGCCAAGTGAATCATCGGCGAAGAGTTGGTTGGCAAGTTATATTCGGCAAAATGAAATTCGGAGAAATAGTCCGCCCATGTAGGTATGTACTTCACCTCCTTAATATTCAAACTGGACAATTTTCATTATAGGATCAACCTTCTTCCTAGCGCTTTTCCGGCTTATGCTGTGGCTCAGGGAGCCTGGGGTCCGCTTTGGCAACTAATCCCAAGATTTGGTGTAAGTGCTAGTTTTACGGAAGCGACTGCCATCTGACCTCCCAACTAAGAAAATAAACTCTAATAAGGTTTAACTCTAATTCTAATAAGGCCTGGGCCTTATTAGAATTAGTTCAGATTTTTTCCTTCACTGAAATCCTGATTGTTAAACATTATGGGATGGGATGGGATCAACCTGAAATTCCAAAATGTATTTCTGTTTCATTAATTCCGGCAGTGTCACTCGTGGCGCTTGATCTGTCGGTTGTATATGTGTATGTGTATGTGTAGGTTTTATATGTGTATGAATACCTAAGTGCCTAGTTGTCATCAATATTGAGATTTACACGTCTGAATGATAAAGACCACTGTGGCCTCTTAATCATTCAAAGTATGGCGATTTAAGGATGACTCACACTAGAGCGTGGACGGGACCATCTGCCAGTTTCTATAGAAAACTATGCTTCGAGCTAGTACGTGATTCTTTCTATGAAAATTGACAGATCGTCCCATCCCACCCCGTCACGTCCTATCCCGTCCTATTGACGGTCATCCTTTGAGCGGTAAAACGACTCATACCTACCTTCGTAATATTTAACCTTAATTTAGCTCAACCATTCTGACCAACATACGCACGGACAGACACGACAAAACTATAAGGATTCTGTTCTTACGTCGTTCTTTTTTAAAGTAGATAAAATCTTAATTGTTTTGTTGTCACAACTTTTAACATGGAGCCATTATTAGTACAAAACAAGAACAACCCTCCTACAAATTGCTAATAAACTGCGAAAGGCCGTCCAAAAATAGCAACAACATAACAGCACGAAACGAACCTTTATTGATCAAAATTAATTCTATCAATTCGTCGTTAATAATTTCATTATCAAATCCCTCCAAAACCTTTCTCGAAAGCCCCCTAAGGTCCGACCTAATTGCATAAATATGTTTTGAATTTGAAATGCCTCGTAAGAATTTTCGGAGGTAAATTTTATTATTTTTTCATTATCAACTTTGGTCATTAGGTTCCTATGGGATTGGGAAGCTGAAAAGGACTTTGCTAAAATGAAGACCTCTTTTAATGTGGCTATTTTATTATTCGATACTAAGCTTTATAAACGGGATTACTTTGATTCGTGGCGTAAAATTATACATCGATTTATACAATGAATGTACATTTTAAAATTGATGGATCACTAAATTTAATAAGCGGTGATTTTCTAATTTTCTAACTTCCCACTAAGCTATGCACAAATCACGTGAGGTTTGTTTCTAATATATTTACCCCCCTCCCTTGGTGATCTTTGGTGAAGTTCGAGGCTAAGGGGTTTTAACCTTCTGTTGGCACAGATTACACTGACGATCTGGAACGACGATAAAGACGATGATACTGAATCGTGAATCGACTGTGTCATCTTGCGTATCGTCACGTATCGTCGATGATGTTAAAGAAAACCGGCCAAGTGCGAGTCGGGCTTGCACACGAATCAGAATTAAATTATGTGTGAACATTTCAACTGTCTAACTATTTCGGTTCTTGAGATATAGCCTGGTGATAGACGGAAGGACAGACGGACAGACGCCTTTATCCTTTGGGTACGGAACCCTAAAAATCATCTTTATTTCGCATATCGTCGTTCCAGATCGTGCGTCTAACTGGTCCCATTCAAAAGCCAGCATCAATCTGTAGACAATGGGTATTAATCTAGGTTTGTAGCTAAACATACATATTCTACGTTCTAGTTTGTGATGATTAACTCTAAGTAACTATCTACGTTCTACCCGAGTTTGTTTCTTTCAGTAGCGTGAAAAAACTGTAGCTGGTTTTTAAGATCTGAAACAATAGGAAGTTCGTTTTAGTAATTTACACAAGTCTATCTTGTCTTAGCTTATCTTATCTGCGGTGCGGTCAGGGGGCCCTAAAAGATACGGTTTGACCCATGGGAATATATATTTTGTGTAATTGCCCCCTACCGCACTACGGTACAACAAGGTAGGTACTATCGCGTTCAGAAGTGAATGGGCAGTTTATGAATGAATTCATTCATAAACTGCCCTTTTGAACGCGTGTGTACATTTGAACAAGTAACGCATGGGCCATTTTTGCAAAGTTCTTCCCCCCTTTTTAGGGTTCCGTAGCCAAAATGGCAAAAACGGAACCCTTATAGTTTCGTCATGTCCGTCTGTCCGTCTGTCCGTCTGTCCGTCTGTCCGTCTGTCACAGCCGATTTACTCGGAAACTATAAGTACTACAGTGATGAAATTTGATGGGAATATGTGTTGTATGAACCGCTACAAAATTATGACACTAAATAGTAAAAAAAAGAATTGGGGGTGGGGCCCCCCATACATGTAACTGAGGGATGAAAATTTTTTTTTCGATGTACATACCCGTGTGGGGTATCAATGGAAAGGTCTTTTAAAATGATATAAAGTTTTCTAAAAAACATTTTTCTTAAAGTGAACGGTTTTTGAGATATCAGCTCTCAAAGTCGTAAAAAGTATGTCCCCCCCCCTCTATTTTTATAACTACGGGGTATAAAATTCTAAAAAAAATAGAGGTGATGCATGCTAATTAACTCTTTCAACGATTTTTGGTTTGATCAAAGTATCTCTTATAGTTTTTGAGATAGGTTGATTTAACTGTAATTTTGGTTAAGTTATTGTGCTTACACTGAAAACGATGGCTGAACCTTATAAGTTTAGGCTCCATTCACCAGGTGTATAAATTGACATAATAAGTTTATTATATTTGCTGCTACGGAACCCTTTGTGCGCGAGCCCGACTCGCACTTGGCCGGTTTTTATATGGAAGTTTTGATGTGATTTCTAAACTCATTGGATCCAAATAGGAGAAAAAAAAATGTTCCAAGTTTTTTTCGTAATCCGTTGCCATTTCGGCATATTAGACTTTGTATTCGGTATTCGGTAACGGAACGGACCAATTTTCTTCTATTAGGAATTACACTTTAGAACGGATTAATCGCGTTTATTAACACCACGACTCCACGTTTTAAGCCCTTTACCGCACCCGTTTTCACAGGGTTAAGGCTTACTGACACCAGTCCGATCCGATCCGATCCGATCCGGGACGATCTGTCAGTTTCTATAGAAAGAATCACGTGATAGCTCGGAACCGTTGGAGGTCACGTGACGTTTTTGTATAGAAACTGACAGATCGTCCCGTATCGTGAGTCATCATTTTAGATGATGACTGAGCTAATTTTCTAAGGATCGAAAGAGCTCGTGATGATGATTCCGTAGAAATCACATAAAAAATACCTAACTATGTTGAAAAAAAGTTAGAGGACAACTTAAAAAAAAATGTTCCACGTGCATAATGTAGTTTTAGCTTAAAAGGTACTTACTGCAATGAAAGTGGTAAGAGACATTTCGTTGCTAGGCCCGGCTATGAAAACTAGACGTTTCGACACGGATAGCTGCAGCAGAGCAACTTCCTTCTGGATCTTCGGGTCCGTTGTTATCCATTTACTTTCGAACACACCGGAGCTCACTGACAGACTCTGTAATTAAATACTTTTGATATAACGTAGTTTTGGATGAGGTTCAGGCTAATAATTCCCCCGAATCCAGGGTGTATATCCACCCTTAGTGCTACCTGCAGACCAAGAACATCGAAAATTGACATTGATGAAAAAACCTCTCTATCACTCCATTGAGCAAGTGTGATGAAGGAGACATCGATCGTTCGATTTTGTCTCTTATGATCGAGCGATCATGATTAAGCCCTTGCTCCTATTTCATAATTACAGAAAAAGCACGGGCACGTTCAAATCATCCCTTTTTCATATCAGATTGATTTGTCGGTAACTGAAGTTAGTTATGAAATAAGTACTTAGATACAAACCTCTTCTGTGACTTCGTTGCTGAACCAGTAGTATATCAACAGTTGCATTAAAATGCCGAACATGTATATCATGCCCGACATCATGACTGCCAAATCACCTGATGACTGAAATGACAAATATTTAAGTACTTATAAAACACAAACTTTTATTTACACTTAAACAACGTAAGACTGCCCCACTGCCCCAGCCCTGCTCACCGGGGACCTTGGTCACTTTTTCTGTAGTATATGACATCTCTTTCAATTTATAACATAAGTATGTGAAAGGTATTTTTAGTTATTTTTGTAGCCAGTTACAAAAATAACTAAACATACAAAATAAGTTTTGAGTGTATACAGGCTGCTTTTTCAACAGTGACTATCTCTACCGTACGTGATTCATGAGACGTGAGCAGATTTAACTCTATAGATTCAGTAAACCATAATGTCGCGAATAGCTGGTTTAAGTTTGTATATGTATTTAGTTAAGTAAATCAAATATTTGCATTTTATTTTGTTTATTCTTTTGTTTTGTTCCAAACGTTTGTTGCTTTTGTCTCATATCAATCCCGTAAGAGACAGACACACATTTATCTTACGTATTATAGCAATCCCTTAGGTTGACTATTTCATGTTGTAGGTATGTCGTATCAATCTTTAAGAGAGATTTATTAATTTTTCACGTTTATATACATACACCTATGTGCAGATTTTATTAAAAGTAGCCCAGTTTCCGCGTTGAGAAATAATAATGTTTCTAATAAGATATACCTAAACAATGTTCCCAAAAATAAAGTTATGTATGTAAACTCTTTATCATACAAAACACAAATTATCTCTTCCAGTTAACTTTTAAGTAAATGAGAGAAGAATTGAAAAGAGGTAGACAAATACACCAAATGTACAACAAAGTACCAGATAGATGATAATATAACCAATATTTATTCTTAAAACATATAGTAATTAAGGTATATACATTATACATCACACTAACAAGGAAATGTGAGACAGCACTAATACAAAATAATAAAAAGAATATACAGATACACAAAGAAATAACAGCAACCAATCTCACCGAATCAGGTAACCACAACTTCTTTAACTATCCCTGAGCGACGCAATTGACTGGGACTTTCTATTCGAGACAGGCAACTGAGGCAACTCATTCCACGGTCTGACCGAGCGTACCGCAAACGACTTATCGTGTAGCCACGAGATTTGTGAGGTGGGATTCAAAGAGACTGATCCTCACTGGACCGCAAACGGTGACCACTGCCTTCAACTATAAATTTGAATTCATCCGAAAGGTAGGAGAAGAGGGGGTAAAAACTACATTAAACAAAAGAGAACGAGTCTGTCAATCCCTCCTGATGGATAGGAAGCCAATTTAATTAATCGGGGTAGTAGGTCACATGATCATATTTCTTGAGACCGAAAATATACTTATCTGATACAGACAATATGTAACCGCTCGAGCTTATCAAGCAATTCCTCCTTGATATTAAGGCACGCAGTGTTACAGTAGTCCAGAAGCGTAGTAACAGTAGTGCCAACATACTCTTCGTGTGGAGAGGGAGAAAGTTTTTCAGACGCCTTAAATAATAAAGAGAAGCGAACATCTTTTTACTGACCTCAACTACATGTGGTGCCCAGGATATAGTCTGATCCATTGTAATGCCAAGAGCTTTTACTGTGAAAAGAAAAATAATAGATAGCGGAGATAGGGAATAGTTGAAAAGAAAAGGGGTACAATCGAAGAAAATTCTGGGCATAACCTGGACAGGGAAACGGGAGATGTAGTACGGGCTCCCAATAACAATCGCCTAGGATTTATTGGGCTTTACCTTATGACCAAAAAAAGGTGCCCTATTATTTTTATGAACCTTATTTCATCCCGACTTTGCCTGGTAAAGAGATGGTGATGCGGTACCAAGGTAATCATTGAGCTGCAGCAACGGCCATCTTCCTTTTCAGAAAAATACCAGTATGGTCATGCGGTCTGCACTTGACACATAAGCTATTATTGATTCGTACTAGTATTAGTGAGATAACGTTGTATTTAGTAATGTCACTCTAGAATTACAATTACACACTTCCGTAAAAAGTACTTTTAATTTGAAACATCGTATCCTCAATTTACATTGTCGAAATGTGACGATTTTTTCTTTATAATCTTCTTTCTTTCATTTTAATCAAGGTGATGTCGTAAGTTTTAGTTGTTGTAGCCTGACCATGGTTTTAGAGCATCAAACTTTAACTTAACTAAAACACCGAATAAAGAAAAAAATGTGTGGTTGTTTCACTTAAATCCGGTAGAGATCGATTTATTAACATTAATCTTTTTGTGTAAGGTTAGTTCTGCTCACGTCTCCTAAATCAATCTGTATTATGTTATGTATAGTAACGAAATTAAAATGGAAGCGAACTGGACTAGATATTCGACACTTACTGAAGCGATTTGTATGATGCAGGTACCTATGTTGATGGCGACCAGGATGAGGTATATGAACAGCGCAGTTGATATCAAGTCTTGGAATAACTTCTGGTGCCTGTAAATTGTGGCAGGGTCTAATAACCAACACTCAAGATAATGGATTTTTCTAAATGAAAAAATTTTGAAGCTTCAATGTATGCAAACTAAATTGCTGATTTAGTGACAGTGATAATTGTGTCACTGCCTGGCAAGCAGGAATAATTATTAATAATTATAAAATTGATCCATTTTCTGTTCATAAGAATAAAACGATGACTATTTAGCACTTAACATAAACTAAATTCACTCTAAAAAACTAAATGTGTTAATGGCAGAAAGGGAACAGGCTTATTTCGCTTTGCCTTACACAACATCCACCCAATACTTGATGAGACGGCAATCCAGAAGTTCAGCTAATGCCCCAAGGAGGATGTTGTCTGCCTTGCGTGCGCGTTAATGGTGTAGAATTCTTGCGTCCGCGCGTCCGCGCCTCTGCAAACATGCCTGACGCACTACAATGCTGCGGTAGCTTTTACAGCATTCTCAGGATAAATATGTAAAAAATATGGCAGCATGATTTGAAAAGAAGAACGTGCAAATCTCCGGGCAACCATATTGTCCCTTACTGCCATTGGTCTTATCTTAAGTGCTGTTGATATTAAAGCAGAAGCTGAATTTCAATAATAATTACGGTAAGCAATTATGGCTTTGCAATATAAATTGTTAGAATATTCAGAATAAATATGGAGTAAAATCTTACTCAATAAGAGACATATGGAAACGGTGACATTTTATAATGTTCTGGTGGCTCTGGTCTTTGTTCTCTGGATCTATAGCTCTCGAGCAATATACACGGGAAATTTTGAGCTGACCGGCGAAAAATATTAAAATAGACACCACTAACGAGTCCCAAGATATGACGTAGGCACTCATTAAATTGCCCAGAATCGTTTGAAGAAACATTGAGTAATAGTATCCAGGAGGAATGTCTTGGTTGAACGGAACATATATTTCGAATACTGATACGTAAATGTCCGTTCCGTTCTCCACGATTACATTCCTCAGGTACGGCTCTGTGAATATGCACATGTTGCATCCGGTGGCCACTATCCAGTACGAATATAATACTCTTCGACTTCTCTTCATATAATCGTTCATAATGGCAATAACCTCTTCCTCTTTACCAGAGAGCTGTCGCTGCTCTGTGCTTGATATGTAGTCGATAAGTTTCTGCCAGAGATGATAATCTTTACGGAAATAGATGGTCTTTACTGGGCCCATGTGGAAAGGGGTATTTTGAATAATTAACAAAAAAGAGGCGAGGCTGAAACTGATCACGCATTTTATGTACTGACTTAAGAAAAATATATTTGTTATGTAATATACGACCCGTTTAAAAAGGGCGGATTTTGATTCCATGTTCGGATGCCAGTTTCCTGTTAGATTGAGGAAGCGTAGATATGGACCCAACGAAGGGTGTTTAGGGTCTTCAAGACACCTTAGGATATATTGAAGAGAAAAGCATGATGCTTTTTTATTTTTAACTCCCTTTTGTCTCTCTGTCCACATTCTTGGGCGTTGGATGGCTTCCAACTATGTATAAGTGTAATGCTGTCTGACTCTATCGAATTAATGAACTATCGTATGAAATATCTTCAAATTGGCGTCTTCATGAATGTTTGATGGCAATATTTCAGGTATGTGATTAGTGTTATCTGTAATAACAGAGCGAGACTACCCTGATTGGATATCTGATTGAATATTTAATTGCTATCATTTTTTCCCCTATAAAAGATTACCTAATTTCTCTAGCCAGCGCAGTTGTAACGTATTACTTATTTAAAAACTAATTTTTTTTATATGGAGTATATTAAAGTGTAAGTTGTTAAATATTTTAGGGTAGGTTAATTATGCTTTTAATAAGAAATGTTTTTTGAGAACGCGAGTTAAAACTGCGATTAAAACTTGAGTTGTTATAAGTTGTTAGTGCCCTGAAAATCATGAATAAGTATAAATCGTACCAATTACTTTATTTTTTACGTTTAACAAGTATCATTAAGGGCGTACCCGAGGTCTTCATCGATTTTTGACAAGTTTGAGTGAGAGAGAGAATTTCGTAATTTTCCCACTTGCATTGCTCTCAGGGTCATTGCCCTTATCAGCTGTTGAAGCATCGTTCAATTCAAGCCTTTTGTCAAATTCTGTATAAATTTAAACAAAATCTACTGTCAGACCATAAGTATTTAGTAAGTACTCATGAACTTATAAGATAAATGAGTAAGGCATGTAAAAGGTTTATGTCCCAAAGTCCATGGTGGTTCATTTGCAATCCAGTGTGCCGCGTAGGCGTTAGAATGATCAAAAGTTATACTTTGTAACTTCCTTTCCTCATCGCCAGCTATACATACATATAGGGTGTCGCCGACTTAGGGGCTTTAATTCTAGGGTTCGATTCTACTCACTTAAATTCAATTCAATAATCATTTATTTCGAACCAAAGTCCATAATGTGTTAGTAACATTCTTAAATCTAGGGTTAGTACAAAACATAACATTAAAACAAATTTTTACATAATGGGGCATGTAGCTGCACCCAGTGCTTTAGCCACGTAACTGATCTAATTTTGTTTTGGGACATTAAAAAATAATACTAATTTGGATACTTTATTAGACCTCAAAGTTAGTTAGTAAAGTCAGTGTATCAGAACTAGCGATAATATCGTTATCTCATGGTACGAGGGTGACATCACCTTGGTACAGGGGCCTTTCAATGATAATTTTCTATTCCGTTTACAAACTTTGTTTTCTAATTTGTCATAAAGAGGTTTGTCTTAGTTTTCCGCCTTTACGTACCTAAACTTACTTTGCTTAAACACAAACTTGATAGTCAACATTTTTCATTGACGTCTTTCTGTCAAATAATTAGTTGCCATAAACAAGATTCACGTTAGAGTTATATCAGATAGGTACATGTTAATGTATGTTAATTAAGGAATCCTATAATTTATAATTTTAATTACAGAATGCCCTTCAGGCAATGTATTCCTAGCTTTATAAGTACGTCTGGGCATTGTAGATCAACCCTTGTTTTTGTCTTTTTTTATTTTATATTTTTGTAGTTTGCACAAGTAACTTTTTTGATTGACAGGGAGAACTCGCATTATCTCAGTCATTATCTTAACCCTGTGAAAACGAGTGCTGTAAAGGGCTCGAAACGTAGGGTCATTGTGTTAATAAAAGCGATTATCCCTTCTAAAGTGTTTAATTTCAATGAACAACAATCGCGGCAACAGTTACTAGACACTTATTTAGTATTTTAATGGTTTATAGCTGGGTTTATCAAAGTCGAAAAGTTTAGTCATCCTTAAAGGATGACTCACACTAGAACGGGACCGGACGGGACGGGACGAGAAAATCTGTCAATTTCCATAGAAAGCGTCACTTCACGTGACATCCGAGGGCTCCGAGCTATCACGTGATTCTTTCTATAGAAATTGACAGTTTTTCCCGCCGCGTCCCGTCCCGTGCTAGTTACTGACTTTTATAAATTGAAAGAGATGTAAATGTCAGAACCCGTTATATAGTACCTCCAGAGCCATGGCTCTCCCCATGGGCAGGAGTAACTGCGTCCATATAGCGATGTAGTCGGCGTCCCCCATGCCGGTTTTGTTGAGGGGCACGTTGAACGTGTGCCCGGCGCCGCGGCCGCAGCCCGTGTAGTGGAAGTCAGACTGGCGCAGATTGTGTCAGAACCCTTATATAGTACCTCCAGAGCCATGGGCAGGAGTAACTGCGTCCATATAGCGATGTAGTCGGCGTCCCCCATGCCGGTCTTGTTGAGGGGCACGTTGAACGTGTGCCCGGCGCCGCGGCCGCAGCCCGTGTAGTGGAAGTCAGACTGGCGCAGGTTGTGTCAGAACCCTTATATAGTACCTCCAGAGCCATGGGCAGGAGTAACTGCGTCCATATAGCGATGTAGTCGGCGTCCCCCATGCCGGTCTTGTTGAGGGGCACGTTGAACGTGTGCCCGGCGCCGCGGCCGCAGCCCGTGTAGTGGAAGTCAGACTGGCGCAGATTGTGTCAGAACCCTTATATAGTACCTCCAGAGCCATGGGCAGGAGTAACTGCGTCCATATAGCGATGTAGTCGGCGTCCCCCATGCCGGTCTTGTTGAGGGGCACGTTGAACGTGTGCCCGGCGCCGCGGCCGCAGCCCGTGTAGTGGAAGTCAGACTGGCGCAGTTTGTGTCAGAACCTTATATAGTACCTCCAGAGCCATGGGCAGGAGTAACTGCGTCCATTATAGCGATGTAGTCGGCGGCCCCCGGCGGAGGTTGTGTCAGAATTAGCCGCGCAGGGTTTTCCTGGCAACATTATTTTTGTCCCTATGTGTGTGTCGCCGCGTGTAAATACGAGCGTCGCACGCACACATGAATTCACTTTTGGCTTCAACTTTGACGGTTTCGTAGTTTGACGTTAGGTCTCTAGGCCTAATACCTTTATGCCTATAGTAGTGTGACTACTTAAAAAAAAACATGAATCAAAACATTTATTACATTTAATAAATGATTTGATTAGTGCTTTATAATTGTTACTTACTTTTATTTAGCTTTAACCGGAATATTGCTGAAATTTGGTTGGTTGAGATTAAATGCTAACGCAGAGATGTCCTAAGGAACTCCTGAAGGAGAAAAAATGCAACTACATCGAGTTGAGACTCATTAAAAAGGTCTCGAGGAGGGACGCATGCGTGTAACAGTGGGTCAGTCGACCGGTGTGAAGTTAGCGACCTAAGTTAGCAGCCGACGATAACCCGACCAAATTAAAAAGTCAGATATTTTTTAACTAGAAAACCAGCTTTAAAGTTATATATACCTGTATTATCTTAAACAAATTCAAATTCTTTATTTGCATGAATACACGTACATAATAGATCTTAAAACTACAAAAGTACGCGATCAGTGCATTCGACCAAAGGCATGCAAAAGTAAACAATAGTTATTTATTATACAAGGGGGCAAAGTTGTTGTTTAACTCTCGGGCTTATATTGAGATCCGAGCAAGCGAAAGATTCCAAAATTGAGCCACGAGCGTAGCGAGGGTTCAATAACTGGAATCTTGAGCTTTACGAGGGTCTCAAGGCACGAGAGTTGAACAAACTTTGCCGCCGAGTGTAATACAACATTTTTCCCCTCACTATTGCGAGGAAAATACAGACTAAATACGATTATAAATCTTATCCACATGTAAGTTATCTTGAAGAAACCATCAAAAATCAATTTCAAAATTTGTCATAGAGTAGGTTCGCTCCTGGTACTTAGATATTGCCAACAGCTTACCAAGTGCGGGATAAGACTCATGTCCAATTTAAGGTGTTGCCTCCGATTGCGCATATTTACTATGGGCATATAGGACTCACGTATACTGGACTGGTGGTAAGTGATAGGAATTAGATTACTTTGCCCCACATGTGGATAAAATGCGTTTTTCCACGCTTGTTTTAAAGGACAAAACAGCGCTTTCCGAGCCAGTGAGGGGAAAATAAAATTTAACCAATATAATTTCAAACATTCACCTTCCTACCTATAACGTGACGAAACCGCCAGACAAGTAAAAATTGAAAGTAAAAAATTTTTACGTCTTTGCCAGTACCGTAGATTGTTGAAAAGGTCCTAAGCCACTCCAGGACTAGGTTTGCTTTAAGCCTTAGGGAATATTCTTACAAAATATCGTGTTTTATTTAGCAAAATTAGGGGTTAACTTTACGAAATTGCCAGACAACTGAAAATTGAAAGGAATACATTTCAACGTCTTTGTCAGTACCGTAGCTTGTTGAAAAGGTCCTAAGCCACTCCAGGACTAGGTTTGTTTATAGACTTTTGAAATATCCTCACAAAATAACTCGTTTTATCAAACAAAATCAGGGGTTAACGTGACGAACACGCCCGCCATATAAAAAATGAAAGAAAAAAGTTTCTACAATTTCGTCAGTACCGTAGCTTGTTGAAAAGGTCCTAAGCCACTCCAGGACTACGTTTATTTTTAGCCTACAGGAATATTCTTACAAAATACGTCGTTGAATTTAGGAAAATTAGGGCATGACTTATTGATATACCTAATCGACAAGCAACTGTCTTTGAAGTGAATTTGTTTAAGATAATACAGGTATATATGTATAACTTTAAAGCTGGTTTTCTAGTTAAAAAATATCTGACTTTTTAATTTGGTCGGGTTATCTTCGGCTGCTAACTTTGGCCGCTAACTTCACACCGGTGGTCAGTCGGCTTTAAAATTTGTACAAAACTTGATTTTTGGTAGTACCCACCTAAATACATTCATATACAAATGGTATTTAGAATGAAATATAAGTAATACCTACACTGGCCGCCGTGTCTATAATTTTTAGTAAGTAGGTATTTATATTTGTGACGTGGGTAAATAAAAAGCCAAAGGGCACATACGCACAAAGTTTGACCCACTATCTTAAAGAAACCTTAAAAATGTTTTTAATTTTATAGTTCTTATAAGAATTACGAAAGCCTTTTTGTAATCACTTTTAAAAATGAAATATACTTTCTCAAGTATACCCCAGTGAGGTCAGTAAATAGGAGCTAAATGTAAATGCAACTAAGCAAGTGTATAGGTATTTATTTAATAGTACGGTACGTAAAGGAAATAAAATTTTATAACTCCCAAGAGCGATATTATTTGTCGACGGTTAGAATACTCTTAGGACAAAGCGTAAAAAAAAAAAGATAACAGATTTTGATATTGCTTTAGGAATTAAAAAAAAATTCGTTACCAACCTTTTAAATCTAAGGAAAAAATATACAAGAGGAAAATTTTTTCTTCAGATAATCGTATTTAACTATTTGAACGTCGCCTATCATTTAATAACATATTTGACCAGAGCTTATTTCAATATAATATGAAAACTTAAAAAAAAATATTACTCTTCGAAAACATTACGCAAGTGCTTTATGGTAACTGAAATGCATTTAATATTATTAAAGATAACTATTAGAGCCCATTTCTAACACATTCATCAATAGCTTAAATTTATGTAGGCACTAGAATTTAAAAAAAATTCTTCTAGCCATAAAATAAATCTCATAATTTTCAAGTCAAGGTCATTAGTTCAAAATCATTTAAATAGTATGTATACGGAAACTCTAAGGATTTCATCGAAAGATTCAACTTTTATTATCTTATCAATTCTAGGCGTAATTCAAATGCTCGAAGCTACGCGCGGGAATTAATATCGCGTGTGTTTCGCGCGGAACGGGGGCGGTTTGACCAATCACATCACAGCCGGCGCGCCAGGCGCCTTTGCCTCTCGGTGAATCGGTACGTACATCGGTAGGTCGTTGTATTTGCACCTTGTCTCACTTGTCTGTCAATAACAACAAATAACATAACAATGATGTCGATAATATGACTACAACTGAGTGTTTACGCAAGATAGTTATATCAAAATGTCAATGTCGTGTGATAAAGTCTGGGTCGATGTCAGTGAAAAAGACTTAGATGTTTTTTTGCCGAAAGTGCAAAAAACATGGAGTTGTAAAAGACTTAAAATTTTGTGACGAAAAGTGCGATATTCATACATAGGTAAATTTAACAAAAACTTAGTTTTTTTACCAGAATTAGTGCGCTGGACTTAGTCAAATTTTCGATGGTTGGTGTGCTATGATGACACCTACTTTTTATGTTAGTATCGTGTAGAGCACGCTAAAATAAGCATGTTTTGTATGGACAGTTTTTTTCTAAAATAAAAAATGGCCGACTTATTTGACCCCAAAGATGAACAATTTTAGATCTTAGTTAAATTTTCGATGGTTGGTGTGCTATGATAACACCTACTTTTTATGTTAGTATCGTGTAGAGCACGCTAAAATAAGCATGTTTTGTATGGACAGTTTTTTTCTAAAATAAAAAATGGCCGACTTATTTGACCCCAAAGATGAACAGTTTTAGATCTTAGTAAAATTTTCGATGGTTGTTGTGCTATGATGACACCTACTTTTTATGTTAGTATCGTGTAGAGCACGCTAAAATAAGCATGTTTTGTATGGACAGTTTTTTTCTAAAATAAAATATGCCCGACTCATTTGACCCCAAAGATGAACAGTTTTAGATCTTTGTAAAATTTTCGATGGTTGTTGTGCTATGATGACACCTACTTTTTTTGTTAGTATCGCGTAGAGCACGCTAAAATAAGCATGTTTTGTATGGACAGTTTCTTTTCTAAAATAAAAAATGGCCGACTTATTTGACCCCAAAGATGAACAATTTTAGATCTTAGTTAAATTTTCGATGGTTGGTTTGCTATGATAACACCTACTTTTTATGTTAGTATCGTGTAGAACACGCTAAAATAAGCATGTTTTGTTTGAAGTTTTTTTTTCTAAAATCAAAAATGGCCGATTTAGGGTAGAAAGGGGACAATTGAAACACGTTATAATTGAAACTATTGAGTGAAGCGTAAACAATCAAAGGACATAAACGACATGTCAACGCATATACTGGACGTGCTCCCACCTATAGTAATATCTCTGCTTCTACTCTTATTAAATGAGTGTATAACCGAGGGTGTTTATCCAGACGCCCTAAAGTTAGTGAAAGTGCAGCCTATTTACAAGGGAAAAGGAGAAATGCACCTACCAAAATTCTACAGACCGATATCACTTATTCCTGTAGTATCTAAAGTATTTGAGCGTTTGATTAGCACAAGAATGATGCAGCATTTCACCTCAAATAACCTTTTAAATAGACAACAATACGCCTATCAGGTGGGCCGGTCAACTAGGGATGCGGTGCGCGACGTATTCACCCGGGTGATGGCACACCTCGAAGGCGGGCGGGAAGTCGCAGTAATATTCTGCGATCTTTCGCGCGCCTTCGAAATGATAGATCATAACCTACTTATTAAAAAACTAGCTCGTTATGGCTTTGAAGGAAATTTCCTAAATACAATAGCTTCATTCCTAACGAATCGTAAACAAAGTACATCTGTCCTTGGTGCGAAATCAAACCTTGAACCAATCGGAGGATGTTCAGTTCCCCAAGGATCAGTAATGGGAAATAACCTGTTCCTAACACTAGTTAACGATATAACAACTGCAAGTTCGGATGCTGAGTATGTTATGTTCGCGGATGACACATGTATAATAATTAATGCAAACGATTTTCAAACCTTAAAAATCAAAGCCGAGACAACAATGCATCATGTGGCCCAATGGTTCATAACAAATGGCATGCTTCTGAATATCGATAAAACTAATATTATGCATTTTAAATTACGGAAATGTGACATATGTTCATTCGATATCGCCATAAATAACACAAACCTACCCCAGGTAGATCAGGTGAAATATCTCGGCATCACGATGGATTCTGGTCTGACATGGTCTCCCCACATAGACGCGGTTTGCGATAAATTGGCATCAGCTTGTTTCGCACTGTCCAGGCTGGCACCCACACTGACAAGTGACAACCTCAGAACTGCCTATTTTGGGTACTTTCACTCGATATTAAGTCAGGGTATCGAGTTATGGGGCACAGCTGCAGATTGTGAGAAACCATTTAAATTGCAGAAGCGTGCCATTAGAATAATCTCGGGTAAGCCCTACGACCATCCGGCTCAGGCACTATTTAAAGAACATAAAATTATGACTCTGCCAAGCATTCTCTGCTGTGCTCTGTCAGATATATTAACAGCTTGTCAGTACGTCAGATCTAATATAGACCAGTACATGACACGCGGGCAATGCCACGATAGGAATACCCGAGGCGCGCATTTGCTACTGGTGCCGCGTCGTAAACTCGCAAAGGCTCGAAAGTCACTCGCTGTCTTCGGTGTCAGGATATACAATACCCTACCTAGTGACATGATTAACACGGAAAGTGATCAAATATTCACAAACAAACTAAAACAACTGTTAACTGACCTATGTTGCTACAGTGTAAACGAATTTATCTCAAGAGATTGTTAATGTGAATAATAATAACTAAGTTTGCTTATGAATTAACTGTATGTTGGTTGAAATAAATAATATAAGATAATTAATTATAAATTATGTAATAATATAAAATATAATAATTATGTTACTTAAAGTAAGCTTTAATCTCCATTAAGTACATGTACATATATATAAGAAACGACTTGTAAAATTTGTAATTTTACCAATAAAAATCTCAATCTCTCAATCTCAATCTATTCAAATTTTTCGAAAACTATAATACCTACGCGTCTGACGCATCACTCTGAAAACATGGCCAGCCATGTTTGAATACTTGGCCAGTACCACTCGAGCGCCGGTGAGTTACGGGAGTATCCACGAGCCAAAACAGGTTTACGCGGTGTAAAATAAGTATTTGTGTTTTCGTATATTTTCTTATAACTTCGTTCACTCTTGTATTTTGACGAATTAAATTATGTAGGTGTTATATTTAAGAATAAACGAATGTTTTTAACAGCCGTTGATCAGCGTTCGAGTCTTTTTATATATAATATTTGACTTTGAACTGATAAATGTGGTGTGTGGACGACAGAAACAAATTGAAACGTTTCAATCGTCCTCGCGTTTTAATCGTCCCCAAAAGTAACCAACTTCGAAATATAAATAAATAAATAAATAATAAATAAATAAATATTACAGGACATTCTTACACAAATTGACTAAGTCCCGCAGTAAGCTCAATAAGGCTTGTGTTACGGGTACTCAGACAACGATATATATAATATACAAATACATAAATACATAGAAAACATCCATGACTCAGGAACAAATATCGAAAATAATAATAAATAATATAAGAATATAATATAATATAAGATTCTGTATTCGATGCACAAGTTTGTTCTTTCATTTTTCAAATTCACTTGTACTCGTAACGTAGGATCGTGGTGTTAATAAACGCGATTAATCCGTTCTTCTCTTCTCTTCAGTGTTTAATTTCAATGAATAAAATCGCGGTAAGAGAAGACAATATTATTCACTTGTGTAGTTTTTGACCTAGTTGTTAAATTATAGATATTCGATGTTTTTTATACTGATTTTTTGAGAATATGTGACTTCATAAAAAGGAGGTTCTCAGTTTGACCCGTATGTTTGTATTTATGTTTGTTTTGTACACGATTATCTCGCGTTCGGCTTAACTGATTTTGATGCGGTGAGCACAACTACTTTGTTTTATGTCACATAAAAAACAAAATATGTTATTTTATTTTGGTATATCGCCATATAGCAACACTTGTTACAGAATGTTTTATATCTTGATTTGATATTTTTGACATATAATAACACATATATCAAGCATATTAATACATTTTTCATCACACCTGCTCGTAAATGGTGATATTATATGCAAGCATACTTACACTTGAAGAGCTGTATTATTCCCATGGTTTTAAAGGATGCTCATACTACTTTACCGCCCGCCCGGAGCTCGCGGAGGACCTGCCCCCCACGCGCTCGCAGCACGTAGTCACTCCGGAGTACTGTGGACTGTGCAACTACACTACCGCTTATCATTATTCTTTCTTTACCTGTATCGAGTTTATTTTTTTCCTCGCAAATGTGATGAAAAACATTGTGTGTACCACGGGCAGTAAGGGCATTACTAACCCTCGTAAGTAATGCCCTTCTTACCGCCCTAGATGCACAATGTACTATTAGCAACAACTGATTATCGAGGTCGCCTACTACTAAAATTCAAATCAGAGTTACGGAACATTTTTTTTATTTGGTATACATGTTTAAGTAAGTATACATAATAAAACAATTTAAACTGATTATTTTATGCTAGAAATATAATATAATACTTTATGGCGTCTATTACTGAATATTACATCCCGATGTCTGCATCACTCGTTGTCTCGAATTGTGTGGGAATGGTTATGATTGAAACATTGTTATAGGTGAAACAAGCACTTTTGTATGAAACATAATTATGCTTATTTCTGCGATTCTTTAAAGTTATATCTTATAATTGCATTAAAATTACTTTGTTTAAGGTAACTGTATAATGTAGCAGCGACAAAGAAGACTAAAAGAGCTATATTTTTTTGTTCAAGTATTTTTATCGTTTTTTTTTTCAGATGCTTATAAATTGAGAAATGTTTATGTAATGCTTGCGAACTTCTGATGAGCTCATTGTATGCAGAGGAAGTTATGAAAAAGATAAAAACAAATATAAGTACTTTAATTGTGCCGAAGATATTTGAGTGTTTCAATTGACCTCACATAGTGTTTCAATTGACAGTCATGTGGGGTCAATTGAACCACACTGCCCTATCTTTGGGGTCAAATAAGTCGGCCATTTTTTATTTTAGAAAAAAACTGTCCATACAAAACATGCTTATTTTAGCGCGTTCTATACGATACTAACATAAAAAGTAGGTGTCATCATAGCACAACAACCATCGAAAATTTTACTTATCTAAAATTGTTCATCTTTGGGGTCAAATAAGTCGGCCATTTTTGATTTTAGATAAAAACTGTCCGTACAAAACATGCTTATTTTAGCGTGTTCTACACGATTCCTCCATATAAAGTAAGTGTCATTATAGCACAACAACCATCGAAAATTTGACCAACTACGACTACTTCTGGTAGAAAAACTAAGTTTTTTAAATTTACTTATGAATATCTCACTTTTTGTCAAAATAAAATCGAAGTCTTTTACGACTCCTATGTTTAAAAAAAAATTTAAGTCTTTCACTGCGTACCCTTTGAAAGGGCACATCGTCTGTCTAATATCGGTCTAAATGAGGTTTCTTTAGAAATAGTGACTAAACAGTATTTGAATAAATAATTTTATACTACGCAAGCATTTAATATTTTATTTAAAGAAGAAAACAATTTTGCTTTAGGTACCAATATGGATTACAATTTAAAATTAACAAATTAATATTTACATTACAGATCATAATTTAATACGTAGCACAAACGAAATGTAAGAAACGCGTTGCGTAATCGTGATGTGATTGGTCGCACAGCACGGGCCGTAGCGCGATAGACTATCCCGCTCAAATCTCTTCGAGTTCGAATTATGATGCGAACTGATAAGATCATAAAATTTAGAGCTATTGATGTATTTCTTATAATTTCGGTGTATGCATTTCTATAATACTAATGAACAAAATGTACCAACTTGAAAATTTCTAGATTTTTATTGAAGTTAACAGAAGACCTTAAAAGTTGAATTCTTCATATAAATTGAAACTATTGATGAATACGTTAGACATGGAACCTATTCGTTATCTACATAATTTTTTAACACATTTCAGGTACTTGGATGTACTTAAGTATTTTTTTGGAGAAAATATGTAGGTTTTTCTCGCTTCAAGAAAGCTTTCGACAAATTTGTTATAAAATGACAGGTGTCATTGAAATAGTTTAATCCAATAATATAAAGATAGAAAATATGACTTGCATAATCTTTCCTTGATTTTACACGCGTCGGTAACAAATACCTATATTTTACCCAAAGCTTTATCTAAAACAGTTAGACAATATTTTTCTCGATTAGTCTAAAGTGTACTCTAATAGGTAATTTAAAAAAAATCGACTTGTGAGTTATGTTATGTTTAGGGGTCATTTTAGTCTTCGCGTATTCGCCTATAATGGGTAAGTTATGACCAGTATAAAGTACCTACGTGATCTATCTAGCTGAATAATTGTGTTTAAAATTATTGTTATATAGTTGTTATATTGTTATATAGTTGTTATATAGCTATTTATTGTTATATAGTTATATAGCTATATTATTATATAGCTATAGGCGCTATAGCACGTGTTAATTTCTCCGGATATGAAATGATGTTGTCCCATTGTATTGAATACGTTTATTGCTCCAATTTATTAAACCGATCTGTCGTTTGATACTAATTATTGTAGGTTTGTGTTGAAATCACTTTTGATAAATTGGGGCAATTGGATTGTCATTTGTGACGTTTCGGGGGTAAAGTTACCTTCGCCTACCACGAAAATCGAACGATTGCGGATTCGTATCTCCATCTCTGTTACACTTGCGTATTGGAGTGCCAAAGAGGTTTTCCCGTCAATGCCAATTTTCGATGTTCGTGGTAGCCGTGCTTGTTCCACGGTATCATCGGATTGGTGTCGGATATAGGAATAGGAGTAAGCTAAGCGCCGACTGACCATGTCACATTTTAGCAAGAAGGATTTAAAAAATAGGTACTTTAAAATAATAATAAATATAAATTATTCATCATTTTCTATGATTTATATAAATCCAATAATTGTAATAGAAAGTATTGTTACAAAGGTACGAGTTATCGAGATTGCACTATAATTTGACACAAAGTTCGAGTTATCAAGGTTTCACTGTAAACATTTTCTCATAATTAAGTAAATTTTACAATTACAACACAAAATAAGTGAATGAGGATACCTATTTAAAAAGGGTAGGTACCTAAAATCTTTTAGTCGAATTAAACTTTAATTCTTACACTTGTTTTTGCTTTGACACTTTGAAACAAATATCTCAACATCAAGATATTACATAAGCGAACAAAACATAGTTGATTATTGATTAATCGGATAGCCCGTAAAAAGTGGTACTAAAAAATAAAGAATAGATTATCGACATTCAGCAATACTTAGCACAACAATTTGAGTCACGTGACTCGGGCGTTTTCCGTTAATATAACTCGGAGACTATGATCGGCTGGTCATATTCATGGCGCGCGCGCCTTGCTCGCATAGCCATTCTATCTTATTATTTATTTCTGTGGTGTAGCCGGTATTAATCTAGGTTTGTAGCTAAACATACATATTCTACGTTCTAGTTTGTGATGATTAACTCTAAGTAACCATCTAAGTTCTACCCGAGTTTGTTTCTTTCAGTAGTGTGAAAAAACTGTAGCTGGTTTTTAAGATCTGAAACAATAGGAATTCGTTTTAGTAATTTACACAAGTCTATCTTGTTTTGACAATGGGAGTGAAAGAGATGGTAGTGTCTCGCTTCTAACTTTGCCGGCGCCTGCGCCGCCCGCACCCTCCGCGCCGTTGCCTCAGTCCTCAGTCGAGAGCTGACCGCGCTGGGGCTCGCAGTGTGCGTAGAGCAGTCGCCGCGGGTAAACGCATGACTCATGAATAAGGGACACGAACTGTTCCGAAACATGTCGAGCTATTTTCGACTTTATTGACGTGAGTAACCCGCTATGAGAATTTTAATCTATCTTGTCTTATCTGGGGTCAGTGGGCCCTAAAGGATACAGTTTGACCCATGGGAATATTTTGTGTAATTGCCCCCTACCGCACTACGGTACAACAAGGTAGGTACTATCGCGTTCAGAAGTGAATGGGCAGTTTATGAATGAATTCATTCATAAACTGTCCATGCACTTTTGAACGCGTGTGTACATTTGAACAAGTAACACATGGGCCATTTTTGCAAAGTTCTTCCCCCTTTTTATATGGAAGTTTTGATGTGATTTCTACTCTCTTTGGATCCAAATAGGAGAAAAAAAATGTCCCAAGTTTTTTTCGTAATCCGTTGCCATTTCGGCAATTAGACTTTGTATTTCGGTATGTCGGTAACGGAACGGAAAAATTTTCTTCTATTAGGAATTAAACACTTTAGAACGGATTAACCGCGTTTGTTAACACCATGACTCCACGCTTTAAGCCATTTACCGTACCCGTTTTCACAGGGTTAAGGATGACTCACACCAGTCCGATCCGATCCGATCCGATCCGGGACGATCTGTCAGTTTCTATAGAAAGAATCACGTGATAGCTCGGTGCCCTCGGAGGTCAGGTGAAGTTTTGTATAGAAACTGACAGATCGTCTCGGATCGGATCGGATCGGACTGGTGTGAGTCATCCTTTAAGATGATGACTGAGCTAATCTTCTAAGGATCGAAAAAGCTCGTGATGATGATTCTGTAGAAATCACATAAAAATTCCCTAACTATGTTGAAAAAAAGTTAGAGGACAACTTAAAAAAATTATGTCCCACGTGAATAATGTAGTTTTAGCTTAAAAGGTACTTACTGCAATAAAAGTGTTAAGAGACATTTCATTGCAAGGCCCGGCTATGAAAACCAGACGTTTCGACACGGATAGCTGCAGCAGAGCCACTTCCTTCTGGATCTTCGGGTCCATTGTTATCCATTTACTTTCGAACACACCGGAGCTCACTGACAGACTCTGTAATTAAATATTTTGACATAATGGGAGCTACCGTATTGTCGCTCACCAGGCGGCGTCACTCATGCGTGGGTCCTGTGTTAGTATGAGATAATTGTCAAAGTGACTTTTGAATTGTTCCCACAGGACCCAAGTTCCACTAGCGCCCCTAGCGGAAAATCAACTCGCAGTAACCCTCATTGAATTTTAGATGAGTTCCAGGCCAATAGTTTCCCGAATCCAGGGTGTGCACTCACCCTAAGTGCTCACCCTGCAGCACCACGAACATCGAAAATTGGCATTGAAGGAAAAACCTCTCTATCACTCCATTGAGCATGTGTGATACAGAGGGAGATATTCATTTTCGATGGTTCGATTTTGTATAGACCGATCGCGATTAAGCCCTTGCTCCTATTTCATAATTACAGAAAAAACACGTTTACGTTCTATATAAATCATCCCTGTTTCATATCAGATTTATTTGTCGGTAACTGAAGTTAGTTATGAATTATGAAATAAGTACTTAACATACAAACCTCTACTGTGACTTCGTTGCTGAACCAGTAGTATATCAACAGTTGTATTAAAATGCCGACCACGTATATCATGCCTGACATCATGACTGCCATATCACCTGATGACTGAAATTACATATATTTTAAGTATTAAATAGGTACGGTACACACTTTTATTTTACACTTAGACAACGTAAGACTGTAAAACTTATTTTTTATTTTTACTTTTTTATGTTTTTTTGTAGCCAGTAACAAGAATAACTAAAAATACAAAATATTTAAGTTTTGAGAGTATACAGGCTGCTTTTTCAACAGTGACTAGGTACGAGTACCTCTGTCGTACTGATCGATTTATACATACCACTTGACAACTTCGAAATCAGAAAAAAAGAACTATCCCAGGTAAACATTTGATTAGGCAAAACGTATTGGGCACTTATTATAGTGATTTAATTTTAATATGCCCAATGGTAAAAGGGTACTGTACTGAAAGGGTGATGGAGACATAAAATACTCTCTGTTACTTACCAACTAACTTTTTTTACGAGAATAGCACACAATAAACAGGTGTTTCATGAGAATCGAGCAGAATTAACTCTACAGATTCAGTAAACCATAATGTCGCGAGTAGCTAGGTTAAGTTTGTATATGTATAGTTAAGTCAATCAAATAGAATAAGATCGCATTTTATTTAGTTTACGTTTTTGTTTTGTTCCAATCCAATCCCATAAGAGAGATTAGTATATTTTATGTTTGTTTAAGCCTTTGTTTCTCGTGTTGAGTAATAATAACATTTATTATAATACAGGCACAACAATAAAGACCCCATCACCAAAGGGGTGTCGTTGAACCATCAGTCAGTCAGTGCGCTTACTCACTTCAAATTGCTTCAATTTCACTTCCACGCATTAGCGTCTTTATGAAGGTGGGTATTAACCCACCTTCATAAAGACTCTATCTGCTCTAGTTCGCGCCCACTCCCACCTTTGCCTGAGTAATGAGGTAGTAACAAGGTAATCGTCGAGTTCCTTCTTCAGAAAAATATAAGTATGGTGAGGCGGTCTGCACTCCACACATAATTATTTCTGTTTCGTACTAGTATTAGTGAGACAACGTTGTTTTTAGTAATGTCACTCTACAATTAGAACACTTCCGTCAAAAGTAATTTTGAAACATCGATTCAATTTCTTCATAATCAATGTGATGTCGTCGTTGTAACTTGTAGTCTAACCATGGTTTTAGAGTATCAAACTTTAACTTAACTAAAACTCAAAATAAAGACAAAATGTGTAGTTGTTTCACTTGAATCCGGTGGTGAACGATTTATTAACATCAACTTTTTGTGTAAGTTAGTTCTGCTCACGTCTCCTAAAACAACCTTTTTATTTAGTTACGAAATTAAAATGGAAGCGAACGACTAGATATTTGGCACTTACTGAAGCGATTTGTATGATGCAGGTACCTATGTTGATGGAGGCCACGATGAGGTATATGAACATCACAGATGATATCAGGTATTGGAATAACTTCTGGTGCCTGTAAATTGTGTCAGGGTCTAGACAACACTCAAGATAATGGATTTCTCTAAATTAAGCATGAAGCTTCAATGCATGCAATTTAAATTGCTGATTTATTGACAGCGATAATTTTGTCACTGCCTGGCAAGCAAAAATTAAATAAAAATAAAATATTCAGACCAGGAATGATCCATATTCTAAATTAATTTTGTACTAAGCAGAGACGTCTGCAAACGAAATTTACAATTTTATAATTGAAAGAAAAATGGAAAAATTCTCCGCGTCGAGCGGGATTTGAACCCACGACCTCTCTGAACAGCGGTCACGCTCTGCCAATTAAGCTATCGAGGCCCTATCGACCCCGGCGAATGTTTCCACTATTTATTTCATTTGGTTATACGCCTCAGTGGCGACCGCGTACCGGAAGGCGCAGCGTGGGTAGGCCCCGTACAAGATGGACGGATGACCTGGTGAAGGTCGCAGGAGTCCGCTGGATGCGGGTGGCGCAGGACCGGTCATTGTGGAAATCTTTGGGGGAGGCCTATGTCCAGCAGTGGACGTCTTTCGGCTGAAATGATGATGATGATGATGATGATACGCCTCAGGGAGACGCGTTACGACATTTAGGTACCGGAAGTGTTAAACACCGGCGTATAACCAAATGAGAGAAATAGTGGAAACATTCGCCGGGGTCGATAGCGCCTCGATAGCTTAAGTGGCAGAGCGATCTGACCGGTGTTCTAAAAGGTTGTGGGTTCAAATCCCGCTCGACGCGGAGAATTTTTAAATTTTTCTTTCAATTATAAAATTGATCCATATTCTGTTAATAAGAATAAATCGATAACTAAATAAACTAGCATTTAACTAAATAAACTTAATAAAACTAAATGTGTTCATGGCAGAAAGGGAACGAGCTTATTTCGCTTTGTTTAACACAACATCCACGCAATACTTGATGAGACGGCAGTCAGATGTTCAGCTAATGCCCCAAGGAGGCCGTTGCTACGAGTACTGCCTCGCGTGCGCGTTAATGTTGTAGAATTCATGCGTCCACACCTCTGCAAACATGCCCAACGCACCACAATGCTGCGGCAGCTTTTACAGCATTCTCAGGATACTATCATATTGTACCCTTAAAGCAGGTACCCTGGGTACCTGCTTAAATGCTGCCAGTAGACTGCACGTGTAAAAAGTATGGCAGCATGATTTGAAAAGAAGAACGTGCAAATCTCCGGGCAACCATATTGTCCCTTACTGCCATTGGTCTTAAGTGCTGTTAATATTAAAGCAGAAGCTGAATTTCAATAATAATTACGGTAAGCAATTATAGCTTTGCAATATAAATTGTTGTAATATTTGGAGTAAAATCTTACTCAATAAGAGACATATGGAAACGGTGACATTTTATAATGTTCTGGTGGCTCTGGTCTTTGTTCTCTGGATCTATAGCTCTCGAGCAATATACACGGGAAATTCTGAGCTGACCGGCGAAAAATATTAAAATAGACATCACCAAAGAGTCCCAAGCGACGACGTAGGCACTCATTATATTGCCCAGAATCGTTTGAAGAAACATTGAGTAATAGTATCCAGGAGGAATGTTTTGGTTGAACGGAACATAGATATCGAAAAGTGATACGTAAATGTCCGTTCCATTCTCCACGATTATATTTTTCTGGTACGGGTCTGAGAATATGCTCATGTTGCATGCGATGGCCATTATCCAGTACGAATATATTACTCTTCGACTTCTCTTAATATAATCGTTCATAATGGCAATAACGTCTTCTTCTTTACCAGAGAGCTGACGCCGCTCTGTGCTTGATATGTAGTCGATAAGTTTCTGCCAGAGATGATAATCTTTACGGAAGTAGATGGTCTTTACTGGGCCCATGTGGAAAGAGGCATTTAGAAAAATTAACAAAAAAGAGGCGAGGCTGAAACTGATCACGCATTTTATGTACTGACTGAAGAAAAACATCATTGTTATGTAAAATACGACCTGTTTAAAACGGGTGGATTTTAATTCCATGTTTGGATGCCAGTTTCCTGTTAGATTGAGGAAGCGTAGATATGGACCCAACGAAGGGTGTTTAGGTTCTTCAAGAAACCTTAGGATATATTGAAGAGAAAAGCATGATGCTTTTTTGTTTTTAACTGTCGACATTTTTGGGCGTTGGATGGCTTCCAACTATGTATAAGTGTAATGCTGTCTGACTCTATCGAATAAATGAACTATTGTATCAAATGTCTTGAACATTGACGTCGTCATGAATGTTTGATGGCAATATTTCAGGTATGTGATTAGTGTAACCTGTAATAACAGCGAGACTACCCTGATTGGATATCTAATTAAATATTTAATTGCTATATTTTTTAGGGTTCCGTAGTCAACTATGAACCCTTTTAGTTTCGCTCTGTCTGTCTGTCTATCCGTCCGTCCGTCCGTCCGTCCGCGGATAATCTCAGTGACTGTAAGTACTAGAAAGCTGTAATTTTGCAAAAATATGTATATCGGTCACGCCAACAAAGTGGTTAAATAAAAAGTGGTTATAATTTATTTTTTAGAGTACCTCTCATACGCGTAAAGTTTTTTGTTTGTGTTTTTTTCCGTTTCAACCCTAGAGTGTGACATAACATTAGATAAGTATTTTTAAAAGAATGAGGGTTTACTAAAAACAGTTTTTGATAAAATATCGGTAAAGTTTTGATAATTTCGGAAATAATCGCTCCAGAAATTTAAAAAAATGTGTCCCCCTCCCTTTAACTTTTAACCTATAAGTTAAAAAAATTACAGAAGTAGAACTTAATAAGAACTTTCCTGGAAAATTATTTTGAACTTGATTGGTTGAACGGTTTTTGAAAAATTGTACAAAATTATTTCTGAATTAAGTTTGTAATTTAAGTGTATATGCAAACACTTATTTTATCTTGAGTACTTAATTTATCACCCCACACGTATCTTCCTTCCAATATGAAAAGAATGATTCAAATCGATTCACGCATTCAAAAGTTACCCCCGAAAACCCAACATACATAACCTGTCTAGTTTGTAACCCAATGGCCCGAGAGATGGCACTGTGGTCCACTTCGCGCTGTTAACATTTTTCCGGGGTTGATGGGGTCGGGACGGGTGCGATCGAAAGTATCATCGAATTGTTAATTATTATAAGCATATTGAGCATGATGTCTATTAAAACACTTTTTAAGGTTGCCTATTGTGACGGACGGTAAACTACGGAACCCTACACTGAGCATGGCCCGACATGCTCTTGGCCGTTTTTTTCCCTCTAAAAGATTACCTGATTTCTCTAGCCAGCGCAGTTCTAACGCATTACTTATTTAAAAACTATTTTTTATATACATATATGGAGTAAGTATATTAAAGTGTAAGTTGTTAAAATTTTTAGGTAAAGTCACCGTCATTCCACTTTCAGGACTGTGTAAACAAACCGCCATATTGAAATTGTCTTTGAATGATGAATTTACTAGTGATGGGGAAGTGCTATTTTAAGTCAAAATAAATCGATTGAGTACTAAAATACCGAAAGTAAGTAAAACACATCTCATCTTCATATTTTTAATTGGTTTAATCTCCTGAAAAATCGGTGCTTGAAGTTTTACTAGAGTCACCAGTACCTATTAATTATAAAAGGTGGCGTTACATCATCGGTATACCCTATCGATGATGCCGTCTAAATTTTTCATTTTATGCTCTTCTCCTAATACATGATCCACGCATTTCTTCGACTGCATGCATCCGCATCTGAATTTAGGTATTTATTTAATTTTAAGTATATTATACCTTACGCTACGATCCTTTGCTCATTTACTTACCGTGTAGTGTACACGATGCCTATATCAGGTAGATACCATGAGTACCTGCATTACAATGTCGCTAACTTTAATCACATCACTAAACGTCATAGACAACGTAGAATATAAAAGAAACAAAAATGTCATTGCATTTTGTCGGAATAATGTAACTTTTAAATCATATTGAATTTTCAATGAAATTTCCAAGATTAAGTAATTTTTCCTAATTTTTTTGTTTTTTTAAGACAAAGGCTATTTTAATAGTGTATGTTTTCAATGACTTTGATGAGGTGGTGTGAAACTTTAAGGAGTAACAGTGATGTCAGTGATAAATCAAAGTGACGCCGTTTGTTTACATAGTCCTGAAAGTCGAATGACATACGGTTTAGATACTAAATTAATTATGCTTTTATGTTTTTTTGAGAACGCGAGTTAAAAATGCGATTAAAACTTGGGTTGTTAAGTTGTTAGTGCCCTGAAAATCATGAATAAGTATAAATCGTACAATTATTTTATTTTCAACCGACTTCAATATTTCTAAAGGAGGAGGTTCTCAATTCGTCTGTTTTTTATTATTATTGTATGTCTTTCCCATCGCGGAACAATGTTGTTCCGGACATTTGGGAGGCGTACGCAGAGCCGAAGCCAACACGCAGAGCCCCTTTCGACAATTTAATGAAATGTAAGGGGTACACCGAGCGGATGTTGCACCTGCCCGAGTCATGGGACGCACGCAGAGGCAGCACCCGCCAGGGTGTATAGACTATTGAGATTTAATGGAATCTAAAATGTACTGGACTATTAGGTGAAAGTGGTGGACTAAAATAATACTGGGTTACGGAGAATAAAATCGGACGTCTGCCTAACAAAATGGTAATCAATTTTATTTCAGGCAGACGGTGACTCACCCACATAAGATGGGCCCCCACAAAAAGCGACATCTAAGATGGCTCGAGGGCAACACCGGTATGAGGGCTGGGGGTAGAGAGGTGTCACTGGACTTTAAACATATAGCCAACTCGCCACTTAGATTTCCACATCTACCCTCGAGACACAGCTCTCGCGACCCCACTCTGGACGGCCGGTTAAGGCAAGCCAGAGGCGGAGGACTTGGTCGGACGACGGAGTCCCCCAGGAGCGCTCAGGTACGTGGGGTCGCTCCTCCCCAACAGCTCGCCACAAGCTGCCCTGCGTTGACTGATTGCACCGGTCGAAACCAGTGGGCGATGGGGTCGTCACATCCCTACGCCAATTTATTATTATTATATATTTTTTTTAATGGATGTTATCTCAGAACTCCGTCATTACTGAACCGATTTGTTTTTTTTTTTGGTTTCTGCAAGTAGATGGTTCCAGGTTGGTCCCGTTTTTTCAAAATCCATTTCTGATTATGGGATCCCTGAGGAACTGAGGGAACTTCTCAAATTTGAAAGGCACATGCATAGTAATTTGGGTATTTTCTTGAGAAACTCGACCATGTCTTTACAAAGCCTACCAGTTTGGTGGAGCAGACCTGATGATGACGACCAGGGATGTCAAAGAGGAACTCCTCTATAATTCGCGGGCCCCAGCTGTATCTTCTGATTTGAGACATTCATCTTTTGTTTGTTACGAAATACCTTCGAGGTAGTCCTATTTGATTTTAATTATATTATTTGTTGCTCATTAGTACGTAGTAAACTTGAATACGCATCCCAAATTTCCCAAACCCCTGCTACAATACATATATTGACAGGATTGAGCGTGTGCAGAAAAAAAATGTTAAATTTTTGAAGTATAAACTTAAATGTCCCCCCAATCAAACTTATTTGGTTACCTGTAAGAAACATCATCTGCTACCGTTATATAAGCACCGTGAAATAGCGGATATCATTTTCCTCCTTAAGATTACAACTGGTGTAATCGATTGCCCCAAATTGCTCCGGGAGCTCTCATTCGTTACCCCTTCTCGGTCAAAAAGACACTTTTCTCCCA
This sequence comes from Lathronympha strigana, assembly GCA_949128165.1. Taxonomy (NCBI): domain Eukaryota; kingdom Metazoa; phylum Arthropoda; class Insecta; order Lepidoptera; family Tortricidae; genus Lathronympha; species Lathronympha strigana. The sequence continues at coordinate 2,680,940 of OX421907.1, read as the reverse complement.
TCTCGTTGAAGCGGACATCATCTAACTACAGACAAAATAGTTTTCTTAACCGTGCTAGCCGTAACTTGAATAACTTAACGAAAGAGCTTGATGTAGATATATTTAATTGTATAATTCCTTCTGTGAGGCGTAAATTAACTGAAACATATTTTAATTAGACGTTTGTATGCAGTGTCCTGTATCGATATTTACAAGCGGTTCGTATCTTTTTTTGTTTTCTATCATTATTTTTATTTATCTTCTTTTATACGTAGTACCTATTGTCAATCTTGTCATAGATGTAGCATATTTGTGAGTAAGCGAGGGCTGTTAGTTACTTTATATTTTGCATGTGTGTGCTTCGCGTCGTTGAGTATGTGTTAAGTGACTGTTTTTTATACAACATCTATTTGTGAGTTCCTATAATTGGCTCTGTGTCTCTATTGTTCTCTGTGTTCTATTTTTGTTTTACTAGCTGTTGGATCTCCTTGAATAAATAATAAATAATAATATTAGATGTCAAACCCTATACAGCTGCTCAGAGGAGTGAGACAGGGAGATGTTATTTCTCCGAAACTGTTCACGAACGCACTGGAGGACGTCTTTAAGACCCTGGATTGGACTGGGATGGGCATCAACGTCAACGGCAAATACCTCACACACCTTCGCTTTGCTGACGACATAGTCATAATGACAGAATCGCTGCAGGATCTGCAGAGAATGCTGCATAGTCTTAACGCTGCCTCACTTTCGGTCGGTCTCCGGATGAACTTGGACAAGACCAAGGTCATGTTCAATGAACGGATAATTCCGGAGCCGATACCCATCAGCGGCGAGACGCTTGAAGTTGTCCAAGAATATGTCTACCTAGGGCAAACCTTGCAGCTAGGTAGAGACAACTTCAAGCGAGAAATCTCTAGGCGAGTGCAGCTGGGCTGGGCAGCGTTCGGGAAGCTGCGTCATATCTTCTCGTCGCCACTACCGCAGTGCCTAAAAAGCAGGGTTTTCAACCAGTGCGTCCTACCTGTGATGACATACGGAGCCGAGACGTGGAACATGACGGTCGGGCTGGCTCACCAACTACATGTCGCTCAGCGTGCAATGGAAAGAACAATGCTGGGTATCTCGTTAAGAGACAGAGTCCGGAACGAGACTATCCGGCACAATACCAAAGTAATGGACATTGTCCATAGGTGTTGCAAGCTGAAGTGGCAGTGGGCCGGCCACGTTGAGCGTTGGAGCAAAAGGGTTCTCGAATGGGCACGCCTCGGCAAACGTAGTGTGGGACGCCCTCCTGCCAGGTGGACCGATGACTTGAGAAAGGTAGCTGGTAGTGGTTGGATGAGGGTCACGAATGACCGTACTTTGTGGCGCACCCTTGGCGAGGCCTACGTCCAGCAGTGGACTGCAATAAGCTGATTGATTGATTTGATTGAGATGTACCTAATGGAACTCAGGTTTGATCCAACATACGCGACTTCTGTTTACGTCATTCGAATCGTGGTAACGAGCAATTAGGAGAGAAATTCACAAGATCGAGCTGGTGCTGAACCCTGGCAGTACCTAATGGAACTCAGGTTTGGTGCAACATAGGCGAGTGCTGTTTTCATGATTCGATTTGTGTTAGCGAGCAATTAGGAGAGCAGTTCACAAGATGGAGCTTATGCTAAACCCAGGTAGTACCTAATGGAACTCAGGTTTAGTGCAACATAGGCGAGTGCTGTTTTCATGATTCGATTCATGTCAACGAGCAATTAGGAGAGCAGTTCACAAGATGGAGCTGATGCTGAACCCTGGCAGTACCCAGTGGAACTCAGGTTTGGTGCAACATAGGCGAGTGCTGTTTTCATGATTCGATTCGTGTTAACGAGCAATTAGGAGAGCAGTTCACAAGATGGAGCTGATGCTAAACCCAGGTAGTACCTAATGGAACTCAGGTTTGGTGAAACTTACGAGAATTCCGTTTTCGTCATTCAACTCGTGTTAACGAGTTGAATCCACACGAGTCCACATATAAGATAAACGAGTAAGGCATGTAAAAGATTTATGTCCTAAAGTCCATGGTGGTTCATTTGCAATCCAGTGTGCCGCGTAGGCGTTAGAATGATCAAAAGTTATACTTTGTAACTTCCTTTCCTCATCGCCAGCTATAAATATACACTTAAGATCAATGAAACTAGGTCTTTTTTAAAGAATTTCTTCAGAAAGCGACAGAGATGTGTAAGTGACGATTTTTTTTCTTAACCGTTTCAATTTAATTCTTTTGTTTTGGTGTACCTACTTAAATGACGAAAGGTTACTTTTTAAGAATATCACAACAGGCGGCTTTACGTCATTGACATACAAGTATGAATTAATGAAATGCAAGCTTGGCATTGAATTAATCACTACACTGCTATTCTGGCAGGTAAAGTAATGTCATAGATAATTATTAAAAATCTTTCTAAGACTGCTTTCAATGGAAATTCCTAATAATGTACACAAACCGCCATATTGATAGTTATAATCCAACTTTTAAGTTTTGAATGAACTCTCAAAGATTAACTTATTCATCTTATGTTTTGTATGTTAGATAATACGACCGTTTCAGTAGTGAATGATCTTAGTGGTGTTTGATAAGGTAGTGTGAAAATACAAGGAGAAATAGTGACAAAACATGTGAGCCTTTTGTTTACATGGAACTTCCTTCCATTGACAGCGATTTTAAGCGTTATTAAATGACACTATGCGTTGGGCACGATATCTCATGTATATTTCCTTACTCTTTCTGTTTGTATCACTCTTGAGTTTAGGTGTCTATCTCTTACATAGCTCAGCATGAGGGATCGGACCCAAAAAAATGTCTGCATCTAATACCACATTAACTGTGACGTTTTCATTGCCTCTGAGAGTATCATAAAGCTCAATAAAACCCCGCCAAACTCGACGGAAGTTCCGCTGAATGCTAAGTCTCTCGTTACACACAGATAAGATCAGTGGCGGAAATTAAGGGGAAATTGTATTTGTTTCTTATATAGCGACGTGCGCACAATAAGGTCTTTGGAGCAAATTTAATTTTGAATTCGTTCGGGGGACTAAGGTAACTTATTTAATTGATATTAAACACTTTAGAACGGATTAATCACGTTTAACACCATGACCCTACGTTTCGAGCCATTTACGTCACTCGTTTTCACAGGGTGAGTCAAATCTTAACCCTGTGAAAACGAGTAGAAAGTAGAAGACCTTAGCTTCCAGTCATGTGCCGTGCTTGATCCTTGATGAGATGTAATACAGGATCCCAAGCTGGTGGTACCGAAAAGCCATCCTCTCTATTGAAATTAGGAACCTTCTTGATTTCAATAGCCTCGCGCAGCATCATTGGCGACTTGGCGAGGACCAGGGGTTTGTCAATCTTAATTGAATGGTTAGAGTTATCACTTATCAGATACATGTTCATGTTATCATGTATATTAATCCTCATAGGAATTCTAGAATTTATAATTTTAATCATCCCTTCAGGCAATTTATTCCTAGCTTTATAAGCCCATTGTAGATCAACCCTTGTTTTTGTCTTTTATTATTTTTATATTTTTGTATTTAGGTAGTTTGCACAGTAACTTAATTGTTTGATTGACAGGGAGAATTCGCATTATCTCAGTCAACATCTTAACCCTGTGAAAACGAGTGCTGTAAAGGGCTCGAAACGTAGGGTCATTGTGTTAATAAACGCGATTAAACCATTCTAAACTGTTTAATTTCAATGAACAACAATCGCGGCCACAGAAGAAAATATTAAATTATTTAGTATTTTAATGGTTTATAGCTGGGTTTATCATAGTCGAAAAGGCTTTTGGCGGTCGGATCCCGGGAAGCTGGTTACTGGCTTCATGCCCATCTTTCGCCCAATACTGGTACTTTCTTGGATCCGGCCTCCCTTAGACTGGCGACTGGTTTGCGACTGGGGGTTTCGGTGTGTGCGCCACACTCATGTCCTTGTGGCACAGACGTGGACCGACTGGGACACCATGGATTGTGTTGTAAAAAAAGTGCAGGCCGTTTTTCGAGACATGCATCTCTTAATGACATAATCCGTCGGTCTCTTGCCACCATCAACGTGCCTGCTCTCCTTGAGCCGACTGGCATTTTCAGGGATGATGGCAAGAGACCTGATGGGGTGTCCTTGGTTCCTTGGAGTTTGGGACGGATGCTAGTGTGGGATGCTACCTGTGTAGACACGCTGGCACCGTCCCATCTCCAACGAACTAATGTAAAAGCGGGCGGAGCGGCTGAATGCGCCGAAATTTTAAAACGTAATAAATATAAGAGCCTGGGCAGAGAGTACCTTTTTGTACCATTCGGGGTCGAAACTCTTGGTCCACGGGGTCCCAGCGCACGCAATTTTTTCGTAGAAATCGCGAAACGTCTGGTTGATGTTACTGGTGACCGAAGAGCTGGTGGCTTCCTCGCACTACGTATCAGCATTGCGATACAACGAGGAAATGCCGCCAGCATCCTAGGTACAATGCCTCAAGGACCTACTTTAGATTTAAGGTAGGTAGAGGTAGGTAGTTAGGTAAGTTACACTTACTGTATATATTTCGGGAATAAATGTTGTTGTCTCTTCTTGTGTGATCTTTTAAGGATGACTCACACTACAACGGGACGGGACGGGGCGGGACGGGAAAATCTGTCAATTTCCATACATAGAAAGCGTGACGTGACATCCGAGGGCTCCGAGCTATCACGTGATTCTTTCTTTAGAAATTGACAGATTTTCCCGTCCCGTCCCGTGCTTAGTCTGAGTCAAATCAGTTCTGGTCATACGGATGAGGAAAAAAACTTACTTAAGTACTTTTATTTAGCTTTAATCCGGAATATTGCTGAAATTTAGTTGGTTGAGATTAAATGCTAACGCAGAGATGTCCCAATTCTGAAGGAGAAAAAATTAAACTACTTACTTCCATCGAGTTGAGACTCATTAAAAAGGTCTCGATCAGGGACGCATGCGTGGAACAGTGGGTCCGTCAACTATAAAATTTGTACAAAACTTGATTCTTAATAGTACCGACCTAATTACATTGTTCATATACAAACGGTCTTTAGAATGAAATATAAGTAATACCTACACTGGTGGCAGTGTCTATAATTGTTAATACTTATATTTGTGACGTGGGTAAATAAAAAGCCAAAGAGCACATACGCCCTAAGTTTGACCCACTATCTTAAAGAAACCTTTAGAAATTTTTAATTTTATGGTTCTGTGGTTCCGACATTAGGGTAATTTATTTAATTTATAAAAGAAATATTAAAAATACATAAAAACCATAAACAATAAAAATTTAAACTATTTTATAATTATAAATAAAAAGCTGGCTCCAGCTCTGTGCCTTGTGGCATAGTGCCAAGGAGGCTGGCAGCATTGCCGCGCTGGACGGCAATACCAATACCAAGGCGTTGCGCTAGGACGCGCCAGCCCTCCTATCGCCAGTCGCTTCTACGAGACGCTTCGCTATGCCCTTGTAAATGATGTGTGCGCCAGGTCCCCACGGTCCAAGCGTTTTCACCCCAAAAGGCTCAAACAAGCCAACCTCCACCACAGCGAGACCGCAACGGCTCAGGTCCGGAAATGGCTGGAGGTCAATAGTACAGCCGTAGTACTGATCCAGGAGCCGTGGGTCAGGAAAGGCTCTGTCTGCGGACTCCGCAACTTAGGAGGTAAGCTAACAGCATACACAGGGCCGGAAAACCCCCGAGCCTGCATATACATAACAAATAACATACATGCAGAACCATTAACAAGCTTCTGTTCCAGAGACATGAGCGCCATGAAAATTCGTGGTGCACAATACTCCGGCCTGCAGGAGGTGGTCGTGGCATCAGTCTACATGGCAGAGGCGGACGACCCACCACCGCACGACATGACAAGGCTGGTCAAATACTGCGAAGAGGCGGGGCTGGAACTGATCGTGGCCACCGATTCCAACGCACACCACGCCCTATGGGGCATGAGAACGGGTAACGACAGAGGTAAGAAATTAGTCGAGTACCTATTTACAACTAACCTTAATATACTAAACACAGGTTCAGAACCGACATTTGTCAACAAGCGCAGCAAAACGATCATTGACTTAACGCTAGCAACGCCAGAAGCATCGGAACACATCTCAAACTGGCACGTCTCAAACGAACTTTCGTGCTCAGACCACAGATGGATCCGTTTCGACCTCCTGGTAATTACACTTACGGCGGTGCCGAGACGTAACCCACGCAAAACAGACCGAGCTCAATACAACCGACATCTGAGCTCGGCCTTAGGAGCGATGGAGAGTCCATGCCGAATAAAAGGCACCGCGGAGATAGAAAAACAGGTAGGTATTCTCACAGACACTATCATAGAATGCTACCACCATGCATGTCCCCTATCTACTCCCACAGCCGAAAGCGGCAGGAACACCAGCTGGTGGGGCCCTGAGCTGGAGAGACTCAGGACTAAGATGAGGAGACAATTTAACAGAGCGATGAATACTGGCAGCGACCTAGACTGGGACAACTATAAAAACACCAAGTCTAAGTACAAGAAACGTCTCAGGTACAGAAGAACGAACTCGTGGCGCAGCTTCTGCACCAACATTGAGACCACAATACAGGCCAATAGGGTAAGGAAGATTCTCTCTAACAACTCAACCATATCCCTAGGATCCATACGTAAACCCGATGACACCCTCTCCACCTCAAGGGAAGAGGCAGAAAGTATTCTGGTACAAACGCACTTCCCGGACTGCGAGATACTGAACGCGGTAAGTTGGAGAGAGGTAGATACCGCTCCTACGGAGGATGAGTGGCAACAGACATGCGAGGTTATCACCCCGCAGCGCACGCACTGGGCAATAAACAGCTTTGACTCGTACAAATCGCCGGGCCTGGACGGGATCTTCCCAGCACTACTGAAGTGGGGGCAGGAGGATCTCGCCCTCAGGCTCAACAACGTCTTGCGCGCCTGTCTGGCCCACAGATATGTGCCTAGACGCTGGAGAGAAGTCAAGGTTATCTTCATACCAAAACCAGGTAAAAGTGACTACTCGGACCCCAAATCTTTCAGACCCATCAGCCTGACCTCCTTCTTGTTAAAAACACTAGAAAGGATGTGCGATAGGTACCTGAGAGAGAAGGTGTTAACCGAGGTACCCCTACACCCGAACCAACATGCCTACAGCCCCGGCAAATCAACGGAATCAGCACTTCACGCAGTTGTAAGTAAGATTGAAGTAGCGATCAAAAGCAGGTCTATGTGCCTGGGCACCTTCATAGACATCGAGGGAGCCTTCGACAAGACCAGGTTCACCAGCATAACTGCAGCACTGACAAAGCATGGGGTAAGTGCAGTTATGGTTAAATGGATAAATAACATGTTGAGCCAGAGAGTTATCAGACTCGGGACCGACGAAAAACAACAGGCGCTGGTGGCGAAAGGTTGCCCGCAGGGGGGAGTCCTATCGCCACTGCTATGGAACTTAGTGGTGAATGACCTGATCACCAAGCTGAACAACAATCACCATTACACGATCGGCTATGCTGACGATATAGTGATACTTACGAGCGGCAATCACACAGGTACGATATGCGATGTCACCCGCTCTGCACTAGCCATCGTGGAACGCTGGTGCACCGCAAACGAGCTTACAGTTAATCCCAGGAAGACTGAACTAGTACTGTTCACCAACAAACGACAACTGGGCAACTTTCGGCTGCCCAAACTGTTCAATACAGAACTCCAACTAGCAACTGAAGTAAAATACCTGGGAGTACTACTTGACAGTAAGTTGAATTGGAGCAATCATGTTAACAACAAAATTGAAAAAGCTACAATCGCATTCTGGCAGTGTCGTAGAATGGTAGGTAAGACCTGGGGACTTTCCCCGAAAATCACTCTATGGCTATACCAGGCGGTAATAAGGCCTATAATAAGCTATGGTGCGATAGTCTGGTGGCCACGAACCAGGCTGTCCACGGTGGAGGCCAAACTACAAAGACTGCAGAGATTGGCCTGTATGGCGGCCACGGGATGCATGCGGACAACACCCACCGCTGCCCTGGAAGCCCTACTGTGCCTCCCGCCGCTACACCTCCTTATACAACAGGAGGCACTAGCCGCGGCGGTACGTCTTAAGAAGATGAATCTCTGGAGACTGCCTCGGGTACCCCACACCGAAATCCTCTACGAGGCTATAGGTAAGGAGCCGCTCATAGAGGCAGCAACTGATAAGATACCCAGGCAATACATATTCGATAAGAAATACAAGATACAATTACATGAAGACCCCCGGGAAGGCCTCAACCCAAGGGAGCTGAGAATCTTCACGGACGGATCAAAGACAAGGTCGGGCACTGGCTCAGGAGTATTCTCTGAGGACCTAAATATACACATCTCTACACCACTGGGTGCACATAACACTGTCTTCCAGGCGGAGTGTTTGGGCATTATACTGGCAGCACACGCAATCGTCGCAAGGAAGGTAACGGATTTCCCAATCCGCATACTCTCTGACAGTCGATCAGTACTACAGGCCCTACAAGGCTACACTTTAACCTCGGGACTAGTCCACGAGTGCCACACAATCCTGTCGGAGGTATGTAAGAACAATCACGTAACTCTACAATGGATCAAGGGGCACAGCAACTCGCGAGGGAACGATGCAGCAGACATATTGGCGAGGGAAGGTTCGGAGACGGTCGTGATAGGACCAGAACCGATCATACCCCTGCCACTCGCCTGGCTGCGGAGCACTCTCCGACAAGACACCAGGGTAAAACACCAACTTTACTGGTCTAACATAGGAACCTGCAGGCAAACAAGGTTAGCCCTCCCGACAATCACCCCCGGGCTGTCGCGGAGGCTGAGACAGCTGAAAAGGCCCCAGCTCCGTCTCCTGACCGGCGCCATAACAGGTCATGCCTTATTCAACAAACACTTGCATACTTTGCGTGTTACAGACAGCGCACTCTGCAGGGCCTGCTTGGAGGCAGAAGAAACAGCCGCCCACGTCATCATCGAATGCACTGGGGTGGCAAACTACCGGGCACAATACCTCGGTACACCGAGGTCTCTCCCGGAAGTCGTCGGCAACATTAAGGGTCTGCTAGGCTTCCTGGAAGAGCTGGGTTGGCAGGAGTAGTGCCGGCAACCCACCACGCAAAATAGGCGCATCATTTGACGTCGAGTTGCGGAAATTAGCCCGCGTATACCTATACCTATACCTATAAGGCTCAAACATGCAGCCAGAATCAATGACTGCATATTTGCGCCGCTTGAGGTGTTCAGCCGAGTTGGCGGCAGCACCAGCTCTGTTCGAAGTCCCTGGAAGATGGGACGGCGTTAGGGTATCCACGCATGTGGCATCCCAGACTAAAGGCCGTCCAAGCTTCCAGGGGACGAGGGTCATGCCATCCGGCCTTTTGCCGTCCTGGCGCGCTAATCCAGATGGTTCCAAAACCGCCGGCACCCCGGCCGTCACGAGAGCCCGACGAAGTATATCATTCAGGCTTGCGTGACGTGAAATACGGCCGACACTTATAAGAATTACGAAAGCGTTTTTGTAATCACTTTTAAAAATGAAATATACTTTCTCAAATAAACCCCCAGTGAGGTCAGTAAATTAGGAGCTACGACTTAAATGTAAATCAAAGATGTAAATGCAACTAAGCAAGCTTGCAAGGATATTTAATGGGTAAGTTATGGTCAGTATACATATAATTTAGTAACAAAATAAAGCCAATGTTTACAAATCCTCACGCGATGCAGAAATAGGTACCTACAAGCAAGGAATACCTATATGAAAAAGGATGGAAAGGCGATCAAGCGCAGTTAGTATAAGAATAAAACAAAAGGAAACAGTTAGAAGTTTTTAGTATAGAAATAAGTACAAACCTTAAGTATAATAAATAATATTATCACACAAAAACGTATTACCCCTCTAAATTTCGAAAACACGGAATCTACCTTCACATCACTGAAAAATAGTTACACACTAATGTACCTCTTTTAACATGGAGATGGATGTAAAATAATCAATTCTAATACTGGTTTCGCGCCATACAAACTCATACTAATAATGGCGCTGGACAAGGACAAACGCATGAGTGGCGCCGCCTGGTGAGCAAAAATACGGTAGTTCTCATTCTCTTTTTTTTATTAAGAGCATTGGCAACGAGGCCATCAGCTCAAACCAAATCACATCATACAAAACAATACAGTAAATTTCTAATATTTACAAAAATCCAATAGTATGAGATATAAAATCATAAATGACAGGGTATAATTGCGTACATTTCAAAATGTCCTGCACAGATTCCGGAATAGCATTCAGTCCAGTATCCAAACACCTCGCAACACACAACAATCTTTGTAAATTAAATCTAGGACAATGATAGAATATGTGATCGAGATCACATAAGCGACCGGATGGCTTGACGCTGGTTCCTTGGGCGAAAGGTCGTTGCCTGCTATGGGATGCTACCTGCGTGAGTACTTATGCACCATCCCATCTCCCTTTCACCGGTAGAATAGCAGGTGGGGCCTCGGAGAATGCGGCCAGGGTTAAACATGCCAAATACGCCAACTTGGAACCGTCGTACGATTTTGTTGCAGTTGCCGTGGAAACTGCTGGGCCGTGGTGTGCGGAGGCTAAAAGGCTCATCAAAGACCTAGGGCGGCGTTTGCGTGACAGAGGTGGCGATTCCCGATCCGGCTCCTACCTTGTTCAACAAATATCGCTTGCCATCCAGCGCGGCAATGCCGCGAGCATATTTGGCACGTTTGGACGGGGTGAGAGCCGGAGTGGGGTATAATTAGTTTATGATAGTTGTTAGCTTGTGTGTTATTTTTAGTTTTATTTTTAGGCTTAGTGTATTCATTTGTAATTAGTATATTAGTTAAGTTGTATCCTGACATTCATTAGTTATAATTTAAATATACATACACACATTGCCGATTCACTTAAATTGAGTCTAAAAAGATGGGCAGGAAAACGACCATGACCAATACGCAATCGACTTAAAGTAGTGATGAACGGCCTTTCTAGATTTTTCCTACTATATTCGAACCATGACTTTGTGCTGGGCACCGAGACTATCCCAGCCCAGCAAGCCATTTTCCTTTAACTGCCTTGGTTTTCGCCCAGGAATTAGTCCAGCAGCGTCTTATCATAGTGATTGAAAAGTCGACAAACCGATATCGGTAAACAACATAATGAATTAATTTACTTGAGAAAGTGAAATGAAAGCTTTAACGTTTCTTTTTGTGTTTAACCGAATAATGTTCCAAAACTTTATTTTAATTTTTAGGTAATAAATTTAGATATTTTTTTTTTATTCTTTATTTTTATAGAGGCTTCTGTACACATTAGATAATTACAACTTAAAATATTGACTTCTTAGAGTACCTATGTGATCTATCTAGCTGAATAATTGTGTTTAAAATTATTGTTTAGTATTATTATACAGCTATAGGACTTGTTATAATAATTACTCCGAATCTGGAAAATGAGTAATATTAAAATTTATTTGTTATCGAAAATTAAACTTGAAACATTGTTAAATAAAAGGGTACTTGGAACGGAACGCAACACATTCCCTTCACTGTCAGTTCAAAATTCAAATTATGACGGTTACGCTTTAGACTGACTAGACAGACGCTGTAATCGTTAAGTCGTTGGCTGTTTATGACATAGTTTACGATTAATTAAAGTGGAGTGGTGTTTTACCCTCGTCGTGTTTTACGCCGTCTTATGACCGGAAAACAAAATATTAATCTCAGTGTTCAAAAGCAGTGTAATTTTATTATATCCATAATAGATGTTTTGAGCTAAAAATGGTTCGAGCTGCTCCGTTGGCCGGGGCCAAGTCAAAGGCTGCTGCTCTGCCCTCAAAGTTTGGGTCTACGGTGAACATGGCAGCTAATATAAAAGTGGTAGTTCGCGTGCGGCCCTTGAACGAAAGGGAAAAAGGTGCAAACAATCGTGTAGTGGTTGACGTTGTAGACGATACCATGTTGGTCTTTGATCCTAAAGAAGAAATGCGTCCGTTTTTCTACCAAGGCGTGCAGCAGCCAACAAAGAATGTGTTACGGCGAGCGAATAAGGAGTTGAAGTTTGTATTTGACAATGTTTGTGGATCAACTGCTACTAATAAGGATATCTTTGAGTTGACTACTAAAGACGTTTTGGCTTCGTTGATGGAGGGTTACAACTGTTCGGTGTTCGTGTACGGCGCTACAGGGGCGGGCAAGACCTTCACAATGATAGGCAATAAGGAAAACCCTGGCATAACATATCTGACAATGGAGCATTTATTCTACACAATTCATTCCTTTGAGAAGGAAAGAGAATTTGACATTGGTGTTTCTTACATCGAAGTAAGTAGCAATTTCAGTTTCAATAATTTTTTTGAAAATACCGTTTATTTACAGCCTGTTACAGATTATCATTTTACAATAGCAGACAATCTAAGCTGTTTGGGAGGAATGGGAGTTTGGTTTGGAAAGTAGGTACTATATACAATACAAATTATTCTAAATTCAATTCATAGGACAGGTTTTGTCTGATGGGGGTCAAGATAAAATTTGCTATTGGGTTAGTTTGACTCCTGGTAAAGGACATAGAGTTGGTCAAAAGTCAGTTGGTTGGTAAACGTCATAATTTCATAGAAGTTGTATGTTTAAAATAACACTAAAGTTTGACACTTCATTTGCTCAAAATGCAGATGAAGTGACGGGCAAAAGCTAGTAATGACTTTAATTTTTCACAGGTCTACAATGAAAATGTGTTTGATCTGCTTAAACCATCAAAAACCCCACTCCAAGTCAGAGAAGACACAAAATATGGAGTGATGGTGGCCGGCCTGACGTTAGAGAACATCAATACAGCCCGGGAACTCTTGAATATGCTAGAAAATGGGAACAAAAATAGGACACAACATCCCACAGATGCAAATGCAGAGAGCTCTAGAAGTCATGCAGTATTCCAGGTATTTTTCCTCCTCATTAACCCAACTGGGGCTTAACCCTTAAATGCATGATGATGCATTTATGATACAGCAACAAGACATGGGACAATCAAGTTCTCTTGGAACGTAGACTTTGTCATATCATCGTAAGTTCTTAATTTGAAATAAATTTGGTTGTCACTACCATGTTTTAGGATCAATATTGATAATTCATGAATTACGGGTTAACATAAACAAAGATACATGTTTGTCCATTGTTTGATCTTCTGACAGTTTGTTCTGCAAGATTTTAGGGCTTTGAGGATTTTATATTCCTATTTTTATATACCTACATCAATAGTAGATCTGATAAGTCCATGAGAGTAATTATTACTTGAGGGAGTCAGTCCATTTTTTATTTTATTTTTTATTTATTTATTTGTACTTGGGAGACAAACAGGCAAAATCATACAATTAAATAATAAATTTAGAGAATACACAGCCAGAACAGTTTCCACTTATGACTAAATGGTACAGTCAAGTGCAAAAATATGGTTCAACATAATCCACTCATAAATATGGTACTACACTCTTATTACACCGGCATAAGGTGCTATGGGACATATTTTTGAGTAAGATGTGCACCACCATATTTTTACACTTGACTGTACTTTAGTTGCTCAGGCAATACTTAAAGTTCTAAGGTTACTACAACACAGTGTATTCATTCAATTACTTACATATAATATACTATTGTACCGCTACTTATAAATTCAATTAATTACCTTTACATTTCTATATTCATATGAATTTGTTTTGGTTTTTATTTATTTTTTCTTTAATGCAGAAACAAACTGCTGGAAAGACAGATGGTTATTAACATAGTCTAAGTATTTTTCATTAAGTATAATTTTTACAAGCTCTAACGAGAAACCTATTTCTTGCATACGCTGTACGTAAGGTCCGACCGAGACTACTTTTTTGTCTCTGCCGAGACCGAGATTAAATTGAGTTCTCGGCCGAGACCGAGACTTTATAATAAATACGAAAACGCGCATTTTCCACAAAAAACATGTAATAGTCAAGAATTAAACTGTTGTTTAATATAGCCATCACTAAAACACAACATTTACAGTCAAAACTTGGGAAAAAAGTTATAATTTGCATTACGTACGATAACAAGGTACACTATAATTGCTTAAAATGGCAAAAATGTGTCAAGATGGAAGGTTCGGCCAAGACCTAGAATCTCGGCCCTTTTTGGCCGAGAGCCGAGACCGAGACCGAGATCTCGGTCGGACCTTAGCTGTACGACACAATGGACTTGCAAATAAACGAGTACGCTGATTTGGACATCTATATGTTATTTTTGAAAGGAGGTTAGGAGAAGCAATAAAGCCGTTTAAAATTTTGTATACCTAAAAATATTTGTTGACTGATTTCACGACACTTATAAATGGATTTTCTATTTGTACTATCAAAATTCCAGTATTTATATTTTAATCTTTTTATAAATTTATTTTGAATCTTTTCAATTGTGCTAGCGTATTCTACATTTGATCGTACATATGCATTGTAGAGAAGTTCAAATGTTTTTGGGTTTTTGCAATCTTTGCCTTGTCAAAATACAAATCCCAACATTTTATACGCCTTAGCTGATATCGTGTTTATTTATATGAGAAATAAACTGCAGTTCGCTGTCTCATATTACTCCCAAATCCTTCAGTAACCGCTTTAAGAGTCTCTGTAATATCTAGAATAATTGTAAGCTATAGGATTGCGTTTCCGAGAGAATAAGATGGCACAGCAGTTTTCTACATTTAGGTTCCTAAATAGACTATTCAGTCAATTTCAGTCTATTAGTCTATTTGTGGAAAAATACAAAGATCCCTGGGGGACTCCGGATGAATTTAGACGGTATATATGTACAGTACCTACTGATCGTTTTCGGCCATGGCGACTGCGTCAACTCTTCCCGTGCGGCTAACATGACATGACATGGTTCAGGTCATCCCTCCTATCGTCTAGTTTAGTAAGGACTTTAGTAATGCATGAACAAATAAAGCAAAAGAAAAAGGAAAACCTATAAATAAATTCAAAGGTGTATGTTAAGTCTCTACCCCTCGTTGGGCGAGCGTGGGACTACAGCGCTATCCCTGTTTTTGCATGAGAGAAGACGTATACAGTGTGTAATCGTTAAATGTAGCCAGGCGATTATTCCATAAATACACCAGATATCAGAAAACTTCAAACTGATATCGAAAGTGGGTTACCCAATGAGTTAAATTAATTTAATAACTTTTTTAAATAAAAGCAGAAATATCTCAAATATTAACTTCAAACCCTCCCATTAATTTAGTACGGCGTTCGTTGAAAGACAAGTAGCAACTGCTGTAAACAAATGTATTTCCTTTTTAAGGTTTGTTGTTTCATAAACGATGGTTTTATTATTTTGTTACAGTATATTCATGCAAATAATGAATCTCAAGTTTGACCTCTTAAGACGTTCTTTGAGGCTGTAAGTCACTTGTCGTACTAATGTAGGGGGGGGGGGGGGGTGCTTAAACTTAATACTTTTAATATTACTAGGTACCTTTATTTACGTTATTATTTATATGTTTCTGTTGGTGAGTAAGTTCGCCAGAGCTTCAAGAGGATTCACTGTGTTGACAGCTGGGGACCTACGGAGCAAAGCTTGCCCCTTTAGCTGTCAACACAGCGAATCCTCCTTTTTTTAAAGGGTCGGCAACGCGCATGTAACACCCCTGGAGTTGCAGGCGTCCATAGGCTACGGTGACCGCTTACCATCAAGCGAGCCGTATGATTTTTGGTCACCATCACTACATAGTATAAAACAAAGTCGCTTTCTCTGTCCCTATATCCCTATGTATGCTTAAATCTTTAAAACAACGCAACGGATTTTGATGCCGTTTTTTTAATAGATAGAGCGATTCAAGACGAAGGTTTATATGTATGATAATAACCCGTGCGAAGCCGGGGCGGGTCGCTAGTCGTAGTATAAATAAAAAATATAAAAAAAAGTTATTAATGTGATTTTACTCATTGGGCGTGCTTTCGATACCAATTTAGAGTTTTGTGATATCTGTTATATTTACGGAATAATCGGCTACACTTAACGATTACACCCTCTATGCAACTGCTCTAGGCAACTGGAGTGGTGGTTTGATTTAATATCTCTTTCAGGTGTACATAAAAATGCGGTACAAGACCAGTGGTCAAGCCCGCGTCGTGAAACTGTCTATGATTGACTTGGCTGGCAGCGAGCGAGCTTCAGCCACTGGCTGTGTTGGGGAGCGCTTCAAAGAGGGCGCTAACATCAACCGCAGCCTGCTGTCGCTGGGGAACTGCATCAACAAACTCGCCGACGGCAGCAGCTATATTCCTTACAGGTGACTATTATATAATTTAAACTTTGAGTCATCCTGATATTAAATTGCAACGGTTAACACTCACGTATTTTTATCACAATCTGCTCGAATCAGCCTGCGACCCGTTACCTACGCCGGTCTCGGGCAGTGATGCCCGAGCTGCGAAGGACAACACCACTCTGTGAGTCCGACGATGATTGCCCGATGCAGTCGAAACCATGTCACGCCTATTGTGATAAAAATACGTGAGTGTTAACCGTTGCAATTTAATATTTATAAATGACTATTACATTGACATTTTGTAATATGTTAATGAATAGAGACCGAATACGATTTTGAGGATTTTATACTACATCTACCTAGCTACCTTACCTTTAGTGTGACTTTCTGTCATCAGCCGCCTGTTTCACCATGCTGACATTGCGACAAATAGTCACAATGTTTCTATAAAGTGAATATTTTCGGAAATAGTGGTTCCGGGAGTTTAAAAAATGCTTTTTTCTACTCCAGCACTTCTATCTGTCAATTAGATGACTGACAGCGATATTTAAAAAGTATACATTATAATGTTGTCTGTGGTATTCCATAAGAACACTGCTCCTATGGATTTTCATACAATATATTAGCACTGTTGATGTTTTTTTTTTAATTTCAATAGTGGGCACAACATCTTCCCTATTCTGCTACGTTTCTAGATTTCGCTTTTTACGCTATTTTAGCTGTCGTAGAAAAACTAGGGTATGCAGCTCATAATTGGTTCTAAAAACACTCGGGTCTATTGTTACAAAACTCGTCTTCGCCTTATAATATCACTGTTGCATAAACTACTATTAGCCGGTTTATAAATTAGTTGGACTATACTAACAAAATGTTGCAGAGACTCGAAGCTCACGCGCCTGCTGAAGGACAGCCTGGGCGGCAACTGCAAGACCGTGATGATCGCCAACATCTCGCCGGCCAGCGTCAGTTACGAGGACACCTACAACACGCTCAAGTACGCGGCGCGAGCTAACAAGATACAGGTAACACACACACTTGTTCTCTGTTTCAGGGCCGTAACTAGGGTATGGGTGCCCATCACCAGCCCTCCCCCCGACCTCTTCTTCTTCCTAGCGTTATCCCGGCTTATGCCAGTGGCTCAGGAAGCCTGAGCGCCTACTACGAACCGCTTCGTTCGTTCGTTCGTTTATTTGCCTCCTTGTCCCTCGAATACGTGAGAGCAATAGAGAGGGGACTAGCTAGCCGATTGAACGAACGAAGTGGTTCGTGGTACAGTCAAGTGCAAAAATACGTATCGACAAAATCGTCTCATAAATATGGTACTACGCTCTTATTACAATGGAATAAAATGCTATGGGACATATTTTTGAGTAAGATGTGTCCACCCATATTTTTACACTTGACTGTAGGCCCTCTGGGAGTCCGCTTTGGCAACTAATCCCAAGATTTGGCGTAGGCGCTAGTTTACGAAAGCGACTGCCATCTGCCCTTCCAACCCAGAGGGTAAATTAGGCCTTATCGGGATTAGTCCGGTTTCCTCACGATGTTTTCCTTCAGCGAAAAGCGATTGGTAAATATCTAATGGTATTTCGTACATGAGTTCCGAAAAACTCGTACCAATGAGCCGACAGGCCACCAACGACACAAAATATTTTTGTTACCTTTACCTTATCCTTAACTGGGACGCGCGAACTCCATCTCTCCAGCTCAGCTACTATAGTAAGTAGGGTTTTAAAATCTACATAATATAGTTAAACAGAATAGGGATGAAAATATTAAGTAACCTTCAATTTTAAATAAAATCCTTGGCAGTTGCCTAACATCTTTTGGCAGTTGACCATGCTAAAACATGACCTATAGTGTCCGACTGAAAAATGTTTTTTTCCGAAACCGAAATTGAAGGTTCGCATGATTCTTATTTTGGCCGAAACCGAACCTTTGAATAATGCGATTAATACTCTGAATAAAATGTCTGTGAGCCGTTTTTTGCAAATATATAAATAACGAAACATCTCCATGGTCCTATTTCACTTTTCTCGAATTGAAATCTATTGTCTTGTATTAATTTTGTTCCCACATTTGTTCTGTTTTGTGTTTCCTTGTCTGTATTATGTACCTAGTTGTATAAATAATGCATGTATATCATAAATTTCCCAGTGTATTAGTTCGCTGTAATGCTGTGTAAATTTTTTGACCCAATAAAATAAAAAAATAATAATTATAAACTCCTATAAAAGCCTTTCTTAAAAAAAGACCATTTTAAAGTTACTAAGTAACATTTGTCAACAGCTGAGTATCAAGAAGAACGTAGTGGACGGCGACATGAAACTCTCGCAATACGTGAAGATTGTGGAAGAGTTGAAGAACAAAGTCAAAGAGCTCGAGGCTAAATTGTCACTGTCCAGCGTGGCTCCACCGGCGAAGGAACAACCCAATCTGGCGAAAGAGAAAGGTATGTTTATCCTCTCTTTTTTTAGACTACGTCGGTGGCAAACAGGCATACGGCCCGCCCTATGAAAATCTGTCACCGTAGCCTATGGACACCTGCAACTATAGGAGTGCCTACCCATTAAAAACTTGTAAACGCCTTTTTTGAAAAACCCTATACTTTAGTTCTGCCTGTACGTAATATTAGTCTAATAATGTCAATGGAGGTTGTTTTCCCCATTTAGGGTTAAATTATTTGATGAGGGTGTTATTTTGTACATTAATTTAACCAAAATTTATAATATTTATTCTAGCTAACTTGCTTTTAGATAGGCAATTAAAAAGTAAAAAGGCCATTTATGCCAATACCACTAAAATCGTCGTCAATGGACCTTAACAATGTAAACAAAAGGCGTCACATGTTTTGTCACTCTTTCTCCTTGTATTTTCACACTACCTCATCAAACAACACTGAAACAATTCACTTCTGAAACGGTCGCATTATCGTAACATACAAAACATAAGATAAATAAGTTAATCTTGGAGATTTTAAAAACTTACAAGTTAGGTTATAATGATCAATGGCGGAAGTTCCATTGACAGCGATCTTACCATCTCGCGAGGTCTACAGCTCACAGAGCTACTTGTCTAATTATATCGGTGTATTTTAAAATTCAAGTATGTAAAGCGTATGGAAAGCGTTTTGGAGAGCGCATCAGAGCATCTTCTTACAATGCTTTAAATAAAATATGTAATCTGAGGGATAGGACTCTGAACGAAGCGAAACACATAGTTTACAAATTTTTGCACTCTCTGAATTATGCCGAGACAGAGGACTTATTAGTTAAGATACTTTAGTTTTATACTTGGATCTTTAGACACAAAATATTTCTATTGTATTGTTATGTACCACTAGATTTTTTTCTTTTTTTTAAGCTTAAGTTAGGTAAGAGATGTTATACCAAAACTTCTTTTTAGTTTTTGTTTTTGTAACTAGTTCTGATACACTAATTTTATCTGTTTCCCCGCGATACAGGCGTAGCTTAGTGCGGAGACCCCTGGTATGTCTGTAACTTTTATATTCTGAAATAAACGATTTTTTTATGTAGGTAAATACGGACACTAAATTTTGTAGAATATTTATGTTTTATCTCATTAAAGTATGCCCAGCGTTTGACCGATTGATTTGATTTCGTCCAACAGCACTAGCGGAGTGGCGTCGTCGCATCCTGGAAGCGGAGAAACTGCACGTGGCTAACGAATCGCATCTACTTGGCTTGCGGACAAGGGGTGAGATTTATTTGTCTATTTATATATTTATCGAAATTCTTGGTCCATGGCGCACGCAAGTTTTTCGTAGAAATCGCGGAACGTCTGGTTGATGTTACTGGTGACCGAAGAGCTGGTGGCTTCCTCGCACAACGTATCAGCATTGCGATACAACGAGGAAATTTTTTTATTTGTTTATTTTATACATACCAGCACTTACAGATAAACCTTACGTGCTAATAGTGTTGTGAATACATTTTAATAAGTATTTTATACAATTCTATCCACTGTTTCATTAGTCATTACGAATCATGTCATTTAATAGGTACATACTCATTTTATATTAATTATGTCATTAATCATTATGAAATTACAGTAACTTATCCTAATTATGTATGTCACATTAGGAACAAATTTTTATACTAACAAATATTACAGTACAATATAATCCAAATGAAATTTCAATAAATTTCAATTTCAAATGCCGCCAGCATCCTAGGTACAATGCCTCAAGGACCTATTTTAGATTTGAAGTAGGTAGAGGTAGGTAATTAGGTAAGTTACACTTACTGTATATATTTCGAAAATAAATGTTTTGAGTTGAGGAGATCCAAGAGTTGGTAAAATAACAGTGGAACTTAAATAGAGATACAGAGCCAATGAAGATTGCCGCGAGTCGATTTTCCGCTAGGGGCGCTAGTGGACCGTGGGTCCTGCGGGAACATTTCACACGTCACTTTGACAATTCTCTCATATTGACACAGGACCCACGCATGAGTGGCGCCTGGTGGCCGACAATACTGTTATTCCCATTACAGGAACTCACAATAGTAGTTTATGCAACAGTGATATAATAAGGGTTCTTATTCTTACAACTCAAGGGTTGCTGTTACTAAACGAGCCATAGTCAAGTTATGTAATAATATACCCGAGTCGCTTAATTTCGGGTATTATGCTGTGGCGAGACCGCTGTAGTTTAATTTGGTATTTTGTTTTGTATATTTTATTTTTCTTCTTTTTTGTATTACCACGAATCAATTTTGTATTTTTTTTGTATTTGATTTGTTAGGTACTTTTGTGAAATGAATCTTTATTTTGTTAGACTGTCTCGCGACGCACCAATGTTAGGGGGCTATCCTGGCTTGTGGATGCTGAATATGAACTCCAAGTAATTTATATGAGTTTAATTATAAAAATATACAAAAAAGGTATTGCGGAGCCGAGTCATTGTGTTCACGGGTAAAGGACAGATTTTGGTGAAATCTCTGCGCAGCAGCCCGGTGGCAGATTGAATTTCTGCGACTCGGTTAACACCGTTGCGCCCTAGGAAGACTCGATGTATTCTCGATGTTATGGTTATGTTATACTGTAATGTCATGTAGACGTTTTTACGTATCAATAAATGAAAACTATTATTCTAATTAGTCCGTGAGAAAGATTATCCAGAATTATTAGACACGTATTGTTTCCTTTTCCAAGATAACTAAAATTGACGAATATGAAGAGCGTCAAAGTTCCGTGGCGGGGGCTGGTGACGTCAACAGTAGGTAAGAATTGTACCTAGCTGTGACGTCACGCGAAACTTTAAAGCCCTGTATTTCCGTCATTTTTCATTTGACGAACAAAAGAAAAAATACGTATCGTATATTTTTTAATAATTTAACAGACGGACTTATTAGATTTTTTTTGTCGTTTAGCTTATTATATAGGGTAAGCAGTACAATCATTGGCCCTTTAAGGTTAACCTCGAGTTTCAACATTTTTCCTTCCCAAATAAGATGCTAAATAGTAAAACTTTTGATGACAAGTTATCCTTAGAAATGTTGAGAATTTGAATAAATCACAATCATAAATATATTTACAACCAATTGTGAAATATAATGCAAAA
Source organism: Lathronympha strigana (assembly GCA_949128165.1). Lineage (NCBI taxonomy): Eukaryota > Metazoa > Arthropoda > Insecta > Lepidoptera > Tortricidae > Lathronympha > Lathronympha strigana. The sequence goes on along the minus strand of OX421907.1, from coordinate 2,659,028 downwards.
ACCAAAAAATGGGACAAAAGTATAATCATTGGCCCCCAGGGTATAAATATTGGCATACCAATAGTACAATGATTGGCATGCCAATAATTGTACTTTGTGTTTATTGGCCCCGCCAATGATTGTACCGTGGTAGGGCCCAATCACTAGATTTGTTTATTTTTATTGACGATAGTGAATAGAAACTATAACTAATATAAAACAACACAAATATTACATTTTGAATACCAATAAAAAGGGTATAATAGTTTAAAAGTACAAAATTCTTATGATTTGTTTAATAAAACACACTTTTAGCTTCGATCGTTGCAAAATGTTTTTTTACGTGTGTTTCAGCTATTATGCTGGAAAACTATCAATTACACTATATACTGATGTCAACAAAGAAAAATATAAATGTTTTTTCTACATTCTACTCGAACGTATATCTTAATAAATCGGTTTTATGTTCAGGGGGCCAAGATTACTACCGCTTACCCTATGTTGATATTGCACAGGCAAGGTGCTGGCGCTGCGCCGCCGCCTGCGCGCGCGCGCGTTCGCGCACGTGGCGGGGCTGGCGCACCGCTCCTCCAACGAGGCCATGGAACTGGTGAGTGGACTTTAAAAAAATACGCTATCCTAAAAAAACAAAAAAACCACAAAATATTCCTGAAATTTATAAACATTAACATAATGATAATTTGTAACAAAGCTTTTTATTGGTAAATACTATAGTACATTACATACCAAGGCCGTTTAAGTGGGAAATGCCTCGGATTCCATGTAATTGTCGGCCGAGGCGAAGCCGAGGTCGACTAACATGTGATCCGAGGCTTTCCCATTTACCGGCCGAGGTTTGTATACTATTTTTCAGCCCGACGGAGCCGGCAGGCGGCAATTTAGTTTTGCGTAAAGTGGCGCTTACCGGCCGGAGGACTGAAAGATTGGTTAATTTAGTGTTTTCAAAACTATTTACGTTTATACCCCTTATCTTTTTAAATACCTAACTTATCAAAAAAATCATATAAATATCCGAGTATAATAATAAAACCTAACACCTACCTAACCCAATCTACTTAGGCCCACTTGCACCACCGAGAGTTAGCCGCTAACCCTGAATTGAGCTGTCAAATTCCATACAATATGTGGCTAACCCCGGGTGGTCCAAGTGGCCCTTAGAATATGGATCTATATGGTCCAAACACAATATAAAACATTTTTATCATGTTTGACAGCTCCCTAACTATTTCGGTTATTTATACGCTTGAATAACTTAACTTGTCAATAAGTTTCTAACTACTTCATAAACTCACGTTAAAAATTTACATCAAGTTTTAATTGAATCGAGCAAAGTTAGACAATTGGTGCTTTAATATTAAATTCATGATTACTCTTGTTTTATTCAGATTTAAATTAGTTTCAAATTCAATGGATTATTTAATTGTTTAGATGGTTACCGAAGATATACCACGGCAAGAGCGTGCTGCGGAAAGCTACGAAAAGAAAGCCCAACATTTAGACTCTAAAATACTACTCGCTCAAACCAAATGTGAGGAGAGCTGGCAACGGTTACAAACCATCTTAAACCAGGCCACCACCGAATGCCCGGACCTCAGAGACTTAGCCGACAAAATCAACCTCCAAAGAGAACTCAGACTGACAAAAGCCAGTGATAATCTAAGACACAAACTCCTCTGGATTCAGAACAAAGAAATAAACATGTTCACTGAATACATGAGCGATATGCCGAGCATGCTTCGGAAACTATACCTAACGTTGAAAGGCTACGATAAAGTACCGCCAGCGCTCGCCACGGAATACATAGACCTTATGAAAAAAGCTAAATCCATGAAATCTATATCCTGGGACACAGAGAATGAGTGTAACGACCCCCACTTCAAATCTATCTCTTGCTTAGACGTGAACGAACTGTCAGATTTAGATGTACAGAAGTTAAACTCGACTGTCGATGTCACTGATAGCGAAGATCTAACCGATGTTGAAAACCGAGAACCTTCGCCGAAGAAACGCAAAGGAACGCCCATAAAACTACCAAATAATGAGACTATAGTCATCGATGATTCTTTCGAGAATTTAGACGCTACCAGAACTCTAAACTCAGCTAAGAAGATAAAGAAAGAGCCTGATGTTGTATCTGATAAAGAAAATCCTGGAATTATTGATCCAATGAACCTGAATTCCACTTTTGTGTTGGCTGGTAAAATGGAAGAGTTGAAGAAACCTAATGTGGAGCATAACTTGAAGAATGTGAGACCGGAGCCGGTGTGTTTGAAACGAGGGCTGACGGACAGGACCAATGTGCAGAGGGCGATTAATTTTAATGACAAAGGTAAATATTTACTTTTTATTCTTACAATATCATTTAAATTTTGGGCTCATCCTTTAATTACGTCACAGAATTTCAGGATGTTTTGATTTAATTAAATCAAAATAGTATCAAATCAATATATGTGTGGCTTAACTTCAAACTCTGGTAAATGCATTCGACCATCTCAACAAATATTCTTAATACCAAAATGGCATAATCTGAGAGATAAATAAATCCATCTTATGGAGCCCGCCGGATCCTCAGATACCAATTTTTATTCAAATTGGAGTAAATCTTACAAAATCCAAGATGGCGTCGGTTTTTACAACACTTTACAATTTTGACTCTAGATTCATGTTAAGGACCCCACCGGATCGTCAGATATCGATTTTTATCCAAATCGGAGTTATACTTTCAAAATCCAATATGGCGTCGGTGTTTGAGTATGGATTTATGTTATCGACCCCGCCGGATCGTCAGATATCGATTTTTATCCAAATCGGAGTCATCATCATCATCATCATTTCAGCCGAAAGACGTCCACTGCTGGACATAGGCCTCCCCCAAAGATTTCCACAATGACCGGTCCTGCGCCACCCGCATCCAGCGGACTCCTGCAACCTTCACCAGGTCATCAGTCCACCTGAGTTGATCTTACTAAATCCAAGATGGCGTCGGTTTTTACAATATTTACCCTAGATTCATTTTATGGTCCCCACCGGATCCTCAGATATTTATTTTTATGCTAATCAAATTTCAACTTACAAAATCCAAGATGGTGTCGGTTTTTACAACATTTTTCAATTTTGACTATATTCATGTTAATCACCCTGCCTGATCCTCAGATATCGATTTTTATCCAAATCGGAGTTAATCTCACAAAACCCAAGATGGCGTCGCTTTTTACAATATTTTACAATTTTGATTCTGGATTCACGTTAAGGACCCCGCCGGTTCGTTAGATATCGATTTTTATTCAAATCGGAGTTGATCTTACAAAATCCAAGATGGCGTCGGTTTTTACAATATTTACCCTAGATTCATTTTATGGTCCCCACCGGATCCTCAGATATTGAGTTTTATACTAATCGAATTTTAACTTACAAAATCAAAGATGGCGTCGGTTTTTACAACATTTTACAATTTTAAATAGAAAACTCCCGTGAGTATTAGACATATTAATATACTTAGACCGGGTGTGCGCAGAGCAATCGCGGCTGGCGCTTCTCACTCATGATTATGGGGCGCGGACCGTCCCGAAACATGTCGAGCTATCTTCGACTTTATAGACGTGAGTAACCCGGTCTAAGTATTTTACAATTTTGACTAGATTTATGTTAATCACCCCGCCGGATCCTGAGATATCGATTTTTATCCAAATCGGAATTAATCTCACAAAACCCATGATGGTGTCGCTTTTTACAATATTTTACAATTTTGATTCTGGATTCATGAGGACCCCGCCTGATCGTCAGATATCGATTTTTATACAAATCTGAGTTGATTTTACAAAACCAAGATGGCGTCGGTTTTTACAATATTTTACAATTTTGACTCTGCATTCATGTAAAGGACCCCGTCGGATCAGATACCGAATTTTATCTAAATCGGAGTTAATCTCACAAATTCCAAGATGGCACCGATTTTTACAATAGTACATATTGCACAATCTTTATTTTGTTACAATTTGATTTTCCGAGTAAACACAACAAAAAAAAAATCAAATTTCAAATAGCGGATGTCGTAAGAAAAAAGAAATTTAAATATGTCACGAAATATTTGTGTCAGCCCTGATCTTCGGACAAGCCAAAACGCCGAACGATTAGGTTCTATGAACCTTGTCCACTGTATAGTCCTTACACTGCGGCTTTACTATAGTCTGACAAGAGAGCGAGCGCAGTAACAGTAGGACAAAATTACTATATCCATCCCTTTTTTCAGGGTGGTAATAGTAGCGTAAGAAAAAGACAGTATGATGCTCTCTATCCTACTGTTACTGCGCTCGTTGGGTTGTCAGACTATAGCTTGTACTTATTTCTTGTACTTACGACGCATAATAAGGGAGTAGATACAGATTTAAGGTAGAAAAAAAGGTTGACGGTTTTTTTTTTCTCTTGATGTATTATGTTTTTCGACAATTTAGTAGAACCAAATGTAGACCAAATACCTAGCTACATTATATATTTTTTTCAAGCGTTGTGCTTGGAGCTGAAACAAAGCCTATTTAGAAAACTCCCGTGAGTATTAGACATATTAATAATATACTTAGACCGGGTGAAACATGTTGAGCTATTTTCGACTTTATAGACGTGAGTAACCCGGTCTAAGTATATTAATAACAATACGAAAACTAGGAAGTCTGTTCACGTGCGTTGAACATGTGACTACATCAGCAGCAGAGCAATCTGGGACAACAAACCTGCCGACTAAGGAAATGCACACTAAAGTAAACTGAATCACTCATCTGCAGAATCTGTGTATAAAAAGAATAGTTTTTGTAAATAAACCCTCTTTTCTCATTTGGACACCGTGTTTACTTCATCAACCAAGTTACTCCGTCACTGTGGCATAAGACACCTTCACGCCTCAATTAGTTGCATGAGTCTGTGTAACTAGCAGTGACTATCCATCCCATTTTACCCATATCCTTCCAACCTTCCGTCTGTACCCGTAGGTCGCAGAGGTGCAGACATCCCTGTTTATTATATTTATTTATATGTAAACTGAATCTATGGTAGGGCTAGGGAATTAGGGTTGTTTAGGGTTGACTAGGGCAGTAGGTATTAGGCGTAATAGGTTTAAAGCTCTCCCATAGATAAGTTAGTTGAATCCCTTCTGGATTTAACAAAGTCTATACATGTTATGGGAATAAGACTATATAATATTTTGGATGATGAAATAAAGCAAGCTTCTAGCGATGCAATATTTGTCCGCAAACTGAAGGTAATCCTACTAGAAAGGGCTTGCTATACTATCGATGAGTTTCTCGATAGCCCTAGGTCATTAGCCTACTAATATACCTTGTAAATAAATTAAATTATAATTGTGTAGCGAAGTTTACATACAATGTAAAATACTTATTTTTTTTATTTTTTTATATGACTGACTGTAAAATGACGTGTAAATGTGAACTTTTACCAATAAAAAATCAATCAATCAATCAATAATAAAGCCTATCATTTTAAAAACAGTCAAATATGCCGGGTAGCCTCTTAACGTGGAAAGGGTTGTAATGACACATGATCATGATGGTCCTGGTGTACTCGGCAGCGTCGACGAAGCCGCTGGTGGGGCGCGCGCTGCCGCTGCGGCGCGCGGCCGGCTTCGGCTCCAGCGTGGCGCGCGACGGCACGCCGCTCGCCCGGCCCGCACAAGCCCGTCCACAAGGTATGATGATATGATCCCCGTGTACTCGGCAGCGTCGACGAAGCCGCTGGTGGGGCGCGCGCTGCCGCTGCGGCGCGCGGCCGGCTTCGGCTCCAGCGTGGCGCGCGACGGCACGCCGCTCGCCCGGCCCGCACAAGCCCGTCCACAAGGTATGATGATATGATCCCCGTGTACTCGGCAGCGTCGACGAAGCCGCTGGTGGGGCGCGCGCTGCCGCTGCGGCGCGCGGCCGGCTTCGGCTCCAGCGTGGCGCGCGACGGCACGCCGCTCGCCCGGCCCGCACAAGCCCGTCCACAAGGTATGATGATATGATCCCCGTGTACTCGGCAGCGTCGACGAAGCCGCTGGTGGGGCGCGCGCTGCCGCTGCGGCGCGCGGCCGGCTTCGGCTCCAGCGTGGCGCGCGACGGCACGCCGCTCGCCCGGCCCGCACAAGCCCGTCCACAAGGTATGATGATATGATCCCCGTGTACTCGGCAGCGTCGACGAAGCCGCTGGTGGGGCGCGCGCTGCCGCTGCGGCGCGCGGCCGGCTTCGGCTCCAGCGTGGCGCGCGACGGCACGCCGCTCGCCCGGCCCGCACAAGCCCGTCCACAAGGTATGATGATATGATCCCCGTGTACTCGGCAGCGTCGACGAAGCCGCTGGTGGGGCGCCCGGCCCGCACAAGCCCGTCCACAAGGTACGTCATGTCTACACTTTATGCACGGTAGAACTTCCTCTCATATTTCTTAAAACGATACTTTTATTTAATTTATTTTCAATCGAATTATGAAGGGATGACGACTAGGTTGAAAAACTATTATTCTAATTAGTCCGTCAGTTAGATTATCTAAAAGTATTAGACACGTATTTTTTTCTTTTTCAATTTAACTAAAATTGACGAAGATAAGGAGCATCAAAGTTCCGGGGTGAGGGCTTATGACGTCACTCCTAGGTAAAAATTGTACCTAGGAGTGACATTACGCGAAACTTCAACGCACTGTAATTTTGTCATTTTTGATTTGACGAACAAAAGAAAAAATACGTGTACAATATTTTTTTATAATCTAAAAGACGGACTAAATAGATTTATTCAGTCGTCTAGCCTATAATCGAGGTTAAGTAAAACAAAGGAAAAATAGAACAGGTGACAACCCTGCTGCTTTATTTACATTCTTTATTGACGCAAATAAAAAATTTGAACTTAATCTCAGATTGTCCTAACAACTTTATTTTAGTATAGTATTGGAGTCTTGGGTGTGGTATATGTTACTAACGAACAATAATTGTTCCATGTGCCGTCCTGTGCCGTGACTAACATTAACAGCGAGCGAGAAGGTGGTCGGGTACAAGGCCGTGCGTGCGAGGGAGAGGGTCGCCGCGCATCCCTACACGCGGCCCGCGCGACGGTGACGAGCAAGGTACTATATGGGTGACTTGTGTGGTGACTAATTAACAGAGCGAGACGGTGGTCGGGTACAAGGCCGTGCGTGCGAGGGAGAGGGTCGCCGCGCATCCCTACACGCGGCCCGCGCGACGGTGACGAGCAAGGTACTATATGGGTGACTTGTGTGGTGACTAATTAACAGAGCGAGAAGGTGGTCGGGTACAAGGCCGTGCGTGCGAGGGAGAGGGTCGCCGCGCATCCCTACACGCGGCCCGCGCGACGGTGACGAGCAAGGTACTATATGGGTGACTTGTGTGGTGACTAATTAACAGAGCGAGACGGTGGTCGGGTACAAGGCCGTGCGTGCGAGGGAGAGGGTCGCCGCGCATCCCTACACGCGGCCCGCGCGACGGTGACGAGCAAGGTACTATATGGGTGACTTGTGTGGTGACTAATTAACAGAGCGAGACGGTGGTCGGGTACAAGGCCGTGCGTGCGAGGGAGAGGGTCGCCGCGCATCCCTACACGCGGCCCGCGCGACGGTGACGAGCAAGGTACTATATGGGTGACTTGTGTGGTGACTAATTAACAGAGTGAGACGGTGGTCGGGTACAAGGCCGTGCGTGCGAGGGAGAGGGTCGCCGCGCATCCCTACACGCGGCCCGCGCGACGGTGACGAGCAAGGTACTATATGGGTGACTTGTGTGGTGACTAATTAACAGAGCGAGACGGTGGTCGGGTACAAGGCCGTGCGTGCGAGGGAGAGGGTCGCCGCGCATCCCTACACGCGGCCCGCGCGACGGTGACGAGCAAGGTACTATATGGGTGACTTGTGTGGTGACTAATTAACAGAGTGAGACGGTGGTCGGGTACAAGGCCGTGCGTGCGAGGGAGAGGGTCGCCCTACAGTGACAACACGCAAGGTATACTACACTATACACATACAGGGTGACATTTGAGACGTGATCTTCTTGATTCTCAACGTGATAGCGTAAATGTGTGTGTAAGTATGACATTCGACACGTCAATAATGGCACCCTAAAGAAAAAAAATAGTAGTAGGGGAGCGGTATGACGTGAGACTTTCAATCCGAAGGTCTCGGGTTCGTATCCTGCCACCAATGACTTATTCGGTTATGTACAAAGTTTAATTTGTTATTTACCAATTGCGTTTCGGTGAAGGAAAACATCGTGAGAAACAATTAGGTCTAGTTTATGTTGGAAGGTCGGATAGCAGTCGCTTTCGTAAAACTAGCGCCTACGCCAAGTCTTGGATTGGATTAACGGACTCCAGGCTCCCTCCCAGGAAGAAGAGATTCTTGCTAGAGACCAGTAGGCGGTCAAGACTACTTATATCCACAAGTACTAGACACATCTAATAACAGGTATAAATAAATAAATAAACTCTAGACAACAGTAGATTAGTTAAATGCTAATACGAAAAATAAACGTGAAATCAATATTTGGCGGATTTAGTTTCAATATTGGCTCAGATACTGTGATTAACTCAATTTTTAACTGCTTTTATGTCCACCTGAAAATGTAAATACCCTTGCGCATATTTATTCTTCGCCCAAAAAGATTTTTTTTTATTTTACTTAACTTTTTGTAAGTAAAAATCCCCTGAACAATGTGACACTTAATCATTAAAGCTTTCTCACGAATCTGTAAATAAAACTCACAAAAAATATATCAGGTGCGCCAAAGAAACACTGGTCCATAAACAGATATTTTAAATTCTGACATCAATTTTGGCCGGCAACGCCGGTGACACAACCCCCTTGAGTTGCAGGTGTCCATAGGCTACGGTGACCGTTTTCCACCAGGTCGTATACTTGTTTGCTATCGACGTGGTATAAAAAAAACACTCCGCTCTGTCGTGGGATTGCCCATGTAAAAAAACTGCACCCACATTCGGGAGCTCCTTGTAAATATGGCACAGGTAGGTAGGTGTTTTACAACCTCCAACTTCAGGAAACAAAAGTTGGGAAAACGTGTTAGTAGTTACAGGATTAGTACTTTAATACCAACAAACCGCGCCCGGCGTATCGCCCTAATATTGTTATGACTTCGGCTTTAAAACGCCGGGGTAGTTTCTCGTGTGACCCACATCCAGTGCTGTAACACATTAGAACATACCCTAAAGGTGAGTTTACACGGGATGTCCAGGTTGCTTAATTCTGTGTGTAATTTTAAATATAGAAACGATTAAACATTCCAAAATTGAGCCACGAGCGGAGCAAGTTCAGATTCAGATTATTTATTGGTAAATATACAAGGAAGTTTACAAGTCATTAAAGTGGTTCAAATACTAGAATCTTGAGCTTTACGAGGATCTCTCAGGCACGAAAGTTGAACAAAAGAACCGCCGACTGTAATACAACATTTTTCACATAAAAACTACACACGATTACAAATTTCATTCAAATGTAAGCTATCTGATATTTATTACTAATTTTTTTTTCAAATTGTTACAAACTTTTATTTAAGTTGCAACGTAAGTATGCTTGTTTGTTTGTTAGGATCAAACCTTGCAAGCTAAATTTGACTAACATCCCGTTAATCGTTAGGCTGACACGTCACATGCTTATAAATATCTGTAGGTTGGATGACAATGCAATGTTATGGTACCATCGAGCTGATCGGATGATAGACACCGGAGGTGGCCATGGGAACTCTTTGATGAAACAATCAAACCCCATTGTGTTTGAGTTTCTTTGAATTGTCTCGATGATTATAAGTTGACCGTGGAAATTTAAATTTAGCGATAAAAATTTGTATCACAAATTAAATTTTGCTAAAAAACTGATTTTATTTACTCCGTAGATTAGGGACGGATACAATTGTTTATATTTTGAGAAATTTGTTAATTTATTTTTGCATTTTTATTACAGAGGACAACGGGCGAGTGTTCAAAAGAAAATATGGGAGCAAATTACGGTACAACCTGTGACTTTAGCACTAAGATTGTATTAATACATCATAAGATTGTATAAATGAATGTCTCACTTATGTAATATTTACTAGGGCACCAATTGCGAATACAGAAAAATATGCTATCCTATAACATCAACATCTGATTAGCCGAAGTAGGTACATTACAGTTCATTACCAGGGCCCGTAATTTTCATGCCGATGAACAGACAAATGACGTCAAGCTTCATACACCATGTTTTACGTTTTACGTTTTACGTTTAAATAATGCTGTCATTGAATAGTGTCAAAACTATTACGTTCGACGTTAGAATCGAGCGTTGATAGACTTTGTCATAAACTCATTTTGTATTAAAACATCTTGTGTTATACGTCATTATGACGAAACCGAAATGAAAATGACGGGCCCTGTTCATTACGAAATGCTTTGTGCCTTCTATGGCAGCTACTTGAATGAAATCTATAGCTCGGGAAAATACTACCAATCTGTTAGCCAAGTTATTAAATACTATAAGGCACAATCGCTTTCTTACATTTTCAGAAGTATTAGAAAAATTCTAGGGATGTTCTCGTGGAACGCCGCAACAAAAACGTTTTCTTTTCGCGATTTATAATTGATTTCGTAGTAAAAATTGGCATATATTCACTATGGTACATTCTCTTTGCAGGATATAGCTAAGAGCTAAACACGTTGTATAGGTACTTTGTTTTGCAATTTCATTTATTAGAGTAATGATAATTTGATTACTTGTAAATCTAAAATGATTACAAATGTAAGAATGATTTCGCCGAACTAAGAAACAAAAGACAATTGAGAAATGTGACGGAAGGTTACAGTGATTATTATTAAGAATTTAATTTTTAGTTACATTTTAATTTGTAAGCATTTAGATTAGACTAAAGCATATTTAGATTACGTTGTTTACTGACAAAAAATTCTTAGCTTTAATATTTTTAATTTGTTTGTTTAATATAGCTTGGCTGTTGTATTTTTTATTGGAATTGTGTAATTTCTATAAAGATTGTATTTTTTTTTACTTTTAATAGTAATGAAGGTTTGATATGTACCTTATTAATTATAGTACTAATATTATGTAATTTTATAGTATTTAATGCTAGTTAACACAAAATACTGCCGATAGTCTACTTTAAGCCGACCATATACCTACGTCACATCCGCCGGATCCGTCAATCCAATGTATGGTAATCAATGTTTGTCCGAATGTAATGGTCGGCTAATCGTTATTAAGCATGAGTTAAAAAAATCATTACGAATGTAAACACTTGCATTGTGATTTTTGGGTTCCCTTTAGTAACTTGAACATTGTTGGGGGGGGGGGGGGGGGGGAACAAGATAAATGATGTATTATCATTACGACCTGGGAGGCGAATTTAATTATCATTAAATTAAACAAAGGTTGAAAATAATCGTACATGAAAATTTTTCATCATTATTTTGGCATGAAATTAATGGTAATATTTAATACCCTACATTTTTTATGTCGAAGCTCATATTTCAAGAATTACTTATTTTACTGTTTCTAACATACTTTCTAGTGACGAGCGATGAGAGTCAAAATTATTGTCTATTTTAATTTTTGTATACTCCAATCAAGCGCTCGTCGACGCTTGCCACTGCACGATGAGTACCTATTATAATTATAATAAAATTACGGATAATACTCACGCATTTTTAGTCACTATGCGCGACATGTTTCGGACACACGCCGAATACCGTGCGCGGGGACGCAAACGGGCATACTTAAGCATGTCGCCTCGCCGCAGCGAAACAGTGATAATAAATTAGTAATTTTAGTCGTTTTTTTAATATAAGCATTGTAGAACTCCCAACTTAAGCCCACTGCTGTCTTGCTACTAGCAAGATATGCCTGTGAGTACATCAGTGGCCCTTCTGCCGACGAAACACACAGACTTTCTTTATTAAGAAACGGACGTGTAGATGCAGATTCCGTGTGATTAAGGGCCGGTTACCATTGGTCGGATGTCGGGTCCGGATTTTGAATCGGACGTTTAATTTGTAGCGAAATCGCTGTCGGGCAAGTGTGAACCGCTTCATGTAAAATGTTCTGCAACTGGAACGTCCGACAAAATCCGAACGGATCGGATGTCCGAATCCGACATCCATTCAGTGGGAACCGTCTCTCGACAAGTGGAAATCGGCTCTAAGTTCTATTGCAATCCTTTTCACATACCATGAGGTCCATGAGATAGGGACACTTCGAAAAAAAATCCTTTGGCAAGCTAGCGAATAAGCATATGATGGGTCGCAACAAGAATCTCGTTTTGATAAAGTGACACACCACAGAGTGCCACATAAGCGGTTATAATAGAATATTCTTAGAGAGTCACAAACGCCCGGATATTATAGGTACCTAAGAGCAGTAGGAGCTGAGCGTGTGGAATGTTTAAAAATAATCTTGACACACTTCTCTTTTCTTCATAGTCTTATACTCTTTGACAGAGAGTCGTGGTCAGAGAGGTCGTTGAACAGCCCTTTTTACTGTCTCCCGCCATTTCTGTGCCAACATAATTTTGACTACCTTTCCCGTTTAACTACATCTGCTGCTGACTGTACGACGAGTCACTGGATAAAGTAAAGCTAGGTATACGTTATACACGCCAACTTTACCACGAGCGGTATCTTTGCCCAAATAAACATGCCCAAACAATTATGGCAAAGTTGACGTACAATTACGCATATAGGTAAATTTCATTTCGATAGGACAGTAACTATCTGTACTTACCACAATTACATTTATAGCAACCATTTAATTTGAAACCTAATTATTAATGCATAATATTACCGTTCCATTGGCGCTCAAAATGCAAATGTCGGCGAATCCCATAGTCGATTTGTTTGATTACACATCAACTAGGTTATGCAGACTAAATGTATTTTATATCTATAAGTTAGCTAATTAACAAACAAATGTATTTTATATAAATATTGTGTATTTTGTATGACATTGTGTGATTAATAATTGTTTTATTAAAGAGGAATGACTTAATTATTGTTGTTTTATTCGTATTGCGATAAAAAATATTTTTCACACCACCTGTTCTTAAAGGGTTTTTTCTGTCAAGCTAAGAGGGATCAAAATTGCACTTTTCTTCCCTGGTGGGAGGGATCAAAGTGGCACTTTTCTGTTCAAGGACTACACATTTTCACGTTTTTTCACGTTACTACACATTTTTACGTTTACGTTTCATTTCACGTGCCATCTGTAATGCACATACATACATTATTCATACAGCATGGAAAGCCTAAGGGCTTAGTTGTCTACGGAAACCCTAAATAGTAAATAAGTATATCCCAGCATATTCGAAGAATATGATTTTATTTAATTGATTTTGTATCGACATACAAAAGGAAAATACTTCGACTTCGCTTATTCAGTTTTCGCACAAGAGCACACGAGTTTAGCCACGTAAGTACAACGCAAAACGTCCTTTGTGCTTACCATGTACTTTGTGCGTAATTCGATAGTGTTAGCATCTCGCTTCCACCAGTTAAGAACGAGCAAGATGCAAACACTATCGAATCACGCAGTCGCTATCGACAACGGTAAGCACACGTACATGGTAAGCACACTTGACGTTACACGGTTATCGAGATTACCATCTGTAATGCACATACATCATTCATACAGCACGGCTGTACGTATGCGCTAGGGAATCGCTGATCAAGCTTCGTTGCCGATGAGTAGCTGGAGTTAATGTTTATGCAGATACGCTCGCTGTTAAAATCGCCGTCAATGGAACGTACTAACAATGTAAACAAAACGCGTCACATGTTTTGTCACTGTTTCTCCTTGTATTTTCACACTATTCTCTTCATTATTTCATTTCATGGTATACCGTTATAACTTATAGGTAGTCCCTTCTTTCCTGATACCAACACATAATACTCAACTGTCGACGCTCATTAAAATATAAATGTAATTATCTACGTAGATTGTAAACGGGAAAATAATATCGTTTCATTTTGAACGTTTTATTGGGAACGAAATTCTTTTTATTTTCCGCTAGGACAGCACAGAATCGTGATTCGTGGAATGAATTTCATTAAGTGGTGTTTTATAAAGATCTCAGATAATAACTAAGTACGTAGAAGAGAAAAAGGTGAGAAGAGGAGGAGAGTCTCAAGAGACGTCTATAAAACTGCAAAAAAAAACCCGTTTAACACATATGGTCACTACCGATCATGAATGAAAAAAGATGAGAGAATTTAAGAGTGAAAAAACTAAAATCATCATTATGCAATTGCGATCGGGTAACCCAGTGGTTAGGGCTTCTACCGCGAAAGCAGGAGGTCGCTGGTTCGATTCTAGCCCTGCTCACCGGGGGCTTTGGTCACTTTTTCTGTAGTATATGACATCTTTCAATCTATAAAATCATCTTATTCTGTATTTATAAAGTGTTTCATGTAAGATATCTTAATCGGTTTCAAAATAGTCGCCAAATGAAATCGCTTCTTTATTGGACCGATAATGGGATTTTTCAGAGAAAGCTAATATAGATTTTTTACATTTACAGTCTAATTACCCATATACCGTCTATTATCAGTGCGTTTACTATATACAGGGTGGAAAGACACGACGATCCTTCTCGCAAAGGGGGGTTAGTTTAAGTGAAGGAGAATCGATTAGTAATGTTTATATTTTTGTTACGAACAATCAGTAAAAATATTAAAATTAATTAATGTTCTTCTTAGTGACAACCCTGCTATTACTATGTACTATACCTACATGTAACTGTAATGTGACACTTTATGTTTACAAAAATTTGCTCGACATACCGCAGCACTCGCTCTTCAAACCTTGGTGCAATGTGAACTACACCTCCTCCCCGTTGGTCGTTTTGGCCCGTTTGTGGTACTATGGGCTGATTATTTGCCACGCGATCAAAGGCCCGTAAAATTGACATACGGCTAGTTGGGTGTGGTGGAGGATATCTTTGTCGATAGCGTCGTAACGTCTCGGCGGCATTATAATTACACTCCCCGTATAACATAAGCAAATTTAGGTAATCGCGGGCTCCCAAGGGCATTTTGAAAATAGGTTTTATCACGTAATTTGCAATTTATTTGCGTCACTGTTTTATCACGGGTAAGACTGAGTAAAAATTAATATTTTTCCCAAACAAAATAATACAATTGTGCAAACTACCCACTTACAAAAATCTAACTTAACCATAGAGAAATTGAGACTAAGGGCAGTTACAATAAATAGGTTCATAAAGCCCATAATACACCGCCAGAAGAGCATACTAGGCGGGGTGCGTGGAAGCTAGAAAATGCTGTTGGTTAACCGATTTGTATGGAAATAAATGCAAAAGTAACATGTTTATTTGAATTATAAAAATAAAGGCTTCAGAAGATATTATTTTCAATTCTACGATTCTGCATGTATAACTGCCCTTAGTCTTAATTTATCTATGGTTAGTTAGATTATTGTAAGTGGGTAGTTCACACAATTGTAATATTGACTGGGAAATATTATGGGGTAGAAATGTTGTTTTGGTAAATGTCACTGACCTTTGTGTTATTGTTAAATGTTATTGAACCTAATGAGGGTTGTCACTTGCAGTATTTTGCATCAAAAGTTAACTGCCTATAACTTAAAAACGCTTACGAATATGAGCCTAGTTTCTTTAGAGGAAATACAGTACTAAATCTAAACAATCCCCCTTTTGCGGAAAGGATCGTCGAGCCGTTCCACCCGGTATTATATAATATAATACAATTTTTGGGGTATTATGGCTCCATCGATATTGTCGATGATTCCGCCAACGTCCAGGTTCAGGAAGGCACGTGCTTAATGAAGACAGCTGGCCGGTGAGTGTCCACTACGCGGTATCTTCCGATGAGGATCGAATGTAGCGTTATCTACAACAAACAGGACAAAACAAACAAATATTGTTAAGACTAACTACTACAAGTACAGGTTATTGTTTTTAATATGTTTAGCTAAAACGCTTACAAAAGGAGAGGTAACTAGTGTGAGAAGGAAATTTATGTTAACTGGACGGGGGATTTTAGGGGGAAGGATATCATATAAAGGAACGACAAGACGATCACATTCCAGAAAAACGTGTTCGAGAGTTCCCTCCGCCAGACCACACTCGCACAGGGAGTGGTCTCGAACGCGCATCTTTTTTAAGCGAACCGGGGTACAAACATGGCCCATTCGAAGGCGAATAATAGTTGAAGTGACGTTCTTCGGCATTAGTTTCCGCTTACAAGAGAACCACGGTTTATGGGGGATAGTTGGTTGGATTCTGCGAAAATGCATAGCGATCCCTAATTGAGTATTTTGCCATCTGGTGTTCCAGGTATCTCGCAAGTGGGTCAGAGCCTGGGCCTTAATGTCGCGAGGGAAGCATCGATCATACGTGTTGCTGCCAGTCGTTATCGCTTCTTTAGCACATTGGTCGGCTATTTCATTGCCTGTTATTCCAGTATGACTCGGAATCCACGCCAATATTACTTGTATATTCTCTACATGACATTTGTAAAGCATATCCTTAATTTTTAATGTAATGTTGAAGTTTTCTTTAGCATGAAAAGGTCTTTTAACTATATCTTGCAGACAGCTCAAAGAATCAGTGAAAATAATGGATTTATTAAGGTGGTGAGAGTAAATGTAAGACACGGCCTCCAATAGTGCGACTGCTTCACCAGAAAAAACCGAGTTCCCAGGTGCAAGTTTAAAGCTTAAAATAATTTTATATTTGGGGATCCACACTGCTGACCCCACTGGACCGTCGTTATTCAGTTTCGACGCATCAGTAAAAATTGCTAAAAAGTCAGGGTATCGATTCGATAACATAGTGTTAAAAATACTGTTTGCTCCTACTTGATTTTTATGTATGTCTAAACTAAAAATTACATTTGGCTGGTAAATGAGGCTATCATAACTTGTTTCAAAAAGAGGGTTTTTGTAATTTTGAAAAATTCGGGCCGGTAGGTCCAGATACTTCTTATAACTGTTGACCAGTAAAGGGGGGTTTTTGTGTGACCAATACCGAGAGGTTTCTATAAGTTCTTGTAAGGATTCTAAAATCGGGAGCAGTGGATGTGATACTGTTTGTAGCGTCTTAAAAAGAAATCTATCAGCCAAGAACTGCCTTCTCAGGGAGTAAGGGGGGTCCATACATTCAACCTGAAGAGCAATTGTCGGAGAAGACCTCATAGCCCCTGTAATTATTCTGAGACATCTGGCTTGTATACGGTCCAGTCTACTTAAAGCGTTCTTGTTGCAGGGTTCCAGAATAATGCAGCCGTAGTCAAAGTGGCTCCTAATGGTAGCATTATACAAAAGCTTCTGACAGTAGGGATGTGCACCCCACCGTACACCAGACAAACGACGCATGATATTAATATTTTTTTCAACCTTTTGACACAAGTAGCGAAGATGGCTTACGCCCAGGAGTTTGGAATCAAGAATAATGCCCAGAAATTTAGCCTCATCTGTAATTCTCACAGTTTCCTCCTCGATAAAAATATTTACTACAGGTACATAGCGTTTTCTGGTAAATACAACCACACTGCTTTTTTCCACTGACAATGAAAGTCCATGATCAGATAGCCAAACGTTCAAATAGTAGAGGGCAGAATTTAGTGATTGTTCGGATACAGAGAGTACTTTAGAAGAAGCATAAAGGACAATGTCATCAGCATATTGGAGAATTTTGCAAAAGCAGTTAACGGAGGTATCGAGATCTGAGGTATACAGACTATAAAGAAGGGGACTCAGAACTGAACCCTGCGGGAGACCCTTCCACACAAGATTTGCTGCTGACAGTTTTCCATTTACTCGAACAAGGATGGAGCGCCCCATATACATATTGCATATGATGTTGATGATCCTCTCAGGGATACTCAGATTAAGCATTTTCTGCCTGAGTATAGGGAGATCCACATTGTCATATGCAGCCGTGATGTCCAAAAAGACACCAATGACGTGCTCGTTTTGAGTGAACGCCAGGCGAATGTCTGAGGTGAGAACGCTGAGACTGTCCATGGTACCCATACCCTTTCTAAATCCAAACTGGGATTTCGATATGACACTTTTACTTTCCATGATCCATTCTAACCTGTTTTTAATAAGGTGTTCCATAATTTTTGCCATAACTGATGATAAGGCAATGGGCCTGTATGAATTTGAGTTAGCTGGGTCTTTCCCAGGCTTAAGAATTGGTATTATTATTTGAGTTTTCCAGCTATCAGGGATTAAGCCTGTTAAAAAAATATTATTCAGTATTTGTAGAAATTTTGTTTTTGCATAGTATGAGCTTTGGACCAGAAAAGAGTATGGGATACCATCACAACCTGGAGTTGAGTCCCTGAGATGATCAATTGCGCAGCAAAATTCATCAAAAGAGAAAGGCTCATTCATTCTTTCAGGTGCAGCCTGGAGTGAACAGAACCCGCCCATACCTTCCTGAGCCGGGACAAAAGGTGGAGCCAACCTAGACATAAAGTCTTCAAGCCACATAGATTCATTAGAACTTACATTGTTGTCGTTTAAAGAGCAACGAAAAGATTTAATTTTTTTCCATATCAATGCAGAGGGAGTTCTTGGAGAGAGTGACTCACAAAAGCTACGCCAGCCCTGGAATTTCTTTTTGCTAAGGAGTCTTCTAGTTTTGGCAGAGATACGCTTGAAAGTGAGATAATTTTCTAGGGAGAGGTCTTGAGCAAAAATACATTCCGCCTGTTTCCGCTCTTTAACCGCATCAGAACACTCTGAATCCCACCATGCTGGAGAAGGTAGTTTGTCACGTGCGGAATTTTTCAAAGGGATAGAGTTATTAGCTGCTGAGAGAACTGCATCAACAAATATGTCGTACATTTGTAAGATATTTGTTGGGATTGTGCTTGGAGAATTTTCTAAGAAGAGATCCAGCTCAGATCTGTATTTAGGCCAATCAGCTCGACAAATATTGTATTTAAGAAGTGGAGTCTGCGGTGGTGTTGGAGTAATGGGGGAATCCTGCATAGTTGTTAAGATAGGGAGGTGGTCGCTACCAAAAGAATTTGAACAAACTGACCAGATCAAGGACTGTACTAAACTCGGAGATGCCATTGTAAGATCAGGGACACTTGCATTTTGAATGGGAGAAACTCTACGCGTTGGGGGCTCGAATAAGGGGTACCATCATTAAGGATGCATAAGTTAACATTGTCCATAAATAATATAATACACTTTTTTAACTATCGCGGTTACCTTTTTTAAACGAACAAGAACGAGGGTAGATCGTTATAGCTATCCTTAAGTGACAACCTACCTGCAGACTTCAGTTTTCTTGTGAACATGGCGGTTGCAACATCGCCGAAATATCGAAATATCGGTATATAATGAACCGTAATTAATTACTTACAGGGTTGATATTGTTTAAAATATGCGTGCAATAAACGTAAGATACGATATCTCATCTTAGAATTCTGTAATAGTACATTGTGCATCTAGGGCGGTAAGAAGGGTATTACTTACGAGGGTCTATTGAAGCCCGAGGCCGAAGGCGGAGGGCTTTAAATGACCCGAGTTAGGAATCCCCTTACTGCCCGTGGTACACATAATGTTTTTCATCACATTTGCGAGGAAATAAATAAACTTTCTAGACAGGTAAAGAAACAATAATGATTAGCGGTAGTGTAGTTGCACAGTCCACAGTACTCCGGAGTGACTAGGTGCTGCGAGCGCGTGGGGGGCAGGTGCTCGGGGAGCTCCGGGCGGGCGGTAAAGTAAGTATGAGAATCCTTTAAAACCATGGGAGTAATACACCTCTTTAAGTCTAAGTATGCTTGCATATAATATCACCATTTACGAGCAGGTGTGATGAAAAATATAGTTATGAATGTTACATGGCGGTAGGTACTAATGGCTCAAAAACAGTCATAGACTTTTCTACGATACTGCCCTTCCCTAAGGCTTAGTTAGTAGGTACCTTACCTACCTACCTTGCCTGCTAAGCCGATGGTCCTGGGTTCGAATCCCGGTAAGTGCATTTATTTGTGTGATGAACACAGATATTTGTTCCTGAGTCATGGATGTTTTCTATGTATTTATGTATTTGTATATTACATATATCTTTGTCTGAGTACCCGTAACACGAGCCTTCTTGAGCTTACTGCGAGACTTAGTCAATTTGTGTAAGACTGTCCTGTAATATTTACGTGTTTATCTAGTATTCGTACCATTGATGGGCATTCAAATAAAATACAACCATGAAAATAACCCTGGGTTGTAATACTAATAAATATAAATATAACAGTGTTGCACCGAGCTAAGACCACTAAATTCCTCTCTTGGCAGAGCAGACGTGTCGGTATTTAGCAATGGCGGCACGTCAACATTTTAATTGCAACCAAGTAAAGAGACTATAAATGATAAATAGGTATCTTTTTTTTCAATTTGGGCACATTACAATGCACTTATGATCGTCAAAAAAAGCTACTTTTACCTGTTCTAACCGTACAACACAGCCCGAGAAGGTTCTCGGCAAGATACTAGGCGGTACATTTTTTTTCTAAACAACTTACAAAAGTCGTTAATAAGATATTATATTTTACAATATGAGGTTCTTTAACTTAACTCTGCAGCTGACCGTACATTCAAATTTTTTTTTGTTTAGTTACAGTTTCCGTTAATAATCCGTAAGAGCGTGAAAGGGCAAAAAATTTTAGAATTTTAGTCATTAATGTTTTATTTTTGTGTTTTGAGATTTCCATACTAACCGAAAAATACGAAAATATAGATATTATAGGTACTTATTAGAAATCTTACATTATTTTGTATTCCCGCAAATGATTTAGCACGATTGGTTATATTCATTAATAATACTCGTAATATGAAAAAGTTTTTCTAAATATTCTATAAACCTGCAATAACTTTAGTATGAAAATGAGCTTGTGCATCCACCTAGTATGTCAGCCAATGAAATTACCCTATAATTTAAACTTTCGTGAGTCATACTGACATTACATTGCAACGTATTTTTATCACAATAGGCGATATGATGTATGAATAGACAATATGTGACGCCGAGCCGCGAAGGTGACATCACCACCTGTCTGTCCGACGATGACTGCCCGATGCAGTCGAAACATGTCACGCCTATTGTGATAAAAATACGTGAGTGTTAACCGTTGCAATTTTACATGAAATTACCCAGTTACAAAAGCAGTTACCTAACAAGCAACCTACATCCCACTGCATTCAAACTTTAGTCGAAAACCCGGCAATTATTTTATCTAAACCATGAACAGCAGCTTTATATGAACTCGGCACGCGCGCGTAATGAAACATCCAGGTAAGTTGTCACTCATGCAACATGGAGTCTGCGTTACAAAGCCTTCAATTTGTACCGGCAGTAATTAGTGACACTAGGGAGTCCGTTTGTGTGTAATATAAGGTCGTAAGCGGTTCAGGTTAGGGCGTGTGCAGACGACGCGTGTTAGACGCTCTTACTTTGACCTAACGTATAAGTATGACTCTATCTTACGTCATAGAAACAGTCAGCGTCCTCAATATCTATACAATCTAGACCTTATTATATTGTAACAAGGTCTAATTTGTATACATATATTTGACGCTTACTGTACTTGCAACCTGAATAGGTATTAGGTAGGTACCCATGTTCCATTCCTGGGGGCTTAAAATGGTCACGTCATAATCGTCTGTTATTTTAATCACGTTCTGACAAGTAGATAATTGACAGACGTCAGGATGGACTATAAGTAGGTAGGTCTATAACAGCATGCACGACCACAAATCAATAGTTTTATTATTATTGTGATCACATACAAATCACACATGATTTAGATCACGACCATCCTACAGTTCATCATAAACTTGGCTGTGATGCATTCAGTGTAGATAGGTACTTAACCATGAGTCGATAGCGACGAAATACGAACGACGAAGGTAACTAGTGTGTGTTGTTGAGATCGAATTAAGACTTTGTTTCGACGAGGTGATTCGTAGAAACAAAGTCACTGTCCTAAGTAACTATGCGGACTCTGAGATAGAGAGTTGCCTGACCACGGAGTAAAATGGAGTTGGCATTACGGGTAAATTGTTAAAAAACCAATGTCGCCGCCAGTTTTTTTTACTTACGGGTGAAAATAAATTAGTCCCGGTCTTTCTTTTGCTTCTTATTCGACACGACATTGACGCAACACGGTATTTTCATATATTTTTTTATCGCTAAATACGTTTTCTATCAGATTTCTATAGTATTATTCTGGTCTGTGTGCCAGACTCAAATGGCAGGTGGTGGTGCAACTGCGCGCATGATCGAATATTGTTACAATACTTGAGGCCTTTAAAGTAGCTTACGCGAGCCACACAAGAAACGCGCGTTTAAAAAAACGCTCCATTACCAATCGACCTTACCATTATATTCGTCGTTTCGGAATAAGTACTACGTCGTTTATATAATTGCCGGGTATTACATTTTCTTCCGGCCGATTCCGCGGAGACATTAAACATTCAGTGGAGTCTTGACAAAGTATGCAGCTAGAGCCACAATGTAGAATAGAATAGACTCAGTTTGCTCTACCGGCTCTACGTACAATTTATTTTACCTACATTGTATACTGTCAGCTTTAAAAGAAGAATGCTGTTTCTTTTTAAAGGTACGAGGGGCATTTTGTGACATTCGAGCGCTCGACTCTGTCAATAAAGAAAAACTAAGATGATTATTTAGTAAAAAAACCAATAGCGGTTTTTACTGACTTTCGCATTAATTACCTACGTAATGCCTGTTCCGTGGAGGAGAAATAAATAAATTGTTATTAATAGTAACGTAAAATAAAGGAAAGAAACACAAACACAAAAATGATATCTATTTTAGAATTGTAAAGTATAGAAAATAATACCGTGGCTGTATAAATTTCTTACAATACGAATGTTTTGCTAACAATAACTTTATGAGATCTAAGAACCACCTTTTGACTTTGATCTATTGAAGTTTGTACAGATGTATACTAAGATGCATCGCTTGTCAAATCTAGTGATATGGAAAGTGATTTTTTTCGATTTTCATTTTTTTTCAACCGACTTCAATATTTCTAAAGGGGAGGTTCTCAATTCATTTGAAACACTATAGCTAAGATATCTTCAGGGATCGTTGGTGTGGTAGACACGGCAGTAACTTTAGGTGTTCATGGTGTCCAAAGGTTTTATATTTTGGCGAGTATCCTAGATTCCTTTAAAACACAATTATAATAATCACTTTATGCATCAACCTGTATTTAATGGTTATGTAATGCACACATAGACATTATCATTCACTCTTTCAATTCATTCGTGCCAGCTTTCGTGAATCGACCTTGTAATTGTATCAACTTCGCGCAAATAACTTAACGTAATAACGTAATCGACTAAACGAAACTATAATAGGGGATATAATAAATGAACGATTAAAACAATGAGTGCCAGTGAGTGCTACGCGCTACGCTCGTAGCGCGTAGCACTCACTCCGTTGTTTTCCCGCTTTGTAGCGGAAAGCGACCACCCACCGAGAACTCCCCTAGGGGGCTCCTGGCATTCAATGTGTTAAGGCCGTTCCTGGTCCAAAGGACCTTCGATCTGTATATCAATTTTCGAGTATATTTTTGGCTTATTACATTAACCCCAACGGCCTTAAGAAAATTAGCTTATCATATTTATTTCAATATTAACGTCTTCGAGATGTAAGGCATCAAACTTTAGCAATTATAGCCCAAAATAACAGTCTTCTGTACATAACTTTTGTACCAATAAATTTAAATTTCAAGTCTCTATTAGGTTATTAGAGACTTCAAATAGAAGATAAAATATGTATATAGATTTCACGTAATAACAGCATAAATATCGAAAAATGTGCTTTTTTAGACAATCAACATTAAAAAATTTGAAAAAAATAATTTAAAGTTAGCATACTTTTTTTCAAAATCCGGCCCTTGCGACTTAGGATAAAAGATTGATGAACCGATGACAGATTGTTTTGTAATTATATTTATTGTATTCGTGGCGGAATATCGAGTCAAAATGACCAATTTTAAGTTAGATTTTTTTTATATTATACTGCATATAGTCTAGTTTAGATTAAACTATTTCAAACCCTCTTTAAACCATCCAATATGTTAATTAGAAAACTCCCGTGAGTATCAGACATATTAAAATTCTAGCCGCGGCGACACGCATGACTCATGAATAAGGGACACGGACTGTTCCGAAACATGTCGAGCTATTTTCGACTTTATTGACGTGAGTAACCCGCTATGAGAATTTTAATACATCCAATATGTTTATAAAAACGATTATGTGAAAAATGGGCCAATTTCCCCAGAATATGAACAAAGTGCCCTTACTCTGAAAATTTCACCCAATAGATGAACCCAGTACCCTAGTTATGAACGGCTGGTTTAGGGACAATGTGCACCATCGTGTGTGGCCGGCTTATTGGGGGTTGTATATCTTTTGGTTGCTCTACCTTAATGCAAAAATATTCAGCAAACTTGTCATAAACCTGTAAAAACTTTTGTATGAAAACTGACTCGTGCGTCTTAAGTATTTCATTGAGTTTAGGGTACTTACATGACGGTAAGTATGCTGACAGGCGCGAAAGCGAGTAGGTACTTGACATCTTCCCGTACTGTTTTTGCAATAAGGATCAAATAGCTCAACATTTCAGAGAAAAGGTTAATTAAAATCAGTGTCGGCAATCTCATTGGCTAAGATAGATAGAGTTTAACAAAAAAAGGTGTCAACAAAAACCGGGTCCACCGCAAATGAATTGATTTCAGTAATCAATTTTTTACTTAACTTCACGAGTCCAGGGCCTTGTATTCGCAACGCTTACTGGGCCAAGGCGAACATAAGGAGGGGTATCGATCCTGCTTTTTCGCCGAATATCACATGCCAATTTCAATTTCAATTTATTCCATATAAAACAATATACATTATGTTTGAATTTTTAACCTACTTAAATCTATAAGTTAGCCTATTTAATTTATACATTAAATAAATTTTCACTTCATACATTGAAAACATTGACAAAAAAAACTAAATACATAATTACGAGTATGACTAATATCTTTCATCGTCAAAAATTAAGCATTATATCATAATACTCGTACAATATTAAATCATATATATAAGCAGAACGTTAATAAACCTTTCCCCTATGATTCACTTGGCATATCAACACTTACCAAATTTTGATTTGCCAACTTTCATTGCCAGCTAGGTTCGGTTAAGTTGGAGTTGGAATATGATAATATGGCAAAGATATATCTGTGAAACCTTACTGTTGGCAACAGATCTTTCGGCCAAATGAAAATATGGGAAAAGTTCTCTGCGAAGGATAATTTGCCAAACAATTTTCCAAAAAACAATCATTAATAAAAATAAACCATTTGGGGACAAATCAATTCAATTTCAATAAGATAAAAATGATTAAGATAAAAAATATTTACTAAAATAAACATGATAAATATCTATGTATTTTTTCAGTTAAGGCACATTACAATGCACTACCGGTTTTAATCCTACACCACACCTGAGAAGATTATTACCGGCTTGAAACTCGGCGGGACTTTTGAGGCTTGGAAAGTGGTGGTGAGGAACTCCTACGCTCCTGATAGTCACGACCCTTGAGGATCCGATGGGATCCGGAAATCAAACAGTTTTCTTGAGCAAACTATTTTACTTCCCACGAACTATGTATGGCCTATATTTTCTTGGAAAATCATGCTTTTCACTTTGGGTCCTGGAGGAGGATTTAAACTTTTTATTACTAGGTACTTACTGCAATATTTGAAGGGAGATACCTATACTGTAGTAGGTATCAGCGGCGGAGTCAAAATGTTCTTTGGGCAAGCCGGGGCTATTTAATTGATTTATGGAACTAAATAGGTACAAAACCGGCACATCCACGCCATCCAGATTGACAGGACGGCGGGTGTACCCACAACTATACTACTATAAAAAACTTAAAATTAAATTATTCTTATCAAACCTTGAACTACGAAAAAAACTACCATCCAAGAAGGAAAAAGAGAAAACTCTTGCTCAACACCTTTTTTCCTAGCTCTAACAAATGTGACGCTTATATCGACTCCATAAGCAATGACAACAACTCTGACCCCGGATCCACTGTTGGATCTGATTGAACCGGTCAATCATTCGTTCACCGTTCACCTAACTGGAAAATTAGTTAGCTTCAATTAGATTGAGTAAGGTGATAAACTATTTCGTCGAGTTTCGGCTCAAGTTTTTATCGGATCTCAATCCGGGATTTTTCGGTCACGTGGTTTTGGGGAGGGGATCTCATCAAGCTGTGTCGATAGCAGAACCAGTCATTTATCAGAGCAAGCTGTCACAAAAACAAAAAAAAAACCGACCAAGAGCATGTCGGGCCACGCTCGACGCTAAGTGTAGCGTCCCGTGGTTAACCGTCCGTCATAATTAGCGAACATAGAAGGGGTTTTAGTAGGTACCAAGTAAACTAGCAAAAAGGCTTATCTTTGCAGCTCTACGACACATATATACCCTTTAAATAAAAAAATGAATTGAATTGAATTTTTACTTCAGTGCAGGTCTATTATAAAACGACTCCGCTTAATATATATACACCAGACGTGACGTTTCCATATTTTCTATATCAATGTATAAGAATACAGATAGGTATAAATATTACTCAACAACTAACAAAATAAATTGGATAAGTAATATTACTCTATGAACGGTAGACAATTTAAACAAAATACCTAGCCTTAAGTCTACAAGAAATTCATCACACTGTCACGAATTAAGTTTTCGGAACGCGGGAAGAATACTTGCGGTGTGTTGGGTGTGTAACCGACCGCGACCCCTGGCGGCAGTTAACACCCAACTTTCCACAGAGTTGTAGGTACTCACTTTACGACTTTTTACTTCGCGACTTCGATGGTTGTTCAGAGCTTAGTTATCACATATAAGGGCCTTAAATCTATTAAAATACTTCGCAGAAAACGCGTCACTCAATTGCGTTTTTTACAAGCTTTTATTTTAAGCTCGGTTCAACCTCTTAAACCTGTTTGAAATCGGTATAACATTAAACCCCGTATCCTCCTTAGGAGTTGAAAAAAAGCTTCTCATTCGAGATTTACAACATTCGAAAATGAGCTTGTGTGTGTGTGTGTAACCGTCCACGACCCCTGGCGGCATTTAACACCTTAACTTTATACAAAGTTGTTCAACGACTTTTTACTTCGTGACTTCGATGGTTGTTCCAAGCTCGGTTACCTCACATAACACGCTTTTAATGTGCTATATTGTAAAGCTAATGCTATGTACTGTAGGTATCGTAAGCTTTAGGTATGTTGTGTTGTTTATGTACGTTGTAATTTAGCTCGCACACTCAATTGCATATCACATTTGTTAGCTCACAACCTCTGGATTGAAAGTCAGACGTCGTACCGCTGCTACAAGTGGATACAAGATACTAACAAAGAAAATCTCAATACTCCAACACAACTGGCACGGAAGCCGAAAAGTTACGCATTACCAAATACCCAACAATCTGAAGAATTCAAAGTATTTCCGAGTCAAACAAGAACAAAGGTGCGCTGGAAAAAACAATAAAAACAATAAAGCGATAGACAAATCGTGTACGATTTTTCGCTTGAATGTGCTTAGCGCAATATGTGATTGGTAAAGACAGTGGGCGACTTTGTAAGATTGATTATTTTGTATCATTTATTAAATCACACAAAGTTGGTCACAATTACAATAATAAGCCTAAAAATAAAATTAAAACTAAAACACATAAACAAAACAGCAATACAAAAAAGAAAAAAAAAGTCATGTGTTAACATCCACAACGCAGGCTTCGTCAGGTGGCCACAAATGAAAATCCGCAACAGGCTTCGTCTCACACAAATCAATGATGACATCCGCTTTAGGCCTCGTCATCCTTATTCACTAATAATAAAACTAACTGAAGGAACCGTCCCGAATCGTACCCGGCCCAAACGTCCCCATAACGCTAGCAGCGTTACCACGTTGAATGGCCAGAGAGATATGTTGCACTAGATACGATCCGGAACGAGGGTCACAACCCCTGTCTCTCAGCCGCCGACCCAGATCACTCACGAATTCTTTGGCCTCCGTGGCCCAAGGTCCCGCCGTCTCGACTGCAACTGGCACAAAGTCATACATCTGTTCCAGAGCAGAGTATTTGGTATGCTTCATTTTGGCCGCGTGCTCTGCGGCCGATCCAGCTGACCTGACGGTGTGACTTAAGTGGGACGGTGCAAAGGTACTGACGCACGTTGAATCCCACAAAAGACACCGACCTCTGTGCCACGGAACCAACGTAAGCCCATCAGGCCTCTTGCCGTCTGTTCGGCATAAGCCGGGAGGTGCCATAACACACGGCACGTTGGCCGACACTAATTATTATTATTACTTATTACTTATTTTGTATTGTATGTCTAATTCGGGACCTCGGGTGCGTCGCGGTAGTTCTGTTGGCAGAGCGATGGGCGTAAGCGTAAACCCTTCCCTTTCTCTTGGATCAAGAAGAATGGAAAAAGTCCTGGCTCTCGAGGAGGTTCCCGTTGTAGCCCGTTCGAGTCCCGCCGGAGGTCATAAATTTATCCACATTTCTGTTCTTTCTAAGAAATTTGGTAATGTTAGCTCACGTTTCTGCTTAACAAATATTAGTTTAACATGGTCCCAGCTCAGTATATTGCCAGCTTATAATCCGACGCTGGTCTTCCTTTGGGCATATCATAGTTTAGTTTTGTAGAGCATTTAAATAACACAATATATTGTAACCTACGATTGTAATAAATAAAATTTGTTATATGAAGGTAAAAAAATACTCATTTATTTTAACTATTTCAGATGTAACTAACAAAATATATAACTACAGGAAGTTACAAGCTACTACCTTAGATCTAAAATAGGCCCATGAGGATACCTAATAGGATGCTGGCGGCATTTCTTATTTCCTTCAAATAAAATAAAGAATGAATTTAAAATATAGAAGGCGCGCCTGCTGTTCCTGGGTGTTCGTCCAAAGCCAAGCTCAGCGAGGCGCACTCGCTATTTACATGCCTGCATAAATACCTGTTTGTACTTCTTGTCGTCGATGTTTGAATTACTTTTACGACGCTACGGGAAACGAAGCGAAACAGCAAACAGTTACGATGAGGTTAAGAGGAAATACGAGCAGACGCTCGCTCCTTGCACAAGTTGATTTTTGAGCTGCCATAGTTCCCTGTTTCCTCCTTAAAGTAAACCTAGGTATATAAATAGTTTTAGGACGATGAAGACTCTTACTATGTCTCTGTGTTTTCCTTTTCTTTGCTGTTTTGGTTACTGAAGGCCTACCACGAACCACGAACGAAGTTTCACCTCTCTGTCGCACTTGAGTGAGAAATCACAAGTGCGAAAGGGAGGCATACTTTCGTTCGCGGTTCGTGGTAGGCGCTCTGAATTAGAAACGCTTATTGTTGCGAATTTCTTTTTCGCCCTTGTATCGTAATGCTTCTAAGGTTAATACCCTAAGTAAGTGTGTACTGTGTAGTCTGACAATACCTAATTCATGTTTTTTAAACAGTAAAAAAAAATATTTTATTTTAAAAGTGCAAAAAATACATTCATCATATTTCTACGACCGTAGATGAAACCCTGTGGTGTTGGCGCAGAATGCTCCGGATCTCATGGACTGAACGCCGCACAAACGCGTCTATCCTTGATGAGCTCTGTATTAAGACGAGACTCTCTACTATTTGCACCCAACGCGTGCTTAGCTTCTTCGGCCACCTGAGCAGAGCTGGTCCAGAGAGTATGGAAAAGCTTATACTCACAGGAGGAATGGCAAGGAGGAGAAGGAGTGGCCGTATGGCTACGCGTTGGGTCGAAAGAATAACATCGGCGACCAAAGCAACGCTACAGGCCAGCATGCACCAAGCCCAAAACCGTTCGGCTTGGAGAGCGTTCGTGAAAAGTGCTCCAGCTCGTCACGTCCCTCAGACATGAGGATACGACAAAGAAGAAGAAGATGAAACCCATTTTGAAATTTAACGAAATCGGCTGGATAGAAAATAATTATTGATCTTCAATTCATCAATTAACTGTTGTATGTCTTTCTTTTTTTGAATTAGACGCCTGCAATTTAAATCACAATTTTATTATATTTAAACCGCCAATGAGTTTACAAATAATCCAAGATATTTTATTAATTTATTAATAACTTATTCAAGTATTAACTTTTCGTGTTTTTTTTCTTAGATAAAACCAGGCCGGAAGGTACGATCTCGTTTACTCCGATATAAATAGACTTGGTCGTTGTGAGCCCCTTAATGTCGTGGTACTGAAGTTGAGCTTGCGACCTCCGGCTTGGAAACCATATGCTACCAGAATTACTCAGCTAACAGAATTTTTATTCCTGAAAATGTTTCTACATATAAAACGCATTTTCAATTTCAGACCCCTAATCAAAGGGCGCAAGATCGCTCGGTAACGAACGAAAGATGTCCGATTCATTACCCGAGCTATTTCTTTAACCTTTCGGTGGCACTGTTTGTTTGATTATTGTTTAATTGTCGTTTAACAGTGTGTTCGTTTGATAGTTGTCACGGGAGTCTTTAATAACAAACATGCCCTGGCCATAGTGGTCACAGAACCAACTACGCTCCATGCATCAAGTTGCCATCATCAAAACCAATGTGGAGAAAAGATGATAATCGTCAACCATATGAATTAAGTAATTTTTAGTAAGTCTTTGATACCAAAGTATCACACTGGTATGACTGACGCGGAAAGTAGAAAATAAATGTCTCTACAATAAATAATTATTTTTTTAGGAAAATCTATTGATCGATCGACTGGCTCCGTTCCGGAAAAAGTTGCAGAAATTGTAAACTTGAAGGGGTACAATTTCTAGACCTTCTGGTTTGGCGTAGTTTTGTGTCATATAGCTGAGAAATACAAGTTTGCGATTGGTAAATATCAAATAATATATATTTCGTAAATAAGTTCCGAAGAACTCATTGGATTAGAACGCCTCCTTCTCCGGACTGAAAGCCGCACGTCTTGCCATTAGGTCACCAGGAGCCGAAGCCATGATGACAATGGTTTGCATATAATACAACAAAACCAGGTATGGCCATCACGAGGTCTTCGGAGACACCACTTTCGGTTGATATAAAGCTACACAAAACAGAGTCACTCTGTTTTGTGGGCAGCTACGTCGTCGTTAGTGGGAAACACAATGGGAGGGTCTCAGACATCTTGTTTTCTTTCCACCACGCGTCTGCAGAAAACGCTAAGCGAAACTTAATATAAATAATATATGGAAATTATTCCGTGACATTATGGTACGTAGACAAGATGCCAATCGTTCATGCTCCGTAGCGTAAGCGTAAGAAGAGCGAAGTCTCTCTATCACTCTTCCTTACGCCACAAAGACAGTTGCATTTCGTTTGCTACTGAGCGTGAGATTTGGCATCTTGTCTACGCACCCTGTTATTATTTTTTCTTGAAACGGTTGTATTCTCGCCTACGCCCCCATGGCTTCACCCTTTGACCGCCAAGAACGCCTAAAGGCGTCGTGTGCTGTCGTACCCACGACGCCAGCAACGCCTAAAGTTGTCTCAGTTAAGGTGTACTTCGACCATGAATAAAATCTATTTAGAATCGTTTTGCACAGCACTACGAGATTCGTCATTTTTGGTTATCGTAACGTGCTTGGCATCTGACTGATCACTTCATTCAAATATGAAAGCGGTCAAAGGGTTAAAGGTAAGTTAAAGTGAATATAACCTGTCCCCGTGCCACCGAGCCCGCATTCAGCACGCGGGGCACGTGGCGGCCGCTCTGTTGATTTAAACGTGTGCCTGATTAGCGATTACCCGGCCCCTGTACCGGCTTCTACTGACTTTTATTCTAGGTTAAACTCACAGGGTGCTGGGGAAATTGCACGGTTTTTAAGGCGTGTCTCTTAATTATGTGGGAGATTGAAATGTCTGTTATTTCTCATGAAATTGTTGATAAAACCGTCTCTCAATTTGAAATTTTTGTTTACATCTCAAGAAGTGTCAAACTTTACAGTGTGAATTTATTATTAACTATAGAGACGATAGATTATTATCTCTAGCCATATTGTATTACTTAGTAAAGAGAAGTAATTAAATGGCCGGCAAATATTAAAATTAATTCGAAAAAAAAATTTGGCCGGCAGCAAAAAATATTCGGGCTGCAAGCCTCGTTCCGCAAATAATTTACAAATGCTCAACAGGTTAACCAATTTCGAAACGATTGTATTATCACTTTGTGCGCCGTTAGTTATGAATAGTTGAGCTACAAAATGATTTTACAGTACATTGTGGTGCTATATTACCGCACTAGTGCGATAATGAGCACTTTATGTGCCTATGTAAAAAATTAAAAGTGCTATTATGTACTGTAAAACGTCGTACGATACATGTGCGAATAGGTTATTCGCAACTCGTCTCGATTTAAAACACTCCCTTCGGTCGTGTTTTATTCTATCGCCACTCAATGCGAATTTTCTCCTAGTCACACTTGTATCGTAATGTACTAATTTGGGAGGCAAGAATTAATAGTTGGTCATCAGAGATAACATGTTAAAACTAGTTTAATACTATTGCGAGGTAATGTAAAAGTATAGCCTATAGAAATGGGCCACGATTGATATGACCTATCATGACATTTGACTGATAACAAGCCCCAGAGTCACCGTTAGGTACGACAACGAGCGAAGCGAGGGGGAGTGTTGGGTTGGACTGCGACCTTGTCTCGTTTTAGCCTTCGGATACGGAACCCTAAAAATGGTTTTCATCTAACTTGCACATTACGTTACAGCCTCGAACGCTAGTAAAACCAAACTAAGGCTCGGTATACAATTTTGCCAAGTGTTGCGATGCGATGGCCGAGCGCGGTAATTGGTTTTATGTAAATACGGCGTCGCCAAGGAGCGTTGGGGCCAGGAGAGCGGTGGGTGGCGCGCGGAGCGATTTCCCACGCAGTTGATAACGAAATGGTTGGTAGAAGTACCTTCTTGCTGTTCCTGATTGTGTGTAACGTCAGAAAAATATATTGATTTTTTGAACGAAAATGTAAAAAAATACCATTCCCCCCTTTATCTTCGAAGTTTATTAAGGAAAAGCATGTTTTTTTATACAACGTAAATATTATCATAAACATTACAGGAAAACTATAACATGGATACTTCATTAACTTTTTTTTAATTAAAAAAAACTTTTCGGGACAAAAGTTGAAATTTAACCAACTTAGATTGTTTTTTTTTCTTTAAATTTATTTGATATCATACTGAAATTACTGTCTTATAACTAAAGTTAAAAAAAATGGTTTACGTCATCGTATAAAAATTGATAAAGGAAAATCAAACTCGCATACTAACTCCAGGCCGTACAACAAACGACTGACCCAATCTGTCGTTACATGTGGCTGACGTCAAATTTCTACTTCTAGGTGTAGTTACAACATTAAGTTTATACGGAACACTCGGTGCGCGAGTCCAACTCGCACTTGACCGGTTTTTTTCTCATGTGGATAGCAAGCGGCTATGTAGCCATAATCAGATTTTCTGTCTTTGTCTTGAAAGATATTACAATAAATACATTCTTTTGACAACAGAAGAGTTCGCCATATATTAATGCCTCTGGTGTAACTGCAGTATTTGCCATATTTTCAGCCTAGTAAAGTTGGCATTATTAGAGCAGACTGGCAAGTTAAGTATGCTTTTTCAGCCTCTCTTTGTACCTAAAACAATATCTGTTCATATATTATTTAAACCAAATTTCAAGGATTCAAATGGTTTAATAAAATAAACTAATTACAGTAAAATATTTCACCAGTTATCAACGATAATTACTAGTTATAATTGAAACCCGTCCCGCAATCAGCTTTCCTGGCTCACCGAGCCTCAATTCCACAAGTAATATTTGAATTAAACCAGCAACGGGTTGGTGTCGCCAAAATAGGTTGGATGTCCCAGAAATGGGCCAGCCTCGGCACGCCTTGTCCCGTTAATTGATTTATATGTTCCACTCGGCCCTTAATAGCTATTGCTCAGTAAGAATCCAATTTGATTTACGTATCTGTGTAATCCGGACTTCACAACATTTGGATTGGGGAAGTGAAGTGATTGATTGGGACGAGGAATGACCGAACCTTTAGTATCATTGGTTTAATAGACCGACAAGATGCATAATGAAGTTAGTGCAAATGGTTTGCTGAAAGAGGAGCTGGTGTGGCGTGGGATAGTGTGTTTAGTAGGTTGCGTTGGGGTACACGGTGAAAAAAGTCTAGTCCGCTTTAACTTATTTATTGTACCTATATGTGACAATTAGATGTAGAAGTGTTGGTGGCCCAGCGACGTGAGACTTTCAATCCGAAGGTCTCGGGTTCAAATCCTGCCGGCTCATCCAATGAGTTTTTCGAAACTTATGTACGAAGTATCATTTGATATTTACCAATGGCTTTCCATGAAGGGAAACATCGTGAAACCGGAATAATCCCAATAAGCCCTAGTTTACCTTCTTAGTTGGAAAGTCAGATGGCAGTCGCTTTCGTAAAACTAGCGCCTACGTCAAATCTTGGGATTAGTTGCCAAAGCGGACCCCAGGCTCGCTGAGCCATGACATAAGCCGGGAAAACGCTAGGAAGAAGGAGGAGAGAAAATATGAAGAGGAGGGGAGGCCTTTTCCCAGAAGTGGGACACCTATTATTAAAAAAATGTTGAAAATTAAGCTCGTTAGCATATTATAGTATTAGCAGCAAAAATTGGCGGCAATATTGTAAAATACGGCAAATAGAGATGATTAAAACGATATTTAGCTTGCTGGGAATTAGTTCCTGGAAATTATCTAATTTTCTTGTGTCAAATACTATAGAAAGCGTCACGTGATAGCCCGGAGCCCTCGGAGGTCACGTGACGCTTTCTATAGAAATTGACACATCGGGCACGGCCCGGTCTACTGCGATGAATCATCCTTAAAGGATGACTCTCACTAGAATGGGACGGGACGGGAAAATCTGTCACTTTCTATAGAAAGCGTCATGGACATCCGAGGGCTCCGAGCTATCACGTGATTCTTTCTATAGAAATTGACAGAGTTTCCCGTCCCGCCCCGTCCCGTCCCGTGCTAGTGTGTCAGCCTTAATACGTGTATAAATATAAATGTGTGTATAAATATAAATATATATGTCTTATATGTAATTTAGACCGATGGGCATGTAAGAGGAAAATTCTGAAAGTGATTGATGTGAAAGATATATACCAAAAGAAAACGTGGTTGTTAAATTTTGGTATTAATCTGGGCTAGCTTTTCAGTTATCTTTGTTACTATAAAAATTACGCGACAATGTACATCGTTTATTTTTATTTTAGATATATATTTTTCAGACATCATTGTCTGTTAACATATTATAATCGATACAATTGTAAAGCATGAATCAAATCATTGATTTAATCTATTAAATGTTTTTTAGTAGTCACACTACTATATATAAATTATAAATTGAAAGAGATGTCATATACTACAGAAAAAGTGACCAAGGTCTCCGGTGAGCATGGCTGGGAACGAACCAGTGACCTCCTGCTTTCGCGGCAGACGCCCTAACCACTGGGCTACCCGATCACGGCAGCCAGAGTCCGAAATTTCCTAAGTATATGCAATCCTTTCTCATATTTAACGTTTAAGGTATATATGACATTGAAATTAAACACTTTAGAACGGATTAATTGCGTTTATTAACACCATGATCCTACGTTTCGAGCCCTTTACAGCACTCGTTTTCACAGGGTTAAGATGATGAGTTAATAAACGCGATTAATCAGTTCTAAAGTGTTTAATTTCAATGAATAACAATCGCGGTAACAGAAGACAATATTATATATATATGACATCTTTATCAATTTATTTTAATAAGACAAACAAACGAAAGTAACAATAAAATAAACTAATACTAAAATTTAATATATACAGTAAAAATAAAAATAAAATCCTAAACTTATTACTTTTATCAATTTATATATTATAATAATCGTTGTCTAATTAATTTGGTTTAATATCGTAGAGGTATCAATTAAGTCTCATCGCAATGATTATACTCAATAAACAACATGTCTAGTCTATTTTGTCACAATTTGTGAAAACAGAAGCCAACAAAACTAATTCCCATTCGCATCACACCCCACAAACTGTTTTATCTCGACGTTTCTTTTCTTCAACAAAGGCGCCCCCAAAAAAATGGGCACGTACCTTTTCTAACGAAGATTTAGTTAATTACATCTGTAAATTAAGTAATGAAAGAGCAAAGAACTCGTGATGGGACTGTTAAATAACTTTAATCTTAGATGAATTTAAAGTTAGACGCGGACTGAATTAAGTGTGCGCTTTAGCGCAGTCATTGTGAGCATGTTCGGAATGGGATTCAGCGTGTTAAGAGACGGCGTTGAACGTTAACTGCTGTTCAAACAAAAGGATTGGTTTATAAAGATCTGTTTAATGGTCTGTTAGTAGAAGTTGTAGCATTACCTTATGTTTCTTGTAAGCTTCGGATTCATTGAGCGTCTTTCTAGCTCTATTCCTTGCACTTATCTTTCAGTTCATTGTATGTTTATGCTATTTTATGGTTGATTAAGCTGCATTTTGAAGATCTGAAAGAATCCTGTTATTAACTTCAATACGTAAAACCTTTCACACAATGGTGTGACCTAATATCTCCTAGCGGCTTACCGGCTTACATGTATAACGTTCCTCCTTTTCAAGGATAACAGCTTATTTTTGTGAAATTTATCATAATTACTCATATTTTTCCCGTTTGTTTACACTTTTTGATATATCTATTTATAAGTATCCATGGTTACATACTTTGTCGTAACTTGTCAATTTGCAAATTTCTTACCATGCAGTTTAGGTTTCTACATTTGAATAAGTTTGTTTTATATTTAATACTGGTACTTTGTAAATATTTAAATTTAAAATTTAACAATTCTAAATTCTCGAGCTGGGGTATAAAACCCCGGCAGCCGTTTACAGAAGTCAGTCTTTCGTCAGCTCTAGTCTAGAGCAGTTTCGAAAATTGAGGCCTGTGCGGGGTCTAGGCAGGCCCCGCACTCTCAAGCGACCTCCCTTCTTGGCCCTCTTCGTAAACTATTCTCCTAAGAAATATTTCTTCGAGGAAGCTATCCTACTGCTGCTTGTCGGCTCTACTGACATCTACGAGTATCTTCAATTGACGACACTCGGCGCAGGCGATTCAACGCCGCCCGTGATTCTCTACGCCTGACGAACACCGGGCCCGAAGACACCACTTCTGGTGCCCCATTTCGGTGCAGGCGTACATACGCCGCCCGAAACTACCTTCACCTGCTAGTACTATTCCTGGTTACCTGTCTTGGGACTCACGCCAACCGGGACTACTTCGCCCGCTGCTGACTGACTCTTCTTCTACATCCTGCCCGAATCAGCTCCATCTTAACGCCGTACTTACCGCCATAGTGACCTTCTGTTTACCGGCTGAAAATAAAGAACCCTAACCCTAATTTTCTTTCTTTTTCTTCCTTTCCTCACTCTAAGTTACGTATCCTCCTTAACGTCAGTTACGGGAGAATACGTAACGTGACAAAGTTTATGCGTTAAATGAGGGATTTTACTGCGGATACCATTCTGTCCGAATGTGAAGATTTGTAGTTAATTTACTTTTCATCACACCTGCCCGTAAATGGTGATATATGCAAGCATACTTCGACTTAATGAGCTGTATTAAGCCCATGGCCGTAATGGATTCTCATACATTTTACCGCCCGCCCGGAGCTCCCGGAGCACCTGCGCCCCACGCGCTCGGCGCACGTAGTCACCTCTCACTCCGGAGTACTGTGGAATGTGCTACTACACTACCGCTGATAATTATTGTTCCTTTTGTCCGCCTAGAAAGTTTATTTATTTGCCCGAAAATGTGATGAAAAACATTGTATGTATTACAAGCGGTACAAGAAAAACGAACTTGTGCTAAAAATAAGTTCACACTCGTACGTAATTTCTTGTTTACCACCCTTAATAGACAATGTACTATTGTAGGCAATCTATTGCATAATATACGCGTTCATAGGTGCATGGGCAATTTAAGAATGAATTCATTCATAAACTTGGTGACGACCAGTTGGCGTAGTTGGTAGTGACCCTGCCTGCTAAGCCGATGGTCCTGGGTTCGAATCCGGGTATGGGCATTTTTTTATTTTTATTTAATCTTTATTGCACAAAAGAAAATACTTATAGTACAAAAGGCGAACTTAATGCCATAAGGCATTCTCTACCAGTTAACCTTAAGACAAAACAGAAAAACTGTAGGCGGTGCATTTAACAAAGTAGACTAACAAACAAAAACAAAGCAAATCTATCATAAATCAACCAACTTACGCATAAAAAATAATATAAAATACAAATAACCATATAATAATATACATACCTAAATAAATATTATATATTAAAATATATATATATACATATATATATATATATACATATCCGATAAAACTTGTGGAAACTTTATAACTTAATATGTTTTTTATCACCGCCAGCAAAGTAATCGCGCACAGATCTTTTAAAGGCCAATTTGCTTGACAATTTCCTGATTTCCGGAGAAAGGCTATTCCAGAGGCGAGCTACTTGGATGGTAAACGAATTGGACATGATTGATTTATTTGTGTGATGAACACAGATATTTGTTCCTGAGTCATGGATGTTTTCTATGTATTTGTATATTATATATATCGTTGTCTGAGTACCCGTAACACAAGCCTTCTTGAGCTTACTGCGGGACTTAGTCAATTTGTGTAAGAGGGTCGTATAATATTTATTTATTATTTTATTTTATAAACTGCACATGCAATTTTGAACGCGATAGTACGATTTTTTTATTGTACTACATTGTTACATAATCAAAATTCATGGTTAAAAACGGCGGACTAAATGCTAAAGGGCATTCTGTACTAGCCAACGTTTAGGCCAAACAGAGAGTTGCAGTATGGTTGCAGGTCGCAAGAACCTATTGTATGCGCGCAGGGTACGACCGATCGAACGTGGCATTCTCAAGGGGAGGCCTATGTTCAGCAGTGAACGTATTTTGGCTGATAATGATAAATAAATAATAAATACATAAATATTATGGGACAATCTTACACAAATCGACCTAGAGATGATGATTTTGAAGACATAATGTGGTGGCTAAGGCTTCATTTGCCCACATTTTGACAAGCTCTTACATCTGATACATAAATTACTTGATACCCTGAAAAATTTAGCGGGACAATTTTATTCATCCCATTAAACCTCAACATATTTTCTCAAGATATTTTATCCGAAAATTATACTTAAAATAAAATTCCATGTGTTTTCCAATTGTCTAGCCCTTTCAAATGAAACCCCAAACATTTTGGTGTCAACAGAACAGAATTAAGTCGATATAAATTTGCAATCAAATGTCATAGGAAAAATCATTTATGGTGTAATAACATTTATTAATAAGATAAGATTTTAAGTGCTTCTTAAACTGGAAATTATTTTTAATTTTTATTTGGTCTGGAATTTTATTAAATATTTTAGGAGCCATTCCCAGTACACTTTTAGCCAGTAAGCTGGCTGGCTGGTTTCACAAATATTGTATTGGCACTGAGCGTGTAGGCAGAGTGCGTTGTTGAGATACCATGTATTCAGCTGATGATTCGTTTTGACAAAGTTTGCTAATAAATTTCATTAAAAAAAAATAAGCACCCCAGGTACCGTTGGGGTGATGTCGTGGAGGCGGATCTGCGCCAGCTCTATGCCAATTCGTGGCAGGAAACCGCGCTGGGTCGGGTCAGGTGGCATGCTCTCGTCTCGGAGGCCAAGATTCTTTTTGGATCACTGAGCCAAAATAGTAAGTAAGTAAGTAAGTAAAAATAAATAAAAATATACAAAAAATCTTCTCTTCCTCCTTCCAAATTTCGAATTTCGAATTTCTAAATTAGTTCTCGAGATATTTAACGATATTCAACAATGTGACACACAGACAGACAGACTTAGTCACACCATAAGGGTTCCTTTTTTACCATTTTGGTACGGAACCCTACAAATAACCAATCATACAAGAAAATAAATTAAAGGCCTACTAAAGTAAACCAGTCGGGACCGTCGTGGCACCACCGGGAACCAAATGGGAACCCATGGTGCCCATCACGCTACCTGCGTTTCGGCGCTGAATCGCGATGGACAGTCTCTGCTCCAGGATCGAACCGGAGCGGGGATCAAGGCCTCTTTCCTGCAGGAGTAGTATATTACTAACAATAGTTAAAAAGTAGATAGTTATGTTAAGTAAATTACTAATTATATTCATTTTTAATTAGAAAACTCCCGCGAGTATCAGACATATTAAAATTCTCATAGCGGGTTACTCACGTCAATAAAGTCGAAAACCGTCGTTGCCTCAGTCGAGAGCTGACCGCGCTGGGGCTCGCAGTGTGTGTAGAGCAGTCGCCGCGGCTACACGCATGACTCATGAATAAGGGACACGGACTGTTCCGAAACATGTCGAGCTATTTTCGACTTTATTGACGTGAGTAACCCGCTATGAGAATTTTAATTATATTCATTGACCAAAAACCAATTACTATTGTAAATCATCAATCAATCTCTTCCAATTTAAAAAAAAAACAATTATTTAATTTAATTAATTCACCGTATCTATACTCACTAATTAGGTTAATCTAAGCTTTTAATGTGAGTAGGCGGTTGTCACTCACTCTTACGTTTTCGTGAAGGGGAACTAAATAATTCAGGCGTCATTATACTCAGGGCATTCTTGAAAACACTGTACAGGGTCCTTACCCTGAAGTGTTAACGCGATTCATTTGACGACCTAAAATGAGTCGCTTCCATACAATTGAGCCTAAACTGAATCGCGTCACGTGGTAAGGCCTTTTTTTATCGCAAATTATATTATTATACTAGTGGCTGAGATCCAATATTTAATCCGAAGGGTGCAGGTTTGAGCTCCGGCTCGTAGCAATGAGTTTTTCCACATGAATATATAATTTTCTGAAAAATGCTATGGCTATTCGTAGGTAAGTAACGTAGTAATGGACTAGATGTTACTTAGAATTGTTGACTATTGTATTGTATTATTTATTTATTATCAATCAAAACAGTTGACAGGAACCTAAAGATAAATACAACGTCTCACAAGACTGTGGGGTCCAAGTCCGTATATATTATGCTGTTTCATAGATTTTGATAGCACATACTTTGAAAGTGTTGAGTAAAAG
Source organism: Lathronympha strigana (assembly GCA_949128165.1). Classification (NCBI taxonomy): domain Eukaryota; kingdom Metazoa; phylum Arthropoda; class Insecta; order Lepidoptera; family Tortricidae; genus Lathronympha; species Lathronympha strigana. Next base: position 2,617,674 of record OX421907.1, on the reverse strand, counting down.
CCATAATGTCATAGACGTATGACGTATAAAATGACACTTTAGAGTTTGACAGTTAATTTGCTTGGAAGAGATGACGTGGTTTGACTCTAGTCAAGTGGTAAATAGTTTACAGGGCCTAATGAATACCTAAATACAGAATCAAGGATCAATGGATTGGTGAATGTTTATCAGTTTATTTTATTTTTTTTAAATGAAGAGAAAATATGTTATGTTAAATTGTATATGTTGAATAACATTCAGCGAATCGCACATGAATCGAGAGGTTTGGAGCTCTAGTGGGGCGGCCTTTGCCCAGCAGTGGGACTCATTAGAGGCTACATAAAAAAAACAATCAGATGTTTCCAGTTACATCGATATATTCTATGTCGATAAAATATTTTTCTTACATAATTTAGTTATAGCATGCAAAAGCATACTATCTAAATGTATTATCTGTATATGTTTATATCTATTAATTTATGAGAACTGCTGTGCTAGCGGTACTCTCGAATCCCTTTCTCATCGCGGTTTGATAATATATGACAAGCCAGCGAGCGCACTAACAGTAATAAAAAATATATATCCATCCCTTTTTTCGGGGTGGTAATACTAGCGTATGAAAAAGACAGTATGATGCTCTTTATCCTACTGTGCGCTCTCTGGCTTGTCCGACTATAGTTGCACTGGACTATAGTTAGGAAATTATACGAAATTATAGGAAATTATATCCATTATAGCCTGGTGACGCGGGCTTTTCTAGGCGTATGTACGTTCAAAATTGCGTGAGCAGTGAATGAGTTCATTCATAAATTACCCATGCACTTTTGAACGCGTGTGTACCTTCCGGATACTACTACTGGCCTTGACGTCTATTTTAGACGATTTATGGTGCTACGTCCGTGGAACATCGCTTTTGATGGCTGAATAGACAGATGCCAGAGCGACATATTTTGCCACAGAACTGACAAGGTTAGTTCGCGACAGATTGCGATGTGTCGCTTCGGGGCCTTCTTTTCATTTTTCAGCAAGTGCCACGAACCAGGTCTCATCACAGAATTTGCAACCATCCCCAACGAATTTGCGCCACTGCGTTTGCTTCTCCGCAAGCTTCTCCCAGTCCTTCTGTATAAGGCTTTAAAAAAAGCTAGTACAAAAGCCCCCGTTTTCACAACCTAGGAACATTTCCCCAAAGAGGAAAAACCGTTAGCCGTGCAGAGTTAGACGTGCATTTTTCCAACATTGTGGGGCCGAATTGGCGGGCAAACAATGCCGCATGTAAATGTGATGCACAATATGGACAGCGCAGATTACTTAAAATATTCGATAATAGATACACTACGACAGGATTTAAAAAAAACCCGAGAAAAATAAATGTAGCAACTGTGCGTTGCAGACCTCACGAGTAAAGCTAAGACTAAGTGAAATTATTCGAAACAGTGGAAACTAGTACAAGTGAGAAAATTTCCATAATTTTGAACATTTATATTGATAGCGGGGCAGAGAAAGCGTTGCTGCTCAAGTTAAATAGGAGACTAAAAACCTCAAGTTGATTAGTCAGTCATTAAAAGGACATTACCTATATTTGATCGTCTTCAGCAAAAGGTACCACTTAGCCAATGATAAGTTTCGTTGCTAAATGAATCTTTATGGCTTTAGCGCCTTATCGGTTATCGTGTGCGTGGTATTTTTCTCTAAACATTTCATATAATATGTAAGTATGGAAAAAAATACTAGACGACAAATAAAATCGAATTAGTCCGTTTATTATTGAAAAATATTCGACTAGTATTTTTTCTTTTGTTCGTCAAATGAAAAACGACGGAAATACAGTGCATTAAAGTTCCGCGTGACGTCACAATTAGGTTCTATTCTTACCTCTAAGTGACGCCACTAGCCCCCACCCGGAACTTTGATGCTCTGTATCCTCGTTAGTACTTAACTTGAAACAAGAAAAACTCGTGTCTAATAAATTTGGATAATTTAACAGACTAAATAGGATAACACTTTTTCAACCTAGTCGTCATCCCTATTGTGTTTCACAATACAAAACCAAGCAAACAATGAAGGTTTATACTGCACTGAATATATTTCTAAGATAAAATAAAGTGGTGCAACAGGTTGAAATTGACGCATTCAGTGTCAGCAACTCAATAGGTAATACCTGTTTGTAGTTGCTTTACTCTAAGTAGCGGAATAAAAGTCCGGGATCTGCTACGGGTGTAGCACGTAGCGAACGGCTGCACGGGAGCAATCATGTTACCTGGGCCATTTTTCTAGGATTTTTCTCGATGTAGAGTAAATTATTTAAAAAAAAACATCATATGTTTTTGAAGTAGACAATTTGATAGTTCTTTTCATGTAGGTAACGTGTATTTCTTTTCAGTAGTTTTCTAGAAAATACCGTAACAGAGTAACCCTTTTCAACGGAGACAGCCTTCCGATTGACCAGAGTGGTCACGGTGTTTTGAGTCAAATAATGTAGTTGATTTTACAGTTACTAACCGGGGAAACAAATAACAAGTAAACTGTACTAAGGTAAACATAAAAAAGATAGTAATTAAATTCTAAATCTGGCATTTTCAGCGAGGAGACATGTCATTGTCGCTGAAAAAGGAGAATAGCACCTACAAATACAACCTTACCTACTCGAAAAGCTTTCGATATTTCGCGGTAAAGTGACACATCTCCTATACAACAAGTATCTCGTAATCTGTGACAACAAAAGAAACGTGTGTACCTAAACGGCCTAACATCATGGGAATTTCTATGAGAATAATGCATTCTTGCTATCGAATATTTCAGGAAAGATTCTCCAAGGCAAATTTCCGCTAGTCGATTTTTTCTATTCACTTACATAAACCAAAACTGATAGCACAGATGGTGCTATATAAATATTTACTTTGTTTTTAAGTGTTTAACGGTTATACATATGTCCGTCTGTTTTTTTAAATGTATGTTCATCGATTACTACGCTCCGTCGTCCGATTTCGGTGATTTCTTGTTGGAAGTTAGTTGAAGAACCACAAATTTGGTGCTGATCTGATGATAGGATCCACGAGGAATTAAGGGAACTCCTTAATTATCAAAAGCACATGTATGATGATTTCGGTGTTTTCTTAAGTAAATTAAGCAATTTCTTGCGAAAACCGTAAATTGGGTAAGGTAGACCTGATGATGGGATCAGGGATGACATGTGAAACTTCAAATACATTTATTCATTTTGAATCGGCCAAAATACAAGATGAATTTTGAATGAAGAGCTCGCATTTTGAGAAATTCAGTTCTAAGCTAATATTTTTGAAACTATTCTTAAGAAATAAGTCAGAGAGCACAGTATTCACGTCGCCTCCTAGGGTCCCGTCATTTAGGTGCCAGAAATACGATTGGCAGGGATGATGGGCAAGCTATGGTCCCTATTAGTTTTTAAATAAATAAATAAATATTACGGGACAATTTTACACAAATCGACCTAGTCCCACGGTAAGCTCAATAAGGTTTGTGTTGTGGGTACTAGACAACGAATAATAGATAATATATAATAGATAGATACATATAAATACTTAAAATACCTACATAGAAAACATCCATAACTCAGGAACAAATATTCGTGATAAACACACAAATAAATGCCCTGACTAGGATTCGAACCCGGGTCCTCCTGCTTCGTAGGCAGGGTCACTACCGACTAGGCTAGGAGGCCGTTAAATACCTTGTTTCAAATATTTTTATTTTATATATCATATTTTATTTATTTATCGGTAATGGGAAACAAACAGCCAAAAATAACACATAAAACTGCAATTACAAATAAAACATACATAGCATTTATTATGCCATAGCATGCCATAATAGGGCTTTTCTTAAAGAGGAAGAAGGGTAATGACGATCAAAAATTTACAGTCTAATTATCAATTTATGATGTCAAACAGCGAACAGGAGCTAAGCACTTTAATTAGGGATTTATTGGCACAAAGACGAAGTTCTCTAATGATCACAATCCGATTTTAGTTTAGCTAATTAATAATTGGGATCGGAAACGAGATTATGTGCTGTTTTTCGATCGAGCGAGCGAATCGAGTAAGAAGTCTCTCTCTGCTTGGACAATCCTTCGTTTGCAGGTCTCTCTCTTAAATCAGTTCCTCATTACTGAGGATCGTGATCACGAGGTGATTTTGATTTGATGATCTGCCTCCGTCGGTCCCGTTCCATCGCAGCCCTCACCGTCTGGTGGAATTTGCTTGAAGAGGTTGCTTCTTTGACTTAGTCAGACCATCTGGTCGGTGAACGGCCTCGGGCTCTCTTGCCTTCAATGCCCGAACTACGACCAGTCTTTCAAGGCTCTGGTCTCCTCTTCGCATGATGTGGCCAAAGTATGAAAGTATACGACGTAAACAGATGACAGACAGTTGTTTTAATTTTTATTATTTATTATTGTTGTTTTGGGCTTGTGAAGATGCCGCATCGACCAGTTGTGATCTATTGTGGCAGCCCTTTATAATTCATTACTGATTCCCGTTGAGTCCAGAAAGTTCCAAATTCTTTGGGCTGTAATGTTGTGTATCTCACAGGGTTGCAGTTCGTGCCTACCGAGGTGGATACTTCTTTTGTGCATTAGTGGTCCGCAGGAGCAGAGGATGTGCATTGCAGTTTCCTCTGTTTCCTGGCAGAACCTGCATGCTGCGTCTTGTTTCTTACCCATTAGAAACATGTGCTTGTTCAACTTGCAGTGCCCAGTCAGAATTCTGACCACCGCACAGGCTTTGTACCTCTTGAGCCCTAAGAGCTCTTTAGTGTTTTTGTTGTTGAACCCTAATATTAGAGCTTTCGAGTGTGTGTTTCCTTTTACGGATTTCCACTCTGCGATTGCCCTCATCTTTTCAAGATTGTTTAGCAGAGAGTATGCCTCTCGTTTTGTAACTCCGCAAAACGGTTCCGGGCCAACGAGGGGCGTGTCCGCGCCCTTTCTGGCAAGTTCGTCCGCTGCTTCGTTTCCAGCAATGTTGGAGTGTCCTGGTACCCATCTAAGTGTAACTTTGTTGGTGTTAGCCAGGGCGTTTAGATTATTTTTGCAGTTCTGGACTAGTCTAGAGTTAACCTCTAGGGACTCTAGTTGTTAGTTAGTAGTCAGTTGTTTTAATGTTCAGCTGCGAAAGGATCTGCTTATGTATGTATTGTATATGTATCGTTGTATGTTTGTTCGACCAAATCAAATCGGCCACGAAGTGCCCTCTGAACGAGAACACCAGAAGGCCTAGTATAAAAGTTGTACGACATTAACTCCTCGACCGCGTTAGCGTATCGAGGGGTCAAAATATGAAAGTTGCCGGATGATTTAAATAAACGGCAAACATAATTTGAACTCCCGATACGCTAACGCGGTCGAGGAGTTAATGTCGTACAATTTTTATACTAGGCCTTCAGGCGCGCGGCAGTGAGAGAGGAATGGCGCCGAGTGGTTAAGCTTGCCACAGAAGACATGACAGCCACGACCACTCTGCCAAGAGTGTAACGACGAAGAAGGAGATGTTTGTTCGACGATGATTCGAGTATCGCCGGTCGGATCGTCGTGAAATTTGTCAGATCGTTAGATGACATTAATAAAAGTTTTAAATTTAAATATAGCCCCAAATCGGTCAAGGGGATACCGAGATATAAGGTCGCGAGTTCTCTTTCGCGGCTAATCACTTGCTAATTCTCTTTTTAAAGTTAGATTCAAGATAAAGCGGATTGTTTATATTTGTAGCTACTCGTAATCAACCAATTTAAGAGAATTTTCTAATTGTATGAAGAAGATACAATCAGAAAAATATAAAACAATATAATCAAATTTGTGCAGTAACATTTTAGTGAAGTAAAGTAACTACTCTGAGCACACAAATTTCAAAGCGCTACGCCGTGTAGACGATAAGCTCAATGTGGATAATTCCGTTATAGGGAATATTCCTTAAAGGCCGAATAATCCTTAAAGGCCGGCAACGCACTTGCGACACCTCTGGTGTTGCGGGTGTCCATGGGCGACGTTAATCGCTTACCATCAGGTGATTCGTTTGCTCGTTTGCCCCCTATAGCATAAAAAAAAAAAAAAAAAATATTCCGTCTAAAGGATGACTCATGTTACATCGGGCCGGGCCGTGACCGATGTGTCCTTTTCGGGATCCTGCTTTTCGTCAAATTTCATTTTGCCGAATATCACTTGCCAACTAACCGATGATTCATTTGGCATGTAAACATTTACCAAATTATTATTTGCGAACTCACATTTGGCCGATTTTCATTTCCCAACTAGGTTAGGTTAGGGTTGCAATATGATATTCCGCGAAATATACGGTTGCGAAATGATTAGTTGGGGAATTAATATTTGGCAAGCACGTGTTTCGGGATTTATTGTTTGGGAAATTAGAGTTTGAAACGCAGGAAGCATTAGACGGAATAGTCCCTATGACGGAATTCCCTAGGCGAAAATGCCTCTAAGAGAAGAAATGGCAACTTCTAGTGATAAGTGCTAGGTAAAATTAAGACAACATAATTCAATGTAAAGAAAGCTATGGCGGCCCAGCGTGCAATTTTCAATTTGAAGGTCGCGGGTTCAAATCCTGCCGGTTTCGTACATCAGTTCCAAGAAGTTCATTTCTCGGAACTTATGTACGAAATATTATTTCATATTTACCATTCACTTTTCGGTAAAGGAAAACATCGTGAGGAAACAGGACTCATCTCAATAAGGCCTAGTTTACCCTCTGTGTTGGAAAGTCAAATGGCAGTCGCGTAAAACTAGCGCCTACAAATCTTGGGATTAGTTGCTAAAGCGGACCCCATAAGCCGTCGCATAAGCTGGGAAAACGCTAGGAAGAAGAATTCAATGCAAAGGACGCGTAAACAAACCCATAATAGTAATTAGATTAAACTTGTTTACACTAAGTCAGCTAATTGACTATCAGCAAAGTGTTCCCAGAAAAATAACTTGTTTTTCCTCCTTTCTATTACTACAAGTGTTTACAGAGCTTGAATAAATGTACAAACAACAAAAAACTCAATTTCCAGTGGATATTAACGAGAACCGCCCGGCGAACTGACTAGGACCCATCGCCAACACTGATCATGCGTCACCCCTATTTCAACGGGCATAAGATCTATTGATGGTCAGCTCAGTAGCTCAGTTCAGGCTTCATAAATATATATGCACCTGTATTCGATTTTGACCCTTCACCTTTTGTAATAAGTTCCAAGGTGTAAAGATATTTATAGACGTGACTAGATAGAATGAAGTAAGACACTTTCACATTATACTAAGTTGAGACATTGTAGACAAATCGAAAAGGGTTGACACCCGAAAGTTTGTTGATAAAAACTATTGGTTCACGCAAAATAATATCTGTGAATACCAGGGGTTATTCACAGATAATATTTGGCGGCAAACCAATCGACCGCTAGTTTCACAATGACTAGACCGCGAAATGAGAAACAGGGGACATTCGATGAGAATGTACCTTATTTAATACTTCTGGAAACTAAACACTTTAGAACGGATTAATCGCGTTTATTAACACCATGACCCTACTTTTCGAGCCCTTTACAGCACTCGTTTCCACAGGGTTAAGATGATGACTGAGAGAATGCGAATTTTCCCCGCCAAACAAAAAAGTTCCTTGTGTTAATAAACGCGAATAATCCGTTCTAAAGTGGGTTTTTTAACAAATACAAATAAAATAATTAATTTCAATTTCAAAATTAATTAATTAATTTAATTTTTTTTTAACTTCAATTAATAACAATTGCGGTAACAGAAGACAATATTATTACTTCTGGAAACGCTAAGAAACCAATTTTATGACTGTGCTAAGAAATTGGTAGTATATTCTCGACCTTTACCAATTTATTTGAAGCATTAAAAAGCATTTCGTCAGATTTTATAGGAATTATGACGTGACCTCTGAGGGCTTCGCTAACACGAGCTACGACGCTTTTTAAAGAAATTAATGCAACGGGGAGTCGTCTTTAAAAAGATCGCATCGTTTTTAGTCTACACCGCAACGTCTAGAATCCAAAAGTACCACTTTTTGGGTTCAGGGTCCATCCTGGAGTTAGCTGTCAATATACATACTTTTAAACACTAGACACCGGGTTAGCGCTAATTTTGCGTGGCGCAAGTGCCGCTAAGTAGGTAAGGTTCGTCAATTATATAAGGCTTTTTTACAGAAGCCGGGGTTAGCCACATAACCCGGAGTTAAGCGGTTATTTGTATGGGATTTGACAGGTTAGTAGGTTGAATGGCAAACGGCACAGAACATGTCGATATTGTTAACGTAAAGTAAAAGTAGGCGTTCGAAACTGTCCACGACCGACTAAAAGCGATGGTCTTATGGATCTTTTTGCGTTCTAGTCATTGTGAGACACCCTACCGACGTCAGACCGCGAAAGTGGGGGAATTTTCTGCTAAAGTTGAGGGATACATCAAAAGTTGGGATAACTTGGTTATTCACGTAGAACGGTGATAGTACAGGATTTGGGTCAGCGGAAGGGACACTGCGAAGTTTTTTAACACAATATTTGTCCTTATCTGTTTTAGGGCACGCGACGAGAAATACAAAGAACATTAATAGGGTTACATAATCCTTGGAAAATTTATGACTAAAAAAACACTTGAAAATAAGAGTCTAGATTGTATTTTATGACCTAGAGTTATGAGTCTGCGCTAGGCATCATAAAATATATGGAGTTTTCTTGCTGTCCCTTATAGCTTTTTGCTAAGCTTCTTACTGCTGTACTTAGCCCTACTTGTGCCCATCAGGGCCTTACCATGACGTCTTAACGTGATTCAATTTAAGACCTAAACTGAGTCGCTGCCATATAACTGAGCACAGTTAAGAACCTAAACTGAATCGCGTTAAGACATGGTAAGGCCCCAGGGGCCGTCTTAACGCGATTCAGTTGACGACCTAAGCTGAGTCGCATACATACTCGTACAACTGGGGCCTTACCATGACGTCTTAACGCGATTCAGTTGACGACCTAAGCTGAGTCGCTTACATACAACTGGGGCCTTACCATGACGTCTTAACGCGATTCAGTTGACGACCTAAGCTGAGTCGCTTCCATACAGCTGAGCCTAAACTGAACCCAAACTGAATCGCTTTTAGACGTCATGGTAATGCTGCACTCCATTAAATGAGGAAAACATCGTGAGGAAACCTGACTATGCCAATAAGGCCTAGTTTACCCTTTGGGTTGGAATGTCAGATGGCAGTCGCTTTCGTAAAACTAGCGCTTAATCAAATCTTGGGATTAGTTGCCAAAGCGGACGCCAGGCTCCCTGAGCCGTGACACATACCGGAAAAACGCTAGGGAAAGGGGTACATTACACAAGGGCGAAAAAGAGGAAATTCGCAACGAGTGGCGATAAATCGTACGACGTTTTACAGTACATATGGCCCTTTGAATATTCGACGCAGGCACGTAAAAAGCTCATTATCACCCTAGGGCGGTAAAGTAGCACCATGTGTACTGTAATAGTAGATTACATACCAAGGCCGTTTAAGTGGGAAATGCTTCGGATCCCATGTAATACATGTGATCCGAGGCTTTCCCATTTACCGGCCGAGGTTTGTATACTATTTTTCTGCCCGACGGAGCCGGCAGGCGGCAATTTAGTTTTGCGTAAAGTGGCGCTTACCGGCCGGAGGACTGAAAATATAATAATAACTGTCCCTATGGGTATTATCCGCAGGATAGATGCCCGTTTCCCAGAACGATTATGATTATGATTTTCTTATGAGATGATAGAGTATGCGCAGAGCAATCGCCGCAAGCGCTTCTCACTCTTGATTAAGGCAGCTGACATACAGACTATATTTGTTTTACAAAAGAGAGCCATTCGTTTTATATATAAGTTAGGTAAACGTGCATCAGTTAGGGAGCTATTTAAAGAAATTAATATTTTAACTGTAGCATCCCAATATATCTATGATAATATAATTCATGTTATTAGAAACTTAGATTCATTCAATAGAATTTCTGATATCTCTAGCTATAACACTAGAAACAAAAATAAGCTAGCTATCAGAAAGTGTCGTGTCCGTAAAGTATATAAGTCATTTTTTGGACAATGTATTCATTTCTATAACAAGTTACCGGATGAAGCATTGCAATTGCCCCTTCCCGCTCTTAAGAATTATTTGAAAAAATCTTTGATGTCGAAGGCTTATTACACAGTAGAGGACTATTTAACAGACAAACATGCATGGCCCATACCAGAAACTAAGGAAATCAACAAAAAATTAAATTGAATGTACTGCTTATAGAGTGAAGGACACAGTTCACGAAAGAAATCATATCAAATGGTGTGTATATCGTGTAAAACCGTTTAATTTTGTTTTATTTTGTTTATTCTTTTTTTTGTCTTTCTGTTTCACTATTTTCTTTTGATATGGTTTCTTGTAGAACCACATATTGTAAATAGTTTTACTACTTTTGTAATTTCTTTTGAAAAAATAAGTCCCGCCGAGTTTCTTGCCGGTAATAATCTTCTCGGGCTGTGGTGTAGGGATAGAACCGGTAGTAGCTTTTTTTTTGACGTTCATAAGTGCATTGTAATGTGCCTAAATTGAAAAATAAAGATATTTATCATTTATCATTTATCATTATGGGGCGCGGACCGTCCCGAAACATGTCGAGCTATTTTCGACTTTATAGACGTGAGTAACCCGGTCTAAGTATATTATTATGACTTTCAATTACAATGATAGTGCATAATACAAATTCATGCAATAAAAAAGCTCTTCCAGATGCTTTACTGTCGTGGGAGATATTTCCAAATAACAAAATACCATCAAAACCCAATGATTATTAAATCGCTAAATAATTTGACCCAAAATAGACTTACAGTGAATGCATTAAAGTTGATTTCAACGTGAGTGGAACATATGAATGCAGTTTAATTTTGGAAGAGCGAGTCACAGCTGTAGATTAATCTCGTACAGGTACTCAGATAAATTATAAGCCGACTTTGTGTAGTTTCTGTCTGCGGATCATTAATTATGAACCTCTGTGAATATCATGCGAATATCACCCGATTTTCCAGGTAAGGATGCGCACAGCGGTGAGAGTTGCAGCGGTTACACCACGAAAGGATTTAAAAAACCAACAATATTCTACGCGTGTCCCCTCACTAAGGCGGGGACATCACTGGCGCGTCACCTACGCTGTCATCATCAAGATGGCGCGTCGCCGCGTATACTTCTACTTCCCGTGTTATTTATTCAAAGTTGATTGAAACATGTATTTAAATGTTGTCTGGTGTTTATATCCCTTTAAGATTTGAAGTTGGACAATTTTGCCAATGTTTAAGTATTATCAAATTCTCAGTATATTATATAAATAGAATAGTATATTGACACTTGGGCACGTTGCCCCTGCCGACGTTGTTCGGTAATTGGGCTCGCTATATGTTAAGTTTATAGCTATAGGACTTAAGATATACGAGTAGTTTCTCAGGGGCCGAGATCCAGGGACTGCCGCTTGATGACTAAAGGAGTGATTGAACTGGTTTCAGGATTAATTCTTCATTAGCTGTATATTGCTTCGTTAGTTTACTGCACAATTAGCTACCAATATTACACATTAAACAACATTTAGCAAACAAAAAACCAAACAACTATTGCCATTGCCATCTTGAGTATAATCCACAAGTCAGAAGAATAACTAAAGCATGGAAGTAGTAAAACAACTGTCAATATCACTTGGCCTTGAAATTGGTAGTAGATTTTCCAAATACCGAAAAAAAAGTCTGACCTTTCAACAAGCCTCTTATGACATTTGAAAACCCATTGTCAAAATATGCGAATCAATTAAGTTGTAATGCATTGATACCGACTACCAAATTACAACGGTGTATTTAATTTGGCTGCTTGGATGAATTGAGTCAGAGAGAGGTCAGAAAAACTGTGACAACCTACGGAATCTGAGAAATTACAAACATGTCATTGTCAGTAGTATTATAGGTACATTTGTACCTATTTTCCATGATTGTACGGTCTACCACAATATGGCATGCAAAATCTTACACTAACTTAATATTAATTAATCTAAAAATAAATCAAAATGTCAAATTGTCAAAATATTCATTCAAATTATAAAACGGTCTTGTTACCAAAAACGATTTCAATTTTTTGGAAAATTCATATAAATTATTACATTGTCTTATGTCCTCATTTAAGAAATTATAAATTTTAATGCCATTATATTCCAAACTACTTCTAAAATGCATATAATTTTTTGACTCATAACATATATACATCTCTTTTGGACACTTTATTTACTTGGTAAGGAAGTAAAGGACGGGTTTATGACGTTGATGATGAGTTTTGAGTCAACGACATCAGTGATCCGGGCGGAGGTGACAACACCACTGTCTGTCCGACGATGACTGCCTGACGCAGTCAAAACATATCATATGACAAAATTACGTGAGTTTTAACTGTTTCTAAGTTTAGTGTCAGTATGACTCACAAAAGTTTAAATTATATAATTCTTTAGAATTTTAGTCACAACTTAATTTTTAAACACATTTTTAAGTCATTGTAGCTTCGCTGTTGTAACCTGTAGCCAGTGAAATATTCAGTGATTAAGGTAAAAGCAGGTGTTAGGCGGAGCCTATCGCGAGCGAGCGAGATTGAACATTATACTATACACCCAGCGATAATCAAGGTCGGGGGCAGGGAATTGAAATATTTGATACGTAGGTCTATCCATATTGTATTAGAATTTAAACTTTTAAGAAGAAATTAATTTTCGTATCTTTTTAAGGATGAGTCACACTAGAACGGGACGGGATGGGACGGGACGGGACGGGAAAAATCTGTCAATTTCTATAGAAAACGTCACATGACCTTCGAGGGCTCCGAGCTATCACGCGATTATTTCTATATAAACTGATAGATAGTCCCAAATCGGATCGGATTGGATTGGTGTGAGTCTTCCTTTATACAGCCACAGTTAAAGGCTAGGCCATGCTATTAATTACACTTTATTTCGAATAAATTTCATCACACAACACATTCACACTTGAAACGGCCATCCAACATGGACGTCACTCAGCGCAGCGCAATTCACAAGCAATTTAATTAAACCCAAAGGAAAATAAAGTGAGAATTTTAGCGCGCGAATTCACTAATGAAAGTTTTAAATGACCGACAAAAGGCAAAAAAACTCATGACCTCGTTATTTAGTATGGCAATCTCAATTCGCAACTCGAAAATCGAATGGCAAAAAACTGTAACTCTAGCGCCGCGCCCTAAAGGCGTTTTTCGGGGTTCTGCCGTTCGCGCGCGGTTTACGGGCGTGGTCGGCGCGAGGGAACTTTTTAAAACTTTTTTTTAAATCCGGATCAAAACAATGGTTTGCGAATTTCATAAAAAGGGTCCGGGCGTCGACAACAAGTTTGACAATGGGGTGCGATTCGAACAATAAATCTTTGAATCGATCTGAGCTGGTGATTAGATGTAAGCTTGATTGTAGGATGGATTACTTGCCTTTTTAGCGACTTGTTTGAACTTTGCTTTCGTTTTATACTTGGGATTTTTTCCTAATTGCTACGGTCTGGCTTTACGTAAAGTAATTTGATATTAATGGATTAGTATTTTCTTTTTTTAATATTTTATTTAGCGTTTCTGTGAAATCCTTTTAAAATTGTTAGAGTCACTAGTGTGAATAAATTCAATAAGTAAGCCTAGGGCCTTACCATGACGTCTTAATGCGATTCAGTTAGGTTTAGGTTTAAAGAATCTTTATTATTACTCATAAGAATATTACAATTCACTTACATGAGTAAACTATTTATTTTATTTATTTTTATTTATTTAAACTTTAATGCACAAGACAGAAAACTGTACACATGGCGGACTTAATGCCAAATGGCATTCTCTACCAGTCAACCATAGGGCTATTTAAAATATTTCTAAATGTAGATATGCCATCTTGGCGAGTTCATGCATTAAAATTTTGAGGTATAAAATATAAATTATTAAAAGTTTAGGTTCTTAACTGTGCTCAGTTGTATCACTTAGTTTAGGTCCTAATCTGAATCGTGTTCAGATGTCATTTTAAGGGGGCAGTAGCTGCCATCTAAACGACTGTTCACCACAGCGGATCGGAAATGTCATCATTTATGATCATCGGAGTTACCCTGCCCCTTTCTATCCTCCCTTGACTCGCTAGGTTCCCTTTTGTCGATTACACAGGCCGATGGGACCCGACGAATCGCGCCGTATAATAGCATTACCTAGTCTTTGAAACAGTGGCTACAATGGTTATTATCAAAATGTTTCAAAGTACATGCAGCGATATTTGCATAAAATTTAAATCATTTCAATTTTTTTTAGTGGACTATCGTGGGACTAGGTTTGTGTTAAATTGGCCCAAAATATTTATTTATTTTTGACTTAGAGTGCGACAGAAAAGGGTAGAAATTAAAAAGTGGCAACACCGTAGTGTCGCCCTGTTTAAAAAAAAATATATATCTTTATTTTCAGACAACTAATTGGTCCATTGGTTTGTTAGTAAGATTAAAAGTAAAAACAAGGGCGATAATTTTATTAATATTTATTAGACATATAAGTAATAATTTATTTAAAAGGACTTATACGGTTTATCGTCGGTTCAGACGAAAATAGATATCTAAGTTCATTTCATTTTCCTCGAGCTACAGAAAACATTGCGGCCACCTTTTCCTGTTAAAGTAACTCAACAATAAGATAAAGTAAGAACTTGTAAGTGGTAGCGCCAGTGGGCACCAACGACTAGTGTTGTATCATCTGTGTCACAATTACATCCCCGTGCCCAATAGTTATTTATTATACAAATGGGCCAAGTTATTGTTTAACTGTTGGGCTAATAGACCCAAACAAGTGAAAAATTCCAAAATTGAGCCACGAGCGTAGCGACTGGTTCAAAAATCTGGAATCTGGAGCTATACGAGGTTCACGAGAGTTGAACAAACTTTGCCGCTGAGTAATACAACATTTTTCACCTCAATATCTCGAGGATGATAAAAACTACATACGATTACAAATCTTATCCCAATGTAAATTAACTTGAAGAAACCATAATATTGTCTTCTGTTACCACGATTGTTATTCATTGAAATTAAACACTTTAGAAGAAACCATTAAAAACTCAAGGTCAGAAATGTCAGAGTTACCCCTGGTACTTAGATATTGCCAATAGCTTACCAAGTGCGGAATAAGACATGAACAATTTAAAGATGTGACCTACGATTGCGCATATACGGTCTTACAGGTCTCACTTATACTGGATGGGTGAGTCATAGGAATAACGCGCAAGGCCAAATTACTTTCCCCACTAGTGGATAAAGTGAGCTTTTCTCCGCTAGTTTTATCCGGTAAAAGAGCGCTTTCCATGCTAGTGAGGTGAAAAATCCATTCCGCGATGAAACAAAGGGTGCACAGAGAGGTCAGAGAGCAGTGCGAGTCATTGTGGTGTGTTGAAAATGACGCAGCAAGTTTGAGATTTTTTAGAAAGAGGAATCAGTTAACTACAGCTTTGCAGCTACTCGTTTTGTATGGATTGGATGATCGAGTTTAAAGGTGAATCTGTCTATCAATCGCATGGTGTTAAGAGTGATAGTTGCTCTGTGCCAAGATAACTTAGTCTGTCATACACCCGTTGATATGTGTAGTACTAGGATACAATTATGAAGCAAATTTTATTTTAGGTCTCCCTCGCAGCACAACGAATTTTACGGATTTGCTAAGTTACTAAGTATTATACCTAATAAAAAACTATTAGTATGAGTATGTATGTATGTGTATGTGTGTGTGTCTTCAATACTACTCGTGACTTTTATAGATAATATCCTCAACAAAACTTTTGAAAGATTTTTTATTATTATGCATAAATATATCAATATCGCTAAAGTGAAATAAGTTTTTGATAGTCTATACAACGGAATTCCTTCTATAGTTAGTATGGTAGTCAGGTAAACTAAAAAGACGTTGGTGCCTATTATTTGTTTTGGGTGTGAAGTATTTCTTTTCTAAGATTATAAACTAACGGTACACAATTCTACGGTGACATAATTATACTGTTGTAACTGTTGTTATCGCAGCTAGCTCGCTATACCATAGACTACATATAGTTATACGTTCCCACGAGCACATCCCTACGCACGGTCAGCAACTTTCGCGGTAACTTAAATAGTTGCTAAACATGCTGTTGCAGCTACTTGTTAGTTCGGTTGTTTCCAATCCCAAGACTGGCCGAGTCATTTGCCGATTGGATTAGTTTTCAATTCGTCAATAGTTGCCAAGTTATTGGCACTTCGCACGCTAGTTTTCTCGCCATATGGTCAAGTGGACGCGAATCAACATTAAAGCTTCTAACAACAAACAGCATACGTACCGTTGCCCCTATTACAAGCCGGAGTACAAGCCCATGGACATACGCGGATCTGTGAGACTAGTCTGTACACGAAAATACATCGTAGTGTGCAAGATTTGTTAGTGTAGTTATATCATTTTCTATGTTTTTGTATGTAATGTGTGAGACGTAGGTCTGTCCGATATGTCCGATAAGATGTCGCTTTGGCATCTCCTTTTCAACGTGTTGGCCTGCCGCGTTGCTCAAAGCTTTAAAAAACACATAAAGCATATAAAAGTCAAAATAGCCCGCCAAAAGCGGCAAATCAGGGCTCGCACCATGACTGAATCGTGTTAAGCGTCGCGTCATTGTAAGGGCCCAGTTGTAAGGCAGCGACTCAGTTTAGGTCCTAACCTGAATCGCGTTCGTTCGTCTGAAGAAAAATCGAAATGTTCATGAGAGATAAAGATAACCCTTGAAATTCTTAGCCCGTGCAGCGGATTAAGGATTTCACCACCCTTTTCCTCCCGTGAGTGTAATAGAAATGAACTGTAATAACCTAAATTTTTAAATGAAATCTCCAAAATTAACTTTTTTATCTTATGTTTTGTATGTTACGCTAATACGACCGTTTCAGAAGTGAATGGTTTCAGTGGTGTTTGATGAGGTAGTGTGAAAATACAAGGAGAAACAGTGACATAACATGTGACGCCTTTTGTTTTCATTGTTACGAAGTTCCATTGACGGCGATTTTAAATGTCAAACTTCTATGAAATAATGATGTTTACTTAACACTTTCATAGTCTGTGCTATCAAAATCTATGCAATATTAGCTTATGGAAATTACACACTTTAGAACGGATTAATCGAATGCGTATTTGTATTCTCTCAGTCATCTTAACCCTGTGAAAATGAGTGCTGTAAACGCCTCGAAAGTAGGGTCATGGTTGTAATAAACGTGATTAATCCGTTCTAAAGTGTTTAATTTCAATAAACATCGCGGAAATAGAAGACAATATGAAACTTAGCTATTTCCGACTCTGTATCAATGGACCGAGGTGTTGTTAGTTTCAAGTTCTGCAAAATAAAATCAAACGCGCGCCGTGACGTAATTGTCCGGTGGAATGTTTAATCTCGCACCTCGCCGGGCACAATAACGCGGGTTGGATACTTCAAGTCTGTAACTGACTGCACTTAAATGTAAGTCCAGCTGGGTGGCGTGCTGAAAGTTTTCGGAATTTCATTTGAAGCGCCGCGTGTGTTGAGTGCTTAATATTGAAGTTTACCTTTAATAGTTCATTTTATAATGTTATTTGTCAACTTTATTTTGATCAATGTTATATACACATGAGTATAATTTTGGCTTTTAAATGTACAATATATTATAAATAATGTTAGTCTTTATAATATATTGTACATTTAAAAGCCAAAATTATAATGATTGCATTTGTAATCTACTTTTACCTTATAAGTAATAAATTGTATATGTGCGTGTAATTGTATAAGATTTGTATATGTGCTCAGTAGGCTAAGACGCACTGCTACGACGGAAGCTACCTTGGCTGCCTATCACGGTTACGTCAGTTCCCAACTAAGATACGGACTTATCCTATGGGGCAACTGTGGAAATGTTAATAGGCCATTCATAGCCCAGAAAAAATGTATAAAGGCAATGTGTGGCGTAGCTCTAGATAGCCCTTGTAAACCTCTTTTTAAAAAATTAAATATATTACCTCTACCATGCCTCTACATCTTAGAAGCATGTATTTTTGTTAAAAAACATATGACTTTATTTAAAACGGCTAGAGAAGTATACCCTCGTAATTCCAGAAACCCGGAAAGACTAGCCTATGATTATGTCCCAAGAACTGCTTTTTTTAATAAACAATGTTTTATAATGTGTATAAAAATATTTAACAAGTTACCGCAAGAAATTCAAGGGCTACCTTTTAATATTTTCCGAAGAAGTGTAGAAAAAATATTGTGTCATAAACTGTATTATAATGTAAAAGCGTTTTTAGATGAAACAAATTTATTGTGAATATATTATAATCATAAATAACAACCTTATTATTATTCTGACATTAATATTTACTTTGCTCCACATAATCTGATTATTTTTATATTGTTGTATTTCCCTTGTTATGACATAGGTAGGTATGGTTTTATTGTTATCTAGATGAGTTTGTCCATATTTATCCATATCTTGTGTAATTTAGATGCTAGAATAACCTAGGTTAGGATCCGTAGTGTTTAAGCAAGTATCAAATTTGCATGCTGTACATAAACGGCTAATAGGATGTACTTTAAACTTAAAAATTTACCATCATTATGTAACTCCTTTTATGCAAATAAATGAATTATGAATTATGAATTATGAATCTTAGTCTTTAAGAGTAACGAGTAAAAAAAAAACACGCGAGGTCAGGCAGCAGTTTTCCGTATTTTGCTAAAAAGACAATAATTCACTATTTCAATAACTCCCGTTACAAAGCCAACCCATGTTTATATTCCACAATATTCAATACACAAAGCATACAAACATTGAAATTCACCGCTTTGATACATCTTCCCTAAGGGTCTACATAATTAGGATCCCGGTCCAACAAATTTCCATACGGGGCAGTTTTTCTGGTATAAGTTGTCCAATTTGTAACAAGCTATCCTCGTCAGCCAGCGGACACATTGAGCCTACGGGAGACGCGATGGATCAAACTGAATGTATGGCCACTGGCATAGAGCTACGAATGTGTTATGCTTCTTCAAGATACTGTTCAAAATACTTACTTTTCCCGTTTTGTGAAGGTTTTTGGAGCGAATGTATAGTGCGTATTCGTAAACATTTACGGAGGGTGCCACGAAAATGAAACGATTGCGGATTTGTATCTCCATCTTTGTCACACTTGCACATTGGAGTGACAAAGAGGTTTTCCCGTCAATGCCAATTTTTGATGTTCGTGGTAAGCTTGCTTCTTCTTCTTCTTTTATAATATGGCCTCTGTCCGAGAATTGGACAATTTTGCCAGTGTCCCGTATTAATATATCAGTGTTTTTATATAAATAGTATATTGCCTCTTGGGCGACGTTGTTCGGTAATTGGCCTTGCTATTTATTCCGTTTACAGCTTATACGTAATAAATATTTCAGGAGGCCAAAATCCCAGGGCAACCGATTAATAACTCAATAACGCGATTACACGCGTTTCAGGATTAATTCTTCATTAGCTGCACACTTCTTCGTTAGTTTACTGCACAATAAGCTATAAATATTACACATTAAACAACATTTAGCACACAAAAACAAAGAACTATTCAAGAAACGCAACCGCCATTTTGAATATCAAACGGAAGCAACCTGGTAAGCTTCTTCTTCTTCTTTTATAATATGGCCTCTGTCCGAGAATTGGACAATTTTGCCAGTGTCCCGTATTAATATATTGGTGTATCTTATATAAATAGTATATTGCCTCTTGGGCGACGTTGTTCGGTAATTGGCCTTGCTATTTATTCCGTTTACAGCTTATACGTAATAAATATTTCAGGAGGCCAAAATCCCAGGGCAACCGATTAATAACTCAATAACGCGGTTACACGCGTTTCAGGATTAATTCTTCATTAGCTGCACACTTCTTCGTTAGTTTACTGCACAATAAGCTATAAATATTACACATTAAACAACATTTAGCACACAAAAACAAAGAACTATTCAAGAAACGCAACCGCCATTTTGAATATCAAACGGAAGACCACACCTGGTAAGCTTGCTGTCGACATTGTTCAAAAAAAAAATATGTCAAAAATAATGACATACCTATTTGTTTTTTTTTTGTGGATTTTTAATGGCTTGGTTACAAAGCGATGAAAATTACATGAAAGATACATGTATCTTACAAAGGCCCCTGTATTTTTCAATAAAATACAGTATCTTTCGTTGCGGATCTTCGATTGAATCTTTCGCAAGTTTCAGTTTTTTACGTGTAAAATACATTGTATTTTTCGCATTATTATATTATATTATGAATAGTGACTCGGAATGTATTGGCTCTCATACAAACAGGTGACTTTTCATTTCGCTCAGACTATATATCGATATCAGTTAACTAAAGAGGTTGAAATTATCAATTATGACGAAATACTTACAAATTGGAATCGTTAATCAATGCTCTATGTGACGTCACCTGCGAGAATCTCATATTATTCTTATTATTGGTATGTTTTACCCTTTCACGAGACCATGGGGTTATTTTATTATTAAGTCTATTAATAATGAAATAAACATGTAAAATACACAGTATAAAACAGATATTATACGTATTATACGTGCACGATTGTATTTGTCAGACAAACGTCAGTTTTGTTTTTTTCGAAAGTTACATGTAATTTATAGGAAAGGAACAAAGTTTCGAAAGAAACAACATGAATCTGTCGCCATTTTCATCGACCTTTAAGCCAAGTCCTTTTTTTAATATATTACATTTCAGTGAAGAATGTTTTTAAATTTGAGACGGCCGGCCTACAGTCCAGACCGTTTGAAAGATTTTAATTGACCGAGTGAGAAAAGCAAGCGGAGCTTCTCCGCTTCAACTTGGGCGGAAATGATTTCGCGTCTGTCCATTTTGTTCTCTACACGTCGCATATATAGTCTGACAAGAGAGCGAGCGCAGTAACAGTAGGACAAAATAACTATATCCATCCCTTTTTTCAGGGTGGTAATACTAGCGTAAGAAAAAGACAGTATGATGCTCTCTATCCTACTGTTACTGCGCTCGTTGGTTTGTCAGACTATATCAACCAATTTTTGTGAATATACTAAACAAGTTTGTCGATTAAGTACGTAAAAAAATGTCGATTTACTTTTTGGAAATTTTCAAAATGGCGGGAATTGGTACAAAGGTCCTAAGCGAAAGACCTCACGATATGGTCCTGGTATTGGCACAAAAGTCGTTAGCGCCTTCAGGGTCTATAGCGCTTAGGACCTTTGTACCAATTCCCACCATAAAAATAAAAAAAAACAAAAAAAAACAAAATATAAATCGACAAAATAACTTTATGTTATCAACAAACATGTTTGGAAAATTTCACAACAATTGTTTGATAAATGCGACCTATAGAAGAGAAGAAATGGACAGACACACCAAAGCATTTCTGTCCAAGCTGAAATGGAGACGCTTTGCTCACTCGGTCAATCAAGTTGTTTAAAAGTCGTCGATAAAAACTTCAATATATATTTTCTGCCCACCGGCCGGCAAGCAGCCAATTGCAGGCCGCTACGCTAAACAAATTCGTCGCTTGCCGACTGCGTCGAGCAGAAAAATAGTGGACAGACCTTGGCCAGTAAATAAGTAAGCCTCAGATCACATGTTTACACGACAATTACACAAGATCTGAGACAATTCTTACTTTACAGGCCTCGGTACGTAATCTTTTTCGACCTTACAATTTCATCTTTTATCTTTCATCGATTAAAGTAGTTGAATTAATTTTTTTGTATTGGTGGTGTACCTACATTATTTGAAGTAAGTAAAAAAAGTGAGAAAAGAGGAATCAGAATTATAATTTGAAAATAAATGTCATACACTAAAGGAAAAATACCAGGTCCATCTTCAGCTTACTCCATAATCACAAAAATTCACATATAGAATTATGTAATTTGGTTCAATAACTGACGCGCATGGTTTTGTTTTTTTTATATTCTACAAAAGTACAAGGATTTTTTTTTTTATTTTTTTTTTTTATACTACGACGGTGACAAACAAGCATACGGCCCGCCTGATGGTAAGCGGTCACCGTAGCCTATGGACGCCTGCAACTCCAGGGGTGTTACATGCGCGTTGCCGACCCTTTAAAAACTTTAACACTCCTTTTTTGAAGAACCCCATATTGTAGTCCTTTGGGAAAACAGTGGCAGGGAGCTCATTCCACAGCCGGAGCGTCCGCGGGAGGAAGTTCCTCTTAAACCGCACGGTACGAGACCATTTAGGCTCCAGGGTATGCGGGTGAACACCCTGCCGACGGCGAGCGGTGCGGTGGTAGAATGCAGCCGTTGGCATCATATCAAACAATTCCTCAGAGCACAATCCATTGTACAAGCGATAGAACACACATAAGGAGGCGAAGTCTCTCCTTAGACTTAAGGGTTCGATATCGCTCGTGAGTTTGGGATCGTTGACAATTCGGACAGCACGTCTTTGGATCGAGTCAAAGGGGCCCAGCTGGTATCCAGGTGCTCCCGCCCAAAGATGGCAGCAATACTCCATATGGGGCCTGACTTGAGACTTGTATAATAACAGTCTTTGCCCCGGAGAGAAGTACTGCTATATAGGATATAGGTACACATCCAAAAAATGTAATAAAGGATAGGTCACAGTACAGTACAGTCAACCAATTGGAACCATATGCCACTTAAGAACCATACCAAAATGATAAGCAGTAAAATATTTCTTACAATCTAATTAATAGCGTCACGTGTCACGTTTACCATACTGACACTGAATGAACTGTATTAAGACCATGGCCAAAATGGATTTTCATACTATTTTACCTCTCGCCCGCGCCCCACGCGCACGCCCCACGTAGCTGCCGCTCACCTCGGTGTACTGTGGACTGCGCTATAGGTACTATACTAATAACTATTCTTTATTTATATGCCTAATAAGTTTATATATTTCCTCGCAAATGTGATGAAAAACATTGTATGTATCACGTACAAGAGTTACAAACTCGTGTTAATTAAGCCGTCGCTTTCGACTCGGGCTTAAATTCACACTTGTTCTTAATTTCTTCTTTACCGCCCTTAATATACAATGTTCTATTAATTTCCTTGTTTCATTCGTAGCTCGTTGTCCCGCGATCCCTCACATCCCAGTATTGTGCTCGATCTTCGCCTACACAAGTGTACACAGCTTTGATCACTACTTGAAACAAAATGCCTATTTAGTTATGCCGTCGCCCACGGGCTCGGACAGATAGGGCTGATATTAATGGTCACTTAAGTAGTAGGGGTCAGTCAAAACAACTGTTGGGGATGGGTATTTGTTGGTGGATTGTAGTTTTGGCAACACCCTGTAAGTTATCTATAAGATAAGATGTATTTTATTTACATTAACGATGTATGTAATAACTTATTTGGGTCAAAGACTCGGAACATTTGTCCGAGTCTTTCCGGTAGACTTCTAAAAAGGTAAAAAGTAAAGCTTGATTTTCTTATTTAATCCTTATTTACATTAATGGGTACTTATTTTCTATTGCACTGTGTATGATAATTAATTACTACATGTCCACAGGCTGTTAACTTTTGTGTCTGACTCATTTAGCCAAAACCATCTATATAAAACTTGTTTATGTCGGTCATTTTTTTATTTTATTTATTTATTCTCAAAAAAAAGTTTTGTACAATTACATATAATCTTAAATTCGCCAAACATTAAGTTTAACGGCGACTGTTGCACTCACTTTTTGTATTTGTACATATCTATTTGTCCTATAATCTTATCTAAACCCACTTACCTACCTTACAATTTTTTAATGATACTGCAGGTTTAGACTATGTATTTACTAATTTGAACACTGTTCCTCTTGACATACGGTATACATTAACATTACTTCATACAATATTCATACAATATTGGAACACAAATATTATGTTGTCTATATCTACTATATACTCGTAACATACAAAACACTAGACAAATAAGTAAATCTTGGAGATTTCATTAAAAACTTAAATCTTAGGTTATTATGATTAAAATGGCGGTTTGTTTACATTATTAGGAAGTTCCATTGACTGCGATTTTTGAAATATAGATTTATTTATTTATTTATTTTATAAGTCTCTAGCAACAAAGTTTTTGCTTAGCTAGTTTGCTTAGTTATTCGTACGAGTATAGGTATTTTCATCACACCTGCTCGTAAATGGTGATATTATGTGCAAGCATACTTAGACTTAATGAGCTGTATTAAGCCCATGGTCTTAAAGGATTCTCATACTAATTTACCGCCCGCCCGGAGCTCCCGGAGCACCTGCCCCCCACGCATAGTTGCCGCTCACTCCGGAGTCCTGTGGACTGTGCTACTACACTACCGCTAATAATGATTGTTTGTTTATCTTCCTAGAAAGTTTATTTATTTCCTCGCAAATGTGATGAAAAACATTGTATATATCACGGGCGGTGCAAGAATTACGAACTCGTGCTAAAATTAAGCCCTGAAATTTATTTATTATTACGCACAACTTTAGGTAGAGTAGGATGACAATGGTAAAATTAGAAGTATCACTAAAGCTGCCTTTCAGGCATGCATAATGTACAGTTGACTTAAAACTACTTATCTAAATCTACTTATTTATATTCCAAAAATTCTTGTATACTATAGAAACATTTCGCTACAAGCCATTTCTTCAAGGCCTTTTTAAATTGTCTGAAAGGTAAATCTTTAATTACCTCGGGCACTTTATTATAAATCTTAATGCACATAATAAATGAGTTTTTCCCTACAAGCGACAATTTTGTTCAAGGGATGAACAGTTTATTTCGGTATTGCGACCGTATTGGATTTCGATAGATTTCTTTCACGTGTTGAAAAAGATGTTTATGTTGATAAACAAACATAGCAGCACTAAAAATGTAAATAGATGGAAGTGTCAAAATGTTGTGCTCTCTAAAGTGTGGCCTAACTGAATCTAAGTCTTCCAGCCCAAAAGTATCTCTAATACATTTCTTTTGTTTAATAAACACATCATCTACATCTGTTGATCTCCCCCATATTATCCATACTGTAATATGGAGTGGATATGGCCATAGTAAGCCATTAGCGCCGCTTCTATGGAAACTACTTGGCGCGTTCTTCTCAAGGCATAGGCAAAGCTGTTGATCCGGGCGCAAAGGTGTCTGATATGTTCTTTCCAACTACAACTGTTCTTCCCTCTTCTTCGACTCGGGCTTAAATTCACACTCGTTCGTAATTTCTTATTTACCACCCTTAATACACAATGTACTGTACTATTACAAAGTTGTTATTGGAATATGCCTGATACATCGTGTCTGTTTTTTTATCCAACCACCGAAAGATAGGAGGGTTACCTATTTCTAAATTAAAGTAAGTATATTACAATGACATGTCCTTAAATTGATTGCTATAACCTTCAGATTGTATATGAAGTCTTTTGTTTTCTATTGACATTCCATAAAGAAGAGAGATGTCTAATTTTTAATTTATTTGGAAAGGACTACATAAAATAGCAACAGCGCTTGTTAACATTAGATCAAAACTTCCAAGGACACGACCTTCAGTTATGACTAAGAAGGGTGATAGGCTGAAAGGCGACAAACTAAAATTAACAGCTCCTCTGACCCACTTGTCCCACTTGACCCACGAAGCTCTTTCAAGCCCGAACTAAAACAATTCTTATTCGACCATGTGGGTACTCATAAATTAAAGTTTTCAAGTACAAATTAGTGTCAGGCCGATCCCTATTGCACGAAACTGGCCAGTGTAACTTGAGCTACTGATCTGCATAAACTGTGCGTGGTAGGAGGTCAAGTTAAGTGGTTATGGTATAGGCTGGGAAGAATGGCCGTGCGTAGTCGTAGACGCCATTGCTGAGCAGATGCCAAATTAATCAAGGTCTTTCACGTAGGGGCCAGTAAGGCCATGAAATAAGCGGTAAGGTGAGGGGGGCGAAGTGCGCCAGCCGTCTAAGTGCGCCTATTACTAGTAAGTATCATTCCATGATACCAGGTAGGCGCACTTCGCCCCCTTCGTTATAGTGTTGGGCAGTCATAAGTGGCCGCGAGATATGACGAGCGCGATATAGACTATCGGATAAATTTTATTCATTCTTTCATTTTTGATAGCACTTTTGAGCTGTCACGGGGATTTCTCATTTAGCGACTTCGGATATTCACATATATCGGTCAGTACATCATAGGACGCTTATTACGGAAGATTAAAAGTTAAGATAAACAACAGGCGGTATTTGTATCGAAGAAGATGAAGTCGATAAAATTAAATGAGAAGTCATAATTAAGACTGTTATTAGACAATGTGTGACAGTCGATCTTCTATGGCCTTTCTATGGCTAACCACTTTTATTTTGACAAACCATCGCCTTGCTCGATTACATATTTTCATTGATTATTGGAATAACAATAAACAGTAATAAGAAACGAGTTGGTAACATTCAACGCCTTAACCAAATTAAAATAGCTCGGGGAAGGCGCCTTTAACGCTCCGGGCTAATTGACACAATACATGTTTCGCCAGTTGAAGAAATATGAAACATTCTCCCACTGGCTGTGTGGCCCGCACCACAAGATCCTTGTTCGGGAAGGCGCCCTTAACGCGACCGGGCGGGTCACTAATTGACATGATACATGTTTCGCCAATTAAATCGCTTGTATTATTTACACACACTAATCAGGTTGGTACGGGTTGTAGTTCCTGGTCATGATGGTGTTGTAAATGTAAACTTTTTTTGTATAAAACTGAGTGAGCGATCGACTGACGTTTCTTGTAAAGAAAGCTGCCATCTTTACATGAAGCAACCGTACAACGATGTTGATAATGTTGATATATTCACCCACTCCACTTTTCACCGTCGCATCGCTCGCCATCGACAGGGCGCTCATCCACACACCTTGCAACCAAAATGGTCCCGCACTGTGCGGGTTCTCCCGCTGTGGAATGAGCTATGCCAAGGTTTTCCCGAAAGATTACAGTATGGAGTTGTTCAAAAAAGTGTACAAGATTTTAATGGGTCGGCAACGCGCATGTGACCCCCTGGAGTTGCAGGCGTTCATAGGCTACCGTGACCGCTATCCATCAGGCGGGCCGAATGCTTGTTTGACGTGGTATAAAAAAAGAAATATTGATTATAATGTATTTGTTACTATTTTTACCTTGACGTTGGCAACGTGCCCTGGTAGCAAAAATCCAAATAAATATAAAAAAATTGATGTCTGGTTATCAGGTATTAAGAAATATGGTACGTAATAAATAGGTATTTTAGTATATTATGCATACGTTTGTTTATTATATAATTCCACAGAATACCAACGGGTTACACATAATGCCAGTACCATATACACAATAGTCATTAACAACACTGTAGCGTCTCATATCTGCGCACAGACCACCTGATCTACTAGACAGGGCATACAAGACAATTCGCCGTTACCGCATATGAAGGCCCGTACAAATTTAGTACAGAAGCGCGACCGCCTATTTCAGTTGCACCTAAGTTTCTTCGTTTACAACTAATCCCAAGATTTGGAAAAGGTGCTAGTTATATGAAAGCGACTGCAAACTGATCTTCCAACCCGAGGGTAAACTAGGCCTTATTGGGATTATTCCTGTTTCCTCACGATGTTTTCCTTAGCCGAAACGCGCTTGGTACGGGTTAATCAATTATTTCTTTTTGCTGGTTGCCATGGTTAGGGTCTCTTGAAATCCCGAAAACCTTTTGAAAACATTCAGAAAACATGATTTTATAACCAAATATGTCAGTAGAACACACTACGTTTCTTCTACAAAACTGTGCTGCATTTGTCCCCGGGCTGACGGGACAGAAAAACTCCTTGGTACGAGCCGGGATTTGAACCCGTGACCCTCGGATTGAAAGTCGTATGATCTTACCGCTGGGTCAACAACGCTTTCAAATTGCATTCATGTTGAGGATCTGAAAATTAAATTATTTACAATTATTGTGTGGGTGTACTCGTACCTGGAATATTGTAGTATAAAATGGTGTCGTCGGTTATGCTTATAGAATCGAAGTTTACAATCAAAACTGTACACATGTGTGTTAGTTAGTTAGTTAGTTTTCCTGGGCTTTTTCCGCAAATCGACATCCATTGTGCCTTTTTTGCGTGACAGCGAGGTAGCTCTACTCTAACCACCCTAGTTCGTCCACGAAACCTATCATCGTTTTAAGGTTGCAAATTGCCTCCTTTAGTGTGCTGGGAGGTCCTAAGTATTTGCTCCTGTATACTTCTATCTGTTTACATTCAAGGAGAACATGTTGTGCATATGTGTGGTGATAATATCTTTGACAACTCGTGCAATACGGTGTCTATGTACCCTATATCTGCGCATACCTACACACTACGTAAGCAAATAGCGTAGCAATTGAGGAAAGGTATGTACTGACATTTCTCGGAGCAACTGTGTTGCATTTCCCTTCAGTGTTGCGTTTTAAAGGCTTTCGCGTCAAAACCTTTGGCAATGTTTGACGTGGCATCGTGACTTGAGCGCAGCAAATTGCGAGACAACTTTAGTTTTGGCTTTGTTACATTTTCGAACATTTTTCGTTCTTCTTCTTTCTTGTACACGTGTTTTTTTTGTAATAGAGACTTAGGGATTGGCTCTATCAGCCTGTGGAATGACGTCGGGACACGTATATCTCTAAATAATATCATCAATTATAAACAAGTAAGTTAACAAGTTAAGCAAAACCTGAATTAAATTCATATTATTAAAATAGTATATATGTGGAAAAAAACATTTTTTTGCAAATAATTAGTCAATCCGTGGGTCCTCAGCTGTCAACACAGCAAATCCTCTTGGAGCTCTGGCGACCTTACTTACCAACACACTAGAACGGGACGGGACGGGACGATCTCTCAGTTCTCAGAAAACGCCACGTGATTCTATAGAAATTGACAAATCGTCCCGTCCCGCCCTGTCTCTTCCCGTCCTGTGTGAGTCATCCTTTAAGGTCGGTTTTGGCCCACCTATTGTATTGAAGCAGACCCCAACCGAGCATGGCCCGACACGCTTTCTTCCAAGTTTCCTCACAAATCTAAGAGGCATAAATAAATCGACGAACCTGTCATCGATGCGTTACAAACAAAAGTAAACATGGCTTATACATTTCTTATTGGAGTTTTTTAGTCCCCCGAGGTAACGCGAAACTCCAAGTTAAGTCTCGCGGGTGCTCCGCACATCAATCTATCGCGTTTGACAGATGTTCTTGTATCATATTTCTTTTGAGCATTTGGGAGTTGATGTGGATGTCGCGGTTGTGTTGGGTTGGAGTATTCAAACGAACCATTAGACGAAGTAGGTCATATTCTTGTTTTGCCAGTTGAGCAGTGGGTCAAACACTGATTACATACAATCCTTATTAGGCCAGATATGCAGTTTGTCAGCCTTTGAATATCACAGTTAGGAATGACTCACAGTGGAACGGGACGGGACGGGACGGGGCGGCACGGGAAAATCTGACAATTACCATAGAAAGCGTCACGTGACATCCGAGGGCTCCGAGCTATCACGTGATTCTTTCTATAGAAATTTACAGATTTTCCCGTCCGGGCCCCGTCCCGTCCCGTGCTAGTGTGAGTTATGCTTTACAGACTACGTCTAATTAAGTGAGCGTCATTTTCTTTTATGACTTGAATATTTATCTATAAAATCTTTAGCATTGTGTCTTGTTCTCTTGTTCAAACAAAACTCTGTATACAAACAATAACTAAAGTGGGAGCAAATTACAAGTCGAGCATACGAGCCGCCAGGATTGAACCCGCGACCTTCCTTCCTTCCTCCTTAAAAGTCACACGCTCTTACCGCTGGGTCACGCTCTCCACATTTAAAATCAGTACTTTTTAAGATTCGGGATTAACTTACAGAAAATGTGAAAATTGTCGGCTAACCAGTTTTTCATCTTTCATTCATCTTACATTTTCGACCTTGGGTTCTACGGGCGTCTTTCTTGGCTTCTCCGCCCCTTTATATAACTTTGTTGCAATGTGGCCAACCGCTAAATACAATAAGCAATAAGCTTTTGAGGCTGTTGATGTTGATCTCAGACTTATGAATGAATGAATGAATGAATGAGTTTTTATTCCAGAATAATTAGTTCCATATAAAGTAAATATTTATGTAGGTTTTATTTAATGAAAAATAAGAGCATCCTTATCTTACATGCATGTTTGTGTGTTTGTGCAACTTGTCACGTTTTATGGAAAAGGTTTCTGCGGAAGACCAGCGTCGAGGTACGCAAAAGGTACCTTGACATCAAGCTGAGTAGAAACCTTTTCGGTGACGCTAATTCTAACCGTACTGTCTTTTATATTTTTGTACACTGAAGCGTCCCGAATAAACGTTTTTCTTTCTTTCTTTATTTCTTTTATATAAATCGTCGTCTAGTACCCGCAACACAAGCCTTATTGAGCTTACCGTGGGACTAGGTCGATTTGTGTAAGGTTGTCCCACAATATTTATTATTTATTAGGTATGTCCTATTCTTTTGCCCCATGACCCCGAAACACTCTGTATACAAACAATTACAAGTGCGTCGATAAAGCGGGGACAATTTGTACGTTTCAACGGCTAAGGCAATTTACGGCTGACTGCCGGGAATCAGAAAAAACGTGTCTGTCGCGAGCGCTGGCAGCGACGGCCATTTCTTTACGTACTGAGTTTTTGCTGAGTCCAGACACACGTAGATAATTGAGACTGGTAATCACTGTACTGTTATAGATTTATGTTCCGCGGTAAACCTAGTATATTATTTTACAATGACTGCGCTCCAAAATTTCGTTTTCTAATCATGCGGAATGTAGTACTTTCCCGCACTAGTGCGGGAGTGGATTTTCATAGTACTTTTAGTTTTTTCGCTATAGAATAAGGTTACGTACAAATCAGGGTAAGCACTCTGTATCGGTACCTTGAGTTGCCCTCGTTTTTGGATCGTTATTGACTGCGCGATTCGAGAGTATATGAATCGTATATGCTCGTTCGTAACTGTGTCTCTACCATAAGTTACGCTAGCGACTATGGATATGTACAGATCAAGCTCACTGGTCCCTGTTTTTGTTCCCCACTCGTCTCTGGACTGGACTGTACTATTAGAGGCGCGGCCTCATTTTATTTATTCTGACGGACAGTATCTGTGATCACGAATTCTGGTTTGTGTGGTAAAACAGCTTTTCTTTGCATGTAATTTCTGGATCCATTTCACCATCAGATTATTGAAACTGATGTCTTCTAAAAATCATTCATATAGAGTGCTCAAATGTTAGTCTGTGGTCCTTTTTGAGTTCAAATATAGTACTTATCATCACACTTGCTCGTAAATGGTGATATTATATGTATGCTTGCATGTAACGATTTGCTTCGGTATTAAGGACCGAACCATCCCTTATGCATGGTCCGACAATCAGTTAATCGGTTTTTTGGTATCAAATAAAAACCAGAAAGCAAACATCCACTACCTAGGTAGCCAATTCTTACTTTAAGATTGGAATTGAATTTGTTATAATACAACTACTGAATTTTAAAGCTTGTTCTCACACTTAACTATGTGAGTGAGACAGCAAATGACCGCTGAACATTAGACACGGACCTATGAGCGATTTTTCATAACCAATACTTTTTAAAATCTGTACTCCGTTCCAACTTGGTTAGATGATATTTTTTAATTTCCTTAAGTGAGTAGGTAGCTAGTCTTATTACTTCGATTTTAATGCAATACATTAGCACACAAAATAGCGGTAAATTCCATATAAAATTATGAACTTATAGCAAAACAAAGAACCACCCAGCACTCCTGAATCCATTCCATTCGTAATTGTTCAAAATGCGGCGACCGCCGGCCAGATGTCGCGGCAAAAAATATACAATAAGACCGGGCAAAATATACAATACCCCGGTTTATATGTTCGGATGTGTAAGGCTAATCTTTCTGCGCAATAATATCGCGATAAAGCGGGGAGTGATATAAATTATGGGTGTGATATTATATACATTTGGGTGTGATATTAAGTACGGCGCGGTGTTCTGGGGAACTAAGATGTTGTGATAAACGTGGTTACATTTTGTGACTGTAAATAGTACACTAGAGAAAGTTTTTACGCGGAAAATAATACAATGTATAGCTGGCAGTGAGGATAGGAAGTTACAAAGTCGTACTTTTGATCATTCTAACGCCTGAGTGCAATGCAAGTAGGAAAACATTCGAAATGTGAAAAAATAACCACATGAAGATAGCATTTTCGATCAGATGTTCCGTACAAAGTAAAAAAAAACAATATCGAAGTTTCCACTTGTATCGCAGGGTCATTGACCTTATCATCTGTCGAAGTATCTTTAGGGACTTTTGTTACAACCTGTTTGCATTCCTTTATTTTCACTCCGGAAAAAGGGAGGCGTATAGGTATTTAATAAGAAACTTACGGTCATACTGAGAACTGAGGTGGTCAGACTATAGGTATAAAATATTTAAGACTAAAATTATATTTAGGTCTGAAAACAACAATTTATAATGCAATGTCCTGCAATTCATTCAGCTGGTCTGATAAAGGAATAACGGTAACTGAAAGTGGTTTTAGGATTTGTTTATAGGTATTTAATCGCTGGGGAAATTCTTACTGAAGTGTATTTACAGGTAGAATCTGGTAGTTAATTTTTGAGTTATTTAGTAGGCGTTTTTATTTATTATTGTAGAAGATTCATTTTTAGCTAAAATGGAATTTTTAATATGTTTTCTACTCAGAATTACGAGCGCTTTCAATCCTAGTAATAATTTCATATAACATTTTCCAATTTAGCATAAAATGACTATTCTACAACAATACATAAAAACGCCCAAATTCATTAATAAACAAATACTAGCATGATATTTCGTATTGTTACATTTTGCAATATTAACATCAAAAAGAAAATTAATTATATAAGCATAATTAAATGAGTACCTACTTAAAATATTTAAGTAGGTATTACACTTCCATAATTTATTTATTTATTATATACAAACACTTTACACAGCTTTACAGTTTGCACCAAAGCGCTGGAAAAATTCAGACATTACAAATACAATTTAACAATACAGTTTGATGTCAAAAAAATAATAATATACATATATATCTATTGTATAACATTAACATCCATCCGCCATCTCGCAGTATCTCAGGCATTTACGACACACATTTACCCATCTGCTAGCAAACACATCACACTCAGGTGCTGATGACAAGAACTCGTTAATCATCCTCAAGGCTCGAAGCGTTGGAGAGTTCCTGTAGGATACAGTACGCGCCTGGGGAACAGCCAAGAGATCGGTACACCGGGGCCTGAGTTGGTTTTTAGGCACAAACGGCACTGCAAGTCTCACTAGCCTTGATACCAAGTCAGGACACTCACTATCTCCCCTCAGTATACTACATACATATGTCAAAAGTTTGTAGTTACGCCTTACCTCTAAAGAGTTGAAGCCGAGAGTCCCAAGCAAGAATCTAGTAGGGTATAAATAAGGATAGTACCCATGCACTTTTTTGTACAAAAACCTTAAAAAGGCTTTTTGTACTCTCTCCAGAAGTAAAGCATAACTACTCTCATAGGGATTCCAAACTATTGCCGCAGACTCAAGTTTACTCCGAACTAGCGATGTGTAGAGTAGCTTAACCACGCTTGGAATATGCTATGGAATAATGGAATATATAAAAACTAGCTTTTACCCGCGGCTTCGCCCGCGTACTAAACGTAATTTTCAACCGTCTACAAATAAGGAGGTTCTTAGTTGGGCCCGTACATTTGTATGTACATATGTATGTTTGTCCGCTATTATCTTGCGTTTGGCTGAACGGATTTAAATGGAATGGATGGTTGTCGGAAAAGTGATCAAACTGAACAATTCAAGTTGGCGGCTGTTTCTAAATTTTGACCTCTGATTTGTTATAAAGAATCTCTCGAACCCTTTATATCGTCCATTAAATACAAAAGCGACACAACTAAAAAAAATCTAAATTTATTTTATTGCAAAAACGACATTATAAACACTAATATTACCCCGTGGCACAAAGACACCTGTCGATTTGTCATTAGAAATTAGTAAAATTATGCAGGTGCCCTTTTTGCACTATCACTCCTTCGTGACTAACTTCAGTGCTAAACCGCCATTTTGTCTGTTGCGACTCGATCGTCGACCCGAACGCACGGCAGTTTTGTGAAAAAGTGCCATAAAACAAAAACAAAAGTGATTACATTTGGAAACATATAAGCAAAAGTGCCATATTTGTACATGTAGCAGTTTTGAATAAAATAAATATGTAAGTATTGTGTTTCTTTATACACAAAGGAGTCGCAATACGGAATGTGGCAGTTTTGATTTTAAAATTATCTCTTAAATTGGACTTTTCCTAAAACAAAACTGCCGTTTTTGAATTTGCAACCTTTTTGAATTAAAAATATATTTGAGTTCATCAATCAAAAGTGCCATATTTGTACATGTGGCCGTTTTGAATAAAATAAATGTGTAAGTATAGTATTTCCTTATACACAAAGGAGTCTTAATACGGAATGTGGCAGTTTTGATTTTAAAATATGCTCGTAAATTGGACTTTTCCGAAAACAAAACTGCCGTTTTTGCATTTGCAACCGCTTTGAATTAAAATTATATTTGAGTCCGTCAATAAAAGTTGCCATATTTGTACATGTGGCCGTTTCGAATAATGATAAATATGTATGTATTGTATTGCTTTATACAAAAATGTGTCGTAATACGAAATGTGGCAGTTTTTATTCTAAAATGTACACTTTAATTGTACGTTTCAAAAAACAAAACTATCGTATTTGCATTTGCAACCGTTTTTAATTCAGAATATATTTAAAACCATAAATGTGCCAGAGCCACATTCTTGAATATGTTTGTTTTGCATGAAATCTTTGTTTAAATAAATATAATATTTATATAAAAAACGTACTACTTTTTAATGTGTTCGTTTTGCTTAAAAATATTGTAGAAAACAGCTAAATTTTTTATATGTTATAATGAAATTTCTACTATGCTGTTTGTGGGCATGACACTTGACACTAAGCTTCGCTGGAAAGCTCATGTCAAAAAGAAACGTAAAGAATTAGACCTTCGCTACAGAAAGATGTACTGGCTGCTTGGAAGGCACTCTGCGCTGTCAGTGCACAACAAATTATTGTTGTACAAACAAGTTTTAATGCCAATATGGACTTACGGTATACAGCTGTGGGGCTGTACCAAACAGAGCAATGTACAGATAATTCAAAGATTCCAGAACAAAGTACTAAGAGCCGTAGTAAACGCCCCCTGGTACATACGAAATGATGACCTCCACCGGGATCTAGGAGTGGAATCTGTTAGTGATATTATTAAAAAATACGCCAAAGCCCACGATCAAAGGCTTCATCATCACGTTAACGTCGAGGCCATCCAGCTCCTCGACATCACGAATTTAAAAAGAAGACTGAAAAGAATAAAACCTTTTGAGTTGATTTAATACTTTTAGTGTAGTGAATAGTGAATTTAGTGCAGTGAGTACTACATATAAAGATCACATGAACAAAGTGTCTTCGCTTTAATAGAGACAATAAGAAAAGTGTTAATGGACACATTCTTAGTTTATTCTGTATTCGTAGTTTAGGTTAAAATCAAAATACTTATTAGCCTAAAAAGGCTAGATTGTATTGCCATGTTATACCACTTGTGGAATATCATCTAATAAAAAAAAAATAAAAAAAAAAAATGCTGTTTGTTTTTCAAACCCTGGTAATCCCTGTATTAAATGATTTAATATCGTAAATTTACCCACTAAAGGTTTTATTTTTATACGCATGAAATAGCTTCACGTCAAACTAAGTTTGTATGTTTATGTGTGCCTAATTGACAATGAGACCAAATTATAGAATTTAATTTTAAAGTAATTATAAAATTAAGCTTGGCATGCTTTATTTAGTTCACGTTGCAGTACAATTATTTAGTATCTTGGAGCTGATGGTGACGACAGAAACCAGCAAAGCTAATGTAGTCAAGTATGTCAGTTATCAGATATACTATTACAACGTATTTGTAGGTGAGTACAATATTTCGTTTTTCAAACCAAAAAAGGATCAATGTAAGGAATGTACCATTTATAAAAATGCTGATGCCAAAGAAAAAGAAGACTTACAAGATGAGTTCGATTTGTATATATAACACAAAAGTCACTGGCCCAAGATGAAAAAAAAGTGATAAAGAAAACGTAAGTACCTAATACTTTCATAGTGTCGTTTTACAATTTAGAAGCGTTAATGCCTTGTCCACAAGGTGATCTATCCAGTTTTTATTACATTTCCAAATTGAACCTTCTTAATTTCACGATAACGGAGCTGGTCACAAAGCAAACAAATTGCTATGTTTGGCATGAAGGAGAAGGAGCTAGAGGTGGGAACGAAATAGGAACATGTGTGCTTACTTACCTAAAAAACTTGATAACGCTACTGAAGATCTGGATGTTGCATTTTATAGTGACAATTGCTGCGGTCAACAAGAGAACAAATTTATGTTAGCTGTGTACCAATATGCCATTAATGAGTATTCTAAGATTAGAAGTATTACCCATATTTTTTTGATCACTGGGCACACCCAGAATGAAGGAGATCCGGTTCATTCTACTGTTCAATAAAATATCTCCAAGGCATTGAAATCCTCGCCAATATATGTCCCAGAACAATACATTACTCTTATTAAAACCGCAAAGAAACAAGGCGATTCTTCCAATGTGTTTGAATTAACCCATGAAGATTTCTGGAACTTAAAGCTTTAGCTGATGGTAAATATACGGTTACTGAGGATGGGGAAACGATAACATGGGCTGACATAAAGGTAATGAAAACTGTTCGCGGCGAAAAGCACAAGGTTTATAATATAAAAACATCCTACACAGAGGACGAAGTCTGTATCCACGTTAAAACGGGGCCAAAAGAAGAGTGTTTGATAACATAGTATTGTAAGTTTTGTACCTTGGAAATATTTAGGTGATTAAACCATACAAATTTGTATTTTTTTGTATTTGTATTTTTACAAATTTAACTCGTTAAGAGTAACATAGTAAGACAATTTGTTGATCTCAATTTTACGTGTGATTTATAGTTAACAGGTACGCATCCAAATTTTATAATAACAATAATAAGTAATAACATATTTTATGTCACTCAAATGATTGTGCTGAGAAGTATTATTTTTGATAAAGCGTTTATTAGGGAAGGTTTATTTTAGCCTAGAACGTGAGCTATTTTGTGATTTTGTTGTTATGTATTTGTAATACATATTATTTGTTATCATACAAGTGAAACAAATATAGGTCTAACCCTGTTGATTTGAAATTTATATTAAGAAGAGAGATTGTGTGGTATATCCATGTTCTGACAAAAAGTAAATGTCAAGGAAGATGTTTTGTTGTTAAAAATCAATATTTCAATATTTACGACATGATTTTTGTATGCTTTATATTCAATAAATGCTTATTTTTTTGTATTTGTGGCCTTTGATTAAAAAAAAAAATCAGAGTTTTTGGTTTTTTTTTAATGCAAAACGGACGTTTACGCTGATAAAAGTTTGTACAGTACAATTTACTTTAAAATGACCAAACACATCGAAAGAGGGTTGATATACCTACAAATTGATATATAACACATATAATATTAATGTACTAAATAAAGTTTTATTAACAAAAAACGAATACAAAATCTTTAAACAACTCCCCTGTAAAAAAGTACATTTTTGACTTGTGTCGCTTTTGTATTTAATGGACGATATGTGCCTACCGAGCTTTATCATGAACTTAACTCTATAAATTCAAGGTGGTGGCCGTTGATGGTGGCGTTGGTAGTTCGTTAGAAAGAACCTCTCGGATCCTCGGATATCGATTTTCATCACGATCAGATCATAACTGAAGAAATTCTAGACGATGGCCGTTTTCCTCAGTTTTAACTTCAGATTATTCATAAAGGTTGGGCTGGCAACACTAGCTGGCAAAACATAAGTGTCTGCTCCGTACACGATTTTAAATTAAAATCAAAGTGAAAACCGTCATATTAAACGTGAAACTTTTATAAAACACCGAACACGGTCACAATCTATGAAGAAAGTGAAGTTTTAGGAAGAAAAATCAGTGAATTACGCATCAAAATACGCTGAGAAGTTATCAATATCTTGTTAAAGGTCATCATTCTATAAACGTCAAGGCATAACCACCAACCTAACGTCAAACAAGGTACGTTCGGAAATTATAAAATTGTGATATACGTTTCGTTTCACGCACAAACTAAATAGTACACAATTATGGAAGAAATTAAACTTATGCTACAAAAAATTCAAAATGACATACAGAAACAGAAGCAAGACATGAAGGAAATGGAAGAAAATATTACGGAAGCAATAAATAAAAATATAGATCAAAAATTTAGTATAATCGAAGAAAGAACGGGCCAGTTAGAAGAAAAAATTGAAGAACAGCAAAAAACCATAGATTACTTGGATAATAAAATACGAAAGAAGAATTTAGTATTTTTCGGGGTGCAAGAAACGGAACGAAGCTTCGATGCGTTAGTAAGATTAGTACTTGATATAATTAATACCAAAATGGAAGTTAACTGTCAATGGTGGGAGATAGAAAATGTGAATAGGATTGGTAAAAAAAACGGCAAACTCCGACCTATAGTAGTCACCCTAACCACAATGAGCAGAAAATTGGAACTAATCAGACACAAGAAGAAGCTAGAAAATACAGAAATATATATTAAAGATGATTATCCCCCAGCTGTATTACAAAAAAGGAAAGAGTTGCAAGAAGAGCTTAAAAGGGAACGACAGGCAGGAAAAAAAGTGGCACTACGATATGATAAAATCATTATATTAAAATCACATCCGTCGAAAGATCGCACGCCTACTGACAACCAAAACAAAAAAAGGATGTTGTCTGAATCGCCTGACACGGAGAAGGTCAATAAAATATGTGATAAGAAAACTAAACAACAAGCTAAGAAAACCAGATCGCAAAACATCACATCCTATCTACGTCCACAACAACTAAATGTGCAGTCTCCCATTTATGCCAATGTCAATGAAAACATTGAGATCAACAACAGCGAAGGTGGAAAAAACTAACTTGCGCCTCCCCACCTTCTCCAAGCCGGCTGGTCCCCGTGGAGAAGCACGACCAACACCCCCCATCCAAAAACGATAAATATGAGAATAAATACAACAACCTCTATGTAGGTACTTTAAATGTTAGAACGCTACTAAAGGATAGTCGAATAACGGAATTGGATTATGCAATAAAGGAAATAAAGTGGGACATAATCGGTCTTTGTGAAACCCGAAGAGAAAAAGAAATGATAACAGAATACCCAGAATTCATTTTATACCACAGTCAAGGAAGCAATGGAAACTACGGCGTTGGATTTCTAGTAAAAAAATACTTAAAAAAAGAGATTATTAGTTTCAACAGCTATTCTGAAAGAATAGCTATCCTAGAAATTAATTTTGCTCCGAACAATACATGGACAGTTATACAAGCATATGCTCCAACTGAAACTTGCAATGAAGATGAACTAGATAATTTCTACAGTACCTTGGATAAGACGATTAATAATGTTAATACCAAAAAACTGATTATAATGGGCGACTTCAATGCACAAGTTGGTAGCGCAAGACAAGGAGAACAAACAATATTTGGAAAATATTCAAGTGGAAAGAGATCTAATCATGGCCAGCGTTTAGTTGAATCTGCATTGGAAAATAAATTAAAAGTTATGAATAGTGTATTTAAAATAAAAAAAAACAACAAATGGACCTGGGAATCGCCAAACGGATTGCATCATAACGAGATAGATTACATACTCACGAACAGATACCAGGACGTACATAATTTCGACATCATACATAACTTAAACTTTAACACTGACCATCGACTTATACGATGCAAGATAAATGTAAAGAATCGGCTGTCAAGGAGGTTTTATAAACACAAAAATATGATTTCAAGAAATCTACCTATTGTAACTGGAGCAAGTGCAGAATATTGGGAAGAAAAGTTCGCCGAGGCAATCAAAAATTCGTCAGATATACAAACACAGTACAATAACATGGAAGAGACTATTAACAATTTAATAAAACAAATACCAGTACAAAAAAAAGCGGAAATGGAACTGCTGAACCATAAGACGCGGTCTTTACTACAAGAAAGAAAAGTACTATATAAAGAAAAAAAGTCAAAGATAGTAAGGAATAAGATCACTAAAATAAGTAAAGAAATAAATAGATTATTAGAAAAAAATAAAAGACAAAAAAGACAACACATTTTTGAACACCATATAAACACATCAGGAGCAATCAAAAAAGCGTACAGAGAACTACAGAGAACTTCGCAATGGGCAATAAACATGAGAGATAAACAGGGGAAAGTCATTTTCAACAGAACTGAAATCTTAAGTAAAGCTACACTATATTACCAAGACTTATATACAGCACAAGGCGATACTATACAGAGACTCTATACAAATATAGAAAAAAAAGAAGATGTCACGCCAGAGATACTCGTAGCAGAAATTGAATATGCCATTAAAACCCAAAAAAAAGACAAGACACCAGGAGAAGACAGAATCACTAACGAACTCATACAGTCAGTCGTTGAACCTCTAAAACGTCCACTTAAAGCTCTGTTTAATAAGATCCTAGTTGAAAAAGAAATTCCTCTGCAATGGTCGCAATCTACTATAACTTTGTTACATAAGAAAGGCGACAGAGCCGACCTAGGGAATTATAGACCCATTAGTCTAATGTCAAATTTCTACAAAATATTTTCAAAAATCATACTGAATAGGCTTTCAACAATACTGGACGAAAATCAACCCCGCGAGCAAGCTGGATTTCGCAAAGGATTTTCAACCATGGACCACATACAGGTAGTTACACAGATTATAGAAAAATCAAAGGAATATGGAAAAATTATATACTTATGCTTTATTGACTACAAGAAAGCATTTGACTCGTTAGAACATACAGCTATTTGGGAAGCACTTTCACAACAAGGAATAGCAGAGCAATATATAGATCTACTGTATAACATGTATTCAAAACTCACAGCAAAAATAAGACTGGAGCGTGATGGCAGAACATTTCCTATCATGAGAGGTGTACGACAGGGAGATCCAATTTCACCTAAAATATTTTGTTCTGTATTGGAGATGATTTTTAGAAACCTAGATTGGGAGAACAAAGGGTTAAAGATAGACGGCGAATATCTCAGTAATCTACGTTTTGCCGACGATATTGTTATTTTTGCAGAAGACCCAAACCAGCTAGAAGAAATGTTACAGGACTTAGCTAAAGAAAGCAAAAAAGTGGGATTATTAATAAACACTTCAAAGACAAAAATTATGTCCAATGGTACACAGAGACTAATATACGTAGATAATGAAGCAGTAGAATATGTCCAAGAATATATATATTTAGGGCAACTAATCTCGTTCGAAGAACAGACTGATAAGGACATAAACCGTAGAATTGCTCTATCTTGGGGTAAATACTGGAGTCTACGAGAAATTATGAAAAATAAAGACATACATATCAAAACTAAGGCAAAATTGTATGAAACTACAATTTTGCCTTGTTTAACATATGGTTGCCAGACATGGGCACTACGTTATGATCACGAGACAAAACTAGCTATAACACAAAGGAAGATGGAACGTAGCATGCTAGGAATCAGGATATCAGACCGAGTCAAAAACGATTGCATTAGGAAAAAAACGCAAATTACTGACATCATACAGAGGATACGAACTTTAAAGTGGAACTGGGCTGGACATATTAGCAGGGTGAAGGACAATAGATGGACGAGGAAAATTATAGAATGGTCACCACCAGTAGAAAGAGGCACACGAACTCATGGCATCCAAAATACCAGATGGACAGACGTAGGAACAAGGAAACGTGGTCGCCAAAAGCTACGATGGGCAGACACATTTAAAAAACGAGGAGGAGCAATGTGGACAAGATTGGCACGGGACAGAGATACTTGGAGAAAAATGGGGGAGGCCTACGCCGAAGAGGCGACTTCCATAATTAATTAAAAGTATTAGGTAATCAACTATTCTAAAAAAACAAAAATGTATTTGTATTATGGTGGAATAAAGGCTTTTTTATTTTATTTTTATTTATTCATAAAGAGAACCTTACGGATCCTCGGAAATCGATTTGAACACGGTCGGATCAAAATTAAAATAATTCAAGATGGCGGCCGTATCTCACAGTTTTTACTACAGATTCATTACTGAGGAATCTCTCGGATCCCCAAATACCGATTATTATCAAGGTCGGATTAAAACTCAATAAATTCAAGATGGAGCCCCTTTTCGCAATTCTGATCAAGGACCTATTTTAGATTTAAGGTAGGTAGATGTAGGTCGTTAGGTAAGTTACACTTACTGTATATATTTCCCATGTTGACTTTTTCACCCCATTTCGTACTCCTATTTACTCATTTCTCGTTAGGAATACTCCTGTGAATAAAATAATCTAATAAATCTTGTTTCCCGATATACAATCAAATCTCACTTCACCCCTTTAGGTGGAGAATTCTAAAAAATTCTAGCTATTTCCCGCAGCTTCGCCCGCGTACAAAATATGTTCAACCGTATCGTCATTTCAAAATCAAGTTGGCAGCTTTGATTCGTTATAAAGAACCTCTTGAACCCTTTGATATGTACCAACCGAGTACCTACATATTACGATCAATGTTGACTTCTGATTCCTTAGAAATAACCTTTCGGATTCTCAGATATTGATTTCCATCACGATCAGATCATAACTGAAGAAATTTCAGATGGCGGCCTTTTCTCGCAGTTTTGGCTCCAGATTCATTGTAAAGAACCTCTCGGATCTTCTTTCTTATCTCGATTATGTTAAGATGAATTCTGAAAAATCCTTTCTTAATGCACACCTACACCTTAATAAGAAACCTACGTGCCAAATTTGAAATTCTAGAAACAGAAATAAACAACAAAACGACACTCATATTGATATTTTGAGATTTCAACCCCATCGCATCCCAACAGGGAAGATGGTGTATCTTACGTCCACCTCATTGGATTTTAAAATGGTTGTTGTTTTTGATTTCAGCGACCTGATAAACCATAAAAACGATAATCATGTTGTTTTTTGACTTTGTTACCCCTTTTTCCCCTCTTAGGGGTTTAATACTCAAAAAATCAAATACACGTTTTTACTCATTTATCTTTAGAAATACTCTTGTGTAGTGTTGAATAAAATAGTTTAACTAATC
The DNA here is from genome assembly GCA_949128165.1 of Lathronympha strigana. Taxonomy (NCBI): domain Eukaryota; kingdom Metazoa; phylum Arthropoda; class Insecta; order Lepidoptera; family Tortricidae; genus Lathronympha; species Lathronympha strigana. The sequence goes on along the minus strand of OX421907.1, from coordinate 2,574,254 downwards.
ATGTTTTCCCATACATAGTTTGTACCGTCATTTCTCCCCCTTTGGAGGTGAACTTTGAAAGCTCCTTTCTTTGTGCACCCCTACGCCTTATAAGGAACCTAAGTGTTAAGTTTGGAATCTATAGAACCAGAAATAAACAACAAAATGACACCCATATTTATATTTTTAGAGTTCGACCCCCTCGCGCCCCAACAGGGAAGATGGTATTTCACAATCGCCACGTTAGATTTTAAAATCGTCGTTGTTTTTGTACTCAGCGACCCGATAAACCAGAAAACGATACCCATGTTGTTTTTTTTACTTTTTCACCCCTTTTCCCCCTTATATGGGTTGAATTCTCAAAAAACCTGAAACACGTGCTACCTCATTTATCTTTATAAATACTCCTGTAAAGTTTCAAATGGAATAGGCCAACTAATCTTGTTTCCCCATAAAAACTTTGGACTTCCAAATCACCCCCTTAGGGGGTTGAATTTTGAAAAATCCTTTCTTAGTGCACCTCTAGACTCTATAAGGAAACTACGTTTCAAATTTGGTATCTCTAGGACCACCGGTTTGGGCTGTGCGTTGATATGTCAGTCAGTCAGTTAGTCATTCAGTCAGTCAGTTTCTTTTTTATATATTATATAGATAAAAACACCTTTTTTGTATTTTGATGAGAAACCTTAAAATAAAGTCTAGCTAAACAGAAAACCAGAAAACGCCATACAAACTTTCAACACCCTTTTCACCCTTATAAGGGTCGAATTTTCGAAATCGCTGAAATTACTTTTTGTAAACTCTAATGAGGATTCTTTTCACAAAGTTTGTAGTCTATAACTAAAAGGGAAACGCTTCCGTCATACAAACTTTTAACACACTTTTCACCCCCTTTGGGGTTGATTTTTCCAAAACGCTAAAATTACTTTTTTTGTATTTTAATAACAAACCTGTACACCAACTTTTGAGTCTCTATCTAAAAAAAAAAACTTTCTTCCATAATAACTTTCAACCCCGATTTAACCCCCTTAGAAGATGATTTTTTCAAAACCCTTTCTTATTCGTTACCTTCGTTAAACACCTAACGTAATGTAAAAATTTCAGAATCATACGTTTAGTAGTTTCGGCTGTGCGTTGATCAGTGAGTCAGTCAGTCAGGACTTTTCCTTTTATATGTATATAAGATAAATAATTTAAATAACAGTTTTTAAATAAGTAATTCGTTACAACTGCGCTAGCTAGAGAAATCAGGTATTATTTTAGAGCGTAAGAAAATGATATTACTTAAATATTCAATCAGATATGCAGTCGGGGAAGTTCTGCACTGTTATTACACGTAACACTAATCACATACATGAAATATTCGCCTTCAAACATTCATGGCGACTGCAATTCACGACCAGAATTCTCACGCCAATTTTCAAGACATTTTATACGATAGTTCATTTATTCGATAGAGTCAGACAGCATTACACTTATACATAGTTGGAAACCATCTAACGCTCAAGAATGTCGACAGAGAGACAAAAAAGAGTTAAAAACAAAAAAGCATCACGCTTTTCTCTTCAATATATCCTAAGGTGTCTTGAAGACCCTAAACACCCTTCGTTGAGTCCATATCTACGCTTCCTCAATCTTACAGGCACCTGGCATCCAAATATGGAATTAAAATCCACCCGTGTTAAACAGGTCGTATTTTACATAACAATGATGTTTTTCTTCAGTCAGTACATAAAATGCGCGATCAGCTTAAGCCTCGCCACTTTTTTCTTCATTATCCAAGGTGCCCCTTTTCACTTGGGTTTAGTGAAGAGCGTCTATTTCCGTAAAGATTATCATCTCTGGGAGAAACTTATCGACTACGTATCAAGCACAGAGCAACGACAGCTCTCTGATAAACAAGAAGACGTTATTGCCATTATGAACGATTATATTAAGAAAAGTCGAAGAGTAATATATTCGTACTGGATAATGGCCTTGGGATGCAACGTGGGCATATTCACAGAGCCGTACCAGAAGAATATAATCGCGGAGAACGGAACGGACATTTACGTATCACTTTTCGATATCTATGTTCCATTCAACCAAGACATTCCTCCTGGATACTATTACTCAATGTTTCTTCAAACGATCCTGGGCAATATATTGACTGTCTACGTCGTCTCTTGGGACGCGTTGGTGATGTCTACTTTAATATTTTTCGCCGGTCAGCTCAGAATTTCCCGTGTATATTGCTCGAGAGCTATAGATCCAGAGAGCAAAGACCAGAGCCATCAGAATATTATAAAATGTCACCGTTTCCATATGTCTCTTATTGAGTAAGATTTTACTCCATATTTATTCAGAATATAATAACAGCTTCTGCTTTAATATCAACAGGACTCAAGACAAATGGCAGTAAGGGACAATTATGGTTGCTCGGAGATTTGCATGTTGCATTCTTCTTTTCAAATCATACTGCCATATTTTTTACACGTGCAGTCTGCTGGCAGCATTTAAGCAGAGGGCCTATAATAGGTACATTTAGGGTACAATATGATAGTATCCTGAGAATGTTGTAAAATCTGCCGCAGCATTGTAGTGCGTTAGGCATGTTCGCAGAGGCGCGGACGCAAGAATTCTATACCGTTAACGCGCACGCGAGGCAGTAGCAACAGCCTCCTTGGGTCATTAGCTGAACGTCTGGATTTCTGTCTCATCAAGTATTGGGTGGATGTTGTGTTAGGCAAAGCGAAATAAGCCTGTTCCCTTTCTGCTATTTACAAATATAGTTTTTTTACAGTGAATTTAGTTTATGTTAAGTGCTAAAATAGTTAACCTTTTTATTCTTATGAACAGAAATTGGATCAATTTTATAATTGAAAAAAAAATAGAAAAATAATCCGCGTTGAGCGGGATTTGAACCCACGACCTCGTGTGTTCAAATGGGTGTGTAATGAACTAATGACCGGTATAAATTTTTTTGGTATAGTAACATTTGATATAAAAACATTTAGTATATATTTAATGGATAATAATATAATAACTCATAATTAACATTTGGTATAACAACAAAATATCTACTATTATTTCGTATATTTATAATTTCGTATAACACTTATTTGTAATAACCATTATATGATATAATTATCCATTGATATACAACTCAGATAATATAACAAGCAAACGATATAAAAATAATCGCATCGCCAGAAGTTCGCCTGAAATTATAACGCATGAGACTGCTGGCAATATCATGAATTAATTTTATTATTCTTTTAAGGGATTACAGTTCTAACCAAACCTACTTTTCCGCTAACAGTACATATGTTTAGGGGTCACAGTTTCTATGATCAGAAATAAATTAAAGCCGGCCCCCCCTATGGATTCCCTTGATCCGGGACTCCTCCAAAACATCGTGGAGGGTCTCTTCCCGCCAGCGGGAAACCTCGTCCCCCCCAGAATGGCTGACCCTGAGCCTGAGGAGGCGGAAGCGGCCCAAGACGTGCCAGGCTTAACGGACGACGAGTTGGTGCCCGTAGTGGATCGGCTGAGGGCCAACAAAAAGGCGCCGGGACCGGACGGTGTGCCCGGAAGACTGATGCCTCTGGCACTGAAACACCTCGGGGAACGCCTCAAAGACCTCTTTGAGGACTGTTTGAGGGAGGGGCGCTTCCCGAGTTGCTGGAAGGAGGGCCGGTTGTGCCTCCTCCGAAAGGAGGGCCGCCCAGCCGATTCCCCGGCCGGATACCGCCCCTTGGTGCTGTTGGACGAGACCGGGAAAATGCTGGAGCGAATCCTGGCCTCCCGTATCCAGCGGCACCTAGAAGGGATGGGCCCAAATCTCTCGGACCGGCAGTTTGGGTTCCGGGCGGGGCGGTCCACTATGGACGCGCTGGACTCCCTCAGGAGATTTAGCGAGTACGCGGCCGGGAGGGGCGAGGGGGTGGTGGCGGTGTCTCTTGACATCGCTAACGCATTTGGCACCATCCCCTTCAGCGTTATCGAGGAGGCACTCCGATATCACAGAGTGCCTCTCTATCTCAGGAGGGTCATAGAGCACTACCTGACTGAGCGGGTAGTGCTCTATGAGGGGCAGGGTGGGATGAGGATGCGAGCGATGGAGTGCGGGGTTCCACAGGGGTCCGTCCTGGGGCCCCTCCTGTGGAACCTCGCATATGACTGGGCCATTCGAGGCGTCCAGCTTCCCCGCATGGCCACCATTTGTTATGCAGATGACACCATGGTGGCGGTGCGGGGTGGAGATTTTGCGGAGGTGATGAGGAGGGCTGCTGCCGCAACGCAGCTGACAATTGACCGGATCGGTCAGCTTGGGTTAAGGGTGTCCCTCCCCAAAACGGAGGCGATAGTTTTTGGTGGGCGGGGATGGCGGTTTGGTGCCGGAATGCAGATCCGTGTCGGGGACGAGAACGTCCAGGTTAAGGCCCACATAAAATATCTGGGCCTCATCCTGGACCGACGCTGGAACTTCCAGGAACATTTCGCCAGACTTGCCCCCCGGTTGATTGGTGCGGCCGCGGCACTGGGCCGCCTTCTCCCCAATGTGGGAGGGCCCAACGCCCCATGCAGACGCCTCTATGCTGGCGTTGTACGCAGCATGGCAATGTACGGGGCTCCCATCTGGGAGGAGAGGCTGACGGAGCGGACTCGGGCCCTGCTCCGTCGACCACAAAAAGTAGTGGCGCAGAGAGCGGTGCGTGCGTACAGCACGACCGCACACGCAGCGGTATGCCTCCTTGCCGGCACCCCGCCGTGGGAACTTGAGGCCCGGGTGCTGGCAGAGAGACACAAATTGAGGGCAGAAGTGAGGGCGCGGGGGGAATTGCCTGATGCCGAGGAAGGGGAGAGGGCGGTACGGGCTGCCCTGGACCGTCTCAAAGAACGGTGGAAAGCCATGTTGGAGGATAGCCCCTATGGAACCCGCACTATAGGGGCTATCCTCCCGTCTTTGGACGAATGGCTGGGGCGACGACACGGGGCCCTCACATTTAGGGTGACTCAGGTGATGACCGGGCACGGATGCTTCGGTCATTACCTGAGTCGAATCGGGCGGGAGCCTGGGACGCAGTGCCACCACTGCGGCGCACCGGACGACACGGCTGAACACACGTTGGCTGTGTGTCCCAATTGGGACGAGCAGCGCCGCACGATGGTGGCTGACATAACTACGGACGACCTCTCGCTGCACAGCGTCGTTTCAGCCATGCTGTGCAGCGAGACGAAATGGAGGGCAGTGACCACCTTCTGCGAGGAGGTGGTCACCCTAAAGGAGGCTGCGGAGCGGGAGCGCGAAGATAGGGAGGATGCGCACCCACTCCGGCGTAGGCGGGTGGGTAGAAGGAGAGCGCAGTACGTGGCAGCTGCTGCCAATCGCCTTCCCCAGTAGGGCCAGTGGGCCGGGGACCCACAACGTTTGACCCTACCCGTCTGGGGGAGGACTAGTGCGTCACTAGTCCTCTCTCCCTTGGCGCGGAAGCCCCAGCACAGCTGGGGCAGCCGGGGGGCTGTCATGGTAGAGTGCACGATCTATCCCATGATACCCCCGTATAAACCCGGCAGTGACGGATGACGCCGCAGTGGAATGTTTAGTGGGTAGGGCTGTGAGAATCACGGCGAGTCCTACATACCCCCCTCCTTATGGCCTCCCCGGGCCGAGGGGGGATGCGTAAAGGCATTTCAACCACTGCGACAAAAAAAAAAAGGGCCACAGTTTCTAACCTAACCTAACCTATTATTTATACATTGTATAATAAAAAGTTATTCTAACTGTGCTTTAGATTAAATTAGCTTTATAGCATTTATTTTTATCGGAAGTCAACATTATACTACAAGTATGTTATAAAAAATGATATTCGAAAAAATGATCATTATATTGAATAATAATTATACAATTTTTAAGTATATTATTAGTTGTTATACTATACGATTCAATGATCATATCAAATGAGCGTTATTACGACTAACATTATATCAAAAAAAGTCGATCGATCGGTACGCACCCTGTTCAAATCCCGCTCGACGCGGAGGATTTTCCCATTTTTCTATCAATTATAAAATTGTAAATTTCTACAAAATTAATTTAGAATATGGATCATTCCTGGTCTGTTTTTTTTTTATTAATAATTATTCCTGCTTGCCAGGCAGTGATAAAATTATCGCTGTCACTAAATCAGCAATTTAGTTTGCATGCATTGGAGCTTCAAAATTGCTTTATTTAGAAAAATCCATTATCTTGAGTGTTGGCTAGACCCTGCCACAATTTACAGGCACCAGAAGTTATTCCAAGACCTGATATCATCTGTGATGTTCATATACCTCATCGTGGTCTCTATCAACATAGGGACCTGCATCATACAAATTGCTTCAGTAAGTGCCAAATTATCTAGTCCAGTTCGCGTCCATTTGAATTTAGTAACTTTAATACAGGTTGATTTAGGATTTAGGAGACGTGAGCAGAACCTAAACTTACACAAAAAGTTATTAATGTTAATAAATCGATCTCAACCGGATTTAAGTGAAACAACCACACATTTTTTCTTTATTTGGAGTTTTAGTTAAGCTAAAGTTTGATGCTCTAAAACCATGGTCAGGCCTCAACAACTAACTGAAACTTACGACATCACCTTGAGTATGAAAAATTGAATTGTCACATTTCGACAATGTAAATTGAGGATACGATGTTTGAAATTAAAAGTACTTTTGATGGAAGTGTTCTAATTCTAGAGTGACAAGTGTGACAAGAGCAAGAGCTTTTGGAGTACTGTGACACTGCGTGTCTTGATATCAATGAGGAATTGCTTGATAAGCGCGAGCGGTTACATAATGTCGGTATCAAATAAGTATATTTTCGGTCTTAAGGAATATGATCATCGTTCTCTTTTGTTAAATCTCTCTCTGACGGGATTGATATGGGACAAAAGCTGAAACAAACGTACAATATACATACTAATATCTCTTATCGGATTGGAATAAACAAAAACGTTAACCAAACAAAATGCAATCTTCTTCTATTTGATTCACTTAAATATACATATACAAACTTTACCTAGCTACTCGCGACATTATGGTTTACAGAATCTGTAGAGTTAAATCTGCTCACGTCTCATGAAGTCATGAATCACCTGTATATTGTCGGTTATTCTCGTGAAAAAGTTAGTTGGTAAGTAACAGAGAGTATTTATTCGTCTCCATCACTTTTTCAGTAAATTAAATCGCAAAAATAAGTGCCCATTACGGTTTGCCTAATCAGATGATTATCTGGAATAGTTTTTTTTCTGATTTCGAAGTTGTCAATTGGTACATATACAGGGTGTTCTTGAGCATTTGCTTTAACGTCGTCATGTGGCTTGGTATAATTAAGGAAACAGAATGGCATAGTTAGTTTTATTAAATTCGTTAATTTCTTTTTTTTGAATTTCTTATACAAAATAATCACATGTTGCATCAACCGCTAATGTAAAACGGGCATTAGAATTGACTTTACTAAGTAAGTGACAACTATGACATATCAATGTCATGTCGAATACACATACTCCGTCTGTGTAGACGGATGATGCAAATCTCATAGGTATGAGATAAAATTAAATTAGTAGTTTTTTTCTAAACGGAGCTACTTAGAATACCGGTCTTTGATAAATTAACTTAATTTAAGCTAAAGTTTGCACCCTTGAATTTAAAGCAATTTTTTGAGCAATTGCAACACGTTGTATATAAATCGATCAGTACGGCAGAGGTAGTCACTGTTGAAAAAGCAGCCTGTATACACTCAAAACTTATTTTGTATGTTTAGTTATTTTTGTTACTGGCGACAAAAATAACTAAAAATAAAAAATAAGTTTCACATGCTTACGTTATAAATTGAAAGAGATTTCGTATACTACAGAAAGAGTGACCAAGGTCCCCGGTGAGCAGGGCTGGGGCAGTGGGGCAGTCTTACGTTGTGTAAGTGTAAAATAAAAGTTTGTGTTTAATAAGTACCTACTTAAATATTTGTCATTTCAGTCATCAGGTGATTTGGCAGTCATGATGTCGGGCATGATATATGTGTTTGCCATTTTAATACAGCTATTGATATACTACTGGTTCAGCAACGAAGTCACAGAAGAGGTTTGTATCTAAGTACTTATGTCATAACTAACTTCAGAGAAGACTTAACTTAACTTTTGAGAGAGGTATGGGCACAGCGGATGCATATCGTTTAGTGTGGTAGGGCACAGCACAACGAATGTCGTCTCGCTCAAATCTGGAGCAGAGCCCATCTGGGGAAGTACCTCCACCTTACAGAAAACCGCAGTTTAATAACACTAGACCCTACTCAAAGTGTTGTGTTTCTAATGGTGAGTAAGGTCGCCAGAGCTCCAAGAGGATTGACTGTGTTGACAGCTGGGGACTTGCCCCTTTAGCTATCAACACAGTGAATCCTCCCTTTTTAAAGGGTCGGCAACGCGCATGTAACATCCTTGGAGTTGCAGGCGTCCATAGGCTACGGTGACTGCTTACCATCATACGGGCCGTATGCTTGTTTGTCAACGTCGTAGTATTAAAAAAAAGTTACCGACAAATAAATCTGATATGAAACAGGGATGATTTCAACGTGAACGTGTTTTTTCTGTAATTATGAAATAGGAGCAAGGGCTTAATCGCGATCGCTCTATACAAAATCGAACGATCGATGTATATCAATCAATGTATATCGATGTGTGTCCATCAATCAGTGCGCTAGTGAAGCTTTTGAAGGTATGTGAAGAGTATGCGGTCACCCATGGTCTGAGGTATAACACAAGCAAGAGCGAACATTTAGTCTTTAAAGCAGGTAACAAGGCTTACGAAGTTACGACGAAATACCATCTGTCAGCTTGCGTGGTGTTCCTCTTAAAAGGGTGACACGTTTTAAATATCTCGGACACTGGGTTACCGAAACTCTTCAGGACGACGTGGACATGGAAAGGGAGCGTAGGGCATTGGCGGTTCGGTGTAATATGTTGTCTCGCAGGTTTGCACGGTGTAATGGGAATGTCAAAATAACGCTGTTTAAAGCGTTTTGTCAGACCTTTTACACGTGTAGCCTGTGAACAAATTATACTAAAAAAGCCTACAATGCCTTACGCATCCAGTATAATAATGGGTTCAGGATGCTGTTGGGACTGCCTCGTTTTTTGCAGCGCGTCAGGTATGTTCGCGGAGGCGTGCACTGACTGTTTCAGTGCTATAATACGCAAATGAACTGCCTCCCTGATGCGTCGCGTGCGTGACAGTCCCAATAGCCTTCTGCGCCCAGTATTAGAGTCGCCTGCTTGCGCCTTCTGGAAGCACTGGGACACAGTGCACATGGCTTCCAGGGGCTTAGTTTATAATTTATTATAGTAATTATTAATTTATTGTGTAGGATAGGTTTAACTAACATAGCATTAAGGAAATTTATACTAACACTCTATGGACATGTTCCGAAATAAAATTATTTGAATTTGAATATCTCCCTCTCTATCACACTTGCTAATGGAGTGATAGAGAGGTTTTCCTGTCAATGCCAATTTTCGATGTTCGTGGTGCTGCAGAGTGCGCACTAAGGTGACTGCACACCCTGTATTCAGGAAACTATTGGTCTAAACCTCATCCACAATTAAGTTATATCAAAACTATTTCATTACAGAGTCTGTCAGTGAGCTCCGGTGTATTCGAAAGTAAATGGATAACAACGGACCCGAAGATCCAGAAGGAAGTGGCTCTGCTGCAGCTATCCGTGTCCAAACGCCTGGTTTTCGTAGCCGGGCCTTGCAATGAAATGTCTCTTACCACTTTTATTGCTGTAAGTAACTTTTAAGCTAAAACTACATTATGCACGTGGGTTTTTTTTTAAAGTTGTTTCCCACTTTTTTCGACATAAAATTAGAATCACGAGCTCTTTTGATCCTAACAGAAGATTCTCTAAGTCATAATTAACCCTGTGAAAATGAGTGCGGTAAAGGGCTTAAAACGTGTTAATAAACGGGATTAATCCCTTTTATTGTGTTTAATTCTTAATAGAAGAAAAAAATATCCCGTTCTGTTATAATATTATAAATAAATAAAAGTGTGTAGACAATTTATGAATAAATACATTCATAAACTGCCCACCTTTGAACGTGATAGTACCTACCTTGTACCGTAGTGCGGTAGGGGGCAATTACACAAAATATTCCCATGGGAAAAGCGTATCATTTAGGGCCCCCTGACCCCAGATACAATAAGACAAGATAGACTTGTCTTGTGACTGACTAAAACGAATTCCTATTGTTTCAGATCTTAAAAACCAGCTACAGTTTCTTCACACTACTGAACGAAACAAACTCGGGTAGAACGTAGATGTTATTAAGAGTTAATCATCACAAACTAGAACGTAGAATATGTATGTTTAGCTACAAACCTAGATTAATACCGGCTACAAATTGTGTACGGATTGATGCTGACTTTTGAATGGGACCGGTTAGACGCACGATCTTGATCGACGATAATAATATGCGAAATAAAGATGATTTTTAGGGTTCCGTACCTAAAGGGTAAACGGAATCCTATTACTAAGACTCCGCTGTCAGGTTGTCTGTCTGTCTGTCACCAGGTTGTATCTCATGAACCGCTATAGTTAGACAGTTAACATTTTCACAGATGATGTATTCCGACTCGCACTTGGCCGGTTTTCTTTGACATCATCGACGATACGCGACGATACGCAAGATTACAGAGTCGATATTCACCACGATTCAGTATTATAGTTTTTATCGTCGTTCCAGATCGTCAGTGTAATCTGTGCCAACGGGAGGTTAAAACCCCTTGGCCTAAAACCTCACCAAAGATCAACAAGGGAGGGGGGTAAAATATTAGAAACAAACCTCACGTGATTTGTGCATGAGCCCTTAGGGCGAAGTTAGAAATTCACCGCTAATCATATAATTAGTGATAGGAAAAATAAGCCTGTAAAATAATTTATAATAAGTAAAGTAAGTACTGTAGAATGGGGTAGTAGGTTCTTGGGATTACATTAAATAGCGATTTTTAGGCTATGAGATGCTTGTTTCAAACGTATGTTTTTAAAGAAAATGTCTGAAATAAATGTCCTAAGCAGAGACATCTGCAAGCAAAAATTTCCCTTTAGAAGCTCGTTATTTTGAGTAGGAAAAATATTAAATGTTCCTTCCTACCATAAAAATATATATTTGGATCTGTTCTCGCGATAATGCCCATAACGATCGCAGTAGCAACATAGGACATTTCCATCCGGTAGGTATCAATGATGCAACGATTTTATTGGATGATCGGCTTAGTGTCCCGAGCGGCACATTCCGCCTCCGCACTCCTCAAATCCTCCTCAACACGGTCCATCAACTTTAATATTTACATTCATTGTCTACACTCACCTTTACCTAGCCCAAGGACGAGAGAGGGGTCAAGCGCGCGGGAGGGACACATCGAATTCTGCATATCATTACTGACCTACGTACGGCACGATCAAGCGCCGTCTTGCATTCTCAAACATAATTTAAAGACACTTTTACTTATATACTTAATTTGTGGAAAGCTGATTACACTTATATTTACGAAGACCGTCTACTTTATTGAAGAGCACCGAATTATCCTACAATTTATGGTGACCCCGACGTGATGTGATGACGCAACTGGAAGGCAAAGATATCCCGGAATAAGTGCATACTGGATCCGAGGGAAGTACGCCCGTTCCTTATACCTAAAATCATATCCTCATTAAAATTATTATTTCGACTTGTGTTAATTTAGTTCGATAATTCTAGTGCAATTAGCGTCGTTCGTGAATCTCAGTGTAAGTAGGTACCTACCAACTACCAACGTATGTAAAATTATTAACTTAACTTCGTTATTTCTTCTTCTTTATGCATAAAAAGCTCTTAAATAGCTTCTTAATAGTCTAAAAGTAAATAATAAATACGCGTTGGTAAAGTACAAGTGTTAAATTACCTATAACACAGTGCTACACGGTGTCCAAGTCTCGTATTTTAAAGTGCTTAGTTACAATTGAAAACTTCAGTCCCGTTTATAAAACGAGTAAAAATAGATATTTAAACATAATCGCTGACTATTTCAGGAAAATATCGGGGATTAAGTCGGTGAGAACTCGTGGAATCGGCAAGTACACTGCGCAGTGGTTTCCAGCAGCGGCACCGTGTCGAGTTACCTGGTTGCCGATACCTACAGTGCACATCTGTTATCAGCGGTCAGCTATTCCGCGCACCGTTATACGAGGTTGGATTCATTTTAATTACTTCATTCTAACTATTTGTTTGTTATTTTCGCCCACAAGATGACCGAATTAAAGGATCTTTTAAAACAAAGGGCCACTATAAGAGGCCGCGTAACGTTATTCGAGAAGTTTTTAACGCTATTAAGGTGTCTCGATAGTGTAACTGAGCGTAATAAATTAATCAACAATGAATTAAGTTTAAGATTAACCAAATTTCAAGAGCTGAGTTACACTTTCGACGAAGTTCAAAGCAAAATTGAAGAATTAGATTCTGATACATCAAAACAGATGGAAGAAAGGGAGCAAACAGAAAACCAGTTCTTCCATCTGATCGGAATCGCTCAAGAGTTTTTAGAAACGTATAATGATAGAAAATTAAAACATGGAGACGAGTCTTCATGTCGTGGCAGCTCCACATCTGTTACAAATCACGTTAAGCTGCCACCCCTGAAGATTCCTCCTTACAGCGGCGATTCTAATCAATGGCTTCAGTTTCGAGACATGTACTTATCCCTCATTCACAATAATGATAACTTAGACAACATAAGTAAATTTCATTATTTAAAAACATATTTGGAGGGTTCCGCTTTGGCGGTCATTAATTCGGTCAACGTCTCGGCAGATAACTATGAAATTGCTTGGTCGTTGCTCTGCGATAGGTATAATAATAAGCGTCTATTAATTAATGAACATATTAAATGTCTATTTTCGATTGAGGCGCTGTCTAAGGAGTCCGACCGGGGCCTACGCAACTTGGTTGACACAATTTCCAAAAATTTAAGCTCTTTGAAGTTGTTAGGCGAGCCTACTGATAGTTGGGGCACGCTTATTATTTATATAGGCTCATCGAAGTTGGACTCAGTAACCGCGAGAAATTGGGAGGAGCATCGAAGCAAATTAGAGACCCATACTTTAGACGACTTTTTCAACTTTCTTCGTCAAAGGGCAACTGTATTAGAAACAGTCTACCGCCAAACCTACAACTAGTAATAATAATAATAAGGTTGAAAATCGTCAAAACTTTCATCGGTCGAAATCATTTATTTCTTCTTCGCTCGATTCACCTACCCGTGGCCGTGGCAGTTGTTTGGCCTGTAAACAAGATCATAAACTATATGAGTGTAATAAATTTAAATTGATGTCCGTGGAAGAACGAAATTCTAAAGTTTTTCAATGGAAAATATGTAGCAATTGTTTACGTAATGATCATCAATCTTACCAATGCCGGCTCGCAGGTTGTCGCATCTGTAAGAGAAGGCATAATACTTTACTTCACAAACCAAACAACCCGCCGCGTAGTTCTCAACAATCTCAACAAACAAATCAAACGCAATCATCATCATCGCCATCGACTCAAGAAATACAAAATAACGTGGAATCATCCATGTCTACATCTTTGGCTATTACAACCAACTTACCTTCCAGCTTGGAAGTACCTACTACTGATAACGTACCCTCGAGCCCCCGGCCGGTAGTTACAATGTCTGCTGGCGCCTCAAACCTGGCCCTTCATGCTACGGCTGTGGTTGAGGTGTCAAACAATGGCAACACAGTTAGATTGCGCGCGCTTTTAGACAATGGCTCGCAATCTTGTTATATAACGGAGGCGGCGCGAGCTAGGTTAGCGTGTAATAAAATTAAAGAATATCATTGCGTGTCCGGTCTTCAAAATGCGACAATAGGCATAGCCGAACACTGCAACATTAAAATAAAATCAACTTACACATCTTTCACTACTACTGTGAAATGCTTCATCCTACCAACTGTTACCGACGTTCTTCCTCAAACTGAAATCCGTGTGACATTCAACATGTCGGCCCTGTCGTTCAGGACGACCTCTTCTCCATATTGCTACGTTTTAGGCAGCACAAATATGTAGTGACGGCTGACGTGGAAAAAATGTACCGACAAATTTTAGTCGAACCTGAACAACGTCATCTACAGATGATTTTATGGCGTGAGCAATCGGATGAGCCAATTAAAATATATCAACTTAACACCATTACCTACGGTACTTCCTCGGCACCGTTTTTAAGCACGCGGTGCTTAGTTCAGCTAGCAAATGAGTGCAGTGATACTAGAATTGCCAATATTATAAAGCATGACTTCTATATTATAAGAATAAGAATAAGAATATTTATTTCAGACCAGGTCCATATACATTTTACACATTTTAACTATAATAATAATAACATTAATTTAACAATCATAAATAATCAATAATAAAATAAATAATGATGACGTCATAACCGGGTGTAGCTCAAAAGAGAACCTGTGTCATGCAATTAATTCAGTAACGGAAACTCTAAATTCAGCACACCTACCGTTGCGTAAATTTCGTTCGAATGTCGGTTCAGTCCTCCAAGATAATTCTAATTCACTGATACCTAAAGATTTAGACCTTAGTTCCCAATCAAGTGCGTTAGGACTTAAATGGGATCCACGCACAGACACATTTAATTTTCCTGTCGATATAAAATGTTCGTCGATAGCTACTAAGCGATCAATTTTATCAAACTCTGCTAGACTGTTCGATCCCCTTGGATTGTTAAGTTTGTGCACAATTGTACCCAAAATAATCCTGAAAAATTTATGGATCTCTAAATTAGACTGGGATGATCCGATTCCCGCCGATCTTTCAAAGTTGTGGCTAAACTTTGTATCAGGTCTTAAGAGCCTGATTAATTTTCATATACCGAGATTTGTACTTGATGACGATCCCAATGCGATCATTGAAATGCATACATTTTGTGATGCGTCGCAAGATGGATATGCAGCGTGCGTTTACCTGCGTTCTATCAATAGCTCAGGTAACGTTTCAGTTCATCGTTTATGCGCTAAAACCAAGGTAGCTCCTATGAAGGCTCAGACAATTCCACGCCTAGAATTGTGTGGGGCTTTATTAGCTGCCAGATTAAGCTCGAAAGTTATCGAAGCTTTACGACTACTTGTTACAAACATCTATTACTGGACAGATTCTTCCGTAACTCTCGGATGGATCCGGTCTCCTCCACAGAATCTTAAAACATTCGTGTCAAACCGTGTTGCGGAGATTCAAGATCTAACAGCGAAGGGATCTTGGAGACACGTACCAGGTGTTCAAAACCCTGCTAATTTAGCGTCACGTGGTGTAAATCCATCCCAAGTTGCTGACTCTAAATTATGGTGGCATGGACCTACTTTCCTATTAGAGGGTCCATCACCCTGGCCAGAGCTAATCAAAACTACCTCTGACGTGCCTGAAACAAAACCTTACAAAACTAATCTTAAACTTAAAGCTACTACATCTATAACATGCACTACAACTACAATACTTACCCCTGACAACTTGGTGGATTTCGAAAAATTCTCCAAGTTCACGCTATTGTTACGAAATTTAGCTTATGCATTGCGCTTTATACACAACCTACGAAATTCAGATAAGAAAGTGGTAGGCCATCTAACTACAGATGAACTCCAACTATCTTTACATCATCTAATAAAACAACACCAAAAGCAGTGTTTTGAACATGAGCTCGTACTGTTAAAAAATAAAAAATGCTTACCTTCAAAATCGCGAATCCTGTCCCTTAGACCATTTATAGACGAAAAGGGCATCCTACGAGTAGGTGGACGAATTCAAAATTCATCTGAAATATTTAGTAAGAAACATCCGATGATATTAGATTCTAAAAATCACTTTACGAAGTTACTATTCATACAAGAACATAAAAAGTTGTGTCACGGAGGTGCACAACTCTTGCTGACCAACGTCAGGCAGACATTCTGGCCTGTGGCTGGAAGAAGATTAGCCAAGTCTACTATAAATAACTGCAAAATGTGTAGAATACTAAAATCTAAATCTGTAACACCAATAATGGGAAACTTACCTTCCGGTCGTGTTAGTCCTAGCTTCGCCTTCGAGGTTGCCGGTGTCGATTTCGCAGGTCCATTTCCGACCCGTGACCGAAAAGGACGTGGTTGCAAAATTATTAAAAGTTATTTATGTATATTCGTGTGCTTTGCGACCAAAGCACTTCATTTGGAAATTGCGTCAGACCTGAGCGCAGAGGCATTTATAATGTGTCTAAATCGTTTTATATCTCGCAGAGGAAAACCAAGCGTTATCTATTGCGATAACGGACGAAATTTTGTGGGCGCAAGTAACGAATTTAAAAAATTCTTGAAATCTTGCGGTGAATCCATCTTGTCATATGCTGCCGGAGAATTTATAACTTTCAAGTTCTCACCCGCTTATTCACCGCATTTTAACGGACTTAGTGAAGCAGGCGTAAAAGCTGCTAAACATCATTTAACTCGAATGATAGGGAATACTAACCTCACTTTTGAGGAATTATCGTCTTTGTTCTCACAAGTCGAAGCAATTCTGAATTCTCGACCTTTGACACCCCTATCATCCGATCCTACAGACTTTTATCCTTTATGTCCCGGGCACTTTCTGATCGGCAAACCACTTACTTCATTGCCATCTCCTGTACTTACCGACATTGCTCCAAATCGTCTCCGAAGATATGAGCAACTTGAGCAAATCCGTCAACAGTTCTGGGAGAGATGGCGTACCGAATATTTAAACGAGTTGCAGCAACGATCGAAGTGGCGCATTAATGAGGGACAACTCGCTGAAGGCGATATGGTGGTACTCAAGGAGGCTAACTTACCACCACTCAAATGGCGCATGGGCCGCATCCATCGACTGTATCCAGGAGCCGATGGCATCGCACGAGTCGCAGACGTGAACACAGCCAGGGGGCTCATCCGCCGTGCAGTCACCAACCTGTGCCCTTTACCCAACGAGCGTGAAGAAGCTACTCGAAATCCAACAGTTTTCGAGGGGGGGAAGATGTATACACTCACCTTTACCTAGCCCAAGGACGAGAGAGGGGTCAAGCGCGCGGGAGGGACACATCGAATTCTGCATATCATTACTGACCTACGTACGGCACGATCAAGCGCCGTCTTGCATTCTCAAACATAATTTAAAGACACTTTTACTTATATACTTAATTTGTGGAAAGCTGATTACACTTATATTTACGAAGACCGTCTACTTTATTGAAGAGCACCGAATTATCCTACATTCATTGTATTATTAAAATCGATGTCTCATTTTACGCCACGAATCAAAGTAATCCCAATTTAAACATAAAGCTTAGTATCAAATAATAAAATAGTCAAATTTAAAGAGGTCTTCATTTTAGCAAAGTCCTTGTCAGCTTCCCAATCCCAGAGGAACCTAATGACCAAAGTTGATAATAAAAAAATAATAAAGTTTACCTCCGAAAAGTCTTACGAGGCATTTCAAATTCAAAACATAATTATGCAATTAGGTCGGACCTTAGGGGGCTTTCGAGAAAGATTTTGAAGGGATTTGATAATGAAATTATTAACGACGAATTGATAGAATTAATTTTGATCAATAAAGGTTCGTTTCGTGCTGTTATTTTGATGCTAATTTTAGACGGCCTTTGGCAGTTTATTAGCAATTTGTAGGAGGGTTGTTCTTGTTTTCTACTAATAATGGCTCGATGTTAAAAGTTTCTGATGACAAAACTATTAAGATTTTATCTACATACTTTAAAAAAGAACGACATAAGAACAAAATCCTTATAGTTTTGTCGTGTCTGTCCGTGCGATTAGGTTCTTATAATATGGTAATCAAAATAAAGAACCAAAAAGCGATACAAAAAACAATACAAAATACATATAAAATTATTATAACAACCTGACCCCCGGCTGCCGGTGGTTCATCATTTTCATCAATAAAGCAAGCGCTTTCATTTGAAACATTTAACCTTTTGCAGTGCGTTGTGTTATTTTCTATGTAACTACTAATATATACATCTGACTAAGCAAGCATGACCCGGGTATGTCCTAAAACTACGACCAAGACCACCGGAGGATGGGCAGCAGCATCCCTGTATAACGGTGGAAACACTGCGATCGCCAACCCGCATGCCAAGCGTGGCGATCATGGCAAAACCCCCCCAAATAATGACAAGTACACAAAAACCGCGGCCCCGAGGTTCCGGCGACCCCCGGTGCCCTGGTTATGGTAGCGGCCAGGGTGCTAGCGGGGTCAGGGGTGCTAAGAATCTCCGGCAAAGATCCGGCTACCACCACCGACGACTCCTGGCCCTGGCAACATACAACACGCGTACACTGCGGACCGACGAAATGTTAGCGGAACTGGAGGAAGGACTGAGCAAGTTGCGTTGGGACGTCGTGGGATTGTCAGAAGTCCGAAGAGAGGGCGAGGACACGATAATCCTAAAGTCCGGCAACTTGCTCTATTTCCGGGAGGGCCACCAACAGTCCCAGGGAGGTGTCGGGTTCATCGTCCACAAGTCCCTCGTAAACAACGTGGTGAAGATCGAGAGTGTGTCGACTAGGGTGGCGTACCTTATACTCAGAGTATCCGAGAGGTACTCGTTGAAGGTCATACAGGTGTACGCGCCGACTTCGGCACACTCCGATGACGAGGTTGAGGCTATGTATGAGGATATTTCAAAAGCCATGCATAGCTCCAGAACCTACTTCACCGTTCTTATGGGGGACTTCAACGCGAAACTAGGCAAGAGAGATGGTGACGAGCTGAGAGTGGGGCAATTTGGGGTTGGACGTCGGAACCACCGGGGGCATCTACTGGCTGGTTTCTTGGAGAAAGAGGGACTCTACATGATGAACTCTTTCTTTAAGAAACGCGAGCACAGAAAATGGACCTGGATGAGTCCCGACGGTGCAACTAAAAACGAGATTGACTTCTTTTTTCTTCGACGAAGAGACATATATTCAATGATGTTTCTGTGATCAATATGGTCAAAACCGGAAGCGATCACCGTCTGGTAAGAGGCACATTGAATATATGTCCTAAGCTAGAATGCTCTCGACTGATGAAGTCTACGCTCCGTCCTGCACTCCAAACTCAAAACCCCGAGAGCTTTCAGCTGGAACTCCAAAACCGTTTCGATTGCCTAGGCGATGATGTGGACGAGTTCAACGACGGGTTTGTGGAAGCTGTCCATAGCGCTGGGTCTAAGTTTTTTAAGGCCCAACGGACAAATAAGACCAAAAGGCTCTCAGACTCCACTCAGGGACTCTTCGATAAGAGGAGTAAAATGGTTCTACAATCTTCAGTTGACGCGACTTTATACCGGCGGCTCAACAAGCAGATCTCTAAGTCCCTCACCCGCGATATGCGCCAATTCAATACTAAGTGTATTGAAGAGGCCATTCAGCGAAATAAGGGCTCCAAAGTTTTTGTAAGGAATCTGTCTGTTGGGCAAAGCCAGCTCGCTAAGTTAAAAACTGAGGATGGTAGAATCATCACATCCAAACCTGAGCTTCTGAGTGAGATTGAGAGCTTTTATGGACAGC
This sequence comes from Lathronympha strigana, assembly GCA_949128165.1. Classification (NCBI taxonomy): domain Eukaryota; kingdom Metazoa; phylum Arthropoda; class Insecta; order Lepidoptera; family Tortricidae; genus Lathronympha; species Lathronympha strigana. The sequence continues at coordinate 2,554,654 of OX421907.1, read as the reverse complement.
TATACACGTCTACTAGCAGACCCGAAGTTGGTCTGGCGGAAGACCCTAGAGCTAGACTGGCCCGACACTATACCGAAGACATCCCGGACATCAGCCTGTACGAGATTAGTACTGCTCTTAAACAGCTCAAAAACAACAAGGCGCCTGGTGAAGACGGAATTACAGCCGAACTTCTGAAGGCGAGTGGTAAACCGGTCCTTACGGCCCTTCAGAAGTTGTTCAATTCCGTCTTACTAGAAGGGAGAACGCCAAAGGCATGGAGCGGAGGTGTGGTGGTACTGTTCTTCAAAAAAGGCGACAACGCCTTACTGAAGAACTACCGACCCATCTCACTTCTGAGCCATGTCTATAAGCTGTTTTCAAGAGTCATTACGAATCGTCTCGCACGTAGGCTTGATGACTTCCAGCCTCCCGAACAAGCCGGTTTCCGAAGAGGCTTTAGTACCGTAGACCACATTCATACGCTTCGTCAGGTTATACAGAAGACCGAGGAGTATAATCTGCCCCTCTGTTTAGCGTTTGTGGACTACGAGAAAGCCTTTGATTCGATCGAAACCTGGGCGGTACTACAATCTCTCCAACGGTGCCAAGTAGACTACCGCTATATCGAAGTGTTGAAGAGTTTGTACGAGAGCGCCACTATGTCAGTCCGACTCCAAGACCAGAACTCGAAGCCTATTCCGCTGCAGCGGGGAGTCAGGCAGGGAGATGTCATCTCTCCTAAGCTGTTTACCGCTGCACTGGAGGACGTTTTCAAGACTCTGGACTGGAGAAGGCTAGGCATCAATGTAAACGGCGAGTACCTCACTCACCTTCGATTTGCTGACGATATAGTAGTCTTGGCTGAGACCATGGAGGATTTAAGTACGATGCTTGTTAGCCTCAGTAAAGCCTCCGGGCGAGTTGGTCTTAAGATGAACATGGATAAGACGAAAATCATGTCGAATATCCATGTAGCACCAACTCCAGTGACAATCGGAGACTTTACACTCGAAGTTGTAGACGATTATATATACCTAGGACAAACTGTCCAGTTAGGTAGGTCCAATTTCGAGAAAGAGGTTAATCGTCGAATCCGACTCGGTTGGGCATCGTTCGGGAAGCTGCGACACATCTTTTCGTCCAATATTCCGCAGTGTCTGAAGACGAAAGTCTTCGATCAGTGTGTGTTGCCAGTGATGACATACGGTACTGAAACGTGGTCGCTTACAATGGGCCTCATAAGAAGGCTCAAAGTCACCCAAAGGGCAATGGAGAGAGCTATGCTAGGAGTCTCTCTGCGAGATCGTATCAGAAATGAGACCATCCGCAGCAGAACCAAAGTAACCGATATAGCTCTCCGAATCGCTAAACTTAAGTGGCAGTGGGCGGGGCACATTGCACGTAGAACCGATGGCCGTTGGGGCGGAAAGGTTCTCGAGTGGCGACCGCGTACCGGAAGGCGCAGCGTGGGTAGGCCCCCCACAAGGTGGACTGATGACCTGGTGAAGGTCGCAGGAGTCCGCTGGATGCGGGTGGCGCAGGACCGGTCATGGTGGAAATCTTTGGGGGAGGCCTATGTCCAGCAGTGGACGTCTTTCGGCTGAATGATGATGATGATGATGAAGCAAGCAAGCAAGCAATACCGCGAACACAGTTAACCGTGAAGAAACAGGACTAATCCTAATAAGACCTAGTTTATCCTCTGGGTCAGAAGGTCAGATGGCAGTCACTTTCGGAAAACTAGCGCCTACATCAAATCTTGGGATTAATTTCCAAGGCGCCCTTCAGGCTACCTGAGTCGGGGCATAAGCCGGGGAAACGATAAGAAGAAGAGAGGAGACAAACTGACTAAGCAAGCATGCATTAAATATAAAACAAAGATATACATTCATTTTGAAACAAAATTTCACAACAAAGGCGAGTAAAAAATGTAATAAACACACACATTCGGCCTGAAACATCTCCGTCTTCGAACGCTTTAAATTAAATTATTTTCGTTCGTGTACTTATTTATTTTTTGTCTCTGGAATTTCATATTTTTCATTAAGGCGTGCTTTATGACGGGGCTTTTATCGAATCGTTTTGTTGGGGATGCCATCGAAGCGGAAACGGAACCGTTACTGGGATGATCTGTCAGTTTCTTTAGGAAACGTCACACGACCTCCGAGGACTCCGAGCTATCACGTGATTCTTTTTAACATAGAGAGTGACGGATCGTCCCGGATCGAATCGGATCGTTTCGGATCGGATTGGATTGGTGTGAGTCATTCTTTGTACTGAGCGTACACCGTGCGCCGAGAGGAACAGAAATATAAATCTCGTATTGATTGTTGTGTGTTATCTCTAAGGGGAAACCCAAAATAAATAGTCATATTATCCCGCTTGTCTGTACTTTAACAAACTGCGTAATCTCTTAAAATGTTGATATTGTACAAATAATTATGAAAAAGAGCCTTTGAGGGGAAACCGACAGCACGCCGCCCGGTCGGCCGACCTAGGTACAGATGGGCGGATGATGTGGACGCGGGTTTGCCGAACTCCAGGTTGTGGACTGACGGCAAATTACGCTGGACCGGAGTCAGTGGAGGGCTATCGTGTTGGAGGTCAAGACTCACTTTGGGTCGCTGCGCCAGAGTAAGTACAAATAATTATGTATTGTTATGATTATTAATGAAACAAAGATGACATTTAGAAACTAACAACAACATACTCCGATTGTAGGAAATGTCACTGTTTTTGTTTCTTTCTTGAGATATTAAATGACGATGTCGTATTCAATTTATATCCGTGGCAACTTTGTCAAGTTTCGTCAGCTTCAAAATATCAAAAGAGAACATAAAGTCACGGAACCATCGGCGCGAGTACAACTCGCCTTTGTCGAAATTATTCTTAATAAAGCTGTTGTTTAGAATTGCGCCGTGTGTGCAAACCCCTAAAAAAGTTTATGTTATCTGTGTGGCCCCGGCCAGTTTTTGGGTCTGTATTATTGAGAAAAAGATAGCAGTTCGGTTTAGCTCGACTCGTTTGATTATAATTTGTTTTATTTTTGTTGTGTAAATCAACACGAATAACAACACCATTAACTATTCATGGAGTTATATTTATTAAAACTGATAAATCTCCCACAGCTGTGTTGGGGTGATTTTAAACGGCGGCAGGTTTTGTAATGTTATCGTGCTGGAACTACGAGTAATATGAGTTGGAATGAGAAAGTGGAGATTTATAGCGCCTTGCATTCCCTCGGTTATTGTCGTTGCTAGACGAGCGATGGCGAACAGCACGTCTGTGGTACCTTTACAATGTATAGAGAAAAGTAGTGTGCGTCTATCATTACACTAGACTTGATTACACTGGAGAGGTCCTGATCCCTGGACATTGTTTATCGGTGGACGAACTCCTAAAAGCTGTTCATGTGTGGACCCTGGAGTTGAAGGTAATCATAGGAGTTATGATATGACTTCAAGGTGGATTATTTACCTTTATTTAAGTATGCTATTCATGTTGTTACCAAAAATACCTGATATTTATTTTGTAAACAGGTATTGTAAGTTAATAATATCTCATTTTGAATGGTAATATAACACTGAGTTTGGGTCGCAATAACACTGGTCTGCGAAAAGCGTGAGGAATACAGTTAGTGAGGAACCGTGTAAGCCTTTGATGGCTGTGCATATTTTTCATGGTCATTATCCTTGGTTGTGTTACAGAGGGCTCGGTTTAGGACGTTGTGTGCCTTGAGTTGTTGGCAAAGTAAAGGATGACTCACACTAGAACGGGACGGGTCGGGACGGGACGAGACGGGACGGGAAAATCTGTCTGTTCCTTTTATAGAAATTGACAGATTTTCCCATCCCGTCCCGTCCGGTCCCGTGCTAGTGTGAGTCATCCTTTATGCATTTTTTCCATTCGCTTTTTCGAAAGAATAAGTTACGAATACCGGAACTGCGTACCGGAAGGCCCAGCGTGGGTAGGCCCCCCACAAGGTAGACTGATGACCTGGTGAAGGTCGCAGGAGTCCGCTGGATGCGGGTGGCGCAGGACCGGTCATTGTGGAAATCTATGGGGGAAGCCTATGTCCAGCAGTGGACGTCTTTCGACTGAAAAGATGATGATGAAGTTACAAATGTCTTCAAGCAACACAGAGATGTAGTCAGCATACGTACGATTTCCCCTCTGCGGAAGTAGCCCAAATGGGCATACGTGGCCTCGGATGGGTAGGACTAGTCCGTTCTCAAAACTAGATCGAAGAGTGCTAGATTTGTTAGTTTAGTTGTAAATTGTCTATGTGTTATTGTCGTTATTATGTGTGTATGTATGTAGTGTATGAGGAGTGTGCCTATGTGCACGTTTTCTCCGCAAAAAGAGACAAAAGAATGTAAGGTCCGACCGAGACTTCTTAGAGTGTCTAACTCGGGTGAAATGCACATTTCAGCCTCGGACTGAAATGGGTGTCTATTCTCCGTTGGCACAGAATAAATAATAGTACCGTTGGTTAACAATCTACTATTTATTACCACTTTCTGCCTCATGGAATGCATGTAAACATCACCTACACCATTTCATCATAAGCCTTTTTTAACCTAATGTAAACCTGCCTTGCCCTTCAAGAAAGCGGCCCTAACTGTGTAAGAAAAACAGTACCTACCCGATAATGAGATGCAACTCTAAGCCCGTAACTTCGCCAGTCTAGCGTCAGACGCAATTAAACACTTTACACTCTTCATTAGACTACATTAAGTGGGTTACGAGACTTATAACTTGTAACTGTTTCTCACAGTTTCGTCAGTGTTGATCGTTCGATTTCTTGAAGAGTGCTAAAACTTAATTTTAATGTGATAGTAGAGCCGAGCATTAGTGCCCAGTGCCCAGCGGTAATTAAAGAATGCGACTAACAATCCGAAGGTAGCAGGATCAAACCAATGAGTTTTTCCGAATTTTAATTAGAAAACTCCCGTGAGTATCAGACATATTAAAATTCTCATAGCGGGTTACTCACGTCAACAAAGTCGAAAATAGCTCGACATGTTAATAAGGGGCACGGACTGTTCCGAAACATGTCGAGCTATTTTCGACTTTATTGACGTGAGTAACCCGCTATGAGAATTTTAATATGAGTTTTTCCGAACTTATACGAAATATCATTTGATGTTTACCAATCGCTATGAAATGAAATGAAATGAAATGAAATGAAATAATGAAATGAAATATATTTATTTGCATGAATGCAGGTTATAAACAGTTACAGGTAGATAGAAAAAGGTGTTCCATGTACATTCCGCCATATCGTGGCATGCAAATTTAGAAATGTGAAGGTGCGAAGTAGGTATTTGTTACAAGAAAATATTATATTATTAAATGCAGTTTAAAATTCAACAATGGCTAAATAATACTGATAGGTGCGCATTAGTGATTAAAATAAGATGTATATAAATTTAATGTCAAACATAGAAGTACAACACATTTAATTTAACATGCAAAAGTTTATACTCTAGTTAGCCTAGCATATGTCAGTCAATTATTAATATAGATTATTAATATAGGCTATTCGGTAAAGGAGAACATCTTGAGAAAACCAGACTAATCCCAATAAAGGATGACTCACACTAGAATGGGACGGCACGGGACGGGTCGGGACGGGAAAATCTGTCAATTTCTATAGAAAGCGTCACGTGACATCCGAGGGCTCCGAGCTATCACGTGATCTTTTCTATAGAAATTGACAGATTTTCCCGTCCCGCCCCGTCCCGTCCTGGGCTAGTGTGATTCATCCTACGTAGTTTACATCACATAGTTTATCCTCTGGGCTGGAAAGTCAGATGGCAGTAGCGCTTAACTAAAAGGCGCCTACGACATGTCTTGGGATTAGTTTCCAAAGCGGATCCTAGGTTTTCTGAGCCATGGCATAAGCTGGGAAAATGGCAGGAAGAAGTTTTATTAGCCTGTCGTTTACGTTATCAATTACGTGAATTATTTTCTTTTGTAACATTATAATCTAAGACGTATCAACATATAGCAGTGCTAGTACCACGAAAGTCGAACGATTGCGGATTTGTATCTCCATCTCTGTCACACTTGCATATTCGAGAGACAAAGAGGTTTTTCCGTCAATGCCGATTTTCGATGTTCGTGGTAGGCCCCGCAGTACCCAAATATAGCTTTTCATATTTTCATGTCCGAAGTATTCATATTATCATTGGCTACTCTTTTACTCACTTTGTACCCTTTGAGTGTTAGCAATTGTAACTCTGTTCACAGCTCAGGCGCCTTACCATAACGTCTTAACGTTTAGGCTCAGTTGTAGGGAAGCGACTCAGTTTAGGTCGTCAACTGAATCGCGTTAAGACGTCCTGGTAAGGCCCCAGTTTCAAATAGAAATCTCCCGTGAGAATTAGACATATTAATGTAGTTATATTGGGTTACTGGGTACTGTTACTGCGTCCGTTGGATGGTCAGACTATAACTAACCATCTGTAGTACATAATGCAATCATCTGTAGTCAATAAGGTGCGAGCAGCACGGGCATCCAACACGATGGAAGGTAGATGGAAGGTCAATGCGACATTTTACCGTAAAAAAGTCTCTTTTTGCGAGAAACGTGCACACAAACGGACTTCTCACATATTACCACCGATTAAGAATAAAATTAATTATATAATAATATATTTAATGCATACTTACCGGAAATAGGATACACCATCCTTTTTTAACGTCGTTAAGGTGTTACTTTTGCACTTTTTCACTGAGCACTTCGGCATGTTGACTCAACGACGGCCCGCGAGCGACTCCAAGCAAAATCGTGCTTAGAACAATTTCAAGCACTATTTTGTCGGGACACTTTTCAAGCGTTGACGCGGTATCTAGGTTATTCCTAATCGGTACATATTATATACAAAAAACAATCTGTGAAGACGAGAAAATGATACCACTACATTAAGGAATATTGCACCCTTCGATCTAGTTTTATGTACGGACTATAGTCACAACAAAGACACGCGTATACGCATTTGGGCTTGTACTTCGAAGGAGGGGAAAAGGGTACGTATACCGACTGTCCCTGTGTTGAAGGTTAAGGGGCTCCCCGCGGAAATCGACGTTTTTTTACGAGTTTTGACTCGATATTTCGCCTTCGCCACGAATACTATTAGTACAGTTACTTAAAAATTAGTCAACGATTTATCAATCTTTTATCTGACTCTTCAAGAGCCGATTTTCGAAAAAAACTTATAGTTACACAATCTACATATAACTGTTTCTATTTAAAGTCTCTAATAACCTAAGAGAGATTTTAAATGTAAAAATATTGGTACAAAAGTTATGTACAAAAAACTGTTATTTTGGACTTAAATTGCCAAAGTTTGATGACGAATATCTCGAAGTTAGTAAATATTTAAGTAAATATCTATCTATCTCTGCATTTTCTACCGCATGTATTATGGGGAGTGTTCCGAGGAATTGTTCGGATTAATCCCTGCCGCTTCTTTCCGCCATCGCCCTACGCGACATTATTTCAGATGGTTGGCAGTCCTCAACTGTGCGCTTTTCCCGAAACTTCCTGCCTCGCACAGCTAAACTGTGGAACGAACTGTCGCCAGCGGTGTTTCCGGACCGATACGACCTTAAAACCTTCAAGAAAAGAGCGTACTCCCACCTTAAAGGCCGGCAACGCACTTGCGACACCTCTGGTGTTGCAGGTGTCCATGGACGACGTTAATCGCTTACCATCAGGCGATTCGTTTGCTCGTTTGCCCCCTATAGCATTAAAAAAAAAAATATAATCTAATTTTCTTAAGGCCGTTGGGGTTAATGTAGTAAGCCATAAAACATACTTGAAAATTGAGAGATAGGTACAGATCGAAGGTCATTGGGACCAGGAACGGCCTTAAGGGTGTTGTTTGTACTCGACCACACCCGGCAAGTTACTTTAACGGCAAGGCGGTGCCGTAAAAAGTATAAAGAACAACTTCACTGGAGGTCATTCCGTTTTATACACTTCCAGTCACTCCCATTATTGCTAAACCCGGATAGTAATCGCATTATCCTTCTTTTTCAAGTGGGTTATTTAGCTCAAGCTGCTCAATTTCTTCAGCGGGTTGTATTAACAATTAATAATGCAATTCAATCGGGCTGGTTTCATCAACCTAAAAGTTAAGTTTGAATTGCTTAAAATACCGCTTCCGCAGACTCTATGAAATTCGATGAAAACCTACCTTGGTCTGACTCTAGGTAATCGGATGTAACCTAGACTTCGTCTATGCAAAGTTTCATAGATTTTCATAGCACAGACTGTCAGAGTGTTAAGTGAACTTCATAATTTCAAAGAAGTTGGACGTTTAAAATAACATTAAAGTTTGACAGTTTTATTGCTTGGAAGAGATAACGTGGTTTCACTCTAACGGCAATGGTGTATGAGTAACCGACGCAACACCCATTACTTCCAAAGTTGAGTTAATTATAAACGATGAACTCTTATGCGCTAGGTACCATGTTACATTAAGAGCTAGCCCCGAAAAACGGTGTATTAGCAGAAACATTTTTATTCATTCATTCATTTTTTTATTCATTTATTTCAAAAATAGTTTACAGCATAACAGTCAAAACCAAAGCGCTGCAACTATCAAATAAAAAAGCAAAACATATAATACATACAAAAAACACAAATAAAACCATAACATATAAAACTTAACACTACTTATAATTTAGGCGACGTAACTACGTGGCTTCGTTGCGTCGTCTGATCAGGCGCAGGATTCGGCAGGTTGCCCCGGAACCGCCGAAACACGACACCCTTCGGCCAGAAGTCTGCGCTCGCGATGGTATCCATCAGCGGCCGCGGCACGCGCACCACAAACGAGCTGAAGTGCACGTAGTGACGCGACCGCAGCTGGTGCACCCTCAGCTTATAGCTGGTCTTCTGGCGGACGTACTCTACCACCTCATCGGCTACGGCAGAGTGATGCAGGCGCGACACGTAGAGCGCCGTACTCGGTGTCGCAATCGGCAATCGTTTGGGGGAATGTATAATTTATGAGTACAAGTACACCGATTTTGAAGCACCATAGTTGGCTCCGTAGAGGACTTTAGGCCTCAGTTAGCTTAGTACATACCGAAGAACAATCATGCCATGTGGCATCACCGGAAACAAAAATGCAGAATCCCTTCATTCCCCTAGCCCTATATCTACTACTAATACTAAATCTGTTTCTTTTTCTCTGTCACAGTTGCATGTTCGAGCCATAAAGAGGTTATTCCGTCAATGCCAACTTTCGATTTAACTATTTTCTAAAACGGGACATTTAGTTACCATGTATGTTTGTTTTATTGAGCACCCGAAATATCGGGTGCTCGATAAAACAAACATACATGTTTAATATCCCGTTATAGATATTAGTTATAATCAGGGCCCGTAATTTTCATGCCGATTTCGTCATAATGACGTATTTAAATACACAGGATGTTTAAATACGAAATGACTTAATGACAGATGAAGTCTATAAACGTTCGATTCTAACGTCGAACGTAATATTCTTGACACTTTTCAATGACAGCATTATTCTTTCAAACGTAAAACCTAAAAAATTGATGTATGAAGCTTGACGTCATTTGTCTGTCATCGGCATGAAAATTACGGGCCCTTGTTATAATTATCCGCCTACAAATTATCTGTTTTGTCCAATGGTTGACTGGCAGAGAATGCCTTATAGTATTAAGTCCGCCTGTTGTACGTTTCTATTTTCTTTTGTGCAATAAAGATTAAATAAATAAATAAATAATGCAAATTACCATGTTAGGTTAAAATGCAATTTTCAATGTTCGTGGTAGGCCCTGGTAGGTTTCGTAGTTTTCCAAACCAATTACCATTTTCCGCAGCTAGCTCTCTGACTATGTTTGATTAACTTTGCTATTGGCTCTTAGTGGAATTGCGCCACGGGGTTTGATGTATGTTCTTAATTAACAATCATTTTGCGTAGCTCTATTTTAATTTAACCGCCTTTCATTAGTTCTTCAGTTTGTGAGCAGCTACTTTAATCATATCCGTAAACATTATAATAAAATTACGGCTGATGACTCTCACTAGCACGAGACGGGACGGGGCGGGACGGGAAAATCTGTCAATTTCTATAGAAAGAATCATGTGATAGCTCGGAGCTCTCGGATGACACGTGACGCTTTCTATGGAAATTGACAGATTTTCCCGTCCCGCCCCGCCCCGTATCGTCCCGTCCCGTGCCGGTCTAGTGTGAGTCGTCCTTAAAACTCACGTGTTTTTAGTCACTTTGCGCGACATGTTTCGGACATCCTATGATGCCATTATCAAGCGCCGAATACCGACCGCGACGACGGGTGTACTAGCGTAGCGTATAACTTAAGATATAGGTTCTCAGGGGACCGAGATCCTGGGACTGCCGCTAGATGACTAAAGGAGTAATTGAACTCGTTTCAGGATTAATTCTTCATTAGCTGTATACTGTTTCGTTAGTTTACTGAACAATAAAATAAATAAAAATAAAAAAAGCCTTTATTTCCATTAACTTAAGTACAGTTATAGTTTATATGAAAAGATGAATATACACTTAGTACTAACATAAAATTACTTTTAAAATATATTATAAACATATATATTACTATGGAACCGTCCACTTCTGGACGAAGGCCTCCTCCCATTTGTGCCAGTTTTCCCTGTCCTGGGCCCCACGGGTCCACAGGTTCCCGGCTACTGCCACGATGTCGTCTCTCCATCGCCGGACGGGTCGTCCTCTCTTTCTTTTACCTTTTTCAATCAAGCACCAGTGTAGTATAAGGTGGCTCCATCTATTATCGGTAATTCTGGCGATGTGGCCTGCCCACTTCCATTTGAGTTTAGCCATCATTTCTAGGGCATCGATAATTTTTGTCTGAGATCTAATATGACTGTGTCTGACTCGGTCATTAAGTTTTACTCCAATCATGCTTCTCTCGGCAGCTCTTTGGAAGGATCTTATCTTTGTCCTGTGCTCTACATTTGGGGCCCAAGTTTGACAGCCATATGTTAGAGTGGGTAAAACATTTGAGTCCATTACTTTCTTTTTAATGTGAAGTGGGAAATTACCTTTAAAAATGTCTTTAAGTGCCCAATATTTTTTCCAACTTAGGGATATTCGTCTTGCTATTTCTTTCCCTGTTCTATCCTGGAAACATAATTATATTCTGTCCCAAGTATATGTAATCATCGACATATTCTATTTGCTGACCATTTGCATATATCGGGTTTTTAATCCGTTAGTCATGACCTTGGTTTTTTCGGTGTTAATGCTTAACCCACTATTTTTACTTTCTTCGTTTAGAGAGTATATCATTTCCTGTAAGTCTTCGTGGTTTACTGAACAATTAGCTATCAATATTACATACTAAACAATATTTAGGAAACAAAAAACAAAAAACTATTTCAGAGACGCCATCGCCATCATGAGTGTCAACCGACAATCCTCCCTGTAACACTTTAATTATTACCGCGAAACCGTACGTCTATGGATTTATGGATTTTTTTTGTAGTCGTCAGAATTCCGATCTATTTTTAATTGGAGGACTAGCAAACGTGAAAGGTATTAGGGAGAAAGCTAGTGAATTACAAACCCCTTTCAGAAACTAAGTGCATACTTGCGCAGGCTTTACTGGGAGCTGTATTGTCATTGTGGGTTAGCTCGAATGAGTCGAACCCACGGTTTTGTAGCTGAATCCACTGGGCCAATCTGTGTAAAAGTGCAACAAAGTTGTTGTTGCAACAAAGTTATACATACTAATGGGGGGGAAAAAGGTTGAAAACTAGTGGTCTACGTATAATAAGACAAAAAATTAGAGGTGTCACTACTTCTCCGCCACATAAAAAAACGTTTAATTCTTTCATGGTCTCGTTTTTCTTTTTTTATATGACAAATGGTATTCGTTTTTTGACTAGGTATCGATGGATATTTCAATAAAAAACATTATTACAAAATTTCAAGCAAATTACTTGAATACATCACGAAAAATAATAAAATTTAAAAATAATCTTTAAAAAATCATAAGTCAAAAGCTGCTACTAGTAGGATGTTGATACTCAGCATACATATTCTTCACCAAGAGGCTCATTCATTACAATGTGATAATGTTCACGGATTACCAGCATTTTTATTACAACCTGTATGACTCTTTTCTCACGCACTTTTTTATTCTTTCCACTCGCAAAACTCGTCTCACTCAGCTAACGTTTGGAATACGCCCCCTGATGTTGGTTCAAAGCAATCATATTACTTTAGTACATCAAGCCCTGACGGCATGAACACCCTAATTCCTAGGATACCTAGTTTTCGCGAAAACACATGGTATACTTGAGTACTAGTAGGTTTTCTATAATCACATTATAATTACTCTTTACCTTAAGTTTATTACTACTGCCTCCGAATACAGTGTCAGTGTGAAAACTGTAGAACATAGTTTCACACATCGATCTATATCGGAATCCCTAAAGTTTTTTCATCCTATTTTTGCATTCCTTAAATCTGTTTCATGATAAATAAGAGCTATGCCTTGCTAGCGTGTTTTTATTTGACGTAGCGGAGGTAAAGTTTTAAAACAAAATGATACTCAAAGTCAACGCAGCGAAAATACTTAATCACTGTACCGACGCACCACTTTTAAGAGAATATTGTTGGGTAAAAGGAAAGAAAACGTTTTGGTGCGTAAAACAAGGTTTAGTTTTTGTAATTAGCGGTCAGATTATTCCAAGAACTTGTGAGATAAAGTGACTTTCCGCCAAGTAGACGAACATTCCTAGCAAGATCACCGTCGACACTTCGCTGATTCATCAGTCAAGTCCTTACCGAACTTACCGAACATACTATGTATTTATACCTAGCTTTACGTTCCTAGGTTCCCATTTCAATATTCCTGTACAGAACAGCAAACAATAAAATTACAGCGTCATTAATTGTTAAATTAACGAACGAGCGAATCCCGCTCTTAAATAAATAAGACTTATGACAACTTTTCCCGTCAGCCAGGGCATAATTGAAGTACTATTTGTTTTAACGTCTACCTACTTAAGGCTGTTCCAAACTTTGTGTTTGTTTTAAAATTAGCGTTTGAATTGTGACAGTGTTTTAAATTGGATATAAAGTTGCGAGAAATTGACAGCTTTCGAGAAGTTTCGGAGCTTTGCTGTAAATTTTTAAGTAAGTTTTAGTTAGGTACTAGATATTATATAGTATTATATATTACATTATATAGTCTGTGCTTTTAGGGTTTTAATTGGCTAAGTCCCGCAGTAAGCTCAAGAAGGCTTGTGTTACAGGTACTCAGACAACGATATATATAATATACAAATACATAAAGACATAGAAAACATCCATGACTCAGGAACAAATATCTTTGTTCTACAAATAAACGCCTTTACCGGGATTCGCACCCAGAACCATCGGCATAACAGGCAGGGTCACTACCAACTACGCCAATCGGTTGTCAACTTTCACTCGCTCACCTCACTTTATTTTTCTTTTTAAGTTAATTGTTTTAAATTGGGTTGAATATTCTTAACTCGTAGGTTAGTTTTCTAATACATACGCAGCTCAGTAAAATAACTCGATAAATCAAGTGTTCCCCGCATTCCGATAAACCGTCTCGCGGCGGAAGAATCCGGCTAATCGAGCGGATTCCTCAATCCGGAATGTAACGCGAGTAATTAAAACGGGGTGTTCCGGATCTGCCAGTTAAGGTATGTTTCTGACTGGATCTTTTTTTGACTGAAAGGCGCTTGACATTGAGGGTTCCTCTTCATTTTAAAACGTTCTTATTACCTGAATCAGTGTAAGTAGTTTCAGTGACATCTTACACGGGATATTTAAAAACCATAATGTGATTTATCTACGATATTTTTTAATTTAAACTTCAGATTGTGTAAATATTTTTTTACTGGATTACTTATATTATTATGAGGATGTGAACACCAGAAGGATTTTCAGAAAGTTAGCCACTGAAAGGTTTGATACGACGTTCATCGTTTTAAATGAATAGAAGGCTAGTTTTTCAATACACTCGCAGCCCAGAGTTACATAACTGGATAAATCAGGCGTTCCCGTTCCGATAAACCGTCTTGCGGCAGAAGAATCAGGTTAATCGAGCAGATTTCTCAATCCGAAATGTAACGCGAGTAATTAAAACGGCACCGGAGCTGGGTGTCTTCGGATCCGTCAGTTATCCAGATCTTTATCTAATGAACCGAAGAACGCAAAGCAATGTCCGAATAACCGGACCGGCTTAAGTAATTCAGTAAGCGCTATTTGTATTCGTGTAAGTTCGTAGTAGGTACCTTCTACCTAAGTACTTGTCGCTCGTTGAAGCACTAGTTTTAGATACCTAATCATAGGTATAGGATAAAATAACTCTAAATAAAATGGCACCATAAAAGCTGCAGTTGCAGCAGTTTTTCATATAGTCTTGTAACGTCAGATAATTTCACTTTCAGTCAAGTCAGAGAACTCATGCGGCGTGATGATTCGACGCTTTAAAATACAGAACACAAGAAATAAAAGAAAATACACATAAACACATGCGGTATCATCGATAATAACCGATCTTTTTAGGCAACCATGAAAGGATGACTCACAGTAGTCCGTTTCGTTCCGATCCGAATCCGATACAGGACGATCTGTCAGTTTCTATACAAAAAGTCACGTGACGTCCGAGGTTTCCGAGCTATCACGTGATACTTTCTTAGAAACTGACAGATCGTCCCGTATCGGATCGGAACGGAACGGACTACTGTGAGTCATCCTTAAATAAACTTATTTAAACTTTCAGGATTTTGCACAAAGAAAGATAAACCCGGGACCATCACGGTGGCAATGTCGCCCTTGAAACATCGGAAGTTCGTTTTCAAAGTTTTACACGATTAAACCCCGTTTCAGTAAACTAACCATTAGGTACTATCTTATTAAACACTTTGATTCGACTTGTAAGAAATTTTAATTTCATCGACTCCCGTTCCGGTTCCACTTTCTTAGTTTTCTCGGCGGATACCGGGCATAGTTCCCGCCAAGTTCGTGTTGGAATTAGGAACGATCGGGTTCACATCGCTTGTCTTAGTGCGTTTAATTAGGCCGCCTGTAGAGGACGAGACCTATAACTTCAAACATCGACGAATAGAAAAAAGTAATAAAGAAAAAACAGGCCATGTGCGTGTCGGACCACGCATAGTTGAGGGTTCTGTAACGTCATACGATGAAAAAAATGTGCAAGCAAAAAGAAGTAAACTTACGTCCTTTTGTGATAAATGGTTTTTTGGCAATAACTCAAAAACAGCTTGACCAAATAATTTTCGTGGTAAGTTCGTCTGATAAGCGACCTGATTTTTTCCACACTTTTTGGACCTCCTGTTTAAAAGTAAGAGGGGAGGACACAATTTTTCAGATTTTCAGAGCGATTATTTCCGAAAATATTAGATCAAACTTTGTGTTCAAGAAACATTTAAGTTATTTCCAAAGGCCTATCCGATGATGTGCCACGAGTAAATATTTGGCAATTTCTTTTTTTTACATTTAGTTACATATATGGGGCGCCCCCCCCCTACTCGTAAACATATTTTTTTTGGCACACAAAATACACCTCTAGCTGTAATATTATTAAGCTATTGCATAGCTTCTATCGCGGGCCTTGAGCGCGGGGACCGAATCCAGAAATTCCGTAACGAAAAAAAACCTGACGCTCCCCACTCCGACGGACCGAAACCGACTTTATTCACTTTGTTACAAAGTTCTTTATCGGGGAAAGGATATATCTCCAAACGAATGTCGCTAAGTGTCATATTCTATACAAAATATTGAGGACAGTAGCTCTTATTACCAGAGATACGGCGATGTCAAACGTCAAAATAAACACTATTATTTTAGTCCCGCCAAAATCAAATATGTTAAATCGATTTTGTAATCGATGCATAATATACTGGCTGGATCGAATTAAAGGCAAAAGGCGCCTAATTTTTTATTTAGACTGCGAATCGTTTTGTTTTTTTAATCGATACCTTAGTGCAAATGCAAAGTCGTACTAAGTACCATTTTAAAATTGTGAATTTAGCACGTTAGTGCACAACGGAATAAAGTAGAAATTTCATTGGCATAAGAACTTCTATCGCGGGCCTTGAGCGCGGGGACCGAATCCAGAAATTCCGTAAAGAAAAAACCTCACGCTCACGCATATTGATGTCATATTTGACATTGACAAACTTGACAGTAATGAATGTTGGCGAATGTTCAGTGTACGCTGTTTGTGCTGTTTATAGTATAAAATTATAAATAAAAACTGTTCTTTAGTATCGTTTCTTAGGATTCGAGGTGAAGTGATAGTTGTCATTACTTACTATATATATTAGAGTTCTAACTATATCAAATAATTAGTACCATATAATGATTATCATGGTACTAGGTGAAAGTGCCGGAGGCTTAGAAGAACAAGCACTTAAAAGGAAAGAAAGACTTAAGAACTTAAAACGAAAGAATCGCTCTTCTGAAAATGAAGCTTCGGACGCACAAGCAGAGAAAGTTTCGTTGCCAAAGTGAGTATTCATCGTGTAGTTAGGTTATGTTTATGTCAATTGCTGTGACAAACGCTGTCACGCTGTGTGCTGTGTGTGTGTAAAGGTGACAAACTGTTGTCTTATTACGTTACGCTATCCGTTTGGGATCTTATCCCAGAAGGGAGCGCACACTTTTGCCGCTTCGCCACCGCTAGAGTTTCGGCAGAGGGCTCCTGCTACGTGGGAAGTGCGAGTAATATGGGTGGTCGAAATTGTGCTAACGCATGTAACATCCCACACTGAACACCGCCCCGTTTTCCACAGCACCAGGGTCACTCCATCTTGTTATCAGTGCGGCTAAACCCAGTGGCTCCAGAACGGAATGAACACCCGCTGACTGAAGAGACCTCAGGACAATATCATTGAGGTCTTAGTGACGCGGAATCCAACCACTACAAATATGGCAACTCAATGTATATATGGCTGTCAACACCCACCATGCATTGTACAAGCGGATGACATACATACCTTTGCGCAAAGAACAATGTCACAAAGCCAGTACGGTTTTTATATTAAATATTGGACAAGGATAGTTTATAAATAAACTCAGATTTTTTTTGTACGATTACTTTTCTAAAACGGCTTATTACTGAATATGCACAACTTGATGGATTAGGATGGCACTTATTACAGTTCTATCTATATGGCACTAATGGAACTAGGTATCGCCTATATCCCCCAGAGATGGAAAGAAGAACCAGGCTGCAGGCAATCCAAGATGATGATCGTAGGTATAAGTCAAAGGAGAGCCAGGTATCTTCTGAAGCTAGGTAAGAAAAATTTAAGAATGTTGACTGGAATTATTACCGGTCACAACACATTGAATAGACATCTTATGATTTTAGGTGTAAGTAGGGACCCATCCTGTCCGCACTGCGGTAGGGAGGAAACCAGTAAGCATGTGCTGGCTGAATGTGCTATGTACGCGGCAGCACGATATAGCATATTCGGCAAAGATACCCTATTAGAAACCGAACTAAAGGATGTCGAACTTAAAGATGTCCTTCTGTTCTGCAGGAAAACGAGAAGATTTGAAGAAGATTGTATAATGGGAAGGCAGCCGGGACAGTAACCTGCAGCTTAAACTCCAGGGAAATGGGCTGAATGAACGCGCGAAGTGCTCGACAGCCCGCCTGTATCCGGCCGGGCGTCCCTACTATACATCTACATCGCCTATATCCCCGTTAAATTGATTTGATTAAAATTATTTTAACTTTGCGCAAAAACATTCTTAGATCATGGCATGCCATTAGTCTCATTAGATACATTTTACTTAATAATGGCATCTATTTTATTTTTGTTGTCTAGCAAACTGATCTTGCGTAGCGATGTTGTCACAAAACCAGCACGGTTTCTTCAATTACATTTTGGACAAATTTCCATGCGATGCTAATATTGTAAATTTGATGAACTATTATCTGTTACCAATTCACACTAAATTAAAAACGCTGAACGGATTAAGGTGAAATTTGGCATGGGGATGTTTTGACTCCTAGGAAAGGACAGAATAGTTTTTGTTATGAAAATCATCCTATATAGAGGTGCAAAGGGGAAGGAAGCAAGTGAAATAGTCAAATCTATAATTGCATGGGCAGTTTATGAATGAATTCATTCATAAATTGCCCATGCACTTTTGAACGCCTGTGTAAATGCGAATAAAGGCCTCTGCCGATCCTATCATAAGATCGTCCTTGGTTGAGATGAGACATAATATTACCTACCTAATGAAAGTTTATAATTATTATATGCGTGACGTAATTATTTTGGTATCCTCGCAATGTTTTTCTTCACTGGGAAGTTAGTTGTAATCAGGTACCGACTGACATTCTGTGGGTTAAATTCAGTGAGCTTAAGGCAGTGTTGTAAACCGTGATCAAAAACACTCGGCCTTGATTACTTATTTCATTGAAAGATAATTTATGTCAACTTGGACGTACTTTTTAGCATATCTACAGCGTATCCAGCCACTGAAAGATTAATATGTGGTCAAAGATACATACAGCTGTCACAAAAATGCTGGTGATTCGATTAAATGTGTAATCACTAATCAGTATCGAATTGTGGTTAGGAGAATAAATAAACAAAAAATGTTTGACAAAAAAACATTTAGTCCTATTTTTTCCAAATCAGATTACAATATTGATCACCAGCATTTTTGGTATATCCTGAATTATTAACGAGAACAAAGAATAACAGGTTACTGTAGTTGCAAGTTAGTTGTTTGTTTTATACGGCCCCGGAATTTAATTAGCAATTTACAGTTCAAGTCAATTTGGTATTTAATACTTATGGTAATAAAAATACACTACCAAACATTATATAATACTGCGCAGAAAAAGTCGCGCTAGTAATTGCATAAGTTGATACAAAATGATATGCAATAGCTTTACCGCGGCAGTCCCCGAGTGCCACACGTATTTTTTTTATCATATGTTTTATAGTTAGTGAGTAAAACAGCTGTGACATACGGACGGACAGATGGACTGGACGAAACTATATAAGTTATAAGGTTCCGTTTTTGCCATTTTAGCTACGGAACCCTAAAAATGCAGTCTCGTTAGAGACTAGAACTTGTGATACCAGGATACCAGCCCGCTAGTGGCGCCAGTCTACTATATCTTGTCGCACCTAGCGACATCTAACGTAAGAATGTTACACCAGTTTTGTGTTCATTGGGAAAACTACTAAAGCGAATATTATTAATTCTCCCATAGAAAATGTCAACCAATATGTATGAAAAACTCTTTTTTTTTCATATCGGATGGACCGAATCCGCAGCCGAGCGATCCAGGGATATCGACGAAGAATCATCCTCAACAAGATTAACATCAAGGGCGGCGCGCGCGGCGCGGCTAGCGACAGTACTCGACGCTTTAGAATACCTAGGTTCTCCGATACATGTGGCGCGTAACGACTATATATAAGTGATTATAATATAAAACGATTATATAAGTTATCTTGCAATTTAAAATAAATTACATACATCCTTATTTACTAATTGGTTAGTCAAGTTGAGTTGAAATCATGTTCAAATGGGATAAGTTCTCGTATAATGCATAAGAGCTTCCAATAATTTATCAGAAAATTATCAGCACTTGCAGTGGGAGTGGGATGAAACCCGGTCAAGTGCAGGTTGGGCTTGCGTTCCAATGGTTCCGTACCTCAAAAAAAGGGGACCTTTATAGGATCACTTTGTTGTCCGTCTGTCCGTCTGTCTGTTAAGACCCTTTGTAGTAGTCCCTTGAAGCTGTGAAAAAACCAAACCTCTGTCAGCGCAATCAAAAGTCGTATATGTCGCATTTCCCATACATTTGCAAAGGGAATCAAAATGTCTATAGAGTACTTCCCTTTGACCTAGAATCACGAAATTTGGCAAAAAGCAAGCAAATGGGGCGGAGCGTCCTTAGTACGGAACACTCCGTGGGCGAGTCCAACTCGCAAGTGGCCGTTTTTTTTTAAAAGACCGCCAGGATAAGGGACTGTACACATCATGACGATTGAGGACAAAGTAACTAAATTCCGAATTCGGTTAATTTCCTATACTTTTTTTTTTCTTCCTAGCGTTATCCCGGGGGTCCGCTTTGACAACTAATTTGGCGAAGGCGGTAGCTTTACGAAAGCGACTGCCACCTGACCTATCAACCCAAGACCCAAAGGGTAAACTAAGCCTTATCGGGATTAGTCACCTTATCATAGTAAGAGAAAAAAAAATGTCCCAAGATTCTTTTTCATTTTGCCACCAGTTTTTCATATATTAAATATGAAAAAAGCCAGTAAATCAATGAAAATTTTGATAAATGTATGGAAATTTTAGGACACTTTTTTTCTCCTACTGGGATTGAAAGAGCTCGCTGTTCTGAGTACAAAACTAATTAAAATTCCATTTTGCAAATTTTTTTTCTACACCTTACTACTTTAAACTCCTTATTACTTTTTTTGCACCATGTAAGTACGGAACCCTAAACCGCTCATTGCTGGAAATTGGAATGTGTGCATCCAAATCCTTCCATTTTCACGTCTCCAGAAGTTATTATAGATTATGCGAGTGGACGAGTCGCTGGGACTTCAGATTAGTTTGTCATATACGAGTAGACTACTTTGGAAATACTCCGCACTCACTTATGTGTGGGCTCCACCGTGTCATAATTAAAAATGAAATAAATAACAATTCATATAATTACCAAACACTATATACCTACCTAACTGTTAATAATAATGGTGTACACTCAAGGACTTTAATTTGTGACCCACTGGTTGATAGTTTTTTTTGAGGAAAGGTTTGAGAAATGGTTCACAGATTGAAGACCGTGATACGGTACCTACCTATTTAGTCATAGGTTATTTTTTTTTATTTTATACTACGACGGTGACAAACAAGCATACGGCCCGCCTGATGGTAAGCGGCCACCGTAGCCTATGGACGCCTGCAACACCAGGGGTGTTACATGCGCGTTGCCGACCCTTTAAAAAAAAAAGGAGGATTCGCTGTGTTGACAGCCAAACGGGCCAAGGCATTATATAAGTTTCTGCATTTAATTGTCTGTGCACTTCCTGTGTTTCGTTTTTTTTTTTTTAATAATGCCTTACGTACCTACAATGCCTCAAGGGCCTATTTTAGATTTAAGCTGGCTTGTAACGTACTGCATTTATTTTGTTAGTTATATATTTGTAAATAAAATTTGTAAAAAAGTTTCAATTGAGGACTTAATGGTTTAAGTCATTTTCTACCAGTCCATCATTGGTTTGAATCAGAAAGAATAAAGAATGGAAAGTAATATTTATAAACATTTCAAATACGTAATAATCCTATATAATTTGATATCTTACTTGTAATACAAGTATGTTTATTTACATGGACACGTCTGTCTCACACAGCCAATTGGCTTTGAAGAAAAAAAAATTGTAGCGCTTTCAGTATTGGTTCCATAGTAAAAAATGCTCGGTTTGGAGAGTGAAATCAGACCCTGGATTTATACCCCTAAGTCGGACACACCGTATACGGACCATCTAGTATGGTAGTAATCTGTGGTTTGCAACTACTCTCGTCGGATTTCAATTGCTTCGAGAATTTAAAATTCCATGAACTTACCAGGATTGTTTGTCGGTTTAAACATTTTTTCTTTATTTTAAACTGGCTATGGGCGGGGAACTGTTAAATCGATATTGTCAACTATAATATTTTCCAAGAGGCAATATTTTCCATCAGCCGCCTGTTTCCCCAAGCTGACAATGTTAGAAATAACAAACATATATACATCTCTTTTTGACACTTCCTTTACTTGGTAAAGATGTGAAGGACGGGTTGATGACTTTGATGTTCTTAGTTTTGATGGAGGGGAGTTATGTCAGCTGCATACAAAACTTCATAGAAACGCTGTGACAATTGTCGCTGTCAGCGTGGTTAAACAGGCTGCAGGTTGTGGTCTTCTGGTTGATACTCAAGATGGCGAGGGCGTCTCTGGAACAATTTTATATTTTTTGTCTGCTAAACGTTGTTTAATATGTAATATTGATAGTTTATTGTGCAGTGAACAATAAGATATCAGTCATTACTTGTCCCGGGATCTCGGCCCTTGGACACTAGTGTAAGTGTAGCTGTGTAATTTTACAAATTAGCGTGTCGAGCCACCGAACAACGTCGACCAAGTGGCAATACACTTTAAAATACGATATATTATACTGATATTTTTATATACTTGACATTGGCAAAACTATCCCACTCTCGGACAGAAGCCATTATTTAAAAGAAGAAGCTTAAGAAGGCTGCAGGTTCCGGCTGTGTACATCGCTATTACAATAACAAAAAAAACAATGTCAAAATATTTTATTTATTTATTATCGAACTAGCACACAAAGTTACACGAGAGGCGGTATAGGTACGGTCAGTTGCAGAATTAAGTGACCCCCTGCATAGAAAGGTTGTATGCAGGGGGGGGGGTCACTTACCTCTGCAGCTGACTATACTACGTGGGCGAACTCGCACACCATAGCGACGCGGTGCCACAGTACAAGTCATTCACCTCTAGTTCGCGCTTTATGCTACTTAAACGCGCTTCTCAAGTCGGCACCGGAATGCGATGTTTTTACTAGTACGTGGAAGATGATATGTTGTGAATGTAAAAGGTTTTGTGAGGTGATGGATGACCGTGCGTCTTCAGTTAATCTTCTATAATATAAAAATGAATCGCAAAATGTGTTGGTAAGCGCATAACTCAACAACGCCTGGACCAATTTGGCCAAATCTTTTTTTTAAATGTTCGTTGAAGTTCAAGGATGGTTTTTACGGCGATAAAAATTAGAATTATTGATGGAAAAACCCTAAAAATAGCCCTTTTCTTTTTCCCATACAAATGATTTGTAACTAAAACGTAGTCAATTTGAGCTTTATTGCTATGGTATAAAGTTCATCAAGCACTCACTGTTGTCTAAAGTCCTCCAATTTGTGGAAACATGTCAAAGTACTTCATTTAACACATTACAAATCTTTTTGACAGGACGAAGTCTGTCGGGTCAGCTAGTTGTTAATGTTTATGTTTGTTATTGGTAATGTTATTTATTGTTTGCCTAGTATTAATTAGTACCTAAGTACTTAATTAACAGTGTTTGCATTACACAGTGCCTTGGTCTCTGTAATACTGTGTAATTGATTTTATTAATAAATAAATAAATAAGTGTGCTTACCATGAGTTGTACGCAACTGTATTCAATAGCGACATAATCCCTAGGAGTATGATGATCAGGACAAACGGTTAGGGCAAGTGATTTTAGTACAAACGTTATTAGGTGCGAGGGATACCCTTTATAAAAGCTTAACTCCGGGTTAGCGGCTAACCTTCGGTGATACTGGCGCTAAAATACTACCCAACCTGAAACGAAGTTCGCTTGCGCTCCACGCTCGCTCGCTTGGTCAATTCCCTATTTTGTACATTTATTCCCCGAATTTTCCTGTAACTGTCGTTTCTAATAACCTTCAGGAGCTGTATTATTTCGACTCGGAATAAAGCGGACGTGTCGAGCCACGAGCAATTTGGACAATTGACAGCTGACAGGCCGGCTGGCGAGTGGCAGAACACGGTACTAAATTGTTTTTGCTAATATTTCAATAGAGATACAGCGACAGAATAAGGTAAAAATCCGGCGAAGTGCGAGTCGGACTTGTCCACTGAGGGTTCAAAAGGATGCTCCCCCATAGGTAGGTTTCCGGGTTTTTTTTCTGTACTTTTGCTACAAGTTCTTGTTTTTTTGCCAAATTTAGTGATTGTAGGTGTTAAATGTCAAAATAAAATTCACGCCTTCTGAACGCTCCCTTAAAAGTAATTTTTTGATTTAAATAAAAGTTAATACTAATTAAAACCAAGTTGTTCTTATTAGTTTATCAGTAGGTCAACGGGAAGTAAGTATACATTTTGATCCCCATTTCAAAAGTATGGGAAATGCGACATAAACGGCCGTATTTTTTGATTGCGTTAACGTAGAAGTTTGGTTTGTTCAGTTTTAAGGGACCGTAGACTTGTGTATGTGGTATTAATTTGAACATGCTATCTTTACGCGTTCCCGAGATAAAGGGTCTTTATAGACAGACGGACAGATGAGTATAGACAGTCCCAAAACTCACCAAATAGACACGATTAATCCGTTTGTGTTTAATTTTAAAAGAATGTATTATGGGAAAACCACTCCAAAATAAGATAAAGCCCACCAAGCCCACCAAGCCACACCAGTTTACTTCATTTTGACGTATTTAACGATGTGTGTACTAAATTTAGGAAAAGGAGCTGTTTACTTTGTTTTCATGGGAAATTAATTTAAGATTTAGAGTTTTTTTTTCTGATTTGCCATTTTTCCATAAAAATAAGTTGCCCCACTTTGGAATATTATTTTTGCAAAAACGTGAGTTACTTGGTTCCGCTACAGATGGTGCCCCTTTTGTTTTACAGCTGCCAGTTCGTTGTATTAATGCTGACAGGCAGGATAAACAAACGTGTTATACTGGGGACTACAAATCTAACATGAACAGGTTGAAGCTTTGACTTAAAAAGTCAGCCGGCTGGTATAAATAAGTCTGCCATTTTTTACGGATCCAATACAAATCATTTATTTGTGGTAAATGTAACACAATTACAGACATGGAGAATAGAGACAAATAAACACAACAAAATTTACCACGAAATGGTCTCGCCTCAGCATAATGTCGACCCGAAAGTCAATGCTGATCTTCCGGCCAGACCATTTGTGGGCCACGATCACAGCGTGTAATCAAATGTACAACTATTCGTACGTAAATTACAAATAGCTATGTCAGATAAACATACACTTACTGTATATAAAAATACCCCCAAAAATAACAGCGCAAAGTCACACACAAGCGCAAGTGAAGTAACAAGTGCAAAGTCAGTTCATTCGTAAATTTGCTACTGTCTGCGACGGCCAAATGTTTGATTCTACTTAACACGTTAAAGGATGACTCACACTAGCACGGGACGGGATGGGACCGGACGGGGCGGGAAAGGAAAATCTGTCAATTTCTATAGAAATAATCACGTGATAGCTCGGAGCCCTCGGATGTCACGCGTGACGCTTTCTGTAGAAATTGACGGATTTTCCCGTCCCGCCCCGTCCCGTCTCGTCCCGTCCCGTTATAGTGTGAGTCATTCTTAACTGTGGCAACCAAAAACTCAAACCCGTACTTCAGTGCGTTACGAGACCAATCCGTCTCGTAAAGGTTTACATCGTGGTGCGTTACGGTTTAAAAGCGCCCCGTATACCCAAGTCCATCGAAACTGCTATAAAATCCCGAAATCTTATAATTGTTCATTTATTTTTAGATCAAATTAAAGAGTATATTAAAATGTCCTACGTCATTTATTTCATTTATATTATGTCCGCACGTGGACACGATGAACACATATGGAATTACATGGAAAAGAAAACACGGGGTTCATTTATCCCTGTAACGCACTATCATTTTCAACGTACGGGCCATGGTGAGCCCCGTAGCGCACTGACTTTACTTATGTCGATAAATTGATAGTGAAGGGAGTTAAGCATAACGATAGTTCAAAGTACTTTAGATTTATGTATTTATTTACAGTATTTTATACAGTATTAATTACATAAATGTCAATATTTTTGATAGATTGACATTTACATTGTGAATGTTAAAGCGTAAAATCGAACATATTCATTATAATATAAAAATGTTAATTTAACATAAAAATTCACCTTTTATAGCAATATCTACTATTATAGTACTTAAGTGTTATTCTTTTAAAAATACTTATAGATAAAAAACTCACTCAGATAAACGAATTTATATGGCTATTTTTAATATATATTCACACTGTATTCACTTGTACTGTACTCCTAGCCTGGTTGGTACTGTTGGTAGTGACTCTGCCTATGAAGCAAAAGGTCCCGGGTTCGAATCCTGGTCAGGGCATTTATTTGTGTGTTTATCATGAATGGTATCAATTATGGTTACGATTGATGTTTCCTTTGTATTTCAGTATTTATCTATTATATATATCGTCGTCTAGTACCCATAACACAAGTCTTATTGGGCTTACTGTGGGACTAGGTCTATTTGTGTAAGATGTCCTATTCAGTATTTATTTATTTATTTATTACTTATTACAATTAAACAATTTTAAATTGAATCGCATACGCATGAAATAATGTGTCGATAGCAACTCTTGTAATTCGGACATCACTAGTAATACTGTGCATCAAACCCCGTACCGTACTAAAAAACAATTTTTATACTCGGTGGTCGGTACGGGCTCATGGGACCCCGTATAGTTTTAATATATAGATTAATTATACTTTGAGTCTTATAGCATTCTTTTTGTTACGGTGTTAAAACTATCGGTCCCCTTTAGCAGGATATTCAGGAATCAAACCAAGATGGATGCTGCCGGTGACCGTACATGTTTTTTCTGTACATTTATCAGGTGGATTGATGGATCGCTGCTCGCCTCAATAATCTGCCTTCGGAGGCGATTTGTCAACGCACGACACCTCCGGGGACCGGGACCCAAGCGTGGGGTTACCTGCTGTTAGTATTTTACCTGAATCGTAAGTTATTTTATGGAATAGGATTAAAAGTAGCAAATGATAATAATCGACATCGGCGGTCACATGTGCGTTCTCGGTTTGTGAGATGGGAGTACTCTTTTCTTGAAGGTCATAATATTGGGATTTATTTTGACTCTTATTTGTAACTTTATAGTTTAAATTTTATTTGCCTTAATAAGTAGAAGAATAAGTAGGACAATTTAAAAAAAAAAAATTGTATAGAAGAATAAAGTTGGTAATTTACAGAACGTCTCCTTTTTTCACCTCCGCAATGGGAGCTACCGTATTGTCGCTCACCAGGCGGCGCCACTCATGCGTGAGTCCTGTGTTAATATGAGAGAATTGTCCAAGTGACGTTTCAAATGTTCCCGCAGGATCCACGATTCTCTCAATTCCTCGTAGATCCCATCATCAGAAATAGATTTTGAAATCTGGAACCATCTACTTTCAGATAAAAAAAGATTTTTTTAAATCGGATGATAGTACTGGGAATTACCAAGCAGTTCCACTTTGCCATCCCTGGTCTTCATTATCAGACCCACTCCACCAAATTGATGATTTTCGTAAAGAGTATCATAATTTATTACTTATTACTGTAATATAAAAAAAAAAAAAAAAAAACCGCTGACAATGTCAGACGTCTTTGTAAATTTATTTTGCTAAAATATATTTTAGATACACGTTTTTGCTGGAGATTGTACATATTTTACACCTTTTGATAACCCAATGACTAGTTATACACGTGGGCAAGTAAAATACCTAATCTGTTCTATGCCACGAAGATGGGTTATTTATTATGTACGAGTTGACGTTTCTGACAGCTACGATCAACGATATCGAAATCAGCGGAAACGAGTGAAAAATTTTAGCATATATGCTTACTAGGAGTCAAACCAGAGCGGCAACACAAAACGCACGACCAACATCCTCGCCCGCCTCGTCCTGTTCTCCGTCCGCATCGTCGTCGGGCGATGAGTTCGCCACAGCACCCGACACAGATGGGTCCAGCGATGAGCGCGGGCTGTCGCCAACGCCGCCGCGACCACCTGCGCGGCGAGGGCGGCCACCGCTGCCGGCACGCTTGGGGCCTGCGGGGCACCCTGCCCCGCCCACGGCTCCCGCTGCCGGTGGTGTAGTGCGTCGCATGAGATGGTCTCAAACCATGAATGAGAACGTCATGCGCGCCTACTATGGGGCTACAGAGGGTGAAACTAATCTATGCGCGTATCGTGTCCGGATGCTTCCTCTGTTTCAGGCCCTTGAACCAACCATCAACGTGACTGCGCAGCGACTATCGGATCAGGTTCGAGTCATCCAGCGGCAAAAGCGGTTGGATGACTCGACGCTTGATCGGCTTCGCCTGGAGGCTCTCTCTGTTCGCGCGGCCTCCAACTTGGCGCGGGATCCGTCCGCCATGTCGCCGGATTCGGTGCCCGCACCCGACCTGGCACCGGGGGCGCCGCGGATAGATCCTAGTGCCGATGAGGAGGAATTCGCGAATCAGAGTGTTAGTAGTACAGCCAACGAGCAATTGAGGAGGACTCTGGAAGAGACGATTACGCTATACCGCTCCACACCCGACTCTAGGCCACGATTACCACGCTTGCCAATGAATAGGCGTAATCTAGCGTTAATGGGAGCTCTTAATGCTTTACTAGAGCCATACCTGCGGACTAGTAAAGACTTAGATGATACGCACTCGATTTTGTACTGCGGGGCTATCGCGGCGTGCCGTGTTGCTCGAGTCAAGTTTCCGGACGCTGAACGTGCACCTAGGACCGCCGGAGGTATCCCTGCATGGCAAGTACGGATCGAGCGTCGTATCAACTCATTTAGAACTCTCATTGCAAATCTGATCTGTTTCAGGGGGGGAAATAATCGCCCCCGAGTAATGCGCTTTGTGCACCAGGCGTTCGCGGGGACGGATATTGAGCCCCGCGACTACATGGCCAATATCACAGAGCGCATCGACTTTCTGAAGCAGAAAATCTATGCATGGGCAAGCCGTATTCGTCGCTACAGAAAACGTGTGGACCGATTTCAGCAGAATCGTCTCTTCCAGAGTGATCAAAGGAAGGTATACCGAAGATGGGAGGAGGCCGACCCTCGTGTGTCCGATGTGCAGCTGCCAGATACTACTGCCATGTCTGATTTCTGGCGTAGTATCTGGTCAGTGCCCGTCGGACACATGGAGGGAGAGTGGATGAGCGTTGTCGAACGTGAGTGTGAGAACATCGAACCAATGGGGGCTATTACCATCAGTCCCGATGACGTTAGTTGTGCAATCCGCACGGCCCAGAACTGGAAAAGCCCTGGGCCGGACGGATTGCACAACTTCTGGTTAAAGTGGTTTCGATGCTCGCACTCACGGTTAGCAACGCAATTTCAACAAGCCCTTGAGCTCGGCTCCCTATCACCTTCCTTAACAACTGGTGTAACCTTCCTGCTCTATAAGTCCGGTAGTACCACGGAAGCTAAAAACTACAGACCCATCACGTGCTTGCCTACACTATACAAGCTCCTTACATCCATTTTGAGAGCAAAAATTAACGCGCATATTGTCGCAAACAATATCTTGGCCTCTGCTCAAAATGGATGTCGGGTTGGGTCCCGTGGTACTAAAGAGCTCCTCCTCATAGACATGACCATTTGCCAACAAGTCCGGCGGAGCAAGGGCATTCTCTCGGCCGCTTGGATTGATTATAAGAAGGCCTATGATTCGGTGCCTCACTCATGGCTGGAAAGGATCTTAGAGTTGTATAAAGTTGATGCAACTTTGAGATCCTTCCTGAGCGCATGTATGAAGCAGTGGATCACAGTCCTTCGTCAACCAGGAGGTGGAGATGACCCCCCTGACCCACAGGACTTTATAAGGATCGAGCGAGGAATATTTCAGGGCGACAGTCTGAGTCCTTTGTGGTTCTGCCTAGCTTTGAATCCGCTCAGCACTCTGCTGAAGGATTCGGGGTTAGGCTGCCGGCTTCGGAGAGAGGGTGAAGTCATTTCTCACCTTCTGTACATGGACGACCTCAAATTATTTGCACCAAACGACCAAGATTTGTTGGAGCTACTGAAAACCACCGAAGTCTTCAGTAGTGCCATCAAAATGGAGTTTGGTGTCGACAAATGTGCGGTTATGCATGATTGTGCAGCGGGGGAAAGTAGTAAATTCAACAAATTTACAACTTCCTGAGACAATGTCGTTCAGATCTATCTCTGAATCAGAGACTTACAAATACCTTGGTATGTCACAGTCGTTGGGTATTGAAGATGCGGGCATTAGACAGGCGGTGAAGGAACGCTTCTTTGGTCGGCTGACAAAAGTACTTAACAGTCTTTTGTCAGGAGGCAACAAGGTGCGCGCCTTCAACGCCTGGGTAATGCCCCTCCTTACTTACTCCTTTGGCATACTAAGGTGGACTCAGACCGAGCTGGATGCCCTGGATCGGAGGGTCCGTGTACTGCTCACCACACATCGTATGCTACACCCACGCTCGTCAGTTATGAGATTGTACATCCCACGGAAGTGTGGAGGCCGCGGCTTTTTAAATGCCAAAAACCTTCACAACCGTGAGGTGTACAATCTCAGGAATTATTTCCTTACTAGCGAGAGTGGGATGCATCGTGATGTGGTGGAGGTAGATAGGAACCTCACGCCGCTCTCCTTGGCAAACGAGAACTGGCGCAAACCTGTGGTACTAAACACCGAGGATCGCAAGACGATATGGAAGAGTAAGGAGCTACACGGGCGGTTCTACAGGGCCCTCACGGGGCCGGACGTAGCCCTGCTCGCGTCGGTGAACTGGCTACGATTCGGGGACCTTTTCGGAGAAACCGAGGGTTTTGCCTGTGCAATTGCAGACGAAGTTATCATGACGAATAACTACCGGAAGTATATCCTGAAGGACGGTACGGTCGACATTTGTCGGGCATGCCGCCGTCCCGGAGAGTCACTCAGGCATATTATTTCTGGTTGTTCTCATCTTGCTAACGGCGAGTACTTGCACAGACATAATCTTGTAGCCAGAATTATACACCAGCAACTTGCACTTCAATATGGTCTTGTGAACCACGAAGTGGCGTACTACAAGTACTTACCTGTACCAGTTCTCGAAAATGGTCGTGCCACGCTGTATTGGGATCGATCTATCATCACGGACAGGACTATTCTAGCCAATAGACCTGATATCGTCGTGATAGATCGATCGCAGCGCCGGGCCATGCTCGTCGACATCACCATCCCCCATGACGACAACCTCGTGAAGGCCGAGAAGGACAAGTCCAGCAAGTACCTAGACTTGGCGCACGAGGTAACCGCCATGTGGGAGGTTGATTCGGCGATCATTGTACCGATAGTTGTTTCAGCGAACGGTCTTATAGCGAAGAGTCTCGACCAACATCTCGAGAGGCTCTCGCTACGAAGTTGTGGTTGGATCAAGGGTCAGATGCAGAAGGCGGTAATACTGGACACTGCGCGCATAGTCCGAAGGTTCCTCTCTTTGCGGCCCTAACCACCGGCAGCCTGGGCCCTGCCCTGTTGCCGGCGGCACTCTAGGTTAGGTTTTTTATAATGTGTATTTGTTTTGTATTGTTTTTTGTATGTTGTTTTGTATTTTATTTTTATATACATATTGTAAAAAATCCTAACCTAAGAAAGAAGATAAATAAACGGAATAATAAATAAATAAATATTAAATAATAGACTAGCAAGTCTATCGTGACTTACGAATAAAATAAGTTCACACTCCTTTGTAAAACATTCTTATTCTGGTATTATTTATTCATCCCTGCTTGAAGGGATCGCGTGTGTTTCCGGAAACTTTGTTAGAAATGTAAGGCATTGTGTATGGGAAGATCATGTTGTTTGCCTCCCATACGGTGTGATATCTATAGAAACGCGGAAGTTGATATTTATCCATGCGTAGGAGTAATCTGGTGAGGTACGGGCTTACACGGGTTTCGTATCAGAAAAGGCAAAGGACCGAAAATTGATACCATAGCTGTCAATATCGACCATTGCCGAACACTGTCCTATTAAATTATTTGTATTTTGAAACCCAATTCGAATTCATATAATGAAAATCCTCCGTGAGAAATCTAAGATATTTTTTTTTCATGACATATATTAATTGATATTTTTCTCTTAATTGAAAATGGGAACTACCGTATTGCCGTTCGCCAGGCGGCGCCACTCATCCGTGGGTCCTGTGTCAATATGAGAGAATTGTCAAAATGACGTTTGCAATGTTCCCGCAGGACCCACGTTCCACTAGCGCCCCAAGCGGAAAATCGACTCGCGGTAATCCTCAATATTCCTCTCATCTAAAATAAACGTAAGCCAATAGGTAGCTATGAAAGGTCGCTATTAAAATAAAATTGCTATTGTTCTAAAAAACTTTTCATTGGTTAAAATACGCCATCATCCCTCTAACCCGTAATCTAGATATTTGTACCTATAGATATCCTCTGACTTGTAGCGTAACTCAGCCCATTAGAGCTCGCATTAGGCCTAGCATTAGGATAACTGCGAAATAAACGCCCGAACATTGACTTCACTTTCATCGCTGTTTGACTTAAGAGGAAGACAGTTGGCTTTTAAAACAGGGAATGTTTCTGAGTCTAGTAAGAACTGGTGGTAGCCTCAAGGTGGAAAGCGAGCTCGTTTACGCCCTGGTGCCTTTTTTAAAATACTAGGACAGTGACAAACAAGCATACGGCCCGTCTGATGTTAAGCAGACACCGTAGCCCATGGACTACTCCAGGGGTGTTACATGCGCTTTGCCAACCCTTTAAAGAAAAAGGAAGATTCGCTGTGTTGACAGCTAAAGGGGCAAGCTTTGCTCCGTGGGTCCCCAGTTGTCAACACAGTGAATCCTCTTGAAGCTCTGGCGACCTTACTCACCAACAGAAACACAACACTGTGAGTAGGGTCTAGTGTTATTAAACTGCGGTTTTCTATAAGGTAGATACTTCCCCAGGTGGGCTCTGCTCCAGATTTGAGCGAGATGACATTCGTTGTGCTGTGCCCTACCACACTAAACGATATGCATCCGCTGTGCCCATACCTCTCTTAATATGACATCCTTAGCATAACGTCTTAATGCGATTCGGTTTAGGGTCTTAAGAGGGCGTCCTACCTTTCAGTGGCGCCCTCACTGGGCCGATTGTGTTACTAATTCCACAATGTTATCACCTGAACATTTTATGCTATTTACTTTTAGCTCTATCACTTATTCCCTTTAAGCAACCGAAACAAAATATAGTAATATGACGAGAGCCTATGTGTAGATACACTCACAGTAATAAACCTAAAAAATTTTTTTTGGTTTATGTCATTGGAGTACTTATAGAAAAGCTTTGTATATTGATGACCGTAATTTTAAGCTTATAATTTTATCAGAATTCATTAGCAGCCATATCCGCAATCGTTCGACTTTCGTGGTAGTTAGTCCCTGAGTGAATTTTGACCGAGAGACATACAGAGCCACCTGTCGTTTACTAGGGAGAAAAGGGGGACATTTTTTAAACAACGTAACGGATTTTGATGCAGTTTTTTAATAGATGGAGTGATTCAAGAGGAAGATTTATTTGTAGGTAATAATTCATTGCACCCGTGCACCGGGGCGGGTCGCTAGTGCTTAATAATTTCAAGTCAAGCGAGATATGAAACCGTTAGTGAGGCTGTTTCTTGTGCTGCAAAGACTTCCTAGCGAAAGCTTTGAAAATATCATATATACTAGGTCACCGGTTATAAGAGCAAGCCAGCGCAGTTCAGACGGCACATTACTTATTAGTTTGACGTTTCCCGGACGAGCGTCAGATCCCGACGCTGCAGGCGCAATACGTCACGGCGACAGCTCATACATCCCGCGTGTAATCACAAGCTGCAATGTGTACAGATGTGGTAACAGCTAGGCCACTTCAATAGAAAACTGCCTAGAAACTTCTACGAGGGAGGTCAGAAGATGACCTTGTCATACGTCACGGCGACAGCTCATACATCCCGCGTGTAATCACAAGCTGCAATGTGTACAGATGTGGTAACAGCTAGGTCACTTCAATAGAAAACTGCCTAGAAACTTCTACGAGGGAGGTCAGAAGATGACCTTGTCATACGTCACGGCGACAGCTCATACATCCCGCGTGTAATCACAAGCTGCAATGTGTACAGATGTGGTAACAGCTAGGCCACTTCAAAAGAAAACTGCCTAGAAACTTCTACGAGGGAGGTCAGAAGATGACCTTGTAATTTGTCACATTTACAACTCATATATTCCACGTCAACGTGTAAATCACAAGCAGACAGACAGAAGTGGTTACTGTGACATCTATTTGTATAGAAACTGAAGGTCTCCTGTTCTGCAATACGTGCAATGATAATGCGTGAAAATGTGTACATAAGTGCTTACAGCGTGGCCGCTTGATTATAACTTCTGCGTGGAATGATTTTAAGTTAGGATTTGCATACGTCACAGCAACATCGGATACATCCTGCTTGTAATCACAAATTGCAGGCCAGATAATTAAAACTAAGATTTTTCTCCTATGCTACTACTCACAAATAGGACTTTGCAAATATGATTTTAATGTAAAAAGTAATGGTTTTTTTTTTATAGTAATACAATTTACACAACTAACACTTTGAACTTTCGCGTTTTGTACACATTATTATAAAATATTATAGAACGGGTCTATTGCGAATTCAGTTAATTTACCTTAATATACCGACGTTTCGACCCAGTTTCATGTGTAATGATCGCGGCTTGACTGATGAATCAGCGAAGTGTCAACGGCGATCTTGCTAGAAATGTTCGCCTAACCAGCGGAAAGTCACTTAAACGCATGGGTAGTTAGAAAAAGTTGGGTCTACCCTTTTACTAAATGTCACGCGGAGAATTTTTCCATTTTTCTTTCAATTATAAAATTGTAGAAACCTTATTGTTAAATATCTGGCCACGATTGTACGTGGTAACATGTGGCGACATTTGTTATTTCATATTATTTTTTTAAAACTGACTGGAAATTGCTGCAAAAACTACCAGAAGGTTACCAGATCTGTAACATTTGGCAGCAGAACCTGACTCTACCTGTGTGAAATCGCAAGCTGCTTTGTACAGAACTGAGCACAACGGAACCCCTTGAAGTAACTTCCAAGAAATGTGTCTGAAGGTCACCGTATCAGTTATACGTGGCATCAAAACCTTATACGTTACACGTGTTCACAAGCTGCAATGTGAGCTAGTGTGCTCTTAGTGAGGCCACTAAGTAATACTATATAACAATCAAAGCGATATTGACATATTTATACATTATAAAAAATCTGTTGAGAATAAAATCTACAAAAGTCACGAGGTGGATTGAACACAAACACACATACACATACGCACACGCCCACGCACCACACACACACACACACACTTATAAATTATGGTTTTTTTATTGTAATTTATAGTTACTTAACAAATCCGTAAATTTGTTGTGCATCAGTTAGGGAGACCTATATTTGGCTTCATAATTGCATCCTAGTAATAAGACTATTTACTGTAGATAAAACGATTAGTTTTGTAATTTAAAAAAAACTGCATTAAAACTTCTATGGTGAATGCCAAAAAATCACTGGATTCAGAGCCGCAGGACAAACTGATAAGAGTTTTTTTTTAAATACCTAAACTCATTACGGACTTTTCTTGACCATCGCCACAGCCACTTCAATTCACAGTGCACCATCTTAATGTAAATATTCTGTAGCATTTGCCGCGCAAGATGAGTTCCGATTTAAATTATGATTAGTTGCAGGCAGGGTATTACATAACGCCATCCTTTCGAATCCCCGGAGTTATGCTTCATACAATTACACGTATTAGCTCTGCTTCCTCTGAAAAGCATTATGCAATACAGGCAAACTTGGAGTACATTACGTTTCCATTTAATTCAACAACTCGAGAATCATTTCTGATGAGGTGTAACTTGATTCATCTATTTATGATTTGTAGGAAAAACTACGGTGGAATACGAATGTGCCTTTCAGACCTTTTTTCTTATAAACTGCTTTTTTGACTTGATTATTTTTATAAATTTTTATGCAGCCATTTTTTTATGAAAAACAAGCATACGGCCCGTCTGATGAAATGCGGCCACCATAGCCCATGTACACCTGCTACTATCAGAGTGTGTAAGTTACAGTCTTAAAAAACCTAAACTTGCCCCTGACCATAAGCCAGCCTGTATGATTACATATACCCCTGGGTAGATAAATGTGTTGTATATATGGTAAATTTTAGATTATAGTTATAATGCAAATGACCATGCTAGCATAAAACCGTATAACTGATTCGTCAGTCACATACGAAAGCTAGCCAAGATATAATACACCTGTTAATTATAGTAGCAAATAATTAATTAACGACATAGTCTGCTTTCAACCAGTACAAAGCCCTCTGGGCTGTCAATAGAAGCAACCACAATGAGCTTATTCCACATGTAAGTATGTAACATGGCAACCTTTCACATATCGTTAGCTATTCAATTTTAAACTCTATCTCTATGAAGATAGGTCTTAATTTGGAAAGAGCTGCAGGTTACACTTAATACACTGTAGTGTTAGAATGAAGTATAGAATCTATTCTAAATTTGCCAAATTAACTTCCCCACACTTCCGAAGTAATCAATATGGTATTGTTCTTTGTAACAATGAGTATCGGAAATCGTTAGCTGAGTACAAAGAAATAATCTTAGAGTAAAGGTAGCGGGAATTTGATTAAATTTGGTACAAACCTGTCATTTGTCTCCCTAACAACAAGGCAAGACCAACGAGATCAAACTATGGGATGGAAGAGAGTTTAAGAGATCGCGAGGCAAATTACCTACCTTGAAACTTAGATATATTTAGCTAAATTTTATAAGACAACATATGTATCTTTAGGTACAATACCTCAATGACCAATTTTAGAGTTAAGATAGGTAGAGGTAAGTAAGTTACATTTACTGTATATATTTTGTTAGTAATTTGCAAATAAATACATATAATAGTTGTTTTATATTTCCTAAGATGTGAGATTGTTATACCTGAAATTTTCG
The DNA here is from genome assembly GCA_949128165.1 of Lathronympha strigana. Taxonomy (NCBI): domain Eukaryota; kingdom Metazoa; phylum Arthropoda; class Insecta; order Lepidoptera; family Tortricidae; genus Lathronympha; species Lathronympha strigana. The sequence continues at coordinate 2,517,939 of OX421907.1, read as the reverse complement.
AAATAAGTATATCACTTTTTTTATAAAAGTAGTTAATGTATCAAAAATCCTTTCAAACGAGCGAGCAAGTTTTCTCAATCTACTAGGACAATCCGTCTTTTGAATGTATATAAAAAAAAAGTGGGACAATTTTACTCAAATCGACCTAGTCCCACGGTAAGCTCAATAAGGCTTGTGATGTGGGTACGACGACGATATATATAATCTCTATCTGTGGTCGCTCCCTCATGACTGGGGATCGTGATATATATAATAGATAAGTTATAAGTTATTTATAAATTATATAGATAACTTCAATACATAGAAAACATCCATAACTCAGGAACAAATATTCGTGATAAACACACAAATAAATGCCCTGACCAGGATTCGAGCCCGGGACCTCCTGCTTCATAGGCAGGGTTACCAACACACACACAGGGTCACATTTAATGGCTAGGAGGCCGTTAAATGTGATGAGGATACACTGTGTTGACAGCTGGGGACCCACGGAGCAAAGCTTGCCCCTTTATCTGTCAACACAGCGAATCCTTCTTTTTTTAAAGGGTCGGCAACGCGCATGTTACACCCCTGGAGTTGCAGGCGTCCATAGGCTACGGTGACCGCTTACCATCAGGCAGGCCGTATGGTTGTTTGTCACCGGCGAAGTATTAAAAAAATGTGTAATTAAATTATATGTTTGTATGTACCTACTGAGAAACATAAATGCATAGTTACCTATGCGTGTATGTTCGATGATAACTCGAGTGTCGTAAGGATCGTCGTAAAAGGCAGATGGTTAGATAATAAGATTTTAAGTTTGCATATAAGCCAAATCAGTCACGGGGTTGTCGATATACATTAAATAAATAAATATTATGGAACAATCTTAAAGGTTAATTCACACTAGAACGGGACTGGACGGGACGGGACGATTTTTCAGTTTCTATAGAAAACGTCACGTGACATCAGAGGGCTCCGAGATATCACGTGATTCTTTATTTTTTTATGTATAGAAATTGACAGATCGTCCCGACCCACCCAGTCCCGTCCCATTCTAGTGTGCTTGTTCTAACTCGGGTTGAAAGTAACACGTGATTGAAGTTACGTGCAGATTTTTTATAAATGGTGTTACTAATTTATACAAACTAGACGGGTTATGTATGTTGGGTTTTCGGGGGTAACTTTGGATCGCGTGAATCGATTTGACTCATTCTTTTTTTATTAGAAGGAAGATTCGTGCGGGATGATAAATTAAGTACTCAAGATAAAAAATGTTTGCATATACGGTTAAATTACAAAATTAGTTCAGAAATAATTTTGTACATTTTTTCAGAAACCGTTCAACCATTCAAGTTCAAAATAATTTTCTGATAAAGTTCTTATTAGGTTCTACTTTTGTATTTTTTTTTTTTCATATTTTTTAACTCATATTTCAAAATTAAGAGGGGGGAACACATTTTTTTAAACTTCTGCAGCGAGTATTTCCGAAAATATTAACTTTATCAAAAACTATTTTTAGCAAACCCTCATTATACTTCAACTACCTATCCAATGATATGTTACACTCTAGGATTGAAACAAAAAAAAATCACCCCCCACTTTACGTGTACGGGAGGTACCCTAAAAATAACTATAACCACTTTTTATTTATTTTACCACTTTGTTGGCGCGACAGATATACATATTCGTACAAAATTAAAGCTTTCTAGTACTTACAGTCACTGACATTATCCGCGGACGGACGGACAGACAGACAGACTTGGCGAAACTATAAGGGTTCCTAGTTGACGACGGAATCCTAAAAAGCGCCTCTACGAGCGATTGAGCGACACTGGATGCGATTCGCACACTCCGGTTTCTGAGTGAGATAACGCTATGCGTGTGCATAGCGCTGTCCCCCTTGCACGCATCCAGAGTGACCTCCGCAAAAAAGTTTATTCTTTAAACCGATAACAGATTTATGAAAAAATCATTAAAGATAGAAAAGATGCGTCATTAAATAAAAAGAGCCAGCACGTGCAAAACTTTATGCGTGTCACGTAGAGGCCTAATCACTTTTAGTTACGCTATAAACCAGGAGGCGAGCTCCCAACTTTCTTATCTTGTTTTCTGTTGATACGAGAATAACTTTTTTAATACAATAATCTACTTAGTCTCATCTCGGTGTAACGGGACGCAATTCCCGTTTACATAAATGATTATTACATATTTATTTGTTACAATTCCCCTTAACTTATTTCTTATTTTTTATTAGAAACGCGCGTATTTGACGAGTAGTGTATAGCTGCCTTAAATCTCTAATTTTGTCTATGCTTCAAAAGTTTTAATGATCTATGCTTTTTAAATCAGCGATATTTGAATTATTTGGAATAATCAGTTGTCATTGACAAACAAAGCTTCTAAGAAAACACGAATTTCACATTATATACTATTTTGGATTTAATAAGTTAAATAAAAAGGTATTAAACGATGTATGATATCAGCGACGAGAAGTTATACTAATTCTCATTCTTGGAAGGATAGAAGGATTCAAAATAAGACAAAGGATATGTTTTTATCGCAATAAGGAAACCGAAATCGAAAGCTAAGTATACACATCTAGATTTGAAAAATATATTTCCTTTATTCCCCCTATCTGTAGAAACATATTGAATGGATTTAAGATCTCCCCTCTAACTCAAAAGTATCCCTAAATAGTATGTTACATTTATCTACTACATTTATCGTTTTACGAGAACTGACTAGACTCTCAATGACATACATTATGCAGGCAAGACAGTTAAGGAGTTCGAGTTGAGAGTAGATGAGATTAACGACATAATATAGAGTAATATGAGTGATACTACACTGACTGACCCTTCCTACAGCTTGACAACTCTTAACATTACCTGACAACACGTACGTCTTCTACAGTTACAATCCCTTCACGTTAGCTTCCAAATTTAGATGAAAGTACTTAGTGATAGTAGCTCATAGCTTCTTTAAAAATACAGGTGGTAGACAACATTGCAGAAGGCAGAGTAAATAAATAATGGCAACTTTATTGAATGAAAAGAACCTAGCTTTACTACGCGACACAACGTTTCCCACTACACGATCACTGGCCAAATTGATATTACAAGGACGAAGCCTGTTGCTGATTGTCTTCTGTAGCCATGCCTGACGAAGCCTGCGTTGCGGATTACTAGTTAATTATCGCTTTTTGTTACATTATAAATAATGATTTTATTACAAGGTAAAATTCAGGAACTGTATTATTAGGATAGGTAATTTGTAGTATAAATTTGGACCGTCTCAGTCGGTGCCTTAGTAACCAGGATGTATGTTGCCAAATTCACCAGTTCCTTGAATTTACCTTGATGTGTCAAAGTTGGCTTTTTTCAGCCACAGTTGTTGCTTGTGAAATGGACATCCTTAAGTGCCTGTTAGTTCTCTGCTCTGTGCTCTGTCTAAATATTTCGTTTAAAATCGCTTTTAATTTTATACTCAGATAAAACAATTCATTTAATAAATTACAAGTTCACGCCAACATCATCTTAACACTTTAGGAAGAGATTTCCTCTTTAGGCAAAAATAGCGTAGGTACGTCATAACTCTCTCAGCTCTTTCGACGTGCATATCATGCATGTATCGTAGATACATTGTAATCCTATATTATTCTTCATCCAAAATACTTATTATGATTATTTTTGGTGGGGTAATTTTATTAGTTTAGTTTATTGCAAAACTGTCAGTTCAAAACCAACTCAAAATTATAAGATTGAGGAGAACAGTATAAAATAACTAAATAACAATATGTAGCTTCTTATAAGCGAAAATTTAAAATAACGTTCCTAGTTTCCATAAACAAAACAACTGAGTCATTTTCAAAATTATTAGGCTAGAAAGGTACACTGAGTTCTGAACTATAGGTGATTCAATTTGTCAATAATTGGTTTCTTAAGAAGTGGAAGATTCGGTACCTACACTAAAGCTGCAGTAGCATGTCTTGCCAATAAAACTCCGTAGTAATTTAGAGAATGTAGTTCCAAACCATACAACTAGGGCTTGCTTCTATTTTTTTTTACTAAAGGCTAAACAAACGTAAAAAGGTACCTTTAGCTATTAAATCAAGCAACATGAAATTGTATATTATGTAATTTAATAAGCAATATTTCTTAATTCCGCAATAATACTCGTAGGTAGATTTTATGTGTTATTTCTAGCGAATCTTGACAAGAAAACTTCAACACTTCAACATATCGAATATATGTAAATGCTCGGGGCTCCTTAGCTTGACTCTTGAGATATATCGTTCACTGATCTGTAAAAAAGATAGCGTTAACATCCTGCTATGTATTCACTTATTTATGAGAAACATAAATACGTACGTTTATTTCTGTATCAAAATTATATGTTTCATACTAACATGCTTGCTGATCGTACTTCTAAATTTCATTATATACGATACGACATTATATACGTTTCTCTAAAACATTGAAATCTAAAATGAATTTATGAAAATGATGTTTATAAATAAACATTTTCATTTTCTGTCAAAATATTTGACTGACGTATACCATGAAAACATAAAAACATTTCAGTCGATTAAAGAGGTTTGATATCTTTATGTTAGGAATGTTATAGCGAAACCTACATGGGAATTCTGAATAAATATTTATAGCAAATATTTTTGTCAGTCATTTTCAAAAGTACATTTACGTAAGTTACGAAATGTACCGTCAGACAATAAAACATTTTTATTTTTAAATAAAATAAAATGGTAAATTTAAAGTTAATTAATTTCCTATTCAATAAATTGGTATTTTATGGCATTTTAATTAAACCAAATATATTAAATAAATAATATTTAAATGTTATTTGGATAACATTAGGGTATGTTATATACAGTTTATATCGATACGTGTTATTCCATTGTCTTGGAATAGTGTAAGAGCGAATGAGGAATGATATCTGGTGATGTCTGTTTCTGTCAATGACTTAGACTCAACAGTATACAGTGTGATGTTTTGCTAACGACTTAGTCCTGACAGTATGCGACAGCCTCTGCAATGGAATCGGACTTAAGATATAAACATTAAAGTTCATTGGCATCTCGACATAACATCACACGGTCCAGGAAACTTTTTGGATATTGCTATTAGTTAGTGTCATTACAAGCTGACAGGTTGCAGGTTTCCAAACTGTTATCCAAAATGAGTTCTACTCCACAAGAAGCTAGGGACCCCATGATTAAATCACACATCCGTCAATTACATGTTGTCTATTAAAGTTTCTTCGGTCATAAATAAATGAATTACTAAGTATATTGTGGACATAGTACAAATAGACTTATTTCACAATAAACTAAATAAAGCTGATACTTAAGGCAAAAAAATGTCTCACCAAATAATAAAAAATTAAATCTGGTTACGACCATGAATTGAAATAAGTACTAATATTAAAAAGTATTTTAAGTTTTTTTTTGGGCGGTCTTACAAAACGGAGCAGTCCCACAATAGAAGCTAAATAAAGCTGATACTTAAAAAAAAATGCCTGAACGAATAATAAATAACTTAAATCTGGTTACGACCATGAATTGAAATACTAATATTAAAAGTATTTTAAGTTTTTTTTTTTGTGGTCTTACAAAACGGAGCAGTCCCACAATATAAGCTAAATAAAGCTGATTTGTTAAGGCAAAAATAAAAGCTTTAACAAATCAAATAAAAAAATACTTAAATCTGGTTACGACCATGAATTTAAATACTACTTAATATTTAAAGGTATTTATTATTTGGGATGGTCATAAAATTAAGATGTATTCTCAACATAAGTTAAATAAAGTTTATGAAGGCTACAATTAAATGCCTTAACATATAATGACCTTTGACATCTGGTTACGATCAGATGGTAGGACAGTGAGTGCCTAATAAAGACTTCATGCAATTGATGAACATGCTCCAAGCCAGAAATCGGCCGTATTTTAGTGAACCCCAGGGTTTAGTGTTGATAGCGGATCTTTAACGGTTGGTCCCATTTAAAAAATTCTCGCCTTTGAAAGGGATGCATTGATTTCCTTTCCCCATCCGATAAGCAAAGCAGGTATGAGGTCGGAAGTGTCCTTGCAGTACGGCTAGAGTTTATCAAGGACTCACGACCCTTGGTACCTTTTTCCAAAAGTGAGAATGTCAGTGGAGATTTGTAAATGTCCATGTCATACATATTTGAGCTTGAGAACTTGACTATTATATGCGTGCGGTTCTTCGCTTGGTTAAATACACACTTCATAAGAGGAAAAATAAAAAAAAAATGTCCACATTAAATGGAAAGATGCTAATGAACTTATTACTAATAAATAAAAATACAATTTACGCCTTATGCTACGAGTACTAATTTTATTTGTGGTAAAATTTTGCTTTCCATGACCCAAATGTGTCTATGTTCGCAAAATTTGGGGGTAGTGTAGTGGTAGCATAAGCCTTATTTTTCTTTTTATTTTATTTCTATTTTTTTTAGGAGATAAATGTTATATTTTTTTTTACATTCAGTCTTTTTACATTCAGTCTTCACAAGTGAGTTGCTTCTGTATTCGCAAACGTGGGGGGTAGTATAATGTTATTTCCTTTGTTTGTTTTTAAAATTTTGCTTTCCATGACCCGGATGTGTCTATGTTCGCAAAATTTGGGGGTAGTGTGTAACGGGACGCAATTCCCGTTTACATAAATGATTATTACATATTTATTTGTTACAATTCCCCTTAACTTATTTCTTATTTTTTATTAGAAACGCGCGTATTTGACGAGTAGTGTATAGCTGCCTTAAATCTCTAATTTTGTCTATGCTTCAAAAGTTTTAATGATCTATGCTTTTTAAATCAGCGATATTTGAATTATTTGGAATAATCAGTTGTCATTGACAAACAAAGCTTCTAAGAAAACACGAATTTCACATTATATACTATTTTGGATTTAATAAGTTAAATAAAAAGGTATTAAACGATGTATGATATCAGCGACGAGAAGTTATACTAATTCACATTCTTGGAAGGATAGAAGGATTCAAAATAAGACAAAGGATATGTTTTTATCGCAATAAGGAAACCGAAATCGAAAGCTAAGTATACACATCTAGATTTGAAAAATATATTTCCTTTATTCCCCCTATCTGTAGAAACATATTGAATGGATTTAAGATCTCCCCTCTAACTCAAAAGTATCCCTAAATAGTATGTTACATTTATCTACTACATTTATCGTTTTACGAGAACTGACTAGACTCTCAATGACATACATTATGCAGGCAAGACAGTTAAGGAGTTCGAGTTGAGAGTAGATGAGATTAACGACATAATATAGAGTAATATGAGTGATACTACACTGACTGACCCTTCCTACAGCTTGACAACTCTTAACATTACCTGACAACACGTACGTCTTCTACAGTTACAATCCCTTCACGTTAGCTTCCAAATTTAGATGAAAGTACTTAGTGATAGTAGCTCATAGCTTCTTTAAAAATACAGGTGGTAGACAACATTGCAGAAGGCAGAGTAAATAAATAATGGCAACTTTATTGAATGAAAAGAACCTAGCTTTACTACGCGACACAACGTTTCCCACTACACGATCACTGGCCAAATTGATATTACAAGGTAAAATTCAGGAACTGTATTATTAGGATAGGAAATTTGTAGTATAAAAATCGGTACCGTTACATCGGTTCGTGACAAAATGATGAGAAACCAACTATATTAGTACACAACAGCAAAAATAACTTGGGTTGGCGCAACGCAGTAACAAAAAACCCCAAATCAACTTTATGCCACCTTTACTTATACTACCATGGATCCATAAATATCACAGATTTTTTTAACTGCTTGGTTCCAAACTTTCCTTTTCCCATTTTTAAATGTCTAAAATTTCTCCGTCGGGTCCACTCATTTTCACGGACAGAGAACAAATGAAAAACTACACGAAAGATTTTTATTCTTCTTTATTATTTCTATATTTGTAAAATTTCTTACGGATAATTATTTGATGCCTGGCCACTAATTTCACCAGTGTGACATTTGTTATAAGTGTGACAATTGTCAACATCATTGTTACATGTCATTGTGGACGCCTGAAGCGCGACTAATTCAGAAAATTTTAGGTATTGTCAGACTTCTCAGCGTGTTGAAATTGGGCCTCACCGGTCTACTGATGATGCTCTTAAGGCGCGGGTCCCAGGGCCCTATCAAGCTGTCGGTGGGCAGCAACGATTAAACGTCTGAACAATCTTCGTAGACACTGGTCCGCTTTACTGAGGACGCTGACTCTGACCATCCTTCGGTTTGTCGACGGCTCCGCGGTCCTCTTCTTCTTTGAACGACGGTGGAGTTGGATCTCGAAGGCTAGGGTTATAGCTGAAATTAGACAAAGAGTTAATTGACAGCTTAACCTTTTCAATGTTGGTGTCAAACACAATACAATACAATAACTCTTTATTGCACCTCAAAACAAAAATAACACAAAACATCCCCCTTAAAACCCCTTCTATTATCTGCTGCGATGCCTAGTTAGCAGAATGCCCCGCGAAGCATGCAGCGACAAGGGCGTAAGGCCCCCTGTAGACCTCACAAGTTGCATATGAAACATTCCTCCCACGAGAAATCCTTAGCGGTGAATGTGTTAAAACCCCCTTGTTGTACGTCTGTTATATTACCTGCCAGTACGTGGCCGATGCCTAGTAAGCAGAATGCCCCGCGAAGCATGCAGGGACAAGGGCGTAAGGCCCCCTGTAGACCTCACATGTTGTATCTGAAACATCCCTCCTACGAGAAATCCTTAGCGGTGAATGTGATAAAACCCCCTTGATATGTTATATTACCTGCCAGTACGTGGCCGATGCCTAGTAAGCAGAATGCCCCGCGAAGCATGCTCAACGATACCGGCGTGAGGCCCTTTGTGGACTCCACCTGTTGCGTCTGAAATAGGAATTACCTTTATACCCCAGTACGGGAACGCTAATAAGCTCAACGATATTAATATTATAGTAAAACCGCGATATTTTTTGTCAGTCAATAAAACCTGAATAAAAATAGAGAAATAAGTTATAGGCTCTTTCTTTGCCTAGACTACCAGAGGCCTCTGACGTTACAAGGGCGACATCGGGCAGGACCACAGGGTCAATGTCGCCCTTGAATCGTCGCAGGTTAGTTTTAAAATTTTTACACGATTAAGCCCCGTTTAAAAAAAAAAACTTGAAAGTTTAAGTAAGTGTTTGGCAGGCAATAAACTGAATGATTTTCTTTCTTTTATTTCAAAAACTCTCATTTTATAAAAGTTTTGTCAAGAACTTAAAAGTGGCTTTGTTGAGCTATGCTCTTGATAAAAACTGTTATAAAATGGGAGCAAATGTTGCAATAGTTACATGGTTACATGCAATCACTGGGCATAGAAAATGATCACATTCAAAATCTTGCCTTACATTAAACTAAACGCAATAGCTAAAATTGTAACAAAATAATTTTCGCAATTTGTGTTTCATGTATTTTAGTAGATAATGAAAAAATCCGACTTATGATTTATGTTAGTTTTAGATATTAGAAAACCGTTTGCGTATTGGACTATTACAACTCCCCTCTGCCATACTGAAGGCTTACCGCGAACCGCAAAGTATTTTCTCTTTGTCGCACTTATGATTTCGTACGCGAGTGCGGCAGAGGCAGAACTTTGTCCGTTGTGCTCAGTTTTAGGGCGTAATTTTATTAACTGGAAAAGGGATAGAAATAAACAGTTTTCAAAATTAATGGATTTTATTTTCTATTCGGCAGTCTTTATATTCGGTAGCTGTTACCATCATATCATATCATATCATATCATATCAAATAGGCACAATGGATGTCGATTTGCGGAAAAAGCCCAGGAAAACTAACTATCATATCATATCATATCATTTATTCAGTAATAATCATACATTGTCAGGTCAACTTATAGCATTATCTAATGACGTAGCTAACCATATAACGCCCGCAGGCTTACCTGTGACGTAGTGCCAGTGGACTCTTTCAGCTCGGAGCCGTCCTGATCAGTTTCGCTGACTGGGTCGGACCTTCGCGAATGCTCTGGCAGGTTCTTGTATTCATCCATGGTCATCTTTGCTATTATGCCGGCTTCGAAGAGGGACATGATACTGGAAGTGGTAAAATATTTATAATTTAAAGAAAAATGGAAAAGTGCTCCGCGTCGAGCTGGATTCGAACCTCTCTGAACACACACATTCTTCTCTCTCCGTCAAGGGTCCGCTTTGGCAACTAATCCCAAGATTTGGCGTAAGCACTAGTTTTACGAAAGCGACTGCCATCTGACCTTCCACCCAGAGAGTAAACTAGGCCTTAGGATTAGTCCGGTTTTCTTAGGATGGTTTTCTTCACCGAAAAGCGATTGGCAAATAACAAATGATATTTCGTACTGTTCTTCAAAAAAGGCGACAACGCCTTACTGAAGAACTACCGACCCATCTCACTTCTGAGCCATGTCTATAAGCTGTTTTCAAGAGTCATTACGAATCGTCTCGCACGCAGGCTTGATGACTTCCAGCCTCCCGAACAAGCCGGTTTCCGAAGAGGCTTTAGTACCGTAGACCACATTCATACGCTTCGTCAGGTTATACAGAAGACCGAGGAGTATAATCTGCCCCTCTGTTTAGCGTTTGTGGACTACGAGAAAGCCTTTGATTCGATCGAAACCTGGGCGGTACTACAATCTCTCCAACGGTGCCAAGTAGACTACCGCTATATCGAAGTGTTGAAGTGTTTGTACGAGAGCGCCACTATGTCAGTCCGACTCCAAGACCAGAACTCGAAGCCTATTCCGCTGCAGCGGGGAGTCAGGCAGGGAGATGTCATCTCTCCTAAGCTGTTTACCGCTGCACTGGAGGACGTTTTCAAGACTCTGGACTGGAGAAGGCTAGGCATCAATGTAAACGGCGAGTACCTCACTCACCTTCGATTTGCTGACGATATAGTAGTCTTGGCTGAGACCATGGAGGATTTAAGTACGATGCTTGTTAGCCTCAGTAGAGCCTCCGGGCGAGTTGGTCTTAAGATGAACATGGATAAGACGAAAATCATGTCGAATATCCATGTAGCACCAACTCCAGTGACAATCGGAGACTTTACACTCGAAGTTGTAGACGATTATATATACCTAGGACAAACTGTCCAGTTAGGTAGGTCCAATTTCGAGAAAGAGGTTAATCGTCGAATCCGACTCGGTTGGGCAGCGTTCGGGAAGCTGCGACACATCTTTTCGTCCAATATTCCGCAGTGTCTGAAGACGAAAGTCTTCGATCAGTGTGTGTTGCCAGTGATGACATACGGTACTGAAACGTGGTCGCTTACAATGGGCCTCATAAGAAGGCTCAAAGTCACTCAAAGGGCAATGGAGAGAGCTATGCTAGGAGTCTCTCTGCGAGATCGTATCAGAAATGAGACCATCCGCAGCAGAACCAAAGTAACCGATATAGCTCTCCGAATCGCTAAACTTAAGTGGCAGTGGGCGGGGCACATTGCACGTAGAACCGATGGCCGTTGGGGCGGAAAGGTTCTCGAGTGGCGACCGCGTACCGGAAGGCGCAGCGTGGGTAGGCCCCCCGCAAGGTGGACTGATGACCTGGTGAAGGTCGCAGGAGTCCGCTGGATGCGGGTGGCGCAGGACCGGTCATTGTGAAAATCTTTGGGGGAGGCCTATGTCCAGCAGTGGACGTCTTTCGGCTGAAATGATGATGATGATGATGATGATTTCGTACGCAAGTTCCAAAAAATTGGTACGAGTCACCATCAGGATTTGAACCCGCGACCTTCAGATTGTAAGTCGTACGCTCTTACAGCTGGACCACCAATGCTCGGTTTTTTTTTTATCAAAAGGAAAAAAAAAATTGTTATATCCCGAAGTCTACTGATAACTTTTCACCTGAACAGTTGCTGAACGAAGATAGGAAACCAATAAGGAACTCACACGTGGTTGAACGTGTCAAGGTACGGGCAGCCTATCTGCATCGCGATCGCTGAGTAGCGTGTGTAAAGTTTCTCACTGAGGTGGAAATTGTGGGCGCCTGAAACAAGTTACGGTTATGTTGCAGGCAACTTGTGTTGCTTGTGGGTTACACTTTGACGGTAAGCTCATATTTTATTGTAGCAACTATCGATTTTAAAGATAGGGCAGGGTTGCGAAGATTATACCATTATTTGGCTAAAGGACGCGTTTATTTGAAGCGTCACGTGACATCCGAGGGCTCCGAGCTATCACGTGATTATTTCTATAGAAATTGTCAGATTTTCCCGTCCCGCCCCTTCCCGTCCCATGCTAGTGTGAGTCATCCTTCAACCCTTCCTCTATTTTTTAGTTATTCTCATGGATGGAGCAAAGAAAACCCTTAATCTAATACAATTCTTATGCATGAATAAAATCATTTATGATTTATAATATATGTAGGTAAATGATTTGATTCATGTTTTTAAGTAGTTACACAACTATGTATAAATTATAAATTGAAAGAGATTTCATATACTACAAAAAACTGACCAAGGCCCCCAGTGCCTAGGGCTGGAACCGAACCAGCAATATCCTGCTTTCACGGCAGACGCCCAAACCACTAGGCTACCCGACTATGGCGACCTGAGTCCGAAATTTCCTAAGTTTTTGCAATCTTTTCTTAATTTTGAAACGCTTCAGGTGCGTTCCGCCAATCCTCTCTCTATTTTTTCATGAATAACTATAAAACTTACAAACTTTTCTTTGGTCTCATAAATTACTACCCTTTTTCGGGTTTACAACTAGCTTCACGTAACTCCTCCGTCATGTCTCCTGTATCCTGAATGTAAAGTGTAGGTAGTTACCGAACGACACAGTGTCGTCATCGAAGTAGGCTTTCTGTTGTCGTAGGCTAAATACGCTCCGCACTTTAGTAGAGCGTCTCTTGTCCGCCCAGCACGAGCCGCACCGACCGTGACGTCATACTAGACTATACAAGCCACATAAGACTGTAGTGTGTAGTTACCAAAGCGCTCGGTGTCATAGTACAGCGTCTCTCGTCCACCCAGCACGGCAACGCGCCGGCGCGTCAGCACGAGCCGCACGCCAACCTCGATGCTGCGCACGCGCTGTACGCGTTGACGACGCATCAGACGCGCCAGCCGCCCGTATAATCCTGTGCCGTTCTGAGGACACAAAGAAAGAAAAGTAGTTGAGTTGCATCTTTTTTTGAATCGAGATATCTGACCAGCGTGCGTAGCCAAGATGTAGTAGTTATCTCTCTCTATTACTCTACCTTATTGTGACAATGACAGTTGCGTTTCGTTCGCGACCGAGCGTTAGCGATTGGCATCTTGGCTGCGCACATAGCATTTATTGTTAGCTCAATTAGAGTTTATTTCAGTTTGATTGCGGAAGATTAGTATACTCCGAGGAAAAAGCATATTGCTTGCATATTTGCTTTGCTAGCATTGGTAGCACGGGAACAGCTTTAAGTACGTAAGAGCTTTTTCGCAATAAAATAAATTCAATAAGGCATTACCTGCAAAATCGCTGAACAAGAACTATGCCGCTCGTCCACCTGCTCGTATCCCTTATCCCTCGTAGCATCTTCCAAAGCCTGCAGGGTCCCAATCGGGGCTTCTCTAGCAGGCCTTACTAGCTGACTCATCAGGTTAGCTGAGTACATATCGTTGATGACATATGGCTCCTAAGAATAATAAAGCCACTTACCTGCAAAATGGCTAAAGAAGAACTATGCCGCTCAACCACTAGCTCATAACCCTTGTCCCTCATTGCATCCTCTAGAGCCTCCAGGGTCCCTATAGGCGCTTCTCTGGCAGGCCTGGCCAGTATACTTGTCAGGTTGGCTGACTCCATGTCACCGAAGCTGTATCTTGCCCCTAAGGATACTAAAGCCACTTACCTGCAAAATGGCTAAAGAAGAACTATGCCGCTCAACCACTAGCTCATAGCCTTTGTCCCTCATTGCATCCTCTAGAGCCTGTAGGGTCCCAATAGGCGCTTCTCTAGCAGGCCTGGCCAGCAGACTCGTCAGGTTGGCTGAATACATATCGCCGATGACGTATGTTGCTCCTAAAGATATCAGGACTGCGACTAGACGAGCCTTGTGGGTGCTTGAAGGTTCTTTGCTTGATGCTGGAAGAACATACATCAAGAAACAGTCCGAGTGATTTTGACCTCTGTTGTCTTTTTGTGTTCCCTTCGCGAATCAGGGGATTGAGTTTTAAATTAGCTACTGTACTTGCACTTGGTATGCTACATCGAGAAAAGATATGCCTTAAAATTATTTGACCAAGGATAAAGTGAATGAGGTATCGGCGTTACTTTCCATCAATTGAAATTGGAGTTAGTTTGAATTTACCGGATGTTCTTGAGACGAAATTGCAAATTACCCTATAAGATTATGTTTCTCCCTAGCATGAACATGTCCATGTTGGGTCCATGTTGTACTCCATTAAGTACTGTTAACATCCTTAATAGTTACTAATAGACATGAAACAAATGATATTATGACATATAAGTAAGAAAAAAAAGCACTGGCTTACATTGCCTCAGGAACAGTGATGTGGTGAACCAGCAGCAGCTGCTAAACAGAGCCCATTGGTTCTTCCGGCCCTTCCGCCACAGAGATGGCGCTGCGATCACCGCCCACAACGCTGGCCCCGTCACCAGAAGTGTTGCACCGACCAGAGGCCATACCTGAACATGCAAGTATGTTATTTACTCATGTTGTAATTGAGTCGCGTAACTTCAAACTCGGGTAAATCAATCTGACAGATGGTTAAAGATATTGTTATTAAGAAAAGGTAATAAGGTAGGATGTAGGTAATGCATTTACCCGAGTTGTAACTTAAGCGACACAATTTTTTTTTCTAACAGTCTTTCATGAGAAACTTGGCGGTATTCAAAAGTAACTTAGTTATTTATATACAAATTAAGCCAAATAGGTAATTAGAGAAAAAAAGTTTGTGTTTTTTGGTAAATTTGGAGACCGAGATTTGATGTCCAGATCAAAGTACTAAAGGCTGGAAGGTGTGCTAAGAGTGAGAGGGGAGGCTGAAGGTACTAGGCTAAAGGTTTTTCAAGTTGTTGCTTACTGACCGAATATCTGACAACATTTTTAGGAAATTTTGTGTAGAAACTTTTGTCATGTTGGAAACCTTTCAAACTAAATAATATTATTATAATAAAATCGATATACAATTGAAGGGAAACCACACCAAAGATACAAAAATAAACATAATACTTGAACCCAGAAGAGTCGGTTTGAAAAGTACCCTAACGCAAATCGTTGTCCACTAATGAAATCTATAGCAAATTGGCCATCAACTGCACAACACATAATTATCCTAAATATTTTGAAGAGATATAGGGCACATGGATGCTCATGCCATTCTATACCGTATAAAGGATGAATCACACTAGAACGGGACAGAACGGGCCTGGACGGTAAAATCTGTCAATATCTACAGAAAGCGTCACGTGACATCCGAGGGCTCCGAGCTATCACGTCTTTCTTTGTATAAAAATTGACAGATTTTCCCGTCCCGTCCCGTCCCGTGCTAGTGTAAGTCATCCTTAAGTCAGTGAATTACCTGAATCCTAGCGTGTAATACAAAAAAACATGGACCGATTTGACGTATTCAAGACGAAATCGCTAATTAAGGGAGGTTGTGGGGAACTTCAAAATTCAATTGATATAAGTACAATTACCTCCTTAGAATGAAATGTGACAGAACGTTCACCTACGTAATTAAAGTTCGTTGTCCGTCTGTACCCTCGGGGCTTTCCAATTTTATAACCGAATGAATATAAATCAAATCAACCGAGAAGCTAATTCGAACTTTTAAGTCTGAACGTGACTTGATTGATATGATAAGAACTTGATACGACTAAAATCGCTGTCAATGAAACTTCCTAACAATTTAAACAAACCGTCATATTGATCGTAATAACTTTACTTTTAGGTTTTTAATGAAATCTTTAAGATCAACTTATTTATCTTATGTTTTGTATGTTAGGACAAAACGACCGTTTCAGTTCGTGAAAACTCAAGGAGAAACAGTGACAAACAAAACATGGGACGCCTTTTGTTTCGATTCTTAGGAAGTTCCATTGACGGCGATTTTAGCATGTCACTTGCAATTGTTAACAATAACAAATCAAATAGAGATTTTCAAGTTCGAATATGTTTCCTTTAAGTCTATATTCGATTGACGTTACGTGACTTATGACGGGAATGTACAATTCGCTAGATAAATAATACTAATCTCAGTGACGATTTCAGCCCGACTACTATCAATTGACTACATTTCAAAATGTTCAATATCTCTAAATCGTAAACTGTTTCGAGATAAACAGTAAATCACAATAATCCTACTAATATTATGAACCCGAAAGTTTGTAAGTATGGATGTTTGTTACTCTTTCACGTAACATCCGCTAGCGTCTACGTCAATGCATTGTCAGTGAATCTTGCTCGCTTTTGTAGGTTTACATATGCAACAGTAGATAACTCGACGACAACGATGTTTTACAGTAACTCCTGGTGAGCACACAGGGCTCATGGTAGAGGTTGACCATAATGTTTAGGTACCTACTATTTCCGCCATTAAAAGCTATATAGGCAGGCCTGGCAGGGTCGCCATGAAACGACAGGATCTATGTTTGTAATTGCGTAGCAGGAGTCAGGTCGGAGAGGTCAATTATAGGCCGAGTGTTGGCTAAAGAGTGAACGTATAATAATAGTATCATCGTATTTTATATACACAAGTTATCCGCTGATACAAGCAATTATGCATGCTGCATTATGCTGCAGTAAACCATGAAGTTACTGTTAAACACGGGAAGTGGTAATTTACCACATTACACTATAGATGTTTGCGTGTAAAACAAATTGAAAGTTGCAGGGCAGTTAGTCTGGCCCAAAACTGTACTTCACAGAGCTATGTAATTGGAGCATAAACTGCCTGAGTTAGTGAGTTTGTTAAAGGCACTTAGCGATATTAGTTTCAAACTGTATGATTTTAATGGAGAGTTAGAAGTAAGTAATCGATAGTCACTCATTTTATGATTTAAGAGTCTATATGCTCTAGCAAAAGCGAGCGAGATAGATCTAATTGCAAGAGCACGCGAAAAATGCAAAGGTGGAATAGGCGGGCGCGTCAATATATGTAAACTGCGTAATCACATAATTGTTGTTTAAAAATAAAGTACAATATTTGTAGATAAAAGCTTTTAGCAGATTTAAGAACTAGTTATTACTCAAATATTTATTAAAGAATAATGTTTATAAATTCAAGGGTTACGACGTTCTAACCAAAAACATGCAAAAAGGACCTATATTAGAAATATAAATATAGTATCGAGGTTTTTGTTAAAAATCATGTTTTCACGTTTACTAGTTTGAAGGAGAGAGTACATTTTTGTACCATTCGGGGTCGAAACTCTTGGTCCATGGGGCTCAGCGCACGCAAGTTTTTCGTAGAAATCGCGAAAAGTCTGGTTTATGTTACTGGTGACCGAATTGCGATACAACGACGAAATGCCGCCAGCGGGTACAATGCCTCAAAGACCTATTTTAGATCTAAGGTAGGTAGAGGTAAGTAGTGAGGTAAGTTACACTTACTGGATATGTTTCGAAAGTAAATAATTTTGTTTGAAGGAAATATGTTGAAGTTTTATGTATGTAAATATCAGGTACCTAGTTGATATCAATATTGAGACCTAGACGTGAGATTAAAGAAGAACTTTCGTGTTTCTTCTGTCTCGTTTTACCATCGCTTGTTACCGCCGACACCCGCAGTGTATCTCAAAAATCCGGAGGCTCTTAAAGGTCACAGACTGTACACCAGCTTTTGTAATTAGATGTAAAAAAACAGAATCTTTGTGGCTTGCTACTTTTATAATGCATCTGAAGGAGATCCTTACAAAAAAAACAGTATTGAAGGGCTACTAAGAACAGCCGATCATACATTTTAAAGTGCTTAAAAAAAGCTTTTTACTTTGTTTAACCTCATCCAGAGTTTATAATCGAGTCTTTCAAGTTAAACATGACCTCTGCTCTGCATGTGCTCTGTGTACGAGCTTAGTCGAACGAAAACATTTTCGGACCTAGCTGTCATTATTTCTGTAATCCATAAGTTTCAGTTTACGGCACGACGTCTAATTTTCAGCAGATAATCGTCCGCTGCTGGATTTAAGCAACCTAAAGCTATTATGATTACAATTTGAAATGCGAGTTTCGGTAATAACTTGTGCTTGCTTGTTATTTTAGGATAAGATAAGTTAGATCTCGTCTTTTCCATTGAAACGATTTTGTTATGTCCAGGATTCCACCCAGTGTAGTTAATGCCTGTGAGACTTCCCAGTCCAAACAACTATTAATACCTTGGCTTGCTCTCCCTTGATGTAAAAGTTTAGTCTTTCATGAAATAAATAAATACAATAAGACAATCTTACACTATTTTGATCTAGTCCCACAATATTTAAGCTCAATAAAGCTTGTGTTATGGGTACTTGACGACGATATATATAATATGTAGAGACATAAATATTTATATACATATATTAATAGAGACATTTAAATACTTACATAGAAAACATCCATAACTCAGGAACAAATATTCATGATAAACCCACAAATAAATGCCCTGCCCAGGATTCTAACTTGTGACATCCTGCTTCGTAGGCAGGGTCGCTACTAACTAGGCTACGAGACCGTTTGGCCATTAGAAGTCTGATGATGGCTACGGTTATACATAGCTTGGCTGGTTTATCAATCTTGAGCCTTGCTATATAGGGTGTACATCAGGCAGAAGACCTATTCGAACGTGTTTCAGTGACATTTCGGTGCGAACTTCCGTGGAAATGTTCAATATGACATGATAATGACGTAGGGAATATGTGGATATGTCAAATTTCAGTTTAGCACGTTGGAATAGAAAATTTCCACATGTCCTCGCATGGTTTTGATTGATGCGTTACCTCCAATCGGAAGCGTCTGATACTGTCGAAAATCTCACCCAGCATGGCTACAGTACTATGTGCGTTAGGAAGGCTATGAGACATCCAGGACAATGTATACCGATTAATCGCGCCAACTATGAACAAAAATATGCAAGGATCTTCGGTTAAACCAATTGACGAAGCCCCAGATTAAAGTAGGTTTAAGAATTTCTGGTAAAGAGCACCCCAGGAGATCATCCAAATATTCTTAAAAATTATTTTCCGATTTTCATAATTTTATAATCCCGAATTTTTATTAATTAACATAATCCCGAATCTCATACTGATTCGGTTTTTTCTATGCGGAATTTTAAATATTCGTGCTTTCATGAGTCAGAACTTTGATGATGGAAGTTTTGAAAGATCGGGATTTTCAAAATTGGTATTATAAATTCGAGGTTTTAAAAATTCGGTATATAGTTACCGCTCTCCAGATTGTCGCCCGGGGAACAAATTTATAAGGAGAATTAGAAAATGATCGAAGTTAGACTACTGGGTAAAGAGACTCCTTCCCTATACTGTGGCCAGGGTCAGAAATTAAAACGCAACGACTTGAAGATCTTCACGTGAATGCCTTACCTCCCATTGGAAGGGTCTGATGATGGCCAGGGTCTCGCTGAGCTTAGCAGGTGCATGCGTCAGGAACGCTCCCGAATCTGCTAAGGTCAGGAACGAAAATTCCACAGCTTGCAAACCCTCCCATGTCATGGAGACATCGCCGAGAAAGAAGTCCGCTTTCTGCCAAAAAAGAATTTTATACTTTAACGATTTGGCCATCATTAATAAGGTTCAGAATATCTGGCGTCTTCAGCGGGCTCACTAAAACTAAGTGTCTAGTAGTGATATGCATATGTGAGATAACGCTTAATAATAATAGAAAAAAAAAACATGTAATTGTAAAATAAAAAAAGCTCTAAGAGTTAGGTTGGGCTTAGGTTTAAGTACGACATGTAATTAGGAATAGTGGTAACATTGAGCCTCATATCATAATCATGCAAAAGGTGATATTACTATCAATACTTTGCAATTGGTGATAAAGGTGATATTATTATCAATACCTTGCATTTGGTAATAAAGGTGATATTATTATCAATACTTTGCAATTTGTGATAAAGGTGATGGTACTATCAATACTTTGCAATTGGTGATAAACGTGATATTACTATCAATACTTTGCAACGTCACTTTCAAACCAGAATGTTACCTTGGGGGCGACATTCGAAAACAAACGATATTTTCGTTTAACATTGACGTTATATCAGACTTATATTATGTGTAGTTTTCTAAATTTACCTTTAATTAGCACTTAATAATCAGTATGCGAGTTTCCGATTATTTTATATTCCAATGCTAATATATTGTCTAGACAAAAAAATTCAAATCTAGACAAGTTAATACACAAAACAATTCTCCTAAAACTAAGTTGATATTTGATGAGTAAATTAAAAGAACGCTTGTCTCAATATACTACACAGTCCTTCAAATGAAATGAAAACATTGTTTAAGTGCAAAATTTTAATATTAAAATATTTAAAATTATGTCTCTGTTCGGAATCGTTGGAGCGTAATTGATAATAGAGGTACAACTATCTATTAAAAAGTTTAATATTCTGTTCATCAAATAGTATAAAGATATTGTTTAAAGGACAAAGGCGTTGGCTAGACTTTGATTACATTTGAAACAAGTTGATTTAAAAAGGTAATATGCTTGATTGCGATGTATTGAAATACTTACAATAGGGTTACTTATGTCAATTAAATCGAAGATAGGTCGATAAAATCGCTGTCAATGGAACATCCTAACAATGTAAACAAACCGCCACATTGATCGTAATATTCTAACTTTTAAGTTTTTGATGAAATCTCCAAGGACTCCAAGATTATGGCCAGATTTTTTATTTGTTTTTTTTTTCGCGTCAGATTTCAATTAAATTTGGTATTAAGAGTTCCTTATTCTTTTCAAGATAGACCAATTTTCCCAGTATGTCCTACTTCCACTGAGTTACGAAATCACATGGGATTTAAATTCAATTTTTTTGTGGCACATTGGGAATTTGTAACTATCTAGCGTAGAATAAGGAACTCTACCTACTCACCAAATTTCATTCGAAACTGACGTGAAAAAAACTATAACAAAATAAAAATCCACCCATATCTCACGGGAGTTATCTGTTTCAAATTTCGACTGCGATTTTTTTGAAATTTAATTTGAATAATGTAACTAAACTAATATACTTTATTATTTGAGAAGCATCTACACTAGAATTAAACATACAAAATTAAAAATATTCTAATTCTGTGAAGCCAATAAAGATTCATCTTTATAATAAGAAATTACACTCGCAATGTTTTTTAATCAGTAGGTATTAAACTTAGGGGAACCTGTTCTACCTCGGTCAGTTTTTTCTTTTACGATTTTTAGAAAATTAATGAATAACCGCAAAACTGTTATTTATCCGAATACCATAAGATAGATTAATAAACTATCGAATATAATACGAAATAAAAGGATTGATATGTCCATTTTGATAGACTACGTCGACGAAAAAAAAAGGGAAAAGTGTCCAAGGAACAACACCCCTGATGTTCCTTGGACATATCCCGTTGTACCTCGGACACGATATTTTTTATTAACAATATTATATTTATAAAATTATTAGATATTATTTATAAAATTATATCTATTTTTAGCATATTTATGCCATTTAATAAAGTTTTCTAGTACAAATTATCTTAGAAAAATTAATCGGCAATTGTCATATTTTATTTTTGCCTAAAACAATTTTCGAACTTTTTTTAAGATTGATTACTTGATAACTTAAAACGCAGGTAACCAAGAATTAGATATACAGTAAATATAAAACATTCAGTAAAAAAAAAAATATGCAGTACAAGTTAGGTAGGGGCCAAGGTACAACGTATTCTTGGTGTCCGAGGTACAACAAAATAACTTTTTGGACAAGTAAGCTTCGTATTAGCACTTCCAATTAAGATTAGGCTGAACCTATCCTACCATCGAGTAGCTAATTATCTTGACATTAACCTATTATATAAAAGTTTTTGGTCTCGTAGCAAAACATGAAATGATCAGCCTTGATGTAAAGTTCTAAATTCCAACTTTTCATGACACGATTCATATTTAATTATTTTTCTCGAGATACTACCGGCCCTCAAGTTTCGTTGATAGCTGATTTTATTAGTTATCAAATAACGTTACAAATAAAGTAAATAAAATATTTTAATTAACCTGGCAAGGTAGAAATATTGCCAATTGTCCGAAGTAAAACTATGTCCAAGGTTCAACAGTTTCCCCTAATTGAAATATAAATTATGTTTACGAATAACTTTAAGGACCTTATTACACTTTAACGATTTTAAAGCGATTACTATACGAAATTACAGTAACTTCTAATAAAATAGCGTCGAAATTCTTAACTTACCCTACATCTCTTTTTTAAACTCTCTTTAATTGGTACGGAAGTAGAAGATAAGTGTAAATCTTTGATGTTCTTGGTTTATCGGGGGGCTTGGACGCCAATGTCGTTTTTCACAGATAACGTGAAGTTAGATTTTGACAGCTTGCGCACACAGACTCTTTAGGGCACTCCCTCCATTTATCGAATCGCTAACCCAATAATATGAACATTTTTGTGGTAGGTAATGTTGGCGAAAAGTATTTCAAATAAAATACAAACTGCTTTTTGAGAAAAGCAAACGTATTTTGTATTAGTATTTTAAATACTTTTATTACAAATAACAGCTCGCAAGTCTGTAATTTGAAGTTTTGGGTCGACTTACCCTCTTCCAAATTAGGCCAAGTGTGCCTTTTAGAGTCCCGTTGCCAGAAATCCCGGATCCCTGGCTTCTTTCTGGTGGGTCGTAGTATACATATCTAAAAATGATAATAATTTGGTAAATGTGCGTCCAAAATTTTTTCCCCATGTTTCCTAATCCCTTAACCATTATTTTTGTTACATCCTGTATACCTAAAGTTAAGTTTTTTGGCCAGCAGCGAAAGCAGTTTGTCATCCCGGCCTCCTGTCACGTTGACGGTCGAGTCGTTGTTATACTTTACAAAATGCCAAGGCGGCGCCTGAAAACGAGGAAATTAAATTATACAAAAAACTTGTGACTTGTAACACTGGAAAATTTAGTAACCCACCAGTGGCACGGGTGGAGATTGACCTGGTAGACGAGATATAAGACAGACAGCTAAGTTTTGGGTGGGGTTCTTGTAGGATGGCGACAGCTTTGGTGACTTGTACTACTTCACCACCCACCAGGTCACCTGTGACACTGGTTTTAAAAATAGAAAATGTTTCTTCATGGCGTATTACGGTCATCATACATCATAATACCGCAAATTATTGAACAATATTGATAAACAAGTCACTAATAGCGAAATCAGCTAACTGCATAACCTTTCGCTTGAAGTCATGATGCTTTACCCTTACTCTAAAGCATTCTAAACACTCTCCTGCGGTTATTACGAAACCTCAATGTGACTTGGACAGCCTTTCCCACAGTTTACCAGTGACACTGGTGGAGAGTTGCCTTGTCGATACTCACATGTAACACTGGCACCCTGAACACCCTCCTTTTGAAGTCATGGTATACCTTGTCAGCCGGCGGCAGCACTGGTGACTTATACAGCCTTCCTGCCCACCAATTCACCAGTGATAGATGGTTCAACTGGTGGGGAGTTGCCTGGTTGTAGTAAATACGGAATCTGTGAATGAATGCAGTTCGAATCAGCATCATAAAGGGAATTATTTACTAACATATAAGTGAGTAAATAATCAACAATAAACCTGCGGGTCATTCCATGGTTACTTACATTACGTTTTGCCATTATTTAAGACTATTTAGAAGAATATAGAATATGCCATGCATGGTAAATATCTCGTTTTAAATACTTCTGAGTAGACTTCGATTCTCCGTACCACGTAGAATTCCATACTTTGCTATCAAACCATTGTCTCGACCCCGGCGCCGAACCGTGTTAGGATCAAACTCCCCAGTACCTCGCATGAGTAACTTACTTAATAACGACAGAAATTCATTTGATATTCACTTTGACTCACTAACCAAAATTAGAGATTTGTTAAATAAATAAGTTGTATATGCCTTTTAACATATTAGCATGTGCCTACATAGTTTTAATCTATTTTAAAAATATGTAGCGGTAACCAGTCGATCACAAGCTTCTGCTTTGCACCCTATTATACCGTAATAAAGTGTTTAAATTTTCTTAACTTGGCATCGACTGCAGACTTGCTACTGAATTATTATGATTCTCATTTTCCTTGCATGCAGTGTTTACCTATAATAAGTAATACATTTAGCAAAAACTATTGTACTTGTCTAAATAAGAAAGAATTATTGTAATACCTAACTGTTGGTGAACCTATAAAAAAAAGTAATTATAGTAATTATAATGTTAATGAATAGTTAGCTTAAAATCGTATAATAATCTATGTTGCCTACAGTCCGCACGCTTTCAATGAAACAACAAATATATGAAACTAAATAGTTATTTATTTTATTAAACGAAGTTTTCTACTAAAAAAATTACGCTGTCTGGCCTCAAGCACGAAATTCAATAATCCTATCCCGTCACAAGTGATAAAAACTTTCAAACCAATAAAGCCTGTTTTCTTTGGCACACATAAAATATGTTTCGCCAAAGTCCTAACCGGGCGGTCAATCGAATTACTAACTACGTGGCGAACAGCCTTGCGTTCTAGGTAAAATCCCCACTATTAACTGCCCAAATGTAGCTCTTATTACTAGGGCATAAAGCCCACCAATGGGCAGTTATATAAGTGGCTGCGTGCATCGCTAACATTTTTAAATGACAATTTATAACCCCTATTATATTTGGAATAAGGTCTACCTATGGTAAGTTGTATGTTTCAGTTTGTGTACTCACGAAAGACGAAAGTATACCAAGATCAATCACTTGGAAGATGTTGAAAGTTCGAAGCATCAGTCAATGTAATTTAACAGTAAGCAAAAAAATAAGTGAGAATAAAGAAATCCACTGCTACATTTTTGGTGCTAAAAATTCTGCGCGTGCAATATTGTATTAGTCATAAAAAGCGTATCAAAAGCACTTACTTACCTACAAAAGCCCAATTAAAAAAAATGTATTAGTTAAATAAATAATTTATTATTACAGATCATTTTTAATCTGGATAGTTAGTGGACCAGCTTAAGAAGAAAATCTAGTCAATTGAAACCAAACTTTCCCTTGAAATTTAAATTATCTAGGTTTCACTGTAAAATCTGGTCAATGTTCCTTGAAATTTCAATTATCCAGGTTTCACTGAACGTGTTTTGTTTTTACTCAAATTCCCTGACTTTGTTTAATAATGTCACATCTTCGGATGTTTCGCCTTTGACTTACCTATTGAGCCCAAAGAAAAATGTAATTTTAAGAAATACGTCGATAGAGGCCGACAATCGGGCGCTGTTTGGCATTTCCTCGGGGAAAATGGGAAAATCAAGAATCCCTTTGAATTATCGAACAGTAAATATTTTATTTCGTTTCATAATTGATGAATTGTAGCTACTGGAGATGAAATAATTGGATTGCGATGAAAGACGGAGACGGTTTACGCCAGGTTAAACTTTTTTCATATTATTTTATAAAATATAGATAAATGAAGAAATATTACGTATTTGGGGACAATTGCATTCATCGACCGTACTCCAAACAAAGCACTTTGACAACTTTGAAACTAGTGCCTGTAGACCTTGCGACATGGTACTGGTATTGGCACAAAGGTCGTAAGCGCCTTTGGAGACTATGGCGCTTAGAACCTTTGTACCAAACCCCACCATTTTGAAAATTTCATAAAACTGAATCGATGATTTTTTTTAAGTGATCAACAAAATTTCACAAGAATTGGTTGAGAAAATGATACATGCGACCTGTAGAGGAGAACAAATGGACAAACACACGAAAGTATTATTGCCCAAGATGAGACGGTTAAAAATGAACCAAAATTATATTTTTTTAGTAATTGATAACGATCTAAATGAATAAATAATTTGGTTATTAAGAGTTAAAACAAATAGGATTATATAGTCATATCCCAATAGTGATATAATATTAATGAAGAGAAAATTACATACTCCATTCATTTATTACTAACTAATTAGTGCTAATTGGACGGCATCTATTTTGTTCTCGAGGGAGATAAATGAATTATTACTGTCCCCAATAGAGATGATGTTTGGTTTCGCTACAGGAAGGAATAAATGTTTTGGCGATTTCGTGTTGATTTATTATAAACATGAGAGAATTATGTTAGGTATTTTATTGTGATATTTACTATGCCTTGTTTTTTCGGATTATAATAATAATTGAAGGAATTGCGTATGTTTTATAAAACGTTTTATCGATAATTATTATTCTGTTCTCAAATTCAAGAAAATAACAAGTAGGTATTTTATACAGATGTATAATAATAATTAGTAGTAGTCATTGCATTAAAATACCTATTTCACAAAATTGTTTCTTCATGTACGTAACTACATATTTCAGAAAAAAATAAAGATATGTAGGTGAATTTCCGTAAAAAATTCAATAATTATGCCACGCAATTTAAAAAAATACAATGTATTAGCATGTTATTACTAAGTAAAATAACTGTAATTTTACATAGTAATAAAAACACATTGTATGTTTATATTGCCCAAATGAATAAAAAAACAGAAGACATATTCTAGTTAAAAACATTAACAAGTTTTGATACCATTGTTACACGACCTTGAAAGGACTTGCGGTGAATTTTCAGTATGTCAATGCGCACGAAACAACGTTAAATTGACACATCACCCGCATTAATGAACGGACGTGTCACAAATCGATATCCAAAAATAAGACATTTATTTACTAAAATGACTTTTAGTCTCTTGGAATTATTTTTAAAACTTTATGATTTAAGATATTTTCTGTAGTCTTAAGGTTTCCGTTTACACCGAATTACAGTATAATACAGCTATTAGAAGGGTTATTATAGGTACAACTTATTTATATCTCCTAAAACGAGAAAAGCTATAGAGTTATAGAAGAGTATAGTTTGGGCCCTTTTTTAACTTATAACGGCTGTAGGTGTAGAAGCGCTTCTACAAAGTTTGTACAGCCTAACTGTACAGCTTATACACTACAAAGAAACTTAAATACAGCTTTAATACAGCCTTCGGTGCTACTTGGGTGATCTTGGGTTGGTGATGACGGCTAACCTCGTGGCTTCGCTGAGCATAAGCAGGTACTGCTCGCTGACCGGACCATACGACCAGTAGAACCGGTACAAGATCGTGTGATGGATCAGGTTATGTACTGTCAACTGTCAACTGTTTGCACACTTACACGCCAGGCCTTGGGTTGGTGATGACTGCTACCCTCATAGCTTCGCTGAGTGTGAGAAGAAAGCGCTCGCTGACCGGACCATACGACCAGTAGAACAAGTACAAGATCGTACGATGAATCAGGTTGTGTTCTGTCAACTGAAAAATTGAAAAAAAAAATCGAAATTAAATTAAAAATCTTAACTAAAGAGCAAGTAGATCATGATATTTAAAAACTCAAGTATTTTGATTAAAATGGTGTGACATGTTCCGATGGCATTTGACCCTGATTTGATCAGACAGAGTGCTTGATACTCTCGCATCGCAGTCAACAATAAACATAATATCAATAATATGACTCACGAGAGTTTAGATTGTAAGCTAGTAAGGGATGCCGGGACGATCTGTCAGTTTTTATAGAAGACGTCAAGTGACATCCGAGGGCTCCGAGCTATCACGTGATTATTTCTAAAGAAATTGTCAGATCGCCTCGTCCCGTCCCGTCCCGTCCTAGTGTGATTCATCTCTAAATAGTTGTCAATGCATAATTTCCCATTAATTTTAAATTTACTCTTTTTTTAAATAACATTTTTTAAATTAATATTTTGAGATGAATCCTTTCCAAAGAAAAACATTCCAAACGAATTTCTTCAAGGTATTTAGGGTTCCGTACCCAAAGGGTAAAGGGTAAGACTCTGCTATCCGTCTGTCTGTCTGTCTCATGAACCATTATAGTTAGATAGTCGAAATTTTCACAGATGATGTACCTATTGCTTTGACCGCTATACTAAAAACAGAATAAAATAAATAGTTAAGAGAGCTCCCATACAAGAAATAGATTTTTTGGCGTACTTTAACGCCCTCCCAGCCTAGTCTACGTCTATTGCCTACGAAGCAAGATGTCCTTTGTGTCCGTTATCACGAATATTTGTTCCTGAGTTATGAATGCTTTCTATGTATTTAAATGTATCTATCTATTATAAACATCGTCGCCTACTACCCACATCACAAGCCTTATTAAGCTTACTGTGGGATTAGGTCGATTTGTGTAAGATTGTCCTTCAATATTTATTTATTTATACATAATGGATCAGGGTGCGTAGCCAAGATGCCAATCGCTCACGCTCAGTCGCTAACGAAACGCAACTGTCATTGTCACACTAATAAGGAAGAGTGATAGAGAGAGGTAGCTACGAAACGTTAGTAAGCGTGAGCGATTGGCATCTTGGCTACGCACGCAGAACCGTTTGTGCGCATGTCTGACTCGCACTTGGCCGGTTTTTTTAAATTACTCTTTGTTTCGAATTCTCTTTTAATGGACCTTTCCTTGTACTGATACTTCGATAATATCCGAAGTATAAAAACAGCTGGCGTGCTCACAGATGTTATTTTACGAATGTTATTATTTTCCAACATTTCCGGGACGCGGAAAAAAAAAATCTTTTCAGTTTTATTTTTGTTTCGGAGCAGTTCATGCGTATTTACTTTCAATTTCTTACAGGAAAACTTGTTCTGGAGTTTTGTGGGTCCGTTTTTTTAACGATATATTGTGAGCGATGTGCGGTAAATAGCGATGTCACCGAAAACCGAATTAAATGTAAATAGCTATAAATTTGTAGTGTGCCAAATTACGATAAAAATAAACAAGGTGAAGGTTTAAAGCAAAAGTAATGATTTAAAGATGAAGGTCAAGGTTAAAATTGACGCTGACCTTGATTCTAAATATAAAATAAAACAATTTGAGCCCTTGATTTTTCAGGAACCTAAAAAAATGCTACCGATCCAGCATTTTTTAAAGACCAAGTGACGATAAAGAAGTAACAAAGGTTTTACGAAATTTCAGACCATATTCTATTTATAGCCAATAATATTTAATACAATATATTTTAACGTCATTCTGCTGAATACTGTACATAATCTGCTGATTATGTACAGTCAACCAATTGGAACACAAGGTCATTCTAAAACCATGGCAAAGTGACAGTAAGTTTCTTACAATCTGATTTCAACGTCACTATGACATAGTCCTACAGTGGTCTAGGAT
The DNA here is from genome assembly GCA_949128165.1 of Lathronympha strigana. Classification (NCBI taxonomy): domain Eukaryota; kingdom Metazoa; phylum Arthropoda; class Insecta; order Lepidoptera; family Tortricidae; genus Lathronympha; species Lathronympha strigana. Next base: position 2,488,527 of record OX421907.1, on the reverse strand, counting down.
TCCAATTGATTGACTGTGCTTTAAGGCCCTTCCTAGTCCCAATGACCTTCGATCTGTGTCTCTTAGTTTTTGAGTATTTTTTGTGCCTTATTATATCAACCCATTTACTATTTCTGTTATATACGGCATCGAACTTTGGCAATTTTAGTCTAAAATAAAAGTTTTTTGTACATAACTTTTGTACCAATCAGTTAAAATTCAAAATCTCTCTTAGGTTATTAGAGACATATATAATAGCATTAACATCTTTAGAATATTGAAAACAGTGCTTTTTAAGACCATGTTTGAAATAATCAATAAAAATGAACTACACATTTTTATCTAAATCCAGCTCTCGGAAGTCAATGTTAAAAGATTGATGAACCGGTAACAGATTGCTTTTTAATAGTTGGTACCTATAGTATTCTTGGCAGAATATCGAGTAAAAAAACCGTCGGTATGCCCTTAAATACAAACCTCAGATAGGATGGTTTCACACTCATACGGCTCGCAAAGGATTAGGCTGGTCCGTTCGTCCGAAACGTCTAGGGCTTCTTTCACAAACGCGTAGTACTGTCAACAAGGGCAGACAATGTCATGTTTTGGAATTTTCAAGAAAAAGTTAGGTATTTAAGCCCCTAATTTTTAAGCCGTTAAAAAGGTTGGACGCTAATAACAAGGAACATTTAAATCGTGTATTCCATATAATAATAAAAATAAAACAGCCCCATTTTGAAAAAAAAATACCATTTCCAGCACGGCATCAAACACACCTTCATACACACGTCTGAAAAGCAGTATGCAGAAAGTACCTATGCCATAAATTATTCTGCGAATCGAATTTACGACAAATAAAATTCTACAAGACAAAAGTGAACCCTGTAAATCACAGGACCCTTACAAACATCCCCGGTTATACATTTACCTTTTGGAATTAAATTATGTACTTAAATTGGGAGTGCCGATCTCGTAAAAAGCTAATATAAAAACATAATTATTCTTATTCTAAAATAGTCGTTTTTTATATATAAATATTATCGCATTAAAGAATTAAATGCGATAATATTTATATATCAAAAAATTCATACAAAATAATTTCACGTTGCATCACCCGCTAATGTAAAACAGGGATTATAATGAAGTCTACTAAGTGACAATTCATACACACAACGAATACTCATAATCCATTTAAACACTTGCAAAGGCCTTATCAGATAAAATTAAATTAGTGAGTATCTCCAAAATGGAGCTAATTAGAATACCAGTGTCTTTTAGAAATCAACTTGATTTAAGCTAAGAAATGCACCCTTGGTTTGAGCAACTCAATAAAAACACGGTGTATACCCTGTATGGGTTAAGAAGGTAATGAAAAGGAATGAATCTTTAATGAAAATGATCACTTTCCCTTTATTCTCCTTTATCGATGATATCGTGCCGTGTATGGGTAAAAAAGTGAACGAAAAGTAATGAATATTGAATTAAATTTATCACTTTTTTTGTCATCCTTTGTCGATGATGTCGTGTCATGTATGGGTTATAAAGTTAATGAAAAGTAATGAAGGTTTAATAAAATATATTACTTTTTCTTTGTTCTCCTTTGTCGTGATGTCCAAGTTGATAACCTGGACGGAGTGCGCGCTCAGCAAGCAGAACAGTTCGTACATATCTGTGGCACTGAAATATCAAAAATCAATGACTTCGCTAGTATTTTGTATAGAATTTATATTAAAAAAACCGGCCAAGTGCGAGTCATACTCGCCCACCGAGGGTACCGCACAAAGGAAGCTCCCCCTCTTATTTATCTTAGGTTCTTAAAAATACTGGTGGCACGGAACTCTCAGTGTGCGGCAATTATACGTTTTTAGGATTTTCTTCTGTACTTGTGCTACAAGCTCTTGCTTTTTGCCAAATTTCGTGATTCCAGATCAACGGGAAGTACCCGTTGCAAATGTATGGGAAATTCGACATAAACGGCCGTATCTTTTGATTGCGATTGCGTTGACGTAGCGGTTTGGTTTTTTCACAGCTTCAAGGGACCGCAGACCTGTGTATGTGATATTAATTTCAACATGCTACCTCTACGCGTTTCCGACAGACAGACAGACGGACGTACGGACAAAAAAGTGATCCAATAAGGGTTCCCTATTGTCCTTTTGAGGCACGGAACCCTAAAAATTACGACATAGGAACAAAATCATCTAACGTCTTTATATACTTATGGCTGCAAGATAAAGTTATAGTTGATTAGGTAGTATTCACCCGAGTTAAACACTCAATTTTCATATCGAATACGAGGAAAGAAAATACAGGTATTTATAAAATATATCTAAATATGACCTCAGTGTCGTCGGGAAATAAATATCTGAATGAAAATAGTACAAATATCATTATCACGTTAAAGAAGTACCATGTGATCTGCAAAGATATTTTCTGAAACATATTTTCAACCGTGACTCTACAATTCACAGAAAAAAGTTTAATTGTGCTTAAAAAGCAAATTAAGCAGTTCCAATGGGACCTAATAATCCAATCGAAGGGATCTCTTTTAAACAAAAGACAATCATCAAAATCGATTATTACTAATAATACAACCTCCTAGCCTAGTCGGTAGTGACCCTGCCTACGAAACAGGAGGTCCCGGGTTCGAATTCTGGTCAATTCAATTCAATTCAATTCGTTTATTCTTCAATTTAGGCATTAACGTAATGCACCTATGAATGTCAAAAAAGAGTACAATTGTACAAAATAAGAAATAACATAAATATAAATTATCACAATAATTGGAATTAGGTATACATCGGTAATTCAACTCATTTCTAATACATAATCAAGTCAAGACAATAAAAATAAATAAAACTAAAGGACATTACATGTACAATCAATAAACAGACAAAGACATCACTTATTTAAAGTATTGGAAAACATTTTCCATATATCCTTATCATTGATATAGTCCGTTACTTTATAGTAAGCCCTAGCAATAAGTGCTTGTTTTACAACGGATTTAAATTTTGAGTCCGTGAGTTGACAAATTGTTTGTGGAATTTTGTTGTAGAACTTTGTACAATTTCCCAGAAACGACGTTTTGGTTTTTACAAGCCTATAAAGGGAAACTTTAAGTTTCCCCGTATTCCTCGTAAATTTAGGTTTATCGGTGTTAGTAGGGAAATCGTACAAGTTTCTCCTCACGTACATTATAATTTCAAAAATATATTGTGAAGGCAAGGTAAGGATCTCTATTTTCTTAAAAAAATCTCTTAATGACTCCCGTCGTTTTAGATTATATATTGCCTTAATTGCTCGTTTTTGCAGAACAAAAATTGTTTCCAAATCGGCAGCTGAGCCCCACAGAGTCAGACCATACGATAATAAACTGTTAAAGTAGGCGAAGTAAACTAATCGTGCCACCGCTACATTGGTTAGCTGTCTTATTTTTCTAACCGCAAAGGCAGCTGAGCTCAACCTGTTGGCGAGTGCAGATAATTATGGGAACCCCACTGCAGTTTAGAGTCGAGTGTCAGCCCTAAGAATATAGTGTTTTTAACAAACTCAATAGACTGTCCATTAATCTTAATATTAGGAACTATGATTTTACTTTTATTTGAGGAATTGGCCAACGAAAATTTAACACACTTAGTTTTTTTTGGATTTAGCACTAAATTATTTGCAGCAAACCAGTCACATACTTTTGAGAGAGTATGGTTTAGCTGAACAAAATCAGAATCTTTCCTGTTTACTTTAAAAAGTAAGGATGTATCATCAGCGAACATGACAATGCCTGATTCTTGGGCCACCATATATGGCAGGTCATTGACGTAAACTAGGAATAAAAATGGGCCTAAAATCGATCCCTGTGGCACACCCATATCTACCATTCTATCTGATGAGAGGGCGCCATTAACTGATACTTTTTGGCTTCTTTCTGTTAAATACGACTCTATTAGCTTTAACGCTTGTGCCTGAACGCCATAGAAATATAGTTTACTAATTAAAGTCTTATGGTCTATACAATCAAAAGCTTTGGAAAGGTCGCAGAAGACACCAATGGCGTCTTTCGACTCTTCCCAAGCTTGCAAAATGAATGTCAGCAAACTCATTCCCGCATCTGTAGTGGATTTATTTTTGGTAAAGCCGAACTGTTGTGTATGTAGAATTTTATTGGAATTGAAGTGAGAAATTAATTGAAGTAGCATAATCTTTTCAAATATTTTGCTAAATGCTGGTAGAATAGACACGGGACGATAATCAGTCGGATTATGTCTATCTCCTGATTTGAAAATGGGTACAACTTTGCTCAATTTCATTAGACTTGGAAAAACGCCTGACTCTATGCAAGTGTTAAAAATTAATGCTAGAGCAGGTGCTACTATCTCTAAGATAGACTCCAACACCTGAACAGACAAACCCCATAAATCTTCTGTTTTTTTAATTGTTACCATTTTGAAAGCTTTTAGTACGTCTAAAGGGGTGACACATTGAAAACAGAAACTAGGTATTTGTCCAAGTCTAACATTTTCACTTAACAAGGATTCTGCAATAGCTGTTGATGATGCCAGAAATTTAGTGGTTTCCTTTGCAATTCCAGTAAAAAACGTATTGAATTCGTCTGCTACTTTGACAGGGTCAGTTTCTAAATACCTGCCCACTGACAAGGAGACCGTAGACTCGCCTTTACTGTGGTTACCTGTCTCTGTGTTAATTATTGTCCAAACAGTTTTGGCTTTGTTTTTAGAGCATTTAAGTCTATCTCTAAGGTAGACCGCTTTTGCTTGAATGCACACTAATTTGAACACTTTCGAGTAATTTCTGACATATTCATGGAAAACATCATCAGTGGTGTAAGATCTCCTTTCATACAACTTATACAATCTGTCTCTACTTATGCGAATACCGGTCGTAGCCCAATCCTGGAATGGCATCTTACTTTTAATCTTTACTTGCTTTTTGCCGCAGGTCTTATTTAATTCCCTACATACAGTGCTCTGAAGTATGTTAAACAGTTCATTCGGATCATTTGAGACTATTTGAATATTTGAAACTGTGGCTGCCAGAGTTGATTTGAGCCGATCTAGTCTGTTTTTATCTAGGGGTCTTATTTCTATAACACGGTCCACTTGCTTCTTTTCGCGAGGAAGCTTAACGACAAGAGCTTTGTGATCCGAACGAACTCCGTTTACCACGCTTGCTTCCAGATGAGAACAATTCAACCAGACATTATCAATACATGTAGCAGTGGTTGGAGTTACTCGTGTAGGCACATTAAATATGTAATTCAAGTTGAATGACTTAAATAAAGCAACATAGTGGTCTTTTTCTACCGATTGAGACAATATATCTATGTTAAAGTCGCCACAAACAACTATAGATTTTTTTGTATTTATCGCTTTACTGAGGACATCCTCAACAGTATCAATAAAAGAAGTTAGGTTAGAACATGGAGGTTTATATATGCAGATTATCAAGTACTGGTCTATCTCTGTGGACGCAATCTCGCAAACACGATCTACAGACAGTCCTGCGAGGTCTTTACGCTCCCTGAAAGCTAGGCTACTTTTAACTAAAATTATACAACCGCCACCTGCCGCAGCCGTTCTGTTGTGCACACCCGCTACAATATAGTTACAGTATAGTTAGTTAGTTAGTACATTAAATCTCATTCTATCATTTTTCAACCAAGTTTCCGTTAAGCAAATTACATCGACATCTTTACTTTCTGTAAATAGCTCCAAATCCAAAATTTTGCCAGAAAAGCGATTTATATTTTGGTGCAGTAGTGAAATAGTATTTCGCTTATCTGTTGTCTTTGCTATAAGTTTAAAGAACTATTGTTCATGTTTATTGCAATGTTGGTATCTATCGATTTTTCTTTTACATCTTCTGTATGAGTGTCGCTTATATTAAATGCTAATAATTTCGCTATACCGCGCTTTTCTAATTGAGACAAATGCATCGAATATTCTGTAAATGTAAAATTCTTGATAAATTGATTAACATCAAATAGTTGGATTGCATCACGGACATGGTTTGTCGCGTTGTACATAAATAAATTCATTCGGTAAATACATGTGTTGTATTCCTTACTCATATTAAAACAGTATGGAAAGGTACATAGAATTATCTTACATTTGTATTGGTCTTGTATGTCAAGCAGAGATTTAATGTTATTGTCCAATGATCGCTTTGTCACATTAGCGTGGTTTCCGGCTAACACAACGATGGTGGAGAGTTTTACATAGTTGTCAGATTTAACCCTTTCAATAAGATCATTAAACGATAACCCCGGATAGCACTTATTAACTAGTTTTTGCTGCAGACATTCAGTCATTATTGGACCAACTCCTACCCCTATTTTGTCCGAAAAAACAACAGTTTCCCTATTATTCGATGGAGGAACGGAGGGCACTTCCGATTTCAATGGTGGGGTTATATTTTCGGTCGATATCTCACCACATTGCTGTTCTGTTTCCATTGACAGCTCCGCCGTGACATGATCGGCGTGCTTATCAGGAAGTGTAGATGGGAGTACCGGTAACTCGTAAACCCTGGATAATGGTGCCGATGAATCACTTCCGGAGCTTTCTTGTTGCTTGCAGTGGCTAGCAGCGCGGTTGCGACGATTCCATGAACGGCGGCGTAATTTGGCTCTATTCGATTTAACGCGCTTCGGCAAATTTAGACCATTCGTCTGGCAGACAGAGAGCCCACTTACTTCTAGGGATTCATCAACATATATCGATTTATCTGTTTTTGAGGTAATATCGTTGTCCTGGGATTCTTCCTCCTTCAGCTGATTTTCCAAGGCCCACTCGGTCAATTCACAGTTTTGTTGACTCAGTTGCGTGAGCTCTGCTACAGCAGTCGATAATTCATTGAACTGTTCATATGCCGAATTAAGTTGCATAGTCAATGACTCCCGTTCGGCTTTTTGATTTGCTAGTTGAGCCTTTAATTCAGATTTGTCCTTTCGCAGGTCCACATATTTTCTACAGATTTTTGTACTATTTTTAATGATTGCTTGACACCTATTCCTTTTCTTAACATTATAATTTTTCTTGAGCTTAATCTTCCTAACTTTATTTTTAATACTTATGCTGGTAGAGCGACATGTTCCGGAAAAAAAAGAAGACGATAATTCCTGTGACAATGATAAGGTATGGGCCGCCCAGTCTTCTTTCTTTCGCTGATTTAAGTAGGCATTTTCTTCCTGGGCCTCGGCAAGCTGTTGCTTCAGAAAGGTGATTTTCTCAAGCGCGGCATCGTGTACAGCCTGACACTCTTTTAAGCCGTCAACAAGTATTTCTAGTGACTTTTTTTGTGTTTCAGTTTCAGCCAGATGTTCAGCTAACTCATTTAACTGGCGTTTCAAAGAAGAATTGCGGACCACCATAGATTTAATTTCACACTCATTATCCTCCCGCTCCGCTAGAAGTCTATCAGTTAATGCTCGTTGTTCCTTCAATTCATCTTGAGTCTTTTGGAGATTTTGTTCAAGTAGCATCCTTCGTGTAGTCATTTTTATTTATTGTTAGGTAATCTTATTACAAAATAGAAGAGAAGTAGTTTCGAATCGGTGTGACGTTTAGGAACAGTCCCTTAGTCGTAATCTAACGAAGTGGACGAAGCACCTTTACTAATTTTGGAACGTACCTTAGATTGACTGCAGTTGGCATCTGTCAAGTGTCAAGATTTCACAATGTCAATTCCAGCTGATAAATACCGCTGTGTTATTTTATAATTTGTGCATTAATTCTGTTATTTCAAAATGTTTCTTAGTGTGAGTGTCGTTTTCAAAAGTGCCGTTATGTTTCGCAGTTGCTTTTCGTTTGTAATATACAAAAGTGGCTCACCAGGACGCCCCAGACTCGTTCAATCCATAGAATGTAACTTCACGTAAGTTTTTACACGCTCTTGTAACAATTTTTCGCAGTTTGAGCATTATTTATGATTTAATTTGAGGTCTGGATTTAAAAACACGACTGTCAACATTTACGCACACATACAAATCCGTCAGGTCAGGGCACTTATTTGTGTGTTTATCACGAATAGGTATTTGTTACTGAGTTATGGATGTTTTCTCTGTATTTCAGTTTTTGTATGCATCTATCTATTTATATGCATCGTCGTCTAGTACCCACATCACAAGCCTTATTGAGCTTACCGTGGGACTAGGTTGATTTGTGTAAAATTGTCCCGTAATGTTTATTTATTTAATTGACAGATAATACGAGTATATACAAAAAAAAAAGACACAATCTGAACCTGCTCCTAAAATCATTGAAAAACTATAACAAAAAGCAACAACAACAAAATAACCAATTATTTACCTTATATTCGTGGAGTTTCCCCTGACAACGGTCATCGTTTTCGTCGGCAGACCCTCCGCGATGTCCTTAATGGCCACCGAGAATTCTCCGGGGAGACGGTTCATAGTGCCCGACATTATATCTCTTATGTCGAAGAAACAGTGGCCCCCACAGAAAGTTAGTAGGAAGATGAATGCCCGATTCATTTTCGTGAAGAATTAACGGCGAAAGTTTAGCAAGTTATTTCGGGATTTTGTTTTTGCTTAGTTTTCCTGTATCGAATTTATTACGTGTTCAAGTTTTAAGTTCCTTGGTTAGTTCGTAATCAAGTTGCAAAGGATGACTCACAGTTGACCGGGCCGGGACGGGCCGGGTTAACTGTGAGTCACGGGACGAAACGGGCTTACTGAGAGTCATCCTAACCTTCACCTTCAACGAGCGTCAGTTTCAGAAGTTACGCATGCAATAAAAAAACAAAGTTCGATTTTAAATAGGTAGGTATTTCGATTGTGTTTGTTTTTAAAAACGCTCATAAATTTAGGATTTTGGTATTTGGTGTGATTTAACGTACAGTCAACCAATTAGAACCCTAAGCCACTCTAGAACCATCTCAAAATGACAAACAGTAAGAGATTTCTTACTATCAGATTTTTACCGTCACTATGGCTTAGTCCTACAGTGGCCTACAGTTAAAATTCATAATATTCGTAATGTTTTAGAATGTGCAAATCTATTCCTTCCAAACGATACCTTTCATGAGCCAGTGACTATTCTGTATATAACTATTCCAAATTTCAAATCTGTAGTAGTTCTCGAAATATTTAACTATGTGACAGACAGACAGACTGAGCCGCACCATAAAAGGGTTTCTTTTTTAACCTTTTTGGTAGGGAACCCTAAAAACGGATAAACACGTATTTTTTTACAATAGGCGTGACATGTTTCGACTGCGTCGGGTTGTCATCGTCGGACAGACTGAATGGTGTAGTCACCTCCGCGGCCCGGACTATGGATCCAAGCGCGGACCCGGCTTTTCCGTTCATGTCCATTTTGCAACCAGCCCCACTTTTAGCAGTTACTTATACATACAATAAAATTCAATAAGATTAATAAGTGTAAAACTCTGGTGAAACTCGAACATATTAAATAATTATTTAAAACGGGTCACTCACGTAATTTAGTCGATTTTCGCTCGACATGTTTCGTTCTTTACGAAGAACGTTATCACATCATCAAGCACGTCATCATGTACGACTTGCCTCTGTCGCGGGTGGTCGCTCCTGATGACGTTCTTCGTAAAGAACGAAACATGTCGAAAATCGACTAAATTACGTGAGTGACCCGTTTTAAATATTATTTAAGATTAATAAGTACGATACGAGGTACGAGTAAGCGTAGCAAAGAACTCGGGGGCAACATAACTTCGATCTCGTCTTGCATGTACAAACTTTTCACTTTTCACAAAGAAGTTTAAATTGTTTGACACTGATATTCGTACAAATCGCACCTTACATTTATGAACAACGAACTTGCTGTTAAACGCTCCGTAAATACACGCGAAGAAACCAAAGCACGTGCGAAACACGTACACGTGTCAAAGAAATTATCACACTTACTCCTTTTGCACACATAATATATATTCAGACATTATTTTCAAATAATTTTGCTAAAATGTTATTCCAAATTATTTAATACTTAACTTCCGAAAGCTAGAAACAGGTATAGCAAAACAAAATTATTACGATATATATGATTAAGAAAGAATGTCGTCTAATAAAACGTTACTTATTATATGAAAGCTGAAGAAATTTCTTAGTTAGGAAGGAAATTGTTGAGATAAACGATGTCAAGATAACGAGTACAACTTTTTGTTCGAAACTTGGACACGGTCGGAGTTATTATGAACTAGTGACTATCGCTTTTATACTCTGTATGACTGAACTGTGTGTACATAGATTAATTAGATTATTTCGTCAGAAGGTTCGCCTTGATTTTTAGGTTACCTGTCAATGGAGGTTTATGTTCTTTGTATGGTCAGGCGTGTTTAATTTTTTGGCCCGGCTTGGTGATTTGGGGGACTGCAATGTTTGATTCAATTTGTCTCAGCTGTGGAAGTGACACAGGGTTTATACTACTCTAATGATATTGCTTTCGCAGCCTAATAATAATAGGGGTTTATATGTTTTTACTTTAACTTGTGATCATTGGTTCGTTTATAACACGTTAGCAGCTTAGATTACATATTTAACTGCCTTTTCAAAGGAAGTTTTTTTATTAGTTTTTTTACTACGCAATAATACCTAAACATAAGGCTTGAAGCGTTGATTTTTTTTTGTAATCATATGTATGAGTTCCTTTACCAATATCTTCTTTTATCGGAATTGAACTTAAAACCTTCTTATAGGCAGGGTCATAAATCATAACATAACCTTCAACCTATACCTATTCGAAATTCGCAACTCAAAATAAATTACAAGTAGAAATAAAGGGCACTTTAGTCAATCAGCACTCCTATACAGTATATTATGTAGTAACAAAAAAATGGCATATACCAAATACTGACAATACAGATAGGCACTAACATCTACACTTCAGACCAATCTACACCCTAACTACTCTGGATGCCGTGACGTGTGACGCAGTAATGGGCATCAAAGGGCTTTCCTGACTGACGCTTGAGAGCTTTGCCGTGTTACTCGAGGAGTGCCGCAAGGGTCCACTCTAGGGCCTTTTTACTTGAATATGATCAATTTGATTTGGGGAGGCCTTCGATTAACTAGTGGTTTTAGAGTAAACTGACATGTTCGGGCGAGATTAAAGATTACCTTGTCGTGGTACTCTTGATATAAATCAATGAGTAAGATTAATTTATATAACTACCGAAAGTATAAATGGTTGTACTAGCCAGGGTTAGCCACTAACCCGGAGTTAAGCTGTCAAAAGCCATACAAAGAAACGCTTAAAGGGTGGTGCAAGTGGCTCTAAGTAGTTCAAGTTCATAATCATAATAAGAAATAACAAATAAAATATACAACAATCAACTAATTTTACAATAAATAAAAAATAACACATTGAAATTAAACACTTTAGAACGGATTAATCGCGTTTATTAACACCATGATCTTGATGTTTGAAAAGATTGAAAACGGATAAAAGAGGCAAAATGGGGTAGTTTTCTTGTCGCTTCTTTCTGCTCCATAAGCCAGTTAGGGAAGCGTTCGTAAGTTGTATGTATGTTAATCCTCACAGGGCTTAAACATTTTAATTTTAATTATAGAATGCCCTTCAGGCTATGTATTACTAGCTTTATAAGCCCCTCTGGGCATTGTAGACCAACCTTTGTTTTTATTTTTAAATTATTTTTATATTTTTGTATGTAGGTAGTTTGCACAAGTAACTTTTTTGATTGACGGGGAGAATTCGCATTCTCTCAGTCATCATCTTAACCCTGTGAAAACGAGTGCTGTAAAGGGCTCGAAACGTAGGATCATGGTGTTAATAAACGTGATTAATCCGTTCTAAAGTGTTTAATTTCAATGAATAACAATCGCGGTAACAGAAGACAATATTAAAAAATAACACAATTAATGAATAGTAAACTTAATATTGAATTTATTAACTCTTAAAAAACTTAAGTTTCGCCAAACCACATTTCAGCTGCAGCAGTTTCTTGGTGAATGCGCTCATTCAATTTACACAAATTCGAATTTAAAGTAACATGAGATATATTAATATTATAATAAAATTACCGATATCACTCACGTATTTTCAGTCACTATGCGGAACATGTTTCGAACATCCTATGCCCATTATCAAGCGCGCGACGACGAAAGTATTTCGCTTCGCCGCCCGAAGAGCTCTCGATGAAAAACCGGTTCAGGGTGCTCCCGATGTCTTGGAGTCTTGATTGTTTGATTGCAGATTTGGTTCATTTAATGTAAAACGGCACGCACACCGAGCTTACTGTGTCCCCTACACTGTCAATACATACACTACACTGAACTTTTGACTATGGATTACAGGTTTCCATGCCAGTGGCATCGCCCAGCCACCACCTCGATTAAAATTAGGCCGCCCATAGAGCATAGAGCGCTCTAATTATAGTCTGACAAGCGAGCGAGCGCAGTAACAGTAGGACAAAATAACTATATCCATCCCTTTTTTCAGGGTGGTAATTCTAGCGTAAGAAAAAGACAGTATGATGCTCTCTATCCTACTGCTACTGCGCTCGCTGGGTTGTCAGACTATAAGTTTCCTAGATTTTAATAGCACAGACTGTGAAAGTGTTAAGTAAACGTCATAATTTCATAGAAGTTTGACGTTTAAAATAACACTTTAAAGTTTGACAGTTCATTTCAAGAGATAACGTGGTTTTACTCTAAACACTGATAATAGGGATGATGACTAGGTTGAAAAACTATTTTTCTAATTAGTCCGTCAGAAAGATTATCAAAAATTATTAGACACGTATTTTTTCCTATTTCAAGATAACTAAAATTGACGAATATGAAGAGCGTCAAAGTTCCGTGGTGGGGGCAGAAGGCCTAGTATAAAAATTGTACACCACTAACTCCTCGACCGCGTTAGCGTATCGGGAGTTCAAATTATGTTTGCCGTTTATTTAATCATCCGGCAACTTTCATATTTTGACCCCGCGATACGCTAACGCGGTCGAGGAGTTAATGTCGTACAACTTTTATACTAGGCCTTCTGGTGACGTCACCTTAGAGTAAGAATCGTACTCGATTGTGTCACGCGAAACTTTAAAGCGCTGTATTTCCGTCGTTTTTCATTTGACGAACAAAAGAAAAGATACGTGTCGAATATTTTTTAATAATCTAACAGACGCACTAATTAGTTTTTTTTATCATCTAGCCTAATATGATCACATAATTGATCACATTGAATAGTCGTTCATATTGTTAAACGCTATGTCAAATAAAATGTCGTTTAGTCTCTTAATAAAGAGCTTATAACTAGGGGTCTTCTTGATTTTCGGGCAGTTATATATTTTCACGCCCACTACATTCAGTAGTTCGATGATTTCGCAAGCAGGATTAGGATCGGATTTAAAATACGCCCCATTTTATCCTAATTAAGTTAAAAGTTAATTTATAATGTCCTTTTTTTTTCTAAATCAAAAGTAAATTTTAGATTTACTTAATACTTTATAGTCAAGACTAAAAGCATCAATTATGTTACAAAATTCACTAGTAATTTAGCTTTTATGTTTATTCATAATAAGAGATTACCAGGACGATTTAAGATAACGAAGACAGAAGATTAAGAAAATTAAACAATAATGCTCCTTGTAATGATTTCGCCTTTATTTGTATAATTTTAATGCCTTGGGGTCGAAACTCTAGGTCATGGACTCAGCCATGGGTCATGTTTTTTTTGTAGAAATCGTGAAACGTCTGGTTGATGTAACTGGTGACGGAAGAGCTGTTTGGCTTCCTCGCACAACGTATCAGCATTGTGATACAACGAGAAAATGCCGCCAGCATCCTAGGTATTGTCTAGGTAATGCCTCAGGGGTCTATTTTTTAGATTTAAGGTACACACGCGTTCAGAAGTGCATGGGAAATTTATGTATTAATTCATTGCTGCCCATGCAATTTTGAACGCAATAGTAAGTTTTTTGTGACTAACTGTATATGTATATAATTTAAACTATCGTGCGTCATACGGACATTAAATTGCATCGGTTCAAACTCACGTATTTTTATCACAATAGGCGTGACATGTTTCGACTGCATCGGGCAGTCATCGTCGGACAGACAGAGTTGTGTTGTCACCTTCGCGGCTCGGGCATCATTGCCCGAGGAGTTTGAATTGTCGGATAAATAATTTATAATTTAAACTGCATATAAACTCCCAAACATTATTTTTATATGTATAAATAAAACCTAATATGAAAGAAGAAAACGAATTAAGATATATAACGTAAGGCACAGCCCTACCATGTAGGGTTTTGATATGAAACCTGTCAATGATCAATTCGCCAAGAATAATTGATACCATGTCAAACTTATAACAGGAAAATGAAATATATCGCGTGAAGTAGAACCGGCCCTCGTTCACAGATCATTAACTACTAGATGAAGCAAACAAGACGATTAACTACTAGATGAGGAAAAAAAGAAGACTACCGATTACCGGTCTTGGCGCCCCCTGGCCCCTCACTTATTAGTTGCCTCCACATTTTCTCTGTAACTGTTCTTAAAAACAGGATTAGTGTATTTTCCTGGCATCAGCACTTTAAGTGGTTAACTCATGGTATGGTAGGTGTATCAAGTCTGTTATAACACTTATAACGGCCCCCTAGCCTAGTTGGTAGTGACTCTGCCTACGGAGCAGGAGGTCCCGTGTTCGAATCCTGGTCAGAGCATTTATTTGTGTGTTTATCACGAATATCTTTTTCTGAGTTATGTTTTTTTTAAATGTATTTAAATATATCTGTATCTTGTTATATCGTCGGCAGTATAACTAAAATGGCTGCCAATTTAGCATGTTACCTGACACTATAACAACACACTTTAAACAAATTGCTAACTCTTTTCCTTAAAAAGTTATTAACGGTGGGAATAACCTACCCAGGAATTACCAACCCCAGCCTCGCCTAAATATAGGTTGAGGTAGGAAATACCATTTGATATTTACCAATCTACATCGGTGAAGGAAAACATCGTGAGGAAAGCTAGTCTATTCCCAATAAGGCCTAGTCTACCCTCTGGGTTGGAAGGTCAGATGGCAATCGCTCTCGTAAAACAAGCGCCTACGTCAAATCTTGGAATTAGTCATCAAATCAAATCAGACTCCATGCTCCCTGAGCCGTGATATAAGACGGAAAAAACGCTAGGAAGAAAAAAAAAGAAGAACTAGTATAAAATGTGGTGCATACAATTGAATAGTACATATTGGATTTTATGCGCGTTGTAATATTTTACAAACAGGTAAAATAATGCTTTTGACGAAATCTAAGTTCATATTTTTTTCTTAAAGGCGTTTTAATCCGTAACTTAAATCGCTTCACCTACTTATATTATATTATTTTATTTCTCTAAATTTCTCCACCACCCAAAGGTTGTCTGGAAGAGATCGCTTCTTAGCGATAAGACCGCCTGTTGTGTGCCAATTATTTTTTATCTTGTACAACAGTTTTCTTTGTATGTGTATTTATCATTATTGGTGACCAATAATGATAATATTATTATTCTCTTTATTTTCTCTCTTTTCTTTCGTTGGCAGGTAAGGTGGATGCACCATTGATCAAACATTGGAACAGCTTACATATGGCAGCCACTGATGTTGAGAAATGGTGCATCTAGAAGGCCTGCGTATAAAACTAGGCGTTAATTATTTTATTTATTTATTTAGTTATAGTTTTTATTTTTTGTTACAATTTAAATGAAAGTGCACATTAACTGTATTTTAAGATTATACACTAACCACATATGGATCTCTGATTCGAAATAAATAATTTGAATTGAATTGAATTGAATTGAATTTTCTGTAATTCTTATTATTATTATTATTAATCGTACAACGGAGTTTGTCGCGAAGTACTCTATACTCTCGTTCGACCATAGAATACAACGCGTTCTTTCGTCCGTTTCTCTATCTGCATCGCTTTCGTTTGAAGCAAGAGTGATAGAGAGGCAGATACTGATTTTGTTTGTCCCTAATACCTTAGCGTGGAAGTTACGAATCTCACATTAAAGTTGCATATGTGACCTTTAGCGGCCAAATGTCGGATTTTAACTTTAACGAAAGGGCAGCTCACCATCGGTCGTGGCGGAGATCCTTGATAGAGCAAAGTACGTCTATTAAATAGCCGGATCTGCCAATCAATGTATGGGACACGTAGATATAGGATAAAATAACTGGATATGGATACCCAATCAGCCGAAAAAAATTACGTCGTAAAAGTGCAGCAGGTGCGACTCTTTTTTTATAGTGTCTTGTTTAGAACTTGACGTTTCGTAAGTGAAAAACAGCCTAAAAACTTTTAAAGTGTATCCCACCAAAAACATTCTGTAAAAAACTAGCCAAGTCTCGATGGAGCTGCTTGTTTATCTCTAAAAAAAAAAAAGTAATTAAATCTAGTCAAGTCGTGCCAAGTCTAAGGTTCCTTACTGCGATTTCTTTATTATTATAGTTAATGTTGTGTGACTTGGCCGTTGAACAGAACAGAGGGACTTCTATCAATGATTAGAAGAACGTGACGTTTCGTTAAGTGAAAAACAGCCTAAAAACTTTTACAGTGTATGATTTTGACACTTAATGGTTACTTCAGTAGCTCTTTTTCGTACGAAACTAACGTTTGTATAATTATCAATGCAAGTTATTTATGTCATTTTGACCCATTTTGATGTTTTGTTCTGCTTTGTGTGTCTATCTCTTTTAATAACGCAATGATGGGAAATTTGTATGGCGGATGCCCGGCGGACTTACGTACTTAATATACTTAGACCGGGTTACTCACGTCTATAAAGCCGAAAATAGCTCGACATGTTTCGGGACTTACGTACTTATTATGGAAGTATGGTGATACGACGAACTGCCTAATAAATATATATGGTCCGCTAAAGGATGACTCTGACGTCACGTGACCTCCGAGTTCCGAGCTATCACGATATTATTTCTATAGAAATTGACAGATCGTCCCATCCCGCCCCGTTCCGTCACGTCCTAGTGTGATTCATCCCTAATGATACGATGATCACTGTGGATGATGGTCATGCTCGATAATGTGATAACACGACCGACCAATAATTTTCCAAATATGTGATATAAATATTACCTTTTCTAACTGTAATTTGTATGGAATAAAACGCTTCTTTGATATATTTTTTTTAATAATGGGGTAACTCATTATTGATGGTGATTTCTCGATATAACTTGAGACTCCCCTTGACGATTAAACTTGACGGTTGCTTAGCGCCCCCTAACGCGCATACAAGAGATAATTATGGTAAAGAAATTCGGGGTCTCGGGTGTGGTCTCGGTAGTTCAGTTGGAAGAGTGATCTCAGAGTCCCGAAGTCATGAATTTGTCCACTTTTCCGTTCTTTCTGAGAAAAATGATTTAGATTTAGATTTAGATTTTTTTATTTCACAACATATGATTACAGTATAAAGTACATTAATGTCAATCTATAAGAATCTGCATTGTGATCGTCAAAGCATAAAATCAAACATAATATACATTAACATAAAACATATTCACCTGGAAATGGATCGTCAAAACATTAAGAAAAATAAGTAGGTATTATGAAATAAACAAACATGTCAAATAGATGTAAAACCAATATTCCAATATTATCATCATCAAAATCATATCCAAAATCAGTACCAAAATCGAAATAATCAATATAAAATGGGAAACAATGTTAAGAGCATAGTTATACAGTAATGTCAAAAAAATCATCTATTGAATATAAAGCATTTTCCAGTAGGAAGGATGGATTGGTGTATTAGAAAAACAATCCCCTAATGAGGACGCCACTGGAAGATCGTCGTCCTAAAACGGCTTTGCAAACCGCAAATAGAAACACTTTAGTTGCGGCATCGAATAACTGGTTACCTTCGATAGTGTTGAGAGCTACAACAGACTGGTTGAAGGGAGTTGACAGTTTAGAGCGCTTGACGCAAGTCTCAAGCGCTTGACGACCTCCTAGCCTAGTTGGTTTGCATATATACAAGTACAGGTATAGGTACAGCGGATGCATATCGTTTAGTGTGGTAGCGAACACAACGAATGTCGTCTCGCTCAAATCTGGAGCACAGCCCATCTGGGGAACTACCTCCACCTTACAGAAAATCGCAGTTTAATAACACTAGACCCTACTCATAGTGTTGTGTTTCTGTTGGTGAGTAAGGTCGCCAGAGCTCCAAGAGGATTCACTGTGTTGACAGCTGTGGACCCACGGAGCAAAACTTACCCCTTTAGCTGTCAACACAGCGAATCCTCCTTTTTTATAAAGGGTCGGCAACGCGCACGTAACTCCCCTGGAGTTGCAGACGGTCATAGGCTACGGTGACCGCTTACCGTCAGACGGGCCGTATGCTTGTTTGTCACCGTCGTAGTATTAAAAAAATACCCTCGGAGGTCACGTGACCTGTTCTATAGAAACAGACAGATCGGCTCGGTCCGGTCCCGTCCCGGCCCTTTCTAGAGTGAGTCATTCTTTACTGTAGAGGTCCCCCGGGTCACCTTGATATATCGGACCCGCAATTAAGAACTACTTTCTTATAGTATATGTTCGAGGGAGGGCCGTGGAGAGATTCGGGTCCACGGGTTCTCGGTAGCTCAGTTGGCAAAGCACCAGTGTAGTGTATACCAAAGTCGCGGTTATAAATAATAAATATTATGGGACAATATTACACAAATCGACCTAGTCCCACAGTAAGCTCAATAAGGCTTGTGTTGTGGGTACAAGGCGACGATATATATAAATACTTAAATACATAGAAAACATACATAACTCAGGAACAAATATTCGTGATAAACACACAAATAAATGCCCTGACCAGGATTCGAACCCGGGACCTCCTGCTTCGTAGGCAGGGTCACTACCAACTAGGCTAGGATGCAGTTAAGGTTATAAGTGCCGCCCGAGGTCGTGAATTCTACTTCTCCTTTCTTATTGAGATATTTGGTATCGTTCGTATACGATTCTGCTTAAAAATAATTTTATATTCGCCATGTCTAGTCGCTTGCGCTCCCACTCAAGATATGAGCCGGCGGTGACACCTCGGGGAGCGCGATTGGATTTCCTCCTGCGCCGCGGGCCTAATGGAACGCGTACTATTTGTGCATGTTGTAGTCACACCTCGACATCCGGTATTCCTTTGTCTTAGACTATATTGCATTAATACCATACTATAGGTATACTGAGGGTCTCCACACTGCAGAGGGCCGTGCCGCCAGTCCCCATCGGCCAACGGATAGGACAAGGCTTCCCAAGGTGGTCTCTTGCCCGCCTCGACCGGGAGATGGCGGAGGAGGCCGCCATAATCGAGGAGTGGATCCCCCCCCCACCGACCCTCCGTGGGGTGGACGAGAAGGCGTCCCACCTTGGAAGGTCCCTCATGACAGTGTGCGATGCGGCCATGCCCCGAGCGAACCCCCCTCGGGGCAGGAATCAGGTCTTCTGGTGGAACCAGGAGATCGCCGCCCTCCGCACAGAGAGCAATGCCGCCCGGCGGGCATACACCCGGTGTCGCCGGAGGAGGCACACGGCGGAGGAGGAGGAGCTCCTGCACGCCCAGTGGGTGGGGAAAAGGGCAGCCCTCCAGGAGGCCATACGGGAGGCCAAGGACGAGGGATGGGAGGAGTTCCTGGTGACCCTCGACAGAGACCCATGGGGGCGTCCATATAAGATGGTGCGCGATAAGCTCAAATGCGCAACCCCCATGGAGTCAATGGAGCCGGAACTCCTCCGGAGAGTGGTGGAGGGCCTCTTCCCGGATGCCCCGGACTTCGTCCCGCCCAGGATGGCGCCCCCGATTGTTGAACCGGAGGGGGCCCTTGTCGTTCCCCCAGTCACAGACGACGAATTGACGGGGGCAATAGATCGGCTGAGGGGGGCCAAGAAAGCGCCGGGCCCGGACGGAGTACCAGGAAGAGTCCTCTTTTTGGCGTTGAAGCGGCTCGGGAACCGTCTCAGGGCCCTGATGGAAGAGTGCCTCATAGAGGGGCAATTCCCGGCCTGCTGGAAGGCGGGGCGGCTGTGCCTTTTGAGGAAGGAGGGGCGCCCACCAGATTCTCCCTCTGGTTACCGCCCTATTGTGCTGCTGGATGAAGTCAGTAAGCTTTTCGAGCGAATACTGGCAGCTCGCATCCAGCAGCATCTAACGGGGACGGGCCCGAACCTCCACAACAGCCAGTTTGGGTTCCGTAGAGGGAGGTCAACAATCGACGCGGTGGGCGCCTTGAGAGACTTCGGGGTGCAGGCGGAGGGCAGGGGTGAGGGAGTGGTGGCGGTGTCCCTGGACATCGCCAATGCTTTTGGCTCCCTCCCCTACACGGTGATAGGGGAGGCACTCCGGTTCCATGGAGTGCCTCCATATTTAAGGAGGGTTGTGGAGCACTACCTGACGGGGCGGGTAGTGCTCTACGAACAGGGCGGTGTTCGGAAAGAGAGGGCCATGGAGTGCGGGGTTCCACAGGGATCCGTTTTGGGTCCCCTCCTGTGGAACCTCGGATACGATTGGGTGATCCGAGGAGTACAGCTCCCGCGAATGGTCACCGTGTGTTATGCGGACGACACACTGGTGGCCGTACGAGGGCGGGAGCTGGAGGAGGTGCTCAGGAGGGCTGAGGTGGCGACCGAACTAACGGTCCACCGCATAGGTCTCCTGGGCCTACGGGTCGCCTTCCAGAAAACGGAGGCCATGGTCCTCGGGGGAGGGAGGGGGTGGAGAATTGGGGGGAACACCGCCCTCAGAGTGGCTGGGGAGCGGGTCCAGGTCAAGGCCCACATTAAGTATCTGGGCCTTGTCCTGGACAGGAGGTGGACCTTCGAGGAGCACTTCACGAGACTGGCTCCCCGTCTCGTGGGTGCTGCCTCTGCGCTGGGCCGGTTGTTGCCCAACTTGGGAGGGCCAAATGCCCCTTGTAGGAGGCTATATGCGGGCGTGGTGCGGAGTATGGCGCTCTACGGAGCGCCAATCTGGGCCGAGAGGCTGGGCAACCGCACCACTGCGCTCCTCCGGCGACCGCAGAGGGTGGTGGCCCAACGAATGGCGAGGGCATACCGGACCACTTCACATGCGGCGGCGTGCCTCCTCTCCAGCACCCCGCCCTGGGAGCTAGACGCAGGGGTGCTGGCCGAAAGGCACCACCGGAGGGCCGAGGCAAGGAGAGGAGGAGAGCCGCCGGACCCGGAGGAGACGGAAAGGGCGGCTCGCGCGGCGCAAGAGAGGCTGAGGCGCCTCTGGAGGGAGTCGCTGGAGGACAGCCCGTATGGAGTGTGGACCATAGGGGCTATCCTCCCAAAACTAAATGAGTGGGTGGACCGGAGGGAAGGGGCCCTGACCTTCCGGTTGACGCAGGTGGTATCCGGACACGGCTGTTTCGGGCACTACCTGCATAGAATAGGGAGGGAGCCGACGCCACGGTGTTGGGAGTGCGGGGGAGCGGACGACACGGCCCAGCATACTCTGTCAGAGTGTGCCCGCTGGGCCGTGGAAAGGGCGGGCCTAATGGGCATCACGGGGATGGCAGATCCCTCGCTGCACAGCGTCATCGCTTCGATGCTGAGCAGCGAGAGGAATTGGGATGCGGTGGCCTCCTTCTGCGAAGAGGTTATGTCGCAGAAGGAGGCAGCGGAAAGGGAGCGGGAAGACGCGGCAGACGCTCTCCCGCTCCGTCGCAGGCGGCGGGGTCGAAGGCGTATGGCCTTCATTCGCCAAGACCCTTAATGGGGCCAGCGGGATCGGGTCCCGCATTGCACGGCCCCACGTCGTCGGGGGGGAGGTCAAAGCGTTTCTGAACTCCCCCTCCTTGTGCGGGTGCCCCGGCACAAAGCCGGGGCCGCCAGAGGGCACCATGGTGCAGTACTATTGATCCCATGGTGCCCTCATTAACGGCCAGGAGGGAAACGCCGGAGCGGAGTTTAGTGGGTAGGGCCGCTCTGCTTCTTTCTCGCTAGGAGAAGGAGCACGGAGCGGCGAGTCCCACACACCCCCCAAATGACCTACCCGAGGTCGGGGGACGGTGCGTAAATGCATTCTCCACTCCGTCAAAAAAAAAAAAAAAAAAAAAAAGGTATACTAATCTTGATTGACAAAAGTTTACAGCTGCACTACATCTACAAGATATTACAAAATGGTGATCCATTTAATACTAGTAATCCATTTCTACAATTTTATCCTACCGAGTTATCTTCCTGGAAAAAAATCCTCAAAGTGCAGAAAACGTAAGTCTTAAGAGTTATTATAAGGTAGTTATTCTTGGTCTAGGTTTAATGTAAATCATAGTTTTTTTTTCCTTTTAATAACTTCAACAGGGCCAATGCGGTCTAATAGCATACAATTTATTTGTATTTTAGTAAATTTATATAGGAATTTACTACAAAAATCACGCTAAAATTACAAACTTTTAGCAAAACATCAGTTTCTCCGCGTATATATTAAATACGAAAAAATTCAAGTATTGCATCTTACTCCCTAAAATTTAAATCAGAGTAATAAATAGGTACATTTAACAGTTGGTTAAAAGTACCTTTACTTTTGGCCCAATTTGCGTTGACGTATTTTTAAAATGCGTAAGGCCTCTCAACATTTAGCTGTACTTTTATTTTCTGACATCTTACCAGCGCAATTTCTTACTTGCTAAGCTGAAGGGTCAATGTAGTCGAAGCAAAATAACAAGCCAAATTTCCTCCTGAGTTTTCCGAATCCAAGTGATCCCGTTTCACTCCTATTTCTATCACTTCGATGATTTATCGAGGGCGATAAATTAGAGAGAAATATCGCACAAGTATTTGTTAATTAGATCTCGGATGTTTACAGCGTGGGATTTCAGTTATTTGATCGCACGAGTATTTACATTTTCGTTTGATTTGAATATACTAACCATTAAAGCTTGTTTTTAATTTTGTAGATAATATTAATTTATACCTACATTTCAAAAAGGTTTCACAGCATACCAGTATAAAGCATTAAATTGGAACGGTTAACACTCACGTATTTTTATCACAATAGGCGTGATATGTTTCGACTGCATCGGGCAGTCATCATCGAACAGACAGAGGAAACGTGTCACGCCGATTGTGATAAAAATACATTACATTCCGGATATCATTAACATAACGGCCATAACAAGTTAAGTGTGCTTGCCGCTGTTTACATTGCATGAACCAAATCTGCAGTCGAACGATCCCAGCATACTGATACAAGATCATCTTCACCCAGTTTTGTCACCGTGGGCAGCGCGTGCAGTGAGACGCACCGCTGTATTCATGTGACGTCGCGAACGGTACTCAATGCTGGATAATGGAGACCAAAGCTCTCTGAAATGTCACGCATAGCGACTGAGAATATGTGAGTGTTATCCATAAGTTATTTAAAAAATCACGAGGATTCAATGTGTTGACAGCTAGGGACCCACGGAGCAAAGCTTGCCCCTTTACCTGGCAACACAGCGAATCCTCCTTTTATTAAAGGGTCGGCAATGCGCATGTAACACCCCTGGAGTTGCATGCGTCCATAGGCTACGGTGACCCCTTCCCACCAGGCGGGCCGTATGCTAGTTTGTCACCGTCGTAGTATTAAAAAAAATTAAAGGGGTTTGTGAAATCTCCAACTTGCCTCATTGTAGGAACTATAACCTAACCTCTCTCAAGAGAGAAAGCCTGTCCCCAACTGCTACAACCGCTGTGCACAGGCTCAGACCACTAGTCATAGACTACGATTATGCTAAGTTTCTTAGGACCACTTGCACCACACTTTTTTAATTTGACAGCTTAACTCCGGGTTAGCGGCTAACCTTGGGTGGTGCAAGTGAGCCTTAGAATTTAATAGCACAGACTGTGAGCGTTTTAAGTAAACGTCATATTTTTCATAGAAAATTGACGAAATATAGTCTGACAACCCAGCGAGCGCAGTAACAGTAGGATAGAGAGCATCATACTGTCTTTTTCTTACGCTAGTATTACCACCCTGAAAAAAGGGATGGATATAGTTATTTTGCTGGATGAGATAAAGTTATTTGACTGTATATAAACTGCAACTGTGGATACATAATATAATATATGTGGCAGGAAGACTGCCAACGGTATGAATTTCCTTCACGGAGTACATTAAATGAAGCATGATATACAATGGATCGAATGAGTTGATGTGAAACCCGAGTCGGGTATTTATATTGCGAATGCTCATGGCATGATTGAATTTGTATACAAAATCGGGGAAGCTACTGTTCTAAATCATTATTTATTTTAAGTATTATATTTCGGATAGAAACAGATGACAATTTTAAATAGAAAACTCCCGTGAGTATCCGGAAACATTTCGAGCTATTTTCGAATTTATAGACGTGAGTAACCCGGTCTAAGTATATTAATATATGACAATTTATTTCAAATAACTATTTACGATATAACTAACAAAATATATACAGTAAGTTGCAAAGCTAGATCCTATCATAGGCCCTTGAGCCATTGTACCTAGGATGCTAGTATCGCAATGCTGATACGTTGTGAGAGGAAGCCACCAGTTCTTCGGTCACTAGTTACATCAACCAGACGTTTCGCGATCTACAAAAAACTTTAAGTTAAAATGAACTCCATATTTTATTGCGCGATGAATATAAAAATAAGTGTAAATCGTTTAAGTATTTAAATTTTTAGTACTTAAATTATATAAGGAATTAAATATCGTATTAAAGGCATTGAAAGCTTTTGTTTCAGCGTTACAAATATATATATGTTACATGTCTATGCTTAGTTTACGTTGAAAGTGTTAGGGTATGTAGGTTAGATGGTTAGAGGGGTTAGTGGCCCAGCGGGAAGAGCGAGCGACTTTCAATCTGGAGGTCGGGGGTTCAAACCCGGCTCATACCAATGAGTTTTTCGGATGTTACGGTACGAAATATCATTTGATATTTACCAATCGTTTTTCGGTTAAGGAAAACATCGTTAGGAAACCGGACTACTCCTAAAAGGAGAGAATGCTGTAGAGAAGGCCTTATGGCAATAAGTCCGCCTTTTGTACATCAAGTTTTTTTCTTTTGTGCAATAAAGATTAAATAAATAAATAAATAAAAAGCCCTAGTTTATCCTCTGGGTTCGAAGGGCAGATGGCAGTCGCTTTCGTAAAACTAGCGCCTACGCCAAATCCTGGGATTGGAGTTTACCAAAGCCCCCAGGCTCTCTGAGCATGGAATCTGGCATACGCTGGGAAATTGCTAATAAGAAGCTTTGCTTGGGGTAAAAAAAAACAAACGATGAAACCGACATTCAGACTCAATTGAAGCAATTTCGCGGTAACATAATAGCATAATCATTAAGTTAATGTCCAGATTTTATTTATTGTTGCAAGGGGCGTTTTATATTTGCGTTGAAATGTCATGGATGTCAAAATAAACCGTAGATATCTATGGAAGTATTCGTTGAGCTCGTGTCACGATTGTCCACATAGGACACTAAACACTATCATAAATACCTATCAAAGATTTATTTCGCACTGCACCGCATCGCATCTCGATTGCCCACGTAGTAAATCGCATAAGAGTTAAAATAACTCATTATGATTTAAATAAATCAAATGTAAAACAGAAATGAAATAATGAACATTTAAGACCCAATTAAACCCAGCGGTTACATAATAGCACAATCATTCAGTCAATGTCCTCATTTGAGGATCGCCCGCCCGGTAATTAAAGATGAATTTATTATTACACGTAATAAGGGACTTGTCTTTTGTTCGCGTTGAAATGTTATTTATATAGGCATGTTAAAAACAATCCGTTGATATCTATGGAAGTATTCTAAGGACCAGGACCCTCTAGGCAACCAGGGGGTGTATGAAATACCCTGCGACTGCGGTTGGTCGTATGTGGGGGAAACGGGGTGTAACGTGTCTACGAGATTGTCAGAGCATATTCGAAGCGTGAAAAATCAGGACGTAAGGAATTCAGTGGTGGCGGAACATACTTGCGGTACGGACGCAACGCATTTCATTCGATTTGATAAGGTGAAGGTGTTGGCACGGGAAAAATGTTACGTGCCACGCAAGATCCACGAGGCCTTTGGAATCGGACGTCACCCTTACTTTAACCGCGACAGAGGTTGGACTCTG
This sequence comes from Lathronympha strigana, assembly GCA_949128165.1. Classification (NCBI taxonomy): domain Eukaryota; kingdom Metazoa; phylum Arthropoda; class Insecta; order Lepidoptera; family Tortricidae; genus Lathronympha; species Lathronympha strigana. The sequence goes on along the minus strand of OX421907.1, from coordinate 2,462,435 downwards.
CACCGGCTTGGAAACCAGATAGGTGGGTTAAATATAGCCACCAAGTGAATGCCGCAAGGTAGGCGTGGACGAAGCAGGCCTAGGAAGAGATGGCGAGTCGACTTGGACGCCTTCCTTACCAAATGGCCTGATCAAACACAACGTTAGGAGAGATAAGAGAGGCCCAGCGATAGAGTCCGAGCAGTCCGCGATCGGTAAGGACTCCAGCGAACATTAAATTGATCAGGGAACGACTCCGTCGAAATCCGTGCCGCACGCAGAAGAAAATGGCTCTACAAACTAACATTCCATTCATCGGTAAACAGAATTTTTAAATATGATCTTAAAGTAAAGGCCTGTAGTTGGAGAAAAGTTCATTATTTAAATGATCGTCTTCGCAAAATGCGGCGTGATCGATGACGGATGCTGCAAAGGACAAACGATCCAAAAAATATATATCAAGGAAATTCTAACAGACAAAATAACAAAATCTATGCCAAACGCTCGAAGGATATCCCGGCTAATGTGCGAAACGTCCAACGTACCCATCACCCGGCTAGCGTCATGGTATGGTGGGACGTTTCATATGAAGATGTTACTCTCAATGGCTAGGGGGAAAATAAAATGTCAAAAACAAAGTTGATATCTATGGAAATGGTCTACAAGCGCAATGATTGTCCACGCAGGTACACCTCTATAGATAATAAAGGATTTTTCAGTCCTCCGGCCGGTAAGCGCCACTTTACGCAAAACTAAATTGCCGCCTGCCGGCTCCGTCGGGCAGAAAAATAGTATACAAACCTCAGCCGTTAGATGTTCCCATCACAGATCACATGTTAGTCGTCCTCGGCTTCGCCTCGGCCGACAATTACATGGGATCCGAGACATTTCCCACTAAAACGGCCTTGGTATGTAATCTACTATTTCTTCCCCACCGCACAGCTTTGCTAGCGCGCTTCGATCGCTTAGGTACTTAATACACTGCGTAAGAGTTGAAAAACCCCGTCTGATTTTAAGATATCAATAATCATTTAAGACTTAATTATAACCCCTTGGTTACATAATGGCTCAATCGTGGAGTTAATCCCCTCATTTGACGAGATAGCCGCCCGGTAATTAAAGATGAATTTATTATTGCGTGTAATAAGGGAGTTTTGTCTTTTGTTCGACGCCCCTAATTCGTTAAGTATCCTTATTTATTTATTTATTTAATTTATTTAATGATTTATTTTTGTAACACAGTATTACAGTCATACAACTAAGACACCGTGAAACTACACAAACAAACAACAACTACTACAAAGTACAATAACATTGCTGATACTATTTTAGTACACATTATTTAAATATACTGGACACCCTATCATCCATCGCCTCACATAATCTCAAGCATTCCTGACACAGATCCGTCCATCCCCAAGCAAGCAGATCACATTCTGGAGCTGATACCAGAAGCTCGTTCAGTAAACCCAGAGCTCGAAGGATTGGCGAGTTTCTATGAGCTACGGTGCGCGCCGTTGGCACTGCTAGTAGAGGCCGCACGCGTGGCCTGAGAGGTATCCTTTTGACATCAGGCACAAACAATCTAACTAACCTCTCTACCAGCTCAGGACAGTCCGAGCTACCCCGTAGAGTCCGACATGCAAAGACAAGCAAACTGTAGTTGCGCCTCACTTCTAAAGAATTATATCCTAGGGTTCCTAAGATAAATTTAGTGGGATAAAGGAAAGGATAATATCCAAATATTTTCTTATAGTAAGTCCTTAAGAAGGTCTTTTGTACCTTTTCCAAGAGTAAAATGTATGTGGATTCGAAAGGATTCCAGACCAGCGCGGATGCTTCCAGCTTACTTCTCACTAAAGCATTGTACAGAACTTTTACGGCATTCGGATCATGAAAATCTCTGACGTTCTCTCTTCTCTGACGTGAGCAGCGAGCGATTTGATGTGGTCATGGAAGGTAAGTTTTGAGTCGAATATTACACCGAGGTCTTTCACGGAGTTGACTCTGGTGATGGGTTCAGATCCAAGCAGATATTCAGCCTTTTTAGGAGTAGTGGCACGGCTAAAGCTGCAGACTTGACACTTGGCTGTATTAAAACTAAGCTTGTTGTCGAGACTCCATTGATAAACAGATGTGATGTCATCCTGTAGCGACTCACAGTCCGCCTCATTCTCAACGCCATAGATCAGTTTGAGGTCGTCGGCATAGAGGAGACAGCGAGCGTTATAAATAACGGAAGGTAGGTCGTTTACCATGATCCCAAAGAAAAAAGGTCCCAAGATAGAACCCTGGCTGACGCCTGAACGGGTGTGGTATGACTCCGATACGAAATGGCCATGCTGGACGTACTGCTGTCGATCCCGCAGATAGCTTGCAAAGAAGTTAAGCAATTTAGGACTGAAACCAATGACGTCTAGTTTGTGAAGTAAAACGTCATTATCCACCCTATCGAAGGCTTTGCGGAAATCGAAATACAGGACGTCCACTTGAATAGCCATGTCGAGGTGTTCAGAGATGGTGTCAACTAAGGTTAGAAGATTGGTATCTACGGACCGTTTGGCTCTAAAACCTCTTATGAAAAATTAAGGGCTTGTCGGAGTTGGAATCGTCGCTTATAGCACGAAAACGTCTTTAAAATCGCTTTTAAAACGTTCAAAACGTTTTTTTTATTGTTCAAACGAACATGTTAATAGGACGTTTATTTTTTAAGAAGCATGATATCCAAATTCTTCTTTTTAGCGTTTTCCTGGCTTGTTCCACAGGTCAGTTTTGACAACTAATCTCTAGGCGCTGGTTTTATGAAAGCTACTGACCTTCCAACCCAGAGAGTAAACTAGGCCTTATTGGGATTAGTCCGGTTTCCTCATGATTTCCTTCACCGAAAAGCGATTGGTAATTTCGAAATGTTATTTCGTACATAAGTTCCGAAAACCTCATTGGTTATAACTGGAGTTTATAATAGTTTATTATCAAACAACGAGTATGTCATAGTATTAAACTAATCGAAACCCATCCATACCCGGTTGCCCTAAAAAGGTAGCGATACTTTTTTTTTAATAAATTACCATTACAGAACAAAGCCCTGTGATTGTCATCGTCCGTTTTAATTTTAATACGTCTAAGGAACGCAAGTCAAATTAACTTTTCAAGATTTTCCCTATTAAAAAAACCTCATTCGAGTCTCCTTGTTTTTTTTTGCGAAGAGTATTTGAAGCAGTAACCTCATGTTTTAACGGATACTAGGTGAAAATGCTTTTAGTACATATTACGTCCCCAAATCAACGTTTTTTTTACTACTAAATATACCTAGTTCTTGTAAACATATTTTAAGGCTTTACAAAGAAATGTTACCTTTTAGCCTGATAGCCAGAAAGACTGCGGACAACCTGGACATACCTACTATGTTCACTGGTTCGGCGGAAGGAAAAAGTGGAAGAGACCGTTGTCCAACACGATGGTCAGACCAAATTGGCACATCGCTATCCATCCAGTTCCATAATGCCTTGGAAGTCGCAAAGGACCGAAATGTCTGGGGAAACCTGCAATCCGGGATCATGTTAAGAAGAAAGGTAATTCACTAGGTGGCCATTTTATCGAGAAAAGATCCAAAAAATTGTTTTTAAGATAGGTATATATATATATATATATATATATATATTTTTTAATTTCAATCTAGGAGAAAAGGCTACGAGAAAACCGCTGTACAAAGTGTTTGAACAATGGTAACGGAATGGAAAAAAAATTGGGACTCTTTTCTTCTACTAGTAGCATCGAAAGAGCTCGTATTTCTGAGTAGGAAGAACATTAAAATTACTTGTTTTAGAATTAAATAAGTTTTTGTATCTCTTCTTGCGAAAATGCCCAATCATTTTAATTTTGAGTTTATTTTCTGTAAGTAACGTGTCGCGGAGTCACGGGTCGTACATAACTGTAGCTCTCAAAACAGCAAAATTAAGGCAATTGAGAATAAAATTTCCGACGGTAACATAAGGAGTGCTTCGAATCTTCTATTCTCCACTGACACTTTGGCCCCTCGGTCCACGGAAGTATTCTCTGCCCTTAAGGATAAGCACCCGATACCATCATTACCGGTGGATCCTTTCGTTCCACAGGCTACCACCTCACAATCATTACAGGTTACCGAACTGGCCACTTTACAAGCGATCCGCTCTTTTCCTAATGGTTCTGCTGGTGGCCTAGATGGAATCACCCCTCAGCACCTTAAAGATTTGACCAGTCCGCTAATGGGGGATGCTGGGGAATCCCTGCTTACTGAGCTGACCGCTGTAGTCAATTTGATGTTGGCCGGTAGAGTATGCAAGGACATTGCTCCAATTCTGTATGGGGCCAATTTGATAGCGCTGAACAAAAAAGATGGCGGTATCCGACCAATAGCGGTAGGTAGCTCACTGCGGCGGTTGGCTTCGAAATTGTGTTGCAGGGAGTTTCGCACCCGTCTTGTAGACAAGTTCAAACCCAAGCAGCTTGGTTTTGGTGTCAAGGGCGGGTGTGAGGCTGCGGTGCACGCTACACGTACTTTCTTAAATAGTGGTAATTTCGAGGTTTTATTAAAATTGGATGTCAGAAATGCCTTTAACTCTATCGATCGGAGTGCGCTTTTGAATGCTGTCGAGATAGAGCTACCAGAGATAGTTGGGTATTTGGGGCAGTGTTATGGCGAACCGTCAAAGCTAATGTTCGGTGAAAGGGAAATCGCTTCGTGCGTCGGTTGTCAACAGGGGGATCCACTTGGGCCCGTTATTTTTAGCCTTGCTATCCATCCTTTTATTTCCCAGTTAACCTCCGAGCTTAACGTTTGGTATCTGGACGACGGGACCGTGGGGGGAAAAGCGTCATCGGTGTTGAGTGACTTGCAAGCTATCATATGCAAGTTTTCTGAGATTGGACTCGTGCTGAATTTTGATAAGTGCGAGGTTTTTGTCTCGGAGGAGCTTTCGGCGAGTGCCCGGGCAGATATAATGCAAGGTTTTGTTTCAATTGCGCCCAATGTTGCTTTCGTAACTCGCGATACTCTTAATTTACTAGGGGCTCCTATTTATGAGAGTGCCATTCCCCCTGCAATCAATTCCAAGTTAGATAACTTCCATAGCAGTTCAGCCCTTTTGTTCAAAATTAATGCCCACATGGCTATGTACATTTTAAGACTATGTTTGTTTTCTCCTAAGTTTATGTACCTCTTACGATGCTGCCCAGTTTGGAAATACCCTGATTTGACTTCAGCGGTAGACAACGTTTTAAAAGAGACCATGTCCAAAATTTTAAATGTCTCTCTAGATTCTTCGGGGTGGGCCCAAATTACTCTTCCAATCAAGTATGGCGGGCTGGGAATACGCTCCACGGGTGAACTGGCTCTTCCCACTTTTCTCTCATCTGCTTACAGCTCCACACTTCTCATCGGCGGGATCCTTAATGTTGCTAATCCGGCTGATGTGGTGGTGACGGGCTTGGTAGATGCAGAGGCAGCTAGGAGGGTAGATAACCCAGGCGAGAGCTCGCCAGCGGAAAAATCCAGCCAAACCGCATGGGACTTAGTGCGAGTAAAAGCAGCCCATAGGAAGTTTTTGGAGAACATTGACGACCCTAGTGAGCGTGCTCGTTGGTTGGCTATTTCGGAGCCTGAGTCGAGTCACTGGCTGCGCGCTTTGCCGTCGCGCAATCTCGGATCCGTTTTGGACCCCGCTGCATTGCGTGTTGCTGTTGGTCTTAGGTTGGGGTTAAAGGTTTGCGAACCGCATCGTTGCAGCCGTTGCCAGGGGTCTGTGGACGTTTTTGGGCGCCATGGGCTCTTTTGTCAATCGAGTGCCGGGCGTTTGTTTAGACACGCTACTTTGAATGACCTTGTCCGTAGAGCCCTAGGCACCGTCTCTATACCAGCGACCCTGGAGCCGGTGGGTCTATCCGCAGCAGACGGTAAAAGGCCTGATGGTTGTACGCTGGTACCGTGGTTTTTGGGACGGCCCTTAGCGTGGGACGTCACGTGCGTAGATACGCGCGTTACAGTTACAGTGGCGCGCCTGTGGAACACCCTTCCCCTTAATGTCAAGGAATCACCTAGCAAATGTGCCTTTAAAAGGTCTGTCCGTGCTCTTATTGCTAGCAGATTGAAAGTTTAGAGTTTATTTTCGATGAATCTCGTATTTATCTATAGGTATGTATGTATGTATGTATTTATGTATCTATATATATCTAAATGTATTTATGTTTATATAATGTATTTACTGTATATGTAATTAATATTTATAGATTGACTTGTTCTTACTATTTCGGTTTTGACTATTACTAGCACCGCCCACAAATTTTCTGTTTTGCCTTAAGGTTGACTGGTAGAGAATGCCTTCTGGCATTAAGTCCGCCTTTTGTACGTTAAGGTTTCTTTTGTGCAATAAAGGTTAAATAAATAAATAAATAAATACGCTGGCGCCTTCTCATATTCGGCGCACAGCCGGGAAGCCGGGTGCTGCCGCGGACGACGCTCAAACCGTCAAGTGCCGCAAATATGCGTTTTTGCGGGATAATTACGTATTTGCGGCGCTTGCCGTTGAGACTTTTGGACCTTGGTCGTCAGACACCAAACAGCTAGTGAAAGAGATATCGCAGAAGCTCGTCGGTGTGTCTGGCGACCTTCGGGCGGGGGCATATTTCGCGCAGAGGCTTAGTTTGGCTATACAGCGGGGCAATGCGGCAAGTGTCTTAGGCACAATGCCTCGTGTGACGCTGGGGTTTTTTGATGAGTAGGATGGCTGACTTTTGTTTGTATTTTTTTTTTGTGTTAGATAGGTTAGATTTTAGTTAGCGCTTAAGTTTTATTTGATGAGTTTTATTTATGTTTGAGTGTAATAGTTTTAAGGAATTTTTAATTAATAAATGTATCCATTGTTATAATTCAGTAACGTGTTGAGCAAATACAAACAGCATTACATCGCGTTTTGTATTCTGAAATGTCTATGCAGAATATTTGTACACAAATCCGTTGATTGGTTTTATTTCTATTGTTGATTGAATTAATGCATGGCCTTTATATTCAATGCAACTGCAAAACGGTAAAATTGCGTTTTGTTAGTTATTGGTATCGGTGTACGCGAACATAACTGGATTTGACAATCAAATGTAGTGTGAAATGCTTTGCAAACGGGCCGGAATAAAAATAATCGGCCTCGTACGCATAATACAATTTTTATGACATTATGACTTTTGTTTTCCGCTCACGTGCTTGAAAAGTTTCATTGCAATAAGAGGTATGGGCACAGCGGATGCATATCGTTTAGCGTGGTAGGGCATAGCACAGCGAATGTCGTCTCGCTCAAATCTGGAGCAGAGCCCATCTGGAGAAGTACCTCCACCTTACAGAAAACCGCAGTTTGATAACACTAGACCCTGCTCATAGTGTTGTGTTTCTGTTGGTGAGTAAGGTCGCCAGAGCTCCAAGAGGATTCACTGTGTTGACAGCTGGGGACCCACGGAGCAAAGCTTGCATTTTTAGCTGTCAACACAGCGAATCCTCCTTTTTTTAAAGGGTCGGCAACTCGGCAACGCGCATGTATCACTCCTGGAGTTGCAGGCGTCCATAGGCTACGGTGACTACCATCAGGCGGGCCATATGCTTGTTTGTCACCGTCGTAGTATAAAAAAACATGCACATATCACTAGAGGTTTCTTTGGTTACTTTTTAACCCCCCTATGGTGATCTTTTTTGGTACTATTTTATTCCAACCGATAATGTATCACATGATTCATGCAAAGATGCTATGGATCATTGCTGGTAACTAGTGTTACCAAAAGCGAGTAAGTAGTTCTGTTAAGGTAACTTTTCCCTGCGTACTGCCCGCCATGACCTACGCTTGCGAAACGTGGACACTGACGTTGAACACAATGAACAGGCTTAAGGTTGCCCAAAGAGCCATGGAACGCAGCATGCTCGGTATATCTCTCCGTGACAGGGTCCGAAACGAGGAGATCCGGCGAAGGACCAAAGTAGTAGACATCGGTCATAGTTGCTACTCTGAAATGGGCCTGGGCTGGACACGTCTGTCGCCGAGACGACGGGAGATGGAGCAGACGCGTTCTAGTATGGCGACCTCGTTCCAAAAGACCGGATCATAGACCTCCAACCAGATGGGAGGAGGATATAGAGAAGCTTCCTGGCCCTTGATGAGAGAAACAATAGATCGGGCAATGTGGAAGAGAATTGGAGAGGCGTATGCCCAACAGTGGGCGAATAGACGCTGAAGAAGAAGAAGAAGATAAAGAACTTTCCGCTGGCCTGGTCGTACAATTCCGACAAATACATACTGTTTGAACAATGTCTTCAATTAGCTTTGTTCTTTTTCCTAGCGTTTTCTACGGCTCAGGGAGCCCGGGGTCCTCTTTGGCTCTGGTTCTTATCACGGTCCGCTCAATTTTGAACCTTCTTTCCCTGTAATAAGTACCGAAGTGTATTATAGATATTTATGGACGTGACTGTCCACTAAGTTTCTCTAAATTTAAGTAAATATATAAGTAATTTATTTTACTGTTATTCTTAATTCAGTGTTTTCTAACGTCAATTTTCGAGTACATAATAGTATGGAGGATATTTTAATTGCATATTTTGACAAACATGATAGTTTTTGGACTAACATTTTTTCGCCTTTCGTACATCCTTTTGACCCGAACAAGAAGATGTCAAAAAGACAAATCCGAAAAATGTTAGGTTTGTTGTTTTTGGAATCATCCAAAACACGAACCTAGTTGAAGCATTCGCCGATTACCCCCGTTTAGTCAATATCCACAATACAATTTATGCCCGCGGCTCCGGCCGGTCGGTAACGACACAATAAATTGACTCGGCTTATCTCTAAAAGCTTGGACCAGCGAAGGGGTTTGTCAACTGATACCCGTCGTTATGAGAACGTGATATGGGTGAGGAATGTAGAGAAATACGTTTTTATTACGCTTGACCATTATGGTGGTAAACACTGCTTTGAGAGAGAAAAACTTAAAAGTTAGGTTATTACGATCAATATGGGGCGGTTAGTTTACATTGTTAGGAAGTTCCGTTGACAGCGATCTTATATTGATTTTAAAAGTATCATCATCATCATCATCATTTCAGCCGAAAGACGTCCACTGCTGGACATAGGCCTCCCCCAAAGACTTCCACAATGACCGGTCTTGCGCCACCCGCATCCAGCGGACTCCTGCGACCTTCACCAGGTCATCAGTCCACCTTGCGGGGGGCCTACCCACGCTGCGCCTTCCGGTACGCGGTCGCCACTCGAGAACCTTTCCGCCCCATCGGCCATCGGTTCTACGTGCAATGTGCCCCGCCCACTGCCACTTAAGTTTAGCGATTCGGAGAGCTATATCGGTTATATTAAAATTCTCATAGCGGGTTACTCACGTCAATAAATTCGAAAATAGCTCGACATGTTTCGGAACAGTCCGTATCCCTTATTCATGAGTCAGCCGCGTGTAGCCGCGGCGACTGCTCTACGCACACTGCGAGCCCCAGCGCGGTCAGCTCTCGACTGAGGCAACGACGCGGAGTAACCCGCTATGAGAATTTTAATATGTCTGATACTCACGGGAGTTTTCTATATCGGTTACTTTGGTTCTGCTGCGGATGGTCTCATTTCTGATACGATCTCGCAGAGAGACTCCTAGCATAGCTCTCTCCATTGCCCTTTGGGTGACTTTGAGCCTTCTTATGAGGCCCATTGTAAGCGACCACGTTTCAGTACCGTATGTCATCACTGGCAACACACACTGATCGAAGACTTTCGTCTTCAGGCACTGCGGAATATTGGACGAAAAGATGTGTCGCAGCTTAAAAGTATTAAGACGCAATAATATGGCATATCGATCGCAATTAATGTATGGGGGCCTTATGGCATGGCTTAGGGCGCCTGGGGTTCAATTTAGCAATTCATCCCAAGATTTGACGTAGGCGCTAGTTTTACTAAATCGACTGTCTGACCTGAGGGGTAAAATCAATATACATAGAAAATAAACATATGAAGGTGAACACATAAGTGAGTTTTTCATTGAAACTTCATAGAAGCAAGTCGTCTGACGTCTCAAAAAGAATAGCTAACTTGACTCGTTAGGAAAGTCGCCAATTAGACACAAGACAATGAAAACTATAACACGGTACGTTTGAAAATAAGTAACTATATACCTTTTCTATTCAATTTTTCAATAAATAGATAAATATTGTGTGACAATCTTACATAAATCGACCTAGTCCCACGGTAAGCTCAATAATGCTTGTGATGTGGGTACTAGGCGACGATGTATAGTTATAATAGATGCATATGAATGCTTAAATACATAGAAAACATCCATAACTCACGAACAAATATTCCTAATAAACACAAAAATAAATGCCCTCACCAGGATTCGAACCCGGGACCTCCTGCTTCGTAGGCACTACCACTCACTATCAACTAGGCCAGGAGGCCGTTACCTATTTAATGAGTAGGTAATAACTTAATAAGTAACAACTAATGAGGTTTCCCACAAAAACATAAATTGATTCCACCTTATTTTAATATAATCTTATTTATATTAAACCAACGTACAACTTGAGTGAGTCGTTTCTCCACAAAAGGTTTACTATAGTCTCTTCTTAGTCAGTTTTAGAACATCCTAAAGTTCTATCTACTGAAGTGGACTTGAGCCGTTTTGGAATATTGGGGTAGTTCTCCGGAGGCAGGTGCTAAAACAGAGCGAGATAGCGGATGTTGCGTAGTTAAACTATGGTTCAGAAAGCGTTGTTCTAAAAGAGGGTTTGTTTCATAAGGGACTGCGGTTCCTATCATAAAGTGTTTTCGGGTAATTGACAACATTTCATATTTTTAAGCGCTACTTTATATGGATTGAAAGCACTAAATTAATGGTGCCCGTATTTTTTATTTGCGTAAGTTTTATTTTAGTCAATTTTATTTTATGAGAATTGTGACATCACGAAAGTGCGTTTTAGTACTGGATTGGTTTCGAGACTCTAATTATCATTGCGTGGTGGCCTGCTTTGATAACTAATGCCTACTAAGGATCTATTCATTTAATCCTGACAGCCTAAATTCATTGATTTATCATACGACTAATCTACAGGATGTAACAAAAGTCCCGAACGATACTTCAACAGCAGATAAAGGTCAATTGACCCTGAGTGAGTAAAAAATTTCAAAATTAGGAAAAAAATATTTTTCACTTCATATGGAACAGCTGATTAGCTGTTGAATTATCGTTCGGTACCTTTGTTACATAACAAACATTATCTGAAAAATTAAGTATATCACCGAAAATAATGTTACGTTGCTATTCCGCCAAACGTGCTAGTCAATTAGTGCCATCCCTTGAAAAGTGTTTACTTTAGAACCGATTAATCGCGTTAATCAACACCATGACCCTATGTGTCGAGCCCTTTACAGCACTCGTTTTCACAGGGTTAAAGTGGTGTTAATAAACGCGATTAATCCAATCTTAAGTGTTTTTATTTCAATGAATAACAATCGCGGTAACAGCAGACAATATTAGTGCCAACCCTTTATACCTACGTGCGTATTTTTTGCATGCAATTAATGTTCCCACGCTCCCGCAAAGTAACGCCTGTTTCAATACATTAATTAAGTATAATATAAACAGGGCCCGTAATTTTCATTCCGGTTTCGTCATAATGACGTATATCAACACACAGGAAGCTTTAATGCGAAATGAGTTAATGACAGATAAAGTCTATCAACGTTCGATTCTAACGTCGACACTATTTAATAACAGCATTATTCTTTCGAATGCAAAACCTTAAACATGATGTATGAAGCTTGACGTCATTTGTCTGTCATCGGCATGAAAATTACGGGCCCTGATTATAAACTTTATTAAGGCTAGTGTTTGGTAATACGCGACCGGCAGTGGCGACGACGTGCCGCTCACCTCGCTTCCGTCTCCTGCTATTCCTACACTTTAGATACCTAAACTCCGGTATTTGTACGTTACCGGTATTCGAGCTTTTAGCTGCGAGCTGCCCAAGATTACTAGCTCGCTTATTTATTTTGTAGCGGATGTTCACTTCGTGAAAGGTATCGTCTTTTGGAAGAAGATTGGTATTTAGTTGCGAGGTTTTATGAACGAGGAATATTTGAATAATTTTATAATAATCATATAAAGTAATAAATACTATTCATATATCTAAAGGACGGAGAAAATTACGTAATTTACGTATAAATCGTTTTAAAACGTAATTATAAAGTCCATGTAGTGGCCGTATTACAACCTGCTACAGTAATATTTAGGGAAAGAAAAGACAAATTAAGTGACGATGCCAACCGTAACCAAAACTTCTGAAGTCCTTGTATAAAAATTGTACGACATTAACTGCTCGACCGCGTTAGCGTATCGAGAGTTCAAATTATGTTTGCCGTTTATTTAAATCATCCGGCAACTTTCATATTTTGACCCCTCGATACGCTAACGCGGTCGAGAAGTTAATGTCGTACAATTTTTATACTAGGCCTTCTGCTTTCTTAAATGGTCGCTACCGGCTCCAATAGACCCATACGCACTTTAGACGTCCGTTGTATTTTAACCGAATAGACGTATCGATGCGACAGGAAGGTACTATAAACTGCATTATAGAACAATACCTAACGAATAAGTTAAGATTTCAAAATGTAGGCCACTGGGTCCAGCAGACCCGGTAGCAACTGTTCTAGTATTAAGAACAAGCAAGATACTACAGTTACTTCGAACTCATGGTATGCACACTGGACTGTATTGCAAATTTCCAAGCCAATTTACAAGAACCATCGCTCTTTTCTGGCTGCAATCGCAACAGCAATGAAGCAACGCAGTCGCTATCGGAATATTACCTTAATGGTCTAGCTTTATATTTGAAGAGGACGATTCCCAGACGCAAATATAAACAAATTTGTCCACATTGCAATAAAGAATAATCGGGATGTGTAGAGGCGTCAACCGAAAAATTCAAATATACCTGCATAGGTGGATTTGTATACGTCGTCAGAGTATAGCAAAATTGTGGATTTTTTAAAGGTAAGTGACCTCCACAGTTTGTGGGCGTCTACAACTTCAGTGGAGTTACAAACACGCTTTACTGTTACACAAGAATTCGCTGGTGAGTTTAAGTGGCAAATATTGTCTCTTTCCGCTGACACTTCTTTATTGGTATCACTATGGACGAATTCTATGACGTATGTAAAAATAATTATTAAGAATGTTTACGGATTGTTTACTTTTGACATACCTACAAATAACTAGTAAATAGAATTTATGACATTAATATTATTCTTAGATTTTAAAAAGTGTTGACATGTAATATTTCTGTATTATCAATAAATGAGTATGAGTATGAGTATGAGTATTGGGAACTCTAAAAACCTTACATACCACCACGAACACAAAACGTTATAAAAATATCAATATAATTGTAGCGCGTACGCCTTTCAAAGTTCCGGAACATCATTGTTCCATGATGTGAAATATAATAGAAATTATATTTATTGAGACGCTAGCGGGAGATCGTATGTCTGAAATAATATCAAGGTAAATATAGTCGGTATTATAGGTCCCCCATGAGGACAAAAATGGCGCCGGGTTAATAAGCTTGCCACAGAAGACATGATAGTCACGACCATCTGCTAAGAGTGTAACGACAAAGAAGAGAACGGACTGTAAAAATCAAATGACGCATCTAAAGATGAATTTCATCGATAGCCAAAACTTAATAAATAGCCGAGCGACTGCTCGAAAACAAGTTTATGTACAGACTTTGACTTTGAAATTTTAACTTTTGGCTAGTTCGCCAGACAAAGTTTGTCAATGATTTTCACAAGTAATAATATTTTTACTTGTCAGTAAGCATATTACTCGTACTGTGGCTAAAATCTTGGAAGCTAAATTAGACTTCTTGACGTTCAATTGGCCTCAAATATTGTTATCCTACTCCAAAACGCATTCGGCAGACATGCCCTGCCTAGCCCCCTTCAATTTAGCGAATTTCCCCCAAACATAATAATAAGAAAATTGAAAACTCCTGTGACTATTAAACATATTAATATTCTAATATCGGGTTACTCGCATCATTACAGTCGAGAATAGCTCAACAGATGACACACATAATTGGAGGAGCATAAAATAAATACTACATCGCGAATAATCGAAGAGATGAAACAAAGGAAGGCGAGAAAATAAAAGCATTAACGCTTAAATGCGATGCATTTATAACACAGAAACGAGACAAGTGACAATCAAGTTTTCTTGGAATATAGACTTTGTCATATCGTCATAAGTTCTTAATTTGAAATGAATTTGGTTGTCAGGATGTTTTAGGATCAATACTGTTAAATCATGCATTTAAGGGTTAAGTAATCTTAGTTATGGAATTACTTATCCTCCTTGCATATCATATCATTGCTGAGCGTCGTGATTAGATTAGGGAACACCAGCTTCTCTTTGATGGTTTGTCACCATATTTCTCTGTCTGGTTGAGAGCGTTAATGGCCCAGTGGTTATGCGTGCGACTTTTAATCCGAAGGTCACGGGTTCTATCGGGATCGATATAAGGTAATGGGTTTTTCAAAATTTGATATTTACCAATCACTTTTCGTTGAAGTAAAACACCGTGAGGAAACCTATACCAATGAGGACTAACCTTCTAACCCTTTGGGTTGGAAGGTCAGATGGCAGTTGTTTTTGTGAAACGAGCGCCTACGCCAAATCTTGGGATTGGTTGCCAAAACGGACCCCAGGTTTTCTGAGGCTTGGAAAAGCCGGGAAGATTTTACTGTCTGTTGCCGAAAGCAGAGCAGCGTGGACAGACGTGTATAGTAAGTATTGACCGAATCTAGTCCGTCCAGCTCTCCAGCCTCTCCAGGTTTTAAATATTTCAGTTAAATCTACAATATTTCAATCACCCGGTGAAGCTTAATAAAAGATTGTCAAACCTAAACAAAAACCTTCCTTCTCAAACTGTTCCAACTGTCGGATTAAAGTTTCAACGTCGAAAATCACAATGAAAATGCCAGCGAGCGTTGCTTAATTTAATTTAATTTAATTAATTACACCGGCTACACTCCCATTATCTTATTTTCAAATCGAATTGTTTTAGAATATGATAATTGCTACAAGCAACAGAAGCAGATTATTTATTGACAGACATTCCACTTTTGTTTTTGTGACTGTTCTTTTTGTGTGATGAGTTTTGATCGTGGCAAGATGGAATAATAAATAAAATAAATAAATATTACAGGACATTATTACACAAAATGACTAAGTTCTGCATTAAGCTCAAGAAGGCTTGTGTTACTCAGACAACGATATAGGTTTAAAATATACAAATACATAGAAGACATCCATGACTCAGGAACAAATATCTGTGTTCATCACACAAATAAATGCCCTTACCGGGATTCGAACCGAGGACCATCGGCATAGCAGGCAGGGTCACTACTAACTACGCCAACCGGTCGTCGGAAGAAAGAATCTTGCGATAAACTGCTACACAACATATAATCGTTTCGTAAAAAATATTGTCTTAAGCATATCCTTTAGGGTTCGATAGTCAACTAGGGACCTTTATAGTTTTGCTGTGTCTGTCTGTTCGCCAAACTGCGGATAATCTCAGTGACCGTTAGTACTAGAAAACTGTAATTTTGCACTTATATAAATATCAATCACCCTGATAATGTGGTAAATTTTTTCTCAATACATTTATTTTCAAAATATAATTGTAAGTGTAACTTACCTAAAGGTAGTTGGGTTAGTTACCTCTACCTACCTTAAATCTAAAATAGGTCCTCGAGCATTATACCTAGGATGCTGGCAGCATTTCCTCGTTGTATTGCAATGCTGATACGTTGTGAGAGGAAGCCACCAGCTCTTCGGTCACCAGTAACATCAACCAGACGTTTCGCGATTTAAAAAAAAAAGGGGTAAAATTAAAATTGGATAAAATATTTTTTACTAATATGTATACACGTAAAGTGGGGAGTGATTTCTTCCGGTGGACTATTTAAAAGCTTTATAAGCTTGATTTTCTTATTTAACATTAAAGGCTAAAATATTACTACATGTCCACAAGGTGTTAACTATTGACCACAGGAATGGATATTACGTGTTCAGCTGAGCTGTAGAGCCAATCTTTCCTCTGGCCAATAGTTAATAGCTTGTTCACATGTACTCATGATTTTTATCATACAATTCAATAGAAAAGAAGTACTTTTTAATGTGGATAAGGGTTCAATAAGAAAATCAACCATCATAGCCGTTAACTTTTGAAAAGTCCACCGGAGAGGTTCCGTACATCGTTTTGTATTTGTCCCTTGTGTAAGTTTATAGTAATGTGTACAAGACGCGAAAGTTACAAAAAAAATGAATACTACGACGGTGACAAACGAGCATACGGCCCGCTTGATAGTAAGCGGTCACCGTAGCCTATGGACGCCTGCAACTCCAGGAGTGATACATGCGCGTTGCCGACCCTTTAAAAAAAAGGAGGATTGGCTGTGTTGACAGCTAAAGGGGCAAGCTTTGCTCCGTGGGTCTGTCAACATAGTGGATCCTCGTGGTGCTCTGGCGACCTTACTCACCAACAGAAACGCAACACTATGAGCAGGGTCTAGTGTTATTAAACTGCGGTTTTCTGTAAGGGTACTTCCCCAGATGGGCTCTGCTCCAGATTTGAGCGAGACGACATTCGTTGTGCTGTGCTCTACCACACTAAACGATATGCATCCGCTGTGCCCATACCTCTCTTAAATCGATTAATTATCTTCACCGACATACTCTGTGGCGAGCGCTCGAGACAGGCCGCAATTATAAATTGCGTGTCGTTGATCCCCGGCTAATTAAGGCGACACGTAGCAATCAGTTTGTTTGTCGTTAGGATAAATACCTTTGGCCACTTTGGAAGGATGGGTACTGTTATGTTGGTAATATTGCATTGGTTGACAATTTATTTAATTACCTAAATTCAAAATATATAGGTAGAGTCCGTCTATGCTAAGTTTCCTAGATTTTGAAAGCACAGACGGCAAAAGGGTTAGGTAAGCGTTAATTTCATAGAAGTTTAACGTTTAAAGTTAATTTGTTTGAAAGAGATAACACTAGCACGGGCCGGGCGGGACGGGAAAATCTGACAATTTCTATAGAAAGAATCACGTGATAGCTCGGAGCCCTCGGATGTCACGTGACGCTTTCTATAGAAATTGACAGATTTTCCCGTCCCGCCCCGTCCCGTCCCGTCCCGTCCCGTCCCGTCCCGTTCTATTGTGAGCCATCCTTAAGGCGATTCACATAGAATAGCGCGATCCCTTACACTCCGGAGTAAAAAATACAAAATATTATAGAGAATATAGAATACAAGTATGTAACTTGCCATAACCTCCATTTGCGTGTCCCATAAAACTCCATTAAAACAGCGCATATAGTTGCTCTCATCGGTTCGCTAATGAAATCAATTAATACGACGCAAACAACTGGTCTGTTTGTGCAAGGAACTACTCTTCCAGATGTTTCAAGAGCTTCAGTTCTTGTTGCTCGCTAACCTGTAAAATCTGAAGGCGATAAATACGAAAAATGAGGACCTGACTGATGTCGGTTACAGTGACTATTTTTCCGGAGTGGTCAAATCATAATCTTGGTCGGGTACTGGAGTGTTGCTGGAGCTCCCTGAGGTGTGGAATAAGCCGGGAAAACGCTAGGAATAAGAAGAGGAAGAAAGCTCATAGTGTGGTTTCGGTTTAGGTAGAGCTCCAAGAGGATTCACTGTGTTGACAGCTGGGGACCCACGGAGCAAAGCCGTCGACACAGCGATTCCTCCTTTTTTTAAATGATAAATACAGTATACAGTATGTTTCTTTTTGTTGTAGATTAATGGAAATATTTTCTGATCAAAAAAATATTTACAGCAGAGCAATAATAAGATGTAGTTCCGTCTGGGATTTAGAGGTTCGTCTTATAGCTGAGGTCACCTGTATACGTCTCATTGGTATACTCTCATATGTACAGGGCCAACGCAGTTTAAATAAAATAAAATAAATAAATAAATCCTTGTCCAGACTACTTGGTTTGTATAGGTTTGTGTTCCTGGCAATAGATGAAAGGAGATTTCAATTGCGACTAAACTGCAGTGAGCAATGCCGCTTGCGGTTGACACCGCGTCGCCGATTGCGGCATGCAGTTGCGGTCGATACGGTTTGTCATCCTACCGCCTTTCCTCAATTGCTTTAACTGCACTATGCATTGTGAAATATCGTAAACACTATTAATCATTTATTTTTCATCAAAATACCTTGTAAATGGTGGTGCCGTATAAGCAAGTATACTTAGAAATAATGAGCTGTATTAAACCTAATAATTATTGTTTATTTATCTGCCTACTAAGTTTATTTATTTCCTCGCAAATGTGATGAAAAATATTGTATGTATCACGGCTGGTACAAGAATTACGAGCTCGTGTTAATAAAATTAAGCCCGCATCTACGGCTCGGCTTTCTTATAGCTAACCAGTTATAAGAAATAGCAGCATAATTTCTTATAGCTGGCTATAAGAAATTATGGTTTTATGACCGTAAAAACTGGAACACATTTTTAATCTTCTGTTCAGCGTTTTCAGTCTATTCATGTCGATGGGTAGACTAGTGTGTACCAAGTACTCTCGTAGTAACTATCGTTGCACTCTGTCAGCTGTAGGAATAGCAGGTGAAATGACCCTGCGATCGCGAGGAAGATCAAAATAATACTTTGAAAACTTTCAATGAGTTTGAAAAATAAAATCAAAACATTCGCATAGTAATAATAATTGTCCTCAACTTTTACACTATTAATTTAATTGCAATATTATGACAAGGGCTAATGCAAAGTACTTAGGAGTCGTTATAAATGACAAAATCACCATCAGAGAGCATCTGACCGCTTTTTCGGGAAACCCGGAAATGAATAATATTCAGAGTGACCTCAGCCAAGGGAAAACCCTGAAATGCCACATCTTACTAATGCTCCATTGTAAATATTTTTTTCCAATAATCGACAACAAAAAAAACATACCATATATTTATTATTGGCAGTGTTTTTGGCGCTAGCAAGACAGCGACACACAGTGACAGTGTATTAGTGACACTGTCAATTTACTTCAATGATGACATTTGAGAGAGGTATGGGCACAGCGGATGCATATCGTTTAGTGTGGTAGGGCACAGCACAACGAATGTCGTTTCGCTCAAATCTGGAGCAGAGCCCATCTGGGGAAGTACCTCCACCTTACAGAAAACCGCAGTTAAATAACACTAGACCCTACTCATAGTGTTGTGTTTCTGTCGGTGAGTAAGGTTGCCAGAGCTCCAAGAGGATTCACTGTGTTGACAGCTGGGGAGTGGGGTGTACCCACGGAGCTAAGCTTGCCCCTTTAGCTGTCAACACAGCGAATCCTCCTTTTTTAAAGGGTCGACAACGCGCGTGTAACTCCCCTGGAGTTGCAGGCGTCCATAGGCTACGGTGACCGCTTACCATCAGGCGGCCCGTATGCTTGTTTGTCCCCGTCGTAGTATAAAAAAAAAAAAAAAATTGTCAACAGTTGTGTTAAGTGACATAAATAAAAACTATAAACGAAGCAAACGGAGAAAGCTTCATACTTTTGTATGAGGATTTATTACGTCATGAGTTTTAGTTGCATACAGGGTGCTCCAAAGTAACAAATAGTATACAATTGTAAAGCACGATTCAAATCATTTATTAAATGTAAGTAATAAATGTTTTGACTCATGTGTTTTTTTAAGTAGTCGCACTATTATATACAATTTATATAAATTTTATAATTTATAACAAATAGTAATTTGATTATTTATTTATTCGTAACCACTGCACCAATTGTTATGGTACTTTGTGTACTGGTTCTCAAAAACGTAAAGCATAAAGCGTCTCGGCATTTTCCATTGGCTAGAGAGAAAAACCTGTATATACAATGATATATATATATATATATATGCTAAGAGAGTCTTCAAGCCTTTCCATATTAAAACCTGTTTCCACGCCACCTATTAATAAAAGATTTTTTTCTGTTCAAGCTAGAACGGATCAAAGTGGCACTTTTCTGTTCAAGGATTACACATGCATACATTTGTTGGTCTGATACTGTTTTCGGTTTTGTTTATTTCCTCTTAGTTGGAATGAAAAGCAGTATGTGTCACACGGTATCAAAATTATTTTCATCTTGGGCGTTAACGCTTTACGTGTAAACCCTCATTACGCTCAGGGGGTCTTCTTAAGAATCCCTCAGTACGTTCAGGATTCTAGTGTAGAATCCATCGCTTCATTCTGAATTCAATGTAGGTATGCTCTCACTGGAAATATCATTTTGATCCCTAGTAATGATATGATATTTTTTTTTATGCTATAGGGGGCAAACGAGCAAACGAATCGCCTGATGGTAAGCGATTAACGTCGTCCATGGACACCCGCAACACCAGTGGTGTCGCAAGTGCGTTTCCGGCCTTTAAGGTGGGAGTACGCTCTTTTCTTGAAGGTTTGAAGGTCGTATCGGTCCGGAAACACCGCTGGCGACAGTTCTTTCCACAGTTTAGCTGTGCGAGGCAGGAAGTTTCGGGAAAAGCGCACAGTTGAGGACTGCCAACCATCTAAATGGTGAGAGTGGAAATATTGTCGCGTAGGGCGATGGCGGAAAGAAGCGGCAGGGATTAATCCGAACAACTCCTCGGAACACTCCCCATAATACATGCGATAGAAAATGCAGAGTGAGGCCACATCTCTACGCAGCGCCAAGGGATCAAGCCAATCAGAAATACGTTGGCACTTGACAATTTGAGCTGCTCTCCGTTGGATGCGGTCTAGAGGAAGAAGCTGGTACTTAGGTGCCCCTGCCCAAAGATGAGAGCAGTATTCCATATGCGGGCGAACCTGCGCCTTATAAAGCTGTAGGCGGTGGGCCGGCGTGAAATACTGCCTCGATCTATTGAGCACACCGAGCTTCTTCGAGGCCAATTTGGCCTTACCCTCTAGGTGGCCGCGGAACTGGACTTCACTTGAGATGTCAACGCCAAGGATTCCAATACTGGCTGTGGCAGATAGGGGAGTGCTCTCAAAACGAGGTGACGCGACAAACGGAAGTTTCTTCGCGGTGAACGCGCAAACCTGTGTCTTTGTAGGGTTAAAAAGGACCAAATTAAGTCGACCTTAATCTGAGACTTCTTTTAGGGAGGTCTCAATTTCGGACACAAGTTTGTTCCGGCTCTCAATGACGTTTTCCCGGGAAATATTGGCGCGGCCGGTGTAGGAGGCATCACCCATACTATCATCAGCATAACAATGAATGCCGCTAGTTTGCAACATGTCATTGATATGCAGGAGGAATAGCGTGGGTGATAGCACACAGCCTTGAGGGACACCAGCATTCACAGACATTGAGTCTGAGCATTCACCGTCAACTACGACCTTAATGCTTCTGTCTGCTAGAAAACTGCTGACCCATTCGCATAATTTCCCGGGGAGCCCATAGGATGGAAGTTTCGAAAGAAGTGCTTTGTGCCAAACGCGATCGAAGGCCTTCGCTACATCCAAACTAACTGCCAGTGCCTCACCTTTAGTCTCTATCGCCTGTGCCCAGCAATGTATCAGGTAAACTAAAAGATCACCAGGCGAACGACCCCTACGGAAACCGTATTGTTGGTCACTCAGCAGCTGGTGATCCTCTAGGTACCAGAGGAGCTGACGATTGATGATGGACTCCATAATCTTAGAGAATATGATAATAAATTATTTGTTTTCTCGCTTGGGGAGGAACCACATTAACCGCCCTGTTAAAATTGGAACGAGCGTAAAAAGCTGTCCTAAAAATAGCTTTTCCAAGGCCAATTACGTACCCCACTCATAATTAATATAATGGTAACACAGGTGCTAAGTGTTCAGTAGCTATTTTTGATGAGGGTAGCTTTACATGTTCAAAAATCAGTTATAATTCAGTCGAATACACTACCTAGCTTAATAACCGAATATTTAAAATACCAATCACTTCTGACAAAACTTCCTTCTCACGCCGACTCCAAATCATTTATTAATTATAATAAATGCGATGCGATTATTACAATCGCGGTAACAGAAGACAATATTATAATAAATGTTTTGATTCATACTTTTAAAGAGTCACGCTACTATATATAAATTAGAAATTGAAAGAGGCGTCTGCCGCGAAAACAGGAGGTCGCTGGTTCGATCCCAGCCCTGGGAACTGGGGGCCTTTGGTCAGTAGTCAGTTCTGGTCCTTGGTCAGATTCTGTAGTATATATGACATGTCTTTCAATGTATAACTCTTGAAGTATCGTTTAGGACCTTTGTTACCCCCTGTATAACTAGGTCCTTAGCTTGTCTTCTACCCTACTGCTATAGATGTATGTCCAAACTTTTCGACCCTCACTGTTAAACAATTCAAGTTTGACCTTTAGCCAGAAGTTTGCAAGATAACAATGACCTTGATCAATGGCAACTACACATTTACATCTATACAGTTTCTAACAAATACTTTGTGTAACGGAAATTGAAACTTGTGTAGGCGGGAAAGGGCTCAAATTCGTATTTGCTTTTGATTAACCCGTATGACGTAGCAAGATTTATAGGAAGAGGAAGCTGTAAGGCTACATAAATATTAAACTGTATAGAAATAATTCTTTTGTTTTGCGTTTTCAATCAACCAACTTAAAAAAAGGAGAAGGATTTTAATTCCATAGTAATTGCTTTGTATGAGCATTACTCGATCATTATATTTTTAGGGTTCCGTAACTCAAAACGAAAAAAACGGAACCCTTATAGGATTACTTTGTTGTCCGTCCGTCTGTCTGTCTGTCAAGGCCTTTTATCTCGGGAACGCGTAGAAGTAGCAAGTTTAAATGAATACTACGTACACAGGTCTGCGATCCCTTAAAGTTGTGAAAAACCAAACCTCTACGTCAACGGGCTACGGCCGTTTATGTCGTATTTCCCATACATTTGCAATGGGAATCTTAATGTATAGGGTACTTCCCGTTGACCTAGAATCACGAAATCAAAAAGCAAGAGCTAATAGCATAAGTACAGGAGAAACCATATAAGTGCCGCGCACTTATTTATTAAGTTATTTTATTCCCTGGTCCCTATAAGACAGGTTTACCTAGTTTAGGGCACAAGACACTAATCCTAGGCTTAACTTTCTATAAAAATTAAGATAACAAATACGAGTACATGTACAAACATACAACAAGCTGTAATTTAGATTCCCAAATAAATCATTTTTCATTTTTTTTTTTCATTTTCATTCATTTCACTGAGAGTTCCGTGCCACCAGTATTTTTAAGTAGGTACCTAAGGTCATAAATGGGGGGGGAGATCCTTTGTGCGAAACCCTCGGTGATCGAGTCCAACTCGCATTTGTATAATGAGTAAAAATAATATAGTAAAGTTGTCACAAATAAAAAAATCATGTAGTCACACTTTTTTTTTCCGTGTACTTGCTAAGAAAAAAGACCTACTCCTTTCTTTTCTTCTCTTAGCAAGTTGATAGGAAATAAATTTTATTTGTTAGCTGTTTTTATTTTTAATCCGCTTAATAAAGTGCATCTTACAAACAAAACCTGGTCTGTTTCACAAATAAGCTGCAAAACTTTTTTCACATCATTAACCAGAACTCAGGTAGTTTTTCCAACTTCGGCCGGGATCTTCGAAGCAAACCGACAATAGCCGAAGTTTTCCGAGGGGAAATACAAGGGCCTTTGTATAACAAATTAGAGTTTTGCACCCTTACTACGGGTTGGACGCGCTTGCTAGCGACTACGTATTTTTTTGCCCCACTCACTCTGGAAGCATTATGATAATAATAGATTATGTGAACTGGTCACTGTCGGCATGAAGGTCTAAAGGTCACTGTCGGCATGAAGACGCATTAAAAAAAAACTCATGTAAGTATATATGCGTTCAAAAGTGAATTTATTCATAAACTGCCCATACCATTTTAAACGCGATGTACAACAGAAACAAAAGAAGAAAAATAACACATTATATGATTTGTACAAAGGCCATATACTTTTGGGCAATTCGGAATGGAGGATGCTTGGCTTGACAAACCCACTATGGAGATCTGACAGATTGCCTGACCGTATATAGCCGGCTATTAAATCAGTATCGACTTCAGCCATGATACCATGGTAGGGGCTTCAGAGGTGTTTGAGTGATGTAAGCTCACCCTTAAACTACTGTTAACATCTTCCTATAGCACCTTTTTAGGGTACCGCCGTAAGGCCGTTACTATTAAACTAACACTGGTAGTTTGATCTTTGGAGGGGCCGACTGAATTGCTGTACTAAGGTAAAACATGTTCCCTTTAACAATTTATAGGATTAGTCCTTCAAGTAGATTATTTTAACAAAAATACTATACATTGAAAGAGATGTCATATACTAAAGCAAAAGTAACCAAGGTCCTCACTGAGCAGGGCTGCCGCAAGCAGGAGGTCGCTGGTTCGATTCCAGCCCTGCTTACCGGGGGCCGTGGTCTCTTTTTCTTTAGTAGATGACATTTCTCATCTTAAACCGTAACCAAAAGTAGGTTTTAGTACTAGAAACCGATATTGCAAGGTAATTTTACGGTAGTCTTAACCACTAAAGCGTAATGATTTTTTGACAATTTATAGAGCAGCAATGTATTGCATACCTACACTTATTTGACAGGAGTTAAAAGTTTTATCTTGTGACATTTGTGACGTCACGCCAGTAAGACAAAGTAGCGATACATTGCGTGCTGAATTATTTTATAAGGAACAAAAACATTACAAAGTAAGCTTTAATACCAATATCGGTATATACCACTAACGCCTACGTCTTGTTAAAATTTGAGGTAATATTAAAAATACACACTGTGTAAGTAAGTAATCTAAAAATATTAATAATGTAGTCGTAGTTTTTTTTTACTTTGGCTATACTACTAAACCAAATCTCAAGTTTTAGATACTTATTGGACTTAGAATTTAACCCTATTTAATATCTAGTGACCTTAAGTACCTAAATGAGTGTTACGTCAGACGTACCATTTTTGAACCAGAAGAAAAAATTGAAAAATCACCTAAAATTTGGCAGTTAATTGCCTCTCAAAAGTTAAGCAAACAATTTATATTCAAATTCACTTTAAAAATATTTCACAGCATGCTGTTACAAGCCTTCTCCTACTTACTTAACTTAACGCAAACTCTCACAAGCATCAGAAACCAGTTAATTAACCAATTAAATCATTTATGGAGTCAAGTGTCATCAGTTAGTCCAATTCTCAGTTATCCAGTTTTGAATAAGTCGTAGCTGCGCGCGCCGTAGCCGTAGCTGTGCTACGCTCAGTAGACTCGCGCCGGCCGAGAGTGCTACGCGCGCTCAGTGCTACGAAACCAGTCGCGGACGAAACCAGTGACAGTTATACCAGTGCGTTTTAGTGTTGTGCGGTGTTTTGTGTACTTAGTGATTTAACTGAGGTAAGTTTTTTTTAGAATGTTTGTATTTTTTTTTGGGTATTTTATGTAACAAGATTGGGATTGAAGAAGTATTAAGGATTGAATTACATTACATATGTATTAAATACAAAATAAACAGCACGATAAAACTGCGTTAAAAGATTTAAATATCGGTATTTTTATTACAAGGAAGCCTTTTTTTGTAACAAACATAAACGTATTACATTATGCAGAACTACTTATTGTATAATGTATAAAGTACGAATATAAATTATAATAACTATTAAAGTTAAATAATAAAATGAGTTGCTCTAAAAATGCAAGAAACATAACAATATAACTATCACAAAAATAAAATAACTATTTAATATATCAAAACAACTACCAGCTCCATACTAGTTAAGCTTAAAATAATTCTTAAAATACTAAAACGAATTTAAATATTCGGGTTAATCGCTGCGATCAAACCGTACAGCAAAACACGCTATTAAGGCCATAACAATTTAGTTAAACTGCTTTTTCCCGTGTTAGTGCTAATAAAACACTAATAAACACTGGTTTTGACAAACTGCTACGATTTGTTAACGTTATGTTGAGCCTTACAAACGAAGCATGCCTAGTTAAAATGTATAGTTTTACAATTGTAAAGCACGAATCAAATCATTTATTAAATGTAATATATGTTTTAATTCATGTTTTTTTGTTTCTTTTATTAGTCACACTACTATATAAATTATAAATTGAAAGAGATGTCGTATACTACGGAAAAAGTGACCAAGGCCCCCAGTAAGCAGGGCTGGGATCGAACCAGCGACCTGCTTGCGCGGCAGACGCCCTAACCACTGGGCTACCCTATGACAGCCTTGGTTGCAGTGTCAAAAGCGTTGTCAATAGGAATATAAGAGCTGTGATCACAGGTTAAGAGATAAATTAGAGACCGATAATAATGTTTGAGAATAGGTATGTTTTTAAGCCTCTTTTCAACGCAAACGTCAAGTACAGAGGGCTGGCCGTTTGTTAGGCAGACGCTATAGGTAAATAATGCCTGTATTACTAGTAGTGTCACCAGCGCGTACCCAGGAGGATTGGTCCTAAATAGGCATACAAGAAACAGCTTTTGTGTATACGAATTGTTTTCTTAAATCCCAAGATGAGAGTTTACGTGACAAACTGTAGACATTTCACCAAAAATATGTAATGTACAAATTTGCCCCCGCCTCAACTTCCAAAACTAAACTTTTTGAAAACTTTCAACTCCGTTCTTACTGCTTATTGGTTAAATTTTAAAAACCCCCTCCTTTTCTAAGTTTCAACGTTTCACTCTTAAAGGATTGAGCTGTGAGGGCCTGTCAGAGTATATGTTACAGTAAGATTATGAAAACCCGTTAATTAATAATCTAACTAGGGATAATGTAATCTACGATTTAAAGGTAACATGGTCACTTACACTATAATTACTATTTAAAACGAGATATTTACCATTTATATTTGTTTTTACGAGGTCCCGATTTTTCGGCACTGTTACTAGCGCCATGTTCACGGTGTAACTCACTATCGGGAGCTTATAAAAACAAATATACATGGTAAATATTTCGTTTTAAATAGTAATTTCATATGTAAAATCATTTGCTAGATAGTTCATAGGCCTTTTTTACCTGTATAATAGTGCAAGATTCCAATAAGTCGACGGACCCGAGCGGGGCTCCTATTTCTAGGAAATTTGCCTTTCGCCACCTACCGATTGCTATTATCAGCTAACAAAAGGTAATAATAGTTCACAATTCCCCGTTAATTTACAGTTTCGCGAAAACAAAAAGTTAGATTATAGTCTAACGATTTTTACAATCTTGCACTGATATATTATATATATAACGCTTCTATTTTATTTATAAATAATAACATTTTACCGATTAGTAGTTTACAATTGTAAATAATGAATTTAATCATTTATACATTATAATAAATGTTTTGATTCAAGTTTTTAAGTAGTCACACTACTTTAAATAAATTATAAATTGAAAGAGATGTCATATGCTACAGAAAAAGTGACCAAGGCCCCCACTGCCCAGGGCTAGGCTCTGCCGCGAAAGCAGGAGGTAGCTGGTTTGATCACATCATCAAAAACAAAAACAAAAAAGTAGTTCATACATTCCATTTGAAATGAATTTATCTTCCGTTATATATTTAAAAAATAACAGAATTCTTGTTAGTTGCTCCAAACTATCAAAGAGTTGAGCAAAATCGTAAAAAAATATACCGGTATCTTAAAACCGGCTCCGATTTCTCTCGTTAACATGTATCTTGGGACACAATCACGAGGAATTGTTTTTATTCTGCAAACACGGCTTGAAATTTATTTTTCAGATGTAGGTACACACGCGTTCAAAAGTGCATGGCCACTTTATGAATTAATTCATTCACAAATTGCCCGTGCACTTTTGAACGCTATAGTACATCCTCCATCCAGGTAGGTGGATTGACGGGGAGAATTCGTATTCTCTCAGTCATCATCTTAACCCTGTGAAAACGAGTGCTGTAAAGGGCTCGAAACGTAGGGTCATGGTGTTAATAAACGCGATTAATCCGTTCTAAAGTGTTCAATTTCAATGAATAACAATCGTGGTAACAGCAGACAATATTATGTAGGTGCAGTCAACCGATTGGAACCCTAGGCCATTCTCAAACTCTAGTAAGAGATTTCTTACAATCTGATTCATAGCGTCACTATGACATAGTCCTCCAGTGGCCTACGGTTTCAATTGTTTGACTGTACATGTTACCAGCAAAGCTCCATTTTACGCCAAATTAGTTTGTGTTAGGCTAAACTAGATTTACTTAGGGAGTCTGGAAAAACTAAATGAGGGCAACTAACTGTCTAGTGTCCTGAATGTTTTATTTTGTCCGAATTTATTGTTCTTTTCCAACGAAATTGTTGAATAAAACATACAGATTGTGAATTGGTGGTCAATTTTGGGTCACTGTAATTCACACTATGTAAAGACGGTATACATTTATTTATAGTTTGTTTAGGAAAGGGTATGAGATAGGAGTAAAATATGGATGGACGAAATTATGTTAACAGAAAAAAGTTGGTTGGCTGATTAGTATTTCATAACCTAACCCAGGTTAAGCCACTAACCCTAAGTCAAGCTGTGAAATTCCATCCATAAAAACAACCTTAAGGGTCACTTGCACCACCCGGGGTTAGCCCCATAACCCGGACTTAAGTGTTTTGTTGTATGGAATTCGACAGCCTAACACCGGATTAGCGGTTAACCGTTGTTGGTTCTTATGGCCCCAAGACAGTTTGTAGCTACCTGAGTTAAATTATTAGGCTTTTCTCTTTTCTAACCATAAAAATATTTCAATTTTAGGTACGTTAAGTAGTCCATATTTCAGCCAAGAAGTACACAAACTAAAAGTCTTACTAACCTTTTTAACACGCTTTTATTAGCTTCACTTGTAACTAACTATATATGTAAGAAAATCTTGGAATCTTAATTTTGTATTACATACACGTTTTTTTTACAAATATCACAAATCAAAACTAAACAATTTGATTTGCCTAGTTGTAATATAAATTAACGGTACAAACTTAATAAACACAATTAGGGCCAAAATGCCTGTGTAAATTGGTTCGTAAATATAACTTTGGGTGTTTGTTTATTAATTAAGCTAAGTTTGCGCAAGTTGGACACTTAGCTGTTGAACTATGAAACGTAAATAATGTACGCTAGATAACGTTTACATAACTTACTCTCTAGGGTGAAATCTGAAACTTGATCAGAAATCAAATTTAACTACAGTAGGTTCCGTTTATAGTGACCCCGAGATTACTCCGATAACGTGATTAGTGATTACAGTAAGAAGTTTTGGTTTTAATATTAAAAAAAGAAATTCTACTCCAGCACTTGTATCCGACAATTAGATGACTGACAGTGATATAAAAAAAGTGTGCATTATGACGTTGACTGTGGTATTCCATAAGACCACCGGAAAGCGGTGCTCCTATGGATTTTCGTAGAATATATTAATACTGTTCTATTTTATTTTTATTACGAGTATTTCTATAGTTGGCGTACGACCTCTTCAACATTCTGCCACTTTTGAGATGTTGCTTTTTTCGCTATTTTAGTTGTTGTAGAAATCATTCATAACGTGCATTGTGATCTGTCGAATGTGGAAAATAAAAATATTTGTGTTTCCATATCAAAGCATATTATATGGTATATACCGTAAACACGAATATCGTTGTTAGCTAATCAAGATTTCAAAGCGTACATAATTAAGATGAGATTGAGTACATTGACAGAATACATTACGGTTTCTAATGTAGGTACGTTGATCATCAAAATTATTCAAACCAGCACGGTTACTATTGTATTATCCTCCATGGTATGCGGCAAGCTTAGCACGAGAAGGCGGCCTAAATGTCGCTCCACGTGCCTACTTTGGTATACCTATCTATTAAGAGTAAGACGTACAACGTCTACGCTATCGACTATTGGCAAGGGAAAAACGAAGAATTGACGCATTCGAAATGTGGTGTTGGAGGAGAATGCTCGAATACCCTGGACGGCTAAACGCACAAACGTGTCAATTCTTTCACAACTGAGAATCAAAACCCGCCTGTCCACTATCTGCTGACGTTGGTTGTTATCATAGTTTGACTATGTAAAGCAAAGGGGAACGGAGTCTCGAGAAACTGGTCGTGGTTGGCGATATGGAAGGAAAGAGAAGCCGCTGCCGCTCGCCGACTAGATGGACTGACCAACTTGACAGAGAAGCCACATCCTCGAGCAAGTTCCATCAAGTGGCAAAGGCAACGATGGGTCAAGAGTGTTGGAAACAACTCATCAAGGATGTAACTTAATTGTGATCATAATCCTCAGGAATGGAGGGCCGACTAAAGAGAGAGAGAGAGAGATCTACTTACAGTAATTATTACGACCAAGACGCACTTGATGAGAGGATGAGAATGAGAAATGAATGAGAAAACAAAACAGGGCGTAGTCGCGGATAAATTATGAATATTCACTGCCGACGATTTGAAGGCGACATTGTCCCTGTGGTGGTGAGACTGGTTTGTGTTGTCTTCAACGTCTTCTAGCCGATCGGGTTTTTTGAGAGATACTGTATAGGTGGCAATCTAGCCATTACGTGGCCTTTGCACAAAAATATTATTCTGAGATTGGTATTGTAGTATAAACTAAGAAGTCTTTATAAAAGGAAGAGAAAAAACTGTTTAAAACGTTAATAAGAGAACACGTTAAGGTAAACTTTCAGTTGACAGGATTGAGGAAGGAAAGGAATTTTAGTTGAGGGTTTTATATGAACTTTGCAAAGAAGTTTATTATTTAATAAATTATAGTTTTTTCTTATATTCTCATTCAGCATTACTACTTAACAATTTAAATAAAATAATAAACAAAGATGTCAGAATATTTAATCAATGTTAATTTGGCAGCATGTTATGATTAGGTATGGCAACCAACATGGCGGCCATAGCAATGCGAGGAGAGGAGACCTCTGTCCCTTTCTATCAAATGGACAGTTGCCACCTTGCAGCTATCTCTGTCGGCACTCTTTCTCTGAGACGAATAAGCTATCTTGTTATTTACTACTTACTGTCGATGGTATAAACTAATACTCATACATCGGATTTGAGTCAATCAACGCTCACCGTTCCATTATGAACGCGTGACGTGCATAAATCGAAGAGTTGGCACACCATGAAATGCCAGTCTCTTCGCGGTGATATTTTTTATAATTAACAATCGCAAGTAAATAATATCCAACGGAATCTTTTAAAGATAAGAATGAAAAAGATTCTCAATTTATTTCTTTCCTTCGTTATTCAAAATAGTCTAAACACCATCGCTTGACACATCCGCGCCCAATCGTGCTCAAATTACAAATTATAAAACAAAAAGGGGAACAACAGAACATTTGGAAAACAAAGATTAATGAGGTTTGTTCTCGAAGCATCCAAAGTTATAATATCTAATACTTGCCAAGCTATCGCCTCGGAATTTGAGAATCTCTTGAGCTCAAACATGAGAGAGTTAGTTTGAAATATGAGATCACGTTTAATCTGGTTTGTTTGAAAAGGTAAGCTTATGTACATTTCCAGGTATTTTGTAGGTTTAACAATTAATCATCGGTGGCACCTAAGTAAGCAAAAAAACAAAGTTGTTATACGGGACGGGACCCGCAGTTAGCGAGAGTTGATAACTTAGTTTTGTTGTAGTGTTGGTGTTTATGTTTGCAGGGTTAGTTATATATCAGTTAAGTGTTCAAATAGGACATTAAAATCAAAGCTATCTGAAAGAAGAATTTAATACGTCAGTCACCATTTTACTGCACCCTTTATTCATGATCAAAATCAAATGATAATTTATCTCTAAGTAAGTGTCACTTTCCTTAGATATATACTGAATTTGTTATTGAAATAAACACGCATTGAAGTCACTCACGTTACGATGACGTGGATTGACTCTCAATTAGTTTCCAATGCAATTTATACAGTTTTACTGATCAAATAAACATCCGCCAGAAACCCTGTGGATTCTGTCGGATGTTTATTGGTGGAGACCGAGGTGCGCTGGCTACTTTTAGCGACATCTAATATTATTCGTGATCGCTTGCGGTTTACTTTAACAACATTGCGTAATTGGTTTGTTCTAATACGAAAGAGCCTTAATTGACCCTCTATAAATACGTTTTATTTTATATACTCCCGGAAATTGATCCCCAAAATAGCCGGAAATCGTTGAATGGCGGAAATTGATGAAATTATATTAATGTGTGAAATTAAATATAAAAATAACATTTTAGTGGCGTTGATCTAAAAGTCTTAATTAAATTTTAGTATGAATGCAGCGTGGTTTTAATAAATAAAAACATAATATGGCCCAAGCGAAAATTAAAATACTTTTACGTTTAGAATAGGGATTAGAATAAGGATTTATTTTTAACAAATATTAAGGTATCCAAATAAAAAAGGGCCCAAATTATCATTAATAAGGAGCAGCTTTAAAATATTTACAGGTCGATTTACGAAAGTTGGTGCGGAATATTTATGAAACGGTCATTTATTTCATAGACATTCCGCGATAGCTTTCGTGAATCGATTTGTATTGATAAGATAAAAATACCTACACAACTTTACATATCGTTTTTTTTATTTTACCTTTTAAATCGGAACTGAAATAAAACTTGATAGCTTACATTTATATTAGTTTACAGATGTAAACGCAGCATTTCACAAAATAAAGTAATGACACTTTCTCTTATTGCCCTATTTTATGGCCCCATTTTATGCTAAATCAATTAGGTATTCATTTATACAGGTTCTTGAGTATTTGCTTTAACTTCGTCATGTGGCTTAGTGTAATTAAGGAAACAGAATGGCATAGTTAGTTTTATTGAATTCGTAATTTTTTTTCGTATAATTTCTCATACAAAATAATTACATGTTCCATCAACCGCTAATTTAAAACGCATTAGAATTGACTTTACTAAGTGACAACTATGACATATCAATGTCATGTCGAATACCCATACTCCGTTTACACACATGCAAAACCCATATGAGATAAAATTAAATTACCTAGTAGTTATTTTCTAAATGGAGCTAGCTAATTAGAATACCAGTGTCTTTGAGAAATTAACTTAATTTAAACAAAACAATGTAGGTACCCTTGAATTTAAAGCAATTGCTCAAAAACACGTTGTATACCTTTATTTACCTTTATTTATTTATTTACTTTATTGAGAGATTAAATACGCAATGAAAAAAAAACACTATTTATTAATAACACTGAATCTAAATAATAAATCTTCTGTACCTTTCAGGCAAAAAAAAAATACTTTTGCCATTCAGGCAATGTACAATCAACCAATTTGAACCCTAGGCCACTGTAGGACTATGTCACAGTGACGCTTTAAATCAGCTTGTAAGAAATCTCTTACTGCTTGTCATTTTGACATGGTTATAGAGTGGCCTAGGATTCCAATTGGTTTACTGTACGTATCAATAGCTTTAGAAGCCCTCTCTGGGCATGTAGACCAACCTTCGTTTTTATGTTTATATTTTTGTAAGCAGTTATTTTGTACAAGTAACTTTTTTGATCGACCGGGAGATTTTTGTTTTTTTTTTATTATTTAATAAACGCGATTAATCTGTTCTAAAGTGTTTAACTACTTTGTATATCGCCCATTTTAAATTGTGTATTGTGTTATTAAAAGAGGTTTTTTTATTCATTTATTTGATCTTTACTGCACAAAAGAAAAAAAAATCGTATAAGAAGCGGATTTAATGCCATGGCGCATTCTCTACCAGTCAACCTTAGGGTCAAACAGAAAAGATGCGTCATCTACTCATCTTACAAACGCGCGGTTCGTTTGATAAACCTGGTTTAGCTTTTACCATGTTTTCAAAAACACATTCAGTTGTAAACTTTGCAGAATAAACAAATTGCGGTATGTATAAGAGTATTTTATTCATAAAACGTTTCAAATTAGCAGGTATACCTCTTGGGAGAGGCTGCTAATTAAAATATTGTTTCTGTGTTCCGTGGTTAAGATAACATTTGTGGAGTGTAGCGGCAAAAATTGCTTTGCGAGGATTTTTTACTGTAGAAATGTTTTAAGAGCCTTATTAAAATATCTAAGAAAGAAAAGTGGAAAAACTCATGAGCTCGGGTGAAACTCGAACTCGCGACTGGGATACACGCTCGCTCTGCTAACTCAGCTATCGAGACTTACCCGGTGGCCCCGCATTTCTCCGCTAAATCCCTCGTATGCGTCTCTGGGGGCGCGGAACATCTATCGTACAAATATAGTACTTCTACCGGGCGTTTTGGTAGCTCAGTTAGCATCAGAGCGTGCATTCCAGAGTCGTGGGTTCGAGTCTCGGCCATGGCATTATAATGCGCTTCAGTTTAGGTTCGTAACTGTGCTCAGGGGCCTCACCATGACGTTCCAAAAGATTACAGTATGGGGTTATTCAAGGAGTGTACAAGATTTGAATGGATCGGCAAGGCGCATGTGACGCCCCTCGAGTTGAAGGCGTAGGCTACTGTGACCGATTTCCCTCAGACAGGCCGTATGCTTTGGTTTGGCTGCGCCGTAGCGCATAACACGGTGCTTGAATGGCCACTCAGCTTCCATACTTGGAATTTCATCTTTCTCTTCTACCTGGCGTTTTCCTGGCTTACGTCTTAGCTCAGAGAGTGCCATCTGCCACCTTCCAACCCAGAGTGTAAAAATAAATAGGCCCAAAGAATGACACACTAGAACGGATCGAGACGGGTTCTCCTTTATCGGGATTAGTCCGGTTTCCTCGGGATGTTTTTTCTTCACCGAAAAGCGATAGGTACCTAAATAATTATCAAATTATATTTCGTAGGCACTATAAGATCCAAAAAACTCGTTGGTACGAGCCGGCGGGATTTGAACCCACTACCTTCGGATTGAAAGTCACACGCCTTACCGCTGGGCTAGCAACGCTGCCACACTTGCGACATAACACGAAACGTAAAACATTCACTATCTCATGAGCGGTACAAATTTAACTTACAAGATTTTTTCATGCATCAACATAAAAGGATATTTATTTATTTCAATAACAAGAAAAAACACATAAAACTAAAATAAAATAAATGTTAAATTAAATATTCCCCCTCGGCATGGTACCATAGACGCTGGCAGCGTTTCCTCGCTGTATTGCAATACTAATGCGTTGGGCGAGGAAGCTCCAGCTCTACGGTCGCCGGTAGCGTCCACAAGCCTCTTTGAAATATCCTTTAAAGAGGGCGTGGGCGCTCGAACCCCATGGGCCAAGGGTCTCGACGCCGAACGGAACAAAAAAATATTCAAAAAAGTTAATGAAGTAAAAAGACGGATCTGTTCATTTCCACGTTTGGATACTTCTATTGTGAGGTATTGTGACAAAAAAAGCAAAAACCACGCGTCCGACGAGACAAAGCGGGTGAAATACGCCATTCAAAATGTGACTGACAGCTCTGCATGAATTGTCCTTCGCGTCCACCCAGAGTATTCCACTGAGGTTAAACCTACAGAGTGTGTAGCCCGAGTGTGTTTTATTTTGAGTAGTTTACAGTCTGTGGTACCTATAGCTATCGCTCTGCTCAGCGTGCGTAGTTAAGATGCCAATCTCTCCCTATCACTCTTCCTTATTCATGCGACAATTGTCTAAGGGCCTACGCTAGCTGACGCGGATTACCCGGAACGGACGCCCTTCTAATAAGAAATTGTATGAACAGCGCTAAGTGAAGCGGGCGCACGGAGCGGGTGCGCCATACTAAATCCACCCGCCGCGTGCACCCGCTCCGTGCACCCGCGTCAGCTAGCGTAGGCCCTTAAGTATCTCCGTCTCGCTCGTGCATTCTGGCGCGTGGCAGTGGTAGGAGCAAGGTGGATATACTTTAGAAACGCTCAGTCTCTAACGCCTCTAGCTACTTACGACTCATGGTAAGCACAAATGGCAGTTGCATTTCGTTCGCGGCTGAGCGTTAGCTGACATTTTGGCTACGCACGCAGTTGATCCTACGTCGGTCTAACCAATCCATAAAACTTACCATTTTGCTTATGAGTTACATACACTCTTACACCTTTGAAAAAGATTTCTACAAAAATTATGACGAAGCTACGTAATTTTACCACCCACGCGATGCATGATGCCATCCAATCATAGTCGTTGGTGATGGAGTCAGAGTATCGATCAGACTTTCATTGATAGTTTGATTTTACTTCACTCAGGAAAAAAGAAAGACTTTCGTTTTTTGTGGACCTGAACGCTGATTGGAAGGAACTCAAAGTAATTTCAGTTTGCCTTTAGGATTACTGGCCATTTTGGTTTACTCATCAGTACTGCGAGTATTTCAATAAACTTTTCACTTCTCATGCTCGAAAACGTCGACTTTTAAGTCGAGGGAAGGCGACACAAAATGGCTTTTACTGCTATAGCATAAAGTAAAGTTTTCTTCTAATACACCCATATAAACAAGATTTCAAAATTTAATTGAGAAATATTTCGTAGAAAAACTTGTTTTTTTGCACAAGTTATTCGAATTTCGTGTGTTTTATCATTGGAAGAATGAAATCAAACAAAACGTTACTCCGTTATTGTTTATAAATGCTACGTTTTTTTTAATACCATAAACCAAGTATACGAGTAAAAAATAAAGTTATTCAGAAGGAATGCGACCTACCGTGTACTTAGTCCTTCACCAGGCGACGCCACTCATGTGTGGGTCCTGTGTCAATATGAGAGAATTGTCAAAGTGACGTTTGAAATGTTCCCGCAGGACCCACGTTCCACTAGCGCCCATAAAGGCGAATTGACTCGCGGTGATACTCATTGGATGTTTAATTTTTAACGAGTTGTTATTCGATTCGAAGTAAAATAATACCTTATATTTTCCTCATATATAATAGGTTACTTTATACCCTTGTCATACAATCTACTACAACTCCAAGACAGATTTGTAATATCACTTGATGTAATAGCTTGATGATGTAATAGCACTACATGTACGCAATTCATTTAAAAACGTGTTTTTTTTTTCTATTTAAAACTCATTAAAAGTAATTTAAAAATAACCGTAATTAAATTTCAAAGTCCAGTCTTTTATCTAGGTGACTCGAGACAAAAGTTTCTAGGCCACCCTAATGAGTTTACTTAATTCAAACTATTTACGTGAAATAAAGGGTTGGACAACTTGGTGCGCCTAAGAGTAATTAAGTAAAGATAATTATGACTAGGGTTTACATTGAGATATTATCATTATTACAATTGGTGGTAGACGAGGGTACTTGGTTGGCCTAAACAAATAGATAAGTCCCCGAAGGAAAGACGGTTTAAAGTGAATTTAGTTCACTCTCAGAAATATATCGAGAACTAAAAAGTATGTGGCAAAAAGACGCTTCCAATTTCAGGCCGCTTCCAACTGCGGACTGCGTGTGGCGTCAGGTTCAAAACAGAAATTGACTCGTGGTTCAATGTTAACTGGTCAGACTCCACCAATAAAGGAGATGTCTATCGAGATATTTCCTTTCATTTTTATGTACCAATTATTTTTTCTCCTTATCTGTCAGTTTTTAGATTTGCGTTTGTTAGAATGGAAGATAAAATGATTATGATTATGAAAATATAACAGTAAGTGTAGCTTACCTAACTACCTACCTCTACCTACCTAAAATCTAAAATAGGTCCTTGAGGCATTGTAGGTACCCAGGATGCTGGCGGCATTTCCTCGTTGTATCGCAATGCTGATACGTTGTGCGAGGAAGCCACGAACTCTTCGGTCACCAGTAACATCAACCAGAAGTTTCGCTAATATTATGTCTGGGTTAAATTTTTACGAATTCATGATTCATAAATATACCTATATATACTCAATTTTAAAGTGTTTAATTTAAAGATTTATACTTATACAGTGTGTATACGTGTGTGTAAGTCTAATACGGGCGATAAATTTAACCAAACAGATTTCATTAGTGTTATCAATAATCAAAATATATTTTTAAGTTACACTTAATTATGATCCCATAATTAATTTTTTTATAAAATTTTCAGCAGCAATGTACTATAAAAAATTTGACGCTGACAGTTGTCAACGAATGTTTAACGCGAGTGTGTTTGCATTATATTGCGGGCCGAATTATTTTCTATGTATAAAATTTTAATTGCAATTATATTTAAAAGTTATTTAATTACATTTCTTATGTCCTATAATAACCACCGTTAAGAGATTCGCTCGTATTCGATTTACACACTGTATAAACTATTTCTTATGTAAGTTTTCAGGTGAAGATATATTAAAATTAGAGAAAGTAATGGTATAAAATGTATAGTTGTTAATTAAATGACTTTTACCTTTAATAACTAGTTTCATTAACTTCTGTATGATGAAAAATATAAAATGTAATTAAGTAATCTTTACTAATATCATTCTTTTTTTTCTGCTCATTATAAAGCAGCTCAACATAACATTACTTTTTAATACTAAAATTACTTTTGTTTGCGCGCTTGGCAGCCACATCATAATGCCTAAAAAGTTGTGAAGTCATCCAAAATAATTAACTGTCTGCGCTTTATGTACATAATGGATTTTGCTACAACTTACTAAAAGTATTTTCAATGGTTTTGCTCGTTTTTGGTTTGTTTATTGGTGAATGTTGTCTGCATTTGATATAGGTTTTGGGAGAAAATAAAATCTTCAATAAATATCGTACCACCCACCCACATCATATTTGAAAGAGGCTTACAAACTTTTTTTACCTGTTAATATACGAGTAAGTATGCGATCTATCATTATATGCCATGCGTGGGCAAAAATAACCCGAGTGACTTTCACTACTGTATAGTTTTATAATTGGGATTTAAACCCCCGACCTTTCTGAACACCAGTCAGATCGCTCTGCCAATTGAGCTATCGACGCCCGATCGTACTGTATACTCTTTTTTCTACTCCAGCACTTCTATCTGTCAATTAACACTGCTTCTAAAGATTTTCATACAATATATGAGCAGTGTAGTTTTGTTTTTAATTTCTATAGTGGGCATACAACATCTTCCACATTCTGCCACCTTTCTAAATTTTGTTTTTTTAGCTATTTTAGCTGTCGTAGAAAAACTAGCGTATGCAACAGCTCATAATGGGTGTAAA
The DNA here is from genome assembly GCA_949128165.1 of Lathronympha strigana. Lineage (NCBI taxonomy): Eukaryota > Metazoa > Arthropoda > Insecta > Lepidoptera > Tortricidae > Lathronympha > Lathronympha strigana. The sequence goes on along the minus strand of OX421907.1, from coordinate 2,423,264 downwards.
AATTTGAGGGTCACCGTTAGAAAACGAGACAAAGTCGAATTTTGTAATGATAGAACCGAGAGTTATATTACTGTTGCATAAACTACTTTTATATCACTGTAGAATAAACTACTATTAAATTATCGCGGTTTCGAGTGAGTTCTTATAATGGGGACCATAAACGAAGAAAAAAGAGGGTAGATCGTTATGGCTACCTTTAAGTACGTGTCAACCTACCCGCGGACTTCAGTTTTCTCGTGAACATGACGGTTATTACAACGTCGCCGAAAATAGGATACTCTCATAGTAATCAACGATTTGATTTTTCCGAGCCGCATGTCACCGTTTCGCCATCGCGTTATTTCGGCCACGTAGAACTGCGTTAGTCTCTGTATACATCACGTAGTGCATCTTGTTGCAGTACAGTCCACGAATCTAACTTGAAAATAAACACGATGCCCATGAGCATTGCGGGAGATTTTAACAGGGATCACCTCAGGGATCAGGGGGGATCAGGGAGCCTCAGGAATACCTGAGGCTAAAATAAAGAAAAAATGTCATATGATTTTTGGTCATTTCGACAAAAAAAAAACGACAAACAAAAACCTTTTTTCTTCTTTTTTATATGCTTTGATACATGGTAAGTAAATTTCATTTAGAAAAGACACACATAAATACAAAAAAAATGGTTTTTTTTGGTAGAGCCGAGTTTTGCAAAGACAGCACAGTTTCACTTTGAAGTCTGTCAAAAATCATGTTTAGACTAGACCACATAGTAGCATTATCACATTCCAAAACGCGTTATTTACCAAGTAGTGGTAAAATTATGTTTAAATAAAAATTGCAATTATCTCAGAAACTAGCCCTAATCTAATGCAATGTTTCTTTTAGCCTCAGGAATACGCTAAATCTCTCGCAATGCTCACGGGCACCGTGTTTATAGTTACCTAATTATTATGTCTTCTAATTTATACGGTGCTAAATTGTTGCCATATCTTTTATGGTGACCTTTTTTTCCGGAACTATCCCATTTTTGAAATTACCTCAATTCAAAAAAATACTGATGACCTCTTGAATGGAGTTTCTGTCCAGAGCATTGGGTCTAGATAAAACCATACAAAGGGCCCTCCACACAAAAGGGCTAGATGTCTTTGTGACGGTTGCGATATTGTCAACAAAATAAAGTTTTTGCGCAAGCTGTTGGAAATTTCAAAATGACGTATGTACCGTTGGATACTTGGCACGTTATGACCTTTTGAGAATGTCGATATTTGAATCGATTTTGATTTGAGCTGCAATGTTTGTGGTTAACAGCCGAGCGATTTGCAGTCATTTACCAGACGTTGGTGTGAAAAGCAGTCTGTATCACACGGTATCAAAACAATTTTCATCTTGGGCGTTAACCTTTGAAGCTCTCATTACGCTCATGATTCGACTTTAGAATTCCTCACTACGTTCGGGGTTATATTGTAGAATCCATCGCTTCATTCGGAATTCAATGTCGCAAATATATAATTTTGATCCCTTGTAATACAATCTACTATTGTTGTTGCACTGAAATGAGTTTATTCGAAACCTTTACTCATTAAATGAGATGTCTAAACCATTGCAACATTTTACACCGAGGCAAGTTTAGCCTTTATGTTCGTCCGGAATGAATGGCAATAGTTTCGTGTTTTCCCTCATTGTACTGTTTTTAATTAAACGTACCTGGTTAAAGTTAGTTTACATTGTTTGAGTTTCCGGATATTTTTCATACATTATCAGCAAATTGGATTTTTTGTTTAACGCAATCTCAGTATATCTATTACAATAACTTACCACACTAGGGACAAGGACTGTTCCGAAACATATCGAGCTATTGTCGACTTTATTGACGTGAGTAACTCAACTCGGACTCGGAATGTATCTATGTTGCTATGTAATGCATTTTCTGTGTGGTTTTATTACAATAAAGTGTGGACCACACTATGTTGTCCACATTATAAAAAATACTCATCCACTAAATTCGGTTTCCCGGCCTCTGCAATAATGTACTATATCGCCCCCAAAATCAAACCGTGAGCAATTAATTGTTACACCTGAGTCACTAACGCGACCCTCCCGCCAACGATTACCCACATCATTACACGTCTCATTATTAATTACAGCCTCTCAACCCGACAATTGTTGGCTATTTTACGTGACAATGGTAAGGCAGCGTACGGTAGATACCTGCAAATAGGTTAGATAAGGTTAGAAAGTGCTTATTTTATTTTTTGTGGTATCCGAAACGGTTACTGATTAATTTTTGTTTATATAATTCCGATATAATGTGTGTACAGCATCAATAAATTTGCTCTAAATAGTCTATGATTTTGTTGAAGATTCGAAAGCGCTTGTAGCTCTCATTAATAGAATTTAATTGAATTAAACTGTATTTTTTTCAAATTAATGGATGTTAAATATAAGATGTAATGTTTTGAAAAGATGTGTCGATCCCGCCGAGTTTCTTGCCGGTACAAATTGTTAAATCTTCTCGGGTCTGTGGTGTTAGGTTAGAGCCGGTGTAGCTTTATTTACTTTTCATTCGACATTCAAATGTGCACTGTAACATGCCTAATTCAAAAATAAAAATTTTGATTTTGATTTAACATTTAACATTCTCTAAATATTTCGTGAATGTTTAATGATTTAGTTTTGCAGTAAATATCTCTTTGATAACGTTTGCCAAAGGTTAAATTAAATAGAATAGGTTTTATGACTTAATAGTGCAAGTTTTGCCACTAATTCCAACATGCATGTACATGCATGCATGCACTATCATCAATCTTACGGAATAACTATTGAGATTAATAGATGTGTAAGTTTTCCCAGTAACCTCAGCATGTTTGTCTGTGCCCCGCTGTAGTTCTTGTAATGTGCTATTAAAAGACTAGGTCCGCCTCTCGAGCCGAGGGTTCGGGTCGTTACGGAACTGAGTCAAGCGGCGCATCGTTACATCACATTACTAGTCCACGGCGAATCATGACACCGCGAAGTGATAATTTCAATCTGCAAAATGTAGAATTTAAGATAAAAGTTGTCGTTATTTTTAACTTTTAAATATTTATCACGTACCCGTTGGGTAGACTAATTTTAAGAGTTCAAAACTTCTTTCAAACTAATATCAAAATTATGTTTCAAGCTTCATGTCAAAATGTTGCCACAACAGTCAGCATTTTTGTCTTTTCCCCGCTGTAGTACTTGTAATGTGCTATTAAAATACTAAGTCTGTTTGTGTAAGTTTAATCTCAGATTGGAGTAGGCGTTACGGACTCGTGGTTAACCCTACTAAAACCCAAACGATCATTGTAGGCAGTTCCAAACTTATACCTAGAATCGATTTCTCCGTGTTACCTGCCATGATGTTTAACGGTGTCCCGATTCCATTTTCAAATCAGGTAAAGAACCTTGGCATTTTGGTTGACTGCACCTTATCTTGGACACCTCAGATGAGTGAGGTGAGCAGGAAAATGTTTGCCTCAATGGGTTCTCTTCGCAGACTTCGTAACTTTTTGCCCTTTGCTACCAAAATTGCGCTTGCACAATCCCTCCTTCTGCCTATATTAGACTACGCTGACATCTGCTATCTTGATATCACTGAGGACCAGCTTAATAAGCTAGAGCGTCTTCAAAATTTGTGCATAAGATTTATATTTGGCCTGCGTAAGTATGACCACGTTTCTAATTTTCGTGCCCAGCTCAAGTGGCTTCCCATTCGTTATCGTCGTAATTCTCATATTCTAGCTCTTCTTTATAATGTTCTATTTAACCCATCCACTCCCTCTTATCTTAAAGATCGTTTTACTTATCTCTCCTCTGTCAGGCCTTCACGGAAATATTTACTTGCCTTCCCTCCTTCTTCCACGAAATTTTATAATAAATCTTTTACATTTCGAGCAGTTCAGTTGTGGAACGCGCTGCCGTTAGACATCAGATGTGCTAAGACTCTCCAGAGCTTCAAAAGCCTTTTAAGGAATCATTACTTGTCTCTGCCTTGATTTGCCATTGTGTATGTATATGTATATATGGATAATTTTTATTTGTATGTATTTTATTTGGGTTAGGTATATATGTATGTATTTGGATGTATTTATATTTATTAATTAAGTTGTTTATGCAAATAATGCATAGTTCTGTTTAGTGTATGTGTAGTGTTCTTATCTGTAATACTTCTCGCGCACTACCCGTTTTGTTTTTGTTTTTTGCAACTTATCTCCTGCTACCCTAAGGTTGTCTGGAAGAGATCGCTTATAGCGATAAGACCGCCTGTTGCTACCTTTATATAATTTGTGAATTTGTTCTGTCTTTTGTCTCATATGTGGTGCAATAAAGAATATTTTACTTTTACTTTACTTTTACTTTTAAGTCTGCCTCTCGAGCCGAGGGCCCGGCCCGGGTCGTTACGGAACTGAGTCAAGCGGCGCGTCGTTACGTCACGTTACTCGTCTACGGTGGATCATGACACGATGCTATCATTTTGATCCATGGAATGTAGAATTTAAGTTAAAAGCTGTTTTATGAGTTATTTTTAAATAGGTTTGTTAGTTTTATAATACTTTTTTGTTTCTTTTTTTGAAATATTTTTAGAGTCAAAAACTTCTTACTAACAAAATAATTTTTGATCTAAGGTAGGTAACTTGTAACTTACTGTTTAATATATTTTGTTAGTTATATCTGAAATATTTGAAATAAATTGTTTTATATACTTAAAAAAATTAAGATTAAGTGCAAACCTTCATGTGAAAATTTTCCCAGTAACCCCAGCATTTTTGTCTATTCCTCGCTGTAGTTCTTGTAATGTGCTATTAAAAGACTAGGTCCGCCTCTCGAGCCGAGGGCCCGGGTCGTTACGGAACTGAGTCAAGGGGCGCGCCGTTACGTCACTTTACTCATCCACAGTGGATCATGACTCGATGTTAGATTACTTACAAAATGGAATTTAAAGTGTGAACTCTGTTTGTGAATCATATTTGTATTTTCCTGTGACTGATAGTTTTGAGATGTTTGATGAAAACTAAGGGCAGTACGACGATGATTAAGATTAAAATCAACGTGTATGAGCTATACAATGTTGAGATAGAATGAATGAAATGATCACTTATATCTTCGGGTTAAATAATGAAGTCGACAGTGACAGATTTAGTAATAAGCTAGCCAAGGGAAACAAATCATAAAATACGAGACTGGAAAGTCACAGTTGGTTCCTCGTAATTTTATGTGGCAATGTGTGCTTATGCAAGGGATGTGGTTTAATTCCTATAGTTAACTCTGTTCACCCAGGTGAAATCACCTGGGTGAACAGAGTTAACTAAAACTGGTTCACTTTGTTAACCTGTACGTCACGTCAACCTTTATTGGTTGATTAGGTTGTCCTATGTTCCATGTATACACTACTTGTTAGTAAATGACTAAACAATAAATAAAAGACAAACAATTTAATAAATTCAAATCAAGCATATACTAGAACAATAATCGAATCCCGATAATGTCCAATAATTGAAAAAACTAAATTTTTGAAACTCACCAAGTGACTAATCCTCACCAAAATGAGTGATTTCCGAGAGCTCGTATTTTTAAACTCACTGGTGACTATAATTCTCATATCCATGACATTCATTCACGAGTGTGCCCCTCCCACTCGTAATTAAAATCACTGTGTTGTGACCTGTATTTGACAGTTGACGTTTGTGACATCAAGTAGGAACGTAACTGGATTGTCTGTAAATGAAACTGTAATATGTCTGCATGTTGGTAAACAGTGTTTATTTCAAAAATACGACATTTTGTAAACGGTGATTTCAAACTCACGGGTGATAGTTTAGTCACCAGTGATCTAAGTATCATCGGTAAGAATCAAAAATCACACCTCAGGGGCCTTACCATAACGTCTTAACGGGATTCAGTTTAGGTTATTAACTGTGCTCAGGGGCCTTACCATGACGTCTTAACGCGATTCAGCTTAGGACCTAAACTGAGTCGCTGCCACACAACAGGGGCCTTACCATGACGTCTTAACGCGATTCAGTTTAGGCTCAGTCGTATGGTATCGTCTTAGTTTAGGTCGTCAACTGAATCGCGTTAAGACGTAATGGTAAGGCCCCTGTTGTGTGGTAGCGACTCAGTTTAAATCCTACATTGAATCGCATTAAGACGTCATGGTAAGACCCCAGGTCTAAGATCAAAGCGAGATTCTTTATAAAAACATAAGAAAACAAATTGTTTTCCGCAAAGAAAATTAATGGTAATGAACAAATAGTTATTACGCTGTTAATTGTGTTGTTACAACGGGTACGCGCGCCGGGACCGCAGCGAAATGGAAATTACCTCTTAGCGCTCTCTTATTTTCTGTTTCCTTTGCGTAAAACGTCCACAGAATGAAACGGTTGGCTCACTTGCTGCTGTGTTGTGTTTTAATCTAAGATCACCTGAGGCGGTGTTCTATGTGGACAAATGAACGCGATGAGCGACGCAGTGCTGTGCGGTTTATCATCGCGACGTTGCGCGGTTTGCCGCTTTGCCCTCTTATGGGAGCCCCTTCAATAAATAAATATTGTGTGACAATATTACACAAATCGACCTAGTCCGGTAAGCTCAATAAGGTGGTGTGGGTACTAGACGACGATATATATAATAGATATATATACATACATACTTAAATACATAGAAAACATCAATAACTCAGGAACAAATATTCGTGATAAACACACAAATACATGCCCTGACCAGGATTCGAACCCGAGACCTCCTGCTTCGTAGGCAGGGTCACTACCCATACGGACTAGGCTATGAGGCAGTTTCATATTTATTGTATTCTAGTTGTTAGTATTTATTGTTTTGGCGGATAAAAATACATCATCTGTGAAAATTTCAACTGTCCAACTATCATGGTTTATGAGATACAGCTTGCGACAGATGGAAAGTCAGCGAAGTCTCAGTGATGAGGTCTCGAATTACCCTTTAGGTACCTAAAAATGAAACCTTCAAAAACAAATTATATAGATCCTATTCTTAGTCAGTTTAAATAAATACAGGACATTCTTACACAAATTGACTAAGTCCCGCAGTAAGCTCAATAAGGCTTGTGTTACGGGTACTCAGGCAACGATATACATCCATGACTCAGGAACAAATTTCTGTGTTTCATCACACAAATAAATGCCCCTACCGGGATTCGAACCCAGGACCATCGGCTTAGCAGGCGGGGTCACTACCAACTACGCCCACCGGTCGTCAAATAATAGTACATTTCGATGCTAGTGCGGAAAGCATGTCATTACTTCACAAGTGCCAAGGTATCTTACTTCGAGCCGTAGGCGAGTAGCGATATTCGGGATGAGTGAAAAATTACATATCCGCATTTGTATCGAACGACGTTTTTCAATACAGATGCGAAAAAAATTTAAATACGTAAGAATCAATTTGAAAGTTATTTTATTATTTCTGTAACACTATTGTTATGGCAGTTGAACTATTAAGAACATCTTCAAAAATTTTATCTTATCTTCTTTACTTTCTCATTTTTCAGTTTTAGTATTTACAATTATAATACTTACAATACATGCCCAGGTGTGGATATCCCGGTCACCAAACATATCCAGCGAGCTTGGGATTTTCCTCGCCTTAAGGCTGCCCATGCTTCCTTTCTTAGCGATAGTCCGGATGACTTGGAACGTGCGCGGATGCTGGCGGTTTCGGCACCCGAGTCGGGCCACTGGTTGCAGGCCCTCCCCTCGCGACAATTGGGGACTGTTTTGGAGCCAAGTACCTTGAGGATAGCTGTATCCTTAAGGCTTGGATCCAGAATATGCATATCTCACAGGTGCGCCTGTGGCAAAAGTGTGGACCAGCTGGGCCGCCATGGCCTATCTTGTGTTAGAAGTGCCGGCCGCTTTTACCGTCACGGCGCCATTAACGACTTGGTCCGTCGCTCGCTTGCCACCATCTCTGTACCCGCTGTCCTTGAACCCGTAGGCATGGCGAGAGATGATGGCAAGCGACCCGACGGGGCAACATTAGTTCCGTGGAAACTAGGCAGGGCCCTGGTGTGGGACGCAACGTGCGTCGACACCTTCGCACAGTCCCACATCCGGGCCACCCGTACTCGAGCCGGCGCCGCAGCTGACCAGGCCCAGATTCTTAAGCGCCGCAAATACTCGTCATTAGTTAAGGACTACGAGTTTGCGGCGCTCGCAGTAGAGACTTTGGTCAGCGGACATGAAGTCTTTCATGAGGGCTGTGTCGGCCCGGTTGATCGACGTGACAGGGGACCCTAGAGCTGGCGTTTACCTCTCCCAACGCATCTCCATTGCGGTGCAGAGAGGTAATTCTGCCAGCGTAATGGGGTCCATGCCGCAGGCGGACCTGTTAGACGGGGTGTTCTTTTTATAGATTGGGATTTATTTTTAGGTACTATGTGTAGTTTTATTTTATTTTGTAGTTAGTTTTATTTATAGTTAGTTTTAGTTTTTTATTTTAACAGTAAATATTAATTGAACTCCTGACTAACTGGGTCTAATTGTGCAAGTAAACAATAATATTTACAATTAACATGTGACAAATCGTGTCGTCATGTCTAATAGGGCCTTCGAACAAGTTTACCTGATTGATACCTACCTGATAATCCTTATTCTTCTTTTTAGCATTTTCCCAGCGTATGCTATGGCTCAGGGAGCATGGGGTCAGTGAAGAACTATTAAAACAATTGTTCAATGCATTCGCTGTTTTAACACAGTTGTGGTCAAGATGAGTGCCCGTAGCTCCGTAGAAAAAGTAGTGTACCAGGTTGCTCCAGAGACCAAGCGATTATAATCCTTATCTCAACTGAATAAGATCCACCGATGCTTAGTTAGGGATGTTGTTGTTTGCACCTTCGTCATCTCATTTACCTGACCATTTGGGAACCTTATTGCAAAGTGCGTACGGTCTATTTCTGGGCAGTTGTTTGTATCAGGTTGCTTTCAGTGAATGAGCAATTGTGCAGACGCTTTGCTTTTGATATTCTTTACCGTTCATTTGTTTGCCGTTTGTGGCAATTTGTATGGAAAAGCTTTTAAATGGTTAAGATTTTAAAACCGGCCAAGTGCGAGGCGAACTCCTTACAAAAAAATCACGTTCGTTGTATGGGAGATCCTTAATTATTTATTTAATTCTAGTTTTTAGTATTTATTGTTTTGGCGGATAAGAATACATCATATGTTTGTTATAGGGTCCCATTACCCTATGGGTACGGACTTAAAAATGAAACTTAGAAAAACCAATTACATAGATCCTGAACTCAAGTAAATTAATATTGGGCAGGTCGTTCCAAGATCAACCCTCTTTACAAGAAAAATAATGTTCGCTACTAAAAAAAAACCTATTTTCACCAATCCGTTCAATGGATTTTTGTGACAACCTATAATATCGCGATATTTTATATCTGTAAAGTAAGATGATCTTTATTATATTTTATCCTGTAATTGAGGCGAATGCTGAGAATACTTTGGACTGCACGACGCACCAATGCATCGGTCTTGACTCAGCTGCGTAAAAACTCACTTTGTCTACGAGTAATAATACCATATGCCAGTTTTTTTTTTGTCGCGAATATGCTCGGTGGAGACCACCGAAGGCAAAATACCCCGTGGTCGTTCACCAACAAGATGGACAGACCAAGTGAAAGACTCGTCTTCATCCAAGTTCTACTCGGTCGTAAGAAACGCACAGGACAGAAAACAATGGCGACAGACTATTTGCTCCAGATGCGACAATGTTGCTGACCAGGATCCACGGACAAGAAGGAACAACTAGAGAAAGCCATCCTGTCATTGATAAAGGATGACTCACACTAGAACGGGACGGGACGGGGCGGGACGGGAAAATCTGTCAATTTCCATAGAAAGCTTCACGTGACATCCGAGGACTCCGAGCTATCGACGTGGTTCTTTATGTAGAAATTAACTGAATTTCCCGTCCCGCCTCGTCCCGTCCCGTGCTAGTATGAGTCATCCTTAAAGGTTATTTATTATATTTCGGATATACACAAACATCGTTAAGCCTTTTGGGGGCACCTATTTTCCCGGAAGGAGTCAGTGCCGCCCTCGAGGAGAAAAGGTTGGCATTGGTTGAGGCCAAGGATCATCTCAGTAGCTTGTCTGCGCACGTTTCGCTTGTTCTGCTACGGAATTGTTTCGCGATGCCGCGTATGATGTACGTTTTGAGGACGGCTCCAACTTGGTTGTTTGAGAGCGACGTCGCGAGGTTAGATGAAGCCATCAAGTTGTCTCTCGAGTCGGTTTTAAATGTGCATCTGAACGAAACACAATGGTGTCAAGCTGCTCTCCCGATACGTCACGGTGGGCTGGGAATACGCCGTTGTAGAGAAGTTGGAGTGGTGGCATTCCTTGCTTCCGCACATGGTACTTTGGGTCTTGTCACTCGGATATTGTCTAACAATGGTGGCATTACCCAGATACCGTTTGTTGCGGAAGCACTTGTTAAATGGACCACTGTTTGTGGCGGCGATGAGCAGCCCGACAATCTTATCGTTCAGAAAGGGTGGGACGATATTTTGTGCAGAAAGGTCGTTGCAAACCTGTTGGCCGAGGTGACAGGCTCGAACATGGCGCGCCTCAAGGCTGCGTCTTGTGCTGAATCGGGAGCATGGCTACATGCGCTGCCTTCCCCGTCGCTGGGAACACTCCTGGATAATGATTCTTTGAGAATCGCAATTGCATTGAGATTGGGGTGCAAGGTGTGCGAAGCGCATCGGTGCGTCTGTGGAGTCATGGTAGAGGAAAATGGACACCATGGTCTAAGTTGTCTGAAGTGTGCGGGGCGTTTTCCAAGGCATCATGCACTCAATGAGTTGATTCGCCGGGCTTTGGTGTCGGCCAATGTTCCTTGCGTTCTGGAACCTCCTGGGTTGTGCCGAACGGATGGCAAAAGGCCTGATGGTCTGACATTGGTTCCATGGCAGAAAGGTCGGTGCCTTTTGTGGGATGCAACGTGCGTCAGTACGTTTGCACCTTCACATTTGGGTCTCACCGTTAAGTCTGCTGGATCAGCCGCGGAGTATGCGGCCAAATTGAAACACGCCAAGTACTCTGCCTTGGAGCCAATGTACGACTTTGTGCCCGTTGCAGTGGAGACTGCGGGACCTTGGGCTTCGGAGGCCAAGGAATTTTTGAGGGATTTAGGTCGGCGACTGAGGGAAAGGGGGGGCGATCCTCGTTCCGGGTCGTACTTGGTCCAACAGATCTCATTGGCCATTCAGCGCGGTAACGCGGCCAGTGTGATGGGTACATTTGGGCCGGGTACGATTCGGGGGGTTGTAATTAGTTAAGTATTAGTAAGTAAGAATGACAAAGCCTGTTTTTAATGTGACGATGTACTGTGTAATTGGTTTTTATTCAACATAAATAGTCAAACAAACTGTTTAAGTAATTTATATTTATATATTCGAATATATTTACATATTCTAAACTTTAATAGCAAGAACTCTATAAGAAAAGCACTGTTATTTACAATTTAAAATATTTCTATCAAATCAGTCTGGAATTCTCACCGTAAATAAACAATCGTCCATAATTTTATATAAATACGAGTATTTGTCTCAAATAAATTCACAAACTTGAATTTGCCAACTTTTTTCTCAAGTGATTTGAATAGGGCTGCCGCAAAAAAAAATCTTTGTTTTGCAATTGAAAGCATTACAATAATTAAGTATGTTTAAATCTACAAGTCGATGGACCCATTTTTAGCTGAACAATAAATCTACCGACTTGTAATTGAGGGACACACGGAGAAGAATAGGGTCAATTTCTTTAAAGTTGCCCCACCTTTTTTTTAAATAAGTATTTTTTATGTGATTTCTATTCAAAATCGCGAGCTCTTTCGATTTTAATAGGGGAAAAATTTGTCCTATAATTACTTACCATAAATTTTTCGAACCTTCCATTCCGTTACTGCCATACAAAATGTATGGAAAAATGGTAACGCAGCGTTACAGCGTCCCGCAGGGTTACAACATTTTGAGGCTGGAAACATAAATTCGTGATAAAACACACAAATAAATGCCCTGACCAGGATTTGAACCCGGGACCTCCTGCTTCGTAGGCAGGGTCACTACCAACTAGGCTAGGAGGCCGTTAAACATTGAATGATTAATGGAAAATTGTGTGATTGGCCACATAAAAAGTCACACGTTGATTAAAGATATCATACGTACAGCGTTGGTAAGAATGCGATCAATTTGAAGGTCGCGGATTAAAATCCCGGCTCGTGTACCTAAGTACGAGCCTAGGTAAGGGCCGGGGTTTCAATCCGCCTGACCCGTGTGACCTTATTTTTTCTTAAACCCAGATTAGACCTAGTTTACCCTGGGTTTGAAGGTCAGATGGCAGTCGCTTTATTGAAACTACCGCCTTTAATTTTGGAAATGGAAAAATGGTAACGCAGCGTTACAGCGTCCCGCAGGGTTACAACATTTTGAGGCTGGAAACATAAATAAATAAATAAATATTTTATGGGACAATCTTACACAAATCGACCTAGTCCCACGGTAAGCTCAATAAGGCTTGTATTGTGTGTACTAGGCGACGATATATATAATAGATATATACATATAACTACTTAAATACATAGAAAACATCCATAACTCAGGAACAAATATTCGTGATAAAACACACAAATAAATGCCCTGACCAGGATTTGAACCCGGGACCTCCTGCTTCGTAGGCAGGGTCACTACCAACTAGGCTAGGAGGCCGTTAAACATTGAATGATTAATTGAAAATTGTGTGATTGGCCACATAAAAAGTCATTACTGTCTTTAAAAAATCATCAGAATATAAATTGAACTGGATGCCGCGTGAAACTTAATTCAAAAATATTTTTACCAAATCCTACTACTACTAACTAGGCTAGGAGGCCGTTAAACATTGAATGATTAATTGAAAATTGTGTGATTGGCCACATAAAAAGTCATTACTGTCTTTAAAAAATCATCAGAATATAAATTGAACTGGATGCCGCGTGAAACTTAATTCAAAAATATTTTTACCAAATCCTACTTAATATTATTATTAATAATTATAAACGCGAAAGTTTGTAAGTATGAATGTTTGTTACTCTTTCACGTAAAAACTACTGAATGGATTTTAATTAAACTTTACAATTAACATCGCTTAAACATCGGAATAGGGATGACTCACAGTAGTCCGTTCCGTTCCGATCCGATACGGGACGATCTGTCAGTTTCTATACAAAAAGTCACGTGACGTCCGAGGGCTCCGAGCTATCACGTGATACTTTCTATAGAATCTGACAGATCGTCCCGTATTGGATCGGAACGGAACGGACTACTGTGAATCATCCTTAACACATAGGCTACAATTTATAACGATATTGCGCATACGAACTCACGGGCACCAGCTAGTAAGTTCATAACTTGAATTCACTTAAACTATTTTCTCAAGCGGTTTAAAAATGGCTGAGCAAAAAGTTTCTGAGCAAATCTATGTTTTGCAACAAAAAAATTACAATTAAGTAAGTTTTCAGCCGGGATCGGACAGAGGACCCATTTCCAGGCGAACAATGAGTCCATCGGCATAAAGACTTGTAAGTAGGGGGTGGGACACACAGGGAGAAAGCCACGCGCACCGCAGCAGTGGCAGGGTTAATAATATCAAAACAGGATGACGTGAAGACATATATGTTTCGATTGTTGATCGCTTGCATAAAACCGGCCAAGAGCAGGTCGGGCCAAGCTCAGTGTAGGGTCCGTAGTTTACCGTCCGTCATAATAGGCGAACTTAAGGATTTTGATAGATACCATGCTCATAATAATAAAAGAGAAGTATCTTCGCAGCTCTTACGACTTATACGCCCTTTTAACCTTACATAAAACCGCAGTTTAATAACACCACCCCCTCAACACACTATTCCTTTATGCCCTATAACACACCCTACTCATAGTGTTGTGTTTCTGTGGGTGAGTTAGGTCGCCAGAGCTCCAAGAGGATTCACTGTGTTGACAGCTAGGGACCCACGGAGCAAAGCTTGCCCCATAAACTGTCAACACAGCGAATCCCCCTTTTTTTTTAAGGGTCGGCAACGCGCATGTATCACCCCTGAACTTGCAGGCGTCCATAAGCTAAGATGACCGCTTACTATTAGGTGGGCCGTATGCTTGTTTGTCACCGTCGTAGTATTTAAAAAAACTTACAAATCGTCCCGGATCACATCGGATCGGATTGGTGTGAGTCATCCTTAATCCGAAGTTAACCTGTCGAATTACATAAGTACTTATCTCCGATTTAACCCTAAGTCGCGCTAAGTCTAAGATTTTCATATTCAGAGATCCTTAGTTTAAACTCTGCAAATAATAGTTACAGTCCTCCGTGTGTACGGTGCCTAAAAGACTCCCAAGTTACAAAGTCGAAAAGTGCAATTACATGAAAAAGTGTCCCGGCAATCGGACAATGGTGTAAAATATAGCCCCGACCTAGTCTACATTGTTTTCTTTCCCCCAACTTGTCAATAGGGGGTACTTTGGCCCATTTGGGTAACGATGTTTGAGAGTTTCTGTGGATTTGACTGAATTAGAATTCTTAAGGCGAAAAAAATAGGGTGGGCGTTAATCTGATTTTGTCAAGGGCGAAAATTCGCGGAAAATATAAAAGGAAATTTGGTAGATGAAAGGTAAAGTGAAGAAGATGTTTATATTTTTCAGTGTAAACAGATTTTGACGTTGATTAAAGATATCATACGTACAGCGTTGGTAAGAATGCGATCAATTTGAAGGTCGCGGATTAAAATCCCGGCTCGTGTACCTAAGTACGAGCCTAGGTAAGGGCCGGGGTTTCAATCCGCCTGACCCGTGTGACCTTATTTTTTCCTAAACCCAGATTAGACCTAGTTTACCCTGGGTTTGAAGGTCAGATGGCAGTCGCTTTATTGAAACTACCGCCTTTAATTTGGAATAGCATGCCTACGAACATCGAAAATTGGCATTGACGGGAAAACCTCTTTGTCACTCCAATGTGCAAGTGTGACAGAGATGGAGACACTAATCCGCAATCGTTCGTTTTGTGCTATAGGCCCAGGCTCTCAGAGCCATGGAGTAATCCAGAAAAGCGCTACATAGAACAGTCATCACCACCATCATTTAATGAACAAAAGTCAGTCCTTCTTTTTTATCCTAGCGATTTCCCAGCGTATGGCTCAAGGAGCCTGGAATTTAGCGTAGGATCTAGTTTTACGAAACTAACTTCCTTCTGACCTTCCAACCCAGGGTAAACTAAGCCTTATTGGGTAGTCTGGTTTCCTCACGATGTTGTCCTTCGATTAGTAAATATCAAATGATATTTTGTACATATTCCGAAAAACTAATTAGTACGAGCCAGCCAGATTTGAACCCGCGACCTCCGGATTGAAAGTCGCACGCTTAGCCGCTGGGCCACCAACGCTTTCACTGGACAAAGGTCAGTCCAAGAAGTTTAAACTCCATTTCAAGCTTTTGTGGCTTACGATATCGATAAATTTAGTAGTTTTCGTGGCAATGCCGCAGCATTGCTATTGAGATTAGATTTTGCGACTGTCGACTCCATCTCATTTTATCAAAGAACTTAATAATGATACCTATTTACTTGGTATACTGCCATCTTGCAGAATTTCTTTTGTTAACAAACTTAACGTATAAAGTTTACTTATGGTATACTAATTTCGACCATGGGTACTAAAGTATACTAAAAAACATATGATTTTAAGGCCGTGAAAAGTGGAACACATTTATAAAGGTTTTTTTGTTTGGCGGGCGTTATTAGTATGTCGATGGAACAAATATATAATCAAAATACTGGGTTTGCCCCTTATGAGGTTAGTGTTAAAAACAAACCTATCCAAAGTTTAAACTTCAGGTAGTTGGAAGCACACTTTAGAGGTAATGTAAGAGGTCGTCTCACCTCCGGGTACTGTTACTAGATAGTGCATTAATTTAATAAAAACAAAGAAAACAAACAAGGAAAAAGTTGAGCAACCTTTTCCTTGAGTGGTTACGTTTTTGAATTATTTATTTTTAACGCACACACACAAATGACTAGCTTAAAACCTCTTTTATACCTACAGTTAAATATCTTGAATATGTTGTAATACGGGTATGATTATGTTGTGTAGAACAGTTTGTATGGTGTGGAACACCGGAACTGTATACATCGAAACTGTATTCAGCTGATTGGGATAAACGTGATGTTAATCGATTCGTCGTTATGCTCTGAATGACTAACATTTAAAGCAATATTTTGGAAAAATGGATAATGTCGCCTTTAACAGAACTGTGCGCGATTTCTTTGCTGGCAGAGATAAAAGTTATACACTTTTACAAGTTTTATCGCGGGTTTTATATATGAATCGGTTTAAAGTCTGAAGAAAGACTTTAACTGTGTATTCTGAACTTTAAAAGAAGCAAAAAAAAAAAATATAGCTTTAGTCATTGTCGGACAAAAAAGTAAAGTTTCCTTTCCCTAGCGTGTATAAGACGCGTTGTCTTGTATGCAAAATCTAGTAGAACATAATCTGTGCAACACACAACACGTAAGACTGGTGGCTATCAGGTTCTAACTTTATACTGGCCCCGGGCTGGAATCTGTTTTGACGTTAGGGGGAAGCTAGGGAGCGTTGATGGAAAAGGGCTGATACTTGAGAGGTTACTAGGCTTGGCAGGTTGTTTAAGGATGACTCACACTAGCACGGGACGGGATGGGATGGGAAAATCTGACAATTTGTATAGAAGGAATCACGTGATAGCTTGGAGCCCTCGGATGTCACGTGACGCTTTCTATAGAAATTGTCAGATTTTCCCGTCCCATCCCGTTCTAGTGTGAGTCATCCTTTAATCTTGGGTAATATACGACTATAAACGGTAGAGTTTGATTTATTTATTACAATAAAGTAACAGTGAAAAATAATCATGACCTCGGGCGGATTCGAACTGGCGACTCTGGGATGCATGCCCATCGGTCTGTCAATTGAGCTACCGAGGCACACCCACAGATACACCCTAAATTCTCCACCATGGGTCAATTGCATAATCATTTGTAGCTTGTAATATTAGCGGAACAATAAGAGGGATTGAAAAGAGACTTCCGCTAATATTACAAGCTACAAGACTAGTCATTATGCAATAGGCCTCTGATCTCCCGCATGCGCCTTAGGGGGCGCGTTAGCACCATCTACTGTAAGAAGATAGTACTTCTTAATCGCTTAATTCATCTTAATTTTCTATCCTTTCGCAGGCGTTTAAGCTTAAAATTTAAAATAATGTTGTACCGTGTCTCAGTAACAATAACAACACATCAGATACGGTGGCTTAAAATATTGTGAAAATCTTCATTGCGAAAAACTACAAAACGGTATATAAATAAAATTCCTTGTCTACCTACAAATAACAGAAAATTCATTAGCATTAGCCCCAAATCCTTGAATTAGGCACCCGTGAAGCTAGAGGTACCAAGTTTGATAAATAAGAAATTTGGAATTGAAAGAGAGGTACTTATAGAAAAAGACATACTTTTTCTGTAGTATACGAGTATGTGCGGAAAACAACCGGTCAATATTTTCTATGAAAACTATCGGTAATTTACCGGCTAACCGGTTATTCTATATTTTTGGGTTCCCGGTTTGCATTCCTTAAGTATACGTCATTTAACGGCCTCCTAGCCTAGTCGGTAGTGACCCTGCCTACGAAGCAGGAGGTCCCGGGTTCGAATCCCGGGCAGGGCATGTATTTGTGTGTTTATCACGAATATTTGTTCCAGTTATGGATGTTTTCTATGTATGTAAGTATTTGTATGTAGGTATCTATCTATTATACATATCGTCGTCTAGTACCCACAACACAAGCCTTATTGAGCTAACCGTGGGACTAGGTCGGTTTGTGTAATATCGTCCCGCAATATTTATTTATCTCTTTCAATTTATAATTTATCAGTGTTACTACTTAAAAACATGAATCAAAACATTAATTATTATAAAAGATTTGATTCGTGCTTTAAAAATTTACTGGTAAGGGCATTTGTTTTGTCTGTAAACTCACTGTCAGTGGATCTCGCTCGCACCAATAGGTACCTATATCACTTCTAAATGCACTTCGAGTAGCTAAGCAAGCATGCTTACGAATATCGAAAATTGGCATTGACGTGAAAACCTCTTTGTCACTCTAATACGCAAGTGTGACAAAGATGGAGATAAATCCGCAATCGTTCGGATTTCGTGGTATGGGCCTTGTAATCAACTCATTGTAAAGGCGATGATTCAGCGGACCACCCACATCAAGTTAAATTAAATTGAAATTAAAACCAATTTGGTCTTTATACCCCATTTTATTGACATGAGCTCATTAATATGAACGTCGGTCCAGTTTTAAAGTTAATTATACATGGCTTGCCATCGGAATTAACTTCGCCTGGATTGAATGACGGCGCGTGTTTATTTATGTTACGTCACAGATTGTTTATCCACTAGATTGGGCTTCAACGACTCACCTACGTATTATTATATAGGGTACACTACAAGATTGCGAAAAAAAATATGCCGGATTTTTAAATCTCATATATTTTATAATCCCAATTTTAAAAATCCCCACCTTACAAAACTCCGATCATTAAGTTCCGTAAGTTTAATCCGGCTCAAAAGCACAAATATTTAAAATTCTGAATAGAAAAAAAACCGTTTTTTTTAATTCCCAATAATAATAACGAATCAGTATTAGATTAAGATGATGAAAACGAGTGCTGTAAAGGGCTCGAAACGTAGGGTCATGGTGTTAATAAACGCGATTTATCCGTTCTAAAGTGTTTAATTTCAATCATTACAATCGTGGTAACAGAAGACAATATTATCAAAATATTTAGTTTTCAAGTAGGCATGTTACAGTGCACTTTTGAATGTCGAATGCAAAATAAATAAAGCTACAACCGGCTCTAACCCTACACCACAGACCCGAGAAGATTTAACACTTTGGACCGGCAAGAAACTCGGCGGGACACATCTGTTCAAAACATTAAATCTGTTATCTAACATGCATTAATTTGAAAAAATACAGTTCAGTTCAATTTAAATTCAATTTAATTATATTAATGACCTCACGCTGTGTAAATAAATGAAAGACAACAAAGCAAATCAAGAATTGCCACAGGTTGTCAGTGAAGTATCAAATGAAACCCTTCCTGCCTCAGTTATTGTGAGTCGCTAAATATATTATTCACAAGAATACCAAGTCAATTTGCTGTCATTATGAAATTAGCTTTATTGTTTTGCTTGTTTACGTTGAGGGGACTGTGAATGATTGTTAATTATGAATGAAGGTAAATGAAAAATATCCAAAGTAAAAGCTGTTTCTAACTTCAAAATCTGAACAGGTTTTAAATGCACCGTCTGAATTGAATCAAGGCTTAGAACCGGTAAAAAATAGCGGTTACTACCGCGTTGTTTTGAGTTTGATCCGAACTATCATAACTTAATTAAAACATAAATTAACCGGTTTATGTTAGGAGTGACGAGACGGTGTGCTTCGTAAATACACGCAGTACTGAACTTCTCTTTATCCTGCTTCGCAATAAACCGGTTTTTATTGTTCAAAACTCGATAATCACACAAGAACTTTATGAAATAGTTCCGATAAAACCGGTTTAAAATACCGGTTTCACAAACGAAAAAAATAAGGTTTTGTGCGAATTAAATGTATAAATAATTTTATAATCCTTGGCGGTCTAAGTTTAACATGTGTATCATCTGTATCAAATATGGCATCAGAAATGAGTTCACAGAATAGCTAATACGGTTGACATTTTATCGGCTATCTGCGTCAATTTCGCACTTACATACTTCTTAGAAAGTTTTTATTTACCATCACCAGGGCATAGTAAATAAAAAACTGACCATAATAGACTAGCAGATTTGAGTTTATTAAATCGACAGAATTGTATACTGGAATGGTTCTTAGCTATATTTGTTGAGTATTTTCGTGAAAGCAATCGTCTCCACGAGATTCTAGAGAGAGTCTAGTCACAGGTCGTGTTGTAACGGCCTTAAGTAGCTTAGTTTGAAGTAACCTTGCTTAGTAAACGGTCCTTTGTTAGAATTCTGGTGTGTTTATCACAAATTTTTGTTTTTCTACTCCAACACTTCTATCTGTCAATTAGATGACTGACAGCGATATTAAAAAAGTATACATTATAACGTTGTCTATGGTATTCCATAAGAACACTGCTCCTATGGATTGTTTTTTTTTTTAATTTCTATAGTGGACACAATAACTTCCCTAGTCTGCCACGTTTCTAGATTTTTCTTTTTATGCTATTTTAGCTATCGTAGAAAAACTAGCGTATGCAACAGCTCATAATTAGTCTATTATCTCGGGTCTATTATTACAAAACTCGACTTCGTCTCGTTTTGTAACGGCGACCCTCAAGTTTTAAGAACCCTTATTTTATCACTGTTGCATTAACTACTATTTTGAGTTATGAATACTTTGATTGGTACTTATGTATTTTATATTATCATTGTCTAGTACCTACTTCACAAAATGAGACTTATTGAGCTTGCTTTAGAGTAATATCATATAATACCTACTCATATAAAACCATTAACCATGATAAAATTAAGATTCAAAAGTAGTTTATGTGATTGTAATATGTAATTATAAATAATTAGGCATTACACTGCTTTATTATACACACATAGCATGAGCCCTCCATGATGCGTTCAAATTCGAACCGCATATATTATATGTCGACCGCCATTACCACTTTTATGAATGAAAACTTTTCTGACATTAAATTTTTAACATTTATATATTTAAATTTCAAAAACAAACTAGAGTGGGCCTCAATTTTCATATCGTTCGATATCAAATAAAGGGCGGCTTGCGTGCGACATTGTTTGCAATTGACACTTCGTTTCAAACTAAACGTCATCTCGACTGATATTAGGATAGACGTCAAATCAAATTTCCTTGTTTGTCACAGATGTTCGAAATTTGAAAGAAATATTATCATCGAATTCGATAATACAAATTAGCTATAATAACATTTTCACAGATAAGAAATTTGCTGTAATGGGGTCTTTATATGCGGTTTTTGAATGCATTATATATTATATTATAGAGGGCTAATGATATGGGGATATATAAAAATCTTAATACCGCTCAATAAATTCCTTCTTCACAATTACATCCACATTCATACGATAACCATAAGCCAACTCGTAAACCCGGTTTCATTATAACCCGAGCCCAAAGGTGAAGTTTCATTACCCATCAAGATACTATCACTTCCATTCCCAAATCTTATAGGAAGCAACTTGCCGAATGTCTCATCCTTTAAACTAAGAAATAAGGAAACAAGGGCTGCCCTGATCACATCTGCGATATCGAACCTTCTCAATGAAACTACCGTAAGACTTCACTATGTAACTCTTCAACGCAAAATGGATCTTATCATAACTGCGTTAAGTTGAAGTTTCTTTGACACGTCTAAGTTACATCAGATTAGTTGGGATAGAGAGCTTTAGGTCAAAGGAGGGCTATGTGTTTTCGTATATTGCGTTTGGGCGCGCTGTTTTAAGTCGGGGATTGGTTGTTGAGGTGTTAGGATTCCTTAATGAGGTAGATAAACTTCCTGCTTTTAGTGTTGCTGAAAGGGTTACACTTTATGTCAGAGTTGAGAGTAAATAAGGAGTAGGTATAAAGGACTCACCCTAGATTGCGACTGGATGGAGCGGGATGGGACAATCTGTCAATTTCTATAGAAAGAATCACTTCCGAGCTCGGATCCCTCGGAGCTCAAGTGACTTTTTCTGTAGAAACTGACATCTCGGCAAGGCCGAGTCTCGCCCCGGCCTATTCTAGTGTGAGTCATCATTTTAAATGAGTACAATTGTGACATCATCGTGCATTTTTTACTTGAATATGTTGATATGAGAACCTTGCTTTGAGCATCTTGCAATATGCTTATTTACATCCATTGTAGATTATACACAAGAATGAAATAAATTATGTTTTTAAAACATGAATTGATAGTAAGTAATCAAATTGCATTTCAATCTTATTCAAATGTGATAGAACGAAAGGTAGTTGTTTTCATGTGAATCTGAAGCTTCCATGTGGATGTTTCTCATTTACGAAAAAAAGGATTAACTAATTTATAATGTAGGTATGTAGTTATATGGTAAAGTATATGGTTATATATGCCGAATTCGATCGAATAAGTTTTATACTAGGAATATTTCGGAGCTTCGGCTTCGGTTACGATATACCGAAACTTTCGGTTCCATTCATACCTTCGGTTCCGATTAATTTCAACCGCAGCCGCGGTTCGCGGCACATGCCTAAAAGTAGAAACTGGTTGCGACTTGCCACCCCGATTACCCCACTTGTTTTTATTTATTTACCTCTCCATCTTCACCTCCGGTTTCGGTTTCGGTTACGTTGTAACAAACTTAAAACACGGGTTCGGCTTCGCTTCCGATAAAACCACCTTAATAACAGCATACTATCCCTCAATTATCCTAAATAAAGGTGAATAAGTGGTGTGTTTGCTTAATATGGTAGCTGCTAGCGTCAGCGTCAAACCAATTTACGAGTTTTTATGTCCGAAGAGTACCTACTTCGCATACATAAGGGCTCATGCATAAATCACGGGGTATTTTCGGCTATTTTTTTACTTTTTACCCCGGTCTCCCCCTTAGTGATCTTCAGTGAGGTTCAAGGCTAACTCCCCGCCTTCCTCTCACGTAAATTTTTTCACTCGACCTAATTTTGAAATAAATATTAATTTATTCTTAAATATTATTTATTTAATAATGTCTACTACTATATAGAGCCGCGTATTCCATAATTTCATCAAATATACTCGCTGTTTTGAAGTGTGAAGTGATAATTTAGGTTTTACCTACATTTTTCTCGGATTCGGTCAAAATAGAAAAATACACGTGATCGTGATCCTTGGATAACAAAGTGATCTTTCGTGAGTTTTAGAACCTCGCGTGATTTACAAGCACAAGCCCTAACAAGTTCGCTATCAAAACAAATAGTGGACTTTGTTGCGAGCTAGAAAACTTAGATTGGCCAATGCAAACTTGCTATGCTTAGAAGAATGTTTTAATATGAGGATAGAATTTAAATTAAAAGTCTGACAATTTTGCAGAATAATTTGTTGTTAATAAAACTCTAGTAAAGCGACTCTCAATATACTACTATATTAGAAAGATAAGTGATACAGCCGGCGGCTAAACGGCCTCCTAGCCTAGTTGGCCTGACCTTACCTACGAAGCAGGAGGTCCCGGGTTCGAATCCGGGTCAGGGCATTTATTTATGTGTTTATCACGAATATTTTTTCCTGAGTAATAGATGTTTTTTGCCAGTATCCTAGGTACACACGCGTTTAGAATTGCATGGGCACTTTATGAATGAATTCATTCATAAATTGACCATGCAATTCTGAACGCTATAGTACAATGCCTCAAGGACCTATTTTAGATTTATGGTAGGTAGAGGTAGGTAGTTAGGTGAGTTACACTTAGGTACTGTATATATTTCGAAAATAAATGTTTTAAAAAGTACTTAAAAATGAGAAATTTAATCCAGAATAGTCTTGAATACGTTTACGATATTGAACATTCCCGATAAATAAATTCAAGAACTTAATAAATATAAAATTCCTAGTAAGTAAATTTAAAAACAATTCGGTTTATTTACTAAAAACCAAACTGTTTAAGATAATTATATTCCGCCTTTTTAAAGGAACTTTGAGATCTTCAAATATTTTATCATTTCCAGCTAAGCTTTTTTAAAATTGTAACATGTTGTACATATAAATATAGTTGGTCGCAAATAGAGATGTATCGAATATGGATATTGCCGAATACGAATATACGGCCGAGCACGTGTTTCGGACACTTCCCGCTCGATGAGCTCTTACAACAGTCACCCTTGCGATCACTTACTTGCGCTTACTTAATTAAAAGATTAAAACAACTCTGGTTTTTCAGTCTTAGGCAGTTTTTTTACAAAAATAATTGTATTTGTATTTTGACGCATATTTATATCTTTTTATACTTTTATGTACTTTGTTACTCGGTTAATATTCGGCAATGTACTATTCGGCCGAATACGAACATTGAAAAAAATTCCGAATATGCCAAATACCGAATATTCGACCCATCTCTATTCGCAACCTACAGTATGCAAATCTCAATGGGAGCTACCGTATTGTCGCTCACCGGCGGCGCCACTCATGCGTGGGTCCTGTGTCAGTATTAGAGAATTATCAAAGTGACGTTTGAAATGTTCCCGCAGGACCCACGTTCCACTAGCGCCCCTAGCGGACAATCGACTTGCGGTAATCCTAATTGCATTTGAAATGTTAAATGCGATGCGATGCGTATTTTGTATTAAAGCATAGCAGCAGTATTTGAATAAATTATACGTAAATACAATGATTCCTAAATGCGTAAATTATCAAACAAAACAAAAGCTCACAAAGGATCATTGCACCAGACACGCTTCAACGTCACCAATCCGATGATCAGATAAATTTAAAAGCTCCGAAAATCATCAGATCTGATAAGTGGTCGTGATCTGATTATCGGAATGGGTAATGGAGTGCGAAACGGACTCGCAAACAGGGCTTTTGTAAGTACCTGTAGTATGTACGCTATCTGAATAAGCAAAGTTGTTGACTAAATAAACACCTTTTGTTTTTGGTGAAATTTAAAAAATATTACCCATTAACAATGAATATTTTTTGCAATATAAAATTAACAAAAGGTAATACAATTACAAAAGATAACTAAGACCCACATGCACAACAGAGGGCAAGCCGCTAACCCACAGTTAAGCTGTCAAATTCCATACAAAAAGAATGACTCACACTAAAACGGGACTTGACCGGGACGGGACGATCTGTCAGTTTCTATAGAAAACGTCACGTGACATCCGAGGGCTCCGAGCTGTCACGTCACTGTCAGATCACGTGAATCTTTCTACAGCAATTGACAGATTGTCCCGCCCCGCTTGTTATAGTTTACGTCATCCTTAACCCCGAGTTATGTCGCTAACCCAGGATGGTGCAAGTTTCCCAAGGCAAGACTTTCATCTGTTTTTTTGTATTATTTTACTTTTAAAGGTGATATTGTGACAATAAAAAGGTTTTTTAAGATATGAGTCGTTAAACTAATTAGATTTCATTTCTAACTGGGAAATAATATCTTTACGACAGTTCCGATTTAAAGAGGAAATTCAATTTTCTAATCTAAATATCTTACCAAACCTTTTTAATATCCTAAAACTACAATTAAAAGAAAAAAAAATGAAAAAAAAAATTGTGTTTAAAAGCTAAAAAAATTAAATGGCACCCTGATTAATTTTAATTGTTATGTAGAAAAATAGTAGATTGTATATCAAGGGCATAAAGTAAACCATTTTAGACGAGGCTTATAGTACAGTCCAATCTAGTAGTCGAGGAAAAAATCAGGTATACACTCTGCTTTTCACTTCGGTTGTAAAGAAAATCGTTGAAAATGTAACATCCATGCTTGCGCCGCGGCGAACGCACTACACCTACTTTTTGCCCTAGAGCATAAAAAACGTTTTTACGGCGTTTTTGAACGCGGCGTACACGCCACGATGGCTTTGGCGTGCACGCCGCATTTATACCGCTAGTAGAAGCTCTTACTGCATTTTTACTAGCACAGAAGTTAAATAAATTAAGTTGTTTCCGCATCCCGCATCCCAAATGTTTTCGAAGCTATAAAACCCGAATCAATTCATTAAGACTTAGAAATTTCGTAAGCGAGCAATATATAAGGCTGGGGCTAATTGTGCCGAGCGCGATAATTAGGAGTTATGGTCGCAGCGGCTGAGAAGGCTTTTAGCTAATTCATTACTGAGATTCGGCAATTGTTTTGGTTCTTTCTGTATTCGGTTTAAGGTTTTACTTGTGTATAAACGGATTGCAACGTTGTTGTAACTACCAGTGATCGGGTAATGGGTGAAATCTTTAACAATAGTAGTTTTTGCAACTGTACATAGTGAAGGGCATTACAATTAGGGCGTGTAAAGCGGTTTTTAATTGTATGGAAAACCCGGATCATAACCGGTTATTAACATATGTAATTTCATAATTAATATGAAATTACATATGTTAATAACCGGTTTGCACACCCTAATTACAATAAGAGCGTAGGTTTATGAAACGAGCCGAAGGCAAGTTTTATAATAACATCACACGAATGTTTTATTGACTAAATATGTATAGCTGCATACACTAATTTATCTATACACATATCATTAAATGCTCTTAGATGGGTTCTGGAACCGTGGGGAAGGGAGCATTGTTTGTTACTAGTGCTACTAGTAAAATGTCTAAAGATTTTATATTAAAA
The DNA here is from genome assembly GCA_949128165.1 of Lathronympha strigana. Classification (NCBI taxonomy): domain Eukaryota; kingdom Metazoa; phylum Arthropoda; class Insecta; order Lepidoptera; family Tortricidae; genus Lathronympha; species Lathronympha strigana. Next base: position 2,396,840 of record OX421907.1, on the reverse strand, counting down.
AAAAAAAAACAATAAAAAATAAACTGAACACACATACGCTTACGCTTACGCTTACGCTTTGACGGAGTAACTATCCCTTTCTCCTGTACAGTCAAGAACTTGGGTATCACCATGGACCAAACCTTAAGTTGGACTCCCCATGTTGCGGAGATCAGTAAAAAGCTTTTCGCATCTATGCACTCACTAAGACGTCTCCAAAATTTCCTTCCTCTTCATACTAAAATCACTCTTACTCGGTCCCTTCTGCTTCCTTTATTAGACTACGGCGATATTGTTTTTCTAGATCTTAGAGAGGAGCTACTTGACAAACTCGAACGCTTGCAAAATGTATGTATCAGATATATCTTTGGTCTGCGTAAGTATGATCATATATCCCAGTTCCGAAAACAACTTGGCTGGCTTCCGATTCGTCGTCGTAGAGATGTGCATGTCCTGTCATTGCTTTTCAATGTGTTATTCAATCCTGCTTCTCCTTCTTATCTATCTGAGAAATTCAGTTTCCTGGCTTCCGGTAGTGGTCACCGTTTACGTTCTAGCACCAACCTTTCTCTCACTTTTCCGTCCAACAAGACGCGTATTTACAATAGATCTTTCACTGTCCATGCCGTAAAGTTGTGGAATGAGTTGCCGGTGTCTGTGAGGCAATCGCAATCTGCAGCATCGCTCAAGGAGAGGCTAAAGAAGTTGTGGCTTTCCGACCCTTGATTGGAGTTTGTCCTTTATGCTCTGTTTAATAGTTTATATATATATTTATTATTTAATATATGTATATATGTATTGATGTTTAGTGTATATTTATATATGTAAATATTATATATATATTTTTTGTTGCGTATATTTATAGTGTAGTTACAATGTGTATTCAAAATTTACTTTTTATTTGAAGTTTTGTTACTGTACAATTTTTGCTCTTAGTTTGTCTTTCATCGTTGCCTGTTTTTATCTAATTTCCTCAAAGGTTAACTGGAAGAGATCCCTCATAGGGATAAGTTCGCCTTTGTTGTATCAAATTGTCTATGTTACTGTGTTTCTTGTATTTCTTGTGTTATTGTACAATAAAGCTTATACATACATACATACATACACATAGAAACCACATTTTTACAATTGTATATTCACAGGTTCCTTAGGATGTTTTTCTTCACTGAAAAGCTATTGGTAACTATTCAAAGATAAGATAAATTCCGAAAAACTTATTGGCTCGGGGTTTGAACCCGCGACCTATCGATTAAAAGTCACACGCTCTGACCGCTTGGCTATCAACGCTATACTTAAAAGCAACATATAAGTATAAACCATAACTCTTTTTTTTCATTGCGGTCGTTTGGTTATCTTCTTTAATCAGTTGACGATTATATCTATATAGGTTTCATAAATCTCGGCTAAATATATACCTTTGTTTGTAAATTGTAACCCGATTACATCTTATTTTTCTTAACTTAAACTTAGTCGTTAAGTTGTCGACGTAAATCTTAAGTAAGAACTTGCGTTTCCCTATCAGACTTAACAGAGTTAAAGATAGTTTTAAAAAGTGTTACGTAGATATAATCAGTGTACACCGATTCATCTTATAGTCTATCTTCAAAAACAAGTGACGACGCGCCAAATGTAAGCAGATTAAGCATTTTAAATAATGAACTCGGGTTCTTTCCACGGTTTTTAAGGTTCCGTACCTCGAAAAAAAAAACGAAACCCTTTTCACTTTCATATCTTTCCGCTGTCAAGACCCTTTATTACGGAAACGCGTAGAGGTAGCAAGTTGAAATTAGTACCACATTCACAAATCTTCGGTTCCTTCAGGGATCGAAAATACGAAACTTCTACGTCAACGCAATTAAAAGATACGGCCGTTTATGTCGCTAGGGAATCAAAATGTATAGGGTACTTCCCGTTGACCTAGAATCACGAAATTTGGAGAAAAGCAAGAGCTTGCAGCATTAGTACAGGAAAAAATCTGAAAACCGTATAATTGCCGCACACTGAGAGTTCCGTGCCACCAGTATAAGTACTTAAGGTCGTAAATGGCCCAGCATCTTTGTGTGGAACCCTCGGTGGACGAGTCCGACTCGCACTTGGCCGATTTTTGATATATTTGAGCTCCCAATATTTTGGCAATGTTACAAGCGCCATGTTTCACGAGAAAAGTGAAGTCTGCAGGTAGGTTGAGACTTAAGAATAGTCATTACGATCTACCTACCCTCTTTCTTGTTCGTTTATGTTCACTACTATTGGAACTCAATTGAAAGTCACCTCGACAAAACACACAGTATCAGGTTAAGCATGTTCGATAGACTTGCACAGGAGTTAGCGAACTAACCCGGTGTCCAGCGTTTAAAATGTATAGAATTTGATAGTTTACTCCGGGTTAGTTGTAACCCTGGTTTTCGCAAGTGACGCTAAGGAGCGGACTCCACCGGCCCCACCGTCCACCAAATTCTGAATTTCGATGAAGATTTATAAAATGTTCTAAGTCCAATATCTTTACTAGGTGCCTAGAGATGCCAATCGCTCACGCTACGTATCATATCGTAGTTATATCTCTCTATCTTTCCATATAAGTGCGACACTGACAGTTGGGTTTCGTTCGCGACTGAGCGTTAGTGATTGGCATCTTGGCTACGCACACTGGTGTAAATAGCACCTTTCTTATACTGACGTGGTATAAATTATAATGTCTCAACAAATAAGAATACTGCCCGCCTAATATTAAACTTATGGACGTTTGCATACATTTTAGTTTAGACTTTAACCAGTTTTTTGTAAAAGGAAAATATGTTACAACAAACAAAATAGTCCGCAATCAAGTATTACTTTAACAACTTTCATAATTGACGAGTTTAAAAGCCCTGATAAAAGTTTTTGCCGTCGCAAAGTCTTTGTCTCAAAGACCCGAGTTAAAATAAAGTGACAAAATAATTTACTTAAGTAAGTTTAAAACTGTGACTACCCCTTATTTTAAGGGTAATTGGAAAGAATCACGTGATATCTCGGAGCCCTCGGATGTCACGTTACGTTTTCTATAGAAACTGACAGATCGTCTCGTCCCGACCCGTTCTAGTGAATGAGAATGAGAATGAGAGTGAGTCATCATATAAGAACACTTTGACACTCCATCACTGCAATACGATCAAAAATTTTAGGTCAGTTTTGCGAGTCATATCTGAGAAAATTGTAAAGAAATGTATACCCACAGTTCAAAATCTTATGTTTTCACTTAAGTTTCACAGTTTTCGAGTAAAATTTAAAGCTATGCGTTAGAAAGGACACAATGTCGCAACATTCATACTATCACGCGGCCATTACTCATCCGTTGGCGAAGTCGGTCGGCGCCACCTTAAGTGGCTGACTCCTGAGATGTTCTTATAATGACTTAACTAGTAGTCGCTGTTATAACCAGTCTACAATGGCCTTGGGAGTAAAATGAACTATATATAAGTTCGTAGTCAGAACCTACAGTCAAAGTCAAGATTGTTAGGCAAATTTTTGTAGGTGACCTTTCTTAACTTAGTTTTAGACAAACCTAACCTTAACTACCTATGGAGACCTTTTACAGTCAGTCATTTTAGATAAAAATATGTATGTCAATCTTAAGGATAACTTGCTCTAGTGACCGGGCCAGGTCGATCTATCAGTTTCTATAGAAAACGTCTCGTGACAGCGATCACGAGATTCTTTTTATAGATATTGACAGATCTTTCCATCCTGCCTCGTCCCGTGGTCCCGTCCCGTTTTAGTGTGAGTCATCCTTTCATGATCTTAAATTAAAGGCTTTTTTAGAAGCTGGTACACAAATAATCGAGCCTTTTTAGAAAAAAAAAAACGACTTCGCACTATTTTTATATTATTTTTACAAGATCTCCAAGATCATAGGAACATTGGTTCGTGAAGTTGTTCGTTGGCAAGCGACGCTAAATCTCCTGCCCAGCTAAGTGCTCCACTTTATAATAACTTTAATGTTCTGTTGTTTTTCTTTGTTTTTTCTCTTCTGAGTACCCACTGTCACTTGTTTGTTTCTACTACTGCTTTTGGTTCGTGATTATTGTTTTTACTTCAATTTCTTGTAAATGTATTTTCTTCCGACTGTGGTATCTTTTTGTTTATGTTGTCAAGGGAGATTTTATTCATTTCTAGTTTGAGAAAGAATACTTTTATCATGTTGATTGAGTGTAACTTGAGTTGAGATACTATTTACAAAATTACTTGTACTCGCTTTGTAATTATGAAATAAACTGTTTTCGTATTTCAGTGTATCATGCTTACACAAATTTGTATTTCAAATGCGTGGTTTATTTTCTTGTTTTCAGCTAGGTACATTTGATATTTCGGGTTTATTGTTTGTTAACTTTGGTCATTGTTTATTTTGACTTCGAGGATATAATTTACATCTGCGAAGGTAATAATAATATTTGCTCAGAGAAATTTCTGACGCTTGTTATCTGATTTCATTGGGGATTGGGGCTTGTTGTATAAATAATTTGAATAATCTGTGTATCAATTGTTTGTTCTTAAATGTAGATAAAATGTCGTTTATTAAGTAATAAATATTTGTTTAAAATCAAATATACATGGTAAATATCTCGTTTTAAATAGTAGTTATAGTAAATATTTTAGGATGCAATTTGAATAAGAATATCAAATTGAATATTACGACAAGTTTTGCTCGAAGAAGTTTTGCACGTAGTTTTTATAATTTAACTATTTCTATCACCGAGCTTAATATTAATTAAAATAAAACCACAATTGTAAAGAATGAATTAAATCATTTATTATATATAATAAATGTTTTGATTCATGTTTTTAAGTGGGGGCCTTGGTCACTTTTTCTGTAGTATATGACATCTCTTTCAATTTATAAAATAAAACCCTTCCGAGGTTCCGAAATTTAGTAGAGAGGATGGCTTCTGTACCACTAGCTTAAAATCTCATCAAGAAGCAAGCACGACACAGGACTGGAAGAACTCAGCGTGGAATTGACAGGGAGAAATCTCATTATCTCAATCATCATGTAACTTTGTAACGAGTGCTGTAAAGGGTTCGAAACGTTGGGTCAATTTACGCGATTAGTCAGTTTTAAAGTGTTTCATTGAAATAAATTAATATTTTCAAATTATTAGTCGCTTCCAAGAAGCAATAAAGTTGTTTAGTTGGAGTAAATACTAACAGCAAAATAAGTATGTTTAAATACTTTGAGTTTCTAATTACTCTAGCCAGCGAGTATCGATTGAATGGCGGAGGTGAAGGTTTTTTTTTTTTTTTTTTTTTTTTTTTCTCTTTATTTAGGTAAACAAACAGCCACTACAAGTGATTCTTATCTAGCTTATTACTATGTTGTTTACAGTATGTGTGGCCCACGACGCTTACCACTAATTAAACTAAATAAACATTCAGAGCCTATCTAGTCACCGGCACTATGAAGGACTGCCGGTGCTAACAACAGCATATAATGATATACGTACGATAGGTACGTGCAATTACAGTATAAGAGGTTAGGTTAGACAAAGTAATATATAGGCATTCTTAGTTGTTAATGTGTGTTAAGGTGTCTGTAATACTTTTTTTATAGATGCTTAAGCTACAATTAAAAATGTCTACGTGACAAAATTGTTTGTTGTAAGTATTGACAAGCCTTCGCAGAGGAGCGCGCTCGCCAGCGTGCGTTCTTAATATTCGGGAGTAACTACAATACAATACAAATACTCTTTACTGCACACCTCAATAGAAATAGGTACAGAAATACAACAAACAAAAAAGAGGTAAACAACAGGCGGAGCAAGTAAGTATGGAGCAAAGTAAAAAATACATTTTAAAGTGTCTATGTAGGTATGTCTGCGATGTTCCACTCTCACTAGATCCGGGAACCAAATTAGATTTTCCGCACTCAGCATAATCTAACAACCAAAAACCAGGAATAAAACCGACAAAACATGTTGCGCAACCCGTATTTGATTCTTACCGGTCCTAAATAACCGCAAAGCAAATAGCACGTCAACAGACCAGATAAGGCTTCACGAGATCAAATCTCGAAATAAAACGAGAGATTTATTGTCCTCTCCCCAACCACGCCGACCAACTTTACTAAGTTACAATAAGACACAAATTCGCTTGAAACATATTCGCATGCACGTAACGTACGTTGATACAATTTGTCAAATTCTCCGTAAGGCACTTTAGGAATTTAAGAAATGCAATATTGTTACGTCTCCTGCGTTTTGACGGGTAACAAACTGTTTTTGGGATGGGTTCGGACAGTACTTTATTAAGTTACGGGCCTCATGAATATGTAGGTACTGTTTGGGGTATCTTTTCTTGGAACACGCTACAAGAGCTCAAGTGACCAGTACCCCAATTATTAACTTTTAGCCTTTTGAAGGAAGATGATCATTAGTTACAAGATGTTTTCTGAAGAACTTTGATATTTCGATATTTTTATTTACAAATATATATAGTAAAATACAAGCTAGCTTAAATATAAAATAGGCCCTTAAGGCATTGTACCTAGGATGCTGGCGGCATTTTCTCGTTGTATGTTGTATCACAGTGCTGTTTTCATTTTATTATCAATTTTGCATTTTGAGTGACTTGATTAATTTAAGATTAATTATTGTCTTTATTTATCTTAAATCTTATATTAGGTCTTTATAATATGATTATATAAGTAAAATACAAAATCCATAGAAATATATATACTTAAACATACCTATTAAAAAAAAACCTAACCTAGAGTGCTGCCGGCAACGGGGCAGGCTCCAGGCTGCCGGTGATTAGGGCCCCAGAGAAAGGAACTGCCGGACTATACGCGCCGTGTCCAGGATTACTGCCTTCTGCATATGACCCTTGGTCCAGCCACCTAGCGAGAGTCGAGACTCCTATGAGACCGTTCGCTGAAACGACTATCGGGACAATGATCATAGAGTCAACATCCCACATGGCGCTTATCTCCTGAGTCAAGTCTAGGTACTTACTGGACTTGTCCTTCTCGGCCTTCACGAGATTCTCGTCATGGGGGATGGTGACGTCGACGAGCATGGCTCGACGCTGCGTTCGGTCAACCAGCATGATGTCAGGTTTATTGGCTACAATAGTCCTGTCAGAATAATTATAATTATTATTTCTTATCGATCGAATCTAAATCGCTTGACGTTAAACTTTTTTGTCAACGACTTAAGAGTCTTTATTTCTGTTAAAAACATTCTTGAATTTAGTACTTTTTTGGCGTGATTTAACTCAAACCATAATATTTTAAGGGTGACACACACCAATCCTATCCGATCCGATCCGATCCGATCCGGGACGATCTGTCAGTTTCTATAGAAAAAGTTACGAGACCTCCGAAGGCTCCGAGCTATCACGAGATTCTTTCTATAGAAACTGACAGATCATCCCGGATAGGATAAAGGACTCGAAACGTAAGAGGTAAAGGATAATGGTATTAATAAACGCGATTAATTTCAATGATTAAAAATCGCAGAAACAAGACAATTTTATGCAGTTGGTTTCAATTATCTATACCTACGTCATACTTTGAGTTAAAGTATTTTCGTAAGCCATAAGGCCTCTTAAATTAAATAAGGTTTCTTTTAACAGTTGATACGAATTACTTAACAAAACAAACGTTAGCCCTTTGTTCCTAAAATATTGAGAAGGTAAATAATTATGACTTTGTTATTCAGCCAAGATAACACAAACTCCAGGAAGCTTATTTGATAAAGTGTCTGCCACCGCCAAAATGGGTGATTAGTGCGATACTTAACTAAGATGTTTAACTCAGACGCTGTACTAAGTATCTCAAGGGAGGTTTTCAGTGACGTCACCTGCCGTGGGCCTCTGCTCATTTAGGTAACAAATTGCTAAGCCTATATTAAATTGCAACGGTTCTCAACTCACGTATTTTTATCACAATAGGCGTGACATGTTTCTACTGCATGTTGTCACCATCGCGGCTCGGGAATCAGTGTTAACGGTTGCAATTGAATATCAGTATGACTCACGAAAGTTTAAATTATATGATTACTTAGACTATGTATGTTTATTACATAATATTACTACCTACCTGCTATGTACCTATGTACATAACCTATCTAACGTCTAGTCGATGTACAGTCAATTACAAAGATATGAATACAGTCAAAGTGCCAATAATATGTATAAAGGATCTTAATGTTCAGGTATACATATTTTTGGCACTTTGGCTGTATTCATATTTATTGAAGTAGACTGTAACTGGTGACCGAAGAGCTGGTGGCTCCCTCGCACAACGTATCACCATTCAGCACTGCGATGCAACTAGGAAATGCCACAATGCCTCAAGGAGCTATTTTAGATTTAAGGTACGTAGTCAGGTAAGTTACACATACTGTATATACATATTTTGAAAATAAACTGTTTTAATTGCCTATCTGACTTCTTCTTTTATATATACGTAATCGATTAAACAAAGAAGTAGCACTTTATGATTACGCTGATTACATAGTAATGCAAATGAAAGAAAATACTTATGATACATGTATTTTTTCAGCGAAATTCAGTTAACTATAACCATATAAATTCGAGCATCAAATTCGACAAAAAGGTATGATTACTTTCGATGAAAAGTCACCTATCTATGTCAAACCATAATAATTAAGTTGGCTGGCCTACACATCTTGTCCAAATCGAGAAATAAATATACGTCCTACTCACACAAAAGGTAGATATGTCTGCCACAAATAGCCAGGAATCCATATAAAATGTAACCAGTTATATTAGACGAAACCTAACACATGATTTCCAAGAACATATAGTATATTCTCCTTGTTATTGTAAGTATCTATGTATATACGTTTATGCTATTTGATACAATAAAGGCAAACTTATTCCTTTAAGGGATTCTTCCCTTAAAGGTATACAGTTAAGGGGGGGTTGCCTTGGGAGAGGAGGGGATGTGTGTTGTATATAATGGCCATTAAAAAGTCACATGATATCACCTACAAGTCGATTTTCCATTCCGATTACACAAATCGATAGCTTTCAGACCTATTTTCGCTCGATGCACATAACAAGTCTAGACTTGATCGTAAGCATTCGATTCTGACGTGAGCCTACTTTAGTGCTAATATTGGCTGTGTGAAGGTCTTTATGTCATTTGTTACATATATGTTATACATTTATTTTCAAAATATATACAGTAACACCTACTGTATATATTACTGTATATACTTACCTAACTACCTATATTAGAATGTGAAATGGGTTTATATTAAAATAAAAAAGAATTTTTAATTATTTTTTTAAGGTAGGTAGAGGTAGGTAGTTAGGTAAGTTACAATTACTGTATATATTTTGAAAATAAATGATATTAGTTTTCATTATTTTTTTTCTTTTCAATGTCGAATGTCTGACGGTCGTCAAGAAATAGTCCTAGATCCTGATCGGTAATGCCTACTTAAAGACAAATCAAATCATTATTTTCAAAATAATATACGGCAAGTGTAACTTACCTAGTTACCTACCTCTACCTACCTTAAATCCAAAATAGGTCCAAATCCAATACAATAACTCTTTATTACACCTCAAATGACTATATAGAAAACGAATAGTATGTACGTGAAAAAGATTTTAGTTTGTCGACAGAGTCACATCCCCAGTGCGCAATATTTACTACCTAGTTGATAATCAAGACCAATTGTGAGTAGTTCGTTAAACCCGCGTGGCTAGATGTTGAACCACGGGGATAATGTCGCCCTCGAGACGTCGGAGGTTAGTTTTCAAAGTATTTCACGATTAATCCCCGATTTAGTGCATCTATAGCGTGAAAAACCCTAAAGATATCCCTAAAGAGCGATATACATACCCTTTTTTAATTTAAAATACTCTAGTTCCCCTGGCAGGTTGCTCAGGTTTTTATATGTATGAAATTTCGGTTAATAACCGGTTATCAACCGGTTTTTATATACATTTCAAAACCGGTTTGCAGACCCTAGTTGTAATACAAAATGTATTATGCACTTAAAATATACTGACACTAGCCGCTACCTACTTCTTTGTTCGAATGGAACTCTTTCGCATGGTAATCTACAATCCATTCAACAAGAAAGCCATTCTATCCAAAAGAAAATTAATGTGACATCACGCAAACGTATTACGAGACGAGAATGAATTCCTACTAATCAGTGACGTGAACAAAGGCTCTTATCTTTTGTTTTATACGGCAATTTAAAGCCCCACTTCCTATGCAATATACAATGGCTGCTACAAAAATTATTTAAAATTTACAAACAGCATTTATCACGACACAAAAGCGGAGTACACAAAACACTTTGATAACGTCATGTTTTCGTAATAGTTGGGCGAATATCAGAATAATTCTGCATTTTAACCTGCATCTGATACGTCAGTGGAAGCCCGGGGGTACGCTGGAAATTAAACTCATGCATGACGATAGGGAATAAAGGTGAAATTCCTCGAAAAACCACGATAATATCTGCTTTGTGAAGACTTTTAATATACCACAATCCACTGCTTCAACAAAACGTAGTATTTAAATAATTCCACCATTCGAATCCTTCCTTTTACAACATTAAACAAAGCTAATATTTTCAAAACCTAGTTTTAAAAACAGTTAAAAAATATCAACTTTATTTTATGTTGAAAACGATGGGTTTTGAATGGTGGAATTAATTTGTAATTGTGCTACAAGGTCTTGCTGTTTGCCAAATTTCGTAATGGTAGGTGAACGGGAAGTACCCTATACATTTTGATTTCCATTAAAAATGTATGGGAAATACGACACAAACAGCCGTATCATTTGATTGCGTTGACGCAGAGATTTGATTACTTACAGCTTCAGGAGACCGCAGAGCTGTATATGTGATATTAATTTCAACTGGCTACCTTTACGCGTTCCCGAGATAAAGGGTCTGACAGACAGACGGATGGACGGACGGACGGACGGACGGACGGACGGACGGACGGACGGACTACAATGTGATCCTATAAGGGTTTCGTTTTTTACTTTTGATGTACAAAACCTTAAAAAAATACTGAAATATTGTCCGTGTACTGGTCTCAATTACCCCATAGGGGTTCGGGTAAAAACAAACGGCAAGGTTTGTGTTTTTTGCTTATATTTTTATTAAAACGTTGGTTTTTTAGATTTTTCTATGATAACTGATTAGATAGATAAATAAAGTTTAAGTATAAATTTAAGTTCTTGAGCGAATGGGAGAGGATCGCCAGGTGAAGAGAGCATACCTTGGTCGACCGACTGGACGTCGTCCGGTCGGTCGGCCAAGGTACCGTTGGGTAGATCTGGTGGAGAGGTGCGTGATCTCGGAGTCAAAAATTGGCGAGAGATTGCACAGGATCGGGTAGAGTGGCGTGCTCTTGTGTCGGAGGCCAAGACTCATTTTGGGTCGCTGAGCCAGCGTAGTTAGTTATAAATTTAAGTTGATTACGATTGTAACATCTATCTATTACTTTTGGGCGTTGGAAGTTAGGTGTTCCCAATTTCCCCACTTTGCCCAACGTTCGGGACAATGGAAAATTTGTCTGGCGGATGCCCGATAGACATACCCACTATGGAGATCTGAAGGATTGCCCGAACGTTTATGCTTTCAATTCTTAAAATATGTAGTTCGGAAATGTCTGTGTTGATGGTATACTTTTAACTAAAGTGAAAAATATAAATAAAATCTATACACTAAAAGGCAATATTGAAATAATATTAAAATGAACGGCGTTAATCGCTTACCATCAGACGATTCGTCTGCTCGTTTACCACCAATTTCATAAAAAAAGAAATATAGAAGACACTAATAAAATCTGTACGGTCTATGAGATATTGAAATTCATAATCTTGGATCATCAGCTATCTCAAATAATAATTGTTTTAAAATTGAATTCTGCAAAAAAATATGTGCTGTTATTCTTATAATACTACTTAATGAACATAATGCCAACAAACAAATTAACTAAATATTTTTAACGGGGGTTTATAAATAAAGCCAATTACCCTTTTGATCTTTACTATATTTATACATTAGAACAATAATATCCGGATCCGGAAAGCTAAAGTTCAACCCCGATTAAAGCCGTACAATATTTCAACATTTCCAGATAAATTAAAAAACGAAATATCTTTCAATTCAACGAAACCAACGACACAAATACACGGCATATAATTCCTCCTGCTCAATCCAATTTATCAATCACTCTTCCCGACAATCAACCAGACATCCAATGACTTTCAACCACGAGTCGCTAGCTCCCAGACTATCCAGCTTCAACGCGCTCCGCACACACAATGTGCTTACAATGAATCCAGAGGTCACTTTATATTGGTAGGCATAAAAATTTGTCGCCATATAATAGACTAGGAGCTCACCGCGATTGGTCGAGTTGAATTAAAGTCGATCCATTAATACCGAGATATGAAGTGAGTCAGCCTCTTTTGAAATATGACCGATGTTTTTTCCGGATCGAGCTGGTATGAACAATTTTTATGGGGCAGATTACTTAAAAGCTTTCGAGTACGCTTGGTCGATCTTTTCAAGAAACTGGGACTTTTGTTACAAGTTTAAGTTCGGTTTTATTGTCGATGGTCACTTCTTTATCGGAAAAATAACAATAGCATTGTAGTTGTAGAAGTAAATATATATATATATATATATTTGAGTGTCCGTTTAAAACTAATATGTTATCATAGACGAGCGTTTGCAGGCTTTTATTCAATGGATAATGATAACGGATAGAATATATGGTATTTGTATGCGTAGATACCTAAATTAATGTTGTAATGTGGTTCTGTCATATCTTTTAAATTATATACAGTACATAAGTGTAACTTACCTAACTACCTACCTCTACCTACCTTAAATCTACTTACATCTAAAATAGGTCCTTGAGGTATTGTACCTATCCTACGTTCTGGTCAAGTCTGGTAAGTAACTCATCCATTAATTGGAAAAACTCTTATCTTATCTAGGTATATGATATCAACTGTATTTTGATTGAAAAAAGTAGGAAATGCAAAACTGGTTATTTTTGTATGGACATTTTTTTATACAAACCATAACCGGTTTTGCATTGTCTAGTAACTACAGTGCTATTTTATTTTATGAAATAATACTGATAAATAAGTGGTAGCCACTTCTAGACTGTGTGATGTAAGAAGGTGGTATTTTTATGAAAACTCTTTTTTATGGTTATTATAATTTATTTATTTAGAATATTAAATTTTACGATTGACATAATCCAATCCACAACATAGGCTTCGTCAAGTACGAGTATGTAGATACAAACATAGATCAGCAGTAGGCATCGTCATCACACTAACAATAAAGCAATCCGCAACAGGCTTCGTCATTTTCACCTTACGCTAAAACAAGTCATTCAAATTCAAGTCATTCAATTTATTAATTAGCACAAAATTAGAATTTAAAGAATGTAACTAGATTTAAATACTAAGGCTAAACAAACACATGGCATCTTATACGAGTATATATGTAATTTAAAAGAAAAAAAGAAACTGATGTAAAAGCGGGTCGAGCGGCTGAAAGCGCCAAAATTTTAAAACATAATAAATATAAGAGCCTGGGCAGAGAGTACCTTTTTGTACCATTCGGGGTCGAAACTCTTGAGCCACGGGGTCCCAGCGCACTCAAGTTTTTCGTAGAAATCGCGAAACGTCTGGTTGATGTTACTGGTGGCTTCCTCGCACAACCTATCAGCATTGCGATAAAATGAGGAAAAGCAGCCAGCATCCTAGGTACAATGCCTCAAAGACCTATTTTAGATTTAAGGTAGGTAGAGGTAGGTAGTAGGTAAGTTACATTTACTATAATTATATATTTTGAAAATAAATGTTATTTGACAATTTTATGTGCCTTTTTCATAGTCAGAAACAAAACAAAACTTCAAGCCATATTCCAAACCATCATAAAAGCCTTTCTTTCTTTAATTGAATATTTTTTCTCCCTAATTCGTTTCTTTGTCGGACAGAACAAAGTCATATTTGCTTTGTACCTACAAAGACAAAGTACCCTGAGACTTGAGAAGGGACGTAAGCGGATCTTTTTGCCTTTATCAATCCACGTCATCCTTATCAAGTTCGATGAACTTTTATTACGGTAATCGTTTTTCCTTTCAAGTTTATAAATCTCTGAATTACCCTTCTAATGGATGGTGGTGTGGTCTTTGATGATTTTAAAAATAAAAGATAAAGGTTCTATAAAACTTGCTTTCGTTTGGCATATTCGCCCCTGCTATCGCTTACCTCAACGGATAATGGAGTAAGCTATACTCGGACTTTTCTTTACGATATTGAATATATGCGTAAGAAAATCAAAGTCTTTGTTTTGTTAGCTAAGAGTTGTCAGACTCTAGTAACTGTGAAATGATGGATGGTAAGCAGTCATCACAGCTTATGAACACCTGCAACTCTTGACATGCACATAGTTTTTTTAAGAAACCCATACTTTAGTCCCTTAAACAAATCTCAACCTTAGCTAATTCCACATCCAAAGCATCTGCGTATGTTTTTTTTTTCTAAAACCACACAGCGAGCGACCATTTAAGTAGATTCTAACTATCTCAGAACTGCATTTAGTTACTATTCAGCACGCATAATTAGAACCCACATCCAGACATGATTATCAAACGCGACTGAACCCAGATTAATATAATATCCACGCTATCCGAGTCAATAGGCAATCCGCCGAATAATATCGACTGACTTGCGACAAAGACCCAACATCGACAATAAGGCAACCGATATTGACTCCCCACAATACCCGGGTATTCCAACCCGGGTATAAAATGCCCGGGCATTAAACCGGGTATAAACTGCCCGTGGAGGTTAATTAAAGGGGTCGCTTTACAACTGCGAGTCTGACGTTTTTCAATTGATTTGTCGATGGTCGAGTGACGGAGATAAAAGGCAGCCGGGACAAAGGGGAAATTTTAGTGATAACTGCAAACTACCGCTTTTCAATGACTCTTGACTTTTACAAACGTGGAACATGGATGGAATTCCGTGAATCATTTATATTTTTAGGGGGAATCTAAAAAGATAAACTACATTTATACGATATTAAGCTAACATGGTCATTTGCATTATAACTTATATCTAAAACGGGATAATTAGCATGTATGTTTGTTTTATTAAGTATCCGATATTTTGAGCACTACATTCCTAGGATGGTCAAGGAAGCCATTGAAATCCTTAAATATAAAAACTTTAACCGACGAGATAGTTTTCAGCTGTCGAAGGTCTGGTATACAGTGATTCCAAAGTTCACAAATAGATACGGTTCCGGTGAAAAATGCAATAGAAAGCGGAGGTTAGTAGTGCCAGTGACAATGCACAAAATAAGCGAACCCGTAACAGGGTAGATCTCTATGGCGTGTAGGAAGATCACAACTAAAAACTCGCAGCTCCTCAGTTTACTCCGTGAACATGACGCTTGCAACAGTGTCGAAATATCGGGTACTCAGCAAACAAACATACATGGCAATTATCCCGTTTTAGATATTAGTTATAAAACTACATTTAATTTAAACACGGTATTATAAACGGACACAACCTCTGACTTTTCGACCCTTCTTGTAATTAGACACTGCATCATGACGAAAATCTTTCAATCACTAAACAATCAAATTTCGTACCATTTCTGCTCACAGTAAATTTAATCTAATCTTATGATGCTCGAGCATGTCATGATCCAATTACTGTTACCAGACAGTAGTAGTTTATGCAACAGTAATATAATAAGGGTCTATTATGAGCTATTGCATACGCTAGTTTTTCTACGACAGCTAAAATAGCGAAGAAAGCAAAATTTCGAAAGGTGGCAGAATGTGGAAGATGTCGTATGCTCACTAAAGAAATTAAAAAGAAATTACAGTGCTCATAGGTAATAATTATATTGTATGAAAATGTATAGGAGCAGAATACCATAGACAACGTTATAATGTATATTTTTTAAATATCGCTGTTTGTCATCTAATTGACACATAGAAGTGCTGTAGTAGAAAAAACATATTTGAGTATTGTCCAGTTGAGCTAATGACACTATAATTATTACGAGGTACCTTGAAGTAGATGGGAGGTGGTGTTGTATAGATTTCTACTATCATTGGCTTGCAGTCAAGGTTACAATTATTTTTACACCAAATAAGTTGAATTAGTGTATACATGTTTATGATCATCACGGTATATATCACTTGTCACCCGCCCGGTGACGCGCAATCCATCATTCACGGACATTGACTTTACACATTCACTTAGACCCGGCCTGGGCCCGGTTAAAAAATCACTACCATGCTCATAGTATCCGGGTAAAAAATAAAATAAAAACTAGTATCTAAAGTATAAAAGTAAGTAAGTTCTATGAAAAGTATTTACTATTAAATATTGACTACTATGCGATAGTTACCAGGATTCGAACCCGGGACCGCTTCGTAGAGTTACTACTAACTAGGCTAGGGAGGCCGGAGAACTCACTAGGAATATTATTACAAAGCCCTAATTACTGAATGTACTGTGTAACTTACTCAGCTTAAAATGAGGGTTAACGCGAGTCGATTTTCCGCTAGGGGCGCTAATGGAACGTGGGTCCTGCGGAAACATTTCAAACGTCACTTTGACAATTCATTGACACAGGACCCACGCATGAGTGGCGCCGCCTGGTGAGCAACAATACGGTATCTCCCATTGTATCTACGCTCTAAAATATTTTGTTTATATTTGCAAAACAATGGATTTATAGAATTACATTTATCTTAATTACAATGACAGATGCCGTTCGATCATTATTTCAGTTTTATTTGTAGCCTTGAGAAAGAGAAAGTATTTTTAGATTATCGCCGCATTATGTTATGAATAATTCAAGGAAAATAAAATATTTTTATGTACAGGTATTTTATTCCCCATGGAGCGAAGATATTTCCATTTGTTAGTGCAGATACGAATATTCACGTAAAATAACTGATTAAATTGCTCTTCTTGGTTCGTACTAAAGCGATGTTAAAATGTATTTTCATTTTAAATTAAACTTATAATACGATAAAAAAGTATTTTCATTCTAAAAGTTATATTAATACGATTAAAATTAATTCACATTTATATCCAGTTTAACAAAATACAGCTTTACGTTGATCCTGAATGAACCGCATTCGATATTTTGATTGTATTAGCCATACGCTCTTAAAAAAATTTCAACACAAATTATGACAAAAGCTTACGTAATTTGAACCAACTGATATTATTATGATCGGAATCTTTCCGGTGGACTAAAAAAGCCAAAACATGGTTTTGTTGCGTGTAAATGTTTGTAATGAGGAAAATACCGATTTTCTGCTAAATTTGGTAAATTTCGAGTCATTTGGCTTTCTCAATAAAACGTTCCTAATATTCATTTAAATTATATTACTATTAGACCACAATACTCGTAAATCTGTTTAAAAAAGTAAAAGAAAATCAATTTTTCTTAGCTTGTCTACGTGATATCACACCGAAAAATTACTAAATTCATGAGCATTATTTATTTATTTAACCTTTATTGCACAATACAAGAGAGTAAAAATAGCGGACTTAATGCCTTAAGGCATTCTCTACCAGTCAACCATTGGGTCAAACAGAAACTTACAAAATTGGTGCGGAAGAGTATCTATAACAGAGAGATAAAATGTCACATTCTAGAATCTATACAACTAATTATTAATATACATACACAAATACATATACACATCTACATACATATTATATTCACATAATAAAATACATATTGTTGTACCGATGCATAACCGTTATACAGATTATGAACGTTGAACTAAATTAGAAAGGTGTTTTCGTAACTTGCGTTTGAAGGAAAATTTGCTCTGTGCTTGTCTTATTGATAGAGGGAGATCATTCCAAAGACGAACAACACATTATAACAAGACATTATAAATTGTAAGAGATGTCATATACTACAGCAAATGTGACCAAGGCCTCCAGTGAGTAGTTATGTAAATAATATATATATAAATATATAGCTGCTATATAAATACCATAACTGTATATATAGCAGTTATGGTTACGGCAGCCAGAGACCGAAACTTCCTAAATATACGAAACGCTTTCTTATTTTAAACGTTTAAATGCATTCCGCCAATCTTACAGCTCAAACTTACGTCTAGTATTGGTTTCTAGATAATCTACACAGATTATTTTCAACTAGAAGCGAGGGTTTCGCGACCGTACTATAGAATTGTAAAGCACGAATCAAATCAATTTTAAATAGAAAACTCCCGTGAGAGTAAGACTTATTAATATACTATATCGGGTTACTCACGTCTATAAAGTCGAAAATAACTCGACATGTTTCAGAACGATCCACGTCCCATAACCATAACATAATGAGTGAGCGACGATTATTCAAATTCAAATTATTTAATTCAGACAGGTCGTCCATATTATATACACATACAATAGAGAAAAAAAAATATGGGACGCGGACCGTTCCGAAACATGTCGAGCTGTTTTCGACTTTATAGACGTGAGTAACCCGACATAGTATATTAGTACGAATCAAATCATTTCTTATTTGTAAGAAATGTTAATCTTAATTTTTATTTCAATAGTATTTAATAAAAAATAAAGACTTAAACAGTTATTTAATTTTTTTTCTCTTTGTTACAGATTGCAGCATGCAAGTGGTGGTTGACAAACAAACTTAATAAATGTCATTAAATCTGTGTGTTGATGTGATTGTAAAATACCATTATGTGTATGAAAAGTGCGAAAAGCTCTCGCGAATTTAAATATAAGTAAACTTCTAGTTAATGTTAAAAATCATGGGTGTGTGTCGTTTGGTGCTGGTTCTACTACTGACTTGGATTACTGGTGAGTATATTAGAATATAATGTTTGTTATTTCCCTCTATGATGCATCCAAATACCGCACATTAAGACCCCTATAATGACAAACAGTTTTAATAACGTATTTACTATCTGTTAGTAAGCAAGTAATTAATCGTTTATTTGTATAACACAGATAATACAAAGGGTGTCAATATATAGAAGGAATCTAACACAAATTTAACCCATTAAATGTCTGTTAAAATGTCACATACTTCCATATCACATACTTTAGCTGATTTTCGCTCGACATGTTTCGTTCTTTACGAAGAACGTCATCAGGACCACCCGCGACAGAGGCAAGTCGTACACTTTCGCGGGTGGTCGCTCCTGGTGACGGTATTCGTAAAGAACGAAACATGTCGAGCCAAAATCGACTGAATTACGTCCGACCCTTTTAAAATATTATTTAATATGTTCGAATCTCACGAGAGTTTTATAGTTAAAATAGTAACATCGTTTTCGAATACATTATTTTTTAAACTTTAATACATGTCTGAAAAACAAGGGAATTTGATTTGACCTCTATTCTATTAGGTATGACGTTTAGTTCAAAGGTAGTGCAAATTGTATACAATGTCGGATGCAAGTCGTACGTTATTTGATATCGAAAAATATGAAAACTGAGGGCAACTCTAGTTTGTCTCCAAATTTTATAAAAAAAACAATAGGTGCGTGACAGCTGTCAGAAAAGTTAAAAAGATATTTTAAAATGTGCAAATCATGCCCTTTCAAACAATATGCCACAGAATCTAGTAACTAAACTTTTCATTAATGCTCTCCATTATAACAGGCATTTTTATAAGAAAATAAAAATAAATGATTAATCATTTTAATTTTTATGCGTCTGCGTTAGCCTTCTTTTTATTATATCTATTCCTAAATTCTTATCAATAGCTTAAGTAGTACCCGAAATATTTTACGATCTGGCAGACAGACAGGCAGAACGCTGCAATAATGGTTTTTATTATTTTGATACGGAACCCTAATAATAATATTTTTTCCGTATGGACCTCAAGGGGTCAGTAAATTGTGGGTTTCAGATTACCAGCAAAGGATTAAATCAGTCCACATACAAATATTTAAACAGTAACTCTTTCAAACCTCGTACAAAAACAAACAGAACATTTAAAAACATTTTCGACATTGTTTTACCACACAACACAAAGTAAATATGCGCACAGTTAAGAGAGAACAGTTAAGATTCACATCAAACGAACTCAATCGAAGCGTGAAAAACTAGAGTCAAAGGAATTTGAACCTTCTGCGATGTAGTTACATTCCATATTTGAATGACATCGCTTTGGAGCATTGTGCGCTGTTGGCTGCTTGGAGCCTTTGACGTTACTATTTAAATTAAATTATAGAATTTAACTACCTATTGCGTAGTAAATTCAAATGTCTTTTGAGTTTTTTGAGACTTGCCGTGACTTCAACCGTTTGATGAAAACTTAAAACGCGACCTTGATGTCGTCTCCGTCCTTTTACGTCAAGTCAAAAGTCAAATCTTGAAAAGAACTGGGATTTTTTTTATCGATTCTGAATAATCTAATAGGGAAATAAAGGAAAAGTGGGGAATTCAAGAGACTCAAACTCGCGACGGGATAGACGCCCATCGTTTTGTGGAATCGTTTGCACACGTATTTGCTTAAAAAATCAAATAGCTGTTACTGACAATTAAAAATTAGACTTCCCGGCTTTTTGTTGAAAAAAAAAGTATCATAATTGTTTTTACAGCTGATTCCTCAAGGATTTTTAAGGTTGTCTGGAAGAGATCGCTTGTTAGCGATAAGACCGCCTGTTGTTTACCTCTACTTTTTATTTTTATTTTAATTTATATTTTTTTTTTTTTCTGTAATGTTTTGTAAGGTGTGCAATAAAGAGTTATTGTATTGTATTGTATTGTATTCCTCAAAAAACACTTATGAATTTAGTATTACTTCGGAATGATTTAACGCAAATCATAAAAATCATGTCCGTCTGTCTGTCACCAGGCCGTATCTCAAGAACCGTGATAGTTAGGCAGTTGAAATTTTTAACAATTATGTATTTCTTGTCTCTATAACAAATACTGAACAAACAGAATAAAATAAATATTTAAGGGGACTCCGATACAACAAACGTGATTTGTTTACCGTTTTTAAAATAATGGTACGGAACCCTTCGTGCGCGTGTCCGACTCGCACTTAGCGTGTTTTTTTATCGTTTACGCGATAAATGCTTCTTTTATTCCTCAGTCTGAATAAAAAGTATTTAAGAGACTACCCTGTACAATGCTTATTACATTTAAATATTTGATTGATTGATTGATTGAATCGAATAAAAATTCAACTCTCAATCTGCTCATAACTTTAAAAACCCTACTTTTCTCCAATAACTACGACAGCTATACAAAAACACAAGTCCCTGCGCTAAGAGACGCTGTTTAAACAAAGATTAACTCTAATTGTTTTATTCAGGATTTATGCCTTGGACGCGCTCCAGGGGTGAAAAATTAATCAGCTAAAAGCCTTTTTACTTCGTAGATTAAGAAACGAGTTAATTTATAGCAGATTGAGGATTTAATGTACTTTTAATTTGGTTATAGTTTTGTAAGTTGTGTAATGGAGGTTTGAATAAGTATTAATACAATTGTAAAAGCACAAAAATAAGTGAATATAATCACCTTACCTTATCTCTGAGCAAATTACCTGTCGAACTTTAAGGTGAGGTATTTTAAACGTGAAACTTGTATGAAATGATGCCGTTAACTTACTTTCACAGTCTATGCTTTCAAAATCTAGGTAACTTAGCATCTAGACGGATTCTAGGATAACGAAAAATTAAGCAATCGTATACAAAATTTGAAAACTAGTTTTACTGTCTCCTTAAATCGTCTTCAGGCGGAATGTCAATGAGATCTCATATTCAATAATAAATAAATATGTAGAGCAATGACACCCCTCTAGTTAGTGTGTCATACTACCATTATTAATTAATCCGGGCGCCTTGCAGGTGTTAAGCGGTGGGTGTGATGGTTGCTTGTCGTCGCCTGGCGGGGCGATTTGCGCCTGTAGTTATTCACATACGATGATACGACCTAATGAAAAAGAATAGGCTAGGCTATCAATCAATAAGACGGTCTTTATAAATGAGGTACTTTTTAGCGCACCTTGGACGCACCCGCACCTTGGACGCACCTTGAACTATAAGAAAATTCACAAACATCCACTATATATAAAAATATATATATATATACAATTTTCGGTTTGCAAGCAAAAAGACTCCATTTTTATTTTATCATTTTATACAAAATAAATAAAATGTCAGTAGCACATATAATATTTTTTATTTGAGAAATATTTCACTGTCTATAAAGTGCACTTTGTTTTAATACAGTAGATCTATTCGTTTCCGAGCTATTGAAGAAAAAATGTAAGTGACGCGACACTTTTGCTTTATGGTGTATCCAAACTCGAGAGTTCCGTAATCCCTTGCTTGAGTTGCACCCTTTAAATTGATTTTCTAATCTTTGTTGCCCATTCACCGTCACACCCACCGCTGAAAAGCTACCAGGCGCCCGGTTCACACTAACTTGAGGGGTGTCGTTGCTCCAATTGCAAAGGTATTTATGCAGCCAGCTCTTAGTCCAATAGATTCGCTGCTGCGCTGCGTTATGTTACGTGTCCAAATAATATACAGGGTGCTTGATAATATACAGGGCGTCCCAAAACTATAGGACATGAAGGGAAAGTACCTTAAATAGCGTAAATAGGGTATTTTGCTGAAAGAAGACTTTATGTCATTTTTAAAAGTTAGTAATTCTGCATTCAAAGGGAAAGTCTGTTTGATGCCTAGCTATCGAAGAATGAAGTCATTAGTTCGGAATGCCGTCGACGATATACGAACCATTATTTCTGCAGCTGCCTGTATTATAACTGTCCCGTTTACGCACCGCAACTGAGTAATTTAAGAAGCCCCATTAGTGCTATAAGCAAATTTCACTATATACTAAACATATTCGTGAGATTATTATTTCCTGCGGACTGCAACAATAGAGCCGATGTATGGGTTCACATGCAATCTAACCTATTTATATAGGGGAGAGCGGGGCTAAAAGTTACGGGGGTTGATCTGAGAAGAAGTGACAATTTTAACGATTCGTATAATAAGGTTTGTAGTGAAATATTATGTTGAATCACAATGATATTGGGCAAACTGTTTGTTGCCTGTGTCGCGAAATAATAGTACCTAGTTAAGGAAATAAAAACAAAATACCTTGGAAAATAATGGAGTTATTATTACAAAAATTCTTCAATAGCACGTTGAGATACACGTGTACTATGATGGTCATTATACACGAGCCGATATTGTGCGCGAGAGCTGATTTCGAGTGCGCAATAAAGAAACCGATGTGTATAGGTAATGATTTGGCAAACACATTTCGTACGACGTTTTTCAACACATCTGTAAAGAAAACTTAAAATTTCATTGGTTGTTATTAACTTTTGTTAACTACGTTAACTTAATTGTCAGAATTAAGTATATCAGAATGCCTACATATTAATTAACATATAAGTTTAACTGACTTTCATTTACTACTTAAAGCTTCATGCGATGCCTTTTCGACGTCGGTTGATGACAATACTTTACATTTTCAAATAATAAATCCACTTGAGGCCCAAACGTCACAAATAAGGTAATATCACTACTACAACTACATTTTCACGGTAACACTCATTTTGTCGTTCAAGTCAGGCCTAATCCACATATTGTTAAAATTTGACTTCTAATTCTCTTATAGTTGTAGTTTATTATAATAACTATGAAGCGAGGAGACGTTTACAGATGTTTTAAGTAAACAAATTACCGCGCCGCACCATTCGAGCGTTATTTTTCGAATCACGTTGCGCACCCAAATTTAAGGCAAAGGCCCGTCAAAAAGCCAACATAAAAAGAAAGAAATTATTTATTCTAACGCATACGCCAAATCTTGGGATAAGTTGCCAGGCTCCCTAAGTCGTGGCATAAGCCGATAAATCGCTAGGAAGAAGAATATAATGAAAATCGTCATTTCTAGCCCCGCTCTCCCCTACGGCGTGCCGGGCATGTCCGATTATTCCAAGCATATAGATTGTTGAATATGTACATTATATGGGTCTTATATAATATGAAGCCACAGTATATTGGAAGGGAGGGACAGTATAATAAGATGATAGGTTTTTATAGACGGCTGTCTGTTATGACAAAGTAGAAAATTATTTTCTTTCCTTGTCCAGTTTTATAAGAAGCTAGCTTTTACCCGCGGCTTCGCTCGCATTAGACAGAGACAAAAAGTAGCCTTTGTCACTCTTCATCCTTTTAACCCACTTGTTACTGAACACACTAAACACCTTTGATTTTGATAAATTTCTTTGTAAGTACAGTAAAAAATATACATTACATGGGAAAAATATAAAAAAAAATCGTACTCTCATGGAAATCCAGGAAAATGGTGTTCTTTTAAAAGGACGATAGTAACATATACTACCTTGAATGTACGATACTTATACATTCACTTAAATTGAAATAAAATAATGAAGGAGGTGCACTTATACCATTTATTCAGCAATATGATATTGTTCAAAACAATTCTTGGGATGTAAGGTTACATTACATTTTGTACATATGAAATTAGCTTTTTTGTGGCACTTCATACATCTGCTTTGCGTATCTTTGTATTTTGTCATATGATTTTTCCCATCCAAACGTGCACAATCTCGATACTTTTGGGAGGTACGTGTATCTTTCCATTCCACATTTTTTTTTATATCTCTCAAGAAGAGATGTCGCAACATAGGTATCGGCGAAAATGAAGAAGATCATAGTCGCCCCCATTATTTTTAAACTTGTCATCTGATCGTATGTTTGAATTGTCGCAGCAATGCAAATTTGACATAATATACGTAAATCGATCCCTAAACATGGCGTTGTATACTATAGGCATACCGCAATGTGAAATATTTTGCCAGTACATATACCTTCTAGGTACTATCACATACCCACTGTAAAGTAATATACCAATGAAACAACGCATTTCGTCTGTGGTAAGGACAAGATTTGGTTTGCGTTTTTCAGAGCTGCATACAAATTGGTGTAGTGTACAAGCATGTTGATTATTTTATCTCCAAAGATCAGTTCAAAATAGTATTGTTGTTTGCATGTTTTTCCATGAAGCAAACTCGGGCTGAATATCTTGTTCAATCCATTTATGTCTTACTTTTCGATATTGTAATGGTCCTTGCATCTGTCTCAAATGTCTGGCCTAACTGATTCTGGTGTCACACATCTCCGTTTAGACAACTGGATAAGGGGTACGTTATCGTCATCATCACTAAAATCGTCCTCCGATCTAAAACAAACTTCCCCCTGAGCCCGTAGCTATGATTTTCATCCCCTGAAACCTCATCGGTGACGTCAGCGTTACAGTTTTCGGGAGGCAAAATAACGATAGAATCTGGTATTTCCTGGTCATCCTCCTCAAGCATCAATTATTTAATTTAATGACAAAGGCCGAGACCAAGTCTTTTTTCGCCTCCTAGAATGGAACATTGCTATAGTAGTACATTTCCCTATTGGCCTTTTAAAAGGACGCCAACAATAATCAATAAAAAATATGATTTGTAAATATATTCTAAGAATAATATCACTTGTACTCAAAAGCTAAGGTACATCTTAGAAATATACTTATTTTTAAAAATAAAGTATTTATATATTTTTCAAATACTACGTGCCTTGAAGTTTCCATGAATAATTTGTCCAAATATAACAATATTTAAAAATAAAACACTGTTTTGAGCACGTAAAATTAATTAGATGTCCACTTCCAACACTCGAAAGGTATCGAATGCGTATCAACAAACATGTTATAAGTACCCTCATTGTTCGTGAGAATTTTAAATGTATGGTGTCCTTTTAAACGACCGATAGTAACAAGTGGGTTAATTATCTCCACTGAAAAAATCACGTCAATTCGTCGCTCCGTTTTGCCGTGAAAGACGGACAAACAAACAGATAAACACATTTTCCCATTTATATTATTAGTATGGATTTTTGACTTGTTTTACAATATTATTTAAATATCTTATAAATGAAATTTGAAGCGTATTTTCTGAAAATGTCATAACTCAGCTTATCGTAGTTGAAAATATATTGTTATTCAACCTCGAAGGGGATGAAAATGGAGTTGAAACTTATAACGACTTCTATGGTAACGAAGTTGCGTGTGATGGCTACTCAAGTATCCTATCCTATATGTTCTGTTATTTTATTCCGCAATACATTTTAACTTTTGTGACTTTAGGTATCAAAGATATTTTTTAATTTTCTCCTCAGCGTCGAGCGTTTTTCCTAGCGTACGCCACGGCTAAATGTTATATATACCTATTTATTCCTAACGAACAATTTATCTATATTTAATATTAATTCTCTGATTCTAAGAAAAATCTAAAAAAAACATCGTAGCACTAAATAATAACAAATTTCCGGTCCATACGAACCCAAATTAAGGTCTATCATTATTATTCCAGACAAAAAGCAAACCTTCCAAAAAATATATCTCTAATATCAGATATCTTGGCCGTCTTCAAATCTAATAATTCGTTATATTGAAGAAAGTTTGTTGCCAGAGTTGCCGAATGACTTTTCCTGACCCGGCGTTATTAGTATTATCCAAGATACAGTTTTCGAATCCCCTAAGATTCATACTGTATCCTTGCTTTTATAAAATCAACTTTAAGTGCTACACTTTAAAGTTGAGTGTTGAATGAAACTTGTTCAGTTTATGAAGCTTCCAAGTTTTTGAATTTAGAATTGACATCCGATCGATAATCACGTTTTTAAACCGACTTTTTAATTTATTTGGCGTTCGCAATCTCGACTGCGAATTATGTAGATTGACATTTTAAAGGAATACGTAATGAGCTTATGTCATCATCATCATCATCAGTTCAGCCAAATGACGTCTACCGCTGGACATAGGCCTCCCCCAAAGATTTCCACAATGACTGGTCCTGCGCCACCCGCATCTAGCGGACTCCTGCGACCCTCACTAGGTCATCAGTCCACCTTGTGGGGGGCCTACCCACGCTGCGCCTTCCGATACTCGGTTGCCACTCGAGAACCTTTCCGCCACAACGGCCATCGGTTCTACGTGCAATGTGCCCCGCCCACTGCCACTTAAGTTTTAGTAGTAGTAGTAGTAGTAGTAAAACACTTTATTGCACAAAAACAGGGGAAAAAAAACAAGATAAATAACACAAATATTTGTACAAAGGCGAACTTATCCCATAGGTTTAGGTATTCGCAACTCGTGTCGATTTAAAATACGGTCGTGTTTTAATTTATCACCACTCGTTGCGATTATTTTTTTCGCCCTTGTATTATAATGTGCTATTTCCACCCGCATTATAGCTTAACAATGAACCTCTTTCGGAGCACATGAAAAATACCAAAATTATAGTTTCTTGTCCACAACACAACCCAATCAAATGATAACCACACACGATACGCCATGCATCAGCATAACGAACATAAACTAAAAATGGTCCCCAATAGGGACAGTACCTCGTTCTTTGAGGCCAGGAATAAATTTCGACATCAAAGCAACCCGAATAGAGGCTAGGCCGATAACAGGAGCATTGTTATGTAGATGCTCGTTACCGTTTTTATCGGCTTTCAGGCTTATTATTGGCCTTTTTAGCAAAAAATCGGGCTAGTGCGAGTCAGATCTACCACGAGGGTTCCGTACAAACACACGATTCTTGTGGTACAAAATCTTTGGCAAGCGTCAAATTCATGGGTTTGGATTTCGGCCTAAACTTATGCTATATGATCTTGCTTTTTGCCAAATTTCATGGTACAGGATTATACCTTTGCAAATGTATCGAAAATGCGATATAAATCGCGTTTATTAACACCACGACGTCCATGACCCTATCTTTCGAGCATTCTCGGGAACAGAAGACAGTATTATGGTTCTATAATGGTTACCTTTTGTGATACGGACCCTTAAAAATGAGGTAAACAGAATTGTTTTTTACGTTCTTAAAGTTTTATTGTTATGTAGAACTATTAAAAGTCAATGTGAGTATCAAAGTTACGTCGTAGAATTTGATGGCAGTTTTTTTCAAGTTTCTGTAATAAAGTGGGGGTATATAATGCTGCTTGCACGGGAGGTAATGGTGATGACACTCGAGAACATTTTACGGGATTGATATACGTTTCATCTCTTGTAAGGAAAAAGTACTAGACAACTAGACATGGGCGCTTTATGTTAAAATTATAGGTTTTTGAATAACGAAGTTTCTATAACCTGCTGCTATCTGCTGTATAATTCATGCGCGCAGTAACAAATAATCATGTATTATATAGGCACCTACTTACTTACTTAGTTATAAGCATTAACACGTAGAATAGGCTAGTATTTAAGATGTATTTAAGATGTATACTAACAACATGATCCTTTGTTGGTCCTAAATAAAGAAATTAAATTAAATTAAATTAAATTATAGTACCTATTTTTACCTTACTTACTTACCCCTAAAGTGAATGATTGTTGATCTATGAACATAGATATATAATAAAAGAACTTGATACTTAATCAGCCGAAAAAAATGGCACCATAAAAGTGCTGTAATTGCGACACTTTTTCAAATAGTCTTGACGTGACGTGACGTTAAGTGCCAACAGCCTGTTAAGTTTTAACAGTGTTGGTAGTTCTATGTATAAATTTGACACTTAATACTTACGTCAGTAAGCTCTTTTTCGCACGAAACATTTATCGTTTGTATCATAATAATTGCAAAATTGGTCGTTAATGTCATTCTGATCCACATTTTTTGACGATTTTGTTTTGTTTTGTGTCGCTATTTTTTTAAATAAGTGAAAGTCTATGAAGAATAAAAAAGATATATACGTGTTGATAGGTACACAGAGAGATTCTCTTTCCAATGATGTTTTTCATTTAATATATTTTGTCGAGTTACCTCAAGACATAGTTTTAATCGTAATTACGTTACATTTTATAAAATACACCCGTGAAAAGTAGAGTGTATAACCCGGGTGAAAGTCCCTATACGGACTTGGACTATTGGCGTTCTCCGTTTTTACAAAAATTTTCCTCTCCTCCTTAAGTCGTATTCTCATCACTGCGGGTCGTGACTTCTGTTCATCACTTTAGTTTTGACAAAGTTACGCATCTGTCGATGTTCACATGAATATTAAATTTAGAAATGGATGTCTTTCTGTACTTGGTTAACAATATACCTACTATTTCTTAGTGTTAGTAATTTATTTCTTTAAACGTATGTCCAGGACCAATGTGGTTTGATCCCAGCTCTGCTCACCTTTGTCACTTTTTCTATACTTAGTATATTATATCTTTCTATTTATAATCATGGAGCAAGGTTTTTTCGTTTTTTATATCTACTTTTAGAAGTATTTGAATTGCGACAAATGTAATAAACATGTTTTTCTGTCGAATCTATCCTAGTCGTTGATGCTATCACCATAATCCATACTAATATTATAAATGGGAAAGTATGTGTGTCTGTTTGTTTGTCCGTCACGGCAAAACGGAGCGACGAATTGACGTGCTTTTTAAGTGGATATAGTTGAAGGGAT
This sequence comes from Lathronympha strigana, assembly GCA_949128165.1. Taxonomy (NCBI): domain Eukaryota; kingdom Metazoa; phylum Arthropoda; class Insecta; order Lepidoptera; family Tortricidae; genus Lathronympha; species Lathronympha strigana. The sequence goes on along the minus strand of OX421907.1, from coordinate 2,367,323 downwards.
GGAGAGTGACATAGGCTACTTTTTGTCTCTTTCTAACGCAAGCGAAGCCGCGAGCTAAAGCTAGTAGTTTAAAATAACAAGGTGAGACATTCTCCCACTAACGACGACGTCACTGACAGCCAGCTATCTCATTCGCACATGCCAAACTTATATATTTCTTTCTTAGTCTAACCAAAAGTGTTTCCAATGATGTCATGACGGCCATACCTGTTTTAATGATCAATCAGATTGTTCATTACTATAATTAGGATCTGACATAATGGGAACATAAATAACATAGTAGTATAGAACCTTGGTGCGATATGTCCCTTCCAGGTAATTAATGCATAGTAATGTAATCAACAAGCTTTCATTTAATAAAGGTTTTGAATATTAAATTATATGAAAGGTTTTGAATGGTTGCTCCTAAAGGAATAGACCTCTACAAAATAAATAAACTGTAGTAATCATAAGGATAAGGAAGAACGATTTACAGCAAGACTTGTCTAACAGTTTCGTTTAGTCGCTTAGATAATATATGGGATTTAAATTATTATCTAAGGCTACAATTCCATAGATTTAAGTTTTGATTCGATTGTTTTATGTAATGTGTTGGGATAACACGGTGTATAGTAACTACATGTACACACGCGTGTAAAAGTGCATGGGCAATTTGTGAATGAATTCATTCATAAACTGCCCATGCTATTTTGAACGCGATGGCACAGAATAAATAATAGTACAAGTACAGAAGACCCTCTGTTTTGATGTTCACGAATGCCGCCTTTTTACGTGCCTAATTAATTATTATTAGCAACGGACCGCACGCGAGCCGCGCCGCATTGAGTTCTATTGCCCAGCGCGAAGGTGGATATTACCCCGCACCTTGCCGAAGATAGGATTGTCATTTTTCTAAACGACATCGGTGGTAAACAAGCGTACTGTCCGCCTGATCGTAAGCGGATACGGGATACGGTAGCTTTGCACTATGATCTATTCTCTCCTTAGGGTTCGATACCGACTGTGAGTTTGATACTTTAGGAAGTGCACGGCAAAGTGCATCTTCTTTTCGGAACTGGAGGAGGGCAAGCGTAAGCATGGCGGACAACTCCTCAGGTACAAAGATGTACTGAAGCGCCACATGAGAAAGTCCGACATTGAGCCTGCAGAGTGGGAGCGGATGGCCACGCAACGACCGGAATGGAGGTCTCTGGTTAAATCCAGAGTGAAAGTTTTTGAGGAGAATCGCTGCTCTGAATTGGATGCTCGACGCTATGAGGTGAAAGCACGCCCACCTTGTGCTATCACCTACAAGTATAATAATGGTGTGCTCACTTGCCCGCTCTGTGCGCGGACATTTACCAAAAAGATCGGATACATTAGCCACACACGAGCACACCAACGACGAACTGAAAGGAGCTGAAGAGGTCGCCGTGGCCGAAATCGGTCGAGGAGGATATATATTTAGGAAGTATCCTATGTGGACGATCATAAGAGTCCACATGCTCGAGCAAAAGAGAGCGGGATAGATCTAATTGCAAGAACACGTGACAAATGAAAAAGCAGTAGTCGGCGGGCGCGTCATAATATACGTAAACCGCGTAATCAGATAATTACTGTTTACAACTAAACTACAATGTTTGTAGATAAACGCTTTAACCAGATTTAAGAACTAGTTATTATTCAACTATTTAACTAAGAATTATGTTTATAAATTTCAGGGTTTCGACGTTCTAACCGAGTGTGTTTCTTTCTATAGAAATTAACATATCGTCGCGTCCCGCCCCGTCTCGTACCGTTCTAGTGTGTCCTACTTTGCGCTTTAAAATACGTATAAAGGTAGACTCACACTAGCACGGGACGGGACGAGACGGGACGGAACGGGAAAATCTGTCAATTTCTATAGAAAGAATCGCGTGATAGCTCGGAGCCCTCGGATGTCACGTGACGCTTTCTATAGAAATTGACAGATTTTCCCGTCCCGGCCCGTCCCGTCCCGTTCTAGTGTGAGTCATCCTTAAGACTCAGTAGAATACTTCTAAAGTATTATGTCTCAGGTAGGCAATAACAACGGTTGTCGAAACGCCTCGGAGGATCAGCTGGTACTATATCAGTGGCACGGTACTCGGAAGCAATTCGGTCCGATTTATTGCATCTATGTCGTTCAGTGTGTTTGTGCCCGCTGATATATCGGGCTGTTTGGTAGGCCTTAATTGTGGGCGTGCCGAGGCAATTTGTCAAATACTTACTGTTTACAAACCAAAAGAGATTTTATCAAATTTGGTGCTTGATTGCCTTTTGCAAAAAGTTAAAATACGCTCTTCGCATTGGTACTTTCCTAATATAAATAACTTGGAGATCACTTGACACTTTTTATAGACATTGACACGTCGTCTCGTCCCGTCCCGCAACGGGCAAGCGTAAGCAATACTTTATACAAACTTCTCAGAAAAAAAGAAAAGTGGAGTCTTAACAGGCGTACGCTTCATTCTATAAAAAAAAAATTCAAATAGTTTAGGCCATGCACCTGTATAAAACTCAATTTAAATTGGTTTCTTCGTACTCCTTTAACCACTGTGACATACGAACGTACAGATGGACGGATGAACAGGATGAAGCTATAAGAGTTCAGTTTCTGCCATTTCATCTACGGAACCCTAGACAAAATGGCAGAAACGGAACCATAAGGGTTCATTCTGTCCGTAGAACCTTTTACTAGTTTTTCAGGGTTTAACGTGGTTTAACGTCACCTGACCAAAAAACAACTGGTATATACCTACATCATAAATTGAAATAGATGTCACATACTAAAGAAAAAGTTTAACACCATCGGAGGCCAATTCACACAAATACAAAGCGATGATACTTAGAGAATAGCCACGGGCGTCTTCCCTGTTACTAAGATTGCATTTACTCGAGAAATTCGCCAGCATTCATTGTAACCAGTTGGTCTAGTGGTTATGGCGTTAGCCACTGAAGACCCGAGTTCAGCCTCAGATTCACCTCCGATGGGGTTGATCTTTTTCTTTAGTATATTATGACATTTATTTATTAGTCTATATATAGTAGTCGTACTACTGTATACGTCGTACTACATAAACATAACAAACAAAATATTTAATTAAATAATTTGATTTGTTTTAACAGAAAGTGGTATACATCATACAATTATTAAAATAAAAAAAATTAAAAATATAATGTACCTATATAGGTTATAAATCAAAAAAATGTTCGAAAACCTCTGCCTACTTAGAAATTATTATCCCTTGAATAAAGGATGACACACTAGAACAGGACGGGACGGAGCGGGACGGAAAAATCTGTCAATTTCCATAGAAAGCGTCACGTGACATCCGAGTGCTCCGAGCTATCTCGTGATTCTTTCCATAGAAATTGACAGATTTTCCCGTCTCGCCCCGTCCCGTCCCGTGCTAGTGTGAGTCATCCTTAAACACCGGTTTTTTTTATATTAGTAGGATTATTAGCCCACATACCTATTATTCAGCTTGAATGACGCTGTACCCTAACACGTAACGATTTTAAGTGCACATTGTTACCTACAACATTGTCGTTAATAAAATTTGTCACACTTTTCCTTAAACGTGCCGCGCGTGTGGCAAATTTAGAATACAACGTGTGTTTCGGTTTTCTGGCGGAAATGTAAAGCAAATCGGGAACTTTTTGTATTAGTATTCAAATTGCTTTTTTGTATTGTAATGTCATGTTAATGTTACATTCGTAACTGCCACATTAGCTGATGTTATCAATGTGAATTACGTTAGTGATTATGTACAAAGGATGTGTAACATTGCTCTGATGGGCAACAACAAAACATGTTGTTACATTGAAAGGTGGGTATTTCTATTCATACACTAAGTCACATTGGAAGATAGTTATTGATTTGGAAATCAATAACTATCTTCCGGGATTGCTTTGTGAAAAGATGGCTGCTCAAGATTGATGTACGGCGTTTATTTCACAAACAAATATTATTATATGTAAGCGTCTTGAGTCTTCTTATTCCTAGCGTATTCCCGGCTTATGCCACGGCTGAGGGAGCCTGGGGTCCGCTTATTCAACTAATCCCAAGATTTGGCGTAGGTGCTAGTTTTATGAAAGCGACTGCTATCTGATTTTCCATCCCAGAGGGTAAATTAGGCCTTATTCCGATCAGTCCGGTTTCCTCACGATGTTTTCCTTCACCAAAAAGCGATTGCATATGATCATCGAAATTTAAAGTCGCACGCTGGGCAACAACCTTAATCTAAATTGTTCATTTTTAATTACAATATTTAGGGTGTCGAAAATTGCTTTGGTACTGGACACCTTCAAGACGTGTTGTTACATTAAAAGGTCAAAATCTTCCGATGTCACTATGTGCCAGGCCTTACACTTATGTACACACGCGTTCAAAAGTGCATGGGCAATTTATGAATGAATTCATTCATAAACTGCCCATGCATTTTTGAACTTGATACGACAAACGGGTCACTCACGTAATATAGTCGATTTTCGCTCGACATGTTTTTCGATCTGTAACTACTGTGCAAGCAGCATGACAGAGAGGGCGTTAGCCCGCAGTGCACGACTTGCCTGTGTCGCGGGTGGCCGCACCTAATGAGGTTCTTCGTAAAGATCGAAACATGTCCGAGTGACCGTCCATGTGTGAGTGACCCTGTTTAAATATTATTCAATATTTTTGATTTATATTTAAAATTGATACGATAACAGGGATAACAATTAGATATATTGAAAAAAAAAAGGTTCAAACTCGTGTATTTTATTACAATAGACGTGGCTTGTTGTGGTTTATTTATTGGACACTGATAGCTCAGTGTGTTTATCGTTGATTCCGTCAGACGATACGACAGAGCCGTCCTGCAACGACGACGACGGCTTCTCCGATCTTGTCTGCATCTGACAGCTCACGACAGTTTAAATTGTAAGATAGATTATTCTTCTATCGATAATGTAAAGCTCACACATCCAGGAGTTCCACGAGAAGTTCAGACCATTTGAATGTACAAAAATTAACTGACTCCAAATATACGAAAAATTTATCAGAAACTCAAAAGGCAGTTACTACGTTTCGCGTAATGGCATCCATATCATAAATTACTCAAAGCGGAGATAAGGCAGCGCACTGCCAGAGCGCTTTGCCAACTGTTACTGTTATGCAAAGTCTTTCCTGCTGCAAAACTAGGCATTATTAGAAAATACGCTTAATCCGAGTAACTTAGCACTTTACATTCACGTCAAACACCGTATTTTTGCTTCTGAGATTTTAAGATTCCATTAAGCGTTGACGATTATGACGTAGGAGGGCGTACTGCGGCGCGTGTCACCGCGCGCACTGCTCTTGATGACAAAATCGGTTGAGGATGATCTTGTAATACCGGGATCGTTCGATTGCAGATTTGATTCCGGATCCAATGTACGCCCAGAACGTGAACTCGCGACACCTATATCTCAGCAACCCTTAGACCAGTTTGGCTCATATTTGAACGTTAAACAAACAAATATACAGAGATACAAACTACGGAAAGCCCAAGTAGTTTGAGAATACTCACTTGCATCGCTCGCTCGCTAGATAATCTTATTCAATCATTGATATGCTTAGATAGGTACAGTCAACCAATTAGAACCTAGGCCACTGTAGAACTAAGTGATAATGACGCTATAAATCAGATTGTAAGAAATCTCTTACTGCTTGTCATTTTGACATGGTTCTAGAGTGGCCTAGGGTTCCAATTGGTTTGACTGTACATTTTATGTTATTCATAATAGTAGTTTATGCAACAGTGATATAATAAGAGTTTTAAGAACCAATTATGAGCTGTTGCATACAATAGTTTTTCTACGACAGCTTAAATAGCATAAAAAGCAAAATCTAGAAAAGTGGCAGAATAGGGAAGATATTGTGCCCACTATATATACTACGTGTATTTATCATTATTGGTGAGCAATAAAGAATATATATTATTATTTACTAAATAAATTAAAAAAAAAAAACAACTACAGTGCTCATATATTGCATGAAAATCCATAGGAGCAGTGTTCTTATGGAATACCATAGACAACGTTATAATGTATATTTTTTTTAATATCGCTGTCAGTCATCTAATTGACAGATAGAAGTCCTGGAGTAGAACAACAGTGTAAACATAACACTGTCATAATAATATTTAAAATACATATATAAACCCAACAATTAACATTTCAATAAACCACGAAACTTTGAATAGCTAAATCCCAACAAACCTTTAATTTAATACGTTTAGCCCCTATCAACAAAACGATTAGCACATAATTTCACGGAATATCTAAATTAAGCCCTCTATAAGTCAGCCTGGCGTAGCTTGCCCATGTTGCAATGAAATAGAGACGAGATAATATTACTATTATTGTCTATGAGGCAATGTTGTACATCCCGTGGTACTATGTTAATGTATGGCGCATTACAGTTATACATGAGGATTAGCGAATACATTACTAGGAAGCCTGAATTTGGTGTTTAAGTTGGCGCGGTTGGTAGGATTAGAATCAAAGGGATTAGTACCAAAAAGGTGTACCTACCCTAAATGGAATTTGCGTACGTAATTTAGATTTGAAGTGGAAATGGCTGGTCAGTTGAAATCGTCTCATCGACAGCTTTCAAATGAATACATTGCAGTTCCTTCTAAGCAGATATAACTTTCAGCTAAATATGTAAAAAAAAAATTGTATGTTAGCATTAGAGATATTAGATTTTCAGCCTGGATATGCTTTTATTTATAGCGATGTGAGTTTTTTCTTCCAAATCATGCTTTTTTTTCCTTGTAATTTTTATTTTTATTTTAGTATTTAAAATACCTTCTAAGTTGAATATCTTGTCTTGGATATCTTTTTATGTTTTGGTGTATTTATAATAGTTTGATTCTCAAGAATAGAGATGAAAGAAACACGAGAGGGATGGTTTTGATCGGGTTAGATTGTAAAACCCGAAAATATAAAAGCTCGGTAAAATAACACTCTATTTCCATCGAGTTTACCTTATCTTTGAAGAATGATTGGTTATAAAAACTCTTTTGAACAATATCTTGCTGAAATGTATTATTTTAATACTCTAAATCCCTTGGCTAACTGATCTGGGATTAGTCCTCTGCGTATGCGTTTTATTAAATAAAATGTCATCCAGTCATTTGAGACAGAGTAAGATGAAAAAATCCTTTGATCTTTGCGGCCTCAAGGGATAATATGAGGATTCCTATTATATTTGTGAATATTTCAGTCCACAAGTAAGAATTATTGAAAGATTTGTTCCAAATATTTGAATGATTTATAACTTTTATATTTTGAATAATATAAGCTATTAATCTACATAGGGTCATATTAATCGTTGAATTACATCTATCTTGTCTTATTTGACTACATTCGCTGTGTAAAACAAAAATCCTAATGATACATGAATTAAACCATAATGGTTTTTATTATTGAACATTGTAGGTGTGCAAACCGGTTATGAACCGGTTTTCTATACAATTAAAAACCGGTTTGCCCACCCTAATTATACTATTGTATTTTTGAATTGTCTATAATAAAACTCAATACAACTTGCAATGTCTAAGTCGCTTCAGAAATCGACAGGAAATCAAAGCATCCCATCCTTGATAAGTAGTTAGTCTTCTCATATAAACACTTTTTAAAAGTATAAATTTATGGTATATATTCCATTTTAGATGGTAGTTATAATGTAATTAACCATATAATTTAAACTTTCGTGAGTCATACTAACATTATAGGTACTTAGGTTTAAAGAACTTTATTTCTCATAAAGAAGGTACTTAAACTGTTAAAACTCGCATAATGTGATAAAAATACGCGAGTTTTCACCGTTTAAGTTTAATTTAATTAATCAATACCAGCTCAAAATCTTATGCTCACATAAAATTATGAATAAATATTCTTAGTTATAAGTAATAATTACATAAATTGTCCCTGCCTTATTTTAATATTACTTTTTACTCAATAACCCACGCGTCACATATAAAAAAGCAACGTAAAAATGCCTAAAACACCCATAACTCCGCTAAACCATATTCAGCTCATAATATTCATCCAAATATAACAGTATTCCCCCGCTGTAGCTGACTAAAACCGAAAATGATACATGCAAATAGGCCCTGGTCCCATTTGGGATGTTGCGGTCCCATAAATTACGGAGGCAATTGTTTTGTACACGGACCTATTGTCCTTTGCTATTCTTTTGATACGGTTTAACTAGCGATGAAAGTAAATGGGTATGGTGGAAGCTTTCTGTTTGCGAGTCACAAGTTTCGATTGCGTTTAAAAGGTTTTAGAGAAAACATGAGTTTTATAGACAATGAAATTGATGATATTGTGAACCGGAAAATAAAAACAAAATTGGCATGGGACATGTTGCCAGCGAATCCTCCTTTTTTTAAAGGGTCGGCAACGCGCATGTAACACTCCTGGTGTTGCAGGCGTCTATAGGCTACGGTGACCGCTTACCATCAGGCAGGCCGTATGCTTGTTAGTCACTATCGTAGTATTAAACAAAATCTTTCCTCCTATTAACAATTACATAAAAATCTTTGATTTCTCCTAAGTACTTGATAATCATAGTATTTATTTGTTTTCTTGCAATTGGTAGCCAAAATGGCAATAACGAAACTTACGGCCAATTTACTCAAACACCACTCTCCAGATGAATTGAATCCGGCGACTAACATTAAACAGTTAAAATGTGGAATTTTAACTATCGTGAGACAATTTTGAATCGAAAACTCCCGTGAGTACCTATTAGACATATAAGTTTACTTATATCGGGTTACTCACGTCAATAAGTCGAAAATAGCTCGACATGTTTCGAAACGGTCCGCGACCCATAATCATGATTGAGAAGCGTTCGCGGCGATTCGTGGCTATCGTGAGACATATTTATTCATACACATTTTTTTAACTTCCGGAGTGATTATTTCCGAAAATATTCACCTTATCAAAAAAAGTCTTAGAAAACCCTTTTTTTTTAATACCTATCCAATGATATCTCACACTTGAGGGTTTAAACGACATCCAAACAACCCCCCCCCCCCTTCCCCCACTTAAAATGTATCAGACACAAAACAGGGCTATAAAGGTTGAGTTTTGAACCCTTATAATACCTACGCAGGTACCCTAAAATGAGAACTTATTATTTTACCACTCTGTCGGCATGATTGATTGTATAATTCATACCAAATTACATCTGACTAGTACTAACGGTCACTGGGCTAAGCCACAGACGGACGGACAAACAGAAATGGCGAAACTATACGGGTTCCTTAACTACGGAAACCTAAAACTCAATCTATATAGCCCTGTTTTGTGTCTGATACACAGAATCCCAATAAGATTGGTGAATTTGTTTAGGGCGTACATATTATCTAACCAGCAGAGTGGGTTGCCATTTTATGGACTATACCGCCATGCGTTCCTTTCGTACTTACATACTTGTTAGAACGTGAAGGCCTGATTGTCAATAAAACCCGACCATCATGAACATTGGATACTGGTTACGCCCTTATTACTAATTGACATTATTTTATACACTCTTAAAATATAAATCTAAATTAGCGTTAACCACAGTGTAAATCTGATGAACTAATTAGTTAGCGGCTAATTAATCTAAACTACCAACCAACTGACCTGCGTGTGGCTATGTCAGCTATGACTTCCATGTTTGCTGCACAATCTATTTGCAGTTTAGTTTAGTTTAGTTCATTTATTTCACGAAGAAAATTAGATATACAATTTAGTGTTAATGTCAAAGTATATACATTCTCATCATGATCGTCAAACAGAACAGAAAATATAAATAGGTACAAAGCAAGATGTCATAATTAAATAATAAAAATATGTACAAAACATTATTTATTTAAATAACCACAAAAAATAAAACAGTCAATTACAATTTCAATTCCAAGTACTGGTTTGCTGAGTACAGAGGGTTATCCAACAAAAGGTTTCTTAAGTGACGCCTAAAGACTGCGTCATATGGCTCGTTTCTCAAGTTCGCGGGCAAGTGCTCATAATAGGTAGGTTTTATAACGCGTGGGTTCTTCCTTGAAAGCGCCATGCGACGTGGAACTGTTCTAAGACGACCAGCTGCTCGAAGTTGCTTGTCCGGATGGTACACACGATTAAATTCCGATATGTTAGTTCTTACATGCAACAAGTATTGTGAGTAGTGCGTCATTAATGTCATTATACGTTGCGAAATGAATAGGTCTGTGCAAGGGTGTCTATGTCTTACTCCGACAAGCGTGCGGATTGCACTCTTCTGCATCACCAAAACTCTGCTTGCATCCGTTGAATTGCCCCAAAGCAATGAGCCATATGCCATAATAGAATGGAAATGTGCAAAGTACACCTGTCTTAAGGCTTCTGCAGAGATAAGTGGCTTCAATTTACGCAACGCAAAGACAGCACTACCCAACCGATCGCAGAGGCTGTCAACATGGCGCTTCCAATTTAAGTTGGAGTCGATCAGGAACCCAAGAAACTTACTTTCCTGGCATAATGGCATCGGGCAGTTGCCCATGCACGGTGGCAGTGAGACCTTTCGACCAGAAAATAAGATGATGTTGGAGTTGGGTTGGCAGTGGTGAAATAAAGTTAACTTTATTTATCTATATTATGCTTTGATGAGTTTGGAGCTAAGTTGATTTGTGTGAGGTTGTCCCGTAATACTTATTTATCTATATACTATAATTTTTTTTAAAAGAAATAGACACGCAAAGAAGAACAAAAACGGCAAAAAATGTGGGTCAGAATTACATTTGCGAAAGTTTTTGCTTTGATGATGATACAAATGACAAATCGTACGAAAAAGAGCATAATGTATATGGTATAGCTATATATGGGCGAATCAACTATTTCTTGCTGTTATTCTGTCCCGTCAGCCAGCGCCTAAATTCAGCGCAGTTTGTTAGAAGAAACGTTGTTATATGTTCTTCTTACATGCTTGGTAGATGGCCCATAATGGAAAGGGAATATAACTACCAAACATTATACATTATTTGTGAATTTTAATAACAAAACTCGTATAGCATTAGTTCAATAATTCATTTCAGTCTACACGTAAAATAATACTTTTTGTGACGTATTTGTAAAAAATACTAAATATTTACTCCATTTTGCGGTACGTTGTTTAAAACTGGCACAATTTTTGCACTAACTTTCTGGCAAACCAAACAAAGCTACCGTGTATACATACTATATGCTACACTAAGACAACAGAGAACAAAACCGGGGAAAGACAAATATTTTATTATCTACTTGCTTAATCTTTGGTAATGATACTTACGCGTAAGCGTATTCCGAAACGACTTATACCCCATCTAGTGCTTCATCTGAACTCGACCTTGTGGTGTTAATCATAAGGTACATTTAAACAAGTGATTTAATACTCTAGATCAAGTCTCAATAAAGTAGATTAGTGATCTGAATCGTAAAAACTTTTTTAATGACTCAAGAGTGATCAAACTCTCCTTCTAAGAATATCTATCAATTGTAATTACCTAGAAATTTAATTGTTATTTTATTAACTGACTAAAAAGAGGAGGTTCTCAATTTGATTGTATGTATTTTGAGGTTGGCCCAATAGATTTTGGGGTCCTTGAAACGGAATTTCTCAAAGTTGAAATATATACGTACATGCGTGGTGATTTCATTGAGTAGTTAACTCAAGCATTTATTTGTTGATTCCTAATACCAATTTACTTAGAGCATGTACTATTGCATTTAAAACGGGTCACTCACTAAATTTAGTCGATTTTCGCTCGACCTGTTTCGTTCTTTGCGAAGAACGTCATCAGGAGGGTGCACCCGCGACAGAGGCAAGTCGTACACTAATGACGTACTGTACTGTGATGACGTTCTTCGTAAAGAACGAAACATGCCTAGCGAAAATCGACTAAATTACGTGAGTGACCCGTTTTGAATATTATTTAATATGTTCGAGGTTCACGAGAGTTTTTCTAGTTAAAATGTACTATTGCGTTCAACATTGCATGGGCAGTATATGAATTAATTCATTAATAAATTGGCCATACACTTTTGAACGCGTGTGTACATATTATGAAATGTTACTAATTAGTGGTTCGCCCCAACCGTGAACTCGCAAACCCTATATCTCGACAACACCTTGACCGTTTTTTCTAATTAGAAATTACAAATTCAATTTATCTCATCTAACCTGCCATATAACAGCCTTCTAGCCTAGTTGGTACCTACTGAACATGCCTACGAAGCAGGAGGTCCCGGGTTCGAATCCTAGTCAGGGCATTTATTTGAGTGTTTATCGCGAATAGTTCCTGGGTTATGGATGTTTTCTATGTATTTAAGTATTAATGCGTATCTGTCTATTATATATATCGTCGTCTAGCACCCACACAAGCCTTATTGAGCTTACCGTAGGACTAGGGCAATTTGTGTAAGATTGTCCCAGATTTTTTATATAATATATTTTTTATATTTAACGATGTACAAACGTAAATACAATCGACTGATTTTCCAAGTAGACAGAGAACTTACTCCTCGCTCGTTCGAAAAGGCTTAGATTACGAGCCCCACGTCCATATTCCACTGGATTTACGTAGGTAACAACATAGGTACTTGGTCCCCCATTGTGTTCCAGATATACTATTTTTGTTTCCACATATTATGCTGTCAACAATAGATGTCTCAGTCCATACAAAGGAATGCCTGTTCCATATTAGCATAGGGACTGCCAACTCGACCAGAAAGTGAGTAGGGGAGGAAAACAAGTATATAGTTTATTTGTTAGGAATGTGACATGTTTGCTTATTCAGTTTGTAGTTAGAGTTTATTAGGGGAAATAAATAGTTTATTTTTTACAAGCCTCGTGTTTCAATGTTTCTATGTCATCGGTTTATTTCACTCTTTGTTTATTTGTAACAACTAATACGAGTATTGTTGTAATTTTCGGGATGGTGTCAGACTAACCTATGTTTGCATAAGAAACCGCTTTTTAATTGTATGAAAAAATGGTTAATAACCGGATGATAACCTTTCATACAAATAAAACCGGTTTACACATCCTAGTTTGCGTCAAGTATTATTTAAAACGTAAATCTTCTATGAAATTATGACTTTCCAATTGTATAATATTTGTAACTTACTAATAATATTTGTATTTGTAGAAACACCACAAATATGGTTGACGATATCTGTTAATTGGATGTCTGGGATCTATACAATATAATTATATAAGAAGTCAGAATGAGGTGCGCTATTTTTGCAAAGGAACATCTCATGGGAGTCTCAAAAGATTCCAAACTCAATTTAGCTTTTCGTTTATGCGTTGTGAGCCAGTTATATCCATATCATTTTCTGTCATCAGACAAGATATTGGCTGTATGCGAAGAACGAGGTGGCGACATAGGGAATTATAATATTTGTAAATTACGAAAGCGAATGGGAATATGTAAACTTAAGACAACATTTACATACAACTGTACAGCTAGTACCGAGCTTAAACAAACCACGTAATCTCTTCAAAACAAATGAACAGTCAAACTTTGGAGTGTTAACGTCAAACCTCTAAAAAATTATGACTTTTATAAAATTGAAATAGATGTCATAAGTTGAAGACCCTCGATCCTCAGCAGGGACCGGAACCGGTTACCATAACCCGGGTTTTTCATAAGGTTATTTTAAAGGTTGTTTTCAAAACACCTCTAATTTGGTTAACTCATGATACGGAAACCTTAATCATTCGGAAACCTTATCGGTCCAGTTAACCCCAATTAACCGCTAACCGGCAACTAACCGCAATGAATTCTGTTAGTGTTTTCTTTCTGTTTTGAACAGTTCAAACGAAAGTAATCTTTATACGCCCTGGAATTAGACTTAATATTGAATGACCATGGCTAGGAGTTAGGACGTTGTCGCTCGCTGTGGAACCAGGTTTGTTTTGCTCTTAGTGTGGCATGGCTTCTTTATTTCCTTACTATATTTAGGCTAGCCTAACATTTTTATTATCATACATAGAAATAAAAGCGGAGTGAGCGTTTGTGTCTACTATGCTCAAGTTTATTTATGTTTCTTGTAGTTAATCAGTCAAATATAAGTAGAGTCGTAAATAATCATACATGGGTAACTTAAAACAAAACATAACTATTAGTCTCAGATTACGAAGCGATAAACTTTTTCAGCATTTCATTTTCAGCAAATAGTACTATTTTGTGAGTACATCTTGTGACGACTGTCGGTAAATTTAAAACTTTTTAAAATCTCGACATTGTTATCCTTTGTAAAACCAACAGCTAATTACCTGCACGAAATAAGTACCATAAAGAACAAGAGATATTTTATTAATAACAACAGTATTACTATGGCAATAAAGTTCAAATTGTCATAGCATGCACTCAACGTATAACCTTTTGAAATTAAGAACCGAGGCGTGGTCAACCAGGTGTCTGTTTATTTTACATAATTAAAAGTTGATTTGATTATTGTAGCTTGTTTTAAATTTTGCAACTTACGTAGGTAGATATTAAAAGTGGGGACAGATTTCTTATCGATTTGAGGATATTGTGCAAGCTTTAGTCGCTACCAAGTACCGGAAACGTTAGCTACACTGTATTCTATTCCCGATATTTCTTACAAACGACAACTGGCCTACTTTTTGGATTTTTAATGCATTTGGCTTCTTGAATTTTTAATCCATGCTTAGTTCATACACTACTCAACTAGAGCAAACATAATATAATAAATACCACCCTCTAACGCCCCTTGCAAAACGCTAGACCAGAGGCCTATTGCATAATCAGTTGTAGCTTGTAATATTAGCGGAAGTCTCTTTTCAATCCCTTTTATTAGAAAGAGAGTTTCGCTAATATTATTATAATTTACAAAATAAATTATACAATTGACCCCAGGTGGTCAGATCATAATATTTCATTTCTAAAAGGTTTTATGTGAAACAGAGATGGGCATTATTCGAATAAAAAATTATCTAAATGATCATTCGAATGACGAATAATCCACCAATTTTTTATTCGCGAATGATTTATTCGCGGATGATTTATTCGCGGATGATTTGTGCGCGGATGATTTATTCGCGAGTAACTTATCGGCGAATAAATATTTCGACCGGTTTTTAACTTGACGAATGATTTACTTATTATATTACTCCTATAAATTTACTAACAATATTAAAGGTTTTTTGGCTATTCTATTAAATTTAAAAAAAGAAACATATATTAAAAATGAATTTTTTTTACTAAAGTTCACGATCGTCTAAGACTTTAGTGATCTATTCGATATGATCTATATGTAGTTAATGTTATTTACTCTGGTTTTCAAACAAAGAATATCATCACGTATGATTTTTATTACGAATTATTAATAAATCCATGTTGATTTCTAAAGTGCACTTTTATTTACAGTCCTTTTATAATCCCTATGCGGGTTGGAAGAAAATCTGAGCAAAGAAACCGCCTAATTTCTATGGCATAGATTTTGTCAAGTTTCTGTACATTTCAATGACATATACTATCTCGGTCTAAAAAAGGCCTCGTAGTTCTCATTCAAATAACCGAATATAAAATTAATTCCATATAAACTAGTAAGGCCATAATGTTTAAAAGAAATTGTGTCAATGAAACTAGGCGGTTGAAATGAAACTTGAGTTATGAATTCATAATTAGATAGCTATTTTAAACAGAAGTTGATAAGGTATTTAAAAAATTATTCGTGGAAATTCATCCGGCGAATGAATTATTCGCGGATAAATTATTCGACGAATAATTTATTCGAATACGAATAATCATCCGAAAATTCATCCGTCATCCGCGAATGATTTGGTTATTCGTCATCCGTCATCCGTCATTCGAATAAATTTTGCCCATCACTGTGTGAAATGCGTCCTATTCCAATTTGACCCTTATTCTTAAGACAATAAATTTGTAATTTATATTACAGGTTTTTGTATTACTGCATTTCATTTTCTGCAGGTAATTAGCGGTTGGGTTTAACAAAAGACACAACAATGCTATTCATAGCAGATAAGTTTTCAAGTGGAAATCGTGATTTTAAAAAGTTTACACTATAAAACGGTGAATAGTTTTTATCTTTCCTTAATTTCTCATATATGCGTCAACAGTGATAATGCGACAATAAAAGTCTTGTTTATTACCAATCTTAATACGATTTTGCCGGCAATTACTTTCTTTTCTTACCTGGGTGCGTAGCCAAGATGCCAACCGCTCACGCTCACTCGCTAACGAAATGCAACTGTCATTGTCACGCTAATAAGAAAGAGTGATAGAGAGAGGTAGCTACGATACATTATGAAGCGTGAGCGATTGGCATCTTGGCTACGCACGCTGACGTCTGACGTGTTTTCACTTGAGACCGCTATTTGCTACCATTGGCAAAACAAAAGTATGTATTTGAGTTAATTGTAAGCAAGTGCAGCAAGCGGTGCTCCAAATGATTATGACATACTTTGATATTGGACACTTATTATTATATTATTTTTTCGTATCTCGTATTATCGTAGTAATGAGCAAAATTTGTATAATCGTACGAGTTTGAGATTAGGGTTCCCGATTACAAGAGTACACGCTGACACGTGGCTCCGTGTACACGAGTGGTGTCTTAATTAAACGTGGCCTAATGGCATGTTCCAAACAGAGCAGAAAACCGGTAACGTGTGTGACTGTGACAACGACATTTACAAGACGCTTCTGTAATGTGTTTCAATTAATTTGAAAATGTACCGACAATAAATGAGTAATTAAACATCAATAATTTATTTTATTACATTACAAAATCGCATCTCGAGATACTCTGGGTGTAACTTTTTAAAGTAGGTATATATTCACGGAAATACTACTAAAATTACAGTCTTTCTCCGGGACCACGGGGGCAATGTCACCCTTGAAACGTCGGAGGTTTGTTTTCAAAGTTTATACACGATTAAGCCCCGTTTTAGTAAATTTATAATACTAAAATTATAATAACAATATCTAATTATATACAAAATCTAACAATGAACAAGAGTTTTCTACTGATTTTTTTTCCTTTAAGAACTCTTATAATAATATGTACAGGAAGAATAATTATAATATAATTTGATGGCCATAGAGTTACAATTTTTTTTAAATAGTTTTAATCTCTGATGTGTCGGTATTTAGATCGTGTTTATATCGTTTTTCCCTTCCTTTCATTTTAAACAATTCTATATTATGTCTTACGAATATACACATAACTAATACATATAAGGATGGCAAGGGTAGTATACTTTTTCAAAATAATTGCTTGCAACTATCTGGGTAATATGCTCCACACAAAGATCTTAAACACTTTCTTTGGGCTAAGAAAACCTTATCAGCATCTGATGAGTTGCCCCATATTATTATTCCGTAACAGATATGCGACGATACATAACCGTTATAGGCTGCCGTTACTGCCGCCTCAGAGACGGTTGCTCGCAGACGATACAAAATATCGATATAAAATATAGGTATTAATATGAGCTTTCCAATTACAAAACTTATCAATCTTAATTCCTAGAAAAACTGCACTTTCCGTTTCATTAAGTTGTACTTACGCCATTAAAATCGGCAGATAATCTAATTGATTTGCTATTATAAGTTTGAAATTAAACCAGTTGTGTTTCGGTTAAGTTAACTTTGAGATTATTATTTTCTAACCAATTTGTTACATTTGTTAATGTACATGTAATAATATTTCTTAGAGAACCATCTGTATTTTCTTTAATTACTATGGTTGTGTCATCTGCAAATAGTATAGTGTCATTTTGTGTGGCGCCAGGTAAATCGGTGATGTAAAGTAAAAACAAAGACGGCCCTAGTATACTACCCGATGGCACGCCGCATGTGTTAATGATGAACGGCGAATTATACGTTTTGTTAAGGTTTTTAACTATTTTTGTAACTTCTACACATTGTCGCTGTCCATTGAGATAGCTTTCTAGCCAACAGTACGCTTGCCCTCTTATACCGTATTTGACTATTTATATTACTTTGATAGCAATGTTTCATGGCACCCTAGATCCATAAAACCATCCAGGATCTAGATTTCTGCTCATTCTATGCATTCGTGTACATACACACAGAAAACATAGAAAAGCGGAAGTGTTTACCGTGACACCATATAGTAGGTATAGGTATCGGGATACAAAGTATCAACTCAAAATATGTGTAATAATATTTTGACTGGATTACGTAAATTGTAAGAATATTAATGTAAAATACCAGACCAAGATAATATAACGCATCGCGGCTTAGACATTGCTGAGATTCATTGTTTATGTGGAACCGATAAGGGCAATAAGCCTGCCCTCGGTCGGTATTCATCTTTGTGCACTTAAATGTCATTGTCTCATGAGAGTCATTAGTAAAAACAATGCAAGTAAAGTTTTTGAAGCAGGAATTTCTAGAGCTGCTTTCAATATTATCATTTTAAATTGCCATAATTTTTGTAACGATACCCTTACCAACAACTAATACCTATCCGTAGTCTGCACGTGCAAAGCCATTTTTTTGTTTTATATAGGAGCCTTTTTTAATATGAGCACGTCGGCTCCAAAAGCTAATCCTAATAATTACCTACCTACTAGATGTGGAAACCTAAGTGGCGAGTTGGCTATATGTTTAAAGTTTAGTGACACCTCTCTACCCCCAGCCCTCATACCGGTGGTGTTGCTCTCGAGCTATCTTAGATGTCGCTTTTTGTGGGGGTCCATCTTATGTGGGCGAGTCACCGTTTGCCGTAAATTAAATTTATTACCATTTTGTTAGGCAGACGTCCGATTTTATTCTCTATAACACAGTATTTAGTACCACCTTCACCTAATAGTCCAGTATATTTTGGTTTCCATTAAATCTCAATAGTCTATACACCCTGGCGGTGCTGCCTCTGCGTGCATCCCATAACTCGGGCAGCGTGTTGGCTTCGGCTCCGCGTACGCCTCCCAAAGGTCCGGAACACAATTGTTCCGTGATGGGAAGACCTACCTATTATGAAGATTTAAGACAAAAGTGTGATATTATTTTTTACTATCGTTGTAGAATTGTTTTTGCTGAATATTTTGTATTTTGATTGTTGTTCACATTGATCATAATATGTACGGTCTAATTTTTTGTTTGTATCCCTACTCTTTATTTTAATTATCATGCACTGTTACTTTACACGCCAAGGGGCCTTACCATGACGTCTTAACGTGATTCAGTTTAGGGCCGAAACTGAGTCGCTGCCATACAACTGAGCACAGGTCCCTTACCTGAACCTGAACCTTAACTGAATTGCGTTAAAGGGCATTTTCAGAAAAAAGTGCACCCTTTTAATGAAAATGGGTCCTCAATTTTTACAACAATTTTTTTTGTCAGGTTTGTAACGGGCGATACGAAATGAATGAAAAAAATGACTTACAAAGCTGACCAAAAAAACGGGACACTATTTTTCTTGTTTCCAATAGTACTCGTGATTCTGGTTACAAAAAACCCAAAAGTTCCAATATTAAAAAAAATGAAAATGGTACCCTATTTTTGAAAATGCCCTAAAACGTTATGGTAACGGCCAAGAATGGGTTAGGTCCGCGTGTATTTAAGATCTGTTTCTACGAGTACCACGGATACTCGGATCTAAATTACACGCGAGCCCGACTTGTAAACTTGGCTACCTAAGTTGTTTAATTATCATTGCACGTGCAGTATTAGACGATTTATTCCTATTCGTTCCTACTACAATGGTTTTGAATGTTTTGATTAAAGGATGACTCACACTAGCACGGGACGGGACGGGACGGGACGGGGCGGGACGGGAGAATCTGTCAATTTCTATAGAAAGAATCACGTGATAGCTCGGAGCCCTTGGATATCACGTGACGCTTTCTATAGAAATTGACAGATTTTCCCGTCCCGCCCCGTCCCGTCCCGTTCTTGTGTGAGTCATCCTTAAATAACTTAACAAAATATCACCTACCGACGTTAGTCGTAAGACTCGTAAGAGATATTCACTAACTTCGTTGAACAAGTTAAATCCGTCAAAATAAACACTACGAATAACTTTGAATCACAACATGCAAGCAAACGTAATGATTTTGCTGTTTCATTAATTGCAATTTTGTTTAGTACTACACTTTTAATTTTCGAAAGCTTAAGAAATTCACGTAATTAATAGAAGTATATTTATTTATTATAACGTGAATTGAAGTTGTAAGGTATGACATTTTATTTGATGAAATAAGCTACTTCAATCTAACGGGTTGTTGTGTATTTGAAGAAAAATAAGAAATTATTAACACGTGCCGTCGCGTTGCCGGCTTCGCTTTAATTTGAAAGTGTAAGACGTAGAAACCGCTTGTTATTATTAATACAACTCTAGTGTAACGGCTTATAGTTCAAAATTGATTCAAGTGACAACTATGAAACAAACCTGGGTTATTCTACCTGTTGGACCCAAAAAACAGTGCAAGATACAAATGTCCTAAGTACGTGGTTTTTATATGTCCTTTACGACATTTCTATCGTTCACTGTTGACACGGAATTGTCTTTACCGATGCCAGCCTCTACTGTTATTAGATATTGAATCTAATTTACTTATACGTAAAGAGTATACTCGTTTGTTATAATAAGGTTAACAGTAACCGAAACAAAACCCCAAACAAAAACCCTATCGGGATTGGGTTTTGCAGTTAACCGGGTTAATGGTTACTGTTACAGCAACATTTCGCTTACCGTTTGGATTCGGTTAGTGAATGTTGCTGTTACAGTATCATTGTGTAACAGATATGATAAGGTAACCAACTTGATTAGATTAAGCCTAAAGAGGGGTTTTCCGGTCCCTGATCCTCAGATTGGCCTCTGTCGGTGTTGGTTTTTTTCTTTGGTATATGACATCTATTTCAATTTTATAATTTATATATAGTAGTGTTACTTTAATAACAAATCAAAAAATATTAAATAAAATAAATTGATTTGTTTCAAACAAATTGTAT
Source organism: Lathronympha strigana (assembly GCA_949128165.1). NCBI lineage: Eukaryota > Metazoa > Arthropoda > Insecta > Lepidoptera > Tortricidae > Lathronympha > Lathronympha strigana. Next base: position 2,346,309 of record OX421907.1, on the reverse strand, counting down.
TATGACGTTTACTTAACACTGTCATAGTCTGTTCTATAGGAATTTATAAAACTTTGCGTAGACGGACTCTAGGTCTTGCAATTTACTTAATTAAAAAAACTGACTAAATTTAAAATAATTTGAAGGATTCGTACAGTGAACGTAGAGTAGTTTAAAATAATTTGAAAATAATGCCTTTAAAATGTTGTTACTCGATATTGTTTTTACAAACCTCTACGTCAACGAAATCAAAAGATACGGCCGTCTATATCGCATTTCACATACTTCAATGGGAATCAAATGTATTATTGCTATGCTTTTATTGACCATTGACCTAGAATCACGAAATTTGGCAAAAAAAGAGCTTGTAGCACAAGAACAGGAAAAAATCCGAAAACCATATAATTACCACTCACTGAGAGTTCCGCGCCACCAGTATTTTTAAGTACAGGTTTAAAATAAATTGGGATGGGAGGAGCATCCTTTGTGTGGAACCCTCGGTGAGCAATTCCGACTCGCACTTGGCTGGTTTTTTTCTGGAAACCTTAGTTTATTCTTAGGAACAAGTCAAAAACTTACCCAACTCCTTGCTTTTGCATTTTGACCCTACACTAAACTCGAGACAACCCTTAACTTGCGTAGTACCCTCACGTCCCGCGGTATGTTGAAGATCGAAACGTCAGTTGCAAATTGTTTCTCAAACTATCAGCGCTATAGCTGAATACTAAACAGAGGTTGGCGCAGACTAAGTTTTGGTAGACCACTCGGACGCAACCTTGCCTGTTGGGAAGTGCGGTTGAGAGACCAAGTGTAGCCGACAGCTTTTGGGAGTAAATAAAATGACTATGTATAATTTTAAAGCACAAATAAATGACATCATTTTTAGTGTGGCGATAAAAAAAAATTATTGAAGTTTATAAGTAGTCACACTACCATTTATACAGCCACTTCTCTATATTTACTACTATACAAATACAAGTGCGTTTATTTCATTGCATGTAGTACTACATAGTATGCTTATTCAATATGGAATGTGTACTGAAAAAGGTGCGGATACAGCTTGCTGGATTTAAACCCGCCCTTGGTCAGATTACAGAAAACAGGTATTTGTGAGGTTACTATATTGTAAAGCACGAATAAAATCTTTTGTTATTTTTTTAATAAATGTTATTGATATTAATCAATAACAGTTTTTAAGTAGCCAGACTACTATATATTGGAATATGCCAACGCCCTAACTACCTCTTCGAATCCTTATACGTCCAATACTCCAACCGTCCTATCCTGCTTGATCAATTTCCCCTATGTCTATTCCCAGTATGTCCATTTGTCTTTTTTCAAATGTCTAAGTACAGTCGGTGCCCTCACATAAGTATCCACCCCACATATGCAAGCGCGTAGCGCGGGTGGATACTTATGTGAGGGCACCGACTGTACCTATCAAACGGATTATGGACGATACTATCTTTTGCCAAAGAAATTATTTTACTACACAAAAATTATACCGTGGGAAGTCTGTTGGCATAAATACCTGTGAACGGGGCTAGGTGAAATGCTGACAAGGACGGAATATGTGTAAGTTCATTTATTAACTGTTCTTGACGAAAAAATCTGATCCTGAATGTATATATAATTATATACATATATTTCGGGTCAATCTTACACAGATCATAGAAAGATACGCCATCCCTCTCGCCATACCGAAACCCCTAAATTTGCTTTGGATGGATGAACGAAGCAATGCCTGTACTAACAGAACGGCCACAGGCGTCTTGCCTCTTACAAAGATTGCATATATTCGAGAAGTTTACCAACATTTATTCAGACCGAGTGGCCCAGTGGTTATGGCGTTAGCCGCGTAAGCTGAAGACCCCCAATCGATCCCCGGCTTGGCCTCCGACGAGACTTATTTTATATATTTACCGGTTCGATCTAACTCAATATCACCTCCTCATGAAGTTACTAATTCCGATATGATACTCCTCAGCTCTTACGGGAGGATTCCACCCGCACTTCTCCAAATCGATTACATTGAATTATATACATACATGCATACATGCACATTGTATACATGCATGCATATTTATTACGAGTATAAGAACATATTTCTGACTGTGACACGGTAGAAACATCCCCTTTGAAAGAGCAAAGGGTTTCCCATTTTACGGAATCATTTTAAAACAAGTATTTAAAATTATACAAATGATAATATTCCATAATGCTCATTCTTTCCTATTTACTTAGTTATTTAGGTGTTACGTTTTATGTGCTTTGCAATTTAAATATCCGATACATGCATATTCATTATAAGATCATGTTCCCGACTATATGACACAGTAGGAAATATTACCCATTTATATTACCCATGGTTCAAGAGGCAGAGTAAATAAGCTTCCTATATAAAATATTGGCTTTTTAGAACCTGTCTGTTTTTTATAAAATAAAAAAAACGTATTTTTTATAGTCTTGCTATAATTGGAGAGATTTATAAAAACTGCATTTTAAAAGCAGATACCTACCTGTAAATCGTTGTAATAAGGTGTTTTAATAAGGATTCTCGACTCGGCTACGTCTCATTTTGTAACAGCGATCCTTGAATTATAAGAACCAATTATAAGCTGTTGGATACATTAGTTTATCTGCAACAGCAAAAATAGCGAAAAAAGCGAAATCTTGAATACTTGCAGAATGTGGAAGATGTCGTATGTCCACTTAAAAAATATATATATAAATAGTGTTAATATGTGTTTGAAAATTCATTGGAGCATCGTTTAGCGGTGTTCTTATGGGATACCATAGACAACATTATAATGTATCCTAATTTAATATCGCTGTTAGACATTTAATTGACAGATAGAAGTGCTAGAGTAGTAAACAATTATAAATTACCCTGTCCGAATGGACTTGAGCTCCCTTAAACGACACAGCAACTAGCACGAAAACGGACAATCTTTCAAACAAACAAAGTTCACAGTTCAGAGACCAAGGTCACACTTATTTCTATCGTTCAACTCAATCTTTTATGGTTCCAATCTAAGCGTTTTCCTCAGCTCCTCTATAAATATCCTCGGGTAGACCTTAGTTAAACTAGTTATTATTAGCTATATACTTGGTAAGCTTTTTATATAGTAGCCAAGCTAACCTCAATGTAATATATGGGAGCAGCGTAGCGACTTATTTACAGCCCGTTCATAGCTTTATTTTTCATACTAAGCACGGGGAATCCGAGAATAATCATGTTACTTGGTTTTTGCTATTTGATTCTGCTGGGAAGATAGATGTTATTTGCTATGGGAAATGTTATATCTACACTGAGTTACCATGATAATAAAATGGACGATTTGTAAAATGAATTTACGAGATTTGATTTTTCCCATTCTAAGCTCTAAGCTTTAAATTTGTATTAGACAATACACTAATACATTTTCATAAATCATAAATTTGGGGTAATATTAACAATTTGGGGCAATTGAAATTAAACACTAGAACGGATTAGTCGCGTTTATTATACCATGACCCTACGTTTTGAGCTCTTTACAGCACTCGTTTTTACAGAGTTAAGTAAGATGATGACTGAGAGAATGCAAATTCTCCCTGTCAATCAAAAAAGTTGCTTTTTAAAGTCCTGTTAAAGGCTCGAAACGTTAATAAACGCGATTAATTCGTTCTAAAGTTTAATTTCAATAAATAACAATCGCGGTAACAGACGAGTATATTAATTTGGGGCAATATTAAACTGTATGAACAAGAGAACAGAGTAGAGTGCGCTTGATCCAAGAAAATATATACCACAGCAAATCTCTCATATCATCGGATCGCATGCAGATTCCATACGGCTCGCATCGCCTAATGTACAGGGTGCTCTAAATTCCGAGCATAAAGGCGCATTGATCGCGCCGTTATAAATCACCCGGCACGTTTACACGCTCGCGTGTGGCGCATATTATAAGTGGGATGGTTATGGAATTTAATAGTGTCATTATAAAATAAGAAAGGATTATGGCATGGCATATACTTACAAAGTTTCGGACTCTGGCTGCCGTGATCGGGTAGCCCAGTGATTAGAGCAGCAGGTCGCTGGTTCGATTCCAGCCCTGCTCACCGGGGGCCTTGGTCACTTTTCTCTGTAGTATATGACATCACTTTCAATTTATAATTTATATACAGTGTGGAAAGATAAGTCCGGCTTTGGAGGGAAACTACCTTAAATCCTTAAGCTGGCTCATTTTACTTAAGGGAGACATTCCTTTATTTTTAAAAAGAAACATAACTGCAAACAAAGATTTTCTAAAACTCGCTTGCCTCGCCCGGGACTTGAAAATTGATTCGGTCGGGATTTACAAAATCGGGATTAGGAAAGATCTAGATTTTAAAATTCGGCATATAGATTCTCGGAATTGTGTAGTGTACCCGATAGAAACCTATGGAGGAATCTGGTCTTCAAGAGAATGACATGATATCACGGTCCTCAGCATTGTGGGAGCGACTAAGGATGATCGGCATATCCGTCTGGAATATCTTACATGCGTCGTAGCATTGATGATGAGATACTAGATCCTGAATTTGCTACCGGAATTTTATTCCTGAGTCTTAAGATTTTAATAGTACATTACATACCAAGGCCGTTTAAGTGGGAAATGACACGGATTCCATGTAATTGTCGGCCGAGGCGAAGCCGAGGTCGACTAACATGTGATCCGAGGCTTTCCCATTTACCGGCCGAGGTTTGTATACTATTTTTCAGTCCGACGGAGCCGGGAGGCGGCTATTTAGTTTTGCGTAAAGTGGCGCTTACCGACCGGAGGACTGAAAAAGATATATACCTAGGGCAACTTCCTCCTTAAAATCTCACTCTCTCCCCCTATGGTCATACAAAAATTAAAATGCCAATATTAATAATATGATATATTAATATAATGATAAATAAGAATAAGCAATAAATAAGGAAGCTTGAGTTAACTGAGTGTTTATGAATAACAGCATAAGAGTAACAATTAAATACATTATTGACATCATAAGTCTGTCAAATGCGGTTAATAATTTGTTATTTCGTATCCGTTATTTAGACATTTGTGCCTGATTGATATAATGAGATAAACTTGCTGCACGTTGAATCCGAAGGTCGCGAGTTCAAACCCAGGCTCGAATCATTGAGTTTTTCGGAACTTACGAACGAAATATCATTTGATATTTACCCCAAAACTTGGGATTAGTTCCTAAAGCATACTCAGGCTTCCCGAGCTGAGGAATAAGCCGGAAAAAGGCTAAGAAGGAGAGAAAGAGACATATTTATTTATTTATTTTGTCTCTGTCTTGAGTAAAGTTAACCTTGCAACAAGTGTTTTATATTATTATGCTGGCGCTTATATCTTGCGCCAGTTTTCAAACAGTTACTGATGTATTGACGGATATATATTGCACTAGTTCAATATTTCACTTTGAATAAAAAAAGTTTAGTGACGTGTGATAATATTACTTTAATATGTGTATATCTAATCTAATATTACTTTAATAAGTGACAAATGTAATGTCTTCAGTGCCGTGTCAGAAAAATCTCCCTTTTGTACATTTGCGTACCTCTACGCCAGTCGAGTCACAGCGGTACCATATCTTTCAATATATTTCTCAATTGATTGAAGCTAAGGTGCATGATGGGGATTTAAGAGGCGCGACCTGTATATTGTTGTCCGATTCTTCCCTTGCCCCCGCCAATGCCGACACTTTGAAAGCGTTGAGGGATAAGCACCCTTCGCCATCTAGACCACTAACTTTCCTCCAGAGCCAGGCTTGTCAAGTCCGTTTCTTACGGGTTCAGTTGCAGATGTCGCGAATGCAATTAACACATTTTACAATGGCTCTGCGTCAGGTTTGGATGGTCTTCGTCCTCAGCACTTGAAGGGACTTACTAGCGCAGGGGACAATGGGTCAGGGTTGCTATAGAATCCTTGACTAAACTGTGCAATTTTCTTTTGCGTGGCATGTGGTTTGTCCTTTCCTCTACGGCGCGTCGTTGTGCGCTTGAGCAAAAAAGATGGGGGAATTAGACCGATCGCTATTGGCACTACTTTTAGGCATCTCGTTGCTAAATTTGGTTGCTTAAAGATGAAATGGTGACCTACCCTCCAGCCTAGTCAGGTAGGTTTTAGGACACCTTTGGGGTGCGAGGCAGCAATTCACGCAACCAGGCATTTTGTGATGGTGCACGAAGATAGCGGTACTGTTGTCTTAAAAGTAGATTTAAAGAATGCGTTTAAATGTCCCTTTCCACAGAGTTCTCCAACAAGTTAAGTTTCACGCCCCTACCTTGTTTCCTTTTCACTTTCAGTGCTACTCCTTCCCAAGTAACCTTTTTTATGATGACAGTTCCATCACCTCTCAAGTCCCCTAATTTTTGCATGGCTATCAGGGCCTGATTGCACCATTACAGTCACCTCTTAACGTCTTGTATTTAGACGATGGGACCATTGGAGGTGATTGTGATGTTGTACTAAGAAATATTGGTACGCTTTTAACAGCGCTGCGAAAGATTGGCCTGGATTCCTCGAAGTGTGAGCTGTTCGGCTGCGGTCCCTTAGCAATGAACTCCCTTTCAGATTTCGAATCTTTGTTGCTGGGCATCCAAGTGCTCGATAAGCCTTCCTTTTGTCTTCTCGGGGCTCCAATTTTCGCGGAAAGTGTGGGTCTGATGCTACGGGAAAAGACGTCGGCTTTGGGATTGGTTGTCGAGCGCCTTAAGCAAATCTCGGCGTACGTGTCCCTGGTGCTATGGCGCAACTGTTTAAACCCTACGAATGTTTGAGCAGGAAATAAAAGCCTAGGGCGTCGTGCTCAAACAGCGCCTGGAAGATAAGTTTAACACCCATTTTGACGGAGTCCTGTGGTGTCAAGCGACACTCCCCATCCGTTTTGGGGCTTTGGAAGTTCGTAGTATGCGGAACATGGGCTTGTGGCGTTCCTCGCCTCCTCTCATGCGTCGGCAGGTCTTGTAGCTAAGATTTTGTCTTTTGGTGGTAACGATTTCTGTCCTCCATTTGTGCAGGAGTCCTTGAGCGAGTGGGTGAGTCGCTCGCCCGGTGGAGTGATTCCAGAGAATCTCGTTTCGCAGAGGCTCTGGGACGACGCTTTATATTTACGTTTAATGGATAGTGCTGCTGGAATCCAGGATAGGGCCCGGCTTAGAGCGGTAAGGCAACGCGAGTCCGGGGCTTGGCTGCATGCACTTCCTTCGCCGCATCTGGAAACCCTGTTAGATGGCGACACCTCGAGAGTGTGTATAAGGGTTGGGCTCCATAGTGTGTGAGCCGCATCGGTGCGTAGGCGGGGCGGCTGTAGAGACGAATGGTCATCATGGTATAAGCTGCTCCCAGTCTGCAGGGCGGTTCCCGAGACACTATGCGATCAATGACTTGTTACGTCGCACCATGGTCTCGGCGAACGTGCCTTGCATACCGGAGCCTCAGGGCTTACACCGTTCGGACGGAAAGCGACCGTTATAATCTATCAGGATGTTGTAATCTATGAAAATTAAAATTAATAATAAATGGCGATTTATATACCTGCTGGGTAAATACCGTTAGCCAGTTTGCAAGCGGCACAGCGACATCTAGCGAACCTCTATGATACTTATTTAATTAAATTACAAACAAAATAAAAGCAAGTTATGATGAAATGCCGTTAGCTAGTCATATTATAAAACCCTAACCAATAAAATACTTATAACAATTAAACTAGGCATTATTATTAAAACACTGGCGTTAAAAATTAATTCCCGATGCAGATACAAAAGCCGGTATTTTCGCAAACAACAAATAATTTATGTGGGTCGGCGTACAAATTGCAAATATTAGCGATTTATTGAACTATCTCGTGGATAAATTAACACAATGGATGCTTTATTTAGACACGGTGTTGAGTTTTTGTTGGCTTATTTTCATAAGGTTTTCCGTTGATAATTTGAACAAGCGAAGTTGGAACATTTAAACAGTATTCATTAGTATAACCTAATTAGTCTAGCAAACCTAAAACCTAACTCTACAGTAGAGAGACAAGTAGATATTTATTTTGATTTTATTTTTCACCGCCAAAAAAAAAATTACTATTACTTGTCTGTCACACTTGGTTTGACCTCCCTCAAAATTATTTATAATAAAAGCTTTGTTTCATTCATATAAATTATTATAAACTAAAATAGATGACATATAATGAACAGAATTATGAACTCGTACGTTATGATCATTTTGTAAAATTAGTTAATGATGAAACATAATTAGTTGGATTTAATTAATTAATATTATATGATTTCTAATAAATATTATACGATTAATTTCAGGACATATACCGAAATAACTTTTTTTATGACGTTGAAAAATGGTGCTTAGTGGCATAATGTGCGTAATGATAGGTATTCAAATACGTTGTGTGTTTCATAAGTAAAGTTACTTTATGATTGATAGGTACCTATTTTCCATTTGATTTCAATATCTTATAATTACGTGACCTAGTCTTACATGAGGTTTTACTTTACATAAACCGCGTTTTTATCTTATTTTTTACAAATTTCGATATTTTCACCATTGGAGCGTACAAGTACAGAGTACAGACCTCGTAGTTCCCGTAACCCAGTTCTTTGTCGCAAAATGATGGCTCCGGCAGTCTGCTCAAATCAATGCCCGCTTACCATGACAATACCGGCTTGCCAAGTGCAAGCGTCGATAAAAGACGTATTGTCTAAGCGATTCTGGTTTTGTGCGACTTTCTATACCGATTTGTTCAGTTGTCTATGAACAAAATAATTTATTCTGAAATAAAATACTAAATGACCTCGTTAATAACCTAAAACGAGTAAACATTGTTTAACCTTAGATTGTTGTTGTTATATTGTTATATTTAAAACTCAAAACAAGTCACGAACCACCTAAAGTAAGTATATTTCGGGATTATCTTACAAAGAACAACTTAGCCCCAAACTAAGCCAAGCTACTAGGTACTTAGGTAGGTACTACAAGGTTTTTACTAAATCTTGTTTTAGACGCCACTCAATTTTTTTGTTCATGTAACAAAATGATTTAAATTAGGTATAAGCTAAAATAATTAAAATATTCGTACAGTGTAAAGATCTAAATAATAATGTACTATCACAAGTACAAATTGATTATTCAAGCCTTATAACCACTTAAATGTTACATTTTTAATCAACTTTGGTTTTATCTACAAAATTAATTTGATAATTTTACTAAGTACTTTTAATAAAAAACATTTAAAATTAAATAATTATACTATGATATAAATGTATAAACTTACCTCCTCTTTGTCTGCTACCTGACCACGGTGTCATTTCGCAAAAAAAACTGACAGTGACAGTTGACTATTGTTTCTTAATGTGCCGGCGGGGTTAACTAATGTGTGTTCTATGTCTTACGCATATAATACAGCATGAGAATGGCTAAACCGACCGTAGTCACAAAGTTCAAAAATGTGTACTTGGGGTAGTACATTAGGCAGTTACGCTTGATATGGAGTTAAAATGTCAGGTCTGAACTACAACTTTTAATTTGTTTTAGTACAAGCACGCGGGGACTTAGGAGATTAATAAGATTTTGTATTTAACATATTAGTCACTACTAAATCAGGAACAAATACTATGATAAACACATTCATAAATGTCCTTACCATGATTCGAAACCACTAAAAACTGTGCTAGGGGGACCAATGTAACTGTGGCACGTTTGTTTTAGGATATAAAGTTACAATTGGGTAAACTTATACTACAAAATAAGTCACGCCTGACATCCAATGTAAGATAAAGTTCATGTCTAAAGTTGAGCATTAAACTCTTGTTCGCAAATGTCAACAAGTTCTATGGTTGCAATAAAGCGCCATTTAGCACTCTTCCTTTTACTAACGAACGAACTTATTTCAAATAGAGAAGCTAACTGCAGCAAAAGTCACAACTCCAATACTAAGTTGCACGCGTGACTAAAATAAAAGTACAATCCCACAAACTTGCATTTGCTGTCCCACATGGTGCTAGGAGCGAATATATCCAACACACTTGTACGAGAATTGGCTAGTTCTTAAGTTGTCCAACTGCTGCGATAAGTTGGCACGGTACGGTCAGAAAATGAAGATAATAATCGCGAGTTGTCGGAATCTAATAGAAGAGAAAATTGGACATCCAAGTTTATCATTTTCTGGGATGTTGTGCCAAAAAATAATCTGATAAGGTTGGGAGGAACATCTTGTAAAGAAGAGTTTTAGACGCTTCATTATACAGTGTGTATATCGAAAACGGATAAACCTTTTAACGGTGGTTAGTATAGGACATAAAAAATGTAATTAGGTAGCTTCTAAATGGAATCGCAATTAAAATTTTATCCATAGAAAACAATTCGGTCCTGGGCACGGGGCCTTGGTCACTTTTTCTGTAGGTATGACATCTCTTTCAATTTATAATTTATTACAATATTTATTTTCAAAATATATACATTAAGTGTAACTTAACTAGCTACCTACCTCTACCTACCCTAAATCTAAAATATGTCCTTTAGGCATTTTACCTAGGATGTTGGCGGCAGTTATAATACATTAATCACCAACCAAACCACGACCAAAGTAATTGTATAATATTCTGCTCCTACCAACTGCGCCAAATAAGATATTCTATGTGTTGATCAATAAACGACGTGTATATACAGGTAAGAAGAAAATATAAACATCACAATAAGATTGTGAAAACCTATATATAATCTGACTAGAGAGGTTGCAGTCTATCGGCAAATAATAATAAATAATAAATGTTGTGCCTCGTTGCACTCGGACCAATAAATAGCCTCGTCTGAAATGGTTTACTTTATGCCCTAGATATACAATCTACTATTGTCCCTCATCTTTTTTCACGTGAATAAAGTTGACCTTCTAAATGTTATCTTCATTAAGTGATAAACGACAAAGACAGTTAAGAACAAAAATCACCTGCCAACAATATTTCTCCACCAGTCTGCCTCAGACATTAAATTAGGCAAAGTTGTTATCTGTATTCGGTCGGATGACTCCTTTTTATAATTTTCGTTGGACGCTCAAAGGCTCGCTTTATTTTCGTCACGCGTCTGTTAATGAAAATAATGGAAGAAGTTTTATACACGGATAAGAGGTACTGGATGGGATATCTGATGTATCATAAATTTTGTGCACATTTGATTTATGTGATACTTAAATGGGGGTTCCTGGTATCAAATACGTGTGATGTTTTATCGCTTTTTCTATACTCGCTCGCTCGCTCGCTCCCGATCTGCTTGAACAATCTGTTGTTTTTATGTATGTATGTATGTCTCTTTGATTTGACCGCCGTGAAATTTGGCAGGTGGTTAGATGAGATTAATTAATTTTTAAGTTCGATCTTGAGCTAATTAGATCAAGGTGTTGCTGAGATATAGGTGTAGTGAGTTCAAGTTCTGATAAAACCACTATTCATAGGACTCCATATAAGCAATCTGGCTTATATTATTCTTAGTTATATTATAAAATAAAACGTTAATATTGATTGAAATTAAACACGTTACAACGGATTAATTGCGTTTATTAACACCATGAACCTACGAAAACCCCCTGTGAAAACGAGTGCTGTAAAGGGCTCGAAACGTAGGGTCATGGTGTTAATAAACGCGATTAATCCGTTATAAAGTGTTTAATTTAAATGAATAACAATCGCGGTAACAGAATACAATATTACGTTAATATTGGTTAGAACAAATACGTGTATATAGAATAGAAATACTAATTACTGTATAGTGTATCTACAATTTTTTTACATATCATTTTTGATTTATGGCTAAACGATGACGATTATTTTGATAACTATGATTTGTCGACCGGAATTATGGGCATTTAAATGTTTATCAACGAAACACCTGCAGACCTGAAATGAAATTAGTGTGCTTACCACGAGTTTGAAATCTACTATAGAAATGTATAGTCTCCAGCGTGTACGTTAACTCACTGTCAGTGCATCTTGCTCACATTTGCGGGTCGAAGCGAGATGCAACTATTGATAACGTGACGTAAACGAAACATTCGTTTTCTACAGCATCATGCATCGTTTTCATTAGCACCAGCATTTTATGGTAAGCGTATGGGAATTCGATAGCTTTCAGGTTATAATTATGATAAATACAAAATAAAGCTGACCATTAGTGCGGAAGTTTTATTGACAACTGGATAACAAAAGATTTTTTTTTAAATTAAGGTTTACCAACAATTGTTGACATCAGTACATTAATTTTTTATCATATAAATCAAAATAGTATCACAAACCTATTCATCCTCGACAGTAAGCACAAAGAAACTGACTCTAAATGTATCATCTAGTGCCGCAATATCCGTGTCTCTGTTTAGTATTCAGTCCATCCCACTGTCCCCGTCACTACGGCATGACCTATAGCGCTTGACGTGTATGAGCAATTTCCAAGCATACGATGTTAGCTATTAAACTTCGAAGCGATTCTTCTGGATTCTTTATTCTAGGTTTAGAATTGTAATAGAATTCTATTTCCATTGCTTTGCTTATTTCAAAACAATTGCCCTATTAAAAATATTACGGTATGTCACTCACTAATACAAAAAATACATAAAAAGAACACTGGTCCTTTTGACTTTTCCCCATGGCTCTAAATCATGGATCATCAGAACGCAAGAAAATAGAGGCTTCCGAAATGAAGTGCTGGAGATGTATGTTGCGCATCCTATGGAACGTCAAGAAGGCAAACGTCTCCATCGTTAAGCAGCTTGGGATCCAGACAAGGCTAGGCACTTGCTACCAAAGAGTCCTTAGCTCTCCGTGAACCTGACACCTTGGTGAAGCTTTCTGTTGGGAAGAGGACGGCAAACGGCAACGTAGCAGGTCTCCTACCCGATGGTCAGATCAGGTCTAGACCACCAACATGAAGAAAAGCTGAGGATAGGATGGAAACGATTAAAGGCAGAAGTCATCATCATCAGTAAATTGAATATTACAGTATGAAATCCATCATTGTCTTTTAACTACCTAATTTTTTATTGAATAACTTGTTGTATTTAGTTGACTTTATTGAAATAATAACTACCACTAAATTATTCTCTTGTTCTAAGATGACTCGCACCATTCGTGCATTCTGATCCGATCCGATTTGGGACGATCTGTCAGTTTCTATAGAAAACGTCACGTGAACGCTACGCTATGCTACACTATCACGTGATTCTTGCTATAGAATCTGACAGATTGTCCCGGATTGGATTGGACTGGTGTGACTCAACATTACTCCAACAGTACTTAGGTAACCCTAAATTATTCAAGAAACCGCGGTGAGCAAAGCCTCATTTCAAAATGTTTGCATCCACCCTCCTAAGGGTTTTGGTTACATCCCGTACTTGTGTCGATTTAGACAGAAAGGGGTAAAAACGTCGCTTATGTTTACTCCGTTTTGCTTTGTTTTCTTTGCAGTATTTGTTTAGGAAACATGGAATAATATCTTGTTGATTAGGTCGTATATTTACATGAAAAAAAATGTATTTATCTAGCTTTGTATGTATGTAAGTCCAATTCTTTATTACGCCCCATCAGTGCAGCGCCGTTGCATTGTTTGACGGTTTTCATTGGGTAAAGTGTCATTAGAATTATCTCAATCGTAGAAGTGACATAGAATGTGTCAAAATGATGATATGTCAAAACGAAGAATTTTGAAATATATGACTTCGTCTCTCGATGACCAGAATGCAAAATGATAAGGCCCGTAAAAGGACCACATTGATACAATACAAACATTCTTAATCACACTCCTTATGGAAATAACACATATCGCTTTTTGTCTACATCGCGAGCGGTCTAGAAAAAATAAAACACTGCCAATGAAAAATACACTGTTTTTGTTTAAAAATTTATGTTTTTATGTTCTAATAAAAAAAAAATATTTACGTTGAATCCTATGTGTGATTTCAAGATTTGTCCTATGGCTGAGGTCACCTTGTATATATTTGGACCAGTGAAGATAATTTTCAACAATAATTAATCTAACATCACAATCAGAATTGTCAGAATTAATACATGAAGCTTAATGAATCTTGTCCAATACGGAATGATTTCGAAAAAAACTATCGGCAAATATTAAGAAGGTTTGCTTATTGCGCCATTACACGTATGAAACTTACGTTAATAACGTCCTTGACCAGAACAAAACCAATTACGTTTCATATAAATCACCAAAAATACGCTGTAAGCAGTTTCCTGCGAAACCACGAACTTCCCAAAACGGACCTTAACCCCTAACCTGTACGTTCAAAATTGACTGTAGGATTTATCTGCGGTCAGTTCGATACTAATAATCAAAGCAATGAAAATTCAATCGTATCTTTATAAAGATTAAGGCTCAAATTGCAATGGATTGTTTGTGGATTTTCTCTGAACACTTATTGTTCTTTTGGTATCGTTTAGACATCTGCTGTGTAAATACTGGGGAAATCAATTGGTTTTAGGCTCGGGTACAAATACTTTGTGACGTGCGGGTCGAAAATCTGGTTATTTAATGTTTGTTTCGTTTGTGGCGAAATTATTCGGTATTAAGGTTACATTCGAATTGCACTGTGATCTTAGTATTTGCCTTTCAAATCTCCATAGTGGGTATATTCGCCGGGCATCTGCCCGACAAATTTCCCATATAATTATTGCCAGACCCACCAGATATGCCCAAACGTATATCACCAGCTTTTCCTGCGCGTCAAAAGTTACAAATAGTACATTGGATATTAAAGACGATACCGAAGAACCGAGAATGTGAGTTAATTTAAAATAATCTTGAATTTTTATATCTTTTTTTTAATACTACGACGGCGACAAACAAGCATACGGCGCGCTTGATGGTAAGCGGTCACCGAAGCCTATGGACGCCTGCAACCCCAGGGGTGTTACATGCGCGTTGCGGACCCTTTAAAAAAAGGAGTATTCGCTGTGTTGACAGCTAAAGGGGCAAGCTTTGCTCCGTTGGTACCCAGCTGTCAACACAGTGAATTGTATATCCCTATACGAGTATCTTATTTAAATACAATATATGTGAACACAATAAATTCTCTGATCAGGACTTGAATACACAACCCCCAATTTCGTAGACAGGGTCACTCCCAATGTGGTTAGGGTGGCTGTTAACATTTCTGTAACTCGTATTAGCGAGTTTTACCACATGTTGATTCATGACAAACAAAAACTCATTTATCTTTGAGAGAGAGTCTGAAATTCATCACTACATAGTATAAAACAAAGTCGCTACCCGCTGTCTGTATGTATGTATGCTTACATCTTTAAAACTACGCAACAGATTTTCATGCGGGTTTTTTAATAGATAGAGTGATCAAGATGAACGTTTATGTGCATAATACATGCATAATATAGTAGTGAAACACTGATGATTTTAGAGGTTTCTAAGTGAAGT
Organism: Lathronympha strigana; assembly: GCA_949128165.1. Taxonomy (NCBI): domain Eukaryota; kingdom Metazoa; phylum Arthropoda; class Insecta; order Lepidoptera; family Tortricidae; genus Lathronympha; species Lathronympha strigana. The sequence continues at coordinate 2,330,878 of OX421907.1, read as the reverse complement.
TGTAAATAAACTCATTCTTTTGCGCTTACATTGCAAACGATGGCTGAACCCAACGGGATGGATCAAAATAATGTAATACAGTATTGTACACCTTAAAAAGGTCTACAAAAAAGCTCGTGATGATATTATGTCTGTCTATTAGGGATAACCCACAATAACCTTTTTTTTTTCTTAAGAAATAATGGCTTATTTACGAAGCGTTTTTAAGCAATACAGCATTCATTCCTATCCAAATATTGTGCATTATAATAGATCAATATGGCCCTGTGCAACATGTCATTTAAATTAATATTTTTGAAGATATTATTGATTTAAAATGCAGGGTTGCGGCGGTACCGGCCGGTGCCGGGGGCATACGCCTATAAATAGCGCGTCGAAGGCTTATAGCACTTTATGATTACTAGAGCTCTCTAGCAAAGAAAATAACAATTATTACCTACTCAATAAAATCGTGCTTGTCAGTGCAACAATTTTTTCGAAATATTATTATTAAAAACGTGCTTTTCAAGGACATTGCACCCGTGCCAAGCCGGGGCGGGTCGTTCAATATAGCAATATAGGTATAACGTACAATATCGTACGAAGATACACATGCCTTGTACATTTCCTTCCCCGTCTGTCCAGACACAAACGTTCCTTGTCAGTGTGTGGTAAATCGAATGCCCTACGACACAATCAGGCACTGGAGGATCAAACAATCCGACTTGTCCAGCTAGCTTGACCTCTGCTACTACATGTTTTAAATGATGCGACGGTTCAAGATTAACTGGAGTATACAAAGCCCGGGTTGTTTCAGGTGATTTTGGTAAAGTACCTAGTCTTAGGCTCGTACAATGGTTTCTAGTAACTATCGGAGTTACTGACTGTGTGGATGTATTTAATGGGAGTTCTGAGAGAGAATAATTTTATTTTAATGATTTATATGTTCTTGATAATATTTTGAGAAATGTCTCACAAAAAAATACTAACGAAATAGAAAACAATGCTCAAAGCGATTGCAGTCAAATCACGTTATTTATTTCAAGCAAACGGAGTGTCAAACTACAAAGTTGTATGAAATGATGACGTTTACTTATTAAGACTTTCACAGTCTGTCTATCAAAATCTATGACACTGAAATAGCATAGATGGACTCTAGTGTTTGTGTATTGTTTTTGTCTGTTAAATATAATGTACCAAAGCTACATTAATACTAAATACAAACAATTCAATTTAAAAAGTAGTAAATCCGGCATTTTATAATATTGTCTTCTGTTTCCGCGATTGTTTTTCATTGAAGTTAAACACTTTAGAACGGATTAATCGCACTTATTAACACCATGATCCTACGTTTCGAGCCCTTTACAGCTCTCGATTTCACAGGGTTAAGATGAAGATGTCATCATCTTAGGGTCATGGTGTTAATAAACGCGATTAATCTATTTACTTTATTCAAATTTTTTAGTATTTATTGTTATAGTGGCAACATAAATAATACATCATCTGCGAACATGTCGACTGTCTAATTATAACGGTTCATGAGGTAACAGCCTGGTGACAGAACTGGGGAAAAAACACCATCAAGACAGAACTCAATGTAGTGTAAGTAAAAACAAAGACAATCAGCTTAAAGGAGCTTATGACTCACAGGTATCAGAGAATGATGTAATGTAATACCAATAGTTGTATTAGCTTCGTATTCACTCGAGCTTATATTGCTCCTGGCTGCCTTGTTTCTGACTGTCGTATCTCCTTTCATGTTCTGTGTGTCGTCCTTTGTCACTATGTGTCTTGATTGACCCTTGTCTGGTAAATTGTTAGAAACAATATTGTCTTAAGCCTATTCCGATTATACAGGATTAATCCAAATGCTGTGACAAAACATCAGAAGGTAAAGCATTTTCTTATATTGTCAATGCAACATGCATTAGTGTCAATGCAACATGCAGAGTTCTTAACATTTTGAGTATTAGAACTGTATTTTACTCGGGTTGAAATTTATTCATTGAGTTATTATTATCAATAAATCTGATGTATCTGACATGTAATTTGTAAATTATCAATAAATATTATGATTATGATATGGCTCGACAATTTAGTTAACTTCCGAATTTTGCCTTTACGACCTGCTGCAACGATACCAAAGTTACCTTAATTAAGAGACCACAACAGTGGTCAAATTGTTATCATTCAGACGGCTAGATCTCAATTTTGGTAACAACTAGGTATCTGATATTCACATACATTAAACTTCAACACATTTTCTTCAAACTGGTAAACGTGAAAACATATTTTTTAATAAAACCTGGATACTATTATTTTTCAATCATAGGTTCGTTCTTACATGTTTTTGGTCAGAGCGTCGAAACTCTTTAATTTATAAACATGATTCTTAGTGAAATAGTTAAGTAATAGTTAGTTCCTCAGTTTGGTAAAAGATTTAAACTACAAAAATTGTAGTTTAGTTGTAAGCAGCAATTACTTATCTGATTACGCGGTTTATTTTGACGCGCCCGCCTGCTATTGCCTTTTCATTTTTCGCGTGCTCTTTCAATTAGATCTATCCCGCCCTCTTTTGCTCAAGCAAGTAGACTCTTAACCTATGAGTACTTAACCAGATGGAATAGCAATTGACAGACCTACCCCTCTATGCCAAAATCATACTCATTGTATGGACAGACGTCTATCTGACATAGCTATTTGTACGTTATGTACGAATAGCTATACATTTGACGTACCCCTCCCCGCAAAGATCGGCAGATGTTTTTGTATAGAAAATGACAGACATTCCCAGTCCTGCTGATTAAATAGTCAAAGTTATTAATGGATCTTTCTGTTTCTGAAAATAGTGAATACGTAGCTCCCTGAATGCATGATGATGTATTAATGACACAGAAACGAGACAAGTGACAATCAAGTTCTCTTGGAATGTAGACTTTGTCATATCGTCGTAAGTTCTTAATTTGAAATGAATTTGTATATCACTTAGGATGTTTTAGGACCAATACTGGTAATTCATGCATTTATAGGTTAAAGACGGACGGACGGTTCAACTTTCACATGCTTTAATAAGCACGCTTTAAAGAAATCTATTTTAAAATTCAGCACAATAATTTTGCTGAATATCACAAAAAACAAAGTAGCCTAAGCCTTGGAGTGAATTTAAAATCTAGAATCAAGATTTATCTTAATCAGATTTAAAGGAATCGCCAAGTATTGTTAGCAGCTTTTCAAGATGCCGACGTAATTAAGTTATGTTTGTAAGTAGATTACCTCAGGAACGTTTCCAACCTATCTCAAATGCACGGGAAGATCTATCCTTGGTATATTTCTTATTCTCGGAAGCTAGGTACTTGCAAACTGAATGTAACTACATTTCATATTATATTTTCCCACATGTACTGAGTAAATATAAGACTGAAGCCTAATTTACCCTTTTCTACGCCAAAATCAGCCACATACCACAGAGCAACATAATCTTAACTAGCCAGATTACCTAATTCTATGAATTTTAACCACAAAAGATTTATATATCTTACTCTTTACTGATCCAATTGAAAAAAAGGAAAATTGAGTAAGTCAGTTATTGGGATTTGAACCTGAGCCTGGGACCTCACACTCAATAAGTAAACCATATCTCACTAAGCTTTAATCATGACAGCGCATGCCAAAGCATTGGCATGCGCGTTCATGATTAAAGGACCTTCTACAATATCATATTAATTTATTTTGTATAAAAATGAAAAAATGAAAAAACATTTTTTTCGATTTCGATCAAAAGCAATATACTCGTACCAGGTAGCTCTTATTAACGTTCCAAAAACCTGTAAAAAAACAGCCTGTAAAAATACACTTTTTATTATTGAAGTCGGTTTCTTTTTTGTTAAAACGTATTTGGTTGAAGCTTAGATTCGTTACACTCACGATCTTACTTTAGAATCATTCGATTCCTTCATTATATAATTTTACTCCTTTGTGACACAATCTAGTATTCCAATTCTTTCTGAGCATGCAAGACTGTACCGTCCATTGTGTCAATACAATCGCACGTCAATTTGCGACCAAAGGTTTTGTCCGGTTCTACATTGCAAATAGACACGTTTATCGAATCGAGCGGGATCGACGTAATGGCGAATTCGAAAGTCAGATGACGATCGTTTTCGACAAAAATCACGGGTTTATCTCAAGTCTCTAGTATGTATTTATATCACCAGTACTTTACTATACGTAATGTACGATTTTATTCCGTAAACAAGGCGTTTGCAACAGTGGCGAGATATCGAAAGCTCATAAAAACAAACACATGGTCAATAAAAAGATACGGGAGTATCTACCACACCTAAGACTCTTTGTCCTACGCGTCACATTTTTAAAAACTTCTAGACCCATTATTTTATCAAATATCCCCCCCTCCCCCTAAACATACCTATGTTTGGGATGGGGGTCATGTAACTAAATGTTTTTTTTTTTTGCATATATGTACTTGTTGCATATCATATAAATAGGTCTTTAAAAATAACTTTTAAGGTTTCTTGAACAAGAATTTGACTATCCGAATATTTGATAAAATAATTGCTCAAAAAGTCCTTAAAAATTTACGCGGTTTGTTTTTTTTTGCTGTACTACTGAACCAATTTGAAATTTAAGATGCTTATTAGACGTAGAATTTATCCTTCTTCAATACCTACCTAAATTACTTTTCCGTCCGACGTACCATTTTCGAGATAGACGCAAAAAACTGAAAAAACCGCAAATTAGTGGCTCTCCAAAGTCAAGCTCAACTCCTTGAATTGTACAAACTTGGTTGACGCGTCTTTACGATCTAATGAAGGTATTTTATTGTTTTTTTTTTACCAAACGATGTCCAGCTTCCTGCGAATTATTTAATGGAAATGTTTTTTATTGATCTCATTGTCTTGACCTATACCTAAATAGTAAAAAAGAGACTTACCGCTAAAAATTGACGCCGGTATAGTAGATTACATACCAAGGCCGTTTAAGTGGGAGATGAATCGGATGTTATGTAATTGTCGGCCGAGGCGAAGCCGAGGTCGACGAACATGTGATCCGAGGCTTTCCCATCTAACGGCCGAGGTTTGTATACTATTTTTCTGCCCGACGGAGCCGGCAGGCAGCAATTTAGTTTTGCGTAAAGTGGCGCTTACCGGCCGGAGGACTGAAAAGTATATTATTTCATTGTCTCAATAAACAGTAACTCTTTCAGTAGTAACACGCAAACTCCCGCCAAACGTAGCTTAGCCGCAGTTTCCACTGTCCCGATCAGTCAACTCGACTATCGTATTGTTCCGAACTAGGCCGCGCGATAAAGCTCTTCAATATTCAGAGCTTAACTATCTGTGACGTCACGAATTGCTACTTGCTGCTAAACGAGCCACAGATTACAAATTAGAACCTATGCATGTAGATATGTCACTGTAGAAAAGTAACAAGGGCTTTTCGTATAATATTTAGATTAAGAGGCCACAGTGGTCGGATTGTTATCATTCAGACGTCTAGCTACATATATCAATATTGCATACATATATAATAAAAGAACTTGATACTTAATCAGCCGAAAAAAATGGCACCATAAAAGTGCTGTAATTGCGACACTTTTTCAAATAGTCTTGACGTGACGTGACGTTAAGTGCCAACAGCCTGTTAAGTTTTAACAGTGTTGGTAGTTCTATGTATAAATTTGACACTTAATACTTACGTCAGTAAGCTCTTTTTCGCACGAAACATTTATCGTTTGTATCATAATAATTGCAAAATTGGTCGTTAATGTCATTCTGATCCACATTTTTTGACGATTTTGTTTTGTTTTGTGTCGCTATTTTTTTAAATAAGTGAAAGTCTATGAAGAATAAAAAAGATATATACGTGTTGATAGGTACACAGAGAGATTCTCTTTCCAATGATGTTTTTCATTTAATATATTTTGTCGAGTTACCTCAAGACATAGTTTTAATCGTAATTACGTTACATTTTATAAAATACACCCGTGAAAAGTAGAGTGTATAACCCGGGTGAAAGTCCCTATACGGACTTGGACTATTGGCGTTCTCCGTTTTTACAAAAATTTTCCTCTCCTCCTTAAGTCGTATTCTCATCACTGCGGGTCGTGACTTCTGTTCATCACTTTAGTTTTGACAAAGTTACGCATCTGTCGATGTTCACATGAATATTAAATTTAGAAATGGATGTCTTTCTGTACTTGGTTAACAATATACCTACTATTTCTTAGTGTTAGTAATTTATTTCTTTAAACGTATGTCCAGGACCAATGTGGTTTGATCCCAGCTCTGCTCACCTTTGTCACTTTTTCTATACTTAGTATATTATATCTTTCTATTTATAATCATGGAGCAAGGTTTTTTCGTTTTTTATATCTACTTTTAGAAGTATTTGAATTGCGACAAATGTAATAAACATGTTTTTCTGTCGAATCTATCCTAGTCGTTGATGCTATCACCATAATCCATACTAATATTATAAATGGGAAAGTATGTGTGTCTGTTTGTTTGTCCGTCACGGCAAAACGGAGCGACGAATTGACGTGCTTTTTAAGTGGATATAGTTGAAGGGATGGAGAGTGACATAGGCTACTTTTTGTCTCTTTCTAACGCAAGCGAAGCCGCGAGCTAAAGCTAGTAGTTTAAAATAACAAGGTGAGACATTCTCCCACTAACGACGACGTCACTGACAGCCAGCTATCTCATTCGCACATGCCAAACTTATATATTTCTTTCTTAGTCTAACCAAAAGTGTTTCCAATGATGTCATGACGGCCATACCTGTTTTAATGATCAATCAGATTGTTCATTACTATAATTAGGATCTGACATAATGGGAACATAAATAACATAGTAGTATAGAACCTTGGTGCGATATGTCCCTTCCAGGTAATTAATGCATAGTAATGTAATCAACAAGCTTTCATTTAATAAAGGTTTTGAATATTAAATTATATGAAAGGTTTTGAATGGTTGCTCCTAAAGGAATAGACCTCTACAAAATAAATAAACTGTAGTAATCATAAGGATAAGGAAGAACGATTTACAGCAAGACTTGTCTAACAGTTTCGTTTAGTCGCTTAGATAATATATGGGATTTAAATTATTATCTAAGGCTACAATTCCATAGATTTAAGTTTTGATTCGATTGTTTTATGTAATGTGTTGGGATAACACGGTGTATAGTAACTACATGTACACACGCGTGTAAAAGTGCATGGGCAATTTGTGAATGAATTCATTCATAAACTGCCCATGCTATTTTGAACGCGATGGCACAGAATAAATAATAGTACAAGTACAGAAGACCCTCTGTTTTGATGTTCACGAATGCCGCCTTTTTACGTGCCTAATTAATTATTATTAGCAACGGACCGCACGCGAGCCGCGCCGCATTGAGTTCTATTGCCCAGCGCGAAGGTGGATATTACCCCGCACCTTGCCGAAGATAGGATTGTCATTTTTCTAAACGACATCGGTGGTAAACAAGCGTACTGTCCGCCTGATCGTAAGCGGATACGGGATACGGTAGCTTTGCACTATGATCTATTCTCTCCTTAGGGTTCGATACCGACTGTGAGTTTGATACTTTAGGAAGTGCACGGCAAAGTGCATCTTCTTTTCGGAACTGGAGGAGGGCAAGCGTAAGCATGGCGGACAACTCCTCAGGTACAAAGATGTACTGAAGCGCCACATGAGAAAGTCCGACATTGAGCCTGCAGAGTGGGAGCGGATGGCCACGCAACGACCGGAATGGAGGTCTCTGGTTAAATCCAGAGTGAAAGTTTTTGAGGAGAATCGCTGCTCTGAATTGGATGCTCGACGCTATGAGGTGAAAGCACGCCCACCTTGTGCTATCACCTACAAGTATAATAATGGTGTGCTCACTTGCCCGCTCTGTGCGCGGACATTTACCAAAAAGATCGGATACATTAGCCACACACGAGCACACCAACGACGACTTGAAAGGAGCTGAAGAGGTCGCCGTGGCCGAAATCGGTCGAGGAGGATATATATTTAGGAAGTATCCTATGTGGACGATCATAAGAGTCCACATGCTCGAGCAAAAGAGAGCGGGATAGATCTAATTGCAAGAACACGTGACAAATGAAAAAGCAGTAGTCGGCGGGCGCGTCATAATATACGTAAACCGCGTAATCAGATAATTACTGTTTACAACTAAACTACAATGTTTGTAGATAAACGCTTTAACCAGATTTAAGAACTAGTTATTATTCAACTATTTAACTAAGAATTATGTTTATAAATTTCAGGGTTTCGACGTTCTAACCGAGTGTGTTTCTTTCTATAGAAATTAACATATCGTCGCGTCCCGCCCCGTCTCGTACCGTTCTAGTGTGTCCTACTTTGCGCTTTAAAATACGTATAAAGGTAGACTCACACTAGCACGGGACGGGACGAGACGGGACGGAACGGGAAAATCTGTCAATTTCTATAGAAAGAATCGCGTGATAGCTCGGAGCCCTCGGATGTCACGTGACGCTTTCTATAGAAATTGACAGATTTTCCCGTCCCGGCCCGTCCCGTCCCGTTCTAGTGTGAGTCATCCTTAAGACTCAGTAGAATACTTCTAAAGTATTATGTCTCAGGTAGGCAATAACAACGGTTGTCGAAACGCCTCGGAGGATCAGCTGGTACTATATCAGTGGCACGGTACTCGGAAGCAATTCGGTCCGATTTATTGCATCTATGTCGTTCAGTGTGTTTGTGCCCGCTGATATATCGGGCTGTTTGGTAGGCCTTAATTGTGGGCGTGCCGAGGCAATTTGTCAAATACTTACTGTTTACAAACCAAAAGAGATTTTATCAAATTTGGTGCTTGATTGCCTTTTGCAAAAAGTTAAAATACGCTCTTCGCATTGGTACTTTCCTAATATAAATAACTTGGAGATCACTTGACACTTTTTATAGACATTGACACGTCGTCTCGTCCCGTCCCGCAACGGGCAAGCGTAAGCAATACTTTATACAAACTTCTCAGAAAAAAAGAAAAGTGGAGTCTTAACAGGCGTACGCTTCATTCTATAAAAAAAAAATTCAAATAGTTTAGGCCATGCACCTGTATAAAACTCAATTTAAATTGGTTTCTTCGTACTCCTTTAACCACTGTGACATACGAACGTACAGATGGACGGATGAACAGGATGAAGCTATAAGAGTTCAGTTTCTGCCATTTCATCTACGGAACCCTAGACAAAATGGCAGAAACGGAACCATAAGGGTTCATTCTGTCCGTAGAACCTTTTACTAGTTTTTCAGGGTTTAACGTGGTTTAACGTCACCTGACCAAAAAACAACTGGTATATACCTACATCATAAATTGAAATAGATGTCACATACTAAAGAAAAAGTTTAACACCATCGGAGGCCAATTCACACAAATACAAAGCGATGATACTTAGAGAATAGCCACGGGCGTCTTCCCTGTTACTAAGATTGCATTTACTCGAGAAATTCGCCAGCATTCATTGTAACCAGTTGGTCTAGTGGTTATGGCGTTAGCCACTGAAGACCCGAGTTCAGCCTCAGATTCACCTCCGATGGGGTTGATCTTTTTCTTTAGTATATTATGACATTTATTTATTAGTCTATATATAGTAGTCGTACTACTGTATACGTCGTACTACATAAACATAACAAACAAAATATTTAATTAAATAATTTGATTTGTTTTAACAGAAAGTGGTATACATCATACAATTATTAAAATAAAAAAAATTAAAAATATAATGTACCTATATAGGTTATAAATCAAAAAAATGTTCGAAAACCTCTGCCTACTTAGAAATTATTATCCCTTGAATAAAGGATGACACACTAGAACAGGACGGGACGGAGCGGGACGGAAAAATCTGTCAATTTCCATAGAAAGCGTCACGTGACATCCGAGTGCTCCGAGCTATCTCGTGATTCTTTCCATAGAAATTGACAGATTTTCCCGTCTCGCCCCGTCCCGTCCCGTGCTAGTGTGAGTCATCCTTAAACACCGGTTTTTTTTATATTAGTAGGATTATTAGCCCACATACCTATTATTCAGCTTGAATGACGCTGTACCCTAACACGTAACGATTTTAAGTGCACATTGTTACCTACAACATTGTCGTTAATAAAATTTGTCACACTTTTCCTTAAACGTGCCGCGCGTGTGGCAAATTTAGAATACAACGTGTGTTTCGGTTTTCTGGCGGAAATGTAAAGCAAATCGGGAACTTTTTGTATTAGTATTCAAATTGCTTTTTTGTATTGTAATGTCATGTTAATGTTACATTCGTAACTGCCACATTAGCTGATGTTATCAATGTGAATTACGTTAGTGATTATGTACAAAGGATGTGTAACATTGCTCTGATGGGCAACAACAAAACATGTTGTTACATTGAAAGGTGGGTATTTCTATTCATACACTAAGTCACATTGGAAGATAGTTATTGATTTGGAAATCAATAACTATCTTCCGGGATTGCTTTGTGAAAAGATGGCTGCTCAAGATTGATGTACGGCGTTTATTTCACAAACAAATATTATTATATGTAAGCGTCTTGAGTCTTCTTATTCCTAGCGTATTCCCGGCTTATGCCACGGCTGAGGGAGCCTGGGGTCCGCTTATTCAACTAATCCCAAGATTTGGCGTAGGCGCTAGTTTTATGAAAGCGACTGCTATCTGATTTTCCATCCCAGAGGGTAAATTAGGCCTTATTCCGATCAGTCCGGTTTCCTCACGATGTTTTCCTTCACCAAAAAGCGATTGCATATGATCATCGAAATTTAAAGTCGCACGCTGGGCAACAACCTTAATCTAAATTGTTCATTTTTAATTACAATATTTAGGGTGTCGAAAATTGCTTTGGTACTGGACACCTTCAAGACGTGTTGTTACATTAAAAGGTCAAAATCTTCCGATGTCACTATGTGCCAGGCCTTACACTTATGTACACACGCGTTCAAAAGTGCATGGGCAATTTATGAATGAATTCATTCATAAACTGCCCATGCATTTTTGAACTTGATACGACAAACGGGTCACTCACGTAATATAGTCGATTTTCGCTCGACATGTTTTTCGATCTGTAACTACTGTGCAAGCAGCATGACAGAGAGGGCGTTAGCCCGCAGTGCACGACTTGCCTGTGTCGCGGGTGGCCGCACCTAATGAGGTTCTTCGTAAAGATCGAAACATGTCCGAGTGACCGTCCATGTGTGAGTGACCCTGTTTAAATATTATTCAATATTTTTGAGTCTCACGAGAGTTTTATATTTAAAATTGATACGATAACAGGGATAACAATTAAATACATTGAAAAAAAAAGGTTCAAACTCGTGTATTTTATTACAATAGACGTGGCTTGTTGTGGTTTACTCGTATTTATTGGACACGGATAGCTCAGTGTGTTTATCGTTGATTCCGTCAGACGATACGACAGAGCCGTCCTGCAACGACGACGACGGCTTCTCCGATCTTGTCTGCATCTGACAGCTCGCGACAGTTTAAATTGTAAGATAGATTATTCTTCTATCGATAATGTAAAGCTCACACATCCAGGAGTTCCACGAGAAGTTTAGACCATTTAAATATACAAAATTTAACTGACTCCAAATGTGCGAAAAATTTATCATAAACTCAAAAAGCAGTTACTACGTTTCGCGTAATGGCATCCATATCATAAATTACTCAAAGCGGAGATAAGGCAGCGCACTGCCAGAGCGCTTTGCCAACTGTTACTGTTATGCAAAGTCTTTCCTGCTGCAAAACTAGGCATTAGAAAATACGCTTAATCCGAGTAACTTAGCACTTTACATTTTACATTCACGTCAAACACCGTATTTTTGCTTCTGAGATTTTAAGATTCCATTAAAAGTTGACGATTATGACGCAGGAGGGCGTACTGCGGCGCGTGTCACCGCGCGCACTGCTCTTGATGACAAAACCGGTTGAGGATGATCTTGTAATACCGGGATCGTTCGATTGCAGATTTGATTCTGGATCCAATGTACGCCCAGAACGTGAACTCGCGACACCTATATCTCAGCAGCCCTTAGACCTTTGATATTTGAACCTAAAACAAACAAACATACAGACATACAAACTACGGAGTGCCCAAGTAGTTTGAGAATACTCACTTGCATCGCTCGCTCGCTAGATAATCTTATTCAATCATTGATATGCTTAGATAGGTACAGTCAACCAATTAGAACCTAGCCCACTGTAGGACCAAGTCATACTAACACTATAAATCAGATTGTAAGAAATCTTTCACTGCTTGTCAGTGGCCTAGGGTTCTAATTGATTTGACTATACATTGTATGTCATTCATAATAGTAGTTTATGCAAAAGTGATATAATAAGAGTTTTAAGAACCAATTATGAACTGTTGCATACACTAGTTTTTCTACGACAGCTTAAATAGCATAAAAAGCAAAATCTATAAAAGTGGCGGAATAGGGAAGATATTATGCCCACTACATAAATTAAAAAAAACAACAGTGCCCATATATTGTATGAAAATCCATAGGAGTAATGTTCTTATGGAATACTATAGACAACGTTATAATGTATACTTTTTTAATATCACTGTCAGTCATCTAATTGACTGATAGAAGTGCTGAAGTAGAAAAACAGTGTAAAAATAACACTGTCTTAATAATATTTAAAATACATATATAAACCCAACAATTAACATTTCAATAAACCACGAAACTTTAAATAGCTGAATCCCAACAAACCTTTAATTTAATACGTTTAGCCCCTATCAACAAAACGATTAGCACATAATTTCACGGAATATCTAAATTAAGCCCTCTATAAGTCAGCCTGGCGTAGCTTGCCCATGTTGCAATGAAATAGAAACGAGATAATATTACTATTATTGTCTATGAGGCAATGTTGTACATCCCGTGGTACTATGTTAATCTATGGCGCATTACAGTTATACATGAGGATTAGCGAATACATTACTAGGAAGCCTGAATTTGGTGTTTAAGTTGGCGCGGTTGGTAGGATTAGAATCAAAGGGATTAGTACCAAAAAGGTGTACCCTAAATGGAATTTGCGTACGTAATTTAGATTTGAAGTGGAAATGGCTGTTCAGTTGAAATCGTCTCATCGACAGCTTTCAAATGAATACATTGCAGTTCCTTCTAAGCAGATATAACTTTCAGCTAAATATGTAAAAAAAAATGTATTTTAGCATTAGAGATATTAGATTTTCAGCCTGGATAATATGGTTTTATTTTTAGCGATGTGAGTTTTTCTTTCCAGTTCATGGTTTTCTTCTTGCAATTTTTTTAAATTTAGTATTTAAAATTATCTTCTAAGTTGAATATCTTGTCTTGGATATTTTTTTTTGTTTCGGTGTATTTGTAATAGTTTGATTCTCAAGAATAGAGATGAAAGAAACACGAGAGGGATGGTTTTGATCGGGTTAGATTGTAAAACCCGAAAATATAAAAGCTCGGTAAAATAACACTCTATTTCCATCGAGTTTACCTTATCTTTGAAGAATGATTGGTTATAATAACTCTTTTGAACAATATCTTGCTGAAATGTATTATTTTAATACTCTAAATCCCTTGGCTAACTGATCTGGGATTAGTCCTCTGCGTATGCGTTTTATTAAATAAAATGTCATCCAGTCACTTGAGACAGAGTAAGATGAAAAAATCCTTTGATCTTTGCGGCCTCAAGGGATAATATGAGGATTCCTATTATATTTGTGAATATTTCAGTCCACAAGTAAGTATTATTGAAAGATTTGTTCCAAATATTTGAATGATTTATAACTTTTATATTTTAAATAATATAAGCTATTAATCTACATAGGGTCATATTAATCATTGAATTACATCTATCTTGTCTTGTTTGACTACATTAGCTGTGTAAAACAAAAATCCTAATGATACATGAATTAAACCATAATGGTTTTTATTATTAAACATTGTAGGTGTGCAAACCGGTTATGAACCGGTTTTCTATTCAATTAAAAACCGGTTTGCCCACCCTAATTATAATATTGTATTTTTGAATTGTCTATAATAAAACTCAATACAACTTGTAATGTCTAAGTCGCTTCAGAAATCGACAGGAAATCAAAGCATCCCATCCTTGATAAGTAGTTAGTCTTCTCATATAAACACTTTTTAAAAGTATAAATTTATGGTATATATTCCATTTTAGATGGTAGTTATAATGTAATTAACCATAATTTAAACTTTCGTGAGTTATACTAACATTAAATTTACCTTAACCGTTTAAGTTGAATGTAATTAATCATGTTAGCTTCAAATCGTATGCTCACAAAAAATTATGAATAATTATTCTATGTTATAATAAGTGCATAAATTGTCCCTGCCTTATTTTAATATATTTACTTTTCACTCAATAACCTACCTCGCGTTACATGTAAAAAGCAACGTAAAAATGCTTAAAACACCCATAACTCCGCTAAACCATATTCAGCTCATAATATTCATCCAAATATAACAGTATTCCCCCGCTGTAGCTGACTAAAACAGAAAATGATACATGCAAATAGGCCCTGGTCCCATTTGGGATGTTGCGGTCCCATAAATTACGGAGGCAATTGTTTCGTACACGGACCTATTGTCCTTTGCTATTCTTTTGATACGGTTTAACTAGCGATGAAAGTAAATGGGTATGGTGGAAGCTTTCTGTTTGCGAGTCGCGAGTTTCGATTGCGTTTAAAAGGTTTTAGAGAAAACATGAGTTTTATAGACAATGAAATTGATGATATTGTGAACCGGAAAACAAAAACAAAATTGGCATGGGACATGTTGCCAGCGAATCCTCCTTTTTTAAAGGGTCGGCAATGCGCATGTAACACTCCTGGTGTTGCAGGCGTCTATAGGCTACGGTGACCGCTTACCATCAGGCAGGCCGTATGCTTGTTTGTCACTATCGTAGTATTAAACAAAATGTTTCCTCCTATTAACAATTACATAAAAATCTTTGATTTCTCCTAAGTACTTGATAATCATAGTATTTATTTGTTTTCTTGCAATTGGTAGCCAAAATGGCAATAACGAAACTTACGGCCAATTTACTCAAACACCACTCTCCAGATGAATTGAATCCGGCGACTAACATTAAACAGTTAAAATGTGGAATTTTAACTATCGTGAGACAATTTTGAATCGAAAACTCCCGTGAGTACCTATTAGACATATAAGTTTACTTATATCGGGTTACTCACGTCAATAAGTCGAAAATAGCTCGACATGTTTCGAAACGGTCCGCGACCCATAATCATGATTGAGAAGCGTTCGCGGCGATTCGTGGCTATCGTGAGACATATTTATTCATACACATTTTTTTAACTTCCGGAGTGATTATTTCCGAAAATATTCACCTTATCAAAAAAAGTCTTAGAAAACCCTTTTTTTTTAATACCTATCCAATGATATCTCACACTTGAGGGTTTAAACGACATCCAAACAACCCCCCCCCCCCCTTCCCCCACTTAAAATGTATCAGACACAAAACAGGGCTATAAAGGTTGAGTTTTGAACCCTTATAATACCTACGCAGGTACCCTAAAATGAGAACTTATTATTTTACCACTCTGTCGGCATGATTGATTGTATAATTCATACCAAATTACATCTGACTAGTACTAACGGTCACTGGGCTAAGCCACAGACGGACGGACAAACAGAAATGGCGAAACTATACGGGTTCCTTAACTACGGAAACCTAAAACTCAATCTATATAGCCCTGTTTTGTGTCTGATACACAGAATCCCAATAAGATTGGTGAATTTGTTTAGGGCGTACATATTATCTAACCAGCAGAGTGGGTTGCCATTTTATGGACTATACCGCCATGCGTTCCTTTCGTACTTACATACTTGTTAGAACGTGAAGGCCTGATTGTCAATAAAACCCGACCATCATGAACATTGGATACTGGTTACGCCCTTATTACTAATTGACATTATTTTATACACTCTTAAAATATAAATCTAAATTAGCGTTAACCACAGTGTAAATCTGATGAACTAATTAGTTAGCGGCTAATTAATCTAAACTACCAACCAACTGACCTGCGTGTGGCTATGTCAGCTATGACTTCCATGTTTGCTGCACAATCTATTTGCAGTTTAGTTTAGTTTAGTTCATTTATTTCACGAAGAAAATTAGATATACAATTTAGTGTTAATGTCAAAGTATATACATTCTCATCATGATCGTCAAACAGAACAGAAAATATAAATAGGTACAAAGCAAGATGTCATAATTAAATAATAAAAATATGTACAAAACATTATTTATTTAAATAACCACAAAAAATAAAACAGTCAATTACAATTTCAATTCCAAGTACTGGTTTGCTGAGTACAGAGGGTTATCCAACAAAAGGTTTCTTAAGTGACGCCTAAAGACTGCGTCATATGGCTCGTTTCTCAAGTTCGCGGGCAAGTGCTCATAATAGGTAGGTTTTATAACGCGTGGGTTCTTCCTTGAAAGCGCCATGCGACGTGGAACTGTTCTAAGACGACCAGCTGCTCGAAGTTGCTTGTCCGGATGGTACACACGATTAAATTCCGATATGTTAGTTCTTACATGCAACAAGTATTGTGAGTAGTGCGTCATTAATGTCATTATACGTTGCGAAATGAATAGGTCTGTGCAAGGGTGTCTATGTCTTACTCCGACAAGCGTGCGGATTGCACTCTTCTGCATCACCAAAACTCTGCTTGCATCCGTTGAATTGCCCCAAAGCAATGAGCCATATGCCATAATAGAATGGAAATGTGCAAAGTACACCTGTCTTAAGGCTTCTGCAGAGATAAGTGGCTTCAATTTACGCAACGCAAAGACAGCACTACCCAACCGATCGCAGAGGCTGTCAACATGGCGCTTCCAATTTAAGTTGGAGTCGATCAGGAACCCAAGAAACTTACTTTCCTGGCATAATGGGATCGGGCAGTTGCCCATGCACGGTGGTAGTGAGACCTTTCGACCAGAAAATAAGATGATGTTGGAGTTGGGTTGGCAGTGGTGAAATAAAGTTAACTTTATTTATCTATATTATGCTTTGATAAGTTTGGAGCTAGGTTGATTTGTGTGAGGTTGTCCCGTAATACTTATTTATCTATATACTATTTTTTTTTTTAAAAGAAATAGACACACAAAGAAAAACAAAAACGGCAAAAAATGTGGGTCAGAATTACATTTGCGAAAGTTTTTGCTTTGATGATGATACAAATGACAAATCGTACGAAAAAGAGCATAATGTATATGGTATAGCTATATATGGGCGAATCAACTATTTCTTGCTGTTATTCTGTCCCGTCAGCCAGCGCCTAAATTCAGCACAGATTGTTAGAAGAAACGTTGTTATATGTTCTACTTACATGCTTGGTAGATGGCCCATAATGGAAAGGGAATATAACTACCAAACATTATACATTATTTGTGTATTTTAATAACAAAACTCGTATAGCATTAGTTCAATAATTCATTCCAGTCTACACGTAAAGGAAAACTTTTTGTAACGTATTTGTAAAAAATACTAAATATTTACTCCATTTTGCTGTACGTTGTTTAAAACTGGCACAATTTTTGCACTAACTTTCTGGCAAACCAAACCAAGCTACCGTGTATACATACTATATGTTACACTAAGACAACAGAGAACAAAACCGGGGAAAGACAAATATTTTATTATCTACTTGCTTAATCTTTGGTAATGATACTTACGCGTAAGCGTATTCCGAAACGACTTATACCCCATCTAGTGCTTCATCTAAACTCGACCTTGTGGTTATAATCATAAGGTACATTTAAACAAGTGATTTAATACTCTAGATCAAGTCTCAATAAAGTAGATTAGTGATCTGAATCATAAAAACTTTTTTAATGACTCAAGAGTGATCAAACTCTCCTTCTAAGAATATCTATCAATTGTAATTACCTAGAAATTTAATTGTTATTTTATTAACTGACTAAAAAGAGGAGGTTCTCAATTTGATTGTATGTATTTTGAGTTTGGCCCAATAGATTTTGGGGTCCTTGAAACGGAATTTCTCAAAGTTGAAATATATACGTACATGCGTGGTGATTTCATTGAGTAGTTAACTCAAGCATTTATTTGTTGATACCTAATATCAATTTACTTAGAGCATGTACTATTGCATTTCAAACGGGTCACTCACTAAATTTAGTCGATTTTCGCTCGACCTGTTTCGTTCTTTGCGAAGAACGTCATCAGTAGGGTGCACCCGCGACAAAGTCAGTCAAAGGCAAGTCGTACACTGATGACGTACTGTACTGTGATGACGTTCTTCGTAAAGAACGAAACATGCCTAGCGAAAATCGACTAAATTACGTGAGTGACCCGTTTTGAATATTATTTAATATGTTCGAGGTTCACGAAAGTTTTTCTAGTTAAAATGTACTATTGCGTTCAACATTGCATGGGCAGTATATGAATGAATTCATTCATATACTGCCCATAATTGGCCATACACTTTTGAACGCGTGTGTACATATAATGGAATGTTACTAATTAGTGGTTCGCCCCAACCGTGAACTCGCAAACCCTATATCTCGACAAAACCTTGACCGTTTTGTCTAATTAGAAATTACAAATTCAATTTATCTCATCTAACCTGCCATATATATAAGGTGCCAGGTATATATGTATGCGGACGATATGTGTTTATTGTACTCGTCTACAGATATCTCGGAGGCTCACGGCTGTATTCAGTCTGATTTTGAGAACGTAGTGAAATGGGCCCACGACAACGGAATAATTATTAATTTATCCAAAACGAAGTGCATGCACATATACTCCCCATACAATAGAAAGGCAAAAAGTGTTAATTATAACGAGCTCGGTGTGGTAGGGCACGATTACCATTGTTTACATAACTATAAAAATGACTGTAACTGCGAAAGGCTTGAGTATGTAGATAAGTATAAATACCTAGGTATGTATATAGACAGTAACTTTAATTGGAAGACTCACGTGCTTGCAGTATGTTCTAAACTTAGGTCAGTGTTGAGTAAATTTTACCACTTGAATACAGTAATTAGTAAGCGAACAATGCTCGTCGTGTATTATGCATTGGCGGATTCGGTAATTAACTATGGACTCAGTGTTTATGGCAGGACTTTCCATACATATTTAGATGAAATAAAGAAGTTGCAAACTAGATTTATAAAATACTTAGTAAGTAAAAAAACTAAAAGCAAGTGTAAAGGAAACTATGAACATTTATATAAACTAAAAAAAATACTTCCTATACATATAAGGGTGCAGTACCAAATTGCTTTAGAAAATTATGATATAAGTGACTTCAAAGTGCTTAAGAAAAATAAATATAATACACGGAGTACTAGATTAAAAAAGTTTGTACAAAGTTATTCAAACAATTATTATGGCAAGAGAACAAATAAGTTTTTAGTACCAAAGATTTGTAACACAATTGAGTGGTTGAGAGAAGAAAAAAATATAGCAAAAACGTAGTGAAAAGTTCTCTAAAAAGGATATTTTTGGAAAAATTGCCTTAGGTCAAGTTTTGCAAAAATAACCTTCCATGCCTCCTTAGTTTAAAATTAATAAAAAAAAGTTGTAGGTGAATTATTAACGCCAGGGTTTGCTTAACGTGTTAAGAACTTAACATTGATGTTGTAGAAAGCTTGTTTCTTGTTTATGTTTTAGGATTAGTTATAAAGTATTATAGTATAATAATTACTAGGTGCATATAGCTACCTATTGTTAGATAGCATGAGCGCGATCTCGCCAACAAACTGGTTTCTCAGTTTGGCGGGTTATAATACCAATTAATGTAACTATGTACACCTTTTGAATAATAAAAAAAAAAAAAAAAAAAAATATAACAGCCTTCTAGCCTAGTTGGTACCTACTGAACATGCCTACGAAGCAGGAGGTCCCGGGTTCGAATCCTAGTCAGGGCATTTATTTGAGTGTTTATCACGAATAGTTCCTGAGTTATGGATGTTTTCTATGTATTTAAGTATTAATGCGTATCTGTCTATTATATATATCGTCGTCTAGCACCCACACAAGCCTTATTGAGCTTACCGTAGGACTAGGTCAATTTGTGTAAGATTGTCCCAGATTTTTTATATATTATATTTTTTTATATTTAACGATGTACAAACGTAAATACAATCGACTGATTTTCCAAGTAGACTGAGAGAACTTACTCCTCGCTCGTTCGAAAAGGCTTAGATTACGAGCCCCACGTCCATATTCCACTGGATTTACGTAGGTAACAACATAGGTACTTGGTCCCCCATTGTGTCCCAGATATACTATTTTTGTTTCCACATATTATGCTGTCAACAATAGATGTCTCAGTCCATACAAAGGAATGCCTGTTCCATATTAGCATAGGGACTGCCAACTCGACCAGAAAGTGAGTAGGGGAGGAAAACAAGTATATAGTTTATTTGTTAGGAATGTGACATGTTTGCTTATTCAGTTTGTAGTTAGAGTTTATTAGGGGAAATAAATAGTTTATTTTTTACAAGCCTCGTGTTTCAATGTTTCTATGTCATCGGTTTATTTCACTCTTTGTTTATTTGTAACAACTAATACGAGTATTGTTGTAAGTTTCGGGATAGTGTCAGACTAACCTATGTTTGCATTAGAAACCGGTTTTTAATTGTATGAAAAAATGGTTAATAACCGGATGATAACCGAAATTTCATACAAATAAAAACCGGTTTACACATCCTAGTTTGCGTCAAGTATTATTTAAAACGTAAATCTTCTATAAAATTTTGACTTTCCAATTGTATAATATTTGTAACTTACTAATAATATTTGTATTTGTAGAAACACCACAAATATGGTTGACGATATCTGTTAATTGGATGTCTGGGACCTATATAATATATATCAGAAGTCAGAATGAGGTGCGCTATTTTTGCAAAGGAACATCTCATGGGAGCCCGCTGTACTACCTTATATCGCTCAAAAGATTCCAAATTCAATTTAGCTTTTCGTTTATGCGTTGTGAGCCAGTTATATCCATATAATTTTCAGTCATCAGACAAGATATTGGCTGTATGCGAAGAACGAGGTGGCGACATAGGGAATTATAATATTTGTAAATTACGAAAGCGAATGGGAATATGTAAACTTAAGACAACATTTACATACAACTACAGCTAGTACCGAGCTTAAACAAACCACGTAATCTCTTCAAAACAAATGAACAGTCAAACTTTGGAGTGTTAACGACCTCTAAAAAATTATGACTTTTATAAAATTGAAATAGATGTCATATACCAAAGAAAATTCGCCGGCATTCGGTGAGACCAGGTGGCCTAGTGGTTATGGCGTTAGCCGCGTAAGTTGAAGACCCTCGATCCTCAGATTGGCCTCTGTTGGTGTTGGTTTTTTTCTTTGGTATATGACATCTATTTCAATTTTATAATTTATATATAGTAGTGTTACTTTAATAACAAATCAAAAAATATTAAATAAAATAAATTGATTTGTTTCAAACAAATTGTATTATGACGTTTACATAACACTGTCATAGTCTGTTCTATAGGAATTTATAAAACTTTGCATGACGGACTCTAGGTCTTGCAATTTACTTAATTAAAAAAACTGACTAAATCGTTGTTAAAATAATTTGAAGGATTCGTACAGTGAACGTAGAGTAGTTTAAAATAATTTGAAAATAATGCCTTTAAAATGTTGTTACTCGATATTGTTTTTACAAACCTCTACGTCAACGAAATCAAAAGATACGGCCGTCTATATCGCATTTCACATACATTTTCAATGGGAATCAAATGTATAGGATATTGACCATTGACCTAGAATCACGAAATTTGGCAAAAAAAAGAGCTTGTAGCACAAGAACAGGAAAAAATCCGAAAACCATATAATTACCACTCACTGAGAGTTCCGCGCCACCAGTATTTTTAAGTACAGGTTTAAAATAAATTGGGAGGAGCATCCTTTGTGTGGAACCCTCGGTGAGCAATTCCGACTCGCACTTGGCTGGTTTTTTTCTGGAAACCTTAGTTTATTCTTAGGAACAAGTCAAAAACTTACCCAACTCCTTGCTTTTGCATTTTGACCCTACACTAGACTCGAGACAACCCTTAACTTGCGTAGTACCCTCACGTCCCGCGGTATGTTGAAGATCGAAACGTCAGTTGCAAATTGTTTCTCAAACTATCAGCGCTATAGCTGAATACTAAACAGAGGTTGGCGCAGACTAAGTTTTGGTAGACCACTCGGACGCAACCTTGCCTGTTGGGAAGTGCGGTTGAGAGACCAAGTGTAGCCGACAGCCTTTGGGAGTAAATAAAATGACTATGTATAATTTTAAAGCACAAATAAATGACATCATTTTTAGTGTGGTGATAAAAAAAATTGATTGAAGTTTATAAGTAGTCACACTACCATTTATACAGCCACTTCTCTATATTTACTACTATACAAATACAAGTGCGCTTATTTCATTGCATGTAGTACTACATAGTATGCTTATTCAATATGGAATGTGTACTGAAAAAGGTGCGGATACAGCTTGCTGGATTTAAACCCGCCCTTGGTCAGATTACAGAAAACAGGTATTTGTGAGGTTACTATATTGTAAAGCACGAATAAAATCTTTTGTTATTTTTTTAATAAATGTGATTGATATTAATCAATAACAGTTTTTAAGTAGCCAGACTACTATATATTGGAATATGCCAACGCCCTAACTACCTCTTCGAATCCTTATACGTCCAATACTCCAACCGTCCTATCCTGCTTGATCAATTTCCCCTATGTCTATTCCCAGTATGTCCATTTGTCTTTTTCCAAATGTCTAAGTACAGTCGGTGCCCGCACATAATTATCCACCCCACATATGCAAGCGCGTAGCGCGGGTACTTATGTGAGGGCACCGACTGTACCTATCAAACGGATTATGGACGATACTATATTTTCCAAAGAAATTATTTTACTACACAAAAATTATACCGTGGGAAGTCTGTTGGCATAAATACCTGTGAACGGGGCTAGGTGAAATGCTGACAAGGACGGAATATGTGTAAGTTCATTTATTAACTGTTCTTGACGAAAAAATCTGATCCTGAATGTATATATACATATATTTCGGGTCAATCTTACACAGATCATAGAAAGATACGCCATCCCTCTCGCCATACCGAAACCCCTAAATTTGCTTTGGATGGATGAACGAAGCAATGCCTGTACTAACAGAACAGCCACAGGCGTCTTGCCTCTTACAAAGATTGCTTATACTCGAGAAGTTTACCAACATTTATTCAGACCGAGTGGCCCAGTGGTTATGGCGGTAGCCGCGTAAGCTGAAGACCCCCAATCGATCCCCGGCTTGGCCTCCGACGAGACTTATTTTATATATTTACCGGTTCGATCTAACTCAATATCACCTCCTCGTGAAGTTACTAATTCCGATATGATACTCCTCAGCTCTCACGGGAGGATTCCACCCGCACTTCTCCAAACCGATTACATTGAATTATATGTATACATGCATGCATATTTATTACGAGTATAAGAACATATTTCTGACTGTGACACGGTAGAAACATCCCCTTTAAAAGAGCAAAGGGTTTCCCATTTTACGGAATCATTTTAAAACAAGTATTTAAAATTATACAAATGATAATATTCCATAATGCTCATTCTTTCCTATTTACTTAGTTATTTAGGTGTTACGTTTTATGTGCTTCGCTATTTAAATATCCGATACATGCATATTCATTATAAGATCATGTTCCCGACTATATGACACAGTAGGAAATATTACCTATTTATATTACCCATGGTTCAAGAGGCAGAGTAAATAAGCTTCCTATATAAAATATTGGCTTTTTAGTCCTGTCTGTTTTTTATATAAAAAAAAAACGTATTTTTTATAGTTTTGCTATTATTGGAGAGATTTATAAAAGCTGCATTTTAAAAGCAGATACCTACGTGTAAATAGTTGTAATAAGGTGTTTTAATAAGGATTCTCGACTCGACTACGTCTCATTTCGTAACAGCGATTCTTGAATTATAAGAACCAATTATGTGCTGTTGGATACATTAGTTTATCTGCAACAGCAAAAATAGCGAAAAAAGCGAAATCTTGAATAGTGGCAGAATATGGAAGATGTCGCATGTCCACTATAAAAAAAATTAACAGTGTTAATATATTGTATGAAAATTCATAGGAGCATCGTTTAGCGGTGTTCTTAATACCATAGACAACATTATAATGCATACTTTTTAATATCGCTGTTAGACATTTAATTGACAGATAGAAGTGCTAGAGTAGGAAAAAAAAATACCCTGTGCAAATGGACCATGCGAATAGGCTTGAGCTCCCTCAAACCAACACAGTAACTAGCAGGAAAACAAGCAATCTTTCATACAAACAAAGTTCACAGTTCAGAGACCAAGGTCACACTTATTCCTATCGTTCAACTCATTCTTTTATGGTTCCAACTTCCAATCTAAGCGTTTTCCTAAGCTCCTATACAACGTGCTCGCGAGGAACCCGCATAACTTTACCACCGTGTTCCTGACCATGTTTAGAAAATAAAATGTCGTATAAAGTAAGGTGGATTCGGCTTAGTTTGCGAGTAATTAATATTTTTTGTTTTAAATAGAAACCAGTATAATGCACCTTTATGATAGCGACGTTGCAAGACCGCGTCATATTATCTGACTGACGTAAACTGCAGAAGTTCGTTCCTGTCACTGTCATCACTGTTTATGTGTCATTGAAAATAAATTCGTAGAATATTAAATTACTATTACTTAAAAAACAGTGTTATTTGTAAAATCGATTGATTGATTGATTGATTCTTATGACGATGCTTAGATTTCGCAAGGAGGGGAATTGGATATTCACTCAAATTCATGAAACTACACATGAAACTAAATAGTTCGTTGTGTTTTATTACCCATAACTATGTTATGTGCATATTGTTATTGTATGATTGTATAAAATTTTAATAAATTAAATGACCCAAAACAAATTTTAATGGGACTATTCATTAATAACACTGTCAGGAATTGCAATTAGCTAGTTCGGCCACTTGCACTTCATTGAAATCAGTGTCTCCGTGACCACTTAAGTAGAAACTGCAACAGTATTAGTACTTCCAGTATTTCCTTTTACTGTATCCTTAATACTTTTCACCTTGCAGCACTTTAAGCCCAATTTATTTACTCTTTTTTCGACTAGCGACATCAACCGTCTAAGTTAAACCGCACCATTTGTGCAATAGCTAGGAAAATTATGATTTGTAATCTATCGTGGATGTAAATTTATGTTAACTTTGTAATTACCTATTTGGTTTTATTAAAGTTTATGATAAGAGTCTTGTTATTTGTTTTTTTAAGTAAAAATACACAATCATTAATCAATTTGTTCATTTATTATTACACGACAATACATGAATACCCTAGTACCCTAGTAATTGTAAATCACTGTATCAGCTACGCGCAAAGTTGCGTTGAAATCCGGGGACTGGAAGTTGAGCTGGAATCCTCAAAATCCGCAATGGCACTCCCACGTTTCTCAGGATCTGAGTGATATTTTGCACCATGGACCAACAACACTCGGCATCATTTTATTAGCTGTTAGGTTGACCGTCAGAACACTCACAATTTCTTCAAGTTTTATTACAAAGATAATTTTTATCTTAATTACATTTGCTACACCGTTAGAATCAATAACAACAATGTCACCCATCGTCCAAGTGACTGATGTCATTATTTAAAATACACACTCGACACTTGAAGGAAATTTCCAAGTGGCCAGTATGTATGTTCTTATCCTTTTAATGAATTTAGTTTTCCTTGCTCCCTACAATATTGAAAATAGGAACTGTGGAGGGGCAGCATTAATCGTTTTTTTACATTTACACTTAATAGTAATTTATCATTAGCATTTTGATCTTTGATCAGTAGGTACAACTACGATTTTATCGAAGGAGGTTGAGCATAATCCTGCGAGCGGAAACACGCCTAGTGTGTGCAAGACTTAAATACTTAAAACATAAGTAAAGAGATCCGATTGCACAATATGTACATCCTGGTTTGAAATAATTTCTGATTGACAAGAAATGTCTTTGTGACTCTGACTTGCCGTTCTAATGGAAAGAGATAACAATAACAAACGTTGCCAGCTCGTCCTAAGGCATTGTGTTACTGGTGAACGAAAAATAATTTATTTATTTTGTATGAAAAGTTAAAAAAAGTTAAAAATCATATTTCGACCTATGTTAATATAACGTTTTTTAATCATTACGACCTCAGCTATACGCTAGTAAAGTTATGCGGGTTCCTCGTGAGCACCCTGTATAAATAACCTCGACTAGTTAAACTAGTTATTTGTAGCCAATTACTTGGCAAGCTTTTTATATAGTAGCCAAGCTAACCTCAATGTAATATATGGGAACAGCGTAGCGACTTATTTACAGCCCGTTTATAGCTTTATTTTTCATACTAAGCACGGGGAATCCGAGAATAATCATGTTACTTGGTTTTTGCTATTTCATTCTGCTGGGAAGATAGATGTTATTTTGCTATGGGAAATGTTATATCTACACTGAGTTACCATGATAATAAAATGGACGATTTGTAAAATGAATTTACGAGATTTGATTTTTCCCATTCTAAGCTCTAAGCTTTAAATTTGTATTAGACAATACACTAATACATTTTCATAAATCATAAATTTGGGGTAATATTAACAATTTGGGGCAATTGAAATTAAACACTAGAACGGATTAGTCGCGTTTATTATACCATGACCCTACGTTTTGAGCCCTTTACAGCACTCGTTTTTACAGAGTTAAGTAAGATGATGACTGAGAGAATGCAAATTCTCCCTGTCAATCAAAAAAGTTGCTTTTTAAAGTCCTGTTAAAGGCTCGAAACGTTAATAAACGCGATTAATTCGTTCTAAAGTTTAATTTCAATAAATAACAATCGCAGTAACAGACGAGAATATTAATTTGGGGCAATATTAAACTGTATGAACAAGAGAACAGAGTAGAGTGCGCTTGATCCAAGAAAATATATACCACAGCAAATCTCTCATATCATCGGATCGCATGCAGATTCCATACGGCTCGCATCGCCTAATGTACAGGGTGCTCTAAATTCCGAGCATAAAGGCGCATTGATCGCGCCGTTATAAATCACCCGGCACGTTTACACGCTCGCGTGTGGCGCATGTTATAAGTGGGATGGTTATGGAATTTAATAGTGTCATTATAAAATAAGAAAGGATTATGGCATGGCATATACTTACAAAGTTTCGGACTCTGGCTGCCGTGATCGGGTAGCCCAGTGATTAGAGCAGCAGGTCGCTGGTTCGATTCCAGCCCTGCTCACCGGGGGCCTTGGTCACTTTTCTCTGTAGTATATGACATCACTTTCAATTTATAATTTATATACAGTGTGGAAAGATAAGTCCGGCTTTGGAGGGAAACTACCTTAAATCCTTAAGCTGGCTCATTTTACTTAAAGGAGACATTCCTTTATTTTTAAAAAGAAACAACTGCAAACAAAGATTTTCTAAAACTCGCTTGCCTCGCCCGGGACTTGAAAATCCCGACCGGGATTCGGTCGGGATTTACAAAATCGGGATTAGGAAATTCTAGATTTTAAAATTCGGCATATAGATTCTCGGAATTGTGTAGTGTACCCGATAGAAACCTATGGAGGAATCTGGTCTTCAAGAGAATGACATGATATCACGGTCCTCAGCATTGTGGGAGCGACTAAGGATGATCGGCATATCCGTCTGGAATACCTTACATGCGTCGTAGCATTCAGATGAGATACTAGATCCTGAATCTGCTACCGGAATTTTATTCCTGAGTCTTAAGATTTTAAAATATATATACCGACTAGGGCAACTTCCTCCTTAAAATCTCACCCTCTCCCCCTATGGTCATACAAAAATTAAAATGCCAATATTAATAATATGATATATTAATATAATGGTAAATAAGAATAAGCAATAAATAAGGAAGCTTGAGTTAACTGAGTGTTTATGAATAACAGCATAAGAGTAACAATTAAATACATTATTGACATCATAAGTCTGTCAAATGCGATTAATAATTTGTTATTTCGTATTCGTTATTTAGACATTTGTGCCTGATTGATATAATGAGATAAACTTGCTGCACGTTGAATCCGAAGGTCGCGGGTTCAAACCCAGGCTCGAATCAATGAGTTTTTCGGAACTTACGAACGAAATATCATTTGATATTTACTCCAAAACTTGGGATTAGTTCCTAAAGCATACTCAGGCTTCCTGAGCTGAGGAATAAGCCGGAAAAAGGCTAAGAAGGAGGAGAGAACGAGATATATTTTTTATATTTTGTCTCTATCTTGAGTAAAGTTAACCTTGCAACAAGTGTTTTATATTATTATGCTGGCGCTTATATCTTGCGCCAGTTTTCAAACAGTTACTGATGTATTGACGGAGATATATTGCACTAGTTCAATATTTCACTTTGAATAAAAAAAGTTTAGTGATGTGTGATAATATTACTTTAATATACTTTTATATACCATATACGAAAGAAAAAGTGACAAATATAATGTCTTCAGTGCAGGGTCAGAAAAATCTCCGTTTTGTACATTGGCGTACCTCTAGGCCAGTCGAGTCACAGCGGTACCATACCTTTCAATATATTTCTCAATTTATTGAAGCTAAGGTTCATGATGGGGATAGGTGCGACCCGTATATTGCTGTCCGATTCTTCCTTTGCCCCCGCCAATGCCGACACTTTGAAAGCGTTGAGGGACAAGCACCCTTTGCCATCTAGACCACTAACTTTCCTCCAGAGCCAGGCTTGTCAAGTCCGTTTCTTACGGTTTCAGTTGCAGATGTCGCGAGTACAATTGACACATTTTACAATGGCTCTGCGTCAGGTTTGGATGGTCTTCGTCTTCAGCACTTGAAGGGACTTACCTCTTCTAGCACAGGAGACAATGGATTAGGGTTGCTAGAATCCTTGACTAAACTGTGCAATTTTCTTTTGCGTGGCATGCGAAATCCCCAGGTTTGTTCTTTCCTCTACGGCGCGTCGTTGTGCGCTTGAGCAAAAAAGATGGGGGAATTAGACCGATCGCTATTGGCACTACTTTTAGGAGTCTCGTTGCTAAATTTGGTTGCTTAAAGATGAAATGGAGACCTACCCTCCAGCCTAGTCAGGTAGGTTTTAGGACACCTTTGGGGTGCGAGGCAGCAATTCACGCAACCAGGCATTTTGTGATGGTGCACGAAGATAGCGGTACTGTTGTCTTAAAAGTAGATTTAAAGAATGCGTTTCAATGTCCCTTTCCACAGAGTTCTCCAACAAGTTAAGTTTCACGCCCCTACCTTGTTTCCTTTTCACTTTCAGTGCTACTCCTTCCCAAGTAACCTTTTTTATGATGACAGTTCCATCACCTCTCAAGTCGGGGCTCAGCAGAGCGATCCGCTGGGGCCCCTAATTTTTGCATGGCTATCAGGGCCTGATTGCACCATTACAGTCACCTCTTAACGTCTTGTATTTAGATGATGGGACCATTGGAGGTGATTGTGATGTTGTACTAAGAAATATTGGTACGCTTTTACCAGCGCTGCGAAAGATTGGCCTGGAGGTGAATTCCTCCAAGTGTGAGCTGTTCGGCTGCGGTCCCTTAGCAATGAACTCCCTTTCAGATTTCGAATATTTGTTGCTGGGCATCCAAGTGCTCGATAAGCCTTCCTTTTGTCTTCTTGGGGCTCCAATTTTCCCGGAAGGTGTGGGTCTGATGCTACGGGAAAAGACGTCGGCTTTGGGATTGGTTGTCGAGCGCCTTAAGCAAATCTCGGCGTACGTGTCCCTGGTGCTATGGCGCAACTGTTTAAACCCTACGGATGTTTGAGCAGGAAATAAAAGCCTAGGACGTCATGCTCAAACAGCGCCTGGAAGATAAGTTTAACATCCATTTTGACGGAGTCCAGTGGTGTCAAGCGACACTCCCTATCCGTTTTGGGGCTTTGGAAGTTCGTAGTATGCGGGACATGGGCTTGTGGCGTTCCTCGCCTCCTCTCATGCGTCGGCAGGTCTTGTAGCTAAGATTTTGTCTTTTGGTGGTAACGATTTCTGTCCTCCATTTGTGCAGGAGTCCTTGAGCGAGTGGGTGAGTCGCTCGCCCGGTGGAGTGATTCCAGAGAATCTCGTTTCGCAGAGGCTCTCGGACGACGCTTTATATTTACGTTTAATGGATAGTGCTGCTGGAATCCAGGATAGGGCCCGGCTTAGAGCGGTAAGGCAACGCGAGTCCGGGGCTTGGCTGCATGCACTTCCTTCGCCACATCTGGAAACCCTGTTAGATGGCGACACCTCGAGAGTGTGTATAAGGGTTGGGCTCCATAGTGTGTGAGCCGCATCGGTGCGTAGGCGGGGCGGCTGTAGAGACGAATGGTCATCATGGTATAAGCTGCTCCCAGTCTGCAGGGCGGTTCCCGAGACACTATGCGATCAATGACTTGTTACGTCGCACCATGGTCTCGGCGAACGTGCCTTGCATACCGGAGCCTCAGGGCTTACACCGTTCGGACGGAAAGCGACCGTTATAATCTATCAGGATGTTGTAATCTATGAAAATTAATAATAAATGGCGATTTATATAACTGCTGGGTAAATACCGTTAGCCAGTTTGCAAGCGGCACATTGACATCTAGCGAACCTCTATGATACTTTTTTAATTAAATTACAAACAAAATAAAAGCAAGTTATGATGAAATGCCGTTAGCTAGTCATATTATAAAACCCTAACCAATAAAATACTTATAACAATTAAACTAGGCATTATTATTAAAACACTGGCGTTAAAAATTAATTCCCGATGCAGATACAAAAGCCGGTATTTTCGCAAACAACAAATAATTTATGTGGGTCGGCGTACAAATTGCAAATATTAGCGATTTATTGAACTATCTCGTGGATAAATTAACACAATGGATGCTTTATTTAGCCACGGTGTTGAGTTTTTGTTGGCTTATTTTCATAAGGTTTTCCGTTGATAATTTGAACAAGCGAAGTTTGAACATTTAAACAGTATTCATTAGTATAACCTAATTAGTCTAGCAAACCAAGACTACAGTAGAGAGACAAGTAGATATTTATTTTTATTTTATTTTTCTCCAAAAAAAAAGGAGTCTTAATAAGAACATACTATTACTTGTCTGTCACACTTGGTTTGACCTCCCTCAAAATTATTTATAATAAAAGCTTTGTTTCATATAAATTATTATAAACTAAAATAGATGACATATAATGAACAGAATCATGAACTCGTTCGTTATGATTATTTTGTAAAATTAGTTACTGATAAAACAGGATTAGTTGGATTCAATTAATAAATATTATATGATTTCTAATAAATATTATATGATTAATTTCAGGACATAGACCGAAATAACTTTTTTTATGACGTTGAAAAATGGTGCTTAGTGGCATAATGTGCGTAATGATAGGTATTCAAATACGTTGTGTGTTTCATAAGTAAAGTTACTTTATAATTGATAGGTACCTATGTTTCATTTGATTTCAATATCTTATAATTACGTGACCTAGTCTTACATGAGGTTTTACTTTACATAAACCGCGTTTTTATCTTGATTTTTACAAATTTCGATATTTTCACCATTGGAGCGTACAAGTACAGAGTACAGACCTGGTAGTTCCCGTAACCCAGTTCTTTGTCGCAAAATGATGGCTCCGGCAGTCTGCTCAAATCAATGCCCGCTTACCATGACAATACCGGCTTGCCAAGTGCAAGCGTCGATAAAAGACGTATTGTCTAAGCAATGCTGGTTTTGTGCGACTTTCTATACCGATTTGTTCAGTTGTCTATGAACAAAATAATTTATTCTGAAATAAAATACTAAATGACCTCGTTATATAACCTAAAACGAGTAAACATTGTTTAACCTTAGATTGTTGTTGTTATATTGTTATATTTAAAACTCAAAACAAGTCACGAACCACCTTAAAGTAAGTATATTTCGGGATTATCTTACAAAGAACAACTTAGCCCCAAACTAAGCCAAGCTACTAGGTACTTAGGTAGGTACTACAAGGTTTTTTACTAAATCTTGTTTTAGACGCCACTCAATTTTTTTGTTCATGTAACAAAATGATTTAAATTATAAGCTAAAATAATTAAAATATTCGTACAGTGTAAAGATCTAAATAATAATGTACTATCACAAGTACAAATTGATTATTCAAGCCTTATAACCACTTAAATGTTACATTTTTAATCAACTTTGGTTTTATCTACAAAATTAATTTGATAATTTTACTAAGTACTTTTAATAAAAAACATTTAAAATTAAATAATTATACTGTGATATAAATGTATAAACTTACCTCCTCTTTGTTTGCTACCGGTGTCATTTCGCAAAAAAAAAAACTGACAGTGACCGTTGACGTTTGTTTCTTAATGTGCCGGCGGGGTTAACTAATGTGTGTTCTATGTCTTACGCATATAATACAGCATGAGAATGGCTAAACCGACCGTAGTCACAAAGTTCAAAAATTTGTACTTGGGGTAGTACATTAGGCAGTTACGCTTGATATGGAGTTAAAATGTCAGGTCTGAACTACAACTTTTAATTTGTTTTAGTACAAGCACGCGGGGACTTAGGAGATTAATAAGATTATGTATTTAACATATTAGTCACTACTAAATCAG
Organism: Lathronympha strigana; assembly: GCA_949128165.1. Taxonomy (NCBI): domain Eukaryota; kingdom Metazoa; phylum Arthropoda; class Insecta; order Lepidoptera; family Tortricidae; genus Lathronympha; species Lathronympha strigana. Next base: position 2,298,126 of record OX421907.1, on the reverse strand, counting down.
GAACAAATACTATGATAAACACATTCATAAATGTCCTTACCAGGATTCGAAACCACTAAAAACTGTGCTAGGGGGACCAATGTAACTGTGGCACGTTTGTTTTAGGATATAAAGTTCCAATTGGGTAAACTTATACTACAAAATAAGTCACGCCTGACATCCAATGTAAGATAAAGTTCATGTCTAAAGTTGAGCATTAAACTCTTGTTCGCAAATGTCAACAAGTTCTATGGTTGCAATAAAGCGCCATTTAGCACTCTTCCTTTTACTAACGAACGAACTTATTTCAAATAGAGAAGCTAACTGCAGCAAAAGTCACAAGTCCAATACTAAGTTGCACGCGTGACTAAAATAAAAGTACAATCCCACAAACTTACATTTGCTGTCCCACATGGTGCTAGGAGCGAATATATCCAACACACTTGTACGAGAATTGGCTAGTTCTTAAGTTGTCCAACTGTTGCGATAAGTTGGCACGGTACGGTCAGAAAATGAAGATAATAATCGCGAGTTGTCGGAATCTAATAGAAGAGAAAATTGGACATCCAAGTTTATCATTTTCTGGGATGTTGTGCCAAAAAATAATCTGATAAGGTTGGGAGGAACATATTGTAAAGAAGAGTTTTAGACGCTTCATTATACAGTGTGTAAATCGAAAACGGATAAACCTCTTAACGGTGGTTAGTATAGGACATAAAAAATGTAATTAGGTAGCTTCTAAATGGAATCGCAATTAAAATTTTATCCTTAGAAAACAATTCGGTCCTGGGCACTGGGGCCTTGGTCACTTTTTCTGTAGGTATGACATCTCTTTCAATTTATAATTTATTACAATATTTATTTTCAAAATATATACATTAAGTGTAACTTAACTAGCTACCTACCTCTACCTACCCTAAATCTAAAATATGTCCTTTAGGCATTTTACCTAGGATGTTGGCGGCAGTTATAATACATTAATCACCAACCAAACCACGACCAAAGTAATTGTATAAAATTCTGCTCCTACCAACTGCGCCAAATAAGATATTCTATGTGTTGATCAATAAACGACGTGTATATACAGGTAAGAAGAAAATATAAATATCACAATAAGATTGTGAAAACCTATATATAATCTGACTAGAGAGGTTGCAGTCTATCGGCAAATAATAATAAATAATAAATGTTGTGCCTCGTTGCACTCGGACCAATAAATAGCCTCGTCTGGAATGGTTTACTTTATGCCCTAGATATACAATCTACTATTGTCCCTCATCTTATTTCACGTGAATAAAGTTGACCTTCTAAATGTTATCTACATTAAGTTATAAACGACAAAGACAGTTAAGAACAAAAATCACCTGCCAACAATATTTCTCCACCAGTCTGCCTCAGACATTAAATTAGGCAAAGTTGTTATCTGTATTCGGTCGGATGACTCCTTTTTATAATTTTCGTTGGACGCTCAAAGGCTCGCTTTATTTTCGTCACGCGTCTGTTAATGAAAATAATGGAAGAAGTTTTATACACGGATAAGAGGTACTGGATGGGATATCTGATGTATCATAAAATTTGTGCACATTTGATTTATGTGATACTTAAACAGGGGGTTCCTGGTATCAAATACGTGTGATGTTTTATCGCTTTTTCTATACTCGCTCGCTCGCTCGCTCCCGATCTGCTTGGACAATCTGTTGTGTATATGTATGTATGTATGTCTCTTCGATTTGACCGCCGTGAAATTTGGCAGGTGGTTAGATGAGATTAATTAATTTTTGAGTTCGATCTTGAGCTAATTAGATCAAGGTGTTGCTGAGATATAGGTGTAGTGAGTTCAAGTTCTGATAAAACCACTATTCATAGGACTCCATGTAAACAATCTGGCTTATATTATTCTTAGTTATATTATGAAATAAAACGTTAATATTGATTGAAATTAAACACGTTACAACGGATTAATTGCGTTTATTAACACCATGACCCTACGAAAACCCCCTGTGAAAACGAGTGCTGTAAAGGGCTCGAAACGTAGGGTCATGGTGTTAATAAACGCGATTAATCCGTTCTAAAGTGTTTAATTTCAATGAATAACAATCGCGGTAACAGAATACAATATTACGTTAATATTGGTTAGAACAAATATGTGTATATAGAATAGAAATACTAATTACTGTATAGTGTATCTACAATTTTTTTACATATCATTTTTGATTTATGGCTAAACGATGACGATTATTTTGATAACTATGATTTGTCGACCGGAATTATGGGCATTGAAATGTTTATCAACGAAACACCTGCAGAGCTGAAATGAAATTAGTGTGCTTACCACGAGTTTGAAATCTACTATAGAAATGTATAGTCGCCAGCGTGTACGTCAACGCACTGTCAGTGCATCTTGCTTGCACTTGCGGGTCGAAGCGAAATGCAACTATAGATAACGTGACGTAAACGAAACATTCGTTTTCTACAGCATCATGCATCGTTTTCATTAGGACCAGCATTTTATGGTAAGCGTACGGGAATTCGATAGCTTTCAGGTTATAATTATGATAAATACAAAATACAGCTGACCATTACTGCGAAAGTTTTATTGACAACTGGGTAATAAAGTTTTTTTTTTATTAAGGTTTACCAACAATTGTTGACATCAGTACATTCATTTTTTATCATATTAATCAAAATAGTATCACAAACCATAGACAAAAGAACATACCTATAAAAACCTCAAACCTATTCATCCTCGACAGTAAACACAAATAAACTGAATCTAAATGTATCATCTAGTGCCGCAATATCCGTGTCTCTGTTTAGTATTCAGTCCATCCCACTGTCCCCGTCACTACGGCATGACCTATAGCGCTTGACGTGTATGAGCAATTTCCAAGCATACGATGTTAGCTATTAAACTTCGAAGCGATTCTTCTGGATTCTTTATTCTAGGTTTAGAATTGTAATAGAATTATATTTCCATTGCTTTGCTTATTTCAAAACAATTGCCCTATTAAAAATATTACGGTATGTCACTCACTAATACAAAAAATACATAAAAAGAACACTGGTCCTTTTGACTTTTCCCCATGGCTCTAAATCATGGATCATCAGAACGCAAGAAAATAGAGGCTTCCGAAATGAAGTGCTGGAGATGTATGTTGCGCATCCTATGGAACGTCAAGAAGGCAAACGTCTCCATCGTTAAGCAGCTTGGGATCCAGACAAGGCTAGGCACTTGCTACCAAAGAGTCCTTAGCTCTCCGTGAACCTGACACCTTGGTGAAGCTTTCTGTTGGGAAGAGGACGGCAAACGGCAACGTAGCAGGTCTCCTACCCAATGGTCAGATCAGGTCTAGACCACCAACATGAAGAAAAGCTGAGGATAGGATGGAAACGATTAAAGGCAGAAGTCATCATCATCAGTAAATTGAATATTACAGTATGAAATCCATCATTGTCTTTTAACTACCTAAATTTTTATTGAATAACTTGTTGTATTTAGTTGACTTTATTGAAATAATAACTACCACTAAATTATTCTCTTGTTCTAAAGATGACTGGCACCATTCGTGCATTCTGATCCGATCCGATTTGGGACGATCTGTCAGTTTCTATAGAAAACGTCACGTGAACGCTACGCTATGCTACACTATCACGTGATTCTTGCTATAGAAACTGACAGATTGTCCCGGATTGGATTGGACTGGTGTGACTCAACATTACTCCAACAGTAATACTTACTTAGGTAACCCTAAATTATTCAAGAAACCGCGGTGAGCAAAGCCTCATTTCAAAATGTTTGCATCCACCCTCCTAAGGGTCTTGGTTACATCCCGTACTTGTGTCGATTTAGACAGAAAGGGGTAAAAACGTCGCTTATGTTTACTCCGTTTTGGTTTGTTTTCTTTGCAGTATTTGTTTAGGAAACATGGAATAATATCTGGTTGATTAGGTCGTATATTTACATGAAAAAAAATACATTTCTACCTAGCTTTGTATGTATGTAAGTCCAATTATTTATTACGCCCCAAAGCAGCGCCTTTGCATTGTTTGACAGATTTCATCAAGTAAAGTGTCATTATTAGATTTTTCTCTATCGTAGAAGTGACATAGAATGTGTCAAAATGATGAGATGTCAAAATGGAGAATTTTGAAATATATGACAGTCTCTCAATGACCAGAATGCAAAATGACAAGGTCCGTAAAAGGACCACATTGATACAATACAAACATTCTTAATTACACTTCTTATGGAAATAACACACATCGCTTTTTGTCTACATCGCGAGTGGTCTAGAAAAAATATCGCTTTTTATATCACTAGGTAGGTTAGGTTCGTTAGTTATCTTTAAATGGGCGGTTTTAGGGTTCCGTAGTCAACTAGGAATCCTTATAGTTTCGCCATATCTGTCCGTCCGTTTGCAGCTTAGCTACCGTTATTAGGGTATACACGAAAAAGTGGGGGGTATTTTTTTATGTTTAAAAATACTTCTTTATTCATAAAGTTAGCTTGTGTTCAAAAAAAAAATTTGGAGGCATAGTCGATAATACGAATATTGCTTGCGCGAATGTTGGAAAAAAAATTGTACTTACCCCTCATGTAACTTCCTTTTACAAAGTCCTTTTTTAATTGAGCTTTACCACTTGTCAAGTAGGTATATAACTTACATTTTTTCAAGATTTGACCTTTGACGATTTAGCATGTAAAATGTCGGCCAATACATAACTTCACTGTTATACAGTATGCCCTTAGCCATTGGAAAAAGCCGAAACGTACATAATTATGCGATATTACGATGATGGAACCAGTATACAAAATATCATTGATTTCATCATTGGAGAAAATCGTCAGCGTCACATGCTATTAGCAAAAACACTGCCAATGAAATATACAGTATGTTTTTTGCTGTCGATTATCGGTATAACTTTTGTTTAAAAATGTATATTGTATATAAATCTAGGTATATTTATTTAAATCAAAAAATATTTACGTTAGAGCCTATATGGGATTTCAGGATTTGTCCGATGGCTGAAGTTATCCTGTATATATTTGGACCAGTGAAGATAATTTTCAACAATAATTAATCTTACATCACAATCAGACTTGTCAGAATTAATAAATGAAGCTTAATTAATCTTGTTCTATACGGAATGATTTCGAAAAAACTATTAAGAAGGTTTGCTTATTGCGCCATTACACGTATAAAACTTACGTTAATAACGTCCTTGACCAAAACAAAACCAATTACGTTTCATATAAATCACCAAAAATACGCTGTAAGCAGTTTCCTGCGAAACCACGAACTTCCCAAAACGGACCTTAACCCCTAACCTGTACGTTCAAAATTGACTGTAGGATTTATCTGGGGTCAGTTCGATTCTAATGATCAAAGCAATGAAAATTCAATCGTATCTTATATAGATTAAGGCTCAAATTGCAATGGACTGTTTGTGGATTTTCTCTAAACACTTATTGTTCTTTTGGTATCGTTTAGACATCTGCTGTGTAAATACTGGGGAAATCAATTGGTTTTAGGCTCGGGTATAAATACTTTGTGACGTGCGGGTCGAAAATCTGGTTATTTAATGTTTGTTTCGTTTGTGGCGAAATTATTCGGTATTAAGGTTACGAGTACATTCGAATTGTAAAGACATTGCACTGTGATCTTGGTATTTGCCTGTCAAATCTCCACAGTGGGTATATTCGCCGGGCATCCGCTCGACAAATTTCCCATATATGCATAGGCAGATCCGGCGGATATGCCTAAACGTATATCACCAGCTTTTCCTGCGCGTCAAAAGTTACAAATAGTACATTAAAGATTAAATATTAAAGACGATACAGAAGAACCGAGAATGTGAGTTAATTTAAAATAATCTTGAATTTTTATATCTTTTTGTTTTTAAATACTACGACGGTGACAAACAAGCACACGGCCCACTTGATGGTAAGTGGTCACCGAAGCTTATGGACGCCTGCAACCCCAGGAGTGTAACATGCGCGTTGCGGACCCTTTAAAAAAAAGAGTATTCGCTGTGTTGACAGCTAAAGGCGCAAGCTTTGCTCCGTGGGTCCCCAGCTGTCAACACAGTGAATAGTATATTATGCTATATCTTATTTAAATGAAAAATGATGTGAACACAATAAATTCCCTGATCAGGACACAGAACCCCCAATTTCGTAGACAGGGTCACTCCCAATGTGGTTAGGGTGGCTGTTAACATTTCTGTAACTCGTATTAGCAAGTTTTACCACATGTTGATTCATGACAAACAAAAACTCATTTATCTTTGAGAGAGAGTCTGAAATTCATCACTACATAGTATAAAACAAAGTCGCTACCCGCTGTTTGTATATATGTATGCATAAATCTTTAAAACTACGCTACGGATTTTGATGTGGGTTTTTTTAATAGATAGAGGAAGAATTTTCAAGAGGAAGGTTTATGTGTATAATGCCTGCATAATATAGTAGTGAAACACTGATAATCTTAGAGGTTTATAAGTGAAGTCGTAAATAAACTAATTATTTTGCAATTACATTGCAAACGCTGGCTGAACCCTACGAGATGGTGATGGTGGATCTATTAGGGATAACCCACAATAAACATTTTGTTTTTCTTAAGCAATAATGGCTTATTTACGAAGCGATTTTAAGCAATACAGCATTAATTCTTATCCAAAGTACCTTAAATATATTGTGCATTTAAAATAGATCAATATGGCCCTGTACAACATGTCATTTAAATGAATATTTTTGAGGATATTACAGATTTAAAATACAGGCACAGTGGTTGCGGCGGTACCGCCCGGGGCCGGGGGCGTACGCCTATAAACAGCGCGTCGAAGGCTTATAGCACTTTATGATTATCAGAGCTCTCTAGCAAAGAAAATAACAATTATTACCTACTTAATAAAAACGTGCTTGTCAGCGCAACAATTTTTTCGAAATAGTATTATTAAAAACGTGCTTTTCAAGGACATTGCACCCGTGCCAAGCCGGGGCGGGTCGTTCAATATAGCAATATAGGTATAACGTACAATATCGTACGAAGATACACATGCCTTGTACATTTCCTTCCCCGTCTGTCCAGACACAAACGTTCCTTGTCAGTGTGGTAAATCGAATGCCCTACGACACAATCAGGCACTGGAGGATCAAACAATCCGACTTGTCCAGCTAGCTTGACCTCTGCTACTACATGTTTTAAATGATGCAACGGTTCAAGATTAACTGGAGTATACAAAGCCCGGGTTGTTTCAGGTGATTTTGGTAAAGTACCTAGTCTTAGGCTCGCACAATGGTTTCTAGTAACTATCGGAGTTACTGACTGTGTGGATGTATTTAATGGGAGTTCTGAGAGAGAATAATTTTATTTTAATGATTTATATGTTCTTGATAATATTTTGAGAAATGTCTCACAAAAAAATACTAACGAAATAGAAAACAATGCTCAAAGCGATTGCAGTCAAATCACGTTATTTATTTCAAGCAAACGGAGTGTCAAACTACAAAGTTGTACGAAATTATGACGTTTACTTATTAAGACTTTCACAGTATGTCTATCAAAATCTATGACACTGAAATAGCATAGATGGACTCTAGTGTTTGTGTATTGTTTTTGTCTGTTAAATATAATGTACCAAAGCTACATTAATACTAAATACAAACAATTAAATTAAAAAAAGTAGTAAATCCGGCATTTTATAATATTGTCTTCTGTTTCCGCGATTGTTTTTCATTGAAGTTAAACACTTTAGAACGGATTAATCGCGTTTATTAACACCATGATCCTACGTTTCGAGCCCTTTACAGCACTCGATTTCACAGGGTTAAGATGAAGATGTCATCATCTTCATCTTAACCCTAGGGTCATGGTGTTAATAAACGCGATTAATCTATTTACTTTATTCAAATTTTTTAGTATTTATTGTTATAGTGGCAAAATAAGTACATCATGTGTGAAAATGTCGACTGTCTAATTATAACGGTTCATGAGGTAACAGCCTGGTGACAGAACTGGGGAAAAAACACCATCAAGACAGAACTCAGTGTAGTGTAAGTAAAAACAAAGACAATCAGCTTAAAGGAGCTTATGACTCAGAGGTATCAGAGAATGATGTAATGTAATACCAATAGTTGTATTAGCTTCGTATTCATTCGAGCTTATATTGCTCCTGGCTGCCTTGTTTCTGACTGTCGTATCTCCTTTCATGTTCTGTGTGTCGTCCTTTGTCACTATGTGTCTTGATTGACCCTTGTCTGGTAAATTGTTAGAAACAATATTGTCTTAAGCCTATTCCGATTATACAGGATTAATCCAAATGCTGTGACAAAACATCAGAATGTAAAGCATTTTCTTATATTGTCAATGCAACATGCATTAGAGTTAGAGTTCTTAACATTTTGAGTATTAGAACTGTATTTTACTCGGGTTGAAATTTATTCATTGAGTTATTATTATCAATAAATCTGATGTATCTGACATGTAATTTGTAAATTATCAATAAATATTATGATTATGATATGGCTCGACAATTTAGTTAACTTCCGAATTTTGCCTTTACGACCTGCTGCAACGATACCAAAGTTACCATAATTAAGAGACCACAGTGGTCAAATTGTTATCATTCAGACGGCTAGATCTCAATTTTGGTAACAACTACGTATCTGATATTCACATACATTAAACTTCAACACATTTTCTTCAAACTGGTAAACGTGAAAACATATTTTTTAATAAAACCTGGATACTATTATTTTTCAATCATAGGTTCGTTCTTACATGTTTTTGGTCAGAGCGTCGAAACTCTTTAATTTATAAACATGATTCTTAGTGAAATATTTAAGTAATAGTTAGTTCCTCAGTTTGGTAAAAGATATAAACTACAAAAATTGTAGTTTAGTTGTAAACAGCAATTACTTATCTGATTACGCTGTTTATTGTGACGCGCCCGCCTACTATTGCCTTTTCATTTTTCGCGTGCTCTTTCAATTAGATCTATCCCGCCCTCTTTTGCTCAAGCAAGTAGACTTTTAACCTATGAGTACTTAACCAGATGGAATAGCAATTGACATACCTACCCCTCTATGCCGAAATCATACTCATTGTATGGACAGACGTCTATCTGACATAGCTATTTGTACGTTATGTACGAATAGCTATACATTGGACGTACCCCTCCCCCCAAAGATCGGCAGACGTTTTTGTATAGAAAATGACAAACATTGCCAGTCTGCTGATTAAATAGTCAAAGTTATTAATGGATCTTTCTGTTTCTGAAAATAGTGAATACGTAGCTCCCTTAAATGCATGATGATGTATTAATGACACAGAAACGAGACAAGTGACAATCAAGTTCTCTTGGAATGTAGACTTGGTCATATCGTCGTAAGTTCTTAATTTGAAATGAATTTGTATATCACTTACGATGTTTTAGGACCAATACTGGTAATTCATGCATTTAAAGGTTAAAGATGGACGGACGGTTCAACTTTCACATGCTTTAATAAGCACGCTTTAAAGAAATCTATTTTAAAATACAGCACAATAATTTTGCTGAATATCACAAAAAACAAAGCAGCCTAAGCCTTGAAGTGAATTTAAAATCTAGAATCGAGATTTATCTAAATCAGATTTAAAGGAATTGCCAAGTATTGTTAGCAGCTTTTCAAGATGCCGACGTAATTAAGTTATGTTTGTAAGTAGATTACCTCAGGAACGTTTCCAACCTATCTTAAACGCACGGGAAGATCTATCCTTGTTATATTTCTTATTCTCGGAAGCTAGGTACTTGCAAACTGAATGTAACTACATTTCATATTATATTTTCCCACATGTACTGAGTAAATATAAGACTGAAGCCTAATTTACCCTTTTCTACGCCAAAATCAGCCACATACCACAGAGCAACATAATCTAAACTAGCCAGATTACCTAATTCTATGAATTTTAACCACAAAAGATTTATATATCTTACTCTTTACTGATCCAATTGAAAAAAAGGAAAATTGAGTAAGTCAGTTATTGGGATTTGAACCTGAGCCTGGGACCTCACACTCAATAAGTAAACCATATCTCACTAAGCTTTAATCATGACAGCACATGCCAAAGCACTGGCATGCGCGTTCATGATTAAAGGACCTTCTACAATATCATATTAATTTATTTTGTATAAAAATGAAAAAACATTTTTTTTCGATTTGGATCAAAAGCAATATACTCGTACCAGGTAGCTCTTATTGACGTTCCAAACAACCTGTAAAAAAACCAGCCTGTAAAAATACACTTTTTATTATTGAAGTCGGTTTCTTTTTTGTTAAAACGTATTTGGTTGAAGCTTAGATTCGTTACACTCACGATCTTACTTTAGAATCATTCGATTCCTTCATTATATAATTTTACTCCTTTGTGACACAATCTAGTATTCCAATTCTTTCTGAGCATGCAAGACTGTACCGTCCATTGTGTCAATACAATCGCACGTCAATTTGCGACCAAAGGTTTTGTCCGGTTCTACATTGCAAATAGACACGTTTATCGAATCGAGCGGGATCGACGTAATATTTGGCGAATTCGAAAGTCAGATGACGATCGCTTTCGACGAAAAACGCGTTTATCTCAAGTCTCTAGTATGTATTTATATCACCAGTACTTTACTATACGTAATGTACGATTTTATTCCGTAAACAAGGCGCTTGCAACAGTGGCGAGATATCGAAAGCTCATAAAAACAAACACATGGTCAATAAAAAGATACGGGAGTATCTACCACACCTAAGACTCTTTGTCCTACGCGTCACATTTTTAAAAACTTCTAGACCCATTATTTTATCAAATATCCCCCCCCCTCCCCCTAAACATACCTATGTTTGGGATGGGGGTCATGTAACTAAATGTTTTTTTTTTGCATATATGTACTTGTTGCATATCATATAATAGCTCTTTAAAAATAACTTTTAAGCTTGAACAAGAATTTGACTATCCGAATATTTGATAAAATAATTGCTCAAAAAGTCCTTAAAAATTTACGCGGTTTGTTTTTTTTTGCTGTACTACTAAACCAATTTGAAATTTAAGATGCTTATTAGACGTAGAATTTATCCTTCTTCAATACCTACCTAAATTACTTTTCCGTCCGACGTACCATTTTCGAGATAGACGCAAAAAACTGAAAAAACCGCAAATTAGTGGCTCTCCAAAGTCAAGCTCAACTCCTTGAATTGTACAAACTTGGTTGACGCGTCTTTACGATCTAATGAAGGTATTTTATTGTTTTTTTTTTTACCAAACGATATCCAGTAAAAGTAAAAGTAAAAGTAAAATATTCTTTATTGCACCACATATGAGACAAAAGACAGAACAAATTCACAAATTATATAAAGGTAGCAACAGGCGGTCTTATCGCTATAAGCGATCTCTTCCAGACAACCTTAGGGTAGCAGGAGATAAGTTGCAAAAAACAAAAACAAAACGGGTAGTGCGCGAGAAGTATTACAGATAAGAACACTACACATACACACTAAACAGAACTATGCATTATTTGCATAAACAACTTAATTCATAAATATAAATACATCCAAATACATACATATATACCTAACCCAAATAAAATACATACAAATAAAAATTATCCATATATACATATACATACACAAACACAATGGCAAATCAAGGCAGAGACAAGTAATGATTCCTTAAAAGGCTTTTGAAGCTCTGGAGAGTCTTAGCACATCTGATGTCTAACGGCAGCGCGTTCCACAACTGAACTGCTCGAAATGTAAAAGATTTATTATAAAATTTCGTGGAAGAAGGAGGGAAGGCAAGTAAATATTTCCGTGAAGGCCTGACAGAGGAGAGATAAGTAAAACGATCTTTAAGATAAGAGGGAGTGGATGGGTTAAATAGAACATTATAAAGAAGAGCTAGAATATGAGAATTACGACGATAACGAATGGGAAGCCACTTGAGCTGGGCACGAAAATTAGAAACGTGGTCATACTTACGCAGGCCAAATATAAATCTTATGCACAAATTTTGAAGACGCTCTAGCTTATTAAGCTGGTCCTCAGTGATATCAAGATAGCAGATGTCAGCGTAGTCTAATATAGGCAGAAGGAGGGATTGTGCAAGCGCAATTTTGGTAGCAAAGGGCAAGAAGTTACGAAGTCTGCGAAGAGAACCCATTGTGGCAAACATTTTCCTGCTCACCTCACTCATCTGAGGTGTCCAAGATAAGGTGCAGTCAACCAAAATGCCAAGGTTCTTTACCTGATTTGAAAATGGAATCGGGACACCGTTAAACATCATGGCAGGTAACACGGAGAAATCGATTCTAGGTATAAGTTTGGAACTGCCTACAGTGATCGTTTGGGTTTTAGTAGGGTTAACCACGAGTCCGTAACGCCTACTCCAATCTGAGATTAAATCCAAATCACGATTCATGGAATTGATAACCATAGGCAGATCATTAAGGGTGCCATGAGAATATATTTGGAGGTCGTCAGCATAAAGGTGATAAGATGAAGTGATATCAGAGGTAATAGTATTAATAAAAATTGAAAAAAGAAGAGGAGACAGCACGCCGCCTTGCGGAACGCCAGCGAACGTACTGCACCAAGAAGAACGAAGTGAATCAACCTTTATGCGTTGACGACGACCCTTTAAATAACTACTGAACCAATTAATCACCGCAGGGGATAAGTTAAGAGAATGCAAGATTCCAAGCAGAACGTCAAAGTCAACCGTGTTGAACGCGTTACTGAAATCCAACAGTGATAACACGGTGACTTTCCTGTCATCCATCCCAGAACGAATATCGTCAGTAACTTTTACAAGAGCTGTAACCGTACCATGACCCGTGCGGAAACCGGACTGGAAAGGATTCATGAGCTCATGCCTGTTTAAGAAAGACGTTAATTGCTGATGTACAAGGCGCTCAAGAACTTTGGATAGAAATGGCAGGATAGAAATTGGGCGATAGTCAGAGAGAGAGGAAGGATTTTTCTTTTTAGGGAGTGGGATGACGTCAGCGTCTTTCCAAAGAGAAGGGAAAATATTAGAGGAAATAGAGCAGTTTAGTATATTCGTAATAATCGGGAAAAGGAGATCTAAGAGAGGGAGGATCATGTTACGGCTTACACTGTCCACCCCAACGGCATTGGATGAAATAGCTAATAAGTTCTTCTTAACATCGTCTAAGGTAAAATCAGCAAATGAAAAAGAAGGATGGACTGGAGTAAAAGAATTTAAAAGTAAATTAACCGTGTTTGTTTTTGCTGGACCAGTAAAGGTGGTACACGAGGAAAAATGTTGGTTAAGGTGATCAAGGTCAACGTCAGTGTTTGGAGAACTATGAGCAGACTTCCCGACTCCTAATGACTTGATAAACCTCCAGACTTTAGCAGGGTCGCCATTCTCTACTGACATGTGGATGTGACGCCTCTGAGCATCACGACAAACAGTACTGCACCTGTTACGTAAAGTGTGATATCGGACTTTGTTTTTTTCAGATGCGTTTCCCTTATATTTAGACTTGGCCAGATTTTTTTAGCTATGAGCGACTTAATATCCTCAGTAAGCCAGGGAGCAGGAACGTGCTTTATTTTGACTGGACGCACCGGAGCATGAATATCGTAGAGCTGAGTAAGAGTAGAGTTAAACAGAGAAACTTTATCGTCTACGGATTCAGCCTCCAAAATGGCATTCCAATCAACCAGAAGGGCATCTTCGCGTAACCTTTCCACACTCATACGACCAAAACTGCGCTGAAGAAGAATTTTGGGTTTAGCCTTCGGAGGACGAATTTTATATGACAAAAATAAAAGATGGTGGTAGGAAAAACTATCAGCAGAGTACTGATTATATCTTGCAACATGATTAATTGAGGAAACCAGAGTAAGGTCGAGAAGCGATGGGGAACAATTTGGAAAGAAATGAGTAGGATCAGAAGGTAAAATGGTCATGTTACAAGCATCAACAATGGATTTAAGAGAATTCGATCGAAAGTCATTCTTGAGCAAGCATGTGTTAAAATCGCCCATAATAATATGGTGATCATAAGACGGCAGGAAATCCTCAAGGAGTTTTTCAAAAGTATCGAAGTAATTCACCCGGAGAGAGGGAGAATAGAACACTCCAAGAAGAAGTTTAGAGTGAGATAAGCTTAACTCAAGAAATAAATACTCTGCTGCGTCGGAAGAAAGGGATTGTGTAGACATACTGAGAATAGAAAATGGGATATGAGAACGGATATATATTGCGACCCCTCCACCTCCTTTAGTAGTGCGATCATTCCTTACCAAGCAGAAACCTGGCAAAGAGTAAGATGTCGAGGTTAAACACGGTTTCAGCCAAGACTCTGAAACGAGAATGGCATCAACTTTGCTGTGCTCAAAGGTTAACAAAAGATCATTAGAGTGAGCAGGAATACTTTGTGCGTTAATGTGAACAATATTCAGGTTTTTAGGTACGTCAGAAAGTTGTCGGTTAAGTACGTCATGAAGAGGGGGAGGGAGGCTGTGGAAACTATCGCTATCCAGATCAGAAGAAACCGATACAAAATCATCACTATCACTAAGATCACTATATAACATTGCCTTTATGTATAAATAATAAATAAATAAACAAGAATACCAATAACTACAAAATAAAAGTTTGATAACTAATTTAAATCTGACTACTACCCGCCAGCAGTAATATCTCAATACATAAAAATTCAACTGATAATGATAAAAAAGAAAGTAAAAACAATTTGGACAAGAAATGAAACGTTTTTATAAAGTGGCAACACTGCACTAGCGTCAACAAGACGTCAAAGCTGTCAACTGTCATTAAAGTGTTAATTACAAACAAAACAAATGTATTATCCGACTAAGTTAAAATTATAAGACAGGCAGTATTAGAAAACTAAAAGGAGGTAGATACAATTTCCAAAAACATTATACTGCTGCGAAAAAAAGGAAAAGATTGGGTCATTGAAAAATAAACTAGCAAGAATAAGTAGAATAACAATACTGTACGCAATGAAGGTTTGGGCTTTGTGGCAGCTTTGCCAGCTTTCCTCTTCGCCGCCCTGCCGCCCCGCTGCGTAGCAACCTGATCTGAAACGTCTTCATCGCTTGCCCTGGGTGCTGGGGCCGACGATGCCCCCGACTTAACCAGGTCAAAGTCAGCACGACAAGTCACGCAGCGACGCTTACCGTCCTTATCCAACACGAAGACGTTGCCGTCCCACGTGAAACACTTCCGGACTCCGAAGCGCTCTCTTGCGGCCATGAACACATCATGCCGAGGCGCGGTTAAAAACTCCGAGATGATAATCCCGGTGCCCTTCAGTTTAGTTTTGTCAAACCAGATGTTGTCGCGATCAGCTTCATCACGAAACTTTACTAATAAACATCTGTTTTGGTCGCTGCGAGGCCGGCCCATGCGATGACAACGAACAATATCTTTCACAACCAGATCGCTCTGTAAATGGGACTTTAACAGCTCAACCACCCGTGCCGATGGGTCTTCTCCATCTTCCTCGGCTACACCATGAAAGAGGAGAATTCCACGCCGCGATCGCATCTCGAGACTGTCGACTTGTTGAGCTAAGAACTCCACTTGCTTCTGCAGCGCTTCCAATGACTTCAAAATAAAGTCTCGAAAGTCAACAAACTGCGAAGCCACAGAAGCCACCGTGGGACTACCTGGACCGGCCTTATCAATCTGGCTCTGGAATTCCTCCATCTTCGTGTTGAACTGAAGAGTCATATCTGCTATTGACTGCTTAATTGACTCCATTTTGTGTCAGTGAACTTGATGTGAAAACTAGTTTAGGTTAAGTTGGTCCAAATTGTTAAGTCAAGTTAAGAGAACTGCTGGTAGGTAGTATTTTTCACGAAAACATTAATTTAATTTAGAATTTAGGTTGAAATAATAACTTTTACTAAATTTAAAGTAAATATTATTATAGATAATGTGTACTTGATTTCTTTGCCTACCCTCTAGTATCCAGCTTCCTGCGAATTATTTAATGGAAATGTTTTTTATTGATCTCATTTTCTTGACCTATACCTAAATAGTAAAAAAGAGACTTACCGCTAAAAATTGACGCCGGTATTAGTAGATTACATACCAAGGCCGTTTTAGTGGGAAATGTCTCGGACCCTATGTAATTGTCGGCCGAGGCGAAGCTGAGGTCGACGAACATGTGATCCGAGGCTTTCCCATCTAACGGCCGAGGTTTGTATACTATTTTTGTGCCCGACGGAGCCGGCAGGCAGCAATTTAGTTTTGCGTAAACTGTCCCGATCAGTCAACTCGACTATCGTATTGTTCCGAACTAGGCCGCGCGATAAAGCTCTTCAATATTCAGAGCTTAACTATCTGTGACGTCACGAATTGCTACTTGCTGCTAAACGAGCCACAGATTACAAATTAGAACCTATGCATGTAGATATGTCACTGTAGAAAAGTAACAAGGGCTTTTCGTATAATATTTAGATTAAGAGGCCACAGTGGTCGGATTGTTATCATTCAGACGTCTAGCTACATATATCAATATTGATAACTAACATTTTCTTCAAACTGGTAAACGTAGCATAACGTGGCAATGTTTCATATGAAAACTTTTTAATTTTTTTTACACGTATTTTTCATTTTTCTATTTCACTAAAACTGACGAAGATATAGAGCATCAAAGTTCCGGGGTTGGTGCTTGTGACGTCACTACTAGGTAATAATTGTACCTAATAGTGACGTTACGCGAAACTTGAACGCACTGTATTTTCGTCATTTTTGATTTGACGAACAAAAGAAAAAAAGCGTGTACAATATTTTTTAATTATCTAAAAGTTGGACTAAATAGATTGTTTTAGTCGTCTAGCCTATTTATAAACATGATTCTTAGTTAAATAGTTAAGTAGACCTTAAATCTGGTAAAAGCTTTTGACTACAAAAATTGTAGTTTAGTTGTAAACAGCAATGCTTACGAGTTAATTAGAATAATTAGCGATAAAATGAACTTCATCAGCATAGTCATAATTGTATAAAAAATAAACGCCAAAAAAACATGTAGAAAATACTACATGTTATCACCCTTATTCATAGAAAAGTTAAAGGACGTTTTCGTTCAATCATGTTTTCCCCTCACTAGCTCGGAAAGCGCACTTGGTAAGCTGTTGGAAATATATATCTAAGTATCAGGAGCTTACTTACTCTATGACAAATTTTGAAATTGATTTTTGATGGTTTCTTCAAGATAACTTACATGTGGATAAGATTTATAATCGTGTGTAGTATGTATTTTCCTCGCAATAGTGAGGGGAACATATTGTATTACACTCGGCGGCAAAGTTTGTTCAACTCTTGTGCCTTGAGACCCTCGTAAAGCTCAAAATTCCAGTTATTGAACCACTCGCTACGCTCGTGGATCAATTACGGAATCTTTCGCTTGCTCGGGCCTCAATATAAGCCCGAGAGTTAAACAACAACTTTGCCCCCTTGTATAATAAATGACTATTTCTCCCTTTCTAACAAACGCTACTGTCAAACTAATAGACAAGGACAAACAATAATTTAGCTTAACTGTTTGATCTGTGTTCATGAACAATGCCTTTGGTATATTAGACAGTGTTGTTATGTAACAAATAAGAGTAGGGTGATGGCACCCAGTAATGGACAAGGACCAATTATTTACATTAAACGTTATATGAATGACATTAGGAGGTTATAGTCTATTTTGCGATATAGTTCGAGAAATATAAATTGGTAACTTCCTATCTACTTTGCGATCTTTCGTTCGGCGTAAACACTTACCGGTCAAGGAGAAGTCGAGCACCCATATCTATTGTTCATAACAGCACTAATTCTCACTTGGGTGCCGGAGTGATTAAAGTGCATTTTTTTACACGCGATTATACCTACTACTTATTGTCAATGACGTATAGCCTTGAATAGTGCAAACAAACGCTTAATTATGAGTCGCTTCGACAAAATCAATTTAAAACTGTATGATATTTGAATTAAGACTGGCGTGTCAATTACTGGTGCATGTCAGCTTACTTTCCATCACAGCTTACCATCACACTAGTTATACATTTTTTTAAATGACAAACAAGCGTACGGCTCGCCTGATGGTAAGCGGTCACCGTAGCCTATGGACGTCTGCAACTCCAGGAGTGTTACATGCGCGTTGCCGACCCTTTAGAAAAAAAGGAGGACTCGCTGTGTTGACAGCTAAAGGGTCAAGCTTTGCTCCGTCTGTCAACACAGTGAATCCTCTTAGAGCTCTGGCGACCTTACTCACCAACAGAAACACAACACTATGAGTAGGGTCTAGTGTTATTAAACAAGCTTTGCTCCGTATATTTGCAGTTTTGTACGAAACTACGGTAACCATAGTTATTCAATCCAACGTACACCCAACGCTATACCCTATAAATTGAGTTCCGATGGTAAAACGCGACCTCAATAAAGAAACCGTGAAAGTAAATGTACTAAATACTCGTAAACCTAACACCCTTCGAGGTTGTCACAAAAATATTAACACTATTTCTATAAAAAAACGTAATAAGCCTTATCGGAGGCAAGCAGCTGTGGGGTCACCCGAATAAATATGGATTAACCAGGAAAATATGAGCTGAGAATCTACCCTTCTAACTCAAAATTTCCCAGACTATTTTTAGCCTTACCCTGGTATAAATAAGGCGGCATTTAATTGGCAATTTTACCAAAGGTATGACACGGTGCTCAAGCCACATGTTTATATGTAATTATGTGATGTAGGTGTAAATGGTTTTTGACGGTGGCTGTATTGTGAGCGGGATTTACTTGTAAATGGGGAAAAGGGTTTATAATCTGTCTGGTCATTTAGACGAAGGTGAAAACATGTCATTGTGTGTGGTAAAATTATTTTATTTTCCAAGTTTTTATCATCCAAGTTGACTAAGTCAGTCATTGAATGTTAAATGCATTGTTAAGTTGTTTCGTAATTTTGCAATAAATCAAAAACACGTAACTGGACATGTTGTTTTGTAGGAATAGTATAGAATAGAAATTTAACTTTTCCCAAAGAAGGCCCGGTTATACTGAGTATTCCGGCCCCCCTAAGGCGCATAATATGAGGGATCTGTTGGAGAAATTCGGGGCCACGGGTGAGGTCTCGGTAGCTCAGTTGGAAGAGATATGTGTTGGTATCTCAGTTTGAGTCCCACCCGTCATGAATTTTTCCACTTTCCAAAAATATACTAAATTTTATTTCTAAAGTCCCTGTTGCACGGTGCCGAGGACGCTGCCAGCATTTTCTCGCTGCATAGCAATACTTATTTGTAAGCGTTGTACGAGAAAGCCGCCAGCTCTTTTGCCCCCGGTAACGTCGACCTGGTTGTGTAGACAAATATCGATTTAATTGGCGGATTCAAGTACTGCAGAAGTTGAAAAAATACTATGAAAGTCGATTTTTCCACTTCCAAACATCGAGTGTCAATGCAAATGTGGAAAGTTTTGAGCTTTGAAATTTATTCACACATGTGGGATTCAGTTTATGTTTTAATACCAGATTGATGTTATTGTATCCCATATTTTATAACTGACGCATAAAATACTATTAAAATCGACGACGCTTGCTCTAAATATTTTAACTCAATAAAAGTAAACAAAAAGCAGTATCATTTCAATTGGAGCAGACGCCACTGTACCGTTTTAAAAACCCAAACCCAAATTGGGTTTGAAGTTTAGTTCACACCAATCCACGCATGGCGACTTAAAAACAGGATTCAATTTACATTTTAATGTCAACGGAGGGTGGCGATGGAGCGGTGACACTGGACTGGACGGCCCGAAAACCAACCAACATATCTTTGACCCCCCTTCCCAATGGTACTTTTTCTTCAAACACAGAAGAGTCAAAGAGCACGCGGGCCAAGATATATTTGTCGGGAAATTGGAAGTTTTTCTGAACTATTTTCTAGAAATTTCGAATATGAATGGGAGCTCAAGTCAAGCCTTTGTTAGCGGCGGTGTTGGCGAACAATGCAGGTTTTTATGTTATATGGAGTTTTTGATGTCCAAGACGTGTGAAGCAATTTAAAACTCATGCTTGGGTGTGTCGGGTTTACGTGCTCGTATTTTTTAATATAACGACGGTGACAAACAAGCGTACGGCCCGCCTGATGAAAAGCGGTCACCGTACTTATGGACACCTGCAACTCCAGAGGGGTCACATGCGCTTTGACGACCCATTCAATCTTGTACACTACTTTATTTGAAGAACCGCATACTGTAATCTTTCGGGAAAACCTCGGCATTCCACACAGCACAGAAGATTCTTTTAAGGTAGCATTCTCCCATTGACTTATTGAAATAAATATGGCAGAATAAAAACGTCAAAAAATATGGGTCAGAATGACATTAGCGAACTTGCATTGATAATGATACGAACGTTAAATGTTTCGTATGAAAAAGAGCGTACTGAAGTAAGCATAAAGTGTCAAATTCATACACATTAAAAGTTTATAGGCTGTTTTTCACTTAACAAAACGTAGCGTTCTAAATAATACTTTATGAAAAAGAGTCGCAATTGCTGCACTTTTATGGCGTAATTTTTTTCAGCCGTATGGGTATCCAGTTCTTTAACTCTATATCTATACATTGCCCTTCTGACTGCATAGCGTTGCAGTTGCAGCTCTAAGGGCCATTTTTATAGCGACCAACGTTGGCACTTACAGTGTGCGTAGCCAAGAGGCCAATCGCTAATGCTCACTCATCATCGTCATTTCAATAATAATGAGTATAGTAATAATGAGTGATAGAGAGCGATTACTAGGATACGCTTTTGAGCGTGAGCGAGTTGCATTTTGGCTACGCACGCAGGTCTCAACATGCAACATGCAACATTTAACATTTTGCATTTTTTATATACCTGCCTATAATGTTTAGGATACAAATTACTAACATTTGCATGCCGAATGGCTGAATATTGTAACTTATCCAATACCCGAACATCTTATTTGTACATATTCTTGCAAATAAATTATTTCTTTCTTTCTTTGTGATGCACTCACAACTTATTTTTTTATAATTGTTTTATTTTATATGACTGTTTATTGTAATCGTCGCAAATTTATTTATTTATTTCTTTCTTTCTTTCAACAGGCATGTGTTACATTGCCGATCGGCGAACGAAACGCAACTGACATTATCACAGTAATAAGTAAGGTAGAGTAATTGAGAGAGATAACTACGATACGCGATAATGTGTTTCTGAGCGTGAGCGATTGGTATCTTGGCTACGCACGCATACAGCCGTCAAAAAATAATGTGCAAAGAATATCCCTGGTGGCAAAGTTGGCGCATATTACTACTTTGTTTTTCTTCACCGAATAGCGGCAGATTAATATTAATTGATTTAATATGGCTTACAATAAACCGGACAGGGCGGGACGGGACGATCTATAAGTTTCTATAGAAAACGTCTCGTGACACCCGAGGGCTCCGAGCTATCACGTGATTCTTTCCATAGAAATTGTCAGATCGCCTCGTTCGTCCCGCCGCGTCCCGTCCCGTCCTAGTCTGAGTCATCCTTTATACGTGTTCTTTAAGCTACAAATGCTAGGCAGATCTAAGGTTAGCTAAAGTTGTATATAGTAAGACGAGATAACAGCTAAGGAAGCTACTTATGTTCATTAGGAATGCACGTAGCTACATTATAAGTATACTAAGCTTAGCGCTTGTGGAGACAATCACATCTATAGTTCAGTGTTCTGTCTTAGAATCCTTTGGTTAAAGCTTTCAACTAATGAAGATTATGGATAGCTTATTTTATACTTGTTTGTCGAGAAAGATAACCATTATGATTGTGTATGGACACAAAATGAATAATTTAGAGAGAAACTATATTTCAATCGTTAAAAAACTTTCTCCAGTGACTCATATGTTTTTCAGCTTCCATAATTATTATTTGAGTAAAAAAAAATACGGGCGATAAAGTGTACCACTCAGGCCCCATAACAGGAGCAAATAAATTTAATACAAGCTCTCGCTGGGACAACGTGTCAATTTCTATAGTACGAGATCGTGACTACTTATATAAAATCCTTTACCGCCACTAAAATCTGCATTTTCAAGATGTGAATATAAACCAGCGTAATAACAGAATGCGCAGGTAATCTGAAGTAAACCTAATTAATCACGCCAGCAATAAAGCGTACGCAATTATTCTAAGCGAGCTCGCTAACGTTACTTTTTGATTGAGTGCCGTGAGCTCGAGCTCCAGCTGAGAGTTACTTGTTTATTCTATACTCTGGTAACTAATTTAGAGTAGGTATGCGTCGTAGTCCTGGTTAAGGATCCAATTTAAAACAACTGAGGAGGAATATTACTAAATATAATGTGTATAGAAACTGACAGATCGTCCCGGATCGGATCGGACTAGTGTGAGTCATCTTTTTGGCGTACAGTCACGTAGTATCTGTTGTTACCCCTTAATGTTCTGTATTTTATCTTGTAACTGTATTTCATCTATGTGAGGTGTGCAATAAAGAGTATTTTATTGTATTGTATTGTATTGTATCTTCCCCTATGAAGGTCAACAAAATATCTCACTATTGTATTTGTACAGCCATGAGAGCGTGTAAAGATTATATTTATCTCGTATAACACCTGCCAAACTTCAAGTATATGTACATACACATACAATAACTGGATTATTCCAATAAATAATTATATCTAAGGTGTTTTTAAAACCTCATGACATTGCTTTTTCAGTCTCCTACGAATGTAACTTGAAAAATCGCTAAGAAATGTTGATTTGATTTTTACAGAAATAAATAAACCACACTGACGAAAAAGTAATACCGGTTTCCAAAGTCGACAATAAAGTAGTTTCTTCACACAATGTATCAATTGTCGAGTAGGTACTTTTATTGTTGCCGTCGTAACGTAGTCGCAACAGGCAAAAAGTTGAACCTTTATATATAACATGCTCTGTCTTGTAGGTAATCTGCGTCACTAGCTCATAAATATAGTAGATTACCCAGGCCTGTTAAATAAGAAATGTCTCAGATCTCGTGTAATTGTCGGCCGACGCAAAGCTCAGGTCGACAAACATGTAATCTGAGGTTCTTATTTACTGGCCAAAGTCTGTATTTACACAATTTTTCTGCTCGACGCATTCGGCAAGCGGCGTAGTAGCTTTCGTAAAACTAGCGCCTACCTACGCCAAATCATGGGGCAAAGCGGGTAAAGGATGACTCATACTAGAACGCGACGGGTGATCTGTCAATTTCTATACAAAAAGAATCACGTGACAGCTGGGATCGAATCGGATCGCTAATTTAAGATTTATATCCTTGAAGAGGGTGTGGACGGTCAAACCCCATAGGGTCCCACCCAATACCGAACGGAACAAAATTGAATTAAAGTAAACGTCAGTTTAATAAAAATAGCGACGTCGTATAATACCTAATTGCTGAGTATTCACAGTATTTAAGTTTAGCGATTCGGAGAGCTATATCGGTTACATTGGTTTTGCTGCGGATGGTCTCATATCTGATACGATCTCGCAGAGAGACTTCTAGCATAGCTCTCTCTATTGCCTTTAAGTGCCAGTGGGCGGGGCACATTGCACGTAGAACCGATGGCCGTTGGGGCGGAAAGGTTCTCGAGTGGCGACCGCGTACCGGAAGGCGCAGCGTGGGTAGGCCCCCCACAAGATGGACTGATGACCTGGGTGAAGGTCGCAGGAGTCCCCTGGATGCGGGTGGCGCAGGACCGGTCATTGTGGAAATCTTTGGGGGAGGCCTATGTCCAGCAGTGGATGTCCTTCGGCTGAAATGATGATGATGATGATGATTCACAGTATTTATTATCATAACAGAGCCCACTTAGTTGGCTTAAGCGAATTTGCGTAGGATGGCCTTGGATCGAGTATTTGTCTTAGCACGGTGCCAAACTCTATTTACCACTGAATTAATAGGTATCGATGGATCGGTTTATTCAGAGGTTGTTTTGATAACAAGGCAAAGGAAGCTTAATATATATACACCGTGTTATTTTTGTCAAAAAATAGCCTATGTATTTAACTATCTCCACTTAAAAAATCACGTTAATTCGTCGCTCCGTTTTGGCGTGAAAGACGGACAAACAAACAGACATACACACTCGTCCATTTATAATATTAGTATGGAATTCCGTTAAATTAGACAAGTTGCTTTTTACGTAAATAGGAGCTGCCTGACTTATCGTTTTTTGTCGAATTCCAAAAACATTTTTTTTTAATAAATAAATATAAGGTACCTACTTGGTAAAAGGTACTTTAGAGTTACCCGAAAGTAAGTGTCAAGTATGACAAAGCTGAAACTTTAGACATGACAGCACATGCCAAAACATAGCTTAGTAGCAAATGGTTTACACTGCCAGTGTAAACCATTACACTGGTCCAAGTTAAAAAACTTATTTATTGAATATCCTAGAAACTGATATAGTTAGGACACTAGTTTCTAAGAGGAATTAACTTGAGTTAACCTGAAGAATCTCCCCTTGAAGTTAACGGAAATCAAAAATAACGGGGTATTTTTTTTCTACTCCAGCCCTTCTATCTGTCAATTAGATGACTGAGAGCAATATTAAAAAAGTATACATTATAACGTTGTCTATGGTATTCCATAAGAACACTGCTCCTATGGATTTTCACACAATTATAGTCTGACAACCCAGCGAGCGCAGTAACAGTAGGATAGAGAGCATCATACTGTCTTTTTCTTACGCTAGTATTACCACCCTGAAAAAAGGGATGGATAGGTATAGTTACTCGTATTTTCTCCTACTGTTACTGCGCTCGCTCGCTTGTCAGACTATATAAGCACTGTTGTTTTTTTTTTATTTATATAGTGGGCATCAGCATCTTGCACATCCAGTCACCATTCTAGATTTTGCTTTTTTCGCTATTTTAGCTGTCGTAGAAAAACTAGCGTATGCAACAGCTCATACTTGGTTCTTAAAACTTGAGGGTCTATTATTATCTCACAGTTGCATAAACTACCATTTAAGTACATTCCTATGGTAGATGTTGCTAATTGCTCCCCTAAGCCGCATATTACGAGGGATATGGTGAAGAAATTCGTGGCCAGGGGTACGGGCTGATAACCTTGAGTCGCAGGTTCGAGTCTCGCCCGAGGTCATGAACTTTTCCTTTCTTTCTGAGTAAAAAGGGAAGTTAAATTTAACCAATACCCAGTACGGCTGAAATGATGATGATGATGATGAGTACCCAGTACCCACCTGGTTTAGCCTACGAAAGCTTCAGCAAACGAATTCAGTGAATGGTTAATGATTCGCAAAAATTTCAGCTTGCTAGATTGAACTACAGAACAAAACAACAATTGAACTTTGTAAAAAACTGCTGTTTGTTAATAACCTAAACTGAATCGCGTTAACACGTCATGGTAATACCTCAGTTGTATGGTAGCGACTCAGTTTAAGTCCTTAACTGAATCGCGTTAAGACATCATGGTAAATAAATAAATAAATTAATAATATTATGGGACAATCTTACACAAATCGACCTAGTCCCACGGTTAGCTCAATAAAGCTTGTGTATGGGTACTAAGCGACAAATACTTAAATAAATAAAAAAAACCTGAATTCACAAATATAAACCCTGACCAGGATTTAAACCCGGGACCTCCTTCGTAGGTAGGATCTCTACCGTCTAGGCTAGGAGGCCGTTAAGGCCCCAGCTCTTAAGTAACAGTGATGAGAAAAATGCTGTCAAATTATCGATCCACTCCAGCTACTTATAATTCATTTGTACGTCCTAACTGGTTAATAATAATAAACAAGGCAATCACTCGACGACCACAAACTTTCTCCGCTTCCATTACCAAGATAATAGGTAATTGTATAAATCTTCCGTTTGTTACATAACTTGATTATTTAGGAACTTTTCTTGCCGTTTTCGGTTCAAGTTCGTTTTGGATGTCTCGGTGTTGCCACGAATTTGATAACAGACGACGCAAGTTTTGCTAAAACTTATCGTGAGACGTACTAAGTGATTTACTGTATGATGTAAGGGGAGATGAAAAAGGTCGTGAATTTACAAGTAGCATAAATTAACGAACCCATATTTTCAGCAAAAATATGTTTCTGCTAAACCTGCTAAGAATTTTTCGTCTAATTTTTCCATAAACACTGAAAATCTATTCAATTCTGTTCAAAGTCTCACTTACTCAAAGAATTCAATTTTATGTTTAAGGCCGTCCCCTATGCCAATGACCTCGGCGATTTGAGCTTTCTTCCCCTCCCGCTTACATTCCTCACCGGTTATACAATACGTCAATAAGCAGAAGTTCCCACCTAGGAAGAGCTCCTTGTACTAGGACGCAACCCTATAAACTACTAGTGCCATCTTACACGACTGGCCCCCGTGGCCCGCGCAGGCATCTCGGGCCGTTTTCGGAAAAATGCGTGTAATAGCTTTTTCTCGAAAAGTACAAAACCTAGCCAAAAATCAGTAGACGCGTTTAAAGTTAACATAAATATATACTGCTTGTCTTAGTTTCTTGTACTTACAACGCATAATAAGGGAGTAGATACAGATTTAAGGTAGAAAAAAGGGTTTACGGTTATTTTTTTTCTCTTGATGTATTTTGTTTTTCGACAATTTAGTAGAACCAAATGTAGACCAAATACCTAGCTACATTATATATTTTTTTCAAGCGTTGTGCTTGGAGCTGAACAAAGCCTATTCACTTTAAAACAGTGAAATATCACTGAAACAGCCGGGTAGCCCCTTAAAAGACACCAAAACAAAGTAACAGTAAACTTATGCTATTAGGATACATTGTGTATTAAGGGTGGTAAACAAGACATTACGAACGAGTGTGAATTTAATTTTAGTACGAGTTCCTAATTGTTGCACCGCCCGGGATACATACAATGTTTTTCATCACATTTGCGAGGAAATAAATAAACTTTCTAGGCAGATAAAGAAACAATCATTATTAGCGATAGTGTAGTAGCACAGTCCACTGTACTACGGAGTGAGCGGCGACTACGTGTGGCGAACGCGTGGGGGGCAGGTCCTTCGCGAGCTCCGGGCGGGCGGTAAAGTAGTATGAGAATCCTTTAAGACCATGGGCTTAACACAGTTCATTAAGTCTAAGTATGGTTGCATATAATATCACCATTTACGAGCAGGTGTGATGAAAAATCTCATATGTAAGTACAGCAAACATAAAAAAATCCTTAACTTACCAACCTATGAACTAAAAACGCCCCCCAGATTGCTGCCAATGGCTAGAGTGCCCATTACAAAGAACATTGCCATCGTGAAAAACCAACAACATCGTAAAAGTTATAACAGGAATAAGTCGATGCATATAATCACGGACAGATAACAACGTGTCGGGCACCGGCGACTTAATTAACGTGATATTAATCATGTTAATTAAGTCGCCGGTGGCCGACAATTACATTAAACGGCTCCTAGGTGTGATTCGCCGCCATTGCCGTGTTAAACGATCGGATACCCGTGGTTACACGCCGCCTATCTATTATCACTTAAACCACCTTAGTCACTAGTTGAGAAGGTACTAGTTTTTAATATTATTGCTTCAAATATTACCAAAAAACCAACACCGACGAAGGCCAATCTGAGCACCTTCTTCGGCCTCTTTTTTTTGGTCTTCGTTGGTGTTGGTCTTTTTCTTTAGTATATGATATCTATTTCAATTTATAATTTATATATAGTAGTTACTACTTTAATAACAAATCAACAAATATTACTTAAATAAAATATTTTGATTTGTATCAACAAAAAGTTGCTTCAAATATTGTTTTTTGAACGTTATTGGGACCATTCTCCTGTTTTAGCGACTATGATCTCCGCGGTGAAATATCGCTAATTTAGAATTTAATTATTATGAGTTTTCACAAGTAACTTTTTTGATTGTCGGGGAGAAATCGCATTCTCTCAGTTATCATCTTAACCCTGTGAAAGCGAGTGCTGTAAAGGGCTTGAAACGTAGTCATGGTGTTAATAAACGCGATTAGTCCGTTCTAAAGTGTTTAATTTCAATGAATAACAATCGTGGCAAAATAAAAAACAAAATAACACTTTAAAGTTTGACAGTTCCTTTCTTCTTCTTTTAAATAATGGCGTCCGTCCGCGAGTTGGACAATTTTGCCAATATCAAGTATTATCAAAATATCAGTATTACAAATTGAAAGAGATGTCATATACTACAGAAAAAGTGACCATGGCCCCCGGTGAGCAGGGCTGGGATCGAACCAGCGACCGCCTGGTTTCGCATCCTCGTGCTTAACAATTGTATAAAATAATATTAAATTATATAACTAGAATAGTATATTTCCAATTGGGCGACGTTGTTCGGTAATTGGCCTCGCTATTTGTTTCTAGCTATAAGACGTAACTGATAGTTTAAAATAATGGTTGAACGCGTTTCAGGATCAATTCACCAGTAGCTGCATGCTACTTCGTTAGTTTACTGCACAATTAGCTATCAATATTAAACATTTTACAACGTTTAGCAGACAAAAACCAATTAAATATTCCAGAGACGCCATCACCATCTTGAGTATCAAACGGAACCCAACAGCTTATTTGCTTGGAAGAGTTTTGAATCTACCTATTTAACTGCAGCGTATAACTATTTGCAGAAATCAACGTTAATTCAGTCGCTGATGGCCGACAATTACATTAAACGGCTTCTCGATGTAATTCACCGCTATTGCCGCACGTTAAGCGACCGGATACCCGCGGTTACCCGGTACCTGTCTATTATCACCGTACCGAGTATATCCACAGAGTAAGTAATGGGAGCTACCGTATTGTCGCTCACCAGGCGGCGCCACTCATGCGTGGGTTCTGTGTCACACTAGCAACTTGCTCTTATTACGGTCTCGTGGACCACGAAGTGTCGCACTACAAGTACTTACCTGCGAAAATCTCGAAAGTAGTCGTGCCACGTTTTATATTGGGATCGATATATACTGAGTAAAAATACTCTGTATACATTTTGACTGAGGTCAGCAATTGGACATTCCCTGAAATCCCACATAGGGCTGCATCCAAAGAATATAATAGGTGCTTTAAGAGAAGAACGATGACTACATACAAAAATTAATTCGTAATCACTGCGCAAATTGTTATGATAGGTAGTTAGTATACTGATTCTAAACACCGCAACGCAATAACAGACGCAAAAATAAGTCAATACGCTCCCGACTCCATTATCAAACGTAGATGAAGCGGGCGGGTGTTATTCGGAATTTATTATAGTGTCTCATGATAGTTTAAATTTAAATACGCCTTGCAAAATAAATACCGTTTTTATAATTGCATGTTCTAAGCGATCCTCTCTTAAAATTACCTATAGGATATTGACGTAAATCAATTGAATACCGTCTGCCGACCGAGTATCACAGTAATTGCATTAAACGCTCAATGCGATCATGCTCGTCGCCATCGCGTTATAGGTGACTCACACTAGCACGGAACGGGACGGGGCGGGACGGGAAAATATGTCGATTTCTATAGAAAGCGTCACGTGACATCCGAGGGCTCCGAGCTGTCATGTGATTTTTTCTATAGAAATTGACAGATTTTCCCGTCCCGCCCCGTACTGTGCTAGTGTGAGTCATCCTTTATAGGTGACATTGTTATCGAAACATTGAAAAAAACATTTTCTTTGAGAAATTCAGTGTTGATATCGGCCGCAACGTGCGGGTTGAAAATTGACAGTATATTTACTGATACTAACACTCAATTTTTTCATTCATGTCTCAAAAAAAAACAGAATAACAAACAGCACAATCATGTGTCATGAAATAGTCTAATCTCAGGGTACATAGAAATATAAATTGAAATAGAAAATTATTTATTGTCACATAAATACAAGAATACAAAAATAGAAAGAAAAACGAGCACATATTCTTCTTAAATTTTAAACTCTAAACACAACTATGTGACAAAAGGACCCTACACACTTACATACCTAATAAAGCAACTAAAGTAGCTCATTTAAACTTTCACGATTTTCACACATTATAAATTTACTAAAACGGGGCTTAATCGTGTATAAACTTTGAAAACAAACCTCCGACGTTTCAAGGGCGACATTGCCCCCGTGGTCCCGGAGAAAGACTGGCTGAGGTTGACATCAACATCTTCTAGCTGCGCGGGTTTTACGAACTACCCGCACTTGGTCTTGATTAACAACTTGAACATTTTGCGCACTAGGGATGTGACTCTGTCGACACACTACACTCACGATGTCCGATTTTTGAGCAGGTGATATTCGATTACGCTTACATTTATCAATGACTGGATTCCATGTAGACGAGATTCTAAAACCGTCATCCCGATTGAAATTGGGGTATTTCTTGATTTCAATGGCTTCCCGTACTTTCCTACTATGGAAACGACGATCCGTTGAGGTTTGTTTTCAAAGTTTATACACGATTAAGCCCCGTTTTAGTAAATTTATAACTAAAGTAGCTGCCATACAACTGAGGCCTCACCATGAGATCTTATCGCGATTCAGCTGACGATCTAAACTGAGTCACTTCCATACAACAGTGCCTAAACTGAATCGCGTTAAGACGTCATGGTAAGACCCCTGAGCACAGTTAAGGACCTAAACGTAATCAGCAAAGATCAGCAAGATCATTCCAGTATGCTATTCAAAATGTATCAGTTTTAATTGCTTTGCTATAACCACACATCACTACACATTCATCTCGTACCTAAACACCCTCATAATGTATCATAGTCAGGTTATCGGATCGCCGCGCGTCCGGTCACCAACGCCGGCGTAACGGTAATTATGTCCGGTCGTTGCTTTGTTGACAAATAGGTATGCTTATTAAATTAACAGAATTTAAGTACCTAGCATTAAAATATAACTTCATTAAATTCTGGGCTTCTTTTTAAAGTACCGAAGTAGGTAGAAAAACTAGGAATAAGTAATAGTAGATTATGTTACAAGGAATCAAAATGATATAGGTATTTCCGGTGAGGGCGTACATTGAATTCCGAATGAAGCGATGGATTCTACAATAGAATTCCGAACGTAGTGAGAGATTCTAAAGTAGAATCAATAATTTTGATTCCGTGAGACACATATAGGTACTGCTTTTCGCACCAACTAAGAGGAAATAACCAAAACCAAAAGCATCATACCAACACCACGACGCCACTAGTTGATGCCTAAAAAACGTAAAAATGTGTAGTCCTTGAACAGAAAAGTGCCACTATGATCCCTCCTAGCTTGAACAAAAAAAAAACTATTAAATAAATAAATAATAAATAAATAATAAATATTGTGGGACAATCTTACACAAATCGACCTAGTCCCACGGTAAGCTCAATAAGGCTTGTGTTGTGGGTACTAGGCGACGATATATATAATAGATAGTAACATATGAATACTTAAATATATAGAAAACATCCATAACTCAGGAACAAATATTCGTGATTAACACACAAATAAATGCCCTGACCAGGATTCGAACCCGGGACCTCCTGCTTCGTAGGCAGGGTCACTACCAACTAGGCTAGGAGGCCGTTGAACTATTGAATAGGTGGTGTGAAAATATAATTACCTGAGTCCCGATTAAGTTTCATTTATACTCAAGACTTATACTATTTCGTATTACCCATGATGGCCATGACATGCTAGGGTGTATCTTTATAATATATGATGTTAAAAAGCATTGGTGATTTTTTTTTACGTTTATAACTCGTTTTTCGTAAGAAGTTCTTAACAAATTTTTGATATGATTTTTTTCCTTTGATACGGCAAGCGCAAAATTCGACTTTTTAATTTGTAAATGTCACTTGTGTTTTTTAACGCCATATACGCCCTGGCACGCCCTCTATCAAAAAAAAAAAGTTTACTTCATTAATGAGAATCATAAATTTTCAATAATCGGCAGCGACCCCTTAAACTTGATTTTGTCACTTGTGTTTTTTAACGCCATATACGCCCTGGCACGTCATCTATCGAACAAAAAAATGTTTACTTCATTAATGAGAATCATAAATTTTCAATAATCGGCAGCGACCCCTTAAACTTGATTTAAAAAATCAAAAAAAAAACAGAGGCAGTTTTTTATGTCAATCAACTTTTTTAACTATAAAACTCTCGTAAGAGTCGAACGTATTAAATAATATTTAAAACGCGGTGGTCCCTCCTGATGACGTTCTTCGAAATCGAAACATATCGAGCGAAAATAAATCAACACGTTTTTTTTTAATTTATTTCGCAAAAAAAGTTTTGTTCAATTACACATAATCTAAGATTCGCCAAACATTAAGTTTAACGGCGACTGTTGCACTCACTTTTTGTATTTGTACATACCTACGAGTATTAGTCCTATATTCTTATCTAAATCCACTTATCTAAAACCTACCAAGCTTTTAATGATACTGCAGGTTTGAACTATGTGAGATGGACGATGAATTTACTAATTTGAACACTTCGACACTTATACTTCGATAAAATAAGCAACACCCTGCTATGGCTACTATACGTCCACATTTGCTAGTACCTAAAGTGCCGCAGGTTATCTGGTCGGACCGCCGGCGTCGCGGTAATTGCGTCCAGCGGTTAATGTGATTGTTGCGGTCGCCGGTTAGGGCTGTCCGCGCCGAGGCTGCCACGGGTTGCGTAGACTTTACCTTTAATTCAATTCAATTCAATTCAATTCATTTATTTCGGAAGCAAGTCCATATTTGTTAGTCCAGTAGAAATATAAAATTTTAAATTAAAATGTATTTTATTCTTAGTGCTAGTGTTAGTAAAATAAAAATTAATTAATTAAAATACATTAAATTAAAATTAAAAAGGCTAAGCTTAACTCTTACCCCGGAGAGCAATGCAGGTAATTCCAGTGCTGCTGGATACGTCCTTGGAACCTATCAACAATGGTATTTAGGAAGCTGTTGGTACTAGCCTTGATCCTACGTTCAATGGATGCTACCCTTTTTCGTAGGATGGCTGGAAATCCATCAGTGTCTAATGAATATGTAGAATTTAAAATAAAAAACCGCTATAACTACACTATAAATTGAAAGAGATGTTATATACTACAGAAAAAAGTGACCAAGGCCCCCGGTGAGCAGGGCTGGGATCGAACCAGTGACCTCCTGCTTTCGCGGCAGACTCCCTCCACATCAAAACATTTATTACATTTAATAAATGATTTTATTCGAGATTTACAATTGTACTATACCTACACATTTGTTTCGTACCTAAAGTGCGGCAGGTTATCTGGTCGGACCGCCGGCGTCGCGGTAATTGCGTCCAGCGGTTAATGTGATTGATGCGGTCGCCGGTTAGGGCTGTCCACGCCGAGGCTACCACGGGTTGCGTAGACTTTACTATACTTCTAATGATTACGTAGAATTTAAAATAATAACACTATACCTACATTATAACTAATATTTATCATTATCATTATATCGGGTGCTCAATAAAACAAACATACATGGTAATTATCCCGTTTTAAATATTAGTTATAATGTAAATGACCATGTTAGCTTAAAATCGTACTATACCTACACATTTGTTTCGAATCTAAAGTGTGGCAGGTTACCTGGTCAGAGCGGTGGCGTTGCGGTAATTCTGTTCAAATGTAATTTATTATTATTTATTATTTATTTAAGGAGAACCAACAGCTATAAACTTAACATAGACACAAAAATATACACAGAAAGCCAATTACAGGATCTCACAGGTAACCACAAAATATTCAAAATTAAAATACTAATGCAGAACTTAAACGGCCTCTTAGCCTAGTTGGTAGTGACAAGAGGTCCCGGGTTCGAATCCTGGTCTTATAATAGAAATCACTATATACGTACACACAAGTCTCGTGCCTAAAGTGCCGCCGGTTATCTGGTCGTAACGTTGGCGACGAGGTAATTGCGTCCAGCTGTTAACGTGGTCGTTGCGGTCGCCGGTTAGGGCTGTCCGCGCCGAGGCTACCACGGGTTACATAGACGTTACTATAAAATAGCCTGAAATGATTATGTAACATTTTAAATTAAAATCATACATACTTACACATTTACTTCGTACCTGCCTAAAGTATCGCCGGTTATTCGATCACCGAGTCGCCGCGCAGCAATTGTGTCCAGCGGTTAATTTCATTTAAGGATCATATTCGGATTCGCTTTCGCAAATTTTCGCATGAATATTGCGAATATTTTAATTCATTTATTTCAAACATTTTTGGCAGAAAGTACGATACGTTAGCGATGAAACCTGGCTACGATGTCTAGTTTTGATGTCAAACTAGTAACGTGTTTAGTATAAAAAAATGTCACAAGCAGTCACAACGTACTTGTTGAACGAATGATATCGCCACTAAAAATTTTATTTGTAAAACAAAGTTCTGGTTTTTCGGAAATTAACTCCATAATAAATTTAATTGTTGAGTGAGAATTAATCACTTCACTTCCCAGTTATCTTTCTAACGTGTCAGAGGTTACCTTAGGTCACTAGAAAAGTTTCGTGATGCTCATAATCTATACATGAAACGCACCCTTATTATAGGTTTTTGAAATAGTATTTTATATATTATAAATTGAAAGAGATGTCATATACTAAAGAAAAAGTGACCAAGGTCCCCGGTGAGCAGGGCTGGGTCCCAGCCCTGCTCACCAGGCTGGCAGGCAGGCTGTATTCTTTTTTGCCCCCAATATGTCATTTATAAATAAAAATATCAATTGTACCTTTAAAAACTAAGGCATTTGTGAAGAGCTCTTCACAGTTGTACCAAGAAACACGAATTCCGACATGTGGTACAATATGGGTGGTCGCCGCGTGTCTGGTCGCTAGCACCGGTGTCGCTGGAATTGCGTTCAGTGGTTAATGTTATTCTTGTGGTCACCGGTTAGGGCTGTCCGCGCTGAGAGTCACCTGTGTTAGCTAGGTATTCTTAATTATGCTGAGGAGAGCAAACATAGCGAATAAAGTACGTTGAAGCTTTAGGTTTTGTATTTGGGTATTTTGAACGATAAACCATTTTAGTTTTTACAATTGGAACTGATCATTTAGTAAGAATCTACTGGTCCAAAAAGACACAAACTGAAAAAAAGTATATATTTACATTAAAACAATACATTATTTATTTATTTTTTGATAAAAACGTTTACATGACAATATTACAGTACAACCAATGCGTCAAGTATCTTAAACTAACAAAAATATATAATATATATTTTTGTAAAAGGAGGTTAAAAAATAATATATCAATATTTTTTTTAACAAACATAAGTGATAAACAATTAATATACCAACATAAGCTACACTAGAAACCAGAATGACATTTGATTTTATAATAACGTTGCAGGATGTCACTGTCACTATCGTTCTAATGTTAGAGTCAGAGGTTATCTAGGGCCATACCATGAAGTCTTAACGCGTCAGTTTAAGTTCAGTTTAGGCTCAGTATGGAAGCGAGCTCAGTTTAGGTCTTCGACTGAATCGCGTTAAGATGTCATAGTATGGTATTCTATTCTATTCTATGGCCCCTGGTCGCCGTGTGTCTGGTCGCAAGTGCCAGTGTCGGGATAATTACGTCCAGCGGGTAATTTGATTGTTGCGGTTGACGGTTAGCACTGTCGACGCTGAGGCTGCCACGGGTTAAATGTAATAACGAATAGTACGTAATTACGTTTAAAAGTACAGGTGCATGTGTTCTAGTGTGTAGTGGGTTCTCGTGTGATTGCGAATCCTATCACGGACTATTTTATTTTTTATTAGCTTTTAATTAATTGTGGACTAAGCAGCAATTGTTTAAAGTCGAGTAAATCGAATCAGTCTTCTGAATAGGTAAGCAAGGTACATGAACTAATTAGAAGTGAGTAGTTAGGATTAGGATTCAAAGGTAGTTGCAAAGCGAATAGTAGCCACTGAAAAACACAGTAATGAATTTAATTTTATATTTCATGGCATATTTGTTTCTAATTTGCCCTGAAAAAAATTGTAACATAAATTAATTGCGTAATAAGCAGACACGTCTGCAAAAGAAATTAACAATTTTATAACTGAAAGAAAAATGGAAAAATTCCCCTTGTCGAGCGAGGTTTATTATTAGTAGTTTTCGGATGTCTCGTTAAATAACTAAGAGTAGTTTATGGAACAGTGATATAATAAGGGTCCTTATTATATCGCTGTTTAAATTCAAGGTTCGCCGTTACGAAACGAGAGAGACGAGTTTCTTAATGATAGACCCGAGAATTATAAGATCCGATTACCTATGAGCTGTTGCGTATAGTAGTTGTTCTACGACAGCAAAACTAGCGAAAAAAATAAATCTCGATGCCATACCATCTTCCACTTATAGAAAAAAAAACAGTGTTTATTACATTGTTTGAAAATCCATAAAAGCATCGCTCTCTATGGTATGGTATGGAATACCATAGACAACATTATACTTTTTAATAACGCTGTCAGATATTTAATTTAGAAAAAACAAATTAACTTACGTATGTTTTCATTGTTTCAGACACACGAGCCCTAAAAGATGTGCAGTTACTAGCGCCATCTGCCGTCCGCCTCGGCGACGAGGTCCAGCTCGGCTGCAAGTGGACCCTAGAGGGCAATGAGACTCTGTACAGTGTGAAGTGGTACCGTGGCCGGCAGGAGTTCTTCAGTTACCTGCCGAAGGAGTATCCTTTTACTAGGATATTCCCGCAGCCAGGAATAGATGTTGATGTGAGTAATTAATGCTAAATCTCAGAAAAATAACGTAAACTTTTAGAACTCGTTTTCACAGGGTTAAGTTTATGACTGAGTTGAAGTTGTGTGTGAGTTAGGGTCATGGTGTTAACAAATGCGATAAATCCGTTCTAAAGTGTTTAATTTCAATTATTTTTTAAATTTAGGAGACAAAAGAAAGGGTAGTGAGTTCGATAGTTGTCATAATTTTGGTAATGCGGAAAAAATTGGGACAATTATTCAATATTTGCATAAAAAGCATCTCCCAAAAGCGCAAAGGAATATGGTAGAAAAAAATGGCGCCAGGTGTGTTCTCGGGAGCTCAGTTGGCGAAGCGATAGGCTTGTATTACAGAGTCGCGGGTTCAAGTCTCGTCCTAGGTATTTACATTTAAAACATTATCATAATAAATATTTATTGGAAATATAAAATCGAAAAGACTCGCGCTTATTATTAAAATCAATTTTAATTCATTCAAATGTAAAATGAAAAAGTAAAAACTAAATGTAAATATAAATAAATAAATTTAAATGTAAATAAATAAATAAATGATCTAAATGTAAAATCGAAAAGACTCGCGTATTATTAAAATCATTTTTAATTTATTCAAAAACCGGAAGAAGAAATTAAAAACATTCTCAGTAACACAATTGAAGGAATTCAACTCGGAAAATTCCGTATAATGTAATCCTGAACAAGTTTAAAGCGATGTGAACTAGAAAACTTGGATTCATTAATAACTAGTGAAGTGGACGGTCAGCGGGATGCTTCGGCTCGATTATTCATAGTTTCTCGGTTGAATGGGCGGGGTTTTTTTATTACATTTATGGATTGAAAGTGCAGTTCGAACAAGTATTAGACAGACTTTTTCTCGTTGCGAAGACGACAATAAATCTTATGAAGACAGACTGATCTGCTCGACGGTGACCATGCGAACATCTCCCCTGGTGCTTGACTCCCGATAAAAGATAGATCCATATGAATGCTTACATACATAGATAACATCCATAACTCATACTATAGTTAATATTTAACACATAAATGTACCTACATGCAGTTTTCAACCTAATCTGCCCCCTTACCATGACCTCTTAACGCGATTCAGTTTAGGACCTACTCGTAAACTGAGTCGCTGCCATACAACTTGGTCCTTATTCCTTACCATGACGTCTTAACGCGATTCAGTTTAGGACCAAAGTGAGTCGCTGCCATACTGAGCACAGTTAAAAACCTAAACTGAATCGCGTTAAGACGTCATGGTAAATGCCCTATCGTTTTCTGCAACTCGCTCAATAAACTCTATGCAAAATGTATTCAGCTAACAAGATTTGGAACCTTATTTTAGTTTATTCGATACATTTGCTTGGTGACGCGTGTATTTTGTTTTGTTAAGGCGACACTATTTCTTGAACAGTGCACACGTCGTTCATGCTTGAGCAAACGTTCACTGAATGTGCTCGGTACAGAAAAATGTTACGGGAATATATAAAATGGCGTTATTGTAAATATTTAACCAAGTTATTTGGCTAAATATAGGTAATATAAACCATCAATTAAGGCCTCCTAGCCTAGTCGGTAGTGACCCTGCCTACGACGCAGGAGGTCAGGCGGGTTCGAATTCTGGTCAGGGCATATATTTGTGTGTATACCACGAATATTTGTTCTTGAGTTATGGATGTTTTCTATGTCTAGTACCCACAACACAAGCCTTATTGAGGTTACCGTGGGCCTAGGTCGATTTGAGTAGGTAAGATTGTCCAAGAATATTAAAAAAATTGTTTGTAATTATCTTATAGCTTAAACTAGGTACCCGTCAACTCACAAGCCAGCTTTCGCATAGCATGGCTTTTAAAATTGTTTTACAGTAGGTTACGTACCTACCGAGGCCTGGAAAATAAGAAATGGTTCAGGTCGTGTGTAATTTTAAGTCAAAGCGAAGCTAAGGTCGGCAATCATGTGGTCTGATGCTTTTTTATTTACTGGCCGTCTGTACACTATTTTTCTGCTCGACGCAGTTGGCAAGCGGTGAATCTGTTTACCATAGCGGCCTGCAAATTGGCTGCTTGCCGGCCGAAGGGCAGAAAAATATATTTTAAAGGAGTGTACACGTTTATATTGGGTCAGTAATGTGTGACACCTCTAGAGTTGCAGGCGTCTATATTAAGGCTTCCCATCAGGCGAGATGAATGACTGTTTACCACCGATATGGTATTTAAAAAAAGTCCCCAGCTGCAGTAGGTCCTTATTGTAGAAATTCGTCTGAGTACCGAAATACTATCGCTTCGTAAAATCGTGAATGAAGACATTGTAAGATAAACCTAGTTATCAAGACAAAAGCCTTGAAGTTATTTCCACGGCCGGTAATACCTCTAAAGAAAACGAAATATCTTGCCTTGTTAAGATCTACGCCTATGAGAACAAAGGTAAACTAAAAACGTTTGCTTTAATAATTAACGAATTTCATGTTGAGTACTATGCTTTAATAGTACCTACATTGTATACAGTCTAAGGGTGATAAACAAGAAATTTCTATGTATAGCCAATGAAATCCTCTCCACCAGATACGACCTGGAGCGTGGATCACATCCCCTGACTCTAAGCCAGCGACTAAGTTCCTTCATCAATCTCTAGCTTCAATTCCCCAGGGTCCCGCAGTCCCCACTGCAATCGGCACAAAATCATAAGTTGGTTTTAGTGGGCTTTAGCAGAGCAAGGATTTGCAACTCGGTTCCACCAGTTAAGATGAGCTTCGAATCGCGGAATTGGCAGCCATTGTAATTCTGTAGCAACTCATGATACTGGTACAGGGCACTATACAGGGTGCCCGCGCGGTAAGGCAAATATTTTAACCATACAGTCCTGAGGCTAAAAGAACCAAAAATATGATATGAACTTTGGTCAGCAATTTTTTTTTGGTATTTCGAACGAACTTCATAAAAATATTCGTATTGGTAAAACTACAGGAACAATTTTACGGATATTTTTTTTTGTTTACAGAGGCTAAGTAAACAATGATGTATTTGTCAATTTGATGTCTGTCAAGACTAAGACTAAGACAACAGAGTAACAAAATCGTTTTCAAAAATGCATTTATCACTGAGTTATAGTCCAAAACGGTTTAAAAAAAATTACGTTATATCAAACTAGACGGGATCCAAAAAATGTCATTCTACATTTAAGTCTTCAAAGGTGATCTGGGGCCTCACATGACGTCATAATGCGATTCAGTTGACGACCTAAACTGAGTCGCTTCCATACAACTGAGCCTAAACTTAACCTAAACTGAATCGCGTTAAAACGTCATGATAAGGCCCCAGCGTGCGTAGCCAAGATGCCAATCGCTCACGCTTAATAACGTATCGCAGCTACCTCTCTCTATCACTCTTCCTTATTAGTGTGACAGTGACAGTTGCGTTTCGTTAGCGACTGAGCGTGAGCAATTGGCATCTTGGCTAGGCACCCTGGAATGTTAAAATCTTTCCCTTTCTTCGCGAGCATCCTGTATTAAGCGTGTTTGTTTGCAGACCTAAGCGTAAGGCTACGGTCTAATAATTATGTAATTAAATTCTTTTTCCTTTCACTTAAGAATATTCGAATATTTTTTACGAGGAATTTTAGGATCTGTTCAAACATTTGACTTGTTTCT
The DNA here is from genome assembly GCA_949128165.1 of Lathronympha strigana. Lineage (NCBI taxonomy): Eukaryota > Metazoa > Arthropoda > Insecta > Lepidoptera > Tortricidae > Lathronympha > Lathronympha strigana. The sequence continues at coordinate 2,257,768 of OX421907.1, read as the reverse complement.
TTCAAAGGCGGACTAAATTTAGAGCTAAATTATAAGCACGTGTACCTTTGAAGGGAGGTAAGGATGATAAGGTTTCGATGAATACTTGTGTTCGGGACCGAACACGTGTAAAACAAAGAATGATGTACGTCTGTGTGATGTATACCTAGATATTTTCCTTATCGATAACAGGACTGTCGATGTTTTTATTTTGTCAAACACTTAGACGTCAACGTTCCTGCTAGGAAAATATCTAGGTATATGATGTGTCTAACACATTGTGTCAATTAGAAAGCGTCACGTGCGTGACTTCCAAACTATCAAACTTGTATAACTTTTCCACGACGCTTGTACAGTCAGCCACACAGCTAACAATACACCCAAAGTGCTAAAAATATGTATACGGGACTTAATTGTCTGAGCATTAAGGTCGTGTATACATATTTTTGGCACTTTGGGTGTATTGTTAGCTGTGTGGCTGTACACAAGCGTGCGGTCTAGCTGATGGTTAGTAGTCACTGCCTATGGCAAGTTGAACTTTTAAGTAGGTATACTAGAATTTATTTTAAAGGATACATTTTACACACCCCCGCGGCCAACACTATGAATATAATAAATATATAATATATATTGAATATAATCATGGTTTATAGTAAATGTTTTAATTCATGGTTTTAAGTAGTTACACTACTATATGTAAATTATAAATTGAAAGAGATGTCAAATACTACAGAAAAAGTGGTGAATATGATAATTACATGTTTTGATTGAAAAAAGTTGGCTTTATTCTTGACAATCGCGCTCGAAGGGTCCCGGTCCATTATCTATAAAAATCGTTTTTTTGTATGGGTTATAAATCTTTGTTTTTTTAGTTCATATATTACTAAATATTTTGTGAACATTTCAAGCGTCTATCCGTTGCCATTTGACAACATCGAGAGAAAGCCAGCAAAAAAAAGTTGAGCTCCCTTGAATATTTTTATGATTTACTGTTTTTTAGTATTTGTTGCAACAATACATCGTCTGAAAATTTCAACTGTCGGACGAACAGACAGACAGACAGACAGACAGACGGACAACGTCTAGTAATAAGGTCCCGTTTTACCCTTTGGACGCGGAACCCTAAAATTCCTACAGAGTTCAAACAAATAAAATATTTTTGACTCTAAAAAAGCAACCAGGCGTATAACTCACGAGATTTTCTACAAAACATAATTTTCAAATCACGCTAATCAAAATTAAATCAGGAAACAAAAATAAAATCCACCCAATTCATGACGAACCCATTTGACGCAAATAAAAATAACCCCAAGGACTATTTGGAAAATTATTCCTTCATGAATACTTTAATGACACGGCGAACAAAATGCGAGTTCGGAATAACGAAGCATTTTCTTATGATAAAGTTGTGATTCGCACGTACGTTGGAATAATGCGGTGAAAAATAATCAGCTCATAAAAGATTATGGGATATTTTGGCGCCAGTACTGAGCTGCGCGAAGTTAGGGTAGAGTTTATTAAGATACTGGCAGGTAATTTGGAAATACGAAAAAAGTTTTTTCTACTCCAGCACTTCTATCTGTCAATTAGATGACTGACAGCGATATTTAAAAAGTATTCATTATAACGTTGTCTATGGTATTCCATAAGAACACTGCTCCTATGGATTTTCATACAATATATTAGCACTGTTGTTGTTTTTTTTTAATTTCTATAGTGGGCACAACATATTCCCTATTCTGCCAAGTTTCTATATTTTGATTTTTACGCTATTTTAGCTGTCGTAGAAAAACTAGGGTATGCAACAGCTCATAATTGGTTCTTAAAACTCTCGGGTCTATTATTACAAAACTCGGCTTCGCCTCGTTTTGTAACGGCGACCCTCAAGTTATAAGAACCCTTATTATATCACTGTTGCATAAACTACTATTGAAAAAAGAAAAATGCGCGATCATGCAATTATGACACAGACACGAGACAAGTGACAATCAAGTTCTCTTGGAATGTAGACTGTCATATCGTCGTAAGTTCTTAATTTGAAATGAATTTGGTTGTCACTTAGGATGTTTTAGAATCAATACTGTAAATTCATGCATTTAAGGATTAACGGTAGTTTGGGAAGCAATCGTGAGACATACGACCTCCTAGCCTAGTTGGTAGTGACCCTGCCTACGAAGCAGGAGGTCCCGGGTTCGAATCCTGGTCAGGGCATTTATTTGTGTGTTTATCACGAATATTTGTTCCTGAGTTATGGATGTTTTCTATGTATTTAAGTATTTATATGTATATATCTATTATATATATCGTCGTCTAGTACCCACAGCACAAGCCTTATTGAGCTTACCGTGGGACTAGGTCGATTTGTGTAAAATTGTCCCACAAATATTTATTTATTATTTATTTATTTATTTATACGAGTATTAACAAGGTAGTCGGCGACATTTCGAGCTATTTATGACTTTAGTGACGTGAGTGACCCGATATGAGTATTTTAATACGGCAGTCGGCGCTTGATAAAATTTGTTCAAATCTCGTGCCTTGAGACCCTTGTAAAGCTCAAGATTCTAGTTTTCTAAATCTTTTGCTTGCTCAGGTTTCATATTATAAGCACGAGCGTGAAACAACATCTTTACCCCCTTATATAATAAATAACTAATATTGTTCGTATCTGTGTTAATAACGGCTCAAGATTACTCTACAGTGCGAATAAATGCAATTTTTTCAAACAAGTGCAACTATAATAAAATTACGGACATGTTTTGGATATCCTATGATGCCACCCAAAGCGCTCTCAATGAGAAAATCGTTTCAGTGTTATCCGTAATTTTATTATGATATTAAATGTATCACGATAGTTCAAATACGGTGAATAGATACATGCAGTGCAGTGTGATCAAGCGTGGGCGCGAAATACGATATTATGATACTGTGAACACAATCGTATCACATATATCGTTATGAGTGAATACGGACAGCTTTGATACCTGATATGCAGCGATCAGATTCAAATAGTTCCGGAGAAAATTTCACACACTGCGCTGTGATACAACACATTTAAATTGGTTTATTATCAGAAAAAGTTTAATAATAGTATTTTATACAATCGTGATATAATGAAGAGTTTTTCAGTCGAGTACCGTGTTTAGGCCACGAAGCTTGCTGAGTGGCCTAAGTAAGGTACGAGATTGAAAAACTTAATTATATTACGATTGTATACAATACTTTTTCTACGAGTCATCATCATCATCATCTATGGAGGAACAATTTCATCATTCAATTTCATTGACTTAACAAGGATGTAACACAAAAAGATGGCCGGCAGGCCGGCGCGGTCGGCGCAGGCGTGAGGCGCGCGCTCGGCAAAGTCTCAGGCGTCATCGTAATAAGTATAAAATTTGTATGAAGTTCTATTATAGTTGCCTACAGCGTATCGAAATGAAATATTATAGTTGAGTTGGACTGTCTAATATCGAAAAGTATGAGCTTATAGTTTTGTCTATGTACTCGTAATTGGCAGATTAAAGTCGGCGAGTAGAAAAAGATAATTTATCTTTTGAGACTATGCGTTGGTGGCAGCGGTATGACGTGACACTTTCAATCCGAAGGTCTCGGGTTCAAATCCTGTCGGCTCATACCAATGAGTTTTTAGGAACTTATGTACGAAAATAACATTTGATATTTAACAATCGCATGCATGTACCAATCGCATGTCGGTGAAAGAAAACATCAATTCGTATGCATAATTATTCTTTATTACTTTTTATTATACTCAACCGGTTTTCATCTTCATTTCGTTGTATCTAGGTAAAACACAAGTAAATAGCTTTATTCACAGGAATAAGATTATACAAAACAATAAAATAACTCTTTATTGCACACCTTACAAAACATTACAGAAAAAAGAATATATACGGTCTTATCGCTAACAAGCGATCTCTTCCAGACAACCTTAGGGTAGCGGAGCAAATAAAACAGGAAATAAAGAAACAGTAGGAGGTGCAGAAACGAAAAGAACTAAAGCAAAAAACTCATACACAATTATTTATTTATTTATTTTTATTTGAAAGCAAAAACGTCTTTTCTTTTTTTTATAAGAGGCGAGATTAATTTATTCAATTAATAAGAAAATTCGACGCGCCTGTGGCATCCTTGATTATTTTTCATGCTTCGTCTGAAGGGATTCATTCTCGTGATCTTTTAAGTTAATATTCTGTAGGGTAATTTCCTGGCCAAGAGCGAGCGACGGAATGTTGCGCGTGAGTTAGACTACCTGTCTTTCTCTAACGCTATTATTAAGTCTACCGCATAAGAGGCCAGAGTGGTCTAATTGTTATCATACAGACGTCTAGGTTTCAATATTGATAACAACTACATTATACATGAAACCTAAACATATTTTCTTCAAACTGGTAACAGTTAAAACATGATTTTTAACAAAAGCCTAAATACTAAGATTTTTCAAATATAGATCCTTTTTTACATGTTTTTGGTCACAACGACGTAATCCTTGAAATTATAAACATAATTCATAGTAAAATAGCTGAGTGATATCTAGTTGTCAAATCTATTTAAAGCTTTTATGTACAAAAATTGTAGTTTAATTGTAATTATCACTAATTATCTGCCTACCTTTGCCTTCATCCGGATCAGATCGGACTGGTGTGAGTCATCCTTTATACGAAATGGTAGCTCTTTAGAACATCGAATCTAAATTGTGATGTAATAATTTAAATTGTAAATAGAGTTAATAATTTTCTTAACTGAAGTTTTGACATCTGTCATTTAAAAATGTACATAAAGCAGGGTTGTCACCAACACCAAACCGATTAATTTAATCTATTTTTTGTTTTCACTTAAATTTGATTGAAAATGAATAAAATAATACTGCCATTTTAAGAAAAATCACAGAAAAGTTCCACCCTGTATAAATAAGCAAACCCGTTATACCCAGCTGGCTACCGCATAATAGCTTAATTCGGCGTTTGCAAACGTTTTTCCATTAAATCTATCGTATTGCAAATAACAGCCGTTACGGCCCAAATCTAATAAACACACAATAACGCTGAGCGCCAATGAAGGTGTTTCACAGATCACTTGCTGATAGATGAGGCGTGTAAAACTCATTGACGGACCATAACACAACTTATTTAAAAACAATGTAATAAATGTTTTGATTTTTGATCACACTACTATAAATTAAAATTGAATGAGAACAAGGCCCCCGGTGAGCAGGGCTGGAATCGAACCAGCGAGCTCCTGATTTTGCCGCAGAGGCCCTAACCACTGGGTTACCCGAGTGGGTTACGGCAACCACTGCAGCCAGAGTTCGAAGTTTGACTTTATGCAATCCTTTCTTATTTTAAACGTATTTTAAGGTGTAGTATATGGCTCAGACTGTAGTATATGGCATCTCTTTCAATTTATAATTATTCAGAAAACTTAACATCTAGATGACGTATGCATAGGAACAAATACGTACCATCTCACATTTTTGGTGAAAACGCAGGCTAAGTCTGAGCATCTATGAGAATTGAGGGGCCTCGAGAAATAAGCGAGGATGCGTAGCAAGCGTAGTGTTAAGAACCATTAGAAACAATGAGGTTTACCATGAGATTATTTTCCGCTAGGGGCGCTAGTGGAACGATCACTTTGACATTTCTCTCATACTGACACAGGACCCACGCATGAGTGGCGCCGCCTGGTGAGCGACAATACGGTAGCTCCCATTGCGTTGAGATGATAACTTGCAACTGTAGTGATTCTGAAACACACCCTTCACTTACGCATGTCACATCTCTGTTTGAAACATGACCGAAGTGGGAACATGTAAAACATTTATGGTTTTATATAGGGAGAAGTATTTAGAATAACATAGATTAGAGACTAGATGGACCATGTAAGCCTGTAAGGTCCGTCAAAACTAATTGGCGGCTTCGTGCAGAGTGGTTTTCATTTAGAATCACTTGTAAGACAATTTATGTAGGAACTATTTTTATGTAGACGGTTTTATATTCAACTGTAATTTATTAGACTGCAACTTACATCTTCCTTCGCCTGCACACATCCACGAAGAAATTCAAAGACTAAGCCTCCAACCCGTTGTGGGTTAGCATGGGGACTATAGCTCAAACCCTCGCGCACTTTAGAGGAGGCCTGTGCCCAGCAGTGGGATGTATATAGGCTGGATTTTTATTATTATAAACCTCATTGGACTAATTGAAATGTACCATATTAGGTAAAACTTCAAGGGTTTCTTTGTAAAGAGTTCTGCTATAATCTTTAGGTGCCATCATTAAGCCAGTTTATGGTATCAAATTATTTAAGAGTACATCATTACACTTTCAAAATGTTCATATCGTTATGGCTCTTAAAAGTTTCAATTGACTAAACAACAGAACACTACAATTAAAACATCATTTAAACTCTAAATATAGAAAAAAAAGAATGAGACTAAGTAGGTAGTGTTTACGTGATATTTTCGCGGTAAAGAGTCTACATTTGGTAAAATGAGTCTAAAAGAGGTAATCTACGCGTTACGGTAATCGTTTCAATCGTATTGGCATCGATTCTGGGGCGACCGTTGTTATATTGGATTCTCAAATAGGTTTGGGGTGTAGGATAGAGATATTCTATCCAAATTCGGCTTCAAATTACCTACAATGTCTATAGTTAGTCGCTTATTTCTAGAAAAGGTTCTGGAATTTGATATTTTTTTTTAACATTTGCTCGTATATTTTTTAAAAATTAATTATCATTTTAAACCTTTGACTTAGTGAAAGAAATGGACACACAAATATGAACAAAAACGTCAGAATGACATAAGCGAACAATTTTCCATTGATGATGATAAGAACGATAAATGTTTCGTTCGAAAAAGAGCTTACTGACGTAGGCATTAAGTGTCAAAATCATACACAGAACTACCAACACTGTTAAAGCTTTATGGGCTGTTGGCAGTTAACAAAACGTCACGCTGCAGGACTTTTACATATAGTCTTGTTTGGAAGTGCTGCAACTGCCGCACTTTTATGGTGTAATTATTTTTGGCTATTATTATTATTACAAAATATAATATATATTATATAAAAGTGCTGCAGTTATTATTATAACAGGTCATCGTAGACTATGTACGCCTGTAACTCCGGGGGGGTCACTTGCGCGTTGCCGATCCATTTAAATCTTGTGTATAAGTGGCAATACAACGTGGCAATGTGGCCAGCCTTCTGGGTTCGCTACTTCTGCAGGGCTCGCTTTTGCTGGGTTCAGCAGGGATCTAGAGGGCGCTTTTTATTACACCTATAGGTGTATCGGGATCTTTTATTCCTATTTATGTGTGTTTATTAATATAATTGTTGTGAATATACCATCAGTGTAATAATAAATTAAATTCATGGACAATCTTACTCAAACCAAGCTCCAAGCTGCGCAAAGATTGTACTAACTACCTACGTTCACGATACAACACACAAATGTCTGATAGTTCAACTCCATTTCAAACATTTCGCCGGAATTTAATTTCAAACAAGCTTCATTTTTCTAAAGAATTCCCTACTGTTTCACCATATACCTACATTCTTGGCAGCATTAGTATTCTTACGTTGGCTCCCAATACCACAGATTAACGTGAAATTATATATTTTCATTCCGTAGTACAATCAGCGACAGGAATAGCGGGTGGGGTATTCAAAAGTTCACGCACTTATTCTCACAATAATATGGTCGTACGAAGATTCTGATCTCCTTACTCGCTCCAATTCTGTTGCAGACTATACGTGAATGTAGATTCGCTTCGAATGAGCCATGCTGAGGTCCGTTGCGTGCCAAATCACCCAGTTGTAGCAGTCTCAAACAGTTTATTTAGTTTGTCGGAATAAAAATAGTTTGAGTATGAATCGGGACTGTAAAATAGTTGTGAGGATTTTAAAAAGAAAACTCTTGAGTATCAGGCATACTAAAATAGTTTATGCGACAGTGATATAATAAAGAGACCCTTATTATATCACTGTCGCATAGGGCTCGCGTCTAGTATTACAAACAGCGACCCTCAAGTTTTAAGAACCAATTATGAACTGTTGCATACGCTAGTTTTTCTACGACGGTTAAAAAAAGCAAAATCTAGAAAGGTGGCAGAATGTGGACGATGTCGTATGCCCACTCAATAAATTAAAAAAACAACAACAGTGCTCTTTTATTGTATGAAAATCCATAGAAGCATTATTAAATTGCAACGGTTAACACACGTATTTAAAAAAAATACGTGATAAAAATACGTGAGTGTTAACCGTTACAATTTAATATCAGTATGTCTCACGAAAGTTTAAATTATATCATAGAAGCATTGTTCTTATGGAATACCATAGACAAAGTTATAATGTATTCTTTTTAATATCGCTATCAGTTATCTAATTGACAGATAGAAGTGATGGAGTAGAAAAAATACTTATATCGTCACTCACGTCAATAAAGTCGAAAGTAGCTCGAAATGTTCCAGAACAGTCCGTGTCATATTCATATGTCATGAACGCGTGTGCGCAGATCAGCCGTCGTGGCCGGACGCATAACTCATAAGAGACACGGACTGTTACGACAGAGGGTCACAACCAACTAGGCTATAGGGAGGCTGTTTTTTTAGAAATCGCCCGAATCATTGCTGAATTCATAAGTTTTTCCCAAAAGTTTTTGGGATATTTAACATAAAAGTGGGTACAAAAGGCAGATTCGTCTACGACAAAATCATATGTTTCCTGGGACCAATTTCACCACGTCGTCAGGTGTGACAATCGTTAGCATCCTACTGGTCTTACAGACGTCTATGGGCTACGGATGCCGCTTACTATTGTGCGGGCTGTATGCTTGTTTGCCGCCAACATGTCATTTATTAATAAAAATATCCCGATCCCAGCCCTGCTCACCGGGGACCTTGGTCACTTTTTCTTTAGTATATGACATCTCTTTCAATTTATAATTTATAAATAGTAGTGTGACTACTTAAAAAACACAAAAACATGAATCAAAACATTTATTACATTTAATAAATGATTTAATTCGTGCTTTAAAAATTGTAATAAAAATATCATTATTACCATTCAAAACGAATACTTTTATGAAGAACTAGAAACAACTCACTAGAACACTGTCACGAAATTCCGACACAGGATCATTCTCATGTCAAAAACTTATTCGTGACAACTGTCGAAAGGTCTTCACCAAGTAATTATCTATTTATTATATTATGAGAAAAAAATAGAAATATATGAAACAAGTAAAAAACTAACTACTTAGTTGAGGTCACCGAGATCCTATGATTGAGATGAGAGGTTCCTATGATGCTGACTTCTATTTATTGACGATACATTACGAGTCGGATCTCCACACTGGGTATGTCCACCAGACATCCACCTGACATCCGCCAGACAAATTTCTTACTCCGGCGGATATGCTCGAACGTATTATGACCGGCATATATTAATATTTTGAAAAAGTTTTATACTAAGATTCATCGAAATCTGATATGAAATTCTCTTTCCGGAAATTATTTGTAAGCATTCAATAACCGTTTGATTTTATAATTTTCAAACAGTAACAAACTTGGCTTCTTAGTGATTTATTGTAACAAATATAAGCTTTCAGCAATATCGAACAGAAAATTACATTTTTTAACGACAAAGGACGTAATCGGCTTTACTACAGAAAAAAGAGTTAAGGCATTTTTTGAAACAGAACACAAATCGCTTCTATTATATTAACTGAATGAACCGAAGACTTTCAATATTGGAAACCGAAGCTTAAAATATACCGTTTTAAATTTAACTTTTATAGGCAAAATAATACTTTCAAAATATACGGTAAGAGTAACTTACTAGCTAACTACCTCTAACTAACGAAACGTCTGGTTGATGTAACTGGTGACCGAAGAGCTGGTGGTTTCCTCGCACAACATATCAGCATTGCGATACAACGAGGAAATGCCACCAGCATCCCAGGTACAATGCCTCAAGGACCTATTTTAGATTTAAGGTAGGTTGAGGTAGATAGACGAAATTAACATGTATGTACGGGTACCTTTGAATAATATATCGCTGGAAATTGTATGGCAAATTTCCATTTTCCATACATCAGTTCCTATATTTTTACTTGGTCGAGTCATGGCAGACAATGTCTCATATTTTTGGACTTGCGGTTCAAAAGTGTTCGGAAGTGGGAAGAAACATTTTTTTTTAACTTCTGGAACGATTATTTCGGAAAATATTTCCATCAAAAAATGTTTTTAGCAAACCCAAATACCTATCCAACGATGTCTCACACTTTAGGATTGAAAAGAAAAAAAAATGTGAGCGTTTTGGTTCATAATATAAGTGTGCTTACCATGAGTTCTAGGTAACTGTACTCGATAGTGACAGCACGATTCGATAGTGTTTGCGTCTTGCTCGTTCTTAGTTGGCGGGAGCGAGATGCAAATATTATCGAATAAGGAGTATGGTTACCCTAAACTCATGATAAGCACAAAGTATGTTTTATCCCCCTTGTAGCGCTGAGAGCGCAAAAAGCATGTTATACAGGGTGTAATCGTTAAATGAAGCCAGTCGATTATTCCGTAAATATAACAGATATTAAAAAACTAAAATTGATGTCGAAAGTGAATTACCCAATGAGTAAAATTATATTTTTAACTTTTTTATTAAAAGTTTAAAAAATCCATACATTAACTTCAAAACCTCCCATACTTTTAGTAAGACGACTTACAGACTCAAAGAACGTCGTAAAAGATAAAACTGCTTGAAATTCATTATTTGCACCACTATACTGTAATAAAATAATAAAACTATTGAAATTAAACACTTTAGAACGGATTAGTCACGTTTATTAACGGTTTTGATGACTCATCATCTTAATCCTTAAATCAATGAATAACCTATTTTTTTTTTTACTTGTGTAAATAATTAATTGAAATGTGACGATGTACAAATAATACAAATAAATGATCTATCTATCTAACAATCGCGGTAACAGAAGACAATATTAATAAAACTATCTTTTGTGACGTAATAAATCTATTATTTATTTTTAAGGAAGTACATTTTTTGGTTAGGTATAGCAATTGTTCAAAGTGACCCCTACTTGTGCGATACATTGACGGGCACTCGTAAATGTTTCTAAATTACCTTTTCTTAAAATTTGCTGTGCAATTAACTATACTAGTAATAGCGCGACGTATGTGATTTTTTAGCTGTTCTTGGCTATGCATTCGTAATATACGAATATACGAATTGAACGTGATCGAGTTTCAAGTGGGAAAGCGGACGGTAGTAGTGCCAGTGACAACACACAAAATAAGCGAACCCGTGAGAGGGTAGATGGCTATGGCGTGTGGGTAGATCACAACTAAAAACTCGCAGCTCATCAGTTTACTCTGTGAACATGACACTTGCAACAGTGTCAATAAAACAAACATACATGGTAATTATCCCGTTTTAAATATTTGTTATAATGTGCATTCGTAAATTCATAATTTGATAATAGTGAAATGACTAGACCGTAAACTAGTCATTCAACGAACTGCGTACTAAATGTATGGGCGTGTTTGAAGTTAATATTTGGGATATTTCTGTTTTTCTTAACAAAAAGTTTTAAGATATTTTAGTTCTCTCAGACAAAAAGTATGTAATGTTACATTACTTTTTTACTCATTGTATAACGCACTTTTCATATCAGTTTTGAAAGTGATATCTGTTATATTTACGGAATAATCGCCGGGCTACACTTAACGATTACACCCTGTATACTGGAAAGAGCCAAGTCATGACGATTATTTGATACAATAACGAAAACTTATTCATCCCCCTTATAAAAATCAGCTTCATATAAATGGGAGTAATAACCCTTTATTACTTCTCCTTTTTGTCGCAAAATAACAGTATCTTCTCCAACATCCTAACAGCCATAGCCGCTTTCTTCAAATTTCAACTTTAAGTGGACGGCTTAAGATATAGTTTTGAATGGATTAGTCAGGCGAGATACGATATGGTGATAGTTAATGGTGCAGAAATTAAAATGAGGCGACGGTCAGAGTAAACAAGGGACGATGGCAGCGTTATTTTCCAATGTTAGATCAATACGGCGAAATGGGACACAGGATATTGCTAGACGCTTCTGTGAGATTTTTAAATAAAGTCACCTTATTAAATTGCAACTGTTAACACTCACGTATTTTTATCACAATAGGCGTGACATGTTTCGACTGCATCGGGCAGTCATGGTCGTGATGAAATACGTGAGTGTTAACCGTTGCAATTTAATATCAGTAAGACTCACGAAAGTTTAAATTATATAAGTCATCTTGTTTTAACATGGAACGTTGAGTTTCCTATAGTAGATGAAATAAGGGTAAGTAGTTTGAGATTTTCATGTGTGTATCTGTGTTAATGACGCGATTTGAGTGAGTTTTATAAATTAGCATGTTTTTTATAACTCACTAAGACGACGGTATTAAATATTTAGGAAAAAAGAGATGATAATCTTTTGATAAATTGCTATATTTTTTTGTCAAAAATATAATTTTTGTTACAAGATTTTATTGCTGACCGGACTTTCCTTTCCACAGCCAACTTATACTCATTGAGACTATTGTAAGAAACCCAAACCCATTGGGGTTTGATTGTTTCATCACAGAGCTCCTATGGTCACATGTGGTCTCCATCATCCGATCAGCTCGATAGTACCATAACATTATAATGTCATTATATTGTGAAGTTTCAGCTATTCGAATAACAGGAAGGTAGCCAAATTCAGTTTGTAAGATTTGACCTCAGAAAACACACTTTACTTTGCAAGTTAAATAAAAGCTTGTCAAATAAATGAATTAGAATGGCAGATGAGCGTTTTTATTTCAATATATTTCCCCAACTTATTATTTATTTGGAAAATGGAAAATAATAATCATAATGGCATTTATGACCTTCATCATATCAGCAATAGGCCTCTACTTTGGACCTCCATATGTACCGGAGCGACCTGCATCCAGCGTCTCCCGGCGACCTTCATAAGGTCATATGTCCATCTTGTGGGTGGACGTCCTACGCTGCGTTTACCAAGCCGTGGTCTCCACCCGAGCACTTTTCGACCCCATCGACCTTCGGGCTCTTTCTGACCTTAGGTACTTAAAAACTCTCAGTGTACGACAATGAAATAGTTTTCGGATTTTGTTCTGCACACAAGCTATTGCTTTTTGCCAAATTTCGTGATTCTAGGTCAACGGAAAGTACCCTATGTACCCTATACATTTTGATTCGCATTGCAAATGTATGGGAAATGTGACATAAACGATGTATGGGCTGCTAGTGCCACATTCACCAATTATATATTATATAATGTTGATTGCTGAATTAATGATAACTCAAAATACTGCCAAAAGTAACCACTTTATTGACTCTAAAATACTATAACTATAAAATGCGTGATATAATGAATGATAGTGCTAATGAGGACACATGAGCTGCGAGCTCGCTATGAATGTGTACTGACTCGTGTTTTATTGCTTTACGCAATTGTGAGTTATTACGCTGAGATGGCAATGTACCTACATGTACCTACATGTAGTACAAAAGGTATCTTTTGATTGCGTTGACGTATGGTTTTGATTGCGTTGACGTATGGTTTTGATTGCGTTGACGTATGGTTTTTTCACAGCTTCAAGGGACTGCAGACTTGTGTATGTGGTATTCATTTTAACTTGTTACCTCTACGTGTTCTCGAGATTAAGGGTTTGACAGACGGTTGGACGGACGGACGGATGAAAAGGGTAATGGAATGGGATAAAAAATTCCTACTAAGATCGAAAAAACTTGCGATTCTGGGTAGAAAATTAAATAATCCAATTTAAAACAAAGTTCGGAAAACAACTAATTAAAACGCCAATGCGACCAAAAACTCACGTTATCTTTCCATACATTTATTTTGTACTGGCGATAAATGATTGTCACTCGGTGAAGCTCCATGTTCTCAGGATAAGAATTCTAACGCAGCACGTCACTTGGGTGAACTAGACAGCCTTATTCACACATAACGCTGTCCCTCTCAAACACTGAAGCAGCTAAATGCTCGCTAGCTTTAACCAACTGCAAGACGGGTGAATCCAAGAACTCATCAAAGGACCATTCAATTAGTACGAGCTTAAGCATTCATGACGTTTAGCTGCAGGGGGAGTTACTTCGTGCAAAGATCGTTTTTATTTTGACAGTATAAAGACAATTCACGCTAGACCTGGTAAGCGTAGGAGAGCACGGGGCGTCGGTCGGTCTAGCTCAAGTCATTCTTAAATATAATATGAAGTCTTTTTAATGTTGTCCGACCATCTAGTTTGGATTCCTCTCGTTCTGGCTTCCAAGTTAGGGTCTTCAGAACAATACTCGCTGCCCTGCCCAGAGGTCTGTAGAATGTTACGGATATTGCCAAGAGTTACGCAAGTAAAGTGGAAATGGGCAGGGCAACGAGTATTGCTCTGAAGACCCCAACTTGGAAGTAGGAACGAGGGAAGCCAAGCTAGATGGTCGGACGACATTAAAAAGGCGGCAGGGCAACCTGGCACAGAATCGCCGCATCATGATCAACATGGAAATCCATGAAAGGGGCATATTATGTCCAGCTTCTTCTTCAAGTGCCCTGCCCAAGCAAGGCGTCAGCGGTCAACATGGCATTCAATCTTCCTCTGATTTTTCGCCGCTCGTATAAGGGTGGCTGCGAATTAAACCTCTGTCCATTGCTTTACGTTGTCCATCCATTTAGAGTATCTTGACGCTTTCTATAGAAATTGACGGCTTTTCCCATCCCGCCCCGTCCCGTCCCGTCCCGTTCTAGTGTGAGTCATCCTTTATGCTGGAAGTTTTATGTGCGCTTATGTCTTAGGTACTCGAGAAAAAGACCATTCCAACCCATTTACCCCAAAGAACTTACAAAAAATACGTCCGTAATAATATAAATAAAAGATTACGGTCTTGAGACATAAAAATAAACTTTATTATTGGATAAGTAGACAGACTTAGGTACCAAGTGTAATAAATTGAGAGCTGCTTTTATTAGTCGGACCCTAAATGGGCCTTGATAAATATTGAGTGCCTCAGATACGACTTTGGTCTCAGGAATAGTACATTCCTGCAGAGGCCGTGAATTAAGGGATTCCTGGACGAGCTCGGGGTAGACAACGGGATAAAGCAAGTCCTGCAATCCATTTTTCGGCCGAGGATTTTAATATTAAAAATAAAATAACTGCTAGGTAAATAATAGTTTATATGAAAAATATAGCTTAATTTGCGGCACCTGACAGTAGATCATCGATGGAAGTCAGAGTGACAAATCTTTTTACTTTGGAAAACAGAATGCTCAAGTACGGAAATTATTTTATCATTAAAATGTGGCGATCTACTGCGAAAACAAAAATTATCACAACTCCTGCAATGAACAGTTGCCAGGTACATGAACCTAATAATAACGATACCAAACTATACAGAAAAAAAAGTAAAAAATAGTCTAATTTGAGACAACTATAACAAGTCGAAATCTTTTGTTTGACAACAAATACCATTATATTACGGTGGAAACGAGAAACGTTCTTATGTTCATAGATTAAGAAATTAACTGTAACTGTAAAACTATCTGTTTATAGGACACTCTAATAGGAATCAACGATTTTTTCTTGACATTTACGAGTATGACATTTCAAAGCGAAGCGAAGTTGAAATGTCCACAAAGTACTTGGCCTTACAGTTTCTGTCGTTCCAGGTGTCAAAGTCGACTTCGCAGCAAGTGGCGCTGCGTGAGGCCACGCGTGCGTTAGCCGGCCGGTTCCGCTGCGAGGTTTCGGCGGACGCGCCTTCCTTCCACACGCAAGTGCGATCCGCGTTCATCCACGTCGTAGGTGAGTACTGTTACATACAATATCATATATTATAAAATTAAACTTGCGTTTTGTATACATTATTATAAACAGAACGGGTCTGTCAAAATCCCCGGGTTCCACCCCCTCAGGTTGCCTTCGCGATTTTTATAGAGGTGATCATCCTCGCAGCTACCACGCCGGCACCGGCCAGCAGTGGCAACCCCCGGCTCGTCATCATAGGCCCTCTGCCTAGACAGGGTACGGGAACGCAGTTTTATACAGGACAGCCCTAATATTAGTAGCCTCACAGTTTAGCACTAGACCATCTCAACTTCTACACTGCATCGTACCTGGCTCAATGGCTGCATTTATTATAATTAAACTCTTGATATTTCGGTGACGTTGCAACCGCTTTGTTGACGAGAAAACTGGAGTCTGCAGGTAGGTTAATAATTAAAGATAGTCATAACCGGTCTACCATCTTTATTGTTCGTTTATGCTCACCACTATTGCGCCTAAAAAGCTTGGGGCTTTCAGCCAAAGCACATAAAGCCTGTAACTCTCATAAAGATTACCAAACCAGTAATTAAAGTAGAAACTTAAAATGATTCCTCTAAATTTATTATCATTAGGTTACGTAGACGGAATAAATTTTAGTACAATCTTTCCCGTTCAAAACGTAATATAAAATTTTAGAGTGCCTTGGCTTTTAATGACTTTTGGTTGTAGAATTTACGGCATACCTTTTATTTAAGGCAATAAAGCGCGCATAAATTTCTAAATGAAAAATTCCATTCCAAATTTCGCGGCTTACGTCGTGGGTTATTAATTATCGTGGTTACTTTTCAGTTGTTACAGCAATACTGCATCAGTCAAGATTAACACATTAATATCAGGTTTTTTACGAACTGTAAAAGCGGGCAGAGCGTCTGGATGCGCCGAAATTTTAAAACGTAATAAATATAAGAGCCTGGGCAGAAAGTACCATTTTGTACCATTCGGGATCGAAATATTTGGTGAATGGGGTCCCAGCGCACCCAAGTTTTTTCGTAGAAATCGCGAAACGTCTGGTTGACGTTACTGCGACGCTAAACACTTACAATCAGGCGACACGTCTACTCGTTTGCGATACGAGCTTACCATGAGTCGTTCGTAACCGTTAGCGACTTCGCGTTTATAAAGTATATCCGTCTCGCTCCTGCCAGAGTAGTGGTATGAATGAGACGGACATACTTCAGAAACGTGTAGTCGCAAAAAAGCAAAAACAAATTACGTGCAGCTCGCAATTACAGCCAGTCGACGTCCTTATCCGAATGATCCCTTAACGCAAATTCCCCTAATTCAACCAAACTTCGAAAACTTGCGAAAGTGTACAAATCATCGGCTTCTGAAAAAACTCGCGACCACTAAACTAGGTATATTCAATGAAACGGGATGTTTCAATTCGCCCGGAATAACTTTTCCCATGAAAAATTCCGCGTAAAAAAGGCTGACCGAAAAATTGAGCTTCTGGCGGATAAAATAAATTTGCTCATTACACGGGCTGATCTAAAGCGTAACGCGGAGTTCGGACTTTTATTCCACGCATATATTTCAGAGCTATGGACATATTTGGTTATATTAGTCGGTGGAATAGTGACTTTTCTGGCTGATTTTCGTGCGGACTAGATGCTATCAGTACTAATTACATTGCTTTAAGACGCCTTTGATAATACCTTCAAATAAAATTATGGAGAACAATCAGAAAGGATAATATTATACCTATTATACAATTACACCATAAGAACAATTAAAAAATATATTTGTGTGAATTCTAAATACTTACGTCTAAATAGTAAGCAAAGAACTGCACATTGCATGATTAAGAAGAAAAAATCTTATTCTTATTTTACCACACACACAAGTCTGCGGTCACTTTAAACTGTAAAAAACCAAACCTCTACGTCAATGCAATCCAAAGTAATGGCCATTTATGTCGCATTGCTAATACATTTGCAATGGGAATCAAAATAGGGTAGGTACTGCCCGTTCACCTAGAATCACAAAATAGCAAGAGTTTGTGGCACAAAAACGGGAAAAATCCGAAAACGGCATAATTGCCGCAGACTGAGAGTTCCATGTCACCAGTATTTTCAAATACAATCTCAATTAAATAATTACAATATAAAGCTGTCCCCACCCACAGAACAAACACGGTACGGTTAAAAGGTTACATTCCCTTTCCCAATCACTTTATTTTGTGCAACCCCACACATTTACATAGCGCTTGCATCAAATTACCCCACATTCGACGTTATAGGCGGATATGAACTCGGTGATGAGCCAGCGAATCCGGGATCGATGGACGGACATGTAGATTGCTTACTATGTCGAATCAGGGATTATGTGGACGGGAATTACTTTTGCTTGTTTGGTAGTCAGATAATAAATGGAAGCGTCCAGCTGTACCTATAAATACTTTGATGTGCTGTATTTTGTAAGCTTAACATCAACACATTAATAGACTGACAACATTTGACTTATTTAGACCAAAGATACTAAAAACAATTTTTTTTATCAAAATCGAACTACTCAGTAAAAAGTTATGGGTGGTCATACATAAAAAAACAAAAAATATACGCGTCGACTTGAGAACCTTCTCCGTTTTGTTTGTCGGTTGAAAATATATACGGCATTTGAGCGAGAAGATTACATTTTATTACGTAGGTGAGTTTAATGGTGTTTCCTACTCAAATAACGAGTTCTTTCAATCTAGGAGAAATAAACTACGAGAAATAAAGGGCTGAAAAGTTTTACGTACTCTCCATTTAGTTACCGCTGTACAAAGTGTTTGAAACATGGTAACGGAATGGAATAAAAATTAGCCCTCTTTTTTTTCCTAGTAGGATCGAAAGAGCTCGTGATTCTGAAAGACTTTTAGAAAACATTTTTTTGAATGAATTAATAAACGAAAAGCATTTATTTGTGACATCACAGGAAACTAGCAACATAACAAACAAAAGCAAAAGACAAAGTCAAACAAGGATTACAATATGTGTGCATCACAAAATGGACCCAACTCAGCATATTGCCAGCCAATCAAAATTTTAAGACATACATACTTCCACTGCAAGACCCCAAAATTATTACACTCTGCATACCTTCCAAAGCAATCATGTGAAACCATTTCTATATCTTGTAAGAACGCACATAATAGTCAACCTACATACGAAGTTTATATTTATGGAAACCGAGCCTTTTATGTCGATTACCTTAGTAAAACATGATGAATCTCCTCATATCATGAGTATATTCGTTCAACTCTTTGAACTATGTTCATAAAATTTGCATTCGTATAGTTTCATGTTCATGAGGGTGAATCTGAAATGAATATAAGATAGTTTTGTACCGGAAAAGACTCATTGAAATCTGCATTTCGATGAGGTCGAGGTTGTTGGCTGGGATTCGAACTAGAATGTAACATGGATTTTCAAGGAGAATACTGCTTTTGGCGAAGTTAGTGGTGGTAAAGTGCAAGTAATGAGGACGCATGGAGTGGGAAAAAGGACAACTTTTAGGAGACAATGTTTCTTAACCGAGCAAGCGCAGAGCACGAGCAAAGCGTATCTTAATCGTCACTCAAATCAGCATTTCGATCAGGCCGAGGTTCTTGGCTGGGGCTCGGTGCAAAATGTAACATGTTTTTTAAGGGAAATTTTATATATAACGCTAATACTGAAATGTAACTGACGATGACGCACAACGCACGTAGTAGAAATAATGAGAGCTGTTAGAAGATAGATAAATAAGGTTTCTCATCTGAGTTCCTTTTCAAGTTGGACTAAAATGTTGCGGCATTCATTTGGTGACAGCATTACCTATACTTCTCCAGAAATAGATGCATGGAGGAGACATGGCCAGCCCAGTCTTAAGCCTGGCAGTATTCTCACTTAATAGAAGTGTATAAAGGATTTATCGGCAAATTTAATTGGAATTACATTCCAAACTAATAAACGATCACAATACGGAAAAGATAATCGTTTAAATTTTCGCGTTTTATACACATTATTATAAACATACAATGTGTCCCTCGCGAATTTAGTTAATTTACCTAAATGTACCGAAATATCTTATTATTTATTTATTATGATTGGCATATTATATTCATCCCTGAGAAGTTTATGCTGAGAGATTTTGCTATCTTTCTTTAATAACATTTTGGTTAGGTTTGACTTTTATTTTAATAAGTATTAACGACAAAAAACTAAACTAAAGTTACAATAAAATAAACTAATACTAAAATTTAATATATACAGTAAAAATAAAAATAAAATCCTAAAACTATCTATAAATAAAAAATGCCCTCCAGATCGCTGCCAATGGGTAGCGTGCCCAAAAGGCTGGCCGCATTGCCACGTTGTATGACTAGATTTGGTTTGACTATATTTCATTCACAATCAATATTCCAAACTAAGTAACGGACACAGTCAAAGCGTTGTAAGGAATGTAACTACAGAATGATGCATCACTTTGCTGACCATCATGATGGTCAACAAAGTGATGCTATAAATATATTTTTTAGTTACTGTATCCTAGAAAGCTCACACTTATTTTCTTTATTTCCTTCCGCGTTACTTTCATGCTTACCAGGAAGGCTAAATCAATTTTTGTTCCAAACTAAATAATGATAATGCGTGGCATTACACACGTATAGTTGTAAAACTAGCAGGTAACTATCTTGGCGTATTACTAATCTCTGGTATAAGCTAGTTTCTTTGCGCGCCGGACTTCAGAATAAAGTTAGCGGTCGCCCCGCGGGGGTAAATAGTTTTGATTAGCTTGCTAGCGGTATGTTGGGGCTGTATTAAAAATTATTGTCCCTGAAGACCACGTTAGAAGTTAATATTTAGTTATTTAGGTTACATTTTACAGTTGGCGCATACTTTCTAATATTACAACACTAGATTACGATTACTTTCAATTCCTGAAAATCTCTAGCCTGCCTATGAAGCTGGAGGTCCCGGGATCAAATATTTTGTTCCTGAGTTATGGACGTTTGATATGTATCGCCTAGTACCCGTAGTACAAGTTTAGTTTGGGACTAGGTTGATCTGTGTGCAATTTTCCCTAAATATAAATAGAAAAAAAATCACGTTTTAGTAATGAGAACTAATATATATATATATATTATGGGACAATCTTACATAAATCGACCTAGTCCCGTGGTAAACTCAATAAGGCTTGTGTTGTTGGTACTAGGTGGTTAGTACTGTATATAATATACAGATACATATAAACACTTAAATACATAGAAAACATCCATAACTCAGGAAAAATATTCGTGATAAACACACAAATAAATGCCCTGACCAGGATTCGAACCCGGGACCTCCTGCTTTGTAGGCAGGGTCACTACCAACTAGGCTAGGAGGCCGTTGAAAGATTTATCAATAGTTATCCCATTTATAAACATTTCAGCCGTGGTTTTTTTTTTTTCACATTAAGTTTACACTTGTTTGAACATAAACTAGGTTACTTATGTTTAATGTACACATGTAGGTACATTAAACATAACATAACATAACATTTCGTAAGTACATATCTACACACTTCAAAGCAATATTATAATTATATTTCAGTAAAATTACATTTCTCTCTGTATTTAAATACTTGATTTCCTTCATGAAACACGTGTAATTACCAGCCGAGAAATGTAATAAATACAGACATCAAACGCCTTTTTTACACAAATAAGTGTCCCGAGTTCCTCTTCAAGAGAAGGTCAATAGCAATTTATTATTTTTCCGCGCGGTGCCGAAATAAAGCATAAACGCGGAGCCGAAAACATAATATTTTACTAGATCGTTCGCCCGGTAGTGTTGTAAAAAATTTAACGAATTCACTTTATGCGAAAACGAGTCAGGTTTTACTACAGTATGAGAAGAGTCGGGTGGTATAGTACTATAAGTATAATATAAACTATGATTAAAGCGTTATTTTAAAGGATGTCTAATGGTTATAGTGAAATCTCCTTAAGTCTGAGGAGAGCTTTGCCTCCTTATGTGTCTTCTATCGCTTATACAATTGGTTGTGTTCTGTAGACTTGTTTGACATGATGCCAACATGCACTCTTCATCATCGCACCGCTCGCCATCGACAGGGCGCTCATCCACACACCTTGCATCCAAAATGGTCGCGCCCTGTGCAGTTTCAGAGGAATTTCCTCCCGCGGACGCTCCGGCTGTGGAAAGAGCTCCCTGCCGAGGTTTTCCCGAAAGATTACAGTATGGGGTTCTTCAATAAAGAATTGTACAAGATTTTAATGGACCGGCAACGCGCATGTGACCCCCCTGGAGTTGCAAGCGTCCATAGTCTACAGTGACGGCTTTCCATTAGGCGGGCTGTATGCTTGTTTACCATCATCGTGGTATTAAAAAAAGAAATGATTTCGCACTAACGCTTAAAGAGTAAAGATTTGAGCAAAAGAGAAGCCATCTTTATAGGTATGAATAATTTAAGGCGATAAGCGGATTGGTAAATAATAATCTTCGCACATAAGTTCTGAAAAACTCATCGGTACGGTATTTGAACCTGAGATCTTCGGATTAAAAGTCTTACGTCATACCTCTGGGACAACAACGCTTCTGATTCCGATTTAAATAATCGTGCTTTCATGAGTCGGAATTCTAATGATCGGAGTTTTGATAGGTCGGGATTATCAAACATCGGGGTTATTAAATTCTTGATTTAATGAATGCGCATATAGTTTTCAAAATTATGTACTAAGTGTTTCGTGTACCCCTCGTTTTACTAGTATATGACAAAAGACAATCGGTAATCGCTGTCAATGGAAATTTCTAATAATGTAAACAATTCGCCATATTTATTGTAATTAAATTAAAGTTTATTTATTTATTTTAATCTTTATTGCACAAAAGGAAATACAAACGTACAACAGGCGGACTTAATGCTATAAGGCATTCTCTACCAGTCAACCTTTGGACAAAACAGATCATTTGTTGGTTGGTTTGTTGGGTAAGTTATTGAAATCTCCAAGATTAACATTTATCCTATGTTTTGTATGTTACGATAATACGACCGTTTTAGTAGTGAATGGTTTCAGTAGTGTTCGATGAGGTAGTATGAAAATACAGGGAGAAACAGTGACAAAACATGTGACGCCTTTTGTTTACATTGTTACTAAGTTCCTTGGCGATCTTAGGGTCAAACCACGTAATCTCCAATCAAATGAACTGTCAAAGTTTAAAGTTTTATTTTAAACTTTAAAGTTCTACCAAATTGTGAAGTCAACATAGACACAGTAGGTACTGTAAATTGCAAGTAAAAGTGTATTTTTATATGAACTGATGAAGTGTTGTAAATAGTTTTATAGTGCCATTTGTCTGCAAGTTGGCGTTACGATAAAAGTTTTATTGTGTAGTTACTACCAATGCTTATTTGAGATATATCTTTAAAGTGTTCTTGTAAAGTTGCAATAAAAAAAATTAGATCGTAAACCACTAGAAAGTGTAGAAATGTTTCAAGATATTTGCCTAAAATGCTTTGATAAAAATATTAAGAGGTAGTATTTACTACCTCTTGATATTAAGCCATTTGGCTTTAAAGAAAACTGGGGCCTTGCCATCTTGACGCCATTCAGTTGACGACCTAAGCTGAGTTGCTTCCATACAACTGAGCCTAAACTAAATCGCGTTAAGACGTCATGGTTGAAGAAATCACGGGCCTTACCATGACGTCTTAACGCGGTTCAGTTGACGACCTAAACTGAGTCGCTTCCATACAACTGAGTCTAAACTGAACGTAAACTGAATCGCGTTAAGACCTCATGGCAAGGCCTCTGATTTCTTCGACGCAAGAATTTATCGGTTTAAGTTGATTTCAGAGTTATTATTACTTAAAACGTGTAATTTTCATTAAAATGATAAATGTGCCGCCGTAAAATGTGGTGTTTGCGCGAGATTGTAAATTGGAGGCTGTAATTTATAGATGAAACGTAAGAAGGATTGATTAGAGTTGAGATTTTGGATATTTTAATGCTAACAAGCTTAAAACATTATTGTAGTATAAATATAGTATAATTATTTTTTATTCAACAGCGTCACCCGGAAATCCTGTCAGCGTTTTTCACTCTTTTAGTGGTTTTTTTAATTCACTTCGGTGGAAAACAAGCATACGGCCCGTCTGAGGGAAAGCGATCGCCATAACCTATGGATACCTGCAACTCCAGTGGTGTCATATGCGCGTTGCCTCCATTAAAATCCTGTACACTCCATTTTTGAAGAACTTGAACTGTACTTCTTCGGGTAAACCTGGATGGGAGGTTATTCCACAGCCGGAGCGTCTGCGGGAGGAAATTCCTCTAAAACCGCAGTGCGCCGACGGGATTATATAAGATATTATTGCAGGTGATTGTACCTTATAAATAGAAGATTCTTTTCATTTTCCCCTTTTTACAATAGCTAATAAACATTTTACGAAGAATCCCGGCGTAAAGTCGGATCCTCATTGCTATTCTATCAGCTGAAAACAAAAATGGCGTCGCATCAACACGTTTATTATGAACCTTTATGAGTCTGAGAACCCCATTCGCCACAGACATGTTAGTAGACGACGCAAACGTACTTTATAAATCACTTTTTTTTAAATTAATGCTGTTTAACTTAATGTTGTCGTAGCACATTGCACGTAGAACCGACGGCCGTTGGGGCGGAAACGTTCTCGAGTGGCGACCGCGTACCGGAAGGCGCAGCGTGGGTAGGCCCCCCGTAAGGTGGGCTGATGACCTGGTGAAGGTCGCAGGAGTCCGCTGGATGCGAGTGGCGCAGGACCGGTTATTGTGGAAATCTTTGGGGGAGGCCTATGTCCAGCAGTGGACGTCTTTCGGCTGAAATGATGATGATGATGAACTTAATGTTCTCCTTGGCCTAATTGATGACCCCAAACTCAAATACCGATATAATTATGTTACATGCGGTTTATGTCGCATTTCGCATACATTTGCAATGAGAATCAAAATGTATAGGGTACTTCCTGTTGACCTAGAATCACGAAATTTGGCAAAAAGCAAGAGCTTGTAGCACAAGTACAGGAGAAGATCCGCAAACCGTATATTTAAAAAAAAATAAAAAAAAAATAAAAATAAAAAGCATTTATTTCAAGCTTCAAGGCTCATAGATAAAATCATACAATTCATATTAAAATAAATTAAAATATTAAAATTAAAATAGTTGCATCAAAAATAAAAACAAACCACATTAATAAAATCATCTAAAAAGAAAACAATAAAAATCACAAATAATTAATCAAAAATATAAAAATGTCAATACTACCTAACTTAAAAAACTAACCTATTCCCGTTTTAACATGCCTGTCGCAGCAGTGCATGATATAGGGACAGTCGAGTCTGTCTGCGATCATCGCCAAAACGGTGTTAGAGCTAGCTCGCACCCGCTGCACTAAGGACGCAGCGCGCAGTCGCATGGTGGTGTGAAAACATGCCGTGCGCGCCGCCGCGAACATGCCCGAAGCGCTGCAGTAGCGAGGCAGCCCCATCACCGCCCTAAACGCGTTGTTGTACTGGACGCGGAGTGCATTGTACGCCTTTTGCGTGTAGTTCGCCCACAAGCTGCACGTGTACAGCGAAGTGCAGTACGCTTTAAAAAGCGTTAACTTCACCTCGCTAGAACACCGCGCAAACCTACGAGCCAACATGTTCGCCCTCACGCACAACGCCCTCCGCTCCCGCTCGATGTCAACATTATCTTTCAGGTCGGCAGTAACGACATGCCCTAAGTATTTAAAACTCTTCACTCTTTCAAGTGGTTCACCATACAGAGTTACGGGCGGTACAACTAATGGTCGGTTACTGCCAGCCCCAAATACCATGTATTGGCTCTTTGACACATTGTATTTTAACCCGTGACTCGTGGCGTACTCCTCACAAATGCCAAGTAGCCGTCTGAGACCGCACACCGACGCGCTCAGCAGCACCATGTCGTCCGCGTAGCTGAGGTTGTTGACACAGACCCCATCCACATGACAGCCGACATGGCGACCGCTGAGCTCGCGGATGAGCTCATCCATATACAAGTTGAAGAGTGCGGGAGACGTCAACCCCCCCTTCCTCACTCCGCACTCCAACCCATATGCCTCAGACATGGCTCCCGCCCACCTGACCCTATTGACCTGGTGTCCATACCAATACTTCAAGATGTTAATTAATTCGCTAGGCGTGTTTATTTTCTCCATCTTGGCCTAGAGTACTTCATAAGACACCAGGTCAAAGGCCTTGGAAAGGTCAAGGAAGCAAGCGTAAACCGGAGTCTGACGGTCATTGTAGTATCTGACTGTATGCTTAAGACACAGTATTGCACTATCTGTGGACAGATGAGGCCTAAACCCAAACTGATTGTCGTGCAGATTCAAATATTTGTCTAACTGTGTATTAAGCAACCAGTCAAACACCTTCGCAATTATTGTTGCCAAAGAAATGGGCCTATAGTTACTTTTATCCGTCAGGTTCCCAGTTTTGTTTTTAACGATAGGCACTACCATCGTTTCTAACATATCACTAGGCATATACGAGTGACTCATACAGAGACTATAAAACATAGCAAGAACTCTTGCACAGTGCGGACCGGCATGCTGGAGATGCTCGATGCTCAGACCGTCATGGCCCGGGGATTTACCTCTTGAAATAGACTTTATTGCCTGTGTGACAGCCTTAGCTGTAAATTTTATCCCCACTGCCATGCCGGTCAAAGTAACGGGCACCGTCCTGCGCGGACCTAAGGGGGACTGCACACGAAACTGATCCTTAAAGGTGTCGGCTATGCTTTTCGGGTCACTCACCCCATCGACGCTCATCGGTAGACCTGGTCGCACTGTCATCTTTTTTGTATCACGCCAAAAGGCCCGGAAATTGCCTTTAGAGTGTTTTTCTGCGAGTGTATTCATTTTTAATTGCTCCTCGTGATTTTGACACCACTTTAACCGAGATTTAAACACTTTTCGACTACTGCACATCTCCTCAAACATTATACCGGACCTAGGCTTTCCGCATGACACCCAATCGAAAAACTTTGCCCTAGCCACCCGATGAGCGCCGACAACGTGTTGATTCCATCCCAAAATCCGCTTGCCTTTTGACCCCTTGGATTTGCAACTCCTGCCACACATCGCTGCCTCACATAATGCATTTACAATGTCCTTATACAAGCAATCCAGAATACGCATATGAGCCACGTTATCACAATAAACATCTGCGCACTTTGTGAAATTTTTATCAAAATCAATGCACCTCAGTCTCGAATGAGCCTCTCTCCTATAAATGTCGATTTGCTGATCTGTTCTCTCCCCCCACACTACTTTTTTATGATAACTAGTTTTATTTAGTAGTTTAGGTGACAATAAATCTAAATCGCATTCAATGATAAGGGGGAAGTGATCAGACCAGAATGAATCATATTTGACACGAACATTACGTACTGAAAGCACGGCCGCCTGGGTAAGAATAGCATGATCGAGCCAACTCGGGGTTACATGTACTTCGCTAATAAATGTATAAGTGAGGGAAGATAGACCTAATTTCTCTGTATCAATACATGACCAATTCTGTTCCCTACAAAACCCTATTAGCTCCTTAAAAAACAGCTCCCCCGGGTTAGCATTAAAATCTCCTAAAATATAAACTGATTCTATGCCGTATTCATCTATAATTGCACTTACCGATTATTTGATGCACACTGAGAGCTCCGTGCCGACAGTACTTTTAAATACCTAAGGTCATAAATGGGGGAGGAGGGGATCATCCTATGTGCGGAATCCTCGGTGGGCGAGTCCGACTCGCACTTGACCGGTTTTTTTTTACTTTATTTTCTACTTTGCTTCTTTTGTACTTAATGACCAAAGGGAATGGAAATGAATTAAAACGCCGGAAAAGAATTTGACTACGATCACAAAAATCATGCTAATACCTATGTACTGATTGATGTTTGGCTCTATCTATCGAAATTATTCGAAATATAAATATGTAACTTACCTACGAATTGTTAATATGACTAACTGCATATGATTTTAGATCAATTAAAGCATTAAAGCATTAAATAAAGCATTTGAATTTGAATTTGAATTAATACTAATGATAAACTTCACAGCGGTTGTATGTATGTATGTAAACACTTTATTGTTCACAAGCAGATTAAAGATTACAGTTAACAAAATAGTAGATGTACAAAGGCGAACTTATTCCTGTAAGGGATTTCTTCCAGTGAGACTTTGAGCGATTATTTGAAAACATGATCAAGTTAGACAAATGAGCATCATATACAGAAAAAGCTGTATTCAGCTCTAATCAGGCTATTAAGTACTTAATGAAAAACTATAATAATTATTAGGTTGTTCATTAATATTATGTCAAATCTTCCAAAAGCTTACTTAGTCCCACAGTAAGATTATGAAGGCTTTATTTTTCACAGTAGGTATATGTCTGTGCCACGCGCGCTATCTACGTCACAAAACCTCGTGAAAGTTAAAAAGACTCATGAATTAAATATGTCACGTCACGGTTACTGACCACAGCGCGTCCGACCATCTTTCCATTCTTGCTTTATTTTATTTAGCATTCTGTTTGTTCGAATTTGCAATCCGATTTGTGTCAAGATTTTGAGTATACTACAAACACCGAAAACAGGCATTGACGGGAAAACCTCTTTGTCACTCGAATATGCAAGGGTGACAGAGATGGAGAAACAAATCCGCCTTCGTTCGATTTTCGTGGTATTGGGCCCCGGTCCGTTTGAACCGAGATGCAAGTCGGGATAACGGGATACTAACCGTCTACTAGGCGTTTTAGTATTGGAGACGCGGGTGTTGTAAGTAAGCAAATTCCTTGACACTTGTCTTTGTTATTTAAGTTTGTCGAAATTGTGGATTACGCTCCATTAAGGATGACTCACACTAGCACGGGACGTGACGGGACGGGACGGAAAAATCTGTAAACTATAGAAAGAATCACGTGATAGCTCGGAGCCCTCGGATGTCACGTAACGCTTTCTATAGAAATTTACAGATTTTCCCGTCCCGCCCCGTCCCGTCCTGTGGTGACATCTGGGCTGCGTATGTATGAGCCCAGCTACCAGCTTGATGTATAAGGGTGAAAAAATGAGAAAATGCTTAATATTAATTTATTTGAGTCGGGGTTGATTAGGGTGTATACAGGAAAAGTCGCACGGCGATTTATAGAATTTGATTTATTATCGCAATAAGAGGCCTACCTACGAGTTCACGATTCCGTCTAAAGGTAGCTTTAGGATCTAGGACAAACCTCAAAACCTAGATCGAACCAGGCCTAGCTTGAATCTCTTGAACTAAGCTAGCTTCTAAGATATGATAACCATTATTAGTCAATACAACTTAATAAATAGAATTTCCAAGACAATATACAGATGTTGTGGGGAACACACAATCCAGAATAAATGTATTAGCAGATGTCATGTTATGAGCAATAGTGTTTCAAATTAAATTAAATGATTTGTTTTTATTTTTATTTTATAAATCTGGGAATCGAACCCATAACAACAAGCAAGGTTTCACTTCTGTTACATACAACGAGAGTCGAACTCGTTTAAGTTATTCTAGAATTAAACATGTGTTTAATTGTACTTTAATCCAACAATTACAAGACAGATTTCACACAGTGAAACACTATTTACAAGCGTCGTCAAAAATAACAGAACTCGTCAACACAATGCATTACAGCATAAGAGTTCAACTAAAGGGGGGCAGCGAAATATTTAAGTTTCATAAATGAGGGGCACACAAATTAATATAACTCGTAATATTCTTCACAAACTTAATAATACCAGATTATAGGGTTTATTCATGGCACGGGGGTCGAACCCGTGTTCTACATTTAATAACAAAGTACTTAGCTGGATCAAGCTGCTTGACTCTGGCACTGACTCTAATATATTATTTATTTAGTTTAACAATAAAATGCAAACTGACAATCGTAATCTTCCCGTCGTTGTCGCTGCCTTCCCGTCCTCGAACCAAGTGTTTTCGCTTTCCCGTCGCTACTCCTCAAACCTTCATATAACTGCATTTTATTTTTACTTAAAGCTAATATAGACTTTATTACAATAATTATAAAGAACATCTTCATTGGACCGCGCGTTGCGTTCGCGTTGACAATTTCCATCCCTTCTTCAAGCCAATGCGGTGGATGTCGTGAGGCTATCTCCCTCCTATGCACGACAGGATCTGCTAGCTGCTGTTGCCCTCTCTCTCTCTCTCGAAGGGTCATCGTAGCGTCCATAGCCAGACGCAATGAAGGACGCTTGAGGTGCAACATGTGGTCTGCAACTGTGTCAGCTTTCTGGAATTTTACAACAACAGAAAGCAGTCTCTTTGTTTTATAGTGGCTTTTCAAGCCTGAAGAATAAGGTCCAAGTTCAGTTAACAAATGTTTTGTGCGCTAGCCAAGTTAATTTGTCTTTGTTACTTTCTAAACTACTGTAGATTTACGATACCATTTCTTAATAACTGGCCCTAAACAGAAAATAAACTCAAACTTATTTTAACGCTCTTTTGTTTAATTGTTACCTTTGTACAATCCTTAAAATATTTGTTTCCTTCAATTTTAACACTCTTTGTCTTGGTGCTTTTGAAAATAGCGAGTAAATTATGGATGCGCTGCTTAATTACACCTCTCTCGTATGTGGAATTGAGTTGCCATCTCACCCCCCTCTCTGTAGATAGTTAAAATGTAACCTATATTTTAGCTCTCTACACACTCTAGGGACATCGAAACTTTCAGGAACTTGTATATTGTTCCTTTTTTTTTTTTTTACTGTGAAGAACAATAAGTATGGCGCAATTATATCTCCGCTCAAAACGTGTACCAAAAAAAATTGCTGCTGGTTAGTGGTGTCGATCCACTTTACTATGGTATTAGATTGTATAACTCAGTAACTATGGTTTAAATAAGCAATGTGTGTATATTTGACTGATTAACTAGAAGAAAATATTATTTAATTGGCATAAAAGGTGGAACACTTTTTAAACGACTTTTATTCGGCGTTAACAGTCTATTTATTTGTATGCCGATGCTCCATTGACAAAATTTCTATAAAAACAAGACTAAACCTCACTTGAACTCAAGCGCCTTTTGTCAATCCGAAGTGGGCCATAAACTAATGCAATTTTATTGCAGGCACTTCCCCGTCGTGGGAATTATCTCACTGTTACTGACAAACAGATGTTCCTCGAGCAAAAATGTAAATTTATTTATTTATTTGTAATCAGTATTACAAGATTGTTAATTTGAATATACACATATTCAATTACATAATTATTCACCGTGGTTTTGTTTTATTTTGAACTAGTTTAAAAACCAACTGAATATTGATATAGCAATAGGTACTCCTTCATCATATCAACTTTCATTCGCAACGAAAGTGCTCCGGAACACACTCGCAACGAAATAAGTAGATAACTCTCGTCAACCTAAGCATAATTACGATTTGACATCGGGATAATATTGGTCTAGATAAGTAATGGCACATAGTTGTATGAAAAAGTAATTTGAATAATTTGTGACGCACAGCATAATAGCCGGTCTTATGAGATTTCGCCGCACAGTTTTCACCGGGCTTAATAACAAAGGTAGTGATGTATATTAGTGACGCACAGCATAACAGCCGGTCTTATGTGATTTCGCCGCACAGTTTTCACCGGGCTTAATAACAAAGTTAGAGATAAATATTAGTGACGCACAGCATTGGGTATTACCGCACAGCTCTCGCCGGGTTTTAAATAAGTACTGCCGCACAGTTAGGTAAATAACCGGGCTTCAACCTGATATAATAATTTAGATCAATTCTGACGCACAGCGCTACAGCCGGTCTTGATTGATACGCCGCACAGCTCTGGCCGGGCTTTAAATAAGTACTGCCGCACAGTTAGGTAAATAACCGGGCTTCAACCTGATAAAATAATAGAGTAAATCAATTCTGACGCACAGCGCTACAGCCGGTCTTGATTGATACGCCGCACAGCTCTGGCCGGGCTTTAAATAAGTACTGCCGCACAGTTAGGTAAATAACCGGGCTTCAACCTGATAAAATAATAGATTAAATCAATTCTGACGCACAGCGCTACAGCCGGTCTTGATTGATACGCCGCACAGCTCTGGCCGGGCTTTAAATAAGTACTGCCGCACAGTTAGGTAAATAACCGGGCTTCAACCTGATAAAATAATAGATTAAATCAATTCTGACGCACAGCGCTACAGCCGGTCTTGATTGATACGTGAATATTATATGTTTTGCGTAAAGCAATAATACCTGCCATAAAATTGCTTAATTAACGAGGTATCAAGAGTTTGTATAACAGTAAGAATTATGTTTAGTAAATTTATTAGTGAATAGTCCTTCTCACATTTCAGGACATAGTCAATTACTTTATGGAATAAATATGTTTTTTTTTCTTAAACGCACCCCAAGTCTCTTGATCATTTGTCCTTCTTATAACACGTATCGTGCACATTCTAAAGTTCATAATTCATTCATCACCTCATCATGATCCATTCAATAGTCTGGCCAGACTGTCATTCATTACATCCCTTAAATTCATACAACTCACATAAAACTCATTCATCACTTCACTTCCCTTTTTATGATATCTAAGTCACACACTATAAATGATTAAGAGACCTTTACTTTACTTTATTTTTACTTTCAGAAGTATTTTACTGCCATGTACAATACTCTGATTTGACCGACAGGCATATTATTCAATTCAATTTACCAACGTTATTTAAAAATTATATCGTGATTGATACTTCAGTATTTAATTTAATTTATAATACTCGTGTACTCAAATCTACCCGCTGTTTAATTAATTACCTTTACATTCAACACATATATAATTATGTACTTGGATAGCCTTCATTCGAAATTATGATGGGTTTTGGACAGGGCTTATACGATTGACCGCTAGTTCACTCATATAGTCCCACTGACGCCGTAAGCCCCTCCATTCATCTAGTTCTATGATAATTTCGCCTTTTTATTTCGATAAATTCATTCGACCGTGTCACGTTAGGTTGTGGTGACATGTTTAATACAACTAAATATCCATCTTACTGAACACTTGACAGCGTAAAACAAGTAAGAGTAAGTATTTACCACGTTTAATACAATTCAAACGTCACTAGTAATTATTATAACCCACTATGTCGTGATATTAATATTTTTAAAGAAATCTCTACAATTAAGATGCTAAAAAAATGCTTCCATCAATCCGATATTATATAAGATTTTAAAATCGAAAAATATGTACTAGTCTGAATAACAAAACACAAATTATACTTGGCCAACGCACACACATGCACACAATAAAATCAACAAAAAAGAGTACGTACACTGTCTTGGAATTTCTACATATCGAATAATATTTAAAGGTATCATCGTTCAGTTGATTAACTAAAGTGTATAAACACCCCTCTCAGACTCTTAAATTAAGCATTGGTATCTAAACCTTGGCTTAGGATTACAAAAATGTAATCTCTATTTTTGTCAGTAGTAAAATACCCCTCTCAGACTTTTCGACTCAGCATAGAAATGTAAACTTTATCAAAATGTATAAGTAAACATCAAAGTAATTCTCCTTTTCTCAAGTATAACATATAGTCGTGATCGTCAAATTTAATATAATATTCCTACGTTGTGTTTATTTTTTTTGAATTACAAAATTAGGTCCTTATTCTAGCAGTGTCTTATTTATTTTTGTCATATAATACAGACACAAAGACTAGATCCTGGTCACGCGGCGCCACGTGTGGTGACATCTGGGCTGCGTATGTATGAGCCCAGCTACCAGCTTGATGTATAAGGGTGAAAAAATGAGAAAATGCTTAATATTAATTTATTTGAGTCGGGGTTGATTAGGGTGTATACAGGAAAAGTCGCACGGCGATTTATAGAATTTGATTTATTATCGCAATAAGAGGCCTACCTACGAGTTCACGATTCCGTCTAAAGGTAGCTTTAGGATCTAGGACAAACCTCAAAACCTAGATCGAACCAGGCCTAGCTTGAATCTCTTGAACTAAGCTAGCTTCTAAGATATGATAACCATTATTAGTCAATACAACTTAATAAATAGAATTTCCAAGACAATATACAGATGTTGTGGGGAACACACAATCCAGAATAAATGTATTAGCAGATGTCATGTTATGAGCAATAGTGTTTCAAATTAAATTAAATGATTTGTTTTTATTTTTATTTTATAAATCTGGGAATCGAACCCATAACAACAAGCAAGGTTTCACTTCTGTTACATACAACGAGAGTCGAACTCGTTTAAGTTATTCTAGAATTAAACATGTGTTTAATTGTACTTTAATCCAACAATTACAAGACAGATTTCACACAGTGAAACACTATTTACAAGCGTCGTCAAAAATAACAGAACTCGTCAACACAATGCATTACAGCATAAGAGTTCAACTAAAGGGGGGCAGCGAAATATTTAAGTTTCATAAATGAGGGGCACACAAATTAATATAACTCGTAATATTCTTCACAAACTTAATAATACCAGATTATAGGGTTTATTCATGGCACGGGGGTCGAACCCGTGTTCTACATTTAATAACAAAGTACTTAGCTGGATCAAGCTGCTTGACTCTGGCACTGACTCTAATATATTATTTATTTAGTTTAACAATAAAATGCAAACTGACAATCGTAATCTTCCCGTCGTTGTCGCTGCCTTCCCGTCCTCGAACCAAGTGTTTTCGCTTTCCCGTCGCTACTCCTCAAACCTTCATATAACTGCATTTTATTTTTACTTAAAGCTAATATAGACTTTATTACAATAATTATAAAGAACATCTTCATTGGACCGCGCGTTGCGTTCGCGTTGACAATTTCCATCCCTTCTTCAAGCCAATGCGGTGGATGTCGTGAGGCTATCTCCCTCCTATGCACGACAGGATCTGCTAGCTGCTGTTGCCCTCTCTCTCTCTCTCGAAGGGTCATCGTAGCGTCCATAGCCAGACGCAATGAAGGACGCTTGAGGTGCAACATGTGGTCTGCAACTGTGTCAGCTTTCTGGAATTTTACAACAACAGAAAGCAGTCTCTTTGTTTTATAGTGGCTTTTCAAGCCTGAAGAATAAGGTCCAAGTTCAGTTAACAAATGTTTTGTGCGCTAGCCAAGTTAATTTGTCTTTGTTACTTTCTAAACTACTGTAGATTTACGATACCATTTCTTAATAACTGGCCCTAAACAGAAAATAAACTCAAACTTATTTTAACGCTCTTTTGTTTAATTGTTACCTTTGTACAATCCTTAAAATATTTGTTTCCTTCAATTTTAACACTCTTTGTCTTGGTGCTTTTGAAAATAGCGAGTAAATTATGGATGCGCTGCTTAATTACACCTCTCTCGTATGTGGAATTGAGTTGCCATCTCAGTCCCCTTCTAGTGTGAGTCATCCTTTAAACACAAACATATCCTCATATGCGCCAACGTTGCCACCATTATCTTTGCCTAAATAGATATTTTTATAACGATAGGTAATGTAACTTGTAAATGCCAATGTTGTTCACCATAATGTAACTTGTAAATGCCAATGTTGTTCACCATAATGTAACTTGTAAATGCCAATGTTGTTCACCATAATGTAACTTGTAAATGCCAATGTTGTTCACCATAAAAAAATGGCTTAGGATTGTCACTTTCCGGTGATTGACAAAAAAAAATATTTAGGCAAAGATACATCTGGTGGCAAAGTTGGCGCATATGACAGTAAGTATAGAAATCTATATAAATTTTCTGTTTTGCCTTAAGGTTGACTGGTAGAGAATGCCTTCTGGCATTAAGTCCGCCTTTTGTACGTTAAGGTTTCTTTTGTGCAATAAAGGTTAAATAAATAAATAAATAAACAGGTTGCCCCGGCTCAGGGAGCCCGGTTAAACTCGGTGAGTCTGCTTAGGAATCGAATCCCAATATTTGGCGTAGGCACTAGTTTTCGCAATACCATTATATACCTAAATAGGGTCAAATAGATCTTAAATGGATCAGTATGGGATATTCCATATTACTTTGCGCACCCGCAACCATGCATTCCTGCTTTATCTTATTTAGTATTTTTCTACCTAAAGGCTGAAATCTAATCTGTGTCGAGATTGAACCGATGCAGATCCGTTTGAACCGAAGTGCAGGATTACGGTTTATAGGTGTATTAGTGTGGGCAGGTGTTTTGAATTCGTGAGTCGAGTGTTTCACTATCAAGTTAGTAGATTATGTTTGGTAGATTATGTTTTGTATATTAAAAGAACAGAAATACACTTAAAATTCAAATACAATATAAGATTTTAAATTATTTAGAAATTTGCTCCTATATTTTATTTTATTGTTTAAGTTGACTGAGATTTGTTATTTCTGATTCACACCTTCGTTTGGAGTTTGCTAATTTAAAACACCCAAGGCTTTTTTCTCTGGGTAGAGTAATCTGTTTCTAGAGAACACTTTGAGCGATTGTGTTTGCGTCTTTAAACAGGGATAAACATTGTAAATAATTTTAATGAAAATGGGTCCTCGATTTTCCATGCAAAAAAAAAAATTGGCAGTTTTGTAACGGCCCATACAAAATCTATGAAAAATTTTTTTTCATAAAAAAGGAAATAGTACTTACCCTATTTTTAAAAATGCCCTTATTCACGCTACACGTACATATATCTACAAAAATTGCCAGTGAATGTTGAATAAAATTCAATCTGCCAACACAGCGAACCCTCCTTTTTTTAAAGAGTCGGCAACGCTCATGTAACACCACTGGAGTTGCAGGCGTCCATAGGCTACGGTGACCGCTTACCATCAGGCGGACCGTATGCTTGTTTGTCACCGTCGTAGTATATAAAAAAACTCAATTGTCTTAAATAAATAAATAAAATAAATAAATATTGTGGGACAATTTTACACAAATCGACCTAGTCCCACGGTAAGCTCAATAAGGCTTGTGATGTGGGTACTAGACGACGATATATATAATAGATAGATACATATAAATACTTAAATACATAGAAAACATCCATAACTCAGGAACAAATATTCGTGATAAACACACAAATAAATGCCCTGACCAGGATTCGAACCCGGGACCTCCTGCTTCGTAGGCAGGGTCACTACCGACTAGGCTAGGAGGCCGTTAATTGAACCGAATTTAAATTTAGAAGCGGAGAATACCTTTGTATATGATTTAGGCGGCAAGAGGATAGACAAGAGTCTGAACTTAAAAAAAATGCCGACACACCGTTCTGAAAACTATCACATCATGAAGAGGACAAGTCTCCATTGCTTTTATTAAAAGCGAATCGTTCTGTGACTCCCCGAGGGTACCTCTGCGGGCTTTTTCAATTATACTGCGTCTGTGCCTTCGGTAATCCCCTTTCTAATCCCTACATTCGGAGCACAATTGTTATTACTATCACTTACCGTGGTTGAGTCATGTCAACAATTATACTTTTCATCATCATCTTTCATTATCACCCACTGCTGAGCATAAGCCCATCTTGTACGCCACTGGTTCCAAACCTCAATAAGCTTTTACCCGTAATATCACCTTTCATTCCATCAGTAAAGGGTTAATATTGGGTTGGTTAGTACCAACCCTAGATACAAGCATCTTATAAGCGTTCTGTTTTTTCCTTTTGAAGTACGGAATCCAAAAAACAACATAGCGAAGCAATGGAGTGTTAAATCTCCGTCTTCCTCTCACCTCCAGCGGATTTATTTTATTCCTTTGTGATTTATTTCTGTATCGCTTTTCCCGATCACAATAGTACTCCTAAATCATCCAGAGCGGAACTAAAACTCTTGTGTACTTACCATGAGTGTTACGTGACTGTAGTTGATAGCGGTTGCACTCACTGTTTGCGTCTCATTTCACGGGACGGGACGGGACGGGAAAATTTGACAATTTCTATAAAGAATAACTTGATAGCTCGGAGCTCTCGGATGTCTCGAGACGCTTTCTATAGAAATGGACAGATTTTTCCGTCCCGCCCCGTCCCGTCCCGTGTTAGTCATCCTTAAGTACGAGCAAGATGCTCTGACAATGAGTTGACGCTGCCGCTTACGAGTCACGTAAAACTCGTGATAATAAACAAACAATATCATTTCTAAACGGCCCAGTAGATGACTTTTTGCAGTTTATTTGAAAGAATAAAGATATCGCTATTAATATAACCAAAATTATAAAGCCAAAATTTGTAATATA
Organism: Lathronympha strigana; assembly: GCA_949128165.1. Lineage (NCBI taxonomy): Eukaryota > Metazoa > Arthropoda > Insecta > Lepidoptera > Tortricidae > Lathronympha > Lathronympha strigana. The sequence continues at coordinate 2,219,625 of OX421907.1, read as the reverse complement.
ATACTGGCCTTTATATTTGGGTTAGCGCTACCTCACAGGATTTTAAACAGTTGGGACCCCGTCAGCACAAATCTCTTCAAAAATGGGCCCAGGCTGTTTAAAATCATGTGGAGTAGCGCTAACCCAAATAAAGGCCAGTATTATTTTTCAAATTTTGGCTATGAACTTTACTTGTTTCATTTTTTCAGTTCTGTTTTTATGCAGTCGGGTTTTTTGATCTTTTAATTTATTTAAAAGCTAAAGTGGTACTGGGCTGGACACGTCTGCCGGATGAATGGGGACAGATGGGCCAAAATAACCACTAGCTGGCATCCCCGGTATAGTCGTGGCAGAGGCAGACCGAGAAAGAGATGGCGGGACGACTTGGATGCGTTTCAGCGGGATTGGTGGGATCTTGCCCAGCACAGGGAGGATTGGATAAGGAGAGGGGAGGCCTTTGCCCAGCAGTGGGACACAAAAACAGGCTATTAAAAAAATATATATATTTATTTAAAAGTGTATTAAAACTGTTAGATAATTTATTAAACTATTGATATTGCCTATTTGTATCTAATTATTTTGATTAAATTACTATTTAAGAGGCCGGATGGCGGGTAGAGGGAATTTGCCTGTCATTCACTAGTACAATTTCAGAGGTATCAGAAAACGGAAATAATCGAACAATGGTAAGAATACATTTTTTCTACTCCAGCACTTATATCTGTCAATTAGATGACTGACAGTGATATTAAAAAAGTACACATTATAACGTTCTCTATGGTATTCCATAAGAAAACTGTTCATATGGATTTTCATACAATATACAAGCACTGTTGTTGTTTTTTTTTTTAATTTCTATAGTGGGCATACGACATCTTCCACATTCTGCCACCTTTCAAGATTTTACTTTTTTCACTATTTTAGCTATCGTAGAAAAACTAGCGTATGCAACAGCTCATAATTGGTTCTTAAAACTCTCAGGTCTATTATTACTTATTGTATCACTGTTGCATAAACTTCTATTATGGTTCGCATAGTATGCAGAAAGAAGTGGTTTACATAATTATTTGCACAAGCATGAAGTCGGTATGTTTTATAGTTTAGAAGTTATTTGTGAATTCCCTTTTTTTTATGCTATAGGGGGCAAACGAGCAAACGAATCGCCTGATGGTAAGCGATTAACGTCGTCCATGGACACCCGCAACACCAGAGGTGTCGCAAGTGCGTTGCCGGCCTTTGAGGTGGGAGTACGCTCTTTTCTTGAAGGTTTGAAGGTCGTATCGGTCCGGAAACACCGCAGGCGACAGTCCCTCCTTATAGTGTCTTGTTGACCTACTGTAGAATTGAAGTATAAAAAGACATTTTATTTTACTTGTATTGGATGCGGGTGGCGCAGGACCGGTCATTGTGGAAATCTTTGGGGGAGGCCTATGTCCAGCAGTGGACGTCTTTCGGCTGAAATGATGATGATGATGATGATATTGGCCAGTGCTCGCGGCTCGCACCCAATTCATATTCTAACAGAAATGGTTGTTTACTTATTGAAAATAAAATCATATATTTTTGATTAAATAAGATAAGATATTATTTATTGTTCTTGCTTGCTTAAACCTAGAACAATATACCCATTGGTAAACATGTCATATTTATAACGTCGATTGAATATTTAATGAGTAATACGGTCAACAAAATGTCGAGTAAGAAAAGGCTATAGTCCACATCTTTATTCTGTCTCAAATACAAAAGGTATTAAGTTAGTATGATATTACTAAGACTTGATTCGTTTTCGTCCAGAAAATAGGATTAACCTCTGACATGATCATTTATTAGATCGGAGGATAAAAGAAGTTTTCCGAATTATTTGCTACGTTATACCAAAATAATAATATACTTACTTGTATTTAGGATTACGCTGGGTTGTATACAACATTATATATTGTCTTTGATAGTACTTACATTATATAATGATAGATTGTTGTGCGTGGATACAAACATTTTATGTATGATCTTTAAGGTAAATTGGAAGAAATTAATAGTTTTCTGTTTTATTAGTTATTTTACTACAATTTATAAATGTAAAAGTACCTAATATCAACAAATTCAGTATATTTATAGAGATATTATAAAATAACTGGGTTAAGTACAAGACTTTTTGTATCATTTAAAAAACTGAAAGAAAATGTGTTGATAATAACATCACTGAGAAGCCTTATCATATTGCCTTGCGATCATATTATTATTGTTTATACCTATTTGTTTTTATGTTCAATAAAATCTTTAAAACTTTTTTTTTTATTAACATTTTTATCATATTTTATATAAAAAACTGAAATTTGTTTAATAAAGGGCGTTGTTTTTGTACGAGATTCGACAGCTTAACTCCGGGTTTTCGGCTAACCCTGGGTGGTGCAAGTGCGCCTAAAGCGATCGTAAAACCAGATCGTGACCACAACAAAACAAGATTATAAAACCTGAACACGGCATGTCTGTCCCAGGGTGGACATTGGATATTCATTACCTAAATGTCACTCAAATCGAATCTGTTTGATACCTCTTCGGACTTATCGTTTGACATTGAATGAGAGTTGATCCAATACGATTAGTTCCATTACGATTCTTGTTTAACGTCAACATAAAGTGGTGGTGATTAAAAGTGAGTTTTAATACACGCTGGTTTAATCTGGAGAGTACTTTATGATCGGGTGTTAATAGCACTTGATATTGCAGAAAATATTTATTTTATTCAAAATAATCTTATAAAAAGAAAGGAATAGTGGAGAAATTCATGAATTCGGGTGGGACTCGAACCCGTGACTATTAGATACTAGCTTATGTTTTCGGCACCAACTTGTATTCATTCTTTGTCACTACCTGCAATAAAAATAACTTACGTCTTGTGAATTATCCGAGTATTTCGCAAAAACATTTCCAGTTTTTGTCTTTATTCCGCAACGAAGAAAATTAGAAGCGAAATAAATGACACGCGCTACACAGGGTGTTGCGCAAACAGATGTAAGCGGTTTATTGCACACGGCGAGAGCAAAATAACGTACAATTTAGTTAATCGCACAAAAGTAACACCCCTTACGTGACATCACAGCTTGCTCGTGTTTATTCATCGTGCAAGGTCGTATCTTACTGAATTTATGAAAATCAACCTTATTTTGTAAATATTACGGATTCTATTCGTGCTTAATGAGTAGAAACTATTAAATGTTTACAAACAGAATTATTTTCGCTATTCCGTGTATTAAATTATATGCAAGAAGCTTTAATTCCAAGAATTCAGACAATATTTATTTTTAATTGTGTTACAATTACGGTCTTAAAATGTTCTTCAAACGGTTTTGTGGCTATATTTCACTTATACGTTTGCAAATACTTCCTTGTATAGTAACTGTGCCGATCATAGAGCATTTAAGAGTGAATTCGGAGTATGTTTGATATTTCTCTGATACCTGTAAAAGTTGTAGTTTTAAATGAGTTGAAAGTTGAAAGTCCTACTCTTATTACCTATATAAAGTGTGTCATATAAGATATCTTTATCGGTTTAAAAACAGTGGCCAAATGAAAACGGATTTTTTTTGGACCACTAATGGAATTTTCCAGTGAAAACTAGTCCAATATCACTAAATAGGTAATCAGTGAATTAACTAGCGGTCTTTTCCTCAACATGTTAACTTTAAGTTTTTTTTTTTTTTTATACTACGACGGTGACAAACAAGCATACGGCCCGCCTGATGGTAAGCGGTCACCGTAGCCTATGGACGCCTGCAACTCCAGGGGTGTTACATGCGCGTTGCCGACCCTTTAAAAACTTTAACACTCCTTTTTTGAAGAACCCCATATTGTAGTCCTTTGGGAAAACAGTGGCAGGGAGCTCATTCCACAGCCGGAGCGTCCGCGGGAGGAAGTTCCTTTTAAACCGCACGGTACGAGACCATTTAGGCTCCAGGGTATGCGGGTGAACACCCTGCCGACGGCGAGCGGTGCGGTGGTAGAATGCAGCCGTTGGCATCATATCAAACAATTCCTCGGAGCACAATCCATTGTACAAGCGATAGAATACACATAAGGAGGCGAAGTCTCTCCTTAGACTTAAGGGTTCGATATCGCTCGTGAGTTTGGGATCGTTGACAATTCGGACAGCACGTCTTTGGATCGAGTCAAAGGGGCCCAGCTGGTATCCAGGTGCTCCCGCCCAAAGATGGCAGCAATACTCCATATGAGGCCTGACTTGAGACTTGTATAATAACAGTCTTTGCCCCGGAGAGAAGTATTGTTTAGCTCTATTGAGCACACCGAGCTTTTTGGATGCCAGCTTGGCTTTCCCTTCCAGGTAGCTACGGAATTGGACGTCACTGGAAATGTCAACACCCAGGATCCCAATACTCAATAGTTTATGTGATATATCCTTCTGTATTCCTTTTTGTCCCATGGGTGTCCTGAAAACCAGCGCCATAGCTAAGTATCTCGTATCCTAGCTATCGGCATATGCTGAGTGGCATCCATTTTGGTTCTCTCTGATATTTTGTACAAGATGTAAATAGATTAAGGTTTTTTCTGTGAATCAAATAAATAATTTCTATTCTATTCTATTCTATTTTAAATATAAACATTTCTGCAGTAACAACTGATTGCAGGTTGACCTTGGTTAACTCTATGTACGAAACACATGCTGGTAAAACAAAGGAATAAAAAAATTGTGGCGGTAATTTTTAGCTTTATCCGCTGATATCGGCCCAACCTCCTTCGTTCCACCACCCTACAAGACAAAAATTAAATTAAAAATTAAAAAAACCCTCTACCCAAAAAATAGTACTTACGCAATTAATATGAGAAAAGGTTAAATGCTAGCCCCTATAAAAAGCAAAAAATAACTTTTAACACTACGTAAGTACCAACTAAAGCATGTCAGACTATCTACTCGGGACGTGGTGTCACCTTTGTGTCGGAGGCATAACCGCTAATTTTGAACTGCAAATGGTTATCTTGGCCTGCTGTTGACCGTACGTATGAAATTTTTGATTAAATTTGGTCGCGTCGGGGTATAACACCCCGTCGTTTTGCGTCGGGGGTTAAAAATTACTAAAAACCTCTTCAATCTTTAGCAGTTGAATGACCGGTGTCAATGTTAAAATGGTTCCAAAAAGTATAAACGACTTAATGTGGATTATTTTCATATAGCATCGCTAATCCATACGCCGTCCATTATCGGTGCGTTTGCTATATAACATACATTTGAATTTAAAAATATTATATCATTTTGATTAGATCAAGTTGAAAATAACTCCTTTCGAACAAAAAAAAAGAATTAAAATTACCGTACAAAACCCTTACCGTGCGTGACAAATATTATGACGAAACTGTAAGTATATTTTATCAACTGTTAATGTATCAAACATTATATATTATACTGTGATCTTATTTGAGGTATCAAAACAGCGAGAACTTTTAATTAATTTCATATAATATATATGGAAAAAAATTGATATAGCATTATCGATTTGGACTAATTTTTGAAATCGAGATTTTTGGATAACAAATTATTGAAATACATAAAAATAGTAAACCTAATAAAAAAAAATCCCTGTTTAAGATATTTAAGATAGAGATTTGCAAAATATCTCAAAAAGTACTAAATTCATGAGCGTTTATTAGGAAGACAATCAAATCGGGCGACGGAACTCGGAGTAATCGGAATATACATAAAAAACATAGCAATAATTCCGACGAATTGAGAACCTCCTTCTTGTTCGGAAGTCGGTCGAAAAGAAAAACAACCCACTGCTCAACTCGAGTGTAAAAATAAATCTCCCTGCGTCGACAATGTACCCGAATTCGACTTTCACGGACGACGTCCAGCAAAATAAACTAATGTGCGTGAGTTTTATGTAACCACGAGTCGAAGACTGCGCGATTCGAAAATATTTGTAACTCGCTCTCACCTGTTAAGTACGAGCAAGATGCATGATACTTTCAAATCACGCCCCAACAGCATGCCTACGACGAACATCGAAAATTGGCATTGTCAGGAAAACCTCTTTGTCACTCCAATATGCAAGTGTGACAGAGACGGAGTTACAAATCCGCAATCGTTCGATTTTCGTGGTATAGGCCCAGTATATCTTTCCCGGCCCCTGTTTACATAAGCAACGTTGCATGGCATACAATCCACTGGAGAGTTGATCGCTCAAATAAACCAGCACGTATTGGGATTCTTATTTTTCTCTATGGACGTTTCTCGATTTAAATACAGATTGTAACAGAAATACTGGTGATCTGTTTCTGGTCTGATAAGGAAAATTCGAAAGTGTTTTACGCCAAAATTATTGTCTGGAGGCAGAGGCTGGGCACCGTTAATCAAATAGTTAACTTCGTTAATCGTTAATCCGTTACAAAAAAAGTTAACTTCGTTAACCGTTAAAGCGCTACTTTTTGGAAGACTTAACGGAAGTTAACGTTAATCGTTAATCCGTTAACACGTGGTAAAAAGGGCATCTTTGAGTTAGTGATCTACAACTTATAGTTAGTCAGTTTCCTTCAAAAATATCCAATTTACCATCAAAGAAGTACCTTTGAAAATTCAGGTTTTTCTTAATGTCTCATGGCTTCCGTCATCATGGATCTGAAGTAAAATCAAATGCAACTATCTTGTAGACCTCCGAGGTCACAGACAAAATAACTATGTCTCAAGTTAGAGGACAGAGCTAGAAATTATCGAGCAGTTTCAATTTTATTTTCCTCGTATATATTTAATTGGTTAGCGAAATGGTCAAAACTGTAATGCTAAGAAATGTATATTTGTTCAATAAATAATAATAATAATGCCATCCCTGGTGTTCAAAATCAGGTCCACTGCAGCAAATTGATGGCTTGATTAAGAAAATACCCCAACTAATTATGAAAACCCTCCAATCACGTTGGACGTGCAATTCAAATTTGAAGGTTGTCTGAATTTCTCAAGAAATCCATCATCAGAATATAAATCAAATTAAAAAAAAAATCTGTGTTTACCGACCAATTCCACTTTGCCATCCCTGGTCTTCATCATCAGGTACGCTCCAACAAAATGTTGGTGACCGCCAAAAAAATTTTCAAGTTTATAAGGAAACCCTCAATTCATAATGCATGTGCCGTTAAAATTTGAGGAGTTCTTTAATTTCTTCATGAATTCCATGAATTCAAAATATGAATGTCTCAAATAGGATCGCAATTAACAGACAGTTCCACTTTTCCATCCCTGGGCTCCATCATCAGCTCCACTTCACCAAATTGATGGTGTTCGTAAAGAAACATGCGCGAGTTTCTTAAGAAAACACCCAAATCATCATGCATTAAGCCTATTAAATTTTAAGAGTTCCCTCAATTCCCATGGATCCCATCATCAGAAATGAATTTTGAAAAAAATGGGACCAATCTGCAACCACAATGGATAATTTAAAATCGATTCAGTATTGACAGAGTTCTGACGTAACAACCATAAATATAAAGAATAATAATAAAAAAATCACATGAATTGAGAAATTCTTCTCTTTTGAAAATTTGTAGTGGTGGAAACAGGTTTTTTGCCGCGTGGCGCGGTATGTGCGGCATGTTTTTGGTAAGTATTTTGGAACTGGATTAACGATTAACGGACTTGGGAAAACTTAACGGAAGTTAATGATTCCGTTAACATATTCTAAAGTTAACTTAAAAGTTAATCCGTTAATGAAAATGTTAACTTCGTTAATTAACGATTAACGGATTAACGAGTTAATGCCCAGCTATGTCTGGAGGTATGCCCTATTAATATGACCTGCCCTATTAAATTTTTAAATCTTGTAGATACATTGCATTTCTTGAAATATGTTTAAGTGCTTGACAATTTATTGTTTCTAAGTAATAAATATAACTACAACTGGGGTCAATTGCATAATCATTTGTAACTTGTAATATTAGCGGAACTCTCTTTCTAATAAGAGGGATTAAAAAGAGACTTCAGCTAATATTACAAGCTACAAGTCGTCTACGTCTGGTCTACGTCAGAAACTTTGAATATGCAAAAATAATTCACAAGTTAAAACATCCCTTAAATTGCGTTCCAGTACCCATTTTTTGAAACCGAAAAAGTCTAAATCAATTATAATGAATAAAAACAGCTTCTAAACAATATACAGTTTAAAAAATGCAATATTCCCAATCCCCATTTTTCTACATTGGTTAAGTGTTCATGAAATCATGGTTAAACCATTTTTTTTTCGAAGCGTGTTCCTAAAAATCGTCAACGCGTGAAATAAATTAATCACGTTCACTTTATATTAAATTAGGCTCGATATCGATAATCTCCTCGGCTTCGATGATTGAACTTCACGTCACCGTGGAGTGTAATCTTTAATAAGAAAGTCGTGTGCGAGAAGTGATAACCTTAGTAAATACCTAAAGGAATGTTTATGACATAAATGTTAGCAGTATTTTATTTGGTAAATTAATTTACCTATTAATTTAATTCGATCGTAAACCTGAAATAATGTCAAACTATTTCTCGTCGCCAAATCATACGTGATAAACTTGTAGGTACAGTTAAGTGAAAAAATTTAGGTTTACATATTACTCAAAAATAGAGTACCTTTTTGTACCATTCGGGGTAGAAACTCTTGGTCCATGGGGTCCCAGCGCACGTAATTTTTTCGTAGAAATCGCGAAACGTCTGGTATATACTACTGCGGTCTCCAGTTACATCTACCAGACATAGACATTCCGCAATTTCTACAATAAACTTGCGTGCGCTGAGATCCCATGGACCAAGAGTTTCGACCCTATAAGACTTTTTTAATGATTTTTCTTCATGGGTAATATAATATGACCACAAATATTCGATAGAACCTTGTTACCACTAATTGATGTATCTATGGTTACAGCAATTTGTCATGACTTGGCAGCCATAGCATCTTACTCGTATTCCAGTGTAATAAGAGCGGCCTATCATATTAATGAGACGATTTTGTCGATACATCGTTTTTCACTGTGTACCATGTATATGGCTTTACGTGTACCAATTATTACACCTAGGGGCATATTTTAATTTCAGACGCTTGAGGTCGTCATTTAAAACATTGTGGAAATAAAAAAAAAACATAGTTTTTGAAACAACAGTGATAAATATAATTTAAACTTTCGTGAGTCATACTGACATTAAATTGCAACGGTTAAAACTCGCGTATTTTTATCACAATAGGCGTGACATGTTTCGACTGCATAGGGCAGTCATCGTCGGACAGAGAGTGGTCCCAACCTCCGACGCGGTTGAAGTTTGGGTCACATGTCACGCCTATTGTGATAAAAATACCTAAGTTTTTACCGTTGCAATTTAACAAAAGTGATAAAGTTAAAAATAAATCTTAATAATTATTAACTATTGAGGACCATTTTTTATGTGCGATTATTCAAATATCGTCTTCTTAGTCTACCAAGTATCTCGACCAAGCTATTATTATATTCTTATCTATATATATTGTTATAAATTCCCATGGTATTGTGTGCTATATTCCGTTATTTGTGTATAAATTCCCATGGTATTGTGTGCTGTACAACATCAAACAGCCTACTGCGGATATCAAAAAATCGAAAAGTATCTGCATCTCTTTTGTTCGAATAAGCATGTGCGATAAAGTAGACACAAGCTTCTGATTTCAGTGTTTGCGGTAGAATTACAGAGTCGATTGATTCGTGGCCACGTATCGGCGGTGAACCGAATTGTCGACGACCGAAGTTCATTATCATGGCCTGAATAATTGTATTATTATAAATACTCGCTGCGCGAATATCGAATACTCGCTGGGAAATTATCGAGTTGTAGTAGAGATGCAAGTTTTTATTTCTCGCATGAATGTAAACATATGGATTATGCGATGGACAACACAAACGTGATTCTACCTATTCGTGATTCCTATACAATATGGATTCAACACAACAGCAGTTTACTACATTCGTAATTCTACACAGTCTATATTTTGACGCAATCGGAATTCATTCTATTCGCGATTCTACACAAAATGAGTTAAACACAACTGCAGTTTACTCCATTCGTAATTCTACACAGTCGATATTTTAACGCAATCGAGATTCATCCTGTTCGTGATTCTGTTCAGTATGGTTTCAACGCAACCGCAGTTAAGGTTAAGGATGACTCACACTAGGACGGAACGGGACGGGTCGGGACGGGACGATCTGTCACTTTAATTTTGTACTAAGCAGTGACGGAAATTTTTCATTTTTCTTTCAATTCTAAAATTGTAAAGATCTATCAATTTCTATAAAAAGAATCACGTGGTAGCTCGGAACCCTTGGATATCACGTGACATTTTCTATAGAAACTGTCAGATCGTCCTGTCCCGCCTCGTCCCGATCTAAAGTGAGTCATCCGTTTACGACTTTCAAGGTCGTACGGGAAAAGGACCCGCTTTTACTTAGGTACTTCTACATTTTACGTTTTATTGTTTACAACCCGGCACCATGTTTAGCAACACCTAAATCCCCTGTACACGAATATTTTTCACACGCAAACCTTATCGCCACCCGCGCAATAAATAAGAGCGATAAATCAAGCAAATGTTCCAGTAAATGAATTTTAATAAGCCCGGGTAATCCGTTAACGGCCGACATTACTTAAACTCAGTGCAAAGAATTATTGGCTAACACGTTGCGCCAGTTTGTATAATCCACTAGAAACCAGGAACAAAGCTTTGTAGCTCTCGCACTGGCGCAAGATATTGTAAGTGCGAAGAGGTCCGCGGTTCTTGGTTAATTCTTACAGTGTTTTCAAACGTTTACCTAAACATACATTCACAACTAACATACATAAACATATAGACATAACTTAAACTCAGTACAAAGAATTATTGGCTAACACGTTCCGCGCCAGTTTGTATAGTTTACCAGAAACCAGGAACAAAGCTTTGTAGCTCTCGCACTGGCGCAAGATATTATAAGTGCGAAGAGGTCCGCGGTTCTTGGTTAATTCTTACAGTGTTTTCAAACGTTCACCTAAACATACATACATAACTAACATAGGTACATATAGAAATAACTTAAACTCAGTGCAAAGAATTATTGGCTAACACGTTCGGCGTCAGTTTGTATAATCTACCAGAAACGAGGAACAAAGCTTTGTTCCTCTCGCACTGTCGCAAGATCTTGGGATTAGTTGCCAAAGCGGACCCCAGGCTCCCTGAGCCGTGGAATAAGCCGGGAAACATATTTAACACTCATAAACGAAACAAAAACTCTATACCAATTGTAGCCCGTTTAATTTTTTTAAAACCTAACACCTATGTATAGAACAAAGCGTGATGCCAACGTGTCGCTGTGGCGGATATGGCGGCGGGCGGCTTTCCGGTCCCGGGGCGTAGAATTAACAACTAAATTGTATCTGTGAGCTCTTGTTTTCTTTGAGGCTTTTGAGGGTAGAAATGACAGAAAAAAACCGGCCTAGAACAAGTCGGACTCGCCCACCGAGGGTTCCGCATCCGCACAAAGGATGCTGGGCCATTTCTGACCTTAGGTACTTATAAATACTGTTTAATGTTGCCGGATTTTCTCCTGTACTTGTACTACAAGCTGTTGCTTTAAGTCAAATTTCGTGATTCTAGGTCAACGGGAATCAACCCGTACATTTTGATACCCATTGCAACATAAAAGGCCGTATCTTTCGATTGCGTTGACGTAGAGGTTTGGTTTTTTCACAACTTCAAGGAACTGCAGATCTGTGTAGGTGGTATTAATTTAAATTTGCTACCTTTACGCGTTCCCGAGATAAAACGTCTTGACAGACAGACAGACGGACGGACAACAAAGTGATCCTATAAGGGTTTTGTTTTTTCTTTTGTTGGCTGTACTCTCGAGGTATGCAATAAATAGTATTTGTATTGGATTGTATCTTTTTATTCTTCTCGACTCATTTTCCTTTTTTCTTGTCTTTAATGAACAGAAATAATCATATCTACTCTTCAAATACTTATCCACTATAACTACTAGTAAACTGAAACAGACATGGTTATAGTTTTTTATTTTTCTGCTACTTCTAAAAATATTTTGCGAAACATTTATGACCTAGGGCGGCACTCGAACCTGTGACTTAAATACACATCCATTACACTGACTAACATACCGAAAACATACCCGTGGGGCCCAATTTCTCCACCATATCTATCCCTCAGAAAGATGTGTCATAGCTCGTGCGCTTGGCAACATAAGAAATTGAGGATGTTTCGCACACGTTTTGCTTGAAATAAAAAAACAGCCGTTTTGCTTAAAAGTTTATTAAGAATGAAAGTACCTATAAATACTAACTTGCAATCCTGACTAATTGCAGCTTAGTTTCTTTGCAAAAATGTACAAAACAACCGTGTTAAAGAACAAAGCGTGATCCCCACGCGTCGCTGCGGCGGATATGGCGGTGGGTGGCTTCCGGTCCCGGGCCGAAGGATGAAAAAAAAAAACAATATCCTTCGTTACTACTCGTAAAGCCTTATTCGTTAATTTCTCAGATAATCTTTATATCTCCTTATGTGTATTCTATCGCTTGTACAATGGATTGTGCTTTGAGGAATTGTTTGATATGATGCCAACGGCTGCATTCTACCACCGCACCGCTCGCTGTCGGCAGGTGAACACATGCATACCCTGGAGCCTTAATGGCCTCGTACCGCGCGGTTTAAGAGGAAGTCCCTCCCGTAGACGCTCCGGCTATGGAATGAGCTCCCTGCCACTGTTTTCCTAAAGGACTACAGTATGGGGTTCTTCTAAAAAGGAGTGTTTAAAGGGCATAGGGTTAAGTTTTTAAAGGGCATGTAACACCCCTGGAGTTGCAGACATCCATAGGCTACGGTGACCGCTTACCATAAGGCGGGCCGTATGCTTGTTTGTCACCGTCGTAGTATAAAAAGAAAAATGGCCTTATGGCCTTAATTAGCGTCTTATTAGCAACTAATTGGAACCCTAGGCCACTGTAGGAGTATGTCATGGTGACGCTATAAATCAGATTGTAAGAAATATCTTATTGCTTATCATTTTGACATGGTTCTAGAGTGTGCTTAGGGCTCCAATTGGTTGACCTTTTACTAAAAACATTGATATTTATTTAAACTTTCACAATTTTCACACATTTATTCACCACAACGGAGCTTAATCGAATAAAACACGTGTTACGCTATTAAGCTATAAACAAACACAGGTCACAGGGCTAACAATCACATTTACTGGGTTTAGTAAAATAATTAAAAATGTGTTAACATTGTTGATTACTATTAAATAATATTTAAAACGGGTCACTCACGTAATTTAGTCGTCGAGCGAAAATCGACCAAATTACGAGTGACCCGTTTTAAATATTATTTAATATGTTTGAGTCTCACGAGAGTTTTATAGTTAAAATTGTTGATTATTGTTTAGGAGATGTATTTTCGTATGATAAATTGTAGTAATAGTCATTTTAATTCTATCTTGCAAGTTTGGGTGGTAAAAAATCTTTTCTCGGTAACTTAAAAAATTAAAAAAGCATGTAAAAAGTTAGTAGGAGAAAGTACAATAATGAGGATAAAAATGATGATGAAGAAAACGCACTATAATTGAAAATAGGGACATTTTACCTGAATGCTCTTCGTTATTCTGTATGTAAAAATAATTCTTATACTTAGGTTTTGATATTTGAGGAGGATATAGAGAAATAGAGTTGACGCTTTTGAGATGTGGTGCTGGCGCCGCCTCTTGAGGATTCCATGGACAGCCCACCGCACGAACATCTCGGTCCTAAAACAGCTCAAAATGGAGAACGCTCAACGCCTATCCACCACCTGTCTACAGCGCATAATGCGTTACTTTGGCCACATCGCCCGCTAAGGGGCGGATAACTTGGAACTCCTGATGGTCACAGGAAAAGTCGAAGGGAAGCGTCCTAGAGGCCGGAGCCCGAAACGCTGGTCTGACCAGATCTCAGAGCAGACCAACGGACCGATTAACGCCGCACTACGTCAGGCAGCTGACCGTAACCGATGGAAGCACGCAGTTGACAAGCTGAAAAGGAGTCACGATCCTCAGCAATGAGGGAGCGATGGAGAAGAAAATAGAGAAATACGGCAAATAAAAAAAAAACTGGACAAGTGTGAGTCGGACTCGCGTAGGAAGAGATCATTAACATTGTGTTAAAAAATGGCAAAAAATTACTTTTGTTATATGGGAGCCCCCTTAAATATTTATTATATTCTGCTTTTTAGTATTTGTTGTTATATCGGCAATAGAAATACACAATCTGTGAAAATTTTAGCTGTCTAACTGTCACGGTTCTTGAGACAAGGTTACAGGCGGACGGACATACGGACATACGGAGTACATAAGTAATAGGGTCCCGTTTTACCTTTTGAGTACAAAACCGTAAAAGCAACTTTTTGTATGGAGCGAACCAATGTTACTTGTACTATTTCGTCTTAATGGGAGCTACCGTATTGTCGATCACCAGGCGGCGGAACTCATGCGGGGGTCCTGTGTCAGTATGAGAGAATTGTCAAAGTGACGTTTGAAATGCTCCCGCAGGACACACGTTCCACTAGCGCCCCTAGCGAAAAATTGACTCGAGGTAATCCTCATTGTATTGGACATGTACCCAGTTTTAACGGAAAACGCTAAGTCCCAAATCATTGTGCAACTGTTTTAGCAAACACGATAGACTTTGCTGTCATTCAATGATAAAAGCTGCAATGTTCCAAATGGTATCTAAAAGCTGCAGCCATTGTAGGCCGTGATCACATTTAGATAATGCATGTTGAATGTCACGGCAATGTCGGTAACTACAATGCACAATGCGATGAACGCAACAATAGTTATACATTGTAACACCAGTTTCTGTTTTTTGATGGTGGGATGTCCATAGACTTTTCCTAGCAGCTTGCTTTTTATTTGTCACCGTAAGATTAAGAGTCGCACAACGTATTAGCATTGCAATACAACGAGAAAATGCCGCCAGCATCCTAGCTACAATGTCTCAAGGACCTATTGTAGATTTAAGGTAGGTAGAGGTAGACCTAGGTAAGTTACACTTACCGTATATATTTTGAAAATAAATGATTTGTGCACTGCATTGTTATATTATCACCATTGAATAAGATTTTTTAAATTGTTATCATCATAATCCTGCAAGTAAGCCACCCAACGTTATCATCATCATCATCATCATCATTTCAGCCGAAACACGTCCACTGCTGACATAGGCCTCCCCCAAAGATTTCCACAATGACCGGTCCTGCGCCACCCGCATCCAGCGGACTCCTGCGACCTTCACCAGGTCACCAGTCCCTCTTGTGGGGGGCCTACCCACGCTGCGCCTTCCGGTACGCGGTAATGTTTAGCCACCCAACGTAGCTCGCACCAAAGATCTGTCACCCTTACTATAAGTCTCATTTCTGCGAAACCAGGTAGCTGTGCCTTATTATTGCACTGCACACAAGTTGATACACTATAGTTTACGGCATTCGATTCCTTGATTGTACACCAAGTTGGAACTGGTCCACGGCCGGTGCTTGCCCGCCGTCCGTCACTGAACTTTTACTATTACAACTTCGGCTGTTTTATGACCTGTAGCTGTTTCTGGAACTGCCGGCGAATAGTGGAAACCTTTATCAAGTGTTAAATGTTTAACCCATTATGGACTAGCGGTACAATGTGGTACCATTGGAAATAACATTTATTTTCGAAATATATATATATAAGTGTAACTTACCTAACTATCTACCTCTACCTACCTTAAATCTAAAATAGGTATTTGAGGCATTGTACCTAGTACGACTTTTAATTTCGCGTGATTGACTAAGTTGCGACGCGTAGGTACGACGGGTTCTTATTAAAGTTGATCTACGAGTAGGAGACATAATTGCGTGTAAGGTCAAAGCAGGTGCATAGCAATATTAGCGGAAGCTTATTGGGATTACTCCAGTTTCCTCATGATGTATTCTTTTACCAAATAGGTACCGATGGGTAAATATCAAATGATATATCGTAAGAAAGTTCGGAACACCTCATTGGTACGAGCCGGCAGGATTTGAACCCGAGACCTTCGGATTGAAATTTGCACCGCGGTGCAGCCCCTAACGCTTATTAACGTCATATTTATATTGGTACTAGCTTTTGCCCGCGGCTTTGCATGGAAAGAGACAAAAAGTATCATGTTTCACTCTCCATCCCATCAACTATCTCCACTTAAAAATCACGTCAATTCGTCGCTCCGTTTTGCGGCATTTTTATTTTTTGTTGTAGAAAAATATTTATTCTAAATTGGAAATTTTTATCCCTATTCTACTCAGAATCGCGAGCTCTTTCAATCCTAGTAGGAGAAAAAAAGTGTCCTGAACTTTCCATACATTTTTCAAACTTTCCATTGCGCTACCGCCATACTAAATCTATGAAATGATGGTGGCGAAATGGAAAACAAATCTTGGGGCACTTTTTTCCCCCTATTAGGATTGAAAGAGCTCGCGAATATGAACAAACAAAAAATTTCAAATTTTCAAAAAAATATTTTTCTACGAAAAAATTAAAACGCCCTTTGCCGTGAAAAACGGACACACACACTTTCCCATTTATGATATTATATATTAGTATTAGTATGGATAAAATTCACACATTATGAACGCTAACTCACTTACCGTTAAAATAATGCACAAACTATTGTTACCAACAATATAGGCGTCGAAGTTATAACTCTGTTAAGCTAAATCGTGAAAGTTGACATCGTCTAACTCCTGTTTACTCGTTTAGATTGTTTAACGCAAGTTTCTGAAACTACAGGTACATTTAAGCCGAGGTGTTTCAATAAAGCATAAGAGTGACGTTTGGCTAAATGTACTGCAAGGTACGGTAAGTTAATTATGGAACAAAATAATATAAATAAAATAAATAAATATTACAGGACATTCTAACATAAATTGACTAAGTCCCGCAGTAAACTCAATAAGGCTGGTGTTACGGGTATTCAGACAACGATATATATAATATACAAATACATAAATACATACAAAACATCCATGACTCAGAAACAAATATCTGTGTTCATCACACAAATAAATGCCCTTACCGGGATTCGAACCCAGGACCATCGGCTTAGCAGGCAGGGTCACTACCAACTACGCCAACTGGTCGTCAAATACATAATACAGGAACGCTAGCGCGTGCGGGTTGTTCGGCCAGCGCGTTGAAAATATGTAGTTGTATATTGTATGTATGCTGTTGTTGTATGTTGTAGTTACAGACAAAAGACACTCGATTCGAACCTTGTTTGTAACTACACATATAATCAACGGGGTGCCTACACACACCCGCTCGTGCCAGCGCCATAGGCCCCACGTAGCTCGCTCTCCACTAGGGTGTGCAAACCGGTTTTATATTTGTATGAATTTTCGGTTAATGACCGCTTATTAACCGGTTTTTCCATACAATTAAAAACCGGTTTGCACACCCTACTCTCCACCCTCCGCGTCGCTACGTACGGGGCGTCTACAGGCTCGCTTTTCACATTTGGGCCTCCACTCAGGTACAGGGCCTATATTATTGCGGATTTGTATCTCCATCTCTGTCAAACTTGCTTATTGGGGTGACAGAGAGCTCTTCCTGTCAATACCAATTTTCGATGTTCGTGGTAGGCTGGATATCTCTCCAGTAAGTTCTGGCACTGATAACTATACTGAAACTCCATAAAAAATACTGTGGAATCCCACCCATATAGCTTGTGTTATTTATTTTCCCTACCTTGTTAATACTCCTACAGCCTGTTTGAGTTCATTATATACAATTTCACCATAAACCGCCCCAATATTCGTAGAAATATTGGATCTCGGTCTAAATACAATTTACCTAGGAGCCATAACAATTCCGACAATTGCGTTACTTTGTTGCAGCCTCAGATTACTTGCCTACTAGATGGAACAAGGAATTTATTCTCGTGGAACTCGGTGCTCCTTAAAACTAGCTAAAACAGTGTCCATTTCTTGAAAAAAAAACCATCAAATCTATCACATTATAATATTGTTTTCACTTCTATCGTGATAGTACAGTCAGCCACACATCTATGAATACAGCCAAAGTGCCAAATATATATATACAGGTCTTTATTTCCAGAGCATTAAGGTTGTGTATACATATTTATGGCACATCGACTGTATTCTTAGCTGTGTGGCTGACTGTACCTTATTTGTTTTCAAAGTCACTTTTTTACTTTATTTCGGTTGCGAGCAAGATTTTCTTGAGGTTATGTAAACATCGCCTCATATATATCTACTATACCTACTACTACTAAACTAAGCAATAAACATGTATCTGTCACAATAAATAAGACCAACGGTCTATAAGTCAATCTTTAATAGTAGATTGTACATCAAGGGCATAAAGTGACCCATTTCAGGCGAGGCTATTTATTGGTCCGAGTGTAACGAGGACATTGGTCCTAGTAGCCGAGGATAAAATGGGTATTTATGCCCGAGGTATACACTCTGCTTTTCACTTCGATTGTAAGGAAAATATATTTTTCACTTCTCTTGCTCGAAAAGTTCACCTTTGTGTCATGGCTAGGCGACACAAAATCGCTTTTCATGCACTAGGGCATAAAGTAACATCGTAGGTGGAGCGCGCTCGCCGCGGCCTCGCCCCCCGCGCGCCCGGCCGCCTGCAGGCGGCGCACGGCGGGGAGAACCCAAGCGCAAGAGTATGGATGTTACATTTTCAACGATTTAAAGTGATATTAAACCTAATATTTTCCTTACAATCGAAGTGAAAAGCAGAGTGTATACCTCGGGCATACGTACCCATTTTGTCCTCGACTACTATATTGGTCCTCGTTACACTCGGACCAATAAATAGCCTCGTCTAAAATGGGTTACTTTATGCCCTTGATATACAATCTACTATTATAGTACATTACGATGCAAGGGCGAAAAAGAGAAAGTTTTAAATCGACACGAGTTGTGAATTACATCTTCGCACGTGTATTGTACGACGTTTTACAGTTAGTACACGTGGCCCTTGAATTCAAATATTTGACGCAGGCAAGTAAAGTGCTCATTATTGCCCTAGGGCGGTAAAGTAGCACCATGTGTACTGTAAAATAATATAAAAGTTCTAACGGTAGCCTTAAGGCTGACTCAACTGATTCTTTCTATAGAAGCTGACAGATTGTCCCGGATCGGATTGGATCGGATTGGTGTGAGTCAGCCATTACTCGTAATTTTTTTTTATTTTTTTTTTTAGTTTTTAAATTTTTCTTTTGTTTCTATGTTGTAATTATTTTTGTGTTATTTTTTTTTAGTGTAATTTTTGTTAGATAAGTTGTTGCAGCATTGTGTGTTATCTGTCATGGCATCACCATTTGGGCCCTACGGAAGACCAGCGCCGGTTTATTGGCTGGCAATATGCTGAGTTGGGTCCATTTTATGATGCACACACATCCTAATCCTTGTTTGTCTTTTTCTTTTGTTTCTTATGTTGTTTCCTGTGATGTCACGAATAAATGTTTTTCATTCATTCATTCATTCATAATAGAAAAATAGTGCTCTGTGTCAAGTCGGTAACATACCTAACCAGGACTAATTTGTATTTCGGTGAAGCGTACTCCTAAGTGATTCAAAGTAAAAGCTTTATACCGGCTGAGTCTGCAGATGGCGGTCTGTCTATAGCAAAACGGGGCAGAGTCGGTGACTTAGATTACCAGGGCAAATTGGCCAATTAGTGTTTCGGTGGGACGCAGTTCCGAGTCGAGACAAACGGTATTGTCTGGCCACCTGCCCGTTCTTTAGCTGGGTTACTCGTTCTCTTGACTATCATAATTTGATTCCTAGAAGCATATAGTGTAAGTTAATAACAATAGTTTTGTAAGTTATAATATTTTAAGCTAAGGAATACTAATAATTTTATGGGCTTTGCCTGAAATAATTTTTTTCATTCATTCATTCATTCATATATTATGTATAAAAAATTTAAGTATTAATCCAGTCGGCAATAGGCCACCTCCTCCGCCAAAGGTGTGACAAGCAGTTATGCTCCAATAAAGACGTTAATCTATTTTCACAAAAATCGGCAGACTATTGTATAGAAAATGATAGGCATTGCCAGTTAAGCTAATAAAATAGTCAAAGTATAAAATTACTGATTTGCTGCTTGGTTGCGACTTCGTTTGCGGAAATATTTACTCATATATTACACAAACGAAGTAGTAACAAATTATATTAAGTTTTCTCAAAGTAGGAGTTCAGCAATGCTGCATCGTACAATAGTGTTGCGTTGCGATTTGCGGTTCATCATATTAAATTAAATTCAATCAAAGTAAATGCACACGTACAATATACGTCAAAAGAAAATAAAATAAGATTAATTAACAATTTTCAAAAATAATTCACATTTAGGTACAATTTATAAAAATTCAAAATTTCATTTAAATTAATCAATAAAATACAATACAATTGTTTATTAATAAAATAAAATAAAATAAAAATTAAAATGAATATTAGTCATGTCAAATACTTATACCTAATGGCTTTGTCAAAATTAAGATTCCTCATTATTAAATTCTGTTATGTCATAAAAAGCATTTTTAATAAGCCATTTTTAGGCCATCAGGTGTATTAAAACTGCTTTGTATCAAATTTAGTCAGGAACTTCATTCTGAAATTCTAGCTAACTGTGTCTACCTTATGGCGTTTATAGCCAGTGGGCACGGCCAGGCAAATTAGGCGCAGCACTAGAGGGCGGAGCGTATAATTATAGTTATTCACAAATTTGTACACAGCTGCACTATTGGCCAGTGTCTCTGTGCTCTTATTAATACGGGATATTTCGTGAGGTAGAAAAAAACTGGTCCGTAGTAAACTTTAGCAACCACCGAATTTTAGTGAGACGTAATTTCACAGATCATTGAAAAATATTGGATACAGAAGATGGTGTATTTAGCAATATTTTATTCCAAAATATACTAACTTCTATAATATAGACGTTAGTCTAATGATATCAGTCATAAATAAATAAAAAACCAATCAAAAAATCAACTGTAGCAACGTTAATGTGCCAGCGTAACATGTGTAAAAGTGACAATGACTAGAAATAAACTGCAAAATAGTGGAAACAGGTGATATAAATGTCACAATTTTATTCATATAGAGTGACCAATGATATCTTCCCAATCGTGACAGCAATGCGGCTACGACTGCAATTGAATTTATTAAGAAATGGACAGTAAGTTAAAAAAAAGATTACATATCTCGGCGTCGTCGCGCATCACTACTAAATATACATGAGTGTTATTATAAAATTGCTCACTTTTTGAGCATTTTTAAAGTCGTATATATATTGTATGGATTAAAGCTCGTTTCGCGAGAACCCGATAGATCTTAGCAGCGATTTGTGAACGCCAAGCCGATATCTCACTCGCGTTGACGACGCGCGACAAAAATCAATTTTGGAGACGCATCCGATACGTTCCGTACTTTGGTAACAGTTCCACGGGAGAGTTTAAAAACAGTAAGGCATTCTTGTTTATTCGCTGTCCTTGGATTGGAGCTCTGACAACACACAGTCCATGGAAAATCCGAAAATAATTTTGATAACGTGTGACACATACTGCTTTTCACACCAACAAAGCCGAAAACAGCATCATATCAACACCACAATGCCACTAGTTAATGCCCGAAAGCGTAAAAATGTGTAGTCCTTGAACTGCGAAGCCATTTTGATCCCTCCCAGTCTGGAAGAAAGTGCCACTTTGATCCCTCCTAGCTTGAACAGAAAAAAACCCTTTTGTGTTGTGTTCTTCCTACCTACCCACCAAATTTCGTTCAAATCTGACGCGAAAAAAACGACAACAAAATAAAAATCCGCCCAAATGACCAACCCACTGTTTTCACTCTGTGTGCTATTAATAGCTTTCTGTAACCAACGCTTTTTCCACTCAGTCGTGCGAAGACAAAAAAGGGTCATTTAGGTTAATATCCTTCCGGAGAATGTATTGTCTAATTACAGAAAATACTCTGCTTTAATGCGGTCCTTTTCTTTCAGTCGTATAACACCTTTTCTTTCGTCTGTGAGGGAACGAGAAAGAAATACGCTAATGAGCTGCCTGCGCCCGCTTTTCGTCACTTTTTTTCTGATTAGTATTAATGTTGTCATATTTCGTGGTGGTGTACAAGGAAAGTAACTGTATCAAGGTAATATTTTTGGACATAAAAAGAAAATATTTCCAAGACGCTTACAAGTTATGAATTCTTGTTTGTTTTGTTTTCCTAGTTATAAGATCTATTCAACTATTTAGTAAAATGCTGTGTTATTTATCAAACAGAGCCAGATAATCAAACGTAGCTGAATTTTGACATGTATAATATAATCCTCGCAAACATTTTCCAATTTTAATGAATATTTTCCTACTTTAATGTTGACTTTGTTAAATTGACAAAGAGTCAACATTTTCTTGGGGCCTATGTAGGTACTCGAGAAGTCCGGAGGGCATAAAATCATAGGGAGTTGAATTACGTCATAGCTTAAACATTGCTTTCTACTCCAGCACATCTGTAAATTGACTGACAGCGATATGAAAAAAGTATACATATTATAACGTTGTCTATGGTATTCCATAAGAACACCGCGAAACAATACTCATATGGATTTTCAAACAATATATTAACACAGTTGTTTTTTTTTTGCTATTGTGTCCATACGACATCTTCCACATTCTGCCACCATTGAAGATTTCGCTTTTTTCGCTATTTTTGCTGTCGCAGGAAAACTAGTGTATACAACAGCTCATAATTGGTACTTAAAATTCTCTCCTAATTATGCAACTGTTTCATAAATTTTTACGCACTGTAAATTACGTTAACCAACGTTTTAGATTCAAATGTCCATAATGATATCGTCCACAGTGCATTTCTTAGTTTGTAAACCAGCACACTACATTGTGCAATCAAAATAAAAATGCTAAAAATCTATCTCCAAAAATAAATTCCTTTTAAATAGTCTTCAAGATTGATATAAGAAAATCAGTTACCCGGAATATACAGCTTGGGGCGGTTCATAAGTTAAATTGACTAAGCTAGTCGTAAAATTGGCGGGTTTTGGAGTCTTCGCAGGTCTTGGCAGGCCTTGGCTTGTTAGACGATCACTTGGCGTATTGCCAAGTGACAGTTAACCTGACCGTTGCCGTTATGCCTTGCGTTCGCAATGCATGAGGGTGAATCGAGTTTTAGAGTGAATTGTTGGGCCATTTTTTTGAAAGTTGTACTTTCATCTTTATATATATATATATATATATTTTTTTTAATGATTTCGACTGAGAATCGATAGCTTTTTTGATTATAATAAGGTGATGGTTTTACCAATGGAATTAACTTTTTATCTACAGAAGTGTTCAAAACATCGAAAACATAACGACTCAATTTTTTTTTATTTCACAAAAAATTATATAACATCTTTTGCTTCTATTGACATCAGGAATGCACCGTTAAAATCTCTCGCAATGCCCACGAGCACCTTTTATAATGGTACCCATGTTAAAAGGAGGGGGGGGGGGCACTTTTAATAAAATGGTTCTCTTGGCCTGGCTGGTACAGTGGCGTCCAATTGGCTAAGTAAAGTTTTTTGAAGGTGTGAATATTATATTTTTTCCTGATAGCCGACGTCTTAAAGTTCAAGGAAATGTGGCTCTTTTATTTTTATTTCCTATTACTTATTAATAATATTTTTTTAAGTGAACGAGTTGACATTTGTTCAGTTTAACGGCTGAACAGAGCCCAATGCTTTCGTCCGTAATGAGTATAAGGAATTAGAAAAAAAAAGACAACTGTCAATGTCACTTGTGTCATTGACAGTTGTCTTTTTTTTTCTAAGCGTCTGAGTATTTCACGCGTTTTTCACGTGCTAATATTTTTCAAACCATATATATATATATAGACAGGACTTTTAAATTACAAAAAAAAAGTTCTCAAAGTAGTTCACCCGTTTGAAGATGATCGGTTCATACGATGCCGCAGACATGCACACACGTCGAACTTTTAATTGGTAATCACACTGTGCTGTCCTAGACAAAAACAGGAGGCGGAAGGCAGGAGGTCGCTGGTTCGATCCCAGCCCTGGGCACTGGGGGCCTCGGTCATTTTTTCTGTAGTATATGACATCTCTTTCAATTTATAAGGTAATCACAATTTTTTTGTCCCGGTTTGAAACGTTAGTTCGTATGGGACGGTTCCGTGAAATATCATTCCTATTGGTTTTTCCATTGCATCGACTCACATTTACATTTACTTGGAATCACATTGACTCAGGTACATATGTACCTATTTTAGTATGGGGGGTACCTATCTGCTCGAGTTATAGATCACTATATAAAGACTCCGTATAAGCGTTTACGAATCCGAATATTGTTAATCTATTGAATCAGGCGTTACTTTGCGGAATTCCATATTAACAACGAAAATACTGTGATTTTAACTATAAAACTCTCGTGAGACTCGAACATATTAAATAATATTTAAAACGGGTCACTCACGTAATTTAGTCTATTTTCGCTCGACATGTTCACTAAAAAAAAACCGACCAAATGAAAATCGACTAAATTACGTGAGTGACCCGTTTTAAATATTATTATGAAAATAATGTGAAAACTCGACTCGTGTTTCGCCTCTCTACCAGGCATCCTCAGGAGATGCGGGAGATACGACTGGCGAGTACGACAAGATCTCCTGCATCTCCTCGTGTCCAGTTTTGTATTATTGGTGATAGTGGGGTATATCTATTTGCGTATTTATTTTTTACGGCGGGAGGGTGGGAACATTAATTGCATGCAACAAATACGCAAGTAGGTATAACGGATTGGCACTAATTGACTAGCACGTTTGGCGGAATAGCAAAGTAATATTATTTTTGTTGGTCCGAATATTGTTGTTCGACTTAGTAGCAATGGGTCTGTGTGATGAGAATTAATCACGATAAATCGGTAACAATCTGAGTAGTGTTGACCGCGACGACGCCAGAGTAGCCGAGAGTTGCTGGCCATATACGTTCAGCATAGCCAGATCTGCCAATAAATGTATGGGAACTTTGTCTCCCTCATGCCTGGCGGACACGCCCAGTATGGAAATATGACGGATTGCCCGAGCGTATGACTTATCCTTCTAGATCCTGGAGGTATCGATTCTGGCAAAACTTATATAGGTATATTTGAAAAATCGATTGAGACTTCTGTCTTAGCCGCACTGATCGCTGATTGGCCATCTGAGACTCGGTGTATATTTTATTCGGTTGACAGTTTCGTTCGTAAACTTGTTAAGCTGGTTTGACACTTCACAGATTTTTTTAAATCTTTTGACCTCAAGCGATGAGCGGGGGGTCCAGGAGGTAAAGGCTGGCAAGTGCTGGAAAAAAGCCGTCGAAAAATGTCATGTCATTGTGACAAATATACGTGAATTTTACCGTTTTTTTTGACTTACAAGAGTTTTAAACAAGCTAATGGCGTTCATAAACGTACATCACATTTTAGCGAAACTATTTATTACCCTTATCTGACAGTTTGACATTTGCCTGTGTTAGAAAGGGAGAAAACATAATTTAACCAAAACGTCTGTATTTTTTTTTAATAAGTAAGTATTTAAAGGTGAAGGGCGCGTATCCTTAAGCCGTAAGTTCGCCCAAGGTCGTGAAATTTCTTTATTTCTGAGATTTATAGTAGGTATGGTATCCAAATGTCACTTTAAAGTTAAATTTTCTACGTTTTCGTGAAACAAAGTAGAAATATCCAACCCAATTCCAGCGATTCCCCTAACTGTCATCCAGCTTCACACATGACCAGTCACAGGCGGCAACAACTGTATAAAATGAAGTGACAATGGCTTAATTCCGTAGAGCATTACTCAGAGCGGGCCAGCTATAAATTTGGCTCGATTCCGAGCTGTCAAAGCGAGCGAGAATATCGAGTGGAGTGTCAGGTTCTTTTGAGTTTCGGGTCCAGTGAGTAATACTTATGGCGTTTTATGGTTCCGTGCCTCAACAAGACAATTGACTCTATACACTTTTTTTTTGAGATAACATGAAAACGGTGCCCGTGAGCGTTGCGAGAGATTTTAACAGCGTATTCCTGAGGCTAAAACAAACAAAATGTGTCGTATGATTTTTGGTCATTTCGACCAAAAAAAAAACCAAAAAAAAAATTGTCTTTTCTTTTTTTATTTCATTATGCTTTGATACATGGTTAGTAAATTTCATTTAGAAAAGGTTTACTTAAAATACAAAAAAAATGTTTTTTTAGTGTTACTTTGAAGTCCGTCAAAAATCATACACTAGACCACATAGTAGAATTATCACATTCCAAAACGCGTTATTTACCAATTGGCGGTAAAATTATGTTTAAATAATAATTGCAATTATCTCAGAAACTAGCCCTAATCCAATGCACTTAATATTAATTTTTTTGTTTCTTTTAGCCTCAGAAATACGCTGTTAAAATCTCTCGCAATGCTCACAGACACTGTGTATGTACCATATAACAAAGTTACGTCAAACTGCGGGGCAGTTTGTTGGCGATGAGCTCGCTCGTTTTATACTGCATAAAGCAGGTACATAAACTTGCACTGTCCTACCGTCCCGTCCCGTCGTTGTAGCTATTTTTTTGTATAGGCACACACGCGTACAAAAGTGCATGGGCCATTCCGAACGCAATATAGTACTTACATTATATAACTGAGCAATTGCTGGTGACGCGGACGTAAACCACTTGGTTCTTAATACGTATGGCGTGTGGGTAGATCACAACTAAAAACTCGCAGCTCGTCAGTTTTCTCGGTGAACATGGAGCTAGCAACAGTGTCGAAATATGGGGTGCCCAATAAAACAAACATACATGGTAATTATCCCGTTTTAGATAATAATTATAATGCAAAATGACCATGTTAGCTTAAAATCGTATCAAGTATCTTATGTACCATTTGGGGTCGAAACTCTTGGTCCATGGGGTCCCAGCGCACGCAAGTTTTTCGTAAAAATCGCAAAACGTCTGGTTAATGTTACTGGTGACCGAAGAGCTGGTGGCTTCCTCGCACAACGTATCAGCATTGCGCTACAACGAGGAAATGCCGCCAGCATCCTAGGTACAATGCCTCAAGGACCTATTTTAAGAGGTAGAGGTAGGTAGCTAGGTAAGTTAGGTACTCTTACTGTATTTATTTTGAAAATAAATGTTATATTAATTCAACTACTTATAATAGTATGATCAATACAATCAACAAAAAAAAATACAATCAACAAATAGATCAGATCAATTATAGTGATAGGGATGAGTAAATAGATAGCCATAGCAAAATTGCTCCCGTATTGACTAAGGAATTAAAATATAAGCAACTATTTATCATCCCGAACTGTCTGTTCCAACTCGGGGTGAAAATGTCTCTGTAATTATCTTTCAAGTTTGCCGTTTGAGTTGGGTCATGCGGGCATGGTAGGGCCAGTCCATAGGTCACTGGGAAACTATTGATTTTGTAGAAGTTAATAAATGTCAATGTGATATTTACCCGGTTAAGTTCTTGAGGACTAAACCAGGCGTAGCAATTGACAAGCCTAGTCCTCTGGTGAGTATGACAAACAATCATACTCATTCTATGGGCTAACGTTTATCTGACATAGATATTTCTACGTTACGTACAAATAGCTATACATTTGACGTGGCTCTCCTCTGAAAAAATCGGCATACTTATTTGTATAAAAAATGACATTGCCAATTCAGTTTATCAAATAGTTTAAAGGTTAAGGTATCATAGCTAGCCAGTAATTCGCGTCACTTAAAAGGTAGTAATATAAAAAAATACAAGTGATACTCGCTAAGAGAAAATTTGTATTTAACTCGCTTTTCTACTTTCAAAATTGGTTGACCATATAGGTATACAACATGCAAAAAAAGTTTTTTATATGTGTTATTTAATGAACTTTTATCTGGGAGTGTAAATATTAGGAATATAGAGTCACCTATCAGGCTATCTTAACCCAGGACATTAGCGGTTTTGACAGACATTAAATAATAATAGCCTGATTTTCTCAAATAACATTGGAATGGGATATTTATAGATAATGTATGCAAAAATCCTACAAACTTTTCGTCCGGAAGTAGGTAAAAAGTAAAACTTTAAGTCGATTTTTTAAATTTACGGTAGTAAATATTTTTCTTGTCTGTGAACATGACGACATATTTGTCTTCTATGTGTTAAAAGCGAAACCGAAGAAAACTTATTCACGTAAAACGGTAAAACTTACTAAATGTACGGCATGGGTGATAGATGTGTTATTTCGCTAGAAACAAATGACAATAAGTAAAAAAAGGTCCTGACCCATTTTAAGCAACTAAATACAGAACAATGAAACATGTGTACATATTTGTGACGATTTGCATGAAAAAATATTTTGTTGGATTTTGGTGCCTAATAGACTCACAAATTATCCGTTACGCTAAAAAAATCAGCTATTATTAATAATTTCCCAAATAATCAAAATTTCCATACAAGCTGTCAGTTTGATGACTGTATTGTATTATATTATGCCTGTACAAATAGAGTCCGTCTATGCTAAGTTTTCTACTGTAAAAGTGTTAAGTAAACGCCATAATTTCATACAAGTTTGACGATCAAAATTACAATTTAACACTTTCACAGTCAGCGCTATCAAAATTTATGAAATATAGTACAGTCGGACTTTAATAAGATTATCCTGAAATGCACATGCTTTGCCAAATGTGCAGCGACATATTAAATCGGCCATAATTCGGCAATTAGGCTCGGCGCAGTAATGTGCGAGTTCGGGCGTATTCGGGTATTATAAACATTATATTGTTTTGTTTTTCATCATATAAAATGGCGGTTAGCTTTAAACAGTGGCTTGTGAAACGGAGGTGGTGGTTCAAAATTCAGCATGAGCATTTGTACAATTGTAAAGTATGAATTAAATCAGTAATGCCTTTTTTTTTGTTTTTTTTTTTAAATGCTACGACGGTGACAAACAAGCATACGGCCCTGATAGTAAGCGTTCACCGTAGTATATGGACGCCTGCAACTCCAGGGGTGTTACATGCGCGTTGCCGACCCTTAAAAAAGGGAGGATTCGCTGCAGCTGGGGACCCACGGAGCAAAGCTTGCCCCTTTAGCTAGTGAATCCTCTTGGAGCTCTGGCGACCTTACTCACCAAGAGAAACACAACACTATGAGTAGGGTCTAGTGTTATTTAACTGCGGTTTTCTGTAAGGTGGAGGTACTTCCCCAGATGGGCTCTGCTCCAGATTTCGCGAGACCAGCGAGACGACATTCGTTGCGCTGTGCCCTACGACACTAAACGATATGCATCCGCTGTGCCCATAATACCTCTCTTAATTTCGCTAATGTCATTTTGAGCCACATTTTTTGACGTTTTTGTTCTACTTCGTCATAATTTCATTCACAGTTTGAAGTATAAAATAATAAAGTAACACTTTAAACGTTTGACAATTCATTTGCTTGAATGAGATTACGTGGTCTGACTCTAAAAGCTTCCTTGTTAAAAAATATGAAGCTTAAAGACAGTTTTTGAAACACTTGATATAAATGCAAGACTATCCGATGTCTGTACTCTGCAAGCATTCACAAAGACAGAAAGAACATGGAACTAGCGTCTTGTTTTGACGCTACCGTTACTTGAAAATGCTCTTTAATGCCTTGACAATAAAGATGTGTTCATATTTATGAGCACTTTGGGCGGTCAGATAAATCTGAGGGCAATGTAGCAGGAAATATTACTTCAAGGGGTCTTGTTATATGGCTGCTGTGTTTTAAAACGAGGTAAAGTATTTATAATATATTTATAATATTATAATAATGTGATGGATTTATTTGAAATTCATGTGCATATGTATGTAATTTTATGGAATTATTAGTATGTATAACATTTAAAACTTTCGCGATTTAAACACATATTTAAACATAATAATTAAACGGGTCTAACGCGAATTAATTTGTTTACCTTATTTACCGACGTTTCGACACAGGTTTCACTGGTCATGGTCGCGGCTGACTGATGTCCCAGCAAAATGTCAAAACAGAGATTTGTGTAACTACCCAACGGGTGAAAAAGGGGTGAAAGGGGTGGTAAATAAGGTAAACAAATTAATTCGCGTTAGACCCGTTTAATTATTATGTTTAAATATGTATTAGTATGTAGCTTTAACAAAAAAATCTTAAATAACAAATACAAAATAGCTACTTAAACCGAAACGTAAGTCGTAAACGTACATTTTATAAAACGACATATATATACGTTATCTCGTTCAAAATTGCATAGGCAGTTTATGAATGAATTCATTTAGAAATTTCCCATGGACTTTTGAACACGTGTGTACATCTATCCGATCAAACTACTGGGTAATATAGATTAGGTACCTAATAT
Source organism: Lathronympha strigana (assembly GCA_949128165.1). Lineage (NCBI taxonomy): Eukaryota > Metazoa > Arthropoda > Insecta > Lepidoptera > Tortricidae > Lathronympha > Lathronympha strigana. The sequence continues at coordinate 2,189,199 of OX421907.1, read as the reverse complement.
TTACACACACTAAAATACAATAGATTTAAACAAACCTTAAAACTAGGTACTCTAGGTACCTAATAGAAAAACACGTGTACTGTTTTGAGGTGAATAAAATTAATAAATAATAATACTATGGCACCGTCCCATTTTAAAACGAACTAATGTAAAAGCGGGCGGAGCGGCTGAATGCGCCTAAATTTTATAACGTAATAAATATAAGAGCCTGGGCAGAGAGTAACTTTTTGCGCACGCAAGTTTTTCGTAGATTTCGCGAAACGTCTGGTTGATGTAACGGTGACCGAAGAGCTGGTGGCTTCCTCGCATAACGTATCAGCATTGCGATTCAACGAAGAAATGCCACCAGCATCCTAGGTCCAATGCCTCAAGGACCTATTTTAGATTTAAGGTAGAGGTAGTTAGTTAGGTAAGTTACACTTACTGTATATATTTTGCAAAATGAATGTTATTTCCATTTCCATTTTGGTTCTCTCTGATATTTTGTACAAGATGTAAATAGATAAAGTTTTTTTCTGTGAATCAAATAAATAATTTCTATTTCTATTTATTTAAATAAAAATGTGTAGACGGTTTTAGTGCAGAGCAGCCATAATACACGCAAGCGATGCAGTAACAATGTCGCTGCTCTTTCGAGGCAGCTGAATGTAAATACTTCTCTACCTACGTCAAATACATATATATCTAAGCTGTCGTGACTCGTAACTGACATTAATATTGAAGAAACCAGAGCTCCAAGAGGATTCACTGTGTTGACAGCTGTCAACCCACGGAGCAAAGCTATTTGATATTTACCAATTGCTTTCCGGTAAAGGGAAACATCGTGAGGAAAGTGTGCTAATCTTAATGAGGCCTAGTTTACCCTCTGTGTTAGAAAGTCAGGGTGCGTAGCCAAGATGGCAATGGAAGCTACCGTATTGTCACTCACCAGGCGGCGCCACTCATGCGTGGGTCCTGTATCAGGGTGCGAGAATTGTCAAAGTGACGTTTGAAATGTTCCCGCAGGACCCACGTTCCACTAGCGCCCCTAGCGGAAAATCGACTCGTGGTAATCCTTATTGCTCACGCTACGTAGTTTTCTCTCTCTATCACTCTTTTTTATTAGTGTGACAATGACAGTTGTGTTTCGTTCGCGACTGAGCGTCAGCGATTGGCATCTTAGCTTCGCACGCAGATTACAGTATGGGGTATTTAAAAAAGGAGTGTACAAGATTTTAACGGGTCGGCAATGCGCATGTGAACCCTTTGGAGTTGCAGGCGTCCATGTGACCGCTTTTCACCAGGCGGGCCGTATGCTTGTTTGCCACCGTCGTGGTATAAAAAATGGCAGCTGCTTTTGTAAAACTAGCGCCTACGTCAAATCTTGGTAGTAGTTGCCAAAGCGGATGCCAGGCTCCCCGAGCCGGGAAAATATTAGGAAGAAGAAGAAGGTGATTTATTATGATTTCGTAAGCAGTGAAGACTTCATTCAAAAGTTCGTCTCGTACAACTATCGATTGCTGACCCTACACTTGGCGTATTCGGGTTTTGCCTTTCGCTCGCACCAGATAAGTTTTGCTTCGGCACAAGAGAGAGGCAAAACGCCAGGGAGAACTAAATTTACAAACAAAATAAATAAGTTAAGTTGTTGTTCCTCAACGTTATTTCGTGGAAACCGTTAAATAGTTTAGGAAAACACTTCACCAAACCGTTTAACTTTCGTTGTACACGTTTCAGCTTTAAACACCATTTACGCTACTGGGGTTTTGTATACTTTTTGTTGAGTCGCGATTCTCGAACATAAATCACATTGTTAACTTTGATTACATTGTGCACCGTTTAAAACAATTAAATAAATATTAGCTCAATACAATTTGTGCAATATGTTACACTTAAATATCCATAACTTAGAGACAAATTGGTGGCTCAGCGGTATGACGTGAGAGATTCAATCCGAAAGTCTCGGGTTCAAATCCTACCAGCTCGTGCCAATGAGTTTTTCGGAATTTATGTACAAAGTATCATTTGATATTTACCAATTGCTTTTCGGTGAAAGAAAACATCGTAAGGAAACCAGACTAATCCCAATAAGGTCTTTATCCTCTGGGTTGGAAGGGCAGATAGCAGTCGCTTTCGTAAAACTAGCGCCTACGCCAAATCTTGGGATTAGTTGCCAAAGTGGACCCCAGGCTCCCCGAGCCATGACACAAGCCGAGTAAAAACGCTAGGAAATTATCAGTGCCCATAGTCACTAGGTACTAACAGGGCTAGGAGGCTATAAATCTTATAAAAGTTATGTATGCTTTTTTATGTAAGTACTTATTATTGAACTTAAAGGGTATCAAAGATGTTAGGCACGTATAACAATAGGCATATACTGATAAAGAAAAATTTAAGAACTTCGTGGAATAACTTGTTTATAAAACTTATCAAAGCTCATAGATATTGTGTCCAATTTCTTGCAAACTAAATCACCAAAATAACGATTACCAACGCTGTATTATACTTCAAAGCTAAGCTGTATTAAAATGAACCCAAGAATATCTGTACAAAGTTACAAAGCGTGAGTGGTGACACAAACACACATAAGCACATGACATTAACACTTTAATACCCAACATGTCTCCAACAACGCGGTGCCATAATCGGGCCCCGATATGCGACACACGCCTAAACTCACTTGAAATAAATTAAAATTCCTTCAACATACAGCTGGGAAATCGTGGGGAAACTGGGCCCGTGTTACTTTTGTTTTAATTGTTTCAACATGGGCTTTACTTTTAAGGTAGTACTTTTCCGAGTTTCCGTTTTAGAATGGTAAATTTGAAGAGTAAAAAGTATCGTCTACGCCTAATCTTGGGATTAAAAGGCCATAGTGGTCAAATTGTTACCATTCAGACGTATAAATCTGAATATTGGTAAGAATTAGCTACCTGATATTCATATACAGTGTGTAAATCTAATACGGGCGAACCTCTTAACGGTGGTTAGTATAGGACATAAGGAATGTAATTAAGTAACTTTTAAATGGAATTGCAATTATTATTTTTTCCATAGAAAATAATTCGGCCCGCAATGTAATGCAAACACACTCGCGTTAAACATTCGTTGACAACTGTCAGCGTCAAATTTTTTATAGTACATTATTGCTGAAAATTTTATTCAAAAATTTATTATGGGGTCATAATTAAGTGTAACTTAAAAATATGTTTTAATTATTGATACCACTAATGAATTCTATGTTTGGTTAATTCCATCGCCCGTATTAGACTTACACACGGTAAACATCTCAACATACTTCCTTTCAACTGGTAAACGTGAAAACATTACTTTTAACAATATTATATCTATTCTATTCTATTCTTTTTTAAATAGCACTGCTACTTAAGTTTCCAAAAAAAAGAGTAATATTTGAATATTTGTAGACATGGTCGTTAAAAATACCATCATGCATGTCGATTTTCGATGATTTTTTTCTGTAATTTCTAAAATAATTGAGATTTTTTTTTTCTTAAATTTTCTCGATTAATCAATATGGCGGTTTGTTTACATTGTTAGGAAGTTCCATTGACAGCGATTTTAGAATGCGAAATCGGGTCAGAATCGGAGAATGAGTTGAATGTAAAACGAGCTTTAAGTAAATATTAAACACGTGTATTCTTTAGATTTATGAATTTTATTCATGTTCATTGACTTGTTTGATTTGAGTTTCGATAGCGCTCGATGTTATGCGAAACGGAGTAGAAAAAATGGAATATGATTTTTTCAATTAGCATTGGTTTTTTCTGCAAACTGCGTATTGTTTCGTTTTGGATGTAAAAAATACCTATAGCCAAACCTAAACTAACAATAGTAAAAACGCCGGCAAAGAGCAGGTCGGGCCATGCTTAGTGTAGGGTTCCGTAGTATACCGTCCGTCACAATAGGCGAACTTAAAAAGTGTTTTAATAGATACCATGCTCATAACAATAAAAAAAGAGTATCTTCGCAGCTCTTACAATGTATACGCTCTTTTAATAAAGAAGATACTTTTTCTTTGTAAAAAACAAAAATGGCTAAACTGCCTAAGTTCAAAATAATTTTCCTTGAAAGTCTCCATAAAGCTCTATTTTCATGAATTTTTGTCTTGCGGTTCTAAAGTTAAAGGGAGGGAGACTCATTATTTTTAAATACGGGAGAGCTAATTTCCAAAAACATTCACTTCATAAAAAAACCCTTGTCAGTCAAACAATCAGTAAAATTACAAATCTATTAAATTAAATAACTATCTAACAATACCTCGCACTTTGGGATTAAAACGAAAAATAAAACTACCCCCTATATCCTAATAATTAAAGATTTTCAACTTTTTATTTTACCACTTTGTCGATATGATTGATATGTACATATATTCATACCAAATTACAACAAATTACAGATATGGCGAAACTATGAGGGCCCTAGTTGCCTACAAAACCCTAAAAAGATCTTAAACTTGATTTAGCGCAATATATGAATCGATACAGCGACATCTACCTATAAATCGTGTCAACTTTCAACTCGAACAATGAAATACGCAGAATATTAATCTCACAGACGTGCAATATAATCGCATCACGACTGTGAATTAAAGCTACGGGGACTGTTTCATGGAAATTAACTTGATCACGCTAATTGACCGCATTAATCCGGTTATAACCGGTTATGAGCTGTACATACCGGGTTGGCGGCCCACGGCTTATTCATTCATGTTTGATTTGCTACCGAGTATATTACGCGATTTTTATACCACATCGGTAGTAAACCCAGCATACGTAACTTTAGCTTATGGATGTCTGTAACTCCAAAGATTCACATGCGCGTTGCCGACCCTTTAATGCCGTATTCACTCAATTGAAGAATCTCATACAGTCTTCTTCTTCGTTAAAGTCTTTATAGAGTGGTCGTGGCTATATAGTTTTTTTAAGCGTCTTGTTTAACGATAAATCGCCATCCCTTCCGTAAAACTGTTCTTCGTGACCACTCGCTGTTCTCATACGACTCCTAGGAAAAAACATCAGTTTAACTTGATCGCGCTAATTGACCTTATCAATCCGGTTATAACCGGTTATGGGCAGTTCAGCCAAGCTGGTTTTAATTAGAAAACTCCCGTGAGTATCAGACATATTAAAATTCTCATAGCGGGTTACTCACGCACGTCAATAAAGTCCGCGTCGTTGCCTCAGTCGAGAGCTGACCGCGCTGGGGCTCGCAGTGTGCGTAGAGCAGTCGCCGCGGCTACACGCATGACTCATGAATAAGGGACACGGACTGTTCCGAAACATGTCGAGCTATTTTCGACTTTATTGACGTGAGTAACCCGCTATGAGAATTTTAACAAGCTGGTTTTATTCATAATGTTTGGTTTGAGTTTCGATGGCGCTCACTGTGAATGTGAAAATAGGTTTGAAATATTGAATGTTTGTTTTTTGGATTATCATTCGCTTTCTGTAAACAAACAGTTTTACACATTAAATATTGAACGTTCGGAGTTTCGGATAGCGACTTCGGTATTTTATTTTGTTGGCTCTAGTGTCAAAATGGAAGCTTAATTTTAAGCGGTATTTGAAAGTTTCCCAACATATTCACTTTCCACTAGCCGGCAAGTTCACTTACGGTAGTCACCATTTAGGAGATAAATATATCGTACATTTTCTGGGCCATAAATCATCTTTGTAAATAAACACACTAGACCGGGGCTAGCTGATAAATCTGTGCATCCAGGTCATACAAAATGTTATTTTATTTATTTATTTTATTTATTTATTCAATAAGTTAACACGACATTACAGCATACGCCAATGCGTCATGAAACTAAGACAAATACAAACATAAAAACAAATGTAAACATCGTCATGAAAAACAAATTTTAAAACATAATTAACTAACTAATATTTAGGCGACGTAACAGCGTGGCTCGGTTATATTTTAATGGACATAACCGGTTTTCTATTCTTTAATATTTTAACTTATTTATGCAAGTAAAGCCTAGAATACTGAAATACAAATAAATTTAATTAATCTTTTTTGATTCATACTATTGAAAGGAAAAAACTTACACTAGGTACCAAATGAACTGCAAACATATTATACCTATTGTGATAAAAATACGTAAGCTTTGACCTTTTTTTTAAATACGTATAAAACTAAATGATGGCAAAATACTCATTGACTTAAATCGGTTACACATATTTTTGTCAATTTCAAAATAATTGCATTGATTCATGTTACTTTTTTACTTGTTAGCTGTAACTGTTTCAAGGGAAACAGTGTTAACTTCAACAAACTCTTTGACAAACCAAACTCCATTTAAAATACACCTCTGAAACCACGTACGTAAAAACACGAACAAGCTAACGTTGATTTTTACGCGCGACGACCTCTGAAAGGCTCCCCTACCATGAGTTTGATGGTACCGTACTTTCTAGTGTCTCGACGGGTCTCCCTCGACATCCCTAATAAAGTTTGTCCTAAAATCACTTACCCTAACTGTTTTGTCTTTATGATTACAACCTCTAACGATCAATTGCCCGAATGATTATTTGCCGTAATCGAATTATTGCCCAAAAACTACTTCACTTATAACAGAATCGCTGTTAGAGAAGTCGGTTAGGTTAGGTTAGAACCGTGACCTCACAGAGTCGAATTGCTGCTAGAAAAGTAGGTTAAAACGATGTTAGGGTAAACAATATTAGGACATATGAGTTTAGGACAAATTGTCATCAAACAGTATTAGGGAAAGCAAAGGCAGTTATTTGTGTGGTTATCACGAATATTTGTTCCTGATTTATGGATGTTTCCTATGTATTTAAGTATTCATATGTAACTATCTATTATATATATCGTCGCCTAGTACGCATATCACAAGCCTTATTGAGCTTACCGTAGGACTAGGTCGATTTGTGTAAGATTGTCCCGCAATATATATTTATTAATATTATTTATATTTTCTAAACATGATAAAATTCGAAAAATCGGAATTTTAATGTTTGATGTAAAACTCAGGGTAACGGCAAAAGGCCGGAATTGGCACCGTCACGGCGGCAATAATTTACGTGCCAACGAAAAAAGGATGTTTTTGACAACACCTCTAATAGCTTTTCAGAATCTACGGCCCATGTTACATAGCACTTAAACGTGATTTGAAAATGAGAAGTGAATTTTGTTGTTACGTAATACTTTATATTAAACCATTTTTTATATACATTTTTGAGTAACTTTTTCAGACAAATACTATTTATTGACTCTTTCTCCGTTTTTCCCGGCTTAAGCTACGGCTCAGCCTAGGATCCTCTTTGGCATATAATTCCAAGATTTGGCGTAGGCGCTAGTTTTGACGAAAGAGACTGTCAAACCCAGAGAGTAAACTAGGTCTTATCATAAGGCCTAGTATAAAAGTTGTACGACATTAACTCCTCGACCGCGTTAGCGTATCGGGAGTTCAAATTATGTTTGCCGTTTATTTAAATCATCCAGCAGCTTTCATATTTTGACCCCTCGATACGCTAACGCGGTCGAGGAGTTAATGTCGTACAACTTTTATACTAGGCCTTCCGGATTTGTCTGGTTTTCTCACGGCGTTTCCCATCACCGAAAAGCTATCGGTAAATATCAAAAGATATTTCGCACATAAGTACCGAAAAATGGGAACACTAAAATCGCCGTCAATTGAACTTCCTAACAATGTAAACAAAAGGCGTCACATGTTTTGTCACTGTTTCTCCTTGTATTTTAACACTACCTCATCAAACACCACTGTAACCAGTCACTACTGAAACGGTCGTATTATGGTAACATACAAAACATTAGATAACTAAGTTATACTTGAAACCAACAAAACCAAACTTGTTATCAAATAAATAATTTCTATTCTATTCTATTCTACTTGGAGACTACATTAAAAACTTCAGTTAGGTTATCACGATCAAAATGGCGGTTTGTTTACATTGTTAGGAAGTTCCATTGATCCGATTGAAGTTCTATGTATAAAAATCCGATATTGTATAACCCCGACCTATCAAAACTTTGATCATCCAGTACTGATCAGTATTACCTATGTTATTGGGAATTTTCAATATTCGTGCTTTCATGAGTCGGAATTTTGATAAGTCGGGGTTTTTAAAACCGGAATTTCAAAACTCGTACATATTCGTATTTAGTACTTCAACCTTATTAGTAGTAATAATAAATTATGTGTTCTCAAACTTGCTCGGAAATAAACATGAAGTTTTTTGTTTTTAAGTAGGTACATTAGTGAGTCCAGGGCCCGTAATTTTCATGCCGATGACAGACAAATGACGTCAAGCTTCAAACATCATGTTTTAGGTTTTACGTTTGAAAGAATAGTGCTGTCCTTGAATAGTCTCTAAACTATTACGTTCGATGTTAGAATCGAACGTTGATAGACTTTATCTGTCATTAACTCATTTTGTATCAAAACATCCTGTGTGTTTAAGTACTTCATTATGACGAAACCGGCATGAAAATTATGGGCCCTGTACATTACTTTTTGGCCTAAGGCAAGAATTAATGTATGGCGTAGGTATGAACAAAACATTACCCAGAGTTAGCCGCTAACCCGGAGTTAATATGTAAAATTCCATACAAAACGCTTAACTCGGGGTCAGTTGGCTAACCCCGGTTGGTGCAAATAGCGCTTAGTAACATAAAATGACAAAGGAAAAATTACATATAACCAATCCACACCAGATACTACTAGCATAATGAAGATTACCGCGAGTCGATTATCCGCTAGGGGCGCTAGTGGAACGTGGGTCCTGCGGGAACATTTCAAACGTCACTTTGACAATTCTCTTATACTGACACAGGACTCACGCACGAGTGGCGCCGCCTGGTGAGCGACAATACGGTAGCTCCCATTGCGACATTATATCGTAGCTAATTTATATTTAATTACTTTCTTACATTGTTTGAGTAAAGCACTATAAAACCCTCGGCCGGAACAGGGATTGCAGGACTTGTTTTACCGTCTACCCGAACTCGTCCTGCAATCCCTTACATCACGAGCTCTGCAGTAATTAAATCGCAATATTTTGATGGAAAAGCTCTCAAAGTTTTTCTTACATTCCTAATTAGCTTCAATATTCGCCGTACGCTAATTAAGAAAAAAATATAAAAACAACCAGTCCTGATGTAATGAAATGCGATGGGAAAATGGTGTTGACTATTAAACAGTATAATTTTGGTAATGAAGTGTTATCTTAAGACTTTTGCTGCAATCTGCTCGCAGTAATGTACAATTGTAGGTACATGTAGTGCATGCATGGTTTCGGGATTTTATTTATTCCTCATATTTCATAATGCATAAATACCCAGAAATAGACTCATCATCATCATCATGTCAGCCGAAAGACGTCCACTGCTGGACATAGGCCTCCCCCAAAGATTTCCACATGACCGGTCCTGCGCCACCCGCATCCAGCGGACTCCTGGGACCTTCACCAGGTCACCAGTCCACCTTGCGGCTACCCACGCTGCGCCTTCCGGTACGCGGTCGCCACTCGAGAGCCTTTCCGCCCCAACGGCCATCGGTTCTACGTGCAATGAAATAGACTGAATCAAATGAGAGTACTGATACTTTCTAAAACTCGTCCAACTAAGTATCATCGTCCGAACGAATTTCTTTCTAGGTCTTAAAAATAACTAAACCGGTGTTAAAGGAGATTATAATTTACAATCTGCCAAACTTATTCGCACCCGCCGAACTTTCCTCATGAAAACTTGCGATGTTCGCGAAAGAATCGTAGTTGTAAAGTGATTTTCAGAAAAATTCCAAGCATCCTCTGGAAATTTTTAAGAAAAGTACGCTCTACGTTAAAGTTTTTAGTTCTCTGTGTTCTTTTCAAGAATCGATGGATTCAATCAAGCGGAGTATTCGTTATGTTTTAGTTTGAGACACATCTGATAGTGCTGTCGATATTATTTCGGACTATATGAATAGGAGTGTTTTTTAAATACTACGACGGTGACAAACAAGCATACAGTCCGTCTGATGGTAAGTGGTCACCGTAGCCAATGGACGCCCGCAAATCCAGTGGTGTTACATGTGCGTTGCCTACCCTTTAAAAAAAAGGAGGATTCGCTGTGTTGACAGCTAAAGGGGCAAGCTTTCTCATAAGAGTAACCAGTTCATTCATTCCACGACAATTCATGATGGAAGTAGATTCCACAATTATTTTTACATTACTGTTTTTATCCGATTTAAGGCGTCGTCATACGTAACTGCCTTGCCTACGGAGTTTTTTAAAACTTTGCATGTATATCAACAAAAATAATATTACTTTGCTATTCCGCCAAACGTGTTAGTCAATTAGTGCCAACCCGTTATACCTACTTGCGTATTTTTTTGCATGCAATCAATGTTCCCACCCTCCCGCCGCAAAAAAATATCATTGGTGAGACTAAGGCCCATCGTCTTCGCTGGCTCGGCCATCTTGAGCGAATGGGAGAGGTGGCGATCCTCTCGGTGAAGAGAGCATACCTTGGTCGACCGACTGGACGTCGTCCGGTCGGTCGCCCAAAGTACCGCTGGATAGATCTGGTGGAGAGGGATCTGCGAGATCTCGGAGTCAACAATTGGCGAGAGATTGCCCAGGATCGGGTAGAGTGGCGTGCTCTTGTGTTGGAGGCCAAGACTCATTTTGGGTCGCTGAGCCAGCCTAGTTATTCAGTTAGATATAACACACCACCACCAATAATACAACACTCGACACGTGTTTCGCCTCTCTACGAGGCATCCTCAGGAGATGCAGGAGAAAGACAAGATCTCCTGCATCTCGCATCGCATCTCGGAACATTAATTGCATGCAAAAAATACGCAAGTAGGTATAACGGGTTAGCACTAATTGACTAGCACGTTTGGCGGAATAGCAAAGTAATATTATTTTTGTTGTTAATATGAAATTCCACAAAGTAGCGCCTGATTCAATAAATTATTTGCATGTCTATGTTTTCAAAATGTTCTTGCATAAGTATAACAAATACTAGCGTATAAATCGATGTGGTCTACTTTCCAAACAGATTTGAAATGCCTACTCTAAAATAGGTGAATGTTTAACCGTAACTTCTGTATCTATTAGAATTTACAATGACTACCACTCGGCGTCCAACTTTGGCCCGCTTTCGGGCGGCTTCCCACCGATGTGAACTAAAGCGGCCTCAACTTGAAAGACTTGCGTTTGCCAGCATAAAAGGCCCACTTTTAAACTTCATCGTTTACGATTTAACTATATGATAATAAAGATGGACTTTAAGTTCCGACTTAAAAAGTAACTCGCATAGTTTTTGTGGGGTTAAAAGGGCACAGTGGTCAAATTGTTGTCATTCAGACGTCTAGATCTCAATATTGATAACAAGTAAGTTAACTTAATATTCACATACATAAAACTTTAACATATTTCCTTTAAACTGGTAAACGCGAAAGCATGATTTTGACGTGACAACGTCTTATAATTCGATGGAGCCGGCTGCACGCACGAAAAAACATGACTCATGCGGCGTTACCTCGCCGCACGAAAAAATATGACTCATGCGGCGAAGCGGCGTTACCTCGCTCTGACGCGTTCACGATGAGTAAAAAATCAATGGCTTTATTATTCGATCGTTGTCACGTTCAACTATCGTCAGTAAACCGACTTTACAGACAACCGATTTTTTTTAACAAAAGCATTGATACATTTATTTTTCTAGCATAGGTCCTTTTTTACATGATGTTGGTCAGAACGTCGTAACCCTTGAAATTATAAACATGATTTTCACTTAAATTTAAATAGTACCAAACTTGTTTTTAACTTCAGTCGTAAACAGCACTTATCTGACAACATGGTTGACTTTGATGCGCCCGGCCTTTTTATTTTTGGCTCTTGCAATTAGATCTATCCCGCTCAGTTTTGCTCGAGCATGTGGATTTTTTTAAAGGGTTATTACTGTGCGGTTTTAGAGGAATTCCCTCCCACCACGGGCGCTCCGGCTGCGGAATGAGCTATGCTGGGTAATTCCACGCTAGAGAGCGAAAATAGTAGATTGTATATCAAGGGCATAAAGTAACCCATTTTAGACGAGGCTATTTATTGGTCCGAGTGCAACGAAGACCAATATAGTAGTCGAAGATAAAATGGGTATTCATGCCTGAGGTATACACTCTGTTTTTCACTTCGATTGTAAGGAAAATATTAGGTATTATTTCACTCATTGAAAATGTAACATCCATACTCGCGCGCTTGGGTTCTCCTGGCCGCGCGCCGCTCGCAGGCGGCCGGCAGCGCCGGAGGCGAGGCCGCGGCGAGCGCCACTGTACAACTATGTCATAGTGACGCTATAAATCAGATTGTGAGAAATATATTAAATAATATTTAAAACGGGTCACTCACGTAATGGTCCTGGGGTGTATATGATTCCGTGTTCTTGTGGAAAAAATTATATTGGAGAGACAGGCCGGAATATTTCTACGAGACTCACGGAACACATACGCAGTATGAAAAACCGAGATGGCCGTGGTTCTGCGGTAACGGAACACGTATTGGACTCGGATTCGACGCATTATATTAGGTTTGATAGGGTAACCGTGTTGGCTAGAGAAAAATTCGTTGTTCAGCGGAAAATACGGGAGGCCATTGAAATAAGTCGTCATCCGAACTTCAACCGTGATTGTGGTTGGTCAGTGCCCCCCAGTTGGAAAACGGTTTTGGGTACCGCGTCAGTGGACTGTGTGAACGTGCCCTTAGCGAGTGACGTAGTGAGTGTTGTTTGCAACCCGGTTCGCGAAAGCGATAATGAGAACGAGGGTAGATCGTCCGCCGTGTCGCCCCCCGCGCCGCTACCACCGCCAGCTGCAAGTAGCAGAGCAGATAGGGCATTCGCCCGCAGTGTACGACTTGCCTCTGTCACGGGTGGTCGCTCCTGATGACGTTCTTCGTAAAGAACGAAACATGTCGACTAAATTACGTGAGTGACCCGTTTTAAATATTATTTAATATGTTCGAGTCTCATGAGAGTTTTATAGTTAAAATTGTGAGAAATCTCTTACTGCTTGTCATTTTGACATGGTTCTAAAGTGGCCTAGGGTTCCAATTGGTTGAATGTACGATAGGCATGACAACTACGTTGTCTACGACTATTTATTCCGTCAGATTATTCAAAATTATTAGACACATATTTTTTTCCATATTCAAGATATATAAAATTGACGAAGATTAAGAGTGGTAAAGTTCCGGGGTGGGGGCTGGTGACGTCACTAATAGTTAAGAATTGTAACTAATTGTCACGTCACGCGAAACTTTAATGCATTTTTCATTTTCGAACAAACGAAAAAATGCGTGTCGAATATTTTTTAATTAAGTAACAGACGGACTAATTAATTCTTTTTCGTCGTCTAGCCTATCAAACGTCTGATATTAGTAAAATTTTAATCTGATTTACCCAAGTTAATCATCAAGGCGTGTCAGCGGCTAGTTTTAAATAAATCTGATTACCGTCTACCAACCCTAGTTTGCATTTACATTTAAGAGCCGACTTGTTTTAATTCATTCAATTTGTCAAAGGGTCAGTCCAGGCGCGAGCTATCAAACCGAATTAAGAGCGAATTCTCAAGTCCCAATGCGACTTAACTCCCAATTTTATTCCGACTCGAATAGCTAAATGGAGTCCGTTGCGAACAAAAACGCTTGATTAAAATCGTTTGTCGTAATAAAAGGAGTACTAAAAAGTAACACCCGATCGGGATCCGTAGGCGCGTAAAATCGATCAAAGGAGACAAAAATTTTACGTCAGTAAGGAAGCTGGTTTAATTTAGGCTTGGACTTAAACGGGAAATATTAAATTGGAGGCAGGCTTCTAGCGTCTTATGCCAAATGAGCCCCGCCGAGTATATTTTATTACCCCCCCTACCTTTCCCCCTCCCCCCTATTTACATTCACGACAGAGCCAACGGCGTGTGAAATTTTATTTCTTCGACAATCTGAGATGAGATTAGCTGTAAATTGAGTTTATGATGGAATCAAATATGCATGCTCCCTGCGTTCATGGTTGATCGCATCCATAAATTCTGTATTCACTCACTAGTCGGAAGCGTTCGGATGCAAATGAAATATTATACGACGGGGGTCAAATGTGACAGTCTATTTTTTATGATTTATAATTTTGTCTTAGTGTCCCAGCGTGAGGCTTTCAATGCTACGGTTGCGGGTTCAAACCCCGGGTGGTACCAATGAGATTTTCGAAATGTACCAAATATCATTTGATATAAATTTACTAATGGGTTTTTGGCGAACGAAAACATCTTGAGGAAACCGGATTAATCCCAATAAGGCCTAATTTACCGAATTGGAAGGTCAAAAATGCAATCGCGTTCGCAGAACTAGCGCCTACGCTAAATCTTGGGGTTACTTACCAAAACGGACCCCAGGGCCGTGGCGTCAGCCAGAAAAACACAAGGAAGAAGTTGTAGGTCACTGAAAGGTTACATGAAATTGTACATAAAAGTACATACGCACTGCGTACTTATGTATATGTCACCGTAGAATTACGAGTAAGTACCATTAGTTTATAAACTAACGCGCGAGATTGTAAACAAACGGATAAGAGGTTAGGTTAGTTTATAATATCCCTAGTCAAATGATAGTCTGTCGGGAGTTCACAATTTAACGGTGACATATATATATATATATGTTTTAATGAAATCCTGGAATGTTTTATTTAGAAATGCCGTATATTTCTACACGCGAGGCGGATTCAGAATTCGGCGAAGGATTTTTCAATAAAGCGTTTCCAATTTTTGGGCATTAGGTCGTAATCCGCTGTTTGTTTGGCTTTGATACAGAGAGATTTGGTTTTTAGTACTTACATTCATTCGACTTATATGTTGTTGAGGCGGTGCAGCGGCGAATGAGTGCGATTGCGACGCGATGCGATGCGGCGACGGTTGAATGCGTTTTTTTATTTGTATGTGGTACTGGTATCCTAGGATTATATAATAATAATTTTATCCTTGTTTCAGGTATGTACGCGTTAATAATCAAGCTGTTGTATATTGTAAGTTGATGTCAGCGGACAAACAAGAAATAAACAGGTAATAAATTATTCAAACATTTAGCTGTAGGTATTTAGACATGGTTTATGTTTATTAAACAGTAGGTATACGTTTTTATACAAATTACAACCCTCTTTCTGACCGTGTATCCTTCAATATAATGATCTCTTACATCTATCCAAATTCTTAATAACGGTCACTTTTGTAACATGACTTGTTTATTAATAGGTACTTAGTCAATATACTTTTTAAAGTGAATCTTAAGAGTTAACTTTAATATTATAAAGAATTATTTTTCGGGGATAAATAGCGGCAAAAATACATTCATACATATAAAAATACTTTGAATTACGCGTTTTAAATAATGAAAATAGCATTTTTTCAATACATTTCAAGAAATTCTTGAAAAAGGTACTTATTTAACTTGCTCAAATAACATGGTACATCGTCTTAATCCTATGACTTATTCGAAAACTAAACAGGTACATAATAATTATATTTTCAACGTATTATTGTTCCAAAACACAACTAATCTAGACGCATCAAGCTGCCGACATTCACGAAATGACTACATTGCGAACGTGCTCTAAGCTCATGTATCTAAGCTAGCCGGGGATTCCGAGAATTCACCTGCATTACTCCAGCTTTGGGAGACCGAGGGGTTTTGAAACAAAGGTGATTTGAAACAACGTCCATTTCTCGGAACGTATAACCGTTAGCGAGTTGGTAAGAACGCTGGTTATACGCGCCCAGCCGCCAGGGGGCCCCTCAGTGTGCATCCTTGGCGCGAGGCGCGCGGTTCTGGAGTTCTAGCACCGGTGTGTAAAAAAATACGAAAAGTAAGTTTTACTCGTTTTTTTCAACTACTAATGATTTTTCTGTGTGTCAATGTTTGGGCTTGTGTTATGTATGTTTCGAAAGCTTATTAACTAAACAATTGAATAAATAGTGATGTTGCAAGTATTTTGTCTTGGTTTGCGTTTACATTGAAATTTTATAACGGTTGGGAGGAATTTTGTTGCTAAGGGGATTTGAAACAAGCTGTTTCAACTCACCTTAGTACAAATTAGTAGGTACCTATGGCTAATGTTGGTGTAAGCTTAAGTTTGGTTTTGGATTTTTTTGTTCTAGCATGCCTACAGAGTACAAAAGCAAAACAGACAGGGGGATGGCGAGC
Organism: Lathronympha strigana; assembly: GCA_949128165.1. Taxonomy (NCBI): domain Eukaryota; kingdom Metazoa; phylum Arthropoda; class Insecta; order Lepidoptera; family Tortricidae; genus Lathronympha; species Lathronympha strigana. The sequence continues at coordinate 2,172,979 of OX421907.1, read as the reverse complement.
CGAGAGATATATGATTCTGATCTCAGTTAAAAATAGTGTAATAATTGTTTGAGTTTAACGGTGATATTTAAAATATGTTTAACTGGTTCTAGATTTAGTAGAGAGTACTTAGAAGTTGTATTTTTATTTCCAATTTTTATTTTCTTAATAAATACATTTCAATTATAACATGTTTTTTAATAAATAACCCTAAAAAACCCCAATTCATAAACTGTTTCAAATCTCCTTGACGTCTGTTTCAAATCACCTCGGTATTAGGGGAGTTGAAACAAAATGACTTGTCCCGTTTAAATCGATTTTTCGTAAAAGTATTTATACTTAAACTTTCATTATTAATCTTATATAAAAGTGAAAGATATAAGCTATCGATTGGTACTACTCTTGTATGATTCTACGTCTTAGGTTTTAGTACACGACACAAAATGTAAAAATTGTTTCAACTCCCCTAGGTCTCCCCTACTAGAAGAGACACTAGTAAATAGGGTGAACCCTTAACTAACTATGAGAGGTCTCTCAGACCTTTCCTAATACAAAATAGTGAATAAATAAATGCGGATTAATTGCACAGAGCTGTGCTGACCACGAGTGTCTAATCTACTGTAGATATCTACAGTTGCTAGCGTCTACGTTAACAAACTTTCAGTGCATCTTGCTCCCACTTGCGTGTGGAAACGGTATGCAACTGTAGATTACTGTGTTGAAATTTATCCTTCGAAATCTATAGCAACTCATGGTAGAGACACTTGTACCCTTTCCTGCTGCCCCCTCAGTACCGTTTATGCGATTTATGCGTTTGGATGTGTGTGTATTTTTGCGATTGTATATTTGGTGAGCACAAAACTGCCTTTGTTGGTCTCAGCGACCTTGCTTAGGTGGTTACGTATTATGTCTTGCTGGTCTGTGAGACCTCTTCTAGGTGGTCCTAGATGGTTGCGTTTATTTTTGTAAACATGAACAATCGCCAGTAGTCTCAGCAACCTCGCCTAGCTGGTAACGTAATTTATCGTGCAGGTCTGTGAGACCTTGTCTAGGTTCTTGTGTTTATTTTTAACAGCTTGTAATTGTATACGCGTTGCTATGCGTCGCTTCACTTCGTTTCTCGACTTCGGCTTCGCTCGCTCGTTGAAATAGTCAAGAAAACATAATACAATATCCCAAATATTGTATTTGTTGTTACTTCACAGCATATTGCATGAGTTATTCTAACACTTTGACTGTTCACCATATCAATGAAAGTGCACTTTATTTAATACTTGCCATACGTCCCAATAATGAATTAAATGGTACACTATTACTAATTTTAATTTAGGTACACTATTTTTACTTTAGATTTCACAAAATAACTTAATAACATAACAAAATATAAAAATACGCTAGGAAGAAAAAGACGAATAGTATTTACTAGAATGGATATTGCTAAATGGCAGTTCTAGTAACTATTTAGTATATATAATAATGTACATGATCCCGCATGGTTTGAAACTCAGATTTATAGCGGGTGTTGAAGTGTACATGATAGTACAGACATTATATTATACCGTAAAAAAAAGTAGTTGGGTGATGAATGGGGAGGGATAGTTGTTGAAGTATTGGCTGGTATAGGTTGCTATGCTACCTATATGTTTATTGTTTGATGTACAATCAACCGTCAATCATTCTGTTTTGCTATCTGAATAAATATCACTAAATTCCACTGCGACTCTTGTGTTTCTTTAGAGGTCATGGCCCAGTCTACAAAATTTTCTGTTGCCAAATTGACCGGATTAGAAGATTACACGTCATGGAAATTCGCAATAAAAATGCTACTAGTTCGTGAAAAATGTTTCAAATTTACGTCAACACTACCGAAGAAAGATGATTCTGCAGAAATTGAGAAGGATCAGGAGGCTTTTACGTTGATATGTCTACATCTGGAGCCGCATCTGTATCCGTACGTGCAAAATCTTTCTTACGCTAAGGAGGTGTGGGATGCGTTGGCAGCGATTTTCGAAGACAAAGGTATTAACAGACGGATCTCTTTAATGAATAATCTCTTGGACGAAAAGCTAGAGAATCATAAATCTATGCACGAGTACGTCGCATCGGTCATGAATCACGCTCAGAAGCTGAAAGAGATTAATCAGAGCTTTGATGACGATTTGATAGCCGTAGTACTATTGAGAGGTCTACCTGATGAGTACAGGCCACTGCGGATGGCATTAGAACACTCTGGTATGAAGCTTACCTCGGAAAATGTACGTCAGAAGCTGTTACAAGAGGATTCCAGTCAGAGTTCTTCGAATGATTCCTCGGTTGCGAACTCGGCGTTAGTAGCAAGGAAACATGGTCAGCATTCAGTTATGAAGCTCAAGTGCTTTAGGTGTGGCCAGAAGGGTCACAAGAAGTCAGATTGCCCGAAGCTGGTAAAGGAGTTAGACGGAGAAGGCAAATCAACGGTTTCTACGAAGTCGAAGAAAGTTGCATTGTGCTGTTCACTGTCCGTACATGATTCCTTCAGCCCCGCGGCATTTTATCTGGACAGCGGTGCGTCGTCGCACATGAGTTTTCAGAAGCACTGGTTTAGAGACTTTATGATAACTGATAAGAATGTTGTGACATGTGCGAATGATGACAAATTGTCAAGCGAGGGTAAGGGTGACATTATGGTAAGTCTGAAAGGAGTTTTGTTGCCTATAAAAGATTGTTACTATGTACCCGACTTGAAAGTTAATCTTTTGTCGATATCAAGGTTGGTACAGAATGGATGGAAAGTGATATTTGATAGTGATGGTTGTAGGATGTTTCACCAGTCGATAGGCCAAGTTACGAGTAAGCTTGTGGTTACTGCTAGTGAAGTCTCAGGTATCTATATGTTGGATGAATGTTTTCCTGTTGTAGAAGGGGCTTTGGCTACAGTTCAGGCTGAGGACTCGTTGGCGCTTTGGCATCGGAGGCTTGGGCATGTAAATCTGGGAGATTTACGCAAGCTACCACAGATCGATCTTGGAGGTAAAGGTGTAATGGGACCATGTGTTGCTTGTATAAAAGGTAAGGCACATAGATTACCTTTTCCAAAGGGTGAAGCAGGACGAGCTACTGACAAATTAGGCTTATTACATGCCGATTTGTGCGGACCAACGTCGGAACGTTCTTACGGGGGTGCTCATTACATGTTTGTTATTGTGGACGATTTCACTAGGAAATTGTTTGTGTATTTTCTTAAGGAGAAGTCACAGACTTTGAACTTCTTTAAGGATTTTGTGACGCATGTGGAGAATGAGACCGGCTTGACAGTCAAACGACTGAGAACGGACAATGGGACGGAATTTGTTAATAAAGATTTTAATGCATTTCTTTCCAGCAAGGGAATAAGGCACCAGTTGACAGTTCCCTACACGTCAGAACAGAACGGGGTCGCGGAAAGGTCACTGCGCTCCGTAACGGAGATGGCACGGACCATGCTGATGGATAAAGGCTTAAATAAGAAGTTTTGGGCGGAAGCTTGTAACACAGCGGCATACGTCAAAAACAGACTGCCTCATAGCGCCAATGACGGGAAGATCCCAGAAGAGTTGTGGACAGGGAAGGTACAGAAACTTGATCATTTGCGAGTGTTCGGGTCAACGGCTTATGTGCATGTTCCAAAGGAGAAGAGAAAGAAATGGGACGCTAAGGCAAAGCAGTATATTTTCGTCGGTTATTGCGAAGATACTAAAGGTTATCGCTTTGCAGATCTTAGCAACCCTAGACAGATTATTACAGGTCGAGACGTTACATTTATTGAAGGTTCCGATTTAAAGGCGTCGGAGACTGGTTCAAAGATGGAGTTAACATCATCTCAGAGGACTGTATGCAAAGAAGACAATGCGATTGTATGGGAAATCGATCCTTTTTCTAAGGTGGTTCCATGTACGTCAATGGCAGAGGATTCTTACTATGAAGACACAGTAGAAAGCTCGGACGCAGCTGGAGTACAAGTAGAAACTAGCGCAGATACTGCTCGTACAGCTGAGACCGAAGAGCCCAGTGAAGTTTCTGGACAAGAACCTGTCGTTGAAGATCGTACTGCAGGAACTAGTGCGGCTGATGTGCTGAGCGAGGTAGAACCTAGGGATCCTTATCCTCTAAGGAATAGGTTACGTGACGCGCAAAGCGGATTCTATTGCAGAGGTACTTGCGAAGTAGAGGAAGAAACACGATCATACAAGGAAGCATTACAAAGACCTGACAGTCATGAGTGGCAAGCAGCAATGGAACGGGAGTTAGAGTCCATGAAGGAACACGACGTTTGGAAGGTAGTTGAAAAACCACCAGGAGCCAAAGTTGTTGGTAACAAGTGGATCTACAAGCACAAGTATGATGCTGACGGAAACCTGACGTACAAGGCAAGACTTGTTGCAAAAGGCTTCACGCAGTCGTACGGTGTGGATTACTTCGAAACATTTTCACCCGTCGTAAGAAGATCGACTCTAAGGTTATTGTTGGCGTTGGCTGCTGAAAATGATTTAAAGGTACATCATTTCGATGTAAACACGGCGTTTCTAAATGGTGATTTACATGAAAAGGTTTATATGCAATTACCGGAGGGTTTTGACGGCAAAGGTCAGAACGTGTGTTTATTGCAAAAGGCGATATACGGCCTTAAACAAGCTAGTCGCTCGTGGAACGAAAAAGTCAATGATGTTTTGTTGACAATGTCATTTCGACGTTCTGAGTTTGATAGCTGTTTATATTTTAAAGACGATATTTTTATATGTCTTTATGTGGATGATTTTATAATATTTTTTGAAAATATTAATAGTAAAATGCAATTGTTGAGCGGATTGCGGAAATACTTCAAAGTGAAGGATTTAGAGGAAGCTCGGCAATGTTTAGGCATGAGTTTAGAACGAGGAACCGAAGGTACGTTGTTCCTACATCAGAGGAAGTTTATCGAAACCGTTCTAAAGGACTATGGCGTGGATCAATGCAAACCGGTGAAAACTCCATTGGAACTGGATCTGCATAAGGTTTTGGCAGATGGGGGTGGTGAGGAGTTGAATCGCCAAGAACAATTACGATACCAGTCGTTGGTTGGTGCATTGAATTACCTAGCCTGCAACACGAGACCCGATATCTCGGCGGCTGTGAGCTTCTTAGCTCAGTATAATTCATGTTGCCGAACTATACACATGAATGCGGCTAAGCGTGTTCTACGTTATATGAAAGGAACTTGTGGCTTAGGCCTTGTATTTCGGAAGTCGAAAGGTGAACGTAACAATCATTTAATTACAGGTTACGTCGATGCTGACTGGGGAGGCGACATTAAAGACAGAAAGTCTTATTCGGGCTACATGTTTAAAGTAGGACCGAATATGATATCATGGGAGTGCAGAAAGCAGAACTGCGTGTCCTGTTCATCAAGTGAATCGGAATTCGTTGCATTATCTGAAGCATCCAAGGAAGCTGTATACCTCCAGAGGTTAGTAAGTCGTGTGTGTAAGAACGGGAACTCTAGCAGTGTCAAGTTGTTTGTAGACAACCAGAGCGCCATGGCGATGGCACATAATCCTATTGCTCACCGGCGAACGAAGCATATTGACATTAGGTATCATTTCGTTCGTCATTGCGTCAGTGAGGGTTTGGTTCAGTTGGAGTACATCCCAACTGAAGATAACCTGGCCGATGTCTTAACTAAGCCATTGCCCCGCGTTAAGTTTGAAAGGTGTGTGTCTGGTTTAGGTTTAGACTTGAGTGCTTGATGGTGTTGTGGGTGTTCTCATGATGGATGGTTGCTTGAGAGGAAGTGTTGAAGTATTGGCTGGTATAGGTTGCTATGCTACCTATATGTTTATTGTTTGATGTACAATCAACCGTCAATCATTCTGTTTTGCTATCTGAATAAATATCACTAAGTTCCACTGCGACTCTTGTGTTTCTTTAGAATAGTAAAGTTGGTATTTTTAGACCAGAGTAGCCATAATTTTACCAAAATACTTTATTCTTTTGGCAAACCAGCCTATTGTGTGTTTTTTGGATTTTTGGAAACTAGATGCCAGATCCTCGACAGTTGAAACCCGTCTTCTGGGTCGAAAACAAATATACATGGTGAATATCTTGTTTTAAATTGAAATCATAATGTAAATGACCATGGTAACTTAAAAACGTATAATTTTATACAGTTAAGGATGACTCACATTAGAACGGGACGGGACGGGACGAGAAAATCTGTCAATTTCTATGGAAAGCGTCACGTGACATCCGAGGGCTCCGAGATATCACGTGATTCTTTCTATAGAAATTGACAGATTTTCCCGCCGCATCCCGTCCCGTGCTAGTGTGATCCTGAAAAGATCCACATTTGTTTATAAACTTATAGCATTATCAGATGACATTCGTGAATAACCATCATAGGTCTACTGAGTGAAGAAATTAAACGAAGCCGTTTAAATATTTGCTCCTATTCCAAGCATATAAGTATGTATATTCCAAAACTCATCAGTGTCGTAAAGTGTAACTTCCCCAGTTTTCCACTAGAGTAACCTTTGATTGGGCACATCTCCCGGTTATTTGCAATATCTTTATCCCCCTAAAAGTAACTTGCTCGGGGCTCGATCGAGATAAGGGGGGTTAGGGAATTATAAAAGTGTACGGCTTTTGGAGTAGGCACGATTACAGAAATTTATTGCTGCTAGTTTGATATTATAAATCTATTATCTTACCTAACTATTTTTTCATCGACTTTTATATTTGAATTATGAGGGTTGGATGTAACAACCGGCAACCCGAGATCATTAATCATTAAAATAAGAACTTCACAAACTATGCTTCGAATTTCAAAAATGTATTTGCTTGGTTTAACAAGTTTTGGGTTTGAATATTTGTAGATCAAACTCTATTTTAATCACTTTATCACTTAAGACTTGAAAAAGTAGCCATTGAAAAATGAATGTCCATTCCCCATAGTTGTATGTAACTGACAGTCATGGGAGTGTAAACTGACTGGTCTGTTTCATATTTAACAATAAAAATCCAGTCATTCATTTAAAGTCATGAAATTCAAAATAGCATAAAAAATATGATTATCTAGGTTTATTTAAAATAACATCGTCTGCAAATGGCAAACGCAATATTTTGACATGCATGAGAGTCACGGGGCACTATTAGTACCGATATCGAATTAAGAGCCCCTTATGTTAAAATGCCAAGGTGTATTTCCATAATTTTGCAATGAGATATCTGCAATATCTCATTGCATTATGATAGCATAAGGCTTGTCTACGAAAAAAGTAAACACTGCGTTTACAATTCTATTTTTTGAAATTAAACCCTTATTCTTGGACTCTTCGCCTTCCATCATAGACTATTGCAATTTCTCATCAGCTGCATCTAAATAATGGACAAATTATTGACATACTCAATTGTCAACTATATCACCATGGTGATATTTACAATCGTAAAATTATAAAGAGTTTATGGATCGAGTTGGAAAATGTTTTTAATGATACAGTTATCACTAATACCACCAGGCAATCTGAATGTTTGTTTACCACTGATGAGATGTAAAAAAGATTGCATCACTTTATTAAAACGTTGGGTAGAAGAGAGAGCCAAACCCTACGTAGTTATGCTTAATGTTCAAGTTTAACATTACATGGTAGACAATGTATTTATTTAGATAGCTGCAGCAGCAGTTGATATAAAATAAAATGTCAATGTGTTAGCACCTCAACTATTAAACAGATTATTGGTAACAACTCGCAGTCATAAATGCAGTAGGATTTGCAAACCGGTTTTTATTTGTATGAATTTTCGGTTCATAACCGGTTATTAACCGGTTTTTTTCATACAATAAAAAACCGGTTTGCATTCAGTATGGAAGCGTGACCGTTTTGTGCAGTTGCACCAACGTTGACAACCTGTTCTCGTAAAAAATATATGTATTTACAATGCAATGATATCGTAGTACAAAATGGTGTAGGGTGGTAGTCGGTTATTTTTTTTTATACTACGACGGTGACACACTAGCATACGGCCTGATGGTAAGCGGTCGCCGTAGCCTATGGACGCCTGCAACTCCAGGGGTGTTACATGCGCGTTTCCGACCCTTTAAAAAAAGGAGGATTCGCTGTGTTGACAGCTAAAGGGGCCAGCTTTGCTAAGTAGGTCCCCAGCTGTCAACACAGTGAATCCTCCTGGAGCTCTGGCAACCTTACTCACCAACAGAAACACTACACTATGAGAAGGGTCTAGTGTTATTAAACTGCGGTTTTCTGTAAGGTGGAGGTACTTCCCCAGATGGGCTCTGCTCCAGATTTGAGTGGGACGACATTCGTTGTGCTGTGCCCTACCACTAAACGATAGGCATCCGATGTGCCCATACCTCTCTTATATCCATAAAATCTTAGAAATATACAAGTAAAAGTATGTGTGGTGACATCAAATGCCCTTTGGAAATCTTTCATATTGCGATGTATATTTAGTCTGTGGTATTAGGTAAATATTGTTAGTTTTGAAACAACGTCGAACATTTTCTTTTACTATAACATTGATACAGACGGAATCACAAGATAATCGCAATTGAAAATGTCTTTTTAACCCTCTTCATGTCTCCCTAGCTCCAACGTCTGAGCATTGGTACGGCATTACCATTACGAAGCGACGATACACGAAATTTCAATAAAACCTAATATAAGGGTGGCTCGAGTTGCTGGTATAAATGTATCTTGAGGTTAAGTTATTTATGTTTAATAACGTCGGTGCATGGAAGAAGACATTCGGTTTGACACTTACCTATTTGATAAGCAGCTACTGTCTGCGATTTCATTTGATTTAAATGTTTAAACGATTCAGGGCCACTTGCAACACCCGGGATTCCATACAAAACACGCTTAACTCCAGGTTACGTGTTTATGTATGAAATTTAACAGTTTAACTCCGGGTTAGCGACTAACCCTGGATGGTGCACGTGAGCGTAAGAGCTCATTTTGTAAAATTCTTCCTTTGTGGTAATTAACTTTGTTTAGATAGATAACTGTAAACAATTTAAGAGATTCGACAAATTTGACAGTTCGATTCATTTATGCTTTTTTTTATCCAAAAAAGGCACAAGTATTTTTTTTTCTACTGCTTCCAACAAAGTTACTTTCTTAAATTATGATTTCAGAGGACGTGCATAATAATTTTAGAACAATATACCTATTTGTTTGAAAAAATAAATGAACATTTACAAAAAAATCCATTGAGTGTTAAAATAAATATGTAACTGGTAATTTTCCTAGCAAAATGTAATTGATATTGCAATTTGTAATAAAATCCAAGCTATCAAAAACATTTTTGCTTTAAAACTACGCGAGCTCCGAGCGAAAAATATAGCCGTATATTTCAACAGATAATTCAATACCCCTTGACCATATTTCAAAATAACACCGTTCACAAAAAAGACCCAAAACATTGCCGAATAAATATTCCTTATTTAAAATTCCTCTTTGGTTGGCTGAAATAATTTCGCCCTTGCTTGCTTTTAATAGAATACTGGCAGAATATATCAAAATATTGTGTTTGTATTTTGACGTTTTAGTTAACACCCTGCTCAGTTGAGTTGAGCAGTATTGTGAATACTATAGATCGGTGAGTTTTTTTATTTAATATATGTATTCATATATAATAAGTATCCGAGTTTTTGTTTGAGTTGGTGCCGGTGAAGTATAGCATTGATGGCTTTACTCGCATCCGCCAGCATTCATCAAAAAAATAAAACCCTGTCACATATTTTCTATCGTTTTTCTTATTGTAGGGAGACTTTGGTATTTAGATTAAGGTAAATTAATGCATTTTATTTGTACATTTCATTAAAATTTGAACGCGCTCAAAAGTGGTTCAATACCTATATTTTTTTCTTAATTTGATATTTTTCAAAGGAAGGTATCAGATACCATTTTTTTATATCTATTAATTTTGTGTGCTTGTATATAGTATAGTATAAATAGTAATATTTATCCAATAAAATTTAGAGAAATTCGTAACAAACTTGAACAGGGGTTGGTTAATTTTTGTATTAGATACTTACTTACCTAATAATACAATTTAATGTAATATCCATTATATTAAATTAAAATATTGCCGTCGACAATTTTATTACTCTATAAAAATATTTACCCATAAAACAAGAATCCTAAAATACGCAAAAGTAAGTCAGATATTCCTTACACATCACCGTCTACTGTCCGAGCTTTTCTTCATAATTCCCAATGTCCAGAGCACCGACCATGGTTCCGTTGAATATATTCACAAAAGGACAGCGGAGGTTCCGTGACGATAAATCATTTCGGTCGCAGGTCGCAAAGAAATATGTACCGCCTGAATGTATTTATGGTTTGACAAAAGAAAACAGAATGGCGCATTTGATAAGTTTCGGATTTAGTGCAGCGCGAATGCTGGTTTTAGGTATTTTAGGAGTTAAATTGGAAGTCGTTTTGTGGAAATTTATGGTGATAATTTTCTAGTCAAATATTTCGTTATTTTTGTAAATAAACATGTGTGAAACAGTAAGCTTACTGCTCGCGCTTATGCGAGAGAATGAGACGCACAATTTATAAAATATTTATAATTTATTTTTTTATTTTTTTGCTTGCTAAATCTAAATTGATAAAGTTTACTGTTTTTTGTCGCACTTATATATATATTACGTACAAAATTACAATTACATTAATTTTATGTAATTCTTATTTCTACTCAAAATCATGAGCAACAGACAGCTCATGATCTCATCCATCTCAATTAGAAAAAAAAGTGTCCAAAAATTTCCATACCTAGTAACAACGAGGTTGCAAAAAATAAAAGTATATTTTATTTTTTGTTGCCTCGTACAAATTATAATAGGAATGATGTCGAGGATGAATAGGTTTTAGGTTTTTTATATGTTCTTTTGTCTATGGTTTTGGATACTATTTTGATTTATATTCTTTTGTTACCCAGTTGTCAATAAAACTTTCGCACTAATGGTCAGCTGTATTTTGTATTTATCATAATTATAACCCGAAAGCTATCGAAGTCCCGTACAAATACAATAGGAAAAAAACTAAGGGACATATTTTTCTCATGTCGGAATGAAAATAGCGCGTGATTCTGTGTAGAAATAAGACAAATTTCACTATAAATATAGTATTAATAAAAAATACAAAAAAGACACACTCTTATAATAGTAGGTACCTTATGTCCTCGCAACAATATGAGTTATAAATTAAATGTGCCTTTAAAAACACACGTTTCTCCAAATCCCACCAAAATTACAACGTATACATTTCACGACCTATAAAAAATAATGTGGGATTGCAATAGCGTGACTCGGTCTTTACGTAAACCTCTTACATTACGATGCAAATGCTTTTATGTGACGTCCCGTGACGTGGCGCAGTTATGTGACTGTTTTATTACATATAGAATTATAAATCCACTGTGGTTCTATATCCTTTAAATACAATCTTATCGTCGGTGAATAAGGTTCAGTATGTTATGCAAAAGTTTATGTAAGATTGGCTTGAATATCAAAGAAAACATTAGAAAAGTTGACAAAGCCGTTTTTAGTGCATTGTTTATTATGGTGCATGTTTAAAATCGGTCTGGTTTAATGTAACAAAAAAATGGATTTCTCTTTGTTAATTTTATAAAGTCTATTTTTGGCCGATTTATTCCCTTTCCCCAGTCCATTTATATTTTTATCAAAATAATGGGTGAACAGTACTTATGTGAAGGTAACCGTGGACTGTTTTGGTGAAATAAAATTGCGAAAACCGAAAGCCATAAGCAAAAAACTTATTTAAAACTACAGTTAATTCATTAGTAGTATAATCTTCTCGTATTTACTTTTGCTTTCTAGGCAATAGCTGTTTGTTTAATTTCCTATTCAGAATGCCAATTTATTGGATGTATCTAGAAGAATTAATTTCAATAAGATATCATAAGCTCAATCTGGGTAAGTCAGCCGATTTTTTTTTTTTAGGAAAGTCCTACTTATAGGCATACGTATACCTCCCAGAAAGAGATGGTAAGGCAGTTATTAGTTCTTTCAACCTTGCTATCAAAGGTGGCTTCCCATCCGTCGATGCAGAGATTTAGATTACCACTCTCTTCCTAAATTTAATGTCCTTTTTGTCCAATTTAATCCCCGGTATCTTTTTGAGAAAATGAGTTGAGATTCAGTGTCGATTTGATCCCTTCTATCCCTCCCTATAAATCTCATGCATATGATAAATCGTTCACGGTGCGTTGTGAGAAGTTGTGGAACCAGGGCCCAGGAAGATAAATATTATTAAATGGTATGTCTACTCATGGCCTCTTTTTGGAAGCATAATATATTTATATTGTGTGCAAAATTTGTGGAAATTAGGCCATCCGATTCGCGAAATATGGCAACAAAATAATACTACTAACCAATAAATTAACTCCTCTTTACACAAACAGATGGCGCCAGTGCAACTAAATGGCAGCTGATACTAATGGTATCTGTTGTATTTCTGTGTATGCGTGCCTGTGAGTGTATACATCATAGCATAGCAGATATTTATTATTTTGTTGCTTCCGTAGTGTAGTGTACTAAATAGTTGTTTACTATATTAAGCTCCCTAGCATGAGTACAGCTACGGAACCCTTCATTAAGCGTGGTCTGACAAGCACTCGGCCGCTTTTTATAGTTCAAATTCAAAATTATTTATTTCATTAACAACTTGTACAATCTGATTGTCTCCTATTAAGTTATTAAGAAAATAACTTGAGAAAATAACTTGTGCCAAGAGGCACCGCTCTCGCATATTCACAAGTAATAGTCCCTGTACTATTCTGAGATATATTTCATATCCATTATATATATTTTCAAACATTTATACATTTTCATAATTCTAAATAAACTATTTTTTTCTACTTAAGTATTGTATTGTATGTGCGTGGATGTGTGTTTGAGGGTATGTGTGTGCGTGTGTGTGTGTGTGTGTATGTATGTTAGTAACAGCGCGTTTGTGTGCGTGTCTAGGCCATATATTCTAACAAATCTTCCACCTGGTCATACCTAGTTTTTATTTTCTAACCAAGATGTTATTTGATTTTTTACATCATATTTTACTTTAGGGTATATGTCTAGTACTTTAATTAAAAGCGTATTTAAAGATAGCTACTGAGATTAGCTAACAAGCTTAACCATTTAATGAAATACCGTACATTGTTCCAAAGTAAAAATAATTTATGTTACTTAGGTATAGGGGATTTGTCATGTCGGCATTTCGTAGAATTACGGTTTCTATTTTAAACATATCAGTAATAAAATACGGCTTTAGTAATTTCATTTAAAGGTCAAGGTCAGGTCCTTTTAGTTGATCTCATTTATAATACAACTAGCGATCCGCCCCGGCTTTGCACGGGTTATTATTATACATATAAATCGTCCTCTTGAATCTGTAATCTGTATCTCTTAAAAAATCCGCATCAAAATCCGTTGCGTAGTTTTAAAGATTTAAGCATACAGACATTATCTGCAACGGTTAACACTCACGTACTTTTATCAGAATAGGCGTGACATGTTTCGACTGCATCGGGCAGTCATCGTCGGACAGACTGAGTGGTGTTGTCACCATCGCGGCTCGAGCATCGCCTATTGTGATAAAAGTACCGTTAACCGTTGCAATTTAATATCAATATGACTCACGAAAGTTTAAATTATATTATATGATTACAAAGATAATGTTTCAGAGACTATTTTACGTTAACTCGCCACTCCCCAGCGCTAGAAATTATAACAATAAGTGGGTACTAAAACACTTAGTGGGAGTTTTGTTTGTAATTTATTCACCGCGGCCGCCGGAGATAATGGAAAAATTCCCCCATACATATTCATAAGGGATGACTTCTTTGACTTCCCCTCGAGTTATGTTAATGGCGTGATGGTAAGTTTGTTGAAACAGTAACTAAGGGTAATCAAACGAGCAAGCTAAGCTAGCGAGTTTTTCCAAACTACTGTGAAAATCTGTTGTTTGTATGTATGTATGATCGACGATAACGCGAGTATCTTTGATTGGATCGTCTTGAAATTTGGCAGTTTTTAGATGAGATAATTATATTTTTTTAACTTTGAATATGAGCCGAATCGGTCGAGTAATTGCTGAACTATAGGGGTCACAATTTCAAATTTAAGGCGAACCACTTGTGGGATCCTGCCTTTTCATCAAATTTCATTCAAAATATCACTTGCCAACCAACTTTTCGAGGATGATTAACTTGGCATATCAACGTTTCCTAAATGATTATTTTCCAATTCACATTTGGCCTTTCATTTCCCAACTAGATTAGGTTAGGGTTGGAATATGATATTCGATGAAAGATACAGTTGCAAAATGATTAGTTGGGATAAATTGTTTGGGAATGAAAAATTGCCAAACAATTTTGGCGATACATTAGTAACCTCCACTAGTATATGTATAGTTTTATAGGATTTTCAAAACTTTTAAATACCCTCTAAGAAGAATGTAGAAATCCCTAGCTTATAAGCTCTTAAATATGTAACCGAAGAGCTGGTGGCTTCCTCGCACAACATTGCGATAAATCGAGGAAATACCGCCAGCATAAGTACAATACCTCAATGACCTATTTTAGATTTAAGGTAGGTAGAGGTAGATAGGGAAGTTACACTTATTGTATATATTTCAAAAATAAATGTTCCTACTATAGTCAATGTGTAACTCATATTGAACAAATTTTACTCTTCTTCTAGCCATACTGGCCTATATACTGGGTTACTGGTTGGCTGGGTGTGGGTACTGGGTTAGGGACCCCGGGATCCACTTTGCAATGAATCCCAAAGCAATTGCCATCTGACTGACTAAGATCCTCGCAGAATATGTCCGTAACACTTGAAATACACCATACAATATCAGAACCGGTTAGTATTTAATGACTTTTCACAAAATAGTGGACAAATTCCCATACACATATTTAGGCCTCTACGAAGCGTAGCGATTTAGCGTCGCGTTGCGAGCGTAGCTGGGTGCGTAGACAAGATCGGCTACGAGCGTAGCTCGTAGCACTCACTAGCACTCAATGTGTTAACGATTGGTATCTTAGATACCAATCGCGGTTAACACATTGAGTGCTAGTGAGTGCTACGAGCTACGCTCGTAGCCGATTCCGTCGTTTTTCCGCTTTGTAGCGGAAAGCGACCACCCACAGAGAACTCCCCTAGCGGGCTCCCAGTACTCAAAGTGTTAACGCTCAGTCGCGAAAGAAACGCAACGTCATTGTCACACTTTTGGTAGAGTGATAGAAAGAGATAACTATCATACGTTTCGTAGCGCGAACGATTGGCATCATGGCTAAGATCGATGTGAATAGATCTTCCTAACAATGTAAACAAAGCGCCATATTGATCGTAATAACCTAACTTTTAAGTTTTTAATGAATGCTCCAAAATTAACTTATTTACCTTATGTTTTATGTTACGATAATACGACCTTTTGGGTAGTGAATGGTTTCAGCGTGCGTAGCCAAGATGCCAATCGCTCAGGCTTAATAACGTATCGTAGCTACCTCTCTCTATCACTCTTCCTTATTAGGACAATGACAGTTGCGTTTCGTTAGCGACTTAGCGTGAGCGATTGGCATCTTGGCTACGCAGTGTTTGATAAGGTAGTGTGATAATAAAAGGAGAAACAGTGACAAAACACATGACGTCTTTTGTTTATCTTGTAAGGAATTTCCATTGACGGCGATTTTACGTGTTGACAATTTATGTGCCGCAGATTGCTACGCGCTACACCCGTAGTCGGATCCTGCTTCGGTGTAGAGAAAAGCGACAGGATATAATCAGAGAACCTAACTCGTAGCAGTTTCCTGTCACCGAATTTAGTTAAAAACGGCATTTAGGAATTTTTGCAATTTTATACAGCGTAGTTCAAAAGTACAAACTGTAATTGTTCAAAGTGCACAAAGTAAAAGTAGTAAGTGTAAGTGGTCCATGCAATTTCGAACCTGATGGTACATTGACTTAGGTGTTCATATATTTTTTCTTGACAGCTAATATCTAAATGTTTGAACCACATTTAAAAACAAATCATATCTTTATAGGCACAGACATATTCTGCATAATATTTTGTGCGGATATCCAAATAAGAATACCTTAAGTATACGAAACAAGTTCTTACATAAACGGCATATGTTTTTTTATACTACGACGGTGACTACAAGCATACGGCCCGCCTGATGGTAAGCGGCCACCGTAGTCTATGGACGTCTGCAACTCCAGGGGTGTTACATGTGCGTTGCCGACCCTTTAAAAAAAGGAGGATTCGCTGTGTAGACAGCTAAAGGGGCAAGCTTTGCTCCGTGGGTCCCCAGCTCTCAACACAGAGAATCTTCTTGGAGCTCTGGCGACCTTACTCACCAACATACATTTTATTTTTTAATAACCATAGAGTAAAAAGGCTAGTTTACCCGTTCAGAGCCTGCGAACATGGAAGTTTACTTAGGTTTCGTGTTAAATAGTTATCTGTATTTGGATCATCCCAAAAATCCTCTATTTATACATGACAAAGGGTTCGCCCACAATGTTTGTATTGGAACATCCAAAGATTGTAGTTCAACTCATTTTGAAAAGTAGACTTTTATGTTATGCATATAAGGTATAATTTTGAATGGGGGAGAAAACGAGTAGAGACGCAGCACGATTTGTTGATAGACTTCGCTTTCTCTGATCTTCGTATTTCTGTGTCGGTTTGTGATGTTATTCAAAATGAATCCCTACCGCTTGCACTTAAAGCTTCATTTTGAGTGGAAGGGAGTAGTCGATAAGATGTTGTGAAAGTAATTATATTTGCGGATAGTTGCGAAGTGGTTCGGTATCCGAGGGTCCGAAGTTTGGTTTGGTTGTTTTATTAATATGTTTACTGTAAGATTTAGGGCCAATTCTGTTTATGATGACGTAATGGGTTAATAAACGTATCAAACTCAATTATCTGTACATAATTATATTTTAATTTGTGTTTCTCGTAGTTTATACACAAGAAAATAAAACTGAACCTTGAAAAATAATCAGGAGTCTGTTAAAAACAAGTCAACGCTCCGGATGCTGGTGTTTGAAAAGCCTCAGAATTAAAAATTAAAATGAAATCCTTTTATTTTATAGGTAAATTAAAACAATATCAGTTTATTGACTATCAGCGCGATCATGAATCGATTGTCTTTTGTCTTGTGTGTAACGACACATAGCAACGAATTGCCTACATAAGCCGCGCGCGCCAGTGCGCCCGCCGACCACTAGGCAACGACACGACGACTAGGCAACCCGTTTGTGCGGGGAAGAGGGGCCGAGAGTTAATTGTTTTTTTGTGAGTTTTCAAAACGGTTTAAATTTGCTTTTTCTATGAAAGATAAATATCTCTTTAAGAATATTATATAATATTGTGATAGTATTCCCTATGAAAATAAAAAAATATTCCAAGAATTTACTATAAAAATGACACAAAAAAACCAGCATCACATCTCATATAAGCAAAACAAATCACTCATTTAATCTCAAAATAGCCGCATTAGCCCACCAAAGCTCCCCTACCGAGGAAATTATTATAAATCTTCATGATATTACCATAGAGTAACTTAGGAACTTTGCTCTTTCTCGAGTCGAAAGTGGACGGTAACTCATCGGCCTACCAAGTACGAGGGGTTCTCGAGAGTAACTCGCTTAGTGTGTGGGGTAGCGAAGCTATGCGCATCGCGTTGTGTTTTTGTTTTGAGGCAAAGAAGAACTTCGTGTGTGAACTGGATTGAAACTTATGTTGCGTAGACTTCGTGTACTGTGGCAATTATATTAATGGACTTGGTTTTGTTTAGATCGTCGTAATTACTATTTAAAAACACACACGAGAACCCACCCTGCCATTCATGACCTTGGGTACTGAACGCACGGAACTCTTAGTGTGCGGCAATTATACGGTTTTTGAATTTTATCCTGTATTTGTGCTTCAAGTTCTTGCTTTTTGCTTTTTGATTCCGTGATTATAGGTCAGCGGGAAGTACCTTATACATTTTGATTCCCATTGCAAAAGTATGGGAAATGCGACGTAAACGGCCGTATCTTTTGATTGCGTTGACGTAGAGGTTTGTGTTTTACACAGTTTCGAGGAACCGTAGATTTGTATATGTGGTATTAATTTCAACTTGCTATCTCTACGCGTTTCCGAGATAAAGGGTCTTGACAGACCGACGGACGGACGCACAACGAATTGAAGTGATAAGGCTTCCGTTTTTTTAGGTACGGAACTCTAAAAAATAAAAGCAAAGTGCCGATAAAGGCTACAATAAAAAATCTTAACAAAATAAGATTTGAAAAAGGAACTCAATCTTGGTAGGGGTTTTGAATAACGTACGTCACCAACTATTTTCGCGGCGTGAGAAATAGCGCAATCCAACCCTTATAGGGTTCAGGTAAGGGATGACATACTGGCTCACCCTCGCTCCAGTGCGCCCCGATGTTCAACGGGAATCATATATTTAAGGAACAAAATATTTGGAAAATGTGACGGATATTAAAAGGTAATCGAACGGGCCAGCAAAACGTGTAAGAAGCGTGCTGGGCCCATTAAAATGTAGGCAGAGTAGAGTGGTAACACGGTGAGATATTACATATAAATATTTAATATATTATAATTAATTGCAGAATTATAATAAACATGTATTTACAAAGAAAAATCATAAGAAGAACCTCAAGCCTCAAGTAAGAGTGCGTTTAAGCGGATGCTGCGTAAGCACCTGCTGAAAGAAGAGTTTCCATAGTGTCCATCATTATTGTATAGTGTGCATGTTGGAAATATGTAGTCGTGTAGTAGTATATTATATTATTTTATAATAATATATATAATGTTCTTCAGTTTGCTTTGCAATTATTTCGATATGATTACCTTAATTCTCCCTTTGCACCATTTTATTCAAGTCTCTGTTTGGCCCTATGGTTGACTGGTAGAGAATGCCATTGGGCATTAAGTCCGGTATTTGTACATTTGTGTTTGTATTTTGTGCAATAAAGTTTAAATAAATAAATAAGAGTGACCAACAGAAAAAATACGGGCCTTGACAAACTCAAATTCAAACTTGATCAGCGTTATACTTCCATCAGTAAGTCCCAGTCTTTTTGGACAATCTACTGTTTTATGTATGTATGTTTGTATGTATGTTTTTCGTTCGTTTTGTTCGACGATAACTCGAGTGTCGTTGATCGGATCGCGGTGAAATTTAGTATGTAGTTAGATGAGATAAGTATAGGTTTTACGTTTGAATTAAAGTCAAATCGGTCAAGGGGTTGCCGAGATATAGCGGTCGGAAGTTCAAGTTCGGGACAAACCACTAATATTGATATTTCGATGTTTGATAAGCGTGAATCTACTGTCTTGTATTAGTTTTGTTCTCACATTTGTTCTGTTTTGTGTTTTCTAGTCTGTATTATGTACCTAGTTGTATGAATAATGCATGTATATTATAAATTTCGCAGTGTATTAGTTCGCTGTAATGCTGTGTAAATTTTTTGACACTATAAAAAAAATTATAGGAATTAGAATCAATATTTTTATTTGTGATACCGCGTATATATTTCAGTACAGAAGAATATCAAATACTTTAATGTTCAGTGTTGTATAGGTTTATTGTCCTGCGCTGATCTTTTTAGAATCGATGGTTTATTGTTTGTTTCTTTTTCACGTAAAATGGTTTAATTTTTTTTTTACGAAACTTGGCATTTACAGATCGTCGAGTGACAAGCAGAAGTCATACATATTAACACAAGTTCTCAGCCATAGTGAACCATACATCTATGACAAGGTAGATTTTTGTTCAATTATTATTGTAATTAGTGAGTTTTACTTGTCACCTGATGAGATTACAAACTGAAAAATGAATTTAATATTCTATGTTAATTGATATTGCTGAATTCACCTTAAAAGGGAGATGATGAACCCGCAGTTTCGTAATGCGAGAGTATTAACTGGAAGAGGATTGGCGCAATTAACCCATTCAGAGCCCATGACGACGCGTTGTCGACATGCCTCTACGCAACATTTTCGCTACAAAGCGGGAAATGCATGTTATCGGCTACGGCGTAGCGCTACAAGAAATCGTTGGCCGTGAATGAGTTAAATAGATTCTTCGCACGTAAACGCTAGTATATTAATATAATAATCTAGCTTATATACATCCTCCTGTTATGTACTGCCCTCTCGTACTAAAGAGGGATTGAGCTTTAAGCCCTGTGTTGGCCCAAAGCGGATTACGGAACATTATACATCTTAGAATTTATTTGCAGATGTATGCAGGTTTCGTTCGCTAAGATATAGGTACTTATTGGTATATATCAAACTATATTATGTAGAATTTCCCATTCATTGGTGTAAGCCAGGTGTTGAATAAACTGAACTAAATCATATAGCCACCACTGTTTTTTAAATTGCGAACATAAACTAGACCTCTCTTTGATTTTAGAAGAAAACCTTTAAAGTACAGATTTCGGTTTATTTTTAACACAACAATCACATTCATGTCAATTTATAAGCAACTATATTTTAATAGTTAAAAATACAATAAAATAACAAGATAATTTATAACTTTATAATTTATGTGTAGTAGTGTGACTACTTAAAAACAAAAAAACGTGAATCAAAACATTTATTACATTTTTAACAATAATTTTAATGATTTGATTCGTGTTTTACAATTGTAATATAATTTATACTTATATGAAAAATCAATAAATATAACATGTATGTGTTCACCAATGAGGTTTGTCAAACAGAATAAAAACAAATACGAGTATTAGTTCCAAATGTAATATAGTCATAGTACAACACCAAAATAGACGTAGATAGAGATGCTTTCAAGGGAAAAATCGTAGCAAGATTTTAAAATATTTATTTGTCTCCGTTGCCATGGCGACCGTAAGGATACCTTTGGACATCATAAAGACGATAAGTTCTAGATTTAGCGAAGTAGCTCATTCCAGGATAGGCACATTTCCGAGCGGTAGACGTTTGGTATGGGCGTTTCTATTATTGACCTCTTTGTAGCAGATGTATACATGTAACAGGTAATTATATTGTAGAATACTTTACTTCAGAAACGAAATAAATAATAATATTTGAAATACATAATATGGCCTTTAAACTGGGAGTAAGATGATTGAAACTGAAAAATAGTATTCTGCCTATAAAATAATATTATATGTATAAAAGTAAATCCGCATACTTTAACGGACTTTCAAAGTGCTTGAATATTGGTAATATTTGAAATCCGTGAACACAAATTGAATTGGTAATAACCATCTATCGGATACCAATTTATAATTCATATTTTAGAATTAATTTGCGCTGGATTTGCACGAGCAACGTAATTATATTTGTAAATACTGCCTAATATAAAATAAATGCCAAAACCTGTATTACAAATGAGTAAATATTGAGACGCAGATATTTATAATTGATTTATTTATAACATGGAACGGTGTCTCCATGTTTTACATCTTATGGATCGAATAGAACATTGTCATGGATTACATTTTATCGCTGCGGTATTATTAACACACACGACAAACACAACAAACAGCACAAACACAACACAGGAAGGTGTGCATTTCAAAATGGACTTAAGAGTCGGACCACCTTTTTTTTAATACTACGACGGTGACAAACAAGCATACGGCCCGCCTGATGGTAAGCGGTCACCGCGTTCATGCGCGTTGCCGACCCTTTAAAAAAAAGCAGGATTCGCTGTGTTGACAGCTAAAGGGGAAGCTTTGCTCCGTGGGTCCCCAGCTGTCAACACATTGAATCCTCTTGAAGCTGTGGTGAGCTTACTCACCAACAGTAACACAACACTATAAGTAGACTCTAGTTTTATCAACTGCGGTTTTCTGTAAGGTGGAAGCTTCTCCAGCTGGGCTCTGCTCCAGATTTGAGCGAGACGAAATTCATTAAATAGTGCTTTGCCCTACCACACTAAACGATATGCATCCGCTGTGCACATACCCCTCTCTTCCAAGGACATAAAGTGACATAGACATTAAGATAAAACATTTATTTAAAAAATATAAACACTAAGTATAACTTATTTAGCTACCCAACTCTACCTACCTTAAATCTGAAAAAGGTGCTTGTGGCAAAAGACCTACGATGCTGGAGGCATTTCCTGTTTGTATCGCAATGCTGATACGTTGTGCGAGGATACGTTGTGCCAGCTCTTCGGTCACCAGTTACATTAACAGGACGTTTTGCGATTTCTGCAAAAAGCTTGCGTCCACTTACTTCGTACTCAGGATCATTGACCCTATCAGCTGTTGAAATATCGTTTATCGGTACTTTTGTTACACCCTGTATATGTAATTGTGGATCGCCAAATTATTGTGGTTGGCGTCATCACTAAATTTCTCATGGTGCATTTGTTGCAAAGACGTAGCAGACTAAACATAGCCCCGGCAATCTCACTAGTTCTCCAATTACACCTTAAAAGTCAACGAAAATAATGTTACTCTGCTATTCCGCCAAACGTGTTGTTAATATGGAATTTCGCAAAGTAACGCCTGATTCAATAAATTACCTTATAAAAGTCGTAAAGCATTTTTTACGCGCGAGAAAAAACTTTTACAATCGACGTTTCAAAAGTCAAAATAAATGTTATAAAACATAAATCGACACATAACGTGTACAACACAACATAATCCGCTACTGTTCGTTGGGAATAAATCTGAAATACAAGGAAACTGTTCTTCAAAATAAACCTTTTGCAGCCAAAGTCGGCATTACTCGCCTTTGTCGAAACAAATCCAATACAAATGCGGAAAACACATGACGGCTGGGAAGCGCGAATTGAAATTAAGTGAGAGTTCTCTGGCACTAAAATGAATCTCCAAAGCGCACACTACACTTTTTTTTTAAATACCACGATGGTGGCAAACTTGTATACGGCCCGCCTGATGAAAAGTGGTCACCGTAGTGCGTTCCCTCAACCACAGCATAAGCCAAGAAAAGTAAAATTCTCAGTTATCATGTCGCAAAATTTCACTCAATTCATCCCAATGACCTTCTATAAAACTCCACTGACTGCCAAACCAATAAACGCGAAATGGTTCCCGTCCAACGGAACTCTAAAAATAAACATTTCTCGATCAAAAAAGTGAACGAAGCGTTGACAGAACTAGGAAAATATTGTTCGTGAATCGGCGTTTTTACCCTTTGTGGTAACTTTACTGGAGAGAAAGTCGTATTGGCCATTTGGTTTGGCAAAGTTATGTTCTTTTAGAAGTACACCGGGTCGGAGATGGGGGCTGGATATCGGCAAACACGTACAAGTGGTTTATTTTATTAGTAGAGTTATTCCGACTCAATGATCGGTGAGCGAGTGGAGATTATTATGTCCATTTTATTTGCTATGGTGTTACTGACTATCCTTTTTAGGTGAAGCCTGAGGCGGTGTATATACTAGTAAGCCTTAATACGCATCGGCAAAGTTATAAATAGTACACTGCGTATTAGGGGTTGTAAACAAGAAATTCCCTTGTGAATTTAAGCCCGGATCGAAGGCCAGGGCTTTATTTTAGTTCGTACTACATGTACCGCCTGTGATACATACAATGTTTTTCATCACATTTGTGAGGAAAAAAATTTACTAGGCAGATAATTATATAGACTATAATGATTAGCGGTAGTGTAGAGTAGTAGCACAGTTCACAGTACTCCGCGTTG
Organism: Lathronympha strigana; assembly: GCA_949128165.1. Lineage (NCBI taxonomy): Eukaryota > Metazoa > Arthropoda > Insecta > Lepidoptera > Tortricidae > Lathronympha > Lathronympha strigana. The sequence continues at coordinate 2,149,265 of OX421907.1, read as the reverse complement.
AGAGGCGGCTACCAGCGGCGCGGGGTGCGCCGCGTGAGGTGCTCCGGGAGCTCCGGGCGGGCGATAAAATGTATGAATATCCATCACGGTCATTGGCGTAATACTTATTTATTTATTTATTATTATTTATTTATATATTATCACCATTTACGAGCAAATGTATTGAAAAGTGTATTCAAATGACACCATGCGTATCTCTATAAGATTTAATCTTGTGGTCGGCAAATATTAAACAATGATAAATGAATTATTCGGAACAACCAACGAAGCAGACTGATAATATACGTAACAAATAAAGAGGCCTATTCAAACTTTTAAATCTTAAATTAGTTTGTGGTTAACATAATAAGGATTCGACAGTACAAGTCAAGGCATTCTTTTACAAATTACAACGAGTTAGGATTTCTTAAAACTCTTTCCAGTATGATTAACAATTTTTTTCTACTCCATCACCTCTATATGTCAATTAGATGACTGACCGCGAGATTAAAAAAGTATCCATTATAACGTTGTCTATGTTATTCCATAAGAACACTGCTACTATGGATTTTCATACAATATATGAGCACTGTTGTTTTTTTTTAATTTCTATAGTGGGCACAACATCTTCCCTATTCCGCCATGTTTCTAGATTTTGCTTTTTACCCTATTTTAACTGTCGTAGAAAAACTAGCGTATGCAACTGCTTATAATTGGTTCTTAAAACTCTCGGGTCTGTTATTACAAAACTTGACTTCGTCTCGTTGTGTACAGGCGAGCCTCAAGTTTTAAGAACCCTTATTATATCACTGTTGCATGAACTACTATTAAACTTCACACGCTTAGTGAAGCTGATGAATTTAATAAAATGTCCGTTAATGTACACAGTTTCATTAAGCTATCCACTCTTGATGCCATTTGTGTGTTTCATCTTCCACGGTACCTACTACACCACTTTCCAGCTTCCCTGCTAGCAACAGAACCTTGAAAAATAACCGTCTGTGAAGAGTACTTTATTTAAACCACCATTCCTTACCGCCAAGCGACTAAGCTACTAGAAAATTCCACAAATTGTAACTCTATCCTTCTACCATACGCTTTTATTTACTTACCAATTCTAAACCTTAAAGCTTCACCATAAGGTTGATTTTTCGAATACACATCTAAGTAAGATAATAGTTTACAAAGGTTGCCAATCTGGATCCATTCCAATGTGCAACTTTAGCAAGATCTTATGTACTCTCCTTGCTATTCTAAATATAACCTTATCATCGCAGCAGCAAGGTACAAATTTGCTAAACAGTTTAGTGAGGTAAATGTCCGTGTAGGTAACCATCATGTGGTATTAAAGCGAACTGCGAGATAAATTCCTCCGTTCCATTAACGCCATCGTTGACAGTCCACCATCGCTCAGCATCGCAATACACGCCAGTGTGCGGTTACCCTAATATTTTCTAGCTGTTTCTGGTCGTTTTGATTAAAGACCCTTCGTCTTGGCTTGCTACAGTCAGCATCAAATACTTAGTGGCACAAATAGTGGCAGCGGAGTGGCTTAATATATATTATGTCTTTATTTTTAAAGTTGATTGGTTGGATATGGCCAATTTGACAATAACTGTCAATACGACGCTGACTGTTCAATGACATAAAATAGGTAGTAATAATAAATTAAGGACGACTCACAGTAGTCCGTTCCGTTCCGATCCGATACGGGACGATCTGTCAGTTTCTATACAAAAAGTCACGTGACGTCCGAGGGCTCCGAGCTATCACGTGATACTTTCTATAGGAACTAACAGATCGTCCCGTATCGGATCGGAACGGAACGGACTACTGTGAGTCATCATTTATCCAGAAGTTATTTTTAAATGACGGTGATTGTGGTGGACACACAATTGATGTACGACGTTACTGTACTGCAACGATAGTATATCAACGTATGATGGATAAATTACTAGTATTATTAATACTAGATACATGGATACATAAACGCCACGCCTACATTCCCAAAAGGCGTAGGGAGCACACATTTTAACACAACAACGGTTTAACAAAAACCGGCCAATAGTATGTCAGGCCATGCTCAGTGTAGGGCTCCGTAGTTTACCGTCCGTCACAATGGGCAACCTTAAAACGTGTTTTGATAGATACCATTATCAACATGCTTATAATAATTAGCAATTCGATGATAGTTTCGATCACACCCGTCCCGACCCCATCAACTCCTGAAAAATCTTAACAGCGCGAAGTAGGCCACGGTACAGCGCCATCTCTCGGGAAATTGGGTTACTAATTTTTACAAACTAGACGGTTTATGTATGATGGGTTTTCGGGGGTAACTTTTGATCGCGTGAATCGATTTGAATCATTTAAAAATCATTTCGTGTACGGAAGGTACCCTAAAAAAATTATAACCACTTTTTATTTTACCACTTTGTTGGCGCGACGAAATATACATATTCGTACAAAATTACAGCTTTCTTGTACTTACAGTCACTGAGATTATCCGCGGATGGACGGACAGACAGACAGACTTGGCGAAACTAAAAGGGTTCCTAGTTGACTACGGAACCCTAATAAAAAGGTTTAAAGATAAATTAATAGTGATATTGCACTGCTAGGCTATCGCCCACAATGACGCCCACGGGAAGCTTTAAACAACACAAGGAGGGGAGTCCGCTTACGTACCGTCTCTCTTCTGCCAAAGTACAACTACAATCTCAAATGAGTGTACGCGGTTTTGTGTTGTGACTAGTCTATTCCATAGACCAAAATAAATCGAAGTCTGCAAGATCGTCATTACAGATTGTTTTTAGGGCTCCGTAACTCAGGGAAAACGGAACCCTTATACGATCATTTTGTTGTCCGTCCGTCCGTCCGTTAAGACCCTTTATCTCGGGACCGCGTAGAGATAGCAAGTTGAAATTAATACCACATATACAGGTCCCTTGAAACCGTGTAAAAACTAAATCTCGATAAAAAATACGGCCGTTTATGTTGCATTTCCGATACATTTGCAATGGGAATCAAATGTAATAGGGTACTTTTAAATTTAGCAAAAAGCAAGAGCTTGTAGCAAAAGTACAGGAAAAAATCCGAAAACTGTATAATTGCCGGACACGGAGAGTTCCGTGCCACTTGTATTTTTAAGTATCTAAGGTCATAAATGGGGGGAGGCGTCTTTTGTGCGTAAACCTCGGTGGGCGAGTCCGACTCGCTCTTGGCTGGTTTTTGTGTATATAATGTGTGAGAAGTGCGTCTGTGTGTTGGAGGCGTGTAGCTCGAAAATGGGAAGCCTATACTTATTTTTATCACACCGTATAAAAACGTACTAAAAAATGCCAGCGCTAGTGTATACAGTGGTCTGGCGTTGACTAATCCGCGACCAGCGCGCTAAGACGTGGACTGAGTGGCCATCGCAAATGCTCTTTGTTTTACTGCTAAGATACCTATTTTAAAACCGAAAAGTAACAGCTGCAGAAAAAGTGGAGACACCACAATGGCACGAAGTTATGCTATGTCCAATTTGAAGAGTCTACAGCAAAAGAAAGCGAGATAGATCTAATAACAAGAGCACGCGAAAAATGAAAAAAAGATAGGCGGGCGCCACAAAATGGCGTAATCGTTATTGAAAATAATAGTGTTAATAAAAATATTCTACATTTTTTATATTACAGGTAGTCAGGTATAAATGATCTATCTATCTATCTATCTATGCAGTGTATAAGGTATATTTTAATATGGGTATAGGTAATTCTTTGTTTTTTATTAGTTGCACCGCCCACAATCTCCGCATTGCCGAAAGGTTAACTGGTAGATAATGCCTTATGACATTAACTCCGCGTTTTGTACGTCAAGATTTTCTTTTGTGCAATAAAATAAATAAACTATCAAAAAGACGTTTGGTGTAAAATGTTCTGGATGTAATGGACAGTCATCTTTAGCCTTTTTTGAGTGTCGCAGTTCGCACACGTACCGCACGGCTCGGATACTTTCGAGTGAAGATAAATAAACCTTCACATTTCAATATCAAATTTCTGGCTTATGACACGGCTCATGGACCCTGGAGTCCGCTTTGGCAACTAATCCCAAGATTTGACGTAGGCGCTAGTTTTATGAAAGCGACTGAAATCTGATGTTCCAACCTAGAGCCAACGACGACACCAACCACGATGTCTTTGTTCACCGAAAAGTCATTGGTATATATCAAATGATACTTCATACGTAAGTTCCAAAAAACTCTTAAAACGAGCTGGCAGGATTTGACCCCGAGACCTTCGGATTGAATGTCTTACTTTATTCCGCTGGACCACCAGCGCTCAACACTCATTTCAATATGAACCAATATTTTTTTTAATAGCCTATTTTGTGTCCCGCTGCTGGGAAAAAGCCTCCCCTCTCTTCCTCCACCCAACCAATATTAAATTAAATTAAATTAAATATATCTTTATTTCGGACATTATTTTTTTATACATCCATAGAATAATAATACACAACAAGACAATCACACAATCTTAAACACTAATTTCTTAATGCGCAGATTTGTTCAAAATAAACATTTGTCTATTTTGACCTAAACCGGGCAACTGGCTTAATTTGCCCGACCCAATGCACAAAAATAGGGCAATCATACTTGTCTGCAATGACATTCAGAACGCTTAATACTACAAATATTACAAAACTTATTTTCATTACTTATCAAATACCTTATTCCCAAAAATAAATTGTACCAATAACTATTGCAGATAAGAAAGACATAAATAACTTCATAACCTCAAAGTAACAGACCAATTTAATAACCGTGCATGCGACAATTTGAAATGGAAATATTCGTAGAGCAGTTGATTATATTCTCTGAGCTATAAAATACAGTTATCACGCGGCATGTGACACCGCAAAACACCGCACCCTCCCATTAGCAATGCAAATTTGGGACACATGCGGGAAAGAATCTCGTTGTTAGGTACACGTTTTTGGCCTTGGTAAGTTTAATATGAAATGTGATATTTGATATTTAAGAATTGTTTTATAGACCTTTTTCTTCAGTGGATTGGGATTGTTATCATCAACATTAGTCGTTTCCTCAATGCTGAGGATCTTGACGTCACCATGTCATTCTCTTGATGCCCATGCAGATTCACATCCTTTTATAAACATTTTTTTTTTAAATTTACTTATTTTTGACATAATTGCGAAGATTGCGCAGGATCTTGTGTCGGCGGACTCGTTTTGGGTCGCTGGCCCACTCATTCAGATGATATATTACCCTTAGTAGTAGTATATGTAGTGTAGGGACGCCTAGCCGGATACAGGCGATTTCCCTGGAGTTTATTATTATGTATTACCCTTCTGTCTTTTATATATGTGACAAACAAGCATACGGCCCGCCTGATGGTAAGCGATCACCGTAGCCTACAACTCCAGGGGTGTTACATGCGCGTTGCCGACCCTTTAAAAAAGGAGGATTCGCTGTGTTGACAGGTAAAGGGGCAAGCTTTGCTCCGTGGGTCCCCAGCTGTCAACACAGTGAATCCTCTTGGAGCTCTGGCGACCTTACTCACCAATAGAAACACAACACTATGAGTAGGGTTTAGTGTTATCTAGTGTTATGTGTCTGATTGGTAGTTCGAAGAAGACTTTTAGATTCACATTTATATTGACTTTATTTACTCCTTGTGACCAAAGGTGGGCGGAGATCAGTTATTCACTTTATAATTAATTGACCGAGTGAGCGAAGCGAGCGAAGCGTCTCCATTTCAGCTTGGGCAAAAAATAGTACATTACATACCAAGGCCGTTTAAGTGGGAAATGCCTCGGATTCCATGTAATTGTCGGCCGAGGCGAAGCCGAGGTCGACTAACATGTGATCCGAGGCTTTCCCATTTACCGGCCGAGGTTTGTATACTATTTTTCAGCCCGACGGAGCCGGCAGGCGGCAATTTAGTTTTGCGTAAAGTGGCGCTTACCGGCCGGAGGACTGAAAAGGTACTTTCCTGTGTCTGTCCATTTGTTCCCCTCTACAGGTCGCATTTATCAACGAATTCTTGTGAAATTTTGTTAACAAGTTTGTTGATTAGGTACATAAAGTTTTTTCGTCGTTTAGTATTTGGATTTTTTTTAAATGGTTGGACCGGTATAAAGGCTCTAAGCACCAAAGACCCCAAAGGCGCTTACAACCTTTGTCCCAATACCAGCATCATCTCGCGAGGTTAGTTATGAAAAATTATATTAATACTCGAACTGTTATTGTTCAATAGCTTTTCTCTGTTTCGCCAATTAAATTCAGTCTGAATTTTATATCTTGACTTTCGACCCAAATACTCAATAATCAAATATTTCCTCATCACGTGAAAGCCGTCGCCGTCTTTCACTTGATTTTCTTTTAAAAATAATCTTTTTAAATTTAAATAAATTTATCAGTCCGGGGGGGATATCCGTCAAAACGGCCCGGGTCCGTAATCAAATAAAATCACCGGGAGGATTTGACGATCGAAACTTCCGCTTTGACGTTGCGGGTGTCTCCTGTTTCAACCTAAGCCGTATCGTTTTATTTTAAAAATTTTACTGAATCCCCATTTTCGTAGTTTTTGATGTTTGTCGTTGGTTTTTTGAATAGTGCGCAACTGGATTCCGAATATGCTAAGTTTCCTAGATTTTGAACAGCACAGACTGTAAAAGTGTTAAGTAAACGTCATAATTTCTAAGACACTTTAAGTTTGACAGTTAATTTTCTTGGAAGAGATAGCATGGTTTGCCTATTTTTAAATGTTTTCTACTTTAAATTTAATACACAAAAGTAGATTTAAAACCCAATCTCAACTTCACCGCCACTCTGTAACGACAAATATGAAGAGAAACTTCACCGGAATAAAGTGTAATAGCTTTAAATATTCAAGTTAATGACCTGCTTCAACACAAAGTATAATTCTCCTGAAATTTACCTTTGCGATATGATATGGGGTTCTTTAAAAAACGAGTGTTCAGGGCTTTAAGACTCAAAGGTCAAATATGCATGAGTGGCTCTTCTGATGTTGCTTATACCCATGGACGACGATGACGGCTTCCCATTAAGCAGTTTGTCTGTTCGTTTCTTGGCTTTTAAATATATAAAAAAAATTGTAATTATAATTGAAGTTTATCACAGTAGAATTAAGAATACCCCAGATTACGTCTCTCGCCTTAACATAATTTGTGCAAAGGACATTTTTCACATCGCAATCTGAATTCCTCCGACCTTTGTCGAGTTATACCGTTATCCGCAAAACGGGAATTAAGACGGATTATTGAAAAATGAGGTGTCGACGGTTTTCCCGGCCCATTGCTTCCAGATTTGATTTCCCATCTTTCTATGTCATGTGAATTTAAGACGGAATGCAATTGATTTTCTTTATTTGATTGCTTTCGATTTTTAGATGACTCCCGTGAATTTTGAGTCACGGTGAAATTTTTCGAATGGGGAAGGTTCAATTATTTGTTACGCAATGAAACGTGCAGGAATTTTCATTTATAAAGATGTTATGCGAAGCGTTTTCGCAAAAGTCGTTCGTTTTAACATGAAAGGGATGACGACTAGGTTGAAAAACTATCATTCTAATTAGTTCGTCAGTTAGATTATCGAAAATGATTAGACGCGTATTTTTTCCTTTTTCCATTTAACTAAAATTGACGTAGATAAAGAGCATCAAAGTTCCGGGGTGGGGGCTTGTGACGTTACTACTAGTTAAGAATTGTAACAAATAGTGACGTAACGCGAAACTTGAACGCACTGTATTTTCGTAATTTTTGATTTGACGAACAAAAGAATAGGTAAATATTTTTTTATACTGTAAAAGACGGACTAAATAGATGTTTTTAGTCGTCTAGCCTATATACCTACAGCCTGCAAATCGCCTTTTTCCATGCCTCGACAGTAATGTAGGTACTATTCCAGCATACTATAGTTAACTGTACTTATATATTTTTTGTAAAACAAAGAGAATTTAAATTGAAGTGAGTACGTAGCGTCGGTCATGCTATCTGTTGTTGTCAACCGTAATGACCGTACATCTCACTTTACCAACACTTCTCCAGTGTTGCTTTTATGGGTTTCATGAATCTAGCGGCCATTGCTGGTTTCTTAGGCTGTTTTATTTTGGTACGGTTTTTAAAGGAAAACTTTTTTCGAATTACAACGTAATAAACATGAATTAAATCATTATTTTAATCATCATCATCATCATTCGCGTATAAATCGCGAAGTGTCTGGTTGATGTTATAGGTGACCGAAGAGCTGAGTGCTTCCTTGCACAACGTATCAGCATTGCGATACAACGAGGAAATGCCGCCAGCATCCAGGTACAATGCCTTAAGGACCTATTTTAGATTTAGTATGCTTTTTAGCCACCAACATGTGATTTATAAATAAAAACAAATTTATTATAACTAAAATTAATTATTTTGTGAAGAGCTCTTGACAATTGTCACAAGAAACACGACATACTTACTCGTATATCACAAAATTATGATACAGGACGAGTCTCATGTCAAAAACCACCGAATATTCTTTAAAACACTAATATTCCTCGTGACAATTCACACTTGTCAGCGTAATGAATTAGGGGCCAGCTTTATTGTAAATTTTCCTATATCATATTATTATGAAGGTTGAATCGCTTTGTTAAATCTTATTACATTATTAGGCACTTACTAAAAATTGCAAAAGGCACTAACGCCACAAAAAGCTCATCTGACACACACTGAAACAATCGCTCCAAACGACATCACATGACATTGATTGCAAAACGCGCCTACCCAAAATCCGACTTTATCCCCATTCAAAAAGCCTCATTTTTCAAAAGCAGTTTTTTCCTCACAAAACATTTGTCGGAAGCCCATCTGTCAGTCACTGCGTACGAGACGCAAAGTCGGTGATTCTTCTTTGTAATACTGATTGACGCGGCCTGATAAGCTAAATTCGACGTTGATCCGTCGGCTTAGAGTGCAAAGTAGGGTGATTGATGCGTAGTAGTTAGCCGATTAGATACGTCAAGTAATTGAAACGGATTTTAGTTTGATTTATGTAGATTAAAGTTTGTCTTAGTGTTAAAGTATTTCTTTAAGTGAAGCTCGGGTGGCGAAGCGTATAAGAAACTACAGCGCTATCGCTAGACACAGTTAAGGTCACATTAAGAAGGAGTAAGGGGGGTTGGGGAGGGGGGGAACTTAATTAAGATTTTTAACTTAAAATATGGTCAGGAATATGCTGTTTAAGTCTCTCGCATTGCTCATGAGTACCTACCGTGTTTTCAATTGTCAGTTGCAATGAATTCTTGTAATATTAGGTCCAATTTTAAAGCACGAATCAAATCATTCATTAAAATGTAATAAATATTTTGATTCATGTTTTTTGTGTTTTTTTTTTTAAGTAGTCACACTACTATATATAAATTATAAATTGAAAGAGATGTCATATACTAAAGAAAAAGTGACCAAGGTCCCCGGTGAGCAGGGCTGGGATCGAACCAGCGACCTCCTGCTTTTTTGAGGGCGTCTGCCGCGAAAGCAGGAGGTCGCTGGTTCGATCCCAGCCCTGCTCACCGGGGACCTTGGTCACTTTTTCTTTAGTATATGACATCTCTTTCAATTTATAATTCTTGTAATCTTAATCGTTAATCGTTAGTCGATTACATTTTGCCTATCTCTGCCGTGTGTATTTATAAAGTGAAAATAGAATGTAACCTACAGTGTTAATTATTTTGTTCGATACGGTGTGAAAAGTTATAAATATATACTCGTACTGAGCATTGTCCCGATAGTTGTTTCTGCAAATGGTCACAGCGAAGAGTCTCGACCAACATCTTGAGAAACTCTCGCTAGGTGGATGGATCAAGGGTCACATGCAGAAGGCGGTAATCCTGGACACGGCGCGTATCGTCCGGCGGTTCCATTCTCTGCGGCCCTAACCAACAGCAGCCTGAACCCTGCCCCGTTGCCGGCGGCACTCTAGCTTAGGTATTTTTATAATGCCTAGACTTTTTATAGACCTAACTTAAGATGGAAAAGAAATAAAGATGATACTGATATTTTAGATTCTATTAAATCTCAGTAGTCCATACATCCTGGCGGGAGCTGCCTCTGCGTGCGCCCCATGACTCGGGCAGGTGCAACATCCGCTCGGTGTACCCATTACATTTCATTAAACTGTCTCTGCGTGTTGGCTTCGGCTCCGCGCACGCCTCCCAAAGGTCCGGAAAACCATTGTTGCGTGATAGGAAAGACATACTTACTGGATTTCCTAAGCCGCCCATATTTTTTACACAATGCAGTAACCGCTCCTTCCCGCTACATTCCCGCTCCAACTGAATATTAACGTTTTATATTTTCGCCAATCTTATATATTCCAAATTTAAATATCGCTTCGGCTTAACGCGGTAGCAGGGCCGGATTTGAATTACAAAGTCAACCCGCCTTTTCGCGGCAACTTTGACGGTACCTCTATCGCAAGCAAAATGCGAAATATGAGGTTTACTACGCTAAAGTGGTTACCGCCGACTGCGCTTTGTAAGTCCGGCCCCGGTTTTAATATTGTGACTTATACGTGAGTTTTCGGGCTTAAATATAGTATTTTTCACGGCTTTATCAAAACTGATGGTTTTGTGAAATAACTCAATGTTGGAATGAAATATTTTCATTACGAACTTTTGTGTTGGATATTTGTAAGCGGTGTGTGAAACATTTAAACGATACCAAAATGCAACGTTTGCTGCAAAACTGTATCGAACAAAGGCAGTATTTTATTAGGTTTATGGGAAGTGAATATAGACAGGATTTAAATATAGTTTTGCTTGTGTTTTGGTCAACTTATACTCACACATACCTGGTACTAATAGTGTTGTGTTTCTGTTGGTGAGTAAGGTCGCCAGAGCTCTAAGAGGATTCACTGTGTTGACAGCTGGGGACCCACGGAGCAAAGCTTGCCCCTTTAGCTGTCAACACAGCGAATCCTCCTTTTTTTTAAAGGGTCGGCAACGCGCATTTAACACCCCTGGAGTTGCAGGCGTCCATAGGCTACTTGGACCGCTTTCCATCAGGCGGGCCGTATGCTTGTTTGCCACCGTCGTAGTATTTAAAAAAACTACATGGTCGAACAGTGTGTGTTTTATTTTCTATATGAAGCATTTGAGTGATTGAGTAAAGAAGTTTGACTGTGCTATTTGATACGAATCCTACGAGTAAAATAATTAAGGCACTTCGCCCGCCATCAAAGTTTTATGGAACGATTTATTATTCAAAATAAACCGTCGATTAAAGGATGACTCACACTAGAACGGGACGGGACGGGAAAATCTGTAAATTTCTATAGAAAGCGTCACGAGACATCCGAGGGCTCCGAGCTATCACGCGACTCTTTCTATAGAAATTGACAGATTTTTCCCGTCCCGGCCCTGTCCCGTCCCGTGCTAGTGCGAGTCATCCTTTATCGTGAAACATATAAATATTATAACTACTAAACACTCACGTATTTCGGACATCTTATGATGCCATTATCAAGCGTCAACTTTCGTGCGCGTCGACGCGTGCGGACGGACTGAGCTTCACCTTGCCGCGCGCAGCGCCCTTGAACCGGTTGAGGATGATCCGGTCTTAGTGCTGGAACCACGGGATCGTTCGACTGTATATCTGGTTCATGCAATGCAAACGGCGGCAAGCTTACCAAACTCAACTTCAAGCTTACCTAACTGCACTGCATCGAGTTTTGACTATGGTCTAAGATGTCAGAAACATGTCGCGCATGGTAACTAAAAATACGTTAGTGTTATCCGTAATTTGATTATAACAGAAATAACGGAACTGTAAGCGATCCCAAGGTGGGTTGGGCTGTTGTAGTCTCATGCGTTCATAGGCCACGGTGTTCACTTAGTACGAGCCATACGCCTGTTTGCTAACGTCGTCGTGGTATCAAGAAAGCACTAATAAATAATTCAACCTTCTAAGCTAAATTGAAGTCGTGCAATTTAAAACTTTAAATTTAAAATTCTGAAAATAACTTGCAAAGTATAAATTTATTTTGACTGAAATCTCTTATCAGCCTCAAGCATTATGTAAATAAACTTTTTTGCAATCACGTTTGATAGGATTCTTTAAATCAAGTAGCTTTTTAAAATGGGGTGTGCTAGAGATATTTTATTTTCGTTTTACTTATTCAAAATAACGATGTGACGATTTAGCCAAAATGTTCATTTTGTAGATTGAAGGTGATTTTCTTGAAATTGTGTTTTCTATAGCAATTTAGGCAATCAGAGTGTGCGTAAGCGTAGGGAGATTGTATGATACGCATAATTTTCATACAAAAACCCATAAATAAAAAAAATACCGTACAGTCAGCTACAAAGAATATGAATAATTAAACACAACATATTTTTTTTTTAATATGACGGTGACAAACAAGCATACGGCCCGCCTGATGGTAAGTGGTAACCGTAGCCTATGGACGCCTGCAACTCCAGGGGTATTACATGCGCGTTGCCTACCCTTTAAAAAAGGAGGATTCGCTGTGTTGACAGGTAAAGGGGCAAGCTTTGCTCCGTGGGTCCCCACTCCCCAGCTGTCAACACAGTGAATCCTCTTGGAGCTCTGGCGACCTTACTCACCAATAGAAACACAACACTACGAGTATTAAACTGCGGCTTTCTGTAAGGTGGAGATACTACTTCCCCAGATGGGCTCTGCTCAAGATTTGAGCGAGACGACATTCGTTGTGCTGTGCCCTACCACGCTAAACGACATGCATCCGCTGTGCCGATACCTCTCTTACGCAGGCAATACAGTCAATAAAGTCTTGTATAATTTTTTGGCACTTTGGCTATATTCATATATTTATAGCTGACCGTATAATATACGAAGTAATACTACTACGTATAGTATAAACCTTTATTAATTTTATAAAATGTATAGGTACCTATTTTTTTAAATGTTTCTTTAAAAAGTCTGAGTTATCCGTCACCCGGTTATGATCCGGCTGATTTACACCGCCGATTGCGATCGTCCCGCCCGGCCGAGCCGGATAATCGATACGTTCCACCTTTATTACCCCTCAGACCTAGGGTTGTCCGGATATTAAATAAGACCTATGGTTTCATCATCATCATCATTCAGCCGAAAGACGTCCACCTATGGTTTATGACAAGTTAATTGTTTCTTAAACACAAGTTACCATTTCCAGACATTTTTAGCTGTGAAAGTGTACTTTGCGAAAGGTAATTTGAGAATTACGTTTCACAAATTATTTAACAGTAGAAACTGGGTACACATACCTAAATAAAATGGTCAGTAAAATAAAGCCTTTTCCAGTAAACAATTCGGTAGGAACTTAATTAGTTAAATAAGTGCGTCGTCAATTCATCATACTTATTCAATAGTACTTCATATTCATTATGCGCTCAAATTCAACGAAATATATAATCAGCTTGAAAAAAAATCCAATTGTAATTAATCATTTTTAATGTGTATGTAACATCTGAAATTTTAAAGCTAAATTTACGTTAAAGGCGAAATCAACAAACGAAGGGATTATTATGCACAATAAACAATTCATGTCAACAGCTAAACAAAGCTACCGTAATATCTCTGAAAAAATTACCAGAATTCATGCTTTCAAATATCACCACAATCGGATAGATAAACTAGTTTAACCCGAACATTGTAACGTGTATCCAAACAAAACATAACCGGGTAAACGCTTCAATCACTCCCCACGTCGCGGTTAGCCGGTTATCCAGAAATCCGGTTATAACCCGTAGCCGGATGCAACCCTAGCCGTGACTATTGCCCCCAATGCACGTTCGCGTGATATGAATTTCTGACAAGTTCTTTTCGATATTTTTTAATTCAGCCTTTACTGGGTAATGGATTCTGAATTTATTGGTTCCGTGAAGCGTCGATTGTGTGTAATTAACGCATATGATGCGGAAATATGAAATTATTTGTTCTTTTGAACGGTTTGCTTACATAAAAGTGGTTATTTAAAAGTTAGTTTTTATTCATGATGATAATTTGTTTTCTAGGGTTCCAAAATGGCTTAAACGGAATCCTTATAGTTTCGTTCAGTCCGTCTGTCCATCCGTCCGTATGGCACAGCTGATTTATTCAGTAACTATAAAGCATAATTAATTATGGTAATGATATTACAGCGAGAGGTGTATTTTGTATGGCGCTACTTAGTTTTGCTTATACATTGCGGAAAAAAAAATAGGGGGGGGGGCATACACGTACGTATATTATGTCTGTAGAAACTAATATTACTGTTATTATGGAATTGGCGGAATTGGCCTACAAATGTATACTTAGGTACCATTTTCTTTGAATTTCGGTACCAAATAACTAAGAATTAATCTACTGTAGGTACCTTAAGCTTAAGCGCCTACGCACCGCTACTAAGCCTTTTGTAATCCGTTCTTGGTATTAAACTAAAATAGACAGCGTGTCGAACTAAAATAGATAATCTATTGAAATCCTCTTTTGTAAAATCTAAGTTAATATAAAGATTTAATTTATAGCTTATTATACAGTGTACAAACCAAGCTATGAAGAATTAAGAATGACGCACTCTAGCACGGGACGGGACGGGACGGGGCGCAACGGGAAAATCTGTCAATTTCTATAGAAAAGGTCACGTGACATCCGAGGGTGATTCTTTCAATAGAAATTGACAGATTTTCCCGTCCCGTCCCGTCCCGTGCTAGTGTGAGTAATCTTTTTATCCTGAAACGCGTTTAATCACTCTTTAGTCATCACCCGGCAGTCCCGAGGTCGCGGCCGCCTGACACTATTTGTAACGCTATATTTTTTAGAGCACAAACTACGAAAGTGTTTAGTAAACGATAATTTTATAGAAGTTGGACGTTCAAAATTACACGTGCGCAGTCTCTAATATCAAAATAGATGCATGCTTAGCTTGTTCTGACTTTAGACACGATTATTATATTACTAAGTATTCGAAAGTTGTTTAATTTCCGTGCCACACGCTACACACACGTGCGTGCTTGCTACGTTCATCACCCGTAGCCGATTCTTTGTATGTGGATAAAAGCGACTACGATTTTTTAAAAGTAATTAATAACAACATTTTTATTCAAAATATATACAGTAAATGTAACTTACCTAACTACAATACAATACAATACAATAACTCTTTATTGCACCTCAAAACAACAAAAATAACACAAACTGGTATAGATTACACATGAAAAAGAGGCAAACAACAGGCGGTCTTATCGCTAAAGAGCGATCTCTTCCAGACAACCTACCTACCTTTACTTACCTTAAATCTAAAATAGGTCCTTAAGGCATTGTACCTAGGATGCTGGCGGCATTTCCTCGTTGTACTACGAATAATAAACCCACACATGTTGTACTGACACCATCACTTATGTGAAACGTTGTATATGCAATTGATGTTTAGTTCAAATTAAAAAATGAGATTTTTTTTTGGGAAATGATATTTTGCTATTTTCGGCGATGTATTAGTAACATCATTCGTAACCGCCGCGATATCAATTGAATCCCCAAGATAAATACGAACAGTTCCAACATAATTACCTTCACATCTGTAGCAGGTTTGAATGAATGTGACATCCCATGATAATATTGCAACAAGGTCGGCAAAGCTTTGGAACGTATCAAAGGGGAATCCCTAAAGCGTTACTATAGTCTGATCGCAATAACAGTAGGAAAAAAAAAACTATATCCATCCCTTTTTTCAGGGTGACAATACTACCGTAAGATAAAGACAGTATGATGCTCTCTAACCTACTGTGTTCGATGACTTGTCAGACTATAAGTTCATATCTGTTGACTCATAGTTCTATCCAATGAGGATTTTGTCACAAGTAAAGCCGCTAGAGATGCTAGTGAATGTGGTGGGAAGTTCTTTCATATTGACTCAAGACCCACGCATGAGTGGCGCCGCCTGGTGAACGATAATACAGCTCTCATTAGGCCGCTTCATATATCTTTAGGATCTTTATTACCTATAACTTTATTAAAAAAATAAAAATAAAAAATAAATAAATAAATAAATAAATAAAAAATTAATAAATTGTATAATTTTATGAATAAATGAATATGAATATGAATATAGTCGCAGCTAAAGACTCTATTATATACCGCAGTAAACAAGCTCGATAACGATGCGGCGGGATGCGGAAAAAGCAAACCGTTGATACATATGGAAGTGTTCTACATCGGCGATCGTTAGGCGAACGCGGATCTAGGACACCCCGATAGATTTCGTAGGTTTGTTTCTTGACATTCAAATGGACCGTGTCACTATCGCGATTATTTGGGCATACCCGCCGGATCTGCCGTTCAATGCACGGTTTTTTTTCTGGCGGATACCCAGCGAACATACCCACTATATATTTATCCTATCCGACAGATTACCCAAACGACAGCATTTCAGCTACTTTTTTTTTTAACACTACGACGGTGACAAACAAGCATACGGCCCGCCTGATGGTAAGTGGTCACCGCAGCCTATGGACGCCTGCAACTCTAGGGTGTTACATGCGCATTGCGGACCCTTAAAAAAAGGAGGATTCGCTGTGTTGACAGCTAAAGGGGCCAAGGGCTTCGCTCCGTTGGTCCCCAGCTGTCAATACAGTGAATCCTCTTGGAGCTCTGGCGACCTTACCAACAGAAACACAACACTATGAGTAGGTACCTAGTACGCTGTCTAAGCCTAGTAATATAAAGCATCCAAGTTTAAGTGTAATTCGCTCAACATAATCAAAGGGGATCCCTAAGGCGTTACTAAGTTGGTTCATGTGTTTACCCAAACTTCTAGCCAATTAGGCCGCTTCATGCATCTTTACGACGTACAATGGTCGTAAAATAGACCTCGATCACATATTGTCCATTGCTTTACTTAGAGCGGATTTGTATAATACAATACAATATTCAATTCAAGTATCATTTATCTATTTTCAAGTAGGAACTAGCATTTTAAAATCGTCAAAAAATGTTAAACTAATATGTAGAGCAATTTATTGGTCCTTAATATTTCACAAAATATATACTTACAAATATCAATGATATCATCAAAATGTATATATACATCTACCTACCTTAAATCTAAAATAGCTTTTTGAGGCATTGTACGAGTACCTAGGCTCGTTGATCGCGGCATTTTCTCGTTTTATCGCAATACTGATAAATACATTGTTCGAGGGAGCCACCAGCTCTTCGGTCATCAGCTTTCGGCGATATGTCTGCTGGTATATTCTCTGTCGGCGATACGTCTGTTGGCAGAGCGGTGGGCGTGTATCTCAAAGTCATGGATTTGAGTATCACCTGAGGTAATACATTTTTGCTTTTTTCCTTGCTTTCTAATAAATTTGGTGTCGTTCGAAGACGTTTTTGCTTAAAACTAATTGTGAGACTCCACTTGCAGATCAAGAAACTTTCTTACGATAGATGTTGCTAAGCGATCCCCTAAGGTGCACAAGAGGGACAAGGTGGAGAAATTCGGAGCCACTGGTGTGTTTTTGGTAGCTCAGTTGGCGGACTGAAAGGCGCGTATGTATAGAGTCGCGGGTTCGAGTCTCGTCGGAGTTTATACACTTTTCCACTTTTCCTTTCTTTTTAAGCAATAGGTCATCATAATGTATTGGGAGCTACCGTATTGTCGCTCAGCAGGCGGCGCCACTCATGCGTGGGTCCTGTGTCAATATGAGAGAATTGTCAAAGTGACGTTTGAAATGTTCCCGCAGGGCCCACGTCCCACTACGAGTAGCGCCCCTAGCGGACAATCAACTAGCGGTAATCCTCATTGAAAGCGAAACAACAGATTTCTTGGTTAATTTTTTTTCAATATTGCAAGACCTAGAAACTTGACCACCTGAAGCTGTAATCTAAACGATTTCAGCGCCATCTCTGTTGAGCTTCACACATTTATCTTCATCGCGAATTCATTTTCCAACAATTTTTCACCTCTCCCGTTCCTGATAAATTCCCAATATTACTGTCATTCTCGTTTAATGTCAGATTAGTCAGAAAATAGCTTTTAAAGCGAATAGAATATTAGATTTAAAGTGCTGTTGCCGTTCCGCGGGCTCATTTCATTGATTAAAGAAATAAACTTTGGATTTAAAGTAAATACACGTTTTTCTACTTCAGCAATTCTATGTGTCAATTAGATGACTGACAAAGATATTTAAAAAGTATTTATACAAGCCAGTGACCGGATAAGGTGAGCTAAAAATAAAATACCGAATGGACCGGTGTTCAAGAAAAACAAAATATTACCCTATTGTATATTATGTCCTATCGCAAAAAATACGTGTTTTTGCTCACCTATCCGATCACAGAAGGCCTAGTATAAAAGTTGTACGACATTAACTCCTCGACCGCGTTAGCGTATCGAGGGGTCAATATATGAAAGTTGGCGGATGATTTAAATAAACGGCAAACATAATTTGAACTCCCGATACGCTAACGCGGTCGAGGAGTTAATGTCGTACAATTTTTATAATAATAATAATAATAAATAATAAATATTATAGGACAATCTTACACAAATCGACCTAGTCCCACAGTAAGCTCAATAAGGCTTGTGTTGTGGGTACTAGACGACGATATATATATAATAGATAGATACATATAAATACTTAAATACATAGAAAACATCCATAACTCAGGAACAAATATTTGTGATAAACACACAAATAAATGCCCTGACCAGGATTCGAACCCGGGACCTCCTGCTTCGTAGGCAGGGTCACTACCGACTAGGCTAGAAGGCCGTTAAATTTTATACTAGGCCGTTTTATACTAGGCCTTCAGATCCCTTGAACTATTTGGTCCATCGATTGAAACCTTATCTATGGATTTTTATTATATGATATTTCGCTATTTTTGCTGTCGTAGAAAAACTAGTTTTCTCGCCACTGGTGTGGTCTCGGTAACTTAGTTGAAAGAGCGATAAGCTGGTATCTCAGTCACGGGTTCGAGTCCCGCCCGAGGTTATGGATGTTCATACAATTTAAACTTTCGTGAGTCATACTGATATTAAAAACACCACTCTGTCCGACGATGACTGCCCGATGCAGTCGAAACATGTCACGTCTATTGTTATAAAAATACGTTAATGTTAACCGTTGCAACTTAATATCTTTATGATGGTTTTCACTTTTTCTTGCTGAGAAATTTGGTATCGTTCGGAGACGATTCAGCTTAAAATAAATAAATGCTTCATTTTCAACAATATGAACGTAATAAAATAGAAATATGCTTATAAACATATAACCGTCACCCGTCGGCCATCATGAATTCCGTCAACTTCCGAATTCAATTAAACCAGGGCCGGATTCAATAACGTCTCAGATCACGCCATGAAATCCGTCGTAAAATGCCAAACGCCACGCTGCCGGCCCATCTACGGAACTTTCACCCACAAATGTGTTTTTCTTGTACCCACTTCAGATATTTCACCTATTTTACATTCGAGAGGGGTTGGCTGTAAACCCAAGTTAAGGTAATACTGGAGTTTTCGAGCGTGACATGATATGGGTTGAAAAGTTGTTTTAGATGTATTAAATTGCCACTTTAGTTTTGATTCGTATATTTTGTCCATTGTTTTTCTGTAATAATTTATGAACATAACTTCATCGAGCTTTATGAACCTCGGAATAAAGTTTGGACTATGTCACCGTGAAGCTATAAATCATATTGTGTGAAATCTCATACTGCTTGTCATTTTGACATGTTTCTAGAGTGGCCTAGGGTTCCAATTGGTTGACTGTACCCATATAAATATACGGCCTCCATAGCCTAGTCGGTAGTGACAGTGACTCTGCACACGAAGCTGGAGGTCCCGGCTTTAAATCCTGGTGAGGCATTTATTTGTGTGTTTATCACAAATATCTGTTTCTGAGTTACGGACGTTATTAATTATTATGTATGAATTTATCTGTATATAATTATATGTATATCGTGAAGTACCAATACTACAGTTTCTTTTGGGCTTAAGTCGATCTGTGTGAGATTTTCCCAAAATATTTCTTATGGGTATATTAATATACTGGATTAATATACCTATAAGAAATATTTTATCTTTGCTTGTCTGACTTATCGCATAATAGGGCTTACACACAAAAAGCAATGACGGCAATAAATATGGCAGGCAGATTAAATAAATAAATATTATTGGACAATCTTACACAAATCGACCTAGTCCCACGGTAAGCTCAATAAGGCTTGTGATGTGGGTACTAGACGACGATATATAATTATAATAGATATATACGTACAAATACTTAAATACATAGAAAACATCCATAACTC
Source organism: Lathronympha strigana (assembly GCA_949128165.1). NCBI lineage: Eukaryota > Metazoa > Arthropoda > Insecta > Lepidoptera > Tortricidae > Lathronympha > Lathronympha strigana. The sequence continues at coordinate 2,128,967 of OX421907.1, read as the reverse complement.
AGGAACAAATATTCGTGATAGACACACAAATAAATGCCCTGACCAGGATTCGAACCCGGGACCTCCGGGGAGATTTAAATCTTTTATATCTGATAAAAGTATTGTCTCACTAATTAGCAATTCGCGCACTAATTCAAAAACTCGCGCACGAAGGATTCCGTACCATTCTCTATAAAAACAGCAAAAATCACGTTTGTTGTATGGGAGCCCCCGTTAATAATTATTACATTCTGTTTTTTAATATATCCTGTTATACCAGCAACAAAAATACATCATCTGTGAAAATTTCAACTGTCTGACTATAACGGTTCATGAGATACCGCCTGGTGACTTACAAACAGACGGAAGGACAGACTGACTGACAGCGGAGCGGAGAAGGTCCAGTTTTTACCCTTTGTCTACGGAATCCTAAAAACGTAACAAAATTCAAAACCTCCTTTAAATTAAAGGCTTACCTTTGGAAACCGGAGCAAACTTTGTTAGCCAACCGCATTTTTATGCCAAAAAAGGCATAAAAACAAGCACTCTACATCGCTAATTCGGAAGCGGAGACTCGACCACTTAGAATTGGCTGGCGTGCATATCAAAGCCAAATTGAGGACGGTGGTTGGCCGGCTGGCGCAATATTTGAATTTGAGCCTGAGGGCTCAAGTCATAAGAAGGAGGAATTTCTTTCATTACTTCTTCTACCTTGCGGTATCCCGGTCTATGCTAGGGTCCGCTATCCTACTTCATCTCCCCCACTTTGCGCGATTCTGAGCGCTTTTTCTTTTGAGCCCTTTTATACTCATGTCGGCATCTAGCCATCGCTTTTTTGGTTTACCGCAGGGTCGGGGGCCGTCAAGGGAATTTTCCGTTACTATATATTTTTTACTAGCCTATTTAAGTGTCCCACTGTTGGGCGCCTTTCCTTTGGATCTGTATGAATCTTGATTCTGCGTTCCTTTCGGCCATTTGTTCAAAAAGGTGTAGATCGCCATCTTCGCTTAAGCCTGTCTTACGCTCACGCTTCATTGCCGGCATAAAATTATTATTACAAATATAAATATCATATAAAATTACAACTCTATCATTATAACGCCACGTTCATTATCAGTTTAAAGGTGTCATCTCAACTTGTTGATCAACTTTTTGTAAACTTTCTTGTCTATCTCCCATGGAAGCATTTCTTAAAAATTTTCTCCATATTCTACTTCAACAATTCGTCGTTTGTATGTAAATAACTAGGATATCATTGATTGGAGCATTGTGAAATTTTGCATAAGATAAATTGATTTATTAAAATAGGCAACTAGCTTGGGTGGTTGTCGAAATATAGCGGCGCGAGTTCACGTTTAGAGCGAACCAATAGTAATAAACACAATGGAATGTGATTGTTGGTTTCCGCTTTATCTCCCATTTTGGAGCAAGCACCACCCGCTCCTTATTCCAACACTGGCTAACCGGTAACAGATCTCCTACATATATTCATCGTAAGTCCCCTATCCGGCTGAATTTGTTTCGAGACTCGCGGAGCCTTACGGGTTAAACATCCCTTAATACCCTTTATTTTGAATTGTTTTTGTAGAAACGGCTTCGGTTTTCTTGAGTTTTTCTTGATATTTAAGGAGTGTTAATGTGATCCGCGCGTGTGTTGCCACAATAATGTAAAAAACGTGATATGATTGTACTATTTTAAAGCACGAATCACGAGCACGAGTTTTGATGAAAGTATATTAGTAAACACACTGCTATATAGTATAAATTATAAATTGAAAGAGATGTCATATACCTACAACAGAAAAAGTAACCAAGGCCCCCGGTGAGCAGTGTGTAAAGTAACAACGAGAGTTGGTTGTCTAGAAAGTCCTACGTGATACTAACTGGTTAAGAGATTAATACACACAGCGGATGCATATCGTTTAGTGTGGTAGGGCACAGCAGAACGAATGTCGTCTCGCTAAAATCTAGAGCAGAGCCCATCTGGGGAAGTACCTCCATCTTACAGAAAACCGCAGTTTAATAACACTAGACCCTACTAAGTAGTAGTGTTGTGTTTCTGTTGGCGAGTAAGGTCGCCAGAGCTCCAACAGGATTCACTGTGTTGACAGCTGGGGACCCACAGAGCAAAGCTTGCCCCTTTAGCTGTCAACACAGCGAATCATCCTTTTTTTTAAGGGTCGGCAGCGCGCATGTAACACCCCTGAAGCTGCAGGCGTCCATAGGCTACGGTAACCGCTTACTATAAGGCGTCACTAGTAGGCGTCACCGTCGTAGTATTAAAAAAAAACCTTTTTCTAAAACAATACATTAAATAGCCACTCAAAATTCCAATCCACTTAATACAGTTCACCCACAACATCTTCCAAGTTCCTTGCGCCTGCGCGTTATAAAAACATAATTTTCGGGACATTTGCAACTTTCACCGCATTTCTGGCAAAACCATAAAAATATGAGCTTATATGACACATGGTTGTTATGAATCTTGAGTTCAACTTGTGTTAGGTTTGATGGCCCTAATATTTTGTGAATTAGGTTGTTGCAAAGACAACGAAATGATACAGACTTCAAAATGCTGGTTGGGGTAAAATAGGGATTCTAAACCAAAGGTTCAAAGCAAACTTTGTCTCGTACTGATTACATACCTAAGATATAATGCTGACGATGATGACTGTTTCTTAAGTAAGTAAGTGAGTAAGTAAGTAAGTAATCGTTTATTCGTGTATTCGTTATATTCGTTCATTATATTCATTTATTGAACAGTGGTATAATAAGGTTTCTTAAAAGCTGAGGGCTGCCGTTACAAAACGAGACGTAGTCGAGTTTTTTAGTAGTAGATCCGAGAGTTTTAAGAACCAATTACGAACTATTGCATGCGCTGGTTTTTCTACGACAGCTAAAATAGCGGGAAAAAGCAAAATCTCGAAATGTGTCAAAATGTGGAAGAGGTCGATGCCAACTAAAGAAAAAAAAACTTGTTATATATTGTATGAAAATCCATAGGAGCATCGCTTTACGCTGGTCTTATGGAATACCCTAGACAATGTTATAATGTATACTTTTTTAAAATCGCTGTCAGTCATCTGACTGACAGAAAAAAAAAAAATTTTTGGTTGGACTTTTTGTTTGGGCCGTCTTCAGGACGTAACATTTATGATCATTTTTAGGGTTCCGTTCCAAAATGGTAAAAAAAGAATCCTTATGGTGCGACTTACTATATCTGTCTGTCTGTCTGTCACATCGTTAAATATCTCGAGACCTACTTAAGCTATTGAATTGAAATTTGGAATAGTTATAAACAAAATTAAATCAGACACATTTGAAAGAAAATTTTATACATATTTTTATTTATTTTTGATTAAATATGTCTAATAGAAGAGGAGGCAAAAATTAAAAGTTTAGTTACTGGGTCATGTGGGGTATCATAAAAAATAGCTAGATTTGCACATTCTTAAACAATTTTTTCACAATGAAAAATTTTGATTTATAAACGAAAATGTTGAAAAAAATACCATTCCTTATCTCCGAAGTTTATGAAGGAAAAAATAATATTGTTTTACACAACCTTGATATTATCCTAAATATTACAGGAAAAACATATTATAGACCTAATATGTCTGATACTCACGGGAGTTTTCTAATAAATATTATAGACCCTCTTCATTAAAAAAACTTATCTGAACTAAATTTGTAAAATAAGCGACTTATATTGTTTTTTTTTTCTTTAAATATATATGATATCATCCAGTAAGTACCGTCTTATAAATAAAGTATAAAAATGTTGTTTAGGTACATGATAAAAAAATATCAAGCAAAAACAAACTCACATACGAACTCCATGCCGTGCAAACGAGTGACCCAATCTGTCGATACATGTGGCTGACGTCAAATTTCTACTTCTAGGTGAAATTGCAACATAAAGTGTGTACGAAACCCTCGGTGCGCGAATCCGACTCGCACTTGGCCAGTTTTAGTAAAAGGTACCACTTTGTCGCTACTCGATAAGGAACCAATGCTATAAAGATTCATTTATTGCAACGGTTAACACTCACGTATTTTTATCACAATAGGCGTGACATGTTTCGACTGCATCGGGCAGTCATCGTCGGACAGACAGAGTTGTGTTGTCACCTTCGCGGCTCGGGCATCACTGCCCTAAACCGGCGTAGGTGTCGCGCGCGACGAAGCAGGCTGATTCGAGCAATCCGGCGCCGTCGTTGCGGGAGTCTGAATTGTCGGATCGTCTGACGGGATCAACGACAAGCACACCGAGTTGTTACTTAGAGTTGTTAAGGAAAAATGTGCTAGTTTCGCTCACGCAAGGAAAACCGGTAGGAATCGAGTTCTATGAACACACCGCCACTTTAGTCCAAGCCTGCATTGAGAACAGACTTCCAAACAACATGAATATTGAATGTTGTTATTTTCTTGCGGTCTCTACAGCTATTCACATTATTATTCGTTTGTGAGGGGGAGCCAGGATAATGTATCTGTTTTCGTGCATATTATGACGCCATAAATAACTCAGGTTGCGACGCACGTCACGGGCTATGAGATCTTAATTCTGTTCATGAGTAATGTTCTTTGGGCTGATATATCTTGAGCTTTGTTAGGTATGAAGGATTGGAAGCCGTTTTTGTGTGTTTTTACACGTACAATCGTTATATTTATTTAAACTTTCACGATTTTCACACATTGTAATTGACTAAAACGGGACTTAATCTTGTACAAAATTTGAAAACCAACCTCCGACGTTATAAGGGCGACATTGACCCCGTGGTCCGGGAGAAAAAGAAGAAAATAAGGTTTGTTTTCAAATTTAAGTTTTAAAATAAGGCTTCTGAACATGTAATGATTTAAGTTTTGAACGCGATTATAAATGATTATGTTCTACAAATATGACTTTGGGTTTTGCGTAGGTATATTATGAAAAATTTCGAAATTTATCAGCACTTTACACATCAATCATTATATTGAATAATTAAAGCTACAAAAATCAGATTTTGACATCTATGACGTGACCTACACTCGTTCTATAGAAATGCTTTTTCAAAGAGTAAGTACTCAAACTGTATCACTATCATGAAAGTGCTTGAGTGTTTAAGTATTATAGTCTTTAGGTATGTTTTAAATCGTCTATAAAACACCCCTTATTTCCATTACGCTAAAACAATGTTCGGAAATCATAAGCTCTTGAACCAATTTGTTACGATTACCCATTATTAAACAGTACGCGTTGGGGCTGAAAGAGGGAAATCGTCGATTTCTCCATAATTATGTTGCGCGTTCCTTATTCGTACCTAAAGCCTTGTTCACACTGAAGTGACAGACGCTGACGAAACGTAACAAGGCAAGATTGAAAATATTTTATGCCTGTCATCTTATTAATGCGGCCTCCTAGCCTAGTTGGTAGTGACCCTGCCTGCAAAGCAGGAGGTTCCGGGTTCGAATCCTGGTGAGGGCATTATTTGTGTGTTTATCACGAATATTTTTTTGTGAGTTATGGATGTTTTCTATGTATTTAAGTATTTATATGTATTTGTCTGTCATATATATCGTCGCCTAGTACCCACAATACAAGCTTTATTAAGCTAATCATGGGAATAGGTCGATGTATGTAAGACTATCCCACAATATTTATTTACCGCCATCTTAGACTATGTCTTCAATTTCCATCAGGTGTAATAGATGCAATCGCTGGTCAGTTAATTATTAAAAAAAAGTATAGTTAAATAAGTATAAATTGAACTAATACCATCTTATATGGAACTACTTACTCGTAACCTTTGTCTAAAACAAAATGAAAAGCGATTGAGACATATAGGTACCTATAAGCAGAAATATTTGAATAATTTCGAAATATCCTAACAGAGTTGAAAGTCCTGCAAGCGACGCAACACGATACTTATGATCAAACAGATCATTTGACAAGAGGCAAGTGCAGTTTTACATAAATATAGGACTGATTTTAACTGATTCTCACTTATTGGGATTTAACGATGATTCACGAGACGATCTATCAATTTCTATAGAAAGAATCACTAAAGCTCTCAGATCGTCCGGTCCCGCCCCATCCCATCCCGTTCTAGTGAGAGTCATCCCTTAAATAGCATGACCTATTTAAATCCCAATAAGTGAGCACTTCGTATGCTTGTGACACGGAAGGGCTATTAGTTTGAAAACCATAAATGCTATATTATATGCTATGTTTTTCATCAAATGTAATAAATTCTGCTTTCAGCGCTTGAAGTTTATCGATGATCACTTTCAATTCCCTCGCTCATTACAATATAAAACGCTGCTCCACTGGCGAAAATAGATAGTGTAAACGCAACACTAATTTCAAACACGTTGGAAAGGATACGTCAAAACGACATTTTTCCGTACAAATGTTTTTGACACTTTGTGCGGGGGGAAACGTACACATAGACGTCTTTTCATACACGTACAAAATTATACCACTAACAAAATTTGCACACTTCGCTCTATTTTTGTGTAAAGACTATTCACAGCACCCGCGTATGCCTCTTTAGGCTTGTACTACGGTACGCGTGCCGACTTCCCTCCGTGTTACTTGAAGGATAAAATAGACAGTGTAAACGCAGCCCCTTCAAAGGGACCCCCGCGACCTTACAACATAAATTAACATCCGCGTAATCTCGGATCGAGGCTGCAGCTTTTATTGAGATCGACTGAGACATTTTTACGTGTCAGAGATATTACCAAGTACAATGCTCATTGTAATTTCTCTTTTTTGCCGGTTCCTATTAAGAACTGAAAAAAATACTAATTTTTCGATTCCTTTTTACGATAATCTTGTATTCGAAATGGTTGATTGGTAATGTTGATTTCTTTTCTGCTTATCGGTGTGATTGGTAGATTATTTGCTCTATGTCCTTTTTATAGGACAGTAGGTTGAATTATTAAGTGAAAGAAACAGCAATGATTGTTATTTACGCTTAGTATGCCCTCGGCTAACTTCTTTGTTTCTATTTAGTAAAAAGTGTAGCATAAAGTCAAGGTTTAACATAATCGATGCGGTTTTTCAGACCATTAATTCCATATTTAGAAAATGGTCTACAGATATTATTTTCCGGAATATTACATGGCTATTTAGGTCTTAACTGAACACATCAGAACAACCTACCACTTAATTGAAGAATAGAAATACTAGAAAAGAATATATATACGTAGATATATCGAAAACATCTTGTTTGCTATTTAAAGCCCGTTTTCGTGTAAAGAGCACATTTTTCAATTCGAAATCATTACGTGTACAGTCAAGTGCATAAACATCTATCGAGAAAATAGTCTTACTGATATGGTACTACGCTTTTATTACACCAGAGTAAAGGATGACTCACACCCATCCGATCCGGGATGATCTGTCAGTTTCCATAGAAAACGTCACGTGACCGAGGAAGGCTCCGAGCTATCACGTGATTCTTTCTATAGAAACTGATCTGTCCCGGATCGGATTGGTTTGGTCTGAGCCGTCTTTAAGATGCTATTAGGCATATTTTGAGTGAGATGTGTGCACCCATATTTTTAACTTAACTGTTGTATGAGTATAAGGAAGTTCTTAGCAGCTTATAAATTAAAAACGCATTCATCCCCTGACACTTAATACTTGCCATTACTCTGATTGCATCAGCTCGTTACTGCACTTATGTTTGTGTTGCCAGTACAGTCCCAAAAAACAGACCCGATCCAACGGGTCTGTTTTTTGGGACTGTTGTTACATACATACAGAGGACAAATTGTCGCAGTAGGCTGGAAGAACTCACTCGCTTCGTTTGCTCGTTTGATAAGGTGCCATTTATCTCGATGTGTTTAGAAAATATTGTTGTTGTCTTTGGGTTCCGTACCTCAAACGGAAAAAACGGAACCCTTATAGAATCACTTTGTTGTCCGTCCGTCCGTCTGTCCATCTGTGTCTGTTAAGACCCTTTATCTCGGGAACGCGTAGAGGTAGCAAGTTTAAATTAATACCATATTATACCTACAAGTCTGCACTCCTCTGAAGCTGTGAATAAATCAAATCTCCACATCAACGCAATCAAAACATACGGCCGTTCATGTCGCATTTACCATACATTTGCAATGGGAATCAAAATGTATAGGGTACTCCCGATGACTTAGAATCACGAAATTTGGCAAAAAACAATACCTTATAGCTCAAATACAGGGAAAAATCCGAAAACGAAATTGCCGCACACTGAGAGTTCCATGCCACCAGTATTTTTAAGTACCCATAGTATAAATGCCCCCATTCAGCATCCTTTCTGCGGAACCTTCGGTGGGCTAGTCCGACTCGCACTTGGCCGGTTTTTTTAAATATTCTACAGGAGAAGGAAACGAAGAAAACTCTTGATGATTCATAAAGTTATTTTCTCCTATAACATTTTTATGTAGGCAAACCAAGGAAGTCCTACCAGAGCTAAACTACAAGCTCACAAAAACTGTACTGAGGACGCCCCGAGGACAACTACGGAAAATAGTAGGACTACTAACAGGACACAACACCCTAAACAAAAACTTACATAAAATGTGCATTACGGACAGCCCGATGTTCAAAGCATGTATGGTTAAGGAAGAAACAACAAAACATGTTCTCCTTGAATGTAAACAGATAGAAGTATACAGGAGAAAATACTTAGGAACTCCCAGCACACTAAAGGAGGCAATTTGCAACCTTAAAACGATGATAGGTTTCGTGGACGAACTAGGGTGGTTAGAGTAGAGCTACCTCGCTGTCACGCAAAAAAGGCACAATCGATGTCGATTTGCGGAAAAAGCCCAGGAAAACTAACTAACTAACATTTTTATGTGCAGAGTTTATTATACTCAAAGACAGTTTATAGCAAAATCAAGAAGCCTCCACCGCTATCGTCTGAGACGTTTAATATTTGCCATTACTGATTGGCTCGTTACACTTGTGTGTTTGTGTTGCCAGTTCGTTGCCTCGTGTTTTTTCTGGAGCTAGCGACGGAAGTTATTGGACATGTCTTGGTAAACACCTTCAAATGGCAGTTATTTTGTTGACGGTAAACGTGCTGTGGTTTGATTAAAACTTTGGTGCGAATGGGAGTTTATTTGCGGATTGTACGAAGTTTTACATTGACGGGATTTAGATTTAAATTTGTATTGTTATGTGAAAAAAGCTTTGTTTTGTTGCTTGAGTTAGATAACGTTTATTTTACCCCAGTGAAGTTTATTTGGTTAAAGTTTTAATTATCTTACTTATCTTAGTAGGTAAGTACTTTAAACTATCGTGAGTCATACTGAAATTAATATTGAAATAAAATGGGTTAAAACTCACTTATTTTGATCTCTGATATATTTCAATAAGTGCTGTCTTAGCCGCGGAGGTAACAACATCACTCTGTCGGACTCTAACTGCCCGATGTAGTCGAAATACGTGTGTTTTAACCAATCTAATACTTATTTAAATTGAGAATGATTTCGTAGATAAGCAACAACTTAAAATACAGTGTAAACTCTTTATCACGTCACTTGATTTAATGGCAATCTCCTTAAAGCGTCGAAATTGTTTGACTTTAATTGGTTTTACTTGTTTTCTATACAATAGTACACTCTACATAGCGTCATGCTCACTCTGTTTAACGACCAAAATACAGCATTATAAAACTTGAAACAGTATTTAAAAGTTGCCGAAATTGATAAACGAAATGTAAAATGTAGTTATTAACAATTGACAATATCTGATTACTTCGGAATAGTTTAATTGCGTCTTCTAAATGTTGGCTTCGTCTGCGTACAATTAGAACCAAAACTATTCTATGTCATTTCAAAGGATTCAAACTATCCCTATACCAAATTTAATCTCAATCCGTTCAGCGGTTTCAGCGTGAAGAGGTAACAGACGGACATACAGAGTTCATGCGAAAGCTCGCATTTCTAATATTAGTATGGATTTTAAGTACTATTATTAATAAAAAACATACAATCTCGTCTTATTTCTCATAATCTGTGTTGTGGTAGGTAATCTTATCGGATTATCCTTAAAAGATTGTCCTCAGACAAAGTACAAATATCATCATCTCAAATACAAGTTGTTCAAGCTAAGAGATTAAGTTAACCTTAATTTATTTTATAAGGCTCTGAAGGTCCCACTTAGGTACGAATGAGAAGAATGGCTCACATAAATAACGAGGAAAATCGATGTTAATTTCCTTGGTCTGTATTTTTGTCTTACTTTTATCCTGTTCAATCTGATCTTGTACATTTCTTAAGAGATCACAGTGCTCAAATTGTTATCATTCAGACGTTATAACAACTAGGCGCCTAATATTTATATCCATAAAACTTCAATTTTTTTAATACCAAACTGGTTAATGTGAAAATACTTTTATTTTTCAAACATAGATCCTTTTTTACATGTTTTTGGTCAGAACATGTTGGTTATAAACATGATTCTAAGTTAAATATTTGAGTAATAATTAGTTCTTAAATGTGGTAAAAGCTTTTATCTACAAAAATCGTAGTTTAGTTGTAAACAGCAATTATCTGATTACGTGGTTTATTTTGACGCGCCCGTCTGTCACCTTTTAATTTTTCGCGTGCTCTTGCAATTAGATCTATCCTGCTCTCTTTTGCTCGAGCATGTGGACTTTTTAATATATTATTATTCTCTTTTATACGTTTTAAAGTGAACCTTATGTATATAACACCAATTACTACTATTTTAAAATTTCGTGTTTTGTACATATTACCTATAGGTACTTAAACTTGAATTTTCTGCTCAACGCAGTCGGCAAGCGGCAATTTTTTTTAGCGGAGCGATTTTTCTACTTTCTTTCTAAAACATTTGGTATCGTTTGCAGACGTTAAAAATAATAAGTGATATAATAAATATTTAATAGTTTCTAATTATCTCTATTATTATTTTTATGGTCCTACGAAGTAACAAAGTAACGGATTATGACATGATAGACGTATTAAATATTTTCTCGTGATACTGCCTTTTCAACATGCCACTACACTAACATTCACATTTAAAGATAAATGTTTGTGTTTATATTCGTTATTTATTTTCATAAATTGAGGTCTGTGCGAGGTATCACGGAAACAGGCCGTGACATGACAGCCTAATAATACGCGGCCTTCCTGATATTCCTTTCTGGTAACATTTCCGCTATATTATGAAATATTTAGGTCATCATTTTAACTTAAATATGACTAAAGGTCACATTCCGCATCTGAAGCCTTGCCGCGCGTTACACGTTATTTACAGGAAATATCAATGTCCTTTTCATGCCACAACTTCGTACCAAATTAAATAAAGTAAGCCACCAAATAAAATAAAGTAGATTTAAAATTTACAGTACAGACTGTCTACTATATAGTTAAGCTTTAATTGAGAGTCGTACGACAAGTAACTTTCAAATATACAGTATTACATTTTTGTTATATTAATAAGTAACGTTTTTTTTTAGTATATGACATCTCTTTCAATTTATAATTTATATATAGTAGTGTGACTACAAAAAAAAAACACAAAAACATGAATCAAAACATGTATTACATTTAATAAATGATTTGATTTGTGCTTTAAAAATTGTAAGTAACGTCTGGTTGAAGTTACTAGTGACCGAAGAGCTGGTGGCTTCCTCGTACAACGTATCAGCAGCGATATGACGTGGAAATGCCACGTGGAATAGACCCGACAGTTTAAGAACCAATTATTAGCTGTTGCATACGCTAGTTTTTCTACGACAGCTAAAATACCGAAATAGCAAAATCTAGAGATGTGGTAGAATGTGGTAGATGTTGTAATAGTCGTATGCCCACTATGGAAAAAAAAACAGTGTTAATATATTGTATGCAAATCCATAGGAGCAGTGTTCTTATGGAATACCATAGACAACGTTATAATGTTTACTTTTTTATATCGCTGTCAGTCATCTAATTGGCAAATAGAAGTGCTGGAGTAGAAAAGAATATTTTAAACAGTAAGTATTTTAGTAAACATTTGTCACGGAACTGATTCAGTACTGAAACCGACTTGATCTTAATATACAACTTACCTATTTTTCTTTTATACTAAAACATGAGTTACACAAAAAAACACGGGTATCATTAATAAGTGCATTATTTCAAGCCAAGAATAAAAAGTAGTACTTAAAAATATGAAATGTTGTCAATAAATTAAGGTTAAAGTTTATCCACCAAGTTCTCATCAAAACATGGCTCACAAAATATAACAACAACTACAAGCAAACAAACAATAAACAACAACAAACAAATATTCTTTTCATAAATTAATATAAATAGGTAGTTAGGTACGCAAGAATCTTGAAACAAAATATACAATTTGCAAAATGCGCTCGGCAGAAGGCATAAGAACCTATACTCGTAATATTTCGAAGTAATGTGCCTCGTGCTTGAATTTAAATTGATTTATTTCTATATGATATTTTTGTATTATTGCTCTTTGAAATACCCAATTTTTTATACTTTAATGGCTCACAAAGTGTTATGTCCTTTGCATAGAACAGCTTAATTGGGTGCGGATGTCTTTTGTATTGGACGTAAGAAAAACCTACCTAGGAAAAACGGGAGATTTATTTCTTAATTTCTCCAGAGCATCTTTATCCCTAAGTAATTCCCTGTGTGTTTATGTACTGTTTATGTACGTCATTATGACAAAACTGGCATAAATTGTAACGGCTGTACGCTCCGAGGTAATAAGACACAACCAGAGATCTTTTTTCAAACAAAAGTCATCAAAATTCCGTTAACAAATATAAGGGCTTCACAAAACCTAAATATCATTCAAATCATTCCAAACATAATTTAAATTAGAAACTCAATATGGTTAAAACTGACGCCATAGAACTTATTTAATAAGTAACAGAAACAAAGCATTTACAAGCTAGCATTCAATAAACAAGTTATCATAACTCAAATTGGAAACTTCTGGAAATCTCGCAAATTAAATTGGCAGTTAAAAACTGGTACCGAACGAAAATACAATGCTTTAATAAAGTTTTGTTGCGAACAAGCTCTTCAAAGGCCTTCCTTGTGTTCAGGGTTGCCAACGGTTTTTTTTTATATCCTGTCCGCCTCGATAAATAACAATCAGTTCAGTGAGCTTTCATCATTGAAAATGTTTTCCTGGAAATTATATTATCTTATGGAAAATTAATGTCCTAGTTAGTCGATAAATGTTATCTTGCTGTGCCAATCAAGTAAGACAAGGGAGAATATACAAAAGAATTAAAGAAAAAAAAAAACATTACCTCGGGTGGGATTTAAACCCACGATTCTAGTATACGTGCCCGTTCTGTCTACTAAGTTACCGAGAACATAACACACCCGTGGCCCCAAATTTCTTCACCATATCTCTCGTATGCGCATTAGGGGGTTCTGCAACACCAAGAAAGTATTTCTTAATCGGCGGTATTCCAGTCCCGCCCTAATTTAATTCTCAATTAATTTAATTTGGAATCGATCCCAGACGTTTCTGCGTAAAATAATAGTAGGTAAGGTATAAAATAATTACTAGCGATGTCTTTACTAAATAATTTAATCTCATTTTGACATCACTCATAATTATGTGCATGGTCAGATGCACTTGTTTGTATTTATTTTTAACTGCAGCTATAGTAAAATTTCACTCTGCATATTCTTTTAGTTGCTTTTTAGACAAAAAACCTAAACTACACATTTATCTAATGATTCTATTGTAAATTGAAAGAGATGTCATATACTACAGACAAAGTGACCAAGGCAGGTGAGCAGGGCTGGGATCGAACCAGCGACCTCCTGCTTTCGTGGCAGACGCGCTAACCACTGGGCTACCCGATCACGGATGATTTGATTCGTGCTTTACAATTGTATAATGATTCTATGGTAAGTAAAGGTGAAGTGGACATGAAACTGTGTCGAAGCGTCGGTATATTAAGGTAAATTAACCGTTCTATGTTTTATAATAATTATTTATTTGTTAACAAATCAGCAACCCTATATCCACATAATTTCTCCAATTCCTTTTACCACGCGCTACATTCTCCCATCCACCTTTGTTTCATAAACACCGGGTCTGCTTGTGAAACCGTTGATTACATCTACCACCGAGCAGGTTAAATAAACCATTTCTATGTAATCCATTGTGTCGCGAGGGATCAACATGGTCAATATGTTGTACATACAGACTTTCTATACTCTTAATATATTGTAAAACAAAGGCGCAATAATAGATTGTATCACGAGGGAGCAAACTGGTATTTTAACATGTAAATTGAATCGTTGTAGTAAGACATGCAAGCGATATTACGTCAATTTTGATCATGATTTCACATAAACTTTGAGGAAAAAAGAAGACATTCTGTCTTTACCTGTCTTAATAACATTATCATCATAAACTGGAGGGAGAGAATAAAAATGAAGAGGTTTTGAATTTGGTAGGAACGAAAGAAGCCTGGGTTGATAACGATTAAGAACATAAAAATAAACATGTTGAAGGATTTGATACATCATAACGAATTCATAAAAACCTAAAACTCAAGCCAAAATAGAAAAAAGAGAGAGAGAACAAGGCCAAGGCATTTTTAGGTCAAGCCAAAGAGAAAGTTAATGTGATTTCGTTTGAGGAGATCAAAACAGTAGCAGTGACAAGAACCCTTACTTTTTCCATAGGCAAGGGCAAGCCTCTTAAAAAGTATAATGATGATGGCATAGGTGATGTGAAAATATCAGTAAACGGGACTTCTGCGGGGCTAATTGGTACTAGGAGATTGAAAGCTTAAAATCTGAATATTTACACTCCGAGAGGTATATCAATAGGTTTATAATATTTCTCTGCCGCGAAAGCAGGAGGTTATGTAGTAACTGACATCTCTTTCGGTTTACAAGTTTATTTTACCGACATGAATTATTTGTTATATATAAGTTAATATTACTCAAAGCACTTGCTCCTCGATACCAATTAAGCCCATCTTACGTATGTGACTTACTTTGGTACTTCGTTTTAACTATAAAACTCTCGTGAGACTCGGACATATTAAATAATATTTAAAACGGGTCACTCACGTAATTTAGTTGATTTTGTGTACGACTTGCCTCTGTCGCGGGTGGTCGCTCCTGATGACGTTCTTCGTAAAGAACGAAACATGTCGAGCGAAAATCGACTAAATTACGTGAGTGACCCGTTTTAAATATTATTTAATACTTCGTTTTAATCAATATTATTACTGGTAAACTATACCTCATTGTACTCACACTGAATAGTTTCTCCAGTGTTATGTTCATAGCCAGAAGACGACGTATTAATTAAGGAATGTTACATACGAGTACAATATTCTTACTTAATATGAAGGGTATAGCGAAAATTACTTCGTTCGAATATTTACCTAATTGCCTCCCAAATACCAACAAGAAAGTAGAAATTTGTTGATGGCGCAACTGAGTTTTCTTTTATGAAATAGGAGGGAACAGACGTATCGCCTGGTGGTAAGTGACTATCGCCGCCCAAGGACACTCGCAACACCGGGGGGGTCATATATGTGATGGACGGGGCAACTGGCCAATTATACTGAAACCCCCAACCCATCTATGCCATGCCAAATAGATGGCACCCGTGGTAGGTGGGTCTAACCTACCACGGGTGCCATCTATTTGGCATAATTTGTTTTGGCCGAAACGCTTTTGTCATAACAGCCTTGGCATAATCGATTTTCGTCGAATCTTAATGTAGAAGAAACATAATTTGGCATAATGCACAATATGCCGAATACTATTTTGGAATATATTCGCATACAAAACAGTGGGTTAGGTTAGGTTCGGACTGTGTCCGAATATTCGGCCAAATCAAATTATGCTAAACTCGACTATGCCATGACAGTTTATGCGTAAAACCAATTATGACTATACTGCCAAATAGAATTATGCATACAAAAATTATGCGAAGACAAGAAGAACCACCTACCACAGATAGATGATACAGACACGTGGTGACTCCTCTCGTTTTCTTTTTGTAACAAGTAGTTTTTTTTTTTTAAATGCAACAATATATACTGATTTCCCATGTGAACGGAGCGCAGCTAGTAATATTATAAATTAGTCCCTGTTGCCAAAGAGAGATTTCCATACGCTTAAGTTGTAAATGAGGTGTGGTAAAACTTATTATTTTACCGACGAGTGAAATAGTTATAAAAACACTGGCAAGCGACACATAGCTTAAACCATTGACGATGAATATTTATATCGTGAAGCTCTACTAAGATACTTTTTGTTATAAAAACAAAGTAATTCATAATATTTTGCCGGCTTTGCTGTCCTGTGAAGGGCGCTATCATATTTGCTATTTGACAGCGAGTTTTGTATGGAGGCGAACTCGTCACGAGTTCGCCGCGTACAAGTTCTGTGTAGATATTGCTTTCAAATCTCCCGAGTGTGTTGAGGCCCTAAGACGATGACATGCGGATGGTCACTCTCAATGTGAAGGACTACTTTCAACCACAGGTGGATTAAACAGAAATTTATTTATTTCAAAAAAACAGTTTACAGCGTAACAGTAAAAAACAAGGCACTGAAACCATCAAATACAAAATCAAAACAGAAAAACTTAAAACTACTTATAAGTTAATTTTGGCGACGTAACTACGTGGCTCTGTTGCGTCGTAGTCTGATCAGGCGTAGGAACACTACACCCTTCGGCCAGAAGTCTGGGCTCGCGATGGTGTCCATCAGCGGCCGTGGCACGCGCACCACAAACGAGCTGAAGTGCACGTAATGACGCGACCGCAGCTGGTGCACCCTCAGCTTGTAGCTGGTCTTCTGGCGGACGTACTCTACCACCTCGTCGGCTACGGCAGAGTAATGCAGGCGCGACACGTAGAGCGCCGTACTCGGTGTCGCAATCGGTAGACAGTCTTAACTGGATCCGCAGTGCCACACTGAGTTTTACGAGGCGCCTTGCGTTCCTTCTTTTCCACCAGTCTGAACCCCTGCTTATCAACACGGGTGCGGGATGACTTCTCCGTAATTGAAATATAACCACTGGGCTGTGGTCAGTGTTTAAGATATCTCGTTTAAAAACTATTTTATTTGAAAATATACCTCCGACGTTTCGAGGGGGACGTTCCTCCCGTAGTCCCGGAGTAATAAGTTCCGTCTTAGTTAGTAATATGTAAAAACCGTGAAATTGTGAATCGTTTTTTTTTAAATAATAAATAGGTTTTTAGTCACATAAACCGGCCATATACGTTTGGGCAATCCATCGGGTCTGCATACCGGATATGTCTGCTGCGCATCTGCCGGACTTTACCATACATTATTGGCAGATCTCGTATAAAACCGGCTATATGGAGCAAGCTCTGTGTCTATTTAATACTACGATGTTGTTAAAATCTATCAGTGTGCGACAAAGTGGCGGTACGCGGATCGCAAACTCATTAACGCAAATTCATCGGCCTTTCGTCGGAGCACGTAATGTTGATGGGTCCCGCTAAGCCTCTCCGTGTTCTGATTGGTCGAGAATTTCAGCAGCTAGTGTAACTTGGCCTTGACCCACTAAATTTGTCTAGAAAATAAAAACAATTGATAAAACATGCTTTAAGCGACAATGAAACTATCTTCTCTGTGATACTTGCCTGGGGTACATTTACAATTTGCCACTGTGCGCAATGCAATGAGGAAGGCAGGGAGCAGGATCGTAGGCTAGCGTATAAACTACTAACACCCTACATTAAACGAAAAATATGACCCTTAATTAAATTTAAATAGAGATCATATACTAAAGAAAAAGACCAACACCATCGGTGGCCAACCCGGGGTTCAAACCCGGGTTTAAACGCATGGCATACTATTCATATCTGCATGGTTTACATTGCCGCTGTGGGTAGAGCGATGAGCAACAAAAGCAGCAAGCTTCAAAAGTAAAATGTAAACACATCCTTAATCAAGCTCGCAATGGCGGAGACATAAACCTGAGCAAAGCCATATTAAAACATCTTAGAATGAAAGGAAAAGTGGCAAAAATCATTACTTTAGGCGGGACTCGAATCGACGACTGTGGGATTTACGCTCATCGCTCAGCCAACTGAGTTACCGAAACATGTCAAAAACAACTCGACATGTTTCGGAATAATTCGTGTTATAAGTTAGTCATAGGTCCGACCGCGACGGCTGCTCTGCGCACACAACACACACATAAATATTTCATTATGTCTGATACTCACAGGAGTCTGAGTAAAGACATTCAATGCAAAAAATATGAAACAAATATATATGCATGAAATATTCGCGTTATACAGGCAGTGTCAGTAAAGTTTTTTTTTTATACTACGACGGTGACAACCATAATACGGCCCGCCTGATGGTAAGCGGTCACCGTAGCCTATGGACGCCTGCAACTCCATGGGGTGTTACATGCGCGTTGCCGACCCTTTACAAAAAAAAGGAGGATTCGCTGTGTTGACAGCTAAAGGGGCAAGCTTTGCTCCGTGGGTTCCCAGCTGTCAACACAGTGAATCCTCATGGAGCTCTGGTGACCTTACTCACCAACAGAAACAAAACACTATGAGTAGGGTCTAGTGTTATTAAACTGCGGTTTTCTGTAAGGGAGGTACTTCCCCAGATGGGCTCTGCTCCAGATTTGAGCGAGACGACATCCGTTGTGCTGTGCCCTACCACACTAAACGATATGCATCCGCTGTGCCCATACCTCTCGCAAAAGAAAAAGTTATGGCCTTTAGTCAATCATAATACTGTCAGCCGCCTGTTTCATCACGCTGACAATGTCGGCGACTTTTTTCACAATTTCAACGTGGTGAAACGTGGTAATTTTTGTTTTAATGTTACTTAAAAAATATTTCTGTTCATTGAACCCGATGTGGAAACGAGGACGCAAGTTACAGTGTTTTCGAGAAGCGATTTTTTTATTGGCATAGCAGAGTGCCCAAGTTACCCGCACTCGGCAAGCAGTTTGACTGACAACTCTCATGTCGCGGGCGATGTACAAACATTTGGACCAATCTAGAGTTCGATTCAAATAGTTTTCTGATGAACCAAGTCCAACATTGAAGCCAGTGTAGTAATAGATACTTTTGGGGACCAATTCTATAGGGAGTTCCACCGATAAATATTTGTCTGTTGTGTGTATTGCGTAATAATGTTGCCACGCTACATGTTTAGTTGTTTATCTGATTGTATGATTATAATTATAATCCTTCGGATGCTGCCTTTTCGTCGAAATTCATTTTGCCGAATATCATTTGCCAACCAAACTTTTCGACGATGTTTCACTTGGCATATCAACGTTTACCAAATTACTATTACTACGAGTAATTACTATTAGTTGCTGTAACTGGTAACCGAAGAGCTGTTGGCTTCCTCGCACAACGTATCACCATTGTGATACAACGAGGAAATGCCGCCAGCATCCTAGCTAGGTACAATGCCTCAAGAACCTATTTTAGATTTAAGGTAGGTTTAAAAATTATCAAAATATATACCTACTTACTGTAGGTATATATTTTGATAATTTTTAAATATTTTCCATCTCTAATTTGGTCGAATTTTCATTTGCTAAAACGAAAGATACGTTTGCGAAGCGATACGTCGGGAAATAAATATTTATCAAACATGACTGTTTTGGTACCTATAAACTATTTGCGAAATGAAAATTTGGCAAAAATTGTTTGGCGATACAGTAGTAACCCATAGTCCTTTTTGGCCTACTCGCTGATGTTGAAGACTGGAATAAAGTAAGTATATATGGAACCTTTCTCCCTCAATAGCTTATATTCCCGGATCTGAAGCGATACGTCGGGAAATAAATATTTATCAAACATGACTGTTTTGGTACCTATAAACTATTTGCGAAATGAAAATTTGGCAAAAATTGTTTGGCGATACAGTAGTAACCCATAGTCCTTTTTGGCCTACTCGCTGATGTTGAAGACTGGAATAATAATATAGTATGGCCACCCAACGAATGCAGTAGAACAGAAATACTGTATCGATCCTTTTCTTTGGCGTGGTAATACTAGGTCACGAAAGAGGCAGTATGATTGTCTCTGACTATGCACGACTAAGATCAAACCCTGGTCAAACTATACCGACGGATCAGATTTTAAATAAACGACATCTGGTCGGCAGAAATGTATGAAACAGTAAATTTTTTTTTACTAATTCGAAGTATTTTTGACGAGATTCGTACATAGAAAATATGTCACGGCGAAAGAAAACTATTTAAAATTTTAAATGTCTTCTAGTACTAACTATGAAGTGAAAATTTGGTGCCAACATTGGTCCAAAGACTGGTCCAAAGTGAAACTAAGTAGAGTAATCTCATAGGTGTTGAAGTTAGCGTCTCGCTGTTATCCTTCAGATTATTCTAAGAACGGCCTTGGGACGTTGCATACATTAAACGAGCTCCCGCTTTTGCATAAGATATGTAGACCATGTCGAGGTAGAAAATCAGATAATCGAAGTACCTAGTTCTTTACTAGTATTAGTAAGTAAATAACACTTTGCTCCACCAAACAAAAAGTAGAAAAGTAACTTTGGGACAAAATAAAATACCGTTTATCTATCCATTTGGTACGAGTGTGTGGACCGTTTTTACTTTTAGTTGTATAAAAATATTTTTTATGTATAAATTGGTAATTTTTACTTTTTTTTTCTATTCAGAGTCGCGAGCTCTTTCAATCCTGGTAGAAGAAAAGAATGTCCCAAGATTTTTTTTGTTTCTCCATCATTTTTTCACAGATTTAGTATGGGGTTGCGCAATGGAAAGTTTGAAAAATGTTTGGAAATTTTAGGATTTTTTTTTCTTCCTACTAGCATTGAAAGAGCTCGCGGTTTTTAATAGAAAACATGAAAATTTCCAGTTGAACATAGAAATTGTTTTAATACAACACAACATATAAACATTAATAATATTTACAGTTTGTTACTACCTCTATTAAAGTTGCATATTCAAGCGAAAGGGACACAACTTAGTAAAGTATATATTTTGAGGGTTGGTGGAAGGCCAACTATTCCTGTCATGAAATACATATTTAACGAAGACCCACGACGAGATATTATAATTACTGTAAAGAAACATAATGGAAAACACAAATTTAAGGGTGGGTATTTTAGAGGTGAATATAGAAAGAATCCCGTGATAGCTCGGAGCCCTCGGATGTCACGTGACGCTTTCTATAGATCCGAAATGCAGCCATTCCGAGTTGTAATAAACAATTTGTTTCTGTTAGGTGTGGTGATATTTTGTAGATAAAGTAGTGTATGAAACTATATATTATTAGGCATTGTATGATGTTATTATGAAATTTCATAAACTCACACTCGAGTTGTTATGCCCTTCATTATGTACAGTCGCATAAACCAACTATAACAGTGAACGACGTAAAAAATTTTTATCCATGATATGGTCATAATCCATTTCCTAATCAATTTTAAACCAATCTATTGAAATAAGTACGAGTAAGTGTAACTCGTAAAAATATCCCGCGAGTAGTTGTTAAATGAGCAACACGAGCAATATAAACTTGTTTATGGTCAAAACTCGCGGTAAACTGTTAGGATATAAACGCCACGTAAAGAAATATCGATATCGATATTGCCAAGGGAAAGAAATATCGAGGAAATAAACGGTTGACAGAGAGGTAGTCCCGGAAAAGATACAATTTTTAGCGTAACGGAACACCTTCACCTTCAACTTACTGATGAACAGCTGGGTCAAACAGTTTCCGTTGGACTACTTGAAAGTTATGCACGATTTTTTAGGGTTCCGTAGCCAAAATGGCAAAAACGGAACCCTTATAGTTTTGTCCAGTCATTCTGTCTGTTCGTCCGTATGTTACAGCTGTTTTACTCAGTAACTATAAAGCTTAGGGTTATGATATCACAGCTGGAGGTGTATATATTTTGTGCTGCGACTTAGTTTTACTTTAAATTATGAAAAAAAAAATGTTTAGTGTTACTTTGTGGCACATGTCGGATATACCTTTGAAAATAATTTAGACGTTTCTTGAACAAAAATTTGATTAATTAAATATTTTCGTAAATACTCGCTTTGAAAGTCTGAAAAGGTGCCCCCCCTCTCGAACACATCGGTAATAAAGGAGTTAGTTTGTATGTATGTAATTTTTTTACTAACTAGAAATTTTGTTTGTCCGCAGAACTGCCGCCAGACAAGCCGACGATAAAGGCGGAGAAGGGATGGTATGCGTCGGGTGACTCTCTTCGCGCGCAGTGCTCGTCGCCTCCCGCGGATCCGCCCGCCAATCTCACATGGCTCCTCAACGGACGAGACGTAAGTTGACGCGCATTGGTTCAAGAATCCCGAGATATCTTGTGTCGAATCATGAGTCGTATAAATAGTTATTGATTATACAAGGGGGAAAAATTGAGCGTAGCGAGTAGGTGAAATACTGAAATCTTGAGCGGTATAGGTGAAGAACTTAAGTCACCTGTTGTATGTAGTAGTACAATTCAAATAGACAATACATATTTAAAATTTGAACACAGATCAAACAAATGCCTGTGAGACTAATTGGCGGCAAAGTTTGACCCTCGTGCCTTGAGACCCTCGTAATGCTCAAGATTTTTTTGCTCTCTTGAGCAGAATAAATATATATTGACGCTAATTAGTCCCATCAACGATGACAGGATAACTCGTGTGCTTACCACGAGTAAACGATGTCTCGTTTACGTATCGTTATCTACAGTTGCATCTCGCTTTCACCAGCAAGCGCGCGCGAGATGCACTGACAGTGAGTTGACGTAGACAAGTATAGATTTCCACAGTAAATTTCAAATTCGTGGTGAGGACATTGGACTCCTTTTTTAGAGACTGGACTAATATAGCTGGAACAAATGGAATGAGAGGTATTTTGACAGCAGTGGGACACAAGAGTCTACTGACAATAATAATAGTTAATCCACTAACCTCGTCCGCGCGCCTATTAACTACCATTTTTTTAAATACGCGAGCCTGCGCAAAAACGTTTGCTATTTACGATATTTTCACAATTGCATTTACCAGTATTTTATTCAGTACTGCTACAGGAGTAAAGTGAATTTTATAAAATGGAACAGGTTTTTCAGCATTTCCACACAATGCCCTCGTTCATGTTTGAACAAATTGGATTGAACTGAACTGAACAAATGTTCAGTGCATTGAATCTTTTCCGGGCAAAAATTGTATTATACTTGTATTGAAAAATGAGGGGTGTATTAACACTAAGTTCCGTAAGCTTTTGTAGTATTTTATGCATCTGTTTAGTTAAAAGAGTAAAAAGGTGAGCGGTTACGGTAAGAGCATTCTATGATTTATTTATATAAAGTTAATAATAAATAATTAAATATTTGCGGGACAATCTTACACAAATCAACCTAGTCCCACGGTAAGCCCAAGAAGGGCTTGTGTTGTGGGTACTAGATGACGATATATATAATAGATAGATACATATAAATACTTAAATACATAGAAAACATACGTAACTCGGGAACAAATATTCATGATAAACACACAAATAAATGCCCTGACCAGGATTCGAACCCGGGACCTCCTGCTTCGAAGGCAGCGTTACTACCAACTAGGCTAGGAGGCCGTTGCATAATAATATTTTTTGGGTCTCTCTTTACATCCCTAATAAACGCTCAATTGAACGACAAAGCAATTTTATTCAGCTCCCACAGATATTTTGTCAACATCGTGAATTTCAGCCTCAAATAAAACCATATAAAAAGGGTGACGCACAATACAATTTGTCAATTTAGGTTTAAGATACAGCCACAAATACTTTAAAAATACCTGTTCCATTCCTAAAAACTTAATTGTTCATTAAACTTTATTGCCTATGTAATAAGGGTGAAGAAGCTTTAAAAGCAATATTTTCCCTAAGCCAAAACTTCTCTCTTCTCCTTATTTAGTCTTGGCCAAAACTTTGATTAAAACCTAAATTATCAGAGTGTAAGTGCATCAATTTTGGGATGTTTTACTTCAAGTTCAGCATTTAAATAAAAAGGTCGTTCGTTTCAAAGTAGCCCATGTTTTTCACTCCAACGTAAAATACGATGTTATTTGCGGAATATGTTTGAGATTTATCTCAAACTCAATCCAGCTAAGCTTGTTTTCGCGCATACTCAGGAGTACTACGTTAAAAGGGTTACCACGTAAAGTCGAGCTTATAACTACAGTGTTTCATTTTAGTCATGAACCGTACTTAATACATTTTTAAGCTCCATTAAACAACTAGCAATTGAATGCCTCGGGTCACATTTTTTTTTACTTTTAAAGGTGATATTATGGTAATAAAAAGGCTTTCCAAGATATAAGAGCCGTTAAATTAATTAGATTTCATTTCTTAAAATATATATATTTGCGACAGTTCCGATTTAAAGAGGCAATTTAATTTACGAATCCAAATACCTTAATAAACCTTTTTAATATCCAAAAGAAAAATGAATGACAAAAAATCTAACTAGTGTGACTCTTAGTGTGAAAAGCAGTATATGTCACACGGTATCAAAATTATGTAAAATCCATCGCTTCATTCATTATTCAATGTACGCCCTCGCCGGAAATATATCATTTTGATCCTTTGTAACACGATCTACTATTGTTTTTATTAGTTATTTTTGGTAAATTTCACTAACAAAAAATTCCGATGGTACCGCTGTAATCCTGGTCACTGTAGCCATTTGTAACGTCCAGCTGAAAACTTTTTAAACTTACTACGACCGGTTATTTTTAACTCTTCCGAGCAGCTGACTGTAATTTATTTCGTAACTTTTGAAAACTTTTAAAAGCTGACCTTGCTGAAGCACATTAAGGATAAGTATATAGGAGAATTAATTTTTTAAGCGCTATTTGCACCGTAAAATTTGGCAAAAAGTAGCACAGTTGTACCTCACCTGGTTGCCTTGGGGTAGAATATCTCTCCTTATTTTCGAACAAGCGAGCGAAGCGAGTGAGGTCTCCTAATCAATCTAAAGTACCGTTAGTTTATTAACTAACCCGCGACATTGTAAACAAACGGATAGGGTAGGTTAGGTTAGTTTATAATATCACTTGTCAAATTATAATGTGTCGGGAGTTCACAATTTAACGGTGACATTTATATGTTTGTATGTATGTTTGTTCGATGATTACTCGAGTATCGTTGATCGGATCGTCGTAAAATTTGGCAGGTGCTTTGATGAAATAAATATAATATTTAAGTTTTAATATAATATAGAGTCGCGAGTTAACGTTCTGGGTGAACCAGTAGTTAAAACCAGTGATTAATGTTACTCTTTATCCAGAAGGTATAAAACTCTTCAGCGTGTCTGATAACTACTGACTAACCTGGGAATCAAGGTTCGCTAATCAAAACAAGATTTTGATGACAGTCATTATTTAGACTAATTGGGATATCCCAAAAATTTTAAGTAGGTACCTACTGGTTTTCATATTTTTGTTTCGTATGCTCAACTGTTTTAGGAAACCAATTTGATTGTTCTTTCATTTACGCAAGTTTTAATTTTATGGGCCAATCTTTTGGAACCTCCTAGTGACCTGATAATACAGCCCGCATGATGATAAGAGGTAACTGTAGCCAAAAATTGTCTGTCTCTTTATACTTATATTTTAAAAAAATGTACACTCTGTACAAAGGTAATATATTAATGATTGAAGGATAAATAGTATATGTTATATTTGCTATAGTGCTAGCCTATTGTGTCTCACTGCTGGGCAAAACCTCCCCCCTCTTCTTCCGTTCGATTTGGACTTGTGCTACATCTGGCCAATCTCTTAAAAAGGAGTCCAAGTTATCCCGTGATCGCCAACGGGGTCTGCCAGGTCTCACCCACGCTGAGGTTCTTTTGGAGGATCACTGATAAAGAAAGTTCGTTTTCCTCTATTGCTGCTAACTTTATTTACCAGGCTACTTTACACATTCACAACAAGCGTAAGTTTTTCCTGGGCTTTCAGACGTCCATTAAATACTTTTACAAAATGTTGAAGTAAGGAAATATCGAATCCCTCTTGTGTCGACAATTATTTCGGGTCGGGTTGAGAGCTCTTATAATAAAGGAGATGTTTCGCTAAGTGTTGGGTTATGTACTTTGTTTGATGCTTGGGGTTTGTTCAAATTCTACGATATGTGGATTATGTATTTATACTTAAGAAATTCGTCGAAATGGGATTAAAAGCGTTTTAAGAAATTACTATTCTTGAAAAACACACAAGGAAACACCAAATCACAAAAAAACACATATAAATAAGAAAAATGGAACTGGACTTCAACTAGATAACCCCCAGGAGGTTGGCAGTGATGCCCCGTTGGATAGCAATACTAACCCGCTGGGCAAAATAGTGGGCCAGACCTGTCACCCTAAAAAGAACCCTAAAAAGAAATCGTAATAAAATAAGAGCTAGGGGAACACCGCGTATATTATGTTACCTAGTTATAATTACAATCATTCTAATTATTTGCCGTCCTGTCATCGCATACACGCACCACACGTCAGCACGTTATCATATCACGTCACGTCACATCACGTCACGTCACGTTTCGCGCGTGCCGTTGTCACGCGCTCGCCGCTAAAATAACTCAAGTTCCGAGTGGGTTCGGCTTTTCATGTTTATCCGTTTAGTTTGTTAGTTTAAGAAATGTGTTCTTGTTGGACAAATAGAATTCGTGGAACGGAGAATTTCGCTAAACCGTATACTTACTTTTAAGAAAGTTCCTGTTGGCTGGAATGATTGAAATGTAGATTACTCGTATTATTGTTAAATAATATTTTTAACGGGTCACTCACGTAATTTAGTCGATTTTCGCTCGACATGTTGCGATCTTTACAAAGATCGTCATCCCACGCAGCCACCCGCTGAAAGTAGCAGGGCAGAGATGGCACTAGACCGCTGTCGCGAATAGCTTTAGGTTAAGTTTGTATATATAATTAAGTCAATCATTTTAATAAATATGTCATTTTCGTTTATTTCTCATTTGACCAATCCCATGAAAGATTGGTCCATATTTATTGTAATTAATGTGCTTATTATTAACCCAATCCCAAAAGAGAGATTGGGCACATATTTCGTATACACCGATCCCACCAAGCGATCGTATTATTGTTTATTTATGTGTCAATTAATGTTGACAAAGTGTTCATTACTACTAAAATGATAAATAATGTTCCTAATAAATAAACCATATTCCTCCCCATTTTTAATGTACTAGTCGTAAGCTTACTGTTTGAATATACATGCGCCGCCTAGTATCGTCCACCCACCTATTTGGTAGACGCGGGGAGCGAATAAATAAGGGCCCCCTTTGCTCTTAAAGTTAGTTCCTACAAGTCACTCTACAACAACTCCCGCGCCTCTGCTAGTACGGCGCGCTTAAAACTTACTATGAGTTTTATTTCATCCAACCTGGTATCCTGGTAACAAGGCGGTAACAAGAGGCAACGGGCAGCTGAGCATCGGCCAGAGCAACGGGTCTTCTATCTGCATAATTTTATGGAGATTAAAGTCTGCACTCCACAACCGCTTTGCACAACTTGTCTCTATCGCGGGTCACTCCTGATGATGATCTGCGTAATGATCGAAACATGTCCAGAGAAAATCGACTAAATTACGTGAGTGACCCGTTTAAAATATTAATTTAAAATGTACGAGTCCCACGAGAGTTAAAATTATTATTATTATTTCAATGCTTTATTTCAATCATTTTATTTGAACCCCGAGTGGTCAAGTGTTAAGAATTTCCCCACCCCTTTTCCTCCCGTGCCCATCGTAGATGTCGACTGTGGGATATGGGTTGAAGGGGTCTCCGTTAACAACCCTGATGTCGTTTGTTCTAAAATCATTTGCCTAACCTAACCTTACTGTTTTTTCCTAATGGTCATAATCCGATCAATTATCCTAAAGATTATTTGCCATAATCCAATTATTGCCCTGAACCGACTTTTAACCGACCGTTTTAACAAGGTAACATTCCGATGGTGACTGTAGCGCTTTGCTGTTGCGACATTGCGGTTGCAGTGAAAAACGTGACGATAACACTTCTCAGGGTTCCTTGAATATGAACTCCACGATAATGCATTATCGGCCGATTCGTAGTTTTTGATAATATCGACTGACATTTTCTTCGTAAATCCTTACAGAACATTTTGTAGTAAAATTGTTAACCTATGAAGCGGTTGAAAAAACTGGAAAATGATGTCTCCGTTCTAAGGCGTTTTACATTCCAAATGATTTTTTTTAAAGTTTTACCAATTGCAATAAAAAGGTCGGTTGAAAATGGATGCATCTTATGATTTCCATTGTAATATTAATTTTCTGAATCCTTAAATAACGTCATTAAATATAATTTAAATGAAAATTTCTTCGAGACTCTCGTACTACAACATTATATTTAATAAAATATACTTGTATTCTCTTTCCTCGTATTCGATATGTAAAGTAGTGTGTTTAACTCGGGTGAAAGGTACCGTTTCAGTCTTGGACTTTGACTTGAATAGGTGCCATTGTCGCTTGATTAACAATCTAATATTGTACGAGCCAGGATTGGGACAAATGACATCTTGACCGAAAGTTTCTGTGTCTAAAGTCGCCAGGATATCTGTTTCTCTGATACAGCGGCAAATATAACTCAACGCAAAACGTGATTAGTTAAAGACCCGACCAACTCTGGCCGTTAATTACCATTTTGTCAGAGGCGTACTTTTTTTTTATTCTCAAAAAACCGCATGTGTGACCGCATATTTAAGGATGACCCACACCAATCCGATCCGATCCGGGACGATCTGCCAGTTTCTATAGAAAACGTCACGTGACCTCCGGGCACCGAGCTATCAAGTGATTCTTTCTATAGAAACTGACACCGTCCCAAAATCCCAAAAAAGGCTCCGTAAGCGGAAGAGAGGTATGGGCACAGCGGATGCATATCGTAGTGTGGTAGGGCACAGCACAACCAATGCCGTCTCGCTCAAATCTGGAGCAGAGCCCATCTGGGGAAGTACCTCCACCTTACATAAAAACCGCAGTTTAAAAACACAAGACCCTATTAAATAATATTTTAAACGGGTCACTCACGTAATTTAGTCGATTTTCGCTCGACATGTTTCGAAGAACGTCCGACGCAGGGTACGACTTGCCTCTGTCGCTCCTGATGACGTTCTTCGTAAAGAACAAAACATGTCGAGCGAAAATCGACTAAATTACGTAAGTGACCCGTTTTAAATATTATTTAATATGTTCGAGTCACACGAGAGTTTTATAGTTAAAACACTAGACCCTACTCATAGTGTTACGTTTCTGTTGGTAAGTAAGGACGTCAGAGCTCCCCCTTTAGCTGTCAACACAGCGAATCCTCCTTTTTTTAAAGGGTCGGCAACGCACATTTAGCACCTTCTGGAGTTGCAGGCGTCCATAGGCTACGGTGACCACTTACCATCAGGCGGGCCGTATGCTTGTTTGTCACCGTCGTAGCATAAAAATCCAGTCGCCATGATCGAAACCAGCCAGTTCATGGAGGTTATGATCTTTCATAAATTCTCGTAACATCAAAACTACTAGGTACTATAAGTGAAACTGAAATAAGTTACTGACATATCTACCGTACCAAAACCATATATACTTTAACTTTATGTTAACACTTCGTCATCATCTCATATCGATATCGACTCGTTTCACATCACTAGCGATAGGTTTATCGGCGAGACAAATGACGTCGCTTTATCATGTTAGTTCAATTTCTTTTTTATCGTGCGATGAACCTATTTCTAATAAAAAGTTACTTATGTTCTTGTGATCTCTCTATTCGTTCCGGTAGTGGGTTTTATATTATTACCATACATAGTACAATATATAGCGGTCTGAAGTAATATTTAGCTTTGGCATTGCACGAACATAGTTTACGGTTCTCATTTTATAACAGAACCGGGTTCGTCATAGTTTTTTTTCCATACTACGATGGTGACAAACAAGCATACGGCCCGCCTGATGGGAAGCGGTTACCGTAGCCTATGGACGCCTGCAACTCCAGGGTGTGTAGCCAAGATGCCAATCGCTCACGCTCAGTCGCTAACGAAACGCAACTGTCATTGTCACACTAATAAGAAAGAGTGATAGAGAGAGGTAGCTGCGATACGTTATTAAGCGTGAGCGATTGGCATCTTGGCTACGCACACAGGGGTGTTACATGCGCGTTGCAGACCCTTTAAAAGAAGGAGGATTCGCTGTGTTGACAGCTAATGGGCAAGCTTTGCTTCGTAGGTCCCCAGCTGTCAACACAGTGAATCCTCTTGGAGCTCTGGCGACCTTACTTACCAACAGAAACAGAACACTATGAGTAGGGTCTAGTGTTATTAAACTGCGGTTTTCTGTAAGGTGGCGGTTCTTCCCCAGATGGGCTCTGCTCCAGATTTGAGCGAGACGACATTCGTTATGCTGTGCCCTAGCAGACTAAACGATATGCATCCGCTGTGCCCATACCTCTTAAAAATTAATTATCATTGCGGTGTATCAGGCGTGCAACAAGCTCTGCGAACTTTTAATTCTTTATTGAAACTTTATTGCGCAATTTAAAAATGGCAAAAATAGAATTACTGCCTATGATATTCTATATCAGTCAACGGGAAACAGAAAGATTTTGTTAAATATCATCCCGATATTAAATTCCCAAACCCAGCTCCTGACATATGACTGTTCGCCCGAAAACGTCGGTGACACGCGAGGGCACGTTGCGAGTTGTCATGACAGCGCCTGTCAGCGAAACGGGGCTGTCACCCTTAGGGCTGACACTGAATATTATTTTTAAAGTATAATCTGACTGGCAATATTTTTCAGTTCGTTATAAAACATATAAATTCATCACATGACCTACCTAATAAGAACCTTCAAGACCTTTGTGCTTACCATGAGTAACAGGGGTGTCACCCACAGGACTGAGATTGTACCTATTTTAGTTAGCCTCGTTAGTAAGTAATAAATATTTAACTGTGTGGCAAAGCTCTCCGTACAGTCCCCTAACGATGACGTCTTAACGCGATTCAGTTTGGGTTCTTAAATGTGCTTATTTGTATGACAGCGACTCAGTTTAGATCCTAAACTGAATCGCGTTAAGACGTCATGGTAAGGGGGCAGAAAAGATCACCAAGCGACTAACTCACAATGTTTTTCAGGTTCATATACCTATATCACGCGTGTGTCATTTGAATCATTTTCTCCCATTATGACGATAGAATTATTCTACTATACCATTTCCATACAATTCTACGTAACTATAAAACCTGTTCACAACATTGACACGAAAGGAAATGCGACCTAAAGGAAAGCTGAACGGGCAACAGGATACAAAAGCAATTATTTGCCAAGCTAAAACAAAGGTCTTCAATATCACTTTCTGATATTGATGAGTTTTTGATATCGTGTTGCATTGCATATCTTTGTTTTATGTAGAAAACGCAGCCAATCTTCGGAAACTTAATAAACAGAATCAAGTGATTTAACTCTAATGCATGATCGATTTATGATACAGAAACGAGACAAGTGACTATCAAGTTCTCTTGGAATGTAGACTTTGTCATATCATCGTAAGTTCTTAATTTGAAATGAATTTGGCTGTCACTTAGGATGTTTTAGGATCCATATTGATAATTCATGCATTTAAGGGTTAAAATACCAAATACCATTTCTCTATGTTGATTATTATTCCACTTTTCTCTTTTATATTTAATAAATAGGTACAGAGCGAAAGAAGAAGGTAGAAATTAAAAAATGGCAACATCCTAGTGTCGTCCTCTTTAAATCAAGTCCCATATCGTCGACCGTAGGTACAAAAAAAGTGTTGTGTTTCTGTTGGTGAGTAAGGTCGCCAGAGCTCCAAGAGGATTCACTATGTTGACAGCTGGGGACCCACGGAGCAAATCTTGCCCCTTTAGCTGTCAACACAGCGAATCCTCCTTTTTTTAAAGGGTCGGCAACGCGCATGTAACACCCCTGGAGTTGCAGGCGTCCATAGGCTACGGTGACCGCGCGGGCCGTATGCTTGTTTGTCACCATATAAAAAATTGGGTAAGCGATGGCGCTTACATGGGTAAGAAAACGGGATGACAATACCTACGATGTTTCTGCTTTTTAATTTTTAACTTTTTTGTCGCATTGCGCTTTAAGTAGGTACTAATATCAGTATATCAATAACTAGCCAAACTGTACTGAATTGATATGCGACAATCTAAATGTCAAATCGTGCAAGTGTGTGACGTCACGTCCTGAATGGACCCTTCCACTTATCTGCGGTTTAGATCAAGCAATAAAAGCCTCTGTGGCGACGTGGTAAAAGCTTTGACACATGTAAAATAATGCAATACTTTACATTGAATAAACAATATTATAGTAGCTTACTTTATTCCGAGCTTACGTTCGTACGTAGCAAAAGTAATGAACGGAAATGTAATGCTATTTAGGCTGGATTTGACCAAACTTTTTAACCAAGAGTAACGCTTACTCTTGGATACTAATGTCATAATCCCATAGTAATTTGACGTTACTATCTGAGAGTTAGCGTTATTCTCGAAATAAAAATTTGGTAAAACGCAACCTAAATAAGGTATCGTCAAAATCTCAAGGACACTAAAAACAATATTATAGTCAGTATTAGTCTGTATTAGAAAAAAAAATGGTTTTATAAAATTGAAACTCAATTAATTTCTCATTAAATAGGTACAGTAAATAAATAAAAAGACTTATTTATTACGCGACGACCTTCTGACATTGAAAACAATAGAATGTTATCTATTTTTTCATCACACTTACTCGTAAATGGTGATATTATATGCAAGCATTCTGACTTAATGAGCTGTATTACGGCCATGGCTGAATTCGATTTCCATACATTTTACCGCCCGCCCGGAGCTCCCGGAGGACTGCGCGGCGCACGCCACACGCTCGCCGCCTTGTAGTCGCCGCACACCGTGGAATACTGTGAACTGTAATATGTTAATCAGAATATTATTATAATCGAAGTTGTATTGCCAACATGTCACTGAAAATTCAGTTTTAGCTTTAACCAGCGTCAAACTAGAGAAGGTTAAAAGTGGCCTGAAGGGCTTCGAGCAAAGGATGGTACGGCCGTTCCTTTGTTTTGCTTGTTGGGGGAACTGCCGTGCCAAATAATACTGGCGGCGGCGTGCACACGCAGGCGCGCTATGTGTGCCCCCCGTGTGTCGGTACCGACACAAGACAGTAGACAATCGATTTGAGTTCGCTTCGATATACTGTCGCTATACTCGTACTTACACAATATTATTATGAGAGAGAGAAATATGCCAATGTCAGACGGAGAAATCAAATCAGTGTCTTATTTCAAAACCTACCTATGCCTATTTGTTTGGTGGTAAACAAGCGTACGGCCTGCCTGATGGAAAGCGGTCACCGAAGCCTATCGACGCCTGGAACTCCAGGGATGTCACATGCCCGCTGCCGACCCGACATTTTTGAAGAACCCCGTACTCTGTCAATAATACAACATTTCAAACGTAAATATTCCCAGTATTTGAATATCTTATCCTCCGTTTCGTATTTATTTGATACACATGTCAAAGCTTTAGGGAATGAAATTGGGTGCTATCAATCAAGCTGTCAGTTTCATAAGTTAGGTTGCAGAATCGGCTGAACCTGAAAAACATTTGAAGGTAGAAGTATTTGTAATAACAAGGAAAAGCGCTTTGAGGATAAGAAAGTCTACCTCTAACATCCAAACATCGAATTTTGTACATGAGTGAATCAAATATTTCTTGCAGTTATTCTGTCCTCTCACCCAGAAGAAACATTGTATTGTAGTATGTTCTACTGACATGCTTGGTAGATGGCCCATCGTAGAAAGGCAATGTAACTATAAAATAAATGTTTTGTGAATTTTATTGCCACAAAACCGTGGTTTTAACCATTGCAACTAGTGATAAAAATTGTTGATTAACCCACATATTTCGCACGAATAAGTAAATAATCACGGGCGGTATTGAACCCTTCCTCCTCCTCCTTAGTCGTTCACTCTTGACAGAGTGGTCGTGGTTTTATGATGGCGGGGCGACTGTGGATGGTGTAGCCCTCGCAATGCTCCTCCACTTGTTACGGTCTTCAGCGTTACGCGAACATTGGACTATGGTGGTTTGTGTCGCAGCTTTAATTAAGTCTGTCCAACGCGTAGGTGAGTGTCCTCTGGGTCGTCTACCTTCCATTCGTCCTTGAATAACTAGCCGTTCAAATATTGAACCCTTCAGTCTAAGTATAATGAGTAAGGCCTGAGTGGCGAGCGTGCGGCGGCGCGTGCGGCGGAGCGGGCAGCGTAGCGTGCAGCGTCTATGTTGCTTTATCTTGCGTGCACGCAGGGCGCCCGCTTACATTTGATTGTTATTTGTGTTTAACGCGCACACCACCTTAAATACAAGACATAGCATACAAGACAACTAGCGGTCACCGAAAATATACAGTCCTATACTAATTAAGTATGGAAGCGTGACCGCTTATTTCAGTTGCACCCACGCTTACAATGTGGGGCCTTCCATGACGTCTTAACGCGATTCGTTTGACTACCTGAAGGCCTACCACGAACCACGAACGAAGTTTCACCTCTCTGTCGCACTTGAGTGAGAAATCACAAGTGCGAAAGGGAGGTATACTTTCGTTCGCGGTTCGTGGTAGGCGCTCTGACTCGCCTCCATACAACTGAGCCTAAACTGAATTGCATTAAGACGTCACGGTAAGGCGATGTTCTCGGGAATTTTTAAATTATTATAATACGCGTCGCTGCGAGTGCTGCACGTAGATACGATACGGCAAAATGACACAAGTGTGGACCCAACTTTAGTTTTTTTAATAATTACTAATGCAACCTAGTGTTTTATTTCTCAATAAAAGACTACATTTTACTCATACGAGAAACGCGATACTTGTTAAAACAACTTCACGGTAGGTTGCGCAAAAATCGCAATATATTGCCTGTGGAGCTAACAAAAACATTTTACAAGGTAGAATGAACTTATACGACTTCAGCTGTATAAACATCCCAATCATGGAGGCAGGTGGTTTTAACATCAAATACAAGATCAAAACGAGCAAAAAGGCGTTAGTGCTTTCATAATATCGGGGCGTTTACCGTCCTTTTGTAATAAATAGTTTTTTGGCAAAAACTCAAAAACGGCTTGACCAAATGTTTGAAAATAATTTTCGTGATAAGTTTGTTCTCCTTCTTCCTGAATTTTTTCACATTTTTTGGTCCTTCGTTTCAAAAGTTAGAGGGAGGGCCACTTTTTCAGGCTTTCAGAGCGATTATTTCTGAAAATGTATTTTCTCAGGAATAAACAATTTTCATTTTCATTTTCATTTTTTTTCAATTTTCAAATATTCGATTAATCAAATTATTGTTCAAGAAACCTTCAAGTTATTTCCAAAGGCCTATCCGATGATGACTTTTTGACATTCAGTTACATGTAGGTAAACCTATTTTTTTCACAACTTTTAGACAAAACTAAGTAGCGGCACACAAAATACATCTCTATCGGTAATATCATTACCATAAATATGTACCACAAAAACAAATATAATATGTACATGATACATATCTCGATAATAGAAATTATAATGTAAATGACTATGTTAGCTTAAAATTTTTACTTTTTGTTCCAGATTCAAGGGAAGCCAGTGATCCAGCAACGGATCCTACCCAGCCCAGCTGTGTCCATAGACTCCCCCTTCCGCACCCCTCCCCCCGCCGATGAAAACAACAACATCATATTCAGCCCTTGGAAGGCGTTCGGCCCATTTGTGGACACCATTCAGGTAGGTCACTCGTCGAAAACTCGAAACTCCACTTGAACTTTTTATTATGACTACCTTTTGCCCGCGGCTTCGCTCGCGTTAGAAAGAGACAAAAAGTAGCCTATGTCACTCTCCATCCCTTCAACTATCTCCACTTAAAAAATCACGTCAATTCGTCGCTCCGTTTTGACGCACGACGAAGACGCACAAACTAACATACACACACACTTTCCCATTTATAATATGAAATAATATGTATAATAATTTCATGGAAGATGTTAAAAAAATTGGTTATCCATAGGCTACGGTGACCGCTTACCATCAGGCGGGCCGTATGCTTGATTGTCACCGTTGTAGTATAAAAAAACACAATAGGTTGAAACTTACTTTCGTGTAACTCTAAAGGACCGTTTACAATGTAATAAACGTTTCGAATTTAACGGAAAAAAAAAACACAGTGTAGACACTGAGAGATCGGCCCGGCCCGGTCACGACCCCGCCCGTTCTAGTGTGAGTCATCCTTAAAGTTCTTTAGAACCCCTTTTTATTATTGAACAAAATAACGTAGTTATATATAACATGAACTACTCGACAACTCGTGGAGATGGGCGGGTCACGTGTGTAGGAGAGATGATGGACGATGGAGCCGAGCTATGTTGGATTGGAGACCGAGGACTGGATTCAGAAACAGAGGTAGACCACCAGCCCGTTGGAGCGATGACATCGCTAAAATAGCAGGGAAGATGTGGATGAGAACGGCAGAAGACCGTAGAAAATGGCGTGCAATGGAGGAGGCCTATGTCCTGCAGTGGACGGAGAAGGGCTGAAGAAGAAGAGAAGACTCGACAACTCGACATCCTTTCGTCCAATATTCCGCAGTGCCTGAAAACGAAAATCTTCGATCAGTGTGTTACCAGTGATGACATACGGTACTGAAACGTGGTAGCTTGCAATGGGCCTCATAAAAAGACTAAAAGTCACCCAAAGGTTAGAGGGCTATGCTAGGAGTCTCTCTGCGAGATCGAATCAAAAATGAGACCATCCGCAGCAGAACCAAAGTAACCGATACCATTAGCTCTCCGAATCGCTAAACTTAAGTGGCGGTGGGCGGGGCACATTGCACGTAGAACCGATGGCCGTTGGGGCGGAAAGGTTCTCGAGTGGCGACCGCGTACCGGAAGGCGCAGCGTGGGTATCATCAATCCACCTTGTGGGCCCCCCACACGGTGGACTGATGACCTAGTGAAGGTTGCAGGAGTCCGCTGGATGCGGGTGGCGCAGGACCGATCATGGTGGAAATCTTAGGGGAAGGCCTATGTCCAGCAGTGGACGTCTTTCGGCTGAAATGATGATGATGATGACTCGACAACAAATTAAACCTTACTTGGAATTGATACCTACGTCATATCGTCTAAAATCGCATTACCAATTATTTTAAGAACCCGTGAATCAAAGTCCCGTTACATTCGCCTTTGACAAATTAACGAATGTTTGCTCCAATTCGCCCAACATCCCCAAAATCCTGCGTGATTGGAAAAACAATCCTTTCACCCGTTGGGAAATTCGTTTATCTGTCACGTTTTCCTGTAAAATTTACGGGCACTTAGTAGAATTAAAACCGTTAACAGGCTCCTTTTGACGACCCGTTAGGACAAAGTAAATGAAAACGAGTAGTCCTCTTCTGTATTATTATTCTAAATGTTTTGTTTTTGTATAAATTATTTTATTATTGTTGTTTTATCTATCATGGCAACACTCATAGAAGACCAGCGCCTGATTTTTGAGCATTTTGCTCAGTTTGGTTCATTTATTGATGCGATATTTGTTTTTTTGTTTTGTATGTGTACAATATAAATGTCTGCATATATAAAAGGTATAATTACATACATCACTGAAGTATCCTTTGTCTGTTTTAGTTCGTTTCTAGGTTTAAGAAGTCGTCTTAACCTTTTTATGGAAAAATTAAGATTATATCTATTTGAAAGTTAATAACATTAACGAGGCCAAATTAAATTTGCAGTACCGGCATTGCACTTTCGTCGGGTTTAGGAATCGCCAAAGCGTTGTCAGATTATCTTTAAAATCTTCTGATTCTGAGAATACACTAGCTAGAGTCAGTACAAGCTAAGTTTGGATTTTTTTTTATTAGAGACCTCCCCCTCCGTTTAACGAAGAATATGGCGGAGAAATTCGGGGCCACGAGTGTGGTCATCAACTGGACCTATTTCCATTACGATGAAAATCTATAACAAACTACCGAGAGATACTTATATCAGATGAGTCAAATCTTACAAGTTTTGTAAGAAAACTAAAAAATAATTGTTAAATCGTCTTTTACAATCTAGAAGAATATCTGAAATATTACATACTCTTAGAAACTCATAGGCTAAGTCTAGGTTAAGTTAAGCTATAAGAATATGTCTCGACCTAGCAGGGTCCATGTTGTACTCCATTAAATAATATTAACATCCTTAATACCATGGTAGATATGAAATAAAAGATGATATTATGATATGGTCTTAGTAGCTCAGTTGGCAGAGCGGATGGCTGGTTTCCTAGAACCGCTCATTCGAGTCCCGAAGTAATTAAATATTCCACTTTTCCTTTCTTTCTTAAAACAAATTGGTAGTATAGTATCTTTGTTCCTCCCATCCAATTTCACTCATAATATTGAGACTACTCGTTTCACTCTGCCACCGGGCAGCTGTAAAACCGAACCCCTCTAATTTGTATCAGCAAACACTCTACCTTACGGCGGGGTTTAGTTTGAAAAGTACATTTCCTGGCGTATTTATTTTGCGCTTTACAGATCTGGTCAATAAAAACGGCGATTGAGGTTTGTTTTTGCCTACGAGGGAGGTTTTGGAATAAAATTTTACTTAGAGCTGCTTCATACATTTTAAATTAAGGTATTTGATATATTGGAGCTGAACAAGATGATTTTGGTGTCCTACTGGATACATGTTTTGATAAATGTGATTAAAACGTTGAATAAAATGTCAGTGAGCCGTTTTTTTAGATATGAATATGAATAATGAAACACCATCGACCAATTTCACTTTTTTCGGATTGAAATTTTAGCATTGTCATAGTGATGTCATATTGCCAGCCGTGCCGAGCCGAGCTCACCCGACGTCAGTCGAACGCGACCCGAAAGTACGATATTGTAAGTTTCAGCGCGGCCGAAAGATACGGCTGCTTTTTGGCCAAAACCGAACTTTTGGCCGAAACATGAACTTTAGGCCGAAACCGTAACCGAAACTTCGATCGTACACTATGAATTATAAATGGATTAACTACGCTAGGTTTCTTTTTAAAGATAAAATTTAGTGAGTGTTAAGAACAGTTGATATCAGATTTATAAGAGCAGCTAAAGTGCTCAAAAATTCTGGACAATCGCTCTAACTAGGCTCTAACTAGTATTTGATCTAGGCTTGTCTCCGATTGCGGGTATAATTATTCGCCGCTCCAATACATATTTATAAGTTTTGACTATTATATCTAAAAAATTGTTGCAATACTTTCGAACAAAACAGGCATATACATCATAAAATTTGGAAATAGATACGCATCGCTCGGATAGCAGCTTTTCGAAGTCTCTTCTTCTGCGTATCACTCTTGACAGAGTGGTCGTGGTCATGATATTGTGTCCTGAGTGACACGTTTTACTATTGTTCGCCATTCTTCTCTGACAGCGGCTGCGAGTGCCCACATGTAATGGCCCATCTATCGCTGCTTTCACCTGGTCTGTCCATCTCATAGGGGATCTACCGTGAGCTCGGGTCCCCGCAACTTTACCCTGCACCATGAAATCTTTCGAAATCTACGCTACTTATTTATTGTTAACTAATAGACACATTTCTCCACAGGATGGTGAATTGCTTCCCAGTCAAGACACGGTAGTGCTACCTACACCGAGACAACTAGAATTGTCCATAGACGATGACTCCACAGACCCAATACCTACGAGAGTTACGTCAAACAAGGTAACTAAGTACTACTTTAGCGATATAATTGACTGTGTAGATAGATATCATTTAAACTTTGGTGAGTCATACTGATATTAACCAGAAACCAACTGGAAACCAGTGCTTCCTAAAAGGAACGTGAATTTGTGTGGTAACGATTTAGTGGACACGGTTAGTTCGGTGTGCTTGTCGTTGATCCCGTCAGACGATCCGACAATTCAGACTCCCGCAACGACGGCGCCGGATTTTCGAATCAGCCTGCGTCGTTGCGCGCGACCCGTTACCTACGCCAGTCTCGGGCGGTGATGCCCACGCTTATTGTGATAAAAATACGTGGGTGTTAGCCGTTGCAATTTAATATGTGTAGATAGACTTAAATATGTAGAAACAACCACAACTCAGGAACAAATCGTGATAAACACACAAATAAATGCCCTGACGAGCATTCGAACCCGGGATCTCCTGCTTCGTAGACAGAGTCACTACCGACTAGGCTAGGAGCCCGACTCATTTCTATGTCACACACTATGTATGTGTGTTTCTATGTCTGTTATTAAAGCTTATTTCTGTCACTTCTACAGGTGGCATCAGTAAGCCAACTGTCATTCATGGTCCGACCAGACAGCTTCGAGCGTGGCCAGCTCCGTCTGACCTGCATCTCCTCCGTGCACTCCGTGTACAGCGAGCGAGCGGAGCTGGTGATCAACGAAGAGCGGCCGCAGATCGCTTCTGTCCTAGGAACTAGAGACAGCTCAGGTAGGATTTTATGTTACACTTCATAATGCCGCCATAACTATGTGCCGAATTTAAAATTTCGAATTTTATTATTTCGATTTTGAACATCCCTATCTATCAAAACTCCGATCATCAATATTCCGACTCATGAAAGGAAGAATATTTAAAATTCCGAATAGAATTTTTCATCCTTCCGAATAATATAATGCCGAATCATTATTCAATTCGGGATTATGTTAGTCGGAATTTTGAATATTATATGCGTTGGCATTTTAACGATGGGAGTTTTGATAGATCGGGTTTATAAAATTCGGGATTTAGATATATAGGATTTATAAAAAATCGGGATTATAAAAATCGGTATTATGAAAATCGGAAAATAGTGTTTTGGAATATTTGAATGATCCCAGGATTTTATTATTAGCTACAGCATTATCGACCGTCTATTGTCTTGTGTCGGATCCGACTCGTGGTTCCCCATCTAGCGCCGGTACACGCCGCCGCCTGTATCATATACGCCAGTAATGCAGCCGTTTGAGAAATTGTCACACCCGTCAGTGTGGTGAAATTACGAGTAGGGCCAGGCCAAAATATAAATATGTCTCACTTAGTTTTTCATATCATCATCCAAAAACCTTGTTCAATTTTGTTACTGAAATTAGCATTATTCAAACATTTATTCAGCGTTGTTGAATCAGCGTAATTTCCAACTGTATTACAAAATAAATACCATTTCCCACTGCGGGGAGGTAATAAAAAATGCACGAATCCATATTAGGTGGTTCAACTGATAAATGTAATTATGAATGTGTAATCATCATACCGAATAGCAAATAGGTCATGCAAATAGGTTTACCGCGAAAATTACAAGCGTGTTTGAATTAAGCATTACTAGTTTTGTGGTAAAATACATATTAAAAATCATAGTATGAAGTTTGCCGCATGCACACATGCGTTCAAAATTGCATGGGCAGTTTTTGAATGAATTCGTTCATAAATTGCCCATTCACTTTTGGACGCATGTGTACCTGGTACGCCAAAATGTTTTGTGCTTTGCATCCAGACTGTGGCAACCAAGATTAAATTACTTATTATATTCTGTTCATCTGCCTTTAAGCTACAAATTTTTGAATGTATTAATTTTCATCACCCTTGCTCGTAAATGGGCATATTTTTATTTTGTTGTCGTTTTTTTTTTTCTCGTCAGATTTGAATGAAATTTGGTGGGTAGGTAGAGTTCCTTATTCTACGCTAGATAGATACAAAATCTCAATGTGCGACAAAAAAATTGTATGAAATTTTCCACTGAGTTACGAAAATTCCATACGATTTCGTAACTCAGTGGCAAAAAATGTGGGACATACTTTGAAATTGGGTCTATCTTGAAGAGAATAAGGAACTCTACCTACCCACCAAATTTCATTCAAATCTGACGCGAAAAAAAAAACGACAACAAAATAAAAATATGCCCAAATAGTAATATTATATGCAAGTATACTAAGACTTAATGAGCTGTATTAAACCCACGGTCGTAATGGATTATCATAGTACTTAACTACCCGCCCGGGCCTCCCGAAGGGCCCTGCGCCCCACGCGCACGCCGCACGTAGTCGCCACTTACGGTGCCCTGCGGACTGTGTTACTTGTCTACCACTCATCATTTTTGTTTATTTATCATTATTTATCTGTAAGTTTTGTTGGCGCAGGTTCTTGAGAAATGACGTAGCCGAGACAATTTTGGATTTTACAATGGTTTTAATGGATGAAGCGATTAAATTACATCTTTAAAAATGTGGTATGGGAGCGCGACTGACTACGTGCTGTCGGCGTCGTATCGGATCGGAGAGTGATGGCGGCCGCCAGCCGGGCGGCGGCGGCACCTCGTAGATGGAGCGTGTATGTGTGCGCGCACGCACACATGGATGGCGCGTTAACAGGCTGCCCCCCTTGGGTCAGGAGCTGCCTGATCCAACGTTGATGGTAATGGGCAGAGCCGGTTGTAGGCCCTGCGCAGGGTTCCCGTAGTGGTGAGGACGTCAGCGACGCGGTTGACACCATCGCTGCCCGGGTGAATGGCTGTGACTCGTCCGAGCAGCCATCGGTTGGGGGGTAGGCGGTCGTCCTTGATGACGAGCATCTCGCCCAGCTGTGGATGCGCACCCTGCGTGCGCCACTTGCTGCGGGACTGGAGCTCTGAAATGTATTCTTTTGAATATCTTTTCCAAAAATGAGCCTTGAGCTGTTGAACCCTCGTGTATCTGGAGAGCGTCGTGATTGGTCGGGTTTCTTCCACCTGAGGTGCAGGTGGCAATGTGATCGTTCGCCCAATTAAAAAATGTGCTGGACATAAAGGAACTAAGTCTGAAGGATCAGACGACAGAGGAGT
Organism: Lathronympha strigana; assembly: GCA_949128165.1. NCBI lineage: Eukaryota > Metazoa > Arthropoda > Insecta > Lepidoptera > Tortricidae > Lathronympha > Lathronympha strigana. The sequence continues at coordinate 2,086,105 of OX421907.1, read as the reverse complement.
GAGAGGTCTAGAGTTAAGTATCCCCTCTATTTGAACCAAAACAGAATTCATTTCCTCATAATCTAGATTAGCCATAGCTAGAACGCGTTTCAAGTGATATTTTACAGACTTGACTGATCCTTCTGCCAAACCGTTGAAATTTGGACTATAAGCTGGGGCGAATTTGAATTTTATTTCGTTTTCGGCGGAGTAAGCAGTTATCTCGTTATTGTTTTCTTTTAGAAATTTTGCTAATTCGTTACATGACCCTACATACTGAGTGCCGTTATCTGAGAATAACATTGCCGGCTTACCTCTGCGGGCAATAAATCGATTTAAAGCTGCAATAAAACCTTGAGACGTCAGATCGGTGACGAGCTCGAGGTGTACTGCTCTCTCCGCCAAACAGACAAACACAACTATGTATGATTTTATTAGTTGAGCGCCGCGACCCTTTCTGTTCAATATCAGGATAGGGCCAGCATAATCTGTGGCTGTATGTGTGAAGACATGGTCAGCGTGCAACCTCTGCACAGGAAGCGAACCCATGATAGGCTGGTATGTGCGGCCAGAGAATCGAAGACAAGTAACACAGTCATGCGTTATCTTCCGACAAAGGTTGCGACCGCTTATTATCCAGAACTTATGACGTAACGTGGATAATAGCAACTGTGGTCCTGCGTGTAATAATGTTTTGTGATATTGTTGTACTAATGTTATTGTTATATGGTGAGATGCATGTAGCAAAATTGGATGTTTTGTGTCAAAATCGTAATTTGAGTTGGTTAGACGACCTCCAACTCTAATAAGGTTTTCTTCATCAATAAATGGATTTAGCTTTATAAGCTTATCTTTTCGTGGGAGTAGGTAAGAGAATGTATCGTTTTGAGGGTCTGTATTTTCTGACATATGACCTAAATCTAAGTATTCCTGCATGAATTTAACATATTGCGCTTTGAATTCCGGTTCCCGCTTAAACTTGCGTTCTAACGAGAGAAATCTTGACAATGCTTGTTCTTTAGAGTTACCTAACACCTCGGGAGATTCTTTAAGTGGTACAGTTACAATGAACTTGCCATCTGAGTGACGCGTGGTAGTACTTGTAAATATACGTTCACATTCGCTATCAGATGTAGATTTATTGTGTGTATTTTCAATCTTAGAAAAACCGTCATGGTCAAAGAAATAGTTTAGCTTTTCATCTAGCTCTGTGTTAGAGAAATGGCAGTGGACTGTATTTCGTTTAGTTTTGTTTGAGTGTGGGAGTTTGACTACGAGCCATCCTAGTTTTGTTTCAGCTAGTGATGGTCGATTTTTGCCGAGGGATAACTCATTATAGAGGAGTACATCCCAGAATATATCACCGCTCAACAGCATCTGCACCTCTGAAGGTTCGGAGAATGATGGATCCGCGAGGTGGATGTGAGAGGGAATTTCGAAGTGACTACAATCAATAGGATTTGTAGGAAGTAGATCAGTGATCTCGGATACAATGGAGCAATCGATATAGGTTTTGTAATTGCTTTTGTATAGTGATGATATATTGACACCACATCTTTTAGTGGAATTCGATGTTTTGTTTTCTAGCAGTTTAACAGAAGTGAATGCGGGATAACTGGGTATCCCTAATTGTGTTTGCAAAGATTCTGTGATATACGAGATAGATGATCCGTTATCAAGAAGAACGCGAACCGTATGTACTTGACCAGAGTGGTCTTCAATATTGATAATAGCAGTAGAAAGAAGAGCTTGACGTATTGGGCTACGGTGTATAGAGGACAGTGTGATGTTGTTTTGTACAGGTTTAGATAGGTCCTGCACGCATGGTTGGTCAACACAGTCACTATTAGTGGATGATTTGCTAGCTATTGGTTCAGGAGATGTGTTAATGTGCAACAAAGTATTGTGACGTTTGGTGCATAAACGACATGAGCTAAGTCGACAACGCTGTTCGTCGTGCCCTGCGCGAAGGCAGTTGGTGCAAAGAGTTAACTGTTTTATTTTTTCTATGCGAGATTCTATAGACATAGATTTGAATTTAGGACATTGATATATAGTGTGATTGTTTGTGCATATAGGGCATTTATGTTGTTTATGTTTGAATGTTTCATTTGCGACAAAAGTGGTTGGTCGGTTGTGTGTGAGGTCACTATGCCTACGAGAGATTGAAGATGATGATGCCTTAGATTTTGTCTGAGCTTCCTCCATGGTCTCAAGGAGGTCAGCACGACCTTTTAAGAAATTCGTGAAGTCGTTGAATGTGGGTGTACCTACAATTTTGTTATGTTCGGTTTCCCAATCACGCAATGAAACTGCATCGAGCTTGCTAGTCATCATATGGATGATCAGAATATCCCAGTGTTCAGTAGGTAAACTTAATGTTTTTAATGCTCTCAAGTTTTTATTTACCCAATCTATCATATTACGCAAGGCCTTTGAAGACTCTTGTGTCACTGGCTTTATACTGAACAAAGCTTGAATATGGTTATTTATTAGAATACGATTGTTATTGAAGCGCTCGCATAGCAAGTCCCAAGCGACATCGTAATTATCAGTTGAAAACTCTAATGATTTAATGATTAACGACGCACTGTCTTTTAAAGAGTTCCTTAGATAGTGGAACTTATGAATTTTAGGTATGGATGTGTTGTCGTGTATAAGGGATTTGTAAGTGTCATGATACTCTAGCCAATCCTGATATCGACCAGAGAAAGTCGGGAGATGAATAGTTGGAAGTTTAATGTTTGGCTTACTTGAGAACACAGCATCACCTGATCCCGCCACCGATGCGCTGTCGTGCACCGCAGAGGCAGTCCCGGCGGGCGCGGCATGCTTGCTGAGCAGGTCCTGCGCAGCAGCCATGGCGCCGAAGTATCGGTTCTCGAAGGAAGTCCGCTCGGCGTACTCCTCATCTGGAATTTCCGTCAAGCTTTCTATATCGTTTTGTATGGAATCGAAATCGTTATACATTTCTGACATCTTTGCATGCCGCATAGTAAGCTCGTGTATTTGTACGCTATTAAGCTCACTGCTCGGTAGCAAAGCATTTAAATAATCTTTAAAAACTGTCAGCTTTGCTTTGAAGCTTGCTCGGCTTTTCTTTAATGATTTTAGATTGTCCATGGCGTGATTTAAAAAACAAGCAAATAAATGAATGAAATGAAGTTTCAATTACTATTGAATAGTACGGGAATAAAAACGAAATAAATCTCAAACTGCCCTACAGCTGCAAAAAAAATAATTAAACACAAGTTAAATGCAAGAAAGTTTTGTGCACAAGATTAGAAATTATTGAAAATATACTTAAATTTTATGCGAAGCGTGATTAAGCAGGCAGAAGGATGGTCAAGCAAACGTGCGCACGAGCCACGCCCGAATTCCCGTTATCCGCGGCTGCGCGCAAGTCACGTAAGCAGCCGGCCGGCGCGAATGTGGACTTTGCCCCCACGCCGGTTCTGGAATGTTCGAATAAAGAATTAGGTACTTTGCGATTTATGTTCTGTAGTGGCTCAAACAGAGGCAACACAGTGTTTTAGACCTCATAAAGAAAGCTACTTTGATGATAATTTATCATTTGAAATATGGAAATATTGATTCTAATTTTAGATATTGATTCCGAAAATGGAAGATTTATGGTTAAATATGATAGGCAATAGACTAAGGCAATACACTTAATGGAATTTTGAATGAGAATGAAACCTTTAGATAGTGGTTTCGATGGAAAAGAGCACAGCACTTTTTATGAAAGGCAAATAAGATCGAAATAGATTGGAACGAACTTACACAAATGCCACTGCAAACCCTTTCCTGGTATATCCTGGTGTATCGTCTGGTTGCTCAAGTTGTCCACGTGTCCATCCAAAATGTCCGACTCCTTTGTTCGACCGCGCCGATGAATTTCTTTGTCCTCCTTTAGATGGTGGATTCCAAAGCCTCATCCGGCTCGAATATGTTGGCGCAGGTTCTTGAGAAATGACGTAGCCGAGACAATTTTGGATTTTACAATGGTTTTAATGGATGAAGCGATTAAATTACATCTTTAAAAATGTGGTATGGGAGCGCGACTGACTACGTGCTGTCGGCGTCGTATCGGATCGGAGAGTGATGGCGGCCGCCAGCCGGGCGGCGGCGGCACCTCGTAGATGGAGCGTGTATGTGTGCGCGCACGCACACATGGATGGCGCGTTAACAAGTTTGTTTATGTGTATTTGTTTGTTCATCACAAATGTGATGAAAAACATTGTATGTATCACGGGAGGTGTAAGAATTACGGACTTGTGTTAAAATTAAATTCACACGTCCGTTATTTCTTGTTTACCGCCCTTAATACACAATGTATTAGGTAAAATGTGGTTACCGTAATAAATACATTAAAATAAAACATATAACTTCCCCCGTAACCTCGAGATTTTAAAGTGTAGACTACTTACTATATTGCTATATAATTACATCCAGTTTACCACGTTGTTGACGAGAAATTATGTCGTGTGTTTAAGGCCCCATGCAGAATCTTCACATGCGTAAATTACGCAGAAACCAGCATCAAAATCACGTTCCGAAACATACATCGTAAAATCGAAAATTGCATCTCCCTCTCCATCACACTTGCCCATTTGCGTAAAAGAGACAAATACGAATCCGATATTCACGGTAGGCTCGGAATGGTGTACACTCGGAATGCTGAACCAGCCTCTAAATCTCGAATAGTGCCAGTCAATAACAGGGATTGCTGAAAGTGCCGAAGTGGTCGGGCATTCGCGATAAAACATTGGTATTGCACACCATGGAGCGGGTAAAGGGTAATGCATACATGTCTGAAGTGTCCATTCACCACAATTAGTTTCTGCGGTAAACATGTCGATGGCACTGTTTGAGATCATCACTTACCCATTGGTAGCACGAACTATAGACGATGTATGGTTGATGACAAAACCGTTTTATTATAGTAATTTATTTACTCGACTTCATCTCGTTTTGTAACGGCGACCATCAAGTTTTAAGAACCCTTATTATATCACTGTTGCATACGCTAGTTTTTCTAGGACAGCTAAAATAGCGTAAAAAGCAAAATCTAGAAAAGTGACAGAATAGGGAAGATGTTGTGCCCACTATATAAAATAAAAAAAACAACAACAGTGCTCATATATTGTATGAAAATCCATAGAAGCAGTGTTCTTATGGAATACCATAGACAACTATAGTGTAAACTTTTTTTAATATCGCTGTTAGTCATCTAATTGACAGATAGAAGTGCTGGAGTAGAATTAAGTATTTTAAATAAATACGTTACCAGTAATATTGTCTTCTGTTAACACGAATTAATCGCGTATAATTGTACAAATTTCCATACGTTTCAAGCTCTTAAAAAAAACTTACTGTTTTTTTATCACTGTATAGTTAATTATTATTTTTAAGCATTAACGTCTGCGAACCACACCAAATTTCTCAGAAAGAATGAAAAAGTGGAAAAAATCATGATCTCGGGCGAGACTCAAACTCACGACTGAGATATCAGCTCATCTCTCTTCGAACTTCGCTACCGAGATCACACCCATTGTGACCTGCATGCCTACCACGAACATCGAAAATTAGCATTGACGGGAAAACCTCTTTGTCACTCCAATATGCAAGTGTGACAGAGACGGAGGTACAAATCCGCAATCGTTCGATTTTCGTGGTATAGGCCCTGTAACGGGAGCGGACGGAGCGCGACGGGACGCTCTGTCAATTTCTATAGAAAGATCACGTCCGAGCTCAGCACGCCTACCACGAACATCGAAAATTGGCATTGACGGGAAAACCTCTTTGTCACTCCAATATGCAAGTGTGACAGAGACGGAGGTACAAATCCGCAATCGTTCGATTTTCGTGGTATAGGCCCTGTAACGGGAGCGGACGGAGCGCGACGGGACGCTCTGTCAATTTCTATAGAAAGATCACGTCCGAGCTCAGCACGCCTACCACGAACATCGAAAATTGGCATTGACGGGAAAACCTCTTTGTCACTCCAATGTGCAAGTGTGACAGAGATGGAGATACAAATCCGCAATCGTTAGATTTTCGTGGAATAGGCGCAGACCCTTCGGAGGTCACGTGACGTTTTCTATGGAAACTGACAGATCGGCCCGGGCCGGTCACGACCCAGCCCGTTATAGTGTGAGTCATCCTTAAACCGTAGGTTTTGGCCAGTCAGGGCCTATACTACGAAAATCGAACGATTGCGGATTGGATCCCCATCTCTGTCGCACTTGCATATTGGAGTGACAAAGAGGTTTTGCCGTCAATGCCAATTTGCGATGTTCGTGGTAGGCGTGCTGGCTTGAATGCCCGTGCTATCAGTCAAATATTAGCCGCCGGCTGAGTCTGTTTGTCCACTCTGAATATCCGGCAGTACAGAGGTCATATTTAGTGTAGACTGCGTGTGTTGACTCACTATTGGCAAACACTGTGGTTCTTATTGCTTGACAATAGTCCAAGTAAGAGAGATTGTTATTTATGACGTTTTAGGGAAAAATACCTGAGGGTTTTTAGTTACGGTGATATTCCATGTTTAGTGAAAGTCGGCTTAAATGGCGATTTTTTATTTGTTTTTAGTTAACGATACAATATAACACATCTTAACATATTTGTATGTTTATAGGTGAATTAAAAGCCGAATATACTTCTCAAGTTTAGTATAAAAGGTGCCTTATGGCGATGTCATTAGAAATGTTAGAAAATATATTGTCGTGACTTGCCCCGCTAACGCCATTCTAAAGTTTTCTGAATGGGTTCAGAAGCCGAAACAACCTTTTTTTTTATTTTGAACCCATTTCAATTTTTTCATTCATAAACAATCCCTGGCCCTTAAGCCAGGAAATTCGGGAGAGAAAGTGGCGTTGGATTGGACATGATAGACAACCACCTGTCCAAGCAGGATCTACGCTGGCAACCAACAAGCGTATCATAATAATAAAATTGCTTAACATTTTATTACTTACTACTTAAAACTTTATCGAGCAAGACGATCAGGAGAAGGAGGAGGAGATCAGTGCGAGCAGTGATAAAAAATCGATTTTTCTAACTCCAAGAAAATAAGGACATGTATGTAATTTAAAAATCATACGCAGCGCATCTAACTCACTTGCAAAACGAAATGTGCCGCAAGTAATACTACAAACGATGATGACAAACAACATACGCCCCGCCTGATGGTAAGCGGTCACCGTAGCCTATGGACGCCTGCAACTCCAGGGCTGTTACATGCGAGGCAAGCTTTGCTGCGTGAGTCCCCAGCTGTCAACACAGTGAATCTTCTTGGAGCTCTGGCGACCTTACTCACCAACAGAAACACATCACTATTAGTAGGGTCTAATGTTATTAAACTGCGGTTTTCTGTAAGGTGGAGGTACTTCCCCAGATGGGCTCTGCTCCAGATTAGTTGTGCTGTGCCCTACCGCACTAAACGATAGGCATCCGCTGTGCCCATACCTCTCTTAAAATGTCAAAATTAGATGCAAATGAGATCAATCTGCGAAGCGCAAATACTGTTACCACGAGATTGAAATCTACTGTAGAAATCTGTAGTCACTTGCGTCTACATCAACGCACTCTCAGTGCATCTGGCTCGCACTTGCGTATGGAAGTGCGATGCAACTGTAGACGTGTTGAAATCTAACCTTAACAGCAACTCATGGTAGAGACCTTCTGATTAGGAGTCGACACGACATGTCCCGACACGTGTCCGCCGGGGACGTGTCTGTCGCGTAATCAACCGCGTATTGTCTCATTCCACGCTTTACCTACAATTACACCACGTATGTCCAACCCTGTATCGAGGTGTTTTGTTTTACATAATTAAGTTTACGTGACTAAAAATGTTAGGTAAACATTTGGTAAACGAAAGAGATGTCAAGCCCAGTCAATAAGTAGCATTACGAAGGACCATACTCAGCATAATGCTGGCTTAGGTGCGGACACTGGTCTTCCGTAAGGCCTTATTGGTGTTTCGACTGACAGGCCACAGTTTCAGTGATTTGCAATCCAACAAATCTCCATGTGGTTATTGTGAGGGTAAAAATTACCCTTATATATAAAGGATAGCAAAGCAGATAAAACACAGTAAAAAAGCACTAACGGAATATATTCGATGTTTATATGAGCACTGTTTTGATTCAACTGACTTAAGAAAAGTAAATAAACAAGGCCTAGAACGGTAACTATGCAAATACAAATTTGTTATAGTTTCTTCTATTGCCAGTACTATTCAACACAATAATCGATAAGTATCAATCACATTAATCTATTTCAATACGCCCCCTTAATGTGCATATTCAAAATAAATAAAAACACATACGCAAAACAAAGTGATATCAAAGAACAACTCTAAAAATAATAACAATTAACAAGCTATGCCTAAACCACGCATGCAAATATAATGCTTTTCTCTAGGCAACGCCTTTGTTAAAATGTCTGCGAGCATTGAGTCGGTTGACAAGTATTCCAACACAATACTCTTGTTGTCCCTTAATACGCTTCGTATAAAGTGATACCTTATGTCGATGTGTTTGCTCCGAGAATGGAACATTGGATCCTTGGCCAGACAAATCGCTCCCTGATTATCCACATGTAAAGATAATGGTGCAAACTTACGTAGTCCAATCTCATTTAGCAAGCTGTTCAGGTATATGCCTTCCTTCATTGACGACGCCAAACTAACATACTCCGCTTCACAGCTAGATGTTGATACACATTTTTGCTTCTGCGACTTCCAAGACACACATCCACCACCTAACATAAAAACATAACCTGAATAAGAACGCCTATCTATCAGACATCCTCCCCAATCAGCATCAGAATAACCATGCAATGATTTACCCGTCTTCGTGTAAATAAGGCCATACGTTTTAGTATGTTTCAAGTATCGCAATACACGTTTCGCAGCATTCCAACAATCCTCATTTGGACAATCCAAAAATTGGCTTAATATAGCAACCGTATTAGTAATGTCCGGTCTCGTTCCAATAGAGAGATACATCAACGAACCTATAATTTCACGATACGGATACTGTTCCTTAGTACTACACTTCCCGGTGGGTTTATTCATCTTGCATTTATTTTCCATCGGCGTAGATATTGGTTTACAATTAACCATATTAAATTTTACCAATAAATCTTCGATGTATTTTTGTTGTGACAATTTTATGTGGCTGTCACATTTTTCAAACTCTATGCCCAACATATATTTCGCAATGCCAAAATCTTTCAATTCGAACTTAGTGGCCAGTTCTTTTTTGAAACTTTCTATGCATTCACCTCTTTGCGATGCGACGAGAATATCATCTACATAAACAAGAACAAAGAGTTTAGTTTGCGAATCTATATCCTTAAAATAAAGGCACGGTTCGTTCAAGGAGACTTGCAACCCCATGTTCTTCAGCTGTTCGTCGAGTCTGATGTTCCACTGTCCTCCAGCTTGTTTGAGCCCGTACAGCGATCTTTTTAGTCGGCAGACGTCGCCCCCAGATTTTATATCATCCAACATCTTTTTGGCTCGTTCGTATATAGCTGAACCTGGTTGCTCCACACGCGTGAGATCTAGTAGACATTGTTCTAGAAGATCAGGCACTCTCATATAGATCTCCTCCTCTAATAATCCGTTTAAATATGCCGTGTTAATGTCCAACTGATGAATTTCAAGATCAAGTTCTGCTGCAAGTGCAACTAATAATCTTACAGAGTCAAGTCTGGCTACTGGTGCAAAGGTGTTCTGGTAGTCAATCCCGTAACGTTGACTAAATCCTTTCGCTACTAGTCTGGCTTTCTTCTTTTCAGTTTTATCAACATTCAACTTAGTAGTTAGTATATAACGGCATCCTACGACATTTCGACCCATAGGTTTACTAACAATATCGAAAGTATCGTTTTTAACTAAACTTTTTACTTCTGAAAGTATCGCATCTTTCCATCCTTTTCGCTCATTACCGGATAAAGCCTGCTTTACCGTAATCTCAGCTATCCCACCGAAATCTTCACAGTCTAAATACGTCTCGACAGAATCGGTATTTTCCTGTATGCATACTTGTGGTTCCATGTTCGACTCGACGCTCTCTTCCATAGGAATATGTAACTCGACGTTCGACTCTAAATCTTCTTCCATGGGAATATGTGACTCCATGTTCGACTCGACGTTCTCTTCCATAGGAATATGTGACTCGAGGTTCGACTCAAAACCTTCTTGTGGCTCAATGTCAACCATGTGATATATCTTCCGTGGACGCCCGACATGACCTCGCTCCAATCGTGGTCGACCTGGACCTCTTTTCATTACCCTCCTCCCATCAATATGAACATCATGGTGTTGATGATCATGTTGAAATGGTTCCGTAACAATATGTGGATCATCTGTCATTCGGCGGTCTACAACGGAAACTTCATCTTTTCCCTCAGATGCAGGATCAAGATTTCTGACTTCATCCTCTTCATGAGAAATCTGCCCAATTCGATTTTCATTCGGTTTTTCAGGATGAAATTCTACCTCAACCTTTGAAGGTTGATTTTGAACATTTGCCGATTCTCCCTTGTAAATTTCAAAGGGGTCAACCTTCATGTTCGTTATTTTATTCTCTTCACTCTTCACTTCGTGAAATTTCACATCTCTTGACATGATAACTTGTCGTTGTTTCGGCATCCATACTCTATAACCTTTTCGATCTCTAGGATATCCTACAAAGATTCCTTCTTGACTTCGAGGAGCAAACTTGTCTTTCCCGGTTGACTTGTCCAAGACGTGTACCTTAGACCCAAACTTGTGTAAGTAATCTAATTTGACAGGTCGTTCGAACCACTTCTCGAAAGGTATTCCTCCTTCAAGACTTCTTGTTGGACAACGATTTCTTACGTGGCATGCTGTAGCCACAGCATCCGCCCAGAAACCCGGAGAAAGCCCCGACGAAATGAGCATACATCTTGCCATCTCTGTCAAGGTCCTGTTCTTCCTTTCAGCTATCGAATTCTGCTGAGGTACGCCAGGAATTGTCAGCCTTCTTGCTATTCCTTCTTTCTTCAAGAACTCGTCGAAATCTCGGTTGCAGTATTCGCCTCCATTATCTGTATGAAGGTAAGTTATTTTCCTATTAAACAGGTTCTCAACATGAGTTTTGTATACCTTGAACGTAGTGAACACTTCACTTTTCTTGCTAAGAAAATAGACTTCACACCATCTAGTATGATCATCAATAAATGTCACAAAATATTTGGCACCATTTATTGATGTATGCTGCATCGGGCCCACCACGTCAGAATAAATAATTTTTAATTTTTCATCGCATGGCCCACTAGATCTCGTAAAAGGTAACCTACTCATTTTCCCTTGCATACAAACATCACAATCGTACAACTCTCTTACATCTGTCATCTTAAGCTTCATGCCAGATTTATTTAAGATTTGGACAAGATCCTTCGCATTTAAATGGCCTAAACGCTCATGCCACAACCTCACATCAACTTTTCGCTCGGAAATCACTGACGCTCTGTCGTATTGTTCCTCAACGTAATATAAATTACCTTTGCGATTCGCCACAAGTTTAGTGTTACCACAACTATCTCGAACAATAGCTCTGTTTTTCTCAAACGTAACGCTAAACCCCTGATCAGTAATTTTAGCTACTGAGATAAGGTCACATCGCAAATCCGGAACAAATAGGGTATTGAGCAACTGGATTACAGTTTTAGCACCATTACTACATGTAGATAATCTGACTGTCCCCTTACCTTGTACGTTCGTGCTAGAGTTAGTTGCCAAATTCAGCTTACCAGCTACATGTAAAAATTTGGTATCAAATTTGCCTGCGTCTCTACATAAATGTGACGTACATCCGCTGTCCAAAATCCAATCTCCATTCTCGTTGCAAACAGCATTAACATCTGAAACACAATTAAATGTTACAAAATTGGAATCAACATCTGATGAATCACTTATGTTCGACACATACTTTACAGAATCACTACAATTATTCTTCTTCTGCGTGCACTCGGACGCTTTATGACCACTTTGATGACATTTAAAACATTTGTATCTAAATTTCGAATTTCCTTGCTCAGCCGTATCACATGCGCGTTGTTTTTGCTCTGTGCCACTCTTTGGCTTAGAAGATCTCTTTCCTTTAACAAGAAGTGCTCTGTCTACACTATCTTTACTATTTCTGGAATGTTCCTCTTCTAATATCTTAATCTTCAATGCCTCTGGTTTCGGCAGTGAATCTCGAGATTCTATGGCACATCTAAAGTTTTCAAAACTAGACGGCAAGCTATACAAGAGCATTATCGAAGTTAGATCATCATTCATTTCGATATCCATGTCAGCTAATTGACTTATCACATCGAAAAATCTCATGACATGTTCTCTAAGGTCACCACCTTCCTCCAATTTACGAAGCAATAGCTCTTTTAATAAGGTAGCCTTTTTCGCAGGTCCCTTCGATGCATGAACGTTCTGTAACTTTAACCATACATCTCGCGATGTCTTACAACCTCTGAGGTGTCGCAATTCGCTCGGGGTTATCGATAAAATGAGATCAGACTTAGCTTTTGAGTCTCCAATGTCCCATTTGACTGCTTCGGCTGGTTCTGCTGGTTTCTGGATAGTTCCATTAACGTATCCCCAGGCATCATTCTTTATTAAAACTGCTTCTACTTGGATTTTCCAGGTCTCATAATTGTTTTCGTTGAGTTGGTCAATTTTCACAGTACTCGTACTCATTTTAGCTGAAAATTTCTTCCGTTTACTGCATAAAGCCCATAACCACTGTGAGGGTAAAAATTACCCTTATATATAAAGGATAGCAAAGCAGATAAAACACAGTAAAAAAGCACTAACGGAATATATTCGATGTTTATATGAGCACTGTTTTGATTCAACTGACTTAAGAAAAGTAAATAAACAAGGCCTAGAACGGTAACTATGCAAATACAAATTTGTTATAGTTTCTTCTATTGCCAGTACTATTCAACACAATAATCGATAAGTATCAATCACATTAATCTATTTCAATAGTTATGTCCGCCAAGCATCCATCAGACAAATCCCCCATACATTTATCCGGGAGATAAATGAACGTATATACGTATAGCCAGCAATATACATATTTACCGAAAAGTTAGTTTCAATATTATTTGCTTAGTTACCGCGACGCTGTCCCGTTTCTAGGTACTAAAAGTTGTGAGGCAAATTGCAATGCAAGTCGTTTGAGGCAAATATTTGAATTGTAGAGTGGAATTGGTTCGCTTTCTACGTATTCTGTGGGAGTGTTTACATCGAGAAATAAAAATTCCACGCTGTGGCTCTAAACACCGCGCGTGCTTTATATTAAACCCTTGGGTTGTTTGTTTTGGAAGATACTATGCTAATATTATAAAGCGACGAGCTTCCATCTGTTTGTCTCTCTTCTCCTTCTTCCTAGCGTGTTCCTTATGCCACGACTCAAAGAGCTTGGGGTCCATTTTGGCAAATATTCCAAAAATTTGGCGTAGATGTTTAACAAAAGCAACTGCCATCTGACCTTTCAATCCAGAGAGTAAACTAGGCCTTATTGGGGTTAGACCGCTTTACTCACGATGTTTCCTTCACCGCAAAGCGATTAATAAATATCATATGAAATTTCGTACATTAAATCCTGAAAAGTCATTGGTACGATTCGGAATTTGAACCTGCGACCTACGGACTGAAAGTCGCACGCTCTTACTACTGGGCCACCACGCTTTCTGATGGTCTAAGAAGTCCTCTATCTCGTGTTAAGCTTATTGGGGGTAGAATTACTAAAATCTGTTACATATTGGATCTTCACGACATATTCAAATTGTATATTTCACATTTCAAGTGTGTATTGTCTGTCAGTTTCAAGAAAAAAACTTCTTACATCCTTGTGTCATGGCTCAGGGAGCCTAGGGTCCACTTTGGCAACTAACTTCAAAATAGAAGAAAATGACTCCAAAATTGAATAAATATACGACAACGCTATCTAGTGAGCAGATAGGTACCTCCTCAACAGGCAAAAACTTAGGTTGAAAAACTGCACTTAAATTTATTTATACGTTAAGGAGTTTCGATGTTACAGAAAGACACACAGATGGACAGATAATTACATGGATACAAGAGTGAAGTAACAAAAACTTTTCTCTTCTTCCGTTATTTTTTACTTGCGCTAACTTATATTTCTGATTTTTAAAATATGTTTGCGAAGCCGGTTAAAACTGTAATTTATTCGACAATACATGATATGTACATCTTTATTCAGAGTGCATGACCCTCAAATATACCTTTAATTAAGAAAAACGAAAAGATAAATAAATTTTCCTCGATAAATTAATTCTTAGCATACCTCGCCTCAGCAAAACTCAATGTTACTACAAAGTTTCTGCCTTTTTTGAGCTGAAAGCAATATTTAACGAAGTTAAGGTGCAAATAAAGTGCAAAACAGCGAAGTTCCGAAGTTGGGCCTCGGATTTGCGATTTAAATGTAGTTGAGCACCTTTACTAAGTTTGTGGTGCGAGATCCGAACACTGAAAAGACTACGCCGTTCTATATAACGCTACTATTACAAAGGTTACATTTATAAGTACATATATACAGCACAAATCAAATAATTTCAGTTTGGAATTCATTTATTTCTCATTAAGACAAATGTCACTTACATGAGAATTTAGATGTTAAGATTAGTGAGGTTAGAAATATTCTTAAGATATAATAATATAAGTACATTTTAGTTAAGATCTATGTGTTAGTAACAGGTACAAGCAATTCTTACATCTAACAGACTAGGTTTTTATTTACAGTATAGCTTCTAATAAAACACACGCACAAGGAAACGGGCAAGCTTTGGGGCCTGGGGACCCACGGAGCTTGCCCTTTTAGCTTGACAGCTGGCTGTCAACACAGTGAATCCTCTTGGAGCTCTGGCGACCTTACTCACAGAAACACAACACTATGAGTAGAAAACATATAGATTGCGTCAGAGAACAGAATAGAGATGCAACGACCACTGTTGATTTATTCAAAATTGCTGTCGACAATGGAATGGCTAGTATGACCACGTGGTCTTAATACATCATACGTAAATGCAATAATGCTGTCAACAGTGTCGGCCATGTTGAATTGACCCGTGTGCCCGGTTCATTACGGGGCAAACATGTAAGCTTAATATTATGTGGATTGAGTAATTAATATAATTAATTTACATGATAATCCATATTAACGATAATCATAATTATCTTGAGAGACTCTCGCTAGGTGGCTGGATCAAGGGTCAGGGGCCTTCCAGTGGGTAGCCACTATACGGGGGCCTGTCTCTATCTTAAAATTCAGTTTATATCATTTTTTTGTAATTAAATACGGGTTGAATGTTTAAAATATACAAACATGGACGTGATTAGAATTATAGTAATTATATATGTAACCACACTAACAAAAGTGTGAGATTAATATAATAATTTTTCATTTGACATGACAAATTTAAGTTTAGTCATATTTAGTTTTATTTGAGAGTACTGTGACAACTTTAGGCGTTTTTATTTTTTGCTTTCCGAAAACATTTTTGCTAAATTGGATTATCAATATATAGTTCAGACCAAATTATAGTCCATATTTATTTGTTAGTTAATTACAATAAAACCTACTTATATCCATGTTAGTTTATCCTAATCCTATCCTAATAGTAACTAATTTATTTTATTTACAATCTAGGTACTTTGGAGCATGCAGTGACACCCAATGTCTCTTAAAAGGGTCATCTAGTCTCTCTCCTATTATCGCGAGCTCTTTCAATCTCAGTAGAAGAAAAAAAGTGTCCTAAATTTCCATACATTTTCCAAACTTTCCAATGCGCTACAGCCATACTAAATGGTGGCGAAATTGAAACCTTGGCACACTTTTTTTCTTACTAGAATTGAAAGATCTCGCGATTCTGAATAGAAATCTCGTAAAAATTTTAAATTTAGCAAAATTTATATTTTTAGGTAAAAAAAAAATAGCCCCTTATCAAATAAAAATAGCTCAACACATATCGATCTGTTTCGAGAATCTTAATCACAAGCTCCGGAACAGTTTCCGAGCTGCCACTGGGTATAGTGAATAGCAAAGTTAGCAACCGCACGGACGCAGTTCACATCAAACTATTGCCAAGTGCTGCAAACAATTTAATTAATCTCACCCCGTTGCTACCCTTATAGAACTTGGCTTGCATTCGGCGGGTGCCGTTGATTACTTTATGTAGACACAGTATAAGTTATCTGGAAAATATCGCTTCTAAACGATAAGATCGCCTGTTGTTTACCGTGTGGGACCCATAACAGGCGCATGGACACAAATTTTACTTTCGGGCGGATATGGATGCAAATACGAAAGTGCATGGTTTTCATGGTTAGGATACGTCAAATCTTCCCGTCCGTCAATGCCAATTTTCGACGTTCATGGTAGCCCCCCAGGAGCAAAAAATTTAATCGTAGGTACAACCTAACTGAACAATGTATGTTCGGCAACTTTTAAAAATAACGTGTGTATTGATTTTTATTACACTTTAAAGTTTATTTGAAGACGCAACGTACTGCAAATTTTGTAATTTTTGTACTATGACAAGAGACGTCAATTAGCCTGATGTTAACGCACATTGAAAAAACTATTTAGTTTGTATGAAGAAGTGAAAACATTATATTTAAAAGTTGTTGAACTACAGTTGTTAGGTTTGAGGAGTACTGAGATTAAATGTTATGCTTCTGTAGTGGGGCCCACCCGGTATATGGATCTTATTTTCTTGTTGGTAAACAATAAAGAGTATTTGTATTGTATTGTATTATATGTATCGAATTAGAAATATCCTAATTCGTATTTCTTGTACTTGGGCTTAGTAGTGTAAGGTATCTAAATTAGTAATTGTTCTCTTAATCTGTCTGATGACATTTTGCTTAACAGGGGAGAAGAATTTGATCACTATTCTTCGCGGATCTCACATCATCATCACATGCTCCATCTAGTGTAAGGTCTGTGGCGGGGACTCTTCAGATTGATACATATACGGAGGTTTAAACACAATTATAGTGTAAACCCCACCAAGATCACGGGAGTCTGAACTATATCTGAAATGCAACTCAAAGGATATTGGCAATGCGGTTTCCTTGCATTTTCATTCCTTTTCCCCCGAGATCAGCTGTGTTACCTAATCCCCAAAATTGATAAATGTACTTACTTTAAACCTAAGTATGTGTCGTGTGATAGTTGAAAATCACTAGTTTCTTAGGAAAAATCAAATGAGGAACTCATCAGGTTTAAAAATCGCCATTTTCAGCGTAGTCACTCAATTTCTCAAGAAAATGTCATTTTACATTTACCAAGACAATAATAACGCAACTCGCAAGCAATTCATCACCACAATCAGCCTTTCAAGAAAACACGTCAATGTCGTTAGCTTTCGAATATCTCCATAAAAATCAGCCAATAAAAGGTCCCAAATACCCGAACATCAATATCGCACCAAAAAGCTTTTTTCTTCATTAACACCATTACCCTAATGATACCATCCAAACGATTTAATCGTGAGACAAAGCGTTATAATAAAGACTCTGTCCTCCAATTTTCCTGGTCCGGCCTTGTTTACCGATTGGTAAGAAAATAATGGGTACCTATCGTATTTGAAAATTCAACCATTATGATGTAACCTTCCTTTGATCTTTAGGTAGTACTCCCCAAACTGAGCGACTTTTAAAAATAACATGTGTTTTGATTTTTATTACACTTGATTTTTATTACTCACATAAGTATCCACGCGCGCTACGCGGTTGCATATGCGGGGTGGATACTTATGTAAGGGCACCGACTGTACTACGACAAGAGACATCAATTAGACTGTTGTTAACGAAAGTACTATCAAAACCGCATGGGTAATTTATGAATAAATCCATACATAAACTTAAGTGTCCATGCATTTATAAACGAGACTGTACATTGAAAATACTATTTGGTTTGTATGAAAAAGTATAACCCACAGAGCAGGTAGGTACATAATTTTTTTAAGTTGTTAAACAAAAGTTGTGAGTTGGTGGAGTAACCTACGATTTGATGTATTGCTCTGCTCCTATTATTTATTTATTTATTTAAATATTTTTGCACGTGTCTACGAGATTGTTACAGCATATTCGAAGCGTGAAAAATCAGAACGTAAGGAATTCGGCGGTAGCGGAACATACTTGCGGTACGGACGCGACGCATTTCATTCGGTTCGATAAGGTGAAGTTGTTGGCAGATTGGACGTCGCCCTAACTTCAACCGCGACGGAGGTTGGACTCTGCCACCGGCTTGGAAACCAGTGCTTCCTAGAGGGAAGGTGAATGTATGTGGTGACGATTTAGTGGACACGGTTAGTTCGGTGTGCTTGTCGTTGATCCCGTCAGACGATCCGACTCCCGTAACGACGGCACCGGATTGCTCGAATCAACCTGCTTCGACGCGCGCGACCCGTTACCTACGCCGGTCTCGGGCGGTGGTGCCAGTGATGCCCGAAGCCGCGAAGGTGACAACACCACTCTGTCTGTCCGGCGATGTCTGCCCCATGCCGACGTAACATGTCACGCCTATTGTGATAAAAATACGTGTGTGTTAACCGTTGCAATTGTAATGACAATGTTTATATTATCATAAATATTACATAAAAAATATAACATTAACCCTAACATCATTATTAATTTTTATTAATTTTAGTGCATTGTACATAAATTGAAAAATAAAGATATTCATAATTTTTTATTCGTAAAAATTTAGACCATGTCTCATCCCGGCCCACACCGGCCCAGTCTAACGTGAATCGTTACGTCAATCATCAAATATAATTATGTATTACATGAAGTAATTAAACAGTAATAATCCACCAATCCATATAATGTAGATGGATTATTTAGCTGCATGATTGCTGCTCTGTTCATGTTAATTAACACGCGATATACTCAGTTAGGGCGATAGCTCGAGCCACTTTGAAGGGTAATGGCACGATAATCTGCGTTCATTATTCCAAGCCCAGTGGCTTCCAATTGTCGGGTTGTGCATTATCTCAATAATGCTTGAGGCAATGCTCGGCCCGATATTCGGACAGTGACAGCGGGTAACACCTGTTAGGCCACAACGGCTGGGACACGTTAGATTAGATTCTTCAACCCTTAGTTGTGGTATTTTTATCAGCCCAGAAAATCTTGGTCTGAATCGACAATTGGGTAATGATCTAGAGACAGGGCATTATTGATATACAAAACCGTGTATTGCTAAACATTTGAAGACCCAGCTATAATCCACGTCCGTATCATTCACGCAAATTACTTGACTGTACACTACTTGGCAGAGCATTAACTGGACTCATTATACGAGTATATACCCACTACTTTCTGTATTTTATTTTGTTTTCTAAGTAATATAACGTTGTATTTTGTTTCCACCCACCAGCTCATGCTCTCTACTATAGGGATTGAAATTGACTCAGGGCTAAACTGGATTTATCATACCTATGGAAAAAGTAGTATCAACATTTGCTAGTTTCATATATTATTTATTTAAACTGTATCGCACAGTAAATAACATACAATAGGTGAATTTAATGCCAGGTGGCATTCTCTACCAGTCAATTCATACTATATGGATACTATATATGAATGAAAAAGTGTAGAAATCTACATAAAGCGACTATTGCTTATTATGCATGCGCCTATTAATTATTAATCTATGGTGTAATATTATGGGAAATTGTGCACATGTTGATAGCGTGTTTACTTAGTAAAAAGATTTCATTAACTCTCACGGTGTGTGGCTGTGGACCACCGCTCGGTATAACTTATGTACATTTCATTAGATTGTCGAAAAGGGCTCTGCGTGTTGACTTCGGCTCCACGTACGCCTCTCAAAGGCCCATTATTCTGTGATGGGAAAGACTTGAATAACATACCATTGGTTTAGTTTAGTTTATTTATCTCATTACACAAATCTCATACAGTTAAATATACATTTTCGCTTATACTACTGTTTGTCTAATGATCGTTTAACAATTCAAAATGTATAAATAATAATAATAAGGAAATTCAACTTCAATAGTTAACACAATAAAAATAAGATACAATAAAAAATAACTAAATAAGGAATGTCAAAATATAAAACTAAAATATTAATTTATATAAAATTATAAATGTCGACACAAAAAGAAATAAATAAAAAATAAAAAGTA
Organism: Lathronympha strigana; assembly: GCA_949128165.1. Taxonomy (NCBI): domain Eukaryota; kingdom Metazoa; phylum Arthropoda; class Insecta; order Lepidoptera; family Tortricidae; genus Lathronympha; species Lathronympha strigana. The sequence continues at coordinate 2,065,897 of OX421907.1, read as the reverse complement.
CTAGAAGTACCCATCAAAATTGAAAATATGTCAGCATCAATACGCTAGTACTATGTAGTACTGATCAAAGTTTAATTAAATTAAATAAAAATGTCAAGTTAGTAATGTCAATTTATAAATTCTGCAATTTATTTATTTATTTAATTTCCATCATGTATTCAAATATCTATATATTCTTTTACAGAGTAATATTCTTTATCCAACAAAAGGTTCTTAAGTCTGCGTCTGAACGCTTCTTCATTACGTTCATTTTTTTAAATCCGCGGGTAGATGTTCGTAGTAAGTCGGCCCCATAACTCTCGCATTTTTACCTTGTAGTGCTGTGCGACACGGCACTGGCTGCAGATTTCCCGCACTACGGAGGCACCATCGCGCCACTTCCACTCGCTTGAACTGATCCAGGTGTTTTCGTGTGTGCATAATAACCTCGAAGAGGTATTGTGAGTAGTGGGTCATTATTCGGTGTTTAGCAAATAAGGTCCTACAGGAATCGAAAGGAACCGACATTTAAACAGGCAAACACCTTTTCACATAAAATCAAATGATTAAACATACTTATTTACTCGTATTCGTTTCGTGAAGCTTATGATCATAACACGCCAAAAAAAAACAATTTCCACGTAAAAGTCAAAGCAGTCAGAGCTGATTTATTTACCGAACGTCAAATTGGAAAGTGACGTGGGTAACGTGATCAGAGAGAACAAAATGATTTCCTTTTTCGAGAAAAACAAACGATTTCATTTCGCTATACGGATATATTCGTTTTAGGTAGATCTAAATCTACCTCTCGTGTGATAAAGCTTATTGGATAGTCATTTATAAATAGGCTGGTAGTAAAGAATTTAGGATTTAAGGGCTAAGCTCAAATTCACACGCTAAAGTACAAGCTGACACTGTACTTACCTCGTTTTTTAGGATTAGAAAAATCGTGCAATTGTCGTTGTGCGATTTTTAGGTAAACAATTTAAATATAGCTATAGCTAGCATATTTATCCCTTTTTTTTTCACTGTAACGTTAACAATGGAAATAAGTACGTTTTTAAAAGTAATTACACAATTTATTTGAAATAGCAATTTCAAATATAACTAATAAAATATATATCTAAAATAGGCTCTTGAGGCATTATATTCAGGATGCTGGCGACATTTCCATGTCGTATCGCGATGCCGATACGTTGTGCGAGGAAGAATAATTTATAATTTTACTATTTTGTAGGGATGGCTGAAATAATTGATGAAACGTAGGCAAAGTCGACCGTTATTTTTCTAATCTTAGAAAAAAAAGGTATAGTGCCTGTCGTGTGGCAAGAAAACTAAACTAAACTGTTATATTTGAAATGCGATTGCATTTTAAGCGTTGTGAATGTCGTTATTATTTAATCTTTATGGTTAAGTTTGAACTGCAGCGGCCCGCCGGTAGCAGCCTGCTGTCAAACATAGAAGAGATCTTTTTTTCTATTGCTAGCGCCACTACTTGCCAATTTATAACTATATTTTTCACATGATTATAATGCTATAAATAAACACATCAAAATAAATTTCATTCATTTAATCAGTTGTAAACATGGTTTCATATAAGATGGATAAGTTTGCCTTTTAAATGCTTACAGTTTAAAAAAAAATACAAATACAAAAAATACAAATACAAATCGTTTATTTCCTTACGTTTTTTTCTTTACAGTTTATTGTCTTTGTTATTTATTATATTTATGTTGGGATTCGTTGCCAAATTAGACTCCAGGCTCCGTCATTGCATAGACCGGGAAAACTCTTAGAAGAAGCAGAAGCTACTTATTTCATAAGTTTGTGAAAATGTAGGAATATATTACAATTTTTTTTCTACCATTTCAACTGATTCTTGCCATTGACTCTGTTTCTGTTTACTTGCCCTTTGTACGGCAAAATTACTTGTTTCATCTGAACCAAAAATATAAATTAACATTGTTTTCAAGTATTCGCAGAACTGAAACAAAAGTGGGCGCAGAAACAAATAAACGAACTTAGGATATTTTTAATACTTACATGCAATTGTTTTTGTAATTTGCTATTCTTTTTTAAGGATACAACTGTTAGTTTATACCTGACGACTGTATTTATATGATAATGTCGTTCTTTGAAAGTTTATATTTCCTAATTATCCATTTTCATGCTAGTCACACGTTTATAATTCCTCTACCATACATTGAGTATAGACTAATAAGGAAGTTTACTTCGGTGTAAAAAAGTATATTGCATCAATGTAAAAACATTGAGTCAAATTACTATTGCGTATAATGACCTTAATATATAAATAAACGATTGGTGGACGAACCTTCACATAAAACCATACATAAAATAATAGCAGTTTCTGTCAAACGACGCATTATACTCGATAACAATATTCAAAATTCAAATTGAAAATGGAACAGTGATAAAATTTAAAGTCGCTTAAACGATTTGCATAAACACTTTATTGGCCTAATATTGGAAAAGTAGCAAATTGCACATTGGCAACTTTGCCATTATTAGGCAAATTGCACATTTGCAACTTTTACAATGCGCATTTAAATGAAGTGTTAGTAAATTTGTGCAGCGTCGGACAATCGTTGCTTTAGTCTGTAGAGGTCGTATGTGCTGAACTAATGTTTGGAGAGTTAGGATGTTTTTAAGCAGTGATGTGGAATAGGTTGAATTATTTGGCTAGTAGATTGCGTCAATAAGTGTAATAACTAATAAAGTTAAACGCAGAAGAAAAATCTTTTTTTTTATATTATTCCTAACCAAAGTTCCAATATTCCTGTAATACTTTGTCTGTATACCGAACCTAATCGTTTCTCTTAAAGAAAAACATATCAAATTTGAGATTCGTTTATGAATAGCGCTATAAAATTTACATACCTACATGGTACATTTTTCAATCTGTCTATCGGGCCTGTTATGAAAATACGGATCTCAAACTAGTCTCAATTAAGCATCTCAAGGACTCTCATGGAATTTGAAATGTTATAGGCCTATAAAGGACTTAGAAATCTGTTTATCGGACCTGCCTTAAAGACACGGATCTCCAACATACACATCCGTGTCTGAATCCCACAGGTTTTTCCACCGGACACAACTTCTAGACATTCGACGGACAGATACAACCTATATATGAGATCAATTCATCCAAAATACACCAATTAACGATACACAATACGCACATAGATTGGTTTCGCAATTATACCCTATTTATCGATAGAAATGTCAAAGGATGCGTTGGACAATTTTGCGTACCATCCGCACGGACTATCGACGCGAATGATCTGAATTGGCGGTGTATTACGTCAACAAGGCGCAGTGTCGCTGCAAGCAGAATACACACTCAGTATCCTTTCTCACTACTGTTACAATCACGTTTACAAGCTGGAACGTGTGATTTTTTCCTAAAAAGGTAGTGTTATTTAATTAATTTTCAATCAAATTATTAACATAATAATCAAGGTTAAGTAAAACAAAAAAAAGGATAAAAAGTAATCGGTTTGGTGTTGGTGGCAACCCTGCTGCTTTATTTACATTTTTAAATGACATATGTAACTAAGTCACTTAAGAAAAAGATTTCCGCTATTTATAATTACACATATATCTGTTTATCGGGCCTGCTTCAAAGACACGGATCTCCGACGGATCCCCGTGTCTGAATCCCACAGGTTTCTCCGTCGGACGCAACTGCTAGACACATTCAACGGACAGACACCCATGACAGACATTATAGAACCGATTCCACCAAAATACACAAATTAACGATACCCAATACGCACATAGATTGGTTTCGCAATTATACCCCATTTATCGACAGAAATGTCAAAGGACGCGTTGAACAATTTTGTGTACCATCCGGATGCAAAATCGACGCGAATGATCTGCAGCGGCGGTGCATTACGTCAACAGGGCCGCAGTATCGAGAAACGCAGTAGACACACACAGTGTTAATAATGATAATGATAAATCAATTTATTTTTCAATTTAGGCACATTACAATACAATTATGAACGTCAAAAAAAGCTACTACCGGTTCTAACCCTACACCACAGAAGCTAATTACCGGCAAGAAACTCAAAATATACTAGGAATCGGCGGAATTACAATCACATGTCATGAAAAAAATCCTTATCCTCTATGTCGCTCTTTGTCACTCGCATAAGGTATAATTATACTAAACTTGAGACAGCCTAATTAGTAATTATACATTGTTGTCTCAAGCAATCTGCGTGACATGCACGACCAATTTCTATAGCATAACCACCTACGAGAGGTCATGGGGTCCATCACTTAAATTGGGCTCAGAATAATAATAAGGATTTATGTTACCTTGGTATGTCACAGTCGTTGGGTATTGAGGACGTGAGTATAAGACAGGCGACAAAGGAGCGCTTCTTTGGTCGGCTGACAAAAGTACTTAATAGTCTTTTGTCAGGTGGCAACAAGGTGCGCGCCTTTAACGCTTGGGTAATGCCCCTGCTCACATACTCCTTTGGCATACTAAGGTGGACTCGGACCGAGCTGGATGCCCTGGATCGGAGAGTTCGCCTACTGCTTACCACACATCGTATGCTACACCCACGCTCGTCTGTTATGAGATTGTACATCCCACGGAAATGTGGAGGTCGCGGTTTTTTAAACGCCAAAAACCTTCACAACCGTGAGGTGTACAATCTTAGGAATTATTTCCTTAACAATGAGTGTGGGATGCATCGTGATGTGGTGGCAGTGGACAGAAATCTCACGCCGCTCTCCTTGGCAAAAGAGAATTGGCGCAAACCTGTGGTACTAAGCACCGAGGATCGCAAGACGGTATGGAAGAGCAAAGAGCATCACGGGCGGTTCTACAAGGCCCTCACGGGCCCTGACGTAGATCTGCCCGCGTCGGTGAACTGGTTACGATTCGGGGACCTCTTCGGAGAAACCGAAGGTTTTGTCTGTGCAATTGCGGACGAAGTTATCATAACGAATAACTACCGGAAATATATCCTGAAGGACGGTACGGTCGACATTTGTCGGGCATGCCGCCGTCCCGGAGAGTCACTCAGGCATATTATTTCCGGTTGTTCTCATCTTGCTAACGGCGAGTACTTGCACAGACATAATCTCGTAGCCAGGATTATTCACCAGCAACTTGCTCTTAAATACGATCTTGTGGACCACGAAGTACCGTACTACAAGTACGCACCTGCGCCAGTTCTCGAAAATGGTCGTGCCACGCTCTATTGGGATCGATCTATCATCACGGACAGGACTATTGTAGCCAATAAGCCTGACATCGTGCTGGTTGATCGATCGCAGCGCCAGGCCGTGCTCGTCGACGTCACCATCCCCCATGACGAGAATCTCGTGAAGGCCGAGAAGGACAAGTCCAGTAAGTACCTAGACTTGGCTCACGAAATAACCGCCATGTGGGATGTTGACTCGACGATCATTGTCCCGATAGTCGTTTCAGCGAACGGTCTCATAGCGAAGAGTCTCGACCAACATCTTGAGAGGCTCTCGCTAGGTGGATGGATCAAGAGTCAGATGCAGAAGGCAGTAATCCTGGACACGGCGCGTATAGTCCGGCGGTTCCTCTCTCTGCGACCCTAACCACCGGCAGCCTGGGCCCTGCTCCGTTGCCGGCGGCACTCTAGGTTAGGTTTTTTATAATGTGTTTATGTTTTTTTTTTTTTTTATGTTGTTTTATATTTTACTTTTATAGACATATTGTAAAAACCTAACTTAGGAATTAAAATGAATAAAGAGGATTTATGTTAGTACCTTTAATATTTATTTACCGTTCTGATTGTATGAAATCGAGTGCAGCAGAAATAACGCGACCGAAAGTCTGACGCTCACGATAGAAAATTTTCCGTTTGTCTGGCTTCACCTTTACGAAAGTGTATACAAATGAAAAACAATTATTTGTTATTGTTACGCATTGGAAGTGGTGAATTCTCAATATAATGAATGAATGAATAAATGAATGAATAGTTTATTTGTGTAATCGCTAAACTTAAGTGGCAGTGGGCGGGGCACATTGCACGTAGAACCGATGGCCGTTGGGGCGGAGAGGTTCTCAAGTGGCGACCGCGTACCAGAAGGCGCAGCGTGGGTAGCCCCCCCACAAGGTGGACTGATGACCTGGTGAAGGTCACAGGAGTCCGCTGGATGCGGGTGGCGCAGGACCGGTAATTGTGGAAATATTTGGAGGTGGCCTATGTCCAGCAGTGGACGTCTTTCGGCTGAAATGATGATGATGATGATTTCCTTTGTTAAAAAAAAATTGGTATGGTTCACTGCAATTTCTTCTTAAAAATAATCTTCTTTTCACCCTTGTACCCTCTGCTAGGGTGTGGAGCTCGAATAAAATTCTTCCTGCGCGAGTTGGGTCGCCTTCTCCAAATCCAACTCCAATGCACACATCTCTTGCTCAACGGAACGGCGCGGCGCCAGGTAGATTTGGGACGGCCCTGTTTCCTTGCTCCCTTTGATAGGTAGGTGTCAGATTTCTTGAGGATGTGCCCAATCCAATGCCATTTCATTTCCTCATTTGTATCTTTCTCCTTGTGTACGGGTGATTAAAAAACTTAAAAATAATAGTTTACTTAATTGTATTTGTCATCAACTGTCTCTACTGACTTCTCCATACTGTGACATCGGAAATTAATTCTCGCGGGATAGCACCGCGGGGTTATTGCGCGGCGAACGCCGCTATTGCTGTTTGAGTGGCCCCACTGTTACGTTTATCTGTGCCAGTTTACATGCATATCGAGTGCAACCGCTGTTGCTTTAGTCTGTGCCAGTTTACATATCGAGTGATGGAATGGAAGCGCTGCGTTTTGGTTATGTTCGTATCAACTGCTATTTCATAGTATTGCTGTTTAGGCTTGCGACTTTATAATCAATAATTGTGAGTTAAACTTCTGTTTATTATTATGGATACCCACAAAATATTATTCACTTACAAGTGGCTCTATTGAAGAATCGTATCATAAATTTAGACTGAAATCACTACAAAGAATAAATAAATATTATTGGACAATCTTACACAAGACGACCTAGTCCCACAGCAAACTTAATAAAGGATGACGCACACTAGAACGGGACGGGACGAGACGAGACGGGGCGGGACGAGAAAATCTGTCAATTTCTATAAAAAGCGTGACATCCGAGGGCTCTGAGCTATCACTTGATTCTTTCTTTAGAAATTGAGGCTTGTGTATTGGGTACTAGACGACGATATACATAATTTAAGTCATACTGATATTAAATTGCAACGGTTAACGCTCATGTATTTTTGTCATTTTATCATAATAGGCGTGACATGTTTCGACTACATCGGGCAGTCATCGTCGGACAGACAGAGTGGTGTTGTCACCATCGCAGCTCGGGCATCACTGCCCGAGACCGGCGTAGGTAACGGGTCGCGCGCGTCGAAGCAGGCTGATTCTAGCACTCCATGTCACGCCTATTGTGATAAATAACTAAATAAATATTATGGGACAATCTTACACAAAATCGACCTAGTCCCACGGTAAGCTCAATAAGGCTTGTGTTGTGGGTACTAGGCGACGATATATATAATAGATAGGATACATATAAATACTTAAATACCTACATAGAAAACATCTATAACTCAGGAACAAATATTCGTGATAAACACACAAATGCATGCCCTGACCAGGATTCGAACCCGGGACCTCCTGCTTCGTAGGCAGGGTCACTACCAACTAGGCTAGGAGGCCGTTAATAAAAATACGTAAGTGTTAACCGTTGCAATTTAATATGTGTGTACATTTTTGTAACGATTAGCGTGTAATAATATTTAAGAGGATGTCTACTATACATAAAACTAGACCCAGAATCGTCGAGCTTGTGTATGTTTTCCTTACTTATTTATTCCAAACGAAATGGAATCCATCTTCAAATCCACGGCGCACACGCAAGACAAACCCAGTCCACAAAAGCTATAATATAATATCCAAAATTAACAGCCGAAAAATATATTTAACATTTTTTATTTCCGCCAATGTAAACACTTCGGCATTATTGCGTGCCGTATGATAAACGCGCCGCGGCGCGTCGGCCCGTTTTTTATTACTTCCGCTTTAGCGCCAGAAAACAAAAATGTATAAAACTCCACGGTTAATACTGCTCATATATTTCCTTACTATTGTTTTGGTTTGCTTAAATTGCGCGGGAATTTTGATTGCACATTTTATTTATCGTGTGAGGTTTTAGGTGGATTTCATATCGCAGTTGGTATGGATTTTAATTAAAAGTTGAAACGTGATTTAAAATATTTACGGGTTTCAGGAATGAATTTTAATGGCGAGTTGATTGACATTGCATTTGTAAAACTGGTTAATTTAGTTCCTTTCAATAGTAGTTATGCAACAGTGATATAATAAGGGGGTAATATAACAATAGACCCGAGAGTTTTAAGAATCTATTATGAACTGTTGCATACGCTAGTTTTTCTACAACAGCTAAACTAGCAAAATCTCGAAAGGTGGCAGAATGTGGAAGATGTCATTATGTGCTCATGTCTTGTATGAAAATCCATAGGAGCATCGTTTAGCACGACGTTGTCTATGGTATTGTAACATATAAATTTCGAAGCTATATAAGTTTTCGTTTTCTATTCCAATCGACAATATGAGACTCTCAGCGCCATCTATGAAGACTGCTGCGAGAGCGGTCGATTACTTCAAGCGACACTACGGGCGCGAGGTTATAGCAGATAGTTGTTGATGCCGATCCCTGCCGATAGATGGAGGGCGTGATGAGGTATGTATTGCTAGTTGACATTGTAATTAAAACAAATTCCTTCAGCTTGTAATTAAAATTTCTTAGCCTTATATTTAAGTTTAGCCATTTAACCTGGGCCTATTGGCTTTTTATCTTTCTAATTACAAATTGGGATCGTTGGCAAAATGAAGTTAGTTTTATCGTTGTCGTTTCAAGTGTGGAGATTTCTTTCCTTCGACTGGCAACCCGTGGGTTGTGACTGTCAGATTTCTTAACCCAGGAAGGCCGGCAGATGATTTTGGTTCCGCCATGAGCGATGTTTTCCGTAAAGACGGAAATCGGGACCCAGCGCCCTTTTAAGTGAGTGTTTTGGTAATAGTTTTTGTTCATCGAGTGACGAATCGTTGGAACTCGTTCTAAGTGCGTTTATTTTTCAGTCCCGGGATTCCCAACGTGGCGTTAGAGGTGACGATGCGGACACGAGGGGATGCAGCGGTGACCCCAATTGTATGGACATGTGACATGCGCGAGGGGTGCAGGCCACTTATCTACAATTGGGTATGTATTTTCCGTTATTCTCACGACCGTCCCGGCGTTCAGTTGCAAAGAGTCCTTACTTCTGGTAGCCTTTGGGTTGCGTCTCTAGCCCCAGAACGCAGCCGAAGGCTGCCCTATTCGTTCCTGTGTTGATGCTATCTTGCCATCAATTTCAGGGTCACTGATTAACCCGCTAAAGCTCCTGGCGACGGCGCAGGTCGACAATAGCCCTATGGGCGCATTACATCTCAACAAATTCGTGCGCAACATACACGTACCCTCACATGCAGCGTGTCATCACCGCGCGCTGCGCGCCGCGCTCCAACCGGTCCAGCAACACCTAGGACGAACGCGGGCGCGGGCCGCGGGGGCAGCGGACAGCGGACGGCAGCCGGCGCGACAGGCGGCCGGCAGAGCGAGCTACTCCGCGACCGCACGCACCCGTACTCACCTTATCTACTTAGTAGGCGCGCGCGCATAGCTATCATCGACGAGCTAATCTTTGTCGTGCTTTGTTTCTCAATTTCTCTCTTTTGTATCGTCCTAAATCTTTCGTTATTATACTTTTGTTTATTTCCGTTATCTACGTGTTTCCTTCAGACGCCCGCAACCTTCCGTATAGTTCAGATAAATAAGTAGCTTTAGAATCGTTCCTATAACGTTCCTAAACGCGCTATATTGGTGACCCGAGCGTAAGAAGAGCTCTGAAGGATGCCTGGCGACCCGCCTACAGGTGCCCAAGCGCCATCAACGGTTTCAACGGACGGCGATGACGAGACAAAAACGGTTTTCCGTGTCGGTGCGAAAGTACCTCCATTTTGGCCGGAGGATGCAGAATTATGGTTTGCCCAGATCGAAGGTCAGTTTATTAATGCTAATATTACTGTCGATGCTACTAAATTTCACCACGTAGTTTCACACTTGGATTATAACATCGCATCCGAGGTGAAAGATATAATTGTGAAGCCACCAGCTAATAATAAATATGAAAAGCTTAAAACTACGCTTATCAATCGCTTGTCGCAATCTCGTGACCAGAGGCTTAAGCAGCTATTAATGCACGAGGAGCTTGGCGATAGGAAGCCCTCGCAATTATTGCGTCATATGCAATCGCTAGCAGGCACCACAAGCGATCCCAACGATTTTGTTCGGACAATGTGGGTTAGCAGACTACCTACTAATATACAAACTGTACTTGCTTGTCAGGAGGATATTCCGCTGGACGCGTTAGCAACGATAGCTGACAGGGTGCACGAGGTCGTAGTTCCAGCTGTTCCAGCAGCACCATCCGTCGCGGCTACCAGCAGCCGGATGACGCCACGCACGACCGCGCCCCATGGTAGCAGTGAGCTAGAAAGGCAAGTAGCAGCACTGACCCTGCAGGTGGCATCGCTGTTGGCAGACAGGCAAACCAACCGGCGTAGTCGCAACAACCAGAACTGGAGGTACCGTAACCGTTCCCACTCTCGCTCTCGTTCACGCTCACGCACGCAGAATCCAGGTCATTGCTGGTATCATAATTGTTTTGGCAATAATGCTAAAAAATGCGAAGAACCCTGCTCTTACACCAAGGGAAACTCCAACGGCAGTCGCTAATGGCGGTAAACGACTGTCCCCAATCACCTGGCCGTCTCTTCGTCACCGACCATCATACAAAGGTGCAGTTCCTGATAGATACAGGATCAGACCTGTGCGTTTACCCAAGGTCAGCCATCAGAGAGCGCCGGAAAAAGACTGAGTACGTATTGTGTGCAGCCAACGGTACGCCAATAGCCACGTATGGAACCATACATCTGGAACTGAACTTAGGTCTTCGTCGCGCGTACACCTGGAACTTCGTCATAGCTGACGTCACCAAACCCATAGTAGGGGTGGACTTCCTAAGCTTCTACAATCTTCTAGTGGACTGTCGGAACCATCGTCTCATCGATTGTCTCACCACTCTTTCCATCCAGGTGCCACATAACAAGTCGGCCATGTCCATATCATCCGTCAAGGCTGTGTCAGGCGACACGAAGTACCACGATGTTCTGAAACTGTACCCTGACATCACCAGACCTGCAGGTAAACCTATTAAGCCTAAACACACAACAGTTCATCATATCAGGACTACACCTGGACCGCCTGTCACCTGCCGCCCACGACGTCTAGCACCTGACCGCCTTCAGATAGCTAAGAAGGAGTTCGAAGCGATGCTCCAGTGTGGTACAGCTCGCAGGTCAGAGAGCCCATGGTCTTCTGCTCTTCACCTGGCTCCAAAGAAAGACAGTGGATGGAGGCCATGCGGCGACTACAGAGCGCTGAATGCACGGACGATTGCTGACTGCTATCCATTGCGGCACATTCAGGATTTTTCCTACCAGCTAGCAGGTACGCAGATTTATTCAAAGATTGATCTCATTAAAGCGTACAATCAGATCCCTATTTTCGAAGATGACATTCCAAAATCAGCTATCACGACGCCATTCGGTCTGTTCGAGTTCCCGTATATGACCTTCGGGCTTCGTAATGCTGGACAGACTTTCCAGAGGTTCATAGACGAAGTACTCAAGGGTTTAGACTTCTGCTTTGGTTACGTGGACGATATACTCGTATTTTCACGGACTGAGGACGAGCACCTGCAACACCTGGAAGAGGTATTCAAACGCCTCAGCGAGTTTGGCGTCCTTATAAACTCGGGAAAGTGCCTGTTTGGACAAAAAGAGGTCACATTCCTAGGCTACAGGGTCTCCTCTGCTGGAATCGAACCTATACCAGAGAAGGTGCAAGCAATAAAGGAATTCCCAGCACCTAAGACCGTCAAGGAACTTCGCCGTTTCTTAGGTATGACCAATTTTTATCGACGTTTCTTGCCAGGTGCCGCTCAGATCCAAGCTTCACTCAACTCCCTACTCTCTGGTCCCAAGATGCGACCGAACCAGCCGATCACCCTTACAGCGGTACAACTCGAAGACTTCGAGAGATGTAAGGCAAGTCTCTCGCAGGCCACATTGCTGGCTCACCCTGACATGGACGCTGAACTGTCAATTTACACTGATGCATCTGACACTGGCATTGGGGCCGTGCTTCAATAACGAAAGGGAGACTCATGGCAGCCCCTGGCCTTCTTCTCTCGTAAGCTCAACACAGCACAGACAAAATACAGCCCTTACGACCGGGAACTGCTGGCTGTTTACGAAAGTATAAAGCATTTCCGTTACATGGTGGAAGCAAGACATTTCACTGTACACACCGATCACAAGCCTCTCACACACGCCTTTAGCACACCTCGAGACAAATGTTCTCCACGCCAATACAGATATCTCGATTTCATTGCGCAATTTACAACCGACATCAAATATGTTCCAGGTCAAGAGAATGTCGTGGCCGACACAATGTCACGAGTGGACGAGATCACGTCTCCTGTGGACTACCAAGCACTCGCACAGGATCAGGAAGGTGACAATGAGCTGCAGGTTTTACTACAGAACGGTACTAACTTGAGGGTGAAAAAGGTCAGAATCCCAGGTAGTAACCAGCAGCTGTATTGCGACGTGTCAACCGGTGTCCAACGGCCTTATGTAACTACCAGGTTTCGTCATCAGGTGTTCGAAGCACTTCACAGTCTCAGCCACCCTGGTGCATCGGCAACGGTCAGGTTAGTTACGCAACGTTTCGTCTGGCCGGGCATACGCAAAGACTGCCGGCGTTGGTCTAGAGAGTGCAATCAGTGTCAGAGCAGCAAGGTCACACGCCACACATCAGCTCCACTGTACTCGATCCCTACGCCGTCATCAAGGTTTCAGCATGTGCACATAGATCTCATTGGCCCATTACCACATTCACACGGATACAGGTACTGTCTCACAGCAATCGATAGATTTACTCGTTGGCCTGAGGCATACCCTTTAGCAGACATCACTGCCGAAGCCTGTGCAATGGCTTTTGTATCCGGCTGGATCGCAAGATTTGGATGTCCAGAGCATATAACAACAGATCGCGGCAGGCAGTTCGAGTCCCGTCTGTTCAAGGCCATCGCAAGTATCATGGGCACTAAACAACACAAAACCACAGCGTATCATCCAGCAGCTAACGGCATGGTTGAGAGGCTACACCGCCAATTAAAGGCAGCCATCATGTGTCACGACAACAGCAGCTGGTCAGAGACCTTACCGTTGGTACTGCTCGGCATTCGTACAGCATGGAAGGAGGACATACAGGCCACTTCAGCTGAGTTAGTATACGGCGAGTCATTACGCTTGCCGGGCGAGTTTCTAAGTCCCAAAGATGACTCAGCATCACCAGCTGACGTACTGGACTTCGCACAGAGACTACGAGCGCACATGACAAAGCTGTCACCAAACCCTCCCAGGTGGCATATTACCAAAACCTTTTTTGTTCCCAGGAAACTCAGCACCTCATCCCATGTGTTCCTGCGCAAGGGACAGGCTCTCAGGTCCCTTGAGCCGCCCTACTCCGGGCCACACAAGGTCATCAGTCGGACCGATAAGACCTTTGACATAGAGGTCAATGGCAAAGTCGTCACGGTGTCCATCGACCGGCTCAAGCCGGCCTTCTCCGTCAAGGACGAGGCGCCTTCACCCTCGGCGCAGCCATGCGCTCCACCAGCGCAGCCATGCGCTCCACCAGCGCAGCCATGCGCTCCACCAGCGCAGCCATGCGCTCCACCAGCGCAGCCATGCGCGCCCAGAGCGCAGCCATGCGCGCCGGCAGCACAGCCGTGCGCGCCCCCGGTGCAGCCATCACCGCCAAGCCAACCAAGGTCAACACGTAGTGGGCGTCGAGTCAACTTCCCGGACTACTACCACTGTCGACCGTAGCAACGGTCTCGGCGGGGGAGTAGTATGGGCGCATTACATCTCAACAAATTCGTGCGCAACATACACGTACCCTCACATGCAGCGTGTCATCACCGCGCGCTGCGCGCCGCGCTCCAACCGGTCCAGCAACACCTAGGACGAACGCGGGCGCGGGCCGCGGGGGCAGCGGACAGCGGACGGCAGCCGGCGCGACAGGCCGCCGGCAGAGCGAGCTACTCCGCGACCGCACGCACCCGTACTCACCTTATCTACTTAGTAGGCGCGCGCGCATAGCTATCATCGACGAGCTAATCTTTGTCGTGCTTTGTTTCTCAATTTCTCTCTTTTGTATCGTCCTAAATCTTTCGTTATTATACTTTTGTTTATTTCCGTTATCTACGTGTTTCCTTCAGACGCCCGCAACCTTCCGTATAGTTCAGATAAATAAGTAGCTTTAGAATCGTTCCTATAACGTTCCTAAACGCGCTATAGCCCGGACAACGGAATTGCGACCCAGCCGGCGTGGAGCGTCCAAGGCCGCCGTGAGTGCAGCCGGAGGCAGCTGTTCCACTGCTCTCTCTCTTTCTGGGAAGGTTAGATCGAAGCTTTTTTTTATTTTCCTGGACGTACTCCAGGATGGCGCCCATTCTGTTATATTAAAACTTACAAGTGATCCAAAGCCGGTAGCAATTTCGCTAACCCACATCTCTCTCGATCCTCGCTAGCCGGTAGCCTTAAATTTAGATAATTGTAAGACTGTGAACTAGCTCTTAAACTTTACCTACTGTTGTAGTCTGTAGAAGCCTGTAAAATCTTATTAATTAAAAAACAAACTGTAACTAAGTTTCCTTGTTTCTGTTAAATCCTGTAATCCGTTCCGGGACCCTCGAGTACCCAGGTAACAATTGTCTGCCCAACTTTGGGGCTTTTTGAGCGAATTACCTCTAGTTACGTTTGTCAGCTAGAGAGTGGTATTTGGATCACTTGCATTTATTTTTGTAAACATAAATTGAAGGCTTGGATTGAAGGCTACTAGAAACAAGGAAACTTAGTTACAGTTTGTTTTTAATTAATAAGAATTAACAGGCTTCTACAGACTACAACAGTAGGTAAAGTTTAAGAGCTAGTTCACAATCTTATAGTTCTCTAAATTTAAGGCTACCGGCTAGCGAGGATCGAGAGAGAAAGAGGTGGGTTAGCGAATTTGCTACCGGTTTTGGATCACTTGTAAGTTTTAATATAACAGAATGGGCGCCATCCTGGAGTACGTCCAGGAAAATAAAAAAAGCTTCGATCTGACCTTCTAAGAAAGAGAGAGAGCAGTGGAACAGCTGCCTCCGGCTGCACTCACGGCGGCCTTGGACGCTCCACGCCGGCTGGGTCGCAATACCGTTGTCCGGGCTATTGTCGACCTGCACCGTCGCCAGGAGCTTTAGCGGGTTAACCAGTGACCAAGACACTTAAGGAATACCATAATTGTTCCCAAGACAATGAGGTCTTGACAACTGGTGACAACACGAAACTCGCAGTGCGCGGAAATTATACGGTTTCCGCATATTTTCCTGTAATTGTGCTACAAACTCTTATTTTTTGCTAAATTTCGTTATTCCAGGTAACTAGCAGTACCCTATATATTTTGATTCCCATTGTAAATGTATGCGAAATGCGATATAAACGGGCATTTCTTTTGATTGCGTTGACTTGTTTGATTGAGTAGAGGTTTGGTTTTTTCAAAGCTTTAAAGCACTGGAGACTTGTTTGTGGTACTTTTTTCAACTTGCAACCTACACGCGCTCCAGATATAAAAGTCATGATAGACAGACGAACAAAGGGTTCCATTTTTCCGTTTGAGTTACGGAACCTTAAATATAACTAAATGTAAAATAAGACTAAACGTAAAAGTTGAAAGTGTAGACTACCTATAAGCTTAATACCTATAGGTTAATATAGTTATAGCTAAGATCTAGTCTTAAGTTTTCTCTGCTGTGCCCTAACAGGGTATCATGTGACATTTGTAATTAAAATTATATTGTATTTGTGACATGATAGCATGAATAAATGAATTGAATTGAATAAGCGGACAAAGGTGCCTCAAAATGAAATAATTAGTTTTTTTGTGTAGAAGCTTAAATTATATACATGATTGAATTAGCTACAATGCTACGTAAAACTTTATTTTTATACTAATTTGGATAAGTTTTTACGTAACTCAAAGGCCCCGCAAGGCCAGAGAAACTTATTCCCAAACATTCTGTTTTCGAAGTAGCAGTAATTTCGCAGTAAAGTTGCGCTTTCCTGGTCCCTTTTTTACATTTAGATGGGGAGTTGTGTTTTTCTGATTCGCACCTATTTGGTATCAAAGTCGTCCCTGGCAGTGGTGGAGCAGAATAGTAAGAAGGTTACCTGGCCTGTGATTTCGTTTGATTGGAAAGGGAAAACATTTTATTTTACTGTGGAGTTTGAATTTTATTTTATAACATTTGTTCGAGATTAAACAAGTATGCACGTTTAAAAGAGGTATGGGTACAGCAAATGCATATCGTTTAGTGTGGTAGGGCACAGCACAACGAATGTCGTCTCGCTCAAATCTAGAGCAGAGCCGACCTGGGGAAGTACCTCCACCTTACAGAAAACCGCAATTTAATAACACTAGACCCTACTCATAGTGTTATGTTTCTGTTGGTGAGCATGGTCGCCAGAGCTCCAAGAGGATTCTTCTAGACAACAGAACGAATCCTCCTTTTTTTAAAGGGTCGGCAACGCGCATGTAACGCCCCTGGAGTTGCAGGGGTCCATATGCTACGGTGACCGCTTACCTCATGGTAAGCGGTCACCGTAGCATATGGACCCCTCGCCTGATGGCGAGCCGTATGCTTGTTTGTCACCGTCATAGTATTAAAAAAATGCACGTAATATGGAAATTATAAAGTAAAGTATCGTTCAAGCTTACACATCAATTTTTATTTATTCTCCAAGGAGGCTTGTTTTTAGTCTTAATATGTTAACCATGAGTTGCTATAGATTTTGAAGGAGCAATTTATATCTTATTGTTAATGTGGTTAACACCAAAATTGAAATCGGATTACCTTTTTATTATTATTTCTAAAATCTCAATTGTTAAACGATCATTAGACAAACAGTAGTATAAGCGAAAATGTATATTTAACTGTATGAAATTTGTGTAATGAGATAAATAAAACTAAAGAAAACTAAACTATTTAATTCATCCAACCACCAACAACATCAACGATACTCGATTTATAGTTTACAAACATACGAGTACAAGCGAAGGTTTTCCCAAGTGGGTGGGATGCAATTTCGTTGGTTTTTGTGACAAATTAAGTGTTCGTTGGTTTTTGTGACAAATTAAGTGTTCGTTGGTTTTTGTGACAAATTAAGTGTCACCTTTCTTAACCCTCATTTTTGACGGAACGAAACCCCTCCAATCTGCAAATTGCTCAAAATTATTCTTCATTAAATTCCATTGCGCTCAAACTTCAACTAATTAGAAGCAAAGTTGGAGTAAAAAGTTGGGAAAAACCTGCATCGCTGGGAGCGAATGTAAATGGCTACTTTTTGTTAGGGAGGTACGGCCAGCTACATAAATATATATGCATCTGTATTCAATTTGGAACCTTGTTCCCCGGTATTAAGTTCCGAAGTGTATACATTTATAGACATTTTATTAAAAAAAACTAAATATAATTATGTTGTCTGATTGTTTTCTGCAAGTAACGTCCTATATTTTGAACCCTGCCAATATGCTCGAGGATGATGTTGTGCGCTTATTCCATAATAAGTTAGCACAACATACAAGTTTCCGGCCGCGCGAGGTGGGGTTGTTTAAGTACCCAGAGCTGATAGAACCTGCCCGAGAGATGAGTCACATTTACAAATCATCTTCGATGGTGACGTTGGCAACTTAGGTGAGGTAGGGCACTGCCCATGTTTTTTTTTTAAATTAGTTTGTGATAGCAGATAGTGTAATTTAAATCTGCTGGTATCATTAAACCTAATGGTAGCTATTGTATTGCTGTGTGTGTGCGTGTATGTGGATTACATAATAGCAAATTATTCTGTAGCTTCAGTTACTGTTCTAAATAGTTGTCTAATATATATCAGCACCCTACTGTAAGTACTTACAGCTACAGAACCCTTAATTGTGCGTGGTCCGACACGCACTTGGCCGATTTTTAAATATGTAATGTGTGAGAATTGCGTCTTGTGTGCGCGTTTCCTTCCGCAAAAAGTGACAGAGTTATTTGTACAGCAAGATGTCGCTTTCTCGTCTCCCTTCCAACGTGTTGGGAGTGTCTGTTGCTCGAAGCACGCAGCATAAGGATTGGAATTAGACAAATTCTTTTAAATTAAGGCGATTCCGCCCTCGGAATTCGATTTGCGGCAAATCTCCCGGGATTCCCCTAACCGCTTCTAAACTTAAGCGTCTTCCACGTGATTGGTAAAAATAGAGTGTATTTACTTCTAATTTGATTTTAAATTGGATACAAATGGATTGTGATTTTTTAACGTAATCCTACCATCTTCGCCGGGGTAAATTATTCAGCTTAGGCTGGGGCGAAAATTGAATCAATTGATTGAAACAATATTAAAATTTCAGGAGGTTCTGCCGGGTTAAGGGCTAAACTCTGCTTTTAGTCGGGATTATTGATAATTTTGCTTAACACTTGTTTCTGGCTTCCATTTTAGATATTGGCCGGACCCTCGCCGTTTTCACTTTAGTTGGTAGTTAGTTTAAACTTTGTTTCTGACCTTAAATAAAGGGTTATTTGCTTTATGTGTGAAAATCGGATGTGGTATTACAAGTTTTAACATAAATATCGGCGATCCATTTTTGAATATATTTGCACGGAGAAAAAAGTGTGACAACTTTTTGACTAGTGACCATAATTATATTATATTATTTTTTCTCATTAATAAAAAAAAATGTTTTTTAATATAGGCAATTATTAATTGGCAAACAAGAATACGTCACGTCTGATTTAAAGCGGTCACCGTAGCCTATGGACGCCTGCAACTCCAGGGGGGTCACATGCGCGTTGCTGACACAATATTTTTGCTTCTATTACAGGCAACACCCGGTATATACCGGGTAAAATGTAGTTCCTACTCATAATCTTTAGAATACATTTTTCAAACGTTTTACGTACGATCAATTTTGTAACCGCTGTACAAAATGGTAAAAAAATGGTAACAGAATGAAAATCAAATTGGGTCTCTTTTTTCTTCTTCTAGTAGGATCTAAAGAGCTCATGATTCTGAGTAGAAAAAATATTAACCTGTTTTTCGAAAAATGTTATTCGGATTTCTTTTTGCAATAATGAGTATGAGTATGAGTAATGCCGGGTAAATGTCACATTCACAATATTGTTCACTAAGTTGTATTGTATAGATAAAATCTCCTACTGGGGTTCAAATCAATTTATTACAGATGCCTTATATCTAGGTATTTTCTATTTTCCTACCTGAAATATAAATCCAAGAGTTATTTTAGACATCTTCCTAGCAAATGTAGTATGTAAAATCTTGGATATCCTCCAACGTACCAGTTTTCCGGACGGGTATGAATTAAGCACGGTCGTAAACATGCTCCGAGGGTAGTTGAAAAACTTTTATAATATCGCGAATTTGCTGTTACTTCACCGCTACTCTAGTCTTTAAAGTTACATATATAATGTTGGTCTGATGTAGCATTGTTACCGTGTTTGCTGCAGAAAATGTCAGAATATCAAGAAATGTGTTTTAATTAGAAAAAAAAAAACTTATATCGGGTTACTCACGACTGAGTCGAGATCAGAGGGCGCTGGTGCTCGCAGTGTGCGTAGAGCAGCCGCCGCGGCGAGACGCATGACTCATGAGTAACGGACTGTTCCGAAACATGTCGAGCTATTTCCGACTTTATTGACGTGAATAACCAGATATAAGTACCTATTTTAAGAAATGGGTTGTTAATTTTATTCACAAATATAACTAACAAAGTATATACGGTAAGTTGCAAGCGAGCTTAAATCTAAAATAGGCATATCCCAGGCCAGGCCTTGTACTTAGGATGCCGGTGGCATTTCCTAGTTGTATCACAATGCTGATACGTAGGAAGCCGCCAGCTCTTCGGTCATCAGTTACGTCAACCAGACTTTTTGCGAATTCTACAGAACACTTGCGTGCGCTGGGTCCTCATGGACCTGGACGGAGTTATCAATTGTTAAAAAATATGTTTTATTCTTGATAACTACAATCTGTGGTATATAATCTGTATTACACCTCTTTATCACATTTGTAATTTCCTATGCACGTACGACAAAGAGGCAGCAATTGATTTCGTGACAGGCTCTCTGAATTATTAGAATAGTACCAGCGAATAGTAGTAGTAGTAGCGAATCCTCCTTTTTTTACAGGGTCGGCAACGCGCATGGAACACCCCTGGTGTTGCAGGCGTCCATAGGCTACGGTGACCGCTTACCATCAGGCGGGCCGTATGCTTGTTTGACACCGTCGTAGTATTAAAAAAAAAAAGTACTGTCTGCGAAAAATGCCGATGTCCACATGCTTTACAAACGACCCTTTTATATTAATGTATATGCAAAAACCCCTGTCCACCAATTCGAGATATATGGCCGAAATCCCAGAATAAACGCGACACTGAAAGGATGGCTAATGCCTTATAAAATATCGCAGCTAGGAGTAAAACGCTATCAGTCCGTAGTCCGTCAATCTTATTGTCATTCAATTTGAATTCTCGCGCTGGGTCGGTTTTTGTGATGCCTTGAAGTGTGGCCATGAAAAGGGCTTTGAAATAGTTTGTTTGCCTGAAACTAATACGAGATTTATGAAAGAAGTGACATTCAGACCAGCATGTGTAGTCAAGATGCCAATCGCTAACTCACAGTCGCGAACGAAACTCAACTGTCATTGTCACACATATAAATAAGAGTAATAGAGAGACATAACTATGATACGATACGAAGCGTGAGCAGTTGGCATCTTGGTTACGCACGCGGGTGTGCGGAAAAGTACAATGAAAATCGTGCGTAACAGTAGGTACTACTTTCCTCACGATTTGGCTCCATTAAAACACGCAATTTCGAGCACATGCATTGTAAAATACATATCGGAGTTAATTACGAAACTCGATTACTAAAGCTGTAATAAATTACTGAAGCACCCAGCTCAACTATTAGACAGAGCATAAAGACTCGCGGTCATCACCGATATGCAGTCTAATTTCATCATATCAGCCATAAGACGTCCACTGCTGAATATAGGCCTCCCCTTTGGACCTCGTGCTCGGCTGGAGACCACGGCTTGGCAAACGCAGTAGGACGTCCACCCACAAGATGGAGAGATGACCTTTTTAAGGTCGCTGGGAGACGCTGGATGCAGGTCGCTTCCGCCTGCATCCACTGTGTGCACGATGACGAAAAATACACTAAATCTAGGTTGATTACAATTATTGGTCAATGTAGATTTTAGCTGACACAGCACACGCGCCGCTCGAGTCTTAAAACGTGTCGAAGGTGCATTATTCGTTCCTTGTCTATTACTGGTACCGCCACCCTAAACAATAAAGGCTTAAATTCCGCCTGTTCCCTAGCCCAACCCGCCACCGCCGTCGGTCGAGAGAAGCGTTACATTTGTCACTGCATTGGAATCTGTTGAATTATCCGCTTGAAGTATTCCAAGAGATGGGGAATCAAACGATTTTTGTTTTCTTTTTTCTAAACGTGCCTCGATTCCCTTAGGCTGTAATTCACAATTCGACTTAATTAACAGATTTTAACGGATTAGTGCGTTTCTGTCTTCTTAACCTCGAGTTTGATCAATTTCAATTCTTTTGTCGTCATGCTAATTTGAGGATGGTATCGGGTGAATATTTTAATTAATATTGAAAACGGGTCACTGACGTAATTTAGTCGATTTTCGCTCGACATGTTTTGATCTTTACGAAGATCGTCATCATGAGCGACCACGCGCGACATAGACAAGTCGAGCACTGCGGGCTAGCGCCCTCTATGTTGAGCGAAAATTGACTAAATGTGTGACCCGTTTTAACTAATTATTTAATATGTTCGAGTCTCACGAGAGTTTTATTGTTAAAATATTTTGAATGTTTTAGTATATAATTTATTTTCTTATTCTTGGTTGCTAAAATAGACTCTTGGCCGGGAAAAGCTAAAAATAAGAGAGAGAGGAGAAAAAATATCTTCTTATCCTATTACGTATTGTTCGTTTACCAATATACATATGTATATCAGTAGGTCTTCTTCTTCTTCGTCGGATCCTCAAGGCTGAGGGTCGTTACCATCAGTAGCGCAGTTCCTCACCTCTTTGGAAGCCTTTCTGTTTTCAGCCATTTAAATTGCTCCCTGAATTGCACCTGTGACGTCGCAAATCGCATCAGACCATCGTGTAGGTGCCCTTCTACTCCCTTTTCCTTAAATGCAGCCAACCATGATGAGCCTTTCGAAGTTTGACGGTTGTTGACGGGCCAAATGACCAAAAAAAAATATTTCTTTGAAAACATGAGTCTGAAAGCCATGTCCATGTGGTAATGCGGAACCCATTGAAAATTGTTATTAGTAGGTAGGTATTTAAGTTTTAAATTTGATAAAGCTTTTACAAAGGTGCTTGTTTATAGTCAAAGGTATCACTTCCTCGATCGTCGATAAGGTACATTTCTGAAAAATACTTTATGACATTATCGCCTTATCGGCTAGCGACAAAAATTTACCGTTACTAAAAACGATCACAAATCAGAAATCAATATTTAATAGAGCTCTGCTAAAAAGCATTTAAATCAAATCAAGCTCGGAATTTATAATCATATCCATACTTTATCAATCAATACAACTTTCGTGCTAACGAACGGCACTTTCTCAACTGAAATTCGGTAAAAACTTAATATTTTTAATTAAGAACTTTCAGCTTGAGTTTGTTGTTTGTGATTTAACAGCCGTTTATTAGCGAGTTTGGAACTTGTTAAGGCGTTTGATATTGTTACTATTCCATATTTTGCATTGAAGAAAATATACTTTGGTCCTGACCTATTTCGTGCCCTGACATAAATTACTCTGATAATAACATTTAGGTACATACGTTATACAGACCAGGTGAGGCCTACAATAGGATGAGCAATAAATTTAATCGGAGGTTGTACTCCTCATACTGAACAACATTTGTTCAGCGACTTTTAAAATAACGTGGATTTAGACTTTTATTACACTTTTTTAGAAGAGAAGAGTTTTTTAGAAGACGCAATGTATTGCAAAGTGTGACTTATTTGTATGACAAGAGACATCAATTAGGCTGATGTTAACGTACATTAAAAGTACTATTTAATTTTTATGAAAAAAAAAAATACCTATAAATCACACAATTAAAAAAAATTGTTGAATAAAAGTGGTTCAGTTTGAGGAGTTGACCCTATGATTAAATGTATTGCTCCTATTGTAGGCCACAACCGGTATAACCTTTAGGTCTACCGTTCAACTGAGGCGTGTTGGTTCTTAAAATTCTCGGACCTATTATTACAACGTAAACGTAACAGCAACCCTTAAATTTTAAGATCCCTTATTATTTCACTGCTGCATAAACTACTATTAACAACTAGTATACTGTGTTCTTATGACACTTCATTTCACGAGAATACTTTGTTCTTATTGGGTTTGGAAAACAAGTCGATTGGAACAACAATTGGAAGAACAATTATTTTAATCAAACGGCAAATTTGATTTATAGTGTATTGTTTTATACTTTTGACTTTTGAATAGCGAGGACTGGGAGCTACCGTATTGTCGCTCACCAAGCGGCGCCACTCATGCGTGGGTCCTGCGTCAGTATGAGAGGATTGACGTTTGAAATGTTCCCGCAGGACCCAGTTTTTACTAACGTTTCTAGCGGAAAATCGACTCGCGGTAATCCTCATTGGTTCATTGTTTTTACTGTTGACTTTATAGTCTATGAAACGAGTTTTAATAAATTTTGCTTTAAAATTATTGTTTCATTTGCTTTTCGTGTGAACTCGTTGCGTTGACAGCTTAAGGGACAAAATGCAACCTGCATTTTCATCATAGTTCTATAACTTGTACTATTACTAAAGTACGCTATTTATAAAGGTACCTACCTAATATCCACAAGCAGCAGGAGGGGAGACAAAATACAAGCGCAAATGGGCATACACGGGTCTGTATTGTCATTTGTGACAAGTCCGAATACAAAAATAGATCGAAGTGTGTAAGATTTGTTAGTGCAAGTATCATTTTCGTGTTATTATAGATCGTTTTTTGTTTGTATTGCGTGAGAAGTGCGTCCGTGTGTACGTCCCCTTCCCACCCCAAAGGTGACAGAGAAAATTGTGCGGTAACATGTCGATTTGACGTCTCCCTTCTAACGAGTTGGAAGGATTGACTTCCGGTTGATACTCAAGACGGCGAAGACGCCTCAGGAATATTTTTTGTTTTTTATCTGCTAAACGTTATTTAATGTGACTGGCCGGTTGGCGTAGTTGGTAGTGACCTGCCTGCTAAGCCGATGGTTCTGGTTTCGAATTCGGGTAAGGGCATTTTTTTAATACTACGACTATGACGAACAAGCATACGGCCCATGAATTAAGTAAAGCATCAGATAAAACAATTCTCTGCACTCAGCATTTCCATCCGAAACACACAAACAAACCAACCAGCTTATAAATAAATAGAATACGTTACAAGTGCTTGCCCGCAATTTCATTTGAGAATTAATTATGAAGCATTAGCAGGGAATCAGGGTTTTCCTCAATAATTTGATTGCGTTACTTTTATGCCTACGCAGGAATTTATGATATGCCAAGGATGTTATATCCCATGGAGGATGTATAATTTTCTTTGAAGGACCGTTTATTCGTGCGGTTTTCATGCTTTGCCTCTTTCGCTGAGCATGCCCTTTAAATAAAGGTATCACCATCAAGTAAACACGGTGCCCGTGAGCATTGCGAGAGATTTTAACAGCGTATTCCTGAGGCTAAAAGAAACAAAAAATGTCATATTAAGTTAATTGGATTAGGGCTAGTTTCTGAGATAATTGTAATTTTTATTTTAACATAATTTTACCGCCACTCGGTAAATAACGCGTTTTGGAATGTGATAATGCTACTATGTGGTCTAGTTAAGACATGATTTTTGCCAGACTCCAAAGTGACACTGTGATGTCTTTGCAAAACTCGTATCTATCAAACAATGCATTTTTTTGTATTTTAAGTAAGTAAAAATGCTATGAAGAAGATTTTGTTTCGATATGCAGTCTCCATACAACTTTTGATACACCATCAATCTTGACTAATTACGGAAATTTCAAGTCAGCGTGAGCATGTTTACAAATTCTGGAACTTTGAAATATCCGCACGGCGAGTAATTAGCATTCAGCTTATCAGAATTTGGGTGGATTGCATTGCTGTGGAATTTTCAGATGTTTTTACTTTAAAACAACATTTTTTTTAATACTACGACGGTGACAAACAAGCATACGGCCCGCCTGATGGTAAGCGGTAATCGTAGCCTATGGACGCCTGCAACTCCAGGGGTGTTACGTGCGCGTTGCCGACCCTTTAAAAAAACGAGGATTCGCTGTGTTGACAGCTCAAGGGGCCAGCTTTGCTTATTTAGAATGGGGTTGCTCATCGTTAGCGGTAATTTCGTTAGAAACTTGTGACTACGCTCGCCACTTAATAAGTACAATCTTTTATCGGTAGATGGCGCTAGCCGCCCCCTTTAGGCGCTTAACACATTGAGTGCCAGCAAGTGCTACGCGCTCCGCTCGTAGCCGATTCCGTGGTTTTCCCGCTTTGTAGCGGAAAGCGACCACCCACAGAAAACTCCCCTAGCGGGTTCCCGGCGCTCAGTGAGTTAAGAAGGAAGTGGTGGAGAAATCTGGAAATAGGTCTCGGTAGCTCAGTTGGTAGAGCGACGGGTGTATATCCCAGAGTCACGAGTTGTCTTGCTGAAGGCCGTGCATATTTGCAATTTTGTTTTATTTCTAACCATTATAGAACCCTGTGAGTGATGAGGGATTCGAACGTTACGCCCGGTATTAAATAGTAAATTGTGTTACAAGTGATCAAAATGATATATTTCCGGCGAGGGCGTACATTGAATTCCGAATGAAGCGATGGATTGTAAAATAGAATCCTGAACGTAGTGAGGAATTCTAAAGTAGAATCCCTCACTATAAGGGCGTTCCACAAGGTTCCATTTTGGGCCCTTTTCTATTTCTCGTTTATATTAACCGTATAATCCTCGTATCTCGTATAATCCTAACTACAAGTTCAAAAGAAAAATAATGAATGTTGCAATGTCATCAAACACCAGGACCGCATTTGCCACTAAACAATACATGAAAAATTCAATCGACCTTTACAATAAAATTAATAAACAACTAGACATTTATTCTAAAACTCACCACCTATGCAAAAGTGTACTTATAAGCTGGCTAAAGAGTAAAAGTTATGATGAGATAGAGAATATGTTAGTATGACCCCAGGGATATCAGTCACACACACACACACACACACACATACACGCACACACACACACCTGCATGTTAGTGAGTTAATTTAGTTATTTTAATGTATAACGTATGTACGTACGTAGGTTAATCTTAATGTATTTCTAAATTTGAATACAGTTTAAATTTAATGTAAATACCTCAAGTAACCTAAGGAGAGCGGTGTCTTCCAACACAGGCATTTTCGCCTACCGGAAGGCCCCATCCCATATATCACGAAATTGTGCTTTTTATTTGAAATAAATAATTTTGAATTATTTTTTTTTAATTTTTGAATTAACGATTTACCATATCTTGTGCGCAATAAACACGATCTTGTAGGTACTGTTTGCAGACGATACCTCGTTGATATTTAAGGTTGAGCGAAAGCAGAAGGATTGTGACGATATTAACTCTGCTATATCGACTGGTTTACTGTAAATAATTTGCTCTTGAATGAAAAGAAAACTAAATGTGTAAAATTTGTATTACCTAATGTTAAATCTGTAACTTCAACTATCAGAGTGAAAAATGAGCAATTAGATTTTGCAGATTCGACTAATTTTCTAGGTTTAAATTTGGATGCCAAACTCCAATGGGGAATCCATATTAATGAATTGTCGAATCGACTAAGTTCTGCCTCATTTGCAGTCAAAATAATTCGTCTTTTGACAGACGTGGACACGGCTCGACTGGTCTATTTTAGCTACTTCCACAGTCTTATGTCATACGGTATACTTTTATGGGGGCACGCTGCCGATGTAAATTGTATTTTTGTTTTGCAAAAACGAGCGGTGAGAGCTATATATAATCCAGGACATAAAGCCTCATTACGGGAAAAATTTGGACAATCAGGTATTATGACATTTGCGTCGCAATTTATTTTTGAGAATCTATTGTACGTACAGAAAAATAAAGACCTCTTTAAGAAATACTGCGACATTCACGATAGAAACACAAGAAACAAAGACAAACATGTACCTAATGTGACCAGACTGCAAATAATAAGTAAATCTTTTATTGGTCAATGTGTTCCATTTTACAATAAGGTTCCTCCGGAAATTCAAATTTTACCTTTTCATAAATTTAAATTGGTAATTAAAGATAAGTTGAGAAAAAAAGGATATTATGAAATATCAGACTATTTAGATGAAGTTGTAAAATGAATTTGTATTTCTATTATTATGATTACAAAATGTTGATGTGATGACGTCATAAAGTGATTGTAAAATCCTATTATGAAAAAATAAATATGAGTATATGAATATGAGTAGTCCTAAGCGTAATGAGGGATTCAAAGCCGAAAACAGCATCATATCAACACGACGATGCCACTAGTTAATGCTCGAAAACGTTAAAAATGTGTAGTCCTTAAACAGAAAAGTTCCACTTTGATCCCTCCCAGCAGGGAAGAAAAGTGCCACTTTGATCCTTCCTAGCTTGAACAGAAAAAACCCTTTTATGAATAGGTGTTGTGACAATAATTTTGCTCCCATATGTGACACACTCCTTTTCAGCTGTAGCAGTCTCCAGTTACATAAACATAACTTACAGTGGCGACCGCGTACCGGAAGGCGCAGCGTGGGTAGGCCCCCCGCAAGGTGGACTGATGACCTGGTGAAGGTCGCAGGAGTCCGCTGGATGCGGGTGGCGCCGGACCGGTCATTGTGGAAATCTTTGGGGGAGGCCTATGTCCAGCAGTGGACGTCTTTCGGCTGAAATGATGATGATGATGATGATGAACTTACAGTGGATTTCAAACTAGTAAGCACAAAGGTTATACATACTCGCGAAACGAATTTGAAACAGCTCAACAGTGTTGAGCTACGAGTACCTTCTAGATAATTATCTATAGAAAGAGACGAAAATCCCAACGTGTTTTCATTCAATGCCACATTTAGCGACTCATATTTTGCTAACAAGCAGTCTCCATAGAACTTTTGATATACCATCAATCTTGGCTAATTACAGAAACTAGGAGTCAGCGTAAGCGTGTTTATAAATACTGGAACTTGCGAAATATTCGTACGGCGAGTAATTAGCATTCAGCTATCAGAAGTTGCCTGGATTGAATCACCGTGGATTTTGGGAGCGAGTTTGAATACTGCTTGACGTTGTATAATCTGCTCTTCTCAGTTAACGAGGACTCAATGGGAAGCTTTTGATTAAAGTCCTTCTATGTTAGATAAAAAAATTCGTAATGAAGGCTTGTCTAGGAAAAAAAAGTAGCGAATGCCTCATAACTCAAATTGAGTCACATATCCTTATAATTTTTTTTTAATGAAATGACTTACTGTTTATATTTTGTTATTATAATAACTGATTAAAACGAGATATTTACTATGTATATATTTGTGAGCTCCCGATATTTCGGCACTGTTATGTATTTGGGAGCTCAAAAAACAAATGAACATGGTTTACGAGTTTATCCACATAATTATAGCCCTTTTGTGTTACTACAATTTTTTATCTGTGGCAATGTTATTATAGCTTACTAATATAATCGATTTCGATAAAAAAAAAAAAACAAATTTCGAACATATCTGACACAAGGAAATTTGATTTGACCTCTATTCTAATATCAGTTGAAATGACGTTTAGTTTGAAACGAATTGTCAATTGCATACAATGGCGCACGCAAGTCCCACGTTATTTTGATATCGAACGATATGAAAATTGGGGCCAACTCTAGTTTGTCCCTGAATTTTAAAAATATTATAAATGTCAAACTTTTATGTCAGAAAAGTTTTCATTCGTGAAAGTCGTAATGGCGGTCGATATATATGCGCTTTGAACGCATCATGGAGAGCTAATGATATGTGTGAATATAATAAAGCAGTGTATGTAATTGGTAATAATTAGGCATTAAAAAACTCGTGTTTTGATGCCTTTCATTATATACAATCACATAAACTACTATAATATCTCGTTTGAAATAGTAATTATAATTACAAAACATGTACAGTATTTAAATAGTCATTAAAATGTACATGACCATATTAGCTTAAGGTCTTATAATATATTTTGTTAGTTATATTTGTGAATTATCAACGGCATCGAAAATAAACAATCGATGTTTATGCCAAAAAAATTTTCATTTCAGAAGAATAACATCAAAATCACATTTACCCAGAGATTTATTATACCATTAAAATATCTCTAAAACTAGTTTAATAACAAAATACCAAACGCAGAGATATTTTGTATATCTATACGAATAATTAGATATCTTTATGTCAACTCGGTAGGGTTGGTACGCGAATAATATCACGATATTAAGGATCCGGATTGGATTACAAAATATCCTTATCCCAGCTTTATTAACGGAAACGGAATCTTTGGGGTCAGGAAAGATGTTGCAGGAATAAAAATGTTCCAAGAGTTATGCGTAATACTGGACTAACATTTTATACCCTGTTATATAGTAGTTATCAATATTCAATATAAGCTATTATTTACAGGTGCCTTTATCTTTTAACAAAGATCGTTACCCTGATTCCTGTCTTTCCCTTCATCAGCCGTCCTGTCACAAATATATATCGTAAAGTTTAGCCAAAGCTCAAAGAAAGTAACACCCTTTACAAACGTAAGAAAGGTTAATGAATCATTCACCCTAAAAATATCATAAAATTGTCTTCTATATAAAGCCTGCCACTTACTTAAAACCTATAGCCTACTTACCCCATTGAAAGACGATCACTGCAATAGTATCGCCCCAGAACTCGCCCCCACTTTGCGAACAAAAACAGCGTAACTAACTCATACGTTAGCTAAGCAACAAAAAGCACCGCCACATTTTGGCAACTGCAAACGCATGTAAAAAACAACTACTGGAATCATATTCCAATTGCACCCCCTTACACAGCCAGTTATAACCGCAATCGCTGTAACGCTTGGATTCTTTAAAAGTAGGGTCGCAGTTACGCTGGGTTCTTTAGAATTTACGTCGCGTTCGCTCGGTAAGGCTTGGAATGCAGTACGGCCACTGGCTGCCTTCCATTTCCATTAGTGAATGTTTAGCCAAAGTGTTTCTCGAACTTGGCCCATTAGGCCCGCTTGTTTCCTTTTTGTCTTGGCCCCTTTTTTTGACTCGTTTGGACGCTAAATGTTTTTTTACGAGTTCGTGTGATCTGACGGATGGGTTGAGGGGAATTGTGTAGCTTTGTAAACATAGTAAAACAACTATCATAAATAGCCTATTGGTAAATTAACTGAAAAAATTGCAATTATAAAGCACGAATCAAATCATTTATTAAATGTAATAAACGTTTTGATTCATGTTTTTGTGTTTTTTTAAAGTAGTCACACTACTATATATAAATTATAAATTGAAAGAGATGTCATATACTAAAGAAAAAGTGACCAAGGTCCCCGGTGAGCAGGGCTGGGATTGAACCAGCGACCTCCTGCTTTCGCGGCAGACGCCCTAACCACTGGGCTACCCGATCACGGCGACCAGAGTCCGAAATTTCCTAAGTATATCCAATCCTTTCTTATTTTAAACGTTTTTAAGGTACGTTCCGCCAATCCTACAGCTCAGACTTACGTCTAGTGCTGCCTTCTAGATAATCTTCGTGCTTTATAATTGTGTAGAATGGTGACGTCACCCTCGCTTCTAGTTCAAAATAATCTGTAAAGATGTCACGCCTATTGTGATAAATACGTGAGTGTTAACCGTTGCAGTTTAATAAAAAAACTCTATTAAATAGGTATTATAATATCATAATTAGTATTATTATTCTAAATAAATTGTTTATGTTAACATTTTCTGAAACAAATGCGTACTTAATATTACTTTGATGAGACCAATTTCAAGAAAACAAAATCGTCTAGCTAGTAAGCTTGCGATAAGCCATAGTATATTAAATACCATATTTAACCGAGCTCTTACGTACAAGCAATTTTAATAAATAATACCATGCGGTTTTGGCATCGTCTTACAACAATTTCTACGCCATATTCTAGAAATTTAATATGAGTCGTAGATTAAACACAAAGACTATTAATTTGGTAATTGTTTTAAGTAAGTACAGTATTTACTAAACCTCGCTACGTTTGCTACGGGATTTTACAGTTTTCAAGAACATATTTGGGCGGATTTTAGTTTTTGTTCGCGTCAGATTTGAATGAAATTTGGTGGGTAAGCAGAGCTTCTTATTATCTACAAGATAGACCCAATTTCCCAGAGTGTCCCAATTTTTTTTCACTCAGTTACAAATCGTATGGGATTTTCGTTACTCAGTGGGAAATTTAGTACAAAATTTTGCTGCATATTGGGATTTTGTATTATCCAACGTAGAATAAATTTCATTCAAATCGAACGTGAAAAGAAAGATGACAAAAAAAATTAAAAATCCTCTCATTTATGAGGTACCGATTGTATAAAAAAATGTGTTAGAGAGTAAGTCCCAGTTTTAAAACACAATCGTTTATAAAATTAGCAATTCTTTTTCATTCACTGCTCTCAATAATTATAGGATTTTTTTTAAAACTTTGTTTTATAAAGATGTCATGTTATGAGTGTAGGTAGTATCACTTTAAAAAGTCAATTTAACCCTGAACAGTAAAGTGATATTAATGAAAAAAAAATGTTTATAAAATGTATTTTAGTATTTTAACATGTATCTAGACATAGAGACTTAAAACATTGTCTGTAAATCCTCGCATTCTGTTCGCAAATCCACTTGTATGTATGTATGTATGTATAAGCTTTATTGTACAATAACACAAGAAATACAAGAAACACAGTAACATAGACAATTTGATACAACAAAGGCGAACTTATCCCTATGAGGGATCTCTTCCAGTTAACCTCAGTCACTTGTATTTGGGTATAACCACAAACTTAAGGATAATTGTCGTATCACCAGTACAATTCTCACGTACTAGACGTATATAACAATAATTAGAATTACCCGTTTTTATCGATACATTCCGGTCACGGTTTTTCCTCAATTTTCTTCGATACTTCTGTACCATCCAAGAAGAACGTAACTGAAGTAGGTTTTACAAAAGATGGTCACTTTTTTGCGGCTTATGCAGCGGTAATAAAGACGAATATTGTATACGATTTTATGCCATCCGTATATAAATGTCTTTCAGAATAAGTTGAAGATAAAGTTATTGCCTTTAGTGTATTTGTTTAATAACGATACGGTTTTCCAATAAGAGAGTAGTTTAATAAATTATGAAAAGAATTGGTATTTCTGAAAACTTTCTGTTGACATAAACTGACTTATGAAAATGTTTATTCTTTGCAATTGGACACTAAAAATGAAATGTTCACTCACTTTTGCCCCGTTTTATGACTCAAAATCTTTTAAATAATTGATATAAGAGCTACATAATTTAGGCCTTAGCGAGTATGATTTTATAGAAAGAACATAGCAATTAATATCGTAATAAGATCACACAATATTCTAGAGCTAGTAATAAACAGTTACCTACATACATTAGTACACTGTGTATTAAGGTAAACAAGATAAATAAATAAATAAATATTACAGGACATTCATACACAAATTGACTAAGTCCCGCAGTAAGCTCAAGAAGGCTTGTGTTACGGGTACTTAGACAACGATATAATATAATATACAAATACATAAATACATAGAAAACACCCATGCCTCAGGAACAAATATTTGTGTTCATCACAAATAAATGTCCTTACCGGGATTCGAACCCAGAACCATCGGCTTAGCAGGCAGGGTGACTACCAACTACGCCAAACGGTCGTCTAAAGATATTACGAGCGAGTGGGAATTTAAGTCCAAGTCGAAGACGAGAGGTCGTAATTCTTATACCGCCCGTGATACATACAATGTTTTTCATCAAATTTGCGAGGAAATAAATAAACTTACTAGGCAGATAAATAAACAATAATTATTAGCGGTAGTGTAGTACCAAAGTCCACAGTACTCCGGCGTGAGCGTCACTGTTACTTCGCCCCACCTCACCTCGCATATCTAACGAGATGCCTCAGTTAAACGGTAGACTTGTTGTAATGGCGCCATGACAAACGTTCTCTGGCTTTAGGACAAACTTTTTTTTTCTTTTATCGACATCAGCAAAATCAGGATTATCGCTTCTAAATAAATTTATTTAAGTGATTTGGTTAAGTAATATACGTAATAGGCAAGACGACTAAAAAAATCTATTTAGTCCGTCTTTTAGATTATTAAAAAATATTGTACACGTATTTTTTCTTTTGTTCGTGAAATTAACAATGACGAAAATATAGTGCATTCAAGTTTCGCGTCACGTCACTATTAGGTACATTTCTTACCCAGTAGTGACGTCACAGCCCGCACCCCGGAACTTTGATGCTCTATATCTTCGTCAATTTAGTTAAATTGAAAAAGGAAAAATATACGTGTCTAATCAATTTAGACAATCTAACTGGCGGATTAATTAAAATGATAGTTTTAAAACCTAGTCGACATCCCTGTTATAAGTATATTTAGTTATCTACATAACACACGAGCTATACAGAGTGATTAGTTTCTCTCTAAAACTGCGTTGAAATAAGAGAACTTAGATTCCAATTTCACAGATAAAATTGTGAACCGCCATTACTGCGAACAGATTGCCGCTATAAAATGCAACGGAGCCGAGCGAAACTTAAAACTGAGAGATTGCAGCGTCAAAATAACAATTCATCTCCACTGAATTGTTCGTACTTAGCCACGGGTTTTTAGTAGCGATGTAACGAATATTCGTTTTTAAATATTCAAATGCTTACTTACTTAAGGATGATTCGCACTGGAACTGGCCGGGCCAATCTGTCAGTTTCTATAGAAAACGTCACGTGACATCCGAGGGCTATCACGTTATTTTGTCTATAGAAGTTGACAGATCGTCCCACCACGTCCCGCGACAGAGCATCGCCCTCTTTCAATCCCGTGTCCACTTTGAAACCATCCGTCAGATCACCCTACACCCGCGCTTTCATGTTACTGGTCTTCGTAACAGCCGTAAACCGCTCTAATAAGTCTCCATTTGATGCGTATCATGCATATTATATCCGAGACGGCATCGAATCTTATTACCCTGCATATATTCTTCCTCAACACCATAAATCCTGTGCCATGACTACGCCTACTACTGTCGCTATAGAATAATACAGATCTATTATCTACATAACATTAAGCCCTCCCAACCATCTGATTTCTTGAAAGGCCGTTACTCCCATGCCATACCTATGCAGTACGTTGCTTACTTGGTACCTATATATGACTCCAGGTCGAAAAGGGATCGCACGTTCTATGAAGCTAATCGGAGTTCTATTAAGCCCTGCCTGGGGTCATTGGTATTGGTATCTGTCCGATTATTCTTTCGTGTTGGTCTCGTAACAATAGTTTTTTTTCCGTAGGAGGGCTGTTAACAAGCCGCATCTCTAAAACTTAAACAAGATCTATAAAACTTAACGTAGATGGATTCTTTTTAAGTCCAGTAAACCAATTGGAACCCTAAGCCACTGTGTAGAACTATGTCATAGTGATGTTATAAATCAGATTGTAAAAAATCTCCAACTGCCTGCTAAGGGCGGACCGAGATTTCGGTCTCGGTCTTGGTCTTGGCAGTCTTGGCCAAAAATCGAGCCGAGATCTCGATCTCGACCTTAAAGGGCCGAGATTCTCGGCCCTGGCCGAACCATCCGTCTTGATATTTTTTGCGATTTTGGTGGGTATTCACCAGTATTTTATGCCATCGTAATGGAAGTTATGACTTTTTTTCACAAACTTGGGCAGTAAATGTACTGTTTCAGTGTTGCCTAGATTATAGATAGATTTTTATTTCATGAAAGATAATTACATTATAAGTTTCAATAAATTTATACGAATTTCCATCATGATCGTCACAAACACGAATTAATTAAAGAATAATAATAATAATTAACAATAATAATGAAATTGTGTCTCCCAATAAGGATCGTCATGAGTGTAATACAATTTAATCTAATAAAAAAAATCAACAGTAAGTATGTCAATACTTACAATATAATAAATTAAATAATAGTTTGATTATCATTTTTTTTTTGGAAAATGCGTGTTTTTTCGTATGTATTACAAAATCTCGATATCGGTCTCGATCTCGGCCAAGAATTCAATTATAGTTTTTCAACTGCCTGCCTTGGTTCTGGAGTGGCCTAGGGTTCCAATTGGTTAACGTACGAGAAGCTTTTCAACTATTTTTTTTATTCAATCATTATGCCTTCGTTAATAAGTTTAACAAAAGAATTAATTAAGAGTTTTATCGTTACTTTACCAAATGTGTTAGTATCAGACCCTTTTCGTTCGAAGATTAAACTACCGAACATTCTAAAACGCGAAACGCAATAACTCTCCAGGGGGGTCAGGTGGCGCCACGTGCCTCCCTGATTTACTCGCCAACTTGCTAATGGTCAAATTTACTTTTTACTTTATTAGCCAACGTCTCGAGTTATGACAAACTGCGTGATTGCGAGGACGACGGACTCATAGCGGCAGAAAAGTGTAGAAATAAAATATAGTAGAACTTAACGCAAACCACGTTAGCGACACCAGTTATATTGTCAAATACGTCATTATTTTCGACATCTATCCAACAATAAAATCACTGCTCTCACTCACTCTTATGCGGCAAAATGAGATGCACAATATACAATGTTGCCTGCTAAAGCTCAGTGGTGCCCTCCGTAAATGTCCACCATTTTTGTCGCACTATAAACCGTTTTTTACGCATTTAGTATCACCCCTAAAAAGTCTAAAAAGAGTAAAGCATGTATATATAGTTTTCTTTTTCTGCTGCTACCGACAAAACTAGCTTTCCACGTTATAAAAGGTTATTTTCTGTCACCCTTGCGTATTTATCCTTAGTATTTTTTTTTTATTTTTTTTATGCTATAGGGGGCAAACGAGCAAACGAATCGCCTGATGGTAAGCGATTAACGTCGTCCATGGACACCCGCAACACCAGAGGTGTCGCAAGTGCGTTGCCGGCTTTTAAGGTGGGAGTACGCTCTTCTTGAAGGTTTGAAGGTCGTATCGGTCCGGAAACACCGCTGGCGACAGTTCGTTCCACAGTTTAGCTGTGCGAGGCAGGAAGTTTCGGGAAAAGCGCACAGTTGAGGACTGCCAACCATCTAAATGGTGAGAGTGGAAATATTGTCGCGTAGGGCGATGGCGGAAAGAAGCGGCAGGGATTAATCCGAACAATTCCTCGGAACACTCCCCATAATACATGCGATAGAAAATGCAGAGTGAGGCCACATCTCTACGCAGCGCCAAGGGATCAAGCCGATCAGAAATACGTTGGCAGTTGACAATTCGAGCAGCTCTCCGTTGGATGCGGTCTAGAGGAAGAAGCTGGTACTTTGGTGCCCCTGCCCAAAGATGAGAGCAGTATTCCATATGCGGGCGAACCTGCGCCTTATAAAGCTGTAGGCGATGGGCCGGCGTGAAATACTGCCTCGATCTATTGAGCACACCGAGCTTCTTCGAGGCCAATTTGGCCTTACCCTCTAGGTGGCCGCGGAACTGGACTTCACTCGAGATGTCAACGCCAAGGATTCCAATACTGGCTGTGGCAGATAGGGGAGTGCTCTCAAAACGAGGTGACGCGACAAACGGAAGTTTTTTCGCGGTGAACGCGCAAACCTGTGTCTTTGTAGGGTTAAAACGGACCAAATTAAGTCGACCCCGATCTGAGACTTCTTAGTATTATTAAAAAATATGCAAAACCATGTTTGAGATATAATTATTCTCTAACGCCCCCCTAAGGTGGAGAATTTCTTGGCCACGGGTGTGGTCTCGGTAGCTCAGTTGGTAGAGCGATGAGCTGGTATCTCAGAGTCACAGGTTCGAGTCCCGCCCGAGGTCATGCATTTTTTCCTTTGTTTCTGAG
Source organism: Lathronympha strigana (assembly GCA_949128165.1). Taxonomy (NCBI): domain Eukaryota; kingdom Metazoa; phylum Arthropoda; class Insecta; order Lepidoptera; family Tortricidae; genus Lathronympha; species Lathronympha strigana. The sequence continues at coordinate 2,028,410 of OX421907.1, read as the reverse complement.
AAATAATCTCTAATGTTTCTTGGGTGTACTTGTGAAGTTTACTTAACTAAGATTTTTCCTAATGACTTAATGTAAGGTACTTGTTCTTATATCTACTCGTATATAATAACTATTTGTCTGTCGCACTGTAAGTCCGCCAAAAATCTAGACATAGCTAGCAATTTAAAAACATATATGTATGTTTTTAAACGTCAGAATAGAATAATACAATCCTGCCTAGGGCACTAAATTATTTGTCAATTTTCCCTTTATATTATACCTTTAAACCAGCAATTGTTGTATGCATATATAAGTATGTAGACACTGTGGGCATTACTAACCCGAAAAATATTAACCATGTATTTTTGACATTAAAGAACCAAAAAAGTTATATAACTATTATCAATTTCAGACAAAAAAAAATTAATGGTTTTTTGACTACTATTATACATGGTCTGTAATAAGTCGTGAGCAAAAAAAAAGTACAATTGTATAGCATAGGTTACTTAAATCATTCATTATTTGTTATTTTTATTCAAAGTTTTTTAATTTTTTTTTAATAAAAGGAGGTTCTTGACTATGTTTTTGATTTCTTTCTAATATCAGCAAATAATTATGTCAAAACTAAAACTCATAGTGGTAACACTGTAGTAAAAATGCGCTTTTGCACGAATTATAATGAAAAACAGTTTTAGAGATAGATGTAGGTACACAGATTGAGTACACTGAGTACACAGTTAATAACCTAAACTGAATCGCGTTAAGACGTCATGGTAAGGAACCAGGCACTAAGTATGTATATACAGTGTGGAAATCTCATAGGGCAAACCTCTTAACATAGGAGGAAAATAAGAGTCCATTTTGTATTATTTTATATCAACTTAGTATAATTTATTACGTTTCATTGTTCGTACGTCAATCATGTAAAAATAAGAAATTTTTTCGAAGAAAATTACATCTAAAATTATGTCTAAACACATTTGAAAGGAACAATAAATTAAGCAACACAATATACGTCAGATAAATGGTGTCACGTAAGAACGTAGCGTTAGCCACAACCGTCTTAGTCTAAGAAACCTCACTTTATTTTTAAACGCTTGTAAATCCATAATTTTCAACTGGTTTTTTAAATAAAAATTGATAATAGTGCTATAATCTATTTTACTTAAAATACCTATTACTTAAAATATTTCGGACAATTTTGGAAAACTGTACCTTATAAATATTAATCTAAACTCAGACACACACTACCACTCCTGTCCTCAGTCTGTGTGGACGACTTACCAATTGGAAGAGAATCCAACTGAAGGACGATGATATAAATCTTGCTATAAATCTGATTATAAGAAATCTCTTACTGCTTGTCATTTTTTCATTGTGCTAGAGTGGCTTAGGGTTCCATTTGGTTGACTGTACCTCCATAGACATAATTAGCAACATGACAAATGCTGTAATGGGGAAGATGATAATAAGTTGCAGAAAAAACAATGAAAATGTATTGAAAGACAGATACAACTATGTCCAGTCATGTAATCATTAGTTTCCATTTTTAATAAAATATTTCCCCCTGTCGCTCGCAAGCGTCGTCGCGCACGATTGTTCACGGTTGATAATGGCATCCTAAGATGTCCTAATCATGTCGCGCATAGTGACTTAAAAATACGTGAGTAACACTCCGTAATTTTATTATAATATAAATATGTCTCACGATAGTTTAAATTCGATTTCTCCCTACCCAGAACTAACCCTAACTAAAAATTTACCGTTCTGAAGCACTACCGAAAGATTTGCGTCGTTCAGTCGGCGCAAAGCCTTTCTTCACTAAATGTAATTTTAAACGCAAGTGCGAAATAGAAACAAAATGCGAAGCAAGAGACAAGCGGTTTAATCCGCCGCTGGGTCGCTTCTTCTCAGTAAGCTGTGCCACACAGTGGCATGCCATGGAAGCAATAACAGTGGCATGCCACAGTTGGCTGTTTGTTATTGCCCTAGGTGATTTATGTGCAGTTCAACGACCCCAGGTTTAGGAGACGCTATAACACTGATAACAATGTATGTGATATGTCAACTGGTTATAAACTTTAACTATAAAACTCTCGTGAGACTCGAACATATTAAATAATATTTAAAACGGGCGTGACGGATAAAATCGGACACTTGTTACGCCGTAGATATTGCATCAAGACGATTTTCCGTCCAAACACTCAGCTGAGACAATGGTTGAGTTCGCCGAAGGACAAGGAGCCCTTAAATGGTCCTGGGGTGTATATGATTCAGTGTTCTTGTGGAAAGAATTATATTGGTGAGACCGGCCGGAATATTTCTACGAGACTCACGGAACACATACGCAGTATGAAAAACCGAGATGGCCGTAGTTCTGCGGTAACGGAACACGTATTGGACTCGGATTCGACGCATTATATTAGGTTTGATAGGGAAACCGTGTTGGCTAGAGAAAAATTCGTAGTTCAGCAGAAAATACAGGAGGCTATTGAAATAAGTCGTCATCCGAACTTCAACCGTGATTGTGGTTGGTCAGTGCCCCCCAGTTGGAAATCGGTTTTGGGTACCGCGTAAGTGGACTGTGTGAACGTGCCCTTAGCGAGTGACGTAGTGAGTGTTGTTGAAATTTTAACTCACCTACAGTTTAGTTTAGTAAAAATCCTCTTTTTCTACTCCAACACTTCTATCTGTCAATTAGATGACTGACAGCGATATTAAAAAGTATACATTATAACGTTGTCTATGGTATTCCATAAGCACACCGCTAAACGATGCTCCTATCGTTTTTAAAACAATATATGAGCACTGTTGTTTTTTTTTTGTGAGCATATATTCATCTTCCACATTCTGCCACCTTTCGAGGTTTAGCTTTTTTCCCTATTTTAGGTGTCGCAGAAAAACTAGCGTATGCAACAGTTCATAATAGGTTCTTATAACTGCCGGGTCTATTATTACAAAACTCGACATCGTCTCGTTTTTTAACGGTGACCCTCAAATTTTTAGATTTTTTTGTAAATATTTGGAATATTATAATTGAGTTGAGTTCTGAGGACGCTTTCCCATCACTTTAGCCATTGTTATGTACCAAACGTTAATAACGGACATCACTCTGCCCCCAGCATCCGCTGCCTCTATACACAATGGAGACCACACTATACTGGTGAGAAGATTCGCCAGATATAATAACTTTCACCCTTACTATGAGTTCTGCTGCCTTAGTCCGTAGCAATTGGTTTCACGCTTGTTTGCTTGATGTACCCCAGTGTTGGGCACTTGTACAAGAGGTAAAGGTAAAATATAGAAATTAAATAAAAAAAAACTTTGTATGGAACAGCTGATCGAAAATGCACCTGTCTCCATACAAAGTAAAAAAAGAAACGAATTTGGATTTTTTCCACTGGCATCGTACTAAACCTTATCAGCTGTTGAACTATCATTTGGTACTCATGTTACACCCTGTATACACGCAAGGGTATATTTCACCAGCTATACTTAACTGCATGCTCAATAAAATTATACTTGCGCAAATTCCCATTTGCACAAGGACGCATGTACGTTTAGACATCAAACCGGTATATCGCGCAAATGGCTTGCACAAAACGCAAATTGGCACAAACTAGATTTGCACAAATAAGCAAGGGCGTTAAGACGTCAAAACGGTATAACGCACATGTGCACAAAACGCGGTTTGTACAAATTGCTATCGTGTGGTTGCCCTTCTGCGCCCATTTTTCTACAAACCGGTTGCGCCTGCAAGTCGCTATAGTGTGGAAGCCATGCAGTTCTTGCGCCAATTTTTGCCTTAGGTGCAAGCAAATTTCTGCTTGTAGCCGTGCCTTAAATAGGCTAGACGACAAAACAAAATCTAATTAATCCGTCTGTTAGATAATTAAAATATATTCGTCACGTATTTTTCATTTGTCCGTCAAATGAAAAATTACGGAAATACAGTGCATTAAAGTTTCGCGTGACGTCACAATTATGTACAATTCTTACCGACTAATGACGTCACCAGCCCTCACCCCGGAACTTTGATGCTCTTCATCTTCGTCAAGTTTAGTTATCTTGAAAAAAGAAAAATACATGTTTAATAATTTTGGATAATCTAACTGACGGACTAAATAAAATAACAGTTTTCAAACTAGTCATCATCGCTATTACAAAGAACAAGGTTGTATAGTCCAGGAAATATGAATGGGAGCTACCGTATTGTCGCTCACCAGGCAGCGCCATAATATGCGTGCGTCCTGTGTCAGTATGAGGGAATTGTCAAAGTGACGTTTAAAATGTTCCCGGCGCAGGACCCACGCTCTACTAGCGCCCCTAGCGGAAAATCGACTCGCGGTAGTCCACATTGAGCATTTACTATCTTCACTAAAATCTTTTTGTACATATCAAACAAAAGCTAGTTGTAAAAGTGCCCTTGTTAAAAAAAATACGCGTGAGATACACTACGACTCTCTGAAATCACGAACAACTCATGGTAAGGGCAGGAATGATCGCGCGATCATTTTCAAAGGGGAAATAAGCGGTAGGAAAATACTTTTGCTTTATTTAAGCACGCTTTTATATTTTCAACTCCGTAGCGTTTGCGTTGGGTATACTTTGAAGAAATTGTTTGGAGTTGATAAGATAAGACATAGTACAAAATACAACCGGTAATAATTTAGTTTGAGAATTACCGGTCATCTGCGGTTAACCGGTAATGCATATACAATTTTTTACCGATTTGCATTTCCTAAGACAAATACTAACACCAGAATAAAATTTTATAATAGTGAAAACTAAAATTAAAACATTACAATTAAAATAGTGTAGGTACTATCACGTTCAACATTACATGGGCAATTTATGAATTAATTAATTCATTAATTGCCCATGAAATATTAAGCGTGTGTGTACATAACACGTAGGTATTATGCCCATGTTTCTAGGCATATAGATGCCTATCAATGCTAGTTGAAACACGGTTACAAATGTAATTATGTATTTGTATATCCATAGTTTATTGCATCCATGGTATACATTGGTCTTACATACAATTCAGTATATTATATATTTATATATATCTCACTCAGGCAACGATATATATATAATATATCGTTGTCTGAGTACACGTAATACAAGCCTTCTTGAGCTTACTGCGGGACTTAGTCAATTTGTGTAAGAATGTCCTATAATATTTATTTATTTAATTATTTATCTTTTCCGTGCAAATGAACTGTCAATCTTTGAAGTGTTATTTTAAACGTCAAAGTAATATGAAATTATGACGCTTTCTTCGGTGTGTCAGTGCTATCAAAATCTAGGAAACTTAACATAGTCAGACTAGTATAAACTCTGTGCCGTCACAGGCGTTAAGTGAGAGCTCGGGGACCAATTTCTATAGATCGTCCCGACCCTGCAGGCCCAGTCTGGCGTAAATCACACTATTACCTGCAGATTGCAGATATGTAGGTATAAGGGCCCTTACCATGACGTCTTGACGCAATTCAGTTTAGGACCTAAACTGAGTCGCTACCATACAACTGGGGCCTTACCTATAAAGCCTGCTCGCATGAGTCACCACTGCTCCACAAACCCGGTGTTAACCACTGATTTTACATTACATCTCAAACTAGGGACGAGGAAACATTTGTACAAGAAAGTTTACTTTTCATGATGTCGAGTAGGGAACCTTAATAAGAAAATAAGGAGTCCTCGAATTTCTCGGCCCCAGCCCTCAAATATAATTAATATGTCGGAGCCGACCCTTTGGTACAGAACAGAAAATCAGCGAAGTCAGTCGAAAAAAAAACTTGACGGGTCACACTTTAGTTTCGCAAAGGGAAAGGAATCTTATTTTAGCAAGCTAGGTCTTTGCCAAAGTCTCTTAAATATAGACAGAGAAGTTATGCCTATTCTAACAGTAGTGTAAAAAAGTGGAGTTACCTTTGTTTTTGAATGCTTCTTGTTTTTCAGTCCATAAATATTTCTTATAGTTAAAGAGAGAACCATACACAATTGAATAAATGAGTAAACGAATAACAACATCTTACAATATGGCACAATAACTTTATGAAATAAAACTAAATTAAAAACTAACCGATTGGGTTCCTTTATACTCGATCGCAGATTTCCACGACACGACGTTGTGGGTCATCACGATACTTTTTATAATTCATAATTCATAAAACGTTAATTCATGATACTAGAACAAATATAAACACAAAAACATTAGCACAAGTGTCACGAAAATGATTCCATCTCAGTATGTTGCAAGCGTTGGTTGATATGGAAATTGCTCACTATACGTTTAAACCCATGAATGACCATTTATTCTGATCTTCACATTCAACGATGGCATTTTCCGACCACACCTAACCCACCCTAGGCCCACTTGCATCACCCAGGGTTGCCCGCTAACTCGGAGTTAAGCTGACAAACACCATACATAAATCGCTTATCTCCGGGTTATGTGGATAGCCCCCGGGTGTTGCAAAGCCCTAACTCAAATTTAATTGATATTTCTATCAGCCTCCTAACAGCCTATTTTAACGGCCTCCTAGCCTAGTCGGTAGTGCAGCTTACGAAGCAGGAGGTCCCGGGTTCGAATCCTGGTCAGGGCATTTATTTGTGTGTTTATCACGAATATTTGTTCCTGATTTGTGGATGTTTTCTATGTACTTAAGTATTTGTCCATTATATATATCGTCGCATAGTACCCACAATACAAGCCTTATTGAGCTTACCGTGGGACTAGGTTGATTTGTGTAAGATTGTCCCATAATATTTATTTATTATTTATCAGCGTCAAAGGGAAATAAGCTAAGCTGTTGTATTCTACATTGATTCCAGACCGCCCCCAGTTCTCACCATTATCTTACACACTCTACACGCAATTTTATGATAATTACATTTTTATCACCGTATCTTCATTCAATTAAACCTAACAGTTATGAATTGTTGCTTCTGGACTTATTAAATTTGTGAGCGGCGAGAAATTATGATTCCAATTTTGGGGATGTGATCTAATAATAGGAATGACCGCGAATTTTTGGGGCTTAGGAAGCGTTTGCGTCGCGAGTTTCTTATCAATGTGTTTTTAATCTCGGAGTACGGTAGGTATGTCATCACTCATCATTAGGCTTGGGAGTATTGGGTGCTCACCGTGGTTCTAGAACCCACGGAGTCGCCATTATTTCTAAATTTTTGTTCGAAGTCAAAGTACTTGTGGTTTGGAATAGGTATTTCGCAACTCGTTTCGATTAGAACACTTCTATCGGTCGTGTTTTACTCTATCGTCACTCATTGCAAATTTCCTCCCTTTCGCACTTGTATGTACTATTATTGACTTTACGTTAGTCTGTAAGGTGTATGGGCCATAAGTTGCGTGAAACTAATAAAATGGATTCCATAAATGAATATATATTTTAAACGGGTCACTCACGTAATTAAGTCACGACTTGCCTATTGCTCTCGCTCCTGATGACTATCTTCGTAAAGATAGAAACATGTCGAGTGAAAATCAAGTTAATTCCGTGAGTGACCCTTGCTTAATATTAGTGTAATATTTAAAAAGTACCTAATATATTCGAGTCTCACGGGACTTTTATAGTTAAAATTTATTTTCATTTGATCAAATTTAAACCTTGACAAGCCACACTTCTGTCAAATCGAATCCGTATCAATCATTATTCCAGGCGCTTATAGCTCACTGCTGAGCATAGTCTTTATTTTTTGTACGCCCCTGGTGCCGGTCCTGGTCGAACCTAATCTATCGCGTTAAGACGTCATGCTAAGGCCCAAGGTCACTTTATAATGGTGACCGCGAGCCGAACGCTTACCATAACTCTGCTAAGCATTGGAATAACCACTGGAGGGGTGCCGGTAAAAATTGATGGGTTTTTAATGGCTTAACAAGTGAGAGAAGCGTTATGAGTTTCATTAAAGCGGTAATGGGTCGCAGGTATCGACTTTAGGGGAGGCGCAATCCCGCATTTTTATTTCATAATTTGTACCGGTTGGTTGGTGTGACTTTCAATCCGAAAGTCGCAGGTTCTGACCCCTGATGAGTTTTTCGGAACTTAATGTACGAAATATTAATATCGGTAATGAAAAACTTCGTGAAGAAACCGGACTAGCGTTGAATGCATGATTCTCATTTTTTGATCTCTTTCATTCAATGATTGAATGAAAGTTTTGTTATTTTCCGAAATGTTCAGCTTTTTAAGAAATAAATAATGTAACTATCACTGTCACTCTTTTCATCTGTTTCATTTATTTATTCCTCGAAATCATCAATGACGCCCTTTTGTAGGTGTAAATTAGACCTAATACCTATTGATTTAGAGTGGAAAATTAGACCAAAAACTTTCATTGATTTTATCCGAAAGAATCCTAAAAAACGATTTGGATTTTGTTCAGACTTTTTCAACGCTACATCGGACTATAATCCCAATAAAGCCTAGTTTACACTCCGGGTTGAAAAGTCAGACGGCAGTCGCTTTCGTAAAAACTAGCGCCTACGCCAAATTATGGGATAAGTTGCCAAAGCCGGATCAAAGGCTCCCAAGCCTGCCAGGGCCTGCTTACCCAATGTTACTACGGTCAGTAAGCCATTACCTACATGACGACCTTCACAAACCGACCCTTACAACAAACAGACCTTCACCTTTCAACGCGCAAATATTGGCATTTGCATATCCTCAATGAATCTAAACTCAAAGCAAAACGTCCCATAAATCTCCAGCTTTTCAGTACATAATCTCTTAAAAGTCCTCATTTAAATCTCGGATTTAAATTTCGAAGCCAGGGCTGGCACACGCACATTTGATTAGCGTAATTAACGCCTCATTATGCGCCTGCACACGATCTAATTTCACAGTCCTACGCGTTCCACTTGGGGCCTGCTTATTGTGACCTGATTCGTGCGAGTGTTTTATGTATTTGGGGCATTAAAGTTGAGTGCGTCTGAAAAAGCGGCAAATAATTGTCTGTTCAGTATTAGATTTAAATAATGTAAACAAAGAAAATGTAAGGGTCTGGCTTCACGACGACGGAGTAAATGGAGTTAGCATTTACACCCAAAGTACTGTCATACATTAGAGACGAGAGGGTGTTGATCATGTATCACTATACTGTGTCACTTAACGGCCTCCTAGCCTAGTCGGTAGTGACCCTGCCTACAAAGCAGAAGGTCTAAAAAAAATAGGGAGACATATGAATAAAAAAAATTGTACTGCAGCCATGGCTTGTCAGACTAAAATAGGGTGGCCGAACGTGTGATTGTATGCGCCTCACGAAAAACCAGTCGGCGCGATTTTGCATAGAAATAGTTTGTGGGTCAGAGGGTAAAATGGCTATTTTATGGTGGAAAATGGACGGTTTGAAAAGGATTCACAAAAGTTTTTGCAACGCTTGCGTAAATTTACTTTTTGTTTAAAATACACGAATAGACCATCCAATAATTTTCTGTAGAATCTAACCTCCGTAACTAATATGTTTATATCATGTTGTTTTTTTTTTTCAATTAGAGAACATACAGTTTTTGGTGATGCCGATGCCGTTTAATGTTATTATTAAAAGTTTAAAAAGAACCGAAAAATAACTTTTTCTTCCTGCCCTTATTCGAAGGGTTCGATGCCAGCTTGGGCACTGGGGGCCTTGATCACTTTTTTCATTAATAAATATATGTACCTACGACAGTAAATAAACAAATAAATAAATAAATACTTACATACATTCAGAACATCCATAAGCCAGGAACAAATATTCGTAATAAACACAAAAATAAATGGCCGAAATGTTCGAACCCAGGACCTCCAGCTTAGTAAACAGGGTCACAACTAACTAGCCATTTTTTTTATTAAAAAATCAAACCCAATTCCCACTATCAAACTCAATTTTAAAATCAAATTTTAATACTATACTGACTGTACCTACTTGGAGCCGATTTAAAGCTTGTGGAACTCTGTTTAACTTCGTTTATTACAAGTAACAAGCGTCGAGAAGGCCCCTGGTTGCAAAAGGAGCATAACAGTCTTAAACCGCGATTAACCGTCGTTTAGCGCGACACGTGTCCCGCCATCTTAATCGCGAGGGTTTATGAGCTCCTACGATTATGACTGATTTACGTACAGTACAACCCGTCCCGACTTTGCAGATTTAGGTAATCCAGTCAATGTGATGTGGTTGGGCTAGATTTGTTAGAAAAAAGGGATTGAACCTGGAGGACTCACATAGAATGGGCAGGGACGTGACTGACCCGAGCCGGTCTGTCAGTGTCTATAGAAAACTTCACGTGAGCTCCGAGGGCTCTGGGTGCGTAGCCAAGATGCCAAACGCTCACGCTAGATAGATAGACCTTCCATTTCGTCACCACCATACAAAATCTATGATAAAATTGTAACAAAAAAATCTTAAGAAACTTTTTTCTTCTACTAGGATCACAAGAGCTGGCGATACTTAGTAAAAATCACACAAAATTTCCAAATAAAAAAAGTCGAGGTTACAATTTTAAGGATCTCTCACTCTAGAACGGGACGGGACGGGACGATCTGTAAATTTCTATAGAAAGAATCACGTGATTGCTCGGAGCTCCCGGATTTCACGCTTTTTCTATAGAAAGTATAGAAACTGACAGATCGTCCCGTCCCGTTCTGTTCTTGTAAGTCATCCCTTACATAAAAACGCCCATGTGGCGGAATTTAAATTCAGAATTATCGCCAGTTGGCGACTTTTAGATTCATCTACCTCTAGAATCTGTGCGAAAAGACTCGTACATTTGATTTAAATCACGTATTTTCTATTTTGGAACACACTATCTGCTACCAAACAGACAAAACAAATGAACTATATTAGCAATGGTTACTGTATTGTCAATAGTTCGTGTAACGGTCCCAATGATATTGTTGACAGTGGCGGAGCTCTATCATGGAGCGCTCTAAGTTACACTGGCGGACAAAATAAATGGGTACTTTGTTAAATATTATTTAAAACGGATCACTCACGCAAATTTAGGCGATTAAATTGCGCGAGTGACCCGTTTTAAATATTATGTAATATGTTTGAGTTTCACGAGAGTTTTATAGTTAAAATTGCTAATCTATACGGGGTAGTTTGTTATTTAAATAAATATTATATATTAAATAAATATTATAGGACATTCTTACACAAATTGAATAAGTCCCGCAGTAAGTTTAAGAAGGGTTACGGGTACTCAGAACACGTTACATATATTATGCAAATACATAAATACATAGAAAACATCCAAAGCTCAGGAACAAATATCTGTGTTCATCACAAAAATAAATGCCCTTACCGAGATTGGAACCTAGGAGCATCCGCTTAGCAGGCAGGGTCACTACCAACTACGCTAACCAGTCGTTACGTCACGTCGGTATTTATAACAGAAAATTTATATTACCACAGTTTTTTTGTACCTATCGGTACTCACCATCGTCCAAATTTTTGAAACTTTTAATTTAGTAAGTATTATTTTTAAAACATTGACATTGAGGGATAGCAACCGCAGATCGAAACACAACTTCATAAAAAAATTACTTCTAAGTCAAATGTTTCAATGTTAGCCTCGAGAATCACAAAAATACGGCTAACTTTGATAATATTTTCGCGAATAACATGGAAAATATTGCCTTTGAAGTTTTTTTATTCTGCCTTTGGAGTTCTTTTGTTTTGAAATATGCAAAGAGACGTATCTTTACAACCAACCGATAAATTTATGACACTTAAAAACTGGTTTCTGAAAGAAAGCTAATGGGATTTTGCCGAAATCGTGGGTAAATTGACGAAAAATGATCACATTTCTCATTATGCTGCAAGTAGACATTTGCTAAACATTTAGTAACCTTATTGTTTCCTGAGAAATAGCCATCCCTCAATAACATATTTTAAATAAATTATTTACAATTTTAAAATTTCATAGAATAAACTTTATAAATATATATTTATACCTCTTATTTGGCCACACATTATCACAACATAACATTAACACGCTTTTTTGCACACGGTATTTGTCATGTCATAAGTCACAAAAAAAGTGCATAAATAAGAGTAATTGCGAAACAATGTAAATATATTGACCTTATTTCGGAATACAGTAATATTAATTAACTCTCAGACCAGTAAGTACTTTAATGATAGTTGATTAAAAAGCTTCTTGAGATTAACCTTGAGTGATGCTACAGACTGCTCGAGACATAAAGGCAAAACTGCATCCAGTTTTCATGGCCAACATCACATGCTACTTATACCCGCGATTGTTTGTTTATCTCCTCTTGTCTACTGGATAAGAGAGAGATAAAGAGTATTTACTGCGTGTCCCAAGTGCAGACACAAAATGTCCAAAAGTGTACAGTAGTGAATGGCGCATAGGTCTTTTTGTAGTATGACGGAGTTCCACTCTCTTGTTTGCGTTTATCATAAACTGAGAACGTTTGTTTATTCAATCCTTGGTAGTTATTCTCATCGCTTTGAGTGACGTATGCCTAGGCCGTTTATTTTTGTTTTATACGGAAGCAACAGTCTTTTGTTTTACTTTCACTTTGAAGTATTTATATATTAGATTTAGTCACGATAGGATTCCTCTTTAATGTACTGTACACAATGAAGGGCATTAATTACATCGCGAGTGTGATTTTGACAATTGTTCCAAATTTAAACTCATAACCTACTTTATAAGTAATATTTAAAACGGGATAATTACCATGTATGTTTGTTTTATTGAGCACCCGATATTTCAGTTTACTCCGTGAACATGACGCCTGCAACAGGGTCGAAATGTCGGGTGCTCAATTAAACAAACCTACATGGTAATTATCCCGTTTTAAATATTAGTTATAATGCAAATTACCATGTTAGCTTAAAATCATAACCTACTGTTTTCAGGAGGTAATGTTAAAATTACGGTTCTGTTAATTCCTGTTGGTTGGTAATGCTGGTCGTTGGTTTCTGAACGCATTTTAGAGCACTAATGATATGTACGTATATAAACGGGCATGTCAAATGGGGTGAATACTCGTATTGCTTAAGAAAATTCGTTAATCATTGTATGGAAAATTTGTACTATGGATATCCGACGGATTTCCCGAACGTATGTGGTAGGCTAATAATGTTGAATTTGCAAAATTAAGGTAGGTGTAAAACGAACAGGATATTTTTGTGCATACGTATAATATATATTTGCATACCCTGAAGGTGCATAATTATCATTATTTGTATGTTAGTAATTTATAGCTTTTTATTTTTTTAATCGGGAATAATAAATGGGGAAATATTAACCTGACGTCGACCCACTAATTTTCTAAATTTATAATTTTCTAATTGAAAGAAAAATGGAAAAAAAATCCGCGTCGAGCGGGATTTGAACCCACGACCTCTCTGAACACCGGTTAGATCGCTCTGCCAATGAGCTAACGACGCCCGATCTTGCTTCCAATTATAAAATTGTAAATTTCTTTTGCAGACATCTCTGCTTAATACAAAACTAATTTCATTTTTAAGCTATTGCATAGCTTCTATCGCGGGCCTTGAGCGCGGGGACCGAATCCAGAAATTCCGTAACGAAAAAAAACCTGACGCTCCCCACTCCGACGGACCGAAACCGACTTTATTCACTTTGTTACAAAGTTCTTTATCGGGGAAAGGATATATCTCCATACGAATGTCGCTAAGTGTCATATTCTATACAAAATATTGAGGACAGTAGCCCTTATTACCAGAGATACGGCGATGTCAAATGTCAAAATAAACACTATTATTTTTTCCCGCCAGAATCAAATATGTTAAATCGATTTTGTAATCGATGCATAATATACTGGCTGGATCGAATTAAAGGTAAAAGGCGCCTAATTTTTTATTTAGACTGCGAATCGTTTTGTTTTTTTAATCGATACCTTAGTGCAAATGCAAAGTCGTACTAAGCTAAGTACCATTTTAAATTTGTGAATTTAGCACGTTAGTGCACAACGGAATAAAGTGGAAATTTCATTGGCATAAGAAATATTAGTACCTACAAAGAAGTAGAGTATCGAAATATGCCTTTGTCTTGTTTATCAAATATTTTCTATTGGTATATTAGATTTGTTCCTTATTGTGATAATCACAAAGGTGATATTGCTGCGTGCTGTAAATATTTTGTTTGTGGTGTTCGAAGACGATGAATACCGTATGTTTTTCGCCTATAAAAAAGCTCTCTTTCACTGCAGACGAAAATGTACCCAAATTTATTTTAAGTTTTTTTTGTTCAGTAGTGTCATAAACAAACAGAAATTAAACTTAAGTAGGTACATATTTGTCACTACTGACGAAAGTGCACAAAAAATACAAAACTGTGTTTTTAGGAAATGAGTTGAAAAGTGACCAATGTGCCGGGATCCATTAAATCTATGTAAATATGATATGTTTAATGCTGTGATAAATTTGATAATAAATAAAATCACTAATAATGGTAACTTTGTAGCAGCCCGCTGTCTCCACAACCAAAGGCATGAACATGTATTGTATCCATGTCCTATAGACCTAAGTTGCTTATCCACGAATGTCATCTGATAATGATAATGCTATAAGTTCATGAAAAGACAAGTTGCATGGATAGTGCGACGGTGATTGCTGTCAAATGTGAGTAACTGTATAGAATTATCAGAAATTGTCATACAAAGGTGACAAACTGTTGTCTTATTACGTTACGCTATCCGTTTGGGATCTTATCCCAGAAGGGAGCGCACACTTTTGCCGCTTCGCCACCGCTAGAGTTTCGGCAGAGGGCTCCTGCTACGTGGGAAGTGCGAGTAATATGGGTGGTCGAAATTGTGCTAACGCATGTAACATCCCACACTGAACACCGCCCCGTTTTCCACAGCACCAGGGTCACTCCATCTTGCTATCAGTGCGGCTAAACCCAGTGGCTCCAGAACGGAATGAACACCCGCTGACTGAAGAGACCTCAGGACAATATCATTGAGGTCTTAGTGACGCGGAATCCAACCACTACAAATACGGCAACTCAATGTATATATGGCTGTCAACACCCACCATGCATTGTACAAGCGGATGACATACATACCTCATAGCGGGCCCAGGGGAGTACAATGGCCAAACGCAACGATTTTGCCTTTGCGCAAAGAACAATGTCACAAAGCCAGTACGGTTTTTATATTAAATATTGGACAAGGATAGTTTATAAATAAACTCAGATTTTTTTGTAGGATTACTTTTCTAAAACGGCTTATTACTGAATATGCACAACTTGATGGATTAGGATGGCACTTATTACAGTTCTATCTATATGGCACTAATGGAACTAGGTATCGCCTATATCCCCGTTAAATTGATTTGATTAAAATTATTTTAACTTTGCGCAAAAACATTCTTAGATCATGGCATGCCAATGAGTCTCATTAGATACATTTTACTTAATAATGGCATCTATTTTATTTTTGTTGTCTAGCAAACTGATCTTGCGTAGCGATGTTGTCACAAAACCAGCACGGTTTCTTCAATTACATTTTGGACAAATTTCCATGCGATGCTAATATTGTAAATTTGATGAACTATTATCTGTTACCAATTCACACTAAATTAAAAACGCTGAACGGATTAAGGTGAAATTTGGCATGGGGATGTTTTGACTCCTAGGAAAGGACAGAATAGTTTTTGTTATGAAAATCATCCTATAGTATAGAGGTGCAAAGGGGAAGGAAGCATGTGAAATAGTCAAATCTATAATTGCATGGGCAGTTTATGAATGAATTCATTCATAAATTGCCCATGCACTTTTGAACGCCTGTGTAAATGCGAATAAAGGCCTCTGCCGATCCTATCATAAGATCGTCCTTGGTTGAGATGAGACATAATATATACTTACCTACCTAATGAAAGTTTATAATTATTATATGCGTGACGTAATTATTTTGGTATCCTCGCAATGTTTTTCTTCACTGGGAAGTTAGTTGTAATCAGGTACCGACTGACATTCTGTGGGTTAAATTCAGTGAGCTTAAGGCAGTGTTGTAAACCGTGATCAAAAACACTCGGCCTTGATTACTTATTTCATTGAAAGATAATTTATGTCAACTTGGACGTACTTTTTAGCATATCTACAGCGTATCCAGCCACTGAAAGATTAATATGTGGTCAAAGATACATACAGCTGTCACAAAAATGCTGGTGATTCGATTAAATGTGTAATCACTAATCAGTATCGAATTGTGGTTAGGAGAATAAATAAACAAAAAATGTTTGACAAAAAAAACATTTAGTCCTATTTTTTCCAAATCAGATTACAATATTGATCACCAGCATTTTTGGTATATCCTGAATTATTAACGAGAACAAAGAATAACAGGTTACTGTAGTTGCAAGTTAGTTGTTTGTTTTATACGGCCCCGGAATTTAATTAGCAATTTACAGTTCAAGTCAATTGGGTATTTAATACTTATGGTAATAAAAATACACTACCAAACATTATAATACTGCGCAGACGAAGTCGCGCTAGTAATTGCATAAGTTGATACAAAATGATATTTTTTCTTTTACTTATAAATATTACAAATCTATAAAAGGGGTTAGTTAGTTAGTTCGTTTTCCTGTGTTTTTTCCGCAACTCGACATCCATTGCGCCTTTTTTGCATGGTAACGAGGTAGCCCTATAAAACGGGTATTCACTTCATTAAGTATAAGTGCATAAGGTTCAACAACCTGCTATCCGCAAAAGAATTGGGCTGAAATGCACAATCATAGAAAGCAGACCAATTAAAATATGCGGAGATTACTATCAAACTCTTGCCAAATCGAGCTTTGCTAGGCATTACATTGGACTAATAAGCCTAAAAAGGCTTTAATGTTATTTAGTACCAAGAGACTACACTAAACTGAAAACGGTTACTAATGAAGTTTCCTGAGTGAAACCAGCAGTCGGTCCCCTTTAATGTTTTATACGGGGGGCACCGCCCCATAAGCCCCCCTTACTATCCGTTGGATCGCTTTCTGAGAAAAAATGTGCAAATTCCTCGTAAAGTCGACATTTTTCTTACAAATCTATATAGGACGAAACTTATTTTGGACGACCGGTCGGCGTAGTTGGTAGTGACCCTGCCTGCTAAGCCGATGGTCCTGGGTTCGAATCCCTGTAAGGGCATTTATTTGTTTGATGAACACAGATATTTGTTCCTGAGTCATGGATGTTTTCTATGTATTTGTATATAATATATATCGTTGTCTGAGCACCCGTAACACAAGCCTTATTGAGCTTACTGCGGGCCTTAGTCAATTTGTGTAAGAATGTCCTGTAATATTTATTTATTTTATTTATTTATTTTATATAGGGGCTAGTCGCTGCGTTAAATATAAGTGCATAAATTTCTACATCCTCATATACGCTAAAGAAATGGACTGAAATGCACAATGATAGGAAGCAGACCAATTTAAATTCCAAGTCGGCGCAGAAATATACGGAGATTTCCATCTAACTCTTGCCAAATCGAGCTATTAAGTAGGCATTACATTGGCTTTTAGGATTTAATGTTACTGTAGGTACCCGGGGCGGTTCGGAAACGTAATTTATGATGCCGATTTGATTTCGATGCTCGGGTGAATGCACTTTGTAATTTTGCCTTTCTGAATAAGCCATTAAATCAGAACATATTAACACACCTACTTAAATACTTCCATAAAGCCTGCTAACTGATCCATAAAGGTGCACAGGTGTAACCCGACCACCATTAAGAGGCCGGTATATAAGTTTGGCCGGTTCAGCTCAACTTTTTGCCATGAGTTTTCATAGTTACAAAAATATTTTCACATAATTTAATACAATTATTGTAAGATAATTTCAATTTAAATAAAGTAAATGAAAAACTTTTTCAAAATTGTTGTCAGTTTTTGAAAAAGCCACCATTTTCGAACAACTGTTTTACCATTTTTTTGCCAGGTTTTCGACCTTATTGCTATTGAATCATAATAAAACATTTTTTTTTCTTGGTCAGTTTTAGTCTTCTACAGAATAAATGGAACTTTGTTGAACATTTTCACACAAAATTATTGAGTAAAAAAATGCTAAATTTGGTAATTTTTGGTAGAAATACACGAACATTTGCCAAGTTTTCTGGTTAAACAGGCAGCCCAGCCCGAGAGCTCGTAGAGAAAGGTCATGTCCCTCGCGCTTTAACAATATTTACAATCACGAGAGACTGAGAGTAGGTACAGAGGAACGTGTAAGTAGTGGATATCGAGATACGAGTATTGGGTGGCTGAGTAGCCCCCTGTATAGTTGAAATCCTTTGGTATGCCTATTTATGAGGATAACGTGTAAATATGTTATATTGAAAGCCGTATCTTGCACGTATTTGTACATATACCGGCCGCTGAAAGGTGTATTCATGGCCACATTTAGAGATTAAAATGTCATATAAAGTTTTCTAAATTCACTCAAAATAAATTAAAAAAATTATAACAATTCTTGTGAAAACTTTTGTTTGTGTGGTACTTCAGTGAAGGACGATGTTGCCACTATATGACTTGGTTTTGACATACCTACCGACAGATGTCAAATGTATGTGTACCTACATACAAAAAAAAATACATGTCGTCATTTCTATAACATAAAAAAAATATTTCCTTAGATAAATAGGATCCCTTTCATATTGGTATCAATATCGGAGTCGTCTGTAATATCTTTCTTGCTCTGACCGAATGTATTGTTCATTTGATCTACTTTATTAAGGATCGGTGGCAACATTTGGTTTGGCTTTGTAGAGAAATGCTATTATACAGGGTGCATTATAATACTAAAAGTAAAAGTAAATAAATATCATGAAAGATATGAATTATGTATTAAATATCATAATCTCGGTAGAGCAAGCAGAGCGATGGGCATTTACCCCAGAGTCGCGGGTTCGAGTCCCGCCCAAGTTCATGAGATTTTCCACTGTTTAAGAACTTGGTCATTTGTAATTTTTTGAATGATTTTTTTTCTGTTTAAATATCAAAAAAGGCTGTTTTTGCATACTTTAGTATTTATAATTCAGAGTCTAGCCGCACTATGAAAGAGTATCACGGGACCACTTGGATATTCTGATAATCTTGGAGACACATGGTGGAGAAAAAGGGCTTTTCCTAATCAAGGGATATTAAAGTGTTTTCTCTCTATCTAACAAACGCAAATGTCAAACTGTCCGATAAAGGCAAACATTAATTTAGTTTGATTAGATGAATAACGCTATAAGAAGTTTATCATGTTGTTTCCTTTTATTAAATTTCCTCTTAACATAAATTCAAATACTACCAAAATTACAGCCATCATACCCGAGGGATCTTTATGTTTTTTTTTAATGAAATAGGTGACAAACGAGCATACGAATCGCGTGATGAGTACGCTCTTTTCTTGGAGGTTCGAAGGTCATATCGGTCCGAAAATACCGCTGGCGACAGTTCATTCCACAGTTTAGCTGTGCGAGGCAGAAAAAATCCGGGAAAACGCACAGTTGAGGACTGCCAACCATCTAAATAGTGAGGATTGAAATGTTGTCGCGGAGATCGATGGCGGAAAGAAGCGGCAGGGATTAAAATGTGCCCACAAAGAACGAAAAGGTGCCTAATAATGGGTCACCCTGTATAACATTATACAGAAATAATACACGATTCATACTATTTAACCGTCCTTGTATCCGAATGGACTATATTTTTTCTACGTATTTTTCCAACGGTTAGTTTTCGTTTCATTACTGTGTGCGGGTCTGTTACTGACTCATATTAGTGATGTGCTGTTTCTGGGAATGTTCTTGAAGCGGGAATGTTCTGAAAATAAAATGTGACAATATGGTAATTTTTTGGAAAATAACGAAGACCCATTTCATCGGTGTTGCAGTCTTAATCCATTTTTTAAACTTGAAATTTTGATTATTTGGGAAATAATGTAATAATAGCTGATTTAATCAAAATTTGAGTAGTAAATTTTTTTTTAGTCATCCTCCAGTTCCTCTATTTGTTTCATAAACTACGGGTCAAATCTTTTATAAAATTACTAGGTATTCAGATTTTTATACTCGAACACAATCTTATAGACTACATGTTTGAATTAACTTTATCCTGTTTTAACGAAATAATTGAAACATATAAACTGGAATTATCTTACTACATCAAAATGCGGTAACGTATAGTTTACATCACGTTTACATGCTTCACATAGCACATCACTACAGGCATGTAAAGTAACACTGTGGTATTTTAAAACAATGCTAGTTTGGGTTTTCTATTATAACTGGTTTTCGTTTGTGAATGTAACACCAACAATTATTAGCTGCTAGTATTAAATAAATACAAATAACGTAAGATATTTTTCTTATCCAATTGAATGTTACCATGATTTTTTCATTCATGTTTTGAAGTTCAAATACAAATATTTTATTGATAAAGTTTTTTTAATACTACGACGGTGACAAACAAGCATACGGCTCGCCTGATGGTAAGCGGTCACCGTAGCCTGTAGACGCCTGCAACTCCAGGGGTGTTACATGCGCGTTGCCGATCCTTTTAAAAGCTGTGTGGACAGCTAAATATGTTTTCAGAATGGCTAAGCTACATAAATGTAGCGTAAACCCATGGCAATAACAAATAGGCCGCTAATACCATGTAATCTAAATTATCAGCTTAAATGCAAATGGGTTTGATACGAGCGATTTAACAGCTAAAAAGAAGGCCGCGTATTGGTCCTTTGGCGGTTGTTAAGCGTTGCAATTACTAATTCAGATTGTTAGTACGAGTAATTTTTAGTAAAAGGTCGTCCGTTAAAGCAATTATGCCATAAAGACACGAATTTTTTGAAAAATTGAAAAAATGGGTAAGTATAAATGTACCAAAAAGACTTTATTAAAACAATCACAATTTTATCTCAATTTTATTATAAATAATAAATGATTAAAATTCATGATTTAAATTGCACAATAATAATTTAGTCAAATTATTAAAACCAAACTATGGCCTAAATGCAGATTGGTTCGATAGGAGAGATAAAACAGCTGAATAGGATTGAAGCGCCACAATAGCGCGTATCGGTCGGTTAGCAGTTGTAAAGCGTGGCATTTGCTAATGTATCTCTAACACGGTCATTACCAGCGAAAATACCAATGGTTCTAGGTGTCTTCGACTATGGAGCTTTAAATCCTGGATTTGATTTTACTCTCTAAGCTGAGCCTCATTCACTATGGGACTAAGCCCGCGAAAAAAGTGTTGGCTGACCTCATAGTACCCCAAAGTGTTAACAACTGATTTTCCGAAATGTACCTATAAAGAAAAAAAAAGTTGTAGCTCTTTCAGTGTTGGTTCTAAAGTAAAAAATGCTCGGTTTGGAGAGTGAAATCAAGCCCTGGATTTAAATACCCTAAGTCGGAGATACCGTACATCCTGTTTTTATTGATTTCTATTTACATTTAATTTTAGGGGAGATTTGATTGAACGAGTGTAAAATATTACTAAACCATCTACTCGTACTACTAAGCTGTGTTTGGCATGTGCTGTCATGTCTTATGTTTAAGCTTAGTCACTGGACTATGTGCAACTTGTTGAAATAACTTTGAATGAAAATTACTCTTAGTAAAGTCGAGAAGACTTTTTCATCGACAGTGTCCCGTCTGTACCATTTGTAAAATTATCTGTTTTGTGCGATATCGTTCAAATTTATTTTTATTTAAGGGCCTACAGTGTCCTACTTCTGGGCAACGGCCTCCCTCTCTCTTCCACGTATCCCAGTCTTCAGCAAGATCCCGGCAGTCGGCGAGAAAGACGTCAAGATCGTGTCTCCAGCGTTATCGCGGTCTGCCTTGACTCGGACAATCTGCTTATTTTCACCCATAGATCGCCCATAAATTAGATAAATTTTAAAAATAAGATTAGTACGTAATGTGTCATTCTCTTTGTTCACAGGTGGTACTGCTTCCTCGTTGGTGCTTACGCTGTTTTGTACATCTCTATCTATTTGTGAGATAATAATCAGGTGAGTTCAAAAATAACCAAACCTATTTCCACACCCATGTAATTTATGAATTTTTGTTTACGTGAGGTGTCGTGAGGACATATGAAGTTTGTATGGGAGAAAAAAATAAGTGGCACATCCTAGATTATGTTCCGTTCCTGTCGAAAAGATACGAGATTATACTCATCCCAATTTACTAATGAAATATTTACTAATAACATAAAAAAACTGGATTTACTCGTATTAATTGAATTTACTCGTATTTTAATTGGTATCAGTGTCAATTTCATTATTGTTAACCGCACACAACGTTGTAACAATGGTTACTTATTCAAAAACATTCATTTCATTAATTCAATTCGTTGGTGGCCCAGCGGTATGACCTGGGTGCCTAGCCAAGATGCCAATCGCTCACGCTCAGTCGCTAACGAAACGCAACTGTCATTGTCACACTAATAAGGAAGAGTGATAGAGAGAGGTAGCTGCGATACGTTATTAAGCGTGAGCGATTGGCATCTTGGCTACGCACGCAGGGACTTTCGGCTGTCGGCTCATACCAATGAGTTTTTCGGACCTTATGTACGAAATATCATTTGATATTTACCAATCGCTTGGTGAAGGAAAACATCGTGAGGAAATCGGACTAATACCGATATGGCCTAGTTTACCCTTTAGGTTGGAAGGTCAGACGGCAGTCGCTTTCGTAAAACTAGTGCCTACGTCAAATCTTGGGATTAGTTGTCAAAGCGGACCCCCAGGCTCCCTAAGCCGATATAACGCTAGGAAGAAGAAAGGAAATTAATATATATTATAACTACTTAGAATTATCCAAGCAATCCAAAGGTAAACAAACCGACGTTATTTCTCAGTTAAATCCCGCAAAAATAAAGGAAACTTTTAGAGCACGACAATTCTCCATCTCCCCACTGTTTCTGCATTCTCATCCTTTGTTTTAATGTTTCAGAGTCCTCCGATGATGTCAGGCCCCGGGCTGGACCTTCGCAGTTTGTACATGAAAGAATTTTAATAAGAACTACCATTGTAAGAATTGGTTGTATTATAACTATGCTATGTTAAGTTTAGGGATGCTTTGGGATAGCGTTATAGACGATCTTCATTTGTTTTTTGAAGTAGGCAACCTGCTATAACTCTTTTTTTTTTTGGGATTAGAATATTCGTGCGATTTTAAGGTAATAATTTAAAAACTGGCATAGTTTTGTTTCTATTGTTCAATGGAAATAAGTAATCTTATTTTAATATTTTGTAGAAATGAGTGAAATAACCTTTGAGTTTAAAACCAGACGGAGTAGGAACGTCTGTTATTTCCTATACAAAAATGTCTGCCATTTTTTGCGGGGGAGGGGCACGTCAAATGTACAGCTATTCGTACGTGATGTACAAATAGCTAGACCGATAAACGTCGGTCGATACAATGAGAATGACACTATGTCATACCCATTTGGCATAGGGGGGGTCAGTCAATTGCTACTCCATCTTGTCAAAAACTCAAAGGAAATAGCTGATGAGACATAGGAAAACCGACGGTTATTTTTCTAATATTAAAAAAAAACGAGGTTACATAATATATCAAGTGATGAAGTGCATTAATAAATATCAATTGGGGCATTCCAAGAGGATGTCTCTCGAAATGCGATTGTTTTAAAATTTCAGGAAACGCTTAGAAAGCGAATTTGTGTCTGATAATATTTAATAACTAAGCTAACCGCTTGTAAATGTTTTTTTCTTTCTCATGTACTGAGGTGTGCAATAAAGAGTATTCTATTCTAACCGATTGGCAGTGTCGTGTGCAATCGTGCAGTGGACAATGGGAGTGAAAGAGATGGTAGTGTCTCGCCTCTAACTTTGCCGGCGCTTGCGCCGCCCGCACCCTCCGCGCCGTTGCCTCAGTCGAGAGCTGACCGCGCTGGGGCTCGCAGTGTGCGTAGAGCAGTCACCGCGGCTAGACGCATGACTCATGAATAAGGGACACGGACTGTTCCGAAACATGTCGAGCTATTTTCGACTTTATTGACGTGAGTAACCCGCTATGAGAATTTCAATATAACCGATTGGCAGTATAACCTCGAGTTGTAGAAAAGCGTTTCGTAAGAGACGTCTATTACGAAATGCTTTAGAATTTTCGTAGAATGCACCAATGAGGATTACCGCGAGTCGATTCGCCGCTAGGGGTGCTAGTGGAACGTGGGTCCTGCGGGATAATTTCAAACGTCACTGACATTTCTCTCATAGTGACACAGGACCTACGGCAATACGGTAGCTCCCATTGTATTTCACTGATTGATGGTAGTTGAAAGTTTCTTTGCACGTTTCATTGCGAAATATGTTATCATGACTACTAGTAATAGAAGAGTTCTCTTTATCCCGATGATACCTCGAAATATGCAGAAATTCCGGGTTTGTTTCATACTGTAAAGGATGACTCACATCAATCCAATTCGATCCGATCCGATCCGGAACAATCTGTCAGTTTCTATAGAAAGAACCACGTGATAGCTCTGAGACCTCGGAGGTCACGTGATGTTTTCCATAAAAACTTACAGATCATCCTGGAACAGATTGGATTGGATCGGATTAGTGTGTCCTTAAAGCGTTATCTTATCTGTTTTCAAAGCAAGGTCTACTTAAATACTTAATGTTGTTTAAATATAATAATATCGATTATTGAAAAATGGAAAGTTTTTCGTCCTAACGAGAGCGCCACTGGGCGCTCTGCACCCTCTTAAAAATGTTATTAACAAACAAAAACATCGATTATTTGCAAAACTGATGGCTATCGGCTTTGTATCATTCTTGTGATTCCCGAATGTGGACTACTACTGCTGTCTTCCATTATATTTTTATTGCTTTTTTTAAATGATACACTTATGATTTTCATAAATTCATTTTTATCAAAACTGTGGCGCTGTGATCATTCAAGTAATTTTTTATTCATCTGTATCTTAACTTTTTGTTGAAAGAAAACAAAGTATTTAATTTAACAATTTAGATTTTTTATTGAATTAACACTACTATAAATTATAAACCGAAATAGATGAATACTAAAGAAAAAAATCAACTCTATCGGAGGCGACGCGGGAATAGTAGGTACATACGATACAAGTGCGAATAGGAGAAAATTCGCAACGAGTGGCGAAAGAATAAATAACGACAGAAGGCCTAGTATAAAAGTTGTACGACATTAACACCTCGACCGCGTTAGCGTATCGGGTGTTCAAATTATGTTTGCGGTTTATTTAAATCATCCGGCAACTTTCATATTTTGACCCCTCGATACGCTAACGCGGTCGAGGAGTTAATGTCGTACAACTTTTATACTAGGCCTTCTGAAGGGAGTGTTTTAAATTGACACGAGTTGCGAGTTACCTATAATTACCTACGTGTATCGTACAACGTTTTACAGTACGAGTACATATGGTCCTTTTAATTTTTTACATGGGCACATAAAGTGCTCATTATCGTATTATTATAAGGTAATATAGCACCATATGTACTGTAAAGAAAATTTATATACTTGAGCATTTCGCAAGCTGAATCTGGGTTACAACCCCGGCTTGGTCTCCAGTGGAGTTGGTCTTTTTATTTAGTAAATTTTGACGTATAGTTTGGTGTATCAACTGTACTTTAGAAAATTAAATCTTAATCTGTAGTCAAAATTCTTATTATTATTTCAACGATAAGATATTATAGCAAACAATTACTCAACATGGACATGATACAACTGTGTTCATAATTCTGTTTAATTATAAGTTTTGATTTCTACTACACTTTTTATACATTTACGGTTCACAACGAAATTAAATTGAACGAAGTTTGTTTTAACTATTCCTATGTGTATTTATTGTCTTTACCATTTGTATAAAATATGTACGAGTACCTTCTTATTCCGATGTGTAGTTATATGTATGTACTAAGCATTGTATATAATATACTTATTATTAGCTACTGTTAAGTAATAAAAATAAAATAGCGCTAGCTCATGATTGTTATGATTAATTATTAGGTGATTATTAATAAATTATAAAGAAAATGTAAAATAATATAAATGTTCTCGTAAATAACGTGTGATTTGTAGGTTTTATTTAGTAGATGGGTTAATTAGAATAATACGATTTATGGTAACTATTAAAAAAGTAATATAATTCTCATTTTGTGTCGTTACTTTTCTGAAATGTAAGGCTTAAAATATTAAGGTCTTATAAAATTACTAATACACCGTGTCCTTAAAAAGCGATTTATAATTCTTCTGGCTCTTCATAATTTTAATATATGATTTTCATAAACTATGACTTTGTGTATAAGTAGATTTTGTCACTTTTAAATACGGTAAGCTTTGCGAAAATTAATAAAATTATTTTACTCTGAATTTTACAATCTACCTAAGGGTTTTTTTTTGTTGCGGGCAGAGCACGTCCCATCGATGTGGTATATTCTGGTGGGACTATGTTCAGAAGTGGACCGTCTTTTGGCTGATAACGATAATAATGTTTTATTTTTAAGGTAGAATTAAATCAGTCGCATGCGGAAATATACTATTGAAAATTTTCAGGAAACTGTACAATTGGTTCCTTGTTGCATTCATTATGTTCCTGATTTCATACAAATGTACAACAGAAAGACGAGTAGGTACGCGGCGCATATGCATTGAGAGATTTCTGGGAATTTATCACTACGTAGTCATATTTTCAGAAACAAAATTCAGGAAACAAGTAGTTTCTGGTTGGAATATTTAAAGCATTCAGAAAATGACGTTTGATATATTTAATTTCATGACGCTATATTATAACGTTGGTTTCATGGGTATTTGTAATTATAAGCCTAATTTAAATAAAATAAAGAAAGCCTAATGCACTGCACTAAATACATTCGGACAGTACTCCAGAAATTTTGTAGACTTACAACGCAGCTTTTATCCTCCTGATGCCCAAACAATACAACAAAAATTTACATTGAATTCGAAATCAATTGCCTAGGGAATAAAATTCAATTTCATTTGTTTTAAATTCAAAAGAAACCAAATAAATTAAAAATGTTGTATAGTGTATTTGCTACACGCTTCCAGGGTTCATTTTCACAAATAATGGTGTAACTACTTATTATGTTGTCATGTCTGCAAAATAAATAAATACGGAAATGCAGCTCTATTTAAATTGATCAGAACTAAGATTGATTTGATGTGGAGGATACCTTTTTATGGTATATGGGTTATAACCAGTTACAGAAACCGGTATATTCGCGATAGAAGTGCTGTGTATAATAAGTTTAGTTTGGTATTTTAGAAGGAATACTAAAACTATTCAATCAAATTACTCGACTATGTGTACATATAAAAAACCTCATATTATAATAATAAAATATATGATGACTATGAATTGACTTGTAGATAATAACTGTATGTACTTAGTTAAAAAAGTAGACAATATTTCTATAAGAATCTATTGGAAATAACGAAAACTGTTGTTAGAATTCTATTATTAACAATTGATTTTGTGAATCGTTTTATTATTGGATACTATTAGAATAGTTTTTTTTGTTGTTGATTATATGAATACATTTTATACGACATTTCATGTTCTGCAATGATTTGCTCAAACATGGCAACTTTTTTTAAAAAGTCTGTTAAATAAATTATGTAAATTAAACTGGCTGTATTATTTCCCTAAGCAGGAAAATTTTCATTTTCCTTATGAAACATTTCGTCAATAAGAGTATTGAGTTAAAAACACAATTGTATTTAGAAATTGAAGAGATTTTCCGTGAGTTAGGATAGTTATGAAAATAATAACAAGTGAATAAGATTGATTGAGTTTAGTATGCTCAAGGAATAGCTAGTTTTAGTAGTAAGTTGTCAAGTTTATTGATAAATTGTGTGTAAGAACTTTATTACAAAAAATATGGGTAATTCCGTGATGGGTGCCCCTTGGCCCTTTATTTGGCATAATTTGTTTTTTCCGAAACGCTTTTGTCATAACAGACTTGGCATAATCGATTTTTGACTAATTTTAAAGTAGGTAGCAGAAACATAATTTGGCATAATGCACAATATGTTGAATACTATTTGTCCAAAAATATATTGGCATACTAAAAAATGGGTTAGGTTAGGTTCGGGCTGTGTCCGAATTTTCGGACAAATTAAATGGTCATGAGTATTCTGATTATGGCAAATAAAATTATGCATACAAAAATTACTGGTATACGAAGACAAGGGGAACCCTTGCTACTTTCAACGCAGGCGAACATTAGACGGAATAGACCCTATGACGATATTAGCCACAATGACACTTTGAATTTGGAAACGGTGTTTCTATCAGTAATATAGCAAACGTTCAGGATAATTTCTCTAATTTTCGAATGTAACCTTATCAATCCCAAATTTAAAACAAATACGACCTGTGTAAAAACAGCATAAACAAAGACACCTTCAATCAACATAGTCACAAAGTAAGTTAATATTTAACATCATTTTAAATTCTCCCCAGTATATCAGTGCTCGGGCGGGATATCCGCAACACCCAGTTATCCCCGTAATACTTGTAATTCCGCCGTAATACCAGCAATTCTGTGTAATACCTGTAATTTCGCTGCGCAATATTTGTAAGCGGACGACGAACGCGTAAGATTTTAAAGGGCCCCTATCTACTGCGTAAAACTGGCCGTATTCAGAGAGCTTGCCGTGTGAAGGCGAGCATTCGTCTCAAGTAGACTATAGGATGCTTGGCAAATAGTAAAAATGCTCAATGTTGATGCTATGAGACGATTAGTTGAAAAAAAAATTGTCAATGATTCTAAAATTGTTACTAAAACCAATTTAATAAAGTAACAAACGATGGCTTGGTCCCATTGAGAGGATAGAGGAGGATTGGGGCATACTTGGGCCGTCCACCAGAGCGAAGCGAAGTCCTGTCGGACGTCCCAGGTATCGGTGGAGTGATGTCGTCGAGTCAGACCTACTCGAGCTACAAGAAACAAATTGGAGGGAAACTGCGCAGGATCGTGACCGGTGGCGTAGAAGTAAGTAAGTATTTAACCAATAATCACAACATTTCACAATATGGATAAGAAAAATAAATAATAAAAAGGACGCATAAAAAAACCACAACACAGGCTTCGTGAAGTAGCGACACATGAAAACCCGCAACAGACTTCGTCTCATACAGATCCGCAGAATAGAATCCGCTACAGCAGGCCTAAGATGGTAATCCGCGAATGTCATTAGATAATGCTATAAGTTGATAAACGGACAAGTTGCACGGATAGCGCGACGGTGACAGCTGCCAAATGCAATTTGACAGAACTGTTTAAAATTATCAGAAATTGTCAGAACGTGCCGACAAACTATCGTCTTATCCAGCAATTATCAGGATATAAGCTTGGCATCTTAGCTTAACTTAACTTAAATTAACTAAATTCGCGACATATCCATTGTATGCCTAAAAATCTTATGACAATGAATAAAAAAATCTCCCGAAATAACCTTTTAAATACATAACGTTTTTGTATGAACGTGAAGTAATGGAAACTTAAATTTTTTACCTATATTTTTTCCAATGGATTAGTCCGATTTCCTTACAATACCAAAAAGCCAGTATCAAATGCCTTTTTGAACGTTCGTACATCAGAATTACTGAAACCCCAATAGTGATATAAAGGCATTAAAAAAAAATGGACCGGTTATCTCCACTTTGTTTGTTATCACAATAATCGAATGGAAACTTCACAAGTAGCTAGGTAGAATAATTCTAAGGCAGACAGACCACCTCAACTGCAAGACAGCATACAAGACAATTCAGGGTCACCGCTCATTCTGCGCTACTAAACAACATCGCAATATCTAATATTCTAATTAAACGCAAATTTGCACCTTAAATCATATTACCGACGGTTCAATTTTAAAAACCCTCTGATTTTGAGATCTTGCTGTTTTATTTAAGAGGGCAGAATAACCAGTCCCGTACTGTACAGAAGAGCGACTGCTTATTTCAGTGGCACCCACGTTTACGATCTGTTCCCGTGAAAATTAAATTAATTTACAAAATTATTTTGTTTTAGGAGTAACCCTAAAATAATTGTAGTACCTATACAATTGTGTAGGGTGGTTGTCAGTTAAACTCGTAGAACAAGTTAATTCTGCATAAGTTTGGTGACCTCATTTATAAACGCGTCATAATGCAGTTTTTGTATACTCGTAGTCTATGAAGGCAGGTATTGTTTTTCACCTTCGGATTTCAAGTCCAGAGACTAAAGTCAATCAAAGTTCAGATTGAAAATCGATCTAGACCGTCCACCACCATTCACTATTTCCCCTATATTGGACATTCACAATCCTCGAAAGTGATCATTCGCCTCGACTCGCCGGGAAATGGAAATAACTGTGGAATGATAATCTCTTTAGGCCTCTCCCTAAATTCTTATATAACTCTAAAACGTAGTATAAACTTGGGGAGACCCTAGTATAAACAGTTTTTTAGAAATATTCGCTGGTTTTTGGGAGTTCAGAATTATCTGTAACAATACACATAATAATACAGAGCACATTATTATAACCCTTGACATAGGACTTGAGCTAGGTGGGAGGCACAAGGTGATAGGGTATGCGGATGACCTTGCTTTATTAGGGGAAAACCGCGAACAGGTGGTGATGGCGGCAAAGGTCTTGGAAGAGGAAGCAAACAAGATAGGTCTCAGGATCAATCAGGCTAAAACCGAATACCTCCACATGAAACGGTATAAAAACACGCGAGTCCGTCGTGATAGTCTTCATGTGGAAGGTACCGTCTATCAGGGTGTTGACAAGTTTCGGTATCTCGGGTGCACAGTCACCGATACAAACACTCGGGATGAGGAGATTGCGATACGCATTCAAAATGCACTACGATGTAGCGCAGCCCTCCACAAAGTTTTAGTGTCCAGGCTTCTCAGCAAAAGTACGAAACTAAGGATATATAAAACCGTCATTAGGCCTATCCTTATGTACGGCTGTGAAGCCTGGACTCTAACAATAAAAGAAGAAAACCAACTCCTGATAGCGGAAAGAAAAGTGTTTAGAAAGATCCTGGGACCTGTTAGAAGAGACGATGGCACCTGGAGGATCCGGAAGAACGCCGAGATTGAAGAGTTAGTGGCTGAGCCCAATATCATCGGCGAAACGAAATCTCACAGACTTCGCTGGCTCGGTCACTTACTTAGAATGGGGGAGGATCGGGCAGTTAGAGGAGCGTACGTGGGGCGACCAACCGGGCGTCGACCGGTGGGGCGCCCCAGGTACCGCTGGGGTGATGTCGTGGAGGCGGATCTGCGCCAGCTCTATGCCAATTCGTGGCAGGAAACCGCGCTGGATCGGGTCGGGTGGCATGCTCTCGTCTCGGAGGCCAAGATTCTTTTTGGATCACTGAGCCAAAATAGTAAGTAAGTAAGTAAGTACATTATTATTCCTGTTTTTAAAGGTCATACTTGGCCCGTGAGTGCAGCATTGCGGTCTCAGTAAAATTGAAAGACTACCATTCGCGACAGTAGATATCCATGATAAAATAACGGATGAACTTAAACGTTTTAAATGTGACAGCATTATCAATTTTTCAAGGATACGTATATCTGCCGGTGCCATCGCAAATTGTCCACTGCAGCCGCAATACTGGAACAGTAACGCTACTCCAGTCGCTAGCGGAATACTTTTCTAGAACTTATCTGAAATACCTAGGGGTCGCGACATCTGTCGCCGTACGAATGCAGGTAAGACGCGGCGCATTTTCCTTCCTTGGACACTGAAGGTCTTGTCACATTTCCCTAGCATAAGATATCTTTATTTTTCAACATAAGTCAGTTATTGTAAGAAATGTATGTGTTTAAAACTACCTATGTGGGTCGGTACAGGACTCTTAACCCAAACAAAAACCATTAGCAAGTATAAAAAAAATTGTATTGACGATATAATAAGCAACAGAAGTAAAAATACCGACAACATTCACAATAAAAATTACAAAACATCCACATTCAACGAAATGGATTTCTAAATAGAAATCTGGAGCATTAACCAAACTACTAATCATTAATTTTCTACAACTTCAACCTTATAACGAAGAGAATAAAGATGTAGTGAAACGCAATAATGTGTTGGTAGATATGTAATAAGCTCCTTTGAGTGGATTTAGTCACGTATCAAATGAAAGAATAAGGAAATATGCGAATATTTTTCACGCTATGCTCCCTAGGTGACAGGAGAGGTAACAGAGGACGTGAGGCATTCACATTTCCTGGTATTGATTTTAAATAGAAAGTCAGTCTGCAGTTATGAATCTAGTAGCCTACAAGAGTGCCCATCAACTCGTTATAGCGGTGGGCCCCCGGAGGACTTGATCGAATGGAACGACGAAGCTCTCAAGTGGATTAATTCTTTGGTGTTTGATTTGTGACTTTTCTGTATCTGCTAGTGTATTAATATGCCATACGATTATATAAAAAAAATAAAAATAAACTAGTAGCCCTGATAGTTGGAAAACCTCTTCAAATCTCCACCATTATCAAACTTTAACTTAAATAAAAATACTATAAAAATCAAACCCGCAGCAGAAATTTTACGAGGTCCTGGTGAAAACATCGTGCAATCAATCAATCATAATCCATTGGTACTTCGTTTATGTATCCCTAAGGAACCCAAGTAACACACCAAAGCTGTATAACGACCATATTTTAGCAGTGGCACTTTGATCCCTCCTAGTACGAACAGAAAAAAACCTTTTATAAATAGTAAATAAATAAAATAAATAAAAATTGTGGGATAATCTGACACAAATTGACCTAGTCCCACGGTAAGCTCAATAAGGCTTGTGTTATGGGTACTAGACGACGATGTATATAGATAAGTACATAAAAAAATACATAACTCAGAAACAAATATTCGTGGTAAACACACAAATAAATGCCCTGACCAGGATTCGAACCCGGGACCTCCTGCTTCTTAGGCAGGGTCACTACCGACTAGGCTATGATGAGGTGGTGTGAAAATGTATTTGTTTAATGATGTCGGTTACGTTTGTAAGTTTACTTAGCGAAGATTATTACCGATTAGTGTCCGACCGTAGTTTCGGTTTCGGTTTTGGCTGATTTCGGCCTAAAAATCATGTTTCGGTCAAAGGTTCGGTTTCGGCCAAAAACCAGCCAAACCTTTCGGCCGCGCCAAATGTTACGATATCGTACTTGTAGGTCGCATTAGACTGACGTCAGGTGAGCTCGGCACGACTGGCAATATGACATCATATGATAATGCTAAAATTTAAATCCGAGAAAACTGAAATGGGACCATGGAGATATTTCGTTATTCATATATTTGAAAAAAGGCTCACTGACCTTTTATTCAGCGTTTTAATGACATTAATCAAAGGTTCGGTTTCGGCCGAAACAAAAATCAATACCTTCGGTTTCGGCAAAAATCTTTATTTCTGTCAGACACTATTACCGATATATCAGGGACCGGAAAACCCCTCTTTAGGCTTAAGCCTATCGAGTTGGTTACCTAATCATATCTGTTACCCAATGATACTGTAACAGCAACATTCAGTAACCAAATACAAACGGTAAGCGAAATGTTGCTGTAACAGTAACCATAACCCGGTTAACTGCAAAACCCAATCCCGATAGGGTTTTTGTTTGGGGTTTTCTTTAGGTTACTGTTAACCTTATTATAACAAACGATTATACTCTTTACGTGTAAGTAAATTAGATTCAATATCTAATAACAGTAGAGGCTGGCATCGGCAAAGACAATTCCGTGTCAACAGTGAACGATAGAAATGTCGTAAAGGACATATAAAAACCTCGTACTTAGGACATTTGTATCTTGCACTGTTTTTTGGGTCCAACAGGTAGAATAACCCAGGTTTGTTTCATAGTTGTCACTTCAATCAATTTTGAACTATAAGCCGTTACACTAGAGTTGTATTAATAATAACAAGCGGTTTCTACGTCTTACACTTTCAAATTAAAGCGAAGACGGCAACGCGACGGCACGTGTTAATAATTTCTTATTTTTCTTCAAATACACAACAACCCGTTAGATTGAACTAGCTTATTTCATCAAATAAAATGTCATACCTTACAACTTCAATTCACGTTATAATAAATAAATATACTTCTATTAATTACGTGAATTTCTTAAGCTTTCGAAAATTAAAAGTGTAGTACTAAACAAAATTGCAATTAATGAAACTGCAACATCATTACGTTTGCTTGCATGTTGTGATTTAAAGTTATTCGTAGTGTTTATTTTGACGGATTTAACTTGTTCAACGAATTTAGTGAATATCTCTTACGAGTCTTACGACTAACGTCGGTTATTTTTTGTTAAGTTATTTAATCAAAACATTCAAAACCATTGTAGTAGGAACGAATAGGTCTAATACTGCACGTGCAATGATAATTAAACAACTTAGGTAGCCAACTTTACAAGTCGGGCTCGCGTGTAATTTAGATCCGAGTATCCGTGGTACTCGTAGAAACAGATCTTAAATACACGCGGACCTAACCCATCCTTATCCGTTACCATAACGTTTTAGGGCATTTTCAAAAATAGGGTACCATTTTCATTTCTTTTTGAATATAGGAAGTTTTGGGTTTTTTGTAACCAGAATCACGATTACTATTGGAAACAAGAAAAATAGTGTCCCGTTTTTTTTGTCAGCTTTGTAACGCATTTTTTTCATACATTTCGTATGGGCCGTTACAAACCTGACAAAAATTTTTTTTTATGGAAAATTGAGGACCCATTTTCATTAAAAGGGTGCACTTTTTTCTGAAAATGCCCTTTAACGCATTTCAGTTAAGGTTCAGGTTCAGGTAAGGAACCTGTGTTGAGTTGTATGGCAGCGACTCAGTTTAGGCCCTAAACTGAATCACGTTAAGACGTCATGGTAAAGGTAAAGGCCCCTTGGCGTGTAAAGTAACAGTGCATGATAATTAAAATAAAAAGTAGGGATACAAACAAAAAATTAGACATACTCGTAGTACATATTATGATCAATGTGAACAACAATCAAAATACAAAATATTCAGCAAAAACAATTCTACAACGATAGTAAAAAATAATATCGCACTTTTGTCTTAAATCTTCATAATAGGTAGGTCTTCCCATCACGGAACAATTGTGTTCCGGATCTTTGGGAGGCGTACGCGGAGCCGAAGCCAACACGCTGAGACCCTTTCGACAATTTAATGAAATGTAAGGGGTACACCGAGCGAATGATGCACCTGCCCGAGTTATGGGATGCAGAGGCAGCACCGCCAGGGTGTATAGACTATTGAGATTTAATGGAAACTAAAATATACTGGTCTATTAGGTGAAGGTGGTTGACTAAATACTGTATTATAGAGAATAAAATCAGACGTCTGCCTAACAAAATGGTAATAAATTTAATTTACGGCAAACGGTGACTCGCCCACATAAGATGGGCCCCCACAAAAAGCGACATCTAAGAGAGCTCGAGAGCAACACCAGTATGAGGGCTGGGGGTAGAGAGGTGTCACTAAACTTTGAACATATAGCCAACTCGCCACTTAAGTTTCCACATCTAGTAGTTAGGTAATTATTAGGATTAGCTTTTGGAGCCGACGTGCTCATATTAACAAAGGCTCGTTTATAAAACAAAAAAATGGCCTTGCACGTGCAGACTACGGACGGTATCGTTATAAAAATTATGGCAATTTAAAATGATAATATTGAAAGCAGCTCTAGAAATTCCTGCTTCAAAAACTTTACTTGCATTGTTTTTACTAATTACTCTCATGAGACAATGACATTTAAGTGCACAAAGATGAATACCGACCGAGTGCAGGCTTATTGTTATTGCCCTTATCGGTTCCACATAAACAATGAATCTCGGCAATGTCTAAGCCGCGATGCGTTATATTATCTTGGTCTGGTATTTTACATTAATATTCTTACAATTTACGTAATCCAGTCAAATTATTATTACACATATTTTGAGTTGATACTTTGTATCCCGATACCTATACCTACTAATTGGTGTCACGGTAAACACTTCCGCTTTTCTATGTTTTCTGTGTGTATGTACACGAATGCATAGAATGAGCAGAAATCTAGATGCTGGATGGCTTTATGGATCTAGGGTGCCATGAAACATTGCTATTAAAGTAATATAAATAGTTAAATACGGTATAAGAGGGCAAGCGTACTGTTGGCTAAAAAGCTATCTCAATGGACAGCGACAATGTGTAGAAGTTACAAAAATAGTTAAAAACCTTAACAAAACGTATAATTCGCCGTTCATCATTAACACATGCGGCGTGCCATCGGGTAGTATACTAGGGCCGTATTTGTTTTTACTTTACATCACCGATTTACCTGGCGCCACACAAAATGACACTATACTATTTGCAGATGACACAACCATAGTAATTAAAGAAAATACAGATGGTTCTCTATGAAATATTATTACATGTACCTACATTAACAAATGTAACAAATTGGTTAGAAAATAATAATCTCAAAGTTAACTTAACCAAAACACAACTGGTTTAATTTCAAACTTATAATAGCAAATCAATTAGATTATCTGCCGATTTTAATGGTGTAAGTACAACTTAATGAAACGGAAAGTGCAGTTTTTCTAGGAATTAAGAATGATAAGTTTTGTAATTGGAAAGCCCATATTAATACCCTTTGTACCCAGTAGATTATATTTTGTATCGTCTGCGAGCAACCGTCTCTGAGGCGGCAGCAACGGCAGCCTATAACGGTTATGTATCGTCGCAAATCTGTTACGGAATAATAATATGGGGCAACTCATCAGATGCTGATAAGGTTTTCTTAGCCCAAAGAAAGTGTTTACGAGTAAGATCTTTGTGTGGAGCATATTACCTAGATAGTTGCAAGCCATTATTTAAAAAAGTATACTA
Organism: Lathronympha strigana; assembly: GCA_949128165.1. Lineage (NCBI taxonomy): Eukaryota > Metazoa > Arthropoda > Insecta > Lepidoptera > Tortricidae > Lathronympha > Lathronympha strigana. Next base: position 1,991,536 of record OX421907.1, on the reverse strand, counting down.
CCCTTGCCATCCTTATATGTATTTGTTATGTGTATATTCGTAAAACATAATATAGAATTGTTTAAAATGAAAGGAAGGGAAAAACGATATAAACACGATCTAAATACCGACACATCAGACATTAAAACTATTTCAAAAAATACGTGTGGCACTCGGGGACTGCCGCGGTAAAGCTATTGCATATCATTTTGTATCAACTTATGCAATTATAATTATTTATTTATTTTATTCATGCAGTATTTCTTTTTCTTTGATATTAATTCAAGTTACACTTTTTGAGCGTGGTGACCGATAAGAAAACAAATTTTTCTATTATTTAACAACAAATAAAAAGTTAATATTGTTTAAAATGTTTTTATTATTTTACAATACATGTGGGTTTTATTATCTTACAGTAGCTGTTGGTTATTCAGGAATATTTATCATTGAAACTTATGATAACTGAAATAAGAAACATAAGTTTGCGACTTAATATCCTCTAAATACCTAGAAAATACCGCGTCAATGGTGGTCCCATATTTTGTTGTAGACTCTTGTGGATCATTATTCATTTTCAAATTCAATGTTTTTGATAGAAAAGTTGTCAACATTATTTTACAATATATGTGGGTTTTATTATCTTACAGTAGCTGTTGGTTATTCAGGAATATTTATCATTGAAACTATAGGTTTATGATAACTGAAATAAGAAACATAAGTTTGCGACTAACATATTTGATTTTGGCGGGACTATAATAATAGTGTTTATTTTGACGTTTGACATCGCCGTATCTCTGGTAATAAGAGCTACTGTCCTCAATATTTTGTATAGAATATGACACTTAGCGACATTCGTTTGGAGATATATCCTTTCCTCGATAAAGAACTTTGTAACAAAGTGAATAAAGTCGGTTTCGGTCCGTCGGAGTGGGGAGCGTCAGGTTTTTTTTCGTTACGGAATTTCTGGATTCGGTCCCCGCGCTCAAGGCCCGCGATAGAAGCTATGCAATAGCTTAAAAAAATTTTTAACTCTATGGCCATCAAATTATATTATAATTATTCTTCCTGTACATATGAGAGTTCTTAAAGGAAATAAAATCAGTAGAAAACTCTTGTTAATTGTTAGATTTTGTATATAATTAGATATTGTTATTATAATTTTAGTATTATAAATTTACGAAAACGGGGCTTAATCGTGTATAAACTTTGAAAACAAACCTCCGACGTTTCAAGGGCGACATTGCCCCCGTGGTCCCGGAGAAAGACTGTAATTTTAGTAGTATTTCCGTGAATATACCTACTTAAAAAAGTTATACCCAGAGTATCTCGAGATGCGATATTGTAATGTAATAAAATAAATTATAGATGTTTAATTACTCATTTATTGTCGGTACATTTTCAAATTAATTTAAACACATTACAGAAGCGTCTTGTAAATGTCGTTGTCACACACGATACCGGTTTTCTGCCCTGTTTGGAACATGCCATTAGGCCACGTGTAATTAAGACACGACTCGTGTACACGGAGCCACGTGTCAGCGTGTACTCTTGTAATCGGGAGCCCTAATCTCAAACTCGTACGATTATACAAATTTTGCTCATTACTACGATAATACGAGATACGAAAAAATAATATAATAATAAGTATCCAATATCAAAGTATGTCATAATCATTTGGAGCACCGCTTGCTGCACTTGCTTACAATTAACTCAAATACATACTTTTGTTTTGCCAATGGTAGCAAATAGCGGTCTCATGTGAAAACACGTCAGACGTCAGCGTGCGTAGCCAAGATGCCAATCGCTCACGCTTAATAATGTATCGTAGCTACCTCTCTCTATCTCTCTTTCTTATTAGCGTGACAATGACAGTTGCATTTCATTAGCGAGTGAGCGTGAGCGGTTGGCATCTTGGCTACGCACCCAGGTAAGAAAAGAAAGTAATTGCCGGCAAAATCGTATTAAGATTGGTAATAAACCAGACTTTTATTGTCGCATTAGGGAGCGTTCAAGTATTACGTAACGAATTTGGGGGGAGGGGGGGGTCTTCTAAAACGTTACGATGCGTTACAGGGGCGGGAGGGGGGGTTTGGACTACGCGTTACGTAACATTGTTTTTAATCCTTCAGAACGGTCGCGTAGAGAAATTCTCTCACGCATTTTTAAAACTTTTTCTCTCAAAATTTTAGATGGAATGACCACATGATTTTTTTTACCTTCACAAAATTGCTTGCTTGCTTTGCTAGTGAATACAGGATAGTGAATATATATCTTTTTTTAAAACCCCAAATGTAAAAAGCAAAAAAATATTTATCAACAGCTGTGATAGATTTTCTCATCACTCCGGTAAAGTAGGTAAAAAAAAACCGCAATTCGGATGGCCTCGTTATACTTTGGCTGTCTCCGTAGACTCCAATCGCCATATTAGAAATTATATATTGATATTTTACCGGGCCTGTAGCCTAGTGGGTACTGGGTAGCCACACTGCCTACGAAGCTAGAGGTCCCGGGTTCGGATCCTGGTAAGGGCATTAATTTGTGTGATGAGTACGAATATTTGTTCCTGAGGTATGGATGTTTTCTATGTATTTAAGTATTTATAATTTATAACTATTACATATATCGTCGTCTAGTACCCATAACACAAGCCTTTATTGAGCTTACTGTGGGGCTAGTTCGATTTGTGTAAGATTGTACCCTAATAACAACAGTCACACATCACACAGTCTGAAGGGTTAAAAGGGTTAAAAAAACTAGGGAATTAAAATCTTCCAAGTTGGCAACCATTTTCATTTATTTTTTACGGGAGATTCCCGATTGAATAGTACGTATTTCTTGCAAGTTATCCAGTTGCAAGAATCCTGCTGTTCCCGCTTGAGGAGTGCACTAAAATATGTCTTTCCAAAAAGTTTCCTACCGCCACCCTGCCCAATCCTTCAAACCGCAAACAAGCTCGTGGTACCTAGTCTGATAAACAAAGGATCATGCAAGTTTTCGCCACTTCTTGTGAGGTTGTCTATTGATCTGTCGCCTCCTCTAGAAGGGTTTAAGCAGATGCCTTACGATTTTTTGCCCATTAGTACAATCCGACCTAAAGAACCGAATATGTGCAACCTGTGGGATTTATTTCACATCCCACCAACGTGTGCGAGTGGACAATCGTTGCATGCATGGCAAGACTGCCCAAGACCGCCGTGAACATCGAGTATGGCCACAGCAACTTGCTGCAAGAAGGGCAAATGAGCTTCTCTGCATAGTGCGCCGCTGTGAAACATCATCTGAGGATGCTGATTGGCTCGACGAAGACGAGGTTGATGCAAGCAGGTTAACAATTCCGGAACCCTCTTCGTCTGCTCTAATAATGAAAGAATCTGAATGGCTGGCAAATCCGTGGACCGAGGAGCAGTAACTCCACTTGTTTTTTTTAACTATCTACTTACTTATTTTAATTATGGCTGATTTTATTTTAATGTTTTCGTTTTTGTTCGATTCTTTAATACGATTATATTTAGACAAATATATTCTATTTCAGTTAGGTTTATGTTTGTAATTGGATTGCTAAAGGTAAAAATTAATTATTACGAATTAAATTTGTTATTTAATTTTAGTAAAACGTTAAAAAAGGAGAATGCATGGGAAGAACAATGGCGGATAAAGCAAAAATCTGTGCAAGGACAGGGCCAAGTCAGGAAAACGACGTAATTAAATGTATGATTAGTAGTAAAAATTTTATAGAACAAAAAAAGAAAAAAAAACATTAGAAATCTCTTGTTTTAAAGACAAGACATTTCGAATGTTATTAATAATATTAACGAGATTAAAACAACAACAAAGGTATTTCAGCGACTTTCCGGTACTTTACGCCACACAATTGTGGCCTTTAGGTAAAAAAATGGTCACTTGGTGGTTACGTAACGTTTTACTGGGGGGAGGGGGGGTACAGAAAAACGTTACGGCGCGTTACATAGGGGGGAGGGGGAGTCAAAAATGTCAAAAAATTGCGTTACGTAATACTTGAACGCTCCCTTATCACTCTTGACGCATATGTGAGAAATTAAGGAAAGATAAAAACTATTCACCGTTTTATAATGTAAACATTTTAAAATCACGATTTCCACTTGAAACTTATCTGCTATGAATAGTATTGTAGTGTCTTTTGTTAAACCCAATCGCTAATTACCTGCAGAAAATGAAATGCAGTAATACAAAAACCTGAAATATAAATTACAAATTTACTGTCTTAAGAATAAGGGTCAAATTGGAATAGGACGCATTTCACATAAAACCTTTTAGAAATGAAATATGATCTGACCACCTGGATACAATTGTATAATTTATTTTGTAACTTAAAATATTAGCGGAACTCTCTTTCTAATAAAAGGGATTGAAAAGAGACTTCCGCTAATATTACAAGCTACAACTGATTATGCAATAGGCCTCCGGTAGCGTGTTTTGCAAGTCTTAGTTAGAGGGTGGTATTTATTATATTATTTTTGCTGTAGTTGAGTAGTGTATGAACTAAGCATGGATTAAAAATTCAAGAATCCAAATGCATTAAAAATCCAAAAAGTAGGCCAGTTGTCGATTGTAAGAAATATCGGGAATAGAATACAGTGTAGCTAACGTTGCCGGTACTTGGTAGCATAGCGACTGAAGCTTGCACAATATCCTCAAATCGATAAGAAATCTGTTCCCACTTTTTTTAATATCTACCTACGTAAGTTGCAAAATTTAACACAAGCTACAATAATCAAATCAACTTTTAATTATGAAAAATAAACAGACACCTGGTTGACCACGCCTCGGTTCTTAATTTCAAAAGGTTATACGTTGGGTGCATGCTATAACAATTTGAACTTTATTGCCAAAGGAATACTGTTGTTATTAATAAAATATCTCTTGTTCTTTATGGTACTATTTCGTGCAGGTAATTAGCTGTTGGTTTTACAAAGGATAACAATGTCGAGATTTTAAAAAGTTTAAACTTTACCGACAGCCGTCACAAGATGTACTCACAAAATAGCACTATTTGCTGAATTTTATCGCTTCGTAATCTGAGACTAATAGTTATGTTTTGTTTTTAAATAATATCAGAATAATTGCGCTAAGTTACCCATGTATGATGATTATTTACGACTACCTATATTTGACTGATTAACTACAAGAAAAATAAATAAACTTGAGCGTAGTAGAAACAAACGCTCACGCCGCTTTCATTTCTATGTATGATAATAAAAATGTTAGGCTAGCCTAAATATAGTAAGGAAATAAAGAAACGATGCCACACTAAGAGCAAAACAAACCTGGTTCCACAGCGAGCGACAACGTCCTAACTCCTAGCCATGGTCATTCAATATTAAGTCTAATTCCTGGGCGTATAAAGATTACTTTCGTTTGAACTGTTCAAAACAGATTAAAACACTAACAGAATTCATTGCGGTTAGTTACTGGTTAGAGGTTAATTGGGGTTAACTGGACCGATAAGGTTTCCGAATGATTAAGGTTTCCGTATCATGAGTTAACCATATTGGAGGTGTTTTGAAAACAACCTTTAAAATAACCTTATGAAAAACCCGGGTTATGGTAACCGGTTCCGGTCCCTGCGATATATTATATTTGCAATCCACTTCATCTACAATTGAAATTAAAAAAATTAGAACGGCTTAATCGCGTTTTAACACCATTTCCCTACGTTTCAAGCCCTTTACAAGACTCGTTTTCACAGTGGTTAATATGATGACTGAGAGAACATGAATTGTACGCATTCATCAAAAAGGGATTTTTGGCTAGAAACGTAGGTCAAACGTAGGTCGGGTCATGGTGTTAATAAACGCGATTAATCCGGTCTAAAGTGTTTAATTTCAATGAACAACAATCAAAGAAATAGAAGACTATACCCGTTTTACCTTATCTTCTATTCCAGTAGCGTTATGTCTTTACCATTCAAATACAGTATCTGATAACGCAACCTCTATTTAATTTTGTGCATTTGTTGACATAGGGCTCACAAATATATATGCAGATATTACTTATAAATTCATATGTACAGTGTGTTTTTAGTGATATAAGAGAGTAAAATTTACATTAAGAATTGTTTGACATGATGCCAACGTCCACTTTTCACCATCGCACCGCTCGCCATTCGACAGGGCGCTCATCCACACCTTGCAACCAAAATGGTCGCGCACTGTGCGGTTTCAGAGGAATCTCCTCCCGCGGATGCTTCGACTGTGGAATGAGCTCCCTGCCGAGGTTTTCCGGAAAAAATACAGTACGAGTATGGGGTTCTTCAAAAAAGTAGTGTACAAGATTTTAATGGGTCGGCAACGCGCATGTGACCCCTTGGAGTTGCAGGCGTCCATAGGCTACGGTGCCCGCTTTCCATCAGGCCGGCCGTAAGCTTGTTTGCCATCGTCGTGGTATAAAAAAAACTGTTATGAAAAATGGTAACACAATAGGAGAAATAATAGCGACACTTTTTTTATCCTATCGGGATAGAAAGAGCTCGAGATTATGAGAAAAAGAAGAAACGCTGTCCGTATAAAACGCATAGTTGAAGTTGAATCTAAATAGTTAAAGAATCCCACAAACAATACAACTAGATTCTCCATAAAGACCCTCATCCTGTTTTTGAAGTGTATTAAAATATTTTCCAGGGCATTTTATACAACGAGTTTCATATCTATTACTGGGGCGCCCGAGGCATTTGGTAAGCCTTTTGTGCAGCAAATCTTATTCGCGTTTAAATTCTATTTAAATATAAAATATTCGAGTTAAGATACATTATGAAGTTGTCTCTACATTACAGTTATTGTTAAGGTATTTTCCGAAAATAATTTTAATTGTTCCTAGCCTAGGCTAAGGGAGGCTGGGGTCCGCTTTGCCAACTTATCCCAAGATTTGTCGTTGGAACTAGTTTTACTGACCTTCTAACATCGAGAATAAACTTGGCCTTATTGGGATTAGTCCGGATTCCTCACTATGTTATCCTTCACCGAAAAGCAATTGGTAAATATCAACTGATATTTCGTACATACGAAAAATTCATTGATACTAACCGCGGTTTGAACCCGCGACCTCCAGATCGAAAGTCGCATACTTCTTACCGCCATAGCGGAATACGGGTGAAGTCACTGTCGATTTCCTCAGTCGGCTCAGTCTTCCTCAGTTCACTTGTCGACAGCGATGGCTGAAACTTTTAAAATTAGGAATACCGATTTTCATAGTACCTATCATTGGCCGGAAAGAACAAGGGCCTCTTTACGCAGAAATGTGTCAAACTTAAAATGAGCGACTTTGCTCAACCATGGCAAAGGACAACAAGCAAACATTTCAAAATATTGCTACACTTGTTCCCATTGAAGGCGTCTCTATCTATTTCTATCTCGGTGGGATGGAATCAACCCGCATCCATCCTTACCGGTTGTCGCTCTACGCTGCGGTTGCCAGTTCGTGGTCTCCACTCAAGAACCTTTTTGTCCCAACGGCTATCGGTTCTTCGAGTCCTGCCCATTGTCACTTTAGCTTGATTTCCCGTTTTGCTATGTCGGTAATTTTGGTTCGTTTAGTTTAAGTACAATATTTCTAAGTTGGAAGAAATAAGTGTTTTCGAACCAAACATAATATAATAATATTTTTATCACAATAGTCATGCCGGAGCCGCGAAGTTGACAACACCCCACTCTGCCTGTCCGACGATGACTGTCCGATGCAGTCGAAACATGTCACGCCTATTGTGATAAAAATACGTGAGTTTTAACCATTACAATTTAATGACAAATAATGAGTTCAAAGGGTCGGCAACGCGCATGTAACACCCCTGGAGTTGCAGGCGTCCATAGGCTACGGTGACCGCTTACCATCAGGCGGGCCGTATGCTTGTTTGTCACCGTCGTAGTATAAAAAAAAGACAGTATGACTCGCGAAAGTTAAAAAAATGTAACACATTCCATATTTAAGTACTCGTTACTTGATAGCACACCCTTTATTCCTGTCAAACTGCATTACAATGGTTGGTAAAACATGTTCTACAATGTCAAATAAGGAATCCTACTTATCATTACTTGTACCAATATTTGAGCGCGTTGCAATCTCCAAAGTTTCCACTAGTTTTAGTTCAAAACTGCATATTCTTCAACCTACAGCCGCTATGGATTCACCCGAAGAAACTCCTTTGAAAGAAAACCAGAAACCGGGAAGGAAAACGTTCAAAGAGAAAATAAAATATGTAAAAGATAATATAACTGTGGAGCCCGTGGTAGCTTGTTTTGTGATTCCTGGAGTTTTAGCCAGACTTGCGACACAAAACCTCAATTTAGATAAGGCTTGTCGAGTTAACTTAAAATATGGAGATGCCGTGTGCGATTCCTTGTTGGCTAGAGAAAGCAACAAGTATCTTAAAGAAGAATTGGCTGTACAGGAACTGGTAGCGTCAATGGAAGTTTGGAAGAATTTAATCGTGACCGCAATACCTAGTTTTTTAATATTATTTGTAGGCGCTTGGAGTGACAGGACGAGGAAAAGAAAGATATGCATCTTACTTCCTGTCATTGGAGATCTCCTGATGTGTTTAAGCAACATTTTGAGTGTGTATTTCTTTTATGAAATCCCGGTACAGATGACAATGTTTCTGGAGGCGATTTTTCCGGCGATTACCGGTGGATGGATTACTTCGTATATGGGAATATTTAGTTACATAAGTGATATTTCGAGTGTTGAGACGAGAACGTTTAGGATCGGGGTGGCGAACCTGTGTAGCACGGCCGGAGGGCCGATAGCCTCGGCTTTGAGTGGGGTTCTGTTGCATAATGTCGGTTATTATGGAGTATTCACAGTGAGCGGTTTATTGTTCTTATTTAGTATTTGCTATGGATTCATCTATATACAAGACCCGGAGCCACCGGTCTCTGAAAAGAAATTTGAGGTAAATATTCAATTTAAGGTATTGTAAGAGTAAATAGCGTTGAAGCGTAGGTGAAATAAAATGTACGATATTTTAGATCGACGACTGCGATATATTAAGAAATATATTTTATTATCTTTCAATCCAACAGTTGGATTCTTTTAAACCTATAAAAATGCAGGAAAAAAATTTAAGTAAAAGAGAATGGGGTTTACCGTATCGTACACAAGGCGGCGCCACTGAGGTGATGTTTGAAAGCTTCCCGCCAGCCAGACCGACGCTCATCTACGCTCAATTAGCTCTCCTAGCGGCGAATTTACTCTTGCTAACCTTTATTGAAATGGATTGCATAGTGTTAATCTATATTTGTCACCGGGGATAAGACTGGCAGCTACCTCGCTCAGCGCGTATTGCGATTCAGCGAGGAAATGCTGCCTGCATTCTGAGAATCATGCCTCAGGGACCGGGCTGATCATTTTAGCTATTCTTTAATTTAAGTTTATTTTAATGTCTCTATATTTTTTTAATGTGGACAGTAAAAATACTTTTTCTACTTCAGCACTTCTATCCGTCAATTAGATGACTGACAACGATATTTAAAAAGTATACATTATAACGTTGTCTATGGAATTCATAAAGAACACTGCTCCTATGGATTTTCATACAATATATGAGCACTGTTGTTGTTTTTTTTTTTAATTTCTATAGTGGGCACAACATCTTCCCTATTCTGCCACGTTTCTAGATTTTGCTTTTTACCCTATTTTAGCTGTCGTAGAAAAACTAGGGTATGCAACAGCTCATAATTATAATATATCACTGTTGCATAAACTACTATTCAAATAACACGTATAAATTTACATATTTTTGGGTAGATAAATCTTTGGAGTAACCATCAAATAAAGCCAGCTAAAAGAATCGTTCCATTCATAAGGCCGCCGCGTCCTACGTGGGCGATGTTCTCGCGACGCGAAGCGATGCGGTCGGCGCGGATTTCACGCGGTGCAGCGGCTGTGTCCTACTCGGGCGGTCAGCTAGCGAACGCGAAGCGAAGCGGTGGAGTTGGAAGAATCAATTCTTTAAGGACTGTGGAAGTGCCCTACGCGAGCGATTGATTCGCGAAAGCGAAGATCCGGATCGCAAAACCTATATACGGGAACATATCGCAAGATTTTTCTTTGAATCCAATGCTTAAATCGTTCAAATTTATATTATATTTTTAAGTACCCATTTTTTACTTATAAGACGATTCACACTTGACAAGTCAAATCTGTGTTGACCCATATGTGATCGACCTACATGCGTCACGTCTTTATCCGTGTTGTATTCGCTTATAAAAATCAAACCAACTGATCGCTCCCGCATCGCGAGACACCGCGCCGCATCGCCTTCGCGTATCGATCGCCCACATAGGACACTTCCATACTTAGGTGTCAACGGTTTGTGATTTCCGCGTCGCATCGCGTTCGCGTGTCAATCGCTCACGTAGGACAATAAGGATTGTTTTTTTTTAAATACTACGACGGTGACAAGCAAACGACCCGCTTGATGGTAAGCGATCACCTTAGCCTATGGACGCCTGCAACTCCAGGGGTATTACATGCGCGTTGCCGACCCTTTAAAAAAAGGAGGATTCGCTGTGTTGACAGCTAAAGGGGGAAGCTTCGCTCCGTGGGTCCCCGGCTGTCAACACAGTGAATCCTCTTGGAGCTCTACGATCTTAATCATTAACAGAAACAACACTATGAGTAGGGTCTAGTGTTATCAAACTGCGGTTTTCTGTAAGGTGGAGGTACTTCCCCAGATGGGCTCTGCTCCAGATTTGAGCGAGACAACATTCGTTGTGCTGTGCCCTACCACACTAAACAATATGCATCCGCTGTGCGCATACCTCTCTGACTTTTTACTACACCGCGCCGCACCGCACCGCGCCGCTTCGCCTTCTCAAAACGAACGCTCACTTTAATAGCTCCCATACCACGAAAATCGAACGATTGCGGATTTGTATCTCCATCTCAGCCACACTTACATATTGGAGTGACAAAGAGTTTTCGATGTTCGTGGTAGGCGTGCAACTCTCAAAGGTTTAATTTTAACGGCCGCATCGCGTCGCTTCGCGATCGCGAGTTGACCGCCCCCGTAGGACGCTGCGTAATGACAGCTTTGTTTTACGGAAAACAATTCCTAAATCCATTCTCATAAAACCCATTTTCCTTAAACGATTTCCACAATTAAGCCAAGATACAATTACAGAATAAGTCAGCCGGCGTATGGGGCGCCCTCAAATCCTTTTTCGACATTAAACACGTGAGAGACACGTTGGCAGTGGCATTCAAAAAGGGACCCAATCACAGGCAGACAAAGTCCATTTTGATACTGGCTTGCATCGTCCTTATACACGGCCCATGGTATGGTGAGTTATTTTATTTTGTTGCTTAATATGGGTAGGTAATTTGGTATGAAAGAGAATACATTTCGTTCACATTTCATTATATAGTGCATGTGGCTTTAGGTTGAACATAGGCTTTGGTGTATAAAAGTGTAAATTGAATAGTTAATTGAACATAAATTACAGAATATAACACGACTGCCCCCTGACACTGCGCTAAGATAGCCTCATACTGAAATGCTGTGCTCATTTTGTAGCCTGCTGCGTTATTGTGGAAAATGCCCTTGATAGATTACAAATTGACAAATTGTACGAAATGCGGTCTCAAACTAATGTGATCACGATTACTAATCAAAGATGTTAATAATAAAAAAACCATTATATGTAAGTGTTTGTTAGTAGTCCTTAAAGGATGAATCACACTAGAACGGGACGGGACGGGGCGGGACGGGAAAATCAGTTAATTTCCATAGAAAGCGTCACGTGACTATTTCTATAGAAATTGGCAGATTTTACCGTCGCGCCCTGTCTTGTCCCGTCCCGTCCCTTGCTAAAGTGAGTCATCCTTTATAAGTCAAGACATACACGTTTTATAACTAAAAGATTTATTTTTTTAATTCCCACCATTTTGGTTTGGTTTTGCTTTTTATGCATAAAAAGCAGCAAATATATTCGACTGAATATCGTCGTTTTTTACCTATTTATTTGATTTGCAGGAGAGCATTCATTGCGTTATCTGTTTACGAGATATCGTTTCAATTGGGATGCGCTAAAATACAGTTTCTACAACACATTCTATATTGTTGTGCATTGTTTAGGTAAGTATTTAAAAAAAGGATAAATATATTGTGTAAACTTAGGTAAGTTGAAACGACACTGCAAAAAACATTACTTAGATATAAATACTAGAAGACAACATAAATGAACTACGGCCTTACCATGACGTCTAAACGCGAGTCATTTAGTCTTAACTGTGCTCAGTTGTATGGCATCGACTCAGTTAAGGTCCTAAACTGAATCAAGTCAGGCAATTTTGGTGGTCTGTCTTCCGGAATTCTGTAACCGTGCATCCTAGCCATGTCATCGGAACCCCTGTCAGAAAACGCAAAATTAGTATACTGATTTTTATTTAAATAAGTATACAAATTTAGCAAATTTTTCTTTTTCTGCTTTTAAATTGTACCTACATATTGTTGAATTGTTGATGGATGTACATTTTAGGTCATTTATGTATAAATTGTAGAGGCCTAAAGGATGACTCACACCAGTCCGATCCGATTCGATCCGATACGGGACGATCTGTCAGTTTCTATACAAAACGTCACGTGACTTTCGAGGGCTCCGGGCTATTACGTGATTATTTCTAGAGAAACTGGCAGATCGTCCCGGAACGGATCGGATCGGATCGGACTGATGTGCGTCATCCTTACCGGAGCCTATATGGTCAGTTTGACAATGATTTATTTTAAATTCAAGATTTAAAAAAGAACTATAACCATATCCACGGGTTTGTCTACCAGACATATCGATGGACTACACTACAGGAAACCCTATTTTATGGTCAGATGCGTATGTAGATATTTTTGTATCTTTGCACATACATAATGCTGGTAGCTGGCAGAGAATGCCTTCTGGCATTAAGTCCGCCTTTTGTACGTTAAGGTTTTCTTTTGTGCAATAAAGGTTAAATAAATCATATTTATAAGTTCGACGGCGCAATCGTATTTAGGGTAATACAATCAAGGACATCTACATTTATCCATTTACAAATAAATAAGATAAATATCTAATATTTTCTTCTGTTAGCGCGATTCGAAACACTCTATAACGTAGAGTCATGGTGTAAATAAACGCGATTAATCCATTCCAGAGTATTATCTATTAAGTAAAACGTTGCAGGTGCCCTGATCTCCATTAGCCTGTTCAGCCGCTACCTGAAGTGGGATGACTCAGTCCTCGGCATCATCTCCAACTGCAGCAAGTTTGTTGGCGCCATCGCTGTTGCCTTTGCTACGACATCCTTAGACATGTATATAGGTATGTTATTTGTTTTCAATTGTTTTAATCTCCATGTATTCAGTCTGTATCTAAAGTGGGGCATTATCTCAAGTTCATCGGCGCCATTGTTATCGCGATCGCTACGTCTTTAAGTAGATATGTATCTTCTTCTTTTCCGTTACCTCAATGCAGTCAGTCTCCACAGAGTGCGGTTATAGCCCATGTGTACTGCGCGGTGCAAACTGCCACCACCTGACCTCCTAATCGTATCAATACATCTCGTACAGGCTCTACCCTGAGCACGAGTGTTATTCATTTGGCGAAGAATCATGTGCTTCTCCACATCATGTTTTGATAACCGCAGAGTCCGAAGAATCTTAGGACTTGACTAGCCATGGAGTAAGCGCTTCTAAGATGAAGATTTTAGTTCTTCTGGCTTTCCAGGGTATACGCAGCAGTCTTCGCCAGCACCGCATCTCAAAAGCGCCGATTTTGGCCACATCACAGCATTTCAGAGGCCATGTTTCGGCACCATAAATAAATATCGAGAAGACGAGAGCTAGAACCAATCGTATTTTTACCTCTGTTCCTCCAGATTTTATCGAGGTTAGCCATAGCACTCTTAGCCATACCAGCTCTACGGCGAATCTCGTCGGTGCAGTCCAACATGGGACAATTCCACATAGATCGACCTAGTCCCAAACTAAGCAAAGCTTGTACTATGGGTACTAGGCGACGATATACATACTTATATAGATAAAGATAGACATAGACATAGACATAGGAAACATCCAACTCAGGAACAAATATTCGTGATAAACACACAAATATATATGGACCAGGAGTCGAACCCGGGACCTCCAGTTTCGTAGTCCACTACCATCTAAGCTATCATCCATTATCATCTATGAATCGATAGAAACACTACAGCTAAAAGACCTCCCACTGCTAGCAGCCTGTGCTCAGAATGGAAGAAGACCTGTGCGTTTATTCATTATCGAGAGGAATCTGGCTATAGATTTTCTAGTTTTTATTTTCCAAAGCGGGTTGTATACATTACAATAAAAAAATGTCGTACTTTTTTAAATGTCATGTTTATCAGGTCCTGTGCATATAAACTTCGAAACTCCAATGCTAGGGGTGTAAATATCGTGTGTATTCTAGATAATACAGTTTTGTGATTAAGTATTAACTTAGCTGTAATTAAGTATAAACTATTATAAGTACATAGTTTTGTTGCTATAGCGAAGAAATTACCCACCATAAAATAAATAACCCAAGTGAAAACGTTTACTTAGATATTTTTTAATAACTGTGTATATTCTTTTACAGCGGTGCTACTAGAGACATTCAACGCAACATCATTCACAGCAATGAGAGCGATATCATCCAAATTGGTCGCAAGTGATGAATTAGGTAGGTGACAATTTATGTTCATTCGGTACAGTTCAAATGATGTTACACAATTGAACAAATAGGGAACAAAAAAAGGACAAAAAACAAAAGTCACCGCCAAACTCAAGCGGCAGTGAACTGGAAATATTGCCCAGGGAAATGATGGCCGCTGAAGCCAGCGAGTTCTTGAGTGGTGACCCCGCGCCGGTAGATGCAGGGTGGTAAGGCCCCTCACAAGATGGACTGATGACCTGGTAGAGGTAGAAATTCTTTTGATGCGGGCAGCGCACTACCGGCGATGTGGAATTCTCTGGGGAGGCCAATGTTTAGCAGTAGACGTCTTTTAGCAGATACTGATGAATGTATGTTCATAATAATTATATTCCGTGTTGCAGGTAAAATGATATCAGTGTTCAACCTCACCGAGATCCTATCTTCCATGGTCTTCGCACCTATCTACTCGTGGTTGTACAGGCAGACGCTAGCAGTCAATGCAGGAGTGATTTACTACGTCAGTGCTGCAATCACTGTACTCCCGGTTGTTATTTTTGTGTAAGTTTTAAAATATATTACAGCCTGATTTAAGTTTTCACGGATTTTACACTTTACATACTTAGTATGAACTACAATGAGACTGGATGATGAACAAAAATGAGGCAAAACTGCCCTCATGGTTCCGGTAGATGTGGGTACTTAAATAACGTCACCTTTATAGTGAGATTGAGGGACTGGTTATAAATATGTAAGGTCATGTCTTTTTAAATATGTACCTATGAACCTAATAGGTCATGGTGGAAATCTTTGAGGGAGGTCTATGTCCAGCAGTGGACGTCTTTCGGCTGAAATGATGATGATGATGATGAACCTAATAGAAAATGTAACTGTTAACATAAGGAACATAACCCGTTTGATTTATGCTTAATTCATTTATTCACAGGTGGTTCTTCACACATCACAGGAGAGATCTTCGTAAAAAGAAGAAAACCAAAATTACTCGTACAGTAACAAATATTGATAGTGATCATGAAGCAAAAAAGTAAAAAAAACGTTCTTTTTTACGACTTGTCTTATTTGTAGTTTAAAATATTACGAAAATGACAATTCCAAATATTCTCCTTGAATTTAACTATTGTTAGTTATAAGCAGAGATGGGCCTCAATCGATTAATTTTTTAGTTAACTAATCAATCGATTAAAAATATCAATTGTCATTTTTAGTTGCAATTAATTTAGTTGCAATTAAATTAGTTGTGAGAATGTTCGACTAACAACTGAATTAGTTTTAGTTTCAATCGACTAAATTTCACGATTAATTCTATATTAAAACTACGAAGTCGCCCGTTTTTGCATCTTAATCTTATATAATCTTGCAATATGTAACTATAAATAAGTATTATGTACATATGTAACATTGGAGGTACTCGTATGGTGTAACTATCGTGGTTTGGGTTGAATTTTGCGACTTATTTTGAAGCAGTTATTTTTTAATTTGAAATGCTTGAATGACAATGCAAAAGTATGGGCCATAATATTATTATAACGGTATATTGGTAACGACAAATAGCGAAACACTGTCTTTGTGTGTGTGTTTACAAGTCGCAAACAATAAAGTAGGTTGGTGCATTATTAATACTTTGAATTACACGAGATTGAGTAAATCTTAGACAAAGAAATTTTCAATATTTTGCTGTCTCTGTCAATACTAAAACTCTTTTTAGTGTCACGGGTTACAAAACAATGGGATAATCCTGCTTACCTGGAAGTTGTTTATTGCATTTTGGTGCAAGTGCCGACGGTATCTTCTAAAAATAACACGTTGTATTGAATGACATGACACATCTGCACGTTGTTTAATTATCTACGCGGTCTATTTTGTGTTCAACGTGTGGTCATTAAACATGCGAAAGCGCTGTTTTGTCCTTTAAAACTAGCGTGGAAAAACGCATTTTATCCACATGTGGGGCAAAGTAATCTAATTCCTATCACTTACCACCAGTCCAGTATAAGTGAGTCCTATATGCCCATAGTAAATATGCGCAATCGGAGGTCACACCTTAAATTGGTCACGTGATCATGTCTTATCCCGCACTTGGTAAGCTGTTGGCAATATCTAAGTATCAGGAGCGTACCTACTCTATGACAAATTTTGAAATTGATTTTTTATGGTTTCTTCAAGATAACTTACATGTGAATAAGATTTATAATAGTATGTAGTCTGTATTTTCCTCGAAATAGTTAGGGAAAAAATGTTGTATTAAACTCGGCGGCCAAGTTTGTTCAACTTGCGTGCCTTGAGACCCTCGTAAAGTATTAAATGTATTTACTGCGACTACTGCGAGGAGGACGAGTTACTACGTACTGTGTACTTAAAATCATCCTACTATCCTAACTATCCTATTCATTCTCACCTGGTGACCAAGTTCTAATGGTATTCATGTTGGGTATTATTTTAATTAGACAGACACATTGACGTTAAACGGTCGTTTGTTTGTGTTTCATAGTCTTGAATTATTACTATTGACAATGACAATATCCCTCCATAATATTGATCTAGTACTTGTATTACAACTACTAGATCAATATTATGTAGTCTTTTCACCATCGCACGGCTCGCCATCCACAGGGCGCTCAGCCAGCAAGGTGCACTTGCTACTCTAATGGTCGCGGTCGTGGTTTCAGAATTTATTTTCTCCCACCGATGCTCTGGCTGTAGTATTAGCTTCCTACCGAGGTTTTTCTGAAGGATTAAGGATTATTATTGATTTTAAAAAACGGTGTGCAAATTTTGAATGGAGTTTCAGGCGCTTAAGTTGCAGGCGTTCATAGGCTACGGTGACCGCTTTCCATCAGGTGGGATGTACGCTTGTTTACCACCGACGTGGTTCTCAAAAATAATCTCGTAGTTTTAGAAAATAAGTAAGTATGTGAAAGGTCCCACGAGAAAAAGCCAAAAATTAAAGAAAACTGTTTTCATACACAATTATAAAGCACGAATCAAATCATTTATTAAATGTAATAACAATAACAATAATGTAATAATTTCATACATTTACTATGGAGAAAAAGTGAACTTTATTCTTATTCATCTGTCATCCTAATTCGTCCTTTTCCCTTTTTCATACCGTTTTATGATCCTTAAATGAAAAAGAACTGATTAGCGTGACAGAAAAATGTAAATAAAGTTCACTTTTTCTCCATAGTTAATGTATGAAAACAGTTTTCTTTAATTTCTGGCTTTTTTGTATAATACCGAAAGTTGACTCCAAAGAAACACTTGATACTGGATAGAGATGGAATCGATTAACATAAAAAACACATGTAAAAAAAACTTTTTCATTTTCATACAAATTGTATGGGGAAAGTTTTTCTCGATTTATGGCTTTTCTAGCCGGAAATTTCTTTTTGGTTTCATACAAGCTTTTGATTCTGGACAGGAATGGAATTGATTGGCATAAAAAAAACCGTTTGTCAAAAATGACCATTTTCTCGCAGCCTGTATGTTTTTTTCCAAAATCTGTATATGCCAATCTTCATTAATTTGAAATCGAAGGAAGGTCTCCTAAGACCATTTTCGCCTAGCAACACGTGATCTTGTAGCTGCCCTCACTGACCCAAAACCTATTTCCACCCTGTATAAGTAGATTCTTAAAAAAATACTTTAAGTTACTAAGAACCGGGAAGAACCGGGATTACCGGTTCCGGTCCTGCTATAACCGGGAAATGAAATTTTTGGAACCGGAGCCGGTACTGCACGTCTAAGATGAGAAATGGTCAAAATATCGTAAGTAATACATCACTATTTTATTTTTAAACATCCGTTTTATGATGTCCTAATCAGTCTGTCAACATAGCCATACCGACGTTTTCTATTTAATTTGCCTCTAACATTAGTTGCGAGAAAATAGTCTTTTGCAAAATTTAGTTGTCCGAAATCAATCGACAACTAATTAAGTTGCAACTAAATTAGTTGCACTCTATACAACTAAGATTGATCAGGCGGGCTAGCATATGTTACGTTCTCGCGCGCGAGTCCATACATCGGCCGCGACTTAATGTATGAAGTGACAGGCGACAGTGTAAGTTGTGCTAAGCATACAATTGCCGTTTTCAATTGTCAGTTGCAACTAATTCTTGTAATTTTAATCGTTAATTGTTAGTCGATTACATTTTGCCCATCTCTGGTTATAAGTACCTACTTAATTGATAAGTCAAAAGTACCTATACAGGTTGTAACCAAAATGCTGGTGATACGTTTAACAGTGTAATCAATCAGTATCGTGGTCTCATTAGAAAAAAGTAGTTTTTTTGTATAGGTGTTTCTTTCACCCGTGTCTGTGTTTTTTCCTAATCAAACCACGATACTAATTATGCCCTAAAATCGCCAGCATTTTGTTACATGTATATTTTGGCAACATTTTGAAACTGAAATAAAAAGTAGTAATAAATTGAGATACTGACTAGGTATATTTACAAGTTGTGTAACTATTTTATGTATTAGTAGCGAAATATATAATTTCAGTAATTGAAAGTGATATTTTTTTATTTATCATGTGCCGTTCTTCAGGGATGTCGGCTACCGCAGTCCGGAATTCTCTTCTATTTGCAGTCTTCATACCCAGTTTGGCGTCAATTCCAGTCAAAAGCCCTGAGTTTATCCATTTATGTTCGTGCATTTTTTTTCTTTCTTTCCTCAAAACTTTTATCTTGAGAACGCGTAGAGATAGCAAGATGGATTAAATACCACATACACAGGTCTGCGGTCCCTTGAAGCTGTGTTTTATTTTTAACACGACCTGTTATCGTAGTTGTTAGTGACCCTGCCTGCTAAGCCGATGGTCCTGAGTTCGAATCCTGGTAAGGGCATTTATTTGTGTGATGAACACAGATACTTGTTCCTGAGTCATGAATGTTTTCTATGTATTTGTATATTATATATATCGTTGTCTGAGTACCCGTTACACAAGCCTTCTTAAGCTTACTGCGGGACTTCGTCAATTTGTGTAAGAATGTCCTGTAACATTTATTATTTACTTATAATGTACATAGTACTTCCTGTTCACGCCGCCGTGGCACCAATTGTCAAGACCTATATCTCTGGAACAACTTGGGAAGCATCCTTTGTGTGGAACCCTCGGTGGGCAAGACCGACTCGCACTCGGCTAGTTTTTTTTTGTTAAAACTTAATTACTTTCAAGATATAAGATATTGATTCTTGCGCGCCTGCTATCTTGTGAATAGTTTAGTAGCGTCTAGAAGTTTCGAATTGTTTAATACAAAGGCGCTCTTATTTTGTTTAAGCGAGATTTAAAAGAGTTTCAGAAAAATATCAACACTGTATTCAAGAACCCTTTATGCAGTGAATTACGTGCGGTACGGCGCGAGAAAAACAAATGTTTGATATAAAGTCACCGGCAATCCAACTTCCTAACAATGTAAACAAATTGATCGTAATAAGCTAACTTTTATGTCTTTAATGAAATCTCCAAGATTAAGTTGCTCATCTTACGTTTTGTAAGCGCTGATCTTCCGGTGATACCATTTAAGGGCCACTAACGTTTAGCGTGACAAGGCCTTTTGACAATCCTGAACGCATCTGTAACGTGAGTGGCGTCCCAGCGCCATCTAGTCAAAGGTATGACAATACTACTGATGTCTATCGGACATAACAAGCAAGGCCGTGTCGATATGCGAATGAATTAATAATTACGAAATTGAAGCTGTAGATTTCATTTTTGGTTTATTAGCACCATTTTTGAGAGAAGCATTATTATTAATTAACTCTGCTTGAAAGGCATTTACAGGCTTCATATTAATTTAAACGTACTCCGAAAGTCGTCTATTTGATCATAATAATCAGCCTGCAAATCACTTTTTCCACGTCTTGACAGTAATGTACTATGTATAGTCCTTATCTAATTAAAACCCTTTCTAGGTTTTTATATATTCATAAGCACATTAAATTTTGATGTTGCTGCTGACCGAAGAGCTGGTAGCTTCCTCGCACAACGTATCAGCATTGCGATACAACGAGGAAATGCCGCCAGCATCCTAGGTACAATACCTCAAGGACCTATTTTAGATTTAAGGTAGGTAGAGGTAAGGAGTAGGTATATTTTGAAAATGAATGTTCACCCCCATTCTTAAAGTCAGTTAAGCGATAAAAATAAGTAGCGTATCCCGCATAATATACGATGTTGAAATAATCTGATTTCATATCGAGGGCCGTATTAGCATTGGCAAGTACAAATACTTCTAGTAAACAGTATTATTTAACAAGGTATCATAAATTGATAACATTTTACATACAGTGTGCGCTAATTGCGTGACGAACATAATGAATAACTGTGCAGTGACGTTAAAGATAAGCAAATAATATAGACAGGTAATGTCCATTGCGATCTCCAAGTCTAGTTTGCTACAAGAGCTAATAAACGGATTATGGGAGAATTGTAAATACGCAACAATTCTCTGCTTTAAAAAAACTACACTATTTGTATTATTGTATCTGTAAGGGGATGATAGAAAATGATCAAGTTGTAAGAGTAAGGTAGAATGCTTGCAGCTGCACAAGTCGTAACGACATGGGCACTTTATGACAAAGTGACAAAATTTCAATTCGAATATATAAAAATGTTCGTTTGTAAAATTTGACCTATATTACTTTGAAGTACTTTGGGTTGGAAGGTTAGATGGCAGTCACTTTCGTTAAACTAGCGCCTACATACGTTAAAACATGGGATTAGTTGCCTAAGCGGACCTCAGGCTCCCTGAGCCGTGGCATAACCCGGGATAACGCTAGGAATAAGAAGCAGCATAACTTTTAAATAAAATGCCTATGTAAAATATTAGTGCAGCGTCGAGCACTAGTACTTTTACCTTATCATTTTTAGAAAGTAGGACGTCAAATCAACGTCCTCTACACAAAATGCAAAAGTCCAATCCCTCACCAAGCGTCTCAACTTTAATAAACATTAACAGTCTCTATTATTTACATTTCATAATGAACACTAATGACATACATTGGGTCTGTTTGTAAACGTCTGCATTCAACCGCAGACTTCTGTGACATTAACAAAGCCATAGTCTGTGAAAACAAGTAGACAGTGAATTATAAAAGGTACAATAAGTTACAAATAAGAAAAAAATATTTAAGTCAAAAGACATGGATATACCATCTTATTATGATTCTCGAAGATTTTTATTGTCTTTGTCACTTTGAGGTTAAAGAGTAAACGGTTTTGAACATGCTGTATACTTAAGCAAATTAAGACTATCCAAGAACAAATAAACTTTAGAAACGTCAGTACCGCAAAAGTGGTTTAACAAAACACAGTATCATGAGTATCCAGAAAACGATCGTGGAAGAAAAACCTTTAAAAGATGACAAACAGGAATTTAAGACAAAAACTTTATTTGAAAAACTGTGTTTTATAAAATCTAATATCACTGTTGAACCGATATTTGCTGGATTAGTTATAGGATCCATGCTTTCTAGAATAGCAATACAAAATCTCAATTTGGACAAAACGTGCAGAGTGAAGAAAGATTTTGGTGATGTTGTTTGCGATGCTCTTATTGAAAGAAAGGGTAATCATACTGAAGAAGAAGGTGAAATACAGAAGATTATATCTCAAATCGAAACATGGAGAAGCATCATACAGACGGCAGTGCCTACGTTGCTTGTGATGTTCATGGGTGCCTGGAGCGATAGAACTGGAAACAGAAAGATATGCATCCTCCTACCAGTGCTGGGAGAGCTCTTAGTCTGCGCCAGCAATATTTTGAGCACATACTTTTTCGACGAGATTCCTGTAGAAATCACAATGTTACTCGAATCGATATTCCCTGCGATTACTGGTGGATGGGTTATGATGTATCTCGGAGTATTCAGTTACATCAGTGATATAACGACTTCAGAAACTAGGACCTTTAGGGTGGGCTTGGTAAATCTTTGCATGACATGCGGTGTCCTTGTTGGGACTTCGTTGAGCGGATTTCTGTTGAAGTTTGGAGGATATTATGGAGTATTTTTTACGTCAGGAATTATACAATTGGGAAATGCTCTTTATGGATGCATGTATTTGAAGAAGAATACGAAACCTGACCACGATGCAAATGAAAAGGTTACTATTTATGCTTTTTTAAATTCTGAATTTGAAGGAGTAAGGTCGGTAAACGATCAAGCATGACTCACACTAGAACGGGACAGGACGGAGCGGGACGGGAAAATGTTAATTTCTATAGAAAGCGTCACGTGTCATTCGAGGGATCCGAGCTATCACGTTATTCTTTCTATAGAAATTGATAGATGCCCCGCCCCGTGCTAGTGTGAGTCATCCTTCATTCGCATTGGAAGTGTAAATGGTTGCAAAAATGTATACGAAAAAGTTTATTGGATGCTCTGACCGGTTTCTTAAATTGATAGTTTGATCATCTTCTTGCGAAGTCACATACAAGACTGAGATGCTTTTTGTCTTCATCTGCAGAAGCTCATCTACCATACAAACATACTCCATATTTGTTTGACTTCTATTTATTTCGTTGAGACTTTAAAATGGAGATATCTTTGAAATTTACAGAAAGACCCGCTAACAGTCAAATACCTGATCACGATGCAGAAAGAAACAGCGGCAGTTGTCACCAGAAAAAGAGAGGGCAATATCAGAATGAAGATAATTTTAACACTCATAGTTGTATCAATGGCTTATGGTCCAAACCATGGTAAGAATACTTTACTACTATTATACTTATGTATCAACACATTTAATGTGGATGGATCTTGACCTCAATGTCAACGAAGAGTTATAAATTCATTGAAAATGCACTCTAATAACTAAAATATTGTCTTATTTGACTGGCCCAAATGTCACTTATGAGTATGTTGCTCACAAATAAGATAGAAGGTGAAAACAATAGAAATAGTTGACACTAGCACATTTAAATTTTACGAGAGTTTTGGCTATGAATTAGATTGTTACTGAAGCTTAAGTACAACATTTTTAAATAGAAAACTCCCGTGAGTATTAGACATATTAATATACTTAGACCGGGTTACTCACGTCTATAAAGTCGAAAATAGCTCGACATGTTTCGGGACGGTCCGCGCCCCATAATCATGAGTGAGAAGCGCTTGCCGCGATTGCGATCAGTGTGCGCAGAGCAATCGCGGCAAGCGCTTCTCACTCATGATTATGGGGCGCGGACCGTCCCGAAACATGTCGAGCTATTTTCGACTTTATAGACTTAAGTACAACATTTGGAAGTTTAGAGCAATAATTAAAAAAACAGACAGTCACGTTTTCAAAGTAACTGAGCGTAAATCCTGAAATAAATATTTTGCCCGAATTACGCATATCACGATATTTTTGCAGTTTTTGTATTTGCCTGTTCGTGATACGCCCGATAATACGCTGTTTCCTGCGCCATTCTGTTCTCGTTAAATGAGTGACCTTGCTGACATGAGCCATTGATGGACTGATAGATTCTGAATTGTTTCACAAATGTCCTAGACTACAAAACATACCATTGTGTACAATTATATGGCTTGACCAGCTACTTCATTCAGCATTGCAGTGCAGTATTTAATTAGATACTGTTATCTTCACAGTTGATTCCACAGACAAATTCATCCAAAAACCTTTTCAAACTAATTTGGATGTCCCGGGTATTGATATTGTCTGCAGCAATATTGTACTACAATACTTTCGTAATCCAAATACACCCTTAACCAAAAGTAAAACTGCGTATCTACACGCAGTTTTTCTGTTTTACCGACAATGTTCTGTATCCGCTTTAGAATTTAATTATTGTGTTTTGTATAGGAGGTAAAGGCCCAAAATGTTATTTTTCCTGATCTGTACAGTATACTTGTGACTTCCTTAGTTAGTGATTTACCTGCATTATGAAACTCAAAACACCGTGACCGTGACAAAGTGGTCAATCGGAAGGATGTCTTTGCTTAAAAGGGCTACTCTGTCACGGCGTTTACTCAAAACCACTGAATAGAAAAATACCTTACCTATATGAAAAGAACTATCCAATATTCTACTTCAAACACACATTTTATTATTTTTATAATTTCTGCCGTAAGAACAGCCCATATCCCGCTCCCGACGGCAGTAGCCTTGTACTTGCAGCAATGTGATGGTATAATATACTATCCTATACCTGTTTATTTCCTTGGTCACATGAATGACGGAGTGCAAATTGCGCCAGATATGCAGAATTGCCAGTAACTCCATTTATTAAAGTGATAGAGTCAAGTGCAGAGCATGCAGAGATAAAATAGATGTTTTGCATAGAAATCTTTTATACATTGGGTGTCCATTACTTCTGCAGCTAATTGTTTAAAAAAAAGTTATGAACCTTTACTGTGTTGAGTACTAACGTGACCGCAGTATAATTTTTGACATTACCTATTTACAGGAGAATCCAAAGTGCTATATTTGTTTCTGCGCTACCGTCTGAATTGGGATGCAGTGAAGTACAGCATTTATTCTACATACAACACCATCACACACTCCTTGGGTAAGGGAATTATACAATTTTAAAATTCCATGGCGATTACAATTATGATGATGTGGTAGACGTTCAGATTTCTTCCTTTCCCTTCTTCCAATCCCTGGAATTGAAAGGTGCCTTGAATGTGGCTGTACCGACGGCTTTACCGTATAAATAATGATCGAGGGCGCTTACCATGACGTGTTAACACGATTTAGTTTAGGTTCCATAACTTTGCTCAGTTGTTTGACAGCGACTCAGTTTAGGTCCCAAACTGAATCGCGTTCAGACGTTCTGGTAAGGGCCCTTAAGTCTTCTTATTTTCTTACAGCACTGAAGGATACCTTTAAGGTCGCCAGTTTCTCAGTTTATTTTACATTTAACTTTCAATTTTTTATTAAACCAACACACTCACAGAGTAAAAAAATATGCTAACTTGCTTTAGCCTATAAGAAAAAATATTAACTATCGCATCATTATTTGTATGTCTTTCCCATCACGGAACAATGGTGTTCCGGACCTTTGGGAGGCGTACGCGGAGCCGAAGCCAACACGCTTTCGACAATTTCATGAAATGTAAGGGGTACAACGCATCATTATTATCATTAAGATTAATATTGTCTTCTATTTCCGCGATTGTTGTAGTCATTGTGAAAGCGAGTGCTGTAAAGGGCTAGAAACGTAGGGTCATGGTGTAACCGTAGGGTCATAAACGCGATTAATCCGTTCTAAAGTATTTAATATCATTATGATTATTATTTGATGTATACCTACACATTTCAGGGGCCTTATTCTCCATAAGCGTGTTCAGCAAGCGGTGGGGCTGGGATGATTCTGTGCTGTGTCTCATCTCTATTACCAGTAAAATGGTCGGATCCATTTTCATCGCATTTGTCGCCACCGATTTCCAAATGTTCATGGGTATGTTTATTACTACTCTTAAAGTATTTTTTGTTAATGTTGAAATTATCAATATCTGTGTCGGGCTTTTATACTAAAAATTCCAATAGTAAAACATTCCATCCCAGATAATTGATAATATAATTCTGTTTAGAAAAAGTAATTTCTCGAGCTTCTTAAAACAAGGTGAAAACAGTAGAGTACGTTTGTGTGGAGAAATGTCCTGTTGACTCCTTTTAGTCCTAATATTATGATTAAATTAGAAAAAAAACCTAATTATCTTGAGATAGCAACAAAAAAGTAAGTATGGGTTTTTTTTTTCATGAGGTGTGCAATAAAGAATATTTGTATTTGTATTTGTATGGGCACACCATTTAGACGAGACACGAATAATGGCGAACTTTTGGATTGAATTCGTCAAACAGAATACCTAAATTGTGGATGTCTTGTCTCCTAAAAAAGTCAGCTATGCGAAGTTGCCCTGACAAGCAAACTAAGAGCAATTTGACTGAGCTGGAGAAAAAGCAAGTATGCTTTTTAGAGGTATAAAAATAAAAAGGCGTAACGCTGTTTTTTGAAGGTCTGGGGCCTTTGGATAAGAAAAACATACCTACTAAATTTATTTTCCTTCTTAAGTTAGATATTAATAATATGTTGAGAAGGAGGCTAGCTCAGCTGGTCTCGGCTGGAAAGAGCTGGAGGAAGCCGCTGAAGATCCAGTTAAATGGAGAAATCTTCTTAGAGCCCTATGTCCCTAATGAGGGATAACAGGAACAAATCATCATCATCATCATATAAACCTAACCTAGAGTGCCGCCGGCAACGGGGCAGGGCCCTGGCTGCCGGCGGTTAGGGCCGCAGAGAAAGGAACCGCCGGACTATACGCGCATTCTGCATCTGACCCTTGTTTTATTTACCTAAACATGTTATATTTTTATATTACAGTTCCTTTGGTTGAGGTTCTGAACGCCACAACGTTTACATCACTCAGATCGATGGCTTCGAAATTGGTGCCCAGTCAAGAAATGGGTAAATATTAAATTTAAACTTTTTTTTAATAGTTTTATTTGAATAGAGGTATGTATCTTGCTTTACTTTTCTTGTAGCAACACCAAAAATGAGTATGTACTCATTTTTGGTAATGCTATTTTTATATATACAGGTGGGTTGCCAAATTAAGTATTAATACGATCTGTATTCAAAATTTCTACTTCAGAGGTCACTTTCAGGTCTCAGCTCGCTCAACGGCCTTGAAGTTTTGAAACTCCATACAAACCTAAATTTTCGAATGTGTAACTTGCATTTACTGATATTTTTATATGATCAAAATATCCATTTAATAGTTAAAAATTGCAAAATAAATCCAATTTTAACTTAATAAGTCATAAGTCATAAGTCATAAGTCATTTATTCATAAAACCAATTTACACGTTAAAAAGAAAATAAACATTTAAATATGTCGTTACATTGGCATACATTTCAAGATACAATCTTATTATATAATATTTTTATCACTTAAGTGAACCATTTACGAACTCCTCATAGTCATAGAACGAGTGCTCTATAAGCCAGCGTTTGAGTCGACCTTTAAAACTGTCCAAGCTCTGGGCGCTGGTGATGCTCTCGGGCAGCTTGTTGTAGACGGTGGGCCCCATGATATGAGTCAGCTTTGCTGCCTTGGCCATCCTGCAGCCCACACCGGCAAGCTTGAGGGCATTACGCGTATTGTAGCCATGTATCATGCCGTTTGTCTTGTAGGCTGTTAGGTTGGCCCTCACATACATCGCTATCTGAAAGATTACTATTGCTGGCAGTGTCAGTATCCCCAT
This sequence comes from Lathronympha strigana, assembly GCA_949128165.1. Taxonomy (NCBI): domain Eukaryota; kingdom Metazoa; phylum Arthropoda; class Insecta; order Lepidoptera; family Tortricidae; genus Lathronympha; species Lathronympha strigana. The sequence goes on along the minus strand of OX421907.1, from coordinate 1,963,645 downwards.
TTTTATGAAGTAAGGTCTTGCAGGAGTATTTACCGGTACCCGGGCGATTATCCTGACCGCGCGTTTCTGCAGACGGAACACTCTTTCCCAGTCAGCACATCGTCCCCATAGCTCCGCACCATACTGGATGAGAGAGTGCACCGTAGCAAAATAGCACGAGCGCGCCACCTCATCTGACACTAACCTGACCACTCGCCCCAAGGCAAAGCACGCACTGCCGATTCTGCCGCTGAGTCTGTCGATATGATGGTCCCACTTTAGACAGGTATCAATTTCGAAACCTAGAAACGTGCTCGTTTTCAACTGGTCCAAAGGGATCCCATTAACAGAAACAGCGAGCGGTCTTGTGCTGCGGCCTGCTAGGTTGAAGACGAGGTAGTGGGTCTTCTTCAGGTTTAACACGAGGCCATTGGCATGTCTGCTGCGCAGTCTCGTTCAGTTTCCTTTCGAGAGTGTCCTCCGATGGCGCCGTAACGATTGCGGCAACATCATCAGCATACATGCGGATCTCCGCAGTATGTATTGCATGTGGCAAATCGTTCAGCAGCAAGGAGAACAATATATTGGATACTGACGAGCCCTGCGCCACTCCCATAGTGGTTTCAAGTGGGTCAGATTTAGCTTTTCCACCATCTCCTATCACAATTTGAGATCTGGGTTGCAACAGGCTCTCAAACAGGGACAATGTTGGACCATCTATCCCATAGTGCCTTAGCTTGCCGGCAAGGACTGCGTGGTCTGCGACGTCGAATGCCTTCGATAAGTCGCAGCACAAGACAGCTACCTGTAGCTTGCTCTCTCTGGCGGCGACTACGCGTCGGACCACATCACGCGTCAGCGAGATAGTTGAGTGGCCCGCACGGAAAGCGTGTTGTTGCTGAGACAGGGCGTTCGTCGCTTCTAGGAAGCTCGTAAGGCGGCGGCTCAGACCCTTCTCAAAAACTTTCGCTATCGCTGGGATAATTGCAACAGGTCTGTAGGCATCCATATCCCCCCTTTTACCCTTGCCTTTATAGATCGGAGCTATTTTGCTGACTTTAAGCGGTATAGGGTAGACGCCCTCCTTTATGCAGCGATTAAATAGCTCCGCCATCACATAGGCTAAATATAACCGTTTATTTAATCTAATACCAATAAAACGGAGCGTAGTAGGGAAAAATAACGTAAAAACATTTTACACAGTACCTACATACATAATTATGGTGCTACATTACCGCCACGTGATACTTTTGAAATTAAAGGAATCCTATACCAAAGATAACCATTTTGTATGTATGAACTTGGCAATCTGTTACTTCATTTGAGCGAGCTGAAAGCTAAAGGAAAACCTTCCTTTTTAAACATATTACTTTATTTAATACCTAAACATAACTTTCAGTAACTATTATTTAAAAAAGAGTTTTTTTTTTCTTTAGTGAAACTTTCTTTAACACACTTCTTTAGTGTCTTAAACACTTCTTTAGTGTTTTTTCTTTTGTGCGTAGTGCGCGTAAAGCAGCCGCCGCGGCCAGACACATGGTACTGTTCCGAAACATGTCGAGCTATTTTCGACTTTATTGACGTGATTAACCCCATATAAGTATTTTAATATCACTTACATCATTAAAAATGTCACTATCCAATTTTCCAGGTAAAATGAACTCCCTCTTCAGTCTGGTTGAAACTCTAGCAGCACTGGCATTTGACCCCACCTACACGTCACTGTACGGAACCACAATGAAGACGTTTACAGGCGGAGTGTTCCTATACAGCGCTTTTAATACACTACCAGCTATATCAATATTGATGTAAGTTTTGAATGCCTGCTATTTTGACTGTGTAATTTTTATTAACTTTAACGCAATGGAAGGAGTGTGTAAAGTCTAATCGCCAAATCGAAAAAAAATATCGGCTATGATCGTAAATTTTACAACAATTTTAGTGAAGCATAGAAAGCGGAAAAGCGGTGTTTGGGCCTTTTTATTTCTTGTTGTAAAAAGAACCTAAAATATCCATACATTTTTCAAAATTTCCATTCCGCTATCGCCATATCACCATGATATCGTCTAAGAAAAAATGGTGGCGCAATCGAAAAAACATCCTAGGACAATTTTTTCTCCTACTAGGATTGAAAGAGCTCTTAATTCTAAGGAGAGAGCATATAAAAATTTCTAATTAAGCAAACAATTATTTTTCTACAACAAAAAATTAAAAACGCGCGTTTCTAGAAATAAAGAAATTTTAACAAAAATTTCCTAGGAGATGATCAACTAAGGTTCCTATTACTGTTATAAGCTAATTAGCTAGAATACGGCAGACAGATGATTTTATTGTAACAACGATGACAACAACATCTGTCCACTGTCCAGCGCCATTTCTGTCCAATCGATAGCACTAAGCTCACTCAAGTCTTTCCCGACCTCGTCGCTCCAGCGGTACCTAGGATGTCCAACAGCCCATCGACCAGTAGGACGACCCCAATACGCTCTCCAAATGCACAATTCTCCCCCATACGGACCACGTGCCCGAGCCATCGGAGACTTAAAGCTTTTGTTTCTCCCACTATGTTGGGCTCGACCACTAGATCAAATAAACAATAGTTGTAACTTCGTCTTCTTCCTGGTCGATACCTCATGTCTGAGGGACGTGACTTATATGGGTTGGGTCTCTATTGACCAGCGCATTGCAGGTCTTCCGATCCTGCGCCTTTTGTATAGTCGCCTGTAGAGTTGTCCCAGTAGCCTTTTGCACTGTATCTGTCCATCTCATGGGTGCAGGTCCTCTGCTTCTCCGCCCGTTCACGCTTCCAGTGATGATGCTCCTTTCCAAAGTGTCAGCGCTACGTCTGACTGTGTGCCCAAAGAAGTTGAGGATCCTCTGAATACATACTGTAGATAGCCTTGTAGTAGTAACTAGAACTAGAACTTATTTATTTACAGATGGTTCTTCAGACAACATCGTGTTGAAGTAAAGGAGCAGAGAGCTGGAACGATAATCCAGAAACTAGACGTTATCTGCGCTGCACCAGAAAAGAATGTCCAAAATAACGTCTCCACCAAAGAGGCTAAACCATGATTGAAATAAACTTTCAGTCAATGCGAAAGATTTTAACAGCATATTCCTGACCATATTTTAAGTTAAAAATCTTAATTAACGTCTGCTAAATTCGGCTCGGCGTTCGAGATATTTCAATTTTCCTGTAAAAATATTGTAATTAAAAAATCTCCAGTATGAAACAGCTTTACGATTGCGACGGTGCGAGACTTGACCATCTTATTTGAATGTAAACGTCAAATCCAGTTCTAAAGGCACGTTTTTACTAGATTAGCAATTATAATGTATAAAAATATAAGGAAAAAATCGTATTTCTTATCTATCTGTCTTATAGCCTCAGGAATTTTGGTTAATCTCTCGCAATGCTCACGAGCACCGCGATAAAGTAAAATCTAATAAGATTTTCTCTTATTTACCTATTGTTTTTTCTTTTTCTCTGCAATGTTTTTCCACTATGGTAGAATATACAACATAAATGATTGAGGATTGACTTTGCAAAGTGCATTTTTTACTCCTGCTTCTGTGGCATAGAATCTATGTTTTTAACATATCGGATTACCTAGATTTAACTTATCTACTGTAACATATGATGTCTGTTATCCTCATCTGAGACTATGGATGATAGTAAGTAGTTTTATTTTTGTATATCCAAATGTTTCATTAGTATGTACTAATATTAGGACTACAATATACCTCTTTACAACCTACACTATTAAATGAAGCATAAACGTGTAACGGTCGGAAATTTTAAGTACCTAACAAAATCAATATTGGAGTGGCGTTCGATTATTAAAATGTTAACTTGATTTGGTATTGACATTATACAAACATAACACAACTCGCTCGATTTAAAATCTAGCCATATCAAATGGGTTTTCAAAGTTCGAATAGACCTGTTATTTAAACGAATGTTGTAGACATAAATTATCCTCCATTTTGTCGATTGATAGAATTTTAAGCGAGCTACAAAAATGGAGTTATAATAACAGCAATTTTGAAGTAATTGATGTTTACTTAAAAAAAATGTAATCACCCGTATTTATCCGCTACGATGTATGAATAAAAATCATAGGTACATGAATTTATAAGCCTCTTGCTAAAAACCAAATTTGCATCAAAAAGCGGTCACCGAATTTCAAATAACGAATGTAAAAAAAATTGACGGACAATGCACGCTGTCTCTGGAGGTTTTAAAAAATACATTTTATAAATATTTTGTGTCGGTTTTAATAATGCTGAAGGATCACAAAGAATTACGTATAAAAAATTTACATGTTACAAACAATTTACTTAAGTAAATTGATTTTTTAAAGACTGATTGACTAATCTGGCAAATCAGCAGTCAGCGACAGTAGAATAAATGAAGTTATATCAAAACCATGGTTGTAGGGATAAAAATGGTGTATGACAATCACTGAACCCCTGCTCACTGTGGTCAAAATCTTATGCGGGATCTTATAAGTTGAACAAACAAGAAATATGACATTATAACACCATGCAACATACCGCTTGAAGAAAGATGGATTTAATGCCTACTGGAGCATTCTTCGTACGGAGTTCAAACCCTTGACGTAATTCTTGGGTAGATAGGAAGCATAGCACGGTGGTTCGGCTTGTATGGTAAAAGCGTCAAAAATCGAGTACTCTGAAAGTATCATAGAGAATAAGTACCTCGAGAAAATTTTGTTCCAGTATTTTTGTTGTAATATCTTTTCAGAATAAACACCAATGGAATTGCACCACATTCTTGACAACGTGAGCTAAATAGTTCATGGAAAGAAAGAAAAAATATATTAAGAAATATAGTTCAGAGTTTCGTAGAAAGTGCTACAAAAGTTACAAAACCCGTAGAGCCGAGCTGCCGCTGCCGGTGAAGGTCCGATAGTAAAGTAAAGGTCCCTTATTTATTCGATCGGCAGATAACGGCAGTCAAATAAACACAATTTTATAACTAAATTGCTTAAGTAACGCAACGATTTTAAAATCATGTTGAGACGACTTGAAAGGCTTTCATAAAAGTTATGATGAATATTTATAGTATGCTAAAAATTACTAAATAGTCACGTAGACCCCTAAATATAACATGTTATCAATAAACTACCATAAAAATATTACAAGGTAGTAATACATACCTTCGTCTAAAATTTTAATTTTGATGCAACAGGTAACAGATAAACAACTTCGAAATCTAAGTTGTAAACCAACTTCCACTTTAATGCATCACTTGACTGATAACGCTAATTACTCCTGGTAAATATCCTCACGTTGAAGGTCCAAAAACTTGTGATTTATTTATTTTATCTAGAAACTATATATATAGTCCTAGGAGGGATGGCTATTAGTTAACCATTAAGCATAGATACCTAAACGCTAGAAAAACAAGATAAATGTCACCGTTAATATCTGAGACATGCCTTTAACGGATCCACTGGAGTCTTTTTGTCGTTTTTTCGCTTGTTTCGGTCATTTTCTGCATAATATTAAGCGGAAGCCAACAACGGCTTGCCACAAATGCGGGGATCCTGATGACATGGCTCAGCACAACCTTGAGATCTGTAGTCAATGGGCTACTGAGTGGCAGGACCGAGAATTACTGGAGACCTCTCGCTGCGCAACGTTATTACCGCGATGTTACGCAGTGAGAAGTCCTGAGAGGCAGTGGCCTCCTTTTGCATATCTGTAATATCTCAAGAGGCAGCGGAAAAGGTGCGTGAAGATATTGACGCACACCCACTATGACGTAGACGTATGAGGAGAAGACGAGCACAGTACGCAGCTGCTACGCGCCTGTCCCCTCAATAACGCAGATAGATTGAGACCCACTTATAGGAGAAAGGTCAAAGCGTTACTAATCTTCCACTCTGATGAGGATACTCCAGCTTGAACTAGCTGGGCTAGGGGGACGTCTTGGTAGAATGTTCGCGATCCCATTACGTTCCCTATTCGGCAGTACGGGAAACATCGGTGTGTAGTTAGTGGGTAGGCCTTTCCCCCCTTTCTTGCTAGAAGAGAGGGTCGGGAGATGTGGTCCTACGAGTATATAACCCAAATATCGGTACAGGCCCGGGGTATGCAAAATGGCAATAATACTGGCGTTAGCATGTCGCGACGCAGCAACGCGTCGGGTGTTGCACTATAAATCGATTATAAATGGTGCAACGCCCGAGGAACATCGCTTTTGATGGCTGAATAGACCGTTGCAAGAGCGAAATATTTTGCCACAGCACAGAACTGACAAGGGAAGTTCGCGACAGATTGCGTTGAGTCACTTCGGTGCCTTATTTCCCTTTTAAGGCATTTTTCCATTCCGTTAAAAAGGAATATAATTATAGTATTAATTATGACATAAAATTAATGTCAATGTCAATTTTACAAGCCCAGTAAGTACGTAGACTTGGCATACGAGCTACCCGTGGGATGTTGACTCTTCCAACATTGTCAGAGTTATTGTTTCAGCAGACGGTGTCATAGCAAAAAGTCACAACACCTCGTTCCAAAATCATGTGGATTTTTGACAATGGTGATCTTTTTTGATACTTTTTTGATTGTTTGTTATGGTTTCCCGACACATAATGTGTCAAGGAGGCTTGGCACATTAGCTTAAGAATGAAAATAAGTCCGTCCTTTTTGAATCCCTTACACCAGAACGGGTCGGAACGTGCCCGGGGCCGGCCGATCTGTCAGTTTCTATAGAAAACGTCACGTGAACTCCGAGGGCTCCGAGCTATTACGTGATTCTCATTTCTTTGTATGGAAATTGACAGATCGTCCCGTGCCTCTCTAGCTCGCCCTGCCACGTCCCGTCTAGTGTGAGAGATCCTTAAGTCTAATAAAATTTTCGTGATTATCTATATACTTAATCGATGTTTTGTTAAAAAAGCGACGATCTCAAGAATCACAGAACGTTTACTAAACCTATGAGTATTTTTATTTTCTGGACTGTCCAAACGTGCCCTAAATTCTGGTTTTGCTCTCAATTCCGGTAAGGCGCAATTAGCATTTTTCTCTTTGTCGCAACCCGGAGATACTATAACACAACACAGTAAAACTTCAATAAAATATAATAAAAAACCGGCGTGTGTGCGTGTCGGACCACGCATAGATAGGGTTGCCATATGTCAGGATTTTTTCCGGACAAGGGCGGGCCTAATGGGCATCACGGGGATGGCAGATCCCTCGCTGCACAGCGTCATCGCTTCGATGCTGAGCAGCGAGAGGAATTGGGATGCGGTGGCCTCCTTCTGCGAAGAGGTTATGTCGCAGAAGGAGGCAGCGGAAAGGGAGCGGGAAGACGCGGCAGACGCTCTCCCGCTCCGTCGCAGGCGGCGGGGTCGAAGGCGTATGGCCTTCATTCGCCAAGACCCTTAATGGGGCCAGCGGGATCGGGTCCCGCATTGCACGGCCCCACGTCGTCGGGGGGGAGGTCAAAGCGTTTCTGAACTCCCCCTCCTTGTGCGGGTGCCCCGGCACAAAGCCGGGGCCGCCAGAGGGCACCATGGTGCAGTAATATTGATCCCATGGTGCCCTCATTAACGGCCAGGAGGGAAACGCCGGAGCGGAGTTTAGTGGGTAGAGCCGCTCTGCTTCTTTCTCGCTAGGAGAAGGAGCACGGAGCGGCGAGTCCCACACACCCCCCAAATGACCTACCCGAGGTCGGGGGACGGTGCGTAAATGCATTCTCCACTCCGTCAAAAAAAAAAAAAAAAAAAGGATTTTTCCGGACAAGTTAGGATTTTTGATTTTAGTCCGGAATGCGGGTGGACTTGCCAAGTGTCCGGGTTTTAGAAATGATCTCATTTAAAATGGTCATTAACTGCTACGCCATTGTCACTAGCGCATCACGGGGGTGTTCGCAGCGTCAAATCTCTGGGAGGCCCTTATTACACTAATGTATATCTGATATATCTTTGATATCGCCAGAAGACCAGCTACAAGCTGAGGGTGCACCAGCTACGGTCGCGTCACTACGTGCACTTCAGCTCGTTTGTGGTGCGCGTGCCGCGGCTACTAATGGACACCATCGCGAGCCCAGACTTCTGGCCGAAGGGTGTTGTGTTTCGGCGGTTCCGGGGTAACCTGCCGAATCCTACGCCTGATCAGACGACGCAACGGAGCCACGTAGTTACGTCGACTAAATTAAATTATAAGTAGTTTTATATGTTTTGGTTTTTTATTTGATGTTGTACTTGTTGTTTTATGTGATGTTTTTACTGTTATACTGTAAACTGTTTCTTGAAATAACTAAATAAATGTTCAGAGTCTATATGCCCCCTATGCAACTATGGTTATTCACAGTCAGACCATAGTTGCGACTCCAGTCTGAAATTCGTAGGTACTAATTCAACATTTGTTTTCTATAAAATTAAATGATAAAATGATAAATATCTTTATTTTTCAATTTAGGCACATTACAATGCACTTATGAACATCAAAAAAAAGCTACTACCGGTTCTATCCCTACACCACAGTCCGAGAAGATTATTACCGGCAAGAAACTCGGCGGGACTTATTTTTTCAAAATAAATTACAAATTGCACGCTCGTTTTATTAACTTAATAATGTTACCAACACCAACCAACACCACTAACACTTCTACGGAAGTTGCTATGGATCTGCAGTATGCAATGAAAAATAATTGACTATAGTAACAAAAGAAAAGTAAATAAGTAGCACTACCAATAGGCTAGACGACAAAAAATATACGATACGTATTTTTTCCTTTGTTCGTCAAATGAAAAATGACGGAAATACAGGGCTTTAAAGTTTCGCGTGACGTCACACCTGAGTACAATTCTTACTCAAAGGTGACGTCACCAGCCCCCACCACGGAACTTTGACGCTCTTCATATTCATCAATATTTGTTATCTTGAAAAAGGAAAAAATACGTGTCTAATAATTTTTGATAATCTTTCTGACGGACTAATTAGAATAATAGTTTTTAAACCTAGTCATCATCCCTATTCAAGACTGGAGCGACGTCTATGAAATTATGACGTTTACTTAACACTTTCAAAGTCTGTGCTGTCATAATTCATGCAAACTTAACGTAGTCTGACTCCATATTGTAAACCATTTTGTGTATAAACTATCGTCTTACTTTAAGACCTTCGAGAGTTTTAACAATGCCGGCACTGAAGAGTGAATTTATTGATACAGTTATTATTCTTCTTCCTAGCGTTTTGCTGGTCTTATGCCACAGCTCAGCGAGCCTGGGGTCCGCTTTGGCAACTAATCCCAAGATTTGACCTTCCAAAATAGAGAGTAAAGTAGGCCTTATTGGCATTAGTCCGATTTTCTCACGATGTTCTCCTTTACCAAATGATACACTTATTATGAACAATTAAATATTCATGTCCTATAAGGATGCCGAAATTAATAAAATTTATCAGATTGCGCGCGTGCATAATTTAAATATATTCGCCTTTCAGAATTACTCTATGACTTATATATTAGATATTATACACGGTTTCTTACCACAGTTAATATTATTATGAGCTCGATATATCATCAATGTTGCAACCGCCATGTTCACGAGGTAATAACCGCGATCTTTAATCGTAGTTTATGTTACTGTACATAATGAAGGGCATTACAACAACACGAGTGTTTTAATGCCTAATTATGTATTGTTGCATACACTACTTTATCTACACACATATCATAAATGCTCTAAGATGCGTTCAGAAATCGTAGGGAAATGACCGGCATTGTTACTAGTGCTACTTGTAAAATATCTGTTAAAGATTCTTGTGGCTCTGTGAGCTATAGACCTCGCGAGATAATATTGGTATAGGCACAAGGATCTTCAGCGCCTTTGGAGTCTATGGCGCTTAGGACCTTTGTGCCATTTCACGCCATTTTGAAGATTTCCAATAACTAAATTGACAAAAAAAAAAACGAACATGCTTACAAAAATTCACAATTTTTTTTTGATAAATGCGACACGATAATCAAATGAACAGACAGACAGACAACTGGATACACGAAAGTATTTTTGCCCAACCTAAGACGGGACGCTTCGCTCGCTCAGTCAGTTAAAATAAAGCATTCAAAAATAAATTGAACACTTACAGAAACAAATATTGCACAGGTTTTAACTCGTAAACAGTAAAAATCCCAACAAACAAATGACAGCTCCGAATGGCGACATTTGAATTTGACAGCTGTTCTAAATGTAAACTCATAACCTACTATTTTCAGTACGTAATGTTTAAATGATAATTCCGTTAATTCCTGCTTATGGTTTTTCGCATTTTAGCACTAATGATATGTGCGATAAAAAAAGTTGAATTACTATTATTTTTCTACTATGGCGAGTCAAACCCGTTTAAAACATCAACAACGTTACACAACTACCAGTCGACGACGATACAGTTAAGTGCATTGAACGTGTTATGTAGACGTATACGAAATATTGGAACTAAAATACCAATGTAAGTACCTATTTTTTAAGTTAGTTAAGTTAGTTTCAATTGCGTCTACTATGGTTAACCAACGGAGCTGTCAAATTCTATACTAAAAAAGCTTATCTCTGGGTTAGTTCAATTAACCCCAGATGACTGTAAAGTTTGGTCGTTACTGTTTAGGCACTTGCATCATCCGAGGTTAGCCAGATAACCCGGAGTTATGCGTTTTTTGCATGAAATTTGACAGCTTTACACCGGGTTATTGGTTAAACCTGGGACAAGTGGACTTAAGAGTCAGACCACGTCAAACTTCTATAAAATCATGACTTAATACTTTCACAGTTTGTGCTATCAAAATCGAGAATTAAGGTTAGTCGGGCTCTAGACGACAGTTTTATATCGACGCAAGTCAAGGACGCCTACCACGAACCGCGAACGAAAGTATGCCTCCCTTTCGCACTTGAGATTTCTCACTCAAGTGCGATAGAGAGGTGAAACTTCGTTCGTGGTTCGTGGTAGGCCTTCAGAAGTAAACAAATGAATCGAAAGAAGGATGAAAACGAAAATGTATGTCATAATTTCCATATACAACGTGTCCCAAAACTCAACGATAAGCCGGCACCACAGGATGTCTTTTGTTGTGACTACGTTTCCTAAAGTATTATACCATTTTGGAATCTTTGTTAATTGCGTCAACTTTTGAAAGTGATGATTGAAAGAAAGAGTGGACTGAAAGAAAAAATCTTTCAAAATTGTAGGGACAAAATTAATTTTGATTATTTTTTATGTAAAAACTACATGTATTATGGTATTTTTAAGGGCTGTGTTAGATCTAGCAGGGCTACTTTAAGTTTCCAAAAACAAAACAAAAAATAACAAAAATATTTGAATATTTTTAGACGTGGTTTTCGATGAATTTCATATTTTTTCTGTAATACTTATCTAAAATAGTTGAGATATATTTTTTTTCTTATTTTTTCTCGGCTAATCATAACATAACTGTGGTGCCGGATTATCGTTGAGTTTTGGGACGCGTTGTACGTACTATTTAAGTTACAATTGGCGTTCTTGAATTCGACTGTCCTGGGAGCCTAGGTCCCAGAAATTTTTGAATTAAGGTACCAAGTGAAGCCCAGTCGTCTCTTATCCGCCGCAGCAAAGCGTTATTTTAAAACTCATTAAAATTCTTATCAAAATTGAGAAATAAAAAACTTATTGTAGGAAACCGGTTTCATAACAATAGACATATTGAAACCTACAGGCAAATTTATTTAAAAACAAAGAATATTATTAAGAGTTTTTTTGTGGCTGCAAGTCGATTATAATTTCATATGTTTCTTTTATGGACTCCTTTGGGCCTGTACCTGTACCTACATCCCGGTCTTTAGGCTTGCTTAGGGATACATATCCAACACGTAGAGGCATTTTGGAGAATTTTGCTGTGAAGTAAGGGACATATTAAGGAATATATTATTTTTATACATTTTATATCTAAACATAGTACCACAAAACTCGAAAAACTGAGTTTGTCTGTGGAATTAGGAGTCACTAATTACTTATTTGAATAAATGTATATTTTATGTTATTAATTGTTTATCTATGTATTACGTTAAGGTGGTATGTGCCTGGTGGTTATAACCCTAGTTTTTATAAACTGAAGGCTGACCACCAGGTTGGCCTTATTATGGATGGCATAAGTTCCAGTTACTTGGTCCTTATGACGGGATACGTAAGATATTTTATCAATAACGATTACTGCTTATCAAACGGTCACCATAATACATAACTGGCACTTCATATAAGTATTTAATGAAGTGTATTAAATGTTCTTTGTGTTAATTATAATATAATGTTAGACCGTCTCGCCTACAACGTACCTGTATTGTCCAAAGGTTAAGTGGTAGAGAATACTATATACTATGAAGTCAGCCTTTTGTATTATCTCTTTATGCCCTAAGCCTTATCTATTATGCAGCAGAAATAAAACTCCTCCAGTAACTCACCGAATAACCCCAAATTCAAATCGTGATTGATTACTAAAATTTAGCAAGAATGTTGTTAAAAACCAACAGAATCACATTGTCACTGTCTTTTGTTATGAAACTGGCCACAAGTCATTGTGAATGTTTATTCCTGCTCCACTCAACTGCATCGCAATTAATCCAAACTCCAGCAAAAAAGGAATAGCTCTATATTTTTTAATTGCCTAAAAATCCTGCGTTTTACCAAATTTTTATTCCGAGAATAACGCTTACTCTCAGATAGTAACGTCAAATTACTATTGGATTTTGACATTTGTATCCAAGAGTGAGCGTTACTCTTGGTTAAAAAGTTTGGCCAAATCCAGCCTGAAGTCTAATAAACGCAATCTGAACTTGACTGGGGCCATGACGTCTTAATGCGATTCAGTTTAGGCTCAGTTGTATGGAATCGTCTTTTTTTTTATTACTAAGAATTTTATCAGTGATTAGTTGCCAAAGAAGAAGTGAATCAGAATGTTATTGGATTACTCTCCGCATGTCGAAACTATCAGAACGCCGAGTCAAAAATGTCGACAATAAACTCGTTTTTTTTTAAGTTTCGTACCTCAAAAGGAAAAGCAAAACCCTTTTTATTTATTTACAGAATCACTGTGTTGCCCGTCCGGCTAAGAACGGGCCTAGCTTGGATTATAAATGTATGTCAATATCTAAATTGAAAGCTCCACGGTTTAGACGAGAGCTTAGATATCACGTGAGTCATGTTTTTATATACCATCGATCGATAGGTACTCGTCTGGCCAAGTGTTCGAGACAATAAATAACATTAATAATAATAAGTACTTATACATACACAACCTACCAACGTGAAAGGATTGATAGGATTTCTTGAGGAGTAAGGATAGCTTGACTAGCCAACCCCCCTGCTACGCAAAAGAGGCGCTAGTCATCGAGTTGCGGAAATCAGCCCGTTATACAATGACAACCTAGAAATGCCAATTGTTGTCCGTCGGTCTGTCCATCTGTTCATCTCGGAAACGCGTGAAAGTAACACACAATTAATAAATACTATATTTAGGTCTGCGGTTTTTGTAGCTGTCAAAAACAAAAGGTCAACGCAATAAAAAGATACGGTGGTTTATGTAGCATTTCCTATTTTCAAAAGGGATCATGAAATTTGGCGAATAGCAAGATCTCAGAGCATAAGCATAGAGAAGAAACCGTAAATTTCCCTATCACCAGAATTTTCTGGTGATACGGGACCCTCAGTCTTTGAGTCTGACTCACACCTGACCAGTTCAGCGAAGTCGCGGGCCTAAACATAACTAACTATAGGTAAGTAATTTCAATGATACAAAAAAGGAAATTAGATTAGAAGAAGATTAAATAAAGATACGATAAGATAGGTTCATGATTAGAATAAATTAGTAAAAATACGTAAGTAATACGTTTTTTAAAACTTTATAAATATAGAAGCCTGCTTTTTGTACCATTTGGGGTCGAAACTCTAGGTCCATGGTCCCAGCGCACGCAAGTTTTTCGTAGAAGGAAATCGCGAACCGTCTGGTTTATGTTACTGGTGACCGAAGAGCTGGTGGCTTCCTCGCGTACGTAATCATAACGTATCAGCATTGCGATACGAGGCAATGCCGCCAGGATCCTCGGTACAATGCCTTTAAGACCTATTTTAGATTTAAGGTAGGTAAATGTACGTATACAGTAAGTTACACTTACTGCATATATTTTGGAAATTAGCAGTAGAATCACTTTCCTACAGTTCGCCATTTTCCAATCTTAAAAAATGCGCGGTCTGTTCACAATACGCCTCATATCTACAAAGCCGCAACAAGGAGATAAAGGTAGGAAATTGCCCAACGGTCAAGTAGCTAATCGATCCTTTACTATTCAGATATTGTGTAGACACGCAGTGGTGATAACGTGCACAAGTGGTTGTGAGTGGAATAAGGACGACAGACCTCTTGAACCGAGTGTGTTGTGTAAGGATATTGTGATACTTATTGACCGCGTGAGCAAAGCGAGCGAAGCATCCTCGTTTCAGCTTGGATAAAAGTTTTTGGATTTTTTTTTTAACTGTGGGAATTTGTACAATGGTTCTAAGCGCCACAGACAGCAAAGGCGCTTACGACCTTTGTACCAATAAATAAATAAATAAATATTATGGGACAATCTTACACAAATCGACCTAGTCCCACGGTAAGCTCAACAAGGCTTGTGTTGTGGGTACTAGGCGACGATATATATAATAGACAGATACATATAAATACTTAAATACATAGAAAACATCCATAACTCAGGAACAAATATTCGTGATAAACACACAAATAAATGCCCTGACCAGGATTCGAACCCGGGACCTCCTGCTTCGTAGGCAGGGTCACTAGCACTACCAACTAGGCTAGGAGGCCGTTAAACCAATACCCGTACCATCTAGTGAGGGCAGCTTACAGAGCCACTATTTTAGAAATCCAAGATGTGGTAAAGGTGTTGGTGATCCGTTTTGCTGGCCATATTATTGTTGCTGTCTGGGTTCTATCTCATGAACCTTCATAGCTACAAAATAAAATAAATATTTAAGGGACTCCCATACAAGCGTGATTGTATTGCTCGTTTTGCTTGATATTGATAAAGGCAACAGGTACTCGCTTGGAATATTTACAGAATAATTAGTATACAGCGTGGGTATTTGATACGGGCGAATAATTAATCCAGCTATAGTACCTGTTCATATGAATCGTATGGGATAATTATTTCGTTAAATTGTGTTATTAATTAGGTGTAATGCTTTTTCTAAGGTGCGACAGAACTGCAATGTATGTCGTCCAACTTTGTTTGACATTACAAATGACACTGAAATGATACTCGTATGACGTTTAGATAGCTACGTTAATTTATGTGGATGCAATACATTGCGTGCTGAATTTTTATGTAAAAAAAAACATCTTCATTTCCTAAAGAAACTAATGTAAATAGATTCCCTAGGTACAATAGCAATCGTCATTAAAATATTAGCCCGTATCAAATACCCACGCTGTATATTTACTTTGAAAATAATAAATAAAAATAAACAAATATTTAAGGATGGTTCCGATACAACAAACTTGTATTTTTTTGCCGTATATTTAGATAATGCTACCTGGTGGCCACGACGATGTGTAAATTTCTATAGAAAGTGTCGCATGGTGTCCGAGCTATCACGTGGCTCTTTGTATAGAAACTGACACATCACCCTGGCACAATCCAGGACGAAGCATCTTTAAAATAGGGGAAAAAAAACTGAAACATGTCGCGCGTTGAGAATAAATTCGTGAGTCAAAAAATTTAAAAATTTTTGAAACATTATACGATCCTCGATCATATTATTTTAACGAGCTGAAATCCTGTAACATATTATTTAACTGACATGCCGTCAAATTTTTCAGCCCAAATTCCGCCATGATTGCTAATGAGATCTAATATTTCTGGCAACAATACAATAACAAATAATAATAATAATAATGGCGTAGGGATGTGACGACCCCATCGCCCACTGGTTTCCACCGGTGCAATCAGTCAACGCAGGGCAGCTTGTGGCGAGCTGTTGGGGAGTAACGACCCCACGTACCTGAGCGCTCCTGGGGGACTCCGTCGTCCGACCAAGTCCTCCGCCTCTGGCTTGCCTTAACCGGCCGTCCAGAGTGGGGTCGCGAGAGCTGTGTTCTCGAGGGTAGATGTGGAAACCTAAGTGGCGAGTTGGCTATATGTTTAAAGTCCAGTGACACCTCTCTACCCTCAGCCCTCATACCGGTGTTGCCCTCGAGCCATCTTAGATGTCGCTTTTTGTGGGGGCCCATCTTATGTGGGCGAGTCACCGTCTGCCGGAAATAAAATTGATTACCGTTTTGTTAGGCAGACGTCCGATTTTATTCTCCATAACCCAGTATTTAGTCCACCGCTTTCACCTAATAGTCCAGCATATTTTAGATTCCATTAAATCTCAATAGTCTATACACCCTGGCGGGTGCTGCCTCTGCGTGCGTCCCATGACTCGGGCAGGTGCAACATCCGCTCGGTGTACCCCTTACATTTCATTAAATTGTCGAATGGGCCTCTGCGTGTTGGCTTCGGCTCCGCGCACGCCTCCCAAAGGTCCGGAACACCATTGTTCCGTGATGGGAAAGACATACAAATAAATAGCGAAGAGTCTCGACCAAAATCTTGAGAGACTCTAGCTAGGTGGATGGATCAAGGGTATGATGCAGAAGGCGGTAATCCTGGACAATGGCGCGTATAGTCCGGCGGTTCCTTTCTCTGCGGCCCGAACCACAGTCAGTCTGGCCCCTGCCCTGTAGCCGGCGGCACTCTAGTTTGGGTTTTTATAATATGTTTATTTACTGTATTGTGAAAAACCTAACTTAGAAAAGAAATAAAAAATAAATAAAGTAGAACAAAATTCGTTACCCTGAGATAGACCACCAAACCGTCGGCAGCCTGGGCACTGCCGCGGCGGCACTCTAGGTTTTTGTTATAATATGTTTATGAATAAAGAAGTACAGTTGGTGCCCTCACATAAGTATCTACCCCACATATGCAAGCGCGTAGCGCGGGTGGATACTTATGTGAGGGCACCGACTGTACTATACACTATAATTTTATTCTAATTTTGCCTTAGAAATATTACGCTGATATTAAAATTAATCATACTTAGTACCTTTTTTTGCCAAATATCTACTTGTGGCACATCATCTGATAGGCCTTTAGAAATAACTTAGAGGTTTCTCACAAAAAAACTTGGTTGATCGAATATTTTCGGAAATAATTACTCTGAAAGTCTAAAAAAGTGTCCCTCCCCCCCTGTAATTTTTGAATGGGAGGTCCAAAAATTGTAAAAAATTCAGGAAGATACGATATAAGGCGATCTCAGCACGAAAATTATTTTGAATAAATTTGTTCTAGCATTTTTGAGTTTTTGCCAAAAAACTATTTATTACAAAAGGACGTAAGTGTATTGTTATTTTGAAGTTGTTTTTAATCGCGTTTATTAACACCATGACCCTACGTTTCAAGCCATTTACAGCACTCGTTTTCACATGGTTAAAGATGATGAGTCCTCTAAGGTTAAAAGGTGCGTAGCCAAGATGCCAAGCGCTCACATTACGTAACGTCACGCTATCGTACCTCTCTCATGGTATAATGACAGTTGCGTTTCGTTCGCAACTAAGCGTTTGCGATTGGCATCTTGGCTTCGAACGCTGCTCTGTCATACCTATTGAAACTTTCCAATTTATGTCTATATTCTAGTATTATTAGCAATATGATATTTTTCATGAACACACGCATGCACGTGCGTGGGCAATCTATGAATGAATTCATTGATATACTGCCCATGCACTTAAATATGAACGCGTATCATCATCATCATCATCATTTCAGCCGAAAGACGTCCACTGCTGGACATAGGCCTCCCCCAAAGATTTCCACAATGACCGGTCCTGCGCCACCCGCATCCAGCGGACTCCTGCGACCTCCACCAGGTCATCAGTCCACCTTGCGGGGGGCCTACCCACGCTGCGCCTTCCGGTACGCGGTCGCCACTCGAGAACCTTTCCGCCCCAACGGCCGTCGGTTCTACGTGCAATGTGCCCCGCCCACTGCCACTTAAGTTTAGCGATTCGGAGAGCTATATCGGTTACTTTGGTTCTGCTGCGGATGGTCTCCTTCCTGATACGATCTCGCCGAGAGACTCCTAGCATAGCTCTCTCCATTGCCCTTTGAGTGACTTTGAGCCTTCTTACGCGTGTGTACATTTAATATTTTATAGTACACATGGTGCTACATTACCGCACTAGTGCGATAATGAGCACTTTCATGTGCCTCTATCAAGAATTCAAAGAGCCATATGTACTGTAAAACGTCGTACGATACATGTGCGAATAAGTAATGCAACTCTTATCGATTTAAAACACTCCCTTCGGTTTTTATTCTATCGTCACTCATTTCGAATTTTCTCCTATTCGCACTTTTATCGTAATGTATAACAATGTTGGAAGAGGTTATTGCATACCATTATTTTAAAAGCCTTGAGTAGAGATACAGATCCAACATGTAGATGTCGTTTGAAGAAATTTGCTGAGTATAGGTAAATACACCTGTTAGAATCTATTCACGGATACGCAAATGAATTAAGTACCGCAAACCGGTTCCAGCAGACGTTGGGGCCCCCAGACATGTCGTCAGTGGTTTTTGCTAGCAACACGCTCATTTTTTGTTCACAAAATGACTACATTGTCGTGGATTCGCAATCAACTCGAATATGACTCAGCAAATATAAAACAGTAGGTAGTTTCTGGAACTTAATATTAATAAAGAAATTTATTTATTTTATCATACAGGTTCAAACGCATACACAATATCATAATAACAAAAAATGTCAAAATATAAAAATTAAATTACAATACTAAAATTAAAACTAAACATGACATCAATAAAATAACATTATTAAATACATTTTCGTTAAAGAAATTACTTTGTCAATGTTAATCCACACCCGAGTTTTAACGCCATTCATTATATACAGTCACATGTAGTTAATGTGAAGCTACATAATGACTGTATAATAATAACAGTTTCTGAAAGTGGATATAAAATTGTTTCGGTTTTTTCTATGCCACAGATCACTTGCTACTACATAGGTAGATTGCCTCTATGTGCACATCTACTGAGACCAAACCAGAAGGCCTACCACGAACCACGAACGAAGTTTCACCTCTCTGTCGCACTTGAGTGAGAAATCACAAGTGCGAAAGGGAGGTATACTTTCGTTCGCGGTTCGTGGTAGGCGCTCAGTGTGTGGCTTCAATGTGGCCTATGCGCCAATGTTGTATAGGTTGAATTGCCAGTTGCTTTCTAAATATAGCGTCCATAAAAGTTATGATTGTTTATTTATGGTCTAGTTTTCGTTAGTTGGTTAAGCTCATCTTGAACTCGCCCTCTTAATTATATCTGTAAACGCTGTTGTTCGCAAATTTTCTGTAAAATAATAGTTAGTGTAGAATTGATCTCAGAAGACGTGCCTTCATACATATTTGTGTATCTAACTCCTAATTCCTAATGATGGTGAGACGAGTCCATTTCGTGGCACTTCTTTTATTATTATTTCTATTTTTTTCTGCTAATTGTATTGTAGGTATATTTTGTGTGTCATCGTATAAATGATTTATATTTCTATTTCTAATCCCCTTGATCAAAGGCATAGCGTGGAGAAGGACTAGGAGCGTATTCGGGCAAAACATGCATGGTGGTGGCAAATACGGAATTAACCCTTAACTACCTACGTACTATTTGTATCGCACAACCACCTACTTGCGGTCATGGAGACCGCTACTTGTTATGGGACCTGATTTATTTACTTTGAGGTAACTAAAGAGTATTTTAATATAATAAGTGCTCTTTCCATAGCTTGAGGTATTTATTAGCCAACACTTATACAAAAATACTCAACATGATATCTTTCAAACTTAACATTCTTAGGAACCCCTTACATTTTTAATCACAAAACTAGTTATCCTTCAGGACATGAGATCTCAATATTGAGGAATGTTATATAAAGCTTTTCATTATAAAATATTAAAATTGAGCAATCAACAAGGCTATTAGACTATCTACTTTGGTTAGAAATAGGCTACTTTTATAAAATTACAGGCCTTTAAAATAACCATTTTTGTCAGCAGTCAATACACAACTTATTAGAAGATTCAATGCAAATCGGATTTTTACATTCGATACAGGTGTACTGTGTCTTGCGTTTCTTCTTAGGGTCACAAGTGAATCACGTTTTTCTGACCGTTAACCACTCTTCAGTATTGCTGGGACCTAGTATTACTGGTAAACTGGTCTCTTTTTTGAGGATTTCTCTCAGAGTAATTTTCTATTCCCGTGGCATCCAACAGGTCATCTTTGCCAGACGGTACTTCGTCTAGCCACCTTTCAACTATTGTAACTAATATTTAAAACGGGATAATTACCGTTTGTTTTATTGATCACCCGATGTTTCCACTCCGTGAACATGACGCTTGCAACAGTGTCGAAATATCGGGTGCTCAATAAAACAAATATACATGGTAATTATCCCGTTTTAAATATTAGTTATAATGAAAATGACCATGTTAGCTTAAAATCATATATTTCAATTATTGCATCACTAGGAAGCATTTTTACTAGAAAAAAAAACCAAAAACGTATTAAACTATTGTAGATTATTATGACATGAAAAGTAACACAACCACCTAGGTGCGGTCTCGGAGACTATTAAAAAAATATCGTAACTACCTACATGCGGTCTCACCGACCGCCGATGCTATTTTTTTACTCACCAAATCCAAATGAGCACAAGTACGAACGAGTCGACGGCATGGCCGGCACTGCGAGGGGACCGGGCAAAGGTACAAGGTCATAGACGCGTGTGCGATGTACTCGCGTTCAGTTATTGACAATTTTGAATAATCCATGGTCTGTGAGACCGCACGTAGGTGGTTAAGGGTTAATTCAATGGCAAGGCATCATTTTTAAATGTCGCGCAGCCGCAAAATAATAAGATACAAGTGTTTGAAAAACACACAAATTGACCTTAAGAACTGACTTCGTTGATTCGAAAAGAGTGTTCAGTGATACGGAGTCTGATAGTCTGTATTTATCACACAATAACATGTTTTTCGCATAACCCGGATATGAAATGAAAAAAAAACTAAATGACACATTTTAGTCATTTAATGATACATCAGTATGCCATTTTTGTTATTAGAGATAAATACCGAGAAAAATTGTGTGAAGTGTGCTATTATTTTAATAGTGTCTGTAAGCTTTGGTGCGTCAGTTGGTTTTAGTGATTGCGACCAGACTGGTTTACCTGTAAGTAGGTTTTGCATTCAAATTCCACTCCTAACTGCACGAAATACCCTGAGATGATAGGAAATAATATTTTATTAAAGTACGGACGGATTAATCGCGATTATTAAAACCATGATCCTCCGTTTCGAACCCTTTACGTACCTACAGCACTCGTTTTCATAGGGTTAAGATGATAGGTGGATGATGAATTCAATGAATAACAACCTCGGAAAAAGAAGACAGTATTAAGAAGGTTCAGTTCAGTTTTTGTGATAAAAGCGCGGCTGATTTATTTATGATGATTATTTAGCTAAATAAAATAAAAGAAAAAAATATACGAGTATGTCGAAGGGTTTTTTAAGGATTGATTACTTGGCAACTTAAAACGTAGATAACCAATAAATAGAAAAACGGTAAATATTGAACATTATTAAACATTTTTTAACATGTTTTACAGTAAACACTTGAAAAAAAAAAGTTTATTGAACAAATGAAACATTACAGAGTAAATCACGAAAAAGTATTAATACTATAAGTACTACATAAAAAAAAACTATTGGGCCTAAACTATATGCACGCGTTCAAGAGTGCATGGACAATTTATGAATAAATTAATTCATAGTGATTTACAGTTTTGATTGCGATAGTACAAACGTCCCCGTTGCAATTAAAAACAACCTTTTTTTTAAATTTATATTGCTTCTAGTACCACTGGCCAAGGAGACCTTTGGTACTTACTAGTTTACATTAGTATAAAGAGCTCAAGGTATAACATTTTTGGTGTCCGAGATACAAAAAAGAAACTTTTTGACAAGTAAGCTTCGTAATATCACATAACGTTACAAATAATATAAATAAAATATCTCAATTACTGTGGCAATGTGGAAGTACTACGTCCGAGGTAAAACTATACTTTGTGAAATCTAAGAGCCACCTTTTGACACATATGTCAACGCCCATAGAAGGTGAACGCACAAGACCCATTGAAGTTATAAATAAAATATGTTTATAATATTAGGGCTTTTCATGTAACTAATACCATTTTTTTACGATTAACAATTTCGCTTACATAATTATTTATTATATCTTGCTAACCGTTGACAGTTAAGGAAAGACAGTTGACAGCAACTGACAGAACATTTGGAAAAAGTCTTGGTATTTACTAATAATAATCCAGTAAGCAGGTATTTTGTCCTACCAAAACTGTTATATAAAATGCTTTAATGTTCATTGCTTAAGTAGGTATTGGCTATGAAAAATGAAATTTTTCGACCTTGGGGGTCGGAGCGTTAGCCGCCATCTTGATTTACATTTTATTTTATTTTTCTATCACGCTAATTGTATACATTACAATTCAATTTTTGACTCATGTACATGAAAAATAAGGATACAAATTTTTTCAATATTATTTGTATTTTCAGTTAGTTTGTACGTTTCATAGATAGATAAAAAAAACTCTATATATATTATACGTAATACATTAAAATATTTTGATACCACCTTTTGTAAGCCAAAGGCCCCTTTGTGTACCCAATGATAGAATCATAATGGCAACAAATGTATGTTATTAAATGTCTAAGCAGACGTATAAACAGCGAAATATTATAGGTATTAAGACATCACGCATTGTTCCATTGTCATTATCTGGTGTAATCTATACAACAATTAACTCCTATCTACGTATCATAATACAGGACTGAGGAAAACCTATAAGTAATTACAAATGCCGGTGGCTTCTCCCGAACGTAAACTCGCAACCCAAAAAAAGGGTTAAGGGGTTGCCGAGATTATAGAATCTCAGCAACCCTTTAACTGATTTGGCTTAAACTTTATATTTATCTCATCTAACTACCCGTTAAAGTTCACGAAGATCCGACGAATGATACTGGAGTTATCGTCGAACAAATATACATACCCACATACAATACAATACAATAATTTATATCCTTAAAATAAATTATATTAAACACATTATTTCAATGGGTTGTTGGGTTTCAATGGGTTGAGCAACCAGCAGTTGGAATGGGTATGGTATGGGTAAACTGACGTGAAAAAAGACAATAAAAGAAAAATCCACCCATTAGAGTATTTCAATTCTAGGCAAAGGCTGCCCTTTAATACCTATTCAAGACACCGGATAAGCCCATCAGTTTAGTTTTTGAGGAAAGCGTCTAGGCCGTCCCGCCATCTCCATTTAGTCCACTAAGCTCGTCCACGCCTATGTTATTATTTGTGTTATTTACAGTTCAATTCTTGAAATGTTTTAAATCAAATCACTTCGAAACCTTTGATATAATACTTATAAGTATCGTAGAATCACTACGCAACTAGTATTCCTGGCCATTAGATTCGCTTGGCAAGCGGTTCAGCAATACCGTAATTACAACAGGGTGACCATCGGTGAACCTTATTTCGTTTGTAATAAAGTTTACAAATGTTCATTTTAGGTATGTCACTTTAACCGTGATATGCGAAATGTCTCAGTCCGTTGCACAGTTTAATGATATGCAAAGAGATGACAATAGCCAGTGGTCCCAACAGTTGTGCTGTGACGGCGGTGTAGTGGACTGCTAGATTTCGACTAGGCTAAAGCATAGATTTTGATAGCACAGACTGTGAAAGTGTTTGAACGTCATAATTTTATAGACGTTTGACGTATAAAATAACACTTTAGGTGCTTTAAATGTTTGACATTTAATTTGCTTGGAAAAGAACGTATTTAGAGTAAAACGTGACGACTTCATTTTATTTCAAAGCATAGTGTAGTGCCATACTTTTTGCCATCATGTTCTTCAGACATGTTTCATCCACTTTCTCATGGTTAGCCAGTTCTTCTCTACATTGTATTTCTTGGCCCGATTGGGTGCTGTGATTAATAAAGGAATAACACAACCAAATAAAAATGTTCAAATTCAATATTAAAATTTATAGACTTGAATTTAATTTGGGTTGAAAAAGTCTCAACAGAAAAATTATCGGTTTATCCATCTATAAACTTTTTTAATTGGAAGTGATGGACACAAAGCAAAACAACAAAATGAACCTTTGAAAATTTGTAATTTATCTTATTTTATTGTATCTTAGGCGAATAAAATAGAGGACTAAGTAAACTCGTTTCAACTAGGTCAATGGTCAACCTTTATAAGAAAATGTTCTTGTACATGAGTGGACCCAACAGCCATTTATGTAAACACCTGTCTTTAAAACTAACTAAAACAGTCGTTATCGTAGAATGCGAACGCAACTAGCTCTTGTGCCCTCGGCCTAATACTTAAGTTTTAACTACTTTTATCTACATCCATATCAAAACTTCCCTATTATATTTTCAGAAACTATAGTCTAATCACCTATATTACGAAATCTGTGTCTGTGATTGCATCGTAATTTTAACATTAAAGTATCTAGTGCTTTTAACATTAAGATGCACTAACATTAATATTTCGAAAATCAGCTTTTGTTGAATTATGTTTTGTTGACAGTAAATATCTATCTAAGGCGATTTATAATGTGAAAAAAGTTTATCCTTCTCGAACGCTGCCGCTTGTTTAATAAAACCACACTCGTGTATGTGTATATTTATGCCCTAATCTTAAACTAACATAATTATATTCACTATAATTAAGTTTAGCTTTGTGTTTTTACCAGTATGAATGTTTCAATTTAGAACATAACCCCCTTTTTGTCCCGAGGTGGGCGTAAGAGCTGCGACACAGTTTATACTAATGCAGCTGCTTGCGATCATATTGTTTATACATATTTGTTTTTATGTTCAATAAAATCTTTGAATCTTTGAATCTATGCAGTCGCATAAACTACTAATAGTTCTAAAGAGTCAAATATTATTATTTAAAAATAATATCAACAGATAAATAAAAAGTATAATCAGCATGACACATAGAGTGACAAGGCAAGAGGACATTAACTAATTTGGTCGCTGATTACAGTTTCAAATAAATACCATTTGTTTGTAACACGTGATTAATGCTTTGTACTATCGCGTTGAAAATTACATGGGCAGCTTATGAATGAATTCATTGAGAAATAGCCTACTCAATTTTGAACGCGTGTGTACTTAATCGTCCCGAATTAGTATGAAAACAAGAATAACGTAGTAAACAACTTATTACTAAGAATATTATTTAAGGACTGATAACAGATTATGTTTAATTAACGTAAATCTTTATTTGTTTCAGATTTTAAAAATCCCATTTCTAAAATAGGTCCAACAAGGAAAATAAACAATATAATTAAACAAAGAATACTTAATTACTTGAAAAGTGGTAAACACGTGCTATTGTTAGCCAATCAAATAAAAGGATACAATGTATTGTTAATACAAAAGTATGATAACAAACATAATAGAAAGCTGCACACAAAACAAATAAAGCGTTAAATGCGATCATTGACTAGGAGCGTGGTAGTACTACTCATACGAGTATCACACCCAACTATTATTAGCAGATCTATAATCTGACAACGATTACAACTCAGTAGTCGATATTAATCAGTCAATAATGTGATAGCACACAATACAATACTCTAAGAAGTTGTGATAAATAAGTTGTGATATTTAACTACTATGGCAGAGGAAAAGAACAAATCTACAGAAAAATTAGAAGAAGATGCACTAAAAGCAAACAAAAATGAACAGTTCAAAGAAAAAACGTTTAAAGAAAAGTTTGCTTATGTCAAAGATAATATTACAGTTGAACCTATGCTAGCCGGACTAATTATACCAAGCGTGATCTCAAGGTTCGCAATGGGAAATTTTAATTTAGACAAAGCTTGCAGAGTCAATAAAGGTTTCGGAGATGAAATCTGCGACGCTTTAGTGCAGAAAACTAGCAACAATTATACATTTTACGAACAAGAGGTTCAAAAACTGATCTCATCGATTGACATTTGGAAAGGGATAATCCAGACAGCGATACCATGCATCATCATCATATTTTTAGGAGCGTGGAGTGACAGGACAGGAAAACGGAAGCTATGCATCTTGCTGCCCATGGTCGGAGAGATTCTAACGTCTATCAGCAACTTGATCAATGTGTACTTTTTCTATGAAATCCCAGTTGAAATTACTGTGTTAATGGAGACTATATTTCCTGCATTCACCGGTAGTTGGGTGACCATGTTTCTTGGCGTGTTCAGTTATATCAGTGACATAACTTCAGTTGAAATGAGGACATTTCGAGTGGGCCTATGTAACTTTTGCATGACCGCTGGTCTCCCGCTTGGGATCGGTATAAGTGGATATCTATTAAAGAACATGGGATACTACGGGATATTCAGTATGACTCTGGTCGCGTTTATTATAATTCTTGCATACGGATGTTGTTGTTTGAAAGAGCCCGAACAATGGTTGCGAGACAAGGGCCTTCCTGTGGTAAGTGTTATTTTTGATTCAATGTAAATCTACTTAGGTCTACCGGTTAACTGAGGCGTTCGCTAAGACTAAGTAGTGAAGTTGAAAGCTTAGCGACGAGAAGCTGATTTGTATTATAATCAATGAGTAAAATTGAAAGTAATTGGTAGAAGTAGGTTTAACCGCCGCTTTAACCGCCGGTTTAAATCATCGTGCAAATTCTTTACCAGCCCCCTCAGCTAAACGGTAGACTTGTTAAAATATGCATAGATACCAAAGATACCTAAACGTATAAAAATTTGGTTTATCTACCAAATAGCTTTAAACCTTCTTAAAGTTTGGTCCAATCTGGAATTCCCGCTTGTGTGAAAATATACATAAAGACAGTAGTACATCATGCCGAGAATATTAATTTATAGTTATGTTTTTTTCAATAAATACATTTTTTTTGGTACCTTTAATATAAGTAGATTTTGCTATATTTTTTTGTTTCTGGCGACACATTTTTCTATGTGTTTGATATTGCGCTATTTATAATATAAGTATTTGTTAGTGACATCCAGAAGCCAATACTACTTGGTGTTTTTAATTCACTCAAAAATTATTCTTGTGTGTTATCGAAAGTTAATTTAGTTCGCGTACTTACATAAATTTAAGGACATAATTAGGTACGAGTACCTATGTCTTATCGACAGAGGTATATCGCGATTATACCGCAATTTTAAAAGAGGTTAAAACAGAAAGATACACAACGTGTTATCTTATGTATAATTTATCCATACTCGTCGATCCAACCAGATCGAAAATATAAACGATAATGTATTTATCGATACCTGATATGGATAATAATAATTGAAGTATTAAAGTTTAAGGACTATTTGTTGTTTTTAAGGTTAATTTCCCCATGAATTTTGTGACTATCGAGAATGCACCTTTAGACTTTAGACTTCACATAAATTTATTGAGTCTTGTCTTGTTTTGGTTTTTCTTGAAAACAATAGTGTTTAATGATTATAATTATGTTTCTTGGGAATGTTATTGCCGCGCAGTTTAGTTTTTTACATCGCCTCGATTTAGTTATTCATCATGTCCAGCTAGTTTAAAATAATTGTGGTATTTAGAATTCATGGCCGTGTATTTTTTATTATTATTTTCGGCAGCAATTTTAACAATATTTAAAATACTACTCAGAAAACTATACACAAATACACATGCATTTAATTAATATAGTTGGATTACACTAAATCTGCAAAGTTTTACGCGCAGTATGGCAATTTCATACAATATTGTATGAAACTTGTGTCCAAGTGTGCAAAATTAGTGCAATTAACGCAAACATTTACATTTTCAAACAAGTGCTTTGCCAAGTGTGCAAAGTAAGTGTGGTCGCACTCTAAACATTGCGATCAACAATAAACAAATACATATAGACTTTTTTATAGGTATGTACTGTCAGGTAGGTAGGGGAAAGTGGGTGGGGAGGTTTCGCACAGTGGTCATATCTCGGCTACCCTACATGCTAAAGGGTTGATATTTGTATACGAGACGGGCACTTTAACGCATAACCTACCCTCAAATAGTTATTTATTATACAAGGGGGAAAAGTTGTTGTTTAACTCTCGGGCTTATCAAGGCACGAGAGTTGAACAAACTTTGCCACCGAGTGTAATACAACATTTTTCCCCTCACTATTGCGAGGAAAATACAGACTACATACGATTATAAATCGTATCCACATGTAAGTTATCTTGAAGAAACCATCAAAAATCAATTTCAAAATTTGTCATAGAGTAGGTACGCTCCTGGTATTTAGATATTATTGCCAACAGCTTACCAAGTGCGGGATAAGACATGATCACATGCACAATTTAAGGTGTGACCTCCGATTGCGCATGTTTACTATGAGCATATAGGACTCACTTATACTGGAATGGTGGTAAGTGATAGGAATTAGATTACTTTGGCCCACATGTGGATAAAATGCGTTTTTCCACGCTAGTTTTAAAGGACAAAATAGCGCTTTCCGTGCTAGTGAGGGGAAAAAATTATTGTAGTGCAGTGGCAGTGTTTGCCAGAAAGAGTCAATATGTGTTTTGACATTTCTAAAGTTATTTTATTTTGTTAGGTCTTGTTTGAAAGCATCTGTCTTCAATAAGTTTTAATGGGATTGGAAAAAATACTTCAATCTTGTTTGTAAAAACATGCTTAATGTTTTGAAATTAACTTGACAGTTTTTTTTTTTTTGAGTCTATTGGGGTTCCTTCGTACACTCAGCTTATATGTGATTCTTTACTGAACGAATGCACCCCATGGAATAAAAATCAAGAATATTATCATTATACATAGAAGTTATTATTGATAAGTATGCCTAAAAAGTGATAAGGACGGGTAAAAAAGCTCATAAAATTATTAAAAAAGCTCATAAAATTCAAAAGTGCACTGTAACATGCCTACTTGAAAAATATATTTTTTTAGCCCAGGTGAAAACGAATGATGTACGAAGCCTCCGTGCGTGTGGGGCAGGTTCGTACAATTCCTACTTTTACTAGAAAATCGTTATACCTTACTAGTGGCTTTGGATCAAATCAGAAACACACTGTTATTATAGACAGATAACTGGACTATGAAGTTGCAATAATTTAATTTTTAAATAACTGATAGTTTTTATTTTACAAAGAGCAAAAAGTGTACGAAGCCTACCCGCTTTCCCTCATATGTTTATCACTGTTTTTAATCACTGTGCAATTATTGTGCAATTGTACCAATATTGGTAAGCGTGGTCGCACTGTAAACATCACGATCAACAATAAACAAATAAATAATAAATAAATAAATATTTTATGGGACAATCTTACACAAATCGACCTAGTCCCACGGTAAGCTCAATAAGGCTTGTATTGTGGGTACTAGGCGACGATATATATAATAGACATATACATATAACTACTTAAATACATAGAAAACATCCATAACTCAGGAACAAATATAACATTTAAAACTTTCGCGATTTGAACACATATTTAAACATAATTATTAAACGGGTCTAACGCGAATTAACTTGTTTACCTTATTTACCGACGTTTCGACACAGGTTTCACTGGAACAAATATTCGTGATAAACACACAAATAAATGCCCTGACCAGGATTCGAACCCGAGACACCCGACCGAGGGACAAATACCTACATATAGACTTTTTCTATATATGACTGTACATACTAGACTGTGAGGTATACATTTATCACTGTTTTGAATACTATGCTATTGTAAAACACTGATTTAAACTTTCACGATTTTTACACATTATAACTTTACTAAAACGGGGCTTAATCGTGTACAACCTTTGAAAACAAACCTCCGACGTTTCAAGGGCGACATTGTCCCCGTGGTCCTGGAGAAAGACTGGCTGAGGTTGACATCAACAACTTCTAGCTGCGCGGGTTTTACGAACTACCCGCACTTGGTCTTGATTATAAACTTGAACATTTTGCGCACTAGGGATGTGACTCTGTCGACACACTACACTCACGATGTCCGATTTTTGAGCCGCATATATTCGATTACGCTTACATTTATCAATGACCGGATTCCCGATTGAAATGGGGGTATTTCTTGATTTCAATAGCTTCCCGTACTTTCCTACTATGGAAACGAAATTTATGTCTAAAGATATCGTTTTGTGGACTTGTCCCACTCATATATGATACTTGTCCCAAGGCTCTCTTAAAAGGTGCGCATTCCAAAAAAATATAGTATGTAACCACGTAATCTCTTCGAAGAAAATGAACTGTCAAACTTCAAAATTACGACATTATGACGTTTACTTAACACTTTGACCGTCTGTGTTATCGAAATCTAGGAAACTTAGCATAGAAGCTCTATTATTCAATATACTACCTAAGACTGTTTTCACACCGACGCAGCGAACTGCGAAACTGCTGCGAAACGTTAGGTACGAATGCGTACAAACGGAAGGTCAGTGTGAAAACAGCCTTATAGATAAGATTTTATCTGTTTGCCACGCTTATAAGTGGGTACACAAATATTTGTGTACGCACAAAGACATTTGTTCGATCACTTTATTTGACATCTAATAATTTATAAACCGAAATAAATGTCATCGACCCCAGCTATTTAACTTTCGCGCAAAGCCGCGTAAGCTAAAGACCTGGGTTCGATCCTCGGCCTGGCTACCGATTGAGTTGGTCGTTTTCTTTAGTATATGACGCCTATTTCGGTGTATAATTTATATTGTATAGACCTGTTATTACTTTTTAACAAATAAAAATACTGTACCTACAATTAAATCATTTATTAAAATAAAATAAATGTTTTGATTCATGTTTTTAAGTAGTCACACTACTATATATAAATTTAAAGAGATGTCATATACTACAGAAACAGTGACCAAGGCTCCCAGTGCCCAGGGCTAGCTTAGCCCTGTCCCAGCCCTGGGCAGTATATGACATCTCTTTCAATGTTCCATTTATAAATCAGAATATTTAATTAAATCATTTGATTTGTGTCATCAAATAGTTGTATCTAATACTTTGATTGAATAAACTTGGATATACTAAATTACTAAATATGACATACTCGTATTTTTTCAACAGATAAGTCGAGAAAAACAATCAAACGTGTCCTTCTTTAACGTATCGCACGTGGTTGATACGGTGGTGGTGGCTTATCGGCAACGTCAGGGCAACGGAAGGGCTAAAGTGCTGCTCACTCTATTCTGCGTGTTTATACTCTATGGACCGAGCATGGGTTAGTTCTTATTTTTTTAAGAGGAAATGAGAGCAGACGCTCGCTCCATACTATAAGTTGCAATTTGAGATGCCGCAGCGTATTTAACTTTTTTTTCAAACTATGATTATTATCACACATAATAATAATTACTAGGCAGGCGCCTAGTTTTATCCTCCATAACCCAGTTTTTAGTGAACCACTTTCACCTAATTAACCTTAGGTTTTAGATTCCATTAACTCTCAATGGTCCCTACACCCTGGCGGATGCTGCCTTTGCGTGCGTCCCGTGACTCGGGAGGTGCAACATCCGCTCGGGGTACTCTTAACATTAACATGTCGAAAGGGGGTTCTGTATGTTTGCTTCGGCTCCGCATACGCCTCCCAAAGGTCCGGAATACCATTGTTTCATGATGGCAAAGACATTCATATGTGTCATTTCAATTTATATTGCAAACAAATTGTTACATTACTTTTTAATATTTTCAGCGGAACATTCAGTATTTTACCTGTACGTAAGGAACCAGCTCAATTGGGACATGGTGAAATTTGGCGTCTTCACCAGCTACTCCATCGTACTACATTCTATTGGTTAGTATTTAAATTGTGATACTATAATTATACTGGATGATGCCCATAATAAGAGCAATTACTTTAACCGTAGGTAATGTACTCGTCAAACCTAACAACTTTTGTCTAATGACTTTTAAAAACGTAGGTTTTTACATTTACAAAGAAACTAAATAATATTTTCAATGTACGTTAACATCGGCTTTATTGAAGTCTCTTGTCATAGTAAAATTCGCATTACATTTTGTCTTCTAACAAACTTTGAATTGTAATAAAAATCAAAACGTACGTTAGTTTTAAAAGTCGCTGAGTAAACGTTGCGTTGTTTAGTTTGGGTACAAACTACCTACCATTAATTTATTTGCTCTTTTTATGGGCCACAACCGGAATACTGCTACACAGGTTTCTCAAACAAAAGAGGGAAAGGTGGTTTTTTTCTTTAATGTGGATTTCAAAGGCAACGGCAATACTTACCATAACGATAAATAACCTTAATGTAGACAACGGTATGGACTCGCTTCAAATGGCCATGCTAAAGCGGACCCCAGGCTTCCTGAGCCATGGCTAAGCCACAAAACGCAGAAGAAAGAAGACATTTCCACGATACCCAATTCCCTAATGGACAAGACACCATGTTATATCCATTCTCATCGTAAATACATCAAAATGACGTGATGCAGCCAGCAAAGTCATATTACAGATTTACATAATGATTTTTCCACGGAAGAATAGCAAAATTGGTAGATGAACATGGTACAAAAAATGTCAAATGTCACCAGTTTGGACCGGCCTTAAAGTTGGCAGTAGATTTTTCAAATGTACAACGATGTATTTAGTTTGGCAGACGTTCAACAGAAGTTCAGTGGAATAAAAAAAAAATACAATCAATATTTTTACTAAAAAAATAAAGGGGTGGCATGTCAAAACGCCCGCCGCAACTTCCGCAAGTAACTATGAAATTGAAGATTTTGCAGGTTTTGGTTTCTTTAAACAGAAAAAAGTAATTTAAACGGACTCTCGTCGCCCGTTTAAGCATAATGTTCAGTCTGCAAATCGCCTTTTACCGTTCGCCGTTTTAGTAATTTACTATTAAACTTTCATGCATGTAGCTAATTGTATATGTTTGGTTTCCAGGAGCGATGATCTCAATAACAGTACTGAGCAGGAAGTTTCAGATGGAAGACTCGCTGCTCTGCACCATTTCTATCACGAGCAAATTCGTTGGATCCATCTGGATAGCTTTCGTGAAAACAGACATTGAGATGTACCTTGGTAAGTACGGAGTAGGATGCAAATGTTTGTCTTTGTTTTATTATAATAATAGATAGGTATTTAGTCCACCATTTTCACCTAATAGTCCAGTATATTTTAGATTCCATTAAATCTGAATAGTCTATACACCCTCGCGGGTGCTGCCTCTGCGTGCATCCCATGACTCGAAGGGCAGGTGCAACATCCGCTCGGTGTACCCCTTACATTTCATTAAATTGTCGAAAGGGACTCTGCGTATTGGCTTCGGCTCCGCGTACGCCTCCCAAAGGTCCGGAACACCATTGTTACGTGATGGGAAAGATAGACTGATAGCATATACTAATCTAGTCTTCATAGGTATCACAGAGAACCACCAATAATTCACTAATGTATCTTTTTTTATACCATGTCGTTATCGGTGGCAAACAAGCATACGGCTCGCCTGATAGAAAGCGGTCACCGTAGGAATTGACGCTTGTAACTCCGGGGGTGTCACATGCGCGTACCAACCCATTTAAAACTTGTACACACATTTTTTGAAGAACTCCATATTGTATTCGTTCGGAAAAACCTTGGCAGGAGCTCAGTCCATAGCCGGAGCACCCGAAAGATATTCACCTGAACCGCAAAGTGCGACACAGTAAATTTAAATACTTCTTTTTTTTATTTCAGTTCCTGTCGTCGAGTTCTTCAACGCCTGCACGTTCACATCGCTGCGGTCTATCATTTCCAAGTCGGTGGAGAAGGATGAAACAGGTGCCTATTAAATTTTAACATAATCTTTCCCCGGCGTATAAAATTGGCCTTATACGCCTAATGCCGGCCATCTACGTTTGGGCAAACGGGAGATCTGTCATCTCCATAGAGGATATGTCCGCCCGATAAATTTCCCATACATTACCAGATCCAGCAGATCTTACCAAACGTATATGTCCGGCATAACGTGTATTTTTGTATGTTTTTAAAGGACCATGGGAAAATTTGTATGGATGCTGGCCCCAAAACCAACAGAAACTTATACTATAAACAGGTCTTATTGTCTGCTTCATTCCGTTATATGGGCAACAAGTTAAATTCTATTCCAGATCTAAGATATTCGTTTTAAGACTCGAGTATTATGTAGGTAAAAATATTCACAACCGCTCGGCGATGATGGCGGATCCACACAGCCTTTTGTATTATTATACCATACCATTCGGGTGCATTCATGCACCAATTATTGACTGACAAAAGTCTAAATATCTCAGTATTGCAATGGAATTCAACTTGGTGTCCATATAAAGAAAATAAGTAAATAAAAGATAGGTACTTTTATTTACTTACAAATGAGATAATTTTCAGCTCTGTTGGGTTTAGGGCCAATTTGCACATGGTCCTTTTAAACTTTTACTGCAAAGATTGGATGAAATATTAAACTAAGCGTTTCAAGAGTTAAAAGTGGAGTACCAATCTTGCATGCTTCTAGAAACCGTTTATGGAGAGTTACTTAGTTTCGTTAGTGAATAAAATTTATTTTCGAAATATATACAGTAAGTGTAACTTACCTAACTACCAACCTCTACCTACCTTAAATCTAAAATAGGTCCCTGTACATAGGATGCTGGCGGCATTTCCTCGTTGTATCGCAATGCTGATACGTTGTGCGAGGAAGCCACCAGCTCTTCGGTCACCAGTAACATCAACCTTTTCGTTAGTCATTTTGTTGCTGCTAGAATGTTCTAAAAACCTATATTTTCATTCCAGCTAAAGTGAACTCGTTGTTTTCTCTCACGGAGACAGTGGCAGCACTCCTGTTCCTGCCAGGGTACACATGGATCTACATGCGGACTCTGAACGTGTTCCCGGGGACAGTGTTCCTCGTCAGTGCGGTTTTTATTATACCTGCCACTGTCGTGTTGATGTGAGTATGAGAACCATTTAACGTCTGCGATACTTTTCTTAGGAAAAGTGACCATGAACTTGGGTGAGACACACACTCGCGACTCTGGGATACATACCATCGCTCTGCTAATTGATCTACGGAGGCCATACCCACACAATGGCACAGCACAACGAATGTTGTGCTGTGCCATTGTGCAAGGCGTGCATTGAGCAAGGGGTGTTACATGCGCGTTTCCGACCCTTTAAAAAAAGTAGGATTCGCTGTGTTGACAGCTAAAGGAGCAAGCTTTGCTCCGTGGGTCCCCAGCTT
Source organism: Lathronympha strigana (assembly GCA_949128165.1). Classification (NCBI taxonomy): domain Eukaryota; kingdom Metazoa; phylum Arthropoda; class Insecta; order Lepidoptera; family Tortricidae; genus Lathronympha; species Lathronympha strigana. The sequence continues at coordinate 1,928,221 of OX421907.1, read as the reverse complement.
TGAACACAGTGAATCCTCTTGGAGCTCTGGCGACCTTACTTACCAACAGAAACACAACACTATGAGTAGGGTCTAGTGTTATTAAAGTGCGGTTTTCTGTAAGGTGGAGGTACTTCCCCAGATGGGCTCTGCTCCAGATTTGAGCGAGACGACATTCGTTGTACTGGGCCCCAAAACACCTAACCTAACCTTAACTTTCGTTTTATAGAGAAACTCAAAAAGAGCATATTTAAACCACATTATAAGCGTTAACGGCCATTAAACACGAGAATACTCATAATCTGAAAAATACTAGGCAGTATAACTACAATCTAAAACAGGATATTTACCATGTAAGTATGTTTGTTTATTGAGCACCCGATATTTTGGCATTGTTGCAAGTGCCATGTTCACGGAGTCAAGTGTTTCGTAAACATGGCGCTTGCAACAGTGCCGAAATATCGGGTGCTCAATAAAACAAACATACATGGTAAATATACCGTTTTAGATTATAGTTATAATGCAAATGACTATGTTAGCTTAAAATCGAATACCAGGCAGATTATTAATTATCGTGTATTTGGACTCAAAGTAAAAAATGGATATTAAAGTGTGTTATTATAATTCATATATTTCTTTTAAAACAAATTTGGTTTGCAGAAATATTAAGTGGCCTTAAAAAATTTGTAAGTGTTAACGTGTAAGTCGATAATTTTGTATTTTAACCAACTAAACAAGCACAGAGTTCGCAAAGACAATGTCCCTTTTCACAAATATAGTCAGTCAGTAGGAGTAATCCTAAGAAGGTCAGCTCAAAATAGCTTCAGCGGAAAACGTAATAATGACTAAATTGGCTTGTTAATGATAAGATTGGTTTGAAGACTACTTGTCTTCTTTACTCCAGTGGGTCGCTATGATAAGTATAGATCGCTACGTTAGTGTAAGATCGGACAAGGTCAAGGTCTAAAAAATTACTATGAATCTTTGAATAATCATGTATTAGCGATATGCATGTCTTGCAACGTAATCTTTTGGCACCTCATAACCTGCTTATACACAAATATTACAAATAACAACAAACATATAACATATTAATATATAAGATTCAAATATAAAAGACAAATTTTTATCCCAATACAAAATTAAAATTAAAGCCGACTGGAAAAGGCCACAAGGCCTGAGCCCAATGCGTTGGACTGATCACTGTGCGTAGCCAAGATGCCAATAGCTAACGCTCAGTCGCTAACGAAACGCAGAAGTTGACCTGATAATGAAGACCAGGGATGGCATAGAGGAACTGCTTGGTAATTCCCAGCTCCATCACACGTTTTGAGACATTCGTTTTTTGGTTGTAAGGATATTTCCTTACAAACAAAAGACGAATTTCAACGTAGTCCCATTTGATTATAATTCTATTCTGATGATGGAATTCATGGGAAATTATTTTAAGAGAATTTTGATGACACAAGCATTTTGATTAGAAACTTGAATATTTTCTCACGGAAACCATAGATTTGGTAGACCTGATGATGAAGATCAGGGATGGCAAAGTAGAACTACTCGATAAACCTAGCTCTAAGTATTATCGGATTTGTGACATTCATCTTTTGACTTGTTCTACTCTGAATTATTTTGTTTGTAAGAAAATACCTTTAATTTCGTCCTATTTGATTATATAATTATAATCAAATGGGACCGCCCTGGTGATGGAATTCATGTAGAATAGAGAGAATTCCTAAAATTTTCTTTCTTAAATATAATGCTTTCGTATGTCGGGAATTCTCCTCTACCAGTCGCTTTTCTCTACCATTTCTTGTTAAAGTTCTGTGAGCAAGTTTTATAGCTTTGTAGGATCATTACTAGTATATCATTTAATTTTTTGTAAAATATTTGAAATGATGGAAATTGGAACAAAGAGATTAAGCGCCGCACAGGCCTATGGCGCTTAAGACCAGATGGTCCCGGGGTCGATAGCTCACAGCCACTAGTAATAATCGCGGTCACTAATATTATGTCCTAAATAGTTTATTTTTTTCATTTCAGTATATTCTACGTCAAGGCAAAAATGGAGTCGAGGAGTGCAAGAAAAATAGCATTTGAAGCTCAAGAAAAGAAAGATAACGACGAAAAAAAAGCAGAGCCTCTAGACTTTTATAGGCCTAATATAGAACCAAAAGAAAATATTGAAGTTAACAAATAAAACTTATAATTTCGTTGAGTGTTAAATTTTGCTTTGTTGGCTTTAAGAGTGAAAACAAATGAACGTATTAAGTGGGGTTAGTTAATTTAAAAAAATGCGCATCTTAATAATAATATGAAAGATTATGTAAATAGTTCTAGTTTCAGTTAATTTTAGAATGTAACAACTAATGTATATCATCATCATCATCATCATCATCATTTCAGCCGAAAAACGTCCACTGCTGGACATAGGCCTCCCCCAAAGATTTCCACAATGACCGGTCCTGCGCCACCCGCATCCAGCGGACTCCTGCGACCTTCACCAGGACTAACTAAGTACTAATGTGTATAGAGATAGGCAAAAATACAAAAAATGGTGTACAAGGGTCCTAGCAAACTACTGGTCACTATAAAGGATTACTCACACTAGCATGGGACGGGACGTTCTGTCTATTTCTATAGAACATGTGATGACTCGGAGCCCTCGGATGTCACGTGACGTTTTCTATAGAAACTGACTGATCCCTGCCGCTTCTTTCCGCCATCGCCCATCGCCCTACGCGACAATATTTCCACTCTCACCATTTAGATGGTTGGCAGTCCTCAACTGTGCGCTTTTCCCGAAACTTCCTGCCTCGCACAGCTAAACTGTGGAACGAACTGTCGCCAGCGGTGTTTCCGGACCGATACGACCTTCAAACCTTCAAGAAAAGAGCGTACTCCCACCTTAAAGGCCGGCAACGCACTTGCGACACCTCTGGTGTTGCGGGTGTCCATGGACGACGTTAATCGCTTACCATCAGGCGATTCGTTTGCTCGTTTGCCACCTATAGCATAAAAAAAATCTGATGTCATTTAAGTCAACCGTCTGGTTGTCCACCGTTGTTTATAATTTATTGTTTCATTTCATCGCGAATAATAAGCCGCTATACGCAACTAATATTTAACAAAAAGACAACTTACCTAAAATAAAATAAGTCAACATTATATTTCTTTAATTTAACATATATTTTTGTAAAGACATTTCTTTCTATTTATCTAATTTGTTTTTTCTTTATATTTAAATCTCTCACATTGTTTTTATTATATTTTTTGTATTGCATGTTTTATGCAGTGAAGTGTTATCACTATTTATGCCGTTATTCATAAACACTCACCAAACCTCCGTTAACTAATTTGTCATTGGTCCTTATCTGTCAGTTTGACATTTGCGTTTGTTAAAAAAGGACAAAACATATTTTTAACTAATATGGGTCTGTTAAGTTTTCATGAATAAGGCGGTAAGTGTCTTGTAGGATAATGTAATGTGGATTTATGTAGCCTGAAATGAATTAACGAATTATGAGTTATAACTACAATTAAGGATGACACACACTTGGATGGGATGGGATAGGACGGGACGGGACGATCTGTCAATTTCTATAGATAGAATCACGTGATAGCTCGGAGCTTTCTGATGTCACTTGACGTTTTCTATAGTAACTGACAGATCGTCTCGTCCCGCCTCGTCTCGTCCCGCCCCGTCTCGTCCCGTTCCAGTGTGAGTTATCCCTTATCACGCATCAGCGACAAATGCATCTTAGCGATGCACGGCCTCCTCGACTAGTCGGTAGTGACCCTGCCTACGAAGCAGGAGGTCCCGGGTTCGAATCCTGGTCAGGGCATTTATTTGTGTGTTTATCACGAATATTTGTTCCTGAGTTATGGATGTTTTCTATATATTTAAGTTTTTATATGTATCTATCTATTATATATATCGTCGTCTAGTACCCACAACACAAGCCTTATTGAGCTTACCGTGATGGGACTAGGTCGATTTGTGTAAAATAGTCCCGTAATATTTATTTTATTTATTTCTCGCTGCAGATGCAGTGACGGTATTCATCAATCTCACATTAGTTAGAACGTGACAGAGTGAACTTTATCTATTCTATCCGGTATTAATGCCAGGCTTATGGACGTGATAGCGTAATAATGACAGTGGAACTATATTTTATTTCAGTCACGCGATGTTAAAACGTGACGCTTGTGACACGTGAGCAAGTCTCAATTTTATCGCCTCGATATTTCGCAACTTTTGTCAAAAAATCAAATAATATTAAGACTGATGCCGAGAGTATTGGAAAGTATTTTATTCTAGTTTTTAACGTTTGTATTAAAAGTTTGTTGTTTGTTATTGATTTAAGTTAAAATAATTAAATCTGAAGGACATAATGTGAAGTTTGATTAGATATATACCTTTCCGAACTGTACTTCGAAGGCGAACCATGGAAGGAAGGACTAGTCCACAAATTCAAAGTCGCTAAGCGGGCTATGGAAAGGTCTATGCTTGGGGGTTTTCTGAAGGATCGCATCCGCAATGAGGTAATTTGGCAGAGAACGAAAGTCACCGACATAGCTCTCCGGATAAGCATGCTGAAGTGGCAGCGGGCTTGCCATATTGTTCGTAGAACCGATAACCGCTGGGGAAAACGGGTTCTCGAGTGGAGACCGCGGCTCGGAAAACGCAGTGTAGGACGCCCTGTGACAAGGTGGAGTGACGATCTTTCTAAGGTGGCAGGTCGCGGCTGGATGCGGGAGGCCCAAGATCGAGCTCAGTGGCGTGTTATAGGACTTACCTACATACGTCCAGCAGTGGACTATCTTAGATTGATGATGATGACTTAGAGGGGTCATGTTATAAACAGGCCTATTACCTACCGCGAACATCGAACGATCATAATTTCGTACATACGTACTTTATCGCTTGAAAGGGATGCAGATACGAAAGCTCTTCTGGCGTATTATGTACGATTCTTGTCATACGGTAGCTTGCAAGATTTCGATTTTTGAATCTCACAGGCGACATGTACCTAAATCACTGGTGACTATTAAAAAAATTTACATTTTCCAAAAATAGTTTTTGTACAACAAAAAATAAAAACGCCCTATAGTGGTGTCCTTGATACTGGTTTTTATTTCTCACAACTTAAAATAGGTTGAATTCTGTCAATGTAATTTTGACAGATAATAATAATTTTTGAGAAATATTCCCGGCAGATGTCACAAACGTTAACAGTCACAAACAGCTCACATGGTGATTGAGTTACATTACGAGTGGGAGGGGGCAATAATTGTTAATGGATATCTTGAGTATGAAATTTTTTATCACCGATGTGTTTCAAAAATACAAACTGCCAGGACTTAAGTGAGAATTAGTCATTTCAAAAAGCCATTCAAACATTTTCACAGTACCTACCTTATTATAGTCCATACTAGTAGATTGGGTTACAGGGGATCTATATGATATATTTCCGGCGAGGGCGTACATTGAATTCCGAACGAAGCGATGGATTCTAAAGTAGAATCCTGATCGTAATTCTGATGAATACCACGACACATGGTGCTTTTCACACCAACTAAGAGGAAATAAACAAAACCGAAAACAGCATCATACCAACACCACGATGCCACTAGTCGATGTCCGAAAATGTAAAAATGTGTAGTCCTTGAACAGAAAAATTCCACTTTGATCCCTCCTAGCGTGAATTTGAGGTGTGAAAAATATATTATACACCAGCGGGTAAGCACTCGTGTATATTAAGAGAGTCATGCTGTATTTTTCTTACGCTTGTATTGGCACTCCGAAAAAAAGAGAGGCATTTGGTTTTTTTTTAACGTAACTATTATAATAGTCTAACAAACTTAGTTTGTCAGATTATAGTTCTGCTCCTTTTGCAGACGTTTGCGAGTCGTACAGCCCGGCTTATTCATGATTCGCAAATATTACTCTTACTGGTCCAAGATTGCCGATTTTCATCGATAATTAACTCCGGATTTTGATGCTGTAAAACAAAACAGCATCAAAATTATTGATTGTGCGAACTAATAAGTAATTCTCCCTTGCTACTTTTAACAGCTAAATTATTAATAACTAACGACTATAAAACAGAAAGATAACATGCGCTACATCAAGAACTTCACATTTGTGAAAGTGGACAAAACATTGCCATATGTAGTCGTTGTCTTTGACAGTTCATTTTGTGGGAAGCAAGTGGGTCTAACGAAGCTAAATTTTAACGAGTTCTCATGTCTCCGGGGCGTGGCCAGACTCAGGCCAGAGACGCGTTGTGATTGGCTAAAGCGCGCGGTAAGCGATCGTGTGACGCGGCGCTAGAGAGGAGTATAAGTCGATAAACTGTTATCCATTGATATTTGATGTGCTCTGAGTATTAATAAATACAGTAAAATCCCAGGACAACCAAATCAGTCGTGGTTAAAAATATTGCAGAAAACGATGTGTAACAATAGTTATAATCATGACCATATTAAGTATATTGACGTTAAACCCGTGTGTATGTATTACTTCGGTGATCGGACGAGAACCGGTGTGTTCAACGTGGTATGGACGTTGGCTAATGGTGGGTTCAAGAGCCTGAAACAGAGGCAGCATCCTAGAACGGTACGCGCACAGTCGCATACGCATTGCCTTTCGCAGGGGCGCAAGGCACTTTGATAAAGTAACCACAAGATGATATTGTATTGCAGGTTCCAAACGTGGTGTATAGTATGGGCCATTTTTTATTAATCAATTACCTCAAACCACGTTATATCTTCCAAGTAAATGAACTTTCAAGCTTTAGAGTGTTATTTTAAAGTCAAAATTCTATGAAATAATGACATTTACTTAACACTTTCATAGTTCGTGCTATCAAAATCTAGGAAACTCAGGATAGACAGACCCTAATACTTTATAGATCTAGTTTCATTGAATGCAAACAACTATTTATGATTCAAGATCATTGCATAATGAGCCATCCTCCAGCTAACGTTAATAACACGTTGAAGAATATCCAAGCGTTCTGAGCAGGTGTGAGGTGAAACAGAGAAGACCCGTAAGTATTTTAATTTCCGACCCAGAATCCGATTTCAGAATGAGCCCTGCTATTTACTGTTAAGTACACACTTAACAGTAGCAGGACTCATCTGTATAAAGGTCGGAAATTATAATAGACCCTGGAGGGAAAGTACCTTAAAACCTTAAGTTAGCTCGTTTTACTCAAGGGGAACATAAAAAACTGCTTTCAAAGTATTTTTGATTTTCGCTTGTCTCGCCTAGGAGTCGAATTCAATACAAATTAAAATAAAAACGTTATTTTATTACACTTGTCCATACAGTTAATGTCAATGGTAAATTTTCTCCCTTAAAATTAAATAGATAAAACATAAGTCGTTTGTATTTTTACTTTGTACTTTAAAAACATTTTTCAATTTGTTTTAATGACATTATTTAGATTGTTACCTGGAATCAGATAAATACAAATATTCAAAGATAAACCATAAATAAAGACGTCTCATCAAATATACCAATAAAAACAAAAATTTTGGACATAAAACTTTAAAAAGTTTGGGTTTTAACATACTCGATGTTACCCTTGATTTTCTTTAAATGGATAACAAACACTACAATAATAAATAGATACAGATACAAAATAAATTTGTGTATTAAACAAACCTACCGCAAACCGAAAATGTAATTTCCTATTTGAGTAAACTCAAGCCAATCATTTATCGACACACATCGGCACGGGTGCACCGCTTCTCTAGTTCCCGGCAAGGCACAAGCGGCCGTACCAAGTAATAATCATGTGGTTGTGGATATCGCTAGCAATTCGATACATTGCGCGGCTGCTTAACAAATTGCATCGCGACACAACTTGTTTGCTATTCTAAGCCGTCAATGTAAAACGCCTGTACAATTTGTTACAGATCAGTTCAACCAATTAGTCCGGCAGAGTAAAATCATACGGTCCTGGATATATTTGTAAAAATGCATGATTTTATCAAGTAAAAACTAATGAAATGAATACAATACATGTGGTACGTGACTCCTTAGTCCTTGAAGTTTTTGTTTTCATTCATATTTTTGCTCGTAACAACGTAGCAGTTCGGCATTTTATGAAAATATCGGAGCATATTTTACGATTGCGGCTAAGATGCAACTGGCTCGCGTCGAACAGTAATATGGCCATCTGGCCTCATCGCTGCGACGCGCGACACACCTCCGTTAGCTATCTATTCCTTTTTCTTTTATCTATGGTGGGAAGAGATACCGCGGTTTGACTTTAGTATGAAAATCATTCTTTGTTTAAATAATTATTTGAGAAACGTTATTTAGCAAATCATTTTGAAGTAAGTACTTAATTGTCAATGAGGGCATGTCGGACGCTGATTACAATTATTATCTCTTGATAATGTCGATTATAGACGATCAAAATAGAATACCTGCAATAACTAGGCCACGAATATCGAAACGTTCATTACTTAACCAATTCTGAATGTCGATACACACTTTCGTGAAATAAAACGATATAATGGAAAACAATACAGAGGAGGGGGAACCTTTAAAGGCTGATACACAAGAAAAGAAAATTGAAACTCGTGCGCAACGTATCCGTAAATTATTCAAGTACATTACAGTTGAACCGATCGGCGCCATCTATATCAGTACCTGTGTTTTTGTATTGATCTCCTCCCAAACACTTCAGCTAGAGAAAACTTGTCGGGTCAACCTCAATCTTGGTGATGAAATATGTACAGCTCTCAGGAATCAGAAATCTGGGAACTACAGTGTGTACGAGAAACAAGTACAGAAATATCTGGCGCGCAGACTGGCGTGGAAAAGCATTCTACAGTCTGTTTTGCCGTGTGTTGTTTTAGCGTTCATCGGTGCTTGGAGTGACAAAACTGGTAAAAGGATCGTAGTGATAGCGGTGCCTATGATTGGAGAGATGCTACACTGCATTAGTAACATGATCAATGTGTTTTTCTTCTATGAACTGCCTGTGGAAGTCCTGATATTCTCAGATGTAACCGTGGTAGGCATAGCCGGAGGTTGGGCCACTTTGTTTCTTGGTCTATTTTCTTACATTGGAGACATTACCACGGCAGAAAACCGAACTCATCGCTTGGGTTTCGTCCAGTTTTTTACATTCATCGGTTTTCCTATAGGCCTGGGTCTCTCTGGAGTAATTTTGAAGAAGTTTGGCTACTATGTCGTGTACGGAATTGCCTTAACAATGCATATAATAAATATGCTGTATATTACTTGCAAAATAAAGGATCCAGAACGAACAGAAGAGCAGAAAAAGGTGAGTTGACACTTAATCTTGCGTGTAAAATATAAGTTTACTTAACAAAAGTTACATTTGAAGGGATGTTTACAACAAGAACATAACTAACCTGAGCATTATTTTACAGGAGAGCGATAAAACTAGTTTTCTCTTTGAATAATAACGATTGAAGCTTGATTTTCAGGGAAGTTATAGAAATATGGTCACAAAGTCAGAAATATCTCTTTATTTGTTTAGAGACTTTCTATTTTGCGGAAAAGATATGAAATATACTTTTGTCGCTTATGCAGTTTTTGTAAAATTTAGGTTAGTGACGTTGTTTTTGTGCAAAGATGAGTAACTTTTTTTATTTTACTGTTGCTCTTAATTCAGTGTTTTTAATGTTGTTTCTTTAAGTACGGTCAGCTGCAGAGATAAGTGAATTTTTTTCTCCTTTCGTATATCCTTTGGGCCCGAACAAGATGACATCAAAAACATAAATCCGAAAAAAAATTTTATATATTGTTTTTGTAAACATCCTTTCATTTGATATTTTGATATATCGAAACTAGGAACAGGCAACGGCTGTGTAACAATCAGAACATTTTGGAGTATGTACAACTTAAAAACCACCACGAAAAAATTCTTAAATTTAATAAATATAAAAATTATGAAGTCATTTTGCTAATATGGGAATTGACTCGCGAAAAAAAATTTGTATGAATATGTGAAACTCCAGAATATTACGGCTTCCTCACTCGCAAGAGTCGCAAGGTGGCAATGAAAAATAAGATTAATCCCTGGCGATGCAATCTATAGGAGTAGGAGCTTTTCTATATTCACATATAAGATTAAATAGGTCTTCTTGCACAAATATTTCCGCGGGCACAGAGAGCACATTTCGTAGCTACTTCTTTTAGCGATTGGCCGGTTTTAATCGAGGTGAAGTCACTAAACAAGAGGAAAGAGATTCATCTTTGGCCGACTACAATCATTACATACGATTTTTTCTGTACAAAATATTAAAAGTCGTACAATACTATAATTACTTTAATACATAGAAAACATCCAACAGGAACAAACATTCGTGATAATCACACAAATCAGGGAACCAGGAATCGAACACAAGACCTCCTGCTTTATAGGCAGGGTCACTACCGACACCGACTAGGCTAGGAGGCCGTTAACCTGTAAGTGCCACTTGCACCATGTGGGCTTAGCCATCTAACCCGGAGTTAAGCGTCTTGAATTTGATAGGGGACTAATAGCTATCTAAAAATGAAAGGTTAGTTGACTAAGCCCTGGTCGTGGCAAGTTATATCCCATATTTCATGCACACCTAACTCGGGGTAAGTCACTTACTCAGGATGAAGAAGTGGCGATCAATAGAAGGAAAACTATTGTACTACTATATATTAATTACGACTGCCACGGATAACAGCAAACGATATTTGTAGATGATAACCGTCATTAATGTTATCGAAACAAAGTCGAAGAATTATCTATTACAGTCCCTATCTAAAATAATCATTGTAATCTAGGTGCGCAGATTAGGTCTGATCTTATACATTTATATATTAGTTAGATATAATTTAAAATAAACTACCAGTAGTATGTAGGCCACGTAGATTGAAACACAGACTATTTATAAATATTGCAATGGCAGAAGCAGAAACCGAACGTGCACCTTTGAGAAATAAAGCACAAGAAACAAAATTAGGTTTCTTCAAAAATGCATTAAATAACATAACAGTGGAACCAGCTGGTTTACTTTTTATCAGTGCTGCAGTTTTTGCAATGAATTGTTCTCAAACGCTTCAGATAGAAAAAGCTTGTCGTGTTAATCTAAACTTTGGAGACGAAATCTGCAGTTCGCTAAGAAACCAGGACTCGGAGAACAACAGCATATACGAGAGCCAGGTACAAAAGTATGTGGCCCAAAAATTGGCCTGGAAGAGTATTTTACTCTCCTTATTGCCATGCACGATTCTTCTGTTTGTTGGAGCTTGGAGCGACAAAACGGGAAGAAGGATCATTTTGATGGTAATCCCGATGATTGCTGAAACATTGTCGGGCCTCAATAACATTATGAATGTGTATTTCTTTTACCAGTTGCCTGTGGAAGTGCAGATATTTTCTGAAGTAGTTATAGTGGGCTTGGGCGGCAGCTGGGCCACATACTTTCTGGGCCTCTTCAGTTACATCGGAGATATTACATCAGCTGAAAACAGGACGTATCGATTGGGTTTTGTGCAATTTTTCACATTCCTCGGAATACCCTTAGGAACGGGTCTCTCCGGCTTGATTTTGAAAAATTTTGGCTATTATGTTGTATATGGCATTGCAATTACCATAAACGTTTTAAATATTGCTTATATAACAAGCAAAGTTAAGGACCCTGAACGATCAGAACAACAGAAAAAGGTATGTAGCACTTTGTGTACTTAATATCGTATTGACAATTTTGTAGGTCATGTTACCAACTTCATATCTGAGGGTCCGAATTTGAAAAAACACAAATACTTCGTTTTGACGAATTATACAAGAACATTAATTTTCACGGATTTGAACCCTGATATACGTACCTTTATCATTATTACCATTACCATACGTAAAATCCTCAATTTGCCTGGCCTCTGTTTGATTTGTACTAAATATCCTGTAGAAAAAAGTATATCCTTATTGATTGATTAATCAACACTGAGACGAAATAACTGAGCTAGAAAACAAAAGTCATTTAAAATAGAAGATTGTCGACGGGAGCACCTGGTAACATTTATGTTAGGTGAAACCGCTCTTTCCATCCGGAAACCACAAATTGATAATTTTACAGTAGACGCTTAGGTTACATAAGCAGTGTGGAAATAGTCAAAAACAAATTTCAAAGTTCTGTACCTACGAAGGTTGTAAATTTTAAGTAAGAAATTTTAAACTTCCTGTAATTCTTACTTCCAAAATGCAGGATTTAACTTGTATATTCTTGCATCATACCAGAGGTCTATTGCATGATGACTTGAAACTTGTAATATTCGCGGAAGTCTCTTTTCAATCAATTTTATTAGAAAGAGAGTTCCGCCAATAAAAGTTACAAATTATTATGCAATACCCTGCACCTTTTACCATTCTACATCATTTTTATACTATAACAATCCAAATTTACCTCTAAAACACACTAATGTAAATATTTTTAACTACTTACACGAGTTCGAGTGGTAAACGTAGACGCAAATAAAATAAGCAGCCGCGCTGCCATACTAAAAATTAGTACGGGGCTGCATATCAGGGTGCGTAGCCAAGATGCCAATCTCTCGCGCTCTGTCGCTAACGAAACGCAACTGTCACACTAATAAGGTAGAGTGATAGAGAGAGGTAGCTACGATACGTTATTTAAGCGTGAGCGATTGGCATCTTGGCTACGCACGCATTGGTGACCACCAGTTGTATGCTCCACTAGACGGTCACTTTTTGCGGGAGGAAACGTAGACATGTGGGTAAGATTAGTGTGACAATGACAGTTGCGTTTCGTTAGTGACTGAGCGTGAGAGATTGGCATCTTGGCTACGCACCCTAATATGCAGCCCCGTACTAATTTTTAGTATGGCAGCGCGGCTGCTTATTTTAGTAGCGTCTACGTGTCGTGTCTTACTTGAACTCTTGTAAGTAGTAAAAAATATTTACATTAATGTATTTTAGAGGTAAATTTGGATTACTATAGTATAAAATGATGTAGAATGGTAAAAGTTTGTACAGGGATCAATTGCATAATAATTTGTAACTTGTATTGGCGGAACTCTCTTTCTAATAAAATAATTGAAAAGAGACTTCCGCAAATATTACAAGCTTCAAGTCTTTATGCAATAGGCCTCTGGTACTACTGACACTACTGAAAATATACTACTGATGTCACTGTGGTACGACAAGGTCGACATAAATAATACTGATCTAGCCTACGAGTATATACTTCCCACAATTTATATAGAAAGCGTCACGTGACATCCGAGGGCTCCGAGCTATCACGTGATTCTTTCTATAGAAATTGACAGATTTACCCGTAGTGCTAGGGTAAGTCATTCATAAAGGAGACATGATGTCCGTTTAGTGGAACCCGAGACCAGAGTGAAAGTCTGACGCTTTACCGCTCGGTCGCCAATGCTGTAAGTTCTACAGCACTTCAACTTATTGACCGTACTTACAAACTTATGAAACCAATATACTTTAAGAAGTTAATCTATTTAGGTAATGCTAATTGGTAAGTAAAGTTTGGAAATTTGTATCTTCCTTACCGTCACACGTGTATATTCGAGAGATAAGGAGGTTATTCCGTCAATACTAATTTTCGAAGTTCGTGGTAGAGCTGGCCAGGTCGGGCCAATGTACCAATTTCTGAAAAAGGCATCACGTCACCTCCAAGCTGTCACGTGCCAGTTCACATGGTATTCGGCTTATTTTATTTATCATAAAAGCGTGACTCTAATACACCATAACATTCATTAAATGAGGTTTGAAGAATGAAATTTCATTACCAGTATTGTTTGTGCAAGTGTAGAGTGAGCACATATGGCGGAAAAACGAGTAGAAACACATCAACATGTGTTAGAACCAGAACACTCCGAAATGTGTATATATAAAAAAGAGAAACACAAAATGAAAACTAAGAAGACAAGGAAAAATGCACTGGAATTCTTTCAATCGAGCTCGAAAACTATCACATATGAACCTGTGGTATTCTTATATCAAGTATGCTACATGATAACAATAGCAACTTCTCAAAACGTAATGTTAGAGAAAGCTTGTAGAGTGAACTTAAATTTTGGTGACGAAATTTGCATGTCACTGAAACTCCAGAACAAAAGTCAAAGCTTAAAACATTACGAAGAAATCCTGCAGAAATACGTATCGCCAAGTGTCACCCTCCGAACGTACACGATTCTCGCTATTCCGTGTGGTTTGTTGCTATTGATAGGATACTTCTCTGACAATACTGGATATAGAAAAGTGATACCGATGATCCAAATAGTAGCACAGATGCTTATATGCGGGAATAACTTGGTGCAGGTTTACTTTATGAAGGACACTGGTTTATATTCCTTTGTGGTTACTGAAGCGTTAATGGAAGGCTTAGGAGGAGGTTACGCTTGCGTGCTAATGACTGCGTTTTCTTATACTGCTATAGTGACGAGTGTGAAAGAGAGGACATTTAGACTAGGTCTGTTGTACTTTTCACACACAGTGGCTATCCCAGTGGGTCTCGCGATTGGTGGCCCACTACTGAAGCATTTCGGTTATTATTGGTGCTATAGCTTATCTGCTTCTATAAATCTCCTTAATTTTATTTACAATTTATATTGGATCAATGAAGCTAAAAGAAGTGCTGAACAAGAAAAGGTAACATGTCTCAGTGGAATTTTGCGCCAATTTAGTATTGTAATGTAAGAGAACGCCAACATTTTAAGTATTTGACTAGTGGAGCTTATTTATAATGGTTGGACTCAGACTGCACCTGTTATTATACAAGTTAAACACATTGCAACTGAGACAATAAACATGACAACAAATGGTACACAGTACAATGACCGCGTTAACAATAACATAACATTTTCTACTACAGTACGGTAAAAAGAAAGTATGCGTTAACTTCACCCTCACTGATAACCTTCTGGAGTAACGCCAATGAAGTCAACAACGGGTTTAATTGACATATCTCGAGACACATAATTTATAATAACCTATCAATTGTGAAAAGCAAACGTCAATAATCAAGTATCATTACTAAAAAAAACTTTTACACACTTACTTAAAAGATTGTTAGAATGTTAGGTTAATGTTAGGTTAGGTTAGTTTCTGTAGAAAGAATCACGTGATCACGTGACGAGTGACGTTTTGTGTAGAAACTGACAGATCGTCCCGTATCGAATCGGATCGGACACTGGTGTCAGTCATCCTTTAAGTGCTGCAGTGATAGTCAGTAATTTGTTGAACACCATTTTTTTGTTGTTTTTTTTAATACCCCTACGCTGCAAATTTGAACATGTAACTTTCTCGCAGCCCATCTGTATAGTAATGACCTCTTATACCACGAGGTTAGCCACATAATCCGGAGTTAAGCATTTTTTGTATGAAATTCGACAGCTTGGTGAAATTCTTTGCTCCTAAGGGTTCGTTTAAGAACTGATCTGTAAGAGAAAAGGCGCTTTACAAACACTGGTATACCTTTACCAAATTTCTTTCAGCACGATGGTCGAGGGTTCCTCTACTTCCTCCGCCTCTTCTTTGACTTCAGCAACATAAAGGAGACGGTCCGCGTCGTGTTCAAGAAGGGACCAAATAATAGACGCATGCGGATCTGCATCCTGCTGGGTATAGTGAGCATCCTCTTTGGACCTATGTATGGTGAGTTAAGATGTTTCTACTGAAGCTCTAGTTGCAAAAATCATAAATATAACTTCACTACTAATATTGTAAATGACTCTTGTCTATCCGTCTATTACCTCTTCACGGTAAAACCGCAGGACGGATCTTGATGAAATTTTGTATGGGGATATTTTGACTCTTAGGAAAACACATGTGATAGTTTTTGTTCTGTTTTTGCAGACGAAGTCGCCAGTAAAAACTAGTAATCAATAAATGTAATCTATAAATAAGGATATAAAGAATAAATAAATAAAACAAATGAATATAATTAATAAATATTGTGGGGCAATACACAAATCGACCTAATCCCACGGTAAGCTCAATAAGGCTTGTGTTGTGGGTACTAAATGACGATATACATGAACATGATAGATACATATGTATACTTAAATACATAGAAAACATCCATAACTCAGGAACAAATTTTGTCAAAAACACACAAATGCCCTGACCAGGATTCGAACCCGGGACCTCCTGCTTCGTAGGCAGAGTCACTACCGACTAGGATAGGAGGCCGCGCCGTTTGGATATATAACTACCAGGAGAAAAACGATAATTTAGTTTATGATATTACGATATACTTTAATAATTTACTAGGTAGGATGAAATATTACGATATTTCTTAGACTTCTAACTTACAACACACGTCATGTGTACATTTCGTATGTTATTGAATCAGGTGTTACTTTACGGAAGTAAATATTTTTCTATAATGTCCATGCGTATTAAAATTCGCGCACGCACACAACCATGCCTTATAATAATATTACTTACAGTGTAATTTTTAAAGTAAATTCTCATAATTATACTTTTTATGGTTTATCATTAACGACTCCAGTTTATTCGTTTCCTTATTTACAAAGTGCTAGGCCGTATAATTGCCTGTATATATGTTAAATGCAATTAACATCAACCCTTCTGCAAAAAAAAATTGCGCCCTTTTTTATTAGGCATTTTTCATTGAAAATAAATTAAAATATGTGATAAATCTTCTTTTAGTGTGGCTGCGTGAACTATGTTTATAACTATTTCAAATTTCAAATCGGTAGCTTAAATAGTTCTCGAGATATTTAACGATGTGACAGACAGACAGACAGAGTCGCACAATAAGGATTTCTTTTTTACCATTCGGTACGGATCCCTAAAAACGGTTAAAAACTTGCGTATTTTTATCACAATCATCGTGACATGTTTCGACTGCGTCGGGCAGTCATCGTCGGACAGACATAGCGGTGGTGTGGTTGTCGCGACAAGGCCATTGTGATAAAAGTACGTGAGTTTTTTCGTTTATTAAGTTAAATAAATACAAATTTATTTGAAAAAGAATATGGCAAATACATGTACGTATGTACATGTATTATAGACATTTGAGTTTAACATTCAATTGTGACCTTTATAGATAGGATGGAACTAATGATTCTATAGTTTTATCTAAAGCCAGTAAATCGTAAGTTTATCACCGTGTAATGATAATGTCCTTCTATTAATCGTGTTATCGTGTAAATAATGTAATAATAATTTTTTCAACTCACCTGCTCGTAACAAGGTTCTTATCTTACCGCTTTTAGGCTCATAATCCAAGATATTAAACACGCTTACTATTTCATTATATTACAGTACATATGGTGCTATATTACCGCACTAGTGCAATAAGGAGCACTTTATGTGCCTATGTCAAAAATTTAAAGGGCCATATCTATACTGTAAAACGTCGTACGATACATGTGCGAATAGGTAATTCGCAACTCGTGTCGATTTAAAACACTCCCTTCGGTCGTCATTTTATCGCCACTCATTGCGAATTTTCTCCTATTCGCACTCGTATCGTAATGTACTATTATTTAACTAGTGTGGTACTGAGATAAATCCATCAAATTAAGTTTGTAGGTACCCTATAAGACTAAGTTTCGTTCGCAGACGATACATTCAAATTTTGTCGGATTAAAAAGTTTTTTTTTCAAACAAAGTACCTACCTACTCTGTTTTTAGCCTTATTAGGAATTTTTTTTTAGGCACTTAAGGGCCTAAAAAGCAATATCTCCGTAACTAGTTGAATACATGGATTAAAACATTCTGATTCAGGTATTGAAATATGTAAAATTGTATTAAATTATTTGTAATTCACAATAATTAGTGCTTTAAACATAAATTACAACATTTTTTATTTTGGCTGTTTGGGGGGCCTTTGCTTTGAATTTGCGCGCGTAACGCGATTCGAAAAAAATGCGCTCCAATGGCGCGCCACGGTACCTAATGTGTTTACATAAAATATTTGTGACCGTCTTCTCGCTTAATTATTATGATAAAATGGAACAATAAGAGAATTAGAAGTAAAACTATAACAATACAGTTTTAACTAGTACGGGGAGTAAAGGACTCATTCTTCTCATAATGTATTAACAACTAATTTAGTTAATTAACTCCTAATCAGACTGATGTACTATCGCGATCGGAATTGCATGGGCGATCTACGAATGAATGTATACAATCGTAAATTACCCATGCATTTTTGAACGTGCGTCTACCCGAATTTAACTTGTTTTCAACCGACTTCAATATTTCAAAAGGAGGAGGTTCTCAATTCGACTGAATTTTTTTTTTTATTATTTTTTTTTTTAATGGATGTTCACTCATAACTCCGTCATTACTGAACCGATTTGAATTTTTTTTTTGTTTTCTGAAAGTAGACGGTTCCTGGTTGGTCCCGTTTTTTTCAAAATCTATTTCTGATGATGGGATCCATGAGGAACTGAGGGAACTCCTCAAATTTGAAAGGCACATGCATGCTGATTTGGATGATTTCTTAAGAAACTCGAGCATTTCTTTACGAAAATCATCAATTTGGTGGAGTGGACCTGATGATGAAGACCAGGGATGGCAAAGTGGAACTGCTTCGTAATTCTCAGGACTATGATCCGATTTTTAAAAAAAATTTTTTGTCTGTATATAGATGGTTTCAGGATTGTCCCGTTTTTTTTCAAAATCAATTTCTGATGATGGGATCCATGAGGAACTGAGGGAACTCCTCAAATTTGAAAGGCACATGCATGATGATTTGGGTAGTTTCTTAAGACACTCGAGCATTTCTTTACGAACATCATCAATTTGGTGGAGTGGACCTGATGATGAAGACCAGGGATGTCAAAGTGGAACTGCTTGGTAATTCCCAGGACTATCGTCCGATTAAAAAAAAAAATTTTTGTCTGTTTATAGATGGTTTCAGGATTGTCCCGTTTTTTTCAAAATCAATTTCTGATGATGGGATCCATGAGGAACTGAGGGAACTCCTCAAATTTGAAAGGCACATGCATGATGATTTGGGTAGTTTCTTAAGACACTCGAGCATTTCTTTACGAACATCATCAATTTGGTGGAGTGGACCTGATGATGAAGACCAGGGATGTCAAAGTGGAACTGCTTGGTAATTCCCAGGACTATCGTCCGATTTTAAAAAATATTTTTTTTTCTGAAAATAGATGGTTCCAGATTTGTTCCGTTTTTTTCAAAATCGATTTCTGATGATGGGATCCATGAGGAACTGAGGGAACTCCTCAAATTTGAAAGGCACATGCATGATGATTTGGGTAGTTTCTTAAGACACTCGAGCATTTCTTTACGAACATCATCAATTTGGTGGAGTGGACCTGATGATGAAGACCAGGGATGGCAAAGTAGAACTGCTTGTTAATTCCCAGCTCTATCATCCGATTTGAGACATTCATCTTTTCTTTGTAAAGAAATACCTTCAAGATAGTCCTATTTGATTATAGTTCTATTTTGATGATGGGCTTCATGAGGGATTGAGAGAACTCCTCAAATTTTAACGGCACATGCATTCTGATTTGAGGGTTTCCTTAAGTAACTAAGACAGTGTTTTGGCGGAGCCAAAATTTTGATGAACTTGATCTGATGATGAAGACCAGGGATCGCAAAGTGGAACTGGTTAATAAACCTAGCTCTACTTATTATCCTAGTTGTGACATTCATCTTTTTGATTTGATTTATATTCTGATGATGGAGTTCTAGAAGAATTCAGAGAATTCTTCAAATTTGAACGGCAGGTTAATTGTGATTAGAGGATGTTCATAATTAGCTTAGGCATTTTCTTACTGTGGCCATCATTTTGCTGGAGTGGACCTGATGTTGATAATCAGGGATGGCATAATGAATATGCTCGTTAATTTACAGTCTGTCATCCAATTTAACACATTGTTATTTTGTTTGTTTAAAGGTCTACAAGGGAGTTCCGTTTGATTATACTTCAAATGTAATGATGGAAGCCCTAGGACATTAAGAAAGCTCCTCAATTTTCAATCGTACACGTGCGGTGTATTGGATATTTGTGAAGTAAACTGGCTAACTCAAACAAATTCTTAATTTCACTTTTACCGGGAACCAAATGAAGTCGGTTTTTTTTTCTTAAAAATTATTGTTATCGTAATACAGAAATGTTATTAATATGTGGATTAGGCCCATCTGGAACCACAAAACGCGAATGTTAATATGATAATCTAGTTGACGTAGTGTTAATATACTTACTTGTGATGTTTGGGCCTTAAAGTGGATTTATTAATTGAAAATGTAAAGGATTTCATCAACCGACGTCGAAAAGGCATCGCAAGAAGCTTCATGTAGTCAATAAAGGTCAGTCAAACTCATATGCCAATTAACATGAAGGCATTCTGTAAGACGTTATTCTGTCAATTAAGTTAACGTAGGTATTTAACAAAAGTTAATAACTCGTATTGATGCGTTTGAGATGTGGTGCTGGAGGAGAATGTTACGAGTACCTTGGACAGCCCGCCGCACAAATGTGTCGATTCTCCAAGAAGTGGGGGTCACCGTTAGACTTTCGACAATATGTCTCCGTAGGGTATTAGAATTCTTCGGTCACGTAGCCAGGAATAGGACTGGCACCTTGGAAACGCTCATGGTGACAGGGAAAGTACAGGCAAAGAGACCAAGAGGACGTAGCCCTATGCGCTGGACAGACCAAATCCGTGACGTTACCAACACAAAAGTCCATGATGCGTTACACATTGCCGAAGACCGAAACAAGTGGAAAGCGATCGTCCATAGATTTATTCGTGGAGGTCACGACCCTCAGCAGTGAGGAACACGACAAAAGAAGGAAGGAATAACCACGAATAAAATTTTGATTTTTACTTACAAGTGTGTTGAAAAATGTCGTATGTAACGTGTGTGCATGGTCATTATACACATGGGCATCCTTATTGCGCACTCACTTTCAGCTCGTGCGCACAAAATCGCCTCGTGTATAATGAACATCATATCACACGTGTATCACAATGTACTATTAGCTTTATTTCTTAGACACAAATTTAGTTTCATTCTTTTTCTCGTCGTACTAACTATTTACCATACTTCTCCCATTGCAAACTCACGCCATGTTTACTCCGTGAACATGGCGCTTGCAACAGTGCCGAAATATGGGGAGCTCAATAAAACAAACATGCATTGTAAAATATCCCGTTTTAGATTGTAGTTATAATAGTATATAGGGGTATGAAGGCCGCAAGAATATCTGACAAAATCTTATTTTTACTCCCATAAGAGCGTGCCATATATATTTTTGCAGCCTGCAAAACGGAAGATACTATTGCAGGTTATAAATTGTAATTTATAAACTGCAACGAAGCTTAATCGCTTTAAACATTGAAAACTAACCTCCGACGTTTCAAGGGGGGCATTGCCCCCGTGGTCCCGGAGAAAGACTGGCTGGGGTTGACATTAACATCTAGCTGCACGGGTTTTACGAACTACCCGCACTTGGTCTTGATTATCAACTTGAACATTTTGCGCACTATTGTGACTCTGCGACAGACTTGCACGATGTCCGATTTTTGAGCCATCGATATTTGCTTACGCTTACAGTTATTAATGACCGGATTCCACGTGGATGAATTCCTAAACCCATCCACGCGATTGAAATTGGGCTATTTTTTGATATTTGATATTTTAGATGTTTTCGGTAGGCCCGCTGTCATTTATTTTAACGATTTGTTAATTAATATTGATATAAAATTGCTAAAATAAATGACATTGACTACTATTAATAGTAATTACTACAACTGTAAACAAGTAGTCTACTTAACTTTATAGCTTTTTGCATTGTCATCCTGTTTCAATTATTAAACTCGCACATTTTTTTTAATTCTACGTCGCGCCTTTTTTACCCTTCTGAATTATCATGATAAGTAAGCCGCGATTAGGTAGGTATTATTGATAACCATCGAACCACAAAACTGCAAGGACAATTTGAATTTGGCATATATATCATGTCATATTCATAGTCTTATATAAAATAAATATAAATATAACGGCTTCATCTGTAACATGTGAGGATCGGTGGAAGTTTTCTTTTTTGACATATTTAATATAACTACATATACACCATGTTTTTTTTCCGTTAACTTTAAGGGAGATTCTTCAGGTGAACTCGAGTTCATATCTGTAAGAAACTAGTGTCTTAACTATGATAGTTTTTTATATATTCAATAAATCATTTTATTAACTGAACCAGTGTAAAAAAGCGATATATCACAGGTCCTATTAACGTACAAAGCAACGTGTCGAATAAACACGGTTTAAATACCTAATTTGAAAGAAGACAATGTTTCTTTTTATTCACATTAACAGATAATATTATTTATTTCAGGTGAACTGGCTGTACTGTATATGTCTGTGAGATACCGGTTCGGCTGGGACGAGCTGCAATTCAGCATCTACCAGACATACAACTTTGTCACTCATACAGTTGGTAAGTGCTAACAAAAAACCAGCTAAGCTGTGTCCACACCTTTTTTCTTTGTAAGTGCCTAATTTTGTAACCTATAGAATTGTAAAGCATGAATTAAATCATTTACAATGTCATGTTTTTAAAATAAATGTTTTGATTCATGTTTTTAAGTTGGCACACTACTATATATAAATTATAAATTGAAAGAGATGTCATATACTACAGCCCTGCTCACCGGGACCTTGGTCACTTTTTCTGTAGTATATGACATCTCTTTCAATTTATAATTTGTAACCTATTGTTTTGTTCAAAGAAATAAATTATTTATATTTGTATTTTGTAAGTTAATATAGAATACAATTACGAAGAGGTAAGTTCTATATGTAAATGTATACTTTCTAAATTGTGAAACATTGCACAACGACACGCAAAAATTTAAGAAAGCAATATCTGCAGGCAAATTCTATTTTCTATTTTAAATTGAACAAAAGTCTATCTTGTAATTGTCATCCAAGGAACAATGCCGAGTTTCGCCGGTAAAATAGCTTTATGATAATGTAGCCCTTGGATTAATTCAAGTTAAGACTTCTATGTCTTAATTTCCTAAAGAAATTAATGTAAATAGGTTCCCTAGGTCTAATAGTAATCGTCATTAAAATATTCGCCCGTATCAAATACCCACGCTGTAGAAATTGTTTTTAACAAACTATTATTTTTAAGTTCAACAAACACAATGTAAATTGTTTATGAATAAACTACTACTACTAAAAGTGTAGGTTTTACCTTTACCTTTTAAATTCAGTTAAATATAGTTGAATAGTTTGTAGCATTCTAACAATTGTATTTAACAAAAGTAAATCACAATACAAAAATATGTCTAGACATTAAATTAAAATTTAACACCTTGCAAAAGGATGACTCACACTGGAACGGGTTGGGACGTGAACGGCCCGAGCAGATCTATCAGTTTCCATAGAAAACGTCACGTGACCTCCGAGAGCTCCTAGAAATTGACGGATCGCCCCTTCCCGCCTCGTTCTAGTGTTCTAGGGCGAAATACTAGCAAACTTCCTGGTCCCCTCACTCAAAAAAAAAATCAGAAGTAAAAAAGTAATTCACAGATACAATTCAACATGTATTCCGTATCGTTTCAGGAACGGTATTCTCCCTGGTGGTCTTCAGCAAGCTGCTGAAATGGCACGACTCGGTGTTAGGCATCATTTCTACGCTGAGCAAGATTGCTGGCTCCTTTATTTACTGTTTTGCGACAACGCCTAAAGTTTTCTTTCTAGGTAAGACTTGTACATTATAGACTAGAAACGAAGTTAGAAATTAGTTAATGACTTAATTTAATTACATAATTTATTACTTCATTTGATTAGTTATTTAATTTGATTACTTAATTTGAATAGATTTTCAATTATATTACTTGATGTAACTACTTAATTTGATTACTTAATTTAATGACGTAACTTATTTATTTTATTTAACTACTTTCATTAATTTATTAATTTAATTATTTAATTTAATAACCTGATTTAATTACCTTTTTAATTTCATTTGTTTTTGAATCTGCTGCTTATGTTTTTTTTCTAATCTATTGTGAGCTCCATTTTAGACTCAGTCTTCACTTTCCATTATGCGTGACTAGAGTCTATAGTTGGTCAGTTTAATATAAAAACCTTTTTTGCCCAATCAATGCCACATCCACCACTGAACAGCTGCCAGGCGCCCAGATTAATTATGAATGATAGTATGGCACACTTACTAAAGGGGTTTTGTGGCTCTATATTGTACACCTAGTTTCGTGGCTAGCTCGCCTTCTAAACGAGGGATATCTTACAAAAGTCTAAATCAACCAACTAAGAAAGTACTGTACTATGTACTGTATATCATTTGAGATAGTTTTTATCTAAATAATTTAATTTAATTTACAGCTCCTTTGGTGGAAATATTAAATGGAACGTCTCTACTAGCGATGAGATCCATCATGTCCAAACTTGTTGCTCCAGATGAACTTGGTAAGATTATATTAAGTGCTTTTTTTAATGTTTGTTATTAACTTTGTAACATTACTTTAGTGTCATTTTAAAAGGTCCTACTACATCTATTTTAGTGTTTCCTAGCCATCACCAATTTTATCCCAAACTGTCAAAACAATGCTAAACACACAAAATTATGTGTGGAGGAAGTATGTGTCTTTTACTCTTACTTCTTACAAGTCAGACGCAACTCCAGCTTGCTCGTTTTTGCATATCGAGTTTTGCGAGGGGAGTCGGATTGCCCAGAACTGGTGGAAAGACTTGTTAGACTATTTGTGCCTGATATTAAAAAGATAACCCTGAGGCCACGTGTGCGGACGGTGGCACATAGAAACTCGCCGATCCTAAGAGCCCTGACTCTGCTGTATGCGCTCCTGGTATCAGCACCAGAATGTGACCTGCTTACGAGGCGATGAACGGCTGCTGTGTATCAGGAATGTCTGAGTTTTTACGAGGTGATGGATAGAAGGCAATCCAGTGTGTTAGTTGTATCTAACTGTAATAATGTGTAAATATGTACACATATTTACACATTATTACAGTTATTAAATTAATAAATATGCAAGTGGAAATATGTGTAGAGTAGCTGTTATTTGATTAATTTTGAATACACCAATAACCAGTTCGGGCATAGCATTAGGCGAAGTTGGGTGGGGGAGTTTGCAAAACTTTGCCTGGCGTATTTGATAATACCTAACTTGGAACTAAAATTCTTCCCGTCTTACATAATAATTTAACAGCCAGAATGGAAAATTTTTGAGTTTATTTATTTAAAAAAACGTAAAAAATACCATGCGTGCCTATGAGTGCTTTGGAGTAGTTTTAAGCTGAACATAAAAGAAAAAATATTTTTGACAATCTTACACAAATCGACCTAGTCCCACGGTAAGCTCAATAAGGCTTGTATTGTGGGTACTAGACGACGATATGTATAATAGATTGATACCTACATATAAATACTTAAATACATAGAAAACATCCATAACGCAGAAACAATTCGTGATAAACACACAAATAAATGCCCTAACCAGGATTCGAACCCGGGACCTCCTGCCTCGCAGGCAGGGTCACTACTAACTAGGCTAGGAGGCCGTAGAACATGTAGGCGCCATTGCAATCGTCACCCGATAAACCCGATATCACTAGCGGCACGTGTCGTGGGGACTTTATATATTTGTCTTCATTTGTTTGTCGCAATGACTTTTTCGGGTTTAAATCGATATAAGAAAAAAAAGAGCTGATTGAATAGCGTCAGCGTCAAGCGTTCAGTTACGGTTTGAAAACGTGCACTTACCCACGAAGGACAGATTTCAACCGCTTTCAGTCTCAAGTAGTTTCAGCCATTGTTTAGTATAATAATTGGTAAGTAGTTGTAGTTTTACTTCTTATAAAAATTATTGGGTACCTACATTGCCTTATTATACTCTAAACTTAAAAATGGCTGAGTTAGAGTCCTTCAAAGGTTGAAGTTTTTGAAGGGACTTGTAAAATTTTCATCGAGAATGGTGTCATTATAACTAACTTTTTTTAATAAAAAATGCTTTACAGAATGGCACCTTAAGGAAGGTCGGTGTAGGTACGACGACGAGCGAAGCGAGGAGGAGTGTTAGGTAGAACTGCGACCTTACAGCGCGCGAGCCGAGCGAGCGAAGCGAGCGTGCCGCGGCAGCGGCCGGCGAAGCGCCAAAACCGACTTTTTTTTAATAAAAAATGCTTTACAGAATGGCACCTTAAGGAAGGTCGGTGTAGGTACGACGACGAGCGAAGCGAGGAGGAGTGTTAGGTAGAACTGCGACCTTACAGCGCGCGAGCCGAGCAAGTAAAAACTCCCAGCTCATTTTAAAACATCAACCTTTGAAGGACTCTAACTCGGCCATTTTTAAGTTTAGAGAAAAGTTTTTCCTATAAAAGATGCTTGTCTTGACGCCATCTACACATTACAATCATTTAAAAATACTGTTATAATGACACCACTCTCGATGAAAATTTTACAAGTCCCTTCAAAAACTTCAACCT
This sequence comes from Lathronympha strigana, assembly GCA_949128165.1. Taxonomy (NCBI): domain Eukaryota; kingdom Metazoa; phylum Arthropoda; class Insecta; order Lepidoptera; family Tortricidae; genus Lathronympha; species Lathronympha strigana. Next base: position 1,901,741 of record OX421907.1, on the reverse strand, counting down.
TTGAAGGCCTCTAACTCAGCCATTTTTGATTTCAGAGAAAAGTTTATTAAGAAAAAAGTGTTTATTTCATCAAAATCTTGAAAATTATTCTAAGTCTTTTGTAACCCCTATGTTTTTTGCATTTTTCAAAAAAAAAAAACTAAGTCCCAAAATCGGCCCCCCTTTGGTATAGTCTGACCCTAAATTGTAATTTCTCCCTCTTTTATTGACCTTGGATGGGCTTAAAACCAGCTAAGCTGTGCCCATACCTTTTTCCTTTGTCAGTGCCTAATTCTGTATTTTATGTTCATTGTTTTGTTCAAGGAAATAAACGATTTGTATTTGTATTTTTTTGTAAAAGCGTCAAAAGGAAGTCGAGAAATACTTTAAAGGATGACGCACACTAGGACGAAACGGGACGGGCGGGACGGGACGATCCGTCAATTTCTATGGAAATAATCACGTAATAGCTAGGAGCCCTCGGATGTCACGTGACGTTTTCTATAGAATCAGATAGATCCTATAATAAGTTATACATTTAGCAAAAAATATAGAATGATTGTCATAATTGTACCTCGATCATAATTTACCAAATTTAAAACCATTTTTTTCTATAATTCATCAGAAATTTGTACTGTTCCAACGAATTCCCCAACGTGAGATATTTTGCACACGGTACATAGGTTTATTTTAGTTTGATGACAAAAAGTGACCGTTAAGGTAATAAAGTCAAAGGTAAATAATAAAATAACAACAGCATGTAAATGTTTGGGAATAAATCTAAGTACAAAGAAAAATTATAGAGATACAGAAAAGTTTATTAGAAAATACAATCCCGCCAATGAGGGCGCCACTGAGCAGTTGGCGGCTGGCTTCGGTTTTAATGACGACGTAGAAAGTAAGACTTAACTTGACTTCTCACAATCTAGCAAGTAAATATTATAGGGTAATAAGAGATAACCTGAAATAGCATCACAATGGTATCTATGCCTATCATTATTAAATTATTATTATAGTAGTCTATCTTAATCTAGCAATAAATTGTCTAGCTTCTAGTTGTCGACGTCACTCGTGCAGCAAAACAACTCGATGTGTACTAATGTACTCATCGGCTAGGTCTTTTTTTAGGGGGCACATTAACATTCTATTTGGTAATACTAATAATTACATATATTTTATTATTATTTTGTAAGTAAGTTTTATTGCCTCCGGATTAACGGTTAAAATTTGCCTTAAATGACGTTGTTGGACAATGGACGTTTTATTTTCTTTTCTGTTTTGCCTTTTTTTTTAATTGTATCGGCTTTGTAACCTTCAATATACTTACTATTACCACCCCAAACTAGAATTCATTTTGAGCTTAAATTAAAAAAAGTCGAAAACCTAAATATTTATATTTACCTATCGCTCTATAAAAATCGAATACCTATCGTTTTGAGCACCACGCAAAAAACAATGAGGATTACCGCGAGTCGATTTTCCGCTAGGGGTGCTAGTGGAACGTGGGTCCTGCGGGTACATTTCAAACGTCACATTGACGATTCTCTCATACTGACACAGGACCCATGAGTGGCGCCGCCTGGTGAGTGATAATACGGTAGCTTCCATTGCCGCTCGGCCCATCTCACAACCGCACAAACCTGTTGCCTAAGATTAGAAATATTGTATTATACTGGTGGCTGCGGCGCCGGCGGGGCGATATGTTACGTCAGCCCGTGAGTCGGTACCATCACAATACAAAAGACAATCGATTCTTGTTTGCACAGAGAGTTCCATTGGTCTGCCTCAAGTCACTGTTAAAGCGCCAAAATATGATACAAAGAATCAGATATCAGCTCTGTCTTTTATTAAGTACTGAACTTTACTAAGTCCATTTAATTTTTCCAGGTAAAGTGAACTCTATTTTCGGTTTAACTGAAAACCTGATGCCTCTGATCTACGTGCCGCTGTACACTACAGTGTACACCAGCACCATGGAGGTGCTCCCGGGCGCCGTGTTCCTCATGGGTGCCAGCATGACCATACCGGCGGTTGCTGTCTTCTTGTGAGTATACATACACACCTGATGCTGACCTACATGCTGTACAGTCAACCAATTGGAACCCTAGGCCACTCTAGAACCATGTCAAAATGACAAGTAGTACGAGATTTCTTACAATGTGATGTATAGCGTCACTATGACATAGTCCTACAGTGGCCTAGGGTTCCAATTGGTTGACTGTACATCACCGTGTACAACGTGCACTGTGCATGTGCCCCAGGCGCTCTGTTCCTCTTTGGCACCAGCATGACCATACCGGCGGTCACTGTCTTCTTTCAAGCATAATATAGGTCAAATTTTGCACCAAGCAGTGTTTGATTAAAGCGACATTACTAATAAATTTGTGTAAACATCTAATTTAAGATGTGGCATTTTTACGTCGTTATTTCGTAATTTATCATTTAACATCATTAGTGATGCAAAATGTGATAAAATTAAAATCAATAGTACATTGTGCATCTAGGGCGGTAAGAAGGGCATTACTTACGAGTTAGTACCCTTACTGCCCGTGGTACACACAATGTTTTTCATCACATTTGCGAGGAAATAAATAAACTCTATACAGGTAAAGAAACAATAATGATAAGCGGTAGTGTAGTTGCACAGTCCACAGTACTCCGGAGTGACTACGTGCTGCGAGCGCGTGCGGGGCAGGTCCTCCGCGAGCTCCGGGCGGGCGGTAAAGTAGTATGAGAATATATCTTTAAGTGTAAGTATGCTTGCATATAATATCACCATTTACGAGCAGGTGTGACGAAAAATTATTTTCATCTTGGGCGTTAACGCTTGAATCCCTTACCTTCGTTCGGAATTCAATGTACGCCCTCGCTGGAAATATATCATATTTGTTACAAGGGATTAAAATGATATATTTCCAGCGAGGGCGTACATTGAATTCCGAACGAAGGTAAGGGATTCAAGCGTTAACGCCCAAGATGAAAATAATTTTTCATCACACCTGCTCGTAAATGGTGATATTATATGCAAGCATACTTACACTTAAAGAGCTGTATTATTCCCATGGTTTTAAAGTATTCTCATACTACTTTACCGCCCGCCCGGAGCTCGCGGAGGACCTGCCCCGCACGCGCTCGCAGCACGTAGTCACTCCGGAGTACTGTGGACTGTGCAACTACACTACCGCTTATCATTATTGTTTCTTTACCTGTATAGAGTTTATTTATTTCCTCGCAAATGTGATGAAAAACATTGTGTGTACCACGGGCAGTAAGGGTACTAACTCGTAAGTAATGCCCTTCTTACCGCCCTAGATGCACAATGTACTATTGATACCGTGTGACCCATACTGCTTTTCACACCAACTAACAGGAAATAAACAAAGCCGAAAACAGCATCATACCAACACCACGATGCCACTAGTTAATGCCCCAAAAGGTAAAAATGTGTAGTCCTTGAACAGAAAAGTGCCACTTTGATCCCTCCTAGCTTGAACAGAAAAAACCCTTTTATGAATATGAATAGGTGGTGTGAAAATAAAGTTTACATGCTTAGTCAATTAGAGATATACTGTCTTCTTCTTCTTCTTCTACCTAGCGTTATCCCGACTCTTGCCAGGGTCCGCTTTCATGCATCCTCTCCTCCACTTTGCACGATCCTGGGCCTCTTCCCTTGTAAGCCCGTTTACGCTCATGTCGGCCTTCACGACATCTAGCCATCGCTTTTTTGGTCTACCGCGGGGTCGGGGTCCGTCAAGGGCTAGGCTAAGGCATTTGTTTCCCACGTAGTCGGGTGGCCTGCGACAAACGTGACCGAACCACCGAAGGCGACATTCTTGGAGCTTCTCCGCTACGTCACGGACTGCGAGGCTGCCACGGATGTACTCGTTACGAATGCGGTCAGCAGGCGTAACGCCGCACATCCATTGCAGCATCCTCATCTCTGTAACGCGAAGCTCCTGAACGTGCCTTCCAAGAACCGGCCACCTGCCACGTCGCCACTGGCCACTGTACCTACTTAAAATAAACATATTTCTTACTACCCATTTTTTTTTCAGTTGGCTATTATTTGAACACAGAAAAGGAGTACGACGGTTAAAAAAAGAAAAAACTGAAGGCAATGGAGTTTTGGAGCCTCTTAATGGAACTGTAGAGATACCTTTAGCTAGAAATAATCATGAAGATAGTTAGATAGTTATCTAAATGTTTAGTAGTGTAAATATTTTGTAGGTTCATCATCAATCATAAATCTTTATGTGCAGTAGATTACATTAGATTACAGTAGAGTACATACTGAAGGTTTTTTAGGCTTTTTTTATATTATGTATATACACAACGTATTGTTCATCTCTTACATATTTTTCTTATCAATAGGTAACTCACTTGTTAGGATGTGTATAGTAATACTTTAAATACACTTATAATGTTACTATTTATATCATTGTTAATATTGAAATTTTTAATCTTAAATTGAAAGATATAATTTATTTTATATACACGTCAATCAATACATTATTAACTTATTAGGTAAGTAGATTTTTATACTTAATGGAAGATTTTTATCCTTTTCAGAGGATTCGTTAATCCAGTGTTTATAATGTGATTATGATTTGTAGGTATTGTCATTCAAAAACAAAACACTGTAAACACCAAAGCAAACTAGATGGTAGAACAAAACATTATTTAGAATTTACATATTAAATTACAATGTTTAGATTTAAGAATTACACTAGAACGGGCCGGGAAGTGACCGAGATTATTGGAAATTGACAGATCGTCCCGTCCCGTCACGTTTTAGTGTGAGTCATACTTTACTTTAGGCACACATTATTTAACTTTCACTAACCATTGCAATGTACTCAGTGTAAAATAATTTAGGATCGTAAACATATCAGTCGAATAAAAAGAGTTTATGGTTAAAATTTTGACTTGGTTATTTTTATTTATTTATTTAATCGTGTGGCTCATGAATGAAAACAGAAACAGAATATGTTCTTAATAGTACTTAATTAAATGTCAACACATAGACCAGTCAGCCACTTGGTGACACTGGTAAATGGTGGTAAATTTATTTATGTATAGTTTTTATTATAACTAAGTTTCTTGTACCTATAGTGCTATTTTTAAGTAAATAGTATTTTAATTACTAAGTAGTTTGAATAGGTGATAGATTTAACTGGTGCAAAAGTTAATCAAAATTGAATAGGTCCCTGTAATCCATATATTTCCTCAAAATAATCACCTCACCTCACCTCAATGTAAAAAAAACGTAATTAAAATTGTGAGAAATCAGGTATCACTTTATTATTTATCAGTGTCATATTTGTTAACAAGTTATTTGCATCACACTTGATAAATAGGCCGGTTATCATCTTAGACAAGAGAACTGAACAATTAAATAGTACCTATATCTTTATTTGTAAACACATACAAATACTAAGCTATCTATCTTATCTAACGACGATATAATGTCAATATTTAGCTAAATAGACTGACATGTATATATAACAGATTAATATTATACCAACAATGGCAAGGAAAATAAATGTATTCCATTCAGTCGTAATTGCTCGTACTAGTAACAAACAGTCAATTATAACAACAGTCAAAATGGAGAAAAAAATTAACGAAACTGAAGAACATAATACGGAGATTGGTAATAAAAATGATGCAATCGAAACGTCACCTCTTAAAGTTGGTTCAGAAGAAAGTAAAGATGCATCCAAAGCAAAGAAAAAACTGACATTTAGAGAAAGGCTAAAATTAATAAAAGACAACACGACAGTTGAACCAGTGATGGCATGCTACGTCATGCCAAGTGTTTTAGCGTCTTTAGCGACACAAAATTTAAATTTAGAGAAAGCTTGTCGAGTTAATTTAAATTACAGTGTTGAAATTTGCGATGCACTGTATTTACGACAGACGGAAAACTATACTTACTATGAAGAAGAAGTGCAGAAGCTAACAGCAAGTGTGCAAGCTTGGAAGAACGTGATACAGACAGCTTTGCCTGTGCTATTGATATTGTTTGTCGGCGCGTGGAGCGACAAAACTGGTAAAAGAAAGCCTTGTATACTTCTACCTATAGTAGGCGAGTTCTTAACGTGTATAGGATTCATGGTCAACACATATTACTTTTATGAATGGCCTGTGGAAGCAGCTGCTTTGACTGAAGCTATATTCCCTGCTATTACCGGGGGTTGGTTCACCAATTTCATCGGTGTCTTCAGCTATATAGGAGACATAACTTCTGTAGAAAATAGAACGTATAGAGTAGGGATAGTGAATCTTTGTATGTCGCTTGGTTACCCTATTGCTAGTGCGCTAAGTGGTGTTTTATTAACATGGGTAGGCTATTATGGTGTGTTCTCCATATCAGCCTCACTTTATTTGTTTAGTCTGGTTTATGGATACTACTATCTTGAAGACGTGAAAAGGGATAATCAAGAGAAAGCGGTAAGATCATTATTTTATATAGTTGTTTAACTACTGTTTAAAGTACTGAAGGAGCAAAACTCTTGTTAATGATCACGACGCTCATTATGAAAATAGATTTATAGAGTACGAGTAAACCATAAAAGCGCACTTTAAGTCCGGTTGATGCTTATATGGGCTAAATCAGTCTCAAGCCGATCTATTACATTATTCTGAATCATTTTTGCATGATATATTTAAAAATTTTATTGCTAAACTAATATCTTATATTAATATAGAATGCAATATATAATTGGGGCGCCTACTATCAACGAGTATTAACTTACCAAATAAATTACATCTTATCAACACTCTGACATCTCAATTAACCTTCCATATATTTTTGTTTGCTTTTGTAAATATTAAATAAAACTAATTTACCTTACTAAATATAAGTAAGACACTTTTTCTTAATCTAATACTGCGTGCGTAGCCAAGATGCCTATCGCTAACTCTAAGTCGCGAAGGAAACGCAACTGTCATTGTTGGACGGATAAGGAAGAGTGATAGAGCGAGATGACTACGATACGCTATGAAGCGTGAGCGAATGGCATCTTGGCTACGCACGCTGATCACAAAGGCACGTATCGCATACATCGCGTTACCGCATTAGATAGCAATAGACAACCTTTGTTCCAAGTAAGAGCTCGCATGACTGATCTAGCTATCAGATTAATAAAGGTCATTGTATCAGACCTTCAGCACCAAGTTGCATCAAATGACAGGTACAAAGTAATAATTACCTATACTCAATATTAGTCACGCTTTCTCGCTTGAGATCAGTACAAATAGGACAGACTGCGAAAGAAGCTGCGCTGCGTCCGTAGCCAAGATGCCAATCGCTAACCTTCAGTCGCAAACGAAACGCAACTGTCATTAGGAGTATTACACTAATAAGGAAGAGTGATAAAGATATAAGTAGTCACGTAGCGTGAGCGATTGGCATCTTGGTTACGCACGCTATGTCGCTAGCATCTACAGACACCGGGATAAACTGTGGCCTTACCATGACGTCTTAACGCGATTCAGTTGACGACCTAAAGTGAGTCGCTTTCATACAACTGGGTGCGTAGCCAAGATGCCAATCGCTCACGCCCAGTTGCTAACGAAACGCAACTGTCATTGGCACACTAATAAGGAAGAGTGATAGGGATAGGTAGCTACGATACGTTATTAAGCGTAAGCGATTGGCATCTTGGCTACGCACGCTGAGCCAAAACTGAACAAAACTGAATCGCGTTAAGACGTCATGGTAAGGTCCCTGATGATCAAGATATTGAAAACACTTTTGTCTTTGCATTAATTATTACAATGGACTAATTGATTTTAGAAACAAAAAGGATGTATGGAACATGTGACTGAGTTTTTCGACGTAAGGCTTGTGAGGGAAACATTCAGAGTGGTCTTCAAGGATGGAGCTGGCAACAGACGGCTTCGAGTCTGTCTTTTGCTCATTGTTGTTTGTGTCATATTTGGTCCAATGCACGGTAAGTTGTAAATTAAATTTAGGTACTATTTTTATTTGTTTAAGGTTCACTGATGATTGGCATAGGTATAGTAACATCATAACATTAAGTAGGATAGTGTGTCACAATAATCTATAACATAAATGTGGTCGTAAGACACAGTAATTTATCTTTCTTTGTTTTGTATAATTTCTTTGACTTATTTGTTTTGTTTGCTTTGTATTTTTATTTGTTTTTATTGTGTTTTTAGGTGAATATACCATAATGTACCTGTTCACGAGGTATCGCTTCAACTGGGATGAGATGCAATTCAGCGTTTGGTCGACCTACAGTATCGTTACTAATTTACTGGGTAAGTGGAATATAACATTACAAGTAATTAATTAGATATCTACGGAAAATATAAACATTCTTTTCTCAAACATGGTCAGAAATGGTCGCATTTTGTTCGCAAGTAGAATACGTAAAGTATCCAGTTCGCGGCCTGCTTTAGCGCGGACTCAACGGACAATAAGAGAAATTGTATGGTTAATTTTACTCTTAGGGAAAGAATGGCCTACTGGGCCCGGAGACCTCGCCCCACACGCCACCGGTCGCGCGCATGTTTGAGAAAAGGACTATATCTGCCTCGGCGGAAACAGGGCTTGCCTGAGCTCTGCTATGCCGGGGCGAGGCTTGCCGAGGCCACCTCGTCAGTCAATCCCTTACTTTCCGTCCCTCGCCAATAATGACACGCGAGCACCACACACAACTTAACAAATCGTGCAGAAGTTAAACCGTAGATTATGGTCAAAGTGTTTGTCATGTTTCTTCTTCTTTTAGCTACTTTAAGGATGACTCACACTAGGACGGGGCGGGAGGGTACTGGACGGGATGGGACGAAACGGGACGGGGCTGGACGGGACGGGGTGGGACGGGACGATCTGTCAATTTAGAAAGAATCACGTGATAGCTCGGAGCACTCGGATGTCACGTGACGTTTTCTATAGTTACTAACAGATCGTCCCGTCCCGTTCTAGTGTGAGTCATCCCCAGCTATTAGATTTCAGTCAATTGTGAAATTATTTATACTTTTCAGGGACAATATTCTCAATAACTCTATTCAGCAAGTACATGAAGTTGGACGACACGATTCTGGGTATAATATCCAACGTGAGCAAAATTGTGGCATCCATTGCTTACGCGTTTGCAAGAAACGACTTGGAAATATATTTGGGTAAGATCATTTTTAATAACTATTGTAGGGAAGCGTTGTTGGAGCAGCGGTTAAGCGTGTGACTTTCAATACGAGGGTCGCGGGTTCAAATCTTGCCGGCTTATACCAATGAGTGGTTTGGAACTTATGTACGAAATATCATTTAATATTTACCAACCGCTTTTCGGTGAGGGAAAACCGGAATAATCCCAATAAGGTCTAGTTTACCCTCTGGGTTGGAAGGTCACACGGTAGTCGTTTTCGGAAAACTTAGGGCGTAAAATCTTGGGATTAGTTGCCAGAGCGAACCCCAAGCTCCCTAAGCCGTGAAAACGCTACGCTAGAAAATTGCTACAAACATTGTTACCTATTGGCAAAAAGTTGGTGTATACCATAGATTTGTAACAGATGTCCATACAATAGAAAAAATCAACTGCGAAAGACTCTGGTAATCATGGGATTCGAACCCACGGGCTTTGGATTGCCGGTCCAACGTGCTTCCAATTACACCAGACGACCTTCTGCCCGTCACAGCAAATTTTGTCATTGTATGGTGAAATACATCACTAGCGACATCTGTACCTAATCTATACATATAAAAGGAAAAGTCCTGACTGACTGACTCACTGATCGACGCACAGCCGAAACTACTAAACTTATGATCCTGAAATTTTCACATTACGTTAGGTGTTTAACGAAGGTAACGAATAAGAAAGGGTTTTGAAAAAATCATCTTCTAAGGGGGTTAAATCGGGGTTGAAAGTTTGTATGGAAGAAAGTTTTTTTTTTAGATAGAGACTCAAAAGTTGATGTAAAGGTTTGTTATTAAAATACAAAAAAAGTAATTTTAGCGTTTTGAAAAAATCAATCCCAAAAGGGGTGAAAAGTGTGTTAAAATTTTGTATGGCGGAATCGTTTCCCTTTTAGTTATAGACTACAAACTTTGTGAAAAGAATCCTCATTAAAGTTTAAAAAAAGTAATTTCAGCGATTTCAAAAATTCGACCTTTATAAGGGTGAAAAGGGTGTTGAAAGTTTGTATGGCGGAAGGTTTTCTGTTTAGCTAGAGACTTTATTTTATGTGTCTTTGTTTATCATCAAAATACAAAAAAAGGTGTTTTTATCTAAAGAAAAGAAAAGTTTTTATCTAAAAGAAACTGACTGACTGAATGACTAACTGACTGACTGACTGACATATCAACGCACAGCCCAAACCGCTGGTCCTAGAGATTCCAAATTTGGAACGTAGTAAGGAACCTACCTTATAAAGTCTAGAGGTGCACTAAGAAAGGAATTTTCAAAATTAAACCCCTAAGGGGATGATTTGGAAGTCCAAAGTTTTAATGGGGAAACAAGATTAGTTGGCCTATTGCATTTGAAACTTTACAGGAGTATTTATAAAGATAAATGAGGTAGCACGTGTTTCAGGTTTTTAAAGAATTCAATCCATATAAGGAGGAAAAGGGGTGAAAAAGTAAAAAAAAAACAAAATGGGTATCGTTTTATGGTTTATCGGGTCGCTGATTACAAAAACAACCACGATTTTAAAATCTAACGTGGCGATTGTGAAATAACATCTTCCCTGTTGGGGCGCGAGGGGGTCGAACTCTAAAAATATAAATATGGGTGTCGTTTTTTTGTTTATTTCTGGTTCTATAGATTCCAAACTTAACACTTAGGTTCCTTATAAGGCGTAGGGGTGCACAAACAAAGGAGCTTTCAAAATTCACCTCCAAAGGGGGAGAAATGACGGTACAAACTATGTATGGGGAATCATGATTAGTTAAACTATTTTATTCAAAACTACACAAGAGTATTTCTAAAGATAAATGAGTAAAGACGTGTATTTGATTTTTTTAGAATTAAACCCCTAAGAGGGCAAAAATGATTATCATGATTATCGTTTATCGGGTCGCTGAAATCAAAAACAACAACCATTTGAAAATCCAATGAGGTGGACGTATAATGCACTATCTTCCCTGTTGGGGTGCGATGGGGTTGAAATCTCAAAATATCAATATGAGTGTCGTTTTGTTGTTTATTTCTGTTTCTAGAATTTCAAATTTGGCACGTAGGTTTCTTATTAAGGTGTAGGGGTGCATTAAGAAAGGATTTTTCAGAATTCACCTTCTAATTGAGATAAGAAAGAAGATCCGAGAGGTTCTTTACAATGAATCTGGAGCCAAAACTGCGAGAAAAGGCCGCCATCTGAAATTTCGTCAGTTATGATCTGATCGTGATGGAAATCAATATCTGAGAATCCGAAAGGTTCTTTCTAAGGAATCAGAATTCAACATTGATCGTAATATGTACTCGGTTGGTACATATCAAAGGGTTCAAGAGGTTCTTTATAACGAATCAAAGCCGCCAACTTGATTTTGAAATTACGTTACGGTTGAACATTTATTTTGTACGCGGGCGAAGCTGCGGGAAATAGCTAGGATTTTTTAGAATTCTCCTCCTAAAGGGGTGAAGTGGGATTTGATTGTATATCGGGAAATAAGATTTATTAGACTATTTTATTTACAGGAGTATTCCTAACGAGAAATGAGTAAATATGAGTACGAAATGGGGTAAAAAAGTCAACATGGGAAATATATACAGTAAGGTCAGTAAGTGTAACTTACCTAACGACCTACCCCTGCCTACCTTAAATCTAAAATAGGTCCTTGATCAGAATTGCGAAAAGGGGCTCCATCTTGAATTTATTGAGTTTTAATCCGACCTTGATAATAATCGGTATTTGGGGATCCGAGAGATTCCTCAGTAATGAATCTGTAGCAAAAACTGCGGGATCCGGCCGCCATCTTGAATTATTTCGATTTTGATCCGATCGTGTTAAAATCGATTTCCGAGAGGTTCTCTTTATGAATAATCTGAAATTAAAACTGAGAAAAACGGCCATCGTCTAGAATTTCTTCAGTTATGATCTGATCGTGATGAAAATCGATATCCGAGGATCCGAAAGGTTCTTTCTAACGAACCACCAACGCCACCATCAACGGCCACCATCTTGAATTTATAGAGTTAAGTTCGTGATAAAGCTCGGTAGGCACATATAAAGGGTTCGAGAGGTTCTTTATAACAAATCAGAGGTCAAAATTGAGAAACAGCCGCCAACTTGAATTTTTCAGTTTGATCACTTTTGCGACAACCATCGATTCCATTTAAATCCGTTCAGATAATAACCCGCAAGATAATAGCGGACAAACATACATATGGACATACAAATATACGGGCCCAACTAAGAACCTCCTTATTTGTAGACGGTTGAAAATTACGTTTAGTACGCGGGCGAAGCCGCGGGTAAAAGCTAGTCTATACATATAAAAGGAAAAGTCCTGACTGACTGACTCACTGATCAACGTACAGCCGAAACTACTAAACGTATAATCCTGAAATTTTCACATTACGTTAAGTGTTTAACAAAGGTAACGAATAAGAAAGGGTTTTGAAAAAATCATCTTTTAAGGGGGTTAAATCGGGGTTGAAAGTTTGTATGGAAGAGAGTTTTTTTTTTTAGATAGAGACTCAAAAGTTGGTGTAGAGGTTTGTTATTAAAATACAAAAAAAGTAATTTTAGCGTTTTGGAAAAATCAACCCCAAAAGGGGTGAAAAATGTGTTAAAAGTTTGTATGGCGGAAGCGTTTCCCTTTTAGTTATAGACTACAAACTTTGTGAAAAGAATCCTCATTAGAGTTTACAAAAAGTAATTTCAGCGATTTCGAAAATTCGACCCTTATAAGGGTGAAAAGGGTGTTGAAAGTTTGTATGGCGGAAGGTTTTCTGTTTAGCTAGAGACTATTTTATGTATAAAGGTTTCTCATCGAAATACAAAAAAAGGTGTTTTTATCTATATCTATATTAAAAGAAACTGACAGACTGAATGACTAACTGACTGACTGACTGACTGACATATCAATGCAAAGCCCAAACCGCTGGTCCTAAAGATTCCGAATTTGAAACGTAGGTTCCTTATAAAGTCTAGAGGTGCACTAAGAGAGGATTTTTCAAAATTCAACCCCTAAGGGGGTGATTTCGAAGTCAAAAGTTTTTATGGGGAAACAAGATTAGTTGGCCTATTCCATTTGGAACTTTACAGGAGTATTTATAAAGATAAATGAGGTAGCACGTGTTTCAGGTTTTTTGAGAATTCAACCCATAAAAGGGGGAAAAGGGGTAAAAAAGTAAAAAAAAATAACATGGGTTTCGTTTTATGGTTTATCGGCTTGCTGATTACAAAAACAACGACGATTTTAAAATCTAACGTGGCGATTGTGAAATACCATCTTCCCTGTTGGGGCGCGAGGGGGTCGAACTCTAAAAATATAAATATGGGTGTCGTTTTGTTGTTTATTTCTGGTTCTATAGATTCCACACTTAACACTTAGGTTCCTTATAAGGCGTAGGGGTGCACAAAGAAAGGAGTTTTCAAAATTCACCTCCAAAGGGGGAGAAATGACGGTACAAACTATGTATGGGGAAACATGATTAGTTAAACTATTTTATTTACAACTACACAAGAGTATTTATAAAGATAAATGAGTAAAGACGTGTATTTGATTTTTTGAGAATTAAACCCCTAAAAGGGGAAAAAGGGGTAACAAAATCAAAAAACAACATGATTATCGTTTTTATGGTTTATCGGGTCGCTGGAATCAAAAACAACAACCGTTTTCAAATCCAATGAGGTGGACGTAAGATACACCATCTTCCCTGTTGGGGTGCGATGGGGTTGAAATCTCAAAATATCAATATGAGTGTCGTTTTGTTGTTTATTTCTGTTTTCAAATTTGGCACGTAGGTTTCTTAATAAGGTGTAGGTGTGCATTAAGACAGGATATTTCAGAATTCACCTTCTAATCGAGATAAGAAAGAAGATCCGAGAGGTTCTTTACAATTAATCTGGAGCCAAAACTGCGAGAAAAGGCCGCCATCTGAAATTTCTTCAGTTATGATCTGATCGTGATGGAAATCAATATCTGAGAATCCGAAAGATTCTTTCTAAGGAATCAGAAGTCAACATTGATCGTAATATGTACTCGGTTGGTACATATCAAAGGGTTCAAGAGGTTCTTTATAACGAATCAAAGCCGCCAACTTGATTTTGAAATTACATTACGTTACGTTATATGTTCAACCTATTTTGTACGCGGGCGAAGCTGCGGGAAATAGCTAGGATTTTTTAGAATTCTTCTCATAAAGGGGTGAAGTGAGATTTGATTGTATATTGGGAAACAAGATTTATTAGACTATTTTATTCACAAGAGTATTCCTAACGAGAAATCAGTAAATAGGAGTACGTAATGGGGTGAAAAGGTCAACATGGGAAATATATACAGTAAGTGTGACTTACCTAAAGACCTACCTCTACCTACCTTAAATCTAAAATAGGTCCTTGATCAGAATTGCGAAAAGGGGCTCCATCTTGAATTTATTGAGTTTTAATCCGACCTTGATAATAATCGGTATTTGGGGATCCGAGAGATTCCTCAGTAACGCATCTGTAGTAAAAACTGCGAGATCCGGCCGCCATCACCATCTTGAATTATTTCGATTTTGATCCGATCGTCTTAAAATTGATTTCCGATGATCCGTGAGGTTCTCTTTATGAATAATCTGAAGTTAAAACTAAGAAAAACGGCCATCGTCTAGAATTTCTTCAGTTATGATCTGATCGTGATGAAAATTGATATCCTAGGATCCGAAAGGTTCTTTCTAACGAACCACCAACGCCACCATCAACGGCCACCATCTTGAATTTATAGTTATACGTAAGTTCGTGGTAAAGCTCGGTAGGCACATATAAAGGGTTCGAGAGGTCCCCTTTACAAATCAGAGGTTAAAATTGAGAAACAGCCGCCAACTTGAATTTTTCAGTTTGATCATTTTTCCGGCAACCATCCATTCCATTTAAATCCGTTCAGCCAAACGCAAGATAATAGCGGACAAACATCCATATGCACATACAAATATACGGGCCCAACTAAGAACCTCCTTATTTGTAGACGGTTGAAAATTACGTTTAGTACGTGGGCGAAGCCGCGGGTAAAAGCTAGTCTATACATATAAAAGGACAAGTCCTGACTGACTGACTCACTGATCAACGCACAGCCGAAACTACAAAACGTATGATCTTGAAATTTTCACATTACGTTAATTGTTTAACGAAGGTAACGAATAAGAAAGGATTTTGAAAAAATCATCTTCTAAGGGGGTTAAATCGGGGTTGAAAGTTTGTATGGAAGAAAGTTTTTTTTTAGATAGAGACTCAAAAATTGGTGTAGAGGTTTGTTATTAAAATACAAAAAAAGTAATTTTAGCGTTTTGGAAAAATCAACCCCAAAAGGGGTGAAAAGTGTGTTAAAAGTTTGTATGGCGGAAGCGTTTCCCTTTTAGTTATAGACTACAAACTTTGTGAAAAGGATCCTCATTAGAGTTTACAAAAAGTAATTTCAGCGATTTAGAAAATTCGACCCTTATAAGGGTGAAAAGGGTGTTGAAAGTTTGTATGGCGGAAGGTTTTCCGTTTAGCTAGAGACTTTATTTTATGTGTTAAGGTTTCTCATCAAAATACAAAAATGCGTTTTTATCTATATATATATATAAAAGAAACTGACTGACTGAATGACTAACTGACTAACTGACTGACTGACATATCAAAGCACAGCCCAAACCGCTGGTCCTAGAGATTCCAAATTTGAAAAGTAGGTTCCTTATAAAGTCTAGAGGTGCACTAAGAAAGGATTTTTCAAAATTCAACCCCTAAGGGGGTGATTTGGAAGTCCAAAGTTTTTATGGAGAAACAAGATTAGTTGGCCTATTCCATTTGAAACTTTACAGGAGTATTTATAGAGATAAATGACGTGCTTCAGGTTTTTCACGTGTTTCAGGTTTTTTGAGAATAAGGGGCAAAAGGGGTGAAAAAGTAAAAAAAAACAAAATAGGTATCGTTTTATGGTTTAAGGGGTCACTGATTACAAAAACAACGACGAATTTAAAATCTAACGTGGCGATTGTGAAATACCATCTTCCCTGTTGGGGCGCGAGGAGGTCGAACTCTAAAACATAAATATGGGTATCGTTTTGTTGTTTATTTCCGGTTCTATAGATTCCAAACTTAACACTTAGGTTCCTTATAAGGCGTAGGGGTGCACAAAGAAAGGAGTTTTCAAAATTCCTCACCAAAGGGAGAGAAATTACGGTACAAACTATGTATGGGGAAACATGAGAAATCTACACAAGTGTATTTCTAAAGATAAATGAGTGAAGACGTGTATTTGATTTATTGAGAATTAAACCCCTAAGAGGGGATAAAGGGGTAACAAAGTCAAAAAACAACATAATTATCGTTTTTATGGTTTATCGGGTCGTCGATGAAATCAAAAACAACAACCATTTTAAAATCCAATGAGATAGACCCCTTCACCTACACCCACCTACACCTTCTTCCCTATTGGGGTGCGATGGGGTTGGAATCTAAATCTTTTTTTTCGATCGAGATAAGAAAGAAGATCCTAGAGGTTCTTTACAATGAATCTGGAGCCAAAACTGCGAGAAAAGGCCGCCATCTGAAATTTCTTCAGTTATGATCTGATCGTGATGGAAATCAATATCTGAGAATCCGAAAGGTTCTTTCTAAGGAATAAGAAGTCAACATTGATCGTAATATGTAGGTACTCGGTTGGTAGTTGGTAGTGTTGGTACATATCAAAGGGTTCAAGACGTTCCTTATAACGAATCAAAGCCGCCAACTTGATTTTGAAATTACGTTACGGTTGAACATATTTTGTACGCGGGCGAAGCTGCTAGGATTTTTTAGAATTCTCCTCCTAAAGGGGTGAAGTGGGATTTGATTGTATAACGGGAAACAAGATTTATTAGACTATTTTATTCACAGGAGTATTCCTAACGAGAAATGATAAATAGGAGTACGAAATGGGGTGGAAAAGTCAACATGAGAAATATATACAGTAAGTGTAACTTACCTAACGACCTACCTCTACCTACCTCAAATCTAGAATAAGTCCTTGATCAGAATTGCGAAAAGGAGCTCCATCTTGAATTTATTGAGTTTTAATCCGACCTTGATAATAATCGGTATTTGGGGATCCGAGAGATTCCTCAGTAACGAATCTGTAGTAAAAACTGCGAGATCCGGCCGCCATCTTGAATTATTTCGATTTTGATCCGATTGCGTTAAAATCGATTTCCGAGGATCCGTGAGGTTCTCTTTATGAATAATCTGAAATTAAAACTGAGAAAAACGGCCATCGTCTAGAATTTCTTCAGTTATGATCTGATCGTGATGAAAATTGATATCCGAGGATCCGAAAGGTTCCTTCTAACGAACCACCAACGCCACCATCAACGGCCAACATCTTGAATTTATAGAAAATTGTGATAAAGCTCGGCAGGCACATATAAAAGGTTCGAGAGGTTCTTTATAACAAATCAGAGGTCAAAATTGAGAAACAGCCGCCAACTTAAATTTTTCAGTTTGATCACTTTTCCGAGAGCC
This sequence comes from Lathronympha strigana, assembly GCA_949128165.1. Taxonomy (NCBI): domain Eukaryota; kingdom Metazoa; phylum Arthropoda; class Insecta; order Lepidoptera; family Tortricidae; genus Lathronympha; species Lathronympha strigana. Next base: position 1,884,110 of record OX421907.1, on the reverse strand, counting down.
ATCCATTCCATTTAAATCCGTTCAGCCAAACGCAAGATAATAGCGGACAAACATACATATGTACATACAAATATACGGGCCCAACTAAGAACCTCCTTATTTGTAGATGGTTGAAAATTACGTTTAGTACGCGGGCGAAGCCGCGGGTAAAAGCTAGTAAAGTGTATGTGTGTAAAGTTGGTGTATTTGAAAACTATATTTAAAGTGCTATTAATCCACAAGATTGCAAAGTTAACGTTAGCTGGTAGAATGGGTTTTAAAGTATTTTTTTTATGTATTTCATCACATCTCTTTGCTCCTAGTTGTGGTATTAAAATAGTTAATACTGGTATAGATCGTATAATATATAAAAATCAAAAAGTTAGTGATGAAGCTTGGTGTAATCCCGTCAGAAACTGTCCGACTCCTGCTCAACCCGGGAGATTAGCTGTTAGTTATGAGACGGTAAGGGCCCTGCTCCATTACATTGGCTGATACATATGCAATGGTTAGGGCCCTGCGCCAGTACATTAGCTGTTAGTTGTTAAAAGCGATGGTTAGAAGCGACCCTGCCCCATTACATTATCGAGTGCATTTTTGAGTCATTCAGAAGGTCAATGAGTAGTCATATTAAAATTCTTACAGTAGAACCTCGATTATTCAAACTAATCGAGTATAGGTAATGCTATTTAAAAACATATGATAAAGGTGCGTCCCATGGATAGATTTCGAGCATCTCAAAACTTTTCTAGTGACCTAAGGTATTGTCAAAGCGAAACATGTTGTCCTTTCGGATCGATCCCAGCAACTGGGCAAAAGATGCTGCAGAAGCTGACTGCTGGAAGAGGACCTCAGGCGAAGGCGTTGTCACGCACGATAAGGTGTCGTCGTTTGACCTCCTATCCACAAGGCCTGAACAAAGTCACCAACGCGCTCCCACCTTTACCAGGCATGATTGTACCTGTAATGTATGTGGCCATGGCTCACTCGGGTATCAGTCTTACGAGTGATTTCCTAAATGCCCCACTTATTCAGACGCTGTTTATATCATCATTTTATTGTTGTAAAGGCCAATGGTATAGTAAAATCGACCCCAAATCTACAGCAACGTAGGGAGATTGTTTATGACTTCACATCACTTCACAAAAACAATTAACCTCCATACAAACTTAACCCATCTTTGCCCCAGAAACGTTCTCGAAGCTATAAACGTCACTATTTAATGGATGGCAGCCTTATACCCAAGCTAAGCTCACTTGCCGAAAACATTAAGTCCAAACTCGAAGTTTGGCGCAGTTGCACTTAAGTTATGGATATCTTATGGTTTAATTTTGGACATGAATTAGAGTTAAATTTGGACGAAGTTAAGTATTTATTAGTCCTGTATTTCGTGTTGTTTAAAGTGGAACAGCATTGGTTATGACGGCTCGACGGTTACTGTTATTAACAAGAGTATTCTAAGTTTGCTTGACATCAATGTGGTTTAGAATAGTCTAAGTCCGAGTGTGACTTAGTTCCGTAATCTCACAATTTTTTCTTTAAGACCGACTCTCACTTGGGCAGGTTTTAATATTTGTTATATTTTGTTTGTTGGCGTGTCTTCTACACATACTCCAAAAAATTTACTAACACAGAAACCCAAACAGACGGACAGACCGCAAGGATAAGAGTATAATATCCTGAGTTCGTCATTAGTCATTAACCTATATATTTACGTCTCATTCCCTTATACATGAATGTTTAGGCTATAATCCCCACTCGTACGATTCGGGTTGGTCAAATGGTCTCGCTGGAAGATCAGCGACGACTTTCGGTTCAATTATGCTGAGGCGAGACCATTTCGTGGTAAACTTTTGTTATCTAGATTTTGATCAACTGTTTGCTAGGTACCCTTTTCGGGGCTGAATTTTATTTGCAAAAATAAAATGCTAAATTCATCAGTACGGACGGCACTGCTGGGTAAATGCCGGTCATAGACGTTAGGGAAATCCGTCAGTCCTTTTATGTCTGCCTGGTACCCTCCAGACTTTCCCATACATTTGCAGATCTGGCAGATATGTCCGAACGTAAATGGCTAGCAATTGGCCTCCTCTCATTCTACAGGGTTTAGATGTAGTCCCTGGACGCTTACCATGATGCCTTAATGTGATTCAGTTTTCAGTTTAGGACCTAAACTTATTCGCTGCCATACAGCAGTGACCTTACCATGACGTCTTAACGCGATTCAGTTTAGGTTCTTAACTGTGCCCAGTTGTATGGCAGCGACTCAGTTTAGGTCGTCAACTGAATCGCGTTAAGACGTCATGGTAAGGCCCCTGAGTAAAGTAAAGAACCTAAACTGAATCGCGTTAAGACGTCACGGTAAAGCCCCTGCTCTTCTTCAGTGCGGAGTTACTACTAAGTTAAGCGAGTAATGCAATAAACTGGTTTCCATTACAGCCCCGTTGCTGGAGATCCTGAACGGAACTTCGTTTATTGCCATGCGATCGATCGCCACCAAACTTGTTAGTGGGGAGGAATTCGGTAAGTGATTTAAGCTTGACTCACGCCACATCGGGCCGGGACTTCAATTTATTTAAAATGTCACGTGATATCCGACCTTTCTGAGCCGATCACGTGACATTGTCTTTAGAAATAAACACATCTCTTTCATTTTTAGAACAAGTCAATAAGCATTACCGCAAGTCGATTTGCCGCTAGGGGCGCTAGTAAATAAATAAATAACATTTCAAACGTCACTTTGATAATTCTCCCATACTGACACAGGACCCACGCATGAGTGGCGCCGGCTGGTGAGCGACAATACGGTAGCTCCCATTAAAAATATACAAAAACAACTGCCGTATAAGGTGCCAAAATCCTACTATTTCCATTTTAAAATACCCTTATGCTAGAGTTATGGTTTATGGTACGCTATGGGTTTGGCTCCACAGTACGTTTTACAGTACGATTTTCTCATTTCTAACATGGCACGAGTAAGATCATCAACGATATTGGCTCTTGTACATTCACGTCTATAAATATCGTTACACTTCGGAACTTACTAGGCGTTCATAGGCTACGGTGACCGCTTACCATCAGGCGGGCCGTATGCTTGTTTGTCACCGTCGTAGTCTAAAAAAAAATGCCCTTACCGGGATTCGACCCCAGAACCATCGACTTAGCAGGCAGGGTCACTAACAACTACGCCAACCGGTCGTCGAATTATATATTGTATATATACCTATATATTACATATACTCTTTATTAAATTTGCAGGTAAAATGAACTCCCTCTTCGGGTTAGCAGAAGCGACTATGCCTCTAGTATACGGACCTCTTTACTCCCGTGTTTATATGGCTACCCTGAATATTCTACCCGGCGCTGTTTTCCTACTTGGCGCTATTCTAACGCTCCCTTCAATAGCAATATTTGGGTAAGTTTTTTTTCTTCACTTCTATCTGTCAATTAGATGACTGACTGCGACATTAAAAATAGTCCATTAGTACAAGTGCGAAAGCAGAAAATTCTCAATGAGTGGCGATAGAATAAAACACGACCGAATGGAGTGTTTGAAATAGACACGAGTTGCGAATTACCTATTCGCACATGTATCGTGCGACGTTTTACAGTACATCTTCTCTCCACTCTACTTACTAGTACTCGTACATCGAGTCTTTGAATTTTTGACGCAGGCACATAAAGTGCTCATTATCGCACTAGTGCGGTAATGGAGCACCATATGTTTAAGACATTTAAGACATTTAAGACATTTTATTCACAATGTAAATTTTACAAAAATCATAAAGCATTAGTCCCCGCACTAGGCGACGCCTGTAAATATATATTATAACATTGTCTATGGTATTCCATAAGAACACTGCTAAACTATTATGCTCCTAAGGACATTCATACAATATAAGAGCACTGTTGTTTTCTTTTTTAATTTCTTTAGCTTTTTTCGCTATTTTAGCTGTTGTAGAAAAACTAGCGCATACATATAACATCTCATAATAGGTTCTTAAATCTCTCGGGTCTATTATTATAAAACTCGACTTCTAACGGCGACCCTCAAGTTTTAAGAACCCTTATTATACCACTGTTGCATAAACTACTAGGTATTTAATAAGAAATATTTTAGTAAATGTGATTATATTGTTATTTATACTGAATATCTGCGCGCTGACATCCTGCTGAGCACTAATATTTTCATGCTCCAAATATAGATTAAAACTAAATGTTTTTTTTTAAGTTTATTTAAGTTATATGTACCTATGTTGGCGTGTGTGAGTGTGTGTATATGTGAGTATGCGTGTAAAATGGATTACGATTTTCATTTTTTTTGTCGGCCTGTTTAAGTTTCAATAAAAATGATTGCATACGATTCCTTAATGTTGAGTTGGTGCAGTCAAATAAGTCAATTCTATTTTTTTTATTATAAAGTTTCAGCATCCGATTAATTGGAATATCAAATGGAAAACCAACTTTCTTATTGTATAAAAGACAAGCCATTCGATTTTTTATAACCTATCAACTTTTACCTCTAGAATTATTAATCACGAATCAAATAATTTATTATTTGTAATAAATATTCCAGCCCTCCTCACTGGGGGCCTCATGTTCTGTAATATAATTATGACATATCTCTCAATTTATAATTTCGCCTTACTTTTCTTATATTTGCCGCCCTTTTGAAGGAATCTATTTGACAATTTACAAACGGATTTAAATTTTTTTCAGATGGCTCTACTTTGAACACAAGAAAGACCAGCAAATGCGAAAAACGACCGACGTTGAGAATGTTGATTAACTTATTTATTTTTAGAATAAAAATAACTGTTCCTGATTTTTTCTTTACTTGCCTTTTTTTTCGTAAAAGCAGTTTACAAGTAATATTGTTATTACTTGATTAGGCATGAGCGTTAGTGGATCAGCTGTAAGAGCATGCGGCTTTCAATTCGAAGGTCCTGGGTTCAAACCCTGGTTCGTACCAATGAGTTCCTCCGAACATATTATTATGTACGAAATAAGTATCATTTGATATTTACCAATCACTTTTCGGTGAAGGAAAAGATCGTGAGGAAACCGGACTAATCCCAATAAGACCCAGCATGCCTACCACGAAAATCGAACGATTGCGGATTCGTATCTCTATCTCTGTTACACTTGCATATTGGAGTGACAAAGAGGTTTTCCCGTCAATGCCAATTTTCGATGTTCGTGGTAGGCGTGCAGTTTACCTGCGTGCGTAGCCAAGATGCCAATCGCTCACGCTTAATAACGTATCGTAGCTACCTCTCTCTATCACTCTTCCTTATTAGTGTGACAATGACAGTTAGGTTTAAAGAACTTTATTTCTCATAAAGAATTACAGAATTCACTTACAGTGAGAAAGGTTACAATTTAGAACTAAAATTAAGCATACAGTGTTTACAAGTATTTCACTTACACGAAAGACATGCAACATAATAAATAACAATTCATATAAAAATAAAAGTAGGTAGAAACATATCACAATAAATACTTTGCTAAACAGAAACATGTGTTACTACTAACTGCACCACAAACACCGCGATGTTGCGCAGTTGCGTTTCGTTAGCGACTGAGCGGGAGCGATTGGCATCTTGGCTACGCACCCTGGGGTGGAAGGTCAGACGGCAGTCGTTTTCGTAAAACTAGCGCCTACGCCAAATCTTGGGATTAGAGTTAGTTGCCTAAGGGGACTCCAGTGTGCCTAACATGAGTTGTAAGTAGCCGGAGGCGTTAGACTGAGCTTTTCTAAAGTATGTCTGTCTCGCTCCTGCCAGAACAGTGGTAATTCGGGAAAACGCCAAGAAGAAGACGATTGTGATAAGGCATTAGTCTATAGTAGGTATAGTCACCATCAGATATTTCGGAACTTTCGAGGCGCTTACAAATATCTCAACACTCGCTTTGACAATAGAGGCATATTCAGATATTTGTGAGCACCGTTTCTCCTCTGCTTAAGTACAAGCAAGGCATACGAGAGTAAGATAAGATAAGATAAGATAAGCGGCCACCGTAGCCTATGGACGCCCGCAACTCCAGGGGTGATACATGCGCGTTGCCGACGCTTTAAAAAAAGGAGGATTCGCTGTGTTGACAGCTAAAGGGGGAAGCTTTGCTCCGTGGGTCCCCAGCTGTCAACACAGTGAATCTTCCAGTTTTTTGTATTTGTGCCCCCCAAAGTGACAGAATAATTTGTACTCTAAGATATCGCTTTGCCGTCTCCCTCCCAACGAGTTGCCGAGCCCGGGTTGCACCAAGATTAGGAATGATTGTCACCTCAGACAGCGGAATGTAATCTGCGAGAGATTGCATTCCAGTCTCTGAAACTAAAGTAACCGCCCTCGGGCAGACATTCACTATCTAATTGGAGCTACGATTCTTTTGGAATGTGGGAGTCGAATGTCACATTAAGGAGAGTTTGGGAAGAGCCCTTAATGTAGGGTTACCATAAATAAAGTACGAATATTTTGCTGCATTGCTGGAATGAATTCTTAGTAAAATTCCTGGTTTTATATGCATGTGCATCTTATGGTTTAACCTTCACGACATTAAAATAGTATGTTAAAAAATTTGAATGTTTCATCTTCAATTGTTAATATGTCTGTTGTAAACTATATACCTATTAATGTAGCCCAGTAATGCAGAATATGTAGATTCGAGTAAGTACCTACCTACTAAATACAGTAAATTACAAAATGGGAAAATTGCCAAAACGACTGTCTTTCCAAGACAAGAATCGATTACCACCGGTTTGTCCATTTTTAAGCCCTTATTTTAGGTATCGAGAATAATGTTAATTCAGTAAGGCCTTTGTTAAATATACTTCGCTCGGAGTCAGTCTACTTGTACCTATAATACCTCAATAACGGTTTATTTTATCCCGTAAATTGCGAAATAACAGTCACACTACTCTAAAACCAGCAGACAAGTTAATGAGGACTTGCATTCACAGACTGCACTTCAGACCTCGTCACTAGCAATTATCCCGTGAACCTTATACCTTTCAAATTAGGTTGAACATCGTTTGAAATTCGGGTTGGTTTTGTGCATATTTTGTAATGCTAAAAGGGACGTCTCTCGTTATCGTAGTACCGTAAGTTTTTAAGTGGTTATTAAAAACTACCTTTATCATAAATAAAAGCTAGCAGCTAGGTGTGCTTGCTTCTTTCAGTTCCTTCTTCCAGCTCCAAATTTTTCACGTGCTCCTTTTCATTCCAGGCGGTTATTTTATGGAACTCTCTACCTGTCGACATTAGACGTGCTAAGTCATTGCCAATTTTCAAAAATAAACTGAAATATTTTTATTTTTCTTCTACCTAACGGTTTTTCCTACTGTTATGCTGTGCTTTTCTAATATTTATGTGTATGTATGTTTATGTATGTTTATATAATTTTTGTATATAAGTATGTGTATGACTTCCCTTTTATATAAAATTTTTGTTATATTAATATGTACTCAGTTTTTTATTTAGATTTTTGACCTATAAATTGTTTGGATTTCCATGTGTATTGACTCCTGTACCCAAAGGTTGTCTGGAAGAGATCGCTTCTAAGCGATAAGACCGCCTGTTGTTACCAGTGTTTATATTTTAGTGTGTAATTTATATTGTTTTTATTTCCTTGTTGGTGAACAATAAAGAGTATTTGTATTGTATTGTATAAAAGGCTGATGAGATGGAGGTTTGTTCTTACAACTACTGAGTAAGTATCAGTAGTTGTAAGAAAAATGGAATAAGTCACACTAGAACGGGCCGGGACGGGATCGGACCGGGTAGATCTATCAGTTTCTATAGAAAACGTCACGTGACCTCCGAGGGCTCCGAGCTTGGCCGTGATTTCTTCTATATAAATTGACAGATCGTCCCGTCCCGTTATAGTGTGACTCATCCTTTTGAAAGTTACAAGTCAGGCAAATTGTCAAATATCATCGCCAGTTTCTTGCATCAGCAATAATTGCTAGCTACAACAGTGTTGCTGAATAATTCAGCAACAATCGTAAATTGAATATTACTTTTTACCTTTATTTGTGTCGCTATCTCCAATTTCGAGCCAGTCACTCCATTATTTAAAAGAAAAGATTGCTAAAATCACCTTGAAATAACAAAGTCTGGAGACTAACACTAATAGAAATTTATGTCGCTAAAAACAGACTTAAGTGTAGTTTACTCCAACAGGGGCTTTGCCATGACGTCTTAACGCGATTCAGTTTAGGACCTAAACTAAGTCGCTTCCATACAACTGGGGTCTTACTATGACGATTTAACTCGATTCCGTTGAAGACCTAAACTGAGTCGCTTCCATACAACTGAGCCTAAACTGAATCACGTTAAGACGTCACGGTAAGGCCCCAGGTACTCTTCTACAGTAAGGGTTACTCGTACATAATCTGAATAGGTGTTTATTATTCAAGAGGCAAAGTTGTTGTTTACCTCTTGTGCTTATATTGAGACCTGAGCAAGCGAAAGATTCCATAAAGATTCCACAAGCGTAGCAAGTTGTTACTGAAATCATAAGCTTTACGAGTGAGTCAAAACGAGAGGTGAACAAACTTTGCCGAGTGTTATACAATTTTTTTCACCCATACAATTAAAAACCTGTTTGCACGGCTTACTTAAAACATTGTTTGACCATGTTAGTTTATTAAGCCACAGCCAAATTTTTGGAGGAACGCGTCTCCTTTCTTTTGTTCATAGTCTATACTAGCAGAATTAGGTGGAAAATGTCTAAACCACATTTATTTGGCAATATTTACTCATTGGGGTCGCCATTACTCTTCATACAGTCAATCTTTGTTTGTGTCGCGACTTCGACGGGATTTTCTTTGAAATTTTCTGTGAAAATAATTTAACGTTCTTATTTCATTATTTATTGCATTATTAAATTTTATTGGAAACAGCTGACGCGAGCTGTGCGTCTAAAACGCAAGCACATAATTCCAACCGAGGAATAGTTGTAGTCTGAACCGGTGCGACCTTAGCCTTGGCGCATAGTAATCTAACTACAATATCGCCCTTTTCATTGAAAGACTTTAAATAGATACAGGCTGCGTATGCAATTGAGCTTGCATCACAAAAACAATGCATTTCGATGTGTGTCAGCGATAAAAACTGACTGCTTACAGCCTAGTCAATACTTAAGCCTATTGAGCTAATTTCTAAAATATTTAATGCGTTTATGCTGCTTATTTAAGTAAAATTATTTCTGGTTAATCAGCTTACTTAAATAAAATATTCCCCTACTTTGCAAGCATATTCCTGCTTCCTTTTGAACCATTCGATACTAATATAATAACTTAATAGTGACTCATTCGCATAGGAAAATTCCAAGCGCAAAAAATCTATTGTACCTACTCCATAGTTACTCGAGTGTCTCGTCTTACAGATAAGAACCGGTTGCGTCGCTGCCCGGTAACAGCTACTGCGCACATGTGCAGCGCGCTTTTCTGCTGACGCCTGCATCGCACTGTTGCCGAGTGACGACCACTGTGACTGTGAGAATAAGCCGGACAAATTTACGTATTTATTATACTATTTTTTACTTTTGATCACTTGTCCCCTCATTCGCTGTATTAATTGAAATCTGATCTTTTAGTTGAGTATAAAAATGGCTACTTTGATCCCCACTAGAACTTCTATTAAGGGCCGTATTACTAAATTTAAAAATTATATTTCCGATTTGAATAATGAGGAAAGTATTTCCTCAAAGGATGTTGACGAACTTTCTTTGAAATTGGATCGTTTTCGTGCTATGTTCACACAATTCGACCAGATTCAGACTCAAATAGAGATTGCGACTACATCCGTTATGGATCTTTATTCCACGAAAAGAAAATTTAATTTTACAAAAGGCGAACTTAATACTATGAAGCATTCTCTTTCAGTCAATCTTCGGTCAGATCTGACCGGTGTTCAGAGTAGTCATGGGTTAGAATCCCACTCGGCGCGGAGAATTTTTCCTTTTTTTTTCAATAATAAAAATGTGTTATATCATGTTGTAATTACAAAACATAGTCGGTTTAACACAACTGATAATCGAAATATTGCATTAAATAGTTATAAATAATACATACACATAGGAATAATTATAATGTTCTTTTATTTACTCGACTACCTAGGCATGGTAATTGTTTTTTAAATCTATGAATATAAAACTTATCTCATATCAAACTTCAAAATTTTAATTTAAAAAAAAACTCGTAAGTATCAGACGTATTAAAAATACTTATATCGGGCTACTCACGTCAATACGCCGTAATACTCACGTCGTAATGTGTGCATAGAGCAGCCGCCGCGGCAAGACGAATGACTCGTGAATAAGGGACACGAACTGTTCCGAAACATGTGGAGCTATTTTCGACTTTATTGACGTGAGTAACCCTATATAAAATATACAGTGTGTAAATCAAAAACGGGCGAACCACTTAACGGTGGTTAGTATAGGACATAAAAAACGTAATTAGGTAACTTTTAAATGGAATTGCAATTAAAATTTTATCCATAGAAAATAATTCAGCCCGCAATTTAATGTAAACACACTCGCGTTAAACATTCGTTGACAACTGTCAGCGTCAAATTTTTTTAGTACATTGCTGCTGAAAATTTTATAAACAAATTAATTGTGGGGTCATAATTAAGTATAACTTAAAAATATGTTTTAATTATTGATAACACTAATGTTTGGTTAAATTTATCGCCCGTATTAGACTTACACACTGTATAAGTATATATATTAATATGTTTAATGTCATACATTTTATTTTACTATCATGAGATGCGCATATCATGAACAAGAAATTAGTGTGTAATATATTATTGTTTATCACTTAATTGTGACTTGTTTTGACATTTTAGGACTACAATAGCAAAGTTGCATATTATATCTTAAATATTTGTACAAAAATATTGTAAGTTGTCTCGTGTACCCCATGCCTTACGGTGGTAGAATCGATTGATGTAGCTACAACTACGGGGTATATATTAGTATTTAAGTATATGGCGCCCATAAAATTTCGAAAAAAAAGCTAAGTAGGTACGAATCAAGATTTAAGCCTGCGATTGAAAATTCCAACACACGAACTCAAAAGTGCATGGGCTATTTATGAATGGATTCATTCATAAACTACTCATGCAATTTTGAACGAGTACGTCCCGCGTAAACCAAAAGTGCTTTGAGTGGAATTCACTGTAGCTTTATGTATTTCCTCCACATATAAACGCCACCACTATAAATTCAGGTTAAGCGACAAAATCATAAAACGTTTGATAACCGCCAAGTAACTTTTCTATTAATTTCTCGGAGCTTTCATCATTACAGTTCCCCCCTTTTAATTACGTTAATGAATAAGCGAAAATTACCTTTTGTATTATTCCAAAACCTTTTATGTGGCGCGACTCGCGCGTATCTTAATGAGGTTTTCAAATTTCAAAGGGTGTTTTGAAAATAATTAACGATCTAGCCTGAATGAAACCGGTCGTGTCAGTTCGCGTGATCTGGGGTTGCTCCTAAGATTACCGGATTACCTCAGGACCTTTTTAACTTGATAACGGGAAATCGCATATTCGACGCTGGATGACGAAAATTAAGGGTAAGACGTAAGGGCCCAGCCTAGTTGGTAGTGGCCCTGCCTACGAAGCAGGAGGTCCTGGGTTAAGAATAACACATAGGCTACAAATTATAAAGATATTGCGCAGACGAAATCGCGAGCACCACCTAGTTTTCTATATTTTCATTTCTTCACAGGACCGTAGTGTATGTCTATGTGACACCTCTTAATATTTAAAAGCAGTACTTGAAAAATATATTGAAAAGCAGTACTTGAAAAATATACAGATAATATAAATAGAAATCTAATATCGTTACAATCATAGAACATCTTCGTCTTTAATATTAGTATCAGTTTAATAATAAATTTAATATCAGTATTCAGTTGACGACCTAAACTGAGTCGCTTCCATACAACTGAGCCTAAACTGAATCGCGTCAAGACGTCATAGTAAAGCTCCTGAACGAGATGTTATATACTACAGAAAAACCGGCCAAGAGCATGTCGGGTCATGCTCAGTGTAGGGTTCCGTAGTTTGCCGTCCGTCACAATAGGCAACCTTAACTTAAGTTAAGACGCCATGGTAAGGCCCCAGTTTATAATTTAAATATGATTCAATTTCTCAGACGTTGTGGTAGACATGGGAATAACCCCGACCTCTATTCACATCTCGTGGTCGCTCTTCCGTCCCTCTTCCTATTTATAATGAATAAAAAGGACGGAGTAATTCAATGACGGTACAAAGTTGGATCAGCGATGAATGCTGTGATAATTGTAATACGTTGTAGTAAGATACGTCGTCATCAGTATCGTCAGCAGATTTATCGGAGCGGCCAAGGTGGTCACAAATATCTAAGCACACCATTATTTATTTATTTATTTATCATAAATTAATCTACTTGTATCGAGTTACTCACGTCAATAAAATAGCTCGACATGTTTCGGAACACTTTTATCACTTAAACTTTATTTGTAAATACCGTAATATGCGCCAACATTGCCCGCATTTATCGAATAATCTCGATTTTCCTACTGGATACATTGTGATCAAGCGCGTATTTTAGTATGCTGAAATATTTTTAGACATCATTTCACCTACTTTTTTGTAAATTTTGAAGGTGGGCAAAGTTATCCTGAGTTTTTGCCAACATTGCCCACGACGATTTCTCATAGAATTATTGCTCGTAAGACGTTGGTCACTAAAAGTCACTTTAAAGAAAAAGGGTAAAATGTTAATTATGTAAACTTCCGTACAAAATGTGTGGGCACAGTGAGCTGTTTTTGCTCTCTTCCATACAAGTTGCACACAGCATTTTTAAAAGTGATGGGGCCACACGTTTAACAACATTGATATGGATTCCGTACTACTTTTATCATTAGATAATTTAAAGATAGTAAAACATTAATTTTTGTACCGTGCCCAATCGGGTAAATCAACCAATAGTAACAACTCTAGGCCAGTTTTGATAAAGGGCAATGTTGTCATTTACAAGTCTGAACATTACAGGGTTACATTGCCCACCGTCACAAATAATGTGTATTTGACCTTTTTTAGTTCCAATCATGTAAATAATATTTTACGCTTCATGTTTTATAACACAAACCCGGAAAAAAAATCTAAGGGGTCTCACTTTTTAATACTTGCGTCTCATTTTTATCAAATATTGGCCCGCGAATTTCTAACTACACTTCTACGACTTGCTGAAAATTCCCGATATTAAAAATTCCTGTCTGTATGAAAAAGTGAAAACCTACAGAAAACATAATTATTTGAGGTTGTTTAACAAAGTTATTAGAATTGTAAAGCACGAATCAAATCATTTTTTAAATGTAATAAATGTTTTAATTCATTTTTTGTTTTTGTTTTTTAAGTAGTTACCCTACTATAGGTATATAAATTACAAATTGAAAGAAATGTCATATACTACAGAAAAAGTGACCAAGGCCCCCAGTGAGTAGGGCTGGGATCGAACCAGCGCGACCTCCTGCTTTCGCGGCAGACGCCCTAACCACTGACTGATTTCGGACTCTGGCTGCAGTGATCGGGTAGCCCAGTGTTTAGGGCGTCTACCGCGAAAGCAGGAGGTCGCTGGTTCGATCCCAGCCCTGCTCACCGGCGGCCTTGGTCACTTTTTCTGTAGTATATGACATCTCTTTCAATTTGTAAAAGTTATTAGGTATGAGCAGTCCTAAAATTCAATTTATTGCTCGTATTACAGGCCACACCCGTTATATGTTACATTCATAAATAAATATTTCCTCCATTCACCTCTTCTCTAAAATTCGTACGAAGTGCGGACCCTCTAACAGGTGAGATGAAATAAAATCATGTAAAAATACATCCACTTCTACCACCGACTTAAGAGATAATTTAATACCGGCATCCGCGTAACAAAAATAACCGGATACGTAAGCTCTTCCCCCGGACTTTTTTCCATCATTTGTTACAATAATAATGCTGTCAGAGGACGGGAAATACGTAAATCATGTTTTTCATAATTAAAGATCGTTGTACGAGTAATATATACGGTGACAAAAGAAAAAAAATTGTTACGCCCTTATGCACTTGATGATAATAATAGTTTATGCAACAGTGATATAATAGTATTTTATACAATCGTGATATAATGAAGAGTTTTTCAGTCGAGTACCGTGTTTAGGCCACGAAGCTTGCTGAGTGGCCTAAGTAAGGTACGAGATTGAAAAACTTAATTATATTACGATTGTATACAATACTTTTTCTACGAGTCATCATCATCATCATCATCTTATGGAGGAACAATTTCACTGACTTAACACGGATGTAACACAAAAAGATGTAATTGCGCAGGCCGGGCCGCCGGCAGGCCGGCGCGGTCGGCGCAGGCGCGGGGGGCGCGGTCGGCGCAGCAGGCGCGGGGCGCGCGGTCGGCAAAGTCGCAGGCGGCATCGCAAATAAGTATAGAATTTGTATGAAGTTCTATTATAGTTGCCTACAGCGTATCGAAATGAGATATTAAAGTTGAGTTGGACTGTCTAATATCGAAAAGTATGAGCTGATAGTTTTGTCTATGTACTCGTAATTGACAGATTAAAGTTGGCAAGTAGAAAAAAAGGGTTTTCAGAACCGAGTTTTGAGGTGTTGCATACGCTAGTCTTTCTACGACAGCTAAAATAGCGTAAAAAAAACAAAATCTAGAAACAGGCAGAATAGGAAAGATGTTGTGACCACTATAGAAATTAAAAAAATAACAACAGTGCTCATATATTGTATGAAAATCCATAGGGGCAGTTTTCTTGTGGAATACCATAGACAACGTTATAATGTATACTTTTTTAATATCGCTGTCAGTCATCTAATTGACAGATAGAAGTGCTAGAGTAGAAAAATATACTTAGGCCTTGCACTACCCGGGGTAGCCAATTAACCCGGAGTTACGGGTGACTTACACCAATCCGAAACGAACCGGGACGATCTGTGTTTCTATAGAAAGAATCACGTGATAGCTAACTACGTGACGTCAACAAGGTTGGACGCCTATCTGTCAGTTGATAATTTTAGAGATGTCATTTAAGGGGAGGTGCAAAACAATAATAATAAATATATATTTTTATTCCTAACGTCAAAACTGTCGTATTTTTGATGAATTAGGTGGGACCTAATTCATATTTATGATTTAAACATTATAGTTGCCGATTTCTAAGTCTGAACTTTTGACACTTGAGTATTGACGTACCTACTTAGTGATGAGGCTAAGACAAATCGTTTGTCAAATTCAGCGATTATTGATTTTAGCGATGAATTGTTTGATTCGATTTTACTACTACGGATTTGTATTTGATAAGACGTGGATAAGACCGAGAAACTTCGACAAACTGCGCATTTGTCATACGATTTTTTCCAAAGTCATCTTAGTTTCGTTCAGAAATCAATACTGTTGAATTCTTAAAATGTAAGATAAAAACCTTCATAGTTAATTTGTCTTATTTAAAATAACATTTTTTCCCACATCGTACTTAGTTTTATTTTCGTTTTTATCGTTTTGTTTTGATTTTTTACTGTATTGCCTATTGATAACAAGATCGATTTTTATCGATTAACAGACAGTTGTATGAATTGGAACAGCAGACATGGTCACAACACTAAATTTAAAAAAAAAACGACGTAGACCGTAACTGTTGGCATGCTAAATTGTTATCGTAAAATATTCAATAACTAATGTATGAAAAAATGTAACATTCATCACATTATGTTTATGAAAAGTAAAATATTGTGTTTATGTACATGACTAGCTGTAATATCTTTATGGGATTTTGTTTATAATTCCAAAGTTTCTTGCGCGTTTACGTTCTACGGGTATTTCGATGTGTCAAAAGTTCAGACTTAGAAATCGGCAACTATAACGGGTTTCTTATTTTGCCTTTCGTTCTGATACATACTGTATAGAATTATACATATACACGTATATACTTGTATTATTGACCTTCAGGCGATGGCCGCTTCCTCTTTACGCGCTAATACGCGCATTAACGCGCTAAAAACAAACCAGGATATCCTGTCGCTTCAGACGGTGGCGTAAATTGCCAATCACCGGACCCGTTAGCATGAGTCTTATTGTGTTCGAATAAAACAAGCGCAGAGACAATGTGAAATATTTCAGAAGATATTTTCAGGAGAACTACAATCTAAAACGGGATATTTATACAAATACAAATAAATTTATTAAATTGCAACGGTTAACACTCACGTATTTTTATCACAATAGGCGTGACATGTTTCGACTGCATCACTGGCCCGTGATGCCCGAGTTGCGAAGGTGACAACACCACTCTGTCTAACGATGACTTCCCGATGCATTCGAAACATGTCACACCTATTGTGATAAAAATACGTGAGTGTTAACCGTTGCAATTTAATATTAGTGTGCCTCACGAAAGTTTAAAAAATACAAATAAATTTATTGAAAAATATTTTCTCACTGGTTAATCTTAAACACTATTTTTGCTACTGTTGTGGGGCCCACCGGGTATACATTTAACAGTTGGTTAATATTATATCTACTTTCGTCATGATTTGAGTTAAAGTATTTTTCAAAGGCGTACGAGTAAAGCCTCTTAAGGCAAGAAACGTTATTTTCTTTAGTACTAACTAAGCTGTCGTGAACCGGTTGAATTTAAAAACCAGTGCACAAACATCTGTTCTGCAAAACGTTTTAAAAAGAAACGCCAAAGTACAAGAATTATAGAATCATAATGAGTTTCCATAAAACAATGCCTTGTGATCTCTTGAAAGTAATTATGGTGGAGCCACAGACTACGTCATCAGACTGCGTATAAAGGCGTCATTTTTTACCGTAAGAATACGATCTGTGCACTCCAAACGTTAGGTACCGTAATAGCACCTAGAGTACAGAGTGTAACAAATGAATGTGCCGGTGATACAATGTATGGTGACTAAAATTAGGGGAACACATTTTTTACTTGAAATATTGTTTTAAAGCCAAAAAAACTCACTAAAAATTATTAATCATATTTTGCGTGCAACTCATGGTAAGCACACTGATGCGTTCACTGCTACACTTGGAATGTATAAGTACTCTAAACTACTTACTCTAAAAAGTCTGTATTAAAACGTATATAATAACACCCTTTTGGAATGCACGAAGTGTGAGATATTCGTTTAAGTCAGTCAGTTTCAGTTTTCATTTATGTGTTTAACAAAAGAAAATATTGATGTAAAACACTTATTTAAACTTTCACGATTTTCACACATTATAAATTTACTAAAACGGGGCTTAATCGTGTATAAACTTTGAAAACAAACCTCCGACGTTTCAACGTCGGAGGTTTGTTTTCAAAGTTTATACACGATTAAGCCCCGTTTTAGTAAATTTATAATATTGATGTACTCGTACAAAAGGCAGACTTGTATTCCCTACCAGTCAATCAGTAATCAAAGCGAAAAACTGTTTTTGATTGAAAAAAAATGTTTGTTTGTTTGTGTAACAAAAATGCTGGTGATCTGTTTAAGGGCGTATCGTGGTGTGATTACGAAAAAAATATAATTTATATCTAAAACGGGATATTTACAATGTATGATTGTTTTATTGAGCACCCGATATATCGGCACTGTTGTAAGCGCCATGTTTACAGAGTTAAACGGTTTACTTAAACCCCCCGTTTTCCCGTTCCCGTTTTAGATATAAGTTATAATGCAAAGAACTGCATGGGACTGCCTCGCTTCTGTAGCGCATCAGGGATGTTTGCGGAGGCGCGCGTCAGCTGTTTCTATGCGACCATGCGCGGGCGCGCGGCATCCCTGGTGCGCCGGGTGCGGGACAGTCCCAACAGAATTCTTAGGATGATAGCGGATAAACCCGATTGTGCTATTTTGTTGCACCGTGAGGGGCTGCACTCTCCCACCAGTGCTATACAATGGTAGGTTTGTTTGTATATGTAGAATATATAGGTTTAATATTTCTTTTTTTTTATGTGATGAGTACTTGTAAAATATGTGTCCAGTTACACGAAATAAATAATTTTGAATTTTGAATTTTGAATTTTTGAATTTAAAATCGTATAAAAAAAAAAATTGCCGTGAAAAAAATGGAAATCGTGAAAAAAATTGGTAACGTAAAAAAATTGGACGATTTTAGATTCGGACAACCTATCCCATACAATTTTTTTACTATTTTCCTAATCAGTCTACGATACTGATTACGCCACTTGTTAACCACACTAGCGCATTCAATTATTCCAACTTACCTCCAATTTTCTTAAACGTTTTTCAAGAGCCGTCGCCGTGCTGTTAAAACTAAAATGGAGCCTTTGTGTGCTCCGTCTAATAAGTGATCTGTGGAAGAACAAAAACGCGACATGATCCGACCAAAGTTTCTTCAATTAACAACCGGAAACGCCTCATGAACGACTTCCATTTTGCACAGGAAATTAAACCCTTTCTTTACACTAACCGTCTTTTGGAGAGGGGGTTCGCTTCGAACTTCTCGAAAGATCACCAAGGGGTAGTGGGGTCAAAAAATAGCCTCGCGTGATTTGTGAACGAGCCCACATATTCTCATATTATGTAAATTAATTTTTGAGGACAATCTCAAATAGATCGACCTACTCCCAAACTAAGCGAAGCTTGTGCTATGGGTACTAGGGGACGATATACATATATAGAGATAAATACATATAATTATGCATAGAAAACGTCCATTACCCAGGCACATTTCGTGATAAACACACAAATAAATGCCCTTACCGGGATTTGAACCCGGGACCTCCAGCTTCGTAGGTAGGGTCACTACCGACTAGACTAGGGAGGTCGTTTAATTAGTTTTAAGTATTCGGGATGTATGTACGTTTCTTACGTCAAATAGCGAGGCCAACAACAGATCAATGTTGCCCTAGTCAGGTGTCAACATACCTACAAAAAAAAATTATACGATATACTGTGACATTGGCAAAATTCTCAAATTCTTGGACAAAAGCCATTATTTTAGAAAAAGAATAAAATGGAATTAAATAAGACATTAAACCAAGTGGCTTAATTAATCTCACGAGGAAATGCCGCCAGCGTCCTAGGTACCATGCGTCAAGGACCTATTTTAGATTTAAGGTAGGTAGAGGTAGGTAGTTAGGTAAGTCACTTACTGTATATACCTACTTATTTGAAACTAAATGTTATAATTTTTCATAATCTAAAAAAACTAGAGTCCGACTGCTATGCTAAGTTACCTAGATTTTGTTAACACAAACTGTGAAATTATTAAGTAGGTAACCGTTATAATTTCATAGAAGTTCGACGTTTAAAATAACACCTTAAAGTTTGACAGATCATTTGTCAATGTAATTAAACCTATCATGCATCCCAAAACAGTCCTCACTGTTTCAAAACAAACAGCGAGTAATATCTAGAAGCAAGGCAACTGTGTTTATTCGGATCGTAGTGGAAATGACGTTGAACTCGAACGCTGCATTTTGAAATGTGATTGCCGGCGGTGACGGTATGCATGCTCGGGTAATTGCCAGATTTCGAATGGCTTTGCCGTGGTCTGCATGTGTCCTGTATAGTTGGAAGACTTGGAAGATAACAGGTTGGCGGAAAACAGGACATCGGGATGAAAACAACGAATATTTACAATTGCTGACGAAATAAATAGGACGTCTGCCGCAAAAGCAGGTGATCGCTGTTTCGGTCCCAGCTTTTGGCACTGGGGGCCTTGGTCACTTTTTCTGTAGTATATGAGATATGTACGCCCTAACCACTGGGCTACCCAATCAGCCAGAGACAGAAATTTCCTAAGTATGTGTCTCTTTCAATTTATATATTATATAGTAGTGTCACTACTTTAAAAAAATACATGAATCAAAAAATGACTTGTCGCGTGCTGTATAATTGTATAACTTCTTTTTTGAAATTTTGAAGTTGGTTGAAAAAAACACGTGCGTCGACCACAGAAATATTCGGACCCCTCCCTACATTTTTTTTTAATCTGATGTGAGCAGATTACACATAAACATTGGATACTTATTTCTATCAAATAAACCCCCAAATAAGCCAAAGTAAAACCCCATCCTAACCGCACCTGAGCTTTGAAATGTTTATTATTGCACCTGTTTATCGTCGGAGCAGTCCCCTTTCTTCCAATATCGCATCGATATTTTTGAAAGGCGTATATGGGGTATGTATGGGTATGAAATTTGAGATTGTATTGTATTGTATTGTATCACGGGCTGGTTTCCGCAACTCGACGACTAGCGCCTATTTTGCGTAGCAAGGATGGCGGGATGGCTAGTCAGCTAGCCATCCCAACTCCTCGAGAAATCCTATCAAACCTTTGATGTTCCGTAGGACCTCGGGGAGATCACTCGGAGATCCGAGATGTTTTGCCCTGTATGGGGCCACTCCGTTGCATTCAAGCACTACGTGGGCAGCCGTTTCTTCCGTCTCCATACACCCGCGGCATATGGGACTGTCTGTAACACCTAGGTTAAAAAGATGTTTGTTAAAAGGTCCATGCCCTGTTACGACACTGGTTATTGTTTTTAACCTGGACTTGCCAAGTTGGAGGAGCGTCTTAGTAAGTCGCTCGCTGATGCTGGGCAAGGCCAATTTGGCCTGCCTGCAATCCTCCTGGTTTTGCCAGTGTGCTGTGTGGAGCTTCCTGGTGCGTTCAAGCAGCAATGAACGGACCTTGCTAAAGGGCGTCGGAAGAATAGGTTCTGGACCTATTGCCCCTGCGCCTGAACCCTGTCTGGCAAGCTTGTCTGCAGCATCATTCCCGCGGGATCCGCTGTGACCCTTGATCCATTGAAGAGTTAGCTTGTTATTTAGACCTACCTCCATTAGTCGTTCATGACATTCATGCACAAGACTTGATGTAATAGTGTGACTCTTCAGAGCCATTAGCGCTGCCATGCTGTCGGAGAGTATACGGATGGAGGATCCTACTACCTTCCTTGCGTTGATGGCGGCTGCCGCATTTATGATGCCCATACATTCAGCTTGGAACACTGAGTTGTGGACACCTAGCGGAGTACTAATTGACATGTTCAGGTCTTCCGAGAATGTTCCAGAGCCTGATCCTACGTCTGTTCTGGATCCATCAGTGAAGATTCTCAGCTCCCGAGGGTTGAGTCCTTCATGATTATCGTCTTCATATAACTGTATTTTGTACCTTTTATCGAAGACAGCACATTTTTGAATCCGATCCGTGCCTGCCCTGAGCATCGGAAATTCTTCATACACCTTTTCCAGGCATGTTTTGTGCCGAGTTCCTAGGTCAGACCATATATTGAGGGCGCGTAGCCTTACCGCTGATAGGGCAGCCTCTTGCTGTATGTGGAGGTGCAGCGGTGGAAGGTTTAGCATGGCCTCCATCGCCGCGGTCGGTGTGGTCCTCATGCAGCCAGTGGAGGCCACGCATGCGAGCCTCTGTAGTTTTTGTAGTTTGTTTTGCACGGTCGTTAGGTTAGTCCTTGGCCACCAAACCAACGCCCCGTAGCAGAAGAGAGGGCGTATAATCGTCTTGTACAGCCAGAGAGTGATTTTTGGACTGAGTCCCCACCTTTTACCAATCATTCTTCTGCACTGCCAGAAGACTACCCCCGCCCTCTCTATACGGTTGTTTAAATGGCTGGTCCAGCTGAGTTTGCTATCAAGGATGAGACCTAGATACTTTACCTCATCCTTTAGTTGTAGCTCTGTCTGATGCAGTTTTGGTCGGGTAAAGTTGCCAAGCACCCTTTTGTTGGTGAACATTACCATCTCTGTCTTGGTGGGGTTAACTGACAGGTTGAATTCCCTACACCAGCGCTCAACTATGCGGAGAGCTGACTGAGTGAGGTCGCATACTGTACTGGCGAATTTGCCCGAGATCAGTATGGTGAGATCGTCTGCATACCCTATAGTGAAAAACCGTTCCTTGTTCAGTTTGTTTATGAGATTGTTAACTACTAGGTTCCATAGCAGTGGTGACAGGACTCCTCCTTGTGGGCACCCACGTACTGCCATTACCGCCTGCGGTTCACCTGCATACCTTATGGTCCTTTTGTTGAGCATGTTCGTGATCCACTTAGTTAGTCCGGGTTCCGCTCCATGACTGTCCAGGGCGGTCCCTATGCTGGCAAAGTGGGTCTTGTCAAAGGCGCCTTCGATGTCAATGAATGTGCCTAGGCACAGTTCCTTGTCATCAATAGCCCTTTCAATACGGCTAACGACCATGTGTAGTGCCGATTCTGTGGATTTACCTGAGCTGTACGCGTGTTGGTTTACGTGCATTGGTAAGTTTCTTAGTGCTAGATCTCTCAGGTCTCTGTCGCACAGTTTTTCTAGGCTCTTCAACAGGAATGATGTGAGACTGATTGGTCGGAAAGATTTAGCATCTGTGTAGTCACTCTTACCTGGTTTCGGTATGAATGTTACGTTTACGTCCCTCCATTTCAAAGGTACGTAGCCCCAAGCCAGGCAGGCTTTCATGATCTTGGTTAGGGTCTCCAGGATGAGGTCCAATCCCCACTGTAGCAGAGCGGGGAAGACTCCATCCGGACCGGCTGCCTTGAAGGGTTGGAAGCTGTCAATGGCCCACCTTAATTTTTCGGCGGTGACGATCCTGTTTGCCATTTGCCAATTGTCGTCAGTTGCATGGTATTCCTCCTCCAGTCGATCTGAGGTGCTGATATTTACACATCCTGGGAAGTGCGTAACCAGCAGGAGTTGCTGAGTCTCAGCCGGGGAGGATGTGTAGCTGCCATCGGGTTTCCGCAGCGAGCCCAATTGGGACGTGGTTTTACACGCTAGCGTTTTCCTTACCCGATTGGCTTGATCTAATGTTTCAATGCTATTACAGAAGTTCCTCCACGACAGAGTTCTCCAGTACCGCATTCGTTTTTTATACTTAGCCTTGGTTTCATAGTAGTGGTCCCAGTCCACCTCGGCCGCTGTGTTCATAGCTCTGTTGAATAGTTTCCTGGTTTTTTTCCGGAGTCTTTCCAGTTCCGGTCCCCACCACTGCTGGCCTGCTATGGCTGTCTTGGATGGTGGATTTAGAGGACATGCTGTGTAATAGCTGTCCACCAGGGTGTCTGTTAGGGTATTTACCTGTTGCTCGATCTGTGGAGGTCCCAGTATTGCACCCTCAGGAGGTTGGCCGAGACCTATCCTTAGGGCCGTTCTGAAGACAGTACGGTCCGTCTTCCTAGGGTTTCTTTTGGGAGTGGGTTCTACAAACGATGCTAGTAGATCAAAACGAATCCATTTGTGGTCTGAGCATGACGCCTCCCGCGATACGTGCCATCCCACAATTAGTTCACTGATCTCTTCTGATGCAACAGTGAGATCTATGATCGTACTACATCGTCTGTTTACAAAAGTTGGTTCAGCACCTACGTTCAGAATGTTTAGATTGGTAGTAACTAGATATTCAACAAGTGTCTTACCTCTGTTATTGCTGGTCTTCATCCCCCAGAGTGGGTGATGTGCGTTGGAGTCAGCCCCGATCAATATTCCCAGGCCAGCTCTCTCGCAGTGGTTGACCAGCAGTTGCAGTTCAGTGGGCGGCGGCTCATCCTCTTCATGCATATATACTGAAGCCAGGACAAGTTCCTTGCCGCCTGTCGTCAAAGGCAATTGTATTTTGATTGCACACAGATCTCTGGAACAGAATTCAGTGAGTTGTTGTGCAATTACATTGTTGGTAGTTAAGATACAGGCCCGAGGATTGGCGTGTATCTGAGAGTAATATAGCTTACCTCTTGTATTGGAAAGTCCCCGTATATGTCCGCTGCCCGTCCATGGCTCTTGTAGGAGGGCAACGGCTGTGGGCAAACCTTCCAGACAGCGCCTCAGTTGGGCCGTTGCAGCCACGCTGTGCTGGAGGTTTGCCTGGACTACATTAGTCCATGTCGATGTCGGTGGTTGGGGTCTCCTTTCCATTCTTCGGTTTTTCCCCCTCTTCCTCCAACAGACTGAGCCCAGTCTCCATCCATCCCACCAGCTCCTCGCCCTCAGTGGCTTCCCCGTCTGGTTCTTCACCAGTGCCGAGGAGTTCCGCCTCTGAGAGTTGGGGTGGATCCGGTCTGGATGTGGACTGGGAGGCCGCACTTCCGTCCGGAACTGGGATGTTCCGTTCAGGGCTGCCAGCGTCTTGTAAAGGGACCTGTGCTCCTGTCACCTTAAGGGTGGGACCCTCAAGGATCGGGGGCTGGTCCACGTATTTCCCCCCGGGGCCTCTGAATTTGAGGTAGACCTGTCCCAGCCCACAGCTCATGGTCCGGCCTCTCTCCATGAACGCTGGGACGAGGTCTTCGGGGATCGAAAAGGTGACGAACCATCCCTGATCCTGCCGAAGGATCGCGGTGATGGCCCACGTGCTGACTTTTGCCCACCCGTTCTGGTACTTCAGTCCGTCAGCTGCCTGACGGACATTTTCCCAGGACGAGTGGTCAATGTTGGGGATGAAGAGCCCACACTTTACCCGCCTGGCCATCTCTGACTGGCGTACTGCCGTCAGAGAGATCCCGGGTATCGCTAGGGCTCTCACTATCCGCTGAGACCAGGCAGCTGAGTATTCGTCTTGCGCGAAGACCCTCAGCTGTCCATCAGCGAAGATAGGCCTGCCCTTGAATGTGGGCGGAGTGGCTCCCTCTACGTCGTTCCGAGCCTCCACCGCCAGGGCTTTATGTATCCCGCGTAGGATGGCGTTGGATTGGTCGGCAGTCATCTTTCCCGTCTTCTCGTCGGTAATGACGATCGTCAGGTCTGATGCTGCCGCCTGTGCGTAGGAGATCTGGCCAGGACTCACCAGCCGCTGCTTTTTGTTTTCTCCCTGCGGGGAGAAGGTATCATCTCGTGTCCTCTTAGCAGCGGCTCGTGCGTTCTTGCCAGGTCTCAGTTTCTTGTTCACCGGCCTCACGGTAGTTCTGGCCGACGCTCCAGCCTTAGGGGGTAGGATGGGACCTTTCCCCTTAGGCGGAGGCCCGCCAGCTGCAACCTGCTTGGTCGGTGCCTGTATGGGTGTGGGTTTAGAAGAAGCCTGCACCTCCTCTCCAGCTTGCTGTTCTCGCAGAAGGCGAGCTGCACGGCGCTGGTTCTTGTTCTTCTTCTTTTTCTTATTCGCCACGCCTTCTTGACTTTGAACAGGGAGGGGTGGGTCAGAAGAAGCAGAAGCCTTCTGAGGTCTGGCAGGGTGCTTCCCAACAGCGGGACGCTTTTTGGACCTACGGTCCACCTCCTGCCAGTCCGCGAAGGGGTCGGGACCAGTTTGCTCGCCGGTTTGACCGGCGGGTGGGCTACCCCGAGATGTTCCGGGTTGGGGTGCCCTGACTGGTGTGGTAAGTGGCTGGGCCTTGGGGTTACCCAGGCTGACGCCAGTTATGTGTCGGGGAGGGGCCTGTCGGTTTAGCTTAGGGGTTGCCCCCATGGCTCCACCTCTGGCCCTCGGAGTACTGGCGGTTTGCACCGCTGTACCGGGTCTGGTGATATGACGCACTGTCGCAGGGACAGCTTGTCGCACCTGTATGGCTTTACCATCAGCGATGAACGCTTCTGGATCCGCCAGATTTTGAGTTTTAGACCTGTTATCCATGGTTGAAAAACTATAGATCTTCATCCTCATCGGTTCCCACACTACGAGTGTCCACACCTCTGGGAACGCCTACTAACACACAATAAAGGTGCTTTCAGTCGCTAGGACACCGACTCGGGTATAGAAGAAGGGAGTTGGCTAGTTGCGCGACATCAGGTGCTTGTGAAGGTGGGGCGTAGGGTCGACCAGGTCAGTCGCCCTCCGCCGCTGATCACCAACACGCGCTCCCTCAGCATGGCCTTTCACCACCACCTCGGCAGCCGAGACTGCCTCGGCGGCCCCCCCGCTTCTGGCCGTGAGCCCACCTACGGTTCCTCACATGGCCGTTTCCCACACTGTGGCTAGCAGTGGGGCTACCGTTTTGCCCGAAATCGGGGCCTAAGTAGACTTGTTGGCAAGCTGGTTGGCAGTACCTCAATCCCAAGATCCCGTCATCCTTGTCAAATCTCAAAATCAAATTTGAGATATTGGACGTAATATTTAATTTCAAAGCACAGCTAGAACTCTTACTCTGCCGGTAGTTAACTAATGGTTCGCCACGAACGCGAACTTGAGACCCCAATATCTCGGAAACTTCTTAACCGATTCGGCTCATATTGGAACTTAATAATTATATTTATCTAATCTGACTACCTCCAAAATTTTACGATAATCCAATAAACTATACTCGAGTTATAGTCGAACAAACCTACATGCATAAAAACGAGGGCTTGCCCAAGTTGGCTGGGGAAACTTCGCTCGTTCAATAAATTCAGCATAAAAACAAAACTAACTTTCACTCATTACCCTACAATGTTCTGTTGGGTGCTGCATGTGTTCTTACATTTCATTCAATGTTGAAAGCGAATCAGCCTGATTACTTTAGCTGCTCGTAATTACATGCACCCAATTGGTACCCTAGGCCGGCTGTAAGACTATGTCATACTCACGCTATAAATATTTATATTGTCAAAATGACAAGCAGTAAGAGTTTGGTTCTAGAGTGGCCTGGGTTCCAATTGGTTGACATACGCCTCCGAAAAGTCCGGAACACCACTGTTCCAAGATAAACTAACCTCATGAGGTCTGGAAAGTTATTTTTGCGGCAGTTTATCGCCGTTCGCTTCCCTCCAATATCCATCGATATCTCTATGATGCTAATATATTAGGTGGACCATTGGTAGCACGCGCGACAAAAGATTAGAGAGGATTCAATGTAGACAAATGGGTTTTTTAGGGTATTGTAGTAAATAGAAACCCTTAGAGCTTCAAGCAACACGAGCTTCAAACTAGTTGGAAGGGAGATGTCAGAGAGACATCTTACCGTACAAATTTTTCTGTCACTTTCTGGGGAAACCTGCATACAGAAGCACTTCTCCACATTACATACAATAACCAATTTGTAATGACTACATTAACATTAAATTGCAACGGTTAACACTCACGTATTTTTTATCACAATAGGCGTGACATTTTTCGACTGCATCGGGCAGTCATCGTCGGACAGACAGAGTGGTGTTGTTACCATCGCAGATGTTTAGCGATGCCCGAGCCGCGAAGGTGAAGAATAAAATGATGACTGAGATGATGTGTGAGATTTCTCTCAGTCATCATCTTAACCCTGTGAAAACGAGTGCTGTAAAGGGCTCGAAAGGTAGGGTCATGGTGTTAATAAACGCGATTAATCCGTTCTAAAGTGTTTAATATCAATATATTCAAGACACAATTTTTTTTGTAGCAGTCCAATCCTAATATCTATTTGTTTTTAACCAGCAAAGTTATATAAAACTATCCTAAACAGACAAACGATAAGACCACGTCCACATTGACGTCGTCCCTCCATTATTTACCCGGCGGCGGCACCCTAACGTGGCATATTTTAAAGTCGCCATTTTAATAAGCCTTGGAACCCACCACGGCTGTATGTTATCTGGAAGAGAACACACATATTGTATTTAGTATAGACTCTGCCTGCGACTTTGTTCGCTTGGTAGTCCTGAAAACTATTGCCATCACAATCATACATCATAATAATATATAGGTCGGGGAAATAGTACATTATCTAACTAGTGCGGTAAAACAAAGAAAGGCCGAGATCGCAGATGTTTGCGACCCGAGCTGCAAGCGAGGGACGTAAATATGCGATCAAGGGCTTTATTTATTACCTCACGTGTTAGGCACATCATTTTATGCCTACACTTGGGCAGAAATCGGCTTTTTCCGTACGCGTAGCGTGCAAAAAAAGGCACTTTATGGTCAGGTGTGGCATAAAAGACTTCTCGTATTTTGCATATAAGAAGATGTATTTATACATATACAACCTGAGCCTTAGCCTCATTATTGATTTAGTTTAGGTTCTTAACTGTGCTCAAGGCCTTACCATGACGTCTTAACGCGATTCAGTTGACGACCTAACTGAGTCTCTTCCATACAACTGAGCCTAAACTGAACCTAAACTGAATCAAAAAAAGTGCACCATTTTAATGAAAATGGTTCCTCGATTTTCTATACAAAAAAGTTTTGTAACGTCCCATACAAAATCTATGAAAAAAATGCGTTACAAGACTGACCAAAAAAAACGAGACACTCTTTTTCTTTTTTTAAATCAATAGTAGGCACTCGTGATTCTGGTAATAAAAAACCCAATACTTCCTATAAGTATTTTCAAAGACCTAAGACGTCATGGTGAGGCCCCAGGTATATGGCAACGACTCAGTTTAGGTCCTGAACTAATATTATTTAGTGCTTTTACTATTTATATCTGGTTGGTTTTACATCATAGGATTATTTAAATTAAACACTTTAGAATGGATTAATCGCGTTTATTAACACCATGACCCTACGTTTCGAGCCCTTTACAGCACTCGTTTTCACAGAGTTAAGATGATGACATGGTGTTTAATTTCAATAAATAACAATCATGGTAACAGAAGACAATATTATCATAGGATTACTTTGATATTTCATCCGATTTAGTGATGTATAAGATATTTAATATCAGTCATGTTTAAAGCTATATTTCATTCGAATGTTTAGAAGATGAGAACGAAAAGTGTATTGTTGTCGTGTAGAGCGTGATTACCTGGTAGTTCAATGATTTTTCTGTCGGTAGATGCAAGAATGATTTAAGTCACCCACCCGCGAGTTAAAATGTTGAGAAATAAAAATTCAGACGAATTGAGAACCTCCTCCTTTAGAAATATTGAAGTCGGTTGAAAATAGATGGCGCAGGTCAAGTGACGGGCATTCTTGCTTTGGATTTGCTATAAGAGAGTACTCGAGAACTTACTAGGAGAATCAATAAAAGTGATAGATTGACCTAAGTTGTTTAATTCATCGCATTACCTATTAAAAAGGGTAATTAATAGGAATAATTTAGTGTCATGTCATATTTGAGTTGTTTTAGAAAACAAAGGGAAGTTTCGAATCAATTATGAACCTATGGTAACGTGGCACAAAGTTAGCTGGTCTTTTTTTTTCAGGGAATAAGAAATAATTAAATAAATATGCAGATCGTACCAATTTATAGGTATGTACTATTTTCAAGACATGCAAAATATGAAAACTTACGCGACATTAAATCTGTCAACCGAACTCCATCCGATAAAGCAAAATATTAGGTTCAAGTCTACACAAAATGTAAATTAATACCTATTTATTCTGCGCTATAAATAGCTAACTAAATCAAGCTGATTTTGAGCAATATCCAGGACTTTTTGAACAAAATTCTAGGTATATTAAAATACGGGAGTTTTCTAATTAAAAAAGTTCTAGGTATTCTCTGATTTCACATAGAACATTCTAGCATCAATAGATCGTGCGGTTGGCGTGGGCCGTGTGTGGGATCTAGATTGTAATTCCAACCGCTAGAGCGTGTTGAACCCAGGGTTACCAGTATAAGATTTTTTCCGCTTTCTGATGACTATCATGTAACTCGTCCGCTGATCGCATTGTTAGATGTTTATTGCGTTCAAAGAAGCTTCTAAGATACCAACTTTTGTAAAACAAATATATGCATTTAGTACTCATAGGTACAACCGCGAACCGGGATTGTTGAGTCGCTATATGTGTTTTGCCTTCTGCGACTGTGCCTATGCAACAAGTTCAAATGACTTTCGTTTGATACTCAAGATGGCGGGTGCGTCTCTTGAATAGTTCTTTGTTTTTTGTGTGCTAAATGTTGTTGAATGTGTAATGTTTATAGCTTATTGTGCAGTAAACTAACGAAGAAGCGTGCAGCTTATGAAGAAATAATCCTGAAATGCGTGTAATCGCGTTATTGAGTCATTACTCGGTTGTCTCGGGATCTCAGCCTCCTGAGAAACTATTTTATTACGTATTGCTATAAACTTAATAAATAGCAAGGCCAATTACCGAACAACGTCGCCCAAGAGGCAATATACTATTTATATAATATATGATATACTGATATATTAACAATACGTGACACTGGCAAAATTGACCAATTCTCGGACAGAAGCCATTATTTATAAAAGAAGATAAAAAGTTCAAACAAAATCTGATTCACTTACGTTGTTTTTTATCTTAAATCGTGTGGTTTTAGTTTCGTCGACTGTATTTGGCGTCGGTACTACTTCCAAAATCCTGTTTCTACCCCGGATCATCTCCCTATTTTCATCCCTGATTTGTAGCAAAATCTTTCATCTGATTCCCTCTTCGCTATTAAAACTGACTTATTTCTGGTCCAATAAAAAAGCTTCATACCCGTAGGCACAACAAGATTGCCTATTAAAAATGTAATTCTTATAATTGGCTCCTTGTTTCCATATTAATGATATTATTCTTTTGTTAGCCATTGATTTTTTCAATATATAATCACACTGGGAAACCGGCATTGATGTAACCTTTTAGGTATATTCACAGCGAGAGTGATATAGTGGACAACTGTTTCAATTCAAAATTCCGATAATACTCTGTCGAAATTATGGTGGTTCGGTGCTCAAAACTTCGATATTTTAGAGATTATGAAAATCCGAAAAAAAACTTGCCAGTATTCGTTGGGGCCAGGCGGCCTACTATTCTGCCGTGTTAAGCCAAACTCACGTATCTTGAGATACAGCAGTTTTGTTTAACCGGGCTTATTCGATTCAAAATAGTGTCTTTGTATATATACATTTAAAAAAAAAATGTTTTCCATTTAAACTTTGCAAATAATCGATATGACAAACTCCTGTAACTCGATTTTTAAGTGTCGATTTATGCGTAATCCTGTATCTTTAGTTACCACAATAAGCTTAACAATCGCGGCACGTTTGAGTTTTGCCAATTTGCGGTACTTTCTAATACATGAGTTTGGTGTAACCGCGTAAGTATGAACCCATCGCAAGCACAATGTATTCGAGTTGCACCAAATTAGGGTATCTTTTAATACAGGACATTGGCGTTGTCGAATTTAAAAGCAAAATAGAGATAGTGAAACATTATTCTTATGTATTCATTAATATTTTTTCTCTTAATGCCAAGTATAAGAGTAGATGTTTATTATACCAATTTCAGTTATTGTGATTAAGTGCCCGTTGAAATAATGAAATAAAACACATTAAATAATTAATAAATGAATCGAGTAGGTACATTTCTACCCTACGGTAAAGAGTAATGTGAAATCTCGAAATGTTAATTACTAGGTATACGCGTTTTAACCCGTTTAATATCTAAGTGTTACATTTTGAAGAGTAAGTAGATGGTTATTTAAGGTTGAAATGAAAATGGTATTTATTTGTGCATTTTCCAAGGTTAAGTGCCCAATTACACATTTTTATGTTCCAAAAAGATCAATGTTAAGAACTTATATTTGTATAACGATTATTTATGCATTTAGGTATTACTTTTTTAATAGATAAGACTTTTCATTAGAACGTTAAATCTAAGAGGTACTTCAAACAATATCAATATACTGGAGATTGGCATAACAGCAGTGCTGCCACCGGAGTTAAGCACCGATTTGTATTCACGTATTTGTAGATACAGCATTTCGCGTAACTGTAAATGTATGTAAATTTAGATTGTTAAAATTTAGAATTTGGCATATTTCAGTAACATATATGAAGTTTAAATTGAAAACTCGTCTTGTCATTTAACTATGGTGTTTAGTTTCCACTTAAGTAAAAAGTATAAGGATCGGACCATTATTTTGTGAGTTATGCTAATTTTCTTGTTTATAACTTTAACGTCGTTTTTCTCGAAATGGCAATTTCAAAGATACGTGAGTTTGACTTAACACGGCAGTATTTATGGCTTTAGCCGCGTAAGCTGAAGACCCGAGTTCGAGTGTTGTTTTTTTTCTTTTGTATTATGACATCTATTTCAATTTATAACATGACAATATTATGTTTGTGGTTGTTGTTAATCCATGGTTGGTCATTGTCTAGGTACATGGGCCTAGCGAACTGGCTTCAACCTACAATCAATACAGCAAATTAACACACATGCGAATATTTTTTATTTACCCATATAGAGGAATTTCGTAATCTATATATATATATAAAAGAGGTTGTCCTCATCTACGATCAACGCACAGCCGACACGGCTAGGACTAGAAACTTGAAATTTTTACCAAAGCTTCCTTTTGGTACGTAGGCGAGAGATAAGAACGGATTTTTGGAAATTCTACCCCTAAGGGGGTGAAAAGGGGGTTAAAAGTTTGTATAGAAATCGAAATTTTTTTTGAGCTAGAGACTTGAAAATTTGTGTAAAGACTTTTAATTACAATTGAAGAAAACTGTTTTCATGGTTTTTGGAAATTCCACCTCTAAAGGGGTAAAAAGGGGGTTGAAAGTTTGTATAAGAATGGAATTTTGTTTTGAGCTCGATACTTGAAACTTTGTGTTAAGACTCCTTATTATAATTAAAGAAAAGTGTTTTCATAGTTTTGAAAAATTCAACGCCTATGGGCCTATGGGGGTAAAAAAGAGGTAGAAAGTTTTTATGAGAATGGAATTTATTTTGAGCTAGAGACTTGAAACTTTGTGTAAAGACTCTTTATTACAATTAAAGAAAAATGATTTAATGGTTTTTGGAAATTCTACTCCTAAAGGGCTAAAAACTAAAAAGGGGGTTGAAAGTTTGTTTAAGAATGTTTTTTTTTAGCTAAAGTCTTGAAACTTTGTGTAAAGACTCTTTATTACAATTTAAGAAACGTGTTTTCATGATTTTTGGAAATTAAGGGGGTGAAAAGGGGGTAAAATCTTTGGGGGGAAATGGAGATTATTTTTGAGCTTGAATGTTTTTGTAAAAACATTTTATTTAAATCAAAGAAAAGTGTATAATTTAAACTTTCGTGAGCCATACTGATATTAAATTGCAACGGTTAACACTCACGTATTTTTATTACAATACG
The DNA here is from genome assembly GCA_949128165.1 of Lathronympha strigana. NCBI lineage: Eukaryota > Metazoa > Arthropoda > Insecta > Lepidoptera > Tortricidae > Lathronympha > Lathronympha strigana. The sequence continues at coordinate 1,851,175 of OX421907.1, read as the reverse complement.
CGTGACATGATTCGTCTGCGTCGGGCAGACATCTTCGGACAGACAGAGTGTTGTTATCACCTTCGCTGCCCGAGCCCGGCGTAGGTAACGGTTCGCGCGGGAGGAAGCGGAAGCGGGGTGATTCGCGCAATCCGGCGCCGTCGTTACGGGAGTCTGAATTGTCGGATCGTCTGACGGGATCAACGACAAGCACAACGAACTAACCGTGTCCACCAAATCGTCACCACACAAATTCACGTTCCCTCTAGGAAGCACTGGTTTCCAAGCCGGTGGCAGAGTCCAACCTCCGTCGCGGTTGAAATTAGGGCGACGTCCGATTTCAATGGCCTCACGGATCTTGCGTGGCACGTAACATTTTTCCCGTGCCAACAACTTCACTTTATCGAACCGAATGAAATGCGTCGCGTCCGTACCGAAAGTGTGTTCCGCTACCGCCGAATGCCTTACGTCCTGACGCCTATTGTGATAAAAAAACGTGAGTGTTAACCGTTGCAATTTAAAGAAAAGTGTTTTCATAGTTTTGGAAAATTTCTAAAGGGTTAGAAAGGGGGTTGAAAGTTTGTTTGAAAATGGTATTTTTTTTTGAGCTAGAGACTTGAAACTTTGTGCAAAGACTGTTCATTATTAAAATATAAAAAAGTTGTTTGCTAAGGGGTTAAACGTTTGTATGGAAAAGGAGATTCTTTTTGAGCTAGAGGCTTGAAACTTTGTGAAAAGACTCTTTATTAGAACAAAAGAAAAGTGTTTTCATAGTTTTGGAAAATTGTACTCCTAAGGGGGTAAAAACGGGGTTGAAAATTGATGAAGCGGGGAAATAAAGATTTTTTTGAGCTAGACATTTGAAACTTTATGCATCGATTCCTTATTAAAATAAAAGAAAACTGGTTTCATGTTTTTTTTGGAAATTCCACCCATAAAGAGGTGAAAAGAGTGTTGAAAGTTTATATGGCGGAAAGTTTTCTTTTGTATCCATAGACTTCAACTCAATTTTGTTATTCAAGTATGTAGGTAATCATTTATGCTATTTAACCGGATGGTTGTCTGTAAGAGACAAATGTTGCCTTTTAGCGATAATACCGCCTGTTGCCAACATCTACCCAATAAAAACTTAAACGTAAACGCAATAGAAAATATTTGTATTATATATGTGTAGGTTATATCAAGTCACATTGTAAAAAGATAAAACAAGGTATGAAAATCTGTAGGAAGAACCCTATTATACGCGGACGAAGTCGCGGGCGGAAAGCTAGTAATATCATAAAGATTCCTAACCTAATATAGTACATTCCTACTCTATGAGGACCTCAATACTTACTTGTAAATACAGTTGCTTCTAGACAAAACAGAAATCCGAAGGGACTGTACGATTTAGCCGAACTGTATTAATTAAGCATTTAGAATGATATTTGTTTATTTTAGATTGAAATACCCACATTTACAGCAATACACTGAAATCGCACTGACCCTATTCTAAAATATTTAGTATGTTAAATTGTAACTATGAGCGTGAGCTATGGTATGATTTAATTTAACCGACCAGGATTTTTTTTGAAATAATTAATTTATAAAATATATAACCATAAACTTACACAATTTGTAAATACTACTCAGTAATGCTGATAAATGTTGTAGTGAAATGCTGTTAATTCTGTTTTGTAATCTATCTAGATCACAAGTAATACAATTACAAAATCACATTAAAAGTTACATCGAGACCGACAAAAATCAATTTTTTCCTCTCTCAAGTTCATTTATAACTTTTTGTCGTTTTTCATTTCGATAACTGATGATTTTAACAAGGCAATCTTTTAGGTCCCCCAAGCAAGTAAAATAGGTTTTTAAGTCAAAATCTAGAGGTGGTACGATTTAACCGGCGGCGGTACGATTTAGCCGACTCTCCCTTAACATTTTCATGTTTGAGTAATTATAAATAAGTACCCTTTACACAGATATGGACTCACACTCGCGTCCCCATAAGTAATAGGAGGCTAGAGCTAGCACATGGTACTAATTGACGTCGCCCTGGGAATAAAAACTGCCCAATTACAACATGCCTCAAACTTTGCGCTGTTGGGAATATTTGTTTATGTCGCCGGAGGGTTGTTTTTAGAACGCGTAGGATTTTCTACTTAATAATGATTTACATTAATCAACAATGTCTTGTCAGTAGTTTCTTTTAAAATCACGGTTTTAGGGCATTGAAATTCACAAGACATGAATATTTTTGGTAGTTATATTCGCTTTCCATGATGGGCCATCTACCAAGCATGTCACTAGACTATAAATACAACGTTTCTTCTAACAAACTGTGCTGTATTTGTCCACTGGCTAACGCAATAGAATAACAACAAGATATAGCTGATTCACCCATTAACTTGTATAGCTCGGATTTCACTAATCATTTCTTTTCTTTGTAGCTTTATTCCGGCTTATGCCACGGCTAAAGAAGGTCCTAATGCCAAGATTTAGCGATGGCGCTAGTTTTGCCAAAGCGACTGCCATCTAATCTTCCAACCCAGAGGGTAAACCAGGCCTTATTGAGATTAGTCCGGTTTCCTCGCGGTTAGTAAATATCAAATCATAATCGGACATAATTCCGAAAAACTCATTGGTACGAGCCGGAGATTCGGATTGAAGGTCGCTCGCTCTTACCACTGAGCTAACACTACTCTAATAAGTTTTTATACTACATATAGTCTAATATAGGTATTGTGGCAATTAAAGCGATGAAAATAACAAGTTATTGTCTATTATCTACATGTTGCGTGGATAGCAGGGAATAAGTAGTTCAGTACAGAACAGTTTTTTTTAAGAACGGCTTCCGTCCAGGGGTACAAATTTGCCAGTTTCAAGGTATATTGCCAGATCAAATCAAATCAAAAATCAAATCAAATATTTTAATGTAATAAGCATTGTACAGGGTAGTCTCTTAAAAACTAAATAATTATAATTAGACCAGGTGATTTACAATTGCCTGAACAAGGAATTCCTGTGTTTCAGGCGATGGAGAGGGATCTCTCATCGTCCAGTGGCGGCCTCAGTAAGGAGATAGTTTTTTTACAGAGGCACGAAGCGGCGTGACCTCGGAACTACCCGGGGATGACACAACAATGGTAATTCGCGTCTCAAAAGAAGTTCTTCATTAGCTGCACACTTTTTCGTTAGTTAACTGCATAATACGTTATCAATATTACCTACACATTAAACAACTAAACGAACAAGAAACAAACTATTCCGGAGACATCTTCGCCATCTTAAGTATCAATCGGATGTCCAGTACTAAAGTACAGAAGGTTCACTCTCTTCCATTTGACGTTTAGCTAGTCAATCATGCATATGTCAAAATTCCATAGTCATTAGGGTTAACACACTGTTGCCACGTTACGATATAAATTGAATAATATTATTAGAATACGTTTTTATGAATTATATATTAGTATTGGCATTATGTTGTCTAACATTTGACATCTATTTTTTACGGGATTTTAGAATTAATAATTCAGTTCAGCTAACCTAATATACCGAGTGGGCTCTATAACATGAGCAAAAAATTCAATCGTAGGTAGTCCCTCCTAAACTGAACAAACAATGTTTCTTCACTGACTTTTAAAAATAACGTGTTTTTTTATTACAAAGTCGCGATGTACTGCATATTTTGTCATTTTAGTATTATGACAAGAGACGTCAGTTAGGCTGATGTTAACATACATTGAACATGCCTTAAAAGGTTAATTGTAACATTGTATACTCTTGAGAACAGCTGTCCAAGCACGTTCAAAGACGACAATCCCAAGAGCCTTCATTAAATCATGTTTAACTTTTTGCAATTACGCCACAAAGCTCGCTCACGTTTCAAAGCATTAACACACACACACCCCCGGATTACATCTAACACCAACTTTGATTTAATCGTCAGCCAACTTTCACCATTTTAAAAAACTTCAACACTAAATCTGCCCCAGGGCCCATTCCAGTGATATACAGGGCAATACAGTTTTTAATTTCGGGACACAATTCATGATCGATGCCGGAAATTGGCACTCGCCTTTGTGTGGGTAAACGTGTAATGTCACAAATTGCAATGCTCACACTGAGATGGTTTTATCAGAACTTAAAACCAAAAGTACAGTGGGATAGAAAAAGGTCGGTGCAATTCAAATAAAGTGGAACTAAATGCCAACATGCTAATCGCTCACGATCAGAAGCGTATAGTAGTTATCTCTCTGTATCACTATATTTTTATACCATATAAACTGACAATGACAGTTGCGTTTAATTCGCGACTGATCGTTAACGTTGGCATCATGGCTACGCACAGAGTTCTCTTGTCAAAAATGACATTATTTTCGTAAACAAACGTCTGTCAAATAGTTCATTAACTGCTCGTACTTACGCGACAGAATACAATATACAATGTTAACTTCTAAAGCTCATTGGCGTCCTCTGTAAATTTAATGTCTACTTTTTCAGTCGCACTGTACCTCTAGGATAAAAAACAAAAATCTTCCAAAAATACTTAAAATCGTCATCAATGAGGTGTGCTATAAAGAGTATTCTATCTATCTATCCATCAATATATGGTTGACTGGTAGAGAATGCCTCAAGGCATTAAGTTCGCCATTTGTACTTTTTTTGTGATTGTGCAATAAAGCTTAAATAAATAAATGTACAAAAAAAACCATTCATATATACTAGATATTGCCTGCGACTTCCGCGTAAAATTAGAAATAAATATCCTATATCCTTTCCCAGGAGTCAAACTGCCCCATAGCATTTTCATCCGTTCAGCAGTTTTAGCGTTAGTAACTGTTGAACGGATTAAAATGCTAATTGAAAATGAAATTTGGTATGGGGATAATTTGACTCCTGAGAAAGGTCATAGGATAGATTCTAATTCCAAGCGGATGAGGTTGCAGGTAAAAGCTAGTCTATATTACCGTAAATTATAATATATACCTACTTACATTACAGTAAGTGTAACTTACCTAGCTACCTACCTCTACCTACCTTACATCTAAAATAGGTCCTTGAGACATTGTACTTAGGATACTGGCGGCATTTCCTCGTTGTATCGCAATGCTGATACATTGTGCGAGGAAGCCACCAGCTCTTCGGTTACCAGTAACATCAACCAGACGTTTCGCGATTTCTACAAAAAAATGCGTGCGCTGGGACCCCATGGACCTAGAGTTTCGACCGCATGGTACAAAATGGTACTCTCTACCCAAGCTCTTATATTTATTACGTTTTAAAATTTCGGCGCTTTCAGCCACTCCGCCCGCTTTTACATTAGTTCATTGGAGGTAGGACGGTCGGTGCCAGCGTCTCTATACAGGTAGCCTCCCACACTAGCATCCGATCCAAACTCCAAGGAACCAAGGATCATCGGGTCTCTTGTAGGTAGGTTCGCTAGTAAATTAGAACAATAACGTTACTACTTTTTTAACAGAAACGTCTGCAAATGATACCAAATTGTACCGATACCGGAGAAGTTTGGGGCCACGTGTGTGGTCTCCGCTCCGCCAGTTCGCTAGTGGAACATTTCAAACGTCACTTTGACAGCTCTCTCATACTGAAACAGGACCCACGCATGAGTGGCGCCGCCTGGTGAGCGACAATACGGTAGCTCCCATTGGCAGAGCGATGATCATACTCACGGGAGTTTTCTATTTAAAAATGTATCCCAGAGTTCGAGTCCCGCCCGACGTCATGAATTTTGCCGCTTTCCATTTTTATTCTAATAAATAAGTTAAAATAAGTTAACTTATATAAAATGAAACCAGTTGAGTTTTTTTACTGTGTCCCCCCACCATTCCTCACAGAGCTACGGCTCAATTTTCATGGCCTGTTGCTTTTTAATAACCTTTAGAGTTCGCAATTTCTGGATGGAATTGAAAAACTTCGGTGATTCCTTACCCAGTTAACTTTGGGAGTCGATGCAATGGATTATTGCAAAAACGAGTTTAATATATAGACACAAAGTGTAATTTCGGGTGAATGTATTGAAAATTACTTTGGGAGCAAGGTAATCATTATTTGAAAGTGATAGGCGTTTTAAAGGTTAACTTCGGATTGAAGGTCGCACTCACCGCTGGACCAATGCTTCATAAAATAAAAATGAAACCGGCCAAGTGCGAGTCGGACTCGCCCGCCGAGGGTTCTGCACAAAGGATGCTGCAACCGTAGTTATACGGTTTTAGGATTTTTCCTGTACTTGTGCTACAAGCTCTTGCTTTTTGGCAAAATTCGTGATTCTAGGTCAATGGGAAGTACCCTATACATTTTGATTCCCGTTGCAAATTTATGGGAATTGCGTAATAAACGGATGTATTTTTTGTAACGGTGTAATTAATTTCAACTTTACTTAGCGTTCCCATCATAAAAGGTGTTGACAGACGGACAAGCAACAAACTGATTCTATAAGGGTTCCGTCTTTTCCTTTTGAGACACGGAACCCTAAAAACGAGGTACACTTAAATATTCAGCAACTTTCTTATTCTAAGGGCAATACAGGCAGTGTAAAAGAAAGTTCAAGCCGCGTCATAATAAAAGAAATGCAACAAGTTTTCCCGGAGCTCGAGGATTCGCGTTGTTTTATTTTTCACTGAGGTCTGTTTACAGGAGCCTTACGCATCTTAACGCGATTCAGTTTAGGTTCTAAACTGAACACAGTTAAGAACCTAAACTTTGACGGCCTCCTAGCCTAGTTGGTAGTGACCCTGCCTACGAAGCAGGAGGTCCCGGGTTCGAATCCTGGTCAGGGCATTTATTTGTGTGTTTATCACGAATATTTGTTCCTGAGTTATGGATGTTTTCTATGTACTTATATGTATCTATATGTATTTATATGTATCTGTCTATTATATATAACGTCGCCTAGTAACCACAACACAAGCCTTATTGAGCTTACCGTGGGACTAGGTCGATTTGTGTAAGATTGTCCCATAATATTATTTATTATTTAAACTGAATCGCGTTAAGACGTCATGGTAAGGGATGACTCACCTTGGAACGGGACGGGACGATCTGTCAGTTTCTATAGAAAACGCCACGTGACATCCGAGGGCTCCGAGCTATCACGTGGTTATTTCTATAGAAATTGACAGATCTTCCTGTCCCGCCCCGTCCCGTCCCGTTCTAGTGTGAGTCATTCCTAAGGTTCCAGGTCAATATCCGATATTTTCAACGATAATAGGGACCAAAATTAAAATTATTTTAATTAAATGAATTATTCATTCGTCTCGTTTCAATCAGAATATAGTTTGATGCACAAACTGATATATAAACTTAATTATATTTATAAGGTAATATTTAAAAATATAAATAATAATATTTTTAGATTTTCAAGAGAATTTTGAAGGTTATATTTTATATTGTGGAGTGGACTTCCAAGATTTTATGTTTTCTTTGGTTTAAAATTCTAGATTGTTCCCAGATAGAGTATGCTTAGCAGCCATAGTTTAATTAAACCAGAGTACGGAACCGTATCTTTTTAAACTTAAAAAAGCGCAATATTTTGACTTATTTTATGTGCTTGATATAAGCCGTTAACCATGTTTATAAATGAAATAATAAGAACGCTATTTTACGACTCAAAATTCCGGAACGCTGTATTCTCCATACAGTCTACAGACATTTTGTAGCATTGTAAGTTACTTACTACTTAACTCATAAGTTTCTTATTTAATCCTAGCATTGTGCCTTCTTATGCCATGGCTCAGGGAGCTTGGGGCGCGTTTTGGCAACTAATCCAAGGATTTGGCGTAGGCGCTAGTTTTACGAAAGCGATTGCCATCTGATCTTCCAACCCAGAGTGTAAACTATGCCTTATTGGGATTGGTCCGGTTTCGTCACAATGTTTTAGTTTACCTTATTGGTATGAGCCGGCATTTGAACCCGCGGATTGAAAGTATTACGCCTAACCGCTCGGCCACCGACACTGCACTTTTACTAAGAGTATCAAACTAGAACCATTCTTATCACGTATGTGGGATTAAAAATGGATGCGCACACTTACACGGTCCAGACTTGAAGTTAAATCAATAAGCGGGAATATGCGGGAATTATTTACGGTCAAGCCGGGTAAGAGGCGGGACGGCCGGCGCATACATTATGAGCTGCTGGGTTGTTCCCAACCGTACCTTGGGGTAACTGACACTTTTGTCAACTTACCTTCAGTGGGAGCACAGAACTAGGTAATATCGCAGAATGCTCCAAAAAACACACGTATTTTTATCACAGCAGGCGTGACATGTTTCGACTGCATCGGGCAGTTATCGTCGGACAGGCAGAATGCTGTCACCTCCGCGGCTGTGACAGCCAAACATGTCAGAATGGTGATAAAAATACGTGAATTATTAAACGTTTTTCAATGATATCCTTTATTCTTTCTTGGAGATAAACATGTTTTACAGCTTATGCCAAAACACTTACTAGTGGTAAATCTACTTCTAAACACGTAGGTCATTAAGAATCTAAATTATTAATTGTCATTGAGAAAATTTTAATCATAATTTCGATTTGTAAGGAAAAACTTGAATGTTTGCTAAACTGCCGAGTTCTCTTTCTTGTGGACAATATTTAACAGCTTGCGGACATGTAGTAATGATTTTCTCATATAATAAAAAAAGAATATTCTTTCATGTAGATAAGGGTCGAATTGGTCGAAATTAATCTTTATACAACAAACAATGTTGTTGCAAACTAATATTGAGACAGCTCGCCTAGTTTATCATAGATATTTTTATAGTGCTATGTCATACGGTGGTGCTGAATTGAAAAATAAAGATATATATCTTTTTTTTCATAGACGTTGACTTATGGGTAGTTCACAGGAAAGACCTGAACATCGGAAAGTTTTTGACCGATCTGAGTATTTTAAGGTGGATCATCGGAAAGATTTTAAGGTGTTTTTAGTTATTTTAAGGTGAAAATAGGAGTCGCCCTATTGAGCGCGTCTCCTATTGCTTTATACATTATACGGGGATGGCCTTCAACGGTCAGGCTAAAATATTGTCTCCTGGACACACCTGCTTCTGTTCTTACGGCCAAATAGGCTTAAAGGACTCCTATAATATGCCGCTTTGAAAATACTTAGGGTAAAAATGAGTATTTTTTTTCAGTCGACTATATTAGGGTTCCTTTCCCAAAGGATAAAACGGGACCCTAAGGCTCCGCCGTACGTCTGTCACCAGGCTGTATCTCAAGAACCGTGATAGTCAGACAGTTGAAATTTTCACAGATTACGTATTTCTATAGCCCCTATAACAACAAATACTAAAATTCAGAATAAAATAAATATTTAAGGGGGCTCCCATACGACAAACGTAACCCTTCGCGCACGAGCCGACGCGCACTTGCCGGGAAAATGAAACTTTCTGGTAGTGAACTTCATTTTCAAACATATACTTAAACAAAAAGATAACACTCGATTTTTTTAATTTGTAATAGAATAGAAATAATACGCTAAAGGATGAATCACACCAATACCATCCAATCCGGGACGATCTGTCAGTTTCTATAGAAAGAATCACGTGATAGCTCGGAGCCCTCGGAGGTCACGTGACGTTTTCTATAGAAACTGACAGATCGTCCCGGATCGGATCGGATTGGTGTGAGTCATCCTTAATACAGTAATATACTTAGTAGTACAAATTACGACACAATAACCTCAACCAATTACAAAACAGCCCAAAACTACTTTTTGTTGAAACACATCAAATTATTTAAATCAATATTTTTGACTACAGAGTATATGACACCTATTTTCAATTTATAATAGCCCAAAACTGTTAAATAATGGTCCGAACACATTGAATAAAGACAATATAACCTTATAAACGCTTCATATGAATTGTGTGGTGCAATAAATCATTGCGATAAAAGTATCCGACGCTCGCACTTGACATGCGCCATTTTGATGGCGGCCATATTTGACCTGCGGCCGGGACGACGGCAATTCATTACAATCATTAACTGCGCTGAATTTCTGAAATTCATTTTTGACAACTCTGCTTATAATATTATTATTTATAAAAAAAAAAAATGAAAGTAGCAATAAAATAAACTAAAACTAAAATGTTATATATCTATAAATGAAAAATGCCCTCCAGATGGCTGCCGATGGGTAGCGTGCCCAGAAGGTTGGCCGCATGGCACTCTGCTTTGTTTTTAATTAGATCATTAAATTTTTAGGGATCTCATAAACGTTGTATGTTCCCACTGATATTTTTCGATCAATTGCACATTTTTGTTTTTTATTACAAGTTTTTAGGGTTCCGTACCACAACAGGAAAAAACGGAAACTTTATACGATCATTTTGTTGTCCGTCCGTCCGTCTGTCTGTCAAGTTCCTTCATCTCAGGAACGCGTAGAGGTAGCAAGTTGAAATACCACACCACATACACAAGTCTGCGGTCGCTTGAAGCTGTGAAAAAGCCAAACTTCACGAAATCAAAATATTTGGCCGTATATGTCGCATTACACAAACTCACATTCATAATACTTTTTTCAGAAGTTTTCAGCACATAAATTCCGTCCAAAATATCGGTTGGTCCTGGATAATGGGGCAAGTTCTGAAATCAAGATATAGTGCGCGCTGCCGGAACATAACACATTTCAGGATTACGAGTCGGCCCCAAATTAATTTGCACCTGTATGCGCGTTTTGCCATGAATGACTGGGTCTAAAAATAAGATAAGTAAATCGCCAGTAACTGGTCACCGTTTAGTTATTGGCCACCATAAATAATTATTATATTGACCTAAGTATGTATAGAATTAATTTTTGTATGAGGTGGCCAATTATTGAAGGGCGGCCAGTAATGGAAAACTTATACGAAATTAATTCAAGCGTTGTCACTTTTACTAACTAAACTTAAGAACAAAGTATCATAAATATTCAATAGTTTCTTAAAATTACCTCTAGTTTCGTCATAATTTGAGTTGAATCATTTTTCAAAGGCGTTAGACCACTCAGCAGCGTCTGATCAAATAAAATAGTTGACTATTATACCTAAAGGCTGACTACATATTCCCTACCACTTGGCAGGTCCTAAAATCCGTGCTTGTTTTCTGCACTCGATGCTGGTCATACGTCACGTCAATGTTTACACGACCCCGAATGAAAATTTCAATTCAGCCAGCAGCTTACAAAACCGGAACATTCATCGGATTTTTAACGCTGGCACGGGATTCGCAGCAATAGACATAAATCCTAGCGCTTTGATGAATATTTACGATGAATATTAAACATAAACAAGTCAATGTCAACAGTTTCGTTGTTCATACTACGAGTACATGTACCTACAGTGAAGCAATTGAAACCACTCTAGAATCATGGCAAAATATTAGCATATAAAAATACAAACAAGTGTAATTTAATTTAATAATTAATACTTACTGATTTTTAAACTATGAGAGTGACTTGTAAGTGTTGTAACCTAATTTCATTAAAGTTTCATTTTAATATTCATTTTACTAATATAAATGTGTCAATCGTTACATGAAATAAAAATATTCATTCATTCATTTTATCATTTTCATCAAGGTGTCAGCAAGCTCAAAAATGGCAACGTTTTTCGATTGTTTTTTTGCAGTCGTGATTTATATAAAGTTGGCTTCTCTTTTGTTCGCTCTGTTACTCTTTAAGCATTAAGTTAGGTTAGTCGGTACTCGCAATACAAATCCAGCCTCAAGAGCAAACCCTAACCTATACGTGCGACATGGCGATCGGGGGGCAATAATTATTAGTCGAGTGTAAACTCCCGACCGCGGGCATTAAGCGGGATTGCCCAACTTGTCCCGTAAACATGCTCGCGGGCGAACCCGAGGAGTTCAAGTAGATAGCTATGCAATTACTGTACTGCATAGCACATGCTACATTTTAGCCAATATGGCTATTGCAAAGTTAAAATATGCATAATAAAACAGTATTACTTAAAATAAATCCACGATACACGGCCATCCAGCCATACAAAACATAAGATCAATAAGTTAATTTTGGAGATTTCATTACAAACTTAGAAGTTAGGTTATTATGATCAATATGGCGGTTTGGTTACATTGTTAGGAAGTTCCATTGACAGCGATCTTACCTATATATTGTATGTAGAAATACGGCGATGGCGATCGAAGAGCAATAATTATTACCAAAACCCCGGGCATTAGGTGGGGATTGCCCAACTTGTCCCGTAAACTTGCCCGCAGCGAGTCAAAGGAATTCAAGTACGGTGTAAAAACATGGGTGCACAGATTTAAAAAATGTTTCGTAAACGAAGTGGGATGAAAAAACCGGCTGCAGGCAATCCAAAATGATAATTGTAGGTACGAGTATAAACCAGAAGGACCATTTTCTCAAGCTAGGTAAGAAAGACACAAGACACTTCCTAGACACCTTAAGATACAAGGTATAAGTAGGGACCCATCCTGTCCGCACTGCGTTAAGAAGGAAATCGGTAAGCATTTGCTAGCATATAGAAATTGAAAGACCGTCCCGTCTCGGCCTAGTGTGAGTCAACCTTTAATGCTTTCTTTTGAGCTAGCTTTAAAGTATTCAAGTAGATGTCTATGCATTTTACATGATAAATACAATACAGTAACAACGAATATTTAACTGAACCTAAAACTCTTACGGCGTTATTCATAAACGTACATCAAACACAGTTTAGCTAAAATATTGTTTCGTTCTTATCTGTTAGTAAATTAAAAAAATCCTCAAGATTTTAGACATCATGTAACCTATGTAAATACATCAATACATTACGTAATATTTCCTTGCAAATGTGATTAAAAGCATAATTCACTCACTGTTATACAAAACCATTACATAATCTAAACATTTTTATGTATACACAGTAGCCGCATCTACTCCACTTTAAATCTCAGTTGATGCCCGAAATATCAATAACATGAAACCGGTATATACATATGTGTGAACCCGTATCACGTAAACTATTAAGCGAAGTGCTCCGTGCAGTCCCAGGTTCAATCCCGATATTGAAAACTCGATACTGGCCTTAGATTGAAATTGACTCATGAACTTTCTTGGGAACTTAGTTCAGTTGCGGTGGGTACGGGATGTTGCAGACTGGAGCTGGTTTTAGTAGCATTCAAGTTACGTAAAACTGTGATAAGAGCACTTTGAGAATTTATTGATAGACCAAAGAGGTTTCAAAAGGCAGTAGCATTTATAATTTGGTTTGATGATAAAGCAAAATAAATTAATGATCCATGAAAGGTTTATCATGACACTGGATAAAACAAGTATAATACAGACAAAACAATAGCACAAGTGTCACGAAAATGATCCCATCTCAGTCTACATGACAAACATATCGCTATTATTTTATCTCAGGTACTCGTAATAAAAGTAATTGTTAATCGGTACAGGCATTTGGGGGTAATTTACTGGATATTTTAAGTATATTTTTTTGCTGGCATTTAACACTTTAGGCTTTAGGTAGCATCGCTATTGTTAACAGCCTTTGTTTCGAGCTCTTTACAGCACTCATTTTCACACGGGGTTAAGATGGATACTACCACACTAAACGATATGCATCCGCTGTGCCCATAACTCTCTTAAAATGTTTAAAATGCTTAAATTTTTGGAAATGTCCTTATTTAAATGTTTTAAATATATAATCATTACAATTTCGAAGCAGCCTGTGGCATAATAGCCTTATTTATTATTACGGGGTGTATCTTCAAAGTTCGCGGACTTGCAGCCCGAGCCACGAAAAATTATATCAAAAACTTTGTACGACCTACTCAATGGGGTTAGCATATTTTTATCCCTGTCGAGGGTTTTCAGATGTTCTTTTCGTAATGGTGTTTTCGATGTTGTTATTAGGGGTTTATTTTATGTATTATGAACGTAAAACTGTAGTATTTATTTAGTTTCGATATTGGTGGGTTATGGTATTCATAAATAACAGCAGTTTCGGCAAGACTCATATCAATTACTCATTATACTATTGGCATGATGCAGCATGATATTTATTAAAATGATTTTAGCTTGTATTAAACATATACATTTTTGCGTGCCAGATGCTGGTAAAATGTGTGAAACTCCATGACATTGTAACATCCTCTACACCACATTTAAAGCAAATAAATAATTTCATTTCATTTCATTTCATTTCATTTCATTTCATTTCAAATTTAGCACAGTAAATGCTTATCTTCTAGAGTATTTGACTTAAGAACCCAATATTGGTTGATTTCGGGTATTAAAAGTTTACGACGGCTACGTATTTTCAAATAAAAATTTGTATTTCATATTTTTTAATTTTGAACCCTGAAAACGCTGTCGGCCATGTAGTGACGTCATTATACTCGTCGAAACTAACTTCACGTTGAATCTTATACGAGTGAAGTTCGTTATGTAACCTCTTCTGTGACATTGACAGACAACGGATAACGGAACAATTTTTAAGTCAATAACAATTAGGTATTAGTTACCTATAACAATTTGACTTTGACAAATATTATTTTCTGCATAGTGACGTCATACCACAGATAATCCATGGCTAACATCGTTTTCACCGAATTACGTAAAAGTAAACTTTAAAAATATTTTATGCAGTTTTTCAGGGCATAATAAAATATGGATATATTTTTTCTCTTAATTGGTCATTAATTTAATAATATAAGACTAACTTCAAACAAGGATCAAGTAGCCTCTTAGTAAGACAAAAATGATTTGTGCATTTCATTGAAATCCGACTTATGTCATATCGATTTACAAATATTTCTTACAAAATACGTTTTTCATTTCTTTTTTTCTATGCTTGGCACGGCTTAAGGAGCCTGGAGTCTACTTGACAGATAACCTAAAGATTTACCATATTTGGCTTTGCTGTTATGCTCCAACCCATAGAGAACAACTGAAGAGTCCTTTATGGGGATTATTTCGGTTTTATCAAAATATTATCCTTTACCAAAAACCTACTACACGATATAAAATGATATTTCGAACATAAGTTTCTGATAAAATCTCGTATAAGCCGGAAAAAGGATAAATAGTTAAACTTTACCGTAAAGAAAACTTCGCACCCCACCTATGATATAAGAAATAAATAGCCGACCAAAACGTAAAATACATACGTATACAACTACAGATGTTATATAGACTCCAGCTTGCACGTTTTTGCATGTCGAGTTTTGCGAGGAGAGACGGATTGCCCAGAACTGGTCGAAACTCTTGGTCCAGGGGGTCCCAGCGCACGCAAATTTTTCGTAGAAATCGCGAAACGTCTGGTTGATGTTACTGGTGACCGAAGAGCTGGTGGCTTCCTCGCACAACGTATCAGCATTGCGATACAACGAGGAAATGCCGCCAGCATCCTAGGTACAATGCCTCAAGGACCTACTTTAGATTTAAGGTAGGTAGAGGTAGGTAGTTAGGTAAGTTCCACTTACTGTATATATTTCGAGAATAAATGTTTTTATCATTTGTGCCCTGAATTTATGTATTAGTTGTAAATATATTAGTAAATAAATAAATAGCATTGATGTAAAAATTACAAATTCGTAGAGTATGGCTAATGAAAGATGTGACTGAGATTTATTTAAAACTTTTTAGATACCAAAAATTACGCCTAACAAATAAGCCGTCATGTTTAAAGCTGGCATTTATTTATATGTAAGTACATAATTCATGTTGACAGGTACGGTTTTTTATTAAATTTACATGATTATTTCAATCTCATCTTTCATTAGCCAGAGTCTAGTCATTATTGCAGGATTAATAACGAAATTAAAAAAACAGTAGCCGAGGAAAGTTGATCTACGAAACATTTTTCTGAAATTTTAGGAAACCGTTGGCATCAGCTACGAGCGTAGCGGAGATCACTCAAATATTGATTGATCGATTGACAAGTTATAATGAAAAACAGTTTTAGAGAAAGATGTAATTATCTCTGAAACTAAGCCAAATCCAGATAATTTAATTTCTTGACATTATAATTATTAAATGTGATCAGGAGTACACAAGCCAAATCCAGATAATTTCATATGACATTATAATCATTAAATGCGGTCAGGAGTACACCGTTAAAATCTTTCGGATTATTAACGCTCACAGTGTATACTTTTTCGGAATGATGTAGTGTATTATACCCAGCTTAGCGCTTCGCAAACTGTGGTTACGTAAGTTCTATACAATTAAAAACATACACCGGATCATGGCGAATATAAATTGATATGTTTACCGTAGAAAATAGCTATTGCACATTATTATACCTATTTTTTTCCAGAGTATTACTAAATTAATGATGCGGAATGGGAGCTACGCTGTTGTTAAATATTTTGCTTGTATACATCCTTCATTCCTGGAATACATCATTAAAATTTTTCGTGATATTATTATCCTGGCTTATATCACAGCTCAGTGAGCTTTGGCGCTTTGGCAATGAATCCCAAGATTTGGCGTCTGCTCTAATTTTACAAAAGCGACCGCCATCTAACCTTCCAAACTAATAAACTAGGCCTTATCGGTATTAGTCCAGTTTCACAATGTTTTCCTTTACCGAAAAACGATTGGTAGATGTCAAATGATATTTCGTACATAAGTCCCAAAAAACGGGTTTTAACCCGCGACTTCGGATTGAAAGTCGTACGCTTTTACCTCTGGGCCACCAACACGATATTATCTCCCTTTTATATTATTTGTGACAGAGAAGGTTTCAAATAGATAATAATATTAATATCTATAGGAAAACCAGGAGATACCAAGCTTTTTGCAATAACTAAATTTCTGGTCCGAGGCAATTCCGCCGATCGGACAAATCTGATTTGCGGATAATCCGAAACGGGGATATAAAACTCTGAGGAACGAGAACATCGAAATACATCTGCGTCTCACTCGAATGATGTTCAATAGAGTGAGACACACTTTCTATCCTTCGATGTTTGCGGTAGATCCTTTAGTTTGCACACATTCCTAAGAAATACGTGTTAGGTATAAAAACACTGTGGATATTATAAGATGGGAAAGGGACAAGTAGAGTAGACGATCTTTGGGCGATACCCGAGTTAAATTCTAAGTAAAAATACATGTTATGAAAAATATTTCATACCTTCATGACAGATGTAATTCTATATTATATTAATATTGTCTTCTGTTACCGCGATTGTTATTCATTTATTGTTATTTATTGATTGAGTAAAGGGCTCGAAAGGGTCATGGTGTTAATAACAGCGATTAATCCGTTCTAAAGTGTTTAATTTCAACTATATTAATATGTCTAATACTCACGGGAGTTTTCTATATTTTATTTTATTTTTAATTTATTTATTTAGAACATAAGTAAGTATCTGCAATTCTTTCTTACCTATTTTAAACGTTTAAGATGCATTCCGGCAATCCTACAGCTTAGACTAACTTCAAAATCAAAAGCAACCGCGAAAACAGGAGTTCGCTGGTTCGATTCTAGCCCTGCTCACCGGGGGCCATGGTCACTTTTTCTGTACACACTGACCTTACAATACGATAATACCTATTGCCAGTGCTATGGTGTGTGCAGAGAGGGTTTGCAATGTGAATCCGAAATGTATGGAACATGGCGGTTGCAACAGTGCCGTAAGGATTAAAAACTAGTATAAATGAGAATGGTGCGTTTTTAAACAAATGCAGGGCCATTGGCTTTGCAAGTTTAACTTCATTGACTTTCAGAAACCGCCTGTAGTTGTTGTACAAGCAATTTAACTAAACTCACCTTTCCATATACTATATAGGTACAGTACAGTCAAGTGTATAAATGTATATCGACGAAATCGTCTCTTTAATTATGATAATATCTACGCCCATGTTGAGTAAAATGTGTACACGCATATTTAAAATGTAAAAATATGGCATAATAAATATTCATATGCATGTATAGCAAGCCAAAGTTTTTTTTTTGTATGAGACACGCCTAACAGGCGTCTTGCAAACATGCATTTGCATCTCTTTTGGCAGTAAGTAAATTTTCGACATTCACGGTAAGCCCTCTAGCGAGTCATCAAAAAAATATTTAGAATAAAACGACATTTAAAAACCCACGAAGTTTAAAATTTGGTCCTTCTTTTTCCAATGTCAAGGGCTGGTTATTTTTAGAGCCCCTAATTTATGAGGAAACTCGTACACAGGTACAATTAATTTGGGTCCCGACTCGTAATCCTGAAATGTGTTATGTTCCGGCGCGCACTATATCTTGATTTTCACAACTTGCCCCATTACCCTGGAGGCCAGTTCTAACTTTGAATTGTAAACTGGATTTGGTTTTGCCATGATAGGACCTTCACGTGAATCCCAAAAGCGCTAGTTAAGTGTAAGCGAGATGCCAGACAGCATGAAGAGGATGACACGATGCGCTGGCTATTTCATACAGACCTCAGAGCGATCGAAACCCGAAAACCTAATTTTTCTCATTCGAATCAGAACAACGAGCTGATTCGAATGAGAAAATAAAAACATATCCAGAAAATATATTTTCAATTACGTTACGTTTTGGTATGAACTTACTGTAAGTGTCATGGAATCTTAAATTTTATATTGAAATGTTGGGATTAATATTTTGTATGTAATGGGTGACAACGGCGTAGACGAGCCACCTGATGGGAAGCGGGCACTGTCGCTCATGGAGATAAGCATTATCAGAAGAGTCACTCGTGCGTTTCTGATGATGAAAGTTCCTTTGAGCCTTAACGCCCTGAGCAGTCTCTTCTAGAAGAAACACATCTCACATTTTGCATTCTAGGTAAAAACGAGCGAGGCAACAGTCCATCGCGCGGGCTGTGTGCTGATTTGCCACCACTTCGATAATTTTAATAAAATCGTTAAGTATCGTCAATAAATAGATATTTTCTTGGTAAAGAATTTTTTACAATTGTCACGAGATCTTAAACTATTGTCGGTAGTTTTTGACATGATAATGATCCTGTGTCGGAGTTTCGTGACATATGTCAAGAGCTCTTCACAAAAGTATTCGTTTTTAATGGTAATAATGATGTTATTATTTATAAATAAAATGTTGGCGACAAACAAGCGTACAACCCGCACAATAGTAAGCGGCGTCCGTAGCCCATAGACGTGTAATACCAGTAATTATGATGCTGACAATTGTCACAGTAGTCCCCGTGGTGAAATTGGGCCCACTGTCTTATAAACTAAAGCTACAGAATTTATAACTAGTATGTATCCAATGTAGTATGAAGACGAAAGTCTTCGATCAGTGTGTGTTGCCAGTGATGACATACGGTACTGAAACGTGGTCGCTTACAATGGGCCTCATAAGAAGGCTCAAAGTCACCCAAAGGGCAATGGAGAGAGCTATGCTAGGAGTCTCTCTGCGAGATCGTATCAGAAATGAGACCATCCGCAGCAGAACCAAAGTAACCGATATAGCTCTCCGAATCGCTAAACTTAAGTGGCAGTGGGCGGGGCACATTGCACGTAGAACCGATGGCCGTTGGGGCGGAAAGGTTCTCGAGTGGCGACCGCGTACCGGAAGGCGCAGCGTGGGTAGGCCCCCCGCAAGGTGGACTGATGACCTGGTGAAGGTCGCAGGAGTCCGCTGGATGCGGGTGGCGCAGGACCGGTCACTGTGGAAATCTTTGGGGGAGGCCTATGTCCAGCAGTGGACGTCTTTCGGCTGAAATGATGATGATGATGATGTATCCAATAAGTCATTATTATTAATTACGACAAACATGTAAAGTCTCTACAGTGATACACGAAATTTGGAGATGTTAAAGGTCCGCATAGTCGGAACAATAATATGTATTAATACTATTATAACTTATATGTATATAAGTTCATCGGTTGTTCACGAGGCCAATATTTTGTAAATGGCTGAATTTGTGTGATGGAATCTGCTTTGATATCAAACGGCTTTGAGTGAAACTCAATTGTAGAGCAATTAAAATTCGCCACACTAATCTACCTTTCCTCTGATCTTGGGACGTTAAATTAAATATCGATTTTCTTGCTCATTGCGCATGCGTAACCTACATCACTATACTCGTAATAATATTTTGTTTTAACTGTAACTATGTAATTTGTTGCGAGACATTGATAAGTAAAGGATGACTCACACTAGGACGGGCCCGGAGGTGATCGGGTTGGGTTAGAAATTAAATCCATTAATATATTTTTTTATTTCATTAAGGCAAGGTGGGAATAGATAAAAAAGGGGGAAAAGAAAAGGCCTCATGTAACTCCCTATTTATTTCTTTATTTTAGAGATGGTCATCCTTTAAGCCGCCATACTGGAACGATCCGCCTCTCAGTCGACAGTTACCGTCCGGAGTGTGTAGACACCTGCCATGTGCCATTTTGTGAAGGTCAGCAGTTTGTGCCAATTCGTCGATTTTCAATCATTTCCCGTAACATATATAAGGATTATAGACAGTTTTTCAATCATATCCGTGGGCCATTCCATCTTATACAATTTACGGATTTCTTAGACAAAAATGCTTTTTACATTTATTATTTTAATGTTTACGATAAAGCGTAGCCGAGTTTTACCGACAGAATAGAAAAATAATTAAATATAGTCCTTTCCCATGCCTTCTAATATAGACAACGGTAAGGAATAAATTTTTTTAGAAGCCATTTTATAAGCCACAGGGCGACAGGTAGCATAACAATAATGATTGTATTCAGTAATACATATTATTATAATAAACATGATATTTATAAGTTTCGTCCTTCGTCCATTTCAAAGTCATCAAACCTGACCATGGGCCTGACCATGAATGACGTCTTAACGCGATTTAGTTTATAGGATATAGGTCGTCAACTGAATCGAGACGTCATGGCAAGCCCTCGGTTCTATTTTCATTTATTTACTGGTTGAATTACAGAAAATCCTTCTTCCTGAAATGTTACGTCGTAACATACGTCTTACCTCCTGTCTGAAATATTTACACCCAACCGTTTCCTTAATGACTGCTCCCTTGGTCTCAAAATTCGACAGGCGTAAATAGCCGGGCCGAGACGGGCAGTAAGTGGAAACTATTCGCATTGAGTAATAGCTTGCGTTATTACGCACCTTTGGAATGGTATATGTTGTGTTGCTTAAGGGTATGGACTCAGTGACGAGCGTATTGCGGCGCGACCAACAGGAGGTTAAAACAACATCAATCTAAGTAGCGTTCACTGTGGTCACTTGCATACTTATGCATAGGTTTGTTCGCGCCGCTTGCGTGGCCAGTCAGTTTGTAGACTACGGACGCCTCATACATATATTATGAAGTGTCATCAAACCGCGATCAGAAGTCGATTCGAAAGTACTGTTCGTCTACCGCACTCAGCAGTACCAGTCGATACTACATGTTATGCATAATGCTACATATATGTTGGAAAATGGTCTAAATTACCAAAAGTTATGTGTCTTTCCCATCACGGAACAATGGTGTTCCGGACCTTTGGGAGGCGTACGCGGAGCCGAAGCCAACACGCAGAGGCCCTTTTGAAAGAGTACACCGAGCGGATGTTGCACCTGCCCGAGTCATGGGACGCACGTAGAGGCAGCACCCGGCAGGGTGTATGGACTATGGAGATTTAATGGAATCTAAAATATACGGAACTACTTATTGTTTCGTGATCTTCGTGTATTTTACTAAAATCTTCTTCCTGGTCGATACCTCATGTCTGAGGAACGTGACTGAGGTTACTAAAATACTGGGTGACAATAGTGGTATTAAATAGTTATACTACAATAAGAGTAACAGGATTACCCCACTTCACAATCCTGACAAACAGTCCACAGCCACTTATTTATTCAATTCAAATGCTGTATTCTTCATAATTATGGTGAGCTGTCTTTTCTGAAACGACGGCGTGGTCTTAAGCCGTGTCATCCTCAGAAGTAGAAGGTCTTATGTCTGTACTAGCATCTAGTGGTGTTACATCTTTTTTGTTACTAGTGGAAAGTCGACATTCTGATTGGCTGCCGAGCGTGGCGAGGTAAATTCTGGGGCAAACCAATGTACCACACAATGAATACACGAAAGTTTTAATTATCTTCCTTCAGATTTGGTATTTAAGATGGCTTTCTCTTCCTTGCGTTTTCCCGGCTTATGCCATGGCTTATGCAGAGAACCTGGGGCCCGCCCTAGCAGCTAATCCCAAGATTTGGCATAGACACTAGTTTTACCAAAGCGACTGTCATCTAACCTTCCAACCCAAAGAGTAAATTAGGCCTTATTGTGATTAGTCCGGTTTCCTTACGATGTTTTCCTTTGCCGAATCAAAAGCGATTGGTAAATATCAAATGAAATCTCGTTCCGAAAAACTCATTGGTACGAGCCGACAGGATTTGAGCCCGCGACCTTCGGATTGAAAGGCCTTACCGCCAACACTTCCCCTGTGGGCCACTGCGGTTTACGTATTTTCAAGTTTCACCTAAGCGCTGTAAGGCAATGGGAGCATTGCCAGTAAAACGAATTATCCCAGCGCCCGCTAGTTTTTGTTGTACTCGTAACTCTACTTCAACGGAATATTTTAAATCCCAAGTCGGTTAAGAGCAGTCTGCGAGGATTTTATTACAATCCGATTGTTTCATATCGATTGCTCAGTGCTTTGCGTCGCGAGAAAATTGCAATGTGCTATTGCTCATCGAACAAAATGTATTCGTATTGGCAATATTGGATGAAACGAAATAAGTTTACTGAAATATTACAAACCCGTCCACGACTTTATTGAGCAGACGTCTGCTAACGATACCGTAATGCTTGGAAATACAACGACAATAACGAAGGACATAGTAAAGAATATGCAGCCAACTGATAAATCTATATAATATATTCGTTGATAGAATAATGCATATTATACCCCTGTAAGTGTTGAAACCGTGTTTCGCCAAAGCCGGTTAATTTTTCAAATATTCCTTCATTTCTAAATATTGTTACACCTCAAAACTAAAAAATTTCCTCTTCCTTGGATTCCGCAATACAGTGATCAGGACATACATCAGGACAGTTGTTAAGGAAGACGTCAAAGTCGTCTCGCCATCTCTTCCTGGGCCTGCCTCGTCCACGCCTACCTTGCAGCATCAACTTGGTGGCTATATTAGCCCACCTATCCAGATGCATGCGAGTTATGTGGCCAGCCCAGTCCCACTTAAGCTTAGCTGTCTTCTCGCCTACATTGGCTATGCGTGTTTTGGAGCGCAGCGTAGTGTTCCGGATGTGATCCATCTTCGAGACACCTAATATGCTCTGCTCCATTACTCGTTGGCAAACCTTCACTTTGGACTTATGTTTATAAATTTGATTTAACTATAGTTGACGATAAGATGTTGTCGCTTTGAATACTGTTAAAACTAGTGACTCTGTGAGCTGTTGATCTCGCGAGATGTTAGTGGTATTGGTATAAAGGCCCTAAACGCCTTTAACAGTCTATGGCGCTTAGGACCTACGTACCACTTCCCGCCATTAAAAAAAATCCAAAAACTAAATCTCCAAAAAATAAATTAGTGATTACCGTACTTGCTTACTCAATTTCACAAGAATTGGTTGAATAAATGCGACCTGTAGAGGAGAGCAAATGGACAGACACACGAAAGCATTTTTGCCCGAGCTGAAACGGAGACGCTTAGTTTGCGTCGCTCATTTGGTCAAACATATAAAATATAAATTAAATGTGCTTACCATGAGTTGCACTTAACTGCATTTGATAGCGACGGGGCGCTCGAAAGTATGTCCGTCTCGCTCCTACACAGGCAGACAGGCAGGCTCTGGCAGGAGTGAGACGAACATTCACATACCTCTGAATGCCAAAGTCGCTATAGAATACGGTAACGTACAAACTCATGGTGAGCACATAGGTATCAAAAGCGTTATTTTGCACTAATTCGACAGGTCGACAAATTATCAGAAAAGTGTCAAGTAGATGTTGGAAGGCGACATCTAAAGAATAAGTCGCTTCATTTTCATTCAACATTATTTATCACCTCGAAATTTACTTTTATGATAATAATATTATGACAATGTGCAATGATACCTTCATATAACACTACGTACCTCTATTTACCTAGTACGAGTATCTATAGCAAGCGATCCCCAAGGATAAGTTTTCGTCCTAACCCCTCCTCATAAGTACCACAAGTAGTTCAGAGGTGCTAGATGTACCTTGACCGTGCTAATCGCCTCGCGCCCGCTGTTTCACATACGGCAGACATTGGCCTAATGGGATAATCGGGCCCTCACCGCAAGGCTGCGCCCGCACACTCGCGGGGACCGCCGCTCCGCGCGCTAGCCCAATTGCCTCTAATGTCCCACTCGGACCCGTATCCGCACAATCTAAGACAAGAGTCCTTTAGTCTCGCCTCATCTATCTGTCTGAACGATACCCAGTCACAGTGCTCAGGATTCTTTTTGCTATGGACTGACCTGGAATACATGCCTCACCATGGCCAAGAAAAAGGATGAACAGCTACGAACTCCATTCACGGTATCTACATGATTGATTGATCACGGACGTCAGCATGAATGGAATAAACACCGCCGCGAAGCTAGCGGTGGAAGAGGAAACTCCAAATGAACCTAAAGTGACCAAGTCGAGTGTTCGACAAAAGTTAATGCAAATCAGATCAAACATTACAGTGGAACCTATTATCGCGTGTTATATTATGTCAAATGTGTTCTCCGGACTTGCTGTGCAGAATTTGAATTTGGAGAAGGCGTGTCGAGTGAATTTAGGGTACAGTGATGAAGTGTGTTTAGCGCTCAATAAGAGACAAACAGTAAACTATACGTTGGAAGAGGCGGAAGTGCAGAAATTGACGGCGTCAGTGCAAGCGTGGAAGAACATAGTACAAACAGCGTTCCCGTGTATACTTGTACTGTTCGTTGGCTCGTGGAGTGACAAAACAGGGAAGAGGAAGGCGTGCATCCTGCTGCCAATAGTGGGGGAAGTGCTGTGTTGCACGAGCTTCATTCTAAACACGTATTTCTTCTACGAGCTGCCACTAGAAATCACAGCGCTCTCTGATCTCTTCCCGTCACTTACTGGAGGATGGATTACGGTGTGCGTCGGCGTCTTCAGCTACATCGGCGATGTGACCACCAAAGAGATGAGGACATTCCGAGTTGGTGTAGCAAACCTGTGCATGTCGCTAGGAATACCAATAGGCATGTCCTTAAGCGGCATTCTTCTGCAGCAGATAGGTTACTACGGTATATTCTTCATATCAAACTGCTTATACCTAACCAGTTTGATATATGGATATATAAGGCTGAAAGACCCAGTAATATCGGACGAAAGACAGAAAGTAAGTGATAAATACTTTAAAGTTTTATTTACAGAGAATTGTTACCGAGGCAATCCTGTATTGTCCTTTTATAATGTAGCTCGTTCAAAAGCCTTTTGAAGATGCTTTTTACCTTCGCGTTTAAATTCTTTGGGAAGAAATTGCACGTATTCAATGTTTACAAAAGGTTAGTAAATCAGGTTGGAAATAAAGCGGAACGTAGAGATGCTTTATTCTTTTTCTTCTAGGCTGTTGACCTTTTTTGTCTGAGATAATGTAGAATAAAATTATAGTTGAGTCTTCTTTATAACGTCGGCCTTTTTTACACAGAATGGGGTGCTTGAGATGTTTGTGGGTACGCAGGTAGGGGGGAAATAGTGTTTAAAATTTGAATGATAATTTGACAGTACTTCAAAATAGCTTTTGCCGAATGAAAGTAACAAATTAAGTATGAATCATATTTACACTTGATTTTCTGCACATACGACATGGGTGAATTCAATTTAGAGAAATAATCTATCTCGAGAAAGACACCAGGGTGCGTAGACAAAATGCCAATCGCTCACGCTATGTGGCGTAACATTATCTCTCTCTATCACTCTTCCTTATTAGTGCGACAAAGACAGTTTTGTTTCGTTCGCTCGCTACTGAGCATTAATGCACGCAGTAATGTTCTAACTGCATGCGTAGCCAAGATGCCAATCGCTAACGAAACGAGAACGAAACGACAACTGCTATTGTCACATTTGTCGCACTAATAAGGAAGAATGATAGAAAGAGATAACTACATTACGCTACAATTATAAACCGGGGACCTTGGTCACTTTTTCTGTAGTATATGACATCTCTTTCAATTTATAATTTACATTACGCTACTTAGCGTGAGCGATTGGCATCTTGGCTACGCACCCTGTTCGGATTAGACAATGAATACTACGCCTACTGCTGTGGTGGTGGAAACAAAACGCAATTTCTCGAGATTAAATAACTTTACCGAGCATGGCTCGATGGTCCAGGACTTCGTTCGTTAATTGTGCCCCCGCCCTTAATATTTAACTTGCCTTTCTCCTTCTAACCTAATATATTTATTTCGTTCACTACGATAAAGCGTACGTCGCCCGTAGTCCTACGGCTAAGTGTTAAATTGTCGCACAAAGGGGAACTGGCACTTTCGCGAGGCGCGCAACAGGTGGAAGCGAAAATTATGGATTTTGCCACATCATTGCAAATTAATGTTATAGTTTCATTTTGTAAATTAAGTAGGTACAGTCAACCAATTGGAACCCTAGGCCACTCTAGAACCATGTCAAAATGACAAGCAGTAAGAGATTTCTTACAATCTGATTTATAGCGTCACTATGACATAGCCCTACAGTGGCCTAGGGTTCCAATTGGTTGACTATACACATTTTACTTATCTTTCTGAAGCTATAATTTCATGATTTTTTCAATAATATTTGGACATTTTCGCAAGTTTCACACATTTATTTTAAGTTATGGGGCGACAATTTTTTTTTTTTTTTAATACTACGACGGTGACAAACAAGCATACGGCCCGCCTGATGGTAAGCGGTCACCGTAGCCTATGGACGCCTGCAACTCCAGGGGAGTTACACGCGCGTTGCACTATTTCCGAAAATATTCACTTTATCATAATATATTTTCAGCAACCCCTATTCCTTATCAAATATCTATTCAACGATATTATATATTTTTAGTTTAACTCGAAAAAAAGCACCCTC
This sequence comes from Lathronympha strigana, assembly GCA_949128165.1. Classification (NCBI taxonomy): domain Eukaryota; kingdom Metazoa; phylum Arthropoda; class Insecta; order Lepidoptera; family Tortricidae; genus Lathronympha; species Lathronympha strigana. Next base: position 1,824,195 of record OX421907.1, on the reverse strand, counting down.
CACTTTAAGCCCTACAATATTTTTTTTACTCTTTTTATTGTACCACTTTGTCGGCCATATTCGTACCAAATAACAGCATTCTACTACTAACGGCCTGAGCTAACATACGGATTTAAAAAATAAGTTCAAACCTTACAGGACGAATACACTGTTGTTTCCGTGGCGCCATCTTACGATAAATATTGAAATCCCACTAAATTATCTATTCACGTTGGCAAAATAACGGTTGAAAATCTACTTTTTTTTGCTCCTTCCTCATGCCAACTTCCAAAAGACAACGCCACTACTACTCTACTTGGACAACTAATTTCAAGACAATCCATGGATTTCAAAACAACTGCATCCAAAGTTACCTAAAAAAGCCCATTCCACCCACTGTCAGACAATAAACGTGCCTAACCCTCCTACCCTAAGTTACGACCGCTACAGTACAACGTCCACTAACGATTATCGCATTGTGTTGGCGACATAAATCGCGGATCATTGTCGGATTGCGCGACATACCAGGGCTGCCACTTTGCGACTGACATAGATGTGTGTCTGAATAGGCGTTGCATGTCCTTCATAGTCGTTCACTCTTGACAGAGTTGTGTCTTCATAACGACGAAGCTACTGTGGGTAATAATAACGCTGAACGCAAAAATTAAATAGCCCTTACCACAAAACTAACTTCATTTAGATCATGGATTCACAAATGAATTTAGATTTTTATAAATTTTAATTTTTGTAAAAATTAAAAATAAAAACCTTAAATTATAAATTGAAATAGATGTCATATACTAAAGGAAAAGACCAACACCGTCGGAAGCCAAGCCGAGCATCGAACTCAGGTCTTCGGCTTACGCGGCTAACGCCATAACCACTAGGCCACCTGGTCTTAACGAATGCTTGCGAATTTCTCGAGTATATGCAATCTTTGTAACAGGCAAGATGCATGTGCCGTACTCTAAGTACAAGCTTCATCGTTTTGTACTTTGATCCAAACCGAACTTGGGGGTTCCGGTATGGCGAGAGAGATGGCGCTGTAATCAAATCAATCTAATTTGATTATTTTATTTTATTTTATTTTATTTGATAGGTTCACCAACAGTTATTACAATAATTCTTTCTTATTTAGACAAGTACAATAGTTTTTGCTAAATGTATAACTTATTATAGGTAAACACTGCGTGCAAGGAAAATGAGAATCATAATAATTCAGTAGCAAGTCTGCAGTCGATGCCAAGTTAAGCAAATTTAAACACTTTATTACGGTATAATAGGGTGCAAATCAGAATCTTGTGATCGACTGGTTACCGCTACATATTTTTAAAATAGATTAAAACTATGTAGGCACATGCTAATATGTTAAATGGCATGTACAACTTATTTATTTAACAAATCTCTAATTTTGGTTAGTGAGTCAAAGTGAATATCAAATGAATTACTGTAGTTATTAAGTAAGTTACTCATGCGAGGTACTGGGGAGTTTGATCCTAACACGGTTCGGTGCCGGGGTCGAGACAATGATTTGATAGCAAAGCGTGGAATTCTACGTGGTACGGAGAATCGAAGTCTACTCAGAAGTAGTGGACAGTCTATTTTGTTATTTACAAGTTTAAACGCAAAGCTAAATAAAAACCATTTTTCTAAGTAATTTTTAAAGCTCTTTATCTTAAAATTGCTTCTTTAAGCCACAACATTTCACTGTTATAATAAAGGCCATTCCAGCCACAGTACGCAATAGAAGTGCCTCCCGTGAACTTTCTTGCCCTATATCATGGCTGCAAAATCGCAATGTCTACTAAAGATTATCGTATTGTGTTGGCGACACGAATCACAGATTATTGTCGGATTACGCGCATGCAATCGCTCAAGCTCCGTAGCGTAGTTATCTCTCTCTATCACTCTTCTTTAATTTTTTTATTTAGTTATCGTTTGACATCTCTTCTACGCACCCAGCCATGGCCAGTGATGCTAGCAGATGTGTCTGTATATATATAGATAGACGTCGCACAATAACATGTTACAAGCAGCGAAGCCAAGTAGCAGCAAATGTGTGCTTTTGGCCTAAAGTTACTACTTCATCAGGGTGCGTAGCCAAGATGCCAATCGCTCACGCTAATCACGCTAATGTAGTTATCTCTCTCTATCATTCTGCCTTATTAGTGCGACAAATGTGACAATGGCAGTTGTCGTTTCGTTCTCGTTTCGTTAGCGATTGGCATCTTGGCTACGCATGCAGTTTTTGACATTCTAGTCAGACGCTAATTTTATAAACATTCATTTGGTAACAAACTTTAGCAGGGACCGAACCGACAAAGTATGTATGTATGTATAAGCTTTATTGTACATAAACACAAGAAATCCATGAAAGACAGTAACAGAAACAATTTGATACTACAAAGGTGAACTTATCCTTTTAAGGGATCTCTTCTAATTAACCTCTGAGGAAATCAGATTAAAGAATGACTCACACCAGTCCGATCCGATCCGATCCGATACGGGATGATCTGTCAGTTTCTGTACAAAACGTCACGTGACCTCCGAGGGCTAAGCTATCACGTCATTATTTCTATAGAAACTGACAGATCGTCCGACGTCAGATCGGATCGGACTGGTGGGAGTCATCCTTTAATGTACAAATTATTATTAGTATTGATTACGTTGTTTCATGTGGGGGAGTTGCTTCAGTAATATGTCTGTGACAAGATCCATATATGCTGTGGGTTTTAGAATGATAGCGCTAGAATTTTTAGTAACATTGTCCTTTCTAGAATAGAGTATAGAATTCTGAGCAAATAATTCTATAAAGGAATTTGCTTTAAGTGAAGACAAAGGAAACTGTTATACGTTTCGTTAAATATTAGCTCTCTGCACAGATAGTTCAACGGTCTGAACTTTTGGATTTACTGAAATACCTACTCGTAGGTACAGTCAACCAATTGGAACCCTAGGCCACTCTACAACCATGTCAAAATGACTAGCAGTAAGAGATTTCTTACAATCTGATTTGTAGCGTCACTATGACATAGTTCTACAGTGGCCTGCGGGGCTAAGATGCCAAGCTGATATCCTGATAATTGCTGGATAAGACGATAGTTTGTCGGCATGTTCTAACAATTTCTGATAATTGTAAACAGTTCTGTCAAATGTCTTTGCATTTGGCAGCTGTCACCGTCGCGCTATCCGCAGTTTATCAACTTATAGCATTATCCTATGACATTCGTGCATAACCATCTTAGGCCCACTGGGGTTCCAATTGGTTGACTATACGTTCTTATTTGAATATTGTTTAAATTAATGTCATTAATGGCCTCCCTAGCCATGTCAGTAGAGCCTACGAAGCTGGAGGTCCCGGGTTCGAAACCTGGTAAGGTCAATTCTTTGTGTGTTTATCACGAATAATTATTTTTTCAGAAAACAGAGTTATGAAAACGTGCTATATATATATGTTTGTATTCATTTATAAAAAAAATGTTTTTTGTCTGGGAAAAATTGTATGGAGGGCTGGCCTATTGAAACGACCACGCCCCGAATTTTTTTTTGCGGCAATTTTTTGTCCGCTTTTTTCCTAATCCGAGCACAAATCTGATTGCGTCTTTAAACGGATCCTGTATATTACTACTCTACTCACCCCTTGGCAGCTTAAACGACAACTCCAAAGCTAGCACATTGCTTAAGAATGTCCTTTATAAAATACGAATGTTCTAAAAATGCTATAAAATTTATTTTGTGTGTGACCACATTTCAGGACTTGGCTAACAGATGGGTAATTCTTTTGAAGAAACAACGGATTAATCGCGTTTCCACAGGGTTGAGTCATCATCTTAACCCTGTGAAAACGAGTGCTGTAAAGGGCTCTAAACGTAGGATCATGGTGTTAATAAACGCGATTAATCCGTTCTAAAGTGTTTAATTTCAATGAATAACAATCGCGGTAACTGAAGACAATATTTTGTAGAAACAAATCAAATCATTTTTTTTAAATGTTTTGACTTGCTATTAAAGTAGTAAAACTTATATACGCCCTGTTTTTATTGATTTCCGTTAATTTAAGGGGAGATTCTTCAGGTTAAATCAAGTTAATTTCGCTAAAAAACTAGTGTCTTATCTATTACAGTTTCTGGGATATTTAAGAAATAAATGTATTAGCTGAACAAGTGTAAGGGTTTACCAAACCATCCACTACTGAACTGTGTTTTGGCATGTGCTGTCATGTCTATAGTTTCAGCGTTGTCATACTTGACACTCACTTTTGTGTTACTTTCAAGAGCCTTTTACAATGTAACAATCATTTACTCTGTATGAAAAAAATAATGTTTTTTTCGAATTTGACAAAAAGCGATATACCAAGCAGCTTCTATTAGCGTACACAGCAACGTGTCGAATTTAACGGAAATAAAAAAACATGGTGTATATAAATTAGAAATTAGAAATAGATGTCATATACCCGTCGACCCTCAGGTTTGGAAACAGCACGCGTAACACTCCGTTTCCAGGGTTGATATTTCTCAACATCATTAAAGTGTATCTTCTGATTTCCAGGAAACGCCTGTCGGCTGCCGCGGCTGGGTTTGCTCATTCTTCGACGCTCGCCACGTGCGCGAGACGCTCACCGTGGCGTTCAGAAGCGGCTCACGGCGGCGGCGTCTGCGAGTGTCACTGCTTATAGTCGTCGTATGCGTCATATTTGGTCCACTTCACGGTAAGCACAGACATGTTTGTAGATGCTCATCGTGGCGTTCCAGAGCACCTCGCGGCGGTGTCTGTGAGTGTCACTGCTTATAGTCGTCGCGTCGTTTGCGTCATATTTGGTCCACTTCACGGTAAGCACAAATCTTGGTATATGTTCGTAAACTGCAGAATGAAAGAAATAAGACAAATCAGAAATTAACCATAGATTAAAATAACCGATACCTAATAAAATACCCACCAAATCATTCCAGCTAACCATAATACTAAACTTAACAAGTGGCTTATTTTCAGCATTTTAACCATGTTTGAAATTTTGTCTGCCAGGTGAAATGAATGTCCTGTACCTGTTCATGAGGTACCGCTTCAACTGGGATGAGGTCCAGTTCAGCATGTTCTGCACCTACAGCATCATCACCAACTTAGTAGGTACGTTGGCAGTATCAGATTCAAATTCAGATTCTTTATTAGATTTCGTAAGATACAAGTATCATGCGAAATTGTGTAGGTACGATAAATACTTTTAAGCCTATGTAAGAACCATAGTAGGTATTTTCATAATGACATTATTTCTTCGTAAGTCACTTACGAAAGTAGATAAAGGCGCCCTAATTCTTTATTGAGAAACCAAATTGGTACAAAACTGGCACATATACGTCGTCCCTATAAATAAATACAACTTAAAAAAGAGTAATATTCAATAACTACACACATATTCAGTAATAAGTAATACATTATTACAACAGCTCAGATATCTTAGCGGGGCTTGCCTATAAAAATGAATTTCGGGCTTTTCCATTTATTCGACTTTCTTATGAATAAATGACTGATAATCTAATGTAGTAATTTGGATGGAAAAGCCATTGATAGTTTTGTAGATATTTTATTGATAAATACCGTATAAATATCCTAATGTTTATCCTAATGGTACTTTCGAATTCTATTTTCATTTCAGTCAACTAATGTAATTTTTATTTTTTGTACCCAACAAAGCCCAAATAATGATATTACCATTAAAGAAATAAAGCGAATAAAAAAATATTTAATATCTCAATTATAATTCAAGTGGACATGGTCCCACCGAAATGAGATAGAATAGATATTATATGCTTAAGTATCACATTCACATTTACAGATTGTCCCGTCCCGTCCCGTCGAGTCATCCTTAATATTGTGTTCCATTTTGGATCACATTTATTTGCGCAAGGTTGATAAAGAGTGACGAATTATCGTGAAAAATGGCCTTTTTTTTTCCATACAAAAAGAAAAAACTAAAAATATACTAGAAATCCTTGAAAAACGCATTTTTTGTATTCCTCCAATATATTAGCACGATTGATTATATTCGACAATAATAATAAATTAATAAAAAGTTTGCGTGAGTTGGTTTGTCAAGAACTAATGGACTCCCTCCACCAGACCTTGTTCAGCGCAATTGATCCTATTGGTTCTCAGAAACACATTCTCATACCTGTTGAAATCGCAGCCATAAATCGTAATTACGTGTGTTTCAGGTACCCTGTTCTCGATCAGCATTTTCAGTGACTTCTTGAAGCTGGACGATACGCTGGTTGGCATCATCTCCTGTGCCAGTAAGATCCTCGCTTCCTTCATCTTTGCCTTCGCCACCACCACCACGGAAATTTATCTGGGTAAGAAGCCGTCACTATCCTCTTCTCATCTCAGTACCTTCAGTACCTTCTTGAAGCTGCACAACACGGTGATCGGCATCATCTCCTGTGCCAGTAAAGCCTCGCTTCCTTCATATTTGCCTTCGCTACCATGACTACAAATGTATATCTGGGTAAGAAGCCATCACCAGCGTCTTGTCATCTCAGTATCTCTAGCGACTTCTTGAAGCTGGACGCGGTGGTTGGCATCATATCTTGCACTGGCAATATCTTTGCCTCCTTCATCTTTGGCTTCGCCACCACGACCACGGAGGTTTATCTGGGTAAGAAGCCATCATCATCGTCTTGTCATCTCAGTATCTTCAGCGAATTCTTGAAGCTGGACGCGGTGATTGGCATCATTTCTTGCACCAGCAACCTCCTTGCCTCCTTCATCTTTGGCTTCGCCACCACCACCACGTATATACCTGGGTAAGTTGCCATCACCATCGTTTGTCATCTCAGAATCTTCAGCGACTTTTTGAAGCTGAACGATAAGGTGGTTGGCATCATATCTTGCACCAGCAATATCTTAGCCTCCTACGGAAGGTAGGTAAGTTACTATCACCATGATCTAGACCCTCTTTGTCGTTGTCTCATGGCTGAGGACCGCAACCACATGTAGCTTAGCTCCATTGTATGTGAGTGCCCTGTGACCTTGTGCGGGCCTTCTGAAGTTCACTTATCTGGGATATGTGAATTCCAAGCCATATTCTTGCATCAGACGAAAAATAACTGTTATAACTTATAACGGTCATTTTGGTGAGCGCAAGTGATACTATACTTACTATAGTACATGTAAGGGATGACTCACACTAGAATTGGACGCGACGGGGCGGGATGGGGCGGGATGGGACGATCTGTCAGTTTCTATAGATAACATCACGTGACATCCGGGGACTCCGAGCTATCACGTGATTCTATCTATAAAAATTTACAGATCTTCCCGTCCCGTCCCATCCTAGTGTGGTTCATCCCTTCATTCTTAATTGGTACATTACCTTGTATCTTGTACCTTGCATCAAAAAAGTAGTTCTGATTTTTTATATAGGGATTGTATGTGAGTAATAAATCGTCTATTGTTTTGCTAGATATTAAAGTTCTATTTAAAAAACCAGTTTATCAAAATAACCTCAGAGATCTATAAATCTTCCAAGCGTTAATAATTATATGTCAATTTAAAGAAAACAAAAGGCTTCATATAAAATAACTAACTAAAATTCCTTCGAGAATACTTCATAGCTTGAGACAAATATCAGTCGTGTATAATGTATTTGTCTAGACAGGCCTATTATTAATTCAGAATATCATTACATTTAAAATTCGTTGAATAATGCTCTATTTGTTATTAAATGAGGTCTTGTTTGCAGTAGCTATACGAGATTTGAGAATCAAAGTATTATTTGGATTGCATTAGGATCTCTAGTGATCAGCATAGTAGCACTGTAGCAGGGTGTCACTCCGGGTTTTACATTGTATCAAACTCTGTGTCAGTTGTGAGGTCCGAACTTATTATGCGGTATCTCAATTCTATATTTATTAACGCGGTATCTCGTCGCGTTGAAATAACGCAGCAAACATTTTGACTTTTTTAATCTGTGCCACCGGCGTCCATGGCAGCACTTTCAATACCCTAATGCATGTTCCTTAACTGTTTTGGGTCACCGCCCCACTATGCGAAGACAGGGTGAATCTTTAAATTGTTTTTGTTGGCGAATAAGAATGACGCCTCATGAGACTCTCATAATTGGTTTGTATAAGAAAACTGACGAGATACCTGATGAACCTTGCGTTGCGAATATGTAGTTAAATGAACATTTTTATGGACCTTTGCAGACTGCGTTTTCTAAGCATATTCATATTCAGTTTTTTCGCATTTTTGTTGATACAAACCGCCTTGTGAATACATATGCAAACGTTTGCATCATGTCTATCTTTATACAAGCTGCGTTCGACTCGCATTCGTATTGATACTAATGCGCGCCAGCGGCGCCTAAAAGTCCGGATTACCATTGTTCCGCAAAGAAAAATACATACAATAAATAATAATAAATGGGTATTTACTCGTACCTATGAATCTTATTGTATTACTTTGTTATCTTTTACCATTAATTTTCTAAATATATAGGTACACTACCTACCTACCTATACATACCTACCTTAAATCTAAAATAGGTCCTTGAGGCATTGTACCTAGGATGCTGGCGGCATTTCCTTGTTGTATCGCAATGCTAATACGTTGTCCGAGGAAACCACCAGCTCTTCGGTCACCAGTTACATCAACCAGACGTTTCGTGATTTCTACGCAAAATTTTGCGCTGGGACCCCATGGACCTAGAGTTTCGACCATAAATGGTACCATTTCTATTAATATCAACTATTGACATGATAGATGGCTGAAGTGGTGTTACAAGTATGCGGCTTTGTTATCACACACACGTGTACGTACAGTCACCTCCAATAGTATCTCCGCTGTGAGTGGGTGCTTTTCCCAAAATCATACGCATAATTTACCAACTTTTTTTCCTTGATAGCTTATTCCCCACGCGGTCTTCTATAACCATTTGCAAACCCAAATTTATTTTATCTCAAGATGAGACGAATTAAAAGAGACGAACAAATTACGCAACGTGCACAATAATGACGTACTTACCTAATATAATTATGTTTCAGCCCCGCTTGTGGAGATCTTCAATGGGACATCCTTCATCGCCATGCGGTCCATAGCATCCAAACTTGTTACCAGTGAAGAATTAGGTAATATTATTTATTTATAAGTTTTATCTTCTAGCAGTATTGGGCGAGATTCTGTGACTAGGTAGCGAATTTGGGTACACTACCTATCTCCGAAAAACTACATTTACCGAATTTTATAAAAAACACGACTCATCAAAGCACTCATCAAACCGATCCTATTAGGATTTCGTTTTTTGAGGTACGGCACCCTAATAATATATTTAAGTACCAATAATAAAATGTCATTTGCAGGTAAAGTGAACTCGCTCTTCGGGCTGGCTGAAGCCATGATGCCACTAGTCTACGGCCCTCTGTATTCCAGAGTCTACATGGCGACCCTGAGCTTTCTGCCGGGAGCCGTCTTCTTACTCGGCGCGGCGATGACGGTGCCTGCTGTGGCTATATTTGGGCAAGTTAACATTCGTTAATAATACGGTCACGTCTATAAATATCTTTACACTTCGGAACTTATTACAGGGAAAGAAGGGTCAAAATTGAATACAGATGCATATTTATATAGCCTGCCTCGTTTTTAGACAAAGTGCGCGGGAGTAGCAACAGTATCCTAAACATAATGAAAATGGATCAGAGGACAAAATATTCATAGTGTATCTATCATTAATTTACTAACATAGACTTAGCATTGAACTTACAATATGTGGACCTCATGTTGTCTTAAATAAATAACTTTATCCATTAATTACTACTTTCAACAAAACCGCTCAAGTGCACCGCACACCGAGGATTCAAAATTTTGGTGTGGTATAGAGATATGGAATGGTTTATTAGAAAACACAGTCGACCCAATGAGGGCGCCACTAGAGAATCAGAACTGAAGAGAACTTAACTTGCTCTTTATAAATGGCGCCACGCAACGAATTCGATAAAAGTACGTTACACAACTTAATAATCTTATTAGGCGCCGATATTAGGTTAAATATACAAAAAAGTTGATAACAATTACTAACTGCTAGAGTCCAAATAAGCTAAGTTTACATAGGTTTTGATAGTACAAACAATTAAAAAAAAGTTAACAGAACTAGTCGGCAAAAGTCTGTGTCTTTTTTGCGTGTGCAAAGAGCAATTGTATTGAAAAAAGTGTTTGTATTGAACGGAAAACAATCACTCATTTATCAATACCATTAATGAGTTGACAAGCTCATTATTACTGAAATCCATTAATTTAAACATACAGCCAGCTACCAGCTACTCGTATACCTTCTGCACTCACTCGCACCTAATGCTGATTAGTAGGGTGACCTCGGTTAATTACGTAATACATTAGTTCTGAGGAAGAAATGTAAAACATACTAAGATTTTTATTGTTCTTCTAAATATACTGGGCCCTATAACACGAGCAAATAAATTAATCGTAGGTACTCCCCAAACTGAACAACATTTGTTCAGCGACTTTTAAAAAAAACGTGTGTTTAGATTTTTATTACACTTTAAAGTTTATTTGAAAAGAAAACTCCCGTGAGTAGAAGACATTTAATATACTTATATCGGGTTACTCACGTTTACAAAGTCGAAAATAGCTCGACACGTTCCGGAACGGTCCGCGTCCCATAATCATGAATGAGAAGCGCTCGCGGCGATTGCTCTGCGCACACACTTCTCATTCATTATAGGACGCGGACTGTTCCGAAACATGTCGAGCTATTTTCGACTTTATTGGCGTGAATTGCCCGATATTAGTATATTAATAGTAGGTACCTACATAGTTCATAAAATATTAAACAGTAAGCTAAAATATTCATTTAATAAATTTTACGAGGAACGTAATTGCCCGAAGTTACCCTACGAACGTAATTTCGTACCCATTTAGAGACATTAGCACCTGATTGCACTTTATCTCGTGCAATCAATACACAGTATAGCTGTATAACGTCTTGTCTACTTCTAGTATGCGTACCGTTAGTTGCATTCGACAGTATGTCCGTCTCGCTCCCGCCTGAGTAGTGGTAGGAGCGAGACGGACATACTTTCGAATGCCGCAGTCGCAATCGAATGCAACTCGTGGTACGCACATAGGTACGTCGCCGTATTCGATAGCGACTGCGGCATTCGAAGGTATGTCCGTCTCGCTCCCGCCAGAGTAGTGGTAAGAGCGAGACGGACATACTTCTGAGAGCCGCATTGCTATCGAATACAGTTGCGTGCAACTCATAGTAAGCACACTAATGTCTCTAAGTTGCTACAGATTTCGACACGTTATCTACAGTTGCATCCCACTCCAGCGAATCCTCCTTTTTTTAAAGGGTCGGCAACGCGCATGTAACACCCCTGGTGCTGCAGGCGTCCATAGGCTACGGTGAACGCTTACCATCAGGCGGGCCGTATGCTTGTTTGTCACCGTCGTAGTATTAAAAAAACTTGTGCTACAAAAGTAGTGTTACTACATTTGAAGAATTTATAGTCAAAATATCAAGGTTCTGCCTGTCATTACCTTATTAACGATTGTCTCTATCTTATTAACGATTTTCACTAATTAATGATTTAGTTGACTTTCTCATTGACTTGATCATTGATTTGATTTACTTGATCTGGAGCAGAACCCACCTGAGGAAGTACCTCCACCTTACAGAAAACCGCAGTTAAATAACACTAGCTCATACTCATAGTGTTATATTTCTGTTAGTGAGTAAGGTCGCCAGAGCTCCAAGAGGATTCACTGTGTTGACAGCTGTGTTGAAAGCTTGCCCCTTTAGCTGTCAATATAGCGAATCCTCCTTTTTTTTAAAGAGTCGGCAACGCGCATGTAACACCCCTGGAGTTGCAGGCGTCTGTGGACTACGGTGACTGCTTACCATCAGGCGGGCCGTATGCTTGTTTGTCACCGTCGTAGTATTAAAAAAAAACATAAGTACACCCTTGATTATACTTTGCCTTCAGACTAATTATTAAATTCGTTTAATTCTTTTTAAGTAAGTACCCTCAAAAACTTAAAAGAGTTAAAATGGTAGCACTTATAGGTAAGTTATACATAACATCATCCATCCATATTTTCTTATCACATTTGACCACAAATAACTAAACAAATACTCACAAGGATAATAATTTCTTATTAGGTCATTGCACCTTTCGTATTTGCGATAGGTAAACTTTATTTTCTGTGGAATTTTCCTTTTGACACACTCAACCCTTAAATGCATGATGATGCATTTATGACACAGAAACGACACAAGTGACAATCAAGTTCTCTTGGAACGTAGACTTTGTCATATCGTCGTAAGTTAATCATTTGAAATGAATTTGGTTGTCACTTAGGATGTTTTAGGATCAATACTGTTAATTCATGCATTTAAGAGTTAAACAACCGGTTAAGAGGCCACAGTCAAATTGTAATCATTCAGACGTCTAGAACATATCCATTCATTCAGATCTCAAAATTGATAACAACTAGATACTCGTACCAGCGTGCGTAGCCATGATGCCAATCGCTCACGATTAGAAGCGTATCGTATTAGTTATTGGCAAATATCAAATGATATTAAAAGATGACTCACACTAGAACGGGCCGGGAGGGGACGGGACGGGACGGGATGGGAAAATCTATCAATTTCCATAGAAAGCATCACGTGACATGCGAGGGTTCCGAGCTATCACGTGATTCTATTTATTCATTTCTTCATATTACCATGTTAACTAATTGTACTATTTTTGTTCCAGTTGGATGTATTTCGAGCAGAAAGAGGACAACCGCCTAGCGGCCGCAGAGAACGCCAACAAAGAAGTCTAGAATCTAGACTCTAGATGCTAGATCAAATGAAATCCATTACAATTGTCCATTGTGAAATTATTACAAATCGTTCTGTTTGTTTATTTAAGTGAGAGATATTTAATTAAAAATACTTGGTTAACGAATTCGTTACATCGTTTTATTGCTTGGTCACTAACGTTGCTTCGACGGCTCCTCATAACGGATGACTCACTCGAGAACGAGGCGGGATGGGACGGGACGGGACGGGATGGGATAGGACGGAGCGGGATGGTACGGGACGGGGTGGGACGATACGGGACGATTTATCAATTTCCATAGAAAGAATCACGTCCTAGCTCGGAGGGCTCAGAGGTCACGTGACGTTTTCTATAGAAACTGACTGATCGTCCCGGCCCGCCCTGTCCCGTCCCGTTCTATTGTGAGAAACTTTGAAACCGGCTCGACGGGGGAATTATACTATAAAATCCCTGAATATACAATAAAATCCCTGATTCAATCAAAAAAGCTGAAACCGTTAATATTTTTCGCAACAAATTAAAGTCTTGGCTTAATAAATCATTTTACTCTTTTCAAGAATTTATGGCACATGATGTGAGATAATCATAATTGATAAATTTCCAATTTATTAAAATAAAATAAATTTTACTGACATTATTATTAATTCTCATTATATTTTTGACATACAATATACCTACCTATATTTTATATATTTTGTCGAAAATCATTAATTTAATCAATATTGTAAAATGGATTATCTTAAAATTGGTTAAACCTAGACATTAAGGTGTATATATATATACATGAGTAGATATTAAGAAAATTGTTATACCCTACACAGGGTCCATGTGGTTCCGATATATTGTTAACAGCTGTTGTACCATGGATTGCAATAAAGAAAATAAATGAGAAAAAATTATTTCACGTTCTTTCAGTTATAAAACTGAAAATTTCGTTAGCTTGATACAGAATTACGATACACAAATAGCGGTAGTGTAGGTACCTACTGATTATAAACAGTATTATTTATTAACTCCATAACATATGATGATTATCTCACTGGACATTATAACCCTTTCAAACAATAGATGAATTCATAATATACATATCTATTGTAAAAACTGAGCAGCTTAGAATCGAATACGAATCAATATTATCATTCTGAATTGTTTGAAATCAAACCGAGTTAGTTTATCCTCCCGTGTGCGTACCAGTTGCATTCGATTGGGACTGCGGCATTCGACAGTATGTCTGTTTTAGAAGGGCGGGGTTGACTTGAAGTAAAAACAATGTTTGTAAACAGCACTACTTATATTGTCAATCACAAAAGGGGTAAAAATCACATACACTTATGAAACTACTAACAACTAAACAGAACGATGTTAAATTACTATTAAAACTTAGACAAAAACGCGAAACAAAATGGCAAGGGCGCGCAATCTAGTTTTCGACGGTAACTGTTGCTATGCGCCGTACAGACTGGTTTATACTCGTGGTGCGCACCTCGGTATTGCGTCGAGCGTTGTGCGCCCCCCGGCACGTTCCCCTCGCTCGCCCTGTCGCTACAAGCGTAGGTCGACCGTGTGGAACGGAAATTAGATTTATTATAGATCTTTGATTATAAGCGACTATACATAGTTACCTACTGTTTGCTTAGACAACCGTGCTGCCTAACATTACCACCCCCCAGTTGGAGGTTTCAGTCGACAAATGTACTGTCTGTAGGCAGCACAGCTATTTTAGCAACGGGACGGCGCAGCGTACCAGTGGCAGTTCTTAATTCTACTACACGAACTTGACCGTCATTTCCCGGAAATACTTTGGTTATAATGCCACGGGGCCACACGTTACGCGGCTGTTTGCCGTCACAGACCACTATCACATCACCTACTTTCACTGGGTTCGTGTTAGTTGTCCATTTTTGTCGCCTCTGAAGGGTAGGTAGGTACTCTCTGGCCCAGCGCCGCCAGAACATCTCAGCCAAGGCATTTGCCTTTTTCCATTGGCGGCGCGCGTCGACGTCAGAGGGATCGTAGGTCGTCATGCGTGTATCACCTGTTGCTGTCCCTAGCAGCAGATGGTTAGGCGTGAGGACGACAGGCTCGTCGTGGTCGGTGCCTACATATGCGAGCGGGCGGCTGTTCACGACCAGCTCTGCTTCCAACATGGTGGTGTGAAGTACCTCCTCGGACGGTGCGCGCTCCTTTAGCGTGGCGTGGAGAGCGTTCTTCACGGAGCGGATGAGACGTTCCCATGCCCCGCCCATGTGTGGAGCTGCGGGCGGATTGAAGCGCCACTCGATGCCTCTAACTGAGGCCTCACCTTCAAGTCGCTCGGTATTCAAACCACGCAGGGCGACACGCAGTTCTCTCTTTGCGCCGACGAAATTGGTGCCGCAGTCACTTATAATTGTCGCTGGTTGCCCGCGGCGCGCTATCAAGCGGCGCAAGGCAAGTATCGCTGAGTCGCTGCTGAGTGACGCAGCCAACTCAAGGTGTATGGCGCGTGTGGCTAGGCACGTGAACAACACGCCCCACCGTTTCTCCCGGCGCCGTCCAATGGTGATCTCCATGGGACCGAAATAATCAATCCCACAGTTGACGAATGCTCTTCGCGTCGTGGTCAATCTGACAGCTGGCAAATCACCCATCTTCGGTGGATTAGGTCGCGCACGCTGTACTCGGCATAGCTGACAGCGCGCAACGACTGCCTTCACAGTATGCCGAAGACAGATGATCCAATATCTTTCTCGCATGCTGTTGACCACTGTCTCGTGATTGGCGTGAAGTGCACGTTCATGATAGTGTTGCACGAGCAGTCGCGTGGTGTAACAACTGCCGTCGAGAATCACGGGGTGCCTCTCATCGAATGACAGTTCGGTAGAGGCACTCAGGCGGCCCCTGACACGGAGAAGCTCATCCTCGTAGAGCATGGGGTCGAGTTTTAGTAAGCGGCTGGACTTAGACAATGGATGCCCAGCTCGTAGCGCGCTCAACTCTTCTGGAAACGTGCGAGCCTGCGACTGTTTCAGTAGAAAACGCTCGGCTTCGTGTATGATGTCTACAGGGATCTCGCTTACCGCTGTCCGTCTCTTACCTCGGCACGCGCGTATAAAGGCAAGCACGCGTGCAGTGACACGCACAGCTCGCGTCCACGTAGAGTAGCGTGCGACATCGATGAGAGGCTCGTTGATCACGGCCGTCACATGCACCCTCTCCAATCGCTCCGGATCGTCAGCGGGGGATTCGTCACGGCTCCAGCTCGGCCATGGTACCTGTGGATCATAGAGAAAGGGGGGACCCGAAAGCCACATGCCCCGGTCATTAGGCCAGTCCATCCTGGTTGCCTCGTCGGCAGGGTTGGACTCAGAAGGCACCCAGTGCCAGTCACCTCGCTCACTTAAATTATCAATTTCCGCTAACCTATGCGATACGTACTTTTGATAGTCTCGTGCGTCTGAGTTAATCCACATTAAGACTGTTTTTGAGTCAGACCAGAGATACTGGTTGGTGATGGCGAAATCTACTTCAGCTTTGATTGTTACCGCCAATCTACACGCTAACACTGCGGCCTGTAATTCTAGTCGTGGAATGGACACAACCTTCACGGGGGCCACGCGCGCTTTACCAACAACCATTGTGCATAATCTATTGCCGTCATTATCAATGCCTACGAGAAATCCCACAGCGGCGTATGCCTTTTCGCTGGCATCACCGAACACGTGAAGGTCTACCGCAGCTGTCAACTGCAGACCGTACCATCGAGGTACAGCAATATCAGACAAAGCTTTCAATTTACTTATCCATTGGAACCAGGCAATAGCTTCAGGATCCTTGATACACTCGTCCCATAAAATGCCTGATTGCCAGACGCGCTGCATCAGAACCCGAGATTGTATGACGCATGGGTATACCAGGCCGAGTGGATCAAAAATGCTCATAATAAATTTGAGAAACAGGCGCTTGGTAGGTTTAATCTGGCCTTCAACTAATTCCGCCGGCAATCGTTTAAATGACAGATCGAATTTCATAGAGTCACTGGAAGGACACCAGATCATACCTAACGTGCGCTCGTTTTCCGATTTGTCTAATTTAACACGACCCGGCACAACAGATGGCAACTTTTCACTCAATTCAGGCGAATTTGTCACCCACCCCCTAATATCAAAACCACCAGCTCGGTGAATGTGGGTGACGTCAGCAATCAGCTGTTGAGCCGTGTCTACAGAGTTAACGCTATCTAAATAATCGTCAACGTAGTGTTTGTGTTTAATAGCTTTTACTCCCGCACGATGCGTAGTTGCAAATTCTTCGGCATTTTTATTAAGCACATAGATTGCCGACGTGGGACTACAGGTCGCGCCAAAGATCATAGCGTTCATAACATATATCGCAGGTTCATTCATGCGATCCTGACCGCGCCATAAAAACAGCTGCGCTCCCTGATCGGCTTCGCGAATTTTCACACGTAAAAACATGTCGGCAATGTCGGCGGTAAAAGCTATCTCACCCGATCTGAATTTAATTAAAACCCCTAGCAATGAGTTCATTAGATCAGGGCCACTCAGTAGTTTATCATTTAGTGACACACCCTGGTAAGTAGCGGCAGCATCAAACACAAGACGTAACTTACCGGGTTTGTTTGGGTTCGTGACACCAAAGTGTGGAAGGTACCATACGGGGCTTGCTTTCATACAATCAACTTTACGCGCGTAACCCGCTTCCAGCAATCTGTTTATTTGTTTAGTATAGTCAGCGGCAAATTTCTCATCACGATCCATTTTCCTCTCAATGCCGGCAAGACGCCTACGCGCGTAGTCATAGTTATCGGGCATTTCTATATGGTCACGAGCCCATAACAAACCCACTTCCCATTGTTGGGCATTAGCTGACACGCGCCGACATGTATTATTTAAAATCTCCAACGCGCGTGCGGTATTTGAATTAGAACGTAACACATTAGAAATACCTATAGCCTCTAACTCGAATTGGCCCCTCACTAACTCATGTAAATCATCGAACGCGGAAATGCAGGTGACGGATTCAACTTCGCCGCCACCAACCCCCTTACCTAACGGGCCATGAACCACCCAGCCTAGGCGAGTGAGCGAAGAAACTGGTCGACCAGATTTACCTTCTCGTATCTCCCTGCCGACGACGAGATCCCAGTTGTCCTGCCCCAGCACCAGCATGGGTTTCGCATTCCTCATCTCTCCGCAATCCAGGTCCCGCAGGTGTAGGTTCTCCTGGAAGACGCGCGCCGGTAGTGTTTGTGAGGGCAAGTCCAGGTCGCGCATGGTGCGTACGTAAACGTTGTGATTCACACCATTCGGGCCGCGCACTATCACTTGAATCTTCCGCGAGTTATTGTCACTAGCATAACGGTTACGCGCCATTCGTAAGTGAAGGGGTAAAATAGGTCCATCAACACCAATCGCGAACTTATCGTCCAAAAGCGAGCACGTCGCTCCATCGTCTAATAACGCGTACATACACTGTTCCACACCTAGATTCGTTACAATTGTCACCGGCATAATTTTTAGTAATGCACTCGCGTCATATTGTTCGCCAAAATTTGACAAAGTTTCGTACGAGTGCTTCTTCGGCGCCGAAACTGACGACTCGAGCGGCGGTGGTAGGCTAGGTTGGAGCCCGTCCGCCGGCGGTGCAGCGTTCTCCAAGTCTTTATGTAGCAACTCGTGGTGTGAATAATTACACTTTTTGCACCGCTTTGCGCGACAGTATCTGCTAGAATGGTTTTTAACTATACATTTAAAACAAAGTTTATGTTCTTTTATAAAGTTCCAACGTTCATCTACGGCCGTGTTTGCAAATTCGCTACACTCGTTTAAAAAATGGTTCCCTTTACACTTCACACACACTCGTTTATCATTATTCAAGTCTGTTTTGGACACCGACACTTGAGTGTGCACTCGATGGTTTGCCCCGCCCGCGCGTACTGGGGCCGCAGCCTTATCGCGCCGACTGACCGGCGTTATCGGCGTGGCGCGCTCCGCGACGCCGCGGTGTGTGGGCGGCATTGGCGGCGTGTTTGTAGTTGTCGGCACGTAATATGACGAAGCGCGTGTAAGGTGACACAGGAACTCCACGAAGATGTTTAAGTTTGGGCTTATTCTCAAATCAATGCCGTCACTCTTGTCAATGCGCAAGGCATATTCGCCGTATTGTGCTCGTTGATACGGTGTTAATTTGCTCAGCAACTCGTTCACCAGTTGTGGATTATTTACGTATCCATCGGCCTTTATGCATTTGAGAACCGATAAAGAATTTCGAACGGTTGTTGTAAACTTGCGTATATCGGGTGCGTTATCGGTGATCTTAGGCAATTCACGTACTTTTCTTAGTGTACACTCTAAGAGACGAGTTGGGTGCCCGAAATCTTCTTCTAGAGCTTTCATCACTTCTTCGGGGTCCGCAGAAGTTCTAAGCAAGTCAAGAACGGCGGCTTTCGCTTCCCCGACGAGCGCCACCCGAAGGCGAGCCATGTTTTCAAATGGTTTGTATTGGTGCATTTCGGTAGTACTACGATAGGCCTTTTCGAAACTGAGCCAATCGGCGGCGTTGCCGTCATATGTAGGTATTTCGTGCACTTGCCGTGGCACGTGTCTCTTCTGTCCTAGTCCCAGCTTACCGATGGCCTCCGCTAACCGATCAATATCTGTCAGAGCCTGGCTCTTCGGTGGCGGTGGCGGCTGGGGTGATAGCGCTCGCGGTGGCTCGGCGTCGGATGACCTTGGCGCACCAGCGCGACACCCGCGACGTTATTTCTCTACTTGCGATACTGGGGGCGTCGTTATCCTGCTCTTCTTCCTCCTGTACCTTTAACTCCGCCATGTCGAGCGCAAGCTTCTTTTTAATTAGATTCTCTTTAAGTCGGGCCACCTCGAGCTCTGCTTCATATTCAGCGCGCAAACGTTGCGCTTCGAGTGAGGCCTGGCTAACTCTCGACGTGTGGCTGGCGTTGCTTCTGGGTCGCATGGTGCGCTCTGTAGCCGGCGTTTTCATCCCTGGTGGCGATAGCTCATTTCTGAGGTCTTCATGACCTCCTACCGCGGGAGCACGCTCGGACTGTAGAGGCGGCACGCTGCTAACCAGCGGAGTACCCAAACCTGAGTCTGTATTTTCCAACGGTTTCTCTAACATCGCTCTTGTTTGACTGCGTGTTCGATGACGTCCACTCATTGTTATTTACTTCATCCGGCTCGAAGGACCAATGTTTTAGAAGGGCGGGGTTGACTTGAAGTAAAAACAATGTTTGTAAACAGCACTACTTATATTGTCAATCACAAAAGGGGTAAAAATCACATACACTTATGAAACTACTAACAACTAAACAGAACGATGTTAAATTACTATTAAAACTTAGACAAAACGCGAAACAAAATGGCAAGGGCGCGCAATCTAGTTTTCGACGGTAACTGTTGCTATGCGCCGTACAGACTGGTTTATACTCGTGGTGCGCACCTCGGTATTGCGTCGAGCGTTGTGCGCCCCCGGCACGTTCCCCTCGCTCGCCCTGTCGCTGCAAGCGTAGGTCGACCGTGTGGAACAGAAATAAGATTTATTATAGATCTTTGATTATAAGCGACTATACAT
The DNA here is from genome assembly GCA_949128165.1 of Lathronympha strigana. NCBI lineage: Eukaryota > Metazoa > Arthropoda > Insecta > Lepidoptera > Tortricidae > Lathronympha > Lathronympha strigana. Next base: position 1,803,778 of record OX421907.1, on the reverse strand, counting down.
AGTTACCTACTGTTTGATTAGACAACCGTGCTGCCTAACAATGTCCGTCTCGCTCCCGCCTGAGTAGTGGTAGGAGCGAGAAGGATATACTTTCGAATGCCGCAGTCGCAATCGAGCAACTCATAGTACGCACACTGCTCTTATGTTTGTGAGCGCAGCACACCGAAATAGCCCAGTATAGATACGGTTATCCGGAGGCCTGTACCATGAAAATCGAATGATTGCGGATTTGTATCGATCTCTGTCACACTTGCATATTGGAGTGACAAGGAGGTTTAACCTTCAATGCCAATTTTAGATGTTCGTGGTAGGCGTGCTGCCACGAACCACTTCTCACTATTCTATTATCTACTCTTCGCTAGAGGATATAGAGACGAACGAACGTACGATATGATTCGTGGTAGGTCTTCAGTATCACAATTACTCAGTGACCATAGTCACTATACACTATAGTCTGACAAGCCAACGATCGCAGTAGGAAAAAAAACTATATCCATCCCTTTTTTGGGGTGATTATAATACTGTAAGAAAAAGACAGTATGATGCTCTGTAACCTACTGTTACTGCGTTCGACTGCTTGTCAGACTATAGCTTCCAACATGATGCAAAGGTACCTTTAGACAGTGACAATGATAATAGATCTCCTGCATTTTTTTATACCACGTCGGTGACAAACAAGTACACGGCCTGCCTGATAGAAAGCAGTCGCCGTAGCCTGCGGATGCCTGCAACTCCAGGGGTGTGCGTAACAATAAAAAAATACCCATTACAAATTATTTTCTAATTTGCCGCCCTAATGCGTAAAATTACTGGACTATGTGGATATATACTGAACACAGTTAAACTTTATGAACACACTTATAACTTTGCATAATACTAACCTAACCTAACCCGGTTACGGTTAGGTCATGGTTAGGTTTACGTTAGGTTATGGTTGGGTTTACGTTAGGTTACGGTTGGGCTAACGTTAGGTTCCGGCCCGGTACACTTGGAGGCTTGCTGTCCATACCGGGACAGTTTGTGCCAACACGTGTTTTGCGCTACTTTTATTATTATTCGGACATTCCTTTTCTTATATAGCATTATAATTATAACGGCCTATGAAGCAATTGAAGCAGGAGGTTCCTAACGGCCTCCTAGCTCAGTAGTCACCCTGTCCAAGAAGCCTGGTCTAGGCATTTATTTGTGTTTATTACTTATACTTGTTCCTGAGTTATGGATGTTTTCTATGTATTTAAGTATTTATATGTATCTATCTATTATATATATCGTCGTCTAGTACCCACATCACAAGCCTTATTGAGCTTACCGTGGGACTAGGTCATTTGTGTAAGATTGTCCCAGAATATTGATTTATATTTATGTATTACTTGCGTCATAAAACTGTGTACGTGCATTTAAAGTGACGTCAGTGTTGATTAAAAATATGGTATGGGCGTTTTTATTTTTTGTTGTAAAAAAATATTTTTTTGGCAATTTGAATTTTTTCATTTGTTATCTATTCAGAATCGCGAGCTGTTTCAATCCTTGTAGAAGAAAAAAAGTGTCCCAAGATTTGTTTTCCATTTCGCCACCATTATTTCATAGATTTAGTATGGCAGTAGCGCAATGGAAAGTTTGAAAAATGTATGGAAAATTTAGGACACTTTTTTTCTCCTACTAGGATTGAAAAAGCTAGCGATTCTGAGTAGAATAGAGATAAAAATTTCCAATTTAGCAAAAATCGATTTTTCTACAACAAAAAATAAAAATGCCCATTTCCTATGACATATGGAATTCTATATACGGAAACATGGACTCCGTTTTGAGAAGCAAGAGATGTTGATGACAGGATCGTTCAAGTGTAAGAAAAACGTAATGTAACAACCTACATCCCTGCGAGAAGTGACAGAAGTGAAGAAGAAAGGTGTTCATTTATATGATTAGGTAGCAATCGACAATATCGATTCGATATCTACTACATACATTTTTTACTGTACCCTTACCCCATTGATCACAAAACTTAGAACATGACTGTTTAAGAGTCTCTTATCCCTTAAAAACCGGTCATGAATTTAGTATACTTTTTCAACTTTCTGTTGAATAAATCAAATTATTCAACTAAATATTTATATTCGTTCTAAAGTGTTAATTTCAATAAATATTTTGATTTCATATTTAAATAATAACACTTCTTCTTCTTTTCATCCTTTTACCCTCTGCTGGGGTGTAGGGTTCGAATTAATTTCTTCCACCGCCTTCGGTCCTGCGCGAGTTGGGTCGCCTTCTCCCAGTCCAACTCCAATCAATGCACACATCTCTTGCTCAACATAACGGCGCCAGCTAGATTTGGGGCGGCCCTGTTTCCGTTTGCCAGACATCTTCCACGTCAGGGCAATCTTTGGTAGGTGGGTGTCAGGTTTCCTGAGGATGTGCCCAATCCAATACCATTTCCTCATTTGTATCTCCTCGTGTACGGGTGATTGTCCGGTGATTCTCCATAGGTGAGTGTTTAATAACACAACTATATATAAATTATAAATTAAAAATCCGCCGCGGCTACACGCATGACTCATGAATAAGGGACACGGACTGTTCCGAAACATGTCGAGCTATTTTCGACTTTATTGATGTGAGTAACCCGCTATGAGAATTTTAAAAATAGATGTCTTATACTAAAGAAAAATATCTATTCTGTAGGAGGCCAAGCCGCGAGAATCGAACTCGGGTGTTTAGCATACGCCGCTAACGCCACTAGGCCACCTGGTCTCAACGCTTGCTGGCGAATTTCTCGAGTATATGCAATCTCAGTAACAGGTAAGAAGCCCGTGGCCGCTCTCTAAGCACAAGCATCATCGTTTTGTAGTATCGCTTTGTACTTTTTCGGTGTGATATAACGTAAATCATAATATCATCCTTTTACTATCTTAAACATGGCTTTAGTGTTCTAATAGCAAAAAGAGTATTGCGAAATTTCACTTAACATAAAAAACACTCTAAATTTATGAAATGAAAGAAAAAATCTGGTTTTCTCGTTTATATGTTATACTAAAAACATTCAAGCTTTGGTTTAGATCAGAGTCTTATAGATATATAACAGCTGGATAAAATTACTTATACTGTCGTCATAATTTTTCAAAGGCGTAAGGCCTCTTAATATTAACCTAATAATCTTAATATTTACCTTAAACACAAATATCAAAGTAACAAGATTTGGAAGATTTGGCATTTTAAAATTAACAAACGTCATTAGTTTGTTTTTATAGTCTAACAGCTCATTACTTTAGCATACTCTTATGCCGTTATTGATAAACGGCTTTCAACCCTCCATTAGCTAATTAATTGTTTACCCTTACCTGTCAATTTGACATTTGCTTTTATAAGAAAGGGACAGCATATTAACTCTATGTGTATTGAGTTTTTATGAATCAGGTGATTAGACTAAGTATGCTATAAACGTTGACGTGAACTAATTGTAAAACATAAACCGGCGAACATTAATTTCATTTTCCGTGTAAAACCAGCTGTGAACGGCCGTATAGTAACAAAAATATACTGTATTATACTTGTACTGTGACTGTTTGCTTACTAAGAGTCAAACAATAGTGCTTAGAGCTACAGACCGGCCACATAAAATTCAACAGTCACTGTCTATTGAGCGGTGCGAGTGTGTATAGGATGTGAACAATTTATCTAAAGGATAAACTAAAAATAATAATTGTATTGGATCTCGGGCACCATGGAGGTAAAGCAAGATGAAACGACGGAAGAATCACCTCTCAAAAAGGAGGTCAAGCAAATAGAACAAATGACTGTTATCGAAAAATTTAAATACCTCAAATCGAACATAACTGTTGAGCCCGTGCTAGCTTTCTTTGTTATGCCGAGTGTCCTTGCGGTATTAGCGACACAGAATCTGAACTTAGATAAGGCTTGTCGAGTGAATTTAGGGTTTGGAGACGAAGTGTGCACAGATTTGAGGTTGAGGAAGCGAGCCAATCATACGGATGAAGAAGATGAAGTGCAGAAATTGATAGCATCTGTACAAGCTTGGAAAGCAGTTATTCAGACCGTTATTCCAACGATCTTGATGCTGTTTGTTGGAGCATGGAGTGACAAAACTGGCAGAAGAAAGATATGCATGCTCATGCCGATAATAGGAGAATTCTTCACATGCATTCTCAACATGATCAACACGTATTTCTTCAACGAAGTCAGTGTGGAATGGACAGTTTTCATGGAAGTTCTGTTCCCAGCGTTAACTGGAGGGTGGTATACAATGTTTTTAGCTACGTTCAGCTATTTAGGCGACGTGACTTCGAAGGAAACAAGGACGTTTAGGATGGGGATCTTGAGTTTGTGTATGACTATTGGGTTTCCTATCGGGATGGGTATGAGTGGGCTGTTATTGAAGAAGTTGGGGTATTTTGGAGTGTTTGGTATATCAGCGAGTTTACAGTGTTTGAATTTCTGCTACGTGTACTTCTTTTTGCCAGATCATACGTGGCTGGAGACAAGGAAGAAGGTTAGTACCTACTTTTCTTCTTTCATTTTTGACTCTTTGGACATTTTTGGCAAAATTTGACGTTTTTACCAACTATGACTTGTTACTTTGCTAAAACAGGTAGTAATATAATATTTAACGATTCTTATTAACTCTTTACTTCAACCAAACATATAAACGGTGTTGTTAAATTAGCCACCAATTTGTAAGTGCTCGGGTTTTTGAGAGTAGATAACTAACTTTAAACCAAAAATAAATTATGTCCTAAGTTTTAGGATAAAAATGGGAATACAAGCCCGATAATAAGTGAAATAAACAATCGTAATGATTAAGAGGTACTTATGGCCACTACTTTATATATACATATCACTAAACTACTTCATAGGAAACGATATCTACTTGAACAGGAAGTATCTTGCCAGTCATAACATCATGTTTCTTTAACTGCACTCAAATCGATACATCCTTTTGGAGACTAACTCCAGACAGACCTACAGTTAAACTCATGTCAATAGAGTCCATCTATGCTATATTTGCATATATTTTGATAGAACATACTTTGAAAGTGTTAAGTAAACGTCATAATTTCATAAGAAGTTTGACGTTTAAAATAACACTTTAAACTTTGTCAGTTCATTTGTTTTTTAAGATAACGTAGTTTGACTCAAAGTCTCATCTATTTTCGTTCGAGGGATAAACATATCCCTCTTATCTATAGTAGGTATATTATATATCTATATAATTATATGTTAAGGTAAAACCCTCGGGTTGCACCGCCAACCTACTGGACTTTTTCGACTTGGCCAGCCTGAAAGAGACACTTGGCATAGTGTTTAAAAAGGGAGAGAACAACAGGAGACTGCGAATCTGTCTCATTTTAACAGTCGTGTGCCTCACGTTTGGACCTATGTGGGGTAAGTTTTTGCTGTATTTTTTTTAATTTAGGCATAAATACAACCATTATGACAAAAAATAGTGCCATGTAGATATAGTTACTAATTAAATTGCTGAAGTAGATGGCGTTGCATAAGTATTTAGTTACATAATCCATCATTATATCAAACACAGAAGGCATACACGCGGTATAGCGCCACCTAGGTCAGCTGTCTAATTCTCAGCAGATACAATATTACCACAGATTATACCGGGTGTTGCCTATAACACGGTCATTAAATTAAATCGCAGGTAGTACGCCTCAAACCAAACAACTTTTGTTTAACAACTTTTAATAATGATGTACTCTGTAGGCTTTCGCTTTTTCATACAAGCTAAATAGTATTATCAATGTAAGTTAACATCGGCCTAATTAACGTCTTTTGTCATCACAAAACAGAGAGACTAGTAGAAGTGACTTGCGACCGGAATATTAGGAAAACGGATGTCGCCAAACTCACACAGCCTCAAACTCGCACACCACAGTATCTACAATATAATTGGCCAAAATATCTTATTCAAAACTAAGCTTAACGTTTAATGTAACATCGTTGAAATTATACTACTCATTTTACCACATATGACGTTTCAATTTTCACACTTAACGTGCAAAGGAAGAGGTGTCACCTGGCATCGAGTAGCTTAACTATTAGGTATCATCAAATAGTTCAGCAACACCCCAAAAGATGGCGCATCCTCCTTCTCCCTTCCACGTACGCAGTTTTAGCGGGAGTGACAGAGATAGGCATATTATTACACGTTTTGGATAATGGATGCAAAGGAAGAGGTGTCACCTGGCATCGAGTAGCTGAACTATTATCATCAAATAGTTCAGCAACACCCCAAAAGATGGCGCATCCTCCTTCTCCCTTCCACGTACGCAGTTTTAACGGGAGTGACAGAGATAGGTATATTATTACACGTTTTCAATAATGGATAGCTTAGTGAAGTGCAAGATTCGATAATATATCGATAAAAAACTTAAATTATTAAATATTGTACTAGTACAGGTCTTTGACTCAAGAATTTAGGTTTTTTATATAAATTGTAAATGTTGTTATTTTTTAGGGTTCCAAACTAAATAATAATAAACTGAACCCATACTTACACAGGCTGTAACTACAATAATGATGATCCGTTTCAGGATTAAATTTGTATCGCATTATGTCCGTAGCTACCTAATTTTCTTCTATTTTTAACCGACTACAGTAAAGTGTAGGTATGTGTGTATATATGTATGTACATATATACACACATACGGGTCAAACTGAGAACCTCCTTTTATTGAAGTTTACATATGTTTGTTCCCGATTATTTCAGGTTTGCTAGACCGATTTTAAAGCGGTTTTCAAAAAGGTACTTGTTACATTTAGGAGAAGGTTTTAGTACTTCAACCGACTTAAAAAAGGAGGTTCTAAGTTTGAACCGTATTTGTATAAATACGTATGTACTATGTATGTTTGTTCCCGATTATCTCGCGTTTGGCTAAACCGATTTTATGCGGTTCTGAGAAAGGTATTTGTTACATTTAGTAGTAAGATTTCGTACTTTTACCGACATCAAAAAGGGAGGTTCTGAGTTTGACCCGTATGTATGTATGTTTGGTTTATCATTTCGCGTTTGGCTAAACCGATTTTATGCGGTTCTGAAAAAGGTATTTGTTACATTTAGTAGTAAGATTTCGTACTTTAACTGACTTCAAAAAAGGAGGTCCTCAGTTTGACCCGTATGTATGTATGTATGTTTGTTCCCGATTATCTCGCGTTTTGCTAAACCGATTTTTAAGCGGTTCTAAGAAAGGTATTTTTTATATTTAGCCGAAAGTTTTTGCACTTTTACCGACTTCAAAAAAAGGGTCATTGATCCACATGTATGTATGTGTGTCCACGATTCTTTCACGTTTAGCTGAATCGATTTTAATGCAGGTTTTAGAAAGGTATTTATTACATTTATTAACGTTTTCTGTCTGTTACTTGCTTGTATTTCGAAAATCATTTAAATATTTTTTTTTTTATCACTTCAATACTTATAATCTACATTATATTTCCTTCATTTTTGTTATATACCTACACTTGTGCAAAGTGTCAGAAATACGCAATTTTTTTTTTCTGTAATGCCTAATTTTTCTGCGCTAAATAAGTAGGTTAAGAAAGCAAATGCAAATAATAGGAATCAGTTTAATTATTAAAAGAAATCACATTACTTTATAGTAATGTGATTTCTTTTAATTTATTATCAATCAGTCTTCTTAGAACATGCACTTTTTTAACTTATGAAGTTAATAATCTAAATAAAAACCCTTTATTGCCCCTGAAATAAAACATATTTATTAAGCAATTGCCGTTTCGACATTTTCAGTTTTAATTTTAATAAATGATGGATTCTATTTCTAACATTCAGGTAGCGCTCTACGACAGCTTTGATTAAATCGGTTACATGATTAGATGATGGAAACTCGCCCAATTGATGATTCGCAATGGCGTCAAACACGTTTGACGCAACTTTATCGACATTTCATTTAAAAAATATATTAATTCAAAACCCGATTACAATAAATAATGATGTTAGAGAATACATTATTTTTCAATCATAAAAAGGACATATCGATATCAATAAAAAAATATTTTTCCTCGCACTAGGCCGAGTAGCGCGTGGTAGCCCGCTATCGTTGCGATATTCTAGAAAGTTCTCTAGTTGCTATGCTTCGTAAAAAACGACCTTATCTTTTGTACATAAAGTTGTTTTTATTTTGAGCAGATGTTTTTTTTTGCGGAGGACGACATTATTTGAGAAAATATTAAAATATACACAATATAAGACTTAACGGTGGTATGAAATACCTCCATGAGAGATATTTTGCTTGCGGCTGTCGTTTCCACAGTGTAAAACCGCACAATAAGGCATCTTTGCATTTTATTTTGACTTTTGTATAAACCACGATCTTACTTGGGCGCTCGTGACTAACTAATTACTATCTGTGGTGCGAGCGTGCGGCTATCCGCGCACTATTGCCACACACGCCGCGCTTACGTTACGCTTCTATTAGTCTCTCTGTTTTGTGTTTGTCATGGTACAAAAATGACAAAATTCGCAGTACATTGCGTCTTCTAAGAAACTTTAAACTTTACCTTTTTGTACCATTCTGGGTCGAAACTCTTGGTCCATGGTCCCAGCGCACGCAGAAAACGTTTTTCGTAGAAATCGCGAAACGTCTGGTTGATGTTACTGGTGACCGAAGAGCTGGTGGCTTCCTCGCACAACGTATCAGCATTGCGATACAACGAGGAAATACCGCGAGCATCCTAGGTACAATGCCTCAAGGACCTATTTTAGATTTAAGGTAGGTAGAGGTAGGTAGTTAGGTAAGTTACACTTACTGTATATTCTTTAAAGTGTAATAAAAATCATAACACACGCTACTTTTAAAAGTCGCTGAACAAACGTTGTTCATTTTGGCGAGGAATAACTACGATTAAATGTATTGCTCCTGTTACAAGCAACACCCGGTATAATAGTTCTTAAGAATAGTAGTTTATGTGATTGTATATCATGAAAGGCATTGTGTGGGTTTATGAAACGAGGCAGTAGCCGATTTTCGTAATAACATCACACGAGTGTTTTAATGCCTAATTATTTTACAATTACATATTAATATATACACATATCATGAGCTCTCCATGATGCGGTCCAACCGCATAGACATCGACCGCCATTGTGACTTTTATGAATAAAAACTTTCCTGAAATGTATATTTTTAAATTCAGAGACACGCTATAGAGTTGGCCCTAATTTTTATATTGTTCGATATCAAATAACGTGCGACTTGCGTGCGACATTGTTTGTAATTGACAATTCGTTTCAAACTAAACGTCATCTCAACTGATATTAGGAAAGAGGTCAAATCAAATTTTCTTGTGTCAGATGTGTTCGAAATTTGAACAAAAATAATATCTAAATCGATAATGTTATTTAGCTATAATAACATTTTCATAGATAAGAAAACTGTAACAAAAAAGTTTATTATTATGGGGGCTTTTATATGCGATTTTTGAACGCATTATTGAGGGCTAATGATATGTGGGTATATAAAGTGTTTAACACCACGCAAAAAACAATTTACTCTCGGCCACAACGGGGTTGCCTACGATTATAAATATGTATAATACTGGCAGCAGTGTGCACGCGGGAATCGCGGGATGTGTGATCAGTCTGTATGTCGGTATCGACTCAAGACAAAAGACAATCGGTTTGGGTTCACTCAGAGTTCCATTGGCATAATATTGCGCACTATTTTAAAGTATTAAAATGATATACCTAAGAAATATTAATGTATTTCTATAGATCTTTATCGTGGCTAGCTTGCTTTATACTTGTCATACCTTGTACTCCTGACCTCTAATTATCTTGTAATAAAATAATGTATACGAGTAGATATAAGAGCTAATACATGAAGTCATTAGGAAAATATGTTAGTTAAGTAAACTTCACAAGTACACTCGAGAAACGTTAGAGAATATTATTTTAAAATGGTATTGCATATTTTTTAAATAATACTAAGGATATATACGCAAGGGTCACAGAAAGAGAAGACAGTAGAAGAAAAAAAACGAGACGGGAATGGAAGGGAAGGGACGGGATGGGACGCGACGGGACGGGACCGGATGGGATGGGATGGGACGGGATTAGTGATGGGAAATTGCAGAGAATATTTCCGACTGCGAGAATATTCTCGGAAAGATTACGGTAATATTACCAAAAGTAGCAATTTACTTTGTAACTTTTTTTTTCGATATGAAAATCCAACTTTTTGTAATAACGAAATATTTGCATATTTTCACGTGCTTCATGCTCGCGGTCAGATACATTACTTAAAACTTGTTATAATGGTATATTACCGTAAGTTACCGTAAATTACCGTAAGTTCTCTTAAATTTCATGGAAATTTCTTAGGAAATATATTTTTTGTTAACGAAATATAGTGGTTACTATGGAAAAATTAAAGAACATTGCATTATTACTTCATAGCATTTTGTTGCATTTCAAATAAGAATAATTATTAATCACTACATGGTATAAAACAAAGTCGCTTTCTCTGTCCCTATATCCCTATGTATGCTCAAATCTTTAAAACTACGCAACGGATTTGGACGCAGTTTTTTTAATAGATAGTGTAATTTAAGAGGAAGGTTTATATGTATAATAATAACCCGTGCAAAGCCGGGGCGGGTGCCAGTTAAAAATAATCAAGAAATACTTTCCAAGTTTGCATTGTTCTCTTGTTCTCGGCGTACCCATATTCTATACTATTATTATTTTATTTAAATATATGTATAGTCAATCAAATTGTAGTAGTTAAAAAAGTAAACAAAATGTTTCTTTAGTTCAGTTTTTAATATAAGTATATATTTTAATGGCAAAGATAGAGCGGCACAATATGGAATGATATGAATCACTTAATTATTTTATCCTATAGCATGAAAAGTGCCTGTAATTCTTTATAAATTTTTTTGCATCGTCTATAACCCTGCATATGAATTTTGTAGTAATACAACAATTTCGTGAGATATTGAATACTTGTAAAGTCGATGTCAAATATATATTCACACTTTTGAGCCTAGCTTAATGAAATAAGGTTGTAAAGTGAATAAATTTACACTCGCTGACATCTTATTTCATAATTTTTTTTTCGGAAATAGTCATGAACTTAACAACTTTGGCTTCATGGCAAACCATTCGTTTTTCACTAACACAAATCACAAATTTACGACTCCGAACCCGCATAAAACGACCAACCGGTTTTAGCGACGTAGGTATAGGCAGATGGTTGGTTTTCATACAAGTCACTATTTGTGCATCCGTTTAGTACGACTGCTTATAACGACGACATACCGCTTTTAACGACGGGATTTCACACGGTGACGGTGCATTATAACCAAACAATACATACAAGATAGAATCTTTGTTCGAAGCGAATGTTCTGAAACTTAAGCGCGTAAGGGTTTCATCTCGTGTAAAAAAAAAGCTCCGCAATTTACAATCGCTTAAGTTGCAATGTAGTCAGGAAGTACGAGTAAATAGGTCAATTGTTCAACAGTTTCTTTCACTAAAGAGCAAAATATTCTTAATTTCAATTATTATGTGAGTAACATTGAACCATTGTGAATTATATTGCATGTGTGACTATTAAAATCGAGAAACAACTTTAAAATTGACAGTTTGTTTAGTACGACTTCCGGTTAGTACGACGTAATATTGTCGGTCCCTTCGGCGTCGTTATAACCGGATTCTACTGTAGATGGTTTTGCCACGACTGTTAAAACAGTACAAAATTACAATTAAGTCGACTACTACTGTCTTTTCTGCGTAGGCAGTGTGCACTGTGCATGGTAGTTTTTTACTACATACTTGGCCTGAGCGTTCGCTCGACCCGAACGTGGCCTAATTGATGCGAGTTTTACACTCAATTGTATTTTTGTATCACTTTCATTAAATTTGAGCTAGTATTTATTAAATCCCTCGTATTTGTAATAAATTTCTAGGTTTCGTTTAAAATTGCACGGTAATTTTTCACGGTAACTTACGGTAACTTACGAGAATTTATGGAAATTTACCGTAATTTACATGTAACTTTTTATTTTGCTCAGTAACGATATTATCCTTTTGCAATACAATTAACGACGTCTTTGTGCCTCTATTTTACCTAAATGACATGACATTAGACCGCAATAAAATATAAATTTCTCTATCTTTCACATCACGAGAATATTACGGTAATATTCTCTGTAAATTTCATTACGGAAAGTTTCCCAAATAGGAAACTTTCCGCTTGCCCATCACTAGACGGGATGGGACGATCTGTCAATTTCCATAGAAATATTCACGTAAATAGCTTGGAGCCCTCGGATGTCACGTGACGCTCGGTTTACAAACTTCAATCATATAATATATTGTTTGTCTTTAACTGTCAGTGTCATTATTGCGTTTGCTACATGGTCAAACATAAATAACTAATATAAATAAAGGGGTTAATGAACAACGTCATTAGAAAGAATAATAGAATTATAATTAACTTGTTGTTAGAATAAACACGTGTAACCGCAAGCCACAGGCACGTGTCATGATGTCGTGCCAGCGCCTATACCATGTAAATCAATCTCTATCCCTGTCACACTTGCATATTGGAGTGACAAAGAGGTTTTCCCATCACTGCCAATTTTCAAAGTTCATAGTAGGCGTGCAGTACTACTTATAATACCAAAGTCGCAAACTGAGCAACGATGGGACAACCAGCGAAGAGTCCGGAGTCGCATGTTTAACAAATAGTCGATCGTAGGTTGAATTACGGTAAGGGACATGTAAATCCCTGTCTGTTACAATAATTGAAACGACATTTGACGAAATGCAGACGCAGGCGAGCAGGCTCAGTTCACGCTATTTAAGTTCCTGGATGCGTTGATAAGAAGCCAATCACTCGCGCTCTGTTGCGTAGCCACAGAACCGTTTATAGAATGATAACACCTGAGCCCGCCGGTTTCAGGAAAGGCGGGAACTGTGTCGACCAGGTGCTATATTTCCAAAGCCGGATTTCAAAAATGCCTTAAATCAACTGTAGTTTTTATCGACCTTACTTCTTTCTTCTTTTTTATCGGTCTAGAGGCTCGGCGTGATACACAAGTTACTGTTAGCGATCCGAAGTAGAGAAGTAGTCAGTCTCATCTCTAACTTGCTGATTGAAAGGAATTTCGAGGTTTTTTTGGGCGACAATAAGAGCAGAAAACGCAAGCTGGTACCTAACCATGTAGCTCCGCCTCAATTCCGGCGTGACTCTGATAAGAGAAGCGGAGATTTCAAAAAATCTTTTACCAGTCCATAGAGAGTCCGGCCACCCTCCTCTCACAACCCACCGAGCTTTAAAAACACTAACGCCCCGGGTAAAAGGAAAGCAGAATGGTCCAACGCTACGTTGGGAAAGCACCCTCACCCCTCAGACCCGACGATTAAACCCGAGAGAACCGGAATATGAACCCGCGACCATCGGATTGAAAGTCGCTGTTGCCGCTGAGCCACCAACGCTCGACAATAGATGCTCAGATATTTTTAGCACCTTGGCCGTTCCGATATATTTGACGGCAACATACTCACAATCTACTGATAGAGTCCCCATGTAAAGTTTTTGCATGTGGAAACATTAAATTGTTTTTTATTATTTCACAATAGCTGGCACTGAGAGGTACGGCGTTTGATATGGGAAATATTTTCTATTAAATATGAAATTGTCAGTTTTTCATGAGCATAACATTTGAGAACCGTTAACCCAGCAAGTTCAAGTTTTTATTTATAGGCTTTTATTATTTATTTTTTGTTTGTTTTTTCGTACTTAGATAGTTTTCTTATGTTCGTTTTTATGTGTACTTTTTTTAACAAGCTAGCTGTATGCTAGCTAATCAAAATCTTCCAGTTTTTCCCGACTTTCTGCCACTGCTCTGGTCCGCTTGGCAATACGTATTTAACCAGGGGCCTTAACATGACGTCTTAACGCGATTCAGTTTAGGTTCAGTTTATGCTCAGTTGTATGGAAGCGACTCAGTTTAGGTCGTCAACTGAATCACGTTACGACGTCATGGTAAGGCCCCAGATACTGAAAACACGCGCGTGTATTAATAACTCGTATAATCCAGCCCAGTACTTAAGACTTCTATAAACGCTGTTTGTATTGTAGGTAAATAGAAAGCAAACATTGCGTAATTTTCAATACATTTTCCTCAACAATATCGTAGTAAAATACCTATTTACCCATTGAGTAATGGTCATGCTATTTTAAGATGTGTCACACACACTATTAAATGTTGTGTAAAAATGAAAGTATTAGCGTTTTGAACTTGGAATTTCCATCTTAATGTAGGTCATAGGTATCGACCCCATTTTTCGGTAACGGTATTTCACCAATAAGGTAAAAGTTCTAATGTTTGACGCTGCTCTAGTATTCGATATGGTCACTTTATTGTCAAAGTGACAAGTCTTAAATGAAAATATAAACTATGTATGTTCTAATTAAACCAATTTACAAGCGAGCGGAGTGAAAGCGCCGAAATTTTAAACGTAATAAATATAATAAGCCTGGGTAGAGAGTACCTTCTTGTACCATTTAGGGTCGAAAATCTAGGTCCATGGGGGGGGGGGCGGGGAGCTATATATATATAGGTACCTACTATTAATTTAAAAAAAATTGAGCTTGAGCTAAAAAAATGTGTGACTAAGTCTGGGGCCCATTTCTCAAAAGTTATTAGAATAATATTATAAGATAATATTATTAGAGTGGTACCAAACCCATTAAAGTTGACAGTGCAGAGAGAGACAGATAAATAAAAACTAAAACTAAAACTCTATATACATATATGTATATCTAATAGATATGTCCTGACAGAAACGCGTAAAGGCCGGATGCTGAGTACACGTCAATTTTCATTCATCAAAATTCATGTTCATTCAAACCGCGTGTTGCCATCGCTGCGCGAGCGCAAGAGCGTCATTCAGATTTTAAAATCTTGAGTGGTTGTCGCTATGATCGTCGAATAGGTTTTGAAATTTTGATTATGATTATGAGTATTTGATCGTGAACCCCAAGCGCGTCATATCGTCCGGTATCTCAATTTTATAATTGAAAGAAGAAGGGAAAAATGTTCCGCGTCTGAACACTGGTCACATCGCTCTGTCAATTGAGCTATCGACGCCCGATCGACGCCAGCTAATGTTTGCACTATTTCTTTCATTTGGTTATACGCCTTAGGTACACGCGTAGCGACATTTACCGAAAGTCTTAAACACATGTAAGGCATCGATGTTCTAAGACATTTTAGAAATCACCGATAACAATGCGCTACCCCACTAAATTCATTTTGTATTAAACAGAGACGTTTGTGAACGAAATTTACATTTTTACGAGGAGAATTTTTCCGGTTTTTTTTTAAACAAAATTAGTCCGGTATCTTTTTCACTTTGTTCTATCGTGGAAAAAAGTAGTAATTGAATTTCTTAGTTGATCCACAGAACTACGTGCTAGTTTTTTAGCCAATCCTAAAAATAATAATTTGGAAAGTAAAACGCCTTAGGGCAATAATGCGTTTACATTCATAGTCATAGTCATAGTCATAGTTTATTGCATCCATGGTATACATACCATGCCGCTTCGTAGGTTAACAATGACATATTTTCAGAGCATAAAATACGGAAAAACTGTTGACGCCCGTGCTAGGTACGCTATTGAAATGTGACCATAGCGCTGAACCGATCAATCTAACGCAGTTATCTAATAGATACTTAACTAGGATCGACAGCGCGGATGTGAGGCCTAATTCTCGAGGGTACCACAAACACTTTGTTCTACAAAAATTATAAGATAACATTAAAAGATCGCTAAAATCTATTTCTATTACCTATATTTTTTTCTTTTTTTAATACTACGACGGTGACAAACCAGGTGACGGCCTGCCTGATGGTAAGCGGTCACCGTAACCTATGGACGCCTGTAACTCCAGGTGTGTTACATGCGCGTTGCCGACCCTTTAAAAACTTTAACACTCCTTTAAGTTGGGTTGTTTGTAGTATGTAGGTAAAACACTTAATTGCTTTCCTTTTTTTCTTTTGTATGAGTATTAAGATGAACGTCTTTTAATAGTCACTCCCGGGCCGTTTGTTTGTTTGTCACCGTCGCAGTATAAAAATAAAAAACATGGATATAAAATCCGCTATATTGTAGACTGAAAAATCTGTTATATTGTAGACTGAAAAATCTGCTATATTGTAGACTGAGGCCACGTTGAAACTTGTATAAAATTATTACACAAAAAAAATCATGAGTCAAAATTGAAAAAACTCCCGACGTACACTTTTCTAATGTCCATAAATTCTACAATACAAGTGGTAACCGGATAAGTTCACCCCTAAATATAGCTAAAGAGTTATATTTTCAGAAAATAAATCTTGTTTGTTCTTTATGATTTTTAAGTGGGCTATTCCAGGGACTTTCTGTGTTGCCCACGTAGTATAGTGGCTGCTTGCCTTTGATACTTACAAGTAAGTGCGTCGTTATGTGCTAGAAAATATTATTTAGGTACACAACAGGACATTTCTCTCACAATTGCAGTAGTGTTGCTTATGTAGCTTTGCTGATGCAGCATTGTCACCGACGTCTTTACTACGACAAATATCAAATGCATCCCATGCAGTTTTGGATCTGATAGTACAACATTAGAAACGGCCTCCTAGTCTAGTTCGTGACCCTGCCTACGAAGCAGGTTCGAATCCTGGTCAGGGCATTTATTTGTGTTAATCAGGAATATTTTTTATAACAAAATTATGTGTGTTTTATATAAGTATTTTTATGTATCTATCTTTAGGCCGAGGACAAGCGTTGATTGTTTTTTGCGTATTCCAAATGGTTTGAGAGAATTCGCTTTTTCTATAAAAGATACTTAAATATATGGTGTTAAGAACCGTTATGTAATCTGTATAGTATAGTAGATTGTATGACAAGGGCATAAAGTAACCCATTTTAACCGAGGCTATTTACCAATATAGTAGTCGAGGATAAAATGGGTGTTTATGCCCGAGATATATACTCTGCTTTTCACTTCGATTGTGAGGATTTTTTATATATTTTTTTTTACTTTTAATCTTTGAAAATTAAACATCCATGCTTGACATTCTTGGGCGCGGTCATTCTTACTATTTTAGTTTATTCTCTAGAGCCTAGCCTCGGCTTAAAGTCGAACTTTGCGAGCAAGAGAAGCAAAAACCATATTCCAGCTTTATTCCTCTTTTTCAGGTGAGCTGAGCGTGATGTACATATCTATGCGATATCGGTTCAACTGGGATGAGGTCAGGTTCAGCATCTACTCCACTTACAACTTTGTAGCACATTCTATAGGTGAGTCAAAATAACATGCATAACTGACAATGACAATGTTATATAACACTTTCGCGTTTTATACACATTATTATGAACATTAGTGAAGATATTAGAGAAGATATGGAAGAACAGCGGAATATGCCTGCATGAAAACCCTAATCTTCTCTATCTTTATGTCTCTGAAACTTGTACCCTGAAGACAAGAACAAGGGAAAGGATTGATGCGTTCGAAATGTGGTGCTGGAGGAAAATGCTTGGCATCAAGTGGACAGCCCGCTGCTTAAACGAATCAATCCTGAACCAACTGGGAATACCAACCAGGCTCTCCATTACCACTCAGCGCATATTTCGCTTCTTCGGACATCTGGCCAGGCAAGAAGATGGTCTGGAAAAGCTAATAATGATCGGCGAGGTGGAAGGGAAGAGAAGTAGGGGAAGAGCGCCTACTCGGTGGACGGATTTAATTAAGGCCTCAACAGGATCCAACGCCCAGGCTTGCTCCTGTTACAGGCAACACCCGGTGTATTAGCACTTTGTGCTTACCATAAATTACACGCAACTGTATTCGGTAGCGTATAGGAGCGAGACGGACATACCCCTGAACCCCAGTCGCTATCGAATACAGTGGCGTGTAACTCATGGTCGCACCGCTCGCCATCGACATGGTGCACAACCACACCTCCAGGGTCGTCAACGCGTATGTGACCCCCCCGGAGTTGCAGGCGTCCATAGGCTTCGGTGACCGCTTTCCATCAGGCGGGCCGTATGCTTGTTTGCCACCGTTGTGGTATAAAATATTAATATAAAATAAAATAATGTGAAATTGGGTATCAAAAATAATATTTATTGTTCTGGACATAATATTCTATCTTAAATAAAGTATTAGCAACACACTCATGACAGCCCTGAAAGACAGGAGCAGATTGCCTATAAACCCTTTTACTACAGATGAGTAAGACTTTACACTCATTTTATATGACCAAAGCCAATAAAAAGAAAGCCTGGTACGTAGCCAAGATGCCAATCGCTCACGCGTTTGTAAGTCGTGTCATAATACTTTCAAAACAATAGCAAAACCACATTCAACCAATATCGTCGCATTTAAATGATCGTTAGACATTTTAGTATATGATATGATAAAATACATGAGTATGGATAACTCACACTAGGACGGGACGGGATGGGACGGGCCGGGGCGGGATGGACGATCTGTCAATTTCTATAGAAAGAATCACGTGATAGCTCGGAGCCCTCGGATGTCACGTGACGCTTTCTATAGAAACTGACAGATTGTCCCGTCCCGCCCCGTCCCGTTCCAGTGGGAGTCATTCCTTATCCGTAATTTATTATAATCACCACAATCATTTCAGGCACATGCCTTCTCTTAAGCATGAGAGGGACTTGCATATAATCCTCAGGTTGGCCCAAAACCAACCTTCAGTTATACCTTATGAATAATTTTATTATATTTCTCAGAGAGACACTATTTGAATCCACAGCTCTTTAAAAGTCGAGCATCTTACCGCTAGAGCAAAATCCCTTGACAAAAAAACGTATAAAATGTATATGGACCTGGTCTGAAATAAATATTCTTATTCTTATTCTTATAAAACTAGTCCAAATAGAAAGTTTAGAATCAGTCTTCTGCTTCCAGGAACTTTGTTCTCCATCAGCGTTTTCAGCAGAAGACTCCACGCCGATGACGCGATACTGGGCATCATTTCGACCACCAGCAAGATCTTTGGAGCAGTGCTGATGGCATTCGCGAGGACCGATTATGAAGTTTACCTATGTGAGTATTACATACACATCATCATGGAATTAAAACACATTTTTAAAGCCTATTTTCTGTCCCGCTTCTGGGCAAAAGCCTCCCCTCTCTTCCGCCGCTCATTAACAAATTTATACCAAGTCCACTTTAGGAGGCGCGTTTTATACTTTAATAGCACCGTGTAAAGCTGCAGTTTATCCACAAATGCGACAAATTATCATATATTTTAAAAAGGCAGCTTGTATCTTCCTCGCGGTTTTGTGGTGAAAAATGTTGTATTATACTCGGTGGCAGAGTTCAGTGCTTATGAGAGAAAATTAAAGATTCAAAATTTGGACCACGGCCTTAGCGAATGATTGGAATCATGAGCATTGCGAGGGTAGGTAAACCAATGAAGAATCCATAATCCTCTGAAAAACTTCTTCAGATTGTTGTAAAAACCATATCTTTCTTTTGCTTGCAGGTCCTCTTGTGGAGATACTAAATGGAACGTCAGCCATTGCGTTGAAGTCAATCGCCTCCAAATTGGTTTCGTACAAAGAATTAGGTATGTTTATAGCAATCATAGAAACTAAAGTATCTTCTCTTTTCGCTCTTATTTCAATAAGAAAAAGAGGTACACTCTGCATTAAGAAAGGATTAACTGATTCATTGAATGTATCTGCCACTTTCTAAGACTCGTACGTACTTGTACTAATATAATTTTCCAAACAATCTACGAGTAGTAGAGACGAATAGCTGTCTGTTTCTCTGTTTCTTTAGTCTAATACTATTTGACAACTATTTCTCAACCAAAGAGGCCTATGACTCAGGTAGCTTTCAAAAAAACAGTCAACCAATGGGAGTTACCGTATATTTTTTCACCAGGCAGCGCCACTCATGCGTGGGTCCTGTGTCAATATGAGAGGATTGTCAAAGTGGCGTTTGAAATGTTCCCGTAGGACCCACGTTCCACTAGCGCCCCTAGCGGAAAATCGACTCGCGTTAGTCCTCATTGGAATCCTAGGCCACTTGTCATGTTACACTGATGCTATAAATCAGATTGTCCGAAATCTCTTACTGCCTGTCATTTTGACATGGTTCTAGAGTGGCCTAGGGTTCCAATTGGTTACCTATACGTATCCAGCACGCTTTTCTTCACATGAAGACATATCAGTTCCGATTCAGGTCCTGAGACAGGTCATTAGAGAATAGCACACTTTGTAGTTTTTTTAACAAAAATTAATCTTGCTGAAAACTATTCTAGAACTGTACTAAATTGAAATAAAGGAAAAGTTTTTATTTCTAAGCAGTAAAATTTTTTTTCAGGCAAGGTCTTCTCGCTGTTTGGGGTTGCTGAGACGCTGATGCCTCTCCTATTCGCTCCACTGTACTCCAAGGTGTACATCCTCACCCTGCGAACGATGCCAGGGGCCTTCATGCTGCTTAGTGCCACGGCAACAGTTCCTGCGTTGGCAATTTTTGGGTAAGGGCTTGATATCAAGGTGGATGGCACGTTGATGTCTTCTGTTTACTCCACCGTAATCCAATCCAAGGTGTACATCGTCACATTGTATGTGCTGCCAGTAAGCTGCTTGTTCCTTAGTCGGGACTATTTGGGTAAGACCTTGATAGGAAAGTGGATGACAGCCTGTTGCCTTCTGTTTGCGTCAGTTTAATACAAATCATACATCCTCGTTACCTTAGTATCCTAAACAGGTAAGGGTACGTTCTAAAATTAGCTGATTTCAGCAATCAGTAATTGCCTACTTCTTGTTTTGTGACGAATGTTTTAGTTATGTTTTTTTTTATTCCAGATGGTTCTACAACCGCCACAAAAAAGATTTAAAGAAGAAAAGACTAGAATGCCCCGTGACTCCGCCTGCACCTACCGAAGTTGCTATAAGTTCCACATAAAATTTAGATTGAGAAAATTAGGATAATTTTTTAAATCAAAAAACAAACCGCTTACTGAACCAGCGTTAGTAGATAAAATATAAAGTGGAATTCGGTCTTTATAGGAGGTGCATTCTCCATGATGGTTTAATAACATTCTTGGTTTAATAAGGTTATAACCTATGCAGAATACATCTCTTGTACATAGGAAAAATTATGTTCACCTATGGTACGTGCAATGTTTCTTTCTGTAGGGTGATTGTCTAGAAAGTAGCTAACGCAGTACTTGCTAATACGTATAAGCACTGCTTAAGTCGTTAAACAGATTGATGCTACTTTCATGAGAATCAACCTGTCGTAAAATCGTCAATTATTAACTTAGTTAAATTATGCACCTGTATTTTATTTCTATATGCAGTCTCCAGTTCGGATTGAAGTGTTTTGTAACATACAAAATGTAAGAGGTTACGAGCCTGGTGCATTAACATTTTAAACCTGAGATCACGAATTCATAGTATTCTCAGGGGGTTCAGTGCGTTATATGTTAGTAGAACTTTCACAACCATAATATAGGAAAAACAGACTTGGAAAAAAGTGTACCTGTACAAACGTTGGCTCCGTAGTATACATTCATCTACAATAGAATAAAAAAAAAAACAATTATAAAACACGAATTAAACCATTTATTATTTATATTAATTGTTATGATTCAAGTTCTTAAGTATTCACACTACTATTATGAATTATAAATTGAAAGAGATGTCATATACTACAGAAAAACTGACCAAGGCCCCCGGGTAAGGAGGGCTGGAATCGACCAGAATAAATTATTTAATTCATGATTTACAATTGTACAGTATGGAGGTGCCATCTCTCGTTTCTAGTTGAAAATAATCTGTAAAGATTATCTAGAAGGCAGCACTAGACGTAAGTCTGAGCTGTAGGATTGGCGGTTTGGCGGTTAGGGCGTCTGCCGCGAAAGCAGGAGGTCGCTGGTTCGATTCCAGTTCAATTTATAAATTAAAATATGTGACACGATCTTATAGCTCTGCAAATAAGATTGTGCCAGATATTTATGCGGTTTTCATAGCGGAAAATACTATTGCAGATGACTGTACTAAGGGTACAACATAGCCGGACATAAGCAAGCAATAAGAATATAAGCACAGACTAGCAATAGCAGTAGTAATTTTTGGAACTCTTAGTTACTCGATAAAAGATCAAATTAGAATGCAGAATATGTACAGAAGTTTGTACACGGGACTTAGGAGGATAGGCATAAAAACCATTTCACCATTGAATCTTATGATAATTAGGCTTAGTTATAATAGAAATTAGTGTTGTGCCTAATTGTCAATAGTAATTAATTTATCTGTCAACAATCTCTCCTCTGAAATCCTAATTCGATTAGTTTAAGGCTTGTTATACACGCTCGATACCGAATTGTGTTAACATGGACCATTCGCTTATTATACCATAATACAAATACAAGTCCAGTACGACGAGATCTCATGCATCTCCTCAGGATGCCTCGTAGAGAGGCGAAACACGTGTCGAGTTTTATATTATTGGCGGTGGTTTGTTATATCTATGCGTATTTATTTTTTGCGGCGGGTGGCAACATTTATTGCATGCAAAAAATAGGCAAGTAGGTATATCGGGTTGGCACTAATTGAATAGCACGTTTGGCGGAATAGCAAAGTAACATTATTTTCGTTGTGAAGCTTAGAGTGCCCATACGACCGCGCATACTTTATTTACGCGGAGGTACTAATTATTTTAACAGAGGCACTAAACAGTAGCAATAAGGTACTAAATTTTGGTATATTACTTTCTTATATTTTTACAGATACACCCGCCATTCTGACTATCACCGAAAATCGAACGTTCGAAAATTTGTATCTCCCTCTTTGTCACACTTGCATATTGGAGTGACAGAGAGGTTTTCCTGTCAATGCCAATTTTCGTGGTAGGCGTGCAGTACTAATTGAATCCTCATTCGAATAGTTTAAAGCTTGTAATTCACGCGCGTGTTTCCGACTCGTGTTAACACGGACCACTGGTTTGTTTAACATGTGTCGCGGTGCCAACTATTATGGATATGGATTATTCTGTTAAAGGATGACTCACACTAGACGGGGTGGGACGGGACAGGACGAGAAGGGGTGGGACGGGACGGGACGGAACGGAATGGAACGGAACGGGACGGGACGGGAAACGGGAAAATCTGTCAATTTCTATAGAAAGCGTCACGTGACGCCCGAGGGCTCTGAGCTATCGCGTGATTCTTTCTATCGAGATTGACAGATTTTCCCGTCACGCCCCGTCCCGTCCCGTGCTAGTGTGAGTCATCCTTAGTAGCAGTATAGTATGGTTCTGGAATTTCTACACTACCAACTCTATTTGAGACGCCATGCTGCCATTATATGATACAATTACCGATTCTGGTTCCAGTTCCGCTTTCGCTTTTTTCATACCACGACGGTGGCAAACACGCAAACAGCCCGCCTGATGCAAAGCCGTCACCGTAGCCTACGGACTCCTGCAACTCCAGGGAGGTCACATGCGCGTTGCCGACCCATTGAAATCTTGTACGCTCCTTGTTTTATGAACCCCATACTATAATAATCCTTCGGGAAAACCTCGGCATGATCGGCTCATTCCACAGCCGGAGCGTCTGCGGGAGGAAATTCCTCTGAAATCGCACAGTGCGCGACAATTTTGGTTGCAAGGTGTGTGGATGAGCAGCCTGTCGATGGCGAGCGGTGCGATGGTAAAAAGTGGACGTTGGCTGTCAAACAATTCTTCAGAATTACAAGATTTCGTAGAAATCGCGAACGTCTGGTTGATGTAACTGGTGACCGAAGAGCTGGCTTCCTTGCACAACGTATCAGCATTGCGGTACAACGAGGAAATGCCGCCAGCATCGTAGGTACAATGCCTCAAGGACCTATTTTAGATTTAAGGTAGAGGTAGGTAGTTAGGTAAGTTACACTTATATATTTTGAAAATAAAACTTTTAAGTATTTAATTAGAATATTTTCATTGCGCGATACACATACGATATCGTATCACATTTTAGTATGTTTTATTTATTATTTTGTTCACGCTAAGCAAGTTTACCTCACTCTTACGTTTGACTTACGTACATATTTAATACGGACAGTCCATCTCGTAAATGTTTGAAAAACACGAGTAAGAAAATTCGGTACATAATCTAATATATTATCCGTGATAATGCGTGCCACGTGCCAAATCTAATCCATGACATTTAGTCCTTAATTGGATTAAGTGATTGACGTAATTACATTACATCTTGACATTTAAACGTAATTTAATTACAATTATACCTAAATTGCCTACTCCTGGATTAATTCTAAGGTTAAGAGTCCACATTCCCGAGCAAAAAAGAACGGGATAGATATATAATTGCGAGAGCTTAAATGAAAAGGCAATAGGGCGCCTCAAAACATGCCGCGCAAAAGATAATTGCTGTTTACAACTAATTTTTTGTGGATAAAAATGTAAGAACTAGTTACTACTCAACTCTTTTACGTTAAATAACTAAGAACCATGTTTATAAATTACGATATTCCGACTAAAAATATGTAAAAAAAGGACCTATGTTTGAAAAATAAAAGTATCGAGGCTTTTGTTAAAAATCCTATTTTCACGTTTACCAGTTTGAAGGAAATACATATGTTGAAGTTTTACGTATGTGAAATTTTTTTAATTCGATTTTTCCTCCTAGAAGTAAGGTCAATGCGGTATAGGGACTATTCCGTCTTATGCTCGCTTGCGTTGAATATAAGCACAATACGCAGTCCGACTCAATAAAAAAGCTGCAGGCTATCCCGACTCCTGAGTTTATTAACTGAGTCGGCAGCTGCCTACTTTACTTATTTTCAAGGCAAACAGCATTGGACGGAATAGGCCCGACGCAATTATCCACATTGAGCTTAATGCAAATTTTACCGTTTAGTTTTTCAAATAACTCTTTTACTCTACGGATGGTTCAGACGTTGGTTAACCAAGCCTATAACCAAGAGTAGACAAAAAGTAGTCGGTTAGGTTCCGTACCTATACTTAGATGTTAAGTTTCAATGTATACTATAAGTACCATTATGTCTTTTACTTTGCTGTATACTAAAACTCAAACTCAAATTCAAGAGCATACATTGAAGTAGACAAAACTTCAGCACTTTTCAACGTCAAATTGATTAAAAGTAAAAATATTATACAAAAGTAACACTTAATTTTAGTAAATATAAAGAATAAAATTGAAATTGTAATATAACAATGTCACCAGAATGAACTTTATTGTTAAGGTAGGTTTTTTTTTTTTTAATTTTAAGGTATTTATTATTGTCTTCTGCTGCCGCGATTGTTATTCATTGAATATATTTGCCATGTCAGTAGAAATAAAAGAACAGCTATTTTTTAACAATATAAAAATAACGAGGAAGACCCAATCTTCAGTCGCCTACCCACCATAAATCCACGCTACATTAATGAATATCATTACATAACATTACACTTTCCTATAGCCAATTAATTTCCATGAAAGCTCTTAATGCCTGATACTCTAAGTAACAGTTCGGGCTGTAATTTAAAACAGATTAACGACAAATATGGCGGAGATGGGATGAGGAATGTGCCTTAATTAACTGAAAGATAATCGCAGAGGAATAATTGCTTGTTACTCTGCTCTCTTGGTACACCTAAAGCTATACTATAATAATGGCATCTTTACTAGTAATAGTAGTTTATCGACGCACATATCATTATTGCTCTAAAATGTATTAAGAAACCATAGGCAATGACCAGCATTACCAACCAGCAGGAATTAACGGAACTGTAATTTTAATATTACCTACTGAAAACAGTAGGTAATGTAAATTTAAATTTAGAACAGCTGTCAAATTCAAGTGGGTGTCTAATAGACACTGTCTATTCCAGATTCAAACGCCGATATTCCGAGCTGTCATTTGTTTGTTGGCTTTTTACTGTTTACGAGTGAAAATTTCTGCGAAATTTGTTTCTGTATATGTCCTTTTTTTTTTAATTTATCGAACGT
This sequence comes from Lathronympha strigana, assembly GCA_949128165.1. Classification (NCBI taxonomy): domain Eukaryota; kingdom Metazoa; phylum Arthropoda; class Insecta; order Lepidoptera; family Tortricidae; genus Lathronympha; species Lathronympha strigana. The sequence continues at coordinate 1,777,731 of OX421907.1, read as the reverse complement.
GCGAAGCGTCTCTGTTTCAGCTTGGGCAAAAATGCTTTCGTGTGTCCAGAATATCCGGCTGACTGTCTGTCTGTCCATCCATTCCTTCTCCTCCACAGGTCGCGTTTATAATAATAATAACCGCCTGCCTATTACAATTTGAGACTGATTGTCACGGCAGGCGTCCGCTAGTCTCCTCCCATAACCCAATATCCAGACCATCCAACAGTCACATCAATAGCCCAATGACCTTAGATCCATCGCAGCCAATGTGCCGCATTTCAATAGTCCTTGCACCTGGCGGGGACCATCTCCGGGTGTATCATATTGTGCGCTCGGAGATGGTATCCGCCACGTGTATCCCTTGCCTTATATTAAAGTGTCTTAAAAGGCCTCTGCGCTGTTGGCTTCGGCCCCACGCACGCCTTTCAAAGGTCCGGGACCCCATGGTCTCGAGATATGCCAAAGACATACAAATAATAATAATAATATGCTTTATTGTGCACCACAAGGATAAAGTTTACAATAAACTATGAACAGGACTCAACCATCGCATCGGGGTTTATCAACCAATTCTTGTTAAATTTTGTTAGCTTGTCCGTGAATTACTTAATAATTTTTGACGATTAAGTTTTAAGAAATTTTCTAAATGGCGGGAATTGGCACAAAGGTCCTAAGCGCCATAGATTCTAAGGCTACTTAGGACCTTTGTGCCAATACCAGTATCATCTCGTTGTAGTATCTTAACGCCATTCAGTTGAAGACTTAAGCTGAGCCACTTCCATACAACTGAGCCTCAACTGAATCGCGTTAAGACGTCATGATAAGGCCCCAAAACACAGTTAAGAACCTAAACTGAATCGCGTTAAGACGTTATGGTAAGGGCTCAGTTTAGGTTCAGTTGTATGGAAGCGACTCAATTTAGGTCGCATGTTATTGCTCTGTAGGTTTCCGGTGGTGTATTTATATACAAATCCAGTACCATGAACGCTTCCTAACTTTGGTCTTTAGCCAAGTCAATACAAATTTAGCATGGGTATCGCTTTCAGTGGCCAGCAGGCACATCGACCCCAAATGAGTAACTTCCAAAAACTGGTCGACAAACGGCACGCGTGCAAGTGAGGAACTGCCTGATTTGCCTAAATCTAAATAACGAGCGAGTTGTGGCATTACGGAGTCGGTGTTTTGCCGACTTGGGATTAATGCGCAAGTTTTTGAAGTTGGACCAGGGTGCGGCCTGACGATATAGAATCGAGATGGAGGTATTATTTCTTAAGCAGAAACGTATGGGGGGATTTTTATGTTGTCGTTTTTTTCGCGTCAGATTTTAAATGAAATTTGGTAGGTAGGAAGAGTTCCTTATTCTCTTCAAGATAGACCCGATTTCCCAGTATGTCCCACAGTTTTCTTCCACTGAGTTACGAAGTTTAGTACATTTTTTTTGTCGTACATTGAGATTTCGTATCTAAAAATTCGTGACCTCGGGCTGAAACCGCGACTCTGTGATACATGCCAATCGCTCTGGCAACACAGGTACCGAGAACAAACTTGTGGCCCCGAATCTCTTCACCATATCCTATCGTATGTTTCAGCAACATCTACCCGGGCGGGACGGGATCATCTGTCAATTTTTATAGAAAGAATCACGTGATAGCTCGGAGCCCTCGGATGTCACGTGACGTTTTCTATAGAAACTGACACATCGTCCCGTCCCGCCCCGTCCCGTCCCGTTCTAGTGTGAGTCATCCCTAAACCCTTCATAAGATGTCAGTGTTTGCCCAATATCACATTCACACAACCGACATTAAATCGTATTCCCTAATATCCCAGAAGCATGTACGTGACGAGTACTTAAAGTATAATTTACTTACCCTTTTGTTTTAATACATTTCTCACTGCTTCATTAACATTGAAGACATTATATAATCCCATGTAATCTTTGAAGAAATCTTTTTTCTTTTGTCTTCTATGTATTTACGTATTTATATGTATCTTATCTATTACATATATGATCTCCTAGTAGTCCTAGTACCTACCCACATCACAAGCCTTATACGTATTGAGCTTACCGTGGGACTAGGTCGATTTGAGTAAGATTGTCCCACAATAACTAATATTTGAAACGGGATAATTAGCATGTATGTTTATTTTATTGAGCACCCGATATTTCGACACTGTTGCAAGCGTCATGTTCACGGAGTAAACAAACATACATGGTATTTATCCCGTTTCAAATATTAGTTATAATTGCAAATGACCATGTTAGCTTCAAATCGTATATTGTCCCACAATACTTAATTATATATTATTTTGTATGCCAAGAGTTTTTATGCAATTTGTATATCAAGTAGTTTTATAATTTGTTATTTATAGATACTTGTTCCGTCTGTAATATCTGACTCGACATGATGATATCACATTACCTGTATTTTGTATGAAGACGAGCGGTAAATTACAGACATGGTAATTTACATATTGCTCTGTGTCTATGTATTTATAGGTTCTTAATTAAACGAGGTATTCCAGGATTATTGCAATAGCGATAATTTAAAGGGTTTCTCATTGAAAGTAAATACTGCCGAATTGAAAAATTATGTAAACAACAACGAACACGTACAAAAAAGTACTTACATAAGTAATTCTAAAATCTGCTAATGATAACACATTAAGTTGGCATTTTTTCTACTTATCCTTTATTTCTAAGCGTTTTAAGGCCGACTCACACCTCTCCGATCCGATCCGGTCCGGGACGATCGGTCAGTTTCTATAGAAAACGTCACGTGACCTCCGACAGCTCCGAGCTATCACGTGATTATTTCTATAGAAACCGACAGATCGTCCCGGATCGGATCGGATCGGCTTGGTGTGAGTCATCCTTTATTGTTAGCTTTTTTATTTAGAATTAGAACGTTGGTAGCGGTAAAATTAGAGCGTTGGTGGCGCAGCGGTTACAGCGTGCGTTTCAATCCGAAGGGCACGTGTTCAAATCCTGTCGGCTCATACCAATGAGTTTTTCGGAACTTTTGTACGAAATATCTTTCGATATTTACCAATCGTGGGGTAACCAGACTAACCCTAATAAGGCCAAATTCCCTCGGGGTTAGAAGGTTAGATGGCAGTCGCTTTCGTAAAACTAGCGCCTACGCCAAATCGTGGGATTAGTTGTCAAAGTGGAGATCCAAGGGAGCCTTGGATCGTGGCATAAACTGAGAAAAACGCTAGGAAGACTTTTTTTAAATGAAATTAAGTTCGTCTTTTGTAATATTCCTATAAGTGCTATACTTTCTTTCTTGCTTTTTATGCATTCCTGTAAAGTTTTAGGTATTTGTGTTAATGACTTTGCAAATTAAGTAATAAATATATCAGTCTTTTATTTCTGAAAATCTTTTGAGTTTATTTTCGAATGTTATTTTAGTTCTTTATCATTTTAATAGACGTAGAAGTTGGTTTTTGTACAAGCCAGCCTGCCAGTAATTTTTTATCTTATTTAAACTAAAATATTTAAATTAAAGTAAATTTTTTATTCACATAAATATCTAAATTTTTTATTCACATAAATATCTAAATTTTTTATTTCACATAAAAAGTACAAATAGCAGAGGTGTTATCTACCAGTCAACCAAAGGGCCAAACAAAATTTCCAAAATAGGTGCAGTGATATAGTTTAAGACAGAGAAATATATTACTAAATAACTCATTATTTACACATCTAACTATAAGTATGTTTTTTTAGTTATCTAGTTTCATTACAGAAAAAGCCGTAAACGTCGCTAACTAGCGGATTAATTACCGGCAGTTTACGATTCGCTCTAACGTGCACTCGGATACGTTTACAGCTTGTTTACTGCCCTAGGGATTGTTAGAGAGTTGTGGGAGGCGAGTCGTACACTTTACGGACCGGCTACGCGAATATCCCCTTTAAGGATGACTCAGACTAGAACGGGACGGGACGTGGCGGGACGGAAAAATCTGATAGAAAGTGACACGTGACATCCGAGGGCTCCGAGCTATCACGTGATTCTTTCTATAGAAATTGACAGAGTTTCCCGTCCCGCCCCGTCCCGTCTTGTCCCGTCTTGTCCCGTCCCGTGCTAGTGTGAGTCATCCTTTACTTCGTTGGCACACCGCACATAGAGCACCGAGGTATAATTGCCGCACACTGAGAGTTCCGCGCCACCAGTATTTTTATGTACCTAAGGTCATAAATGGGGAGAGCGTCCTTTGTGCGGAACCCTCAGTGGGCGAGTCCAACTCGCACTTTGCCAGTTTTTTTCTTCTTTGCCGCATTTGCTTCCTTCCAGTCACGCTTACGTAAGTTGGAAATAATTACAGCGGCCGTGCCCAATTCTTAGGCACCAGCACGCCTACCACGAACATCGAAAATTGGCATTGACGGGAAAACCTCTTTGTCACTCCAATATGCAAGTGTGATAGAGATGGAGATATTTTCGTGGTATAGACCCAGGTCTGACAAGAGAGGTTATAACCGTTTGGTTTCTCAGATCAGGGTGCGTAGCCAAGATGCCAATCTCTCACGCTTAATAACGTATCGTAGCTACCTCTCTATCACTCTTCCTTATTAGTGTGACAATGACAGTTGCGTTTCGTTAGCGACTGAGCGTGAGAGATAGGCATCTTGGCTACGCACCCTGTTATCATAGTCAATTTTATACTGGACCCTTTCACGTTCGACTCTTCTGATCTATATGCAACACGACACAGGCAGTTGTAGGGCGTGTAAAAAATAACGGCCAGTTCGCTTAATTCTGCTGGTGGTTAATGAAAACTGATGAATGGTGAGGCAACCTTGAGCGTTTGTAACCGACTTCAAGAGGTTCGCAAATAATTTACAGTTTATTTTCTACATGCTTATGACGACGCCGTCAATTATGAATCGATTTTCATTATGCGTTATTTGCTTAAAAGGATTTTTAAAGTTGTTATTGGATACTTAATTTTTTTGAAAACCTTACGTTTACAAAAAAATTGTATCGGTCTCCCTAACTCTAAACCTCTTTCACAGTTCACCTGAATATTTAAGGATGACTCACAATAGAACGGGACGGGACCAGACGGGACGAGGCGGGACGGGAAATTCTGTAAATTTCCATAGAAAGAGTCACGTGACATCCGAGGGCTCCGAGCTATCACGTGATTCTTTCTATAGAAATTGAGATTTGTGTAAGGTCACTCACTTAGAAATCAACCTTATCAACAACCGACAATGTACCTTTAGCCTGAAATCGCCACATATGATATACTGATATATTGATAATACGTGACACTGGCCAAATTGTCCAACTCTCGGACAGATGCCATTATTTATTCACTTAACATTTTCACAAAATGTGCAATCAAAATCTAAAAAACTTAGCATAGTCGGATCTAAATATTCCGTTGTCTCCCGCATTAAAAAAATACAAGTTCGCCCATTGCTAACACCAGCTCAAATCAACGCACGGACCGCGCCCGCTGGCGGGGTGCCAAGTGAAGTTTTTGACCCACAACACATTGTAGCGAGCAACTTAGATTACATAACGGAGCTGGAACTTGGGTTTTAGAATCTCTTGATAGAGTAACTTGACTCCTACGTTCCCTATGAATTAATGTAAGGTAAACGTCCGACTGCTCGACATGTCATAAGAAAATATTTATTTGAATCACGATATTATGCTAATTTATACATATACATCAAATATTGTCATGTGTTTTGGGAGAAGAGTATTTTACTTGTGTTTAATAGTATTTGTTTGACATGGTCACAATATCGAAATTCCTCAAAATTAGAAAAGTTCTTAGTGAATCCGATTGTACAAGTAAATGTCAGGTGCTATTGCTGGCAGTCCCAATCTCAGTACAAAACGGAATGACAAATATTGGGACATTGAAATATTAACTGATAGTCCTAATAAATGTCAGCCCGCCTTAAAAAAACTTAATAATAAGCTATTTATTTTGAATTTGGTATATGAAGCATTATTCGTCGTTTAACTGCGGTTGCGGGTGATCTTATCTTATTAATGGCAATTTAAACTGTGATGACGAACACTGGTACAGTGTCGAACTAGGACGTTTCCCTTCCTAGTCCAAAAAGTTTCTATCGTAACTGCAAACTGAATTAAGGAGGCCTCATACTAGAACGGGCTGGGACGGGGCGGGACGGGACGGACCGATCTTTCTCTAGCTTCCGTGTAATATGCGGAACCCGGGGCAGGGGTTTGGGCACCAAAACACACAGGACAGCGTTACATTCTTGTACTGTCTCCACACTCAACCTCTTCGCTCTGCTTATATTACTAACCTTATATAACTATCCTACGTGTCCTAAGAGGCAATCCCTTATCATGTGGAGAGGTACTTAATCTATACTTAATCTCTACTACGTTTTCTACGTGATCAACGTGTAGGAACGTCTATCACACGCAGCTCAAGTGGCTGCCGATACCTTTTCGTCGGAATTCTCACATCCTCTCTCTTATCTATGGTACGTTATTCATTCCTAACACACCTGGATACCTTAAAGAGCGTTTTAACTCTCTTTCTTCCCTCAGATGTGCTCAAAATATCTTGCTTGCCCCAGTCGTCTAGTAAGGTGTACAATAAATCCTTCAGTTTTCAGTGTGCTAGGATGTGGAATACTTTGTCCATTGATATAAGACGAGCTCGGTGCGGTTTTAAAAAGCGTTTAAAGTCCTTTAGCGATAAGTCCGCCTGTTGTCACCTACTTTACTTACTCAAGTTCTTTTGTCTGTTTTTCTGTATACCTTACTATGTACTGCACAATAAAGCATTTTATTATTGTTATAGTCATATTGCCAAAGCATTATAAAGGTGACAATAAAAAATACAGAGTTAACCCATTTGCAAAACTGTCTTAAATACACGCACGGACCGCGGCCGCTGGCGAAGCGCCAAGTGAAAGTTTTTGACCCAAAACACATTGCAGCAAGCAACTTAGATTACAAAGCAGAGTAACGTGGATTTTGGAATCTCTTGATAGCATAACTGGTGTAAGGTGTATTCGGATAATTCCGAATGTCGGAAAACGTCGGGTAATTCCGAAAATGAACTCTAATACGATGGAAATATAGGTCAGAATTATCTGACATTCGGGATTATCCGACATTCGGAATTCACCTTATTGCCTTTTTGCCGAATTATGTTTCGTCAAATTTCATTTAGCAACCAACTTTTCGCCAAAGTTTTATTTCGCAAACCAATCTTTGGCATAATTTTACTTCGTAATTTTTTTATTTCGCTACATTAAAGATTAATAAGAAAGAAAGAATAGAATACAAATCCGCAATCGTTCGATATACGTGGTACGAGCCCTGTATCCTTAGTGAATTCTATGTTGTCCAAAAAGCTTAAATACCACAGACTTCAAAGACACCGCAGTATGACGCCTTTTATAAAGAGAAAGAGGTCACCACACATATTCACAGTTTTACTTGTTTTCTACGATTAATATAATTGACTACTAATAAACGATATGGGGACTCCAGCAGTGTGAGCCTAGTAGTCTGATAGCTTTAGGATATAAAAAAATAATGCAGTGTGGGAATGGGAACAAAAGAAAGGGTCCTGAAGGGAATGTGCTTTAAATGCTTAAGTTAGGTAATTTTTTTTAAATGAAGCTGCAAGCTAAGATATAAAAAAAATTGCTTGCCTCACCCGGGAATCGAACTAGCTAAACATTAAAGAATGTTTTTATTGAGTAAAATGAGGTGAATTAAGCATTTAAGGCACTTTCCTTCAAGGGCCCGTTAGTACCTATTTTCCCACTCCCACACTAGATATTCTTTTTTATCCTGATCGAGAGGCGAGTGTAAGACCTAATGTCTCATGGATAAATTTTATCTTTGACAATGACTTTATCGATTAGTGAAATAAAAAAAGCAAGGTTTTATTTTTTAAATTTTTACCTGGTTCGATTCCTGGATGAGACAAGCGTTTTTAAAATATCTTAAAAAAAAAACTTTATTGCAACTTAAGGTATTACATAAATAATTGGTACCTGACTCTCAAACTAGGTTACCCTGTGTCTCAAGAGCCAGCTCCTTCCCATTGAAAGGCGTTACATAAGTATACAATGTAAATGTACTTTGAATACAGTTTTTTTTTATTAGTGGAGTTTCCATTGAGTAAAATGAGAAAACTTAAGGCTTTAAGGCACTTTCCCATCTGCATCTGCTTACGAGCCGGGATTCGAACCCCGGATTGCAAGTCGCACGTTCTTAACAGAGCGTCATAATTTTCCTGATTTTATGATCATTGAAGTACGAAAATATATCTTACTTAAAAGCTTGTTTAAAACAGCAATAAAACCAGTAGGTAAAGAGTATTTTAATTTATATTTAGTTAAAAATACAGCTAAAGTACATGTACATGTGTACACACAAGCATAGTCATAACCTCAAGTTAAGTTATAACCCCATATCATATAATTTAATATCGCTTTTAGTAAACCCTTGCGATTTCCAAACGCTTTCATGAGCGTAGCTAATGCATTCTTATTTACTTAATAGTTAATACCATACTTAGTTCGTAAAGTCACGGTAATACACAATATTTACAGTATTTTAACCCGAATTACTAGTTTAAATAAATTGATATATTCCATGAAGCCTAGCATATACCCAGGTCGTATAATTATGGCTTCATTACGTCATCATCATCATCATTTCAGCCGAAAGACGTCCACTGCTGGACATAGGCCGCCCCCAAAGATTTCCACAATGACCGGCCCTGCACCACCCGCATCCAGCGGACTCCTGCGACCAGCCAGGTCATCAGTCCACCTAGTGGGGGGGCTATCCACGCTGCGCCTTCCGGTACGCGGTCGCCACTCGAGATCCTTTCCGCCCCAACGGCCATCGGTTCTACGTCCAATGTGTCCCGCCCACTGCCACTTAAGTTTAGCAATTCCGAGAGCTATATCGGCTACTTTAGTTCTGCTGCGGATGGCAGCTTCATTCACAGCACGTAGCATTGTAATAATTGCAATGCATTACCTGTGCTTACCGGGAGATCTACGATCTACTGTAGAAATCTATAGTCGCTAGCGTCTACGTGACCGCCCTGTCAGTGCATCTTTCTCGCACTTGCGGGTGGAAGCGGGATGCAATAGATAACGTGTCGAAATCTAACCTTAGAAATCTTAAGCAACTCATGATCGAGACACTAATGGGATAGTCCATGGGTCAGCAGGCCAAAAATTCGAAAATAGTATAATTTGGGTACCAAATTTTCTTTACCATACATGCCGTCGAAAATAGACTGGACTGGCGAAATACAATAAAAGAGAAAGTGACGACAAGGGGTCACGACCCTCAGCATTGAGGATACCGACATATGGAGGAGGAGGAGAAGGAAATTTGCTTTATGCAGCAGTTAGGTAAGGCCGTTCCTGGTCCCAATGACCTTCGATTTGTATCTCAATTTTTGAGTAGTTTTTATGGCTTATTACATTAACCCCAACTGAACAAAATGAGCTTATCATATTTACTTAAATATTAACGGTCTTCGAGATATACGTCATCAAACTTTGGCCATGTCAACAGTTTTTTGTACATAACTTTTGTACCAATAAGATTTAATTTTAAATCTCTCTTAGGTTATTAGAGACTTCAAATAGGAACAGCGTGCGTAGCCAAGATGCCAATCGCTCACGCTTAATAACGTATCGTAACTACCTCTCTCTATCACTCTTCCTTATTAGTGTGATAATGACATTTGCTTTTCGTTAGCGACTGAGCGTGAGCGATTGGCATCTTGGCTACGCACCCAGCTGTATGTAGGTAGATTTAACATATATAACAGCATAAACTTCTTTAGAATACCTATCGAAAAATGCCCTTTTTACCCGACTGCGCAACGCAAAGAAGGGTAATGTTTAGACCATGTTTGTAAAACCCCTTAAAAATAAACATTTGTTTTTCACAATCCAGCTCTTGCAATTCAAGATAAAAGGATGATAAACGGATTACAGATTGTTTTTTAATTGTACTTATAGTATTTCTGGCGAAATATGAAGTCAAAACTCGTAAAAAAACGTCGATTTCGATTATCTGTAGGTGGTACCTAACTAACTAAAATGGCGGCTAATGAAAGATGGCGAATGTTGAGTTTATAAAATCAAGTACATCCCGAGAACTAACTTAATATTTTTTTTTTAATGAAAGTTTTACATGTAGGCTATAGATTTTGCTAAAATCGCTAAAACCTCGTCTTTATACGTGCCGGGAAAAGATGAGGATCCGAGACTTCACTAGTACAAGCGCTATTTATGTTGAGCTCTTGAAATGAATAGACTTGTTTGATATGCCAAGCATTCTTCTCCAGCGCCACATTTCTAGCGAATCCATTTTGCGACTCGACTTCTCTCAGCTTCCAAGTCTCTGCGGTATTCTGATCCGGAGAACTATGTCGGAACTTTTGTTTGCAGCCGAACCACCTCATTGCGGATGCGATTTTTCAGAGAAACCTCAAGCATAGCCCTCTCTATAGCCCGCTGAGCGTCTTTGAATTTGTGAACTAGTTCCACCATTATGGCACCTGTTGGACGTCCTAAGTACCACTGGAGCGACGAGGTCGGGAAAGACCTGAGCGAGCTTTGCGCCGTCGATTGGACAGAAGCGGCGCTCGACAGAGAAGCCTGGTGGTCCATAGTGTCAGAGGCCAAGATCCACTTTAGGTCGCTGCGCCACAACAGTAGGTAAGTGAGTACATACTTACTAGAAATCTCGACCAATGCATGCATGGATGCAATGCGTCCTTTTTTTTATATTACGACGGTGACAAACAAGCATACGGCCCGCCTGATGGTAAGCGGTCACCGTAGCCTATGGACTGTTACAAGCGCGTTGACGACCCTTTAAAAAAAAAGAGAATTCGCTGTGTTGACAGCCAAACGGGCCAAGGGCTTTGCTCCGTGGGTCCCCAGCTGTCAACACAGTGAATCCTCTTGGAGCTCTGGCGACCATACTCACCAACAGAAACAACACTATGAGTAGGGTCTAGTGTTATTAAAGTGCGGTTTTCTGTAAGGTGGAGGTACTTCCCCAGATGGGCTCTGCTCCAGATTTGAGCGAGACGACATTCGTTGTGCTGTGCCCTACCACACTAAACGATATGCATCCGCTGTGTCCATACCTCTCTTCGTCCTGCTTGTAATGACATAACAAATGCATTGGTTGAAAACTTTCAACTTCAGGCAATGTGCAGCCCACTCGGATCCTTCGGTCTGTTTCTTTAAGTTGTCTTTACCTCTACGGCAGTACGAGTTAGAATACTGTCCAATGCCCGTAACCGTGCGTGCCCCGTTAACCACTTGCAGCTAATGCGTTCGCTGCTGTAATGTGAACTGGAATGTTTTACTAAGTGGATATTCTCGCTACGTACACGCAAAATGTCTATGTACCTACTGATATTGGATTTTTCAGTAACTTTAAGACTGGTTAATGTACACTAATGTTTTTAATAAAGGATGACTCATACTAGAACGGAACGGGACGGGACGATTTGTCAGTTTCTATAGAAAACGTCACGTGACACCCGAGGGCTCCGAGCTATCACGTGATTCTTTTTATAGAAAAGTCGTCCTTAAATATCGAATACCCGGTATTCAAGAAACTATTTACTTTATCCGGTTGTAACCACTCTATATTATCTCTTCTAGCGAAGAATGTGTTTTGACTCACATAATTCCGATGACTGGGAATGAGACAATAACCTTTAGTTTTATCTCCTTTAAAAAACGAATATTTCATGTTTCTTTGACAATCAACTCAAGATAAACAATATATTTGAAAGTGATATTGCTCCAGTTCATTTAAAAATAAATAGTTAAAAAGCTGAAAATTTCAGCGAATGAAAATAAAAGCCAAAACCTAGTCGTTAAAATGATGATTATTGACGTCGACGTCGTCAAAATACCTAACAAGACAGTAAATAGGCAATAAAATATTTCCCCCGCCGCGGTAATGTGATTTTTATACTTTTTACGGCCAAAGCCGTCTGTGGGGCTATATTGGACCAAAGCTATAAACGCCAGTTTTGAGGAAAACACAAATAAGCTTTCTGAGATGCCTCCATTTAATTCATAGATTTATAACGGCTCATAAACTTGTTCAATTGAACTGAATCTTACTGTTTTTTCACCAAATAAATGTAATTTAGGTAGAAAAAGGTAGGCACTAAAGAAAATGAAGCATTGGTAGGTAACCTACGAATCCCACCTGTCTTGTATCAATAATTTATTTCGAACTTACGTGCGAAATAAGTATCGCTGGATATATACCAGCGTGCGTAGCCAAGATGCCAATCGCTCACGCTTAATAACGTATCGCAGCTACCTCTCTCTATCACTCTTCCTTATTAGTGTGACAATGACAGTTGCGTTTCGTTAGTGACTGAGCGTGAGCGATTGGCATCTTGGCTAGGCACCCAGGGACCTTACCATGACGCCTTAACGCAGTTTAGGATCTGAATCGCTGCCATACAACTGAGCACTGGTTACGAACATAAACTGTATTAGGTAACCGTCATGGTAAGGCCAGGTCCTTTTCCAAGAAATCGTGAGGAAACCTGCCCGCAATAGCTGTTTATGCAACAAGTGACATATTTATTTACGAACGGGAGTGTATAAACCGACACGAGTTAAAAATTATCTTTTTACGCACGTGTTTTCATAATGAAACATTGTATAAAACACGTATATTACAAAACTACATAAACAATAATTATTAGCGTTTAGGTAGTGTAGAAGCACTGCTTAGAGTGCGTAGGTAAAGTACACCGGCGCCGACGGGTGTGCAGAAAAGTTCTATGAAAATTCATTTTCGCACTAGTGCAAAAAAGTAGTTTTCGAACGATTTGGCTCCATTAGAAAACGAACTTTTCAAACACACGCATTGTAAAGTTACTATTATTATAATTGCTCGTGCAAAAACTCGAATAAAATATAAGTTTCATATATTTCACCAAATTTTCAGTTGATATTTTCCAAACAAAAGCTGATTGCTTTGTGTTTACTTTGGCTCAATGAAAACACTCTGATTTGACCTTTCAGAATCACAAAAGCCACCTCAATTCAGCTTTAAGTATTAATTTGAAAAATTTCTTACATCCCAAAACTTAAATCGCAAATCCCACACTCCACTGAATCTTAGCGTACCTAATACCTTTCCAATTTCCCTCTATCTTCCTAAAACGACTTATTTGAATAGTAACTGCTATGCACTTAGGATATTTTGCGTTTAAGCGAGATTTCTCGGAGATGCAATCTGCACCAAACCACTTCTTCGCTCGCTGCTTCGTTTCCTAAAAAGCCTAGTTCAATTACAGCTAGTCCCACATCTAGATTTGATTCGTTCGACATCACAATCCGCTCACCGCGACTATTGAAATACGTTCCACAGTGGGTGCTCCTATTTCATCACTACACGCTTGTAACAATGATGACAATTGTCACACTTATCACCATTGTTACCGGACAAGTGTGATTGTCAGCATCATTGTCACTATTAGTGCAGTCGTCCTTGGGCTACTGGTGTCGCTTACTATTATGCGGGCTGTATGGTTGTTTGCCGCCAACATGTCATTTATAAGAAAAAACGCTCTTGACAATTGTCACAAGGTCACGAAATTTATGTCAAAAACTAGGGAAATTTCTTTAAAACACTATTATTCCTCATCACATTTGTCATAAAGTCTTCACCAATACAATTGTAAAGCACGAATCAAATCATTTATTATTTGTAATAAATATTTACTGGGGTCGCTAGTTCTAAATAATTTTCTTTGAATGTCTTTAAAATTTCTACTGTCACGATATTTTTCAAATACCTATCTAACTAAATTTCACACTATAATTGAAACCGAAAATATATCACCCCCACTACGAGTGCCTTAAAAAAATTCACTTTTTCTATTACCACTTTGTCGGCGCGATTAATTATGAATAGAATTTTCGTACCAAATTATAACTTTCACACGAGCTAAGGTCACTGAAAATATCCGCGGAAAACATGTTAAAACTACGGAACCCTAAAAAACCGGCCAAGTGCGAGTCGGACTCGCCCACGGAGAATCCGCACAAAGGACGCTCCCCCAATTAAGACCAACTTAAGAATACTGGAGGCACGGAACTCTCAGTGTGCGACAATTATTCGGATTCGGATTTTTCGCTGTACTTGTGCTAGAAGCTCTTGCGATTTGTCAAATTTCTTGATTCTAGGTCAATGGGAAGTACCCTATACATTTTGATTCCCATTGTAAATGTATGGGAAATACGACATAGACGGCCGTATCTTTTGATTGCATTAATGTAGAGGTTTCATTTTTTCACAGCTTCAAGGGACTGCAGATTTGTGTATGTGGTATTAATTTCAACTTGCTACCTCTACGGGTTCCCGAGATAAAGGCTCTTGAGAGACAGAAGGACGGACGGAAGGACTGACGGACAGACGGATGTATACGGACGGACGGACGGACAGCAAAGTGATCCTATAAGGGTTCCGTTTTATCCTTTTGAAGTAAGGAGCCCTAAAGAGGTTAAAATTTGTCTCTACTGTAGCAGCCCCGCTCGGGATCCAGTTAATTTGGCAGCTATCGCCGCCGGCGCGATCGCACGGAAAATTGGCCTCTTCCCCGTCCCATTACGGCCCATTATGCCGTGCGAAGATCAAGGATTGCCGAACGCCTTCCCTCTAATATTCTTAAGCGACCATTTTTTACATATACATGAATAAACACTTAGTATAGTTGGTAGGTACCTAGTGCTTTTTTATTTGTATTTTGTTTCCGTGATTATGTATGACTTTCCAACACGCAGAGACCCTTTCGACAATTTAATGAAATTCAAGGCCTGGGATGTGCCCGAGTCATGGAACGCACGCAGAGGCAGCACCCGACGGGGTGTATAGACTATTGTGATTTAATGGAATCTAAAATATACTGGACTATTAGGTGAAAGTGGTGGACTAAATACTGGATTATGGAGAATCCAATCGGACATCTGCCTAACAAAATGGTAAATTATTTTATTTCCGGCAGGCCCACATAAGATGGGCCACCACAAAAAGCGACATCTAAGATGGCTGAAGGGCAACATCGGTAAGAGGGTTGGGGGTAGAGAGATGTCACTGGACTTTAATCAAACATATAGCCAACTCGCCACTTAGGTTTCCACAACTACCCTCGAGAACATGTGATCCGAGGCTTTCCCATTTAACGGCCGAGGTTTGTATACTATTTTTCTGCCCGACGGAGCCGGCAGGCGGCAATTTAGTTTTGCGTAAAGTGGCGCTTACCGGCCGGAGGACTGAAAAAATACATAACCAATACATAAAAAGCAGCTTAAAATTATTCATAACTAGTGACCCGCCCCGGCTTCACACGGGTTATTATTATACATATAAACATTATAAACTTTCCTCTTGAATCACACTATCTATTAAAAAAACCGCATCAAAATCCGTTGCGTAGTTTTAAAGATTTAAGCATACATAGGGATATAGGGACAGAGAAAGCGACTTTGTTTTATACTATGTAGTGATGAAATACAACAGTATGTAATCTACTATTACAGTATACATGGTGTACAGTATACTCTACCGCCCTAGAGCAATACGTATAATGAGCACTTTACGTACCTGCGTTGAAAATTTAAGGGCCATACCTTTATCATCTACAAATATCCCATTCAAACGTAGTTTGAAAAAATCAGGCTATTATCATTTGTCAAAATCTTATCTTTCCTGGGTTATCTGTGATAAAACCCAATAGAGACGGATTCCACTAAGCTCTCCACGATATTAGCTAAACCCAATAACTAAAAGTTGGAGTAATCGCGAAGTGGCCGCCGGCCATCACGAAGTCACAGCTATTCACAAAACCTCTTGATTTTGTCTGTATTTTATCTACTATCGATATCGGTACCATGAGTTGTACGTAACCGTAGTCGATAGCGACTGCGCGATTCGAAAGTATATCCGTATCGCTACCACTGCTCGGGCAGGAGCGAGACAGACACACTTTCGAAACGCGCTCATCATGATAAGCTAACAAGGCAAATTACACAAATAAACATTTGCATATCGCACAATCCGTAGATTTTTATGTATATAACTGTTATAATTTAAACTTTCGTGAGTCATACTGATATTAAATTGCAACGGTTAACACTCACGTATTTTTATCACAAGAGGCGTGACATGTTTCGACTGCATCGGGCAGCCATCGTCGGACAGACAGAGTGGTGTTGTCACCTTCGCGGCTCGGGCATCGGGCAAAGTGAGTGAATATCGACGATAACTCGAGTATCGCTAGTCGGATCGTCGTGAATTTGACAGGTAGTAGATGGGATAAAGAAAAAAAAATAGTTTGATTATAAGTCAAATGGGTCAAACTAACAGGACACAACACACTAAACAAACACTTACACAGAATGGGCATCACGGACAGCCCGATGTGCAGAGCATGTATGGATAAGGAAGAAACAACAAAACATGTTCTCCTAGAATGTAAACAGATAGAAGTATACAGGAGCAAATACTTAGGAACTCCCAGCACACTAAAGGAGGCAACTTGCAACCTTAAAACGATGATAGGTTTCATAGACGAACTAGGGTGGTTAGAGTAGTGCTACCTCGCTATCACGCAAAATAGGCACAATGGATGTCGATTTGCGGAAAAAGCCCAGGAAAACTAACTAACTAACTAAGTCAAATCGGTCAAGAGGTTCGGGGTGAACCACTATTATATTTTGATCTTTCATACAGAATGTAAGAGTAAGAGTTGTCCCAATAGGCCAACCCTACATGTACGGTACATACCGCACATTGCCATCTCAGCGTAATAACTCACAATTGCGTAAAGCAATAAAACACGAGTCAGTACACATTCATAGCGAGCTCGCAGCTCATGTGTCCTCATTAGCACTATCATTCATATCGCGCATTTATAGTTATAGTATTTTAGAGTCAATAAAGTGGTAACTTTTGGCAGTATTTCGAGTTATCATTAATTCAGCAATCAACATAATATAATTGGTGTATGTGGCACTAGCAGCCCATATAACATACAAAAAAGATGGCTTAAAAAAAACATTTTTTTCCTGATCACACCTGGCACCAATTTGACCACGCTGATAAATGTGACAATTCCTCATCATCATCATCATCATTTCAGCCGAAAGACGTCCACTGCTGGACATAGGCCTCCCCCAAATATTTCCACAATGACCGGTCCTGCGCCACCCGCATCCAGCGGACTCCTGCGACCTTCACCAGGTCATCAGTCCACCTTGCGGGGGGCCTACCCACGCTGCGCCTTCCGGTACGCGGTCGCCACTCGAGAACCTTTCCGCCCCAACGGCCGTCGGTTCTACGTGCAATGTGCCCCGCCCACTGCCACTTAAGTTTAGCGATTCGGAGAGCTATATCGGTTACTTTGGTTCTGCTGCGGATGGTCTCATTCCTGATACGATCTCGCAGAGAGACTCCTAGCATAGCTCTCTCCATTGCCCTTTGGGTGACTTTGAGCCTTCTTATGAGGCCCATTGTAAGCGACCACGTTTCAGTACCGTAACAAACCGTGACAATTCCTAAATAACACATTTACCGCTAAGGATTTTTCGTAGCGCTACGCCGTAGCCGATAACATGCATTTCTCGCTTTGTAGCGAAAATGGCGCGTAGAGGGGTGACGATAATTTATTCGTGAATATATTTTGCCAATTGTAACGAGATCTAATAGTGTTTTATAGAGTTTTCTATCGTTTTTGACATGAGAAAGATATGTCGTGTTTCTTGTGACAAATATCAAGAGCTTTTCACAAAAGTATTCGTTTTTAATTGTAATAATGATGCATTTATATTTATTGACATGTTGGCGATAAACAAGCGTACCGCCTGCACAATAGTAAGCGCCCGTAGCCCATAGACGCCCGTAATATCACACCTGTCGCCGTGGTGAATTTGAAACGAATCACCATCATTTTTGTTTTAAATAAATAAATATTACGGGAACATCTTACACAAATCGATCTAGTCTCACGGTAAGCTCAATAAGGCTTGTGTTGTGGATACTAGGCGACGATATATATAATAAACAGATACATATAAATACTTAAATACATAGAAAACATCCATAACTCAGGAACAAATATTCGTGATAAACACACAAATGATTGCCCTGACCAGGATTCGAACCCGGGACCTCCTGCTTCGTAGGCAGGGTCACTACCAACTAGGCTAGGAGGCCGATTAGATATGGACTAAGGACTATACCTAATATAGTTTTGCGAATTGCTGCTAGTTTTGAGATCTTGAGGCGATCACGTGGGCTCGCAATATCCAGTCCACACAAACATTTACAGAATGCAGTTCCTATGTTTGCGAAAAAGTTTACGTAATATTTTGGTTGAATTTCGTTCATACTTATTTATTTATATTGTAAAGGATGACTCACACTAGAGTGGGACGGGACGGGGCGGGACGAGACGATCTGTCAATTTCTATAGAAAGCTCGGAGCCCTCGGATGTCACGTGACATTTTCTATAGAAACTGACAGATCGTCTCGTCCCGCCCCGTCCCGTCCCGTCCTAGTGTAAGTCATCCTAAAAGGATAGATAAGAAGAAGAAATGATAGTGAACAGTGGAACGAAGTAGATTTTATATCAATGGCATACAGTAACCCATTTTAGACGAGGCTATTTAGTCCGAGTGCAACGAGGACCAATATTGTACATCTTCCACATTCTGCCACCTCTCTGGATTTTGCTTTATACGCATTTGCTGTCGTAGAAAAACTAGAGTATGCAACAGCTCATAGTTGGTTCTTAAAACCCTTATTATATCACTGTTGCATAAACTATTACTGTATTTTATGCTACGAGTAAGAGGGTCAGAGAATACAGGCTTTATCTATGTAGTATCGTGGAATTCTCTACTGACATGAATGTTCTTTTCATAGTTCTGTCTTCACAGGATTAGGCATACATGCTCGGCGGTTACGGGTACTGCGGACCTCTGATTTAAAATCACACTTTCACCTCCTTCCATGACTGTTATGTTTGTAGATATTTAATTATTATGGTTGTAGGAAACTAACCCTCGTCACATCGATTTGATTGCTCCTATAGTGAGATTGATAGTTGATTAAATGGCCAATCACGTCACTTGCATAACCACAATCACAGGGTAGTATTTGATCAACAGATATTGCATTGATGTTGACGCGGGGCCGGAATAATATCCTATTTGTTCTTTGATGTAAATTGAACCTACAGAATGATTCAAGACGTGTGAGCAGGCTAAGCTCTACGGAATCATTAAATAGTAGTTTATACAACAGTGATATAATAAGGGTTCTTAAAACTTGAGGGTCGCCGTTACAAAACGAGACGAAATCGAGTTTTGTAATAATAGACCCGAGAGTTTTAAGAACCAATTATGAGCTAATTATTTTGTTTGTGTAATGTTCAAAACGTTTGTATTGGCTTTTTCCATGAAAGATAAATATTATATTCTTAGGAACCATTATATAATCTGTGATTATGCGCAGATAACTGTAAGGATATCGTTGACGTTGACTTTACGTACCTTCCATAAATGTAACTAAATCTCAGTTTCCCCAGCCCAGCCATCACTGCCTCGAGCTAGCTTCTAATTCAATCAAAAAATCAACGGCGCCTAATGAACGAAGCAAAACATTTAATAAACCCGAATACAGTGTATACACTGCTTGAAAGGGCGCCGTATTTTATCGGGCGACTGATAAATTGCTCCAAATTCAATTTAAAAGGGGTAATGTTTGTGTCCCTATTACGACGTCACTCGATGGCGCACAGTGGGGTAACAGAGGCTTTCTGAAGGCAAAAAGTCAAGTTTTATAAGTACGTACTGTAAAGGCCTTGGTTTGTTGGAAGGACTGGCTTTATGATTATTTCAAATTGAGAACTCTAGCCAGCGCTGTCACACCAAGGGGGCGATTGTTGATTGTGGATTCTGTGCGTGGCAGCCTTCACGTAAGGTTCTGTGTTCGATAATGTATTAATAAAAAGATATTTAACTATACATAAAACGTGTATTGCTCCTCACCACTAGGCCAAACCCTTTACAGTATACAATGAGCATTACCGCGAGTCGATTTTCCGCTAGGGGCGCTAGTGGAACTTGGGTCCTGCGGGAACATTCCAAACGTCACTTTGATAATTCTCTCATACTGGCATATGACAGGACCCACGCACGAGTGGCACCGCCTGGTGAGCGACAACATTACGGTAGCTCCAATTGCTCTATCATAGACATGATATTTGAATTTTGTAATGGCGTTTGTACTCTCAGTTTTGCTAGGATAATAATAAAACGTCCGAAAATATACTAACCTAACCTAACCTACGAAATACTAGACGTACTGACTGAAATACCATTTTATCTTATATATATGATAGAAAGAAGCCTCTATTTCCGTTTTTGGGATACAGTTTTTAACCTGAAATACCCAAAAGGTAACTTAATCTTGGTATTTTCCCTAATATTTTACTCAAACTTTAACACGATTCAAATTCAAGAAATGTTTAGAGCTAAGCAAAATTGTATGTGTAGTAACACCAAAACATCAATATTCGATTTTTACAGCACGTGCTTTTTTTCAATGACGAATTATATTAGTTTATTTATTGTTGACGTGAATGTAGTTTTCCGTTGACAAGAGGCCTTTGGTTTCAATCTTTATATATATACGATTTAATGCTAGCATGCTCATTTACATAAATGAAATATCGGGAGCTCACAAAAACAAATATATATGGTAAATATCTCGTTTTATAATAGAAATTATAATCTTTATGTATGTGCATAATGTGATGGGATCTTTCATGATACTTCCACTACGTTTGCCGTATTTTATTTATTCCCGAATTAAACATAATCAATATCTAATTCTAGACAATCGTATAGTTGACAATTGAAAATCTGCGGGGCTAAGATGGTTATCCACGAATGTCATAAGATAATGCTATAAGTTGATAAACTGACAAGTTTCACGGATAGCGCGACAGTGACAGCTGCCAAATGCAGACATTTGACAGAACTGTTTAAAATTATCAGAACGTGCCGAAAAACTATTGTCTTATCTAGCAATTATCAGGATATCAGCCTGGCATCTTAGCCCCGCTGTTTAACTAGATAAAATAGCAACGTGAGCTTTGTCCACGAACCCGCGTCCCGGCCCACCGTGCGCCGTCTATAAACTCTGTCGGTCCACTGAACAATTGAAATATCGAGCCCTCGTACCCCGGTATAAAAATATTGGGGTCTGTACGGTTTGCCCGCGTTTTAAAGTAATTGGGTTGGGATTAACCGTAGCGTGGGATAAATATGAGGTGGCTGAGGTATTGTAGCAGTGGCTGTTTGTTTTGAGGGGGAGGGGAAAATATTGATGTACCTAATTTTGCAATAATGCGCAGTACTTGATTATACTTTACCAACTATTTGTACCTGAATAAACAAAGGAAAACTCACTCACCTTTTTTTCTTTTTGTATTTCATAGTTTTTTTGTGTATCACTGCTTGATGTCCACCGCTCACGATTTTATGCTTCATCTGACTTTCTTTCCTCTTCCTTAGTATCCACTATACTATAGGCGTCCATGATCGTCCATCTCCTCCCGCCATCGCCGTCTGGGCCTGCTCCGCCCATGCTTGCTTATTTAGCGGGATCCACTTGGCGGCATACTAGCCTCTAGCCCACCTGTCCGAATTCATTCACAATAGGGATGACAACTAGGTTGAAAAATTATCATTCTAATTAGTCCGTCAGTTAGATTACCGAAAATGATTAGACACGTATTTTTTCCTTTTTCAATTTAACTAAAATTGACGAAGATATAGAGCATCAAAGTTCCGGGGTGGGGGCTGGTGCCGTCACTACTACTAGGTAAGAATTGCACCTAATAGTGACGTTACGCGAAACTTGAACGCACTGTATTTTCGTCTTTTTTGATTTGACGAACAAAAGAAAAAATACGTGTACAATATTTTGTTACAATGTAAAAGATGGACTAAATAGATTTTTTTAGTCGTCTAGCCTAAGTACCTACCTAATATTGTCTTCTACAGTACCTATTCAAATAGTCTGGGATTCTACTTGCGTAGACACATTTGCACCTTCAAGGCAGTATTGGTGCTGGACGCGTCGTATCCACGGCCGAAGACCTCAAATGCCGCTAATACTTAAATACTCTTGGGAGCGGCTACATATTTGAGGCGTTTGGGTTTAAAACGCTGGGAGATCTGCACGCACAAAAGATTTAGCATCTCACCTGATTGAAGAGACAGGTGACCAGCGGGCTGCCCAGTATTTCGTCCAAAGAACAAGCATTGCCATTCAACTTGGCAATATGACCAGCCATCTGGGTACGCTGCCCACTGGCATCGATTTGGGAAGCATTTTTTATTTATAGGTATTTATTATTATTATTTATTTATGCACAGGCAGCTTATAGCTGATGCGTGCACAATCAATAAAGTCTTGTGTTTTCATCTTTGTTTTTCATAAATTCACCAAGAAAACACAATTATTATTTATTTCAAGTTTATGTTTTAATGGTTTGTAAGATTATCTTACGATTAAAATTATTCAAATGCAATTGTAAAGCACGAATCAAATCATTTAATAAATGTAATACATGTTTTGATTCATGTTTTTATTTTACTATATATAAATTATAAAAAAAAAGAAAAACCCCCCCTTACTTTACCGGGGGCCTTGTACACTTTTTCTGTAGTATATGACATCTCTTTCAATTTATAATTATTCAAATGATTTTTTTTAGCAGTAATATTACACTTGCCACTATCGAGTTTCAATAGTAGCGGGCGCAAGCTCTCGGCTTTCTCGTATCAACGTAAAATACTCGATTAGTGATTCCATCGCGATTCTTTTATGCGTAGTATGATGCTGGATAACAAGGATCCCATTATCAACCTTAAGCTACTAGAGATAGAGCACATTTTAGTTTGACTGCGTGCTAATACAAAAAGGCTTTTTTAAGTGTATTATTATTTATTATAGAGAGTTATGACACTTTAGTTATGTTTTGATACTTACGGACAGGATACTTTTTTATGAGTTATGAGAGTGTAGGTCGGAGGAGGTTCCATTATAGACTTTAATACCTATCTATTCTAGGGCTTTCGGTTGGTGTTGGTACTCAAGATGGCGAGGATGTCTCCGAAATATTTTTGGTATTTTGACCTTTTAAAGTTCGTTCGTTCGTAAAGAAAGTGTGCAGCTATTAAGGAGAATTATCCTGAGTGTAGAACCACTCTCTGGTCATCACCCGGCAGTCCCAGGGTCGCGGCCGCCTCGAGGCGATATGTAACGTATCACCTTACAAAAAGCAAGGCTTTACCGAACAACATCGGTCTAAGAGCTTACTTGATACTGGCAAAATTATTGATTACAATTTTACAATTTTACAATTTTATTGCATTCCCTTTATTCATGATGCAAATTCAAGTTATAAATAAACACGCAATGAAGTCGTGCCTCACGTATCTTTTGCATTGATCCTAAACTGGACAGAGGCCATTAATTAAAAAAAAAAATTAAAGTCGTCTCTTCGGAGATTCCTAGGTTTTATAACATGGCGCGGTGCTTGATAGCCTTGAGAAAGGTTTGCCTGTCGGTCCAGTGGAAGCCGATCGAAAGAAAAAAAACCGGCCAGGTGCGAGTCGGACTCGCCCACAGAGGGTTCCGCATAAAGGATGCTCCACCCCATTAAAACCACCTAAGCTACTTAAAAATACTGGTGGCACGGAACTCTCAGCGTGCGGCAATTATACGATTCTCGGATTTTGTCTTGTAGGTACTTGTGCTACAAGCTCTTGCTTTTTGACAAATTTCGTGATTCTAAAACGGTAGTTACATACGCGTTCAAAACTACATGGGCAATTTATGAATGAATTCATTCATAAATTGCTCATGCAATTTTGAAAATAAGAATTATATCTTTTTGTATACAAAATACAATAAGACTTTCACCCGGACCTAGTTTTTCCGACCAATGCTTTAAATCAGTTTAGTTCCTAAACAGCATGCAATAATACCTACTCTATTTTTGTTGACTTTGTGTTATTTGTTTAATTACAATTTTGTTGTTTAAAATGTTTATAGACATATAATTTAAACTTTCGAGAGACGTACTGATATTAAATTGCAACGGTTAACACTCACGTATTTTTATCACAACAGGCGTGACATTTTTCGACTGCATCGGGCAGTCATGTAGTCGAAACATGTCACGCCTATTGTGATAAAAATACGTGAGTGTTTATTGAGATGTTTATTACTTTAGTGTAAGCGATTTCGTTATTGTACTGTAAGCTCATATTATATGTGAAATTAATGATATTGATTTTAATTGAAGAGAAATTGATTGAAGGAAGAAGTAGAATAAAGTTTTAAGTTCATGCTTTATAATTGAACAATAGAATAGTGTAAAATATCAAAGTCGTTACGCAACTACGCGCAAAAAGCTTACAAATGGCGTATAACCGACGCGCGTGACGCTGAAAGAACATAAAGCTGAAGTAATACATATAAATAACTGGTCTTGGGCTCAAAATTACTTTCAGACAATTTGTCTGGAAAAAAAGTGTCGCCCCGAAACAAATGGGTCAACCTTTTTGGGAGAAACGGGAATTTTATTGTTTTTGTATACGTCTAAGTGGGAGCTGTCGATTTTGGCGCCGTTTGATAAATTGATGGATGGTTTAAAGTTCTTCGAAAGGACCGTTAGTGAGAGTGACCCAGCGGCATGACGCGAGACTTTGAATCCGAAGGTCTCGGGTTCAAATCCTGGCGGCTCGTACCAATAACTTTTTCGGAACTTATGTACGAAGTATTATTTGATATTTAGGTACCAATCGCTTTTCGGTGAAGGAAAACATCGTGAGGAAACCGGACTAACTCCAATAAGGCCTAGTTTACCCTCTCGGTTGGAAGGTCAGATGGCAGTCGCTTTCGTAAAACTAGTGCCTACGCCAAATCTTGGGATTAGTTGCCAAAGCGGACCCCAGGCTCCCTGAGCCGTGGCATGAGCCGAGAAACCGCTAGGAAGAACTTCTTCTGTCACAAATTCTAACTACATCAAAAAGAAGACAAAAAGAAGGACAGATTTCAACCGCTTTCAGTCTCAAGTAGTTTCAGCCATTGTTTAGTATAATAATTATTCATATTCATATTCATATTCATTTATTCATAAAATTATACAATTTTACATGTCAAAATAAATTTAAAATGAAATAATAATGTCAAATAAATCATGTAAATTACAATTAAAGATTAATAGTTGTCGTTTTAATTCTTACAAAAATATCGTGTACCTACATCCTATTCATAACCTTATTAAATTACCTATACCTAAATTGTAATTTCTCCCTCTTTGATTGACCTTGGATGGGCTTCAACCCAGCTAAGCTGTGCCCATACCTTTTACCTTTGTCAGTGCCTAATTCTGTACTCTATATTCATTGTTTTGTTTTGTTCAAGGAAATAAATTATTTCTATTTGTATGTGATATGATCACAGTATTTCTATACACATTTGTAGTGACACGTAGTGAATGTATCCATCGTTCCATGAAAGTCACAAAACGGCAAACTCGTGTCCGACATCCAGCTCGGTTCCTCGCAACAATGCAATATTTCGCCGAAACTTCCGCCAACTTTGATGAGTTCGACACACAGCGACACTGCGCTGTCAACTTCCACAATAGCCTTTGAATAAAACTTTACAATTTACTTTTCTGTTTTTATTTCGGAGTTTTCTTTAACCGGGTGTTTTGGGTTTTAGTCTATGCTTGTTTGTAATTTGAAGGTGAAGTCTATTTTGAACACTTGACGGAAATAGTAGATTATATGAGAAGGGAATAAAGTAACCCATTTTAACTGCGAGTGCAACGAGGAGCAATATAGTAGTCGAGAGTAAACTGGATATTTATGCCTGAGATTTGCACTCTGCTTTTCATTTCGATTATGAGGAAAATATTGGTTTGCTTTTACTTTGAATCGTTGAAATTAAACATCCAAGCTTGCCATGCTTGAGCGCGGTCGCTCTCACTCCTAGCAGGAGACCGGCGGGCGCGGGCGGGCGCCGGCGAGCGCAGGCCACCTGCGATTTTACTTTATGCTCTAGAGCATAAAAAGCGATTTTATGTCGCCTAGACTCGATTTAAAGTCGAACTTTTCAAGCAAGAGAAGTGAAAAGGAATTTTTCATTTCACGCCAGTATTTTTCCTTTTTTTTTCAATTATAAAATCGTAATATTCATTCGCAGACGTCTCTGCTTCCTTAATATAAAAACAATATAGATTCATACTATCCCACTTATGCAAACTCTATATGCTTAAAATGCTTAAAACATATACTACAATACAACATGGATTTACTGTTAAGAAGCAAAGTAGAAACGCTGAATTTAATTGTATTACATTTAACAATATCATTGTCGCAGCTCAAAAAAGTGGTAAATGTTTTCAAACGCCATCTATTTGCGTAAATTGGAAGAGTTAATTTATAAAGCAAAGCAAAGGTAGCCTATTTTGTTGCCATATATTTCGCAAATCGGCTAGCCGCATTTTAATACATTTTAAACATATGATGTGTTCACAACATATTATGCTTTTCATATGAGGCAATGAGTAGAGATATTTAAAAATATTTTGTTCCCGTTAACATTGTATTTATCATAACTCCATCTATTTGTTGCATGTAGAACAACGTAACTATTTGCCCTGACTCAAAATGTCTGATTAAATTGAAGTCATCTAGATTTCGAGTTAATTAAGAAATCTTTTACTAACTATTTTTTGGAAGAGAATTTTGTAAAATCAGATGTTAAACATGAAAAAATATGATTTTATTTAAGTAGGTACATATTTATTATCAAGTCGAAGAACACATTTAAGTCGATGGAACATGTTTGAAAAGATGCGAATAAAATTTGTCGGGAAGATGGTATTTATCGAAAAAAATCCTCTTTTACATTCGTTTTAATATGTAGTGATATTTAGGTCACTCGATTTATAAAAACAAAACGATTTAAAAAAGTTGACGCTATAAATCCCTAGAGCAGTTAGATAAGTAGATAGATAACTGGAGATGCTTTACGTGTTATTTTATTCTGCCAATTTTTGTGGGGGACTACATCCATGCAAATTGCGAAAAGTTTTAAAATTGCTGGAAATTTCAAGAAAGTTTCAGAAGATTGAAAAAAAATACATTTTAAATTACGGATAGTTTCAATTCCCATGCAATAATTAAAAAAGTTATTATTTGATTATTTTCCATGAAAAATATTCTGCCGATTTTTGTGGGGGACTACATCCATGCAAATTGCAAAAAAATTCAAAATCGGTGGAAATTTCATGAAAGTTTCAGAAGACTGAAAAAAAATACATTTTAAATTACGGATAGTTTCAATTCACATGCAATAATTTAAAAAGTTTCTGAAAATTTAATTTCGTTATTTTGGAAACTTTCCAACGGCACATCAGGCAAACGTATGACACATGTATGAAGGCAAGTGTATGACTATTTTAACATTTTGTAGTAATAGACATGTCAGATAAAGTCGAGCCCGTACAAAAGTTAGCACATTTGTGTGAGTTCGGCAGAGGGAAAACAGTATTGGAAGGCGTATTATGTTCTAAATTATTAGTATTATTACACATTCATTCAAAATACAAATACTTAGTGTTCAAATAAAGATAGTGTTAAAAACGATCCCTTTTGTAGTTGATTAAGAAGAAGGGGGAGAACTGTCAAACTAATTTGTAAAAAAATGGCGCCACGGTTAGTCCCCGATAAACAAAACGCCTATGATATAATTATTCACAGTGTAAACAGTGGTGCTGCATTATCTACTCTTCTTCTTGATGCACCAACAGGTAATGGCAATACTTATTATTAACTGACTGCTAGCCCGGCTTCGCAATGTTCGTAACATATATGTATGCATTATGTGATAATTTCACTCTAAAGGTACCTACAACATCGTCGGTTGCTGAGAGTTCGGTTTAATGGTGGCGCAGTTGTATGGAAGCGACTCATTTTAGGTCGTCAACTGAGTCGCGATAAGACGTCATGGTAAGGCCCCTGATCGATAGTTGTGTACAATTCGCCCACAGTGCAGCCGAGTCCAGTACAGTGAAGTGCAATATGGTCTAAAGAGCGTTGTTTTGACTGCTGCCGTATCCCAAAGAACATATTTCAGCAGTGAGTTTAGGAGCCGGCTCTTCAAGTCTCTCAATTAGCTAAGCTACATTCTTTGACGAACCGACATAGTTGTGTTATCGACTATCGTAATCTGAATTGGCGTAAAGAACAAATCGTAATTTTACACGAAAGCCAAACCAACCCTCATGTCCGGCCTGTTGTATTTATGATTTGACTATAAATAATAGACCTAAATAAAGTAAAATAAGTAAAAAATACATAATAATTTTGACAAAACGTGATCAAGTTTGTTTCATATTTGTACTTTACAATAAGACCAAATATAGAATAATAACGTAAAGGACGACTCTCCAGAAAATGGTGATTCAATTGGCGTAAAGGGCATGCTATCTCCTTAACTAAGCATTAAAGTGAAAGAGCTCTGAACAATAAAAAATAGTCACAATCATGCACAGTATCGACTTATTTTCTCAAAAATAATAGTTTTTTGGCTCTCCTGTAAAATGACGATTTGTACTTTACGCCAATTATTATTGAGACTACGGTAGTTGAATTATGACTTCTATCACCATAGTAATAATAAAACATTTTGGCGCAATGGTCACTGTTTGTATAAAATAAATAAATGCAAAATGTAAAGTACATAAAGATGGAGATACGCCAAAATGTATCTGAATGGTTTTATATTTTGTTACATACTGATACTGCAAAATGTATTGAAAAGTTGGGTTAGGTTAGGTTAGTTTACGATTGTTTTGTAGGTCGTAAACATAGTTTTTTTTAAGCTATCGGGCTGTGAATACACCATTCGACACAGAAAAAAAAATTGAGTATAACTGCATTCATAACTCAATTTCGTAATTTTGTCCTTTACGCTAATTGAGATTACGGAAGTCGTTATAGTTGTTAACTTATTACCTCAATGACAGGAACACTCTGAATTCCATTAATTTATTCAAAAACTAATTATTATCGGACTTCAATTAAGTAATTGAATTATATGTACCTACTTATCTACTTCATAATAATCCATTTAATTGCAGATGTCAAGAAAATTTCGAGGCTGTTGCAAGTCCCAGGAAAATCAACTATCGAAAAATCCAATTATGATCCATGCTCATGAAGGACAGATAATTAAATATAAGAAAGACACTATGCATCAAGTGATTTATTCTCTACAACCACTGTTCGTGTACGAACAGATATTTGGAATATTTAGATTCCGAATGAAAAATAACGATTTGCTAGCCACTGATTGGAAAATCAAGACCTTCGGTTTATTTCTAGGAACGATATTCGCTGGGTTATATGGATCGGTTCTTCTCAACTACAAAACTTCACCAGGCGATACTAAAACTACTTCGATTATCTCGAATGCGGGATATCTGACCAATGCCATGAGTGTAGCTGTGTACATTGCAGTCCTAGTAATTCATTTATTATTAAAGAGTGCTGTCAACGTTAATATAATTTCATATTTCGTGGAAATGGATTCAAAATTAAACCTCAATCTAAAGCAAAACTTTTACAGAAGAGCAAGGAACTATAATTACTGCATTATATTCGCATCGATTTTAATCAATGTGATGTTTTGCTCATGGTACGCGACTGGAATAGCAACTTTCATTTATTTTTTTACGATTGCCAGTATATCCTGTATGCTAGACGTTGAAATATTGATTGTATGTGTCTTGATATACATGCTCGGAATCCGATTGACAGAGCTGAATAGGTGTCTTCATAGACTTGTCAGAAATGATGAAAAACTGGACAAGCTATTCGTAACGAGCATTCGCCACGTTAAGGCTGATAGAAAACTGCATGAACTCTCTCTGGTGTACGATGTAATTGGAGACGCCAGCCGCCTGATCAACAGCCTCTATAAATTTCAGATCTTCCTGGCGTTGATATCGACATTCAGTTTCATAGTAATAACTCTATGGTTGATGCTATATTCGTGGCAAAAGGACACTATGGTTGATGAACTGATGTTGCCGAGTTTTTGGTGTTGCGTCAAGTTATTGTACCTGTTGGCAATGTCGCTTGTTTGTGAGAGTTTGTTGTCGGCTCGTGGGGACACGAAGCTGCTGGTGAACGAGCTGGTGATGGACTACCAGCTGCCGCCGGACATGCGCGCCCAGGCCAAGGCGTTCATGCAGCTGATCCTGTCGCAACCACTTCAGGTCCACGTGTACAACCTGTTTGCTGTCGATATCACTTTGATGCTGAAGTTCATAAGTGTTTCCACTACATATTTAATTATTATTGTTCAAATATCACATTTCAATTGAATACTTTATTCGTTATTGTATTAGTTAAGTTAGTTAGTATACTTAGTTTAGAATCACAGATAGTTGCCATATTGTGCAATGAGTGAGCACCTCAGTTTGTATTTGTAGAGGTATAAGATGGTACTACCGGTAAGAACATGTAATTGGCCTTCCTAAACCTATACTTATGATCAATATATCGTTTTGCAGCAGTTGGTTGTCCTCATAAATAAATACTAAGTTAGTTCACTGAGTTTGGAATCACGGGTACTTGCGATACTGTGCGATGTAAATTAATATTAAAATATATGATTGTGCAATGTGTGAGCACCTCAGTTTGTAATTGTATAAAATGCTACTGCCGCTAGGGACAGTCAATATATCGTTTTGCAACAGTTGGTTTTCCTCATCCCACTTCCCATTCCCACTATACCACTAATCCCACTAATATTTTTGTTTTTATTTTTATTTTTTTTTATTTTATTTATGAGCGAATAATATTTTTGGATTTTTTTGGAGTAGCAATATAGTGTATTAAATTGAGTATGTAAGAAATAGTATTTTTGCAAATGGATTAAACATCGATACCACGTTGAAGAACATTTGTACTTTATGCAAATCATATACGGTTAAAATGCTGAAAACAAGTACTACCACATGAATTTACGGTTAAGAAGCATAGTGCGCTGAATTTAATTTTATTGCATTTAACAATCTAATTATCGCAGCTCAAAAAAGTTGTCAATGTTGCGTACATTTGAAGTGTTATATTGGCACAGCAAAGCTAGCCTAATTATGTTGCCAAATTTTGCAAATCGGCTAATCGCATCTTAATGAATTGTGCTTTTCGTATAAGGCAATGAGTAGGGATATTTAAACATATTTTGTTCCCGGTAACATTTATTTTTGTTTATTACAACTCCATCTATGTGTTGCATGTAGAACCACCTAACTATAACCTATTGTTCTCAAAAATGTCATGGAAGTTTCAGCAGAATTAAAGAAACTTCCATTTTAAATTACGGAAACTTTCAATTATAATGAATGAAGTTTTTGATATCTTTTGTGTAAAATTTGGTAATTTTGGAAACTTTCCAACGGTGCATCAGTAGGTTTATGTATTTCTATTCGTACACATTTGTGTGAATTTTTCGGCAGAGGGAGTAGTTCTAATACTGTTTAGTATTAGAACTATTGGAGGACAGCGATGTCAAAGTACTGTGTAGGAAAATTAGTTGATAATAACCGGCCAAGTGCGAATCGGACTCGCCCACCGAGGGTTCCGCACAAAGGTGGCACAAAACTCTCAGGGTGGGGCAATTATACGGTTTTCGGATTTTCTCGTGTACTTGTGCTACAATTTCTTGCTTTTTACCAAATGATTATTTCAACGGAAAGTTACCCTAGACATTTTGATTCCCATTGCAAATGTATGGGGAATGCGACATTAAACGACCGCATCCTTTGATTGCGTTGACGTAGAGGTTTGGTTCTTTTTCTACTTCAAGGGACTGCTGACCTATTTGTGGTATTAATTTATGCGTTATATCGTGTAGAACTCTTGGATATAACAGGAATATTGGAAATAACAGGTGTGCCTTCGTATAAGAGCTCCAGATTGGCGTCTTAATAGTTCTGCTGATGCGCAATCTTGATGCAACGACCAGGAACTGGAAAAACATAAAGGCGATGTTTCTTAATGGGACGTCATGTCTTAATTTCCCGAGTTTGAATCATCTCAAACATCTCAAAGTCATAAGTATCCATTTTCCTTTAAGTTAGCATTACAATTTGACCATTATAGGTGTATTATTTATGTTTATGTTACCAGCTTAAGATATCAAGAGCCCAAATTTTAATGCGAACAAAGTCGCGGACAAAGTTTGGTGACCCAACGGCTTTCTATTGCACCATGTGTTCTGGTGTACGATTAGCAGATTCCCCGGAACCGCCTAAACTCCCGATGGCCTCCAGCAGCGGCAACAGGCGCCGCACGCACATAAAGAAAAAGCTAAAGTACACGTACCTAGTTCTCTCTCTAGTATTATAAGGTCAGTGACTCCACCACATCCTCTACCATGTTAAACAATAGTACACGATGCTAGTGCGTAAAGTATGTCATTACTTCACGAGTCTCGAGATATCTTGACCGAACGACGTTTTTTAAGACAGTTGCGAAAAAAATAACAATACAAATAAAAAGATTTTCAACGTTTTTTATTATTTCTGAACACTATTTTATTTTTGCTTCCGTAGCAGTATATGTAAAATTAAATATCATCGTAATAGGTTTGGTCTTGGTCAATACAAATGTAGCTTGCCACCATAAACGACTTCAACGTGAAATAAGCTTAAAGGCGGGTAAATTAAGTTTGTTTTAGTCTGCTACGTAAAAACTCGCAGTTTTTACAAGCAGCGCTAGGCCACGGTGACCCATACCCTGAGTCATACCAATAACTATTGACAAATATATATTTTACACATTTTTGAAATGTGAATTTATCTATTTGCTTTCAACAGTTTCAACGCGTATACACCTCAAGTTTTATTATTTTTACTTACTATTTATACCCAAACTAAACCAAATTTAAATATTCTAGGGCCTATTTTCATTTAAAAAATCGTGTTTATAATGTTATGTCCTAACATACCTTGTAAATATGGTTAACTTTGGTAACACAAACAATATTGTGTCATGAACAATATTACGTTGCGTTTTTATTTCAATTTAAATATTTTTTATTTAATTTTTTTTTTATTTAAATTTGATTTTACTCATGACTCACATGCGAGTCACGGGCCCTGCGGAAGCGTACGAGCGTGACCCATACGCTGAATCGTTGGCCATGAATGGGTTAACTTACAACCTTAATGATGGGCACACTCTGAATTCCATTTATTGATTCAACAAGTTATTACCATCAGACTTCAGTTAAGTAATTGGACTATATGTACGTATCTACTTCATAATAATCCATTTCATTATAGACGTCAAGAGAATTTCGAGGCCGTTACAAGTCTCAAGAAAATCAATAATCGAAAAGTCCAATTATGATCCATGTTGGTAAAGGCCAGATAAATAAAAAAAAGAAAGACACTATACATCAAGTGATGTATTCTCTACGACCACTGTTCGTGTACGAACAGATATTTGGAATATTTAGATTCCGAATGAAAAATAACGATTTGCTAGCCACTGATTGGAAAATCAAGACCTTCGGATTATTTCTAGGAACGATTTTCACTGGGATATATGGATCGCTTCTTCTCAACCATGAACCTTCACCCGGCGATACTAGAACTCCTTCGATTGTTTCGGATGCGGGATATCTTAACTCTGCATTGGGTTTAGCTGTGTACATTGCAGTCCTAGTAATTCATTTACTGTTGAAGAGTCCTGTCAACGTAAGTGTCATAGCATATTTCGTGGAAATGGATTCAAAATTGAACCTGAATCTAAAGCAAAACTTTTACATAAGAGCAAGGAACTATAATTACTGCATTATATTCGCATCGATTTTAATCAATGTGACATATTGCTTATGGTACGCGACTGGAATAGCAACTTTCATTTATTTTTTTACGATTTCCAGTATATTCTGTGTACTAGACGTTGAAATATTGATTGTATGTGTCTTGATATACATGCTCAAAATCCGATTGGCAGAGCTGAATAGGTGTCTCCATAGACTTGTCAGAAATGATGAAAAACTGGACAAGATATTCGTTACGAGAATTCGCCACGATCAGGCTGATAGAAAACTGCATGAACTCTCTCTGGTGTACGATGTCATTGGAGACGCCAGCCGCCTGATCAACAGCCTCTACAACTTTCAGATCTTCATGGCGTTGATATCGACATTCAGTTTTATAGTAATTACTCTATGGGTGTTGTTATATTCGTGGCAAAAGGAATCTATGATTGATGAACTGATATTGTCGAGCTTTTGGTGTTGCTACAAGTTGTTGTACCTGTTGGCGATGTCGCTTGTGTGTGAGAGTTTGTTGTCGGCTCGAGGGGACACGAAGCTGCTGGTGAACGAGCTGGTGATGGACTACCAGCTGCCACCGGACATGCGCGCCCAGGCCAAGGCGTTCATGCAGCTGATCCTGTCGCAACCACTTCAGGTCCACGTGTACAACCTGTTTGCTGTCGATATCACTTTGATGCTGAAGTTCATAAGTGTTTCCACTACATATTTAATTATTCTTGTTCAAATATCACATTTCAATTGAATACTTTATTCGTTATTGTATTAGTTAAGTTAGTTAGTATACTTAGTTTAGAATCACAGATAGTTGCCATATTGTGCAATGAGTGAGCACCTCAGTTTGTATTTGTATAAGATGGTACTACCGGTAAGAACATGTAATTGGCCTTCCTAAACCTGTATCTACTTATGATCAATTCATGATTGATTATCGTTTTGCAGCAGTTGGTTGTCCTCATAAATAAATACTAAGTTAGTTCACTGACTTTGGAATCACGGGTACTTGCGATACTGTGCGATGTAAATTAATATTAAAATTTAATTATATTATTGTGCAATGTGTGAGCACCTCAGTTTGTAATTGTATAAAATGCTACTGCCGCTAGGGACAGTCAATATATCGTTTTGCAACAGTTGGTTTTCCTCATCCCACTTCCCATTCCCACTATACCACTAATCCCACTAATATTTTTGTTTTTATTTTTATTTATTTTTATTTTATTTATGAGCGAATAATATTTTTGGATTTTTTTGGAGTAGCAATATAGTGTATTAAATTGAGTATGTAAGAAATAGTATTTTTGCAAATGGATTAAACATCGATACCACGTTGAAGAACATTTGTACTTTATGCAAATCATATAGGTACGGTTAAAATGCTGAAAACAAGTACTACCACATGAATTTACGGTTAAGAAGCATAGTGCGCTGAATTTAATTTTATTGCATTTAACAATGTAATTATCGCAGCTCAAAAAAGTTGTCAATGTTGCGTACATTTGAAGTGTTATATTGGCACAGCAAAGCTAGTCTAATTATGTTGCCAAATTTTGCAAATCGGCTAATCGCATCTTAATGAATTGTGCTTTTCGTATAAGGCAATGAGTAGGGATATTTAAACATATTTTGTTCCCGGTAATATTTATTTTTGTTTATTACAACTCCATCTATGTGTTGCATGTAGAACCACCTAACTATAACCTATTGTTCTCAAAAATGTCATGGAAGTTTCAGCAGAATTAAAGAAACTTCCATTTTAAATTACGGAAACTTTCAATTACCATGCTATAATGAATGAAGTTTTTGATATCTTTTGTGTAAAATTTGGTAATTTTAGAAACTTTCCAACGTTGCATCAGTAGGTTTATGTATTTCTATTCGTACACATTTGTGTGAATTTTTCGGCAGAGGGAGTAGTTCTAATACTGTTTAGTATTAGAACTATTGGAGGACAGCGATGTCAAAGTACTGTGTAGGAAAATTAGTTGATGATAACCGGCCAAGTGCGAATCGGACTCGCCCACGTAGGGTTCCGCACAAAGGTGGCACAAAACTCTCAGGGTGGGGCAATTATACGGTTTTCGGATTTTCTCGTGTACTTGTGCTACAATCTCTTGCTTTTTACCAAATGATTATTTCAACGGAAAGTTACCCTAGACATTTTGATTCCCATTGCAAATGTATGGGGAATGCGACATTAAACGACCGCATCCTTTGATTGCGTTGACGTAGAGGTTTGGTTCTTTTTCTACGTAGGTTTGGTGGTTTGGGACTGTTGACCTATTTGTGGTATTAATTTATGCGTTATATCGTGTAGAACTCTTGGATATAACAGGAATATTGGAAATAACAGGTGTGCCTTCGTATAAGAGCTCCAGATTGGCGTCTTAATAGTTCTGCTGATGCGCAATCTTGATGCAACGACCAGGAACTGGAAAAACATAAAGGCGATGTTTCTTAATGGGACGTCATGTCTTAATTTCCCGAGTTTGAATCATCTCAAACATCTCAAAGTCATAAGTATCCATTTTCCTTTAAGTTAGCATTACAATTTGACCATTATAGGTGTATTATTTATGTTTATGTTACCAGCTTAAGATATCAAGAGCCCAAATTTTAATGCGAACAAAGTCGCGGACAAAGTTTGGTGACCCAACGGCTTTCTATTGCACCATGTGTTCTGGTGTACGATTAGCAGATTCCCCGGAACCGCCTAAACTCCCGATGGCCTCCAGCAGCGGCAACAGGCGCCGCACGCACATAAAGAAAAAGCTAAAGTACACGTACCTAGTTCTCTCTCTAGTATTATAAGGTCAGTGACTCCACCACATCCTCTACCATGTTAAACAATAGTACACGATGCTAGTGCGTAAAGTACGTCATTACTTCACGAGTCTCGAGATATCTTGACCGAACGACGTTTTTTAAGACAGTTGCGAAAAAAATAACAATACAAATAAAAAGATTTTCAACGTTTTTTATTATTTCTGAACACTATTTTATTTTTGCTTCCGTAGCAGTATATGTAAAATTAAATATCATCGTAATAGGTTTGGTCTTGGTCAATACAAATGTAGCTTGCCACCATAAACGACTTCAACGTGAAATAAGCTTAAAGGCGGGTAAATTAAGTTTGTTTTAGTCTGCTACGTAAAAACTCGCAGTTTTTACAAGCAGCGCTAGGCCACGGTGACCCATACCCTGAGTCATACCAATAACTATTGACAAATATATATTTTACACATTTTTGAAATGTGAATTTATCTATTTGCTTTCAACAGTTTCAACGCGTATACACCTCAAGTTTTATTATTTTTACTTACTATTTATACCCAAACTAAACCAAATTTAAATATTCTAGGGCCTATTTTCATTTAAAAAATCGTGTTTATAATGTTATGTCCTAACATATCTTGTAAATATGGTTAACTTTGGTAACACAAACAATATTGTGTCATGAACAATATTACGTTGCGTTTTTATTTCAATTTAAATATTTTTTATTTAATTTTTTTTTTATTTAAATTTGATTTTACTCATGACTCACATGCGAGTCACGGGCCCTGCGGAAGCGTACGAGCGTGACCCATACGCTGAATCGTTGGCCATGAATGGGTTAACTTACAACCTTAATGATGGGCACACTCTGAATTCCATTAATTGATTCAACAAGTTATTACCATCAGACTTCAGTTAAGTAATTGGACTATATGTACGTATCTACTTCATAATAATCCATTTCATTATAGACGTCAAGAGAATTTCGAGGCCGTTACAAGTCTCAAGAAAATCAATAATCGAAAAGTCCAATTATGATCCATTTTGGTAAAGGCCAGATAAATAAAAAAAAGAAAGACACTATACATCAAGTGATGTATTCTCTACGACCACTGTTCGTGTACGAACAGATATTTGGAATATTTAGATTCCGAATGAAAAATAACGATTTGCTAGCCACTGATTGGAAAATCAAGACCTTCGGTTTATTTCTAGGAACGATATTCGCTGGGTTATATGGATCGGTTCTTCTCAACAACAAAACTTCACCAGGCGATACTAAAACTACTTCGATTATCTCGAATGCGGGATATCTGACCAATGCCATGAGTGTAGCTGTGTACATTGCAGTCCTAGTAATTCATTTATTATTAAAGAGTGCTGTCAACGTTAATATAATTTCATATTTCGTGGAAATGGATTCAAAATTAAACCTCAATCTAAAGCAAAACTTTTACAGAAGAGCAAGGAACTATAATTACTGCATTATATTCGCATCGATTTTAATCAATGTGATGTTTTGCTCATGGTACGCGACTGGAATAGCAACTTTCATTTATTTTTTTACGATTGCCAGTATATCCTGTATGCTAGACGTTGAAATATTGATTGTATGTGTCTTGATATACATGCTCGGAATCCGATTGTCAGAGCTGAATAGGTGTCTTCATAGACTTGTCAGAAATGATGAAAAACTGGACAAGATATTCGTAACGAGCATTCGCCACGTTAAGGCTGATAGAAAACTGCATGAACTCTCTCTGGTGTACGATGTAATTGGAGACGCCAGCCGCCTGATCAACAGCCTCTATAAATTTCAGATCTTCCTGGCGTTGATATCGACATTCAGTTTCATAGTAATAACTCTATGGTTGATGCTATATTCGTGGCAAAAGGACACTACGGTTGATGAACTGATGTTGCCGAGTTTTTGGTGTTGCGTCAAGTTATTGTACCTGTTGGCAATGTCGCTTGTTTGTGAGAGTTTGTTGTCGGCTCGTGGGGACACGAAGCTGCTGGTGAACGAGCTGGTGATGGACTACCAGCTGCCGCCGGACATGCGCGCCCAGGCCAAGGCGTTCATGCAGCTGATCCTGTCGCAACCACTTCAGGTCCACGTGTACAACCTGTTTGCTGTCGATATCACTTTGATGCTGAAGTTCATAAGTGTTTCCACTACATATTTAATTATTATTGTTCAAATATCACATTTCAATTGAATACTTTATTCGTTATTGTATTAGTTAAGTTAGTTAGTATACTTAGTTTAGAATCACAGATAGTTGCCATATTGTGCAATGAGTGAGCACCTCAGTTTGTATTTGTAGAGGTATAAGATGGTACTACCGGTAAGAACATGTAATTGGCCTTCCTAAACCTATACTTATGATCAATATATCGTTTTGCAGCAGTTGGTTGTCCTCATAAATAAATACTAAGTTAGTTCAGTGAGTTTGGAATCACGGGTACTTGCGATACTGTGCGATGTAAATTAATATTAAAATATATGATTGTGCAATGTGTGAGCACCTCAGTTTGTAATTGTATAAAATGCTACTGCCGCTAGGGACAGTCAATATATCGTTTTGCAACAGTTGGTTTTCCTCATCCCACTTCCCATTCCCACTATACCACTAATCCCACTAATATTTTTGTTTTTATTTTTATTTTTTTTTATTTTATTTATGAGCGAATAATATTTTTGGATTTTTTTGGAGTAGCAATATAGTGTATTAAATTGAGTATGTAAGAAATAGTATTTTTGCAAATGGATTAAACATCGATACCACGTTGAAGAACATTTGTACTTTATGCAAATCATATACGGTTAAAATGCTGAAAACAAGTACTACCACATGAATTTACGGTTAAGAAGCATAGTGCGCTGAATTTAATTTTATTGCATTTAACAATCTAATTATCGCAGCTCAAAAAAGTTGTCAATGTTGCGTACATTTGAAGTGTTATATTGGCACAGCAAAGCTAGCCTAATTATGTTGCCAAATTTTGCAAATCGGCTAATCGCATCTTAATGAATTGTGCTTTTCGTATAAGGCAATGAGTAGGGATATTTAAACATATTTTGTTCCCGGTAACATTTATTTTTGTTTATTACAACTCCATCTATGTGTTGCATGTAGAACCACCTAACTATAACCTATTGTTCTCAAAAATGTCATGGAAGTTTCAGCAGAATTAAAGAAACTTCCATTTTAAATTACGGAAACTTTCAATTATAATGAATGAAGTTTTTGATATCTTTTGTGTAAAATTTGGTAATTTTGGAAACTTTCCAACGGTGCATCACCCTCATTGTATCCAACATTTATCACAATTTTCAAAGCTTTAAAAAAGAAAGCTCAAACACTCCCAGTTGTCTATGGTCGTCGGTGCGCACTTCATTTCGTTTAAAGTCTATTGTGATGATTTAGGAGCAACCCTGTAACTTGGGGTAAAAAGGTATATTAACATATATACATGGGAAGGGATGGGACTCTCTTAACAGGGAGAGAGAATCATGTTATTAAGATAGAACTTCACTTAAGGTAAGTTCGTTTAATCTTATAATAACATTTATCTCTCTCCCTGTTAATTAATCAGTAGGTTTATGTATTTCTATTCGTACACATTTGTGTGAATTTTTCGGCAGAGGGAGTAGTTCTAATACTGTTTAGTATTAGAACTATTGGAGGACAGCGATGTCAAAGTACTGTGTAGGAAAATTAGTTGATAATAACCGGCCAAGTGCGAATCGGACTCGCCCACCGAGGGTTCCGCACAAAGGTGGCACAAAACTCTCAGGGTGGGGCAATTATACGGTTTTCGGATTTTCTCGTGTACTTGTGCTACAATTTCTTGCTTTTTACCAAATGATTATTTCAACGGAAAGTTACCCTAGACATTTTGATTCCCATTGCAAATGTATGGGGAATGCGACATTAAACGACCGCATCCTTTGATTGCGTTGACGTAGAGGTTTGGTTCTTTTTCTACTTCAAGGGACTGCTGACCTATTTGTGGTATTAATTTATGCGTTATATCGTGTAGAACTCTTGGATATAACAGGAATATTGGAAATAACAGGTGTGCCTTCGTATAAGAGCTCCAGATTGGCGTCTTAATAGTTCTGCTGATGCGCAATCTTGATGCAACGACCAGGAACTGGAAAAACATAAAGGCGATGTTTCTTAATGGGACGTCATGTCTTAATTTCCCGAGTTTGAATCATCTCAAACATCTCAAAGTCATAAGTATCCATTTTCCTTTAAGTTAGCATTACAATTTGACCATTATAGGTGTATTATTTATGTTTATGTTACCAGCTTAAGATATCAAGAGCCCAAATTTTAATGCGAACAAAGTCGCGGACAAAGTTTGGTGACCCAACGGCTTTCTATTGCACCATGTGTTCTGGTGTACGATTAGCAGATTCCCCGGAACCGCCTAAACTCCCGATGGCCTCCAGCAGCGGCAACAGGCGCCGCACGCACATAAAGAAAAAGCTAAAGTACACGTACCTAGTTCTCTCTCTAGTATTATAAGGTCAGTGACTCCACCACATCCTCTACCATGTTAAACAATAGTACACGATGCTAGTGCGTAAAGTACGTCATTACTTCACGAGTCTCGAGATATCTTGACCGAACGACGTTTTTTAAGACAGTTGCGAAAAAAATAACAATACAAATAAAAAGATTTTCAACGTTTTTTATTATTTCTGAACACTATTTTATTTTTGCTTCCGTAGCAGTATATGTAAAATTAAATATCATCGTAATAGGTTTGGTCTTGGTCAATACAAATGTAGCTTGCCACCATAAACGACTTCAACGTGAAATAAGCTTAAAGGCGGGTAAATTAAGTTTGTTTTAGTCTGCTACGTAAAAACTCGCAGTTTTTACAAGCAGCGCTAGGCCACGGTGACCCATACCCTGAGTCATACCAATAACTATTGACAAATATATATTTTACACATTTTTGAAATGTGAATTTATCTATTTGCTTTCAACAGTTTCAACGCGTATACACCTCAAGTTTTATTATTTTTACTTACTATTTATACCCAAACTAAACCAAATTTAAATATTCTAGGGCCTATTTTCATTTAAAAAATCGTGTTTATAATGTTATGTCCTAACATACCTTGTAAATATGGTTAACTTTGGTAACACAAACAATATTGTGTCATGAACAATATTACGTTGCGTTTTTATTTCAATTTAAATATTTTTTATTTAATTTTTTTTTTATTTAAATTTGATTTTACTCATGACTCACATGCGAGTCACGGGCCCTGCGGAAGCGTACGAGCGTGACCCATACGCTGAATCGTTGGCCATGAATGGGTTAACTTACAACCTTAATGATGGGCACACTCTGAATTCCATTTATTGATTCAACAAGTTATTACCATCAGACTTCAGTTAAGTAATTGGACTATATGTACGTATCTACTTCATAATAATCCATTTCATTATAGACGTCAAGAGAATTTCGAGGCCGTTACAAGTCTCAAGAAAATCAATAATCGAAAAGTCCAATTATGATCCATGTTGGTAAAGGCCAGATAAAAAAAAAAAAGAAAGACACTATACATCAAGTGATGTATTCTCTACGACCACTGTTCGTGTACGAACAGATATTTGGAATATTTAGATTCCGAATGAAAAATAACGATTTGCTAGCC
Organism: Lathronympha strigana; assembly: GCA_949128165.1. Classification (NCBI taxonomy): domain Eukaryota; kingdom Metazoa; phylum Arthropoda; class Insecta; order Lepidoptera; family Tortricidae; genus Lathronympha; species Lathronympha strigana. Next base: position 1,735,277 of record OX421907.1, on the reverse strand, counting down.
ACTGATTGGAAAATCAAGACCTTCGGATTATTTCTAGGAACGATTTTCACTGGGATATATGGATCGCTTCTTCTCAACCATGAACCTTCACCCGGCGATACTAGAACTCCTTCGATTGTTTCGGATGCGGGATATCTTAACTCTGCATTGGGTTTAGCTGTGTACATTGCAGTCCTAGTAATTCATTTACTGTTGAAGAGTCCTGTCAACGTAAGTGTCATAGCATATTTCGTGGAAATGGATTCAAAATTGAACCTGAATCTAAAGCAAAACTTTTACATAAGAGCAAGGAACTATAATTACTGCATTATATTCGCATCGATTTTAATCAATGTGATGTATTGCTTATGGTACGCGACTGGAATAGCAAGTTTCATTTATTTGTTTACGATTTCCAGTATATTCTGTGTACTAGACGTTGAAATATTGATTGTATGTGTCTTGATATACATGCTCAGAATCCGATTGACAGAGCTGAATAGGTGTCTTCATAGACTTGTCAGAGATGATGAAAAACTGGACAAGATATTCGTTACGAGAATTCGCCACGATCAGGCTGATAGAAAACTGCATGAACTCTCTCTGGTGTACGATGTCATTGGAGACGCCAGCCGCCTGATCAACAGCCTCTACAACTTTCAGATCTTCATGGCGTTGATATCGACATTCAGTTTTATAGTAATTACTCTATGGGTGTTGTTATATTCGTGGCAAAAGGAATCTATGATTGATGAACTGATATTGTCGAGCTTTTGGTGTTGCTACAAGTTGTTGTACCTGTTGGCAATGTCGCTTGTTTGTGAGAGTTTGTTGTCGGCTCGTGGGGACACGAAGCTGCTGGTGAACGAGCTGGTGATGGACTACCAGCTGCCGCCGGACATGCGCGCCCAGGCCAAGGCGTTCATGCAGCTGATCCTGTCGCAACCACTTCAGGTCCACGTGTACAACCTGTTTGCTGTCGATATCACTTTGATGCTGAAGTTCATAAGTGTTTCCACTACATATTTAATTATTATTGTTCAAATATCACATTTCAATTGAATACTTTATTCGTTATTGTATTAGTTAAGTTAGTTAGTATACTTAGTGTTCAGGCTTTAAAGCCTGTCCAGATATTGAGACAGTGCAGTGTTAATAAACTTTTGCTAAGACGCTCTTTGCAGGCGCTTAACGTGTATAGTCAGTTAAAATGAATGTCATCTTCACTTGCCAAACGATCTTGTCCCCTCATGGGCCACCATGTCATATCTTTAGCGGATATACTGGTGTAAATCAAATGCCCAATTGCCATGCAAATAACTTAATAGAAAAAAGGATGTTCTCAGTATAAAGATCGTTTGGCAAGTGAAGATGACATTCATTTTAACTGACTATACACGTTAAGCGCCTGCAAAGAGCGTCTTAGCAAAAGTTCATTAACACTGCACTGTCTCAATATCTGGACAGGCTTTAAAGCCTGAACACTTAGTTTAGAATCACAGGTAGTTGCCACCTGTGTGAGCACCTCAGTTTGTATTTGTATACGTATAAGATGGTACTACCGGTAAGAAAATGTAATTGGCCTTCCGTTAAACCTATAGGTACATATGATCAATATATCGTTTTGCAGCAGTTGGTTGTCCTCATGAATAAATATTAAGTTAGTTCACTGAATTTAGAATCACAGGTAGTTGCGATACTGTGCAATGTAAACTAATATTGAAAGTAAATGATAATAATAATACTTTCACAGATAATAAATTTTAATTATACTCGTATGATTGTGCAATGTGTGAGCACCTTAGTTTGTATTTGTATGAAATGTTATACCAATACGATAGGTACTAAGCACCTGTAAATGGACGTAGTTAATGCAAAAACATTCACATGAACTTTTCATTCTAATTAATACCATATACCTAATGACAAAGTAAAAAATAGTCATTGAAATGGCAGATTTCAGGCCTTCCGTTAACTTTACTATACATAAGATATATTATTATCATTTATCAGTAGTTGGTCATAAATAAATATCAACAAATGAGTTTGGCGGCTTTCTATTGCACCATGTGTTCTGGCGTAGGATTGGCATATTCCCCCGAAACCGCCGAGACTCCTGAACCGCCGGTCTCCAGCAGTGTGCGACCGCCCACACGCATCAAGAACGAGCTGAAGTGCACGTAGTTACGCGACCGAAGCAGAAACACCCTCAACTCCCAAACAAAGTATACCCACTTGCCCAGGTAACTGTGTTTTCTCTCTAGTACGTATTTACAGCTCAGTGGCTCCATCACATCCTCTACCATGTTAAACAAATGCATATCTTCGCATAGCTTAGCGCGTGCTTTAGTATAATCTGAAAAATATATTTCAGGTCCAAACTCAAAGAAAAAAACCGGCCAAGAGCATGTCGGGCCATACTCAGTGTAGGGTTCCGTAGTTTCATTCGTCCGTCACAATAGGCAACCTTAAAAAGTGTTTTAATAGATACCATGCTCAATATGCTTATAATAATTAACAATTCGATGATACTTTCGATCACACCCGTCCCGACCCCATCAACTCCGGAAAAATCTTAACAGCGCGAAGTAGACCACGGTACAGCGCCATCTCTCGGGAAATTGGGTTACTAATTTATACAAACTAGACAGTTATGTATGTTGGGTTTTCGGGGGTAACTTTTGATCGCGTGAATAGATTTGAATCATTCTTTTTTTATTAGAAGAAAGATACGTGCGGGATGAAAAATTAAGTACTCAAGATAAAAAAAAATCTTTGCATATACGGTTAAATTACAAACTTAATTCAGAAATTATTTTGTACAATCACCCCCACTTTCCGTGTACGGGAGGTACCCTAAAAAAATTATGACCATCAGCGCTCCAACGGCGGCTGGGAAGGTTTTGGCTAGCAAATATTGCGGTACTGAGCAGTTTTATGTATATCTCGATTGAGTGCTTATGGACCTTCTAGTGCCTTCGACGTTCTGTCGAAAGTTTACACGTTGTATATCGTGTACACACACCTCTAGGCGTAGAATCGCTGGGAAGCGCTCGAGCCTTTTTCCCTATACGGTTGTGGAGTCGGATGAGTTATGAGTAACGCTATGATCACGTGGAGTTTTCGAGTGATCATCAAGATCAGGTGGAGTTTTTGAGTGATTTTTTAGTCGACATTTTTCACTACAAAGACAACGAAATTATGTTACATCACACCGAAAACAGTACTTAACTAAACTAAACTAAATGAATACGGAATATGAATTGCTCAAATAAACGTTATGCTGTATGAAAAAAGAAAAAAAAGTACACGTGATGTGGTTTGGACTCCCCCCTCCCCCATCGTGATCAATCGTGATATTTCTTTGACCCCAAAAACGATCACATGATTTTTGAATGAGCTATGTTGGCGTGACCGATATACATATTCGTACAAAATTACAGCTTTCTAGTACTTACAGTCACTGAGATTATCCGCGGACGATAGATGTTGAGGGTAGACTAATATAAACCAATAAACTCTGTTAATATATGTTGTTTATTTTATTTATACGTTTCAACTTCATTTTCATATTCATAACATACATACACGTGTTATAGCGTATACACAATTTAATAAAATAAATATTGTATTCTACTAATACAATATTAGGTCTGCCAGAATACCTGGACGCGTTCAAAGTGATCGCGGACATTTTTTTTTTATATCGCATATAAAATAAATGAGATTTAAAAAAAATGTTTGCGATCACTTTGAACGCGTCCAGGTATTCTGGCAGACCTAAGATTGTATTAGTAGAATACAACACACACGGTTCCCTTTGTCTTCGAATAATTTTTGTATTCATAATTCTATTTGACATAATCAGTATAGTCATAATTGGTTTTATTCATAAACTGTTATTGCATAGTCGAGTTTAGCATAATTTGATTTGGCCTAATTCGCAAAATATTCCACACACACATTTTCTAGTACGCCAATAAATTTTCGGACAAAATAGTATTCGACATTATTGTGCATTATGTTTCTGCGGCGAATTACAAAAGCAGTGGCGGATTTACCAATAGGCTGAGTAGGCTGAAGCCTGAAGCGGCAAAATTTTAGGGGGCGGCAAGTCGCCAAATTTAGGCGGCAAATCGGCAACTGCAAGGCACGGCTAGGAGTGCTGACACCGAGTAGCCTACGGGCGGCAAATATGTAAATGCGCCACTGTACAAAAGCGTTTCGGACAAAACTAATTATGTCGAATATACTAAATCGACACACTAAAAAATAATTTAATTTGTGTCAACAAAAAGTTGTATTGATGACAGCGCCATCTCTCTCGCCATACCGGAACCACTGAGTGGTTTGGATGGAAGTACTAAGCAACGTCGCTTGTACTTAGAAAAAATGGCCACGGGCGTCTTGCCTGTTACTGAGATTGGATATACTCGAGAAATTCGCCGGCATATCGATAAGGCCAGTAGGCCTCGGATTGGCCTTTGTCGGTTTTGGTCTTTTCTTTAGTATATGACATCTATTTCAATTTATAATTTATATATAGAAGTGTTACTACTTTAATAACAAATTAAAAAATATTAAATAAAATAATTTGATTTGTGTCCTCAAAAAGTTGTATTGATGACAGCGCCATCTCTCTCGCCATACCGGAACCCCTGAGTGGCCCAGAAATCGGCGGAGTTAACTCACTGTATGGAGTACATCCTTACGCTGTGGAAGTACTAAGCAACGTCGCTTGTACTTAGAAAAAGTGCATTTAAACAGTGACTCCCACGTGTCCTAGTGCACTAGCCAGCGCCTTCAAGTGGGGTTTCATATCGGCCTGCGAGAGCCCACGACGCGACGCGATCACTTTGAACGCGTTCAGATATTCGAGCTCTGAGAACTGTGCTCCTTTCTCCCGTATCGATGTTATGATTTCCTGTTAAACACCAATACAAATATAAATTAGTCAAAATAAATCTATAAATATGGGCATTTTCAAAAATAAGGTACCAATTCCTTTTTTTTAATATAGGAAGTTTTTGGTTTTTTATAACTAGAATCACGAGTTACTATTGATTTAAAAAAAAGAAAAAGAGTGTCCCGTTTTTTGGTCAGTTTTGAAAGGCGTTTTTTCATACATTTTGTATCGACCGTTACAAAACAGACAATTTTTTTTGGAAAATCGAGGACCCATTTTTATTAAAATGGTGCAAATTTTCTGAAAATGCCCTTTTAGGATATTCTTACACAAATTGACTAAGTCCCGTAGTAAGCTCAAGAAGGCTTGTGTTACGGGTACTTAGACAACGATAACATACAAATACATAAAAAACATCCATCATTCAGGCACAAATATCTCTGATCATCACACAAATAAATGCCCTTACCGAGATTCGAACCCAGGACCATCGGCGTAGCAGGCAGGGTCACTACCAACTACGCCAACCGGTCGTCAAATATCAGCGAAAGTATTATTTTCCACTAATTAGACAACTCTTGTTTTAATCAGTTTTTTACGTTAATACAATGGATTTTAAAGCTTATTTGAAATAAAATATTTAAAGTTAAATACTTAAAGTTAAACACAAACAGATTCACAAAGTTCATGACTGTCGGAAACATGCAGCTGAAACCCCACAGAAATCGTTGAAACTAATTAGTTGGACATAAACAAGCGTAGTGAGGGTTTCACCAGTACAATACCTCAGGGTCAGGCAAGGCTAGCAACAGGCGCGAGTAGTCGTGTGCGCGTTGCAGACCTGCGTGCGGCAGCGAGAGGGCCGCCAGGCAGTGCCTGAGCGTAGCGAGGGTCCCACCGGCCAGTTCTGCGTCCGCGCACTGCCAGCGCCACACCACGCCCGCCGACATCATCTCGCCGATGCCGTTGAAGATGTACTGGAACATATTTTTAAGTTAGTCCGATGTTGCGCAGTAAGGCCCCCAACCGGGTGGAAGGCCGCCGACTCAGTGGCAGTCAGTGTCAGATCCTCATGTGACATTGTCATTGCCCGCCTGCCGCCCGCCTCGTCGTGCTCGCCTCCCGAGGCAGTGTCGGACAGTGGCAGTACTCACCGCCCTGCGGCTGGCGGCCATGACGTTGTGCGCGTGTTCGTGGAAGGCGAGCAAGGCGTGCGCGAGGCGGCCCGCGCCGCCCGCCTCGTCGTGCTCGCCTCCCGAGGCAGTGTCGGACAGTGGCAGTACTCACCGCCCTGCGGCTGGCGGCCATGACGTTGTGCGCGTGTTCGTGGAAGGCGAGCAAGGCGTGCGCGAGGCGGCCCGCGCCGCCCGCCTCGTCGTGCTCGCCTCCCGAGGCAGTGTCGGACAGTGGCAGTACTCACCGCCCTGCGGCTGGCGGCCATGACGTTGTGCGCGTGTTCGTGGAAGGCGAGCAAGGCGTGCGCGAGGCGGCCCGCGCCGCCCGCCTCGTCGTGCTCGCCTCCCGAGGCAGTGTCGGACAGTGGCAGTACTCACCGCCCTGCGGCTGGCGGCCATGACGTTGTGCGCGTGTTCGTGGAAGGCGAGCAAGGCGTGCGCGAGGCGGCCCGCGCCGCCCGCCTCGTCGTGCTCGCCTCCCGAGGCAGTGTCGGACAGTGGCAGTACTCACCGCCCTGCGGCTGGCGGCCATGACGTTGTGCGCGTGTTCGTGGAAGGCGAGCAAGGCGTGCGCGAGGCGGCCCGCGCCGCCCGCCTCGTCGTGCTCGCCTCCCGAGGCAGTGTCGGACAGTGGCAGTACTCACCGCCCTGCGGCTGGCGGCCATGACGTTGTGCGCGTGTTCGTGGAAGGCGAGCAAGGCGTGCGCGAGGCGGCCCGCGCCGCCCGCCTCGTCGTGCTCGCCTCCCGAGGCAGTGTCGGACAGTGGCAGTACTCACCGCCCTGCGGCTGGCGGTCATGACGTTGTGCGCGTGTTCGTGGAAGGCGAGCAAGGCGTGCGCGAGGCGGCCCGCGCCGCCCGCCTCGTCGTGCTCGCCTCCCGAGGCAGTGTCGGACAGTGGCAGTACTCACCGCCCTGCGGCTGGCGGTCATGACGTTGTGCGCGTGTTCGTGGAAGGCGAGCAAGGCGTGCGCGAGGCGGCCCGCGCCGCCCGCCTCGTCGTGCTCGCCTCCCGAGGCAGTGTCGGACAGTGGCAGTACTCACCGCCCTGCGGCTGGCGGCCATGACGTTGTGCGCGTGTTCGTGGAAGGCGAGCAAGGCGTGCGCGAGGCGGCCCGCGCCGCCCGCCTCGTCGTGCTCGCCTCCCGAGGCAGTGTCGGACAGTGGCAGTACTCACCGCCCTGCGGCTGGCGGCCATGACGTTGTGCGCGTGTTCGTGGAAGGCGAGCAAGGCGTGCGCGAGGCGGCCCGCGCCGCCCGCCTCGTCGTGCTCGCCTCCCGAGGCAGTGTCGGACAGTGGCAGTACTCACCGCCCTGCGGCTGGCGGCCATGACGTTGTGCGCGTGTTCGTGGAAGGCGAGCAAGGCGTGCGCGAGGCGGCCCGCGCCGCCCGCCTCGTCGTCTTCGCCTCCGGCCGGCTGCCCGAGGTAATGGAAGCATTGGATCCGCATCTAAAAAGATATAACATGAAAATATGGCGACCAAAATTCAATACCATCCATCATAAGACGCCACTGAGAATTACACGAGTATTACCTCCAGATGTAGGAACAGCAGACATTTATGCGAGATCTCGTCAAAGATGGCGGCCGCGGCTGCGATGTCGTCGCGCAGCTTGTCCGGCAGCCGGACGCCGCCGGACGGCGCCGTCAGCATCCCCGGCAGCGACCGGATGTTGGTGGCCAGCCAGTCCTAAGAGAAACGCATGTCAAATTTGGACTTAAACTTACAATGCATATGTCAAGTCTATATTGAAATATGGCATTGAAAGCTGGGGAAAATCTAGAACAATATTAAACGTATTGGTGGATCTTAACAGTGTATTTTTTTGGAACAATGTATTTTCATAAACTTATCTATTGGTACGTGATATGTCTAAGACTGCGTTGTAGTAATTCTTAATTATATGACTATATAAATTGAAAGAGATGTCTTATAATACATGAAAACTGAGTAAGGCTGAACGAACCAGCGGCCTCCTGCTTTCGCAGCAGACATGAATAACCACATGAATCGCCCAAATAACAAAACTGCTTATTGAAGCAACACTGCTTACAACATTGGTTGTATATGCTTTTAGTTTCTAGTACATACGTTTTTCGTTTATTACGACCACATTGTCTTAAAAGTTGGTATCGTCTATATTCTCGTAACACACGTCACACTCAGTCTGCTTTCGTCTCACACTTACCATGGACTCGCAGAGTAACGCAAGATCTCCTAACGCGTTCATGTCCCCGACAATCTCGCGTCGAGAAATAGCGCCATCACCGAGACTTGAGCCCAGGATTTCGGCCTCACGTTCATATGCTTGTTTTAGATCCTGCCGAAAAACAGTATTAAAGCAAGGTCGCAAAAATATGTGACACGCTCTTATTGGTGTAGACATAAGATTGGGTGAAATATTTATAGTATCCTCTTTATAAAAGGGGTACTATATTGTTGCATATGTACTTAGAAGATATATTGTAATATCTTCTAGTAACAAGTTTGGAAGAGTCATCATGGGAAGGGCATTTGCCTACTTAAGAGTAACCTAGGAGAACATAATTAATTAATGTCATAAAACATTTCAAACATTTAAGCGCGCGGTTGTTTTATGCGATAAACGCTACGTTACACGCAATGCGTTAGACGCAGATCATTTCAAATCAGGTAATATAATTATAGACCATTGTTTTACGCGGTTAACGCAGCAGGTGAGACATACGGGGCAAACGCATTCCGTTAATCGCATGCGTCTAAACGCTACGACTTATAGTTGCCGATTTCTAAGTCTGAACGTTTGACACAAACGCGCAAGACACTTTGGAATTATAAACAAAATCCCATAAAGATATTACAGCTAGTCATGTACATAAACATAATATTTCACTTTTCATAAACATAATGTGATGAATGTTACATTTTTTCATACATTAGTTATTGAATATTTTACGATAACAATTTAGCATGCCAACAGTTACGGTCTACGTCGTTTTTTTTTTATTTAGTGTTGTGACCATGTCTGCTGTTCCAATTCATACAACTGTCTGTTAATCGATAAAAATCGATCTTGTTATCAATAGGCAATATAGTAAAAATCAAAACAAAACGATTAAAACGAAAATAAAATTAAGTACGATGTGGAAAAAATGTTATTTAAAATAAGACAAATTAACTATGAAGATTTTTATCTTACATTTTAAGAATTCAACAGTATTGATTTCTGAACGAAACTAAGATGACTTTGGAAAAAATCGTATGACAAATGCGCAGTTTGTCGAAGTTTCTCGGTCTTATCAAATACAAATCCGTAGTAGTGAAATCGAATCAAAAAACTCATCGCTAAAATCAATAATCGCTGAATTTGACAAACGATTTGTCTTAGCCTCATCACTAAGTTCAATACCTACTCAAGTGTCAAAAGTTCAGACTTAGAAATCGGCAACTATAGCTTACGCGACGTTCCAAGAATGTGCATACCTGGTCGTTGCTGGTAGCGGCGCTCGGATCGACGACGGCCAGCCAGTTGGGCAGCGACTGCAGGAACCGGACGATGTCGTCGTCAGCCAGCCACTTGCTGGCGCGCGCGGGCGGCGCGGGCTGCAGGCGGTGGTGCGCCGCGCGCGCGTGCGTGGCCAGCGCCGCCAGCGCGGCCGGCAGCGCGCGCAGCACGGCCGGGCCCGCGCCGCACAGCCCGCAGCGCCGCGCCGCCGCCGCGCACGTAGCCACGGCCGCCCAGCCCGCCGTACAGCACGAGAACACCAGGCGGTGGCTGCACACATATCGGTAACATGAATCTAGAGTCAAAATTGTAAAAAAAACCGGCGTCGGTTTTTTTACAATTTTGGCCCTAGATTCATGTTATGGTCCCCGCCGGATGGTCTGATCGATATCTGACCAATTTTTTTCCAATATTCATGTAATAATCCCCGCCGGGTCCTTAGATATCGATTTTTATCAAAATCGGAGTTAATCTTACAAAATTTAACTAATATTCAAACTTAGAAACTATATACAAAAGCGTTATACCAATAATAATAAAATAAACGTAACCTGAACTCTCTTTATACAAATGTCAACTCATCTCAATAAACATACTTGCAACTAACTACGAAACTAATACATGATTCCATTAATCAAAACTAAAAGTAAGTAAAGTTTTATTTTTACATCCATTTTATTTGAGAAACACATTTATCAAAAACGCTAACTACACTGTTTATAATAAGATAACCAAAATTATAATGAGCAATAATATATTTTACACTTATCTTCCTCGAAAAGTTTGACTTAAGTCGAAGCTTGGGCGATATAAAATCTCTTTTTATTCTCTAGAGCATAAAGTAAATTCGTGAGTGGCGGCCGCCTGCGAGGTCATGAGAATCCAAGCGCCCAAGCACGGCAAGCATAGATGTTTCATTTTCAACGATTTTAAGTGAAATAAAATGTAATATTTTCCTCACCATCTAAGTGAAAAGCAGAGTGTATACCTTAGGCATAAATACCCATTTTATCGTCGACTATATTGGTCCTCGTTGTACTCCGACCAATAAATAGGCTCGCGTAAATGGGTTATTTTATGACCTTGATATAAAATCTACTATTTTTAAATTATTAATGATAATAATGATTATGGAAGACGATGCAATCAGATTACTATTACTCACTTCTTCAATAATTCGAGAACTCTGACATCATACGAGGCAAGAAAGGACAATTAGATATATTACATCGATAGGTCTATAAGGTTTAGTAGCCTGCTAGTCTATTATGGTCGGGTTTTTATCGTTTACCGCCGTGGCTGTCACGTTCTAACAAGTATGTAAGTGCGAAAGTGACGCATAGTGTGATAGTCGTTGACATGGCAACCATGCTAACCCTCCTGGTAGGTTCCATGCATCAAAAGTAAATGCGGAATATTTATAAGCTACAATACTGACTGAGATCCTGTGACTACCTCCAAATTTAGTTGAATATCTCGAAGACGACAAATATCGCCCAACATACCTAAGAACCCCCTTAACCTGTAAACCTTTAAACAAAACTTTCAATTAAGATGGTACGGTCCTAAGTATAGTAACTACAGTAGGTAAACAAAGATACACCATTTTTTATCAGATTGTATACTTACTTGGCGCTCGGTGGTTCGGGCGGCGCTCGCTCGCGCCACGCGGCAGCCTTCATGGCGACCTCGATGGAAGCCCTCGCCTCGCTCGCGAGTCGCTCGCTCTCTCCGGAACGAACGTAGTCCGCGATGAACGCTCGCAGCGAACACTCGCCGCCGCTGGAATTTAAATTTTCACTTAACTATATGCTTACAAAACTACTAAACCAGACAATCTGATTATGGCTAAAAAGCCGATGGCAGATAAAAAAGGATATTTTTTTTTACTATATAGAATGTTGAGGATCATTCATTAAGGGGCTAAAAACACCTAAATCGTGTCTTAAGCAGGTTTTTAAGACGAAAGTATTTATTGTTTTACTGTACTGTACATACATGTATGTTAAAATTCATCATATCTAAAACATCATCTAGACGGAGCGGATTTTTATTTAACACACCAGCGGGTATACACGCGAGTGTACTCACACGACGGGCTCGATGTCGTGCGTGAGCGCGTGCAGAGTGGGCAGCAGCACGTGCAGCAGCGCGGGCTGCGGCCGGCACACCAGCGGGTATACACGCGAGTGTACTCACACGACGGGCTCGATGTCGTGCGTGAGCGCGTGCAGAGTGGGCAGCAGCACGTGCAGCAGCGCGGGCTGCGGCCGGCACACCAGCGGGTATACACGCGAGTGTACTCACACGACGGGCTCGATGTCGTGCGTGAGCGCGTGCAGAGTGGGCAGCAGCACGTGCAGCAGCGCGGGCTGCGGCCGGCACACCAGCGGGTATACACGCGAGTGTACTCACACGACGGGCTCGATGTCGTGCGTGAGCGCGTGCAGAGTGGGCAGCAGCACGTGCAGCAGCGCGGGCTGCGGCCGGCACACCAGCGGGTATACACGCGAGTGTACTCACACGACGGGCTCGATGTCGTGCGTGAGCGCGTGCAGAGTGGGCAGCAGCACGTGCAGCAGCGCGGGCTGCGGCCGGCACACCAGCGGGTATACACGCGAGTGTACTCACACGACGGGCTCGATGTCGTGCGTGAGCGCGTGCAGAGTGGGCAGCAGCACGTGCAGCAGCGCGGGCTGCGGCCGGCACACCAGCGGGTATACACGCGAGTGTACTCACACGACGGGCTCGATGTCGTGCGTGAGCGCGTGCAGAGTGGGCAGCAGCACGTGCAGCAGCGCGGGCTGCGGCCGGCACACCAGCGGGTATACACGCGAGTGTACTCACACGACGGGCTCGATGTCGTGCGTGAGCGCGTGCAGAGTGGGCAGCAGCACGTGCAGCAGCGCGGGCTGCGGCCGGCACACCAGCGGGTATACACGCGAGTGTACTCACACGACGGGCTCGATGTCGTGCGTGAGCGCGTGCAGAGTGGGCAGCAGCACGTGCAGCAGCGCGGGCTGCGGCCGGCACACCAGCGGGTATACACGCGAGTGTACTCACACGACGGGCTCGATGTCGTGCGTGAGCGCGTGCAGAGTGGGCAGCAGCACGTGCAGCAGCGCGGGCTGCGGCCGGCACACCAGCGGGTATACACGCGAGTGTACTCACACGACGGGCTCGATGTCGTGCGTGAGCGCGTGCAGAGTGGGCAGCAGCACGTGCAGCAGCGCGGGCTGCGGCCGGCACACCAGCGGGTATACACGCGAGTGTACTCACACGACGGGCTCGATGTCGTGCGTGAGCGCGTGCAGAGTGGGCAGCAGCACGTGCAGCAGCGCGGGCTGCGGCCGGCACACCAGCGGGTATACACGCGAGTGTACTCACACGACGGGCTCGATGTCGTGCGTGAGCGCGTGCAGAGTGGGCAGCAGCACGTGCAGCAGCGCGGGCTGCGGCCGGCACACCAGCGGGTATACACGCGAGTGTACTCACACGACGGGCTCGATGTCGTGCGTGAGCGCGTGCAGAGTGGGCAGCAGCACGTGCAGCAGCGCGGGCTGCGGCCGGCACACCAGCGGGTAGCGCCGAGCCACTACGCTCACCGGCGGCACCGTGCCCACTGCAACAATAGGGATGACGACTAGGTTGAAAAACTATTATTCTAATTAGTCCGTCAGTTAGATTATCTAAATTCCAGGCCTCATAACGCCTCATTTTTAACGGCCTCATAGCCTAGTTGGTAGCTACGAAGCAGGAGGTCCCGGGTTCGAATCCTGGTCAGGGCATTTATTTGTGTGTTTATCACGAATATTTGTTCCTGAGTTATGGATGTTTTCTATGTATTTAAGTATTTATATGTATCTATCTATTATATATATCGTCGTCTAGTACCCATAACACAAGCCTTATTGAGCTTACCGTGGGACTAGGTCGATTTGTGTAAGATTGTCCCACAAATATTTATTTATTTATTATTTAGAATAGAATAGAATACTCTTTATTGCACACCTCGGTACATGAGAAAGAACAAAACATTTACAAGGTACAAACATTTGATATTATTTATTTATTTATTCCAGACAACTTTAGGGTAGCGGAAAACTAGTACTAAAAAATGCTAGTGGGTGGTGCAAAAAATAGACCTAGTACCATAAATAAGAAGGACAAGTCCAGCAAGTACCTAGACTTGGGTAGTAGGGAGATAACCGCCATGTGGGATGTTGACTCGACGATCATTGTCCCGATAGTCGTTTCAGCGGTCCCATAGCGAAGTCCCGACCAACAGTTTTCGTATGTATTTTTGTATTGTACTCTCATAATGATATTAATAATTCCGTGCAGGCCTGTAAATGAATATTCTCGAAACCAAGATGACTAATTGCTCACGAGTGAGAGAGGCGGTGTTTAATGGGCGGGGCGTAATTGGTTCGCAGTAAGGTCATCGTCGCTTTTGCAAGCCTTTTTTTTTATTAGTAAATAACAACTTAAATCTATCCTTACAGGTTTTCCTAATGCGATATATAAGCGACACAAACAATAAAACAGTTATTGCCCATATAAAAAAATACTTAAGCTAAAATTAACATAGTGGCCTTTGTGACATCATTCAGGGAGCATGTAAAAATGTCTTTCTCAACTTTATTGATGGCGCGAATCGCCCTTGTTAGCGGGGCTTCCATTAATAGTTTTGTGCGAGCTATACTTTTGTTTACTTTGAATGCACCGCCGCGCGCTTGTTGACCATGATTTATGGTAAGTCAAGATTTATTTTATTGATTTGGGTTCTGTATCAGCTATATAATCACCAGAGCTCGGATTTTTCACGGCAAAACAAAACACTAGCGTAATTTAGCCAGTGCTTGAAATATTATTTTATCGACACCTATCGAGTCTTACTAGAGTATATGACAGGTATTGTCTCAGTACTTTTTTTCTTTTTTTATTCGATGGTACACCTAACAGTGTGAATGTCAAAATTTAAAAACTAACAAACGTGCGAAAATTTCGAAAAACAGGAGACTTACTAGAGCTCAAAATCAATATTTTGGACCAGTCTAAGGTGACCTACTGGGTTTTTTTTTTTTTACCTATACCACCTCATTTAAAATGATAGAAACGACTGAAAATTTCATCTCACATGACATATGACATTCACACTTTAACTGTCATTTCATTACGTATAAAACGTAAATTTCATCTAGGTATTATTTATTTCGCAACGCATTGAATCCGACGTGTTGGATATACGTATAATAACTTAATATTGCAAGGTATCAATTAATACAAAAATGAGTTACATTCTAGTTCTGAATTATCGATATCGATGAAATAATATTTCAAGCACTGGCTAAATTACGCTAGTGTTTTGTTTTGCCGTGAAATTTCCGAGCTCTGATAATCACCTCCTTAAATATTACCGGTTCCAAAAAATACACCATGTATCTACCTCAGAAAAACAATATCTCCTTTAATCGATACCTATAAAGAAAGCTAAAACAGAGTAAACAGCATGGAAACGTGATCAAAAGAAGTTATGACGAACCTTGCAATGCCTTAAAAGTTGGAAAGTAAGGTATTCATCACTTCATTCATTCAATGACATACGGATGTCAAATATGAGCTTTAATAAGAATACATTAAATGGTTGATTCTGACTGTTGTTGCAGCTGACAGAGACCGAGTATTTTTACTCCAAAAAAGGGCCGTAAGAATATTAGCTGGGGTACCGCCATTAACGCCTGCGACAGAGCACTTCATAAAATTGAAAATCCTGACCGTCCCATGTCTATTCATTCTCGAAGTTGCAAAATACATGTGGATGCACTTAAAGGAATTTAATACACGACGCCCTGATCAGAGAGACATTGGGCGTGACCTAAATCCGATGTTAGTCCGGCTAGCAAAATCTTCGAACTCACTGAGGGTAGTTGGCATAAAAATATATAATAGCCTGAGCCGGGAAATCAAGGGGGCCTCTTCTTATGAGCTGTTTGTTAAGAAGCTTAAGAACTTTTTAATTGAGAAAGCATACTACAATGTGAGTGACATATATAATTAAAATGTATACTTGACATATATAATTACCTTTTCTGTTTTTTTTTCTTATTGTTACTTTATTTTATTTTTATTGGTATTTTAATTTTTAATTGTAATGATATTGTGTATTTTAAATTTAATTTATTTTTATTATTCTTGACATGTGTTTTATGACATTAAAGATTTTGAAACTTGAAACTTGAAACTTGCAACGGTTAACACTCACGTATTTTTATCACAATAGGCGAGACATGTTTCGACTGCATCGGGCAGTCAGAATCAGACAAAATGGTGTTGTCACCTTCGCGGCTCGGGCATCACTGCCCGAGACCGGCGCAGGTAAAATGTAAAAATATGGGTGGACGACTTACTCAAAAATATGTCCCATAGCATTTTATTCCATTGCAATAAGAGCGTAGTACCATATTTATGAGACGATTTTGACGATACGTATTTTTTCACTTGACTGTACGGTAAGGTGTGTAAAAAAAAATTGCACGGAGGTCTTACCGTTCAGTTTAAAAAGTTTTTCCCTGCGCTGCGGCCGTTTCTTAGCGAAATAATCGGCGATACGCAATTCGCTGTGCGTCTCCGTAGCGCCTGTAGATCGCGCGGCCGCGAGCGTCACGCTCTCTATCTGGAGGTAATCTGTGAGTAACAATTGGAGCTGAAACAAAAAAAAATGTTCAGAGCCCTTACCTGTTAAAGCTCATGAATTTAGTAAATTTATTACGGTGTGATTTGTGGATGTGGCTTATAAAATAAATGAGATTAAAAAAAATAATTACGGTGTGATTTAACGTGAATGTTGACTAATATCATACAAGTTTTATACTACGACGGTGCCAAACAAGCAAACGGCCCGCCTGATGGTAAGCTGTCACCGTAGCCTATGGACGCCTGCCATGACCGCTTACCATCAGGCGGGCCGTATGCTTGTTTGTCACCGTCGTAGTATATTAAAAAACTTACGACTTGCTGAACAGCGCTCCAATAGTGTATCTCGGTGTGTAGACACGAATCTGAGATCTTGTGCTTTTGCAACGCGGCTCTCCACAGTTGGAGGAGTCTGCAACAATGGTACATTGTGTTTTAGGGCATCTCAGAAAAAAGTGCACCCCTTTAATGAAAATGGGTCCTCAATTTTCCATACAAGTTTTTTTTCGTCAGTTTTGTAACGGCCCATACGAAATGTATGAAAAAATATGTTACAAAGCTGACCAAAAAAAAACGGGACACTTTTTTTTATAATAGTACTCGTGATTCTGGTTATAAAAAACCCAAAACTTCCTATATAAAAAAAAAGAAAATGGTACCCTATTTTTGAAAATGCCCTTTAACACATTTTTTTTTAATGCTATGAGTGCTGTGAGCACATTGAGTGCTGGGAACCCGCTAGGGGAGTTCTCTGTGGGTACGAGCGTAGCGCGTAGCACTCGCTAGCAGTCAATGTGTTAATCTAGGTCTTGGTAAATCTAGTACCGCCCATGGCATACACAATGCTTTTCATCACACTTGCTTTACTTTAAGCATCAAAAGTAGCGTAAAATTAGTACGACGTTTACCAGTAAGATTTGCATTACACGGCAAACTTCGAAATATTAGGTCGGGGAAATAAAAAACCCCAAACGAACTTTGTACCACTATTAATAACTTGATTCCCAACGATTATAAATACTGCTTAATTCGCAAAATGGTTTTGTATCCACATTATAAAATGCTTTAAATTTCTACGTCAGATTCACTCTTTTTGACGGGAAGAAAACAAATGAAAAATTAGCAGAAAGGATTTTTTTCTTATTTATTACTAGTTTGAATAGGTACATAAACTTATGATATCATTTAAACCAACAAGACAGTAAAAGTTTATCACTTTATGTATACAAAATACGATAAGACTTTCTCCCCAACCTAATATAATGAAGTAACTCAACAATCCCGGTTCGCGTCTGTACATCTTAGGCCCACTTGCACCACCCAGGGTTAGCCGAAAACCCGGAGTTAACCTGTCAAATCCCATACAAAAAATCGCGTAACTCCGGGTTATGTGGCTAACTCCGGGTGGTGCAAGTGGCCCTTAGACGTGAAATCATTTAAAACCTACCTCTTATTCCTCACAGCGCACGCTCTGAATTGCTCCACCAGCGCATTCACCAGCCGCAGCGGCTTCGAGTTCTCAACGGCCTCGGCCGGCTCGTCCGCCAACTCGCTCGGCTCGGATACATCCGCAACATCCGGCTCCGCGTCCCCCTCTTCGATGATCCGGCGGGACACTGTCTCTATTACCGTTAGGAGCTCATCTTGGATTTGGACTTTGAATTTCTATAACCAGAGAGGAATAGGCTAGAGTCAGTCTATGCTAAGTTTCCTAGATTTTGATAGCATATACTGTGAAAGTATTAACGTCATAATTTCATAGAATTGACGTTTAAAATAACACTCACGTCGTCACGTCTGACAGTTCATTTGCTGAGAAAAGTTAACGTGGTTTGACTGTAGACGACAAAAAAAATCTAATTAGTCCGTCTGTTAGATCATTAAAAAATATTCGACACGTATTTTTTCTTTTGTTCGTCAAATGAGAAACGACGGAAATACAGCGCTTTAAGTTTCGCGTGACGTCACAATTGAGTACAATTCTTAATCAAAGGTGACGTCACCAGCCCCCACCACGGAACTTTGATGCTCTATATTTTCGTCAATTTTGGTTAAATTGAAAAAGGAAAAACTACGTGTCTAATCATTTTAGACAATCTAACTGACGGACTAATTAGAATGATAGTTTTTCAACATAGTCATCATCCCTATAGAATTATATCATAACTAGCTTTTCCTCGCGGCTTTGCTCGGGTTAGAAAGAGACAAAAAGTAGCCTATGTCGCTCTCCATTCCTTCAACTATCTCCACTTAAAAAATCAAGTCAATTCGTCGCACCGTTTTGCCGTGAAAGACGGACAAACAGACACACACTTTCCAATTTATAATATTAGTATGGATATGGATAGCATGCCATTTTTTTGGTGGAAATATTCTTTGGCTCGAGCGGGATTTGAACCCGCAACTGTGGGATACATGCCCATCGCTCTGACAACTGAGCTTCTAATAAAAATAAATAAAATAAATAAAGTTTTATTTCTAAAAAAATAGTCATAGTTTTCTTACTTATTTCAGGCATTGTAGGTACACCCATATAATTGTTACGAGTTTACAGAAAAAAACACGAAAACCTAAAATACACTTAAGAATAATTTTATTTGATTTTATTTATTTCAATAATACTTTGTTGCTTTTGGCGTTGAGACCTTTGGTCCGTGGGGTCCAGCGACCTAAGGTCTATACCCAGACCTGGCCAGACAGGTCGACGTCACTGGGGATAAGAAGGCTGGCACCCAATAAGTATAGCAATGCAGCGAGGAAATGCTGCTAGCATTATTGGGGCCATGCCCCAGAGGGCTACTATTTTTTTTAGTTTTATAGTTATTTTTAATTTGAGTTAATTTTAATTTTTCAACATTTTTCTTTTGTTAAAGGTATTAATGTTGCCAATAAATATATACAAAATCATACCTCAGTGCCTTCCTTGAGTTGGTTCAAGACACCCAGTGTGCCTCTAGCGATATCATGACGGTGGTTTCAAACATTTTGTCTTCTTCGCAGAGCTATCTTACATTCTGAGCTAAAATTGATCTTATGATCCGAACCTAAGGCTCAAAATCATACCTCAGTGGCTTCCTTGAGTTGGTTCAATACTCTTAAAGCCTCAAGCGATATCATGACGGTGGTCTCAAACGTTGCGCCTTCTCTGAGCTCTCTTACATGCTGAGCTAAAATTGATCTTATGTTCCAAATATAAGGCTCAAAATCATACCTCAGTGGCTTCCTTGAGTTGGTTCAATACTCCTAAAGCCTCAAGCGATATCATGACGGTGGTTTCAAACGTTTTGTCCTCTTCGCTGAGCGAGGCTTCGAACTCTGGTGTTATGTCTTGTAGGTACGCGTCGGTCACCTCTTCACTTTTTGTGAGTTCTGTCAAATAACGCTTATGTGAGACATGAATATACCTCGAGCAGTGCAGTTGACAATAGGGGTGAAAGAGACGGTAGTATCTCGCCTATACCGGACTGCTATCGCCCGCACCCCCCCGCGAGCCGCGAACCGTGTACGCAGAGCAATCGCCGCAAGCGCTTCTCACTCATGATTATGGGACGCGAACCGTTCCGAAACATGTCGTGCTATTTTCTACTTTATAGACGTGAGTAACCCGGAATAAGTAATACTAAATAAAGATCGAGAATATACTCCCAAGTCATGAAATAATATCAAGCACAAAATCGCTTTCTTAGCGTTTTCAGAAATAGTCGCATTTCATAAGAGACATTGCCTCTTATTAAATTGTATCGCTGTAGAAATAAATATGATAATGAGTATACAGATAATGAGGGTACATTCGCCAACAAACTGTTCTACAGTTTGGCGAAATTCTTAAGAATTGGTTTTATTTATTGTGTATATTAAAAAAAATACCAGCCAACAGCAATGCGGTCCGGCGTCGCGCCGACATCCGGCGTGTGAGCGGCGCCGCCTCGCCGTACAACGCCGACGACAACCGCCGTAGAATCACCGACACCAACTCGTGCTTCTTTTCCTGTAACACCGACTCATTGTCATCCGGATCGAAGGACCATTTTGATTTTACAGCGGAAGTCAAAAATAAGCCTTATAAAAAAGCAGTAAGGTGCAAAATTGTAAACGAAATCTTTGAGTTGACAATGGCCTCCAATTCCATCAAAATTTTTGTCAGAGTAGTTCGACTGTTAGGATTATTTAATTGAGGGCCTTTTGAACTTGCCCCAGCCCTTATCCAGCACCTGAGAACTTTTTGGCTCCACATAAAGTAAACTGGGAACTTTACACTTACAGTAGGCTTGTGTCGGTCAGGAACTAAGAACTAAAAGGAATGAAATCTCATGACGGACCGAAAGGAAGTAGTTCCTCGCCAAAAAGATAAATCGGTCCTCAGTCTTTAGTTCAGTTCAGTTCAGACGGAGCGAAAACCATTAAATATTAAAACGTTCATACCAATAGCCTACACCACACATCGAGTGTTTGCGTTTTGCCTCTCCATAGCGTCGACATTTCGTTAGAGCGATGCAGGAATCACCACAGCCCGTACAGCGCCACCTAGTGTTTGATTGGGTAACCACTCACCTCAAGATGCACCCTAGTAGTGTTAAGCGCGCTAACGTGCGACAGTGTGGTGGCAGCAGTGTCGAGCGCGGCTCGCAGCGAATGTGCGCACGCGAGCACGAGGCCGCGCGAGAGGTGCTCGCGAATGTCCCGTTCGGAGACGACCACGCGTTCGCTGGAACAAGGTGCCAGTGGTCAATACTTTTTTTATGCGTGCGCGCGCCCTGCCACAGCCGGCGCACGCGCAGCAGCGAGCGGCACGTCCGTGTGCTGCCCCCAGCTTGCTAGCTTACATGATGGTGAGCATGTGCAGCGCGTGGTGGTGCGTGCGCGCGTCCTGCCACAGCCGGCGCACGCGCAGCAGCGAGCGGCACGTCCGTGTGCTGCCCCCAGCTTGCTAGCTTACATGATGGTGAGCATGTGCAGCGCGTGGTGGTGCGTGCGCGCGTCCTGCCACAGCCGGCGCACGCGCAGCAGCGAGCGGCACGTCCGTGTGCTGCCCCCAGCTTGCTAGCTTACATGATGGTGAGCATGTGCAGCGCGTGGTGGTGCGTGCGCGCGTCCTGCCACAGCCGGCGCAGCTCGTCGCGGCGCACGCGCAGCAGCGAGCGGCACGCCGTCAGCCGCGCCGTCGCCGCGTCCGTGTGCTGCCCCCAGCTTGCTAGCGCTGCTTGGACGCTGCTGAATTTCTGACAACCAAAAAAAAAATCAAATTTCCCATTTTGACACGAGAAGTGTTAACATATTGGTTAATAATTTTCTTATAGCTTTTCTTAACTAATAAGTTAGTGTTAAGTTGATGTATTTACTATTTATTTATTTAACTTGGACCCCATTTGGGTGTAGGCCTCCTCGGACTCTTTCCATTTTAGCCTGTCTTCCGCTTCGTTTAGCCAATCTTTCCCTGCAGTTTCTTTAATATCATCTAGCCAGCGTTTATATGGCTTTCCCACTTTCCTTTTGCCAATAGGGCCTCTACAGGGAGACAATCAAAGATTTCTTATTAATTTTGTATGGAGTCCGAAACATTGACTATGAAATATTGTCTTCTGTTACCGCAATTGTTATTCATTGAAATTAAACACTTTAGAACAGATTAATCGCGTTTATTAACACCATGATCCTACGTTTCGAGCCCTTTACAGCACTCGTTTTCACAGGGTTAAGATGATGACTGAGAGAATGCGAATTCTCCCCGTCAATCAAAAAAGTTACTTGTGCAAACTATGACTATGAAGTCCTAAAAACAATATCCTGCCTGTTTTAGTCTCATGCATAAATCACGTGAGGTTTTTTCAGCAAATTTTTCTTTATTGAATGTATTGAAATTACTCATTTTCACAGGGTTAAGATGATGACGAAGATGGAGTCATCATCTTAACCCTGTGAAAACGAGTGCTGTAAAGGGCTCGAAACGTAGGATCATGGTGTTAATAAACGCGATTAATCTGTTCGAAAGTGTTTTATTTCAATGAATAACAATTGCGGTAACAGAAGACAATATTTATTGAATGTAATTTTCTTATCTATATCCAAAATATTTTTTTAAGTATTGGATGTAATTTTATTAAAAAATATGTTTAGTTAAAATGACACTGTTAAAATGATTCTTTCTACTTAATCCTTTCATCATTGCCTAACATAGTCTAGCTTAAATGTTATTAGCAGAGCCCCGAATTTTCGTAGCACTTCTGAGCTGTCATAGGGACTTCTCATTTATCGACTTCCGATATTCAGATTACTATTTTCAATTAATGATTGTTAGCCATACATCGCCTATAGGCGTACTGTCCGGCAAAGTGTTAAACTCTGGCACTAAGACCCACTTGCACCACCCAAGGTTAGATAGATAGATAATTTATTTGTATTTATTCTGGGTTAGCCGCTTAAGAAGTCAAATTACAACCCCGGGTGGTGTAAGTGGCCCTAAGTGTAATACCTGCATAACTTCCATGATTTCCTGAGCATGTTCGGCGACCAGTTCGTCCAATCTTGCATCACTCTTTTTATACTCTTTCTCCAGTTTCGCACGCTCTTTCTCTCGCTGTTCGTTGGTCTCACTCGCCGATAAAGTGCGAATAACCGACATCAAAAGTCCACTCTGTAAGCAAAGTGGATTATGTTAACAACTTTTTTTTACGCAAAAAGTACGGAGGGTGATGATAGTATTACCGTTTCTCTTCCTTGCTTCACCCCTCTAGGGGGTTTTGTAGGTGGTGGTGACGACATTATTTTCAATGCAAAATAACTTTCCAAGATATAACAAATAATATTTTCACTACGCCCCGTTGAAAAAAAATATGACACATTGACAAATGACAATGACACTGACATGACATTGATGACGTTGAGCAAGCGTATTTTCCTGTTCTACGGCTAGTTTCTGTTCGCGACTAGGAGTCTACACACGTTTGCGATTTATCAGAGTTTGAAATAAATCGTAAGTAAAATGGGCTGGTCAGCCTTGACTCTGCAATAAATTGGTTGTAATTGTTTGTCCATAATTATTTAATTGAAATTGCATATTACTTGTTGCCATGTCTAAAGGGCTCTTGAAAATCAACATCAAAAAAGGGATATTTTCGTATTTTTCTTTTTATTTCATGTATGTCATGTCTCAAACAGTGCCAATTATTATAATGTCAGTTCACTGTGTCAAGTGTCAACTCTCAACTGTTACTGTTTGTTTTTGTTTTTGATAGTCGCTGCACATCTTGCCGTTGCTGAAATTGTTTGGTTAATCTCAGATATTAATTAAATATAGGGTGGCGAAGGAGGTATTTGTTAAGTATCGTCTTCTCGTCAGTTTCCCTCTTTAAAAAATGGCAGACACAAACCTAGCGGAACTAAGAAAGCAGTGCATGACCAGTCTCTATCTCTGCTCGGACAATATTACCAAATATCTTGACGAAGAAAAGGAAGCGGAGTTCGCGAAGCTCAAGTCCTACGTGGAGGATTACTGCGTACTGGAGGCTCAAGAAAATGTTGCCAAACAGGCTTTGGCAAAGGCAGTAGTATGTACCTACTTTTTTTCGGTCAAATAACGAATTCAGGCTAAAAGTAAAATATTGATAATATTAATCATATACCTTGGTAGAGTTTCGATACATCTTCTGCCTGTTTATTATGCCACAAAATTATTATAAAAAAAACTATGGTACATCTGCACATTAAATATTTGACGCTGTTGATTCTAAATTTTCTGTTACTTTTTTCCAATTTATTTAAAATTGCTAGACAGATCAACTTATGCTCAAGTAAGTACTACTGTAGTTGTATAGAAAACCAGTACGGGAACACATCCTAAGTCAAACTGATGGTAAAGATGTATTGTTTTTCATGGTTATTTAAAAAATTAATAATGACAACCCTTGTTTTATGTCCCCAGGAAGAAACAGATGCATCAAATGTGGACTCCCTACAAGACAAGTTTAGCCATTATCTCAACAGCTTGGCGAACAAGCGACTTGATGTGGCCAAGCACCCATACATGCTGGAAATGAACAAGAGGATCCAGTTGGGTATGATGGAAACGAGAAGTGAGTTTGTAATTTAATATTCTTTTCCTTCATTCCTTCATTCTTAATGGCAACATCCTATCTTATAAATTTCTTCTGTCACTTCATGTGGGGGAAAAACAGTATGTATACCGACTCCTCTCCGTGTTGCTTAAAGTTTCCTTCTTCTTGTTAAAGTTTGTTAAATACATATTTCAACATTGTTAAGTGACCTTGAATTTGCTTACTTTTTAGTAAGGTAGTAGTAGGATAGTGTGACAAAAATGGATTGTAAAGGATTTAATATCTTGTGTTTTATTTGATTTATTTATTTATTTTATTTAATCTTTATTGCACAAAAGAACTTTATAACTTTTTTGTGTCATTCTCGCGTCCATGCCACAATGGAAAATGACTGTTGCGTTGTGTCCAAATGGCAACTGTATCGTAATCTTATCAGTCTGTTGTCAGTCTGGACTGATCTAACCATGTCCCTTTTTCATCAGTCTGTCATCAGTCAAAACTCAAGCAGAATGATGCCAACTGACGCCAGAATTAACGTCTAATTGATCTCATACATTCTACTAAAAACAAACAAATATATTTTTTGTTCACATCCTTGTTAATTATAGTATTTATACCATGTTTATTTCAGATAACTTGGATGAATCTGACTTAGCTATCACTCAATCAGACAATATAATGGTAAGTATTTTCATCCACCATATTGTTACAATTTATAATTGATTGCATAGTTTTTTTAATATGCAAATTTACGTACATTGCCCATTGTTGACTACATATTCTCAGATAGCCTTTAAATTTTTTTGTTCAATAATTTATACATATATTTTCAGATTGATCCTATAACTAAGAAGCCTATTGAAGACCCAGTGAGGAACAGCCTATGCAGTCATGTGTATGAACGCTCGTCCATCATGCAGCTGCTCAGTGTGAACCGAAGAACCAAGTGTCCAGGTATTGTTGGTAGCTTTAAAGCCCTAGGTTTGTCTACTGCAGTGTTTTTCGAACTTTTTCCTGGTATGACTGACTCCCCTCGGTATATAAGAAAAAAATTCACGCTCGCTGCTAATTGTAACCAGTGTTGATTTTTACTAAGGCTTTGCGAGCCCTCCCGACCCCCCAACAGTGGCTTTGGGACCCCCTTACTAAATTTGTGTAAGATTGTCCTGTAATATTTTATTTATTATGTACTTTGGAGTCCCAGATAACTATCTCGACCATCGGGCCTAGGAAGGAAATCATAAAAACCCGAAATTGGGTGGTCGGCACTGAATATGTATGTATCATATCAATCATATGTATGTATGTATGTATTAGCTTTACTGTACATTAACACAAGAAACAGTTACAGAAACAATTTGATACAACAAAGGCGAACTTATCCCTTTATGTTTATGAAACGTAACGCCATTTTGTTTCCAGTGGTCGGCTGCGGCAACAAGCAGCCCGTGGAGCCCGGCCACCTGGTCTCGGACGAGGAGCTGAAGTTCCGCCTGACCTTGAACGCGCACTCCACTATGATAAATGGACCAGATCCTCTCGCCTTAGACGATACCATGTAGATAGTTCCTTGAATTAGGTTAAAACAAAACGTTGTTACAAGTGAAACTTAAGGAGAAACGATAGTAGCGCGTTCTCTGTCACACCTACTGGAAGTTTCATATACAGCTCGATTATGCGAACCGCAATTATCCGAACGACACCTTGGTTTATCCGAGCCCTCAATTATCCAAACGTCGACACTTATCTAATGGCGCCTCTACACTCTCGGCCGAATTCCTCGGGCGAAAGCAAACCTTGTACACACGTATTCCTTACACACTATATCTAAGAGACAATTTAAGCATTTTTAGGTAGTTTAGGTGAGTTACAAGGTGTCTTAAATGGCTTCGGTTACCGAAACTATTTGAGACACCTTTTAAATAGCTTCACCCAAGATAAAGTTATTTAAGACAAATTTTAACTCACCGAAACTACCTGAAAAAGGTTAAATTGTCTCTGGTCCGAGCCTCGCCCGAGGCTCTCGAATGAATGTGTATAGGGGTTGCATTCGGCCGAGAGTGTAGAGGCGCCATAATATATGAAACGTGACAAAGTATTCGGCCTTTTCAGGTGCTTTTTATTTCAGTGTATAAACAAGCGTACTTTGTCATTTTGACATGGTTCGAGTGTGGCCTAGGGTACCAATTGGTTGACTGTACAGTTCTACTTGTACTCACAGATGGGTACAATACTATAATATGATAGTGATAGGTAGTATCATTGTATGTCAACATTGACAACTAACATAATGGTACTTGAGTTACAAATAAACCTTATACCAATTTCAGAACTTCAAACCACCGAAGTGAAAGTTTTCATTAATGCATACTTTTGTAATTATTTTATATGAGCGTCAAATGGCGTCATTGTTAATATGGAAATAAAAACAACACATTTTCATAATTGTTTTATTGAAGCATTGAAATCAAACAAAGTGCCTTACCATGACGTCTTAACGCGATGCAGTTTAGGTTCTTAACTGTGCTCAGTTGTATGGCAGCGACTCAGTTCAGGTCCTAAACTGAATGGGGACTACCGCGAGTTGATTTTCCGCTAGGGGCGCTAGTGGAACGTTGACAATTCTCTCATACTGATACAGGACCCACGCATGAGTGGCGCCGCCTGGTGAGCGACAATACCGTAGCTCCCATTGCGTTAAGACGTCATGGTAAGGCCTCAGATGTAGGTGTAACATCTGGAAAGTGTTAATTTTAGACTTGTATCCGTCTATATTTCATATGGGTGTTGTAGGTATACGTGTTAAAGATAAGCGTATATCTGTCGAAACAGGGTACAATTAAGACACTTCATAATTTCAGAATGGTTTTATTTCAGCGGGATTTCTAGATCTAGGTATAACAATGCGAGAATCTGCCCACTAGTCGAATCCAGTAACAAGCTTAACATTATCGAATTTAAACTATCGTCAGAAATATTATTGTAATATATTACGGATAACAATCGCGTATTTTTAGTCATTACACGCGCCATGTCTCGGAAATCTTAAGATTTGCGTGGAGTACCGTGCGCGACGATGCAGGCAGCGTACTGTGTCTCGTCTCGCCGCGCGCAGTGCCCTCGATGACAACCGGTTGAGGATACGGAAATACGTGAGTATTATCCGTCATTTATTGTAATACGCATATAACATCAATCGGAGACGCGGGCTTATAAATTTGGCAGAGTTTAAAATTTTATACCTAGATAGCTATTTTGGCAACCCTTTTGAGCCCTGAGTACTTCTGAGCTCTGAATGTGTCAAGACAGGACTTACCCAAAAACTGATTAATCGGTAGGTAAATCTAAATAAATTCTTTTTTTTTTTCATTATAACATAGGGTCATCAAAAAAGCTAACTTGGACTAAAATCGCCGTCAATGGAACTTCCTAACAATGTAAACAAAAGGCATCACATGTTTTGTCACTGTCTCTCCTTGTATTTTCACACTACCTCATCAAACACCACTGAAACCATTCACAACTGCGGTCGTATTATCGCAATACACAAAACATAAGATAAATAAGTTGATCTTGTAGATTTCATTAAAAACTTAAAAGTTAGGTTAATATAATACGATCAATATGGCGGCTTGTTTATATTGTTAAGAAGTTCCATGACAGCGATCTTAGAAGTTCATCGTTCATTCCTAACACTATAGATGTTGGTCCATATGACTACATTTAAGTGCTAAAATATCCTTGTTTTAAAGACAATTAGGTATATTGCGTAAATTACTTTTATAGTATTTAATAATTTATTTTACTACAATGAATGTAAATTTTCAAATTTAAAGAAAATTTGTTCATAATTTAGCAAGCCAGCACCTACATGCTTTATCAGTTGCCAATAATCCGGATTATCTTTAAATTAAATATAGGAATTATATGTATGTATCTACTAACATTAGTGAATAAGAAATAATGTACAGTACTAAAATATCTATGGGTCCTGCCCGAAATAAATAATTATAATTATAATAAGGCGTAAGGTGTTTAGAAATTGCTTAAATGTGTTAATAAATGGGTCTTACTGACCAAGTGACTTTTTCCTAAAGTCCAAATTAGACCTGAGTTAAGCTTGCAATAAAAATTGTAACAATATGACACAGAATCCGAGATAATTTCTAGAAAATTATCATTTTTGTTATAGAAAAATTTGCATTTTACATTAGTAATTATTTAGTGACAGAATTATTTTAGCCACGTCCGAATTAACATTTTTCGACTCCTTGTTAAAAGAGCCGATTTTTTTTCTGACAGGGGCTCCATGCACTGAGCTTTGGAGCGTGCGGACTGTGAAGTGGGATGGTAGCGGAAAATCCAGGACGCTTCCGCGACGTCACACGATTTTTACTACTCTGGAATACTCCTACTGAGTAATCTGACTATGCGCTCCAGAGAGATCGATTCGAATCCAACTAAATCTGAGGTGTGTAAGAAATCGAGCTGGGAATTTTGTTGTTAGTTCGCTACCCCTAACCTAGCCGAGAAGATTCCAGCAAGAAACTCAGTTAGATCCGATCGCGGTCGGATGGATGGCTGAATACAGAACGGGCCACCTCGCGAGGAATAGAGGGAGCTAGAAACCCCTCTAGTTAGTGTATGTAGGTATACTATCATTTTTAATCCGGGCGCCTGGCAGCGGTGGGTGTGACAGTGAATGGGCGACTAAAGGTTTAGAATAAATTTAAGGGGTGCAAGGCGTACTCATGGTAGGTACGCGTACGCACAATGGCCTTGGGTGAACGCATATATACAGACCGAGTTTTTTATAGCAATCACCTTGCTCGGCGGCTCGTTCCGTGTAGCGATTTAGACTTGCATAATGGTGCACAATACCTCTTAATATTAATAAATAGATAAATACTGTCTAAGTTATTATATAACTAGTGTATATCAAAGCTTCGTTTCAACCTATAAGTGCACTATTGGGATTCCTAAACCTTAATATTAACGCAGAGACTTTCATACTAAACACTCTGAGCGCCTTAGTCGGTGGATGTCATCGTCAAGGACGCCAACGTTGCGTTGGCAAAAGCCGACAACTTGGCCAATGCAATAGGGACTAATACGGACTTGGGTAGTATAACAAATAACTCCACGTGTACTCCGGATATCATTACCCGTATAGTTATGGTCAAGAAACATTCACTTATTAAAAGATATATACACACAAAGCAGAACAAAAACGTCAAAAAATGTGGGTCAGAATGACATTAGTGAACTTGCATTGATGATGATACAAAACCATAAATGTTTCGTACGAAAAAGAGCTTCCTGATTTGAGCATTAAGGGGCTACCCGGCATATTTCACTGTTTTTAAAGTGAATAGGCTTTGTTCAGCTCCAAGCACAACGCTTGAAAAAATATAATGTAGCTAGGTATTTGGTCTACATTTGGTTCTACTAAATTGTCGAAAAACATAATACATCAAGAGAAAAAAAAATAACCGTAAACCCTTTTTTCTACCTTAAATCTGTATCTACTCCCTTATCATACGTCGTAAGTACAAGAAACTAAGACAAGTAGTATATTAAATATATACTACTTACTACTAAATGTTTACTTTAAACGCATCTACTGATTTTTGGATAGGTTTTGTACTTTTCGAGAAAAAGCTATTACACGCATTTTTCCGAAAACGCCGGCTCGAGATGCCTGCGCGGGCGACGGGGGCCAGTCGTGTAAGATGGCACTAGTAGTTTATAGGGTTGCGTCCTAGTACAAACAGCTCTTCCTAGGTGACGACTTATGCTTATTGACGTATTGTATAACCGGTGAGGAAAGAAAGCTCAAATCGCCGAGGTCATTGGGATAGGGGACGCCCTTAAGTGTCAAATTCATACACAGAAATAGCAACACTGTTCCAAACAAGACTATATGAAAAAGAGTCGCAACTGCTGCACTTTTCTGGCGTAATTTTTTTCGGTCGATTGGGTATCCAGTTATTTTATCCTATATGTATTATCCTATAATCATAATATATATTTTTCTCATTTAGTAATACTTTAATATAATATGGCGAGAGAAACTAGTAACGTGTAAGTACGGAGACCCCAAGTCCTTACTGCATTGGCGAAGCTATCGGCTGGAGCCGTCATTGGCGTCTGGCAACTGGCAAAACTTTCCGATGACAACGGTAAGGGCGATTTATCTTAAAACTAATTTATAATAGTTAAAAACTAATGCAGTAATTGAAAAAGTGCCATATAAAGCGGACCTACCTATCAAATACAATGAATTATTCAATAATATTGTACTCTGAGTATTTATGTGTATTGCTGTCGTTTTGTATATGATGCTGACTTTAATTTACGAGTCCCTGTACTGAGCAGTTATAGGGTAAAGCTACCGGTTGCGGACACAACTTTAATTTTCATAAAATTGCTTTGATTACGGCGCCCCTGATCGCCCAAACTTATTGGAACAGATTTTACAATGGTTATGGATATTTATTATTTATCTCTCATACAAACAATTATGGACACTACAAAAAAAATTGACGCTCGCTCATACGTGTTTGTAAAGCAGTGTATGTAACTGTAAATAATTGGGCATTAAAACACTGGTGTTATAATGAATTTAAATATAAGTACAGTAAATTACAACAGGGACATAATTGTTGCGAGGTCGTTTACCTTACATTAAAAAATGTCTATAGTCTTACAACCATAGTCTGAGAGTAGTTTTTTTTTATTCAAAATCTGTCAGACTTGGGTCAGACTATAATTCATATCAGTTCACCTTGCTTATACGTATTTGGATTTAAGCTCAAAATTTGTACATTTGCTTAATGTTATCATAGTGGTAAGGAAACAAGGTGAGACCGTCCTGTGATATCTCCCACTAACGGCGACACTGACAGCTAGCTGTCTCATCCGCACAATTTCTTTCTCAGTCCAACCAATTGTGGAGTCCGATGACGTCACGACGGCCATACCTTGTTTTGTTGTCATGAATGTTATCATATTTTAGAGTTGTTGCAACTTAAAACAAGCATAATAGTGGTACCGTGGTGGTTCAGGTACCATTTTGTTGATTTTTAATAAGGTTCCTTTCTTAATGAATCTTTATGGCATTGGCGCCTTAATACTTTTTGTATTTGACAGTTACTTCTCAATCCCGTTAGAGCAAACAAGTTAGCTATAACGAAAAATTTAAATTAAAGGCTTTAGAACGGATTAATCGCGTTTATTAACACCATGATCCTACGTTTCAAGCCCTTTCAAGCACTCGTTTTCACAGCACTCATTTCGTTTTCAGCAGGGCTCGAAACGTAGGATCATGGTGTTAATAAACACGATTAATCCGTTCTAAAGTGTTTAATTTCAATGAATAACAATCGCGGTAACAGAAGACAATATTATAACGAAAAATGTTATTTACGTCGAATGCAGACATACAATTTTTTTTTAAATACTGTCAGACTTAGTTTGGCAGACTACATATAAGTTTACTTTAACTTTTTTCACAAACGACTTCTTAAATGTCAAATAACCCAATTTTAAGTTACATCAACTCGTAAATTAAAATATTATCTATTTATTAGAACTACTCTATGAAGCAGAATTATTTTAATTAACTAAGTATATTTGGGTAATTCCGAAAATCACTTGCATTTATCACATCAGTCTATTTTTGGAATTACCCTAATACACTGTTTATGTTCTTAAATCGATAAATAGTAAAGTGGAATGGTAAACTATACTTATATAATGTAATTGTTCTTTATCTTATAAATTATTTCTTATATTAAGATTTAGAATATTTTATGGTTTTCTAAAATACTATGAAGTGTACTGAAAGATAATACATTCAAATAATATTATAGAGTTGAATTCACGCGTTAAAATTACTCATTGTTACTGCATGCCGCGACGCGAGACTAACACTCACAAATAAACTGAATATGAACGCCCGACGCATTCATTTTCTTACAGGTAAAACTGCGCATATCTCTTCAGAATGCGGTGTTTGTATACTCGTAGTACGAGATTTAATCTTAACGAAACGTATAATATTTCGCATTACTTCTATCCCCTTATTAATAAATTTTTTGACAGAAGTTGTTAAAGTATGTTTTCTCCCTTTCTAACAAAGGTCAATGTCCACCTGGCAGAAAAGGACAAACAATAATTTATCTCAACTGTTTTATCTGCGTTTATGTGTGTTTATTTGCCAGTGCTAGTACGCACAAATATCACATTAGCTTCGGTGTTTGGATTTCAAATACATTGGTGATCACAAAAATATAATTTTTGCACCACTTTCATGAAAGGTCAACTGCGTACATATTTATGTCCATGCAAGTTTAAAGTCACATCAAGTGCTTTCTATTTTTAAATACAATTCATAAAAATGCAAGTGTTATAAGTGATAACAAGATAAAAATATTCAAAATGGTGACTAGATTTTCGGTAAGTGTAACAATAACGAATTATAGATATCAATAATAATTAATTAATTATAATAAAATAACGAATCTTTAACTTGTTTGTTACTTTCACTCAAAAGGTTCTGAGAATTACATAACACTCAATTACAGTGAAGCTAAAGAGTAATGGTGTTACCCCATAGTATGACGCCATATTACATTATGGCCAAAACATGTGCGTAATAATACTCCTATCGTTCTCTAAAACAACAAACTTGCCGTTTCTATATGCAAATTTTTGCCTACAAACGTCATATTTGGTGACTTGATCAATAAAATTCAGTATGAAAATAAATAAATGCAAACAAAAACTTTCAGAACACCAATTACTTATCCGCCATAGCCGCAACAACGTTCAAGACGCAGCTTTTCAAATCATCGCTGAGATCCGTCCTCGCTTCCATAAGTTTCTGCAGAGCCCCACTGACTTTAGCGTCCTTATAGTCAAGCGCTATTTGATTCACCTTACTAGTGACATCTAGAAACGCTAGCAAGTTCTCTACAACCTCAATGGGCATTTTGGCGCAGTTAGTCTCTAAGAGGACAGAAACATGCTTACCGATTTCGGACTTTAGGAGTTGTGTGATCAAGGCGTTTTCGATGTCGATGTCGGGTTTGTCCTTGAGGGAACGTATGGCGAGTAGAGTGAGAGCGAGGATAGCCTCGTTCTGCATGACGGAGTGGGACGCGATTAGCATGTTTGTTAGGCAGGATATGCAGCCGTCCACCTAGAAATAAATAGCATAATTTGAAATATAATCATTATAAGATTTTCTTATGATACCTAATACTATTAAACTACTACCATAAATACTTATCATAAATAATGATCACTTGAATCTGACGTAAATCTTTTAATTCTGAATCGAATTAAAGGCGCATATTGACTATTTTCTCCTACGTTTAGAGCCCTTTACAGCACTCGTTTGTCATTCGACCGTGTAACGAGTGCTGTAAGGGACTCGAAACGTAGGAGAAAGTAGTGAATGTATGCGATTGCGATTAACCCGTCTTAAAGTGTTTCATTTAATTTTTAGACATATCTTACACTTTTATACACTGGTTTATATATACACATATCATGAGCTCTTCGTGATGCGTTCAAGCCGCATATTTCGATCGCCATTACAGCTTTCACGAATTAAAACTTTACTAACATAAAATTGTTGACAAATTTTTAATTCAGATATAGGGAGGCCAAATCTGATTTATTTGTTTTTCAGAGGTGTTCGAAATTTCAAAGTTAAGTATATTCATAACTGAGATAACTCGATAAAAAATATGGCGATATAATTAAATAAATACATGTGACATTTTCGATTACTATAAAAAGGATTGATGTTATATCTGAAATCGGGCCTTAAGATAACAAAAGTAAAGTATGCGGATTTCATTTGAATCAAAACGACAACTTTTTAATTTTTTTTATTTAAACATGTGGAGAAAATAAGTAATTTTTATTTATGTAACATAAATATATTGTATCTCTATTAGCCGTGTCACTGTATAAAGGTTGTCTGGCAGAGATCGCTTTTTAGCAATAAGTCCGCCTGTTGTTATCTACTAATTTAAATCCTGTTTATAGTTTATTGTAAACTTTATCCTTGTGGTGCACAATAAAGCATATAATTATTATTTATTATATATTTTTGTCGATAAAACATTTTGCTACATCACTTGTGTATACATAGATGCCCCGAGTTATTCAAGGAATATTTATTAATAAATGAGTGTTGAGTAGGTGAATGATGTGAGTGTTAGTATTGACCTCGATATAGTTCCTCCAGTGCCGCGGCTCGTGAAGCAGCTTGACGCCCCACGCGAGCAGGCGCGGCGCCTCGCCCGCCGCGCCCGCGTGCTCGGCCGCGCCCCAGCGCGCCGCCGCCGCCAGCGCAGCCCTATCCAACTAGTATTGACCTCGATATAGTTCCTCCAGTGCCGCGGCTCGTGAAGCAGCTTGACGCCCCACGCGAGCAGGCGCGGCGCCTCGCCCGCCGCGCCCGCGTGCTCGGCCGCGCCCCAGCGCGCCGCCGCCGCCAGCGCAGCCCTATCCAACTAGTATTGACCTCGATATAGTTCCTCCAGTGCCGCGGCTCGTGAAGCAGCTTGACGCCCCACGCGAGCAGGCGCGGCGCCTCGCCCGCCGCGCCCGCGTGCTCGGCCGCGCCCCAGCGCGCCGCCGCCGCCAGCGCAGCCCTATCCAACTAGTATTGACCTCGATATAGTTCCTCCAGTGCCGCGGCTCGTGAAGCAGCTTGACGCCCCACGCGAGCAGGCGCGGCGCCTCGCCCGCCGCGCCCGCGTGCTCGGCCGCGCCCCAGCGCGCCGCCGCCGCCAGCGCAGCCCTATCCAACTAGTATTGACCTCGATATAGTTCCTCCAGTGCCGCGGCTCGTGAAGCAGCTTGACGCCCCACGCGAGCAGGCGCGGCGCCTCGCCCGCCGCGCCCGCGTGCTCGGCCGCGCCCCAGCGCGCCGCCGCCGCCAGCGCAGCCCTATCCAACTAGTATTGACCTCGATATAGTTCCTCCAGTGCCGCGGCTCGTGAAGCAGCTTGACGCCCCACGCGAGCAGGCGCGGCGCCTCGCCCGCCGCGCCCGCGTGCTCGGCCGCGCCCCAGCGCGCCGCCGCCGCCAGCGCAGCCCTATCCAACTAGTATTGACCTCGATATAGTTCCTCCAGTGCCGCGGCTCGTGAAGCAGCTTGACGCCCCACGCGAGCAGGCGCGGCGCCTCGCCCGCCGCGCCCGCGTGCTCGGCCGCGCCCCAGCGCGCCGCCGCCGCCAGCGCAGCCCTATCCAACTAGTATTGACCTCGATATAGTTCCTCCAGTGCCGCGGCTCGTGAAGCAGCTTGACGCCCCACGCGAGCAGGCGCGGCGCCTCGCCCGCCGCGCCCGCGTGCTCGGCCGCGCCCCAGCGCGCCGCCGCCGCCAGCGCAGCCCTATCCAACTAGTATTGACCTCGATATAGTTCCTCCAGTGCCGCGGCTCGTGAAGCAGCTTGACGCCCCACGCGAGCAGGCGCGGCGCCTCGCCCGCCGCGCCCGCGTGCCCCGCCGCGCCCCAGCGCGCCGCCGCCGCCAGCGCAGCCCTATCCAACTAGTATTGACCTCGATATAGTTCCTCCAGTGCCGCGGCTCGTGAAGCAGCTTGACGCCCCACGCGAGCAGGCGCGGCGCCTCGCCCGCCGCGCCCGCGTGCTCGGCCGCGCCCCAGCGCGCCGCCGCCGCCAGCGCAGCCCTATCCAACTAGTATTGACCTCGATATAGTTCCTCCAGTGCCGCGGCTCGTGAAGCAGCTTGACGCCCCACGCGAGCAGGCGCGGCGCCTCGCCCGCCGCGCCCGCGTGCTCGGCCGCGCCCCAGCGCGCCGCCGCCGCCAGCGCAGCCCTATCCAACTAGTATTGACCTCGATATAGTTCCTCCAGTGCCGCGGCTCGTGAAGCAGCTTGACGCCCCACGCGAGCAGGCGCGGCGCCTCGCCCGCCGCGCCCGCGTGCTCGGCCGCGCCCCAGCGCGCCGCCGCCGCCAGCGCAGCCCTATCCAACTAGTATTGACCTCGATATAGTTCCTCCAGTGCCGCGGCTCGTGAAGCAGCTTGACGCCCCACGCGAGCAGGCGCGGCGCCTCGCCCGCCGCGCCCGCGTGCCCGGCCGCGCCCCAGCGCGCCGCCGCCGCCAGCGCAGCCCTATCCAACTAGTATTGACCTCGATATAGTTCCTCCAGTGCCGCGGCTCGTGAAGCAGCTTGACGCCCCACGCGAGCAGGCGCGGCGCCTCGCCCGCCGCGCCCGCGTGCTCGGCCGCGCCCCAGCGCGCCGCCGCCGCCAGCGCAGCCCTATCCAACTAGTATTGACCTCGATATAGTTCCTCCAGTGCCGCGGCTCGTGAAGCAGCTTGACGCCCCACGCGAGCAGGCGCGGCGCCTCGCCCGCCGCGCCCGCGTGCTCGGCCGCGCCCCAGCGCGCCGCCGCCGCCAGCGCAGCCCTATCCAACTAGTATTGACCTCGATATAGTTCCTCCAGTGCCGCGGCTCGTGAAGCAGCTTGACGCCCCACGCGAGCAGGCGCGGCGCCTCGCCCGCCGCGCCCGCGTGCTCGGCCGCGCCCCAGCGCGCCGCCGCCGCCAGCGCAGCCCTATCCAACTAGTATTGACCTCGATATAGTTCCTCCAGTGCCGCGGCTCGTGAAGCAGCTTGACGCCCCACGCGAGCAGGCGCGGCGCCTCGCCCGCCGCGCCCGCGTGCTCGGCCGCGCCCCAGCGCGCCGCCGCCGCCAGCGCAGCCCTATCCAACTAGTATTGACCTCGATATAGTTCCTCCAGTGCCGCGGCTCGTGAAGCAGCTTGACGCCCCACGCGAGCAGGCGCGGCGCCTCGCCCGCCGCGCCCGCGTGCTCGGCCGCGCCCCAGCGCGCCGCCGCCGCCAGCGCAGCCCTATCCAACTAGTATTGACCTCGATATAGTTCCTCCAGTGCCGCGGCTCGTGAAGCAGCTTGACGCCCCACGCGAGCAGGCGCGGCGCCTCGCCCGCCGCGCCCGCGTGCTCGGCCGCGCCCCAGCGCGCCGCCGCCGCCAGCGCAGCCCTATCCAACTAGTATTGACCTCGATATAGTTCCTCCAGTGCCGCGGCTCGTGAAGCAGCTTGACGCCCCACGCGAGCAGGCGCGGCGCCTCGCCCGCCGCGCCCGCGTGCTCGGCCGCGCCCCAGCGCGCCGCCGCCGCCAGCGCAGCCCTATCCAACTAGTATTGACCTCGATATAGTTCCTCCAGTGCCGCGGCTCGTGAAGCAGCTTGACGCCCCACGCGAGCAGGCGCGGCGCCTCGCCCGCCGCGCCCGCGTGCTCGGCCGCGCCCCAGCGCGCCGCCGCCGCCAGCGCAGCCCTATC
Source organism: Lathronympha strigana (assembly GCA_949128165.1). Lineage (NCBI taxonomy): Eukaryota > Metazoa > Arthropoda > Insecta > Lepidoptera > Tortricidae > Lathronympha > Lathronympha strigana. The sequence goes on along the minus strand of OX421907.1, from coordinate 1,697,624 downwards.
CAACTAGTATTGACCTCGATATAGTTCCTCCAGTGCCGCGGCTCGTGAAGCAGCTTGACGCCCCACGCGAGCAGGCGCGGCGCCTCGCCCGCCGCGCCCGCGTGCTCGGCCGCGCCCCAGCGCGCCGCCGCCGCCAGCGCAGCCCTATCCAACTAGTATTGACCTCGATATAGTTCCTCCAGTGCCGCGGCTCGTGAAGCAGCTTGACGCCCCACGCGAGCAGGCGCGGCGCCTCGCCCGCCGCGCCCGCGTGCTCGGCCGCGCCCCAGCGCGCCGCCGCCGCCAGCGCAGCCCTATCCAACTAGTATTGACCTCGATATAGTTCCTCCAGTGCCGCGGCTCGTGAAGCAGCTTGACGCCCCACGCGAGCAGGCGCGGCGCCTCGCCCGCCGCGCCCGCGTGCTCGGCCGCGCCCCAGCGCGCCGCCGCCGCCAGCGCAGCCCTATCCAACTAGTATTGACCTCGATATAGTTCCTCCAGTGCCGCGGCTCGTGAAGCAGCTTGACGCCCCACGCGAGCAGGCGCGGCGCCTCGCCCGCCGCGCCCGCGTGCTCGGCCGCGCCCCAGCGCGCCGCCGCCGCCAGCGCAGCCCTATCCAACTAGTATTGACCTCGATATAGTTCCTCCAGTGCCGCGGCTCGTGAAGCAGCTTGACGCTCCACGCGAGCAGGCGCGGCGCCTCGCCCGCCGCGCCCGCGTGCTCGGCCGCGCCCCAGCGCGCCGCCGCCGCCAGCGCAGCCCTATCCAACTAGTATTGACCTCGATATAGTTCCTCCAGTGCCGCGGCTCGTGGAGCAGCTTGACGCTCCACGCGAGCAGGCGCGGCGCCTCGCCCGCCGCGCCCGCGTGCTCGGCCGCGCCCCAGCGCGCCGCCGCCGCCAGCGCAGCCCTATCCAACTAGTATTGACCTCGATATAGTTCCTCCAGTGCCGCGGCTCGTGAAGCAGCTTGACGCTCCACGCGAGCAGGCGCGGCGCCTCGCCCGCCGCGCCCGCGTGCTCGGCCGCGCCCCAGCGCGCCGCCGCCGCCAGCGCAGCCCTATCCAACTAGTATTGACCTCGATATAGTTCCTCCAGTGCCGCGGCTCGTGGAGCAGCTTGACGCTCCACGCGAGCAGGCGCGGCGCCTCGCCCGCCGCGCCCGCGTGCTCCGCCGCGCCCCAGCGCGCCGCCGCCGCCAGCGCCGCCCCATCCACCGCCAGCTGCCGCGCTACGCCCTCTGCATATATAACCATTACTACACTTACACCCCGTTATCTAACGCTCACTTTGGGGGCATAGCGTTGAAAATGCCGGAAAAAATCGAATGCTTTTTCATGATTTAATCAATTTTTCCGTTTTTTGGGTTTTTTAAGAAATAAATAATGTCGCTATCGCTGTCACTCCTTTCATCTGTTTCAATTGTTTCTTCCTCGATATCATCGATGTATCCCAGAGTCGCGGGTTCGAGTCCCGCCCGAGGTCATGCATTTTTCCACTTTTCCTTTCTTTCTGAGCATCGAAGAATATCAGGATGATTACAAGTACAATAGATACGTACCCTGGCCGTCGACCAGCATCCTGAGAGCAGCGAGCAGTTTGTAAGCGACGTGATGGTCTTCCACGTGAGGCAGGGCATCTAAGAGCACAGACGCCGCTCTGAAATAACAATGAATAAATATACACAATGTGATCAAAACATAACCTACTACTTTTTGTTGACACAAATCAAATTATTTTATTTTATATTTTTTTGATTTATTAATTAATTAAAGTAGTAACACCGGCCTTCGTCAGTGTTGGTCTTTTTCTTTAGTATATGACATCTATTTCAATTTATAATGTATATATAGTACTGTTACTACTTTAGTATTAAATAAAATAATTGGATCTGTGTCAACAAAAAGTTGTATTGATGACAGCGCCATCTCTCTCGCCATACCGAAAACCCCTGAGTGGTTTGTATGGAAGTACAGTCAAGTGTAAAAATATGGTGGTGCACATCTTACTCAAAAAAAAGTCCCATAGCACCTTATGCCGATGTAATAAGAGCGTAGTACTATATTTATGAGTCGAGTATGTCGAACCATATTTTTGCACTTGACTGTACTAAGCAACGTCGCTTGTACTTAGAAAAATGGCCACAGGCGTCTTGCCTGTTACTAAGATTGCATATACTCGAGAAATTCGCCGGCATTTCGATAAGACCAGTTGGCCTAGTGGTTGTGGCGCTAGCCGCGTAAGCTGAACACCCGAGTTCGATCCCCGGATTGGCCTTCGTCAGTGTTGGTCTTTTTCTTTAGTATATGACATCTATTTCAATTTACATAACCTACTTTCGTTACTCGGGCAAAATGACAATAACTCACCATTTTAAAATAGCACATTGTTAACCAAGGGACGAAAAACGAATGACACAATTCAAGACGATACATATCAGCGTGCGTAGCCAAGATGCCAATCGCTCACGCTTGATAACGTATCGCAGCTACCTCTCTCTATCACTCTTCCTTATTAGTGTGACAATGACAGTTGTGTTTCGTTAGCGACTGAGCGTGAGCGATTGGCATCTTGGCTACGCACCCTGGCCTGTTCTGGAAACTTCGAGCGTGACCCACCTACCGTTGAAAAAGTCTGGAAAAAATCCGATTTTTCCCAGACGACTCGTTTTTTTCGGATTCTTTAGGAAAAAATCAATGAAAGTTTCCGCTCTATATTTCAACTCTAAATAAATGTATATTAGGTCTAATTTACACCTAAAACAGGGCTACATCGATGACATTGAGGAAGAAACAATTGAAACAGATGAAAGGAGTGACAGTGATAGCGACGTTATTTATTTCTTAAAAAACCCGAAAACTTCGGAAAAAAACGGAAAAATTGATTAAATCATGAAATTGTCTTCTGTTACCGCGATTGTTATTCATTGAAATTAAACACTTTAGAACGGATTAATCGTGTTTATTAACACCATGATCCTACGTTTCGAGCCCTTTACAGCACTCGTTTTCACAGGGTTAAGATGATGACTGAGAGAATGCGAATTCTCCCCGTCAATCAAAAAAGTTACTTGTGCAAACTACCTACATACAAAAATATAAAAAAATATTTAAAAATAAAAACAAAGGTTGGTCTACAATGCCCAGAGGGGCTTATAAAGCTAGTAATACATAGCCTGAAGGGCATTCTATAATTAAAATAAAAAATGTTTAAACCCTGTGAGGATTAACATACATACAACTTACGAACGCTTCCGTAACTGTGAAAACGAGTGCTGTAAAGGGCTCGAAACGTAGGATCATGGTGTTAATAAACGCGATTAATCCGTTCTAAAGTGTTTAATTTCAATAAGTCTGCCAAACATTTTAATATGATTTATTTTTGTAATAGGAGACTCTTTTTGGATACTATGTTCTTTTACAAAATTCTGAAGAATGAAATTAATTGCCCAAATTTGCTTCAAAAAATCGTGTTTAATGTCCCGCATCGCTCCTTACGTCCTCGTGATCTGTTTCATGTGAGTTTCGCACGTACTAATTATTCCAAACATACCTTTTTCATACGAGTAACAAATAATTATAATGAATATTTTTGTGACATTGATCAGTTTATGCATTCTCTTGATGCTTTAAAGGCACGTACGAGATCAAGTCTGATGTTGATAAAACAATAATATTTATTAGTTTTTACTTCTTTCTTGTTATTGTATCTTATTGATAAGATTAACCTATTGTTTACATACTTAATTTCCTTGTCGCAAAGACGCTTTTGTAACTACCTATTCTTAATGTTTACATTTATGAACCTCCAGGTCTGTTTTTGACATATTTTTGTAACATATATTTCTTGTATATGACTGTATGTGTTCTGAAGAATAAAAAATAAAAAACATGAAATAAACATTGGATTTTTTCCGGCATTTTCAACGCTAGACCCACCTGCCTTGGGCCGCTTGCCGCTTGTTCTCCGCGGCCACGGCGAGGTTCCGCAGCGCGGCCAGCGCCGCGTGCTGCACCTTGCTCGCTGTGCCCACGTCAATAGAGTGCGTTTTGCCTTGCTTCAACTCTACACCGAGTTTGTGGTGGGTCTCGAATATATCTATAACAAAACGGAAACTAATATATTAACTATTGGAGCAGGCTCCAATGGGACGTTCGTTTGCAAAATTAAGCGAACCGCGAAATGTGTGATTCGTCTACCTGATACCCTCGACATTATAAAAAGCCATGTTGTCACGCACGGTCCTACGGTGTCTACGGTGTACTGGCCAAAATGGGACTCATGGGCAACACTGTGTGTAGGATGTGTGGTGAAGAAGATGAGACTATGAAACACATGTGTGAATGTCACGCTCTCGCCAGACAAAAAAAGAAGGACTGCACCAATGCAGGATACCTGGAGCCAATAGAACTCAGAACACTACCCCTGAGTGGTTTTATTTTATTTTTTATTTATGGTCTATCTGTTTCACTATTTTCTTTTGATATAGTTTTTTTTTAAGTATTTATTCACGACACAACTTGATATTAATACATTTTCTTCTGCCAAACCACAATGCGGTTTGTTGGCAGACGAAGCTCAAATTATTCTTAAGTAAGTTCAATAATCAACCACAGAACCACATATTGTAAATATTTTTTCAACTTTTGTAATTTGGTTTGAAAAAATAGTCCCGCCGAGTTTTTTACCGGTAATAATCTTCTCGGGTTATGGTGTAGTGTTAGAACCGGTAGTAGCTTTTTTTGAGGTTTAAAAATAAAGATATTTATCAAAAAGAGGAGGCAGTGTTATAAAAAAAACTTACCAAGCAATTTATCAAATATACGATTTTGCATCATCGTCGCGCAATAGTCGTCCTGGCGGGCGAAGTTGCCGATCGCGAGCACGGCCGCGCTCAGCAGGTGCGGGTTGGAGGCGTCGAGCCACCGGACTGTTGTTTCGTAGACAGCCCCACGCCCGTTGCCGTATAGGAGATGCATTGCTTCATCTGCAAATTGAACAATCAGTAATAGGCTAGACGACTAAAAAAATCTATTTAGTCCGTCTTTTACGTTATTGAAACATATTGTACATGTATTTTTTCTTTTGTTCGTTAAATCAAAAATGACAAAAATACAGTGCGTTCCAGTTTCGCGTAACGTCACTATTAGGTACAATTCTTACCTAGTAGTGACTTCACCAGCCCCCACCCCGGAACTTTGATGCTCTGTATCTTCGTCAATTTTATTTAAATTGAAAAAGGAAAAAATACGTGTCTGATCATCTTAGCAAATCTAACTGACGGACTAATGAGGACTGCCGCGAGTCGATTTTCCGCTAGGGGCGCTAGTGGAACGTGGGTCCTACAGGAACATTTCAAACGTCACTTTGACAGTTCTCTCATACTAACACAGGACCCACGCATGAGTGGCGCCGCCTGGTGAGCGACAATACGGTAGCTCCCATTAGAATGATAGTTTTTCAACCTAGTCGTCTTCCCTAATCCGATCACAAACCATAGCGCTAAAACATAATCAGGGGATTGCGATTTTGAAGACAATGGGATAGAGTGAGATAGTGACTGACCTCCAGTAAGAACAATCACCAGCAGGTCGCAGGCCTGCTTGACCAGCGCGTCCACCTCCGAGTCCGACGCTAGGAGCTCGCGCAATGCTTGACGCCTCAGCAACGCCTCCAGCCGAGAACAGACGTGCTGGACGCCTTCTTGGCGCGCTAGGAGCGTCTTTACTGACTCTGTAAGATAAGGTATTTATATTTATTAAATATATATCTAGGGATCACACAGATATGAAACACTGTAAAATTCCTAGTAGTAGTTTATGCAATAGTGATATAATTATGAGCTGTTGCATACGATAGTTTTTTTACGACAGCTAAAATTGCGAAAAAAGCAAAATCTCGAAAGGAGGCAGAATGTGGAAGATGTTGCCCACTTACGGAACGGTTTAGGTTATCTGCAATAGTAAACTTAGACGAGGTGTGATTTCGTCGAGTCTCCGTTTAGCCGAGTCGTTATATAAACCAATAGTTAATTAGACGAGCTGCGAGTTGATATATAGACGAGCTGCGATTTAGACAACCTGCGTCTTAGACGAGTTGCCCCATAGACGAATTGCGAAATAGACCCCACGCTTTATTTATTTATTTGTTTATAATAGCCTTTTATCAGAATCATTTACATTATTTTACAGGTTTTTTCTTCTTTTCTTAATATATGCTAACTGATTCTGTGTGCCTTTGGGCAAAGGCCTCCCCCTTTCTTCTCCACCACTTCTTGTTGTGTGTTAGTCTGGTCCATGTTTTAGTCCTTCCAACCATGTCTTCAATTTCATCGGTCCACCTTTTAAATTGCCGACCCTTATTCCTTTTGTAGCCTCTAGGGAACCACAGTGTTAAGATTTTGCTCCATTTATCTCCTCCTCTAATGGTATGTCCAGCCCACCTCCATTTTAGCTGTTTACTTTTGTATGTAACATCGCTTAATCCTGTTTTCCCCATGCTACTAACTCAGTATTTTAAGGCACAAACAAAGCATTCGATTTTTTAAAGGTCATAAAAGATATCATAAAAGTAGAAATTTACTTCTACTGCTACTGACAAACTTATTTTGCCAAATTATAGCTAAGTTTCTTACCTATAATACTTTTTACTTACCATGTTCTGCCTGCACAAGCAAATGGTCCAAGCACAATTCAGAAATCTCCATGTTAACTGTCTCCCGCAAAACCCTTAGCACCAGCATGTTAACTTCTTCACTAAACTGGAACTCTGGAGTATTATCGTTCACCACACTGAGGATCAGCAGCACTGTGGACACCTGGTCATCATCCATATCCTCGCTCTCAAGCTCTGCGGATAGGATCCGCTGCATCAGCTCTATCAGACCACTCTCCACTATAGACTCCGTGAACTGCTGCCCACCAATAGCGTAATTCAACAATGTTTTACAAGTAAAGATTTTTATTTTACTCAAATTTGTGTCGTCCAACGTTGTTTTCAGCAGTTTTGTTAAGACTTTAACACCGTAATCTAGGATTATCTGTCGTGATGTGTCGCAGTCGCAGCACAAATTGCCGAGAGCTCTGCAGCATTGCTTAACAAGTTCCAATCTCTCTGAAGTCACATCTTTACCGAGCATGTCTAATATTGGTTCTATAACATCTTTTCTAGCAAAAGTTTCCCGTTTATCCTCACATTTCGCTAGCTCAGAGATCGCTTGTACAGAAAGCGTAACGATTTCCTGATCACTATTCTTCAGTAATGCCGTAAGACAATTTGAAACGTCGTATTCGTAGTTTTTTCCTACCTTGATTATATCGTTCAATTTCGCCTTCAAATCGTTAAGATTTGTTATATTTTGAATAACCAGCGTTTCAAGTGAGTTCGATTTCTTAGCGGAAGGGCCTGAAATACAAAATTAATGCGATTTAATAATAATTTAGAGCATAAACATGGAAATTAGTGACTAATGAAAATAACATACCGTCCATGGTGATAAATGAATGAAACAGGCAATTTTGTGATGAAGAAGGTTACAGAAGGCGCGGAGCTATCATAATCATAGTTTAAGAAATAAAGCGATATTGAAAAATGCGAAGAAAACCTAAAAGTGTAGAAATTAACTCCCACCGCAAAGCGATTAGCGTTTTGACAGGTCTGGTCTGAGGCGTATTTTTGGACAAGTAAGTCACGACAAACTTCTGCGATATTTTTTGTTTGATTTTTACTTTTCTTCTAGGTACTCGATAAAATAACAAATTTGAAAAATTGTAAATTTCCATCTCCCTTTTATAAAGTAATTAGTTTATATTTATCAAATTTATAAAATATTAATAGCGACTATGAAATGTATTAGCATGGCAACACATTTTGTCAAAAGGCGGTAAATTACAAAACAACTATTGGATAATGTATGAATTCGCCGTCAATGGTACTTCCTATGTAAACAAAAGGCGTCATGTTATGTTTTGTCACTGTTTCTCCTTGTATTTTCACACTACCTCATCAAACACCACTGAAACTATTCACTACTGAGGCGGTCGTATTATCGTAACATACAAAACATAAGATAAATAAGTTAACCTTGGAGATTTCATTACAAACTTAAAAGTTAGGTTAATATGATCAATATGGCGGCTTGTTTACATTGTTAGGAAGTTCCATTGACATCGATCTTAGTATAGACGAGTGCAGAATGCACATAAATCGAAAAGGGACGTGGACGTGTAAGTCTCGAGTTGATTTGAAGTCAAAGTGAAACAAAATTGTAAAAAACGTGATCGGTTTCTTAATCCGGTAATCCGGCCGGATCCGGTCACAGATTTGGTCGGATCCGGTACCCCAAAAGTACCGGATCCGCCGGATCCGGTTGCAATTCCTAGGGCATCAAAAGCTCAAAAGTAGTCAAAAGTATTTGTAAAGAATAAGTTGACCATACATAGTTACCTAAAGCACTCAGTTGGCTGAAAATTAGGCAGGTCGTTGGGAATAAGGAACAACATATAAGGTTCCTATACCTAGTTAGTTACCGGTCCAATTTTTATTTTCGTTTCTAAATTATGAAGTCATTAATAAATCAGCCTAGCCCATTGTTTAGTAAATGTGGTTTCACCAAGGTGTAAGTTTATCACGCGGCTAGTTTATGGGGTGTTTTATTATGGCTACGCCTACGTTTGGCTGTATAAAAAATCGGTAACAAAGAATTTTGATCGTGAAATCTGTTTCGACTGAAATAACGCTTGCTTACAAATTTCCCACTTCGGCGCAAAGGGGCCTTACCACGTCCTATCGCGATTCAGTTTAGGACCGAAACTGAGTCGCTGCCATACAACTGAGCACAGTGCACAGTTAAGAAACTAAACTGAATTGCGTTAAGACGTCATGGTGAGGGCCCAGGTCTCCTCAAACTCAACATTGTCAAGATAGATTAGGCCATAGTAAATTTGGCCATAGTCCCGTTCTGTCAAAATTGGATTGGAGACTTCACATAGGTAATCGGATGCCCGTTCATATACAGTAAGTGCGCCCCAGGCTTTTTTTTAATTGCTAATAGTAACTAATATTTAAAACGGGATAATTACCATGTATGTTTGTTTTACTGAGCATGTTAGCTTAAAATAGTATATTACTAATAGTCATCATCATCATCATCATTTCAGCCGAAAGACGTCCACTGCTGGACATAGGCCTCCCCCAAAGATTTCCACAATGACCGGTCCTGCGCCACCCGCATCCAGCGGACTCCTGCGACCTTCACCAGGTCATCAGTCCACCTTGCGGGGGGCCTACCCACGCTGCGCCTTCCGGTACGCGGTCGCCACTCGAGAACCTTTCCGCCCCAACGGACATCGGTTCTACGTGCAATGTGCCCCGCCCACTGCCACTTAAGTTTAGCGATACTAATAGTAAGTTCAATCAATTAGCAATAGTTGGCATTTTCAGGGATGATGGCAAGAGACCCGATGGGGTGTCCTTGGTTCCTTAGTTATAATAGTTATAATCATTGATGTAGAATTAAAGAACTGGATACGATACCTAATCAGCCGAAAACAATTACGTCATACAACTAAAAGTGCTGCAGTTGCAGCACTTTTTCATATAGTCTTGTTTTTTTTTTTTTTTTTTTTTATGCTATAGGGGGCAAACGAGCAAACGAATCACCTGATGGTAAGCGATTAACGTCGTCCATGGACACCCGCAACACCAGAGGTGTCGCAAGTGCGTTGCCGGCCTTTAAGGTGGGAGTACGCTCTTTTCTTGAAGGTTTCTTGAAGGTTGTTTGAAAAGTGACGTTTCGTAAGTGCCAAAATAGCCTATAATGTTTTAACAGTGATTCTGTGTATGAATTTGACACTAAATTCTTAAATCAGTAAGCTCTTTTTCAAACGAAACATTTATCGTTTGTATAATAAATAAATAAATATTACAGGACATGCTTACACAAATTGACTAAGTCCCGCAGTAAGCTGAAAAATGCTTGTGTTACGGGTACCTACTTAGGCAACGATATATTTATATAATATAAAAATACATAAATACAGATAATGTATCATCACAATGCGGAATTGTTCGCTAATGTCATTCTGGCCCATATTTTTAGACATTTTTGTCCTGCTTTGTGTCTATTTCTCTAAATAATAGGCTATATGCACTTGAAATAGATAAGGCTTATATTTTTTTCTCAGAAACTATGTTGGTTCAGCATTATATCCCTATCAAAATTTCTTAATTTTATTTTATTTTAGCTGTGAAAATAATTATTGAAAAGTGCAAAAAAATGTGTGAAATTACAAACGGTTAAAACGCTGTGACGTCGAGTGTGACGTCATTGGATAGTGGTGTCTGTACACCAAGCCAAGAACGCGAATGAACAGAGAGCCGCTGTATGTAATCTCGCGTCTCGGTTTCTCAAATGTTTGGTGTACAGCCGGCACAGAAGCACTAGTATCCAGATCATTAAAAAAAAAGCATGCGAATCGTGAATCGTCTGTGTCAAATTATTGTATACATGTTCTCGTATGGAATTTCCTTCATAAGATATCTAGTGTTTCTCGTTCTGCTACTCATATTTTTGCATTTTTGCACAATCCAATACATATCCCATCTTTAAAGCGGTTTTATGACTTGTATGTCGTTTTCCATTGTAAATGTAAACACAATCGGCTGAACAATACAAGACTAATTAAATAATAAACAGTTTTTAGGTTATGTTGGGCCGATCAAACACGTTCATAAATCATAATCTTAATTCACATCAATTGATCTGAGAAATTTATTATATCTGAAAAAATCAGGATACGTGTGAGCAATATCTAAATTGTACGTAATTTTATGCATTATTAATTCACAATATAATTGTAATTATGCATCGTAATCTGCATGCCTACCACGAACATCGAAAATTGGCATTGACGGGAAACTTCTTTCTCACTCTAATATGCAAGTGTGACAGAGACGGAGGTATAAATCGCAATCGTTCGATTTTCGTGGTATAGGCCCTGATTCAGACTGTGTGCCGGCCTTAGATGAGAAATGACGTCACGGCTCAGCTTGTCGGAATGGCGGGCGTTTCAAACGCCCGTTTTTATTTGGAGTTTTTGAAAGAAGATTTATCTACTAAATTTTAGTCATTACGCGCTGAAATTTATTTTACAGTATTTTTATGATAAAAGCTATCATCCAACAGTATTTAAAAAAATAGTGAATATTCCCTATTCAATGTTAATAATAGTAATATTTATAATGAAAATTACCATATTAGCTTTTAATCGTATAAGTTCTTACTGATATAAAATTGCACCATTAGCTCCAGATTGTTCCATGGTACATCTTCATATGTATACAGACGACACTGATTCGTCTCAATGCGTCAATTAATGCATCAATTGTTTGTTTGCGCCAGTAATTGTGGTAATTAGTTATATTTGGTTTCTGCGGGTTCGAAGCGGTTCTAAGGCCGATCGAACACGTACTTCCTTGTTCATTTCAGAATGTACCCGGACTACCCGGGTCACTCACGTAATTATAAAACATATTTATATCTTGATATCTAGATTATGATAACAATTTGGTGCATTCATTGATTATCTTATGAATTATGGGAAGTAGTTGAGATACGGATGCCATTACAAAATCTATCCAATCTATCCAAAGAGACCTCACGTGTATTTTTTTACATTGAACGAAACCAAAACAATAGCCGTAATTTAATAAACCTAACGTGATTTGTCCACGAACCCAAGTGTGACAATTGTCAGCATCATAGTTGCTGATGTTGCAGGCATCACGTGACCGTTTTATTTACAATATCATACAAGCACACAGCGCGCCAGATAGTAAGCGGTTTACGTAGCCTATGGACGCCTGAAACCCCTGTTATTCAGTAAATTTAGGAATTGTCATACTTGTTGTGGTGAAACATTGGCCTGTTTATAATATGGCTACTGTACTTAGAAATAGATAAAAGAAAAGTGGAAAAATTCACTGCTTGAGGCGAGACTGGAACCCGCGCCTCCGGGAGATACTTCCTATCCATAGCGTATTGAGTACGACATTTTTATAACACTCTGATACTAGTCTATTGGCTGTAGACCTCGCGATATGGTAGTATTATTGAAGAACTTGCTTACAAAATTTCAAAAAAATTGGTCGATAAATACGAACTGTAGAGGAGGACAAAATAGACAGACAGACACACGAAAGCATTTTTGTCCAAGCTGACACGGAGACTCTACGCCCACTCGGTCAATAAATAGATTTGGGCGTTTTATTTTTGTTGTGCGAAATAGTACATTACATACTAAGGCCGTTTAAGTGGGAAATGCCTCGGATTCCATGTAATTGTCGGCCGAGGCGAAGCCGAGGTCGACTAACATGTGATCCGAGGCTTTCCCATTTACCGGCCGAGGTTTGTATACTATTTTTCAGCCCGACGGAGCCGGCAGGCGGCAATTTAGTTTTGCGTAAAGTGGCGCTTACCGGCCGGAGGACTGAAAATAATTTTTGCTAAATTGGATTTTTTTAAATATTTTTATGTTCTTTAAGAGTAAGAGAAAAAAATGTAAATTTCATACATTTTTCTCCTTTTGATCTTTCCATTGCGCTACCGCCTTACTAAATCTGTGAAAAAAGGTGGCATATAGAAAAAAAATAGTGAGACACTTTTTTTCCTACTAGGATGGAAAGAGCTCGCGATTCTGAATAGAAAACACATAAAAATTCCAAGTTAGCAAAATATTGTTTTTCTAAAACAAGAAATTAAAACGCCCCTTTGCTCTTCGTGTGTAAGTGACTCGTGTGCACCCGATATTTAAGTCTGCAGATACCCTTACAATAACATTTGATAAACTACAGGCGGTTATTTTTTTCCTGAAGAAAAGCATCATGTGGAAACCGGGCAAGCCCCAAAAAGGGTAGTTTAGAGGTTTGCGAGGTCAGAGGAAATTTCGTAAAACTGGCGCCTGCGATCCGGTTGCCAAAGACCCCAAGGCTCCCTGAGCCATAGCATAAACCGGGGAATGCTAAGAAGAATAAGAAACTAAAGGATGTATGGTACAGTCAAGTGCAAAAATATGGTTCGACATAATCGACTCATAGATATGGTACTACGCTCTTATTACACCGGCATAAGGTGCTATGGGACATATTTTTGAGTAAGATGTGCTCCAACATATTTTTACACTTAACTGTTCGGTCAGCTTCATAAATATATATGCATATGTATTCCCTTCTTCCCCTGTAATATATTTTTTTATTTATTTATATGCCTCCCTGTTTTGTTCATACTGATGAAAAGGGACGTACATAATTTAAAAAAATACTGCAGCCTTGGCTAGCCAGATTATAAATATTATAATAAGGGTTCTTAAAACTTGAGGGTCGCCGTTACAAAACAACGAAGTCGAGTTTTGTAATAATAGACCCGAGAGTTTTAAGAACCAATTATGAGCTGTTGCATACGCTAGTTTTTCTACGACACCTAAAAAAAACAAAATCTCGAAAGGTTGCAGAATGTGGTAGATGTCGTATGCCCAGTAAATATATACTTAATAAAAAACCAACAGTGCTCATAGGTATATTGTATGAAAATCGATAGGAGCATCGTTTAGCAGTGTCCTTATGGAATACGAATAATACGATAGACAACGTTATAATGTATACTTTATTAACATCGCTTTCAGTCATCTAATTGACAGATTTGCTGGAGTGGAAAAAGGAGGATTTAATTGGATATATCTGTCAATACACTCGTAAGTCTCAACCAAATGAGCCGAGAAAGTAACTACCTAAGTATAAAATAAACTGGAAATCTTAGACAAACATAAATATACTTACCGGAATTCGAGCTCAGGACAGGAACGCTAGCTTCTAGGGACTAAATATTTTAACTGCCCAATATAGTAAATCAAACGCGCACTCCGAGGGTTCCGCACCGCGACGGACGGGCGCCATACCTTCTCCGTGACGCTATAAACTTGGACATTGATCCAGTTTTTTTTTAAATAAAATAAAAAATAAAATCCGTTTATTTCAGACAACAGTAGTCCATACATTTTGTTAGCACAACAGTAGGTAGTCCATACATTTTGTGTTTTAGTTAGGTTCTAATGTTTTTCTTACTCAGAATAACGAACGTTTTCAATCTTGGAGAAAAAACTACGAGAAAAAAAGGTCTTAGAATTTTCAAATGTTTTACGTATTCTCCATTTTGTAACCGGCAAAGTGTTTGAAAAATGGTCTCTTTTCGCGAAAATGCCCTTGTCTATAAAAAACGACACATTGTCACGACCCGTACGGGCCCGGTCTAGCATGAGTTATCATTTAATATGATGATTTTCTGATCTTCTGATAGTTTATGATGAGCTTTTAATCGTATCCACATTCCTCCAACACCAAAACAAAATTCCAACCGAAAAAAATGTCAACAACTTATTTATAAACCGCATTTCACAACGGCCTGTATAAACAACGAATCAACAAGTGGCCAATCGAAAATGTACCTTATTTCTATAACATAAGTGTTAAAATATAAGAAACAATTAGTCATAATGCCCTCTAAGAGTATTGACAGTCTTTTGTTTTTAATCGGGTACCCTGCAAACGTTTTTGATGTCCGAACTCTGTGCGTTATCGGTCAACCTTCGTGCTATCTGTTTATTTAGTTAAAAAAATAGTGGTAAAGGTGAGGTGCAGTGAGTGAGATGTATTTGTGCGGTATATCGGATTTCTTTAGGCGCCGGCATATTTCTATTGAACGGGTAAGTATTTTAATATCTATGATTTGTGTTATTTTATTTTATTTTATTTGCTTTGCAACTACCAAGCCTGCCATTTCGGCGAGTTTCGTTTCGCATATTAATTTAATAAGGGTGACTCACACTAGAACGGGACGGGACGGGGCGGGACGGAAAAATCTGTCGATTGTTCAAAATTGTTCAAAAAATTTCACGTTACATCCGAAGGCTCCGAGCTATCATATTATTTTTTCTATAGAAATTGTCAGATTTTCCCGTCCCGTCCCGTGCTAGTGTGAGTCATCCTTTAATTTCCTAATAAATGTTTGTATAATAAACTGACAGACACATGACGAAACTAAAGTACCTATCCCGTTTTTGCCGCATAGTTACAGAATCCTAAAAACCAACACACTACCTACAAAACAAACGCAGCTAATGATACTTTTCTAAGCGTGTATCATTTTAAAACGCCTGTGTCTATTTCATATGTCTGTCTGCCGTCATCCCATTATATATAACGACCGCCAAATATTAATATCGTCCACTGTGTCACTAAACTCTAGCGCAGGAGTTAGGTAAAGAAAACACGATACCTCGATACTGAAGGCCTAGTATAAAAGTTGTACGACATTTACTTCTCGATCGCGTTAGCGTATCGAGGGTTCAAATTATGTTTGCCGTTTATTTAAATCATCCGGCAACTTTCATATTTTGACCCCTCGATACGCTAACGCGGTCGAGGAGTTAATGTCGTACAACTTTTATACTAGGCCTTCTGTTTCATAAAAGTCTACGCGCAACAAAAAATAATATTCTACAAAATTATGACTTTAAAATCTCGGTATCTGGTTCGGGATACTTTTGGTATCCTACTAGGATTAAAACAGCTCCGAATTCTGAGTAGAAAATAAGAAAACCTATAATAAAATCCTATTTAGCAAATTAGTTATGTATATTTATTATGAAATAAAGAGTTTATTATATTAAATAATATTCTAAAACAAATCATCCGTAAATATGTTAGGGTAGGGGAACCAATAAATGAACGATTAAGCGACTTACCTCACTTTGGTATTTTTTTTACGTATGTTGTTACCAATTTTCACTAAGATTTATTTTTTTATACTATACTACATATAGTCTAGTTTAGATTAAACTATTCCAAACCCTCTTTAAACTATCCAATATTTTTATAAAAATGATTATGTCCCGAAATGGCCCATTTTCCCCAGAACATGAACAAAGTGCCCTAACTCTGAACATTTTTACCCCGAAAGATGAACCAGTAAAAATGCAAAAGGGAGTACCCTAATTATGAACAGCTGGGCACCAATAGATGAACAGTAGTATAGAAAGACGAATAAATTTAGTTCGTTCAAGTTTTGGGCACGATGTTGATGAAATGAACTAAGAAAAGTAACACAATCGTTCATGTATTGGAATGCAGCCCAATAGATGAACTAGTAAATTCTCTTAGTTCATGTTTTAGGTATAGTTTAATCCAGTGAACAGTCCCGTTTCCATACTAAAATATGCCCCGTAATAATTGAGTTAAACAAGGAAAGTTCCGTTCATATTTTAGTCAAAAAATCAAGGAACAGCAAACTAGAAATTTAAGATATAAATGGAGGATCTACCGTTACCGTTAGGATTTATATAAGTATTTCAAAAAACTAACATTTACCCAAAAGTTGAACGCTGTTCAGCTATTGGATAAATCACACAATATTGGAACCATAACTTGAACAGTTAATATTTAATAAAATAAGTTAAATTATGACTTTATTAATAACGTAAAGGGTAGGGGGATTAGTCTAGAATCGTTACCAAGCAAAAGCATGTCAGTAGAAACATTATTCAATTTTATACGAATTTATTTCCTTAAATTTTGAAGCGCCATTCTTAATAAGAATTCCATACAAACGGCGATTTCGGCGCGAGGCATATTTTCGGTGAGCTCTCATAACCACATACACTGATCTATTATTTAAAAGTTTAAAGTTATATGAAGGGAAAATGTTAAAGTTTTAGTAAAAAATATTCCTAAGGTTGTAAAGTACGTCAGGAATTAATTATTGGGATTTTTAGGAACAACGTTCATCTATTGGGGGTTGTTCATCTTTTGGATCCTCTACATCTAGATCATCTAGCAAATCACTTGTACCATTCGATGTTTCATTGCAGAACGGATTTTCATCTGAAACAAGATAGTAATTTCATTTAGCAAATAATGTTTGTCTAATCAACAAAATATATCAACAAAAAATAAAGCCGCCCGTTTAAGAATCATCATTCATCATGGAGAGAAATAACTTGAATGTAAAAAACCGTACTGATAAAATAGGTTCATCTGAGAGGTACTATATGCCACAGAGTCCTCAGACAGACACACATGCAGATTACACATATTAAACACCCCTTATTATGATACTTATATCGACACTCGACATGTGAGGACTAGTGAGGAGCCTCCGCGGCCGGACTCATGAATGGACACGGATTTTTCCGAAACACGTCGAGCTATTTTCGACTTTGTTGACGTGAGTAACCCGATTTTAATATGTCTAATACTCACGGGAGTTTTCTATTTAAACCCTCTTACTATGGTTGTTTGGCGTTGTGTTATTCCTAAATACTCCAATCTTTAGGGAATTCAATTCGTTCTACCCGAGTGTATTTGTTTGCCAAACATGAAGATTAACGCTAGTCAATTCGCCGCCAGGACCGCTAGTGGAACGTGGGTCGGAGAGACATTTCCATGCTTTCAAACGTCACTTTGACAATTCTTTCATATAGGCTGTAACGACAGCTGAAAAGGTTAAGGACTCTGAGTATAATGCAAGTGGAAAAATTTCGAAATTCGAAAAAAAACACGTTGTTATAGAACAGCTGATGATAGGTGATTCATACAACGTGAAGAATGTGTTTTTGGCTTATGGAATTTTTCCACTTGCATAGTACTCAGGGTCATTGACCTTATCAGCTGTTGAAATATCGTTCGGGGCTTTTGGTACACCTTAGTGCCTACCACGAAAATCGAAAATTGGCATTGAAGGGAACTTCTCTTTGTCACTCTAATTTGCAAGTGTGACAGAGATGGGAGATACAAATCCGCAATCGTTCGCTTTTCGTGGTACTAGCCCTTGTATCTAGATACGACCCACGCACGAGTGGCGCCGCCTGGTGAACGACAATACGAGCATTTGAAACTGATGAAGCATTTTCAAATTTTAGATAAATTCTTCGAGCTATAAGTATTACTATTTTCAGCATGTTACCTATTGTTTACAACTTCCAGTATTATTTGGGTATTAGGAATGATTATTTTGCTAAAAACGACAATCGCTCAAATCCGGTTTATGAATAGACGCTAACTGGATTTTATTTGTTTTATCACTCATCAGTCATCAAAGAATTAAAAATCGGCCCGTAGACGCTGCGTAGACGGTCGGCTCCCGTTCGTTCCTATTTTAAATGTCAGATAGATAATTGTGCAAGACCGTTGGCGACGTCTCAAATACCCTTCTATTCGTACACTCCACCCCGCGTCGACATCCGAATCGCGCGTTACCCAAAATCGCGCGAATCTCCGGTAAATTACGCGCGAGATTACTGAAATCCCCCGAATTTGCGGTGAAACTTACGCGTTTGTACAGCGACTTTCATTTAAAGAATCGACGGTAATTGGAACGCGCGTTAGTTACGCGCGTATTTAGTGATAGTGATAAAGTGATGTTTGTGTAGATTTAAGTCGGAAAATGGACAGGAGAAGGTGATTAAAGGAAAGCCAATGCGTATTTAGCTGGGCTTATTTCATACACAGATTCAGATTCAGATTAATTTTGAGATCCGACTTTGATAAAGCGGGAATTAAATTAATTAAAAACACATCGAGAGCAAAGGAAAGGGTCTCATAAAATTGATATTTCTACAGAATTGGTATTTTATACAGGTCTTATAACATGACCTGTTTTAGTTTTAATAACATTTATTTTCAAAATATATACTGTAAGTGTAACTTACCTAACTAAGTACCTACCTCTACCTAACTTAAATCTAAAATAGGTCCTTGAGGCATTGTACCTAGGATGCTGGCGGTATTTCCTCGTTGTATCGCAATGCTGATACGTTGTGCGAGGAAGCCACCAGCTCTTCGGTAATTGTAACCTATAGAGACCTTTTTCGAATCAAAGTCTGTGTATGGCGTAAATGTATAATTAAGTATACTATAACGTATTTAACTAAGATTATCAACTAATTGGCTTAAAAGTTAAAAGTTAACTAATCAGAATAACCACAGAGTGCGATAATTGTGATGTTATTCTTGCTTTTGTCTTGGCTGCTATTGTTGTCGCATTTCTTTGAATTTAAGATAAATTTAATCGCACTAGCGGATTAATTGTTTACTTTCTTGTTTAAATGTTTACAAAATATACAAATGAATGGTCGACATTTATTCCCATTCCCATAAAAAGCATGCGTAACCTTTGGTATGCTTACTAGCAGATCTGCTCCCTAATACTTGAACCTTGATTTAAAGTGTAAAGGTGAATTATTTAATAGTTAGCAAATATTTGACAGACGGGACGATCTGTCAGTTTCTATAGAAACGTCACGTGACCTCCGAAGATCGGATCTGATTGGTGTAAGTTTTTAAATTTTTTTATGATGTACGGAACCCTCGGTGGGCGAGTCTGATTCGCACCTGGCCGGTTTTTTTTAAAGGGTCGGCAACGCGCATGTATCTCTCCTGGAGTTGCAGGCGTCCACAGGCTACGGTGACCGATCACCATCAGGCGCGCCGTATGCTTGTTTGTCACCGTCTAATTAAAAAAATACTACTTTTCGAGATAACATTTTCGGACCTAGTGTACCTACAACTTTATGACATACATAATTATGATGCCAATACACGTGTCATATAAATATATAATCAATTGACGCCCTCGTATCTGATCCAAATATAAAATATGTATATGGATTGGACTTTGTCACAGTTAAGTTTATAATTATGAGTATCTATCTATGTTTATGAAAAGGATCTGTTTGGTATAAAATATGAAACATTTTACCGTTATTTTAACTCTGGTTTGTTCTATAAATATGTATGCCCTTCGGAACTTATTACCGGGGAATAAGGTGCAAAATTGAATACCAGGTGCATATATATTTATGGAGCCGACCGTACCACGAACATCGAAAATTGCCATTGACGGTAAAACCTCTTTGTCACTCTATGCAAGTGTGACAGAGATGGAGGTATAAATCCGCAATCGTTCGATTTTCGTAGTACTAGCCCAGATGTCAAGTGAGTTTAAAGCTAAACTTCAAAGTATTTAAGAGTCTATCATCTATTTTATAAGCAAAATTAATGAATGTAGCACGACATCCTATTTCAACCTAAGATCTGCAAGCTTTGCTAAGTGCCATAAGCTAGGGCTAGCTACGTTAAGTGCCACAATGCTCCATTCCGAGTATATCCGGCTAATAGTATCGGCGTCAGTGGATTAAGGTGTACATAGTCCTTGTAGGTACCGAATATCTTCAAAAATCATTAGAGTCAACGTTATCTTTTCCAAGCAAATGAACCACCAAACTTCAATGGCCCTCCACACAATGAGCCATGATGGGCGATGATAAGGGACGCAGTTATAGGAAAGAGAGGTTACGCAATACTGCCATCCCGTTCTGCTGTATAAATACGTCCCGTTCCCGTATAATGGCCCATGATGGCCCAGTATGTGGAGCCGCCATAAAGTGGTATTTTTAACCCTTTATTTGGCAGGAGAAAAAAAATGCAAATTGCTTTATTTGACAAATTTTCTAAAATGTATGGTAAAAATCATGTTAAGAAAAAATACAAAAAAAAATCTAATGGTTTCAGTTTTCATGAAAACCAATGTATATTACAGTATACAGTGCCAACGTAACGGAGTGGTATGTCTATTCGGTAATGTATATTGGGATAGACAATGTCAAATATGGGTCAGTAGGATTTCACATAAAAAGTTATCAATAAATTCATTTTTTATTATTACATTCGTATACCAAAAATCAAAACGCAGTATAAAAAAATCAAAACCACACACTATTTGGTATGGAAATTAAGAAAACCAATTCTGGTGTTTTTACTTGTCACAAAACACAACTTGACTTTACATTTAATGCATCGGGCGAAAAAAACCGATTAAAATAATGAAGTGGCGAATCGTTTGCAGGTAAATTTTCGTACTCATCATCTTTTTCTTCAACAGAAACTGCATGTTGAAATACGGCTTATGACAATTTTTTGACCATTTTCGGCCTTTTGGGCACTAGTGCAATTTGTTTCTCGGTCCTTGCCTTTCTTGTTTCTCGCGTATAGAGTTTTGATAATGTTGGCGTTGTAGTAACAGATGGCAGAGACGGTAATAAAGAAATTGATGGGATATTAAAATAGTCGGGTTCTCGGGGTGGCGAAGGACCAACTTCTCGGAATATTGGAGTCAAAGGAGCAATTTCATCTAGATTGCTTGACTGGGTGTCGTGTTCTGTTCCGTTGTTAACATTATTATTATTACTACCACCCTCATCACCAGAGCTACAAAGTAAGTTCAAGCGTTCGTAAGAAGAGTCAAGAGAAGGCGTAGCAGAGGAACATTCAGACGAAGAAAACATCTTAAGATAGTCAAGCTCTGTTTCGTCATCAGATTTGTCACTAGTCTCAGATTCTCAGAAGGGGCATTTTCGTTAGGAATTAGGGCCAATATTTTAGCAGATCTGGTTTGGACAACATGCTGTTAACAAGTAAAAATCAGAATTAAACTAACGGAAATGCAATGTACAAAATTGGCAATGTATATCACAGTAAACACAGAATTATTGAGATCGTTGGTCGTATACTTGGCATTGTATATTGTGATATACAAACAAAATAAAACGGGCACTGACGATTCAAAAGCAAACCAATCGGTATAAAAATCATAGTATAGACCCACAACTATATCTATGATCATGATTCATATTTTTTTTCAATACATACATTATTTAAAACATAAGAAACAACACTAGATACCTTGCGAAGCGGCGGCGGTTTCCGTCGGTCGGCCATTTTGATTTAAACTGACGGTTAAAAATGTTGCTATAACTTACAATTATTTTTTTACCAACTACCTACAGATTGAGTTAATAGTGTTTACTATTAAAAAAAATATTAAGCAATTAATGACTTTTGTAGATTTTTTATTTGTCAGTGTATATTCCAATAGACAAAATCAAATAAAGGGTTAACGTCAAACTTCTATGAAATTATGACGTCTACTTAGCACTTTCAGAGTATGTGCTAAATGTGCTATCAAAATCTAGAAAACTGAGCATAGTGTAATAGTAATACATCAGAGACATGACGCTCTCTATAGAAATTGACACATCGACCCGGAATGGCCCGGTCAAAATTTAGGAAACTTACGTAGCATAGATAGACTCTAAAAGCGAACATAGACAACTGGAGTACGCAAGTCTGACACTTTCTATACAAAAATATCCTACCGATTAAGAGGGGGGTTGGCTATTCGCACTGTTACTTAATAGATATGTCAGTCCAAACAATGATATGATTTTCTGCATATTCTTTGCAGGAGCGATGTAGTATGAAGGCGACTCCTTTTGTATTGAACTTAATAATGGCCCATTACACAGACCTCGAGCATTTACTATTTGGTAAAAAAAAAAATATGCATAGAACAAACAGGCACTTCTTGCTTGAAAACATCTCATAAGCCCTTATGAGATGTTTTCAAGCAAGAAGTGCCTGTTTCCTTGCCAGCCAGCCTTCTTAGCCAGCTTCCTAGCCAGCTTTCTTGATTAAATACTTCTTACTATACTCTATCTATTCCTAAGTATCTAAACTAAAACACAAAGTGCCGCATAAGCTATTGAAAGTGCCCAATGTTCCGCCTGCCAGTGAGTCATATTTACCATTTAGTACCCTGCCCGAGAAAATGCTGTACCTACACCGTGTTTGTGATACGTAGCTCGAGCATGTAAATTTGGTATAATTGACTCATTTGTGATATTTGCTAAAATTTACCATTCGTTCCCTGGCCAAAAACAATTATTTTAAATAGTAACTTTTCAAACACTTTAGAATGGTTTAATCGCCTTTATTAACACCATGACCCTACGTTTCGAGCCTTTTACAGCACTCGCTTTTCAGGTTAAGACGATGACTAAGAGAATGCGTTAATCAAAAAAGTTACTTTTGCAGTTTACACGAGTAACTTTTTTGATTGACGGGGAGAATTCGCATTCTCTCAGTCATCATCTTAATCCTGTATAAACGAGTGTTATAAAGGGCTCGAAACATAGGGTCATGGTGTTAATAAACGGGATTAATCCGTTCTAAAGTGTTTAATTTCAATGAAAAACAATCGCGGTAACAGAAAACAATATTAGCATTTTTTTGTCAGCTAATTGAAACGGTCAAAAAGCCACATTATGCTTCAAAACGTCTCATTAGGGCAGCCAGCATTCTTAATGAAATATTCCGCTCTTCTAAACTCTACCGATTCCTAAGTATCTAAACTAAACTCTTCGATCTTTAGCTTTATTATTTATTAACTAAGCTAACACAAAGTGCCGCCTAAGCTAACGAAAGTGCCGCAATGTTCCGCCCGACACTAATCCGCGGCGCGAGTGCCGAGTTACCTGACGTGTCTGGCGATGGCAGGAGCCGCCGGGCCTCGCTCTCCGCGGAGCAGCGCCGCAAGCTGTCCATGCTGCGGACGTCCAGCATCCCCTCGCCGCTGACCCCAGTGAGTCACATTTACCATTTGGTACCCTGCCCGAGAAAATGCTGCACACAGGTATAGTTCCCCTATTTCATTAACGTACCTTAGATTGTGGACTAACTTTATGTGTGGGTATACTCTTTTCGTATACAGTGTGCGTACCATCAGTTGCGTTCGATTGCGACTGCGGCATTCGAAAGTATGTCCGTCTCGCTCCTGCCAGAGTAGTGGTAGGAGCGAGACGGACATAGTTTCTAATGCCGCAGTGGCAATCGAATGCAACTCAACACAGCATTCTGCGAGCCGGCACGGTAGCGGAAATCAGCGGCCATAGCATTGGGGAGAGCAATATAGTGCTCCCGTGCTATGACCTTGATCTTGAGATCTTGACCATGGCCACCGTTCGTTGTTGTCGCTGCCGCTTACAATCGTGACAGCAGCAGGACCATATGGGTGCTTACCATGAGTTGTACCTCTAACTAGCCGGAGGCGTTAGAGACTGAGCGTTTCTAAAGTATGCCCATCTTGCTCCTACCACTACTCTGGCAGGAGGACATACTTTAGAAACGCTTAGTCTCTAACGCATCCGGCTACTTACAACTCATGGCAACACTCTAGGCCATTTTTTTTCAAAGTTGTCTTCCTATTTTTTTAACATGGGTATTTTTTATGTGATTTCTACTAAGAATCGCTTTTACAATTTAAAAAACCGTTACCGCCATACTAAGTCTAAGAAAAGATGGTGACGGAATGGGAAAAATTTCAAATCAACTAAAATAGTCGGGGGGACTTTGAAAAAATGGTCTATCTAATTCATGCTTAACAATTATTATGCGAAAAGAAGTATACCAAAGTGCTTTTATATTTGATGGTGATCTTGTCGTCATGGAATCAGTAGATCAGCGTGTGTAGCCAAGATGCCAAACGCTCACGCTCAGAAGCGGATCGGAGTTGTCTCTCTCTATGACAGTTGTGTTTCGTTCAGAATCAGAATCAGAATCAGAAATCGTTTATTGTTTACCGTGTACAAAATGGATGTTACAAGTGTAAATAGGGTAGGTAACAACGGCAACCCATTTCGGGTATACAATATTATTTTTTGGTAGGTATGCATAGTCATACCATGCCATGACTATCATACTAATAATATTAAAAATTACTAATACTAGTAAAACATTTTTAAGGCGTAATAACTAAATCTAGATCTAAAACTATACACATCTTAAGCATACATTTGAATTATAGTTACATAGTCTTACATAAAAAATACTCTTTTAAATCATAAAATGTATTCTCAATCGGAGCGGCCCGTATGGTCTAATTCCCTAAACGTCCAGTCTGTCCTTTAGGTCTAATTCCCAAAATGTCTATTCTTCGAAGGTCTAATTACCCTAATGTCCAATATGTCCATTTTGTCCATTTCCAAAAAAAAATGATTAACCCCATCTATGTGGTCTTAACAATCCAAATTGAAAATGGCATCTTAAGGAAAGGTCGGTGTAGGTACGACGACGAGCGAAGCAAGGAGGAGTGTTAGGTAGAACTGCGACCTTACAGCGCGCGAGCCGAGCGAGCGAAGCGAGCGTGCCGCGGCAGCGGCCGGCGAAGCGCCAAAACCGACTTTTTTTTAATAAAAAATGCTTTACAGAATGGCACCTTAAGGAAGGTCGGTGTAGGTACGACGACGAGCGAAGCGAGGAGGAGTGTTAGGTAGAACTGCGACCTTACAGCGCGCGAGCCGAGCGAGCGAAGCGAGCGTGCCGCGGCAGCGGCCGGCGAAGCGCCAAAACCGACTTTTTTTTAATAAAAAATGCTTTACAGAATGGCACCTTAAGGAAGGTCGGTGTAGGTACGACGACGAGCGAAGCGAGGAGGAGTGTTAGGTAGAACTGCGACCTTACAGCGCGCGAGCCGAGCAAGTAAAAACTCCCAGCTCATTTTAAAACATCAACCTTTGAAGGACTCTAACTCGGCCATTTTTAAGTTTAGAGAAAAGTTTTTCCTATAAAAGATGCTTGTTTTGACGCCATCTACACATTACAATCATTTAAAAATACTGTTATAATGACACCACTCTCGATGAAAATTTTACAAGTCCCTTCAAAGAAATAGACATTCAGAGAAAATAGACTTTTAGGGAATAGACATTCGAGGAAATGGACTTTCAGGGAACAGACATGCGGGGAGTAGACTGTTAAGGAATAGACGTTTAGGGAATTAGACCCAATGGACCGCTCCGTTTTAACCCGGTGCTTAAATGAGCTTCCTGTTAACATTTTTATGTAAGTTGGTAGATGATTAAACACCTTAATAGCTGTGATAAACGTACTTTTGTAATAAGTAGTGTTGTTAATTGTCGGGAGCTGAATATTGTACTTATATTGAAGGCGCAAGTTCTCACGCTGTGCTGAGCAGAAATTGAAGTTATTTTTATTGGAAGACACAAACGAACTTAGCTCGAGGATGTAAATTCCCGCCAAGGTTAGAATTTTCTTATCCTTGAAAACATTTCTCACGGATTCAAGGTCATAAAGACGGTATATGATACGTAGACATTGTTTTTGTAAAATAAAAACTGTTTTTGCATTTACAGAATTACCCCAGTAGATTACACCATAATTTAACAAAGGATATACATTTCCATAATAGGCTTTTTTTACTAAGTCATCTGAACAAGTGCTTGATAAAACGGATAGGGCATAACAATGACTGGATATTCTTTTATTTAATTTATCAGCGTGAGATTTCCAATTGAGATGTGTGTCTATAGAGACACCTAAGAAGTTAGCATTATTTACGTTTTCTATAAGGGTGCCTGTGTGTTCTACATTTATAGTTGTCGGTTTTGTTTTGTAATTCCTGAATTGCATAATTTTAGTTTTTTCTACATTTACTTTTAGGTTGATCGAGTTAAGCCAGTCCACAATAATTTTTAAAGTATTTTCAATTTTTTTTTCAAAGTCGGAATCTAAGCAGTCAGCTGAGAATAATATGGTTGCGTCATCAGCAAACATGACGCATAATTCATTCGTAATTTTTGGGAGCTCATTGACGTAAATTAAAAATAATAGCGGCCCAAGTATGCTCCCTTGAGGGACTCCTACATTAATAGGTTGAAATTTGGACTGTGTTAGTTCTATTGTCTTAGTTTTCTTATTATAGTTTTGAATGACAGTAGCCTGTTGTCTACCTTTTAAATAACTCTCTAATAATTGAAGTACGTTGCCTCGAATACCTACATGACTAAGTTGAGATAAGAGTATGTCTGGGACAACGCAATCAAATGCCTGGGACATATCTAAAAATAAGGCAGCGCACGGTTTTTTATTGTTGATATCATCCCAAATATGTTTGAGAAGTTTGAACATAGCAAGAGAAGTTGATTTGCCGCGTTGAAACCCGAATTGGTTGGGATCTATGGTGTTATTAGAATTGAAAAATCTTGCAAGCCGGTTATAAATACACCTTTCAAATATTTTGGAGAAACTAGGCAATAGTGCAATGGGACGGTAATTGGAGACTTCATCTCTTTTCCCCTTTTTATACAAAGGTTTAATAAGAGCTTTCTTTAAATCGTCTGGGAATATACCTGTTTCGAAAATAAGATTAGTTATATGAGCAAGAGGGTCTGCTATGAGTTCTATGGTTGCTTTAATTACTTTTATGGGTATGTTGTCATGACCAGAACTTTTTGTATTTCTGAGTGCTCTTGTAACCTTTTTTATTTCAAATGAATCTACGGGATCGAGAAACATACTTTTACAATTAGATGGTGAAATAGGTTTGAAAGGATGAGCTGTTATCTTTGTATTATTATTACGAGATATATAAAAATGATTAAATATTTCAGCCATGTTTAACGGTTCTGTAGTAACGTCGTCTTGTACTTTGATACTTTCTACTGTGGTTTTTATTGAATTAGTTGAAGACGTGTGCTGCTTAATTAGATCCCAAGTTGCTTTTGTTTTGTTATTGCTGCTATTGATAAACTTATCGTTGCTCATTATTTTTGATGAACGAATAACCTTTTTTAGGACTTTAGAATATTTTTTGAAATCTAATACCTGGTCGGTAGTGTTTTTGTGTTTTAACTGTAAATATTTTTGCCGTTTTCGTTTACAACTTTTTAAAATACCTTTACTTTTCCATTGAGGTTTTCTTTTATGCGTTACTCTAATCCTTTGCAGTGGGATACATAGATCAAAAATTAACATAAAAAGTTCTTTGAAAGTCCTATAGGCCAAACATGGATCTGATCGCAGGTAGACATTCGAAAAATTTATCTGAGACAGGTATTTTACAAAGATTTCCAAATTAGCATCTATATTTCGTTTATAAACATACCAGGACTTTTCATTAAAGCTAAGATTCGTTGGTAGTTTAAATAGTTGGCCTGTGTGATCAGAAATCCCTAAATTTAATACATCTACACTATAATCCTTGGTATTTGTTATTATGTTATCGATACATGTTTCTGAATGGGCTGTTATTCTTGTCGGTACATTAATAGTTAATCTAAGATTATATTTACATAACGTTTCTTTGATTTTTTTGGACATATTATCATCTTTAAGCATGTTTATATTGAAGTCACCGGCAATAACAATTTTTTTTGATAATCGTCTGTTACTTAAAACTAGTTTGTTTAACATCAGTTCAAATTTATTTATGAAATATTAAAAATTACTTTTTGGGGACCTATAAATGCATACAAAAATAGTATTTATTTCAGGAATAATAATACCACAAACCTCAAAATGTATATCAATGGACATATCAGATATCCAATCAAGAGTTGTATAGTTAATAGAATTTTTTACATATACGTTCATACGTTCGCGACTTAGCGTTAGCGATTGGCATCTTGGCTACGCACACAGTAGTAGAGTATAGTAGCTGCTATAGCTACTCGTACCAGTGATCATACCATGCCAGTTACTGGCCAATTTTAGCCAGCTTACATCAAAGTTGCATATTACAGTGATGTACATTGTATTCATTATGTCAAAAACATTAGTAGTTACATTTATCCGAAGACCATGGTTACACCTACATGCTTGGCATGTTGTTTTTCTTAGTTTGAAAGTGGTAGTACTCGTATTATAATTCGAAAATACTCGAAAATACACACATTTACCGTGATATGAATCAATTTGTCACCTTAGTTAGGTTTAGTACAAAAATACCATGCAACTTAGCCATTTGACTAAATTTGGCTCAGCAACTTTGCCCAATGAATGAGGAATCACTGAGTCTGTTGCTTACTTTATCAAAATCTCCAGGATACGAAACAACTATATTTGTTATGTCTAGGAAATATAATAAGTAAAGAAAACCCGTCAAAAGCGAGTCGGACTTACCCACCGACGCAGTTCCGCACAAAGGATGCTCTCCCGCATTTATGACCTTAGGTACTTAAGAATACTGGTGGCACGGAACTCTCAGTGTGCGACAACTATACGGTTTACGGATTTTTTCCTATACTTGTGCTACAAGCTCTTGCTTTTTGCCAAATTTCGTGATTCAAGGTCAACGGGAAGTGCCCTATACATTTTGATTCCCATTGCAAATGTATGGGAAATGCGACATATACGGCTGTATCTTTTGATTGCGTTGACGTAGAGGTTTGATTCTTTCACATATCCCAGGAATCGCAGACTTGTGTATGTGGTATTAACTTCAACTTGCTACCTTTACGCGTGCCTGAAATAAAGACTCTTGACAGACAGACGGACAACAAAGTGAAAGTTTTTTTTTCGAGGTACGGAACCCTAAAAGTGAGACGAGTCTTTTCCGGTGCAGTCTACTGTTTACGAAGGATTGTCACCACTGTTTGTGCTGGCGGCCCCAGACTAAACATTTTACCGATTCGCAATACAAATGAGTTGCCGAGCCAAAAATAGTCACGGCTCGGCGACTATTTCGGGTAAGCTATTAACAATGCTGAAATTAAAGGCTATTAAGAGTTGTTCATTTTCCTCTACATATTTTTGTAATTGTTAATATAACAATATGTTTGTTGTTGTATATAATTGTTGTTTGTATTGTTAATAGGATTGACACATATGTAATAGGTACTAGCTTTCCGCCCGCGACTTCGTCCGCGTATAATAGGGTTCTTCCTACAGATTTTCATACCTTGTTTTATCTTTTTACAATGTGACTTGATATAACCTACACATATATAATACAAATATTTTCTATTGCGTTTACGTTTAAGTTTTTATTAGGTAGATGTTGGCAACAGGCGGTATTATCGCTAAAAGGCAACATTTGTCTCTTACAGACAACCATCCGGTTAAATAGCATAAATGATTACCTACATACTTGAATAACTGAAGTGAGTTGAAGTCTATGGATACAAAAGAAAACTTTCCGCCATAGAAACTTTCAACACTCTTTTCACCTCTTTATGGGTGAAATTTCCAAAAAAAACATGAAACCAGTTTTCTTTTATTTTAATAAGGAATCGATGCATAAAGTTTCAAATCTCTAGCTCAAAAAAATCTTTATTTCCCCGCTTTATCAATTTTCAACCCCGTTTTTACCCCCTTAGGAGTACAATTTTCCAAAACTATGAAAACACTTTTCTTTTGTTCTAATAAAGAGTCTTTTCACAAAGTTTCAAGCCTCAAAAAGAATCTCCTTTTCCATACAAACGTTTAACCCCTTAGCAAACAACTTTTTTATATTTTAATAATGAACAGTCTTTGCACAAAGTTTCAAGACTCTAGCTCAAAAAAAAATACCATTTTCAAACAAACTTTCAACCCCCTTTCTAACCCTTTAGAAGTTGAATTTTCCAAAATAAAAGTGTTTTCTATGAAAACACTTTTCTGTAAATTGCAACGGTTAACACTCACCTATTTTTATCAAAATAGGCGTCAGGACGTAAGGCATTCGGCGGTAGCGGAACATACTTTCGGTACGGACGCGACGCATTTCATTCGGTTCGATAAAGTGAAGTCGTTGGCACGGGAAAAATGTTACGTGCCACGCAAGATCCGTGAGGCCATTGAAATCGGACGTCGCCCTAATTTCAACCTCGACGGAGGTTGGACTCTGCCACCGGCTTGGAAACCAGTGCTTCCTAGAGGGAACGTGAATTTGTGTGGTGACGATTTGGTGGACACGGTTAGTTCGG
The DNA here is from genome assembly GCA_949128165.1 of Lathronympha strigana. Lineage (NCBI taxonomy): Eukaryota > Metazoa > Arthropoda > Insecta > Lepidoptera > Tortricidae > Lathronympha > Lathronympha strigana. The sequence goes on along the minus strand of OX421907.1, from coordinate 1,666,999 downwards.
TGTGCTTGTCGTTGATCCCGTCAGACGATCCGACAATTCAGACTCCCGCAACGACGGCGCCGGATTGCGCGAATCACCCCGCTTCCGCTTCCTCCCGCGCGAACCGTTACCTACGCCGGGCTCGGGCAGCGAAGGTAATAACAACACTCTGTCTGTCCGACGATGTCTGCCCGACGCAGACGAATCATGTCACGCCTATTGTGATAAAAATACGTGAGTGTTAACCGTTGCAATTTAATATCAGTATGACTCACGAAAGTTTAAATTATACACTTTTCTTTGATTTAAATAAAATGTTTTTACAAAAACATTCAAGCTCAAAAATAATCTCCATTTCCATAAAAAGATTTTACCCCCTTTTCACCCCCTTAATTTCCAAAAATCATGAAAACACGTTTCTTAAATTGTAATAAAGAGTCTTTACACAAAGTTTCAAGACTTTAGCTAAAAAAACCATTCTCAAACAAACTTTCAACCCCCTTTTTAGTTTTTACCCCTTTAGGAGTAGAATTTCCAATTTCTTTAATTGTAATAAAGAGTCTTTACACAAAGTTTCAAGTCTCTAGCTCAAAATAAATTCCATTCTCATAAAAACTTTCTACCCCTTTTTTACCCCCATAGGGGTAGAATTTTCCAAAACTATGAAAACACTTTTCTTTAATTCTAATAAGGAGTCTTTACACAAAGTTTCAAGTATCTAGCTCAAAACAAAATTCTATTCCTATTCAAACTTTCAACCCTCTTTGTACCCCTTTAGAGGTAGAATTTCCAAAAACCATGAAAACGGTTTTCTTCATTTGTAATTAAAAGTCTTAAAACAAAGTTTCAAGTCTCTAGCTCAAAACAAAATTCCATTCTTATAAAAACTTTCAACCCCCTTTTTACCCCTTTATAGGTGAAATTTTCAAAAACCATGAAAACACTTTTCTTCAATTGTAATACAGAGTTTCAAAACAAAGTTTCAAGTCTCTAGCTCAAAACAAAATTCTATTCCTATACAAACTTTTAACCCCTTTTTTACCCCTTTATAGGTGGAATTTCAAAAAACCATGAAAATAGTTTTCTTAAATTGTAATTAAAAGTCTTTACACAAAGTTTCAAGCCTCTAGCTCAAAAATAAATCCCATTCTCATACAAACTTTCTACCCCTTTTTTACCCCCATAGGGGTTGAATTTTCCAAAACTATGAAAATAATTTTCTTTAATTCTAATAAGGAGTCTTTTAACAAAGTTTCAAGTCTCTAGTTCAAAAATAAATTCCATTCTCATACAATTTTTCTACCCCTTTTTTACCCCCATTGGGGTTGAATTTCCAAAAACCATGAAAACACTTTTCTTTAATAATAATAAGGAGTCTTAACACAAAGTTTCAAGTCTCTAGCTCAAAACAAAATTACATTCCTATAAAAACTTTCAACCCCCTTATACCCCTTTATAGGTGGAATTTCCAAAAACCATGAAAACGCTTTTCTTCAATTGTAATACAGAGTTTAAAAACAAAGTTTCAAGTCTCTAGCTTAAAACAAAAATCTATTTCTTTACAAACTTTCAACCCCCTTTTTACCCCTTTAGAGGTAGAATTTCTAAAAACCATGAAAACTGTTTTCTTTAATTGTAATTAAAAGTCTTTACACAAAGTTTCAAGTTTCTAGCTCAAAAATAAATTCCATTCTCATACAATCTTTCTACCCCTTTTTTAACCTCCATAGACGTTGAATTTTTCAAAACTATGAAAACACTTTTCTTCAATTGTAATACAGAGTTTTAAAACAAAGTTTCAAGTCTCTAGCTCAAAAAAAATTTCCATTTCTATACAAACTTTCAACCCCCTTTTCACCCCCTTAGGGGTAGAATTTCCAAAAATCCGTTCTTATCTCTCGCCTACGTACTAAAAGGAAGCTTTGGTAAAAATTTCAAGTTTCTAGTCCTAGCCGTTTCGGCTGTGCGTTGATCGTAGATGAGGACAACCTCTTTTATATATATAGATTATATTATTCCTTAGTTGCTTACATAAATAATTAATTATTACGACTATCAAAGAAACAAAATTAAATTACTAAAACAAAATTAAAATTTAACTTTAAAATACAAGGCATCCAAATTTTAAAATTTTTGACTTTGGAAAGTCTGACTTTGAATTTCAGAACATTGTCTTCTGTTACCGCGATTGTTATTCATTGAAATTAAACACTTTAGAACCGATTAATCGCGTTTATTAACACCATGATCCTACGTTTCGAGCCCTGTACAGCACTCGTTTTCACAGGGTCATCATCTTAACCCGAAAACGAGTCCTGTAAAGGGCTTGAAACGTAGGATCATGGTGTTAATAAACGCGATTAATCCGTTCTAAAGTGTTTAATTTCAATTGAATTTCAGACTTCGCAAAATCGTACAAAAAGTATACCGGATTAATTTGTATTAATCTGTGCTATCGAAATCTAGGATACTTATCACAGTCGGATTCTAGTTTGACGCACGTCAATCCAATGCTTACCCGTCAACCCGTGTAACAATACAATGTAGCCGCGATGCGATATTTTGATTGCGCGACAGATTTAGCGTCTGACGCGGACGCCGACCTCCGCGGTAAACAATGGATGCTGGTAAAATGGCCGTGAGACCAATGTTTGACAGATCCGATGTTTGTCGGGGTTGCACTGCAAATATACAAATAGGGCGAGAGGTTGTCATGCTCAGTGTAGGCTTCTGTACCCAGTATAACTATATTAATTATACATGATATTTAACTTAGAATATTAAACCTAGGCATCGCTTGATTGGTGCATAAATACCTATTTATCGAATAGCGTAGGTACCTACGTTATTAAAAGAGGTATGGGCACAGCGGATGCATATCGTTTTACTGTGGTAGGGCACCGCACAACGAATGTCGTCTCGCTCAAATCTGCAGCAGAGCCCATCTGGGGAAGTACCTCCATCTTACAGAAAACCGCAGTTTAATAACACTAGATCCTACTCATAGTGTTGTGTTTCTTTTAGTGAGTAAGGTCGCCAGATCTCCAAGAGGATTCACTGGGTTGACAGCTGGGGACCCACGGAGCAAAGCTTGCCCCGGTCGGCAACGCGCATGTAACGCCCCTGGAGTTGCAGGCGTCCATAGGCTACGGTGACCGCTTACCATCAGACTGGCAGTATGCTTGTTTGTCACCGTCGTAGTATTTTTTTAAAATCGCTCGTTGCATGACTGCCATGGCGTACATGTAATCAGCTTTTATTTAATTTTTATCATACAATTTAACAGAAAAGGAGTACTTTTGAATGTGTATAAGGGTTCAATAAGAAAATCGACCATCATAGACCTTTTGAAAAGTCCATCGGAAAGATTACGAACATCGTTTTGTGTTTGACCCAAATAGTGTCCAGTCCTGGCGCCATATTCTTTTTAAGTCCTTTAATGGCTTCCTTGATTTCACTAAACGAGGGTGGCAAGAGATCTTCGACGTCGTAATACGTTAGAGTGAGTTCAGCAGGCCTACCACGAACATCGAAAATTGGCATTGACGGGAAAACCTCTTTGTCACACCAATATGCAAGTGCGACAGAGACGGAGATACAAATCGGCAATCGTTCGATTTTCGTGGTATAGGCCCAGGGCTGACTTGCTGAAAAATATTCACGACATCGTTTGACCACGTTTGCACGCTCAGTCAGAAAGATGTCTGTTTTGTCGTGGCATGTAACCAGTTCCTAGGCAGGTATTCTTTCCGAATATTATTGACTTTTCTAAAGAAAAATTTGCTGTGGTGTCTCACCCGCAAATCTTCAATCTCTTTCAATTAGTTGTTTTCTACGGAACGGTTCTTCTGTCCCGCTGCTTTCCTGCATTTCTCAACATTTGCTCGTACTTAAACAAACTGTACCTACAGCATACAATTTCGTACGTGAGAAGATTTTTAAGTAACCAGTTGAAAACACAACTTTGTTTGAACACGCTAAGGTTTAGAATATTTCCGAGTCTGAAGGTGATTTTTGTGGTAATTTTTAAGAAATGTGTACAGCAGATTTTTTCAGTCACGGTGTTATGAATGTAATATGAAATTTACGATAATAGGCCACACTCACCACGGACGGCTCATGAAATACGCGTGACGTATTGCACGTGGATGAGGGTTCTGTATCCGTATTTTAAACACGTCGTATTGAACACCCGGCTGGCTTAGCTACTGCTGCTGACTGTATCACTGAAAGAAAAATACCGTATGCTTTCTTTAATATATATATATTTTTATTATAATTTTTTTTTGGTAAACAATACATTTATTTTCAAAATATATACAGTAAGTGTAACTTACCTAACTACCTACCTCTACCTACCTTAAATCTAAAATAGGTCCTTGAGGCATTGTACCTAGGATGCTGGCAGCATTTCCTCGTTGTATCGCAATGCTGATACGTTGTGCGAGGAAGCCACCAGCTCTTCGGTCACCAGTAATTAATAATAATAATTTATATGAACTAATTGGAAGAGATCCAGGCCAACTTACACTCGCGTGCCGAAATATTGTATCACTTTGCATTTTTTCATGAGTACCGTCGGTTTTTTTTTTTGTTAATTACATACTTACCTAAGTATACATATTTCATAAGATGGTTAAGTGCGGCATTTATAGAAATTCAAATTATTTCGAAAAATAGCCCGGTGGACATATTAATAGGGTGCACATGAAAAAATGCATAACCGTTAACTGAACACAAGTGATTGTCAGTTAGGTTAGGTTAGCTTACCCGTCCATTTTGTGATGCACACTACAACTTACTTTTTTATATTGTTTTGTTTTATGTCTGTTTATTGTGATCGTCGCAAATAAGTTTCTTTCTTTCTTTCTTTTATATATTAGTAGGTACCGTACTTTTCTTTTCAGTAGTTTTCTAAAATAACCACCGTGACAGAGTGGCCCTTTTCAGCCAAAACAGCCTTCCGATCTCCGACTGACCACTCTGTCATTGAATAATGCAGGTAAGTTTACGATCACTAACCCCGGAAGTAACAATTATACTGTACTGATAAGGTACACTAACATTTTGGGCATTTATCTCCTATAAAAAACAATAATTAAATCCTAAATCATCCATCTTTCAGCGCGAAGACGCATTGCATTGTCGCTAAAAAAGGAAACGGCCTACCAATACTTTGTTCATAATCTGAGTTCTGAGTTGAAGTATTCAAAGCCCTCTTAATTTATTCTCGTTTAGACTTTGACTTTTAATTGTCACGCTCAGTATTTCAAACAAAACATTCAAAGTCGCGCGTGACCCCATTACAATTTACTATCGTGTTTACAAACATTGAGCGAAGCATAATTATTGCACAATTAGCAAGTATTCGCTGCCAAGACTAATTTAGGAACGCTAAAGTAATTTAAGAATATCGCGTTAAAGACTGAAAACAATGGCGGACCGAGGTCATTTGATAACGAGTCTTATGGAATACGCGGTACAGTTGAAATTGTAATGATTTGTTTGTGAATTATGCAAAAAATATATTGTTTGTTTTGAAGCTAACTCTAAAAAAGGATAAGAAACATAATGCGCAAATGTTTCTATATGTCTTCTTTACATAAAACGAATAGAATATATCGGCTTCTCCCTACATCAACTAACTGCAGTAACTACCAGAAACGCAACTGTCATTGTCGCACTAATAAGAGTGATAGAGAGAGATAACTACGATACGCTACGTAGCGTGAGCTGCGTTCGTACATCTTGGCTACGCACCCAGCGCTCATAACTGTGCGACCTATACCAAACCAACATTACGATAATAATTTGTCTCAAGGTAAAATATAGTCACTTAATTCTCTTGAGGTTCCGCATGATCATGACCCCCCCACTTTTTCTTTCACTAGGTCCACCTGGAAAAAGTGGGAGGGGTCGAAGGAAGGATGGACCTTCCTTCAACTGGTGCTTCGAGCCGCTATCAAAGCTCGTTAAAATGCATATAAAACGATTTCATATGCACCTCGTATCCTGCTAGACGTTTCCTTTTTACTGAGTCCACTTGCTCACCGAGGAGAGGTTGTGTAGAATAAATAGCACTAGAAAACCAGAATGGAAACGGTTTTTAGGAAGACACACTAGTAAGAGACGGGACGGGGCGGGACGGGATGATCTATCAATTTCTATAGAAAGAATCACGTGATATCTCGGAGCCCACGGATGTCACGTGACGTTTTCTACAGAAATTGATAGATCGTCCCTTCCCGCCCCGCCCATCCCGTCCCGTCCCATCTCGTTCTAGTGTGAGTCATCCCTAATGCTCACAAAACTTATGAATGCTATCGTTTAGGATCTTGGTTATTGGTTTGAAGTGCTTCAAGCAGGTGCTTAAAAGCAAAACTGAGCCTTTAGCTTCTATAAGATACGAGTATCTATCCTAAAGAGAAAATGAACAACAAAAACTATTTCCCCCTATGTCATACGTTAGGTATGGAAATCTCCCGTACACCACATGTGGGCCATATTGACAAATAAAACCGCCTTTAGCGAGATAGATGCAGCATCATTGCACCCAATATTCACAACTGAGCGTAATACGTTTTGTGCCAGCTATCCAGGCTGTCCACATAATTGCGTTGTCTATTCCTGGCGAAACTGCGCCAATTGCAGTGGGTGTCGGCCTGTATATCGGCAGATCCACTCAGCCGTGCTTTGTCTTTTCTGTAGACCTTGCGGTGATTCCCCGTACACAGTAAATAAACAGAGAATAGAGATATGCAATATATTTGCACCCAATATACCGTTGACGATATGTTCTGTACCAGCTACTCCATCCAGGCTATACACTTCATAGCGTTGTCTATTTCTAGCGAGATGGCAGCAATTAAAGTAGAAGTCAGCCTGTACGTATATCAGCTCATCCATTTTCAGATCTTGTGGTGACTTATCACAGACGGCAAATACTGTAAATAGAGTTAAATTAAAAATAAGCAATATCCTTGCACCCACCCAGCTGCTCATTAGTTTTCTGCCAGCTACTCTACTGCCACATAATTGCGTTGTCTATTTCTAACGAGACAGCAGCAATTAAAGTGGGAGTCGGACTGTGTATCGGCCGACCCTCAGCCGTGCTGTGTTTTTATGCAGATCTTGCGGTCCCCGCAGACGGTATAATGCACGGAGAACAGAAATAGGCTATGTCCCCCAATAACTAATGATCTGAATGGTCAAGGATTACTTATTAAGTGCAAGGATGAACGTATCGAGGATGAAGGTATGAAGGAGGAATGTATGGACGTTCTGTACCAGCTACTCTATCCAGGCTGTCCACATAATTGCGTTGTCTATTCCTGGCGAGACTGCGACAATTGCGGTGGGTGTGCGCGGCAAATATAGATGCCGGATGGCACCGATTACGCGTAGGTGACGGCTTGCTAGATATGTGTAAACGTCTTTGCAGCTTTGATGTCAACAAAAGTAGATCTTTTATTATGTATCATATCGTTTTGGGGAGATACTTAGATTTTCATTGGACTCCCGATTTGTTTCTGGTATTGATAAAATAGTGTCATTAGCTTTCAAATCTCATGCTTTACGGCTCCGCAGTTTTGGCGCGCCCGAACCCCCGTAGAATTGCGTGACTGACCTATCACTTTCCTAATCTTCTTATAGTAGGTAGGCCTTTTTATCTATGTCAGATGTTTCAACATCCTTTTCAGCATCCTGGGAATAAGATAAGATAAGATAATTTATTCCATAACAATTTTACAATCGTGTCGATTCGACAAAAAGACAATCGACAAAAAGCTAATTTAGAATCACAGTTTTATATATTACATGCATAACTTAAGCTAAAATAAATAATTAATTATAACAGTATCAAAATAACAATCATAGTCTTATCACATATTAAATATTGTAGGAACATGTCGAAAAAAGTTAATCATAGGTAACAAATAAAATCGTCAATATTGTAATAACATTTACTAATCAAAAAGTCCCTTAGCCGACATTTAAAGTTGTCCACTCTTTGTATGGATTTAAGCTCAATAGGGAGGCAGTTATACAATTTTACTGCTTGATATCGCACACTATGTTGAACAACTTTTAATTTAGGCGCGATTAGGTTGTCTAAATCCATCCTGCGAGAATTCATTCTAGAGATTCTTTCTTCCTCTGTTTCGTATCTCTCTAAGTGCTATACGACACCGGTTAGTAAAACTAGAATATAGAGGCAAGGCACCGTAAGAATTTCCAGTTAGTTAAGAATGACACTTACAATCATGGCTGTAAAGCCCTATGCAGGACAGGATCCCAGGTGGACGGGGGTTGGCGGCCTGCTCGTGGCTCCTCGTGCATTTTTTAAAGCCCTGAATGATCTTACGTCAGTGAAAATTTTTAATCAACAAACTCATCGTTGAGAAGATGCTGACGTCAATAATCTATTTTCACGGTCAATAAGAATCTCGTAGACAATTTCGTCTATCATAACTTTTATTGTCAATTAACTCGGGAGAGTGACTTTTCTTTATAGTTTGGCACAGTAACGTTATTTTGACTGTTATTAAAAATAGAATTAAATAGAAGTGTGACTAAAGAAAACAAATAAAAGATGTTTACGAAATATACTATATAATACTAGTTATAATATAGCCCTTTAATGTTAACTCAGCGACTTGATAAATAAACTTGAAACTCGCAACGAGAAGCTGAGGAATTGCACGCAACTGTATTCGATAGTCAGCGGTGCTCGAAAGAATGTCTGTCTCGCTCCTACCATCACTCTGGCAGGAGCGAGACGGACATACCCCCGAATGCCGCAGGCGCTTTCGAATACGGGCATGTACAACTCCTGGTAAGCACAGCTTAGGACACAGGGCGTAACAAAAATGCTGGTGATCGGAATCGTAAGAAAAAAGAGGAGTCATTTTGGTTCGTTTTTTTTTGTATGGAGGGGAGGTCTATTGGGTGGGTCGGCTTGCCCAACACATTTTACATTTATAGCTTAGGCTGTGCATTGTCTGACAGTGTATATTATACCGCGACCGTTATTCGTAATAGAAGATGAATGACGTTACGAGATCAAGGCGAATGAAATGCACTCTTGAGAGAGGTATGGGCACAGCGGATGCATATTGTTTAGTGTGGTAGGGCACAGCACAACGAATGTCGTCTCGCTCAAATCTGGAGCAGAGCCCATCTGGGGAAGCACCTCCACCTTACAGAAAACCGCAGTTTAATAACACTAGACCCTACTCATAGTCATAGTGTTGTGTTTCTGTTGGTGAGTAAGGTCGCCAGAGCTCCAAGAGGATTCACTCTGTTGACAGCTGGGGACCCACGGAGCAAACCTTGCCCCTTTAGCTGACAATAGCGAATCCTCCTTTTTTTGAAAGGGTCGGTCACGCTCATGTAACTCCCCTGGAGTTGCAGGCGTCCATAGGCTACGGCGACCGCGTACCTTCAGGCGAGCCGTATGCTTGTTTATCACCGTCGTAGTATAAAAAAAACTCTTAATTAAACTATTGCGAAAGAGATAAGAACGTTACTCATTTTGTTTAATAACTGACCTCACACACATTATTACATGTTGTTATCCATTGTTATGACTCATTCATTGCATAAATTTAAACATGTACCTATCAGCTGTCAATGTATTTGTTTTGAAGGGCAATTTATACATAAATGAAACAAATTCGTTACGATAGAAAGGAGACGTCAAAGCGACAAAATTACCGTATATTTTCTGTCTGCGGGAGGCAAAGTGCATATAAACCGTAGATAAAAAAAAACATAATAGCATATATAAAAAAATACTCTTTGATATAAACGCGCTTCTCACTCATAACGTCATCATCATCATCATCATCATTTCAGCCGAAAGACGTCCACTGCTGGACATAGGCCTCCCCCAAATATTTCCACAATGACCGGTCCTGCGCCACCCGCATACAGCGGACTCCTGCGACCTTCACCAGGTCATCAGTCCACCTTGTGCCCACGCTGCGCCTCCGGTGCGCGGTCGCCACTCGAGAACCTTCCCGCCCCAACGGCCATCGGTTCTACGTGCAATGTGCCCCGCCCACTCATAACGTACAAACATCAATCTGTAATGAACTAATAACGATACTACACTCAAACCACGTTATTCCTTCCAAGAAAATGGACTGTCAAACTTTACAGTGTTAATTTAAACGTCAAACTTCTATGGAATTATGACGTTTACTTAACACTTTCATAGTCTAAGGCCTACCACGAACCATGAACGAAGTTTCACCTCTCTGTCGCACTTGAGTGAGAAATCACAAGTGCGAAAGGGAGGTATACTTTCGTTCGTGGTTCGTGGTAGGGCTTCTGTGCTGTGCTATCAAAATCTATCGTAGACAACGCACAGGTATAAATGGTTTAATTTCACTGTAAAAATCGAGCATTAACTTTCTTACTATGCCATCTAGCGCCATCTTTCGGTTGTAACGGTAGTTACGAAAACCGTCAGAGGGGTTATCGTGCGCTGAAGCTGATTAAGAAGTTATTTTCAGTATTCGGCTGAAACTTGCAGCGGTTAATTGTTCGAGTTGGCGGTAGATGGCGGTGATGACATGATACAACATTTATTATTTTTAACCCTCTATGGTAGACGGGTGGTTTATTTTGCCAAGGCCCTTTACTGTAAGGTTTTTGGTCAGTTTTCTTTTTCTCTAAAGTTTCCTGGGATAGTTGATGGTAGTGGAATAGTGGATTAGTTGTGGTTCATTTTTAATTAGGAGACTATGCCTCTGCCCTCTAGTCATACCCGTAATAGTACCATTCATCATCATCATCATCATCATTTCAGCCGAAAGACGTCCACTGCTGGACATAGGCCTCCCCCAAAGATTTCCACAATGACCGGTCCTGCGCCACCCGCATCCAGCGGACTCCTGCGAACTTCACCAGATCATCAGTCCACCTTGCGGGGGCCTATTACCCACGCTGCGCCTTCCGGTACGCGGTCGCCACTCGAGAACCTTTCCGCCCCAACGGCCATCGGTTCTACGTGCAATGTGCCCCGCCCACTGCCACTTAAGTTTAGCGATTCGGAGAGCTATATCGGTTACTTTGGTTCTGCTGCGGATGGTCTCATTTCTGATACGAAAGTACCATTCATAATCGAAAGTACCATTCATAATCTAATCATATTTTTGTAGATAATGAGCTTTGATTTACTTAATACTCGATGGAAATAAATCGAACGAAATGGAAGAGGATTGTGTGTGTTCGTGAAGAATGCTACCTGTGGAATTGTAGATCATGTAAACATATTTAATTGACCGAGTGAGCAAAGCGAGCGAAGCGTTTCCGTTTCAGCATAGGCAAAAATGATTTCTTGTGTCTGTCCATTTGTTCTCCTCTACAGGTCGCGTTTATCAACCAATTCTTGTGAAATTTATTTTTGTTAATGCAGTTTTTAGAATTGTTTTTTAATGGCGGGAATTGGTTAAGATGTCCTAACGAGGTCTACAGCTCACAGAGCCACTAGTTTATTTTGGTATAAACGTAAAAAAACCGTTTTACGTATAGGTCAAACCGTACTGTACGTCTTAGTACGTATTAGTAGACGGCATCCGCGCCGGTCGGAGTTCAATTGGCGACTAATTAGGTCACAGTTAATTGTAAGACTTCCTTCCTTCACTAATGTCTGCTCTGAGGGCTTACCGTACCATCCATAAATAGATAATAGAATACTTTAATTGTCAACAATTTAATTTTTCATATCTGTATATGAAAAAGTCTGTACTTTTATGGCTAACTGTACTTTAGTACATACCAATATATATATATATATATTGAGTATATTCCAATTGGTTGACTATACCTGTGGGTTCGCCTAAACTCTCCTACCAATCCCCTTAACATAAGTTTAATATAGTTAATGTAACATTAACTCGGCAAGCGGGTTAGTTACTGACCCGAGCGAATTCAGTTTTAGCGTAATTCGTTTTGGATACGGATACCGATATAGGTGAACAGTTTGTATAAGCACCACGCACACTGGTTACTGAAACCGCTGTAACAATATGGCGATATTCGAATTTAAACTATCGTGAGACATACATATTAATATTGTATAAAACAGAGAGAGACGTATAATATACAATATTTAAATTACTTACGTTACTGATAACACAAGTTACACCGGCTCTATCCCTATATAACAGGCCCGAGAAGATTTAACACTTTGGACCGGCTAGAATCTCGGCGGGATCTTTTCAAATCATTGCACCTTGTATCTAACATGCATTAATTTGAAAAAATACAGTTCAGTTAAATTTTAAATTCAATTCCGTTTTCCGGGTAACTGTGCGCGCGTCTCCTCTAGCTACAGCCGGCGTTTACATATTCAGTGTCACCATCCCTTACTTTGTATAAAAAAATTACAACTGGCATTGAAATCTCCAGCATATTAATTAAATATCTCGCTACAAAATTAAGGCGGTTCACACGCTCAATTGAAAATCTGTGCACGTAACCCCACCTGAGTTCCATACGCTCGATTAGCGAGTCCAACTCCTGAAAAGCAGCGGTTCTCCACGTAATTTAGCCCAACCTCAACCACAACGCTACAACCGGTGTCCAGTCCAACAGACGTTCTCACTGCACTCCCCGTCCGCCTGTTGGCCGGTCCGTTACATAGTTTATCCGCACTTACAAATGTTAATGTCACCAGCCCTTCCGGATCTCTACAATAGAATTACTTTCATTATAATCCACAGCAAATTTAAAGGAGGAGGAGGATTTGGAGGTCATCAATTAAAGTTAGAGTCTTAGATCTCACAGTAACCCTTATAAATACTTTTTGTGCAACCGAGTAGTGAAATCTTGGAACAAACTTCCAGAAGACGTGGTCGCAGCACAAAATGTGAATGAGTTTTAAAATGGACTAGATCTACAACTCGGACTCGGACATCGCATCTACAACTCGCTATGATTACTGTCATGATGATCACTGGATACAGGCTAGATCAGTTTTATAACTGCCTGCTTGCTTATTAAATAATAAATTCATCAAAAATCTGTGCACAAAACTCTGGCAGTTCAAACGTTCGATTAGGAAGTCAAAACAGCGTTTTTCCGCGTTACTGTGCGCGCGTCTCTCCTAGCCACAGCCGGCGTCCTACCGACGCTCTCACTGCACTCCCAGTACGCCTCTTGGCCGGTCCGATACACAGTGCAACCAACAGTTACAAGTTCAGTGTCACCAGCTCTTACGGGTATCTGCAAAAGATTCCAACGTGCATTAAATTTTACAGCAAAGTCATCAAAACTGTGTTTCTGAAAGTAACGCGGGTGAGACGCTTGAGCCGTCACCCTAATGCTGTAAAACCAGCGGCTTTCCGCGTACTGCACTCCCAGACCGTCTCTTTGCCGGTCCATTACACAGTTTAACTAGCATATACAGTATCCCTCGCGAATCTTTACAAAAAATTAAGAATTTCATTATAAACCACAGCAAACAAATCAAAACTGTGTTTACGAAAGGCGGTTTAAACGCTCGAATCTTGACCCTAATGCTGTTAGTTCAGCGGTTTTCCGCGTTACTGTGCGCGCGTCTCTCCTAGCCAGAGCCGGCGTCCCACCGACGCTCTCACTGCACTCCCAGTCTGCCTCTTGGCCGGTCCGATACACAGTTTAACCAACAGTTACAAGTTCAGTGTCACCAGCTCTTACGATGCCTGATCCAGAAGATAAGACTGCTCAGGTAAGGAATCGTAAGATTTAAAAAAAAAGTGTTTTTATTTTGGTGATCCAGAAATCTGTGCAACTAGTACACTCAAAATTATTACATATTTTGGCAATCAATATCTACTATTCTTTTCTATACATTGTACATTGTAAATTTTCCAAAATTTTAAGGTTTTAATACACAGATTTCCTGTTCCAAAAGTTAGCTGCTTAAAATAACTTCCTCCAAAAATAGGTGATTTTTTAGAGCGAAATTTTTATGGCGAAACATTTTTATATAAATGTAGATAAATAATTTAAGTCTACTTTTGCGGCAATTAAAAATAAAATTGGAAAATTGGTGGTCAAGAGTTCAAACTTTTGATTGTATGATGTAGTACAAGGGACGGAGATCAAATGGTCTACCTTGTAAGTTACAAGTTGAGTAAAAAGAGGTAACGAGTTATACAAAATACACCTTTTAAACTGAATATGATTAGCGTACCTATGTATAAATATCATGTGTATTTAAGGTTATTAGTACAGCTGGAGAGTTAATGATTGATTATCTCCATTGTTTTTATTTTTGTAGAAATCCGTTTATTTCTACTATGCCGCACCGAAATCGCTACAAAAATGATAATTAGACAAATATAAATGATATTAACAGATAAGTATAAAAAGAGCATGTAAATTCCTCATCCGTAGCATGGATCCTAGACTTCCTAGGACGCTAGCTGCGTACTACCTCTGACTGCTAGGTTTATACGATCGGCTTCATAAATATAAATGCACCTGTATTCAATTTTGAACCTTTTCCCCCCAGTAATAAGTTCCGAAATGTATACATATTTATAGACGTGACTGTACGTACAGTATGTAACAAAAATGCTGGTGATCCGTTTAAATGGCTGTTCAGATGTTATATTTGTTGTACTTACTATGCGCCACGTCAATCGTCCGTGCGAAGCCTTAAGTATGCTAAATTGTAGTTCAAATTTAACTTTACACTCAAGTTGTTTTTTACACCCAACGTTTTTGAAGATTCAAATAGCCGTGCGTGACTACAGTTTTTAGTAAAAGTTATTTGTTTTGATGGCGCAAGAAAAATACTGGCTCTTTTTAAAATTTTAATACTTATTTTTTAGAACGTATCCGAATACACGAAAGTCATATAGAGTCCATCTATGATAAGTTTCCTAGATTTTGATAGCACAGAATGTGAAAGTGTTAAGAAAACGTCATAGTTTTATAGACTTTTGACGTTTAAAATAACACTTTTAAGTTTGACAGCCCATTTGCTCGGTAAAGTATAGCAAATGAACTGTTAAACTTTAAATTGTTATTTTTAATGTCTAAGTTCTGAAATAATGACGTTTTTAACACTTACACAGCCTGTGCTATCAAAATCTAGAAAACTTTACATAGTGTAATAGTAATACATCAGAGACCACATGACGCTCTCTATAGAAATTTACACATCGATCCGGCACGGCTCGGTCTAGCGTGAACCATCCTTAATAGACATTATTCCTTGAAAAAAATAATTAATTGTTGTAAATAATAATCAATTTAAGTAATTGTATAGTAATTTAGGAAACTATAGGTTTTATAAGACTGTTTGTTTCTCAATAAATTACCTAAAATAAAAACGCTCGCGAGTGTAATACATTTTCGGTGTAATTTACCTTAAATCATAGTATTTTTACATACATATACTTTTACAATCCTAACAGGGCTTTATGTTATCATACAATTGATATGTAAGTATTTTAGTGATTTTTTTATCCAGAAACCGTACTTTCACTATAAACAAAGCCTCTTAAATACCACACGCTCACCAGAAAAATATAACTTATTTAATGTAAAAGTCTTACGCCCTGTATTGTTTTGTCGTTAGTCAAAAAACTCTGTAATAAAATAATAAATAAAACCAGCATATAAGCACTCAAGCCATCGTTTAATATATCCTAATTCTAATTGTAATCAAATAGTAACTACCTAACACCCTAACCTTCTTACGCGTTTTTTTTACCATTAAAATGCAAATTCTACTCTTAGACAAATACCACCTACCCAATTTTTATCAGTTTTACAAATTAAGATGGTCACTCACGAGTTACAAATCGCTACACTGTTTTTCTCGGTGAAGGACAAAATATGTTGAAGGTTTTACCCCCATCAAAGAGAGTGACATTTGTGTTTTGCCAGCCTCTAAAACGCTACTTTTGCGTCGTTGTTCGGTTGGAAGTGTCGCTGACAGGTTAATTTGGCTTGACTGACAATTTACGGCGTTCCAATGTTTACCAACAACGGTGACTCAGAGGGTCTACAGTGAACCGCAAGTCGCTTCGCCTCTATCGCACGTGCGTGCGAATTCACATGTGTGACCGAGTGGGAAAACTTCGTGCCTTGCGGTAGGCCCCATGTTAAAAATAACGTTGGTAGGACTTTATGTGAAATTGGTTAGCACTTTCGGCAATGTTATTTGTAAACATAATAAACTGGTGTATGTACAGTAGCCGCTGAAAATATCTCTTAATTGTTTGCCTTCTTACTTAATCATATTCGTGGCGTCGACTATTAGTAGGCGATCAGTAAGGGCTTATTACACTTGACTAAATTTAGTGTCTTCTAAGGCTGCGTTTTACCAATTTTTTATTCCGAGAATAACGCTTACTCTCAGATAATAACGTCAAATTACTATGGGATTTTGACATTAGTATCCAAGAGTAAGCGTTACTCTTGGTTATAAAGTTTGGTCAAATCCAGCCTAAATGATTTAAAAACCTAATTTAGAATGCTAAATTTAGTCAAGTGTAATAAGCCCTTAAGATGCGTATTTTGGATATACGATATTTTATTATTAAAATTGTGAAGTAAAATATCGTAAACTTAAGGTCAGGCTAAATTACGGAACAAAAACATTACCTAAATAGTTCTTATATTTTCCTAAATCTCGTACTAAAATTGTATCGGGCTTCGGGTGTATTTAATTCAAAAGAATCAAGTGAAAAATTTAGCGCTTTAAGAGGCCACAACTGCCAAGTTGTTTTCATTCAACCGTCTAGATCTCAATGTTGATAACTACTACTTGCTAGATATTCATATAAATAAAACTTAATCATATTTTCTGTAAGGATGACTCTCACTAGAACGGGACGGGACGGGACGGGAAAATCTGTCAATTTCTATAGAAAGCGTCACGTGACATCCGAGGGCTCCGAGCTATCCGAGGTCTTCTAGCGAACTTTAATGTGTAATAAAAATCAAAACATTATTTATTAAAAGTCGATTCGTCAACTATACGTCAAAAATATACAAATTAAATTGGTGTAAAAAACAGCTTTTTTTTTTAAATTATCCCCACAGTATCAGCAGCTCATTAGGTGGCTTAATAAAAGAACAATACCCATTTTATTCTTTTGTGGTAGGCGAATCGTCTACACACGTTTTTAAATGTAAAAAAAATATGTATGCGAAAAAAACGAGCGTGTCAGATATTCATCTACAAGTTACGCAAAGTTTCCTACAGAATAAAAAAAAACCTACCGCGCTTCAGTAAGTCAATGCAGTTCTTTTTTTGCAACTATGTGATACACTTTTCAACAAGTTAATCGCACAATATTTGACTATACCCTTTTTTGAGATATCCTGTATTAGAGCTCATATTCATATGCGGTAAAGGTACCTACTTAGCAGCTAGGGTACAATACAAGGTATCTCATCTGCCGCGTCCGAGTTACCACACGAAAACCTCTCTTGGTCCCCCTACTACAAATGCTGTAGGAACAGAACTTAAATTAGCCGGCTTAAACCCAGGTAGGAAAAGCTTTTGAACAATCATTTCTAACTAACTAAGCCAATGCCCTATATCGAGAATCCTAACCCGTCTACAACTGTCAACAAGCTGCCAGCACATTCGTCGCGGTTCGCACTCCTGCGTCACGGGTATCGGACGGTCGGTTTACGAGTTTTACGACATATGTGCTTACCAGTTGTACGTATTGACTGCGGTATTCTAATGTATGTCCGTCTCGCTCCCAGACTAGTCGTAAGAGCGAGACGGACATACTTTTGTCGTAGGCTTTAAAGTTTACGAAAGCGACTACCGTCTGACTTTCTAACCCAGAGCGTAAACTAGATCTAATTGGGTTTAGACTGATGGTTTTTTCAAGATGCTTTGTTTCACCGAAAAGCGCTTGGTAGGTAAATATCAAATGATATTTCAATTTTGAAAGAAAAATTCTCCGCGTCGAGCGGGATACGAACCCACGATTTATCTGATCACCGGTCAGATTGCTCTGCCAATCGACGCCCGATCGACCCTGGCGAATATTTCCACTTTCTACACATTACTCTAATTTGGTTATACGCATTAGGGAGATGCAGAAGTGCTTAATATAAAATTAAATGATATTTCGTAAAAAAAAACCGAAAACCTCTTTGGTACAAGCCGGGATTTGAATCCGCGACCTTAGGATTGAACGTCGCACGCTCTTACCGCAGGCCACCAACGCTCCATATTTTTACCAAAGCACCATTTCACACATTTATCAGTTTTCCCGGCACTCGTGTAGACTATTTTTACGCACTACTATACAAATATTATTATATTATTTCAGCACGTCGGGGCTGTTTTACGGAGTCCATAAACATTGGAGCAATTATTTATATTTATAAACGTTTTACAGCCGCAGTTATATTACAGTTAGAACTGTGTATTAATGTTTTAGTTCAACATTTGACATACATTTGAGCTGCATTCCGGTTAAGAATGACTCACACTAAAACGGGACGGGACGCGACCGTGCCGGGCCGATGTTTCAGTTTCTATAGAAAACGTCACGTGACTTCCGAAGCCCGGTCCCGGGCCTTAGAACGCTAGCGTAACTAGGTCTCGGCAGTCAATCAATTTGTCCATCGCGATTCAGCGTAGTGCAGCGAGCTTGATGGGCAACTTTGCACTGAGAGCCGATTAGTGCAGTTTAATCTATGGTTTAGTTTATCTTTATGATTAAAATTTGACCTTGTATGTATTTAAAATAAAATATGATTAAGTTTTTATATTCCTTCTTACTGAATAAATCTAGATACATATTTACAATACCTAAGGACAATGAATTGCCAGTTAACAGAGGTTGTATACAATCTACTATAATATATATAGTAATCTTATAATCATAAAGTGTTTCTAATATATACACTATTGGGCATTGGCTTTATTGAGAGTAAACATAAATCTTATTTAGATAAGTACATTAACTACCTCATTGTATTATTGAATTCTGGTTTTCTAAGCATATTTATTAGTTTTGTAAGTTATAATAGCGAAGTATTAAGATTTATTTACAAATAAAACAACATGGGCTTCTGTAAAAATAATAGTTGGCTCTCGGACTATCGATTATTCGACGACTCATTGAAATGGAACACTTTTAAACTTTTTTCAAGTATATTAAGTGGCAACAAGTGCTATAACGGCTCGAATCGTAGGGATGTAGTTAAAAACATCAACCGCACAGTTATTAGCAGGGCCCGTAATTTTCATGCCGATGACAGACAAATGACGTCAAGTTTCATACATCATGTTTTAGGGTTTACGTTTGAAATAATAATGCTGTCATTGAATAGTGTCCAAACTATTACGTTCGACATTAGAATCGAACGTTGATAGACTTTATCTATCATTAACTTATTTCGTATTAACACGTCCTGTGTGTTTATATACGTTATTATGAAGAATCCGGCATGAAAATTACGGGCCCTGGTTATTAATAGATTTGTAATAACAACCAATAGAGCGGAGTCTGGCAACTACCCATGGTTAGCCGCTAACCTGGAGTTAAGCTGTCAAATTCCATGTAACGTTTAACTCCGGGTTATATGGTGGTGAAGGGCCCTAAGAGTGAAATATATAAATTCAGAGGTGTAGGTTTTCTTAGTTACTAGTAAAGACGTCAATACCTCAGTCAATACCGTTCCAGTATTGACCGAGGTCTCGCCTCAGACAGAAATAGTCTGTTGTGTTCCAAGCCGCGGCTGGAACTAATAATTGGCGGTTTAGTAAGTCGTTGTTTGTGTACATTGTGTAGTAAATGCGTAAACTCTGGTTTAATAATGGCAAAGGTATATAATTTTATTGGCGTAAAAGACTGAGTTGGGAAAAAATCCTTTGTAATGTACTATCGCATCTATACTATAGTACCTATAATATATTTCCCAAGTAGTCAACGTAGATCAGGACTAAGGATGACTCACACTAAAACGGGACGGGATGTGACGGGCCGGGCCGAGTCAGTTTCTATAGAAAACGTCCCGTGACCTCCGAGGGCTTCGAGCTCGGACGTGATTTCCACATTTGTCTTCCACGTAATAAAATACCACGTAATCTCATTGGCCATTCAGCGCGGTAACGCGGCCAGTGTGATGGGTACATTTGGGCCGGGTAAGATTCGGGGGGTTGTAATTAGTTAAGTATTAGTAAGTAAGAATGACAAAGCCTGTTTTTAATGTGACGATGTACTGTGTAATTGGTTTTTATGTTGTAAACTGTTTTTCGTAATAAATTAATTAAACATTTTCACACAAAATTATCGAGTAAAAAAATGTTCATTTGGTAAGTTTTGGTAGAAATACACGAACATTAGCCAAGTTTTCTGGCTAAACAGTAACTTTTTTTTATAAATGAATATGCAGTTATAAAGTTTAGGTCATACTCTATCCAAAAAATATAAATATTGTATAATTTGTATACCTATCTCTAGTGCTTTTTTCTTAAACAGAACTTCAAATCGCTCTGAATACCGCTATAAAATATGCGACGTTATGACTATATGCATATGATTGCATAGTGCCTTAGTTTCGACTGTAATACCATACAATTTTGTTTAAAATAAATAAAATAAAATATGAACCTGACATATGGCCTGGAAAGTAGTGAAAGGTCTTAAAATTACTAATAATAACACAAAACTATAGGTGACTGGCGAGAGTGGCGAGCAAAGATTGGATAAAGATTGTCTGAAATATACACCATAACAATAATAAACAGAAAATACGAGTGAATAAAAGCGTATAAACATACAGAATGCGACGCATTAGATCCTATAGTAGTATAGCTACATCAATCGCGTTATGCGAGACAAATGCCGCCAATTCCCGCCCTCTTATTTCTACTACACACATACTACAGATGACAAAGTCCACTATTTTAGCGATTTTAGGCCCAAACTCCAGTAAATTTTATGAGATTTGGATTGGCATCCTCACTGAAAATAAAAACGTTTTTTAGTCACGTGACATCCGAGGGCTCCGAGCTATCACGTAATAATTATTATCACGTAAGAAAGAATAATTCGTACGCATATTTTTTGTAAACAGCATCAATAAGTTTACAAAAGGTGAATGAAAGGTAACCTCTACGAAATTCGTACATCGCCCCGATAATTTAAACATTTCATTTATAATTATAACATTAAACAGTAATTATGGTATCCGGTCCGCTCCCGTTGCTTGTAAACAATACGGATTTATGTTTCTGGAGTTAACAATTATGAACGTAACTTTATATTAGGTACTTGGATACAGTAGTTATACTTAGCGTGTTTATGATAGAAGGCGGCCAGGGTGCTCAAAATGTACCTACTTCTAAAACTGAGGGCCTACTACGAATATCGATAAATCGTATTAAATGATTATATGATATTACTTTAATTTTCAAATTAGACACATTACAATGCAGTTATGAACGTCAATAAATCTATTACCCGTTCCACCCGTACACCACAGCCCGGGTAGATTATTACCGACGAGAAACTCGGCGGGACTTTAATTTTGTCAAAACAAATTACAAAAGGCGTAAAACTATTTACAATATGTGGTTCTGCAAGAAACCATATCAAAAGAAAATATTGAAACAGACAGACCACAACTTACAAAAATTAAATAAAAAACAAAATTTAACACATTTATACTATATACACAAACATTCGATATGATATCATTATTTTTTTGTTGGTTTCGTTAAAGTTTCTGGTATAAGCCATGCTTGTTTGTCTGTTAAATAGTCATCTACTGTGTAATAACCCTTCGACATCCAAGATTTTTTCAAATAATTCTTAAGAGCGTATGGGCTATTGCAATGCCTCATCCGGTAAGTAGGTAGTGTCTCTTCTCTTTCGATAGAGCGGGACATACAAAATGTCGATTTTTCTATGTAAGTATTTGGCGTTTCGTAACTATAAGACGTGTGACGTGTATACACAAAAATACTATGTATATTTTCAGTTAAATCGAGACGAGAAAAATAACTTATATAAGATTCTACACTAGAACTACAAGGCACTAATAGTCGAATACGTTCTCAACCTTATTCTATTACTAATAGAGTTCAAATTATTGATCGTACGAGGAAGCTGAGGCTGATTTCCCGGGGGTCCTTTTCTACGCCTCACCACGCTGACACCTCAAGTTTCCTTTTATGTTCCCGGAATATTGGCGTGTAGCTGTAGCATGTAGCTACACCTCATGGATAGTGCATATATTTAAGAGCGAGCGTTACCACACTTGGATTTGCGAGCGATTTTGTATGGACGCGAATACGTCATGAGTTCGCTGCGTACAAGTTTTGAATAGAATTCGCTATCAAATCGCCCAAGTGTGATGAGGCCCGAAGAGTTTGATTCACCAGTGATTCGTGATTTGGGTCAAACACAAAACTATGTCGAAGTCTTTTCGGTGGTCTATTAAAAAGTTCAGAGCTATAAAGCCTGTTTTTCTTATTAAAACCTTATATACATTGAGGGGTACTCCCTTTCTATATGTATGATAAAAATCATACATATATAAATCATACATACAAGCTGTTAACTAATGACCACAGGGAAGAAAAAGTGCGTGTTCAGCTAAACTTTAGACTTTAGAGCCAATCTATCCTGTGGCCAATAAATAACTACTTGTGTGCATGTAGTCATACAATAGCTAATAGAAGAGAAAGGAATGCAATATAAAAATTGAGTCCGTCTATGCTTAGTTCCCTAGATAGTGATAGCCCAGACTGTGACAGTGTTAAGTAAAGTCATAATTTCATACAAGTTTGACGTTTAAAACTGTAAATTACAATCCATACAAATGTTAACTTCATTCCCTACACTGTATTAATAAAATAAAATTTTATTTTCTAAAACCATTCAGCCAAAGCCATTAGAACTGATGGCTATTAGTACGTAGCTGTCTAGTACATAGTGTATGTGTGTTTGTAGTATATATACACGCTACATAGTGGCTATTTCTGTGGGCGGTAAACAACGCCGATTCTGAGCGCGGCTGTTTGCAAAAAGCTATAACATTTGCATGTTTTTGGGGCGCTTGGGTAGAATCCGTCCATACTTTAGAGTTTGACAGTTCATTTGATCGGAAGAGATAACGTGAACTCTTTTTTTTGTCACATTTAAAAAACCTTTATTACCCAATAATAATTAAAAGTATACAGTGTAATTGATAAATCTAATCTAAACCTTAAAAATAGAAAAACAATACACCTACAAACTTAAAGCCGGACCGCTCGGCAGTGTGCCCAATTGTGTGTGTGTGTGAACTCTTTTGTTTAGTCGTTAAATGTCATTGTACCGAAATTAAAATATGAACCTCCAACTTTTACGTAATGTGAGTGTGACCTTTGAATCCGTTTTGAGGACGGTTAACACGTACCTATGTAAGTGTCGAGACGTATATCATGACTTCATGACGTATTTATTTATTGTAGTACGTCGTTAAAGTTAAGAGTTTGGTTAAAAATATAAACTGATATTTTTTTATAGAAATAGAAATAGAAATTACTTATTTGATTCACATTTCTGTGAATTTAAATTTCTGTGAAAAACTTTATCTATTTACATCTTGTACAAAATATCAGAGAGAACCAAAATGGATGCCACTCAGCATATGCCGATAGCTAGGATAGATACTTAGCCATGGCGCTGGTTTTCAGGACACCCATGAGAATTTTTGACATTAAATTAGTGTAGGTATTATAATATAGAGTAATTGTATCTAATATATACCCATTTACATACAATGAAAACGTGGCCCCTCAACTGTACGCAGTTACATTGCTATAAATAGCTCAGTTTTAAAGTGACCCCCACGACTAGATATAATGGCTCCTGCCATCCTAGTAATCAGCGCATCTCCGTGCAGAATAGGCAAGTGGGCGTGCGTACATCTATCTAGTTGTTTACAGTTCAGATGTTGATTGTCAGCCCAATTGGCAAGAGGTGAAGGCCGAGCTACATCGAAATTCCAGTGCGAACAATATTTACGTCCTATTTTGTGTACTTATTTATCCTATTTATATAGTCAGCGGAAGTAACTGAGCGGCCGAGGTGTTTTAAATGGTATGATAAATTATGGATAACACTCATGTTTCGGATATCTTAGGATGCGATTATTACGCGTGAAGGACCGTGCGAGATGAAGCGTGTGGGTGGACTGAGTTTCGCCTGGCTGCACGCAGAGCTCTCAATGACAAAAAAAATACTTTATTAACTTGACCTACTCTTTTTGTCACAACAATTATAGGGGCGTGTCAAGATTATTTTGAAA
The DNA here is from genome assembly GCA_949128165.1 of Lathronympha strigana. Taxonomy (NCBI): domain Eukaryota; kingdom Metazoa; phylum Arthropoda; class Insecta; order Lepidoptera; family Tortricidae; genus Lathronympha; species Lathronympha strigana. The sequence goes on along the minus strand of OX421907.1, from coordinate 1,642,732 downwards.
ACTTTTCCCACTCAACTACTTCTGCTTCTAACAGTTCATACCTGATATAGTCTCCCTACATAATTATTTTAATAATTTGTAATTAGTTCTGTTTCGAAAATCTTTGAGATAATACAATACAAATATTATTTATGGCACGAGCTCCCCATAGAAATAACACATTACAAGATACAGAAAAACAGTTCCAGCCAGAGGTCTCCAAGAAACGTGGAATTTGTCATAAAAAATGTCTTGTAGTAGGCATAGATTTGGTACCTAAAGACATAACCACGTACAGATTTGAAAATACCTCCCACACATCTAGATTTCTCGTGGTTCTGAAGAAGCCTAGGTAGTTGTTCCGTTTTTAATTCACAAGAAATGCCTAATACACGAACTCAATCGGAGTTAGCATAAAATAGTAAACAAAGTAATCAACGCAATGGCCGCATGCCCTATATTCCCTAATCCTGTTAGAACAGCGTATGGGGAGGCAATCGGCTTAGATCCCACACTACGTATTAATACGTAATCTAGGGCTTGCAATATCGGAACTGATTTCCAATTCCGGGATTCATTTCGAGATTGGCCTTCAATTCCGGAATTCCGGAACTGGTTCCGGGATTTGAAAAATTATGATTTTATGGCAAATTTTTTAAAATACCGGTTTTTTACGATTAGTACATAACATATATTTATTAATCAATGAAAACGTGTAATCTTACGCTACTTTAAAGAAACAACAGCAAGGGTTTAACAGAGTTGTTATTTTTTTTAATAATCATTAAAGGATCTCACAAGCCAAGCTAAGATTGTCTATTTCGAAGAGTTTGGTTATAGTTTAAAGTGGTGTAGCAACAGGAATAACCTACTTTAGAAAACTTTATGCTTAATTGGCCAATTCCTCGGTTGTTAATTTAATAAGGTTATTTTCCGAATCAATAATTTAGGCATTTGTACCTTATCGATTAACTAAGTGGTACTTTTTGCAGGAAAACGTCAGCCTTCGTTCTTCATTCTTTTATGTCAGATTAATTCCCATAAGTGCTAAATAAAATTAATTTTTAACACTTATTTTTGCGTAGCCAAACAAGTAAGGCTATCAAAATAAAAAATTTCTTCAAGCTAAGGCTAAAAAAAACAATGTAAGGCAATCATCGCTCCATTTTTTTGGAACTTCTGTCGAACACACAAAGAAAACATATAAAAAAATATGTTAGATTAGAGGCCAAAATTGTCTATTATGTATTGTATCGTATCGAATACAATAAAACTTAGTTACCTACAACGTTACGATTACAAATTAATATTAGGCTGGTAGTCATGTTATGGTATGGCGACAGTGGCAAAGTTTTTGAATACAAATCTTTAACACATCTACATCGTTTAGCGCGCATAACACTCAATTTAAGGCTAAAACTCACAAACAACAGTTTTTTAACAGTATTGCAATAAGAACTCATTATTTAAATACCGAAAAGCAACAACTGAAAAAGATAAAGGTAAGATATTTTTAGCTTCAACCTTTTGGTCTACTATCGTGAACAGAGAACAATCGAAAATGTATTTATCCTGCTCTAAAGCACTTGCTTCTTTGGGCGAAAGATGTGCAGATTCAAAGTATTGATGCTTGTGGTACCTAAGCCTTCGGAGTCCAAAAGTAAGGAACATTTATCTGCACACGGAATATATATAATTCATCAATCTAATACATTTAGTGGTAGTTTTGCGAAATAACTATGCCAATTGAAATTAAACACTAGAATGGATTAATCGCGTTTATTAACACCATGACCCGACGTTTCGAGCCCTTTACAGTTTTCTTGCCGCTTCTTTCTGCCCCATAAGCCAGTTAGAGAAGCGTTCGTAAATTGTACGTATGTTTTACAGGGTTTTTTTTTATTATTAAATTAAACGCGATTAATCCGTTCTAAAGTGTTTAATTTCAACGAATAACCGTCGCAGTAACAGCAGACAATATTATAACATTTATAACCATGTCAATATTAAACGTTTCCGTCAAATAATAGGGTAATTTAAATTCCGGAATTTTCGAGATTGAGGGTGTCAATCCCGGAACTGTAATCTCGGAAAAATAGTCCGAGATTCCGGGATTTCGAGATTCCGGAATTCCGGGATGCAAGCCCTAACGTAATCGCTATTGACTATAGTAATATGTATATTGGAAATACGAAAGTGTAATTAGCTCTGTGTTTCTAAATAAGAACGAGTAGGTATGTAGGTTTTATCTGATAGTTGTTGTATATTACACTTCTGATCTGATAGTTTTAGATTGTTACTTTAATACTATAACAGATTTGCAAGAAACTAAATGAACCTATCCATAACAAGTCTCCTACAACTCTGTTATTACGCTAACCTGTAATAAGACTAATAAAGGATGACCCACACTAGGACGATCTGTCATTTTCTATGGAATCAATATGGCTCGGAGCCCTCGGATGTCACGTGACATTTCCTATAGAAAGTATAGAAACTGACAGATGTCCCGTCCCGCCTCGTCCTGACCCGTTCTAGTGTGAATAATCCCACTAGCAGTTTAGGTTTATACGCCACACTACACAATGCTATTTGTATTCTAAACAAAACAAGCCTCTACTTTTGCAAGTAAGCTTTGCATTTAGTTTACTTAATAACCAGAAATGTCAAGGTCACAGCCGAAATCCAAGATATCATGAAAAGAGCACAGTAGAAACATTTTCAGTTCTAAAAATTTGATTTGCAAATCTCTATATTTCATGTTGTTTATAGTCGTAAAATGTCAGAATGTAGAAATAGTCTCTAAGATTTACGAGTTTAATGGTTTCGAACATTGTTGTATACGGTTTTTTTCGAACTAACCAAGAATTATGTTAGGACGTTGTGAATCAAATTCGATATTTTCGACATTTTATTAAATAATGTCTCTTTTGTTCCAGAAATATGTCGTCAGTACGGACAGAAGTGGAGACATACACGTTCATGTGCAGGTGAGTTTTTAAAGCAATAAAATTCGGTTATTCTGCATCGAAATAACCATAGAAAGTAACTCCTATAAAGATGACTCACACCAGTCCGATCCGGGACGATCTGTCAGTTTCTATAGAAAGAAAAGAATCACGTGTTAGCTCGGAGCCCTCGGAGGTCACGTGACGTTTTCTATTTAAACTGACACCGTATTGGAACGGATCGGATCGGACATTATTCGTTTTATGTCAAAATCGTGAGAAGTGGAGAGGATACATTCTAGCGAGGTTCACAATGTCAGTATTTTTGGAAGCGTCCTAGCCTTTTTGGAATGTCAAGGTCATTCTCATTTATTTGTTGTCGTACCTACTCGTGGCATATATCGATATTCATTTTATTATTAGCCGCTTATGATCGGAACTTGGAAAAGTCATTGGAATAAAATAAATACATGAAAATAGAAAAAAGATGTTTAGGGGTAGGGATATTTTTTTTATAATATGTCTTAATCACCTACATCCTTCATAACCACAACTGAGGATTGTTCAAATTTTGTGTTTTGTTTTATTTTATTAGGTACAGTGGGAATTTGTTTTTAGGGTCATCTGTTTGAGTTCTGATCAAGTGCTCGCCATAGTCGACAAATGTCACGATAAAGATTGCGCAATTTAGCCACTTTGACATTTTACGACTAACAAATAAGAACAAAACAGTTTAAATGGGAAAATGGCCTATAACCGAAGAATAAAAAACTATACTTACTCATATTTTTTGGGCTAATAGTGATAAACTGATAAAGCTAGCGCATAAAAATTACAGTAGATTTTCTAAATTTTTATCTTTAGTGATATATAAACGACTGGCTAAACTATACCTACTAATAAACAGGATAAGGTTGTATATTATTTGTTTGTGTTATAAGATCAAGTCATTGTTAGATTTTTAAATAAACGTATTTATTCAGTAGTTTATTGAAAATAATTGTATAGCCACGGAGTTGGTGTCGCGCCGCCCAAAAACTCCATATTTGTCTGTTTGGTTTTGGTTTGGTATTATATGTATAACCTATATCGATTTGTTGAACAACCAAGCTATATGGTTTTCTTTTATTACATTTTGTATAAAATATATATTTTTATAAGTACAGCCTCCATAGCCACTAATCATATCATAGCCACTAAGTGGATGCCGAGAACAAGGCGCGGGAGCGGAGATGCCGGGATGACCCGGATGACCTTGATACCTTTCTTAACAACTGGCCGGTAGAAACGCAAAATCGGGTGTCATGGAGATCCCGGGGAGAGGCCTTTGCCCAGCAGTGGGACATTCAAGGCAAGGAAAAATCAAGTACAGCCGTTTTTGGAAGATAATTGAATAGCCACGTAATCGGTCCCGCGCCGCCGGAGCTGCCTTTTATAGCCGCCATCTTGGTCGTTTGGCGGGAAATGGAAATGTCAACTTCTATATTTGGCTATGTTTGGTTTGGCATTATACATAAATGTAGGTTGCTTGGCTGAAAACCCAAAGTTATCTTTTCAGAGTAAAAGAGAGAATTAAGTAAATGTATGTCAAAATATTCTGAAGAGTTAAACATATGGGAAAGCTGACTTTTGAACTAAACTATCATTAGATTTAGAAGTCTTCCTCCTACAGTCCTGGACCTCCTGCAATCTGGAACGTCGGGATGCCTCAAGGAAGAAAAACTATTTTCAACGCACTTCTCTAATAAAACGGTTAAACCAGGTTAAACTTAAAATAGAGCGTTTTGTAGGTACTTAATCTTTATAGATTACTATGTTTCCTACAACCATTAAATCTGATTTAATGCAATCTAAATTTGGTTCTAACTACGTTTCTTACATTATTGGTAACATGTTTTCCTTTTTATGCTTTTTTGTTCTGCACCCGGATTTTTTGATTGTCACTTTCACAATCAGCATGTCGGCGATTGTCGTCTAAGATTATTTCGACATCTTTTAACCATAAATTGTAGGGCTACCTCGTTAGCACGCAAAAAAGGCACAATGGATGTCGAGTTGCGGAAAGGGCCCAGAGAAACTAACTAACTAACTAATCATAAATTGTATGCACTTGGTTAAAACCAGTTGCATCCAGAGCACGTCGATAAAAGAGCTATCAATAATAATTCCACTGCATATTAGAACGCAGCCGGTGGCGCTCGTATTGCCGCTGTTCTATATTAATACTCGATCAATTCTGCGACTTACTTAGGATGTAACTGATATAAGTGCATTTCTCAATTCAAAGTATAAGTAAAATTCAGTTACTCACTGACTTTTTGAATGGGTTGCAAAATAAGCACTATGATTGGGCTACTAAAACTGATAGGTATGTGTGCAATCGTTCAATTGTTCACTTTATACAAGGAATTGAGGTGAAGAAATGTACCGTTAGTGAACTCGACTATATAATGAGTAAAATAACACCTTTATTATGATCAAGTGGGCTAAAACGTTTCTTATTTTCATTACGAATCCTTGAATATCCAGCGTGCGTAGCCAACATGCCAATCGCTAACGCTCAGTCGCGAAAGAAACGCAACTGTCATTGTCACACTAATAAGGAAGAGTGATAGAGAGATATAACTACGATACGTTTCTGGGCGTAAGCGATTGGCATCTTGGCTACGCACACAGGTATCGTAAAAACGTCACGTGTTTTTGTGCAAAGTTAATTTCTCAGAGACACCGGTATTCTAATTAGCTCTATTTAGAAAATAACTACTAATTTAATTTTATCTCATATGGGATTTGCATGTGTGTAAACGGAGTATGAGTATTCGAAATGACATTGATATGTCATAGTCATAGACAATAAAAGTTAATGAATTTAATCAAATTAATTATGCCAATCTGTTTCCTTAATTATACCAAGCCACATCAAGAAGTGAAAGAAAATGCTCAAGAACATTCTGTATTTGTTTATTGCGAATTAGAAATAATTCAGCACTGTAATTAGTTGAACTGAAAGCGCCGGAGAAAAGCACTATCAATAATCTACATTGGCCGCTTTAGATAAATGACTAAACGTATATTTCCTCATGCTGCATAACAGGGAACCATTCCAAGATATTCTCAGGTACGTTTCAGGTATTTTATACGCCTGCTAGATCCAGGCAATAAAAAAGTAGCCCGATGGACATGCGCATACGCTGATGCAGCAGTACACACAGTAGTATAGTAAGTAGAGCTAATTTCACGAGCACTTTTCGGTTTAGGTTACAAGCTACATAACAACCCAAGCTACACTTCCACCACAAATCCCGATAGCTCTAAATCTTACTTTTTAAAACCTCTTTTTATTTGATTAAAAAAACTGTTGGAAGCTGAACAACATGGTAAAAATGTTGATTCTAAAGATCACGACCTATTGTCAGCGGATTAAGCTGCATACTACTCGACTGTTTTATATTTAGATGTTACAATACAATATACACTCTGTAGGTGGAAAGAATTGCGTAGTAAATATAACGCAGTCTTGCATCCTTATGTGGGCTCGTGGATTGACGGGAAGTCAGCAATTTGGTCCCACGAGAAAATTGCCCGGAAAAACGGTCGACTCAACATCATCAAATCGGATTAAGTCCGCCATGTGTACAGTTTTCTGTCTTGTGCATTAAAGTTTAAATAAAAAAAAAATAAAAAAAAATAAATCGGACAAAACATTTTTGTGTTGAAAAGGAGCGCAGGCAATATTTTCTGCGTATGATGTGAATATCAAAAAAGCCATAGAAATATAATAAGACATAAGAAATATAATAAAAAAAAATAATAATAAAAAAGCCATAGAAATATAATAAGCCATAGAAATAAGCCATAGAAATGTATGTTTTCGAGTTAACAGATAATACGGTTTCTAAGATCTTAATATCTGAATTCAATTATTATACAGGCCGTTGGGAAAAACGAGTCTACTCTTATCTATATTTTAGTTTATTCCCAGTTTATTTTTTTCTTCCTTTTCGATAAAGACGCAAACAAATTTTCCTAGTAAAATTCGACCAGGACCCACGTTTGAGCTCAAATATATAACAGACTTAACTGGTAGGCATTTAATCATTCTAAATCCGCCTTCCTCCAATTCCCAACAATAGCACTTTTAGACAATTGTGTAGATTTCTAGGTATCTATTTAATCCATTATATGCTGATTCATGTTGACATGCTAACATGTTGTAATTTTAAACGGTTTCAGGGTGACTTGAGCCAACAGGACAAGCGATGCGTGTTCCTCACAGTCCACGATCTCGGCACTAACCGTAAGTATTCATAATCACTGCTTGAGTTCAAGTCGTAAAATGTCACACTGCTGATATTTCGATTTCAAGTGACGTAGTTCATGTCATTGTCGAAAAATGTCAAGATGATTGCGATCAAGGTGGATGTGCATGGATAATTTTTCATACAAAAGATTGTACAGCTTTTTGACGTAGGTATTTGCTAAATATTGCTGTATTATAATCGTTTATTTTAGTAGATCACATTATGTTATTTGCGCAAAGTTGATAAAACTTGTAGAATAAAAGATGACTTACACTAGAACGGGACGGGACGGGGCGGGACGGGACGGTCTGTCAATGTCGATAGAAAGAATCACGTGATAGCTTGGAGCCCTCGGAGGTCACGTGACGTTTTCTATGAAAACTGACAGATCTGCTCGGCCTGGCGTTCTAGTGTCAGTCATACTTTTACGTGATTAATAGGGTGTTATTTTAGCGTTTTACATATTTCCATACAAAAAGAAAAATGCAGAAATATACTAGGAATCCTAACACACATATTTTTGTATTTGCGCAAATGAATGAGCAAATGTCAATGTGTCGAAATTAGAATCAATTTTGATCAGAATCAATTTGAATGCTGCTAGTCTATTATGGTTGGGTTTTTATCGACTATGCGTGTCAGCCCTGGTTGTCACGCTCTAACAAGTATGTAAGTGTGAAGGTGACGCATGGCGTGATAGCCGATAAAATGGCAACCATGCTCACCCTCTCTGGAATGCAATTTATCCGCAGTTTTGATTTGATAGCTTGACGTTCCAGACTCCTCCCTGGTGGACTTCGTGAGCATGCCGGCTATGACGGAGATCAAGGAGCGCTCCTGCTTCATACACGTGGACGTGCCAGGACACGAGGAGAATTCCCCTGACCTGCCCGACTCGTGAGTTCAACCTTATTTGTACACCATTAGAGTTGATAGTCGACGAGCTAGGATACTTGTCCCTGGTGGACCGTGACGGAGATCTAGGGACGCTCCTGCTTCGATGTCGACATTTTGGGATACCAGGAGAATTTCCCCGACCTGCCCGACTCGTGAGTTCAACCTTATTTGTACACCATTAGAGTTGATAGTCGACGAGCTAGGATACTTGTCACTGGTGGACCGTGACGGAGATCTAGGGACGCTCCTGCTTCGATGTTGACATTTTGGGATACAAGGAGAATTCCCCTGACCTGCCCAACTCGTGAGTTCAACATTGCTTGTTCAGTTAGAGGTCAGAGTCGTGGATTGCTCCTTCTTTATATATGGACGTTCCATGGTGCGAAGGTTACTTACCGATCGATAAAGATATTTAAAATATTAATGGTGTAATCTAACTAGTTAGTAATCTTACAATGATCTTTAGAAGTCCACATGCTCTAGCTAAATAGAGCGGAATAGATCTAATTGCAAGAGCACGCGAAAAATGAAAAGGCAATAGTAGGCGGGCGCCTCAAAATAAACCGCGTAATCAGATAATTGCTGTTTACAATTAAACAATTTAAATCAAAATAGAATTAGGTATTCAAATTATTATGCTACAGTTTATAAAACTCTTCATCATTTTCCAGCTACCAGTTCCCATCCCTCCAGACCCTGGGCGAGGACCTTATCACTGTCCTGGACTTCCTCCACGTCCGCTACGCCGTAGGCCTCGGGGAAGGCGCCGGGGCCAACGTCCTGGCCCGCTGCGGCCTCGCCCACCCCCGCCGACTCCTCGGCCTCATCCTCGTCAACTGCACCGCCTCCACATCTTCCGTCGCCGACGCCTTCCGATCCAGGTTCTCGAGATGGAGAGGGACGGACATATCGCAGTCGGAGGAAGATTTTCTGATCTATCACAAGTTCGGACATGTGAGTTTACCGACTGAGCTGTTTGACTACCGGTACAAGGTACTTCTTTTCCTGTTTCTTACTAACTACTAATGGGTGATGGGATCGAACTCAGGGTAAATAGAAAATTATTTAGCGTGTCTACGTTTGTCTCTAATGCCTGTTTTGTAACTGACAAACATACAGACTCTTAACAGGTTCTTTACCTAAAGTCTTAATCTTTGTTGATCTAAAAGATCATGCTGCAGAATGACTGCTTTAATCTTTTTTTTTCTGTTTTACTATAAAATTGTAAGTCGTCTGTCTGAATTTAGATGCTTTCAGTAGTTAGATACTAACCTACTAACTAAATGCGTTGCTTTTTATCATTTTTATCTCCAAACGATGGCCCGAGTACCTGCTAATTTGGCCAGCTAAAAAGACCATTCAATCGCTCGCAAACTTTGGCCCTAGCCTTCCGCTTTAAAATTTGGAAGCCCCTGCTTTTTATCTTTTGCTTTTTGTATATCCAACCGGGCAAAATAAAATGTTGTCCTACAGAATGTTGTTAAAAACTCCCTTGAATATCCAGTTTACTCAAATATGTTTCAAATGTTAATTAATCAAGTGATTGGGTATATCAACCTTTAATTTGCCCTTTACATAATATGTGTATATACGTCATTTTGATATGATTCTTTTGGAGAAAATATGGCAGTTGAGATACTTATTCGCTGTGTGAGAAGTGCGGTAATGCGCTTACGAGTATGTGTGCTAAATTATCTGCTTAAACCTTTTACAATGCTAATATTTTTATTTTATTTTTGTCTATAACTAAAAAAAACATTTAAGTATTTCAGACTAATAAGTGTCCATAGTTTGTTAGTAACAATAATAAACTTCAATAACTATGTTAGTAGGTACCTAGTCCTAAGTGGATTGAGGACTAATGACCCACCTCCCCGCCACTATAGGCTACGGTAGCCGCTATGTTTGTCAACCTCGTGGTAGGTATATACAAAATAATAAGTAGTTCCGCTTTACAGCAAATCCAGAGCGAGTCGTGCGAGGCAACCGAGCGAGAGCGAATGCTTCTGGAGTACCGCTCGCGCCTGCGCGGGAACCTCAACACGCACAACATCAAACAATATGTGCGCGCCTTCATCAAGTGAGTCCTTATTACTAATATGCAAGTGTGACAGAGACGGAGATACAGTCAAGTTATTATACTTATATCGGGTTACTCACGTCTATAAAGCCGAAAATAGCTCGACATGTTTCGGAACGGTCCGCGTCCCATAATCATGAGTGAGAAGCGCTTGCGGCGATTGCTCTGTGCTGATTGATGTAAACAAGTATATTAATATGTCTGATTCTCACGGCAGATTTAAAATACAGTCAAGTTTATAAATATATAAGTATTTCCAAGGCTTCACAAATATCTATACCTACACCCTTAGGAAATTGACAATAAGGTGTAAGCACAGTGTAAGTCGAACATCAAAAATTGGCATTGAATGATTTCAAAAACATGAGGCTAATCTAATCTAACGTGTAGAGATTTACAATTTCGTTTCTATAATGACAGTCGTAAAATGTCACTGTTTTAGATGTCAACAAGTCTAATCGTAAAATGTCTATGACATTTTTTCACAGCTTTATCGATTTTATTATATTGTTCAAATATTTTTTATGACTCCTAGAACTTTTCTCAATAAGACAGGAAAAGTGAAAATATCTCGGTATCTCTGGTATCTCAGAGTCGCGGGTTCGAGTCCCGCCCGAGGTCATGCTTTTTCACTTTTCCTTTCTTTCTGAGGAATTTGGTGTCTTTCGTTTCTGCTTAATAATAATACTCGTAGAACTTAAGCAACCTTTGTTTTTTTTAATTTAACGAAAATATTTAATCTACTAAAATATCTATACATTTTGTTTCATGACTATTCAGGGAGCCCCTGTTTCGGCCAACGTATGTATACATATACACACATATATGACATATAGTACATGTATGGACCATGATTCTTCGGGAACCTTCCCGAGTCCTTGCGTCCTCGCCCTTCCAGGGCACTAAGTCCAAGTGTCAAAATGTCCATGGAGACAATATTTCCAAGGGTCACAATGTCTATGGAGTCAATGCCACTGGTCTACTATGAGCTTGACACCACCGTATTCCATAGCACTTGCGTAGGCTTACTTTCCGTGTATTTCGCTCGCACCAGCTCATCAGACGAGCGAATAATAAGGACGAACCAGACTAACTAGTAAGTTTGGCATCTTAAGGTGGTGGGTATAAGCAACGAGGCAGCCTTTCTACATTGTGGGCTAGAAGAGACCAGCAAGCACGTTCTGGCGGAATGCATTATGTATGCGGCAGTGCGTCATGTGTTTGGTAGGGACACGCTGGAGGAGAAGGAGCTAAGGGACGTCGACCTTAGGAATGTCCTGAGGTTCTGTAAGGCGAGAGTAAGGCTAGAAAAAAGCAAGGGGGAAAGCCGTCGGGACAATAACCTGCAGCTCCAGTAAGAGGGAAATGGGGTGAATGAGCACACCAAGTGCTCGACAGCCCGCTCGATTCCATCCCTCCGATAACATAACATAATATAACTAGTATGTTTGGGCATTCGCATGCGATTATGGTCATGTTCATTTACTCATGGTAGGGGTACAGGTAGGGCCTAGAATCCGTTACGGAAAGACAGAATTTCTACCTATGCCACTGTGTTCTCTGAAATGTAGGTACTTAGCTATATGCCGAAAAGCAATTAAAAAAAGCACGGTGTAATATTAAAATCTTCAACTATAATTTATTCCAGTCGCAAAGACCTGGTCCTCCGCGGCTGCCAGCCCGACATCCTGCTGATCACGGGGCTGCTCAGCCCCTACTCCGGCGTGGTGGAGAAGATGTACAAGGAGTTGGACAAGGATAAAGTCACCATCCTCAAGGTCGAGAAGGTCGGCGATGTGCTGGCTGAAGCGGTAAGACAACAACATATCGACCTGCCAATTTTCACGACAATCCGATCAACGATACTAAAAAAATTTCGTATATATTTTGATATTAATGGGAATTCATATAATACTAAACTATTTTTTGTAATAGTTTGCGTATGTGCAATTTGGCCCGTGACAGTTTATGTACATAATTGCAATGTGTTTCATATGTAAAGAAGTGTCCTACTCAAATTAAAACAATGTCATAGAATCGGATTCTTAGTTTCACAGCGGCCGAAACCAGTAGGTAGTCACATGCACGAAATATTTATTTCTGTGGTCACATGAGTAGCATTGGTAGCATCCAGATCGGGAGATCAGCTTTGCCCATTGTTCCTATTCTACTAACGACCATAACTGTACACAACAGTTTTATAAGTGGTCGATCACTAACTCATAGTTATAAAACATGCCATTTTTACCTAATTACAACGTGTTAACGGATTAACAATTAACGTTAACTTCCGTTAAGTCTTCCGAAAAGTAGCGCTTCAACGATTAACTAGGTTAAATTGCAACGGTTAACACTCAAGTATTTTTTATCACAATAGGCGTGACTTGTTTCGACTGCATCGGGCAGTCATTGAGGGACAGACAGATTGGTGTTGTCACCTTCGCGGCTCGGGCATCACTGCCCGGGACCGGCGTAGGTAACGGGTCGCTCGCGACGAAGCGGGCTGATTCGAGCAATCCGGCGCCGTCGTTGCGGGAATCTGAGTTTACTATTTGATTAACGGTGCCCAGCAATGAAGACCCAGGTCCGATCCCCGGCTTGACTTCCGATGGAGTTGTTATGTTTCTTTAGTATGACATCAATTTCAATTTGTGATAATCTAAGAACACTTTTTCTTTTATTCCAGCCAGCAAAGGTGGCTCAGTCCCTCCTCCTCTTCTGCCAAGGCCAGGGCCTGCTGACGTCGCTGCCCCCGCCCGGCGTGGAGCGGCGCATGTCCCGCGCCATGTCCATGGAGGAGTACGACAAACCGAACATCAGGCGGCTGTCGCTCACGCCGAGCGTGTCAGAGTCGCCTCCGCCGAGGAAGCTGTAGAATCCGGTAGACTCCGTACCGGAGTGAGACGCTTAGCGTCACATTATGTTTAGAGTATTATGTCTAGCGTCTCCCGCATCTGATGGATAGTCATCTCATCTTAACCATCTGCTAAATTTTACGGTGATCCGATCAATCATACTCAAACCAACATAGTAACGACGGATTACTCAAATTATCTAACGAGAGATTCGTCATATCTCTTATTTTTAGCCGTATAGGTCAAAATTTTTAAAGTGCATGCTGACTACACAGCAATTCTCGTAATAATCTCAGATTCCTGTACAATTGTAAAGCACGAATCAAATTATGTTTTCATTAAAGTTTCTTTTCCTCTGATTCCGCTTTCTTCAGTACTCAATATGACTATGCAATTATCGTAATTCCACTTTTGTTTCTAATATTTAAAACGTAATTATTTACAATAACAATTTTTATTTTTTCTGTCTTTGGTTTGACGGAGCCCCGCTATGCGGGGCTTCTATTAAACCGTTTGCCCTTTGGGCATCTGAAGATACTTAACCTAAACCTGGGGCAGTTTATAAAATTTATGGGTTTCATTTAGAAATTTTACCAGGAGTTCAACGTCAAATCTTCACACTAGTTACCAAAGCGGATGCAAAACTCTAGGAAGAAAATTTTACCAGGATTCCAAGAGCGAAAAGTGGTGACAGACGTGTTCTCATTTATTTTTCTGCCAAAGAAAGAACTGACGATAGCGGAATCTGACGAAAAGGGCATTAGAGGTCTCCTTATCTTATCGGTCATTCGTGACGAAACTGAATTAAAATTATAAAAGAAACTGCTTCTGACGAAGGAGCAATCTGACGGACGTGTTCTAAATCATAATCATACAGATAAGTAAACGTCGGCGCTTGGGAGACACTAAAACCAATGAGTCTCTTAGGGCCACTTGAAACACCCGGGGTTAGCCACATAACCTCGTGTTAAGCGTATTTTTGTATGGAACTTGACAGCCTAACTGCGGGTTAGCCGCTAACCCTGGGTGGTGCAAGTAGGCCTTAGGGTACCACCGCATGTTTGTTAGCATAGGTACTCGTACATACCTTATTCGGTACACAATAGGAATCAAGTAATCCAGCTCGGAAGAAATAAATAAGTTAGCTTAATTCGGAGCGTTACATTTGCATATTTTACAGCCACGAGCTTTTAGATCATAAGATAAACATATGTGTACAAAACCTATCATATCAATAGAGCTATGTATATATATGTTTGTCCAAAATGCTGTAGTGATGATTTCCCTCGTATTTTGTCAGAATCAGAAACACTAGTAGGTATTTGTCATGCTACTCCAATCGATCTCGTTAACGTCCAATCGAAACTGACTGAAATAGCATGACTATGAAAATAAATATGCACTACGTACAGTCGCCATCAGATATATAGGAGCGTCCGAAGCGTTCAAAATATCTGAACAAGCACTCTAACGTCTTCACAATAGAGGCGTGTTCAGATATTTATGAGCACCTCGGACGCTCCGATATATCTGATGGCGACTGTACGTACATCTGTACCTAATAAATAAAACGCTTAGACTATTAGAACGATTTTCTAAACGCCTGATTTTTTTATTAGCAATCTATTATATAGATGTCACGCTTACTGACTTTTTTAACAGGCGCTACAAATTTATGAAAATGTTACCTACCCAAAAATAGAGCAGATACGGAAATTGGGTTACTCTAGACGTTCGTAATATTATAATACAGATGTATAATTAGGAAGAGTTGGTGGCCAGTGCGACGTTTAATCCGAAGGTCGCGGGTTCAAACCCCGCTGGCTCGTACAGTCGGTGCCCTACATAAGTAAAGTATCCAATCCACCCGCGCTACTACGCGCTTGCATACGTGGGGTGGATACTTATGTGAGGGCACCGACTGTACCAATTAGTTTATCGGAACTGTACGAAATTGAATTTGATATTTAAGTACCAATCGATTTTTGGTGAAAACGTCGTGATCGTGAGGAAACCGGACTAATCACAATAAAGTCTAGTATACCCTCTGCAGGGTTAGCATGGTTGCCATTTTATCGCTTATCACGCTATGCGTCACTTTCGCACATACATACTTGTTAGAACGTGACAGCAACGTCGGTAAACGATAAAAACCCGACCATCATAGACTAGCTGGGTTGGAAGGTTGGTATTGGTAGTCGCTTTCGCTTTCGAAAAACTACTTTGTCAAATCTTGGCCATTAGTTGCCAAGAAGCTCCCTAAGGAGCATACCTGGCATACGCCAGGAAAACAGTAGAAAGAAGAAAATAATTATTATAGTAGATTTAATGTATTTTTGGAACGCATATTATGATTATGTAATGTAATTCGATGATTTGCGAGACATATCTTCAGTAGGTAGGTATGGTTATAGTGTATGGTTCACAATGTTTTTATTTTAAATAAGCATAATAAATTGTTGTTAGCCAAAGATAGATGTAAGTTTATAACTATCAATGTAATATAATATATATTTACTGTTGTAGTTGTATGAAATTATAAAAAATAAATTTAATATGGACACGGCACTAAAACAGTATTTTAGTCGGAAATTAAGTAACGTAACAAAGTTTATAATAATAAAACACTACCAAAGCACTCTTAATAAAGTAAACATGTACAAATCGTGGATTTAATCTTAGTATATATATAGTATAGTACCTATATAGGTCAATGTGGGTAGCTCCGTCATAGTGACTATTCCGTCTATTGCGTTGCGTTGTTGCGTTGAATATAAGGGCTCGTTCAAAAATTATGTGATCGATTTTGGCGATCAGCAAAATATCACGTATGATCACGAAGGGAGGGGGGGGGGCTCCAATCTGCCAAATATGATCCGCCCTGTCGGTAACTGCGTAATGTCGTGTTGTTCACCGCAGGCTAGCAATAGACGGGTCCTTATGAGGGAAGTAACCACATTGACCATATGTAAATGTTGTGTAGTAATATGAGATCAGATCACTAGTAATGCGTTTATACTGTTTTTAAGTATTGTTGAGGGAGGAACCTCACTTGTGCTACATTGCGTTGTATTGCCTCGCCTTAGAAAATACGTCGCCACGTCTCAGCGCATGCGTCGTATTTGCTATGACAAAACGTGACGCAATGCAACCAGGGCAGTTGTGGGGTTAGGCCCTAACACCAAGTTGTTTAAGAGCCAAAGGCTAGAGGCCACGTATTCATTCACAAAATAAAATAGAATGAAAATAAAATGAATACCTGCATTCAAATAACTTGAAATATTTATGATTTTGTTGAAAACAATACCAATAGATATATTATAAATATGCATAAATGTATCAGAGCTCGTATTGTTTTGTTAAATTGTTAATAAATTTATTTAAGATATATTTTTGTGCAATGTAAATTATAAATTGTGTAGTTATTTTAATAATAGTGTATTTTATGGAACATATACGTTTATTAAATTATTTGGTGTTATTTATTTATTTAAAACTTTATTGCAGAATACAAATAACACAAATAGCGGACTTAATGCATTAAAGCATTCTGTACCAGTCAACCAATGGGCTCTTTTGGTTTAAGAAGAATTAGTAGGTGCAGGGTCTTTGTTAAACGTATACTACAAAATATAAATATTAAGCATTATTCATAAACTTAAACAAATACACATAAACATAGGTACATATATATCTTATTTAAAGTGAGAGTCTATCTTCGAGATTTACACTTTCAAAAGTATAGGGGGAAGCGGGGCAGATTGATACACCTTGTTTTGAAATTGATTTTAGGCCTCTAAATTATCTTAAAATACGTTTTTTCTTCCCGTTTGACAGTATAGTTACTAAAGTATACAATTTTTGTCAAATTTATTCTTAGTAACAGAGATATATGAATTTAAACAAAAATATACTTAGCCACAAATTTGGGGCACTTTGGGAAGTGCCCCGCCCCGTCCTGAGTGTCTCAACTCAAAGTGCCCCTTAAGTGTCTCAAACTTCCCCTTATATTAAGCACCACTGTATGTACGCACCATTTTCTAAAACAAATATTATATAGGATAAATATAAGGAATAAAGATGGGGGTTCAACAGCCCCTTATGTATATCTGCCCCGCCCTCCCCTACCAAAATCTTAAAATCAGTTCGGCACCTCCAGCCGGCACAATATTCTTGGGTTCACGTTTTGAGCGGTACCTTACTAAGTTTCCATTCCATATTTATTGTTCCCAAGATTTGATGAACAAGATCGTAACTTAACTACCTGGTTAGTATTCTACAGCCGTTATTAAGCAATCACGCGACCCCGCAATAGTAACACTCCGGAGGAAACACCAATGTCTGTAATCAGCTAATCGCACGCCAATTTCTGCGATATCAGCGTTGTAACTAACTACTAACATTGAAGGTAATAGTTTGATTCTACACAAACTTACATAGAAGATCGCAGCTACAATATAAATATTTTTAGGGTTCCACAGTGTATTGTAAAGAGGTCGTATTTGAAAATCTATTGAAAGCTACTTTTAAATATAGAATCTCAATTTGAAGTGTATGGATTCAAATTGACATAGATATTCCACTCTTTTGTCAGCCTTGTGAACGTAAATATGTTGTGTCAAAACCCTGCGAGGAAGGGTCATATTCATATTTTGCCAGCTGAGCAGAAAGTCAAAAACTGATGATTACGTACAATCCGTATTAGGTCAGACAGATCAGGGCTTTTGACAGTTGATTTCGATTCTTTCGTTGTCAAAATATCCGAAAGTGGTATTTCGTGGTAGGCGCATGGACACAAATTTTACTTTCGGGCGGATATGGACGCAAATACGAAAGTGCATGGTTTTCATGGTTAGGATACGTCAAATCTTCCCGTCCGTTTCACCGTCAATGCCAATTTTCGACGTTCATGGTAGCCCCCCTGATATGCAGTATGTCAGCCTCTGAATATGACAGTTACGGAATTTTTCTTTCCAAGCCCATTTCCGAGACCCTCATGGTGCGTTTACATGCTCGGGCTCTCGGCCGAATGTTTCGGCCGCGGGCAAATACAACCTACTACGCTCGTTCGAGAGCCTCGGGCGAGAGGTTCGGACGAGAGGCTATTTGAGCTTTGTCATGTAGTTTGGGAGAGTAAAAAGATGTCTTAAATAGCTTCGTTTAGGAAGAGAGAGACCCATATTACACTGTACCAAATATGATCATAGATTATATGCCGCCCTTTTTCTTCACGTTGGTGAAAAAAGGGAGGCATATATACCTATGGTCCTAGTTATATGGGCCAAAATTCTTAAATTCCCCAGAAGGCTCTGCTACCAATTCTGCTAACAGAGTTTCCATACTTTGTCTGAAACAATAATTAAACAAAGTTTACAAGTGCAAACAAGATACGTGACAACAGTCACAACCGATATAAAAATCGTTAGTATCGTATCGTAAAAATATACATGGACACTTAAGCCCGTCATTCACGGGAGTCCGCCGGCACTCCGGCATGGCTGGATGTAGCGGACACACGGTGTGCAAGTGGCCCAGCCTGGCAGTCCAATTTGCACTTATTCGTTGAAAGATGCGCAGCGCTGCGTTTTAGCGCATACACTGTACTCAAATTAAAAAAATGCCGCCATCTCTTATGTCATTTTTAATAATGAATAATTAATATTTTTTGCATTGCCGCATTTCTCAATTGTTTATTACCGTAATTTAGTGCAATTCGGACTGCAAGGAGGTGGGCGGAGCTAGCAGGATTTTGCCGTACGGCACGCATCCGGCAACGACATTCACGGTACTTTATTACGTGCCGGAGGTGCCGGCGGACTGCCGTGAATGAGGGGCTTTACAATGTCCGATTTCGGTGCATGGTGATCATCCACCATCTACGTCTTCGCCGTTGTTTTTTAGTTTTTTTTTTATGGAAAATGTGCACATATCTGTATAAGCTCATGGCGGCACAAAGTGCCACAGCAGCAGCAAGCAAAGTGTGCTCGTCCATTTCCTCGGATCGGAATTTTTTTTATTTCACAATGCAATTCAAATATAAAATGGGCATTAAATTACTGTTTGTAAATACTGTCACCCTTACCTTACCCAAGCTATTTAAGACACCTTTTTACTCACCCAAACTACATGACAAAGCTCAAATAGCCTTTCGTTCGAGGTTCTCGCCCGAGGCTCTCGAACGAGCGTGTAGAAGGTTGTATTCGCCCGCGGCCGAAACATTCGGCCGAGAGCCCGAGCATGTAAACGCGCGGTCAGATTCGTTGAACGTCGCACGAAATTAGTATATTACGATTACGCTACAAGTGTGAATAGAAGAAAATTCGCAATGGGTGGCGATACAATAAAACACGACCGAAGGGAGTGTTTTAAATCAACACCAGTTGCGAATTACCTATTCGCACATGCATCGTACGACGTTTTACAGTACTCGTACATATGGCCCTTTGAATTTTTCAGATAGGCACATAAAGTGCTCATTATCGCACTAGTGCGGTAATATAGCACCATATGTACTGTAATAGTACATTACCTAACTAGTGCGGTAAAACAAAGAAAGGCCGAGATCGCAGATGTTTGCGACCCGAGCTGCAAGCGAGGGACGTAAATATGCGATCAAGGGCTTTATTTATTACCTCACGTGTTAGGTACATCATTTTATGCCTACACTTGGTCAGAAATCGGCTTTTTCCGTACGCGTAGCGCGTAAAAAGGCACTTTATGGCCAGGTGTGGCATAAAATACTTTTATTTCGGTTTCCAGGTAAACCAGAGTTCAAAAAGTTTTAATAACAGCCCACTGTCTAAATATTTTAATGTATCTAAGTAAATGCAAAATTTAGAAAACGAGGACGAGATAGTTTTAAGATTCTCTCATTTTCAAATAGTAGAAATAAGTTGTATTCTTATAAAATAACAAGTATGTTATTAAATATCGATCTACTTATACGAGAAGGTGAAAAAACTTTGCACCCGAGTATAATGGAATCACACATTCATAAAGGAACGTCAGAAGGCCTAGTATAAAAATTGTACGACACTTACTTCTCGATCGCGTTAGCGTATCGAGAGTTCAAATTATGTTTGCCGTTTATTTAAAATCATCCGGCAACTTTTATATTTTGACCCCTCGATACGCTAACGCGATCGAGAAGTTAACGTCGTACAATTTTTATACTACCTAAACGGTTGACTTAAAATCAGGAAGTTAGGGCGTCTGCCGCGAAAGCAGGCATATTTTTCAAATTAATATTTAGGTAAGTACGTACCAATATTGTTTAAAACAACTAACAATACCTATGGCATTGACCGCCGCAAATTTATACAATGTTATTGTTAACACATTAAATTACAATGGAATATAAAATATATACATATATTAAAAAATACAGTTCATAAAAATGGATACTTGCTGTCAATGTCAATCGAGTTTATTTACAATGCAAACATTTTTTTCTTTTTGAGTCATAAAAAGAAACATCGTACTTACGACCTATACGTGTAATTATGTTCTAGAAATCGCGAAACGTTATTGGTGACAGAAGAGCTGGTGGCTACCTCGCACAACGTATCAGCATTGCGATACAACGAGGAAATGCCGCCAGTATCCTAGGTATTGCCTCAAGGACCTATTTTAGATTTAAGGTAGGTAGAGGTAGGTAGTTAGGTAAGTTACACTTACTGTATATATTTCGACAATAAATGTTTAAAAAAAATCTTATTTTATTCTTTTATCTTCAAGCAGAAACATCTGTGAACGATACCAAAGTTGGAAGTTGGAAAATTGGAAAAATCAATACCTCGGGCGGGACTCAAACCCGCGACTCTGATATACCAGCCCACCGCTCTGCCAACTGAGCTACCGAGACCACACCCGTGGCCCAGAATTTCCCCACCATATCCCTCGTATAGTGTCCATTTTCTTAGGAGATCAAAAAAATATAGGTCGTACGAGGTACCTATACATACATATGTATTTATACTGTTTCGAGCGAGCAGATAAGAGTAAATACTTAGTAAAAACTCAACACGCCGTTTGAACAGGCCACGAAAATTAAATAATTTCCAAGAACTAATTCATAGCAAGCTGGATATCGTTTTAATATCTTCATTAGGTCCTAAAGACGTGTAAACCGAGTTGGAACAATTCTAAAAGAACTTGACTTTTGAGAGCCAAGTAACTGCTAAATTCTCGGTTATTTTCGGTAAATGGTACGTCGGACGGAAAAGTTATTCAGGTAGGTATTAAAGAGGGTTAAATTCTACGCCCAACTTGCTGGGAATTAATTCCTGTAAATGCTGTTTATTGATCTAATTTACTTGGCCTAAAAGAATACAAATACAGATTACATTTAGGAGTCAGAAAGAGTTATTTATTATACAAGGAGCATGGTTTGTTTACCTCTCGTGCTTATATGGAGAGCCGACAAGAAATAAATAATTAACAAAAATAAAAAGTATTTATTTCAGGCAATCAGTACCCAATAGTTTACAGATATAAATTAAAATTGATAATAAAAACCAAAATTAAAATTAAATTAAATAAAAATTAAATAAAAAGAGTCCATAATTGAGCCATGAGCGTTGTGAGTGGTTCAAAAACTGTATCGCAAAAACTTTGTCGCCGAGTGTAAAACCACCTTTTTTTCCTTTCTATCGCGAGGAAAATAAACACTGTATTTTGTTATAAATCTCATTGAAATTTAATCTGTGCGATGTTTATTACTCAAAACCAATAAGTAATTGAATTATCAATTCACCCAGCTAAGGTGAAGAAACAAGTCAAACGTCACGATTAAATTATTTTTCTCACTAGTGGATAAAGTTCTACCCGCTCTTTTTAAAGGATAAAGGAAGACTTTCCAAGTTAATGAGGTGGAATCATTTATATTTGACATGATAGAACTTTACACATTCCCTCATATGTGATTCTCTGTAGCCACAGCCTTAGTAGATTGACCGGTAAAAATGTTATGACTTTAAATTCGCTTCTATACCTACGTAACTGCCTATTTTTACTGTTCATTAAAGTTAGCATTTATTAAAATATTTAAAAAATACGTGACTGATTATACATATTCAGTATTTAGGTACTACATTGTCTTGAGATTCACAATCGTGCTGACCCGGCCGTTGTTTCTTTACGATATTGCAATCGAATCGTTCGCTCGCTGCGCCCGGCACTGCAGTATCTCGCTGCATTCGCGGCCGCGATGGCGTTTCCAATCTATCTCGCGGCCTTCGCGGCCCTCGCGGGCATGTTCCTAGCCCGCTTGTACCAGAAAATCACCAACGGTATTTGCACATCCCTAAAAACTCTTGAAGGGAAAACTGCAATCGTCACAGGAGGAACCACCGGCATGGGCCTCGAAATAGCCAAAGATTTCGCTCGGAGAGGCGCTAGGGTCATCATCGCTTGTCCATTCGAACAAGAAGGCTTCAACGCCCAGAAAATAATCGAAAACAAAACCGGCATCAAACCTATTTTCAAACTTCTTGATTTAAGCTCTTTGGAGTCAGTTAGAGGATTCGCCGCTGATATTTTAAAGACTGAAGAGAGACTGGATCTGTTGATCAACAATGCGGGCGTGGGAGTGCCTAAAAACTTTGAAACCAAAGACGGTATGAACTTTATAATGCAGGTCAATTATTACGGACATTTTTTGCTGACAATACTTCTGCTTCCAATTTTGAAAAAGTCAGGAGCAGCCAACGACCCAGCCAGGGTGGTTAATACATCATCAATGCTTCATCATTTTGGGAGAGTTGATTTAAACGCCAGCAAATCTGGTTTTAACTGGCTTCCTTTTGTCAGTTACGCTAACAGCAAGTTCAGTATGATACCATTTTCCAGAGAGCTGACAAGGAGATTGAAAGGAGCTCATGTAGTCATCAACAACGTGGACCCGGGAGCTGTAGGAACGGGGATTTACTATAGTGGTGGCTTTCTCTTTGGAGCAATATTAAGTTACTGGACATTTTTCTTTAACAAGACTCCTAGAGAGGGAGCTCAGACAGCATTACACGTGGCTTTAGATTTTAGAGCTGGACAAGTGAGTGGGGAGTTCTTTAAGGACTGCAGAGAGGCCCGAGCGATACCCTCGGCCTACAGATACAAGACTGCGAAGATCTTGTGGGAGGAGTCCGTGAGGGTCGTTAGACTGACTGAGGAGGAATTGGAGAAGTGTTTGAATTAAAAGACTGTAATTTTATATATATTGATGGCAAGTAATACTTACCAGGGGGGTTACCACCATCGCTTGACGCGTTTCAGTTGACGACCTAAACTGAGTCGCTGCTATACAACAGAAGGCCTAGTATAAAAATTGTACCTACGACATTAACTTCTCGACCGCGTTAGCGTATCGAGGGGTCAAAATATGAAAGTTGCCGGATGATTTAAATAAACGGCAAACATAATTTGAACTCTCGATACGCTAACGCGGTCGAGAAGTTAATGTCGTACAATTTTTATACTAGGCCTTCTGAGCACAGTTAAGGACCTAAACTGAATCGCGTTAGACAATCGTATATTAAGGAAACAATGTGAGTAGTGGTATTTATTTATATTTTAAATAGTTATAAGTAATATATACATTTGAATTTAACCCGAATTTAGATATTAACCAATAAAACTGGCAAATTGCAGCAAAAAAGACTTAGGGCCAATCTTGGCTAATTGATGACATGACGTTACTTGATAACAAAGCTTGATAGCTATAGAAAAAGTAGGTTAGAGAGCATCATATTGTCTTTCTCTTACGCTAATACTAGCGCAATACTACCACCTCGAAAAAAGGGATGGATATAGTTTTTTTGTCCTACAGTTACTGTTTGTTTGCTTGTCAGACTATACCTATTACCAAGTAACTTCGTGTTACCGATTAACCAAGGTTTGTCCTAAATAGGATTTCAATTTTTCAAGTTGCCATTAAACAAGTAATTAACAGTGATCTGAATTAAGTGAGCAAAAATACCTATTCTTCGCGAGAGTACATAAGATAGGGTTTAATATTGCTTTCTGTTACCATGGTTATTCATTGAAAATTAAATACTTTAGAACGGATTAATCGCGTTTATTAACACCATGACCCTACGTTTCGAGCCCTTTACAGCACTTGTTTTCACAGGGTTCAGATGATGGGTTAAGATGATGTTCTAAAGTGTTTAATTTCAATGAATAACAATCGCGGTAACAGAAGACAATATTATGGGAATTAGGTGATTTAAAATACCCATTATTCACGGGAGGACATAATATAACGTGACTACAAACAAACGGCTAAAAAAAACTAATATTGCTAACACTATTTTGAAGCTAAAACGCTCCCTTTACACGCACTAAACTTAGATTAGGTAGGTACCTATTTAGGTACTTTAATGTACTTACTATATTTTACACTTTCGGATTCCTCGTAATTTAAAGTTTAAACTTTATGACCAGAAACAAAGTCCTATAAGAAAAATCATAAATGCATCGTTGAATTTAGCAAATATTACGCATTCTCTAAATAAAATGATCTTGAGTATTTGACCGACGGTTTATTGACCTAGATCCTGCGTTAGGTAATGAATGATTGTATAATACTCGTACATCGGAAACAGCTGAGCCGGTTTTGCTGAGAGCGTTATATTGCGTAGGTATAGTCACGTCTATAAACATGTATACACTTTGGAACTTATTACTGGGAAAGAAGGATCAAAATTGAATACAGATGCACATATATTAATGAAGCCAACCGTACAGCTTGGTACAACAGCGTATGACACACTTAAGAGGTAGGTCCCCTCAAGTTTAGGTAAAATAACGAACATTTATCAAAATATATACAGTAAATGTAACTTATAGGTAGCTATAGCTACCTACCTCTATCTACCTTAAATCTAAAATAGGTCCTTGAGGCATTGTACCTAGGATGCTGGCGGCATTTCCTCGTTGTATCGCAATGCTGATACGTTGTGCGAGGAAACCACCAGACGTTTCGCGATTTCTACGAAAAACTTGCGTACGCTGGGACCCCATGGACCAAGTGTTTCGACCCCGAATGGTATAAAAAGGTACTCTCTGCCCATATTTATTACGTTATAAAATTTCGGCGCTTTCAGTGGCTCCGCCCGCTTTTTCATTAATGTAGATTAATGCGTTGATTATTCAAAAAACGAAGGGCCTCCTAGCCTAGTCGGTAGTGACCTTGCTTACGAAGCAGGAGGTCCCTGGTGCGAATCCTGGTCACGGCATTGTGTGTTTATCACGAATATATATTTGTTCCTGAGATATGGATGTTTTCTATGTGTATTTTTATATAACCAGATTTCATTAGCCCTCAATAATGCGTCAAAAAATCACATATAAAGGCCCCCATAATAATAAACTTTTTTGTTAAAACGAATTTCTTATCTGTGAAAATGTTATTACCTATAGCCACAGTGGAAGGACTCTATACAGTGAGTCAGCTCCGGCGATTTGCGGGGCAACGATGGGGGGTGTGCGGTGAAGCGGGCGGAGGGGGATTTCCTCACAAACTCCATACAGATTGTGAGGTCTATTTTCGGGGCTGTCACGTTATAGTATTTTGATAGGTGAATTTATAACCTAGGGAGGTACGCCATTTTAGAACGTGATTTTGTTCGTTGTAATTTCTCAGGAAATCAGTATTTGTGGCTGCGAAGAGTTTATTGTTGATTTTAAAATATTGTGAAACTGACGCCATTTTGGATTTTGTAAGGATTACTCCGATTTGGATAAAAATCGATATCTGACGATCCGGCCGGGTCCCTAACATGAATCCAGTCAAAATAGTAAAATATTGACAAAACCGACGCCATCTTGGATTTTGTTAAATCAACTCCGAATCGATATCTGACTATCCGGCGGGGCCCTTAACAAGAATCCAGAGTGAAAACTGTAAAATATTGTAAAAACTGACGCCATCTTGGATTTTGTAAGATTAACTCCGATTTGCATAAAAATCGATATCTGACTATCCGGCGGGGTCCTTAACACGAATCCAGAGTCAAAATTGTAAAATATTGTAAAAACCGACGCCATCTTGGATTTTGTCAGATTAACTCTTAAATTATTTGTATCAAAATCGATATCTAACTATCCGGCGGGGCCCTTTACATAAATCCAGAGTGAAAACTGTAAAATATTGTAAAAACCGACGCCATCTTGGATTTTGTAAGATTAAGTCCGATTGGGATGAAAATCGATATCTGACTATCCGGCGGGGTTCTTAACAAGAATCCAAAGTGAAAACTGTAAAATATTGTAAAAACCGACGCCATCTTGGATTTGGTAAGATTAAGTCCGATTGGGATGAAAATCGATATCTGACTATCCGGCGGGGTTCTTAACAATAATCCAAAGTGAAAACTGTAAAATATTGTAAAAACCGACGCCATCTTGGATTTTGTAAGATTAAGTCCGATTGGGATGAAAATCGATATCTGACTATCCGGCGGGGTTCTTAACAAGAATCCAAAGTGAAAACTGTAAAATATTGTAAAAACCGACGCCATCTTGGATTTTGTAAGATAAACTCCGATTTGGATAAAAAACGATATCTGACGCTCCGGTGGGGTCAATAACATGAATCTGGTGTCAAAATTGGAAAAAAAATTAAAAACCGACGCCATCTTGGATTTTGTTAAATCAACTCCGATTTGGATAAAAAACGATATCTGACGCTCCGGTGGGGTCAATAACATGAATCTGGTGTCAAAATTGGAAAAAAAATTAAAAACCGACGCCATCTTGGATTTTGTTAAATCAACTCCGATTTGGATAAAAAACGATATCTGACGCTCCGGTGGGGTCAATAACATGAATCTGGTGTCAAAATTGAAAAAAAAACTAAAAACCGACGCCATCTTGGATATTGTTAAATCAACTCCGATTTGGATAAAAATCGATATCTGACGATCTGGCGGGGTCCCTCACATGAATCCAGAGTGAAAACTGTAAAATATTATAAAAACCGACGCCATCTTGGATTTTGTAAGATTAAGTCCGATTTGGATGAAAATCGATATCTGACTATCCGGCGGGGTCCTTAACAAGAATCCAAAGTGAAAACTGTAAAATATTGTAAAAACCGACTTCATCTTGGATTTTGTAAGATTAAGTCCGATTTGGATGAAAATCGATATCTGACTATCCGGCGGGGTCCTTAACAAGAATCTAAAGTGAAAACTGTAAAATATTATAAAAACCGACGTCATCTTGGATTTTGTAAGATAAACTCCGATTTGGATAAAAAACGATATCTGACGCTCCGGTGGGGTCAATAACATGAATCTGGTGTCAAATTGGAAAAAAAAATTAAAAACCGACGCCATCTTGGATTTTGTAAAATCAACTCCGATTTGGATAAAAATCGATATCTGACTATCCGGCGGGGTCGTTAACAAGAATTCAAAGTGAAAACTAAAATATTGTAAAAACCGACGCCATCTTGGATTTTGTATATTCTTGTTAAGAACCCCGTCGGATCGTCAGATATCGATTTTTATCCTAATCGGAGCAATCCCTACAAAATCCAAGATGGCGTCGGTTTTTACAATATTTCACAGTTTTCACTCTGGATTTATGTTAAGGGCCCCGCCGGATAGTCAGATATCGATTTTTATCCAAATCGGAGTTGATTTTACAAAATCCAAGATGGCGTCGGTTTTTAAATTTTTTTCCAATTTTGACACCAGATTCATGTTATTGACCCCACCGGAGCGTCAGATATCGTTTTTTATCCAAATCGGAGTTTATCTTACAAAATCCAAGATGACGTCGGTTTTTACAATATTTTACAGTTTTCACTTTAGATTTTTGTTAAGGACCCCGCCGGATAGTCAGATATCGATTTTAATCCAAATCGGACTTAATCTTACAAAATCCAAGATGGCGTCGGTTTTTAATTTTTTTTCCAATTTTGACACCAGATTCATGTTATTGACCCCACCGGAGCGTCAGATATCGTTTTTTATCCAAATCGGAGTTTATCTTACAAAATCCAAGATGACGTCGGTTTTTACAATATTTTACAGTTTTCACTTTAGATTCTTGTTAAGGGCCCCGCCGGATAGTCAGATATCGATTTTCATCCAAATCGGACTTAATCTTACAAAATCCAAGGTGGCGTCGGTTTTTACAATATTTTGTAGATGTAGATGTAGTGTAGGGACGCCCGGCCGGACACAGGCGGGCTATCGAACACTTCTCGCGTTCATTCAGCCCAATTCCCTGGAGTTTTGAGCTGCAGGTTACTGTCCCGGCTGCCTTCCCACACTACATTCTTCCTCAAATCTTCTCGTTTTCCTGCAGAACAGAAGGACATCTTTAAGTTTGACATCCTTTAGTTCGGTATCCTGCAGTGTATCTTTGCCGAATATACTATATCGTGTAGCCGCATACATGGTACATTCTGCTAACACATGCTTGCTGGTTTCCTCCCTACCGCAGTGCGGACAGGATGGATCCCTGCTAATACCTAAGATATTTAGATGTCTATTCAGTGTGTTGTGGCCAGTAATGATACCGGTCACCATTCTTAGATTTCTCTTACCTAGCTTTAGAAGATACCTGGTTCTCCTGTGGCTTATACCTTCGATCATCATCTTGGATTGCCTGCAGCTTGGTCTTCTTTCCACGTTTTATCCGCTTCTCTCTCTAATAGTCTGTTTATTACTCCCTTTGTAACTTCCGCTGATATTGGTAGGACTGGTTCTGGGCCTATGTGTTCCATCGCCGCTCCTTCCCTTGCCAGCTCATCTGCCGTTTCGTTCCCAGTGACTCCTTGATGACCCGGTACCCAGGCCACTGTTACTTTCCTGTCTGCTGCTATCCTGTTCAACTCCCTTTTGCATTCTTTCACCAATGAGGAGGTAACCGATGTCTTCTTAAGTGCTTTTAACGTTGCCTGGCTGTCCGTGTAGATTACTACCGGTTCGGCCTTTTGTCCGTTTTCTTTGATAATTTGTGCGCATCTCGTTACCGCACTTACTTCTGCTTGAAACACACTAGCAAATCTGCCTAGTGGTATTGATATCTTTTTTTCCATCTTGGGTATGATTATTCCTGCTCCTGCGAGTTGAGTCGTGCTCATTCTCGAGCCATCCGTAAAGCAAACTGTCGTAGGGTTTACGATTTGTACTTTCCAGTTTGCTCTTTCTCCTATATGTATTCTGTATTACAATATTTTACAGTTTTCACTCTGGATTCATGTGAGGGACCCCGCCGGATCGTCAGATATCGATTTTTATCCAAATCGGAGTTGATTTAACAAAATCCAAGATGGCGTCGGTTTTTACACTTTTTTCCAATTTTGACACCAGATTCATGTTATTGACCCTACCGGAGCGTCAGATATCGTTTTTTATCCAAATCGGAGTTAATCTTAAAAAATCCAAGATGGCGTCGGTTTTTACAATATTTTAGTTTTCACTCTGGATTTATGTTAAGGACCCCGCCGGATAGTCAGATATCGATTTTCATCCAAATCGGACTTAATCTTACAAAATCCAAGATGGCGTCGAATTTTACAATATTTTACAGTTTTCACTCTGGATTCTTGTTAAGAACCCCGCCGGATAGTCAGATATTGATTTTCATCCAAATCGGACTTAATCTTACAAAATCCAAGATGGCGTCGGTTTTTACAATATTTTACAGTTTTCACTCTGGATTCATGTGAGGGACCCCGCCGGATCGTCAGATATCGATTTTTATCCAAATCGGAGTTGATTTAACAAAATCCAAGATGGCGTCGGTTTTTACTTTTTCTTCCAATTTCGACACCAGATTCATGTTATTGACCCCACCGGAGCGTCAGATATCGATTTTTATCTAAATCGGAGTTAATCTTACAAAATCCAAGATGGCACCGATTTTTGCAATAGGTACCGATTTGTACAATCTTTATTTTGTTACAATTTGACTTTCCGAGAAATAACAACAAAAAAAAACAAATCTCAATAGCAGATGTTGCAAGATAAAAAAAATTAAAACATGTCACAAAAGATTTGTGACAGCCCTGAGTTTCGGACAACCCAAGACGCCGAACGATTAGGTTGTATGAACCTTGTCCACTGTATAGAGTCCTTACACTGTGCTATAGCTAAATAATATTATCGACTTCGATAATCGATAATATTATATTTGTTCAAATTTCGAACACATCTGACACAAGAAAATTTGATTTGACCTCTATTCTAATATCAGTCGCGATGACGTTTAGTTTGAAACGAATTGTCAATTGCATACAATGACGCACGCAAGTCGCACGTTATTTTGATATCGAACGATATGAAAATTGGGGCCAACTCTGGTTTCTCTCTGAATTTAAAAAATATAAATGTCAAAACTTGAATGTAAGAAAAGTTTTTATTCCTTTTAATGCCTTTCGTTATATACAATCACTAATATATTATCCCACTAATCCCACTAAAATTTCGATATCGCGATGTAGAACATTTGTAATTAATGCAAACTTTATATGCTTATAAATGTTCTACATCGCGATATCGAAATTTTAAAATCACATTGCATAAATACAACTTCCAACTTACTTTTAATACTCTATTGCAACTTTCAAAAACCCTCTAAAATTTCTTTACTTATTTATCCCACTATCCCACTAATATTAGTGGGATTGTGGGATAAATTGAAAGAGATGTCATATACTAAGTACAGAAAAGGTGACCAAGGTGAGCCGGGCTAGAATCGAACCAGCGACCTCCTGCTTTCGCGGTAGACATTGTCTGCAATGTGTGCAAATTGTCTATTAAGTAGAAGAGTCTAAATCACAACCTTGATCTGCAACTTTGTAAGTTATATGAAAGCCATCATTTCTTGCCATTGTTTCCACCATATACATAGTGCATAAAACCACATGTATAATACATCGTTAATTCATTATCTATTTGGCTTTTCTTAGGTATGTACCTATTTAACTGTGTATGTGATTAACTCTACTATCGATGCCGATATCAGTTACAACAGTGGCGGCAAAAAAACAATACAATACAATACAATACAATAACTCTTTATTGCACCTCAAAACAACAAAAATAACACAAACTGGTATAGATTACACATGAAAAAGAGGCAAACAACAGGCGGTCTTATCGCTAAAGAGCGATCTCTTCCAGACAACCTTTGGGTAGAGGAGACACTACACTAAGAAAAGTATACATACAGTAGGTGGTGCAAAACTGGAAAAAGTATTATGTGAGAACCAAAATATATGACATAAACAGAAAAAACAAATCTACAAAAAAAAGAAAACAAACACACACACAATTACATATACATACATATTATATGTTCATACCAAAATACATAAATATATAAATACATATATACAAATACAAACTAATTAAGCGAAATGATGATAGCAGATTACTGATTTTACACAGTCAAATTAAAGGAAAACAATAGTTACATGAACAGGAACTAAGGAAGTGATAAATAGTGCTTTTTAAGGAGAGATTTGAAAGAAGCAACAGATTCAGCACGCCTTATATCAAGAGGGAGAGAGTTCCACAGCCGGGTTGCTTGAAAAGTGAAAGAAGTATTATAAAATTTGGAAGAGGAGGATGGCACAGTCAGAAGCAAGTTTTGAGAGGAACGAAGAGAATTGAGATAACTAAAACGCTGCTTGAGATAGGAGGGGGTTGCAGGGTTGAAAAGAATGCTATAGAGAAGTGAAAGAATATGGGAATTACGACGATAGCGGATAGGGAGCCACTTGAGTTGAGAACGAAAACAAGAAACATGGTCATATTTGCGTAACCCAAAAATGAACCTTATGCAAAGATTTTGAATACGCTCAAGTTTGTTTAGTTGCTCCTCGGTAAGGTCAAGATAAGATATGTCTGCATAATCCAGTATAGGAAGAAGCAACGTTTGAGCAAGCGCAATTTTAGTGGCGATAGGTAAAAAATTACGAAGCCGCCTGAGGGATCCTACTGCAGCGAACACCTTCCTGCTCACCTCGCTCACTTGGGGAATCCAGGATAACGTACAATCCAGAATTATACCCAGGTTTCTTACTTGTTTAGAAAAAGGTATTAGAATCCCATCAAAGAGAACCGGAGGGAGACTATTATAATCAACTTTCGTCATAAATTTGTTACTACCGATTATAATGGCTTGGGTCTTTGAAGGGTTCACTGTCAGACCATAGTTGCGACTCCAGTCTGAAATGCGTACCAAGTCAGCATTCGTGCTCTCAATGACGGACGGAAGATCGCCCAGCCCACCCTGTGAGTATATCTGAAGATCGTCGGCATACAGGTGATAAGAAGATGAAAGATTGTAAGTAATGGAATTGATGAAGATAGAAAATAAAAGAGGGGAGAGCACGCCGCCTTGCGGGACGCCTGCCAGCGTGCTACACCACGAAGACCGCGAAGTATCCACCTTAATTCTTTGCCGGCGACCATTTAGATAGCTATGAAACCAGCCAAGCACTGCAGTAGATACATTAAGAGAGCGTAGGATGGCAAGTAGAATGTCAAAGTCAACTGTATTGAAAGCATTACTGAAATCCAGAAGGGTTAGCACAGTAAGCTTTCTATCATTCATGCCCAATCGAATGTCATCAGTGACTTTGACTAAAGCTGTTGTAGTACTATGGCCAGAACGAAACCCAGACTGAAACTGATTTAAAAGACTATTTCTATTTAAAAAGGAAGTTAATTGTTGATGCACTAGCCGCTCCAGGACTTTGGATAGATAAGGAAGAATCGAAATAGGGCGGTAATCAGAAAAAGAACTTGGATTGGATTTTTTAGGGAGAGGAATGATATCGGCATCTTTCCACAAAGAAGGAAATGTACTGGAAGATAAGGAGAGGTTTAATATGCCGGTAATAATAGGAACTAATATATCAAGGAGAGGAACGATCATGTTACGACTAATGCTATCAACACCAACAGCATTTGAACTGATATAAAGCAGGCTCTTCTTAACGTCGCTATCAGTGAATTGACGAAAATTGAAAGGAGATAAACCTGAACTCGTAAGATTAGAAAGACTGTTAAGGGTATCCTCCTTAACAGGTCCACTAAAAGAAGCTGAAGAGGAAAAATGCTGATTTAATGAATCCAAATTAATGTTCACAGGATGGGTAGACTGTCGAGGTTTTCCAACACCAAGAGTTCTAAGGAACTTCCAAACCTTGGCTGGATCACCATTCTCAACAGAGCTGTGTATGTGGCGCCTCTGGGCATCTCGACATATGGTGCTACACCGATTGCGCAGAGTATGATATTTGGCCTTGTTTTTATCAGAACTGTTAAGTTTGTACTTCGATTTGGCCAAATTTTTCTTCTCTATTAAAACCTTGATATCTGAAGTGAGCCAAGGAGCAGGCAGATGCTTCACCTTAACAGCACGAACTGGTGCATGAATGTCAAAGAGATGAATAAGGAGACTGTTAAAAAGCTCAATTTGATCATTCACTGTACCAGCC
The DNA here is from genome assembly GCA_949128165.1 of Lathronympha strigana. Taxonomy (NCBI): domain Eukaryota; kingdom Metazoa; phylum Arthropoda; class Insecta; order Lepidoptera; family Tortricidae; genus Lathronympha; species Lathronympha strigana. The sequence continues at coordinate 1,609,205 of OX421907.1, read as the reverse complement.
CTAAAAACCCTAAAACCCTAGCCTTTGTTTTTCTTTTCAGGCAGCCAAAGTGGTGTGGCCTGTTCTCTTCTGCCACGGCCAGGGTCTGCTGTCCTCCCTCAATTTCATATCATAAGATTAAATTAATGTGTACAAAACCAATGTCATATCAATTATTATCAATTAGGCTATGTATAGATATTTTTGCCCTAAACTACAGCAACTTACCCAATAACTTAAAATTTACAACGTTCGTAAACGCCTGTATATTTTTATTAGCAATCTAACTATTATGTAGCGGTTACGCTTACGCATCTTACGAGCCGTGTGCCGTCCGCCGATGTGGCGGCACCGTGCACCGTGCAGTACCACGGCGGCGGCACCGTAAAAACTAGCGTTGAAAAAGTCTGGAAGAAATCCGATGTTTTCCCAGACGACTCGTATTTTTCGGATTCTGTAGGAAAAAAATCAATGAAAGTTTCCGCTCGCTCGAATTTTCAATTCTAAATCAATGCGTATTATGCCTAATTTACACCTACAACAGGGCTACATCGATTGCATTGAGGAAGAACCAATTGAAACAGATGAAAGGAGTGACAGTGATAGTGACATTTTTTTTAACCCGAAAACTTCGGAAAAAACCCGAAATTTTCATTTTCATTAAAAAACAAAAATCCATGAAAAAAACATTCGATTTTTTCCAGCATTTTCAACGCCAGTAAAAACCAACGTACCACGGCACGTCGCCGTGCCGTTTTACGGTTTATTTTTTAATACTAAGTATATTTGAGTTTATCCCTAAGTTTTGAAATGAAATACATATACGGTACGGTACGGTAGTAAAACATGATGCATTTTTAAGTTTACGATTACATTACCTTTCAACACTCAAAATGTACAAAATATCAAAAAATTGTTCGACCTATGTACGAGTACTTCTCTTGCATAGAAATTAAGAAAAGTGTTTGAATTTTTCCGTAGTTTACTGAAATTAGAGTTCAAGTGAATTTAAACGGCTGCCAAAGATATATTACGCGATTTAGAAGCGTGTTGTGAATGAAGATCATATAGTACTATTTTCAGGGATTGACAAAATATTTTGTAGGAGGCTTGGAGTTAAAACCTGACTACGGTAACCGATATAAGATGTGGGAGGAACATATCACTTCGCCTGGTAAAGGGAAATAATCCCGAAACCTCACAAGAGTCTATTATACTTTTATAAACTTGCTCGGTAATGGTGTTATAACGCGCAGGCGTATAGAGCGGTTAGAGCCGATGATAAGTCCCCTTGGGAGTTATTTTAGTACAATATAAGATTATATAACTCCCGATGTTATTAATGAGTTTAGTTTTAAAAAATCGTACGTCATTTCACTTCAGACTTCAGACAGGAGGTTTTGCATCAGCTAAGGCTTATTTCAAATCTTCAAACTTGGCTATAAACCAACTTTACTGTGTATTAAACTTAAACGGAATATTTATCTGCATTATATTTAATATTTAACTATTATTTCAAAGATTATTTCAATTATTTCATATTTAGTTTTGAATATCGGTACAATCTGGCAGCATGACATAGCAAGTTCGAAACTAAACGCAGTTCTTAGTCATTATCTGTGGAATGTAAAAAACTTGACAATGTCATTTGTATATTTGTTTTTTCCCTTACAAGTGTGATGAAAAACATTGTATGCATCACGGTCGGTAAGAGGATTACAAACTCGAGTCATTAAAAGCCCTCCGCCTGCTGCGTCGAGCTTCTAACAGGCTCTCGTTAGTAATCCTGTACTTACCTCCCTAGATGCACAATGTACTTACCTACTATAAAATGTACTTTATATCAATAACAAAAATATTCCCCCCTCGGCATGGTACCGTAGACGCTGGCGGCGTTTCCTCGCTGTATTGCAATAATAATGCGTTGAGCAAGGAAGCTGCCAGCTCTACGGTCACCGGTAGCGCCCACAAGCCTCTTTGTGCCAGCCAAGCCACAAGTATCCTTAAAGAGGGCGCGGGCACTCGAACCCAGTGGGCCGAGGGTCTCGACGCCGAACGGAACAAAGTTGTATTCGCCGCCGAGACCCCTATATTTGCATTTTTTCAATTTTTCCGCCGCCTCTGCAGCCGCGCCGGCCTTGGCTGTAGTTCCGTGAAGATGTGACGGGGCCAGGGTGTCACACAGGTGGCGTCCCACACCAGCACCCGTCCCACCCTCCACGGAACCAACGACATTCCATCATCCCTGAGAATGCCCGGAGGCTCAAGAAGTGCTGGCACGTTGATGCTGGCAAGAGACCTGTGGAGGATGTCGTTGAGCGCAGCGTGCCTGGAGAATATTTAATTTACGAAATCTAGTACCCATAGGTTATCTCGAAGACATCGCTCTTTAGCGATAATACCGACCTTTCGTGGACAGTCGTTTTCCTCTTTGGTAAACTGTGTGCATTTTTCTTATTACGACCCAAGACGATACCAGTATTTTTTAGGGAGAGGCCTATTGCCTCAAAATATACCTATAGAACATAATGAAAGCAAAGAGTAAAACTGTACAATTTATTTGACAAGCACATCAGACGGTCACTCAAACTTTTTAAATATTTTAAAAACACCAACGGACAAATTACACTTACAACATTAAGCTTACAATATCAGGTTACACCACAAAACCACCAACGAACGAATTTAACCAAATACTTTAACACGAGGCTTCTCCGTTGAGCATTTGCTTAAAAATTTAAAAGAAAAATGCCAAAAAACTTAACTAATACAATCGCAAGATTGCTCGACGAAGAAAGGAAAGCTGCAAGGGAGCTACGCTCTGACATGCCGCTTCTATGGCAAAGTGGTTGCAAAATGGTTTTTTACACGCAGAGAATAGGCGGCTTGTCTTTCCGCGCCTATTGCGGACATTTTCGGACCTTTAAACAATTTCAGAGTTCTGCTATAATCAATATTGTTAAAAAAAAATGGCCGTGGTTTTAGGCGTCCGCTTCGGCGCTGTGACGTCACCATTCTGAAGTGTAGACGAATCTAGTTGAGAAAAAAACCATCACTAAATCCGTTTACCAACTTCAGAAGATCCTAGTTCCGCGTGCAAACGGAATAGGTGAAAGGATGCACAGAATCTTGTACGAGGTGGTGGTGTTGTGGTGTGAGTATTTTAGTCGTTAGAACTGATATTAATAAAAAATCTATAGCGCTAAAACGCTACCTAATATCTAGCGAAACAAACGCTCCAATTTTACTCGTCGCTGACAATAGCAACAGCTGGTAGCGTCAAGCAAATCGCCCGGAGCGTTTCTTTCGTGGCGTTCAGGTTATTAGGAGTTTGATAAATATCATAGTTCGTCGTCTCCTGGGAGATCGGAGGTCTCAATGGCGACCTCGTCATAGTCTCGTTCCAGCGTGGCCAGGTCTTCGCGAGCTTCGGAGAACTCTCCCTCTTCCATGCCTTCGCCGACGTACCTGTAAGGAAAGGATTGGTGCTGAAATGCTGGGTTTAAACATAAAATACCCCGGTGATTACGGTGTTGTTGCTATGGGTCACTCATCACTCTCAGCAGTGCACGAACGCCCGCTTGCAGAACACGAGCTGAATTTGTGGAGAGTGGCGAGCTTATCCCCACAACTCGGCAATGACGGTGATATTGCTACAGGTCAAGCAAAGATCCGCTCGCAGAACATGAGGTCGAAATAGTGGCCAAGCTTGCCCACATCTTGGCTATGGGAGCTTCCACGGGTCACTCACCAGTGCAGTCAAACTTGTCGCGTGTCCCAAGCTTTATAGTCTGTACTTTTAGGTATTTAATTTTTTTTAAATAAACAAAACCACGTGACTCGGGTGTCACAGGCCAGTGACATAATTCCATATGATGACATTGAGATGATGGATACGAAATGTGGTAACCTCATTGGCCATCGTCACATGGTTTCGTTTGTTTACATTTTTTTTAATACCTAAAAGTACAGACTATAGCTACAGCAGCTTTACATGGTTACTACAGGTCATTCACTAGTGCACGAAAGCCTGCTTGGAGAACATTTGGTCAATGGCGGTGACGGTGGTGTTTGAATCACTCACCAGTGCAAAAAGGTCCGCTCGCAGAACACGAGTTCGAACTTGTGGCCGAGCTTACCAACGCCTTGGCTATGGCAGTTTTACCTGGTTACCAAGGGTCACTCACCAGTGCACGAAGGCCCGCTTGCAGAACATTAAGTCAAACTTGTGGTCGAGCTTGCCCCACGCCTCAGCGATGGCGGTGGTGTTGCTCAGCATGGACGCGGCCCGCTTTACTTGCGCGAGGTCGCCTCCGGCCACCACCGTCGGCGGCTGGTAGTTGATGCCCACCTGAGGTCACAAGCACACGTGGTTCACGTAAAAATCAGCGGGAAAATTCATGCAAACTTGTTTACGGTTGAGCAACGCGACATAAATGGCATAATTTTGCTATTGTAGCTTTCAATTAGAGGTTTTACCACAACTTTAAGGATAAGCGCGACATAGAAACTGTGGTATTCATTTCAACGTGATATCGCTCCACGTTCCTGAAAAAAAGGATTTCAGACAGATGGACACATCCACGGAGAACAAAGTGATCTTATAAAGGTTACTTTTCCCCTACGGACGAACGGTATGGAACCCTAAAAAGAGTAAAGTGACGTGTGACAAAACATATATATGCAAATAATATACTCTTATTCACAGCGGGTCACTCATGTCATTTGGAACGAATTTAGGTAGAGCTAGCAGGCTTTGGCTGCGGATGCTGTTCTTGTCGAATATCTTCATAACGGATAAAAAATGTAGAGCTAAATTCAACCTAAATTAACGTGAGTGACCCATAGAAAGAGCATAAGTAGTCAATCTGTTGCTGTGGCAACGCGCTTCTCATCACTTATCAGCTTGGTTTGAAAATTAGGAAAGCTAAATTAACTCCGGCTTGCCTACGACGCGCCGCTACGCTACCGATCGACTGCAAATATTTAGCAGAATTACCTTGAAGCCGGTAGGACACCAGTCCACGAATCTGATGCCAGCCCGCCCCTTCATAGCCGCTATGGCCGCATTCACGTCCTGCAAAAAAAACAAAAAAAAAATCAAAACAGTGAACCACCGAAGGTTTCCAAAAGCTACCAAAATTAAATGCTTATGAAATGATTTCTTACATTACATATCGCCAGGTAACAAGCAAAACTCACTATTCTCACTAATTACAATGGTTTACAGATGTATGGTTTAGCTTTAGTGGCCCAGCAGTATGTCGTGAGACTTTCAATCCAAAGGTCCAGGGTTCAAATCCTTGATACAGTGGGCGTCCTGAGACACTGGACACCTTGACACAGTTGGCATTTTAATACAGTGGACACTGTGGACCCAAAGGACCGAAAGGAACTGTTTTGCATCCGTCCTCCGCCCATTAGTAATGATCAAACGACAAACCTTAGGAACGACGTCGCCCCGGTACAGCAGACAGCAGGCCATGTACTTCCCATTCTGCGGGTCGCACTTCACCATCTGGTTCTGCGGTTCGAACAGCTCCGCCGTGATCTCGGAGACGGTCATGCCCTCGTGGTAGGCCTAAAAACAAGTTACATTATTGAGGCTTGTTGTAGGTAGTCAATAAGGGGATGCATTGCCAGGAAGTAACGATCAATTGGAAGCCCAATCTCAAATAGTGAGAAATATCAAAGAGGTAATTAATAAATTAAGCACAATGAAATATTTGAACCAACAATTTTAAATAAAAGCATGATAAAATGAGGACTACCGCGAGTCGATTTTCCACTAGGGGCGCTAGTGGAGCGTGGGTCCTGCGGGAACATTTCAAACGTCACGTTGACAATTCTTCCATATAGATAGAGGACCCACGCATGAGTGGCGCCGCCTGGTGAGCGACAATACGGTAGCTCCTATTGGCTTTCAGATTCTGACAGTTTAATTAGATAGACAGTATCAGTCAGAGTGTTGGGCCCTAAAGGTGACGGATGAAAAGAGATTGCATGTGATAGAGATGAGAATGTTAAAATGGATGTGTGGCGTGACAAGAATGGACCGAATTCATTTTCGTGAGTAAAAAGACAACAACAAAGTTTAACAGAGATGAAAAAGATTATCCACGAAAATTACATGTAAGAAGAATGGGTGGAGAAAGCAGAACGGGACGAATTTAAAAACTTGACAAAAAAGGAATAAGACGACCCAAGGTCCCCAAGGTTATTCGGTTCATTCTTGTCACGTCACACATCCATTATAACATTATCTCTGTCACATGCAAATGAATGGGACAACTCAAAACGATTGCACCTATAAGAGGGAAAAATAAAAGCAAATCGTCTAGCGTGGTACGAGGATGTGATGTGGAGTGCTGTAAGTAACGAGGAAAGTACTAAGGATGACTGGTGAGTAAGTAAAAGAAAAGGTAGGCCAAGAAAAATATGGATGGAATGTGTGAGAGATGGTATGACAAGAAAGGATGTGAATGATGAGATGGGCGATAGAAACGTATGGAAGAAACACTGGGCCGACTCCAAACACCCAAGTAAATGGGACAAGGGCAAGCGATTGATGATAGTTTATTACAGTATTCGTGAAAGAAAGGGCATTATGGTGTAACGCGCTATCCTTAACCCATTTTTCATTGAGCGTGAAATTACAGGAAGATTTGGCTTATTTATCAGACTTCGGCGAAATGAGCTGCAAAACGTTTGTCTTATATATCGGACTATGGCGGTTAAAGGGTTAAATGGAACGTACCTTGTCAGCAGAGACGACGGGAGCGTACGCGGCGAGCGGGAAGTGTATACGCGGGTACGGCACGAGGTTGGTCTGGAACTCCGTCAGGTCCACGTTGAGGGCGCCGTCGAAGCGCAGGCTGGCTGTGATCGACGACACCACCTGGAACAATATAGCCGTGTATCACACACCATCGACATAGAAATAGATCGGCAGATACCGTCAAACAAGAGCAGAAAAGAAAGTAATAAAATAAAAAATTGCATCTAAAACCTTAAATCCGTTCTGCACCATACCTCTCCCCATCGCGCTTGCAGCGTTGCCACGTTGTATGGCGATGGAGACCTGTTAGACAAGCCATGACCCAGAACGGGGGTCGCCACCCCTCTCTCAGCACACAAGTTATTATTTCTAATTTACAGTGATGTCAATAAAAACTGGATTATGCTGTAACTGCATTAGTTTATCATTTTATTCGGCTTCACCACCATGTATTAGCCATGTGAAATGTTAACCTTTTCCACGTCAAAGACATATATTGGCACCGCAGGTTCAACGCCCAAAGACGGGGTAATCCGTCACAGACCATCAGCAACAGTACCTCTTAATGAACACCCATAAGTTTTGACACTTCGGTGACGTGGTGTCTGAGTGAAAGCATGTATGTATTTATCATGACGTCGAAAAGGTTACAATTGCTAAGCATATACCATAACTGAGATAAATCTGTTTCATTTTCGCATAAGAATCACTCAATGGATAGCTGTCAACGACATACCTCGTAGATCGCCTCGTTGTCGACCATAATCGTCATGTAATGTGTCATGCGTCGTCAGGATGCGTTGTCCCGCTCTACGACAGCTGTTGAAACCTATCTCAAGATCAGCAGGACATCATTGATGTCGGGAGCGGTAACACCTTACCTGTGAGATAAGTCTGTTAAGGTTCGCGTACGAAGGTCTCTCGATGGACAGCCGTCGACGGCAGATCTCGTAGATCGCCTCGTTGTCGACCATGAAGGCGCAGTCCGAGTGTGAAATGGTCGCGTGCGTCGTCAGCACGGCGTTGTATGGCTCTACGACCGCCGTTGAAACCTGTAAATTAATTGTAATCCTATTTTACTCTGTCACTAAAGGAACAAGCCAACGTCGATGAAGACATTTTGTAGTTTCAGAAAGTATTTATTTATTTATATTCAACAACATTACAAATCATGTGCATTACAAACGCTAAGTAAACGCTTAAGTTTGGGAAATTTAAAGTTAATCAGTTAAAATAGTCTGACTTGTTAACTAGCGTGGATGAATATAGACTAAATAATGGAAACACTTGCTCGAAACTAGGGGATTTCGCTGAGGATCGTGGTCATCATTGGATGGCTTACACTTGAATGATTTGCCTCCATGGAGTCCTGTCCCTTGTTTTCCTTACAACCAAGCATAATTTAGAGGAGTAGGTATGTGTCTTTTACTTGATCGATTTATCTGGTTGGCCCCATTCAGATGATTTTGTATAAGGATTGGAAATCTCCCGCGACTGGCAGGCCATTCAAAACCGAAACGAGCGTCATGCTCTAATGAAACCATTTAACTAACCTGCGGAGCGGGGTATATGGCGAACTCAAGTTTGCTCTTCTTGCCGAACTCGTCGGATAGACTTTCCATGAGGAGAGACGTGAAGCCAGAGCCGGTGCCACCGCCGAATGAATGGAACACGAAGAAGCCCTGCAAATGTACTCAAACTTATTGTACACCTACATTTTACTTTATTTTAGCAGGTTTTACAGCGTGATATCATATTTTAAATTGAAAAAAAATCTAAGGCGGTTAAATTTCAAATTTAGTATAGAATAGATTTTTTTATTTAAAAAAAATATTTATATGTTACACAAACTAGGATCACTATTATATTTTTCCTGTAATATTTATGATAATGTTAACGTTGTGTAAAAATTTCAGATTTTTCCTTCGCAAACTTCGGTGTAAGGCGATATATTTTAACATTTTCGTTAGTAAATCAAAAATTTGTAACTGTAAAAAAATTATAATAATTGTTTTAGAATGTGCATATCAAGCCCTTTTAAATGATATCCTTACATGACCCTGTAACAAAAACTTAATTGTTGTCCCCTCTTATCGGGCATGTGACAGACAGACAGACTGAGTCGTACCATAAGGGTTCCTTTTTTACCATTTTAGTACGGAACCCTAAAAACCGACAATTTGCCTCGGTTCGCGGCGGGCCTCGGGTCGAGGCAGCGTCTCAGCTTACGCGGCCTCGGGGTGTGGCTGCATCTAGTGGATTCCCAGTTTAGATGCAGAAAAGCATCGTTAAAGAGCATAGATCACAATCTGATCTTTAAAGTCAAAGATTACTTTGACTTTAAAGGACCGATAACATTGTACTAATCTTAATTTTGACATGTGTATGATAATTTTAACTAATCTTATTTTTGACATGTGTATGATTGTAATTGTAAATATATTTTAGGTAATTTTGCTTGCTTGCATGCTGAATAAAATGATCTTCTTTTTTATATTCTAAGACTAATTGTTACTGTATTCTTACAAATACAATTTTGAATTTGAATTTGAATTTCACCTGTAGCCCAGTACACTGGTCAGCTAGCTTCCTAATCCGCTCCATGACTGGTCCGAGGATCTCGCGGCCGGTGGAGTAGTGCCCGCGCGCGTAGTTGTTGGCGGCGTCCTCCTTGCCCGTGATCAGCTGCTCGGGGTGGTACAGCTGCCGGTAGTCGCCGGAGCGGATCTCGTCTAGAACATAACATGCGATAGGTTTAATAGTTCGGCTACCAGGTACCAATTTCACCACGCTGAGTGTGACAATTCCTTAAAATTACTGGATTACGGGAGTTATAGGCGTCCATAGGTCACAGAAATCGCTCACCATCGCGCGGGCTGTGTGCTTGTTTGGCACCAATTCGATATTTTTTATAAAATCGTAAAGTATCGTCAGCGTAAGATTGTTCCCTCTAGGAAGCACTGGTGACGATTTAGTGGACACGGTTAGTTCGGTCTGTTTGTCGTTGATCCCTTCAGACGATCCGACAATTCATACTCCCGCAACGATGGCGCCGGATTGCCCAGTGATGCCCGAGCCGCTAAGGTGACAACACCACTCTTTCCGACGATGACTACCCGATGCAGTCGAAACATGTCACGCCTATTGTGATAAAAATACGTGAGTGTTAACCGTCGCAATTTAATATCATTATGACTCACGAAAGTTTAAATTATATGCTCGTGTCATCATTACAGATAGTTTTTGTATGTAGTGTGTGAGAAGTGCGTCTCTGTTCACATTACCCCCGCAAAATATGTCGCTATGACGTCTCTCTTCCAACGCGTTGGAAGCCTGTGTTGCTCGAAAACCCAAGTTTCTACGTAATTGCTGGACAAATAGGTAAGTCTTACCGATAACAGTAGGCTCTAGGTCTACCATCACGACCCTCGGCACCATCTTCCCTCTGTCCGCCTCAGAGAAGAACGTGTTGAAGCAGGAGTCAGAAGCTCTTGGGTCGGAGTCGAACAGCGGCAGGGTGCCGTCGGGCCGGATGCCGTGCTCCAGACAGTACAGCTGCCAACACGCCACGCCCATCTGCACTCCGGCTTGCCCCACGTGGACGGATATACATTCCCGCTGCTCGCGTGCAAGAAGGTTACACGTATTTTACTCGCTTTAAAACATTGGTTTGGACATGACATAACGAGATAGCTGAGATGCGCTTAGAGGTTAGAAAAAGAGATGAAAATGAAAATGATGCAGCGTAGAACGATGGCATAGAACCCGAACCATTCCTAAGGGCCTACGCAAGCTGACGCGGGTGCACGGAGCGGGTGCACGCGGCGGGTGGATTTAGTATGGCGCACCCGCTTCAGTTAGCGCTGTTCATACAATTTCTTATTAGAAGGGCGTCCGTTCCGGGTAATCCGCGTCAGCTAGCGTAGGCCCTTAGTTAGGAGCGTTATGTATTTGAGGCTATTGTGGGGTATAAAAATCTGACAGGATTTTTCAAACAATGTCAAATTGGAAGTGTCAGTCCAATTTCTGACATATTTAATTAAATATTTCTGGGGACATCGATATCTCATGGGTACACATAATTTGCAAAAGAGATACAAAGATATGAATACAGCCAAAGTGACAAAAATATGTATACACGATCGTAATGTTCAGGCAATAAAGTCTTGTATACATAATTTTGGTGCTTAGGCTGTATTCATATATTTGAAGCTGACTGTACTATAATGTCTCCCATTAGACCTACATATTTTGTAATAACAAAAGTCTACAAGCCGAAAGATGTTTCTTTTCTTTTTGAATATTGAATATGGGATAAGATTGTAGGACCTATAGTCTATTGTATTGAAAAAGGCAGTTCAAAGCCGCTACTGGTTGTCTTCATCTGCTAGTTTACTTTATAAAACAGAATTAGATACAACACAATCGATACTACTCAAATACCTACAACAATCTAAAAACATAGGCACGACAATTTGTGAAGGAACCCACAACGGATGGATTAAAACTAGGAAAAAACACAAAAAATACTTACCATGATTATTACTAAAAATTTTGGTAGATCCGGTGTAAAACACTATAAAAAATGTAGAAATAAAACTAATTTCCAACAAAAATTTTGAAACGGACTGAAATTTTGAAAAAAAACGCGGATCTGTCTCCGCCTGATGGGGTGCTCGGATACACTGTTTTTTATTCCGGGTTTGAATTTATCAAATGTACAAATTTGTGAGCTGCCAGTTTGTTACAAAAAGGTTTGGGACACTTGTGTAGGTTGTATTGATGACGAAGGAGGCTAGTCGGCAATAGAGTTAATAAAATACAATGTGCGTATAACATTAATTTTATTAAGGATAGTGTAAATAAAATTCATGTGTGTGTGTGTGTGATTGATAGTGTTAATAACGCATGCATGCTTCAAAAACATAGAAATAAATAAACTAGTGGATCTGTGGAGATTGTACTGATATTGGCACAACGGTCGTAAGCGCCTTTGCCGTCTATGGCGCTTAGGACCTTTGTACCAATTCCCGTCATTTTGAAAATTTCCAAAAACCGGATTTAAAAAAGTACTCAACAAACTTGTTTACAATATTTCACAAGAATTGGTTGATAAATGCGACCTGTAGAGGAGAACAAATGGACAGACACACGAAAGCGTTTTTGCCCAAGCTGAAGCGGAGACGCTTCGCTCGCTTTTTGCTCACTCGGTCAATTATTAATTTTAAATTCTATGAGATTTATTAATTATTATTTCATTCTACTACTTTATTAGTTACCTAATTCGTGGCTGATCTTGGTTAACACCCATGGGGTCAAATCTTGCAAGCTGAATTAGACTCACTTCCCATTATCCAATTAAACTGAAACATAAGGCCGGCATTGCACTGGTACGAGTACCTATATACAAGATTAAGACAGTGATATTCATAATTTAATAATTGAAAGAAAAATTAAAAAATTCTCCGCGTCGAGGTCGAGGGGGATTTGAACCCACGACCTCTTTGAACACCGGTCAGATAAAATTGAAAATTTCGTTCGCAGACGTCTCTTTTTTTATGGGAAAGGTAACAAACGAGCAGACAAGCCGCCTGATGGGAAACGGTCATCGCCACCCATGGACATAAGCAACATCGGAAGAGCCACTCATGCATTGTTGACCTTTGAGCCTTAAAGCCCCGAACAATCGTTTCTTGAAGAACCCCATTATCATATCGCAAAGGGAACACCTCAGGAGGTAGGTCGTTCCACATTTTACACGTCTCTGTTTAATACAATATTAATATAGCTGCGTCTTTACTTACGTAAGTAAAACTTACCAGTGTAATGCCGGCCTAAAAGCTAACATTTAAGAGCAGTATGCAACCCGGTTATCACATTCAGGCATAGAAAAACTGACCAAACGTATATAGCGATGTCCCCGCTCACCGGAGCGGCAGACGGACTAGGGTTTTATTAAATTACAATGGTTAAAACTCACGTATTTGTATCACAATAGGCGTGACATGTTTAGCTCTAAGAAGCACTGGTTTCCAAGCCGGCGGCAGAGTCCAACCTCCGTCGCGGTTGAAATTAGAGCGACGTCCGATTAGACTAGGGTTTGTTTCCGGGACTGGCTTTGTATTGTATGTCGAGTACCTACCGGGATTTTCGGAACTTTCAGGATTTTTAGTTTAGCGCCAGTACAGACACGTCTATAAACATGTATACACTTCGGGACTTATTACAGAGGACGAAGGTTCAAAATTGAATACAGGTGCATATATATTTTGAAGCTGACCGAACCGGGAGCATACCCTAATACGGACCCGCATCTGCTAAAAATACCGTCTAACTCTAAAGGGAGATCCTAAAAATGCAAATGGAGTAGTCTACTCTTCAAGGGTCAGTGTGAGTCAGTGGGCCAGGCTGTCCTTGCAGTTGCTTGAAGAGCAAGGGTGAGTTGATCGCTCAATACGATCGGATCTCCCGCGGTTCAGTACAAATAAATAAATATACATGGTGCCTGTGACCTGTGAGCATTGCGAGAGATTTTTACAGCGTATTCCTGAGGCTAAAGAAACAAAAAATGTCATATGATTTTTGGTAATTTCGACCGAAAAAAAAATCAAAAAAATATGCTTTTTTATTTTTTTTATATGCTTTGATACATGGTAAGTAAATTTCATTTGGAAAAGGCCCACTTAAAATACAAAAAAAATATTTTTTTGGTAGAGCCGAGTTTTGCAAAGACATCACACTGTCACTTTGAAGTCTGTCAAAAATCATGTCTAGACTAGACCACATAGAAAACATTATCACATTCCAAAACGCGTTATTTACCGAGTGGCGGTAATATTTGTTTAAATAAAAATTGCAATTATCTCAGAATATAGCCCTAATCCAATGCACTTAATATGTTTTTTTTGTTTCTTTTAGCCTCAGGCATACGCTGTTAAAATCTCTCGTAATGCTCACGGGCACCGTGTATATTATACGACAATATTACACAAATCGACCTAGTCCCACAGTAAGCTGAATAAATACAGAGAAACATTAGAAACATCCATAACATAGTTGATAGGAAGTGTAGGAACCCTGCCTACGAAGCTTCGTAGGCAGGGTTCCTACACTGCATGCAGCTGCATGTCCCGTGTTGAAACATGAAGCCCTGGTAAGGCCATTTATGTGTTTTTAACGAATATTTGTTCCTGGGTTATGGGTGTTTTCTATGCATATACGTATGTATATCTATTTAAGAATGTGATGAAGACCAGTTGGCATAGTTGGTAGACTTGGCAGTGACCCGGCCTGTTATGCAGATGGTCCTGGGTTCGAATCCCGGTATGGGCATTTATTTGTGTGATGAACACAGATATTTATTCCTGAGTCATGGATGTCTTCTATGTATTTGTATATTATATATATCGTTGTCTGAGTACCCGTAACACATGCCTTCTTGAGCTTACTGCTGACAGATTTAGTCAATTTGTATAAGAACGTCCCGAAATATTTATTTTATTTATTCATAGGTCACGTTACGCTGGTTTGCCCATGGCTCGCTCGACCAACGGCAACGTGCATACAAGGCCAGCGCTGGGCATCGATCCTGGGACCCTAATCGCCGCCCCTACCACTTGTGCCACTTGCCACCCCAGCTTTAAATTTTAGAGGCAAATATAAATAGTTTTGCAAGTTTGGAATATTTTTTTCTGACAGTGTCAGATTCGTACGTTTAAATGATTCTAGTTACTTCTGTAATTATTGGACACCTTTTGGGCTTATAGTGGAAATAATAGAACAAACCTTTAGTCCATCGAAATGATAATTTAATATAGTAACTAAAGTTTATGATTGACACATATTGTAAAAAATAAAAAACGGCCAAGTGGGAGTCGGGCTCGCCCATCGAGGGTTCCACACAGAGGATGCTTCCCCATCCATGACTTAGGTACTTAAAAATACTATTGACACGGAACTCTGAGTTTACGGCAATTATGCAGTTTTCGGATTTTTTCCTATACTTTTGCTACAATGTCTTGCGTTATGCCAAATTTCGTGATTCTAGGTCAAAATGTAGGGTAACTTACATTTTGATTCCCATTCCAAATGTATGGGAAATGCGTCATAAACGGCCGTATATTTTGATTGCGTTGACGTAGAGTTTGATTTTTTTACAGACTTGTATATGTGGTATTCATTCCAACTTGCTACCTCTACCTGTTCCCGTGATAAAGGGTCTTGACAGACAGACAGACGGACGGACTGACGGATGGACGGACAACAAAGGTCGAAATGAAAGGACGGAAACAGACAACTTTTGAGGTACGGAACCCTAAAAACTAGGATGAACTTTTGAGGTACGGAACCCTAAAAACTAGGATGACATGCATTCTTAATTGATTCTGCATTGAATAGCGTTTTGGCTTGGCACCGACACATTATTTAAAATTCAAATAAAAGTTTGCCCCGTCTTCTGTCGGGGATTAAAAAAAGTAGGTACCTACCTATGTAAAAACTGGTATAAATAAATCAAGTAGCTTCCTTTCACCACCAAATCAGCGTAGCATAGTCATTGTTAATCCTTGTAAACATGCTTCGAGTCACAATACAAAACGACCTAACCAACAAAATTACCATTATTGTAAATACAACTAATATAATTCGACTTCAGACCTTAAAACTATAGACAAAAGTTTAAATTATTTCTTAAAGAGTAAATGTCGCTTATGCTGTTTATACTTCCCAAATACGCCATTTTTAAGTGTGAATGTTTTGAATATTTAATTGTGACATTGTGTCGCTTTGTGTGGCTCGTTCGGTGGTTAGAGTAAATACGCGGGAGAGATGCGATTCGTTTAACTAAGCGACACTAAAATGCGTGGTCACTCTTTAATTTATTATGGGGGTTTGTTTATAAACATTAATTCGCATTAGTAACACCAAAATGTATTATGCACTCTAAAATGCAGGTTAGCTGGATTTCATTCATAAACTAACTAAATCCTCCTCCTTGCGTCGTGTTCCTCAGAATTGAGGGTCGTGACCTCCCTTCTGCATCACCTTCTCACGAACGATATTTCTCCAACCTTTTCTATCTCTGGCGGTATGGAGGGCATTGTGGACTGTGGAGTCAAGCGCGGAGCGGATATCGCCGGATCTGATCAGACCAACGTATAGGGCTGCGTCCACGAGGTCTTTTACCATCTACTTTGCCGGTCACAATGAGCCTCTCCAGATTGCCACTATCTTTCCTAGCAATGTGACCAAAGTATTCCAGGATCCTACGTAAACTAACTAAATACTCACTAATAAAATAAGATCATAAGTGTATTCGATTTTTAATAAATTAAATCAATAAAAATAATGTAGTAATGTATAAATACAAAAGTAAATTAAAATTATGTGAAATAACTTGTCTAAAATCTTGTTTAAGCGGGTTATTCTGACAGAGCATCACGTTTTCATTATTTTAGCGTGAGTTTACTTCTTTCCCTTATCTTTCCCCTTTTTCCCTTTAGGGTCTAGTGCTGGTACCGGCACTGGTACAGGCTCGGGCTCCGGCGGCGGTGTCGGCGGCAGCTTTCTCTCCGGCCACTTCCTCTTCATATACTCCCCCATCATCTCAACGTCTATCTTTTTCGCCCCCTTCTTCGAAGGCGGTCCCGGGAACATGTTCTGCAACTCACTGATCAAACCATCGTCTAACATAACCCCAGCATATCTCATAACGTCTACAAACTCCTTCACCTCTAATGTTTTATTCCCGTTTTTCAGCAACTGCTGTACCACAAGCGCTATATCAACCTTATGTCGCTTAGGCTTCTTGCAAAGGTACTCAACTCTGTCCAGGGTTACCTCTCTCGGATCTGGGCCTCGCGGCTTGTATGCTCCCTCCACATAACCATGCGTCACAACCACGTTCTGTTTATATGATAACTGCTTCATTGCATTTAATATCTGCGTAAACTTTACGGTCACATTTATGCCATCCATATTTAACACCTGTATTTTCACCTGCTTGGTATGTAGTTTATTCAAAAACAATATGGAATCTGCAGCATTGATTGGATTGTATGAAACGTTGTAGGTGACCAGTTTCTTCGGTTTGCCCATAGAACCGGTGAGATCCAACACAACATCTGTGGTCGACAGATTATTATTGCTGATGTCTAAATGTTGCAAGTTTTTGGCTCTGAAAATTTGTTTTATACCTCCTGACGCTTTGGGTCCTGATAAGCAGTTCCATGACACGTTTAGAGATTTAAATAGTTCACTATCTCCCAGCTGAACTAATAGGTTATAAAGTCCAGAAGGGAAAGCATATAGACAGTTTCGGGATAAATCTATGTGTGTTATTTTGTTGTGCCACTCTAGAGCCTCAGCCAGAGTCTGGGCAAATTTGCCACTGATGCCGTTGCTGGACAGATTAATTTCTCGTATATCCGCACGGGAGAAGACAGCACCAGCGAAATGGTTAGCACCGCCGTCGCCCAGCTGGTTCCGACTTAGATCCAGTACCTTCAATCCTCTGTTAGTCGGCAAGCCCGTGCAGAGCCTAAGAGCTCCGCTCTCTCCGATCCTGCATCCGGATAAATTCAATTCCGACAGCGTGGTATTCGTAGTCAGCATTTCACCCAAATGAAAGCAGGCGTCGTCATTTAAAAAGTTATCTGTAAGATCGATGACGGCCAGTGTCTTATTGCTGACTAAACTCTTGGCTATAGCACGGATGCCGTGAGTATTGACGCCGTAGTAGCTCAAATCAGCCTTGTTTCCTAGCAACGCTCTGTAGAAAATTCTCACCGGGCACTGTTTCATTTCTTTGCATATAGCTAGGTATAGTTCTTGTCCGTCGTCAGGGTAAATCGTTTTAGGTGGTGGGGATAGAAGGGCATATTTGATTCCTGGGTCGGGGATGCTGGGGTAATTGTAGTAGACATGTCTAAGCACGTCGCTGTCGGACTGGGTGATATAGGCGGCACAGATTTCTCCGCTGCCCGGATCGTATAGACCCTGATCGAACAGTAGTCTCTTCTGGTTCACTATCACCTCACTGAGAACAAGTGAAGACCATTTGGACATAGACGGCTCCACTGATTCCTCCTCTACAACTTGTACTTCTAAGACCTCCGGGGATTCCTCTTCAAACCCGCTGGCAGACATATTGTTTATTTGTTGAAATAATGTTACAAAAATAAATATAATATACAAATAAATGATCACAAAAGAAAACTCATAAAAAATCTGTGACAATAAAAAATGACATTTTATAAATATGTAATCAATATATGCCACATTTTATACATGAATATTTTTTATATTTTTTTATTCGTGACCATGGATACAAGTCCTACAGTCGATAAATGAATAAAACCTTATGTGTTGCCACCGAATTAAAAACATATTGTTCTTTTTACTGAGGGCTTAGAAAAATTATCCTGCATCTTCAAGCAACGCAGGGATACGTACCATTTCCCCTCTGTCGAAGTACAAGCCCAAATGGGCATACGCGGCTATGTGTGCCAACGCATTGGAAGCCTGTGTTGCTCGAAGCATAGATAGGTTCATCTTGCGCATCATTCATTCGTCGTTGCGTTTGTAAATCCCGTTATTTGCTTGATTTTTGAAAACTGAAATTACACTCTTAAAACTTTATACGTAAGGTTTTCTTTTCATCAAACTTTAAAGAAGAATGTGTTATTATCCTTTTTGAAGTTCGTTATATTTTTTGTTTTTAATTATTATTAAACTCCAAAAGTGTACACTTCTTATTATTTTTCAGATTTTTCGTTTTATTAACAGTCTGTGTCCATTTCCATTCCCGTAAATTCGCGCTCGCATCGGCCTGACAAATAGCAGCAACACTCATGTCAGTTGGGGGAGATGGCAGATAGTGTCAGATATCCTGTCAGATGAGATCAGCTCCACAATGAGCGCTAATGTGGCCTGATACCATCGAAAGGGGACCAAAACTGGAATATTTAATAATAATTACTGGTAAAAGGGAATGTTAAGAGAGAAGTAGAGACTCGCTTAGAGATAAGTTTAAAGAGATTAATATTATGACACTGCACTGTCAATATATTTATGAAAACATTATGTATGTACATAAAAACAATGCATGTTTTAGGAAAAATTGTGATATACATAGTATTAATACTAGAAATAAGGATAAGCTCGCAGTACCCACCACTCGGCTCCATAAAATAAAAAACTCATTCATGGGCAATTGTGTAAGGTATTATAATAAACTCCCAGTAGAAATAATTGCACTCTCTATTAATAAATGTAAGACTTTTGTAAAGCGTAAACTAATATCTAAAGCTTATTACAGTACACAAGACTACATGAATGATACAGCACCATGGGATTAAGGATTATTATTATTTTTGTTTAAAAAAGTTAGTTATTAACTGTAATTTTAATTTTAGTCTTAACTAATTATATATTTTTTATGACATTTAGATTTCATTCTAGAAGCTTCTAGACAAGTATTTTTTTTTATACAACTTTTACTTTTAAGATGACGATCCTATTGTGAAATCATTATTTTTAATTTTGATATCTGTGTGTACAGCATCAATAAATTGCTCTAAGTAATCATTTATAATTTGTTAAAGATTCTATTTAAAATTGAACTGAACTGTATTTTTTTTTTCAAATTAATGCATGTTAGAGCCGGTGTGTTGCTTTATTTATTTTTAATTCGACGTTCAAAAGTGCACTGTAACATGCCTACTTGAAAAATAAATAATTTGATTTGATTTGATTTGATTTGATGTGACGACTTTTGGAGACGACAAATTCGAAAGCAAAAATGGCGGGTATTGAGGAACCGTAGAATAACAAATAGGTATATCAGTACGCCTACCATGACCATCGAAAATTGGCTTTGACGTGAAAACGTTTTTCTCACTCCAATATGCAAGTGTGACGGAGATGGCGATACAAATCCGCATCGTTCGATTTTCGTGTTATATGCCCAGTTGTCGCGAAGATTCTTTGGATGCGGTGTGCAGTGGAAATTTGACCCCTAACATGTAAGGCAGGTTAAAGGCAAAGTAAATTTCTATTTAAAGTTACTGTCATACTATACAATTTTATAGCCAATAGTGATCGGGTAGCCCAGTGGACGTCTGCCGCGAAAGCAGGAGGTCGCTGTTTCGATCCCAGCCCTGCTCACCGGGGGCCTTGGTCACTTTTTCTGTAGTATACGACATCTCTTTCAATTTATACTGTCATACTGTTTTTGTCAGTTATATACAGGAAGCTTTAGACTTGGGGCTTTTAATGAAACGATTGCTTTTCTTATTCAATCTGAGGCCCCTTTATTATTCCACTTGGTTTGTTAGTCTGTTGATAATATCACACATATTTAAGCTAGAATGCCCAAGAGTATCTGGACTAGGTAAATTTTAAGCAAATCTATAAAGCTTTTGCTAGATACCAATTAATATTTGACAGACGCATACTTTATTTGATAGTTATTTTTATTTTATTTACTTAGCAAAGCCCATCAAACGCAAAGCCACCATTGACACGCGTTATAACTACGTCACTAAATCACAAACGGAATAAAGTCAACCGTCTCTTTTGTATATCTGCAAACTTACACATGCACTTCCTTAAACCACCACCAGCTTCATCCTCTACCATTTCATATAATTTTTTCAAACTTGTATGATCTACCAACGGCAGAGTAAAGTTGGTTTTTGAATACAATTTGTGAAATCAAGAAAGGATGTAAGTGCGTCGTATTTTATATGTTTTTATGCCGTTTCATGCTGGTGGGGTAATACGTCACCTGGTGTTGGAGCTATTGTCCTCACCCTCTATTTCTCCCTGCTCCCTAAAGATTTAATTACTGTAGTTTGTGATCGGCCGCTACTGCTCTGCTGGAAATAAGGGAAATTTTCGATCTATAAAGTATTTGTTGGTGTATAGTAGTTTTAGGATAAACGGTTTTGGGATCCGATGTAGGTGGATTGGGAGCATTATATCAGATACACACAGTTATGTGCAGAAGATTTGGACTAACGTAGATATAGTCTGGCAAAGATCTATTCTGTTCTCATTCGAAGAAAGTCATACTGTCTTTTTCTTACTCTTATAGGTATGGCCACTACAAAAAAGGCATATACATATATATTTTTTTAATCTACTGTCAGACTATACAATCACGCATATAAGAGAGATCTTCAGTGAAGATGAAAAAAAAAAAACAGTGCTGGTATTTTTACCAGCATCGGCTTCCCTCGTTGTCTAAATTTAGATATTATTTCCTTCAATACTTTTATATTTCAATATTTTTTGGCCTTGCTAAAATTTTACCCTGTGTACGCAACTGTATTCAATACCAACTGCGGCGCTCGAAAGTATGTCCGTCTCGCTCCTTCCATTACTCTGGCAGGAGCGAGACGAAAATAAATGCCCTGACCAGGATTCGAACCCGAGACCTCCTGCTTCGTAGCCAATTTATTAAATTAATAAATACTTAATATTATAAATACAGGGTGTTTGCTAACCGGATGCAAAGCCGAAAGTGGGTGATAGTCTAGGCTATTAAGAACATTTTTAGCCATACTTGTCTTAGACAAATGCTATTAGTTTTTTTTTATTTAAGTTTTAAGATTCGTTGGGGAAAACTCCAAAATTTCAGACTAAATCGACAATAGTCCTTTTTTTACTGTAGGTAGCATTTTTTTTGTTTTATTTCGTATTTTGCAATATCTAATCTTACAACATAAAAGTAATTTAAACATCTGAGTCTAAAGAAAAAAAGTTTACAACGAATTAAAAAAAAAAGAAAAAAAACGATTTGAGTGATTTCTTAGGACGATAAAAAAATAAAAAAAATAGCTACGGATTTTCAAAACATTTTAAAAACATGCTTGGCTTTCACCCTTTCATTTAAGCTATCAAACACGACTGTAGCTATTGTATCTTTGAAAGTAAGCCACCTAAACCAACTGGAGAGCTAAAATGTTTCACTCGACTTGTGATGCTTGTGGTAGTTGTGGTGACGAATCGAATTATGATTTTACAATAAAACATTGATTTTGATTTTGATTTTTGTTAGCAGAGGGCAGCGAGAGGCGTTAAACAAAGATTACTCAAGCCATTTTATCTTTGAAAATAAACTACCTGAACTAAAAAGAGGGAATTTGTATGATAAGGACAAATTAAAACGTCTTTTTACTTCCGTGGTGGTAATCCCGAAAGTCATTTCTTCCCTCATAATTTGAAACGCCGCTGTTATCCTCTCCCTCAACCCTTTTACTGTATTAATATCCTTTTGTGTGTAAACTAGCTCCTTAGCCCGGCCCAAACGAAAAAATCGAGTGGAGTTAAATCGGGTGACCGAGCGGGCCAAGAGATTTGTCCACCTCTGCCGATCCAACCGTCAGGGAAACAGTTATTTAGGTGTTCCCTTACAGCCAGGGAGTAATGGGCGGGACAACCGTCGTGCTTAAATGTTACTGCACCGGGCAGCTGGTCCTCGTCAATAAGCCTGGGCAAATCGTTTTGTAAAAATTCCAAATAATTCGCCCCATTTAAATAATTTGTCAAAACATGTGGCCCAATAAGGACTCTGCCGATAATTCCAGCCCACACGTTGACGGAAAACTTTCTTTGAAAGGAATTTTGCTTTTTCCAATGTGGATTGTTGTTTTTGTCAGCCCATTGGTGTACTTTATGGAAATTTGTGATCCCTTCCCGGGAAAATTTTGATTCATCGGTCCAAAGAATGCTTCGCAAAAAACGTTGGTCTTCGATATCCGCGTTAAGTAAAAATTGGCTCTCGCTGCCCGCCGCTATCAGACCCTTTTGTTTCTCACCGCCGCAAGCCTTTGTTTATTAAAATTGCATGTGGCAGTTTTGTCCAGTACACTTAACCCTTTAGAAACAAGTCAAATGTCAGGTAAACGCCAACTTAGTATTCAAAATCAATGTTTTATTGTAAAATCAGAATTCGATTCGTCACCACAACTACCACAAGCATCACAAGTCGAGTGAAACATTTTAGCTCTCCAGTTGGTTTAGGTGGCTTACTTTCAAAGATACAATAGCTACAGTCGTGTTTGATAGCTTAAATGAAAGGGTGAAAGCCAAGCATGTTTTTAAAATGTTTTGAAAATCCGTGGCTATTTTTTTTATTTTTTTATCGTTCCAAGAAATCACTCAAATCGTTTTTTTTTCATGTATTAATTTTTTTTTAATTCGCTGTAAACTTTTTTTCTTTAGACACAGATGTTCAAATTACTTTTATGTTGTAAGATTAGATATTGCAAAATACGAAATAAAACAAAAAAAAATGCTACCTACAGTAAAAAAAGTACTATTGTCGATTTAGTCTGAAATTTTGGAGTTTTCCCCAACGAATCTTAAAACTTAAATTAAAAAAAAACTAATAACATTTGTCTAAGACAAGTATGGCTTAAAATGTTCTTAATGACCTAGACTATCACCCAGTTTCGGCTTTGCATCCGGTTAGCAAACACCCTGTATTATGGGACAATCTTACACAAATCGACCTAGTCCCACGGTAAGCTCAATAAGGCTTGTGTTGTGGGTACTAGGCGACGATATAGTTATATAATAGACATATATATAAATACTTAAATACATAGAAAACATCCATAACTCAGAAACAAACATTCGTGATAAACACACAAATAACTGCCCTGACCAGGATTCGAACCCGGGACCTCCTGCTTCGTAGGCAGGG
Source organism: Lathronympha strigana (assembly GCA_949128165.1). Lineage (NCBI taxonomy): Eukaryota > Metazoa > Arthropoda > Insecta > Lepidoptera > Tortricidae > Lathronympha > Lathronympha strigana. The sequence goes on along the minus strand of OX421907.1, from coordinate 1,585,737 downwards.
TCACTACCAACTAGGCTAGGAGGGCGTTACTGGCGTTAGATCGGTCGGAAATAGACTACCTACTCTCCTTGTCATCAAGCTTTAAAATATTCTCTTTTCACCAACAACACCGCCATCTAAATTAATATCATATGAATCTAATCCTGGATCCGCGGGGAGTGATCATGAATATCAAATGCATAGTGTTTTTTATTAGGGTTGCCGTTTATTTTTTTGCATCATAAAAATGACTATAATTTTCGGTACCGAATAAATTCCGTTCGAACACGTTCTACATATTGGAACACTAGAATTGTAAAAAAAGGATTTTAAATCTAGAATTCTAGATTGACAATCTTGGACTTTAAAATACATTTATAATTTTGTTCCTTTCGGTGTCGAGACCTTTCGTCCGTGGGGCTCTGAGTCTCTTCAAAGACCTATCAAAGAGAATCAGAGACGCCACAGGAGACCCAAATCTGGCAGCTTCCTCGCTCAACGCATCAGTCTAGCAATCCAGCGTGGAAATGTTGCCAGCGTCTTCGATACCATGCCGCAGGGGCCTGTTTTAGATTTATTTATTTTTTATCTAGTTTTAGTTTAGTTATGCTTCTAGGTTAAAATTTTGTGTTATAATATGTTTTAGTGTAGTTTATAACATATACCTATTTAAGTTACAATTGCAATTAAAACTATTTCTAGAGTGGTGTCAGAATGTGATGTGTAGGTGACCGAATGTGTAGGTGAAGAATATATCAAACCAAAATTCCAATTAAATTATAATTATCATTATTGCGAGCCTATACTGTCCCACTTTTGAGCAAAGGCCTCCCCCCTACTCGTCCCGATCCTGAGCAATCTCTGGCCATTGGTGCAAAACGGAGTCAAGCTCGTCTCGCCTTCGCTACAATTAAATTTGTAGAGCTTTAAATATTGTGTTATTTTTGACTTCGTTGTGTAAAATAGAATTGCATATTTAAATCACTTATTAAACCAACATTCTAGTTTTTTGACAGCCCTATACCGCCAGTACCGAGGGGCTTCAGTTATCTGATCCGGATTAAACCAGTAAAAAGCGGTAATTATTCCGCCTGCGCGGGTAAGATGGGATTTTGCGCAATGCCCACACCTCGGGGCATTGTCGGTTGTGTTTTGTCACTGGTCCGTATGATTCGGATTTGCCTGGGCTACGTTTTTTAGCGACGCTGGTGGGTCAAAAAATTAACCATCTGTAGTTATTTGCGTATATTTCTGGGGATTTCGAATATAAAAGTGAAAGCAAGCACATCTGATATTTTATGATTTTCAAAAATTAATAACGCATACCTCTAAAACGGTTTCTTTCGCCCCAAAACACTCTGAAAATAAATTTCAGGCCATTAGGTACTGTAACTGCAACCCGTGCCGCTTTCATGCGATTTTCCCATACAATGTATGAAAATGACCAACATTTTTTTTCTTGTATGTTTTTGTCTTATTCTATCCCTTATACTACTGCCGTATCAACATAATTACACAAAACAAAACTCGATTCCAACAGAAATCCAGTAAATAATTATGAACTCACTGTCTGCATGACCACTTCATAGTCATTTGTATGGAAATGGGCTTTTTTACAGGAATGACCTTTTTTTCAGGGTGTGTTGGGGTAATAAATGTCATTAGATTTAGAGGGTATGGATTATAAGGGACACCCTATCGATGTTCAAAAATGTCTGAACACGCACTCAACCGCATTGTCAATAATGGCGTGTTTTATGCCAAAATGCAATCTCATTTACTTATTTGTACTTTATTGAACAAAAGAAAAAAACTTGACGTAAAAAAGGTGGACTTAATGCCATAAGGCATTTTCTACCAGTCAACCTTTAGGCAATGTAGCGATTGTGGGCGGTGCTACTAATACGTAAAAAAAGGAATAGCTACTCGTACTTATACACATGTTTCAATAAATACACCTAATATAAAATACATATATATCGAATATACACTATACACATACATCATACACTACCTACATACATATACCGGGTGTCACCTGTAACAGGAGCAATAAATTAAATCGCAGATAGTACGCCTCAAACCTAACAACTTTTGTTCAAAAACTTTTAAAAATTATGTACTTTGTAGGTTTTCACTTTTTCACACAAACTAAATAGTATAGACATACATAAATAGTACATATAGACGAAATCAACCAGAGACACTAAAGCTCTTTTTTTCTGCTAGCAAAGAAAGCGCGTACAGATGTTTTAAAAGAGAACTTGTTTGGGGCGTTTTTGATTTTAAGGAGAAGTTCGTTTCCCTCATTCCTCATTCCTCACTTACAGCGGCAAGAAGTACCGCTTCCAGTTTGAAAGCGGTACTTCTTGTCACCCAGATACAATATCGTATTTCATTAAACCCTCAAAGCTATCAGTATCAAATTAGGTCTTGTTGGTGCAACAGGCGTGTTAACCGTGCACTCGTGCAAGGCACGTGCAACACGCGTGCTGCAGATCGAAAGGCGTGCCGCGCGTGGCGCGAATTACGCCATATTAGCGCCATCTGACACGCGATATTGACCAATGTTTTTTTTATTATATTAATTAGGTGTAAAGATAATCTTCATGAGTTTTCTTAATACAAATTGATATTAATACAGTCTAATTAAGCCGAGGGTCGAAATCTCCCAACACTCCTGAAATTAGATATGTATAGTCAACCAATTGGAACCCTAGGCCACTGTAGGACTATGTCATAGACAGTCATAGTGACGCTATAAATCAGATTGTAAGAAATCTCTTACTGCTTGTCATTTTGACATGGTTCTAGAGTGGCCTAGGGTTCCAATTGGTTGACTGTACCTATGGCAATTGGAGGTCCTGTCTTTCGTGAGTCATAATCGGGTAAATTGTTGATATTGGAGTAGTACATAGGCTACGGTGACCGCTTACCATCAGGCGGGCCGTATGCTTGTTTGTCACCGTCGTAGTATAAAAAAAAAAAAATATAAAAAAAAAATTATGTAATAATAGGCAAGGTTTTTTTTTCGCAAAGTTAGATACTAATTTTTTATGTAGAATTTAATGATCTTTAATGTTGTCAATGTTGTCATAAATTGCATTTTAATAGCATGCGTAAATTAAGAGCAAAACGAGAATTTCTACAAAAAGATTCAAAGATGGCGGCGTTTCTTCGAGGTCCCCAAACGTGAAATGGTGTGGACATGAAAACAGAACCTCCAATTGCCATATATACCTAATAATAAATAAAATAAATAAATAAATATTGTGGGACAATCTTACAGAAATCGACCTAGTCCCACGCCAGGGCTTGCAGTATCGGAACTGATTTCCAATTCCGGGATTCATTTCGAGATTAGCCTTCAATTCCGGAATTCCGGAACTGGTTCCGGGATTTGAAAAAATATGATTTTATGGCAAATTTTTTTAAATACCGGGTTTTTACGATTAGTACATAACATTGTTGGATTTATATTTATTAATCAATAAAAACTTGTAATCTTACGCTACTTTAAAGAAACAAAAGCAAGGGTTTAACAGAGTTGTTATATTTTTTTTAAATAATCAATAAAGGATCTCACAAGCCAAGCTAAGATTGTCTATTTCGAAGAGTTTGGTTATAGTTTAAAGTGGTGTAGCAGCAGGAATTACCTACTTTAGAAAACTTTATGCTTAATTGACCAATTTCTCGGTTGTTAATAAGGTTAATTTCCGAATCAATAATTTAGGCATTTGTACCTTATCGATTAACTAAGTGGTACTTTTTGTCGGAAAACGTCAGCCTTCGTTCTTCTTTCTTTTGTGTCAGATTAATTCCCAAAAGTGCTAAAAAAAATATTTTTAACACTTATTTTTGCGTAGCCAAACAAGTAAGGTTACAACAAGTAAAATAAAATTAGTATTCAAGCTAAGGCTAAAAAAAAAAATGTAAGGCAATCATCGCTACATTTTTTTGGAACTTCTGTCGAACACACAAAGAAAACATTTAAAAAAATATGTTAGATTAGAGGCCAAAATTGTCTATTATGTATTGTCGAATACACATAAAACTTCGTTACCTACAACGTTACGATTACAAATTAATATTAGGCTGGTAGTCATGTTATGGTATGGCGACAGCGGCAAAGTTTTTGAATCTTTTAATTACATTGATTTTGCGCGCAAAACACTGAATTTAAGGCTAAAAACTCACAACCCTCACAACAGTTATTTAACAGTATTGCAATAAGAACTCATTATTTTAATACCGAAAAGCAACAACTGAAAAAGATAAAGGTAAAATATTTTTCGCTTCAACCTTTTGGTCTACTACCGTTAACAGAGAACAATCGAAAATGTATTTATCCTGCTCTAAAGCACTTGCTTCCTTGGGCGAAAGATGCGCAGATTCAAAGTATTGATGCTTGTGGTACCTAAGCCTTCTGAGTCCAATAGTAAGGAACATTTATCTGCACACGGAATATATATAATTCATCAATCTAATACATTTAGTGGCAGTTTTGCGAAATAACTATGCCAATTGAAATTAAACACTAGAACGGATTAATCGCATTTATTAACAGCATCACCCGACGTTTCGAGGCCTTTACAGTTTTCTTGCCGCTTATTTCTGCCCCATAAGCCAGTTAGGGAAGCGTTCGTAAATTGTAAGTAAGTTTTACAGGGTTTTTTATTTATTATTAAATTAAATGCGATTAATCCGTTCTAAAGTGTTTAATTTCAACGAATAACCATCGCAGTAACAGCAGACAATATTATAACATTTATAACCATGTCAATATTAAACGTTTCCGTCAAATAGTAGGGTTATTTTCAATTCCGGAATTTTCGAGATTGAGGGTGTCAATCCCGGAACTGTAATCTCGGAAAAATTGTCCGAGATTCCGGGATTTCGAGATTCCGGAATTCCGGGATGCAAGCCCTACACGCCACGGTAAGATTTGCTTAATAACAATAAAACAAAGCTTTGGTTATTAAGGCTTATAATTTTTGTTTAATAAACTTAATACAGCAGTCAATTGTTTCACATATTTCAATTAACATGAAATTAGTTGAATGATCGTAACTCTCAGTGGCCTTTATTTTCTTCTGAGTAGTATAGAATAGAATAGATACAGGTTTACTAATATCATTACAGTCACCAAATCCAACACATGCCATAACTCCAATCACCACGGTATTTAACCAATCAGACCACCAAATGAAGTAATATTTAACGAATTAGCGATGGACAGCCGTGAAATCGCCAATGATTGGCGCATTCGATGCGCACGCGGCGGTATGTTTGTGTTTATACGTTTTTATGGAAGCTGAGGGATGATTTGTGAGGGAGTGCTTAGATTATACTTTAATCTTTTAATTTCGTTATTACTTACTTACAATTTTGTCAAGTTGCGCTACTTAGGAATATATTATACTAGCGACCCGCCCCGGCATCGGGGGTTATTATTATATGTACATATAAACCTTATTAAATTGCAACGGTTAACACTCACGTATTTTTATCACAATGGGCGTGATATGTTTCGACTGCATCGGGCAGTCATCATCGGACAGACAGAGTGTTGTTGTCACATTCGCGGCTCGGGCATCACGCCTATTGTGATAAAAATACGTGAGGTTTAAACCTCCACAAAGGTTAACCTTTACAATTTAATGTCATTTAGCACCTTATACGTCGGTAACATGAAGGCTCCTCCATGCAACCTAGGGCATTAGAAACATCATAACTTTTGACGTAGGTACTTAATCCATTGCTGAAACTCACAAAACTCACTTTTGTTAACATAAATTTCAGAAAAAAAAATGGTGACTCGGAACGTAGGGACTGTAGTGAATGATCCGTTTTAAAGTGTTTTATTAAACGAAGAAAATGTCAAGTGACTCATTAAGTCTTTCTCTGACTTTCCTCTTCCCCAACCTCACCTTACATTAAATATCCTGTAGATTTTGTGTGTTATGTGACTGCATTTAATAAAAGACATTTCTCCTAACCACCAGGCGCCGGTGTCAGACCGTTTACCCTTATCGCCATCTGTCATTGCACAATGGAATGCATTCATGCTGCATTTTTATCGAAAAAAATGGATTTTCGGTGAAAGAGCTTTTTATACTTTTTATCGGGGAAATTGTGCGGTAAGTGGGGTGATTTTTATGATCGATTAGGGCGACGTGTTTAAGCCGTTGAGATGCCGGTTTTAATGAATATTGGGGAAAGTGAAAAATTTAAAAGTAACATAATTAATAATTAAAAAATATTGTGGGACAATCGTACTCAAATCGACCTAGTTCCATGGTAAGCTCAATAAGGATAGTGTAGTGGGTACTAGACGACGATATATATAATAGATAGATAAATATAAATACTTAAATACATGAAAACATCCATAACTTTGGAACAAATATTCGTGATAATAACACAGTAAATGTTCTGACGAGGATTCGGACTCGGGACCTACTGCTTCGTAGGCAGGGTCACTTATAAGGCCCACTTGCACCACCCAGAGTTAGCCGCTAACCCGGAGTTGAGCTGTCAAATCCATTTTGTATGTATATCTATACAAAAAAACGCTTAACTCCGGGTTATGTGGCTAACCCCAGGTGGTGCAATTGGGCAACTTTGTTAAATGTCATCAAAAAATTTAAGACTAGCCCTAAGTCCGTCTATGCTAAGTTTCATAGAGTAGTTAAACGTCTATGAATTTTATGGCCCCATCGATATTGCCTCGCCTCGCCTAAGTTTGACGTTTAAAATAACACTTTGAAGTTTGACAGTGCATTTGCTTGGAAGAGGTTACGTGGTTTGACACTAGATAAGTAGACACAAAAAAAAACAATTAATCCATGGTTTTGTTTAATTTAATAGTTTTCGTGTTCTTAAAACCAGGCCGGCCGGTGATAGTGCGATCTCGTTTACTTTGATACAAATAGACAGTGCGCGATGATTTAACTGTTGTCAGCCTCTAAAATTGTTACCGTTAAAACACCTAAATAAACAATCAATGCATGAGAAAAATTGCGCCCAATTTTTTCCCAAACCACTTAAATTTGATATTCGCCTAAATCCACACTTGACCACTTCACGCGTTACTTTTGTCACTTTGCCACTTTTGTCACTGACACGGGACGTTTAAAGTGGGATAATATGACAATTACATGGTGTTTAAAAAGCCATGAGCATTATAGGGTTAATTTAAAGCGTGCGAAAGTTTGTTTAGGATTTTTTGAGTAGGCTTGGTTTTGCGAGTGGTGTGTCCGTGGGAAAACTTTCTGGTTGGTGCTAATTTATGTTAAATAGTGTGTTTGGGTCATCATCATTTAACACAGCATCCTTGCAGACAATTATTGAAACATCAGTAGGCACGATTTTTTTTAGCAGATAGACAGGGTACGGGACCTCAGGTTTTCCTATACCTCGGCGGTAAGCCTGCCCTCTTGCCAACACTCGGAAGTTCTCTCCCTCAAAAGGTGGTCCTCTCTGTGTGGATTTGAGGAACCCCCCAACCTGACAGGATATTCGCAGCACCGGTAAGAAATCTTCGGAGTCCTCGAAGAGATCGCTTACCCTTGCCCCCAGGAAGCACCCACCAGAAATCGCTCCCTTTGTCCCGAAATTCCCGAATCATGGTCAAGAAGAATGAGAAGAGCCCTGGCACTCGAGGAGGTTTCCCGTGGTAAATTTAATTATAAAAAAACGGGTCAAGTAAAGTCAGTACAGTCAAGTAACTTCAGTCATTTTGGAACTTATTTGTTTTGACATTGCGGCATCTTAGAAATATGGTAAATTATGATATTTGGCTTTAGCAAACCGGAATCACTTAACTCTGCAGCTGATTTTACGTAACATAACCCTATACTATTATATCTTCGCACAAATCTAAAGCATATATTTGCCATATGACACTTTAGCATCAAATAGTTTAATTTTATTTGTTTAAAAAACACGGCGGCCCGCGTCGCGTGCGGCTCGTGTGAGTCGCGTGCGAGACACGTGCGCCACCCGTAGTAACACTTCCCGATTGAGTTAAACTGTTAAAGTGATATGATGTCCTAATGAGTGGTTAAATTGTGAGTAGGCGCGTGCTGGTGTTTATGACTACATTATGGCATATGGGATACTGGTTTTTGTTGATCCGTAGCAAATATTAATGATTAAATTGGGTTAGGTTGAGGCATGCATGCCCCTCATAAGCAACTAACCCGTAGCTGTCAAATACCATACTAAAAACACTTAAATCTAGGTTAGTTGCATGGACAACCCAGGTTGCCGCAAGTGGTGCTCAGAATTTAATTTAATTCACCTTAACCACCCGAGATTATAATGAGTTTTGTAAAGGCCAATTTACTGTAAGTCTAAAACTATAAAAAATATGTGCCTTACAAACATAAAATCTTTTTTTAGCAGAACTATTCGGGGCAGCAGAAATTACACAATCTTGCTAAGGGCAAGTTCCTTAAAATTGATTTACACTGTACTTATACTTACCGGGGTCCGTAATTTGACGTATATATAAACACAGAATGTTTTAATACGAAATGAGTTAATGACAGATAGTCTATCAATGTTCGATTCTAACGTCGAACTTGATAGTTTTGACACTATTCAATGACAGCATTATTCTTTCAAACGTAAAACGTTGACGTCATTTGTCTGTCATCGGCATGAAAATTACGGGCGCTGGTAAGTACTTACCTATTTTTACCGAATTCAATATATTAATTAAAGTGCAGATGTGGTCTCGAGTGACGTCACTGTTATCTCCACAAACAAACCGACAACGCTGTAGTTAGTTTTCAATCAATCTCGAGTACACACCATACAAAGTACCAAATGTTACAATAACGTTTGGTGGCAACCCTAAATTTCATCTACAATCGTCTTCACCCTTACCATTCGTATAATAGAGTCGGATTTCGTTTAAATCAGGTTCGCGTTAAATTGGTAACCCTTGTTATTATTTTACCGTTTAAATTTAGACTTTACGCCTTTTAGTTAAGACTGGAATTGCTTTGAAAGGATGATTTAGCGTGCTTCGTAAAATTTGAAGTGTTTACGCTTGGCAAGAAGACAAACAAAATATGTACGGTGGCCACTAGGCGCATGCAAGTTTTATTTGATACAATACAAATTGCACATTTGGCGATCGAAATTCATTTGGAAAGTTAAATTTTAGTACTTATCTACTCTTTGCGACTGAATCCTCTGATTGATTATTGCTGTTTTACCTGTAACGCTATATGTAGGTTAAAACACCTAAATTGTTCTTTGGGCGAATCAACTTTTAGACCGACATTTTTGTAACGCAAGAGACGTTAAAAATGTCTCTTGAGTTACCAAGAATTCACATTTCCCATTCAATATTTGTCTAAATTTTAGGTTTGTCAAAAACTGACACGCATATGTTAACGTAGTAACATAAAATTATATAAAATACCTACTTACTTAAAATATTACTTGGTGAAATTTTCGATTTGTCAAAAGCCTTCGACTGTGTTTCTCACAAAATATTATTAAGACAGCTTGACCATGTTGGAATTCGTGGCCCTGCCTTAAAATTGATTGAGACTTACCTTGCAGATAGAACCCAAACTATTGTGCTGGACTCATATGATAGGGTAACGAAAACCATTAAAAGAGTCGAATCAAACTATGAACATAATCCTCAAGGGGTGCCACAGGGCAGCGTCCTAGGCCCGTTATTGTTTTTAGTTTACGTAAACGAGTTTCCCTTAATACTTGATCATTTATGTGTTATGTTCGCTGATGATGCTACAATATTCATATCTGACGATACTCTAAACGGGTCTGATATAAGTAATGAATTGTATAGTACTTTAAGAATAGTAATAAATTGGTTAGCAGGTTTAAATTTAAAGGTTAATATAGATAAGACGAAAATTATTCAATTTACTAATTACAAACAGGTAACACATAGTATTGACATTATTATTGATGATAAAAAAATAGAACAAGTGAACAGTACAGAGTTTTTAGGGGTCACCATAGATAACAACTTAAACTGGAAGTTACATATTGAAAAAATTAACAAGAGAATCGCCAGTAACAGCTATGCCATATTTATCTTAGCCAATATAGCATCAAAAGAGGTTGCAAAACTGGCATACTACGGAAATGTTTATCCTTTGTTAACCTATGGTATCATATTCTGGGGTAACTCTGTTAATGCACAGTCCACATTTAGTCTCCAAAGGAAATGTATCCGAAATATTTTTAACATGAATGACATGGAACCTCTTAGGCCTATTTTTAAACATCATAAGATATTGACATTAACAGGTATATTTATATTAGAAATTTGTTTATTCGTTAAAGAACACAATGACATATTTATTCATAAAATTAATTCTAAGAAAAATCTAAGATCTCAATACAGATATGACTTATGCACAGTCCGTCCTTCCAGTTATATATTAAGTAAGAGCACCTACCTCACTGGGATTAGGATATACAACAATTTACCTGATAGTATTAAGTCAATAGATGGTCCTAAATTCAAAAGTAAATTAAAGGAGTGGCTTATTTGTAAATGTTACTATAATTTAAACGAATATTATCTGTAATACACAATAGTTAGATACCTACTTGTAAATACTGACAATTATTCTTACACTATGTATAAGATATTGTACGCTCGAAAAGGGCAAAACTGTTGATACTCTATTTATTTTTTAACATGCACTGTACACAGTTTTTGACAATAAATTTATCTTTATCTTTATCTTTATCTTTATTTAAGTTTCTAAGTCGGGGACAAATTCAGTGGCGGTGTAAAAGTTGATCAACCCCTTTACCCGGATATTTTAATATTCGTGATCGCTCATACACATACTATTCTGTCGAAAAAAAACCGATCGTATGTGCCAATGCTGTCTAATCTTTCATTTTTACAGTTTGTGCTATCAAAATCGCTGAAACTTAGCTTACTCCGACTAATATCTAAATTGCTACCATTCGATTCATCACTATGACCATATCCCAAACAGTGTACAAATCATATTGGTAAATGCACAGTAAATCTTTCGAGCAATTTGTGTGTCGATTCATCTCCGGGATTAGTGGCCGATTGTGGGATTCGTGGGGGAGCTAATAGTTATGAATATTGGCCGTTATGGCTGGAATTATGCCTGTTTACTACATTGATACGATCGATAGTTATCGTGGAATTGCGACCGATCGCAGTAACAGTAAGGAAAAAAAACTATATTCATTTTTTTTTTCGGGGTGATAAAAATTGTAGTTAAGTTTTAAAAAGCAATTATCTGATTACTATCGCCTTTTAATTTTTCGCGTGCTCTTGCAATTAGATCAATCCCGCTCTCTCTGGCTTAAGCAAGTCGAGTCGTACTTAACCAGTGAGGCCTGCGGGGAAACACCGGTAGGTACTAACACTACTCCATCAAAACGAAATATAAAATCATTAACCAACCCCATTAAAACGCCCCAAAATAGGATCTCTTTAAAAAACTAAAACCAACAAACTTACTCCGTGACAAATTTATTATTTGCTGCCAACGTCGCTAGCAACCATTGAGAGAAAACCAACATTATTTTAAACCTTAATGTCTGCACATAAAGTTCTATTTATTACTAAATCCTTCGCTCTAAAATCGAATGCTTCAGAACAAGAATGCATCGAATACCTTTAAAATGTATTTCAAATCTAAACCATAAAGCGTAGACGCTAAAGTTGAGTTCTTCTTGCATTTTATTTATTACTACGTTTTAGTTCTACTATAGTTCCATTATTTGCCCATAGGGGTAGTTTAGTTGGTAAAGTTGTATTGGTTTAACGGACTCGGTAAATACGCGGATGAATATTAAACAAGACGGACAAACAGACAGACTGACAATGGCTCAATTAGCCCGCGGCTGGACTTGCATGTGTTTTAGTTAGCTTTGTTAACTATTTTATTGTACGGTCAATATGGTTGTTTGATTAGGGTAGCGGTGGATTTTTATTACTTACGAGTTTATTGACTTCAGCTTTAATGTATGTTCAGCTCTGCATAGAAGCATGGAGGTGGCAGCTGACAGTTCAGTAAATTTTCCAGAAAGTGACATTTTTGGAGTGAAATGTAGGTATCAGTGGCGAAGCGTCCAGTCCAGTCTAGACACGTTGTGCTTACTTTACTGACTGCGTGTTTCTAAAGTATGACCGTCTCGCTCCTACCACTACTCTGTCAGGAGCGAGACGGACATACTGTCGAATGCCGCAGTCGCAATCGAATGCAACTCATGGTAAGCAAGCACACATGGTTGTCATACATATAATTTAAACTTTCGGAGTCATACTGATATTAAATTGCAACGGTTAACGCTCACGTATTTTTATCACAATAGGCGTGACATGTTTCGACTGCATCGGGCAGTCATCGTCGGACAGAGTGGTGTTGTCACCTTCGCGGTGTGGTGTTGTCGAGTGATGCCCGAGCCGACGTTTGATGAATCCGACGAAACAAAACCCGCTGAAACACTACTACTAAAAACGGCTACAAAATACACCTCTAGCTGTAATATTATTAACATATGCTTTATAGTTACTGAGTAAAACAGCTGTGACATACGGATGGACCGACAGACGGACTGGACGAAACTAGGTTCCGTTTCTGCCATACTGGCTACGGAACCTTAAAAATGGGCAAACCGGCGGAAATCCAGGTTCTAAGGTCACCCTGCGTTTGTTACCCCAGCTTCGAGTACAAAACAACAAATAAAACGGAATTCACTTGTTGCAAATAACAGTCGATACTACCGAAGTATTTACTTATTCCTTGTATTATTATTTCGTAGGGGACCAAATGGGAAGGATTAGCCACCATCGGGTCCTGGCAAACCGCGAGGGGCACTTAATTACATTTGGCAAGGTTCACGTGACGATGTGATTTGTGGAATTCCGTTTTATACTTGATGTTACTGGTGACCGAAGAGCTGGTGGCTTCCTCGCACTACGTATCATTGCAATACATCGTGGAAATGCCGCCGGCATCCTAGGTACAATGCCTCAAGGACCTATTTTAGATTTAAGGTAGGTAGAGGTTGTAGCTAGGTAAGTTACTCTTACTGTATATATTTTGAAAATACATGTTATATATTTTGAAAGAGAATGACTTCAACATTTTCAATAAGAAGGTACTTACCTATACAATAAGCATTACTTAGCAATTCAGCGCGGGAATGCCGCCTGCGTGTTGGGCACCATGCCCAGCAATCCTGGTTTAGATTTTTACGGTAGGTAGTTTTATTTTTATTTCTGTTTTTATTATGGTATTTTTAAGAAATTTCACCAAAATAATCAACGTCATATCAGAACCAAATTTTAATTTGACCAACTTGGGGGTAAACTTTCAAACTAACAAAAAATAATGTCGCATATCGGACAAAGGGATCGGAGTATCAGCGAACATACTCGCAAATACACACAGGCGAACGTACAGTCAGGTGTAAAAATATGGGTGGACGACTTACTCAAAAATATGTCCCATAGCATTTTATTCCATTGTAATAAGAGCGTAGTACTATATTTATGAGACGATTTTGTCGATACGTATTTTTGCACTTGACTGTACAACCTCCTTCGTATTTTTTAAATCGGTTAAAAACCAAGACTAAGATCCATAGCTAGAGTATAACTCGTCGCGCTATTTTGGACTTTATACAGTGAATAACCCTTTTAATATATAATTATTTCAATATGTGTAAGTAGTTACCTGACATTCAAACTCTATAAATTGAAAGAGATGTCATATACTACAGAAAAAGTGACCAGGGCCCCGGTGAGCAGAAGGCCTAGTATAAAAATTGTACGACATTAACTTCTCGACCGCGTTAGCGTATCGAGAGTTCAAATTATGTTTGCCGTTTATTTAAATCATCCGGCAACTTTCATATTTTGACCCCTCGATACGCTAACGCGGTCGAGAAGTTAATGTCGTAAATTTTTTATACTAGGCCTTCAGGGCTGGGAACGAACCAGCGACCGAACCACTGGGCTACCCGATCACGGCCGTCTAGTTCCTGTATATGACATATCTTTCAATTTGTATATAGTAGTATGACTACTAAACAAAAAAAAAACATGAACCAAAATATTTATTACATTTATTAAATGATTTGATTCGTGCTTTAACAATTGTATTCAAACTCTACTTTTCCGTTGTCTTCATTAACAGTTACCCTTTTCTATTGATATTAAATTGCAAAGGTTAACACTCACGTATTTTTATCACAATAGGCGTGACATGTTTCGACTGCACCGGGCAGTCATCGTCGAACAGACAGAGTGGTGTTGTCACCTTCTCGGCTCGGGCATCACTTGATAAAATTACGTGAATATTAACCGTTGCAATATAATATCTTTTCTATTGCTTGTGAGTAAATCCCTTTTTTCGGGGTGGTAATGCTAGAGTAAGAAATAGGTCTGAATTTTATACTCTCTAACCTAAGTGTTACTGGCACTTACTGCATTCACTTCCTTCTCATACTATAATAATTATTTAAAGCGATCAGCTCTTAAATTAACGAAATGTAACGGAAATGGAAATATCCCCAATATCCTGTGACGAATGGTAAATTAAATGTCGTTCGCCATTAGCTCGCAGATGTAGAAACGAATCTGTGGTGACCCGGAACTCCGGAACCGATACGTGACGAATTATACGTATTATTTCAACATTAGTTACTGCTATTTAAAAATGTTTTCTGCCCTCCGGCCGGCAAGCAGCCAATTACAGGCCGCTACGCTAAACAAATTCTCCGCTTACCAACTGCGTCCAGCAGAAAATAGTGTACAGACCAGCCAGTAAATAAGAAAGCCTCAGATCACATGTTTTTTTTTATACTACGACGGTGACAAACAACCACACGGCCCGCCTGATGGTAAGCGGTCACCGTAGCCTATCGACACCCGGTCGTTACATGCGCGTTGCCGACCCTTTAAAAAAAGGAGGATTCGCTGTGTTGACAGCTAAAGGGGCAAGCTTTGCTCCGTGGGTCCCCAGCCGTCAACATAGTGAATCCTCTTGGAGCTCTGGCGACCTTACTCACCAACAGAACAGACACAACACCTCAGCTTCGCTTCGGCCGATAACTACACGAGATCTGAAACATATCTTACTTTATAGGCCTCGGTACGTAATCTACAATTCTATAGAGTACGTATAGGTACGGGCAGGGCTAGCAATTCCGGAATTGTACCTAATTTGCTATGTACGTGTATAGCCAGTTCCATGTATAGAGTTTGTACAGCGAACAGTTTCTTTTATGATGTCGTATAGTCCCGCAAATAGGAATTCTATGTAAGTAAAGTATTTTCAAGGTTTTATCTTCATGTTTTGTCATCTATTCGTATTATGCTTGAGCTTTCTAACTTATAATAAGCATTTAGCTTTATCCGCGGACGGACGCACCTGGCGAAACGATAATGGTAGCTTGATGTAAGTAGACATTAAAGAACGCAACACTATTATATAGAACACTTTGCAAACTTAAGACACCATTGTAAGAACCGTATCATTCGATACCATCAATACAATATTATTATTTCAAATGTAATGCTATAACACCCAAATCATTGGTGCAAGCAACAAAATAGGCCGTAACGAATTTCCAAAGCAAACATTACTTTTCGCAACTCAATTCAACGGGTGCCCTATTACCCCCTACCACAAATCTAATTTTACCCTCAACTTTGTCTTAACTTGTATTAATAAGGTAGATATTTCTCTAGCACAACTGTATTCGGAACTTGGTACAGCTGTCACAAAAACCACTATACGTTTGCGTTCAAAGCACTCTTAAATCAAAGGTACAAGGTTGGTTTTCGTTTGATTCGGCGTTATGTATTCTAGTAGGGTTGTCAATAGATGTCTAACAATGCGCGGGCGCATAGGGTGCGCTCCCATTCACAAGTTTTCGCTCTTTAGCGTCCTTTGTTCCACATTTGATTTATATTCATACCCGCTTGTACTGTAAGCGGTAAATCAACTATGAACTTCGTTTATTTTATTTTCTTTGTAGGCCAATACTTTTATTTTATTCTAATTATTATTTTTATTTTGTTTCTATTCGCTTAGGTAAGAAAATCAAGAAAAATGTGTTGTTAAAAATATTTATTACAATTTTTAGTAAAACATCTCAAAACATGACTAGACTATATACTCTTTGGTAAATGCTGCATGGTACATTTTTATTATTGTCTACAGAAACATCACAATATTATTGTTCCCTATAAATTTTATTCTAAAAATATTTATCAAAATATGTGATCCATGAAAAATTTACTAAATTCAATTTTTTAATTAATCTATCTAAACACTTCTTCATTACATGTTTAAAAAAAATGCTTTACTAATATAGTAAGTTTCTCATGGAACAGTTAATAATGTATATACTTAGAGATATTAAAAATTCATTAAAATATATTCTGTACACATATGACTAGAAAATACACAACCGTTTAAATTTGAGCATTTAATATACTCGGTCTGTTATAAAAATTCCTGTACAGTCTTTGGTCATTGTTATAATAATTATTCTGATAATTATAACCATTTAATCTGTTATAATCTTGCCACTCATTATGCCCATGAATATTTGTATATTCTTCATAATTAGCTGCATAATCTTCAGTCTTTGGGTATCTTTTATTCGTCGCTGTATTAAACGCATTTTTGAATATTTCGTAATTCTTTTGATTGAAATATTCCTCTGTATTTCCTTCGTTCATATCAGCACTATTGATGCAAGGTACATAAGGTTTCTGATAGAAATAGTTCTGTTGGTTATCATCAGAATAGCTCGATGGATGCGTGAAGAAACCACTGCCAGTAGTGGATGTGATACAGTTTCCTCCCTTGTTGTTCACGGACACAGTCACGTTTCCAACATTTATAAGAACACCTTCAGAAGTCTGCATGAAGTTACAACCATTTGGGAAAGGTTTACTATAACCCTGGAAGCTTCTGTAACTGCCATCGCCGTTAAATTCTTCAGTCTTGTTATTTAAAGAGAATATATCTCTAAATGCATCACGAGCGATTTTTTCATGAGTGTAGTTTTGAAGTTTGTCGCAAGAATTGAAAGTTTCTGTTGGTGCTTGTCCGGAGTTGATGTTGTCTAAAGATTCTAATGTTTGACTTAAAGCGAAGATGTAATTGTGAGCGAATCTTAAAGTCTCTATCTTAGTTAACTTTGTGTCTTCAGGAAAGGTTGGTAGCACACATCGGAGTCTATCAAGAGCTTCGTTTAGCATGTGCATGCGGTTTCTTTCTCTGTCGTTGGCTTTCATTCTTCTACTCCTCTTGATTCTCATCAGCTGAGTTGGACTCTTGCATCTTGAGATCCTGTTCTTTCCGTTTGCGTATTTCCTCTTCGGTTTGTTCGGGTCTTTTGGTTTTCTCTCTTTCTTGATGGGTGTTGATGTTACTGCTGTTTGTATATTCTCCTCAAAAACTTTGGCGTCTTCGATTTGATTTTGGAATGGGAATTCATAGGATTCGCTAAATAGTTTCCTTCGTACTTCAGATTTTACTGGCGTCACGCAGATGCCAGGGTCTGAGGTGTTGTGCTTCAAAGGAGTGGATGTGGTGGACTTTGTGTAGGAGTCATTGTGTGACCTTTCGAAGCCTGAGTCGTTGCTGCAAATGCTGTCATTGAAATCGCAGTAGTCGTCGAAGTTGGTGAACATCTTGAAGAGTACCTGGAAAAGAAAACAAAATATTATTATCTATTGCTAACAACGTAACATTCGTATTCTGATTGACGTTAACTCCAGAAGCATTCGCCAGACAAAGAATGAAGGACTTTTCAGGATACCTGGAGTTAAAGGAACTCAGAGCACTACCCCTGAATTTAACTCCATCATTCATCACATGGAGATGGTAGAGCAAGCTCTTGAGTCGTGCGCTATAGGGGGCGATTACACATAAAAAGATAGAGCTAGCAAGCAATCGGAGCAGATTGTACAGAACCCAAACAAATGACGATCAAGTCACGCCCTCTTCGCTTTTTGACTTTGCCTGTTTGCAATTAAAACACGCTACACGCCAGTAATGTATCTATTCCTCCCCTATGTTTGGAAAGCAGTAATTTCCCTGTCAGACAGGTGACCAGTGCGTGACCAAGTTGCAACAGTTGAACTTTATCACTTCCTACTTCCGGTGGTGATTTCCGCTGAGGGGTTTGATTTTGTTGACTCTTAAATGACGCTAATTTAATGTAATAATTTCCGATCTAATTCTAAAAACAATTGCTTACTCGGGGTAGGGTGTTCAGGGGACTTCCCAAGACGTTTTAACGCGATTCAGTTTATGTTAACTTTTGCATGGCATGGCTGAGTTGTATGAAAGCGACTCAATTTATGTCGTCAACTAAATCGCGTTAAGGGGCATTTTCAAAAATAGGGTACCTACCATTTTCATTTTTTTTTTGAAAATATAGGAAGTTTTGGGTTTTTTTATAACCAGAATCACGAGTACTATTGATTTAAAAAAAGAAATAGAGTGTCCTGTTTTTTTTGGTCAGCTTTGTAACGCATTTTTTCATACATTTCGTATGGGCCGTTACAAAACTGAAAAAAAAATTGTATGGAAAATTGAGGACGCATTTTCATTAAAAGGGTGCACTTTTTTCTGAAAATGCCCTAAGACGTCATGGTAAGGCCCTAGATATTCTAAACAGACTCTTTAGCATATTTCGTAAAAATAACTTGATTTCATCTAATAAGCGTAACTTCACGCATAAACCACACATACACGGCGATCACGCTAACGTTGCACTGATTTGGCTGGCATTCTTGGCAAGTGACATTGTATGAAAATGCCAACTTCATAGCGTAGTCCAAGTACAACTGTAATGCGTGCAGGTTTAATTAAAACAACATATACACACAAAAACAAAGAACTATTCAAGAGACGCACCCGCCATCTTGAGTATCAAACGGAAGCCCAATAGTAACTTGTGGGTAGTTGCAGAATGTCCTAGACCACGGACACCTGTCCCGTCGACACGCGACTCGCACGTGTCTCGCCACCAGAGCGTGACGAAGTTAATGATCACGCGATTACGGGGGGACAATTCAATGATCATTACAAGCTTTTTACTAGCTTTGTGCAAGTGACTTTGTTTTGTATTCATGATTTAGATACGGTTGCGTTCCGATTCCGTAACTTAGACTAACTTACAAATACCGGCACAGCACTCCCAGTGTGCGGCAATTATACGGTTTTCGGGTTTTTACTTCTAAGTATACGACTATACCCGTGCTACAAGACAAGGTCAGAAGGCCTAGTATAAAATTTTTACGACATTAACTCCTCGACCGCGTTAGCGTATCGGGAGTTCAAATTATGTTTGCCGTTTATTTAAATCATCCGGCAACTTTCATATTTTGACCCCTCGATACGCTAACGCGGTCGAGAAGTTAAAGTCGTACAATTTTTATACTAGGCCTTCAGCTCTTGCTTTTTGGCAAATTTCGCGATTCTAGGTCAACGGAAAGTATACATTTTGATTCCCTTTGCAAATGGTGGCACAGAACTCTCAGTGCGCGGCAATTATATGGTTTAAGGAATGCTTCCTGTACTCGTGCTACATACAAGTTCTTGCTTGTGCCAAATTTCGGGATTCTAAGTCAACGGGAAGTACCCTGTAAATTTTGATTTCCTTTGCAAATGGAAAAACTCCCGTGAGTATTAGACATATTAATATACTTAGACCGGGTTACTCACGTCTATAAAGTCGAAGATCGAAGAGAGTCGAGAAAAGTGTGCGCAGAGCAATCGCGGCTAGCGCTTCTCACTCATGATTATGGGGCGCGGACCGTCCCGAAACATGTCGAGCTATCTTCGACTTTATAGACGTGAGTAACCTGGTCTAAGTATATTAATATGTCCTTTGCAAATGTATGGGAAATGCGACATAAACGGCCGTTATTTCACAACTTCAAGGAACCGCGCAGACTTGTGTATGTGACAGTCGCGGGCCGTTAATAGAACTCTATTCCCGTCGGCTTCCCTTGCGCGAGCCAATCTAGCACAGTTTAATTCATAACACAAAGAAAAATTTAGCCTCCGGCTTGCCCAAAGAACATTTTGACAGTCCGCCACTGGTATGTGATATTAACATCATGCTATCGGACAAACAGACGGGCAATAAAGTGATCCTATAAGGGTTCCGTTTTATTTCTTTTTGAGGCACGGAACCCTAAAAAGAGTCATTTAATGGTACTTACTAAATATTACATTCTCATCGAGTTTTCGAGAGTATACCTACTAAACATGCAACTGAATGCAAAAGTTTACAATCTCCAGCCTTGCTTGCTATTCAAATTTGTAACTAAAATAGGTACACACGCGTTCAGAAGTGCATGGGCAATTTGTGAATGAATTCATTCCTAAACTGCCCTTGCAATTTTGAACGATTTAGTACCTAATACAACGAGGAAATGCCGCCACGCCAGCATCCTAGGTTCAATGCCTCGAGGGCCTATTTTAGATCTAAGGTTACTAAAAGTTACTAAGTAATTAACCATACTTATAGTAACTTTTTTGATCGACGGGGAGAATTCGCATTCTCTCAGTCATCATCATAACCATGTGAAAACGAATGCTGTAAATTGCTCGAAACGTAGGGTCCTGAGCATTATCTTTTGCAAGTTTTGCAACTTTGCAGCCGTTCCACTATAATTAGTAAATTATAATACAAACAATAATTAACGTATAACTTACTTTTCAGTCAGCACCTCACATCCAATTCTTGAGCACAAACCGATCATCAATCAATAACTATGAACTTATAAAATGAAACTACAGGACACCAAACAGGTCACAGTTCACAAAAGCCACTGTTTTGCCCATGGTCGCACTGCACTGTGGTGCGCGAGCGGCGCACTGCGGGCGCGGGCGGGCGACGCCCTGTTTTAAGGGGCAGGACACGCCCCCTGGTTGAGGACTGGTACTTGTGTTAGGGTCAAGTTGATAGAAGTTTAGAAGGATACCAGACTGGTATTACCAGTCATAGAAATAAAATATTTTTTCTTAACGTATTTCGGGAAACTCCTTCCTTCCTAGCTTCCCTTGTGTGAGCCTATATAGCACATTTTTCCTTAACAACTCAAAGAAAGCAGGCCAAATCAGCTCCGGCTTGCCCAAAGAACATTTTGACGTACGGGCTTTGATAGTTGAAATTGAAATGTTTGAACGAAATACCCTTTATCGCTTTATCAGGTTGTTTGTGCTACGTTTTATAAAATACATTATTATAGTAGTTTATGCAACAGTTATATAATAAGGGTTCGTAAAACTTGACGGTCGCCGTTACAAAACGAGCCGAAATTGAGTTTTGTAATAATAGACCTGAGAGTTTTAAGAACCAATTATGAGCTGTTGCATACGCTAGTTTTTCTACGACAGCTAAAATAGCGAAAAAAGCAAAATCTTGAAAGGTGGCAGAATGTGGAACATGTCGTATGCCCACTATAGAAGTTTAAAAACAATTAACAGTGCTTATATATTGTATGTAAATCCATATGAGCAGTGTTCTTATTGAATACCATAGACAACGTTATAATGTATACTTTTTTATATCGCTGTAAGTCATCTAATTGACAGATAGAAGTGCTGGAGCAGAAAAACAATTTTGTGTAACCCACTAAACCGTGCCCTCATCAATTTGAGCAAAACAAAGGTACGGCCGTACCATCCTTTTCTCGAAGCCATTCAAGCCATTTTCAACGTCCTGTAATTTGAAATTTTCCGCTTGTTTAAGATAGATTTTCAGTGGCATAAATATTGACTATAACATCACTTAGATATACAACTGTAAAGTACGAATCAAATCATTTATTAAATTTCATAATATTTTTTTTAAGTAGTCACACTACTATATATAAATTATAAAATGAAAGAGATGTCATATACTACAGTAAAAGTGGCCAAGGCGCCGATGAGCAGGGCAGGGATCGAACCAACGACCTCCTGCTTTCGCAGCAGACGCCCTAACCACTGGGCTACCCGATTTCGGTTTAGGCGCCGGTTTCAGCCTAAAAATCATGTTTCGGTCAAGAGCTGAACCTTTCGAAACTTACAATATCGTAATTTTGGGTCGCGTTCGACTGACGCCAGGTGAGCTCGGAACGGCTGGCAATATGACATCACTATGACAATGCTAAAATTTCAATCCCAAATAGTGAAATTGGTCGATGGATATGTTTCATTAATTTCATTATTCATATATCTGAAATAAAAACGGCTCACTGACATTTTATTCACTGTTTGAATCACATTTATCAAAGGTTTACTTTCGGTTTTGGTCAAAACAAGAAACAAAACCGAAACTTCGGTTTCGGTTTCGGCAAAAAAAACATGTTTCAGTCGAACACTAATGAAATTATGACGTTTACTTACCACGTTTACAGTCTGTGCTATTAAAATCGATACAAACTTCGCTTAGTCGGACTCTACAGTCTAAGGTTCTCAATGTGTAAAAACCAGAAGAGTTTATTTAAGAAGAAGAGAAGAGTTTTTATTCATTTCATCATTATTTTATTTAATACAAAGATAATAACACGCTACACCATCCACCTTGCTCTTTTTACGGTATGATTTCTCTAATGGGTTAATAGTGCGTGTAACGTGACTTTTTTATTGCAACCCTTTTATTGACACGCAATAAATTATATCAATATTTGATCAGACACGGATTCGGGTGATTTTTTATTGATCTTTATTGGCACGTGGGTACATCTGTTGCAAGTTTTGCTCTGGATGTAACTATTAAAAGTAAAAACAGGTCCAAAAAAGGGTTGCTATACTATATTTTATGCCTAAGCGCTATGTCGTGATGGAAATTAATAGTAAATAAAACGGGGTTGCATTAAAATGCAGTGTTGAGTTCAACAAATCATTACGCCAAACATTTTGTTTCCACAAGAGTTTTTTTAACCGTTTAATCAAGTAAATAAAAATACTACTTCCATTAGTGTTCCAATTCTATCAAAGTTGAAGATCTACACAATTGTATGCAAATAAGCCATTGTAAATTTACTAAAACGGAACTTAATTATGTAAAACTTTGAAAACAAACCTCCGACGTTTCAAAGTCTTACACGATTAAGCCTCGTTATACTAAATTTATAATGTGTGAAAATCGAAGAGTTATGTAATAAGCCTACCTCACAACATATAAATTCATGTTTTACTTGCATACTTACAGATTTTTACATACTTTTCATTTTAGTTGCTACCCGTTTAATATCCGTAATTAATTTACTCTATTTCGCTGGCATATTTCATAAAATTAATCAGTCACACAATCCTCGCCATCATAAATGGTAACTTACAAACACAATGTGACAAAAATGCTCACCGTTACGGTTCATCGCCGATTTCTCGCCAAATTTTGACAAATCGCGTCATGTCGCGTACGTTTGCTGTCGATAGGGTTAAAACGTTACCGATTTTATGCTCTATCAATACTTTTTATCATTAAAAAAACTCATTGATCCGGGAAGGTACTAGATGTTTCAAGTTTTATTTCTTAATTTGTTTTATACTGTGAATTTACAACATATTGATTTACAATTGTAAAGCACGAATCAAATCATGTATTCAATATTTTCGTTCATGTTTTTTTTTTTTGTTTCTTTAAGTAGTCACACGTCCTAACCACTGGCGTCTGCCGCGAAAGCAGGAGGTCGCTGGTTCGATCCCTTTTTCTGCAGTATATGACATCTCTTTCAATTTAGAGCATATTGATTTCATACAAATCGCGAGCTTGATTAAAAACTACGTAGATGTAGGAAACTAGTGAATGTTTTCTTATAATATGTTGACGGAAGTATCCGAATGTACCTTTCTATTTTAGTTTTTGTACCCGCTGTAAGCTTGCAAGATAAATAGGAACTGATTCGATGAGAAAAAAATATTCGCGACATCTGCAATCTGCAATAGATTCGATGTGGAAAAAGAAAAATGTCGACGAGGTAACGGGCACATCAAAACTCTAAATTTACTGAGACAAATTAGCTCCAAAAGTTATCAAACCAACGAACAAAACCCTCCTGACTTCCAAACAATAAGTTTCGTTTTATAGTAAGGTGATACCTACGTAGAGTTTCGATATTTCAAAATAAATGTTGATACTCCGACTCAACCCTGCCGCTGCTCCAATCTGAAATTATGAGTTGCCGTTTAAAATAATAAATGAAAGCTTGGAGTGTGTCCGTTTAGTTACTTTGCGCCGCCACGCTCGAGAGCCCATGAATGCATTACGACATGTGTAGCAGTTGAAGGGTTAGCCAAGGGGTAGGGTTGTCAAGAACGGAAAATATCGATATTGACGTTACTTAGTTCTTCTGGGCTATTCCGCAACTCGACATCCATTATGCCTATTTTGCGTGATTACGAGGTAGCCCTATTCCAACCACCCTAGTTCCTCCTCGAAACACATCATTGTTTTAAGGTTGCAAACTGCTTCCTTTAGTGTGCTTGGAGTCCCTAATTATTTACTCCGATATACTTCTACCTGTTTACATTCTGCAGGATTTCTGTAGGAGAATATGTTTTGTTGTTTCTTCTTTTTCCATGCAAGCTCTGCACTTAGGGCTATCTGTGATGCCCATTTTGTGTAAATGTTTGTTTAGTGTGTTGTGTCCGGTGAGTAGTTATAGTCTGACAAGCCAAGGCTGCAGTAGATTTATTTTATAATTATGTGCGTTCCTTTTTTTCGGTATGAAAAAATAGTGAGGCATTTACGAGTAATAAAATAAAAATTCAACTGAAGCCTTCGCTTGTCAGACTATATAGTCCTACTATTTCCCGCTGTTCCGCAGATGATGTCTGGGCGTCCTCAGTAGGGTTTTCATGAGCTAATAGACGTTACGCCATTGACGTTATTATTTCTTAAAATATTAAAAGTTTTTATTTAAATCAAACTTCGATTAATTAGGTACAGTAAGCTTCGGAGATATGTAACCCCCCTCCAGCAATAGACAAATGTGGTCGCTAGTTCGAACCCCAGCATAAGAATCTACACTTTTTGGTTTTTTTTAACTTTTTTTGATATCCGGGTTTTAATATTTTTTTACATTACCACAAATATTTATACGTTTTTTTATT
This sequence comes from Lathronympha strigana, assembly GCA_949128165.1. Taxonomy (NCBI): domain Eukaryota; kingdom Metazoa; phylum Arthropoda; class Insecta; order Lepidoptera; family Tortricidae; genus Lathronympha; species Lathronympha strigana. The sequence continues at coordinate 1,560,619 of OX421907.1, read as the reverse complement.
CCTTATTACTCAGTTATTAACTCGGTAACATTAAAATTAACCCCTTTGATTTTTTTTAACTAGAGCAATAATTTCGTCGACTTCATAAGCGTCCGTGCAGCGTGATGGATAGTGCAACAGACTATGAAACACTAGGTTAGCGGTTCGAATCTACGTAGAGGATATTTTTTTGTATTTTTATGCTTGTTCTTTTTTATTAATTATTTATTAACTTCCTATTTAATATAATTTTAACTTCTATTTTAATAAAGTTTTATTAAAATAGAAGTTCAAATCTTTTTTTTAAGGACTAATAATGAAAATTCCATAGTCACTGGTAACTTTTTATTAAATAAGTAGGTATTTAAATACTATTATTAAATATTGTTTAAAATCTGAATAATGGGGGTAATATATAAATATGACAGTAGATATATTATGCGTGTTCTGTAAACTAATTACTATATATTTTATTGCTAAATATTTACTAGTTAAATTATAATGACAATGTGTAGCTAATTTAATTTCTTCAATTATACATCAGTGAAACTTCAAGTTAACAAGTAAAATACCTTTAGCTTAGCTCTTACTGTTTAAAATTGTGGTATTGGTGGTCTGCATGCTGTTAAACTTTATAAGGCAATACACTTTGGTTGTTTACTTTATGTTATACCTTACGTTTTACTTCATTGAGTAGAACCGTAAAAAAAATGTTGGGACATAACTTTTTTTATAAGTAATACCAAACTACTCGGATAAAAGTGAAGTGTATAGTTTCCGTTTTCCTTAATTATAAATTAATATTCTTATTGCATTTAACACAATTTTTCAGTTTTACTTTAGACAGAGATGGCGGGACATAGCGGTGGGAGTTGCGTGAGCGGGAAGAGGCTTTTAAGTATAAAATGGGCTATTCAAAAAACAATTTGAAAAAATGAGTATATGTTAGACCGTCCCTCGCCCTACCAGTCTGTATGCCATTATCAATATGTAATACGTAATCTAAACCAGCTATTTAACATTGCAAAGAGAAACAACATGTTATCAAAGATAACAATAATTCATCTCCTGCAATATTAGCACGTTACCAATGCAATGCAACCTTACCACAATCTTAAGCATGGGGTATTTCTCCACTAAATGGGTCGAATTTAAACAGCTCCCTTTAAAGTTACATTGAAATTTCCTTTTAACAGAAATAAGTTTATAATTTTGGTTTGGTTTAAGCTTTTTACGATTCTGAGTGTGCTGATAATAATTATTACCTACTTATAAAATAGGTATAGGGAACTGCTTGTTCGAACCCGCAGGGCACTTTATTCAGTCATGTCATATCAAATTGACTTGAAATAATACTAATGAAGAAGAATCCATGTTAAAAACTACATTAAATGGCTAACAATATATATGGTTTTTAAGGTAGAAATTAACGAGTTACCACTTGGAAAAGCCTACTTAATTGTCTAAGCACTATTTTGTTATTTGGGTGAATCACCTTTTTTTTGTTTTTTGATAAAGAACAAATCAAAATATAAAATAACTTCTTTTGCCATTTTTATGAGCTTTTAGCGTATAACATATATTGAACTTTCATATTTCAGGAGTTGCCGCGGACTTTTATGATTATTTTATTGCTTTATATGACCATAAACTTAATTTGAGGTTAAAAGTAGTCCCCTGGGTAACCACGGATAATTCAGTAAAATAGCATGTTGACAAAGGTGTAACCAGTGCAATGTGTAAATAAACATATTTTTGTTAATTACACATGAAAATTATGGCAAAATATTATGCAAGTAGAAAATTACAACAATTAGTTATGTCTCTTGAGTCACTGTTGACAAAAACTAACAAAAACTTTTCTTTTAATTAGTAATAACTAATACAAATAAAACATGCATCATAACTTTAACTTATCCCTTTGCTTTAAACACAATTTATCATATCAGCTAATGAAAAACTGTAACGGTTCGATACAAAAATATTAAAATTATGTTAATTTTTCTGGTGACAAGTTGGTTACCCAAGAGACAAAACGGTAACTCAAGAGACTTTTTTTTGTACACGTTGGTTACCCAAGAGACAAAACGGTGACTCAAGATACTTTTAAAATGGAATGAACTTGATTTATATGTGTGTATGATATCTTTTTTAGTCTTTTTTCATATCATCAGACAGATAATTAAGAACACTTTATTGGGAATGAAATGAAACAAAATATTACTATAGAAAAATGTATTATCAAAATAAATGTATAAAAACTTCTAAACAGTTTTTGCTCTTAATAATTACAGCAAGTATTAATTCGTATTTTTAATAAATGGAACAATACTATCCTTTAATCAAACTTTTAATGACCATAATAATAAGATATCTTGAACTTGGCACTTAATACTACGCGATTTTTCAGATCTATCACAATAAAAAAACATTTACAATTTACTTTTCTAAAATGTCAACAATATTTTTGAAGTCAAAATATTCCTGCTGTCTTTTAGTTGTTATTGCTCTTGAAGTATTTTAATTACGATCTTTGGCGTTACGTAAAAACATGACAAGCATTTCGCCATCATCTTCTAAACCGTTAACTTTGTAGACATAATATATCTGAATAGTTTACCTTTGGATCCGCCAACATTTACTAATAAAAAATCCCCACACTTCACTGGGCGGTTTGCTTTGTCTTCAATCCCAGAATCTCTTTAATTCCGTCTTGTTCGAGGGAAAAACTCCAGAAGCTTTGAACAGAGGCGAGGTGGTGCTGTTCTTCAAAAAAGGTGACAACAGCCTTTTGAAGAACTACAGACCCATCACGCTTCTGAGCCATGTTTAGAAACTGTTTTCAAGGGTCATCACAAATCGTCTCGAACACAAACTTGATGACTTCCAGCCTCCCGAACAAGCCGGATTCCGAAGAGACTATAGTACCATAGACCACATCCATACGCTACGGCAAATTATACAGAAGACCGAAGAGTATAACTTGCCACTATGTTTAGCGTTTGTGGACTATGAGAAAGCCTTCGATTCGGTGGAAATATGGGCGGTGCTTGAGTCTCTTCAGCGATGCCATATTGAGTATCGGTACATCGAAGTGTTGAAGTATTTGTATAGTAACGCCACAATGTCGGTTCGAGTACAGGAGCAGAGCACGAAGGCGATTCCGTTGCGAAGAGGCGTAAGGCAGGGAGACGTTATCTCTCCGAAACTGTTTACTGCAGCAATGGAAGACGCCTTCAAGCTCCTGGAATGGCAAGGACTTGGCATCAACATAAACGGCGAATACATCACTCACCTTCGATTTGCCGACGACATCGTAGTCATGGCAAACTCGATGGAAGAACTCAGCACGTTGCTCGATGACCTCAACCGAGTTTCTCAACGGATAGGCTTGAAAATTAACATGGGCAAGACGAACATTTTGTCAAATGCCAATGTTATGCCTATCCCAGTCTCTATTGAAAGCTCAGTTTTCGAAGTTGTTGACTCGTACATCTACCTAGGACAAGTAATCCAATTAGGTAAGTCCAACTTCGAGAAAGAGTTCAACCGCCGAATCCAACTCGGTTGGGCAGCGTTCGGGAAACTACGCAATGTCTTTTCGTCCGACATACCTCAGTGCCTCAAGACGAAAGTTTTCAATCAATGTGTGTTATCAGTGATGACTTACGGCGCCAAAACGTGGTCCTTCACTATCGGTCTCATCTCAAAACTCAAAGTCGTTCAACGAGCTATGGAGAGGGCTATGCTCGGAGTTTCTCTACGTGATCGAATCAGAAATGAGGAGATCCGTAGACGAACTAAAGTCACCGACATAGCCCTGCGAATTAGCAAGCTGAAGTGGCAATGGGCAGGCCACATTGCACGCAGAGCAGATGGCCGATGGGGTCAAAAAGTGCTTGAGTGGAGACCACGGCTTGGCAAACGCAGCGTAGGACGTCCACCCACCATATGGACAGATGACCTTATGAAGGTCGCCGGGAGACGCGGGATGCAGGTCGCTTCCAACCGGTACATATGGAAGTCAAAAGGGGAGGCCTGTGTTCAGCAGTGGACGTCTTATGGCTGATATGATGATGATGATGATGATGAGCAAAGAAGCATAGAATAGCGATAGTAGCAGGGTAATTTGAGCATATGCCTTTTAAACAGGGGATTCTGAAACGTACCATTTAGTTTTTCGGTACATGTGCTTGGAATGCTAATCAACAACATTTCCAATAGCATTTTTATAAAGAGAAATATCGCGAGGAAAAAAGTTTCTAACAAGCGTTATTTCTGGTCAGCGAGTTTATTGGAGACTTTTCCCTCTTAGGCATGCTTTTGTTGTTAATAAGAACAATTATTGGCTTAATATATACTTATATAAGCACGCCACCATAAGAATATATTCAAAATAGGCAATGAAAAATGAAATGATACTCGACTCGTAATAAAATAAAAACAATAGGTAAACGAAAATGACCCGTATTTCTGATATTGCAAATTCATTTACATACTATAAACAGTAATAATTTAATAGCTTATTGTCATTTTGTCACTCAAACCTTGAAAAACATGGAAATGTCTCATGGCTTACCAAGATTGTCTCTTGGGTCACCGAAAAAGTCAGCCAGAGGACCAGTGACTCAAGAGACAAACTCGTGTTAAGATCAGATAAAAGCATAGTTAAAACAAAATATGGAAATAAATAGGTTGCTCAAGAATATTAGACTTCAGTGCCATGTATTAAACTCTAGCTTGAAACCAAAATCGTACAAAAATGACGTAAAATCGCAGTGAGTCAGTAGAAATAGAATAAAGCCACCTTACCTGTATCAGAGCTCCGGACGAAATGCACGATGCTACTAACTGCCGCTGTAATGGTGGACCAAATCACGTAACACTCAGGTCGGTTTTCTATGGGTCGAGCCAGGTCATGGAGCGTCACGCCATTTTATGCCGATTTTTGACTCGGTGAGTCAGGAGAACTAGTATTTTTATAGAAGACAGTGACATTTTTTGAAACTGAATTCTTAAAAAAAGTATTTATTTTTCTTGCTTTAGCAGAGCGTTATAAGATAGTAAACGCAATGTTTTATTTAATCGGACTGTAACATAAAATGTTACAGTAGGATTTTTTTACACCAAAAAGATTTTTTACTCTTAATATACACTCAGTGACATGAAATTTTTGTATGGAAGAGAAAATGTGTCTCCTAGAAAACCAATAAATTTTGTGTAAATTATAAAATGTATTATTTCATAATTTGCTCAATTATCATTAATTAGTCTAATTTAATGTTTAACAAATTAGAATCCATGTATTGTAAGTAGTTTAATAGTGAAAATGTATTAATCAGTAGTGCCATACAAAAACAAAAAAAAAGTGATTGACCCATTTGCAAAAAAACAATATAATTTGTTAGACACTACTTATACAATAGCGTCATTAAACTCATTATTTTAAAACTTGCATGGAATAAAAATTTGCCCAATAATGGAGAAATACCAACAACACAAACATTTTTTTTACAATTTTAACTACTAACGTAGAGGGAAACCTTCTCTATCTTCTACCTGTTTTAGTCGGCTTTTCATGCTTGACATCATGTTTGAACATGCATTGGTGTTCCTCATCAACTCCCACGTTCTATAAACTTCCTCGTCTAAGTTTTATCTTGATTTGACTTGTGTAGGGTCCCAGTTAAGCACCATTTGACCCCATAAATTCTCAATAGGATTGAGGTCAGGGCTTTTAGAAGGCCAATCTAATACAGTGTTGTCTGTTTGTAAGGCTAACCACTCTTTCACTATACGGGAACGATGCACTGCACTATTGTTTTGCACTAAATAAATTTGTCCTTCGGGGTAGGCGACGCGAACGGAAGGCAACATGACGTCACGTAACACTTCGAGGTATCGCTCGCTGTTCATTCGGCCTCCAACTTCAACAAGCTCCCCGGGCCCCATAGATGACATCCAACCCCAACACGCTAAAAAAAAATCTCATGAGCATACCATAACTTGAAAAACGTAAAACTAAAAACAACTGTTTTTTTTTAATCTGCAGGTAATGAAAATTGTATAATATAATTTACCTACTGTGTCTTTTAACAATTTCCCGGTGTCTCTCAGATTCGTCAGTGTAAGCACGGGGACGAGGGCCTGGTTTATCACACTCCACGTCCCCCCTTCGTTGGTAACATCTCACCCATCTGCGAATCGTATTTCTCTGCAAGTAAAAATACGTATTAAATTATGAATAAAATAAAAGATAATGAGGCACCCACATTTATCCCATAGTTCTGTGTGCTATTTTATTTATTTAAGTTTTCCTTGCCACACGCTTTGTGTGTGGTAAGAAAAGGTTGTGAAATGTATCTAGGGTGTGTGTTAGTTACAGATCATTCATACATATACCTAAGGCTCTGTAAGCTGGGATAAACAGGTGAGTTGCGAAACATTTAGGTATAATTATCTAATACGATTGATACAAACAAAACAAGCAGATGGCGAACATTGTAAAAAAAAATACTTATAAGGTCAAATGGGGTGGGAGTGGGAGAACATACTTTGTTTCGCCCGGGATAAGAAGAACAGTATGGGCACTTCATACGAATCTCCCTCATTCCTCGGGGTTCCACTTTTACCCCATCTGAACTCCATGACAACTTCAATATATTACTTATTTCAATAAAGGAGACGTTTATGATAAAACTTAAAAAACTCAAATAGCTTTAAAAATAAACATGGCTCTAAGACTATACCTATTACTCTTCACATAAAAAAAATTGCCGATTAAAAGACTTTTCCGTTAAATATATTTTTCTATCTTATCCCATATATAGGTAAACACTTGACAGTAAACATCCTCACAACAAAATCTGATGGCTTAACTTATTGATAACATTTTCCTTTTTTTACTAAAAAATAATTGTCTCACTGGAGTCACAGGTTACAAACTTACCGTTATATTCAGTTCTCGTGCTATTTGTTTAATACTTTTGTTCTCTTCCCAAAGAACCACAATTGTCGTTGAAACACAAAAAAACGGACGGGGACAGTTATTCAATTGCTTAAAATGCAAAAGGATTTAAGAAGTCGAGAGATCGTAATTGCGTAGGCACACCAAACACAGGTATGATTCGCACACGCAAATTATGACTTACCCTCAAACAAATTTTCTCCATGAAATAACTAGACAAATTTAGTCCAGTAAATTAAACCTTAAAATGTAATTAGTAAAAGTCGTTGTTAGTCGTCTGTGGAAATAAAATGAGGGTAGGAAAATATTGATAAACCAAAGAGATTACTATGATCCAAGACAAGCTTGCAAAACAAGGACGAGTATAGATGTAATAGTTGCAACAGAATATCTATGAAAAGGGACCTTATTGTCGATGGCGCTTACGCCATTATCAGCGATGCTCCAATAAAAATGCAACGCTGCGCAACCCGAGGCGGCGTAAGCGCCATTGACAATATAGTCCGTTTTTATAGATTTTGTCATAGTTCTCTATTGCCGTTCGGCCTGCTAAGAACTGGTTCATATTTTTGTTGTGTAGTCCATGCGTTACGATAGCCCAGCGGAAAAAAGCCGGACTAAAGTATGAGTGTGAGCAGAGAGGCCCCAGGATCGATTCCAGCTAGCAGACCAGGGACCGGAACCGGTTACCATAACCCGGGTTTTTCATAAGGTTATTTTAAAGGTTGTTTTCAAAACACCTCCAATTCGGTTAACTCATGATACGGAAACCTTAATCATTCGGAAACCTTATCGGTCCAGTTAACCCCAATTAACCTCTAACCAGTAACTAACAGCAATGAATTCTGTTAGTGTTTTATTCTGTTTTGAACAGTTCAAACGAAAGTAATCTTTATACGCCCAGGAATTAGACTTAATATTGAATGACCATGGCTAGGAGTTAGGACGTTGTCGCTCGCTGTGGAACCAGGTTTGTTTTGCTCTTAGTGTGGCATCGTTTCTTTATTTCCTTACTATATTTAGGCTAGCCTAACATTTTTATTATCATACAAAGAAATGAAAGCGGCGTGAGCGTTTGTTTCTACTATGCTCAAGTCTATTTATGTTTCTTGTAGTTAATCAGTCAAATATAGGTAGAGTCGTAAATAATCATCATACATGGGTAACTTAGCGCAATTATTCTGATATTATTTAAAAACAAAACATAACTATTAGTCTCAGATTACGAAGCGATAAACTTCAGCAAATAGTGCTATTTTGTGAGTACATCTTGTGACGGCTGTCGGTAAAGTTAAAGCTTTTTAAAATCTCGACATTGTTATCCTTTGTAAAACCAACAGCTAATTACCTGCACGAAATAGTACCATAAAGAACAAGAGATATTTTATTAATAACAACAGTATTCCTTTGGCAATAAAGTTCAAATTGTCATAGCATGCACTCAACGTATAACCTTTTGAAATTAAGAACCGAGGCGCGGTCAACCAGGTGTCTGTTTATTTTTCATAATTAAAAATTTGATTTGATTATTGTGTTAAATTTTGCAACTTACGTAGGTAGATATTAAAAAAAGTGGGGACAGATTTCTTATCGATTTGAGGATATTGTGCAAGCTTCAGTCGCTACCAAGTACCGGCAACGTTAGCTACACTGTATTCTATTCCCGATATTTCTTACAATCGACAACTGGCCTACTTTTTGGATTTTTAATGCATTTGGATTCTTGAATTTTTAATCCCTGCTTAGTTCATACACTACTCAACTAGAGCAAAAATAATATAATAAATACCACCCTCTAACTAAGACTTGCAAAACACGCTACCGGAGGCCTATTGCATAATCAGTTGTAGCTTGTACTCGTAATATTAGCGGAAGTCTCTTTTCAATCCCTTTTATTAGAAAGAGAGTTCCGCTAATATTATAAGTTACAAAATAAATTATACAATTGGCCCCAGGTGGTCAGATCATATTTCATTTCTAAAAGGTTTTATGTGAAATGCGTCCTATTCCAATTTGACCCTTATTCTTAAGACAATAAATTTGTATTTTATATTACAGGTTTTTGTATTACTGCATTTCATTTTCTGCAGGTAATTAGAGATTGGGTTTAACAAAAGACACTACAATGCTATTCATAGCAGATAAGTGGAAATCGTGATTTTAAAATGTTTACACTATAAAACGGTGAATAGTTTTTATCTTTCCTTAATTTCTCACATATGCGTCAAGAGTGATAATGCGACAATAAAAGTCTTGTTTATTACCAATCTTAATACGATTTTGCCGGCAATTAGTTTCTTTTCTTACCTAGGTGCGTAGCCAAGATGCCAACCGCTCACGCTCACTCGCTAATGAAATGCAACTGTCATTGTCACGCTAATAAGAAAGAGAGATAGAGAGAGGTAGCTACGATACATTATTAAGCGTGAGCGATTGGCATCTTGGCTACGCACGCTGACGTCTGACGTGTTTTCACTTGAGACCGCTATTTGCTACCATTGGCAAAACAAAAGTATGTATTTGAGTTAATTGTAAGCAAGTGCAGCAAGCGGTGCTCCAAATGATTATGACATACTTTGATATTGGACACTTATTATTATATTATTTTTTCGTATCTCGTATTATCGTAGTAATGAGCAAAATTTGTATAATCGTACGAGTTTGAGATTAGGGCTCCCGATTACAAGAGTACACGCTGACACGTGGCTCCGTGTACACGAGTCGTGTCTTAATTACACGTGGCCTAATGGCATGTTCCAAACAGAGCAGAAAACCGGTATCGTGTGTGACAACGACATTTACAAGACGCTTCTGTAATGTGTTTCAATTAATTTGAAAATTTACCGACAGTAAATGAGTAATTAAACATCTATAATTTATTTTATTACATTACAATATCGCATCTCGAGATACTCTGGGTATAACTTTTTTAAGTAGGTATATATTCACGGAAATACTACTAAAATTACAGTCTTTCTCCGGGACCACGGGGGCAATGTCGCCCTTGAAACGTCGGAGGTTTGTTTTTAAAGTTTATACACGATTAAGCCCCGTTTTCGTAAATTTATAATACTAAAATTATAATAACAATATCTAATTATATACAAAATCTAACAATGAACAAGAGTTTTCTACTGATTTTATTTCCTTTAAGAACTCTCATATGTACAGGAAGAATAATTATAATATAATTTGATGGCCATAGAGTTACAATTTTTTTGAAATAGTGTTAATGTCTGATGTGTCGGTATTTAGATCGTGTTTATATCGTTTTTCCCTTTCTTTCATTTTAAACAATTCTATATTATGTTTTACGAATAACATAACAAATACATATAAGGATGGCAAGGGTAGTACACTTTTTTAAATAATGGCTTGCAACTATCTAGGTAATATGCTCCACACAAAGATCTTAAACACTTTCTTTGGGCTAAGAAAACCTTATCAGCATCTGATGAGTTGCCCCATATTATTATTCCGTAACAGATTTGCGACGATACATAACCGTTATAGGCTGCCGTTGCTGCCGCCTCAGAGACGGTTGCTCGCAGACGGTACAAAATATAATTAAATAGATGTAGCTTATTACAAAGGGTATTAATATGGGCTTTCCAATTACAAAACTTATCATTCTTAATTCCTAGAAAAACTGTACTTTCCGTTTCATTAAGTTGTACTTACGCCATTACAATCGGCAGATAATCTAATTGATTTGCTATTATAAGTTTGAAATTAAACCAGTTGTGTTTTGGTTAAGTTAACTTTGAGATTATTCTTTTCTAACCAATTTGTTACATTTGTTAATGTACATGTAATAATATTTCTTAGAGAACCATCTGTATTTTCTTTAATTACTATGGTTGTGTCCTCTGCAAATAGTATAGTGTCATTTTGTGTGGTGCCAGGTAAATCGGTGATGTAAAGTAAAAACAAATACGGCCCTAGTATACTACCCAATGGCACGCCGCATGTGTTAATGATGAACGGCGAATTATACGTTTTGTTAAGGTTTTTGACTATTTTTGTAACTTCTACACATTGTCGCTGTCCATTGAGATAGCTTTCTAGCCAACAGTACGCTTGCCCTCTTATACCGTATTTAACTATTTATATTACTTTAATAGCAATGTTTCATGGCACCCTAGATCCATAAAGCCATCCAGGATCTAGATTTCTGCTCATTCTATGCATTCGTGTACATACACACAGAAAACATAGAAAAGCGGAAGTGTTTACCGTGACACCAAATAGTAGGTATAGGTATCGGGATACAAAGTATCAACTCAAAATATGTGTAATAATAATTTGACTGGATTACGTAAATTGTAAGAATATTAATGTAAAATACCAGACCAAGATAATATAACACATCGCGGCTTAGACATTGCCGAGATTCATTGTTTATGTGAAACCGATAAGGGCAATAACAATAAGCCTGCACTCGGTCGGTATTCATCTTTGTGCACTTAAATGTCATTGTCTCATGAGAGTCATTAGTAAAAACAATGCAAGTAAAGTTTTTGAAGCAGGAATTTTAGAGCTGCTTGCAATATTATCATTTTAAATTGCCATAATTTTTATAACGATACCCTTACCAACAACTAATACCTATCCGTAGTCTGCACGTGCAAAGCCATTTTTTTTGTTTTATAAACGAGCCTTTGTTAATATGAGCACGTCGGCTCCAAAAGCTAATCCTAATAATTACCTACCTACTAGATGTGGAAACTTAAGTGGCGAGTTGGCTATATGTTCAAAGTTTAGTGACACCTCTCTACCCCCAACCCTCATACTGGTGTTGCTCTCGAGCTCTCTTAGATGTCGCTTTTTGTGGGGGCCCATCTTATGTGGGCGAGTCACCGTTTGCCGTAAATTAAATTTATTACCATTTTGTTAGGCAGACGTCCGATTTTATTCTCTATAACACAGTATTTAGTCAACCACCTTCACCTAATAGTCCAGTATATTTTGGTTTCCATTAAATCTCAATAGTCTATACACCCTGGCGGTGCTGCCTCTGCGTGCATCCCATAACTCGGGCAGGTGCATCATTCGCTCGGTGTACCCCTTACATTTCATTAAATTGTCGAAAGGGTCTCAGCGTGTTGGCTTCGGCTCCGCGTACGCCTCCCAAAGGTCCGGAACACAATTGTTCCGTGATGGGAAGACCTACCTATTATGAAGATTTAAGACAAAAGTGTGATATTATTTTTTACTATCGTTGTAGAATTGTTTTTGCTGAATATTTTGTATATTGATTGTTGTTCACATTGATCATAATATGTCTAATTTTTTGTTTGTATCCCTACTCTTTATTTTAATTATCATGCACTGTTACTTTACACGCCAAGGGGCCTTACCATGACGTCTTAACGTGATTCAGTTTAGGGCCTAAACTGAGTCGCTGCCATACAACTGAGCACAGGTCCCTTACCTGAACCTGAACCTTAACTGAATTGCGTTAAAGGGCATTTTCAGAAAAAAGTGAAAATGGGTCCTCCATTTTCCATACAATTTTTTTTTGTCAGGTTTGTAACGGGCCATGCGAAATGAATGAAAAAAATGACTTACAAAGCTGACCAAAAAAACGGGACACAATTTTTCTTGTTTCCAATAGTACTCGTGATTCTGGTTACAAAAAACCCAAAACTTCCAATATTAAAAAAAATGAAAATGGTACCCTATTTTTGAAAATGCCCTAAATCGTTATGGTAACGGCCAAGGATGGGTTAGGTCCGCGTGTATTTAAGATCTGTTTCTACGAGTACCACGGATACTCGGATCTAAATTACACGCGAGCCCGACTTGTAAACTTGGCTACCTAAGTTGTTTAATTATCATTGCACGTGCAGTATTAGACGATTTATTCCTATTCGTTCCTACTACAATGGTTTTGAATGTTTTGATATAAGGATGACTCACACTAGCACAATTCTATAAAAATCAATTTCTATAGAAAGCGTCACGTCACGTGATATCCAAGGGCTCCGAGCTATCACGTGATTCTTTCTATAGAAATTGACAGATTCTCCCGTCCCGCCCCGTCCCGTCCCGTTCTTGTGTGAGTCATCCTTAAATAACTTAACAAAATATCACCTACCGACGTTAGTCGTAAGACTCGTAACTTCGTAAGAGATATTCACTAACTTCGTTGAACAAGTTAAATCCGTCAAAATAAACACTACGATTAACTTTGAATCACAACATGCAAGCAAACGTAATGATTTTGCAGTTTCATTAATTGCAATTTTGTTTAGTACTACACTTTTAATTTTCGAAAGCTTAAGAAATTCACGTAATTAATAGAAGTATATTTATTTATTATAACGTGAATTGAAGTTGTAAGGTATGATATTTTATTTGATGAAATAAGCTAGTTCAATCTAACGGGTTGTTGTGTATTTGAAGAAAAATAAGAAATTATTAACACGTGCCGTCGCGTTGCCGTCTTCGCTTTAATTTGAAAGTGTAAGACGTAGAAACCGCTTGTTATTATTAATACAACTCTAGTGTAACGGCTTATAGTTCAAAATTGATTGAAGTGACAACTATGAAACAAACCTGGGTTATTCTACCTGTTGGACCCAAAAAAACAGTGCAAGATACAAAATGTCCTAAGTACGAGGTTTTTATATGTCCTTTACGACATTTCTATCGTTCACTGTTGACACGGAATTGTCTTTACCGATGTCAGCCTCTACTGTTATTAGATATTGAATCTAATTTACTTATACGTAAAGAGTATACTCGTTTGTTATAATAAGGTTAACAGTAACCGACACAAAACCCCAAACAAAAACCCTATCGGGATTGGGTTTTGCAGTTAACCGGGTTATGGTTACTGTTACAGCAACATTTCGCTTACCGTTTGGATTTGGTTAGTGAATGTTGCTGTTACAGTATCATTGTGTAACAGATATGATTAGGTAACCAACTTGATAGGGTTAAGCCTAAAGAGGGGTTTTCCGGTCCCTGTAGCAGACAAACATGAGATATTTCATTTTTGAAAGAATTAAATGACAGTGTGGTATATGCCGATTCTCGTGTCGAACGAGAGTTGCAGTTTTACACCTAGGGGGGTCACATATCTCTGACGCTGACTGTACATTGAGACATTCAATAATTTTAGTCTATTATTGCCAGCTTCGTGCGCAAACGCGGTGTAATAAAAATGTTGCTGATCCCTCAAAGGGTTTAATCAGTATATATCGTATTAAAAGAGTAAGGAAAAAAAATAATTTTTTTTAGGGTTAACCGAACAAAATAAACACGTCAATTTTTTTTTCAACATACCACAATGCGGATTACGCCGTTATTTATACGAATCACCACAATTTTTGCTACACCTTCTATACTATATCGATAATTCGTCTTACCACTACCCCAGCCGCCAACCCCGCGTGCGCTTGCGCCCCTCGGTCGCCAGTCGCCACCGAGCATAATTCTGCGGATTCGGCGGGAAGAGCGATTATTTGCTTGTTTCAAGCTTATCAACTTACTTTACTTTATTTAATTAATATTTTAGATAGACTTAGCGTCAACGGTCTTAATAAAAGTAATAAGTTCGATAATGTAAAATATCGTAGTTAAAAAAATGGACACAATTTATTTGTTCCTTTTATATATATACACGGTGTCTCCGAGTTTAAATCCAGGGTTTGATTTTACTCTCCAAACTCAGCATTTTTTACTATGGGACCAACAGTGAAAGAACTAAAATTTTGTTTTCTTTATACATTCCGGCAAATCAAATGTTAACACTTTGTATGGGGTACTATGAGGTCAGCCAACATTTTTTCGCAATCTCTGGGTTGGTTCCGTAGTGAAAGATGCTCAGTTTGGAGAATAAAATCAAGCCCTGGATTTATAGCCCCATAGTCGGAGACACCCAGTATTCTTACGAGCTTTCAACAATTTTTTAATAAACTATTAAAATTCCAAATCTGATCCGCAAACAAACATTTTAATAACAATATTTACTTGTACTCGAATACGGTACATGACGCTAATCTTTTAAATATTAAAACATTTACAAAGTTCAGCTAATCCTGGCAGGTTAGAAAAAAACATACATCATCCATTGTTGGGTGACGTTTTAAAATGTTAAAAAGGTTTGTTGTTAAGGGCTTATCCAAAGGGTTGTAAATAATGACCGAGCAACTCTGTGCGGACCCACTGTGCACTAAACGGTTAAAGAAAGGGTGAATGTGAGTGCAAAATGTTTTTTTGATGGCAGTTTTTATTATTACTCTCCATTGTGGTTCAGATGCACGTTTATAAAAATCCGAATTTCGTTGAATTTGTAGCTAATTTGAGCTAGAATTTCTTAGCTCTAATCGTATTCATTTTTTAATCGTTCCCATTTTACATATTGGAATGGGTACCAATATAAATCTATTTTAATCATAAAAAATAAATAAAATAATGCTTTATACAGCAGCTTAAATAGTATTTTCTTATAAATAAACTATTTTTACACGTAAAAAAATCAAAGAGAATTGGCTATCTTCCTTTGCATGCATTTCATAATCTTGTATGCGTGCACGATAACACCAATGCACTCCGTTGCATTAATACAATACACCTTTATCATGACATGCATTGACAACTTGTCAAAAACTGACACCTGTATGATTTTTATTACATCATAAACATTAGTAAAACATGTTCAAATGACATTTGCTCTCACAATCAAGTGATTTTTCGTTCAAATTAAGAATATTAATATCTAGGTATAATGCTGTATAGAGATAATACTGTGGGAAAAATCCTGGTAGACACAGGTGTGTTGCAGATAGTGGTTTGATTAATTTTTGCAATATAGTTTTGTTGGGACAGTGATATATGCGTTTTTGCCGGGCTCTGATTTGTTTCTGACAGCATTTTGCGAATAGTATAGCTAAGTCAATATTAATAATGGTTTTTTCATTATTCGTATTTCAATCAAGCACGAAATTGATAAAAATCCTTTATTGCTTTGATTCCGTCATTCTATAATATCAAATGATTGTGAACTTACATACTTATGTAACACTGTATAGAAAATAAGTAACCATAATTAAGGTATTCCTGATTCCAAGAATTAATAATAATTACATTTTGCCATTAAATTACCTTTTTGTACCTACTGATTTTGTATAAATAAATAAAAAACTCTTATTACAACTTTAGGCATTATTATTCGGTTATGCCTTCTAATATCCCTGAAAATTCAAGGTCATTATTGAATCAAAATCAACCTGCAGTGGATACGTTTATTAAAACAATACGAACAATGGACAGCACGTATACAGATTGGCAAAATAGAGTAGAAATTAAAAAGTGAGAACATCATAGTGTCGTCCCTTTAAATCAATATATGTAAGAAAACAGAACGACAATACGATGTTGTTACTTTTTTAATTTCTTCTCTATTTTGCCAAGCTTTATCTCTAAATAGATACTAACGTATACTAAAAGTTACTAACTTACTCTAACTTCGTCTGCCAAGTATTACAAGCAATTCAACCCCTGCTTAGAGTCATATGTAGTTTGTTTTGAGTTTACCATTTTAGTATTCTTTTAAAAGCTAATAAAGCGGCAGAGGCTAAAGGCAGAAATAGCAGAATATTCGAACACAGTACTCACTGAGAATATAGCATGAGACAAGCAGATTTAAGCACAAATTAGGAGTATGAGGATTAGCTAAAGGGAACAGGCTATAATAATCAACATACTTTCGCAGTTTACCTTCAAGGCAACTACCTATGTTGGTATTTGATTACAGCCAGTTGAAAAAAAAGTGAATACCTACATACAATTTTGTTTAAATGCTACATGGGCATTTCCAATTTTCGTTGTACTTATTACGATATTGTTAAAGCGAAGATTAAATTAGTCCGTATGGTTATGCACTTTTTTAATGGATAAAATAAAATAAAATCTGTTTCAAACCGGATATACTAACAGTGCCAACAAGGATAAAAGAATATAAGTGCGTAACCAAACGGACTAATTTAATCATCACTTTAATATTTTTTTTATTTGGTACAACGAAAAATGGAATTGCCCAAGTGCGTCACTAGGAAAGAAATTAGATCCTCGAAATCTGGACATTTGCTCATGTATTATATTTTTTTTTTTTTAATATTATGGGACAATCTTACACAAATCGACCTAGTCCCACGGTAAGCTCAATAAGGCTTGTGTTGTGGGTACTAGGCGACGATATATATAATAGACAGATACATATAAATACTTAAATACATATAAAACATCCATAACTCAGGAACAAATATTCGTGATAAACACACAAATAAATGCCCTGACCAGGATTCGAACCCGGGACCTCCTGCTTCGTAGGCAGGGTCACTACCAACTAGGCTAGGAGGCCGTTTTTAAAAAGTTAGTTATATGTTTTTAAAAAGCTTATTTCATTAGAAGTAGAACACTAGTAGTAGACAGATTTGTCTAATTATATATATAAGAATTTTACAGCCATTTTAGATCACCGTTTCTGAGACACGGTGGGGCCGAAACGAGCACATTTTAATTCTATTTTATTTTACTACTTTTAATATTTTA
Organism: Lathronympha strigana; assembly: GCA_949128165.1. NCBI lineage: Eukaryota > Metazoa > Arthropoda > Insecta > Lepidoptera > Tortricidae > Lathronympha > Lathronympha strigana. The sequence continues at coordinate 1,543,110 of OX421907.1, read as the reverse complement.
TACAGAAAAAAATCGTATGCAATGATTGCAGTCGGCAAAAGAGGAACCTTTTTCCTCTATTTTAGTGACTTTTCGACGATTTTGTGACTTCAAAAGGGGTATAAAAGTGACCTCGATTAGAACATTAGAACCATAAAATTACCAATCGCTAAAAGTAGTACATACCTAGTTAGCAAATTGTGTGCCTGCGGAAATATTTGTGTGAGAAGATCCTAGAGATTGTATCGCCAGGCATTAATATTATTTTTCATCGCCACCTTGGGAGTGAGGAAGCCGTAATGTCCAAGAGTTTAAAATTTTCATACACAATTTTTTTCGTGAGTCAAATCCCATACCAAATGACTTCATATTTTTTATACATTTATATTTATTAATTTTTAGACAATTTGATAATGGTGTTCAGTTTATACTCCGAAATGCTATTTAAAAGCATATGATACGGGTGCATTCCATAGATACATTTCGAGCATCTCTCGAAAACTTTCCTAGTGAACTACGGTATTCATAATTCATTAGATAATATTTTTAATTTTTCATAGCACATATTTTATATAGGAAATTGTTTACAGCCAACTCTTCAATGGAATACTATGGGCAGCTACATATTCAATTCAAACCAATAAACCTTGAAAACGGCCGTACTCCAGCGTAAGCGCTTGCCGCGTCGCGCGTAGCCTGCCTACGTGTTTCGTAGAAGTGCCTACGCCAATCTAAAAAAACATAAATACACGTGCAAACCCTCGAAACACTATAAAAATAAAATAAACCATAAATGAACAAACAACATCAAACAAGTCCTGATATTTGCACAATTGTTGGATTTTGCAAAGGTAATGGCGAATTAAAATAATTCCTAGCTAAAGTATTGATAAAACCACTAATCCTTATTGACACTGAATGTGTGTGAAGTGTAGATAAGGTTACAGGTACTCTAAATCAGCCATTTCTATTGGTGGATTTTTGGCTTCATATCGCCAATTTGAAAGCAAATCTACGATACAAATATGAACAACGAGGGATGGATTTATTATCAAAGTAGGAAACACCTGTATTAATAACAAAATGTGTTTCAATAAAAATCATTTTATTATTTTTTGTTTCGATTTTTGATTGTATTTGCACCCAATAGTGCGTGTTTTCGTCCGCGCGCGGGTTCGCACCGCTAACTTATCAGTGCAGTCGCCGATGGCGCCACTATCCTTGATAAGGGCAAATATAGTATGCGCGTTGGTTAGTTCCAAATTTCTCCACTTATACAAAACGTTTGTCGAATTGCAATTTAAGTTTTTTTTCTGTCGAACAAGTAAAATTTATTCTAGCTGGTTAATTGGTTTATATATCTGCGCACTACTTTAAGGCCCACTTGCACCACCCGGGGTTAGCCACATAAGCCGGAGTTAAGCGTTTTTTTTTGTATGGAATTTGACAGCTCAACTCCGGGTAAGCAGCTAACCCTGGGTTGTGCAAGGCCTAAGATATTTCATGTATTTACTTTTAATTGAATATTTGGTAATATTTCAAAAAAGTTTTTGAATTTAGAAGCTGTCCATAAAATGCATAGAATTTAAAACTGTGTTTAAGTTCCTTATACCTATTTCGCTTGTCACATAAGGGCCACTTGCACCACCCGCTTAACTCAAGGTTAGTGGGCTGTCAACTGTCAAATTCAATATAAAATGGTGGGTTAACCTCAGGTTAACCCACCATTTTCGGTGGTGCAAGTGACCCTAAATGGTATGAAATGGTTGGTTTTTTATTTAGCGGTTAAACGTTCTGATTGTTCTAAAGATAGATTTTGTAAGATTGTAAGTAGCGCCTGGTTTAATTATCTTAGCAATTTCTCGTATTCTGAAATTCAATATCTACATGATGTTGGAGATTGTCTATTTTATAAAATTATTATAAACGGCTTTACTATTGAAAGAAGTACTTAGTTAGCTACCTCTGTAATGTAGAGTCAGTGATAAAATAAGTTAAATAGATGGGTTGTTAAAAAATATCTCCGCTCGCTCTTATTCTTTTATAAAACAAGTTGTGTTAATATATTTTTAAATATCTCGACATGCTGACTGAGTGTGACTTATTAAAAATTATAATGTATTTGTATATTTCACTATATATGTATGTAATAGTATGAAGATATAATATAAATATAAGTCTCAAATTGTAAATACGAGAAACGGGTCTCAAATAGGATCAAGTTTGACTTGTCAAGATAGTGATGGGAACAAACACAATATATCCAAATATTTATCGACAGCTAAGAACGAACGAACTGTCCTGTGATCAGATGATTTGGAAGCACAGCAGGTACTTGGAAATACGAAAAAAGTTCTGAAACCATGAATAAAGGTATCTTTGTAAATATTTGTAACGGATCATTTGTATAGGTGTTGAGGTCACGCACACAACAACATTGTCATGTACAATGACACCGGTATTTTGAAATTACTGTGTGTGTAGCCAAGATGCCAATCGCTAACGCTCAGTTGCGAACGATATGCAACTGTCATTGTCACACTAATAAGGCAGAGTGATAGAGAGGGACAACTACGACACGCTTCTGAGCGTGAGCGGTTGGGATCTTAGCTACGCACGCTGTTCTTTTTTCGTACCGATGGCAACATCTACAGTGAATTATATATAAGATAGACCGAAATGTTTTTATACCTATTAAAAATATATATTATTATTAAATCTTGAAGTGTTTTCATTGACATTAACTTTTTCACACATTCATTTCATTCGGTATTTTTTTAATAATCAGTGCTTCATGTAGCTGTGTGTGTATTCATTCACCTCAACTCTCGTGAAACTACTTTTAATAATAAGTAACAATAAAATAGAGTCCGTCTATTTACCTAGATTTTGATAGCAGTCATAATTTCATAGACGTTTGACGTGTAAACGAATAATTTAAAGTTTGACAGTTCATTCACTTGGAAAAGATAACGTGGTTTGACTCTAAGTTTTTTTTTTCAATTAAAAAATATCCACTCGTATAAAATTACCTAACTAGTGCGGTAAAACAAAGAAAGGCCGAGATCGTAGATGTTTGCGACCTGAGCTGCAAGCGAGGGATGTAAATATGCGATCAAGGGCTTTATTTATTACCTCACGTGTTAGGTACATCACTTTATGCCTACACTCGGGCAGAAATCGAATTTTTCCGTACGCGTAGCGTGCGGAAAAAGGCACTTAATGGCCAGGTGTGGCATAAAAATAATTTCTGCGCAACATGTCACACTAGTCGACCGTCTATGGAAACAATCGAAAACAAGTATGATTAAATCTACTTTAAGTCTGATAGTAGATTTTTTCGATTAATATAAAAACGCATATTATTATATTAAAAAAAAAACTATTGTCAGACTCAGTACAGTTGTTGTCAGACTATACAACTTCAATCAGAAGAATATCGATATCGATAGGTACCTACTAGCTTGCGAAAAACGAACAACACTAGGCGTGACATGACAGATGACTGACGTCCAATTTCACGTCAAACTAACGTCAAAAGACAGAGAGATAGTTTGCTAGTATGTAAAGTGATTCAAAACAAGGAAAATAGTTAATCAAAATGTTCAAGTTATTAACCACAAGCATTAGTATCCTGATCCAAGCTCCGAAGCGGCTTATTCGGAGTCTGGCTCTGGCCGCAGACACAATGGTGAATAAGATCTGTGCGATTTTTGTTTTGAGTGTAATTTCGAATACGACTGGCTGTAAAGTATGTTCAAAGTTCAAAGATAAAAAAAGTTTATTTTTTAATTAGGATATTTTATAGGGTGTACATTGTGTCTACTTTGTTGCTTTATATCTACTAGCTTATTTTATGTATGGAAGCTGCAACCTAGTGCAGTTTGATGGTAACAGTAAAATCTGACTATACAGATGTAGTTAGGGCTGCCATCTGTCCGGGTTTCCCCGGATTTGTCATAGTTTGGAGCCGGTCCGGGGAGTGTTCGGCCCGGGTTCAGGTCAATCCCTAGCAAAAGCTAAATTTTTAAATTAAAAATTGATTTCTTTAGTGTCCGGGGAGATATTTTAATGAAACGTCTGGGTTTTTTAACTTTTTTGCCCTAGCATGCAGCCCTAAATGTAGTGCATAATGACTCCCATAAAAGATCTCTTTTTGAGGGTGGTGGCACTAGCAAAAGAAGAAGACAGTATGAGTATGATTCTCTCTGACTATCCATCTAGGTCATGGTCAAACTCAGTAAACTTTTTTAATTTTTTTGAAGATTCTTATTCAAGACTTTATTGATTGTGCACGCATCAGCTATAAGCTGCCTGTGCATAAATAAATAAATAAATAAATATTTCTATCTATTTATGTAAGTACGGTCAACTGCAGTTAAGTGACCGGCCCTGCATAGAAAGTTTGTATGTAGGGGCGGGTCACTTAACTCTGCAGCTGACTGTAATAATATAATTAAGTTTAGATCTTCTTAATTTAGTGCTGTTCGTGTAGAACCATGTCCCGCCAAAACCTTCAGATCAGAAAGAGTGGTGTTAGAGTCCGACTAAGCTAATTTGGCATTGAATTTGATAGCACAGACTGCAAAAGTCATAATTTAATAGAAGTATGACATTGTTATTTTGTTATTTTACTGTATTTTGTTATTTAAATTTCTGCTTTCATTGTTATATTTCAATTTTATATTTTATAATTTGATATGTTTACTAGAATTAAGTGTTAGTTTTGTATATTATTTTAATTTTTAACCAATCTGACGTTGAAAAGTGCTGAATTTTGGCAAACTTCAATAAATGCTTTTGAGTTAGGTAATAACACTTTAAATGTTTGACAGTGCACTTACTCGGAAGAGATAACATGGTGTGACTCTAGGTTAATTTGAGTGGTCTGTGTTCAGTCTTTGTCATCGCGCCGTGAGTGTACGCAGTGCAATATATATGATAAAATTACAAATTCTCAGACTTTTACAATTTGATAGTTGGCTGAAAACAAGGAATGTGTATATTGCTGAGCTCTATTAAGTCCAGACAACTTTGTGGTGTGTACCGTCAAAACATTAGTAATGGAGAATAGAGTTATACAGAGTGGTTTAAATAGGGGTCCATATTTGAACTTTTGGATATGGTGCTTGTTTATCAAAGTATTCTGCTTCCCATGTATATATTCGGAATATTTCGGAAACAATATTACGGTTTGTAATAATTTCCAGATTTTATTTCCTCTGGACAATAGGGTGAATAAATTTGTTTCTTAGTAATTTTTTGCGATAGTTAGAGAGTTAGTTTTTCCTTGAGACTAGGGAATGCAACTGGGGGAAAGAAACCTAGATTGCAATCCCTACTTGAGACCCCCCTTATTCTTTTCCAGTTTTTTAACCACTCACTAAAGGCATCGTTTGGTAAAAATTGTCTATAAGTACATTTTTATTTATATTCCACAGAATGAGCCCATAGTGACGGTGAAGCAGGGAAGACTCCAGGGTGCGGTGGACACGTTGCATGATGGGTCTTCTTACTACAGCTTCAAGGGTATACCCTATGCCCAGCCTCCAGTTGGGCCGCTACGGTTTCAGGTAATAAAAAGCAGCACGCCTACCACGAACACCGAAAATTGGCATTGACGGGAAAACCTCTTTGTCACTCCAATATGCAAGTGACAGAGATGAAGATAAAAAATCCGTTCGATTTTCGTGGTATAGGCCCAGCAATAAGAAATGAATAAATTATTATTTTTAAGCAGGAACGTTAGCAAACAATACCAAATTTCTCAGAAAGAAAGGGAAAGTGAAAAAAAGCATGACCTCGGTGGGACTCGAACCCGCCACTATGGGCTACCAGCCCATCGCTCTTCCAAGATTCGGAAAAAAGAAAGAAATTCGGGTTCACGGGTGTGGTTACTGAGCTACTGAGGTAGCTCAGTGCGAAGAGCGATGGTTCTTTCTAGAAAGTAAATAAATTGTTTATTTATTCATATCTAACATGTACATTTAAACGAGCAATTCTTGTATATTATGTATTAGTGGCGGGGCGTTCATACCATTGGATTACTGCACCATACTTCCTTATTGCATTGCCGAACCTGTCGGCTGAAGTGTCCGTGGTAAGACTTTAAGATAACTGCCACAGCCGACTATGGTAGTCGAATTTTAAAGGCTGGCAACGTAGGTACTTGCAAATACTGTGGTGTTGCCAGTGGCGCATTTATATATTTGCCGCCGGTAGGCTACTCGGTGTCAGCATCCCTAGCCGTGCCTCGCAGTTGCCGATTTGCCGCCTAAATTTGGTGACTTGCCGCCCCCTAAAATTTTGCCGCCTCAGGCTTCAGCCTGCTCAACCTCTTGGTAAATCCGCCACTGGGTGTTGCGTCTGTCAGGAGCGAAGGTAATCTTACCATCAGGCAATAGGCTTGTGTCGGTAAGGAACTAATAACTAAAAGGAATGAAATCACATCACGGACCGAAAGAAACTAGTTCCTCGCCAAAAAGTTAAATCGGTCCTCGGTCTTTAGTTCACACACACGGAGCGAAAATCATGAAAACGTCCATACGAATAGCCTACCACACATCGGGTGCTGGCGTTTTGCCTCTCGCTCGCACCGTAGCAAAATTTAACTGGTGCGAGCGAGAAGCAAAACGCAAATACTCGCGGTGAGCTACCCAATCATTAGTTCCTCGCTCTTTATAGACTTAATCATCATTAGTCATTCCCAGACGTCAAAATTCGCACTGAACTGAACGAACTAAAGACCTAAAAGACCGAGTTCCTTTGACCGATTGAACGAGATGGGAGCGCTCCCTTCAAAGACCGAGCGGGCACAACTCTATCAGGCTATAAGTCTGCTCGTTTGCCTCTATCATAAAAAAAAGATTAACATGCACATTTTCCTCAGGCACCACAGCCACCAAAGGCATGGGAAGGTACCCTCAACGCCACCCAACACCGGGACGTCTGCACCCAAATCAACCTCATGACAGGTTCCTCTTCCGTAGAAGGCAGCGAAGACTGCTTGTTCCTCAATGTCTACTCCAAATCCCTCCGGCCCTCTGCCAAGATACCAGTCATGGTCTTCATCCATGGAGGAGCATACTTATCTGGCTCTGGGAACGATGACATGTACGGACCAAAGTTTTTACTACAACATGATGTTGTTCTAGTCACACTGAATTACCGCCTAGAAGTGTTAGGTTTCTTATGCCTGGATACACCAGAGGTTCCAGGGAATGCGGGAATGAAAGACCAAGTTGCAGCAATGAAGTGGGTTAAAGACAACATAGCCCAATTTGGAGGTGATCCTAACAATATAACTCTCTTCGGAGAGAGCGCTGGTGCCTCGTCAGTTGTGTACCACATGCTGTCACCAATGTCTCAAGGGTTATTCCATAAAGCTATCACACAAAGTGGAACTAGTATCAACGATTGGGCACAGGGAAAAGATGGAAAAGAAAGGGCATTTAAAATTGGCAAATATTTAGGAAAAGATACCAAAGATACAACAGAATTGTTGGAGTTTTTAAGAGGATTACCAGCGTCAAAGCTAACTAAGTTAACGAATAGAACTCTTACTCCGGACGAAAAATACAGGGGGCTACCAATTCATTTTGCACCGGTGAAAGAGAAGAAATTTGAGAATGTCGAAGCGTTTCTTAGTGATGAACCAATGGACATGATCCTGTCTAATAAAATTTGCAGTATCCCTTTAATGCTTGGTTACAATTCCGCTGAAAGCATAATAATGATTCAAGATAGGTTAAAAAAATTGGCAATTTTTAATGAAACTCCATCATTTGACGTGCCTAGAGAAATTGTGGACAAAATAAGTCAGGAAAAACTAAATGAAATGGGAGAAAGAATAAAGAAATTCTATGTAGGGAATAGAGATTATAACGATGGAGATTTGAAAGAGATAGTCCAATTGTTATCGGATCTACATTTTGTGTATAACACGCATAGATTTGCATATTTGTACTCCAAACACAATAGCTCCATATATATGTATAGATTTAATATGGAAAGTGATTTAAATATCGTCAAAAATATGAGTGGTCTTGATGTTAAAGGTGTTAGTCATGCTGACGAATTATTTTACATTTTCTCGACGAAAATTACTAAAGAAGATTATGAATCTAAGGAGAAAATTAGAGACTATGTGTGGAAAGTTACTAAGCTGTGGGCGGACTTTGCTAAAACTAGGTATGTTTTTTCTATTTTGTCTGTGGGTGTGGGTTGTGTATCAGTACAGTCAAATAATTTGATTTATGGTACCATTTTGAAGAGTCAACCAATTGGAACCACTGCAAACCTATGTCATAGTGACGCTATATGATTGTAAGGAATCTCTTACTGCTTGTCATTTTAACATGGTTCTAGAGTGGCCTAGGGTTCCAATTGCTTGACTGTACCTTGTCACAGTGATAATCAATATTATAGCCGCTCTGATGTTATTCTCACTGTGACTTGTCACCTATGGAAATGTATGGAAAAAGCGGTTAATAACCGGTTTTTCCATACAATTAAAAACCGGTTTGCACGCCCAACTTGTACCTTTGTGCACAATGGTATTATATTATATTATTTATGAATTAAATTTCCTTACAATACCCAGAAATAGTCGGCCAAAGGGATTTCCAGTTTTCCATTGCTTTGTTTCTATGAACTTCCGGTAATTTGATTCCGCGAATCATTATTTGGTTTTCCTGTTTCATTGTTTGTCATCTAAAAGCCTGCGGTTGTGACTAAGAAATATACTAAACGGAAAATAGTCAGTTTTCCTTGAGAATGATTATGCAATCACGGTTTTTGTAGATATCTACATATGTTAACCTTTATTAACATGAAAAGCCGTGTGAACCGTCAGTATACCAAAAATGACCGAAAAACCGTATTGATTTTTGGAACAAACTTATACCGGTAATATTAAATAAATAAATAAATATTGTGGTACAACCTTACACAAATCGACCTAGTCCCACGGCAAGCTGAATAAAGCTTGTGTTGTGGGTACTAGACGATGTATATAATAGATAGATACATATAAATACTTAAATACATAGAAAACATCAATAACTCAGGAACTCAGGGAAATATTCGTGATAAACACACAAATAAATGCCCTGACCAGGATTCGAACCCGGAACCTCCTGCTTTGTAGGCAGGGTCACTACCAACTAGGTTAGGAGGCCGTTATTAAATAGACGTTGTTGTGATTTTTTTGGCCCTGTCTCTCCAGCCATGTTGTTTAAGCATAGCTTAACGCGCATACACGAATTTCAACGACCTATCACAGTAAAGTGGCACGAAAAAATAATTAAAAAAATATTTTAGAATTCGCAAATCTAGCCCTTTCAAATGATACCCCACATGCCCCAGTAATTAAACTTTTAATTTTTGCCCCCTCTTTTATCGGGCCTTTTATAATTGAAAATTAATTAAAATATATGATAAATTCTCTCTCAATGTATCTGGCGTCTGTTCAACTCGGTAGCTTAAGTAATTCTCGAGATATTTAACGATGTGACAGACAGACTGAGTCGCACCATAAGGATTCCTTTTTCACCATTTTGGTGCTGAACCCTAATCAGCGTCAACTATTATTTTTTGTTACAGCAACCCAACACCTGACAATTCCCTAGGAGCTACATGGCCTAAATACACCACCGCTAATAAAGAGTATCTAGAGATTGAGGACCAGCTTAAAGCGAGCAAATTTGCCGACCGAGCCAGCGTAGAGTTCTGGAACAAGCTGTACTGCGAGGCAGGCCTGCCTTGTATAAGTAAGAGTAGTTTGTGAAGTGGAAATTAAATTTATTTTATGAATTCTGGTGCAACGAGGGATTCGTGACGTTTTATATTAGTAGGTACTAGGTATACATACACTTATACAGGCTGTAACAAAAGTACCGAAAGACACTTAAACAGTATAAGGTCAATAAAAAAAATCAAAATTCGAAAAAAAAATGACATTGTATGAAGATAGGTGCATTTTCGATCAGTAGTTCTAGATACAAAGAAAATATCGAAATTTTTCCACTTCCACAAACTCTTCACAGTGAATGTTTAAGTCATACTGAATAACTTTTATTACGAAACCAATGTCGAAATCGCAATTTTTTTAATTTCGTTTCATATATTCCGGCCGGTGGGACTCCGCCGAATAGTATGGGACACCCATTTTTTTCCCCGCGATTTCGGCATTGCCCCCCTTAATAAAAGTTATTCAGTGTGACTTACTTATTCATTCACTGTGTAGAGTTTGCACGATCCTTTTTATTTCATCCTGTATGTTTTTTTTGTCACAGTGTTATACCGGCAATTTTTGACTAAATTCCTGGCCGGACCCCGTCTGATTAGGCTGTTAGTGTTATTACAGAAGTAATTTGTACCTATTACATGTCTTAAGTACCAGGTCGCAAATTCTTTATACCTCTTTACTTTTTATCATATTGGATACTAAAGGTCCGGCTGTGAAAGGGGCCGGCTGTTTTCTACCTCCGTGATACTTAGAAATATAAGTAATAGTATATGTATAGTATAGGCATACAACGCCAAAGTGTATATGTATAATTTGTTTATATAAATGTTTTTAGCTACATGTTTGTTATCAATATACCTACCTACTTAAAATGAATTGTTAATTTTATATTTATGTGACATGAAATGCCAAAATATACAGTGTGTAAATCTAATACGGGCGAAACTCTTAACGGTGGTTAGTATAGGACATAAGAAATGTAATTAGGTAACTTTTAAATGGAATTGCAATTAAATTTTTATCCATACAAAATAATTCGGCCCGCAATGTAACGCAAACACAGTCGCCTTAAACATCCGTTGACAACTGTCACCGTCAAATTTTTTATAACACATCGCTGCTTAAACTTTTATATTTTTTTTATTATGGGATCATAATTAAGTGTAACTTAAAAATATGTTTTAATTATTGATAACAATAATGAATTCTATGTTTGGTTAAATTTATCGCCCGTATTACACTGTATATTACCTATTTGTTTATATAAATGTGTGTTATTTGGATTGCGTGATTACCTAATTTAGCGATATTCTAGTTATCTTATCAACAGTGTAAATAAGAAGTTATTGTTTAAACGATATCATGCCATATGGCCAATGTTCAATGTGTGCCACATGTCGAAGATATCCTGTGTCATATTATAAATAATATGTAATAATTTTTATTTTTTATTATAGAGTGCCCTTCAGGCAATGTATAGCTAGCTTTATAAGCCCTCTGGGCATTGTAGACTAACCTTTGTTTTTGTTTTTGAATTATTTTTATGTTTTAGTATGTAGGTCGTTTGCACAAGTAACTTTGTTGATTGACGGGGAGAATTCGCATTCTCTCAGTCATCATCTTAACCCTGTGAAAACGAGTGCTGTAAAGGGCTCGAAACGTAGGGTCATGGTGTTAATAAACGCGATTAATCCAGTCTAAAGTTTTTAATTTCAATGAATAACAATCGCGGTAACAGAAGACAATAATATGTAATACTTTATTCGTTGACCCTTTAATTCGTACAAAATTCGGGCATTATCGCCGCTAGGGGCGCTAGTGGACCGTGAGTCTGACGGGAATTTTCAAACGTCACTTTGACAATTCTTTTATATTGACACAAGACCCACGCATGAGTGGCGCCGCCTGGTGAGCGAGAATACGGTATCTCCCATTCGTTGAAGCATCAGACGCTTACCTAAATATGTGCTGTTTGTTAAAAAGCTCAAGAACTTTTTAATTGAGAAAGCATACTACAATGTAAATGACATAATATATAATTAAAATGTATACTTGACATATATAATTACTTTATCTGTATTTTTTAAAATTGTTACTTTATTTTATATTTTATTGGTATTTTAATTTTTAATTGTTTATGGTATTGCGTAAGTATTTTAGTTTTTAATTTATTGTTATTATTCTTGACATGTGTTTTATGACATTAAAGATTTTGAAACTTAAACTTGTGTTTAGGTGCTTATTTGACATTAGGGTGGCGGCAAGAGTAATGGACACGGGACTAGTAATGTACTCTTAAGTATTATGAGGAAATAAGATTCATCCATTAGGTATCAATAAATTGACAACCATATGATATTTAAATTAGGAAAGAAGTGTTCATTACCGGTGTCTGTCAGCTTAAAAGTGTTCATAACCTATTCAATCTCAACAAAGGATACTAAGGACTTATTAAAAAAATCGGATCGAAATTTGAAACTTTTACTCTACATATCCAAAATTTTAGATGAGGCATTGCCTGCCTCGTATCACTAAATAACTTCGCTTGCGAACGCCCATTAAAACACTAGCCCGGCAATCCCTTACATTTCCAAGTAGTAGTGCTTTGTGTAAGTACTGTAAAATCACTGATCGTAATAACCTAACTTTTAAGTTTTTAATGAAATCTCCAAGATTAAACATAATTATTAAACGGGTCTAACGCGAATTAACTTGTTTACCTTATTTACCGACGTTTCGACACAGGTTTCACTGGTCATGGTCGCGGCTGACTGATGTCCCAGCAAAATGTCAAAACAGAGATTTGTGTAACTACCCAACGAAAAGTCTATGTAGAAATTTGGGGTAAACACACAATTTTTAAACTACTCACAAAACATATGTTAATTATTGTCAATAGTCCGAGACACGAACCAGTGAAACCTGTGTCGAAACGTCGGTAAATAAGGTAAACAAGTTAATTCGCGTTAGACCCGTTTAATAATTATGTTTAAATATGTGTTCAAATCGCGAAAGTTTTAAATGTTATATCTCCAAGATTAACTTATTTATCTAATGTTTTGTATGTTACAATAATAAGACCGTTTCAGTAGTGAATGGTTTCAGTGGTGTTTGATGAGGTGGTGTGAAAATACAAGGAGAAACAGTGACAAAACATGTGACGCCTTTTGTTTACATTGTCAGGAAGTTCCATGGACGGCGATTTTAGAAATGACTCAATGAGGAAAATAGTTGTACTGTTTACAGTAAATGTGATACATATACGTACAATTAATACCTCCTTGTATACGTTGAACTATTCATTTGTAATTAAACTCCAGCGTGACTATGTCTCGGACGTTTAGATTGTTAGTTTTGTTTTGTGTTTATTTTATATATTTAATAGGATGCACTGTTTGTACGAAGGTAAGCGGAATTATTGTTTTTGTTTGATTTAAACATATATTAAATTTGAATCTGATGAATAAGTAATATAATGGTCTTGATAGTCAAGTTGGTAGTGACCCTGCCTACGAAGTTGGAGGTCCCGGGTTCGAATCCTGGTAAGGGCATTTAATTGTGTGTTTATTACGAAAATTTGTGCCTGAGGTATGGACATTTTCTATGTATATAGGTATGTTTGTGTGTAATAGTGTACCTACATATATCGTCGCCTAGTATCCATTGTACAAGTCTTGCTTAGTTTGGAACAGGTAGAATTACCTAATATTTGAAGAAAAAATATTTTTAGATAGGTAGCGAGATCCGAAATAGGAGATTACTAGGGATCAAAATGATATATTTCCGGCGAGGGCGTACATTGAATTCCGAATAAAGCGATGGATTCTAAAGTAGAATCCTGAGCGTAATGAGGGCTTCAAGCGTTAACGCCCAAGACGCAAATAATTTTCATACCGTGTGACACATACTGCTTTTCACACCAACTAAGAGGAAATAAAAAAACCGAAAACAGCATCATATCAACTCCACGATGCCACTAGTTAATGCCCGAAAACGTAAAAATGTGTAGTCCTTGAACAGAAAAGTGCCACTTGGACCCTCCCAGCAGGGAAGAAAAGTGCCATTTTGATTGCTCCTAGCTTGAACAGACAAAAAACCTTTTATAAATAGGTGGTTTGAAAAAAAATTTGTAGTGTACCACATGTGGTAGTATAGCTCCTATAAGGATAATACGATTTTAATGCAAAAATTCTCCGAGGTGACTTTTATGTAATTGTTTTGAATCTGTTTGTAATCTACAGGATGTAGCAAGAATCCGTTTATTGTGTAATCAGGAAAGAAACCAAAATAAAACTGAGGCATCAAAATTTGCCCTATAAAAAATATTTGGCGTCAATAATTTTTGTAACCTGTTTTTTCCTTATCAGACCACGATACTGATTACGCTCTTAGGGTCGCCACTCACGTCCGGAATCAGAGACGGTATTTATTGTATATGATACTGTGCGTTATGAATTACATACAAATTCTGTCTTTGATTCCATGCGCGTGTGGCGACTAGGGTGTGCAAACCGGTTTTAACTGTATGGAAAACCGGTTAATAACCGGTGCACACCCTAGTAGCAACCCTTAACCAGCATTTTAGTTATACCTTGTAAGTACCTATGTATGTTATTTATCACAATAATTTGCAGAACAAGCCAATCGTAACAGTGAAGCAAGGGAGGGTACAGGGTGGCGTGGACACCCTGTATGACGGGGCTACTTACTACAGCTTCAGGGGCATCCCGTATGCCCAGCCGCCGGTGGGCCAGCTCCGGTTCAAGGTATGTACGCCAATAGTCTTAATTGGGTATCTCACTCTTCCTTATTAGTGCGACAAAGACAGCTGCGTTTCGTGCTACTGAGTGTTAACGATTGGCATCTTGTTATTTGTTTGCCTATTTATTTAAGTGCTAAAGAATAGTACTTACTCAATATAAAACCTGCTGTGTAAATTTGTATAAGTAAGGAGTTCAATACTAGTCACGGAACAAACTAAACCATAACATCCTACTAACTATCCTACTAATATTATAAACGCGAAAGTTTGTAAGTATGGATGTTTGTTACTCTTTCACGTAAAAACTACTGAATGGATTTTAATGAAACTTCACAATAATATAACTTATACATAAGAATAACACATAGGATAATTTATAAAGATATTGCGCAGACGAAGTCGCGGGCAACAGCTACTTATAAATATAACACATGTTATCATTATCACTCACAAATACAGGGTGACATAAAGAGGACCGTTCGAACTCTAGGTATACAGTAAATGTATAAGTCATACTCATACTAAATAACTTCAAATTCAAGTGATAATTTATCTTTAAATAAGTGTTAATTTCGCCAAATATATATTGAATCAAACATTTACATCTGTAGTTAAAATACACACGCAATGAAGTCGTGACTTATGTTACTTTTACGTAAAATGACCCTCTCATGGTTAAAAGTCGTCGGGCAGCGGCAATGGTTGTTGGCCAGAGGCCCATATCTCGAACAGTAATAGTCATATTATTAGTCCGTGAACTGTCAAATCGCATGGGTTTCCGTAGCAACCGACTATTAATATTATTAGTCTTATATCGTTCGAGAAATACGAGATGCTAGAGTGATACTATCCCCACAGTATCTTCTTCTAAGTCGGTCCCTTCACTGCTGTTCGTGAGTCGTTTCTTTTGCAGCTCTCCGCTTTTCCCTATCGGTTGCTTTGTGAAAAGCAGTGCTCAGTATGATATATGGTTACTTACCCCATCACGTTGGACTTGATCTTCTAGATCGTCTACTATCCGTTACCATCACCACAAGTCTCCAAAGAATCCTTTAAAATTACTGTTCAATCTAATTATTTTCTCAGGCTCCCCTACCTCCTCAACCCTGGAGAGGCGTACGCCAAGCGACCGAATATGGCTCCAATTGTGCACAAACCGAACCCGAACCCGGTTCCGATTTCCAAGGCAGCGAGGACTGCCTGTTCCTCAACGTCTTCACCAAGTCCCTGCACATACACAAACCTGTCATGGTCTACATACATGGAGGATCATTCCTCTCCGGCTCTGGAAACGATGAACTGTATGGTCCAAAGTTTATAGTCCAGCAAGATGTTGTCCTGGTCACTTTGAATTATCGCCTCGAAGTCTTAGGATTCTTATCTCTAGATACTCCTGAGGTACCTGGCAATGCGGGCATGAAAGACCAGGTCGCTGCATTGAAATGGATAAAGGAGAATATAGCGAAGTTTGGAGGTGATCCTGATAATATCACAATTTTTGGAGAGAGTTCTGGTGCTTGCTCTGTGACTCATCATATCATGTCGCCGATGTCTCGGGGATTATTCCATAAAGTTATCGCGCAAAGTGGCACCAGTGTCCACGATTGGGCTATAGGCGAAGAAAGCAAAAGCAGGGCGTTTAGGGTTGGAAAATATTTAGGTAGAGACACTAAAGATACAACTGAACTTCTTGAGTTTTTGCGAAATCTTCCGGCTGCAAATCTAACTAACTTAACAGCTGTGACTAGCACTGATGATGAGAAGTATAGAGGATTGCCTGAACGATTTCTGCCGGTTGTCGAGAAGAAATTCGATAATGTTGAGGCGTTTCTCAGCGAAAATCCAATGGATATTCTTCAGTCTAGAAGAATGAGGAAATTACCGTTAATGTTGGGATACAATTCCGCTGAAGCTATAATAATGATTGGAGACCGCTTAGGAAAGTTGGATATTTACAATAATAATCCATCTTATGACGTACCCAGAGAGATCGCGGAAAGGATAAACCAAAGGGAAATTACTGAAATGGGCAGAAGAATTAAGGAATTCTACATCGGAGATAGAGATTATACTAAGAATGATTTTAAGGAAATCGTCAATATGTTGTCTGACGTGCATTTCGTGTATGACACGCATAGATTTACTTACTTGTATTCTAAACATAACAGTGACATTTACATGTACAGATTCAGTTTTGAGAGTGACCTTAATATTTTCAAGAATTTCACTAGTATGGGTTTGGATTTAAAAGGAGCATGCCATGCCGACGAGTTGTTTTATATGTTTAATAGCGATTTTACTAATGATGCGTACGAGTCGCAAGATAAACTGAAGAATTACGTGGCGAAGGTGACTAAATTATGGACGGATTTTGCTAAAACCAGGTTAGTATTTTTTCACATCTAAGTACTAGTTATTAGATGCTTTGAATAATTTTAAATAATAGGTAAGTATTTAAAACTTTAGTTACTTGGAAGTAAAATACCATTGCTAACCGAAACTCGAATGAGATTTGAATGACTTGCGGTGTAGGGTGCGCACACCGGTTTTTGTTTGTATGAAATGTATTAACCGGTTTTTCCTTACAATTAAAATCCGGTTCGCACGCCCTATTCCGGCAGCCATATTTATTTATTTAAATGGAAGGTTTGAAAAATGTATGAAAAGTTTGGGACACTTTTACTCATACTAGAATCGAAAGAGATCGCGAGTCTGAGTAGAAATTACATTATATAAAAACATCCTAATCCATCTCTACTTTCCAGCGTCAATGTGTATTTTTGGGAACCCATAAAAAAACATTTTCTCTTTATTTCAGCAATCCTACACCAGACAACCACTTCGGCACAAGATGGCCGCGATACACAAGGAAAAACAAGGAGTTCCTGGACATCAACGAGAGGTTGACGGCGGGCAGCTTCGCAGAAAAGCAAGGCGTTGAGTTCTGGGACACCCTGTACTGCGAGGCAGGCGCGCCTTGCATTAACAACTAACTTTTAGCCAGTTTTTATTTATTTATTCGTATGGCATTATTTACAGAGTCGATTATAATACAATTATCATATTGCATCCAGTATAAAGCAACTCAGTTCTCGTGCTTTGAGGTCTTTGCAGAAAGGTACAGCAGCCAATTTACCATATAACAAATATCTATGATACTATACAGGGTGTAATCGTTAAGTGTAGCCAGGCGATTATTCCGTAAATATAAGGGATATTAGAAATTTTCAAACGGATATTGAAAGTGCGTTACCCACTATACCCACTATAGCCCCCACTCTGGCCCAAACCACGGTGGAGACGTCACATACATTTTTGAAATTCTTCGTGAATGTATGAAGGTTTCTTCACGATCTTTTCTCTCGCCGAAAATACTCATTGGGTAACGCAGTTTCAGTTTGACATTTTCTAATATCTCTTATATTTACGGAATAATCGCCTGGCTACACTTAACGATTACACCCTGTGTATATGATACTATTCACTTCACTATTGTTTTTAAGTACGTAATTGTATACCTACTAGTTCTATTAGAGTTATATTAAATAAAACTCTTTTTAAAACACAAATAATTTATTTTCTATATACAGATTAAATATTTAGGTGCTTACCTCTATTCATAGAAAAATAATTGTAATTTGTGACTTATTGTGATTTACTATCACACTTATTTTAAGTTTCATGACACAAGTTTGTACATGATAGAGATTATAATAAATCTATATAATTACTTACTTAATATTTACAATGTATTACAATGTATTACTTAAATAGTTAGGTATCAGTATCAGTATCAAACTTGACAAAGCATTTTGATTCAATCATTACATAGGTAAAGTATAAAACAATATACGAGTTTAAGCTAACATGGTCATTTACATTATAATTACTATTCAAAACGAGATATTTACCATTAGTTTTTGTTTTTATCGGGAGCTCGAAAAACCAAATATACATGGTAAATATCTCGTTTTAAATAGTAATTATAAAGTATAAAACGTCTACAATAGACAAAAAGAACAATAAACTCATATAGTAACATTCGTCGTTATTTATTAGCATTGTTGAAAACAAGCTGAGACCATCCCGTCGTAACTCTTATTATTAACGTCTCCACTGACAGCTGTCTCATTCGCCCATTCCAAAGTTATACATTACTTTCTTAGTCCAACCAAAAGTGGTATCTGCAATGGCATGGTGACGGTTTGGCCTTGCTTTTTCCTACGCTTATTAGTATTCGGACTGCTAATCTGACAGAAGCAGATATCCACATAATATCCACGTTGTTAGTCAAGTGTGGAATTGTTCAGTAACTGTCGATTCTCATTTCGTGTTAGAGCATGCAAACCTCAAACTCAAATAATTAAAAACCGGTTTGTATTCCCTATTTCATATCTCTAGACTTTTGTTTTTATGCCGATGACCACCATCTTATAATTTTTGACGTACATATACTCGTATGAGGTTTCCTTGGTCAACTTTAATACTGCGCACTGCACACATAGGATTATACCATTTATACTATTGTATGCCACATAATATTCGTTCAGCCGTACCCGGTGAATCGCATACTTACCCAATATTTTAACATTGAACTTTCAAGGCATTATTGGATTTTAAGTAGGTTCCTATTTCCCATGCATGTTTTGAGAAAATAAGTCTTTTATAGTGAGTATTAGAAACCTTACTATCAACAACACTTTTAACTAATACTACTTAGGGCACTATCACACTTGCGCGATTTGAAAGCGATTTTAATACAAAACTTGTACGCAGCGAAACCGCGACGTGTCCGCCTCCATACAAAACTCGCTCGCAAATCGCAATGAGGATTGCTTGTATAACTTGTATTGCTGTTGCTACCTATGCTTTTAGTCTTCTGAAGGTCTTCTTATATGCCAACTGCAATGTAAGAAGTCAATGAAGATTACCGCGAGTAGATTTTCCGCTAGGGGCGCTAGTGGAACGTGGGTCCTGCGGGAACATTACAAACGTCACTTTGACAATTTGCTTATATTGAAACAGGACCCACGCATGAGTGGCGCCGCCTGGTGAGCGACAATACGGTAGCTCCCATTGTGATAACGCCCTAATGTCATTGTAACGGGGTTTATACTGTCAGTTAAAAGTGTGGGTAGGTACGAAGGTGCGATCAGGTCCTGTACAGGGGGTCGGCGTACAGCAGGGTGGGCGGCGCCGACGCGTTGCTGGCGGGGGGCTCGCGCGACAGCAGCAGCGTCGACCGCGCGCGGTGTTTGGCTGCAAATAATTAACGTCCTTAGTCTAAACGGTAACAAAAACATCAAAACGGCAAAAGATTTTTATGAAATAGGGGGCAAGCAAGCATCGAATCGCCTGACGGTAAGCGATTAAAGCCGTCCATGGACACTCACAACACTAGAGACGTCGCAAGTGCGTTGCCAGCCTTTAAGGTGGGAGTACGCTATTTTCTTGAAGGTTTGAAGGTCGCATCGGTTCGGAACAGTTTAGCTGTGTGGCAGGAAGTTATGATTAAGGGACATGTTATAGGTAAATACTAAATACACGTGACACCGATTACCGACGATAATTTTAGTGGATCGTGTCGCCGTTCCAGGTAGATACTATCGAAAGTAAAACAAAACTCCTGCACATGGAGTTTGTGTATCTGGGATTCATGGTGAAAGAGCTACGAATTACGATATATAGCTGACTCACCATTAGAATACATGCAGCAAAGCACCAAGGAAGCTGTAGGCAACGCTCCAGCTAGCGCAAACAACGCATGCTGTGCCGGAGTGTGCGTAGACCTGGATACTCAATAGCTGGTGATGTTGTGCACGTCGAATGTCTGTAGGATCTGCTGGAAGTCGGCGCCGAGAAAGCGGGTAAGGCTTTCATACCTTTGGGATGAGCCGCACAGTACCCGTTAGAAATAGATATATAGCACCGTTGCACTCACCGTTGGAATGCATACAGCACAACACCAAAGCAGCTATCAAAGCAGCTATAGGCAACGCTCCAGCTAGCGCCAACAACGCATGCTGTGCCGGAGTGTGCGTAGACCTGGATACTCCACAGCTGGTGATGTTGTGCACGTCGAAGGTCTGTAGGATCTGCTGGAACTCGGTGCCGAGGGAGCGGATGACGGCCTTCATGGCTTTAGGGGTGAGTGCCTCGCCGGTGTCAGTTTTGCGGAATTGGAAGCATGGTCTGGAAATACAGCATACATTTAAAGGACTTCGTTAATCAGTGGGAGTTGTCTTTTTCTGGTAACCAATTAGCGTCCCAGGAGATGGATGAAGACATGGTAAACTGATTATTGAAGCTTATCCTTTGGGCCACAGGTGCTTAAACTTTGCGCTACTGGATTTAGTGGAATATATGGGTAATCTTTCATAAAGATCTTATCGTGCTAGGACTCATTTAGTCTTCGTCAGGCAATCTGCTCATCTTAGTACATTGTGTATTAAGGGCGGTAAACAAGAAATTACGAACGAGTGTGTTCGACTCGGGCTTAATTTTAGCCCGAGTCCGTAATTCTTGTACCGCCCGCCCGTGATACATACAATGCTTTTCATCACATTTGCGAGGAAATAAATAAACTTTCTAGACAGATAAATAAACAATAATTATTAGCGGTAGTATTAGCACAGTCCACAGTACTCCGGAGTGAGCGGCGGGTCCTCCGGGAGCTCCGGGCGGGCGGTAAAGTAGTATGAGAATCCTTTAAGAGGGGGCAGAGTGTTTTCAACGTAAACGACAGTTACGGTTAAGACTGTCGCGTCCTCAATTATTTGCAAAGACATACAAGATGCATGTAATTATTATCTCAAAGAGTGTGTCTACCATATTCGTGTATTTATAATCTACAATAATGTACAGTTTAGTAAATATGTCTACGCAAAGACGCAGCAAAATTGAGAAAAACGCGTGTCAGCGTTTATGCCAAAGTGAATGAAAAATCATTTGCTTTATTTTTAAAAACTAACTCTATCCAATCTCAAATATACAAGCTACTGAATTCGTATAGTCTTATTACATAATACTGGTTCATTAATTAATTATGATTTTTTTAAAACGTCCTAAAAATCCGCCATACAAAATTACTATGGAATCTGATCGTTGAAATATAACAAGTGAGCAACACCCGAAATAGTCAGTCGGCCCCGAATGTTCGAAGCGACACCACGTCTCTCTGCGGAGCGTCTACATCTTGAAATAAATCGATGTTCATTGTGTACGTATACTGCGTTATAGGTAGCAAAACGGTATAAGAATTTTTTTACCATTTTTTGTGTTTCCAAAGGAAATAGGCAATAGCAACCAGTTCAAAATGAATGACATACAGAGTTAGTTTCGTTTATACCTCATTGTATATAGTGTCACTTGGACCGTAGAAGATGTCCAAGGTCTGATGACGGAGTAGAAAGGTGGCCACCGGAACTCAGGAAGTAGTTGATGTAATACCCCCGTGTTTGGACTCATTTGTATTGTTTTGGCGGGCACTTGGACCGTGACTGGTGTCCAAGGTCTGATGATGAAGCAGAAAGATGACCACCGGAACTCAGGAAGTAGTTGATGTAATACCCCCGTGTTTGGGCTCGTTAGGTTTGTTCTGGTGAGCACTTGGACCGTGAGTGGTGTCCAAGGTCTGATGATGGAGCAGAAAGATGACCACCGGAACTCAGGAAGTAGTTGATGTAATACCCCCGTGTTTGGGCTCGTTAGGTTTGTTCTGGTGAGCACTTGGACCGTGAGTGGTGTCCAAGGTCTGATGATGGAGCAGAAATATGACCACCGGAACTCAGGAAGTAGTTGATGTAATACCCCCGTGTTTGGACTCATTTTTATTGTTTTGGCGGGCACTTGGACCGTGACTGGTGTCCAAGGTCTGATGATGGAGCAGAAAGATGACCAGCGGAACTCAGGAAGTAGTTGATGTAATAGTTGTTGATGAAGTAGTTGATGTAAACACAGGGGTGTTTGGGCTCGTTAGGTTTGGTTAGGCGAGCACTTGGGCCGTAGGTGGTGTCCAAGGTCTGATGATGGAGCAGAAAGGCGGCCACCGGAACTCAGGCAGTAGTTGATGTAATACCCCCGTGTTTGGAGTCATTTGTATTGTTTTGACGAGCACTTGGATCGTGAGTGGTGTCCAAGGTCTGATGATGGAGCAGAAAGGTGTCAACCGGTACTCAGGAACCAGTGGGTGGAATACCTTCGTGTTCAGACTCGTAGATTTTGTTTTGACGAGCACTTGGGCTATACATGGTGTCCAAGGTCTGATGGTGGAGCAGTAAAGTGTCAACTGGTACTCAGGAACCAGTTGATAGAATACCTTCGTGTTTAGACTCGTTAGTTTTGATTCGACGAGCACTTGGGCCATGCATGGTTTCCAAGGTCTGATGATGGAGCAGATATTTACAAATATATTAAAAAATTATAAATTATATTTATTACATTAATATTTATAAATTTTGTAAGGTTGACTCCGATTTGGATAAAAATCGATATCTGAGGATCCGGCGGGGTGATTAACATGAATCTTGAGTCAAATTTGTTAAATATTGTTTAAACCGACGCCATCTTGGATTTTGTAAGATAAACGCCGATTTGGATAAAAATCGATATCTGACGATCCGGCGGGGTCCTTACCATGAATGGCATGAATCCAGAATCAAAATCGTAAAATACTGTAAAAAGCGACGCCATCTTGGATTTTGTGCGATAAACTCCGATTTGGATAAAAATTGATATCTGAGGATCCAGTGGGGACCATGACATGAATCTAGGATCAATATTGTAAAATATTGTAAAAACCGACGCCATCTTGGATTTTGTAAAATCAACTCCGATTTGGATAAAAATCGATATCTGACTATCCGGCGGGGTCCTTAACATGAATCCAGAATCAAAATCGTCAAATATTGTAAAAAGCGACGCCATCTTGGATTTTGTGAGATTAGCTCCGATTTGGATAAAAATCGATATCTGAAAATCCAGCGGGGTGATTAACATGAATCTTGAGTCAAAATTGTAAAATATTGTTAAAACCGACGCCATCTTGGATTTTGTAAGATCAACTCCGATTTGGATAAAAATTGATATCTGACGATCCGGCGGGGTCCTTAACATGAATCCAGAATCAAAATCGTAAAATATTGTAAAAAGTGACGCCATCTTGGATTTTGTGAGCTTAACTCCGATTTGGATAAAAATCGATATCTAAGGATCCGACGGAGTGACTAACATGAATCCAGAGTCAAAATTGTAAAATATTGTAAAAACCGGCGCCATCTTGGATTTTGTAGAATCAACTCCGATTTGGATAAAAATCGATATCTGAGGATCCGGCGGGGTCCTTAACATGAATCCAGAGTCAAAATTGTAAAATATTGTTAAAACGGACGCCATCTTGGATTTTGTAAGATCAACTCCGATTTGGATAAAAATCGATATCTGAGGATCCGGCGGGGTCCTTAACATGAATCCAGAATCAAAATCGTTAAATATTGTAAAAAGCGACGCCATCTTGGACTTTGTGAGATTAGCTCCGATTTGGATAAAAATCGATATCTGAGGATCCGGCGGGATGATTAACACGAATCTTGAGTCAAAATTGTAAAATATTGTAAAAAGCGACGCCATCTTGGATTTTGTGAGATCAACTCCGATTTGGATAAAAATTGATATCTGACGATCCGGCGGGGTCCTTAACATGAATCCAGAATCAAAATTGTAAAATATTGTTAAAACGGACGCCATCTTGGATTTTGTAAGATCAACTCCGATTTGGATAAAAATCGATATCTGAGGATCCGGCGGGGTCCTTAACATGAATCCAGAATCAAAATGGTAAAATATTGTAAAAAGCGACGCCATCTTGGATTTTGTGAGATCAACTCCGATTTGGATAAAAATTTATATCTGACGATCCGGCGGGGTCCTTAACATGAATCCAGAATCAAAATTGTAAAATATTGTAAAAAGCGACGCCATCTTGGACTTTGTGAGATTAGCTCCGATTTGGATAAAAATCGATATCTGAGGATCCGGCGGGGTGATTAACATGAATCCAGAATCAAAATCGTAAAATATTGTAAAAAGCGACGCCATCTTGGATTTTGTGAGATCAACTCCGATTTGGATAAAAATTGATATCTGACGATCCGGCGGGGTCCTTAACATGAATCCAGAATCAAAATCGTAAAATATTGTAAAAAGCGACGCCATCTTGGATTTTGTAAAATCAACTCCGATTTGGATAACAATCGATATCTGACTATCCGGCGGGGTCCTTAACATGAATCCAGAATCAAAATCGTAAAATATTGCAAAAAGCGACGCCATCGATATCTGAGGATCCAGTGGGGACACTGGGGACCATAATATGAATCTAGGATCAATATTGTAAAATATTGTAAAAACCGACGCCATCTTGGATTTTGTAAAATCAACTCCGATTTGGATAAAAATCGATATCTGACTATCCGGCGGGGTCCTTAACATGAATCCAGAATCAAAATCGTCAAATATTGTAAAAAGCGACGCCATCTTGGATTTTGTGAGATTAGCTCCGATTTGAATAAAAATCGATATCTGAGGATCCGGCGGGGTGATTAACATGAATCTTGAGTCAAAATTGTAAAATATTGTTAAAACCGACGCCATCTTGGATTTTGTGAGATTAACTCCGATTTGGATAAAAATCGATATCTGACGATCCGGCGGGGTCCTTACCATGAATCCAGAATCACAATCGTAAAATATTGTAAAAAGCGACGCCATCTTGGATTTTGTAAAATTAACTCCGATTTGGATAACAATCGATATCTGACTGTCCGGCGGGGTCCTTAACATGAATCCAGAATCAAAATCGTAAAATATTGCAAAAAGCGACGCCATCTTGGATTTTGTGAGATTAGCTCAGATTTGGATAAAAATCGATATCTGAGGATCCGGCGGGGTGATTGACATGAATCTTGAGTCAAAATTGTAAAATATTGTTAAAACCGACGCCATCTTGGATTTTGTAAGATCAACTCTGATTTGGATAAAAATCGATATATGACGATCCGGCGGGGTCCTTAACATGAATCCAGAATCAAAATCGTAAAATATTGTCAAAATCGGAGTTAATCTCACAAAGTCCAAGATGGCGTCGCTTTTTACAATATTTAATGATTTTGATTCTGGATTCATGTTAAGGACCCCGCCGGATCGTCAGATATAATTTTTTATCCAAATCGGAGTTGATCTTACAAAATCCAAGATGGCGTCGGTTTTTACATTATTTTACAATTTTGACTCTGGATTCATGTTAATCACTCCGTCGGATCCTCAGATATCGATATGATCTTACAAAATCCAAGATGGCGTCGGTTTTAACAATATTTTACAATTTTGACTCAAGATTCGTGTTAATCACCCCGCCGGATCCTCAGATATCGATTTTTATCCAAATCGCAGTTAATCTCACAAAATCCAAGATGGCGTCGCTTTTTACAATATTTAACGATTTTGATTCTGGATTCATGTTAAGGACCCCGCCGGATCGTCAGATATCGATTTTTATCCAAATTGGAGTTAATCTCACAAAGTCCAAGATGGCGTCGCTTTTTACAATATTTAATGATTTTGATTCTGGATTCATGTTAAGGACCCCGCCGGATCGTCAGATATAATTTTTTATCCAAATCGGAGTTGATCTTACAAAATCCAAGATGGCGTCGGTTTTTACATTATTTTACAATTTTGACTCTGGATTCATGTTAATCACTCCGTCGGATCCTCAGATATCGATTTTTATCCAAATCGGAGCTAACCTCACAAAGTCCAAGATGGCGTCGCTTTTTACAATATTTAACGATTTTGATTCTGGATTCATGTTAAGGACCACGCCGGATCGTCAGATATCAATTTTTATCCAAATCGGAGTTGATCTTACAAAATCCAAGATGGCGTCGGTTTTAACAATATTTTACAATTTTGACTCAAGATTCGTGTTAATCACCCCGCCGGATCCTCAGATATCGATTTTTATCCAAATCGCAGTTAATCTCACAAAATCCAAGATGGCGTCGCTTTTTACAATATTTAACGATTTTGATTCTGGATTCATGTTAAGGACCCCGCCGGATCGTCAGATATCGATTTTTATCCAAATTGGAGTTAATCTCACAAAGTCCAAGATGGCGTCGCTTTTTACAATATTTAACGATTTTGATTCTGGATTCATGTTAAGGACCCCGCCGGACAGTGAGATATCGATTGTTATCCAAATCGGAGTTAATTTTACAAAATCCAAGATGGCGTCGCTTTTTACAATATTTTACGATTGTGATTCTGGATTCATGGTAAGGACCCCGCCGGATCGTCAGATATCGATTTTTATCCAAATCGGAGTTAAGCTCACAAAATCCAAGATGGCGTCGGTTTTAACAATATTTTACAATTTTGACTCAAGATTCGTGTTAATCACCCCGCCGGATCCTCAGATATCGATTTTTATCCAAATCGCAGTTAATCTCACAAAATCCAAGATGGCGTCGGTTTTAACAATATTTTACAATTTTGACTCAAGATTCATGTTAATCACCCCGCCGGATCCTCAGATATCGATTTTTATCCAAATCGGAGCTAATCTCACAAAGTCCAAGATGGCGTCGCTTTTTACAATATTTTACGATTGTGATTCTGGATTCATGGTAAGGACCCCGCCGGATCGTCAGATATCGATTTTTATCCAAATCGGAGTTAAGCTCACAAAATCCAAGATGGCGTCGGTTTTAACAATATTTTACAATTTTGACTCAAGATTCGTGTTAATCACCCCGCCGGATCCTCAGATATCGATTTTTATCCAAATCGCAGTTAATCTCACAAAATCCAAGATGGCGTCGGTTTTAACAATATTTTACAATTTTGACTCAAGATTCATGTTAATCACCCCGCCGGATCCTCAGATATCGATTTTTATCCAAATCGGAGCTAATCTCACAAAGTGCAAGATGGCGTCGCTTTTTACAATATTTAACGATATTATTTCTGGATTCATGTTAAGGACCCCGCCGGATCGTCAGATATCAATTTTTATCTAAATCGGAGTTGATCTTACAAAATCCAAGATGGCGTCGGTTTTAACAATATTTTACAATTTTGACTCAAGATTCATGTTAATCAACCCGCCGGATTCTCAGATATCGATTTTTATCCAAATCGCAGTTAATCTCTCAAAATCCAAGATGGCGTCGCTTTTTACAATATTTAACGATTTTGATTCTGGATTCATGTTAAGGACCCCGCCGGATCGTCAGACATCGATTTTTATCCAAATCGGAGTTAATCTCACAAAGTCCAAGATGGCGTCGCTTTTTACAATATTTAACGATTTTGATTCTGGATTCATGTTAAGGACCCCGCCGGATCGTCAGATATAATTTTTTATCCAAATCGGAGTTGATCTTACAAAATACAAGATGGCGTCGGTTTTTACATTATTTTACAATTTTGACTCTGGATTCATGTTAATCACTCCGTCGGATCCTCGGATATCGATTTTTATCCAAATCGGAGTTAAGCTCACAAAATCCAAGATGGCGTCGCTTTTTACAATATTTTACGATT
This sequence comes from Lathronympha strigana, assembly GCA_949128165.1. Classification (NCBI taxonomy): domain Eukaryota; kingdom Metazoa; phylum Arthropoda; class Insecta; order Lepidoptera; family Tortricidae; genus Lathronympha; species Lathronympha strigana. Next base: position 1,515,016 of record OX421907.1, on the reverse strand, counting down.
TTGATTCTAGATTCATGTTAAGGACCCCGCCGGATCGTCAGATATCAATTTTTATCCAAATCGGAGTTGATCTTACAAAATCCAAGATGGCGTCGGTTTTAACAATATTTTACAATTTTGACTCAAGATTCGTGTTAATCACCCCGCCGGATCCTCAGATATCGATTTTTATCCAAATCGCAGTTAATCTCACAAAATCCAAGATGGCGTCGGTTTTAACAATATTTTACAATTTTGACTCAAGATTCATGTTAATCACCCCGCCGGATCCTCAGATATCGATTTTTATCCAAATCGGAGCTAATCTCACAAAGTCCAAGATGGCGTCGCTTTTTACAATATTTAACGATTTTGATTCTGGATTCATGTTAAGGACCCCGCCGGATCGTCAGATATCAATTTTTATCCAAATCGGAGTTGATCTTACAAAATCCAAGATGGCGTCGGTTTTAACAATATTTTACAATTTTGACTCAAGATTCATGTTAATCAACCCGCCGGATTCTCAGATATCGATTTTTATCCAAATCAGAGTTAATCTCACAAAATCCAAGATGGCGTCGCTTTTTACAATATTTAACGATTTTGATTCTGGATTCATGTTAAAGACCCCGCCGGATAGTCAGATATCGATTTTTATCCAAATCGGAGTTTATTTTACAAAATCCAAGATGGCGTCGGTTTTTACAATATTTTACCATTTTGACTCTGGATTCATGTTAATCACTTCGTCGGATCCTCGGATATCGATTTTTATCCAAATCGGAGTCAACCTTACAAAATTTATAAATATTGATATAATCAATATTATAAAAGTGACGTTTTCTGGGTAAAGAAAGATACCACATTGTCGCTTATTGATAAGAATGATAAGGCGCTTCTGTCATAAAGAATCACTTGGAAAACCTTATCAACAGGCGACAATGTGGTACTTTTACCAAGAAAACGACACAATTTTTTAACGATTTCATAATATGTGACGTTTTGCGGTGAAAGGTACCTTATGGACGATCGGCGCTTACGCTGTTAACAAAGACGCTGATAATAATGCGCTGCAACGCGACGTAAGCGCCGACCGTCCATAAGGTACCTTTAGCCGTAAATAGCCACATATGAAATCATAAAAAATGTGCTTTTATTTAGAAAAAGGCACTTTGCCATTCTGCCGGTTGTCGATAAGGCGCGAATGTCATAAATATTAGTTTAGAAATGAACCTTATCAACAACCGACAGAATGGTACCTTTCTTTAGTACTAAATACAAACACAAATAATAAAATCATTTGGAAAAACCGAACAAATATTAGGTGAATTAATACAATATCTGTATCAAAGGATTATAAAAATGAGGAATTCTAAGATTTCTAAGTTATAACCTTTTAACGCCCGAATAATGACGCGCCGGTGTAGTAGTGTGCGTGCGCGCACGCACACAGATAGCGAGCAGTGCGGGGCCGCTAAATGCCTATTTCGTGTCCGCGGCAAACACTCTGCCCGCTCTTAAGACCATGGGCTTAATGCAGCTCATTAAGTCTAAGTATGCCTGCATATAATATCACCATTTACGAGCAGGTGTGAAAGTAGGTATTTATTGAAGATCAAAGCACTGTTTTTTCTTCCGAATGACTTCAATAACGCATGTCTTAATGAACTTCGAATCACAAATTCGCGTCCTTGAATCCCACTTCAGAGGACAAGCTAACAGGGGTCAATTGCAGAATCATTTGTAACTTGTAATATTAGCGGAACTCTCTTTTTAATAAGAGGGATTGAAAAGACTTCCGCTAATATTACAAGCTACAAGTCATTATTTTTATTTTTATTTGAAAACATGTTTACATGACCTTACAGACAAATCCAATGCGTCATGAAACTTAACATTAACATATACCAAGCAGGTACATATAACTATTACAATTAACAATCAGGTACAAACAAAAAATTACAAATAATACAATTACAAATCACTATAATCCCTTATCACATCACAATTACACCTTAACGGATGTAGGCCTCGCATCCATCACCTCACAGAATAGCATTCGTTTCTCACATTATGCAATAGGCTTGGACATCATTGACAAACTTACCCCGGACTGTCATGGAAGGCGGCGGATTCATGCATTTGTAGTCGCAGACCCTTGGGAGCCACAGCGGCCGACACGCGCGCGCGCAGCGCTGGCACCCGGCGCGCGCCCACCACCAGCCGCAGGAGGTCGCGCTCACGGACTACGACCACCTGGCATTCAACCAGGTTATATTAGCTAGAAGGCGGGCTATCTCACACATACTGAATCGTTTACGATTATTGCGATAAACTTGAAACTACCTAAACTAAATGTCACAGAACTGTCATGCCCGGCGGTTGATGTGCCGGCTCTATAGATATAGGATAAAAGAATCGGTCGTCTATAGATATAGGATCAAAAGAACTGGATAGGATACCCAATCGGCCAAATAAATTACGCCATAAAAGTGCAGCAATTGCGACTGTTTTTCATATAGTCTTGTTTGGGACGTGACGTAATGACGTTCCATAAGTTCCTTTATACTTTTAACAGTGTTGGTAGTTCTGTGTATGAATTTGACACTTAATGCTTACTAGTAAGCTCTTTTTCGTACGAAACATTTATGGTTTTGTATCATCCTCAATGCGAGTTCGCTAATGTAATTTAGACCCAAATTTTTTGACGTTTTTGTTCTATATTTGTGTGTTTATTTCCTTTAATAAGGCAATGGCCGGCTCTTTTAGAGCCATCGACCGGCATGTCCAGAACTGAAGGCAAGAGACCGGAGAGTATACGTCTGCTTCCGTGGAGTATGGGACGGGTGCTGGTGTGGGATGAAACCTGTGTCTACTGTGATACTAGTCCTGTCTTATCTTCACCGAACCTCTGTGAGGGCAGCAGCAGAAGCGGCGGAGAAAGCCAAGGTGGGAAAATACAGTAAAATTTTGTTTCTTTCGTCGTCGAGACCTTTGGTCCTTGGAGCCCTAGCGCTCTGACGCTCCGAGTCTCTTCAATAACCTATCGAAGAGACTCAGAGACGCCACAGGAGACCCAAGAGCTGGCTTCCTCGCTCAACGTATCAGTTTGGCAATTCACCGAGGAATTGCTGCCAGCGTCCTCGGTACCATGCCGCAGGGGCCTGTTTTAGATTTATTTTAGTTTTTATTTAGTTTTATTGTAGTTTTTATCTATATTATAGTTTTATTTAGATTTAAATTTGTATATTTTAGTTTAGTTTATGAAGTGTATGTGTGTATTATTTCCATTTTGAATGTATTCTACGACACTTACCTCAATTAAGATGTCACTATATCTTTCAGGATCGCCAGAATTATTAGCTCGAACAGTTAATCTAAAAAAAAAACATGGATCATCTGAAAATACACTTCTTTCAACAAAAGAAATGAGCGATTAAATTACAATTTACGGATCATATACTTAGTTTCATATCAGTTTCAGGCACTACAAACAATAACATACGAAGAGCACAAACTTCTGGCAAATAATGAGCGCTTTTTTCCCAATGTTCGGTACTTAAGTTATTTAAATAAACTTAAAATCACTCCTTTTTTTCTTCTCGCGATGCCAAAGATCCTGCACAAAGGTCGCAGCATTACTATGCTGGATAGCCTATAGACAGTGTGTGCATCAGAAATGACTTGGAGCGACAGTTTCCATAATTTTCGATAATGAAAGTGTGACGTTCCAGAATATCCCATCTGCGTAGCGTATGAGGTTCTTCATAATCGGCAGTCTTCCAGTAGAGAAATCTTGTTAAGAGAAATCATGTGAACGGTGGTAGACCGCGCTCGGATCGGAGACTCGAAGCTCAGGTTTAATATACTTAAGTAACGTACCGGAATATCCCATCAGCATAATGTATCAAATTCTTCATAATCCGCAGTTCCCCAGTGTTGTTGTTGAGTGAGATCACGTCTGAGACGTTGTTAGAAGACCGAGCGCGGATTGGAGACTCGAAGCTCATATTTACGAATCTGTAACATATTTAATTCATATCTCAATATATTAGGTAACTCTGTATCAAGCAAACTATTGTTGTAGCAATCAATCAACTGTCAATTGTCACCTTTACAAAATTATGCTAATTATTTTATACTGAATGGGAAAAGCTTTAGGAGCTGACATGGAGTCAATCTCTTTGACAGTAGCAATGGTTTACTCAATAGGCAGGTTTAATATCATTATATCACTCTGACTGTCCTGCCGGGATCTTAGATGCTGGTCAGGGTCACTCACTTGTACTGAATGGGCAAGGCATCAGGATCCTTATCAGTAGCTTTGACACTCGCGATGACAGTGTCAATAGGCACATTAAGGCGCACCCCGACTGTCATGTTGGCGCTCTCGAACTGAGGAAGGTGGTCGTCTACATCCAGGATCTTGATTAGTGCTTGTATTTCTGCAGGGTCCTGAAAGAACATTTCGCTGTTATATGTTAATTAAACAGGTATTCAAAGGAGTAGAAGTCTAAATCCCAACCCAAAAAATATTTTATAATGGAAAAGCCACTGCCAAATTAACCAACCAGTCTTCAAATCTTTAGTCCATCTGGTTGCTGTTGGAACCTCCCACTTTATGTTTGTCATGACGTGGTCTCCATTTGAAAACCCTTATAGTACAGCGGTTATCAGTTCTACAACGCTTCAGTTTGCAATACCTTTGAACAATGCCCAGAATGACTTTTTGTTGAAACAAATTAAATTAATAATTAATATTTTGACTTGTTATTAAAGTAGTAACACTACTATCCTAGTGACCTAGTGGTTATGGGGTTAGCCGCGTAAGCTGAAGCCCGAATTCGAAGAATGTTTGCCGGACAGTCCGGATATCCAGCATCGCTCGTTCAATGGAAAACTTAACAACTTACCAATCGATTATAAGCCTTGTTCAGTCTAGGCTTGGTACCATATTTGAAGCACTTGACAGTGATGAGAATTCTTGCTATCGCCTCTCTATCGATGCGTGCTGCTGCCTTGATGAGAGCCTTGCTGTCATTGGTGCGTTCAAGCTTCAGAAGGCCGAGGTCGTTGCCAGCTGTAAGAATTTGAACCTTATTGCTTTACTATTGAAGTTGCATTAAATTTATAGGCGTAGTAACAGTGTTTCTTCTAGAATTCTATAGAACGCAGGATTCTTAGGGAATTTTAGAAGAATGTGTCATACCAGTAATGGCATAGTCGATAGCCGCGTTCTCCCCTATATCCTCATCAATGGCCTGCAGTTCCCCGATGACTGTACCGACCGGTACTTCTTCTTTAGTCGTCAGGAGGACTGGTGGATCGTCCTGAAAAGACAATTGATTAGTCAGGCTACGTTGAACTCCATCGCTCATTTTCACATAAATTTGAGCCACAATAAAAATATCCAAAAGGATAAGTGAAAAAACCAATCTTAAAACGTGACGTTATGGCGTACCTAGTCAGAAATTTGTGTCCTCAAAAAGTTACCTATATATCGAAAGTGTCTCCCTAAAATAAAGTAACCTAATTCTCCAAACGAGTCTTTGTATAAACGCCATAACTGGGATAGCCTTAGTAATATACCTTGTTAATTAACTTAGAAATGCACGGAAAATTGTAATTGCTATGGTATGGTAGGTATCAATGAAATAGAGACAACAGAGAGACTAGTTATTGCTAATGAGATTTTTCAGAAAAACGTTTAGGTACTTATTATTTTGAAGAAAATGGGTCCTCAATTTTCCATACAACACATTGAGTCAGGTTCGGAACGACCTATACATAATGTATGAAAAAATGCGTTACGAATTACGAACCTGACCCAATAAAAGGGACAAGCTTTTTCTTTTTTCACATGATTCGGGTAATAAAAAAAGGAAATGGTACCTTCTTCTAAAATGCTCTTATATAACATACCAAGTTTCTTGCGAAATGTGGCTTATGATCGTCCACGTCCATGACAGCCACGGTGACAATCCTGGTGGTCTGCTGCGGAGGGGAGCCGCGATCCGTGACCAGCAGTACAAGCGTGTACGAGGCTTTACGCTCCCTGTCGAGAGACTGGCGGGTGGTGATGAGACCAGATTGGGGGTCTGAAACAATGTTGGCAATGTTATAAAACACGGAAGAATAACTAAAGCGTGGAAGTAGTACGCTGTCAAATGAGAACAGTTTGAAGCGGCCTAGAAATTGGCAGTGGATTTCGCAAATGTCGTACCTAAGTCTAACTTGATTACGTGCCTCTTACGACATTTGTAAAACCCACTATCAAAATATGCGACCAAGTTAAGTTGTAATGCATTGATACCGACTACCAAATTACGACGATGTATTTAATTTGGCTGCTTGGACGAATTGCATCAAAAGAGATCAGCAAAACTGTTTTCAGCCTACGGAATCGGAGAAATAACAAACATATATACATCTCTTTTTGTCACTTCCTTTACTTGGTAAGGAAGTGAAGGACGGGTTTATGACTTTGATGTTTTCAGTTTTGACGGGAGGCTTGTTATAAAAGGATAAGATTTCAGGGATCACTCTGGTTCATTGGCGACACAATAACTGCCATATTGACCTGTCTGGAGAGTTACCGATACTAAAGCTTTTGCGTCGGTGTTTGACTGTTAGATGGGGCTAGAGCTACCGTCCTGATGGTGATACACATAAATTGGATAACTTGGTATGAGGTGTGTTGGGATAAAATTAAAAGATTTATTTTCTCGGGGTAAGACAAAAAGTCAACCTTACTGCAATGCCCGGCAGTGTCAATCTGTCTGCAAGAGTAATCTACTCACAGATAGAAAAACCCTTATTTGCGTTATCTTATCACTATCTTCGATAATTTCGATAAACGTGCATGGACAACACTAGATCCTGTCAAAACTGTGATTAAAACATGTTAACCAACATACCAAAACCATGGCGTTAAAATGTTGGCATCACTAGCCGGCTCACTGGCATTCATACTATTTTAGGCCTAGCGCGCACTACGACAAAAATATCGTAGTTGCATGTTTGGTCTTATCGTTTCTCAAACATGTCTGTAGGCAGTACCTATGGCTTAGTGGCTTAGCCTGTTCAACTGGACGACAAAAATAGAAAAGTTGCGATATTTTTTTTTTATACTTCGACGGTGACAAACAAGCATACGGCCCGCCTGATGGTAAGCGGTCACCGTAGCCTATGGACGCCTGCAACACTAGGGGGTGTTACATGCGCGTTGCCGACCCGATGCGTTTAAAAAAAAGGAGGATTTGGCATCAAGATATCATTTTTGAGTTGTCAAACTCAAATTACATGACACATGTCTAAATTTAAGACTACTATGAAGTTCCGTCTTTTGTATTATATGCTCATACGCTGGCGTTTGACTGTTGAATGGAGTAGAGCAACTACACTGATGGCCAGGCTATGCCAATTCCTTCTGGCTCTCTCTGTTGAACTAGCGTCAGAAAAGTTACACTCACCGATTGCAAAAGCCTTAGCGTCGGCGTTAGACTGCTGGATCGAGTAAAGCAGCCGACCTGAAGGCTGCGTGGGGTCGTCGGGGTCACTAGCTACCGCTTGGTATACTGTGGAGCCTATTGTTGCGTTCTGGAAAAGGAGAAAAGATCAACAAAGTCATTAAAACTGTAAGTTCCTATTCGCGATATTTTATAAACCATTCTTAAATTGAAGATGACTCCAAATATGCTTAAAGGATGGCTCACACTAGAACAGGTCGGGACGGGACGTTCTGTCAGTTTCTATAGAAAACGTCACGTGACATCCGAGGGCTCCGAGCTATCACGTGATTCTTTCTATAGAAATTGACAGATCGTCCCGTCCCGTCCCGACCCGTCCTAGTGCGAGTCACCCTTATTGCGATATGATTCTCGTGAAAATCATGGAATCGAGTGCTGAGATAGCGGAAGACCTATTTGAACGTGCTAAACTGACGTTTGACGTCTTTAGCCTTTTTTGGTCTTTGGATGGCTTACGCTTGGCTACTATATTGTCATTTTGATAGTTGTAGGGAATCCCAGGCGAGGTGGCAAGCGGAGATACATTTCGCGTCCCTGATGTTTGAGAAGTGTTAATATGTGGAGATCGTAGCTTGTATTATTTACCAAATTACGTTACCAAATGCCTTAGAAAGAAAGGAAAACTGGAAAAATTCATGACCTCGAAAATGCGACTCTGAGCTCCAGCTCATCGCACCAACGTCCTCAAGGCCGTACTCTTCATCACTCACCTCGCTCACACTGAGCTGCTCGCCCGACGCGGGCCGGATGAAATGCGGCACACCATCATTGGCACTGACGTCGCCAATGTATAACGACAGTGAGGTGTCGCCGCTGTGACCGCCACCGTCCGTCGCGCCGATAAGGAGCCGGTACGGATCCGTGCGCCCGCGCCCTGTTAGGTCGCGCCTTGATTTGATCTCCCCGGTGTTTGTATCAATTGTGAACAGACCTGCGAAATTCACGTAAGTAAAATTAATTTTCTGATTCATAACATAATATCTACAGACTTTGTCAATCAACATGAGTCAAGCTAATACAGGAGACAAGACCCGTCTGGGCCTATACCACGCAAATCGAACGATTGCGGATTTGTATCTCCATCTCTGTCACATTTGCATATTGGAGTGACAAAGAGGGCTCTGGTCCTTCTATCATAGAGATACATAATATACCTATCCAGTTAACCAACCGTTGCAGTTACGAAATCTCCAAAAAATCAAATCGATTTTGAGATATCCACTGACGCAAAATGGAGACGAGAGGCTATCTCTAGAATGTGATGCCAACATTGACTTATTAACAGAAATAGACCAGAACAAAAACGTCAAAAATCAAGGGTCAGAATGACATTAGCGAACTTGCATTGATGATGATACAAACGATAAATGGTTCGTACGAAAAAGAGCTTACTGACGTAAGCATTAAGTGTCAAATTCATACACAGAACTACTAACACTGTTAAAATTTTAAAGGCTTTGGCGTACGGAACGTCACTTTCCAAACATGATATGAAAATAATTTTTTGTCGGCCGATTGAGTATCCAGTTATTTTATCACATATCTATGGATGCCAAGATGTTTTACCATTGGTGTACAGTCAATCAATTGGAACCCTAGGCCACAGGAACCATGTCAAAATGACAAGCTGTAAGAGATTTCTTACAATATATTTATAGCGTCAATATGATGTAGTCCTACAGTGGCCTAGGGTTCCAATTAGTTGACTGTACATTGTATACAACTAGAGTCCATCTATGCTGAGTTTCATAGATTTTAATAGCATAATTATACCTTACTGACTCTACTTTTAAAGTGTTATTAAGTACGTCATAATTTCATAGCAGTTTGACGTTTAAAATTACATTTAAGTCTGACAGTTCATTTGTTTGCAAAAGATAACGTGATTTGACTTTAGTTCGTGACTTACCATTAGCCTCTCCTTCATCTAGTAGCTCGTACTTGACTTCCCCTCCAAGACCCTCGTCAGGGTCGTTAGCCGTAATGTTAATGACACTGATGCCGACCGGCACGTTTTCGGGTACCACCGCTGTAAAGACAATGACAATAGTATGGTCTTTATCTTGTTACAAATTATATCCCGAAAGCTGGGATCTGTGAATAGTGTGGGGCATTAAGTAGCCTTAAAGTTTAAGTAATTATGGCAGACTAAGGATCGGTTGCACCAACCTTTAGGGCGGAAAGATGTCTTGGTAAAGTTTACGACCCCATATGTCCTCCCAAAAAGGCGATGCGGTAGATTAACTAGATTTCTCATCTCTCTTAATTCTGTAATAGAAGGTGAGAGCCCCATTTTCCTGGTGTTAAAGGATATGACTATTGAATACTCAATGATTAATATTTTTATGTATACCTACTTTAAAAACGGTTCATTGTTATCACGCTTAGAATTGCTACTGAAATTTTAGTTCTTTCTACCTAGAGTTAGGGTTTTTTTTGGTCAGTTTGCGATACTAGAACCAGACGGCCTACAATAATTATTATAGTGAATGTACGGATGCGATTCTAGAAGTCACAAATAACTCCTTCCTGGGAACCCTAAGGACGGCAGAAGACCGACCAGCCTGGAGTATATTTAAATGAAAAGCGACTTATGGTGGTCACGATCCTCAGTCATGAGGTTGCGGCGCAGAAGAGACCTAGATTTTAGTGAATTTAATCATAGGTACAATGAGATCTTTACCAGTGTACACGGACTTCTCGAACGCAGGGGCGTTGTCATCCACATCCAACACATCGATGAGTATCGCTGCAGTAGATTTCAGCCGTTCAGCTCCACCTTTTGGCATATCCACCGCTTCTATATCAAATCTCAGCACGGATTGTCGCTCTCTGTCTAAAGTCTTATTTGGTGCCAGCTGAAAACATCGCAATTATTTTATTACAGATAGAGTCCGACTAAGCTAAGTTTTCGAAAAAATCGAGTCAAACTCAGCTTGGTCTAGCTCTAGAATTAAAAATACAATACCGAAACAAAAAGGCAAAATAGATTCAAAAATATAATACCAAATTCATTGTATCTCTTTAAATTGCATACCTATTTCCTCTCCGCCTATTATCTTATACCGGTAACTCTTTATACTGGTTTCATGAACGACGGATAATGTCCGATTTAAATTTGTTATGAATGATATGATTGATTAATTTCTTTGTATTTACCTTAATAACTCCAGTCATATTATTGATCGTAAAAAGATCAGAGTTTTCTCCTCTTAATGTGTAACGTATGTCTGAATATCCTTTGATTTTATCTTTTTCAGTCAAAACAGCATCTGCGTCAGTAGCAGTTACTGTTAATATCTGCTCTTCATCCTTTATTGATTCTAGGACACTGACTTTGTACAGCTGAAATTTAATTTCATTAGTAACATCTTAATAAGATTTATATTTAAAGAAATGTTTTTAAAAGCTCTCTCTCCTTGTATTTATTCTTACCTCTTTGTCAAATTTAGGAGGATTATCATTCAAATTTATCACTTCAATAATGATTTTCGCCATCGTATGTTTACTTCCATCATTACTCGTTGCTTTTACGGTTAAAGTTAAATTAGGTGTTGTCAGTTCTTCATAATCAAGATGTTTTGTTAGAACTACTTGTCCACTCAGAGGATCTACTTGCAGGAGCCCAGTTTCAGAATTAACGACTTTGAATCCTGAGACCAAGTGCCCAGATATTGGGTCCTCAGCTACTAGCACCAAAACAGTGCTGCCTATAGGTTGTTCTTCTTTGATCTTGTGATAAATTATAGGATGGGAAGTCGACCAACCAGGGTTCGTAAATTGCGGATTCTTATCATTATAAGGTTGAATATAAACCGTATGTTCGACTACATCAAACTGTTTCTCCTTTTCTACCTCTGCATTTATATCGACGACTTTAATAGTCAAGATGATTATAGAAGCTTGACTATAATCTAACGTGCCATTGACTGTAATTTCACCGGTATCTTCATTAATTCGGAAAATGTGTTTGTAGTCGTATGGCGTGTTAGGTTTCAGTTGTACACCAGCTTTAGAAAAGGCTTTAATTGGATCTATAATGCTGTATTTAAGAACTGAATTAACATCAGTGTCGTATGCACCTAGTTGTGTAACAACATCATCGATTTTAGTTTTTTCTGAAATGTAAGTCGTTGATTCCGTGGTGTTGAATTTAGGTGGTTTATCATTGACATCTTGGATGGCGACGAATACGGTGGTAGTGGCAGTTTCGGGAATAGGTACTCCGCTGTCGACAGCCGAAACTATAATCTCATAACGGTCTGCGTTGACATCACGGTCTAAATTAGCATCGTTTGATACTTTTATAAGACCAGTTCTGAAAAAAAAGATTAAAAGTGTTTTGACTACCTACTTAGATTAATTCTTGGGTTTTAAGAAAGTATTTGGTGTACATAATAAAATTAGTTCTTTCATTTCCATTCACTTACCTTTCATTAATAATAAAATTGTCTTTGGATCCAGATACAATATGATATGTCAGAAGATCATCCAAACCATCCGGATCATTGGCTACGACCATTGTTACATTCTGTCCTGGCTTCGCATCCTCTTTGATACTGGCTTTGTAATTCATTGGATTGAGCTCGAAAGTGAAGTCCTCGTTGATGTCTGGTTGCTGGTTGACCGTGTATTTGTAGTGGTGGTAGTTGCCCTTGAAGGTGGGGCGTTGGTTGCCGGGTACACCTACTCGGATGTAGACCCGGGTTTCATTGTGAAGAGGAGGTTTACCTGAAGCCAGAAAACCATACATTACAAAATATGTGTAAAATTTTACGTTACATATTCTCTTAGTCGCTGCACTCTTGACGAGAGTGGTCGTGGTCATCAATTAATGACAATTTTTGTGATACGGGAGATTCTTCCCGGCCTTTCTGGTATATTTATACATAGGGTAGCGTGCTAGCGTGTTCCTCACATATTAGGGATGTTCAAATTAAACTTACCATAATCAGTAGCTCTCACAACAATTTCGTATTGTCCTCGAGGTGTATCCATTGTTTCAACTTTTTCAAGGATTACGATTTCACCTGTATCTTCATCGATGGCAAACACATTGCCTTTATGGGTGATGCTGTTATCAGACTCTAGAGAATATCTAATTCGACCACCTCCTTGCGCCGGTCCATCGGCGTCAGTCGCCTACAACATGAAACAATCTGTATTTATATGAACGTTCACATTATTTAGTTTAGGTATCACAAATATACATAGAAATATGGTAAGTCTTACCGTAACAACAAACTGGGGTTCAAAACTAGTTGCACCATCTCTTATAGTTCTACTGTATTCGGGTACTTCAAATATAGGAGCGTTATCATTGACATCTAGAACCTCAATATACACACTGGTTGTACTAAGTTTACCTCCTCCATCCTTCGCTATAAGCGTTAAACTGTAACTCTTCTGCTTCTCGTAATCGAGCAACTGCCCAACGTACAGATTTCCTTTTGTTTTATCAGTTTTGAACAAATGGGATCCAAAACCTGTAATAGAATATTCGACTTCTCCAAAAATACCGTAGTCTTTATCGGTAGCAGCAACTTCACCTATCAAACTTCCAATAGGAGCGTTTTCGTAAACATTGAACTTGTAACTAGTTTGATCAAAGATCGGCGCATTGTCGTTCATATCAAGAAGCTTTATGTTCACTCGTGATGAACTCAATTCTATATTACCAACAGATGACACTATATCGAAACTGAATAGTCTTTTATCATCATCGTCAACATCGTAATCAAGTCGAGAAGAATCATTTACTTTAATACTGATAGGAGTTCTCCCTTCACCGTGGTCTGTGCTGATTGAAAATACTCCTTCAGAATTAAAAATATCTCGTAAAGACAAATCATATTTGCTATTCTGTCCAATATCGTTATCTTCGACGTAAATGGATAGGCCAGGTATAGGGCTACCGTTTTCGATGTTTTCGGGTATAGATATATCGAATTGGTCTTTATTAAATTTAGGGATATGGTCATCAACGTCGGTGACTACTATAGTTACTGGCGTGACTGTGTAGTCGGATGGCACTTCGTTGTTGATCAGTTCTGTAGCCTGAAGGAAAAATATGTTATTAGATTCTATTGCTGTCCTAAAAAGTGTTATAGTATTATCTATATCTTGAAATATTTCATCGTTAATCTTAGAGATTTTTATATTATCGTCCGCAGACGTTTCTATTTAAAAAATCGTAATTAATACATCGTTGTCAACAAATTTGTATTCACTCACCTTGACAAAGAAGTTGTAAACTCCTCCATTCTGCATGACCACATCGCTCTCCCTATCTATCGGGATGTCGGAGGCGACTAGCACAGCCCGTCCGATAGGCCTCTCTGGGAGCAGCTTGAAGTACTGCTCGCTGTCACCCTCGAGGGTCAGGAGAACAGGTCGAGGATTAGCTGTGTCGCCGTCTTTGGCTACTATCTCCATTATGCTGGTGTTCTGAAATTATTAGCTCTTTAATAATCATTCTCGTTTCATCAAACCAAACTCACTACATATGAAATGGAACAGCCACATATTCCCTAATTACCTTACATTTGGATTTATCTAATACCGTAGCAGAATATTGAACATAAGTCAAAACTGGAAGCTGCTCTGCCTATCATCACTTCAATGTTCGTCTACCATTGGAATGTACTTTATACAATACTAGAGATGTTATATAACCGGCGGAGTGTTTTCCAGCACAGTAGCAGAATACAGAGCATAGATCGACACTGGTGGTTGGAGTTGGCCTATTTGAGACCTCGTAAGTTTCTAGACTGATGTCGGAAGCGAAGCCCAAACATACTCGTAGCTTCTACGTCAATGGCATATATGATGCTACACTTAGAAAATATCTTATCTTACCGGTGGAGTATTTTCCGGTACCGTAGCAGAGTACGGAGCATTGATCAATATAGGTGGTTGATCCTGGACGTCCCTTATAGCGACCGCTACACTGGCGAACGTTCGTAACGGCTTGTCGGAGACGTCGGCAGCCTCTAAACTGAGGACGTACGCTGAACGGCTCTCGTAGTCTAATGGTCGTTGGATGAAGAGACGTGCTTGGTATTCGTTTGGAGATATCTGGAAGATTAAGCGGGGGATGAATCAAAATAGAAAGACGTATTGTAGAAGGCAGTCAGAGAGGTATAGGTATACTTAATAACTGTAACAAATTGTTTAACAATGTTTCATCGCTGATCATTTCTGCTAGTAACACTCGAGTCATCATAAAAATACTTTAGTTTTTCTCACACAAGGTTTTACTGTTCCGTTTATAGACACTACGATTAATTGATGAATGACGAGCTGGGTAATTAAACTAATTAACTTAAATAGTTAATTAATTGCTCAACCACAAATCTTTTTTGATCTGGTGTAAATATTTCATTAATACCTAGTGTTATTTACGAATGAGTCATGCAAGAACTTAAAAAGGAAAAGTATGTATTTCTTCGCAGATTTCAAGGCAAAAAAATAATGAGGAGTTTTCGAACAGCATTTCTTCGTTAAAATTACCTCCTTTTTATTATTAAAAATTTATGACACATTAAAATGGTCATACATAAATTTACACTCTGGGAGAAGTAAAAAGCTGAAGAGAACCTTTACCCAGCAAAAAGAATAAATAATCTTAGCCTCACCATATCAGTGACGACTCTGAAGGTCGCACATGCCTCAGCATCGCTGCCTCTTTCTTTGGTGGAGCACGTGACCTTGATCTCGGCGTTGTCGCCTTCGTCGCGGTCCGTCACTATTATCTTCGGGTTCAGCTGGAAAATAACGCCAAGGGTGTTAGACTGATGGAATTAAAGGCAGTGGCGTAACGACGAGGGGGCAGAGGACTTCGTCTTTTCCTGAGCCATCAGATTATGACATAAAATAATATAAATGCGATACAGGGCTAATAAACAAATAATAATCTAATAAAATATTCTATTTACGGAATACATTCATACATGGCGACCCTGCCAAGACAGTTTTTCTCAATAGGAGCTACCGTATTGTCGCTCACCAGGCGGCGCCACTTATGCGTGGGTCCCGTGTCAATATGAGAGAATTGTCAAAGTGACGTTTGAAATGTTCCCGCATCAGGACCCACGTTCTACTAGCGCTCCTAGCGGAAAATCGACTCGCGGTAATCCTCATTGACTTCTTACATTGCAGTTGGCATCTAAGAAGACCTTCAGAAGACTAAGAGCATACCTCAACCTCGCTGCCCACAGGGGTTGCTTCGCTAATTCGTTATGGAACACAAAGGAGTTGTCGTTTACCTCTCACTTCTTTCACCAGTCTTCTAGAAGACTAGGACACATACCTCAACCTCGCTGCCCACAGGTGTCGCTTCGCTAATGTTCAGGATGTACGGTCTATTATGAAACACAGGGGGATTGTCGTTCACGTCTTTCACTGGGATCACTCTCCGGAGGGACACCGTGTTGGGGTCTGCGTTGGCAATGCCTTCATCTGAAAAAAAAGGATAAAGGTCAGGGCATTCACTAAAAACATACAAAAATTTAAAAGTAGGGTCTGCCGTACATTCATGGCCCAGGGGACATGGTATGGGGGCAGAGCTCTAACTAAAATCAAGTAGGGCATTCGATTTTAGTTCGATGCCTGCTTTAAACGCTGTAGCAGCAGTTTAAGGAAACATTCAACAATCAGGACGCACGTATAGTGACAGATTATATAATAGTTATTAAGAACATTCCACCATCATCGAAGGCAGGATAGAAGGGAGTAGAGGCAGGGGAAGACTGAGGCGTGCCTTTATGGACCAAGTCACAGAAAAGGCGAACGTGATGTCGTATCAGGAGCTCAAGACATTGGCAGAAAACCGAACGAAATGGCGATTACTCCACCGACAAGAGCGAGGCTCTTAAATATATGATGATGAAGAACATTATCCGCCTATAGAAAAAGCAAATACTAACCGTTGTTCAACAGTACGCGAAAAACAATTGACGCTCGCCCCGCACAACGCTAGGGTTGCCTACGATTAGAAATATGATATAATACTGGCGGCGGCGTGCACCGGCAGACGCGGGATATGTGGGCAGCCTGTGTGTCGGTACCGACACAAGACAAACACAATCGATTCAAATTCGCACAGAGTTCCATCGACCTGCTGTTCAGTTCGGGTTCAATGCCTATTTAGCTATTCCTTGAGGAATATGACAGTCCAGCATCAACTAACCAGTAATGCTGATGATGACTACCAGCGACGGCTGCTCCTCTCGGTCCAGCTTCTTGGCTAGCGTCACCACACCGGTGAGCGAGTCTACGGTGAAGAACTGCCCGGATATGGAGTACCGGAGCTGGCTGTTCTCGGGGTCTATGCCTGTAATAAAAGATAAATATAAATAGATTTTTTTTTAAAGAAAGCAAGAAAAACGTTTAGGTATTCGGGACGCTTCTGTGTACAAAAATATAAGAACAGATTTAAGACAATACGGTTAGAATGAACCTATGAACCTATTAAAAAAAATTAAGATCTGTATTTGTACCGTGTTCATGCAAATAAATATTTTTTGATTTGATTTGATTTTATTTGAATAATAGCGTCACCGAAAAGATTTCTACTCAACTTGATGTCAAGGTACCTTTTGAAAGAAAGAAAGAATGGTGGTCTTCCGCAGCAACCTTTTCAATAAAACGTGACAAGTTGCACAAACACACAAACATGCATGTAAGATAAGTATGCTCTTATTTTTCATTAAATAAAACCTACATATATATTTACTTTTATATAAGTCTGAGATCAACATCAACAGCCTCAAAAGCTTATTGCTTATTATATTTAGCGGTTGGCCACATTGTAACAAAGTAATATAAAGGGGCGGAGAAGCCGAGAAAGACGCCCGTAGAACCCAAAGTCAAAAATGTAAGATGAATGAAAGATAAAAAACTGGTTAGTCGACAATTTTCACACTTTATGCCACTCAGCATATGCCAATAGCTAGGATACAAGATACTAAGCCATAGCGCTGGACACACATGGAACAAAAGAAAAACAGAAAGATAATTATGTCACATAAACTTAAAAATAAAATGTTGAAGCAAAGGCCGCTAGTGAATTCACTGATTAAGTGATTACCTATGGAACAATTTAAATAACTAAGTATACAAGAGCCCATGCTTGATTATATTTAGTCAGTTTTGTATCATGTGCGTGTCAGGCCAGGGATGTTGCCTTTAAAATAACCCCAGAATCTTGCAAGCATCAGGATTCCGAATATAGAACCTCTTCTACAAACATCAAACTAATCTTCACCAAATCCTCAGATAGAAATGTGGAAAACTTCATGGCCTCTACCGAGCCTGGGCCCTTACCATGACGTCTTAACGCGTCTTTGAACTACCGAAAATCCGGTGGTCCCGAATTTCCCCACTACATCTCTCGCATGCGCCAGCGGTTTTTCTTTCTAAGAAATTTGGTATTGTTCGCTGACGTTTTTGCTTAAAACCAAAAAATATTTTCTCAGAAATGTACCTACATAGTTCATAGATTCATCAGTTAGGGATTAATTGGACTGGAATCCCATTTAACCTCTTTGTCGTGACAGTCAACAGTTCTGTCCTTAGTTTGGAAATTTGATGTTATCTAGCTGTTTTTTTACATTACTACCATTGACCTGGCAATGAGCCCGTTACTGTCCGTGTGTACCATAAGCTTATATATTAAGCCTGTGTTACTTAATATATAAGCCAGTTCAGTATTAAAGATGACTCACACTGGAACTGGCGTCACGTGACATCCGAGGGCTCCGAGCTAGCACGTGATTCTTTCTATATAAATTGACAGATCTTCCCGTCCCATTCCGTCCCGTCCCGTGCTAGTATGAGTCATCCTTTATGCTTCCGCCGCGCGACGCTGGCTTACGTTGTTCGGCGCTAGATTGATGACATAAGATACAAAGACACAGCAGCACTTGATGTGGTCTTCGCGAAATGCTTGGCATAACTTCTTGTTTTGAGTCAGAAACATCGTAGAGAAAGAGTACCTTGAAGCTGATACACCGGCGTTCCCACAGGAGTATCCTCTGGCAGACTCAGCTGGGACATGTCACCAGCCTGCGGAACGAAGTGTGGCGCTCTGTTCACAACCTGACCCCAGCATAGTCCCACCAGTGTCAGGATGAGCAGGATAATGAGAGGGTTTGGCTCGTTTACGATGGTCGCGACCTTACGGCGGTTAGGGATTATTTCTGCCATCTGGAAAAGTATAATAGAATATATTTTCACTTGATATAAATATATAACTATTATGAGACAATCTTAGTAATCTTACACAAATCGACATAGTCCCACGGTAAGCTCAATAAGGCTTGTGTTGTGGGATCTAGACGTCGATATTTAAAAGAGATATACATATGTATACATACTATACATAGTTAAATACATAGAAAACATCCATAATTCAAGAACCAATATTCGTGATAAACACACAAATAAATACCTTAACCAGGATTCGAACCCAGGACCTGTGTGCCTAGCATGAGTGGCATGCAACTGTATTCGATAGCGAATGCGGCGCTCGAAAGTATGGCCGTCTCGCTCCTACCAATGCTCCTATATGTATAATGACGTAGGGAATATGAAATGGATATGCCAAATTCAAATGTCTGTTTAGCACGTTCGAATAGGCCTCCTGTACGTCTACCACGAAAATCAAACGATTGCGGATTTGTATCTCCATCTCTGTCACACTTGCCTATTGGAGTGACAAAGAGGTTTTCTCGTCAATGCCACTTTTCGATGTTCGTGGTAGGCGTGCTTTTGTACTACCCATAATATGCTCTATGGTCTACGCAGACGAAGTCGCAGGCCTGCTTCTTAGTCCTAAAATTGTAAATGATTACGCAATTTTGAGCTTGTTTACCAAATTCTGGTCCAGGTGAATTGAGTGCTTAACAATTCTACGCACAAAAGATCTCAAAATGCTCTCTTTCATTTTATATACGTCGATTGAGACGAAGAATGTGGTCCGGTCACGATTTCGTTTCGCTTCATTACGACACAAACATCACAATACAACTTCTACTTTCCAACTTAGGTTAATGACTGGTTTTTAATACTATTTTGTATAGGTAATTTTATGTGAATCTCTAGACCTTCACCCTCAAATATTATTTAGAAGTTGTTCAACTTACACTCCGTTTTCCCACTTAGATAGTTGAAAAAAACCTTTTACACGGAGGACGGTTTCTAAAATTCCGCTTCAAGACATTTCCCTCCTCCTTATACGTTCACTCTTCATCGTGGTTTCATGATGACGGGGCGACTGTGGTCACTGAGGATGTTGCCCTCGCAATTCGTCGACTTGTTTGTTACGGTCAAGATATTTATGTCCTCCTAACTCGAACATTTTCTTCACTAAATCAATTTTGATCAGTAACGTCTGCGAACGATATCATAAATTTATAGATTCGTCGCTGGTTTGTAAGATGTCCGTTTTCTGTTCATATTACGACTTTTAGTATTCCGCACCAAAAAGGCAAAGAAGGACCCCTTATGATAAAACTCAGTTTGCTGTCAGTCTGTTTGTCATTATGAAATATCTTTGGTGCTGTGGGACCTACTCGTCTATTTTTTGTATTATTATGAGTTAAATTGCTCCCCCCTTCGTCTTAATCTTGTCTCAGTTAAAAAGATTCGTTGCCAGTGTGTGACATGCGAGTTTAGGTCATCCCGCCATCTCCTCTTTATTTGTATATTAATTTAGTCTAACAACACTGTACATGCTAAACAATGTATGCGCGTGTTCACTCGAAGATCGCCTTTCAATTCATAACATACATAACCCACTTACACGTACTACTGAGCCACTATCCCACTTCGGAATAAGACAATGACTTACATCACGCTCTATTGCAACCTCGACTAACGCGACCACGTCTTAACGCGATTCAGTTTAGGACGTAAACTGAGTCACTGCCAGACAACTGGGGCCTTACCATAACGTCTTAACGCGATTCAGTTTACGACCTAAACTGAATCGCTGCCATACAACTGAGCCGCGTAAGAACCTAAACTGAGTCGCTAAACTGAGGCCCCTGAGCACAGTTAAGAACCTAAACTGAATCGCTGCCAGACAACTGGGCCCTTACCATGATGTCTTAACGCGATTCAGTTTAGGAGCTAAACTGAGTCGCTGCCATACAACTGAGCACAGTTAAGAACCTAAACTGAATCGCTGGGGCCTTACCATGACGTCTTAACGCGATTCAGTGGACGACCTAAACCGAGTCATATCATAAACAGCCGTATCTTTTGATTGCATTAAGGTAGAGGTTCGATTTTTTAAGGGTTACTTGCTACCTCTATGACGCGTTCCAGAGATAAAGGTTCTTGAAAAACTGACGAACGGACGGACAACAAAGTGATCCTATAAGGGTTCCGCTTTTTCCTTTTAAAGAACCCTAAAAAGAATAAGGGAGTAAGTAAAGATTAGTTTTTTTGGATTTAATTACGGCGCGGAGTATAGAGGGTGCCAACGCCAACCGTCAAGAAAGCCCTCTTTCATTCAATGAATAATAACCGCGGTAACAGAAGACAATATTACGAATAAAGAGACATGAATTGGTTACCACAGCTTTTTGTTTCATCAGCTATGTTGTAAGCTTCGGATGGTTGAGAATTTCTCATACAAACCTGCCAGCCCAACAACCTGCATTCAAATTTCAGTCATAACTCGTTACAAATACGGTTGAAAACAAAACGATCTTTAAATGGTATTGTGAGAACACCTGAGTGTTTATTGTAACTGTTATGGTAGTGGCGTAAATATTTTTCTTAGTGCGTGTAGTGTAAAGATTTTGGTATAGATAAGTTGGATGGTGTACTTAGTTGTGAGTCTGTCGAGTTTCTTAGGAACCATTTACCTACGAAACTGGCTTGGAATATGCAAATATGATGAAGTCAAAGTGTATGGAATGCAGAGATAAGATGACACCCGCATTTGAATCTTTATTGTTTCCAACACGAATGTTAGTGGATGTGATGAGTGGATAAATGACGAACTTAATTTTCGTATTAGTAATCCGTTACCTGCCCTTTTTTATTTGTCTTTTTATTTTAACTTCCCTTAGGCGTCAAATTTTATTGTCTACCTACATTGGGTTAGTGTGGGGTGCCACAAATTTTATTGTATTTTTTTTATTAGCCTATTTCAGTGTCCCACTGCTGGGCAAAGGCCTCCCCTTTTTCTCGAAATTCGACTCTGTCGTGTGCACACTCCTGCCACCTTATGTTTGTCTACCTATCAGGGATGACGGGACGGGACGGGGCGGGACGGGACGATCTGTCAGTTTCTATAGAAAACGTCACGTTACATCCGAGGGCTCCGAGCTAGCACGGGATTCTTTCTATAGAACTTGACATCGTCCCGTCCCGTCCTAGTGTGAGTTATTCTTTAAGTATACAATTTTAATGTCTACCTACGTTGGGTTCGCGTGTGGAATACAAGTATACCAATTACCTATCCCTCGTCGCCAGGTTTCCTCTCTGGGTTGAATGAATCAGCTCCAAATCTTAGGGTTTATGGTAAATCGGACCACAGGCTCCTGCAGGGCTGAGATGCCAAGAAGCGTGACACTTCCTGGATAGCATTTTATAATAATTTCTGATAATTTTAAACAGTTTATCCACATTTGACAGCAATCACCTACGCACTATCCGTGAACTCGTCTGTTTACCAACTTATAGCATTATCAGATGATATTCATGGATAACTATAGGCTCGCTACTTGATAAGACAACAATTTGTCAACAATTTTAACCATCAAATTCTCGTGAGACTCGAACATATTAAATAATATCTAAAACAGGTCACTCACGTTAAGTAAACATGTCGAGCGAAAGTCGACTTAATTACGTGAGTGACCCGTTTTGAATATGATTTAATAAGTTTGTCAGCATTTTATGACAATGACGGTTTATTTAACCGACCGTTAAGGATGATTCACACTAGAAAGGGCTGAAACGTGACCAGCTAGTCTTTGATGGTCGGGTTTTTATCGTTTACCGACGTTGCTGTCACGTTCTAACAAGTATGTATGTGCGAAAGTGACGCATAGCGTGATAAGCGATACAATGGCAACCATGCTAACCCCACAGACCGGGTCGATCTGTCAGTTTTTAATAGAAAACGTTACGTGATCAATTGATCATAACCTCCGAAGGCTCTGAGCTCAGAAGGCCTACCACGAACCACGAACGAAGTTTCACCTCTCTGTCGCACTTGAGTGAGAAATCACAAGTGCAAAAGAGAGGTATACTTTCGTTCGCGGTTCGTGGTAGGCGCTCAGACGTAATTCTTGTTATAGAAATTGTCAGTTCGTCCCTTTCTAGTGTGAGTCATCCTTTAAGTCCAAGAGACCAGGAGGGTTAGCATGGTTGCCATTTTAAAGAATATTATGCCATGCACTTTCGCACTTACATACTTGTTAGAAAGTGACAGCCACGGTGATAGTCGATAAAAGCCCAGCCATATTAGACTAGCAGGTAGATTAGGTGAATACCTACGCAGCAGTAGAAAAGCGCCCATAGATTCTCACGGGCTTGACGAACAGTTGACGAAATTAAACTGCTAAGTAGATAAATACTTACTCACCCACTTTAAGTTACGGTTATATTGCCCAAACCACCGAACTATATCATTGATAACCAATGTTTACCTACTTACATTCAATTGCATTGAATAAGTTATTGTTATTCAGTATTACGTGATCCACAGCGCATGACTGCATTTGACAGTACACGTAATTTAGAGCAGACGTGTTGCTGACTGTACAGTTTGACGGCGTGGAGTCACGTTTATCGAACGAACGAGCGAAGCGAGTAAGTTTCCCAGTCTACTTGAACAGTCCGTCGTTTATAGTGTGTTTGTTCGATGATAACTTGAGTATCGTTGGTCGGTTGTGAAATTTGGCAGGAACCTAATAGATGAGATAAATAGAATTTTGCTCAACAAACACATAATGATAAAAAAACTACAGATATGCAAATTTAAAAAAATGGCTTAGGTCTTCTGAACTAGGCAGGATCCCCAGAAGGCTGGCCGTGTTGCCCCGTTGGATAGCAATACTAATCGGCCGCTGAGCAAAATAGTGGCCAACCCTCTGAATTTTGATGTTCGAATATGAGCCAAATTGGTCACATAGTTGCCGAGATAGGTATAGGGGTCGCAAGTTCACATCCGGGCGAACCATTAGTTATAAAACTGGTTGAAACCGGAAGGAAGCATTTTTTACTGAAGACCGCTCCAAGCGTAACCGCAAAAGCCTTACAAAAACTTTACATGCTTGGCATGTGTTCCCATATATTATCGAGTCGAACGCTTTAAGAAACTAATAACCACAAACTCGAGCGCTGTAACAATAAAGGTAAAGGCTGACTCGTGCTATACGACCCGGGAAGGGCGGGCCGGGAATGTGCGTCATTTTGTATAGAAAGCGTCACATGTAAGCTCGCACATGGCGAGGAATGTATTTGTTGTGAGACTTGTGAGCATATTATCACTTCATCTATCTATTCTCGGTAAACACAAGTAGTTTTGTTGCTTCTTAACAAATCCTCAAACATATCTGGCGGAAACAAGCCGAGTAGAGACATTAGGTAGATATTAAAATTTAAAAAAATTAAAATTATTTATTTCTTTGTAAATATAGAGGTGTTTACAAGTTAGGGGATAGTGCTACCCGGTAAGCAAAAATGCCTGTGTTGGGCAACACCGCTCTTCCTTAAATAACAGATTGTTTCACGTAAATTTTAAGTATACGTAGATATGTAATTGGTATACGATGTAACTGACCCCACGAGACAGGCCTAGCCTAGTGTGGTGGTCATAGGTAAAACTAAACTTGTATAATTTTTGGCAAATAAACAACTTTTACTTTTTTTACTTTTTTTTTTTATGTTGTGACGACATCGTCAATCAGTCAACGCAAGCAGTAAAGGGTGCCTTCAGGGCCCACAGCACGGCATCATAACCTAATTTTTTTTCATCAATCTGTCGCACTCGTGGGGGAGGTACCTAAATAGAAAATCGCCCCAGCTACCAACCTACTGAACGCAAAGATCGCAAAGGCAACTTTTAGCGAGCTGTTGGGCCCCCACCTGAGCGCTCCTGGGAGTCATCCGACTGGTAGAGGGGTGGAAGATTGTCTGCTGACTTGTACCGAACGTCGAAACTTCATTATCTTGCTTACTCAAACGATAGCGTTGTTGGATGATTTGACTAGACGAACGAACGGGGGTGACCGGACTAATTCTATTAATCCTAATAAGACCTTCTGGGTTCAGACAGTCGCTTTCGTAAAACTTATCTTAGTATTGGGATGCCAAAGCGAACTCCAGGCTCCTTGTTCCTCCAGGAACCCTGGTACTTATAAGAGAAAACGCTAGGAAGAAGACGGAAGAACGGGTTTCGCAGTTAGATGGTTTGCCTGAACGATCGACTTGCCGTCGTCAAGAAGCGATCGTAACAGCGCGCCTTCTTTTTCCCACGACTATTGTCAGCTACATCAACCAAGAAAACTGTGTATACGTAATAGCTCTTACGACACTAACATAGAGTCGATAATTGCATGATTATGTGCGTTTGGATGGTGGTTCTATAACGGGTCACTGGCATACGGAGGCGTTACGTACCAACGTTGTGTCACGCGACTTATTGGAAGATGAAGTTAGACTGCTCTCTACTAGCAACTTGTGTTGCATTTGCACTAATACCAATAATCACCAGTTAAGTGTGCTGAACTGCTTACAATGAGTTGCACGTAACCGAATAATGAATAACGAAAGTATGTCCGTCTCGCTCCCGCCAGAATAATGATAGTAGCGAGACGGACATTTTTTCGAATGCCGTAGTCGCTATCGAATACGGTTCGGAATCCGTCTCGCTCCTGCAAGAGTAGTGGTAGGAGTGAGACGGACATACTTTTGAATGCCGCAGTCGCAATCGAATGCAACTTATGGTACAGTCACCAGCAATAGTATATGACGCTATGAAGGCCGCAAAAATATGTGACACGCTCTTATGGCGGTACAGACAAGACTGTGTCAGATTATTTTGCAGCCTTCATAGACTCCTATACTATTGCAGGTGACTGTACGAGTGTACGCACACTAGTGAGAGCGATATGCAAACACTATCGAATCGCGCAGTCACTATCGACTACGGTTACGTAGAACGCATGGTAAACACACTGGTATTTTTTTTAGGTAGCGTACCGTATACGTACCTACCTACTGTAGGTACACTAGGTGTAGGTATATATACGGTAGAATGAAACCTTTACATAACATTTGCCGGCACAAACAACATGAGTGTGTTTACCGTTAACGGTACCCCCAAAATTACGATTAAAATCTCTCTTTTCAAGTTTCCAGTTCAATTCCCGTTACCTAAAGTAAAATTACGACCGTTTCGTTAATAACACGTTAATAAGCAACATCCAAATCATGCTGTCTCGATCGTACCATATTCGAGTGATAAAGAGGCAGATAGAAGTGGTTAGCGGTTATAGGCCAGGTAGCTGGTATTTCCGTTTGAGGGACCTCGGAAACGACGAACAATCGATGTAAACATATAATTTAACAATGGTGAGTTCTCAATATCTTATGAATGAAAGGTAGCTTACCATGGCCTACCAGGTTAGTGGGTAGACTGGCTAGTACCTGCTTGGTAGGTACAGTCCATGGTCTCTGATGACCTTCGGATTTTAAATAGAAATCTCCCGTGAGTATTAGACATATTAATATACTTATATGGGGTCACTCACGTCTATAAAGTCGAAAATAGTTCAACATGTTTCGGAATGGTCCGCGTCCCATAATCATGAGTGATAAGCGCTTGCATGTCGAGCTATTTTCGACTTTATAGACGTGAGTGACCTTCGGATTACTAAATTGATTCCATACAGTTAATCGAAAGAGCGAACGAAGCGAGTGACGTCTCCAAATCTAATTGGACACTGCGTCATTTGTATGTATGTAAGTTTTTTTTATACGGCGACAAACAAGCATACGGCCCGCCTGATGCTAAGCGGTCACCGTAGCCTATAGACGCCTGCAACTCCAGGTGTGTCAAATGCGCGTTGCCGACTCTTCAAAAAAAGGACGATTCGCTGTGTTGACAGCTAAAGGGGCAAGCTTTGCTCCGTGGGTCCCCAGCTGTCAACACAGTGAATCCTCTTGGAGCTCTGGCGACCTTACTCACCAACAGAAACACAACACTCATAGTGTTGTGGTGTAGAGTCTAAAGTTATTAAACTGCGGTTTTCTGTAAGGTGGAGGTACTTCCCCAGCCCTGACGCATGACAGCTTTTGCTAAAAGTAGTCGTACTCGAATCATTGGGTAGTTTATATTATATTATGAAATTCCTACCCGTTTGACGTTTGGTTTACCTGATGCACTTTTATAAACCATAATAGATAGGTATACAGAGTGGGCAAGAAAAATGAGTCCACGAATTCCGCTAGAACCGTCACTAAAGTAAATCTTGTGTGTTTTGTTCAATATTGTTTCTTAGAAATATACATTTTCCCTTTAATGTAAGAACAGATTAAAATCTAGTATAATAAAAACCTAACATGTCCCAGACACATTACGCAAAGCTCAAACTTCTAAAAAAAACGTCCTTGATGACTCAAAGAAAGTTCCGCCTTGTCGTAAACATAACTGTACACAAAACATAACGGTAACTCACCTTAAAATAAATCCCTTATTTGGCAATATCACTACACTACACTACACAACGCATATTAACACTAAAAACCACTAAAACCACTAATAACATTAGTTGTTTAACATATTTGTTACGTTCTAACTCCTCTGCGTTCAAACCGTACTGTCAAAACTTGCACCACCGGTACAAAAAACTCGTTATTTTCTTTCTCACACACTCAAGATTATTTAAGTAAGTTAGAGTGTGATGGGTATAGTCCTCAGCTCCGCCGTTAAGTATCTGCAAGATACAGCCTTTTGCACAGAGTTACTCATTCCTATTGCATAGTCGCGAAGCGAACGCTTTGTAAAACCAATTATAAGCGCGCTCTGATTTTACTCACTATTCTCACAGATCTAGGTCATACTTACACTGGATATATTATTATTGTTCGACTCAAAAGCGCAAAGTAAGTGATTTTAATAGCGCTGAAGGTAAAAGTAACGGGGTCTTACTTGAGATGCGTGAGCGTCGAGTTCCCAAACGCTTGCGCATACGTTTTTACAAACCAGTGTAATGACAACTCTAGATCTTACAAATATGAGTGTAAAAGAGTGCAGGTACACTGGTTTGAACTTCATTTGTTTTTAGTGCGTTTGAGCAATGAAATAGAAGACTTGAGATGGATGAATGGAGGTCACGTGGGAGGGAACGGGACGGATAGTGGGTCATGCTGTGGAGGGCAAAACAATGAGGTCATTGTAGGGAAAGGTGAGAGGTCTATGTGGAAAATGGGATCTGTCTGCTAAATATAGGTATGAACCTTCCAGATTAGACTGGTAGAGCCGTAAAACATGATAGCTCACCTATGAGCTATGTATGACATTGTTTAAGAGATCCTGGATGGTCCCTAGCTTAGCTAATCAAAATACGAAAGTAATACGTAGTGTCATAGATTAAAAAAAATATATACTCTGTGGTAGTGTAGAGCCTGGAGGAGAGGTCTATCCACCTAATATATAATATACCTATAACTTAGCGACTGCTGTCTTAGTTAGTGCTCAGTCCCAGGTATTTATTTATATAAATGTAATCCATTGTTATCATGTTCATTAGGTCATAAAGATCTTACATTTAGTCTTAGTCAATATAGGACATGTCAGGCACTTAATTACTAGATTTATAATAATTATGCTAGTACACTAGGTTTAAACTGAGTTTAAGCAAAAGAGTAATTTGGCAAAACAAATCACTATTTATGTCATGCATTTCAAAATAGGTGGGATGGATGTCAATTTTAGATGAAGGTACTATATCAAATCAAAGAACGACTGTCAACCCTTGTTCGATCCCGCATACTAACGTTCTTTGGGCATGTGACACGAAGAGGAAGTGATTCTGTAGAGAGGCTAGTAGTACAGGGCCGAGTCGATGGCTGTAGATCCAGAGGGCGATCTCCTCTGCGTTGGACCGACCAGATCAAGGCGCTAACCCAGGAGTCTCTCAACGAGTGCGCAAGGCAAGCTTCCACCAGAGACAGATGGAGAGCGGTAGTGAGACGATGCAGGGAAACACGTGCGACCACGACTACTCTGTCAAGAGTAAACGACTGAGAAGAAGAGACTATATCAAATACTAAATCAATAAATTCGCAACAAGTTTTATAAATATACAATTCTATACAATTTAATTTTAAACTGTGTAAGTATATTTTATGAATTTTAAGTCATTTTTACTAGACATTTATTTAGATACCTTCCCTAATGAGACAAACATTTAATTAACAGATAACTTTGAAATAGAAACAAAACCAGAATTTGTTTTGTTAACTGTGGCGGTGAAAGTAATTGTTTCTGAATCTGGAATATAAAACAATTTCTATTCATCATTTAAATTTCACCCCAGTATACTACAGACAGACTACAGACTACTGTATGCAAATAATAAGTTTCTACTCAGACAGACATCGGCTTTAAATATCTAATTTTGAACTTATTTCTTATCAGTGTTTCTTCAGAGTTTCAATTTATAACTTGAATAAAATGAAGATAATAGTAGGTACCAAATAATAAGTTTATAATGCAAAAACCGAAGTCAATTAAGTAAAGACAGTTAGTGGACAAAAATATATTTTCGATCAATTTATATAATTCATCCTGTATAATAAATGTACTAATACACGCTTTCCACGTAATTGCGACTAACTGAACCAAACAAGTCACGTTCATGAATTATTAAAATACAACCAATCACTGGAACTCACGTATTTTGCATAATAATCGTACTTAAGTCATACCTAATCACAGGCGTGGTTAGAATAGTAAATACAACTAATAATATATTATTAAATAGAAATAGATGTCGTTATACTAAAGAAAAAGACCAACACCGACGAAGGCCAATCCGAGGATCGAACTCGGGTCTGCAGCTTACGCGGCTAATAATATATTCATCATCATCATCATTTCAGCCGAAAGACGTCCACTGCTGGACATAGGCCTCCCCCAAAGATTTCCACAATGACCGGTCCTGCGCCACCCGCATCCAGCAATAATATATTATAATAAACTAAGAGGGGTCTTTATCGCGTAAAAACTACGAGTTTTGAGGGCGACATAAATACCTACTATTTTTGGTCACTATAATTATAATATCTGAAAAGCGATACTAATATATTAAATAATATTTAAACCGGGTCACTCACGCAATAAAGTCGATTTTCTCGGTTCCCAAACGAATTATTTACGTGAGTGACCCGTTTCAAATATTAAATTAGGTATGTTCGAGTCTCACGAGAGTTTATTAGTTAAAATCATTTAATATTATAGAACATACAAAGCAAATTAGCGATTATACCATTATTTACATATTTACATACTTACATATTGATGGTTGATTGGTAGAGAATGCCTAAAGGCGTTAAGTCCGCCATTTGTACATTAATATAATTGTGCGATAAAGTTTAAATAAATAAAATAAATATTCTTAAAAATTATGACCTGCTAAAATGCAATATGAGCCACGGGCAGTTTAAATTAGCAAAGTCCTGACCGTCGGGCCTAGTCGTCGTACTTTCGTAAAACTAGTGCCTACGCCAAATCTTGGGATAAGTCGCCAAAGTGGCATAAGCCGGGAAAATGCTAGGAATAAGAAGTATACTTACATTTGTTGAAAGAAGAACACAAACATTTAAATATTACATATTATTTATGCTATATTAATATTAGCCCCACTTCTGCCAGTTCTGCCACCTATAGGAATCATGTGTAACTGGTTGCGGGCTCACGCCGCCTCATAAGCTCATACGCATCTTACTGCAAGTTGTCTGCTTTGCTTGCACGAAGTTTGCAGCCACGTTCATAGATGGCGCCTGAACACATAGAGAAATAACTTTGTGAAAATTGATAGAATGGACACTTAATAATGATATCAAAAAATATATATATCAAAAAATTTCAAAAGTTCTTAGATTTTAGAATCGAGTAAATTGTAAATGCAAAAGTATAATTTAATAGCCTTTTTGCATTCTCACTAGGTAGGTAATCAAATAATACATCTTTCCTGACATTTTCATAATATTCCGATGTTTTCTGATAATCGGAAATACTCGAACACACTTATTATTTTTTCAGGTATTAACTGTCTTTTCTTTACATAATCGCCGAGTAGACTTTTTATGAATATGAGAGCTAAAGTCGCAGTCAATGGAACTTCCTAACAATGTAAAGAAACCGTCATATTGATCGTAATAAATCTCCAAGATTAACTTATAATCTTATGTTTTTTTGTTACGATAATACGACCGTTTCAGTAGTGAATGGTTTCAGTGGTGTTTGATGAGGTAGTGTGAATATACAAGGCAAAACAGTGACAAAACATGTGACGTCTTTTGTTTACATTGCACATTGTTAGGAAGTTCCATTGACGGCAATCAGAAGGCCTAGTATAAAAGTTGCACGACATTAACTCCTCGACCGCGTTAGCGTATCGAGGGGTCAAAATATGAAAGTTGCCGGTTGATTTAAATAAACGGCAAACATAATTTGAACTCCCGATACGCTAACGCGGTGGAGGAGTTAATGTCGTACAATTTTTATACTAGGCCTTCAGAAGCAGTTAGTACTTAGTAATATTTATCTCTTATTATTACAGAGAGGTTTTCCAACTCTTATTTTACAGGATGTTTTGAAACAGTTAGCTGTATGTATTGTATTAGAGGACTCTTTACAGTTATTGTTGTTTAATATGACTTATTTATCTAATCACCTCACAAAATGTGCCTAAGTATTGAAAAAAAAACGCCATGTACGAGTATGTCTAACACACAATTAGGAATAGATGTAGAGCATTTACTGAAACTTTATCCTTTATGTTCTACATACTAAAATATTCTTAAATAAAACTAGAATGAATAATTTAATCTTTATTTACAAAATTATCTACAGCCCCACATGGAAAACTATAAGTTAAGTATATACATTAGGTGAAGTCGGTGGGACACAAGAAAACGGAGCAAACCAAGGGACAAATGATTAAGCATTTTAAATTATTTATCATTGTCATCATGTTTGCTTAGGATGTTAGTATTATTTCGTTTGATCTCTACATACGTCGGTTTTTTTAATCCTGTCACTCTCATTTCTAATCTTTTTTTTCTATCATTATCTTCATCTCTGTCAAACCAATTATTTATCGTTCTTGAGTTCTGGTTGACGCTTCTGTAGTGCCCGTTTATTTGCGGTACATACGTTTGTACTGTATTAGTTTCATCTGAATCCTCTTCTTCCATTTCCTCTGATACGGTTTCTGGAGTGGTGGTAGTTTTCAGTTTTATTTCGTTTCTAAGCTTCACAACTAGTGTTGACGGCTCTACGGTGTCTTGGATTTCGATACGGTCTCTATCATTTCTTCTGTATGTTCCAATTGGGCTACTAGTACTAAAGTCCATGTCAGTGAATCTTCGATGTGCATCTATAAATGTAGTATGTTCAGTATAAAACGCCCTACTATCCACATTTACAGGGAAAGAATTTCTTGTCACCTTTTCCCCAAATCGTCCATAATGGTTTCGTATTTCAGTTTCTTTAGAATTAAAATCGCTGTTTTCCAAACCAATTGGATTACCGTTTTCTACATGTTTTAATTGTTCATACTCGTCTTGAAACTTTACATCGTGTCGGTTAAAATTCCGCGTATTTACTTCAGCTGTGTAACTACTACTTTCTGTTTCCCTCAATCTTTGATAATGATCGGGAACTTTAGCGTCTGCAGGACTAAACTTGATTACGTCTGGTGGATTTGTTGGCCAGAAGTACGTTTCTGTGGTGCTTGATGGTGTGGTTTCAAATGTCGGGATAGAAGGTGTGGCAGGTGGCGGTGGTGACGGAGGCACTGTCCTGTGCTCTACTGGTATAACGCCCGAACTGCCCACATGATGGTCTTCTACTTGAGTGAAGGATAGCTCCGGTGCTTGCGTTAACGGTCTACCTGTAATTTCTTGTGTGGTGGTGGTTATTTTTGTGGTCGTAGATTCTTTTATACTTTCAGTTACATTCTCAACCTCTTTTATTACAGTTCTCTGGGGATAGAGATTGACATGAACGATCATAGTTGCTTCTTTGTTTAAACTCGATTTCCTTGAAACATCTCGAGGAGGAGCTTTTGTCCTATTTATTACGGGCCTTTTTAACATTCTAGGCGTAAACATGCGCCGGACGGGTCCATTGGATTTCCTCTTAAATTGGAACTTTACGGGTCGTGCTGTAGTAAAATATACTTTGTTGATAGCCGACGACGTCCCGTCGCTCGACGACAAGTCTATAGTTGTTTTCGTTGGAACATAATTCAGCATAACGCTGAAAGAATTCGGCTTGTCAACAGTTGACGTCTCAATGTTTTTGATTTCGCTCGCCTGCGCATCAACAACATTCTTGTCATCATTGTCTTGTTTCTTTCGATTAGGTCTGAACATCGGTATGCTGGGTTTGTCTTTTACCAAAGTCGGGGTTGGGGCGAATCTGAAGAATCCATCAGCTAACAGATTAACGTCGCCTGGATTATCAGGCTTGAAACTGAAAAGCGGATCTGACACGTGGTTTACTCTCGTTTCAACTTTATTAGAAGGACTTTGTAGCAGCAAATCTAATATAGGGGAAGTCGGTTTCTGTTCTTTGCTTGTATCTGCTCCCGGCTTAACATATACTCCAGAGAACGCTATATGAGTGCTAGAACTAGAGGGTAACTCGTATAGATCTCCGAACTTGGCATTTATGGTTTTCTCAAGGTACTGTATGACTTGTTGGAGATTCTCAACCCTTTGCGCGTTGCGGTAGCTCTCGACCCAGCTTTTAGAACCAAAAGTTCTACCAAAAGGCGTTGGAGTCGGGCTTCTTAATTCGAAAATGAACGGTCTCGGGCTCGTTCTTCTGATAGACATTGTTTTGTCTGCGGTTTTCGTTTTGTTTCTGAGGAGTCGTGCTCTCTTCGTGGGGATTGATATCTCCACGAAAGGGTCGATGTAATGGTTTTCCTGCATGGCATTGACGAGTAGTGGCATGCGTTCGTAGTAGTCCTGGTCAAAACCGAAGTAGCTTCTGTCGAGCCGATCGGCCACGGGGAAGTCGCCGGTCCCATTCGAACTGAGGTTTCCATAACTGTAGATATTTTGTACTAAGCTAGATTCTACTGCAATCGCGTATTCGTAGATTAGTAGAATTACCTGAAAATAAATAAAAAGGCATGTTTAGAAACTTCAAATTTACTAAAGGCATTGTTTTAGTATTTTTTCTGATTATGCATTTATTTTTGTTTTTGCTATTATTGTATTGTTATAATAATTTTATTATAATGGATGGCTTATGGTAATGAGAAATGACTACGCTTATACACAAACGCTAGTGTGCAAAGCCCCAAAAGTATATCATTAAAGCCTGTAAGAATCACTTTCGAAGTATAGTAAATAAGTATTGTGATATTTGTGATCACGGAATCGGAACCGCTAATTAGTTTGCTGCTAATGAACAGTCTGAACGAGTAATTGTAAAAAATGCACTTAATCAGTGTATTAATTTACCTAATGCTAGTCAAGACAAACATAGATCGATCGTGAAAATAGTGGATTCCGAGGTTCTGAAGTGATATCGAAAATTTGTTGAATGATCTTTCTATTTCATCAGTACTTTTCATTAAATTTTGATTTTAGATGATTGTGGCCAAAATAACAATATTAACTCAGCTCGCATTATTAATTCACTCAGCGAAATAGCCGGCCATATACGTTCGGGCAATCCGTCAAACCCCCATGGTATGTCCGCCAGGCATCCGTATTTCCAAATTTCCTACATATCGGCAGATCCGGTAGATATGCCCGAACGTATATAGACAGCAATTGTATCGAAACGACAGTTTGCTATCGAAATGACGATGTTAATTTAATCGAAATGATGAGTTGCTGTAGAATGACAATCGCTAGCAATTCGAAAGTGTATATTTCCATCTTGTTCGTTCTTAACAGGTGGAAGCGAGTTGCAACTACTTTCGAATCGCGCTGTCGACTCTTGGTAAGCACGAAGATGTTACGTAACACACAAATACGGCGCCGTGTCGTGGCCAGGGTTTGGAACCGTTATTTTTTAGAACCTCCTAATTCCCCAATATTCAGAATTATTTTATGCTCTTTTTGTAGGACTCAATCATGCATTTAAGTAACATCTTCGTATATTTAGATAACCCCATCAAAAATAAATATACAATCAAAGTACCGGCAAAGAACCGAAATAACACCGGTACTTTTGTATGGAGATAATACAGGTATTCAAGCCCTGGTCGTGGCACGATCGTTACCTTGGAACAACACGATGTATCGATTTATGAGACGACACCGTATTGATGACGTCTATCAACAAGCGACTAAGTACCTTTTACTACTAGTGGCTGTGTGGGATGTAGACCTCGCGAGATGATACTGGTATTGGTACAAAGGTCCTAGTCCACTATAGGTCTATGGCGCTTAGGACCTTTGTACCAAGCCCCACTATTATGAAAATTCCCAAACACTGAATCGAAAAAAAAAATGTAATCAACAAACTTGTTTACAAAATTTCACAAGGGTTGGTTGATAAATGCGACCTGTAGAACAAATGGACAGACACACGAAAGCATTTTTGCCCAAGCTGAAACGGAGACTCACTCGCTTGGCTGACTCGGTCAACTAATCAAAATTAACAGTATTAAAACTGGCAAAAGTCTGTTCATCATTATTAAACCAATTATTATACAAATCAGTAAATTCGTGATTACGCCGAATTTCCAAGTGCGACGGTCTCGTGTCAGGCATCATTGATTTTGATTTTTCTGAAGAAACTTCTTCTACTTGATTTAGAAAAGACTCCGCTAGAGCAGTATAGTTAACCGGGTTTGCATTTGCATATATTAATGAACTTAATGAAGGTAGAAAACTATCAAAATCATCTACTGGCGTGTCGTTCCCAGTCATGTAAAATATCTCTTTTATTTTCTGTTTCTTTCGTTCGACTTTAGGTGCTTCGGTAGCAATAGTAGTGCTAGTCGATGGTTCAGATAATTCTATTCTTGATTTATTCTTTTTCTTTTTCTTTCTCGCCTTCCTTGTTGAAGATATTGCTTTGCTGGTGGCATGCATATCAGCTGGTTTCACGTAAACCTTCGCCATTGAGCCATCTTTTTCCCAGATTCGATGGTACTGTTCTTTTGCTTTGGTTAATGATGTCTTGTTTTCCTTTACACTCAAAAATTGAATGTTGTCATCAAAACTGTCTAAATTTGATGGCGCTTTCGTTCTAGCCTTTTGCCGCTTAATAATTTCGGTGACTGATTTCTTTTTAGTCTTTTTATCCTTGGCTAGTGATTTGATGGATATTGTTGTGTATTCCTGTAGACTATTCAAATAATCGTCTTCCATGTGGTACTTATATTTAAATGGCTTTATCGCTCTTGCTTTTTCTCCTGATATTTTTTTATTGCCGTTAAATGATCTATATTTTTTGTATATCTGATCTGCTATATAAGACGGTCTTGTCGTCTTAAGACTGATAAAATGATCGACGACCTCGTCTTCGTCAAACCTAAAATTAAATGGCAAATCTTCCGCGGAGTCTATTTGTAGCTGAACCGCCGCTGTGGAGGTTTCACCTGCATTCAAAATGAACCCACTTTCTTTTTTTGAAAGTAAAAACGTTTGCATCATTGGTGTTAATGCTGATTTTTCATTGACGTTAAATGTTACATGTTCTGATCTATAGTTTGGTTTTTCACGAATTTCCTTCATGAATAAGTCTGATACGTATTTGCGTACAGCTGCTTTATCGCCAGCGATTGGATAAAGCAAAGTTTGTTTAGTTGTTTCATCAAGACTTTTGGTTGCCTCTTGTGTTTGTGGTATTTCACTGGAAGAAGACGCAACTTTAGACCGATCAGATATTTCACAATTTAAAAATTGCTTCAAATCCCAGAGTTTATCTTTAAGCTTCTCTACAGACATATATGGTGCCGGTGTTTGAGGTGTATTAACTATCATGGTTGTCAATTTACTCAAACCATTTAAATAATTTTCCAATTCATTATTGTGTACAATTTCAGACCTTTTCGTATTCTCCTCATTTGTATGTGTAGAATATTGAATATTTTGAGAAGATTCTTCGATTTTGTCATCGAAATCGTATTGGTCATCGTTTGATGTTTGTGTATATGCCTCAGTGACATCACTTACTGCATCGACTTCGCTTTCACTATTGTTCTTTTGCTTAGTTTGGATGTAAACACTAGAAGTGCCATCATAAGCTGTATTTTCTAAATCTTCCTTCCAAGGAGCTAGTTCTTCCTTATAACTGCTGTTATTGGCTTTTTCTGTGTCGTTACTTACTATAACAGAAGCGGAAGTAGTTGGTATTATTGATTTTGTTCTAGGGGTCGTCTTTGTCTTTGTACGTTTCTTTTTTATTACAATAGTGGTAGCTGATGTTGCCCTATATTTTTTAACTTTAGTGTTGTGTAGTTTATTTTCATTTAGTTTTTCACCCAAGCGCTGGATACTTGCATAAAGTTTTTCTAGAATATCTGTGAGAGTACTACGATTTGGACATGAACACTGTCCTGAAGGTACTTTTTCTTCATTGTTTGCGTTTCTGGCTTGATTGGCATCTATCGAAGAAGTTTGCTTATTTTGCTGAAACATATCTTCTTTGATTTTTGTCTCAATTGTAGTTGGCTGTTGAGTACTAAAATCATCAAAGTGAACTGTTTCGTCAGC
The DNA here is from genome assembly GCA_949128165.1 of Lathronympha strigana. Taxonomy (NCBI): domain Eukaryota; kingdom Metazoa; phylum Arthropoda; class Insecta; order Lepidoptera; family Tortricidae; genus Lathronympha; species Lathronympha strigana. Next base: position 1,477,556 of record OX421907.1, on the reverse strand, counting down.
ATCTTTGTTGAACGACATCGAGTTTAAATAATGTATAACCCTCTGATAGTCCATTACATTCTTAGCTTTTTCAAGACTATCTTTACGTTTATTTTGAATGTCACGTGAAGGTTTGTACTCGATTTTCCTATTTTTAGCATCAATAACATATTTCTGAAAATGATAATCCTTAGTATTTTCCTGTGAAGGATTTTGACTGGAATTTTCATCTACAAATGTTTCTAGGTAACGTTTTTGATCTAATGATTTGAGTATGATAGCTAGTAGTTTGCCGTTGTTTTTTAATTTGATCGGGGAGTTGTGTTTGTCGAAAGGGGCATTTGAGTCGTTGACAACGTTGAACCAGCTGAAGGGGCGGTGGGCTTCTGGGGTCGTTTTGTAATCTGGTCGGAACCCAAACTCGTAGATCAGGAGGGCACCCTGGAAGCAAAATACGATGTCAATCCTTAAACCATTTTAAAGTTAGTAATAATACCAAATAATAATGTAAAGTGCAGACATGAATTAGTAACAACACCAAAGTACTTACGGTTACACACACATGTAGCATAAACGAAAAAAGCATACTGTTAGACAGTTACAGGGTGTAAAATGTGGAAATATTGATAAATAACCTAGATTTGAGTTAATGATTCAGATTTCAGATAGGGCATAAAAGCGATCCTATACTAAATATCAAGTGTTATAAAATGAAAATTCCATGAAACTTATATACCTAGTATAAATATATTAAATCGAGTCAGTCACGGATAAGGAAGTTACACATCGAAAACACAAATAATGAATATACGATACAATCCGTTTCAAAAATGTGTTATAATAGCATATCTGAACAAAATATAGTTTTTTTATTTAGGTTAAAAACCGGTTTTTGATCTTAGAAACCGGGTTCAAAACCGAGTCCAAATGAGTCCGGTTACCCGGTTTTTCGGTTACCAGGGTACCCGGTTTTCGTTTCCTAGTCACGGTCAAGTCAGTGATGGTTTCGGTATGCTGGAACTATTTTCGACTTTAAAAACGTGAGTGACCCAGCGTGACATATTAAAAGGAAAATTCAATGTAAAGACACCTGCTTTTATCGACCTTGAGTGTAAAAATTCCTAAATCTAAACATGAAATCAAGTGGGAGAAAAATAGCTTTTTGTGCATGTCAGTTTTACAGAAGTCATGTGCTGTCATTACGACACTGTCTCCTTAAACGAATAGTGTCGAAAAAACCGTGTTTTATAATGAGTCCATTAACCACGCACGCGTGGACAATAAATCAAATGGGAAAGCGCCGATACCTATGAATTGCTTCACAAATTACAAGCATCTACCGATATGACACTGAAATAAATTCTTATACTTAAAAAACCGCAAGTGCATTGACTTATTCGTACTCGTAGACACACCAAGCAGAACACAAACGTGAAAAAATGTGGGTCAGCATGACATTAGTGAACTTGCATTGATGATGATACAAAACCATAAATGTTTCGTACGAAAAAGAGCTTACTGACGTAAGTATTAAGTGTCAAATTCATACACAGAACTGCCAACACTGCTAAAAGTATATCTATAGGCCGTTGGCACTTATACGGAACGTCACGTTCCAAACAAGACTATATGAAGAAGAGTCGCAATTGCTGCACTTTTATGGCGTTTTTTTTTCTGCCGATTGGGTATCCTGAAGGCCTAGTATAAAAATTGTACGACATTAACTCCTCGACCGCGTTAGCGTATCGGGAGTTCAAATTATGTTTGCCGTTTATTTAAATCATCCAGCAACTTTCATATTTTGACCCCTCGATACGCTAACGCGGTCGAGGAGTTAATGTCGTACAACTTTTATACTAGGCCTTCAGTTCTTTCATCGGATATCTATGGTTAAGTGCGATTCGGACTTGCCCGTTTTTGGTCCATGGTGCTGCATTGGGTCCGCACAAAGGATGCTCCCGCCACACCCATACAGGCACGGAACTCTCAGTGCGCGCTAATTATACAGTTTTCGAATTTCTTGTACTTGGTGCTACAAATTATTGTTTTTTGTCAATTTTCGTCATAGGTCAACGGGAAACCTATACATTTTGATTTCTTAGCACGAGTCATCCTTGATATAGGTGAGGAGTCGTAGTGTACAGATCGATTCACGAAAGCTGGCGCGGAAAATGTAATATAACATTTCGCGCCAGCTTTCGTAAATCGATCTGTGACTAACTTTATGCATTCTCCCTTTCTAACAAACGTAAATATCTTACTGACAGATAAGGACAAACAATCATTAAGTTAGTTGACGTTTGATTTACGAATAACGGGAAATTTACCTACGCCTGGGTTAGTTTTTTATCCGCATGATTTACTTCAGCTATTATAAATGTGTCAGTTGACGTGTTAATAACTTGTCTACAGTTTTTACTGTTGTTTATGAAAATTATGAATAATTAAAACCATTTTCACATGTTACCAATTGAAGGGATGTTTACAAATAGAACATAACTACACTCAGCATAATTTTACAGGAGAGCGATAAAACTAATTTTCTCTTGGAATAATAACGATTGAAAATTGATTTTCAGGGAGGTTATACAGGGTGTAATCATTAAGTGTAGCCAGGCGATTATTCCGTAAATATAAGAGATATTAGAAATTTTCAAACTGATATTGAAAGTGCGTTACCTAATTAGTAAAATTGCATTAATAACTTTTTTGAAATAAAAGTATTAATATTAAAAATATTAAGTTTAAACGCTCCCATACGATTAGTACCTACGAAGACTCACCCTCAGAGTAGAACGTCGGTGCCGAAAGAGATAAAACTACTTGAGATTCATTATTTGCAGGAATAAACTGTAATAAAATAATAAAACCACCATAAAATAATAAATCAAACATTTATTTTTGTATTTGTGTCAGTTAAGAAACAACAAATACGTTTTTCTGTTTCCGCAACTCCGAAACTTAAATTGGCGGGAATGTTTTTTTTTTACAATTATGACCTGGATAAAAGTTTAGGTCCTTTAAGCCAAACTTTTTTTTCTTATGCACTTCAATAACACACACGGACCTGCTCGACGAACTGCGGGGTGAAACTCCGTGTGTGAGTTGCTTTATAAAATAATGGATTGAAAATACCTAACTTTTGTAGTCATTTAAAACGGTCAGATAATAATAGATCAGCACGTGTAACTACTTGAAAATGATAATTGATTGATATGGAATTAAATAAAACAATTCATGAATCATTTGATAACGGTAAAATGCCTAGACCGTACAAACTAGTCTTTCAACGAACGTCGAACTAAATGTATGGGAGCGTTTAAACTTAATATTTTTAATATTAATACTTTTATTTCAAAAAAGGTATTAATGCAATTTTACTAATTGAGTAACGCACTTTCAATATCAGTTTGAAAATTTCTAATATCCCTTATATTTACGGAATAATCGCCTGGCTACACTTAACGATTACACCCTGTATATGGTCACCAAGTTAGAAATAGCTATATCTTTATTTGTTTTGAGATTTTGCGGAAAAGATATGAAATATACTTTGTCGCTTATGCAGTTATTGTTAATTTAGGTTAGTTAATTACGTTGTTTTTGTGCAAAGATGAATCGTTTTTTTCCTAAAATATTTTTTTATATTAGTTACATCCACTAAGTTTCTGTAAATTTAAGTAAATAGGTATATAATTTATTTTACTGTTGCTCTTAATTCAGTGTTTTTAATGTACATTTTTAAGTTCATAGTAGTATGGAGGATATAATACAGACATAATAGTTTTCGGACTAACATTTTTTCACCTTTCGTAAAACCTTTGGACCCGAACAAGGTGACATCAAAAACACAAATCCGAAAAAAATGCTATGTTGTTTTTGTAAACATTCCTTTAATTTATTTGTGCATTCTGAGTAAGTTATCAGTTTATCACTTACTCACTTGATGTCACTTGTTGGACGCAAGAACGACATCTCCTGCGAGCTGCGTCTCTCGAGGACGCCCCGTAGAAAGGCGAAACACATGTCGATTTATTAAATAATATTTTTAAAACGGGTCACTCACGTAATTTAGTCGATTTTCGCTCGACATGTTTCGTTCTTTACGAAGAACGTCATCAGGAGCGACCACCCCGAAACATGTCGAGCGTTTTAAATATTATTTAAAAATGTGCCACCATTGACAGCGAATCGACTAAATTACGTGAGTGACCCGTTTTAAAAATATTATTTAATATGTTCGAGTCTCACGAGAGTTTTATAGTTAAAACATGTCGATTTTTGTATTATTGCTGATTTGTTTATTTATTTGCGTATTTATTTATTCCACCCAACAAACAAAAGTCGAGTTTTGTAATAATAGACCCGAGAGTTTTAAGAACCAATTATGAGCTGTTGCATACAATCTCGAAAGGTGGCAGAATGTGGAAAATGCGTATGCGCACCATAGAAATTTAAAAAAACAACAGTGCTAGTATATTGTATGAAAATCCATAGGGGCAGTGTTCTTATGGTATACCATAGATAACGTTATAAAATATTACCTATGTTTTCGGAATTATAATATTTTTTGCAATCAGCAAAATAACTAACCAATGCACAGTGTCTAAAATGATTTGTGTAAATATCTAACACAATTTGAAAGTAATACCCCAATAACCCATAATATGTCAGTCAGTCAGTCAGCTTCTTCTTTTACCTATATATGTTTAGATGGGTTATCAACTTATCACTAGTTTAGTCATTAGTCAATCGGTAATTTATGTGCAGAAATAATATTGTCTTTTAGTACCGCGGTTAGTATTCATTTAAATTAAACACTTTAACAGCACTCGTAATCACAGGGTTAAATGATGACTAGGGGCTCGAAACGCAAGATCACGGAAATAATACGGAACGGTAGGGAGGGTGGAGAACGGGTAGGGTACGCGATTAATTCATTTTAAAGTTTTCCATTATGTGCTTCTACTGAGAATCTATTCTCAAGATCAATTCAATTCAATTCAATTCAATACTTTATTGCAAATAAGGTAGAAACCATGCAGCAGTACATATACACATTATTCAGTAGTAGGTACATTTTGACTTAAATATATCACAAAAGAAATAATTAAACATATGTCAGGAAAGAAGAAATATAATCTTCCTTTGATGTTTTATATAATATGATGATCATCATTAATATCATTATGCACTAAGGCCGAAGAAAGTTGGTCAACCGGCCTTTCCAGAGAGCACGTACAGTTGCTATAAAAATCATTATCTTTCTAGACGGCCTATGATGCTCCTATTGCACAATCCGCGACATTTTAAATGTACCTTACAAACAGACGTTACAAAATAAATGGTATTATAACAATGCATTTGCGCCCATAATCCCTTGATAAAACACGTCTTCACTCATTTGCCTGCGGCATTTATTTGTGTGATGAACACAGGTACTTGTTCCTGAGTCATGTATATTTTCTATGTATTAATGTATTTGTATATTATATATGTATATCGTTGTCCAAGTACCCGTAACATACGCCTTCTTGAGCTTACTGCGGGACTTAGTCAATTTGTGTAAGAGTGTCCCATAATATTTATTTATCTTTAGTCAGTTGTTTACATTTTTTCACATTCTTATTTCTATTTCTGACCTTGATACTATTCTTTTACGTATGATGATTCTGCAGCGATAAACGACAAGCTCATCATACTCGTAGTTACGCCCATTGTACTAAAGAAAGCCCATTTATCTGGTTCTTACTGCAACGAGATAAGGTCTGAATGGTCAGTATGTGTCGTTAGTACCGGATCAATAAAAACAAATGACTACAACAAACATGCATAATTTGCGGCTTTCTTTTCTAGCTACGTTACGCTTGACGCGTACGAAATAAATAAGGGCGTATGTGATAAGATATCTCATAGTGTTTTGTTCTTTTGGACGGCCAAAAGTGTAACAATGGGGTTAACTTGATGCAGAGGGCGACCACTAAGTCATCTCAGGATAGGAACAATACCAGCCTGAGTTGAAATGGTTTTAATTTAATCTCCTCCCATTTTTACTGTCTTTTTATGTTTGAGATGTGGTTTATGTGGTGCCGGTTTTTGCGCGTATCGAAACGGTCTTTATTCCCCATAAGGCCTAAAGTCCTAGCTGTAGGTTTAATTAAGTCGATTGAAACCCGGTTCTTTCGATGGTTGCATAGACATGGCGTACTGTGCGTGCGTGACTCTGGTATCATTAACCGGACCGGACCGGACACAACACACTGAACAGACATCTCAAGATCTTAGGTATAAGTAGGGACCCATAATTTATTTAAATAAAAAAAATATTGTGGGACAACCTTACACAAATCGACCTAGTCCCACGGTAAGCTCAATAAGGCTTGTGATGTGGTTACTAGGCGACGATATAATAATAATAAGAAGGCGGTAATCCTGGACTGGACACGGCGCGCATAGTTCGACGGTTCCTCTCTTTGCGGTCCTAACCACCGGCAGCCTAGGTTAGGTTTTTTATAATGTGTTTATATGTATTTTGTATTGTTTTTGTAAGTGTTTTTGTATTTTACTTTTACAATCATATTATAAAATAACCTAACCTAAGAATTGAAGAAAATAAAGAGAATAATAATAATAATAGATATATATATATATGGGGGACTCCGTCGTCCGACCAAGTCCTCCGCCTCTGGCTTGCCTTAACCGGCCGTCCAGAGTGGGGTCGCGAGAGCTGTGTTCTCGAGGGTAGATGTGGAAACCTAAGTGGCGAGTTGGCTATATGTTTAAAGTCCAGTGACACCTCTCTACCCCCAGCCCTCATACCGGTGTTGCCCTCGAGCCATCTTAGATGTCGCTTTTTGTGGGGGCCCATCTTATGTGGGCGAGTCACCGTCTGCCGGAAATAAAATTGATTACCGTTTTGTTAGGCAGACGTCCGATTTTATTCTCCATAACCCAGTATTTAGTCCACCGCTTTCACCTAATAGTCCAGCATATGTTAGATTCCATTAAATCTCAATAGTCTATACACCCTGGCGGGTGCTGCCTCTGCGTGCGTCCCATGACTCGGGCAGGTGCAACATCCGCTCGGTGTACCCCTTACATTTCATTAAATTGTCGAAAGGGCCTCTGCGTGTTGGCTTCGGCTCCGCGCACGCCTCCCAAAGGTCCGGAACACCATTGTTCCGTGATGGGAAAGACATACAAATAATAGATATAATAATGGCGTAGGGATGTGACGACCCCATCGCCCACTGGTTTCGACCGGTGCGGTGCAATCAGTCAACGCAGGGCAGCTTGTGGCGAGCTGTTGGGAAGTAGCGACCCCACGTACCTGAGCGCTCCTGGGGGACTCCGTCGTCCGACCAAGTCCTCCGCCTCTGGCTTGCCTTAACCGGCCGTCCAGAGTGGGGTCGCGAGAGCTGTGTTCTCGAGGGTAGATGTGGAAACCTAAGTGGCGAGTTGGCTATATGTTTAAAGTCCAGTGACACCTCTCTACCCCCAGCCCTCATACCGGTGTTGCCCTCGAGCCATCTTAGATGTCGCTTTTTGTGGGGGCCCATCTTATGTGGGCGAGTCAACGTCTGCCGGAAATAAAATTGATTACCATTTTGTTAGGCAGACGTCCGATTTTATTCTCCATAACCCAGTATTTAGTCCAGCACTTTCACCTAATAGTCCAGTATATTTTAGATTCCATTAAATCTTAATAGTCTTTACACCCTCGCGGGTGCTGCCTCTGCGTGCGTCCCATGACTCGGGCAGGTGCAACATCCGCTCGGTGTACCCCTTACATTTCATTAAATTGTCGAAAGGGCCTCTGCGTGTTGGCTTCGACTCCGCGTACGCCTCCCAAAGGTCCGGAACACCATTGTTCCGTGATGGGAAAGATATAATAATAGATAGTTACATATGAATACTTAAATACATACAAAACATCCATAACTCAGGAACAAATATTCGTGATGAACACACAAATAAATGACCTGATCAGGATTCGAATCCTCGACCTCCGGACGAACTTCGGACCTCCTGCTTCGTAGGCAGGGTCACCACCAACTAGGCTAGGAGGCCGTTTCAATTTATTTAAGTATTAAAAAACAAACAGTCGTAAAAATATACAGTGTGTAAATCTAATACGGGCGAACCTCTTAGCGGTGGTTAGTAATGTTAGTATAGGACATAAGAAATGTAATTAGATAACTTTTAAATGGAATTGCAATAAAAAAATTATCCATAGAAAATAATTCGGCCCGCAATGTAATGCAAATTTTTTATAGTACATTGAACTACATTGCTGCCGAAAATTTAATTATGGTGCCATGATTAAGTGTAACTTAAAAATATGTTTTAATTATTGATAACACTAATGAATTCTATGTTTGGTTAAATTTATCGCCCGTATTAGACTTACGCACTGTATAAGTAAGTAACTTAGCTATTTGCTATAAAACAGAAACAAACTTAGACCTATAGTTTCCTAATTTATCAATAACTAATTACAACAAAGATAAATACTTAGTGTAAAACTAAGGCATATGGACTTTCCATGATGGACTATCTACCAAGCATGTCAGTAGAACATACTACAACGTTTCTGCTAACAAACTGTGCTGCATTTGTCCCCAGAAGGCCTACCACGAACCACGAACGAAGTTTCACCTCTCTGTCGCACTTGAGTGAGAAATCACAAGTGCGAAAGGGAGGTATACTTTCGTTCGCGGTTCGTGGTAGGCGCTCTGAGTGACACGAGACAGAATAACAACAAGAAATAGTTGATTCGACCATTTATTCTCTCAAACAACTGAACATTGAAAACATGAGGTTTCAAAATACCATTCGGGGTAGTTTTTCAATTGTTATGTTAAGATTCGGCGTCGCTCAAAGAAAAATGGTAGTAAATAAGTGCCGCATGACCAAACTTATGATCATAGATACAGTCACGTCTATAAATATCTATACACTTTGGAATTTATTACAGGGGAAGAAGGTTCAAAATTGCGTATATATTTATGAAGCAGACCGTACCACGATTTGTATGCACAACGTACGCAGATATCTGGTTAACGAACCGATAGCACGCACGACATATGAATAACTAGTCCCAATTTCACTACGGCTACAGGTGTGACAATAGGCTAGACGACTGAAAAAATCTATTTAGTCCGTCTTTTAGAGTATAAAAAAATATATAAATCATTTATTCTCGAAATATATACAGTAAGTGTAAATTACCTAACTACCTACCTCTACCTACCTTAAATCTAAAGTAGGTCCTAGGTACAATGCCTCAAGGACCTACTTTAAAAAAATATTGTACACGTATTTTTTCTTTTGTTCGTCAAATCAAAAATGCCAAAAATACAGTGCGTTCAAGTTTCGCGTAATGTCACTCCTAGGTACAATTCTTACCTAGGAGTGACGTCACAAGTAGGGCTGCCATCCGTCCGGGTTTCCCCGGATTTGTCCTAGTTTGGAGCCCGTCCGGGGAGCGTCCGGCCCGGATTTTTAGAGCTGTCCGGGGTAAACCCGGACATTTTTGGGTTCAGGTCAATCCCTAGCAAAAGCTAAATTTTTAAATTAAAGATTGATTTCTTTAGTGTCCGGGGAGAGACGGCGATTTTAATGAAACGTCCGGGTTTTTAAACTTTTTTGTCCGGTTTCGGCAATGTACGAGATGGCAGCCCTAGTCACAAGCCCCCACCCCGGAACTTTGATGCTCTTTATCTTCGTCAATTTTAGTTAAATTGAAAAAAGAAAAAATACGTGTCTAATAATTTTAGATAACCTAACTGACGGACTAATTAGAATAATAGTTTTTCAACCTATTCGTCATCCCTATTGTCAGCATCATTAATACTGAAGGTTTAGTATAGATTTTTACTTGTCACTCACCACTACATAGTATAAAACAAAGTCGCTTTCTCTGTCCCTATATCCCTATGTATACTTACATCTTTAAAACTACGCAACGGATTTTGATGCGGATGCAGGATGATGATTTTTTTTTAATAGATAGTGTGATTCAAGGGGAAGGTTGATATGTATAGTAATAACCCGTGCAAAGCCGGGGCGGGTCGCTATTATTTGATATTTACTTCTCGACCGCGTTAGCGTATCGAGAGGTCAAAATATGAAAGTAGCTGGATGATTTATATAAACAGCAAACATAATTTGAACTCTCGATACGCTAACGCGATCGAGAAGTAAATGTCAAATACTCGTACAACAAGTAAAATTTTTACTAGGCCTTACAGGCGTCTATGGGTTACGGGCGCCGCTTTCTATTGTACGGGCTGTATGCTTGTTGGCCGCCAACATGTAATTTATAAATAAAAACATTATTATTATTATTCTCCGTTATTCATTTTAATTAGTTTTTCTCCGTTTCAAACTCTCGGGTCTTTCGAGCCCGGTCATTTTTAAAGCTTACGTGGGGATACAGATCATTAGTTTTTATTATTGTTATTTATTGTTTCATTCATCATTATTGTTATTGTTTGTTAGTGCATATATAAATACTTGCTAGGAATGGAATGTATGTTCTTGTTCACATCCAAACCCGTTTATTTTAAGTATGTTTTAGTGAGAGCTTCTAAGGAAGTAAGTTACTACTAGGAAGGAAGGTAGTACTATTGTAAACATATATCTCATAATGTAAAATACTGCTGTCACATACTTCTGTTGATAGTTGCACAAAAAAAAAATATCATTAAAAACGAATACTTTTGTGAAGACCTCTTGACATTTGTCAGAAGAAACACGACATATGTCACGAAACTCCGACACAGTTTCATGCTCATGTCAAAAACTACCGAAAATTCTGTAAAACACTAATTACCTGGTCTATATTTCGTGACCATTGTCGCAAAGTCTTCACCAAAAAAAAGTATATTGACGATACATTACGATTTAATTTTAATTATCGAAATGGTGCACAAGAACACAGCCCGCGCGATGGTGAGGGGTTTCCTTAGCGGATTGGTATCTCCATCTCTGTCACACTTGCATATTGGAGTGACAAAGAGGTTTTCCCGTCAATGCCAATTTTCGAATACTTTACAATTGTAAACCACAAATCATTTATTATTTGTAATAAATCTCAATAATAATACTTCTTAAGAACTATAGTAGTTTTTGCGAATGTAGGTACATATGTTCGTGGTAGCCGTGCTGAAACGTCAGTAATTCAGTAATTTTAGGAATTGTCATCGGTGAAATTGAGGCCTAGTTTGGCATTTTTAACCAACTGGAAAAAATGAGGTTTCAATTCGTCGGAATCTTTTTTTTTAAATGTATGTTCACCGATTACTCCGAGGTCCGACATCCGATTTGGGTGTTTTTTTTTGTTTCAAAGGAGTTCCAGTTCCAAGTTGTCTCCATAGAAATTAAGGGACTTCCGACTCTTAAAGGTGATAAATGTTTAAGAAATTGTATGTTTGTTATTAGATAGCTACTTATTAAAAACGTATTCTGTCTTTATTAATAGATCAGTGTCTTAAATAAGATTTGTAGTTACGTTGATTTCATGTAGGTACTGAAATCGTAGTTTAATAACGGGGTTAGATGGGGAATCTTATATGTGTACATAATAATATAGTTTTTGCTTTTTAGTTACTATTTTTTAAATGTTACTATCATCGCCAACACTGTTAACTGATCATCTGTACATCTTATTATCGTGTCATATTCATATCATAATATATGGCTCATTCAATGACATTGACATCAAGCTGAGCGACTTGAGCGAGGACCATTTAGCGCACAATTAGTTAGTCTTTATCTTTATGGACTTTATGTTAGGTATATTTATTATGATTGTTAGTTTCTACGTGTGCTAATAAATGTATTTTCTTTCTTTCTTTCCTTCTTATTGCAATGGCCTAAGGAATATTGATGTTCTGTTAGATGTGTTACTGTTACTAAACAGTAATATTTTCACAATTGAACGGCTTAAACACTTACAATGCGGAACGAAACGTAAAAACAGAGACATTTCTTAAAAGATAATCACATTAAGTTAACTTTAAAGAGTTAATGCCGCTCTGATATTAATAACATTGAATGTTGAAATGAAATAGATAGGCGAGGAAATTGAATGGGGTCTTCGCATTTCATTTTGTTTAAGTACCTATTTCATTTTATGTTTTTTATGAATTCATTAGGCATTGGCTACATGCAAAATGCCAATATGGAAACCATTTACTGTCATATTTATCAGTAAATATTCATAAAAAACCAAGGCACCTACAAGAGCGGTTGGTATACTCACTATACAGGTTGTAAGAAAAAAGTTGGTGATCCGTGTTAGGGCGTAATTATTTATTAATTCAAAAATAAAAAAAATTCGCCTCTACAGTTTTATTCTCTTATTATTGTCTAATCAGATCAGGATACTGAGTACGTCCTTAAACGGATCAACAGCATTTTTGTTACATCTTCTAGACACATGATATTAGTAAAATAGTTTTATTAAAGGAAAAAAAACATTGTACAACTATTTAAAAAACACCAAACTCATCGTGCCTTTTAAATTTTAAGACTTCTCTCTGTTCCTCATGGATACCATCGGATCAGAACTAAAATTGAATTTTATCACCTCGGAGGTGATCTCATTTTGAATCATCAAGAATCATTCATATCGCGTAACAATCATGCAGTTGAATTGAGACTATCTTCCTTTTTGAAGTTTGTTTATAACACAAGATAATTATAAATAGATTTTTTTACTTCACGATAAAACAGCTAGTTGTTTTGCTCTTCTGTAAATAAATAAATATTTAATAAATAAAAAAATAATATTAGGTATAGATAGGACATTCTTACACAAATTGACTTAGTCCCGCAGTAAGCTCAAGAAGGCTTGCATGGGTTACGGGTACTCAGTCAACGATATATATAATATACAAATACATAGAAAACATCCATGACTCAGGAACAAATATCTGTGTTCATCACACAATTAAATGCCCTTACCGGGATCCGAACCCAGGACCATCGGCTTAGCAGGCACGGTCACTACCAACTACGCCAACCGGTCGTCATCTGTGTTTGTGGGTATTCTCTGTATTGTTATGGATCTTGAGATCTCGCTAAAGTGGTCAATCCAAGCACTCCGCGGCGCTCCACCATAGACAACACATCGATAATTTGTCACATTCTACGACACGCTCGCGCGCCCGCGAGAGCACACTTCCAGTCATTATAACTGTCATTACTAAACTCATTACACACACCATTTCCTACGTACATGTGTTTGCTGAAGAACACTTGCATATAAGTGCTTTCCTACTTTTTGACGGTTTCACGATTCGGAAGTAAAGCAATATCATGAAAAGTTAGCGTAGAAAAATGTATATTTATCATCAAAATATGTATAACGGTCAGTTATGGGCCTAGTGGTTATGGCGTTAGACGCGTAAGCTGAAGACCCGAGTTCGATCCTCGGATTGGCCTCTGTCGGTGTTGGTCTTTTTCTTTGGTATATGACATCTATTTCAATTTATAATTTATATATAGTAGTACTACTTTAATAAAAAATAAAAAAATATTAAATAAAATAATTTGATTTCTTTCAAAACAAAAAGTTGTATGGACCAAAAGCTTAACTAAGTGAAATTTTGTCATTAAAGCCACGTATTATATTTCTGAGAGATCTATGCGGTTTCCGTTTCTGAAAAGATGTTTAAAAACCATTTTTTTGTCACCTACGTCGTGGCTTTAAATATGATTAAGCATACATTTTTTTATCTACACAATATTAAGAGTGTGCGAGACAAAACAAATAAGCACTGCTTCATTCATTTATTTTATATTCTTTTTCGTCACATTCTCTTTTCCACCCTGTACCTATATTACTTTCAATTGCTGACACATTTTTACAAAATTAGTTTTTTTTCGAATCGACTTATGTTTATGTAAACCGATATTCGAAATGAAAGCATAAATGAAACCTATAACTATAAGTAGAAGGCATAATGTATCTATAGGTACCTACACATTTTCAAGGGACTCAGGTGAAGAATTTTACACAAATTAAATGAGCTCGACTGTATAGTCAACCAATTGGAACCCTAGGCCACTCTAGAACCATGTCAAAATGACAAGCAGTAAGAAATTACTTACAATCTGATTAATAACGTCACTATGACATAGTCCTACAGTGGCCTAGGGTTCCAATTGGTTGACTGTACACCAGCAATTATATTATTGTATGCAAATATAATTTATTGCGCAAAATTGCCATTGAATAATTTTCACATTAATTACACTGCAATTTCTTTTTTTACCATACTTGTCGACAATCATACGATCATTATGAATATTTAGATATCCGTCGTATATATCTAAATTGTCTCATAGTACCTAGTTTATGCAAGAGTGATATAATAAGTGTTCTTAAAACTTGAGGGTATTATATGATGTATGAATAATAGACCCGAAAGTTTTAAGAACCAATTATGAGCTGTTGCATTGCATACGCTAGTTTTTCTACGACAGCTAAAATAGCGAAAACAGCTAAATCTTGAAAGGTGGCAGAATGTGGAACAAGTCGTATGCCCAATTGCCCAGTATAGAAAAAAAAACCACAGTGCTAATATATTGTATGAGAATCCATAGACGCAGTGTTCTTATGGAATAGCATAGACAACGTTATCATGTGTACTTTTTTAATATCGCTGTCAGTCATCTAACTGACATATAAAAGAGAATTACCATTACCTGTGTAAATATTTACACAGGTTTTTTTATTTATATATATAAAGTAAAATTCTATTCACTTCGCCATATTTGCAAAAATATTAAATAAATAAATATTCAGGGACAATCTCACAGGTCAACCTAGTCTCAAACAAAGCAAAGCTTGTACCCACTATGGGTACTTACTAGGCGACGATATAAGAAGTAATATACTTATATAGATAAATACAGACATATTATTATATGTATACATAGAAAACGTCCATAACTCAGGAACACAACACAAATCAATGCCCTTACCAGGATTTGAACCCGGGGCCTCCAGCTGCGTAGGCAGAGTCACTACCGTATTATCAAACTTCGTTTATAAAGGGATTGAACTCATATGCCATTTTTGAATTAATGCATGAAATGACATTTGCTCGCCATATACGTTCGGGCATATCGCCAGATCTGGCAATAAATGTATGGGAAATGTCTGGCGGCTGGCCGGCGGACATAGGGTAAACTCGCATTGTTTGGTGATAGTACTTCTAATTCGGTGATACTGCATGAAAAAATATACTTTAAAACGTTGCGTTAAGGTCGATTTTTTCAAAGTCAAGTATCGATATAATATTTTTAGATTTCAACCTTTTCGCAACGTTTATTTTTCTGTGTAGTATCACCGGATTAGAAGTATCACCAAATAATGCGAGTTTACCCTACCTACTAGAGTCAAACCACGTTATCTTTTCTCAGCAAATTAACTGTCAAACTTGAAAGTGTTATTTTAAACGTCAAACTTCTATGAAATTATGACGTTTACTTAACACTTTCACATTCTGTGCTATCAAAATCTAGGAAACTTACCATAGACTTACTCTATGGAGATGGAGATTTGACAGATTGCCCGAACATGTGCAGATAAAATAAATTGTTATTTACTTAAGTGCAATGAAGCTATAAAGCTTAGAAAAAACATCAAATTATAATTATTTAAATAAAATAGAAATGTTGTAAGTAATTAATTAAATATAGTAGATTACATACCAAGGCCGTTTTAGT
The DNA here is from genome assembly GCA_949128165.1 of Lathronympha strigana. Lineage (NCBI taxonomy): Eukaryota > Metazoa > Arthropoda > Insecta > Lepidoptera > Tortricidae > Lathronympha > Lathronympha strigana. Next base: position 1,461,833 of record OX421907.1, on the reverse strand, counting down.
GGGGAATGCCTCGGATCCCATGTAATTGTCGGCCGAGGCGAAGCCGAGGTCGACGAACATGTGATCCGAGGCTTTCCCATCTAACGGCCGAGGTTTGTATACTATTTTTCTGCCCGACGGAGCCGGCAGGCGGCAATTTAGTTTTGCGTAAAGTGGCGCTTACCGGCCGGAGGACTGAAAAAATACAAATGCTGTAAGTAATTAATTACCTTTAGAAACACCATAAAAATACTCACTCGTAACATCGACATCACAGATGTCTGTATCTTATCATATCATAGTAAGAATATTATAGTCAACCATTTGGAACCCTAGGCCACTCTAGAACCATGTCAAAATGACAAGAAGTAAGAGATTATTCCGCTACAATTGTTACGAAATCCAAAATAATCAAGTAAAACCCACGCTCACGTGAAAATTAATATTAACTCATGGATTCCTGAATTTCAATTTGTTGGTTGCTTTTGTTTGAAAATGAAAAGAATATTAATAATATTCATTTATGTTGAATAACATTCAGACGTTGACAGTAACATCGATATATTTTTTGTCGACAAAATATATTTGTTTGCCCGTCTTTTTTTTTTTTATTCAAAAGGTGTACATAACACATTAATTGGTATTATAACCCGCTAAACTGAGAAACCAGTTTGTTGGCGAGATCGCGCTCATGCTATCTAACAATAGGTAGTTATATGCACCTAGTAATTATTATACTATAACACTTTATAACTAATCCTAAAACATAAACAAGAAACAAGCTTTCTACAACTTCAATGTTAAGTTCTTAACACGTTAAGCAAACCCTGGCGTTAATAATTCACCTACAACTTTTTTTTTTAATTTTAAACTAAGCCCGAGTTGGTACAGGTCTTATGGTAAAGCATACTTTGTATTGTAAATCTATTATATTATATATATATGTAAGTGACTGCACTTATACGAGCTTATTTCCTAATTTCCTAATTCGAGGTCAAGGGGAGGTACCCTACACATTTTGATTCCCATTGAAAATGTGTGGGAAATGCGACATAAACGGCCGTATCTCTTGATTGCGTTGACGTAGAAGTTTGGTTAATTCACAGATTTAAGGGACCGTAGACCTGTGTATGTGGTATCAATTTCAACTTGCAACCCTCAACGCGTTCTCGAGATAAAGGGTCTTGACTTGACAGACGGTTGGTGGTTGGCGGCAAACAATCATACAGCGCGCACAATAGTAAGCGGCACCCGTAGCCCATAGTGGCCTGTAATATCAGTAATAATGATGTTGACAATTGTCACATGTCAAACCTGTCGCCGTGGTGAAACTGGGGCCGACAAACTATAATTATGTTGTATCACATATGAATTCGTGATTAATAGAATGGTGATGTAAAGCTCGGTTGATTGTATCACATAACATTCATGGTATGCCATTTATTGAGTGTGCCATAACCATAAAATAAATTAGTAATTTACCGGTAAAAGCTAATAAAGCGTATGTAAAACTTCCTATTTTTAGGGTTCCGTGCCTCAAAAGGAAAAACGGAACCCTTATAGGAGCACTTTTTTGTCCGTCCGTCCGGACAGGGGCTACCCGGCATATTTCACTGTTTTTAAAGTGAATAGGCTTTGTTCAGCTCCAAGCACAACGCTTGAAAAAAATATATAATGTAGCTAGGTATTTGGTCTACATTTTGTTCCACTAAATTGTCGAAAAACATAATACATCAAGAGAAAAAAAATAACCGTAAACCCTTTTTTCTACCTTAAATCTGTATCTACTCCCTTATTATGCGTCGTAAGTACAAGAAACTAAGACAAGCATTTTATATTTATGTTTACTTTAAACGCATCCACTGATTTTTGGATAGGTTTTGTACTTTTCGAGAAAAAAGCTATTACACGCATTTTTCCGAAAACGCCGGCTCGAGATGCCTGCGCGGGCGACGGGGGCCAGTCGTATAAGATGGCACTAGTAGTTTATAGGGTTGCGTCCTAGTACAAGCAGCTCTTCCTAGGTGACGACTTATGCTTATAACCGGTATTGTATAACCGGTGAGGAAAGGAAGCGGTAGGGGAAGAAAGCTCAAATTGCCGAGGTCATTGGGATAGGGGACGGCCTTAAGCGTAGAGGTAGTTGAAATTAATACCACATACACGGTCTACGTTCCCTTGAAGCTGTGAAATAACCAAACCGCTACGTCAACGCAATCAAAAGATACGGCCGTTTATGTCTCATTTCCCATACATTTGCAATGGGAATCAGAATCAATAGGACAAGAGCTTGTAGCACAAGTACAGGACAAAATCCGAATACCGTATAATTGCCGCACACTGAGAGTTACTCGCCACCAGTATTTTTAAGTAGCTGAGGTCATAAATGGGGAGCATCCTTTGTGTGGAACTCTCGGTGGGCGAGTCTCGCACTTGGCTGGTATTTTTAATCTGCTGCGCGATTTGGTTAGTCAGACATTCATTTAATTTCTTTTTGCAATGTGTGTTAATTTTAATTCATCATCATCATCATCATTTCAGCCTGTAAGCGTCCATTGCTGAACATAGGCCTCTCCAATCGAACTCCAGCGCGACCGGTCTACAGCCACCTGCATCCAACGAGACCCAGCGATCCTCACCAGGTCGTCGGTCCATCTCGTAGGTGGCCGTCCCACACTGCGCTTGCTAGTGGTCTCCATTCAAGGCCTTTTTTGCCCCATCGGCCATCCGATCTTCGCGCTATGTGGCCGGCTTGCCATTGCCACTTCAGCTTGCTAATCCCACGGGCTATGTCAGCGACTTTGGTACTTCTACGGATCTCCCATTTCTGACTCGATCTCGTAGATAAATACCAAGCATAGCCCTTTCCATAGCTCGCTGCGCGACATTCTGTCTGAGACAGAACTTTTGTGAAGCACCACGTCTCAGAGCCGTAATAGTCATCAAGTAAGTAATCGTAAGTAATTTTAATTCAGCAGGGCAGCAGGGCTCGAAACGTAGGATCATGGTGTTAATAAACGCGATTAATCCGTTCTAAATGTTTAATTTCAATTTTAATTCAATTATTAAAAATCATTTTGGCTGTTCCATACATTTCTGCAAGTCAAATGTCGATAGGTACTCTGTATTGCCGGCCATATACGTGGGTATGTCCGCCAGGCATCTCCCAGGCCAATTTCCCATACATTTATCAGCATATCCGGCAGTCCGGCTGATATGCCCTAACGTATATTGCCAGCATATAGGACAGAAGTTGCGAATTAAGAGAGTCAATACTTTGGCCAAACTACACGGATACTCATCATCATCTGATCCGAAAGACGTCCACTGCTGGACATAGGCCTCCTCCAAAGATTTCCACAATGACTGGTCTTACGCCACCCGCATACAGCGGACTCCTGCGACCTTCACCAGGTGATCAGTCCACCTTGTGGGGGGCCTACCCACGCTGCGCCTTCCGGTACGCGGTCGCCACTCGAGAACCTTTCTGCCCCAACGGCCATCGGTTCTACGTGCAATGTGTCCCGCCCACTACCACTTGAGTTTAGCGATTCGGAGAGCTATATCGGTTACTTTAGCGGATGGTCTCATTTCTGATACGATCTCGCAGAGAGACTCCTAGCGTCCTAGCATAGCCCTCTTCATTGCCCTTTGGGTGACTTTGAGCCTTCTTATGATTAAATCCCCCCTCATGAATAATACGGATACTATCAGAACATAAATGCATGCAAGAAATACGCAAGTAAGTATAACGGGTTGGCACTAATTGACCACTTGGATCCGGAAACTTCCGGGCTAACTAACACTTCGGTAAATTCCGGAATAGCAAAGAAATACTACCGTTGTGATTAATGAAGACTTCCGCAAAAACACCCGATTAAATTAATAATTTGAGTAAGTAGATATAAAGTACAGTCAACCAATGTGGATTACCGCGAGTCGATTTTCCGCTAGGGGCGCTAGTGGAACGTGGGTGCTGCGGGAACATTCCAAACGTCACTTTGTCAATTCTCTCATATTGACACAGGACCCACGCATGAGTGGCGCCTCCTGGTGAGCGACAATACGGTAGCTCCCATTGGAATGCTAGGCCACTGTAGGACTATGTCATAGTGACGCTATAAATCAGATTGTAAGAAATCTGAGTTCACTTTTTAGTTTTTACAGTTCCGTATTTAAAAAAGAATGGCTTCCGTCCAGTGGGACAATTTTGCCAGTGTCATGGTATAATGCCACATGGGCTTCAATGTACGGTGAGTTAAAAAATGTAGGTATACTCTTAGACGTTATATGGTGAGGGCCTTGGTAAGGAGATAGCTTTTTTACAGAGGTTTAACACGAGGCAGCATGACCTCGGAACTACCGGGTGATGACTAAACAATGGTAAGACGCGTCTCAAGAGTAATTCTTCATTGGCTACCTACTTTTTCGGTAGTTCACTGCACAATACGCTATCAATATTACACATTAAACAGCTAAATCAACAAAAAACAAAGAAACTATTCTGTAAACATCTTCGTCATCTTGAGTACCAACCGGAAGTATTTTCAAATTTCTTACAGCTTCTCATTTTGTCACCAAGATCATCGAAAATTTGCATCGATGGGAAAACCTCTTTGTCACTCCAATATGCAAGTGTGACAGAGATGGAGATACAAATCCGCAATCGTCCGATTTTCTTGTAAGTACTAGCTCTGAAGTCTCATTAAATTCATCTCCAGTGTGATTGATATCACTCACACTAGGGTTAGGTAGGTACGCAAAATACCGCAGTCTTTTTTTAAATTGATTTTGTAATTGTTAGTCCTCATTTAGTTCAGTCACGAAAGCCCACATCACCAACAATTGCCCCAAAATAATCTCTTATACCAATTATAATCTTAATAATACCCTAATTACGCATGTAGGTGTTTATCAATTGCTTGCGATGCCGGCTGTAGGCGGAAAATTAAATGGTTTTCAATGGTTTGGGTGAAAGTGAGCATGTTGTTGGCTAATGCAAGATTAGAATACAATGCGGTAAAAGTTTGGTTGCCGACAATTGCGGTTTTCTGTAGAGATTGTTGCGGAAAATTTACAATTTGTGCGTCGACGCGGATTAAAATACATTACTCGCCTATGAAAAACATGTTAACTCAAATTATGAGGAGATGTAACAGCTATTCATGCAACAAGTGCGGAAAGTAGATGATTCCCGACGAGTGTATACGCCGACACGGGTCGAAATATTTAAGCACGTGATTCATACATGTTTTACTATGCATTGTGCGAGGAGATAAACAATAACTATTAGGGTTAGTGTAGTATCATGGGGAGTGTTCCGAGGAATTGTTCGGATTAATCCCTGCCGCTTCTTTCCGCCATCGCCCTACGCGACAATATTTCCACTCTCACCATTTAGATGGTTGGCAGTCCTCAACTGTGCGCTTTTCCCGAAACTTCCTGCCTCGCACAGCTAAACTGTGGAACGAACTGTCGCCAGCGGTGTTTCCGGACCGATACGACCTTCAAACCTTCAAGAAAAGAGCGTACTCCCACCTTAAAGGCCGGCAACGCACTTGCGACACCTCTGGTGTTGCGGGTGTCCATGGACGACGTTAATCGCTTACCATCAGGCGATTCGTTTGCTCGTTTGCCACCTATAGCATTAAAAAAAAAGTACAGTCAACAACAAAGGTGAACTGAACGTTAAGGTCGTGTATATATAGTTTTGGCACTTTAGCTGTATCTTTGTAGCTTTGGCTGTATATATATCTTTCTAGTTGACTATACCACAGCGTACCTACAGTACACCATGCCGAGCGGCGCGATCCTCCGGAGGACCCGGGCGTGCGGAAAAGTACTATGAAAATCATGTGGGAAAGTCCTACAGTACCTACTTTCCGCACGATTTGGCTCCATCATAACACACACTCAAGCAAATGCATTATAAAAAACTTTTATTGCATCCTTTTTTTCAGAGTGGCAATACAAGCGTGAACTTTTTCGGTGACGCAATCGTTCTAACCGTATGTTTAAAAACGCTATATTTTTTACACTAAAGCGTCCCGAATAAACGTTTTTCTTTCTTTCTTTCAAACAGACAGTAAGACTTTCTCCGACTGTACACGAATGATCTATTCAATAACCGCTTGATATGTAGGTAAATAAAATATACCTCATTTGTGACTTTAAGGAACATACCCAAACTACGTGACCGATTTAACCGACCGTGGGTTTTTGCCCCCCTAACGCCTCCCACCCCACCTCCCGGCGACCAAGCGTGGTATATGTCAACCCCCAACCCCCCCCCCCCCGCCCTTGTTTTCACGTAGTATATTTTATAAATCTTTTTTGCGGAAAGTTAAAAAAATAATGGCTCGGCGATGTTTATATTATAGTCTGATACGCAATCGAACGCAGTAACAGTAGGTTAGAGATAGAGAGCATCATACATCATACTGTCTTTTCCTTAAGGTAGTATTATCACCCGGAAAAAAGGGATGGAAAAGGTTTTTTTGCTACTGTTACTGAGATCTTTGGCTTGTCAGACTATAGCGATTCTCGGAAATTAGCGATGTGGCGAAACTAGAAAAGTTTTAATGATGGAGTAAACCGTGGCGCGTCAGTCCACTTCAATTAGAATGTTTCTGAAAAGTATTCTATGGCTATGTGACAAGAAACTAAACCCTCTCCCCAAGAGGGGTACTTTAACTAACCCCCCCCCCCCCCCTCCTAAACGGGTCACGTAGTTTGGGTAGATTCCCTCATTGCTCGCGTTTTTGGACATTGCGTTCACATAGAATCTATCTGAGCAGAACATTTAGATTTTTAACCCATTCAATGCCGAAGACGCGAATTCGCGTCCTGTGTATGCGTAAACGTGATGCCGAGGACGCAAATTCGCGTCCACGAGTTATTTGTTTTTTTTTGCTAGAAATCAACTGTACTTAAAAGCTGATACGAAAATGTCATTTTATTTATGAAGGACAATATTATAACGTCGCTGGTTTCTGGATTCAGTGCATTTGTAATTTTCATAATTCTTATCTCGGATGCCGAAGACGCGAATTCGCGTCCTGTGTATGCGTAAACGTGATGCCGAGGACGCGGTTTCGCGTCCTCGAGTTATTTGTTTTTTTTTTTGTAGAAAACAACTGTACTTAAAATCGGATACCAAAATGTTATTTATGAAGGATAATATTACCTATACTGTTGCTGGTTTCTGGATTTAATGAAATTGAATTATTTTTAAATTTTTGTCTCGGGTGCGGAAGACACGAAGTCGCGGTGTTGCTAGAAAAACAATTATTTAAAAAGCTTTTCCCGAGGTGATTTTTAAGACAAATTGTATACTTTTAAAACTTTCGCGATTTAAACACATATTTAAACATAAAAGAAAAGAAACATCAAAGAAAACATAAAAGAAAAAAAAACATCAAAGTAGCAGATCTTTTACGCAGTCCAAAAGATGTCATTCCATACCAAAACCCGGGCGTGTACAAAATAGAATGCAGTTGCGGAAGTGTGTACATTGGCCAAACTAAACGGAGCGTGCAAGAGAGGGTGAAGGAGCACATAGCAGCAGTTAAAAACCGCCAAGTACACAAATCCGCGATCGCCGAACATCTTCTTACATCTGGCGTAAATCACTGGATTGAACTCCATAAACCAAAAATTGTCTCCACTGAACGCCATTATTATCCTCGAGTAGTTCGAGAGGCAATTGAAATCAAGAAACACCCTAGAAATTTTAATAGGGAGGATGGTTTTAACTTATCACCAACTTGGGGACCAGTGATCCAGAAGTTGCAGCCACGGGATATATCTTCGGATGTACGCGGGGATATTGTGAGTGTCGTGTGTCGGACTATTGACAATAATTAACATATGTTTTGTGGGTAGTTTAAAAATTGTGTGTTTACCCCAAATTTCTACATAGACTTTTCGTTGGGTAGTTACACAAATCTCTGTTTTGACATTTTGCTGGGACATCAGTCAGCCGCGACCATGACCAGTGAAACCTGTGTCGAAACGTCGGTAAATAAGGTAAACAAATTATTTCGCGTTAGACCCGTTTAATAATTATGTTTAAATTGTATACTGTTACCGGTTATTAAAACAGACACATTTGTAATACTCAACATTTTCATTTCGGGTGAACCGGAGGCGGATTCCCGTCCCATTATGTTTATAGGTAAATAAATGTCTTTTACCTATTATCGTAAGTAATTTAATCATGTGTTATATATTACATTACAAGGGATTGAGATTGTATGAAAATCTTAATGCGGTTCACAGAATACACCTACTTACCAAATTTCAACAGTATAGGCCTTATAGTTTAGGAATAAAAAGGCTGTGACATACGGACGGACAGACAGACAGACATACGAGTACATGACGAATTTATAAGGGTTCCGTATTTTGCCATTTGGCTACGGAACCCTAAAAATATATGCACGTATTATAAATGAATAACTATATATATATAAATATATAAACAAAAGGTTGCGAACCACTGTTTTTTTTAAATATTGATACTAATTTGCAAAAACATGTCATTTTATTAGTCTAATAAAATAAGTGTATAATTACTAACAATAAATTTACCTATTACCTATCTCTATCTGTTATTGGGCCATTTTAGATGCTTTTTTTCGATTTTACTTTATTTTTCAATTTCGAAAACTTGAATGAGAATTTTATACAGAACTAGCTTTAACCCGCGGCTTCGCCCGCGTACTAAACGTAATTTACAACCGGCATACAAAAAATGAGGTTTTTTTTATTTATTTCACGTGCGCTAAGTTCGATATGAAAATCGTTGTTGGATTTGAAAATCATTGTTGTTTTCGAAATCAGCGACCCGATAAAGACACCCATATCAAATAAAATAGTTGTAACTGTTCTTGTTTCCCCTTTACAAACTTTGGACCATCATTTTACCCCTACTTTGAAAAATCCTATCTTTGTGCACCCCTTCACCTTATAAGAAACCTACGTACTTACCAAATTTGGAATCTCTAGAATAGCGATGAAAATGACATGAAACATACAAGTATCTTTCAAACGCCCCTGTATTTTTCAATAAAATACAGTATCTTTCCTTGCGGATCTTCGATTGCATCTCTCGCAAGTTTAAGTATATATATTACGTGTAAAATGCAATGTATTTTTCGCATTATTGTATTATATTATGAAAAGTGACGCAGAATGTATTGTTTCTCATACAAACCGGTAAGTTTTCATTACACTCAGACTATATCTCTATATCAGTTAGCTAAATAGGTAGAAATTATAAATTATGACGATATTTACTAATTGGAATCGTTACTGTGTTCTGTGACGTGAACGTGAAGTCAATTTTATTATTAATACACGAAAACGTCACGTGAGTAACCCAATGTAAGCATTTTAATATGTATTATACGTGTATTGTCAGAAAAACGTCAGTTTTGTTTTTTTCGAAAGTTACATGTAATTTATAGGAATGATACAAAGTTTTGCAAGAAACAACATGAATCTTACGCCATTTTCATCGCTACTCTAGAACCAGAAATAAACCTAAAAACGACACCCATATTGATATTTTGAGATTTCAACCCCATCGCACCCCATCAGGGAAGATGGTATCTCACGTCCACCTCGTTGGATGTTGAAATTGTTATTGTTTTCGAAATCAGAGACCCAATAAACCAGAAAAACGATACCCATCGCATGTTGTTTTTTTTACTATATTATCCCTTTTGGGGGTTAATTTCTCAAAAAGCCTGAAACACGTCTTTACTCATTTATCTTAAGGAAAATTTCTGTGAAGTTTCGAATAAAATAATCGAACTAATCTTGTTTCCCCATACAAACTTTGTACCCCCATTTGGAGATGAATTTTGAAAACTCCTTTCTTTGGCACCCCTACGCTTTATAAGGAACCTAAGTGCTAAATTTGGAATCTCTAGAACCAGAAATAGACATATAACGACACCCGTAGGGATATTTTTAGATTTCGACCCCATCGCGTCCCAACAGGGGAGATGGTATTTCACAATTGCCACGTTGGATTTTAAAATCTACGTTGGTTTCGTAATCAGCTACCCAACAAACCATGAAAACGATACCCATGCTGTTGTATTTTACTTTTTAACCCCGTTTCCCCATTTTAGGGGTTGTTTTCTTAAAAATCCTGAAACAGGTGTTAACTCATTTATCTTTGTAAATACTCCTGTAAAGTTCCAAATAGAATAGTCCAACTAATTTTGTTTCCCCATACAAACTTTGTACCCCCATTACACCCCCTTTGGAGATGTATTTTGAAAACTCCTTCCTTTGTGCCCCTACACTTTATAAGAAACCTAAGTGCTAAATTTGGAATCTTTAGAAACAGAAATAAACATATAACGACACCCGTAGTGATATTTTTAGATTTCAGCCCCATCGCATCCCAACAGGGGAGATGATAATTCACAATCGCCACGTTGGATTATAAAATCTACGTTGTTTTCGCAATCAGCGACCCGATAAACCATAAAAACGATACCCATGTTGTTTTTTTACTATATTACCCCTTTTCCCCCTTTTTAATGCACATGTATCTATAAGCATAAAAAGCCTTGTAAATTTAAAATGTTACGATTTATCTTATTCAATTTTTTTTAATTGATTTTTTTATTGTATTTCATTTCATGTCATTATCATATATTTCATTATTTTATTTTATATTATTTTAATTTTTTTATATTTAATTTAATTTAATCTATTTTGTTTTGATTTATTTAATTTAATGTAATTTAATTTAATTTAACTTATTTTATTTTAATTTATTTTAGTTCACTTTATTTTATCTTATCTTATCTTACTTTACTTTACTTTACTTTATTTTAATAAAAAACTACACTCAAATTTATATGTTGACATTTCAACCCCATCGCATACCAACAGGGGAGATGGTATTCCACATTCGCCACATTGGATCTTCAAATCGTTGCTTTTTTCGTGATCAGCGACCCGAAAAACCATATAAACGATACCCATGTTGATTTTTTCACTTTTGCACCCCTTTTAGGGGTAAAATTCTCAAAAATCCTGAAACACGTGTTTACTCATTTACCTTAAAGAATACTCCTGTGAAGTTTCAGATAAAATAGTCTAACTAATCTTGTTTCCCCATACAAACTTTGGACCCCCGTTTCAACCCCTTAAGAGGTGAATTTTGAAAAATCCTTCCTTAGTGCTCGCCTACACCATAAAAGGAACCTACGTGCCAAATTTGAAGTCTATAGGACCAGCCGTTTGGGCTGTGCGTTGATATGTCAGTCAGTCAGTCAGTCAGCTTCTTCTTTTATATATATAGATTGCGAGCTCTTTCGATCCCAATAAGAAAAAAAAGTCCTCTCATCTTTTTTCCACTTAGTTACGAAGTTGGAAGTAGCAATAAATGTATGAAAATTATGAGACAATTTTTTTTTTCATTATTGGGATCGAACGTGCTCGCGATTCTGTATAAAATACACATGCGATTTCTGAAATAGGAAAAAAAAACAATATAAAATGGCCCTATTAATAACTGAACTGATAACTACTTCACAAAAAAATATCAAAATACTTACCACTTTTGTCCATTATCTAAACACTTTCTTTATTATAATCTAACTATACAATAAAAAAAACATATATGCGGCTCAGTCTACGGCTGTCACGTCTATACTGAATACGTTTTCGACAAAAACTGTTTTTAAGCGCAAAAACATCACTTACGATGCCGAAAACGCGAATTAGCGTCCTTCAAGTGTGAAATAACCTAATGCCGCAGACGCGAATTCGCGTCCTTCAAGTGTGATATATAACCTAATGCCGCGGACGCGAATTCGCGTCCGTTGAAATGTTAACGTGATGCCGTGGACGCGAATTCGCGTCGTCGCGTAGAAGGCGGCGGCACTGCGTGATGATTAGAAATATGAGGCGTCGGCAATGAATGGGTTAACACTTCCCGATATTCTCAGCGTGCGCCATTATTTACAGTGTCATGTTCAAAAAGAGAAAACATTAGTGCGGTTTATCGCATCATCGCGCTGGTATTCGGTGTTGTGATCGATGAGGACATAAACTGGTGAGAATGCAATTAACTTTTTGTTATTGGACTTACTTTATAAATATAATAATCTTATAATCTGTAAAGATTATCTAGGGGGCAGCACTGGACGTTAGTCTGAGCTGCAGGATGGGCGGAACGCACCTTAAACGTTTAAAATAAGAAAGGATTGCATATACTTAGGAAATTTCGGACTGTGGTTGCCTTGATCGGGCAGCCCAGGGCCTATACCACGAAAATCTAACGATTGCGGATTTGTATCTCCATCTCTGTCACACTTACATATTGGAGTGACAAAGAGGTTTTCCCGTCAATGCCAATTTTCGATGTTCGTGGTAGGCCTGCAGTAGTTAGGGCGTCTGCCGCTAAAGCAGGAGGTCGCTAGTTCGATCCCAGCCCTGCTCATCGGGAACGTTGGTCACTTTTTCTGTAGTATGTGACATCTCTTTCAATTTATAACTTACTTATTAAATTTATAGAGGTATTCTAATTATATTATTCATGAGCGTTTTAAGTAGAAACGATACCAAACTTCTCAGAAAGAAATGATTTTTTTTAAAATACTTGCCTCGGGCGGTCGTATAGGTACAATATGGTGAAAAATTCGGGGCCACGGGTGGGGTCTCGGTAGCTCAGTTGGAAGGGCGATGAGCTGGTATCTCAGGGTCGCGGGTACGAGTCCCGCCCAAGGTCACGTTTTTTTTTTTTTATTAGGGGCGTGTATTGTAATTTGTAATTAGGGGAAACTGTTGAACCTTGGACATAGTTTTACCTCGGACAGTTGGCAATATTTCTACGTTGCCACGGTAATTAAAATATTAATATTATTTGTAACGTTATTTAATAATATAATAATAATAACTGATAAAATCAACTATCAACGAAACATGAGGGCGGGCGGTATCTCGAGAAAAATAATTAAATATGAAATAAATATATCATGAAAGTTGGTATTTAGAACTTTATATCAAGGATGATTATTTCATGTTTTGCTTCTGAACAAAAAATCTTTTATATAATAGGTTAAAGTCATTAACCACTCGATGGTAGGATCTTTTCAGCCTAATATTAATTGGAAGTGGGACACACACAACCTAAAACACCACCCACTAAATGCTAGGATTAGGTACTTATTATTCTATTCGCCAAGCCATACGCACTATAGGAAGGCACTAAATGATATACTGCAATGTATTTATTTATAAAAACATCCCTTACTTTTCCACTCTAGAATAGTGTCATTCGGGTGAAAGGCACTATGCCTTTCACCCGAATGACACTATCTCAATTTACGAAACTTTTCATATCGAATAGAAGGAAAAAATACAGGTGTTTTGATAAACAAATCGAGAGTTGAGAAAACTTATATTTAAAAATAGTAGGTATATTACGTAAAGACCTGTAAAGTAAGAAACGTTTCAGATTTCGTGTAATTGTCGTCCGAAGCGAAGCTGAGGTCAACAAACATGTGATCTGAGGCTTTTTTATTTACTGGCCAAGGTCTGTGCACTATTTTCTGTTTGATGATGCAGTCGGCAAGCGGCGAATTAGTTTAGCGTAGCGGCCTGCAATTGGCTGCTTGCCGGCCGGACGGCAGAAAATTCGTTTATTTATAGTCGTCATTTATGTATTAGGAAATAAATATGATAATGGAAATCGTACAAAAAGTCCATCTCAAATGGATTTTTCTTGCATTACTAAAGTTTAAGAATAAAATGTATTCGGTAAGTAAAACGCCTTAAGGCGGAAATCGTTTTGCACCCGCATCATAGTTAACTATGACCCACTCATAGCATGAGATAGAAAAAGTATGTGCATTTTAGCACAATGCATTTTTAGATTACATGTTAAAGATATAATTATTACATATGTGCCATACTATATCGCAATTATTTTGAATTTTAAACATGGAGAAAGAGTGAACTAAGGAATACTAAGATGAACTAGATAAATTCTGCACAGACTATTTTGTTAACTGATAAATAGATGAAGGTTTAATAACTTTAAAGAATAACTAAGAAAACAAGAAAATCACGCTTGTCCTCTTGAATATTCTCATCATGAGAGCGAATTTTTGGGCCTCCCTTAGCACACAAAAGCCAACACATAAACACAGTTTTAGCACAAATTATCACAGACAACACAAACTTACCACAACAACAGTGACAGTGATAGCAGAGGACACAGCCGCACACGCACATCCTCGCCTAATCTGCCGCTTCCTCGACAGCTTCAAGAACTCCGCCGTCTGCGAGTCTATCGTCTTGTGCAATCCGAACTGCCGCAACCGACTACTGCTCTCACTGGACATGGTCACATCACTGGCATCACTAATGTCCCGCCAAGATCCTAACTGGCCGCACAATGTTTCTTTCTTGGTGTCTGGCAGCTTTGCGATTTTTTTTAATTAAAAAGTTAGTATACGTCATGCGCGGACGGAGTGCGCGATAGTGTGGCGCGCCGGCGAGGAAATGCTCGGCGCGTTCGTGTTTTCTTTCAGATTGTTTTGGGATGGGCATGTGGGTTGTCGATAAAGTGAAAGTAAAGTTATTTTTGAGGACTTATGGGTTTTAATTTTTATATTCGGAAAAAGGCTTTTTCTTCGCTGCTAGAAGAGATAAATTTGGGACTTTTCTTCCCTGTAAAGAGGGCAGAAAAGTCCACTTTTCTATTCGCGGGCTACAATATTTTCACATAAATAGGTGGTAGTGAGAGAGGGTAGACGCTGAGGAGTGGTTGAACATATTCGCGATCTTGGTCTAGCCTCTCCTAAACCAAGACCAAACCCCGCATTGCCGCGAAACACTAATTATGCTGCTTTTTATGGCACATTCCAGTTCCAATCTTGTATACTCCCATTCGAAACTGCGTCTCTATGTTAGTTTTCAAACTTAAATAACGTAAAATACTTTTAGCAACGCAAAATTGGTTATTAAATTGTGTGTGCAATAGTCTATTCTTTCTCTTTTTGTCGTTAGTTCTGTGTGGAATCCTATCAAGCACTATTTATAACATCTTCACGATCTTCTTCATCTTCAAACTGACATCAACATACTTAATCATAGAGGCAGCGTACACCGATTAATCGTGTACTTACGAGTAGTTCAACTTCGAAAATATTTTATGAGTAGATTTCGGGTAAAAATAAGTGACGTCGCGCCAGATTTAAGCAAGTTTAAACATGTGTGTAAAACAGCGGCGGACGCCCCACCCTCGCCGTCCAACAGTCGCCGGGGTGCAAATTTTGAATTTCAAACGAGAGAATTATAAACATTCGAAGCTCGGCGGCTAATGGATAAAAATTTGTGTCCAACCGAAGTTTCGGTTTCGGCCGGTCGCGACCCGGTTTCGGCCGAAACCACCCGAACCATTCGGCCGCGCCGAAACTTAGAATATCGTACTTTCAGGTCGCGTTCGACTGACGTCAGGTGAGCTCGGCACGGCAGACAATATGACATTATATGATAATGCAAAAAATTCAATCCTAAGAAAGTGAAATGGGCCATGGAGAGGTTTCGTTATTCATATATTTGGAAAAAGAAACGGCTCACTGACATTTTCTTCAGCGTTTTAATCTAATTTATAAAAAGGTCCGGGTTCGGTTACAAACGGAACAAGAAACAATACCGTACCTTCGGTTTCGGCTAAAAACATCTTTCAGTCGGACACTAGTAAAGATACTCCTTCGATAAACTATGATAGGGGAGTAAATAACACATTTTCGCTATACTTACTCAACCTCGTATTTGCAAATCTCATTTGATAGAGAAAACACCCGTATTCCTAGTGACAGAAAGGTGACATTTCCATCAAATGATTGCTGTACATATGAGGTTGAGTAAAGTATAGCGACGACATATGACTTATAGGAAACCATGTCGATATCGATACAGAGACTATAACAACACTAGATCTGATACGCGCACCGGAGCGCGGCGCGCCTGACAGGTGAAACGGCACCCTGCCGTACCATCAGATAAACATCTTCACGATCTTCACAATCTTCATACTGACACCAACATACTTAGCCATACGGGGAGTGTTCAGTACTAACCCATTGATGTGACGTTTATTGCTTGTTTATACTCTATAGTTTCATCGTCATCATCATTTCAGCCGAAAGACGTCCACTGCTGGACATAGGCCTCCCCAAAAGATTTCCATGATGACCGGTCCTGCGCCACTCGCATCCAGCGGACTCCTGCGACCTTCACTAGGTCATCAGTCCACCTTGTGGGAGGCCTAACCACGCTGCGCCTTCCGGTACGCTGTCGCCGCTCGAGAACCTTTCCGCCCCAACGGCCATCGGTTCTGCGTGCAATGTGCCCCGCCCACTGCCACTTAAGTTTAGCTATTCGAAGAGCTATATCGGTTTGGTTCTGGTTCGGATGGTCTCATTTCCGATACGATCTCGCTCTAGTTTAGGCGCTACAAAAAAAAAAAACAATACCGGTACATACCCTCTGACGGCCACCATTTTGATTTTTATAAAATTATATGAATATTGATTCGTTGTGCAGCTCTAAAAGAATCGAATAATACATCGTTTGTATAAATCCACCCATAATATTAGGCAACAGGGAATTCTTCAAAACACTTTCTCATCATATCAGATATGTATATAATTTAACGGCCTCCTAGCCTAGTTGGTAGTGACCCTGCCTACGAAGCAGGAGGTCCCGGGTTCAAATCCTGGTCAGGGCATTTATTTGTGTGTTTATCACGAATAGGTATTTTGTTCCTGAGTTACGTATGTTTGTTTATTTATGTATTTAAGATCTATCTATTATATAGGTATATATCTACGTCTAGTACCCACAACACAAGCTTTATTAAGCTTATCGTGGGACTAGGTCGATTAG
Source organism: Lathronympha strigana (assembly GCA_949128165.1). Lineage (NCBI taxonomy): Eukaryota > Metazoa > Arthropoda > Insecta > Lepidoptera > Tortricidae > Lathronympha > Lathronympha strigana. The sequence continues at coordinate 1,444,925 of OX421907.1, read as the reverse complement.
TGTAAGAATGTTCCACAGTATTTATTTATTCTAGCTGTAATTACCTATCCTACTGCGCCACCAAAAAATGGTTATGAGTACATTAGTTTCTGCTTTTGTTTGTACCTAACTGTTTTGTAACATTACACGGTAGCTTTTGTTTAGCTGCATAAACCGATTTCTAACTATTCATAACATTAATACATTCGACACGGAGCAAAAGTGATGAGTAATCGCATGTAATTCGTTATGCCGACTTCACACAGTAGAAATGAAAACAAGTAGTGCTTCTCTAGCCCTTAAAAATAGGCGCTATTAGAGCTAGGGACTTCATGTGAAGAGGAGGCCTGCTGAGAACATCCTAAACACAGTCATGAACCTCAATGCCCCCGGAGTCAGAAAGAGGGGAAAGCCAAAAAAGAGGTGGACGGACTCGATACGGAAGGATCTGGAGAGCTGCAATGTTTCTGAAGCCGACACGTCAGACAGGGTAAAGTGGAAGAGAAAGACAAGGAAGGCAGACCCCACCATCAGATGGGAATAATAAATGCCCAGGAGAGAGAGAGAGAGCTAGGGACTTCTAATAAAGCCTTTATCGAACGCGCTAGTGAAACGAGTGAGTACGCGGGGTGAGTTTCGAGGGGTAAGCGGTCAAACCCGGTAATCGAGATTTTTCATTGAAATAAGAACGTTGCGAATTGCACCTCTGCAGCAGATATGATTTAATAAAGACGAATGTTCAGTCAGCTGAACTGAAAAAGGTATAAAATTTAATAGAGTCCAACTATATTTAAACATAATTATTAAACGGGTCTAACGCGAATTAACTTGTTTACCTTATTTACCGACGTTTCGACACAGGTTTCACTGGTCATGGTCGCGGCTGACTGATGTCCCAGCAAAATGTCAAAACAGAGATTAATAATTATGTTTAAATATGTGTTCAAATCGCGAAAGTTTTAAATGTTATAGAGTCCAACTATGCTAACTTTCCTAGATTTTGATAGTCCAGACTGTGAAAATGTTAAGTAAACAACATAATCTGATAAAAAATTGACGTTTAATATTAAATTGCAACGGTTAACACCCACGTATTTTTATCACAATAGGCGTGAGCGTGACATGTTTCGACTCCATATCGGGCAGTCATCGTCGGACAAACAGAGTGGTGTTTGTCACCTTCACACACAAGTTACACGAAAGTTAAAATTATTTGACGTTTAATGTTTGACAGTTCATCTTGGAAGAGGTAACGTGGACCGACCATACATTCTGAGTTATATACCTCTCGGCTGTCGGTGCATATTACAATTACATCTCTCTGGAAATTAATTAGCTACTGCGTTTACTCTGGCATGTTTAATGCGACCGCACTACAGTAGCAGAATACTAAGTTCGTAATTGACGTTCGGTTGGAGATATCGCATACTTTTTACTGATTTACTACCTAAGGCGGAAAAAGTGTAGTGTACATTGGCAGTTGACGGAAAGTGATTTACACTATATTTCAACTATAAATCAGTTAAGTATATTGAAATTATACGAGTACATTTATACTGTCGAACACGTCGACTAAACTTAGTTAAATTTACAGCCCGGCAATATATTTTTTGCAGCAACAGTAGGTAGTAATAGTTATTTATTATACAAGGGGGCAAAGTTGTTGTTTAACTCTCAGGCTTATATTGAGACCCGAGCAAGCGAAAGATTCCAAAATTGAGCCACGAGCGTAGCGAGTGGTTCAATAACTGGAATCTTGAGCTTTACGAGGGTCTCAATTAAGGCACGAGAGTTGAACAAACTTTGCCGCCGAGTGTAATACAACATTTTTCCCCTCACTATTGCGAGGAAAAAACAGACTAAATACGATTATAAATCTTATCCACATGTAAGTTATCTTGAAGAAACCATCAAAAATCAATTTCAAAATTTGTCATAAGTAGAGTAGACGTACGCTCCTGGTACTTAGATATTGCCAACAGCTTACCAAGTGCGGGATAAGACATGATCACATGACCAATTTAAGGTGTGACCTCCGATTGCCCTTATTTAAAACAGCGCTTTCCGAGCTAGTGAGGGGAAAAATTAATTACTATTGGCGCGGTAGACCATTCGAGATGGTACTGGTATTGACACAAATTTCGTAATCACCTTTGGGGGTCTATTGCGCTTAGAGCCTTTGTACCAATTCCCGCCTTTTTTTAAATTTCCAAAAACTGAATCGACAAAAAAAAAAAAACAAGAAATCAACCAGACCAGGAAGGGACCAGGAACAGGAAGTGCCTTAATCGGTAGGTAACCAAACCGGTTGAATCCAAACTTTGACTACTTCATATAAATATTATAAATAAATAATAAATATTACAGGACATTCTTACACAAATTGACTAAGTCCCGCAGTAAGCTCAAGAAGGCTGGTGTTACGGGTACTCAGACAACGATATATAATATACAAATACATCCATGACTCAGGAACAAATATCTGTGTTCATCACACAAATTAATGAATGAATGAATGAATGAAGTTATTTATTCAAGACAACATAAGGTCCACATATTGTTAGTTCAGTGTCTATGTCTATGTTAGTAAATTAATAATAGATACAAAATAAAGATTTTGTCCTCTGACCCATTTTCCACATTAGAGGACAATCAAGCTTGTTACCTATCATGCTTAATTAATGCCCTTACCGGGATTCGAACCCAGGACCATCGGCATAGCAGGCAGGGTCACTACCAACTACGCCAACCGGTCGTCAAAATCATATAGGTAGGTAGTTTATTATTTCGTTCACTCAAGTGACAAGCTGATGATTAGCACATGCATAGACTTTTCCTAATAAATCTCGTCATATTCCTCATATGTAATAATAAATATGTCTAATCAATGCCGATGGTATCGGCAGTGGCGGAGTGACTGGTGATGCACGTCTTCCTATACGAAAAAATATAGGCCGAGAGACAGCTGTGATTTTTATATACTCACTGAATATGGCATATTTTCGAATTACTGTGAGGATTCTTGTGTGTTTACTACAATATTTGTTTTTGAGTTTAGCTTGTCTTTCAGTTTTAACCTTTTGCCGCTTAGAATTTGTCATTGAGCATCTTCGTATCGCCGTGTCTCCAGAAATTATATAATATGGACGTTTGTTATGTATGTACACCGTTTACCTAACTTAATATCGCCGTTTCGCTATCTGAAGGTTGTCTGGTAGAGATCGCTATCTAGCGATAAGTCCGCCTGTTGTTACCTACCTCGCCATACTCCATACCATACTGTGTTATTTTTGTTGTGTGCAATAAAGTAAATATTATTATTATTATATACCCATAGTACAAGCTTTGCTTAGTTTGGGACTACTAGGGCAATCCGAGTGAGATTGTCACCAATATAATATATATATAATATCTGATGATCTCACAACAATCTCAGCGAGATCTCGTATAATATTTGTTTAATAACGCTTGCGCAACGTGCGGAGAAAATGCGACAGTTTTCAAGCAACGCCGGGGAAATATACATTAGTGGCCATGTGTGCGCATATTCACACATTGATTCTCTCAGTAAAGGATGTTATGAAGTCCATATCTAGTCGAGAATACCTAGATTAAGTCATAATTGTCAACCGAATAAATATTATGCGAGAATCTTCGCCGATTGCCCGATTTTTTAGGGTTCAACCTCAAAATGATAAAACGGAAACCTTATAAGGTCACTTTGTTGTCCGTCCGTCCGTCTGTCAGTCAAGACCCTTTGGGAACGCGTAGAACTAGCAACAACAGCGAACGTATCGGTTCGGAAGTAGGTACCGCTGGCGATAGTACAGTTGTACAGTGTGCAGATATTTGTGAGCGCCTCGACAGCTCTGATGTATCTGATGGCGACTGTACCAACTGTACTGTACTTTGCGTCTAGTATGACATTTGAGTTAGCTGTCAAATATCATACTAGAATACGCTTAAGGGGCTACCCGGCATTTTTCACTGTTTTTAAAGTGAATAGGCTTTGTTCAGCTCCAAGCACAACGCTTGAAAAAAATATATAATGAAGCTAGGTATTTGGTCTACATTTGGTTCTACTAAATTGTCGCAAACATAATAGATCAAGAGAAAAAAAATTAACCGTAAACCCTTTTTTTACCTTAAATCTGTATCTACTCCCTTATTATGCGTCGTAAGTACAAGAAACTAAGACAAGCACTATATATTTATGTTTACTTTAAATGCATCTACTGATTTTTGGATAGGTTTTGTACTTTTCGAGAAAAAGCTATTACACGCATTTTTCCGAAAACGCCGGCTCGAGATGCCTGCGCGGGCGACGGGGGCCAGTCGTGTAAGATGGCACTAGTAGTTTATAGGGTTGCGTCCTAGTACAAGACGCTCCTCCTAGGTGACGATTTATGCTTATTGACGTATTGTATAACCGGTGAGGAAAGGAAGCGGGAGGGGAAGAAAGCTCAAATCGCCGAGGTCATTGGGATAGGGGACGGCCTTAACTCCAGGTTAACCACGGGTGATGCAAGGGGTCACGGAGTATCTAATAAATAAAATACATATAATTTTTTTTCACTGGTTACTCTCAAAGACTAAGATTTATTACTTACAAGGTAAAAGTAGATTACAAATGCCTGAACTAGGTTTCCCTGTTTTTGAGGGGAAAAAGGAAATGAAGAAAAAATGCGAAAAATTGTATAAATCTTATTTATTTATGTCACTTAAATATAATACATAACTAATCTAAGGCACTTAGCCCCACTTGCATCACCCAGGGTTAGCCACTAACCCAGAGTTAAGCTCTCAAATTCCAAAAAAATGCTTCGGGTTATGTGGCTAACCCTAAGTGCAAGTGGTCCTAATGAAGTAAACGGTTAGTTCAGAATGGTTAATCCGTGTGTGTTTTATTTCTGTTTGGTGACAGATCTAGCTGAGCAGACACAGTGTTCAAAATGATCTTGGCATGACATTATTCTATGAAACTTGGTCTTTAACAAGACCTTGTAAAGTTCATTTCGCTAAAGCAGTTCTGTTGCAGACTGTACCTAAAATATTTTGTACAATGGAAATACAAAACGAGTGCCAGTATTCTTAATCACTAAATTCCTACTTTTTAAGCTTGTCTTGTATTTGCTTAAAAAAATGTTTTTCTTGTTTATGCTTAATTTTTTTTTTCTTTTTTATGAGTAATGAAATGAGTATTTTAACGGGTCAGAGTGTACAATCACGTCTATAAATATCTATAAACTTCGGGACTATATATATATATATTTATAGAGCCGACCGTACGGTAAACGTCAAATATATGTACACTTTTGCATTTTATAATAAATATTTGCCATAAACTTTACACTAAGTACTTATTTTCTTGATACTTCAATACTTAGTTAATTCATCTAACATAATATCAATTAAAAAAACGAAGTCTTTTCCAGCACTTTTTTTTTGCAAATGTCTGCATCACACATACTTATTACAGTAAATATCCCTTCCATTGAAAGGGAAGAAGCTAAAGTTGGCCACGGATCACGATTTAACAGTATGATGTGTATATCTTGCTTAGGTCCACTGGTCCTATATGTATTGGTTATTATTAACTTAAACGTATATTGTAATTCCACTGGAACAGAGTCGCATTTGTTTCGTTATTAACAAACTTCAACTGAAGTAAAATCGACTTAACTCCCATTAGATTTAGTTTTTGGGTGTATGTTTTATGTGACGTGAAGAGGGCATCATACTGAGAAAGATGACGATATAAACTGGGTATGTCGATACCCAGTTTATATCGATCGGGTCGTTATGTTTTTAAATTCGACCTTTTTTGCTTTAGTCATTAAGGTAAGAAGTTTTTTTTTGGTAAACTTTGTCAATTGTCTTTTTGTTATTTCGGCTTATTTGGTATCGGTCATCGTCTTCTTTGGGCGCGTTCGATGTAAGTTTTTTGTAGTCTCATTTGTTTTATAGTTTTTTGTTTTACTCTGTCTTTTCTTATTTTTGGACAGAGAAAAACATGACGCAATTAAGGATGAGACTTAAAACTAGATTGACATTGTTCACGCGTAAAGAAGATGATGAACAATGTCTATTTTAATCGGAATTTAAAAAAAAATTACCAAAGAGACAAAAAAAATGAATAAAGAAGAATTGGTGATGAAAGCAGAACGGGATGAATTTAAGAATTTGTCGAATAATTAATGAGACAATTCAAGGCGATACCATAATCTAAGTACAACATCTTACCATTAAGTATTATATAAAGCTTACAACTCATGTAACGGTATCGCAGATTTATCGATTGTGAATTTCACAAACATCTGGAACGATTTGTCAACTATAATCGATAAATGTGCGGATATCAGTTTGCAGTTAATCGGTACGATATATCGTTACACGTGTAGCATACTTAACGAGGTTGGATTGCACAATTTGGTCGTTACGATAAATTGTTGTTGGGCGTTTTTATCTTTTGTTGCAGAAAAATCATTTTTTGAAAATTTGAATTTTTTAAATTGTTTTCTATTCAGAATCGCGAGCTCTTTCAATACTAGTAGGAGAAAAAAAGTGTCCCAAGATTTGTTTTCCATTTCGCCACCACGTTTCATAGATTTAGCGGCTTATGGCGGTAGCGCAATGGAAAGTTTGAAAAATGTATGGAAAATTTAGGACACTTTTTTTCTCCTACTAGGATTGCTGGCGATTCTGAGTAGAATAGCGATAAAAAATTCCAATTTAGCAAAATTTTTCTACAACAAAAAATAAAAAAAATTGTGTGTGGCTAGCTTAGAATAACCGAGCTCTGACCTTAATTGAACGAGACTTTCTTCCTAACGTCGTCCGGGGTCATCCTCTTGACCTGCACGGCCTTGTAGACGGGCACCTCGGTCGGCCCGGCAGCGGCCTGCGGCGAGGGCTGCGCGCGCGGCGAGGCCAGCGCCAGCTTCCTGCGCAGGTCGCGGACTTGCGCCGCGCTGGCCAGCTGCCCGGCTCCCAGGGAGAGCACTTCAGCCCGCAAACGCTCGCATTCCGTTCTAAAGGAAACAAACCACGTAACTGTATATATTATATTTTTGTATGTAGGTAGTTTGCACAAGTAACTTTTTTGTTTGACGGGGAGAATTCGCATTCTCTCAGTCATCATCTTAACCCTGTGAAAACGAGTGCTGTAAAGAGCTCGAAACGTAGGATCATGGTGTTAATAAACGCGATTAATCCGTTCTAAAGTGTTTAATTTCAATGTATATATTACCTAATTTTTCCCCTTTTTTGTTAAAATCGCTCTTATTTCAGTAACTGCAATGAAAGCATGAATTTAATGTTTTTTGAAAGCTTAAATTATCAGCTTTCTAATGGTAGTATTAGTCTGGGAATCCCAATTCTAGTTTCTGAGATATATGGATCTTGTACGGATGGACGTATTTATATTAATAAAATACGAATAGATTACATGTGTTTATTGTTCAAGCACGGATTACAGACTAACTCAGTACATGGTTGAGACATATGTAGTTTATATGTAGATAATATATTGGCATACACCACACGCCCCTTTATCATATTAAAAAAAAAATGGTCAAACATTTTTTTTTTTTACGAATAATACAGTTTAGTTCTATTTTTGTGCAAAGTTTTTTGTTTATCCTTACCATCTAAAATGATTACATATGCACCGATATGCATATTCGGTCCTGGCAGGGTCGCCATGTACGGATGGACGTATTTATATTAATAAAATACGAATAGATTACATGTGTTTATTGTTCAAGCACGGATTACAGACTAACTCAGTACATGGTTGAGACATATGTAGTTTATATGTAGATAATATATTGGCATACACCACAATCTGAATTAAAAAAAAATGTTTGAGTAACGTATTTTTTGCTCTCGAGTGTGGATGGAGAAAGAAAGATACGAGTAGTGGACGAGGCCAAGGGTTGTAGCACCATTAGAAACATGTATACAAATAAAATTTGTATATGCTTTTAATTCAATTAATCAAAAAGAAGCGAATTGAGGACCTATATATCAGTTACATAATCACGCCAGCTTACTATTTGTAGCACAGCACCATCGGAAACAAGTATACAGATAAAAATTGTATATATGCTTTTAATTCAATTAATCAAAAAGAGGCGAATCGATGACGATATCAGTTACATAATCGCGCCAACATACGATGTTGACAAATCAAATCCATGCTACAGCAATTGAAAGTGAAAAACCTAACTTTCAACCACATATGCTACCAGAGAATACTAATAGAATAGCTAAAGTTAGTATCATTTCAACTGAGAATATTTCTCGGGTAAATCCTAAGGACCACCGTGCTAAATATGTTGTTTTCTCAATTAGCTCATATTGAATCTTATTGTTATAGCCATAAAGTCGTAATTCCAGAAATGTTTAACGTGATCGTTTTTTCGCTTACCGTGATCAAACTTTTTTTTATGCAGGCAGAAGCACTTGCGATTTGCTAACAGTAAACAAAGGCGATTTAGTAGAGGCTCAATATGAAAGCGAAATACTAATACTAAACAGGCATTCATTTAGTAAGCCGGGACTTAGTCAATTTGTGTAAAAATGTCCTATAACATTTATTTATTTATATTTATTTACTCCAAAGGAAGCCGTAAACCGAGCAGTGGAAGCAGATTGTTAACGAGTGCATAGTGAAGTTTGAACGGTTGTATAACTCACTTGAGGTGGTCGAGCACGGCCGGCAGCCAGCCGGGCTCGGGCCTGGCGGGCGGAGAAGCCTCCCGTAAGGACTTGAACCAGCGCGCCAGCTCCCTGCGCTGGCGCTCGCACAGCTCTTCCAGCTGAGTAATGCGCTCTGAATAGCTTTCTGTAAAAAGCAACAACAATTTTTTTGCCGTATATAACAAAAGACATCAACGAACACTGATCTAGTGATTTGTTAAGCTTGCACTTCGTTTCAGCGGGACTCAGATTTTCAATAGGTACCTATAGTTTCATTCATTATTAATCATGCTGATTTATAGTTTTTTTATTTTATAAACTGATGGATCAAATGAAAAAAATGTGCTTGAAAGCAGCTTAAATTTGTTAAATAAAGTAACTTTTGCATGTGTGTAGTGGGGTATCCACTAGACGCAGCCACGAAGCGTCTGCCTCGTCCCGAGGCTGCGCAAGCGCATTGGATTGCAATGGACAAAGAAACTGTTATTGAACTGATAAAATTAACTGTATGAGCGTCACTGCAAGGATGTTAAATCATTGAAATTTCATTTCAAAACAGCTGGCGCCTTCGCGATTTTGCTTTAAACTGTGCACCATCATACTGAAGCGACTCGCCTCATGCTAATCGGCAACGTGCCAACGTGCCGTGAGGCAAATTTTCCCCAGAGCGAGCAGCCTCAGAGGCTGTTTGCTTCAAGTCGAGGCTGTTTGACCCGAGTTTGGCTCTAATGGATACCCATCTTGTGAATATCCACCCATATACAGTATGTATCACAACGAAGAGCAAACCTTAAAACTGGTTGACGGGGAACTCGAGTACAATGTAATGACGTGCATTTCACGTGCCTAAATACTAAATACATGTTTTATGGCATAAAAATACTAAATGAATTACTCGAAAACCTTTTTTTTGCAGTCGGTTAATGGTTTTTGTAACATCCTATAGGGTTTGTTTACGTTTCTGATTTTTGACAGTGCATGCGTATTGCGTACTGTTGATATGTAGCTAGAGGCAACTAATCAACATTGACCTTGTTATGTCAACGCACATGCGCGTTGAGTTCTGTTTATAAGTAACCTAGGTAATCATTTAAATAATGGCTGCAGTCATAGGCAACGCGCAAGCGCCTTGTTAACTGTTTATTTTTAACCAGGTAAAAATCCAAACTTCAACAATGTTTGTCTGTCAGTTGGTAATTTAAGAGATGATTTATAAGATTGTTAACAAATAATACAGGGAAGTGCAAAACAATAATAATAAATGTATATTTTTAAACTGTCGTTTTTTGATGAATTAGGTACCATGCTCATATTTATGATCTAAACATTAATGGGTTTCTTTTTTTGCCTTTCGTTCTGATACATACTGTATATAAAAGTTGTATGCTAGTGTTGTGGTATCTCATATGCAGACATACCAATAAGCTCTCTGTCGTGGTGTGCGGAGTCCCCGGCCTGCTGCTCCCAAATAGTCTGCTTCTCGTGTAGTAGGGCCTCCACTTCAGACGTCTTGTTGGCCAGGTCTCTTCTTAGCTGCAAACAACAATTATATGTGAGGCCTTTGTTTCACCAATGGTGACTAGTGGAACAATTTTCAGCATAATTGTTACTAATTTTGCAGGCGTCCACGAGCTACGGGCGCTGCTTACTATGGTAGGTATTCTTGTATTTCTTGTTTGCCATCAAAATTCTTTTTACAAAGTAAAACGTCATTATTATCACGAAGAACTACGTTTGTGAAGAATTCCTGATAATTGTCACAGATAATACGACAAATGTCACAAAATTCCGACAAAAGAGTCTCGTATCAAAAACTACAGGGAATTCTTCAAAACACTAGTTTCTCATCATATCAGATCTGTATATAATTTAACGGCCTCCTAGCCTAGTTGGTAGTGACCCTGCCTACGAAGCAGGAGGTCCCGGGTTCGAATCCTGGTCAGGGCATTTATTTGTGTGTTTATGACGAATATTTGTTCCGGAGTTATGGATGTTTTCTATGTAACTAGGTATTTATATGTATCTATCTATTATATGTCTTCTCCTCTAATGGTAGGAGAAGATAAATGGAGCAAAATTTTAACACTGTGGTTCCCTAGAGGCTACAAAAGGAACAAGGGTCGGCAATTTAAAAGGTGGACCGATGAAATTGAAGACATGGTTGGAAGGACTAAAACATGGACCAGACTAACACACAACAAAGAGTGGTGGAGAAGAAGGGGGGAGGCCTTTGCCCAAAGGCACACAGAATCAGTTCAAATATAATAAGAAGAAAACACCTTTAAAAATTTATGTAAAATGATTCTGATATAAGGCTATAATAATAAAAAAAAAAAAAACTATTATATGTATCGTCTATTACCCACAACACAAGCCTTATTGAGCTTACTGTGGGACTAGGTCGATTTGTGTAAGATTGTTCCATAGTAATTTATTTATTTTATTTTATTTAATTAAATTGACATATCTGGAAGGGTCAGTGATGTATGTCAGTTATGCTTCCGCAGATAACTTACTCTTGCATTAGTCTGTTTCATCTGAATGAGGTTCTTGGCCATCTCTTGTCTCTTGTCCTCAACCTCTGCAAATATAGAGTTGCCCTTCGCCGCTGGAATCAGTAGGAATAAATTGTTATAAAACTTTAAATATTTAACACAAAACAAGGTTTTTTTTATTGTTAGAAAAAAAAGGAAATGTGGAAAAACAGAGGTGAGACTCGAACTCCCGATTCTAAAATATACGCCCATCGCTCTACCAACTAACTTACCGAGACACCTCTAAGGGCCACTTGCACCACCCAGGGTTAGCCATATAACCCGGAGTTAACTGTTTTTTTTTAATGGAATCTGACAGCTCAATTCTGGGTTAGCGGCTAACTCTGGGTGGTCCTAAGGCGCATACAAGAGATATGGTTAGATGGTAAAGCGATGGGCATGTATCCAAGAGTGACTGAGAGCGCGAGTTTTAGTTTCGCTCGAGTTTTCTCAATTTGGTATTGTCACAATAATTCTAGATTTGATTTGATGCCTGCTTAAGCGGCAAGGATTCACTGTGTTGACCCATGGAGCAAAGCTTGTCCCTTTAACTGTCAACACAGCGAATTCTCCTTTTTTTTAAAGGGTCGGAAACGCGCATGTAACACCCCTGGAGTTGCAGGCGTCCATAGGCTACAGTGATCGCTTACCATCAGGTGGGCCGTATGCTTGTTTATCACCGTCGTAGTATAAAATAAAATTAATTACACGCTTAACTGTTTTTCTATACACCTACATAAGAAGTGACAAATATTATCACTTACTTCTTATGCTGTGTCAGACTTGTGTTTTTATAATGTTAATTTTTTTTATTTTATAGCCTTCATGCGGACTTTTTATTCGTACATTTCGTGTTTATTCCATTTTTGTTCGTCCGTTTGCCATCTGGCAAAGGCCTCCTCCAATCTTCTCCATTCCAATCTTTCCGTTGCCATTCTACCCCACGTTGTTCCCGCGTCATGTTAATATTGAAATTTATTATTTTAAGTGTAAATTAAATAAATAATTTACCATGTTCTGGTCCCTCGTCTGGTTGGTGCAGCATGGCACGCGCCTCCGCTAAGTCTGCAAGTGCTGCTGCCTCGCGCTCGCCCGCTGCACGTAACTCCTCACGCCGGAGATCAGCAGCTTCACGCATCTGTCCCATCTCTGCTACTAGCTCTTCAGATCTGAGGAATGTTAAATATTCTAACTTACTTTTCAATCGCTCCATTCAAGAGCTCAAAATGTAAGGAAAGGTTATCAATATCCCAAGGTTACCCAAGGTTCAATAGGGGACATGTAAATCCCTAACCGTTATCCTAATTGAACGTATGGTCAATGACATGCAATTAAAAATGTTTCATATTAATGAATACTAACTGCAATAATAGAAGACAATATTAGTTTTCAATATTATAAAATGTGAGTCAAAGGTAGGGCTGCCATCTCGTACGTTGCCGAAACCGGCAAAAAAGTTTAAAAACCCGGACATTTAATTAAAATCGCGGTCTCTCCCGGACACTAAAGAATTCAATTTTTTATGGAAAAATATATGCTTTTGCTAGGGATTGACCTGAACCCAAAAATGTCCGGATTTATCCCGGACAGCTTTAAAACTCCGGGCCAGACACTCTCCAGACGGGCTCCAAACTAGGACAAATCCAGGGAAATCCGGACGTATGACAGCCCTAGTCAAAGGTCCATGGAATTTCTTCATAAATGGACTGCACAGAACTGTGACCAACCAGTTAAATAGGTAAGCCCAACAGGGTTACCAGAAGGATGTATTATAGGATAATATTTTTTGGAAATATTGGCCTATGTACAACTCTGGCGGTGTGTAGTGACTATTCACTATTTAACAATTTTTTGGGGTGTAGCTGTGTGGTGATACACATAATCAATCAAAAGGAAGATTATACAAGACACCTCATCAATTAGACACGAGCTTCATAAAATATATAGCAAAAAAATTCACCTCATCCGCCAGGAAGCTATTTCAGCTTTTGTTTCTTCCAAAGCCATCTTGGCTGCCGCAGCCTCCTCCAGCGCAGCAGACAAAGCGGCCCGCGCTTCATCCAGCTCCCCCGTATCCCGCTCCGGCGTCACCCGATCCTCTTTAAACGCATTCTCCTCTTTCAAACGACGAATTTCATCCTCAAATTTCTTCACCTCTTTCGCATGGCTCTCAACGAGTTCTGTACGCTCTTCGCGCAACGCTGAAATATCTTCTTGAAGCTTAGTTATTTTGGAGTTCAGCTCGTTTCGGCGCCGCGCTTCCTCCGCCTGATGCGACTCTAGCTCAGCAGTTAAGTACCTCTGCACGTCCAAAGCTGTATTATAATTCCTTGTGGCTTCGTGCAGTTCTTGTTTCGTGGCATCGTAGTTGCTGGATAAGTTATCGAACTGCTTTTTGAGGGAGAAATACTTCTCAGTCAGGTCACCGTTGGTTATGTCCACGATTTCTGTACAACCTGTTTTGTTGCTGATGGTTGAGTAATCCATTGTCACTTTTTAAGACTCAACATACAAAGTTATATAGGAAAGAAGAAAATGGGATCAACTTTCTCTCAAGTCTCAGAATCACAACTATTTACTTTGTATTTTTAATTTTTCAAACATAAACGGCAACGGCAAACTAAAATAGACAATGACATGAATGACATTCCTTTTTTTTTTACTGCAATCACCTGTATTCCAACCAATCACGGCTTACGATCTCGGGCTACGCAATGACACTCCGTTCCGTTCACAACAATAGCGGTAATATCCAGACCACAACTTGTAAACACATTCATTTCTATTTGGCATGTCGTAACAATTGCAAATATATACATATTAATAACATAAAAAGACCACCAGATATTTTTTTAGTTTTAATTCATTTTATTTTTAAAACAATGATAAAAATAACCGAGATGAGATTGCAAATTAAATCACGTCAAACGAAGCGAATTATCAGCAGCGATGGCGCCGTGACGTTTACCTGCCAAGTTGTCAAAAAAATGTCGGCCAACAAGGAAAATAACCTTGTTCAGGCCTATATTGAATTAAATAAATTTTGTCAAGGCGGAGATTATGATAGAGCGTTAAAAGCTGCAGGGAAAAGTAAGTCTGTATTATTATCGTCCTCCATGTTTTTCTAACCATCAAAATCTGGTCACGATTAGTTTTGAAAGGTTTTCGCCTTCTACCCTTTTTATATGCTACTTATTAATTTATGTTATCACAGAATATGTTGAGAAAAGCATTGCCTAAATCTTAGAACTAAATATATGTATCTAATTTAGCACCAAAACGGTTCAAAACTTGTTAATCCACACCAAATTTTTCTTACTGGTTTCTTTCGACTAATGTGATACAATGACCTGTTTTCTAAATACACGTTTGTTAAACAATCTTGTAGAACGGAAACTTTGAAATAATCCTAAAATGTACATATTCCAGTCCTGCAAATAGCACCAAATGAACAAAAAGCGTTTCACTGTAAAGTGATATGCTTCATCCAGCTGCACAATTTCAAGGAGGCGTTGGCAGTGCTGACGAACGCCAAGAATGCTGCGCTGGCGGCGGACCTGCACTTCGAGAAGGCCTACGCGCAGTACCGGCTGAATTGCCCTAATGATGCCTTGCAGACTGTTGATAATGCGCCGGAGATGACTCTTGCTTTAAAAGAACTGAGGTTAGTGCCAGTCTGTCTTTTAAATGTGGCAAATAGTCATATGAACAGATGATCAAAATATATTTTATTATTAAGAGTACTAGTAAAAAGTTGATTAACACTTTTGCAACCAAGTACCTGCCTGGTAGGCATTCATAATGTTTGCTTGGATGCCTGGTAAGCCTACCAGGTGGATAGTAGCTATAAACCTACACGCCAAGCCAAAGAGCCCGCCAGACTGCACATGGCATCTTTGCCACCAAGGGGATAAAGGACAAAAAGAAACATAATATTGTCTTCTGTTACCGCGATTGTTATTCATTGAAATTAAACATTAGAACGGATTAATCGCGTTTATTAACACCATGATCTTACGTTTCGAGCCCTTTACAGCACTCGTTTTCACAGGGTTAAGATGATGACTGAATGTAGGATCATGGTGTTAATAAACGCGATTAATCCGTTCTAAAGTGTTTAATTTCGACAAAAAGAAAGTTAAAATATAAGGTAAAGTTGGAAGTGAGAGCTCAAGTCTGACATTCATATTTGATACTAAAGAGTGATCAGTCTTCAGTACTTATTAAAAACCAAAAGACTGAAAAATTGTATTAAGTTCAATTTTATATTTGTTATAATATTAATTGTCCAAAGAAATTGACATAATTTTACTTACTAGACAACAGTAAGTTACAATAATGATACTTTAAATTGTATATTCACAGGGCTCAAATTCTGTACCGCTTGGAGCAGTACCAAGACTGTTACAACCTGTACCGGGACATTGTGAAGAACACCACCGATGACTATGAAGATGAGAGGAAAACCAACATGGCTGCTGTTGTGGCCAATTTGGGGGCATTGAACCCAGTAAGTATATCCAAACAAGAAGTTGATAATCTCAACGAATTAAAGAAAGAAATGAATAATCGGCGTTTAACGCTTTGTTTTTAGTCTGCAGACCTACCCCAATTCGATGAGAACACATACGAGCTGGCATACAACGTTGGAAGCACCCTAGCTATGCGTGGCAAGTACAACGAAGCCCTGCCTGTCCTGAAGCGGTCCGAGCAGGCTTGCTCTGAGAGTGTGCTCGAAGACGGAGGCACTGAGGACGAAGCTAAGGAGGAAGCTGGCATCATCAGGTCAGTTTTTCTTTTAAGGCAATTGGGTACTATTTTAACTTCCATTATAATGATAATAGTACTTAAGAACAGAATTTATCTCTCATAGAAAAAGCGAATACAAACCGTTTCGAATACTACGCAAAAACAATTGACGCTCGCCTCGCCTCACCCCCGCACAACGGTAGAGTTGCCTATGATTAGTAATATTATATAATACTGGCGGCGACGTGCACTGGCGGGCGCGGGATGGGTGGGCAGCCCGTGTGTCGGTACGATCGATTCGAGTTCGCGCAGTTCAATAGGCCTGTCCATATGAAATAATTCGGAACTAATCGTTATTTTAGAAAGAACCATGGGCAGAAATGTCCCCACCTACCAATAGAAACGAAACATGTCTCATTTAATAGATCTTAGCAACCTGATGATTGTTTACTATGACGAGGGGTATGTATGGGGTTTTCTTGGAAAACCGTGTTTTGTTTTTATATATTTTTTGCTCATTTCATTGAAAGTTACAGGAAGAAGGTTACAGAAACATTATGTTACAGAATTATCAGGTTGCCAAGATCTATTAAATGAGAAGAAAATGTTTCGTTTCTGTTGGTGGGTGGGGACAGTGCCCATACAAATTTGCCCACTGTCGTTTAATCAAAAGAAATTATAAACCTTTTGTTATAATGCAACTAATTCATTCTATGTGAAAATCACAAACAGACTTCTATGTTCGTTCCGATCTTACCTGTAATTGCTAATGCGGTAATGGTAAAAATTAAAAAATCGCATCCCCGCCATTCCGTCCGTCCGTACTTTATGGTTTTTTTTCTCAATTGACAATTCGAAATTGGATTACTGAATTGTTCTTTAATAGGGTGCAACAAGCGTACTGCCTGCAGCAGATGGGCAGAGAGAAGGAAGCATCCACCATCTACCACAATGTGTTGAAGGATAAGCCGAGCGATCAGGCGCTGGTTGCCATCGCCAGCAACAATCTGGTTGTTATCAACAGGTCGGTATCATAATATAAATCGTGTCCAAGTACCAAAGACGGTCTATTTTTTGGGGTATAATTTTATGATAGGATTTATACTAGTGCCCGACCGAAACGTTTTTTTTTGCCGAAACCGAAATCAAAGGTTTGATAAATGTGATTTAATCATATTGCCAGCTGTGCCGAGCTCACCTGACGTCAGTCGAACGCGACCTGAAAGTACGATATTATATGTTTTGAAACCGAACCTTTGGCCGAAACCGGCCGGAACCGAAACTTCGGTCGGACACTAATTTACACATACAGGGATCTCCTGAATAATGAAAGGTACATGCATGTTTATTTTGTTGATTTTTTTAGTAACTTAAGACAGGTTTTGTAAAAATCTGTAAATTTTTTCCTGAAAGTGTAATTGGGCGTTCCAGACTTTCCATACATTTTTATAATTTTCCATTTCGTCACCGTCCTACAAAATTTATGGTAAAATGGTAACGGAATGGGAAAAAAATTATGTTCACTTTTTTTCTCCTACTAGGGTCGAAAGAGCTCGCGATTCATAGTAAAAATTACATAATATTTTCCTAATCAAAAATTACGGACAACTTTAGATAAAAACGCACAATTTGGAATAGATTTATAGATACCTTCAAAACGATAACGGTACCTCCAGATAACTGTTTTTGTTGAAGTTTATTGACACCAAACCATACTATTTTGCCTTGGCAGGGACACCAACGTGTTCGACTCGCGCAAGCGCATGAAGGCGGCCACGGCCGAAGGTCTGGAGCACAAGCTGAACTCACGGCAGCGCACCTCCATCACCTACAACCAGGCCATCCTCGCCATCTACTCCAACCAGGTAACATCTGCAGCATGTACTGGCAGGGTCACGTGTTTGACCCCCGCGAAAAGCCCGAGGTCGAGGGTAAGCAGCGAAACTAACGGCAGCGCCGATTAGCATAGGTAATCATAACGGGGTTACAAGACGTTGATACTCGTATCAAATTAAGCCAGCGAAAAGTCACCCTCGAAAAGTCTTTTGTAATAATATTTGCTGAGTCATGGATGTTTTCTATGTATTTATTTATTTATTTATTTATTTAACCTTTATTGCACAAAAGAAACCTTAACGTACAAAAGGCGGACTTAATGCCAGAAGGCATTCTCTACCAATCAACCTTAAGGCAAAACAGAAAATTTGTGGGCGGTGCTAGTAATAGTCAAAACCGAAATAGTAAGAACAAGTCAATCTATAAATATTAATTACATATACAGTAAATACATTATATAAACATAAATACATTTATGTATATATTGATACATAAATACATACATACATACATATAGATAAATACGAGATTCATCGAAAATAAACTCTAAACTTTCAATCTGCTAGCAATAAGAGCACGGACAGACCTTTTAAAGGCACATTTGCTAGGTGATTCCTTGACATTAAGGGGAAGGGTGTTCCACAGGCGCGCCACTGTAACAGAGAAGGAGTTTGACATAAAACCAGTGTGGTGGACAGGGATGGAAAGGGACAAATTTCCAGAAGAACGAAGTTGACGATCACGAGACACGCCGTAATAATGAAATAAAGACTGATTTATGTATTTGTATATTATATATATCGTTGTCTGAGTACCCGTAACACAAGCCTTCTTGAGCTTACTGCGGGACTTAGTCAATTTGTGTAAGAATGTCCTATAATATTTATTTATTTATATTTATTTGCTTAGAAGAAATCTGATAGGTAATTTTTTTTGTTTCTGAATCATAGTAATATAAAGTAATGTCGCATTAAAATGGAAGTACTAAGCAACGTCGCTTGTACTTAGAAAAAAGGCCACAGGCGTCTTGCCTGTTACTAAGATTGCATATACTCGAGAAATTCGCCGGCATTTCGATAAGACCAGTTGGCCTAGTGGTTATGGCGTTAGCCGCGTAAGCTGAAGACCCGAGTTCGATCCTCGGATTGGCCTTCGTGGGTGTTGGTCTTTTTCTTTAGATGACATCTATTTCAATTTATAATGTCGCGTTAACTTTTTTAACCTATAATTATTATTGCAGCCGGACTTCTGCAAGCAATGCTGTGTGAAACTCACCAAGTCACTGAAGCAAGAACAACGCGCCGCTTTAGTGGAAGCTTCGTCCCTCGTCAAAGACGGGAAGAAGTCTCAGGCTGTTCAACTGCTGCTTAAGGAGGGGGGTACGCTAACCCTGGCTGCGGCGCAAGTGCTGTTGGCTCATGTGAGTGACCTCATTAATCCAATCTGAAGCCTGACGACGAACAGTCAGTCCGAAGTATCACTACAACATTCTTGTGGAGGTGGATCGCAGGATCAGGTTAAGTGGCGTGCTCTTTTGTCGGAGGCTAACACTCATTTTGAGTTGATGAGTCAGCGCATTAGTTATTTTTCGGTTTAAAGAGACATTTATTTCTCATAAGAAATTACATTTCACTTACACGAGAAATATTACTAAACTAAATTAATATTGCTTTTAACAAACAGTGAGTTCGGACTTGGATAGGTACATACCAGTTTAGGTAACATAAACTAGCAATCAGCATGCATCAGGTTAGGTTACATCACTTATTAATCTTATAATGCACAATATCACTTAAATAACTTAATTACTGCTACATTTTTAAAGCCTGACAAGTTGCTTCTTGGCATAAGTAGTAGTGTTCCTACTCCTGTTTTTGGGCCGTGAATAAAAATACGAATCTGCGCAACTAGCTAATTCTCGTGGTACCTCGTGAGACTTTGCTTGTTTTCAAAGAGAACCTTGCAGCTTGCTTCCTATCAATTTACTATGGACCTTAATTACTACAGCTACGTCGGTAAGTAACCCTCAAAATTCCAAGGTTAAATTTTTGTTATAAGTAATACATGTCAAAGGACGTAATTTATGAACGTCTGTTCTATTTAAATTACTATTGATAACTGTTTGTTGAAGACAATCCGTTTTGGCATTTGTGTGTCTTTAAAAAGGCCGAATTTAATAGAGTTTTACAATCTATTTTTATGAAGACCGCCTCGTTTTTTTTTCAAAATGGGTTTACTTATATGTAATTTAACCCTTTAATGCTCAAGAATTTTTTTTTTCTTTCTGAGTAGAATTTTGTTAAAATATGGGTCATTAGGGATAGTATGAAGTGTAGAAAAATAAAATAAAAATTCTTTCATGATCAGGTCTGAAAATATCGTATGTAGGAAAAAAACAACATTGTCCAATTTTCACAACTGTACATTTTATAAAGAATGTAGTTTAAATACGACACTGCGGAGGTTACAGGAATTTAAAGTGACGGAAAAAAGTATTGAAAATCACACTTAACGCACTGCATTTTTGTGAATCCACCTTTGCAGTACTTACACCTTCCTTGAGCCGACGTAATCACAGGCAAATGACCATAGTTATCACAAACCGAATGCCGCAGGGTCTTTAATGGTCATGGGTTTATCGTGCTGTAATACTCTTGACATTCATTCAATTATACTTTAAAAGATGCAATTTGTGTTCTGAATTTTGCACCAACGCCATGTCTTCATATTCGACCGGTATAAAGCCACGAGCATGTCGGCCAGGGCCACACCGCCCATGTTCATATTATATTGTTTGACAATTTAAGGGCAGTCAACATTTACCTTCGTTTTGGCTTCTTAGGAATAGCGCCGAATAGACTCAACAGTATGCGAATCTACAAATGAAGTAGCCAATCTAACAACCTTGTTATCTTTCCACTTGACAACAGCCAACTGATTATTGTTACAGAGAACTTGCTTGCTCAACCTCCTTTCATCTCAGAAAGATGTTCGTCGGTTAAAAAATTGTACGTACGAAACAACAGGTTACGAGGATGTCAACATCCACGTAACCTGTTGTTTCGTACTGTATCTAGGCTAAATATTCCTAGCTTTTGGAGAGGGTACCGGATCAGTTCTAACGCGGTGAAGAAGTTGTCAGAATAGACAACCGATGTCGGTTGTCAATTCTGACTACTTTTTGGTCATGTTCTTGCAAAGAGCCAACAGTTATTTTGCTCCAAGACCTTGATTACCCTCGTGATCCGAAAACGAAATATAGCGGAAGGTATCATCACCGCCATATGCTAGAAAATCGTAAACGATACCAGATACACCAGCTCGTACGAGGAATTTATAGCCCCATTTTTCAGGATTCGAGTTGTGAAACATTTTTACCATTATAGGGGTAAGGGGAACCTTTTCAATATCAGGAATGAAGTTATTAAGTTTATTTGTAACGAAGAGCTTATTTCTGGTTCTTCATCTGAAGTATTGGAAATAATATATATTTCCGTAGGTGAAGGCATCGATTGTGGATCTGAGCTGTAATATGAGTTTTCCTGTGGGCTTTTATGTTGGGTTTGTTGGGCGTTATCGGGTTTTTCATCAGAACAGCTAGTTCCGTCAGACGAATCTGCAGTTAGAGGTAGTTTAAGAGTCATTATCTTAAAAATAAACAATTTTCATTTATTTATTTCTTGTTTTCTTAGAAATGCGTTCCGATTTCATACCCTGAAGCAAAGAAACATACCAAAACATGCAACAAAAACAATCCAAAAACCAAAAGTACTAAGTTAAAAAAAAAACACCGGAAAAAATGTAGTTATTCAATACAAACAGTTTGAAAGAGCGAAATTAGTAGGTATAAAACCTTAAGCCACACATGAAAAAGTAATGTCAGAGAAACGCGCAATGTTAGTAAAAAACAACATAAGGGCAAGCAGGTTACTTGTTCAGTACTTCGCAATGTAGTTAAAATACTACATTCATATTTGCAATGTTATCAGTAGTCACTGTTAGTGTATATTGCAATGGTGAATACCATAACATATAATCTAGTCATTGCAAAACATGATTTAATTAAAAAACACAACGAAAATCATAGAAAAATATTTTTAATGTTTTTTTACTAACCGAGACTTTCGCCGGTGCGCGTCGACTCGGCGCTATCTTGCCGCGAATTTTCAAATTTCGAGTTCGGGAGCATTGAACCCACCGATTTTGAGTTCTCAGAAATACGAGAAGTTAAGTAGTTTAACTTGTATGGCATTATAGCCAAAAGCAGGAAGTCGGGATTTTTGCAAACATGGACGTAGTTTTTTAACGACATTGCGAATTAAAGGGTTAAAATCAACAGGGCGACCGGAAAGCAGCCGTGAAGCTTCTAGAAGAGAGCGAGTTTAAATACCGTCCCGGCGTTGTCGGCGTGCTGGCTACTTTGCTCTGTGCTGACAACGAGTTGGACAAGGCGTCGCAGCTCTTCAAGGATGTCTACGAGCATTATAAGAACGATGAGGTACGTTTACACTTTGGTGCCTTGACCAGGATAGCACAAGTTTTTAGAAGAGAGCGAGTACAAATACCGTCCTAGTGTTATTGGTGTGCTAGCCACTTTGCTTTGTGGTGACAACGAGCTTGGCAAGTCGTCTTAACTCTTTAAGGATGTTTACGAGCATTATATTTGATTTTTTGATTAGTTTTCACTTTGGTGCCTTGACCAGGATAGTTTTTAGAAGAGATTACAAATACGGTTCTGGTGATATTGGTGTGCTAGCTATTTTGTTATATGCTGACAACGAGCTGTACAAGACGTCTCCGCTTTTCAAGAATGTGTACGAGCATTATAAGAACGGTGAGGTTAGTTATTACAGTTTCGTCCCGTGACCAGGATAGCAGAAGTTTTTAGAAGATAGCTAGTACAAATATAGTCCGCGCGTTGTCGGCGTACTGGCTACGTTGCTCTGTGCTGACAACGAGCTCGACAAGGCTTTTTTACAAGGATGTATATGGGTATTATATTATAAGAATGATGACGTTAGTCGTTGTCGTTATACTTTGGTGGTGGTAGTTGAAACTTGTGTAATAAAGTATGGATACCGTTTATAATCCCATTAATTTCATTAGGAAGAGAGTTCTGCTAATGTAACAGGTTGTAAATAGAGTCAAACCACGTTATCTCTGCCAAGCAAATGGACTGTCAAACTATTTTAAACGTAAAGCTTCGATGAAATTTTGACGTTTACACACTTTCACATTGTGTGCTATCAAAATGTAGCATACTTAGCATAGAGGAACTGTAGTTATGCAACAGAGCCTTTACCATGAGCTGCCTTAAAGCGACAGTCGCTAGAGACTAACGTTTTCTAAAGTATTTGCAACTCGCTCGCACCAATGAGAAAGAGCAGGATGCGAAATACTCTGGAATCAAAACGAGTTAGAGAACCGTCACTGTCAAATGCGCACTTAATTCGGTACCGTGAGTTTTTTTAGCGCTCAGCTTAGTGTTTGTCACGTGAATAGCGTTGAAAATGCCGGAAAAAATCGGATGTTTTTTCATGATTTAATCAATTTTTCCGTTTTTTTTCGAAGTTTTCGGGTTTTTTAAGAAATAAATAATGTCACTATCACTGTCACTCCTTTCATCTGTTTCAATTGTTTCCTCCTCAATGTCATGGATGTAGCCCTGTTGTAGGCGTAAATTAGACCTAATGTACATTGATTTAGAGTTGAAATATAGAGCGGAAACTTTTATTGATTTTTTCCTAAAGAATTAAAAAAAAAAAACGAGGCGTCTGGGAGAAAATCGGATTTTTCCAGACATTTAAAATATAAAATATGAATATTATGGGGCAATCTTACACAAATTGACCTAGTCCCACGGTAAGCTCAGTAAGACTTGTGTTGTGAGTACTAGGCGACGATATATATATAATAGATAGATACATATAAATACTTAAATACATAGAAAACATCCACAACTCAGGAACAAATCGTGATAAACACACAAATAAATGCCCTGACCAGGATTCGAACCCGGGACCTGCTTCGTAGGCCACTACCAACGTGGGTCACTACCAACTAGGAGGCCGTTAAATTTCAACATTTTCAACGCTACACGTGATTAAGTTAGATGTTTCCTCGCAGCGCTTCGCGTCGTTCCGCGGCGTGTGGCAGGCCGCGGCCGCCGTGCACGCGCGAGCCGGCGCCGCGCGCGCCGCCGCGGCCGCGCACGAGGCGGCGGCGCGCGCGGCGCCCGCCGACGCCCGCAGCCTGGCGCGGCTCGTGAAGGCGCTGGCCGCGGCCGACCCCGCCCGCGCCAAGCAGCTGGCGGAGCGGCTGCCGCGGCCGGCTCATGTTGAGGTCGGTATCTCTGCCATCAGGCATCACTGTAGCTCTTATACCGGGTGTGACCTACAGTCAAGTGCAAAAATATGGTTCGACATAATCGACTCATAAATATGGTACTACGCTCTTATTACCCGGCATAAGGTGCTATGGGACAGATTTTTGAGTAAGATGTGCACCACCATATTTTTACACTTTATTTATTTATTTATTTGGGAAACATACAGCACATAATTATACAATAAGGTAAAAAACAGAGTTAAAACATAAGCCAAAACAGTTTCCACTAATAGCTAATACACAATTCCTTTGCTCCGAAACATGTAAAAATAAATAAGTTATTTCAGGTTTAATTTTGTTTAAATTGAAAAACATATTTAACATGCATGATTATACGACATGAAAATACAACAATTACAATTTAGAACACACAAAATTATCAAATTAGAATTTAAAATACAATACAAGATACAAGTACAATAAGTAGCAACTCAATATAATTTTAATTAAAAAATAATAATAATAACGAAATAACCATACCATACCATAGTATGCTAAAGTTAGTGTTTCATGTTATTATTATTTTTTTCGAATTTACACTTGACTGTACAATAGGAGCAATAAATTTAATCGTAGGTTCCACTCCTCAATCTGAACAACTTTTTTTTTTTTTTATGCTATAGGGGGCAAACGAGCAAACGAATCACCTGATGGTAAGCGATTAACGTCGTCCATGGACACCCGCAACACCAGAGGTGTCGCAAGTGCGTTGCCGGCCTTTAAGGTGGGAGTACGCTCTTTTCTTGAAGGTTTGAAGGTCGTATCGGTCCGGAAACACCGCTTTTATTCAATAACTTTTAAAAATTGTGTAATTTGTAGGTATATAATGCTTACGGTAAAAGAACAATAGACTACTTGTTACCATGCATATTAAATACATTACCCAATAACCTACTGCATGATCTCACTGATATTATTAATAATAATAAAAATTGTAAAAATATCCTTAAAAACTATTACCTAAACTTAGACTAAGTAACTAATTGTACAACCTACTATATGGGTACAGTTAACATCAAAATATCACAACAATATATTACTCCCTATGATTAGAACTTTATGCAAACTGTTCCCATACAAGTAGGTATATAAGATTTAATATTTTATATAAGACTTACCAACTTTTACTTTTAATTAACTGTATGTAACTCGGATCGAGAGGCGCGTTCCCGCCATCTATTAAATAAACCTTCGAGGTTTCCAATAGTGGCTTAGATGTGTAAAAAAAAATGTAAACCCATGTTTTTTGTTAAAAAAAAAGGTACTTACTTTTTCATACAAATTAAATCGTATTTTCAATGTACGTTAACATCAGTCTAATTGAAGTCTCTTGTCATAGTACAAATAGGTCAAACTTTGCAGTACATTGCGTCTTCTAAAAAACTTAAGTGTGATAAAAATCTAAATCCACGTTATTTTTAAAAGTCGCTGAACAAATGTTGTTCAGTATGAGGAGTACAACCTACGATTAAATTTTTTGTTCCTATTGTAGGCCACACCCGGTACATCCCCCATACGCAGATCAGGAACTGAACTATGATATCGCTGGCTCAAAGCGAGAAACTTCACTTACAAAACCGTGGGGAGACATACCAAACAATACTTACTTACAGTTTCCCACCGTTTAAAAGTAAATCCTGACACATGCCAAATTTAAACCTCTCGAGTGGTGACACGGTCGATCAATGTATCGATAAACTTCGAGTCAAGCATGAACTCATGCTTAACTCGAAGTTTATCGATACAATTAATTAAATTCATTAAAACTTATAAGAGAAAAATATTTATCAAAAGTAGATTTCTAAAAATGAACAAATTAACTAGAAAGATGTAAATATAAATTTCTTACTTTATAATTCACCGTGCGTGTCCCTATCCGAAGCACTATTGGCATTTTAAGTAGGTACATAGTATTAATATCCAATAAGCGAAGCAAAAAAATCAATAATCCATTGTAAGCAATGTCAAAGCAATACTCGACAAAAAAAACATTGAAGTAACCTCAAAAAGCTTAAATACTTACAGAATAGTAGTAATAACTTCTTTCGTTCAGTCTAAAATACTATAGTAACATTAGTAACTATTATAAATAAATTAAAGACAACGGTTATTATTCTTATTTTTTATCAATATCATTTAAATATATTTAAGAGTAATTAATAAGTCTTCCTTTTATTAACAAACAGGTGTACCTATAGACATTATTTTTAGTTACATAAACTTTATACGTGTATTGATATATTGTCTATGGTATTATTACTCTTTACTATTCTGCCGCCCGCAACAAGTAAGTGTAGTTTTTTTCTCCTATGACACGCATTGACAATATTAAGAAACTTCATAGTTGTGGAATATCAAACAATGTGTCAGGATTTACTTCTGAACGGCGGGGAATTGTTAAATAAATAAAAGTTTACCAACATTGACAGCAAACTTCATACAAAAAAAAAAACAGTTCAATTTTTTACAAAATGTATTGTTACAATTTTAGGGTATAATCGATATAGAAGCCCTCGA
Organism: Lathronympha strigana; assembly: GCA_949128165.1. Lineage (NCBI taxonomy): Eukaryota > Metazoa > Arthropoda > Insecta > Lepidoptera > Tortricidae > Lathronympha > Lathronympha strigana. Next base: position 1,418,220 of record OX421907.1, on the reverse strand, counting down.
GTCATCCAAGTGGATGATGGGTGCCAAGGTGGTAAAGAAAACCGTTCAGAGCAAGCAGGAACAATCGCCCGGGTGAGACTTTTTCCTACAAATATACATTTTTAAAGAATCTTAGTCCTGAATCCCAAATATAATTGTAGATGCTTTTATAAAATGACGCCTATGCAAGTAAAATCTGAATCTACCCCTTTTAAAGTTTCTGTGTTATACAGTCAACCAATTAGAACCCTAGACCACTCTAAAACCAAGTCAAAATGACAAGTAGTAAGAGTTATAAATCGAAAGAGATGTCATATACTACAGAAAAAGTGACCCAAGGCCCCCAGTGAGCAGGGCTGGGATCGAACCAGCGACCTGCTTTCGCGGCAGACGCCCTAACCGCGTCTACCTTCTCGGTTAGCTCAGATGGCAGTTACGTTCGTAAAACTAGCGCCTACGCCAAATCTTGCCGTAGGTAGCCCAGGGTCCCTGAGCCGTGGCAAGCCCGGAAAACGCTAGTAAGTAGAGTATTACTTATCTATTTTTTGTGTTCAGAACGCCAGGGTCGGAGTTGGGTAGCAAGCGCAAGCAGAAACGCAAGCGTAAGACCAAGCTGCCGCCCAATGCGGACCTGTCCCGGCCTCCGGACCCAGAGAGGTGAGTGAACACTTCTACTAATTTTATTTGGTGGACATTTACCTTTTGATTGCCGCAGTAGTGAGAGACAGAATGGCGGGTGTATCTAAACGAATATAAGAAAGTAATATACCAAATTGAGTACCTTATTGCTACTATTTAGTACCTCTGTTTAAATTATTAGTAATTAGTACCTCCGTGTAGTTAAAGTTATTAGGAAAATCAGTTACAGATATATTATTATTATGACAGTTAGGTATTTTAGTTTGCAATCCCATGGGTTTTTAGTGGATGTTATCAATTTAAAATTTAGTACCGAATTGGTACCTTCATAATTAAAAAGTATTTCTGTGTTTTCAGTTCTGGTTTCTCAGTTTTACACATTTTATCCCTGCAGGTGGCTGCCCAAGTACGAGCGCACGGCGTACCGCAAGCGCCGCGGCGTGCGGCGTGACGTCATCAAGGGCAGCCAGGGCATGTCCACCACTGCCACCGACCAATAGTAAGTACCTGTAGCTTTTAACTCTTTCATCCTTACTAGGCTTACTAGTTAGAAAGCATCATACTGTCTTTTTCTTACTTTCTCCTCTAGTTTAAATTGCTCACAGAGCCTCTAGTTATAATTGCTCACAGAGTTTCTAGTTATAATTGCTCACAGAGCCTCTAGTTTAAATTGCTCACAGAGCTTCTAGTTATAATTGCTCACAGAGCCTCTAGTTATAATTGCTCACAGAACTTCTAGGTTAAATTGCTCACAAAGCCTCTAGGTTAAATTGCTCACAGAGCTTCTAGTTATAATTGCTCACGGAGCCTCTAGGTGTAATTGCTCACAGATTCTAGGTTAAATTGCTCACAGAGCTTCTAGTTATAATTGTTCACAGAGCCTCTAGGTTAAATTGCTCACAGAGCCTCTAGTTGTGACTGCTCACAGAGCCTCTAATTGTAACTGCTCACAGAGCCTCTAGTTGTAACTGCTCACAGAGCCTCTAGTTGTAACTGCTCACAGAGCCTCTAGTTGTAACTGCTCACAGAGCCTCTAGTTGTAACTGCTCACAGAGCCTCTAGTTGTAACTGCTCACAGAGCCTCTAGTTGTAACTGCTCACAGAGCCTCTAGTTGTAACTGCTCACAAAGCCTCTAGGTTAAATTGCTCGTCAGTACAACATTGTGTTATTTTCCAGTGACATGAGCAAGCAGACGCCGTCGGTCGCGACGGCGGCCAAGAGCCCTCGCGTGGAAAAGCCGCAAGACTCGGCGTGGCAACGCAAGCAGCAGCAAAAGAAGAAGGGCAAGGGCCGCAAGTGGTAACTGTACCAAATGCTGATAATATATGATACTTTATATATGCGTTCTTTTATTTCATTCCCTAGGTTTTTTTATTGAAATACTATATTCGGTACTAAAATGGTATACAAAGACTTTAATATACTAGAACTTAACTAAAAAGACTTAAACTAAATTTAAATATTACGAAACTAAACCACATAAATAAATACTCACTTAGAGAAATAATCTAAATCTAAATAACTAAACTAAAAACTAAAATAAAACTAAATAAAAACAAAATAAATCTAAAACAGGCCCCTGCGGCATGGTACCGAGGACGCTGGCAACATTTCCTCGCTGGATTGCAAGACTTATCGAGACTTATACTATACTTATACTTGGTTCGTGGGGCCCTAGCGCTCTGAGTTTCTTCAAAGACCTATCGAAGAGACTCAGGGACGCCATAGGAGACCCAAGAGCTGGCAGCTTCCTCGCTCAACAGATAAGGTTTTTTTTTAAGTCTTCCTTCCGGCTTATTAGGCGAAAATAGTTAACAGTTAATACCTATGGGTTAATTCAGAAACCATGTGATCATGTTTTGCCTATTTTGTTGGGTCTGATAATACACGTGTGCACTTAGAGCCGAACGCCGGTAGACCACGAAAGGTCGGTTTTTTCTTCTCTTCTGCTACAAGCTCTTGCTTGTAGCAGAAGAGATTGCTTGCTTTGCCGAATTTCGTGATTCTAGGTGAACGGGAAATACCCTATACATTTTTGATTGCCTGGGAAATGCGAGATAAACGGCCGTATCTTTTGATTGCGTTGACCTGTATATGTAGTATTAATTTCAACTTGCTACTACCTCTACGCATTCCAGAGATAAAGTGTCTTGACAGACGGATGGACGGACAACAGAGTGATCCGGTAAGAATAAACGGACCTATAAAAACAAAAAAAAACCACGAAATGAAGGCCCACTATCTTTGCTACTGCCCGTACACCTTATTTGTACGGCCAAAACAGCGTATAGCTATAGCAAGTGATTGTTCAGGGCATCTTACACTCAATAAAACTACTAAATAGGCATTAAACAAGAAAATTTAATAAAAAAACATACATTATCTTTTCGCATTCCTCCTCTTAGATTTCCCCGGCCTCTGTGGCTTCTTACCCTTCGGTTGAAACTGTTTATTCTTAGCATTCTTATAATCAAAAGGTTTTTTCTTTGAAGAACTATTGAAACCTTCCATGTTACTGGAGGATTCTCTAGTATTTAGTTTAGAGCCTTTCTTTTTGCCTCCAAAGCCGAATTTCTTGTCCTTCATGGCCCGTTTTTTCGATATTTTGTTCTGTGGGCCTTTGCCTTTATTTTTGCTTTTGTCGTCTAAGAAGTCTAGGTCCGTGGACTTGCCTTTGCGGACTCTCTTGAGCTGTTCAAGCATCTCTCGTTTCTCTGACGCCTGTTTTAGTCTGGCATCAATCTGGAAAGAAAAATAGGAAAGTAGTTATTGAAAAATGTTAAATTAGTTTTATATTACCCCAAAGCAAAGATTTTGTAAATCAAATGCCTATAATGGACATGTCTCATCTAAATTTCAATCATTTAAAGGGTTTTGTATCCGGAATTATTTCGATCGAATAAGGGTTTATGAATGAGGTTCACGAAGCAGTTTGTTTGTGTAGACAGGACGCCTACCACGAACATCGAAAATTGGCATTGACGGGATAATCTCGTTGTCACTCCAATATGCAAGTGTGACAGAGATGGAGATACAAATCCGCAGTCGTTCGATTTTCGTGGTATAGGCCCAGAAACGCACCTGGATGATGTGTATAAATGGGTAGAATGTAGGTCTGGAAACATCTACAAGCCAACTCTGGTTTGTATAGCGACTGTGTTGCCGGCGCGTTTAAAAATTGCGGTGTGCAAAGGCCCTAAGCAAATGTGATAAAAAGCGATGCAAATTTTATCCAGCTAACCAGGCTGGACGGTGTTATGTAATAAACGTACCTGCACTCGCTTGGCAATCTTCTTCTGATCGCGCAGCTGGCGCACCTTCTCGGTGCGCGCCTGCGCGGCCTGCTTGGCGAGCAGGTTCTTGCGCACCTTCTGCATATGCTCGTCCGTCTTGGCCATCTCGGCGAAGTAGTCTTCGGGCCTGGATGGGGTTATGCACGTTAGTACCAATGTAGAATTTAAAACCGAAGAATATCCAAATGAAAGCAACAACACCAGTGAATGAGAATGTTTACCACAAGTTATTTTTCTTTGATATTGATCTAACATTGTGAAGTATATTGTTTGTCTAGCAGTGGCGGAGTATCAAAATGTTCTTTGGGCAAACCATGCAAGGGAAGCCGGCAGGAATCGAGTTCTATGAACGCCCTACCACTGTCGTCTAGTCAGCTATTGAGGGATTGCATGAACAATAAAATCCATCAGTATTTATCATATTGATGGATCACGGTATTTATTGCTATTGCACATCTAGCCTTCGCCTTGGCTGCGTTTTCACCATCACCAACAACAAAGTGTTGCGAGGAGACTTGACGAATTTCATTATGTACGAGTAAGTTTGTCATTCATACAAGATATTTACAACTGGACTGATGAAACACAACATCGGGAGTCTCGGAGATTAATGTGAGAGGTCTTTGTCCAAATGTGGGACACTCTAGTAGGCTAATTATAAAAAAAGACAGCTTAGGGCCTACGCCGTCTGATAAGAAATTGTATGAACACATGGAATCCATACTTCAAAAAAGATATAGAAATGATTGAGCGAGTACAACGTAGATTTACCAAGATTCCAGCACAGCTAAAATCATTATCGTATGAGGAAAGATTGGAGAAGTTAGGTTTGACGACACTAGAAAAGAGGCGCGAACGAGGAGACATGATCGAGACCTTTAAAATCATAAAAGGATATTACGACTGCCCCGAACTGAGCGACCTGTTCACCAGACACTCTAACACGCGCACGCGAGGACACAGCTTGAAGTTATCAACTATCAAATATAAAACCAACATCGGCAAAAACTTTTTCCCAAACCGAATAGTTAAGGCGTGGAACAAATTACCCTCCCAAGTTGTGAATTCTACAAGTGTTAACCAATTTAAAAATCATCATCATCATCATCATCATTTCAGCCGAAAGACGTCCACTGCTGGACATAGGCCTCCCCCAAATATTTCCACAATGACCGGTCCTGCGCCACCCGCATCCAGCGGACAAAAAGAACTTGAGGGAGCTTGGGGGAATTTAAAAATAGACTGGACAAATTATCATAAATAGTGAAACCGTGCTAAGTGAACTATGATTTAGACGTATCAGCATCAGCTGCCTGTCTAAAATGAAATAATAATAATAATAATAATTAATGGCGTAGGGATGTGACGACCCCATCGCCCACTGGTTTCGACCGGTGCAATCAGTCAACGCAGGGCAGCTTGTGGCGAGCTGTTGGGGAGTAGCGACCCCACGTACCTGAGCGCTCCTGGGGGACTCCGTCGTCCGACCAAGTCCTCCGCCTCTGGCTTGCCTTAACCGGCCGTCCAGAGTGGGGTCGCGAGAGCTGTGTTCTCGAGGGTAGATGTGGAAACCTAAGTGGCGAGTTGGCTATATGTTTAAAGTCCAGTGACACCTCTCTACCCCCAGCCCTCATACCGGTGTTGCCCTCGAGCCATCTTAGATGTCGCTTTTTGAGGGGGCCCATCTTATGTGGGCGAGTCACCGTCTGCCAGAAATAAAATTGATTACCATTTTGTTAGGCAGACGTCCGATTTTATTCTCCATAACCCAGTATTTAGTCCAGCACTTTCACCTAATAGTCCAGTATATTTTAGATTCCATTAAATCTCAATAGTCTTTACACCCTCGCGGGTGCTGCCTCTGCGTGCGTCCCATGACTCGGGAGGTGCAACATCCGCTCGGTGTACCCCTTACATTTCATTAAATTGTCGAAAGGGCCTCTGCGTGTTGGCTTCGGCTCCGCGTACGCCTCCCAAAGGTCCGGAACACCATTGTTCCGTGATGGGAAAGACATACAAATAATAATAATAACACGTGAAGCGGGCGCACGGAGCGGGTGCGCCATACTAAATCCACCCGCCGCGATCCGCGAGCGTGCGCACGCGGCGGGCGTCCGCGTCAGCTAGCGTAGGCCCTTATAGGTATTTTTTATTTGTATTTGTCCTAAATTATAGTCTCAAGTAAAAAGTAAGTGAAAGACTTTGAAGTTTGGTTTGTAAAGGAAAACATTGTGTGTAAACCGAAGTAATCCCAATAAGGCCTAGTTTATCCACTGAGTTGGAAGGTCAGATGGCAGTTGATCTAATGAATGAAGCTATAAAGAACCTAAATACATCAACATAGAGACTATAATAAATAAATCCATACTAATATTATAAATGGGGAAGTGTGTCTGTTCCTTTGTCCGTCTTTCACAACAAAACGGAGCGACACGAATTGACGTGATTTTTTAAGTGGAGATAGTTAAAGGGATGGAGAATGACTTTTTGTCTCTTTCTAACGCGAGCGAAGCCGCGGGCAAAAGCTAGTGAATAATGAATTTGTCTGGTCGTGAAAAGCCAGCAAGTTACCTTCTTGTAGGAATGTTCAATTCCTTGAGTTTCTTCAGTCCTTCAACTACAGCAGCTTGTGCCTGGCGGTGGATCAGGTTCTCTCGTTTGAACTCATTCAGAACTGGGTCTTGTGACGCGTCGTACACATGTGTGCCTTTGGTGTTTTCCTTTATATTCCTGTAAGTTTATATTAAAATGTTAAAATACTTACTTACTTAGGGTGGCCAGGTCTTTCAGAAATGTGGTTATACAAAGTTTACTTGAGTGTATAATATACACTCAAGTAAACTTTGTTTAAATGGGGATATTTTGTAACATTGGCAATAAAATTGATCAAACACTTTTTAAATTGTACAGGGAAAAATTAAATTAAAACTTAACCTTACTTTCTATCTAAAAAGTCATACAACCATGGACTTATAATGATATATAATATATGCATACTAATTGCAAAACCTTTCAATGCACCAGAATTTCTGTGATTTATGAGCAGGCATTGTTACTACAAATTAAATAATTAAACATTAACATACTTTCTCCTCTGCGCGGTCTCCTGTATTTGCATCGCGACATCAGGAGCCATGGGAGCGACGGCCGTCACCAAGTCCAACGTTTCAACCCATGGTAGTTTCAACTGGAACTCTTTCAGTTTCAGCTTCAAATCCGCTATATTATTCACATGCTTCTTCCCTTCTTTCTCTATTACTTCATTCAGACCAGGCTTCAGTAATCCCTTCGCGAACGCCTCTTGCAACTATAACATAAAGGTTTGTTGTGCCGTGTGGTAATTTTATTGACATAATTATCATATAAATTGTGTGTAATATGTAGTAAATACTGACCTCCTCGTCTGAATCATCGACTTCTGATTCACTGTTGTTTAACACAAAGTCACCCATGGTGTGTTTAAAGTTTATTTAAATTGAGAGAAATAGCGCATAAACATAACCTCTTAAAAACGTGTACATGACAAGTGACAGTGAGTCGGATGAGATGAGTCCGTATAAAAAGCAGACAAATAATCGGCAGCCCAAATTGGGCTGCCCAATAATTCGTGTCCATTGTTTTGGTTTTGGATTATTGGGTTGCTGATTATTGTACTGTAAAAACTGTGGCTTCGGATTATTGGCCCGCTACCGAGCTTGTCCGACCCGATAAAAGGCAGCCCAATAATCGGCGACCCAATAATTGGCGACCACGATGTACATGGATTATTGGGCTGCCGATTATTGGCCCGCTTCGAGATTGCTCGACCCAAGAAAAGGCAGCCCAATAATCGGCGACCCAATAATCCATGTACATCGTGGTCGCCAATTATTGGGTCGCCGATTATTGGGCTGCCTTTTCGCGGGATGCGGATTAGTGGCACCCGTGACAGTCTAATGTCTGTGTTGCCAGTAAGATTAATTTTAGAGAAAGGCCTTTCTAGACGAGCGGATTAAATTGGTCTGTTAGGCCCATATTACATTATCAAATATATTTGATCATATATATCTATATACCTCCTTTTTTTCTTCAAATCAAATAAGTTATGATCAGAGATATCATCCTTTATGGTATAGTGTAATATGGACCTTACAAATCTTACCATCTGTTTCCTTGTGTGTCTGAATCTGATCAGATTGTGCCAATCCCTCCGTCACAACTAAGAACGTCAAAGATATACATCCGTCCTTTATTTCCTCACCAATTAAAGAAAGTGTCAAAAAGAGATGTACATATGTTTGTCATTTCTTCACCTGTGTAGTTGCCCCAATCTTTTTGCACTTCTAAATGTCCATAGGACCAAATAAAGTTGTTATCAAGTTGTTATGTTATACATTGATAACGATTACGAAAATGTCAATGACGTGTTACGTTGGTGCCAATCATAGAGCAATAATCACACAATAAGCGTTATTCTCGGAATAAAAATTTGGTAAAGCGCAGCCCTAGTCGCATGAATATATTTTGGTTTGGTTTGGAGTAAGTATAAGCAAAGAGGTCAAGACTAGAGACGCCCATACCATACTTTGACCGCGCGGAAATGTGTCAATCCTGAAATGGCGACTTCACCCAATCTAGAACCAATCGTCCTTACAGTGTCTAAAGGCGTCCTTACGGTTGCCATAGCAACGTCTCTATATACTTCTATCTCGTTGAGTCCTAAGCAGGTTGGGACATTCGACGTATTATTGTTGTAGGTATTCCTTCCATGCTTTTGTTATTCTCCCGAGAATGAAACTTGGTAGGGACTTGGTCTGCGTAAAATTATATTAAAAAGTATCCTATGTCCTTTACCAGGACCCAAACTATCTCCTTACAAAATTTCATCGTAATCCCTTCAGCGGTTTTAGCGTGAAGAGGTAATAGACAGACAGAGTTATAGGCTGACAACCGAATGAACGCAGTAATAGAAGGCCAAAAAATCTATAACCATCCCTTTTTTCGGGGTGGTGATAAAAATACTTGCATTATAATTTATAACTAATCTAAAACGAGATATTTACTTCACCCGCTATTTCGTATTGAGTTTACTCCGTGAACATGGCGCTTGCAAGAGTGCCGAAATATCGGGTGCTCAATAAATATTCCGTTTTAGATTGAAGTTATAACCCAGTATTCTCTACCAACCTACTGTTAGTGCGTTTTTTATACTCAACTACTACCTTGTATTTAGGTACTTTTTAACAGAAGGGCATTTTTATTTTTTGTTGTAGAAAAATCATTTTTTGCTAAATTGGAAATTTTCATCGCTATTCTACTCAGAATCGCCAGCTGTTTCAATCCTAGTAGGTGAAAAAAAGTGTCCTAAATTTTCCATACATTTTTCAAACTTTCCATTGCGCTACCGCCATACTAAATCTATGAAATAATGGTGGCGAAATGGAAAACAAATCTTGGGACACTTTTTTTCCTATTAGGATTGAAACAGCTCGCGATTCTGAATAGAAAACAATAAAAAAAAATCTACAACAAAAATGAAAAACGCTCAAAAACGTCTGCGAAATTTCTGAGAGAGAAAAGGAAAACAGGAACTTTCATGAGCTTGGGCGGGACTCGAACCCACGACTCTGTGATACATGCCCATCGCTCTGCCAACTGAGCTACGGAGGCCATACCTGTGGCCTCGAATTCGCGCTTAGCAACATCAACCCCGTAACAAAGTGCCTGCTATACCGTGAACTGTGCGCTACTGGCATAGATAAAAGAAAAAGGAATGGCTACTGGCTACGGCTAAGGGGGGAAGTGGGAGGGGCCCCGCTCCCAACCCTCTTGCTAATAAGCATGCTAATAAGCACATAGCATGCTAGTAATGAGGATGTGTAACAGTAGCTTTAGCATAGACGGACTCTAGCGTGGTCCACTTAGCTATAACCGCTCTGATTGATACACCTGTTGGCGGAGAATAATGTAGCGATAAATAAAACAAGAGTAGCATTTATAAAAATGTAATTTACTATCTTAAAGTATAATTAGTTAAAGGCAGTGTCGATTCCACATTTTTGAGTATTACCATTCTATTATAATAATTAATATATATACTTAATATATCACTAGAATCGGGTAACTTCGATTTTTACAACACTAAATTTTCTGTCAAAATAAAGAATGAATGAACATGAAACACGGACGGTGGTATTTATTCAGAAACGTTTTTCTTTGAATTGGCAAACTTGTTTTAATGGTTTGTTTGAATTTAACGCAGAAACCTTTCCCATATATTTTATTTAACCTAAAAATATATTTATAGGTTATAAAATTTATAAAAACGAAAAGTAAGTAACTGTCATCCATTTCACTTAAGGTTTACACCAGATTTCCCGAACTGTAATTATTAAAGTGATGGACAAAAATCCTATTACGGTGGCAAAATTATCTTTATTTTGACAGACTACAAGTTTCTTCGTAGTTATTTTTATATCGTTAGAACAAATTTTAGGCCCAAAAACCCTTAGGCCTAATAACAAACCTTACTCCAAAGTACTAAAAGAAGTACTTTTTGGTATCACATTTATGGCAACTTTGAATATATTTTAATCTAACTTAGAAAACGAATGGTACTCGTGGTTTGTCGTAGAAATAGCCTTGGTCTTCGATGAAGGGCGCTCTAGTGGTCGAAGGGGGTAAGTAGATTGGGGGAGCTCTAGTTGTGGGTGGAGGTATGTATACCGGAGGTGCTCTAGTAGTCGACGGGGGTATGTATACTGGGGGTGCTCTGGTAGTAGATGGGGGTAAATAGATTGGGGGCGATCTAGTGGTAGGGGGAGGGATGTAGACGGGTGGGACGTATGGCCGTTTTGTAGTAGAAGGCGGCAGGTATACTGGAGGCGATGTTGAAGGAGGCAAATAGATTGGAGGGGCTCTAGTGGTAGAAGGGGGGATATAAACTGGTGGGACGTATGGCCGTCTTGTAGTAGAAGGCGGCAGGTATACTGGAGGCGACGTTGAAGGAGGCAGATAGATTGGAGGGGATCTGGTTGTGGGAGGGGGGATGTATACTGGTGGTCTGGTGGGATATGTCAGAGGGTTTGACGGTGGGGGGTAATTGTAGCCTGTGGTTCTTGTTAGCGGGGGTTGAGTGGTTGGCGGCGGTGGGCGTCTTGTAGTCGGCGGCGGCGGGGGCCTTGTGGTTGGCGGCGGCGGGGGCCTTGTAGTTGGCGGCGGTGGAGGCCTTGTGGTTGGCGGAGGAGTGGGACGATTCGTCACTGGGGGTAAATAAGTAGGTGGTGGCCTCCTGGTAGTTGGGGGAAGGTAAGTGTTCGGAGGGAAAGTCCTCGCGGTTGTGGGAGGAGGTCGCCTAGTTGTTGTTGGTGTTGGGTAAGTGAACGTAACGCTAGGTGTAGGGTAAACGTAGCCTGTAGTTCTATACTCGGGGATTATTGTGGAATAAGTAGGTGGTCTTGTGGTAGTGCGGGGTGGAGGAGGCCTTGTGGTTGGGGGTGGAGGGGGCCTAGTGGTTCGGGGTGGAGGAGGTCTCGTAGTGGGAGGTGGGGTGCGCCTTGTAGTAGGAGGTAGATAGGTAGAAGGTAGTAAAGTTCTCGGCGTTGGGTATGTAAAGATAACGCTTGGCGTGGGGTAATTATAGCCTGTGGTTCTAGTTTCTGTTAAAATTGTGGAGTATGTTGGGGGGCGAGTGGTAGGGGGAGGTGGTCTGCGCGTGGTCGGGGGTCGAGTAGGCCGCGGTGTAGTCACAGGGGGCACGTACGGAGTAGTGGGTCGCCTGGTTGTGGGAGGCGGTGTAGGACGCGGTGTAGTGGGCGGTAGGTAGGTGGAAGGAGGGAGGGGCCTTCTGGTTGTAGTTGGGGGTGGTAGGTAAGTTGAAGGAGGCCTTGTAGGGATAGTAAAAGTTACTTTTGGTGTCGGATAGTTATAACCTGTAGTTCTTGTAGCTGGGATTAAAGTGGAATAAGTAGGTGGTGGGCGAGTAGTTGGAGGAGGGGTTCGTCTAGTTGGCGGTGGAGTCGGACGAGGAGTCGTTGGGGGTAAGTAAGTAAGAGGGGGCTGGGTTCTTGTGGTAGGGGGTAGGTAGGTTGGCGGTGGTCGAGTGATGGGGGGCGGCGTTCTTCGTGTAGTTGGGGGTAGTGTTGGACGGGGAGTTGTCACTGGCACTGGGGGTAAGTATGTAGATGGTATCGGTCTTCTAGTTGTAGTGGGAGGGGGTAGATAAGTAGATGGGGGGAAGGTACGAGCGGTAGTTGGTGGTGTGGGGAATGTCAACGGGTTGTTGGGTTTAGGGTATGAGTAACCGGTGGTTGAATACACGGGTAGGATGGTCGAATAAGTGGGTGGTCTTGTAGTTCGAGGTGGCGGTGGCCTAGTCGTTGGAGGGGGTGGAGGCCTGGTTGTAGGGGGTGGGGGAGGCCTAGTCGTGCGGGGTGGAATGTTAAAAGTGACGGTGGGACGCTCGTAGACGTAGCCTTGTGTTGGTTGGGGTGGTCTAGTCGGCGGGGGGGTAGGGCGCGGGGTTTGTCTGGTGGGTGGTGGGGGTGGGCGAGTTGGTGGCGGCGGCGGGGGTGGTGGTGGACGCGTTGGTGGCGGTGGCGGTGGTGGCGGATTGAAGGGTATGGGAGGCCTCTCGTAAACGTAGCCTTGTTGCGGCGGTGGGTCCGGCTTCACATAGACGTACGGCGGAGTCTGCGGCTGGGGCTGGGGCTGCGGCGGCGGCGGGAAAGGAACCTGGAATGACAATGTTTCAGATCAGTATCCGTTGATGGAAGATCAATTATTACTATGCTTTAAGAGAGAGAGAGAGAGAGAGAGAGAGAGAGAGAGAGAGAGTGAGAGAGAGAGAGAGACCGCATTAGAGAGTGAGGGAATGTTCGAGGTAGGACTTTTAATTCGAGAAGAGATGTTTGTCTTGAACCAGGTAGCATCACTGGCGACTGGTATGTAGCCCGTCAACTGGCTAACAACCTTCGGCTGGTAACTGTATATAAACCGTAAACTTCATGAAGACCGTTTGGATCGTAGATCGATTATCCAGGCATCGAAGGTAAAGCAGGACAGTAGTATCAAATGCGCGTGCCCGCCGAAGCCCAAAGCTTCTTCTTAAAGCTCTTCTTGTTCCTAGGGTTTTTCTGGCTTATGGTACTGCTCTAGGAGCCTGGGCTCTGCTTTGGCAACTAATCAAGAGTAGACTGTCATCTGTCTTTTTTTGTGAATGTCGCCTGAAGGGCCAAAGACTGGAGCCCTTGCTATTTTTTAAAGTTATGTAAGGAAGTGTGCACAGGAAAAATCATCATTGGACAACTGGGAATAGAGGACCCAGACATTGCCAAGACTTTTACTGGCTAAAGGATGAATCACACTAGCACGGGACGGGACGGGAAGGGAAATACTGTCAATTTCTATAGAAAGAATCACGTGATAGCTCGGAGCCATCGGATGTCACGTGACGTTTTCTATAGAAATTGACAGATTTTCCCGTCCCGCCCCGTTTCGTCCCATCCCGTCCCGTTCTAGTGTGAGTTATCCTTAAAACCTGTACCCACTATTACAAAAGTGTAGGAGTGGATTCTTATTTTGCAAAAAGGAAAGAAGAAGAGAGGATGTTTCAGAGACAGCCCGGCTATTCTACAGACTCCATCTGACATTCCAACCCAGAGGGTTAGAGGCGCAGGTTCTTAAAGCTTACAAAGTGTAAAGTTTCTAAATGAATAGTACCTTCGGCTTGGGGTAGAAGTAGCCATCCTCGTCGAGGTCTGCGCGGATGGGCGCGCCGAAGACCGCGTAGTTCTGGTTTGGGAAGCTGGAGATGTCAGGCTCGGAGCATGTCTGGTGCAGGGCCAGTAGCACCACCGCTAGGTGCAGTGACAGCCTCTGGAATTAACAAAATAAAGAATTAAAAAAAAAAACTTAATCATGAATAAGGGACATGGACTGTTCCGAAACTAACTTTATCTATAAAAACTTAACTAACTTTAACTATAACTTAAAATATTTCAGTTTACCAAAATACGCATTCATGACTAGAATTTTTGCGACATTCTGTCAGCCACGTGTAAATATTAGGTATATGTCGAGGTCATTTCGTAACGCGGTTAACGCCTTAACCACTGTTTGATCTAGCCACAGTTAAAATATTTGACAGTAGGTAAGCAATAGTTAAAAATTGAAATAGATGTCATATACTAAAGAAAAAGACCAACACTGACGATCGAACTCGGGTCTTCAGCTTACGCGGCTAACGCCATAACCACTAGGCCAACTGTTCCTATCGAAATGCCGGCGAATTTCTCGAGTATATGCAAGCATAGTAACAGGCAAGACGCTCGTGGCTATTTTTCTAAGTACAAGCGACGTTGCTTAGTACTTCCATACAAACCACTCAGGAGGATTTTCGGTATGGCGAGAGAGATGGCGCTGTCATCAATACAACTTTTTGTTTTGTTACTTTAATAACAAATCAAAAAATATTAAAATAATTTGATTTGTGTCAAGTGAACTAAAAGTTGAAGCAATAGTTAAGTTGTGGAAATTACAGAAATTTGAGCCACGTGACAAATAGGAGTCCCATAGACCAATTTAAGCTGTGACTCATTTTTTAATTGTGTGACATATTTTAAGGTGTATGGGTATTATTGAGGCGTGTGACATATTTTGAGGCGCATGACAAATTGAGCTGTGGGACAAAAATTTTGCAGTGTGAGGTACTATGACAAACGAGCGAAATGAGTGGTACAAATGAGGTGCCGCGCCACACAAGTAAGTAATAAGTAACCCAACACTAGTACAGATTAACCGATACTAAACTATGACTACCTACTTATGTGCCACTATACATTCGCCAGAGGCAATCCACTAATTCCACCACCTTAATGGTATTAATAATGTAGGTACCATATATATACCATATATACATACATATAGGTATGTTTTTTTAATGATTCAAACCGGTGCATACCTGTTGTTTTAATTGAGCAAGGATAAAAACATAATCAAACCATATCGGCTTTATTTTATTAAATAAGTGAAACTTACAACTAACAACAATATTAAACGAAATTATTTATTAGATTTTTATCACACATATTAAATTTTGAGTTAATGTACTGCTCTATACCCGTGTACTGTGTTAACCTTTCAGACGATTTAACAAATTGCTTCCAATGTAGTTTCGCATCAAGTGATTAATCATCTGCTCTTAAATTATATCATTAGATAATGATTTGTTCCGATGTCATTCTTCACAGGTTTCTAGACAGCCTAAATTCGACAAGTCAATGTGTAGATACGGTACTTTTACACTTGCTCATTACTAGCATCAAATAAATGCCCTTACCAGGGTTCGAACCCAGGACCATCGGCATAGCAGGCAGGGTCAGTAGGGTCACTACCAAACCAAGTACCAACTACGCCAAGCGGTCATCAAAAATTAGATTTAGATATTGCTGTGCTTTATAAATAGGTAAGTAACAGTGAAAGATGTGATTGCTCGTACTTTGAATAATCGAACGAAGTTATAATACAACGAGGAAATGCCGCCAGCATCCTAGGTACAATGCCTCAAGGACCTACTTTAGATTTAAGGTAGGTAGAGGTAGGTAGTTAGGTAAGTTACACTTACTGTATATATTTCGAAAATAAATGTTATTTACCTAAGTTGCTTTTATTTGCTAATTGCTGGCCATACGAGTACACGTTCGGGCATATCCGCCAGATTTGCTTTTATGCTGTAAACTGTTTTTTAAATAAATAAATAATACATGGTAAGCATAAAATACTTCGGTAAGTTAGAATGACTATTATTAACTGTGTTGTTTTCGAGTTCAATTGAGGTCAAGGTCAATTCGAAAGACGACAGTTTTTACTTTTTACTAAAAAATATCTATATTCATAAATTGTTAATGCACTTTTATACGCGACTGTATTACTTAGATAAAGTTTGCAAGAAGGAAGAAAATTGTATTATCTTGTTTAGCTACTTACTTTTAGCACTAATGTCTCAATTCTTAGAATGAAAAGGGGAAATACTCATTGCCTCGGCCGAGACTCGAACTCGCTACTCAGTCGGCAGAGCGACGGGCGTTTATCCCAATATCACGAGTTCGATTCTCTCCCGCGGTGTATTCCCACTTTTACTTTATTTCTAAGAATATTGGTATAAGTTCGCAGACATTTCTGCTTATAATTAAAAAATATAATTATTACATTTTTTAATACTACGACGGTGACAAACAAACAAGCACCCGCCTGATGGTAAGCGGTCACCGTAGCCTATGGACGCCTGCAACTCCGGGGGTGTTACATGCGCGTTGCCGACCCTTTAAAAAAAGGAGGATTCGCTGTGTTGACAGCTAAAGGGGCAAGCTTTGCTCCGTGGTCCCCAGCTGTCAACACAGTGAATCCTCTTGGAGCTCTGGCGACCTTACTCACCAACAGAAACACAACTCTATGAGTAGGGTCTAGTGTTATTAAACTGCGGTTTTCTGTAGAAGGGTACTTCCCCAGATGGGCTCTGCTCCAGATTTGAGCGAGAGTACCTACATTCGTTGTGCTGTGCCCTACCACACTAAACGATACGCATCCGCTGTGTACCTCTGTGTACATGCTAAAATCATATATTTCTGTCTCAGTCTAACCAAAAGTGGGGTTTCCTATGACGTCGTGATGACCATGTTTTGTTGTAAAAAACAACGTTACACACAGCTGACTAATCTCTTCTAATAGATGTGTATTTGTCAATGTCAGATTATTAATTTGACCAAAGTTAAACTTTACGAAATATGCCTGTTACCGTTTCAACCGAATCTACGTGTCAAAGGTCACACTGACTGACCTAGTTTCCAAATGGATCTGTCACGAAAAAACAAATATTTGTCTGAATGTTTGTTTTTTCCGCGATGTCCACGTAGGACGTCCCGCATATTTAGATTATTTTGTCAACACTTCAGAAATATCCATACTTAATATTGTAAATGGGAAAGTGTGTGTCTGTCTGTTTGTTCGTCTTTCACGGCAAAACGGAGCGACGAATTGACGTGATTTTATAGTGGAGATAGTCAGGCTACTTTTTGTCCATATATACGAGAACCAGACAATGCCTAGGTGACCGCACTATATATCTAAAAAGCATCTAGCAATATTCAAAATTTTAAAGGAACACGATTTAGTAGAGACATCTGTCCTCTTGTTTTATTCGTCTATGGCCAGAACGCCTGATTGGTGTTAAACCAATATGATTTGGGTATTTAGCTATGCTCATTACCATAATACTGATTAATTCGGTAGTGAGTTAAGACACTTTAATTAACACACGGGATTTACAGAGCAAATGTAATTAACATTATTGGTTCGTGTTTTACATCAATTATCGCAGATTTGGAGGAAAGTAAACAAATCTTGATTTGAGTGCTTTGTTGACTGACGAACAATTTCTTGAGCAGGTTTAATAATTAGGTATAGTCACTTGAAATAATATCTTCCCCTATGAAGACCGCAAAAATATGTGACATTAAAACCTCTAATCGGCTCGGAAAGCTCGGAAACGTAACATCACTACATAGTATAAAACAAAGTCACTTCCCGCTGTCTGTATGTATGTATGTTTATATTATATATGTATGCTTAAATCGTTAAAACTACGCAACGGATTTTGGTGCAGTTTTTATTAATAGATGATATTGATATGGCACAGGTGGCGTACTATGATAAGAGAGAAGTTGGTTTCTAAGCAGGGGATTCACGACCCTCAGAATTGAGGAATACGACTTGAAGAGAGAGAGAGATCAAAATGCTGCTTAGTAATTAATTTATAATCATTTATTTTAATTATAACTAACAAACAAGGCACGTAATTGACATAAAATAGCTATAACAATCCCACTTGTTAATTAAACAATGAGTCTCAATCAGTCTCAAATCAAACATAAAAATGGCCGGCAGTTAACAAAAATAATTAACCTTCTGCTAAAGTTCGTTTGATTATTGCCCTTCACTATAACGTTTAATGTGTACACATTCGACCAAATGTAAATTTGATTGATGGTATCAAATATATAAATAAATGTAATGGATTAGAAAAATCAAATTCAGTTATCTGCTTAGTTCGTTGTTCGAATTTCTCCATAAATGTCGCTGTTACTGACGCAAACTAGATAACGAGAGTTTTACACAGATTTTATGTAAGTAAGCTAACAGCGGTTGATGTATTAAATGTGCGTATGAGGGCTCCAATTGGTGACCTCCTTTATAGTTGATATGCATGGGTAATTTTTAGGGTTCCGTAGTCAACTAGGAATCCTCATAGTTTCGCCATGTCTGTCTGTTCGTCCGCCTGCGGTTTATCTCAGTGATCGCTAGTACCTAGTAGAAAGCTTTAGTTTGGTACGAATATACCTACATACATATCAATCATGCCGACAAAGAGGTAAAATTAATAGTGAATAAAACATTTTTTAGGGTCTCATACTTAAAATAGGTGGTGATTTTTTTAGTTTCGTATAATTTGATAGGTATTTGAAAAATAATAGGGGGTTTGCTAGGAACTTTAGATAAAGTGAATACTTTCAGAAATAATCGCTCCGGAAGTAAAAAAAAAGTGTCCGTCTTCTAACTTTTGAACCGCTACAACATACAAAGATTTGGATATACTTACAGCTATTCGTACGTCTCGTACAAATAGCCATGTCAGATAAACGTCGGTCCATACAATGAGTATGAAACTATGTCATACCCATTTGGCAGAGGGGTAGGCCTGTCGATTGCTACTCCGTCTAGCTTAAAACTCAAAGGGATGAACAATTTACTTTTGGAGACCAATAAAGCTCAATTGTATTCAAGTATATTTATGACCACAGTCGTTGTTCATCTCTTTTTAAATGTCAGTTTTTTTACTTGATACATCACATTATAAATTGACTAAAACGGGGCTTAATCGTGTTTATAATGTGTGAAAATCGTGAAAGTTTAAATAAGTGTTGATACATCACCTCCTAGTATGGATAATTAAATTGCTCGTCCGTCTTAAAACTGGATCATGGCGGAAAGAAAACAAGGTGAGACCGTCCCGTGGTATCACCACGGACGACGTTGCTGACAGCAGTGACAGCTAGCTGTCTCATTTGCACATACCAAAATTATATATTTCTTTCTTAGTCCTAGAAAAAGTGGTGTCTCTGAGGAAGTCGTTAAGGCCATACCTACCTTGTTTTGTATCACGCTGGAACTTTAATGAATAAAATTCCTTACTGTGAAAACAGTAAAAATAAACTTTAATAAGGTGTCAGTAACAAATGTCTCAATAATTAAGCTGAAAATAATATATGTAGGAACTTAATAAGAATTTCCGTCGAAATAATGATGATTTATAGCTTTTATGTTTAACAAGGTGTCATTGCCAATAATTACATTACATTTGCGCAAGCAAGAGGTCGCTGGTTCAATTCCAGCCCTGAGCCTTGGTCCCTTTTTTATATTGTGTAGTGATCCGCCCGCCTTAGCACGGGTGCAATGTATACATATAAACCTTCCTCTTGAATCACTCTATCAAAATCCGTTGCGTAGTTTTAAATATTTAAGCATACATACATACAGGCAGCGGGAAGCGACTTTGTTTTATACTATGTAGTGATATGACATCTCTTTTTTTTTAATCTCATTTATTTTATAAGCCATACATCTTATGATTAAGTCAGCGATATGACATCTCTTTCAATTTATAAATTATATTTATTTTTCGTTGTACCCTAAGAGTGGTGCTAAAATTCCTAAATGCTATTGTAGTAGTCATTTCCGCTTCATTTGCTCAAACCGAGGTTTGCTGTCTAACCCGAAGTAATAGTAATATGGATTAACGGTTAACCCTGGTTGGCGCTAGTGGCACTAAGACAACGGACAAATTAGATAGGTATTTCTAATTTAAATTCATAACTTAACAGTAAAAAATACTATTATTACCTTCTCATTTCACTAAGATCCTGCCACACGTATGTATGTACGTGTTACTAATTTTGGGAATACAAATTATGGGATGTGAGGTAATAAATATGTAGGTATTTATTACCTCACATCCCATAATTAGTATTCCCAAAATTAGTAACGTATTTCACGCAAGTCATTCATTTCGTTACCAACATTACACGGATATAGTCCGAGAGCACACCAACAATGAAGCAAGCGGCTCCAAAGCATCCGTCACGCGACTCACAAAAACTAGGCTGCCGTTTCCACCAAAATTCAAACAGACAGAAAACCAGCATAAAAATGGCTTCGAGATCTGTAATGATTCATAGAAGGAATATAAAAATATACTGGTTAGGCGGAGAGGTTGTGCTTGCTAGCTATGGATTTTCTCTATTTATAGTATGTTAAACGTATTGTGTAAAGGGGCCAACTTGCTTAATGTCAGTTTCAATATTTAGCGACATTTTAGGATGAGTCGTGCAGGTATTGCGCGGTAAAAATGAAGGTTTGGCCCAATCTAAATAAGGATAGTTGATAAAGTTGTAGCTGTCATTACTAAGCCGATTTAATGATTTTCACTAATTATCCATCTTGTTAAAGGTTTGTTAGTTTGTGTATCAATATTGTGTACTTAGAATCTCTCTAACGGCCTCCTGGCCTAGTTGGTACTGACCCTGCCTACGAAGCAGGAGGTCCTGGGTTCGAATCCTGGTCAGAGCATTTATTGGTGTGTTTATCACGAATATTTGTTCCTGAGTTATGGATGTTTTATGTATCTAGGTATTTATATGTATCTGCCTATTATATATACCGTCGCCTAGTACCCACAACACAATTTAAGCCTTATTGAACTTACCGTGGGACTAGGTCGATTTGTGTAAGATTGTCCCATATTATATATTTATTTATCTCTCTTTATCATTAAGGTGATTATAATTAATAGGTACTTTTTAATAGGCAAATTGGTATTTAAAATGACTCCTACTCAAGCTACGAGTACGTCCGTGGAATAAGTAGGTATGTATAGATACTTAAAACTTTAATTGAGCGAGCCTTATTTTAATGTACAGTCAAGGACTGTAATTTGTGACTCATTTTAAGTTGATAGTCGTGTCAATTGTATATAAATTCATAGGTAAGTTTGCGAAATAGATCGCCTGTGTGGCGCTTAAGTTTTTAGTGACAATTTTCACAATCCGAAACATTTCCCAACAAACGAAACGACAAAAAAAAGGACTAAGAGGATGTAGAATTTACCTACAAATTTTGAAGAGAATCGATATACAAATACGACCTGTAGAAGAGAAGAAACGGAGACATTCGCTTACGCTCAGTCAATTAAGTAACATCAAAGTCAAACTGATAAACACAATACTAGTAGCAAATTCTAGCGTCGACTCTGGTCAATTACTTGATTGATATAAAAGCCTCTTGACACCAATGCACAGAAATGTGTTGACGATTAACCCACCGGCTAAAAGGGCACAGTGTCAATGTGAATGCACTTATTTTGTTTTTCAAAACAAAGTGAACAATAGGTCTTTAAACATTTATTTTTTATTGCCCTATCGACACGGTTTTGATGACAGGAAACCTGAGGAAACTACTGCACAAATCATGGCTAGCTGCGCTCTAAAACTGGAATCACAGATGTGGGTGTTAAGGTCGCTAAGCTTAAATGGGACTGGGTTTGACACTGGATGATTTGTCGTACAAATTATATCGTACATAATCTCCATTGGTACGAGCCGCCAGGATTTGAACCTGCGACCTTTTTTTTGAAAGTCGCACACCATACCGCCCACCAACGCATCCAAAAATTCTCCTCTACAGATCATATTTCTCAAAAAAAATTCGTAAAATTTTGTAAGCAGGTTCTATAATTATGTTTGTAGATTTTTGAAATGTATATAATTTATATCGAGTTCATTCATATAATAGATGTATTAAGACATCATAACCATTTAAAACGTTGACCTGTGGAACTGCCCGTTCATATAACATAAACAAACTTCATACTATTAATACAAAGTAATATTCATGTATTCAGTAGTCAGCTAATGACAAAACGATTCTAAGCTAGATGGCGCCATTTGTGCCTAGGCTAGGTTCTTTAATAGTCTTTGACCTTTAAAGAGCAAGCAATTTATGCTCTACAAATCTAAAAATTATGACATACGATATAAAATAAAATTGCAACAGTTCTCTGAACTTTGTTTTTATAATATGGAATGCACTTTATTTAATTAATAAAGATATTCAGAAGAAGAGAAACGATCCAAGAGGATTCACTGTGTTGAAAGTTGGGGACCCACGGAGCAAAGCTTGCCCCTTTAATTGACAACACAGCGAATCCTCCTTTTTTTAAAGAGTCGGCAACGCGCATGTAACACCCCTGGAGTTGCAGGTGTCCTTAGCCTACGGTTACCGCTTACCATCAGGCGGGCCGTATGCTTGTTTGTCAAAAAAAAAAAGATAATCAAAGTCCGTTTAGGCGCTGATCGTATTTAAGTTTCAACAAAAACATCTAATTGTGTCACATATAGTTGGATAGGTATTATTAAAGAATAGGGGTTTGGTAAAAACATTTTTCATAATGTAAATATTTTTGGAAATAATTGCTCCGATAGTAAAAAAAAAATGTGCCCCACTCAAAATTTTTAACCGCTAGTTTGAGAAATCATGAAAGTAGAGCTTTATAAAGACGCAAGGAAAAATTTTTGAACAACCACTTTTATTAGCAAAAAGTTATAATATCCTAGTAAAAGGGCGTATCGTATAAGAGTCGTAAGTGTTGCGAAGACACTCCTTCTTGCTAATAATTATGGTCTTAGTATCTACTAAAACCCCCTCTAGAGTCTAGGTTCACTTATTGTGACGGACTACGCCTACGGAACTACACTGATCGTGGCCCGATATGATTTTGGCCGGTTTTGCTCACTCTTTACAAAAATCTTAAACACTTTTCTTACTACACTTTTAATTGATATTTGTACGAAATCTTTGCGTTTATAATGCATTAAATAATTCAATGCTGAATGCTGAATTGTATATTTTGTTAAATTGCCTATTCAAAACGAAAACTGTAAAGTAAATAACTGTATTTACTTTACAATAATGGATATTTAATATAAACGGCAAACAAAACCCACTTACGTCAATTTAAATTAATTTGGAAGACGACCCTCGGTCGAGGGCATCATTATCGTTACCTTAATGGTGCTCGTCAATCCTTTCGTTGTAAGGACAATTTCATCGTCAGTGTCGCCACGTCTTTATTTGGTTCTGGTTCACACTTTAACAAACTTAAAACTGCGTTTACATAAACCACTGATATCAATAACGCCCTTAAAACAAGAGGAGCAAAGCTCGTTTCAGTTTGCTTTTGCCAAATGATCGGCTGAACAGGTGCAAAATTAAAATTGTGTGACAGACCAAGATTCCCCGTGTGGTAACATTGCCCAATACTAAATTATAGTCTTTTGAATGAAGCGCTTCTGGCAATAATTTATGTATAAGAGATTGTATGCCAAATGAGGTAAGAAATCGTTTTTCGTCCATCGATCGATTCAGGAATGTTGAGGCATTTAATTGGTCATGTATTTGTATTCGCACAAGTATCATATTGTCGAGATTTTTGGTTTTGTTTTAAAATAAATGTTATCTTTGTAACTAAATCATTTCATTTTAAGATTTAATATCTTTATACCTTTAATGTAATATACAAAATAGTACGTTACCCTATATGGGCGAAAAAGAGGAAATTCGGAACGAGTGGCGATAAATGAAAACACGACCGTAGGGAGTGTTTTAAATCGAAACGAGTTGTGGATTACCTCTTCACGCGTGTATCGTACGACATTTTACAGTACATATGGCCCTTTGAATATTCGACGCAGGCGCGTAAAGTGCTCATTATCGCCCTAGGGCGGCAAAGTAGCATCATGTGTATTGTAAAATACATTATCAGCTTGTATCTATAATGTATTCATAAACTATTGTGTTTATGCAAGCCATTGGAAGCACTGGATGAAATTCCTCGCACATCCTACTCATTATAATTTATAATCGTCTGTCTGATGCGACATTTTCTTGGTGATGTAGATTATGCAGAAGCTTTTATTGTATACTAGCTTTTCCTGCCACTTCGTCTGCGTAGAATTAGAACATAAATTGCGGTTGTGGCTTTTTGGTGATGTCTGAAGTGATACACAATTTTATGTTTTTTCGTACTTCGGTAAATATATATATTCGCTATATTTCGGTAAGCATACCTATTCATTTGTAAATTTTGAACTCGAGAAGGATGGGTTTCTTTAAAGAGTCTATAGGTGGACTGATAGTTGACATTACGTATGTCAATTATAATTTGCATCTTGTTCCACTGCAATACAAGAGTAAATAAACGTCGTAAATTGTATATAATTTTTGCGTCACTGTATCTCGGATCGGCGCAATGACAATTTATGTGACAGCCGTGAGGAAAACTAAATGATTGTCACTATAATAAGCTACACGTCTCCATCCACGTAATTTAAATCGGTTGCAATACATGTCTCTAAATTATGCTTATGTCCCGAGTAAAACAAGCTCTTATATCAAAACACAACTTCCCGCATGGCAACGTAGTCCAACAAACAAGAAAAAAGCTTGCTCTTAAATTAATTACATCATATTAAGAAAGAATTTTATACACCTACTGAACTTTACTTTTATACCTCATTTTAATATTGATGACACTTTAGCCACCAATTTAAAACGAAAAAATTAGGTATATTCTGTCCGACACATAAATTTCTTAGGATCAACTAGTTTTTCGGACAAAAATCAGCAGGTTTGATAAAAACTCGTTTGCTATTTAAATCAGAAATTCTAGACGTAAAGTCGCATATATCTCACCGGCGAGTATTCTATACAATTCCTGTTACAATATTATTTATTGAAATAATGTGTCCTGAATCCTAAATAAACATCTCCAACACAATGGGAATGGGGAACGTAAGTCTGGCGGAAAGAAAGCAAGCAAGCAAATCCGACTTGGCCGGTGTTTTTTCATATTGACATAAGATCAACGGGGTGCCACTAATCCGCATCCCGCGAAAAGGCGGCCCAATAATCGGCGACCCAATAATTGGCGACCACGATGTACATGGATTATTGGGTCGCCTATTATTGGGCTGCCTTTTCTTGGGTCGAGCAATCTCGAAGCGGGCCAATAATCGGCAGCCCAATAATCCATGTACATCGTGGTCGCCAATTATTGGGTCGCCGATTATTGGGCTGCCTTTTATCGGGTCGGACAAGCTCGGTAGCGGGCCAATAATCCGAAGCCACAGTTTTTGCAATACAATAATCGGCAACCCAATAATCCGCAACCAAAAAAATGGACACGAATTATTGGGCTGCCGATTATTTGTCTGCTTTTTATACAGACTCCTTAGATCGAATGTTAAGGCAGGTTGGTTTAGGTACGACGACGAGCGAAGCGAGGAGGAGTGTTAGGTAGAACTGCGACCTAACAGCAAGAACCGACTTTTTTCGCATCCCGCGAAAAGGCAGCCCAATAATCGGCGCCCCAATATTTGGCGACCACGATGTACATGGATTATTGGGTTGCCTTTTCTTGGGTCGAGCAATCTCGCAGCAGGCCAATAATCGGCAGCCCAATAATCCATGTACATCGTGGTCGCCAATTATTGGGTCGCCGATTATTGGGCTGCCTTTTATCGGGTCGGACAAGCTCGGTAGCGGGCCAATAATCCGAAGCCACAGTTTTTGCAGTACAATAATCAGCAACCCAATAATCCGCAACCAAACAAATGGACACGAATTATTGGGCTGCCGGTTATTTGGCTGCCTTTTATACGGACTCGATCAACGCATGAATGGCGCCGCCTGGTGAGCGACAATACGCTAATCCCCATCGTATGTCACAGCTCTTTTGGTGATGGTGCATATTGAGGCTGTAGAAAAACAAGGGAAAAATTCGACACGAAACAGAAAATTACCCAGATCCTACTAAAGCTCACAGACGAAGAACTTATGCCATACTGCCCTAAGACTATTCCTAACACAATTTCCAAGCAACACCAGTAACATCACTAGATTGACGCAATTTTACATATGAGTTATTATTTAAGAAAAAAAAATTGCAGAAAATACGCCTTGTACTCAATATTGCAAACTAGATCACCATTGAATAGATACGTATCAAAAACACCATAACAGAAAGCAAACACCTTGACTACACTGTGAGAAGGCATCATATTATCTTAATCACCAATCTCAAAACAAAAGATACACCATTCAATTGAACTTCTCACCGAATGAACTTGATTCAGAGAGTTCCCTTAAAGTTACGTCAAAGTTTTTGAATAGTCCAAGCACGAGATGTATGCGTCCTTGACATATTACGTTCACGGCCTCGCTCTGGTAAACGCCCGGCATCCGGATCAAATACCTGAATACCATCTTGAGACCACCTAAACGTCTGGCTTTTCCAGTTTTAGCACTTTAAGACCAAATGGCATGACAACCAACTTGTTATTAAGGAATTTAATAATTCTTCAACTTAATATAAAATTGAGATTCATATCTCTACTCAAACCGGTACAAATTAGTATCTGAATTTTCTCGATGGTTAGGTTTTTGATATGATTTCTTTAAACCTCACATTTTTAGTTGAAAAAAAAATATGCTCGGGCTTTATTTTATGTCTTGGACTTCATTGATCGAAATAAGAGTAAGTACATCACGTCGAATTAAATTTCATCAAATATCCTTGATAACTCTTTCACTGTCAACAGTTTCGCTATTTTTACAGTACTTTTAAAAACGCGCAGTCGCTAACGCCTACGGTTAACAACTCTTAGTAAGCCGCTAGGTGAGTTCATTTGTATATAAAAATAAATAATGTTTTTCCTCGTATTAAAGCTGTTGAAATTATGCGCAACTAAATAAATACATAACTACGTAAAAGCTAAAATCGGTACACCACTATCTTCAACAAGCTACATTGCGTAATACCAACATCAACAATTTGGCAAATAAGTCAGATCCGTAAATATTTTTCCTGGTTAATTTGACCCACCAAACTTCCCATCCAGTCACCAAACTTCCAACCACAGATCGGCCCTTCTGACCCTGGCGTTTCCCGTGTCGAATGTAAATCAAGCTGATCTCCATATCTAATCAGAATGCATATAAATATCAACTTATTTAGCATAATGTGAACGCCCTTGACTCGGAAATGACTTAACTTGGTCGAAGTCTTAAACGTGGGATGATCTGGTGTAATCTTGTAGTCTGTCTTCACTTTTATAATGATTATTATTGTACGCATTGTTTCGTTTAAATCGGTCAAAATACGATAGTTGCTTTGCTTGCAATAACTTTGGTTCAAGCCAAAATTAACTTCTCATACTTAATTTTATAATTGCGTGATTTATTTAAGTGTGTAATCAGTATTCTGATTAGGGAATAGATAAAGAATTTTGATCTGAAATAGGGTCAGGGTTGGCCTATTTAATGGGACTTTTGTCCAGGTCTAAAACGGATTTCTTAGTACTTTTTCTTTTCACATATATTTTTTTTACACCGTTCGTAACGATAAGAGATTTTGTACGTAACTGATGTGGAAATATTCCTTGCTTTATATTATAACCTTTAAATTAAGTCATTTACACCCAAGTGTAAAAGTCTTCGATCCATAAAAGTGTTATAAGATAAGAAGATGAAGCAGTATAGCAGACATTGATTAAAATGCATTCCGCACTCCATCTATCATCGGCGGCGTCGGCGCCGATGCAAGCCATTGAATTGATAGGCAAAATTAGCATTTGCATTAAGTATATTTTTATATTAAGATCGCATTCGCAAGAAAAAAAAACTTATCTTTTGAATATAACAAAAAACAATGAACCAAGGTATTTATTTATTTATTTAAGCTTTATTGCACAATTACAAAAAAAGTACAAATGGCGGACTTAATGCCTTGAGGCATTCTCTACCAGTCAACCATTGGATAAAACAGAAACTTGTATTTGGTGCAGGATCGTAAACATCGAGAAGATATAGGAAACACAAATCAACAATAATACATTGCTATAATAATTGTATAAACATACACATATAAATATAAATATACCTACATATACATACATAAATAAATAATGTACCCAAGTATAAGTATGCAGAACATCTATCACATGAGCTAGTTAGAGAGGTATTTACGTACCTTGCGCTTGAAGGAGAATTTGCTCTGTGCTTGCCTCAGGGGCAGAGGGAGATCGTTCCAAAGACGAGCTGCCTGAATGGCGAATGAGTTAGACATAAAATCAGTGCGGTGAAAAGTAATAGATAATTTAAGACTACGAGAAGTGCGTAACTCGCAACCAGGACGAGGCTCTGCAAATTGAAATTTAGATTTAAGATAGCCGGGAGCAGCCGGATCGAATAAGATAGTATGGAGGGTGCAAAGCATTCTGAGAGATCTACGATCACGGATGGGAAGCTGTAATAAGCCAGACACCTTCTGCCTTATTTCATTAAATATAAAATTATATTTTCATAATTTTAAAATGGTAAATAATATTTGGTTTCACACGATAATAAATTTTGTTTAAGTTCGCACTCTTCAAACCATATCTTAATTGCTTCTAGAGAGCTTAGTGATTTATTTTGGACCAATTATTCTAGGACTTTGAAATCAATGTAAACAAACCAAAAATTTAAACAATTTGAACTTTATTTCGAAGGGCATAAGGATCAATAATAGTTAGCAAAAACGGCAACGTGTTTTAAAAATGGAATGGTCACATTATTGTCAACTTGAGCCTATTGAAATTTGACTAGCCGCCTTATTACCATACCAGTTTATATTTTGTAGCCATATGCTTAAGGTCGAAAAGGGACTGACTGTAAAAAAGTATCCCGGGTGTTTTGTGGAGACCAATAATAGAAATAGACAACCAATCGCTTTTGTTCCTGTAAAAACAATACAAACATATGCGTTAGTCTTTGGGTTGATGTGTCTTTTACGTTAACTGGTCTTTAGTTGTGATAAGAAAGAACCACTGTGTCAAACTAATGAATAGGTTACTATGGACTCTATTTTAATTAGAAAATAAGGTGTGATTTTTACTGTGTTTACTATTGTGAGAAATGTTTCAGGAGAGGGACGCGAGGGGAATCTGTAGACAGGGGTTTTCAACCGCTTCTTACTAAAAGGCTACAGCTTGGTTACTTTGATTTATCCTTTTAAATAGCGGGCCGTGAGATGAAGTTCTATGCTTTAGATGAATCTTGGTGGGGATAGTTCTACGGGGCTTTCAGTTGTGGTTTTGGGATTATTGAATTCTTAGATTCCGTTCGGGTATCACTCCTGAGATATTCATATTTGGGATTGATTCTTTAACGGTTGCGACAGTTGGTCAAGTTCTCTTAGAGTTAGTGTTGGGGTTAAATTAGATTACCTATGTTATGACCTAGCCCGGACTTTGCTAGTATTCGCTGAAGCTAGTAAAGTGTAGACTGGAAAATAGCATAGTTGTATTTGTTGTATATTTTTATGTAGAATTGATCAGTGAAGTACCTTTAAACAGTGTAATTTTAGTGTTTTTGATTAATTTAAATGTTTGTTGTTTTCGGGCCTGAACTATGTTAGTGTTTTAAAATATACTGATATGGTTCTGGTTTTAAAGCACTAAACTTATAAGGGGTATACAGTACAGTTTTAATAATAGAAAGTTTGTTTGGGGGTTTATTTTATTATATAGTGAACTAGTAGAGTTTTGCGGTAGTGAGAACTTGTCTGATCTAGCTAGAGTCGAGCTAGTCTTTTAGTGGTTTATGCGGGTAACGTAACAGTGCCAGACTACAGCATAGATACTCTAAAAGATGAATTAGTTTTTGTGTATTGTAGTTACCTGATATGGAGGTCAGGCAGTTCCCGGGTTTATAAGGACGGGCAATCTCCCTGCGGCACTAGACGATTTGGGTTGTCTTCTTAGACTTCTTAAATTTGCCAGTGTTGCTGTCCACTTATATATTTATATATTATATTACACCGTTAGCTCACCTGCTGTCCCAATCCCTAGTGTGGGCGAGCTAACAAGCACACGAGGAAATAGGGTGTTAGGGTCTAATCAGAGTCTCCTCATCTGTCTTAGGGTAGCTTTAGCTTAGGCTTTCTCACATAGAGAAAGAACGCGAATAATTTAAATGTGAGACCCGGGTCTCTAGTTTGCAAATATCTCGGTAGAATAGTTGGTTAGTAGGTAATAGCTGCTAGGGCTAGTTTTCAAATACGTGAATAGGATTATTAGGTTTACATTTTATTACATTAAATTTCATTATTTTACAGCCATACAATATTCTTATTTGCTTACATGTCCCTAATTACGTTGACGGCTGTTTGTTTTCAGTAATAAATTGGATATTGGGTTCATGGGTTCTAGTATATTATAAATTGTTATAAAGTTGGGTTAGGGATGGTTAGGGCTATCTTACATATATTTATGTATGACGTAATTGACAAACAGAACTTGTTTGCAATGACCTTATATATTTTGGTCCTTTTCTGCACTACTGGTAGAATAAAACATTGTGGGAACAATTCAATAATGATATAACTCACAAAATTATATTAAATTTAGAGTCCTTTATTTTATTTTATAAAGAAAAGATCCTGCTTCTCTTAGCAGTCAGTATTTTGATTTTATTCTGCTATCTACGGATCTGTAATTTTTACACGACCTTAAAAATACAAGGTTGTATTATTTAAAATACTGATTAAAAATAAATATCAGTGAATATTTTTATCTTACCTTGATCGAAGCAAAAGCATGATCGTAGTTTATTTTTGGTCCAAAAGGTGATCCGAAATGACTACAACTTTGGGTTTGGATGAAATAATTTCATTGATTACTACAAATACCTAAATCTGTTACAAAATTACAGAAAGTAGAGAACCAGAGTGGATCTAATACTGCTGTTACTACCAGTATTTGGCTATGTTAACGGTCCCTTTGCTGTCCTCTTAAAAAGTTCCTTCAGAACATATAAGGAAACACCATATGCAGGCATGGGGCGGAATTCTGTCCAGCAAGTGGTCTGATGAATACGGACTGGCGCGGAGGAGGGGCGTCGTCTCAACCCCATAAAATAAAACATTTGAATTACTAAAATTAATTAATGTCATTATTCATTTAAAAGGTGACATTTCTTATTAGAATTTCTTTGATTAAGGACAAACTGACTAGACATACATAGGATTCTACTTGACATAACATAACAATAGATTTTATTTATTTATTTTAAAGGTTTATTAGGATTATTCGATACATGACTCCATTCTACTATGCGAAAAGGATTTCGGTTACTATTAGCGGTTACAACATGGGTTCTACATACACTAGCGATCATTTGGCCAAATCAACGATCAAATTCAAGATATTAACTTATTTATTTGTTTTATTTCTCTTTTATTGCCATATTTTAATTAGGTTAATGACGTCATTATTAATTAGTATTTATAGATGATATTTTAAACATCCTAGATTTTTAGGTCATAATTTAGTATTTTAGACAAGTCTAGATTTTGCTAGTAGGTAGAATCGGGTAGTTTAGGAGAGTGGAAGTGGGAGTGTTACAAAGCCAATCCAGTTTACGGCGGTAGGAAGATATATGGTCGTACTTACGGAGCCCAAAAATAAACCTGATACAATTATTTAAAAGTCTATCTAATTTGTGAAGCAACTCCTGGTTAATATTCGAGTAGCACACATCAGCATAATCAATGACAGGTAACACCAACGACTGAATTAAAAGCGTTTTTGTGCTGATCGGTAGAAAATGCTTGAACCGATAGAATGATCGCAGCATATTGGTCACTTTACGACAAACGTCAGACACCTGTGGAATCCAAGTCAGGCTGCTATCTACAATTAAACCGAGGTTTTTTACTACGGGCGAAAATGGCACTACCATGTTCTCATACAGAATCGGAGCCATGCGAGACATGTCTAGTAATGAAAGCAAACGAGGGCTGCCCAGTATAATGGCCTGACACTTACTCGGGTTAACTGAGACTCCATAACTACGAGACCACGTGGAAATCTTGACAAGGTCATTGTTAACCTTCCGGATTGCTTGATCTACACTACCTGGACTCGCTAAGGTGTAAAGTTGAAGGTCGTCGGCATACAGATGGTAAGAGCAGTTTTATGACATTAGTAATTAAATTTATAAATACAGAAAAAAGAAGAGGAGAGAGAATTAATTATAAGAGTATTAATTATAGCGGCGATTTAAAAATATGTCCTACGTAATATCTGGAATACCAGCCACATTAGTTTTTTTTTACTACTTATAATGTTTTATTGGTACGCGCTGACACAGCAGCAAGCGGTTTTGCGATAGCCTTTATTTGAAAGATTTGGGCTCGAGGCGTAAAATTCATCTGAGAATATTCGTACTATACCACTGTATATTAATATATTAATCCATATTTTCCAGATTAGATTATGTTACACAACACCACGCTTAGCACCACTTCGGTTAGCCGCTGACCAGATGTCAACTGTCAAATTCCATTTGAAAAAGAAAACCCTTAACTTCGGGTGAGTCGGCTAATCTCGGTTGGTGCACAGAATCTTCGTTACTTTCGTTAGCAGATACTGCCAAATAAATTAGTCGTTAGTTTTTACCATAGCAACCTGTCGAGTGGTCGGTTTGATTGACGCTCGATCTAACCTTTCTGGATTTGCGATTACTGAGATTAGACTCCGTAATAGTTTCGACACGACTGCAACTTTCTGAACTTTGTGTCATAAGTGTACTTAATTTTTATGGTATTGCCATATTGCAATTATTGATCATAGATTTGTTACGCTGAATGAAACGTAGTGCAATACCTCAATGTATCATTATTTGCTTAATCATCATCATCATCATCATCAATTCAGCCGAAAGACGTCCACTGCTGGACATAGGCCTCCCCCAAAGATTTCCACCATGACCGGACCTGCGCCACCCGCATCCAGCGGACTCCTGCGACCTTCACCAGGTCATCA
Organism: Lathronympha strigana; assembly: GCA_949128165.1. Classification (NCBI taxonomy): domain Eukaryota; kingdom Metazoa; phylum Arthropoda; class Insecta; order Lepidoptera; family Tortricidae; genus Lathronympha; species Lathronympha strigana. Next base: position 1,385,296 of record OX421907.1, on the reverse strand, counting down.
GTCCACCTTGTGGGGGGCCTACCCACGCTGCGCCTTCCGGTACGCGGTCGCCACTCGAGAACCTTTCCGCCCCAACGGCCATCGGTTCTACGTGCAATGTGCCCCGCCCACTGCCACTTAAGTTATTTGCTGAATATTTAAAGATATTCTTTAACGCAGGAAAACTTATTTGAATTGTTTTATATAACTACTTCTACTGCAATCCTGCTGCTTTTGAAATTAAAATATGATAAACAATCATCGTGAAATTCAGAACATATTATTGAAACGAAACTCTTTAAAACTAATAAAATCATGTATATCTCGAGAGCCGTAGAAGACTCCAAATGTGGGGACGTATTAAAAACAGCGTTAAATCCGTTTCCAAGTCTTTAAAAATTATAAGATTTAAGTAACTCGATCGAGTTATTTATGTTGAATTTGTAGAAGCAATATCGACGGATATAATTTAAGGTTTTATCCATCCATCATTATTTATATTTCTCTCATATCAACCCTATTCGTAGCAATGAGGATGATACAAGATTCAAGATGCCTGACATATCATTCCGAGTTATCTATGCGAAAGCACGTTGGTCGTTACCTTTGACATTGTTTATTACATAATGTGAACTTGACCGGCGGCCTCATCAAAACAAACATACATCACTTGTTGTGTGATCCGTCAAAAGCTAACTAATTTTGCAATCTATTACTTGTATTTGCAAAACATGTGTTGATTTTATGTTATTCGTTTTTCATCGCATCAGCTTGGAAATGCGGTCTCTATTCTTTGGAGTCAGTGGTGTTTGTGTTGCATTTAGAAATTTAGAAATTATAAATACACTAGACCCTACTCATAGTGTTGTGTTTCTGTTGGTGAGTAAGGTCTCCAAGAGCTCCAAGTTGTTGGTGAGTAAGAGCTCCAAGAGGATTCACTGTGTTGACAGCTGGGGACCCACGGAGGAAAGCTTGCCCCTTTAGCTGTCAACACAGCGAATCCTCCTTTTTTTAAAGGGTCGGCAACGTATGCTTGTTTGTCACCGTCGTAGTATAAAAAAAAATTATTATTTAAGTTAAAAAGTATTTTTTTTATTGTGAAGTACATTATGAATTATTGTATAAAATTGTATTAATTAATTAATGATGAAACGATTTAGGTATATCTTAACACGATTAACATAATCCATACTAATTTTATAAGTGTCAAAGTAACTCTATCTGTCTGTTACCTACCTATTCACGCTAAAAATGCTGAACGGATTAACATGTAATTTAGTATATGGATAGCTTGACTCCTAGAAAAGGACATTTTAGGATTGATTTTTAAATGATGCTACGCAAACGAAAACGCGTACAAAAGCCAGTACATACCAAATTGCATACCACGTTTTTCTACTCCAGCACACGACAGCGATATTAAAAAGTATACATTATATCGTTGTCTATGGTATTCCATAAGAATACTGCTCTTATGAATTTTCATACAATATATTAGCACTGTGTTTTATTTTTTATTTTTATAGTGGGCAATATGTTCCACATTCTGCTACTATTCGAAATTTTGCTTTTTTCGTTATTTTAGCTGTCGTAGAAAAACTAGCGTATGCAACAGCTCATAATTGGTTCTTAAAACTCTCAACTGTAACGTCGACCCTCTAATTTTAAGAACCCTTATTATATCACTGTTGCATAACTATAGGTATACTTTTATTTATAATAGTAGTTTACGCAACAGTGATATAATAAGGGTTCTTAAAACTTGAGGGTCGCCGTTACAAAATTTGACTTGGATTTAAGAACCAATTATGAGCTGTTGCATACGCTAGTTTTTCTACGACAGCTAAAATAGCGTAAAAATCAAAATCTAGAAACGTGGCAGAATTCGAAAGATGTGCTTCATCATCAATGCTAGTTCGCTAATGTCATTCTGTAGGGTTAGCATGGTTGCCATTTTATCACTTATCACGCTATGCGTCACTTTCGCACATACATACTTGTTAGAACGTGACAGCAACATCGGTAAACGATAAAAACCCGACCATCATAGACTAGCTGACCCACATTTATTGACGTTTTTGTTCTTCTTTGTGTGTCTATTTCTTTTAAAATCTCAATGCATAGAGAGAATGCGAGGATTGCCGAAGAACATTTAATGCTTATATTAACGGCCTCCTAGCCAAGTTGGTAGTGACTGCCTACGAAGCAGGAGGTCCCGGGTTCGAATCCTGGTCAGGGCATTTATTTGTGTTTATCACGAATTGTTCCTGAGTTATATATATTTTCTATGTAAGTATCTGTCTTGAGCTTACCGTGGGACTAGGTCGATTTGTGTAAGATTGTCCCATTTTTTTCCATTTTGAATATCGATACACTACTGCGTTAAGAATATGTACAACCAATCGTATTCTATTGGCATACTTAGTACATGTATTCTGTGTTTAGTGTTATGTAATAGCGTTAAGGTAACTGACCTTTGTGTAACATTGACATGGTTGTATCGTACGTCGATTTTAGTGTAAAAGCCTCATGTCTTCTGCGAAATTCGTTTAAAGATACCTTCTACTGAGATGGTGGTGCACGGGTCATACAAGTTTTTACAGCTTTCTTACGTATTTGTTGAATATTTTTATGTTATGTCGTTTAGTGAATCACATTAAATGTGACGTTTTCAGGCTAAAGGTTGTCGGTTATCCATAAGGCACTACTGTCATAAATAATCACTTAGAAATCAACCTTATCAACAACCGACAATATGGTAGCTTCATCCTGAAAATGCCCCAAATAATTTGCCCAAAGTTGATGGTAGAATTGTCGGGATTAATGCTTTATTTTTGTGTTTTTAGATACCCACATAAAACGAAAAGTACGAAAAAGGCACAAGAAATCCTTACCAACGTACATGTTTTGTACGAGTATTTGCGCAAATGAATGAGCACACAAATGGTATTCAAGAAAAATAGATAGAAATCCTGTTTTTTCTTAAGTAACTCGAGAATTAACTTTCAGATACTACCAGTTTCTTCAGTCGGTTGATTTTCTTAAATAGCTGTTATTTCCTGGATTTGTATAACAAAATTCACGAATTCCAGCTTCTTCCTCTAGACCGCATCCAACGGAGAGCAGCTCGAATTGTCAACTGCCAACGTATTTCTGATCGGCTTGATCCCTTGGCGCTGCGTAGAGATGTGGCCTCACTCTGCATTTTCTATCGCATGTATTATGGGGATTTTGTTTAAAAAAGTGTGAAGAACTGCTTTCGAATTTAAAAATATGACGGCATAATATGTAGGTAGGCGTGAAAAAATACAAATGAACTTTTTACATATACCTACCTCTATAATGCGTTCAAAAACGGCATGTTTTTATGTACCCCCATTATAATATTTTTTTTTGTTACAAAACATTTCTTATCTGTGAAAATGTTATTATATCTAAATAATATTATCGATTCGATAGTATTCTATTTTTTTTTTTCAAATTTTGAACATCTCTGACAACCAAGGAAATTTGATTTGACCTGCAGGCCTACCACGAACATCGAAAATTGGCATTGACGGGAAAACCTTTTTGTCACTCCAATATGCAAGTGTGACAAAGATGGAGATACAAATCCGCAATCGTTCGATTTTCGTGGTAGGCCGTCTGTATTCTAATATCAGTTGAAACGACGTTTAGATCGAAACCAAGTCACTATTGCCAACAATGTCGCACGCAAGGCCAACTCTAGTTAGTCTCTGAATTTTAAAAATATAAATGTCAAACATTTAATATCAGAAAAGTTTTCATTCGCGAAAGTCGTAATGGCGGTCGAAATATGCGGTTTGTACGCATCATGGATAGCTCATGATATGTGTGTATATGAACCAGTGTATGTAATTACGTATATAAATAATTAGGCATGAAAATACTCGTGTGCATAAACCCTCACTCGAGTTTTAATGCCTTTCATTAGATACAATCACATAAACTTCTATTATGTCACGATTGTCGTGAAGAGTATTTTTGAATGAATAACGAAGCATAATATTTTGTTACATCCTTGTCTAGTTTTTTTATGGTAATGTATGATCTTAAACTGACCTGTTGAGTATTTATTTAACAAGCAGGATATAGTTTCTGAATAGGTCAATTTAAGGAAGTCCTTTAAATCCTACTCCACCCACACATAAGAATACTTACTCGTACATAATAGTAAATATGTAATGTATTATTATGTACTAGTAAGTGCTCGTAGTTTAAAATAAAAATAAAAGTTTCAATGTAAATAAATAAAAGGGTCGGAACGTTTTAAAACCTAACGATATTTTTTTAAATATTTACTAAACATGGTAATAATTGGGTACCGTAAACCCTGGTTACTGTAGCCCTAGTAAGGTTTAAGATTGTCCACTGCTAAAATCCCATGTTATTAAATTACTAAACATAAATTCTTTTAACACATATTAATTATGCCAAATCGTTTTAGCCTTATGGTGTACATGTTATGGGGTTGTAAAACATAGTTATTTAATAACATTCGTTTTTAAAGGTGGGCGGGCAATGTTACTCCTTAGGGCTAAAGTACCCTGGCTTTACGTTCATTATTTCTGTCACCTTACTTTTTCACCTTTGACTGAGTGTTCGCAAAAGCAGGCCAGTGCGGACAGATCCGTCGTACCTGAACCGGCGTCCGGCGGGTATAGCGGACGTATATGGCCGGTCAGTCAAAAGTGATGTGATGTTAGGGGCTACTATACAGGAGTACAGTGATGTTAGGGGCTACTATACAGGAGTACAGGGGCTATATGATATTAATAGATATATATATATATATATATATATATATATATATATATATATCTATATATATATATATATATATATATATATATATATCTGCCCCATAAAAAATCCTTTACAACATAAATTTAAATGTGTTTCAGAAACATCAAAGTAGTTAATAATTATAACCCATCGTCTACTGTCACGCAATCTAAACAAAAACTAAACCAATATGGTCAACTCCGGATTCATTTCGACATAACCACATAACTTAGTGACATCCTCAAATAGACATTCAAATATAACCTCTATCGCATTGATTTAGAACTTAAAATCAAACAAGTCGGATGCTAAAATTAAATGCAAATATAGCTTTTCAATGTCAACTTGTAACCAATGTCGAACAAACATCGATATGTCAAAGGTGGTACGGAAGAAGAATACGGATCTTCGCTTCTTCAGGGTGATTTTGATCTTTAGAAATATTAGCATAAATCAATTTAAATTAGTTTTGGATGACTGATTTGGTACGTCATGCGATGGCTTATTAACATTAATTAAACATACTTCGATGTGTTTAACATTGACTTTACACGTTAGATAGAAGTAAAGTTTAGTTATGATTTTTCTCATAGATTGCATTCATTTATCAAACCATTTTTCTATATTTGAAATACAAGTTATAAGTAATCATTTGAAGATGAATCGGGTTGTTATTTAATAATTCATTAAAAAAATATTTATCACATAATTAATATTTTTCTTAATCTGTATATTTAGTATATAATATAAACTTAATCTGTTCCAAGTTCCAAGCAAATTAACTGTCAAACTTTTAAAGTGTTATTTTAAACATCGAACTTCCATGAAATTGTGAAGTTTACTTAACACTTTCACAGTATGTGCTATCAAAATCTAGAAAACTTAGTATAAACGGTAGCTAGAAACTGTCACAAAACATGTCATCTTTAAACTTATGTCAATGCCAATAGAGGTGACGGACGGGTGTCATCTATTGGACACTAGCGTGCCGAGTGTCTTATCACGGATTATCATTCATTGTCCACATAAAACTATATTTACTTTTATGTGTGTAGCATGTCACAACCCTACAATCCCTACATTGTCAGCTAAATAAAAAAAGTGTCTATATATTTCAACCAAGCGTATCAAGAAACTATAAGTAGGTGAGCACTGGGGGCGTTGGTCACTTTTTCTGTAGTATATGACATCTTTTTCAATTTATAATTTATAAGTAGGCACCTAAACTTCTGTTCGTATGGTCCACCAGTAGCCTGTCCGACAAGTTCTGGTGTAGACATAAGGTCAACCTAGCGAAGAGCCTGTACCTAGGTATTACACATTTACAAACATGTTTACTCGTACGTACTATTTTTTAGCAGAGCATTTTTCGATTATGCGTTTGGTTAGAATAATACACTGTACACAATCTAAGATTAGCTACCGTCTCAAACGTATTTCTTATTACTTGCGTTTTTGTACCACATAGGTGGCAATCAAGCAGACATCTCAGAAAGTGCCCAGTCCACGATACGACCAATTTAGGTTGCAAGGTGTGCGGATAAGCACTCTGTCGATGGCGAGCGGTGCGATGCAATGGTGAAAAGCGGACGGCATCGTATCAAACATTAACTTATTAAAAAAAATGAAACACAAACCAGAACAAAACCACTTTCAATTTATAATTTATCTAGTGTAAATACTTGAAAAAACATGAATCAAAACATTTAACACAAATAATAAATGATTTGATTCGTGCTTTACAATTGCAAGTAGCTAAATTGCATTGCATTGCAAAAATTGCACATATTAATTTCGATTTCAATTTTCTTAATGACAGTTGACACCTTTGCGTTTTTGGTTATGTTGTCAATGTTTGACAAGCATTCTTGTCATATTGTGATTCTAACAGACAGACATCGCGACGTAAAACGTCGACGTACAGTCACGTCCATCAATATGTATACACTTTGGAACTTATTAGTCTTATTACTGGCGAAGACGGGTCAACATTGAATACATATGCATATATATTTATGAAGCCGACCGTACTATTTATTCAGTGGAAATTGTACGATGTTATTTTGTGTTATGGAACTGTATTATTATGGTCGAGTTTTGAAATCGCCACTGCTTTGCGTTGGAAATGTCACTCAATTTCTGAAAAATTGATACGGAAAATTCGTGTTTCTGTCTGTGTATCCCTCGAATAAGCAAGAAAGGTGATTTCCGACGTTTGTGTAAGTTGACACGAGTCGGAAATCGTTTACGCACGTGCTTCATACAATGTTTAACTATGCATTGTGCGAGTAAATAAATAACAATTATTAGCGGTAGTGTAGCACAGTTTACTGCAGTAGGTAGATTAGGGTGAGCGGCGGTTGAGCGCAACGTGCGGCGCCGGGGCCCTCCAGGCCCTCCAATCATTCCCGCACTAGTGCGAAATAGTACTGTACTGAAAGTATTCCGCACGATTTGGCTCCATTAGAAAACGCACTTTTTGAGCACGTGCATTGTAAAACGGTTTTCGATAACCGCGGTAAACCCACAGACTACAGTACAGATGACCAACGCCCGGCCCACGTTATGTAACATCTGCGATTTATCACGCGTCCTTACAAGGATATGCGTTAAGAGGAATGCGTCCAAGGTTGATATCCTTGAGGCTGTGCCGGTCACTGGAACTTGATTTTCGTTAAAATATTTAATGACAGTTTAATTTGGCTTTCTTTAATACCCCTAGAGTTACATGCAATCATCTTTATTTAAATACAGCACAAAGCAGTACTATAGTAGTTTATGCAACAGTGATATAAGAACTAATTATGAGCTGTTACATACGCTAGTTTTTCTATGACAGCTAAACTCGCGTAAAAATGTATGCCCACTATAGAAAAAAAAAACAGTGCTAATATATTGTATGAAAATCCATAGGAGCAGTGTTCTTATGGAATACCATAGACAACGTTATAATGTATACTTTTTAAATATCGCTGTCAGTCATCTAATTTACAGATAGAAGTGCTGGAGTAGAAAAACTACTATATTACTGCTAAAGAAAGCCAAATATTAAGCTGTCATTAAATATTTTAATCATCAATCAATGTATGGTAGAAGACAAATTTACCATAAATTACCATAAATTACCAAATTTGGCAGATCCAGCAAATATGCCCGGCTATAAAGTGACGATTTAAGAAAGGGACGTACTCCGCCGAAAGGCTTCAAATTCTTCCACCTTGACCGTGGGTTACCTCCCGCGAAGGTTATCCAACATCGATAGCTAGTAACAAATTAAGCGAGGTAGCATTTGATGAGCCTTGACTAAGTAGGCTTTGCAGATGTCGTTAAGCGTAGGCTTAATGGCTTCGCATCGGCAGTAAACAAGTATGAAGACGTTATTGGAATTATCCTTTGGCTGTGGATTTCGTATCTTTGAAACACAAACTAAATATAATGTATCAGTTTGGAATCTTTAAATATTCCATTAATTCAATGTAATATTTAAAGATTCCAAACTGATAGGGGAATTCTATTTTTGAGAAAAGTGGTACTTACGCATTTTTTAATTGTATCCTTGTATTGGTTCCAAAAGATGCAATGTGTGATGTTTATTAATCTGCGCTATTCGAAAGTATGTCCTTCTCGCTCCTACCACTACTTTGGCGAGCGAGACGGATATACTTTCGAATGCCACAATCGACTACGGTTAAATACAACTCATGGTACCGATAAAGTACGAGTAAAAGCTTTTTATAACAGTTAGTTTCGAAATACTTTTACGGATTAATCGCGTTTATTAACAGCATGACCCTACGTTTCGAGACCTTTACATCACTAGTTATCACGGGGTTAAATGATGAATAGTCATCAGTCATTAATCGATTCATAATCGCGGTAACAGAAGATAGTTAATTTTGGAGTTATAACAAAATTTTCAAAGTATGATGTAATACTTATAGAATTATGCGATGTTATGTTAGTTTTTTTATATTTTAGTAGCTGAATGTTTATTTTTAGTAACAATATGATCACAATTATTAATTATGCAATTACAACATACCTAGCCATGGCGATGACATGACAAAATGGACATTTAAAAATTCTGGTTAAAACATTGCATAACACAATCGTGATGATTAATATATCTGGAAAGCCAGTATCGAATTTCCGAGCAATCTGTCCAAGGCCCTCGCACAAAACTTTCGTCCAATTTTGCAACTTATAATGACGAATCGCCAGATTACGGACTACAAAATCGCTGGATGAATTCAGGTCTTATTCTCAGTGAATTGAGGTTGAGATTGTATTGGCAGGTGTGATTTATCGGAGGGCTGGTTTTGCAACGCTTTCTTCGATTTTTTGGTTCTGCGACCTTTTGGAGATTGGTGGTTGCGATAAAACACCTGTGCGTTAAAATTGTAAACCTTAATTGCATGGTGTATATAATGTGATAATAGTGGCGACTGTGCTGTAAAATGGGGTGAATAACGATTGTGGGACTAGTTGGGTTATGAATGGATTGGTAGAATTGTCTTATCTCGCTCGGTTCCTATCTCTCCTAATCCCAACTAAGTATGTATAGGGATTTCGTCCTATTTTGTGTTCACCGCAAAATGTATGTAATGAAATGACAGATTGTCGAATGTAGACTTTCGTGAGACATATTGATATTACAATTTAAAATTACAGCAACACTCGCGTATTTTTGGTTACTACACGCGATATGTTTCGGACATCTTATGACAGATTGTCGTTAAAAAATTTAAATCATACAACTGGAACACTTTTTAAATACAAATACAAATTATTTATTGTTTGAATGTGAGTGGTTACAAATGGTGGTAGGGTAAGTGTTTAAGGTGAGGGGGGCAAAGTGCGCCAGCCGTCTAAGTGCGCCTACCTTTAATATATTGAATTCTATTTAATAGAATATTGATTTTCATGGAATGATACTAGTTTACTAGTAGGTAATAGGCGCACTTAGACGGCTGGCGTACCTTAGTTACATCACATTCAGCCAGAGTGTGGCGTACAATATTTTGACTCACAATACGCATGTCATAACTATTAAATATATAAATTAACGTGCCACATATAAATATCAACTTTTGTCAAGGTTTGAACTTGGAATTAGCCCCAACTTATCCCATTTGAAGGTGCAAATTTGCATAGGTATATTGGCAACTTTGTAAACCTCTAAAGTATCATTTCGTTGTTCCAGTGGCATTATTTACATGGCGCCTGCGCACAATAGGTCAGAGATCACCATTTCATCAGCACCCATCTTCAATCAACGTCGCCGCCTGTCGTCGTGTGCTGCCGGCTTTATCATTACGCATCTTAATGGTTTATGTAGGTGCTGCTATGCAAATTAATCATAATGTGACTTATAAATTGAAAGAGATGTCATATACTACAGAAAAAGTGACCAAGGTCCCCGGTGAGCATGGCTGGGATCAAACCAGCGACCTCCTGCTTTTGCGGCAGACGCACCAACCACTGGGCCACGCGATCACGGCAACCAGAGTCCGAAATTTCCGAAGTATATGATTTAATTCATGCTTTACAATTGTACATATTAGACGGATAGTCATGTTGCTAATATATATTTACATATATATATTAAACCAAAAGTAGGTCGGTAACAATACAACAGCCGTAATCTTAGGTTTGGCGAAAACAGTAGTAGTAAATCTAAAGCAATGTGAAGAAAGTAAAAGTTGTACAGACGTTTGTTTTCTACATACAATGGTTGCCAATCAGTATTTCGTAAACCGCTACCGACTTGCATGCATCCACTCCACAGTTTAACTTGTGTGTTACCATTGTGCTTACGAGTTCGAAATCTATAGTTTCTAGCGTCTACGTTTTATTTAATTAGAATTAGAATTTATTTAATTTTGATAGATATGTAATTGAATTTAGAATGTTCTGACTTGTAAATATATTTTTTACCAACAAATATAACAAAACTATCTATTTTTAATTGATTTTCAGGGACACCAGCAGAAAAATATAGGTACCAAATTTTTTTAACCTAAATTACTTGTCAAGGTTAATAAAAAGGGTTATTATTATAATACAGTACAGGTTCACTTTAACAAAAAGTTATAGAACATTGAATGAATTCCGAAAATAGTTTAATAATTAATTTTTCGTAATTTGTTACGTAAAACGTATGTCGATTAATTATCTTGTTATTATATTTTTGACGATGACGGTTTTGACGTTTCTTTTAAATTGACATGCATGTTATTTGTACTGTTATCGTATGTTGTGTAATAAAGAAATCTAAATATAACACTTTATTTTGACCTCCTTTTTTTATCGCTCAAAACATTTTTGACCTTATTGTTAAGTATACCATACACAACGGATTTCCACCAAAGGACGAGTACTTGGTGGTATGCGTACATTATCAAACCTATACAGTTTTATTTTTAAAAAATATCTAAAATATTTCTCACCTTCTTATTGTTAATTTTGCCATATACGACAGATTACCACCAAAGGACAAGTTACTTGGTGGTATTAATGTATTCTTGCGTACATTATCAAACCTATATAGTTTTATTTTAAAAAAATATCTAAAATATTTCTGACCTTCTTATTGTTAATTACACCATATACGACAGATTCCCACCAAAGGACAAGTACTTGGTGGTCTTAATGTATTCTTGCGTACATTATCAAACCTATATTGTTCCGTTTCACGCGAGGTGTGATGATTGTACAAACCGGGGCGTTACGAAAGAGAACAAAGCTTATGTCTTTGTTAGCACGGTGGCTGGGTCCATTCATCACTTGTCGCAGACTGTACCTGTCTATTCATAAACAACTTGATTATCAGATCTGGCCCAGTATAATTTGATTCTGAGATTTATCAAAGCTATGCAAGCTTTATTTTTAATAATGTACAAATTAACTACCAGACCTTCCGTTTTTTCTAAATATTCAAAGATTAAAGGATGACTCACACGAGAATGGGACGGGACGTGGCGGGATGGGACGATTTGTCTATTTCTATAGAAAAAATCACGTAATAGCTCGGAGCTTTCGGAGGTTACGTAACATTTTCTATAGAAACTGACGGATCTGCCCGGCCCAGTCACGTCTCGGCCTGTTCTAATGTTTAGTTTAGTTTAGTTTAGTTTATTTATTTATCTCACAATATACAAAGTCACTTAAAACTACACATGGTACATTCTCAGGATTTTATATTGTGATTGTCAGTTACTTTAATTAAGATTGCAATACATTCAAAATGTCAAATTCATTAAACTTGTATTAAAATAATAAGTTATATAATCAAATGAAACAAGAAAATAAAAATATTATCAAAAAATAGAATACTTATATCACCATAAAAGGTTCGTCACTAACAATACTTAATAATTAATCAAAATATAACTAAAAATTCCAAAATGTCAACAAAATTACAATTTAAATAAAGTCAATTAGTTATGTCATAAAACTCATCTGTGGAATACAATGGATTATCCAATAAAAAGTTTCTCAGTCGACTCTTAAATTTACAGTCACAAGAATCGTCTTTCATGTCTGGGGGTAGTCGCTCATATAAAGTCGGACCGATGACGCGTGGGTTCTTTTCCGCAAGCGCCATGCGACGTGGGACGGTTCTTAGGCGTCCTGTTGAGCGAATAACTTTGCCAGACACGTTTACTTTCGTAAAGGATGACATACTATTTCTGACAAACATTAAAATCTCGAACAAGTAAACTGAGAAGTGCGTCATGATCCGGTACTTTACGAAAATGTCCCTACATGGGTGTCGTGTTTTTACGCCAGCCATTGCGCGCAGTGCATTCTTTTGCTGTATCAAGACACGAGTCGCATCCGTCGAGTCTCCCCACATCAGCGTGCCGTACGACATTTGCGAGTGAAACATTGCGAAATAAACCGATTTTAATGCAACTTGTGATATTAGGGGTCTTAATTTTCGCAGTACATAAACGGCACTACTCAGTCTACCACACAAATTGTCAACATGGCACTTCCAGTTCAGGTTTGCATCCAACACAAAGCCAAGAAACCTGCACTCAGTACATAGCGGCATGGGGACATCAGAGATACAAGGTGGAAGGGAAACTCGGCGTCCTGAAAAAATCATAATATTTGATTTGCTAACATTCAGCAGTAGTCCGTTAGATGCAAACCACTTCTGCAGGTCTCTGCATGTGCTATTGATTTTCTCATTTAGTTGTTCATAGCTTGCCGCGCTTACTATGACGGTAGTATCATCCGCGAACAGCACTGGTAATCCAGAAGTAATAGCGGATGGCAGGTCATTGACAAAAGTTAAAAATAAGGTGTTTCCCAGTGCCGATCCTTGAGGAATTCCTAAATTGATTCTACCAGTGTCAGATGAAAGTGTTCTACCATTCATAGAGAGCTTCACCACTTGCCTTCGGTCCGACAAAAATGACTCGAATAATCGGTAAGCCGAATCCCTGACGCCGTAACTAGCTATCTTATTTAATACTAGACCATGATTTATTACGTCAAAGGCTTTCGATAAATCGCACATAATACCCGCCACCTTGCGCTTGTCATCCAGACTTGTCACGATTTGGTCAAAAATGTTGTGTGCGGCTCTTGTTGTTGACATTTTTTTCCTATACGCGAACTGGCATGCCGTAAGCAAGTTGTTTGCCTCCAGGTGAGCCATTAAGCTGGATGACAGAATTGACTCCACAATTTTGGAGATGGTGGGTACTATGGTAATAGGCCTGTAATTCGTGACGTCACTTTTAGTCCCCTTTCCTTTAAATACCGGACAAACCCTTGCATTTTTGAGCGGTTGTGGGTATACACCAGTTTCGAACATGCTGTTTATTAATGCAATCAAAATGTCAGAAACGACCGGCCAGATACATAGGATTATATCTAGGGATATATCATATGTATCCACGGTTTTACGCGTTTTTAACATTGACTGCATTGTCTTGTTCAAAAGATCGTGCGTTATATTAGGCAAACGGTAAATAGGTATGTCCGTGGTACGCAGGTGTTGTATTAGGTACTGTGAACACTGGTGCTCATCACTTTGTATTAAATACTTATTCGCTATATTTGTAAAATGATTATTAAAAATATTAGGAATATCGATCACTGGCACTTTATTGTTTGTAATTGGGTCAGTTAAAGAGGTAATATTACATCTGTTTTTAAGGCCGACTTCGTTGTTAACAATCCTCCATACTTCCTTACTTTGATTTTTACTTTTTTTCAATCGGTGTTCTATATGCGTTTTCTTAGCGTTTAATGTCGTAGAATGTATTAGTTCGGAATAATGTTGTATGCAATCAGATATAATGGGGTTGTCAGGGTACTGTCGCCTTATTTCTACAAGATCTTTATGTTTTTGAATATAACCAGACAATTCGTTAGTCAACCACGGGGTACAATTATTGCGTTTTAATTTTATTTTTTTGAATGGAAAACGTAAATTAATATAATATGTCAAAATGTTCAATAATTTCTCAAATTTTAAATGAATGTCATAAGTTGCATCATAAATAAAACTAAAGTCATAACTCAAAATGTCAGCATAAAATAATCGAATAGTTTCCTTAGTAAACAACCGGCGTTCGACAACTGGGGCTGCGTTGTTTTTTGCGTACGTTTTTTCCATAGTGAGCACATACAGTTGGGCGTTATGGTCACTAATAGCAGTGTCCACCGGCGACACTGTAAGGCAGTCTCGCATATGGTTCGCTATGCCGCAGTCAATGCACGATGCCGAGTCTGCAGTCACGCGGGTTGGAAATGTCACAGTATTAACACAGCCGTAACTGTTAAGTACATCGTCGACCTGTTGTCTTAAAGTATTAGCAGTTAGGTAGTTTACATTGTGATCGCCAACTATGAGAAACTTTTTATTTTCGTCAGTCAATTTTTTTAGCAATAATTCCAATTTCTCTAAATAAATGTCAAAGTCTCCATTACATGTCCTATATAATACAACAATTATTAAATTAAAACAAGGTATTTCAATAGCCGATAGCTCTAATTGGTACGGAACGCTGAGATCATGTAGGTCACTACGATGTTTGTACGGCGTACCCTCACGCGTAAAAATGCCTACCCCACCATGGGCGCCGGCGCGCGTCCGGCAGTACCCGTTCGCGAATTCGTAGCCACATAACCTCGAAAGTTCCAATTCACTTTTTCGGCACCAAACTTCACTTAAACAAAGTACATCAGAATTAAATAATATTTAAAACGGGTCACTCACGTAATTTAGTCGATTTTCGCTCGACATGTTTCGTTCTTTACGAAGAACGTCATCAGGAGCCGTTTTAAATATTATTTAATATGTTCGAGTCTCACGAGAGTTTTATAGTTAAAAGTACATCAGGTTTAGTTTCATTACATAATAAATCAAGTAGTGAAGTTTTACTAGTGATGCTTCTAACATTTTGATGAATCACTCTAAAAGTTGTTGTTACCTCGCTGCCGCTATCTCTCGCTGAGCGTTGGGGTTTTTTGGCTGTACGACATTGAAAAAACGTACCGCCACACCAACAGGCCAATTTGCTTCATTCTTCGCGACCTTCACCTTGCCCGCCGGTACGTCCAGGCGAAATGAGGTGTAGTTACCACGGGTGACTACCAGCTGTTGACATACTGGTGATGTGATCTTCATCTTGGTCTGTACGTGGCGGATTACGTCATCAGCGGTGGTGTCCTCACTGAGATTATACACGTGCAGGCTAACGACGCGGGGAGCTGCTGCACGAAGGTCACTGGAGCACGGAGGTTGAGGAGGATCAGCGGGGGTGACTGGAGCAGCAGGAAGTTCTGTATTAGCTATGGTGTCAGCGGTTTCCTGGTGACCCTGTTTGACGTTGCTCTTCGCGGCATATCGACGTGAGCGAGTACTACGCTTGTCAGTGGCGAGTGACGGATCAGTCGCTTTGGATTCTGTCAGCTGAGGTGCAGTCAATGCAGGGCTTGACGATTCAGAGACTGGGGTCATGGAGGCGTTTGGCTTGGGACTCACTGGACTAGTTGACGTGGAAACCGATGACTGAGATGCAGGTGGATCTTGCCTACCATCAGCTGCCCGATCATCGTCTAAGAATATCAGACCCTTTGGGCCGGATTCGTTCAGTGGTGTATATGTGTCAGTGTCCAGTGATTCAGCATTAGCATTTGTGACAGTGCGTAATATTGTTTTAATGTATTTGTTCTGGCATGTAAGTAGTTCTTTTTGTTCTTGAATGATATCAAAACAACATTTTATCTGTATCTTCATGTCACAAATCTCACTTTTTAAATTTGAAACTGTTCACCAACCTCGTAACGGCCGCTGCATTTGTAGCCAGTTTTGCCATGTTTGGAGCCATGTATAGTTTTCTTTTATATGTAATTGGACCGTGTAACTATTAATTAGATATTTAATTCTTAATTAGATGGTAAAATATATGTTTAAATAATTAAATGATTTAATATATAGAGGAGCTTTGATTTTAACAGTTATCCACACAGTAGCGCCCTCTATGACGATATATGAATCATTATTGATAATGCAATTAATTTTTTAGTAAATATAGGTAGAAACAACAATTAAATTGTACTCATATCAACAATCCCGTGTGGTATCGGGATGAGAATTTTATTACCTCTTGTTCGGGGTCGTCAACTGTGGGGGTTCGAATGTTTTTTTTTTTCAATGGTGTAGTAACCTGTCAGATCAATACCACAATGCCTTTTAACTATTTATTAGGTAGAAATGACACTGAAACTTGAGCAGTTTTAGTACTTTGCGTAGGTACCCCTTTTCGGAAATTAAAGTTTGAGTACAACTAGTTAGAAAATATATTAAACTTTGTAAGTGACTGTTTCACAAAAAAGTACAATAATATGTAACAGTAGTGTCTCTACCATGAGTTGCTATTGATTTTGAAGGATAGATTTCGAGACGTTATCTACAGTTGCATCTCTTTTCCACCTCCGCGAGCAAGACGCACCGACTCGTTCACGTAGACGCTATCGACTGTAGATATCTACAGTAGTCAAACTCGTGGTAAGTGTGCGTACCTACCATGAGTTGCATTCGATTGCGACTGCGGAATTCGACAGTATGTCCGTCTCGCTCCTGCCAGAGGAGTGGTAGGAGCGAGACGGACATACTGTCGAAAGCCGCAGTGGCAATCGAATGCAACTAATGGGCCACACATAGCACATAGGTCAGACTAAGTAGTAGCTTGCAAAGCTGTAGACGTTATTATGAATGCAGTGTGGCCAAACAAAACGTATACAAAACTATCGCTCGCTCCATCTCATTGTGGAAGCGTTGACATGCGTACACATTGCTTAGACCGGGCTTAATCTACGAGCGTCGAGCGTTATACCCGGTGTAACGTAGACGTACCCAGTGCTCCGTGCTCGTCGCTGCACTAGTATTGGACATGACATTCAACATAACATAACATATTAATATTATATGTATAAAATATAATTATACTAATATTGTCTTCTATTGCCGGGATTGTTATTCATTGAAATTAAACACTTTATAACTGATTAGGAACGGGTATTAATAAACGTGATTAACCCGTTCTAAAGTGTTTAATTTCAATAATTATACTACTTAAAAACACACCAATACATAATTATAATAAGCCTACTATGACATAAAAAACCTACTTAAATCAAGGTTTCGATATATTATTTTAATTGAAAGCTTTATATCATTTGATATAAAGTGTCCATGTCGAATACTAGCGCAGCGTCGAGCACTGGTACATCTACGTAAAGTTCTCGAGAACGCTGTCCATACAAAGTGGAGAATATTGATCACAAGTCTAGTTGTACTATAATATTGACTTATATTACCGCGATTAGTATTTATTGGAACACTTTAAAACGGATTAATTGCGTATATTGACCACATTTTCCTAACGTTTGAGCCGTTTACAGTACGTTATCACATTGAGAATTCTCATTGTCAACAATAAGCGACTAGTTATACTATTCTGGGGGCTTTTCCAAGTCGAAAGTCGAACGCTAAAGGAAATGATTGCGTGAACATTTGGTACTTGTGTTTTATGACATACATAATAAAATATTGAACAAACACTAATTACTAATGAACTCCTAAACAGGCCTTTATGCCAATCTATTTTATATAAAACACTTTCGGTGCCATATCAATAATACATGATAAATATCTTAGTGGATACCAAGTGACATTTAAAGAAGTACCAAATGTTTATGATAATCCATTTTTTGCTCCATTACATTCCTAATAATTATACTGTAGAGTTGCGAAACTTTGCATATGTTTTAGACACGGAAATCAATAATGTTTTATTTTGATGTGCTATTTATACTTAATAAAAAATTGTCATAACACCTATGTAAAATACTTGTGGACGTTACACCGGTTCTAGAACTAGTTTAATGTATTAATAATGAAGATACTTCCTTCAATGTCATTTGAATATTGATGAGACCGCCGTAATTTGTTTTTATTACTTTTTTTTAAATGTTAAACAAACTTGTCATTGCATGAAGAATAATCTGGACTTCCAGTTCTGAAATGAAAACTTGATCAGACCTGGATTTGACTAGATTGAGAGATAAGAGCAAAAACTAAATGAATACGCAAAAAAAACCCAGAGCACTTGTTTACTTTAATCTGTTTCTACAAAGTATGTTCTATTCAGTAGGAGTTTTAATTTCTTCACACGGTGGGATATTTTACCCTGTTAGGCTAGAATGAAGACAGTGACGCAGTGACCAAGGAAAATATTTATTTAAAATCGCCGTCAATTAAAACTTACAAACGATGTAAAAAAGAGGTATCATATGTTTAGTGATTGTTTCTCCTTAAATTTTCACACTACCTCATCAAACCACTGAAGACGCTCACTACTGATAGTACTGATATGGTCGTATAATTGAAACATACAAAACGCAAGATAAATAACTTAATCTTAAAGATTTCATAAGAAACAAAAGTTATGTTATTACGATCCATATGGCGGTTTGTTTACATTGTTAGGAAGTTGGATTGAGGGCGATTTTATTTCTTCATCCCGCTATCTCTCATGGCTTAGACCCCAAGCGTCTGAGAACCATCGTATATTTGCAACATTCCGCGCCGCATTGTACGGCTTCTTAGGAAAAATCGTTTAGATAACAC
Source organism: Lathronympha strigana (assembly GCA_949128165.1). Lineage (NCBI taxonomy): Eukaryota > Metazoa > Arthropoda > Insecta > Lepidoptera > Tortricidae > Lathronympha > Lathronympha strigana. Next base: position 1,366,353 of record OX421907.1, on the reverse strand, counting down.
TTAGCTAACTCATTTGTCGGCGTGGCGAAACGGCCGATTCCACGGGCTCGTGCGTTTCTTTTTGACTTTATTGATTAGACAGAGACGGCTATTGATATGCGGTGAGTACGTATAGATGCACTTAAGTTATGGTAAGTACAGGTGTTTAGAGACATTGTTTCTTAAGTTTGACTTAGTGACGAGCTGGTCAGTAGGGCAATCTATTTAGCGTTCCGTATCCGGTCGTATCCAGACGGAATGCTATCACGAACCTTCAATCTGTCCGTCTGTTCGTCTGTCCGTATGTTCGTCTGTTCGTCTGTCCGTCCGTTAGCGCTGTGTTTTAACAACCGTGACACATAGAGACCGTCTATGCTAAGTTTCCACTTTCAAGTTTGACAGTTCATTTGCAAGAGATAAGGTGGTTTTTTGACAGTTGAAGTTTTCTTAGACTGTATTTATATACTGCTGCGAAAGCATAAATAATATCAAATTAAAAATTAAGAGCGGGACCTATACAAAATCCGTTAATACGAAACGGCCTCCTAGCCTTGTCGGGAGTGACCCTGCCAACGAAGCAGGAGGTCCCGGGTTCGAATCCTGGTCAGGGCATTTATTTGTGGGTTTATCACGAGTTGTTCCTGAGTTATGGATGTTTTCTATGTGTTTAAGTATTTATATGTAACGATCTATTATATGTATATATCGTCGTATAATACAACACAAGCCTTATTGAGCTTACCGAGGGACTAGCTCAATATGTGTAAGATTGTCCCAGAAAAAAAAAACCTGAACTCTCTCATTTGTCTATATGGCGTAACTTAGTCGGCCGATCCTCGGACTAATACGTCTCCAGGTGTTCAAACATACATTATTTGTTTAGTTGACTTAAAGACCGGATCTGGTCACTAGGGCAAGCTTTTTTGCCTTGGTAGAAGCAAATAAGGGTACGGCCTAGTTACGAATGTTGAAAAGTTGAGTGAATACCGTATTTTCGGTAGAAATAACATGAGAAGGAAGATGCAAAACAGATACTGATGAACATTTCTTGTTCTAACTTGTTACCACGTAGGTATATTTTATTGTGAAATATTACCATAGGTAATCGATTAGTTGTCTAAGTTTGGTGACGCATTGGTGTCTACACTGTAATGTCACTTGTAACTTTTTTGTGAAATAAATAAATAAATTTTATAGGCATGCAAAAGGCTAAAACATAAAATTAAGCCTGCATCATGATTTTTTTAGAGTTGCATTAAAAAAAAACTTTTTCAAAATAACAACCCATGAACAGATATGACATACTCGTACAGTAGTCCCTTTAAGGATAAATCACACCAGCATGGGATGGGACGGGAAAAATCTGTCAATTTCTATTGAAAGAATCACGTGATAGCTCGGAGCCCTCGGATGTCACGTAACGCTTTCTATAGAAATAGGGATCACGACTACGCTGAAAAACTATTATTCTAATTAGTCCGTCAGGTAGATTATCTAAAATGATTAGACACCTATTTTTTCGTTTTTCAATTTCACTAAAATTGACGAAGATAAAGAGCATCAAAGTTCTGGGGTGGGGGCTTGTGACGTCACTCCTAGGTAAGAATTGTACATAGGAGTGACATTACGCGAAACTTGAACGCACTGTATTTTTGTCATTTTTGATTTGATGAACAAAAGAAAAAATACGTGTACAATATTTTTTTATAATCTAAAAGAGGGACTCAATAGATTTTTTCAGTCGTCTACCTATTGACAGATTTTCCCGCCCCCCCCGTCCAGACCCGTTCTAGTGTGAGTCATCCTTTATTCGTGAAACTTGGCAAACCTCTATTAAACTTTGTCTCGTATCATAACAAAAAAATATCAAAATGACATAAAAGCCATATACAGAGATATATTATTTACAGTATTATTATAATCTGACCAAGCCAGCGAGTGCAGTAACAGTAGGACAAAAAAACTATATCCATCCCTTTTTTCGGAATGGTCATACTAGCGTAAGAAAAAGACAGCATGATGCTCTCTATCCCACTGTTACTGCGCTCGCTGGCTTGTCAGACTATACCTACAATTTAGGTACTATGATTATGTTTTGATTTCTTTTAATCTGACTCAAGACAACTTTTAGTGGTCACGACAACTAAGTACTCCAAGAGGATTCGCTGTGTTGACAGCTGAGGACCCACGGAGCAAAGCCCTTGGCCTGTTTAGCTGTCAACACAGCGAATCCTCCTTTTTTAAAGGGTCGGCAACGCGCATGTAACTCCCCAGGTGTGGCAGGCGTCCATAGGCTACTGTGACCGATTATCATCAGGCGGGCCGTATGCTTGTTTGTCACCGTCGTAATATAAAAAAAAGTCATTTATAAATAAATAAATAAAATCATTTATTTCAGGTAAATCAACCCATAATACAACACAGAACAAAAACATAAATGAAATTATAAAACACAACAAATGAATTAATGAACTAAGATTAAATTATTGCAAAAAAAAAGCATTACTTCAATAGTATGTAGATACCCGCTAAACCCAGTAGCTTGTTTGTTTTTTTTTACTATAATAAGCACACGTAAATTGTTTGTAAAGGCTAAACAGCTCCCTTTGTGTTGAACGTCTAAACTAGAAAAAAACGATTAAAAAAAATGCTTGTTAATGACTCACACTAGAACGGGACGGGACGGGGCGGGACGGGAAAATCTGTTGATTTCTATATAAAGCGTCAAGTGACATCCAAGGGCTCCGAGCTGTCACGTGATTCTTTCTATAAAAATTGACAGATTTTCCCGTCCCGTGCTAGTGTGAGTCATCCTTCATTATGTTTTTATATTTCATGCTCTGAAAGTAAGTCATTGATCCTATGAGTGGAAAATTATACGTTTTCGGTCTACGGCGTTTTACTTTTCAAATACATTACGTCTCAGTTTTACTAATTGCAAAATATTGGTTTAAAATTGATGCATTGTATGATTGCCATTCTAATATTAGTTTTCTCAATCCATAAACGACATTTAATCTAATTTTTAAAATAAAGGTTGGCACGCGAGTCTAGTCACTAGAAGTTTAAGTTTAGATATATTTACAAAAACACCTATACCTATTTTTCTTTCCTTGCCCTGACCAGGATTCTAACCCGGGACCTCCTGCTTCATAGGCAGGATATACGAACCAAAATTAAAATATTCCTAACAGAAACTAGAAATTCTAGAGGAAACAAGGATTAGCTAATTGTAATAAATTTGCATAGCATTCAAATTCAAATTCAAATCATTTATTTCGGACTTTCAGTCCATAGAGTTAGAATATACAAACTTATCGATATTGTTAATAATACCTACGTTAAATCAAATTAAATCCAATTTAATTTAATTTTAATCAAATTCAATCAAATAATATAAATTAAAATCAAAGTAAATTAAAGGCGCCTGGGCACCGCCAGTACAGGTGCATGCAGCTGAACATATCGCTGCAGCAGCGGCGAGTCCCAGCGGTGGGCTAACGTGCGCAGGATTAAATATACAAGTATAAACCGTGTCTGCCTATGATTTGTGTGAATAGCGACATTGCTTGCTCACAGGACATTCCATTTAAATCACTATTTATTTACTAACTTATTTATTATACATACTGTTTTCTTCTTTTAAGAATGACTGACACTAGGACGGGACGGGACGGGACGAGCTTTCAATTTTTATAGAAAGAATCACGTGACAGCTCGGAGCCCGCGGATGTCACGTGATGCTTTCTATAGAAACTGACAGATCGTCCCGTCCCGCCCGTATCGTCCCGTTCTAGTGTGAGTCATCCCTTATAGGCTCTTATTTTAACACGTTACATAGAAATACGGCTATTTTTTTATATTTTGCTGGTTGCCTCTATGAAACTGACTCTACGGAAACCATTTTGACTCTTATGAAATATTATTACGAAATAAATCAGTGTGTCTTTCTTTAGTATAGTTTTATATACATTATTTGATATTTTATCGCTTGACATAATTTTTCTTAACATACATTTATTGACAATACATAGACTTATATAATATATATTATATATATATATATATATGTATAATATTTATTCCTGAGTTATGGATATTTTCTATGTAAGTATTTAAGTATTTATATGTATCTATCTATTATTTATATCGTCGTCTAGTACCCACAACACAAGCCTTATTGAGCTTACCGTGGGACTAGGTCGATTTTTGTAAAAAATATTTATATTTATTTTATTTATTTATAGTTCTATGTCATTCTGTAATTAGTCAGTTACAAACACATTGAAATTTAAACCATATGCATTTATAGTACGCGCGGTCCATAATGGCAATAGAATATAAAACGCCTTTCATCATACTGTTTTTAGGGGTCCGTACCTTAAAAGGAAAAAACGAAACCCTTATAGGATCACTTTGTTGTCCGTCCGTCCGTCTGCTCAGACCCTTTATCTCGCGAACACGTATAGGTAGCAAGTTGAAATAAATACCACATACACAACCACATAATAAAAAAAACTACACAGGTCTACGGTCCCTTGCAGATGTGAAAAAACCAAATCGCTACGTCAACACAATCAAAAGATCCGGCCGGATATGTCACATTTGCCATACATTTTCAAAGGGAATCAACATGTATAGGGTACTACCCTTTGATGTAGAATCACAAAATTTGACGAAAAGCAAGAGCTTGTAGCACAAACAGGAAAAAATCCAAAAACTGTCTAATTGCCGCACTCTGAAAGTGCCACCAGTATTTTAAAGTAGGCACCTAAGGTCATAAATGGCCCAGCATCCTGTGTACGGAACCCTCGGTGGGCGAGTCCGACTCGCATTTGACTGGTTTTTTTGGTGCAAATCTCACTGTAACATCACACTAATAACTGACCAATTGTAGTTTCAAACAGAACGACATAAGGTGCACTAATGGCCAGTTTAGGTTTTTTACTGTTTATTCATCTAATCTTTGACAGATTGTCCTTGGTGCTAATGAGTTTGATACCTGTCGTAATTGATTTAAAGACGATTTAAAGTCATTTTAGAATCAATTCCGATGGCCACTGATACTTGGAGACGTCAAGGCGTTTCTTACGCAAAAAGTCAAGCACTGATGACAGTATGAATGAGGAATCTTTTAATAAGATGATTATCATTAGAAAAGCATTTAGAATAATCTTAGTAATTGTAATGCTTGCAGTTAATGTCATATAGGTTGGAATTATGTTCTTTATGTATAGGAAAATGCATTTTACATAGTGCATGTGTTAGGAGGAAAAAGTTATAGTTGACGAAATTATAGATTTCACGGTATTTATATTTGATTTGTCCTAATAACTAAGTTTTTGCTGCCTCTTTTGTTCAAAAAGATAAAATAACACAATTTATATTCGGATATAATAAATTAGTTTAGGTATTCTTAAAGTCCTAATATGAATATACATAAAAGCGTTTCATAGGTTATAATTATAATCGATTTCATATAACTATGAATTTGGTCTCGGTAGCTCTGGGATACACGCCCAGAGCGATGGGCGTATATCGCAGAGTCGCGGGTTCAAGTCCTGCCCCAGAAAATGTTTTTTTCCACTTCACATACTTAGACTTCACTTAATTATAAAAAAATTGTTTCGTATTTACGAGAAAGCCTGGTTGTATATCAGAAACGAATAAACCACGTTGTATAGTTACAGGCGTGGTATTTGCACTGGGTATCAATTAAAGTCCAGATAAGGGCAGCTGCAGCGGCCTGCAAGTGCATCCTGCTATCGGATGACCTTTGCCATACCCCGTGTCGTCGAGACTTTAGTTATCTGCGGTGTATCATATATGATACCTGTGTTGTAAGTACAGGATTATATGATATAGGATTAGCGGCAAAAATCAAAGAAACATATTATATTATATTATAAAGCACACTGTGTTGGTGGCCCACAAATGGTCTCGTCAGAACATCAGCGCTTTCGGGCGTCTTTTTGTTTTGAATGTATGTTGTTACCGCTAATTTTACAAACAAGCATACGGCCCGCCTGATGGTAAGCGATCACCGTAGCCTATGAACGCCTGCAACACCAGGGGTGTTGGATGCGCGTTGCCGACCCTTTAAAAAAGGAGGATTCGCTGTGTTGACATCTAATTATTTTGTATTATTATTTGAAATAATAATTTGTCATATTATCTACTGTTGTTTAATAGACTGATACCTATTAATAATAATTACAGGTTCGGCCACGTAGATAATAGTCGATATCGATATGTTTGGATCAATGTATGTAATATGATCGTCTTTAGGTTTAGCATCTTCGAGTCTGATAAAACTTTCAAAGTGTTAGTTAAAACTATCAGATAATTTCAGATTGTTAGTTAAAATAAAAAGTCAAGTTAATGCAAATTATTTCAGTATTATTTCATTGCAAGGACATCGAAAATGCATATTATTGCATATTAACTAAAATAGGTAATTGGTCATTGTCTAGAAAACAACTATGTCAAGAAAACTTATAGCAAGTTAGGTTCAAGGCATTTCGTATTTCAATAATTTAAAATTCATCTCATACTTGTGTTTTTCTTAATTTTCAATAATGTCATAGAAGCCAACGGGCGCTGTGACCTTTTGCTGTTGCGTCACTTGAGACATCCAGCGGCCGAGAGCCGCATTCAGACTTTATAAATACTATATTAATTTAATATTATATCATCGCATCTCTCAAGAGACATAATATCAGTGCGCGATAAACTGAGATTTATATCGAATCAAAATAGGTTTTGGAAATTTGAATACGCTTTAATATTTATTATATTTTGTCCACTGGCTTACATGGTTTAGATTATCTTGATATTCAATGATTGAGCAGTATTACACATTCCAATATGAACCTTATTGTTTAGGCTGCAGAGTTGAAAATAAAAATAGTTCACGTAAATAGGGTTCTTAGAAAAATGATTTTAACTGTTATATATTACATATAAATGCGAATCGTAATTGCTTGGACTATAAATGTTTAATGGTTAAAGTAGATAAAACCAAATGCATAATAAAATACTTATATTTAACTATTATTAGGTATAGGTAATGCTTATGTGATTATTAAAAAAACGCCTTTAAACTAAAAAATTGTGGTCAGAAAAGTCTTAACTGGTGTCTATAAAATTAAATTATATTTATAGTAAAAAAGCTATACCTTAAAAGAAGATTTATTCGGCCGCCTAACGTAACTTTAAGTCAATGGCCTTGACCTTATCTTCTTATTTACCTGTGTTATTGAAAGTGGATCATCCAGACGTTATTTGACACTTGACATTATGATTCTCTAGGCTCTTAAATTGTTTTAACATTAAGTATTAAATTTATTCAGATTAATTAAAAGATGTCTGCTTAATAGATCCGGTAAGTTGAATAAATAACTTGTATTTTTCAAAGATTTTGTTTATCTTAATATGACATAACATTTATGAGTTATGGATTATGTTTTGTAGGTATTGGAACTTAATAAAAGGAGTAATCGTGAAAATATAAATATTTATATTTTTTCGTTAAAAAATCTTTAAAAAAGTATAGTATTATACTTAGTTATCTTATAATACATTATTGTGTGTTTTTTAATTAGTGTAAGTAAAATTATAAGAAAATTCAAAGATACTTTTTTCGAAAAGTGTCGTATTATCAGCATTTTTCTCCGTATTGATTACTCAACAAAACGAAGCTGTAAAAAAACACCGCCATTGATTAAACATCTAATTGATAAACATCACGATTTGTAGTTCAAGCCGCGCACGCGTCGTTATGTCAATTAACTTTATATGTCAATTACATTTGTTTTTTTTGTCTGAACGGTTGTGTTTTGTAAACAAAAAGTCATTTCAACTTGATGCACTATAATTTTTTTTGAAAAGTAAATCTTTTCGAATAATAGGTACGCGTTCTTAAAACAAGAAATTTTAGAAAAAGATCACACCATTAAAAAAAACATGCATTTTTCTTAACAAATTTTCCTGTTATATTCTATAAGTATATGGATCCTTTTCGCCAAAAAATAAATAAATAAAACAATACTAGATTTTGGATACTTCCCATTTGCTATAATATTCTAATCTATAATTTATAGCTAACACCTTTTCCCGATTCTTTTTTTAACAATATCTAATTTAAAATATAAAAAAAAGTAAACCTGTAACTTATTTTAAAATTAATTCTAAATTAGACCATATTGAATAAAATATGGTTTAATTTAGAATCACCATTTTTCTTCGAAAATCCATTACACAAAAAATCCTAGACTTATTTCACAAAACATCGGACTCACCATATTTACTTATGTGATGTCACACTCACTGCATTTCACACGGCACTACGCGACGCGAGCGCGGCACTTGTGAGCTGCGCGTGCGCACGCCTCGCTATATAGCTTCGGGTATAAACTCTGAAACACAAGGCTTTAGATAACGAACTTTGTGTTATACTGAAATTGATAAGGCTGTTGGTATTGCAAACGGTTCCAGAGAAATAATAATAAACATTTTATATTGAATTAGTTTATTTGTTTTTTTGTTCGTGTAACGTAAAGTTCAAAATATTTATATTTCAGACAGTTTGTTTTTGAAATTTTGTGTTACATTGTCGGTTGAGTTCAGTATATAATATGGTACAGTGTCGTATTTACAACCTGAAAACTCAACACATCACCTTGTGTGTTTATCTTGAAATCAATGTACCTACAATCAACCAATTGCAACCCTAGGCTACTCTACAACCATGAACTGACAAGCAGTAACAGATTTTCTCCTGCCAGGTGAACCGATGACCTGAGAAAGGTAGTGGTTGGATGAGGGTCACGAATGACCGTACTTTGTGGCGCACCCTTGGGGAGGCCTACGTCCAGCAGTGGACTGCAATAGGCTGATTGATTGATTGAAGATATTTCTTACAATCTGCATGCGTCACTATGACAGCCCTCCAGTAGCCAGAGTTCCAATTGCTTGACTGTACCTATTCATTTTTTCTATAGTAGACAATTATAAAATGCTTCTAATTTTTTTCATCACACTTGCTCATAAATGGTGATAATTGTATGCAAGCATTCTTAGATTTAATTAGCTGTATTAATAATGTAGCCGTAATGGATTTTCATACATTTTTAGGGTTCCGTACCTAAAAAAGGAAAAAACGGAACCCTTATAGGATCACTTTGTTGTCCGTCCGTCTGTCTGTCAAGACCCTTTATCTCCTCAACGTGTAAAGGTAGCAAGTTGAAATTCATACCACATATACAGGTCTGCGGTCACTTAAAGCTATGGAAAGAATCAAACCTCTACGTTAACGCAATCAAAAGATACGGCCTTTTATGTCGCATTTCCCATACATTTGCAATGGGAATCAGAATGTATAGGGTCCTTCCCGTTGACCTGGAATAACGAAATTTGGCGAAAAGTAAGATCTTGTAGCACAAACACAGGAGACCGTATAATTGCCACACACTGAGAGTTCCGTGCCACCACTATTTTAAGTACTTTAGGTTAAAAATGGCTCAGCATCCTTTGTGCTCCCTCGGTGGATGGGTCCAAATCACACTTGCCGGTATTGTTTTAATTTACAGCGGTCTACTGGATGGTGGTGATAGTGGTGAAAATCTTTTGAATATTACTATGTTGGTCGTTTGTGTTTTGATTTCTAGTGACTAAGAGGGAAATATATATTGATACACATGCTACTCCTACCAGTGATTCCTTATTTTATTATTAGTTGTGTACCATAATTTAGCATGGGTTTTGTCATAATAATAAATTCAAATATGAAATATTAAAAAGCATAATCGAGGGGAAAATAGAAGGGAAAAGAGGTAGAGGAAGACCCAGAACTTCATGGGGCGATAACATTAGGACCAGGACCGCTATTGCAGACGCTGCCACCCTAGGTAGAGTGGCGAAACACAGGGAGGACTTTCGCGTGGTGATCGCCGACATCCGTTAGGATATGCCATGGAGAAGAAGACGAATACAATTCATATAATTTTAACGGCCTCCTAGCCTAGTTGATAGTGACTCTGCCTACGAAGCAGGAGGTCCCGGGTTCGAATCCTGGTCAGGGCATTTATTTGTGTGTTTATCACGAATATTTGTTGCTGAGTTATGGATGTTTTCTATGCATTTAAGTATTTCTATGTGTCCGTCTATTATATATATCGTCGCCTAGTACCCACAACACAAGCCTTATTGAGCTTACCGTGGTACTAGGTCAATTTGAGTAAGATTGTCCCATAATATTAATTAATTTAATTTAATTTATTTAAATTTATAACCGTCAAAATGCACAATTAAATCAAAAATCCATGCGAAAGCGTAGGTATGTGTATCTATATTATGTATTGTGTGTATCAATTAAATTTGTTCATTAATAAGTATATATTATACGAGTATAAAGTTTACATTCGAAGAACAAATCTCATTTCACTTTGAGGCAAAACATCAATACACCATTTTTAAAATGTTGCCCCTAGAATTAAACGTAATTTTACCAAAAATTATAATTAAGTAGCCAAGGCCTTGACTTTAAAATGTTTACTGGTATGCAGATTATCAATTTGCGATCGGTTAAAGTTATGTAACATCGTGTGAATGACTTTTTAATCATCGATGGAGAATATTTTAAACACTTATTTGTTGGGTTTTTGAAATGGTCATATAATTATGAGTTGGCTAAATGTTACGCCTGAATATTCATAAAAGCTATGTGTGATATACAAGAAAAAACTTGGTAAATGTGAGTCGAACTCGCGCACTTAGGGCTCCGTATCACCACACAATTCTGGTGGTACGGAATTCTCATGCGCGGCAAATATAAGGTTTTGTGCTAAAAGATCTTGATTTTTGCCAAATTTCGTGATTCTAGGTCAACGGGAAGTAACCTATTCGTTTTGATTACCATTGCAAATGTATGGGAAAAGCGACATAAAAGGCCGTATCTTTTGATTGCGTTGACGTAGAGGTTCGATTCTTTTCATAGCTTTAAGGGACCGCAGACCTGTATATGTGGTATGAATTTCAACTTGCCACCTTCACGCGTTAAGGAGATAAAGGGTCTTGACAGACAGACGGACGGACGGACAACAAAGTGATTTTGATTCCCGTTTGTAAATGTATGGGAATATCTTCATACACGGCCGTATCTTTCAGTTACGTTGCTTTAGAGATATGGTTTTGTCACAGATTCAAGGGACCGCAGAACTCAGTAAGTGGTATTCATTTCAACTGGTTACCTTCACACATTGCCGAGATAAAGGGTCTTGACCGACAGACGGACGGACGGGTGGAATACAATAATCCTATCAGGGTTCAGTTTTGCCCTTTTGAGGTACGGAACCCTAAAAAAAGTCATTTAAGGTGATGCTGTCATTTTGGTCACTACTAAAGTTGGTTCAAACTAGTATAGACACCATTTTATATGTTGGATGGTATTTTAAGTGTGGTAATTTAAATAGCTTTAATTTTAGAATAATTTCTGTGCACTTACAATATCCTGTTTCATTTCAAACACAAAAGTTATTTTGACGGAAATGATTTAGTAGGGGCCTAACCATGGCGCCAGTTTAGGTTCAGTTGTATGGCAGCGACTCAGTTTAGGTCGTCAACTGAATCGCGTTAAGACGTCATGGTAAGGCCCCAGTTGTATGGCAGCGACTCGAATTAGGTCGTCAACTGAATCGCGTTGAGACTATTGAACAGACGTTGAGTTATTTTTACAAGAGATTAGTATCATACCGAATTTTTAAATCTCCATTTTGAAAATCCCGACCTATCAAAACTTCGACTATCAAACTTCCGACTCACGAAAACACGAATATTTATTTAAAATTTTAAATATTCGAGTCGGAATTTTGATGATCGGAGTTTTGATAGGTCGAGATTATAAAATTCGGGATTTTGATATATAGGATGCATATAAATTCGGGATTAGGAAATAATATTTCGGTATATTTGGACGATCCCGACTGGACTACCTTAGTGATATTGACGCCATCAAGCAACAGCCCAAATAACCTTAGGAACTAGAGTAATTTATAAAATTATCTGTCCGTTTGTGTTATTTGTTCATGATAACTAGTAGGTACAAGTACTTATTCATTAATCTTTTCACCAACTTGTTAAGACAAAAATCAAATGCAATTTGACATGGTCCTCAATCAATATGTTTATGATTATCACTTAAGAGGCCCTACGCCTCGCCTTCGAAAAATACTTCAGGAAAAATTTTAACAAAAGTATTTTAACTGTTAAATATAATCGCCATCACTGGAATATTTATTCAACAAACTGAACTAAAATATATAATCAAAATTTTAAACTATAATTAACTTATACTTTAAACATTTTGTATATTTTAGTTTATCAAATAGATAGTAAACGAGCCAAAACTTGAATTTATTTCGTGTAATAATATATAGGTGGAAAACCGACATTTGGTTAATTTCAAGTGATTTTTGACGTACGATTTCTCAATATAAATTCACTAAGCTATTGTATGCTGTTAGACCACTACACCCCTTTTTAAAATATTAAAAAAAACGAGATTTACTTTAAATTACACGGATGATGTACTATTCGCGAGCGTTTTATAGGCATAAAGACTCTTAAACCATTACCAACAAATAGCTTACAGATTCACAAGCACCCATTGTTTTCGATAATGCCACCCACCTTCCGAAAATGACAAATAAATATTACCCTTACGCTCCTTGTGTCAAGGTCTAAAATAAACTGGCCGGTTTACGAGCAGCCTGTCAGCTGATTCGTAAGATGTCCAATATATTCATTAGGCTGTGGAAATTAAATCTTTGATTTACATGACTTTGAAGGTTGCAATACGGAAGGATGATTTTACAAGTCAAATTCGGCCCACTGGTGAATGTTGGCCTTATTCATGTAATATTATTTACATGAATAAGGGCTTTTTCCGGAAATATCAAGATTTTAGGGTTCCGTACCAAAACGGTAAAAAGGAACCCTTATGGTGCGACTCTGTTAAGTTAAATCTCGAGAACGACTTAAGCTACCGATTTGAAGGAATAGTTATGAATGAATGAATGAATAACTTTATTTCAGACTTTTACATCCATATTTACACAATGTAGAATTTATCCATTCAATCGTCGGTCTCGCAAGAGAGACCCAGAATTCTTTACGTCTTCGTACGTAAAATAGTATTGCTAGAAGTTGACGTCGATTGAAAGACTCATGATCAACGACGTGAACACTCTGCTGTGGCTCCCCGTTAAGTGCGTAAGCAATATCCGAATATTATTACCTATATTTTCCCGGGTTCGGATCGGACTAGTGCGTAAGCAATGTCCGAATTCGGTCCGAGTTTTCCAGACCCATATGTTCACGGGTTCGGATCGGATTCGGATCGGACGTAGTGCGAATCCGCCCTTTAGATGAACATGGATAAGACGAAAATCAAGTCAAATGTCCATGTGGCACCAACTCCAGTGACAATCGGAGACTTTACACTCGAAGTTGTAGACGATTATATATACCTAAGACAAACTGTCCAGTTAGGTAGGTCCAATTTCGAGAAATAGGATCGTAGAATCCGACTCGGTTCGGAAAGCTGCGACACATCTTTTCGTCCAATATTCCGCAGTGCCTGAAGACGAAAGTCTTCGATCAGTGAGTGTTGCCAGTGATGACATACGGTACTGAAACGTGGTCGCTTACAATGGGCCTCATAAGAAGGCTCAAAGTCACCCAAAGGGCAATGGAGAGAGCTATGCGAGATCGTATCAGAAATGAGACCATCCGCAGCAGAACCAAAGTAACCGATATAGCTCTCCGAATCGCTAAACTTAAGTGGCAGTGGGCGGGGCACATTGCACGTAGAACCCATGGCCGTTGGGGCGGAAAGGTTCTCGAGTGGCGACCGCGTACCGGAAGGCGCAGCGTGGGTAGGCCCCCCACAAGGCGGACTGATGACCTGGTGAAGGTCGCAGGAGTCCGCTGGACGCGGGTGGCGCAGGACCGGTCACTGTGGAAATCTTGGGGGAGGTCTATGCCCAGCAGTGGACGTCTTTCGGCTGAAATTATGATGATGATGATGATGAGGCTATAGTTTATTGTATTATGTACACATTGTTGGGAAGTAATGATTTGGATGACAATGACATAAACTAGTAGTTTTCTTCGTAGTGATGAATATAAATGACTTACCGCAACAAAGTGTATTCACATCCTAGAAGTAATTAACAGAATAACCAGTAAAATGTCTTATTTATTTAGCTATTAATATTCAGACGAAACAAGTTAACACCTTGTTTCCACTTCAATTTTTTCATCATTAGATAAACTGCATAGCATATATGCTTGCCAAATAAACATAAACTTTCATTAGTTATACTCACATTAAGGTTAAACGGTTAACACTCACGTATTTTTATCACAATAGGCGTGACATGTTTTGACTGCATCAGGCAGTCATCGTCGGACAGACAGAGCGGTGTCGGGTTTGTTCATAAAAAAATGGGAAATTTTGCGAAGGGGTAAACAACCGTCTGGAGAAACAAGCCATTAAGAAAAAAAAATGGGTTATATGCGAATGGTATTAATCACGACGTATACTCCAATATAATATGGAAATTATACAATATAATAAACTCCGATGTTAGAGATGGGACGGCTACTTGTTTGGGATGCGACGTGTGCAGATTTTCAGGCGCTGTCCCATCTTAGAGGCCCTGCAGTTAAGGCCGGTTCGGCTGCGATTTCAGCCGAGGCTCTCAAGCGGCGCAAGTATGCATCCATAAATAGTGGATGCATATTTTATTTGGATGCATATTAAACGGCCTCCTAGCCTAGTTGGTAGTGACCCTGCCTACGAAGCAGGAGGTCCCGGGTTCGAATCCTGGTCAGGGCATTTATTTGTGTGTTTATCACGAATATTTGTTTCTGAGTTATGGATGTTTTCTATGTATTTAAGTATTTATATGTATCTATATATTATATATATCGTCGTCTAGTACCCACACCACAAGCCTTATTGAGCTTACCGTGGGACTAGGTCGATTTGTGTAAGATTGTCCCACAATATTTATTTATTTATTTTATATTTGAGCCGTTTGGGGTTAAGACTCTGGGGCCCTGCGGGGAAAGCGCCCACAGAGTGGTTAAATAATGCAGCGGCAGGATATTCGAAGCGACGCGTGACCAGAGGGCTGGGTCATATCTAGCACAGCGGATCAGCATTGCCATACAACGTGGCAATGCTGCCAGCATTCTGGGCACGCTTCCACTAGGCAGCGATTTGGGGCAATTTATTTATTTATAGGCTGTTTATTTTTGTTATAACTAATATTTGAAACGGGATAATTACAATGTATGTTTGTTTTATTGAACATCCGATATTTCGACACTGTTGCAAGCGCCATGTTCACGAAGTTAGTTATAATGCAAATGACCATGTTAGCTCAAAATCGTATATTGTAAGTAAGTAAGTACACTTTATTGTACAGAAACACAGTTGAAAAATACAGTTAACAAACAGAGATGTTAAGTACAAAGGCGAACTTATCCCTTTAAGGGATTTCTTCCAGTTAACCTTTGAGTATTAGTAATTAGTAAGCTTTTTATATATATATATATTTGTTTTTCCTTTGAGTATTGTTGTTTTGGTATTGTTTATTTTTACTCTTATTTTTAACTTTAGTTTTTAATTTTTATTAAGGTTACTATTAATTTAAGGTCTTTATTTTAATTTGTTATTTAAATAAAAGCTTGTCATTTTATAAATGTAAAATTTTCTATATACATATATATATATATATATATATATTATCTACTAACACCATACGTCGAATTTGGCGTTCTTGACACGATAAAAAATTGTCACTCTCGCACGTGATCTTAGCACCGAGTTACGTAGATAATCGTGGAGCATGAGAAATGGGTTGGTTCTTGTGACTAATATATAAATTAACCATATAAGATTGGCATGTGTAGGGCTAATGCAATGTGGCATAAAAATACGCTTGTATTGTTTTTGTAGTTCCATAATTTGATTCATTTGAAGTTGACTTCTGTTTTGTTTTTGTAGTTTCGTACATCGTCGAAAAAACCTTGTACGTGTCTGTTACAGCCAATTTGATCAAAAACTACTGGGTTGATTGAGTAGAACTTTAGTAAGTACAGTCATCCGCAGCAGTGGTATCCTTCACTATGAAGGCCGTAAATGTGTGACACACTCTTATGGCTGGACACATAAGATTGTGTCGCATTGTAGGTGATTGTACACATTACAACGTCATACACGCAAAAGTGGGCTTAAAAATGTTTTGTTGATTGATTTTGATTTGGCAGCTTTGAAATAATTTGCATAATAGACTAACGCAATCATAAGGTGACTAAAGCAATCAACCAACCAATTATATATTTATTTGTAAACAGAGACACATAATAGGTCTTACAATTGTAATACTGTATCACCATGTCTTGCCAGTAGGCATACAAATATGTATGTCAAGCTGGAGCATGCTTGACATGACATGCATACATTTTACATTTGTGCAATCTATTTTTATATGTATTTAATTATAAATTAATTACTTACGCTAATGTTAATGTTCCAGAATAATTATAAATCTACGACAGAAAGATATTCCTCTAGTTAATAGTAAGCTTTGGATACTAGAGAGATTCAATAAATTATTTTTAAAATGTACACTAATATATATCTTCCAATTTGGATATTTCTTTGGGCAGTTTATTATGTTATAACTAATATCTAAAACGGGATATTTACTATGTATGTTTGTTTATTGAGCACCCGATATTTCGGCACTGTTGCAAGCGCCATGTTCACTGAGTAAACATGGAGTTATTTGCAATGCAAATGACCACGTTAGCTTAAAATAGTTTATTACTGGGTACTATTTCAATGATTTAAGAAACTAAAGCTTTTTTCAGTCCCCGGGGGAAAGTTACAGGAAATCACAGGCATTTAGTTTTCAAGGTGTGTATTCCTGAATGTTTCGTATGGGCAGTTCCGGAATTCTCCATACAAAGCAATTCCGAAGTGCAAAAAAGAACGCGCTCGAATTTGAACTTATCCCGAGTCACGAATTAAATTATCGTCAATTCGGATTCGTATCTAGATATTGTTTGACGGAAATAGAAGTTCATCGAGTTCGGATTCTGGTAAATGATAAGTTTGTTATTATAATATTTCTTTCGTAATTATATTTGTGATATTTTTTTACAATGTTTTTTTTTTGTTTTCAAATCTTGCAAGCTGAATTTGACTAACTTCCCGTTCTTCGAATAAGCTGAAATTTCACATGCTCATGTAGACTGGATAACAATATAATGTTAAGGTATCAAAGTCCAGGTAGCGATAAAATTTTGTATCAAAAATTAGGTTTTTAAAAGCGATCTTCTCTTTATATTTTGTGTGATAAGACTGATAAGTTTAGTGCTTACGTTACTAAGGAAAGACATCAACGCGCTCTTTAAATTCACCTACTAAATGTCAGACTCCGCTTCCGAACTTCAGGGTTAAATGCGAATACACAAATATTGATTGTATTGAGGAAATTATAAAACATGCAGTTAAAAGACATTTTGTAATGACAAGGAAGAAAGTGTCTCTTAAGGATGGCTCACACTAGCACGGGACGGGACGGGGCGGGACGGGAAAGTCTGTCAATTTCTATAGAAAGAATCACGTGATAGCTCGGAGCCCTCGGATGTCACGTGACGCTTTCTATGGAAATTTACAGATTTTCCCGTCCCGCTCCGTGCCATCCCGTCCCGTCCCGTTCTAGTGTGAATCATCCTTTATCTGTTTAGCCTTCCGGTCGGTTAATTTCACGAAACATTTGTGAAAAGGAAATTTTTGAATATATAATTAAAAATGATTGAAATTTTTTATCATCAATTTTTATGGTGGATAAAAGTACAGTGCGAAAGAACAAGGTCGAAATTAAAAAGAGGCAACATCGTTGTTTCATCGCGTTATCTTACCTATATTTTTTTTAATACTACGACGGTGAAAAACATGCATACGGCCCGCCTGATGGTATGTGGTCACCGTAGCATATGGATACCTGCAAATCCAGGGGTGTTACATGCGCGTTGCCGGCCCATTAATAACTTTAACACTCCTTTTTTGAAGAACCCCATATTGTAGTCCTTTGGGAAAACAGCGGCAGGGAGCTCATTCCACAGCCGGAGCGTCCTTCAACTAACTTTAAAGTTAGTTTCAACGCCGCTCCAAACTAGTGACGTTGGATTAATGTTGTACTAATTCCATTCTTTAGTTATTCTTTCGTGGGGACGACACCACAGAATAAGTTATATTACTAAGGCTGCGTTTTACCAAGTTTTTATTCCGAGAATAACACTTACTCTCGGACAGTAACGTCAAATTACTATGGGATTTTGACATTAGTATCCAAGAGTAAACTTTACTCTTGGTTAAAAAGTTTGGTCAAATCCAGCCTAAATGATTCTTCTCCATCGGTCCCTCATTGCTGAGGATCGTGACTCCTTTTCAGCTTGTCAACTTGTGCTTCCATCGGTTACGGTCAGCTGCCTGACGTAGTGCGGCGTTAATCGGTCCGTTGGTCTGCTCTGAGATCTGGTCAGACCAGCGTTTCGGGTTTCGGCCTCTAGGACGTTTCCCTTCGACTTTTCCTGTGACCATCAGGAGTTCCAAGTTATCCGCACGGGCGATATGATCTAATTTCAAAATGAGCGTTCCATGATTTACGCAATCGTTGTACTAAAGCACAGAAGCTTCTCTTTCCTACATTGGACATTTAGCTTGTCAAGCATGCAAATGTCAAGATGACATTAACATTAGGGTTGTCACCATGCTGTCAGGTGTGTATGGTACAACAATTTGTATAAACATAAATAGGAACAAAATATGTATCGGAACTTTACTTGTATTATAAGAACACGTTTTTATTGATTATTTATTAGTATTGGTGTTACTTTGTCTAAGTATAAATTAGTATGCGGTGTTTGGAATATAATTATATCTGAACGCACTTGTGAGGTGATGCGCGTTGTGCGAACCCTAGGAGTTAATGCCACCCATAGGCGGAAGATTTTGTGTGAACGTAAAAGCGTTACTACGATGTTACCACTTTTTAATTTATACCTTTTTCATGGATATTTTTAAGTTCGTTGTCCATTATAATGAATAATCTGTAATAAAAATTATTATAAAAGAAGAAATTACGTTAACGACAATGACCGTACGTTTTGAGCCCTTTACAGCCCTCGTTATCACAGGGTTAAATGATCATTAAAAGATTACCGCACTAGTGCAATAATGAGCACTTTATGTACCTGCGTCAAAAATTATCTTCTATCTATACATATAAAAGGAAAAGTCCTGACTGACTGACTCACTGATCAACGTACAGCCGAAACTACTAAACGTATAATCCTGAAATTTTCACATTACGTTAAGTGTTTAACAAAGGTAACGAATAAGGGCCTGGCCACATGTCCACGTTGCGGCGTCGCCAACGTAAAACGGCACGACGCACGACGGCCAACGTGCCGTCGCACGTTGTTTTTTACGTTGCCGCCGACGTGAAAATTAACGTCGACGTTGACGTGGCACGTTGTTTTTTACGTTGCCGTCGACGTCAAAATTAACGTCGACGTTGCCGTGAGAATGAACGGTGACGGTGCCGCGGCACGGCGCCAGTGCCACCCAGGGACCGGAAAACCCCTCTTTAGGCTTAAGCCTATCGAGTTGGTTACCTAATCATATCTGTTACCCAATGATACTGTAACAGCAACATTCAGTAACCGAATACAAACGGTAAGCGAAATGTTGCTGTAACAGTAACCATAACCCGGTTAACTGCAAAACCCAATCCCGATAGGGTTTTTGTTTGGGGTTTTCTTTAGGTTACTGTTAACCTTATTATAACAAACGATTATACTCTTTACGTGTAAGTAAATTAGATTCAATATCTAATAACAGTAGAGGCTGGCATCGGCAAAGACAATTCCGTGTCAACAGTGAACGATAGAAATGTCGTAAAGGACATATAAAAACCTCGTACTTAGGACATTTGTATCTTGCACTGTTTTTTGGGTCCAACAGGTAGAATAACCCAGGTTTGTTTCATAGTTGTCACTTCAATCAATTTTGAACTATAAGCCGTTACACTAGAGTTGTATTAATAATAACAAGCGGTTTCTACGTCTTACACTTTCAAATTAAAGCGAAGACGGCAACGCGACGGCACGTGTTAATAATTTCTTATTTTTCTTCAAATACACAACAACCCGTTAGATTGAACTAGCTTATTTCATCAAATAAAATGTCATACCTTACAACTTCAATTCACGTTATAATAAATAAATATACTTCTATTAATTACGTGAATTTCTTAAGCTTTCGAAAATTAAAAGTGTAGTACTAAACAAAATTGCAATTAATGAAACTGCAACATCATTACGTTTGCTTGCATGTTGTGATTTAAAGTTATTCGTAGTGTTTATTTTGACGGATTTAACTTGTTCAACGAATTTAGTGAATATCTCTTACGAGTCTTACGACTAACGTCGGTTATTTTTTGTTAAGTTATTTAATCAAAACATTCAAAACCATTGTAGTAGGAACGAATAGGTCTAATACTGCACGTGCAATGATAATTAAACAACTTAGGTAGCCAAGTTTACAAGTCGGGCTCGCGTGTAATTTAGATCCGAGTATCCGTGGTACTCGTAGAAACAGATCTTAAATACACGCGGACCTAACCCATCCTTATCCGTTGCCATAACGTTTTAGGGCATTTTCAAAAATAGGGTACCATTTTCATTTTTTTTTGAATATAGGAAGTTTTGGGTTTTTTGTAACCAGAATCACGATTACTATTGGAAACAAGAAAAATAGTGTCCCGTTTTTTTTGTCAGCTTTGTAACGCATTTTTTTCATACATTTCGTATGGGCCGTTACAAACCTGACAAAAAATTTTTTTTATGGAAAATTGAGGACCCATTTTCATTAAAAGGGTGCACTTTTTTCTGAAAATGCCCTTTAAAGCATTTCAGTTAAGGTTCAGGTTCAGGTAAGGAACCTGTGTTGAGTTGTATGGCAGCGACTCAGTTTAGGCCCTAAACTGAATCACGTTAAGACGTCATGGTAAGGCCCCTTGGCGTGTAAAGTAACAGTGCATGATAATTAAAATAAAAAGTAGGGATACAAACAAAAAATTAGACATACTCGTAGTACATATTATGATCAATGTGAACAACAATCAAAATACAAAATATTCAGCAAAAACAATTCTACAACGATAGTAAAAAATAATATCGCACTTTTGTCTTAAATCTTCATAATAGGTAGGTCTTCCCATCACGGAACAATTGTGTTCCGGATCTTTGGGAGGCGTACGCGGAGCCGAAGCCAACACGCTGAGACCCTTTCGACAATTTAATGAAATGTAAGGGGTACACCGAGCGAATGATGCACCTGCCCGAGTTATGGGATGCAGAGGCAGCACCGCCAGGGTGTATAGACTATTGAGATTTAATGGAAACTAAAATATACTGGTCTATTAGGTGAAGGTGGTTGACTAAATACTGTATTATAGAGAATAAAATCAGACGTCTGCCTAACAAAATGGTAATAAATTTAATTTACGGCAAACGGTGACTCGCCCACATAAGATGGGCCCCCACAAAAAGCGACATCTAAGAGAGCTCGAGAGCAACACCAGTATGAGGGCTGGGGGTAGAGAGGTGTCACTAAACTTTGAACATATAGCCAACTCGCCACTTAAGTTTCCACATCTAGTAGTTAGGTAATTATTAGGATTAGCTTTTGGAGCCGACGTGCTCATATTAACAAAGGCTCGTTTATAAAACAAAAAAATGGCCTTGCACGTGCAGACTACGGACGGTATCGTTATAAAAATTATGGCAATTTAAAATGATAATATTGAAAGCAGCTCTAGAAATTCCTGCTTCAAAAACTTTACTTGCTTTGTTTTTACTAATTACTCTCATGAGACAATGACATTTAAGTGCACAAAGATGAATACCGACCGAGTGCAGGCTTATTGTTATTGCCCTTATCGGTTCCACATAAACAATGAATCTCGGCAATGTCTAAGCCGCGATGCGTTATATTATCTTGGTCTGGTATTTTACATTAATATTCTTACAATTTACGTAATCCAGTCAAATTATTATTACACATATTTTGAGTTGATACTTTGTATCCCGATACCTATACCTACTAATTGGTGTCACGGTAAACACTTCCGCTTTTCTATGTTTTCTGTGTGTATGTACACGAATGCATAGAATGAGCAGAAATCTAGATCCTGGATGGCTTTATGGATCTAGGGTGCCATGAAACATTGCTATTAAAGTAATATAAATAGTTAAATACGGTATAAGAGGGCAAGCGTACTGTTGGCTAAAAAGCTATCTCAATGGACAGCGACAATGTGTAGAAGTTACAAAAATAGTTAAAAACCTTAACAAAACGTATAATTCGCCGTTCATCATTAACACATGCGGCGTGCCATCGGGTAGTATACTAGGGCCGTATTTGTTTTTACTTTACATCACCGATTTACCTGGCGCCACACAAAATGACACTATACTATTTGCAGATGACACAACCATAGTAATTAAAGAAAATACAGATGGTTCTCTATGAAATATTATTACATGTACCTACATTAACAAATGTAACAAATTGGTTAGAAAATAATAATCTCAAAGTTAACTTAACCAAAACACAACTGGTTTAATTTCAAACTTATAATAGCAAATCAATTAGATTATCTGCCGATTTTAATGGTGTAAGTACAACTTAATGAAACGGAAAAGGCAGTTTTTCTAGGAATTAAGAATGATAAGTTTTGTAATTGGAAAGCCCATATTAATACCCTTTGTACCCAGTAGATTATATTTTGTATCGTCTGCGAGCAACCGTCTCTGAGGCGGCAGCAACGGCAGCCTATAACGGTTATGTATCGTCGCAAATCTGTTACGGAATAATAATATGGGGCAACTCATCAGATGCTGATAAGGTTTTCTTAGCCCAAAGAAAGTGTTTACGAGTAAGATCTTTGTGTGGAGCATATTACCTAGATAGTTGCAAGCCATTATTTAAAAAAGTATACTACCCTTGCCATCCTTATATGTATTTGTTATGTGTATATTCGTAAAACATAATATAGAATTGTTTAAAATGAAAGGAAGGGAAAAACGATATAAACACGATCTAAATACCGACACATCAGACATTAAAACTATTTCAAAAAATACGTGTGGCACTCGGGGACTGCCGCGGTAAAGCTATTGCATATCATTTTGTATCAACTTATGCAATTATAATTATTTATTTATTTTATTCATGCAGTATTTCTTTTTCTTTGATATTAATTCAAGTTACACTTTTTGAGCGTGGTGACCGATAAGAAAACAAATTTTTCTATTATTTAACAAATAAAAAGTTAATATTGTTTAAAATGTTTTTATTATTTTACAATACATGTGGGTTTTATTATCTTACAGTAGCTGTTGGTTATTCAGGAATATTTATCATTGAAACTTATGATAACTGAAATAAGAAACATAAGTTTGCGACTTAATATCCTCTAAATACCTAGAAAATACCGCGTCAATGGTGGTCCCATATTTTGTTGTAGACTCTTGTGGATCATTATTCATTTTCAAATTCAATGTTTTTGATAGAAAAGTTGTCAACATTATTTTACAATATATGTGGGTTTTATTATCTTACAGTAGCTGTTGGTTATTCAGGAATATTTATCATTGAAACTATAGGTTTATGATAACTGAAATAAGAAACATAAGTTTGCGACTAACATATTTGATTTTGGCGGGACTATAATAATAGTGTTTATTTTGACGTTTGACATCGCCGTATCTCTGGTAATAAGAGCTACTGTCCTCAATATTTTGTATAGAATATGACACTTAGCGACATTCGTTTGGAGATATATCCTTTCCTCGATAAAGAACTTTGTAACAATGTGAATAAAGTCGGTTTCGGTCCGTCGGAGTGGGGAGCGTCAGGTTTTTTTTCGTTACGGAATTTCTGGATTCGGTCCCCGCGCTCAAGGCCCGCGATAGAAGCTATGCAATAGCTTAAAAAAAATTGTAACTCTATGGCCATCAAATTATATTATAATTATTCTTCCTGTACATATGAGAGTTCTTAAAGGAAATAAAATCAGTAGAAAACTCTTGTTCATTGTTAGATTTTGTATATAATTAGATATTGTTATTATAATTTTAGTATTATAAATTTACGAAAACGGGGCTTAATCGTGTATAAACTTTGAAAACAAACCTCCGACGTTTCAAGGGCGACATTGCCCCCGTGGTCCCGGAGAAAGACTGTAATTTTAGTAGTATTTCCGTGAATATACCTACTTAAAAAAGTTATACCCAGAGTATCTCGAGATGCGATATTGTAATGTAATAAAATAAATTATAGATGTTTAATTACTCATTTATTGTCGGTACATTTTCAAATTAATTTAAACACATTACAGAAGCGTCTTGTAAATGTCGTTGTCACACACGATACCGGTTTTCTGCCCTGTTTGGAACATGCCATTAGGCCACGTGTAATTAAGACACGACTCGTGTACACGGAGCCACGTGTCAGCGTGTACTCTTGTAATCGGGAGCCCTAATCTCAAACTCGTACGATTATACAAATTTTGCTCATTACTACGATAATACGAGATACGAAAAAATAATATAATAATAAGTATCCAATATCAAAGTATGTCATAATCATTTGGAGCACCGCTTGCTGCACTTGCTTACAATTAACTCAAATACATACTTTTGTTTTGCCAATGGTAGCAAATAGCGGTCTCAAGTGAAAACACGTCAGACGTCAGCGTGCGTAGCCAAGATGCCAATCGCTCACGCTTAATAATGTATCGTAGCTACCTCTCTCTATCACTCTTTCTTATTAGCGTGACAATGACAGTTGCATTTCATTAGCGAGTGAGCGTGAGCGGTTGGCATCTTGGCTACGCACCCAGGTAAGAAAAGAAAGTAATTGCCGGCAAAATCGTATTAAGATTGGTAATAAACAAGACTTCTATTGTCGCATTATCACTCTTGACGCATATGTGAGAAATTAAGGAAAGATAAAAACTATTCACCGTTTTATAATGTAAACATTTTAAAATCACGATTTCCACTTGAAACTTATCTGCTATGAATAGTATTGTAGTGTCTTTTGTTAAACCCCATCGCTAATTACCTGCAGAAAATGAAATGCAGTAATACAAAAACCTGTAATATAAATTACAAATTTACTGTCTTAAGAATAAGGGTCAAATTGGAATAGGACGCATTTCACATAAAACCTTTTAGAAATGAAATATGATCTGACCACCTGGATACAATTGTATAATTTATTTTGTAACTTAAAATATTAGCGGAACTCTCTTTCTAATAAAAGGGATTGAAAAGAGACTTCCGCTAATATTACAAGCTACAACTGATTATGCAATAGGCCTCCGGTAGCGTGTTTTGCAAGTCTTAGTTAGAGGGTGGTATTTATTATATTATTTTTGCTGTAGTTGAGTAGTGTATGAACTAAGCATGGATTAAAAATTCAAGAATCCAAATGCATTAAAAATCCAAAAAGTAGGCCAGTTGTCGATTGTAAGAAATATCGGGAATAGAATACAGTGTAGCTAACGTTGCCGGTACTTGGTAGCATAGCGACTGAAGCTTGCACAATATCCTCAAATCGATAAGAAATCTGTTCCCACTTTTTTTAATATCTTCCTACGTAAGTTGCAAAATTTAACACAAGCTACAATAATCAAATCAACTTTTAATTATGAAAAATAAACAGACACCTGGTTGACCACGCCTCGGTTCTTAATTTCAAAAGGTTATACGTTGAGTGCATGCTATAACAATTTGAACTTTATTGCCAAAGGAATACTGTTGTTATTAATAAAATATCTCTTGTTCTTTATGGTACTATTTCGTGCAGGTAATTAGCTGTTGGTTTTACAAAGGATAACAATGTCGAGATTTTAAAAAGTTTTAACTTTACCGACAGCCGTCACAAGATGTACTCACAAAATAGCACTATTTGCTGAATTTTATCGCTTCGTAATCTGAGACTAATAGTTATGTTTTGTTTTTAAATAATATCAGAATAATTGCGCTAAGTTACCCATGTATGATGATTATTTACGACTACCTATATTTGACTGATTAACTACAAGAAAAATAAATAAACTTGAGCGTAGTAGAAACAAACGCTCACGCCGCTTTCATTTCTATGTATGATAATAAAAATGTTAGGCTAGCCTAAATATAGTAAGGAAATAAAGAAACGATGCCACACTAAGAGCAAAACAAACCTGGTTCCACAGCGAGCGACAACGTCCTAACTCCTAGCCATGGTCATTCAATATTAAGTCTAATTCCTGGGCGTATAAAGATTACTTTCGTTTGAACTGTTCAAAACAGATTAAAACACTAACAGAATTCATTGCGGTTAGTTACTGGTTAGAGGTTAATTGGGGTTAACTGGACCGATAAGGTTTCCGAATGATTAAGGTTTCCGTATCATGAGTTAACCATATTGGAGGTGTTTTGAAAACAACCTTTAAAATAACCTTATTAAAAACCCGGGTTATGGTAACCGGTTCCGGTCCCTGGTGCCACCACATCGGCGGACGGCGCACGGCTCGGTAGTTTTATTTAGCTATTAGCCTGGTCAACGAATGATTCTAGATGGAATGGTCAAACTTTAATATCGAATATATCTATCATATATCGTCCCTATCGACCTGCTCTAGCGACGGTCCATCGCCATGAATGTTAGGCTTTGGTTTTGGCTGATTCTTTTAGCGCGTCCCTCATCCCTCTTGCATCAAAAGTTGACGGGAATCCAAATTGTTATTCTTTTTTTTCGTAAATATAAAATCACCACATTTATTTCGTGGGTGCTCAATTGGGCAATCATGAAGAGGAAACTTACATAACATGTTTTGGCAGCATGTTACCCCTTTTTTTTCTTTGAGTCGTATCAAGCAGTGGCTGAGATAATCTTAAATTAAGCTCGATAGGTTGTCCAGAATATATTTACAAGACGTCAATAAAAACATCAAAAAATCCTAAAATAAAAATAATAACATAAAGCTTTGTATCAGATACGGCTTAAAATACTCTCAGATTCTCAGGAATCTCAAAAACAAAAGAATCTCAGACGAAATAATACACATGTCAACAATTAGGCCAGGTTCATTTTGTATTTATACTTAACGATACAATCTTTAGTTTTATAATTTATCAATAAATTTGGCTATGTTTTCATAATTTTTATTTAGTTCAAATCATTATCTACAGGGTGTCCCGAACGATTCTTCTACAGCTGATAAGGTCAATGACCCTGAGTAAGAATCAGACCATTTATTATTTGTTATGAATGTGTTGATTTGGTTTAGTTTTAGTGTTCCGTACCACAAAAATGAAAACCCTTATAGAATCACTTTGTTGTCCGTACGTGTGTCCGTCCGTCCGTCCGTCCATCTGTTTGACAAGACCCTTTATCTCGAAAATGCGTAGATGTATCAAGTTGAAATTAATACCACATACACAAGTCTGTAGTCCCTTGAAACTGAGAAAAAACTAAACCTCTACGTCAACGCCAACGCCATCAAGATACCGCCGAATATATCGCATTTCTCATACATTTACAATGGGAATCAAAATGTATCAGGGTAATTCCCGTTAATCTAGAATCACGAAATTTGGCAAAAAGCAAGAGCTTGTACAAGTACAGGCAAAAATCTGAAAACCGTATAGTTGCCGCATACTGAGAGTTCCGTGCCACCGGAATTTTAAGCAGGTACCTATAGGTACAACTCACAAATGGGGGAGGGGTTGAGCATCCTTTGTGTGAAACCCTCGGTGGGTGAGTCCGACTCGCACTTGGCCGGTTTTTTAAGTAGACACATTACTATTTATTATAAATAGAAAGAGATGTTTCTAAATATGTAATTTTTTTTTAAAGTTGTAGCTATAATTTTGCAACGGTAAATGATACATATATTTATGCATATGTAGGTAAAGGTATAGTTTAAAAATAAATTAACTATCAGAAAGTTTTTTCCAAGAAGCTATTGTCTCAGATAAAGAGTTCCCAACATATGTAGCACACAATGAAAAGAAAAGTGTGGAGAGATAAAGATTTGATCAAAATCGAGCATTTTTCGGAACTCATATCTGGACACCATATAAAAATTATAGTATGTCAAAGTTGTAGAGAATTTAATAATCTTTCAATATGTAGCTAACCGAAATTTTTTATAACGCATCGTTTCTGAGATGTTCAAAAAAACAAAAACGGGGCCTTTTTAGTTCCTACTCCCTTCGGGGTCAGTACCCCGGACCGAGGGGCACCGAGAGGCAAGGACTTTCAGTAGGTATGTTTATTGTTTGTCTCCTAACTATTCTTAATATTCCACAACACACCATAGTTAAATATTCTGCTTTCCACCATTCCACCTAGAACACCCCTTTTGAGCACTCATTGACCAAGCGATGTTGCTTAGTTCGCACTACTTCGCACGCGGTAATTAATGGATAAAAATGACTGAGAATTTAGATGTCGACTTTTTGATTTCACTAGTGGAAGCTATTCACCGAATGTATTAGTTTCAGTTTTTAGGGTTCCGCATTTTAATCATTCTTATGATATACGGAACCCTCGGTGGGCGAGTCTGACTGGCACTTGGCCGGTTTTTTTCTTATTTCGTTGTCTTACCAGCCGGAGCAGGAGAATTACGTCTTTACTGTATACTTGAATATATTTGAACCGATGTTTGCCAAACCATCTAAATTGTCCGCCATTCATAAAACTTGTCATTACTTGTTTTCAACGCCTCGTACTTCTTTATAAAATGACTTCCATCGTAATTCATATTATAAATATATGGATTTATCCAATATTTTCTTTTCTTTTGCTTTTTCTTCATGCTTCTTCTTAACAACAACATGAGCAGAACACGTGTGATGATATCCATGTCGGTTTGAAGACTGATCAAGTGATCACAAAATTTAGTAGTGATGGATAAGTGCTGTAACTAGACAGTATCTGGCTAGCTAACAAAATATAAGCATGGATGCAGTCGATTGATCTGAATTCTTTTTAAATCATACAAAACTGATTCATTTTGGTCAAATTTGAATAAATACAATTGCGATTTATAAAATTAGTTTAAATATTACTTTAAAACAAAAAGATTATTTTATTAAAAATGAACCATTAAAGAATATAAATCAGTCAACGCTTATTTAAACTCAAATCTTAATGAGCAATAAATTTTTACAAGGGGTAATAAATTAGTTAAGTGGATGTTTAAGTTTACAATAAGTGGCTATTGGCGCACACCAAGGCCGTGGGAGTTACGAATTCCAAAAAGGACTTGAAGGCCTGAGCTTTCAGCGAGGACGGTCTTAATATAAGCAGAGACGAGACCATATTCGGGATAGTTTTGATTTGGTCATCGGCGTGGCCTGAACTTTGACTTACGTATTGTAAAACGCGTGACGTGCTTTCGACGGTTTTCTAAGTTGAGTCGTGTTACGTTATAATAAGATTCATTTTCCAAGTAGCAAGTAGTGATTTTTACACTGTGCGGTAGTGTACTTATTCGAGTGGTGACATTCTAAAAATAAACTATTGTCATTTTGTGTTATAGTGAAATTATAGAGTGGAGTGAAATATATTGCCTAAATTAAAGTCTGAATTGTGAGAACGATTTAGCTAACTGCGTTTTCCTTAACAAGAAGGGAAAACTTGTTCGAGAATCCAGAGGAGTTGTTAGCGGAAAGGAGTTGGTGCCTGACGGATCGGATCTAGAGAAAAAGTCTGGCAAAACTCCTTTGCCAGCTCAGGTGACTTAGGATAAGCATACTCTCTGGTATAGGTGATTTTGGGATAGAATAAAAGTTTTACACAGGGTGCTAGTATAATTGTTATAATTCATTTACACATTGGTTAAAAGGTTGGTTTTGTTTACAACAGTAAATAACAGTGTTAGGTTTTACAGAATTTTTGATATAACAGGTAGATAGTATATGATTGGAATTCTGAGGCTCGTACATTAAATATGATATAAAGGTAATTTACATAATGTTTATATTGGGTGAGATTAGGGGAACCACGTTATTTGAGGACATACTAAGTAATTTGGTTATAGGGAGCTAGTGATTGGCGGAGCATATTACTAGTGACAATTGAGCTTTTCTATTAAGGGGTTGATAAAGGTTGTTAAGTCATATTTAATATACAATTGTCGCGGTATTTCAAACATAGTTAGGAAATAGACAGACAAGTTTCTTGGTGTTTCTTCTTGTCTGATTTTAGGTTCCGAAATACTGGTAAATTTTAGATTTTAATTTACTGTGCATAGGAAATATCCATTAATAATAACACAAAACAAAATGGATATTATTTCGGTTAGCTGGCCCGTCTCCATCCGGCTATGGCAGTATGATGTAAGCAAAGTTTGTATGCGTAGCTATGAAGATTTTCCTCAGCTAGCTAGACTTATTATGGGTTACAAAGGAAAATCGTAGGTAATACAGACAAAAAGGGCTTGCTGCTGTCATAGCATCTGGTCACGTTAGGACCGGTAGGAGATGTTTACAATAAACAAAAAAAATACTAAAAACAAAATATTTATAGGCCTCTCTTATCTTACTCAATTAATATAATATTTCATTACAACTAGGACTAGGATTCATATGATCAAATATTTAGGTCGTTAGAGATAATATTTTAAATGTGGGATTCCAAATCTAATTAGTCTGCACATAAAAGACAATGGGTTCTAAGGTTCATAACGTAGGTATACTAGACGATCACAAGGCCAAATTAATTTATTTTCTAAATAAGCAACTTTTCCTGGTCAATTTAAATTTAATAGTTAAGTTATAGTTTGGTAAGGTACATTTTTGGTGCTGTAGTGACCAGGATTAGTTATATTGCTTTAAGTAGCCTTTCTGGGCTACATTTTTGCTGCCGTAAGAAAGCTGGAATGTGAGCTAATTTGATTTGGAATCCACAGTAACATTGACTAAATTTAATTTTAAATATATTGGTATTCATCAGGTTTAATAGGTATGATCTTTTTAATTCATTCTCTTCTTGACTTGATATTTTCGACGTAGCGTGTAAGGGATCATTACTTTCTGAAACAAAAGAAAAATTAATTAATTATACAGTTAAAAAAAAAAAAAGTTATCACTTAAAATTAAGCTTACACTGCCATAAAAAATACAATAAGATAGGGGGCGTCAGATTGTTGTATTTACGTCAAATGTATAAATGTGCATTTTTGTGTACGTTCGTACGTTTACATATTTGTATTTATACTATGTGTTTAGGGAGTCGTGTGAAAACAAGTGTGAAGTGAAAGTGTAGTGCTAAATATAAATACATAAAAAATGTAATATCTTAAAACTCTTAAAATAAAATTATATACAGGGTGATTACGGGGTCGTGATCCCAACCAATTTTTTCTGACTCAGTAAACGATTGCGATGCTACCTGTATTTATTTTAATTGAAACAAAGATGATTCGTTATTTACGTACCTACTTATTTTTATTTAAAAATGTTTAGTGACCTAAAATGCGTGGTAACCCTACTTTTGATATTACAACCTCTTAGAAAATAAACTGTCTGATAGAACTACTTAATAATTTATGAGTAATAATGTCACAGCACGTCAAAGTCAATAAACGTGTCAACAAAGATTTATAATTAATAAAACAAATAAATTATGCCTCCGCCGTACTAATATCGAGCGATGAGATATGGTTATGTTATTATCAAACACGCAACACTACCAGAGCAAGTAAGATATTTCATCAGCGATATCCCAATATGCCAATACCAACTAGACGTTTGATTAATACAATGGTGCATAATCTTCGAGAGCACGGGCAGTTCAGCGTTCCAACCCACGCCCAAGCACGAGGTGGCGACAGGCCAGCAAGGCGAGGCAATCCCGTGAATCTGGATCAACGCATACTCAGATATTTTCTTCGAGATCCGCAACGCAGTACCCGACAAGCCGCTAGAAGGTACAATGTCAGCCAAAGTTTTATCTGGAAACTGCTCAACGCTTCTGGATTGCATCCATACCATTTTCTACCTGTCCAGGATATCTCCGCCCCTGATCTTCCCTTACGAATGAATCTGTGTCGATGGATTTTAGAAAATGAAGAAACGAATATGTTGTGGACTGATGAGAGTACATTTATGCGTATTGGTTTGTTCAATGTGCACAACGAACATTGTTGGAGTGCAGAAAATCCGCATCTTACTCGCAGAAACGCATATCAGACACGATTTTCTTTAAATGTTTGGGCGGGAATTATTAACGACGTTGTTATCGGGCCTCATTTTATTGAAGGCAGATTGAATGGTATGAATTACATTGACTTGTTACGTGAAATTGTCCCGGAATTACCTCTCTGGGGAGAGGTGAAACGATTGGTGTATGAGCAAGAATCTAACACCGTAGAAGAGCTACGCCAGCGGATTGTTTTAGCCTTTGAAACGGTTAAGCAAAACCGCTTTGCTCTAAACAGATTAAAGGCCAATCTTAGGCGACGGGCGGAATTGTGCGAAAAGGAACAGGGTTCACATTTTGAACAACTTTTGAAGTACGTTTAGCGTTGTTTTTGTAAATAAAGTTTAAATTTTTATTCAGTCTTTTCCTTCTAAATACTACAAAGTAATCGCCATAATCGTAGTAGGCATCGAATACATTTTTCTTATTTGTCTATCAGTATTGTCATAACAACCTTTTTCATAATTACTTACTGCAACGATTGTTAAGTACATGCACTTGACATAAGTTTTCTTGGGAAATATTAGGGTGACCATGATCTAAAATTATCGCATTTTTTTTTTGCTGACTAAAATAAGTCGCTTGTATACTGTTAGTCCTAGCCTATCGTGATCCTTAAAAGAAAGTAAGTTAAATGCTTCTTTCTTGCTCCACGACCCCGTAATCACCCTGTATATTTATATATTTTGAAGGGTTGAGCTACCATATGTTACACGAAGACGCACTTAGGGGTGGTGGAATTTCTAACACAAATTTTTTTTTTTTTTTAAATAAAGTACGTATAAAAAATTATAAATGCGTTTCGTATCCTTTATCGTCATCAAATTGTCAGCTGGCGAATTTAGTCGTGCGTCGTCCTAGATTTACTATACCAAAAACTCATTGGACCATTTCGATTGGTACATCATGAGGTAGCGTAGCGTTCTCTATTATGGTGACTAAGAAGAAATAGAAAAGTTGTTTACCTTTTACGGATTGAAGAAGAAGTCAGATCTCGCAGCGAAAAGGAGCAACACAAGAATAGTGATGCAACAGAAAGATGATTTCATAGTGGCATGTAACATCATCTCACCAGTTGAAACAAATGAAAAAAAAAAAAAACAATGAGTTGAATCATAGTAGAAATACTCGCATATTTAAGAAGTATAAAAACAATACGGTTAGATCAGTATACTTACATAGAAAAGTCGTGACATTTTCGGGAAATTGAATTAACCGTAGATAGCATTTTATTGCTATTAAAACCTGAAAACGTGATAAGAACAAAATTAAACAAAACCACAAATGCATTTAGAATAAATAATCCTCATGTTCTAAAAATAGACTTCGAGTTATCAGAAACGAACTCGTCCACTTGTAAACATTGAAAAAAAAGGCGAGGGTCAACTACCTGCAGTTGCAATTTGCGTGACGCTTACTCAAAGTTTGTACAAAATGAAAAGTTATTGATTTCAAATACTTTATAAATGAGTGAGATTTTTCTGCCAATCGCATACAAATTTTTAAATTGAGTTATACTTCTAGAAATAGAGTAAACAATATATGTAATAGATAGGTATGATTCGTGTTTAATTTAATTAAATAAGTGACGTTATAATAAAATTACTTACTAACCCAAAAGACGTTTGTCTAAACTATTAAGGGAAAAATTATAAAAATTGTATTTTTATAAAATTAATTACTAAATATATAAACAATTACAAAAATTAGGCTAAGCAAGTTAACCATTAAACTATTTAATAACATTTTGTCTGCATTGTTTTCTTTTTCAGGTTATATGAATTCGTCAACAGGGAGCTATGGATTTTGTTTCAATTAAAAAATATAATGCCAAGATAATTAGCAAAGTTAAATAAATAGGATGTAAATTATTTTAAACTTACCAATTATTCGGTCAGGCGCACACTTACACATAATTTTCCACATTACACTTCACTTAGTTTAAAATATCACAACATTAAACTCTTCCTCTAGAGATAATACGAGTATTCTGAAATGCGCGAAAACGGGCAAAACAAAGACGCACCCCTAATCATAAAAACAAAATCGACGCTATCTCCACTGTAGCCGCGCACGTGCGCGCGCGCGCCTTTTTGTGACATTGACAGGACGTATACTGTGTTGCCATGATAAAATAACTTCGTTAAATTAAACGTTCTTAACGTCATAACATAACATCATCATAACATATTTAGTAGAAAGGTTTTTGTATGATTTAAAAATAAACTGTTACAAAAATTAGAACATAAAATTAAATTAAAATCAATGATTTACACTCTTTGAAGTCAAGAATATTTTATATTTTAAATTAAGTTTTATTCGTTTTTTTTTATTATGCATTTTGTATTGATTGTACATCAAAGGCGTTGACTATCTGTAGAAATCGAGTGAACTGGCAACTAAAAGGCAGTGAGTGATATTTAATTATATTAATTAGAGAGAAATGATGTTTATCTGGTGTTTTTGAAAGGGATGTATGAAAAATTTAAGTTTTTTTTGTGCGAATGGATTTTTATGGATAGACAAATGCCAGATTGCAATCTACCTAAATGTGTTGGTATTTTTGTTTTACACAAATTAGTCAACAAATACTTATTAGTAGGCTAAAATCGTATAACGATTCGACCCATTTTGAAAGGGTAGTTTTTGTTGACTACACACTCTACAAGAAGCTAAGAGCACACAAACATATATGAATGGGTATACACACCTCATCATGAGTAAGATCTTTGATATAAACTTAGATGATGACATGTCAACGAACATGCATCGTCAATAAATTATTATTTATTACTAAAATGGTATTCAAATTATATTTAAGTTGTAGATATATTGGACACACTGACAATTTAGGTCAGTATATTTTTGTTTTCCTTTTTATTTAAAAATAATATTTATAAATAAAAAGCATAAAAATACGTTTAACACATTCAGTAGGACTAATTTTCATATGCTAAAATGTTGAAATGCTTATTAAATATTTGTATAAGTCTAATTTATTAGGGTAATATCGATAATGGTATACTTTTATTTTCTTTTCTTTGTGTTTTATTAGATTATCTTTTTACAAATGCAGACATTACATAGTATTTTTGAATTATATCTATGTTGTGTCTGTACACATAATATTTTGATACAAGTTATCAAAGTATTATAAAGGTCTTAGTTGTTGTTAACATAAGCACTTCATCATTATTATGGGAATGAGTCTGAAGTCAAATATCTTGTTCATGTTTGAGACATGCTCCAAGAAACCTTGATTGGAAGTTGTGATTTGGTTCTTAAATTTGGATCGAATTTTAATTAATGGAGTATGAACGTTCCAGTACTTATACCAAATCGTTTTTCTTACTTTGTGGAGGGAGGTTTCACTGGTTCGCTTATTAACCAGACAATGTGGTTAAGTCGCCGGGTAGAAAGACCCATAGACTACGGTGCAACCAAGAGATCGAGCTTCTAGAGTTTATTGGATTCACGACCCAATACCTTGGGCAAGTGAGAAAATCGTGACGAAAAGACGGTCATGGTTCATTACTGAAGTTCAGAGGTCTGAGTTTTGTACTGAATCAATTGCAATCAATGAGTATTGGTTTAAACACAAACCACACACACCACACGTTTAATGGGGGGACTGGGGTTCATACCAACAGATTTAGTTTTTTTTCTTTCTTTTCAATAGAGTCCGAGAATTTTTCATGTATGTGAGTAAACAATACATTGCAAATTCCCGAAGGGGCGATTGTAACTAGACAGTATCTGGCTAGCTAACAAAATATAAGCATGGATGCAGTCGATTGATCTGAATTCTTTTTAAATCATACAAAACTGATTCATTTTGGTCAAATTTGAATAAATACAATTGCGATTTATAAAATTAGTTTAAATATTACTTTAAAACAAAAAGATTATTTTATTAAAAATGAACCATTAAAGAATATAAATCAGTCAACGCTTATTTAAACTCAAATCTTAATGAGCAATAAATTTTTACAAGGGGTAATAAATTAGTTAAGTGGATGTTTAAGTTTACAATAAGTGGCTATTGGCGCACACCAAGGCCGTGGGAGTTACGAATTCCAAAAAGGACTTGAAGGCCTGAGCTTTCAGCGAGGACGGTCTTAATATAAGCAGAGACGAGACCATATTCGGGATAGTTTTGATTTGGTCATCGGCGTGGCCTGAACTTTGACTTACGTATTGTAAAACGCGTGACGTGCTTTCGACGGTTTTCTAAGTTGAGTCGTGTTACGTTATAATAAGATTCATTTTCCAAGTAGCAAGTAGTGATTTTTACACTGTGCGGTAGTGTACTTATTCGAGTGGTGACATTCTAAAAATAAACTATTGTCATTTTGTGTTATAGTGAAATTATAGAGTGGAGTGAAATATATTGCCTAAATTAAAGTCTGAATTGTGAGAACGATTTAGCTAACTGCGTTTTCCTTAACAAGAAGGGAAAACTTGTTCGAGAATCCAGAGGAGTTGTTAGCGGAAAGGAGTTGGTGCCTGACGGATCGGATCTAGAGAAAAAGTCTGGCAAAACTCCTTTGCCAGCTCAGGTGACTTAGGATAAGCATACTCTCTGGTATAGGTGATTTTGGGATAGAATAAAAGTTTTACACAGGGTGCTAGTATAATTGTTATAATTCATTTACACATTGGTTAAAAGGTTGGTTTTGTTTACAACAGTAAATAACAGTGTTAGGTTTTACAGAATTTTTGATATAACAGGTAGATAGTATATGATTGGAATTCTGAGGCTCGTACATTAAATATGATATAAAGGTAATTTACATAATGTTTATATTGGGTGAGATTAGGGGAACCACGTTATTTGAGGACATACTAAGTAATTTGGTTATAGGGAGCTAGTGATTGGCGGAGCATATTACTAGTGACAATTGAGCTTTTCTATTAAGGGGTTGATAAAGGTTGTTAAGTCATATTTAATATACAATTGTCGCGGTATTTCAAACATAGTTAGGAAATAGACAGACAAGTTTCTTGGTGTTTCTTCTTGTCTGATTTTAGGTTCCGAAATACTGGTAAATTTTAGATTTTAATTTACTGTGCATAGGAAATATCCATTAATAATAACACAAAACAAAATGGATATTATTTCGGTTAGCTGGCCCGTCTCCATCCGGCTATGGCAGTATGATGTAAGCAAAGTTTGTATGCGTAGCTATGAAGATTTTCCTCAGCTAGCTAGACTTATTATGGGTTACAAAGGAAAATCGTAGGTAATACAGACAAAAAGGGCTTGCTGCTGTCATAGCATCTGGTCACGTTAGGACCGGTAGGAGATGTTTACAATAAACAAAAAAAATACTAAAAACAAAATATTTATAGGCCTCTCTTATCTTACTCAATTAATATAATATTTCATTACAACTAGGACTAGGATTCATATGATCAAATATTTAGGTCGTTAGAGATAATATTTTAAATGTGGGATTCCAAATCTAATTAGTCTGCACATAAAAGACAATGGGTTCTAAGGTTCATAACGTAGGTATACTAGACGATCACAAGGCCAAATTAATTTATTTTCTAAATAAGCAACTTTTCCTGGTCAATTTAAATTTAATAGTTAAGTTATAGTTTGGTAAGGTACAGTGCGACGTCGTACAACGCGACAACGCAACGTGAATTCACTCAATCCGGCATAACGTGTGTTTGCACGGCGCGCGGCGAGGCAACGTGCAACGTGCATCTGTACGTTGCGCGGCAACGTATATTTTCACGTCGTGCAACGTGCTGCGCTCCGGCAACGCGCCGTTTTACGTTAACGGCGCCGCAACGTGGACATGTGGCCAGGCCCTTAGAAAGGGTTTTGAAAAAATCATCTTTTAAGGGGGTTAAATCGGGGTTGAAAGTTTGTATGGAAGAGAGTTTTTTTTTTTAGATAGAGACTCAAAAGTTGGTGTACAGGTTTGTTATTAAAATACAAAAAAAGTAATTTTAGCGTTTTGGAAAAATCAACCCTAAAAGGGGTGAAAAATGTGTTAAAAGTTTGTATGGCGGAAGCGTTTCCCTTTTAGTTATAGACTACAAACTTTGTGAAAAGAATCCTCATTAGAGTTTACAAAAAGTAATTTCAGCGATTTCGAAAATTCGACCCTTATAAGGGTGAAAAGGGTGTTGAAAGTTTGTATGGCGGAAGGTTTTCTGTTTAGCTAGAGACTATTTTATGTATAAAGGTTTCTCATCGAAATACAAAAAAAGGTGTTTTTATCTATATCTATATAAAAAGAAACTGACAGACTGAATGACTAACTGACATATCAACGCAAAACCCAAACCGCTGGTCCTAAAGATTCCGAATTTGGAACGTAATTTGTATCTCCATCTCTGTCACACTTGCATATGAGTGACAGAGAGGTCTTCCCGTCAATGCCAATTTTCGATGATCGTGGTAGGCGCGAGATGGCTATCTTATTTCATAAGGACATAATTTGAATCTTATTAAACCTGAGTGAATTTTCCAATTCATTTATCATTTTCACACGCCATTAATATCTTTTCTTGACAGCTCAGAAGAAGAAGACATACTTCGCAAGCTTTTGTCACATGAGTTTTTTTTAATTTAAAGGGTTTTTTAATTAAAGGTAGGCACGAAACATATTTTGATTTATTTCTGCCTTTATATACAGGATGCCATTTTACAATAAACTTTCATTATGACACTGATCCAGTTATTATAAAAGTAGTATCTTTGAACTTTAGTCTCGTAAAAGACGTTTAATTAACTAAACATCCGTTCTAGTCAACATGTCTTACTCTGGATACAATTGAATTATATACACGTATGTATTTGTACTATTTGTATATGTGTAAGTATATTCATTTGTTTTTCCCATCACGGAAAAATAGTGTTTGAGAGGCGTACGTGGAGCCGGAGCCAACACGCAGAGGGTCGACACCATTGTATGTAGGTAGTTTGCACAAGTAACTTTTTTGATTGACGGGGAGAATTCGCATTCTCTCAGTCATCATCTTAACTCTGTGAAAACGAGTGATGTAAAGGGCTCGAAACGTCATGTTTTATTTTATTTTATTTATTTATGGGAAAGGTAACAAACGAGCAGACGAGCCGCCTGATGGGAAACGGTCATCGCCGCCCATGGACATAAGCAACATCAGAAGAGGCACTCATGCGTTGGTGTTAATAAACGCGATTAATCCGTTCAAAATTGTTTAGTTTTAGATTGAAATAATATAAAAAATAATAAAATGCGCTTGTTTAAAAGTATTTAGTATAAAACGTGACTTGTATATAAAACATGACATCACATGCTTTGGTAGACATAA
Organism: Lathronympha strigana; assembly: GCA_949128165.1. Taxonomy (NCBI): domain Eukaryota; kingdom Metazoa; phylum Arthropoda; class Insecta; order Lepidoptera; family Tortricidae; genus Lathronympha; species Lathronympha strigana. The sequence continues at coordinate 1,326,650 of OX421907.1, read as the reverse complement.
AGACGACTCACATTACATCTATCATACTTAAACAAAAAAAAAATACAAGTTCTGCTTATAATTTAAATCAGACCGTATCTTAATAGCTTGACATTTAAAAAAAATTTATTGCAGAGCGACCAACCAAAAAAAACACCTCCAAGCATTTTCTCAAGAATTCCGAGACGTAGCTTAAATTATTCGCTATTTTTATAGTTTAATACAATGTTTATTATGTAAACGGTCCAAGGTTGAGTTTTAACATAATACTTTGATTATAATATTAAATACTTTAAAACGAAATAATCGCAATTATTAACACCGTGGCCCTACGTTTCGAGCCGCTTACAGTACTCGTTTCACAGGGTTAAATGACTGTGAGAATGAGAATTCTCCCTGTTAATAAAAAAAGTTACTTGTGCAAACTACATACAAAAAAAGGCGGGGCTCAAATCCGCGACACTGAGATACCATAGCTCTTCCAACTGAGTTACCGAGACCTCACCCGTGGCCTCGAATTTCTCCATCATATCCACGTCACGGCCACTTTTCCTTTCTTTCTGACAAATCAAATATTTAATCAAAATATTTGTTTACATATATTTTCAATTTATAAGACAAAACTTTGGCTACCCTGTATAACCTGAATTAGCAGTGGTAAGAGATTTCCGCATCGATCCATCTTAATCTTGTGTTTAATAATATTTTATAACATCGGTTAGAAGATAAAAATCTTACCTATCCGCCGTTACCTTCTTCCTTGTTAATTCGTAGGCACACAAACCTCCATCCTCCTAACTCAGCGTTATGGTGTTCCGTCAAATAACACAAGTAAACTAATGCAGTATATTGACTTCGCAAAATCGACCAAATCTTTTGCCAGTTCAAGGCTATAGCTTAGCCTATAACTGCGACGTATTGTTCGCTTCTTGCTCGAAGAAGCAAGGTCATATAACGAAATTTTACTTTGTGGCCACAGACCACCTAAACTACTAGATAGAGCATATAATATAAGACAACTCGCAGTAACCGCGCTGCAGTCTCATACTAATTTACTGGAAGCGCGACCGCTTATTTCAGTTGCCTCTACGTTTACGACCAGGTTTTTTTTAATACTTTGATGGCGACAAGGCGACAAACAAGCATACGGCCCGCCTAGTGGTAAGCGGTCACCGTGGCCTATGGACGCCTGCAACTCCAGGGGTGTTACATGCGCGTTGCACACCCTTTAAAAAAAGGAGGATTCACTGTGTTGACAGCTAAAGCAAGCTTTGCTCCGTGGGTCCCCAGCTGTCACCACAGTGAATCCTCTTGGAGCTCTGGTGATTTTACTCACCAACAGAAACACAACACTATGAGTAGGGTCTTGTGTTATTAAACTGCCGTTTTCTGTAAGGTGGAGGTACTTCCCCAGATAGGCTCTGCACCAGATTTGAGCGAGACGACATTCGTTGTGCTGTGCCCTACCACACTAAACGATATGCATCCGCTGTGCCCATACCTCTCTTAAAGGTTGGCTAAAAATATTTATATAAGTTTGGTTTTAAATGTGAACTCAGGTTGTTACAGTATAAAATGGTACAGGATACTTCTCTGTTGTGCTGATAGATCAGTAGATATTTACGAGTAAGACTAAGCATATGTGTGGTGATCTCACTATCGTTGTTATCGATTGTAGCATTATATATAACAGTTTTGAAGGTAGTAGGTACAGTCAAGCAATTTGATTCCTAGGCCACTATAGAACTTTGTCGCAGTAACTACTAGATAGTAACAACGTCAGTGCGGGTCAAACGATTATCAACTTTCAGATGACAACATGAAATAAACGTAAAGAGTTCATACACGTTTATGCTCGATGACATGAACAGAAAAATAAGTATTGACAGACAGACAGTGACAATTCAAGTTAACATTCTGTCGTCAATTTTATTAAATTGGGTAATAAAAATACTCAAAATATGTATTGAAATGCCGGCAGCAGATATACCTATATGAAAGAACTAATATTGCAACAGGAAGGCTACAGCAGACGTGACATAGCAGAAAGATTGAACGTTTCGGTAAGTTAGGTTTTACAAGTATGAACGGTATTCTAGAAAAATGTTGGTTTATTTTCATTTTAAGTTAATGCTATTATATTATTTTCAGCGAGCTACAGTGGATTTGTTGGTCAATCGATAGCCAGCGGAAGGAGATTTAAATGATGATCGCAGTCGCAATCATGTTGTGAGGCGAGTAACTGACGAGCAAAGAACACAAATGCGTCATAATTACGAACAACATGGCTTCATCTCCACTAAATATTTTTCTAAACGTTATACAAAGTGAGGATGCATTTACCCGATATTAAAGTTATTGTGCTTCGATTTAATTGTTATTATCTGTATTAAAGCATTTGCATAGTTAATGGAAAGTTCTGTTTTCGTTACTGTCCTAATCCTACTGTCTGTTTACAATAAAATATTTTTTCTTGAATATTCATGTTGATTCTAGAAAAACATAATAGATACTGTGATATAATTCATTTTATCCAGGAAAATATGCTTGAAATATATTTTCTTATCCTACGAACGGAAAAATGTTTCTTTTCAAAAAATGGTCTCCAGGCTTCCGTGGCCTGTTTCAGTGATGTTTTGACAGAACAGTATTTTAATTTCCATTCCAATTTCTAATATAAAATTTGTTAATACACATGCAAACTCCTTTACTATTTATTCATTATCGTTGACATATGTTCGCAAATGCTGAGATGTCATTATGACATGCATCACGCAACAATCAATGTCACAGAAGATAAACAGGGTCTTCCGTTTGATATTCAAAATGGCGGTTGCGTTTCTTGAATAGTTCTTTGTTTTTGTGTGCTAAATGTTGTTTAATGTGTAATATTTATAGCTTATTGTGCAGTAAACTAACGAAGAAGTGTGCAGCTAATGAAGAATTAATCCTGAAACGCGTGTAATCGCGTTATTGAGTTATTAATCGGTTGCCCTGGGATTTTGGCCTCCTGAAATATTTATTACGTATAAGCTGTAAACGGAATAAATAGCAAGGCCAATTACCGAACAACGTCGCCCAAGAGGCAATATACTATTTATATAAAAACACTGATATATTAATACGGGACACTGGCAAAATTGTCCAATTCTCGGACAGAGGCCATATTATAAAAGAAGAAGAAGAAGATAAACAGATTAATTCATTGCGACATGGTTCTAGAGTGGCCTAGGAATCAAATTGGTTGACTCATGTAACTAAACTTGTGTGTGGTTAAAAAATATGTGCATAAGTGGAAATTACTTGACATGTTATTTTCGGGAGCTTTAGTTTTCTTTCAAACCAGTATTTTCTTTAAGCTTGTAGAAGTAACATCTATTTTCCAAAAACTTTAAAACTAAATACTGCATGAAATACTTTAACTAATGCGATGTTTTCGTCTACATGCGGCATTTTCAGGCTAAAGGTACCACATTGTCAGTTATCGATAAGGCTGTACTGTCATAAATAATCACTTAGAAATCAACCTTATCAACAACCGACAATGTGGTACCTTTAGCCTGAAAACGCCTCATATATTTCGAACAAGGCTCCCGACCGGTTTGACTCGCGTGTACCATCATCCGAACTACGAGTATTAACTTACATTTTAGACCTTATTTCAAAGGTTTAAGGTCCACTGATCGTCAGATATTTAAGAGTATTGCTATCAAATCAATAATACATGTTTATAAAGTAAAAATGGCGTAAGTGCCTACAGTATTCAGGCGGTTGCCGTTTTTCTGGAACGGCTGGATTTTTAAAACGTTTTTTTTTCTATACAATTGTAAAGCACGAATCAAATCATTTATTAAATGTAATAAGTAAATGTTTTGATTCATGTTCGCTGGCATGTGGGCTGGTTCGATCCCAGCTCTGCTCACCGGGGACCTTGGTCACTTTTTCTTTAGTATATGGCATCTCTTTCAATTTATAGTTTTATTTTTTATTTTTTTACTATTTTTGTAAGATATGAGATTTCTAATAACCTCTTGCATAATCTACACTGTTAGTTACAAATATACAGCTGTAGCTGTTAATGTATGAATTATACAATTTATTTTTATGCTATCTACAAAAAATAGTACTACTTTTTAGTTTACTTTTTAGTTTATTTTTTTGGCTAACCCATCTTTATTTAGATTTATGATTGAATGTATCTGTTATGTATGACGCCATACGACTAATTAAATAATAAGTAGTAGTTTCGGCTACAGAAATATCTATATTTGTTTGAATATGTATTGTGTATTTTATTTTCCAACGCGCAACGTTAGGTTACTGTGTTAGTAGATATTGTAGTTATATTATCGGCTACATTTTATGGAATAACAATAAAACTGATTTATCATCATCATCATCATCAACCTAAGTTAGTCCACTGCTGGACGTAGGTCTCTCCTCTTACACGCCACTGAGCTCGATCTTGGGCCTCCCACTAAACTGATTAATAAATGTCATTTCAGTGAAAAGTTCAATAAAATAATAAGTGTTAAAATATTGATTGCATTATAAATGATCTTTACTATCACCGAATCTTAATAACTCAAATAAATACTGTAACTTAAAAATGTAACCTTAAGGAATATTAAAACGATTCCTCGTAAAGATTCACCTGCTGAGGTCGACCAACTAAACTTTACAGTTGACAGCGTCGCTGAAGTAGCACACTTCCATATATCAGTACTAGAAAAGTACGTTAGTTTCGTTTTTCGCCGTATGCATCGATAAGTTGGTAATGTAACCGGCAATGCAGTTGTACCAAGTTATCTTGGCCGTTGAAAGAGGCGCTCGCATCATCCCGTCCCTTGAAGTTAGTATGAAATTGTGTTTGGTGCCCATTTCGCCGTTTGCACAGTTAACTTTGCGGTACTGTTGAGGTCACTGTGGTCACCAGATGGCCTCACAACACTTTAATCTGCTCCATAAAGATAAGGCAATTATTCTTATGTATTTATTATTCATTTGTCATCAGGTGAAATAGCGTGTGTTTTGGAACTAAATATTTGAATTAAATTAAATATCACTTATTTAAAAATAATAATTTTCAGTCCTCCGGCCGGTAAGCGCCACTTTACGCAAAACTAAATTGTCGCCTGCCGGCTCCGTCGGGCTGAAAAATAGTATACAAACCTCGGCCGGTAAATGGGAAAGCCTCGGATCACATGTTAGTCGACCTCGGCTTCGCCTCGGCCGACAATTACATGGAATCCGAGGCATTTCCCACTTAAAAGGCCTTGGTATGTAATGTACTATTAAACTATTTAAAAATATTGATATATAGGTACATAATATTAATTGCCTCACGCCAACATGGTACGAAACATAAAATAACATTTTAAATTTTAATATAGACCTTGTTTTATTAATGGCACAGTTGAAAATTATCAAAAAAATATTTTCCATGACTCTATCGAGTTGTATTCATATTCAATTTTTTTGCATAAGTACTTATAAATCGGGAATACAGTAAAACTGATAAATACCGTTTAACAGCTGAAATACTCATTGAAATGAAACACTTTAGAATGGATTAATCGCGTTTATTAACACCATGCTCCTAACTTTCGAGCCCTCACAATCTTAGCCCTGTGAAAACGAGCGCTGTAAAGGGCTCGAAACGTACGGTCATGGTGTTACTAAACGCAATTAATCCGTTCTAAAGTGTTTAATTTCAATGAATAACAATCGTGGTAACAGTAGACAATATTACCTGAAATACTTTTAAAGTAAATACATTTAATAAATAGCATCCTAAATTGCTCATTTTTCCCCGTCAAATTGGCATTTAAAAATTGCGAGAAGCAATAAAACTCATAAAGATAAGTCAATTAGGGATTTAAAAATAACCGTCAAAAGAGGCCGTCCCATCCATGCATTTTTATCTCACTTCGGAGATGTTTACTGCTGTCATATCTTCTCACAGAGAGAAACACAGTAACCAAAAAAAAAACGTAACCAGTACGTCAATTCGTATTTCTCACAGTAACCTTGCATTAAATTCTTATGAGCCTCATACACGTTTTTAATGAGACAATATTTAAGGGATCGTAATAAAACGGTAAACAGGATAACTAAACGGGTGACTATAATGCTAACTGTGCGAATTAGTCGCACATGGAACAAATGCAAAGTTAGTATTTCAGCCAATACGATTTAGTTTTTTGTAGGTTAGGTTAGTATATTTCGGAGGTTTATTGTTAGGGGCAAGCCATGTAAAGTCTTGAGAGCTATGGGCACAGCGGATGCATATCGTTTAGTGTGGTAGGGCACAGTACAACGAATGTCGTCTCGCTAAAATCTGGAGCAGAGCCCATCTGGGGAAGTACCTCCATCTTACAGAAAACCTCAGTTTAATAACACTAGATAGTGTTGTGTTTCTGTTGTGGTGAGTAAGGTCGGCAGAGCTCTAAGAGGATTCACTGTGTTGACAACTGGGGACCCACGGAGCAAAGCTTGCCCCTTTAGCTGTCAACACGGCGAATCCTCCTTTTTTTAGGGTCAGCAACGCGTATGTAACTCCCCTGGAGTTGCAGGCGTCCATGGGCTATGGTGACCGCTTGCCATCAGGCGGGCCGTATGCTTGTTTGTCAGCGTCATAGTATTTAAAAAGAATCTTCTCAGATAATCAGATGTCTAACTTTAAATTGTTACTTTAAACGTCAAACTTCTACGAAAGTATGACGTTTACGGTTTCACAGTTTGTGTTATCAAATTCAAATTCAAATTCAAATATAATTTATTTCGTTATCAAACACTAGTAAACTAGCAGTCGGACTCCAACCATATTTAATTAAGTTACATTTTGTTGTATTTTGTATTGACAGCGTTACAATCGCTGCAATTAACTCAATATACTGGACATTATTTGACTGTGTTGAATTACAATTTTACAAGTTATAGTGATTTCAGTCTTCGTACTTCGGTCACAAATTAATTTTGGTTTTAATGCCCGCCTTACCTGGCGGGCCTTGTCGAGAACTGGCGATTCTTGTTTCCGTTCATATCTTTTAAATGCCGACGACTAGGGACGAAGATGTGTTCGGTTGATTGTTTTAAATTACTTTTATGAGAATTGTCAAGCCGATGTTGTAAGATATTATTAACACATTGGCTGTCCTCCATATCAACGAAAGTGCATTTTATGTGATGCATGGACGTCAGATGTATATATACCAACACATACTTGCCATAAGTCCCACTAATGAATTACATGTAATGCACGGACAGTCAGTGTTAAAACCTAAGATTAAGCGTGGCTATGGCGTGGATATGGTGGAGAATTCGGGGCCACGGGTGGGGTCTCGGTAGCTCAGTTGGAAGAGCGATGAGTGTCTCAGAGTCACGCCCCGTCCCGTCCTAGTGTGAATCGTCCTTAGAAGCTGTACGTTACCCAAAAAGCGAAAAAAATACACATTTACAATACTTGTAATACTGAGTAGATATTTGCTGAAATTTACCAAGAGATCGCATACATATGTAGTTAGTATTTTCTAAACGTATGAAACAGCCAACAATAAACATGCCTAAAAGGCCAATAAGTCGACCTAGAACCAAAATGTCTTATATTTCATTCAAACTCATGCGCACTCAAGACTTATGTTGTGAGAAAATACTGCGTACTTTGTTTAAGGTATTTCTATGTTTAAATATTTCTAAATTTGTACCTACAATGATAACAGAATTTAAGTAAGAACTGTGTTTAGGACGCCATTTTGTATTGATATAACGATGTTTATTTATTTAAATAGTAGGTAATTAATATAATATTTAAGTAATATGATATCAATAAAGTGTGTTTGTTTAAGTCGAGTCGTTGTCTTTAAAGTTTCCATTAATTTTTTATTATCTAATCAAAAAATTTAAGACCGAAATAATACAGAATGAGTTTATTGTATCCGACCACATTTCAATATTTCAAATTGAACATCTCCAGTACTAGAAATAAATAAATATTTTGGGGAAAATCTTACACATATCGACCTAGCGCAAAACTAAGCAAAGCTTGTACTTAGGGTACTAGAAGACGATATACATACTTATATAGATAAATATTTACATATATATATAGAAAACGTATAACCCAGGAACAAATATTCCTGATATACCTGCATATAAATGCCTTTGCCTTTAGGATTAAATACTTTTTATTTAAATAGGAAAACTAAAATACAATTTATGCAGGTGAAAATGGTAAATCATACTGAATTTTTAATGTAACTATCAACCCCGATATCGCAGAAAATCGACTCCTCCATGTGGAAAAAATCGACAAATGAGTCGGTAGATAGCTTTTTTGCCATTTCAGCCCGTAGCGAAAATTTATTCATAAAATATGGCAAGACACGCCATCCCACAGAACGTCTTTCAGCAGTGTGATGAAGCGCCGGATTTTCAAAGTATCTTAATGACATTATTTGACTTATCGAGCAACATGGCGATCAGTCAACCAATTGGAACCCTAGGCCACTCTAGAACCATGTCAAAATGACAAGCAGTAAGAGATCGCTTCTTCTTCTTCTTTTAAATAATGGCTTCTGTCCGACTGTTGGACAATTTTGCCAGTGTTACATGGAATATTTGAGTATATTATATAAATAGAATAGTATAATGCCACTTGGGCGACGTTGTTCTGTAATTGGCCTCGCCACATGTTAAGTTTATAGCTATAAAACTTAAAATATAGTTTCTCAGGGGGCCAAGAGCCCGGGATTGCCGCTTGACGACTAAAGGAGTGACTGAACTCGTTTCAGGATTAACTCTTTATTAGCTGTATACTGCTTCGTTAGTTTACTGCACAATTAGCTATCAATTTTACACATTAACCAACATTTTGCAAACAAAAAACTATTCCAGAGACGCTATCGCCATCTTGAGTAATAAACGACAATCAAAGAGATCGCTTACAGTCTGATTTACTATCTGTGTCACTTTGACATACTCGTTGTCCTACAGTGGCCTATTGTTCCAATTAGTTGCGTGTACATATTTTGTACTCATTGTCTCCTCTAGTTGGACATATTTCAATGACCAGGGTGCGTAGCGAAGAAGCCAATCGCTTACTCTCTCTATTACTCTTTCTTATTATGATAAAGATAGTTGCGTCTCGTTCGCTACAGAGCGTCAACGCTTGGCCTCTTCTCTATGCACCCAGCACGCCTACCACGAACATCGATAATTGGCATTGACGGGAAAACCTCCTTGTCACTCCAATTTGCAAGTGTGACAGAGATGGAGATACAAATCCGCAATCGTTCGATTTTCGTGGTATAGACCCAGATATCAGAATATCTTTTATGCACGGTAGGCGTAATACGAACAATCTTTAATATTGTAGTCATTTTAATTAGACTTAACTTAATATATATAATTTTAGGAACGTGTATAAAATGTTCCATGACATTATATGTCCTCAAATTTATGTTAAATAATGCGACCTTTCCGTGTCAATAATAAATAAAAAAACATAACACATGTCAAAACGTCCAAGCTTGGCATCTTCATATACACGGTGCTCGTGAGCATTGCGAGAGATTTTCCTATTATTCCTGAGGCCAAAGGAAACAACAATGTAATATTAAGTGCATTGGATTAGGGCTAGTTTCTGAGATATTTGCAATTCTTATATAAAACTTAATTTTACCGCCACTCGGTAAATAACGTGTTTTGGAATATGATAATGCTACTATGTGGATAGTCTAGACATGACTTTTGACAGACTTCAAAGTGACAAGGTGATGTCTTTGTAAAACTCGGCTCTACCAAAAAAAATCATTTTTTTTTTTGTATTTTAAGTGGGCCTTTTCTAAATGAAATTTACTTACCATGTATCAAAGCATATAAAAAAGATAAAAGGTTTTTTTTGTTTTTTTTTTGGTCGAAATGACCAAAAATCATAAGACATTTTTTGTTTCTTTTAGCCTCAGGAATACGCTGTTAAAATCTCTTGCAATGCTCACGGGCACCGTGTATGGTTTAACACCCGCAGTTAAACAAGTATGTCTAACCTTTATGCTTAGCAAAGATAATGGAAAACTAAAGGCATAGACCATCTCTACCGGTAGAGTGAGAGTAGACCGGTGAGTTGCTGTAGAATGTCAATCGCTAGCGACTGTGCGATTCGAAAGTATTTGTATCTTGCTTGTTCTTAAGAGGCTGACAACAGCTAAATCATCGCACACTGTCTATCAGAGTAAACGAGATCGAACTATCACCGGCCGGCCTGATCTTAGAAAAAACACGAAAACCATTTAAATAAACAAAACCGTCATCGAATGAAATGTGACCCCAATATTTGCATTTTTTTAATTTTTCCGCCGCCTCTACGACGGCCTTGTCTGTAGTTCCGTGAAGATGTCGGGGCTAGAGTGTCAACACAGGTGGCGTCCCACACCAGCACGAATAATATTGGAATATTGTAGTATAAAATGGTGTAGGTATGAGCACAACCATACCATCGTATAAATGTACATGTAAAACTGTGCTTATGTGTGGTGACCCCATTCTCTTTGGAAACTCTTCATAACGCGTTTTCTGTGTAATCTGTGACTAGAAATGTAATCAGATCTAAAGCGCGAAGTAGTGTGCTTAAACCTATATGGAATAAATAAATACTAATACAAATACGAGTTTGAAAATCTACTGTACACTTGCGGGTGGAAGCGGGATGCAAGTAAGGTCTGTGATTTATCGGCCCATTTGTATTCTCGAGTTTCGAGAAATCTCGAGCTCAATTTCTCGAGTCTTCTCCAGTTTTAACGACCGGTTGGCGTAGTTGGTAGTGACCCTGCCTGCTATGCCGATGGTCCTGGGTTCGAATCCCGGTAAAGGCATTTATTTGTGTGATGAACACAGATATTTGTTCCTGAGTCATGGATGTTTTCTATGTATTTGTATATTATGTACATCGTTGCCTGAGTACCCGTAACACAAGCCTTCTTGAGCTTACTGCGGGACTTAGTCAATTTGTGTAAGAATGTCCTGTAATATTTTTTAATTTTTTTTTGGAAGATAGTAATTTTAATGTTTTTCGGATACCACCGAAAAATGACTCGAGGATTCTCGAGTCATGGTAAATTTTTTCTCGTCTCGAATGAAACCAAAATTCTCGAGTAGTCTCGAGTTCGCGAAATCTCAAGCAGAAACCCTACATGCAACAGTAGATTACGTCGAAATCTATCCATCGAAATCGCATGTCTAGGTAGAGACATAGATGTCGCGGCACCGCACTCGGATAACGTCTGTCTATGTACCCAATATTTTATTAAATACGTCATTAATGTACATGTTTTCTTTTAACTTAATTACCTATTGATAAACTGGTCTATCGCGTAGCAAACTGCAAAAGTCATAAACATATGTATAGGCCGTAAACCTTTTAATGAACGCATCATCATGAAGGTCTCGATTAGGTAATTAAGTTAGTATAAATAAAGATGTGTTTTTCTGTTTTACACATTTTATTTTGATTAATTGTAAGACATGAATTAGTTATTTGATTAATTTGGGCTCTCAAACGGCTGCGTATATATTTTATAAGTATTTAAAATGTTGTATGCATGATAATCAAATGATTGAATTGAATGCTTAGCTGCGGGTGGAAGACAACTCTAAATTTTAAACTTGAAAAGGTTTAGTTTTCGTTACGATACAAACTTAAACTATTTCGCAATTCATCAATAATTGCGAGTGACAAGCAAGCAAGCAAGAGTTAACACTCAGTAGGGAACAAACCGCAGCGGTCTTAGTCGCACTAATAAGGAAGAGTGATACAGAGAGCTTACTACGCTACGCTGCGGAGCGTTTGGCAACTTGTCTACGCACCCTGAGATATCTTGTCATAACCAGATCATGTCCAAATCTTAATTCGTTATGGTCATAAAAAGTGGTCAAGTTTTCCACCGAAAACTTTGATGTCGCGTCATCACGGCGTGGTTGCAGAGGAAAAAATACGGTAAATTAAGTATAATAACCGCATTATCTTCAGATTTGGAAATCACTACGACGTTACAATTGGCGTCTTCAAAATTAACATTTATCCCGATAATTTAGTGTACTAGAATCCGGCCACAACGTCATTAGATTTTAATATCGCCGTAATAGAATAATTCTCAAATTCAGTTTAGGAAATCAGACAAAAACAGTCAATTATTACGTCCTGTATTTTAACGTCAAAAAGGTTTAAAAAAGGAGCATAAAATACTTGCCAGAGTGTTTCAGTAAAGGCAGGAAATTGGTATTTAAACATCACCTTATAAATTGAAGTTGACATTGATTCAGTATAATAGTGGGCTCCTCGTATGGCTCAAATCGTTTAAACTGCCCAATTTGATGTACATCGTGCGAAGATGCGGTGAAGTTTTACCCATATTTATCGGGGAGTAGAACGTACGTCTTTGCAGGAACTTGTTTGATTTTAAGTGGTGACTCAGCACTGATAAAAACTTTAAATGCTTTAAATTATAATAATTATTTAAGTAGTGGTTTCTGCGACTGCGCATAATGAAGGGGAAATGTTATAATTAATACTTGCCTACTAATGTCAAAATCCTATATTATATTACGAGTAATTTGACGTTTGAGTGACGTTACTATTTGAGAGTAAGCGTTATTCTCGGAATAAAAGTTTGGTAAAACCCAGCCTAAGTAACTTTGAAATTTTTATAGGATAACTTTTTTTTATTTTTTATTCTATAGGTGGCAAACGAGCAAACGAATCGCCTGATGGTAAGCGATTAACGTCGTCCATGGACACCCGCAACACCAGAGGTGTCGCAAGTGCGTTGCCGGCCTTTAAGGTGGGAGTACGCTCTTTTCTTGAAGGTTTCTGGAAGGATAACTATTCAACTACTACTATTTTGTATGGGTCAGATGAAGGTTTATTTAATTTAATTTAGTTTTAATAGACTGATGTCGAGGTGATGAAACAAAGCGATCTCTAATATTGGAATGAAAATGAAATCCAGAATAAAAGCAAAACGAAAAAGCTAAAATATTTTGTTCCTATAAAAAATATTCTTTATTTGCCATAAATAAAAACTTAACCATATCTAAAACTAAATTCATATTCAACTTAATTAAAACAAAACCTAAAACTGGCAAGTCTACAAAAAATTAAATAATAAAGTAAAACTCCCTGGTTGGTTTCCGAGGCAAAGGTGCCCACTACGCTAGCTGCGTTTCCGCTCTGAATCGCGATGGACTATAAAATGGGTATTTGTATTAAACATCTTATCTGTTTTATCTCAAACGCCGCAGCAGTATTTGATATGGCCAGACTCGATATTTTGTCATTTGTATAATATGAAGGCCGACGGGATCCGATGGAATTCGAGTACGTATTAGGAATGCAGAGCGCATCAGTTTGTTATTATATCTCACCTGCATATATTATCGTAAATATCAGTGCTACGGAAGTCGTTATACTTTATGGTTTCAAGTGTATTAAAATAATTCTAATATAACCAACAAAATATATACATTAAGTTATATAACTTTTGCCCGCGGCTTCGCTCGCGTTAGAAAGAGACAAAAAGTAGCCTATGTCACTCTCCATCACTTCAACTATCTCCACTTAAAAAATCACGTCAATTCGTCGCTCCCTTTTGCCGTGAAAGACGGACAAACAAACAGACACACACACTTAATATGGATGTGCAGTGATTTTGGGTTTAAATGGATGAAATGCCATTAGAATTGTCACAATCGTTACAATATATAATAATTACAAAATATGATATGTTAAATTTATAAAAAATCATATTCGTGGATCTCGACGATATATTGCTTCAGTCGAGTTATAAATCTTTTAAATCAACCCGCTCAATCAAAGTGTATATTTTATGGACTATTATTTAATTACTTCCAAAAAAGAAACAGAAACTTCAATTGTTTCGAAATGAAGATCCAAAACTAGATAAACATTCAACAACCTTCAAATTTTTTTTAATCTGCCACAAACCTCTTATGAACTATTTAAAATGATAAATCATTTTATACGTGTACCCACTCATTATGCTGATGACCAGACGATGAAGTGCATTGCTTTTTTAAATATGAATACTGTTTGATGATCTATGATTTCGATATTTGCATGTTTACTAACTAAAGCCCCGGGCTGACATTATCTTAATATGTATAAACGTCGCTACTGTAATTTAACAAAATTTAATATTTGTCTTTATTGTCTGTCGTTGGTTTTGAAAAACGATCTGGAAATTGGGGCCAAAAATATATATTCACTTAAGAATGACTCAGACCAATCTAATCCGATTCGATCCGATCCGGGACGATCCGATCGTCCCGGATCGGATCGAATAGTAACGTATAGAAAACGTCATGTGAGCTCCGAAAGCTCCGAGCTATAACGTGATTTTTTCTATAGAAACTGACAGATAGTCCCGGATCGGATCGAATCGCATCGGATTGTTGTGAGTCATCTATAGTGCCACGTGATATTGACGTTGATTTAGACAAAGTGGCTGCCATAAATTGCCGGAAACTCGAATCATTGGAGCAAATAAAGCCTCATTTTACTGATATTGAATCATTTAAGTTTATGACTCTTAACATCAGAAGTCTCCAACGTAATTTTGACGCATTCGAAGTGGCCTTAAAACGTATAGACACCATTTTAGACGTAATCATACTTACTGAATGTTGGCTAAACCAGTACTCAGTTATTAACAATATTTCAGGTTACAAGGCCCACCGCACGACAAATTATATTAATAAAAGCGGTGGTGTCGTAATATATATTCGGGAATGTCATGATGCCGTTGTCTCTGAACCATGTATTGATGAAGCGAATTGTCTGGCGATATCTATCTGTAGTAGGTTTAAATTATTTGGAATTTACCGTTCACCCTCATTCCACAACACGGAAAGGTTTCTTCGCTCTCTTGACCAGGTACTAGGTGAATCAAGCGGGTTTAACAACGTGATAGTAACTGGAGACATAAATATTGATTTAATGGATTCTTTAAATAACCAATCTGCTGACTATTGTAATCTAATGGCTATGCACGAATTTTTGCCTGCAATCACTGTCCCAACAAGAAAGAAGTCTTGTCTTGATCACATCTTTATAAAATCTACATCTCGTTCGTTTGGTGCGGTTTGCCAATGTCCGATAACAGATCACGACATTGCAATAGCTGCAATTACTATTACCAATAATAAAACGTCCCAAAAGTTGCGCTGTACAACAAAAATAGATTTCGCTGCAGCTGCGCAGGAGTTAAAATCTGCGGATTGGTCCAAGGTAATGAACTCAGATAATGTGAACGAAGCGGTTTCGGAATTCGACCAAATAATAGCCACAGCTTTAAATAATAACACCAGATGGATAAAAACTAGCCGCTCCAAATTTAACTTAAAACCTTGGATCACTCCGGGTTTGATAAGATGCATGAAGCACAGAGACAAGCTGCACAGTATAGCGCGAGCTGCCCCAAATGATATCACTAGTCAGATTATTTATAAACGATACAGAAACTTCTTTAACAATCTCCTGTACAATCTGAAAAACGATTATCAAAGTAAACAATTGACGGAGGCCAGGCATAAGCCAAAGAAACTGTGGCAAACAATAAGAAATGTCTGTCAAACCCAAAATTCCAATAATTTCGCCAATGAACTTACAACATTGGCTACCACACCGAGAGATTCTCTTAACGTCTGTAATCACCATTTCGCGACGGTAGGGAAAAAACTTGCTGTTGATATACTTCACAGATTGGGTGAGACTGAATCATCCTTAGCAGCCAAAATAAATTTGTATGACTCAACTCTTAACTCTATGTTTTTCTGCCCAACAGACGTTTATGAAGTTAACAAAATTATATCTGATCTTAAATCTGACAGTGCTCCAGGTCCTGACTCTGTCAAACCACGATTTCTTAAAGAAATAAGTAAGACTATCGTTGAACCTCTAACTTACATCTGTAACTTGAGCTTGATTTCAGGCTGTTTCCCAGATCGATGGAAACTTGCGCAACTTTCACCTATTCACAAAACAGGACCTAAAACTGACCCTAATAATTATCGCCCCATATCTCTACTCAGTATATTTTCAAAAATCCTAGAAAAAATTGTAAATTCACGTCTTACAACTTTTCTTGATAAAAATAAAATTCTCTCAGACAACCAATTTGGCTTTAGGAAGGGAATGTCAACTGAAGCTGCAGCCACTCAATTGTCTAATAAAATATCGTACTCTCTAGATGGTGGCAATAAATGTATGGGGGTATTCTTGGACTTATGTAAGGCCTTCGATACTGTTTCTGTGGATATCCTACTTAGAAAGCTAGAAGCTTCGGGCATAAGAGGGATATCTCTCGATTGGTTCCGTAGTTACTTGTCTGATAGGCGCCAGGTTGTGAAGGTAGGAGAGAACAGTAGCGATCAATTGCCGGTCTCTTTTGGAGTTCCTCAGGGCAGCATTCTCGGCCCTATGCTTTTTCTCATCTACGTGAATGACCTCCTTAAACTTAAATTAAATGGAGCCGATATAATATGTTATGCAGACGATACAGTTGTGTTATTTCATGGGAGAACGTGGGAACAAGTTTTCGGTGTCGCTGAGGGTGGGTTAAGAGACGTTAAGTTGTGGCTGGATAATAACCTTCTTACCATCAATGTAGCCAAATCTAATTTCCTTACTTTTACTAAAACATTAGCCTCTGCCGCTCCCTCGGACAAAAAGCTAACCATACACGTTAATAACTGCCAAACACTGATAAACGGCTCCACTTTATGCTCGTGTGATAGTATAGCCAGAACAGAAAAAGTCAAATACCTGGGTCTGATAATTGACGACAAACTCTCCTTTAAACAGCACATTTTGGCACTATGCAGTAGGGTGAGAAAATGTATCTACATAATGAAAAAGCTTCGCTGTTGCACCTCACACCATGTGCTACGCATTGTTTACTATGCGCTCTGCCAAACAATTCTACAGTATGGTATTATAGTTTGGGGCAGTGCCGCAAAAAGCATACTGTTAGCCCTGGAAAGGGCGCAGCGCGCGGTTATAAAAGTTATGTTGCGAAAACCGCTCCTTTCCCCAACGGACGCTCTGTATAGGGATTCCAAACTTTTAAGCGTAAGACGGCTATATGTGTTGAAAGCAGTTACTCGAGCTCACATGATTATTAGTAAGTTGCCTAATTATATTCAACTTCTGACCAATCGCAATTTCATGGTCCCTCTTCCAAATTTCAGATCTACTTTTGCCAGGCGTTCACCTGATTATATGCCCCTTCGCATTTATAAAAACGTCTCTAAATTACTTGGTATTCAGTGTTGCCCACTCGGTAAAATGACGAAAATTGTAAGAAAATGGCTAGTGCCCCTAACATATCAGGATACGGAGGCTCTCCTTCTAATCAGTTAAATGTTCCTACATGTTCGTGTACACACAACACACACACACACACACACACACACACACACACACACACATAATAGATAGCTCGCGTTTATCTTGTTATCTAGATAACTTCTAAACTGTTGTATCATAATTTATCTCACTGTTTAATGTCCAAGTCCAATTAGTTTACAAATGTACCTATCGCACTCCAGGGTCCCAAGATACAGGCTCAGCCTAGTTTGGGGTCCGCCGGACAACCCATTTCATGTTTTTTGTTTATGTGTAAATAAATAAAAATTTTGTGTAAATAAATAAAAATTTTTAATCTTTTAACTGTCAACTGCCAAAAGACATGTAGATTAATATCATGGGACAATCTTACACAAATCGATTAATACAGATAAATACTTACATAATAATATGTAATTACATAGAATTAGAACACATCCATAGCTCAGGGACAATTCTTTGTCTAGCGTTTTCCCAGCATATGTCACAGCTTGGAGCCTGGGGTCCGCTTTGCCAACTAACCCCAAGATTTGAAGTAGGTACCAGTTTTACGAAAGCGACTGCCATTACCATCTGACATCCAACCCAGACGGTAAACTAGGCCTTATTGGGATAACTCCGGTTTACTTACGACGTTTTCCGTCACCGAAAAGGGATCGGTAAATATCAAATGATATTTCGTACTGAAAATTCATTTATTTTGACATTCATATATACAGTAAACTAAGTGTAACTTATCTACCTACTCACCTCTACCTACCTTAAATCTAAAATGGGTCCTTGAGGCCGTATCTAGGATGCTGGCGGCATTTCCTCGTTGTATCGCAATGCTGATACGTTGTGCGTGGAGGCCACCAGCTCTTCGGTCACCAGTTACACCAACCAGACGTTTTGCGGTTTCTACAAAAACTTGCGTGCGTTGGGACCCATGGACTAGAGTTTCGACCCCAAATCTGGCCAGGCTCTTGTTTCGTAACTTAATAGTTACTATATAAAACGAGATATTTACCATGTTTATTATTTTTTGTGAGCTAGCGCCATGTTCACCGTGTAACTGTAATATCGGGAGCTCACGAAAACTAGTATATACTAATATATTAACCCTACCTACTGTCCCAAAAGTTCGCACATTATCGCCAAAAATAAATCGGAATCTTGTTTCTCAGCTGGACTAGTTAACGCTCATCTTGACCACATATTTACGACTTAATAATGTCATGGGAATAAGAAATATGCGTCGATTTGCGGTTTGAGAGTAAAGGGATGTGAAGGTTAATAGGTTTTAAATTGGAGGGCCCATCTTCGCCACGTGGGGTTATACTTACACATACGAGTACACATGGGGAAATACTTGTGCACTTTACCAAATCAAACTATTTGTTACATTAGACGTATAACCATATTTCGATTGTAAGTTTAAGCCATTACAAGGATGACTTACAATAGGACGGGACGGGACGATCTTTCAATTTCTATATAAATAATCACGTGATAGCTCGGAGCCCTCGGATGTCACGTGACGTTTTCTATAGAAACTGACAGATCGTCCTGTCGCACCCTGTCCCGTCCCGTCCCGTTTAATAAAACAGGAATCGCCTTCGTACCATTTCTCCTTCTTTCAAAAGAATATGCAGAAATATGATATCATTGTATGGAAAAACAATAATGATAAGTATGTCTATTTCTGCGTGACCGTACAAATAACCATACTAAATTAAAGTTATAAAATATTACACCCCTATTGATTGTTTTACCTTGCGAGTAAGTCATTTATTTATCAATACACTTGTTCATATGACCCTCCTAGGTACATTTTTAAATTAGGTTTAAATAAAGCACAATCATTTAATATTAAACAAGTCGTACAAGACCACAATATCTACTTAAATAAAGTAATCTCTGACAAAAATAACGGCCCCACCGCCGAAAGTAAACACAAAAAGCGTTTAATTTAATTCTGAACTTGGCCCAGGGCACTGCCGTGCCCACCCGTTAAGGATACACGTAACACAACTATCGTTAAATTTGTACAGTCCTAAAACTTGGTTAGAGCTCTACCGTGTCCACCCGTTAAGGAATGCACAAGTACCTAAGGTGAACCAGATGCCATCAACACGGTGTGAACTACGAGTATAAACTGTCCTTGGCACTTGCGCCCATCCAAATATCAATTATTTTGTTTTACGCGTTATATTTCATCCCACCTATAAAATGCAGCGTAGGCCAAACTTAAAATAAATGATAGTAGACCGGGAGTCAGTGGTCAGGAGTAGTAAATAATAAAGGAATAACAAATGTATTACTATCTATGTATTTAAAGTTTATATTAACATTTATTATCTCTCTCTCTCCTGGGCATTTGATGGTGGGATCTGCCTTCCTTCATTTCGTCCTCCACTTTGCCCTGTCTGACGTGTCGGCTTCAGAAACATGGCATCTCTCCAAGTCATTCCGTATTGAGTCCGTCTACTTCTTTTTTGCTTATATTAACATTTATTAAGTAACAATAATTTACAGTCACATGCAGTTAAAATAATGCTGGTTAGGTATACCACTGTAAAGAATCTTAAAAAAAGGAAAAAAAAACTAAAATTTTAAAACAGTATCACCGATCGAATTGTTTGAAATTTCACCTATTCAAAGCAGCAACTAGTAAATTGTAAAAGTAAAACGATTACTTAAATCAAATTTAAAACTTGGCCCAGGGCACTACCGTGCCAACCGTTAAGGATGGCACCTGTTAAGGTCAAACAGTGCCATTAATACGGTGTGAACTATAAACTGTCCTTGGCGCCTGCGCCCAATCAAATATTAATTATTTTGTTTTAAGCGATATATTTTATCGCACCTTTAAAACGTAGGGCAAACTTTTGTTAGACCGGGAGCTAATTTATTAGAAAAAAATATTTATTAATAATTATTATTTATTTAACACAACTAATAATATGTTTAAACATAATAAATATAGTTGGACCAGGGTGTGTTCTCGGTCGTGCATAGGAGTCCTACTGTCAGATCGTCCCGTCTCGCCCCGACTCGCCCCGTTCTAGTGTGAGTCATCTTTAATACGAAAACATGGAACCCTTAAGAGCCAAGTCAGTTTCAGTACTCTTACTCAATTTATTTTCTCATAATACAAACAAGAACAAATAAAATACAGATAACACAAACAGCACAAGTGTCACGTAAATGGTCATCTCAGCGTATTGCTAGCGTAGGCCAGCGTTGATCTTTCGATGAGACCATTCATCATAGGTATATAGCTTATAGGGTATTTTCAAATACTGCGCAATTTGGTTTCAGGCTATAAAACACTCAAAGAAATTATATAATAAAAACCTTATTATCAAAAAAAATGTACTGACAAGTGACAATGACGCCATTTGTTTCATGTCACCTCCCGGCGCGGTCATCGCATATTCAATCTATTTCTAACTGCTATGCGAAGTCGTAGTTAAAAAGTCAATGTCAGTCTAACATCCGCGGCATGGTCACATGGCACCCGCGGTGATACGGTCGGCTCCATAAATATATAATCAAAATCAAAATCAAATCAAAATATTTTAATAACAATTGTTACATGTCCCATGCACCTGTATTCAATTTTGAACCTTCTTCCCCCGCAACAAGTTCCGAAGTGTATAGATATTTATAGACGTGACTGTACAAAGTGTAGCAGGCGACTTACTTCATCATTTGTCTTTTTATGGTTCCGTACCATAATAGGAAAATAAGTTGCATTGGTCGATTAGAGAGATTTCCATAACGTAACTTTGACTTTGGAGGAACTTTATCACCCAAAGGAAATTACTTATAAGACTAGTACGTACTATATTAGCTTACCTAAGCAAGCATTTGTGACAAAGTTAGGTTATGCATTAACAAAAAAAGTTGTATCTAAATTTAACGCATAACGTAAGTAAGAGACAAAACATTAACATCCAATTTGTCTTCAGTTGAGTTGGAATGCGCTAGGACATAATAATATAAGTCATTAAAGTGAGCAGAACACATACGTGTTACTTTTAAGGGATAAAATAGAAAATGAAAAACGTTTAGCAATATAATTTTGTTGTGATATGAGATGAAAATTTCTATTTTATTACCACTTTATGCGGGAGTTCCACTCTCCACTCCTTGGTTTGCTTTATTAAATCATAAGAGCTCACTAACGAACCTAGTCCGGGTCTAATAACAGCCAAGCCATTCGTTTTGTGTTCGTTTGGCTGCACCCGGCGAGCCCTCCTTCCCGTCTCTATTTTTTTTTCTTAATCTACAAAAGGTGACTAACGAACCTACCCGGATTCATCTACTTAGGAGTCGTGTCGTTTTTGTGTCTTTTTAATGGAGGTTTATTTATGAAACGGAATCTAGTCCAGACATAATCGGTGTAGCAACAGCAAATCTAAAATCTACGCATTCCAAAATTGGTCGTTATGCGATATTATGTCTGAGAAATTGGAATAAATTTGCATATAGGTAAGGACTAGCGACACCTGTTGAGAAAGAACCTGTTTATTTTGAAACTTTGACATTAAATAAGACTTTGTGACCTGGGAGTCATATTGTTTTATTATAGTTTAACGGCGTTGGAATTTCAATCTTATAATATTTGTCGTAAAGTTTATATTGCCTTAGAAAGTGGTTGGATTTAAAACGTTTTGGATTTTTCTATCTTCTATAATGATAATCGAAGAAATTAATTAACGAATACTCTTTTGTATAGTTATTTGCGGTTGTGAAAGATGCAGCAAATTTCATGTAATATTTGTTTTTGGTGGTTTCTGACCTACTTGACTGCTTTTTATAGTTATAGCCTTATAGTTTCGTCCAGTCCGTCTGCCTGTCTGTCCGTCCGCCCGTACGAGTATGTCACAGCGGTTTTACTCAGTAACTATAAAGCTGTAAAGCACATGGTAATGATATTACAACCAGAGAAGTATTTTGTGTGCCGCTACTTAGTTTTGCATACTAATTGCGAAAAAAAAACACATTTTGAGGGGGTCACCCCATATTTGTAACTAAATGTCAAAAAATGTTTTTGGGAAATATGTACATTATCTGATAGGACTTCAAAAAGTACTTTAAGTTCCTTAAACAAAAAATTGATAATTCGAATATTTTCAGAAATAATCTCTTTGGATGCCTGAAGAAGTATGCCCCCCCTCCCCCCCCCCCCCTTTTAAGAACATATTTGGACAAGCCTTTAATGGGAAGGATTCTTTTTCTAAATAACTAGGTACATCAGGTTCATCCAACTAGTGAAGTAATGTAGATTACTTCACTAGTTGGATGAACAAGATTTTTTTAATTTATGATAAATTATTTTTATAATTTAGCATAGAAATGAGTAATGAAGGATATAACGACACCATAAATGACTTAATTAGAGCAAATTCCGTGAATACTTGTGGAATGATTAAATAATAGGCCTGTATTTTCTTAGTTATTATACTATCAATTATGCCCCACTCATAATTGAAAATTCATTAGATTATCTACCTTATCACAAAAGAATAGCGTTCAAAATCAAATTAATACTTAGGTAATAATATCCTTGAGCACAATACATCTTCTATCTATATAAATGCGTGTATCCTGAATGATTTACCCACTCACTGACTAATCAATGTAGAGCTGAAACCACTGAAGTTAGAAAGTTGAAATTTAAATTTTATAATGTGTACAAGTAATAAGAAACAATCTCGAAAAATTCAACCCCTAAAGGATCAAAAAGGGGGTTGAAAGTTTGTATGGTAATGGCGTAACATTTTTAGTTGGAGCCTTGAAACTTTGTCTGATAGTTTAACTTAATATAATACAAGAAAAGTGATTTCAGGGATTTGAGAAATTCATCCGCGAAGGGGATTAAACGGGGTTGATAGTTAGTATTAACGTAGAGTCAAATCAAGTAATGCTAGAAAGTTGAAATTTGCACTAGCTAATTCGGTTGTCTAATTTAGACAACCGAAAGAAACCAATTTTTTTATTTTATTTTACTTGCGTGTCTCCTCGAATCTTATTAAAAACCCATTCAATTTTCTCCCACCTTACTTAAAACACTAATTTTCCATTGATCCATTGGGTTCGAATGGTAAGGGCATTTTTGGTGAGTTTATCACGAATTGTTCCTGAGTTATGATTGTTATGAACGTTTTTTATCTATTTAAGTACGTGCGTGGCCTAGTATGTTTAGTTTGGGACTAGGTACAAATATGTATTTGTTTATTTATATAGTGTCCTTAAAAACATCTACGCTCCAAGTGTATAAATAAACAACATAGATTCGTGGCCACTATCTCGCGGCCATCCTATACAGGTAAGAACAATCGTGCCGATCCAAGGTCCAAATTAAGCATTAATCAAATTAACACATCGACATCAAACCATTGACACTTTAGCGCCAACCATCATTTAACCGGCCAGTTATGATCCTTAACACAATGGTTTAAGGTACACTTTTAGCTTTGTTTACGTGGACAAATAAAGCCTTAGTTAAATGGTACTTAAGTTGTTATTTATAAAAAGTCATGTCTTGTTCCAACTTGGAATACATAAATAATACTTGTGGACATCTAATGCCACTGCAGCCTAGGGTAGTTTAGCCGGTTCGCCGGCCACCTCTGGTTGTCGGCCACTACGTAGTAAAACGATAATAACAAGAAATCTTTACCCTACCTATGCAAAACAACACTTTAATCGGGTAATTTCACTTGACACCTACACCTCTTTAAACTGGCTGCCTAATAATGTTCTAATTGGCTCGTCAGTGCGTCGACAAAATTTAGACTGTGTAGATATGTCGCCATTTTAAGTAAAAAATTGTGCGTCCTATTTTTTTCGAGGTGAGTTTAAATATTGTATCTTTGGTGTTTATAACATTGCTTATGTTTAAGTGTGTAGTATATTAGTCGAAGTATTTATATTTTGACTGAAATTCATGGAATATAAAGTAAAAACTATTAAAATTTGATGGCCGGGTAACTAAATGCATATTGACGAAAAATTTCGTTCTCGGCCGCCCGGCCGAGAACAGCCTTGAATTTCGTGAAACTTAACTGCATATATTTGCTAAAAAATAAAACCATACGTGAGCTATATTGTTTTAATGTGAAGTTGAATACATTTTAATTAATGTAGTTAACTGGCGGCCACATGTATTCTAAATAATACTTGATGAAAACGTACTATTAAATATTTTGTAATTGGCGGCCGAGAACAGGATTATGGCAAATTAGTTTTCGGCCTTGTTAATTTATGCCGGCCGAAAACAGACTCTTCATACCTTAATTTTCGGCCCTTAGAAATAAAGCGATAAGAAACAGATAAAATCCACACTTTTTTAATTCATGTAATGTTTTTATTTAATCTCATGTCCAAAGTAATTTTAACAATGTTAGTTTTCATACCGCGTTTATTTATTACATTGATTAAAACGTGGCCGAAAATCAGAATTTTAATAATGAGTTCTCGGCCACCGTTGACAGAGTGGCCGGAAACAGGCAAACAAAGTGTGTGTTGTCGGCCCTCTTTTCATCAGCGGCCAAAAATATTTTTTTTTATGCCGTGTTTTACCAAGTGGCTGAAAAAGGGAATTTTTGTATTTGTCGGCCATGCATTTAGATGTTTAGAGATTTATTGTTAATAAGAAATAAATGTATTTTACACATATTTTATATTCAAGTTATAATATTTTATATTATCATCCTTTACTAAAAAAATATTTAAAAAAATACAAATTAGAAAAAACATATAAACTAAACAAAAATAAATTAATAAAGTTATTGGACTTTTATATAAATATAGCTCATTAAAGTAATATTGTAAATTTAATAAAAATGAAGCAAGTATAACGATACAAACAAAGGAAAGAAAACAAAAGAATGTAGCAAAAAATAAGGACGTCTAAAAGACTGATAAAAAAGTACAAACAATAATAAAATAGGTACTTCAAAAGATATTGAGACTGAAAATAAAGAATAAGAGAACATTAAAGACTACCAAGACTAATGAAAAACTTAAAGACACAATAGAGGCCGATACAGCTATAACTAACCAGGTAATAATATAATAATGTCTTCTATGTTCGCGATTGTTATTCTTTGAAATTAGACACTTTAGAACGGCTTAATCGCGTTTATTAACACTAGGAGCCTACGTTTCGAGCCCTTTACAGCACTCATTTTCACAGGGTTAAGATGATGACCTTTATCATCATCTTAACCCGTTCTAAAGTGTTTAATTTCAGGTAATGATATTTACTACAATATACTATTTCTAGCAGACAATATTGATTAAATGATAAGAATGTTTTTTGTTTACAGATAAAGACAAACCATGAGATAAATATTGATGAACCACATTTAGGTAATAATGAAGTAACAGACAAGAAAGTAGCGACTTTTGGCACTGACGCAAAAGTTAAAGAGAAATGTAGCGATAACGAAAAAACACAATCTAAAGTCAGAAAAGAAGGAAACTGATGATAATATAGAAGAAGGTTTTGACAAGACAGATCATAAAGGAGATGCGGGATTGAGTAGCAGCGACGAAGATTTTGCATTATTTTAATATATTGTTTTTGTTTTTTGTTATTCAAGAGAAGTTTCTACTAAGTTTTAAGTGATTTATTAGAAGACATTCATATGCTACGGTTACACTTACCATCAGATGGGCCATAATTTTGTTTACCACTGACGCAGTACAAAGTAATTAATAAATATAATAATAGTTAAGTACATAAAAGTTCCTTATAATATTCCTAATATTTCTAATACATTTATTGATTCATATAGTTTTCGTTTGATTTAAAAATAAATCCTACAGACTATGGAATAAGACTCATTAATAAAATTATAAACAGTGGCCGAGAACTGATGATTAAGCGGCCGAAAACTAAAAAAAATGGCCGAAAACCAGCTAAATCGCTGCTTTTTGATATTTATTATTTTAAAAAATCATTATGCATTATATGACATAAAGTTCGATCAAAAAATTACAATTTCAATATATTACTAGTCTAAAAATATAGTCATTACATTAAATTTGTTAAGAGCACTATTCATAAAATAGTTTTAAATTCAAAATTTTGGTAAACTGGCCGAAAACCGGCTAAACTACCCCATTCCACTTCTGGGTACAAACCTCCTCTTACTCACGGAAGGGCCCAGGCTGATCCATACTTTTTGTTAGGAAAGTATGTCTACTGTTTATTTACTTAACTTCAAAAACTAGTACGGTCAACTACAAACAAATGACAACGTTATAATTTATACTTTTTTTAGTATCGCCGTCAGTCATCTAATTGACAGATAGAAGTGCTGGAGTAGAAAATGAACCTTATCCACAAGCGACAAAGTGGAACTTTTTACTAAAAACAAACGCATTTTTTATTATTATCTAATACGTATATAATGAAGATATCATCTACATAAATAAATATTAATTTTGTAGAGGTAGATACATTTTATATCGGTTTAATTGGTTGGTTTGTTAATTGGTGAGGGCGGCTAATAGAATTAATTAATTAATAAACATATTATAATATACAAATTTGGCAGCACTATAGTTTTTATTTTTTTCTATTGAATGTGAAAGAAGAGAGGCTAACAAAATGTACATTATATACTCGTACAAATATATGTACTATAGACATAAAATCGTTAGGTAGTTAAAAAATAAATAAGATGCTAAAGCTCAAGAAGGCTTGTGTTACGGGTACTCAGACAACGATATATGTATATATTTTATACAAACATACATGGTAATTATCCCGTTTCAAATATTAGTTATAATGCAAATGACCATGTTAGCTTAAAATCGTATATCTCGAGATTATTTTCAATGTTGAAAAATGGAGACTCTTTCTTGACTTAAATATCAATTTGTCGATTATTTAATTTCGTTTTAACATATGCCTATGCAACGCCATTAATCAAATTATATTAATGACGCTGGTAACATTAAGAGTAAATATTTTTAGCCGCCATCTTGGTCTCATTAAAACCATATTTAGTGCCGGAAATATACTGATAAATAACTAACATAATTCGTATCTATCAATTATGGCAAAGGTCTGTCTTGTGGTATATGTATATACATATTTGGAACATGTGTCTGATATGGCAAGGTCCATATTGGGATCGGTAATCTGGTAACTATCTGTTTTTTGTTGATAAATAGAACGAAGAAGGTCTCAATTATAAAATAGAATGTTATTTAAAGTGTATAAATAAGCATAAAAAATATAAATAAAAATATCGATATACCGCCAATGTTTTATTTTTCCTGTAATATTTATGATAATGTTTCTGTTACCTATATACAAATTTAATTTTTTTTTTCTTTTGTAAACTAAGGAAAATAAAGAGACGGTTGGTATTTTTTAACATTTTCATTCATTTTTTTACTTTAATACAAAATATTTTCGCATGTGCAAATCAAACACACACATATTTATTTTTACCCCCTAATATATTACGAATTTTTCATAGAAAAGAAAAAAAAGTGTTTCATAATTTTACACACACGTTTGTGACAGAACTGACAGACATACAGACAAAGCGGTGCCGTAAGGGTTTCTGTTTTACCATGTATGTAAGAACCCTAAAAATGCTAAAAAAATCTCTGAAACTGTCCATGACTGCTGCTTTTACTTTAATTTTATCCAAAGTCCCTCTTTATTCAACTCAAGTGCTATTTCAAAGACTAGCACCATCTGTGGTATTTATTCGTAACAATGCAAAGTTTTAATGGACTAAACTTGAATCGTCACCGACTAAGCCTTGGTAATCGCAAGGCACAAGCCATGCGTATGGGCAGCAGATCATCAAAGTTCGAGAAAATGTTGATAGATGGCGCTATATTCAATATTGTGTTTATTGTTCTTTTAACAAAAAGACTTCAACGAGTCTCGGAATACTCGGGATTTCGTATTTTCTATGCGAAAATATCCTAAAAAAAACTAAGGCAACGTATGTATAAAAAATCGATGTTTTGAAGAAAACCAATAAAAAAGTCCGTAAACAGTTTTGTTGTTTTTAGGGTAATATTCTGATTTTATTAAAACCAGCCAGATATGAATTAAAAAAAAATAGTACGATATAAGTGCGAATAGAAGAAAATAAGTTAGTTAGTACCAGTTATTGCATATTATGCAATAACTGGCAATATAATAAAACACGACCGAAGGGAGTGTTTTAAATCGACACGAGTTGCGAATTACCTGCTCGCACGTGTATCGTACGATGTTTTACAGTACAAGTGCCCTTTGAATTTTTTACATAGGCACATAAAGTGCTCATTATCGTACTAGTGCGGTAATATAGCACCATATGTCCTGTAATTTTTTCTTATATAAGGCGGGCCGTCCGAATAGGCTAATCCTCCCATTGATTTTATCCTTTTTTTACCTAATCAGACCACGATACTGATAACGCTCTTAAACGGATTAAGGACGACTCACACTACAACTCAGTCAGTTTCTATAGAAAACGTCACGTGACCTGCGAGTGCTCTGAGCTTTATATAGAAATTGACAGATCGTCCCGTCTCAATTTTTTTTTAAAGCACGAATCAAATCATTTATTAAATGTAATAAATGTTTTGATTCATGTTTTGGTGTTTTTTAAGTAGTCACACTACTATATATAAATTATAAATTGAAAGAGATGTCATATACTAAAGAAAAAGTGACCAAAGTCCCCGGTGAGCAGGGCTGGGATCGAACCAGCGACAGCGCCAGGAGAACCAGCGCAGGTGGTCGCTGGTTCGATCCCAGCCCTGCTCACCGGGGACCTTGGTCACTTTTTCTTTAGTATATGACATCTCTTTCAATTTATAATATATTTTCTTCGGTTACCACGATTATTATTCATTGAAATTAAACATTTTAGAACTCATCTTAACCCTGTGAAAACGAGTGCTGTTAAGGGCTTGAAACGTCGTAGGGTCATGGTGTTAATAAACGCGATTAATCCATTATAAAGTGTTTAATTTCAACAGTAACACTTTTAGAGTTCCCGATCACGTCCCGTCCCGTTTTAGCGTGAGTCATCCCTAAAAAAGTGAACTATGAATGATACAAACGTATCAGCATCGAATGCCTGTCTATAACTAAATAATAAATATACAGGGATATGAATCTTTATTTGAATAACATACATACAAAAACAAGAAAATAAACCTAAACTTAGAATCAAAATAAATAAAGAGGAATAATAATAATACATAACAAAAATGGATATTTAGACGACGACATTAAGGATGACGCACACTAGCAAGGGACGGGATGGGCCGGGACGGGGCGGGTCGGGAAAATCTGACAATTTGTAAAGAAAGAATCACGTGATAGCTCGGAGCCCTCGGATGTCACGTGACACTCTCTCTGGAAATTGACAAATCTTCGCGTCCCGCCCCGTCCCGTCCCCTCCCGTCCCGTTCTAGTGTGGGACGTGGTAGTGTGGGTGTGTGTGTATCCTTTAATGGGAATAAAGAAAGGGGGGAGAGGTTGTGTGTAAAATCTTGCTTAGTAAAGAATTCCTGCTCCGTCTTCGCATCGAAGGCCTTGATGCGTCTTCTGGTGCCTCTCAGCCTCATAGAGACATTAGAGACTGCACGAATGGCTGATATTTGTACTTTAACTTTTAGCCAGACAATTATTTGTGAGTATGGTTTTCCCATTTGGATGATAATTTGGATGCTGATTTTTTTAAACTAATATCATCATCATCATCATCATTTCAGCCGAAAGACGTCCACTGCTGGACATAGGCCTCCCCCAAAGATTTCCATGATGACCGGTCCTGCGCCACCCGCATCCAGCGGACTCCTGCGACCTTCACCAGGTCATCAGTCCACCTTGTGGGGGGCCTACCCACGCTGCGCCTTCCGGTACGCGGTCGCCACTCGAGAACCTTTCCGCCCCAACGGCCATCGGTTCTACGTGCAATGTGCCCCGCCCACTGCCACTTAAGTTTAGCGATTCGGAGAGCTATATCGGTTACTTTGGTTCTGCTGCTGATATGTATCTACCTATTATTATCGTCGTCTAGTACCCACAATACAAGCCTTATTGAGCTTACCGTAGTCCCACGGTAAGCTCAATAAGGCTTGTAAGCTCAGTAAGGTCGATTTGTATGATTTGTTGTATGATTGTCCCACAATATTTATTCACATGTGGTTACGTGAATTAATTTCGTTTATTACATTAAAATCCAAGAGGCACACATCACCTCCCTTAAACATAGTTTTAAGACCAATAGATGTGTGGATAAAATGAGTTCATTAATTGAAATGAATGTACAGCTTGTCGCATTTGTAGGATAAAATGGCAAGAACATGGAAACAAAAAAGTTAATATGCACTTCACAGATCTTTATTATCATTTTAAACACAATATACTCTTACGTCTATTTATACATAGTATAATTATATAGGCAGTGATTTGAGAGATCTTAGCGCTATTTTAAACCTATTTACAGGCAAGTCTTTCAGTTTGAAATAAATAAAATAAAGTAACTAAGTGACTGAGGTCAAACTTAACGAAGGTCTAAGAAAAGATAAAATGAGTATGCGAAAAGGAAGAAAAAAAGGACTAGGAGAAGATAAAATTAGTAGTAAAAAGGTAAACAAATAGATAGCGTGTGTCGTTTGAAAATTCAACTCAAAAAATGGTTATTAATATTTTGCTAAATAAATATTAATACTGGTATTTAATGTTACATTATATTTCATTTTCAAACTCATGGATAATATATTTTATAGATTTATAGATGAAAATCACATGTACAGGTTTATTTTAATGCGTTTAGAATGTATTAAATATTTTTCATGTCATTTATTTAGTATTATAAATATTCATGTCCTTTATTTAGTATTATTTAGTATTATAACGCATTAAACATTCGCGTTTTGTACACATTATTATAAACAGAACGGGTCGATAGCGAAAATATAAGTTACCTTAATATACCGACTTTACGACACAATTCCATGTGCCATGGTCTCGGCTTGACTGATGAATCAGCGAAGTGTCAACGGCGATTTTTCTAGAAATGTTCCGCTGAATATAAAGGTAAATTAACTAAATTCGCGATATACCCGCGATATTCTTTTATTTAATATAGGTTCATCTTATATCTTGTTTCTTTTTGTACCACCTTTGTTCCTTTTGGTTCCATTTTGTTCCAATTGAGATTCTTTTTTATGATATAATATGTCACATAAAACCTGATCGTATTTAAATTCGTTGTTTACAATATTGCACACATTAACTTAATATTCTTATTTTACCACCAGTATCCGTGCCCACCGTATCCCCAGCCACCGTATCCACCGTATCCGCCGTAGCCACCGTATCCGCCATAGCCGCCGTATCCACCGTACGGCCACCCGTATCCGTACCCGTAGCTCGGCCAGCTGTAGTAACTACTGTAGTAAGGTGAGCCCCAGCCGCCGTAGCCCCCCAAGTGGCCGCCATAGCCGCCCCATCCGCCCCAATGCGAGGCCGCGGCCTTCAGGTCCCCCTTTTCCGCGGGGGCTTCTAGGTCCTCTTTTTCTGCTAGCTTCTCGGCTGGTGCTGCGCGAGCCAACGCCAAGAGGAGGAGGAAAGCAACGGAGACGATTGTGAACTGGAAAATATTGATAACTTATTAGGTTGACATTTTCTTATATGGAATATTGAGGAAGTGAGTAAATTTGTAAGAAAATACTTTTCACATATCTAAAAGAGTTACTTTTATTAAAGTGGCCCTTTTCTGTTCAAAGACCACACAGTTTTACATTTTGGGGCATTGTCTGGTTGGGTCTTGGGGTTGGTATGATGTCGTTTGTTATTACAGGTTTTCATGATTTGCCTCTTAGGTGGTGTGAAAAGCAGTATGTGCCACACGGCATCAAAATTATCCGTCCTGTAGCCTAACTTTAACGCGATTCAGTTAAGGACCTAAACAAAGTCGCTGCCATACTACTGAGCACAGCTAAGAACCTAAACTGACGATAAGACGTCAAGGTAAGGCCCCAGGAAGGAGCAGAGAGCAGGTGGCCTAGTGGTTATGGCGTTAGCCGCTTAAGCTGAGGACCCGGGTTCGAGCCCCCTTTTTCTTTAGTATATGACATCTATTTCAATTTATAAGGTACCACTTTATTGTTGATAAAGTTCATTTCTAAATTACGTAATCTATATTGCAGAACAGCCTTATCGGCGCCTTATTTGGGCCGGGTACGGTTCGGAGCTCTCCTTGTAGCTAGCTTTAGTGATTAAGAATGCCAAAGCCTGTTGCTGATTTTAGCATTGATTTATATGAGACGAAGCCTGATGCTGATTTTCTTTTGTAACCATGTCTAACGAAGCCTGCGGCAAGCCGATATCCCAGTGCAACCCGGGTTTATGTTAGTATGGAAAACCCGAAAGCCCGGGCTTTTATAATAGTAAAAAACCCGTGCGTTGGGGTATGATGCTTATAATTTGTTTTTATGGATAGTAATAAAACGTCCGAAAAAATACTAAACTAACCTACGAAATACTAAACGTACTGACTGAAACTTTGCGAATGCTCATTTACTTACTACCAGTATTTAACACAGTACAGGTTACTATTAGGTATGTCACGTTTAGTATTTCTGTGTGCTGGTATTATTTCCATTTTTTAAATAAATGTTTCCATTTGTTTTTTAAATGTTAATAACAAACTCAAACATACTATCACGTGACAAAGACGCGCCATTTCGTCTGTCAAAAAATTATCGAGTAATAATACGTTTCATACGATTCATTCACCGTCTCACGCGAGTTGAATGCCTAACTAGCTGCTAGGGCTTTTTCGAGTGGATTAACATACAATCGTATTTTTTAACAGTTATATTCTTGAATGGAATTTATATGTTGGTACTATCTGTGGAGATTATCAATGTAATTAGGCGTGAAAAAGTCTGTTGTATGCTAACAAAGAATGATTAAATGGTTAAAGGTTAGTATGTTGAAGATTATGGGATACAAATACAAATACTCTTTATTGCACACCTCAATAGAAATAGGTTCAGAAATACAACAAACAAAAAAAGAAGTAAACAATAGGCGGTCTTATCGCTAAAAAGCGATCTCTTCCAGACAACCTTTAGGTAGCGGAATAAGTTAAAATAAAATATGTCGGTAGGCATTGCGAAACAGTGAAAGAAGCGTCGCAAAAAACACTTAAACTCAAAACAAATAAATAAATATACATATATATATATATATATATATATATATATATATATATATATATATAAATATATAACAGTGCCAGCCAAAGTGAGGAAGCAGACAGAAAAAAGAGTTAAGGACAAGATAAGTAGTGAAGCTTAGTAGTGAAGCTTGGGATATTGTACGATTTCTAGAATAAGTATTTTATTTTATATCATTGTATTTGGAAAACAAACAGCTCAATTAACAAAGAGAAATAATGTGACAGCGAAGCCGATTACAGGTTTTCATAGATAAGGATATTTATTTTTAATAATTAAAATTTTTAATATGATATTAAAGATTTGCTTATTAATGACAAAAAAAAATGTTTAGAGGCGGCGCCCTATAGGTACATGTAACTGAATGTCAAAACAATTTATTTTGCCGAATATCTACTTGTGGCCCGTTATCGGATAGACCTTTGGAAATTACTTCAAGGTTTCTTTAACAGAAATTTGATTAATCGAATATTATCGGAAATAATCGCTCTGTAAGTCTAAAAAAGTGTCACCCCCTCTAAATTTTGAAGGAGAGGTCCAAAAATTTCAGGAAGACAAGATGTAAGACGAACTTACGAAATAACGCGAACTTATAAAACGAAATTTATTTTAAACAAATGTGGTCTAGCCGTTTTTGTGTTTTTGCCAAAAAACTGTTCATTACAAAATGATGAGGTAAGTGCTTTGAGATATTTTGAAGGCATTTTATGCGTGGTCCGACACGCACTTGGCCTGTTTTTTCATCTAATTACGACTTCAACGTGATCCCCATCAATAACTGAGTTAGAAAAAATGGTACCTGATCACTGATTTTAAATAATCGTGTATATTTTATTAATGAGTTAAAAATAATACAAATCGAGTGCAGTTGCCAAGAGTTGTTTAAATATTTAGTTTAACTTTTGATTTATTTTTTTACAGGACATGCACTATGCCTGGTTATAGTGTGTTATTTAGCGCAATATTGAGTAAGTATAATTTTATATAAAAAATGTGCAAGGCATCAATAAATTCATATATTCAAGTCTTTTAAGAATAAAAACACCTTACATACTTAGATAACTAAAACGTTTAGTTGTCGTTAATTTTAAAGAAAAAAAGACGCATCAATTTGATTTTTTGCGTAAAAATAATATTTGCGTATGATAGAAATAAACAGTGTTTGTCTATTTATTTATTTTAGCCGAAATTCACTAAATGTTAGAGATGTTTTAAAAAAATCGAAAACTAATCAATTTTAAATTTTCTTAAAATAAACATTAAAATGCATTGTTTATTTTACCGCTTTATAAACGTTGCAACAAACTAGTAAACAAACAAATATGCAGTTCATCACTAAAAATCTATTTTCACAAGTTTTGCAACTACACTGGATTTAAAATTATCTTACCACTATTGTTTAAGTAAATCCTTAGCTAACTTTAGCCACTTACTTTAGCCATTATGCTGTTGGTGGTAGCTGCTGACTGTGAGTGTCTCGGGCAGCCGCGTGGTTATATATCGCACGCGGGTCGTGACGCTTGGCTGGTGCTATTGACCTCTGAATATGGGATGGGATATGGGGTACGAGGCGAGGATACAGCCATCCTACTTAACTAGTAGCTGGGTAGCTGATTGCCTGAATACCTTGTTACATAATAAGCAATGCGCGACGGAAGTCAGAATTGTATTTTAACTGCAAACTTGACATAGGTGGAACGTCACGCTGCATTAGTATTCGCGACATGGGCACTTTATGCGCCTTTATATGCCGAATTTTAAATCTCGAATTTTACAATCCCAATTTCGATAATCCCGACCCATTAAAACTCCGATCATCAAAATTCTGACTCATATTTAAATTTTGAATATTTAAATTTCCGAATAGAAAAAAAAAATATTTTTAAAATCCCCAATAATATAATACGGAATCAGTATTAGATTCGGGAGTATCTTAAGCGGATTTTTTAATGAGCGTACTTCCAGAAGTCGGAATTTTAATGATGACAAACGATCGTAGTTTTGATAGGTCGGGATTAGGATTCATAAAAATTCGGGATTATTAAAATCGGGATATAGCATTCCGGAATATTTGAGTGATGATCCCGTCAAAGTGACAAGGTATAAATTCGAAAATTGATAAATCTTCGTTATTCAAGAATATATAACTTTGACATAAATTGCCCATGTCGATTACTAGCACCTACAGGGTCAAGCACTAGTAGTTTTAACTTACCCTGTAATACAATAAATGATGTGCAATGAAATGGAATATTCTTCACGTGATTTGCTGGCTTATTTATATGGTATGGGATATGGAGTACGCAGCCATATGGTTAGAAATGTTACATGTGTGTGTGGGATACAGACATACCTAGTGTTATTAGGTAGTTTTAGATTCAAATTTGCCAGTACAAATAAGTCTGCTCAGTTTTGCGGGCGAGGGGCACGTCCAATGTATGGTTACACGTACTAATAGCTATGTCAAATAAACGTCAGCCCATACAATGAGTATGATTATTTGTCATATGCATTCGGCAGGGGGTAGACCTGTCATCCGTCTGCAGAAGTTCTCTCTATTCTGAAGTATTGAGTATTAAACCTCAATACTTCAGAATAGAGCATAAGTCCAACGGAGAGCAGCTCGAATTGTCAACTGCCAACGTATTTCTGATCGGCTTGATCCCTTGGCGCTGCGTAGAGATGTGGCCTCACTCTGCATTTTCTATCGCATGTATTATGGGGAGTGTTCCGAGGAATTGTTTGGATTAATCCCTGCCGCTTCTTTCCGCCATCGCCCTACGCGACAATATTTCCACTCTCACCATTTAGATGGTTGGCAGTCCTCAACTGTGCGCTTTTCCCGAAACTTCCTGCCTCGCACAGCTAAACTGTGGAACGAACTGTCGCCAGCGGTGTTTCCGGACCGATACGACCTTCAAACCTTCAAGAAAAGAGCGTACTCCCACCTTAAAGGCCGGCAACGCACTTACGACACCTCTGGTGTTGCGGGTGTCCATGGACGACGTTAATCGCTTACCATCAGGCGATTCGTTTGCTCGTTTGCCCCCTATAGCATTAAAAAAAAAGTACATCATTTACTACCTTAATTATCCAATACTAATTAGACACCTAATTGTTTCGTCTCAATTAATAATGACAGTTGTAAATCCAAACAAACAATACAAGAGAAAAACGTCCACCAATCAAATGACGGTGCAAGTAGCTAATCAAATTAAAGGTGATTTTCCGGTGCTATGCGCTTGCGCAGTGTGTGCCTTTCCGCAGGCGTAACGTGACAATCGATATAATCGTTCAATCATTGACGAATTATACACTCGATTTTAATAGCGGCGTCTTTAAAAAATAAAATATAATATAGCTATTAGTACAGACAACATTAGTCCATACATTTTGTTAGCGCAACTTACAATTTTAATTAAATTAAAATTATAAGTACCATATCATAAACTTATAACAACATATATACATTATTATGTGAGTGTACGAGTATATAGATGATATTCAAAAGTAAGCTGCAAGTAGGCTTCAAGGGCACTTTTACAAGTCAATAAGCATTACAATAAAGCTTTTTCATGTACAATAATGAATTAATGTAAATAAATATAATATATACACTAACACTTAAGTGTGTATCATAGCCACATACACACACTCAGTGTGTGTATGTGGCTATCACTGAGTGTACTCTGCTCCAGTGTATGAGGAGTTGAGTTTCCAGCAGGTCAGCTAAGATGGCCGTTGTGCGTACGATGAGTTGCATTCGGTTGCGACTACGGCATTCGAACGTATGTGCGTCTCACTCCTACCACACTGGTAGGAGAGAGACGGACATAATGTCATGGTACGCACACAGGAGGCTGTTGCGACTGTCCCGCAGGCGACGCAGGGCGGCCGCGCATCTCGCGCGCAGAATGGCTGGAACCCGTCTACGCGGGCATACGTGCGCTTTAACCCACGTACACAGCGTTAGGAATGACTCACACTAGAACGAACGGGACGAGACGGGGAAAAGTATGAAAGTTGTGCTTTTAAGGAAAACTCTTTTGAACAGTCAGTTAAGGCATTTTTGTTATTTTGCAAAAAAATCATATCATGCCTACTAGGGCTACCATGAAAATCAAACGATTTCGGATTTGTATCTACATCTTTGTCATATTAGAGTGAAAAAGAGGTTTTTCCGTGAATGCCAATTTTCGATGTTCATGGTAGGCGTGTATTTAGGTTCGATACGGGACCCGGCACTGAGCCTGGCCCGACATGCTCTTGGCGGGTTTTTAACGTACTTTTAAATTTAAATAAATAAATAAAAACACAAATCGACCTAGTCCCACAGTAAGCTCAATAAGGCTTGTGTTGGGGGTACTAGACGACGATATATATTATAATAGATACATATAAATACTTAAATACACAGAAAACATCCATAACCTCAGGAACAATTATTTGTGATGTCACACAAATACATGCCCTGACCAGGATTCGAACCCGGGACCTCCTGCTTCGTAGGCAGGGTCACTACCGACTAGGCTAGGAGGCCGTTATTCATTTAAAACACTACTTCTACGACTTAATCCATGGAGTAATGAATAAAGTTATTGGTCGTAAATTACCAGGTTGATGTTACTAAAATAGTTACGTATTTATCTCTGCAATGCCGATGTGCTAAATGTTTACTAATCTATGTGAACTAATACATAGATTAAGTGGACATATGGGCATGACCATGTAGTATCAGGATACCGTTTATGCAAAATTATCTTCTCAGTAATTATATATGGGATATCTTCATATTTTTGGTGAAGGTAAGCATCGTTAGAGAACCGGTTTGATTTAAGCAAGGAATAGTGTGCTTATCATGAGTTGCACGCAAATGTTTTCGATAGCGGCTGCGGTGCTCGAAAGTAAGTCTGTCTCCTACCATTATTCTGACAGGAGAGAGACGAGAAAGTCCGAATAGAAAAAAAAACAATTTTAAAAATCCGAATAACCGAATTTTTAGTATTTTAATATTTTTTTAAAGTTTTAGATTTATTTTAGTTTTTAGTTTAGTTATACTTCTAGATTTAAATTTGTGTGTTAATATGTTTTAGTTTAGTTTCTTACAATAAATCATATTTTTTATAGGGAATCAGTATTAATTCGGGATTATGTTAAGCGGAATTTTGAATGGAATTGCTTTCAAGCGTCGGAATTTTAATGATCAGAGTTTTGATACGTCGGTATTTAAATATGTTGGATTAGTAAAAATTCGAAATTAAAAAATTGGGATTATGAAAATCTGTACATTATATTTAGAAATATTAGGGTGATCCCGCTGGTAAACCCTATTACTGGCTAGTGACATCATAGATCTCCAAAATTAGATCCTGGGCTTCTTAAAGGTGGTCTTAAAGGTAGATCGCGGATTATTTTAACCATGTAAATTAATACCAATCTTCTAAACTTTCGAAAACAGAAAAGACAAAACCCTAAGTCAGTATATGACCCTGTGACGCAGGTCCACCGTAACTAGTTTGGCCTACTGCTGTAATTCGTCGAATTTCCTCAAAAAATCACTGTCAATGTCGCGTGATGCGTGCACCGTGTATAAATGACGGTAGGACGGTAATTAGCGTGCTTAGGGCCGGGATTAGCGAAAATTGGCGTTGCGACACCGCTTCGGGCGAGGATATTGTGATAAGCGGAGCGGGTGGCGAGAGTTTAGTGGTTTTTAGAGTTATGTTCCCAAAGGGTAAAACGACACCTTATTACTTAGGCACCGCCGTCCGTCTGTCCGTCTGTCCGTCTGTCCGTCCTTCTATCATCAGGCTGCATCTCAAGAACCGTAATAGTTAGACAGCTGAAATTTTCACAGAAAAAGCAGAATAAAATAAATATTTAAAGGTGCTCCCATACAACAAACGTGATTTTTTTGCCGTTTTTTTTTAAATAATGGCACGGAAGGCGCGCACCCAGGGTGGGTGCGCGAGTCGGACTCGCATTTGGTCGGTTTTTTTATTTGACGAGTTAAAATACTAAGTGACCTAACATTTTTGCCCTTCAGATCTACAAGAATAATACCTCTTTCTATAATCCTATAGTTAGAATGTGTCGTCATTATAATGATTTGGTCTCAAAAAATAACGATATCGATATTTTCAACTCACGGTTAGCGGTATTTAGGAGGCAAGTTGTCGAAGTTCTCGGCCATCGTACACCATAACAAGAAATGAACACTTTATAATTTTGATTTAATTTAATATTGATTTATTGTGTTAAAAAAATGTAATTTGTAATTTTAGGATAGGTTTTTACTCATTGTTATTTTTTTTTCTTGCTGTGCATGCATGTTTTGGACGGCATTCTATTTTATACCTTGCTGTGCATGCATGTTTTGGACGGCATTCTTATTTTATACCTACCTCATATAGCTGCTGTAATAATGTAATGAATGTTGTCTGTTTTGTGTGCAAAAAAAAAAAAAGTATTTCCAAAACATTTAATTTCTCATGAAATGATCGTTGGTATACCGCTTTTCTCATGAAAGCAGCAAGTGCTTTCACGAGAAAAGCGGTATAGGGCCAGTGCTTTGCAGCAAATCTTTCATAGTCACAATTAACCACATCGGCAAAGCTTTTTATCCCAGTGATGGCAATTTTGAATTACCTACAGTTAATTAATAGGTAGAGTCCATTTATGCTAAGTTTCATAGATTCTGATAGCACACAGCCGCTGCTACCGCTTCGGTATACCACTTATCGATGAAAGTACCGACCTATGTCGTACAGCTATCGATAAACAACGGCTCGTTGTTTGAATACCTGTCCGCTACCGCTCCCGCCCCGCCTGTGCGCCAGCCACGCGTAACAATGCGCGTCCTCGCCGCTTCCTTCCGCTACTAAGCCCACTATCAGCGCTGTTGACAACTAATTGACACCGACATCATTTGGGCGGGGGCTTAATACCATGCGTTAGATGTCCTCTTAACCTAGTCAAGCGATGCTGCGTGAGTTACTTGACCTACGAGATCAGGTCCCAACTCCACTACCCTGACAAATTTGACTCCTAAAATGACGAAGTTACTGGCGTATCAGGTGTCTATAGGCTACGAAAACCTCTTGCCATCGCGCGGGCTGTTTGCTTGTTTGCCACCATATTTAATTTAAATAAAATCGTAATGTATCGTTAATAAATAGATAATTTCTAAAATTGTAAAATGTTATGAACGACAAAAAAACATTAAAATCTTACAAGATTTTGTTGCCTACATACTAGACTTTCGCTAAAAAAACAGCTAGGTAGATAGATAGATAGATAGATAATTACTTTATTCATTCCCACAACATACATGGCATCAACAGAAAACAAAACAAGAAGAACTTTACAAAAAGCATATAACTTAAAAACTAAAAACCATTACAATAATTTGCACATTTGTATTTAATTAAGCCATGTGTCGTGGCAGAGAAAAGGTGCCGGCTCAGCATGGTGATGCGGCAAGCCACATCGCTGGTATTCTGCCAGTACCTTATGATTACGTAACGAGTTAGTGTCATATTCTTATTGCTCCGTGCTCTTTAAGTTGTATGTATCTTATGTTTACGTGTATGTGTATATAAATGTAAATAAAAAATGTAAATTAAATGTGCATTGAGTGTGCATGTATTTTACGAGTATAACATATAATAATATGTGGACGACAATGGGGAAACTCAGTTTAAATCAGATATGTCACTATTGGCAAATACCCTAGGCGAGGGATTTAGGAGGTATTATAAATTATATCCCAAACAATCAAAAATTTTATAGAAGCTGTCAGTTAAATGACTAAATTATATTGCCCTAGTTATGTTGTCACTTTGTTTAAGTTACAGGTAGACGAAAGAGCGGTTTAATTCAAGGAACCTTTTTTTTCAATGTATATCACGCTGTCGCGTTGATACGGCAACCATCATACTCCTGCAGATGGAAGTCCTTCTCTTTCGAATCGACCACCAAATTACGCAGACCACACCGACCAAGGTCAGGGCAGCCTTGAACCGTCGGGAGCTATGTTAGCGACCGTGACGAGACTACTTTGGTTTTGCTCGCAAGTCATGACTTCGTCATGTCATTAGCAAGCAACCCAAAACGACACTTAATTTGTGGCCATATGGAGAGTGGGAAAAACAAACAGCTGGGGAATTTGATCTAATTTGCAATTTTGCTAACTGCTACAAGCGTGTGCGGCACGATCATCTTGTTTGACAATAGTAGTTTATGCAACAGTGATATAATAAGGGTTCTTAAAACTTGAGCCTCAAGTTTTAAGAACCAATTATGAGCTTTGCATACGCTTGTTTTTCTACGACAGCTAAAATAGCGTAAAAAACAAAATATAGAAACGTGGCAGAATAGGGAAGATGTTGTGCCCACTATAGAAATTAAAAAAAAAACAACAACAGTGCTCATATATTTATTATTTATTTATTTATGCACAGGCAGCTTATAGCTGATGCGTGCACAATCAATAAAGTCATGTGTTTTCATCTTTGTTTTTCATAAATTCATTCACTGTTAGTTAATGTAAGTTAATGTAATTCGTGCAAATATTGTACCTACAGGTAGGTGCAATAAACTATGATGTCAGTATGAATATCGGATGCATGTATAAAAAAGACTGCCTACAAAAATAAATGAGATCCCATCGCATCAGAAACATTACATGTGATAATACACTCCGCAGTTCTTATGCTGCAAAAAAGTTTGAGATTAAATGTTAAAACAAATCGGTTATTTTAGTCGGTACCGGTTGGAGTCCATAGAACTCGACTTCCACCGACTAGCCTAGTTTCAAATCGTAGAGGAACACAAATAAAATTTTGTGTTCCTCTACTATTTGTGTTTTTACATGTAATGTTTTTATAGGATTAGGTATGTATATAAGAATATATACATGCAATTTCTTTGGTTTGTTAGCTGGTTTAAAAATATAGTGAAACTGTTTTAATGCTGATGCTCAGTCGTCCATGCATTTTATTTGACAAGAATGACAGGATAGCACCATAATGGGACAATTCGGAAGGAATTCCTACGGTTGATAATTCATGTGAAATTTCACCGACTTCACTTATCACCGACTCAGGCAAACTGTTCCACACTTTTACCACACGGTTAGACAAGATTCGAATGAAGATATTGTATGAAAATCCATAGGAGCAGTGTTCTTATGGAAGACCATAGACAACGTTATAATGTATACTTTTTTAATATCGCTATCAGTCATCTAATTGACAGATAGAAATGCTGGAGTAGAAAAATGTTATTTTTAAAACGCAGTGACACTTTTTTGCTACGATACATTTGAAATAATTAAGATATTATTTACATCCTATAATTAATCGATTTATTACTTATGACTTATTTCTCGATAGTCAACACTGCTCGACTCTGCATCAAGTGCACAGAATAAATAATTCAAGTGCAAGGTGCGAGGGTTATATTTTAAATGTGATTTTGAAGTACATATATATAAAATGCTTCAAATACTTTCTCATGGATCTAAATTTGACGCAAAGATTTATGTATGTTCTATGCTAAATGATACACATAAAATCATGTCTAGCATATGAAGTTTCCGAGTCTTAGTAACCATTCAGCGTCGTGCAAAACAGAATCTTTTTACATTGACTTGAGGCATAGTTTTAAAAATCGTTAGTCTGCGCATTATGTTACTCATAAAAGGTCACCTGAACAAGGGAATCTATTAAATATAAGCCCTTTTGGAACTAAAATTGTGACAATTGGAGCTTAACGGTCAAAAATATCGCCATTTACATCCAATGTGACGTGTATGACTGTATTAGTATTCTCCAAACCTAAACATACTCATAAACGAAGATGTAACTGTTTAGAGACTGCACGCGAAATCCTACCAAAATTATATTATGTTACGGTTGAAAATAGGATTACGATTTTTGATACATAGGTTGTTATGTAATTAAGAGTGTTGTCGTATAAAATCGCAGTTCCGTCTGTACAATGGTGAAATACCGGGATTTGGTGTGATATGAATGAGAATTAGCGGCGAAATTGTGAAGTTTACAAAGATACTGATAGTGATAAGATTACATTTGGATTTTAGTATTTTTTAATAGTTAACAACGTGGTGGGGGTCACGTGTTTACAAGTTATGCAAATTCATTATTTAGATACCAATGAATCATGGAAACATTACACTCGTTTTGGGCAGTAGTGTGTAAAAAGTTTCTCATTCATACTAAGAGCCGTAGTAAACGCCCCCTGGTACATACGAAATGATGACCTCCACTGGGACCTAGGAGTGGAATCTGTTAGTGCTATATTAAAAAATACGCCGAAGCCCACGATCAAAGGCTTTCATCACGTTACCGTCGAAGCCATCCAGCTCCTCAAAAACACGAATTTAAAAAGAAGACTGAAGAGAATAAAACCTTTTGAGGTGTCTTAATACTTTTAGTGTGGTGAATAGTGAATTTAGTGCAATGTCTTCGCCTTAATAGAGACAATAAGAAAAGTATTAATGGACACATTCTTAGTTTATTCTGTATTCGAAGTTTATGTTAAAATCAAAATACTTATTAGCCTAAAAAGGCTAGATTGTATTGGCATGTTATACCACTTGTGGATTATCATTAAAAAATGATACATCCGAAAAAGATCACCCAAAACGCGTCTATAATATAACGCGTC
The DNA here is from genome assembly GCA_949128165.1 of Lathronympha strigana. NCBI lineage: Eukaryota > Metazoa > Arthropoda > Insecta > Lepidoptera > Tortricidae > Lathronympha > Lathronympha strigana. Next base: position 1,282,336 of record OX421907.1, on the reverse strand, counting down.
TATAAGATTTATAGGTTTTTTAATCATAATCTATTGTTACATCAAGGGAAAGGATTGATGCGTTCGAAATGTGGTGCTGGCGAAAAATTCTTGGCATCAAGTGGACAGCCCGCCGCACAAACGAATCAATCCTGAACCAACTGGGAATACGAACCAGGCTCTCCACCATTACCACTCACTGCATACTTCGCTTCTTCGGACATCTGGCCAGGCAAGAAGATGGTCTGGAAAAGCTGATAATGGTCGGCCAGGTGGAAGGAAAGAGTAGTAGGGAAGAACGCCTACTCGGTGGATAGATTTAATTAAGGCCTCGACAGGATCCAACGCCCAGGCTTGCCTTCAAATGGTACCGAATAGGAGTACCCGGAGGACTGTGGTGTGGGATACAGACAAGAAACCGTGAATGATAGTCACAACCTTCAGCAATGAGGAAACAACTAAGAAGAAGAAGAGATTATTACATCAACTTTTAAAACGTATTAACTAAACTTAATGCTACGGTGTCATAGTAGCTTAATATATGATTATATCCTATCCTCATGTAATAGTATAAATCAGCTCTATACAATCTTAATCTCTTAACAATTTTGAAGTACCTATGTGTGCATAATCATCTAAAACTAACAAATCAATCGCTAATCGAAGTGTCCAGTGCGACTAATCGTGAATGGAAAGGTCGTCATTGTCAGTGCGCTCCGTAATCACTGTGAAGATGGTATTTATCGAGGAGACCGGAGAAGGTTGAAACTGAGGTACTTTTTACGATTTGAAGCTAACATGGTAATTTACATTATAATTACTATTTAAAACGAGATATTTCGGCACTGTTACAAGCGCCATGTTCACGGTGTAACTTATTTACTGCGAGTTTTTATTTGTGGTCTACCCACACGCCGTAGCAAACTACTCGCTTACGGGTTTGTTTAAGTAAGCTGTCGGGTTAGGGACAACTAAATATCTGCCAGGTTTTCTGAGATTTATACATCCTTGCAGTCTCCTTCAGCTCAAAAATTGGCGTAAAAACTGGAGTCCACAGGATAGCGACTTGCATGCGCAACAGTTTGTGCAACATATGACCAATGAGCGTTTTGACAAGCAATTTCCACGTTATGCCGATTATTTGCACATGGTTATTTGTTCAAATCTTGTGCCAGAGTTTTTTGTGCAAGCCAATTGTGCGGTTTACCGTTTTGCCGCCTTAACGCACAAATAGATAATTTGCGCAAGTATGACTGAGCATTATGTAGCAGTATCCTTAATATATTTAAGTACATCGCGATCAAGATTGCTACCATGAACATAATTTTAGTGATAAACAATTAACAAATCGGTCTTGCTTTACAGTTGGCGGCACGGGGCGATATGTCAATTTCTATAGAAAGAATGACGTCCGAACTCATCATCTTCTTTAAAATAATGGCTTCTGCCCGAGAGTGGACAATTTTGCCAGTGTCATGTATTATCAATATTTCAGAATATTATATAAATAGAATAGTATATTGTCACTTGGGCGACGTTGTTCGGTAATTGGCCTCGCTATATATGTTAAGTTTATAGATATAAGACTTAAAATATAGTTTCTCGGGGGGGCAAGATCCCGGGATTGCCGCTTGATGACTAAAGGAGTGACTGAACTTGTTTCAGGATTAATTCTTCATTAGCTGTATACTGCTTCGTAAGTTTACTGCACAATTAGCTATCAATATTACACACTAAACAACATTTTGCAAACAAAAAACAAAAAAATATTCCAGAGACGCCATGGCCATCTTGAGTAAAAAACGACAAACCACGTCCGAGCTCGGAACACTCAGAGGTCTAATGACGTTTTAGATAGAAACTGACAGATCGGCCCGGCCCGGCTCGGTCACTTCCCGGCCCGTTCTGCTGTGAAACATCATTAACTCACAAACATCCTTCACGAATTAAAGTTGCCACTAAACTGGACGCAATACACTAGACATTTGCCAAATATTTATTTACAAATAGCACAAAATATCCGATATTGCACAGGGCAATGACCCACTTAACCATATCGAAAATAACTATACTAATGAGTAGTATTCTATAGTACCTACTTACCATAGTAAGACCACAGAGCATACCGTCTTGACCAATATCAAGGAAAATTCAGCCTTAATACTCGTACGTCAAGCGTCTTGCGGCAGTTTCAACGATTCCTCTATAGGAAACTCGACTGTTTATGAACGTAATTCGAATACACTAAGGTCTGTCTTCCCTTGAAGCGATGGTAATGATTACATTAAATTATATCCTTATGGGTTTGAAGTGGCTAATTCCATGGCGCTGTCAACCATGACGCGAGACCCACTGGGTTATGTCACGAGGGAAAAAAGTAGGTAATTAGAGAACATGAGAGAGGCGGTCTGTGTCAAGAATTTTCTTATCAATTAGGGATGAGCCTTGCTGTACAGTTGTGTAGGGTGTATACCAGGTGTGGCCTACAATAATCCATAACAACACAGCCTAATTAGTTCGAGAAATGGGTCCCAGCTCGTGTCGCGCATCCTGTTTTAGTTTTAAGTAAAGTAACTCAATCATATATTAACTAAAAGCTGTTCTTCTGAATTATGTCATCGTGTTGAACATGTTACGAGTTATGTTTAAATTACTGTAGGTACTGCCGAAATATCCAAATCTGCTCTGTTCAGATTATGTTTAAATATGAAGAAACCCTAAACATTATAATTACTACGGATTTTTATGACTCTACATTTCGAGCCTTTCACAGGGTTACGATGATAACTGAGAAAATGCGAATTCTCCCCGTCAGCATAAATATATCAGTCAAGAGCAATCTCCACCTACTCCCTAAAGGTATGAACCTTGGTCCAGGTAATACATAAGCCAGCAATTTGCGACAGTGCTGTGGGAACCAGCGACAATAAGCTGCATTACTGCCGCCGACAATGTTCGCTAATTATTACACAGGCCTTTTTGCCATTTGTTGTATAATGCCGCTGGTATTGTCATGAGACTATGGACCTTTTTTAGTGATATAAGGTCAAATCAATAGGGTTCTATTTTGTAACATTTGGGGTCGAAACTTTAGGTCCATAGGGTTCCAGCGCACGCAAGTTTTTTGTAGAAATCGCGAAACGTCTGGTTGATGTAACTGACCAAAGAGCTGGTAGCTTCCTCGCACAACATATCAGCATTGCGGTACAACGAGGAAATGCCGCCAGCATCCTAGGTACAATGCCTCAAGGACCTATTCTAGATTTAAGGTAGGTAGCTACGAGTAGGTTACACTTACTGTATAATTATATTTTGAAAATAAAAGATTTTTATAAAAAAAATAGGATATAAAATGTAACTTCTACTTAAAGCACACCAAATACTCAAATTTGGGAACGGAGTACAATTTTATTCCAGTCACCGTAGAAACGAGCGGTCCTTGGTGCGCTGACTCGCCGAGGTTAAGTCCTTGGACAAATGAAGGATGACTCACGCTAGAACGGGTCGGGACGGGACGATATCAATTTCTATAAAAAGAATCACGTGACAGCTCGGAGCCCTCGGAGGGCACGTGATATCGCAATCGAATACAACTCATGGTAAGCACACAGGTCTCAGTTGGATCAATTTTTCGGCGCTTAGATCTTCGTTTCGAGCTGTGAATTTGGCAGCGCCATCTTTGACTTGAAAGTAAAAGAAGGCTAGACCGATAGAAAAAAAGTTTTTTCGGTAGGAAATATTAATTGACTTATTAATTTAAATCTAATTGGAAGCTGACACGAAATGTTTATTTTTTTATAATTGAATGAAAAATTGAATAATTCCCCGCGTCGAGCGGGATTCGAACCCACGACCTCCGATTCGACCTCCGATTTTCTTTCAATTGTAAAATTATAAATTTCGTTCGCAGACGTCTCTGCTTAATACGAAATTTACGAAATGTTTATAAAAACAAAATGACTGAAGTAATACGGGTGCAGACGGAACTGTTTTATTTTTCTGATTCTTTATTTGCGTAAAACTCATCATAATGGTTCTTAACTTCTTATATTGCACACTAAATATCTACACAGTGTAATATAAAAGTATAAGTAGTAAGTATTTGAACTGAGTTATACAGAAATGGAATGGTTTGTTAGGAAACAATCCCCAAATGACCCCACTGGACGCTATGCGTTCTCTTTTTTTTCTGGCTCGGACGCCGACCAGCGACTGCGGAACCACTGATCGACGACATCCCCCAGTTCATCCCGGTTTGCTCGCAGGACGTCTATTTGTCTATGCCTCTCTTCGCGAGACAGTCCCGGTTGGCTGGTAAAGCTGGGTGGTTTGTCTGAAAAATAAAGTAAAACAGAAGCATCTATTAAATTCAATACAAGGAGATGACATCGCACTATTTAACTTTGCCAAAAGCTTAGGATAATAACAATACTAGAAGGTTCTGTCAAGTGAAGCCATTTCAATTAAGAATATTTATCTCAATTTCTGTCCCTCTGGCTATTTCATTCGATTACTATAATAAGGGATTTTTGGCTTCACTTCTTAACGCGTTGGCTTTATGGAAGTAGGTTTCTGGTAATGCTGTGGCCAAAAGAATGTGCAGAAAATTCAGTCCATTGTAATGGATAACAAGTCTATAACTACGTCACCGTACGAATAGCCATACAGGAAATGTTAGCGTATTCCTGTTATGACAGCTCTATGGAATAAAATGCCACCTGTAGGCGGAAGATTTTGTGTCAACGTAAAACGCAGAGTGACCCCTGGTGTTAGCCATATTGGAGGAGGAAATATGGGACTACGGCACCTCCAACATGGATTTTGTACGGAGCGAGCGCAAATTCATTACCCTTTTCGCTTAGCATGACTGGATTTATGTTCTTGACTAATGAATAGAGGAAGATACGTAACGAGTATGACTGTATACTGTATAGTATCTATAGGCATGATGACTGGTCGAAAATTCACTTTATCACCCTGACAAGTTATGTTTATATTTACCTTTGTGAGTTACTGTAGGTAGCGGTATGACAGACAAGTTTTCGTCATCATTATCGAGGGGCAATGCGGACAGTAGCCCCCAGAGTACGCATGACACCAACAAAACCTGCGAAAGAATCACAAGAAAAAAATCATGTAATTATTACAATATTAGGTTACAATTAATCTTTTCAATGAGTGACGAACAGAAGTCAGCAAGAAACTAGAAAAACAATTGTGAACATTTTCACTGTGCGATTACATTAAGTTTTATGTTAACATTGCGCCTATTGTTCCTGAATAGCAATCGACGTTGTAAACAAATGTACTCATAAAAAAAATCTTAAAATATATAAAACAAAGGTTTATTTTTCTTCTAGCGCTAACCGCTAACCAATAAATCCAATCGCTTGAAACAAAGGTTTATTTTACTTCTAGCGCTAACCGCTAACCAATAAATCCAATCGCTTGAATTGAAACAAAGGTTTATTTTTCTTCTAGCGCTAACCGCTAACCAATAAATCCAATCACTTGAAACAAAGCCAACAAAGGTTTATTTTTCTTCTAGCGCTAACCGCTAACCAATAAATCCAATCGCTTGAAACTAGCTTTAAAACATTACCGCAAGCGTTTGCAAAACTATAGCAATTATAGCTTTCAAAATATCTCAGAGAATAATGAAAACGACTAATTTTTGAGTTTGGTCACAAACTATAAATCATAGATACAAATAGAGTTGAGTAGGCTGAATATATCGAGCTTTGAATCTAGGAAAAATGTGGTTACACTATTGATCGACATTGCGTGTTTGCGAAAAGGAGTAGACGAGTCCAGCCAAGATATTAACGATGGATGCAAATCCACGGTTTACAACCTTTATATCGATAACTACATTATGTTGTGTAATTTTTGGGCCACTTGTCCAAAACAGTTTTTAAATAAATAATAAACGATGCTTCTTACCTGCCGTGCAGACCGCATGACGACTAGTCCAGTTTGTACTGAGAATATATTGTCCAATAGCTGAATTAATAAGAGGTAAGTATATATATTACTTGTTACTCATCCTACTTTTAGTACGAACTTTACAGACGACACCATTATTAAAGGTAATATCATAGTACACACTTTAAGCCGCTTAGACCTTTTAGCGCGCAACGCAATACTAAAAGTATTGTGAATTGTGAGTCAGGATTGACATTATCTTGAAGAAGACGTAAGTATGTAAATTATTGTTTAATTATTGGAATTATCCCTATAATTATGACGTGCTGAAATGATCTTTGAAGCAATTACAGGACGAAAATATTACTAAGTAAGTGTGATGAAAATTATGTGATCTACATATAAGGAATTGAGGAAAGTCCTCAAATTTGAAAGGCAATGTGATTTAGGTGTTTCTGAGGAAAATCGAGTATTTCGTTACGATAATTATCAATTAGGCAAAGTAGATGTGGTGATGAAGACGAGAAATGGCATAGTGGAACTGCTTGGTTATTCATCTTTATCATCCGAAGCCATGATGTGGAAAAGCAGTTGATTCTAAAATGAATAACACTACCAGCCGTAGAGACTGTACGAAATGTTTAAGAGCACATTATTGTTATTGTATTATTTATTTATTTCAAAAAACAGTTTACAGCGTAACAGTAAAAACCAAAGCACTGCAACCATCAAATACAAAACCAAAACATATAATATAACACTACTTATAATTTAATTTAGGCGACGTTAGTACGCGGCTCCGTTGCGTCGTCTGATCAGGCGTAGGATTCGGCAGGTTACCCCGGAACCGCCGAAACACGACACCCTTCGGCCAGAAGTCTGGGCTCGTGATGGTGTCCATCAGCGGCCGATATGATTAAGAGGTGGGCTGGTGGCAGTTTGCACCGCGCAGTACACTTGGCCTATGACCGCACTCTGTGAAGACTGACTGTACGTGGTCGCGATCCTCAGCATTCAGGTTACGAGGAAGAAGAAGAAGTGATGGAATCCGTGAGGCTTAAAGTGAGCTTCTCAATTTTCAAACGTACGTATGCTGGTGCCAACCTAACTTAAACTTTTACCAGGAAAGCCAATTGAAGCCGGTTTTTTTTCTGCGAAATTAATACGCTAAATGTTTTCCCTAATTTTGAGAAATAAAAATACCGCATTTAAGAGTAAAACAATTTATTTAGATTAGGTTATCCTGAACGATCTGTAAACCAACCAGTGAGTACATCTCCTGGTTCAATCTTGGGCTCATCTTCTTTTAATACCACTTCGTTTTCTTTGGGCCAAATGTTGTCTGTTGTCTTGTTTAGTCGAGGCCGATATGATGTATTATCTGCAAATAAAATTTAGCTACTTTATAAATGATAATAGACCAAGAAAATTCGATTATGTCCAGGAATCAATTCCCAGGTTTTATTAATTTATTTTGGCGGTACCGCTTACCCAAATTTGATGTGTTAAATACCCATTTGCCGTAGAATTTAACCGTTTTTAATACTTACCTGAATGACTTTTCCGCCAGCCGTACCATTTTCGTACTACACTAAAAAAAACTGAAGATCGACCGAAAACATGGCAGTTACTTGGCTGTCAAAAGTTAAACTCAACTCCTGGGATTATGCAAACTCGGTTTACATGTATTTAGGTCTAAATTAAGGTATTAAAACGATTTTCAGCTTGCTGGGAATTCATTCCACAAAATTCAATCAAATTTTCTTGGCCTGTATAAAACATTGTAATTGCATTTTTGATGACTGAGTAGCCGGCGGCCCTTACTACTCGTATAGGTTGTAAAGATTGCCAAGCGTCAACTTTTGACAGTTGAATTAGGTAACACAAAATTATATGGCGCCTTTCAACGCCACCTGCTACTTTACCTACCAAACTGCGGCTACAACATATTGGACCACAATGTACTACTATTAAATTGAATAATGGTTATTTGACAAAATTGTCACAATTGTATTTACCTCTAGGATTAGGTAATGGGATGACAGACAAGTCTTCGTCATCATTGTCGAGCGGCAATGCAGCAAGGAGCCCCCAAAATACGCAAAACACCAAAAAAATCTGTAAATCACAATAAATAATATGAAATTATTTCCTATAAGCCTAAATCGATGTCAAATAAAAAAAAAATTATACGTTTAAATCCGCACCAATGAGTTTTTCGGAACTTGCGTACGAAATATCATTTGATAATTTCCAATCGCTTTTCAGTAAAGGAAAACATGTGAGGAAACCGGACTAATCCCAATGAGGTCTAGTTTACCCCCTGGGTTGGAAGTCAGATGGCAGTCGCTTTCGTTAAACTAGTGCCTACGCCAAATCTTGGGATTAGTTGCCAAAGCGGACACAGGCACCCTACATGAGCCGTGGCATAACCCAAGAACAAGAGAGTGAATGTCAAATCATATAATGCTTAAACTCCATATTAAAAGCAGATGTCAAGCCACAGCACACTGCCCTTAATACCATTGTTTTTTTTAAATAATTGGCTAAGTAAAGTTTTTTGAAGGTGTAAATATTATATTTTTTCCTGATAGCCGACGTCTTAAAGTTCAAGGAAATGTGGCTCTTTTATTTTTATTTCCTATTACTTATTAATAATATTTTTTTAAGTGAACAACTGTCAATGTCACTTGTGTCATTGACAGTTGTCTTTTTTTTCTAATTCCTTATACTCATTACGGACGAAAGCATTGGGCTCTGTTCAGCCGTTAAACTGAACAAATGTCAACTCGTTCACTTAAAAAAATATTATTAATAAGTAATAGGAAATAAAAATAAAAGAGCCACATTTCCTTGAACTTTAAGACGTCGGCTATCAGGAAAAAATATAATATTCACACCTTCAAAAAACTTTACTTAGCCAATTCTCACATGTGCACGGGTAATTTTTCATACAAAGTTTTGGCAGGATTAAGACGAATTTGCTAAATATTCTTGAGTTACAACCTACTATTATATTTCTAGTCGATCACATGAAATCACAAGCTATTTGCCAGAACTCGATAAAATAGTAGTATGATCGTGATGAATGTCTTATTTTTCTGTTTTTTAGATTTCCACACAAAACGAAAAATACAAAAATATATTCTAAATAAATACAAAGAGCACAATACGTTCATTTAATAATATTAAAGGGTTTCCTAAAAATTCTAAATAGATGATTGCATCTAATTAGAATTTATGTGGATTTTTTTGGAAGTTTAGTGTTTAGCCTTTTTAAAGGTATAGATTAAGTTTCCATATGTCATTGTAAAAAGTAAAAAACATATACGTCAGTCATTAAAGTCATGTCACAATAAAAACACGTTTTCTTTGATACAAAATAATTATTAACAATATTAAGGTGAACATGATCCAATCCGAACCGGATAATTAAAATACAGTGACCTACAATCCTATAGTTGTGTAGTCCGTGAGTCCGCAAAATATTTACGTAAATATATACGATTTTCAAAATTCGTGTCAAATATGAGTGGCGCAGAGAAATTAATAGTCTTACAAATGGATTGCTTAGAAAAAGTAGAAAAAGCCCATGTGAATTATAAAAAGTCACCAAAAGAACGAATAACATTGGGGTACGTACAAGGTAGATTAGAAACATTGGAAAATAACTACAAGGAATTTAAAACTATTCATCAAAAAATATTGACAAGCTTCAACAAGGAAGAAGACAAAAGCAAAATGTCATATTTTTCGGAAGATCTGTACGATACCTTTGAAGAGCGTTATTATATATACAAGGGTGAATTAAAAACGGCTGTACAACAATTTTCTATTGAAGCAAGAGGCAATCAAGTCGCACAAAATATATCCGTTAATCATGCGTCAAGTAGTGAAATAAAACTACCACGAATAACCATCCCAATTTTCAGCGGCGACTACACAGAATGGCAGTCCTTTCACGATTTATTCACCACTTTAATACACAATAATAGTTCGCTCGATGATGTACAACGTATGCATTACCTAAAGGTTAATTTGAAGGGCGACGCGGAATATCTTTTGAGACAGTTTTCAATTACAGCTGAGAATTATACACAAGCATGGACCATTTTAAAAGGGAGGTACGACAACAAAAGGTATATTGCAAATTGCCATTTTAAAAGGTTCTTTGGCCAGAAGATGATTTTCAAAGAATCGGCCACTGCTTTAAAACAGCTACTCGATACATCTATCGAATGTTTAAACTCACTTAAAAATCTGGGCTTACCAATACATCAGTGGGATGCCATTGTAATTTACATCATTGTATCGAAACTGGATCCAGATAGCCACAAACATTGGGAGGAGCTTATAAATGGAGAAGAAGCGACAGTGTTTCCAACATTCGAAAGATTTAAGGCATTCCTGGAAACTCGGTTCAGAACTTTGGAAATGGTGGAGCCTGAAAGCAGGAGTTGGAAACCGGCTGCCTCGAAGACCTTTCACATCACTACAAGTGATGAAGATATGCAATGTGCGTTTTGTAAGGAAGACCACTATATTTTCAATTGTAAGCAATTTGCGAAGGAATCGTTAGATGATAGATACAACTTTGTTCGAGACAACAATCTCTGTTTTAATTGCCTCATACCTAATCATGCTGTATGGCGATGTAAGCAGAAGACGTCATGCAAAATATGCAGGAGACGACATCATTCTTTACTGCATCGAGATTCAAAATTAGCTGAAGAAACACAAGAAAACAAGAAAGTAGACATGACAGTAGAAGACTCAAAGGTTGTTGCACACGTCAGACCAAGTGAAGACGAAACTGAAGAAGACACTTTATTAGCTACAGCACTCGTAGAGGTAGCATCAAAGTGTGGACAGCTTCATGTCTTTAGAGCTTTTATAGACCCAGGATCCGAGATATCGTTTGTCACAGCTCGAGTTGCTGATTTGTTAAATCTGAAGAAAACAGCAGTTAACGTAGCTGTCTCAGGACTTGAAGAAAGTACCGACGTGAGCGTTAAAAGTAAGGTGGAACTACTAATTTCATCAAGGTATGAGGACGATTTCACTATGAAGGTAAATGCTTTTGTATTAAAATCTATAACTCGTAGTTTACCAGCTAGGAAAATAAACTGTAAACCGTGGCCTCAACTTGATGATGTAAAGTTAGCTGACCCGAACTTTGACTCTCCCGGCAAAGTTGATATTCTTCTCGGAGCTAAGATTTATGGTAGAATTCTCAACACTGGGCTTATAAAAGGACCGGGCTATTTAGTAGCACAGTATACACACTTAGGTTGGATTGTGTTAGGTGACACTGATACAACTTCTTTCAGACCACGCAAAGCCGCGAGCTTTCATGTCATCCGTCAGGTGCAGGAAGACAACAATCTTTTGAAGAAGTTTTGGGAGGTTGAGACGCAAGATTATACAGACTTGAAGGGATGGTCAAAGGAAGAAGAATTATGTGAACAAATTTACAAAACAACAACAACGAGAGACAACACTGGAAGATATATAGTACATTTACCGTTGAAGAATAGTATCGAAGGCACGGTGAAATCATGTGGAGAAACAAAACAACAAGCAGTCTGGAGATTTAAACAACTAGAAAGAAAATTTGAGAAAAATGAAAATTTGAAAAGGGAATACACTAAGGTCATACATGAGTACATGGAGTTAGGTCACATGAAGAAAGCTGAAGCAGGAGATGATAAAGCAGCTGTATACCTTCCCCATCACGCTGTCGTCAAAGAAGCTAGAGATACTACGAAGGTTAGAGTCGTTTTTGACGCTTCAGCGAAAAGTTCTCACGGTATCTCCTTAAATAACGCTATGATGATAGGACCCACACTGCAGCCAGGCTTACGGAGTCTAGTAATTCGCTGGAGAGCTCACAGATTCTGTGTGATTGGTGATGTTGTTAAGATGTACCGTCAGGTGTGGGTGACAGAAAAACACACAGATTTACAGCAAATTGTTTGGAGAGATACACCTTCTGAAAAAATAGAAAGTTACAAATTACTTACTGTGACGTTTGGAACTGCTGCTGCACCTTGACTGGCAGTTAGGACCCTGAGTCAATTAGCCGATGACGAAACTCAAACTTACCCACGTGCGGCACCAATAATAAAAAATAGTTTCTACATGGACGATCTGATGACAGGGCATGAAGATAAATCTGAAATTAAGAATATTTGCTATGAGATTAACAAGCTGTTAAAGGCAGGCGGGTTTGAAATGCAGAAATGGTCGAGTAATTCTGAAGAGCTGCTCGAGTCTCTTCGAAACGGTAGAACATGTCAGGAATCTGACAACAATTTCGAAATTAAATTGGACAATATTATAAAAATATTAGGCCTTACCTGGGATAGAAAACAAGATGTTTTCAAAATTACAGTCAACTTACCAAACTCCAGTGTTGTGACGACGAAAAGACAGATAATATCAGAAGTTGCAAGTCTCTTCGACCCGTTTGGTTGGTTAGCACCTGTAGTAATTACAGCCAAAGTTATGATACAACGATTATGGCTTTGTAGCCTGAATTGGGATGATGAGTTACCGATGGAAATTGTCGAAGAATGGCAGGATTACCGAAATGAGTTAAACGAACTGCAGACAATACAAATACCTCGTTGGCTCAAAATAACTTCTCGTAGCAAAGCTATTCAACTTCATGGCTTTTCAGATGCATCTTCAGTTGCCTATGCAGCTGTAGTCTACCTTCGAGTGATTGGTGAAGATGATATTGTACATGTCCATATGCTTGCAGCAAAAACAAAGGTTGCACCACTGAAACAATTGACTATACCAAGACTAGAACTATGTGCTGCGGTATTAACAGCGCACCTTTTAAGAGAAATGTCGGATTTGCTAAAAATTTCAATGGACAATGTTTATGCTTGGACGGATTCAATGGTAGTGTTGTCTTGGTTACAATGTCAACCGAGTCGATGGCAGTTATTTGTCGGTAATCGGGTATCGGATATTATACAACACATTGACAATGACAAGTGGAGACATGTTCAATCAGCAGATAACCCAGCGGATTTAGCCTCTAGAGGCATAACATCAGTAAATTTGGCAGGAAACGATATGTGGTGGATGGGACCTAAATGGCTAAGAGGCGATAAAATAGATTTTGAAAGAACAAAAATACCTGGTACTGACCTTGAGTCGAAGAAAACATTTCATATAATATTGAATGACAATGACAACCCCATTTGGGCAAGATTCTCATCTATGTCGAAGTTGAAGAGAGTCCTAGCATGGTGTGTCCGATTTCTAAACTATTCTGAGAGACTAAACAGAGAAAGATTTTTAACGACGGCTGAACTGAATGAAATTGAAAAGCGATGCATTCAATATTATCAAGGTCTTGTCTATAATCAAGATATAGAAGATTTAAAGAAGAACGGGATGATAAATAGTAAAAGTTCATTGATTAGCCTAGGGCCTTACTTAGATGAACAAGGTTTGTTACGAGTGGGAGGACGACTTAATAATGCACAGATGTCAGAAGATGAGAAGCATCCTCTCATTATTCCTTGCAATCAACACATTACAAAATTACTAGTAAATGAAGCTCATATCAAGACGTTACATGGTGACATACAGCAGATGATGACATATCTTCGTACCAAATACTGGATAATTAGTCTAAAATCATCAGTTAGACAAGTAACAAGAAATTGCAAAATCTGTATAATAGACAAAGCAAAAACACAACAACAATTGATGGGTCAGCTTCCAGCCTCAAGGGTTACACCTCATCGCGCATTTTTAAATAGTGGCGTTGATTATGCTGGACCTATACAGCTGAAGACTTCTAAAGGGAGAGGTTATAAGACTATGAAAGGATATACAGGGCGTCCCAAACTTATGGGACATGAAGGGGAAGTACCTTAAATATCGTAGATAGTGAATTTTGCTCAAAGAAGACTTTATGTTATTTTTAAAAGTTAGTAATTCTGCATTCATAGATTTTCTAAAAATTACTTGCTTCGTCTGGGAATCGAACCGACTAAAATGTGAAAAAAAATCACCCTTTTTTTATGATGCCAATCGAAAGAACAGCTAAAAAATAGTAACTCTGCTTAAGTAACATAGTATTTTAAAAGAAAGGAACACCATAAAATGATTGAGTCAAATTTCAAGAAAGTTATTTATTGCCGAAGACGACGTTCGAAAAGTAGCGATATTAGTCACTGAAACTAATAACCAAGTGCGTTTTTCACTTAACTGTTGGTGCGGACTTTTAAAAAACCGGGTTTTCTTAATCCATTTTTACCAAGGAACCTTGAACACAGAAAAGTATTTAGGAATACTTCAAATTTTAAGGGATAAGATAAGAAACCTTTCCGCGGCGGAGCAAGAAAACTTAATTTTCCAACAAGATGGAGCTCCGGCTCATAATAGTCGGAGAGCAGCAGATTTTCTAAATGAATGTTTTCCTACATGGATTGGTACAAATGGACCGATTAGATGGCCGGCCAGATCCCCGGACCTCACACCATTAGATTTCTTCTTTTGGGGATACGTGAAAGATATGCTATACAAAAAGCGATACGAGAACGTAGGCGAGTTGCAAACAGAATTGTGCCATATCACATCGAGTGTTCACCATAAAATGATAAGAAAATCAACAGGCAGCGGGCTTATTACAAGATTGGCGATTTGCGTAAGACAAGAGGGATCACATTTTGAGCATTTAATTAATTAATTTACAAAAAAATACCTACTTAACTAATTGACTACGGCAGTTTCATGTATGTTTTTTATTTGATTAAAATGATTAATTTCACGTTGTTCCTTTCTTTTAAAATACTATGTTACTTAAGCAGAGTTATTATTTTTTAGCTGTTCTTTCGATTGGCATCATAAAAAAAGGGTGATTTTTTTTTTCACATTTTAGTCGGTTCGATTCCCAGACGAAGCAAGTAATTTTTAGAAAATCTATGAATGCAGAATTACTAACTTTTAAAAATAACATAAAGTCTTCTTTGAGCAAAATTCACTATCTACGATATTTAAGGTACTTCCCCTTCATGTCCCATAAGTTTGGGACGCCCTGTATATGTCTGTTTGTCTGCATGTCTACGCGAGCAATCCATTTAGAAGCAGTCACAGATCTTACAACTCAAGGATTTATTGCAGCATTTAGAAGATTTGTTGCCAGAAGAGGTCACTGCGCTCACCTGTGGAGTGACAATGGGACCAATTTTATAGGAGCTGCTAAAGAACTGAAAGACATGTTTGCCATGGGTAAGATTAACATAGCGAATGAAATAGCGGAGATACTAGCTAACGACGGGACTACCTGGCACTTTATTCCACCAAGAGCTCCAAATTTTGGCGGTTTATGGGAGGCTGGCGTGCGATCGATGAAAAAACATCTCAATAGAGTCAGTAAGACCACGAAATTGACATATGAAGAAATGTCAACATTATTAGCTCAAATAGAAGCATGTTTAAATTCACGGCCTCTCTGTAAGATGGACGAATCATTACCAACATTAGATCCACTAACACCAGGACACTTTTTAATTGGCGAACCGTTGATCAGCGTTCCAGAGACAAACTATGAATTCAGGAACGTTAATTTACTTACAAGATGGCAGTTCATACAGAATAGAACGCAAGATTTCTGGAGAAGATGGAGAGTGGAGTATCTTAATACTTTACAACAACGGTTTAAGTGGCACCATAGCGTCAAGTCTCCATGTGTTGGAGATATTGTTATCGTCAAAGAAGAAGATATACCACCAACCAAATGGCTGTTAGGTAAAATTAAACATCTACATCCAGGCGCAGATAACTTAGTTAGAGTTGTTACTCTTCAGTGCAAGGGTGATAATCTCATTAAAAGGCCTTTATCAAAATTAATCTTGTTGCCTAACAAACCCGTATAAGGTTCATGGTGGGCGGCTAACTTTGCAATATCTGGAGCTTTGGTCTTATATATTTTTTTAACTTGTGTTCGATAAACTGTGTTGAACAGATAGGCATATATTAGCGATAGATATTATGTCACATTATTTTTAAGTTAGTGACAGTAGTTGTCTTTGAGTTATTTTCTAAGAACACAGTACCACCGCCTAATTATAAAATGAGTATTTTGGTGGGCGGTATGTTTAGCCTTTTTAAAGGTATAGATTAAGTTTCCATATGTCATTGTAAAAAGTAAAAAACATATACGTCAGTCATTAAAGTCATGTCACAATAAAAACACGTTTTCTTTGATACAAAATAATTATTAACAATATTAAGGTGAACATTTAGTATCAAAATGTGCATTTGGGCAGATCCACCTTAATGATAAATTAGAAGCAAATCACACTATACCGTATATGATCATATCTCTGACCATAGATTATATGCCCTCCTTTTTCTTCACGTTGGAGAAAAAGGGAGGCATTGTAGATCTCAAATCAAAGATATATGTTAATGTAACATGCGCCTTAAACCTAGGTAGGTAATTGACGATAGCACTCACCTGTCGTGCAGACTGCATGACGACTAATCCAGTCTGAATTCAAAGATATTGTTTAGCATCTATACTTAGTACTCACCTATTACTCATTCAAGTCAAGCCTCAGCTGAACTTCACAAAATCAATAAAGATAATCTAACAGTACACACTTTATGTCGCTAAGGCCTTTTAATTCGTAATACCTACTACAATACTGTGATTTCTGAGTCATAAGCATTGGCATTATCTTACTGTTGACGTAAAATTGGCAAATACGGTTAAATTATTGGAATTATCCTTGTGGTCGTGTCGTATGTCGTATGTAAACAACTTTGAGCATTACAAGACTCTGAGTTATAAAACACGGAGTAGCAACGTCTTTAGTTTCCTATACAAATCTCTCAGTCTACCATATTTTGCGGGGGAGAGGCATGTGCAATGTACAGCTATTTGTACGGGACGTAGAAATACCTTACATATATAATAAACGCCATACAATGAGTATGAGTATGACACTATGTCATATTACCATACCCATTTTGCAGAGGTAAGCCGGACAACTGGTACACCGTCTGGTTTAAAACTCAAAGTTACAAGACGAAATACTATAAGTATTTCGTGCTCTATTAACGTAACAAACTAGAGATTATAAATGCCCATCAACACATTGTGGCGTTAATTCCAAATTATCATAAAAAGTGATTTCTGAACGTGAGTAGTCATGGATCCCATCATTCTGTCAAAGCCAAAATCCAAATCCAATTCCAAAGTGAGTTAGGTATAAATATAAATAATACCTAACTCAGTCATTGTTCAAATACATATATATATATATATATATATATATATATGTTGAAATTGTGTAATGGTAGTACTTACTTTTATTTTGTAATTACCACAGTATGATCTTGCACCGTCTACAAATTATCTGCTTTGTCCGAAGGTTGACTGGTAGAGAATGCCTTATAGCATTAAGTCCGCCTTTTGTACGTTTTTATAAAGATCCAATAAATAAATAAAATCTCCTCTGTTTTAAATCACATGACAAGCACGACCTTCTAAGGCCTGGTTGTGTTAAGTAATGTACAATAGTACATTGTGCATCTAGGGCGGTAAGAAGGGCATTACTTACGAGGGTCTATTGAAGCCCGACGCCGTAGGCGGAGGGCTTTAAATGACCCGAGTTAGTAATCCCCTTACTGCCCGTGGTACACACAATGTTTTTCATCACATTTGCGAGGAAATAAATAAACTCTATACAGGTAAAGAAACAATAATGATAAGCGGTAGTGTAGTTGCACAGTCCACAGTACTCCGGAGTGACTGCGTGCTGCGAGCGCGTGCGGGGCAGGTCCTCCGCGAGCTCCGGGCGGGCGGTAAAGTAGTATGAGAATCCTTTAAAACCATGGGAATAATACAGCTGTTTAAGTGTAAGTATGCTTGCATATAATATCACCATTTACGAGCAGGTGTGATGAAAATAAATGTTATACTTACAAATCAATTGTTATCAATTATATCATAATGGATATGGAAACGTTTAACGAAAACAACGTGGAAGTAAGACTATAATAGTACATTGTGCATCTAGGGCGGTAAGAAGGGCATTATTTACGAGGGTCTATTGAAGCCCGACGCCGTAGGCGGAGGGCTTTAAATGACCCGAGTTAATAATCCCCTTACTGCCCGTGGTACACACAATGTTTTTCATCACATTTGCGAGGAAATAAATAAACTCTATACAGGTAAAGAAACAATAATGATAAGCGGTAGTGTAGTTGCACAGTCCACAGTACTCCGGAGTGACTGCGTGCTGCGAGCGCGTGCGGGGCAGGTCCTCCGCGAGCTCCGGGCGGGCGGTAAAGTAGTATGAGAATCCTTTAAAACCATGGGAATAATACAGCTCTTTAAGTGTAAGTATGCTTGCATATAATATCACCATTTACGAGCAGGTGTGATGAAAATATAATTAGGTGCTCTTTGTATTACATGGCAATGTTTTACAATATGGCAACATTTTATTTGATTGTAACAAAAACACCCATAATATTAAGTGATCTTCACAACAGTCAACACACGAAGTATATTTTTAGGAGAATATTTATTTATATATAAATATTTATTTTATGAAATGATAGGTGACAACAATAATTTAACTAATTAACAGTGTAACATCGTAATGGGAATGGTTAGACGCACGATCTAGATTGACGATACTGGATCGTGGTGAATATCGTGTGTAACCTAGCCTAGCATATTCTGGATCACGATCTACCAGGTCACACACGCGATTTTCACCACGATCCAGCACCGTCGTCTTTATCATTAATCCAGATCGACGGTGTGATCAGTGCCAATGTTATCACATCTCTGTATGTATACATTTTGTATTAAAATTTGGAGATTATTTTCTATATTTCTTTGAGTACCTATTTTCCTTGTCCGTAGAATCGTTAGTTATCGTAATTATGTATTGCGTGCATATACAAAACATTATATCACAGTGTCTGATTTTTATGACTTTACACAATATCCCCATTTTAAAATTATGAGGACGAGTTTTGACATACGAATGGAAAATCCATGAAATAAAAGTGGAAAGCTCAATAGTTTTCCAATTGTTTCTCTTTAAATCTTACTCGAATATTAGATAGTTTTCCCCATATCTTAAACACATACAATTTTATCTATAGACCGCCAGCGCCACCTATCGTAGCCACTGCTCAATTGGCGCGAAGTCGATGCCAGGCGTGTTGAACTGCTGGTGGTATGCGCTCCTGCCGCTAGGTGCCGCTTTCTGTCTGAAATACTCAGCAACGTTGCCGCTCATACTGCCGTATGGGATTCCACCTGAAATTCGTAGAATCTTTTAAGTAAACTTCATAAGGTCAGTTTTCATTAAAAATATTGAGAATTGGAGACGTATAGCTATTTTAGAAGTAATAGTAGCAGGTACAGCTAGATCAACCAAAGTAAGTAAGTACAGTTTTTATCACACAAAAATAATTAATAAAGAAACAAATCGGCACATTTGACGACCGGTTGGCGTAGTTGGTAGTGACCCTGCCTGCTAAGCCGATGGTCCTGGGTTCGAATCCCAGTAAGGGCATTTATTTGTGTGATGAACACAGATATTTGTTCCTGAGTCATGGATGTTTTCTATTTGTTTATGTATTTGTATATTATATATATCGTTGTCTGAGTACCCGTAACACAAGCCTTATTGAGCTTACTGCGGGACTTAGTCAATTTGTGTAAGAATGTCCTGCACTTAATATTTATTTATTATTATTTATTATTTAAATCACTGAATTGATAACTAATGAACCATACATTTAGATAAGTAATCATACATAAACCACATGTTGATGGTATGGTTATCTAAATGTATGTAACGCATTATCACCATCGTCTTCCAAATAATTGTGTTGTCTTTTTGACTTACTGTTCTGGTAGCATCTTAAGGAAGCCTAAAATTAGCTTTGACAATATTGTCAATATTGTGTAGCTATATAGCTAGCATGTGGAAAAGGTATATGTATATTTACCATATGAGATCCCAGGGGCAGGTAGAGGCGGACTGTCACCGCCGTCAGGCCGCGCCAGCGCAGCCACCAAACAGCACAGGAATACCAACAATATCTGGAAATTTCAAACATAATTATTGACTAAGCCCTCTAATGCTTGACTGCGAGAATGTAAGCGCACAGTCTTTTGTATACTTTTACGTGCAATAAAGTTTAAAAAATAAATAATATAAGTACAGTATGCAGCTGCCGACTCAGTCAAATAACTCAAGATAGTATAATTGAAACTTTTGTGAGTCACTGATATTAAAATTGCAACGGTTAACGCTCACTTTTTATCACAATAGGTGTGACATGTTTCGAATGCATCGGGCAGTCATCGTCGGACAGAGTGGTGTTGTCACCTTCGCAGCTCGGGCATCACTCAAGATAACTCAAGATAGCCTGCTGCTTATAGACTGTGTGGATAGCGCTGCTTACTGTATGCTTACCATGCGTAACACGTAATCGTATTCGATAGCGACTGTGGTATTCTGCGGTACTCATGGTAAGCATATTGTGCTTTTATTCAATGTGGGCGACAATAGATACGTAAACAAATACTTAACGTCATCCAGTAACCACGAATTTATATTGTAAAAAAGAAAAAGTTGTAATAAATTAAGTTGTTAGTAATTAAGCTTACATATTCATACGTAACATACATTCTAATAGTGCACTGTAATTAGTGACATCGAACTCTAGCTGTTAGTTAAGCCACTAATTGGCTTTAGCAGTTAAGTATATGGAACTCTGCGATCAATAATTATTTTGGAACTTAATAAATTAAAAACAAAACGGATAGTCCCTATGACGGAATTAGACAGATTGACCTTACTTTAACCAATGAATCCACTTGGTGAGCGTAATTATTTAAGTGACAGATCTGGCCTTCCTTTTTACTTTTAGCACCGACTGATTGAAAAAGACACCCCCAATTTCACGTTACCGCGCACTATCTGTTTATTCAGTTGAAAACTCCGTTGAAATTACTGTAGATGAACTACATACGGAAAAACATTCTTACAGTACACACGATTTAGCCATAATCGTAGGTACTTTAAGTTTATTGTAGTCAAGCCATTGGGCGTTTATAAACAAGATTTAAAATGAAGTGTGATTATTTGTTGAGATCAGACTTGTACTCGCAAAAGCTCTTAAGTACTTATAAATAATAACTTAAACGTGAGGTTGCAGCTAAGTTTTTATTGAAGTTCTAGAATGTTATGTGAGTCACACTCTGAAAAATACATAACGACAAATCCAAACTCTCTATTTCTCCAGTAAATTATAATTTCTCGCGATAATGAAGCAGATTGAATACGGTGGTAATGCCGTTAGTTATCGAATAATACGTTACGTTGATTGACGACAAATTGCCTTGTCACGAAATCCATAATTTCATTGCACACAAATAAAAACATTAGACTGCGTACTTTTACTTCATTATTTAAAATGTGTAACCATGTTTAATCGAGGCTCTGTTAGGTAACGTACAATAAGTTTTATAAATTGAGCGTGAGTAGAGTAGAGACTAGATAGGTAGTTTAATGATAGGGTCGAAATGATAGGGATAATGTGTAGGGTCGAAAAATTCGATTAAATACTCGAAGATATAGTTTTTTTGATACAGTTTCTGTCTCCAAACAAACCCATCTACTTCAAATTCGAAGAGCCGCTTTACAACTTTTAAAATCACAAACTTATATGATTAACTGAATTATTAATTTGGCACAACTTGAAATATCAGTTCTTATTTGGGCATTTTCCAGCTTATCCTTAGATTTGGCGTAGGCGCTAGTTTTACGAAAGCGACTGCCATCTGACTTTCCAACCCAGAGGATAAAATAAGGCCTTTATTGAGATTAGTTCGGTTTCCTCACGATGGCTCTTTTTGTGCATGTATTGTACTAATCTGTAAGTAACGTCATGTCGCCAGCGGTGTTTCCGGACCGATACGACCTTCAAACCTTCAAGAAAAGAGCGTACTCCCACCTTAAAGGCCGGCAACGCACTTGCGACACCTCTGGTGTTGCGGGTGTCCATGGACGACGTTAATCGCTTACCATCAGGCGATTCGTTTGCTCGTTTGCCCCCTATAGCATAAAAGAAATGTCAATTAGAAATGAAGTTGCGATTTTGAAACTTGAATGCTCCATTAAAGCTAATAACATAAACGCCCTTTCGACCAATAAGTAGAACTATCTCGGTGGTAAAATGATCTTCGAGGTCGCAGATGAAGGTGAACTAGCGAGAGCAGGTGGCGTAAAGTGTAGGTATTGTTAGCTAGTACAAGTAGTACAACCTCTACCCAGTGGAGAACCTTGCGGGACACCCTGTTTATTAATATAGGCCTACGACATAATTATGACTTAGGCACTTCCTAATGTTGAGACTTATATAATTAAGTATAAAGAAATCTATTTCAAGCAATTCAGAGCTAAATGTTGGTCCTCTTTTTCCTAAATTCCAAGTTTGATAATCTATGAAATCATGGCAATGTCTGTCAAAAACTTTAATGTGATCTTCCGAATCAAATGCAAACATATCATTATGAATGATTCGAATAATCAGAATTTATCTGGTTTTTGGTGTTTTTAAGTACCAAATATATCAAAATCTGCCTTTATATTATCTATGGTTTGGTTTATGGGATTGTTGGTTTAATAAAAATGAGTAGTGGCTCATGATTCAGGGGTTTCATTTGAATATAGAGGTTATGGGCCCAGGGTGCGTAGCCAGGATGCCAATGATGGGAAATGGGAATTTGATGTGTAGCTTAGTGTAAATATAGTTTAGTTTAATGTAAACATTTGCACACTTACTTTTATAAGGCATCAAGCATTATTGGAACTCGTATATTGTAAACATCTTTAAAATGTATACAATGTTTGGCAAATAAACGTTAAAAAAAAAGCTCTTGCATCCGGACCAGTTACGTGCGTAAAAAGATTGATGATCATGTTATGTAATATATTTTAGCGTGAGCTTTTGCACGCCGTGACCTTGACCTTGATCGTGACTGATGATTATGATCCAACCCGCATGCGATTAACCTTGATAAGTATTTAGTTCCTGGCATAATGATTTAAGCTTTCTTCAACTAGGTGTCAATGACCTTCGAGCTAGTTACCTCAGTTTTCTAGTGATTAACTCGTATTATTAAAATTGTAATTAATAAGATAGTAGGACGACCCATACTCATATTGCAGTAAGAATCGTGGAATTTATAAATATAACAGGGAGTAATTTTGGGTGAGATTCCTTGGGAGACTCGACCAGGCAAAAAAATAAAGTTTGAAATGTAGTTACATAAATTAAGTTTACTAAATACCGTACCAACAAAAACTATATTTACAGCTCCCCACCGCTCCCGGTGCATTGCCAAGTTGTATAATTATGGACAGCCTTTGCACCAGGGTGCGTAGCCAAGATGCCAATCGCTCACGCTCAGTCGCTAACGAAACGCAACTGTCATTGTCACACTAATGAGAAAGAGTGATAGAGAGAGATAACTACGATACGTTATTATGTTCGATGACGCTAATTCTAACCGTACTGTCTTTTATATTTTTGTACACTGAAGCGTCCCGAATGAACGTTTTCCTTTCTTTCTTTCTTTCTATCCAATTGGCATCTTGGCTACGCCCGCAGGAACGACTCTGAGCGCGGATCTTCGCGCTTCTGCCTGAGTCGTTGGCCTAAATCGTTTCGCATCAGCGGGAACAGTCCGCCTTTTTACATACATTATGTATGTATATTTTTATGGTGTATATTTTTTAAATTTATGTGTGAAACATCATTTTGACCTAGCTGATGTCGAGGAAACCGGACATATCCCAATAAATTCTGGCTTCTTCTTTAGGTTAGTCAAATGGTATACTCGTATAAATGAAATGATTTTTGGGATCAAAATACCAAGCGGAAATCTGACAATCTACGACACAACCGGAACATCGTACGTAAAGATTAATATGAAGATGCCTTAATGTATTAAATTCGCCTTTTGCATTTAGTATTGTGCAATAAAGTTTAAATAAATAAAGAAAAAATCTGGAGAAAAATAATTATGTTAGTCATTGGTGGAGGCGCCACATACTCGTACACCATCCGCTGTTAGTCAACTAACACAGAGTTAAACGTATCTTAGCGTGAATTTGACAATTAACTCTGGGCTAGTTGCCTAAACCTGATTGGCGCAACCCCTTACTGCTTCAAGATTGACCCGGTCCTGCTAAACAGTGGTCCAAGATAAGGAAACTTGAATACATGGTGTTCATTTTTTTACTTAGACAATTTGTAATGTGGTTTGACATTTGACTGATAGTTACGTATAAGTAGAGAACTAGAGACAATAACATTCCAAATC
Organism: Lathronympha strigana; assembly: GCA_949128165.1. Taxonomy (NCBI): domain Eukaryota; kingdom Metazoa; phylum Arthropoda; class Insecta; order Lepidoptera; family Tortricidae; genus Lathronympha; species Lathronympha strigana. The sequence goes on along the minus strand of OX421907.1, from coordinate 1,258,032 downwards.
GATTTCAATATGAGCGGTATTGCGTAACTTCTCAGACAGAATAGATAAATAGAGAGTTTAGTAAACTGATAGGCGACAGTCTTGTGTGGTACCTATCTATAGGGAAGGTCAGTGCACTCAAGTAGAAATTAACAGTCATTTTTGTTCAGATATCAACTACGAGTGATTCATATGACGCTAAATTATTAATTATCACAAAATGTATAAATAAATATTATTTTGCTGCTTATATTTTTAAGGAGCATACATCCTTATGACCTATGGTCAATAGTAGTTTATGTGACTGTATAATAATGAAAGGCGTTAAAACTCGAGCTTACATTAGCTTGAGCTTGAGCTTATATTTTATGCCTTATTATGTACAGTCAGAGCTCTTCGTCAGTTTGGCTCACGATAGTTTGAATTAAATGTATTTGAAATAAAATTCTATGATTTTCTAATTTTTGCTTTTAATTCCATATAAAACCATATGATTTTCGTATATATTGTGGCTAAAGTCCCTTGATTAGTTATGCAAACCGGAATGAGAAGGTTCGATTGTGTAAGAAACATCAAATTATACTATATGGCATAAACGGCAGCCTTTCTCGAGGTTGAGCACTCATATGATAACTACGTAATTCTATTTTCGTAAATCTATCTGAATATATACTTGGTTTAGAAATAGGGCCAGCATTCTCAATAAGGTTCCAATTTGTTTTATGAACTTATCACTATTAAATTGGTAATGTGTGTCCCACTTGGATTTCAATTAAACATCCACGCATATTTTTGTGTTCAGAAATATAATATTTATTTAGTTTTTTTTAATCTCTGAGGAACGAGATGCAAATAACGCAACCCGGAAATTAACAAACTGCATTGACAGTTTAGCAATATAATGTCAGACAAGTTTTATATTTAAGTAATATTTAAATATAGTTTCATTAGTCTTGTATAGTATTAATTTAACCGTAATAGTCAAACTGTATATGTTAAAACACAATTTTCGCAAGTATTAAATAATTTTTATAACCATTAATAATAAATAAATAAATATTACAGGACATTCTCACACAAATTGACTAAGTCTCCCGGTAAGCTCAAGAAGGCTTGTGTTACGGGTATTCATTCAAAGATATATATATATAATATACAAATACATAAATACATAGAAAACATCCGCATCCATGACTCAGGAACGAATATCTGTGTTCATCACACAAATAAATGCCCTTCCCGGGATTCGAACCTAAGACCATCGACTTAGCAGGCAGGGTCACTACCAACTAGCCAACCGGTCGTCATCATTAACCATTATTTTCACCATTAATTACGTAAATTATTTAGTATAATAGTATCCTGAAAACGTTGGCAGGCAGGGTGGATGCACCATTGCTCAAACACTGGAACAGCTTACATATGGCAACTGATATTGAGAAATGGTGTATCTAGAAGGCCTGCGTTGGTTTGATATGATTTGATTCTATCTTTATTTTTTTAATCATATTGTAATAATTTAAATATAAGTGCACCTTAACTCCATTCTTAAGATTACACTAACTACATATGGATCTGTGATTCGAAATACATAATTTGAATAGAATTTGATAATAAATGCAATTGTTATTAAAATATAAGATGAACACTAACCTGTCGTACGTACATGGCGAATCGGGCAACAGTGAGGCGCGCGGCCTTGCGCGCTATATATAAGGCCATATCTGCTATGACCAACATATGTACATACTACACGCATATGTCACGATTTGGCTGATAGATGGCGTTGGAGACCTTCAGCATTCTAGCTAAGTCAGTCTCATAAAAAAGAGCGATGCGCATGAGTACGTAAGGACTAGTAGATAGGTATATTTCTGTACTTTCACCGTTGCGCAGACGTAAATAGTACACTGTATGTCAAGGGCATAAAGTAACCCATTTTAGCCGATGCTGTTAATTGGTCCGAGTGCAATGTAGACCAATATAGGAGTCGAGGATAAAATGGGTATGGGGTTGGGTACTCTGCTTCTCACTTCGATGGTGAGGAAAATATTAGGTGGTATTTCAGTTTGAATCGTTGAAAATGAAACGTCCCTGCTTGCCAGGCTTGGGTGCGGCCGTTCTCACCCGCCACGCGGGTTCACAGCCGGCCGGGGGCCCCGGTGAGCGGCGGCCGCCTGCGATTGACTTAATGCTCTGGAGCATGATAAGCGATTGTATGTCGCCTAACTTCGACTTAAAGTCGAACTTTTCGACCAAGAGAAGTGTAAATAAGTAAATAAAAAAGTACATTCAAATTTGAACCTTCTTCCCCATTCATAAGTTCTACAAAAAATTAAGTAATAAGTAGGTACTACAAAACAAGAGCGATTCCAACTACTTAAATGTCACATTCCGTTGGTGTCTGCAGAACAGCATTGTTTGGAATTTGTGACTGCAGCGGGAGGTATGCGATGTATCTGTTATTTTCCTTGATTTGAGTTAGGTAGTCGTCAATTGACATTTCTGGTGACAATGTACCAGACCACAATACAGAACGAATATGCCTTTACTTTTTGAATTTTGAACTTAAGATGCCACACGCCAAAACGTATTAACTGCAGAGTTGCATACTCAGTTTACTAATGAATTCATTAATAATGTGGATATACACTTTTGGAGCCTGAGAAGCTAAATTTAATTTTCACAGCATCTCTTCTTAATAGAGTTTTTTTCTGTTCAAGCTAGAAGGGATCAAATTGGCAGTTTTATTTTCTGCTGGGTGGGATCAAAATGGCGCTTTCCTTTTCAAGGCATCGTGGTGTTGGTATGATGCTGTTTTTCGGTTTTATATTGCCTTCTGTTTCCGCGATTGTTGTTCATTGAAATGAAACCCTTTAAAACGGATTAATCGCGTTTATTAACTTGACCCCACGTGTCGAGCCCTTGACAGCAGTTTATTTCCTCTTAGTTGGTGTGAAAAGCAGTATGTGTCACACGGTATCAAAAATATTTTCGTCTTGGGCGTTAACGCTTGAATCCCTCATTACGTTCAGGATTCTACTAGAATATGCTTCATTCGGAATTCAATGTACGCCCTCGCCACAAATTTACATTTTGATCCCTTGTTACACGATCTATTATTAATGCTCTGTGAATGATTGCTCCATTCTCCTACTCGTAAGACCTCAGATTTTCTTTTTTTTTTAACCCTCAGTTACCCAATACAAGTTCAAAATTGATTACAGAATATGCCTAAGTTCCATTGACAACTTGGGATATAACGAGGAAATGCCGCCAGCATTATAGATACAATGCCTCAAGGACCTATTTTAGATTTAAGGTAGGTAGGTAGTTCGGTAAGATACATTTACTTTGTATATTTTGAAAATAAATGTTGTTTTTCTTCTCATTTTTAGGAAAAAGTATTGACAACTGTTACACCAACAGTTTAATATGACCACCATGATCTCGTGACGTAAGTACTGTAGGTTATTAGAACCAAACTCACGCACGTGGAATTCTCCAAATGCCTGTCACATACATTCGAGAGTATAATAATATACGACATAATGACGTGAGAACGGCCACTCGGCAAATTTCTCAACGGTACAGAACTATGGCTGCCTATGGCATTTGCACGAATACTTCCGCCGTTTAACGATTGTACACACATAACAAAATATCCAAAACCCCATCGACGATAGCTGAATGCCAAACGTGCTGTGACTTTTAATTATTTTTGCATTTCAGGCATTGAGGGGCTGAGGATTAGAATCCTTATGATTTTTTTCCTTGTGTACATATTTTCATGACACTTTTAATTAATGTTTACTGACTTGTTAAAGAGCCCCAAAGATCTTTGTAGAATACAATTTGGAATTATCTCCCTACGCAGTGAGGCGCATGTTTAAATGCATAAGTATTATTTCGTTTATTTACCTAATTCAAAAATCCACTGTAATCTCTTCAACTATTTTAAGCAAATACTATTTACTAGTAATTCAGTACATGATCACAAAGATCCGTAGGTCAAACTAAAATTAGCATTTTGTCACCACAGATCTAACGGCCTCCCTAACCTAATCAGTATTGACCGCCTACGAAGCTGAAGACTATTTGTGTTTTTAGGGTATTTAGAGGTATACTTGCATATAACTTTGTAGCGGCTACAACGGGGGTGGGTGGGGGTTGATTAGGATGGGGGTGATTGGGAACGATAAATCGATTTAGTATACTATCTGAGCTTCGCTCAGTCGCAGCAGTTGGGTGAGTGGGATGGTAGAGGGGTGAATTGGTATTTTTAGACCAGAGTTGTCGTATAGTTACAGAAATTCTTTATTCTCTTGACGAGTCAACCTATTGTACAACAGCCAGCCAGTTGCCAGCAACCAGTTGTAGTGATTATTCCATCTCACAGCTTATATCCCTGCTAACCCCAACTATGGGGTGAGCTGGGATTTGGTACTATTTTGTGTAAAATCTATAAAATTAAATGACAGATTATCATTCAAAACCAAAGTTCATACAACCGAAACACATAATTATATCAACTTATATCGATGTTTTAACTTCGAGTTCGTCCCAACGCACCCCATTTTACGGTACAAGACACAATGTAATAATCACTCGCTGACAATGCAACAGCAGAACCAGTTTTATACAATGCCAGACAATCTGTACTCTCTAACTTGTTTCTTATCTGACAATGCGTTATCTTGGTATGGTATTTGGATTTAGTAGACTAAATCTCTCCTTCCGTGATTTTGCACACTCAATGCCAATTTCTTCTGACATGTTAAAGGTAACTCACAACAATCCGATCCGATCCGATTCGATCTGGGCCGATCCCTCAGTTTATATAGAAAGAATCATGTGATATAAAATATGAATTATTAATAATTATAAAATATGATTCATATAAAATATGAATATGAATATGATAGCTGGGAGCCCTCGAGGTTACCCTACACTACATACCTACTTCCGAAAAACTATATGCCGAATTTTTAAATCTCGAATTTTATAATCCCGATTTTGAAAATCCCGACCTATCAAAACTCCGATCATCAAAATTCCGACTCATGAAAGAACGAATATTTTAAATTCTGAATAGAAAAAAACCGAATTTTTAAAATTTCGAATAACGTAATACCAAATCAGTATTAGATTCGGGATTATGTTAATCGGAATTTTAAATAATTGTGCTTACATGAGTCGGAATTTTGACGATCGGAGTTTTGATAGGTCAAGATTATAAAATTCGGGATTTTGATACATAGGATTTATAAAAATTCGGGATTATAAAAATCGGAATATTTGGCTGATCCCCTCGAGGTCACGTGACGTTTTCTATAGAAACTGGCTGACTCGGATCCGATCGGATCGGAGTGGTGTGAGTAGTCCTTAAACCAGTCAGTAGTATCTTTGTATGGTCATATGTGTACGTAGATAGTAAATGTGTTGAAGCATTTTTTTTTACTTTGCTATGTTTTATGGGCTTGTTTTTAGATACACTAAAGATAAAATGAGATGAGAATAGTAGTATAAAACTTTACATACATAGTGAGCCAGATAACATTTTTTTCAGAAGTCGGAAAAATGCTCCTAAAAAGATTTCATAAACTACCTACACTTATTGATCTACGCAATAGTAGATTTCGTTGGCATGACAAATAGCTGGCTTATCTAGTCTATTTTTAAATGTATAAATAATTATAATAGAAACCGTGCATCTCCTTGACTCTGAAGTCTCGATGTTTCCAAATGTTTGCACAAGCTGCGTTGCTAAATGCAAATCAGTCGTCGGAAAAAGTGCAGTAAACTTGGCCTGGTTTGAAGGGTTCTGTTTATTCTTGATTTTTTGACCCAATGGCCGGCTATACACTGTGTAAGTCTAATACGGGCGATAAATTTAATCAAACATAGAGTTCATTAGTGTTATCAATCATCATCATTATTTCAGCCGAAAGACGTCCACTGCTGGACATAGGCCTCCCCCGAAGATTTCCACAATGAACGGTCCTGCGCAACCCGCATCCAGCGGACTGCTGCGACCTTCACCAGGTCATCAGTCCACCTTGTGGGGAAGGAGGGGTGGGGGGGTTGGGCTCCCACGCTGCGCCTGCTTAAATCTTTAAAACTATTATCAATAATTAAAACATATTTTTATTATTTTTGTATCCCTTCTTTACTTAATCGTAGGCAATACTTAGATGTCATGTTTTTGTTTAAAATTCTTAAAGGCGTCATCAATTGTCCAGATCTTTTAAAATTAGTTTCTTTTAGCTGTCCACATAGCTCCTTACGTCCTAGATCTTTGTTTCATATTAGTTTTTCTCGTAAGAATTATTCCAGACATACCTTTTTCAGACGAGTACCAAGTTACTATAATAAGCATCTTTTTGATATTGATCCCTTTCATAATTCGATGTTTAGTCTTAAAACGTTAGTTAAGCGTAAATTATTATAGTATAACTTTTTGCTTTGTTTGATACTGTTTTGTTACTTACAACTACCTATACTTTCTTTGGTTAACAACATTTGATATTCTTTTATGAACCTCCAGGTCTTTTTTATTGTTGTGTTTCTATCTGTACACTATATGTACGTTATCTCATGTTTTTTTTATGACTGTTTGTGTTCTAAATAAATAAAAAAAAAAATAAAAAAAAAAAAAATTATTATTTAATTACATTTATATTAATACAATTATGACCCCATAGTAAATTTTTTAATCAAATTTTCAGCAGCAATGTACTATATTTGACGCCTACAGTTGTTAACGAATGTTTAACGCGAGTATGTTTGCATTATTACGGGCCGAATTATTTTCTATGGATAAAATTTTAATTGTAATTCCATTTAAAAGTTACCTCATTACATTTCTTATGTCATATACTAACCGCCGTTAAGAGGTTCGCTCGTATTCGATTTACACACTGTATACGTTCGAGCATATCTGTCGGATCTGTCTATTTATGTATGGGAAAGTCTGACTGATGTCCAGCGGACATACCCAGTAGAGATCGGACAGATTGTCTGAACGTATATGGTCGGCATTTTATAATGTTCATTAAAACACGCATAAAGTTTGCAAATGCAGAATGTTTTACATTACTGCCAATATAACGAGTAGGATTGAATGTGACCGTTACACATTTCATCCCTGACAACTAACATTCTGACTCTAATTAGAAATAGACTGGTAAGGACACAAAAAACGTTATAAATATGTGTGTTTATTTCAATTTGATTTGGTCTCAAAAAATAACGATATCGACATTTTCAACTCACGGTTAGCGGTATTTAGGAGGCAAGTTGTCGAAGTTCTTGGCCATCGTACACCATAACAAGAATTGAACACTCTATAATTTTGATTTATTTAATTGGGAATTTAAATCTCATTTATTGTGGTAAAAAAAATGTAATTTGTAATTTTAGAATAGGTTTTACTCATTGTTATTTTTTTTCTTGCTGTGCATGCATGTTTTGGACGGCATTTTTATTTTATACCTACCCTACCACATATAGCTGCTGTAATAATGTAATGAATGTTGTCTGTTTTGTGTGCCTTATGAATAAAATAAAAATAAAATAAAAAATTTAGAAACCAGTTTGGGCTGACAATAATGGCAGACGTAATTTTTTGGTTTTAAATTTAAAGTTTATAACAGATGTTATAAACTTTCTTTATTATTAACTAGTGACCCGCCTTCGCGTGGGTTATTATTTTACATATAAACCCTCCTATTGAATCAGACTATCTATTAAAATAAGCCGCATCAAAATCCGTTGCGTAGTTTTAAAGATTTAAGCATACATACATACATACAGACAGCGGGAAGCGACTTTGTTTTATACTATGTAGAGATAAATGAGTTATTAAAGAAATCACTATTTCGTACATTTAGAAATTAAGAATTTCCGTTTCTTCCCCATCCAATCACAAAAATCGAATGGTAGCGACTCGTGCCTACTTATGCCCACATTTTTTTTACTTCGCCGTGAGGATCCCTTGAACCCGCCGAACCCCACCGGGCGTAACGTCACAAACTTACTGCACCAGGCTGGTCGTGACGGCCGATTATGGGAAATCGGTAATCGCGAGACTATTTCGAGACTATATCGGCGCCGTAACGCCGGTAACGGCGGCGGACTATGACAATAATAAGGTCAGTTTATATCGATTCTGGACGTTGATCTGTGTGCGTAGCCAAGATTTCAATCGCTAACGCTAAGTCACGAACGAAACGCAAATGTCATTGTCACACTAATAAGGAAGAGTGATAGAGAGAGATAACTCCGATACGCTTCTGAGCGTGAGCGATTGGCACCTTGGCTACGCACGCTGGCCCACTAGAAATTTGAATATTGGAAACAAATAAATAGATACAGGTATATGGTAACTTGCATTGAAAATTCTGGTAAAAATCAAATGTTTATTTCATGATTATTTAGAAAGTTGTTTTTTCCCGTATTTTTCGGAAGTTTTCAGTAATAAATAATGTCACTATCATTGTCAGTCTTTCCAACTACTTAAATTGTTTCTTCCTCGATGTTTTGGATGTAGCCCCTTTGTAGGGATAAATTAGACCTAACAAACATTGATTTAGAGTTGAAAATAAGAGCGGAAACTATCATTGTTTTTTTCCGAAAGAATCCAAAAAAAGTGAGACGTTTGGGTAAAAAAGCTGTTTTTTACCAGACCTTTTCATTGCTAACGGTAACATAGCATGTACAGTGGAGTTCATAAATATATGTACAGCTGAATGCATAATATGTACCTAAACACTTACACCTTATTGTCAATGACGATCGGTTGGCGTAGTTGGTAGTGACCCTGCTTGCTATGCCGATGGTCCTGGGTTCGAATCCCGGTAAGGGCATTTATTTGTATGATGAACACAGATATTTGTTCCTGAGTCATGGATGTCTTCTATGCATTTGGATATTATATATATCGTTGTCTGAGTACCTACCCGTAACACAAGCCTTCTTGAGCTTACTGCGGGACTTAGTCAATTTGTGTAAGAATGTCCTGTAATATTTATTTATTTATTTATTTAATGTCCTAAGGCTGTACAGATATTTTTGAAGCCTTGGAAATGCTTATATATTTATAAACTCGACTGTAGGACACATATTCTTTTAATGGTCCCGAAAAATAAAGCTGCGTATTTGAAAAAATAAAACCGCGTTTGTGTTATCATCCCTACAGAATAGGCACTTTACAATGTTGTTTTTTATACGACGCGGCGATTCCTTGAACCCCGCCGAACTCCGCCTGGCGTAACGAACAAACTGGAGCAAGTTGCTCGTGACTGGTGATTATGGGAAATCGGTAACCACGAGGCCGTTGCTGTAACGCCGGTAATGGTTATTGTGGTAGCTGTAGGACGGTCGCCGAAGGTTGCGTGAAAGATATCGATTCTCGATGTTTCTGGGCTGACCCGAACTTTGAATGTAGCGGGCTAGAAGATGGACGTAAGGCAAAGGATGGAGTGATACGTTTAGATATAGATACCTGCATTAGTCTTCTTCTTTCTAGAGTTTTTCCAGCTTATGTTATGCTTCAGAGAACCTGGGGTTCACTTTGGTAAGTTTTTTTAAATACTAAGACGGTGACAAACAAGCACACGGCCCGCCTGATGGTAAGCGTTCACCGTGGACAGTTCGCTGTGTTGACAGCTAAAGAGGCAACCTTTGCTCCGTAGGTCCCCAGCTGTCAACACAGTCAATCCTCTTGGAGCGCTGGCAACCTTACTCACCAACAGAAACACAACAAGTCTATGGGTCTAGTGTTATTAAACTGCGGTTTTCTGTAAGGTGGAGGTACTTCCCCAGATGGGCTCTGCTCCAGATTTGAGCGAGACGACATTCGTTGTGCTGTGCCCTACCACACTAAATGATCTGCATCCGCTGTGCGCATACCTCTCGTAAGTTGTAAGTGTAAAATCTTCGTGTCTCAGGTGGTAATCCCATGATTTGGAGTCGGCGCTAGTTTGGCGAAAGCGACTGCCATCCAACCTTCTAACCGAGAAGGTAATAGGTACTAGGCCTTATTAGGATCAGTCAAGAAAACATTGTAAGGGGGTTTCCTTACAATGTTTCCTTTCACTTAAAAGCGATTGGTAAATATCAAATGATATTTCGTACATACGTTCCGATAAACTCATTGGTACGAGCCGACAGGATTTGAACCTTCGGATTGAAAGCCGCACGTCTTACCGCTATTAAATGAGGTCGGGGAAAAAGGATTTTTGTATTTTTTATGAAAATTCTAAACGTCCATAGAAAAAGCTGCATCTTTGACATCAAAATTCTCTTAAGTACTAAAAAACCGCAAACGAAATTTGTGCGACTTTTATTAACGTTGTGTTATTAAAAGTGCCACAAAGTTCGTCCATAAATATTACAGATTTTTTTTACTGATTGATTCGCAACTTTCCTTTGCTTTGTATCAAAATTTAAGAATGCATTAAATTTCTCCGTCAGGATCCCTCGTTTTAACAGGTAGAAAACAAATGAAAAATTACAGTAAAATATTCATTTATTGTTCATTACTATTTTGAATAGGTATTCTTATGATAGTTATTATTAAAACAAACTTGATAAAAAACAGTAAAAACAAAAAAAAAAAACCATACAAGATACGAAAAGAATTTCTCTCCGACCTAATATATACCTAGGTTTCTGTGTGCGTAGCCAAGATGCCAATCGCTAACGCTCAGTCGCGAACCAAACGCAACTGTCATTGACACACTAAGGTAGATCGATAGAGAGAGATTACTATGACACGCTTCTGAGCGTGAGCGATTGGCATCTTGGCTACTACATGGTGGAAAATGTTTCGGAAGCTCCAAGAGCACTTTCTTTAAAAACGGCCAACCTCTGCAAAATACGTACCTATTTAAAAGTTGTTAAAAATCAACAAAATTTGTAGCACTAAAACTACTTGTCTGAAAGTATGTCAACACAGATTTTCATTAAAACCACATTGCAAAATTACACACCACGGAAACGGTTCTAGAACAAACCAATTAATAGTCAGTTAATTCTATAAAATTAAAACGCAAGCTCCATCAAAGCCAATATAGTAAAGCAATCGCCTCCGTAACAAATTCCCCTACATTCGCAATAATTAAACAATTGTGCCGAACAAATTATTTTTCGATCCAATTGTCAAAATGTCCAATCTTAACGCAACTTCAACAATGCAGGGTATTGCAATTCCCGCTCGAATTTCTTTATATAATTTATTTGCAATCGCCTGAAATGGTAGCGGTTTGATGTAATTGACGAACGATTTTCTTTTGTTAATACGGGATTTCAAGATGGCGGAATCGGAGGCAGACCAAACCAGGGAGTGCGGGACGACTTGCAGCCTGTTTCACCTCGCTGACATTGCGACAACAGGCTAGACGACAAATAAAATCTAATTAGTCCGTCTGTTAAATTATTAAAAAATATTCGACACGTATTGTTTCTCTTGTCCGTCAAATGAAAATGACGGAAATACGGTGCATTAAAGTTAAGCGTGACGTCACAATTAGGTACGTCACTAGCCCCCACCCCGGAACTTTGATGCTATGTATATTGTCGTCAATTTTAGTTAACTTGAAACAGGAAAAAACAATTCTGTCTGGGTCATTAACCTTGCCAGTCTTGCCACTTGACTATAGATGTCGGTTACTTCGTAATTGTTTCAGAAGTTTCTTCGGTTTACTGTAATTGGTTACTAAGTAAGCTTCTGCGTGTCGGTTTTATTTGTTAGTCAGGCATTGAAAGCATGTAAATGAATCATACTTAGAATAGTTACATTAAATTAAAAGTTATAAATTAAGTGTAGATCATAGTTTAATTTTAAATTACATACAGATCGATTCACGAAAGCTGGCGCGGAAAATGTATGAAACTGTCATTAAGTTCATATACATTCCACGCCAGCTTTGGTGAATCGATTTGTACGTAAGTAATTTAAAATTAAACTATGATCGATGAAAAGTTGATGACTTTAATCAACTTTTTTCTTGTTGTAACGTAGGTACCGAAAACGTTGTTTTTAAATACTACGTCGGTGGGAAACAAGCATATAGCCCACCTGATAGATAGCGGTCACCGTAGCCTATGGACGTCTGCAACCTTAGAGGGGTCACATTCCCATTCAAATTTTGTACACTCGTTTTTTGAAGAACCTCATACTGTAATCTTTCGGGAAAACCTCATTACACGGGCTCATTCCACAGCCGGAGCGTCCGCGGGAGGAAATTCCTCTGAAACCGCACAGTGCGCGACCATTTTCGTTGCAAGGTGTGTGGATGAGCGCCCTGTCGATGGCGAGCGGTACGATGGTGGAAAGTGGACGTTGGTATCGTGTCAAACAATTATCTCCTTAGATTTAAGGGTTCAATACATAATCTGAGTTTGGGATTAATGCAGGCACACACACACAGTAATATCAATAACTTATGAAGCAACAAAAATGCACAGTCAACTTTATAAATAACTATATCGTAAACATTGAACATGATTTATTATCCAATACTATACAATACTCGTGCGTCTTAATCCTTTCACAACATTAACCTGCTTACGTCCACTTTGATACAAATTGCTCCGTTTATGTCACTACAGAACTTGGAGCCATTCGTCATTTTTTGGGGCTTTCACGGTGTCAAAGACTAGCGAATAATGTCGACAGTTAATCTTTGTTGTGGCCACTGCGCATCAAACCCCTAAAAATTGTTAACCATTCAAACCCCTACTTTTTCCCATAAGCCTCCATCCCTGCGTTATAACAATGTTTTATTTCAAAAATAAAACAGTGAATTTTGTATTTTTGTAAGTTTTCTTTTCTAAATTCCGCTAACCTTATCTCAACAATAGGAAGACACTTGTATGACACTGCTGCTGAAAATTATCCGAGGAAGTCATTCTCATGAGTGCAAGCCGAGTTTCGAATTCATAGCTTCTGAGCCCCCCGCTAACATACCGGTAACATCGAAAAACCAAAATTCCGTACTATTGTAAAGCATGAATTAAATAATTTATTAAATATAATAAATGTTTTGATTCATGTTTTTTTTAGAGTACTCATACTACTCTAAATAAATTATTAATTGAAAGAGATGTCATATACTACAGAAAAAGTGACCAAGGCCCCCAGTGCCCAGGGCTGGGAGCCTTGACAACTTTTCTTTAGTATATGACACCTCTTTCAATTTACAAAATTCCGTATTTGTGACCGCCGGAGACAGAAGAAGAGAGGTTATCCGTGAGAAAGTGATGCAGAAGGCAGGTCACGACTAGGGTGTGCAAACCGGTTTTTAATTGTATGATTTTTTGGTTAATAACCGGTTATTAACCGGTTTTCCTATACAATTAAAAACCGGTTTGCACACCCGTCACGACCCTCATTCCTGAGGAACGCGAGGAGAAGACATTCCAAAGTTACTTGTCTGGATTGAAAATCTCCGCTGACAGTGGGCTACTAGCGATTGATAGTCGCTACTAATACTTATCTCTGACTCCAACATCACCATGTACTTGCCGAGGTTTGACGACATCCGGTACTATTGTTTCTGAACGGGTATTTAGTTTATCTGTTTCGTTAATCGTTTGCTCCTCGCGACTCTTTTGCATTTCTCTAGCGTGGTAGTATGGCAGCAAGTTACAAGCATTGACGAGTTTAATCTACTCGTTTTATTTATGTCTTTATAACTATTAATTTTAAACAGAAACGTCTGAGTAAGAATGTCCTGTAATATTTATTTGTTTTATTTTTATTAACGATACCAAATTCCTCAGAAAGAAAGGAAAAGTGGAAAAAACCATGACCTCGGGCGGGACTCGAACCCGCGACTCTGAGATACCAGCTCATCGCTCTTCCAACTGAGCTACCAAGACCACACCCGTGGAACCGAATTCCTCCACCGTATCGTATGCGCCTTAAGAAGTAGATTCTCATGTTTACATGTTTCTAAACGCTAAGCGAATCGCCTAGCGATAGGCTCGTGAAAAAAAAGAAGGTTTCTTACTTGTCTTTTTGTATGTGACACCAGTTAGTGAGTACCTTTTTCAATACTACCAGGTTCAATAATAATAACTCATTTAATATTAAGCTTAATAAGAATCACTCCGAAATTTCTATAGGTAAATTTAAAATGTAATAACACTATTTAATTAAATCATCAAAATTATATAATTACCGATTATGGGCTTCTCCGCCGCTCGTTAAAATAAGCTCACTATAGTATTTGGTTCACTTGATACAATTTTAAGTTCAAACGCGGAATGCACGAATTTGTCTACTCATCCGCTGTTTCCCAAGCCTTACACCAACAACCGTGGCGAAGCGAGCGGGTCGCGGCAATCGGCCCGCGACGACCACCGAGGAGATAAAAACGATAGCCGGCCCCGGGTCCGGCTAGTGCTCGCCCGGCCGTGATGTGACCATGCTGGCCCGCTCCATGCCGACCCGTGCGGACCCATGCGCCGCCATGCGCACGCTCACCCTCAGAACTGTGCTCGTGTCAGTGCTTGTGTTGTGCCAGTGTCAAGCCATCCGCGTCCCTGTCGTGTGGGGACACTCAAACAGTGAAGTGCAAGATGAGACCATACCAGTGACTTTACAACAATCTCAACAAATATCTGTCCCAACGGAATATTTTGAATACAAAGCACATAAACCGCAGTTTGCTGTTGATGTCGCTCAATTCCATGGTGTTAAAGATCCAAAGAATCATTACAAAGCTTACCCTGTGAGACCGTATACAGGTAAATTTAAGCCGGAGTTGGGAAAACATCATATGTTAGATGAGGATAAAGAGATCTATAAACCGTTTCAGCAATATGTGAATGGTAATGATGAGACACAAAGTCATATTATTCCAACGTCCTCCAATTATGAAGTGTTCCATCCTTATGAAGCCGAGCAGCCTGCTCTTGAAGAACTTTACAAAGATCCGATTTTAGATAAAATTAGATCCGACTTACAAAACAGTAAAGCTATGGCTCAAAAGTATGAGCAAGAAGCGGGAGAACCAAATATCGAAGAGGCTGAATATTTAGAAAGTCCAGATCAAACCGATGAAAAGATTTTCCCACAGAAAAATGTTCCTGCTCCTTACGAAATCCATAGACCGTTACGGCGGCCTGTGTATTATAGACCCCCGCCAAAAGCATTCACGCATGAACAAATATTAAATCAGAAATATAGACATCCGTGGAATCAAAATTTTGTAAAAGTAAGGCCGCTACATTATCGACCATTGAAAAATCATCTGCACAATCTACGACAACACCATGCTTTGAAATATGACGATGAACATAATGAGTATCCTCAAGTTCCGCCGTCAGAAAATTTCGCTGAGCCGCCTGATGGCTACGACATCTATTTAAAAGGTCAAGAGCGGTATAATAAACTGAGAAACAATGTTGATGAATCTATCAATAATGCTGTCTTGCAAAATCGCCCTGCTTCCTACGAAAGGCTTGAACTGCAAAACAAAGATAAGAACGAAGAAAGCGATGAAAATGATTTTATACCCATTAAAAGTTACGCGCAAGTCAGAAAAACTGAAACTACTAAACATCTGCCAAAAGCAGCAGCGTTAGCAGACGCCGCTAGTTATGATGATATAATAAACGCTCATAGATTAAGAGAAGCTGTTAAAAGTACTAAAGCTCAAACTGTTTATTCTGAAGAAGGATACGAAGATGCTGCGTACGATCATGCTGGTGAACAGAAACATGCATCGGATCATGAGGGTCATGGTGGTTTCTTAAAGGAGTCAGAAATCAGCGGAGGAAAGTATATAACGCCTTCCTTTAGTGGTAAATACCAAGACTCAAGTGGCTCAGTTTACAGAGATAAGAAGCTTCATGGAAAGAAATGGAAAGAGGATAACAAAGACAAAGATGATCAAAATGACTCCGAAGACTATTCTGAAGACGAACATGAACAATTTGTAGAAGAAGATGCCTATGGAAATGTTCCAGATGATGATGTGCGTCACAAACGAGAACGTGGCTCCCAAAACGACGAAGAAAATGAAAGCTCAAATGACTCTCCATCACATGAACATAGAGGGGGAGTAGATGAAGAGAACGAAGGAGGTCAAGAAGAAGAGGAGACGACCAAAGAACAAAATTTTGATGCATCAAATAATGAAGAAACAAGACAAAAAAGGGAAGACAAACTAGCAACGAAAAATAATGCAACTGAATTTCCCCTAACAAATGCTGAAGTTAATCATGATGTTAATAAACGTGAAACCAACTTTGAGATTCCGGAATTTGACTTCAACTCTACATTTTTGACAGAAGAACAATTAAATAAAATGGCTAAGCTCAAGTTACCTAAACCAAAAAAGAGCAATATTAGAGAAAAATACCCATACTACTTTAAGAAATTGAAGTCGGTCCATAAAGATTCTCCGTTGCGTTACTCTGAAGATTTAAAACGTATTCCTTTGAAATCTAAAGGAGGTACAGAGTTTTACGACTCACGGTCTAATATTGAGTGCGCAGAAGTTGATGATGAAGTCGATCCAATACCAGATAAGATTAAAAATAATGGAACGCAACATTCGGAAGAAAATGATGAAGATGATGAATCTATTAAAGGCGACAAAGAAAAAATGGAAAACATGAAAAATAAACAGCGATTAAAGGGGCTTGGAGACAAAATAGATTGCTTTAAGGCTAAATATTTCGGTAAAAATCCATTAGATAGTCCATTTTTTAAGGAAGAAATTATTAAAAATCCTGTACCACTTAAAACACCAAACTTAGAGACATTTAAACTAAATAACTTTGGAAAACTGTCATCTAATCTAAAAGGTGACAATTTTAAAGAGGCAACAGATTTATTTGCATTAAGAAACAGACTGAGTAATGGATCAATTGTGCTACAGGACTCTTTAGCAAAATCAACTGAAGAATTAAGATCCTCCGTTTTGCTACCATCAAATTTAAACTTTTCAGTTGACACTCTACCGACAAGAGTTTATGCGGATATTTTAGAAAATATAAAAGCACATTTTCAGGATCCATTAATAAAACAAAGTCATCTAAGACCATTTGACCAATCATTTAACACATCCATTGCTAATAGTGAACCAAAAAATATCACATACGAATCGTTGAACAATAAAGAAAATGTTACGATACCACCTACATCACAACGACGAAAAAGGGCTGCACCCTTCATATACGAACCTTATAAAATTATCAGGGAAGGCCAAGGCCAAGAATCTAAAAAAACGACGACCACTGGTAACATAAGTCCACTTATTAAGCAACTACAGTCAAGCAAAATAGTCGAAAGGGTACTGAATTTCAACTATGACAAGGATCAACCTGTTAAGCGAAACGTTCGAACGCGCACGTATAAAGATATAAGTAGAAAAGATAGAGAAAAAAATGCTAACCAGGAGGAACTAGGATTTGTAGACGTGAATATTGATCAACGCAGAGGTGAACCAAGGTACGAGATTAAGCCAGCAAACCATAAGAGACGTTATTCGCCAGTTGATCATAAGAAAGCTATGTCAGTTGAAGATTATGAAGCTCGAACCAATACTACAATTACGCCTACAAGAAATGGGAAAGTTTCTAAAGCAAAGCATATAAAATCCAGGCTTTCCCCGTCACCTTTGGAATCTGCAGCCTCCAAGACAGTAAATAGGGTAGTCAGTACTACACCAGCATCTAAAGTATCAAGAGAACCTCAAAAAGAAACAGAAAGTGAGGAAAGTGAGGACGAATACGATGAGTATGACGATGATGAAGAAGCGCCTACAACAACCACTACCACAACAAGTAAACCATTATTTAGAAGGAGAAATAGACCTACTACATCTACCGAAATCCCACTGCAAGTAAACGAAGATGAAGAAGTTGATGATGCAGAAGACTTACCGAAGCTACGATTGATAACAAGATTCAACAAACCTCATGTAACAGAAAGGCCTATTATAAAAAAACAGTCCGTAAAATATAATCCTACTGAAATTGATAACAACGATGATATCAATGCCCCAAAATATACAGAAAAGAAAAAGAAAAGTAGGAAGTCAACATTAGTCACAGACACGAAGAGATATGGTGAAGAAGATGACGATGACATGATGAAAGAGGAAGTCGACGCAATGATTAGAGTAAAACAAAATATGAATGACTATGTACCTAACTATGAGAAGGAAGTTGATACAGAAATGCAAAATATTAAAAAGAAAGCGCCGGATTCCAGTGAAGAATACGACGAAGAAAATGAGGAAGATGAAGAAGATGAAGATGAGGAGGGAGAAGAGGAGGATGAAGATGATGAAGATGAGTCCGAACGTGCCGATGATGAATCTTCGTCAACATCTATTGAGGATGAGTCTGAAAAGGAAACACATCCAGAGCCAGTCATTTTGACTACACCCGAACCAACAAAACGTACTCTTCTTCGAACTACTGAAGCACCCGCTTCCACAACTGAAGCACGTAGTACAAAACAAGAACTTAAACCAGTTATTCATAAAAAGAAAGTCGAAATCCATAAAGAATTACCGGTTAACATGTCAGCACCCCATATCACCCAATTTAAGCAAGACATAAAAGAAGTGGAAATTATCAAAGAACTTCCACAAAAACGCAAGAAACCTCAAAAAAATGTTGAAGCCCTTAACCTTTTTAAAGATCATACATTAGCGGAAGAAATAAACAAACTAAAAGATGTAGAAATATTTAAAGAGAATTTAGATCTTAATGAAGGTCCCAGACATGGAGGAAATTATAAAGCCGCTGAAATAAAGTTAGCACCCATTGTAAGTTCAACACAGAAACCTTTGCGACGAAGAGTTTCGGGACAGCAAAGAATCGCTCTCAACACTGAAATTGATGAAGCAAATGCTAAGGACATCGAAGTTAAATCAAAGCGTGGCGGACACATAAAATTAACAAAAGCTGCTCAAGCGAAAGACAATGAACCAGCCAACGCAAAACATATTGAACTGAGCGATGCAGACCAACCCCGAGTATTACACGGAGGAAACTTAAAATCATTACAGGATACTTACAAGTCTCGCGAAAACAATAGAAATGCAAAACTGATCGAACTTGACGATGAATACGACAATGATGACGACTCAGATAAAACACATGGATCGTATGACAATTCTGGATCCAGAGGTGGATTACACGGAGGCAACTATAGAAGTGCCAAAATAGTACAACCAAAAACACCTACAGATGATACAGAAAAAAATAATAAGGAAGAATTACAATCGAGAAGCAAGAATCTCAAAAATGGGAGACACAACCCTGCAGGGGTCCTTGAGGGTTTCGCAAAAGCTGTGCCTCTGTTGACAACCACGCCGAATTATATTAAAGACCCAAGTAAGCGCATGTACTATTACGTTGACACCTAGAAAAATAGGAGCAATAAACTGCCATGACAAAATAATTTAATTGTCTTAGTCTTCATACAAAATAACATCATCTGAGTTTAACCATGTAGGTATGTATATGCGAGGTATTTACCACAAAGTTTCGCATTTAAATATTGTCATCTAATTTACCAATAGTCTATTCGAAATTAGAAGATAAGTCTTTTCTTCTCTTAAAAATAGACTACGAAATTCATGTGAGGTTATTCTAAGAAACTTGACGCTAATAGGACTCTCTGACTTGTATGAAAAATAAGATGACGCGGTGTTTTTTTAACTAGGTTGTAAGTAGAAAGTGCCACAAAATTTCGTATCACTTTTGAGGAAAATTAAAAAAGTGTTCGACGAAAAAGTATAGATAATTTTAAATCTTGTTTCTCTTTGCTAACGAAATCTTCTGTGATAGAACTTGTTAACATTGTTTATAGTTATGTTAAGTTACTAACTGTTGTTGTAATTACTTATTTATATTGTAATAAATAATTGTATTAAAACATATTAAATCTTTTTTATTTTTGACCACTATTGAAAACAGATCACATTTATGAAAATAATTAACCTATCTAGTTACTCCATAATGACCATAATACATTTTCCCTGCATAGTTAAACAAAAATATTATGCTGTATGTGAATCACAGGACTTGGATTAAATTATGGTGAATTTCCAGTAGGGTAAACTCACATTATTTGGTGACACTTCTAATTCGGTGATACTACACAGAACAAAAATTTTATATACGTTGTATTTTTTCTGTGTTGTACCGTGACCAAAATAGAAGTAATTTGGGGATATTTATATTTTGGTGACACGGTACAACGAGTTACACACTTTTTTCTCAAAACTTTAGATTCGCTGGTAAACAGAAGATGTACAGTCGTGATTACTTTTGGTAAAACTATGTAAGTACTTAAAGGCAACGCGTGTTCAAAAAACTAGGAAACATTAAGAAATTTAAATATAATTTCAAATTTCTAGGCCAATAAAAAGACCAGTACAAGACCCCGCGATAATAATTATTTTATGTCACGTCTATGCCAATAATCGTATTCTTATGCAAATGCCGTAATTATATCTTACTTAATTTCGTGGCCAATTTTCTTGTTGGTTTCACATCTGGGTTACGAAGATCAGGTCTCGTGTAGTTTTGACACCATATTGTAACAAGTTCGTTTACTGCGAATCTATTGATACCGCCGATCGTTCAACTCGGAGCAAAAAGCCGCTTTCACTTTTGTTAAGCGGTCTGTGTACAATTTCGAGTCGTATTAAAATCGAGTCTGCATTGCAATGAAACGAATCTGACTGGAAAAGGTATGGGAGATCGATTTTTGGATGAGCGCCTTTTTTTTTTCTCAGGGAAAATCCATTGTGGTTCCCACTCAGCCCGGGAGATACCGAGTGGGTATGTCCGACTCGCACGGACTAAAAACCCTGGGGTGTTCCACCACTTCGCTGATGGGACGGGGTTTCGGGAACGCGATTGCTCAGCTACCGATACCCCGCCAGCGTTGCCTTTATTGGCCCGGTCTATGTGGGCTGCTCAGGCAGCCTTCTCCGCTGTTGGCATCTCGGAACACTTGAGGGCCATCCAGCTAGAAGTCTCTTTCGGCGGGCGATGGGACTCCCGACCCAGCACCCGCAGGCTTTCGTTAGGGCGGCATCAGTCGCATCAATTGCGCTGCGAAGGCTCTTCGCCGCCTACCCGGCCGCCTTCGGCGCTGAGGGAGAGAACTCTCTTCGTCCTCGCGCAGTCGTTCTGCAGCCTCTTTTTGCGACATCACTTGGACGCTAAAAGAAACTACTACCGCCCAGGCCTCTTCGCTGCCGGCCATACGCTGGACTAATGCCGGTAGTGTTAGGTCACCTCCTATGACCGTGGCCAGAACAGCGCGAGGCTCCGCCCACGCAGGGCACTCTACGCGTGTGTGTTCGGCCGTGTCCACGGCACTCCCTTCGCAATGGTGACACGCTGTTGTCGGCTCCCGTTTCACGATCTCACACAGGTACTTGCCAAAGCAGCCGTGCCCTGTGAGTAGCTGTGTGAGATGGAAAGAGGGTGCACCGTGCTTGCGCTCGACCCATTCCTTCAGAACGGGCCGAACAGCGGCCACCAGATCTCGGCTAGCTCCCGGAGTCTCCAATCGTTCGGACCACTTTTGAAAGAGGTCGTTTTGTGCGTCCTCCTTCCATTTGCGAACCTCTTGCGGGGCAGGCGGGTTCTCCTCTTCCCTGGCCAGTTTTACTCGCCAGAATACGCTGGCGAGAACCTTTGCTTCCAAGTCCCAAGGCGGGCTGCCAGCCAAAAGACAGGCTCCTGCATATGACACGGTGCGGTACGCTCGAGCCACCCTGAGTGCCATTGCTCGTTGCGGACGCCGCAACAGGGCACAGTTTTGGATGAGCGCCTACATTTTCCCAATTAAACATACTTTCCTACTGACTGCTGGTTTGGCCGATTGGCTGGTTTAACTACCACACCGCAGTCTGTAATTAATTCACAGACAATAAACTATTGTCATAAACATTAATTTTCTGTTTTTCGACAGGGTTTGGCTGTCATATGAAAAAGAATAATTTAGAAAAAAAGTATATGCTAAAAAAAGTGACTAATCCCTCTGGTATCCAGGTCAGGACACTAAAATAATTATAAAAGATTTGATTAGTATAAATGTGTAATTGAAACGTTACACATTTTATTTTTTGACATATGTCTTTTCTTACCTCTGCTTCGAAAAATATTGGAGTAAATCAAATAAACATTAAGAAGATACACATTTTATTTTCTGGCAAGTCTTTTGAGTCTTACATTAGCTTACTTATCTAAAGGTGAGTTAACTGCAGCATCATTATGCAACTACAAATAATTTAAATAAATACCTACTAATCAATAATTTACATTGCAATTCGATTTGGCATCGTTTGTTCACGTATAAATATAAAAATATTGCCTCTTTCACTTATAGATAACGCTTTAATTAAATATTGGGCATTTATAAAATACCGATCAATTTCACTTCGTATGATTAAATCGTATGTGGGTTAGATAACGATATTAATAAGAGAAAACTGAAAAAATACCTAGTACATATAGCCCTTACAAAAGCAATCTCATGTTGAGTATTTTTATTGCATTTGGCGAAATAACTGGTTCTTACAACACTTGAAGTAGCTTGAGGAATAACACATCCAAAGTTAACAATACCTACATTAAATAACTACATACAATACTGTGTCTATAAACATCTATAACTAAATTTAACGTCGACTTCCATTATTTATATAAGAATACAGAATGCTATTTATGTTTCTTTCTTTCTACTAGGTTAGAGTTTTGTGAACTTCTTGGCGGCGGGTGATTCATGGGTTTCCATTCAGACGACGACGGCACGTACGCTGCTACAACGTCTTCTCTGTCAATTGAGTCATTTTCTTCTTTGTCCTCTTCTCCAAAGAAATCTATTATAGGATGGTAATTGTAATTTACTCTTTTACCATTCGATATGTCTTTTACAGATTTGGGTCGTTCCTGTTGTTGTTGCTGATTGAAGGTTGGTGTCTTCTCACTTGTAGCAGCGTGAAGTTTTGGAGCTATTGTAGGATGACTTTGTCTAGGTGGGATAGGTTTTTGGTTAGTGTTGGTCACTTCGTCATCCAATTCTTCATTAAAGTCTTCCATTGTTTCCATATTGCTTCCCGTAAACGATTCTACTGCTGACGTCCCTGAGGAAGATAAGTCATCCGGAGCTCCAGATATCTTCTTCCTAATTGGTCGACGACTCGGTCTTCCTGCTCCCCTCTTGAACTGGGGCGTGTTTTTGAATTTATTCGGAATATCGTTTGAGAAGGAAAACGATGACGGTGCAGAAGGTGTCGGAGGTTCTAGGTAGCTTGGTAATGTGACGGGGTCAAATGTGCTGACTGGGTTTCTTGATATTGGAGGCCGTTTCACATTTCTAATGGAAGTGGCCTGGTTGAAGGAATCTGGGAAATAAGTGTTACCGTAAGAATCAGTAGGACTAGAAGGAAGTACAACAGGTATTATTGGCCCAGGTAAGTTACTGTTTAGTTCATCATCAGTTTTAGCATTAGTGAAAGACGTACCGGTGATTAAATTGTGGTTATCAGAGAATGGTGAGAAAGTTTCTAGAGGCTTGTTAAAGGTGAACGGTGGGTTTTTGGAGACGGTGGGTCTTTGGACGCTGGGTTGCACATTTTCGAAGGCGTGGTTGCCTTGTTCTGAGGACAGTTCTTCAACAGGCATGTTCTCTGCTGAGGATTCATGGATTCTGTGTCCTAGAGGTGGGAACGACACGCTGTAGCCTTCAATGTGGCAAGAGCAGCATGTTGGTACCTGTAAGTGTAAACAGTTATAAATATTTAAAATTGTTATTTATGTTCATGATTCTTTTTTTTTAATATATATATTTAATTTCATTAAGACAAAAAAAATACTTTAACCTAATCAAAACATAACCAAATAGTTATACAATTGTAATTTACCTTAAATATATCCATGTGTAATCCATTCTGCTGATCCCAAGTCAAAAGTCTGTGATAGTTGTACACTTGCACACATTTCGATTTAAAATTGTCCGTTAAATATGTACATGATTCCTTGGGTTTCCTGAAATAATAAAAGTACAAATATATATTGGACATTCAATAATTTGGAAACGCTAGTCGTGTTTTAGATAGATCAATCTGATATTACATAGTATATTTGCTTAATAGCAAATTACTCTTGGCTTTATTTTTAAAGCCAAGTCCCAAACGCACATTGCATGTTCATCTTACCTACTTATGAAGGAAGTCATTAAGTCTATGTCAGCTCTGTCCTCTACTGAAGTAAAATATACTTACAAGCACTTCTCGAGCCGCAACGTCTGTGTATGCTCCCCAGTGTTAACGATGTACTTCCATTGGCCTGATGTAGCTCGCGCTCGCTGTGGTCGAGCGTACTTCACGGTGCTGGGGCACATGAAGCCAGCTTCACCAGCGCTCGCGAAGTCCCTGTTGGCCGTGTCGCCTCGTCTGAAGCAGTCAAAATGTCCAGGTTCTCAACAAAGAAATACAAGGAAGTGATACAGAATTTGTCGAAATATTGTAATTCACGCGATACTATGGCACAAATAGGTCCTCGCAAATCAGTAACTGTATGTTAGAAAAATCCAGTTTCTCATTTAAAATGGGAATTGTCATATGATTGTTACATATACGTGCTAAGCGATGCGATAATATATACCTATAGACGATATAGTTGTCCCAAAACAAAGGACTATCGGGCCCCTGTGAATACAATCTGTTAGACTTTACCCCTTTCAACGAGCCTCCCGAAATCCCAACTGCTCCCATTAAGCAGGCCTTGCATTCTTATATTATATTTAATATGGTCTTACTTATGGCCACAGACTAACCGAAGGTTTTTGCGTGTCTTTTACGTGGCCTACCATGGAGCGAGCTCGCCCACTAGGTGTCTGTTCACCCCTGATTTGAAGGCGGCCGAGTTATATATTATGTCGGAAATAAAGAATGAAAGAAGGAATTCCATTCCTTGGCAGTGCGCATAAGGAAAGAAGAAAGCGCTTTGAGGATGACTCACACCAATCCGATCCGATTCGATCCTATCCGGGACAATCTGTCAGTTTCTATAGAAAGAGTCACGTGATAGCTCGGAGCCCTCAGAGGTCACGTGACGTTTTCTATAGAAACTGTGAGTTATCATTAAGCTCGTGTAGCTCTTGAGCACACTCCCCGAAGTGCAATGTAAAATACCGGCAGACTAGCAACTATCCGCCGTTTCTAATAGAAGTAAAGTTACCTGTTAGACTCCAGATAGTGTTCCGCCGTGTACTTCGCCTCCTGAGCCGCCGTGACGCCGTCCAGAGCCCCTTCTCCAGGATCCCTGAAGTCCGCCAGAAGAGCCCCAGCTGCCGCCTTGTTGCGACGGATCGACTGGACTATTGCGTCTCTGGAAAAGTATGTACATGTAAGTATGTATTCCTACAATGAGTTCTGTTAACCACAGTTGTACAGTCTAGCAACCGTGCACACCGTCACCCTGGCAGGGTCGCCATATGATGTGGGACGTTAAAGGAAACAACTTGGTTCGAGTATAACCGTAAAATCAAATAAGATACCTAACCTACAGCTTATATATGTGCGGTATGAGAGAGTGTGAGTGTGGCGTATGTAGCACACACTACAAGTGCATATCGCTCGTACTGATATGTCGGTTTGAGCGAGTTGCACTAACGGCTAGCTTACGCGGGCGCTAACAATGATTACTGTGTCAAACTCATTTTAAAGATATATCCTATTTTTAACGCTTCTACAATGACTTAAATACTTCACATTTTCGATTGTCATTTATTTAATTTATTTATCGAGTTCCTGGTTCCTATCATCGCCATAAAATATTTTAGATAAATTAATCTGCCAAGCATTATCTTCTTCCTAAATACAATTACAGCTAGGTACAACATTATTGTTGAAATCAAATTATTTAATTAAATATTTTGACTTTTTATTAAAAGTAGTAAAACTAATATGAATACATTATAAATTGAAAATAGATGTCATATAATAAAGAAAAAGACCTAGTCCATTGGAAGCCAAGCCGAGGATCGAATTCAGGTCTTCAGCTTACGCGGCTAACGTCATAACTACTAGGACACTCACTAGGTCATTTGCCGCGTAAAGGATGACTCATACTAGAACGGGACGGGACGGGAAGGGACGGGAAAATCTGTCAATTTCTATAGAAAGCGTCACGTGTGAGTCAACCTTAAGCTGTAGACCCGGGATCGATCCCCGGCTTAGCCTCCGATGGACTTAGTCTTTTTTTTTCATCTAGGTACTTCTGGTTTGATGACTTAACATTCTTTCACGTACTTACCATGTACTGGAATTTTTTATAGTCATGTATCTCGAACATTAAAAAAAAACCTTTCCATGCAACAGAACAAACACTTAATGCTCGATTTTGAGCCTTAACTGTTTGTTGTAAGGTTTAATTTAACATAAGCAGCATTCTCGTTTGTATTTGACTCGTACTTGACCATGCAAAAAAACAGTATCATTACTCGAATACAACCACTTTCACACTCTACATAACGTGACTTACTCTTTGTTCCATAAACAGTTATTCAAACGACAGTTCTAATTTCAATCTTAAGTTATAAGAAATAGAATTGATTTTAGAACGATTTGTTCTTAGTCGATAAGTGTTAATCTTACGATACTCTTACGCAATGTGACCTTCTTGATATTGACTATGAATGATTATACGCTAATATAAACCGTTTAAGTGAATCTTAACCCTGCCGAATCTGTAAATTGAAGTCGTTGACGTTAAATAATCATCTCGAATCGTGATCTTTTTGTTCTGCCGCAGCTCGCAGGTACATTATTGTTAACAATTTTACTTTTTACTACTTTCATAAAGTAAGTAGGTAACTTTAAAACGAAATTGTCTTATTGTCTGGTGACAATGGCAAAGCTCAGAAATCAACTCTTTACTTAGCTTTTTTGTAGAGTGTTGGTAATTAGTATTTGACAAACGGAAGATTTCTCTTTAGTTATGTCTTACTTGAATCTCATTTGTAAACACAATATCCCGAGGCATTATTATCAACTGTTTTCAATCGAAGGACTATGGATTATTGATATTTAGATTCCTCACTGGCTTTGGACGTCTGATGGGGATTCTGATATCGGATTTGTATTTCATTAAATTACAAATGTAGAGAAATCCTTATAGTAAAAGAAATGTCTATGTGATTAGGTCCCGCTCTCATCTCACGTTTGGCGAGCTGATGACCGATGAGTCTGATTCTACGTCTAGAAGAATTACATACGTGGGGTAATCTACAGAGTGCAGATATAGAAGTGTTTATGAACAGTTCACACTTGACTTGCTCGCTCGGTGTGATCACAGGCAGTTCTTGGCTGGAGCCAATCGTATCGCAACCGAGCATTTTCGCGAGAAGAGATCCAAAAAATATTTTTGAAATTTGAAATTGAAACTTTTATTTCGGACATGATCCATAATTGGTTAGTATAAATACATGTTGCCTTAAGAAACTAGGTTAGTAACTACATATCTAAACATTATAAACAATTACAAATAAAATAAAATAAAATATTACATTAAATTAATAAACCGATTATTAGGCCCCACGTACATTGACATCCAATCCAATGCGTGACCAAAGGACTATCTGTCCGATCGGCGACCACCTTCAGGAGAGTGTTAGTGTTAGGTGAGTGTTTTTAAGGTATGTAAATTTAATGTTTTTCTTACTCAGCATAACGAACTCTTTTAATCTAGGAGAAAAAAAATTCGAGAAAAAACGGTCTCAAAATTTATACCGCTGTACAAAGTGTTTGAAAAATGGTAACGGAATGGAAAAAAAATTGTGACTCTTCTTTTCTCCTAGTAGGATCAAAAGAGCTCGTGATTCTGAATAGGAAAAACTATTAAATTTAGATACCTTTTTTAGAAAATAAGTTTTTGAATGTGTTCTTCCGAAAATGCCCAGCCATGCCGATGTTCTATCAGTCTCATATTTTACTTCTAAATCAAAACATTACATACGTGGGGTAATCCTCAGAATGAAGACACAGGGTGTTCGTGAACAGTTCACATTTAGCTTGTTCGCTCGGAGTGATCACAGGCAGTTTCCTGGCTGGTGCTGGCCGTCTCCTGACCGGGCTGATGGTGGATTCAACAGTGGCGCGCCGCGCGGGAGGCTTGGGCGGGAACGTGCCTCGGCGGATGAGATTGCCTGGAATAATAAAGTCCATTTTGAATTTAGTTGCAATATCGCTAAACGTGTAAAATCATTTATTCTCGAAATATATACAGTAAGTGTAACTTACCTAACTACCTACCTCTACCTACCTTAAATCTAAAGTAGGTCCTTGAGGCATTGTACCTAGGATGCTGGCGGCATTTCCTCGTTGTATCGCAATGCTGATACGTTGTGCGAGGAAGCCACCAGCTCTTCGGTCACCAGTAACATCAACCAGACGTTTCGCGATTTCTACGAAAAATTTGCGTGCGCTGGGACCCCATGGACCAAGAGTTTCGACCCCGAATGGTACAAAAAGGTACTCTCTGCCCAGGCTCTTATATTAAAAACGTAAAACTAGAAATAGCTTGCTTCAATATTTAATGCTAAGGTCAGGAGTTGGATAACCACATTGACTTTTGTGGAAGTTATGTAAGCAATATCATTCAATATCACGGCCTCCTACCCTAGTTGGTAGTGATCCTGCCTACGAAACAGGAGGTCCCGGGTTCGAATCCTGGTCAGGGCATATTTGTGTGTTTATCACGAATATTTGTTCCTGAGTTATGGATGTTTTCTATGTATCTAAGTATTTATATGTATCTTTCTATTATATATATCGTCGTCTAGTACCCACAACACAAGCCTTATGAGCTTACCGTACCGTGGGACTAAATCGATTTGTGTAAGATTGTCCCACTATATTTATTATTTATTTATTTATATTTGTTAGCTACATTTCGGTCAAGGAAAACATAGGGAACCAGGGCGTAATGAAACAATAAGCACAAGTTGAGAATCTCTGGGTTTGAAGATCAGACCCCATTTAAACGTCCGTGAAGTATCGGCCGAGAAAACGCTATAATAATGATAATTGCGAATTGTTCTGATTGTTATTTCCACTTTAAGAATCAACTATAAACTATAAACATGTGTTTGGTGAACAAATGGACGGAGCACTAAATAAAAACCCACTTGATTGAGGTTTAGTAATTCTGATTTACATATCATTCTGAAGTAACACTATTATACTGTCTGATATTAGATATGTATTTGTATTTAATATTAATTTAGTCAGATTCTCGTTTATAGCATCATAAACATTATTTACAGTATTTATTTTGTGTTACGAAACTTATGTCATTATTTAAAGCAGCACTCATTCTATCGTGAAACTAGTTTCCCTTATACAAAGCGTCGCATCAATTTTAAATTTACGACAAATTCGTTTGCAAATCACTAAAATCTACAAAATTTTCTTATAAAAGTCGTAAACGGATATAATTATGTATGAGATTTAGGATATTTTACCAGTAATGTATGTAGGTCATCGCAGACGATCTGCAAAACCGGAAATTATCAAAATAGGAAGCTAAAAGCTAATCAATATGCAGTATGCAGTTTTCGTAACACTTTGACTCACAGTATTAAAAAATAGATCCCACATGCTAAGCCTTTTACTAACTAAAAGGATCAATTCTACTCTTCTGACTGTTATGGTCGTGATGTTTCTTTTGCTTAAAGCAGTATCAAGTACTGTTTTAATCAACAACATACTACGGTACATACGGTTACTGATAAATATACTTAAAAAAAACCTACACACATGACTTGTTCCATACAAATTACAAATTACTCTGAGATAAAATTAGCACCAATCTCTCGAACGACTTCTGTAGCGAATTGGTGCAAAAAATTGTCATATATACAAATGATTAAGTCCAACTTTACCAACACAAGTTATTCAAAAATATTTAAGCCAACATAAATTTCAAACAGTCGTAGACCACAAAGAGTTTTATAACTTGAGAGAGTAGATTTCCCAAAGTTCCGTAGCTGGAGGCATTTTCATCTTGTATTTGATTACGCTTCCAATCTTCAATTCATTTTGACGTTGCAAAGATAATATACATTTGGGGAACCTTACCTTTCCTGTCAATAAACCGGTTCAGAGCCCTCAGCTTCTCGGCGACTGGCAGATCCTGCGCAAGAGTTTGGTTGGTTGCGTCGGCCATCAGGTCCATGGTGCTGTTCTCTGTAGCAGTCTTATTCTTGATTGTTGAGAGGCGAAGGGGCTCCACCGTTTTCTTTTCCGTAGTGTATGTCACGTTCTGGAATTAGATATAATGATCATAATGAGAGTGATTGATTTAGATATGTAAGGTACTTAATGAAGTGAATCTGTAATGGATATACACTTTGCCTCAGTACATCAATTAAAAAATTCTGTCCGCTCCTATTTAGCTGAAAATTCATAGCCAAACTAGTGCTAACTACCCACTGCATTTTGTTTGTTTTTTATTGTCTGTTGTAAAATTTTAAACGGTATATGTTATAGTATTTTTATTTTTATTTCATGGATGCTGTGTTTACCTTTAAGTAATTGTAACATTTAGAAATAGTAATCAAAATGTTTCTATCTACGTTAAGCATAGTGTAAACAATTGTTGATGAACCAATAAAGATAAAATAAAATAAATATGCACGTTTGGGTAATGGTCCTGATGATAGAGATATACATAATGAAATTGATCATAGTAAAATAAGGAATTATTATGAAATTGTGAGGCGTGAAATTATGACAGTACATAAAGAAAAATTTTATGTAAAAAGTCAATAATGTGATCAAATATAAAAGTGTATTTTATATGCAAAAATTATATGGAAAGGATTCTACTATAAAATTAACTAATTAGGAAATAAACAGATATCAGACTGAGACTACAGGAATTCTCATATATACTCAAGAGTAATTATTAGGGGTATGTAATAATTTTCGTGCTTATTTTAAGTAAAAGGCACTATTTTGTCGCATGTTGCTAGGGTTCATATCTAAACGAATCTTTATAGCTTGAAAACAATAAAATTTAAGTCATGTAGGAGTTGTAGGTAAACATTGAATATGTATATGTAATTGTGAAGTGCATTACTTACACCAGTATCCTCTTTCGCCGTCTTAACATCATTGCTCTTATTGGTTTTGGTGTCTGTATCTGTTTTGTTCACTGTTTTAGGACTGAATCTTCTTTGTGGTACCCTACGGTATCGTGTTTCTGGTGCTTTTGTGGTTGAGTGTTCGAATGGTTCGTCGTCAAGCAGTGTGTCTGAGTCTTCAGTGAATGAGCGTCTGAGGAGTTGTGCCTGGGGCAGTGTGAGGGGTTCCCTGACTTCCCTGGGTTCTTTCCCGGACCTGACGGCCTTGCGGATGAGGTTGGCCATGTCCAGGAGGATGGGGAGCATGAGGTCAGAGGTTGCGTTGGCGTTGCCGAACATTGATCTCACCTGGAATGAGATAGTTAAATGGTAAGTTTGCTGTGTAGTCTAGGCCGGTTGAAAGGATCAATTTTATGATTGATGCAAGTTTCAGGTTGTGAGTTGGTCTTTAAGGAATTTGAATGATCTATGATAAGTAAACATAACGGAAAAAGTATAAAAATATTCATCCCCGACGCGAAACACCCGCGCGATTAGAAGATGTTGATATCAATGATGCCAGTCTTTCTCCGAGACCACGGGGACAATGTCACCCTCGAAACGTCGGAGGTGAATAATCACTTAATTTAAATAAACATTGGTTTTAAAAATGATGCTTGCTTCAATATTTATATACGTGTCTTTCTGATACAGTGGTTGACGGGTAGAAAATGTCTTAAGGCATTGAGTCCGCCATTTGTGTTTTTTGTGCAATAAAGTTTTTAATAAATAAATATTATTAAACTATGTATGTGCAAAACATAACGACCATAATAAAGCTAACCGCCTGCTGTGATAATCACTATAATTATCTAATTCATAAAACAAATGCTTGCGTGAACTCCATTCTTACTTAACAACCTTAACTATTATTTAAAAACAAATGTAGAGAACTATTTTATCTATAATTCACGGCCGTGAGAATACCTTAAAAATACTTAAAATGTGGGACACCCAGTGCATTTGAAATTCGACCTTGTTGCTAATGAAATAAGATCGGTGACAAGCGCAATTTAAAATAGGTACTAATTATGGTTTTTCATTGAACCTGATTCTTAGTTAAGGTCGGTTTTTAAGATTTTAACTGTTATATAAAAACGCTAACCTCCACCTGCGATTTTGTCTGCTTAAAAGTCGTAAAAACGTTTTAACCCCGTTTTAACGTACTTCAGCCCACTTGCATCACCCAGGGTTAGCCGCTAGCCTGGAGTTAAGCTGTCGAATCGCACACAAAAAATGCTTAACTCCGGGTTATGTGGCCAACTCCTGGTGGTCCAACAGGCCCTTAAAATTACATAAAAATCGTTTCTGAGCGGAGAGCTGAGCTTCAGAAATTGGTTTAAGTATATACTTACAATAGTAATTTTTGTGGTTTTTCACTTAATTAAAATACTAATTATGTAAAAAAACGGTACAAATAAATAAATTATACTATAGGTAAGGTTCACTTACTTAACAACTACCTATTTCGATAAAATAATTGAACGTTTAATTTCGTATGATTATCATAGGTACTTTTAGTTGAATTAAGTATAATTTACTGTTATAGGGCATCATACCGTACACTAAAAACAATATTTACCATCAATAAAAACAAAAGTTCCCAAACAGAAGCTACCGTAATAACCCATAAAACAGTTACAAAAACTAGCAACACAAACTGTTATAGGGTATCTTGTCATTAAAGTAACAATATAATCAACCGTAACGTAAAACGAATAAGTTCCCAGACAGAAGCTAAGTATCGTAACAAGTTATAAAAGAATCATTTCTCTGCTCAAACAACCAATCTTCTCCCGCAGAGATGATACAAAAACACCATGATATTCAATAAATCGATACCTTTAAATCCGTTTATGTTAACCAGAAACCGTATTCGAACTACAAAAATCTTGCCTTGATTTGATTATAGACGCAGTATCTTGCTCGCACTTATAAACCGGGCGAGGTGGACTGAAATTGATGTCCAATCAAGATAAGATTTAAAATGTTTGACAGCGGCTACAGATTATGAATGGGATCGGTGATATAACGGCCATCATGAACTTATAAAGAGGCGAAAGCGATCACGTAACACGAAAGCAGCCCAGTACCTTCGGTTTTTAAAATAAATATACGATAACTATGTATCGATATCTTCAAAAATGACAATCGGAATGAAAAAGGACCTAGATTTAAGGTAGAGGTAGGTAGTTACGTTAGTTACTCATACTGTATATATTTCGAATATTTTTAGTTTTAATAAAGATTAAGTTTTATCTGTTTAAAAAAAATTATAATAAATAAATAAAAAATAAAATGAAATTTTTTTTCGAATATAAATGTTTTTAAAATCGGAATTGACGCGTGATTTTGCTACATAAATAACCGAATATTATTTTCACGCAATAAAAACAATTACCCTAAAGAGTTCAGAATTGAATACATTCTTAGTTAATACACACGCCATTTTTAGGTTTGTAGCTCTGCGTGCGTAGCTAAGATGCCAATCGCTCACGCTTAATAACGTATCGTAGCTACCCCTCTCTATCACTCTTCTTTATTAGTGTGACAATGACAGTTGCGTTTCGTTAGCGACTGAGCGTGAGCGATTGGCATCTTGGCTACGCACCCTGGACTTCGCGAGATCTTAGCGAGCATAGTCTAAATTATTTTTAAGCACAAATGTCCGCGAACGATACCAAAATTAAAAGAAAAGAAAAGTCGAAAAACTCAGGCGAGACTCAAGAAGTCTCCACCATGTCTCTCGCATGCACCTTATGGGATATGCCCCGTCCCAACCCGTCCCATCCCTTAATACAGAGCCTTCCGCTTGTTTTACGAGTTTTTTAATGTCTCTCCAAGATGACTAGTTCTTATTTTGCCGTAATCAATTAAAACAATTATCTTGCGGAACTTTTTGGAATGTTAGTAAACATAGGTACAGGTGAAATTCTTACAGAATACCGCGAATCCGCCTCCGATGAAAGTAGTCTCACTAGCAACAAACAAACAAGACGGCTCGTTTTGGTCTATTTATTACGCTGTATCAACTGCAGAATGCAATCTAGATGTATTAATTACTAGAAAGCTAATTATTACAGTTAGTGGAAGCAGTTAGTGGAAGGAGTAAATGTAAAAAGTAATTTACTGACAAATCGCAGAAATTAAAAACGTACGGAATAAATAGTTTAAAATAGAACAAAGTTTAACAAAACACAAAAGCCAGTAACAAGTATGGCTGAGATTTTTTGAAGTCTGTGACCTCAGGGCCTATAGGTACTACGAAAATCCACTTGCACCAATCTAACCCGGAGTTAAGCATTTCTTAGTAAATGATATGACATCTAACTCCGGGTTAATTGATTAACTCTGGTTGGCGCAAGCGGCCCTAAGCGATTTTATAGTAAAAGTCGTCCAGTCATGATTCACCTAACCACATCTTTAAATATGACCATAAGTTAAAAAGCATCCTGTATGTACGGCTCTTACAGAAGCAGCACGCCTACCACGAAAATCGAACATCCTGTATGTACGGCTCTTACAGAAGCAGCACGCCTACCACGAAAATCGAACTATTGCGGATTCGTACCTATCTCTGTCACACTTGCATATTGGAGTGACAAAGAGCTTTTCCCGTCAATGCCAATTTTCGATGTTCGTGGGAAGGTAGCTCAACTGCTTTCAATGTCTTCCTCTTTATGAATATAGGGCATGAAACCATTCATTTGTTTTTTATCCAAGTAGTAATTTGAATGCGTGGTTTTTTATCTACGGTTAAGTAGTAATATGCGTGTTCAACTTCGGAAATACAATCGCGTGTGTCGTGGAGGAAATATGTAATTATAATTTTTGCATGCATAGCTTAGCTAATTTGTGGTGCTTCCGAGGAGGTTAGTGGAGTCGGAAGTGCAATAACCCTTACTGACCTAATCGGCTAGTTGCTTCGAGCAACATAGGCTTCGAACGCGTTGGAATGGAAGGGAGACGGCATAGCGACATCTTACTGTAAATTATTCTGTCACCTTTTGCGGGGAAACGTGCACACAGACAAACATCTCATACACTACATACAAAAAATTAAACTTGGTATCACTCATTGAAATACACTATAGAACGGATTCATCACGTTTACTAACACAGATCATGACACAGACATGATCCTACGTTTCGAGCCCTTTACAGCCCGGTTTTCCTGTGAAAACGTTTCCAGTGAACTCGTTTTTCAGGGTTTTCCTTTAACCCTGTGCTTAAGAATCATCTTAACCCTGTGAAAGCATCTGTCATCAGACAAAAGACAATATTATGGTCACCAGTAGGTATTCACTACCTCACACTCACACTTGCATTCTACTTAACCCTGAAGTATCCACGAAACGGCCATTTATTCTATAACCTATTCGGTAGCTAACTTTTCTCAGCATGTACCGACAGCATTGTTTTACTTGTGAGTGGCCCGCTTCCACTCGATCGAGGCCGGTTTTTACGAGGCTGCGCATGAGTTTCACGCTTGTAAACCATTCACGTAAGTTTTACAAATGGCGTGTCATATCATATAACTTAAACTATAGTGAGTCATACTGATATTCAATTGCAACGGTTAACACTCACGTATTTTTATCATAATAGGCGTGACATGTCTCGACTGCGACGTGCTTTCGCGGCTCGGGCATCACTCCCCATGATGGTGACAACACAACTTTGTCTGTCCGAAGATGACTGCCCGATGCAATCAAAACATATCACGCGTATTGTGATGAAAATACGTGAGTTTAAACTGTTGCAATTTAATTGCATGTCATATCGTCGTATTGTCAATTAGGGTAACGACCAGTTATTTACATGGCGCTTACCCTAATTGAACCTAAGGTCGACGATATGATTTTTGGCTCTAGAGTTAAACAAGTTACAACCGTGAATTGATAAAGCCATTGAAGCTTTGACAGTGTGTAGAGATGATCACGATTTGCGTCATTCATTCATCTGTAATTTCGTTACGGAACTAGGAAATACGTGTAGGTAACGAATTAAAAACCATAAACCATTTCCTCTTACCTTAGCTGTAAGTTTTTCGTTAAAATAAAATAAAATAAGGAAATAAAAGCATGAATTTGGTTTGCCCATGAATATTTTTTTCGTATTTTGTCAAATAAAACTTATTTACATTAAAATATTATACTTAATCATTTGAATTACTGTAAATAAAAGTGATGACTGTTTAAATCCGCTTGACTAACTTTTGTAAACTTCAAACTTATATGAAATTATAACGTTTACTTAACAAAAATCTAGGCACCTTAGCCTTAGTCGCGTTCTAGTGTTCCTTGCGAACTCAAATTTTTCAAAATGTACACCTTCTACTGAAAATTTTATTGCCAGACTCTATTAGTCTGCTGGCTCACTTAGCTATCTAAGCAAGTAGACCAAATACAATGTTTATAGCGTGTATGTGATTCACCTACATTCATTATGCTACTGGAATAAGAGATATCGATCAGATATAACAGCACGATCCATTTTTCTTCGATTACCTCACTATTGAAAGCGAAAACTAGGTCTGATTTACTTTTGAGATAAGATTGTATGAAAATACAATCACTAAGTTTTTCCACGTATTGTCATACTTAGTGGTTAAGTTTAATATTTTATTATGTGATCTATTGCGTTTATAGTTTCGTTTGTTTGCTTGCTATGGCAGAAACTTTACTTTTTTTTTAATTCCGTACGAAAATACGGAACCCTTATAAGATCACTTTGTTGTCCGTCCGTCTGTCTGTCTGCAAGACCCTTTATCTCGCAAACGCGCAGAAGTAGTAAGTTGAAATGAATAGGTCTGCGGGAAATGGAATGGAAATGGAAATCAAAATGTAGGGTAATTAAATTATAGGGTACTTCCCGTTGCCCTAGAATTACAAAATTTGGCAAAAAGCAAGAGCTGGCACAAGTACAATAGAAAATCCGAAAACCATATAATTTAAGCGCACTGCGTATAATTGAAGTTAGGGTTCCTTGCTACCAGTATTTTTAAGTACGTAAGGTCAAAAATGTCCTTCCCCACCGAATTTCGATTCGCACTTGGCCGGTTCTTACCTATTTCTTGAATAAATACTTATTGACAAACTACCTACAGTGAAAATCGACATAAAAAGTCGGTTGAAAACTAAATAGATAAGTAAGAAGAGATAGACAAACAAGGATTAGAATGTGTGTGCATCACAAAATAGACCCAGCAACTCAGCATATTGCCAGCCATCTTATGTCAGCTAAAAATTGCACTTTAAGGTTCAAACCGAAAGATTAACGTTCGTTATACAATATATACACGTCGCGTCGGTTATAAAATGTTTCACTGTGTACCACATGCTTACACACCATGCCTCGTTAACTTTTTAAAATATCAGTGTAAGATTAAACAAAGCTTCCGAGACAATGATTGTCGTAACAATGCGAAATCCTGCTGTTTGTGTGCATTATCTGTTTCGTTTGTTTACTGGAAGTTAATATGTGATTAGATTTAAAAATAAACTTAGGCATAGGAAAGTAAGTGTCATGTTTTCATTAATAAGAATATTTTATGATTTATAAACTTTAAATCGAAAAGATGTCATAACGTAACAGTGCGACAGAATATTAAATAAAGGAACGCAGACCAAACGCCTAGATTTTCCACGACTTGGCTCTGATGGTTTTATACCACCTTTAAAATTAAATTGGGTTTCGGAATGTGGGAACCTATCGAACTGTTTATGTCCACCGTATAAAGTGCACGTTCACTGATCAGACCATGGGAATATGAAAGTAAGGCCGAGTGTCCCAAACTAACCATAGTCCGATTTAACAAACTTGCGTAAATGTCACGGCACTAGCATGGATAAGAGGCAGTAAAACGCGTAAAGCATTTGCGGTAATTGGGTTCAACTCACACTAAGAACCTCAAACTTGAAAATTTCAAGACAAGATTTATGTTCACGGGTCATTTTTGAAGAGTTTTTGCTGGTTTATAATGAATTAGCTAAATATTTTTGTGTTATTATTGTTTAATTAAGTTGATCACATTAAGTTGTTTGCGAGTTGATAAAATTAATAGAATTATCGTGATTAGTGCCTTAGTTTTTTGTTTTTAGATTTCCATACAATAAAAATATATTCTAAATCAAACAAAAAAACTCTAAATCAAATAAGACAAACAAACAAGCGAAAAGTATAGATAAAACAAAGAACTGAATGTTGTAGCAACCGTCTAGCCACATTTAAAAAATCAATTGTAGTAAACCTAATTGTGTAATTATAGTACGGTACTTGTATTACTACCTGGCTTTTCTCCGAATTTTATTTTCCCGAATATCACTTGGCAAATGCCAACCAACTTACCAAATTATTATTTGGTTTAGGGTTCCGTACCAAAATGGTAAAAAAGGAACCCTTATGGTACAACTCAGTCTGTCTGTTTTAGGTTAGATTAAGTTAGGTTACAGTTGGCAACAGGGCGCGTAGCCAAGATGCCAATCGCTCACACTCAGTCGCTAACGAAACGCAACTGTCATTGTCACACTAATAAGGAAGAGTGGAGAGAGGTAGCTACGATACGTTATCAAGCGTGAGCGATTGGCATCTTGGCTACGCACACAGATCAACAGATCTTTCGGCGAAATGAAATTAAGCGATAAGTTGGTTGGCAATGATTTAGAGAACCGTAAAAATAGCCACTATTGGTTTGTAAGCGTCTAGAAGATATATCAGGCCATAAATGAAGTCACAAACAGGGGCCTTACCGTGACGTCTTAACGCGATTCAGTTGACGACCTAAACTGAGTCGCTTCCATACAACTGATCCTAAACTGAACGTAAACTGAATCGCGTTAAGACGTCATGGTAAGGCCTCTGATCCTAGTTTCCGATAAAACATTTTCCAACTATGTTAGATTTCCGAGCAACGCTGAAATCGGATGCACCGACATACACGATCGGCTGCCAGCTATTCCTCTCTCCATCCATATTAATGACTACCCGATAATGGTCCATGATCACTCCATCCATGCATAATCTTAGCTACCTGATTAATGTGTTAATTTAAGCGAATGTCTGTAATTAGCGGTTCTTAAGGTGGTTTGAGGCGTTTGTGGGCCACCCGTAAGCGTGCGACTTCCAATCCGAAGGTCGCAGATTATGACCCCGGCTCTTAGGGTACCCAATGAATGAGATTAATGAGTTTTTTAGAACCTATTTAAAAAAAATTACGAAACATCCTAAATAT
This sequence comes from Lathronympha strigana, assembly GCA_949128165.1. NCBI lineage: Eukaryota > Metazoa > Arthropoda > Insecta > Lepidoptera > Tortricidae > Lathronympha > Lathronympha strigana. The sequence continues at coordinate 1,218,634 of OX421907.1, read as the reverse complement.
GCCCATCACTTTTCGGTCCCATCCCATCAACGTATGAAACTGAGACTCGAGAGAAAATATGGATAATGGCTTAGGGACGTGGATAGTCTTGATCATCCATATTTTCTCCAGCCAAGGCTAGAAGGAAAATTATATGGTGCCTTTGAAATGACGTGCTGGTACCGGTAAACTGGGATTACTTTGATTCATGGGGTAACATTTTTTTTTGTCAATGTGTAAACTGTTTTACGCATTCTGGAACTCCCCCTAGCCTGGGGGAGGGGATGTTACGTATACTTACCCTGTTATTTGCTACAAATGCCTAATGCAAGGATTTCGAAAGGATCGTAAATTTTTGTACCTACCCATCTGATTTGCCACGTCGAGTTACATTAAAATCAAAATAACTTCTCAATGTAGAAGCAACAAAAGATCATACATAAATGCAAACAACTCATAATTCAACGATGTTATAACGGGTTTTAATTGGTTTAATGGGATTATTATTCATTAGGAGTACATTAAATCATGTTATACTCGTTTCATGCTTCTGTCATATTTCATGATGTTTCCGGTCTGTTGTGTTGATGTTTAGAATCGCGAGTATCAAAATGAATTGACTTATAATAGAACCTCCATTAAGGATGACTCACACAAGAACGGGACGGGACGGAGCGGGTCGGGAAAATCTGTCAATTTCTATAAAAAGCGTCACGTGAAATCCGAGGGCTCCGAGCTATCATAAATTGACAGATTTTCCCATCCCGTCCCGTGATAGTGTTAGACATCATTTATTCGAACTAATTAACTACTACTACTACTAATAAAGCTAATATTAATAGGTACCATATTGATTTTACTAATTTATTTTGTAAAGTTAAGCTTACGCATGTTAGATTTATATTTCAGTTTGAAATAAGCTTTGTTTAATGCCGCGAAATATCGTTTTATTTATATTTATATTTAATAAGTATTGTCTGAGCAACCATAATTATATTTTTTTTTATATGCGTTATTTATATCGCTGTTTGTTTTCCATTACCAACTCTTTTTTTGTTGGGACTAAGGCTCGATTGGATAGCAAGCAAGAGCTTCAAGCGCAAGTACAGGAAGAAAATCCGAAAACCATATAATTGCCGCATACTGAAAGTTCCGTGCCACCAATAGTGCTAGCAATAGAGGTGTTAGCAGCGTGTCAATTATTGGGCATTTGACTGTTGATCACTACTACACGTTCATCTTACATATCCTTACACTTACGAAAACTAAACCGAACGAAACGAAAGCGTCCGTCAATCAATCTCACGCGTCTATAATTAAATATTATTTCCATTCACACAACTTTTTATTAACAATTTCCTTAAAGATGCCCAAACCAGTAATCTAAAAATATTGAACGAATTGAGCAACTTGCCAAATCAAGTTTACCAGCATGTCAAATCTTTAATGTGAATCATGCTGTTAGTTCTATTTGTGTGGCGTGGATCTAATCGACTTCCTTGGTAGAAAGGCCTTAAATACAACACAATACAACATAGTACAATGCTGTACTGAAATTGCTACTCACTATCACTCTTACATTAGTTTTTCTTACCAACTTTTGCATGCATGGGTATCAATTAGAAATAGTCTTATAGGTATAACTACGTATCTAAGACACATATGTACCTACTATGCAAAATTTAAAATGACTTCTCAAAACAACACAGTTTAAATTCGCTACTAATTTTTTCTAGGTTAATAGCTATCATACATTAACATACAAATTGATAAATAAACGGTCATTACGTCAAATTACGTGTAGCCCGGAAATTACTCGAAGTAATCGATTAGATCAGAAAGTTATAACTTTTAATTTCGGACTTCGAAATGTAGACAAAATTTAGCCTTGCGGACGTATACTTTTAACTAAAGGGATTCTGATAATTGCCAAGTGTTTCAATTTTTAAGGTTAGTCGAGTTCATATTTATACTTAGATCGTTACGGAAATCCTGGGAGCATAAAAAATCAACCGAATATTAGGTGAATTTAATCATCGCAGGATTACAAAAATCTCGAATTTTTATTTACTGACTTTTAACATGAGAATTATGACGGCTCGGCGGCGTAGTAGTGTGCGCGCGCACTACATGCGTATTCTGCATCCGCGGAAAAAGGTCCGCTCTTAATTACGATCCAATTTTCCCAATGGAAAACGCAGCAGGGGCAGGCTGCGCACGCGCTGATCCGACGACATAAAGGCAGTCCAGACTGGACAACGACGGCGACAGACGGGATAAATGGAAAACCTTGGATCGGGAACGATAGGAAATATTTGTTTTTCTTTTTATTGTGTCATTCTCTGATTGTTATTCTATTTTGACTTTGTTTTTAATGAAGGTGCTTATAATTTTAAATTCGAATCTTAACTAATATTCTGTTGTGAAATATGTATAAGGCTTTTTGTAGTTTTTTTTAAGATCCATATTACCTTATCTAGTCACTAGTCAGATATATTGTCTAGTCTTCCGAGGCCCTATCCAAATACCAAGAAAAAAGTGACTGAAATTCTTGTACTTACATATTTCGCAGTTGTATGATTTCCCTCTGACTCAGTTGATGAGGCTAAAACTTAAAGCTTTATGCAAATCATTTGCAATTGACATCACCAGTAAATAAGCAAGCCTATGTTAAGTTAAAGAGAAATCTTAACAAAACAAACGGTAGCAATGTCAATTAACCCGTTACACGCATACTTTCGGAAGTAATCTCATATTTTGTCACTCCGGTATCTCCGTATGAAAGCACGTATTACGAACTAAAACATCAAAAACATCGCTAATATAAAAACGAGTCAAAGAATTAGCAACATAAAATGGTACTGTATAAAGTCTATTTTAGTTGAAGTGAAAGATGGTGTATGCGACATTTGGATATGCGTAGTTGATATTAACAATGCACGGTCGGCCAAAAAAAGTGCACTTATTTTGCGACATGGTAGAGAGAATTGGCTCCCACGATTATATTTGCTTTTCTTGGATAATGTTGCAATTAGCTATGTGAACGGGAAATTATTAGGAAAAAGGTGTTAGGACATCATGCGAGGTGAAGATATTGACAAACTATAGGTTTTAGCTAGGTTTTAGCTCGCTCTAGCTCTGGCTAAGCCTATTTGATTCGTGAACCGTGTACAATATTTTTGAGGAGCTACATTTAGGTATGCACTTTATATGATATTAAATTGAAATAGATAGAGGCTAAAGAAAACTGCCACAAAAGAAAAATGCCGCAAAGTTGGATTGTCAATAAATGTTGCCTTTACCTTGGACAGTTGGTTCTTTTTTGATCATACAGAAAAAAACATTAACCGCAGAATTGCCCTCTCTTGGAAAAAGTATTGAAAAATAAGCCTACAAGAAATACTGAAAAATAAGGATACACCTATGCATATTAAAATAAAACTTTATGAAGTAGCAATTTTACCTAAAAATGGAGCGCTGTATGTTAGGAATCACTACAGCAGATAGAGTACGAAATAGTGAAATCATAATAAATACAAAAATAAATGTTGAAGAAAGCACAAAGAATTTAAAATGGAAATGCCCATTGGATATATCTGTAGATTAAATGATCATGATAGAATGAATGAGGTGGACCAGAAAAGTGTTACAATGGATACCACGCGAATGGGTAAGAAACAAAGGTCGTCCAAAACAGCGTTGGGAAGATATATTTAGGAAACGCTGTAGAAAGAAGTGAAAAATAACAGCTGAAGACAGAGGAATTTGGAAAACATTGGGGGGGAGGCCTACGCTAATGAGGCGACTTCCATAATTTAGAAATTAGTGAATGTATTTTATAAATAGCGAATTAAATATAGGAACAAATTATTATTATAGGTACATAATTATAAATTGAAAGGGATGTCATATACTACAAAAAAAGTGACCAAGGTGAGCAAGCAGGGCTGGGATCGAACCAGCGACCTCCTGCTTTCGCGGCAGATGCCCTTAACTACTGGGCTACCCGATCACGGCAACCAGAGTCCGAAATTTCCTAATTTTAATCTTTCTTATTTTAAACGTTTAAGGTGCGTTCCGCCCATCCTACAGCTCAGACTTACGTCTAGTGCTGCCTTCTAGATAGTCTTTACAGATTATTTATATCTATAAAAATTATCTAAATGAAATTAATTTATTTATTAATTAGTTGAATTTTGGTGATTATTAATGATGATAATTTTGTAAAACCAAATAATGGTAGAAATAAAGGCTTTTTTATTTTTATTTTGAGATTGTTATCCAAATACTAAGATTTGGTTTTTAGACGCTTCTGAAGGTGATACGGATGAAAGTCCGTAAGCTAATAAAAGGTTGGTCAGTTTCACCTGACAACCGGTATTGCTAATATTTGGCGACACGCTGGTAATGTGCTGTCACTAAATCCGCAAATTCTTTAAAATTTGCAAAATTTTGTGCGGCCAGCTCATTGCGTCACTCCCTTTTGCCTTTAGGGAAAGAGATGAAACAATAATGTTTGGGCAAAGTCTAATAATAACGCAAAGGGATTGGTTACGTTACGACCGATCTAGGCTTCACAGTTTTGTCTTATGACACAAGGGAGCAAAATTATATAGTTTCGGGCGTTCATTGAATCCTGAATGACGTGTTGAAACGTAGTGTAAGTAGATTAAGTAGTGAAACGTAATGATGAAAATGTAGAAACGCAGACGAAAACTTGAATGATGATCATAATGCGCGTGAGCGCCACAGATGTAAATTATTTTGCTGCCATGTACTTAACACTGATAATGTACATCACGATAAGAAAAACAAAGATCACCAACATCTTCAATCTTGTCGTCTCACCAACACAACGATACCTCTTAATAAAGGTTTTGCACATAAAATTAACCTATGTTTAGCAGTACCTATTCGAAAAAGGGTTTTTTCTGTCCTGCAAGGAGGGATCAAAATGGCACTTTTCTGTTCAAATGCCATACAGATTTACGGTTTCGGGCATTTGGTATCTAATGGCACCATGGTATCAGTGTGATGCTGCTATTTTATTTATTTTATTTTCCTAATATTTAATGTGAAAAGCAGAGCTTGAATCCCTCATTAAGCTCAGGATTCTACTTTAGAATCCCTCACTACGTTCGGGATTATATTGTAGCAGCCATCACTTCATTTGGGATTCAATGTAGGTCCTCGCCGGAAATTTTGATCCCTTGTACCACAAATCTACTATTGATTCCACCTATCAGGGAAGAAAAGACCTTAATCGAATAGATTGTGTGAAAAGATGGATTTCGGTAGAAAATTAGTTTCAACTTATTTTGCTGGTGATAGAAAATTAATTGAAATATGTAATTGAAATAGAAATATGATCACTTTTAATCAAAACTATTCTGAGAGAAACTAAAGAGATAAATCTTAATCCCATAACTTTCATGGTGTACCATAGTGTTTGTCGAATAAGAAAGCGCGGATTGAGCTTCGCCATATAATTAAACAGCAGATAAGAGATCTGATCAGAATTAACTAACAAACTTGCTGCAAGGCTTCACGCACCGTCTCTCCCGTTATAATTCCGTTGTACAGCTAGTACCAAGAAATTCTACACATTTATAGCAATCAAGATTATCGTACCATACATACTCGTACAAATAACCGCGCACGAATACTTCCTTACTATTTATCCATAAAAACGGCACAAAAACGATATTTATTTATTTATTTTTAAGTATATACATACGTCTACATGTTTCCGGTAGTTATCGAGCAAAAACAAGTAAATAAATCACGTTTGCTTTATGGGCATCCCCTTAAATATTTATTATACTCTGTTTTTAGTATTTGTTGTAGCGGCAACAGAAATACATCATCTGTGAAAATTTAAACTATCACGGTTTATGAAATACACCCTAGTGACAGTTCCCGCTTTATCCTTTGGGTATGGAACCCTAAAAGCTTATAAATCTGCCCTATAATGTTAACATTCATTGCACAGCGAGAGATGTAAAATCTAGTATACTTTCTGGATATCGATTTGATACCCATAGGGGATTAAATACACAACTATATTGTAGGTATATCTGCATGTATGTACTAGAGTAATGTGGCACACGTGTTGTGCCACATTACTCTAGTAGTATACTCTATACTCTCCTGGGTGTCTCCAACTATGGGGCTTTAGATCTAGGATTTGATTTTACTTGCCAAACTCTGAGCCTCTTTCTTCTAAAATATTGGCTGAACCCATAGCACCCCATACAAAGTGATAATATCTGATTTTCCGAAAAGTATAAAGAAAAAAATTGTAAGTAGCTCCTTCAGTGTTGGTCCCATAGCACAGAATAAATAATAGTAAAAGTCCCATAGTACAAAATGCTCGGTTTGGAGAGTAAAATCAAACCCGGGATTTAATTCCCCTAAGCCGGAGACACATGGTATTTGGTCAGGAATATAAAGGTTTATTGCTTTTGTTATAGTTATTAATGTCCTAAGCGAAATAAACGGTATGTTTTTTTTTGTATATATTGGATAGTACCCCTTAAAAAGGGATCTGAGTATACAAGTTTCTTATACTGCTCTGTAGTATAGGTAGATCTGATGTCATGTTTTTCCAGTTCAGGTGCTCTATATAAAACAGTTCTAAAGTAGCAAAAGTTACCTGTGAAAGATTGAGCGGCTGACGCCCAGGCGGCGTGCTGACCTGACTGGCGACCAGCGACGCCAGCGCCACCCTCTGGTTCCCCGACATCGCCCTGATGATGGGCAGGATCTGCGCGAACTTCCCCACGTGGTCCTTCCTCTCCAACGCCCGCAGCACCGCATCCCTGATCATCCCCTCTTTAGCCCTCAACTTATGCGACGACTTGTAATTCTTTACATTCCTTTTCGTCGTCGTCTCCACATCTACATCTTCAAACGAGTCTATATTATACTGTGGCCGATGTGAATTGGTCACTCCATGCGGCTTCACTATCCTCACAGGAGGCTTGACTATAGTCTGATAATGCCGCGATTCCTGAGCAATCATAATCTCCTCCGCATCATGCGGTGCAAATTCAAAGTCCAGCAGATCATCATCAGCTACAACTAAACTCACTAAAACTAAAGCAGCAAACAATTTAAACGCCATTGTCACTTGATTAAACTGCAACCATGCACTTCACTGCACATTATTTAAATTATGCAATAGAAATTTCCGCGCATGTCGTACGGGCACTGCTTTCGTCCGCCGCGCGTCGAATGAGCGCGTGCGCGTGCGATCATCTTCGCATATACAGGTGTCAGATTATGCCGGATCTGGTAACTTTCTCCTGTACCGGGTCACCTTTGGGTCACTATTGATAAGTCATTACGTTTATCAACGTGGTTACACTTAAAAGGTGTTGCATGACGATCTAACTTGTGTCAAATGCGTTTGGCAGACTCAAATTCAGTCTAAACTAGCCTTAAGGTGTATGAGCGTAAGAGATGCTTAGTAATTTTATGGACTGCTGGTATACGTGACAATGTAATTGTATAAAGAATTAATGGGATGATATTCCACTTTTACAAACAGGCTTTCACACATGATTGTGTTACCGAATAAGTAATAAAGGTTATGGATATTGAATATTGGAGATTTGCGGGTAATAAATGCAAGTTTTATGCGACTTAGACCTTTATTTGTACAGTAGGTGTGAAACCTAAATGTTATGTGCAGTTTCTTGGCAGATTGGTGATAGAACCGTTTTTAGATGAGCGTTCATTATGTAACTGATATTATAATAAGATATGCGATGGTCTGTAAATTAGAATGGCTTTTAGTTCGGTATTTTACGAGACTGTTTTAAGACGTCTCTCAAACTTAATTGTGCACATTTGTACTATGTATTTACACACAAAATTGGCACTACTTACTGTTAATTTGGTAGGTATATATTTTCATAATGTCATTATAAGAGTTTGTGGTTTTTGATTCAGCGTAATTAATGACAAGCAGTCCTTTGGGCAAAGACATTGAATATAGCCCTTTAATTCTTTAACCATTGTAAATAATACGACTGCCATACGATTAAATAAATGGCAAACAATTGCAATTTGGTCAGAACAACACAAAAAATATCTCTTATCACCCAGACAGAGTTTAGTCAAATATCTATGGTTGTAGAAGGGGTCACACACAAAAAGGATAACGTCTTGCTAATTGAATCTAATTTTCTGCTTAAATCTTCATCCGGTTGAAGAAATTTTCTTCTAACTTGTGGGATAAAATCATTACAACTATAGATTAGAGGTAATTATAATTATTCTCCACAGTATAGATAATTTTTGAATGATCATAAAATGGTACGTCGGACGGAAAAGTCATAAAGAGGGTTCAATTATACGTTTAATGGGTATCTTAAACTTCAAATTTGGTTTAGTGATATAGTCAAAATAAAACAAATCTACATACATGTTGTTTATTTGCCAAAAATTACATAAGTTTAGTTTTACCTATGGCCACCACATAATCGTCAATTTCATCGTATACCAATTTATAAATTATCAGTTTCTTACGCTGAAGTTTAAGATTTATTAATTATGAATAGAAATTATTCGGAGTAATTTTATTGTCTCCCGCCTCTCCTTCGTCCCCGAGAGATATTTCGCACGTACAGGTTTGGGGGTGCTTCCCTCGGGACTTTAACTAAATCCGTCCTTCGCAATGCATTTGTATTTCAAGAGTTTAGTACCTAGGTACCTAAAATGTAGCTTACTTACATTACAACGCCTCATGTCTTTGCACTAACTAACAGTAAGATTGCAATTTTCATATCCAAAAAAGTAAAAAGCCCAATTTAAATGAAAAGGTACCAGAACTCTCAGGTTTTCGGGTAAGGCTCTTGGATAATGAAATCTCTGGTGTTACCACAAATTTTCCTAGCTTCCAATAATAATAGAAACAGTTTTAGCAATTGTTGCCAAAGTGTATCCAAAGGACTGGTGATCTGAAAAGTTGCAGACAATATTTGATTTGCTTCGGTTGCTAAAATTTTCATGCAGCAATAAATCAAATATCAGAGTTCAATTGTTGTGAAATATTGTTTTAGTCTTTGTTCCTATTTCGTAAAACGTGGTAAAACTATAGTTGAAGACTAGAAGACTTAAAAAGGGATGAAACGCCTAAAAAAGTTTTATAGGCACATAAAAAAAACCACAAAACTTTTTTTCGTCCTTCACACAAAATAAATGAATATTACATTGTAAAAGGTCCTTAACACATCGAGTGCCAGTAAGTGCTACGCGCTACGCTCGTAGCCGATTCCATGGTTTTCCCGCTTTGTAGCGGAAAGCGACCACCCACAGTGAACTCCCCTAGAGACCCGGTGCTCGGTGTGTTAAGAGTTACACAAAAGTGGAGTGGAGCTAATCATCCTTAAGAAGTTTGTGTATTGTATACCCAATGTACATACACACGCGTTCAAAAAAAGTGCATAGGCAATTTATGGATTCATTCATAAACTGCCCATGTAATTTTGAGCGCATTAGTACATGCGTAAGGAAACAATCAAGTTATCTCACATTCTTAGAGACTGAAAATTTTATTTAATTAAATTAAAACTAACGAAATAATTGTTAGAATTATTGTTAGATATTTTTGTATAATTCAATTCAATTCAATTCAATGTATTTATTTCGAGTAAAAGTTAATGGGAGAATTATAATGGGAGAGGACACTGACCTCGGTAACACAGGTTTTTATACCTAGCTCAGAAGTCAGGGAATTCAACCACAACTTTGTACCGAATTTTTGGAAATAAAAGTTTTATTTATTTATTATTATTTATTATTCTTAGACACCTACTTACACGAGCGAAGCATCTCCATTTCAGTTTGGGCAAAAATACTTTCGTGTGTCTGTCCATTAGTTCTCCTCTACAGGTCGCATTTATCAACCAACTCTAGTGAAATTTCGTAAGCAAGTTTGTTGATTACATTAAAAAAAATATCGATTAATTTTTTTGAAATTTTCAAAATGGCGGGTATTGGTACAAAGGTCCTTAGCGCCATAGACTCCCAACGGCGCTTACGGCCTTTGTGCCAATACCAGTACCAGCTCACAGAGCCACTAGTATATGGTAGATTGCTCATTGTCTATCTGTTTATTTAGATTTAGTTATACCTAGCAACGAGTTAAGTAAGGTCCTAGTAAAACTACAGCTAGTGGAACTTGAGCTTTTACCTTTTCTTTATTAATCGTTTGATTGTTGAAAGACAAAGCGTAACTACGAAAGGCTGAGCAATGAATTATAGAAGAATGATAACTACCAATGAAATAGCACTTTCGTTCACCGCAGCGCCTGCGCTCTGCGTTGGGCAACTGTGTTTGTTAGCTGTTTGCCTGCGAGTACAGGCTGTTCACAAACAAGACAATACAGAAAAAACAAGACAAAGCAGCAAGGAGTAAGAACCGTGCATGGGTTAAAAAAATAACACGAAAATATGGCCTATCCATTCAATAAAGTGTACTCGAAAAATAGGATGTGTTGATGATTTGATTCTGTGTTAAAATAAAACAGGAAAGCGAAGTGTCACTTTACAAGCACTTTCTTGTGAAATATTTAAACATATTCTAATAAATTACTTACAGTAAATCTAATTATAACAGACGCAGTAATCGCGAAAAGTTTTGGTAAAGGGTGACTCACACTAGAACGGGACGGGACAGGGCGGGACATCTGAGGACTCCGAGCTATCACGTGATGTTTTCTATAGAAATTGACATATCGTCCCGTCCCGCTCCGTCCCGTCCCGTTATAGTGTGAGTCATCCTTAACCCAATTCATTTTATCAACTTCGAATAAATAACAACCCTTTAATTCTGTTTTTATTTCATGCATTACTTCACGTCAATCAATAAGTTATTATACATGTTAATAAAGTACAGTTAAATATTTACTTTTTATAACATTAACATTTACTTACAAATAACTCATTATGATCGACTCAATATACTTACATACGATTTTAATATTAGTCAGTATGTATGTATGTATAAGCTTTATTGTACAATAACACAAGAAATACAAGAAACACAGTAACATAGACAATTTGATACAACAAAAGGCGAACTTAACACAACAGTCAGTAATACTTAACACAAGAATATTTAGCTGTCATAAGCCTGCAAAGACTTTTGTATAAAAAATAATCCTTGATATCCACTTAAAAACAATGATAATCGATGTTTACTTTAAACAACAGCTTGGTAGTACAGCTTGGCGTTCAAGAGTTTCGAGTTAGAATCCCCCCAGACGCCATGCATCCATTTTCTTTAATTTCAAATGTGCACACTTATTTTGTTTACTGCCGAGTAGAAAAATTAATACAATATCAATGTTTTAGCAACCTGTACGCACGAAACACGCGATGCTTCAATCACAAAGAAAGTAACAAGTAATATCGCCACCGCAGTCATTTAATCAGATAATCTGTTGTTTTCCTCGTTTCTACAATACCCTATAATAGCTGCTTACAAAGACCCATCAACTGTTATGAACTTATCATTGATGTTAGCGATATTGACATTTACTGTTAAAGAAATAAGAGGAAATTCATGTTTGCAGATTTTCAAATCATTATTGTGATTGAAATTGTGTAATTTGTTTGTTTTGTTTCAAAAGTGCTTATGCTAAAACTTTTGTTATGCCGCTATGCATAACTACAGCAATAGCTGTTGGAAAATTTACTTAACTATTAAATGTATTTTCAGTACTCAAAGCCAAATTAAAACTTGGTTTTCAATTGTGTTCTCAGCTTTTATGCGTGAGAGGCCTGTATTGTATAAGTGTTTGCAAACATAATAATAATAAAATTAAAATATAACAATTATATGACAGTTATCCTAGCTAGCCATGTTTCCAGTAGATACAGAATTTATGTATATCTGGTTTAAATTCTACTTAACTCAAACGACTAATTTATGATATTACGTATCATATGATGGCAATGGAGGATCTCCCTAGATATCCCTAATAGGTATCGTTTTTCCTAAAATCACTTGCCCTAATTGCGTTGATCATAATCCCTAACGATCAATTGTCAGGTTAGAACCGTGATCTCAGACCGAGTCGAATTGCTGCTAGAAAAGTTTGTAGGTAAAAACGATGTAAAGGAAAACAATTAGGACATATGAACAATTGTAAAGCATGAATTAAATCATTTATTATTTATAATAAATATTTTTATTCATGTTTTGAAGTACACTACTATACATAAATTATAAATTAAAGAGATCTCTTTCAATTTATAATTTAGGACATATGAGTTTTGGACAAATGATCATTATGTCAAACATTATTAGGGAATGCAAAAATAAGATAAAAAACTTTAGGAATTCCGATATAGATCCCAATGGAGTCTAGCTTTTTGTGATTTCTATATTATATTTGAGGTTGATCTCAGATTTTCACTGTATTTTATTTCATTGTATTTTTCTGTCAAATACCTACTTTTAGTTTTTTGACTAATGCTTTCTTGGGAAGTTCTATAGAAGACTACCTATTTTTCTTTACATGACATATATATAACTAGTAAGGCTGGGTAAGTTAAAAACCTCGAAAGAGAAGCATTGTTTCATACCTTTTCTTTTTCTTTTGTTCTATATAAGACTTAGTTTCATTCATAGTTTTAGTTAATTAGTAATTTGTAGAAACATTTGTTCGTATGTATTGTCATTACAGTAATAGCACTAGTAGCACAAGAGTATCTCTATCATCAGTATCTCGAGGTGGAGAAAGACACCTGTCCTTTTCTAACTGTTCGGATTAGACAATGACAGTTGTCTTTCTCGTTGATTGGGGATTTGAGTTTTGACTTCCGGTTGATACTCAAGATGGCGAAGATGTCTCCACAATAGTTTTTTTATTTTTTGTTAATTTAGTTGTTTAATGTGTAATATTGATAGCGTGAACTAAAAGTGTGCAGCTGATGAAGAATTAGGTACTCTTGAGACGCGTACCATTGTTTTGTCATCACCCGGCAGTTCCGTGGTCAAGCTGCCGCGTGCCTCTGTAAAGAAGCTATCTCCTTACCAATGTCTTTATCATACAACGTCGCTTTAAGAGCAATTTTTTTAACTCACGTACATTGCAGCCCATGTGGCAATATATCTTGACTCTGACAAAATTGTCATACCGGCTGGACCGAAGGCATTATTTTTGCTACAGAAGTCTCTCTTCTCTTCTTAGTCGCATTCTTCATTATTGAAGGTCGTGATGCACCCTTATGCACTCAAGCTGCTTCCATTTGTTTCGGCTTTCGGCTTCCTTCAGCAGTTGAAATGGAAAGACAAACTTCAGTTATCTGGTCGCATCAACGAATAAGCGAACTCCCGCTTGGCCTTCTCCTCTCCACTTTCCCCACCACGACCAGCTTTAGGCAGCTGAGCATTTTCCGAAATAAATTCCAAAAACCCGATTCTTCCATGTCTGGACTTCCTTGGGCCGATTCGAATCAGAATCCCCAGCGAATTAGATCCCGATAATAAAAAAATTTGTCCCAAAATCTCATACAAAATTAAAGTTTCCATTACGTCACGCTCATAGTAAGTTCATACAACAATGTGACGTGATGGAAAGAAAACTTTGGGACATTTTTTTATTATCAGGATCGCATCAGCTCCTGATTCTGATTCGATCGAGCCTAAGCAGGTCCAGATCTGGAAGAATCAGGTTTTCGGGGTTTTATTTGGAAAACGCTCTGATACATACTGGGTATAAAATAAAAAATCAATCTAATTTTCAATACATCCGTATAATTAAAATAAAATACATCTTTCATACATACACATTAATCCGATCTTACAGACAAACCAATATCATATCTTATAAAGACTAGAAAGTTATTGAACTGACATCCACAAAGAATACTTTAACCTAGAACGCGTAATGTGCTGCAATTAATAGAATCCAGCATGAAAATCGTAATATATTTGCGTTTAGTAGGCCTAATACCTACAACCGCGAATGTAAAATGCTAAAAATTTTATGCTACCTACAGGCTCTTCTGCAATAAATTATGGTTACATTCAGATGGCAATATCATTTCAGTGAAACATGCTGCCGACTGCATTTCTGCAGGAAATGTGTAATAGACGCTGGTCTTTAACACAGACTGATACTTGCCGCAACATTACGCTGTTGCAAATCAAATGGTCCTTTAAAATCAACGAAACAATCTTCACCAGGACAATTTGTAAGTATTTTATTGAATCAGGCGTTACTTTGCGGAATCATATTAACAACGAAAATAGCAATAGAAGCGGCGGAATAGCAAAGTAACATTATTTTCGTTGAGGACAATTTTTATTAAAAACACAAATAAACAAATTATTCAGAATTCCATTAAGATACACGTAGGTACGTATGGATTTCCCTTTTTAGACATCCCCGATTTTTGTGATATAAAAAAAAACCGATTCAATATTTTTAGTTTTTTTTTACCAAAGCAAGTTGGGTTTTTCATACACAACCGTATAATCATGCTTGTTCTAAAATCATTACAGAACAAATTACATTTCGATTAAGTACTCGATGGAGATTGGATAGAGAACATCAGATAACAAATTCATAAAATTTAACATTACAGGCAACAGCATTAAATGATATCAGGAAATAACTAAAGTTTTCTTTGCAGCCCTGAAACTGCTAAAACTTAAAGAAAATCCAGTATTAGTCATCTTAAAACGTCAAAATATATGGCGACAATTTGTGGTAGATAATCTTATGTCACTTGTCTTATCGATAAAATAATCAAATTGTAAAGTTACGTCAAAATCACAAATTGGTCCATTCCACGAAAATGCTACTTACCAAATGCTTTCGGCTTGTGTGACAAATACTTCAAACAAATCCGTAAAGTTCGAGAATATGCTATCAATTTACTAACCAAGCAATGAAAAATATTATCATACACAAAATCACTTTCTTAGCAATTTCATACGTATTAGAAGATCACAATACCTAAGGCACTCAGGCAGGCATTTTTCGTGGGATGCCACAATTATTAATCTCTTGCAACTCGCATAATCCGCTTTGTCAAATATTATGTTTAACAACTACTATTGCGCATATAAAATATATTGTTGACAGTTACTGGATTTCATTCATTCCTTCTGTAAAGAATTTACTTTCAAAGAAAACCTAATGTACATAGCACCTTTATGATCCAACAAAATAAACATAAGTGCAATATTTAAAAACCTTTACATAAGACTTTACTTTTAAAATCTTTATTATTTAAACAGTAAAGTACATTTTAATCAGTAATCACTGTTTGTGGATACAACAATAAACCAACAAAATAAGACAGTTCTTTTGTTTGTCGCATTACCTCCTTATTTATACAATTTATTTACAAAAAACACCAATTAACAGACACACATACAAAATTCTATAAATTAACGTTTATTTACAAAATCAACACAGTATTCCAAGTTACATAATTTCAACCAATGAAATTGAAATTGAAACTTAAAATTATATTATCACGAGTCCACACTTGTGCTAAAAATGTGTTAAAACATGAAATCAGTGCAAACTTTTGGCAAAGTCACTAAAACTTAGTAAAAGCTACTAGAAATACGATTCAGTCAATTTCTAAAGACTCCTTTGAGTGCGTAAAAGTTCCAGAAATAGCCACTTTACATTGACTCAAACATAGTTAAACGAGGACAAAAAACATTTTGATAGCATTGACATTGAAATGACAAACGTACTGGTTATGGAACCGAAAGAAGAAGAAAAATTGTTTTTGGTAGCACCTTAAAAGTATCAGCTTTAGAATTCTATGCCCTCGCTTACTACCGTCTCATTAGATGTCACATTCAAACTCCGAGACCCTTTTATTCCTCCCATCCGGCATCATTTGAAAATGGCCGTCCCTCGCACCTATCCTAGGGAACCCACTAAAACTATTCCTACTGACCAAATTGCTCTCTCTCCCCTCCCGTTCTTTATGAAAGCTTGACGTTGAAAGTTTCTCCTTTCTTTCATTAAAGTTGGTGTCGGTGAAATTTTTGTCGGTGAAATTTTTGTCGGTGAAACTTTTGTCGGTGAAACTTTTGTCGGTGAACGTGCGCTCGTTGAACTCGCCGTCGGAGAAGTTGCGGTCGTTGAAGGGGACGTCTCGGATGCCGAAACCGCCCATTCTCGGTGTGCCCCCGAACTTGTTGAGTAGATCTTCGTTCCTTTCGCGGAAGTTGAAGCCGTGATTGTCGTATTTCGTGGGGCCTTTGGTAAGTCTACGAAGAGATAGGAAGGAAATAAGTAAGAATTATGCATAGATATAGGATAAAATAACTGGAGACCCAATCAGCAGAAAAAAAAGATTTGGGTGACTTGAGAGGATAAAAAAAATTTGCAAAAACTACTAGAAAGCCAAACACCATTTAAAAGTTGTTTGAAAATTGTGTACGTCGTATTGTGTCGTTTGGTGAAGATTTTAATGCTATAAAACCATATATTTCATCAATTGAGACTAAATTAAAATAGGTGAAATTATTTTAAAAGGGTTGGTGTTTTCTATATAAAACAGCATTAAATTATTGACAGTTACATTTTACACGTTATTACGAATATATTGATTAACTTTTGATACATGCGGTTATCACCATGATAATGATATGAAAAGTGTCCGTGTTCCATAGATCGATGTCAAAACGATTGGTCTATAGTTTCACTATCACGTCGATAGCTGCATTCAACATTCGACAACAGGTTTACAGTTAATTTGGGGCTTAGGTTCACTTACTCTCTAAAACACCGCCTCTCCCGATCATACTCAGCAGACAGCCCGTCATCGTCATGGATAATCGCCGACGGATCGCTGTAGACAGAGGACTCCTGATAGAACGAGTCCAAGTCCACGTAGTTTCCCTCCGACGGCTCGTTGTCTAGCAGCTCGGCCAGCTGCGCCTTGAGGGCGGCGAAGGTGGGCCGCTGGGAGGCGTCGGCGTGCCAGCAGGAGTGCATGGCGCGGTACAGCTGCGGCTTGCAGTGCGGCGGCCGCTCCAGCCGGTAGCCCTCCGTCACGGCCGCCAGCACCTCGCGCCCGGACATCGCTGCGTATGGCGTCGAACCTGAAACACACACATCAATATTACAGGACATTCTTACACAACACTAAGTCCCGCAGTAAGCGCCCTGTAGCCCGGGCATTATAATACGGCTACGGTATCTCCTGCCTGTCGTAAGAGGCGACTAAAAGGAGTCCTCGGGGTCGTAGACGATGGCAGCTAGGGACTGCCATTGACCTAAAACAAGGGGGAACCCTCAGAGGCGTGACGCAAGGGTGGCACTGGCGAGTTATATCGAGATCCCAGAGCCACCCTAATTGCGTCGAAGAGAAAAAAGGGGGTTGTTTTAGTCGGTGAGACTCCGACATAACTTCTGCACTGTCCCTGCGATGCAGAAGTATCCATAACGGATTTTTCCTCCCCATAAAAAAAAGTTAACTCAAAAAGGCTTGTGTTACGGATACTCAGACAACGATAGATATAGAAAACAACCATGACTCACAAATATCTGTATTCATCACACAAATAAATGCTCTTAACGGGATTCAAACCCAGGACCATCGGCATAGCAGGCAGCAGGGGTTAACAGGGTCATTACCAACTTGAAGGACACATTAATAACCCTCCAATGTAGAATTTAAAATTAAGAGTGTTGATTCTTGATCTAATACAGAACTCATAATGATCTCTTACGGCGTGATTCCGAACAGCTTTATATATTTATTTTCTGTCGGCTATAAAACTCCTTCATCCCACTTACGAGCATACGTTTACGTTACGATATGTTGATTTCATGCATTTGTATGCCTGCCTGTCCCACACATAGTCTCTATCTTCCATTTTTCGCATAAACTCTGATGTTTGGAAATCGACAACCACACCCATAACATAAAAGACTTACCAAGCGTAACAATCTCCCACAGCGTAATGCCGAAAGCCCACACATCTGTAGAATGACTATACACGTTGTACATCAGTGCTTCAGGTGCCATCCACCTAACAGGCAAGGCGCCGCGGTTCCGCGACGCTCCGCCAGCCGCGCGCGACATCCCGAAGTCGGCGATCTTGCAGAGCTTGTTGTGGTCGACCAGCACGTTGCGCGCTGCTAAGTCTCGGTGGACAATCTGGTAATAGGAATTGAGGAATGTAAATTGTTGTCTCAAATACTCTCAATCTGTAAACTCAAAAACTCTCAGTAGTTGCAACTCTGTACATGCAGCTTTTAGGTCTAACCGAGTAAAATACATGATTTTACTTCGTAAACATGGCGCGTGCAACAATACCGAAATATCGACAACTCACAAAAACAAATATGCATGGTAAATACACCGTTTCGAATAATAGGTTCCAACCCAGTAAAACCCTATATAGGTGAGCTCTATGGTGAATTCATATGGAAGAAACTTTAACAGTTCCCAATACATGAGGGAATGCTAAGTATAAAAGTGGAACACGAGGTAGAAATAAATTGCATTACAGTTTATCAGATAAAGCTCTGTGACAAAACATTACAATCTACACTATCCACAGTGAAATCCATAGCACAATTTAAAGTCTGAAAACAAGTATGGGATTTGACAGCTAACTCCAGTTATGTTAGCTAACCGCATTGGCGCATGTGGCCCTTATGGTTACAATGCTAACTTACCCCTTTGGAAGCGATGTAGTCCATCCCCCGGGCCACGCAGTACGCAAAGACTGTAAGGTCCCGCGAAGTCAGCGCTCCGCTGCCGCTAAAGCGGTCGGGCCGGGAGCGTCGCTCGCGCAGGTACGTGAGCAGCTTACCGCACATCACGTATTCCATTATGAGGAGGTACGGCTCTAGAAATAGACAGATGATGTGTTAGATAAAGCAAACATCAACTTGACTAAGAGAGACTAGATTTAATTTGTAAGATTTTCAGTGTCAGAAGGCCTAATATGAACAACTGGTGATTGTAAATGTAAGTTAGAAACTTTTTGTTGGAATAAATAAAATGATTTAATGAAATATTTTGATTTGTTATTAAAGTAGTACTATATATACATTATAAATTGAAAAAGATGTCATATACTTCAGAAAAAGACCAACACGATCGGGGGCCATGATGCTTGTACTAAGAGCACGGCCACGGGCGTCTAAGATTGCATAAACTCGAGTAATTCGCCAGCACTCGTTGAGACCAGGTGGCCTAGTGTCTATGGTGGCGTTCGATCCTCGGCTTGTCGGTCTCGGTCGTTTTCTTTAGTATATGACATCAATTTCAATTTATATAAACTTTTTAGTTCTTCACTGCGTTTTTGGTTTTTACATTTCTAATATTCCATTACAGTTGTAATTTTAGCTAGCAAATAATGCTACCATCTAAATTCATACTGGCGTGATATGGCGTGGCTATTGGTTCTACAAAGCTTGGTACAGGTAGCCCAACGAGTTATGAGTGTAGAGCAATGCAGTTCTATCTCTTTGGACTTGGGGTAGCGAGATACGCTTATGCGCAAACCGCACCATTTTTCCCAAGCGCTCATAGAGTCATAACTCGTTGCGCGATCTAATAGATATACTGCAGTCGTTGATTGCACTTTTAAATTGTTTCACTATATTATTGTTCATTCACCGTGTTCAGTGCAGCAAGCGAGCAACGTGACTACGTTCGGATGCGTGCCAATCTTCTGCATGATGTAGATCTCGTGCAAGAGCTCCTGTTTCTCCTTCTGCGAGGCGGACTCCTTGATGCTCTTCACGGCGACCAGCCGCGTCAGTCCGTCGTGCCCGTTCAGATCGTCTGCCTCCGCTTTCCATACCTGGAACGAGACAGTTTATGATTAGATCATTAGTCAAAGCACTGCTTCGCCTGACAAAACTACTTGCATCTTGTTCTCAAAACGTCTATAAATAAATAAATAAATATTTGTGGGACAATCTTACACAAATCGACCTAGTCCCACGGTAAGCTCAATTAAGGCTTGTGTTGTGGGTACTAGACGAAGATATATATAATAGCTAGATACATATAAATACTTAAATACATAGAAAACATCCATAACTCAGGAACAAATATTCGTGATAAACACACAAATAAATGCCCTGACCAGGATTCGAACCCGGGACCTCCTGCTTCGAATGCAGGGTCACTACCAACTAGGCTAGGAGGTCTATGACTCAATGTTTGCATAACATAAGATGTTATAACTTATAACGTAACTTAGCCCTGTGAGGCCTTGGATACCGTGCGAAACTTCGTTCACAGAGCACTTATTTCATGCGATATCTAATTACTTCAGTTTTCTTGATAGTCCTTCATTTATTTTGTTTAAAAAGGATTTATAATAATTACCTGTCCAAAGTTCCCTTGCCCCAATAAAGTTTGTAGCCTCAGCTTGTTTCTCGGGAACTCCCACTTGTTGTCAGGTTTGGTCGGCGTCGGCAGCGGCGGCCGCGCCACAGGCGTTATAGGAGACTCCTTCTTCACCTCGTCGTCGTCAAAGTAACCCTCGTACTCCGTGTCTATCTCTTTGGTCTTCTTATTTAAAATATTCCTTAAAACAAAAACTACTATACCCGCCACAGGCAGAAAACCTAACCCCGCTAGGACGTAAGATGCCGTGTACGTCTTTTCAGGCTCTATGACTACTTCATTATCAGAAGTAGCTTTTCCATCCTCTACTGCATCAATTGAAGTATTATTTTCTTCTTTTTCTGTTGATGCATCTGTAGTAACTATTGGTTTATAACTAGACTGCGATGATGTCCTGGAAGTGACTATCAGTGGTTTTATAGTAGTTTCAGTAGCTGTATAAGATTCCGCGGTTGTAACGGGACTTGTTGGCAGCTCGGTCGTAGTCGAGATTGTAGTCATAAATGTAGGTCGTAAACTAGATACTGGAGCGGCAGTAGTAGTAGTTGGTCGTCGTCTTTTTAGAATGTTTTTCGGTCTAATTGTGCTTCCGTTATTATTGCTTTCATAGTCAGTTTGCCTAAAAAGATTGGCTAAACGTTCGGATATCCTTGAAGTCGTCGCTTCATTTTTGAGATCTGTAATTTTTGTTGTGACATCATTATCTTCATATGCTCGATGCATATAAACCGCGGGACTAGAGGAGATACTACTTTCCGTAGTTGTTGTTCGTATTCTTATTCTGTGTTTATATGGAGCCCTAGAAGAAGGCGGTGAAGGCGGTGTAGGCGTTGTGTCAGTAACATTGATCAAAAACACTTTAGGCGCAGTATCATTTTCCTTAGGTACAATGGGTTCGATGACTGTACTGTTGTCAACATCTTTGTTGTCAGTCTTATTATGTCCTTTCATTGAAGATGTTATTGACACAGATGTGACCACAGCAGTATAAACCGTTGAAGCCTTTTCTGTGGTCGTGTTTACGACTACAGCAGGAAGTATATTCTCAGTACTTGAAACAGTTGTGACTCTAGCTGGTCGACGGCGTAAATTATAATAGCTTCTTGTATAATTCCTCGGCGCTATAGTCCCATTTGTTTTACTTGAAAGATTATCTTTAACAGTAGAATTCGTGTTGTTAGCTTCCTTACTGAGAGTAACATTTGTCGTATTATTGCTTTTGTCTATCGAACTTGGTGTCACATTTATTATTATAGGTTCAGTTACATTCAGTTGAGCAATGTTCGGGGGCTTAGATGTAGATGGCGTTGTATGTTTTCTGTAAGCATTGACTAATCCTACATGACGCTGCGGAGCTGGTCCTTTTACAGTGTTTCTGATCTTGTTTTTCTCAATTGTATTTTTAACCACAGACACATCCATTTCCTCGTTTAACTCTTCCTCGTCGACACTAGTGTTTTTATACTTTTCTGTGGCAGAGTATCTTGAATTGAATTTTCGTCGTTCCGGAGGAGCAACAATAAAATTAACCGATTTGGTTGACGCTGATAACGACGGAGAATCAGTTAGATTATCGTTGATAATTTGTCCGGCTATCTTTTGTCCAAATTGTATAAAAGGTGTCATGTCTTCTACTGGTAATTCAGATTCTAACGGTCTGAAATGATTATAAATTTCTTCTGACATAAACTGGGTGTCATTTCTTTTATCTTTTTCATTATCCACTTTTATAAGCTTTGTGTTTTTAGTATCAGTACTGTTAACAATAATGTCTTCGATTTGTTCATCTTTTTTGTGAACATGAACATTTGGTGTTTCTGTTGTAACGTCACTAGTAATATTACTAGTTAACGTAGTAGTTTCAATTTTAGCAGTACTACTTACATTAGCGTCATTCGTAGTAGCAGTTTCATTTAAAACTGGAACTTGTGTGACATTATCAGTGTCTGAAAAGTTGAGCAAATATAAACCATGATTAGATTCATCAACTTGGAATTCTTCATCTGGCTCCAAATCTACCTCTTTATCCAACCCTTCCAGTTTTTCTGGTGGAACATATATTATTCCATTTTCTGTTGAAGGCCCTTGTGTTTTGTTAAATCTTCTGTTATTTAAGAAGCCTGCTCGACTTCTGTTTTCTTGGTAGACTTTGGGCACGAATAGATGTCTGATCTCATGTGGTTTGAGATCTTGTTTGATCTCCCGTATACCATCGGTGGTTGTGAGCCGAAGGCTGGGAGCTGCTTCGTTGCTGGAGTTGTCGAACGTTATCCTCTTGATTATGGAGCTGTTCGAATCTCGGACTTCTATCTGGAGGAACGTTGTGTTACTCCTGAAAAATTAAAATATCTGAGTTAAGTTTGTGTTGATTACATTTTTTTGTGTTGGGTAGAGTTGGGTGTAAAGCTAGTTAATGGTCAAGGATCACA
The DNA here is from genome assembly GCA_949128165.1 of Lathronympha strigana. Lineage (NCBI taxonomy): Eukaryota > Metazoa > Arthropoda > Insecta > Lepidoptera > Tortricidae > Lathronympha > Lathronympha strigana. The sequence continues at coordinate 1,195,853 of OX421907.1, read as the reverse complement.
GAAAAATAGTAATTTAAATGGTGCAGCAATTATATTCGTATGTAAAACTAGCTTCCTAATCTGCTGTATTGTTCTTCATGAGTATTACCCAAATACAAGTAATACAACTCAAATGGCTGAAATTCGGATTCCAATCTCTTCGTGACGTGTCCGCTGATATTTGTTTTGACTGTATCTTCTTCTCCCTAGCGTTTCCCCAGCTTATGCCATGGCTTATGGAGCCTGAGGTCTGCTTTTAACTGTATTTTATATTCAACGGATAGAAATCCGGTCAGTAGATGAACTTACTTGTGTGGCTTATTAGCTATGTTGGCTAAGTTGTTGATGTGCGTGGCCAGCCGCCCGTTGAGGAGCTGCCGCCGACGGGCAGCCAGCACGGCGTGCAGCTGCTGGTCGCGGGTTGCGTTGACATTGCTCGCTGTCGTCGTGCGGCGAGTCGACCCTGCAATATATAGAGTTCTTTAAAAATCTGCCCTCATAGCATGACTTGTCAAAAGACGCCACTTTTTATACATCAAGCGCGTCTTAAAATTTGAACGACTTGAATTAATGTTAGTGCGCCTGGTGTATTGAAGATAAAAGAAAAGAAGGATGGGGAATTGCACGGAAGCTGTAAAATGTTTGAGACGGAATATTTGGAATAAGTCAGGAACATTTTTGAAAGTGTCGCGCACTTTAATAAGAAATATTATATTTTCTTCCGTTGGTGCGATTTTTATTTATTGAAATGAAACACTTTACGGTTTATTAGAAAGAGATATAACTTTGCATTAGAATTTGTATTTTAAAATCTGTCCGGAAAGCATAGGATCATGGATTTAGATATATTTAAAAACAATGTACATATTTTTTAATTTATTTAGAAGCTGGTTTTTTTTATATCCGTTGAAATTATCTACGCTTAATTACAAAAAACACCTTGATCAGATTGTGTATTATTCCTTATTCAATAAACTAATGGAATTTTAAATGACGTATTTGGCGCGAACGAAAAATCTTGCGCAACACACAATCAAATAAACAATCACCATCTTCCTCATTTTAATATTCATTGATTAAGATTCTGGCCATTTCAATTCAATCATCGACATTTAAAACACTGATTGTATTAAAATATAACATATAACATTCAATCTCTATTAAATCATATTTAGAATAATTTAAATGATTTATTAATTACTGTAAACATCAAAAGCATCAATGTCAAAAATTAGTACTTATCCATTAAGGTATTGCGTGATGACCAACAATTGAAATAATTACTTGCAATCATGTAGTGGCAGATACTTACCAACTTACAACTGAATCTAAATACTCAAATTCAGATGAAATAGTACCTTAAATCTAAAGTGTTAAGGTCATTAATACATTATAAGACAGCAATGATATCGTGGTCGAAAATTCTAAAGCCAAATGAAATTAGATCGAATGCGGTTGAGTTAAAGTTTAAATTAGAATGGTTGGAGATGACCGGCGTGTGCGCAGCCTTCACCCACTATCTCGGAATGGCGTGGAAAGACAATAGATGCGTTTGTACACAGATGGTGACCAGCGATCTTTGAGGTAAATAGACGTAAAGCACGAATGTTGACTGAGGTCGTGTGCGGAGATTGTTGACTTTGGTATTTTGTCTGTCAAATGGCAAACAACCTTAATGGGATTCGTGGGTGTCGTTGAAGTCGACTGCGAGGTAGAAGTTCCAGTGAGTAGTGGGCGATGGGTACTTGCCAAAACTCCTTAATTGCCAAAAATTTCAGTGACAAACTTGAGCAGATTCATGTGCTGTACTTTCTACTTTTGGGAATAGGGACTTCATTTTAACGGGGGTACCTACACTACGCTCCTATATTATGTGGCGATTTTAAAATTTCGAATGTTATCATCCCAACAACTCCGACTTATGAAAGTACGAATATTTGAAATCCGAATAAAAATCAACTTTTAAAATTCCGGATAACATAGAAACAAACCAGTATTAGATGCGGGATCCAGAATTTTAAATATTCGTGCTTTTATGAGTCGGAATTTTGATGATCGGAGTTTTGATAGGTCGGGATTATGAAAATCGTAAAATAATATTTCGAAATATTTGGGTGTTCCCGTTTCACGGGATTATTTGTGTGTAATCTTCCCCTTTCCATCATCGGAATCAGGCGCAGAGCGCAGCCGGATGGGTGATTATGTCTTTATATTATTTATATTTTCTTTGCCACCTAAATCCTTCAAGGGCATCAGCAAAAACGATGACCAAAAAAATTTTAATTGCATCTACAGGCAAAGTAACCACATTTTCTATTTCTATAGTATAACTACAACATTTTTTCAGTATTCTATGCGCTATGTTGAGCGCCACATAGCGTTTATGAAAGGAAATTCCTTTGAAACAGCACATGGTTTCAACCATTTAGGTTTTAATGAAAACTGTAAGTACCTACTGTTCAAATATTTAATTTCTGATTCAGTTAAATCTTTGCACCAAAGGCCTTTTAATCCCTGCAGCACCATACGGATCTTTACCTCTTATTTGCCCATTGTCTGCTATGCTAATGCCTCATTTGATTGGGTCACAGTACCAACGGCTTCCCACGCTATACCAACTGACTTCACACCTTTACTTTTAAGTACATGCAAATGGTCTCATCATTTCTCACAATATGGAGATTACATATTGAATTAAGTGTTAAGGATGGCAGTAGTTCATTGCAATGCTTATATGGTTTTGTAATGTTTGCTAGATAGCCGAAAACATTTGTAATCCTTCGTTTAGCCATTTTTGCGGCCCTGACAACACTACTGTTGAATCGATATCTATCTCTGTATCTCTGATCTGAAAACATAAGGCTAGGATAAGCTTCTTTAGGAAAATATAAAGTGACATTGTACAATTGGACGGGTTGGAATTAAATGTACAAAATAAATAAAACCATCTCTGCGCCGACGTAAATATACACCCAAAGACACAGAAGTCATAAGAAAAAACCCTAGCATTAAGTTTTTTAATCTTTTACAATACTTAAGGACTCCTTGACATTGAAACTACATCGTAAAACGGTGTATTCATCATGTATATGTAAAGTTTCTGAGTTTCCAATATTTCGGCACTGTTACAAAACAATCTTCATCGGGATCAAAAAAAAAACGTTAAACCTATATGGCCCGCTTTAAGCGAAGCTCGGAAAACTTATTGATAGTCGAAGACCCCGTGTTTCTCAGAGATAAGATCAAACCAGATTGATCTATCTCCCTTAAAACCCCATAATATATAAGGTCAATGAGTCTAATGGTCGCCTGCGTTGAATATAAGAACAGTACCTAATACGCAGCTGCCTCAGAGAGCCAAATGAACTTAGGATAGTCTGGGCTCTTACCATGAAGTCTTAACGCGATTCAGTTTAGGTTCTTAACTGTGCTCAGTCAGTGAGGTCCTAAACTAAATCGCGTTTAGACGTCATGATAAGGGCGCTGGTGCTTATCAACTCGGTGCTGCTGAATCGGCAGCTGCGTACTGTGATTATAGTCATCGTAAATAGGCTTGCATTACACGAAATAGGCCCTGTTACGGAATTATCCACATTCACCTTACACCAATTTTTATTTTAGAGACGTTTCAAAAATCGCCGAAACGTGTAAACATATATCGTATAGATATTTATACACAAGAATTGTTCGTTACAGGTTTAAGGTAAAAATTAGCTAGACGAGGAATCGTCCTCCATACAACCCGGCCAGTGAAATAGGGACGCGAGTTCTTCAACCTCCGCTGCGTTGCACAAGCCAAGCGTGTAGGTACCGACTTCGATACCACAGCTTACCGCGTCGACTGCTCAGGGTAAGAAACAGTGACACCGAGATCGTGTTTTCTCTTGTTATAAAACGCTTTTTCTTAATACCACATTGGCACGCAAACAAGAATGCGGCCACCGAGCTAATGAATGCAACTCTAAGGGAGTAACATGCGCGTTACCAACCCATTAAAAACTCCATTTTTGAAGATCCGCATACTGTAGTCCTTCGGGAAACCCTTGGCATCAGCTCTTTCCACAGCCAGAGCATCCGCGGGAGAAAATTCTTCGTGTTTAACCATCTAGGTTGCAATGTGTGCGGATAAGCGCATTAGCAGAATTGATCTTACCTGTCTTCCTAAATTTTAAATTCGCGAGAGAATGAAAGAAGTAAAGAAACTACAGAACATACTCAAATACATTCAGTCAGGATTCCTAATGAATTGGACCTACATTTGCATTTTATGAGTGGATTCAGCTACGACCATCTTCAACTATGTTTAATCCAGGAGCAAAGCACTTGGTTTGCTACAACGAGAAACAAGCGAGCGGAATAACAGTGGCGTTGCGAAAAAACGTCGCACGCGCAGCGATCACGAACGAGAAACTCATAATTACTGTTCACATGTTGTCAAGGGTGATGAGCATTTACACGATTCAAGGTAGTTGGTATATTTGGAGGTCTGTAAAACAGGAGTCGCTGATATGAATTAAACTACAACGAGGAAATGCCTCCAGAGATCCTAGGTATAATGCCTCAAGGACCTACTTTAGATTTAAGGTAGGTAGAGGTAGTTAGGTAAGTTACACTTACCGTATATATTTCGAAAATAAATGTTTATTATTAAACTGTTGTGAGAAATACTAACATTAAATTGCAGGTTAAAACTCAACCGAGTCGCGAAGGTGAGGAGACGCTGATATTTATTAAACGGGACTGGCAATGATTGTCATTTTCTGTACAAAAAAAGTCTGCCTTTGCAAAAAGGTAGATTTTTTTCAAAGTCAAGTATCGATAAAATATTTTTAGATTTCAACCCTTTTGCAACGTATTTAAGTATTTTTTCTGTGTAGTGTGTCTAAAAATCAGCCCATACAACGAACATGATTGTCTGTTACCCTTTCGGAAGAGGGGTCTCTCTGTCAATTCCTACTCCGGCTCGATTTATACTTACTCAAAGGTCAAAAGTTACATAACTATGAACTTAAACAAACAACCGTAACGATAGAACAGTTATTTGGGTTCGTACTTTATCTGCGGTCATCTCACGATACACTCTAGTTCAGTTTTGGCATGTCACGAAGCAGTGTAAGCGACAAGCTTTTAGAAATAAGGATAGCTCATCTGTCATTTTCTACAGACAATGGCACGTGAGCTCCGAGGGCTCCGAGCTATCACGTGAAGGTTTCTATAAAAAACCGGCTAGCAGTTCAGACTCGCCCATCGAGGGTTCGCACAAAGGATGCTGGGCTATTCATGATCTTAGGTACTTAAAAATACTGGTGGTACGGAACTCTCAGTTTGCAGTTATACGGTTTTCGGATTTTTTCATGTACTTGTGCTACAAGCTCTTGCTTTGCAAATGTATGTTAAATGGTTTAACGGCCGTATTTTTTGATTGCGTTGACTTAGAGTTTTGGTTTTTCACACCTTCAAGGGACCGCAGATTTATGTATGTGGTAATAATTTCACTTTGTTACCTTTACGCGTTCCCGTTCAAGGGTCTTACGTACGGACGGACAACAATGTGATCCTATAAGGCTTTCGATTTTTTTCTTTTTGAGGTACAGAACCCCAAAAGTCAAACTTTATTAGTGTATTAATAGCAATCGCTAAGATATAATATTTATTGGCAACATAAAATACCTCCAACAAAAAAAAAACAAATTAAAAATTACTTAAATAAAATAACTTTATTTTTATTTGACTTTAAATACAGTTATTAATAGCGTTAAGCCCGCTATTAATAACTGTATTTAAAGACAAATAAAAATAAATGCCATCCATTTCTACCTCTCAGCCTACAAGCTATACAGAGAATCACTGTTGCTGTGAGATATAAGACAAATACAAAAAAAAATTTATAATTGAAAGAAACATTAAAAGTGAACATTGGTCAGATCGCTCGGCCAATTGAGATATCGACGCCTGATCGATGCTGGCGAATATTTTCACAACAAAATTGAAAAATTCGTTCGCAGATGTCTCTGCTTCACACAAAATTATTTATTTTCAATTGCTTATTTTTAAGCATCTAAATAATACATTAGCAAGCTTCATTAAACACCCAAAAATATAGCTAGCAACGCTTTAATCTGCCTCTCTCATACAACCAAAGATCACTGGATTATAATTATTATAAATCACCCGGAAAATTACATAGAAAAGTTATTATCGCTAACAACTTATAACTTGATACAATCCCTGTGGCTAATCTAACTGCTATTGAAAAGTCATATGTCACATTAAGACTCCTATCGAATTCCGCGGTTTAAAACTGACGCAACAGTAAGGGCTAACGGTGCATCATGCACCGTATAATGTTTGACATAACGTAACGGACGGACCGGTTGGACGGTCGGTTACTATTATAGGTAACAATTCTACAGCTACATAATCAGAATTGTCTTTGTTTAACAGGCCTTATGCTTTTGAAAAATACTTTAACACAATTAATAAGTAATTTTAACCAACTGTCACATTCTGATATTCTGATCTTAAGAGTCCGGTATACTTTTTTACGATTTTGCTCAACTTTTTGATACTATATTGGAGCAACTAACAGGAACTGTTAGTTTTTTAATATATTACGGAGGATGATTTCAATTCGAATGGAATGTATGAACTAAATACTATTTGGTTTTGTTTTTCGATTTTTAATATTGTACCTAAATCTGAGAACTGTTTCGCGAGTTTTTTTCGAAGAGCTAAATACTTGAGGCTTTCTGATAATCATAATGATATCAAACCGGTATGTAAGTTATACATACCTGTTGGAAAGTGAGTCGTCTAAAGAATAAATAAAGTAGTGTTAAAGATTTAAGCATACATAGATACATACATACAGCGGGAAGCGACTTTGTTTTATACTATGTAGTGAGATAACCCAATTCGTTATTTAGACCCCATCATCATATCCTATCATTATTTCATGTTTAACATAAATAGTTAATAACCTGTATAATTAAAATTAATATACCTACAATATACATATTTGCAAACGATTACTTTAAAGTGGTAATATATGTGTACTAAAGATTGGAGATAACACAAGTTTTACATTGAGTAATTTACCTTCTTAGGAGGTCTAAGACGTAGGAGGAAACATTAATATGTAAAGTTAATTTTAAAACATCATGTAAAATAAATTTAAGGAAGGATACTGTCAATAAAGCTAGAGAGTAAATTATTAGTAATAACTTAAAACTTTGTTGAATCATTTGATATTTACCAATAGCTTTTCGCTTAAGGAAAACATGGTGAGGAAATCGGACTCCAAATAAGGCCTAGTTTACCCTCTGGATTGGAAGATTAGAAGGCAGTCGCTTTCGTAAAACTAGCACCTACGCTCAATCTTGGGGTAAGCTCCCAAAGCGGAATAATCCGGGAAAATGTTAGGAGGAAGAAACAGTTTGTTACATAATATTGATATCCGGTTAACGCAATGGATAAAAGCGTACTAAACATACATTAATATGCCTACTAAAACTTATATATAAGAGTGTACCAACCATATTCAATATACCTAAACCGAAAACATATTAACACAGCTATAATTATCTCAAAACCAATCACCCTTTGAACACATTTCACAATTAAAACGCATTAAATCAATAATTACTAGCCCGCAAAGCCCAACCGTTAAATTAAGAAATAATTACTTCTCATTAAACAACGGCGTTCATAAATTAAAAATTAAAAGTGTAACACCTTTAATTACACAGCCATCAATTGTTTCTGACGATAACGTGTCAAGGCGACGATTCTGACGTGTTAGTTCAAGTGATAACTGTCAATTGCGACACGTAACTGTGACGTTTAGCAATCGTTTTTGGAGGCGTCGTAACGATAATAACACTCCCGTTATTATGATGCATTGTGTAGCAACCGTTTCCTTGTACGTACTCATAGTTATATATGATACGTAGTCACATTTTTAGACGTGAAAGAGGCAGGATGGTATACGTATAGCCGCTAAAGATATGTAGTTGAAGACCATACGACTAGAAGAAAATTAGGGGTGTTGCGAATGTATCATTCTAATGAATGGAGCTTTCTATCTTGTGACGAGAGCTGTAAAGAACTAGAACGTCAAAATGTAGTTAATATACGAAAATATTACCTAAGGTCAATGTGGCTAATTCCAACATAGGGTCTATTCCGTCTAATGCTCGCCCGCGTTGAATATAAGCATGTACGCTGCTGCCGATCAGTAAATGAGCTCAAGATAACTAGCTGCTTATCGACTAAGTCGGCAGCTGCGTACTCTGCTTGTATTCTCGCATTAGACGGAATAGTTCCTACGACGGAATTAGCCACATTATATTCGTTCATGCATGAAGCGCTTGCTGATATTATAAGGCGTTCGGCATTAAGTAGTTAACAGCTCAATTTACCATAATCGGGTTGATTAGGCCCGATGCCGGAGCGAAAGTGTTAATTAAGATCGAGGGATTCATTTAGATGTTTTTATAGGGTTTAAAAAAAAGTATGTTTCGCCACCAAAGCTGCAAGGTGCGAACAACTGTCGAAAACGCCTCTCTTCTGTTGTCTGTGTCTCTTAAGTTGGAGTGCTTGATCACGTAATTTTGAAATATACCTGGGGCAGTTTAGGTTAAGTTTAGACTCCGTTGTGTTGGAAGCGATGCAGTTTGGGCCTACAACTGCATCGCGTTAAGACGTCATGGTAAGACCCCTGCACACGTTTTTAAAGGGTCGGCAACGCGCATGTAACACCCCTGGAGTTGCAGGCGTACATAGGCTACGGTGACCGCTTAAAAAGTAGTATTAAAAAACATGTTTAAATAAAACATATCTTGTTAAAGTTGTTTAAAATATCAGTTGCATTATGATTTAAACAAGAATGACCTATAGCACATTCCCAATGATGCAAGATGTTCCCGATCCACATAAACTGTGGTAAAGTTTAGTTCGCTAAGCGATAGCTTGCGCTTGCGCAAGCGAAAGCTGCGTAAGGGCCGAAGGCTGGGAAAACGGACTCGCAATCGGGTGGTAAAATGCAGCTTTGCGGCGCGGTGACATTCCATTGTTTACTGCGTGTTATATTCATTAAGACCTACGTGTGAAAGGGACAGCAGTGTGCACATTTACTGACAATATTGGCAGTTACTTTTAACATAATATGGAGACCATAACGGTGTCGTGTTTCGGCGGTTCCGGAGCAAAGTGCCAAATCCTACACCTGAACAGGCGACGCAACGGAGCCACGCAGTAAATAAATAGGTACAACGTAGGACCTACATAGACGTAGGATTCTGAGGCCCTTAATTGAGTCCCAGTTATACACAGTGAAGAACACATTAATGTTTACAACAGTTGCAATTCATGAGCAATAATAATATATATCTACCGTAAGTAGCTTTTTTTTTTAGTAAGTAAGTAGAGTAGTTAAGGTTTCTTAATGTTTGAAAACCTGCATGGGAATTTTCTCATGAAAGTTTCCAGAAATTTTCAGAGCGTTCTTTTAATTCTGCAACTTGTAATATACCTACAAGTAACCTTTATACGTTCCTGAGATAAAAAGTCTGGACAACTGGCACGGAATCCCCAGTGCGCGGCAATTATACGGTTTTCGGATTTTTTCCTGTACTTGTACTACAAGCTCTTACTTTTTACAAAATTTCGTGATTCTAGGTGAACAGGAAGTACCCTATACATTTTGATTCCCATTACAAATGTATGGGAAATGCGATAATAAACGGCCGTATCTTTCTATTGCGTTGACGTAGAGATTGTTTTTGTTCATATCTTCAAGGAATTGCAGACCTTTGTATGTGGTATTCATTTCAACTTGTTACCTCTACGTGTTCTCGAGATAAAAGCTCTTGACAGACAGACGGACGGACAACAAAAGTGATCCTATAAGGGTTCCGTTTTTTTATCCTTGGGGTTTTAAAGAACAACAAAAAAGACGACAATTTAATTTTCATTGCGTTAGCTGAAATGTAACACTTTTAGAGTCCTTCAAACACAAGACCAGTTTCATTTCAATTATCTCAAAATCGCGGTAAACTAAAAAAATATTACATACTCATACATTTTAGCGCTCTCAGCTGACCAGCGCATCTAACTAGAGCGAATCCTGCATTCACCGCGCATTGCTCACTAACTATAGTTACACATCTGAGATTGCGCCGTGCGAACCGACGGATTGGACATTTGCATTTACAAATGCAATTTCAAGTAGCTAAAGTTATCTTTGTTGTTTTAATCAAGCTTGACGTTCACTTACATACTGATGAGAGGAGAATACTAATTTCAAATGTCGTTGCAAAAGCAAAGGTGTGTACAGCAACGCAGCATAATACATTATGTGATGTTGGGAACGTATAATGATGATCTTGAGGAATGGGAGCTACCGTATTGTCACTCACCAGGCGGCGCCACTCATGCGTGGGTCCTGTGTCAGTATGAGAGAATTGTCAAATTGACGTTTGAAATGTTCCCGCTAGAACCAAGTTCCACTAGCGCCCCTAGCGGAGAATCTACTCGCGGTAATCCTCATTGGGTGGGGGATTTGCTCTGCAAGCAACACAGGGAGTCGGCAGACGTTAGTACCCTTACCACCACCCCCGAAGTACAAGCTCAAATGGGCATATGAAGATCTATGCCAAAATAGATCGAAGTGTTAAAAATTTGTAAGTATATTTGTATTCATTTTCATTCAAGAAGGTAAATTCACATGTTACCTAAGTGCTTACACAAAGTGGCACTTAAAATAGGTGTCGCTAAACCTTCCTCAACCTGTAATAGTCTAACCGAAGACCAAACTGGGTGACCACTAAACGATGTAAGGTAGGTTTACGCAAGTGTAGCTGGAAACTTTACGAGTACTATCAATTGCACGAAGCTAAACGATGGGAATTGAAAATTGTGAAATGTACAAACAGCGAGGACCTTACAGACCATTGGTAAACCTTATGTCCTTGCGATACGGTTTATAAATGGTTAATAGCGTTGGCGATGGTACACTTGCCGTTGCGCACAATTTCTCACTTGAACGTGTTAACGAGTTTGAGACAAATGTTGAACTATAAATTGGTAACTGTTTGGATATAGATGTTGAAATAGTGGACCATAAAAGATATCGCTTTTCGGTAATGGAAAATATCGTGAGAAAAACGGACTAATTAATAAATCTTAGGTTCCCTTGGTTGGAAGGTCGGATGGGAGCCACTTTCGTCACCCTATTCTCCTTTGAGCCATGATAGCGGGAATTGCGCTAACAGAAGATGATCATGATGAATACACACAAGATTTGATTTACGTAGACATTAAATTTGGGTTATGTAACAGCTGCTAATTGACACAAACCAGAGACCTAAATAGATCATTGTGAGAATAGGCCGGCTACCACAATGTTCTCTAAAAGTAGCAGCAAAAGGAAATGGCACGACATCCTGGATGTACCTATTCTTTGAAGGACAGTGGGTAAATTCAGGCAGGATCGAGTGGAGAAAAAGAGAAGAGGCCTTTGACCAGCAGTATGCCAAATAAAACCCAGGCTAAAAAACGTTGCAAAAGTAGGTCATGAAAGAAAACATACTAAACTTCTTCACAAATATTGATGTTTTTATTATGTTTACCAATCTAATTAAAATGTTTTAAATCATGGGAACTAGCTGGCATTGCACCAACCTTTGAACAAAACTTACAATTCAGAAACCACTAGACTAACGTCTATTCAAAGATTGAGTTGTGTTGTGTTTCCCACATTTGTATGGTTCCCAACACTTTCCGCGTCGCGCAAAAACATAACCTCGCATTGTAAGTGTTAATCCTATACTATTAAACTAGCAATAATTGTATGAACCACGTTTTAAATGTACAATAACAAATACCTCTTACTTATCCACAATATTCTGTACCTACTATGAAGAAATTTATATCTACATCGGGCTGTTTTGTTTTTTTCAGATTTTAGTCGCTTATATATTTTTTACCATAAACGAAATGATCTGTAACTTTGTCAATAATTATTTAAGTGTTTGCTTGTTATCTGTATATTGATTTACATATTTAATTAGTAGGTATCTAATTCTTTACCATTACATTTCTCCATACAGCAGTCGTTTTTATTTAAAAATAGGTAATTAAATCTCCTTAAAAACACATTTTTTTAACAAGCGCCCAAATACCATTTCTGAAACAAGACATTCCCATTCAAGAAAAGTGCGGCCAGTGTTTTATTGATAAAAATTGGAGTCCCGTTTTACGCTCGTGAACACTAACTGTGTATTATCACTACATACCAAGCGAGTCAGCTGCTTCAACAAAACCATTTTAACCCGGAGGGCCTACCACAAACATCTAAAATTGGCATTCAGATATCCTCTTTATCAGGGAAGGGGAGGATACAAATTTTCGATCATTTGTTTTTTGCAATAGTACATACATAATATGTACATATAATAGCACTGATAGTTTTCTAAATAGGTATTTAGGTATGTAGTGTTGTGTTCCTGATGATGAATAAGGTTCTTAGAGGTCATCGTCAATCCAGTGATTAAAATTTAAAGGGACTTGCAAGCGCGCTTAGACTGTGGTGGTCACTGTCGGTATGGCCCCTGGCTTGCCTGCCACCATCATGGTCATCACAATTAAAAACAACCTATGCTTTTGTCCAGCATTGAGATGTGAAATGCTCAGAATGAAATGAAATTAATGATCCATAACCCCCAAAATTCAAACTTATATCAGATAGCTGCATTTTCTCTGCGCCCACTCTACCGTATTGTGGTAGTGGTGGAGGATGCCTGACGGCATTTTTTGCATATTTTTGCGAGTCTTAAAACTCGTAAAGTCGAGTCTTAAGACTCGAAGGGAAGGCGAGTCCCTATATGTCTGGACGCGCCATTAAATAACATACACGTAGAGCATCTTTGTATTATGTACGAGTAGTTAGTTACCGTGAGGGTTCTATTCGGTAAGCAATTGGAATGAAACCCAATATTTGCGGTGCATCGGTGCCGGTGCAGTCTACGCCTGTGTGCGTGGAGTGTGGAAGCCTATCCCAGGGTTTAAAATCTTAACTTGCTTTTTATTCGTATATCGTGAGTCATATGAAGTCCAGTTATTGATCGGGTAAATTTTCAACTGAATTTATGGCAGTAGCGTCTTACTTGCAACCTTTAGTCTATTTTTAATATTACGACAGTGGCAAACTAGCATCGCCCCGCTCGATGGAAAACGGTCACCACAACCTATGGACACCTGCAACTCCAGGGGGGGTCACATGCGCGTTGATGAGCCAAAATCCAAAATCTTGTACACTCCTTTTTTGAAGAACCCCATACGGTAATATTTCGGGAAAACCTCGGCGGGGAGCTCATTCCACAGCCGGAGCGTCCGCGGGAGGAAATTTCTCTGAAACCGCACAGTGCGCGACCATTTCGGTTGCAAAGTTACGTTGCTTATTGAAATTTAATTCCTAACTAAGTGGAAGCGGAGTTGAAAGTATTGCTTCAACGTGGATGGTTGCGAGTGGAGGCTAGTTTAAATAACAAATCAGGTAAAGATCTTAAGGCTTCAGATAGGCTTCGAGGTACAATCTGTGAGTGTGAGCTCGGCCCCGTTACCGGTCAGTGGTCGGCGCACCTGCTAAGAACTGTTACTGTTGTACTATGATTTTAGTATCAGTTCTAATGTACCTGTACTTAGGAAGATCATAGTGGTTAACGGACGATGACTGTTACCTTCAATCAGGCATTCAATTTAAGGAACTTTATATTTGATTTTAAAAATCTATCACGAATATTGGTTTGACATTCGAAACAGGGGCTGAAGGGAGTTTAGCTGAATTTTATATTCATTATATTTCAAAATTCTCTAGCTTTTTCAGAATCCTGTCATTACTTCATTAGATACTGGCCAACCATGCATTATTTTTTTGTATAGCAAATGACAGGCGTGGCCGGAATTAAAGACAAAGACTACCCAGGTCATTACGATACTAGAAATTTAAAACGTCTCCTGTCTAACCCAGATGCATAGGTCGTAAGATCAAACAGTATGAGAGATCAGTAAGTTAAGAGAGGTATGGGCACAGCGGATGCATATCGTTTAGTGTGGTAGGGCACAGCACAACGAATGTCGTCTCGCTCAAATCTGGAGCAGAGCCCATCTGGGGAAGTACCTCCTCCACCTTACAGAAAACCGAAGTTTAATAACACTAGACTACTCATAGTGTTGTGTTTCTGTTGGTGAGTAAGGTCGCCAGAGCTCCAAGAGGATTCACTGTGTTGACATCAGCTGGGGACCCACGGAGCAAAGCTTGCCCCGTTAGCTGTCAACACAGCGAATCCTCCTTTTTTTTAAAGGGTCGGCAACGCGCATCTAACACCCTGGAGTTGCAGGCGTCCATAGGCTACGGTGACCGCTTACCATCAGGCGGGCCGTATGTTTGTTTGTCACCGTCGTAGTATTTAAAAAAACATGATAGGCATTAGGTAGTGATCATCTGTCGTAGAAACGTGACTGTATGAAGATGCGCACGAGTCGATTACAGAACAACTTAACTCGTTATTTGCATAATTACCAACTAGGTAACATACGCATAGACTATCTCATACAGACTTTGAATTATAAAGCATTTGTGTAACACTTTAATGTATTTCGTATGAGAATTTAGATAGATCTCATCCCATTATGCCCCTTATTTATAGTGAAGTAGTAAGAAATTGGGCAATTTGCCTTTACAAATTTTTCTTGCTTTAATTTTTTATTTGAATAGACCACTTAGTCTGACTTATTACATATGTACATTACGTGTTTTTTACTCGTTAACCAATTCGTTAAAAAGCAATTAATAGTTACAATGGAAGCTGAATGATTTGAAGTGAAGACTTTAATTTTCACCAAATACAACACCTAGACAGATGAAAAATGCATTAAAATAAATTTCACTATAGGCAGAAACACAAATACTCGGGACACTCATGTTAAACTTACATATAAACCCCCTATTTTACATAAGTAGGTACAGTCAACCAATGGGCATGTCTAGGTTGGCTTATAACGTGCCTAAAAGGAAGTGGTCTGAGCCATGTGCACACGAAGGACAGAGTTCAAATCATTGTGCCGTGATGTATGGCATTGATCATCTCCATCTTAGATGCAACGTGCATTTTGCACATAATTATGGCGCTATAACAACTATGAATATAATTCATAGAACGAAGTAAACAATTACTTGCACTTCAAATACTTTACTGCTTCGAATATTCGAATTTTCTGAACGTTGTTATTTCGTCTCGTCTCTATTTCTGATATTCTGGGTATCAACATCATATTTTTATAACACATCCATGTTTAATGGTGAGCGGACAAGGTTCATGAAGCTTCAGAGCATCATTAAGTCGATTTACTTCACACTTCATACATTTACTGCTTTCGTTATCTATTAAATCAGAGAATTTAGAATTTTGCTGTTGTAGTATTTAAATTTAATCTAATAAAGTTAACTTAATATGACAGGAATGCTTGTCAAACATTGAAAACACGACCAAATAACGCAAAATATCTGTCATTGACAAAATAGAAATCGAAGTTAATTTGCCTCAAATTATTATTAACATTATAATCCAAGACTTATCCACACACTGCATCTCTTAAGGTGGATCTCCCCGTGCAAGTTTCATACAACTTTCGTTGCAGGTTTTCTCGTATTGTATCGATGCACCGGACTTTAAACCATGATATTTAGGTTGTGCGAGTCCTCCAATTTGCGCAAATAGAATAAAACATACTAGAAAATTAACAATAACGTAGAATAATCCGATATAGAAAGTACTAAAATTTCGCTTCAGCGCTGTTTGTGTGAGTAATCATTATACTGTCCGTGTAAACTAATATGGCGGCCCAACTGACAGCCACTGGTTTTGAGTTTAATCATAACTATCAAAGATGTCACTGCAACCACCTGTAACACAGGTCACCGGACTGAGTAGTACCAAATTTCGTCCACAGGTGGACAGTACAACCTAAGAATGAGCTTGTAAGTAAGTAATGTACAACGCAATGATATGCAACTGTCAATCATATGCTATCATACCTAAGTATACAAAAATATAGTAAAATGACTTATGGGCTCCGGTAAAAATGTATCCGCAGATTCGCACGCAAGTTCACGTCACCAGAGATCAGGCTATATATATAGTTGTCGTTTTCAACGTAGCGGCTGGGAATATTTATTTTGTGTTGTGATCGGTTTCAAAACTAATCATCAGACTAATTTCAAAAGTAGCTATACAATGAATATCAATGAATAAGTTTGTCAGGTACTCATCAATACTTAGCTCATAATTATTAATTATATTATGCCACGGCTCAGGAAGCCTGGGGTCCGCTTTAGCAACTGCCATCTGGCCTTCCAACCCAGAGGGTAAACTAGGCTTTTCTGGGGATTAAGTTGTCCAATTCCACAACAATAAGACATGCGAGTGGTAAATATCAAATGGTATTTCGTACATAAGTTCAAAACAACTCATTGGTACAAGCCAGTGTTTGAACGGCGATTAGATTGAAAGTCACACGGTCTTACCGCTGAGCCACTAATTATTAACATAACCTACATAATATTATAATAAAAGCATTTTCATTTGTTGACATAGTCAACCCCGCGAGTACCTATGGGTAGGGTAGGTGCTGAGTGCATTTTTCTCTGTGCTAACTTTTAACTACCGCCCGTTTCGTGTATACATTTTCTGAGAGGAGGTCGTTGCAGCAAGTGAATTATTTTGTATTTGTGCTGTGGTTTTTACTGGCTGGAAACAGTTATGATGACTTTCGGGTAAGTAATAATGTCATGACAGCTGTCAATATCTTATATTTTCCTGCTTATTTGTTCTTTGACGATTTATTTCAAGTCAAACTATAGTACTCGCAGGCATTTCACACTCCGCTACCTTCCTGCACTATATCATCAGTCGTCCAGTGGAACAAATTAATTTGACAATGGGAAGAACTAATAAAACGGAATATAAGAACCACCGTTGGTCTGGTGCTGTAAGAAAAAAACGGCGGCCTTTGAAGCTTCCTTGCTCAACCATTATGGCACCAAATCGTATGTATTTCAATTGTATTTCATTTGTCACTTTTTATACCATACTAATTCCTACAGGTCATCATCGTCATCATCTATACTGTCTGACTATAAGTGCACTGATGCAAAACAACGTTTAACGGTCTTTTAGTCGTTGACTGCCCGTAGCCATTGATTTCATCAATATTGTTTTAAATGCATAATTTGCTTACATGTTGATAGGTACGAGGTCCTCTGTGTCTGTTAGTTTTTTGTACAGTCTTACTGCACTCTTGTACCTACAGTGTACAGTCACCAGCATAAACATATAACGGTGAACAGCCGTGCAAAAATATCTGACGCTCTATTGGGCGCATAAGTATATGACACTACCTCGTAAAAAATATGTGATGCTTTGTGGCCGGCAAAAACATCGTTACTCCGTATCCGCAAAAATATCGGATCAAGGCGCTTATAAATATGTGATTACTTATAAAAATTAAATTGATGATGTGATCACTCTCATCGGCAGAAATATCTATCCCCTGTAAAAGCAAAAACATCGGCTGACTGATGGGTAGCCTATATATCTGACACGATAGTTAAAAATATTTTATGAATCTGCAAAAGAAAACCATATCTGGCTGGCATAAAGCCGTAAATTGTATGTAGTGATTTGACAATTCACGAAAAGAGTGCAGACTTGTCATTGCATATGTCTGTCTCACGTTTTATTCTGTCATCAAATCGACGTTTAAAATTGCTGAAATATAACAATAATAAAGTTGCTCTGAGAGATGTGAGAGGCTACCGCAAACATCGGAAATTTGATTTTCTATCTGCATCTCTTTCGTTCGAATAGGTATAAGTATAAGTGCGATAGAAAGGGATATAACTATTTTTTTTTATTTTTTCGACTTTCTTGGTATTAGACCAGGCGTGCGTGTCCAACCAAGCTCTCCGTCAACACTCAGAACATCAAAGTCATACACCCTTCCTTCACTTCCTTACTAAATAAAGGAAGTGTCAAAAATAAATCTATATGTTTGTTATTTCTCCGATTCCGTAGGTTGTCAAAAGTTTTTTTGATCTATTTTGATGCAATTCGTCCAAGCAGCCAAATCGTAGTAATTTAGTAGTCGAGCATTGACACGATTCTGTGTTTTGTGTCGTCGTCCAGTTGAAATCTCGCCATGACAATGGCGTTCGATTATAAGTTATTATAATACTTTATTAAATATTATTTATTTACAATCCCTGCTTGATGCAAAAAAAAAATTCTACTCCACTTCTATTTCTCAATTAGACTGACAGCGATACTAAAAAAGTATACATTATAACGTTTTCTATGGTATTCCATAAGAACACTGCTCCTATGGATTTTCATACAATATATGAGCACTGTTGTTTTTTTTTTAATTTCATTAGAGGGCATACGACATCTTCCACATTCTTCCACCTTTCTAGATTTAGCTTTTTTCGCTATTTTAGCAGTCGTAGAAAAACTCTCCGGTCTATTATTACAAAACTCGGCTTCGTCTCGTTTTATAACGGCGACCCTCAAGTTTTAAGAGCCCTTATTATATCACTGTTGCATAAAGTACTATTGTGATTGAGTTAACTACTAAGCTAATCTCTATTATGGAATCTGGCGGCGCGCCTTGCCGTCAGTTGCCATCCTGCAAAACGTTTGCCAATGGCTCCGTGGGTGAACCACTGATTTAGTTCATTTGCCTCGCGGTGTTTTTTTTGTAAATAGTTTAAAATACACATCTAATATTTCATTTGTTGCCACTTTATATAAAACACTGTATTTTAGAACCATTAATTCCATTGCGGATTTGCGGTCATCATACTTTACTGATTTATAGTTTAACTTAGAGACAGTACAACATTTTTACTACAAATTCCATCAAAGTTGTTTCAGTAGACTTTAATGAAATATTTCTAAATAAATAATGCAAATCTTGTTTCCACTTCCGTTTGCTTCGTACGTAAAAATAAAATGAAATAAATTGAATGATGTATTGGCGGTTATATCGTCAGTTGTAGGAAATCCGTCCGTTTGTCTGTCACATCATTATTCGGGTTCCGTACCAAAATGGTAAAAAATAAACCCTTTTAGTGCGGCTCCGTCCGTCTGTCTGTCTGTCACATCATTATTAGGGTTCCGTACCAAAATGGTAAAAAATAAACCCTTTTAGTGCGGCTCCGTCCGTCTGTCTGTCTGTCACATCATTATTAGGGTTCCGTACCAAAATGGTAAAAAAGCAACCCTTATGGTGCGACGCGTCCGTCTGTCTGTCTGTCTGTCACATCATTATTAGGGTTCCGTACCAAAATGGTAAGAAAGCAACCCTTATGGTGCGACACGTCCGTCTGTCTGTCACATCATTATTAGGGTTCCGTACCAAAATGGTAAAAAAGCAACCCTTTTAGTGCGGCTCCGTCCGTCTGTCTGTCTGTCACATCATTATTAGGGTTCCGTACCAAAATGGTAAAAAAGCAACCCTTATGGTGCGACGCGTCCGTCTGTCTGTCACATCATTATTAGGGTTCCGTACCAAAATGGTAAAAAAGCAACCCTTATGGTGCGACACGTCCGTCTGTCTGTCACATCATTATTAGGGTTCCGTACCAAAATGGTAAAAAAGCAACCCTTTTAGTGCGGCTCCGTCCGTCTGTCTGTCTGTCACATCATTATTAGGGTTCCGTACCAAAATGGTAAAAAATAAACCCTTTTAGTGCGGCTCCGTCCGTCTGTCTGTCTGTCACATCATTATTAGGGTTCCGTACAAAAATGGTAAAAAATAAACCCTTTTAGTGCGGCTCCGTCCGTCTGTCTCTCTGTCACATCATTATTAGGGTTCCGAACCAAAATGGTAAAAAAGCAACCCTTATGGTGCGACACGTCCGTCTGTCTGTCTGTCACATCATTATTAGGGTTCCGTACCAAAATGGTAAAAAATAAACCCTTATGGTGCGGCTCCGTCCGTCTGTCTGTCTGTCACATCATTATTAGGGTTCCGTATCAAACCGGTAAAAAAGCAACTTTTATGGTGCGACACGTCCGTCTGTCTGTCTTTCACATCATTAAATATCTCGAGAACTACTTCAGCTAACGATTTGTAATTTGAAGAAGTTATATACAAAGTTAACCCATGCACATTGAAAGCGGATTTATGTCCGACAAAAGAAGGGGCAAAAATTTAAAGTTTACTTATTAGGTCATGTGGGGTATCATTTCAAGTGGTTTGATTTGCACATTCTAATACATTTTTTTTATATATTTTTTTGCAATGAGAAAATTCTGAATTATATTATAACCGAAACTGAAGTTTTATCTCCGAAGTTTATGAGGGAAAAATATGTTTTTTTTTTGCACAACATTAATATTATTGTAATTATTGTAATATTATTGTACCAGGCAGGTCTTATTGTGTATTGTATTTATAATTGAGTTTGGGGTTTTACTATCAATGTTTTAAGCTGTGAAAACCTCTGGTAGCTCTTTAAACACTTAAATAGGCCCTGGCGTTGAAGGACTACAAATTGCTATAGTACTCACTAGCTAGTGGCAAGACTGCCATGTCCTAGACTTTTTGGTACAGAGATATTCTCAACCTGGACCAGACATAT
The DNA here is from genome assembly GCA_949128165.1 of Lathronympha strigana. NCBI lineage: Eukaryota > Metazoa > Arthropoda > Insecta > Lepidoptera > Tortricidae > Lathronympha > Lathronympha strigana. The sequence continues at coordinate 1,175,170 of OX421907.1, read as the reverse complement.
ATGAACAGGACGCAACGTATCCGACATGTCATTGAAACAAAAGACTAATATTATAAATATTACATTATTAAACTAATATACATTATTTTATGCCTATAGGTACAAGGACAACTACGCATTGCTGAAAAGGTGAAATGTTATTTTGTCTGTTTCATTGAACCTGGAGCCAATTTGACTATCGTTGAAGTAGGACGTGACAACAACTTCAAGAGATGACACCGAAGTTAGTTGCGTTTTACAAAGACTATATAGTCCCAGGTCCCAGAGCTCGTTTTGCGCAGAGTTCCAAAAAACCAACGATGCGTCGAAATGTCAAGCCTGCCAGGTATGTTTTGTATTTTACAAAATCAAACTTAGGCACAACCACAGAATAAAAGTACTAAAGTACAGAAGCTTCTCTTCCCTACATTTGAAGTTTAGATTGTGCATGCAAACAATGTCAAGATTACATTGATATTAGGGTTGTCACCATGCTGTCAGGCGTATGGATGTATCTCAATAACTTCAATAAGTCATCATAGTCCTATAAAGGTATTTCCTCAAAGGTTAACTGGAAGAGATCCCTCATAGGGATAAGTTCGCCTTTGTTGTATCAAATTGTCTATGTTACTGTGTTTCTTGTATTTCTTGTGTTATTGTACAATAAAGCTTATACATACATACATACATACATAGTCACGTCAATAGTGTGCTTATCATTAGTTGCACGTGGCCGTATTCGACAGCGACTGCAGCGTTCGGGGGTATGTCTGTCTCGCTTCTACCAGAGAAATGGTAGGAGCGAGACGGACATACATTCGAACGCCGCAGTCGCTATCGAATTCAGCTGCGTGTACCTCATCGTGAGCACATAGGTCGACATGTTGGAGATTAGTTAGTGAGCCTTATTCATGAGAATCATGAGTTGCGTTGCGTTCTCGACGGCTAGTTCTTCGCACACGCTGTGCTCTTTGCTGTGTTCGTTTGAAAAACTCCCTAGTGACAGGTTTCTTTTCTTCCAGTTAAACTACAACAAGGGGCAGCCGGCGCAAATGAAAATAAAAAATAATAAAACTTGAATTATAATTAGCAGCAGTTTGTTTTATTTTGTAATATTTTTCAAATACACAATATAATATTATTTATGCCACACCTGGCCATAAAGTGCCCTTTTCCGCATGCCACGCGTACGGAAAAAGCCGATTTCTGCCCAAGTGTAGGCATAAAATGATGTACCTAACACGTGAGGTAATAAATAAAGCCTTTGATCGCATATTTACGTCCCTCGCTTGCAGCTCGGGTCGCAAACATCTGCGATCTCGGCCTTTCTTTGTTTTACCGCACTAGTTAGGTAATGTACTATTTTTCTATTCTCTTGAGCGTCGAAACTATGTGAATGTCAGTATGATAGGACTACGGTGGAGTTTTGAATCGCGAGTTATTTCAATATTTAGTGCCTTTTTCGTACTATTTGGTAGGTACCTAATATCAAAAAATAGTACCATGCTAAAAATCTAGTATTATTGAAAATTAAGTGGTCAGTCATTCTGACGTCCAGGTCCCCAGTTCCCAGGCCCAGGCCCAGTTCCCATGGTTGTAGGCCTTGTATCGTTCAGTACCTATTTAGGACCTTCTAAAATGATACTTAGTATTTCATTCTGGCTTTCTGAAATAAAGTTACGGCTAAAATAAGCTCTGAATGAGAACAGTGTATGCCCCGCTACACGGCCATGACGTAATAACGATAACGAAACGGTGAACATTGAATATTCAATATTTCTCGATTTTTAGCGAGTTGCGTTTTTTGGGACCGCCAAGAATGAGTACGAAAAAGGTACTAAATATTGGAATTACTCGCGGTTCAAAAACTCACCGTGGTTCTATCATCCTGACGGTCACGAAATTATCACAGCTGAAGGTTAATTCTGTCATAACGCTCCTGCAGTTGTTAATCCTTATCGTGAAAAGTAAACTGTGGGGCTTGCATATGTGATAATTTTTCGTAAAAGTTACCGTTTTCTCGGCGCTATACGTTATAAATATTTATGCCACACCTGGCCATAAAGTGCCTTTTTCCGCACGCTGCGCGTACGGAAAAAGCCGATTTCTGCCCAAGTGTAGGCATAAAATGATGTACCTAACACGTGAGGTAATAAATAAAGCCCTTGATCGCATATTTACGTCCCTCGCTTGCAGCTCGGGTCGCAAACATCTGCGATCTCGGCCTTTCTTTGTTTTACCACACTAGTTAGGTAATGTACTATTATATAAAAGTAAGCTTTATTAAAAAAAACTTATCAATTATCGACAAAGTACCTTTAGGTACAAAGGTACCTAACACACTTACGTTTTTATTTCAACCAAAAATTAAAAATTGTAAAAGACCAATTTTTAATTTTAAAAATTGTAAAAGTACAATTTTTAATTTTTGGTTGAAATAAAAACGTAAGTCCCGTGTAAGTGCAAATTAACGTATTTATGCGTCTTCGTTACCTTTGCATTGAACGTAAAAATGCGTTAACAGTTATTTAGTGACTTTCGTGCCTTCAACGTAACGCAAGTGCCTAATGCGAGTTCAGAATTTTTAGACCAATATCATATTCGTATGCAATGACATATGCGTTGGAGGCACCCTTACCGAATCCCTTAGGTACTTACATGAGCATTTTCGCAAAAAGAGATCTACTTACGAAAAAACTTTTTTAAAGGTAGGTAGGTAAATTTACCTACCTTTTAAAAAGTTTTTAAAGTAGGATAAACATTAAATTTAATGTTTATCCTAATCTAAATAAGAAGCTCTTTCAATCTAGGAGATAAAAACTGCTAGAACAAAGGTCTCAAAAGTTTTAAAAGTTTTTACGCAAATGTATGAAAAATGGTTACGGAAAGAAAAAATTGGGACTGTTTTTTTTAATATATATATATTTTTTAAATACTCCGACGGTGGCAAACAAGCATACGGCCCGCCTGATGGTAAGCGATAAAAGGAGAATTCGCTGTGTTGACATCTAAACGAGCCAAGGGCTTTGCTCCGTGGGTCCTCAGGTGTCAACAAAGCGAATCCTCTTGGAGCTCTGGCTTAACATGTAGGATCGAAAAAGCTCGTGATTCTAAGTAGGAAAAACAAAGTTTATCAGTTTTAGAAAAAAAAGTTTTGGATCTTTTCTCGCGAAAATGCCCACATGTCAGTTATTCTGCTCTCTATGAATATTGGACCAGTGTGAAAAACGCATTATGCCGTATATATCCATTATGCCAACATAAGCAATCAATCGCAAAATGAACTAGAATGTTGAATACTTATCGCGGTTATTTCATTCTAACTAATGAACGCGGGTTTTTTGATCAAATTGAGCTGCCGATATTTCGGCGATGTTGCAACCAAGAACGCATTTTCATTAGTTGGAATGTCTAACGCATATTCATCATAGGATAAGCAAAATTAGGTTAGTTAGGTTTCTTTAGACTCCCGAACAGCAAATTGCGCAGAAATAGAAACCCCAGTAAATGCAAAATTACTACAAAACGATTGGTTATTTATTCTTCTTCTTTCACATTGTTTTACTGAACTAGCTTTCGGCCTGTGTCCTGAAACTTTAGCTTCTGGTGGTTACTAGTATTACAGCTGACGATGACGTAAGTAAACACTTTTTTTGATTTGATGATGGAGGAATTTAAAAAACAATCCAAATATAAGTAATGACGATGTACGAGTACACCTCTATACAAAGTTTTCAAAGGCTGGGTAAAATGCGTACCTATATTTATCGTAGAACTATATGCTGTAAAAACTTCTCGAAATTGGATTCTAGCCACTCGAGTATTTATGACTTTGTATGTGTAGTAAATCTCGAAAAACGCCATCCTCCTATTTAATTTATGACCCCAAGTCTTCTGCAATGACTTCATTGGTCAAACATCTATTTGCTAAATACTACATAAGCACTTTTATAACGCCACCTAGTTAAACGCTAGTTAGTTTTCGAGGAATGACATTCTCCGCGCCCTCTGTGTTTACGTCGGAAAGGTTATCTATAGTAGCGACATCTAGTTAATTTTTGAAGTGATGATAACACTACTGACACTGGTGACTGACAGAAGACGTGCTAGTGTGCGTAAATGGGTAAAATCTCCGTATTTCCAAGTTGTTGCAGGTTTTTGTAGAAATGAAATACTGTGGGCTGCCGAAAATCTCGTATTATACTTCAGATTTTCTAGTATTTGCGCAAATACAAAAACATCTTATGTATCTGCCTTAGTTTTGGAGGAAATTGTGAAAATAACTAAGTTAGCAGCACTAGCGCCATCTCTTGGTCGCTAGTCGCCATACCCTCCAGGCACTTCCACCTTAAACATAACTTTTCATATTTTCAAGACCGATAACCTTATATTCTTCTATCATCAAGCGGGTAAATGGGAACTCAACAATGGTCACGTTTTACACTTGTTGTGTGTCTCTTTTGCGCACTTCGTTACTCTTTTAGCGTTAGCGCGTAATTATACCTCTATGATTTAAAACCCATGAACTGAAATCGACTAAGCAGAACAAGCAATCCTTATATCTTTTTTAAGCTTTCATAATGACATAATCACAGAATGCATAGATTTTGCTATTTCTGATGAAGATTTTAGTTATTCAAAACGCAACCATATCAATAGACAACTTGCGCCAGCTCCCTTAAAAGACAAACGGAAGTTTCACCTGAATAAATTAGTCATTTCGCTCTCAAAGGATCTGTTCTCCAAAATGGCCGTTTCGACACCAGACTAGTTTCACTTTCGAGACACTTATGCGAATATTTGCGTCAGTATAACGGTTTTTATATGAAATAGGAGGTCACTTTCGATGGAAGTAAACATTGAGAATTTAAAACATTTCAAACTAATGAACCAAACTATTACAGCAATTAAAAGACGTACATTTGCATACGACTGCTTAATGCTTACAGAGTGGAGGACACAGTTCAAGAAAGAAATCATATCAAATGTTTGTGTATAAATATCGTCTAAAACTGTTAACTTTTGCTTTTTATTTCTGTTTTTTTTTATATATGTGGTTTTTCTGTTTCACATTTTTTTGATATGGTTTCTTGTAGAATCATATACCTACTATTATTGTAAATGTCTTTACGACTTTTGTGATTTGTTTTGAAAAAATAAGTCCCGCCGACTTTCTTGACGATGATCATCTTCTCGGGCAGTGGCGTATACGTAGGTTTAGAACCGGTAGTAGTTTTTTTTGACGTTCATAAGTGCATTGTAATGTGCCTAAATTGAAAAGTAAAGATATGTTTCATTTATCATTTAATTAGGTACGTCTTATTATTTTAACAACAGAAATAAACATTATCATTACCGTAACGAAAAAGGGTAATGATAATTTAAAACGGAAATGAAAGCACAAAGGTCACCGTAATTTGCAAAACAAAGAACATAACATGATACAAAATAATGTTATTTCCAAACCTCAAGAAAATGTAGGACACTGATCATAAAAAAAAAGATTGGTAGCAAACAGCCATCATAATTATCTCATAACGCAAAAATAAAAACAACTTTTCTTTTAAATCCTAAGGTTTTGGAAATCTTCAAGCGTTCCTCCCTTCTTCATCCTAGCGTCTCGGCTTATGCAATTACTCAAGGAGGGTGGATCCACTTTGGAAACTAATCCCAAGATTTGGTATAAGTGTCACCCTAGCCTTATATCTGTAACACGCGAGAATGTAAATAAACGGAAAGGTTACTAGTTTATAATATCCCTAGTCAAATTAAAAACTGTCGGGAGTTCACAATTTAACGGTGACATATATAAGAGATTAGTCCGGTTTCGCAATGTTTTCCTCCAGCAAAGAGCTATTGGTAAATATCATATGATATTTCATACATAAGTTCCGCAAAACTCATTGGTACGAAACAGCCGGGGTTTGAATCCGCGACGATTAGGATTGATGGTCGAACTCTTAACGCTGGACCAACAACGCTTATTCATAAGTTTCTAAATAAGAAGAGCCGTAAACATCTCTTTTTCTTATTTACTCCGCACAATTGGCAATTACACGTTTCTGTTTTACTTACTTTCACTGCACTTTTTATTGTTCCCGCTTCAAATTAGGAGATTTGAGACAAAAAGAAAGGTCAAAAGGTAACAGCTTCATTTTCGTTTATGCCACAGAACATCATTCTTAAACTGTGATATAGTAAGTTTTCATTATAAAAGGTCAAATCGTGGCTGCGAACTCAATTTCACGCCAGTTACTTCTTCTGTAACTAAGATATCTTGAATCATAATGACTACCAGACTTCATACAAATTTAGTGCCAAGTGAAGTTGGTTAAAGATGCTTTCGTTTGTCTATGCAAATGCCAGCGAATTTGACATTTAGTAAAAAGTGACGTGTTTTGTAAGTTTAAGAAGACAATTTAATGCGTAGAAACTAATTAAGTTATATCATAGGGCAAAACACAACATATAACGTTCAATGTGGTAAAAAAAGCTTCTATGACCTACTATGTTGCACGTTCCTTGCAACATTACCTTCTTTTTAAGCGTTATTAAAAGTCATACTTATAGGCTGAGCACCTACTTTACAGAATTTAGTTTAACGGTTTTTTTTGTCTGACAGAAATTATTGATAAAAAAGAGCAGACCTACATATGTATTCCGGCTAAAATTTCGCGTCCTCTGGCGATAATCTTTTATTCTGAAAGGCTTAACAACTTCACAAAGTCGTCGTACAATATCATTCCCATGTTCAACTATCCCTTCTACTACCTATATTTCTAATCTTAGTCAACCTCGCTTAATCAAAACATAAAAATGCTCTTATAAAACTAACCTGAAATGTCAACAGGTACAACCATAAAAATGTAACGAATCAATTAGTAGTAAAGGACGTATGTATATCAGTTTATTTACATAATCTACGAAGTGGAATATATGGGCGGGGCTCTTCCGCTATTGTTTTAGGTGTATGATTAACAGACAGACAAATAAACATGTCACTAGCGTTGGTTTTGACTGATAAGAATGTCAGCAGCGCATGATAGCTTCATTAATATCATGTTGATGAGTTTATTATTCATGTAAAAGTAAAAAAATGTAGACTCATTCATAATTCATTTATTCATGGAACTAGATAAAACAAGTATAATACAGACGAAACAATAACAGAAGTGTTGTCACGTTGTCCAGTGCTGAGTTTCCGATAGGACCATCTAGTGACCCATTTGGGTAGGTAACATAAAATATACATATTGATACATATATATGTATATATTGATACAAGTTTGTAAACGGAACATAATTACAATTAATGTAAAAAAAAACAAATTACTGATAGAATATACCATTGTTTATTGAGTAATGTTTTGTAAAGAACCATTTAAACACAAATGAATTATGATTTTAAATTATTACTGCATGATCTCACTGACAAAAAAACTTATCTATAGATCTTAATTCCTGGAAATACGAGATGAGCAAAAAGTGACGTGTTGTCTTTAATGGTTCTTGTTTTTTCGGAGACTCCACTCCAAAGTCAGGGGAACCTCTAAATATTATGGATGTAACTACAGTCGGTGCCCTCACATAAGTATCCACCCTACATATGCAAGCGCGTAGTGCGGGTGGATACTTATGTGAGGGCACCGACTGTACATGGTCTACATTGTTTTCCTGTAATATATTTACCTTGGACTTTTGTTCAACGTTTCAGCTGAAAGACTGCCACTGTTGAACAAAAGCCTCCCCAAAGATTTCGAATGGTCATTCACCGCCTTTAACTAACGTTATCTCGCGACTCTAAGCAGATAGTCCGTGCAAAATAATGGAAAGACAGCCGGACACACGTAAGCATTTTTGCCCAAGCTGTAACGGAGACGCTTCGCTCGCTTGGTCAGTTATTAGATAATCAATAAATAATACCCAATAAGCACTGCGCGTGACCCAGTACTACTGGTAATGACCTCATGCATTTGATATCCAGCGTTATCACTAGATACTTGCTCCAGCCGTGCCAGCACGACTTTATGAGCCGAACGACGAAAATATAGGTGACTTTAAGAGCAAGAATTTGTAAATACTGGTAGGTACAATGCAAAAAACAACTATGACCGCTGCAAACATCAAAATCGTTTTAAGGAATTGTTGAACTTTACTGTTGCCAGGAGACAACAAGAGGTAGCAATAAAAAACCCAACCTGCTTGCATGACTTTTTTGACATGACAGTTTGACAGTATAAGGCATACTACAACTACGTGTTTTTTAAGAGCCTGTGTGAAGATTCAAAAGGGTAGACCTAGGTCCCTTGAGGCAAACGGTGGAAACATAGGTCAAGAGCAATATGTAAATGCTGGTTTAATGCAAAAAAATACCCATGACATGACCAACAAACATCGAAAACGTTTTAAGGATCCTGTTAATTGTTTTCGGGTAGCAATTAAAACCAAACACAGTTGCCAGACTTGTTTGACATGACAATATATACGGGACTCGTCAAGACGTGGCGAACGTGTGACGAGACCCAAAAGCTAGACCCAACCACAGATAGGCAAGATCTGGACACTGACTCTTCATACCCATATGCCCAAAGCCTAATGGGGCAAGTTACAAAAAACTTTACATATTTGTCATACTTTGGCGGGATGGAACTAATTTGACTTTATTTTTCTGCGTGGCCTGTAGAATTGTACTCGACATTTACATATATCGGTTCCCATGAGCTGATGGGAACCAATTTCTGTGGGCATTCTACAAGGTATTTACTTACCAATCTTACCATAATAAAAAAAAAAGAAAATCAACCATAAGCAACTAGACGCGCATATGGAAGTTACCTTCCACTTTTATTCTTCCTTACGCTTTTCCTGTTATGTTATTATAGAAAAATCCACCACACAATTGTTTCATAAGATATATTTAGTTCGTTAATTCTATGACCTAATCCATGATTGATCAATTCAATCATTAAATGTACAAGGAAATCCCTTTCTACAATCGTGATCCACTTATTCCACGCCTCTCACGTGGCCCTACATTTCCGTCGACCAATTTTCGAGGACCCCTAGATCTTTTACTGTTATTATGTTTTCAAAGACCAGAATTATACTGGTCTTCATAAAGCTTTAGGAATAAAATAACTAAGTTCGTGTGCCCTTTGACGATCACGTCGCTGAGTATCCGCTTTCTGAGATCATATTTAAATCATGTGAATGTCTTTAAGTTCAGTAAATCCGTAAGCGTGAGGAATGGAGCAGGATGACGGAATGGGAATGATGAATGGTAATGAGTGGAAAATCTATTTCTTTGCGTCTTAAGAAGTAATGGGAGCATTGAAAAGTTGCATATTTAAGATGCCGTGGTTCTCTCTTTCCTCGTCCAATATCGAACCTATACGTACATGAATGATGTAGTACCTATGACTATTTTACTTTACTTTTTTGGACTATATATTTTACTTTTTTAATAATTTTATGTCTAGACATACGTAGGCGGAGGCGAAGTCAGTCATTGTCATTGTTCAGACTTTTGTAAGCGTTTCCAATTCACCTAATAAATTACATGCGACAAACGTTAAAAACAATTTAAAAAACACTCAATTCAAAGTTTTCAGACAACACTATCATGCACTATATTTGTAGTTCCTTGATTAAGATTAACTTCATGAGGGTTTACGAATAATAAAAATACACTCAATGACTCTACCCGCATATATTTTACAGCTAAAACCAAACGATTTGAAAAACCAGTGATTGTGGGATTACGGAAGCAATTATAGCATACATTTTGCTATCTTAATTGTAACCATTTGTTCGCTTTGTAAATTTAGTTAGCTTTAGCTGTTTAGTTTCCAACTGAATCTATTATATTGCAATATTGATAGTTAAACTGCTAATATACGTTTCTGCAAGTTGTTCAAAACTTATAGGCCCGATTCTATTACTGCATCAATCGCAATCATGTCTCAATATAAGCCAAAGATAACAACTTTGCCCCCTTGTTTAAAATAACAATTGAGTATTTTTAGTTTCCATGGACTGCAAAGATACAATTTGTTTCATACGCCATATTAAACATAGCCACAAAAGAAAACACACAATGGCGTCACACAATGGAAATGTGTTTGTGTCTAAATGAACGCTCCTTTGTCTGCCGCAGCTGAATTCATATTTTAGCTTTCAGCTGTCAATTTATGTATGATATGTTGATATGTGGAATTGTAAAGCATGATTTAAATCATTTATTACTTATAATACATGTTTTGATTCACATTTTTAAGTAGGCACACTATTACTATTATATAAATTATAAATAACATAAAAGTGATCAAGGTCCCCGGTGAGCAGGGCTGGGATCGACCAGCGACCTCCTGCTTTCGCGGCAGACGCCCTACCGCTACCCGATCACGGCAACCAGAGTCCGAAATTTCCTAAGTATATGCAATCCTTGCGAAAGCAGGAGGTCACTGGTTCGATCCCAGCCTTGCTCACCGGGGTCCTTGGTCACTTTTTCTGTAGTATATGACATCTTTTTCAATAAATATGTTGATATGATTCTGTGTATGATATAGTGCATTATCCAACGATAGGGTCGTATATGTAAAAAAACGAAATTCTTACGCAGTTTTTTTACGGTTTATGATGATGTACTATAATATAACTATCTAAGGACGAGAATGTAGACTATATACTCCGAAAGTATACTGGGAACTAAAGCAATTAACCACTGAATACTATTAATTTTTCATTATTTACCTGCGTACCTGAGGGTCCTGAGATAAGTTCTAGGATAATAAACTGTGAACAGAAAGTGTAGTAGAACGCAAACATATGCTGGGGAAACTGTCCAATTTCATAGAAGTTTAATGTTTTAAAACCCATTTTAAAGTTTGACAGTTCATATCTTTGGAAAAGATGACGTACTCCTAGTTTGACTCTGTCCAAATGCTCTAGATTTCTAGCACCAAATAATTAAACTATTTTTTAAGAGAACAAGTCTATTAAATGCTTAGAATGTCTAAAAACTGGTTCCACCTCATTATCCCACTCAATGCTGAATAACTAGAAATTATTCAACTCTAGAAAGGTTAGCTCAGTTGTTTAAATAGATGCTAGTACCACAGTACACTCTAAGTCAGTATTTTAACATTGTTAGTTGGGAAAATTTGACATATCAGCCGTCTTAGGGCGTGTGAATGCTAGCGTTTTTCCGACGTTTTTGAACGCGGTGTGGTGATGGCGTCTACGCTGCGTGCACGTTGCGTCCACGCCGGAATGAACGCTAGTGTACACGCCCTTAGGACATCTTATCAAAAGTCAGGTAGCTTTATACATAAAGCGCGATTTGACGTAACTACAGACTCAAGCTAGTTGCGTTGAATATGCCTAGCCGTATGTAAACGCGTTCAAAAGTACATGGGCAATTTATGAATGAATTTATTCATAAACTGCTCATGCAATTTTGAACGCGGTAGTACATTGAAGTTTATTAGCGGAGTTATCTGGACCTAGTACTTTTTGTCACTCAACTTCCAAACGTAATAGTTGCACGTTTGGTCCGATTTTAACTATATGATATGTTAGCCTGTTATATTGTACTTAAATACTGCCGTTTATGTTAAAATATTTTCGTGTTATGAAATAATTATCTGGACGAACGTGATAAGATAACGTGCGTGTATTTTATATCATGGATCTGTTATGTTCTAATAAGTACCTAGTACAAGTAATAGTGTACCTTGACTTGAGAGATTGCTTATTATAGTAAGTAGTGAATTTAAAAGAAGACGTTTAAAATACAATATCCACCCCACTACCAGGCCTGTCCCACTCGCGCGTGTAGGTATCGAACTGTAAGTACCCCTTGCTAGGGGCCAAATCAGTAGGGACTCACGGGCGAGCGGTGACGCACGCGCGAGAGTTGTTCGTCGCATACCTACGTACTGATTCGACCGCCGTCACAGAATTTTATTTATATTAAAATAACTAAAGGGCGGAATTATTCAAGGCCTTTGGGTAGGTTCATCAGGCCTGTTTCAATTAAGGTACCTATCTAAGTATGTACCTATGCCTAACTAGTTGCACGCAAATTTATTAGAATTAAACCTACATACCACTTAGACATATCTTAGGTTTATTCGAGCTAAAGTAGAGCAATATAAAAAGGTAGTAACTAAGTATTAAGATTATATTAAAAGAAGACAACATTGATATCATCATAAAAGGAACGAGTTACGCGTTACGCGATAGAAAGAGAGCGCACTTTACGTGAATATAATTGTAGGCATTCAGCGTTGCGCGGTCGGAATTTTAACTTAGTATTATCGTAACATGAGTCGTTATTTCTTTAAACGAGTTGTTGGAGAGGGATTTTTGTACTTGTACTAATATGTATTCTGTGCCGTAACGAAGATCGTAAAGTCTATCTCCGTCTCTGTCACTCGACTAGTAAGTGTGACAGAGATGGAGATAGACTTTACGATCTTCGTTACGGTTTGCGGTCACACGCCTGTTATGTTTTCGGTGTTATTTACCTAAGTAGCTGCTAAGTGTAATAATTTATGCAAGTAGATATACCACGCGTGCTATTTAATATTTATAATTCGCGTATTCTGTGTGTGTATATTATTGGATCAAGGGTAGGTACAAGATGCGTAGGTGATATGTACATTGAAATATCTTATTGTCGCCGAGGCGACCCGTATGCTTGTTTGCCACCGACGTCGTTCAAAAAAATGACAACCCTATCTTCGGCGAGGTGCGGAGTAATATCGACCTTCGCGCCGGGCAATAGAACTCAATGACAGCGCGGCTCGCGTGCGGTCCGTGCTAATAATAATTAATAGGCACGTAAAAAGGCGGCATTCGTGAACATCAAAACAGAGGGTCTTCTGTACTTGTACTATTATTTATTCTGTGCCACTACTGAAAAATGGACCTCCCTAGCTGTCCTTACCAAGCGTAAGGTACTCTCACAATCTTTTTACACATTCCTTAAGAGTTCTGACTCCCCGTTACTCGTACTTTATAAGAGAGCCAACCATGAAGCAAATAAAAATTTTGTTACATCTTTCGTTCTAAATTCAAATATTGCGAATATCTATGGCGAAAGTAAAGTCAATCAACTGATAACGCTTATATTGCGTAGTATTGCCAGCCTTAGTGGGCGGGGCTCGTAGCTCACACATAAAGGTTGCTTGGCTTTGGTTTGTATGATCGGGCTGACAACGTCCCGCCCTCTGTAATGTACGAGTATGAGCGTTGGGCAATGGCATGCTACCGTTTTTGACTATTGAAATTGATACATAAAGAACTAATTCACAAATTTCTTTGTTATAATTCGATATTATCATCATGTTACAGGCTTTTGGAGACATATGGATCTAAAGTATTTTTCTCAAACATGTTAAACCATCCGTGCATACATGCTTTTCTGTCATCAGTCTAAACAAAATCGACAACTCCCTTTGACCTTTTGAGAGGCTATGATCATTTTAGAATGTTTGGCGTAACCTAACTGACGAGAAAACACCCTTTAACCGTTTTGGTATCTATTTGGTAGTGACCCTGCCTGCTAAGCCGATGGTCCTGGGTTCGAACCCAGTGATGAGTGTGATATTTGTTCCTGAGTCATGGATGTTTTCTATGTCTTTGTATATTATATAGGGTAGAACCGCCTTATTCTGACACCCCATCAAATATTGACACCCCAGACAGATTTAAAAAATAACAAGTTTTATCGTAACTTTTATTCATACAGCAGAAACTAAACGCAACTAACACATTGTCTTTTATAATGGCAACACTGTCTAAGTTCTTTTTTTTCAAGATGGCTGCGTGATCAGAGGTCATTTTGTGAAGGCGGTATGATTTTACTAAAAAAGGCTTACATTCCAGTGATTTCGATAGTGGTAAGTACTCACAAAAGTATCTTTGTAATTACAGTTTCATAAGTTTTATGAAGAAATAAGGTTTTTACTAGTTGTTAATACAGTGAGGTGCCTATAACCTAACTTTATTTACATTGTTTATTGTTGCTTTGTGTAAAAAAACTGGTGTCAATAATTGGTATTTGTTTCTATGTATTTGCCTAATTTGGACATAGTATGTCAATAATTGACTTGAAGATTTTACTTTTTACAACAGATTTTAACCCCTAGTAACCTATTGAGATGGTTGATAATCGAATGAGTTCTTTACAACATCAGTAGCCTTTTTCCAAATACTGACACCGTGTCGAATGTATCGAAATCTATTTTTGACACCATTTTTTTTTTTTTTTATGCTATAGGGGGCAAACGAGCAAACGAATCACCTGATGGTAAGCGATTAACGTCGTCCATGGACACCCGCAACACCAGAGGTGTCGCAAGTGCGTTGCCGGCCTTTAAGGTGGGAGTACGCTCTTTTCTTGAAGGTTTGAAGGTCGTATCGGTCCGGAAACACCGCTGGCGACAGTTCGTCCATAATAGGCCATAAGGGTGTCAATATTTAGGGTTCATGCTAGGAATTCGATTTCTATATAATCTATGCTTACAGAGGTATAAATTTTTTTTTGTTTATCGCAGGGGTACTTACTGAAACCGGAACAATATGGCAAAACCAAAACTCAAGAGTGATCCTCCGAAAAGAAGGAAAAGTATACGCAAGACAATGTTAAATTGGCTTTGCAAGAAATAAAAAAAGGGATGAGCAAAAAACTGAATGACTCTCCTATTAAAACCTCAAAAAAAAAAACAAATTGAAGGATGTTCTTGTTTACGCCAAAACTCCAATTAGAAAAGGCGTAAAAACGATGGAAAGGAAACCATTTGTACTCACTTCTAGGACGTGGCAAGATAGTGAAAGAGCTAAGTTGGAAGATAAACAAAAGAAATTAGATGACATTCAAAAGCGAAGAGCGGAACGCCTTTTAAAAAAAAACGAGAAAGCTCAAAAGAAAGTTCAACCAAAAAAGAAAATAGCAATACCTGAAACGAAGAGAATAAATGTTATGTCTGATATTACCCTAACTGAAACTGAAAAAAGATGTGCAAAAAGTATTTTAGCAATAAATCAGAACACAAAAAACGATCCACAAGTTTTAAGGACACCTGAAAAAATTGAAAAGGCGAAGTTACGACTTTCATTTGACAGAAAAGAGACTAAAGAGAATATTACAAAAAAGCGGTTTGTACAAAAAAACACCTGAAAAGCTACAATCAAAAGAAATACCTAAAAAGACTGAAATGAAAACCAAAAATATACCAAAGACTAAGATTAAAACGACCAAAGAAAATATTATGAAAAAGCGGACAAAGTTCATTGAAGAAAAGCCTGAAAGATTGCAAACAAAAAAAAAACGTAATGAGATTAAAACGGAAACAAAAAATACACCAAAGACTGATATGCATCCTAAAGAAAAGACTAAAAAAGTTCTTCCTAAGGCTGGCAGTAATAAAAACTCTCGACGACATTTGCTGGACCAAGCTATTGAAGCAATATTAGGAGAGACTGATTCACAGTAATTATTAAGTTTCTGTGATATCTAGCATTAATGCTAGCATAGATATAAGATTTAAATTGTAAAACTATTAAAATACAAAAAAAATATTATTATAAGACCAGTTTTTGATTTAATTGAACCCTCCTCAATGATTGAAAATCGGGTGTCCATATTTGGAGATTTTAGTGTCAGAATAGGGGTTATCTGTGTCAATAACTGGTAGATACACCATTATTTTTAATATTCTCTGTTTTTCGTTGCTGAAAATTGAAAGTGTTAAATTAAATATTAAAACAATATTCCCAATAGCCTAATTAAGTACATTTAAAAACCAAATGCGGCAAAATTTAATTTTTAATAGTATTATAGGGATAGTTTTTCTAACATACCGCTAAAAGTGTCAATAAATGGATAGTTTACCCTATATCGTTGTCTGAGTACCCGTAACACAAGCCTTCTTGAGCTTACTGCGGGAATTAGTCGTGTAAGAATGTCCTATAATATTTATTTATTTATTTAAGCTTTTCCGCTTAATATGCTCAGCGTCAAAAGTTGTAAAGTCAGTTGCATTGCAATGCTATTTTCCACGGCAATGCGCAGAAGAATGTAGAATTTCAGCGGACGAACTTACCTGATAGGCGGTCTTAGCCATATTGACATTATAATCTTTGAATGCTTGGGACTAGCGGGGCTAAGATGTCAAACTGATATCGTGATAATTGCTGGATAAGACGATAGTTTGTCGGCACGTTCTGACAATTTCTGATAATTTTAAACAGTTCTGTCAAATGTCTTTGCATTTGGCAGCTGTCACCGTCGCGCTATCCGTGCAACTTGTCAGTTTATCAACTTATAGCATTATCTTATGACATTCGTGGATCTTAGGCCCGCTGGTCGATTTGTTGAAGATATAGACATCAATATATTTATTTATTTACTTGTTTGCACGTTCTCTTGTGCAAGATAATATTACAGCTATTAGTTCATTACCATACCCCTCATTACCGTCCCCATTCCACCTCCATCATCAACGAAGTCAACTTCCTCCGGACCCCGTGTCATCTATTAGCCTTTCCGTCCGATTCGACCTTCTGTAATGCTGGGAAACAATTACTTGGCCAATTATAAACCATTCAGACATAATTTAGGATTTTATCAGCAAAGTGCCTAACAATCCTTGGGAAAACGAGGTAAATTAAATAAGATGTAAGGATGCTGTTGTAATTATTTTGATTGTACTGAGTACCCATAAGTAAATACAGCTACGTATTTACTACACGTTTGTGTTTAATTCTATTATGTGCATGTTTTATTGTACATACTAAAGGAAATATAAAATGCTGATGAGTTTGACTTTCGAAACTACTATACCGATTATGAAATTAGATAGATCTAATATAAAGAAAAAGTGACCAAGGCTTTCAGTACCCGGGGCAGGGATGGAACCTGAGTTCTCCTGACTTACTAAGTAATATGTGGCGTTTTTAAAGGTACCACATTGTCGGTTATCGATTAGACTCTACTGTCATAAATAATCACTTAGAAATCGATCTTGTCAACAACCGACAATGGTACCTTTAGCCTGAAAACGCCACATATATGCAATCCTTTTTGTTAAACGCTTAAAATGCGTTCCACAAAACCTAAACCCCAAACATACGTCTAAGTGCTGATTATTTATACTAGAAACGAGAGAGGGCGCCACCATATAAGGCTACATAAAATCTATTTACTTAATCTATATTTCAGAATATAAAAAAATATTGTACACGTATTTTTCCTTTTGATCGTCAAATCAAAAGTGACGAAAATACAGTGCGTTCAAGTTTCGCGTAACGTCACTATTAGGTACAATTTTTACCTAATAGTGACGTCAAAAGCCCCCACTCCGGAAATTTGATGCTCTATATATCTACGTCAATTTTATTTAAATTGAAAAGGGAAAAAAAGCCTCTAACCATTTCAGACAATCTAACTGACGAACTAATTAGAATGATAGCAACCTAGTCGTCATCCCTCTTGTATACTAAACCGATATGGAATAATAAGACCTACCAATTCTATCTTCAGGTTCAGGCGACATAGGTTGCATTTTTACCATCTTTTGAAAGGCTGCTTTCGGCGTTTAAATATTTAAGTATGCACTTTTTATTACCGCCTCGTCATAAACTGTCAAACAAGTTCTTACCTTCAGTTCCTATTAACAAATATATTCATAAGACTTGTACATACGTTTTGTTTCAGTCTCAAGGCAAGTCACAAAGCCCAAGGTCCGAAATGTCTTATATTAGCATGAAACCGCAGATAAAGTCAGCTGAGATAAACAATATAATCGACGTTTCGATCGGATTGACAGGATTTATTTGCATTTCATTTGCTCTGTCGCATTGTGTTAAGTCTTTCCACCTGGACTGGATCGATCGCTGTACAATTCAGTGAACTGTACTTAAGAGGACTGCTTATGGACTTGACGTGGAATGTTCGGGATACGAGAGACCTTTGGCACATCATCATTATCAGCCAAAATATACTGCTGAACATAGGCCTCCCCCAGATAATGCCAATGTTAATGAATTCCTACGACGTCATGGCCATGGGTCCATTTTATGGTGGGCCTTTGTACACTGCGTCGACCGGTACGGTAATAAAGATCGGTATTTAATCTGGTCAATTACATTTAAAATATTATTAAATCGCGATTGAAAAGACATTTTTTAGGGAAGCATGCGTCACCCTTGACTGCATCAGACGTACTATCAGGTTAGTGTCAAACGCTTATATTTTCCTCATTAAAATAAACAGTTGAGTAAGTTGCACGTCCTAATGATGGAACCATAACAAAAATATAAACAATATAGTTTGCTATGATTGACTATTACCAATCATTTAATGAGAACGGCGGACGACCGATTATATTGGATTTTTTGGGAGAGATGCCGCCAGTTTCGTCGTATATATCGTACTAGTCTATTTAAGCAATCCCTGATTGATGATGTGATGACCGTAACGTTGTCTGATCCTACTCCGTGATACCCTCTGACCCAATCCCTTATTCTTTTATTAATATCCGTTTCTTTAGCGAATCTACTGGTTGTCTAAAGAAAAGCCGAATATCTTTAAGACTCTTTTAGAAAAAGCTCAAAGACACTGAACATTCAATAGGTAACTACGTTCGAATTTTAAAATAAAAATATGTAATATTGTTTTTTTTTGTCTTATTTTCTTCAAAATTGTATTGATTATTCATCCGAGATGAGGGATGAGGCTGCCGAGGAGCGGAGGTGACAACACCTGTCTGCCCGATACAGTCGCAACATGTCACGCCTATTGTGATAAAAAAACGTGAGTTTTCAGTTTAGATACTTGTTTTGATTGCTGGAAAACTGTTCATGTAATTCTGCAACTCAGATAGCATCTTTAATGATACTGATACCTTGATTTAAATTGATTTTACGTGCTCTAATATTCATACGTTTATCTTAATGTACGTCGATGGTCGATCGTTGCGAAATGCATTAACACGGCACATACATTCATTACTCAAGCAACAGCCTCAACATTAATTCAGCAGGTATGTAAATACAATGTTCACATCTTTGTTTCACCAGGGCAAGGTTGTTTATGATGTGGACTCGAATTCGTCTCTATCCGGCTTATGAACGAGTAAAAGATTAGCAATACTACTTATCTATATACATACGAATTGTAAGGTCAAAGAATTGGATTTCTGTGCACTTTGTACCGTGATTCCCTCTATTCCCAGCGATTAGCATGATAATTATCAATGTGACAGCATGACGTGCTATATTAGTGGCGCATAAATATTTCTTGAGTGTACCTACATGTAGCTATACATGTAGCTATCTGCAAAGGCATACCTAACATGTTGTTTTACCGTCGTGGAATCATTTTAGACAAATATAAATAAATCCGGAATGAAAAATCTAGACAAAATCTTACAAATAGACATACTCACGTATATATATCTAAGTTGTCTGAGTACCCGTAACACAAGCCTTCTTGAGCTTACTGCGGGACTTAGTCAATTTGTGTAAGAATGTCCTATAATATTTATTTATTTATTTATTTATTTATTTAAGTTTCACGTTTATAAGAATCTGTCACATTAGTTGTTTACATATACTTCTTTAAAATTTGACTCGAAAAAGATTCATCCGCAAAACAATGGCTTTGAAATAGATGTTTTTTGGTTATGACAGAAAGTTCAAATTGTATTCCTTTTCCTTAAATTACGTCCAATTATTAGGAAAAGACATAAAATTTCTTATTAATTAGGTAGGTAGGTATAGTCATTATTAATAGTACATTACATACCAAGGCCGTTTAAGTGGGAAATGCCTCGGATTCTATGTAATTGTCGGCCGAGGCGAAGCCGAGGTCGACTAACATGTGATCCGAGGCTTTCCCATTTACCGGCCGAGGTTTGTATACTATTTTTCAGCCCGACGGAGCCGGCAGGCGGCAATTTAGTTTTGCGTAAAGTGGCGCTTACCGGCCGGAGGACTGAAAAGGAATATTATCTACCTTTACCTATATTATACTTACTTACCTATATTATCTGAAAACTGCAGAATTATATATCATTCTAAATGCAACGGTTTTAATATATTCTGTTTCAAAACAAAAGATCAATTAGTTAACAGAAGCTGTTCAACTATAGATTTTAATCTACCGTAATAAAGCCCATTTCATCATGTATATTCGAGAATTAATGCTTCAAATTATGGAGGTTTAAATCATTTGGTTTGTGGGTTTTGGTTCCGAGGCAATATGAATATTTAGGTGTGATTCTTGCACGGAATATGGTAATGTGAAGGTATAATTAGGTATATGCGTAGCTGTGAAACACGCAGAATTTATCAAATTTGAAGTAGGTAGTAATGATAATTATCATTATAGGCTAAACAATTGCGCAGTGGTTATAATTTTGCGGTTCAAGATTATTAAATTAGTGTGAAATCTAAGAAGGACTGTAGGTTTAAGACTTAGTTTGCATAATCATGTGAGAATGGACAATTACGTTAGCTTGGAAGCGTATACCAGAAGGCCTAGTATAAAAATTGTACGACATTAACTCCTCGACCGCGTTAGCGTATCGAGGGGTCAAAATATGAAAGTTGACGGATGATTTAAATAAACGGCAAACATAATTTGAACTCCCGATACGCTAACGCGGTCGAGGAGTTAGTGTCGTACAATTTTTATACTAGGCCTTCTGTTGGTATACGAAATCAATTTCAAATAGTGTAGTCAACATTTAGTTAAAAGGAGTTTCATTTGACACAAAAAGAAAACCTAACAAATGTTCAAATAAAAGCACACGGAAGCACTAAAAAATATGTGTCGCATTCGATAAACTTACGTGAAATCGCGTTTGCGTTAAGTTTTTACTTGTAAAGAATTTAGAACAGCGCACCAAACGGGACGTTTTGGAAACTTCTAAATCCCATATAAATTAAGACTTGCGCAAACGCTATCGTCGCGTTAGTTTATCGGATGCGACTCATACTAGAGCTTCTGATTAGAGAAGAGATCAGATCAGTCCATGAAATTCATTCAAATGAATACCACCATAGACGTGACATAGATATAAAGGTATAAAAAACATATCCTTGACTTCAGTCGGGTATAAAACAAAACAAAAATTATAATAATGAATTCGATTTGTAACTGTATTCTTAATAAGCCTCATAACTCTTGAATTACAGACAATGTCACGGGGCGTGGCAGTTTCTTGTGCTTATTTGGGCCGCCATCGCAATAAACTAACTTAGTTTATTCAAATTGGTGTTAAGAAAAACGTGTAAGTGCAAATTAGAGTTAGTTCGCACGTAATGTACACATTACACTACTTGCAACAGGGTTGCCACTAGTAAGAATTTATACAACAATGTAATCGATGTAATCCTAGTGTTAAATAAATTAAATAAAGGTGAAAGAATTTCTGGCGATTATAAACTGCAGACTCACTGGTGCTAGTAACTAGGAAAAAAAGCAATATTCAGGATCTAAATTCTGATAAAACAAGTCAGACAGTAAATTAAAAAATATATATACTTCCCTTTTACCGGAATGGCAATACAAGCGTAGGAAAAAGACAGTACCTATGACTATCTCTGACTATGCACGAATGAGATTCTTGTCAAATTATAATTTATCTTTTCTTTGCACATACATCACGAAAAACGCGCCAAGACAAATTAATACAGAAAAATAATTATACGCACAGATACGTGGACTATATCTTTTGTATAATTTATAGTATACTAATATAATAAGTAACGCTGAATGAATGTGACTACTAAAAAACTGAACGCGATAGAATGATCATTGGCAACCCTGCCTTAATGCTGTATACATATATGAAATTACGCTGCACTTTTTACGTTGTAATGTGATAGTAACATAGCTATAATTATATACCAACCGTCCTGGGTGTCAGACTACTGGTATTATTGAGTCATATTGCGAATTTTAACAACATTATTGCCGTTATCAGATATTTGAAAGGCTAAGTGAGGTTACGAGGTATATCGATAGAAACTCATCTATGTTATTTATATGAATTTGATTTGAAAGAAATTGAAAATTGATGTTTCTTGGCGCGTGAACTTTTGAGCCGTTAAACGTTAAACTTCTAAATCTGATACATATTAAGACTAACGCAAACGCGATCGTCACGTAAGTGTATCGAATGCGACACATACTAGTGATTCAGCGACGTCCCGTCATCTCATGTCAACTTACACCATCTGTAGAGTCCCATTATGATAAATAAGTTTAAATTAACATACACAACATTCCGCAACACAATTACCGTAACATTAAGGTCAAGAATTTCAATAAACACGAAAACCATCAACTAAAGCAGCTTGATGACAAGTAAAATGGCGGTAACCATCGGAAGTCAGTCATTAGGCTGTCGTCTAGTATTACTGGCGGTGACGGCCGTGTCATAATACTGGTTATTATTGGATGACCGTGGCCTCTCCTGAAGGCCTTTAACATGTAAACCCTTAAATATACAAAACGGTCTGGTTATACAGAGTGTAAAAAAATGCTGATTACGCCCTTAAACGGATCACCAGACTAATCACCAGACTGAGAGTAATCGCACACAATAACATCGCGCATCACACTCCGTTTCATTTACATTTTATTATTTCAAAACTAACAATCTCATATTCAAACAAAATATTACAAAACTGACAAATTTTCAAAAACGCAAAGATTAATGACAAGAATAATGATACACTTTAATTAACATACACAAAAACTTGACCATTAACTTGTAATGAGTAATATTAAACACCTACTACCCGAAAAATGTCGTAAGTCGCATGATAATTAAAACTTTGAAAAGGTTGTATGTGCCATTGAAACTACGCCAACATAAGCCCTTATAAATGAGCTGTGTGGAATAATGTAACATCAATCAAATGTAACTGGATACACTCAATTATGTGTAACAGACACATCTATTTCACAATTGCCCGTCGTTTATTTGATACTGTTTAAGTGAAGGTAAGGTCACGTTCAATGGTAGAGCGTTTTCAATTTAATTTGCGTACTTAGTGCAATGATAGCGCTCAATGTGGCAAAAATGACAAGTTCCATGGACTCCAATTATTGTACTATTTGTCATTTTTCTGTCAACTGTCAAAAATGAATGTGGCCTGTAGCCGCCAGGCGGGCATCACCGAAGGGCGCTTAAGTACGCAGATTTACGAAATGTGACAAAAGGTATCGTCGTCTTTACATACATAAATAAATATTATGGGACAATCTTACACAAATCGACCTAGTTCGACGGTAAGCTCAATAAGGCTTGTGTTATGGTTACTAGACGACTATATAAATACTTAAATGTATGGAAAACATCCATAACTCAGTTATAAAGATTTGTGAGAAACACTAAACTAGACGCCCTGACCAGAATTCCAACCCGGGACCTAATGCTTCGTAGGCAGGGTTACTACCGACTTGGCTAGGAGGCCATTAAATACTTTACTAAATGTAGTACAATAAGTATAAATACATATTAATTTATTAAATAGAAATATACCTACCTAAATACTACAGGTTCCTGCGAAGCTGAATCTGGGTCGTTCTTTTTTTGACTTATTTTGATTTGTTTGTTTTATTACGTTTAACATGATAACAATGCAAAATATAATAAAAACTAAATACATGTTTAAAGTATACTATTTCATAGTTATTTTCTTGTTGGTAACAGATTTTTATGATATGATAAGAGGTGATAGGAAAAGAATGATAGATTTCTAGTTATTAATTGAGAACCTGTGACACTAGAACTTGTAGTTTCGTAAGCAGTAATTTAAGATTTAGATTTTTTACTAAACTTCCAATTCGCTATCTCCCGACCACAGCCTTACGATGCGCACACGCCACTGTCCGAGCATCAATAATTGGGTCAACTGAATCTAAAAGTAAACTAACTAGTTTAGCTTAATTCAAGGTCAATCAGTTCAGTTCTGATTGAGATTCGCTTGTGACATTTGTACAACGGGTTATTGAAATTAGTTCTGGCAAGTGACATTACACTGCTAATGGTAGATTTCTAAAAAATATTTAGTTTTAATTACTCTCAGTCCCGGAAATAGACGGTTTAATTACTCTTTAATACAACTTTTTGTGTGAAACAAATTAAATCATTTTATTTAATAGTTTTTGATTTGTTATTAAAGTAGTAACACTACTATATACTTACTTATAAATTATAAATTGAAATAGATGTTAATATACCAAAGAAAAAGACTGGTATATGATGATAAATATCTATTTCAATTTACTCCTTACTACATACTTGTACAGCAATATCTCAAATCTAAAATGTTGCTGAACATCGTTTGCCGTCATTTATAGATCGATAAAAAAAAGTAGAGAGAAGAGTGATAGAGATATAAGGGAAGTATAGTTAAAATATACCTGAATTAAAATAACCTTAGGCGTGAGTCAACTATTTCTTGCTGTTATTCCGTCCCGTGAGCCAGGACAGGAGACAAATGTTGTTAGAAGATTTCAGCCAGGAGCCAAAAGAAAGCTTGTTAGAAGAAACGTTGTCGTATGCTACTGACATGCTTGGTAGATGGGCCATCACGGAAACCCTTAGACCTCACTTGTTAGATTGCATTGTTGACCGCATTCAAGAATAATTACGTACCTGAAACAAAATAAAATGTAATTAGAATTTATTATATTTGAAGTTATGTATCGGTAGAGAACGAAAGTCATACGCCATAGTTCTGCGGATCAGCATACTGAAGTGGCAGTGGGGCCAGTGGGCTGTATATTGTTCGTAGAAACGATAACCGCGGAAAACGGGTCTCGAGTGGAGCCCGCGGCTCGGCAAACGCAGTGTGGGACGTCCTGCGACAAGGTGGAGTGACGATCTTTCTAAGGTGGCCGGTCGCGGCTGGATGAGGGAGGCCCAAGATCGAGCTCAGTGGCGTGTTAGAGGAGAGACCTACGTCCAGCAGTGGACTAGCTTAGGTTGATGTTGATGATGATGCTATGTATTTATGTCCAGTAATTTAAAATTTAAAAGAATTCCATGTTTTAATGTGTAACTTCCCGCATCAGCTTTCGGTTGAGAAACATACAATATATTCGCTGTTGAAAAATCGTTGTCGACATAACAATACCATTTTTGATGATTTTAAAATTGTATGAGGGTTTTTATCCACATGACTACAACGGCATTGAGATTCCATTTTATTTATGGTTTCTGTCTACCCACCACGTCAAATATGTGCATTTTAAGATGAATTAAAGTGAAGATAATATAAAGAACGGACGAATAAAAAATATACTTCCCAACAATTTAATGTAAGAACAATCCGTGTTTACTTAACCATTATTTTATTCTTGAGTTTATACCCAACTACGTTACAGCGTGTTTTTTTTTACTATAGGATAAAAAAAAGCTAACTAGTCTATGGTAAAGTTTTGTTTAGACTACTAGCACTTACCAGGGTAAGCCAAGTAACCCAAAGTTAAGCGTTTATTTATTTCATATGTAATTTGACAGTTAGCCGTGGGTTAACATTTAAACCTGGTTGGCGCTAGTAGCGCTTAGTCAATAGTGTCTAGTAACGTAGCTGTCACGTTCATTCAGCCAAACACAAATGCTCTATGGAAGTACGAAAGGACTTTCGGTTGATACTCCCGATGGCGAGGATGTCTCCGGAATATTTTTTTTATTTTTATCTACGTAACATTGTTTAATGTGTAATGATAGCTTATTATGTAGTGACGAAACGAAGAAGTGTGCAGCTAATAAATAATTTTATAATTTAAACTTTCGTGAGTCATACTGATATTAAATTGCAACGGATGACTGCCCGATGCAGTCGAAACATGTCACGCCTATTGTGATAAAAATACGTGAGTGTCAACCGTTGCAATTTAATTAATAATTTATCCAAAAGCGAATTACACTGCTCACAGAAAATAGTATCAAGCACAAATTTATTTCATGTAGGTATTTATAGTAAATAAAAACAGAAAATAGCACAGGGTAAATAAGAGACAGTAAAAAGGTGCTAAAAATCAGCATCGTTGCAAAGAGAATCAAGAAGCGAAGCATCTAGTTACAACCAACGATTTGCTCCGGTTACTTCAGATGCAAACTAGCAAAACGGATTTAGTAACTATTGCGATGTCTCACTGTGTATAGTTTTTCAGTTTAGATCTTTTGGGAAATAGCTCTTAAAAGATGGAAAGCGTAACCAAATTGGCACAAAGAAGATTTCCTAACAGAGTTAATACAGAGAATTCTTGAAGAGTCAGAAAAGTTACTATTTATTTGGTGAGAATCGAAGATTAAACTATCTATATCTTTATTGAGCTGGTTCTACTCAGTAATCGACACGACACGGGCGGTTTCACTTCCTCGTTTTAAGCGACATATTTTCCAGTTCAATGCCGCCGAGTAAAAACGCGCATGCGTGAGAATGCCGCTGTGAATTGTGATGGATGTGCTGTTCTTACTTAGGGTAATTTGCCATTCCTAGTTACTGCTACTTCGGGATCTCTTAATTTATGACTATTTTCAATCTTATAATTTGTAACTAATTCGGGATCTTATAAGTTGTAACTACTCCGATATCATATAATTTGTAACTTCTTTGGGATCTTATAATTTGTATCTACTACGGGATCTTATAATTTGTAACTACTACGGGGTCTAATTATTTGTGACTACTTCGGGGTTTTATAATTTGTAACTTCTTCGGGATCTTTTAATTTGTAACTACTACAGGATCTTATAATTTATGACTACTTCGGGGTTTTATAGTTTGTAACCACTCCGGGATCTTATAATTTGTAACTTCTTCGGGATCTAATAGTTTGTATCTACATCGGGTTCCCCAATTTCTGAAAGTCAGCTGGATGGTTTGAAACTATATGTTACTTTACTGTTATTTTACAGGCATTTTATTACCATTAGTATAGTACGGACAGATGACGGGATCATAGGGATACCGAGGAAACTCTTTAATACTGTGCTACACACGCTTTAATCATTTGGGATATTTATAGCAATACATGCATGGCAGGCAGCCATTTGGACATTTTACCAAATAAAGTTTTTGTGCTATGCATGCGCGCATGATTTGCTAAACCACAACATTTTACCAAAGATATGGAATTTATAATGTTAAAAGGGTTAACTATGTTATCATGAGAGAGTTAGTTGTTTTTATTCATTTTGATATTAGAGACTGCGCAAATGTTTTTTTTAAACGTCAAATTATGACGTTTATAACACAGTCTGAGCTATCAAAAGCGATGTAAACTTAGCTTAGTCGGATTCTAGTCGAATATTGAAATACGAACTCGTAATCTGGACAGCGTGAGCTAGGAACGATAGCATACAAACCTACAAAATATTAAGAATGCTAGGTATAAACATGTTCTATTATGTTATAACATCCATTATGAAACTGATTCAGACAGTTCGCATGTTCTTGGCATAGCGCACGCATTCTGCGGCATGGCTCTGGAAAGGCTGCGTGTGAGTTGATTACTAATTAGGTACACAATATAACTAGAACTTAGACTATGATACGTTTAGCCATTGAAATTATAATTCATGTTGACATTTGTACTTGTTCTGAAATACGCATTACTTTGGCCCAATTTTTTTTATATACTACCACGGTGACAAACAAGCATACGGCCCGCCTGCTGGTAAGCGGTCACCGTAGCCTATGGACGCCTGCAACTCCAGGGATGTAACATGCGCGTTGCCGACCCTTTCAAAACTAACACTCCTTTTTTTGAAGAACCCCATACTGTACTCCTTTGGGAAAACAGCGGCAATTTCACTGAGTGTGACAATTTTCAGCATCATTATTACTGGTATTACAGACGTCTATGGGCTACAGGCGCCGCTTACTATTGTGCGGGTTATGTGCTTGTTTGCCACCAACATGTCATTATTACCATTAAAAACGAATACTTTTATGAAGAGCTCTTGACATTTGTCTCAAGAAACACGACATACCTACCTAATCGAAATTAAACTGATTCGCATAGAGAATCCTGAATCGGGAAACATATTTTTCAGCTCTGTGTATATAAAGCGACGAATCGATGATCAGTATCAATGTAGCCTTGGTTTTTGCATCATCTCTTCGACATTCCCTCCGGAACTTACTCCTTTTAACTTCGGAACGCTCGCAACATAGTTTGCAGACATTATGATGCTTGTATTTAATTTGCGTACACTAGTCTGCACAAACTAGCAAGAAGGTAGGTATATTTGGAGAAAAACAATTGAACGAACTGGAGCACAAAACCAATATAAACTTTATTTAACGGCCTCCTAGCCTAGTCGGTAATAAAATCCATAACTCAGGAACAAATATTCGTGATAAACACACAAATAAATACCATGACCAGAATTCGAAACCGGGATCTCCTGCTTCGTAGGCAGGGTCACTACCAACTAGGCTAGGAGGCCGTTAATTTTAATACATTATGACAATTCGTGCAGATCCACTTTAAAGGCTTTCTCACATTATCTTTGCCATTTACACTGTTAATAACGTATGTTATACGTATCATGCTTGCATGTCTTCAGCACCGGGAAATTGCCATTGTCTTACCGAGTTCCTTGTAATATAATAGCATTGAGCTACGTAACATGTATGGAATATGCGGCCATCTGTCGCTGCATTGTCCTCTTAGTTTGTAGTATTAACAAAGAGAAAATGATCACAAGTAGTCATTCATTGTTGAATTATACCGACGATATTTTGACGACCGGTTGGCGTAGTTGTACCCTGCCTGCTAAGCCGATGGTTCTGGGTTCGAATCCCGATAAGGGCATTTATTTGTGTGATGAACACAGATATTTGTTCCTGAGTCATGGATGTTTTCTATGTATTTATGCATTTATTTATTATATCTATCGTTGTCTGAGTACCCGTAACACAAGCCTTATTGAGCTTACTACGTGACTTAGTCAATTTGTGTAAGAATGTCCTATAATATTTATTTATTTATTGTTGAATTATAGACTACTAGCTTTTGTCTGCGATTTCGTTTGCGTAGAATTAGAACGAAAACTATTTTTTGTCCTTTCCCAGAAGTCAAGCTAGCATACGAAATTTCCTCTTAATCCGTTCAGCGGTTTTAGCGTGAAAAGGTAACAGACAGACATAGTTACTTTCGCATTTATTGGGAAAAAATGCTTTCGTGTGTCTGTCCATTTGTTCTCCTCTACAGGTCGCATTTTTTCGGTACAAAGGTCCTAAGCGCCATAGACCCCCGGATATAGAGCGGCAGACTCAACGTACCGCAGCAGTGACCGTACGTACCGTACCAATCCCTTGATGAATTTGAAATGAATTTGGTTGTCACTTAGGATGTTTTAGGATCAGTTAAATCACTGTTAATTCATGAATTAAAGGTTAATCAGCTGGACTGGCAACGTCTGTCATTCCCTATACAAAAAAAGTCTGCCAGTTTTTGCTGGGCACGTCAAATGTACAGCTATTTATACGTAACGTACAAATAGCTATGTCAGGTAAGCATCAGTACATACAATGAATATGAAACTATGTCATACCCATTCTGCATAGGAGTAGGCCTGTCATTTGCTACTCCGTCTGGTATAAACCCAAAGTTAGCGATTGTCATTTTACAGAAACTCCTGGTACCGACCGGTATAAGCTTCGTAAGTATAAGCTACACAAGTAGCCTCATTTTATATTTGCTTTGGCAACAAACCAGAGTTCCCACGCTGTTTTCCTCCATCATAAAACTCTTGATCGATATTATTGGCAATACTATTGAAACGACCAATATCAAATAAATCTCCATAGTTTCCTACAGCGACTTTTTATTACCGACTCCCATTGAATTCAATAAATACGTAACATACAGTCACTGATAAAATCTAAATGTCATTCTGATATACAGTATACAAACAAACTGTCTCGACAGATTTAATCGTACTAATGCGTCCTTACACAAACTTATTACAAACACATTTAAGTCTAATTTGGCCTGGTTTAATGATATTAGCATTGTTTTAGCACGTTACATCGATAGCTCCACACGATTGCGATTGTTTACTGTCTTATGCCTATGAAAATAGCGTTCAAACTCGTATGTTTCATCTAAATTTGCCAGCTGGTTATAAACAATCCGTTTATTGCAGTTGTATCTACTCTTTTGTCCTTTATGATAGAGTTTATTATCGTTTAACTTGGATGGATTACGTGTGGCAGTATTAATCGGAGCGGTATACCGCGATGGAGTAGCTTTCGAAAAATTCCTAAAAACAATATGTTCAAAGTTTGACACCTTAATTGTCATAATATTATTGTAATAGACCTGTATATCACATTCGTTGCTAGAAATTAAGTGTAAACGTACTTTTCTATGGTTAAAAATATTGTAAGTTAATTTCTTAAGAAAGGTAAAAGCATTTATAGTGGCCCAATGGTAAGATTGTGCGATTTTCAATCCGAAGGTCGTGGTTCAAATCCTGGCTCGTACCTACCAATGAGTTTTTCACAACTGATGTAATACGAAATACAATTTGATATTTTCCAATCGCTTTTCGGTGAAGAAAAACGTGAGGAAACCTGACTAACAGAATAAGGACTAGTTTACCCTCTGGGTTGGAAGGTTAGATGGCAGTCGCTTTCGTCAAACTAGCGCCTACGCCAAATATAAGGATTAATTGCCAAAGCGGACCCCAGGCTCCCTGAGTGGTATAAGCCGGGAAAATGCTAGAAAGATAGGTAAAAAGCATTCAACATAAACACTGAATTCGTAGAAAAGTTTTCTTAGAACCAGACCCAAAATTTTCTTTTTTTTTCTTTGCCGATATTGCGCTTTACACGCACGCCCGCAAATTATTGAAGTATGATAAGGCTCTGAGGGCCTTATCATACTTGGGACATTTTACTTCCTATACAGAACTCGTACGCAACGAAATCGCGACGTGTGATAACGCTCTAAGAACAAAATATATTCCATTGATTTCTCGTCCAACTGTTACCATCAAAATATATTATAATAACTGTGTTTTCCTATCCCAAAATAAACTATATTGTTGTCACAGACACAATAGCAGTAATCCAACTGTTACCAAATAATCACAATCAGACATCACGGTCGGGACCCATTGAAAAAGGCCGGATGCACGCTCGGCTGAAACCATTCATACATACAGACGTACATATAGTACATAGATAGGTTTGTACGAGCCGTGGGAAACTTGACATATCTGTAAAGGAGGTCGCTGGAACAATATGACATGTAGCCTTTACGTTGGGGTTTGTGAGATTGATAGCGTCTATGGTAAAAGCTTAATTAAAATAGTAAATACGCTGATTAGTTTAATTAATCATCATTTTCCTAGCGTTTTCCTGGTTTTTGCAAAGTACACTGAGGCCTACTATAGTTTTTCGAAAAACAGCCATCAGACTTCCAACTCAGAGAAAAAATTGACCTTCATCGGCGTAGTTCGGTTTCCTCAAGGTGTTTTTCTTCAAGTAACAGTAATTTATTGGTAACCCTTATTTCTCCTCGTAAGGAGAGTAATTCTATCATTTTTATTATAAATCTAGAGATTAAATTATCACTAAACATATTTTTAACACGCTTTTATTAGCTTCACTTGTAACTATGTATGTAAGAAAATCTTGGAATCTTAATTTGACCCACTTCCCGGTCTCCGATTATGATGAAATTTTGCACACGCTCTGAGTTCTGATGACAATACATGACTAGCTACGAAACGTCATTACAAATCCAATATGGCGGCCTCCCCAAGATAGCGGACAAGCAATTTGAAATGCACCCCCATGATTTGGGCATCAAATGAAAGGGTTTGCTGTCAGGAATACGAAAAAATAGTCTCGTGACTTAAATCCAACATGGCGGCCATCCAAGATGGTGGACAGGCAATTTGAAATGCACCCCCATGATATGGGTATCAAATGAAAGGGTTTGCTGTCAGGAATTCGAAAAATTGTCTCGTGACTTAAATCCAACATGGCGGACATCCACGATGGCGGACAGGCAATTTGAAATGCACCCCCATGATCCCCATATCTAATGAAAGGGTTTGCTGAATGAAATACGAAAAAAATAATCGTGACCTAAATCCAACATGGCGACCGTCCCAAGGAAATGGAACTAGACTGTTCAAAGCTCAAGCGGAAAACTCCTTGCAACACCTTGCAAGAATGCGTGCTAACGCCGTATTAAATTTGGATAATTTTAAATTAATAAGTAGTAGTAAATTAAGTTTGAATAATAATAAGACTAAAAAGTATAAAATAAAAATAATAATTTAAAAAACTAGAAAACACGCTTTTAGCACGCACTAAAAATTACAAAATAATTCGGAAATTTAGTTTGATGACTCAAGAGTTTCCCTTTGCCAAATCTTCATTAAATCGCAGGTAAACATAAACAATTTCAGTTCGTGATGAACGATAAATAATTATGTATGCGAAATGTTTATAAGTAGGTAATCATCTTTATTAAATATTGACTATGATTTATTTTGAAAAAAAGCGTGGAGCGTTTTGTCCAAAAAGAGTAAAGATTACATAAACGCTCCACGCTTTCTTTCAAAATAAATCATAGTAAATATTTAATGAAGATGATTACCTACTTATAACCATTTCGCATACATAATTATTTATCGTTCGTCACGAACTGAAATTGTTTATGTTTACCTTTTTTTTTTTTTTTTTTTATGCTATAGGGGGCAAACGAGCAAACGAATCACCTGATGGTAAGCGATTAACGTCGTCCATGGACACCCGCAACACCAGAGGTGTCGCAAGTGCGTTGCCGGCCTTTAAGGTGGGAGTGGGGGTGGGAGTTACCTGCGATTTAATGAAGATTTGGCAAAGGGAAACTCTTGAGTCATCAAACTAAATGTCCGAATTATTTAGTAATTTTTAGTGCGTGCTAAAAGCGTGTTTATTAGTTTTTTAAACTATTATTTTTATTTACATTAAAATCAATATATTTTTCCTGACCACAATAATTATCAGGATAGAAAACCATAATCAATTAATTATCCTAATTGTCAAAACGATTAGTAACTTTCTTCATTCATCGTCAATCAATTAAATTGTCATCACCATTACCGATGACTAACCCATTGTTTATAATTGTATAACCATGATTACAATTAGCTAATTATCCTAACTACAATATCGTATCTTAGCAAAAATGTCATAGTAAAAACAACTGTAATCTTTACAACATAAGGATAAAATTTCTTTAGGAAATGGGCTGTCTTCAACATTGTATTTAGTCTAAAATTTTAATTGTAAAAACAACCATGTCCTTTAAGGCATAAGGTTGAAAATTCTTTACAAAATAGAGGGTAGATAAGAGGTTTGATGATGATAGCCACGGTTCTTTGGCATTGGGATCAGTAGGCTTTGTAGTTACGCTCTCTTGTAGATGCTTATTCAATTAGTGGTTGCAGAATGTATTTACATTCGTAATGGAGAGATATTGTGATTTATTTGTGGTTACAGTAGTTTTGCTATCAGCAGTCCATCTTATTCAAGAGCTACAAAGACAGCTAGATGTATAGGAACCTTATATGCACAATATATGTTATAGTTCGGAAGAAAAACTAAAGCATGGAAGGAGCAAGGATGGGCATTGCGTCAAGTGGTTTGGGGCGGACTCCAAATGTGATGTGAGAATGTGACCAAGTCACTCGTAATTTGTAATATAAGAGCCTGGGCAGAGAGTACCTTTTTTTAACCATTCGGGGTCGAAACTCTTGGTCCATGGGGTCGCAGCGCACGCAAGTTTTTCGTAGAAATCGCGAAACGTCTGGTTGATGTTACTCGTGAGTCACCAGTGGTGACCGAAGAGCTGGTGGCTCCCTCGCACAACGTATCAGCATTGCGATGTAACGAGGAAATACCGCCAGCATTCTAGGTACTAATGCCTCAAGGACCTATTTAGATTTAACTGGATCTACAATTGAAATACGTATAGATGTCATATATACCAAAGAAAAAGACCAACACCGACAGAGGCCAATCCAAGGATCGAACTCGGGTCTTCCATCCCATCTCTCTTGCCATACCGGAACCCCTAAGTGGTTTGGATGGAAGTACTAAGCAACGTCGCTAGTACTTAGAAAATGGCCACGGGCGTCTTGCCAGTCACTAAAATTGCATATACTCGAGAAATTCGCCGGCATTCGGTGAGATCCATTGGCCTAGTGGTTATGGCATTGGCCGCGTAAGCTGAAGACCCGAGTTCGATCCTCGGATTGGCCTCTGTGTTGGTCTTTTTCTTTGGTATATGACATCTACGTCAATTTATAATTTATATAATAGTAGTGTCACCTTAATAACAAATCAAAAAATATTAAATAAATTTGTTTTGTTTCACACAAAAAGTTTGATCTACATAGACTAATTCTTGTTTTGCCTGTGTATCGACGCAAAACGTGAAGCAGCTATTAGAGAAAGTATTCCATTGAAACTTAATAACATCAAAGAAGCCATCAAAGTCATAGACAGGAAATTGGACACGTCCAATTAATAGACTAGATTGAATTGTAACCGCTTTCTAAACCATAACATTCTAGATATATCTGTTACTTACAAAGGGATAGAGAAAGTTGATACCGTGACAATCGAAGGATTGTCACGGTATCAGCACGGGTTTCATTTGTTTTCTAATGTGACAAATAGTTGTTGTCGAAGATTGAACACGGTCCGGCGAAGTTGAAATTGACTGGAACAATAATTTAACATGGCACGATCTTCTTCTGTCTCAATATAAGTACACAAAGCAGATATTATTGACTCCAGTAACGGTTTAGATGTTATATCTTATTCCAGCGTTTTTCCGGCTTATGTCACGGCTTGGGAGCCTGGGATCCGCTGTGGGAGATGCTAGTTTTATGTATGCGACTGCCATCCTTTCAACACTGAGGGTAAACTAGGCCTTATTGGGATTGCTCAGGTTTCCTCACGTTTTCCTTTCTTCTTCTTCTTCTTAGTCGTACACTCTTGCCAGAGTGGTCGTGGTCATCGTTGTGAATCACGATGAGTGATGATCCTTGTAAAGCGGCGTCATTCGTCGCGGACTGCAGCCTTACGGGTACACTCACTCACGTTTTCCTTTACCAAAAAGCAATTGGTTCAAATTTTATATAACTTAACTTTATTAATACACTAGGTAAATATTACATCAATTTATCGGGTAACCCAGTTAAAAATTACAATTATATCCGACATTACAATTAAAACCACTTATAATATATTCGTCGTGCCATACCGAAATTGGCACAAACTAAATATTTACGACTATGACGTAAAACCGCTATCTTTTCAAATATAACTCCTTTTCCATCCCATCAGAATAAACCCTAATATCTGCTTTTCAAAGTCCATATTCAAAAGACACGCAAGACAGACGAGGTTTTTAAAGCAGACGAAACAAATGACGCTCTTGCAATACTTTCACCTGTATCACCAGGTGTATCACGAATCCCCTCTTTGAACCGTATACATTTAACGCCCTTCACGTCACCACGAAATGACACTAAAGCAAAACCCGCAATGCATATCGAATGCTGCAAAATCTCAGTTCCGTACTTGCGTAAGATTTGATTGACCTGAGGACATTATGTTTATACTTACTTCCTACGAAATGGTATCGTGTTTCGAACAATCGTCTGACATAACTAAAGCGGTTATGATGTTTATGATGTGACGTAACATACCTGAAACAGAAAGAGATGGTTATTCATTTGTATATAATTAATGACGAGGTATTTCGCATTATAAGACGTGGAATGCTTGCGAAATTGAAATGTGATTGGTTTCAGTTATAGGCACTTTGTTGGTCATAAAGATTCATTTAGAAATGAACTTTATCATATCACCAAATTAAAAAGTGGTACCTTTTACGTAAAACTATCACAAATAGTCTGTTGAATAACGATAATAAATAGTTGGGAGTGAATAGTGTTTAATGAGTTTTATTCACGGTTTATACGATCCAATAATTTGACAGGTTTTGACAATGTATAAGTAGGTATTTGTTACGATGTGTCACAAGTAAATGTACCTACCTACTTGCTTTATCATAAAAAATACCACTTTGCGACTGTTGATAACTTCAATTACTAAATAAGAGTAATATGTGTGGCATTAGCACTTGTCGGCAGACAATGCGGTACCTTTTATATTAATCACAATAGTAGTTTATGCAGCAGTGATATAATAAGGGTTCTTAAAACTTGAGGGTCGCCGTTACAAAACGAGGCGATGCCGAGTTTTGTAATAATAGACCCGAGAGTTTTAAGACCCAATTATGAGCTGTTGCATACCCTAGTTTTTCTACGACAGCTATAATAGCGTAAAAAGCTAAATTTTGAAACGTGGCAGAATAGGGAAGATGTTGTGCCCACTATAGAAATTAAAAAAAAACAACAACAGTGCTAATATATTGTATCAAAATCCATAGGAGCAGTGTTCTTATGGAATACCATAGACAACGTTATAATGTAGACTTTTTGAATATCGCTGTCAGTCATCTAATTGACAGATAGAAGTGCTGGAGTAGAAAAAGGTTCTTTAACAGCTTGCGTCTAACAACAGGAACGACGAATTAGCCTAAAGATCATATGAATTCTTGTAGATTGACATGCCTGTAATTTAGGTAATCTGTATTATGAAATAAATGAATCTAAATCTGAGTCTGATTGTAGGTATCACTTGTTAACCATGTCATTTAAACTTTCGTGAGTCATACTGATATTAAATTGCCCGAGCCGCGAAGGTGACAACATCACTCTGGCTGTCCGACGATGACTGCCCGATGCAGTCGAAACATGTCACGCCTATTGTGATTAAAATACGTGAGTGTTAACCGTTGCAATTTAATATCACTTGTTAATTTTGGGAAAAGTATTAATATATATGTTTGGCAAGCGCTACTTAATATACAATTACTCTTTATTTGCACCTCAAATCAACAAAAATATCACAAACTGCTTACTTAGTACTTTTTCTACTCCAGCACTTCTATCTGTCAATTAGATGACTGACAGCGATATTAAAAAAGTATACATTACAATGTTGTCTAAACTATTTTGAACTCTATTTCAAAACACACAAAGAAGATAATCAAACACAAACACTAGGTACCGGTGTATGTACTTTTACATCACGGACGTATGCAAATCTGAGGATTGCAATTGCGTTGCCAAGTCTGGGAATTGCAATGAATGAATGTTCCATTTAGATAGTGTCATGATTTCCTTATCTTGAATATGGTGGAAATTGAAATTAAACACTTTCAAACGAATTAATCGCGTAACGCCATGACCCCACGCGATAATTAACGCGATGATAATAAACGCTATTAACCCGTTTTAAGTGTTTAATATCAATGAACAACAATCGCAGAAACAGAAGACAATAAGTATTATGGTGGTAAATTTTGCGTTTATTAAAATTAGGTAATTTTGTATTAAGCAAAGATGTCTTCGAAAGCGCTGTTATAATTTATTTTTCAATTATAATTAAAATTACGAATATTTTTAAGCATTCGGCGAGTGTACCTACAGTATTATTATAGTGGCAGATATTGACATCAATTGAAGAAACATTATGATACATGCTGATAACTCTACTAATCATAATCTTTTTCATAGAGTAAGTACCCAATAAAATCTAAAAAGATGTTAGTCCAAGCGCAGACGCTTTGGAGAAAAATCGACAGCCCCTCATAATACTGTTTTTTTTTTGACAAAAAAGTTACAAGTGACATTACAGTGTAGACACCAATGCGTCGCAAAACTTAGACTACTAATCGATTATGGTAATATTTCACAATAAAATATACCTACGAAGGTAACAAATTAGAACAAGAGGAAATTATATTGGGACAGTTGAGCATCTAGCATCAAAGTTGCATCAAAGCTGTTGTAAAGTAATCGTATATATACGTGTCGATACGAGACGGTCTTACGCACGTGTAGGTATAAAATGCAAACTGCACGTGCATACAAGGAAAAACTTCACTGTAAATATTATCACGAGATGCGTCGGGCATTAGGAAACTCTCTTTGTGATACGAAATATGTATCATATGAGTACAATCGAGGCGGCATACGGCATGCTAATGTTTGGAGACAATGAGACGCCGACACAATTGGGCTAAGATACAGTACAGTAACTTTACGCTAGTGTGAGCACTAGCTTGTGGGCATGTAGTAATGATTTTCATCATACGGATCAATTTAACGGAGTATCCTTTCATGTGAATAAGGGTTGAATAAGAAAATCAACCTTTAGCACCCCCACTCTAGCACTCCAGTTTTCTAAGTAGGGGACCGACTAGGCTAGCGAGATTGTTTTGTATGAATACCCACGAAAAGTGACCCGATAGATACCAGATGGTAATGGAGTAGCACAACTAGTAACCAGTAGAGTAAGATAGAAAAAAATAAGGCTAAGTAAACCCTCAGTGCTTGTAAGTGTCAAAATACTGCTTGTAACTAGACTACGCGACGCATTGTGCGTGCGACGCCATGTTGTACGCAACGCGTGACGCAATGCGTCCGCGCAGGCGTCCGATGATTCAGGCCGATGCATTTATTATGAAGAGACAAAAGGGAAAAAGTAATTAAATTCAACCTAGTTAACGTTGGCTCGATTGGGTTGCGTCATATGTATTTATAATGTCATTGACCGAGTTTAATTCCTTACAATCTGCACATCAGCAAAGAACTACATTTTTTTAAATCATTTTTTATATATATCTAAACTTTGTCCAGCTGTTAAACTTAGTATACCTACATACTCTTAATTTGACTCAAAAGTTAAAGGGAGAGGAATACGAGTGATGTCGAAATTAGATCAAAATTGAGATCAATTCTCAAACTTCGGGCTCCAACTCCAATCTTCGTATGCAGAAAAGCTTTTAATTTTCTGAAACAAAACTTACACATCAACGTTCCGCCAGGATCTCTTATTTGTGCATTAACCATACCGTCTTTTTCTTACTCTACCAATTACCACCCAAAAAGAGGGTGGAGAGGCTAGATGTAGGTTTCGTTCTACTGTTACTGTCAAGCTTTGTTTATCAAACTATAGTCTGAGTAAGAACACTAAAAGTACGATAAAACTATCTGATTCCGTAGGTTTGGAAGCGTGAGTCATTTTCTCTAAGGATGGTGTCCTTTTTCATTTCAATATAACTAAGTAACGTTCTAATGAATATTTTCATAATCTCGATATGCATAATTAAACTAATATGCAAATAATTGCGCGCAAACATGGAAATGGTGTCCGACTTCCTTCATGCTCATAAATAGAAAGGAATACTGTATGGAAATATGATTTTCCATATCATTGAAAATGAAAATGAAAATGAAAATGATATAAATTCCATATCATTGGTCTTGTACATTGCATTACGAAATTCTTGTGCTACACAAGGAAAGAAATGAAAATTCTTTTTTTTTTGTTATATTTTATTATATGATGCAGATTAATAACAGATGCAAATTCACTGTGCATGCATATTATTACAGTTCAACAAATAATTGATGCAAATTATCAATTAGTTGGATGGAATGGATCGTTGCAATGCTAATGGATGCCTTTTGGACTATAAAACACCCCAACCATTAACAGTGTGTGTACGCTATTAGATAAATCGGAGCAGCCGAGGTGTTCACAAAAATCTGAGCATGCCTCTACTGTCAATGCGTTACAGTGCATGTTCAGATATTTGTGAACACCTTTCGGAAATTATAACTGGGGAAGAAGGACCAAAGTTGAAAACACATTTTTAAAACTGATCGTGCCCAACAATTTCCAAATAATCAGCTTACACAAATGCTTTATAAAGTGATATCACTCGTCATATTCATGGTAATATCACGTTGAAACTAGAATCAAAGTGCCAGCCATGAAAAATGGCCGACAGGGCACGGTGAATGTATTGTTCTCATTTGAATAACGTTGCATTGAATGAGATGTTGAATGCAGCGATATTTTTATTAGGATGGGTGCCGCCCTCTGGTAGATGAAGTAGCATATCATTAGATAACGTAAGTAGCTTTAGAGGGGCGTAAATGGAGTTTGACAAGGCTAGTGTCATGTCAAGTTCTGAATAAATTGAGATCTTGAATCTTTAAATGTGTTTGTTTTAACAATCAGTTCATAGAAACATAATAACGGGTTCAAGGAAAAACGAAAGAAGACACTACATTTGCTTTGGGTAGATAAAAAAAAACCTAATAAATTAACTCATGAAAAAAGTTCAGAGGTGTTCCAGGAATATCGGTAAAGTTGCGCATATTTAAACACGACGGTACATGACGAATGCATTTTTGCATGAAATTAAACGGAAGCACAAGATTTTTGAGGCATTGATTCTTGAGAACAGATCCGTCAATCAGTTTATAGTATTGTGGGGTCACAATACTACTATTAAACTGTTTGACGGATCTACGATATTACATGTGTTAAAACTACTCTAGGGGACTATTATAGTGGGTACTGTGACCAAAACGCTGAGGAATGTCCTAGCCCAACTATCACAATTATTCTCCACATCACGTCCGCATTGGGAAACATTTGACAGTCGCGCAGGTCTTTGACACGCGCCTGCGCGAACATTAGCGTAGACATCGATGCCACCATGTAATAAAGTAAGACATATGGTGAGATATTGGTGTATTGGGGATGGGATAGGAGAAGGCAACCCAAACCGCAAAGGAGGAAGTCAGTAGACGAAGTTGCATCGAGCCCTACACTCCAGCAGTAAAAAGATGAAAAGAATGGATAATCCGAGGGTAGAACAGACCATTCTAGGTGCTGAATGGAAAGAATATCAAATTCAGGCTCCTGTCGCTGGCGGCTTCACCCCTCAACCTAAATTGAAGTCTTGTACAGTTTTAAGAAGTTGGAAAGTGTTGTAAAGGGAACCGAAGCACCATCTCATTCTACATATACGGAGCTCATTGCGAGAGACCAGACACTTCAGGATCTTGCGTTTCAGATTGGCTATATTCGTATAAAGGATGACTCACACTAGCACGGGACGGGACGGGACGGGACGGGACGGGACGGGACGGGGCTTCCGATCTTTCTAAGCTGTCACCGATTACCCACCGACACGGGACGGGCATGTATTCATGTCAGTATGGGTCACGGAAGATTAAATTGTACTATGTAAATGCGTGAAAATTTGTCAGTGAATCATTTGGTATTACAAGTTATAAATATATTATTGCATTCAATTAGATCACGTTGCCTTGGATATCGTAGGTAAAAGTTATTTATAATATTTTACATACGATCAAAATCAACTCTTTCTTAAGAATAATTTATCTATAGCATTTCCATGCTGTAAATATATTTTAATTAAATTGATTTATAACGCTTTAAATAATTTCATTCCGGCAATCATCACGAGAAAGGCGACTTTATTTAGAAATTGACAGTCTTTGTAAGTAACTCCTCCTTGTCCCAAGTAATATAAACCGACTAAGCAGAAAGCAGCTGCGCCCTCATATTTCACATACAAGTTTATGACATTTGGTAACTTACTTATTTTAGCTTATTGTTTCCGTGCTCTCCGATCCGATCAAATTTCATACCAAAAAAGCGTGGCCGGCGCTGGACGGGGCCTTCCGATGCTTCCGATCTGTCAGAGTTTTGGGCTCTGTGAACACGTGACGCCTTCCATACTAAAAAAAGCCCCGTCCCGTCCCGTCCCGTCCCGTCCTAGTGTGAGTCATCCTTAACCCTTGCACTAAAATGAATTAATTTTAGTGCTCGGACGCTTCCAGATTGCCCGAATGCACCGCTTGCGCGTGTCAGCTTTAAATTGAAAAAGCGAACCCTGCCATTTAGGATATTTAATGCGCATACGCACACCTAAGCGCGTCCACAGAGAGACATATAACCAAAGTCGCAGAATTTAAATCGAATTACGATTGCAATCACGTCCAGTTTAGCAAACTATTTGACAATCGTAAGGGACACGCGTCGCACGACTGTACGATGTTACTATTGGATTTACTATTCTGTTCAATGGGGATGTCAAAATGGCCAAGTTTATAGAAGTAGAAGAAAATAGAAAGAATTTGGTTATATGAAACGTTATTAAATTTGCTAATAATAGAGATACAGTTCACAACCAAATAGAGGACTGACTCGACTGAACGTTTAATCAAAGTCACATCTCTTTTACGTTTCTCTTAATTTTCTCGTAATTAAAGAATTTTTTTTTAATACTACGATGGTGACAAACAAGCATACGGCCCATCTGATGGTAAGCGGTCACCGTAGCCTACGGACGCCTGCAACTCCAGGGGCGTTTTATGCGCGTTGCCGACCCTTTAAAAAAAGGAGGATTCGCTGTGTTGCCAGCTAAAGGGGCAAGATTTCAATAATAATTACCGTGCATCTAGACTTTTCTAGACAGATAATTTGTTCCACGCCGTTAGGCTAGATTAGCATGCATGCAGTCGTGAAAAACATTCAAATACTAATAAAATTACAATAAATATAAAAAAAAACACTCTAATACAAATTTAAGTGAAGTGACCATTAAGACCATCACTATCACTACATAGTATTAAACAAAGTCGCTTCCCGCTGTCTGTCTGTCCCTATGTAGGTATGCTTAAATTAGTCTAAAACCTAACCTTAACCTTAATTAACATTATCTATGTACCACATTTCTTGCAAATAAATAAATGAAATGAAATAAAAACGCAATGAGTTAGATTTGAGCGTTGAGTGTTTTTCATTTCACATGGCTAATTATATTACGCTCTTTCAAGAATAACCTCTAGAGAAAACATGTTGTATTGTAGTACTATACAATACTAGTAAATTGTCTAATGACAAAAAAGCTGTGAACGTTGCAGACATTCTGTCGTATATTTAGTATTGCACCCGCGCGAAGCCGGGGCGGGTCGCTAGTAGATACTAAAATATATTACCTAAAACCGTAGAACTTTCTCAGGAGCAAAAATTCGTGATAAACACACAAATAAATGCCCTTACCAGGCATCGAACCCGGGACCTCCTGCTTAGTAGGCAGGGTCTCTACCGAGGCTATAGGAGGCCATTACTCACGTTAATTATTTTTCCATACTTAGTATTTTTCCAAGATTTAACCCCAACGAGAAGATAACAAGGAGCAGTTAATCTACCTTCACAGTCAATTCAGTAAGCCGAGCCGCTCACTTCAAGTTCCAATACTGCCTCGTAAACTATACACCTTTCTATATAACGATGTGATTGCGTGATGTTACAATGATCTGTAATGATTTAATGATTGAGTAATTGGAGCGAGATGATTTCTTCTAATCCGAGGCCAATGAGATATCTGATTAATCAATGAACGAAAGCATGATTAGTAAGACCAGTGGCAAACAAACTGGCGAGTGTTAATAGTGTTATTTATATTATTCGCTCAAGGCGATGTTGGCTACGTGTGAAGTGGGGGTGGCAACTAACGACGATGATCGTCTTCGGTATGGTAAAAGTGTGAACTATAACTATGTTGTTGGTTATTTTAATACTCAAGAGTAAGTAGTTGTAGCAAATGAAACTAATGTGACAGCAGACCTAAGATGCTTATCCAAAACATTGGTATAGATCCCTAAAATATAAAACAAATAGCAACCAAAGAGTCCGCAATACAATCATATAAGTACTCAATTTATTACCTAAATCATTTTTTAATTAGAAAACTCCCGTGAGTATCAGACATATTAAAATGACTCATGAATAAGGGACACGGACTGTTCCGAAACATGTCGAGCTATTTTCGACTTTATTGACGTGAGTAACCCGCTATGAGAATTTTAATATACCTAAATCATTATATTAACAATCTCAAGAAATTCAACAATACTTAAAATTACAAATGACATACTAAAGTTTCATTATAACATTTATAACTATACCGGGTGTTGCCTGTAACAGGAGCAATACTCGTAAATTAAATCGCAGGTAGTAGGTTAGAACTATCATGGTTCTTGAGATACAACCTGGTGACCGACGGACGGAGCCTTAGTAATAGGGTCCCGATTTACCCTAAACCCTAAAAAAAGATAGTTATAAAGATAGGAATGTCATCTGATAATGCTATAAGTCGATTAACAGACAAGCGTGCGTAGCCAAGATGCCAATCGCTCACGCTTAATAACGTATCGCAGCTACCTCTCTATCACTCTTCCTTATTAGTGTGACAATGACAGTTGCGTTTCGTTAGCGACACAGCGTGAGCGATTGGCATCTTGGCTAGGCACCAAGTTGTACGGATAGCGCGACGGTGAATGATGACAAATTGTCATAAAACACTGTCAATAAATCATTCGCATTGTTCCAATTACCTAAGTTTTTTTTTATATTAAGGGTGTATTGCGGTAATTTCGAGGGTAGAATAATTTCGAAAATCTCAAGAAATTTATTGCGAAATTACCTTGCGTTTTTCGTCATTTTCAATTATACACTACCAACAACAGAAGATCTATTCACGAGAGCCAACGAACTTCATCTTGTAAAGCCCTCTTCAAACAATAATGATGTATGCGACTATAAATCATATGTGATGATCCAGATTAGAGCGATCAATTACGCGATGAACATAAAATAACAATTACCGGAAAGGTCACACTTGACAAATCGACTGACCGTGAAAATGGTCATTCGCTAATGATATCAGTCATTATAGTGTTTGCACAATATTGTTATGCTTATGATACACTTATTTTATTACCGTCATCATTAAAGTCAGTAAGATTTTGATTAGTACTAGGTCAAGGGCAAATTAGAAAATTTCAAAAATATAATTTTTATGTTTTTTTTTCTTATACGTTCGGCAACGCGTATATAACACCCCTGGAGTTGCAGGCGTCCATAGGCTACGGTGACCGCTTACCATCAGGC
Organism: Lathronympha strigana; assembly: GCA_949128165.1. NCBI lineage: Eukaryota > Metazoa > Arthropoda > Insecta > Lepidoptera > Tortricidae > Lathronympha > Lathronympha strigana. The sequence goes on along the minus strand of OX421907.1, from coordinate 1,130,209 downwards.
GGGCCGTATGCTTGTTAGTCACCGTCGTAGTATTTAAAAAAATGATGATCGACCACGCGAAGTATCTTCGTTTAAGCTTAATCAGAAATAATTTAGTATATATATGTCTCACACTTTTTAAATTATTTTATTCAATGTTTTTTTTATCGTGTAAATGTATTGTGTGTAAATTATGTATGAGTCTTACATAGTATACTTGACATAAACAAATTTTAATTTAATTTCAACAATTTTCGCGGTTTTTATGACTTTCTTATTAATGAACACATGTTCTTACAGCGGTTTGTCGAAAATGGAGCTCCCGATATTTCGGCGATGTTGCAACCGCCCTGTTGACAAGAAACAGGTCAACTTTTTGTTTGAAACAAATCAAATTATTTTATTTAATATTACATTTCGCCTGTACTTAGAAAATGGCCACGGGCGTCTTGCCTGTTACTAAAATTGCATATACTCGAGAAATTCGCCGGCATTCGATGAGACCAAATTGGCCTAGTGGTTATGGCGTTAGCCGCGTAAGCTGAAGACCCGAGTTCGATCCTCGGACTGGGCTCTGTCGGTGACGTCGGAGTTGGCCTGGCCTTTCTCTTTGGTATAGGCCGTCTATTTCAATTTATGAGAAAAAGTTCATTAAGTTTTATGGTATGTTTACCCGTAGGCTATTTTAATATTGCCTTTTATCAGTAAAATCTACAGAACGCATTATGAAACTTCCTCACCGAGCTTATCTCAGGAACAACATCTGTTCCTGCTTTCACCGGCCGATTGAGTTACCGTGTACCTTATACTTGGCTTTCCTATTTATATTTGAAGTATAACGACGAACGGTCGTTCAGAAAATAAACAAGTTATCTAGTCGCTATCGACTACGGTTTTTATTTTTGTTGTAGAAAAAACATTTTTTGCTAAATTAAAAATTGTTAAGTGTAGCTTAATTGCAAGTAGTTAATTGTTAAGAGAAAAAAAGTGTCCCATGTTTTTTTTTCATTTCGCCACCATTTTTTCCTAGATTTAGTATGGCGGTAGCGCAATGGAAAAACTGAAAAATTTATGGAAATTTTAGGACTTTTTTCTCCAACTGGGATTGAAAGAGCTCGTCTGAGTAAGAATCATCAACATTTCCAATTTAGCAAATAAATATTATTCTTCAACAAAAAATAAAAACGCCCGCGTATGTACAAAGTGGTAAGGACACAGGAGAGAGAAATCATTCGAGAAATAGGCATCTGTCAAATAGTATGGGTCACCAAATATGTTTAATGCAATTATGGTAAACATATATAACAACACACTTCATAAAACACTGGCGAAATCATTTCAATGTAATGTATATAATTAACCTGACACGACGCTGTTATGTTTCAAACGAGCGAATTACCGATGTCAACCAATTAGAGGTAGTTAATGATTCGGCAGACGATCTATTGTGTTAGACGGCGTACAATGCATGCTGATCGGGAGGTGTTGAAGTTATGGTGTAGGGGTGACGCAATGGATGGGACCGATGGGTTGGTGACGAAAGTTTGTGTGACGAAGTGCTTAACCGGGCTCGTTTTTTACCGACAATAAAACGCGATTTTAGCGATTTCTCGGATTTTTTATATTGATTCAAATGATAACGATAGAAATTATTAAAAAAAACAACGTCTTTGAAGTAGACATTTTGATAGTTGTTTTCATGTAAGTGACGTATGCACGTATTTCTTTTCAGTAGTTTTCTAAAAAATACCGTGACAGAGTACTAGAGTTCTGCCCGCTCGGTCTGAGAAGAGAGCGCTCCCATCTCGTTAATCCGTCAATGGAAGTACGAGTAGTTCGGTCATTCAGGTCTTTAGTTCAGTGTGAATTTTGACGTCTGGGAATGAGTACCCGGGTTTAAGTCTATACAGAGCGCGGAACTAATGATTCGTATGAACGTTTTAATGGTTTTTACTCCGTCTGAACTGAACTAAAGACCGAGGACCGATTTAACTTTTTGGCGAGGAACTAGTTCCTTTCGGGTCCCTGATGGGATTTCATTTCTTTTAGTTCTTAGTTCCTGACCGACACATGTCTACAGAGTACCCCTTTTGGTGTAATATGTATGTGTATATTATTGATAATAAATTTATTCTTATTCTTCTTATTCTTATTCTTATTCTTTTCAGCGGAGACAGCCTTCGGATTGACCACTCTGTCACGGTGTTTTAAGTAAAATTGTTAGCAAGTTTATAGTTACTAACCGAGGAAATAACAAGTAAATTATACTGAAAGAAAGAAAGAAAAAATTTTTATTGCCACAAAAAAACTTATAAACTAAGTACAATAACTTAATCTGGAATTACATTTAAACATAATCGGGCAAAAGGTTCCAGTCTCAGCATATGCCGAGCTGAGGGCCCGGCGCTGGTTTTCAGACTGGCCCATGAAGGTCGTTCGGTCGCAGGTTAACAAATTACCGTGCATATAAATAAGTTATGGTGATGAATAAGTCACTATAGTGGACTAATTAAGTGCCATTCCAGCTTTATATATTATATAAGTCTAAGTAACTATTTAAGAAAGGATTCTACAAAATTAAATTTGTTTTTTTTTTTTATCCAAAAAGTAGGTATGTGTGTGCGTGTGAGTGTGTGTGCGTGCTTGTGCCGTATTGCTTGTGTTTTCTTTATGAGGGAGCACAAAATTTTCTCTGCAAATCTAGTAGGTGTATTTTAACTAACCGCCTGTATTTGAATACTGATAACGTAAACTAAAATTTCGAGCATTTACCTTCTATAAAAATAATAGATGAGGCCTCTCGTTCAGCTGATGATGATGACAAATCTGAACTGAAAATACCCCTCCCTCTTCACCCCATTTATGACCAAACTACCATCGCATTCCCTACTTACCCTATTTTACGGTATCTTGCTAATTAAAAACCTGGTTTCAGAGATTTAAGAACCATAAAAGGACACATGAAAATGTCACACTGATTGTCACAGAACTAAACATTACAGCAATGTTACGAATCTTACATAACGTTACAAATATACAGTATCACTGGTGCATCACTCAATACAAATGTCAAATTTATCAGAATCAGCGCTAAATTAGACCTTATGCCTACAAGATAAGGTGGTAAATATAAATAATAATAGTTGTGATAAGAGGAAGGTTGGTTTCATGCTAAGTGTGAATTTTCATGAATAGTGCTAAAGACACTGAGGCCGAATTCAATGACAATACTTATGTGTTTGTTTTAAGTTATAACAAACATATATCCGCGAAAATATATTCGGTTATGGATTGGTGTGCAATATGTGTTTTTTCTCGATTTTCAGTTTTTTTACTGGTGACCGAAGAGCTGGTGGCTTCCTCGCACAACGTATCAGCATTGCGATACAACGAGGAAATGCTGCCAGCATCCTAGGTACAATGCCTCAAGGACCTATTTTAGATTTAAGGTAGGTAGAGGTTGGTCGTTAGGTAAGTTACACTTACTGTATATATTTCGAAAATTAATGTTAAGTATATATTTATTTATTTATTTAATCTTTATTGCACAAAAGAAAATACTTATAGTACAAAAGGCGAACTTAATGCCATAAGGCATTCTCTACCAGCACACAACTATACTTATCACGCAACTATACTTGTATTGTTTTCTTGTAAAACTGCAGTTGGTAATTTTTATAACGGCTGAACATCTGAAACATCTCATTACATTTTCACGATTTCCACACATTATCGAAGGAGCGAGCGAAGCGAGTGAGTTCTTTTAATCTGTTTAGACACTCTATCGTTTGTAGGTATGTGTGTATGTATGTATGTTTGTAGCTCAAGTATTGCAGATAAGATCATCATGAAATTTAGATAAATATAATTTTCAAGTTCGAATATAAGCCAAATCGGACAAGGGGTTGCCGAAATATAGAGGTTGCAAGTCCACGGGGTGAACCACTAGTTAGTACAGTCAGCCACACAGCTATGAATACAGCCAAAGTGCCAAAAATATGTATACAGGACTTTATTGTCTAAGCATTAAGGTCGTGTATACATATTTTTGGCACTTTGGCTGTATTCATAGCTGTGTGGTTGACTGTACCTACCTAACCAAAAAGGGGGTTTTATCGCGTATAAACTTCAAATAGGTACGTATTTACCTACCCATTATGTTGGCCCTTGAAACGTCGGAGGCGGAGGATACCCAAAGTTCATCCACGATGTGCCCGTTTTGGTTACTAATAAAACTGGTACCATCTGGGGTCGAAACTCTAGGTCTATGGGGTCCCAAAGCACACAAGTTTTTTGTAGAAACCGCGAAGCGATGTAACTGGAGACTGAAGAGCTAGTTGGCTTCCTCGCACAACGTATCAGCATTGCGATACAGCGAGGAAATGCCACTCGTGCACTCGCATGCCTGAAGGGCCTATTTTAGATTTAAGGTAGGTAAGTTACGCTTACTGTATATGGTTATTTTGAAAATAAATAAAACTATATAATTTAAAATTTCTTGAGTCATATTCATATTAAATTGCAACGCCGATGCCCGAGCCGCGAAAGTGACAACTGTCTGACGATGACTGCCCGATGCAGTCGAAACATGTCACGCCTATTGTGATAAAAATACGTGAGTGTTAACCGTTGCAATTTAATATAAATAAAACTGGTCACAGTGTGTGTGATGTCTAACTGTAAGAAACTATTATTGACCGAGCGAGCGAAGCGAGCGAAGCGTCTCTGCTTCAGCTTGGACAAAAATGCTTTTAAGTGTCTGTCCATTTGTTCTCCTCTACAGGTCGCATTTATCAACTAATTCTTGAAAAATTTTGTAAACGAGTTCGTTAGTTACATAAAATTTTTTTGTCGATTCAGTTTTTGGAAATTTTAAAAATGACGGATATTGGCACAAAGGTCCTAAGCGCCATAGAAATCAAAGGCGCTTAGGACCTTTGCGCCAATGCCAGTACCATTGAGAGTTCGTTGTGATAATGAAACGGTAAAAGAAGTAATTCTTATTTTTATTGACCGAGCGAGCGAAGCGAGTGAAGCGTCTTTGCTTCAGCTTGAAGAAAAATGCTTTTAGGTGTCTGTCCATTTGTTCTCCTCTACAGGTCGCATAAATCAACCAATTCTTGTAAAATTTTGTAAACGAGTTCGTTAATTACATAAACATTTTTTGTTGATTCAGTTTTTGTAAATTTAAAAAATGGCGCGAATTGGTACGAAGGTCTTAAGCGCCTTTGGAGTCTATAGCGCTTAGGACCTACGTTCGTTGTGATAATGAAACAAGGAAGTGTTTATAATTTATATTTTCAAATCTTTCAATCGATTTGAAGCATTGTTATTTTGTTTCCTCCAAACTCCAAAGTAGTTTTGTTTCATTTTACTTCAAATCTAATGATGGGATCCATGAGACGGTAAGAAAGATCCTTATGGCGATTTCGGTATTTTATACTCAAACTAACTCAAACTTTAACTTTGACCGGGAAGTTGTTTTTTTTTTCCATAAAGATTTTATTTATTTAAATTTATAAATAAATTATTTTTTAGTGCCTACCTACCAAATCGTTTTGAGGATTCTTAAAGAGTAACTTAGATGTTTGTCTGGTAAATATATACCTAATCGCTAAATATGACAAGTGACATGCTTTTATGGCTCTTGATTTGACCTAGCGTAAGCGAAGGTCTACGTTTCAGCTTAGTCAAAAATGCTTTCATATCTCCCGGCTATTCTCCTCTACAGGTAGTTTTTATCTACGAATTCTCGTGAAAGTTGAGGGATCAGATTTTATAGCTTTGTAGGATCTTTTTGTCATTTAGTTTTTTGAAAAATATTAGAATTGATGGAAATTGGCACAAACAAAGAGATTAAGCGCCGGTCGCGAGGTCTACAGCTCACAGAGCCACTAGTATTATAATCTGTGATGTTAGGCCTAGTATTAGACTAAAAGAAGAGTCGAAACTCCATCGTCCAGTTTTCAAGTGAACCTATTGCAACGAATTGACAAACGGTCACACTGGCACATTTCCGTTTACGCAACCCACGAACTCGGAGTTATGGCTCTTCCATTCGAGTATAAACAAAAGATAAAAAACAATGCTGTACTTATCAACTGTCACTTATTTTGGTGGTGAAATGTTAATCATCTGTATGGAGTCAATCTTTTTACTTGATTTTGCAACATGTCTAAGTGTGTACTGGTAAATTTTTTTAGGATTACGTAAACTAGGAAGCCTTATAGTTCGCCATGTCTGTCTGTCCTTCCGTCTGTGGCTTAGCACAGTGACCGTTAGTATTAGAAAGCTCTTATTTGGTATAAATGTACTTATCAATCATGCCGACAAAAAAATAGAAAATATTTTCTATTTAGGGTTTAACCCATACTCGTAAAGTGGGGAGTAATTTTTTTTATTCGTTTCAACCATAAAGTGTGAGGTATCGGTAGATAGGTATTTTAAGAAGAAGGTTTGCTAAAAACTTTTTTGATAAAGTGAATATTTTTGGAAATGATCGCTCCAAAAGTAAAAAATATGTGCCTTTGAACTGCAAGTCCAAAAATAAGAAATAGAGCTATGAAGACTTTGAAGGGAAATAAATAATTTTAAACTTGGTCATTTAAGCAATGTTTGATTTTTTGCAAGAAAAACGTGTCTTTTCGGTTAAAAGGGCGTATAAGTCGTAAGAGCTGCGAAGATACTCCTTTATTAGGGTTTGGTAGCCAAAATTGAAAACACGGAAACCATATAGTTTCGTCCAGTCCGTCTTTCCATCCGTCTGTCCGTATGTCGCAGCGGTCTTACTCTGACTATATTGTGTTTTTAAATCTTGTAATACAACTGTACTCGTAGCTGTAGCTGGAGCTTTAATAGAAAGTCGACAGCTGTTGACTATTGCATATCTAAGCGCGTAAGGCAGAATTAGCTAGAATAATCTGTGTCGGTAATCTCATTACTATTCATAAGTCCGCTTTTAGACTAATTTGTTATTTAGTCTAATCATTAGAAAGTCTAGTCCTTAGGTAATTCGGCCAAAAATAGTATCAATCGACTTTATACAAAAATGTGTTGAAGAAAAGGTAGTCTGGAAGAGATCGCTCTTTAGCAATAACCTAGTTATCCTATTTGCACATTTTGTGAATTTCTACTTGACAATTTTTCTGTATGTTTGGGTCGTTAGCTATGTGGCCAGCACAGTGCCATTTAATTTTTATACAGATGTTAGAGCATGAATCATATTTTTATGCCTGTGTTTTTTTTTTCATCTATACGTTTTATATTTAAAATACTCCGGTCCATACGTTTGTAACACATATTCAATTTATGTTTCGTGTATAAATAAATGAATATTATGGGACAATTTTACATAAATCGACTTAGATCCACAGCTCTTACAGCACAGAAGCCTTACAAGGACGTCTTAACGCGATTCGGTTTAAGTTCGGTTTAGGCTCAGTTGTATGCGACTCAGTTTAGGTCGTCAACTGAACCGCGTTAAGACGCCATGGTAAGGCCTCAGCACAGTTATTTATGCGTCAAAAAACCAAGTTTGACACTCATGAGAAAGGCATGATAGTACTTATATTAATCTAAGATTTTCCATTTTAGTTTCAGTGGTATAATCAGACTATCACCAAAATAAAGTCCTCAAAATGTTACTGACTGATAGGATTTCATAATATTCGATCAATTAACCAGCTCACTAAATCTAGTTACAACATACCTCCGTTATCAATTATCTTCAGCGCCAAAGTGCAGGTTAACAATAATATGCAACCGATAGAAATTACATGTTAATTACTGCTCCATACGATAACGTTCTTAATGCAGATCTGATTATTATCGGCCAGTATTGAGTGTTTGCTTTCTGGTATTCCAAACGCCGTAGCCCGTAGCGTAGGCCGTGTGGTGACGGCTTTAGAGTACGTTTGTCATCACCCCCTCACTTCCCAGGGTGTTGTAAGAGGCGACTAAGGGACATATGCACAACATGCATCGGTGCAACAGAAGGAAAACTCAAAACAAAACCCTGTGCCAACCCTTCTAGCCAGCGTGGTAACAGTACGCTAAAAAACCTTCACATAATAGATGAAAGTACTGGTCGCGCTGGAGTTCTATTGGAGAGGCCTATGTTTAGCAGGACGCTTACAGGCTGAAATTATGAATGATGATGATGATTTCAAGCGCTCAAGCTCGTGAGACTTGTGTGTTTACCATGAATTGTACGTCAAAAGGGCAAAGGCCGTCCAATGTTCGCCTGCGTTTAAAATAAGCACAGTACGCAGTAACGCAGTTGCCGACGCAGTTGATGAACTAGGGTACCCTGCTGTTGAGCCATATTGATCTTACGTCCACTCTTATATCGAGCGCTGTCAATAAAGCGCGTCTTATCTAGCACTCGCTAAGCAATGATAGCAAGGCTAGTGAAAGAATCGACGCAAGCGCAATGCGCATTAAGATTGTATCTCGACATGTTAGCTTTTGGTATTGTGTAGTCATAGTCATGTTAACTACCTGAAGGATATCAATATACGTAGGTCAGTAGGGTCAACAAGTAAACAAGCAAGTGATACAGCATATTTATATTAGAATATTATCCGTGTTCCTTTCATGGAACAATGGTGTTCCGGACCTTTGGGAGGCGAATGAGGAACCGAAGCCAAGGAATCCTTTTGATAATTTAATGAAATGTACGGGATAAAGTGAGGGGTTACGTTTTGAATGTAAAGTAATTTATGTTTATTATGAAATAAATGTTATATTTATACAAAACTGTATTGGAGAAAGCACTGCGCTAACTGTGATGTGGTATAAAGGAATCATAACAAGTTGTGTAATGCTTTATTATCTATTACTTGTCGATTATTTGTTTATCGTCAGGTTTTTCTATATTGATTTGTACTGTTGTGGACACTTCGCTTTCCAAGCCGCTCGATCCAGTGTAGTCACTAGACCAAATAGACTACCTACATTGTACTAGGATAGTGCATGCTAGAATGTAACGAGCCTTTAAACTATCTGCCCAACATGTAGCCAAACGGCTATCTCACGGTTTACTTAATTAATTTACGCCATTCCAAAACGGATACAGCTGTTAAGCGTATGTGATAAATTGATAACCTCACACAACCTTAGCAAGTACAACAGAAATCTGTCATGTGCAGTCTAATGATAATATCTACTAGGGACCGGTGCATGGAAAGGACATATCGAGGCCACATACGGTCACAATTATCTGGTGTGAGGAGTGGCGTGCTCCAGTTTTTAATTGATTTACATATCTTGAGCACGCACAAGTTGTCTTTTTATATGATAAATTGCAATGAACTACGTTTTGAGAGACGGAAGTAAAGAAAATGTTTGTCGTGATTTAATTTTCGATTTAAAATGCGTATTTCTACAAGCCCGAACCTCGTATAATTTAAACTTTCGTGAGTCATACTGATATTAAATTGCAATGGTTAACACTCACGTATTTTATCACAATAGGCGTGACATGTTTCGACTGCATCGGGCAGTCAGCGTCGGACAGACAGAGTAGTGTTGTCACCTTCGCATCAAATGTATGTGTCACACGGTATCAAAATTATTTTCGTCTTGGGCGTTGACGCTTTAATCCCTCTAATTTACAATCCATCGCTTAGCAATTCAATGTACCCCCTCACCTCCAAACCCCATTTTCTCAAGCATTTGCCTTCTCCTCCTTTTCCAGTAGAAATTGAAATGTTAACGCCCGAATGAAACGATATCTAAAGTTTGGAATTATTCAGCTAGTTTGAAGACTTTGTATGTAAATTACAAAATTGTCAAGTACGGCAACACATAAGAAACTATATCAGTGCTACAGTGTAGAGTAAGTAAATAAGTACCTGTACATAACGTTATGTGCTTCGAAAGCCGTCGACCTCAGCTGGTGCCCTCATGAATAATTTCCAACCAAGTGCCTATATACGGAATTAACGACTTCTAGCGGTTAGAATTGTTTGCTTTTAATTGTGAGTGTCACATTAAATTGATTGCTTAACTAGGAAGTAAAGCTTTACTTGAGAACTTTACGTTTTACGGAAAAATTTGTAATGCATTTGCAATTAAGTACTGTATTATAAAGTATAAATGACATTAAGTTGAATCAGGTATAGGTAAGCATGCATTTATTTATGTTTGTACTTCCTAAAAGCATAGGATGTAGTAGCAGAAATAGCAATGTACAGTCAAGTGCTAATATATGGTTCGACATAATCGACTCATAAATATGGTAGGTACTACGCTCTTATTCCACCGGCATAAGGTGCTATGGGACATATTTTTGAGTAAGATGTGCACCACCATATTTTTACACTTGACTGTATCATCATTCATTATTTCCCAAGTACCCCAATTTCATTAAGTAACGCCTTCATCTCGTGCTATTATAATCGTCCATAACATACGAAACCGCATGTGCCTTACAAAACGAACTGACATAACCGTTATTTGCATTACCTGTCTTGATGCAACACTGGTCTATGTATCCATTCTTCATTCATTTTCTTTCTGCCAAGCACGCTTCGATGCGAATGACCTGTGTCGGTGATTAGGTAATTTTAAATAGATTATACGATATTATATATACGAAACCTATTTTTTTTTTGGGTTTTTTGATAACGAGTTCTGCCAAAAAAGCAGATTGAGTGTTGTTTGCGACCCCAGAGAATTTGGCTGATCAAAACGTCTTTTGAGCCGAAATAAGTTTCGTAATAAGAACTTGCAGAACTGTCACCTGTAGGTATTATGCTTGCAAAGTTTCCTTTCAATATGACAATAAAAAAGGAACCATGATTTATTTTATCGAACTTAAACTATCTTTAGACATTTTTTTTTATGCTACAGGGGGCAAACGAGCAAACGAATCGCCTGATGGTAAGCGATTAACGTCGTCCATGGACACCCGCAACACCAGAGGTGTCGCAAGTGCGTTGTCGGCCTTTAAGGTGGGAGTACGCTCTTTTCTTGAAGATTTGAAGGTCGTATCGGTCCGGAAACACCGCTGGCGACAGTTCGTTCCACAGTTTAGCTGTGCGAGGCAGGAAGTTTCGGGAAAAGCGCACAGTTGAGGACTGCCAACCATCTAAATGGTGAGAGTGGAAATATTGTCGCGTAGGGCGATGGCGGAAAGAAGCGGCAGGGATTAATCCGAACAATTCCTCGGAACACTCCCCATAATACATGCGATAGAAAATGCAGAGTGAGGCCACATCTCTACGCAGCGCCAAGGGATCAAGCCGATCAGAAATACGTCGGCAGTTGACAATTCGAGCTGCTCTCCGTTGGATGCGGTCTAGAGGAAGAAGCTGGTACTTAGGTGCCCCTGCCCAAAGATGAGAGCAGTATTCCATATGCGGGCGAGAGCAGTATTTCATATTATAATAAATTACGGATGTCCGAAACATATCGCGCGAATTAACTAAAAATACGTGAGTGTTAAGGATGACTCACACTAGAACGGGACGGGACGGGGCGGGACGGGAAAATCTGTCAATTTCTATAGAAAGCATCACGTGACATCCGAGGGCTACGTGATTATTTCTATGGAAATTTACACATTTTCCCGTCCCGCCCCGTCCCGCCCCGTGCTAGTGTGAGTCATCCTTTATCCGTAATAGTACTGTTTATTTTTTTAAACTATAGCAGTAGGTAAGCAGCAGAAGTCGTTACGCATACAAGCTGTTCAAAATTATCTAAATCTGGAGTAAGAGCCTGAGAAGATCCTCTCAAATGCTGAACTCCTAATACTCAAACATAATACCAAAAAAATATAATTATTTACTAATAGTTATGTCGAATAGTGCTACATTACTACATATTGTTATATTCCTTGTTATTGCGATCGAAATACATGACCGGCAACATAAACCTAAGAATTATCAAACCGCGATGAGAAAGGGATTCGAGAGTACCTACCGTTAGCAAAACAGTACTTATAAATTAACAAACATAAGCATAAGTAAATTTTTGATATCTTCATAAGTGCAGTCACTTATAGATAATATATTTACAAAGATTGCTTTATCATAAGACCTGTGGTAATTCGGGGTACGTATACTAAAGTGATGAAGCAAAAATGATTGATGAATTTATTTTGTTGTTTGGTGATGATACAGACAGCTCTGATGTTGATATTGTTTTGAGTGAATTATTTTTTATATTGTTTATAAAGGTAATTACAACATTAATATAATAATAATTAATATAATATTATGGTTTTTATATATTGAAAGAGATGTCATATACTACAGAAAAGTAACCAAGGGCTCCAGTGCCCAGGGATGGTTTTTTCTAAGCTTTAGAACTTCATTGGACTTAAATAACAATTTATTTTATCTGCACAGTCTACCACTGACAAACTATTTCATGCATTCAATCAAAACTGGCATATGAGCTGAATCCCTTTCTAAACGCGGTTTGATAATATATACGTCTCGATATGTGTAAACAAGGAAGCCCTCTTACACATTTACGCACTACATACACGTTCAATCATCCGCGATCTTATGCCAATCTTCGAATCAGCTGTCAATGTCACTGTGATACCACATTAAGTCCAATTGATATTTCGCAATTATGCCATCAACCCATCACGCAACAAAGGCAATCTTCAAGTACCGGAAAAATGAGATCTGATATAAGATTAGATACACATCTTATATAACTTTAAAATCATCGAATTACCATCTTCATAACTAAACCAGATTACTATAGCCAACTTTGAATTCCTCTTAAATGCCTTTCCAATTCACTTGAAGTTTCATCCTTATGGCAATATAAAAAGGGTTTCGTTTGCAATAGCATTGTTGAGTAAGATGAGCGTTCGAGTTTTTTGGTTAAAGTCACGCAATAAACAAATCAGTACAATTTGATTGTAATTTGCAAGATAAAGAGAAAGTCGCTCCGTGAGTTATGAATCGTGTAGCGGGTGCTTTGCGGTTAGGGCGAAAACCACCATTTCCTAGATTTTTGCTATTAATAGGGGGGTGTCGGTGCGCGCATTTTACTTTGACACAAAATCTTCCGCCTATAGGTGGTATAAACTGTCAGGGTTTGCGCAACGCGCATTAACTTACAGGTGCGTTCAGATATATTCGTATTTATTTGTCAAACACCGCATACTAATTAGACAAATGAATACCAATAATAATAAATAATCTAAGCACTCTAGGTTAGGTTTTTTATAATATGTTTATATGTATTTTGTATTGTTTTTGTATGTGTTTTTGTATTTTACTTTTATAATCATATTATAAAATTATCTAGCCTAAGAATTACAGAAAATAAAGAGAATAAATAATCAATAAAAACGTGTTCTTGTAATCAATAAATACAAATAATGTCCATACATATTTTGTTCCTATTTATATGTTTATACAAATTGTTGTACCATACGCACCTGACAGCATGGTGCCAACCCTAATGTTAATGTCATCTTGACATTTGCATGTTTGACAAGCTAAACGTCAAATGTAGGAAAGAGGAGCTTCTGTACTTTAGTGCTATTACTTATTCTGTGCTATTAGTAGGTAGAGGTTAACATAGTGTGATACAGCAAGTCTGACAGTAGACTTTTTTTAATTTATAAGCCTCTCTTTTTTTCGGAGTAAACAAAGGAGACATATTTTTTTTTTTAATATTCTACTGTCAGACTATGGTTTTCAGACTATAGTTTGGCTGCTAGTTTTCATGGTACAATTAAGAAAAAAAATTAACTAACAACATAACGTGCATAGGTTGTATGTATGATGTCAATATGAGTTCTCAAGTCCATATTGACATCATGATAACATAACATCATACAGCTTTATTTTCTTACACACATATAAGTCAGTCATATTGCACTATTAATACTTAGTTTTAAGGAAAAGTGTGCAATAATTGACGGACATAAGTGTATCTTTGTATACCTACATGGGAAATAAACTGAATAAACTGAATATCTGTTATAATATGTTTCTGTTGGTGAGTAAGGTCGCCAGAGCTCCAAGAGGATTCGCTGTGTTGACAGCTGAGGACCCATGGAGCAAAGCCCTTGGCCCGTTTGGCTGTCAACACAGCGAATCCTCCTTTTTTTAAAGGGTCGGCAACCCCTGGTGTTGCAGGCGTCCATAGGCTACGGTGACCGCTTAGCGGCCATCAGGCGGGCCGTATGCTTGTTTGTCTTTGTAACTCTAGGATTTGTTGAAAATAGCATTATCTTAGATAATACCTTAGTATATGGCCACAAACAATGTTGTGAAATAGAACTAAATACTTACCCACATTTACGATTGGCCATGTTTTTTTTCACCGGCGAGCTATAAAATAAAAATGTAACACAAATCAGTTGTGTAACGGTTCAGTAACACAATTAGTTCAACTTTTGACACCTGTCGCTATATAAGGTTATAATGTGATGACAGATTGACGTATTGTTAAAAACAGTATCGAAATGTTATGATTATGACACGGTTATTGATCTTTGATGATGTTGCATAAAGTAAATATAGGCACTGTACCGATTGTTAAATCTTATTGTTGGCCTTTCACCGGTTTTAAATACTTTATAGGGCACAACGCATTGTCGTGTATGTATCTACTTATTTTTAAGATTTTATGTATAACGAGATCATGGGAGTGTTGCCGGACTGATCATATATCTATTTCTATTCGAACTAAACAGAATATTACAGGCATCTGTAAAAAACACGTATACTACGGTAATTGGGCATCTTCAAAAAAACTGTACGATTTCCTTTTTTTGAAATATAGGAAGTTTTGAGTTTTTTATAACCAAAATCATGAGTACTATTTATTTTAAAAAAAGAAAAAGGGTGTACCTTTGTTTGGTCAGTTTCGTAACGCATTTTTCATACATTTTGTATGGGCCGTTACGAAACTGACAATTTTTTAATGAAAAATTAGAGGAATCGTTTTCTTTAAAATTGTGCACTTTTTTTCTGAAAATGCCCAATTAACAAATATACCGAAATATACCGGCGGCCGAATTTCAGGCGGCCATGAAGCGGCGGAAATATGCTCCTCTTGGCTCGGGGTACATTTTCGTTCCGTTCGCGGTGGAAACGGCGGGTTGCTGGGGTGCGGACGCGAGGCAGTTTGTGCGCGACATAGGCCGTCGCCTTAGGCAAAAGGGAGACGACCCCCGCTCCGAGTCGTTTTTGGTGCAAAGGCTGTCCATAGCTATTCAGCGTGGTAATGCCGCGAGCGTTATGGGCACTTTTGCACCGGAAGCGATGGGGAGCGGTGGCATGACTAACGATTACGTAGTATAAGTAATTAAATAATGTATTGATTGACATGTTTATAAATAATAAATATATTTCCTTAATATATTAATATATATATTAAGCCCTAATGGGCTTGTGCATAAATCACGCGAGGAAGAGAGGGACACAATAAACTCACGAAAGATCACGTTCCAAGGAGCCTAAAGTGTACTTTCTACAATATACAATAGTATTTTTCTACCTTTCTTAAAAAAGCCGAAAAATCCTTCACGTGATTTGTGCAAGAGCCCTAGCAAACGCATTAGTTAGGAATTAAACTTTAAAAATAAGTCCGGTCGAGTTTCTTGACGATGATAATTTTCTCTTTATGGTGTAAAACTAGAACTAGTGGTAGTTTTTGTCGTTTAGTGTATTAAAAATATTATAATGTAAACTGTAAATATCATAATACAGGTACGATTTACTAAACATTACGCTATCGGCTTATGTGCATACATTCATCACGTGAATTTCACTGTGGCAAAGCATCGTATAAAACCAAGTAGCCTTATTTACCAACATCGAATCCAACTTAAAAGAATCAAAAGTCCACATTTTACTAACACAGTATCTTATGTATCGAGATCAACGTCCAGGAACCAGACAAAAGGTTAGAAAGCGGTCGTCCTTGCGAGAAAGCCAGTGAAAGTATCACTCTGACACCAGAACCGGTATGTTATAGCTGTATATGTCATCGGTTACGTACAGGTCAGAGGATGACCTGGTCAGGCTGTTTACAAGTGCCTGTTTTTATCAATCAGGTTCGTGATGTTTGGATGTTTATCAATGTAGTTCACACCCTAGTTATTTGGGGGTTTCACGGTCTGGTAGGAAGGGATACCAAGCATTTAACTGTAAATTCTGAGTATTTAAATTGTCAATTCATTTGTGACAATATGGGCCATATTAGGTACTGTACTTTCACGTTGAAGAAAAAGGGAGGCATAGACCTATGATCAAAGATAAATATGATAATATTGGGCCTATGCAGTGAGTGAAGACCATAATGACGAATATAAGTTTCACTTTGTAGTGCATCGTAAATTCATGGAATTTGACAGATAACTTATTAGCCTTATTGAGCTTACTGCGGGAATTAGTCAATTTGTGTAAGAATGTCCTGTAATATTTATTTATTTATTTATTTAACTCCGGGTTAGTTGGCTAAACCAACCAGATATACATTGTAATTATCCCGTATTAGATATTACTGATATTAGATATAATTTGCTTTTGTTATTCATAAGTACACCGAAGTAACGGTATTATTGCTTAAAACTTAAAAACACTGACTCTACTCCTTATTTGCGTTAAACAATAAACAACACTGAGGAAGCCAGTTTCCGCCTGTGTTTCCGCGGTTTTTTGTGAAACTTTAATTGTGGTTAATGGAATTGAAAATATTACTTAACAACCTTAAGATGAGTTAATTGGTTATCTTTAATGGCTTAATAGAGAGTTGTTGGGGAAGTCTTTTAGGTTTAAAGACATTTATTCTCATCAACAACAAAAGTTCACTTACAATGAGCTTAAAATCTAATAGCTTTCAAAAACGTATGATTACATCCAGCTTGTCGATAACATTTAAAATATATTATCGCTAATGTATTGTTTTAATTTGGTTTTAAATATTTTTAGTGATTTGCACTCTTTCACTTCACTAGGTAAGTTATTGTACAGCTGTGCTCCCTCAAACATGATGTTTCTTTTACCGTACCCGGTTCTGTGTTTGAAGAGTTTGATTTTTTGGACTTTTATATTTATTTTGCAGTGACTCTGTGTCTTCCATTTGATCCACGGGAAGACAGGAGACAAATGCTTAACCCGGCGGCGCTCGGAAGATATTTTTATTAGCTTAAATGAACTTTGACACTGTTTCCGCATAGAATCCGTACTGGCTTGTTTTTCCCGGTAGCGAGTAGGTACTGCCGGATTAAGAGGTAAAGAAGTATCTATTAAGATATACATAGTCTTAATTACCTAAGTAGTTGTTTTTAGTTATAAAGGCCTTCTTCAGACTTTGTAACATGGAGGTAATCCTATGTAGTTTAGGAAAAATAGTAATCCAATCTGTACCTGAATAAATGTTCATATGTTCATGAAATACGATTTTTAAGAGATTTTTTGCCTCTAAGGTTGCCACTTAGGAAAATATTAATAATAATTTAAGTGAAATTCTCATAGCGGGTTACTCACGTCAATAAAGTTGAAAATAGCTCGACATATATAGTGTGCGTAGAGCGGTCGCCGCGGCTACACGCATGACTCATGAATAAGGGACACGGACTGTTCCGAAACATGTCGAGCTATTTTCAACTTTTTTGACGTGAGTAACCCGCTATGAGAATTTTAATAATTTAAGTGACTGGTAGTTAAAACGTATGTATCAAAAAAGCTTTAATGGAGCGTTCATTTATTTTGAATAACTCAAAACAGATGAAATATGCTACAATTAGTTATAAACTTAATTTTATGTTAATGTTCACGGCCACCAAGAGCAATTAGTACGTATAACGTAATTAAACTGTCGTCTAATGTAAACCAGACACATAAATCGCTTTTTTTTATTTAAATGAGTTTTTTAGACACTTGCAGTGTGTGTTTATAATGTAATATTTTACAAAAAGTCGTATTTTTACCAAAAACGTGGGAACCTTCTTTAAACATCACGTTGATCACGAAATCATGATAAAAACTTGATTCATTTTATTATGAGTGTCAAATAAAAATTAATTTTTATTTCCTGATATCATAAATTGACCAGTTTATATAACGTAATTGTTCTTACTATAGGTAATTGTGTTGAATCGTAGTGTTGTTTTTGTTTTGTCATCTGCGAATATTGATGTTTTGCGCAGTAATTTTCCGGTGCCTAATATGGATTCGATCTTGAAGATGTTTCCGTTCAACTAATTTGAATATGTAATATTATTTTCGGTAGCATGTTATTTTATTATAAAGTTTATGCGACATTTTCGAATGATATTTCGCCTTGAACATTGAGACAGTTCTTCGATAAATCTCAAATAACTAGACGGAGACTTTGTTTTGTAATTACCACAATATGATCTAGCACCGCCTACAAATTATCTGCTTTGTCCCAAGATTGGTAGAGAATGCCTTATAGCATTAAGTCCGCCTTTTGTACAATTGTATTTTCAGTCGTGTCTAAATCCAATAAGAGCTTATAGTTTGTGCAAAAATGTTTCATGATTTGTGCACATAGGAGGGCAGACCAGCGCTACGGTATGATGCTTACGGTAAGATCGCTTTGACGTCTCTCTTCCGTGTTGCAAGTTTGAAGCCCGTATTGCTCGAAAGTAGTGAGTGTAGTTTTAGTAAGAGTTGGTTAAATGCATGAACGGATGTAATGCTAATTAATTCATAACTTATGACAGCGATTAATTGGCATAAAATAATCTAACATTCAGTGACGTTTACTACCGTACAGATTTCTCCAATGATTCCCACGAGAGGATGTGAGAGTAAAGTGTCACGACGGGGCAAGTTCGAAATGTCAACTGTTAGACTTGTTTAACGGGCGGAACAAGAAATCATGCCAAGTTTTAGAATGATACGCAGACAGTCGTTTGTTGGGGCAGTTTTCCTTCTTAGTGACAATGAGTTATCTCCGCGCTGAAAACTGTCTAATTTAGTTTTTTTTTGTAGGAGGTAAGTGCCCGAAATTTTGAATTACTTTATTAGTATAGTATACTTGTGATTTCCCTGGTAAACTTACCTATATTATTCAACTCAAAACACTGTGACAGAGTGATTAATCGGAAGGTTGTCTTCGCTGAAAAGGGCCACTCTGTCACAGTGTGTTTTCTAGAAAACCACTGAAAATAAATACCTTACCGAAATAAGAAATACTGTCAAATAGTAGCTCAATCACGTATTTAAAAAATATTAATAAAAAAACATAGGTGTGTTTATTTTTTAATAATTTCTACGGTTGTAATTTTACACGGTCGGTCGGTACAAAGGAGACGGGCCCGCTTGCAGAAGTGTCAGTTGAGTTTTGCTACAGAAAACGCAACTGACACTGCTTTAGGTAGTTATCTAATTGGCCGTATGCCTATTTTCCACTAAGGTATTGAACAAATTTCGGCCTTTTGTCCACGCAGAAGTCATTCAGACTTTCAATCACGTATTATCTTATTAGGAACTGAATACCAACAAAAATTTCCTTACTGCAGCTGTACAAAATTCAAGAATATAGTTATGTTGTTCACGATTAGCTGTTTAGTCCATTTCTTTATTAATTACTGTTTGACTTAGATATTTTTATATAGATACATTACAAAAATAGATCATGAGACTATTTACATAACCTTACCTAACCATTATTTATATCTTACACCTCTCATGTTGATTTAGGTAACTGTACCAGAAAATCACCGATTAATTAACTTGACTCAACACTCCCACGCATATTTCCATACAAGTTATTACGTAAAATATTATATTTACACGAGTTCTTATAAATCAGGTTCCGATTAGGCATGTAAAGGAAATGGCTATGATGCTTATTATACCCACCCATTTCCTTAGTATATAACGATCAATAGTAATTATCTTGGCTTATCTCTTGAAAGTTTTATTATGATGAACATGTATTCAGAAAAACTAGCTATAGGAAAGTTTAGATGTAAACTACTATTGGAAATACATGGTTAAGGAGCGTACGTATCTCTTTATTAATGTAAACATTTCGACCAAATGCAGTGTAATCTTAATGTAATAAATATACCAATATATTCAATATAATGTCTTTTATTTAATTTGCTTGTGTAGTTCCCTTACCAGACTAATTCTATGACTATGACTCCATACTCTGGTTTACTATATTACCTACTCTAAGTTTCATGATCAAAGCTTGTGGTTAGTGACCAGATAAAAGCGGCAGTAAATGACTCATCATCAACATCACTTCATGAATGCACGAGGAAAGCGGCCATCAGAGAAGAGTGGCGGCGTGTTGTGAAGGTTGCTACCAACACCTGAAGTGATGAACACGACCACTCTGTCAAGAGTGATACCGACAAAGAAGTGCTCAGGAGAGGCAGTAGAAGATTTTTTGTTTACTACGACGGTGACAAACAAGCATACGGCCCGCCTGATGGTAAGCGGTCACCGTAGCCTATGGATGGACGACTGCAACTCCAGGGGCGTTACATGCGCGTTGCCGACCCTTTAAAAAAAGGAGGTAGCGCGCTGTGTTGACAGTTATAGGGGCAAGCTTTGCTCCGTGGGTCCTCAGCTGTCAACACAGTGAGTCCTCTTGGAGCTCTGGCGACCTTACTCACCAACAGAAACTCAACACTATGAGTAGGGTCTAGTGTTATTAAACTGCGGTTTTCTGTAAGGTGGAGTAGCTTCCCCAGATGGGCTTTGCTCCAGATTTGAGCGAGACGACATTCGTTGTGCTGTGCCCTACCACACTAAACGATATGCATCCGCTGCGCCCATACCTCTCTTAAGATTTAACTAATATTATTTTAATACTACTTCGGTAGCAAACCAGCGTGACCACTTGCCGATGCAAGACTGCAACTCCAGTTGGTAAATTTACAACCTTTCAAAACCCGTTCACTTTTTAAACAAATAACTACCATCAACTTAGGTATAGAAATCAATTTGCAGAATCCAATTTTTGGGAACTTAAGAGCCAATGTTGGTTCCCTGCTTGTATTACGCAAGGCTAATAAAGAAGTACCTTCAACACGCAATATTGGGCAATATAACCGAAGACAAGCTAATCATATATCATAGGTCAGGTCACATACGTGTCTGCGCGTCTGTTTACGTTGACTCAACCTCAACAGATCAATTAACAGATAAAATCAATCAATTGTTTAACAGGAGTCATCAATCCGTCTGTCCGCCCGTACTTATCTGCTTAATTTATCTATTAACCAAAACAATTATAGCTAATGCTAAAACAGTGTGAAATTAAAAACTTTAATGTTAAATTATAAGTGCATTTTTGCATGTTCTTTCTCACTTCCTATATTTCGGGGTTAATAAGAGATTACTGAATAATTATGATGTTGTGAGTTACTATTTGAGTCGAAATGTATCGAATACCTAAATAAATAATAAAGTCGAAACAAGGGGATGCCACGAGCCAGATAATCGGATGATATTAAAAATACCGACCTGGCAAAGAACCGCCGCATAAAGAACAACATGGAAATCCAAGAGGCATATGTCCAAGAGTGGACGCATACCTATATGCTGAGAAGGAGAAACAAAAGATATTATAATTCATTTATTTCAAACATCGTCATCATTTTATATTTACCAACCGCTTTTCAATGAAAGAAGACATAGTAAGAAAACCGGGCTAGTCCGGACTAGGCCTATAGTTTACCAGTCAGACAGATGGCAGTCGTTGTAAAAATAGCGCCTTCGCCAAATCCAGGACCCCGGCAACATTGCAACGCGGACCCCAAGCCCACTAAACCGTGGCATATGCAATGAAAACACTAGGAAGGAAATTTATGTCAAGCATCGTCAATCTGGCATCTGGCATTTTGTATCCACATTATAAGTGAAATGTACCCAAGACTGCATCATTCTCGAAAGGTCTGCTTCGAAACAGATTAACATCGCGATAGTAAGCGATTTTATGCAACCGTTCTAACGTAAACCTATATTTTTAGTGTTCATTTGCCCTCGATACATCTATAATCCTATTCGAAATTTTAAAATCCCAACATGCTTTGAAACATGCAGAAAATTTATCGTTTTTCCCAAAAATTTACGTACACTCTAACGAACGAGATGTAAATTAATAAATATTTTGCGGAAACAGATCGAACTAGCGTAGTTTTCAGAAACATACCTTTTTGAAGAGAATGGTACACTTAAATAAAATTAGTCAGGTTCGTAACGGCCTGTACAAAATGTATGAAAAAATTCGTTACGAAGCTGACCAAAAAAAGGACACTCTTTTCTTGTTTTTAATCAATAGTATCCGTGGTTTGTCAGAAAATGCCCGCTCAAACTTAGCAAAGCTTGTACTACGGATACTCTCTCTCTCTCTCCTGGGCATTTATTATTCCCATCTGATGGTGGGGTCTGCCTTCCTTGTCTTTCTCTTCCACTTTGCCCTGTCTGACGTGTCGGCTTCAGAAACATTGCAGCTCTCCAGATCCTTCCGTATCGAGTCCGTCCACCTCTTTTTTGGCTTTCCCCTCTTTCTGACTCCGGGGGCATTGAGGTTCATGACTGTGTTTAGGATGTTCTCAGGAGGCCTCCTCTTCACATGTCCGTACCATCTGAGCCTGTTCTCCTGAAGCTTGTCGGCAACATCGCGAACTCCGAGACTTCCGCGAACGTACTCATTGCGTATCTTGTCAAGTCTCGTAACTCCGCACATCCACCGCAACATCTTCATTTCCGCTACTTGGACGGTTTGGACTTGGCGCTGTGTCATCGCCCACGTTTCACTCCCATACAAGAGCACGGGTCTTATAATGCTCTTTCAGTTTGACGGGCATCCTTCGATCGCAGGTCACGCCAGTGACTTCTCGCCACTTAAGCCAAGCGGCTGATATCCGATGCTGTATATTGGCCTCTAAGTTTCCGGACGAGTGTATCATGGAGCCTAGATATTTATATTCGTCACACCTTGTGACTTCCTGACCGTCGACGATGAGAGGGGTTTTTGTAGGTGAGGTTTCTCCGTTGCATACCATATACTGGGTCTTTGCAACACTCAGCTTTAAACCACCTCCTTGTAACTGGCGCTTCCATTCACTTAAAGTTTTCTCCAGGTCTTCACGGGATGTGGTACAAATGGCTACATCATCTGCGTATATAAATGTCCATGGTGCTAGATTCTGGGCCTGTTCAGTAAGGGCATCCAGGACCAGACAAAAAAGGTACGGGCTCAGTACCGATCCCTGATGTACCCCTTCTGTAACGGCTATAGCTGGCGTACACCCCACTGTTGTTCGAATGACCGACTTCACATCCTTATACATGTCAGCTACGATATTGATGTACCTTTCTGGGATGTTATTCTTTCGAAGGCTCCACCAGATAGTATCTCGAGGTACACGGTCGAATGCTTTTTCCATGTCTAGGAAAGCGATGTCGAGCTGCTGGTTCTTGGCCCTAAATTCCTGGACGATCATACTAAGAGCGAACATTGGGTCTATTGTGGATAAGCCAGGTATGAAACCATATTGGTTTTTAGACAATGAGCTCTCCGATCTTACACGAGCGTCGATTATCCTCTCGTATAGTTTCATTTAGTGACATCATCATCATTCATTCATGTTTCATTGTGTGACTCATTAGCTTTATTCCTCGGTAACTGTTGCATTCGTACCTACTGCCTTTGCCCTTGTAGAGCGGGACAATGGTACTTAACCTCCAGGCATCCGGTATGCACGAAGACTCCCAGGCTTTTAGAAATAGGGTAGTAATTAAGCGGATTCCCTCGTCTCCAAGGCATTTCCAGGCTTCTATGGGTATACCATCAGGTCCCGAGGCCTTTTTATTTGCCATTTTCCTCATTGCCACTTTAACTTCTTGTGGGCTTATCGGTGGTATAAGACCTATATTTCCTTCCATTGTAGGGAGGTTTACAGTAGTCGTTGCAGTGTTTAGTAGCTGGTTATAGTACGTGTGCCAAGCTTTTAGAATATCACTATCCTTGTGAAGAATTTTCCCGCAACTACTTCTGACAACTCTTACCTTAGCTGGATCTTGTGTGGCCTTACTTCGAGCTTTGGTGATTTTATATATTTCTTTTCGCCCTTCCTTCTTCTCTAGTGCAGCGTAAAGCGATCCCGTAGCGTTGCTGATTTCTATGGCCACAGATTTCTTCGCATTCTTCTTCGCAGTTTTGTATGCGTCTCTAGCTTCCTGCGTTCTGGTAGTTTGCCAAACTTTGAATGCCATCTTCTTTTGCTTTAGGGCAGTTTGAACATTGGCATTCCACCACCAGGTCTCTCTTGGTGTTCTTGATCCTGGTTTTGTGCGTCCCAGCGTTTTTGTTGCAGCTCTCAGGATTCTTTCCGAAATCTGTTTCCACATTGAATTTATATCGTCGTCCTTGTTGATGGTTAGACCTTCTAGTTCTTTTTTAAATTCTTCAGCCTTCTCGTTTTTAAGTAACCACCACTTAATGATATCAGGAACTTTTCCCGTTTCTTTGTTTACTTTCTTTCGGAAAACCATATCCATAACCACCAAGCGATGTTGTGAAACGACGCATTCACCAGGAATCACCTTACAGTTTTTAACTCGACCCAAGTTTCCCCTGTCACACAAAATGTAGTCAATCTGCGTACTATGAGGTCCACTTTTATAGGTTATAAGATGCTCTGGTTTTTTGTTAAAGAAACTATTGATTACAGCCAAATCATGTGCTATTGCCGTTGACAGTATGATTTTACCTGCATCATTTATGGAACCATAACCACGTCCTCCATGTATGTGTCCAAACGCCTCACACTTCTGTCCTATGTGGCCATTCAAGTCTCCACTTACGACTTTTGTTTCTCCGTCTGGTATATGCTGAATTAGGTCATCAAGTGCATTCCAAAATGATTCTTTCTCTTTATCTTTACAGCCAGTCTGGGGCGCGTAAACAGAGATGATGTTTACTATTTCGCCTTCTATTAGAACCTTGACGTACATCATACGGTCACTTACTCGATTTACTTCCAGAATGTTGTCCAGATGGTCTTTGCTAACAACCACAGCCACACCGTTTCGTCCGCCTGTGGAACCCGAGTACATCATCTTATAACCCTCGCCAATATTTCGTGCCTTTGAACCTCGCCATTTAGTTTCCTGCAGACAGGCAAAGTCCACTCTCCTCCTGTGAAATAGACCTGCAAGTTCCTTCGTCTTTCCCGTTAGTGATCCAACATTCAAGGTGGCAAAGCGGATCTTCAAGTCTTGCATGTGAACTAGTGTCTTTAACCGAGCCCGTCCTTGACTCGGTAGCCCTAGTATACTTTTCGCAGATGTAGGGCGATGTCTCTGCTACGCTGCTCTGCTGCTTGTACTACGGATACTAAACGACGATATACTACGATACTTAGGTAAAGTGGATAAAAAAAACCTTACGTAGGTCCTTAAATACATACAAAACATGCATAACTCAACTTATATTTTATGATAAACACATATATGCTTTTCGCGGAAATGAAACCCGCGTTTTATGCGCGATGCTACCCATTATAAACTATACTCCTTCTTTGAAGAAACCCATACTGTAGTCCTTCGGAAAAACCTCGGCAGGGAGCTCATTCCACAGCCACAGCGTCTGCGGGAGAAAATTCCTCTGAAACCGCACAGTGCGCGACCATTTTGGTTGCAAGGTGTGCGGATGAGCGCTCGATGGCGAGCGGTGAGATGGTTAAAACTGAACGTTGGCAGCCAAACAATTCATCAGAACACTACCCGTTGTACAAGCGATAGAACACACTTAAGGAGGCAAATTATTTCCTTATACTTAAGAGTTCAATACTAGTGAGTTTGAAAATGAATAGTACAAAATGGGAATACATCGAGATGCCGCGAGTAATATCAAATCAAGTTGTACTTTTAAACTTTGAACAGGCTTTCTATTTCAACCTAAGGCCTTTCCTAGTTGTTACCCAACGATGGTATCACCTCTGACCCTCCGCCCTGCAATGGTAATTGTTCACTTCCATTATGTGTGTTATGGTAACGATCCAGTTGCGTTACGTAACGCAAGTGAAAACTGGCTTGAGATTTGCTCTTCATTTTACATACGAGGCAAGTGGGTTATATTTATGTTTATCATCGAGGAAATGATTTTAAATCGTTGACTAACTAAAGGGCCATTGAAAAAAAAACCAGAAAGTGCAAATCTACGGCGGACAGATGTTTTTTTTTTCTACACGGAAATATAGATGCTTCTATACATAATGAGGATAATTTTGCAACCAACAAATATGTAAGTACCTACTCCTGTGTAGACTTTCACGACACACGATATGTCATTTAGATTGACATATACCTAATAGTTAATTAAAAGCTAAAAACAGTTATTGTCGTAGGCATTTGATTTACTAATCACGAAAAATTGAGACCATCTTGCTTGCGAGTGCATCATATCATCTGGTAGAAGTGAATAAAGCATGCAAAAATTAATACAAAAGTGATTTTCTATCCGAAATGGTCAAACTTCATTGCTATTTATTAAAGTTTCTTAACATAAAAAACTAAAACTATCCACAGTGAAACCCCGTTATAGAAAACAGCATTTTCCACAGAGAAATCTGTTATCTCTACAATTAAGTCTGCCATATATTACTAAATCTAGATCACTCGACACGGCCCACTTGTGACTAGAGACTAGAAACATTTATGTGACACACTAAACCAGCTAAATCCGTTGTGTAACGCAAATGTAACACAAATAGGGCAATTACTGACACCTGTCGGTTTAAAAAGCTTGTGATGACAGTATAAGACATATTGCTTTGTTAAGTTGATTATGGCACGGCCATTGATCTTATTTTGTTTACAATATGTGATAATATATTGGTATAGCGATAAGACATTTTAAATGATTGATAGGTAGTTTTAGTCAACATGCACTTTAGTTGTATAGAAAGTTTTGTAAACATCAATCTGTTAGTGTGACACAGTGTGCAATTCATAACATTTTTGCAATCAGATTACTGTATATCTATCTAAAGATTAGCTTTTTGTAGAAATGTAAATAACTAATTGTCTTCTTCTCAGTCGGCATCTTCATTGCTGAAGGTCGTGTCCAGCTTGAAAGATTTGCTACTTCATGGACCATGTTCTTCCAAGTGTTTCTGTCCTCGGCGGTCTTAATAGCTTGAGATAAAGGCAAGCCGGTGATTGTTTTTATCAAGTCTGACCATCGGGTAGGCGATCGACTGCGTGCTCTTTTCCCATCAACCTGGCCAACCACCATTAACTTTTCTAGACTATCCGGGTTTCGACGAGCGACATGTCAAAAATACTTTAGGATCCTCTGAAAGCAGATAGTGGACAGTCGTGTGGTTATACCGAGCTCCTTGAGAATTAACACGTTGGTACGGCGCGCGGTCCAGGGAAACTAATTGTAAATGCAGTTAAATACGTAAAAATAAAGGCGAAAAGTAATAATGACAATACAGAATAAATAAGAATCGTGATAATTCTAACATAACACTTCAAAAGGCAAGCGTTGAAAGCAAGCCGTTGCTCTCAAGTTATTAAACAATTTTGATATAATGTCTCAATATTTTGCCTCTTATTTCGACGACTCAGCTACTATGAAGAAATCCAGCAGGTCAGGGGTCTATTATAGTCCGATCCCACTCGTTCCGTCCCGTTTCCCTCGCAGTGTAAACGGGATCGAGTGAGAGAGAGCGCACGATAGACGCTTCAGATTCTGTTTAGCGCATGCGCGGAACAGAAGTACCTGTTATGGGTATGTCGACAACTCACGCGCCGACCTTTGAGGAGAAGGGCTGGCTGGTAACTGCACAAGCAAGTTTAAGCCATATCTTTAAGATTATAAGGTTCATTTTTGTAGGGTTACTGTTTTGCATATTTCGATAATGTTGACTAAAAATGCAGTTTCGAATTTAGAGTAGATTGGTAGGTACCTATATTTGTTTAGTATCTTAAGTATCTGCAGTTGTTTCTCCTTTTAGGAAATCCGTAAAATAAATTAAGGTTATTATGTCCTTGTTAGTATTGGGAGCTACAATCAAGAGATAAAAATAATGTTGCTTCACGTTTTAGATAGTCGAAAAAGGTTAGCAAATACATACAGGATCTTATGTGGTAGCCACTCAAGATAAACGTATGATTAAGATATACAAACAGACATAGCCTAAACAATATGCAAAATTAATAAAACAGATCTATTTTGATATGTATAGTTCATAGTTTATACTAGCTTTCACCTGTGTCTTTGTCCACGTTAAAGTTATTAAAACTTTTTATTCAAAACCGCTTTGAACCCTCCAGAGGTCAAATTTGAATAAAACTCTTTCTTAGTTTGACTATAGTTATATTAAAGCTGCAGATATAATAGATCTGTATACAAACTTTCTATTATATATGTACGTAACATTATCTGTGTAGCTGACACTACCTGTCAGCTGTACCTACGTACAGTCTACCAATTGGCACCCTAGGCCACCCAAGAACCATGTCAAAATGACAAGCAGTAAGAGATTTCTTCCAATCTGATTTACAGCATTGGACATGGTAATACAGTCGCCTGAGTTCCAATTGGTTGACTGTGCATATTTTACACATTTATGTCAAACACCTCGCACGCCTCGGCAAACGTAGAGTGGGACGCCCTCCTGCCAGGTGGACCGATGACTTGAGAAAGGTAGCTGGTAGTGGTCGGATGAGGGTCATGAATGACCGTACTTTGTGGCGTACCCTTGGGGAGGCCTACGTCCAGCAAGTGGACTGCAATAGGCTGATTGATTGATGATTGATGTCAAATAAAATAAAATTAACATATGCGACCGTTTCGTATATTTATATTGTATGTATATACACGGCCTCATGTATGGACATTTTAACGGCCTCAGAGCCTAGTCGCTAGTGACCCTGCCTACGAAGCAGGAGGTCCCGGGTTCAAATCCTGGCCAAGGCATTTATTTGTGTGTTTATCGCGAATATTTGTTCCTGAGTTATGGGTGTTTTCTATGTAGGTATTGAACTTTATATTTTTTTTTATATTTTTTAATAAATAAATAAAATAAATAAATATTACGGGACAATCTTACACAAATCGACCTAGTCCCACGGTAAGCTCAATAAGGCTTGTGTTGTGGGTACTAGGCGACGATATATATAATGGACAGATACATATAAATACTTAAATACATAGAAAACATCCATAACTCAGGAACAAACATTCGTGATAAACACACAAATAAATGCCCTGACCAGGATTCGAACCCGGGACCTCCTGCTTCGTAGGCAGGGTCACTACCAACTAGGCTAGGAGGCCGTTAACTTTATTTAAGTAGTTATAAAAAAAACGTTTATTTCGGAAGACCACGTTCCATAGAAATATTTACATTAAATCTATGTTACAATTAAAATTAAAATTTATTTCTTATATGTAGTGTAGTGTTATGTGTTTAGTTATATGTATCTATATATTATATATATCGTCGTATAGTACCCACAACACAAGCCTTACTGAGCTTAGCGTTACTAGATCGATTTGTGTAAGATTGTCCCATAATATATATTTATTTATTTATATAAATTTATAATATTACCGGTACACAAAGTACTTTATTTTGATTGACTAAGAACAGAGAGAGCTCATCTAAATACAGATCGCAATGAAGATAACATTTGAAACGTATTGTTCAGATAATCTTTATGCATCTTCAGTCGCGAAATCGCGATTTCAAAACTTAGATTAGAAATGGTCGTAGAACCGATTAGTTGCAAGTTATTCTCGAATTGGATGACGATCTGATCAAATGTTATGGAAATAGTGAGTTGATCTCCGGTTACTTTATATGAAGGCCACTGAGGCATTTCACTTCAAATCGAAAAGGAAATACTAGTTCTACATATGAGATGAATTTAGTTATTTGGTCAAACTTTGAAACAAGTTTATTGCTACTTTTGGTATCTAATAAATAATAATTGGAGTACTTATATAAATAGAGTCACAAGGACATAAAGTATCTTGAACGTGATCACACATATATGACAATTTAGCCCCTATTCATACCAACTTAGAAACAGCTTTAAAAACGGTCATTCAATTTTGAGTTGGCGTTGGGTTCTCCTCTAATGAGATAATGAGATTGTGATTTTAATTGAATACTCTAAATTAAAAAAGGCCAGGTAACTCTTTGCCCCAATACGTTTTAATAAATTAACATTTCATTTATACACAAAGGTGCACTTTATTTATTTATTATTATACCTACAGATTCCCAGAAGCTTTGAGTCTAAAGAAAAGCAAATTACGCCGTACCCGTCAATAATATATAAAAACTATTGATTAAAATCTAACAGTAGTATCCAAACCTATCTCAATTTGTTGTCATTGAAACCACAACGCAACCTTCAATGATTCTACTCGACAGGTGTGAAGAGTTCAAGTGTTTTTAACCCTTGCGCTGCTGGCCGCAGTTAACCCGTAACGCACGGCAAACATGTTTTTTCCACACGCGATCTCTATCAATAACCAGTATAAAATGATCTCACCATCAGTATCAAGTGAATACCATTAGGACATTTTTAACTTTACAAGTTACAATTTTACAAAACTATAATAAATAATAGAAAGTAGGTTTGAATATTGCTCCTCACTATTGGTTAAACTTGTAGAATAGTGTGCACTCTAATATGCAATATCGAGACATCCCGAATCCCGATGCGGTATCCCGACGTTTCAAATCCTAACAGCATTCGTCTACCCTGGCAACTAAAAAGGGTAAAAAATCGAAATAACATTATTATGAAAAAACACAGAAATGAAAATATGAAATTCAAATATGAAGATATGAAATTCAAATATGCAAATATGAAATTCAAATATGAAAATATGAAATTCAAATATGAAAATATGAAATTCAAATATGAAAAAATGGCTGATACATTATAGAAACGCGACACATTCTAGAAGTGCTCATAAAGCGACATATTTCCTAGCTTCCTAGATTTTAAAACTCCTGTGAAAAAATTACTAGTAGTTTTACAAAATGGCGTCCAGAGATCAGTCTTAGGTTGGTTTTCCAGAGTCGTAGCGGTCGCTAGCGAGCGGCGAAGGCTATCGGCTGTCAAGATAGATCATCATCGATCGGTTATCGACTATGATATGTTGACGTGTGGTTACATGTCATCATTGTCTAACCATGGTATTAATATCATAATAGTAGTGTCATGGTATTTACACCTAGATAGGTGTGGTTATAAAGTAGGTACCTATTACAATTTTTTTTAATGAAGGGGTTTTGAAGGTTTTAAGTAATTGAGTTAAGTGACAAGACCCATATGAAGCCTAGTCCAAGCAATTGCACTTAGATAAACCATAGAGTAGCCATTAAGCCTTTAACGGGAGAAAAAAGAAAAATCACGGGATAATTACAACACTTCAAAAGTGTTTAATTTCAATGAACAGCAATCGCGGAAACAGGAGACAATAATTTAAGGATAAGTCAAATAGTACACATAGAGTAGTATAATCATACAATAGGTAACTTTACCTGACATAAAAAACCACTGAAAATAAGCAATTGTAATCATGGAAAAAAATTGGTTGGATCATGCCCAAAAAATCATCATCATCATTGGCCTTTTCATCAACAGAGTGATGATCTAAACAGCGTCCGAAGAAGTGCGGCACTTACGTAAATGACTCGTAAGACCGATACGCGAGCGACAGCGCCGACCGCATACATGACAGACAAGAATCATGCCTGGTAAAGGTGGGAGCGCAGCGCGTTGATGCCTTTGTTCACGCCTTGTGGATAGGAGGTCAAACCACGCCCTATCATGCACGACTACGCCTTCGCCCAAGGCCCTCTTCCAACAGTCACGGTCTGCAGCATCTTTTTCCCAGTTGCTGGGATCGATCCGAAAAGACAACATATCCCGTTTCGCACAATCCTTATAGCGGAGCATTGGTCGTCCTGTCGGCCGCTTAGCGTGAGCTACTTCGCTGAGGAGAGTCTTGCGTGGCAGACGAGAGGGTTCCATCCTCTGCACATGCCCTAACCAGCGCAAACGTCTCTGTTTCAAGACAGCTGTTATACTGGGTAGACGTGCGATACTAAGCACCCTCTCGTTTGTGACTCGATCCTTCCACGAGATGTTAAGTATGCGGCGAAGACATCGCATATGGAAGTTGTTTAGTTTCCGTTCCTGTTTGGCATAAGACGTCCAGGTCTCGGCACCGTACAAGAGTATGGACAAGATGCATGTCTGGTAGACGATCATCTTTGTGCTGATAGTTAGATATTTGTTCTCCCATACTCTCGTACTAAACTTCCCGAACATTGTAGATGCCCTGCCAATGCGACTATTAATCTCCATGTCAAGCGAAAGATTACTCGACACGATGGATCCAAGGTAACAGAAACTGCTAACAACCTCCAGAGGCGAACCATCCAACACTATTGTCGGGTCCTGAATTACGCCTTGAGTCATTACGACTGTCTTCTTCACATTGATAGACATTGAAAAGAGCTTACACGCCGCGCTAAATTTATCAACCATACCCTGAAGCTCCTCCGTCGACGTTGCGACGAAAGCGGCATCATCAGCAAATAGTAAATTGCCAACATATAACTCCTCACGATATTTTTTGGATTTCAACAGGGAGATGTTAAACAGTTTACCATCAGACCTCGTGTGGAGATGTATACCATGAGTGCTATTGCCGAAGGCAACACTCAGGAGTACGGAGAAAAATATCCCAAACAATGTAGGTGCCAACACACAACCCTGCCTTACCCCCCTGCGCATCTCAAAGGGAGTTGAGGTCTTGCCGCTGTAAATAACAGAGCCCTTCATACCAAGATGGAAGAGTTGAATGAGACGTAGAAGTTTTGGGGGGCAACCAACTCTTTGCAGAATTGAGTACAGTCCCTCTCTGCTTACAGTATCGAAGGCTTTGTTCAAGTCGACGAATGCAGCAAACAGAGGGGTTTTCTGCTCCCTGCATTTCTCCTGAAGCTGACGTAAGGTGAATATCATATCAGTAGTGGAGCGATTAGCTCGAAAGCCGCACTGAGACTCAGGATACACACGGTCAGCCAGCCTCTGAAGCCTAGCCAAGATTATACGGGCAAGCAGCTTTCCGACAATACTAAGCAAAGAGATACCACGGTATGAGTTACAGTTGCCGCGGTCACCCTTGCCTTTGTATAATGTGACTATATTGGCATCACGCATATCCTGGGGTATATATTCCTCGTTCCAGCATTTTTCGAAAAAATTGCAGATCAAAGGGGCCACGCAATGCAGTTTGACAACTTCAGCGAGAACACCATCACCGCCCGGACTTTTCCCAACCCTTAGTTGCCCAACAGCGATATGGAAGTCTGCAACAGTAGGCGCATCATCGAGCTCACTGCATACCGGCAATTCAGGGATTGACAGAATTGCCCAAAAAATACCTAAGTAATAAGACATGTCTTCCCTCCATCCACTATTTCGTCAGCGTAGAAGTTGTAAAAAATTTCAACCCCATTTTCACCCCCTTTATTTTTCTTAAATGAAGTTTCCCTTGCCATTTTAAAAATGTTGCAATCAATATTTGCCTGAGTACTCGTATTTGTAATGTTGATTTTGTTCAAAAGCACTAATTGCGCAAGATCGCTTCAAACATAACTTGCGCCAGTTTACTTATTATCTTGCAGAGAGCATTTCTACAAATTAAATATCTTAACCGCACCGTGTCTATACATACTTGTACTATTAACAGACCTAGTTAAGCATTTAAATAAGTATGAAAGCGCGATCGAGAGAAAACACAGGCTGACAACAAGGCGAAAAGACCTTAAAAACCCTGTAGTCCCGAGGCTTAACATTATGAAGCACGCAGCGAGTTATCAGGCAGTGTTTCTGTATAATAAATTGCCCACGGAATTTAAAGCAATCACAAATAGTAAAATTTTCAATGCTAGACTCAAGAAGTATCTTTTGAAAAAGTCATATTATTGTATAACCGACTTTGTAGCCGATAGTCTTGAATGGTAGTTTTTTGTGTTCCTAGTAGTTCTTTTTTCATAATTAAAATTATTTAATGTGAATATTTTATAATTTTGTTTTTATTCGAATTGACGATATTATTATTATTATTTTATATCATGATTTTAATTAATTTTATTAAATATATTATAAAAGTACAAATTAATTTTATTCTAGTCATTTCTGTCAATTTGTATCGTCAGTTTGGAAATCAATCATTAGACTTTAGTTATAAGATGTTATTATACATGAGATGTTATTTATAGTTAAATTTAGTGAAATCTTTATGTTCAACACAATATTTATTGTTAAGAGCTAATAAAAAAAAAAAAAAAAAAAAAAAAAAAAAAAATCTAATAAAACAATATCACTATCGGCTAATCGCCTGCAATAATGAACTCGCAAATTGACTAATACACTTGCCTTTTGTAAAGGTCAGACTTCAACCGATTTATCAGCGTATCTGCTGTAGCTACTAAGTATTACACCACTGTTTTGTTTTTTAAAACACTATTGAATTATTACCTTTATCGCGATGGCCTACATGCTTTATTTCCCAGTTTTTACTGTTAAAAAATTACAATCGATACTTTATAATTAACCTCAAAATTACGCGATGCTAATCTATTAACAATGGTTAAATATACATTATCTCGAATGAGTTCGTCATTTACAAAACCTTGGTTTACTACCGTTCTAAAATCATGAGAAAAACGGGTCAAACTACATGGACATTTCTATACAAAATGACCTATTAGTATGGCTTTTGAGTGGAAGTAACTAATACGATATAAATATTGCTTCATTGCACACTGCCATTTAACTAAAGTGGACATTAAGAGCCTTCGGCGAAAATGTCACAGCACCTTTATTTTTTTGGTAGCTGTACTTACAAAAATATTAATAATAAAATTCTGGTCGTCGATAAGATATAGTATTCACCTATTTGGGCCATATTTTGTGGTATAAAACTTTTGCACCAAGCTTTGCCAATACTTATGTAGATGCCAACCAACTACTTCGTTGTCTATGTGCATGTTGTTCACATGTATTTTTGTCTCTTTTTATTTTTGAGCCTATGATAAACTAGTGGTTAGCGACCCCTATAGCTAGGTAACTCCATGACCGATTTGACTCAAATTTTAATTAAAAATATCATTTGTATCTCATGTAACAACTTACCAAATTTCACGTAGATACTCGAGTTATTGTCGAAGAAGCTTACAAACGCCATATTGTTCCAGGACACTCAGAAAACTTGGCTCAATCGTTTAAAAATAGGTACCTACTTTCCAAAAAGACCATTAAAATATGACCACCTGTGCCCTGCAATGATACACGCAGATATTTACCTGTAACAAAACAAAACATAACATAAGTACCTACATATCTATTACAACTATAAACTTACTGACTACCGTAACCAACAAAGATATCTTCCAAATCCTTGATCAAATCTGAAGAATTTATTACGCCGTCAGGAAATAAAGATAACTCAATGTGGACAAAACTATCCACAAAGTTGGCAAACACCAATTAAATTCCAACTTTGTCTTTACGTTCTTATAAAACTTTTGTAATGTTTATTTATCTCAAAAACATCTTCACTATGCCTGCAAAAGGTCATAATGTCAGCCATTTTGAAATAATGGAGTCCGACAGACATGGTGAGTTACGTGCATGTTACATGATATTTGCGATTTAATCGGAGTTACATCACACGTGTTTATTTACTGTAGCATGTTAATCAAATTTGAAAGAAGATGCAGAAACAAGTTATCAATATTTCCGGAGAGTTTCTAAAACAGGTTTTGCGGTAGGCGTTCGCAAATCCACGCATTGATGTCAATAAAGCCTATCATTAATCATCATCTTACAATGTACCTTAAAACATATTACCTACTATATTGTAGGTAGTATTACTCGTACATCTGTTTTTAAGTACCAACTAAATATTGTAACATTTATCACAAAACCCTTCACACCCTTCATTATAGTCAAAAGTTTTCACTTTCAAAACCCCAAATTATGTTGAACTGGGCGTCTTGAGAAAACTTTCAAACAAAGCAAAACCACAATCTGCATAACAGCATGATTTGTTGTTATTCCGACAGTTTCTCACGACAATTCCCTTTTACCTTAATACAAAAATAATGCAGTTTGTTATTGCTGATTACGTGACGGCGAAATGGTTACAGTATAAGGAAAGTGTCTCTTTAGTCCAGTACTCTAACTTCGAACCTATAATTTTATTGTCTTTCTTCTTCGTCCTCTGTACCATATCCTAACGGATGTCGACGATCACCATGCAAAAGTACTCCCTATGTTTCGCCACTCTACTCAGGATGGCAGCGTGTGCAACACCAGTTTAAATCCTCGTTCTTCGAATTCTCGTTCTAAATTAAAAATGTATGTTCCCCGGGGATGGTCGTACGACAGAGCGAGCAGTTCCTGGGCTTAGCAAGCATGCTTAAAGCTGCTTAAATCTCTCACGTCAACGCTTGTTTTACCCGAGATCTGCTCTTTCTTTCCAAGATGGACTACCAGATTAATTAGCGTATACCAGTATGTCAGTGCCATACCGCAGTGCGCTTTCACTGAGTTGATTGTTCACTCAATTATGTTTGTTCTTGTAATAAAGACGTGGCTTTCGTATAACAGTTGGTTCAAATAGAAGGCAAAGGTTTGTGAAATGCGGCCCGCGCAGAGATGGTACGCGAGATGGGACGTGACGGGGTTTTGAATATGGGTAAATAAAAGCCGTCCATTCATACTAGTTAAATGTTAATGGACAAACCAATTAAATGCACTTAAGTGGCCCGTGACATACTTAAATCCTAACTAGCCTAACACAGCTGGGATAGCAAATCTAAATTCTAAGGAAGCATTTTAGAAAAAAAATATTTTTTTTCAATAACAACAAATCCTTATAAAAACCTTAACCTTAGCATTTTAGATATTTAGAACTTTGAATGTCACAAAACTTCCAGAAAATTAAAAATATGTCATAACTCATAGTATTTTAGATGCAGAAGATGTATGTTCTATTTCCTACTGCAATTTGTTTTATTTTCTTTTATAAATGTCATAGCAATCATATTATAAATGGATAAGGATTTGTAACAAATACATGTATCGAAAGATAAAAATATTACTAATTTAAAAGCCCCTTAAGGTAAAAATAACAACCCAATCCAAATTTATCAACACACGCCTTTCACAGACATCTTGAAGTGTCATCAATTTAAAAAAGTTTAACAAGTGGCTACTTACCACAATTTCAACATTCACCAACCATCAAACCTGAACTACAAACCTTTGTATTTGAGTTGATTTTGCATAAACACTTTAGTCCAACGAGATAGGATAACAAATTTGTTTAGTCACATGGCAAACTCAGGACCGCTCGATAGTTCATAGTAAATTAGCACTTGCTGCGACTTTAGTCGCGTTTCTAAGAGCAGATATAAGTTTGTAAATGTGTAGACCATTTCGAAGCCATTGTTCTCATTGTTCCGAGGTGCCATCTATCAAAAGCTAAGGAGTCTGTAATGGACGCTAATGGAGTATCGTGTAGCATTTTTCACCGAATGACAGCCGAGTCATAACAAATCGTTGAGCGTTTCGCAGTCGATATATTTCGCAATAAGTGTGAGAACCGAGGGATTGCACTTGCTCAAGAAATTGTATTGTAGCTTAGCCCTTTGGTCTTAGATATAGCAAGCCACAGGTCACAGTGGGTGTTCAATACAAGAAGGTTCTGACATTTATCTTCATAACCCCAAAATATAGGGTGATAACTTGATAAGCGCAAGAGTAGAAAACTGTGTGCTTCTAATTTCCTTTACTAACACATTTATAGAGGATCTTGACGTTACCCCTAGTTCTAATAATATTCACCTAATTGGGAAGCAATTGAAAGAAAGAGTTGTCATAAATTGAAAGAGATGTCATAACTAATACTACAGAAAAAGTTACCAAGGCCCCCGGTAGGCAGGGCGTCTGCCGCGAAAGCGGGTGGTCGCTGGTTCGTTCCCAGCCCTGCTCGCCGGGGACCTTGGTCACTTTTTGTGTAGTATATGAGATCGCTTTCAATTTATAATATAATAACTATTTCAATTTGTCTCAACAACTATTTAAGGTTCTTGCCAAACAAAGAGGTCAAATTCTGAAACTTCTTACGTCCATATTACATTATCAAAATCTTTGATCATAGGTCTATATGCCTCCCTTTTTCTCCAACGTGAAGAAAAAGGATTTCATGTAATCTATGGATAGATATGATCATATACGGTATAGTCTACTATGGGCTTTAGAACTAGCGGATGCTGCCGGTCCTGAGTTTGTATGAGAACCGGAAAATAAACTATTTATTGGCAGATCAAAACAATTTTAAAAGCGTAAACAACGTAACTATCACAGGATCCATGTTGATAAGTTAATGACAGCTGTATATCACAACAAATACCGCGATAAAAGATATTACGCGCTATTTGCGACGTATGCGCACGATCCTGGCATTTTCAAAATCTACAGCCCCGTACCCTACATCACGTCTCCTCCATTTGACTTTGAACCTTAAACCTTAACCACATGAGCTGTTTTTCCTTGAATAATAAAACTAGCCGTTTGTCCTCTTCTGACATCACTGGCAATTCTTATAAACAAAATTCGGAAGTACTTTTTGTTTCACTCCTTCCAATTGTAAATGAAAACGTGAGTGAAAAGGATGAAAATTGAATGAAGTTTTGTTTTTAACATTATTCGGATGTTGACACGATCCCAACGTATTAGTATTCATGAGATGTTTCTTTGTTGGTTCTTTGACCCGTAACCGGGTTGGATTGAGGTCAAAAAGTCTTCGGCACCTAAATTATATCCAAAAGTGTGATCAAATTTATTTGCTACGTTTTCCATTCCGATAAATACTAGGTATTGTGTTTAAAAGGTACATAGGAATGTAAATTGTATGTTGGAGTGGAGATATAATAATACTCACCTTCAGCCCTTTAATAAAATACAGATGCTTAATGATTATAGAGCTCCCAAAATTATTTCATGTATTTTCTTTCATAACAATGAATGATTCCTGTCGACGTACCAAGCTCCTAGATAAGGTTTACTAATGGTCATTAGGTATGTGAATGTGGTCATTATGTTTTATCTTACTGCCTTAAACTGTATTCGTCAGTGGACGACTGCCGGACAATCTTCTAATCTTTAGTAATAAATCGATAGGTCATCAAAATAGTCAATTAAAAGAACATTATAAATAGTTTAATAGATTTAATCTACTAATTATCTGCGGTTTCTAATCAAATTATATCTTATCTGGTAAGGGACTGCTCACAAATGGCCAGAGAAAGGCTAAGTACCATTTTGTACCAAAAGCATACTTTATATTGGCCTTCCAATTCGATTTAGGAGCATTCCCTATTTTATTCTCAAAGGATGTTAAACCTTTTAAAGCATTACTCATATGATACCACAACAAACTAAAGCAGAGGACTAATATAAATAAATTGAAACACCAAAACAGTGCGTACAAACGTTTCATCATCTCTAATGGGTTCATTAAAGTATAAATTGGAAGTAAAATTCGAACCGCGCTTAATGTGACTTCTGCTAAACCAGAAAACCTAAATTCAGATAAAAGTACAATATAATCGTAGTAAGACGAGTAGGCTAAGGAAATTACAGTATGAGTCAAGAAGAAGATGAAATGTCGCAGATTGTGGCGTCCAATGCAGCGCGATAGAAAGAAGCAGTGGTGGTCTCTTCCCAATATGCAAGCATTGCACTTCGAACAGTGCCAACTGTCTATCGGCTGATTCTTTTCACATTGCTTACAGTACCTTCGTTGACCAAAGTGGTTCTTTAATTTCAAGTCCGTCATGACACTCAACATATTACCCATAACATTTATGAAAAAATATGTAGATAAAAGGATATGGAAGCAGTGCCTGATGAAGCTCACATTGAGTATTTCTAAGAGTCTTGGTCGTATTATAGTCATATGGTATATGTAAAATGAGGGCATTACTAAACCGATAAACAAACAGGATACTTTTTCCAATATTATTTCAAGCGTTTTCGATTTATTCATCATTGTTGACGTTTTTCCCTTGGATTGCTTATTTTTTTATTATATCGTATTTATTGGCTTTCTGCTACATGGGCACTTTGCCAACATCAAGTAAAAAATTATAACAAATTCATTAAATCAGCATCGTTGTACGGTTGCTCCATGTAAAGATGGCAGCTTTCTTTACAGGAAGCTTCTAAGCTTCAGCTTATTTATTATATACATGACATTGACGTATTTTGCTGTGTCTTAAACTGTTTAAAACTGCAATTTGAAAGAGTAAAAAGTAACAAGGTTCAATGCACGCCATAATCTCTTCTAGAATCTGCGGATAGATGAAACAGAAAGATAAGCTACCACAAAGCAATGATTATAATACAATCAAAAGCATGTAATTATATTTAATGAACTATAATATAAAATAACATATTACTCAAATTGTCTTATCTTAAAAGGTCTATATAAAGGGCTGTTTACAAAAGGCCAAAGAATGGCCAAATACCATTTATACCCAAAAACACGCTCTATATTCCTCTTCCAGTGAGTGTTTCTCAGAGTTTTCCCGCTTTGATACTCATATGACGACACGCCCTTCAGAACATTGTCCAAGTGAAACCACAATAGACGCCCACATAATATGAATATGACTACAAGAAAATACCATAATATTGACATTAAATGCTTCTTCACATCCCATGATGAGTTCTTCAATAAATAGGCAGGAGTAAATATGTCAGCAACGCAGGAAGTTATATCCAAAAAACTATTAAAGTTAAATTCGTAAATTATAAAGCAGCAGTCGTAGTATATAGAAAGGCCCAAGGATATTTGGAAATGAATTAGAAAGCTGATGAAGTATCGCAAATTGTTTCGTCCAATGCAGCGAGATAAGAAGTAGCAATGGTGGTCTCTCTCTATAATGCAGTCGTTGCACTTCTTGCAATGCCAACTATTATACGCTTCGTACCTGTCGCAAGGCTGGCAAAACCTCCAACTTACATCTTGATGTTTGTAAGAGTTAGCGCTTGAATCTACTATTAAAATCATAATCATATTCCCAAAGACATTCCCGAAGCAGTACATGCAAAGGAGAACGTGGGAGCAATGCTTAATGATGCTGAGGTCCCAATATTGCAGAAGTTTCGGCCTTATCACTAGCATGTGGTAAACGAAGATCACGGGGATTCCGATTACCATGAGAAAGCAGACGATTCTTTCGAATGTTTTATTTGGATTTTTCATTTTCATAGGAAATCAAATCATAAAAATCAAATCTACTCGTATAAATGTTTTTAAGCTATTGCATAGCTTCTATCGCGGGCCTTGAGCGCGGGGACCGAATCCAGAAATTCCGTAACGAAAAAAAACCTGACGCTCCCCACTCCGACGGACCGAAACCGACTTTATTCACTTTGTTACAAAGTTCTTTATCGGGGAAAGGATATATCTCCATACGAATGTTGCTAAGTGTCATATTCTATACAAAATATTGAGGACAGTAGCCCTTATTACCAGAGATACGGCGATGTCAAATGTCAAAATAAACACTATTATTTTTTCCCGCCAGAATCAAATATGTTAAATCGATTTTGTAATCGATGCATAATATACTGGCTGGATCGAATTAAAGGCAAAAGGCGCCTAATTTTTTATTTAGACTGCGAATCGTTTTGTTTTTTTAATCGATACCTTAGTGCAAATGCAAAGTCGTACTAAGTACCATTTTAAATTTGTGAATTTAGCACGTTAGTGCACAACGGAATAAAGTGGAAATTTCATTGGCATAAGAAATATTAGTACCTACAAAGAAGTAGAGTATCGAAATATGCCTTTGTCTTGTTTATCAAATATTTTCTATTGGTATATTAGATTTGTTCCTTATTGTGATAATCACAAAGGTGATATTGCTGCGTGCTGTAAATATTTTGTTTGTGGTGTTCGAAGACGATGAATACCGTATGTTTTTCGCCTATAAATGTAAATGTACCCAAATTTATTTTAAGTTTTTTTTGTTCAGTAGTGTCATAAACAAACAGAAATTAAACTTAAGTAGGTACATATTTGTCACTACTGACGAAAGTGCACAAAAAATACAAAACTGTGTTTTTAGGAAATGAGTTGAAAAGTGACCAATGTGCCGGGATCCATTAAATCTATGTAAATATGATATGTTTAATGCTGTGCTTGATAATAAATAAAATCACTAATAATGGTAACTTTGTAGCAGCCCGCTGTCTCCACAACCAAAGGCATGAACATGTATTGTATCCATGTCCTATAGACCTAAGTTGCTTATCCACGAATGTCATCTGATAATGATAATGCTATAAGTTCATGAAAAGACAAGTTGCATGGATAGTGCGACGGTGATTGCTGTCAAATGTGAGTAACTGTATAGAATTATCAGAAATTGTCATACAAAGGTGACAAACTGTTGTCTTATTACGTTACGCTATCCGTTTGGGATCTTATCCCAGAAGGGAGCGCACACTTTTGCCGCTTCGCCACCGCTAGAGTTTCGGCAGAGGGCTCCTGCTACGTGGGAAGTGCGAGTAATATGGGTGGTCGAAATTGTGCTAACGCATGTAACATCCCACACTGAACACCGCCCCGTTTTCCACAGCACCAGGGTCACTCCATCTTGCTATCAGTGCGGCTAAACCCAGTGGCTCCAGAACGGAATAAACACCCGCTGACTGAAGAGACCTCAGGACAATATCATTGAGGTCTTAGTGACGCGGAATCCAACCACTACAAATACGGCAACTCAATGTATATATGGCTGTCAACACCCACCATGCATTGTACAAGCGGATGACATACATACCTCATAGCGGGCCCAGGGGAGTACAATGGCCAAACGCAACGATTTTGCCTTTGCGCAAAGAACAATGTCACAAAGCCAGTACGGTTTTTATATTAAATATTGGACAAGGATAGTTTATAAATAAACTCAGATTTTTTTGTACGATTACTTTTCTAAAACGGCTTATTACTGAATATGCACAACTTGATGGATTAGGATGGCACTTATTACAGTTCTATCTATATGGCACTAATGGAACTAGGTATCGCCTATATCCCCGTTAAATTGATTTGATTAAAATTATTTTAACTTTGCGCAAAAACATTC
Source organism: Lathronympha strigana (assembly GCA_949128165.1). NCBI lineage: Eukaryota > Metazoa > Arthropoda > Insecta > Lepidoptera > Tortricidae > Lathronympha > Lathronympha strigana. The sequence continues at coordinate 1,087,023 of OX421907.1, read as the reverse complement.
TTAGATCATGGCATGCCATTAGTCTCATTAGATACATTTTACTTAATAATGGCATCTATTTTATTTTTGTTGTCTAGCAAACTGATCTTGCGTAGCGATGTTGTCACAAAACCAGCACGGTTTCTTCAATTACATTTTGGACAAATTTCCATGCGATGCTAATATTGTAAATTTGATGAACTATTATCTGTTACCAATTCACACTAAATTAAAAACGCTGAACGGATTAAGGTGAAATTTGGCATGGGGATGTTTTGACTCCTAGGAAAGGACAGAATAGTTTTTGTTATGAAAATCATCCTATATAGAGGTGCAAAGGGGAAGGAAGCAAGTGAAATAGTCAAATCTATAATTGCATGGGCAGTTTATGAATGAATTCATTCATAAATTGCCCATGCACTTTTGAACGCCTGTGTAAATGCGAATAAAGGCCTCTGCCGATCCTATCATAAGATCGTCCTTGGTTGAGATGAGACATAATATATACTTACCTACCTAATGAAAGTTTATAATTATTATATGCGTGACGTAATTATTTTGGTATCCTCGCAATGTTTTTTTCTTCACTGGGAAGTTAGATGTAATCAGGTACCGACTGACATTCTGTGGGTTAAATTCAGTGAGCTTAAGGCAGTGTTGTAAACCGTGATCAAAAACACTCGGCCTTGATTACTTATTTCATTGAAAGATAATTTATGTCAACTTGGACGTACTTTTTAGCATATCTACAGCGTATCCAGCCACTGAAAGATTAATATGTGGTCAAAGATACATACAGCTGTCATAAAAATGCTGGTGATTCGATTAAATGTGTAATCACTAATCAGTATCGAATTGTGGTTAGGAGAATAAATAAACAAAAAATGTTTGACAAAAAAAACATTTAGTCCTATTTTTTCCAAATCAGATTACAATATTGATCACCAGCATTTTTGGTATATCCTGAATTATTAACGAGAACAAAGAATAACAGGTTACTGTAGTTGCAAGTTAGTTGTTTGTTTTATACGGCCCCGGAATTTAATTAGCAATTTACAGTTCAAGTCAATTGGGTATTTAATACTTATGGTAATAAAAATACACTACCTACCAAACATTATAATACTGCGCAGACGAAGTCGCGCTAGTAATTGCATAAGTTGATACAAAATGATATGCAATAGCTTTACCGCGGCAGTCCCCGAGTGCCACACGTATTTTTTATCTTTCTCGTATCATATGTCAAGTGCCATTTCGACAGTTCAAGAATTTTATCAAAAAGTTTTAAAACTTTTTATTTATCTTTAGACCACCAAACGTTCTATCAACCATCGATCGTGCGCAACGCACTTAATATAAAGCAGGCACCACACATCGGGGTTTTGCGTTTTGCCTCTCACTCGCACTGAAGCAAAATTTAATTGCTCGCACGAGAGGCAAAACTCAAATACCCGCAGTGTAGAGCGTCCATAATAAACTCAACTACAGTTAGAGTTGAACCACGTTATTTCTTCCAAGCAAATAAACTGTCAAACTTTAGACGACTTTAGTGTTATAATAAACGTCAAAAATCTATGAAATTATGACGTTTTCTTAACACTTACAGTCTGTACTATCAAAAGGAAACTTGGTACCTATAGATGGACTCTACAATGAAGCAAATAAAACAGGGTTACATGTTATTTTATTATAAATTACATATTTTTAAAATAAATATACGTAGGCTTAGCAAATAGACGATTTATCTACTAGAGGGCTGTCCACAAACGGCCAGAATATAGTCAAGTACCAGCTGGTACCGAAGGCCCGCACCATTTTCTTTCTCCAACTCATATTCCTTGGAAACTTCCCCACTTTATCCTCATATGACGTCACGCCTCGCAATGCGTTTCCCAAATGCAGCCACAGAAGACTCCCACAAAGAATAAAAGCTATTATATTTAAGTACCAAAACATTTCATACAGGTACTTCTTCACGTCGAATGGTGGGATTGTAACGTGCCCAGGTTTCAGAAGCTGAACGACGAAGAACGTCACGTCCAAAAATCCAGCTATATCCAGATGCTCCATGGCAGAATAGTTATAGTAGATTGAAAGTATGAAAGATATTGTAGCATGCGCTAAGAAGCAAATAAAATATCGCAGATTGTATCTTCCAATGCACTGTGATAAAAAGAAGCAGTGATGGTCTCTCTGGAGTATGCAAGCTTCGCATTTCTCACAATGCCAACTGTTCTCTGGTTGGTTTCGCTTGCAACGATCACAGTATCTTCCTTTACCTTTATATTTGCGACAATCTTTCAAACTCGAGTCGACAGCTATACAAAATATCATGTTCCCGAAGACATTTACGAAGATGTATGTGACGAGAAGAACATGGAAGCAGTGCCCGCTGAATGCGAGGCCCCATATCTTTTGCACCTTCGGCCGTACCACCAGCATTTGAAATATGAAAGATGCAGGCGTTACCCCTAGTACTATGACAACACATAACAATTTTTCAATTGCTATAACTAGCTTATTTGGTTTATTTTTCTGCGACATTTTTATTGTTAATCGTACAATTGGTAATCTTAGTGTGACATTGACAAATGTTGACAACTTCGATCATTTAAAATAATGTTAAATCCACAGTGAAAACCTTACTCCTCTTATTTATGACTTTTGACTATGATCTATATTAAAATATCAAATATCTTTGATCATAGGTCGATATGCGTCAATTTTTCTGCAACGTGAAGAAAAAGGGAGGCACATAGTTAATCATATAAATCAGAGATATGATCCTATATGGTATACTGTAATATGGACCTACGTATTAATATACTTAGACCGGGCTACTCACGTCTATAAAGTCGAAAATAGCTCGACATGTTTCGGGACGGTCCGCGCCCCATAATCATGAGTGAGGAGCGCTTGCCGCGATTGCTCTGCGCACACCCTCTCCCCTCACCTCCTCCCTCTCCTCCTCTGTGATTGTTATTTTCGACTTTATAGACGTGAGTAACCCGGTCTAAGTATATTAATATGTCTAATACTCACGGGAGTTTTCTATTTAAAATGGACCTACGTATTTACTTATTATATTATCTTTGCTTTCAAATGACAATCACTATGTCAATGTAGTTCTTTCAAATATCTTTATATGACCCGTGTCAAATGGGGTTAGTAATTTAACTTCATTACTTAATTTACGCAATGATTCTCTGTCCGATCAGAAGACAACGCCTTAAAGAAGCGATACAAAGTATCGCAGTATTCCTTCTAACTCCTGCTTACTTTTTGTTCCAACTATGCGTTATTCGACCATATCTGATATTGTATCTCGACTGGGGCTCCTTAAAGCACTTCTTACACCTCCTCTTCGCCAGCTACTTATTCACCAACGTTGCTGGTAACATGATCTTATGCGTGCTGACGGATACTCGTGTTAAGTCTTACGATGGACCAGGACGTTACTGTGAAGACTGCAGGCAACGGCAACCAGCGAACAGCTGGCATTGCAAGACTTGCGACACTTGTATACTGAGGCGAGACCACCACTGCACTATTCTGGCACGCTGCATTGGAAGGAACAATCTACGATACTTCATCTCCTACTTGTGCCATCTGACCGTAGGCATGATCTACGCGACGTACTACAACTACATCGTTCTTCGCTCCTTGTTCGATTTAAGGAGTTTCGCTAAAACAGCTTCTAGAATCTTCCATCTTGATGACTGGAGTTACTTCAAGTACGGCTCAATGGTATTAAGAGATCGCATGTTAATATGCTGCTGGTATCTGAATTTAGTAATTTTGCCGATTGCGATAAATTTGTCATTATTCCATTTGTACAAAGCGTTTAAAGGGTTGACCTGGTATGAGTACAAAAAAGGGAAGGTGCCGTTAAAGACTCATTGGAAAAGAAATATGGCTTATGTTTTTGGGACGAGATGGTATCTTGCCTTACTTTGGCCGTCTGTGGAAAGCCCTCTACCTTGTAAACGTACTAAAAGCACACGAGATTTACGAGTAGATTTGAAAATTTAATTGATACTATTGTCTTCTGTTACCGCGATTGTTATTCATTGAAATTAAACACTTTAGAACGGATTAATCGCGTTTATCACGCGTTTACGTAGGATCATGGTGTTAATAAACGCGATTAATCCGTTCTAAAGTGTTTAATTTCAATGATACTTATACAATTTTTTTTTATTTTTACACGAAATTAGTAACCTTTATGCTGCCGACGACTTTGTTCACTTTGTGATGTGATGGCATAGTTTGGTTGCGTCACTTTTGTTTGCCATTTTAAGGCCAGGAGTATTTGGGCGAACACCCATAGAAATGATAAATATGAAGTAGATTGGTGGCATTAGATACACAATCGGTTTGTTATACAAAGTATGTTTATTTTCTTATCCTTTTAATATATTTTTATTCTGAAGACTGGATATGTTTTACTCTTCTTTAAATACCAAAAAGTGTAGAGATAATTGATCAACCGGACTGGAATTGACTGTAATTTTCTATACAAAAGAAAGTCTGCTGATTTTTGTGGGAGAGGGCTACCTCAAATTGTATGGCTATTCGTAAGTAACGTACAAATAGCTACGTGACATTAGTCCATACAATGGATATGATCATTGCTATGAGTGCTTTCGGCAGAGACGATACCTGTCAATCCCTAGTCTGGTTGGTTAAATGGTCTAAGCCACAAGGTTACGTATAGCTAGCCGTAAGTTTAAAAACTAATCTCGAATAGTATTCGAAAAATTTGGAATCGTTTGAGCACAAGAACAGTGTCGGTACCATAAATAAGTATAATTTATCAAGTAGAATAAAAAGCCCTGATAACAGGTGAATAGAATGTGGTGCTAAAACTAAGCAGATAACAAAAATGTGGGTGCTTTAGTTTCAATATTGTCTCAGATGTCTGAGCTTAATATTTTGGATAGTGGAAAAATACCAGGTGAAACCTTCCCGTGGTGTATCCATTTAATTACGACGACACTGATAGCTAGCTGTCACTTTCGCGTATGCCAAAATTATATATTTCTTTCTTAGTCCAACCAAAATTGGTGTCTCCGATGACCTAGTTATTGTATTATTATGTGTCTATCAAACAGCTAAGAACCATTGAGACAACAAGGCTTGGATTTAAACAAAATGCACCGGCACAACCCGCAAATGCACTAGTCAGTACGGTACCCCTTTATTGCACACGAAGCCAAATACGGCAGTTGCGATTTTGAACTCTATTAGAAGCTATTAAAAGTTCAAATTTCAAACATTTATTTCATGTCATGCGTAAAAGGGACACATCCCCGCCTGTTATCTCATTCGATTTGTTTTCAAGCCCGACTTCTATGCTCTGTACCGTTTTCTTTAATATCTAAGCAGTCAGTGTCAAATAAGATGTTGACATTATCATTTTACTTATAAGAATTATACAAGAACCAAACAATATGTTGAAGAATTTCTTTTCTTTAACATTTCTTGAGCAGATGCAGCTGCTAGAGAAGATCCAGTTTTACTCCATAACATTTGTCATAGTACCTGCATATTACCTCTTCGGGGTTGCTTTCGCCATGCCCAGGCTCCTTGAACTGTCGTATATGAGCATAAACACCTCTTACTTCTATAAAATCTTGGGCGCTTACAGTTTCATCAATGTTGGTGGCAATTTGATGCTCAGCTACCTTACTGACACCCGATTGAAGAATTACCACGGACCTGGTGTTTACTGCGAAGAATGCAAGCAGAACAGAATGGAGGACACATGGCATTGTACGGCGTGTAATGTCTGCATCATGCGAAGAGATCATCACTGCTGCTTTTTAGCGCATTGCGTTGGGCGTAACAACAACCGTTTTTTTCTCTGCCTGCTCGGACATTTGGCCTTCTCCTTGGCTTACTGCATGTACTGGGGAACCTTAGTGCTGGTTTCAGAAATAGGTTTCTTCACTTTCATTAAATGTGTAGCTTTAATTTTAAAACCATGTATGTTGACTATGTTACCTGATCAATTGGATCGCCCAAATGTGGAAGATATTTTTTTCGTGTTTGCATATATTGTTGGATTATTTTTTTTGCCATCTTCGCTATTTTATCTTTTTGTTCATATGAGGAATGTTATTGGAGGATTGACGGCTCATGAATATGTTAAAAGGAAGGCTCCGAGCAGGGCTCATTGGGTGAGGAATTTGGAGTACGTTTTTGGTACTAGATGGTACTTAGCTATTCTTTGGCCTTTTGTGGATAGTCCTTTGGTTGATAAAAAAAATAATTTGGAAATAGATTAACAGTGAAATAAAGATTGTGTGTTTTTTATTAAAAAACAAAGAGACAAGAGCGAGTTGGACTCGTATCGTATAGATTTTTTCTGTTATTTAGTGGTATGGCATTGCATTTTCTTTTTCAAAATGTTGGGTCATTAAGAGATAAGGATATTAATTTTCGCCTATTGGTCAAGCTCAGAACCAATTTCTTTTTCAAAACTTGCAAAACAATGGGTACTTTTATATCCTGTCGTTAATTTTCATGTACATTCACATACCAAAGCCCCCATACCCCCATACCAAAAGTTTTGGTATGGTTTTCGATCGCGACAAGCATACAACTCCAGTTTGCTTCTCTACAATGTCATGGAAATCCACAACAGAGTAAAAACCACCCATTGGAATCGATTTGTATGACTCTTTGTTTTAATACTTTTAATAAAACGGGGGTACCTCAAGGGATTGGATTCTGGTTCCGATCTGGTAATCGGATGTACATTACTAAGAGTATCCAGTACCAAACTTCGTGTAGCCTCTTCCCCTTCAAGAAAGTGCGACAGAGAGGGACATACAAACTTGTCGATGTTCGCGGTAGGCCCTCAGGTGCCAAGTAACTGCAGTAACGAAACTCTTGCGCAAGCAGAGTCGCGCAGCATGCTAATGGGTTGCACAGGAAGCGTATGCCGTATAATAATGGCTGCCGGGAACATATGTGCCTTGCCACAGGATTAACGACCATAATTCGATGGGATAAGGTCGAAGGTTACTATACGGTTAGTCAGGTAACAGTTACATGCCCAGACAGGATTTGCAGTCTTATGGCGAGGAGATAAGCTTCAGAGTCGTCGATATATACACAGGTACTTGTGCAGCCATGGTACAGTCACCTGCAATAGTATATGACACTATGAAGGCCGCAAAAATATGTGACACGCTCTTATGGCGGTACAAACAAGAATGTGTCAGATTATTTTGCAGCCTTCATATAGTCCTATACTATTGCAGGTGACTGTACATACAGCTATTTCAATATTTGAAGCATTTGTTCTTTTTAAAAAGTATGAATGGACACGATAATGTCGATAAGCAGAAGGTTGTCTAACCCAAAATTGTTAACAATGTAAATATGTATAATAGAGTTTCTTTGGCCATTATTAAATAAACAGAGAACAATATTTTATGTACTGGCAGGACAAATACAGGCCCCTCTTCCAAAACAATGCATCCTCAGGAGTTGGGAAACCTTTGATTACCAGTAAACAATGTGGTGGGCAAATTATTTTAAGTCATCACTCATCAAACAAGTTGCAACGTGCAAGATTATTCTTAGTAAGTGAGCAAAAGACGCTCTTACCAATTAATGAGTGCAGGGGCCTTACTAGGACCTAAACTGAGTCGCTGCCATACAACTGAGCACAGTTAACAACCTATACTGCAGGGTTAGCATCGTTGCCATTTTATCGCTTATCACGCTATGCGTCACTTTCGCACATACATACTTGTTAGAACGTGACAGCAACGTCGGTAAACGATAAAAACCCGACCATCATAGACTAGCTGAATCGCGTTAAGATGTCACGGTAAGGCCCGTAGCATAGTAAGTGTGACAGAGATGGAGATAGACTTTACGATCTTCGTTACGGTTTGCGGTCACACGCCTGTTATGTTTTCGGTGTTATTTACCTAAGTAGCTGCTAAGTGTAATAATTTATGCATGTAGATATACCACGCGTGCTATTTATATTTATAATTCGCGTATTCTGTGTGTGTATATTATTGGATCAAGGGTAGGTACAAGATGCGTAGGTGATATGTACATTGAAATATCTTACTGTCGCCGAGGCGGACCGTATGCTTGTTTGCCACCGACGTCGTTCAAAAAAATGACAACCCTATCTTCGGCGAGGTGCGGAGTAATATCGACCTTCGCGCCGGGCAATAGAACTCAATGACAGCGCGGCTCGCGTGCGGTCCGTGCTAATAATAATTAATAGGCACGTAAAAAGGCGGCATTCGTGAACATCAAAACAGAGGGTCTTCTGTACTTGTACTCTTATCTATTCTGTGGCATAGTTAAGAACCTAAACTGAATCGCGTTAAGACTTCAAGGTAAGGGCGCAGTTGTATGGCAGCGACTCAGTTTAGGTCCTAAACTGAATTGCGTTAAGACGTCATGGTAAAGGGCCCAGTAAACGTTGCAAGTCCCCAATTTCACGCTTTTCATCTAAAACAGATTGTCCGCTAAAATAATTAGAATGATCATTCAAAATTCGCTTAATCACCGCAATTTGCAGATTAAAATTGCAATCATCTCCAGTAAATTGATGCGAATAATTGGTTTTATGCAACTGTGATGTAAAACGGAGAGTTGCTAAAGTAGAAAACGTCTTTTGATGGTAATTGCTTCATTATAGACGAAATAATTTGTTTGTTTAAATCGGAAATGTTTGCTTTAGTTTAATTGTTTATCCTTGACGTCCTTGAGATTCATTGACCACATCATTAGACCACGCAATTAATTTACACCTTGCGACATTAATGCCGCTTCCATATATATTTTAGGATTGGACTAAATAAAGGACTAAATAGACTACGCAAATTTTTCACACCTTGCGACGTCAAAGTCAAGAGGTAGATACGGGGTCGAAACTAAAAGTGATAATCTAACATGCAAGAGCAGTAGAGAGGCAGTTAACGACATTATCAATAACCTTTCACTAGGGAAATATAGGTATAAATAAATAAATATTTTGGGGACAATCTAGCAATAAATTGATATTTCTGGCTTGTTTTAGTTTTTTTTAAACATACACGAACAAAAGAGAAAGGCAGCGAGTGAGGTTAGTTTTATGGAATCCAATTACGTAGCGGAGATATACCCCATACCAGGATTCAAACCTGGGATCTCCAGTTTCTTAGCTACCAACTACCAACTAGGCTAGGGATGCCGTAAAAGAATAGATGACCATTTCGTGCTTATTCTTCATGAAATAATCAGATCAAAGATCAAGTAAGGTATTCCTGCCAGCTCGGACCTTCTCGACGGTAATTGATTATGATTACATATGTGTATAGCTAGCAGTATATCTGTATCGATTTATCATCGTCAAGAAACTCACGACGCGACATTTGCAAAGCCGCTGGACATGGGTCTGCATAAGGAAAAGTCACAAAAAAAATTATACGCACGACTCTACTGTATAGGGGATGCTTATTTTAAATAGAAAACACCCGTGAGTATCAGACATATTAAAATACTTATGTCGGGTATAAGTTTCCAATGTCCATATCTTTTTGTTGCTTACCTTTTTTGCCACCCCATACAAAATATATGGAAAATGGTAACACAATAGGAACAAAATCCTTAAGGACACTTTTATCTCCTATTTTGATAAAAAGAGCTTGTGATTTTGAGTAGAAATATCATAAAATGTACATAATATAACACAATAAAAAAGGTAAAAAATAAACGGTTAAACAGGACCCCCCCGGTAGCGCGCCCTACGCCATATGTTTATAAACATGGCGGTATAATTTACCGCACGCACGCGCACGCGCAGCCACTGTTACGTTGCGATCCTTGTTGTGTCACTGCGCAATACGTAACGACTACTTTTATGTACTACGTGCCTTATTTTAGGACTAGGTAATTAATAAGCTCGTTTGTAACACATACGCAAATTGTCTAAGAAATAGCTGCCGCAGTCGGGTCGACATATTTTTTCTCAAACAGGTAAATTTAAAGTTTCATGAGCGCTTTCGAAGTTTCGATCCTACTAGGAGAAAAAAAAGAGTCCTATCTTTTTTCCATTCCGTTACCATTTTTCAAACACTTTGTACAGCGGTTACAAAATGGAGAGTACCTACGTAAAACGTTTCAAAATTTTGAGACCTTTTTGTTCTCGTTGTTTTTTTTCTCCTAGATTGAAAGAGCTCGTTATTCTGAATAGGAGAAACATTAAATTTACCTTTCCTCAAAAACATTTTGGAACTCTTCTCGCGAAATTGCTGCAACATTTTGAGTAATACAGAGGGAAAGGGAGCAGTGTCAGACGGCCGGCAGTGTTAGCTCACACTTAATTACAACTTTGATTGCTCAAAGTCAAATTATTGAATCCTTTTTCATGTAAGAAATGCACAACACAATCAATACAGTCTAACATATAAACGTTTGCAGACTAAAGACGCTAGTGCCATAAAATTAACCTTATCAACAACCAACAATGGGTACCTTTTTCCTGGAAAATTCACATGTGCTAAAAAAAGAATACTTACGTTTTTGTGAAGCGGTAAAAATAAATGCAATGAATACGTAGAATTTTCTTTAATGTCACTTCCTCGTCATAATAATTGTGTGTCACGAATTCAATACACCGTCTGGCCTTTAGTAAATATCTCATGTCTTTATGCATAAACAATAATTAAAAACATAATCAGGAATATTTCCTCAAGAGAATATAAGTTGTAAAACTGGAAATTTCAAGTCCGGAAATAATTTCTTGTTGGCTTGTCATAACCCATCCGTTTTATGACAACGATTTATTAAGGAAGATTATTGAGGTCTTCTGATGATTCTGTGGTCATAAAAGGAGAGGATAAATTACAATCAATTTGTCACGAAACTGACGGAAGTGTGCCAAAATCGTACATCATATTGTTATAAACGAATACAAAATAAATTACCTACTAAAGTTACAAGTGGTCGTATGAAAACGTCGTTTTAAGCTTATGTCCAGATAAAGTAGCATACAATTTTCTAATAGCCTGATTTAGGGTCCCATAGCTGGGCAATGGCCTCTCCTCTTCTCCTCCGTTTGGTCCTATAATTTGATACTTTCCACCGATGTGCGCAGAACGCGTCCAGGTCGTATCTTCTCTCAAGTCACCTACATATCCAGAAAATCTTTTGGTAGTTTTGTGGCGTCTAAATGATGACACGCCAACCCGATCCGATCCGGGACGATCTGACAGTTTCTATAGAAAACGTCACGTGACATCCGAGGGCTCCGAGCTATCACGTGATTCTTTCTATAGTCACTGATACATCGTCCCGGATCGAATCGGATCAGATTTGTGTGAAATCATCTAAAAAAGTAAAGCTGTGAAACACATCAATTTGGTCCCCTAATAGCGTTGCCTAAATCGTCATTATTCCTTCAAAATCCAATTTCGTAACACACGCAAAAATTTATTTAAAACACAATAAAAATTGCAAGCTATCGATATTTCGTCTATGCTTATTACGATACCTAATTTGTTACGATCACCGATTACTGATTACATCACGAGGAATCTTACCGGAATAAAAGTAATCATCTGATTCATAGTTGGTCAACCTCTTTTGTCAAAGTCATCACGTTTCCTGAGATGTTTTTCAATTGCTTTTTCAGACGGCACAAGAATAAGTATCGCAATTCAGCGAGGAAATACGGCCAGCCTTTTGGACACATCATCATCATCATCATCATTTCAGCCGAAAGACGTCCACTGCTAGACATAGGCCTCCCCCAAAGATTTCCACAATGACCGGTCCTGCGCCACCCGCATCCAACGGACTCCTACGACCTTCACCAGGTCATTAGTCCACCTTTTGGGGGGCCTACCCACGCTGTGCCTTCCGGTACGCGGTCGCCACTCGAGAACCTTTTCGCCCCAACGGCCATCGGTTCTACGTGCAATGTGCCCCTCCCACTGCCACTTAAGTTTAGCGATTGGGAGAGCTATATCTGTTACTTTGGTTCTGCTGCGGATGGTCTCATTTCTGATACGATCTCGCAGAGAGACTCCTAGCATAGCCCTCTCCATTGCCCTTTGGGTGACTTTGAGCCTTCTTACGAGGCCCATTGTAAAGGACCACGTTTCAGTACCGTATGTCATCAGTGTCATCTCGCAACACACACTGATCGAAGACTTTCGTCTTTTTACCCTGCCTATTAATAGCGATTTGAGCCAAATTTCATTTTTATTCTATTAGGCTTTTTTGTGATTGTTTGTTTTCTGTTGTGTTCAATAAATTATAAAAACATATAAAGCTTAAAGGATGACTCACACCGATCCGATCTGATAAGGGACGATCTGTCAGTTTCTATAGAAAACGTCACGTGATCCGAGAGCCCCGAACTGTCACGTGATTCTTTCTATATAAACTGACAGATCTTCCCGTATCAGAAAGGTGTGAGTCCTAACAAATCAATTTAGCGCAAACATTTGTTAATTACGAAAAAAGCAGTTTTTCGTAAGACAACGGAACTTTGCAACATTTACCAAACATGCTTGGTATACAAAAAGTTCCTAATGAGTAGAAAAACGGTGGAACGAATCGATTATTACGGACGAACAAATATCTTAGTAGAAACGTAAAAACTCCGTTAATTACGGACCATAGTTGGCAACTCGGTTTATTATATATTTTATTTTAATCGGAAAACCAACAGCTTAATTAACAAAGACAACCCAGAGGGTAAACTAGGCCTTATTGGGATTAGTCCGGTTTCCTCACTGTTATCGTTCACCGAAATAGGTGAATATCAAATGATATTTTGTAAGTTCTGATAACCTGGTCCAGCCGGGGTTTGAACCCGCGACCCCCGGATTGAAACTCACACGCTCTTACCGCTCGGCCACAAGCCCACCTGCTCTCCACGCCATGCCGGCGAAAAATATGCTCTTCTTTTTTTTACAATGACCTTATAAAAAGTCAATGCTCTATTGAATGACTCCAATTTCCACTATTTGGTCGATTTTGTACAGAATTGTCAATCTATATTATATGTTCAATACATAGTATAAAACAAAGTCGCTTCCCTCTGTCAGTATGTATGTAAGTATGCTTAAATCTGTAAAACTACGCAACGGGTTTCGATGCGGTTTTTTTAATAGATAGAGTGATTTTTATAGTATAATTAGAGGAAGGTTTATATCTATAATACATTGCACCCGTGCGCTAGTTATAACTAACATCTAAAACGGGATATTTACCATGTTTGTTTGTTTTATTGACCACCCGATATTTCGGCACAGTTGCAAGCGCCATGTTACTAAAACTGACGAGCTGCGAGTTTTTATAGCTGGTGGAGCTGGTAGTTATAATGCAAATGACCATGTTAGCTTAAAATCCGATATTATGTAGGTACTTATCTCTTCCACAACTAAGTAAACGCTTAACAGGTTAACTCGTCAAATGTTAACCTGTTTCCTGCTTATTGATCACTCTTCGTAACTTCTGGTTCTCGTTCTTACCTGTAAAGAACAAATACATGAATTAATGGATAGTTACGAAAAATACTGTAATAGCAAAATTTCGAGTTTATTAGATAATTGTGCATAAAATTGCCATTTTGAAACGTGTGGTATTTTGTACAAAACACATTGTTAACAGTTAAACAATAATGATATAACGAGGAAAGATCATTTATAAACTGACCGTTTTGTCCGCGTAACTAAACGGTCAACAACCTCTCCACCCTGATAGTTATTTTATACGTAGGTTTTGATTGACTAGAGACATCTAGCCGGTGTCATTATTTTACCGTTTTTTTTAGGTTTGATTGGATAGTGGTACAGTCTTCATTTTCTATCAAAATTGGCGCGCGATTTAAAAAACCGGCGTACATGTCATGTAGAGCCATGCTCAGTGTAGGGTGCCGTAGTTTACCGTCCGTCACAACAGGCGAACTTAAAACGAGTTTTAATAGATACCATGCGCATAATAATAAAAAAGGAGTATCTTTGCAGAAGATAAGTTATTATTCATGATGTTTTTCCATATTTTTGGACTTGCGGTTCAAAAGTAAGAGAGGGGGACACATTTTTTTAACTTCCGGATAGATTATATCCGAAAATATTAACTTTATCCAAAACCCCTATTCTTTACCAAATACCTATCGTACGATACCTCAAATTCTAGGGTTCAAACAAAAAAATCATCCCCCATTTTACGTGTATTGCAGTGGTAACCAATTTTTTAAATCTTTTTTTTTATCACTTTCTTGGCGTGATTGATATGTATAATCGCACCAAATTTCAGCACTAGCACTAACGGTCACTGAGCTTACCCGCGGAGAGACCGACGGACAGACATGGCGAAACTATAAGGGTTCCTAGTTGACTGCGGCATGATATACAACCTGGTGACAGACGGACAGACGGACGGACAGCAGTCTTAGTAACAGGGACCCGTTTTACCCTTTTGATACGGAACCCTAAAAAACGGCCGGAAAGCTGAGTAAATACGTTTAAGGTTACATTTAAGGCTTGTCCTTTAAAATGTCGAAATACCATGGTGTCCAATGAAGTAGTTACCTACCGGTCTGACATTTACGGAGGAATTAAGGTGTAGTATTCCTGACCAGGATTCGAACCCCAGACCTCCTGCTTGGTAGGCAGAGCTTCGATGGTAGAGACCATTTAATAGTAGTTTATGCAACAGTGATTTAATAAGGGTTCTTAAAACTTGGATTCGTTACGACAACTAAAATAGCGTAAAAAGCTAAATCTTGAAAGGTGGCAGAATGTGGAAGATGTCGTGCCCACTATAGAAATCAGAAAAAAACAACAGTGCTCATATATTGTATGAAAATCCATAGGAGCAGTGTTCGTATGGGATACCATAGACAACGTTATAATGTATACTTTTTTAATATCGCTGTCAGTTATCTAATTGACAGATAGAAGTGCTGTAGGGTTAGCATGGTTGCCATTTTATCGCTTATCACGCTATGCGTCACTTTCGCACATACATACTTGTTAGAACGTGACAGCAACGTCGGTAAACGATAAAAACCCGACCATCATAGACTAGCTGGAGTAGAAAAAATATATAAAATATCTATGTCATTACAGTCGATCTTTCCTCACTTGTCACCTCAAATGACGCTGTGAAACACTTTGCGCTTTTGGCTTCCACGGTCCATTAAATAATTGACCTCTAGGGCATCCGCGGAAATCTGTAACGTTGACGAAACGCCGTGTCACGATGCCTTGCTGAAATCTATTACAATGTCTATAGATGGTAAGGAAATTCCTTTTTGTGAAATGCGATACCTGCACGCCTACCATGAACTTCGAAAATTGGCATTGACGGGAAAACCTCTTTGTCACTCCAATATGCAAGTGTGACAGAGATGAGGATACCAATCCGCAATCGTTCGATTTTCGTGGTATAGGCCCAGGCTAGTAATCTTTCGAAATGTTCATAGTTTATAAAGAATTATATTTTAAAACCGGCCAAGTGCGTGTCACACCACGCATAATTATTATTTTTATACCACGACGGTGACAAACAAGCACACGGCCCGCCTGATGGTGAGCGGTCACTGTCGCCTATGGACGCCTGCAACTCCAGGGGTGTTACATGCGGGTTGCGGAACGCTTAAAACGAAAAGAAGATTGAGCTGAGTTGACAGCTAAAGGGGCAAGCTTTGCTCCGTGGGTCCCCAGCTGTCAACACAGTGAATCCTCTTAGAGCTTTGGCGACCTTACTCACCAACAGAAACAACACTATGAGTAGGGTCTAGTGTTGTTAAACTGCGGTTTTCTGTAAAGTGGAGGTACTTCCCCAGATGGGCTCTGCTCCAGATTTGAGCGAGACGACATTCGTTGTGCTGTGCCCTACCACACTAGACGATATGCATCCGCTCTGCCCATACCTCTCTTGCATCTTCGCAGCTTGTTCAAACATTTATTTAAACAATATGCTGCACACAATATGACATTTACAATCAATTGTATCCAGTTACCTAGTTTAAAGATGACAAACGATTATTGTAAGTTCAAGTCACTATATCAGGTCAAACCCATCTCTGAAATGTCACAGACGCCATTACTAGTCTTATTGTACGCTCTAGATGACGCCTACTCAGAGTACTCAGACTTTCTTTCAATACATCGTTGATATGTTGTCAACAACATACAGTTAATACTGGCAGAGGGTCGGTAGACAATACTGTTAGATCTTGATGTCGATTCTACTGTCACCTGGGGCCTTACCGTGAAGTCTTAGGGCATTTTCAAAAATAGTGTACCATTTACCTTTTTATTTGAAAATATAGGAAGTTTTGGGTTTTCTATAACGAGAATCACGAGTACTATTGATTTAAAAAAGAAAAGGAGTGTCCCGTTTTTTTTGTCAGTTTTGTAACGCATTTTTTCATACATTTTATATGGGCCGTTACAAAACTGACAATTTTTTTGTATGGAAATTCGAGGACCCATTATCATTAAAATGGTGCACTTTTTTCTGAAAATGTCCCTTAATGCGATTCAGTTTAGGGTCAATTTAGGCTCAGTTGTATGGAGGTACATATTAAATATTAGGTCGTCAACTAAATCGTGTTAAGAAGTCATGGTAAGTCCAAGTCCCCTGCTTTTGACGACCGGTTGGTGTAGTTGGTAGTGACCCTGCCTGCTAAGGTCCTAGGTTCGAATCCCGGTAAGGGCATTTATTTGTGTGATGAACACCGATACTTGGTCCTGAGTCAGGATGTTTTCTATATAGTTGTGTATATGTATATTATATATATCGTTGTCTGAGTACCTGTAACACAAGCCTTATTGAGCTTACCTCGGGACTTAGTCAATTTGTGTGAGAATGTCCTATAATATTTGTTATTTATTTATTTCGTAAACACGTTTACAAACAGTTTGCACAACTAATACTTGAATAGCCCAGCACAGGGAACTCTAGTCATTAACACCAGGAAATCGGCGTGTTACGAAATTACACTTTTCTTACTGACAATTCCCTCTGTCAATATAATAACTCTGTGATACAAAGACATAAAGAATTACCCTGACGCCTTTAATTACCCTAATTAATGAGGTCATTAGTGAGTTATGACAGTGAAAGCTATCGTTAACTGTTATATCACAGGTAATTAGTGACTGACTAAACGATACGACAAAAGGCCATTTTGAATTGGGAGTTGCGATGTCATTAGAGATGTCTGAAGTCTGTCTAGTGTGTAGAAGTTTAAAAAGTCTTGTTAAAATACCATTCATCATTCATTGTGATATTTGTGATTGATTTTTGTAAAAAGTACCATTTCGTCGCTTGCCGATACTAAGCAACTTTCAAATAATTTTCTTTGAAAGTCTTCATAAAGTACAATTGTAAAACAAGAGATGTCATATAATTAGTATACGACATCTCTTTCGAGTATATTGTCTTCATAAAGCTTGAATTTTCTCATAATTTTAGACTTGCGGTTCAAAAGTATAAGAAGAAACATTTTTTTTTAAATATCAATCATCATAAAAGTGTTTGTGGCAACACCGATTGCAGTAACGCTAATCTGCACACATTTCCGACTTCCCTCGGAAGCCTGGATTGCGTTATGACCTAGGTTTGAAACCCGTTTTATATTAGGAACCTTAACTGCGTATGATTATGGTTCAATATCGTATGAAGGCGTGATGCATCCGCTGTGACCGGCGTCCGCGCACCTTCGTGTTTTCAAGCTGTTTTGAACCTTGTTCCATTGGAGATAAGTTTCAAAATGCAAGCGTAACTTAAAAGTGTATACATTTTAGGCTTAGTTTCAAAATACCTGTGTTTTGTAATTACAACATGATATTGCACCGCCTACATATATATATATATAGGTACATATTATCTGCTTCGCCCGAAGGTTGACTGGTAGAGAATGCTTTATAGCATTAAGTCGCCTTTTGTACAATTGAAATTGACTTTTTGTGCAATATGAATAATGATTAAATAAATATATACTTAATGATAATTTTTTTACAAATATTGGCCACAATATTTTTTTACAATTTAGGAATGTATGAAAATGACTTGTAATATTAATATACCGGTTAGTCGGTAAATTCTATACATGTTTTACCGATTTGTATTCCCTAGTTAGGTCTTGTCTGTAGTTGTACAGTCAAGTGTTAAAATACAGCGTGGGTATTTGCTACGGGCGAATAATTAATCCAGCTATAGTACCTGTTCATAATTATGAATCGTATAATTATTTCGTTAATAAATCGTATAATCGTGTACACATCATACTCAAAAATATGTCTTAGCTCATAGCGGTGTAGGAAATAAGCGAAGCCATGCCAGCGGTGTAATAGGAGGTTAAGTTTTTTGAAGTAAAAAGGTACTTTAAAAAAATAATAACCTAATGTTCTTTTTTTAAGTTTTTTTTTATAACCACAGAATTTGTATTGAATTTGTATCATTATAGTTGTCATAACTTAATTTGAAGCTTCAAAATAAGGACAATACAATTTTCCACATCGTGAAAATCCGGTTGGAAAGTGTAAACCCTAAATAAACTTGACATTACAATATAATTACACAAAACTGCTAACAAGTGATAATATGAACTTAACACTATGACTAATAAAACAGCTTTCAATATTCAACCGTTATTATGAAGACATAAGGTACACTTTGTGATGCTAAAGTATAACAACAAACATTGAACCAATTATTTTTTTAATAGTATAACCGCCTACTGTACAATTATCATATTTATGTTGTACTTCCAATAATCTTATGCCCCAACATTTCAGTTTAAATAACGACCTTATTCAATGTTGTTACGGTTCCAATTTGCATGACAACGTCATTACAATACATCTTTGTTAAATTATGATTGTGATTTACGAAATGTCATACATCGCTTTTACTTACGGCGAAAGTAGACCTTAAAGCCGGCAAAATAAAGTACAAATTTGATTGGTACGAATATGCAGATTATGAAGCAGTGATTTTAATATTCATTTTGAATGAGGAACTGAATTAACCTCCTTGAAGTCAGTGATATATGCTCGGTGTAATTGTCTCGTGGTTTTTGCTGACGGTACCATGGTGTGGTCGGCAAAAACGCCATTGTTTCGATGGAGGTGGCATGTAAAAACGGAATTAGCGTTGTCTATGTAGTTTTTGTTCACATTCTTGTCTACATGTAGTATAATCTGTTATGATATGTGTTGTCTGACATTGAGAATCTTTGAAGTATTAGTCAACTTATATGTTTAATTGACTTTGCTTATGGGTTACCTCTAAAGGGTTTATACAAAGCTTTAGAGGTTAGCAAGGCAACCTATAAGGTCAATTTCTGCTCTTTTTCCTGTTTTTTTATTACAAGTGGCAAGCATACTAGACGTAAGCAGAGACCGCAGTCTACAGACGATTGTAACTCCGAAAGTAAGTAGCTCAAGCGACGCCCTTCATAATTACAAAAATATTCACTGCGTTGACAAGTATAGTAGAATACAGTTACATTGAAACCTCTAACAAGAACTTTTTTTTTACTTCTGCACTTCTATCTGTCAATTAGATGACGGACAGCGATATTAAAAAAGTATACATTATTACGTTATCTATGGTATTCCATAAGAACACTGCCTGCCTATGAATTTTCATACAATATATTATGAGCACTGTTGTTGTTTTATTTATTTATTTATAATAGTGGGCACACGCGCAACATCTTCCCTATTCTGCCACTTTTCTAGATTTTTCTTTTTACGCTATTTTAGCTGTCGTAGAATAACTAGTGTATGCAACAGCTCAAAATTGGTTTTTATTATATCACTGTTGCATAAACTACTATTATAAATCTGCTATGTCCAGCAGTGGACGTCTTTCGGCTGAAATGATGATGATGATGATGATAATAAAAGGTACTTGCCACTTTGTCGCTTATTGATAAGGTCAGTTTCTAAACGAATCTTCATGGCATTAGCGTGATTAGCGTCTTATCGGCAACCGGCAACCATTTACTAACACGGTCACAAATGTTCTATCTTTAGTACGTATCTTTACCACCTACGAGTTTCTGATACAAAAGACATCAACGAGTCAGTTTGTAACTACATAGTATAAAACAAAGTCACTTGCCGCTGTCTGTATGTATGCTTAAATCTTTAAAACTACGCAACGGATTTTGATGCGGTTTTTTAATAGATAGAGTGATTCAAGAGGAAGGTTTATATGTATAATAAAAACCCGTGCGAAGCTGGGGCGGGTCGCTAGTTGTAAATAATTGACATCAACGAGTTGTATCATAGACACATGTAATATTATGGTTTTGGTTATAATAATTACGATATTGTGAATTAAATGTGTGTTTGGTGAAAATAAATACTTCCTTTTCCTTTTATCTTTTCCCGACTTGTGCCTCAGGAAGCCTGGGGTCCGCTTTGGCTTCTTATCCCAAGATTTGGTTTCCTCTCAATGCTTTCCTTCAGCAAAAACAATATCTACATCTGAATATATTTTTTTTATTTCGTACGAAGTTCCGAATACGTACGCATATATATATATATATATATCTCGTGTCATCATTACATTGTGTTTGATTAAAAGCTATACTTGTTATTTAAGTATATAATATAATAGTACATTACATACCAAGGCCGTTTAAGTGGGAAATGCCTCGGATCCCATGTAATTGTCGAGGCGAAGCCGAGGTCGACTAACATGTGATCCGAGGCTTTCCCATTTACCGGCCGAGGTTTGTATACTATTTTTCTGTCCGACGGAGCCGGCAGGCGGCAATTTAGTTATGCGTAAAGTGGCGCTTACCGGCCGGAGGACTGAAAATATACATGTAGTTAGGTCACAATCATTCGTTAAAATTAATATACGGTTCTCAACTTCTCAAACAGTCGCAAAAGTCTACAAGTCTCAAAGGTTATAGAACCCAGTCCTCCTAGGCTTAGAAAAAACAAGATGGCTGCAATTTGTGAAGTGAAATAGACTGTGACCACAAAAAACGGTCATACAACTGATGACTCCAAGATATCAGTTTTTGTGATTCGCTTCGCTCGGATGGCTGCTGGTAATGACATAAGATTACTGTTATATTTATTACCTACGTGTTTCTATGGGAAGACGTAATGTATTACAGACAAATATGAACGTCAATCTTGAAATATAAATTACAAATACAATTTATTAATTTTCTCAAAACAATGAACATAGGTTACAAAATAAGGCACTGACAAAGGAAAGTATGGGCACAGCTTAGCTGGTTTTAAGCCCATCCGAGGCCAATCAAAGAGAAAAAAAATACAATTTAGGTATAATCAGGTCATTAGTAGCAAACAAACGATAATTCTATAAGAAATTGCGACAGCTAAAAATAAAAAAATAGAAATAGCAATCATATTAAAAAAAAATTACGGAAATAAATCATGGTTATAAGTTTGACATATCTCTGTGTGTCTGTGGCATCGCACAGTCAACAGCAGAAGTAGCTAACCTGGCAAGGTGTTCAAAATTATCTTAGCACTAACCAGCGACCTGCTACTTTCGCGGCAAAGCCGGCCTGCAGGTCGCAGGTTCGATCCCAGCCCTGGACACTGGGGGCCTTGGTAATTTTTTCTGTAGTATATGACATCTCTTTCAATTTATAATTTATACATAGTAGTGTGACTACTTAAAAAACATGAATCAAAACATTGATTATATTTAATAAATGATTTAATTCATGCTTTACAATAGTACAATTGAATAGGTAGTTAAATAAAATTTGTCAGAAGAACTTCTCACACGTAACTGTTTCCTCTTTCATTATGGAGGTTAAATGTTTAAAGTAATTTCTTTCTCTTTCTTACATCGAGGTAATTATTTAAGTTAGAGAAAGAGAGAAACTTTGAAAAGGTTTTTGTCTTGTTTGAATGCGTTATGGCAAAAGGGAAAGTGTTTTAAGGCATCCATACATTACATGCATACAATTAGCTATGCGCTAGCTTAGGGTTGCCAATTATTAATTAAAAATATTAAGTGCTTCATTCATGAGTAAGTATATTAAAAAAGCCCTCATACAAACCGGTTGGCGTAGTTGGTAGTAACCCTGCCTGCTGGTCCTGGGTTCGAATTCCGGTAGGGCATTTATTTGTGGGATGAGCACAGATATTTGTTCCTGAGGCTTGGATGTTTTCTATTTATTAATGTATTTGTATATTATATATATCGTTGTCTGAGTACCCGTAACACAAGTCTTCTTGAGCTTAGTGCGGGACTCAGTCAATTTGTGTAAGAATGTTATATATATATATATTTATATGACTATATATGTATGTATATATGTTTAAACATAAACGGGTTCATAGGCTACAGAGTACACTTGTCATTGAGGTAAAAATAATATACATTAAACAATCAAGAATATTTGAGTCTAGATAACATCGAGACCGGGGAAATTAACAAAAATAATTTTAAAAAGTCAATACCCTTTCTTTATATGCTCTCCAAAAAAACTAAGAAAAATATTAGCTGTTTTAAAATTAATTTTATCCCATTTCGATTCATTTAATAAATATCAAAAATATACGCAAATACTATAAAACTCTGACCATTAAATGTGAAGCTATAACAGCATTGAAAACATGTAACCATTACATAATGCATTTCAAAATCTGATTAATCAACTACCAGTTTTTGACTGCAATTAACCAACAAACCGTGGGCGAGGAATTCCGTTTACCAAAAACTCGCATTGGACAGCCCTACGGGTAAACCACAGACAACGGCCCTTCATTCAATGGCTGTATGAACAAAGCCTCTGCCCACGTTTAAAAAAAAACTAAACATCCAAGGTTTAAGTTTTTACTCGTATGTTTTGACGCTTTAATTACGTGTGGCAGTTTAATTGGATTTTATTTAATGTTCGGAAACCCATACATTTATATTTTTTATTTAGAACGTCAGAAATGGTAAAAAAAAGAATAAAATTGTATATCAAGGTAGGTAATGAAACTTAAATCCGTATAATAACATTATTTGTATGTAAGATCATTCAAGAAATTTATATACAACCAATATACAATTTGCATGTTAGATGTAAGTCAGTAAATAAATATAATCTTACTTACTGTCAACTTAGTCCCACAGTAAGCTCAATAAGACTTGTGTTATAGATACTAGACGACGACATATATAATAAATAGAAACTACATATAAATGCTTAAATACATATAAAAGACCCACAACTCAGGAGCAAATATTCGTGATAAACACACAAATAAATGCTCTTACCAGGAAACGGGACCTCCTGCCAAGCAGGAATAAGAACACCTTACATACTTCTGTCTGTCCCGCTGTCAAACACTGGGGCGTTTACCTTACTTGGGATCAGTCCTTACCCTTTTGACTCCGTGACCTACCTTCTACTAATCCTTCTAATCTATAATCTATGTATGGGTCTGTGAACGGGTTTCTGATGACATGTTTAAGCCAATTAACATAATTAACTGGTCAACCTTCTACGTCGTAACCGTAATCAAATGTGGACCATGTATTTGATATTTGTATGAGTAATTTGTATTTGTTTTGATTTGATTGTCTATACATATATATCTTAATTAACTATAATAAATGTTGCGTAGAACATTTAATTATTAAGGTGCTTTTATGGAGTGGAAATTATTTTTTGGTATTTAAATAATAATAAAGTATTAGTACTGGGTACCTAAACATATTTATTCTACTCCACCACTCCTATTTGTCAATTAGATGACTGACAGCGATATTAAAAAAAGTATACATTTTAACGTTGTCTATGGTATTCCATAAGAACACTGCTCCTATAGATTTTCATACAATATGCAAGCACTATTGATTTTTTTTCTATAGTGGGCGTCGACATGTTTCACATTCTGCCACCTTTCAAGATTTTGCTTTTTTCGCTATTTTAACTGTCGTAGAAAAACTAGCGTATGCAACAGCTCATAAATTAAATATTAAAATGCACGTTAGCCTCAAAATGTTGTTATGAAATTCTACGTAAGTGTATTCCATGATTTCCATGTAAGTGAATTTTGTTAATTCTTTGGAAATAAGAAATGTTTTATACCAGAATTAGTAGGTCTCTAACTAAGCCAGCTATCTGAACCGCGATTTTCTTGAACTACTTATATAATATATTATAAAACAATAAATAACGGTAATCTATTAAATAAAATAATAATTCTCATAACTAATGTAACCTTTTGTGTCACTCGTAATTCAATTGATAAAGCAAATTTACTATTTCACCAAAAATGTTAAAACTGCAATTAATTTTTCAAATAAATATCAACCCTATTACAAAATAATAGCTCTTAAATTAGAACCACGCTAAAACATTACATATAACCTTTTCGCCGAATAACACAACTACACGGATCGACTTCATCAAAAGAGCGTAAGCGCTGAAATTAACGCATATAGAAAACTTAAACTGCAATAATAATATCTTGAAATGAAACATCGAAATATGCGACTTAAAGTAAACAAGTTAAAGTCTAAATTTGATCAAAATTCAAAATCTCCGTTAACCGTCAATAGCGACCCGCGACCTTATATCAAAGCAGTAAAGTCTACTTTCGAACAGTTTAGGCAGTGTAAAGAAGTTCCCACGTGCACAGGATCGGCCTTAGCGGTTAGTGCAGAGGTCGTCAGGTGTCACGAGTGTGTTTAATTGTTAAGCCACCAGGCTTTATACAGTACAGAAAGGCGAAATCATTTACAAGGCGACGAAGATTAAAAGAAATAGTACAGTCAACCAATAGGCTATATGCACTTGAAATAGATAAGGCTTATATTTTTTTCTCAGAAACTATGTTGGTTTAGCATTATATCCCTATCAAAATTTCTTAATTTTATTTTATTTTAGCTGTGAAAATAATTATTGAAAAGTGCAAAAAAATGTGTGAAATTACAAACGGTTAAAACGCTGTGACGTCGAGTGTGACGTCATTGGATAGTGGTGTCTGTACACCAAGCCAAGAACGCGAATGAACAGAGAGCCGCTGTATGTAATCTCGCGTCTCGGTTTCTCAAATGTTTGGTGTACAGCCGGCACAGAAGCACTAGTAT
The DNA here is from genome assembly GCA_949128165.1 of Lathronympha strigana. Taxonomy (NCBI): domain Eukaryota; kingdom Metazoa; phylum Arthropoda; class Insecta; order Lepidoptera; family Tortricidae; genus Lathronympha; species Lathronympha strigana. Next base: position 1,061,958 of record OX421907.1, on the reverse strand, counting down.
CCAGATCATTAAAAAAAAAGCATGCGAATCGTGAATCGTCTGTGTCAAATTGTACGAGTATACATGTTCTCGTATGGAATTTCCTTCATAAGATATCTAGTGTTTCTCGTTCTGCTACTCATATTTTTGCATTTTGGCACAATCCAATACATATCCCATCCCGGTTTTATGACTTGTATGTCGTTTTCCATTGTAAATGTAAACACAATCGGCTGAACAATACAAGACTAATTAAATAATAAACATTTTTTAGGTTATGTTGGGCCGATCAAACACGTTCATAAATCATAATCTTAATTCACATCAATTGATCTGAGAAATTTATTATATGTGAAAAAATCAGGATACGTGGAGAAATATCTTAATTGTACGTAATTTTATGCATTATTAATTCACAATATAATTGTAATTATGCATCGTAATCTGCATGCCTACCTTGAAACATCGAAAATTGGCATTGACGGGAAACCTCTTTGTCACTCTAATATGCAAGTGTGACAGAGACGGAGGTATAAATTCGCAATCGTTCGGACTTTCGTGGTATAGGCCCTGATTCAGACTGTGTGCCGGCCTTAGATGAGAAATGACGTCACGGCTCAGCTTGTCGGAATGGCGGGCGTTTCAAACGCCCGTTTTTATTTGGAGTTTTTGAAAGAAGATTTATCTACTAAATTTTAGTTATTATGCGCTGAAATTTATTTTACAGTATTTTTATGATAAAAGCTATCATCCAACAGTATTAAAAAAAATAGTGAATATTCCCTATTGGAACCCTAGGCCACTCTAGAAACATGTCAAAATGACAAGCAGTAAGAGATTTCTTACAAAATGATTTATAGCGTCACTATGACATAGTCCTACAGTGGCCTAGGGTTCCAATTGGTTGACTATACATTAACTAGAAATTACGAACGAGTCGAAGACGAGGGCTTGATTTTAGCACGAGTTCGTAATTCTTGTACCGCCCGCGATACATACAATGCTTTTCATCGCATTTGCGAGGAAACCAATAAACTTTATAGGCAGTTCCAAAGTGTAATGATATTAATAGACGTGACTGTACCTGTGACAAGAACTATCAACGTCTGGAAAATATGAAAAAACAGGACAAGGGCGAGTCAGGCTCGGGCACCAAGGGTTCCGTCCGTGCGCGTAAATTTTCCGGTTTTCAAATTTTTCCATGTACTTGTGCTACAAGCTCTTGCTATTTGCGAAATTTCGTGATTCTAGGTCAACAGAAAATACCCTTTACAATTGGATTCCCTTTGCAAATATATGGGAAATGCGAAATAAACGGACGTATCTTTTGATTGTTTAGACAGAGAGGTTAGTTTTCTTGGCAGACTTCAGTATAAGTTATGGTATTTTTTATTTGTAGGTATATTTTAAGTCTTAGTATAGTTTTATTTAGTATTAGTTTTATCATACATATTCTGTCTTTTTGTACCACTTTTGTTCCTTTTTGCCTCAATAAAGATCTATTACGTTCAGATACAAGGTCTTGACAGACAGACGGACGGGCATCAAAGTGATCCTATAAGGATTCCGCTTTGAGATACGGAACCCTAAAAATGCAGATTTCACGGTAATAGTAAAACTTGTGTCCGTGAGGAACTGCAACGGTGAGGGGTCGTGAATCCCGACCTAGTCAATGTCGCAACAAACGTGAACCGAGGGGCCTGGCTGACACGAGCCGGCAATTACAGTACCGGTGGAGATGGCTGGTGACACGAACTCTCAAGGTCTGGGAATAAAAAAAAACAATTTGCTGCGGTAATAGTCGCCAAGTTTTTCTCTCTCTATCATTGTATATTCGAGTGAAAGAGATGTGACACGAAAAATAGGATTTTGATGTTCGCTGCGAGCTCAGAGCGAGGCTTGTAGCTCATGGCTGAGACCGACCTTTTGGCAAATTGCAAAACACCGGTCAAGCAGAATATTACTCGTGAGCCTGCTACCTTTACAGCTGATCACGCATGGCGATTTCAGTAAAAAATCTCATAATTTGATTTATTGAGTTCTGATCATAATCACCAATACTTTAATACCAATAGTAAAAGACTACAGAAGCACGATCCAGTGATATTTAAAATCCGATTTCATTTGAATAAAATGCCTACGTACTGATCATTGCCGACAACTATTGCAGACTCTATTCAATTCCATCGTCAAACAATTTATAAAACTAGTTACAGATAAAAAGCCTATATTAGCTACTGGCGGCCTCAATACCATTTAACCTATTTGTTTTACAACCATATTTAATGTCAAGTACAAAGTTACAAACGGGGATATGAACTCCCGACCTATACAGCCCACAGTCACTCGGTTAATATGTAACGTAGTATTGGTCAATTATAGACTATTAGTATGTATATTTGATGTTTTTACACCACCGTGGCAGCCGCAGGCGAGTTCTCACACAAACGGAGGGTTAATAATCTAACCGACAATTTAATACCTGATTGCCCCCTTGGGCTTCCGCTTTGGTGTGATTATATTAAACTATTTGGTCGTTCCAACTATACTGACAACATTCTGGCTTTGTACACAGATATTCTTACAAAAGGGTTTCGGGTAAATTCCTTGCTATCCCAATATCTGAAATTACACCTTAATGTACAGGGGCCTTACCACCATCGCTTAACCTAACTGTGGTCACTGCTCAGCTCCCTTACCATGACTTTATTACCTTTACCATACCTTTACCCCATACCATCATTGACTTATTTATTAAAACAAGTAGACACACAGAGCAGTACCAGGGGTGCCAACTTAGGGGTAGGGGAAAACCCTAGATTTAGGGGGTAAACAAGACGCGTGAGGTTTTTTTAGGGGTGAAATATTTCTAGGGGTAAATTTAGGGATATTTGATTTTCCCATTCCATGTATGTGTGACAGCGAAAAATGTGTTGAGAAGCGAAATTATTGCTGAAAATGAAATGATACTGCAGTCCATTCCACTCCCAGTTGCTCGAACTCACAAGTGTGCGATTGAAAAAGAAATATACGAACAGAACTCAAACGCTCCGATTTACGCTACAGGGATGTGTAAGAGAAGAGGCATTCTAACGGGGACGAAATTTTCTCCCAATCTATCAAATTGCATTTAGTAGTCCCGTCTGGACAGGCCATCATTCAACCTTTCTGACCAAAAATACTAAATCTGTGGCGTAAACGGTCATGCGTTAATGACTTTATATTAGAGATACTGAATAATGTCGATACTTAATGTTGAATAAAGAAATTTTATTTAATACTCATTAATTTTTTTATTTAGGGGGTTTTCCGAAAAATCACTACAGTTTTAGGGGATTTCAATTTGTGCTTTAGTGGTAAATAAAAAATTGATTTGGCAACCCTGAGCAGTACAAAACCGTCAAAAAATGTGGGTCAGCATGACATTAGTGAACTTGCATTGATGATGATACAAAACCATAAATGTTTCGTACGAAAAAGAGCTTACTGGCGTAATGATTAAGTGTCAAATTCATACACAGAACTACCAACACTGTTAAAAGTATATGGCTGTTGGCACTTACGGAACGTCACGTTCCAAACAAGACTATATGGAAAGGAGTCGCAACTGCTGCATTTTTACGGTGTAATTTTTTTCGGCCGATTGGGTATCCAGTTCTTGTATCCTACAACTGAGCACAGTTAAGAACCTAAACTGAGTCACTGCCATACAACAGAGCACAGTTAAGAATCTAAACTGAATCGCGTTAAGACGTCATGGTAAGGCCCCAGTTGTATGGTAGCGACTCAGTTTAGGTCCTAAACCTAAACTGAGTCGTGTTTTTTTTTATGCTATAGGGGGCAAACGAGCAAACGAATCGCCTGATGGTAAGCGATTAACGTCGTCCATGGACACCCGCAACACCAGTGGTGTCGCAAGTGCGTTGCCGGCCTTTAAGGTGGGAGTACGCTCTTTTCTTGAAGGTTTGAAGGTCGTATCGGTCCGGAAACACCGCTGGCGACAGTTCGTTCCACAGTTTAGCTGTGCGAGGCAGGAAGTTTCGGGAAAAGCGCACAGTTGTGATGTGGCCTCACTCTGTATTTTCTATCGCATGTATTATGGGGAGTGTTCCGAGGAATTGTTCGGATTAATCCCTGCCGCTTCTTTCCGCCATCGCCCTACGCGACAATATTTCCACTCTCACCATTTAGATGGTTGGCAGTCCTCAACTGCCAACCAGTGTTAGGCGATCATTGGAACCCCCTAGTTTTTTTTACAATTTCTTCAGGATACTACATATCTTGCCTCTTGGATATAATATAAGTCGGCCTATCAAAAAATTCGCAACCAAAAATTCGTTATTTGCGCTTCAAGCATGACTTCCTCGCACAACGTATCAGCATTTCGATACAACGAGGAAATGCTGCCAGCATCCTAGGTACAATGCCTCAAGGACCTAGTTTAGATTTAAGGTAGGTAGAGGTAGGTAGTTAGGTAAGTTACACTTACTGTATATATTTTGAAAATAAATGTATTTAATCAAGCAATGAAAACTGAGAAACGAACGAAGTGGTCGCTGTTATAGGATCTTACTAATAATAAATATACCGACATAATATTGGTAGAACTGTGCAACCATCTGTTTGTGTTAACGAGGGGGCCATAGGTGAAGGTGTCGTAAAGCATGTTAAATACACGTAAAATAAATATGATTTTAGTGCCACGGGTTAATAGCTTTGCCGTGCCAGTTAAATATTGGTATACAGGAGACTTGTATTACTTAGTTTTTGTATTTGGCTTGGTTTGGCCTAAAACGCTAGAAGTTTCTAGACAACGGATCGTAATACAAGCGATATTCGACCTAAATTACATCGTGACGTTATAATTTCTATTCAAAACGAGATATTAATTTACCATGTATATTTGTTTTTGTGAGCTCCCGATATTTCGGCATTGTTACAAGCGCCATGTTCACGGTAACTGATTTACTGCGGGTTTTTATTTGTGGTCTACCCACACGCCGTAGCGATCTACCCGCTTACGGGTTCGTTTAATTTTTTCTGGGAGAGATTGAGTCGCTCAACTAACAGCATCCTGGCTGCTGTGTATACCGTGACATAAATAGCCCCATTTTTAGGTGCTGGCTATCTGCTCACCAGAGTGAGAATCGCAAATAAGTGATAGATATAATTTATATGTGACGTCTACGATTTTACCTCGTAATTTATAAGGTTAATTTTTAAGGTTTTATTTTTTATTCTTATTCTTATTTTCAATTTTATTAGAATTGCTTTTTTGTGTTTGCTTTTATGTTCATTATGGGGGTCCTACCTGCACAATAAAACTTTATTTATTTTATTTTATTTTAATTTGCACGGTGTCACTGCCGCTACCTACCGTCCAGTTTCTCACTTGGAACTCGATCACGTTCAAGACACACGACACTTACAGTGTCGACCAGTGCATTCCTGATTTAAATTTTCGAATCACTGGATGTCATATCTGAGTTTGAAATATAATATGGGGAAGCATTATAGGTTGAACAGAAATGCTCCTTGTATCCTGGGTGATTTCTTTCGGTTATATTTTTCAGAGAATTCACGTGAATATCGAAATGTTGTTGTTGTCTTAACCCAGAATGGCAGAAGGCCTTCATAAGCCCGCGCTGTCTTGTATCTTCAGTGACCCATATTTTTCTTCTTCATCGGTGCACTCTTGTCTGGTTGGTCGTGGCAATTATGCAGATTCTTGTGTGACCCGCTTCACAACTCGCCGCCATTACTTCGGCAGGGCAGCTTTACGAACGCATTCGTTTATGGTCGACGACATATTGGCTTGAAACAGGGCGGTCCACTTCTTTGGAGATCTTATTCTAGGTCTAGTGTCACTTTCCATTGCACTAGTCGCTTTACGGACTCTCCGTATCATCGGGATATGGGAAAGAAACCGAGGATCCGATAGCACAGTAGACAGAAGACGTTATTTCATCCCGAGTTCTTTAAGGATTGAGATGTTATTGGCAAGTTTGGTCCAACAGATTCCGAGCATTCGTCTCCGCCTAAAAAGTGGCGTGACCCATCTGGTTCCAGCTAAGTCTAACCACACAGAGCCCCCGACAGACCATCACCATGAGTGTATACGCCTCCCGGAACCACGTCTTCCATCCTCCCCAATAGTTAATTAATGTCTAACCGAAGTTTCGGTTTCGGCCGGTTTAGGCCTAAATATCATAATATCGTACTTTCGGGTCGCGTTCGACTGACGTCGTCTGGTGAGCTCGGCACGGCTGGCAATATGACATCATATGATAATGCCGAATTTTCGATCTAAGAAAAGTGAAATCGGACCAAGATGTTGTGGTATTCATATATTTGAAAAAAACGGCTCACTGACATTTTATTCAGCGGTTTAATCACATTTATCAAAGGTTCGGTTTCGGCCGAAATAAGAATCATACTAATAATTGCATCATAATTGCATAATTGCATCATTTCTGTCGAGCCGTAAGCAAGTCGTTAAACTGCTCAACGACGGCAAGGCAGTACAATCTGACGCAGGAATTATAGATATTGGTATTCCTCAGGGATCATCCCTTGGAAATACCCTTTTTCTAGTATTTATAAATGACCTGCCGTCAAACATTGTGCCTGGCTTACCTGTATTGTTTGCGGACGACACGACTGTATTAGTTAGCGGGAATTCATATGACCAGCTGAGCTTAAATATTAACGAGGCCTGCAAGCAATTGCAGACCTGGTTCTCAGCAAATGGGCTTTTGTTGAACTGTGCAAAATCCAACATCATGGTATTTTCTGGTCGAAAGGTCTCACTGCCACCGTGCATGGACAACTGCCCGATGCCATTATGCCAGGAAAGTAAGTTTCTTGGGTTCCAGATCGACTCCAACTTAAATTGGAAGCGCCATGTTGACAGCCTCTGCGATCGGTTGGGTAGTGCTGTCTTTGCGTTGCGTAAATTGAAGCCACTTATCTCTGCAGAAGCCTTAAGACAGGTGTACTTTGCACATTTCCATTCTATTATGGCATATGGCTCATTGCTTTGGGGCAATTCAACGGATGCAAGCAGAGTTTTAGTGATGCAGAAAAGTGCAATCCGCACGCTTGTCGGAGTAAGACATAGACACCCTTGCAGAGACCTATTCATTTCGCAACGTATAATGACGCACTACTCACAATACTTGTTTGACGTACTGATGTATATAAGAACTAACATATCGGAATTTAATCGCGTGTACCATCCGGACATACAACTTCGAGCAGCTGGTCGTCTTAGAACAGTTCCACGTCGCATGGCGCTTTCAAGGAAAAACCCACGCGTTATAGGACCTACCTATTATGAGCACTTGCCCGCTAACTTAAGAAACGAGCCATGTGACGCAGTCTTTAGGCGTCACTTAAGAAACCTTTTGTTGGATAACCCTCTGTACTCTGTAAACCAGTACATGGAATTGAAATTGTAATTGACTGTTTTATTTTTCGTAATTATTTATTATTATTATTAGCGTGACTTCAAATAGTGTTTTGACCATTTTTTGTTATTTAATTATGACATCTTGCTTTGTACCTATTTATATTTTCTGTTCTGTTTGACGATCATGATGAGAATTTGTATACTTTGACATTAACACTAAATTGTATATGTAATTTTCTTCGTGAAATAAATGAACTAAACTAAACTAAACTACCGGACCTTCGGTTTCGGTTTTGGCAAAAAAAAACATTTCGGTTGGACACTATTTATAATTATACCTCTATTATACTGGGTGTGGCCTGTAATAGGAGCAATAAATTTAATCGTAGGTTGTACTCCCCATACTGAACAACATTTGTTCAGCGACTTTTAAAAATAACTTGAATTTAGATTTTTATTACACTTTAAAGTTTTTTAGAAGACGCAATGTACTGCAAAGTTTGACCTATTGGTACTATGACAAGAAACGTCAAATAGACTGATGTTAACGTACATTGAAAATACTATTTAATTTGTATGAAAAAGTGAATATCTACAAATTACACAATTTTAAAAAGTTGTTGAATAAAAGTTGTTCAGTTTGAGGAGTGGAACCTACGATTAAATTTATTGCTCCTATTGTAGGCCACACCCGGTATAAGTCCATAAACATATTCCATGCAAATAATTACACTGCAGTGCATGCATACTCATTACACGCTATACTATTCCGGCTTCACAACAATTATTGTCTGAATGATGGGCACAGTTCAAGGCCAGGTCAGCTAATTAAGATTTAAAATAAGCCTCATCAGTAATTGATTGTTTTTCAACTTCTGCACGACCGATTCTTCCTCGTCGGTAATTATTTGGTCGTCGTGATGTTTTTTTGTATAAAAATGTTTTTTTACGTAAAGCTAGTCACGATGTAGGTACACGTCAAACTTGTTTTGTGGATTGGATAATATATTGTTAGATTTTTTAAAGAATAACCATATTTTTATTCATAATTAGACGATTTGTTGAATCAAATACTGTTAAATAGAATATCCTAGTCTTTTATTCAATTTTTAGGGTTCGGTACCTCAAAAGGAACAAACGAAATCCTTATAGGATAATTTTGTTGTCCGTCCGTCCGTCCGTCCGTCCGTCTGTCTATGCGTAGAGGTAGCAAGTTAAAATTAATATCACATACACAGGTTTGCGGTCCCTTGAAGCTGTGAAAAAACCGTTAACAATCAAAAGATACGGCCGTTTATGTCACATGGAATCAAAATGTATAGGGTACTTCCCGTTGACCTAGAATCACGAAATTTGGTGAAAAGCAAGAGCTTGTAGCACAAGTACAGGAAAAAATCCGAAAACCGCACAATTGCCGCACACTGAGAGTTCCACGCCACTTAAAAAATACTAAGTACGTAAAGTAATAAATGATACATCATTTGTGCGGAACCCTCGGTGGGGAAGTCCAACTCGCACTTGGCCGTTTTTTTTAGATCTTCAATTGAATTTCCCCAACAAGAATGCATCGTCATAAAAATATATGTTATTATTATGGATAATTTAGTTGTCATTTTTGGATTTATAAAATGCCAGTATGGCTAAAACAAAACAAAGAATATTAATGAACATATTCAAGTTGTTGAAAAGTTACAAAATAAGATATGGCCTTGTTTTTAGCAAAAGGTATAGGTAAAAAACTTAAGTAAGTCACTTGTTGTATGTAGTCGAATAGGCATTTGTTTTATTTGTGTTCAAATTTTAAACATGTATTGTCTATTCGAATAGCTCTCTACTACATACTTTTACTTAAGTTTCTCACCTATACCACTTTGTAAATTTCTAAATATTTGGCATTAGCGCCAATAGCGTAATCTTACTAAGAACAAATATCAGAACTTATATCAGAGAATAGTTAGATTATATGCCAAATGGTCTAACGCAAATGTTCAATGAACACACCTGTAAGGCCACACACGTACCTACACAAGTGGGTCACGCTCGTGGGACGCTCATTGTGTGTTTAAGCTTTATGTTCAACGCACTCATTTACATATTATACCTATGTTATGTTAGGGTCTATAGTTGACTAATCGCGTTTTTAAAAACGTGGTTCACGATTTTAATTCCCCCGACCTGGGCCTTTGGGCTACCCCGGTGCATTCTGACAGGTAGATTCCATAAGCCGTACGATTTTACATTATAAATTTACTAAAACGGGGCTTAATCGTGTAAAAACTTTGCAAACAAACCTCCGACGTTTCAAGGGCGACATTGGCCCCGTGGTCCCGTAGAAAGACTGGCTGAGGTTGACATAAACATCTTCTAGTTACGCGGGTTTTACGAACTACCCGCACTTGGTCTTGACTATCAACTATAACTTGATAGTTTAGTAAATTTATAATGTGGAAATCACGACAGTATAAATAAACGATTTTACATGTGGAATATCCGTTTTAGATTGGACTCCATACGTCGAATAAAAAAAACAAGGTTAAAGGGTAATATGCTGTTTTCAACCCAAAAGGCATTAAACGTAATTGGTATAACATTTTGTTGATTTTGTTGACTTTTGGTCTCCTATTAGGTATAAAGATTGCATATAGTCGAGAAATTTCAGCATTTGTTGAGACCAGGTGGCCTAGTGGTTATGTCGTTAGCTGCTTAAGCTGAAGACGCAAGTTCGATCCTCGGCTTTGCCTCCTGATGTATGTTTTTTTCTTTAGTGTAAGTATATGACATTTATTTCAATTTGTAATTGGTATAAACCCTGGACAATAAAAGTGCTTACACAAAAATAGGCGTCGAATGTCATTGATATTATATATTGAATTCTAAAAACTATATTTGAAAAATACAACAGACACGTAAGACATTTTATTTTTATTTTAGGTATTTTAAGAGAGTCGATGTTACTGTATGTGACTTCAGAGATGTTGTAGATGCCCTTTAGACTGTGTTGTTCACATGTCTCCAAAAATATTGCTATAAACATACCGTAGGTACATAAAGTAACACGTTGCATTTAAGTGTGGTAAGCAGCTGGTATTCTTTACCTGTAACAAAATAGATATTATTAGAAAAACAGTTGCAACATTAGTAATATGAGTATCAAGTCAATATTATTAAAGCCATATTGAGAACTTATCATACGACTTTATTATTTATTTATTTTTAATACTACGACGGTGACAAACAAGCATACGGCCCGCCTGATGGTAAGCGGTCACCGTAGCCTATGGACGCCTGCAACTCCAGGGGTGTTACATGCCCGTTGCCGACCCATTAAAAAAAGGAGGATTTGTTTTTCTTAAAGCAGAAACGTATGCAAACTATACCATGAAAATCGGAAAAACTCAAGTCATCGGGTGAGACTCAAACACACGACTCTCGCACAAGTCATAAAAAAATTAGGTATATTTGTGCATTATTAAGATGTAGCCCTATGTCGGACAGGGTTTGTCCAATGGCTGTCATCCTGTATACTTAAAAAATCATTGACGCCAACTAACTGTGACACACAAAACTTAATCCACATTAAACAAATCCCATTCCCACAGCAAACCAAATCAGTGAACCAACACCAATTAGCCAATTGCACTAATTCCACGTATCGCCATAAACTCGTCTAATTGCTTGTGCACGCGCATACGCATTCCAAGCACTCACTGTACATCTTTATTGAACTCTATTGCGTAGGTAATAAAGGTGATTATCAAAGCAGTTTTGGGCGCGGGCGAGTGGTAGAACCAACCAGTGTAAGTACACTCTTCGATTCGCATAGTCGATAGTTATCGATCTCCTACTGCTGTATCGAGTTAAGGAATGCAACCGGTTCATATTTTCTATCCCTACATGTATCCTACACAATTTGTGTTAGGAATAGTTTCCTATCAAAGCTTAGAAGTACGACGGCAACTTGCACCTACAAAATATTTCTTTATTAATACGCGGATCAGTCTCAATGGGAGCTACCGTATTCTCGCTCACCAGGCGGCGCCACTCATGCGTGGGTCCTGTGTCAATATGAGAGAATTGTCAAAGTGACGTTTGAAATGTTCCCACAGTACCCAAGTTCCACCAGCGCCCGTAGCGGAAAATCAACTCGCGGTAATCCTCATTCCATGCCTGTTGCAATGATTAAAATATTTCGTGAGAGATACTCTGCGACCTCGCCCGACACCTCTGTAATACCTACCACAAGCACAGTAACATTAGCCACTAGTCCACTTTATGCAGCACTAAATTAAACATATAATATTACTCTGTTTGACCCCACAACAGACATATTCTCACAGAGAGACCTGAGATTCCTGGTCGCTGCAGGTATCTAGAGTTAATGTCCACAACCACCACTTAGTTTAGTAGCCTAATATGAAGTCGTTAACCACATCTGTACCCGTATTTTATTGTTATTTTAAGTATCTAGGTATAGCTTACATGTTTAGTAGTAGGCCTCCAGAGGGTCTATCAGGAACATCGAAAATACCTACATAATCGCCATATTTTTGTAGCTGCATCCTTTTTGTTGGAATATGTCAGTGCGATAGAGAAAAGTGCGGCAAAGATGGCGGCCTCTAAACCACTTTCATCAATCCAGTGTGATGACACAGCAGACTGGTTTGAAGGAAATGCTCTTAAAGTCTGTCTAAGCTATGTTTCATAGATTCGGATAGCATAAACTGTGAAATTGTTAAGTAAACGTTATAATTTCATAGAAATTAGACGTTTAAAATAACAATTTAAAGTTTGCTTGGAGACAACGTGGTTTGACTCTAATGGGGTGTTGGGTCCTGAACTTTAATCGTATGAGTTAAGCCAGAACGAGGGAACAAATTATGATGAGCTTTATTGAGCAATAGCACCTTGACAACGATAGAGGCTTGTGTCAAAATAACAGGTCCGATGCAGCTTAATAACGAATAAGACAGCAAGATGTGGATGGCATGAGTGCGAATGCGAGCAAAGAAACCGACGAAAGCACTGCCAATTCAAAGCACTAATTATAGCACGCCGTGACGCCCGTGACAGCGTGAGTCCCGGGCTAGTACAACGAAAATCGAACACTCCCGCAACGACGGCGCCGGATTGGTCGAATCAGCCCGCTTCGTCGCGCGCGACCCGTTACCTACGCCGGTCGCGGGCAGTGATGCCCGAGCCGCGAAGGTGACGACACCACTCTGTCTGTCCGACGATGACTGCCCGATGCAGTCGAAACATGTCACGCCTATTGTGATAAAAATACGTGAGTGTTAACCGTTGCTATTTAATATCAGTATGACGAAAGTTTAAATTATATTAAAATCGAACAATTGCGAATTTTTATCCCCATCGCTGTCACACTTACATATTAGAGTGATAAAGAGATTTTTCAGTCGATGCCAATTTTCGATGTTCTGGGTAGACGTGCTGAAGGCGTAACACAACGCGCTTTCGTTCGTTCGTTTATTTACCTTTCCATCGCTCTAGCAAAGGACGACCAAGAGGCAAATAGATGAACGTACGAACGTCAGGCTAGTTGTCAAACTCTTCGACTATCTTTGGTTATGAAGAAGTCAGAAACACACCGAATTAATTATATGAAAATGGTAAAAAACTAACTGGCAACTTAGTTAAGGTTACCGCGATCCTACCCTTGCGGAAGGGTTCCCATAATGCTGGCTGCGTATATAATTGGTTAATTTTATTACATGGGAAATAAAGTTATAATGGCTGGCTGCGTATATAATTTATTTTATTTACATAATGTTGTAATGATATTAGTCAAAACGGATGACCAAATCTATTCCACTACTCCTTGATCTAGTAACATCGGACATAACCAACGAGAGGTTTTGCAATTAGGCTGCCTAGACCAGATTTGAGCCTGTCACCTGACTGTTTTATGTTATCAAAGATGGTGGCCTTGACCAACAACTGCAGTTCAGTATGATGGCACCAGAATGCTTACTATGAGTCTGGTATGAGTATGAGTCTGTAGTCTATAACGCTTACGTACAACTAATGGTAAGCACACAGGACTGGTATTCGAGTCTGATAAAATAGAAGACAGATCTTGCAGCTCTGAAATACTATTAAAAGTTAGACTTGAAAACATAGATGACTGACAGCGATATTAAAAAAAGTATACATTATAACGTTGTCTACGATATTCCATAAGAACATTGCTAAACGATGCTCTTATGGATTTTCATACAATATATTAACATTTATTTATTTATTTATTTAACCTTTATTGCACAAAAGAAAACCTTGACGTACAAAAGGCGGACTTAATGCCAGAAGGCATTCTCTACCAGTCAACCTTAAGGCAAAATAGAAAATTTTAACATTGTTTTTTTTTTAATTTCTATGGTCGGAATACGACTTCTTTCACAATCTGCAACCATTCAAAATTTCGCACATTTCGCCATTTTTGATGTCGTATAAAAACTAGTGTATGCAACAACTCATAACTGGTTCTTACAATTCTCGAGTCTATTATTACAAAACTTGACTACATCTCGTTTTGTAACAGCGAATTTTAAGAATCTTTATTATATCACTGTTGCGTAAACTACTATTTTAGTGGTAACAGACGTCAACTTCATTGTTAATGTCTGTTTTCTTTTATGGAAATGTGCAAAGAATGTTAACATTTGTGTTATGTACTCATCAAATATACAATTTCTAAAGAGTAATATCAAATCTTCGCAGAAAAGAGAAACTGTATTTACTTTAACTCAGGATTTCCCAGTAGGCTTTTTAAATGTAGAAAAATATTCATTGCGAAAATCGATTTAACTTGATTAGTAATCCACTTACAAAATGCCAATAAAAAGTAGACTAACATTGATTTATGCAAAGAAATATTCGCAACTTCCTGCCGGAGAGCAAAAAGCGTTTGAAACGATGCGACAACCGTATTCAGGATATCACCACTTAGAAACTTTAACTACATCGTTAATTTAACTTAATCGTAATGTAACTACATCCATAGCTAATTTATGGAGTAATAGAGTAAATTAGGAGAGAAAACATTGTAGGTTTTTAAACTGTACCTAAACCTTTTTTTTTTCTTACAAGATATTCATCATCACATCATCATCATTTCAGCCGAAAGACGTCCACTGCTGGACATAGGCCTCCCCCAAAGATTTCCAAAATGACCGGTCCTGCGCCACCCGCATCCAGCGGACTCCTGCGACCTTCACCAGGTCATCAGTCCACCTTGCGGGGGGCCTACCCACGCTGCGCCTTCCAGTACGCGGTCGCCACTCGAGAACCTTTCCGCCCCAACGGCCATCGGTTTTACGTGCAATGTGCCCCGCCCACTGCCACTTAAGTTTAGCGATTCGGAGAGCTATATCGGTTACTTTGGTTCTACACGACAACAACTTGGTTCTACAAGATATTACAAGGATATAACTAAGTAGTTAAAACTTTGCTACGCCGTGATTTCTACTTAATAAGTAACGTATCACGCGAACTTTCATGACAAATGTCAGACTTGGTTTGTCATCAGACTATAACTGGTCTTACCTATTTATAATTGTCACCAAGATAACAAACGTTTAAAAAAAACGAAATCACCGATGTCACTGTGAAATCACAATCGTTGGCGTAGTTGGTAGTGACCCTGCCTGCTAAGCTGATGGTCCTGGGTTCGAATGCGGGTAAGGCCATTTATTTGTATGATGAACACAGATATTTGTTCCTGGGTCATGGATGTTTTCTATGCATTTATGTATTTGTATATTATATACAGGGTGGAAAGACACGACGATCCTTCTCGCAAAGGGGGGTTAGTTTAAGTGAAGGAGAATCGATTAGTAATGTTTATATTTTTGTTACGAACAATCAGTAAAAATATTAAAATTAATTAATGTTCTTCTTAGTGACAACCCTGCTATTACTATGTACTATACCTACATGTAACTGTAATGTGACACTTTATGTTTACAAAAATTTGCTCGACATACCGCAGCACTCGCTCTTCAAACCTTGGTGCAATGTGAACTACACCTCCTCCCCGTTGGTCGTTTTGGCCCGTTTGTGGTACTATGGGCTGATTATTTGCCACGCGATCAAAGGCCCGTAAAATTGACATACGGCTAGTTGGGTGTGGTGGAGGATATCTTTGTCGATAGCGTCGTAACGTCTCGGCGGCATTATAATTACACTCCCCGTATAACATAAGCAAATTTAGGTAATCGCGGGCTCCCAAGGGCATTTTGAAAATAGGTTTTATCACGTAATTTGCAATTTATTTGCGTCACTGTTTTATCACGGGTAAGAAGACTGAGTAAAAATTAATATTTTTCCCAAACAAAATAATACAATTGTGCAAACTACCCACTTACAAAAATCTAACTTAACCATAGAGAAATTGAGACTAAGGGCAGTTACAATAAATAGGTTCATAAAGCCCATAATACACCGCCAGAAGAGCATACTAGGCGGGGTGCGTGGAAGCTAGAAAATGCTGTTGGTTAACCGATTTGTATGGAAATAAATGCAAAAGTAACATGTTTATTTGAATTATAAAAATAAAGGCTTCAGAAGATATTATTTTCAATTCTACGATTCTGCATGTATAACTGCCCTTAGTCTTAATTTATCTATGGTTAGTTAGATTATTGTAAGTGGGTAGTTCACACAATTGTAATATTGACTGGGAAATATTATGGGGTAGAAATGTTGTTTTGGTAAATGTCACTGACCTTTGTGTTATTGTTAAATGTTATTGAACCTAATGAGGGTTGTCACTTGCAGTATTTTGCATCAAAAGTTAACTGCCTATAACTTAAAAACGCTTACGAATATGAGCCTAGTTTCTTTAGAGGAAATACAGTACTAAATCTAAACAATCCCCCTTTTGCGGAAAGGATCGTCGAGCCGTTCCACCCGGTATATCGTTGTCTCAGTACCCGTAACACAAGCCTTATTGAGCTTACTGCGGGACTTAGTCAATTTGTGTAAGAATGAATGTCCTGTAATATTTATTTATTTACATACATTACTCAAGTTGTGATTGGCACTTGGCTATACCCCTTAGACGAGCATGGCTTAGATAGTTTTCTCACTGTCACAAATACCATGCGACTACGTGATAAAAAAAACAAGTTGTCTACATGTTGCGTGGATAACACAATGATACATCCATTTTTGTCATGCAGCAACGGTTGATACTAACGTTTAAAATACTTTTGTTTTTGAAGCGCTCATAATGATGCTTAAACGTTTCTTTTGTCATGACGTAATTTAAAAAAAAAACACCGAAAACGACATCATCACCGCCTATTTCACTTTCGTTCCACCGAATAAGTCCGTAACGCACGTTTTGCTGACAATTTCTACGATTACGAAATACACGCTCATTCATCACAACAACGTATAAAATCATCATTAAATCATCAAGTATTGACGTATCGTGACTTGGAAAAATAAATTCCAGGAAATATTGGCTATGAGCGAGTCCAGCTCCCCCATTGGTTCCGTGTGTGCAGGATTCCTTGCAATGTTTTTTCCTTTTTTTTATTTTTATACTACGACGGTGACAAACAAGCATACGGCCCGCCTGATGGCAAGCGGTCACCGTAGCCTATGGACGCCTGCAACACCAGGGGTGTTACATGCGCGTTGCCGACCCTTTAAAAAAAAGGAGGATTCGCTGTGTTGACAGCTAAACGAGCCAAGGGCTTTGCTCCGTGGGTCCTCAGCTGTCAACACATCGAATCCTCTTGGAGCTCTGGCGAGCTTACTCACCAACAGAAACACAACACTATGAGTAGGGTCTAGTGTTATTTAACTGCGGTTTTCTGTAAGGTGGAGGTACTTCCCCAGATGGGCTCTGCTCCAGATTTGAGCGAGACGACATTCGTTGTGCTGTGCCCTACCACACTAAACGATATGCATCCGCTGTGCCCATACCTCTCTCAAAGCCGACTCACGCTTCACCATTTATTAAGCCCTATATTATTTTGCGTCTTTCCCATCACGGAAGAATGGCGCTCCAATGAAATGTAAGGGGTATACCAAGCGGATGACCTGCCTGCGTCATGGGTCGCACGCACGCATAGGCGGGCTCGACGTGTTTCGTATCGATTCGCGAGCCTTATTCACGAAATGCGCTTGCGACGGTCGCTCTTCGCGAACCGTGCGGTTCAGCTGCCTGATTATTACAATTTCTAAGATGACATATTTATTTAAGTACAGATGAACAGCGCACTTCTGATTATTACCTTTTATGTACGGATTCCTAAAAAAGTGAAATCCCAGTGTCAATTAGTCTTCGATAGCAAATGTCAATCAATTTTTAACTGACATTAACACCAATTGAAATGGTCTTGAGTGGAAGAAAGCTTTCTATATTGAGCTTTCAAGGTATAAAGATGTAATTGTATGAAAAGTAGCTGTAATTTGACTGATGACATTGATGTTCTGCTTGTATGAATACAATGCAGACATTAATGTCATGTCGGATTTAAAATCAACATGTCTGTCTCGGAGTCCGTATCTACATTTAGTTAAGGTCATCAGTCATCACATCACATGATAAGGTTAATCTATACGATCTACATATAAATGTCCGAAAATATAGTACTTATCTAATATTTCTTCTGTTTCCGAAATTATTCATTAGTCAATCGATCTCCGTTCTAAATTGATTCATTTCAAGAACTTATCAAAGTACTTAATGTAAGTTATTTTTGTAAGGAACCAATACCAGCATATTTAAAAAAATTTGAAGACCGTTTATTACTGAACATGGTTGATAATCTATAAAATATCAATGTTTTTTCTAGAAGCGGAATCATGAACAGGTTCCATAGATCTGATTACTGAAGAATGAATTTTGTTAAAAACTAGAGCAAATTTTTTTTGCAAAACTAATAAGATTTCATCAAGTAACTGGGTAGGTACACCAAATACACCAAGATTAATACAACAACAAAGACAATAATAGCAAATCCACTCACACGACTGTTTTAGAAACGAAAACGAAATCACAACAAACCCATTTAATTAGACAAACAATATCATACCGGCTTAATAACCTTCACAATTCTCACCAACAAAAAATACTTCGCTCTAAAATCGCATATGAACATACTACACCCATACGTAGTTACCACCTTTTACTTTCGAGAGTAAAACTTAATCAGGTTAGTAAAAAGGTATTAATTATATATGGAGGTGGTGTGTAGATAATGCCTTTTGGTTTTATGGGAGTGGACAGATCTGAATCGTGCGTCCGCGCCGCTTTCCCTGATCGAAAGTAAAAGTCGCCGGCGGCGAGCGTCGACCTCTCTCGGTTATAGGTCCAGTTTAGTCTGTGTAATACGGTCTAAATGTGATAGTATGTCGTTTATCGCTGTGTATATCCGTTAGCCTTTTGTGTGAGTGCTTGGGAGTCATTTATCTCCAGAGTATTTTTATCAGCGAAAAAAGTAATGCCCCGTGTGGTGACGGGTTAAGATCCTTGTTCCTGCAAAGACATTAATTGAGCACATTTTCGGTGTGATTTAACATAAATCATAGTAGTTTCTTCCACAGCACAGACTTCTTCAGACAAGCAGTAAGAGACTTCTTAAAATCTGATTTATAGCGTCACTATGACATAATCCTACAGTGGCTCATGGTTCCAGTTGGTTGATTGTACCTAGATAATTAGAGACAACAACGCACTGCCTACATCGCTAAGAACTTCTTATTTACCTCTCGTGCCTTGAGACCTTCTCAAAGCTTTCGCTTGCTCAGGTCTCGACGATTTATTATTTAATCGAAAATGAATGGAAACAGAATGTGTATTGCTTAATAGTATTTAATATCGACACTAAGACCTGATGCTTCGTCGCTCATGGTGATTAGGTCTTCAGGACCGGCGACGTAGCGCGGGCTGTCTTCAGCAGTGCCGAATAGTTCAGCACCACAAGCGCACGCCGGAGACTCCAACCAGCCAATCGGAATTTGTAAGAAGCGCAGCGACCGTGGCCGGATCGGATACTATTTAACTCGCACCTGCCTCAATACCGGCACGAGAGGTAAATAACAACTCTGCTTCTTGTATAATAAATAACAATTTTGATATTCAACTCTCTAAGCGGGTGGGAAAAGGGTTGAAAGTTTTAACGCACACGAAGTCACGAGCGGAAAGTAGTCAGGTAATATATAGACAGCAAATTCATAACTTATGGCTTCATCATAATTAGAGACGCACGTTGATTGTTAATGCAATGCGTAATCGAAGCTAACGATCAACTATTTATTCAGATTATGACGTAATGGCCGACACGATGTACTGCACCAATTTGTATATTGAGATTGGTGCAAAAAAAAATCGTCCTGAAAAGTGCCAATGAACAACGGCTCCCACAAGCTGTTAACTATTGGTCACAGGAAAGAGGGTTTACAGTTCAGCTGAACACACTTTAAACTTAATCCTTTACTTTCCTGTAGTCAATAGTTAACAGCTTGTGGACTACAATCTTTTTTTTTTCTAAAGATGTTTGCTAATGAGGATTACCGCGAGTCGATTTTCCGCTAGAGGCGCTAGTGGAACGTGGGTCCTGCGGGAACATTTCAAACGTCACTTTGACAATTCTCTCATAATGGCACAGGACCCACGCATGAGTGCCGCCTTGTAAGCGACAATACGGTAGCCCCCATCGGCATTTTGACCAGTTTGGTATAATTAACCGTGTTACACATGTGCAAGGATATCATTGCGCAGTTACGGTATGTGCAGAATTTGAGTTGTAAATGTCGTGGTGCTCTTTACTTATCTTCTTAAAAGGGATAATTAGATGAGAACAGTCACTGTAGCAACACTTTCTGTCTTGGCAATACTGAATATGGTATGGTGGGTATCTTCGCAATACGGAATACCGTATTATGTATGAGTTGAATGTTGAAAAAAAAATCCCGATGGTAGAGCGCGATTCACGAGAGCTGGCGCGGATAGTCTATGAGAGCTCCAAGAGGATTCACTATGTTGACAGCTGGGGACCCACGGAGCAAAGCTTGCCCCTAAACACACTAAAGGAGGCATTTAGCAACCTAAAACAAATATTGGCTTTCATAGAGGAGCTGGGACGGTTGGAGTAGGGCTCCCTCGTTACCACGCAAAAAAGGCACATTGGATGTCGAGTTGCGGAAAAAGCCCAGAAAAACTAACTAACTAAAGCTTGCCCCTTTAGCTGTCGACGTGTCAATACAGCGAATCCTCCTTTTTATTAAAGGGTCGGCAACGCGCATGTAACACGACTGGAGTTGCAGGCGTTCATAGGCTACGGTGACCGCTTACCATCAGGCGGGCCGTGTGCTTGTTTGTCACCGTCGTAGTATTAAAAAAAAGAAATTTATGACAGCTACATACATTTCCCGCGCCAGCTTTCGTGAATAGTTCTTGAAGTAACTTTTCCAAAAGGGTCTGTGTCGGAATTCCGTGACATTTGCCGCGTTTCTTGAGACAATCGTCAAGAGTTCTTCACAATCGTAGTAATTTTAAGTGATAATGATATATTTATGAATGACATCTGTGGGTGGAAAACAAGCATGTATACACCCGATAGTAAGCGACGCTCGAAACCCATTTACGCCTGCGATATCAGAAATAAAGATCTTGACAATTGTCACACCTGTCACCGTGGTAAAGTAGAGGCCTGGGTGCGTAGCCAAGATGCCAATCGCTCACGCTCAGTCGCTAACGAAACGCAACTGTCATTGTCACACTAATAAGGAAGAGTGATAGAGAGAGGTAGCTACGATACGTTAGTAAGCGTGAGCGATTGGCATTTTGTTCTTGGCTACGCACGGTGATCCTGAAACTACTTTTAGCAGAATAAATAAATATATATTATGAGACAAGCTTACACAAATCTATATATGTAAGTAGCAAAATGTGATTAACTTAATTAAGTAGATGCATGCGCCTGCACTTCTTAGTTATAGGTTCATTTTTAAGAAATACTTGCTGTGCCCTAACGGGGTTCATGTGTGAACCAACCCTAATGTAACACATGTTTTGTACCACCTGATTTTAAGCAATAAATGAAATGAAATGACCTTGTCCCACGGGCCATCTAAAATACCAAAACATCTAGAAGTTACGCAGAATATTTGAACTCAGAGTTGCATTTCCTGTACAAAACAGTCAGAAGGAAATATTGCATAAACAAATATGCGACAAACCAAACCAGACAATATCAGTAATTGCGCGGGGGCTGGAATGCCGTCAATGCAAACTGGTGAAACAAGCGAGAAGCCAAAGTAATCCGTCTCTCTCACACTTGCGTATGAATGACAAGTGTGAAAGAGGCAACTTTGTTTGTGAAATGACACGCGCCGTCTGGAGTGTTCACTTTTGTATTTTTAGTCCCTGGAGCATGCTCTAATCCAAAAGGGTATGCTAACTATGCGCTTAGCACCAAAAATACACAAACTGCCTCGAATGAAGTAAATCAAATAAAAGGACCGATTCCAAATAGAAAACTGGCAAATGTTTTTATTTTTTCGGGACTTTTTTATTATTTAAAAATAAAATAAGTCACAACTTTAGAAATCGAATAATGTGTATGTATAATTTATTACAGTTCTTATAATTACACAGATTAGTTATAAAACATTAAACAAACGCTATTCCTAGTGATATAACTGAGATTTGATCTTAAGATTTAACTGGATAATTAAAACTTAATGTTTTCTACTCGAATATAATAAATTATATGGCGGCAGATTCGTAGAGGTCGTAAAAAACTAATTTCAATTGAACTCACGTTTACTTAATTTAATTGAAAGATGGGTTTACATTACGTAAGCTCAGAATATTGGAAGAAAAAATACATCCGTTATTTGTTTCCAGATTCAAGTTCTCGCGTATTAAGAATGAATGACGAAAAGTGGACAAAAGCAGTGACAGGATGGGCTGATCCGGATAGAAAACGAAGGAAAGGTAAACCATTAGAAAGGTGGTGAGACGAAAATTAAAAATAGCTGTACAAAACTGGATGGAAATTTTTATTTTCCTACTATAAATACTACCAATGCCACCAATGGGAAACCGCTTTTTAGTGATGAAGATCATAAATATACATTTGGTATTAATACAACACGCCCGTATTGCTTCTCCGAAAAAACAATTGGTAGGAATTTTACCAAAAGGCTACACAAACAAAAGGCTTAATTAAATCATTAATCACAAATAAACTGTACGTCCAAGTACTCATTGTTCTTAAATTATGGCCATTGGCCAGCAACGAATAAATTCCACATAAATTAACATCTAAAGGGTACATTATATTTGAACCCTGAACCTTAAGACAATCCATTAATCAAACTAAAAAGCCGAAAGACCATCGGACTATAATTATTCATAAAACATTTATCTCGACTATGCCCACTCCTTAAGCTCCTAACATTATTTGACCCTTGATGCATAACAGTCTTGCATCGTAGGCCGTGTTTACATCAAAGATGAAAGAGGCTGCGTTGCGTGGAATGTGTTTGTTAAGAACCAATAATACTTACGCTGAGCGGTTACTACATGAAGTCATTTTTAATTGTTCCCAACAAAGCCATCCCTCGCAACACATCCTCAATCATCTCTGCAAGCATAAGATGGTTCCACAAATTCATCTGATAACGCTATAAGTTGATAAACAGGCGAGTAGCTTGGATAGCGCGACGGTGACTGTTGTCAAATGTAGATAAATGTTTAAAATTATCAGAAATTGTCATAAAATGCTGACAAACTATTGTCTTATCGAGCAAGTATCACGCTATCTTAGCTCTGCTGATGCAGCTTTATGGATTGCAGGCGTATTTCAAATAAAAAAGTTAGCTTTATGAAAAGCATCATTAACGGCTGACGCGACTTCGTGATTATCTTCTTATTTGTATAAAAAGTTTATGTTTGAAAAAATTGGCCGTGATCGTGTTAAATAGCGTATAAATGGTATAATCACGAAGTTCAGAAAATAAGTGACTAATGAATAATGATGTAAAGGATATATAAAAAGTTTTTGCCATAACTCTGCCTATTACATATGCAGATAGAGGCTTGCAAAATTTGAAATCTACTACTCCCAAAACGGATACAAAATGAAATTAACATCCGGGACAGTTATGAACCCAAAAGGCATCCCTGAAATTCATATTGGACATTTAAATCGGGGACAGTTATGAACAATATGAACCCAAAAGACATCCCTAAAATTCATATTGGACATTTTGCGTCACAACTACAGGCAGATAGTATTTTATCAGTAAGTAATGTAAGTATTTAAAACAAAAATTATGCAATGGAATTAACCGACAACAAGAAACACAACCGTTTTTAACATAATTTCCATGAATATTATGTTTCAAACCGCTAAATTCTATTTGCTTCCAAGCAAGTTAAAATAAAATACTATGTTTCGCAATACTCATGGTTCGATACCTAAATGTTACAATCTTTAAAATTATAATTTACCAAGGTCTGCCCTGATACTGTCACATATGATATGTCTGTATACCGACAAACTAAACTATTAACCTTAATACTCATAGCATACCGGTAGTTTCATAACTCTGCGAGAGCGAGTCGACACCATACGGCAGAAAGGGACAGTCGTAGGTCTCGCTTTTCGTCACGGGTGTTGGGCGAGAAAGCCGAGGAAAAGCGTCGGCGCAATAATTGATGCACGCATGCGTTAACACGCATGGCGGTGTCAATCGAAAGTGAAGCATGTGTCAATGGGGAAAATGTCCATTTTTGGCTGCAGGAAGACATATAAAAAGGCATGGTAGGGTAAACTATCCATTTATTGACACTTTTAGCGGTATGTTAGAAAAACTATCCCTATAATACTATTAAAAATTAAATTTTGCCGCATTTGGTTTTTAAATGTACTTAATTAGGCTATTGGGAATATTGTTTTAATATTTAATTTAACACTTTCAATTTTCAGCAACGAAAAACAGAGAATATTAAAAATAATGGTGTATCTACCAGTTATTGACACAGATAACCCCTATTCTGACACTAAAATCTCCAAATATGGACACCCGATTTTCAATCATTGAGGAGGGTTCAATTAAATCAAAAACTGGTCTTATAATAATATTTTTTTTTGTATTTTAATAGTTTTACAATTTAAATCTTATATCGATGCTAGCATTAATGCTAGATATCACAGAAACTTAATAATTACTGTGAATCAGTCTCTCCTAATATTGCTTCAATAGCTTGGTCCAGCAAATGTCGTCGAGAGTTTTTATTACTGCCAGCCTTAGGAAGAACTTGTTTAGTCTTTTCTTTAGGATGCATATCAGTCTTTGGTGTATTTTTTGTTTCCGTTTTAATCTCATTACGTTTTTTTTTGTTTGCAAACTTTCAGGCTTTTCTTCAATGAACTTTGTCCGCTTTTTCATAATATTTTCTTTGGTCGTTTTAATGTTAGTCTTTGGTATATTTTTGGTTTTCATTTCAGTCTTTTTAGGTATTTCTTTTGATTGTAGCTTTTCAGGTGTTTTTTTCTACAAACCGCTTTTTTGTAATATTCTCTTTAGTCTCTTTTCTGTCAAATGAAAGTCGTAACTTCGCCTTTTCAATTTTTTCAGGTGTCCTTAAAACTTGTGGATCGTTTTTTGTGTTCTGATTTATTGCTAAAATACTTTTTGCACATCTTTTTTCAGTTTCAGTTAGTGTAATATCAGATATAACATTTATTCTCTTCGTTTCAGGTATTGCTATTTTCTTTTTTGGTTGAACTTTCTTTTGAGCTTTCTCGTTTTTCTTTAAAAGGCGTTCCGCTCTTCGCTTTTGAATGTCATCTAATTTCTTTTGTTTATCTTCCAACTTAGCTCTTTCACTATCTTGCCACGTCCTAGAAGTGAGTACAAATGGTTTCCTTTCCATCGTTTTTACGCCTTTTCTAATTGGAGTTTTGGCGTAAACAAGAACATCCTTCAATTTGGTTTTTTTTTGAGGTTTTAATAGGAGAGTCATACAGTTTTTTGCTCATCCCTTTTTTATTTCTTGCAAAGCCAATTTAACATTGTCTTGCGTATACTTTTTCCTTCTTTTCGGAGGATCACTCTTGAGTTTTGGTTTTACCATATTGTTCCGGTTTCAGTAAGTACCCCTGCGATAAACAAAAAAAAATTAATACCTCTGTAAGCATAGATTATATAGAAATCGAATTCCTAGCATGAACCCTAAATATTGACACCCTTATGGCCTATTATGGACATGGTGTCAAAAATAGATTTCGATACATTCGACACGGTGTCAGTATTTGGAAAAAGGCTACTAATGTTGTAATTTAAAGAATTCATTCGATTATCAACCATCTCAATAGGTTACTAGGGGTTAAAATCTGTTGTAAAAAGTAAAATCTTCAAGTCAATTATTGACATACTATGTCCAAATTAGGCAAATACATAGAAACAAATACCAATTATTGACACCAGTTTTTTTACACAAAGCAACAATAAACAATGTAAATAAAATTAGGTTATAGGCACCTCACTGTATTAACAACTAGTAAAAACCTTATTTCTTCATAAAACTTATGAAACTGTAATTACAAAGATACTTTTGTGAGTACTTACCACTATCGAAATCACTGGAATGTAAGCCTTTTTTAGTAAAATCATACCGCCTTCACAAAATGACCTCTGATCACGCAGCCATCTTGAAAAAAAAGAACTTAGACAGTGTTGCCATTATAAAAGACAATGTGTTAGTTGCGTTTAGTTTCTGCTGTATGAATAAAAGTTACGATAAAACTTGTTATTTTTTAAATCTGTCTGGGGTGTCAATATTTGATGGGGTGTCAGAATAAGGCGGTTCTACCCTACTTGGTATTGATATCTGTGCGTACTTGTGACTTGATTTTAAAACGGGGAACGGTGTTTTTTCGCAGAACCGGAAAATCATTAGAGCGGTGTGCTTGTTTGTTGATTTATGTGTTCAGTTTTTAAATGATTTGCTTTTGTAGATGGTGATAACTATGAAGACGATGTGCTTCTATATAGAGAGATATATATAAGATTCTACTAAAATAATATTCTACTACCTACCGATAAGATAAATAAGACCTAAAATGAAATTATTTTATATCCTAAATACTAAATTCGTTTTCATTTTTACAGGTCCTAAGTTAGGGGATGCGTAACGAAAGCTTTTTCTGAAACATTTTTGGGTCAGAGAGAGAGGAATTAAATAAAAGCCTAGAATTACTACGCCAAGTGAAAGAGAACGTGTCGTTTTATTACTATCTGAGAGCACACACTTCTCTTTCTTGTGCCAGTCTTTAATTTCCTATATCTTAATGATAACTATCGACTTAAACCTAAAGTTAGTGTTCGTAACACCAATATGCCACGAGAACTTTTTCTCATTAACAGGAAGCAGCGATGGCCGCTATGGCGCACGCGGTGGGTCAAGGTGCGCGCAATGTCACCCACTATTGTACTAATTGTTAGCCAATTATATACACTGTCGCAGTAAAGCAAGCTGAATGCTGCGCTTGAATGGGGTGAGGGATCTAGGACAATAATGGATGGTATTTGATTATGTCTACTCAATAATAACTAACGGCCTCCTAGCCTAGTCGGTAGTGCTTACGAAGCAGGAGGTTCGGGATTGGAATCCTGGTCAGGGCATTTATTTGTGTGTATTTATTTATTTATTTCTATGTATTTAAGTATTTATATGTATCTACTGGTTGTTTCCAATTATAACGTTTACAAAGAATCTAACTCTTGTGACCCGGAATAAAATACATTCAGTATTTACAAAGCAAGCGCGTTTTTTTGTAAGTAATATATTGTAATTTTAAGGCTATTTATATTGGTAATCACATGAGGATAAAAAGAAATGCAGACAATACTAAATTGGCCTTTCCTGCCTGCTACTTTTGCACACAAACCAAAATCTGGTAAAAAGCGTGGCCATACCGTGTTATAGCTCACTTAACTTATTAATATCTAGTTTTATGCTCATTATATATGTATATATATTTTATTTTTATTTCTTGTCTATAATTTTCTGCACCGTACATTCTGTTGTATCTCGCTTCTGTCTTTATATGTTATGTATCGTTTTGTGTTTGTTTTTCGTGTCAATGGGTACACTGAAAATCAGCGTCGTAACACTATATGGGCTGCGACACATGCTGAGTGTTATCCTTTTCAGAAACCACATGTAAAACTTAGCTTTCATTTCTGTTATTTTTGAGCGTATTTTTTGTATTGTGTGTGTTTCGAATAAAGAATTCATTCATTCATACGTGCAAAAATATAAAATTAAAAGTATTTATTTTTACATTATAGTTTTAAAAATCAACAAGCATTTCACGATTGTGTGACATGTTTTTGACGAAACAATAATGCTTGGCACAATGTCATATGCGGTTAAAACATTAAACTTCCTATAAATCTGTTAAGCCTTACACAAGACGGATATGGTTACGTCCCACTTAAGTTACGCGCCCAGTCGAGTTCATTCATATGTGTAAAATTTTTCTCCTTATCACAGGGGATTAAGGTGAAGACATGTGCACATATTAATGCTCGACTGCACAGTTTACACAACATCAAGGGCCTGTTATACGAACTGTTTGGAAACACGACTTTCATTGTCAAGTTGTGGTTAAGATGTTTCTTTAACATTTTAACATCATCTTTATTATCATTGGGAAATAAAATAAATAAATCATCGCCATTATATAATTCATTATTCAAATTCAAAATACTCTTCGTTATACGTATACATTTATCACACAAGTAGGCGAACTTCTGTAAAACTATAGGTACTTTAAATTAACACTATACTTATAACAATATTTTTAAAATTACTATACGAGTACCTATATACAGCCAAGGTAAAAGTCGTCGCGTTTTCTTACATATATTGATGATTTAATGATTTAATGATTTATTTTTGTAACACAGTATTACAGTCATACAACTAAGACACCGTGAAACTACACTAACTACAAAGTACAATAACATTGCTGATACTATTTTAGTACACATTATTTAAATATACTGGACACCCTATCATCCATCGCCTCACATAATCTCAAGCATTCCTGACACAGATCCGTCCATCCCCAAGCAAGCAGATCACATTCTGGAGCTGATTGATTTGGAAGGGACGACAATACGATGTTGCACTCCCCCACAACTTTAAATCAGTCAAAGCTAATCGATCCTAGAATTCTTAGATCTAATTTATTGAATAAGGCGTTACTTAACAGAATTTAGTATTAATTATGACATTTATAAAAATAATATTATTTTGCTATTCCACCAAATAATAACGTCTTCTAACGTCATCTTAGTAAAATTATTAGGTATGTTTATCCAATATAAGACCTTTTAAATAGTAACATTTTGTTGAGTGCCATCTGTAGCACAGCGTTCACGTAACCAACGTTGAAACTTGTAAATCTACAAGATACAATCAAGGAATTACGTATACCGACGACAACTCGTATACCCTTTACATTAATTAACTTGCAGCCGAGCTCATTATAATGCACGCCAAAGAAAGGAAATATTGAAACATTCAATTTATATTTTTTATAGTCGCAAATTGACATTTGACAATTGACATGTTTCGGTTCATTTTATGACGAGCGCATTTTAAACTCATGAATCCTTAATTAAGGGCTACAAAATTATCGGAAACAAGTTGAGTTATTGGACTTTATTGTCGCGAGTCTGAGACTCATGGGAGTTTTATCTTTAAAAATCAAACATCATTCAAATACCAACAAGGAACCGCATCCCTCAGACTTCTAACTAGCTTTTAATAGTTTTAATAGCATTCCTTTGTAAGAAACAATCTCCAACTCGCCAGGCGTATCAAAACCACCCTATATCTTCACTGAGCACTGGAAAACCAGCTCTATTACAAAGAATTAAGATCTTAAGGATCTGAAGATCCGAGTTTGTTTTTCATCGATGTTATCATCGAGGTTGTGTGGCGGAAGAATGATGTTCAAATACTGATTTTACACAGCGTTTACGTAAGGTTAGGACTGGATTTTGTGACCTATGCCAGGTTTATAGGTACGAGGTTTTAGGCTAGCTTCGGCTTGTTTTCTTGAAGATTACCATCCCTCAGTGGCTTTGAAAAGTTCAAAGATGATTAACTGTTGACGATCTATCTTGGAATTCAGTAAGGCGTTTGATCATGTAAAGAGTTAAACGTACGTCAAAATGATCAATTTACTTGCTGTGTACAGTGCGTACTATAAATTTATAATAAAATGTTATCACTGCGTATCTAGGCAATAAAAAACAAACAAGAGATATCTACATAAAAAATAAATAAGCAGCATGCCCCAGGGTACAATTCTTGGACCGCCCGTAGAGCTACAGAGCTGCTGGATGACTTGCAATCTCATAGATCATCGTATTAAGATCTCTGTTACAGCGTACAAGTTTCATGTTTTGATACTTGGGTATGATATACTGAAATAAAAAGCGTTTCTTTTCCAGACTAATATCTTGAACGTGATTTTCTTACCTTAAAAAAATTGCAGATTCGGAAATTATTTCATACAAAATTTGGTGTCTCATATATGGGCTTCTTATATATAAAAACCAAGCTCCTAGTAACTTAAAATTGTATTTTAATACTTCCTAACGTTGACTATTTTCTTTTGCTATTCATAGACCGATGTGGCTGTAACTAGTTTAAACCAGGCCGCCTTTTTAAGACTAACTCGGCTCAGCCATGTTCGATAAGGAGATACTAGATTTTTCTACGCTATCTCACAAGATGGAGGAATGTTTAGAAATCAAGAGATCTTATTAAGTATGAGGTCAGACGACTAGTTCCTTCTAGAAACTAGGCCAAAACTTATGATTAATCTTTTTAGGTGCCTAAGGTTTGCAGAACTTCAAAGTAACGTCACTTCATTTGAAGTATCTGCATACCTATCTAAATATTTTTAAATATCGCCTTTAATAAAATTGGACACTATAAATCTACGAAACTAATAAAAAAAAAAGATTACAGAAATCCTACATTTTAAACCTAATTGCAATCTTAACAATAGTCATCGACATTAATTGCTAGTAACACAAGGTCATTGCTAATTAAGGCCACTTAACCATAGAATTAATTAATAATTAATTTAACCATCTGAATAGACTAAATTATTCCGTCCAAGTTGCCCTTCAATGTAATCATTTACATTACATTAGACATATGAAATATTTTAATACAGGAACAATATGTTTTGGTCAGACTCATTGTTAATCTGACAGTTGTTTATTCGTTAACCTTTGAGTTTGAGCGTAAAATCCGTTCTAATATAATTAATGTAGCATTAAGTTTACAATTTATCTTCGTAGTTTTTTACAATATAGCTGTTTTAGTCAAGCAATCGGATTAAAATTTTTAAAAGTTAGCGAAAAGCGTCGGCATCAAGAATACTTGGTTAAGTACAGTCACGGACTTTAATGTATGATTTTCGACTGCTGTGTATTTTTTGATGCCTAATTTAAAAACTAATCCAAAATATGGAACCTAAATTCTCAATATTAGCAAACATGCATGATGCTTTAAGTTTCCTTTAATTTATTTCATTCAGTAAACCATTTGTTCAAAAAGAAAAATACTTGATACAATCGCGACGAAGGTAATACGGATAACTTTCCCATAGTTCCCAGTCAATAAGTTCCCAACTATCAGGAATCATTCGAAAGTCTACAGAGTTGTTGTCTATGTTAATGTTGTATTAAGCAGAGACGTCTGCAAACGACATTTACAATTTTATAATAAAAAGAAAAATGGGAAAAAAATCCGCTTCGAGCAGGTTTCGAACCCACGACCTCTCTACTGGTTATACGCCTTAGGGAGACGCGTACCAAATGAAAGAAATAGTGGAAACATTCGCCGAGGTCGATCGGGAGTCGATAGTTCAATTGGCAGAGCGATCTGACCGGTGTTCAGAGTCAGAGAGGTCGTGGGTTCGAATCCCGCTCGATGCGGATTTTTTTTTCCATTTTCTTTATTTTTCTTTCATTTTTGTTGTCTGATGTTGATGGTTTATGGTTTACAATGAAGTACAGACGATGAAAATGACTTTGATACGAATTGACACAATTTACGCAATGAACTAACTAGTTAATACGTACATGCATCAGAACAAGAACTAGGTTCCTAATCGGCTGCAGTTCTTTACAGTTTACAGTTGGTGTAACGTAACGCGGTTTTTGTCAGTAAGTCAATACGGGTATATTCGCGTTTCGCAATTAGCGGGTTAGTCGTAACTGGGACGGTTGCGTTTATTCACATGAATGACTTAATAAGACACTTTGTGATCGTTTTGGTCATCGAGATTGAAGTAGATATAGACCTTCAAAAATAATAAAAGTTTTTTGTCAAAAAATTATTTATGATCCAAGCTTTTATCGCTTGCTACTGGTACTTTGGTACCATAAACATAAATCGACTGAAATATTTTAGCATAAGTTTACCTAGTATAATTTGTACTTTTTAAATTTGAATTTGTATTTTTCAACTACTTTTATAACATTGTATACTTTTGTACGGTACGAGCGATATGGACTTTTGTCTGAATTAAAGTGATTTTATTTTTATTTATAACATTGTATAGTCGTCCAACTTACACAAGCATGTGAAGTTTCAGCTTATTCAAATAACAGGAAGTTAGTCAAATTCAGCTTGCAAGATTTGAACCTAACAAACACACATACTAAGCAAGTTAAATACAGGCTTGTAAAAATTTTAGCAAGATTTTGGAATGTTTATTTGTTCTCTTCTTGTTCATTTCAGGATTGACTCACCCGCGCGGTCGCACTATGGTATGGGCATCTCTACCTCTAGTATTGACTTCTTTGGTTTTGGTGACACTATTTTGCTCTTATAAAGTTATGGCTGAGGAGAATAAGCCTTCTTTCTCATCGCCTCATTCGTGAGGATCGCGAATTCCAGAGTCGCGTATTCATATCCCGCCCGAGGTTACGCATTTGTTCCACTTTTCATTGTTTCTGAATTTGGAGTCGTTATCAAACGTTTCTGCATAGAAATAATATAATAAACACGAGTATTTGAGCACTAAATATAATTCATACTAAAAACATAGATCGGTAACGGCATATGCATAAATTAAATTAAATATTACATGTTTTTCATTTACAACGGATAACGAACATCAGTAATAAACATTAACGTTGTCCAGAGTAAATATAAACTAAACACATTAACAAAAACTCTCGCAGGTATCCAAAACGTATTCCTAAAAACTAATAATTTTAAGAGTAAAGGTCACGGATATATTTTTCTTAAAAAGCGTGGGGGTAATATTTTCCTTGTGGATTCATTTGAAATGTTTTGACAAGTGTCGATGTAATATCGAGGTCAAAAATAGATATACACACTTTTCCTTATTACCAAGATAATAAGGTGCAAAACCGGTGACATATTTTTGATTTCGATTGTAGTAGATTCAAGGAGAACGGGTGACCGAAAATGTAAGTATTTAATGAACATTTGGCACGTTTTTAGATTACATTTCTAGAAACGTGTCATATAGGTATTTGTGTTGAATAAATTATGCTATTCGTCTTCATGTAATGTGATATTGTTTTCCTTTACGACAAGAATAAATTTGCTCTTGTGTAAGTAAATAATTTTTAAAATGATGAAAAGTCAGCAATGTAAATAAATGTGGGTAATATAAAACATGACTTTACGACGTAATCGTAGTATTGTTAAACCAAATTACTGTAGGGTAACGGCACCAATGATGGATGCTTTTGTAAAACAAGCGCCTACACTAAATCTTGGGATTAGGTGCCAAAGCGGACCCCAGGCTGCGAGCCGTGGCATAGGGGAAAATAAGGAGGAAGGTAATAAGACCAATGAGAGGCAACAACAGTTTTGCTAACATTAAATAAGGGCATATATAACATTATATAAAGCCTTGTTTGTTAATAAGATAATAAGTCACTCTGAACTTAACAACCTTATTTAAATTGTTCTGCTAATACACTGTAAAATTTACTCAACAAGTCAACACCTTACTCACAAACAGAAAGCCATAATTCTATGACATTTCAACGGATATAGAACCTTCTGCTTCTGAGTAGTGTTATGTTATGACGCCATGTTGACTCTTGACCGTATGAAGATAGAACCGGACAGGTTTGGTGACAAAATATTTGTGACACACGTTCGGTGAAGACATTTATGTGTTTTCGAGTGTATTCTAAATTTGTGTATAAGGAAAAATGGCTAATGCTTGCAGATAAACAGAATATTTCCTGATAATGTGCAGCAAAAAAATCGCAGTTTCAAGTTTTGACATTTTGAGAGTTTTTAGGTAAAATAAAAAATCTTGGGGAACACCAGTATATTTGAAAGTCCTGAATCCTAAATGCAGTTCAGTCATAAATAGGTTTAAAACAAAAATAAACTTAAGTGAATCTGCTCAAACAAAGTTTCATTCTGAAATTATTATTGGACACTTTTAGAATATTTAGGAAACTATCAATCAAAAAATTAATAAATTTAATGAAAAACCGTGGCAAATGTTATTTAGAAAAAACGGTGAAAACTCACGTATTTTTATCACTATATGCATGACATGTTTCGACTGCATCTGGCAGTCATAGTCGGTATTTTTCAAATTATTATTGAGGACTAATAATTTGCGCTTATAAAAACATAACGTATTTGTTAGAATTTCTAGTATAGGTATATTTCTTTTTGTACAATCTGAAAATAATTATTAGCTCTCTTTCTAATCATAATGTCAAGTTTAAACCATGATTAAGACCACGAGCAACAGAAATACGTTAATTGAGTCGTTTAATTGTCATGTAATTAATTAATTATTCACATTCTTGCATTATTTACTCACCACATTAGTGATGGCATACCGAAACCCCCCAGAGATGGTATAAAGTGCGATCATCTCGCACAGACTAATGGTAATGAGTGATCTTTTCTTTATACTACGACGGTGAAAACAAGCATACGGCCCGCCTGATGGTAAGCGGTCACCGCAGCCTATGGACGCCTGCAACTCCAGCGGTGTTATATGCGCGTTACCGACCCTTTAAAACTTTAACACTCCTTTTTTGAAGAACCCCATACTGTACTCATTCCACGGCCGGCCGGAGCGTCCGCGGGAGGAAGTTCCTCTTAAATTGCACGGTACGGGTAATCTATACTATATTACACATATTAGATCACTTATATTTAGTTACCCATTAGCTTGAAAAGCCACGTATGTACATATAAAGTATAGACAATATTGAAATAGTATAACCCAAATGCACAATCCAAATAACCTTACATCAGTTTTGGAACATCATAATACGCGTTAATACACTGTGTAATCATTGTATGTCGCATACTTTGCTAACATTAACCATTGCTAAGAATCCCACGCATACACCACATAAACAAAACACACATGACATACCTTAAAACTATCATCATTAAGTTGCTTTTCGTTAAACTCAAACGCATTTGAGAGGTTGTATTTAAAATCGCAAACGAAGTAAATAAAGTAGTTGAAATTACTCTTAATCCGTTGGTATAAAGGTCAGTTTGGATTAACTCGCGCGCACGGTTAGCTATGCGCTTGCGCAGCCTCGGTGGGACGCAGTGAAGGTTTGTTAAACTAACACTTAAGATTACTATAATTGTACGTGACCTTTTTATTGTAATGCTAATGTTAATGAATAATGTATTTAAGAAGCTTAACGTGATTTTCAAAGGATTTTTTGGAGCGGAAGAATCTAGGAAATTTAACATACAACTTAATGCAATATAATATGTATGTGGTTAAGGCCTTCATGTCTTTTGATCAAGTAATTTTTAAGTCAATAACATTGCCATCTTAGTTTGGGCCTTAGAATGAGTTGTTAAGAGCCCATTGATTAAAATGTGGGCGTCATCAATAACATAATATTGTCATAGTTCGATAGACCATATACTTAACTAAAGATTGCTAGAAAGACCGCCTGTTGCTTACCTCTTTTTTTGTTTGCTGCATTTTCTGTACTGATTTCTATTGAGGTGTGCAATAAAGAGTATTTCGAGGAGTAAGCGGTCAAACCCGATAAGCACATAGTTCGAATTTCAAAAATCGGTTTAGGTACTCGACTTTTCGGACTTGACCGCTTATCCCTCGATTTGTATTGTATTGTATTGCATTGTGTTGTATTGTATTGTATTATAAAGTGAAACCACGTTATCTCTTCCAAGCAAATGAACTGTCAAACTTGAGAGTGTTATTTTAAACGTCAAACTTCTATGAAATTATGACATTTATTTAAAACTTTCAAAGCCTGTGCTATTAAAATGTAGGAAACTTAGCATAGACTGACTCTAGGCAATACCTTTTTAGAATACCTGTAAGTTCCTGTTAAAATTGGGAAGCTGAATAATATCTACGCAAAAATTGTATTTCTTACCGAAAATTCAGTTCTCAGATTTCAGAATCAGGTAACTTGAATTAGTTTTGTATTAAGCAGAAAGTTCTGCGAACGATAACACAATGCTCAGAAATAAAGGAAAAGCGAAAAAAAACACTTTTTTTTTTCTTAGTTTATTTTAATTTGTACTAAACACTTTTCTATTAAGTATGTTTACTTACAGTAGGCGAGGAGGTCAATACCGACTTAAGTGTATTGCTTACGATTCTAAATATTACGAAAACCATATTCCATCACACACAATACCACTGACGATTCATAAACATTTACAAGTACAGTACTTGAAAACCAGAAGCATAAACACTACATGCTTCTTAAAACATTTGCCTACCGTTCGAATTTCGAATACAATCCGTGAAAACCTTGCCATGGGATTATCAACCTTAATTCCATACACACAAGACGCTTGTACTTAGGAAGGCATTCAGACACGATAATCCAACAAAATTTGTGTCAACAGCTCATATAAGCAATGCGTCACACACGCGCATATGTGTTAATCCTTAAGGGCGAGCGAGCACATGCACCCAATATGTTTTGAATACCGTTTTAATACGTGAAAATGGACTTGAATAAGCCTAAAGTCGTTCCGGCCAGTACACAACTTGCGAAACTTACAATTCAGTTGTAAAAGGAACCTTATTTGAAGGGTGTAAGGTTTGTTTTGGAATGTTTGGATCCGCTTGGTTTCGATTACAATGAGTACGTATCGCAGTTTGGTAATATCCGTTTTTTGCAAGTGTTATGTGGAGGAAAAACAACTGAGAGCGCGTTTTGTAACTTGTAATTATAATCTTAAACGCCTTAATTGTTAATACATAATAAGTAGTTCCAACAGTTGTTAGACAAGAGTCCATGAAAACTGTAATAAGTGTAAGAACTACTAAATAGTTGAAATAGTCAGACAAAAATCCACTTTTTCGGATTCTTGCGGAAAAAAAATAAAGTTTCCGCTCTAATTTTCAACTCTAATAATATTAGGTCTAATTTACAACTACAAGAGGGCTACATCGATGTCATAAAGAAAACAATTGAAACAGATGAAAAGAGTGAAATTGAGTACAAAAACCGAAAATTTCGGAAAATTACGAAAGTTTCATTAAATCACTAAAAGTACCACCCGATT
Organism: Lathronympha strigana; assembly: GCA_949128165.1. Lineage (NCBI taxonomy): Eukaryota > Metazoa > Arthropoda > Insecta > Lepidoptera > Tortricidae > Lathronympha > Lathronympha strigana. The sequence goes on along the minus strand of OX421907.1, from coordinate 1,024,939 downwards.
TTTTCCGGAATTTCCAACGCTATTGCGCTATATTAATAGCACAGACTGTGCAAGTTTTAAATAATCGACCCGGAGGAAGTATTACGAGACATTTATCTCCCAGGCCCTGTTGTATGGCAGCGACTCAGTTTAGGCCGTCAACTGATAGTAAGGGCCCTGTTGTATGGCAGCGACTCAGTTTAGGCCGTCAACTGATAGTAAGGGCCCTGTTGTATGGCAGCGACTCAGGTTAGGCCGTCAACTGATAGTAAGGGCCCTGTTGTATGGCAGCGACTCAGTTTAGGCCGTCAACTGATAGTAAGGGCCCTGTTGTACGGCAGCGACTCAGTTTAGGCCGTCAACTGATAGTAAGGGCCCTGTTGTATGGCAGCGACTCAGTTTAGGCCGTCAACTGATAGTAAGGGCCCTGTTGTACGGCAGCGACTCAGTTTAGGCCGTCAACTGATAGTAAGGGCCCTGTTGTACGGCAGCGACTCAGTTTAGGCCGTCAACTGATAGTAAGGGCCCTGTTGTATGGCAGCGACTCAGTTTAGGCCGTCAACTGATAGTAAGGGCCCTGTTGTACGGCAGCGACTCAGTTTAGGTCGTCAACTGATAGTAAGGGCCCTGTTGTATGGCAGCGTCTCAGTGTAGGTCATCAACTGATAGTAAGGGCCCTTTTGTACGACAGCGACTCAGTTTAGGTCGTCAACTGATAGTAAGGGCCCTGTTGTACGGCAGCGACTCAGTTTAGGTCGTCAACTGATAGTAAGGGCCCTGTTGTATGGCAGCGACTCAGTTTAGGTCGTCAACTGATAGTAAGGGCCCTGTTGTATGGCAGCGACTCAGTTTAGGCCGTCAACTGATAGTAAGGGCCCTGTTGTATGGCAGCGACTCAGTTTAGGCCGTCAACTGATAGTAAGGGCCCTGTTGTATGGCAGCGACTCAGTTTAGGCCGTCAACTGATAGTAAGGGCCCTGTTGTATGGCAGCGACTCAGTTTAGGCCGTCAACTGATAGTAAGGGCCCTGTTGTATGGCAGCGACTCAGTTTAGGCCGTCAACTGATAGTAAGGGCCCTGTTGTACGGCAGCGACTCAGTTTAGGCCGTCAACTGATAGTAAGGGCCCTGTTGTATGGCAGCGACTCAGTTTAGGCCGTCAACTGATAGTAAGGGCCCTGTTGTACGGCAGCGACTCAGTTTAGGTCGTCAACTGATAGTAAGGGCCCTGTTGTATGGCAGCGTCTCAGTGTAGGTCATCAACTGATAGTAAGGGCCCTTTTGTACGACAGCGACTCAGTTTAGGTCGTCAACTGATAGTAAGGGCCCTGTTGTACGGCAGCGACTCAGTTTAGGTCGTCAACTGATAGTAAGGGCCCTGTTGTATGGCAGCGACTCAGTGTAGGTCGTCAACTGATAGTACGGGCCCTGTTGTATGACAGCGACTCAGTTTAGGTCGTCAACTGATAGTAAGGGCCCTGTTGTATGGCAGCGACTCAGTTTAGGTCGTCAACTGATAGTAAGGGCCCTGTTGTATGGCAGCGACTCAGTTTAGGTCGTCAACTGATAGTAAGGGCCCTGTTGTATGGCAGCGACTCAGTTTAGGTTTTAGGTCGTCAACTGCTAGTAAGGGCCCTGTTGTATGGCAGCCACTCAGTTTAGGTCATCAACTGATAGCAAGGGCCCTGTTGTATGGCAGTCACTCAGTTTAGATCCTAAACTGAATCGCGTTAAGACGTCATGGTAAGGGGGCCGGTTGCTCATAAACGTGAATATTCGATCAACAGCACATAATATTGTCTAATAAACAATGAGAACATACTGTTATGTAAGTAAACGCTAGTTGACCCTAAGACCTCGCTTCGCTCTGTTGATTATTCTACTGTGAAGAAATGCTACATGGCAAGTCTACTACATTGGTTAAGAGGACACAGAGCGTCCAGTGACGTCCTCATTGGGGGAGGGGTTTCTAATAAACCTTTCCATTCATAGGGTTACATACCTCCAAAGGTAAAAACGGAACCCTTATAGGATCACTTTGTTGTCCGTCCGTCTGTCTGTCAAGACCCTTTATCTCCGGAACGAGTAGAGGTAGCAAGTTGAAATTAATATCACATATACAGGTCTGCGGTCCCCCCTCCCCCCTGGCCCCAATATCGTGACATATGTCGTGTTTCTTGTGACAAGTGTCAAGAGCTCTTCACAAAAGTATTCGATTTTAATGGTTATGGTTGGTGGTGGATGGTTTTAATGGTTACAATACAATACAATACAATACTCTTTATTGCACACCTCACACAGATGAAATACAGTTACAAGAGAAAATAATAATACAGAACAGTAACAGTAAGGGGTAACAACAGGCGGTCTTATCGCTAAAGAGCGATCTCTTCCAGACAACCTTTGGGTAGTGGAGTACAGATCAAATGAAAAAAAAAACCATATTTATTACCATTAAAAACGAATACTTTTTACGAATACGAAACAAGCATACAGCCCGCACAACACTGAGAGTTCCGTGCCACCAGTATTTTTAAGTACCTAAGGTCATAAATGGTGGGAGCATCCTTTGTGTGGAACCCTCGGTGGGCGATTCCGACACGCACTTGGCTGGTTTTTTCATAATTACTTGGTGGAGGTACACCTTTGAATGTCTTCTCATGATATTTTCCTTCACCAAAAAGCAACTGGTACCTAAGAACGTAAGTTCCGAAAAATTCATTGGTACAGCGGGATTTGAACCCGAGACCTTCGGGTTGAAAGTATGACGCTAACCACTCGCAGTATCACGATAAGGTTCAGTTAAATATACTCGCCAGTAATCAATAGAATGTTTTTAAACACGGCACCGAAACAGGCAAACAATGTCGGCCGTGCGTGTGGAAAATCCATTCTTCGGCAAAGGCCAGTGAAAACGCTCCCAAGCATTGTTTGAACAATAGTACTTACAGGACGCCGCACCTCGAGGGCTACGCAGGTGTATATACATGCTCACATATTTGCTTTATGTTCATATCATAGACAAAACAAATTTAGTCTTATTTTTTTCCTTGGTAAACTTCGGATATAAGTGGGGTATTTTTTTACATTTACGTTTATAAATCAAAAAATGTTCGCTGTAAAACCGTTTTAGAACTTGCAAATTCGAATGATATCCCAAATGACCCAGTTACTTACTAAACTTTTAATTTTTGCCCCCTATTTTATCGGTAATTATTCCAAATGTCAAACAAAACAAATTTAGAGGCTTAGATATAAATAAAAAACCGGGCAAATACGAGTTACTAAAAGTTACTAAACTGTTAGTTTGTTTTCAATAAAAAAAAAAAATTTAAAGCCCCTCCTTTTGTCGGTCATTTTTCATTGAAATCAAATTAAAAGATATGATAGTATCCTCTTTCAATGTGTCTGGGTTAACCTTGATTATAACTATTCTAAATTTCAAATCGGTAGCTTAAATAAAAACTTGTGAGATGCCCATTTATTCTTGGTGTGTTATGTATCCAGAAAATATGAGTGAGCTTTATTAAGTCTCTCTAAAATCTTAAAATAGGTACAACACACACACTTTATTTCATGACCAACCGGAAACAAAACTTCGCTTTCGCTTTCAAAAACGCCGAGAATCAAGCCCGCGACAAGCGTACAAGTCTCCCGCACCACTAGGCTACCAGTGCTCATTAGCGAATGGAAATAATGTAAAATTCAGGAAACGCGCTTCCATTGTGCGCGCAGGAAGGCACGTTTAACATTTGATTCGGACATTCATGTTTACTCATGTTTCCTAGTGGAACTAACATATAGTCTGCAAGTCTATTTCGTCTGTAGTAATAAAATAAACCAGTTTCTTGTAATTTTATTTTATGATACATGCTTTTATCGACTGTATTTTGGTAGAGTCAAACCACATTATCTATTCCGAGCAAATTAACTGTCAAATTTAAAGTATTATTTTAAACGTCAAACTTCTATGAAATTATAAAGTTTATTTCACACTTTCACAGCCTATGCTATCAAAATGTAGGAAACTTATCATAGACAGAGTCTAGGCACTAACTTTTTAGAATACCTGTAAGTTCTTGACAAACCTAAGCTGAATAATATCTACGCAAAAACTGTAATTTCTTACCGAAAATTCATTTCTACTGTTATTTCAGAACAAAAGGTAACTTGAATTAGTCTTGTATTAAGCAGAAACTTAACGATAACACAATGCTTAAAAATAAAGGAAAAGCGGAAAAACTCATGGCTTCGGACTCGTGTTGGCGATTTTTACCACTTTTTTTATCTAAGCTAAATAAAAGCTTGTAAATTATTCAGATAATGTCTTTTTTGGAATTATGCCCGTATAGGTATATATCCATATCGTAACAAGTCGATTTAAATAATTAATCTACTACATGAGATACTATTGTGACGTTGTATGAAATTTTATATCTTGTAATGATTTGATTTAATTTTTGAAATGATCACTCTATTGATTATACTCTTATACCTATTCTGACGATGATAATATGAATACTTGTACTTGTTGTTCGCCTTTGTACTTTAATTCTTTTCAGTTGTTTTGTGATTTATTTTGTGTACAATAAAGTGCTTACTACTACTACTACTTGTAGATTGACATGCCTGCAATTTATAATGTAATCTGTATTATGAAATAAATAAATCTGAATCTGAATCTAATGGACCGGATTGCGATATTTTGGCGCCAAGATCCACCATCTTGGTTTTAATTTTATTAATACCTAACCTACTCCTACGACTGGGACACAGCAAGCGATGTAGGAAGCAGGGCGTAAAGAATTATAATAAGTAACGTTCACATGCTTAATAAAACGAGCAAGCAAAGTGAGTAGAGATATTTCTTTTTTTGTTCGACGATAACTCAAGTATCATTGATCGGATCGCCGTGAATATTGGCAGGCATGAGATATAGCATATAATTTAAACTTTCGCGAGCCATACTGATATTAAATTGCAACGGTTAACACTCACGTATATTTATCACAATAGGCGTGACATGTTTCGACTGCATCGGGCAGTCATCGTCGGACAGACAGTGGTGTTGTCACCTTCGCGGCTCGGGCATCACTGACTGAATAAGATAAATAGCATTTTGAAGTTTAATATGACCCAAATCAAGAGATTGCAAGTTCACGTTCGGCTCGAACTAGTTATTTTTTAAACAAAATAATAACAAAGCTAGGAATGACGTGAAGACATAGTTAACATTGTATATTATTGCATCTTTTGGAAACTACCAAACATGTAGGTATATAGATTTATTATGAGGATTTTTCCGAAGTAACGGCAAGTAATTAAATAAGTGCTAAATTAATGATGCTATCGGAATAGTGAACCATTCATCTTTCTGAAATCCAACAAAGGATCAAGCGTGTTTTCACTCGAGTAGATACTAATTCGTAAATTTCGCAACATACTTCGATCTCCGTATTGATACCGCTATCAAAAAGCCACAATCGAATGATTAGCTCAAGCCTTGGCTTTTGGTAACTGTTGCAACCGATGATAGCCACAATGGGATGACCACGTATTGTAAACTAATCCAAAACATTTCGAAATTTGACGGTCAAGAGCAAATCAAGTTGTGTTGCAACTTTCTCATAACAAATTGACCGATACGTAGGAGCCTTATTAATGCCAACAATGCTTGACTGATTAGTTTTGACAAGCCGTGTACTATTGTAGCCGATCCTATTCTGAATTTCTGTTAATTTCCCAATAGCTCCCTTGCTGAGTAAAGGGCAGTGATGGGGCAACGTGATTTGAAGAACGCAGTGGGAGGCCATTTTGTTTTGTCCGCCATTTTATGGGTTGACAGGCTGACAGTGTCATCCTTTTATTGTGAGTTATCTTTAAATTTACAATCATAGCAGCAAAAGTGACAAAATGGTGAAAGTTTTCAACTTATTCATGTATAGTATATTATGTATATACCTATATGAGTGTATAGATCAAACCACGATCTCTTTCAAGCAAATTAACTGTCAAAGTTTAAAGCGTTATTTTAAACGTCAAATATCTATGTAATTATGGCGTTTACTTAACACTTTTACAGTCTGTACTGTCAAAATCTAGGAAACTTAGCATAATCGGACTCTGTGTATGTTTTTAAAAACCTGCTTACGTAGAATATTTGGAGCATGTTTTTCGGCGTCTACAACATACTTAATTAATTTTAAATCTTCAGGATTGTGATAATACTTTCTCATAGTACAGTCGAGTACATAAATATGTGTACTTTTGCACCTTATTAAAAGGGACTGCCTATGTAAACCATTTTCTTTTCTTTACTAAGAATAATAATAAACAATTAGTCATTTTTGCACGTAAATCTTACTTTAAAACTCACGCTCGCGTCATAAAATTGAGTCGATGTTGCTGTAACTAACATTACGTATCGATAAGGCACGCATAAAATTGAATGTCTACTAAATTATATACCTATACTTTACCGAACAACTCGTATAGAATATATGAATTAATACTCGTTCGGAAAATAGATACTGCATGTATGGTAATGAGTAACAAATATACTTACATAATATCTTGGGATAGCCCAGGATGTTATGTAAGTATCTGTCTATACAGTCGAGTACATACATATCTGTGCAGCTGAATACATAAAATGTAAACACTTACACCTTATTATTGTGAATGTGTTATCTACAACCCTTAGGACACTTATATTTTTGAAGCCTTTGAATTGCCTATATATTTATAAACTCGACTGTATGTGAACACTATTGTACACAAACAGGTTAAAAGCTACAATGAAACAAAATAATACGGGATATTAATCTAAGTTAGGTTATGTTAGCTAATTTAAATTACACTTCTACATTTTTAAACGCTTAGGAATGGTGGTTTTGTGTATTTTCTTACAAACACCAATCCCTATTATGACATCGGTGTTTTTCCTTAACATAACAGACCCGAGAGTTTTAAGAACCAATTATGAGATGTTGCATACTTGTTTTTCTACGACACCAAAAATAGCGTATTAAGCAAAATCTAGAGAGGTGGCAGAATGTGGAAGATGTCGTGCCGTGCCCACTATAGAAAAAAAAACAGTGCTCATATATTGTATGAAAATCCATAGAAGCAGTGTTCTTATGGAATACCATAGACAACGTTATAATGTATACTTTTTGAATATCGCTGTCAGTAATCTAATTGACAGATAGAAGTGCTGGAGTAAAAAAAAATACATTATTTAAACAACTAAAGGCTTCGTCAGACTAGCGCGTGGCGTGAGCGGGGCGCGATAGAAGCGGGAAGCGCGGCGCGCTTACAATTACATCGCGCGCGTGTCAGGCGCGCATCGCGCGCGGGCCACGCGCGCGTCACGCGAGCGCGCCGCCAGCGCCGCGCGCTCGATTCACCGAGCATTTTTCTTTGCGCTGTGACTGCGCGGCGGTCGCGCCGCGCGCCGCGCGCGCGTTGCAAGCGTGGCGTGAGCGGGGCGCGATAGGAGCGCGGCGCTAGCGCCGCGCTGCGTCCAAGCGCGGGTCGCGCCCCGCTCAAGCCCCGCTCACGCCACGCGCTAATCTGACGAAGCCTTAAGTGTTTTCATATAACGTTTTTATACAATAGGTTAAATGCAAAACTAGACATATACCCACTAAGCTATGCATGTTGTAAAAATACCCTACAACGAGCCCTTCAAAAAATGACGTACGATGAGACAGAGAACTTACTAACAGTCGTAAAATGATCACCTACTTTACTTTGATGTTTAATACTTAAGAACCTACTTATTCTGTTAAAATGCTAAAAGATATATTATATTGTGTACTACTTATAGTTTATAATTAAGTGAATAATTAAAAATAATAATAATATTGTCCTTTTGCTGCCTGAAACACAGGGAATCCTAGTTCAGGCATTTGTAAACCACTTTGTCGTCTAAAAAATCTTAGCCTCTAAGAGTAACCTCTTATTTATACTTTTTTGAATAAATTATTTGTAATTTGTATTTGTTTAGCAGACCAAGTTCCAAAACACATTAGCCATGCAGTTGCACATGTGCAACGAAATAACAATTCAAAAAGCAATGCAATTTCCTTTAACAATTCAAAAACCGCAAAGGACACTTCAGTGTGGTGTAACGACTGTTGCCGTAAAAACTATTTCACATTTTATTGCTAAGTGGATCTTTTCAACGGGTTAACCTCATCTGGCAGTTAGAAATACACTTCGCATAAAGGATGACTCACAGTAGTCCGTTCCGTTCCGATCCGATACGGGACGATCTGTCAGTTTCTATACAAAAAGTCACGGACGTCCGAGGGCTCCGAGCTATCACGTGATTACTTTCTATAGAAACTGACAGATCGTCCCGTATCGGATCGGAACGGAACGGACTACTGTGAGTCATCCTTAACACGAATCGTAGAAAAACTTTTAGTCAAATGAGACTTTCGCTCTTTTCGCAGAAATATTAAATTGTAACAATAATAATCATTTTCAGTCCTCCGGCCGGTAAGCGCCACTTTACGCAAAACTAAATTGCCGCCTGCCGGCTCCGTCGGGCTGAAAAATAGTATACAAACCTCGGCCGGTAAATGGGAAAGCCTCGGATCACATGTTAGTCGACCTCGGCTTCGCCTCGGCCGACAATTACATGGAATCCGGGGCGTTTCCCACTTAAACGGCCTTGGAATGTAATGTACTATTGGCATAAATAATACAGAAAGTGGGTTAGGTTAGGCTTTTCTACCAAATGTTATGCGAAGTAATGTACCTAATGCGACAAGCACAAGCAGTATTTCTGCCAAACAATATTTCCACCAATTAACCTTATGCAATACTTAAATTCGACGAAAGAAATCTGCCACATACTTCTAGTCAACTCTTTTAATATAAATTCATAGCTATTTTGCATAGAAACATATTTTGCGCGTTACAGTTGAAAATAACTACCTATAACTTTTTTTTTTTCTCTCGATGTCTAAGAAAAACGAGAAATGAGATTCAAACCGCCAAAATGGTAAGTTTCAATTTTTTTTTAATTTTTAATATTAACATTATTAACTCATGCTACGTGTCTTTAATCTAAAGGTTTAGTTTGATTACGTCTTATACGAATTTGTATTGTTAATATGACGTCAATTAAATTGTGTCCGCGAAGATGTTTCAATAAGAACAAAAAAATTTAGGTACATGCAAAATCTTAAAAAACATAACTAATCAATTCAACACAACACAATGAACATGAGATACGTATCTTCGCCGTCATCGTCATTTTAACTTCTAATGTTTTATAAATTTTATTATACTAGGAACTTTGAAACCGGTTTCGGTCGAGTTTGCAAACCCTTTTTTGCGTAAGTATTAATATTTGTGAATCATGTTTCGTACCTAATAGTAAGGGTAAGTAATGTAAGTATTGTAGTTTAATAAAACATTTGATAATATTTGCGTTGTGTAGACATTAATTTTGGGTAGGTAGGTACTTATTATTCAATGAACAGCAGAAAAAAAATGTTTAGAACCAGGAAAAATCCGTTGGTCAGCAAACTTTAACCTAAGATAAGTTTTGCTGATCATCTCATTTACTGCTGACCAAAATATTTTTTGGCTGACCATTCCATTACTCCATCCTGTTAATGTTAAGAGGTCGGGCAGATGTATAAAGAATAAGAATAAGAATATTTATTTCAGACCAGGTCCATATACATTTTATACGTTTTAATTATAATACCTAATAATAACATTAATTAGATTATATTTGTTAGTAAGCAACAATAAATAAGTAAGTACATTATTAGCCTTACAACTAAGATTAGTATATTTAAAGTATATTTTAAACTCCTTCAAATATCTACGTGTCGTATTGTTTTTATTTTAATTCAAGACAATTGTAAAACAAATGCCTTTTGCATTCAAAAGAATCTTCGCGAGAAATTGACAATAAGCTTCATATTGTCTTTTAAGATATTGTTCGAATCTCATTTGCTCGGCATTGTGAGAAGCCTTGCCGGCGGCCTAAACTTGAGGTTCCAGTGTTGGTTAACAAAGTTACACTTAACAGGCACTCGGGAGCTTTATCGACGTCTAATTGGCACCATACGAGTAGAACCCAAGGCGAAAATATAAATATCTTAATTTCCCTCACTATCCTTACTTGCTGAATTCGAGCGAAAGGGATTTGTTGTTATCTTCAGTATATTTAGATTTTCGATATTTTGAGCCTCTAAGGCTCTGACATTAGCCGGGCATTAATTTATGGCCGCCTATTATTATTACATATCGATGACGGTTTGTCAACCCAATTATTCATCGATCATAATCGCCATATCAGCCTTATTATCCATTGCCTAGCACAGACCTTTTCTAGTATAATCCAGTATCCTACCTACGCCACTTGTCTTATCCTTGAGCGAATATTATCCAGAAGTGACGCGTAATCTTGGGTACTTCTTTTGCCCGAAAGCCATCAATTTGTTTATCATTTTGGTCCACCAACTTGGTCGTTTTAGTTCCTCAAAAGATATGTTCAAGACTCGACATCAAACAAACACTAGATATTCTAAACAACCATTACGTAAAATCCTCAATTTCTACACGTTAACACCAGGTCTGTTAAACCAGAAACAGCTTCAGTCAACTAGAATGACTATTTTATAAGATTTTTACACCATTTTCGTGACTGTTGTGCTGTTTGTGTCAGTATTTTATTTGTTTTCTTTATATGTCACGAATAAAAAATTAAGTATGAGTAGGTACATACTACCTTTTCCAATAATCCACTGGCCAGTTCTTGTTGGTTTATGGAAATGCTGCCCACGCGAAAGTTGCGCAAGAGTAGCGTTGCTGACGCGGAAGGCTGTTCGATATTTGAAGTATTTTATGAGAACCAAATTATGGCAATGCCCGTTTTAGGTAGCAGAATTTCATGCAACGAGGACATAAACGAACACGGTATCCAATGGAGTAACATAAAGCGTTTACAGTGACTGCACATTGTGTTTTTTGGTTGAGGTAAGGTAAGGTATTCCACCAAGTCCTTTTGGTGTTCCTCATAATGGTAGCCTAGTTTTGGTTTGACACTTTTTATGTCAATAAGGGCCACTTGCGACGCCCGGGGTTAGCCACATAACCTGGAGTTAAGCATTTTTTTGTATGGAAGCTCAACTCCGGGTTAGCGGCTAAGTCTGGGTGGTGCAAGCCCTCTTGCACCAGGTAATAAAAACGGGACCTAAGGGACTAAAAATAAAATAATTTTCTCCAAACATTCTCCTTGCGTGTGAAAGTCCTATAACTATAACATTGGCAAATCGACCTTGCTTGGATCGGCCAGGAGTACCCAAAGGCCAGAAAAAAGGGACCTCTTATCATTCTTAGAAGTATACCTACAAACTTTCAACTCTATTCACCCTCTTCGGTGTTGAATTTCAAAATATCTTTTCAGTTCTACCTTTAACGGTGTAACCCGTAAGTCCATCAGCCTCTACATAGCATTGTTTTATATACATATTTTAATTTCCTCGCAAGTTCGTGCCAAACCTTCGTAAATATTAAATATCAGCATGAAGACCGTGCAACTTGGAATGCCGACAACCAGCTCCATTCGGCACGGACACATTGCTAACAGGCCAATTATAAACCATATTGTAACGGCATAAGATTTACCTATTGTCAGTTAATAGTATTGCTGTGTGCACACGTACATTCGATAAGAAACACATGCATTTGGGATCGAAATACCGCTTAAATCGCATTGTAACAGATTTCTGTCCTTTTGTGGGTTTTTGGGACATTTCGGACTGAGCTGCTTTACAATTGTGCTTAAGGAAATTGTTTAGTAGGTCATATAGGCCGCTGGCGAAACGTGTACCTATTTACATATGTAAAAGTCTAGAACGTCCTGGGTCCTTACGGTGGGTCGTAACGCGATTCAAGTTTAGGGCCTAAATTGAGTCGCTGCCGTTCAACTGATAACAGTTAAGAACTTAAACTGAATCGCGTTAAGACGTCATGGTACAAGTTTACCGCGGAGTCTAAATCTTTCTCTATTAATGTTTTTCTCTATAAACGGTTACCGCAATTAGTACTCATTAAAATAAAACACTTTAAACTAGTGCTCCTGGTCGTGACCGTGTTTCGTGAACCCGTAGCCGAATCTCCGTTGCTGTGTTACTCGGCAACGGAGATCCGCTCCGTTTGCTCCGTGTGATTCGGCTACGTGTAATTAAGATACGTAGCTACGTGTACACGGAGATACGTATCTTATTTATACGTAGATCGGATCCAGTCGTGACCGTGACGTTAAGTGTAGATTTTATGCGTGTTATTAAACCCCCTAATGTAATGCAAGGGGCGAGTTTTTAATTTCAGTTTCCATACTTTTGCATTTTAAATAAAAATTTAAGAGATCAAAAATAATTAGATGCAAATATTATGTTGGAGGCAAAAATAATAGACCAGTACAAATTGTAAAAGATGTGTATTAAAAGAAGCCGAGCGGAGCCGAAGCCGAGATTCGCGGGAACGTAGCCGAATCCAGAAACGGATACGTATCTTTGACGTGACCGTGTAGTACGGGATCTTAGCACCGCCGGTGCTAAGGCTACGTAGCTACGGTTCCACGTGTAACACGTAAATCACAAGCCCTACTTTAAACGGGTTAGTGGGTATTGATTGCTGAAAACGAGTGCTATATACGACTACTTAGGATCGTAGGGGAATGTAGGAAATTTTTGCTATTAATCCGTTTTGAAGTGTTTCGTTTGTCTGTTTTTACACGCATCGATTTCAGCATTTCCAGCGACTGCTGAGTGAGTAAGAATAGTACATTACCTAACTAGTGCGGTAAAACAAAGAAAGGCCGAGATCGCAAATGTTTGCGACCCGAGCTGCAAGCGAGGGACGTAAATATGCGATCAAGGGCTTTATTTATTACCTCACGTGTTAGGTACATCATTTTATGCCTACACTTGGACAGAAATCGGCTTTTTACGTACGCGCAGCGTGCGGAAAAAGGCACTTTATGGCCAGGTGTGGCATAAAGAATATTTTTTTCTAATCCAAATCTGGCTGGTCACGTCTGCCGTTTGGCGGAAGAATTCTGGGCTAAAACCACCGTACTCTCTTATACCAACAAGAAACAAACAGGTGCCAAATTCATCTCAAAAGGTCAGTGCCAAATCCCGACGCGGGACTGTTATGGGATCCGCATGGCATGCTCTTAGTCCACAAATCTTCCGGCGTTTGACCGACATGACCAGCCCATACGGTTGTTGTTTTCCTTTAGAAACAACAAATATTTCATCTGTATCAATTTAGCAAACGCTGTAAGTTCTGTAAGCAATTACTTACTCGTACCTACCTAAGGGTATTATATTCAAAACACGTTCGCGTATGGAATTGAATCAGGCAAATTGATTTTCAAAATCCAAAAATACTGGAAATCCGCAGTGTTCTCTGCGATGGACCTACATTTGCTTGCCATTACCTACCCTTTAAGCTGCCCTCTGCAGTCCACAGCATCCATAGACTAAGAAGGTTTGTTTACTATCCGACTGAGGTTTTTCTTTCAAACAATTAACTTACCTGAGCATAACGATAGTCTTTGTAGCTAACGAAATACGGTAGGTACACATTAGAAATCTTCGTAAAACTTGGATTAACATTGCAAGGACGACTGCCCCCATTCAAACAGTAATATTAATTGGTTAATGAATTCCATACCTGTTGGGAGACCTTTATCATCCTTGTCAGCCCTCGAATCCAATTCCTCACTGTCCTCACAACATACCGTCAAAAGCAAAGCGCACGCACACACCAAAACAATCCTTAGAAACTCCCGCATCTTAACTACAGACAGTAGGCGAATGTAACACTTCTCGCTAAGTCAACAAGGCCCATTTTTGCCCAGCGCCACAGTCACATTTTCACCGATTCGCAATATAAACTCAATGACGAATGCACATTTTTAAAAACAACACTGGCACATTTCATGCACTGTTTATTTCGCACTTTTTTGAATTTGGAACGCTTCTGTAGTCGTGTTTTGTTTACGTTCGAGATTTGAACGTGGACGGTTGACGCGCGTCGCTCGCGGGTGGTAGCGAAAGACTGGCGAGTGGCGGTTGGTGGGAGGCTTGCGCGCGCGTCGGTCGATGGCTATCGAGGTTTCTAATGCCGATAACTTATCAGAGAAAACTTGGGAGAAAATGGGGTTTAATTTATAGCAAAATATCAATCTGTTTGAAATTTTGGAAAAAAAATACAGAAAAAGAATATGTAATCAAAGTTTATTTCGTATGTGAGTCTTAGATATACTTCTTCATTTCTTATTTCTGGTCAATAAACAATACATTTAAACACATGTCATAGATATCCGAATTCAGAACTTTTTACCCGAGTTTAATTGATATTTATGAGATTTCTCCTACATTTGATTGTAGTCGGCAGAACAGTAGTTCTAGCAGTGATTCGACTCTGTGTAAGGTCATAGTTCTAACCTAACCTAACCGACTTCTCTAACAGCGATTCGGTTCTGTATGAAATCTTTTTGGGCAATAATTCAATTATGACAAATAATCGTTAGGTCAATTGATCGTTAGGGATTGTGATCATTAGGGCAAGTGACTTAAGGACAAATATTAGGGATGCCGATAGAGACCCATAATCCCATAGACTATGGGTCTCCCTTTTTTTAATAGGGTACCATTTCCTTTTTTTAATATACCTATATTAAAAAAAGGAAATGGTACCCTATCTGGTTATAAAAAAACCCAAAACTACCTAGTTTTGGGTTTTTTTATAACCAGAATCACGAGTACTATTGATTTAAAAAAAGAAAAGAGTGTCCCGTTTTTTTGGTTAGTTTCGTAACACATTTTTTCATATAGGTACTTAAATGTTGTATGGGCCGTTACGAAACTGCCAATTTTTTGGTATGGAAAATCAAGGACCCATTTTCATTAAAATGGTGCACTTTTTTTGAAAATGCCCTTAAAATAAAAATTACTCATACCTCATCTATTTTCCAATCCACTACACATATAATCATCATTTCGCAAGTTGTGTATATCAACACTCGCTAATTCTATATTTTCTGAATTAATTTTCTCTGTTTGCTTCTTATTCTGTATTAAATGCTTGATGACAGTCTTCATGTGTTGCAATTTCTTTTTAAACCTTTTGTTACTTTTCCATAAGTCGTATATTCTTCGCTTCCTGTTTAAGGAGACTATTTCGAGTTGGCGTACTTTGTACTTGAGTTTGATAACTTCGTCAGAGTCTGATGGGCTGACGTCTGCCGGTTGAAGTTCCGTTACTGTTTGAGCTCTTGGTTGGCATGCCTAGAAAAACATTTACAAGTTAATGTTTAGGATATAGAGAATATTATTAGAGGGCCACTACTCCCACGATCTTGTATGAAGTAGGCTTATTTTACATGAAACAGTATATTTCTATGTTAGTGCGGAAGTATGTCATTACTTCACGATTACCGAGGTATCCTCTTCTTATCTCTATCTTGGCAATACTCGGGGCGAGTGAAAAATTACACATCCGCATGTGTGTCGAATGACTGTAAGCGTAAGCTGAAGACCCTCCTGCTGATTGGCCTCCGTCGGTGTTGGTCTTTTTTTTTATTATATGAAATCTATTTTAATTTATAACTGTTTTCAATGTTATATATTTGTAATGCATCATTATTATGATGAAGAGGTAAGTAGTGAAATATGAAATATCAATTCAATATCTTTAATATGTTTGCATTAATAGTAGGTATTTAGTTTTATTACGTCTCGAACGAACAAAAATACTCTTCCGTAAGCAGTCATGAATGGAACACACATTATAGAGGAATGCCCCATAACACGCTACGCCGATGGACCTCCGGAAGACCTGATCACTCTGAGTGACGAGGCCATCGCGTGGCTGACTCATCTTAATCTAGATTTATAGTTAAATGCATCTGTTAAATGTACGCCATACGACTAAATAAATAAATGGAACACAAGTAAATAAAAAAAATGGAAAAGTAAAAAGCACTAGTTCGCAAAAACGAACTTTGCACACGCAAAACAGCCAAGAACAGGGCACTTTTGGGCAACTTTATTGATAATACTGTTTCAATGTTGAGTTGAGTGAGACAGTACACCTTTTGTCTATAGATTCCATAGGAGTGATGGTCTACTCCCAGTCACATATGTATTATCTTGTGTGTTCATTAGATATTAGTAAATGTGACATAATTTTAATATTTCCTATCGCCTGCACCTAGCAAACCTCTCTTTTTGGCCCAGTGGTTGACTGGTAGAGAATACCTTAAGGCATTAAGTCCGCCATTTGTACTTTTATTTTGTGCAATAAAGTTTTAAATAAATAAAATGTATGTGCTTTTAGTCAAAGGCTTGTCACTGGTTGATAAGGTTCATTTCTAAAATAATCTTTATGGCAATAGCACCTTATCGGCAAGCAATTTATTGTTGATCAAGTGTAGTGTATGTGTGAAGACAGCCCGTGCCAAAATGACGAATAAACCTTTAAAATTACCAGCGCAGGTCGAAGATGAATTTCGGAAGTTGACGCAACTACGCCTTCAGGAAACCGAAATCGACCCTTTTGAGTCGGCAAACGCTTCGTGGGTGATATTAAAATCTGTTACTCTGGAAACGGCCAAAGAGGTCGCGGAAAAGGTTGGGAAGTCCGGTCCCAAAGCTGACTGGATGAAAAATGACACTTGGTCATTCATTGAAGAGAGGAGAACTCTTAAGGAGAGTGGTCTAAACTCAGAAGTGGAGTGGCATCGATATCGAGAACTGCATGGCATAGTTCAAAGGTTATGCAGGAGGGATAAAAATGCCGCCATCGACGAAGTATGCCAAGACATGGAAAAAGCAGCAAACCATGCGCACACCAAAGATATGTTCGCAAAGGTGAAGCTCCTAGCTAAAGATTTTAAACCTAAAAGCTGGTCAATAGAAGATGATCTGGGTAAGCCACTCATGGAAAAACATCTTGTGCTTATGAGGTGGCGCCAGTACTGCCAACAGTTATACAGTGAGGACAATGAATGCATCGAAAATAGGATGGATTTTACTGAAAGGGAGCCGGACATCCTCCTACATGAAGTAGAAGCTGCAGTTCAGCGTCTGAAAAACAAAACTTGTGGTGGCGACAACGTATCCGCGCAAATGCTCAAGTGGTTGGGTCCACAAGGCACACAGATTCTCTATCTCATATGCCTGAAGGTTTGGAGAACTGGTCAATGGCCTGAAGACTGGATGGAGTCAGTGGTAGTTCCTTTGCACAAGAAAGGTTCTACTAAAAAGTGTGAGAACTACCGTACCATCTCTTTAACATCTCATGCCAGTAAAGTCTTTCTGCATATTCTCAATAAAAGACTCGAAAATTTCATCGGCGGGCAGATTGCAAAGGAACAGGCAGGTTTTGTGAGAGGTAAAGGAACACGCGAACAGATACTGAATATCAGGCAGCTTATCGAAAAGGCCAGGGAGTTCAACGTGCCGATGGCCCTATGTTTCATAGATTATGCGAAGGCCTTTGACTGCATCAGCTGGCAGAAAATGTTCGATGTCATGAGTGAGATGGGTATACCGGATCACCTAACTTTCCTTGTGCAGAACTTGTACCTCGACGGCATTTCTAGAGTCCGAATTGAGGACGCCGAGTCAGAGCCTTTCCAGACCAACCGTGGAGTAAGACAAGGGTGTATTCTCTCGCCACAACTGTTTAATCTCGTAGGCGAGCACATCATGAGAAGAGTTCTGGAGGATTGGAATGGAGGCGTACGGATTGGTGGACACCTCATTAATAATCTACGCTTTGCAGATGACACTACCATTATAGGCTCTAATGAAAGAGAACTATCTGAGCTTCTGCAAAGGGTCGAAGAAGTGAGCGTGGAGTATGGCCTTCGTATCAATCGGGCTAAGACAAAGCTCATGTTTGTGGATCGGGCAGGCACGTTGCTACGAACGGGAGAGCTATCCGACATCAATTCCGTTGACACGTTTGTGTATCTGGGCTCTTTGGTTGCCGCAGACGGTGACTGTGAGAAAGAGGTGGTAAGGAGAGCTCAGATTGCAAAGGCAGCGGTAAAGCGGCTAGACAAGATCTGGAGGAATAGAGGTATTAGCATTAGAACGAAAATTAAGCTGATGAGAACCCTGATCTTCTCTATTTTTCTATACGCTTCAGAAACCTGGACTCTAAAAGCACGCATCCGGAGCAGGATTGACGCATTTGAAATGTGGTGCTGGCGCAAAATGCTAGGAATCCCTTGGACGGCGCGTCGCACTAATGCGTCGATCCTAGCCCAATTGAAGATTAAGTTTTTTTTTTTTTTTTTTTTTTTATACTACGACGGTGACAAACAAGCATACGGCCCGCCTGATGGTAAGCGGTCACCGTAGCCTATGGACGCCTGCAACTCCAGGGGTGTTACATGCGCGTTGCCGACCCTTTAAAAACTTTAACACTCCTTTTTTGAAGAACCCCATATTGTAGTCCTTTGGGAAAACAGTGGCAGGGAGCTCATTCCACAGCCGGAGCGTCCGCGGGAGGAAGTTCCTCATAAACCGCACGGTACGAGACCATTTAGGCTCCAGGGTATGCGGGTGAACACCCTGCCGACGGCGAGCGGTGCGGTGGTAGAATGCAGCCGTTGGCATCATATCAAACAATTCCTCAGAGCACAATCCATTGTACAAGCGATAGAATACACATAAGGAGGCGAAGTCTCTCCTTAGACTTAAGGGTTCGATATCGCTCGTGAGTTTGGGATCGTTGACAATTCGGACAGCACGTCTTTGGATCGAGTCAAAGGGGCCCAGCTGGTATCCAGGTGCTCCCGCCCAAAGATGGCAGCAATACTCCATATGGGGCCTGACTTGGGACTTGTATAATAACAGTCTTTGCCCCGGAGAGAAGTATTGCTTAGCTCTATTGAGCACACCGAGCTTTTTGGATGCCAGCTTGGCCTTCCCTTCCAGGTAGCTACGGAATTGGACGTCACTGGAAATGTCAACACCCAGGATCCCAATACTCTCTGACATGGTAAGGACTGTGTCTTGGAATTGTGGGACCACAGTAAATGGGGTTTTTTTAGCGGTGAACGCGCAAACTTGTGTCTTAGTGGGGTTAAATCGGACAAGATTTTCCTGGCCCCACAGTGAGATATCAGAGAGAGCACTCTCGATGTCTGACACAAGCTTTTCACGACTCTCTAACACAACGGGACGAGGGATGTTAGCACGGCCTGTGTAATAGGCATCCCCAGTACTGTCGTCCGCATAACAATGAATATCGCCAATGGACAACATGTCATTGATATGCAGCAAAAACAGCGTTGGGGATAGCACAGAGCCTTGTGGGACACCAGCATTTATGTCCATGCTATCGGAGCAACTTCCGTCGACAACGGCTCGTATGCATCTGCCGGACAAAAAGCTGGCAATCCATTCGCATAATCCCCCGGGCAGTCCGTAAGATGGTAACTTCGATAGAAGACCCCCATGCCAAACCCGATCGAACGCCTTCGCTATATCTAGGCTGACTGCCAATGCCTCACCTTGACTCTCAATAGCTGAAGCCCAGCGGTGGGTGAGATACACTAGAAGATCACCAGTGGAGCGACCATGGCGAAAGCCATACTGTCGGTCACTGATCAGATCGTGATCCTCTAGGTATCCCAGGAGCTTTGCGTTGATTATGCGCTCCATCACCTTGGAGAGAAGGGAGGTTATAGCGATTGGCCTGTAATTCGACGGGTCTGATCTGTCACCCTTTTTAGGCACAGGGTGCACAAGGGCGGTCTTCCACGAAGACGGCACCTGCCGTTTGTGATATGAGAGCGTGAAAAGGCGCGTGAGCACTGGACACAACTCGGGAGCACACCGCTTGAGCACCACTGCTGGTATGCCGTCTGGCCCGCTCGACTTGTGGACGTCTAATGATAGCAGCTCCCGCCGGACATCAGTTTGCCTGAATGTAATACCGGGCATGGAGAAACCGCACCGCGGGACGGTAGGGGGTGCGGTACTGCCATCATCGTCCATGGTCGAGTTCGAGGCAAAGAGATTGCCCAAGAGATCAGCTTTCTCCTTTGCACTGTGGACCAGATCACCATCAGCATTTCGCAGTGGTGGTAAGGACGACCGACAAAAATTTCCCTCGGCAGCTTTGGCGAGCGACCAGAAGGCACGACTCCCTGAGGGATAGCCCACGAGCTTCTCACCAATTCTGCCGACGAAGTCGAATTTAGCTCTGGCAATGGCTGTTTTACTGGACCTCGAAGCAGCATTTAATTTGCGTTTCACATCAGAAGCGTTAGGATCCTTATCAGTAACGGCCTTGGTCCAAGCCCTGTAGGCAGCTTGCTTATGAATTGTCGCCTCTTTACAGGTGTGCCGCTTATCAACCACTTGCCTTCAGCGGATCCTGCAGTACTTCGGTCACATGGCTAGACGAGAACCGGATAGCTTGGAAAAGCTCATTTTGGTAGGCCACGTGGAAGGAAAAAGGAGCCGTGGAAGATCACCGACTCGGTGGACTGATGCCGTGAAGGAAGCCTGCCCGGGAACCATACAGGCATCAATCCGGAAAGCAGAAGACCGTGTGGAATGGAGAGCGTTGGTGTGCAAAATAACGGCCTCAAATGGTCACGACCCTCAGCAATGAGGAAACGAGGCAGAAGAAGAAGTGTATGTGTGAAGTACTCCGTATCAACTTGGGTAACATTTATTTGGTATATTCTCCTTCAATGCATAATTTTTAACTAATACTTGTAAATTTTCTTAATTTTTGACCTCTGAGAAGCAAAAAAAAAGAACTTATAACAATAATTCTTACAGAGATATTTATAACAGGAACCGCCTCCACCGACAGCCGACGGAGACCAGAGTCCGTCACATAAAAGTCCTTAGCATCAAAATGTTCAGAGCACACGGCACTAGAAGCTGTGGCCGACCAGTTCTCCCGATCAACAGCCACTTCCCATTGCCGTCGGCGTTTTTTATCGCGGGGAAACCTGATAAAAGATATAAAACATAGTTAAAGTGGTAATAAGTCGAAATAAGAATGCAATAAACCTTTTATTTCAGCAATATGGAAACTGAATACCATCAATATTGTTTAGAGATATAATTTTGTCTTATGTTTCTGCAATTGCTGTTCATTGACATCAAATATTAATTGCGTTTATGAACACCATGAACCTATGTTTCAAGCTCTTTACAGCACTTGTTTTCACAAGGTTAATATGATAGCATTGATAACTGAGAGAATGCATAGGTATTCTCCCTGTCAATCAAAAAAGTTACTTGTGCATAATACAAATATTTAAAAAATATATGTCCTAAGATAAGATAAGATAAGAATAGCCTTTATTGACCAAATAATATTTCATTACATATTAAATTAGTTTACATGTCATTTATATTAATTTTTCTATTTCATTTAAATAATTTTAATAAATATATTTTAATAACATTTCTTTTTATTAATGATTTATTTATTTATTTATTTAATTAAGAAACAAACAGTCTTTTATAGTTATATATAACACTGGAGCTATTACTTAAAACAAGACTTACAGTTTCCTTAAGAAAACATTAAACATCGTTTTTAATTTTGGTACTACAGAGTTAAAAATGAGCTATCTGTGTACCCTACCCGTATACAATTGCAAAAAATAAAGGAATATATGTATATATAAAAAAGAGAATATTACAGCATTAACAAAGTTGACACAGAGACTTAATATAAAATATATATATATATATATATCTTTTTTCCTTTTAAAACAAAAAACCCAAAAACAAACAGAACCAAACAGAAATTTAACGCCATCTTAATTAATTGTTTCATTTTTATTATTACACTGCAAAGCTTTTTTAAAACTATTAAGTTTTTTACCGAAAATGTCAAGATTCTGAAATTTTTCGTTGTACAACCTATTCTGCCTGATTTAGTCTGCCTTTTTGGCATAGGCCTCCTCCAGCTCTCTCCATTGCTCTCTGTTCTGTGCTGTCCCAATCCAATTTACTCCCGCATGCTTCTTGATGTCATCCGACCACCTCATTTTTGGTTTACCTTCTCTTCTCGTTCCATCTCTAGGATACCATTCCGCTACCTCTCTATCCCACTTATTTATATTGTTACCTTCTCTTGCCATATGTCCAGCCCATTTCCATTTTAATGTTTTTACGGTTAGTGATATATCCTTGATTTTAGTTTTATTTCTGATATCTGTGAGTCTTACTTTGTCCTTTCTTTTTACAGATAAGATTGATCTTTCCATGTTGTGTTGGCAAACTTTTAGCTTTTGGAGATCTTTTTTAGTTAATGCCCAGGTTTGACATCCATATGTCATACATGGTAGAACACACATATCAAATACCTTTGATTTGCAGTTCAATGGTAAATCTGGGTTTTTTAGAATGTCTTTCAATGACCAGTAGGCTTTCCATGCGTTTACGGTTCTTTTTTCAATTTCTTTACTCGTCATGTTTGAACCTGCTATAATTTGTCCTAGATATGTGTACTCCTCGACATATTCAATCTCTTTTCCATGGATGAGTATAATATCTTTGGTGTGGTTTGACATAACCTTGGTCTTCTCTGTGTTCATTGTTAATCCTACCTCAGCGCTTTGCTCAGTGAGTTGCTCTAGCATTTCCTGTAGTGATTGGGCACTTTCCGCGAATAGAACAAGATCGTCAGCAAACCTCAGGTGGTTAAGTTTGTTACCATTTATGTTTATGCCTTGATACTCCCAGTTAAGATTACGAAATAGGTGCTCTAGCACGGCTGAGAATAGTTTTGGTGAGAGTGGGTCGCCCTGTCGCACCCCTTTGCTGATAGAAAAATCTGATCCCGTGGCTTCTAGTTGGATTGCCGAAGTACAGTTGTTGTATATTTCTTTGATAATTCGAATGTATTTTTTGTTCACTCCTTGCTGTAACAGGGCGCTCCATATGCCCGCATGCTTTAAGCTGTCAAAAGCCTTGTTGTAGTCTACAAATGCTATGTAGTATATCTTCCTGAATTCAGTAAGCTTTTCGATTATTTGTTTGACTACAAATATGTGGTCTATGGTGCTGAATTTTGATCTAAATCCTCCCTGCTCTCTTGGTTGGTTTTCATCTAAAGTCTTTGTTAGCCGGTTTAGTAGAATCTTTGAGAATACTTTGAGAAAAAATATATGTCCTATACATTAAATACACATACAAAATATACATTGCCTGAAGGGCATTCTATTCTTCACTAAAAATTTAAAATTATAGATGTTAATTCTAACAGGGTTTTATAATTCTTGATTTTGATTGTAGAATGCCCTTCAGGCAAAGTATTACTACATTATAAGCCCCTCTGGGCATTGTAGACCAACCTTTATTTTTGTTTTTATTATTTATAAATAATTTTATATATATTGTAATTAGGTAGTGTGCACAAGTAACTTTTTTGATTGACGGGGAGAATTCGCATTCTCTCAGTCATCATCTTAACCCTGTGAAAACGAGTGCTGTAAAGGGCTCGAAACGTAGGGTCATGGTGATAATATATGCGACTGATCCGTTCTAAAGTATTTAGAGATGTTAAAGGAGCCGATTAACTACGGCGATTCTCGGCTTATTGAAAAGTTTTGGCTAATATAAGTATAAAGTTACCTGTGAAACGTAATCCCATTAGTATGCTTTGTTATTTTGACTGAAGTATTCTTGCAGTTAGCGACGGCGCAGCTTACCATGTTACACCAATTTTAAAAATATCAGGAACTCTTATTTAAAAATAAATTAAATTGAAGACGCTTTCGTCTAATTTGTTTTCTTGAAGGTGAAGTGTCAAAAGTGACAACAATCAACATCACAACAAAATTTTGGACAATACAAGACACGACAATTTAGGAGACAAGACGTTTATAAACTCTCTTTGTTTCGCATAACCAACAATGTGTATAAAAGACAGAAACAGAACTATTCTTTATTACTTCTGAATTGAGTTGGACTGTAACAACGTTTAGATTCTGCAATGTGAAATGTCGACATATATTACAAATTATAATTTATAATGTTGTTATTTCATTAATAATTTTAAAATCTTTCTACTCAAGTTAATAAGTTAGCCAAATAAGATAAAGCACTTTGAAACACGAACGAATTTAGTGTAATTTTGAAAGACCACAATATGCAATAGTGCTGTACTACAAAATACCGGTTTTTACATGATGGCCGCTGCACACAAAGGACGCAGCTATGAGTAAGAGGGGTTACGCAAAACTGCCATCCCGTTCTGCTGTATAGTCCCGTATAATCGCCCATGATGGCTCATTGTGTGGAGCGGCCATGAAAATCATCGGTGGTCGTGGTGGTGGTCGTTGCCGGTTCACCTTCAATAAAACCGATATTCTTACTGGATACTGGGTTTTTCGTAATTATTTTTTCTTTTAACAATTGAATTCTTATTTTTAAAAGTAGCACATTTGTTACAACCAAATTCAACATCCTACCAACTTAATCATTTATATCTGCATGGCTGCATGCCTACCACGAGCATCGAAAATTGGCATGACGGGAAAACCTCTTTGTCACTCCAATGTGCAAATGTGACAGAGATGGAGATACAAATCCGCAATCGTTTGATTTTCGTGGCATTCGTGGCTGCTTCCATTAAGAAAATTAGTTTTTGAAACTGTAATAAAATTAGTTCTTATACTTTAGCCTAAATTACGTAGTTAAAATTGAATGTAAAATCCATTTTTACTTTAAACTAGTTAAATGAAATTAAAAAAAAGCCCAAACAAAATTTCAGTCTAATACAATACTTGTCTAGTTAAGTCATTATAATAATGTATCATTACATCAACCCTGCTGTGTTATTTAAAAGCAAATTGAACAGAACCGCCCACCTCACACCGTCCTAACGTTTGACAGCTTCATTATTTTTTTAGGGTAGTCGCCCCTCGTGTGATCGTCCCGCCCACATTTCACGATTGCTAGAAAGACATCGAAATTGAAGGTTTGGAATTCAGTAAAAATACATTATAAATTGAGTTGTAATAGTGATGTACTTCGAATTTGTCGTTGTCGATAACGACGATCACTTTGGAATAATATTGACAACCATTATCGTTATGAGCTATAATCTGGGTACTTTACTTTAAAAAGTAATTCAGTATAAGTGTAGGTGAACACCGGCATAAATATTCCTCTATTGCTATTACAGCAACTGAGGTAAGCCCATATTACATTATCAATTTTTTTTTATTATAGATCAAAGATATTTTTTCTACAACGTGAAGAAAAAGGACGGCATGTAATCTACGGTCAGAGATATGATCATATACTGTGTGTGATACGGGCCGTAGGAAGAAGAGATAAAAAGTATTTATAAATTATTAATCCTTTGTTGGACTACGGCAGATGAAGAAGAAATGTGTACATCGCTTAAACTGTTCAGCAATGTGTTAGATACATGGAAACTAAATGATATATAAGAAAAAGGACATTTATTTTCAAAATATATACAGTAAGTGTAACTTACCTAGCTACCTACCTCTACCTACCTTAAATCTAAAATAGGTCATTGTACCTAGGATGCTGGCGGCATTTTCGTTTCGTTGTATTGCAATGCATACGTTGTGCGAGGAAGACACCAGCTCTTCGGTCACAAATGCTCTTAATTTCAAAACGAAGTAGTACAAATATTTGATTTCATGAACATTATTAAAAACTTACAGTTTAGCATATACATGTTACTTTTGCTTAAAACCATAATATTCTCTAATATTTTCCACTACATGTTAACGAAAAAATAATGTATAGACTTCTAGGGTATAACAAAAAACCCTTAAAAAAGGTGATTATTGGTTTAATAAAACATTGGAATGGGGTTGTCAATACTTGAAAATGATACACACTGACACTACTCATATGCCGTGATTTCTTTACCGCGTTGCCAACAAGACAAGCGGGGTGAATATATAAATGACGCAGGAAAAAATGTTCCTTGTCAGTTCACATTAAACCTTGGTTAAGACAAGTTCAAAATGATCACAGCATTTCTTCAAAGTTTAGAGGATCCTAACCGACCTCTATTTGGTCCAAATTATAGGCTTATGAATAAAGTTGGGCTACTGCTTCCCGAAGATTTGTTAGAAAGGTGTTGGAAAATATTCATACACGAGATTGCAACATTTTTCGTATTAACACAGTACATGGAGCTTTATGTAATAAGATCAGACCTGGATCTCGTTTTGACTAATATGAAGATTTCTATGCTAAGCATTATTTGTGTGATTAAAGCAAATACGTTTGTTTTTTGGCAAGACAACTGGCGTAAAGTCATTGACTACATAACTGAAGCTGATAAATTTGAAAGAGATAATCAAGATGAAGCCAAACAAAATATTGTTAACACATATACCAGGTATTGTCGTCGTGTTACTTATTTATACTGGGTTTTGGTATTTACCACTTTCATAACTACCACTACCTCGCCATTAATTAAATATTTATCTTCGGAGATATTTCGAGAAGATTTTCGCAATGGAACTGAAGGTTTTCCTCACATATTCAGTTCATGGATGCCTTTTGATAAGGAGAATTCCCCAGGATGCTGGATAACAGTTGTATGGCACACTGGGTTATGTGCTTATGGAGCAATTATAATGGGTGCTTATGACACAAGTGTCATGGTGGTACTCGTATGTTTCGGAGGAAAATTAGACTTGCTTCGCATAAGATGCAGCGAGATGTTGGGCTCTGGAGGTACAGGAATAAGCGATCAAGATGCAGAAAAAGTCGTCCGGCAACTACACAAGATCCATGTTCTACTTTTGAAGTAAGTTAAATAATATTTAGTTATTAATTTGTATTGTTTTAAAATTTCATTTGAGTATATTGTATTTGTACCAATATGTTATGAACGGTCTACTCGTAATAGTCGTAACACCTTCTCAAATCCTCAGTTACCAAATAGTTGTCGGGAAGCTTCTTAGTATAACATATTGTATTTCTCACTACCTCCATTGTTGAGATTTTGTTGATTTTTTATATAACTATTTATTTCATTAAAAAAAAAACATGCACAAAAATAAACATATAGATTATTAAAAAAATTACAATTTGCCATTCTTACTTAAACTATATAGATTATTTTTCACGCTTTCTACACACGCGTTCAAAAGTGCATGGGCAATTTATGTATGAATCCATTCAGAAACTGCCCATGCAATTTTGAACACGATAGTACATATAGATACAAAGTGTACTAACTAAAACTAACAATTATTACTTAACACACAGAAAAATTTAAAAATACATATTCTTTTTTGATAAAAACTGGAAGAAACATTCAACAGTAAGTTTAACAATTAATAGAATGGACAATTTGCCTAGTGCCATTGTGAATATTGTGATAGATGGCTTGCAACAGTTGTGGGCCACCGGACCATGCTCGTCATCACTCTACACTGGAAATATTCCAAACTTAAAATCCACCAACGCACTTGCAACCACCCTAGTGCTACGAGTGTCCATAGGCGGCAGAAATTGCTTACCATCAGGCCATCCGTCGGCTCGTTTGCCTCCTCTTACAAAAACTTCTTTCTTTTTAAGAATTATAAGTCCACCAAATACCAAGATTTGTCTCCCGAGGTAACAGCCCCGTGGGAGGTTTATTTGTCTATCATTGTACCCACAGTTGTTTCAGTGATCGGTCTGATAGCGAAGAGTCTCGAGTCCAGATGTTCCAAGATCCCGAGAGAATAATGAAAATGAATAGACACAATTACCAGAATTAAATCACTAATAAGTGCAATAAAAACAATATTGAAAGTTAACGTACTTATTCCGTTACAATACTTGATTATAATTACCTATTGTCAATAAAGTCAACATACCTATTTAAAACAGCAAAATCTTTAAAAGAGCTGGGTAAGGATTTAGCCAAGAAAATTAGATGATTTCCAGGAGCTAATTCCCAGCAAGCTGGATATCGTTAATTCCTAAAGATGTGAAAACCGATATTGCACATTTCCAGGAGTAGAGCTGGACCATTTGGACATTTTTCACTTTTCTGCGTCTAGCTGGTAAATGGTATGTTGGATGGAAAAGTAATTCAGGTAAATATTAAAGATAGTTAAATTTTCCTTCGAATGAGTATCATAAACTTCAAAATTTGTTCAGTGGTACAGCCAAAATAAAACAAAACCGTGTCACACTGTTTTAGTCTTTAAGAGCGATAATTTTTGAAAAAATTCGACTATTCAAATTCTTGTTTCAAAAATTTCAAAGTTATTTTTAAAAATCTATAAAATGATGTGCCACAAGTACATTTAAAAATTTAAATTTAGTTGCATGTATTTCCAAGAATTTAACTATCAACTGTTTTCGGATCTCCATAGTAGGTATATTTGCCGGGCATCCGCAAAACAAATATACCATACATTTATGGGTAGAACCAACGGATATGCTCGAACGTATATGGGTGGCTATTGGGAATAGTTTGCTTTTCACAAGATGTTTTCTTGACGGAAAACTATCCTGGTATTTACAATCCTGGTTATAATTAAGGCCATGTTTTGTGTTATAATTTGTGGTTCGCAGTTAGAAAGCCCAAGCAGAAAAAATATTAGTAAATACTTTGCAAGAAGCTATAAGACGCCTGCTGGCAACAGGGTAGGGCCCAGGCTACCGGTGGTTAGGGCCGCAAAGAGAGGAACCGTTCAACTATGCGCACCCGTGTTCAAGCTTACTGCTTTCTGCATCGGACCCTTGATCCAACAACAAATTCGTAGCGAGAGCCTCATGAAATGTTGGTCGGGACTTTTCGCTACATTCGGCGAAACAACTATCGGTACAATAATCACCGAATCGATCTCCCACATGGCGGTGACTTCGTGAACCAAGTACATAGTAAGTATTGTTTTATTGTTGAGTTATTCCTTAATAAAGAAACGATATTTAAAATTATCATTTCATAATTAAATTATCTTTAATTTCATTTCATGCATTTTTTCCTCGTATTTAGCAATAGGTACATCATTCGAATAAATTTAATAGCTAAAATAATGTTTTTGTTTAATAAAGAATAAAGATAACCTTTAAAAATTGCTTTATAACATAGATATTTATGGCATGCATTAGTAATTAACATATAATTTTATCATTCTCTATAAATTACATATATTACTTGAATAAAGGCCTCCTGCATATACTTCTATCACTACCATGTGTCATGAGCAGCTCTAACTTTATCGCTATCTTGTCAGACCACCTTTCTTTTGGTTTCCTTTTATTCTCGTTTGGTCCTGGCCACGTTATACGTGCCACTGTCACATGGTCTGTCCACGTTTTAAGTAGTTAATCGCTTATAGCCGTAATTTGTTCCAACCACTCTTCTTTACATTTAAAATGCTTATTTCCGTGGCTGGTTTAGTTACTATGTGTGGCTGCGGTGTAAAGCCTATATATGAGAGGCATGGGAGTATATAGGATTCAAGGACTTTCTTCTTGAGTTTGACAGTGAGATTTGACCTAAGTATGTCGTTATAGCTCCAGGTGGCCAGTAATAGTTCATTATTATATGTAAAAATTTAAAGGCTTAAAATTTACGCTTGGCTACGTCAGTAGACTTTCTTTTGCGCAGTTAGTAAATCAAGGGCGTATTTATTATTTAGTGTCATGGCACTTTTTTAACCAGCCGCAAATGTTACTTATTTATTGATAAACCATTATCAGTGTTAGCTCCGCTATAAATATTAAATTTTTAACAGCACTGTGTTTTTTTTTCAAGTTTACGCGCATTTTATTGTTTGTAAAGGTGTTACAAATGTAACATGTACCTACTTACTTTTGTATTTACTAAAAGTACTAAAACTAAAATTCACAGTTCGGAAACAATATTCACCAATACAACCAATATTTTTATATTCAATCTCTTTCCTCGTATTTACCTTGGTTAGTTCGGGGGTTCTATTAATACGTGCTTGGTCAATTTAAAATAATTGCTGTGATAATTTATCTGTAAAATAATAGTAACACTATCAAAACTTTGAATGCTAAATTAAACCATGAAATGGTCTTCATATTAATACAGTCCACAATATCTTGGCACCGACTTTGCAAACGAAAAAGGGAACAACCAAACCGTAGCAGTGCTACAGTGTCAGCAACGTTGATCATTCAATGTACTATAGCGTTCAGAATTGCATCGGCAATTTATGACTGAATTCATGCATAAACTGCCCATGCAATTCTGAACGCGTGTGTACATTAAGTTATTTTAAGTTATATTCATACGATGAAGAAAATAATGTTTATTTTATTTCATTTATTTTATTTATTATCGCGTTTGTTTTTGTTGTATTGACTACACATACATATTGAATATCCTTCTTAGGGTTCCGTAGCTCAAAGGAAAAAAACAGAACCCTTAGAGGATGACTTTGTTGTTCGTCCGTCCGTCCGTCCGTCCGTCCGTCTATCTGTCAAGAAGTACATCTTGGGACTGCGTAGAGGTAGCCAGTTGAAATTAATACCACATACACAAATCTGCGGTTCCTTGAAGCCGTGAAAAAAACCAAACCTCCAAGTCAAAGCAATCAAAAGATCCGGCCGTTTATGTCGCATTTCCCATACATTTTTCATGGGAATCGAAATGTACAGACTAAATACTTGCCGTAGACCTGTAGCGCAAGTACAGAAGAAAATCCGTATAATTGCCGCAAATGAGAATTCCTAAGTACCTAAAGTTATAAATGGGGAGAGCATCATTTATGCAGAACACTCGGTGGGCGAGTCCGACTCGCACTTGGCCGACTTTTTTTAACAATACCTTTAGTGTCCTATCGAAATAATATAATATTTTGTATTTTTCAATAATAATGTTCTCGTGAAAATATATCGATATTTCTTCTATCAACTCAGCCGCACTATGCAGGCCTCAATAGGGAATATTCACTATTTTTTTAAACACAGTTGGATGATAGCTTTTATCATAAAAATACTGTAAAATAAATTTCAGCGCATAATAACTAAAATTTAGTAGATAAATCTTCTTTCAAAAACTCCAAATAAAAACGGGCGTTTGAAACGCCCGCCATTCCGACAAGCTGAGCCGTGACGTCATTTCTCATCTAAGGCCGGCACACAGTCTGACTCAGGGCCTATACCACGAAAATCGAACGATTGCGAATTTATACCTCCGTCTCTGTCACACTTGCATATTAGAGTGACAAAGAGGTTTCCCGTCAATGCCAATTTTCGATGTTCGTGGTAGGCATGCAGATTACGATGCATAATTACAATTATATTGTGAATTAATAATGCATAAAATTACGTACAATTTAGATATTGCTCACACGTATCCTGATTTTTTCAGATATACTAAATTTCTCAGATCAATTGATGTGAATTAAGATTATGATTTATGAACGTGTTTGATCGGCCCAACATAACCTAAAAAATGTTTATTATTTAATTAGTCTTGTATTGTTCAGCCGATTGTGTTTACATTTACAATGGAAAACGACATACAAGTCATAAAACCGCTTTAAAGATGGGATATGTATTGGATTGTGCCAAAATGCAAAAATATGAGTAGCAGAACGAGAAACACTAGATATCTTATGAAGGAAATTCCATACGAGAACATGTATACAATTTGACACAGACGATTCACGATTCGCATGCTTTTTTTTTTAATGATCTGGATACTAGTGCTTCTGTGCCGGCTGTACACCAAACATTTGAGAAACCGAGACGCGAGATTACATACAGCGGCTCTCTGTTCATTCGCGTTCTTGGCTTGGTGTACAGACACCACTATCCAATGACGTCACACTCGACGTCACAGCGTTTTAACCGTTTGTAATTTCACACATTTTTTTGCACTTTTCAATAATTATTTTCACAGCTAAAATAAAATAAAATTAAGAAATTTTGATAGGGATATAATGCTGAACCAACATAGTTTCTGAGAAAAAAATATAAGCCTTATCTATTTCAAGTGCATATAGCCTATTGTTTGAGCGCACTTATCTTCAAAACAATAATTAGGTTACACCCTAAATGTTGTCAAGCGCAAACCATATATTTTGTTACAGGTATTCAAGATTGTTCAACTCAGTTTTTTCACCTGTGATGTTTTTCTATGTCGTCATGTGCTCACTGATGATTTGTGCCAGTGCTTATCAGCTAACCGTATGTATACTTTTATTAATTACAACAATTTTTATTAATTAAATTCAATACGATAAATGAATTCTTAGTCAGCTAATTCACTTCGTGTGTTGGGTTTGCGTGGGTAGTACCTATGTTTTTTGTAAAATTAAGGAAAGAGGTGCAACACTAATGTTTGGGACGTTTGGATAAATCGCTTTAATAATGCACAATATAGATATGCGGCGTCACATCGTTGATTTGATTTTTTTTGCAGTCTGCAACAAATACAACGCAAAAACTATGGATTGCAGAATATTTGGTATTTGGCATTGCGCAGCTGTTTATGTTTTGTTGGCATAGTAATGATGTTGTTTACAAGGTAAGAGATAAATAAATTAATATTTGCTATATTAGAGGTTGCAAAATGGTAACGGAAGTAGGTCACTGTAATCAGCATTTTCTGATTCTAGCTTCATCGTCTTCGTCAATAACAATACTCAACTGTACTGTGTGATAAAAATCTGTAAAATAAATATAAAAAATATTAAATATTCAGGCTATTGATTTCAGGGAGCTTGGTGGCAACTTATCCCATTTTTATGGCATAAGCGCTAGTTTTTAGTTTTACGGGAGCGACTGCCATCCAACCCAGAGGTTAAACTAGACCTTTAATTGGGATAAGTCCGATTTGGTAAATAACAAATTATATTTCGCACAGAAGCTCCGAAAATCTCATTTGTATGACTGGCAGGATTTGAACCTGCTACCTTCGCATTGGAAGTCGTACGCCTTACCGCTGGGTCACCAACGCTTGACTTCAGACTTCTGATTCAGACTATTGACTACTTAAGTACATCTTTATCTCTAGCACAAAAGTGCGGCAACAGTATCTCGCCGTTGAGAAGACATCTGTCATTTTCTAACTGTTCAGATTAGTATAATAACAGTTCTCTTTCTAGACCGCGAGATACCGTAGCAGCACTCTTTTGCTAGGCCAGATTACTGGTAGGCATATTTTGTAGTACCTAAACTTTTTAATGATTTTCAGAGTCAAGCTGTTATGTTAGGGGTATATGAAAGCGATTGGTGGGCAGCCAATCTACAACAGCGGAACAACGTATTGCTTTTGCAGGGGCAGATGCGGATCGTTCACATCTACACCGCGGGGCCTTTCACTAACCTCACGCTGTCCACATTTCTTGCTGTACGGAAATC
This sequence comes from Lathronympha strigana, assembly GCA_949128165.1. Taxonomy (NCBI): domain Eukaryota; kingdom Metazoa; phylum Arthropoda; class Insecta; order Lepidoptera; family Tortricidae; genus Lathronympha; species Lathronympha strigana. The sequence continues at coordinate 991,572 of OX421907.1, read as the reverse complement.
AAATAATTATTTAACGACCTAAATAATAAATTAAGAGCACTCGTTGAATTATTTTCAAATACAGATAGGTCAGTTCAGTAGCAGTAATCGCTATGAGAGCAAAGTATTCTAAGCGAATTGATTCACGGTGTCATGGTTTTGTTTTTGTTCTTAAAATTAAATGTAGCTTAAATCATTTGGAACACCTTAGACACGTACAGCTAATGTTGGCTGTATCATACATATTCATCCTGAATCAAGACACTTTGTAAAAAACGACGTGCTGTGAAATTGCAGGAAATCAATTGTAGAACGTATTTTTAAATGGTATGTCACTCGCAAAGTTATACGTGATATTAACCAGGTATGGTGTCATTGCAAAGTCCATACAACAGCTTTTGTTTCTCAGAATGCTAGGACAAATTAATATTTACAACTTGTCATATGAAGGTGGCTCGTTAAAATGTGAAATGGGTAAAAGGCGTGAGGTAACGTTACGTTGGCACTTGGCAGTCTAATAAATATGCAAAAGCTACATGTGACGTGTAACGTGTTACGTTTATGTCATTTATACCCGTTCAAAGTTAATTTCACAACATACTCGTATATTACAAACCGCATATTATTTGCCGATAAATATTGTATTTTTCAGTTTATTAAGTATTTCTATCTATGTACCTTTTTAGTAACGAATATTATGTTATATTATATGAAGCTATTAAGACCAAATTGACTTGAACTGTAAATTGCTCAAAGTAGTTGGTCAAATTTAGTTATTTTTTTCTTTTTTTGCCTAATCATAATCCTATACTGATTCGCCCTTAAATTTATCATTTTTGCGACACCTTGACTTGACCTTGACTAGAATCTCAAAATTTAGATTTTTTATTGCCAATATATTTTTTGGCTCGTATATAAATAAATTGGTTGGTTGTGATTGACTTGTAAGAGTAGAAAATGAATGGTTTCACGACATGCTGTTGTTGTTGTTGTAGGTCCTAGGGCCCCCGGAGGTGCATAGGGCTTCCACAAGATCCTTCCACGCCTTTCTATCTTGAGCAACCTTCTTGGCTTCGCTCCAGCTCAACCTACCCTTCCCTACCTACCTCAACCTACCCTTCAACCTATACTGTTGTTTGTGCTGTTGTACTGTTGTTTCTATGTCTGATTTATTAATACGGTGTCTTCTCTTCTTTTCAGATTTTAAAAGGAGCCTACAGCTATTACACCATCATTGAGAAATAAATTATTTTATATAGAAAATAGGCAATTTTTTCTGTGACCGAATGGATGCCTGTGGCTTTAATAACGCTTGTCAAATATGTAATAAATAATTATACCTGGGCGGTTTGATAAGTAACTTGTTTCGGCCACTAATAGATGGCGTTTGCGGTAACTATCTATTTATTCTTAAAGTTTGATAACTAAATATAATTAATCTGTGGCATCAAGTTATCTCCGGCGGGAATTTTAGATTTGACAGCTGTTGGAAAAAAAGTAATCGAAGTAGATCGGCGAAATGGAGAAAATTGGAATTCGTGGTGTGATTCAATTCTTTTTTTTTGGAAGGTAAAACAGCAAAAGAAATTCATGAAAGAATTTCTCCTACGTTGGGCGATTCTTGTCCTTCATACGAAACAGTTCGGCTTTGGGTAAATGAGTTTAAGCGTGGCAGGACAAGCATTGAAGATGCACCTCGACCTGGTGCTCCAAAATCAGCGGTTTTACCAGAAGTCATTGATAAAATCCATGATTTAGTTTTAGCTGACAGACGATTAAAAATACGGGAGTTAGCTGAAGTTTCAAACATCTCGACTGAGCGGGTGCATTTTATTTTGCACAATGAATTGCACATGAAAAAGCTTTGTGCAAGATGGGTGCCGCGGTTGCTCACTCCAGAACAAAAGCGTATTCGCATGCAAACATCTGCTGGAAACTTGGAGGTGTTTAATAAAAATCCAGCAGAGTTTCTTCGACGTTTTGTAACCATGGATGAAACCTGGATTCATCACTATATCTCGGAGACAAAACAGCAGTCGAGACAATGGATAAGTCATGGTGAGCCAGCTCCAAAGAAAGCGAAGTGCGTCCCATCAGCTGGAAAAGTCATGGCATCCGTGTTTTGGGATGCGAAAGGTATTATTTTAATTGACTACCTTGAAAAGGGAAAAAATATCACTGGGGCATATTATGCCTCGCTTTTAGACCAGTTAAAGGTAGCGATAGCTGAAAAACGTCCAGGGTTGGCCAAGAAAAAGGTGATGTTTCACCATGACAATGCTCCGGTGCACACATGTCGGCTTGCTGAACAAAAATTGGCGGATTTACGGTATGAAATACTTCCACGTCCTGCTTATTCGCCAGATTTAGCTCCTTCAGATTATCACCTATTCCCAAAGCTCAAAAATTTTCTGTCGGGGCGAAAATTTCAGTCTAATGAAGAGGTGATACTGGAAGTAAACGCATATTTTGAAGACCTGGAAGAAACCCATTTCCGTGAAGGCATCGAGAAGTTGCAGAAGCGTTGGGATAAGTGCGTTGAACTTCGGGGGGATTACGTAGAAAAATAAAATATATACAACACCTATACAAGTTTTTTATCATATCAAACCAAATTACTTTTCAAACCACCCTTACAGTTATGACTCACTTTGTAAACTTTGTTTAGTGGTTAGGCACAAATATAGACCCACATCAGTTGACACCACTAGGACTAGGTAGGACCACTAGACCACAAAAAAGTAAGCTATTTACTTGTACGTACTTGTAAAATTGTAATCTGGGATACGAACCAAGACGTTTTTAATTTTAGTTTAAAATGTAATGGACAAGTTTATTATAGGATTGCGGCCTAGCAGTGTCTTTTAGCCATTTCTTTAATAAATTATTTATTAATCAACGATAACTTTATTTTATTCATTTCATTCTCCTTTTACCGGTTTTCAAACTACCGATTGATTGTACGTCACTAACGGCAACCCGCCGTCAAAAAAAAGTGAAGTATCTTTCCTCCTTCTCTCTCCTTTGTGAAATCGAATTCATTTATCTTAATTTTAGTACCCAGACCTATTTGTATATCAAAATAAGCTGATAATTAGATAAACAAAGGTTGTTTTAATTACGGATCCGGTGAGTGATAAAGTGTGGACGGTGTAATAGAATAGAAACAACACGTTCCGATGCCCGGAAGAGTTCAATAAACTTCGGATGTCAGTCCGCCAAGCAGAAGGCTGGGTCTAACCGGAATATAAATGTCATTCGATATTTTATGTACGACTTTTAGAAGTGATTTTTACACAAAGCATACATGAACTTGTAGTTTTGCTATGGAAAATCAAAACCCACAAGAGCGGACTGTACCAATTCATTATGTTCGTGGTTCGAGAGCTTTTAGACAGTTTAAAAATCCGCCTCAGCCCCATATGTGTATTCAAGATACTATACGTGATACTTCCGAGAAACTGTTCATAAACGTGCTGGGATGGCAGAAGATCGCGAACCCGAAGCAATATTCGGACCCAATACCTCTCTATGGAGGTATGCAGGTTGGTATTTCGTTCTTTGTATTCATTTTATATGTGATTTCGGGTCAAGAGGCCAAGATCATGTCGCCTATTGTTTATTACTGTAAATTGTGATTGTGTAGCATTTATTGATTGGTGATGTCAGCAGTTTTTGTTTACATCATGAAGATTAATTTTTAATTCAGTTATTGATGTTTTTCTGTCATGTCTATAATTTTTGCTGAATGTTTTAATGTGCAGTAGGTATCAATTGTAACCTTAGCAAGATTTTTTTCTAACAATCAATTAGGAATGTTCGGAATCACTACATGGTATAAAACAAAGTTGATTCTCGCTGTCCGTATGTATGTATGCTTAAACCTTTAAAACTATGCAATGGATTTTGATGCGGTTTTTTAATAGATTTTTTAAGTGATTCTATAATAACCCGTGCAAAGCTGGGGCAGGTCACTAGTAACTACTAATTTAAGAAATGTTTTGAGGAAAAGTATTTATGAATCTGTGTTTTATGGCTGAGGGGATCCACAGAACTTGAACCCCATCTTGTTTAATTGTGAGACACTTAAGCATTTTTCTTAAAAGCTTGTAAAATAAAGAAAAACTTGATTATCTCCAACTCGTCTGTAGAAGTATGCCTGAATATAACGTAATATCAATGGCATTGTTTATAAAAGTCAGTTTTATTTCAAATGCCCTTGATAACTGTTTGTTCCTATCCATCATTTTGGCATGTTTGTGCTAGTCCTAAAGACGCAATTTAACAGAGGCTTGCTAAGATGTATAAGGAGGTAAGTATTTTGTTCATTATTAGCTTATGTTTGTAAATTGGATGCAAATTGAAAACATGTACTGTAGTATACTATAGTTTCTTGAAGTACCCCATACTGCAGTCTTTTGGAAACCCTCAATAAGGAGAACTATAAAACCTTTCTACTGTTCAAGAGTTAACCAACTATTTCTTGTTACTAGTTGCCATGGTTACAGGGTCACTGTTTTATGGCATTATATTTTTCCCTTTCCATGATGGGCTATCTACCAAGCATGTCAGTAGAACATATTACAATGTTTCCTCTAACAAACTGTGCTGCATTGTCCCCTAACTGATGTGACAGAATAACAAAAACAGGAAATATTTGATTCACCTTCAAATTATTTTTTTATTATATAATAGCGGATAAAAGACTAATGAATATTTTTTATAATTAAATTCAGGTGCCACAGGGTTGCGGCCCCAACAGCGCGCGGCCACCCCTTCTTGTGTTTGCAGTTATGGTGAACCCAGACATCCTTAAAGCAAATGGCAAAAATGCTGCCAATCCCAGTGTAAGCTTCTATCTCATTTTTATTAACTTCACTCACCGCTATCAGCAATAAAACCGCTATCAGCAATAAAACCGTCCAAGAGCATGTCAGGCCACACTCAGTGTAGGGTTTCGTAGTTGAACGTCCGTCCGTCACAATTAGTGAACTAGCAAAGAGGAGTATCTTCACAGCACAACAAATATACACTCTTACTAAGAAAATAAGAATTTTTTGGAAAAAAACTTCAACCATGTTCAAAATAATTTTTCTTGGAAGACTGTATAAAGCTCAACTTTCATGTTTTTTTGATAATTTTTTAGACTTGCGGTTCAAAAGTTAAAGTACTTTTTATTTTACCACTTTGTCTGCATTATTGATATATATATTTACATACCAAATTACAGCTTTCTACTAGTAACGGTCACTGAGAGTCCGTAGACGGACGGTCGGACGTTGTTCCTATTTGATTATGGAACGTTAAAAATTAAGAATGTAACTTAGTCAAAAATGTCACATTCCAGGACAGGGAAGCTTTAGTGAGCCTGCTCTGCGACTTTGTTGAGGCGATGAATCCAGGACTGGTGCTAGCACGGAACCCTACCATTTTGAAGGTATTTTAGCAGAAAAGCATAATATTTTTAGCCAACAAAATGTTCGCCAGATAATTTCAAAATATCCCTGTTACAAAATCTTGTTTATATCATTGATTCTAAGTTTTCATTTTACATTTCAGTTGGGACAAAAATCACATTTGCATATTTCGAAACGGGACATTTGCATTTTGCCTACCTTTTCGCCTGACTTGATATCAAATCAGTAGATTTCACCACACTCCACTACTTCATTATCAACTATGAGTTTATCAGTTTACCTATGTTTATTTGTTGCTTGGCGATGGTGGCACTTACTTTATTGACGTGGCAGCCAAAATAATGGATATTAAACAGACCAGGTTAATCATTTATACAAACCTGCTATTTCACCTCAGTCAATCAAGTTTGGTAGCCGATCCAAATATCATTGGTGAGACCAAGGCCCATCGTCTTCGATGGCTCGGCCATCTTGAGCGAATGGGAGAGGATCGGCAGGTGAAGAGAGCATACCTTGGTCGACCGACAGGACGTCCGGTCGGCCGGCCAAAGTACCGCTAGATAGATCTGGTGGACACGGATCTGCGTGAACTCGGAGTCACAAACTGGCGAGAGATTGCGCAGGATCGGGTAGAGTGGCGAGCTCTTGCATCGGAGGCCAAGACTCATTTTGGGTCGCTGACTCAGCGCAGTTAGTTCAATCAAGTTTGGTATGTTATTAACAATTTGATTAATTTTTAGGACCGTGATCTGGCAGGCGAGCTCAAAGACGTGTGGCTCGCCGTGCAGAACAAAAGGGAGCGGGAGAAGGGCAGCCAGGATGTCATGTATAAGGTCAGTAACGCAGAAAAGGTGGCCATTGGTTCTTATGCCAGTGTAATAAGGCTCTAGAATGGTCAAACCTATAGGCAGGCCTATAAAACTCCTCACAAACTCGAGTCGGCGGACGTATGGGCAAAGGAAGCTATAACTTTAGGAACCAGGCCATGATAAAATTTACAACACCGATCTTCTTAGCCAGGCTTGGAATGAACTCTTTAACACAAAGGCACAAAGCTGTTAGAATTCTTTCAGGTTATAGGTAGAGATACATTATGGCCGCATACAACCTACATTTCAACGTAGGCCTTGGTTCTTCCGATTTCGACCACATCTAAAGTGGGTTACATCGACCATTTGTCGTTTGCGTCTTGAACCTGTGTGTACGCCGGTTTGTCTAGCCAAAATTAGGGTGAGGGATAGCTCACTTTGTGAATGTTGTTTAGACGATGGCACCGTGGATCACATTTTCTTTTCATGTCCTGAGGTTCAGTTATTCGGTGTATGACATTTTTCCCAGCGATATTCCGCGTCCTATCTATTTATTCTCTCTTCTCTCACTTATTTACCAGCATCTAACTTTCTATTCTCATCAAATATATACAGGAACACCATATAAAACGATTATCACTTTATTTCTATGAGATATTTTTTCTTAAGAACTATTATATAAGGGCTCATGCATCAAAAAAAAGATTACAAGGTTGGGGGAGTCAAAAAGTAGCTAAGTGTTACAAGATTACTCTTTTAAAATTGTGCTACAGTTTTCACCTGATTGACAACCCTGTAACATAAAACTGAATGTAATGTTATGTAATGAAATTTTATTTACATATTGCATAAATGGATTTCAGGTGTACGACATCGACGGTATAGGCAGCGAAGACTCCGAAGACTCACGCGGGGACTCCCAAGGCAAGAAGACAGTCAAGTCCTCCAAACAGATACTCCTCAACGCCGGGCAGAAGTCCGAGTTCGACTCCGGGATGAACAACTGTCAGATCAACCAGGGCCACGTCAATAATACTGACAATACTACATATTGTACGCCAGGTAGGGTTGTCTCTAGCCAAGGCTATGGTCAAGTCTTTTGAACAGAAACTGATGTATTGACGCTAGAAGTTGGTGTGAAACAGGGATGAATCGGGGCCATGTCAATACTTCATATTCTACGCCAGGTATTGTCTCTAGCCAAGACTATGGTGAAGTCTTGTAAACAGATACTGTTTGGACAGAGAGAGAGAACAGAATTCCAACTACGGGACCACACTGCCAGATCAGAGTGACGTTAATAATACTGACAATGCACTATACACGGTGCCCGTGAGCATTGCAAGAAATTTTAACAGCGTATTCCTGAGGCTATAAGAAACAAAAAATGCCATATGATTTTAGGTAATTTCGACCAAAAAAAAAACCTGTTTTTTTGTTTTTTTATATGCTTTGATACATGGTAAGTAAATGTCATTTAGAAAAGGCCCACTTAAAATACAAAAATAAAATATTTTTTCGCGTTTTGCAAAGGCATCACAGTGTCGCTTTGAAGTCTGTCAAAAATCATGTCTAGACACATTGTAGCATTATCACATTCCAAAGCGCGTTATTTACCGGGTGGCGGTAACATTTATGTTAAAAATAAAAATTGAAATTATCTCAGAAACTAGCCCTAATCCCATTGGATTAACACTTAATATAACATTTTTTGTTTTCGTTTAGCCTCAGGAATACGCTGTTAATCTCTCGCAAAGCTCACGGGCACCGTGTATTGTAAGCCTGGTAGGGTATATCTATAGCTAAGACTATGATCAGAAGATCATGTGCACTAACCCTTGGACAGTCGGTGCGCTCACATAAGTATCCACCCCACATATGCAACCGCGTAGCGCGCGGACTGGACCACCACAGTCCATTGTGGCCGTCAGAAAGTCTTGCCAAGGACGCCAGCTATTGCTACAGCCGACAGCTTCAACAATGCAATAGGGACTTGCGTTGGACTCCGCAAATCTCAATTTCGCTTAAATACTTAATTCACTTGATCATTACAAATAAAACATCCGCCATACTTTACGTGTGAAGTTGTTGCATAAAGGAAATTTCCATCCCATATTTTCAAGTTACTTTATATTTAAATTTCGAAAATGTATGCACTAAAAGTAACATAAAATTAAATTACACACCTGATACACATTAATTATTTCGCAAATATCAATATTGTCGCAGTACTATCGTTCAGAATACAAGGTCAACGATTTTCGTAAATGGCGCGAAACGGCGAGGCGAGCCCGCGAATAAAAAGTTTAAATGTCAATATTCTGTGTATTTTTTAAATCACAACTACGTTCCATTTCACGCTGTACTGTTGTTGAAACATGTCTTAAAATAAATGTCAATCACCCACAAAACTACCTTCAATTAACAGGGCAATGCTATGACGGAAATTTCTATCATCATGCAAAGAAGGGTTAAGAACTTTCGAGTATCGGCGGTAACACGACAGCAAAGGTGATACTTTTGTCCTGGTTTACTTTCGCCGAAACCAGACGTATCGTTCTAAAATCCCAACGTTCTTGAAGCTTATAGACTATGGTGTATGTCTAACTTGTTTTTAACAACCGCATTTTAATTTCAGTATACGGACAAATAGTCTCAAGCAGAGAAAACCACAATCAAATCAACGACATCCAACAGAAGCTCTCATCAAATGACACCAAACCATCAACTTCCTTCCGGAAAGACTGGAACACAGTCCACGGGAAGACTCCGGAGGGCTGGGACGAATTCTCCAAGCGGAACATATCCACCATCAAGAGCGGAGAGGAGAAGAAAGGTGAAAAAAAAGCCAACGGTAAGCCACACTACGACTTCTTCCCTGTGTTCGATAATAAGGAAGAGTCTCCGGAGAACTCTGAGAGTGAGATTTTAGACTCAATGCAGAAGCTAGTTCTGCGTTCGACTGATAACAAAATTTGTGATAATACGAGTGCTTTGAGCTCTCTAAGCTCGTAGCTTGAGTAGGCAGTTTGGGAACTAGTCAGGTTCAATGTGAAGGTTTGCCAAAGTTTTACTGACAATTTTGAGAAGCTAATGTTCCAATTGAGAAGTTTTTGGGCAGCTGGCAAATGATAAATGCGGTTGTTGGTGACTTGATATAATAACGACAATTTTGAGAAACTAATGTTCCAATTGAGAAGTGTTTGGGCAGCGGGTGAATGATAAACAAAGCGAGACTAGATGAGATCATTTGGTTATATTAAAAACCGCAGATTTTTCAATGTTGTCAGTAAAACCTAATTTGAATTAACGCAGCTTTGATTTGCATTTATATACTAATGAAAATGAAACGAATAAAACTCGAACAAATTGTATAAGAGAAATCTCATTGTTATTAAAGTATGAGTGAGCATGAAAATTCTTTTAAATAGTTCGCTACTGGTGTATAACATCAAATTGGTAAAAGTGAACTATTTAAATTTACTTCCATGAACTATTGGAGGGTTTTTACAGAAATACGTATACAAAACATTTACTATCATATGTAAAAATGTGTTGAAAAAAGTCGCAAATGACCAATTACTATGTGACGTTGACTCTCATTCTAGTGACTCTTTGCAAAAAATTTCAAGCTCAATGAAAGAAGCATTTATAAAAGACTATGCATTTAAAAGTTAGATTCTAAAATTAATTGGCAAAATTGATGACAATAGGGTAGGATATAGAAAAATGTAATCAATTATAATTATACATTATTTGGGATTTCTGTGGTTGTAATGACACTATCAATAGTTTGAAAGGTGTCCGCCATTGCATTTTTTTTAAACTCCACTTGCTTCAACCAGGGTTAGGTAACTTACCCGGAGTTAACTCTCAAATTTCATACTTTATAAACATTTCGGGTTAGTTGGCTAACTCCAGTTGGTGCAAGTGACCCTAAGTGACTTTGACTTTTAAATCCGGCAATTTAGTTGATGGGCTTAGCTTATCCTATTGGTCATTATTTTGTGTTCTGTGACTACCCTCAGTCCCTATTGTGCGAGCTTTGTGTGTGCGTTATGGCTGATATTGGTAAATTTGTACATTGCTATGTTTATCATTGTTGCCAAGTTTTTGATTATTTAAATATAATTACGGCAAGCCCATGCGGAAATAAATGTTCACGGTTGTTTCTTAGTGTCGAAGGAATTAATAAAATAGTTTTAATCGCCAATTTAATAAAAAAAGCTTTTCCTTGTTTCCTTCACATAACTATAACCAGTAATTATCAAAATAACTGTGTTATATTGGTCATTAGGAATAATTACTAAGTTGACCTCTATTGCCAAGTACTAAGAAAATCTCTCCTGTCTCCTGTCCACTTTATAAAACTGTTTTTTTTTCTGGTGGATTAACTGTTTTATTCAATTCCCCGACACTTACTTGATCTCAGCTCCCATTTAACTCAGTGTACAATTACATAGCCTGTCCAACACTGCCAATCGATGCTTCTACTTTCACAGGTTAGCCGATTTATACAATGTCAATATACTGCGTGTAATACATTCACTGTGTACTTTTTTAACACTATAAGTTTAAAGCGCGGCGTTCGTGTCCGTTTATTTAAAAAAACTGTTTATAAAGCATGTTCAAAATAATTAAAAAAAATGTAGGACTGATTTTTTATTAAAAAAAATGTTTTATTAACTTTCATCAAAATACTTCCAAAGATTTTTTTTATAGATTTGTTACACAGTGAATGTATTAATTCGTTTAAATCATAGTTTGACATATGTACACAAATAAACAAAAATACATTATAACGAAATCGGTCTGCCATCTTCAGTATGTACATCTTTTGACCTAATGTTAACTTAGTTAGAATTTTGTAACATTTGTATCTCAAACGCAGAACAAATATATCCTAGCGTAGATTTTATATGGTTGTTTAGTCGTTAATGTACCAGTCTTATGTGCAATACTCAACATCACTTATATATTTGTATAGATAGGTGACTTATCAGTATTTAATGACGCAATAGTATTGACACACCTTATACTGGCAACCCAGAATTTAAAATGTCAGTGTTAAAAAAAGCCATTTTTTTATTATTCATGCATGAACATGGAGGCATGTTTTGTATAAAGATATAATACCATAATCGCTGTCAACTTTGTGTTCTGATCCTGGAAGATATGTATTTTTTTTACTTGTTTCCGGGTATTGCTTGTATTAAAAAACCTACCATTATCGGAATCCCCACTGTCAACCAATGGCACAGATAGAAAAATAATGCTATCTCATTCACCCTTGACATGACCATGCAAGTGTTGCCAGTTTTACTTTTGTTTTTAAATTCTGACAGTAATTTTAATGGGAGGCTTACGGATGAAAATTATCTATACAAATTATGTCAAAGTCTAAGTCTATTTTAATGTAATTTGTATCCGTCAACCGCCCGCTATTAATTTTATACGTAATTTCTTTGAGATTTTTTAAATAATATTAATAACTAAAATATAAATGGTTAGAGGGATTTTATGGAGTGTTCACGGTTCTCTTTATGTCACAGTTTAGTGTTTTAACAAAAATGTATTATATTTTAAAATCTAAAAATCATATTGTCATTGTACTGATTTAGTCTGTCACCAATTCACCATATAATTTATATTTATTTTATTTACACATAAATATGAAATGGTTGTCTGGAAGAGATCGCTCTTTAGCGATAAGACCGCCTGTTGTTACCCCTTACTGTTACTGTTCTGTATTATTATTTTCTCTTGTAACTGTATTTCATCTGTGTGAGGTGTGCAATAAAGAGTATTGTATTGTATTGTATTGTATTGTATGCTCGTGTTTAAGTTAGGAAGTCATGCATGATCTTAATAAGATAACCAATTATGGGAACGGTTAGACAGACGATCCACGGTGATTGACTCGCCCAGGTGGAACCACAGAGCGGCCTACGGGTAAATATGGATCAATCATCGTCGTTCCATATCGTCCGCCTAACCGCTCCCAATGTCTTCAAGGTTCAGAAATAGATTGAAACTATCGTCTATGGTTAGTGACTTTTTTTATCTGTGGCCAAGGAAGTCTAGTAAACAGACAAAATATGATAAAACATGCAACAAAGTATATAATTAAGATCCTTACAGTATTTATCTGTGTGTATTCTGTATCAAACCCTAGGGCGCATTAAAATGGATAATAAAAGTTATTTGATGTAAACGCATCGTTACAGATTATATTCTACGAATATCAACGTTGTATAACGGTTTGACAGATAAAAAAAAACATTTTTGAATGAAGGGTTTTTACTAGAAATTAGTGTAAAGATTGAATATCAAAAATGTATACCTAAGCGTATTATTCTTAGGCATTGAATACGTAACATTTAGATACTGGTTCCAAATTAAGTTACCAATTTTACTTTGAACAACATTCAAAATATCCAGTTTCACATAACTTAATCCACAAGGTTTTTTATTAACCCTTAACCATATAAACATGTTGTGGGTTATATGTGTTACAACTGAACTACGAATGAAATTAATTTCAGGGTTTTTTTTTACTTTTCAGCGAATTTCGAGGTGGGTTTAGTTCCATATTAAATATGACTGAACTGAAGTTTAAAAAAAAACACTGTTAAGTAAATGAAAATGGAATACAAGTCTCCTATATAGTCTGACAAGCAAACGATCTCAGTAACGGTGAGACAAAAAAACTATATACATCCCTTGTTTGTGGTAATACGAGCGCAAGAAAGAGACAGTGTGATACTCTGTAAATGGGCGTTTTTATTTTTTGTTGTAGAAAAATCATTTTTTGCTAAATTGGAAATTTTTATTTGTTTTCTATTTAGAATCGCGAGCTCTTTCAATGCTAGTACGAGAAAAAAAGTGTCATTTCGCCACCATTGTTTCATAGATTCAGTATGGCGGTAGCGCAATGGAACGTTTGAAAATGTATGGAAATTTAATGACACTTTTTTCTCCTACTAGGAATGAAAGAGCTCGCGATTCTGAGTAAAATAGAGATAAAAGTTTTTAATTTAGCAAAAAATGATTTTTCTACAACAAAAAATAAAAAAGGCCCAAATACCTATTGTTACGGCGTTCGATTATTGCTTATCAGACTGTAAGTTATTGTCCATTGTTTCTAGAAGTTATTTATTCAATGCAAAATATACTGTTATATTAAGTTGCAGTCTGTGATATCCAACATCACAAGAAACTATTGACTCGTAAAAAGAGACGCCATCTGCTTTCGGAACGCCGATTTAAATTCAATTACATGGCAACACTAAACGTCATTTTAAATTATGAGACAGTGTTGCCACGTTATTATTTTATCTTGTACTTTTTGTAGTTTTTACCACAGATCGTTGTAAGGTGAACGTTCTAGTGTTGGGATTGACATGGTTTAATATACGATTTTAAGCTAACATGGTCATTTACATTATAATTACTATTTATAACGAGATATTTACCATGTAAGTATATTTGTTTTTTCGAGCTCCCGATATTTCGGCACTGTTACAAGTGCCATGAGTTACGCCGTGAACATGGCACTTATAACAGTGCCGCAATATCGGGAGCTCGAAAAAAAAATATACATGGTAAATATCTCGTTTTAAATAGTAATTATAAAGCATGGTTTAACCTTTTGACCGCCGGACGGCGAAGGAGTATGCCGTGCCCCGGACAACTGTTGATAGCCATGTAAGCGAAATTGAACTTCACGGAGTCCGTAAGTCCCCGAATTAATTGGGGAAACGGTCGACTGGAGCCGCCGTTGGTGTTCCTGACAAGACTTTCCGATGATGACCAAAGGGTGGCGGACTGGCGGTCAAAAAGTTATAGATAGTGGTTACTATTCTGCCTGTGTCCAACACTAGGATGTTTATGTTAAGTTCGCTGTCATTCGCATTTATTTCATTTAAATCTCTTGTAAAAATATTTTTTGACGCGCTACTTTTTGTATTTAGACTTAGTAATATTTTAGAGAGAGTATTCTAATTTTACTAATTTAGACAAATTTTGTGCCCTAGGCAGTGATATGGTAAATAGTGCTAATTATGTTCCTTTGCGACTTTTATATTATTTTCTAGGTACCTATATTTCTAACGTATTATATAGCCATTGACTAGTCTATTTTTGCAATCTTTATTACACTTCTTATATTATATTTTCATATTCTGTTAGTTTTTAATATGTCTACCTCGAATCTATTTGAACATATTTGGATCTATAATCAACTGATGTTTCTTTAACTGTCAATGAATCAGTATAATAAAACACCTTATTTCTATCTATGCGTATTGCGTTGGTATATCAAACTAAACTAATGCATGTTTTTATACGAAAAACATTTTGCGAAACTTAGTCTAATATTTATTTTAATAACAATTCTATCATCTTAGGGTTTCCTTATACTGATTTGTTTTCGATCTTAGGCGTTGTACAGTCACGTCTATAAATATCTATACACTTCGGAACTTATTACAGTGGAAGAAAGTTCAAAATTGAACACAGGTGCATATATATTTATGGAGCCAACCGTATGTTACAATATAAAGGAATTATGTCAGATCTCTTGTTTACAGTATTTAAATTACATGTCATTTACAAGACTGGTTACAATGGTTTCATTTAAAACTATCAGTTCGCTCTGCATCCCGTTTCAGCACCATTGATAAAGTAAAATTTCCCTTTTACCTGTATCAATGACCTTTTTATCTCTGCAAACCTTTAATCGATTTTGCTGATATTCGATCTTAAAAATATTTGAATCTATATTTTTATACTTGACTCTACATTCGTATGTATTCATATTCAAATCTCCGGCCTAACCAGAATTGGATCCTGGGACGTCTGTTATAATAGCCAGGGGTCTGGTACTTTCCAACTAAGGACGGCTTTGAAAAGTCCTCTGTTGAAAACCTGGAATCTCACCAAAGATCACCAAGGGGGTGAAAACAGTCGAAAAAAAATTCACGTGATTTGTGAACGAACCCCATACCATAGGTAGGGTTCGTAAAAACAATGATATGGGAAAGTCCAGCTTCATCATATTTTATTAGCTAAAAGTTTTGTCATGATACATAATATTTACAAAAATCTTACAATATTTAGCCATTATGGTGTACAAACTATAGTAAGTATACAAGAGGTTGCATGGAAGACAAATAGTCCTAATTGATAAATATAAATACGTCTTGGTATTAAAAATTACAACTGATTTGAACCATTGATTGAAACTATCCATAACCTGGAGTGTGATTCGAAGTACTTTTTTTTTTTAGGCATTGATTGACATCAAACAATGTCAGGCAATCTCTTTTAAAGCCTGATTCTTTATTAGTAATGTTATTCTCGGTCAAAGAGGCTACAAAAAACATAGAATAACATTGAATGCGCCCAAAGAAGATAAAACCGATAGCCAGAAAAAGAAGACATAAAACCAAGTTTACCAAAGATGAAAAAGAATGACAAAAGAAGAATGGGTGACGAAAGCAGCATGCCTACCATGAACATCGAAAATTGGCATTGACGGGAAAGCCTCTTTGTCACTCCAATATGCAAGTGTGACAGAGATGGAGATACGAATCCGCAATCGTTCGATTTTCGTGGTAGGTATGCAGAACGGGATGAATTTAAGAAAATGATAAAAAACAAATGAGAGGACCACACACATCTATTCTTATATATGAGTCTTCAATGTTTTCTATGTGGTAAGCCACTTCTCTACTGAATATGCAGAGAAGAGAACAACCTGTTCCAGAGTTTGTACTCTCTCTCCCTCAAACTTGTTTTCAATGTTCCTTGCGACACTTACACCAACACTACAGGTTTTAAATCTAAATAAGACGGAAAAATAGTGAGGCTCTGTCTTGTAAATCTTAATTCCCTAGCTGGTTTTTTCTCAATTCTAACAAGTGCTGTCTCCTTAACTTTTTTCTTATAATGTTATCACACATTATTTATACATATAGAATTAAGTATCTTCTGATCTTTCCACTTTTATTTCCACAGGACAATATTCTATTGGATTTTCGTCTGATCTTTCTTTTTTCATCTCCACAGGACAATATTCTATTGGATTTTCGTCTGAACTTTCTATTTTTACCTCCACAGGACATTCTATTGGAAGTTCACTATTAGATTGGGGGTTTTTAAAGTCGAAACCTAGTTTATGCAACAACTGTCGCATATATTCATAACCACAGTCTATAACTCCATCTTCTTTTAAAGCTTTACGAAGTTTATTGATGGAGGGAGTTTCTTTTCGCGTACTATAGAACTCTGTTATCTTTCTTTTAATTAAACCTTCAGTCAAGATGTCTACTTCAAACTTTTTCTTACGAACCTGTTTTTCTTTTTTCTGGGAGGAAAACTTAAACTCGTCTCCCATTCCTCGCGCCTCACTTGTAATACGTTGAACAGTTCTTGGCGACAATCCGGTTACCTCGGCTACAAGTTTATGTAAATTTATATCATTCTGGTATTCTATTGATGTCGGATCCAATTTCTTTTTCTTGTAGTATGTATAGACATTGAATACAACTTGTTTAGTTTGACTTGTTATTGGCGGACTCATTATCAATGATAAAAAACTAATATTATCAGATCTACCAGAGGCTTTTCAAAGGGCTTTTTGACAATTTTGACAAATTTTATTTTTTTTCGTCGTATTGGACGGACAGGCTAAAGCGATAAGTCATACTTCCTATTCATAAGTATTCATTGAGATGAAATTAGTCTTGTCCAAAATAATTTTTTCAACAATAACAACAACAAGTAGGCAGATTGAATAAAAACTTGTAAAACCAAAAAGAAAAGCTGGCTGATTGTATTTTATCCTTTGCCCTCTATGGCTATGTATATGCCTTCTATGTAATTGTGAAAAAAAAATATGCGTGATTGATTAGTTGTCTATGATTCAATGTTGCCAGACACGATGTGTTTTGTATGAATTGGTGGGAACTAGTGATGTAACGAGTAGTACTCTTAAAAATAGGAATAATCAATTTTGGAATGTTTCGAATACAAATACGAATAATGGGTTACAAACATAATTTTGAACAATCGGCCTCCCTAGCCTAGTTGGTAGGAACCCTGCCTACGAAGGTGGAGGTACGAATCCTGGGAAGGGCATTTATTTAGGTGTTTATCACGAATATTTGTTCCTGAGTTATGGACGTTACCTATGTATATATGTATGTATTTATCTATATAAGTGTGTATATCGTCGCCTACTACCTATAGCTTAATAAGCTTGTAGCTTCGCTTAGTTTGGGGCTAGGTTGATGTGTGTGAGATTGTCGTCAAAAATGTATTTATTTATTATTTATTTTGTCATTGTTGCTGTTAATATAATTTGTAATCTGCGTATATGGAAATTTCACAGCTGAACTTTTTGTTTTAATTTCTTCCTTAACAAACTTTTGCCTTCGTTTATTTTAAGTCAAAGTAATTTTTTTGGCAGGTTTTCTACATTTTGTGTTTGTATATAAAATTTGCAAAAGTCACAAACGCAACTCTTAGTTGCGACTTTTGCGAGTATCTAAATTGTTTTTCTCGTATTTTTGATGATCTGTATTTACTGTTGGCACCCGAGAACCTTTCTGCCCCAACGGCCATCGGTTCTACGTGCAATGTGCCCCGCCCCTTAAGTTTAGCGATTCGGAGAGCTATATCGGTTACTTTGGTTCTGCAGGCTGCGGATGGTCTCATTTCTGATACGATCTCGCAGAGAAACTCCTAGCATAGCTCTCTCCATTGCCCTTTGGCACCAACCTCGCTTTGTGACCAACACCGACGAAGGCCAATCCGAGGATCGAACTCGGGTCTTCAGCTTACGTCTCATCTTCATTTCATTTGCTAGTGACAGCTCTGTATAACATCTTAAATGTTGGTACTTTCGGGAGTGAGGGAGCATTTAGCTCATCTGCCTGGACACGTCTCCCTCATTTTACTGCGAAACTGTTTCGCACTGCCTCGCATGATTTACACGTTGCGGATAGCTCACACTTGGCTCTTAGAACAGGATTTACGAGCACTCAACGACACACTGAAACATGCATTGGAGTCATTACTTAATGTATGTCTGAACGAGAAACAGTGGCTCCATCCTTACACAGTGGTATCCTTACCTGTCCGATATAGCGGTCTTGGACCAAGACTCTTGGTGTTCACTGAGCTCAGGACAACGGCCTGGTAGCTTTTTTGGCCTCGGCACATGGCTCAGCGGATCTGGTTTCGTATTTTGGCAGTTGGGATTGGCAATATCCGCTTACCTTTCTTTTCCGATGCTCTAGCGACTTGGGGCACTTTATGCCCTACAGATAAACGCCCAGAATGATTGGTGTCTCAAAGAGAGTGGGACGAAAGTTTGTATTAACTTTCATTTTCTAATGTGCAGAGTGGAGCCTTGGGAAACGACTTGGCGCGCTTCAAGGTGGTTTCCAGGCCGAAGACGGGCGCGTGGTTACATGCTTTGCCGTCTGCTCAACTAGGTACACTGCTCGACAATGACTCTCTGTGAATCGCAGTGGCCTTGAGATGGGGAAAGTATGTAATATGAACCGAATGTATTTTTTTTTTTATACTACGACGGTGACAAACAAGCATACGGCCCGCCTGATGGTAAGCGGTCACCGTAGCCTATGGACGCCTGCAACTCCAGGGGTGTTACATGCGCGTTGCCGACCCTTTAAAAACTTTAACACTCCTTTTTTGAAGAACCCCATATTGTAGTCCTTTGGGAAAACAGTGGCAGGGAGCTCATTCCACAGCCGGAGCGTCCGCGGGAGGAAGTTCCTCATAAACCGCACGGTACGAGACCATTTAGGCTCCAGGGTATGCGGGTGAACACCCTGCCGACGGCGAGCGGTGCGGTGGTAGAATGCAGCCGTTGGCATCATATCAAACAATTCCTCAGAGCACAATCCATTGTACAAGCGATAGAATACACATAAGGAGGCGAAGTCTCTCCTTAGACTTAAGGGTTCGATATCGCTCGTGAGTTTGGGATCGTTGACAATTCGGACAGCACGTCTTTGGATCGAGTCAAAGGGGCCCAGCTGGTATCCAGGTGCTCCCGCCCAAAGATGGCAGCAATACTCCATATGGGGCCTGACTTGGGACTTGTATAATAACAGTCTTTGCCCCGGAGAGAAGTATTGATTAGCTCTATTGAGCACACCGAGCTTTTTGGATGCCAGCTTGGCCTTCCCTTCCAGGTAGCTACGGAATTGGACGTCACTGGAAATGTCAACACCCAGGATCCCAATACTCTCTGACATGGTAAGGACTGTGTCTTGGAATTGTGGGACCACAGTAAATGGGGTTTTTTTAGCGGTGAACGCGCAAACTTGTGTCTTAGTGGGGTTAAATCGGACAAGATTTTCCTGGCCCCACAGTGAGATATCAGAGAGAGCACTCTCGATGTCTGACACAAGCTTTTCACGACTCTCTAACACAACGGGACGAGGGATGTTAGCACGGCCTGTGTAATAGGCATCCCCAGTACTGTCGTCTGCATAACAATGAATATCGCCAATGGACAACATGTCATTGATATGCAGCAAAAACAGCGTTGGGGATAGCACAGAGCCTTGTGGTGTGCCTTGTGTTGTGGTGTATTTGTGGGGTTATGGTGGAGGAGAACGGCCACCATGGGCTAAATTGCCAAAGATGCGCGGGTCGTTTACCTAGGCACCACTCTGTAAATGAAATTGCACGTCGGGCAATGGTGTCAGCAAACGTTCTGTGTGTCTGAGAGTCACCAGGCTTGTCTAGGTCAGACGGAAAAAGACCAGACGGGCTTATCTTATTTCCCTGGCGTAGAGGGCGGTGCTTGATATTGGATGCAACTTGTGTTAGCACATTTGCTGCATCCCATCTAAAATAGAAATTGCTTCAAGAAATAAGCATACTAAATCGCTGCGTTTGGGACGACGTACGACTTCGCACCTATCGCATTTGAGATTGAGACTGCTGGACGCTGGTGTAACGAGGCCGGCGACTTTTTAAAGATTTATGTCAGCGGTCGAGGGACAGGGGTAACGACCCCCATTCTGGATCTTGGCTTGTCTAACAGGTCTCTATGGCTGTCCAACGTGGTAACGATAACGCTGTGAGCGTAATCGTGACTTTTGGAAAAAGGCATGGTGCAGAACGGGTTTTAGGTCAATTATTATACTGTTTATTTTTTAAATGTTTATTCCTTGCGTGTTTCTTATGTTTTTTTGCTTGTTTTTGTTTAATAAATAATTAATTGTTAAAAGTGTAATTTATCGAAACCAAAAAACATAACAGTTTGGGTATTTCCAACCATAGGATTGGTAACCCTTTACCTGTCTATTTGACACTGTTATTTTATAGGTTATAGCGTGTTGTGATTTTATTGCCTGATCGGCAATTTCAATTCGAAGCGCTGTTTTTAGCCCAAAACTTAGGAAACTTCTTAAATTTTAGGATTGAACAACTCGTGTAGCTAGTATACAGTAAATGCCATTGTTGTATTAGTTTGATTTAAGTAAAACCGTGTGTTAAATTATAACTAAACATGAGCAGTGGAAACCGTGGCAATTGGGGTAACAGGAGGCCATGGGGCGGCCGCGGCCGCGGGGGCTTCGGTGGCAGAGACCGGGGCTCCAGAGGAGGGGTTAATAAGAATTATAGGGGGCATAATAATAGAGGATTTCGCGGTGGACGGCAAAATGACTATGGCGGACGGGGTCCACCTTTACCGTTCCAAAATTATAGTAAAACTCCGCGAGATACGCCTGGTAAGAGGCTGACGGAGGAAGAGATCGGTGTGACGGAGTATATCAACGACCATGAGGGGTTTTTAGGAGTTATCAAGTCCAGGTAAGACAGGTTTGAAGTACAGAGTGGCCAAATAAAACGTGTACATTTTATTTTTTTAATTTTACTCATGAAAATTTAAAATTATGAAGTTTTTATTCGAAAATATGTTACTGAAGCATGGCAATTTCACATGAACTAATAAAATCTACTAAATGTGTAGCAACTGTCTACGTACAGCACAACAGGAAATGTGATCATTTTTCGTAAATTTTCCCACTATTTTATTATTATCACATTGCCTTTGGTTTCAGAAACCAGTTTTTAAGTGTCCCAAACTTATTGGTTATCGCAAAGACAAGCATCTATCCCTAACAAAATAATCTTATATAGCAAAAATTTCTGTAAGCTTTGGCTGTATGTTTGATTCCCAAGGCTAACATTAAAACATTAGACTATGAATTTGGAGTGTCTCTAGTGAACTTCTGTTTCATGTGAAAGTGGTAATAAGATGTAACATTTAAAACTTTCGCGATTTAAACACATATTTAAACATAATAACTAAACGGGTCGGGGGGGTGAGTCAGCCGCGACCATGACCAGTGAAACCTGTGTCGAAACGTCGGTAAATAAGGTAAACAAATTAATTCGCGTTAGACCCGTTTAGTTATTATGTTTAAATATGTGGTAATAAGATGGTTTTAAATAAATACTTTAAAAAGATTATAAAACCAACTACACTGGATTGTGGTAAATATTGAGTTTGTAACCAAGCATATTGTTGATGATGATACACCAATAAATAAATAAAAATAAAAGAGCCCTTTATTCATTTGTTTACATGCACTAAAGTTTATATTTTAAGTTTAAAATTAATCATGAATCCCTATGGTGAGTAAGGGCCTCCTCCATTGCTATCCATTTCTCCCTATCTTGTGCTGCTGTGATGCAGTATGAGCCGGCTACCTTTTCAATGTACTGTTGCAATGCATTAGTGGTCAACCTCTGCCTCTTGCCAAATGGGCCTTTCCATTTTGTGACTGTCATTGTCCACCTTTCGCAGATTATGCGTGTAGCCGGTGCCTTCAATGTCTAACCTAAACCATTCCAGATACTCTGACTTCCAAGTATCGGAAATCAATCTCCAAGGTGAAATAGCGAAGCTTACCAATACCACGCCACCAGAGCCGCCGGTGGACAAGGATGTGGAACAGGACGAGGATTTGCTGCTGAACAAGTATAATGTGGAAATATTGGCCATGGATGTGTGGGATCGGATCAATAAGCTGGCGGTGTCTGAAGCTAGCAGTGAGAAGGTTGAAGTAGGTATTTCGTTTTGTTTCATTGTTTTAGTTTATGTCTTCTACATTAAACCAAACAAGTTCAGGGATCTTCAACCTTTTCTTTATGACTTGGTATTTTTTTGAATTACATTCAAGCACAATTTTTTTGACATATACTTAACATTTTTATTTAATAAAAAAATCTTGTTTAGCTGTCGGCGAGCCCCTTTTGAGATGAGCTGTATACCTGGCTAGCATATAAAAAGAAATAAAAAAAATAAGCCTCTATTCAGATAAACTTATCTACTAATAACATTCCTTTTAATAATTTGTGTTTAATATTACTAATCTGATTGCCCTTTGGCAGAGGCCTCCTAGAGTAATCCAAAGTTCTTTGTCCATGGTCTTTCTACTCCATGTTGCTCCTGCAACTGCTTTTAATTCATCCTACCATCTTTTTCTTAGTCTTCCTTGCTTTCTTTTCCCATCTCTAGGATACCACACAGTGACATCTTTTGTCCATTTATTTTTCCTGCTCCATATTGCGACCATAGCTAAACATGAATGGATGTATGATTTAACCATTTCAAAAATCGGCCACATATGATCACATGATTTTTAACGATCCCTAAAACCAAAACCTTCCGTTTCGTCATTACAGATAGACGTGACGGGCATGTCTAAAGAGCAGCGGACCAAAATCCACGACGCGGTGAAGAAGGCTTTCGGAGACAGTATTGTTGGCAGCACAGTCGGGGACGATGACAAGAAGCTTGTGCGGTTCGAGAGATATAGAAAAGGAGGTAAGAGATTATTAAGAGATAGAACAATTGCAATTTATTCATTTAATTGTTCATTATTATGGAGCATTGGCTGAAGCCAAAGCAAAGAGTAAGATAGTCTCCTGCCAGAGAGGCATGGAAAGGAGCATACTGGGAGTGAGTAAACTTCAAAAAATAAACCACAGCATAATAAGGAAAAAAACCAAATTAATAGACGCTCTAAGCCAAGCCCAAAGACTTAAGTGGCGGTGGGCCGGCCATGTTGCCAGACAACACGAAGAGAGGTGGGCACTCAAAGCCACGACTTGGAGGGGCCCAATAGGACGGCGTAAGAGAGGCCGGCCTTTGGCGCGATGGGCTGACGAGATCAGCAAGGTAGCGGGGCCCAACTGGACTTGGAGGGCCCAAAACCGAGAAGACTGGAAATCTCTGGAAGAGGCCTTTACCTCGTAAGGGGGTTCTGGTGTAGCTAACACCAAAGAATAACTACATTTTGCAAATTGTAACATAAGGAGCTACAATGAAATAAAAGGCTTTTTTATTTTTATTTTTATTTTATTTTATTATGGAGCATACCGTGGAATTGTCCCAAACGAACGTGACTTTTGATTGAGTTTATAGGTTATATATATATAAAATTCTCGAATTAATAATGAATCACAGAATAAAACTACTAAAATACTACTAAAGAAGTCTATAACACGAACTAAACCAACGACTAAACAATTAGGAAGAAGAACATGAAACAGCGTCGCAAAGTTAGGGGAGATACGAGTATCCTCCTGACTTAAACACCTGGAAAATCCATAAATGCAGCTAATGCTACCAAGAAGATTGTAAATGAAGAACCCCCGATTACTCCATCACGCAAAAGAACCAGATAATAACATCTAGCGAATCTAAGAACCAGAGAGTTGGTGCCAAAGAAAGTAATCCAGAAACGGTGTCACGCAAAAGACCGTATGATGAAGAGACTAGGATTGAGGCTAAGAGGCAGAAAGTAGAAACAAAACTTTCGCAGAAGCTGTAAAGTTATCTGTCTCATAGTTTCTTTCACAACAGCATCTGGACACTTAAGTCCTCGCGTCCTCAGCTATCTGAAGAGTTTCAGCAGCAATTACCGACTCATGCAAGAAGCCTGAATATTGGACCCTTTTCACTGCTTGGCTGCATAAGCAGTGAAAAGGGTCCAATATTCAGGGAAAGCCTACCTTTTCCAACAACGCCTTACGTCTCTGGTGTGAGGATAAAAACACACTATCATGGATTAAGAGATCCTGTGCAACCATATCCTTTTCTTCAGGAGACAAAATTCCACAGATGGTTCGATGTGGTATCATTTTGCCTGGAAAATGGGATGACTTCAGTGTGGTAGCAACAACTTTAAGGTATCAGAATCCTTGTGCCAGTGTGCTCCAGTGTGCCAGAGATGTTGGTAAAAATACTTTTGGAACACGAACGTCGGCTTTGCTTTATGTTAGGTTCTGTATATGTGAAGTTTCAGGGTTCTAAAGGGAAGTTGGTGGAACATCCACCTGAGAATGTCTTGCAACAGAACACTTCTCGCTTGCTTGGCTTAGCAATAATAGTTTATAAATTACCTAGATTTTTTAACATTTTCGTGAATAAGTCTGAAACAAAAGACCATCGAAGGCTGATATTACGCATACAGTGTTCTTAGGTCCTGCCACAAGTGCCACAACTGCACTGTGCCACTCTTGTTAGCTTAGCCTGCTAGACCCTTTCTGGGATGTTTTTTTATTTCAATCGCCTTTGCACCCAATCGATGCATCCAGAATAGCCTGCTTATCGAGATAGTCGGCAGCGCTGCATACTGTGCTTATATTTAATATTCAACCCAGGCGACGGAATTAGCTACGCTGACCTTAAATGTACATTGCAAACAAATAAGTAGGATTTCATTGTTTTTAGTATCTGACTTAGAAGTTTTCGAGAACTTTCCAAATATGTTTGTAACAACAGCACAACAGTTATAACAATTGTTTTGTTGCAGTACGCATAGACAACCGCGTGAAGTGGGTCTGGGGAGGGGAGCATGTCCACTTCGTCTTGCACAAGGAGAATTGCGACACCATGGAGGCGGCTCAACGGCTCGCCGAGCGACTGAGGATGAAGTTAGTTTCCAAACAACTTATTTTTCTACTCCAGGGCTAGTACCACGAAAATCGAACGATTGCGGATTTGTATCTCCATCTTTGTCACACTTGCATATTAGAGTGACAAAGAGGTTTTTCCGTCAATGCCGGTTTTCGATGTTGCAACCTGCCAATTAACTGGCACTGTGATATTAAAAAAGTATACATTGTCTATGGCATGTCATAAGTACAGAGCAAAGCTATGCGTTTCTGATTTTTTATACAATATAACACTGGTGATTTTTTTTAATTCGTAAAATTGGCATTCGCCAAATGTCACATTCTGCCGCCATTTGAGATTTTGTTGTTATTTTCGCTGCTGTAGAAAAACTAGTGTATGCAACAGCTCATATTATAATTGTTTCTTAAAAATATTGGGTCTATTATTAGTTACCCAAGAATTATTATAATATATCAGTTGCATAAATTATTAATAAAACTCACACTCAAGTTAGTAGATAGAATAATGGAAAGTCTAACAAAACAAATTTGTCAATAGAATGTTTTTTTAGAAAGAAGAAAGAAAGAAAGAAAGACATTTATAGTGGAGCCTACCGGGCGTTTAAATAATAAGTCCGTTGTAGACGTACACTATTTAATTTACAATTACACAGCGATAAGCATAAGAAAGCACAGGCACAAGAAGAAGGCAGAGTTTATAGTTCGGAAGAAAGTCACACGAAAGAAAGCGAAATAACATAAATTAGCGTTCAGGTTTTTAAACACTGCACTCGCGTATGTAGCGGATCACTAGGCAGGGATGCATGCATTCGCCGTCGCAGTCGAGAATGCACTGCCGGAGCGGCGCGAGCGCCGGCCGGCTGGACCGGTCGCGCGGCGATGTTATTCCCAACAGCCTCGCGCGCGCGGGATAACCGATTCCGGCGGGGTGGTTAATGCGTTTGCAGTTTCTTAGAGGCAGTGTGCATTGACCGCCACACATTTATTTGCGACGATCACAATGAAAACAATATAGTTGTGTGTGAATCGCAAAAAGGACCCAACTCGGCGTATTACCAGCAAACAAGCCGGCACTGGTCTTCCGTGGGGCCCAACAGTTTACCCAAAAAAAATACTATTTTTAATTTAGGTATATGAATTTTGTTCACTCCGAAATGTACTGTGAGAGTTGTTTGTGGGCAGCCTCCGGCCGTCGTGCCTGGGCTACGCGGGCACCAAGGACCGGCGCGCGAAGACCTCGCAGTGGTTCTCGGCGCGCAAGCTGGACCCGCGGCGGCTGGCGGCGGCGGCGCGGGACCTGCGCGAGCTGCACGTCGGCAACTTCAGCTTCCACGACTCGCATCTCAAGCTGGGCATGCTTAAAGGGAATCGGTGAGTTATTCTAATTAAAAAACTAACACTACCCTCACAATTCATTTATAATCAGTGATCGGTTTTTTGGATTCGACACGGGGTGAACGACCTCAATCATTATGTTAGTATGGATATGCCCCGGGAATCCGGGCTCTATGTTGTTAGAAAAGGCAAAAAAATACAATGTGTTTATTTTATTACACTTTAAAACATCTAAGTAGCTGATAGACACGCGTACTTACTCTCCGTTCTTTTGTCTAAAGCGAACAAAGGAGCACAAGTGTTTACACTGACAGCTCATTTGCTGCCTCCAAAGCGACACATTTTGTACCGTTTGGATAAAAGTTCGGCGAGTAAAGCCCGTGCCAGACGGTTGACAACGACAGTTTCTGCAAGATGACCTTGGCAGAAGCGATGTAGAAGCGCGGCTGTCTACATGGTTTACAACAAGCCCAAAACTTCAGTGTGTTTGAAGCGCTTGTGCTGGTCTAACGTGCGACTAACTCCTACAACAACGCCATGGCTCCTTGTTTATCGAAATCTCAGGCTCTAATTCTTTGTATTTGGAAACTAAAACAAAAATTTCCCATGCATTATTTTTTTGCACTGGGTCCTTGTACGCCTCACAAGACAAGTCCCAGAGGCACGGCAGTTCTCTATATAACCCAGGAAAGATATGTACGATTTCGACAGACATTAAATTATAATAGCCTGATGTTTTCAAATTACGTTAAAATGGGATATTCATATATGATATATGCAAAAATCCTACAAACTTTTCTTCCGGAAGTAGGTAAATAGTAAAAAAAAAAAAAAACTAAATCGATTTTTTTAACTGAACGATAGCAAATAGTTTTCTTGTATGTGAACATGACGACATATTTGTCTTCTACCTGTTAAAAGAGAAACCGAAGAAAACTTATTCAAGTAAAACCATTAAATCTACAAAATGTACGGCACGGGTGATAGATGTGTTATTTCGCTAGAAACAAATGTTAATAGGTAGAAACTGGTCCTGACTCATTTTAAACGGCTTAAAAAACATATGTACATATAAATCTTACAACAAAAATGTTTGTAACATGTGTGTATGTACATATTTGTGACGATTAGCGTGTAACGATATTTTGTTGGATTTTGTTGCCTACTTAATATCCGTTACGCTAAAAAAATTACCTATTATTAATTATTTCCCAAACTGTCAAAATTTCCATACAAGCTGTCAGTTCAATGACTGGATTAATATAACTCAAGCAGTTCAGTAATAAATAACATCGCATTCGTTCGCCATCCTGTAATATTGTGTGCGCGCGCGACGCGTCTGCACTCGGTGCGTGCGGCTACGCGACTGTCCTTCGAGTGGCTGACAACAAGCGGCTAGACGATTATCAACCACTGCTTCTGCCGTTTGGTTGGCAGAGCACGCCCGTCTGCCAAGGGCGTTTAAAGGTAATGCAGATTTTGGTTTCAACCACTTGCTACACGGCTGAAAACCGCTGTTTTTCTGCCAAGGTCATCTTGCAGAAACTGTCGTTGTCAACCGTCTGGCACGGGCTTAAGGATTGCATAAATAAATAAATAGGTATTAGCTGTATAATTTATACTATAATATTAGGTCACAGATTATCGTATAAGTGCCAATACATAGATCTTATAGCTCAAAGGCGATCCAATAAATAAGTATCCACGTTAAGTTCGCACGCTGTGATTTATGATTTGTTCGGTATCGCGGGAAACTGTCGTATCTATATTAACTTTTCTACTTGATATCCCGCGAGGGAGAATCCAAATAACCGATCACTGTTTATAATATAGCCACACACGTACACACACACAAACATACATTCACAACCAGTAGACTAACTCGCACTCGGTTGGGAAGCAAAGATCTTATCTTATCTTATCCCTGTCGCACTGTATTATATTATCTTATCCCCGTCTCACTATCGTATCTTTTCCTTGCTATCTTATTATATCTCATCTTATCTTATTTTATCTTATCTTATTTCCGCACAGATTCCGCATAGCCCTCCGGAACGTCACCGCCCCCGAGGACTCGGTAGAGACGGCGTGCCGGATGCTGCGCGACAACGGCTTCATCAACTACTACGGGCTGCAGCGGTTCGGCACCAGGGCCGACACGCCCACCTACGAGATCGGCAAGAGCATGTTGAAAGGGGAATTCCAGGAGGTAAGTTTCTTGGTAAAAAAAGTGGAAAAAAACCTCGTGACGTTTCGTTAAGTGCCAAACTTTTACCGCCTTATTCATAAAAAAGTCAACAGACGCTTTAGTTAAATTATGTTTTCTCCCATTCTGACAAACGCGATTGTCAAAGTGACAGAAAAGGACAATAGTACATTGTGCATCTAGGGCGGTAAGAAGGGCATTACCTACGAGGGTCTATTGAAGCCCGACGCCAAAGGCGGAGGGCTTTAAATGACCCGAGTTAGTAATGCCCTTACTGCCCGTGGTACACACAATGTTTTTCATCACATTTGCGAGGAAATAATTAACTTTCTAGATAGGTAAAGAAACAATAATGATTAGCGGTAGTGTAGTTGCTCAGTCCACAGTACTCCGGAGTGACTGCGTGCTGCGAGCGCGTGGGGGGCGGGTGCTCGGGGAGCTCCGGGCTAAAGGTAAAGTAGTATGAGAATCCTTTAAAACCGTGGGATTAATACAGCTCTTTAAGTTTAAGTATTCTCGCATATAATATCACTGTTTACGAGCAGGTGTGATGAAAACAATCATTTAGCTGAACTGTTGTTAAAGTGCGTTTATAATATGTATTAAAGCCAATTAACGCCATTAAAGTGTATGAATTTGACACTTAATGCTTACTTCAGTACGCTCTTATTCGTACGAAACATTTACGGTCTCCGGCGAAAGGAGGATCAGACTCGTGAACTCTGCGCGGATTCAAATTGATCGTCTTTTGTCTTGTGTCGGATCCGACTCGCGGGCTGCCCGTCACATGTATCGCCGGTATCATACAGTATTTTTCTACTTCAGCACTTAGATATACATTTATGGCTTAATTCACAAAGTCCACATTGTTCACGATATGTTATATGCGCCATAAGTTTGAATAAATTGTTATTCATGTTAATAGTTACACTACTGTCTTAGGTTTAGTACCTGTAAAGATAGTTGTAAGTGTGGAAATAAATAAAAAAAAATTATAACTTATAAATTGAAAGAGATGTCATATACTACAGAAAAATTTACCAAAGTCCTCCAGCGACCTCCTGCTTTCTTGCTGCTGCGGTCGCTGGTTCGATCCCAGCCCTGCTCACCGGGGACCTTGGCCACTTTATTCTGTAGTATATGACATCTCTTTCAATTTACAATTTATAAATAAAATGATAATGATAAATATCTTTATTTTTCAATTTAGGCACATTACAATGCACTTATGAACGTCAAAAACAAAAGCTACTACCGGTTCTATCCATACACCACAGCCCGAGAAGATTATATATATTGAAATTAAACACTTTAGAACGGATTAATCGCATTCGCGGATTTCTTTTTGCTCCATAAGCCAGTTAGGGAAGCGTTCGTAAGTTGTATGTATGTTAATCCTCACAGGGTTTTAACATTTTTTTTTTAATTATAGAATTCAGGCTGTGTATTACTAGCTTTATAAGCCCCTCTGGGCATTGTAGACCAACCTTTGTTTTTATTATTAAATTATTTTTATATTTTTTGTATGTAGGTAGTTTGCACAAGTAACTTTTTTGATTGACGAGGAGAATTCGCATTCTCTCAGTCATCATCTTAACCCTGTGAAAACGAGTGCTGTAAAGGGCTCGAAACGTAGGATCATGGTGTTAATAAACGCGATTAATCCGTTCTAAAGTGTTTAATTTCAATGAATAACAATCGCGGTAACAGAAGACAATATTAATTTATATATAGTAGTGTGACTACTTAAAAAACAAAAAATATGAATGAAAACATTTATTACATTTAATAAATGATTTGATTCGCGCTTTATAATTGTATACATTATAACGTTGTCTATAATATTCCATTAGAACAACACTGCTAGACGATGCGCCTATGGATTTTCATAAAGTATATTAGCACTTTTTAAATTTCTATAGTGGGCATACGACATCTTCCACATTGTTACCATTTAAGATTTCGTTTTTTCTCTATTTTTACTGTCGTAGAAAAACTAGTGTATTCAACAGCTCATAATTGGTTCTATTTGTATGGAAAAATCACCCTTTTTTAATTTCTATAGTGTACCTTTTTTAATCTCTTCCACATTGTTACCATTTAAGATTTCGCTTTTTCTCTATTTTTAGTGTCGTAGAAAAACTAGTGTATGCAACAGCTCAATCACCCTGTCCCGAGCTCTTAACATGGCGTCGAAAAGATTAATAGTGACTGACGTAACTTTTCAGGCGATAAACGGTATTCTCCGTCCGCGGCCCGGCCCGCTGCAGTATGCTCTAGAACAATACCGGGACAACGGCCCCGCCGCCGCCCTGGCAGCTGGTAGTCGGTTCCACAACAGCATTGAAATGCGGCTGCTGAAGGCGTTGGCTAGCCAGCCTAAGGATCTGTTGGGAGCTTTGAACAAGGTAAGTCAAAAACTAGTTAATTAAGTAAAATGTCCACTAGAATACGGTGTAGAATAGTGTCATGAGTACGGTAACTGGCAGCTGGTAGTCGGTTCCACGACACCATTGAAATGCGGCTGCTGAAGGCGTTGGCTAGCCAGCCTAAGGATCTGTTGGGAGCTTTGAACAAGGTAAGTCAAAAACTAGTAAATTTAAATGTCCACTAGAATAGGGATGTTGCGGATGCTGATTTTTTGACATCCGCGGATGCGGATGCGGATGCGGATATTAAAAGGCTCACATCCGCGGATGCGGATGCGGATGCGGATGTTATGTAGGTACATTAAAAATACCTTTTTTTAATACTACGACGGTGACAAACAAGCATACAGCCCACCTGATGATAAGCGGTCACCGTAGCCTATGGACGCCTGCAACTCCGAGGGTGTTACATGCGCGTTGCCGAACCTTTAAAAACTTTAACACTCCTTTTTTGAAGAACCCCATATTGTAGTCCTTTGGGAA
Source organism: Lathronympha strigana (assembly GCA_949128165.1). Classification (NCBI taxonomy): domain Eukaryota; kingdom Metazoa; phylum Arthropoda; class Insecta; order Lepidoptera; family Tortricidae; genus Lathronympha; species Lathronympha strigana. The sequence continues at coordinate 959,933 of OX421907.1, read as the reverse complement.
AACAGTGGCAGGGAGCTCATTCCACAGCCGGAAAGTCCGCGGGAGGAAGTTCCTCTTAAACCGCACGGTACGAGACCATTTAGGCTCCAGGGTATGCGGGTGAACACCCTGCCGACGGCGAGCGTTGCGGTGGTAGAATGCAGCCCTTGGCATCATATCAAACAATTCCTCAGAGCACAACCCATTGTACAAGCGATATAATAAACATAAGGAGGCAAAGGATGGGATTGTTGACAATTCGCAATTAAAATTTTGTATTAATTATTGAAAATAAAGGACAGTTTAAAATTTAAACATAAATATAGGCGAGTAATAACTTCGCTGCCTTTTCCGGGTTAAGAAGATTTCTCAGCGGGTCATAAATAAGGCCCGCAGCACTGAACAATTGTTCACTAGGAACACTGGCGGCGGAGGTGACAAATACCTTTTCTTGATCCAAGTCCAAATTGCACTTTGCGAGGGCGGCGCCATTGTCTTTAACCACCGAACGAAACACTCAACACAACTAATCAAATCACTCTTCACAATGTTTATTTACTAATAAGTAAGTTAATAAACTTCTCATTATACGACACTCTTCGTCCTACAATACCATGTCAACACTAAAATCAAAATTAACAAACTCGTCATTTCTTGTCGCTATCCTTCAAGGACGCAAGAGCATTATCGACGAATCAGGAAAAAGTAACAATATTCCTATTGGGTAATGGTGAAATTGCCTACTTTAACTAGCACGTGCGCCTTTACCGAGACGTTCCTGCATCGACTTGTTCCACATCTGCATCCGCATCAGCTCCGCATCGACTTGATGCGGAGGCGGATGCGGATGCGGATTTTGAAAATGATGCGGAAGATCCGCGGTTGCGGATGCGGATGCGAATATTCGCAACACCCCTGCACTAGAATACGGTGTAGAATAGTGTCGTGAGTACGGTAACTGGCAGCTGGTAGTCGGTTCCACAATGGCATATAGCTAAGATTGCTTTAAGTGTCTGCGAGCGAGCTTAAGGATCTATTTGTAGCTTTGAATAATAAGTAAATGATTATCATGGAAAAGTTAAAACAAAGATCGGGTAGCCCAGTGGTTAGGGCGTCTGCCGCGAAAGCAGGAGGTCTCTGGCTCGATCCCAGCCCTGTGCACCGGGGGCCTTGGTCACTTTTTCTGTAGTATGACATCTCTTTAAGGCATATTTCATTGTTTTTAAAGTGAATAGGCTCTCTTCAGCTCCAAGCACAACGCTTGAAAAAAATATATAATGTAGCTAGGTATTTGGTCTACATTTGGTTCTACTCAATTGTCGAAAAACATAATACATTAAGAGAAAAACAAACAAACCGTAAACCCTTTTTTGTACCTTAAATCTGTATCTATTCCCTTATTATGCGTCGTAAGTACAAGAAACTAAGACAAGCAGTATATATTTATGTTTACTTTAAACGCATCTACTGATTTTTGGATAGGTTTTGTACTTTTCGAGAAAAAGCTATTACACGCATTTTTCCGAAAACGCCGGCTCGAGATGCCCGCGCGGGCGACGGGGGCCAGTCGTGTAAGATGGCACTAGTAGTTTATAGGGTTGCGTCCTAGTACAAGCAGCTCTTCCTAGGTGGCCACTTATGCTTATTGATGTATTGTATAACCGGTGAGCAAAGGAAGCGGGAGGGGAAGAAAGCTCGAATCGCCGAGGTCATTGGGATAGGGGACGGCCTTAAATATAACATTCTTATGAAATTAGAAAAAAGTGTTTGTTATATTGGCAGCTGGCCCGCAACACCCGGCTGCTGTACCTGCACTCGTACCAGTCCATGGTGTGGAACCGCGCCGTGTCGGAGCGCATCCGACGGTTCGGGCTGAAGCCGGCAATCGGGGACCTGGTGCCGCTCACAGAAGTCGACGGTAACACTAATACCTCTCAATCATTTCCACCAATGCTTATTCCAATAATAATATTATTAAAAAAACCCATTGCTTCTTACTTGTAAGGCTTTTTCTTTCATTGTAGCGAAAAAATGTTTTGCTATTGGCAAATTAGCATTTCGGGGACCGCGGAGGGGCCCTTGCTTTGTTTTACTCATAAACCTCTCTTAGTTTAAAAACCTTTTTGAGATTCGTTTAATTTTGTTAGTAGCGCTTCAAAATAAAATGCTTCCAGTGGCTTAAAAGTGCTACAGTCTGACAAGCCAACGATCGCAGTAACAGTAGAACAAAAAAAACTATATCCATCCCTTTTTTCGGGGTGGTAATACTACCGTAAGAAAAAGACAGTGTGATGCTCTCTAACCTAATAATAATAATAATAATAATGGCGTAGGGATGTGACGACCCCATCGCCCACTGGTTTCGACCGGTGCAATCAGTCAACGCAGGGCAGCTTGTGGCGAGCTGTTGGGGAGTAGCGACCCCACGTACCTGAGCGCTCCTGGGGGACTCCGTCGTCCGACCAAGTCCTCCGCCTCTGGCTTGCCTTAACCGGCCGTCCAGAGTGGGGTCGCGAGAGCTGTGTTCTCGAGGGTAGATGTGGAAACCTAAGTGGCGAGTTGGCTATATGTTTAAAGTCCAGTGACACCTCTCTACCCCCAGCCCTCATACCGGTGTTGCCCTCGAGCCATCTTAGATGTCGCTTTTTGTGGGGGCCCATCTTATGTGGGCGAGTCACCGTCTGCCGGAAATAAAATTGATTACCGTTTTGTTAGGCAGACGTCCGATTTTATTCTCCATAACCCAGTATTTAGTCCACCGCTTTCACCTAATAGTCCAGCATATTTTAGATTCCATTAAATCTCAATAGTCTATACACCCTGGCGGGTGCTGCCTCTGCGTGCGTCCCATGACTCGGGCAGGTGCAACATCCGCTCGGTGTACCCCTTACATTTCATTAAATTGTCGAAAGGGCCTCTGCGTGTTGGCTTCGGCTCCGCGCACGCCTCCCAAAGGTCCGGAACACCATTGTTCCGTGATGGGAAAGACATACAAATAATAATATTATGTATTGTATATATATTGTAATGGCGTAGGGATGTGACGACCCCATCGCCCACTGGTTTCGACACCGGTGCAATCAGTCAACGCAGGGCAGCTTGTGGCGAGCTGTTGGGGAGTAGCGACCCCACGTACCTGAGCGCTCCTGGGGGACTCCGTCGTCCGACTTAGTCCTCCGCCTCTGGCTTGCCTTAACCGGCCGTCCAGAGTGGGGTCGCGAGAGCTGTGTTCTCGAGGGTAGATGTGGAAACCTAAGTGGCGAGTTGGCTATATGTTTAAAGTCCAGTGACACCTCTCTACCCCCAGCCCTCATACCGGTGTTGCCCTCGAGCCATCTTAGATGTCGCTTTTTGTGGGGGCCCATCTTATGTGGGCGAGTCACCGTCTGCCGGAAATAAAATTGATTACCATTTTGTTAGGCAGACGTCCGATTTTATTCTCCATAACCCAGTATTTAGTCCAGCACTTTCACCTAATAGTCCAGTATATTTTAGATTCCATTAAATCTCAATAGTCTTTACACCCTCGCGGATGCTGCCTCTGCGTGCGTCCCATGACTCGGGCAGGTGCAACATCCGCTCGGTGTACCCCTTACATTTCATTAAATTGTCGAAAGGGCCTCTGCGTGTTGGCTTCGGCTCCACGTACGCCTCCTAAAGGTCCGGAACACCATTGTTCCGTGATGGGAAAGACATACAAATAATAATAATAACTCCCACGGCCGATTCGGCCACGGTGACTGCTGTCAACTCCGTTGCTGTCTTTGGTGTGCTCGCATGTGGCTGACGTAGCCAATTTTATTGGTAAACGGACGCGAACATTGAGAGCATACAAGCACACCATCAACGTAATTATAAAATATTGCCGCAGGTGGTCGGGACTTCAACTCGTCACGTTTGGTATCGAGCTCTAAGCGCCGCCGAGACTCAAAGTCTTTTACGTTTTTATTTATTGCAGTCCGCCATTCCGTCCGTACGGCAGCCTGTCTCTCCCATTGTGAAGGCTCTATGGAGCACTTTTGCATGTGCCGCTTAAGCACATCTTTATATCTGAGGAACTGGCCGCCCTGTTTACGCTTGCCCTTCTCAAGTTCGGAATAAAAGATGCGCTTAGCGACACGCTGGTCGTTCATCCGCGACACGTGACCGCACCACCGTAGCTGGCGTCGCATGAGGTATACCTCGATCCCAGCCACATTTGCTCTACGCAGAACTTCGGTATTCCGAACACGATCAGACCACCGGATCTTTAAGATCCTGCGTAGGCATCTGAGATGGAACCGATCCAGCATGCGAATATGGCGTCGATAAACGGTCCACGTTTCAGCGGAGTAAAGGAGGTTAGGGAGCACGACTGCCACGTACACGGATATTTTGGTAGCCAGTTTTAGGTCATGTGATCCGAAGACCTTGTGATCTAGCTTACCAAATGCAGCAGCCGCAGCCCCAATCCTGCTATTAGTTTCCGCGTCAAGGTCGCACTTAGCAGTAATCGTACTCCCCAGGTAGCGGAACTTATCGACCTGCTTCAGCTGATCCTCGCCGAGTCTTACGGTCAGCGGCTGTTGACTGTGAATGTCCAGAGACATCACCTCAGTCTTCTTGACGCTGACCTTCAGCCCAAATCTGTGGCAGGACTCGTCGAAAACGGACATTAGCTGTTGCAGGCCTTCCGGGGACTCAGCCACAAAACACAGGTCGTCTGCATACATGATTTCTGTGATCACTGCATACGAGACCTTTGTGTGTGCTTTGAACCTGGCTAGGTTAAAAATACTGCCGTCTGTGCGATATCGGACGCGAACGCCTTCGGAACAAGTTTGTAGAACTTCCCGGACTACAACCGAAAAATATAGTGAAAATAGAGTGGGTGCTAGGACGCAACCTTGCTTCACCCCGCACGTAACGAGGAAGAAGTCTGATTGGTCGTCGTCAACAGCAACGCAACACTCCATATCATCATGTAGGAGTCTCACTAATCTTACAAACTTCTCCGTACATCCAAGCTTACCCAGAACCACCCAGAGGGCTTCTCGAGGCACACTGTCAAAAGCCTTCTCAAGGTCAACAAAGCAGAGATACAACGGGCGTCCTTGCTCTCTACTTTTCTCTTCTAGTTGACGCACTGAGAATATAGCTTCACAGGTGCCTCGATCTGGTCGGAAACCAAACTGGGTTTCTGGTAGCAGGTTTTCGGAAATATTCATGAGGCGGTTCAACAAAACTCTAGCAAAGACTTTCCCGGGGACAGACAGCAACGAAATGCCACGGTAAGAATTGCAATCAGAACGGTCACCCTTGCTCTTATATAATGCCCTGATGCGCGAGACTTTAAAATCTTGAGGGACCTGTTCCTTTTCCCATATAAGAACAAAAAGTTTCCACAAAACTGATTGCAACCCCTCACCGCCATATTTAATCAATTCTCCCGGTATAAAGTCGATGCCAGCCGCACGCTTGTTTTGTTGTTGATTAATGGCAAGAGTAACTTCATCGCAAGAAGGAGGCTCCTCCAGCTCAACGGAAAAAGGGAGTTGAGGTATTGACTTAATATGCTCCAGGTCTGCGGCACGATCCACATTCAACAGAGTAACCTACTGTTACTGCGTTCCATTGCTAGTCAGACAGCGTTTTCAAGGCTTATGCCACGGCTCATGTAGAGAGCCTGGGGTCCGCTTTAGCAACTAATCTAGTTAGACACTAGTTTTACGCAAACGACTGCCATCTGACCTTCCAACTTCCAATAATATTTTGTGTTACCAACAGATGATATAGATGTAGATAGCGACGAGGAAAACCCCGACGAACAAGATGGCGACAACATCCAAGATGGCGCTGACACACAAGATGGCGCCGATTCCCAAAATGGCGGCAAAACTGAGACTGCTAAAGAACCCGAAAAGAAAGGGATGCAGAAAGAACCAGTGAAGTTCCCAGTTAAAATATTGACGCAGGAAGATGTGGATAGTGGGCAGTTCAGTATATTGGACATTATTATGCCTTTGCCGGGGTATTTTATAGATTACCCGCCGAACATGGTAGAGTTTTATGAAGAGTTGTTGAAGAAAGATGGACTGACTTTGGAGTTGAAAAATAAGATCAAGTAAGACTTTATTTTATACTCTTTACATTCAAATAAGATTACATAAAGGTTACAGGATTGCGAATCGTTCTTCTTTGAACCATAAATTTTTTAAAAAGGAAGGTTTTAAATTTTAAAGTCTGCTAAAAATACCCGGTAGTACCTTAATTTTATTTAAATCTTATAAAGACGTAAGCTGCCAAATCATTTTTATTTCTTTAAAAAAAGGTGACAAATTGAGGAAATATGGGCGCGGGAATAAAGAATCTGACGTCTTTTTAAAGACAATAACGGTGGGTTTGACTGAGAAAGATTGTGTCGCCGGATTATCGATCGATAAAAATTTGGAATCTAATTAAATTCTAAAGGTAGGCAGATAAGTAAGTAATAGTACGAAATAACAAACTTCTCTGTCCTACATTTGACGTTTTTCTTGTCAAGCATGCAAATGTCAAGACATTAACATTAGGGTTGTCACCATGCTGTTAGGTGCGTATGTTGGTACGAAATTTGTTTAAACACATAAATATGAATTTAATTTTTATTTATTACTAGCTTTTGCCCGCGGCTTCGCTCGCGTTAGAACGAGCCAAAAAGTCTCCACTTAAAAAAATCACGTGAATTCGTCGCTCCGTTTTGCCGTGAAAGACGGACAAACAAACAGACACACACACTTTTCCATTTATAATATTAGTATGGATATAATTATATAGTAAGTATACCTAGTATGGATTTATTAGTATTGGTATTAATTTGTCTAAGTATAAATTAGTATGCGGTGTGTGTAATGCGCGTTGTGTGAACCCTGGCAGTATGCCACCCACGGGCGGATGATTTTGTGTGAACGTATAACGCTGAGTCACCCCCTGGTAATAGCTTACTGATTGACAATGATTATCCTTTCACATATTGAATTATAATAAAATTACGGTAAAAACGAACGTATTTATCACAGTCGCCATCACGGTATATTTTTCACGATAGTTTAAATTGTACAATACTATACAATTTTTTAAAGCACGAATCAAATCATTTATTAAATGTAATAAATGTTTTGATTCATGTTTTAGTGTTTTTTAAGTAGTCACACTACTATATATAAATTATAAATTGAAAGAGATGTCATATACCAAAGAAAAACCAGCCCAGTGGTTAGGGCGTCTGCCGTGAAAGCAGGAGGTCGCTGGTTCGATCCCAGCCCTGTGCACCGGGGGCCTTGGTCACTTTTTCTTTAGTATATGACATCTCTTTCAATTTATAGTTGTACAATACTAAATTGTTTGTTTCAGGAGTCTCAGCATGTCCGGAGCTTACCGGCGGCTAGTGACCCGTCCCATCGACATGTCGTGGGAGTTCGTGCGCTACGACTCGCCCACTGAGGACCTCATCCTGTCCGACTTGGACGAGATGCGAGGGGTCACGCTCAAGGAGACGCCAGGTACAAACATGTCTGAACATGTCTTAACATGTTGATCTAGCGTATTGTGATTAAAAACGTTTTCGACGCCATATCAAACGCACAAGCTATCACTCGGACGCCACGTCATCGAAATGTCAAAACTGAAGTTGACCTTTATGCTTTACCAGTGTAGGTTTATTTTACTGTGTGGTCTGTGACCGATGTATCGGTCATTGGCGTTGAATATTGATATATTATAAATTGATATATTGACATGAATAATGCTAGTTATTAAGATTATAAATTGCTGTGCCCTGTCAGGGCCCATGTGCTACTGAATAGTATGTAAGACCAATGTATACCATGGATGCAATAAACTATGACTATGACTATGAACCTGCGGTGCCAATATATGCGCCTTTGGCGTGGAACAGGTTAAACGAAATTCTCTCTCCTTAATACGAAATGGTGCAAAAACTTACCAATCTCTTTGTTGCTGCAGGTTTTATCTAGTTTTACTGCCTTAAATATATGAAATAAGTAAATCCAAAATACTTATGTCGTTTAGGCCTTTTTGTCTCGCTCCGAATCCACTTCACCTTAATAATGACATAACTAATTGATTTGTTGAAATTAAACCCTATAGAACGGATTAATCGCGTTTATTAACACCATGACCCCACGTTTCGAGCCCTTTAGAGCACTCGTTTTCACAGCGTTAAAATTATGACACAAAGTCTCTCTGAATTTAATAATATTGTTTTCTTAAACATGTAATGAAATATTGATGTTATGTTCCTTATAATAGGCCGTGAATGATGGCATGATACAGAGAGCTAGACAATCTAGAAGACATACAATCACAAAATATTAGATCATGATGATAGATTTCATATACCTACTATAGAAACAAGTGACCAAGGCCCCCAGTGGTCGGGGCTGGGATTAGTCCGATTATTATTTGGCATTATTTGGGATTGCGCCTAGTGGTTAGGGCGTCTGCCGCGAAAGTAGGAGGACGCTGGTTCTATCCCAGCCCTGGGCACTGGGGGCTTTGATCACTTTTTTCTGTTGTATATGACGTCTCTTTCAATTTATAATTAATAAAGTTATGTAGGGTAAGCGGTAGTAATCTTGGCCCCCCCAATCATTGGCCCCCGAACTTAAAATCGATTTATTAAGACATACGTATGAGTAGAATGTAGAAAAAATACGTGTGGCACTCGGGGACTGCCGCGGTAAAGCTATTGCATATCATTTTGTATCAACTTATGCAATTACTAGCGCGACTTCGTCTGCGCAGTATTATAATGTTTGGTAGTGTATTTTTATTACCATAAGTATTAAATACCAAATTGACTTGAACTGTAAATTGCTAATTAAATTCCGGGGCCGTATAAAACAAACAACTAACTTGCAACTACAGTAACCTGTTATTCTTTGTTCTCGTTAATAATTCAGGATATACCAAAAATGCTGGTGATCAATATTGTAATCTGATTTGGAAAAAATAGGACTAAATGTTTTTTTTGTCAAACATTTTTTGTTTATTTATTCTCCTAACCACAATTCGATACTGATTAGTGATTACACATTTAATCGAATCACCAGCATTTTTGTGACAGCTGTATGTATCTTTGACCACATATTAATCTTTCAGTGGCTGGATACGCTGTAGATATGCTAAAAAGTACGTCCAAGTTGACATAAATTATCTTTCAATGAAATAAGTAATCAAGGCCGAGTGTTTTTGATCACGGTTTACAACACTGCCTTAAGCTCACTGAATTTAACCCACAGAATGTCAGTCGGTACCTGATTACAACTAACTTCCCAGTGAAGAAAAACATTGCGAGGATACCAAAATAATTACGTCACGCATATAATAATTATAAACTTTCATTAGGTAGGTAAGTATATATTATGTCTCATCTCAACCAAGGACGATCTTATGATAGGATCGGCAGAGGCCTTTATTCGCATTTACACAGGCGTTCAAAAGTGCACGGGCAATTTATGAAAGAATTCATTCATAAACTGCCCATGCAATTATAGATTTGACTATTTCACTTGCTTCCTTCCCCTTTGCACCTCTATATAGGATGATTTTCATGACAAAAACTATTCTGTCCTTTCCTAGGAGTCAAAACATCCCCATGCCAAATTTCACCTTAATCCGTTCAGCGTTTTTAATTTAGTGTGAATTGGTAGCAGATAATAGTTCATCAAATTTACAATATTAGCATCGCATGGAAATTTGTCCAAAATGTAATTGAAGAAACCGTGCTGGTTTTGTGACAACATCGCTACGCAAGATCAGTTTGCTAGACAACAAAAATAAAATAGATGCCATTATTAAGTAAAATGTATCTAATGAGACTAATGGCATGCCATGATCTAAGAATGTTTTTGCGCAAAGTTAAAATAATTTTAATCAAATCAATTTAACGGGGATATAGGCGATACCTAGTTCCATTAGTGCCATATAGATAGAACTGTAATAAGTGCCATCCTAATCCATCAAGTTGTGCATATTCAGTAATAAGCCGTTTTAGAAAAGTAATCGTACAAAAAAATCTGATTTTATTTATAAACTATCCTTGTCCAATATTTAATATAAAAACCGTACTGGCTTTGTGACATTGTTCTTTGCGCAAAGGCAAAATCGTTGCGTTTGGCCATTGTACTCCCCTGGGCCCGCTATGAGGTATGTATGTCATCCGCTTGTACAATGCATGGTGGGTGTTGACAGCCATATATACATTGAGTTGCCGTATTTGTAGTGGTTGGATTCCGCGTCACTAAGACCTCAATGATATTGTCCTGAGGTCTCTTCAGTCAGCGGGTGTTCATTCCGTTCTGGAGCCACTGGGTTTAGCCGCACTGATAGCAAGATGGAGTGACCCTGGTGCTGTGGAAAACGGGGCGGTGTTCAGTGTGGGATGTTACATGCGTTAGCACAATTTCGACCACCCATATTACTCGCACTTCCCACGTAGCAGGAGCCCTCTGCCGAAACTCTAGCGGTGGCGAAGCGGCAAAAGTGTGCGCTCCCTTCTGGGATAAGATCCCAAACGGATAGCGTAACGTAATAAGACAACAGTTTGTCACCTTTGTATGACAATTTCTGATAATTCTATACAGTTACTCACATTTGACAGCAATCACCGTCGCACTATCCATGCAACTTGTCTTTTCATGAACTTATAGCATTATCATTATCAGATGACATTCGTGGATAAGCAACTTAGGTCTATAGGACATGGATACAATACATGTTCATGCCTTTGGTTGTGGAGACAGCGGGCTGCTACAAAGTTACCATTATTAGTGATTTTATTTATTATCAAATTTATCACAGCATTAAACATATCATATTTACATAGATTTAATGGATCCCGGCACATTGGTCACTTTTCAACTCATTTCCTAAAAACACAGTTTTGTATTTTTTGTGCACTTTCGTCAGTAGTGACAAATATGTACCTACTTAAGTTTAATTTCTGTTTGTTTAAGACACTACTGAACAAAAAAAAACTTAAAATAAATTTGGGTACATTTTCGTCTGCAGTGAAGGAGAGCTTTTTTATAGGCGAAAAACATACGGTGATCATCGTCTTCGAACACCACAAACAAAATATTTACAGCACGCAGCAATATCACCTTTGTGATTATCACAATAAGGAACAAATCTAATATACCAATAGAAAATATTTGATAAACAAGACAAAGGCATATTTCGATACTCTACTTCTTTGTAGGTACTAATATTTCTTATGCCAATGAAATTTCCACTTTATTCCGTTGTGCACTAACGTGCTAAATTCACAAATTTAAAATGGTACTTAGTACGACTTTGCATTTGCACTAAGGTATCGATTAAAAAAACAAAACGATTCGCAGTCTAAATAAAAAATTAGGCGCCTTTTGCCTTTAATTCGATCCAGCCAGTATATTATGCATCGATTACAAAATCGATTTAACATATTTGATTCTGGCGGGAAAAAATAATAGTGTTTATTTTGACATTTGACATCGCCGTATCTCTGGTAATAAGGGCTACTGTCCTCAATATTTTGTATAGAATATGACACTTAGCGACATTCGTATGGAGATATATCCTTTCCCCGATAAAGAACTTTGTAACAAAGTGAATAAAGTCGGTTTCGGTCTGTCGGAGTGGGGAGCGTCAGGTTTTTTTTCGTTACGGAATTTCTGGATTCGGTCCCCGCGCTCAAGGCCCGCGATAGAAGCTATGCAATAGCTTAAAAAATATTTATATTTTCTTTGTTGACAACAGTATATAGTGTTATTGGTAGTTTTCCAGTATAATAGCTGGAACACACGTAAAAAAAACATTTTGCAACGATCGAAGCTAAAAGTGCGTTTTATTAAGCAAATCATAAGAATTTAGTACTTTTAAACTATTATACGCTTTTTATTGGTATTCAAAGTGTAATATTTGTTTTGTTTTATATTAGTTATAGTTTCTATTCACTGTCGTTAATAAAAATAAACAAATCTAGTGGTTGGCCCATAGTATAATCACCATGGTATAATCATTGGCAGGGCCAATAAACACAAAGTACAATTATTGGCATGCCAATCATTGTACTCTTGGTATGCCAATATTTATACCCTGGGGGCCAATGATTATACTTTTGTCCCACTTTTTGGTTTTTGCGTTATATTTCACAATTGGTTGTAAATATATTTATGGTTGTGATTTATTCAAATTCTCAACATTTCTAGGGATAACTTGTCATCAAAAGTTTTACCGTTTAGCATCTTATTCGGGAAGGAAAAATGTTGAAACTCGAGGTTCACCTAGAAGGGTGAATGATTGTACTGCTTAGCCTACGTGATGTGTATGTGTTCAGACGGGCAGTACAAGGCGCTGGTGCTGGCGCTGGCGCTGCCGGCGAGCTGCTACGCCACGATGGCGCTGCGCGAGCTGCTGAAGGTGGACACGGCGGGGCACAACCAGGCGCTGCAGAACAACTACCACAAGAGAACCCACGCAGGTACGACACGGTGCTGCCACAGCGTAGGGATGTGTTCCATACGGTGAGGCGACTTCGTACACGGCCAGCGGCGAGGCGAGGTGCTCGTGCTGAGGCTCAGGGTTGTCAAAAACTATGCGAAACATATTACAATCTGATTGGCAAACTGATTTCCATTTTACACCCCTTAAAATACACCGCCGAATTTGTATGAAAATTCGGCGGCATTTCCTACCCGCCTCCTTCCCCGCGCCCCCCACCGATGACCCAGAGATCGGCGGAGTTAACCCACTATATGGAGTACATCCTTACGCTGTGCTACTACTAGCGGGGCTAAGATGCCAAACTGACATCCTGATAATTGCTAGATAAGACGATAGTTTGTCGGCATATTCTGACAATTTCTGATAATTTTAAACAGTTCTGTCAAATGTCTTTGCATTTGGCAACTGTCACCGTCGCGCTATCCGCAGTTTATCAACTTATAGCATTATCCTATGACATTCGTGGATAACCATCTTAGGCCCGCAGGGCCCGCACCACGGTAACAGGTGTGACAATTATCAGCATCGTTATTATTGGTATTACAGGCGTCTGTGGGCTACGGGCGCCGCTTCCTATTGTGCGGTCTGTATGCTCGTTTGCCGCCAACATGTTATTTATAAATAAAAACATCATTATTACCTTTAAAAACGAATACTTTTGTGACGAGCTCTTGACATATATCGCAAGAAACACGACATATGTCACGAAATTCCGACACAGGATCATCCTCATGTCAAAAACTACCGATAATTCCTTACAAACACTAATAGATCTCGTGACAATTATAAAAACGTCTTCACCAAGAAATTATCTATTTATTGACGACAATTTAGGATTTTATTACAATTATCGAAATGGTGGCTAAGCACACAGCCCGCGTGATGGTGAGCGGTTTCCGTAGCCTATGGACGCCTATAACGCTAGTAATTCAGTCATTTTAAGAATTGTCACACGTCAGGGTGGTATAAACTGCCAGGGCCTATACCACGAAAATCGAACGATTGCGGATTTGTACCTCCATCTCTGTCACACCTGTATATTGGAGTGACAAAGAGGTTTCCCCGTCAATGCCAATTTTCGATGTTCGTGGTAGGCATGCAGGGTTCGCACGACGCGTATTACCTCACGGATGCGTTTAGATATATTTATATTTCAAATACCGCATACTAATTTATTACACAAATTAATACCAATACTAATAAATAATCAATAAAAACATGTTCTGTAGTCTTAGACTTTTGCCACGGCTCAGGGAGCCTGGGTCCGCTTTGGCAACTAATCCCAAGATTTGGCGTAGGCGCTAGTTTTACGAAAATGACTGCCATCTGACCTTCCAAACCAGAGGGTAAACTAGGCCTCATTGGGATTAGTCCGGTTTCCTCACGATGTTTTCCTTCAAAGAACGATTTGTAGATATCAAATGATATTTACAAGTTCCGAAAAACTCATTGATACGAGCCGTGATTTGAACCTGCGACCTTCGGGTTGCAAGTCGCACTCTCTAACCGCTGGGCCACCGCTCCCAATCAATTATCAAAGCATTTTGAAACATTTTTTAGGAGAAATTCTTCGGACATCACATTTAAGGGCATTTTCAAAAATAGGGTACCATTTTCGTTTTTTTTTTTAAATATAGGAAGTTTTGGGTTTTTTATAACCAGAATCACGAGTACTATTGATTTAAAAAAAAGAAAAAGAGTGTCCCGTTTTTTTGGTCAGCTTTGTAACGGATTTTTTCATACATTTTGTATGGGCCGTTACAAAACTGACAAAAAAATTATGTATGGAAAATTGAGGACCCGTTTTCATTAAAAGGGTGCACTTTTTTCTAAAAATAAATAAAATACTACTTTACGACCTTATTCTCCCGTATAGCTTATAAATTCCTGTATATTTTTTTCTTTCAGTGTCCTCAGACAAAGGTGATGGAACCCCAGAAGAAAAGGTCGAAGAGTCGGAAGGTTGTAAGGACGCGGCAGAAAATGGCGCGAAGAGGAAATTAGACTCTGATGATACTGACGCGAAACGAGCGAAGCAAGACGAATAAATGATGTAACCAAGTGGAGTTTTATTTAAATGACACATTTCCATACACAACATTTAGGTTTAGATAGGACTTAAGAAAATTACATGTAAAAAAATGGGATGTGTAGATACAACTTAAAGGTTTCTTAAACAAAAATTTGATTAATCGAATATATTCAGAAATAATCGCTCCGAAAGTTTGAAGTGTCCCCCCCCTCTAAGTTGTGAACGAGAGATCCAAAAAATGTAAAAAAAAAGGAAAATAGGATGTAAGACGAACATCCACGAACATTATTTTGAACTGGTCAAACCGTTTTTGAGTTTTACCAAAAGCTATTTATTACATAATTGAAGGCCTACTAATTACGCCTTTTTGCTTGCACAATTTTCTCATACAAACAAGATGGACCGACGACCTGGTGAGGATCGCTGGGTCTCGTTGGATGCTGGTGGCTGTAGACCGGTCGCGCTGGAGTTCGATTGGAGGCCTATGGTCAGCAGTGGACGCTTACAGGCTGAAATGATGATGATGACGGTACGGAACCGTCAATTATGCGTGGTCTGACACGCACTTGGCCAGTTTTTGAAACAACCCTAAAAACTGAAATAAAACCAGATAAAAACCATTCATTGTCGTAGTTTACATGGTGATATTCTCTCGTTTATAAAGCCGTGGTACCAGGGCCGCATGCGCACAGGTGGCTGTAGACCGGTCGCGCTGGAGTTCGATTGGAAGCCTATGTTCAGCAGTGGACGCTTACAGGCTGAAATGATGATGATGATGACGGTACGGAACCGTCAATTATGCGTGGTCTGACACGCACGTGGCCAGTTTTTTTAAACAAACCTAAAAACTGAAAAAAAACCAAATAAAAACCATTCATGTCCATATAATTTGTCGTCGGTTACAAGGTGATATTCTCTCGTTTATAAAGCCGTGGTACCAGGGCCGCATGCGCGCGCTGCGCGTGCGCCGCGGCGTGCGCGCGCAGCTCTCCGGGCGTTGGGAAGGAACGAGGGCACCATAAGCACTTGTGAGGTTTGTTCTGGAAATAATAATATGATTGAACTTTGGCATTACTGTTTGCTACTCTGTGAATTTGTGTCACGAATAATAGTACATTGTGCATCTAGGGCGGTAAGAATAAGGGCATTACTTACGTACTTCTATTGAAGCACGACGCCGTAGGCGGAGGGCTTTAAATGACCCGAGTTAGTAATCCCCTTACTGCCCGTGGTACACACAATGTTTTTCATCACATTTGCGAGGAAATAAATAAACTCTATACAGGTAAAGAAACAATAATGATAAGCGGTAGTGTAGTTGCACAGTCCACAGTACTCCGGAGTGACTGCGTGCTGCGAGCGCGTGCGGGGCAGGTCCTCCGCGAGCTCCGGGCTAAAGGTAAAGTAGTATGAGAATCCTTTAAAACCATGGGAATAATACAGCTCTTTAAGTGTAAGTATGCTTGCATATAATATCACCATTTACGAGCAGGTTCATCACACTTGCTCGGTAATGGTGTTATAACGCGCAGGCGTATAGAGCGGTTAGAGCCGATTTAGTCCCCTCGGGAGTTATGGAGTTTAGTACAATATAACTCCCGAGTGAGTTATGTATGAGTTTAGTTTTAAAATATCGTACGCCATTTCACTTCAGACTAAGGAGGTTTTGCATCAGCTAAGGCTTATTTCAAATTTTCAAACTTAGCTATAAACCAACTTTACTGTGTATTATTCGACTTTAATAAATATACTTATTAAACAACCTTTCACAAATTTAGTTAGGCAGAATAATTTTACAACCTGGGCTACCTGACTAACCTGACGTTAATTGTCTAATTCCATACTACGATCGGTTGGCGTAGTTGGTAGTGACCCTGCCTGCTAAGCCGATGGTTCTGGGTTCGAATTCCGGTAAGGGCATTTATTTGTGTGATGAACACAGATATTTGTTCCTGAGTCATGGATGTTTTCTATGTATTTATGTATTTGTATATTAAGTAGGTATATATATCGTTGTCTAAGTACCCGTAACTAAAAACGCTTAACTCTGGGTTAGTTAGCTAACCCCGCGTGGTGTGAGTCACTTAACTCCACTGCTGATTTTAAAACGTGTGCGATTTCGTGACGCTGAGTGTAGGTATATCAAAACAGACAGATTTAGTTGCTCTCTAAATTGTTACCAATTTCGGGGCTCGATCATCAACATAGCACCTACCTTTGTATGGGTCATGCGGTGGTAGTACAGGTTGGAGCTGGCGGTGAAACACTTGCCGCACTCTGGACACTTGTGTGGCTTCTCGCCTAGCGGTTAAAAACGAGTGTTATAGGACACAATACGAACCAACTCACGAGAGGATGTTAACTTGTCAGTTGCACCTAATCGTCTTTTTTTCCATACTACGACGGTGACAAACAAGCATACGGCCCGCCTGATGGTAAGCCCGTGGTCCCGGGATTGCCGGGTCATGGCTAAAGAGTGGTTAAAAGCATTTAAGGATAATTTCTTATCCTTATTCTTTATCCTTGTTTGTCTTTTTCATTTGTTTCTTATATTGTTTCCTGTGATGTCACAAATAAATGTTTTTCATTTAATTTCATTAGTTGCACACTTTCTTCGTTATTTCACTACATAGTAAGCTATCAATATTACACATTAAACAACGCTTATCGGACAAAAAACATAGAACTAAGATATCCTCGCCGTCTCCCTAACGTTGATTAAAAGACAGACTTTTTGATTGTCACGTAGACAAGTGCGTATCGCAATTGGGTATCCGTACTTGTTAAAGTCCCAGTCACTATTCTTGATCTACATTAATGATTTTCCAAGTCAAGTTCATCATCCTATGATCATGTTTGCTGACGATAGTACCTCGGTTACAAGTTCCAATAATAATATTAATTATGAATATGATATCAATTTAGTTTTAAAGGAAATGATAACATGGCTTGATAATAACAATTTAATAATTAATCTTAACAAAACAAACATCATGCAATTTCACCAAAGAACAACTGTTATTGATTTGAATATTAACTATAATAGCAACACAATAGAAAGGGTAGCTGTAACAAAATTTTTAGGACTAATCATCGATGATCAACTTACATGGAAAAGCCATGTAGAACATGTTTGCAAGAAAGTAAGTAAATCTGCCTTTGCACTACAGAAACTTTCAAATGTAGTCGATAAGACAACGTTATTAACTGCATACCATGGCATTGTAGCTTCTACATTAAGATATGGTGTTATTTTTTGGGGTAACTCAGTCCATAAAGAAGTTATTTTTAAAGCCCAGAAAAAATGTACCTATACGCGCCATATATATATATTTACTGGCCGGAAAGCTGTGTGCCATTTTTTAAATCACTAAACATCTTAACATTTCCATCACTATATGTATATATATCAATTAGCAAGTTTTATTAAAAGCAATCCACAAATATTCAAAATGTCATCACAGCAAAACAGATCAGCTATACGTACACAATACCTTCATAATATATGTTATACTGAACACAATACTGCACTCTTTGCCAAGAATATGCTAGGAATGGCACCTAAGATTTTTAATAAAATCCCGAATTCCATCAAATCTCTGAAAGTCGACCATTTTAAAGTAAAGCTGAAATCATATTTAATTACCAAATGTTATTACTCACTAAATGATTTTCTAGAAGAACAGTAAACCCTTATAACAATTTCATAATGTTGTGAATTGTTACTTATTGGAAAAAAACCAACATTCATAGGTTTTAACTGTTACGTGTTTTTTTATTTTATTTTATTTTAAGTACAAAGATTTAAATGTCTGATCTCTTAAAACTTATTACTTAGGTAATAAATGTTACAAACATTTGTACGCCAACAGGCAAAACACAGAGCCCTGTGATATTAGTTTTAAGACCTTGACTGTATACTAGTAATATTAGTCTTCCACCTGTGTTTCACAAATAAAATTTTACTTTACTTTACTTTACTTTACTTTACTTTACTTTACTTTACTTTACTTTACTTTACTTTACGGTGTGTTTCTGTTAACCCTCTTCGTTCTGGGAACTTGTGACGTGCCTATTGGACGAATTAAGCAAAGGTGCCTCACCCGTGTGTATCCGGCGATGTGTGTTGAGCGAGCTCGACGTGCTGAAGCCTTTGTTGCACACGTTGCAAATGTGAGGTTTTTCACCTGCGTACAAAAATCCTTTATAGCTAATTAGCTACTCAATGTCACCTTGGTTGGGTATGTGATTAAATAACTAGGAATGCTCGTTATACGATCAATTTCCCGCCACGCGCTGTATCAGAAAAAATATGTCTTTTCCGGCCTATGAAACTTCTATATACACCTTCGCTTTTACAAATAGTCTCAGTCTCAAATGCAGGTTTCAAAAAGTTGAGAGAGCTCACGAGGACTTTTGGAAAATCGAATCATCAGAGGCAGTTTAGGATGTAACATAAACTAAAGTAACAAGTTGTATATTGTAAAACAGGTTAAAGATCAAAAGTGCTGTTGGGGAACGTATTCAGGGAAAGGAGTCGCTTTAGCCCAACTTCGAACATTTCAAAATTCCGTTCCAAATTCAAAAGGTGTTCCTCGCTGGCGGTCGGACGGTTTAAATCTGTTGCGCCGTCACTTGTTTTACCCGATATCCGCTCATATTATTGGTTCGAAGTTGGACTCCTGGTCCAGTATGTTATAATAGGTATTCTATTTCCTTATCTCATATTTAAGAAAACTTGGAACGATATTTACAATTTTATAATTGAAATAAAATGAAAAAATATCCCGCGCGGGAATCGAACTCACAACCTCTCTGAACACCGGTCAGATCTTGTCAGAACATTCGCTGTGGTCGACCGGGCGTCAATAGCTCAATTGGCAGAGCGATCTGACCGGTGAGAGAAGAACGCGAAAACGCAAAAGTTACACCACCAAGAAATGCGGTTCAACGTACCAAAACTGACTCATGGATCTTTTTTGCATGTCTCCTTTTAGTCATACAGCGTGGGTATTTGATACGGGCGAATATTTTAATGACGATTACTTTTGAACCTAGGGAACCTATTTACATTAATTTCTTTAGGAAATGAAGAAGTTTTTTTTTCATACATAAAAATTCAGCACGCAATTTATCGCTTCTACATACATTAACGTAGCTATCTAAACGTCATACGACTATGATACTCGTATGATACGAGTATAATGTCAGTGTCATTTATCATGTCAAACAAAGTTGGAGGACATACATTGCAGCTCTGTCGCACCTTAGAAAAATCGTTACACCTAATTAATAACACAATTTAACGAAATTATTATCCCATACGATTCATATAAACAGGTAGGTACTATAGCTGGATTAATTATTCGCCCGTATCAAATACCCACGCTGTATGTGGATAACCCCATCTGTCAAATTAGAAGTTCGAATAAGGCCCCAGTAAAACCACCTACCTGTATGCGTCCTCATATGTCTCTTCAGCAGCGACGGCCTATCAAACGTCTTCAAGCACACATGGCACGGGAGCAAGTTCTTGCCCGTTCTACAAGAACTCCTGTACTGACTTTCATACAACTTTACCAACTGGTCGTTAATCCCGACAAGGAACTTTAGGTCTATCGCGCTGAACGTCTTCCCTTTGGTTGAGAGGTCTAGAGGCTCAGTTTGAAGATTTTGTAAGTCCATTGTGGTGTTTTAAGGAAGGGCCCAACGAAATCTGGTTACACGTCTTAGAAAGGCAACGCCTTACTAGAAAACATGAGTAGCTTGACTACGTTCATAAACGTATATTACTGGAGGTTTTCAGTCGGGGAAGGGGTTTCTCAGTAGCGTAACGTTGTGGGCTTTTAGACGATGTTTATTTTGTGTTTAGATCTTGTCTCTAAGTCTGCTTAAGATGGTCTAAAAAAGTGCTTTATTGAGATGAACTGGAGCTTAAGCTTTGAAGCACGTTGAAACTGGATAAGAAACACAATTTATATACTATTTGTGACTCCGGTTAGATAATACAGTCTAATTCTTAAATTAAGAATTATTTTTAAGTAGCCAAGTTAAGAAATCGTGGGTGATTATTTTAGTGATTTTGAATAGACACGGGCTTGATTTAGGTTTGAGAATTTTTTACGTAACAAAGTTAAAGAAAAACTTTTTTTTTCTCAACAATTAGAGAACTATTTCCCTTGGAATTTCCATAAGTACTGACGGGAATCGTCAGGGTTGTCCCTTAAATAGTAGGTGGACAAATACAGGGTTGTGCAATCGAGCTTTACAATGTGTATTGTACGGTGCTAATCGACGTGATTTGACGGTTTTTCGGGCATCACACGGAGCTACGAAGGGGGAGTTTTGCTTACGACAGTTTTTTAAGCGCCAGTTGTGCCAGTTACGAGTTACATGATAAGTATCTGAAACTAACGCTTTCCTCCGGGTTAATAATGATGAAAAGTAATTGAGTGTGTAATTTTATTAATGGAGACATTTTGGAATAAATATTTTTCATAAATTGACAAATTGTATGAATGAAACAGTGATGACGTTTCCTGTGCCTGGTTTTTGCTGTCAATGCAGAAGTTGCTAGTTCGATTCAAAGCAACTGGAAGTACTGGGACATTGGTCACTTTTTCTTTTGTATGATAACATGTATGTTATTCTATTATACATTTCTGTTCTTCATTTAATATATCTAGTAGTGTATTATCTATACTTACTTCGGTCACATTGTTCGGTCACGGTATCGTTTAGTGTGGTAGCGCACAGCACAACGTATGTCGCCTCGCTCAAATCTGGAGCAGAGCCCATCTGGGGAAGTAGGTACTTCCACCTTACAGAAAACCGCAGTTAATAACACTAGAACCTACTCAGTGTTGTGTTTTTGTTGGTGAGTAAGGTCGCCAGAGCTCCAAGAGGATTCACTGTGTTGACAGCAGCGGACCCACGGAACAAAGCTTGCCCCTTTAGCTGTCAACACAGCGAATCCTCCTCTTTTTAAAGGGTCGGCAACGCGCATGTAACACCCCTGGAGTTGCAGGCGTCCATAGGCTACGGTGACCGCTTCACCACCAGGTCAGGTGGGCCGTATGCTTGTTTGTCACCGTCGTAGTATAAAAAAAGCATTGCTAGAAAAGAAAGTAAAAATCATGAGAAGCTCGATGTGACCGGCAAAGTAGATGGTAAAGGACCTCGTGGACGCAGCCCTATACATACGGTGATCTGATCAGATCCGCCTGGCGCTAGTCCGCAATGCCATTCATACCGACGGAGACAGAAGAATTTGGGGAAAGATCGTCGGTTAGAAAGTGATGCAGAAGGGAGGGAACGAAATCCTGAGGAACATGACGCAAGAGGGAGATGAACTTACCTATTAACTATATACTAGTGGCTCTGTGGGCAACCGACCTCGCGAGATGTACTGTGATTCGAATAAGGGTCGTAAGCGTAAGCGCCTTTGAGGTCTATGTCGCTTAGGACCTTTGTGCCAATTCCCGCTATTTTGACCATTTCCAAAAACTTAATCGGCAAAAAAAATTGTATAATCAATAAACTAGTTTACAAAATTTCACAAGAATTGGTTGATAAATGCGACCTGTACAGGAGAACAAATGGACAGATTCACAGAAGCATTTCTGCCAAAGCTGAAACTCAGACGCCTCGCTCGCTTTGCTCACTCGGTCGATTTCTTAAAAACGTGACGACATTTAGACTAGGTCTTATCAGTACCGTATCCATTATTACCTCCTCCCAACCCTGTATTGAAGAAAACGTAATCGCCTATAAAGGTGACGCGCCGAAATGTATCGCTCTGACAAACGACACTCCATACAAACTCTCTTTCCAAACCTCTTAGCCACCAACGTACATTTAATCTTCAACTCTATTAGTAAAACATACGGTCGGTTTTTGGAGGTTAAGTTGGTTGATGAAACCTTGCTAGGGTTGCCACGATGATATTGTTGTGGTATTGGGTTGTCATTTACCTTTCACGGTATTAGGGATGTTTGTAATATTGGAAAGTAATTTATTTATGGCGCTATTGTGGGGAGTTATTCAAGGTACTCGTATTGCTTTCAGCTAACCCGCGTTTGAGTATAAAGGTTTGTAAATGGTGTACATTCGAATATTTATATTTTTTCAAACATGATCGTAAATGTATGCATTTATGTCACGGAATGAAGACATGAATTTTCTTGTTTACGGCTCCCCCCATTTACTTCTTGGCCGGCGGCCGTGAAGTAATGTATGGCGTAAGTATGAACGAAACATTATTGTCCGCTGCTTTAACTTTTTAATTTGCGTACTAACACTAAACTGACAAAGGAAAAATTACATACAGCCAACGACCATTAGATACTTGCGACATTAAAAAAAAAATTCTATGTTTCTATGTATATTTATGTGCGGTTAAACATGGTGCTCGAATAGCTCATTTAAATGGCATCTTTAAAAAATAATTAGGTGGCAAATTAAACATTTTTTTCCTTACTAACCTATTTACCTAGTAGTTGTTTTAAATTTTATATTTCCTCACAATGTTTGAGAAAAGCACTATACAAGCCTCGGCCGGAAGAGAGATTGCAGGACTTGTTTACCACAAACTCGTCCTGCAATCTCTTACTTCACGGCCTCTGCAGTAATGTACTATTTAGCAAAGGATATTAATCCGATGGCACGGGTAATTTGTCATACAAAAGTATTTGGACGTTTTTGTCGAATTTGCTAAATATTTTGTGTTATTATTGTTTCATTTAGTTGCAAATGTATGGGAACGATTAGTTATATTACCTATTCATATGAAAAAGTTTCCTAAATACCCTAAGAACATTAAATAATTTCTTTGATAATTTTCTTATTCTCAGTTTTTTCCTTGTCTCGTTAAAGTAGCCTGGGGTTTGCTGGGCAATCTAATGCCAAGAAAGCGACATTCGTCTACCCATTTGGTTTTAGTCCAGTTTTTAATTGAAATGATCTTTAAATTCTTTTATAAAACCGGTTAAAACGTTTTTGTAACTATGAAAACTCATGGCAAAAAGTTCAGCTGAATCGGTCTTTATATACCGGGGTCTTAAGTTTGAATATGAGCCAAATTAATAAATAATAAATAAATATTATGGGACAATCTTACACAAATCGACCTAGTCCCAGGGTAAGCTCAATAAGGCTTGTGTTATGGGTACCAGGCGACGATATATATAATAGACAGATACATATAAATACGTAAATACATAGAAAACATCCATAACTCAGGAACAAATATTCATGATAAACACACAAATAAATGCCCTGACCAGGATTCGAACCCGGGACCTCCTGCTTCGGAGGCAGGGTCACTACCAACTAGGCTAGGAGGCCGTTAAATTGTTAAATTGGTCAAGAGGCTGCGGGTCCACGTTCGCGGCAAACCACTTAGCTAAAATAGATACCAACGATACGAAATATGTTGTTACATTAGTTTGATCGAGTATTTACTATTTATCGAGGGTAGTTTCGAGGCCAAGCGGACGTGAGTCGACATAGCGTAGGTATTGTTCCACCACCAATCCATTATGGCAATAAACTTGTGTTGTATACGTGTCTATTCTGCTATGGTTTATTTAGTTTACTAGCTATTGCCCGCGGGTTCATTTATTTGCATTTCGTTCGCGTTTTGGCTACGCACACTGTGTGTATTTGTTCCTCGTAAAAACGCAAAATATACCTATAGGTACACCGTGTTTTTGAGTAATTGCTTTAACTTCAAAGGCACAAAGGGCGCTTGAGACTTTCAATACAAGATACAGGTTCAGCCTAGTTTGGTCTCTGTCGGATAACCTCGTACCATGTAACTTTCTTATTGTTTAATAAATTAATAAAAATAAAAAATCCGAAGGTCTCGGGTTCGAATCCTGCCGGTTCGTACTAATGACTTTCTCGGGACTTATGTACGAAATATCATTTCTAAATTACCAATCGTTTTTTTTCGGTGAAGGAAAACATAGTGAGGAAACCGGACTAATTCCATAAGGCCTAGTTTACCCTCTGGGTTGGAAGGTCAGATGGCAGTCGCTTTTATAAAACTAGCGCTTACGTCAAATACTAAGATTGGTTAACAAAGCGGACCCCAGGATCCGTGAGCCGTGGCAGCCGGGAAACGCTAGGAAAAGAAGCTTTAACTTCAAGGGTGAATTTTTTTAGCTTAAATTAAGGTTATTTCTCAAAGACATTGCTATTCTAATTACTTCTATTTAGAAGACATCACTAATTTTATTTTATCTCATATGGCATTAGCCGCGTCTGGCAAACTATTTGTTTGTCCCTCTCGCGGTGGAGACCACGGGGTGTTGGTGTGCCGAAGGCCTAGCTTTTATTAAGGAAGTGGGGAGACGCCTGAGGGAGAGAGGTCACGATCCTCGCTCCGGGTCTTTCCTGCTGCAGAGGTTGTCCATTGCGGTTCAACGTGGCAACGCGGCGAGCGTGATGGGCACCTTTGCGTCTGGTGGGGCGCGGAGCGGGTGTGGTGACAGTAACAGACAGTTAGTAGGATTGTTAGGCAAAGTTTTTTTTTTTTAAGTTCTTTTGTTAAGTTAAGGTATGGCATTTGCAAGTGTGTAAACGGATTACGAGTATTCGACATGCCATTGATATGTCATAGTTGTCACTTACTTATTTACGTATGTATATATACTATTATATTTATGTAAATAATACTGAAATATTGATAATACGTGACACTGGCAAAATTGTCCAACTCTCGGACAGAAGCCATTATGTAAAAGAAGAAAGAAGTCTTCAGGGCGGCGTTTTTATTTTTTGTTGAAGAAAAATATTTTTTGCTAAATTGGAAATTGATATACTTACTCGTTTGTTTTCTACTCAGAATTGCGAGCTCTGTCATTCCTAATAGGAAAAAAGTGTCCCAAGATTTATTTTCCACGCATTTCGTATAATCAGGTATAATATTATAATGCAACGTCTGCTAGAGTACAAATACTTACAGCCCCCATTAAACCTGGGCTCAGCGAGGTAAGTAAAACAGTCCTTGTTATTGGGTCTTATTCAAATTCGGAATCCGATTTCCTCAGTAAACTTGTTAAGAAAATTCCGAACTTTTCTTTTTTGTTTTTTGTCTATTGTTTGAGTAAAAGGTGAATTTTAAGACTTTGGATTGAAATAGGGCAACGACTTGTCGTTTTTTAAGCAACTTTAAAAAAGGAAGACAATTCGACTGTCTTTGTTTATTCCTTCGAATCTTTAAGAGGCCGGTAAATACCTATATAAATTTGGCCGATTCAGCTGAACTTTTTGCCATGAGTTGTCATAGTTACAAAAACATTGTTACTTGTTTCAATACAAACAATTGAAAGATCATTTTAATTTAAAATATACAATAGAAAAAGAAAGATAATAGTAGTTTATGTGATTGTATATAATGAAAGGCATTCAAACTCGAGTCTGGGTTTACTCACACACGAGGCGCATAATTATATATCGACCGCCATTGCGACTTTCGGGAATAAAAACTTTTCTGAGATTCAAGTTTTGACATTTATATTTTTAAATTCAGAGATAAACTAGTGTGGGTCCCAATTTTCATATCGTTCGATATCAAAATAACGTGCGACTTGCGTGCGTCATTGTAAATAAATTCTTCTTCCTATAAGGTTCTTAAGCTCCAAGTTTTATCGCCATACATAAAGATGGAGAAGACCAATGATCGTACCAGACGTACCTTGGTTGTACGACGAATACCTCGGTTTTTCCACAGCATCTCTAATCGAGCCATTGCACCTTTAGCCATTCCTGCATTGTTTCTTTATCTGCCTAGAAAGTTTATTTATTTCCTCACAACTGTGATGAAAAACATTGTATGTATCACGGGAGGTACAACAATTACGAACTAAGCCCTCTTCTTCGACTCGGGCTTAAATTAACACTCGTTCGTAATTTCTTGTTTACCGCCCTTAATACACAATGGTACTAATGTATGTCAGCATATAAGCATATATAATGTATGTCAATTCTGAGCTGTCTCCTTATGTGTGTTCTATCGCCTATACAATGGGTTATGTTCTGAAGAATTGTTTGACATTATGCCAACGTCTACATCGACAGGGCGCTCATCCACACACCTTGCAACCAAAATGGTCGCGCACTGAGCGGGTTCAGAGGAATTTCCTCCCGCGGACGCTCCGGCCGTGGAATGAGCTCCCTACCGAGGTTTTCCCGAAAGATTACAATATGGGGTTCTTCAAAAAAGGAGTGTACGAGATTTTTATGGGTCGGCAACGCGCATGTGACCTCCCTGGAGTTGCAGGCGTCCATAGGCTACGGTGACCCCTTTCCATCAGGCGGGACGTATACTTGTTTGCCACCGTCGTGGTATATAAAAAAGCATACGCGCTTGTGACATCAAGTAGTAAAGTGCCAACTAAGGGCTGAAGCACCCATTTCAGTCGAGGTGTTTTGTCTCGATAGTCCGAGATTGAAATAGCGAGGGAAACACTCTACTTTTCATATCGTATACGAGTAAATAACTGAGCATGCGCACTTGTTAAACATCAAAATCAAGAAAAGAATTTGTTTATTCGTCAAATTCATATTCCACTCACTTCATTGACCCCCGATATCAAAGATCGACAAATAAGCGATAACCAGCGGAGTGTAGCAGTCAGTTTCGGGTGAAATTACGCAGCGTATCGATCGTGTCTAACGCCTGTTGAATAAATGCATTAGTCTGAAGATAGGCACCTCGTGGAGGGTGGGGCGCGAGTTGGGGGCGCTAGCGGGGGCGGTAGCGAGTAGATTATCGCTACGCTTATGAAATTAATAATACTCGGAATTATGTAATTACTTCATAGTGTTATGTATGATTTAATTGGCAATATTTTATTTATGTTCGATACCTATTACAAATAGTAACAGTAAACAGTAAGCTCAATAAGGCTTGTGTTGTGGGTACTAGACGAAGATATATATAATATATTGATACATATAAATACTTAAATACGTAGAATATATACATAACTCAGGAACAAATATTTGTGATAAACATACAAATAAATGCCCTGACCAGGATTCGAACCCGGGACCTCCTGCTTAGTAGGCAGGGTCACTACCGACTAGACTAAAATTAGACTACCTAAAAAAAGGCTACCATTAAATAAAAATATTAATCATAAAACGAGTAATATTGAAGATTGAACTTAAGATGAACTAATTAGGTTATCACTTATTAACTATTAGAAGAATAATGTTAGGCGAATAATGACCAAATAGGTGCTTCCCGCATAATTTTTTTAAGCTTAAATTATATTCAGCACTATATCTTACAAATCTATTGAATATACTTACCGATCCGTATGTCTGATGATGGAACACTCTGACTTCAATTCTTCTTCTTCTTCCTAGGGTTACCCGGCTTATGCCACCTACGGCTCAGGGGTCCGCTTTGACAACTAATCCCAAAATTTGAGGTAGGCGCTAGTTTTACGACAGCGACTCCCATCTGACCTTCCAAACCAGAGGGTAAACTAGGCCTTATTGCAATTAGTCCGGTTTCCTCACGATGTTTTCCTTCACCGAAAAGCGACTGGTAAATATTAAATGCTATTTAGTACATAAGTTCCGAAAAACTCATTGGTATGAGCCGGCAGAGTTTGATCCCATGACCTTCGGATTGAAAGTCGCGTGACTTACCAACACTTCAACACTTTTGCTAGACTGTAGTAGTGTTGAATTTAAGCAATAAGGCTCACTTGCACCACCTAGGGTTAGCCGCTAACCCAAAGTTAACTCGCTTAACTCAGGGTTATATGGCTAACCCCGGGTGGTGCAAGTTGTCTTAAGCAAAATAGTAGTAATTACTTATGTTGGTAATAAATTATATTGTTTTATTCGCCCGCTCGCCTCTTGTCACTTGGGCCGCTCGCCGCCCGCCGTCCGCCCTAAATTTATTCTTAATAAAGCGCCAAGAGGCCGGCGTGTATTTTTTGATATTTCTCTTTGACTGAGGGATGACTCCTGGATTGAGTCACGTGCCCGGTTCATAGCCAATAAGTGCACCTATGGCTTTGTTTGTTTTTTAGAGGAATAAGTGGAGCCGAGAGAAATAATAATGTAGTAGGTAAGTTCGGCAGTCAATCGTGATTGCAGTTATC
Organism: Lathronympha strigana; assembly: GCA_949128165.1. Taxonomy (NCBI): domain Eukaryota; kingdom Metazoa; phylum Arthropoda; class Insecta; order Lepidoptera; family Tortricidae; genus Lathronympha; species Lathronympha strigana. The sequence continues at coordinate 931,265 of OX421907.1, read as the reverse complement.
GTCTGGATAACGTGACATGCTTGGTGGATGATACTTTTTTTTTTTTATTGTTCGTATGCTAATTTCAATTTATAGATCGCAACTCTAGGTCCAGGGTGTCCCAGCGCACGCAAGTTTTTTGAAGAAATCGAGAAAACGTCAGGTTGATATAACTGGTGGCCGATGAGCTGGTGGCTTCCTCGCAAAACGTATCAGCATCGGGATACAACGAGGAAATGCCTATTTTCAATTTAACCAGGTTGTATTGTACCTACTCTCAAAGTGTGCATGAAAATAAATTTCAAAAATACTCTTAAATATAAAATATAACCTCAGCAACTAAACTCATAATTAAAACACACGATATTATAACTTTGCCTAAGAAAACCAAAGAAATATAAAAGTTAACCGTTCTCATAGTAATTTATCTCCTTGGGAACTTGCGTAACTTCCCCACAGGGGGAGGAGGGGGGGATAATAAAACACAGTGTCTTTGCCCGAACAGTTAAGTACCTACTTGAAAGTAAGGTTCTGTAAGTAATATATTTTAATGGCATCCACATGCTTCTCTTGGTGGAGGTATGGTGTGGGTTTCAAATAAACTACTTGTATACCTTTAACAAAAAATTAAATGAACGTTATAAATTAAAAAAGATGTCATAGACGTCACAATAGCTTCACACCCCATTCTACTTTATTGTGACGTCACCGCGACAAACCGGGGTCTGGTGATGAAGTTGTAATTTTTTTTTATGCTATAGGGGGCAAACGAGCAAACGAATCGCCTGATGGTAAGCGATTAACGTCGTCCATAGACACCCGCAACACCAGAGGTGTCGCAAGTGCGTTGCCGGCCTTTAAGGTGACAATCTCACAAAGATCAGCCTAGCCCCAAACTAAGCAAAGCTTGTATATATATATACATAGGCAACGTCCATAACTCAGGAAAAATTCCGGATAAACACAAATAAATGCCCTTACCAGGATTCGAACCCGGGACCTCCAGCTTCGTAGGCAGGGTCCCTACCAACTATGCTAGGGAGGCCGTGTATTCCTCATAGGTGGTATGAATACAGTATGCATTACGTGGTATAAAAAATATCTGGACACTAATACTGGAATCTCTTAATTTGGCTTCCTAAACAGCCTTTCTACTTTAGAATCCTTTTCTTCATTTAGGATTCAACTTACGCCCTCGTCGAAAATACATAATTGTGCTCTGTTGTGACACTATCTACAAACCCCATGCCCTGCTCACATTATCCTGTTAAGTACTAATTTGTATGTATTTAGTGCAAGCTTCTGGTATAGCCAGACAGTTATTCCAATACTATCTCTGAAACTATTTACCAACGTTCCAAACAAACATATCCATTTTCCTGAAAGTATCCTTTAAGCCAGGCAACCCTAATAAGATTGCTTTAAACAAGATGGCTGGGCGTGGCCCCGGCTGGGCGGGGCGGGGGCGTGGCCACGAAACTATGTCAAGTGCTTCTTAGATGGATTTGCTACGAGCTCTGAAAGTGCCTTCGAGAGCTTTTACCCACGATAGATAGGGAGGGTTATGTTAGAAAATACGCTTTTCTTTGAGATAGTGGACTCTGAGTGGGGATTCTTTTAAGTTATCTTGGAGAGAGTTAAAAGAAAATGTATGTAGGATAAGGTTTAATGTAATTCTATTTTTGTTGGATTGGTTAGTGGCATAGCAGTTCTGCCGCATATATTTAATAAAATACTCAGTTTCTTTGGCGTAATTAAGTCCTAAGAAAAATTCATTATGACTTTCTTGATTAATCTGTAGTTTTTATTATTATTAACAAAAGCAACATCGGACAACTGGGAGAGGGAATAAATAGAATGTATCTAAAATGAAACTAGTGGAAAACCTACAGCGTTACTATCACGTGTTAACGCGTTTCAGTTTAAGACCTAAACTGATTCGCTGCCAAACTGAGCATAGTTAGGGTCCTAAACTGATTCGCGTTAAGACGTCAGGGGTAAGGCTGCTGAGGCCTTAGTATAAAAATTTTACGACATTAACTCCTCGACCGCGTTAGCGTATCGGGAGTTCAAATTATGTTTGCAGTTTATTTAAATCATCCGGCAACTTTCATATTTTGACCCCTCGATACGCTAACGCGGTCGTGGAGTTAATGTCGTACAATTTTTATACTAAGGCCTCTGATATTGTGACAGGAGTGTTAGGGCATTGAAGACACACACATATTTGAGTCCAACCGGACCACGCTCAGTCTTCCTGCCAAATTTTACGTGAAGTATGTCATTTTCATACAGTATCACTGCCATGTGTACCAAATTAGGGCAAAGTTAGGGTCGCACTCCAAGTTTGAAATTTTTAGGAAATTTTCGTGTTAAGTTCTGTAAGTTCTGTAACTGAAATAAAATTTGGCGAGAACATCATTCATGGCGACATCATAAAAAACAATAGTAACACGATGGTGGCAAATAAGCTTACGGCCAGCCTGATGGAAAGCGGTCACCGTAGCCTATGGATGCCAGCAACTCCAAAGGGGTCACATGTGCGTTGCCGATCCATTAAAATCGTGTACACTCCTTTTTCGAAGAACCTCGTACTGTAATCTTTCGGGAAAACCTCGGCAGGCAGCTCATTCCACAGTCGGAGCGTCTGCGGGAGGAAATTCTTCTGAAACAGCACAGAGAAGCAATAAACAATAACTGCAGTATAGAACAACATGCATCTCACGTATAAATCTGTGTGTTAATCTAATTGCTGTCCCATCGTTGGGACCCTCTTGTTATCTACTCATCTCTATTAATTATATGGACCCTCCTGGAATGTACAAATCACGCTGTTTTGGTGACCTTTAGCTGGAATTCCTCTGGTAATTGTATCGGATTGCCTTTTCTTTATGTAGTAGTAGTAGTAGTAGAACACTTTATTGTACAAATGCAAGATAAACAAAAACTGGATAAAAAAGAAATACAAAGTTTGTACAAAGGCGAACTAAACGCCGGCGGCGGCGGCTTATGTAAACGGTACAGTCAACCAATGAGGATTACGAGAGTCGATTTTCCGCTAGTGGCGCTAGTGGAACGTGGGTGCTGCGGGATCATTTCAAACGTCACTTTGACAATTCTCTCATACTGACACAGGACCCACGCATGAGTGGCGCCGCCTGGTGAGCGACAATACGGTAGCTCCCATTGGAACCCCCTAGGCCACTGTAGTACAATGTCATAGTGACGCTATAAACCAGGGCCTATTTTCACTACGGTGGCTGGTGTGACAATTTTCAGCATCATTAATGCCAGTAATGTATTACAGGAGTTTATTGGCTACAAGCGCCGCTTAGTGTGTGGGCTGTATGCTTGTTTGCAGCCAACAAGTCATTTATAAAAAAAAACTTCATTATTACCAATAAAACCTAATACTTTTTCGATGAGCTCTTGACATTTGTCACAAAAAACACGACATATGTCACAAAATTCTAACACAGGATTATTCAAATGTCAATAATTACCGAAAATTAACACTGGTACTGCACCTAATACTAAGTACCTAATATTCGGTTAGTCACACAGCCAATACATACATATAATCTGCCGCGAAAGCATCCCAGTTCTGCTCACTGGGGGCCTTGGTCACTTTTTCTGTAGTATATGATATCTCTTTCAATCTATAATATATACAATATTTTATAATTTAAACTTTCGTGAGTCATACTGATATTAAATTGCAACGGTTAACACTCACGAAACAACGAAACGTGTCACGCCTATTGCGATAAAAATACGTGAATGTTAACCGTTGCAATTTAATAATAATATTCAAAAAAATAATTTTTCATACTCTGTATAAAACATAATATTATGACATCCCACTAATCAAAAAACAACTCATACCGCACCTAGCAGCGTCATCAAAATTTATCAACCTACCCTCTTAAATTAAAATATGACTACCTTCATATTGTTGAACAGACGTAAACGGGGGAATAAAATAAACCGTACCTGGCCTCCCTCTACGCTATTCTTTCAATTTCATCGTGTATATGGAGATGAGGTACTGCGCTTAATATGTACCGACACTCTTATTATCTTTACGGTGCGCAGTTCCACTGTGGTACGGGATTTTACTGGAAAACTTGCCACGAGTTGACGTGTGCCTGTTTTTTGGTAAAAAAAAGAGATTAGGAGAGAGGAGTTATTTCTACAGGAAGTATTAAATTTAAAGTTAATTTCAGAGTATTATAATAAAATGGGTATATTTATACCCACATCCAGCTCGCCTAGTAGTGACACTGCATACGAAGTAGGAGTTATTATTTACAGTGCAACCAAAAAAGGTAGAAATTAGAGTCTGTCTATGCTAAGTTTCGATAGCAAAAAGTGTGGAAGTGTTAAGTGCCATATTTTCGCCAACGCCAAGTTTGACGTTTAAAATGACATTTTAAAGTTTTTGCTTTGAAGACATAAGTAACGTGGTTTGACGAGTGTCGTTCCTTTCAAATACATGTAAGTAAACGGGACGACACTAAGATTTCACCACTTTTTTATTGCACTGTATTTAATACGTGTGTAGTGTACTAAGTACATATAGTACTTAGTGTACCTACTAGTACCCACAATACAAACCTCATTTAGTTTACTTAGAGTGTAGGTCGATTTGTGTAAGATTATCCAACAATTAAGAATTCATTTATAAGCTGTTTCAGACTACTTTGACTTCTATTTTGTCCGGGGAAATTGTTTTTACCTCTGGTCACAATTTGTATTCCAATCGGAGGAGAAAACTATAACAAGAAACTGAAATAAATGGTACTTTTACATAAAACACTGGTATCTACGATCTACGTCTTTTTCACTCCAACACCTAACCAAATGTGACATCAAATTGTTGAATTTTGACCAAAATTTTATTTTGTAAAATATGTTCTATTAGTGATCAATTGTACAGTGCCTCAGTTTCGACTGTGATACAGTACAATTTTGTTGACTTAAAAAAAAATGATGGGACAATTTTACACAAATCGACCTAGTCCCGCGGTAAGCTCAATAAGGCTTGTGTTGTGGGTACTAGGCGACGATATATTTAATAGACAGATACATATAAATACTTAGAAAACATCCATAAATCAGAAACAAATATTCGTGATAAACACAAATAAATGCCCTGACCAGGATTCAAACCCTCTCCTGCTTCATAGGCAGGGTCACTACCAACCAGGCTAGGAGGCCGTTAACTTAGACTTAACAACTTTGCTGCCCATTATCTCGTATCGCACGACAACGCGCCCGCGCTCCGGTCGCCGTGTCGCCTCGTATTTTTCCAATTTCGCGACGACGACGCGTCGGGAAAATCCTCTTTTGATTTATTTCTTAATTCTCTTATTTCAATTTATTGCGGCGGCATTTGTGCGCTAATGTATACTAATCGAGTTCCTTTGATGGAATTAGGCTCATGTATTATGGACTTTTCTGAAGTTTTGATTTGTTTTGGTGCGAGTGATCGGCCATGTTTTTTATCTTTGCAATCAGACTTTCAGTTTGTTTTGCTTTGTTTATAGAAAATTACTTAAAAGATGTATTAGAAGCAAAACAGATAACAGACTTTATGAATCGAATTAAATATGAGATGCTGTGTAAACTTATCTAAATATATGTACATAATAAAGCTTCTATTTTAACTGTAGAAGTATGTCCTTATACAATGAGAATAGTGAAACCTGGCGATTTAGTGACGATACGTCACTGTTACGAAATAATCTAATTTATTATTAATAATATTTAGACATAGCACTGTAAGAAGTCAAATGGGGATGTTGAACCATATTTAATATTATAATTAGTTGTACCTAAATAAATCAATAATTACATAAGAAATACAAGGCATGAAATTTTTGACTTTTTAAGTTAAATCGTAAATAAAGTATAAATTAATTTGGGGCGTTTTGGAGACCCAGTACCTGACCAGACTTTGACTTTAGTATTGAAAACTGCAGTGTTTGACCCATACAGAAAGATTCTCATATAAAATAGGATATATTGATAGTATGAAAAAATCTAATCAATATATCTATTGCTGAAAGGACATATTCTTTTTTTCCCTTAAAATTACCTACCGTATTCACAGAGTTTTATAAATAAGTATGTACAGTTTTTAAAAGCCATATTTTGAATATAGATCAAAGAAATATATTTCTTTCATCGATAAAAATAATACTGCATGATATTACAAAGTGAAATTTTAATGTCGACTCCTTAAAAAACACATTCTAAAAACTGTCGCCAGAAAATGAGCGTAAAGCTTTATTTTGTGAAACAATATTAAGCAAGAATCAAGATGGCGGCCAAGTGGCAGATGATCTTCATTTAAATATTGAGAGGGAGTGGGACACACTAGGGGACTTTACTTTTTTACTACATATTTGTCTCGCTAGACGTTGGCTATACTTAGACCAGTATCTTAGTAGAAATTGGATGATATTAAATTCTGATGCTTATTTTAGCTGAAGGTAGCTCCCGGAAAAGCTGAAATGAAATCGACTTCATAATTATTTTTTGAATAATATAATTTTCTGGTTTGCATATAAAACGTCACGAGAATGTTATATATTTTTTATAAATTATTATAAAATTATTTGGTTCAGCATTTTTTTTTGTTTCAACCCTAAAGTGTGAGATATCGTTGGATAGGTATTTGAAACGTCCCCCACATCCCCGCCCCCCCTAACTTTCGGACGGCTCGAATACTTTTCAAAAAATATGAAAAATATTCGAGCCGAATTCGTTAAATTAAATAGGTATCCGTCTAAGTAAAGGTCTTTCAAATATGATGAATATTAACATATTTTTTAAACTAATAGTTTTTCACTGCTTAAAAACATGAATTAGGTGTTACAGATCTACCTAGACCGATATGACTTTATTGCTTGAAGTGACTGCAGCAGTGTCAATGAATTCTCCGTTTTTTTAAAGAAATGTTGGTGAATTGGAGTTCTTATTAAAATCACGACCACTAACCCCACACACACCCTAATAGGCTAAAAATAATTCGCCACATGTGTTTTCCGATCTGTTCAATTGCCTGGAGGTAACGGAAAAATGGGGGCATATGCGTTCTTTTAAATAAGGTGCCTACCAAAAGAGTTTAAGAATCTAATTCTACCCAATTCAATAAAAAAATGGAATTCGGGTACATTTAAGTGACTTAAAAAAAGGAACTTTTTAAACGCAGAACTTTTTTTAGATTATGCATAACATACGTATTTATTTGAAATAAATATGTCCAGGGAAAACGACCTAATGTGTTTGTGAAAATGAGATGCGGGTCCGGCAATATCTGGGGATCAAAGCGGGCCGCATTAGCGGGCCGTAGCTTGAGAACCAGTCACGTGTGTCGCTTCATAACTGACGAACGTGGCTAAACAATGATTTATATGTCATGATAAAATTACATATATTAAATAAATAAATAAATAAAATTGTGCTATGCTAAAATGATTAAACATCGAAATGTAAATAAATAAATAAATATTATGGGGCAATCTTACACAAATCGACCTAGTCTCACGGTAAGCTCAATAAGGCTTGTGTTGTGGGTACTAAGCGACGATATATATATAATATATAGATACATATAAATACTTAAATACATAAAAAACACCCATAACTTACGAACAAATATTCGTGATAAACACAAATAAATGCCCTGACCAGGATTCGAACCCAGGACGCTTCGTAGGCAGGGTCACTACCAACTAAGCCATGTTAAGTAATTCGATGTTTAATACTTGTTCAGTCGCCATCAGATATATCGGAGCGTTCGAGGTGTTCATAAATATCTGAACACGCCTGTATTGTCAAGGCGTTAGAGTGCTTGTTCAGATATTTTGCACGCCTCGGACGCTCCGATATATCTGATGGCGACTGTTCCAGCAACACAGGCTTCTAACACATTGGAAGAAAGATGGCAAAGCGACATCTTACTGTAGAAACTAGAAAACTATCCTTTATCCTCTTCTTGGAGTCGCCTATCCCCATGAAAAATTTTATCTTAGTCCGCGCAACGGTTTTAGCGGGGAGAGGTACCAGACAGACGGAGTTACCTTCGCATTTTGTTGCTAAAGCGGACTCCAGGCTCCATACATGAGTCGTGGTATACGCCAAGAAAAAGCTGGGAAGAAGAATAAAGGATGACTCACACTAGTACGGGATGGGACGGGACGGGACGGAACGAGAAAATCTGTCAATTTCCATAGAAAGAACCACGTGATAGCTCGGAGCCCTCAAATGTCACGTGACGCTTTCTATGGAAATTTACAGATTTTCCCGCCCCGTCCCGTCCCGTCCCGTTCTAGTGTGAGTCATCCTTAATGTATAATATTAGGATACGTAAAGGGTAATTAATCGTCAAAATAAAAATACCAATTTTAAAGTAAGAAAAACACAAGTTTAATAGAAAAAACTAAATCTAAAGGTCAAAAAAAAGAAACTTAACTAGCGCCGACTAATATGAAAAATGGATTAACAAAAAACTTATTTCTAAATTATGCATTATACTTATGCAAGAATATTTCTGCAAATATCAGTAACGGAAAAGTATAAACGGTGACTGGTGAACGAATTACACATTTACTTACTAAAGACTTAACTAAAATGTTAAAAGGTTTGATTTTCTGAAACGCAGCGTGTTTTTAATGTTAATGCTTAAACTACAATCGTGACTCCGATACGAGACCGCGATCTGGAACAAACAAAAAAATATTAGGTAAAAAAATTCAAAACAAAAAGTTCTATAGGTGAAAAACTTAAGTAAGTCACGTATGTAGTAGTGAGCTATTCGAATAGACAATATACGTTTAAAATTTGAACGCAAATAAAACAAATGCCTATTAAAATAGCTTAATACAACAATTGACTCAGTGAATTTTTTACCTATAACGGGTTTGAATGTGAAGTTCAAATACAAAGAAGAAGTGAAGTGAGTGTGAAGTTCGTCTGCCGCGAAAGCAGGAGGTCGCTGGTTCGATCCCAGCCCTGCTCACCGGGGACCTTGGTCACTTTTTCTTTAGTATATGACATCTCTTTCAGTTTATAATTCAAATACAAAGTTATGATGCTTACAGAGGCATTGTACCGTGCAAATTATTAACGCTTATATACACGCACACACATTCTCTCACACACACAAACACGCATAGTAATTAGTTAATCTAAAATATTTAGTTTAGAGCACTATACTTTCTACTTTGCTACAATACCTACAAACTTAGCTTACTTATAAAATAAATAAAATAAGTTTAGTACCTATTGCCTAAAAAAATAATTATAAATATGGGAGACCGGGGCGTCCTGAAACAGGTCCACTCACCTAAAAGGAAGTAACCACTGTCTCAAACTGTAAAAACGTTTAAGGAAATAACCTATTTTTTTTTCTTAAAAGTATCAGTCTCTTACGTTATCGTGCACAACCCCAATTTCTTTAACAATTTGAAGGTAACCTTGGGGCTACCCTCAAACCCCCCTTGGGGTTACCCTTCGGGTAGAGAAGGTACCCTCGCATATATGAGAAGAATCAAGTACCGCCTTACACGCTATTAGTAAATTCAACACTCATCACTCACCAACGCAGGTCTCCCTCAGCGCGTCCACTGCTAGCCGCTCGCTGAGCGGGGCAGCCGCGCGGCCAGGAACCGCCGCGACGTCGTCCGACGTCGTCCGAAGTCGCCGACGTCGCCGGCGGCCGCACCGGGCGGCCGGGCTTGCTGCTGGAGCCAGGTGCGTATGCTACCTGCCTGGAAAGACCAAAAAGTCTTATTAAAGCTTGTCTGAGAAAGCGAAATCAATGGCGGGCTTGATTTGGCAACGGTAAACATATCCTTATCTACCTACAGTGATGCTTATCGATTTACTTGAGAAATTCGATCAGTGTGCTTAGCGTGCGTTCTATGTAACCTATTCGATAGCGACAACCCGATTCTATAGTGTTTGAATCTCGCTTTTAACAGTGAAGGACTTCGGTTACGTAGAACTCATGCTAAACACATATAATGCATTGAAATTAAACACTTTAGAACGGATTAATCGCGTTTATTAACACCATGGCCCTACGTTTCGCTCTCTCAGTCGTCATCTTAACCCTGTGAAAACGAGTGCTGTAAAGGGCCCGAACCGTAGGGTCATGGTGTTAATAAACGCGATTAATCCGTCCTAAAGTGTTTAATTTCAATGAATAACAATAGCAGTAACAGAAGACAATATTCTACATAATGTTAAGATAAAAGCCTCGTGTTAAAAGAAAATAATCGAAGCACTATGTTAAACCTCGTGTGAAAATTAAAAATTAGAAAGACTTACCATGCTGCCGCAAGCCCGGTTTTAGCGGGTACCCTGGCTCACTGGAATAAAATCACAAAAAAACAATAAAATACCAAGAAATACACTTTCACGGAATGATTATTATACATACTGCACTACGTTGAAAAGTCGAGTGTGAATGAAAAATATCCGTGACACGTGTTTCAAAAACGAACTAGACTTATTTAAGGATGGTCAATTTTGTTTTTAAAACTGCACAATTTAACAATTAATCAGTTATTGGAAAGTTTTACTAATATAAAACAGTAAATCATTAACTTAACGACGCAATTCGAACACGTGGTTGAAACTAAAATGGCCGATTATCAAACTTATGATTTCATGGTTTAACGGCGATGTTAAATAATACATATTACTCCTCTTTCTAGCCTTTTGGCTAGTAGTAATAACTAGCTATTGATGGAAAACTAATACTCGAAAACTGGTAAAAACACGTGGTTTCGACACTATGGAAAATTCTCGAAATTGCCGTTAATTACGATGGTTTTAAACAATTATCACTCTCTAAACAACAGATATCCTTTTAAATATAACAAAAATAAAACTTTACCAGTAACTAAACTAGTAAATCCAAAAAAGAATGTTAATGACACAAAATGGCGGCTTTACAAAATGGCGGCTGCCGTAAAAGGAAAGTGAATACTTACGTCCCGCTCCGATCCCGAGTGCGTCGTGCGCGTGGGCAGCCTGGCCTTTTATAGGCACGGCCAGTGGGCTCTGCTGCAGAAGGTCGTACCTAAAAAATTTATATTAGATTATATTATAATTATTTAGTTAGGTCTTTTTCTCTTGGTTGATGAGCGTTGGTGGCCCAGGTGGCAAAGATGGGATTCAAACCCTGGCTGGTACCAATGAGTTTTTCGGAGCTTATGTACGAAATATCATTACATTATATTATATTATCATACATTTTCCCGGATTTGTTTATGGCCAAGTGCAAAATTAATTTAGTACCAATATTTTTTGATTTTAAGATAAAATGCACAATATAAAACAATAAACGTCATAGTCATAGTCATAGTCATAGTTTATTGCATCCATGGTATACATTGGTCTTACATACTATTCAGTAGCACATGGGCCCTGACAGGGCACAGCAATTTATAATCTTAATAACTAGCATTATTCATGTCAATATATCAATTTATCAATTATATAATTATGATTCAGATTAACATTCGAATTAAGGTATATTAATGTAAGTGTAGGTACATGGTTTTGAAATGTCCTGTCTATATTTTTTATTTTATTTTTTGGTTATTACATTGGAGATAGTTTTCCGAGAAAATAAGGGTCTAACATATCTCTGTCATGTTTCCTTCAAACTAAGGAGATTTTACTGATCGTGGACCCGTTACGCTGTGATAATTCCTCCGAAGCTTCGATCTACTTTTAAACAAAAAAAAAACATAATTCGTATTGGCGTATCGTATTGGTACAGGATGCGTAGCCAAGATGCTAATCGCTATAACGCTCAGTCGCGAACGAAATGCAACTGTCTTTGTCGCACTAATATGAAAGAGTGATAGAGAGAGAAAACTTTAGAATGGCATCTTGGTTACGCAACCACGGACAAAAACTACCAATAAAATATGTGACTGCGTTTAGTATAATGTACTATATTGTCGCTTACCGATTATCGTCAATAAATAGGCATTTATATATGACCTAGTGGCTCTGTGAGCTGTAGACCTCGCGAAATGGTAGTGTTACAAAGGTCCTAAGCGCCATAGACGCCAACGGCGCTTAGGATCTTTTGTACCAACTCCCGCCATATTGAAAATTTCCAAAAACTGTTTACAAAATTTTACAAGAATTGGTTCATAAATGCGACCTGTAGAGGAGAACAAATGGACAGACAAAAGCATTTTTGTCCAAGCTGAAACGGAGACAAAGAGGCAGGTACCTTTCACTAAAAATAAGTGTATATTTCTACGGGCGCCGCTTAGAATTGGGCAGGCTGTATGCTTGTTTGCCACCAGCATATATAAATGGAAACATAATTACTATCACTAAAAACTATCTACTACTTTTGTGAAGAGGATTTGACAATGTCACACACAAGCAACACGACAAATGTCACGAAAAACCGACACAGGAAGTCTCATGTTCCACCACCACCGAAAATTCTTCAACAACCCCGTTTCTCGTGACAAAATCTGGCGAATCATGGCGATTTTATTTAAAATATCAATGTGGTGGAAAACAAGCACACAGCCCGTCCGATGGTAAGCGGTTTCCATAGCCCATGGACGTCTGAAACGCCAGTACTACAGTCAATCTTCGAATTGTCACTCCTATTATCGTGGTGAAACAGAAGCCAGAGCGCCTACCACGAACCGCGAACGAAAGTATACCTCCCTTTCGCACTTGTGATTTCTCACTCAAGTGCGACAGAGAGGTGAAACTTCGTTCGTGGTTCGTGGTAGGCCTTCAGGTACCATGACGTAACGCGATTCATTTTAGTACCTAACTAAACTGAGTCGTTGCCATACAACTGAGCACAGGTAAGAACCTATACTGAATCGCGTTAAGACGTCATGGTAAGGCCCCAGTCTGTAATCTTTATCTTTTACACCTATCGAACTCACACACTCACGGATGAGATACTTTTTACCAAAACAGTGTGTAAATATTTCCCATGCATCAACATGTCACCGGCAGCCGCGCGATAAATCAAATCGCAGGTCGCCCTGCCCAAAAATAAGTGAACAAGCGAGGCGTCACATATTTGTGACGACCTTGGCCGCTCCACTGGGTCTGATTGTGATCCGACCATGTTTTCAATTCAATTCATCATCATCATCATCATCATTTCAGCCGAAAGACGTCCACTGCTGGTCATAGGCCTCCCCCAAATATTTCCACAATGACCGGTCCTGCGCCACCCGCATCCAGCGGACTCCTGCGACCTTCACCAGGTCATCAATTCAATTCAACTCAATTCAATTTATTTATTTCGAGTAAAAGTTACACTCATATATTGTTAGTATGACTTAAGTTATATAATTAATACTATTCTAATTCTACTATTGTTTTGCATGCCAGATATTGGTTTATGTGAAACTTTTAAAATATATTGTAAATTATTATAATACATTGTGTATAGCGGTGGATTGACTTGGTGTACGAGTAACTCCCATAAAGAGATGCCATTGTTTGCCATACGATTTTCGTCAACTCAGTGCTATTCTTATACAAATACAAATAATTTATTCTTGGTAAAATATTTACAAAACACAAATATATCAGAATACTTTTATGACGCTGACCTTCGGCACTTTCGTCAGCGCTTTATGATTAAGTAGGTACCTAATTTATACTGTAAAATTTAATGATGTGTGAGAAACAGTAAATTTAAATCAAAACCTAAATCGGGTGATGAAAACAATGAATGCTCAAAAGGTAGCTTTCTAGAAGAATTTCTTAAAATATGTGCCTACCCTCATAACCTATCATTATTTTGCCAATGTTAAATTCGTACTGATCGCAAGGACTTGATTGATTTGTACTCATATTTTTATATGGACCTATGGAGTGACATCGGGATACATGCACATTTAAGGATGACTGACACTAGCACGGGACGGGACGGGGCGGGACGGGAAAATCTGTCAGTTTCTATAGAAAGAATCACGTGGTAGCTCGGAGCTCTCGGATGTCACGTGACGCTTTCTATGGAAATTGACAGATTTTCACATCCCGCCCCGTCCCGTCCTGTCCCGTCCCGTTCTAGTGTGAGTCATTCTTTAATGATTTTTATTTAATTACTCCTACCTACATGTGAATTTCATGGAAGTCATGTTTGTGATCGTGTTCGTTCTAAAGTGAAATAAATATGATTAGATGAATCATTTATTTCCTAATGGGTGAATTTGGGATTTATTTATTATTTATTTATATTGGTAAATTCTTTAGGGTTTCGCACCTATATTAGTTAGTTTTAAGTTTGTAGTTAAGTTTTTGTGTATTAATGGTTTTTATGTGTGATGTTTTTTGTATTGTTTTTCTGATTGTTGAATATATAGTTTTTCCTATTGAATTATTCTTCCTATCGTTTTCCCGGATTATACCACCACGGCTCAGGGAGCCTGGTGTCCGCTTTGACAACTAATCCCAAGATTTGGCGTAGGCGCTAGTTTTACGAAAGCGACTGCCATCTGACCTTCGAACCCAGAGGGTAAACTACGCCGTATTGGGATTAGTCTAGTTTCCCCCTTTATATTTTCATTCACCGAAAAGCGATTGGTAATACCAAATGATATTTCAGTTTCCTATTGACTAGTTAATTTTTGGTTACGTTTTCAAAGGGGTGTGTTTAGTGCATATTAGAGGTATATGCATACGTATAGTTGTATACCTATCTATTTTCTTGGCTAACCTTTGCCGTAACAAAAGGCACATGAATATATCGGTACGAAATAAATAAATGAAGATTGCCAATTTTTATATGCGAGACGGAGTTTGCGATTTACCTAACTCATTATTTATGAAATCAGTTTGAGTTTAGAAGATTTGTAATCTTGTTAATAAATCGTACAATTAGCTATATATTTCGTTACTCACTAAAGTTTAATCTTAATACTGGTAATTGTACTAATAATAACTGCGAGAGTGTAAATATATAAGTGTTATTTCTTCCTTCACGTATTCGGCTTAACAGATTGCAATTTAATTTAGCACAGATAGTTTATAACCTAGAAAAGTAAAGAGTCTCTTTAATTCTAGAGGTCATCCCCAAATAGGGCGCTATTTAGTAGTGACACTAGTGACTACCCAGGGATGTCGGTTTAACGACCTGTACCCAGACGTGGGCGCGAGCTGAAAGTAGTATTTACATAATAGTCTTGGGGAAAAGGTTTTTAAATTTTGCGAGCATTTACCCAATTCCTTTGTCTAAATAAAACTAGTTACCCAACAAAGGAACCAGATACATACGAGTATATACCTAGAACCAGCATATTTCTACCTTTTGTTGCCCAAGCCCATTTCTCTCAAATAGACCCCCTTATAAATAGTGGCCATCTTGGCAATCTAGTCCCCCACCACCCACTGGAAAATATAAGCGAGCTGGTAATTTCAAGGGGGGAGTGCCGGTAGGCGGGGTGTGGCCACGCCCGGCCGGGTGGGCGGGGCGTTATTAGATCTACCGTCTTTTGTTTGTGGATATGTGGCCAAAGTAATTGGCTGGGTGTTTGTGTTGGACATAATTTAATGGGATAGTGTTATTTATGCTTTAGATAGGGTTTGGTGCCAAATTGAAACTGTAAGAGATTTTATATGTACTGCTCTTCTATTCCTGGGAATATATAAGATATATTGGGGTAATATATGTTTTTTTTTTTAATTTTATTACAGGACATTCTTACACAAATTGACTAAGTCCCGCAGTAAGCTCAAGAAGGCTTGTGTTACGGGTACTCAGTCAACGATATATATAGTATACAAATACATAGAAGACATCCATGACTCAGAAACAAATCTGTGTTTATCACACAAATAACTGCCCTTACCGGGATTCGAACCCATGACCATCGGCATAGCAGGCAGGGTCACTACCAACTACGCCAACCGGCCGGTCAAATATTATTAGTTATTTCTGATTAGAACGTTGGCTCAACGCAGGTTCATAAAATCAGTACAGCGAAGAAGCCACACCACACAGCCTTGTATATTTTATGTAAGTATCTAAATCATTCGTAAAAATCGCGAAACGTCTGGTTGATGTTACTGGTGACCGAAAAGCCGGTATCAGCAGTGCGATACAACGAGGAAATACCGCCAGCATCCTAGGTACAATGCCTCAAGGACCTATTTTAGATTTAAGGTAGGTGGAGGTAGGTAGTTAGGTAAGTTACACTTACTGTATATATTTTGAAAATAAATGTTATAAAAAATAATTAAGTAAATGCACCAAAGTTCTACTCAAAGTTGAGTCTTCGTTTCTTCTTGCAACTGCAATTTGACCTTCCAATTCCAACCCAGACGGTAAACTAGACCTTATTGGGAAACCGGTTTCCTCGCGATGTTTTCGTTCACCGAAATGTGCTTGTGATCTAACGATTACTCTTGCATAAGATCCAGAAAACTTAAAGAAAGTCACACGCTTACAGCTGGGTTACCAACGCTCTCTTGAGAGTTGAGTCTTCGTTTATGTCTTTGTATTTCTAGTTTTACTATAAACTGTGCGGTAATCGACTTTGATACGAGTTTTACATACCCGTATTCGCTACGGACTTCAATACATTTCATACTTCTCCTTAACTCCAAAGCTCCAAGAGGATTCACTGTGTTGACAGCTGGGGACTTGCCCCTTTAGCTGTCAACACAGCGAATCCTCCTTTTTTAAGGGTCGGCAACGCGCATGTAACACCCCTGGACGTCGATAGGCTACGGTGACCGCTTACCATCAGGCGGGCCGTGTGCTTGTTTGTCACCGTCGTAGTATTAAAAAAATACTCGGCCCCTGA
The DNA here is from genome assembly GCA_949128165.1 of Lathronympha strigana. Taxonomy (NCBI): domain Eukaryota; kingdom Metazoa; phylum Arthropoda; class Insecta; order Lepidoptera; family Tortricidae; genus Lathronympha; species Lathronympha strigana. The sequence goes on along the minus strand of OX421907.1, from coordinate 914,454 downwards.
GGATTAGCTAAGACGGAAATGTTGCAACAGGCTTCTCCATTTGCTGCGAACTTCAGCTTGATGGAGAGCATGTGACATCGGCATCTGCAGCTCTTCGGAAACCTGGGGCCTTACAAAGTCTTAACGCGGTTCAGTTGGCGACCTGAACTGAGTCGCAACTGAGCCTAAACTGATCGTAAGACGTCATGGTAAAGGATGACTCACACTAGAACGGGACGGGACGCTACGGGACGGGGCGGGACGGGAAAATTTGACAATTTCTATAGAAAGCGTCACGTGATATCCGAGGACTCCGAGCTATCACGTGATTCATTCTATAGAAATTGACAGGTTTTCCCGTCCCACCCTGTCCCGTCCCGTGCTAGTGTGAGTCATCTTTAAGGCCCCTGGTCGGCCCAGCGACTGGGACTAGGACTGGTAACACATTTTATACGCACATTACGCACCAGCACATTAATGTGCCTACATTTATATGCTGGTGCGTATGAAATGCATTGACATTGTCAGTTAATTTACACAGGCGCTGGCGTAAATACGATTTAAAACTCATGGTATGGTTGGACGAACACAGTTGAGAAGTAATGAAAGAGTCTATGCATTTAGTCATACGTCTAGTATTTCTTATAATACTTGCTTTTAGGATGACACACTACGGGCTGAGACATGACCGAGCCGAGCCGATCTGTTAGTTTCCATAGAAAACATCACGTGACCTTCGAGGACTTTGAGCTCGGACGTGATATTAATCTTATTTTATGCAAAAAGGGGCCATTTATAAAACAAATATCAGCTCCACGGCATTGATATTTTTCATAATTTAAAATGTTATACTGCGCACTTTAATTGAATAAAAGTGAGTAGCATTACATTTTAGTTCCAGTAAACATGGTTTTAGCCACAGCTTTAAAACTATCTGTCGTAAGGTACGTAAATTTTAACAAAAACCAGAAATAGATAGTCCAATCCGTAGTAATTTAACTAGCAGAAAGGGTACTAAAACCTCCAGCGTAGCGCAATAAATCTCAGCTTGTATGTACCCGCGTTTGTACTTTTTAACCCGCATTTTTATTCAAATACCCACTTAGTAAATAAAATATGGGCGAAACAAAAACAGGAGCTGGGTGGAGATTGTCCTTTTCCGTTCAGGAACTTCCTTTTTGTTAAGTGAATTTATTTGCTACAAATAGGGACAGGATAAAGAATACACAACAAAGGACTATTCATATTTGCATATTCTGTGCATCCACATTTTTATAGGTAGGTATTTTTAAAAATTCAAGTACATTTTTAACTTAGTGTACAATTTACCTATGCGATAATATACGATTTTAAGCTGACATGGTCATTTGCAACAACAATCTACACATATCGGATGCTCAATAAAGCAAACTTACATGTTAAATATCCCGTTAAGGACTGTAGTTATAAATACCTATGCGATACTCTCAAAAATTAGAAAGCAAAAGTGACCAAAACGCTCTGAGCCCTCTGAGCAAATCTAAAATAAAAACACTCTCGTTCGTGATCTCCGAATGAACGTTATTATTCTGGGCACTAATCTGAATACTCATCCAGTAAAAAGATTCTTATAAGTTTCATAGCTAATATAACTACTTGTATACTTTATAAATTTAATGTAAAAAGTATTTTTCTTTCCATGTATTGTACTTTAACGTCCTCTTTACTTTCCCGTCTATTCATTTCTATTTTTTCAAACATAAAAATAAACAAACGCCTAGAACAACAATAACATAGTTTGATGGCATGAGCTGGCTAAAAATACAGTGACCTCGGGCGATCACTGAAACGGCGGTATTTTTCTATGCGTTCATGAATAACTCATGGCATCGACTGTTTTATATCGGGTCACTACTGTTCAACCTCGACAGCCTGGACATGTATTAGGTGACACGTTTTTAGAAAATTAAACACTGCTTTCTCAAGAGAACCTGTAAACTTTGTAAAAGTCAAAACTACACTAAAACTAAGAAACGAAGGACAGCACTAGATAGAATACGTAAGTCTGAGCTGTAAGATTGACGGAACGCACCCTACGCGTCAAAAATAAGAAAGGATATATTTCGGACTATGGCCGCCTTGTTCGGGTGGCCTAGTGGTTAGGGCGTCTGCCGCGAAAGCAGGAGAAACAGCCTGTAGTATATCACATCTATTTCAATTTAGAAAAGTAAATAAATAATAATAATAAATAATAAATATTTTATGGGACAATCTTACACAAATCGACCTAGTCCCACGGTAAGCTCAATAAGGCTTGTATTGTGGGTACTAGGCGACGATATATATAATAGACATATACATATAACTACTTAAATACATAGAAAACATCCATAACAAATGGACTGTTACTACACAACAATGAGTTAAAATATCTGTAAAATAGTTTACAGTCTTTCATTTTCGAGGTAGGTACAGCAACTGCGACTACTGCGATACAACCGACGGTTGACATTTATCTGTGGGTTCATCTAAAGTATAATGGGTACAGTGTCATACATTTTAGAACATGTTACATGACAACCACGGTAATAGCCGATAAAAATACCCCTAAGTAACGTTAAATAGTCGGTAGGAACCTACTAATGTGCTAAAAATTCCGGTCGTGTTTTGTGCGATAATAGTACATTGTGCATCTAGGGCGGTAAGAAGGGCATTACTTACGAGGGTCTATTGAAGCCCGACGCCGTAGGCGGAGGGCTTTAAATGACCCGAGTTAGTAATCCCCTTACTGCCCGTGGTACACACAATGTTTTTCATCACATTTGCGAGGAAATAAATAAACTCTCTATACAGGTAAAGAAACAATAATGATCAGCGGTAGTGTAGTTGCACAGTCCACAGTACTCCGGAGTGACTACGTGCTGCGAGCGCGTGCGGGGCGGGTCCTCCGCGAGCTCCGGGCGGGCGGTAAAGTAGTATGAGAATCCTTTAAAACCATGGGAATAATACAGCTCTTTAAGTGTAAGTATGCTTGCATATAATATCACCATTTACGAGCAGGTGTGATGAAAAATAAAATTTTAATGATTATAAATAAATCATTTTAAAATGGTTTTTCCAACACCAATGCTTATTCAAATAATAATATTCTTAAAAAAAAACAACTGCTTCTTACTTGTACGGCTTTTTCTTTTATCTAAAGTGTACCCCATTTTGTTAGAAATTGTAGCGAAAAAATGTTTAGTTGGTGGCAAATTAGCATTTCGGGGACCGCGGAGGGGTCGTTTTGTTTTACTTTTAAACCTCTCTTAGTTTAAAAACCTTTTTGGGAGTTTAATATTGTTAGTAGCGCTTCAAAATAAAATGCTTCCAGTGGCTTAACAGTGCTATAATAGTCTGACAAGCGTACGCTCGCAGTAACAGCAGGACAAAAAACTATATCCATCCCTTTTTTAGGGGTGATAATACTACTGTAAGAAAAAGACAGTATGATGCTCTCTAACCTACTGTTACTGCTTTAGATTGTTTGTCAAACTATAGTATTGTTGGTCTTGCGGGTCGAATTTGGTCTGTAATATAAGCCGTATTCCATTATTCGTTAATGCACATAAGAGCTAAGTGTAAAAAAAAACAGCCAAGTGTGAGTCGGACTTGTCCTCGATTCCGCACAGACGCTCCCCCATTTATGACGTTAGTTACTTAAAAATGCTGGTGGTACGGAACTCTCAGTGTGTGGCAATTATACATTATTCGGATTATCTCTTGTACTTGTGCTACAAGTTCTTCCTTTTTATCAAATTTCGTGATTCTAGGTCAACGGGAAGTACCTACCTTATATACATTTTGATTTCCATTGCAAATGTATGGCAAATACGACATAAACACAAATAAAGATTAAAGTATCTTGCACACTCGAATACGTTCCATGTGAGTTAAACACGAAGCTGAGATTTAAGTATACACGTACGTGTGGTAATGCTCATATTCATATTCATATTCTTTATTTGTATTTAGATTATAATAGATTGTATTGTATAATAGATTGTACATAGATTTAGTGGGTATTTAGTAATGGTGAATAAATAGATTATTTTGTTAAGACAAACAAATTTTTCTAGATAATGTTATTGCTTATACGTTTACGCAAAAAACGGGTAATATAAGTTCATATTCTAGCAATACCATTCAAAAAATTATACAAAAATAGAGGTAACTTTGGGATTTTTTTCTATAAAGCGATGTTTTTCTAATTATATTTTTAAATGCGATTTTATAAATGAAATATGCTTAAGTATGACATATATTTATTTCTTATTTTTTTAACACTTAGTTATGTTTACGACTCATTCAAAATGAGTGATTTCGGTGTCTACTTATAAATTATAAATTGAAATAGATGTCATATACTAACGAAAAATACCAACACCGACGAAGGCCAATCCGAGGATCGAACTCGGGTCTTCAGTTCATATATGTATAGTAGTGTTCCTACTTTAAAAAAATATTCATATAAAACTTATTATATAAATTACTTGTAACGAAGAGCAAAGTTCAACGGTAGCTTATAACGCTCTTATAGCGAACTACATGACCTCTAGACGTCAAGTGGTAGTCAGATAGGTAATGATTTGATTATTCGTTAGGCTTGGTGGTGAGAGAGTAATGCGCGGGTGCCCGAGGCGTCGGAGGCTTGCGCACGCCGCTCTCACGGTAATTATCCTACAGGATGATGTTTTTTTACCTATTTTAGGCATATATTTTTGTCAAGCATTGGTGGCCCTGGCCCGGCGGTGCGTGCGACGTATCCGACGATTCAAATCCTGCCCGCTCATACCAATGTTTTTCGGAACTTATGTATACACGCGTTCAAAAGTGCATGGGCAATTAGTATGGATGAGTTCATTCATAAACTGCCCATGAAATTTTGACCGCAAAATATCATTTGATATTTACCAACCGCTTTTCGGTGAAGGAGAACATCGTGAGGAAACCGGAATAATTTCAATAACGCCTAGTTTATCCTCAGGTTTGGAAGATCAGATGGCAGTTGCTTTCGTAAAACTGGCGCCTACGCCAATTCTTGGGATTAGTTGCCAAAGCCGAACCCAGACTCCCTGTGCCGTCGCAGAAGCCAGGATAACGCTAGGAAAAAGAACATTTTTTTTTCAAACATGTGTTCAAAATACTGTCATTATGGTCGAAATAATAAGTCGTGAATATCGCAAGACATGTCCTGACATTTTAGCGTAACGCGCCGTAAAGTGTATTTCTACGAATTTTTAGAGAAAATCACTATATTATTATATTATGTGCCTTCACATCTCCGCCAAAGTAGGAATTGCCGGCCTTGTGTTCTCTACTTGGCCTTTTATGTGACATTATGCAGTTAACTCCCTATTTCCCGGTCTTTGCAACAATGTCATATGATTTGACATAAGTCTAATCTGATTGAAATTAGAATCAAATGTATAGCAATTTTACGGTCGATACTTTTTGTCAGCATGGCATTATCGAATAGCTTAAATTGTAGGTTATGCAGCCAGAGGAGAAAATCTGTCAATTTCTATAGAAAAAGTCACGTGATAGCTCGGATCCCTCGGATGTCACGTGACGCTTTCTATAGAAATGAACAAAAAATTATGGAGACGTTGAAAGCCAGAAATTCGACAACGGAAGCTGCTTTCGATTATTTAGGTGAAATTTACACCCTGTATATAAAATCCAGTGAGCAAACAATCGTGCGCATGCCGCCTGTTTGCTTAGCGCGATTGCCTGTAGATCACGACCTTATCAGGTCACACACCTCACCCTTACCACCTGCAAATAAGATCTATTTTCCATTAACATAATCTGGGAATGTTACTAGCAAATTTTCTGTTTAGAACCAATTGGGCGTAAATACATGGTGTTTGGGAAGTATTTGTTACGTATTGGGTTTAAGGGGGTGTATGTGTGATAGACTGGTGTAAGTAGCGCACAGTGGGCAGGTACTGTGATCTACAGTCACTAGCAGAGCACAAGTCTCAAGGATCTAATATAAGTAGGACCTTGACACCCGTTTATTAACTGAAACATATGCATTTAGAGATTTTAGAGTTATGTTTTGAAGAATAAAATGCCCGATACCTCCATCTTACTAGCCTATTATTAGGGTTCAGTACCGTAAACTGAGGTGGGTAGGGATTGGTAGTCAGGTTATGAATGGGGAGAAGAGGGATGTGGTGGTGTGGAGGTGAGTTGGTATTTTTAGACCAGAGTTGTCATATTTTTACAAAAATACTTCATTCACTTGGCAAGTCAACCTATTGAATAAACCGGAACTGTTAATAGACTGTCTCGCTCCTGCCTGAGTAGTGGTAGGAGCGAGACGGACATACTTTCGAATACTGCAGTCGTATTCGAAAACAAGTCATGGCACACTGGTATCAATGCTTCGCAGGCGAGTGTACCGCGCTCAATAAGGGTTTGGAATAACAGCTCAGAGTGCGTAGCCAAGATGCCAATCGCTCACGCTTAATAACGTATCGTGACTACCTCTCTCTATCACTCTTCCTTATTAGTGTGACAGTGACAGTTGAGTTTCGTTAGCGACTGAGCGTGAGCGATTGGCATCTTGGCTATGCACCCAGCGTGCGTAGCCAACATGCCAATCGCTCACGCTTAATAACGTATCGTGACTACCTCTCTCTATCACTCTTCCTTATTAGTGTGACAGTGACAGTTGAGTTTCGTTAGCGACTGAGCGTGAGCGATTGGCATCTTGGCTATGCACCCAGCGTGCGTAGCCAACATGCCAATCGCTCACGCTTACTAACGTATCGCAGCTACCTCTCTCTATCACTCTTCCTTATTAGTTTGACAATGACAGTTGCGTTTCGTTAGCGACTGAGCGTGAGCGATTGGCATCTTGGCTACGCACCCAGGTCAGTTTATTGATTTGATACGTCAAGATACTCATGATCGTGGATTACCGGAGGCAGAACCGTAATGTGTTTATAGTAATTATAAATAATACCTAAATAAAGGAGATTGATAACATAAGGAAGGAGGTAAGGAAGCTCAATAGGAGTTTTTTGGATCCTCGAGTGCGATGGTTGACTTGACATACATATTATAGGGACATGTTTAACCTGTGGATATCAAGCTAAGTTAGTTTAAGATTTCAGTCAATGAAACTTCCTAACAATGTAAACAGACCATAATATTGATCGTAATAACCTAACATTTAAGTTTTTAATGAAATCTCCAAGATTAACTTATTTATCTAATGTTTTGTATGTTACGATAATACGACCGTTCCAGTAGTGAATGGTTTCAGTGGTGTTTGATGAGGTAGTGTTAAAATACAAGGAGAAACAGTGACAAAACATGTGACGTCTCGTCTTTTGTTTATATTGATAGGAAGTTCCATTGACAGCGATTTTAACTGTACCAACGCCCTTACCCGTTCAATTAGGAATGTTTTAACCCTAAACGCAAATGTCAAACTATCAGATGAAGACATACAAATTTTTTTCTGCTCTCCGGCCGGCAAACGCCACTTTACGCAAAACTAAATTGCCGCCTGCCGATTCCGTCGAGCAGAAAAATAATATACAAACCTCGACCGGTAAATGGGAAAGCCTCGGATAACATGTTAGTCAATTACATGTCATCCGAGACATTTCCCACTTTGACGGCCTAGGTATGTAATCTACTATTTCATTGAAGCTTGATGGACGTTCATGAGTAAAAGTATAAGTATTCTCTCAGTCATCATCTTAACCCTGTGAAAACGAGTGCTGTAAAGGGCTCGAAACGTAGGGTCATGGTGTTAATAAACGCCATTAATCCGTTCTAATGTGTTTAATTTCTATAAATAATATAGTTTGACTACTTATCCAACATAACCTGAGGACGGCTTTTAAAAATTACATTTATTTAGTAACACAAACAAACCGGCAATCATCTACGGACAGAGTGCTGTCACGTCCGCGACATACGTGAGTTTTATCCGTTGTTATAATGTAAATGCCACTATCAGTCATAACAGTGTAAACTGTTTAATTGTAGCCAAGTAATTAAACACTTTAGAACGGATTAACCGCGTATATTAACGCCCTACGTTTCGAGCAGCACTCGGTTTCACACGGTTAAGATGATGACTCATCATCTTGACGCGATTAATAAATGCGATTAATCCGTTCTAAAGTGTTTAATTTTCAATCGCGGTAACAGAAGACAATATTATACTAGGCAAGTACATGAAATATGTGGCAGTTAAAAAGTTCATTACGACCCCTGATTAGTTTTGTTCGTGCTAAACAGGTTTCAGTCACCTAAATGACCCTGAAGAAATATGGCGGAGAAATTATACTAAAGTGTAGTTATTCATGAATGGACTGCAATGTCTGCAATGCGCTCACATTTGTACAACATTATGAACAGGCGGTTAATGTCAGTACATTTTATTTTAAACTTGCGTTTTATTTTAAAAACATGGTTTTATGTGGCTACATTAATGTTTAGGGTTCCGTGGTAAACTCTGTCTCTGCTGTGACAATGTATGTCTATCCGTCCGTCCGTCTGCGGCTAAGCTTAGTGACCGTTAGTACCATTAAAAAAAAACTATTAATAGAATAAATTCTGTATAGATTGATGTGTATATTTCATCATGCCGAGAAAATTGTAAAATAAAAAGGAAAATTTTTTTAGGCTATACCTTCCGTACATGTAAAGATGTAATTTTCGTTTCAACCCGAAAGTGTGAGATATCGTTGGATAGGTTTTTGAAAAAGAATAGGGGTTTGGGAAAAACATGTTTTGACAAAGTGAATATTTTCGGAAATAACTTTTGATTTTGAACAGCAAGTTCAAAAATTATGAAAAATAATACGAAAGTACTAAAGACTTTCAAGGTAAATTATTTTGAACATGGTCAGCCATTTTTGTTTATATGCAAAAAGTCATAGTCCTAGAGTGCTCCGAAGATACTCATTTAGCTAATTATTATGCTCGTGATACCTATCGAAACCCCTTACAAGTTCGCTTATTGTGAAGGACCGCTAACTACGGAACCCTACACTGAGCGTGGCCTTAACCGCTCTTAACCGGTTTTTATTGCAACAATCAGTTATTAGGCGCATTAATTGATTAAAATTAACATAGATAATCGCTAAAACAGATAAACAAAGCTGTGACATAAGCCGGGAAAACGAAAAGAAGACGAAGGTGAATCCATTTCAAATGGTAGTTATAATTATTCCCCTCTTAGGGCGTGCACACTACCTCCCCTACAAGTACATAAACGCCAACGCACAAACGCTAGTGTGCGCACGCCCTAAACCACAAAACACTCACAAAATGTGAAAACTCTCATTATTTTCTTATGAAATGCGGCAACTCAAACGGCGCGTATAAAAATGAAGGCTCGTTAGGCAACTTAATAAAACACCAGCCATTAATTATTTCCCACAACGTATTACGTTCGTTTGGAAGTTAACGTGACTGTTACGTGGCAAAACATCGGTTGTGGCACCTAATTAACTTTCACGATTTATTTGCGTTTGTGAAAAAACATGAAGCTTATATTTTCTTCGAAAATTGAGGGTTTTGTAAATATGGGTAGTACGAGTAGTCATGCAACATATGTGATTTGTGCAAATGGTACCTTTCACTAAAACAATTAGGTACATATATGCAAAAGTACGTCTGACGTTACTTAAAATAAGTGGTGATAACATTTATTTTCAAAATATATACAGTAAGTGTAACTTACCTAATACTGAATCGTGTTCGGACGTCATGGTAAGGCCCCTGATAAGACTTACCGAATTACCTACCTCTACCTACCTTAAATCTAAAATAGGTTCTTGAGGCATTGTACCTAGGACGCTGGCGGCATTTCCTCATTGTACCGCAATGCTGACACGTTGTGCGAGGAAGCCACCAGCTCTTCGGTCACCAGTAACATCAACCAGACGTTTAGCGATTTCTACGAAAAACTTGCGTGCGCTGGGACTCCATGGACCAAGAGTTTCGAGTACTCTCTGCCCAGGCTCTTATATTTATTACGTTTTAATACTTTGGCGCATTCAGCCGCTCCGCCCGCTTTTATATTACTTCGTTGGAGATAGGACGGTGCCAGCGTGTCTACGCAGGTAGCATCCCACACTAAATTAGACTTCACCCATTGTCAGACGAAGGTGACATTCGGATCCTAACAACATAGTCGCAGCCGTATTTAGCCCGCGACGTTCTCCTGGAATTGAGAGCGTAACGTGATTTCCAAACAACTCCATTTATTTCCAAAGTCACTCGATACATCAAGTAAATTGGCAGGTGAGTTTCTCGCTAACATCGGAATGTTAACTTAACACCGCTTCAGAGAAAAGCGATCTTGTACGGCCGGCTTCATAAATATATATGCACATGTAGTCGACTTTGATCCTTCATCCCTTGAAATAAGTTCCGAAGTGTATAGATATATATAGACGTGACTAATCTGCACGGCTAGCACGTCTCGCTGTTGGCATGTCACGTCACACTTGATAAGGCCAACTAATGACAATGCCACGGTTACCTATGTCTTGCAGAATTTTATTTGTCATAAATTCAATTCGCAGATTAATTTATGGCAGAGGTAATAGGTTTGGCAGAATCACCTTCCGCATACAGAAGGCCTAGTATAAAAATTGTACGACATTAACTTCTCGACTGCGTTAGCGTCTCGAGGGGTCAAAATATGAATGTTGCCGGATGATTTTAAATAAACGGCAAACTTAATTTGAACTCTCGATACGCTAACGCGATCGAGAAGTAAGTGTCGTACAACTTTTATACTAGGCCTTCTGCTTTTCGCATACTTCCAGTTTCTGGAATATTACCTTAAACTTCGTCGACGCCGTGCATGCATGTGCACGTCAAAATAGTTTCACCTAAAACATTTCCATCTCGAATTCTGAATTTAAATGGAAACCCGTTATACGCATTTCCACATGCATCGAATGCCCTCCACATCAGGAATCCGTTGACACCTGATTTTCCGCACTAGCGCCCTTAACTGAGTACGTCACTCTAACGCAACGTGCCAAAACGACTTATGTTTTATACGAATCTCTGGTGGCGTAAGTGGGAGAGTCTCCCACTTACGCTCTTTTCTTTCTATGGCGCAACATAGGGTTGCACAAACCCAAGTTAAATATGCGGGTGATAAATAAGCTTGCGATCGTATTTTGTAGTCGTAAGGTGCGTTTTGATGATTTAAGTAGTTTGGTGGGCGCAAAGTTGTAGTGGTGTAAGGTTGTGACGTATGCTTCAGGTGACAAGTGATTGGTATGGGCGCAAATGGATGTTGAAGGTGTGAGTACTAGTTGCAGTATTTACATGACTATTTAATTTGAGGTAATTGAGATTTGAGCATATCGTTTAGTGTGGTAGGGCACAGCACGACGAATGTCGTCCCGCTCAAATCTGGAGCAGAGCCCATCTGGGGAAGTACCGCCACCACCACCTTACAGAGAACCGCAGTTTAATAACACTAGACCCTACTCATGGTGTTGTGTTTTTCTGTTGGTGAGTAAGGTCGCCAGAGCTCCAAGAGGATTCACTGTGTTGACAGATGGGGACCCACGGAGCAAAGCTAAAGTATAGACAGGTAATATTTTTAGGGTTCCGTACCTCAAAAGGAAAAAACGGAACCCTGTGTTCCGTCCGTCTGTCAAGACCCTTTATCTCGGGAACGCGTAAAAGCAGCAAGTTAAAATTAATACCGCATACACAGGTCTGTAATCCCTTGAAGCTGTGGAAAAAGCAATCCTCTACGTCAACGCAATCAAAACATACGGCCGTTTATTTCGTTCCCGTTCATTTGCATTGGAAATCAAAATGTATAGGGTACTTCCCGTTGACCTAGAATCACGAGATTTGGCAAAAAGCAAGAGCATGAAGTACAAGTAGGAGAAAATCCGAAAACCGTATAATTGCCGTACAGTGAGAGTTCCGTGTGACAAGTATTTTTAAATACTTAGGTGCCTTATAATGATGTTAATAATTGAAATATGTAATCTTATTTTCATATAATCCATAAATAGCTGAGGTAATTGAAATAACGATGTGACAGACAAACTGTCTAAGTCTCACCATAAGGGTTCCATTTTTACCGTTTTGGTACGGAACCCTAAAAAGGTAGGCATTTTTCTAATTAAAAAAAAGTTACTAAAAATCACTAAAATACGAGACGAAGTCGAGTTTTGTCGAGAGTTTTAAGAACCAGTTATAAGCTGTTGCATACCTTAGTTTTTCTACGATAGCGAAAAAAGCAAAACCTCGAAAAGTGGCAGAATGTGGAAGATATTTGACCTTTAAATTGTGATAACCATAAATTGAAAGAGATGTCATATACTACAGAAAAAGTGACCAAGGCCCCAGATGAGCAGGGCTGGAGTCGAACCAGCGACTGCCTGCTTTCGCGGCAGAAACCCTAACCACTGGGCTACCCGATCACGGCAGCCAGACTCCGAAAATCCTTTTATGCCACACCTGGCCATAAAGTGCCTTTTTCCGCACGCTTCGCGTACGGAAAAAGCCGATTTCTGCCCAAGTGTAGCCATAAAATGATGTACCTAACACGCGAGATAATAAATAAAGCCCTTGATCGCATATTTACGTCCCTCGCTTGCAGCTCGGGTCGCAAACATCTGCGATCCCGGCCTTTCTTTGTTTTACCGCACCAGTTAGGTAATGTACTATTTTTACGTTCAAGGTGCGTTCCACCAATCCTAGAGCTTAGACTTATTCGTACGTCAATCTTACAATTATATTGCGATAACTACTTATGCGTTGTATACCTTTGAAATTTTACAAACAAGTCAGCAGCGAGTATTAGAAAGAAAGAAAGAAAGAAAGAAAATACATTTATTAGCACACGTAAAAACACAAGATAACAATCAGAATAAAAATAACATGAAGACTAATTGTGCGCTAAAAGGTCCTCGCTCAGCTTGATGTCACCGAATGAGCCATGTGATATGGCACATTCGGCGACGCTGATTTTCAGCGAAGCTTACGTTACGAAGATTACGTTATCTTATCTGGTGAGAGTAGTTGAAAGTAAGCAACGCACCGTATACCCTAACCCTTCCTGACGCTACGCGCGCGCCACACCGACTGAAACCGACCAAATCCATTTAGATATTACTTGTTTTATATTGTTTACTACTCCTAACATCTCCAAATAAGCAATAATCTAATGGATTAAAACGTAATGCAGATTCCATGCAAAAATATTCAAAGTAGACAGTTACGTTCGGCCATATTTGGAGACACGCACGCCGCCTGGCGGCCGCGCACAGCACCAGCGGCGCTTGCAGCGCCGTCCCGACACAACTGCACTCCACTCGCATCTCTCACTAAACCCACACTCATTTACAATCATAAACACTCCACTTTGAAGTTTAATCACAGCACGCACTTCACTGGTTCACTTGCGTTAATTAGTCGGTGATAATTGACGGAGCTATGTCTTCAACGACAGCAGACCGGCGAATGAAATCCTCCACCATGTTGTTACGGAATTTTATACTCCATCCGAGCCAGCAGAGCCTCCAAGTTTGCCTCCTTCAAATTCGTTATGCATACAGCACCAAGGGCTGTTGAATACCGTTCGCGTTTATTTATGAACACGCAAACTTCTGGTGGCGGTAGTCCAGCCAGCCTCCGGGGCCACAATGCATGCGATCGCTGAAAAAGCCCTTTTTATGTATTCAACTTCACTCTAGCTCATCTGCAAGTCGTATTATGGATCTAATTAACAAGTTAATATGGATGGAGCAACGCGGCTGCGCAGTTCGATTCCCGTTTTCGCACGTCACTGCAACTGATCTGTCCGAGTGCATTAAGTTTTAACTATTTACCTGTAGGTATCGTCGGTGCGTTTGGCTTAAAGCGAACGATTGCGACTTTGCAATGGTAAGGAGCGTTCAGAAATTCCACCCCGCCCGTCTCCCCCATCACAAAGTATAATGATATCGTCGCCCGCGATATTATGGAGTCGTCATAAATATTTCATGGCGGGCAGTAATGGGCAGCGCAGCGGCCGGTGGTCGAAGACACCGTTACGCGGCATTACATATCTAATCCGAGATGAGCAATCGATGAGCAGACGCGCTTACCAAGCAGAATGAGACGGATCCTTGTTCCGCAGACGTGCGTTGAACGACCACACTGAGCGTTCCCGTCGCTATTTTTCTTTTTACTTGAATCTCCCACGCTAAGCATGTCCATATTGTCCGTATACCACTAGCTCGACCGTGGACTTTCATCCTGTATATGTACCTATACGTTGAATGCACATCGAGGAGGTAAAACTATCTATCTATTTAGGTATTTTCATAGTATGAAACGATCCTAAATTGTGCGTTACATCACATTCACATTTACTTACTCACACACATACACATACATAATTATGGTTGCCTGAGTTTCAGTTAAAACCAATCGCCAAAACACGGGAAAATATCCACATTCATTATATATATTAGATACAGATAAAAAGATGAAGTCAAACAACATGTTATAATTATCAATCAATCAATCAATCAATCAATCAATATTCTTTATTGCACCAATAACAGTAACAGTATCAGAAGGAAACAAAGAATCAATAGCATTGGGTAACAACAGGCGGTCTTATCGCTAAAAAGCGATCTCTTCCAGACAACCTTAGACAACCTTAATTATGTTAATTGTATTCGGTTATTCGCGAATCACAACAAAAACTTATTTTAAAAATGATTTCAAATATTTCCTGATTTCCTCAAAACAAATTTTGCAATAAACTGTCGATGTTTTTCTGTGACTCCGTTTTCGATCTGCTATTATTAAGATTATCAAACCTCTGTAATCCAATAGATTATCATAGATCAAAACAAGATTAGTATTTGCTGCATCGATAGTCTACCAGTATTACTCTTAACTAATCATCAATGAGCCTTACGAGTATGTCTTTGCAATACGGTTCATTATAAGTTAAAATTGAGGATGGTATATTATTATGCGTTTTTCCTCGCATTCAATGAAACCGCACCTGCGATCTCATAGATAAACTTTAGATCAATGGCGATACTATATCGTTGATCAATCTTGAAATATTATCTATGTTTAATTCAAAGATCGAAGAAATCAACGGGTTTCAATGGTTTCATGAAATAACGTATAGTATATCAACTTGTTTGTCTTGCTAGATTAATTTAAGAGCCTTTAGAAAGAAGGGATAGAGTTATGTACGACTCACATCAAACGGCCGGAGTCGGCGGGCATCTTAAAGTAAAAGTTATTGTATTCCATATTTGAATTGCAGCGTCAAAGTTCGCGAGCAGTAGTCGGTGCACGTGGCAGCGCTGTCATTTAAATTTAATATGGAATGTAACCAAGGTATAATAGCTTAAATTTTACGTTGATCGTGCTTCGACTGCGGCTAGTGTGAATCGTACATTCGGAAATTCTATAGACCTTCCGAAAAAAACATTTTGTTGAAGAGGCAAGGAGGTAGCGATTTCCACGAATGCAATGCTTCTAAATAATGTATATTTAGAAAATCCTTGCGGGTTTTAGAGTTCAATACGTCGATTGAAACACAAATACGACAATCCCAAATTAAAGTCATCTAAAGGGCTTTTTCAGTACAAAAACGTACATGGCAAAAAAATATACTCATTTGTAAAATACATATTATTAATTTCCAATATCATTCACCAGGCAACGTTGGACTCAATAAAAAACATTATTCAATTGCCCAAAAAGGTATTAGGGATACAGAAACCATACCTTTCTGGAGCTGCTTTTTGCCTCACTCACCCTTTGCCCTTAAATTTGGACGTTTGGATCAAACATTTAATAATTATGTGCATTCATTTACCGCAAACAGGCCCGGGATATTGTGACATTCACTTTTATGGAAGGGTTTCATTAAAATCGTATAAAGCCGGTACCTGTCTAAATGTTAATGTTTCGCAATTTGAAAACAATAGGTGTCGAACTAGTTGTAGGAATAAGAAGGTAGACGTGTAGAGAAGTCGAAGAACCATCAGGGGCCTTACCATGACGTCTTAACGCGAGTCAGTTTAGGTTCAGTTAAGGCTCAGTTGTATAGAAGCGACTCAGTTTAGGTCGTCAACTGAATCGCGTTAAGACGCCATGGTATAGGCCCAGCTTGCATAGATAGTCAAACACATATAACATTCCTTTAAAGGGCTGAGGAGCTGGTATAAAATCTTTAAAGAACAAAATGGCTGACAATAGCCAACATGCAGAACATTTTATACCTAAAAGACTGAAACATTACTATACTAAGCTTCATTGAAATATTTTAGGGTTGTATTTTAGAAAAAAATATGGAAGGCACTAACTTAAAAGGGAACCATTTTCGTTGCCAAGTACAATGTGGTCGTCCCGTTTTCTTACATATATTAATAAATAAATAAATAATAAATATTACAGGACAATCTTACACAAATCGACCTAGCCCCACAGTAAGCTCAAGGCTTGTGATGTGGGTACTAGACGACGATATATAATATACATAGAGAACATCCATAACTGAGGAACAATTTGTGATAAAACCACAAATAAATGCCCTGACCAGGATTCGAACCCGGGACCTCCTGCTTCGTAGTCAGGGTCACTACCGACTAGGCTAGGCTATTGATTTGAAAGGGATGACACTACGTTGCCACTTATTAATTTCTAACTGCTCTTATCTCTAACTCCTCTATCTTTTTTCCCAGCCATATACTTTCGGGCAACCCGTAAGATTTTCAAAGTGGGTATGTCCACCAGGTATCAGCCAGACAAATTCCCCATACATATATCAGCAGATCTGGCTGATATGCCCGACCATATATGGCCAGCTATTGCGTTCAGAATTGCATGGGCAGTTTATAACTGAATGTATTCATAAATTGCCTATTCACTTTTTAACGCATGTGCACCCCCTGCAGATTCCATCCATCCATCCATCCTTTCAACCGAAAGACGTCCACTGCTGGACATAGGCCTCCCCCAAAGATTTCCACAATGACCGGTACTGCGCCACCCGCATCCAGCGGACTCCTGCGACCTTCACCAGGTCATCGGTCCACCTTGTGAGGGGCCTACCCACGCTGCGTCCCGGTACGCGGTCGCCACTCGAGAACCTTTCCGCCCCAACGGCCATCGGTTCTACGTGCAAAGTGCCCCGCCCACTGCCACTTAAGTTTAGCGATTCGGAGAGCTATATCGGTTACTTTGGTTCTGCTGCAGATTAGTCTAATAATCTTGAAGTATGGAAATTCTTGTATATGAATCTCAAAGAAGCTGTTTTGCTAGATCGACATTCCGACATGCTTAAAAAAGATGAGTTTTGTTAGAGACAGAAAGCTCTCGCCTGCGTAGTGCCGAATAACCCTGTATATTATTCTTATCTAGTCCTGGGACTGTGGAGCGTTATCAAAGTCTCCCTGTCACCTAATTACGCTGGACGGTCCTTTGATCAGCTTGCTTCGATCGGAGGCCTCTGGTACAGGAGTGAGAGGGACATCTACTTTAAGTTAAATATTTTTTAACATGATTTTCACTCATTTACTCGTTCACTTTAATAATTTGTTTCTTGTATTTGGATTTGATGTTGGATAATTTACGAATATAGGAGATGGCATCGTATTATACCCTCTGTTAAAAAATGCACAAAGGTGGACCAAGTCTGTTACTAAGTAACCGTACGAATGGCCAGACAACCATCTCGCAAAAATTGGCAGAATACCTATGTTAGTATAGGAAATGTCAGTGAAGCGTATTCCGGTTATGACAGCTCTATGATTTAATGCGTTCAGGGGCCGTACCATGACGTCTTAACGCGACTCAGTTGAGGACATAAACTGAGTCGCTTCCATACAACTGAGCCTAACGTGACGCTAAACTGAATCGCGTTACGTCATGGTAAGGGCCCAGTTGTTCAGTATTTGGCATAACTGACATGACCAAAAGCAAAAGGAACAAATAGCATTCCTTTTTTATAGTCTAAAGAATCCTTAAGTATTTACACTATTTAAAATAACGAACGTAGAACTTACATATTATATAGCTTTTGAGAAAATTCACATATATGTATATGCTGAGGCTGCCCCACAATTCCGATACAAATTTACATTCGTTTAAATATATTCACCTCTTCCATCTTTCGACTCGATCTTCCAATCCACAGATCGAAATCCGATTTATAAAATATCTCTAAAATATCTCGCGTCCTCTCCGCTCTAGAGCAAGGAGCTTCCAAGTTCTACACGATTCCTTTGACGCCTGGAACTTGTTAGACTCCGTATTAAAATTCAAAAACGTCGCACAACTCCTGAACATTATGCAGGGATTTGAATAACGATTTTGTTTTAGCACCTAAGGTAATGTATGCGAAGATTGGGAGAGTTTTTAATGTGATTTTTGGTGGACTTAAATGGTTTTAAACTTTAGGGCTTTGTGGTTGTTTTATGGTGATATAACTGAATTTTGTACCGCTTTGGGTAAACAAGATTGCGAGGCTGTACCCTTTGGTGGGAGAAAAACTTGACTGAGGTAGGGTGGACTCGGTCGTTGCTTTATTTATAATATGAATTATTAAAAAATCCAATATTAATATTCAGAAAATGGTTAAAATTCACGTTATCACAATAGACGTGAAATGCGTATAGGCGTAAACAGGAGTGTATATGGTGACGATTTAGTGGACAGAACAGTGTGCTTGTCGTTGGTCCCATCTAAGTAGTAGTCGATAATAAATAAAATTAAAAAATGAATGAGCACCTGAAATGCAAAGTTTTAATGAGACAAATGTATAACTGAATATGTCACCATCAAACGAAACCTAATTCTAACATACAATAAATACTTTAAACTTTGCCCAATCCTGTCTAAATCAGCGCGTGTGATCCGTTAATTACGGCGGTGTCTGTCATTGCTGTCTGAGCCGCGTAGGTGACAACACCACTCTGTCTGAATATGACTGCCCGATGCAGTCAAAATGCGATGCAAACAAACTCTGATCCAAACTTGATTCGCATTTTAATAAAACTGAAACATTAACCATTACGACGGGCTTTAAATCAAGAAAAATACGTCATTAGCATTTTTATCACTATTCCTCTTCCAAAGAATATAACGCCGTCATTTTGCGACAAAATGAGGGCATTATGACAACAATCTTGGCAACAATTTAGGCATTATTTATAATTTCCCAAGCATTCGTATTTAATGTATTGCTCAGTGCCATACTTCCTACCAACTTACCATCATCAACTGCATTTCTATCTGCTATTCGAAATTGACCTTTAACTTCATGTGTTACAGTGTGGTTTTGTTGTTCGGGATGGGATTGTCATCGTGGTACCGTTTTAGTAAGTGATTCCTCTCAGTTTAGTCATAAAAATGTTAATGCGCAAAAACAAACAGCGCGTAATGTATGCAGGGTGGAAGGGACAGGGGACAGGAATTAAAGAGCACTCGAGGAGACGGCAAATTGAATCCGAGATAAGAATTGATTTTGTTTGATAAGCGGAGCTTTGTTTTATTGGAATCAGCGGAAACAGGAAGTAGGATATGTTATGTACAAGTAGCAATAAATTACTAATTATTATGGACGCATTCTCAATTCGCTTGTAACATGTAGGTAGCAAAATGTTAACTGAGTTTGTTTTAATCCAACGTATTTTTTACACGCGATATGTTTCGGAGATTCTAGGACATGTTTCCAAAACATGACGCGCGTAGTGACTAAAAATACGTGAGTGTTATCCATAATTTTACTATAGTACAATATGACTCACGAAAGTTTAAATTCGATTATTTAGTCTAGTTTCCCATGCAAATTTTTTTCATTTAAGTTACCTATAATCATTGTATATTTTTATTTATGGTTAAAGTGACAGTAATAATTTATTTCACAGTAAATATGAATACTGTATAAAGAAAAGATGTATTTAAGAAAAAGAATAAGATTTTTTTTATTTGCCATCAATAACACATACAATAGAAAATAAAATAATAGTAAAAACTAATATAAAGTAAAGAAAGAAAAAACAATCACAACAATAAATACATTTATTTTCAAAATATATACTGTAAGTGTAACTTACCTACTCGTAACTACCTACCTCTACCTACCTTAAATGTAAACTAGGTCCTTGAGGCATTGTACCTAGGATGCTGGCAGCATTTACTCGTTGTATCGCAATGCTTATAATTATGTTGTGCGAGGAAGCCACCAGCTCTTCGGTCACCAGTACCAGTAACACCAGACGTTTCGCGATTTCTACGTAAAACTTGCGAGCGCTGGGACCCCATGGACCTTCGACTCCGAATGGCACAAAATCAACAATTAACTTATCTCTTAGGCTAAATATATACAGCTCGCTCCCCGCCTCTCCTGGTGCAAAAGTGCCCATAATGCTGGCGGCATCGCCGCGTTGTATAATTATGCACATCCTTTGCACCAGGAACGACTCTGAGCGCGGGTATTCGCCCTCCTGCCTGAGTCGGCGGCCATGTCGCGGAGAAAACATTTCGGATATTTTATTTGAAGTTTTCTTCTTCATGTTACCAATGTTACTAACGTGATGGGTCCTTAAAGAAAAATTAAATGCGATCGTATTCTAGATCAAGTTCCTTTTAAGCTGATCCGATTGCAGTGAATTCCAGCAGCGTAAATATTTTAAAATAAACTCGTACTTTTATACAGGATGTATCTGAATCGCTCGAATAACTTTATCCGTGTTTTTGAATGCCTAAAAGGACTTTAAAATTTATAATTCGCGTCGGTATATAACGTGTAGTTTACGGGATATTAGATTTTCTAAAATTAAATAATCATATTTTAATTTTCATATGGCGTGTTTTGCAAGCGATTGACGACTTGTCTTAAGAATGACTCACACTAGCACGGGACGGGACAGGGCGGGACGGGAAAATCTATCAATTTCTATAGAAAGAATCACGTGATAGCTCGGAGCCCTCGGATGTCACGCACGTCACGTGACGATTTCTATAGAAATTGACAGATTTTTCCGTCCCACCCCATCCCGTCCCGTCCCGTCCTGTTCTAGTGGGAGTCATCCTTTAGCTACAATGCCTGGACGCCTAGCATTGTTCTAGAAAAGCTTTCTTCTCTACGGCAAACATTAAATTACCACCCATCCAAATATTATCCCCAACATCGTTATTGTATGCACCTTGATTTTCTGCGATATTTTCCAGATCTCTTCTCCCCTGTGACTAAGCGATATCTTAAAATATACAGATACTTGTAATTATGTGTATATCTCAAGATAACGGTTCGGTGTCGAATGATGGATGGCAGGAATCTGCGAAAACGCCCGGAAGTGAACGCAATATGTACGCCGTGGAAACCGGACATAACGACTGGATTCAACTCATCGAATATTCCTCACCGAAACTGAGGTCTTAAGGATGACTTATACTAGCACGGGACGGGACGGGGCGGGACGGGATAGTTTGTCAATTTCTATAGAAAGAATCACGTGATCGGAGCCCTCGGATGTCACGTGAAGCTTTCTATAGTCTGACAGATTTTCTCGTCCCGCCCCGTCCCGCCCCGTTCTAGTGTGAGTCATCCTTTACCATGTTTAGGTTCAGTTTAGGCCCAGTTGTATGGAAGCGACTCAGTTTAGGTCGCCAACTGAATCGCGGTAAAACGTCATGGTAACGGCCTCTGATATACCTATGAGTATTTATTCATGTTGTTACTTGACAGTACAAAATGCTCCAAATTCAAAACATTTGTATTTTAGACAACCTATCAAAATGTAATGAAATTCACATGAAATGTTTCCGAAATGGGCACCAAAGACCGCGGCCGTATCTTCGTCAGGCTATTCCTACTATTGTAGAAAGGATAATTAAAATCGTCGTCAAACTTATAAACGATGTAAAAAACGGTATCACATGCTTTGTCTCTGTTTCTCCCTATATTTTTACACTACCTCATCAAACACTACTGAAGCCATACACTACTGATATGGTCGTATTATTGTAACATACAAAACTTAATCTTGGATTTAATTTAAAACATACAAGTCAGGTTATTACCATCAATATGGCGGCTTGTTTACATTGTTAGGAAGTTTGAGTGACGGCGATTTTATATCTGATTGCATATTTATTTAGTAGTAATATATATACGAGTAGTAACCATTTATCTAAAAAGTTGTATAATTTTATTTCTAGGTTTAGTATGAAGAAGGCGTTCTTTGACTGACCTTTCACCGTTTTTGCTTCAACTTCAACCATAGACTTGGTCATAATGGTTCATAAAAACAGTTGACAACCGAAGCACCTGAAATATTACGCGGCCAAAAACATTTTTATAGTGTGACAGAAAAAGTGGCAACACCGTAGTGTCGTCCCGTTTTCTTACATACCTATATATATTGATTTGAAAAGGACGACACTAAGTTCTTACCATTTTTTAATTTCTACTTTTTTTCTCGTACTGTAAATCCATCTGCGTCATTTTAAAAACCTTTTTTAATCCAAATCAATCCGTAACGTTCCAATATTTTTGCCCGAGCGCCCCAAATTATTCAAATGAATGCAGAGAGCAGAGTTTGTTTTGCGCAGCGTTGTACGTTATACGCCAGTGTTAAGGACTTAGGTGATATTGCTTGCTAGCTTGTTTACTTAGTTATGGAGCCGGGGCTTCGAATGTTTACATACTTCTGTATTTTAAAGGTATTGGCCGTGTTTGTAACATTTGCGCCCGCAATGGATACATTATTTAGACGGAGAGTTAGTCCAGGCAGCAAACTTCCTTATTACCTATTAGAACTGTTTGCAAGTTGTTCATCGGTTCTGTTCTCATTTTTTACCGAGTATGAAACGTGATTTTTTCGATTATTCGGATTTTAGGACATGTGTTAAATGATAACGGTAGAAATTGTTATAAAAATAATCATATGTGTTCGAAGTAGACTTGATTGTTCTTTTTATGTCGGTAAGGTATTTTTGTTTTCGGTGGTTTTCTAGAAAACACTGTGACAGAGTGGCCCGTTTCAGCGAAGACAGCCTTCCGATTGACCACTCTGTCACGGTGTTTGGAGTTAAATATAGGTCAGTTTACAGTCACTAACCATACTGTACTGATAATGTAGTTCACCATTCAAATCAAACAGTTTTCAACGCGGAAACAGCTCATTGTCGCTAAAAATGCAGAACGGCCCAATTAACCGTTTTCTAGGGATAGCTTTTAATCTTATTTCCCAGTTGTTAAGTTAAATCCACTCGAGCACCAAAGTTTCCATTCTTGCCACGTCAGCGTGATATTAAGTATCAGTTCTCTCATTCATTTCAATTATTCCTTATGTATGGTAAAAACATCTCTGACAGGGTTTTTCAGGAAGTAAAAAGATATGAGATATTGCGACGGTAACAAGGGTAAATTAAATCCTCTGGGGCGACAGTAACTGATGATCCATATGAAGTGTTAAGGATAAAGTACGTTAGAAACTTAGAAACCACTTGAGTTGTAATTTCTCGGACTGCAATTTGTCATTTCCCGTTAGGTAATTACATGTCCAAGCCAAGGGGATTATAAACTTAACAACAACAAAAAAAAACAACAACCAAACGTGTTACAATAGTACATTACGATACGAGGGAAAATTCGCAATGAGTGGCAATAAATTAAAGCACGACCGTAGGGAGTGTTTTCAATCGACACAAGTTGCGAATTACGTCTTCGCACGTGTATTGTATGACGTTTTACAGTACATTTGAATATTCGACGCAGGCACGTAAAGTGCTCATTGTCGCTCTAGGACAGTAAACTAGCACAATGTGTACTGTAAAAATTGTTTATGATTAGGTCATACAAATATTTTTAAACGATATCTGCTATGCTCTTAACCATCACCGACGACCGTTTGGCGTAGTTGGTAGTAACCCTGCCTGCTAAGCCGATGGTCCTGGGTTCGAATCCCGGTACGGGCATTTATTTGTGTGATGAACACAGATATTTGTTCCTGAGTCATGGGTGTTTTCTATGTATTTATGTATTTGTATATTACATATATCGTTGTCTGAGTACCCGTAACACAAGCCTTCTTGAGCTTACTGCGGGACTTAGTCAATTTGTGTTAGAATGTCCTATAATATTTATTTTTATTTTTTTTATTTATTTTTTTATCACTTTTTTGTTACAACCCTTAGTTATATCCATGTTTGCCATTATATATTACAGTTGTCGTCAACTCACTAAACTTCGAGGCTCCACCAATCAGCCAGGAATGATTATGATTATTCTACTAATAATGTCCGACACATGTTTTTCACCCAAACCGGTATTGATTCTTGTTTTGGCAGAAACTGAAACCGAAACCGGAAATGGTGGATTTTTCAAAAACTGACAAAAATTTTGAAAAACTTTTATATTTATTCTCTTTAAATTATCTTTGAGTTTTTGTATTAAAACATGTAAAAATGTTTTTGTAACTTTGAAAATTCTTGGCATAAAGTTCAGCTGAATCGGCGGAATTTATATTCCGGGCTCTTAATGGTAAAAATGATGTTTTTATTTATAAATAACATGCTGGCGGCCAACAAGCATACAGCCCGCACAATTTTAAGCTGTGCCCGTAGCCAGACTCCTGTAATACCAGCAGTAATCATGCTGACAATTGTCACGCCTGTCGCCGTGGTGATATTGGGCCCGGGTCAGGAATAATAATAAATATATGTCCTTGGTGTTCATTCGCGTTCAAACAAAAGAAACGTAACCTATGAGTCAACAATCATAAGCCAGCAATGATCATAAGTCATGACGTTTTCGTCGCGATTACAGCCCTCATTACGGCCTCGGCCGGGAAGAAGATGCTTCCCTCCCGCATTTACATACGACAAGGCTTAGTTCAGAATAAAAAGTAAACGTCTCGTTTACCGTTTTACGAAATTTAGGCGCTGGGTTCCGTTGTTCTAAAATAGTGGTAGTAAATATCATTTTCTATTTTTAAAAGAAAGTGTTTTTGTCTCTTACCTATATAGTAGTTGGCTAACAATTTCTTAATTTCGGATCTTTATTTTTTTTATAATTGAAATTTTAAGTGTATTTTGAATTTCGACTGAGAAATATTTTGATATGATCCACTTAAAGAAATAAATGTGCTTCCTGGAGATAATATTGCCTTCTGTTTCTGCGATTGGTGTTCATTGAAATTAAACACTTTAAAACCTACACCATAACTCTACGTTTCGAGCCCTTTACAGCACTCGTTATCTCAGGGTTAATATGATGACTGAGAGAATGCGAATTCTCCCCGTCAATCAAAAAATGTTACTTTGTAAATACAAAAATATGAAAAATAAAATAAAAACAAAAACAAAGGTTGGTCTACCTACAATGCCCAGAGGGGCTTATAAAGCTAGTAATACATAGCCTGAAGGGCATTCTACATTTAAAATGTAAAATTTATAAAACCCTCTGAAAATTCATCACAGCATGGGCATGGTGTTAATAAACGCGATTAATCCGTTTTAATTTCAATGAGCTTCCTGAAGATTATGGTCTGTTGCAGTTTTGACAAAAAGCCTCAAAAAAATATTTTCAATACGTATCACTTTAATTCTCCGTTTTTTTTACAGCGACAAATGCGCGAAACTGCAGTCGATGAAATTAGAAAATATCATCTGATAGCCCGTGAAGGTGACAGCACCACTGTCTGTCCGACGATGACTGCCCGATGCAGTCGAAACATGTCACGGCTACTGTGATAAAAATACGTGAATGTTAACCGTTGCAATTTAGAGTCAGTATGAAGAAAGTTTAAATTATATGATATCATCTGATAGACAGAAGTGCCATTTAGGTCAGTTTTTGTTTTGTTTTATCGCGTCGCTGCCAGCGGACCCCCAAAAACGGCTAAAAAATAAGTAAGTTTAGCATCTGCGAGGCGCAGTTTCGGTTCATTTGCTGGAGATGTATATAAAAAGTTAACGCGCCTCCCCCAAGTGTTCTTAAGGCTGTTTTGAATACGGGCCTCCTGTTCATGAGATGAAAAAGTATTGTATTTTTCTTTGATATAATAATTATTTTATTTGGCATATCCCACAGAATTCTCAACCTGTCTTTTTAAATTGTTTTTGTGTTTTGGTTTTGAGTAAGAGCGCCTGCATGGCCAGATAAAAATTAAATCTGTTTAAAAAAAACATTGGTATTGTCAGGCGCTCAGAATATTATGTACGCCTTCCTTACTAACTGGCCCGATAAAGCAAAACAGAGGGAGTCATTGAGACCCAAGGTCTTTGCCCAGTAGTGGGACACACTCTGAATGGCTATTAGAAAAAAAAAGGAAATATTATACATAGGTATATTATATACACAGAGCGCTGGTGGCGGTGGTGAGGGCGTGTGACTTTCAATCCGAAAGACCCGGGATCAAACCAATACCAATGAGTTTTTCGGAACTTATGCGCGAAATGTCATATCGCTTTTCAGTGAAGGAAAACGTCGCGAGGAAACCGTACTAATCCCAATAAGGCCTAGTTTACCCTCTGCATCAACTAGCGCTTACTTCACCAAATCTTGAGATTAGTTGCCAAAGCGGACTCCAGGCTCCCTGAGTCGTGGCATCTGGGAAAACGCTAGGAAAAATCATATCAATTTGATGCGATTAGTAGCGTTAGACTTTCAGTCGCCCGTGAACAGCCGCCTTCGCCTGTTTTTTGAATAATGCGAGTGTTATGGCCGAAATATGCTTCATTTGGCGCGAAACTTCAGCGAATCGTATTCATATTTCTTGCTCCGACTGTTCTGTCGCCATTTGAATATTTACACGTTGAAAAACTCGCTAAATTGTTTGGAATATTTTCAACGAGCATTTAAAGTTTTTGACGAAGTTTCTTTTATTTACCACTGTACTTTAGCGAGAAGTTAAAGACGTACAAATTGTGAAAACATAAAAGTACTTATCAGTGAAATTTGCAACACAGATAATGTACTCTAGATGCTAATGAAATAAATATGTTAACACAATTTTTTTATACTACGACGTTGACAAACAGGCATACGGCCCGCCTGATGGTAAGCGGTCACCTTAGCCTATGGACGCCTGCAACTCCAGGGGTGTTACATGCGCGTTGCCGACCCTTTAAAAAAGGAGGAATCGCTGTGTGGACAGCTAAAGGGGCAAGCTTTGCTCCGTGGGTCCCCAGCTGTCAACACAGTGAATCCTCACGGAGCTCTGGCGACCTTACTCATCAACTTACCACACCAACAGAAACAACACTATATAGAGTCTAGTGTTATTAAACTTAGGTGTTCTGTTAGGTGGAGGTACTTCCCCAGATGGGCTTTATGTATATGTAAAGTTCGATTGCTTTCACTGGATTTCAAATAATGTTTTATTTGTGCTTAAGTATAACATTTTCGAGTTTCGAAGTCAATTGACTTTCTTTTTAATTCAGTAATTTTAACATCACAACTTTACTACTTAAAACCAATATTAAAATTATGTACCACATTCATTTCAATATGTCCGCCAATTTTCTTCATAAATAAAAGTGCACACCATACCGTATTTATGTATGTATATTGGTATATATATTGTGTGCTGATGTGCAACCAGTTCATCTACATATTTGTGCCACCTTTACGGGTTTCTCCTAAGTAATCTCTACTACCCTAAGGTTGTCTGGAAGAGATCGCTTTGTAGCGATAAGACCGCCTGTTGTTGCTTAACTCTTTATGTTTTTATTTATTTTGTTGTATTTTTCTTTCTGTTATGCACAATAAAGAATATATTATTATTATTATTATACTTCTACGTAGCAACAACGTCGCTTTCACCAAAGTCTGCATCTAAAAATGTTACCCTAAACTCATTTCAGAATCAGTGAGCTTCGCTAGACGCAAAATATTACAAGCGAATCCGCATAAAATTCTAAAATTCACCACATTTCCTAGAAACTCCATATTTCCAGACGAACTTAATTTCGCCCTCGCAAAGAAAACTTACCTCAAAATTAATATTTCTTTCATTAAAATCTTGTAATATTTTCCGTGCTGCATGCATAAGTAATGGCGGAATAACTTACGTGCAAAAATCGGCGGCCTGATTGGGAGGATGATTGTTTTCTCGAGACATTTGCAGACTGTTTGGATATTTAATTGTGATTGGTTAAACAAATATTTGGCTTTGGAGTTTGATTGATGGATTTGGATTTGGAATTTTAAGAATTAAATTACCTTTTTATACAATCTTGGGGTTTGTTTGTACTTTGTAAGTAGTACGTACTTTTTTATAAGCACCTAATTTAATTCAGCTGTGTTTTTGCGCCAGGGTCAAACTACCGAACAAACCCGAAGTTAGTGTCAAATTCCATACTAAAAACGCCTCCAGGTTAATTGGTTAACTCGGTGTGGTGTAAGCGCTCTTGTTATACTTTTTGATGTTACAACTTCGAATTAAACAAAAAAATAATTGTAAAGGACGATATTGTTATGTCCGTACCTACTTACTTAATGCAAAAGGCTTACATTTCAAGTATTTATTGGAAAATAAAGCAATAACAAAACATCTCTGTTCAGTTATATACCATTTGTTGTCTAGGTACAAAATAACCTTAAGAATTTTTCCACCATAATATTTTATGATATAATAAATAGACCCATCCATTTCCACTTTAATTACACCGGACCTCATAACTTTATTCCGGAAGGGGTTGCCAAGAAAATGAGGGAATTGAGGTAAAAATGAGGCAATACATCACACACCTGCTTCACGCCGCCTGTGGCTACTTTATTTTTGCGGCATATTGCTTGTAAAGGGTGCAAGGTGTGGGTATAAGGGTGCTTCAGAAGGCCTAGTATAAGGTACGTAAGGTACGAAGGTACGTAATAGTTGTACGACACTTACTTACGAGAGTATCGAGAGTTCAAATTATGTTTGCCGTTTATTTAAAAATCATCCGGCAACTTTCATATTTTGACCCCTCGATACGCTAACGAGGTCGAGAAGTTAATGTCTTACAATTTTTATACTAGGCCTTCAGGTTAGTATGTAATGAGATGCGTGGAATATGATGGGTGAGATAGTTTCCCTAGGTTGCTTTTATTGAGACATAGTCCTAAATCGGTTCTTAACTTCTCGATTCTTACGAATCAAGTCTTATTGACGACTCGCTACTCATAAAAGTCATAATATATACCTACCATCAACAAAACGAAATCTATAGTTAGTTTTGGTTTGACACTGTCATCGTTCGTAAACAAATTATTATCAGTATGTATGTATGTTCATATAATTAACTTGTCATTTAGTGGCGTTGATAACTTGATACAGTATATAATTATATATTTTTTTTTATTCATTCATAAATTGCCCATGCACTTTTGAACGCATGTATACATACAAAATCACACATTTTAATTGTTTTACACCTGGGACAATATATGGGCAAAGCCATGATATGGTCTGGACACCAGTTTCAAACTGGGACATATTCCAGCATAAAGCATATAATTATATATATATATATATATATATATATATATATATATACAGGTATATATCTTGAAATTAAACACTTTAGAACGGATTAATCGGGTTTATTAACACCATGATCCTACGTTTCGAGCCCTTTACAGCACTCGTTTTCACAGGGTGAAGATGATGACTGAGAGAATGCGAATTTTCCCCGTCAATCAAAAAAGTTACTTGTGCAAACTAACTAACTATATTTTGATTAAGTACACCCGCGTTTAAAAGTGCATGGGCAATTATGAATGAATTTTTTCATAAACTGCTCATGCAATTTTGAACGCTATATAGTACATTACATAGTTTTTATCATACTTAATCTTTCTGAATGTTGTCAAAGAGCGTACGACTAATAAAAATAAAAGACAACTTTTCAAAGTCATTCTTAAAATTTTGTGATGTCTTCTGCCGTGATCTGGCTAAACTTGTTTATTTTATTTTATTTTCTTTATTGGAGAAACAACAGAAGTATGTGACAAAACAGTATTTTACATTATAAGACATATGTTTACAAGAGTACACTTACTTCCTTGGACGCTTGGACTTGTTGAAAGAGCACTTAATTTTTTTTAATGTGTTGATTGTATCTATAATCCTTATAGCAATGTCAGAATAGATTGTTAATTAACTCGCCACCAAAAGTAATTTAAACCTTTACCCCGCAAACTGTCCTTGCTTTTTGCGACTATTACCGAAACTCAGTAAACTATGTAAATGTCGACCCAACCCTGATTACGTTTAAAATCTAAAATAAGTTGCGAAATACAAAAGGATTAGCTACAGTCTTAGAGCATACACAACTGGAGTATCCTTCCCTGACGTTTTTTGAACAAAGTATTTTGCCGATTATTATTATTGCTTTAGATAGGCGTCAGTCCATACAAAAAAATACCATTAAGAATTGACAACATTTAAAAAATTTCAATATCCCTAAATAGAAAACTATTACGAGATAAACGCACGTAAATCACGAAAATTGATTGCTTTTGTGTATGATGTATATTTTTCTGTTGTAATAATTTATGAGGTGCGTAATAAAGAGTTATTGTATTGTATTGTATTGAAAATATCTTTTTTTACCGTAGTTTACTAAAAATCTGAAGCCGATTCAGCGCTCACAATTGACATGATATAAATGGATTTTTTTACTAAAATATAGGTTAAGAGTTACGCAAATAAAAAATGAGGGTACATTACCATTAACTAGTGTATTCTTTCAAGCCAAACAATACCAGCACTTTAAAGCATGAAACCTTAATTTTGCAAGTTTATTGCCAGACGGGAAATTGTATTGAAACGCTACTCCATTTGCGTATGCTCTAAGGCCTCAGCGTCCCAAATTATGCACCGCCGGCTTATGCAAAGAAAGGGACCGGGGGAGTGGAAAGAAAATAGTGGAAAGAAGTTTAAGAATGGATTGCACTCCAGATCTTAAAGCTGGAGTTGTTTGCTCGGGGACCAATAAAGTTGAGCACTTGAGCGAGTGCGTATAAGGTGCTAAGCTATACTTTACATGCATAAACATTATTTTGTACATAAATAACTGGAAATATTAAAGTCTCCTTTTTCCTTGCGTGCTTTTACGGTACCTACTTAACGTTCATTTCAAGATATTGTAGATATGAAATATACCTAACTTTGTACACAAGATCATATGTGTCTTATGCAGCTAGGTGTTACAATAAATAACACGAACAATGCCCTCGTTAACTCACACAACATACCCACAAGAAAAATCCTTCATAATAAACGACACGTCATTATAACTCAAAAAAACGAGAAAGTTATTTCTGCAACAAAACTGCATTCTACGCATCAAAATAAATTCCACACGAAACCGTCGCATTGTCAACGAGACTGGCTGAATGACAGCCTCTGTTTTTTCACATAATTATTCCCATTCTGAAAGCTTCGATCAAATAACGCCCTTAGCTCTTTAAGAACACGTTTAAAAATCAATCACGCTCATCCATCAATCGGGAATGAAATTCGCTATTTCGCGAACGGTATTCTATACCCTAATACAGCTCTTATATGACTTATATTTGCGCAGTGCTTAACCTGTATCTGACACGGCAAACTTAATCTTTCGTTCGGTGAAAAATGGAACTGCACGCGCGTGTTGTATAAAGGTGGTAGAAAGGTCGCGGGGAGTGTTAGAGGAGCTGCATTAGAGGTTGGTTGTATTGTTGTCATATTTTTCACGCTCGTCTTGCCGGGACGGAGTGTCCTCGTGGTAACCTATGTGCATAAATTTGCTCAAGAGTTGTGGCAGCACAGACACCTTTGTGCCAGGCGCTGGGTCGTCTTTGAAGTGTAGGTGTGGCATTAATTGCAATTACGCGTTTTTGCTGCTTTGAGGATTGTTTGTTTTTGAAGCTTTCATTTTTAATCTTACGTAATTTGAAAAAGGATTGAAAATAAGCTTTTTGAAATGTCTGCGTGATATGTTCAAAACCGTTGTCACTTGCAAGCATGTTTTGCGTGAACACACACTTCCATGCATTTTGCTAGCGACTAGTGTCGATCACAATGTCACAGCGTCCTCACTAGGATTAAAAACCGGAGCTTTTTGCTTCGTAGGCAGACTTACAATCATCTTGGTAGGTAGCTTGCACTTCTATTTGTTTATACTTACCCATAAACCTACAAGTCTCGTGCACTCATATTAAGATTGGATTTTTAATGTTACAAACCAAGTTTTTTATAGGTCACGAAGTCGAGTATAGTATCATTTTTACGTATTAAATAGTTCTCCATGTTCAGCGAATTTACAAGTTGAATTCTTAAAAAATAATGGATTTTAACTAAAAGGCATAAAAAATATAAAACTCCACAATATCCAAGTGTAATGTCGTATATATCATGTGGTTTTTTTCATTAAATACTCAGAACACGACACATTGAAACCCACATTAAGAACCTAATATACAAAAGTTTATTACCCTGACACATTTAGACAGACATATATTCTTCTAACAGGAAAAGTTGGAAAAAGGCTTAAAGCCAATATTAAACTAAGAGGCCATGAATACGAAATCCTCAGACAGACTGAAATATAGCCTCCGAAACTGCTGAAATTTACATGAAACATTTTAATATAGCTTCCAAGCTCACCTGCCCTTTTTTCTCACGCCATAAAAGTACCAAAAAGTTAAATTTGATGCGGCCCTTAAACCCGTTATACGGCTTTTATACAGCCTTTATATAACCAGCGGAGTATAACGGTGACAAAAACGCTTGGCTCGCGTTTAACGTTTGGTTATGAGGGGCGGCTCACATTGTGCTACAGACTGGCTAGAGTGGCTAGTGATTTAAAGTATCCAATAAGATATTGAAACTAGCAATTATCATTACCTAGTCAACTGCCATCTGGAGGCCAGTAACATCGTGTATTGGCCACACAAATGAAATCTTACATCATTATGTTTCATACATTTATGGAAGTGATTAGATGACTTGCGGTCGCGTTTGCCAATCTGATACTTTTCGATGTGCGTTTTGTGCAAGCGATTGCATTCTCAAACCCTGACTTTATAAGACTAAGAGGTGATATTATGCTTAAATACAAAATAAGTTTTGTTCTTCACCCAAAAGAGAGGTGTTACAGATTTTACAAGTGTGTTTTGTACATATGTGTGCTTGTTTATTACCTCCGCTCCACTTCTAGTTTTTTCCCAGTGCGGTTTATTTTAATCGAAATTCTCGCCAGTCAATATAATTAATTATGAGATATATTTCAACTCATTAAATGATTATGGTACCTATATTATTTCGAAAGGTCGCGTCGCGTCTTTCAATCAAGATTTAATAAATAATGGCTGGGAACACAAGTTTGTAGCATGCGGCATGTGGCACTGTGTAAGCCCTTCTCCGCGGACATTTGCGAGGAACTTCAGCGACGCGCCGCGAATCCGTCGAAAAAGTCGCGTCTTTCAATCAAGTTTGAATAAGGAATGGGTCGGAATGCGAGTTTGTTTGTAAGTTCGGAATAAGTGATTAGGTCGGAGCATTGGTCGGAGTCGAGAATTTGAATGTCGAAATGACGGAGTTGCTGGCGCAGAGCATTTTGTTTTTAAGTCTGGTTTAAGTTTAAAGTTTTTGCGTCTTACGTAAGGAGTGGTCTTTTTATATTTATTATATAAGTAGTTTCTAAGGACATTTTTCGTGGCTACATGAACACATTAAAATATATATTGGAATAATTGTCAAGTTTTTTATTTAAGAATTTAATTGTTTTGTTAGATTTCAGTCGGTTGATGAACATGTAAATGTCTTTGATGATGATGATGCGTTCCTGTTACCCATTCCTTAATGGGGCTCAAAGCCCTATGTTTCTACATATGGCTTCGTGACTAGCGATGAAAATGGCGAAAGATTCATGTTGTTTCTTTCGAAACTTTGTATCTTTCTTGTAAATTACATGTAACTTTCGAAAAAAACAAAACTGACGTTTATCTGACAAATACAATCATACACGTATTATACGTAATAATACCTGTTTTATACTGTGTATTTTACATGTTAATATCATAATTAATTGATTTATTAATTAAATAACCCCATGGTCCCGTGAAAAGGTAAAACATACAAATAATAATAATATTAAGAGACTCTCGCTAGGTGACGTCACATAGAGCATAGATTAACGATTCCAATTTGTAAGTATTTCGTCATAATTGATAACTTAAACCTCTTTAGGTAACTGATATCGAGATATAGTCTGAGCGAAATGAAAAGTCACCTGTTTGTATGAGAGCCAATACATTCCGAGTAACTATTCATAATATAATATAATAATGCGAAAATTACAATGTATTTTACACGTAAAAAACTAAAACTTGCGAAAGATTCAATCGAAGATCCGCAACGAAAGATACTGTATTTTATTGAAAAATACAGGGGCCTTTGTAAGATACATGTATCTTTCATGTAATTTTTATCGCTATTCGTGACCCATGTTCTGAATGCAGGTGTAATGTTAGAAGAAATTACAATAAGTACTCTGACACCAGATCACGAGATTGTTGGTACTCTCCTACACTCGGCACATTAGGCCGGCTGTTCGGTTGCGAAATATGGATATAAAATCATTTAGAGACAAACCACGTTATCTCGTCCAAGCAAATTAACTGCCAAACTTATTTAGAGGTTTGGTGTTATTTTAAACACCAAACCTCTAAATTATGGCGTTTACTCAGCACTTCACACAGTATGTGCAATCAAAATCTAGAAAACTTAGTAGGTATAGTCGGACGCAACTCGACTATTTGTCTTAGATTGTCAAATATTTATTTATTTGACGGTGTAGTATATGCACAAAATCCTTTCGCCGTCGGAAGTTAACCTGCGAGAGTCATAACTGTACACTGGTTAAGAAATGTTTCAACCAAGTTTAAAGTACTTAATGGAATTGGAGAAAAGTCTTAGTAAATATGTAAATGAGGCCCACAACGAGTTAACAGTTAAGATTAATTGGTGAGGTTTTTCATAAGGCTGAATAAATCAGGGGCCACAGGATCCGTGGAGGGCGGTATTTAGACATTAAATATTCACCTTTCTTATTTATTCTATGGTAGAAATCATAATCGGATTAGATAACTTAATAAACCTAATATCCTGGAACTGCCATAAATGTCTTGTACAGGCGCTATCAGTTATATTTCTGTACTACTGTTTTAAGTAGTTTTTAAAGCGTATCTGGGCTTTTCTCCTTTTTTACCGAAAATCAATGCGACTTTATCGATTTTTTGGATTTTTGCAGAAAATTATAACCGTAGAAATTATTTACAAAACAAAACATGTCTTTAGTAGACTATTTGATATTAATTATCATGTAGGTAACGTACATTTCTGTTCAGTACTTTTCTAGAAAACACCGTGACAGAGTACCCCTTTTCAGCGGATACAGCCTTCCAATTGACCACTCTGTCACGGTATTTCGAGTTAAATACTGTAATTAAGTTTACAGTTACTAACCGGGGAAATAACAAGTAAACTGCACTGATAGTGCACACTAAATTATAAATTGAAAGAGATGTCATATACTACAGAAAACGTGACCAAGGCCCCCGGTGAGCAGGGCTGGGATCGAACCAGCGACCTCCTGCTTTCGCAGGACAATGTCGATTTCTGTAGTATATGACATCTCTTTCAATTTATAATTTATATATAGTAGTGTGACTACTTAAAAAACAAAAAAACATAAATCAAAACAATTATTACATTTAATAAATGATTTGATTCGTGCTTTACAATTGTAGTGTACGCTAAAATTTCGAACATTTATCTCCTCATCATCATCATCATCAAAAATGATAATACTTAAATTCTAAATCAGGCGACGAGACAGGTCATTGTCGATAAAACAGAAGAACGGCCCATCTAATCTAACATATGGCAAAAAATAAAGTAGAAACAACAAAATAGTATCCACTCCGTCACATATTATGAAGTCAGTATACTTAGTCAATTAAAATAACTTTGAATCCTATTAAAATTTTCATACATGATTTTAGTTTATCTAACTATATTTAACTACAGACCGTTAGGAGGTATAATAATTCAAAAAATAAATAATAAAATAAAATAATGAATGCACGGAATCCACCCCTTGGTATTATAACCGGGGTCGCTGTTGTTTTGATTGTATTAATTAAAAGTTGGCCAAGATGGGATTAGCACCTTCTTTCCTCCATATTCATGTCCTTTCATCTTTGAGAGTGTTTAATTTCATTTAATAACTTGGGAGGGGCTGGTAAAGTAAAGTTTTAGAAATTGTTGACGATTATTTTAATTGCAATTAGCAACAAACCACTTACGAGACGGAAAAATGCGTGCCTTTATTTCTAGTTTCCGGAAAATAAAATACAGATTGGGCCAACATTTTTTGAACTTATAACACTTGAATTAAATTGAATACTTATACCAGTTTTTTTCCTAAAAAACTATTTAAAACCAGGATTTAATGCATTTTTTTTTATTCCATAACATAATAACTAATTTAAACTAAAATTAAAAATAACATAAATAACATTTATATAACAATATTTATTGGCACCATATCGTCACTGGCAACTCCTGCAATCAATTCTGTAGATTTAGAGAAATTTGTTAAAACTTATTATTAATTTGTATTTTTGAAATAGAAATTAAACACTTTAGAACGGATTAATCGCGTTTATTAACACCATGAGCCCCCCTCCTTGTTATTAATTCCTTTATTCCTTCCAGCAGACGCAAGTCTTTCGTATAAATCGCGAAACGTCTGGTTGATATTACTGGTGACCGAAGTGCTGGTGTCTTCGTATTGCGATACAACGTGGAAGTGCCGCCGGCATCCTAGGTACAATGCCTCAAGGACCTATTTTAGATTTAAGGTAGGTAGCTAGGTAAGTTAATCTTACTGTATATATTCCTTTATTTGAAAAATATCGAGTGTTGCTATCGAGTGGACAGATTTTTCGCGTCCCGCCCCGTCCCTTCCCGTCCCGTCCCGTGCTAGTGCGAGTCATCCTGTAATATCTTGGTGTAAAAAGCGATAACATATCACACCCTTGTAAATATCTTCTTTTTCTTCATAGATCTTATACTTACATTCTTGAAAATAAACGATTATCTTATTTTAAGAAGGTACTCGTATATCCTATTCAAATAATAATATATCCTTTTTTATAATGTGAATAGTGATAGGTAAACTTCGTCCCTAAAAATAAATATGTGCGTCCATTTATATACCACGTCAGTGCATACGGCCCAACTGATGAAAAGCGGTCAGCGTAGCCTATGGATGCCTGCAACTCCAGGGCCTAGTACAAGTTATTAATCAGTCAGATTAAAAACTTATAGACCCTTTTTTTTTGGAAATCCCCTTACTGTAATCCATGTCATGTCCATCCTCTTGCAATTCACTATTCTTACTCTTATTCAATAAGCTAATTTATTCCCCCAAAGATAAAGCAACTTAACCCGAAAATAGAAAAAATACGATAAAAACGGCAATAATTTACCCGAGCGGGGAAATTTACCCACGCGGCGGGGAAAACACCCCGAATTAGCATAAGGATACACACGCTGAGAATATAAGGTATATGTTCAATTTAATTGGCCTCCAAAAGGGTATAATATCGTTTTATTGTGGGGTAAATGACTTCATCTTGGGCTAGGAATATTGTATGGTAATTTTGTGTATGGGGGATGGTTTTGGTTATGGGTAAAAGAAAGATATTTTTCCTTTGAGGTGCCTTAGTCACTGCTGTCTTTAGAACTTGATTTCTGTCGGGTTTCAGCCAGATTTTTGTTAAATTTTCTATTTATTTGTTTTAGAAGTATGAAGTTAAACAACGATTACTCCAAGCATTATTAAAGCAACTTTCGGATTCTGCCAAATGTTCTCTATTAATGACATGTCTTTCGATTTCATGATTTCTTTGCAGTCAAATAAAATAAAATGTTCTTTATTGAGAACATTGGGCCGTAAGATTTTGTTTTCATTTTAAATATTTTTTTGGTAAATTCTGATTTCAACGATTTACAATAATACCGTAAAAGGGATGGCTGTAAGAAACAATTTCTAAGCCAATATGTTGATTTTTCTACCAGACTTTTGGACATTACGTTTACAAAAAAAAAACTTTCATTGCCATCAGAAATATATCAATATATTTTTTTATTAATTATTAATACCTATTGAAATTAAACACTTTAGAACGGATTAATCGCATTTATTAACACCAGGACCCTACGATTCGAGCCCTGTACAGCACTCGTTTTCACAGGGCCAAGATCTCTTAAAGGGATCTGATCTCTTGTAGGGATAAGATCTGAGAGGGTTCTGTCAGTCATCATCTTAACTCTGTGAAAACGAGTGCTGTAAAGGGCTCGAAACGTAGAGTCATGGTGTTAATAAACGCAATTAATCCGTGCTAATAATAATAAATGTTCTTTATTCAGACAACGAGATCCACAATTTGTTAGTAATTATGATCTAGAATAAACTACTATGTTAATATTCGTAACTAGCTAGGGACAACGTATTCTTAATTAAATGTTGCATTATTGAGCACTCATTTCTTATTGCAGTAGCTTTCAGAAGGCTGTTTGGGCTGTCACGTATTCTGTTCAGAAGCGATGCCATCTTTTTCCGTAGCAGAGCACTGAAACTGTCAAACTAATTCTAATTAATTTCAATGAATATTAACAATCGCGGTAACAGAAGACAATATTATATTAATACCTACTTGTGAAAAAAATATATATGAATAAATATATGATATATGTGAATAAAATATCAGTGTGTACCCAAGCTTTCCTAAAGTCGCTACATCGGACCGGTCCGGGCCGGGACAACAGCCGGCCATACGTTCGGACAATCCGTCGGGTCTCCATAGCGGGTATGTATGTACCGGACATCCACCAGACAATTTTCCCATAAGTACATTGATTGACCGATCGGCGGCTATGACAGAACGTAATTGTCCGGCTTGTCAATTTAAACATTTTGACGGCGTTATGTCGCTACTTGGAAACAATAGTTACTTTACTACTAGCTCCATTACAGAACAATTATAACCATAGCAAGTACTGATGACATTTTTTTTCATTCTGCGTAATATTATCTGGAAGATGAAAGTTGTCTGGAAGAGATCGCTTGTTAGCGATAAGACCGCCTGTTGTTTACCTCTACGTTTTGTGTGTGTTTTTATTTTAATTTATATTATTTTTTCTGTAATGTTTTGTAAGGTGTGCAATAAAGAGTTATTGTATTGTATTGTATTGTATTGTATTATAAATTTATTTTTATTTGACTTTTCATAATTAATTTGTATTATTTAACTTTCTAATTTTTCAATAGCAGTAACGTTGACATTTAATATTATTTTGACATTAATTGACTAATTTTATAGAGTGTTAATTATTTATATAAAAGCATGTGGAATAAGTACTTATTGATTAAATATTATGTAATGCCAATTAGCACGTAAGGTTTAGCTGTCTGTATTGTGCTGTCTAAGTGTCTATTGAATGGATTATAAATAAATGACATGAAATTCACATCGAGCGGGAGAGCTTTACCTACTCAAAATTTCACAATTGACAAACTTATCTGGCCAAGCCAAACGTCAACCCAAACAGTAATCTCGCGATCTGAAGCAACAATAAAGCGTGCGTAAAGAGGAATATCAGTGAATGGTGGGGATATCTCAAAGCCTGGTTTTTATCCTACTTGACTGGTAATGTGGTGAATACATACATGAGCAATCGAGGGGGAGGGGAGGCTTTGTTGTCTTTGCGTAGGGCTGCCACTGTGGGAGATTTTCTTATAAATAAATAAATATTATAGGACATTCTTACACAAATTGACTAAGTCCCGCAGTAAGCTCAAGAAGGCTTTTGTTACGGGTACTCAGACGACGATATATATAATATACATATACATATATACATAGAAAATATCCATGATAAATGCCCATACCGGGATTCGACCTTTTTTTTTTACGTGGAGGAATGCATTTAGGCATCCCGCCTAGCCGGGGAACTAGGACGGGTATGTGGGACTCGCAGGTCCGGACCCGCAGTACGCACTTAACCATCCACGGTATGCCCATCTTGCAGCGTTCGTGACGGTGACACGGGATCGAGCACACAACCTCCTTGAGGCTGAAGCCCCTAGAGCCGAAGCTCCCCCGCCCGAAGGTAGCGTGCAGGGCGACACTACACGCTGGTCCCTCATGACAACC
This sequence comes from Lathronympha strigana, assembly GCA_949128165.1. Taxonomy (NCBI): domain Eukaryota; kingdom Metazoa; phylum Arthropoda; class Insecta; order Lepidoptera; family Tortricidae; genus Lathronympha; species Lathronympha strigana. Next base: position 874,208 of record OX421907.1, on the reverse strand, counting down.
TCCACGCCGGGAGCGAGATGGAAAAACCCCGGGTTCCACCCCCTCAGGTTGCCTTAGCGATTTTTTATAGAGGTGTTCATCCTCGCAGCCACCACGCCGGCGCCGGCCAGCAGGGCAACCCCCGGCCCGTCATCATAGGCCCTCTGCCTAGACAGGTTACGGGACCGCAGTTTTATACAGGACAGCGGTATTCCTGTCGGCAGATCCGAAGGCCCCCTCACGCCAACACTCAGAAGTTCTCTCCCTCAATGAGAGTACTCCCTGTGCGGAACCCCCCAACCCCCCCTGACAGGATATTTGCAGCACCAGTAAGAAATCCTCGGAATCTTCCAAGAGATCGCTTACCGTTGCCCCCAGGAAGCACCGTCCAGAACCGGGATTAGACCCCAGGACCATCGGCTTAGCAGGCAGGGTCACTATCAACTACGCCAACCGGTCGTTATATATGTTTAACCTAATTTAAACTATTATTATGATAAGTAATGATTTTGATTTGCTTCGTATTTAGTTAACAGGATTTGCCAAAATATTATTGTGGCATCTCTTTCCTTGGTATGGCAAACGAAAAAGATGCAACCACTACATGAAATGAGATGGAGGTGTATTAGTCGAGACTTTGCTACACACATTGGAGGTAAACTATGCTACGGGCTACGCCGTAGCGTGATGGACCTGACAGTATTCTGTCAGTGTAATTGGACAATCCTTGGTTTGTATGTAAATCTGTATGTTTTTTTTTTAATGAAAACTCGAGTATCGTTGATCGGATCGTGAGATACAGTCAAACGATATCTCTTTCAAGCAACAGATCTGTCAAACTTTAAATTGATACCAAAATCTAGGAAAATTATCATAGACAGATAGAGAACTAGTAGATCTGTCTTAGCACATACTCGTATCTGCTAGTCCTCAGACAGAGATAGGGGCCGTGGTCGTGACTTTACGTTTTTGGCGCACCACTATACCTCGTTTTTTTAAGGATTAGAGTTAAAACGGTCGAATTTGCTTACGCTTCTTCAACTATAACAGTACTTGATCTCTAAAAAATATTAAAGTAAGATTACTTATTTCCATTATTAATGATCCGATGAAGAAAGTAAGGGGCGGGTTCACACTCCAGTCCTTACCAATGAGTTATTCGAAGCTTATGCTGAAGCTATAAAAAAATAAAATAAAATTCGTCTATTGCCGTGATCGGGTAGCCAAGTGGTTAGGGCGTCTGCCGCGAAAGCAGGAGGTCGCTGGTTCGATTACAGCCCTGCTCACCGGGGTCCATGGTCACTTTTTCTATAGTATACTAGCTATAACCCGCGGCTTCACCCGCGTACTAAACGTAATTTTCAATCGGCATACAGAAAAGGAGGTTTTTTTTATTTATTTCACGTACGCTAGGTTGGATTTGAAAATCGTTGTTGGGTTTGAAAATCGTTGTTATTTTCGAAATCAGCGACCCGATAACGACACCCATATCAAATAAAATAGTTGTAACTATTCTTGTTTCCTCTTTACAAACTTTGGACCATCATTTTACCCCTACTTTGAAAAATCCTATCTTTGTGCACCCCTTCACCTTATAAGAAACCTACGTACCAAATTTGGAATCTCTAGAACCAGAAATAAACCTAAAAACGACACCCATATTGGTATTTTGAGATTTCAACCCCATCGCACCCCATCAGGGAAGATGGTATCTCACGTCCGCCTCGTTGGATGTTGAAATTGTTATTGTTTTCGAAATCAGCGACCCAATAAACCAGAAAAACGATACCCATGTTAATTTTATCAAATTTTCACCCCTTTTACCCCTTTCAGGGGTTAAATTCTCAAAAAACTTGAAACACGTGTTTACTCATTTACCTTAAAGAATACTCCTGTGAAGTTTCAGATAAAATAGTCTAACTAATTTTGTTTCCCCATACAAACTTTGGACCCTGGTTTCAACCCCTTAGGAGATGAATTTTGAAAAATCCTTCCTTAGTGCTCGCCTACACCATAAAAGAAACCTACGTGCCAAATTTGAAGTCTCTTGGACCAGCCGTTTGGGCTGTGCGTTGATATGTCAGTCAGTCAGTCAGTCAGCTTCTTCTTTTATCAACCGACTTCAATATTTCAAAAGGAGGAGGTTCTCAATTCGACTGATTTTTTGTTTTTTTTTTTTTTTAATGGATGTTCACTCATAACTCCGTCATTACTGAACCGATTTGAATTTTTTTTTTGTTTTCTAAAAGTAGACGGTTCCTGGTTGGTCCCGTTTTTTTCAAAATCCATTTCTGATGATGGGATCCATGAGGAACTGAGGGAACTCCTCAAATTTGAAAGGCACATGCATGCTGATTTGGGTGATTTCTTAAGAAACTCGAGCATTTCTTTACGAAAATCATCAATTTGGTGGAGTGGACCTGATGATGAAGACCAGGGATGGCAAAGTGGAACTGCTTCGTAATTCTCAGGACTATGATCCGATTTTAAAAAATATTTTTTTGTCTGTATATAGATGGTTTCAGGATTGTCCCGTTTTTTTCAAAATCAATTTCTGATGATGGGATCCATGAGGAACTGAGGGAACTCCTCAAATTTGAAAGGCACATGCATGATGATTTGGGTAGTTTCTTAAGACACTCGAGCATTTCTTTACGAACATCATCAATTTGGTGGAGTGGACCTGATGATGAAGACCAGGGATGTCAAAGTGGAACTGCTTGGTAATTCCCAGGACTATCGTCCGATTTTAAAAAATACTTTTTTTTCTGAAAATAGATGGTTCCAGATTTGTTCCGTTTTTTTCAAAATCAATTTCTGATGATAAGATCCATGAGGAACTGAGGGAACTCCTCAAATTTGAAAGGCACATGCATGATGATTTGGGTAGTTTCTTAAGACACTCGAGCATTTCTTTACGAACATCATCAATTTGGTGGAGTGGACCTGATGATGAAGACCAGGGATGGCAAAGTGGAACTGCTTGTTAATTCCCAGCTCTATCATCCGATTTGAGACATTCATCTTTTCTTTGTAAAGAAATACCTTCAAGATAGTCCTATTTGATTATAGTTCTATTTTGATGATGGGCTTCATGAGGGATTGAGAGAACTCCTCAAATTTTAACGGTACATGCATTCTGATTTGAGGGTTTCCTTAAGTAACTAAAACAGTGTTTTGGCGGAGCCAAAATTTTGATGAACTTGATCTGATGATGAAGACCAGGGATCGCAAAGTGGAACTGGTTAATAAACCTAGCTCTACTTATTATCCTAGTTGTGACATTCATCTTTTTCATTTGATTTATATTCTGATGATGGAGTTCTAGAAGAATTCAGAGAACTCTTCAAATTTGAACGGCAGGTTAATTGTGATTAGAGGGTGTTCATAATTAGCTTAGGCATTTTCTTACTGTGGCCATCATTTTGCTGGAGTGGACCTGATGTTGATAATCAGGGATGGCATAATGAATATGCTCGTTAATTTACAGTCTGTCATCCAATTTAACACATTGTTATTTTGTTTGTTTAAAGGTCTACAAGGGAGTTCCGTTTGATTATACTTCAAATGTAATGATGGAAGCCCTAGGACATTAAGAAAGCTCCTCAATTTTCAATCGTACACGTGCAGTGTATTGGATATTTGTGAAGTAAACTGGCTAACTCAAACAAATTCTTAATTTCACTTTTACCGGGAACCAAATGAAGTCGGTTTTTTTTTCTTAAAAATTATGTATTTAGATGACATCTCTTTCAATTTATAATTTATATATAGTAGTGTGCCTACATAAAACATGAATCAAAACATTTATTATAAATAATACATTGTTTTATTCATGCTTTACAATTGTATTGACCAATCTAAGTGAGGAAACTAAACTAATCCCAATAATAAAAATTTGGTACAGTTAAAAATTAGTCCTTACTATCTCATCTTCGACGAGATATTGATATTTGAAACGTTTAAATAACTACGTCATTGTCACCCCTACGCTCCGTAAAACCTCCGTCCAAGCCCGGGTGTTCCATTTCCACAGTACATAAGCCTTATATACTACATACCGCTGTTTCAGACGTTTTCTGATTTGCGCTCCGACTCCTTATGTACACGGTCAGTTATTTAGCCTTATGTATATAAATTGACCAAGTTTTTTGATGAAATTTCAGGAATAAATGGGAGTTGGGGAAAGTTGGCGTTTGTTAATAACGTGGAAATTGTCTCGCTTTGTGAAATGACAGTGGAAAATATCAGCTCGGTCAGAAAACACACCTAAAGTTATATCCAGATTTAGGAAAAGTATACTGACAGCTGCCTTTTTTATAATGGTAGGCGCATTAGTATCGATATTGAAAAAGCAATTAAAGCTCACGTATTGTCATCACAATAGGCCTGACATATTTCGACTGCATCGGGTTGTAATCGTCAGACCAAGTGTTGTTGTCACACTGTTTAAAATGTTCAATTGTATGAGAATATTTAAAACTAAGAAATAAAGGTCACGTTCCGATTACGACTGCCGTTTGTGGTTGCAGCAGGACACGTGGTAGGACTAACGTCAATTGACGATTTGAGTGATGGAGTTAAGTTTCGATTGAGCTGTCTTATCTCTTAGGGGTTGAATTCGTACAAAAAAATGATTTTACTTGAAGCAGGCGTATACTCACGTATTTCAAATTTCAAATCCATGAGTGGTTCAGAATGTACGTTTCCTGACTATATCTATACTATGTATAATGTGAATGTTGTACCTATATATTTTGATGATCCAAATTCCAATAATGCAAAATGTAAATTTTTCATTGTAAAATTTAAATTAAATTAATATATTTGTTTTCTTGGTAAGAAAGTAAAAGCGGATAAACTCAAGACCTCAAGTCGGACTCGAATCCGCGACTCTGAGATACACGCCCATTGCTCTGCCAACTGAGCTACCGAGATCACACCCGTGGCCCCGAATTTCTTCATATCCCTCCATCATAGCCTCAGGGGGGCGCTTACCAACATCTACCGTAAGAAAATACTTTTTAATCAGTAAATATTAGTTTTGTAACATCTTAACTAACATCGTCACATTAAAAACAGGCTTTGTCATTCTTACTTACTAATACTTAACTAATTACAACCCCCCGAATCGTACCCGGCCCAAATGTACCCATCACACTGGCCGCGTTACCGCGCTGAATGGCCAATGAGATCTGTTGGACCAAGTACGACCCGGAACGAGGATCAGTAAATAATAAATAAATATTGTGGGACAATCTTACACAAATCGACCTAAGTCCCACGTTAAGCTCAATAAGGCTTGTGTTGTGGGTACTAACTAGGCGACGATATATATTATAGATAGATACATATAAATACTTAAATACATAGAAAACATCCATAACTCAGGAACAAACATTTGTGATAAACACACAAATAAATGCCCTGACCAGGATTCGAACCCGGGACCTCCTGCTTCGTAGGCAGGGTTACTACCAACTAGGCAAGGAGGCCGTTAACCGGCAGTTAACTTATTGAAATCTGATGTCGTTAGCAGACGTTTTTGCTTAAAATACTTTAAATATATCTAAAGTTTTGTAAACCACAAAAGCCACATAGCGAACATCTAATATCCCCATCGCCCCACAACAATAAACACAACATAACAATAAAATCAAACGTCTTCCACTCCAGCGCACGCCAAATTAATTAGCGAGTACTGTGACCACGCAATCTGGTAATGGCGGCCGACCGGGGTCACTGTATCTCATTATCCTGGGTGGAAAAAGATCGGAGGAGACTGGAGTTATTTATAAACGTTTGTCGTATATAAAATGCCGTTCGTGGATAGTTCTGGATACAACAATATCGGAGGAGACACTGGCATTATTTCTAAACCTATGTTATCTAGCACCATTGTAAACAGTCTCTCTCTCACCTATGTTTAACAAATAAATTTTCACTGTTTTCCCAAAGGACTACAATATGGGGTTCTTCAAAAAAGGAGTGTTAAAGTTTTTAAAGGGTCGGCAACGCGCATGTAACACCCCTGGAGTTGCAGGCGTCCATAGGCTACGGTGACCGCTTACCATCAGGCGGGCCGTATGCTTGTTTGTCACCGTCGTAGTATATAAAAAAAAAAAAAAACTTTGACTAAAATGACTTTGATATTCGCTTGTGGATGTTTTGACATTTGTCATGATTTTGTATGGTTTTGATCATTGAACTGAACGCCGCACAAATACGTCTATCCTCGATGAATAATCAATTGTATTCTATAAATTCTATAAATAAGTTTTATGACATAACTAATTAACTTTATTTAAATTGTATCTATGTTGACATTTTGGAATTATTAGTTGTATTTTGATTAATGATTAAGTAATTTGTTAGTGATGAACCTTTCATGGTGACATAACTTTTCTATTTTTTAATAATATTTTTATTTCTTGTTTAATTTGACAATATAACTATATTTGGCATTTTGAGTGTATTACAATCATAACGAAAGTAACTGACAATCACAATATAAACTCCTGAGAATGTACCATGTGTAGTTTTAAGTGACTTTGCATATTGTGATATAAATAAATAAACTTAACTAAGCTAAACTATTGAGCCATCTGAGCACCACTACTTATACTCAGTGGACACATGCCAGAGGAGGGGTGGCCGTGGCTACGCGTTGGGCTGACAGAATACCGTCGCTGTCCAAATCAACTTTACGGGCCAGCATGCGTGTTCCACCTCGTCATCTACCTTAGTCAGGAGGTCAAGACGAAGAAAACAAAATACACGCTGTTACGCTCTTACTTGCTAGGCTAGCCGTTTAACGATATGTAGACGTAGAATATTATCAATTTGATTCATTCTATAACACGAATAACATGAACATATAACTAGAGCATTCCACGGTATCGTAAGCGACATTCGTACTCATTTATTTGACTTTCCAAGCCTTATACTCTTTTGGCTCATATTTTTATCGTCTCTTGTTATTATCATCTTAAAGCCGCTTCTGTTTTTAACAAATTGTATATCTTCTTTTTATTATAAAACGTTTCTTTACATAAAAAACCGGCATTAAAGCAAACGTACACTTGTACTCATAATGACGCCAATACATTGACTCAAAGATAAACATTGCATACATAATGATTTTACAAAACTACATAAAAAAACGAACCGTTTTCATGGAATGCTCTAATTTAAGTACCTATGTTCGATTACTATAGGTATTTTCTAGAATTTATAACTTCTACTTTTTTGGCACACTCAATTTATCTATTTTTATTTAAAATATACCGTGTTTATTTTGCCAAAATAAATACAAGAATCACTCCAATCGTCGAAATACAAAGCTTTAACGTTTAGGGTTCCGTTCAAGTGGCATGAATAATCATGAAAAACCGAGTCTCATTAAAGCGACCGCAGCCTGGGCACCCTATTCAGTAGATGTCCGGATAAAAGTAATCTGGGAGATGGTCGCCGTGGTGTGGGTATGGACCTCTGCTGTGTTGGCAGTTTATTATCAAAGTTGACCGACGGAGCTCTTTGATGATTTGATAGGACAGCTACAGTAGCAAATCGGTTCGCGCTTTGAAATTGCTACTTTGGATAACATTACAGAGGTCGCAAGTATAGCAATAAAATAACGAATTTAAATAATATTTAACGGCCGCCTAGCCTAGTTGGTAGTGATCCTGCCTACGAAAATGGAGGTCCCAGTTTCGACTCCTGGTACGGGCATTATTTGTGTATTTATCACGAATATTTGTTCGTGAACCATGGACGTTTCCTATGTATACATGTATGTATTTATCTATATAAATATTTATATCGTCACCAGGTTTTGCTTAGTTTGTAGGCAAATATTTATTATATTTTATTTTGAAAAGAAAATGTCTCTCAGTCATCATCCCTGTGAAAACGAGTGCTGTAAAGGGCTCGAAACGTAGGGTCATGGTGTTATTAACGCGATTAATCCGTACTAAAGTTTTTAATTTCAATGAACATCAATCGCGGTAACAGAGGACAATATTAAGAAAATGTGAATCAAACTTATAAACTTTATAAATCTCGACGGGATGCCACGAATAGATATAGATTATTTTTTCTCTTTTTAAATTAAAATTGCGCGATTTAAATGATATGAGAACGATCGTTTTACGTCAATATAAATTACTAGCTATTTCCCGCGACTTACTCAGCGTCTAATTTCTCAATTTTGTGGGTAGTAATTTACAATATCTTTTGTTAGCAGTTAACTAAATTAACCAAATTTGAGATCGCTATAGCCCCGTTGAAACACGGAAGTTTATAATAATGAAAACGTTTTGTTGAGGCCAGAATCCGCCTCCACTCTATTTGCACCGCTGAAAGCGGTTGGCTGAAGTTTAGTGTCAAGCCTCGCATTTTCCGTCTAGCATTTTCTTGCTCTCTTTTGTTTTATTTCCACGTGCGACTGCGCTGAAATTAAAACTACTGGAACTATTTTCGTCCGCCAAATATATACAATTTAAAATTCCGCAAGTTATAGGTAGGGTAAATCGCCAGTAACTGGCCACCTTATGCTAAAACTGAACTCTGTTCACCTATAAACAGGTCCAGTACAGTTCATTTTTATTGAAAATTTTCAATTACTGGCAGCACTCCAATTGGCCATGTCATACAAAAATGGATTATATTTATAGGTCAATAGATTTTTTTTGTATTAGGGGGCCAGTTACTACAAAACATTACATCTATAAAATTTGGAGAATGTAGGTACCATGTGTAATTTTAAGTGACGTTGTGTATTGTGAGATAAATAAAGAAAATAAGTTAAACTATAGATTATTTTTCAGACATTTAATATTTTAGATAATAAAATCCGATTTGGACGAACTGCGTATTGGAGGAACGGCTAACAAATCAAATTAAGTACATTCGCGATATATCCGTTCTATGTACATAATAATGTGTGCAAAACGCGAAATTTTAAGTTTATATACTTAGCTCGTAATTGGTTCTTAAATATCTCGACTCGACTACATCTCGTTTTGTAACAGCGACCCTTGAATCTTAAAAAACCTTTTTATTTCACTGTTGCATACTATTTCTAAACCAGAAGGGAAATTACGCATAATATTTTACGCCACCAACATTCTCCACTTATCTGTAGGTGTGAGTGTGTCAAAGTATTCCAAGCATATTCTAATAGGGGCAAGAGGGCAAAAACTAGGCCCTGCATCTTATTAGCTGGGGGCGCGAGGGGACGCATGAGCTGCTTAGGAGGTCCATGGACCTAAGAATGAACGGAGGTAGCCGCGGATAACTTCAGATATTATATCGTCGCTATACTTACTCAACCTCATATGTACAGCAATCATTTGATGGAAATGTCACCTTTCTGTTGCTAGGAATACGGGTGTTTTCTCTATCAAATGAGATTTGCAGATACGAGGTTGAGTAAGTATAGCGACGATATTTAGTTAAGTAATATAGTTTTAATAATAATAATTGCCATACCCTTGCAGGGTGCCATGTGATCTCATCTATTATTGTAAGAACTGTATTTAAGACGATCGGTTGGCGTAGTTGGTAGTGACCCTGCCTGCTAGCCGATGGTCCTGGGTTCGAATCCCGGTATGGGCATTTATTTGTGTGATGAACATAGATATTTGTTCCTGAGTCATGGATGTTTTCTATGTATTTATGTATTTGTATAATATATCGTTGTCTGAGTACCCGTAACACAAGCCTTCTTGAGCTTACCGCGGGACTTAGTAAATTTGTGTAAGAATGTCCTGTAATATTTATTTATTTATTGTACCATGGTTTGCAATAAACGCTACTATACTATACTATGATTTCACATGCCGATGTCTTTGGGTCCATGCGTGACACAAACTTTTGACTTTTAATCCAAAGATCGCGGAGACCAATGAGTTTTTCGGAATTTATGTACGAAGTATTATTTGATAGTCAGCTTTTCTAAGGACAACATCGTGAGGAAACCGGACTATCCCAATAAGGCTTAGTTTACCCATTGGGTTGGAAGGTCAGATGGCAGTCGCTGATTCCTGAGCCATAGCATAAAGGATGACTCACATTAGAACGGGACGGGACGGGAATATCTGTCAATTACTATAGAAAGCGTCACGTGACATCCGAGTGCTCCGAGCTATCACGTGATTCTTTATATAGAAATTGTCAGATTTTCCCGTCCCGCCCCGTCCCGTGCGTGTCTTAGTCATCCTTAAGCCGGGAAAACGCCGGGAAGGTCATTCAAAACTTGTGAGCGAGCGCTGAGTTCAAATCTGATAAGTGATAATGTCTGTGTGTGCTCAATTTGTCATGGAATATATTTTTCAGAAAGAAAGCAAAAGTGGAAAAATACGTGACCTCAGGCGAGACTCAAACCCACGACTCTTAGATACCAGCTCATCGTTCTTCTAACTGAGCTACCGAGACCACGTGGCCCCGAACTTCACCATATCCCCCGTATGCGCCATTGCAGTCAGGTTATGGAATTTTTCTACTATTACTTTGCTGCTTAAAAATAATAGTTGGAATAGTTTTTTCTTGGAAGAATTATTTCCTTATACGTTTTAGGTCCATGGGTAGGTGTGACTAAAATAATGAGGCAACGCATAAAATATCACACGCGCCTTTTGGTACATATCTATATTTTGTAGAAAGAAAGGAAACATGGAGAAATTAATGACCTTGGGTCGGATTCAAACCCGTGACCCTGGGATACACGTTCTTCGCTGCCGACTGAGCTATCGGGAACACACCCGCGATCCCGAATTTCTCCACCATATCCATATCTTTTCTGCAAAAATAATAGTTTAGCTATTTTATTGTTATGGTCACTTTTCTTGTATCCAGTTCAATAGTAAGTACCTAAATATAAGTAAAGTACGTACACTTAATTGTATCAGGCACATACATTTTAAGATGACATTTAACACTGACAGAAGCTAATGCAATTGTTATAGTGATAAAAAGGTAACACCGTCCCGTGATGTCTCTACTTAAAGACGACTCCACTGACAGCTAGCTGTATTCGTACATGCCACAATTATATACCCCCGAAAATAATGTTACTTTGCTATTCCGCCAAACGTGCTAGTCAATTAGTGCCAACCCGTTATACCTACTTGCTTATTTTTTATGCGTCGTAAGGTGGGAACATTAATTGCGTGCAAAAAATACGCAAGTACGTATAACGGGTTGGCACTAATTGACTAGCACGTTTGGCGGAATAGCAAAGTAACATTATTTTCGGTGTTAATATGGAATTTCGCGAAGTAACGCCAGATTCAAAATACATTACAATTATATACTTCTTTCTTAGTCCAACCAAAAGCGGTATCTCCGGTGATGTCGTGACGGCCACCATTTAGCGAAAAATGCATATTTTCCTAACAAATTGAGTGACAAAAGCAACCGCTATTTCCAATATTGACTGCGTATAATGCAGTCTCGCCAGTCAATTTATCAACCTATTTATATTTCCTACGATAGTGGCCATGATGTCTTTTACTTTCAAATATCATCTTAACGGAAGCGCCACGCATCTCTGCTAATTTCACCGCCATACAAGACACATCACATTCGGCATTTGTTTAAAAAAACCGTCTATCTAAGTTACTCATAGCAATTGTAAAGCATGAATTAAATCACTTATTATTTATAGTGTTTTGATTCATGTTTTTAAGTAGGCACACCACTATGTATAAATTATAAATTGAACGAGACGTCATATACTACAGAAAAAGTGAGCAAGGTCCCCGGTGAGGAGGGCTGGGAACGAACCAGCGACCTCCTGCTTTCGACGTCCTAACCACTGGGCCACACGATCCCAGCCCTGCTCACCTTGGTCACTTTTTCTGTAGTATACGACATATTTTTCAATTTATTACTCATACCAGCTAACTTCTGCATTCCACTCCCCTACCGTTACTACAGCCTTCAGTAACAAACGCCTGGTCCCGACGGCCACTTGTCACAAGTTGCCATGATAAATAGACTAGCGACATCTTTGGGACGCTACTCCCTTATGTACCTTTACTTTCTTATCTTCCAAGTTTTGAACCGTAACACCTTTGAATAAGGTCGAATGTTGGCTGGTGATGCTAATTTAATGATGTCTGTGAAGGTAGTTCGAAGTTGCAATCTTTGGTGTTTTATGTCTTCCTTGGGTTATAAAAATAAATGTCTATGTAAACGCTCGAGTTACATAAGGTGAAGATTATTAACTCTCAAGATACCGCACTTAAGTAATATCTTAATATGTGTGATGTGAGGAAAGTAATTTTTTAAATCGTAGGTACCTTAAATATTTACTAATCAAGATCTGCCTATTCTAGCCAAATACATATATTTTAACCTCGTGCGGCTCACCATATAAAAAAGCCGGCCAAGTGCGATTCGGACACGCGTAGAAAGTGTTTCGTACCATGATTTTAAAGTCCTACACACACAGACACACATACATACACACATACAACACGAATTACATCCAGAAGACACACTAACGCACACATTCTTACTTGTATGTTCTAGTTTAATACAAAAAAAGAATACAACTCTGTTCCAATTGAAAATATTTTCAAATTTATTTAACTAATTTACTACAGAGGACCGTGGGCGTGGTTCTTAGGTATATAAGATTAAAATTTTAAGAAAATTCGATTTTCACGTTCAATAAAACGAAATAAACAAGAAAAATGTACGTAAACAAATAATAACATGAATTATTAAGGCGCCCGAACACCGCGGCGCCGCCATCCATCAATCTGTTACGTTTTGCCGCGCAATTATCTCGGTAGTTCCGCCGCTCCCCGCTAGATGGAGCGCTTCTCATTCATTATGCATACTGATGACCCACCGTAATGAACCGGCTTTATTCCCCAACATTTTCTTATGAGAATTTGGCAAGAACCAAGATTAGGAGAAAGAATGGCTTGATAAAAGCAGTGTTTCGGTTTTATACCTTCAAAACAGGCAATTTGTGCGTTTATTTTACGATAAAAGTAAATAAAACGTAGCGTTCGAATCCCTTTGACTGGCGCTGGATGGCGTCCAAAGAAGACATATCAAACGGCCGATGGGTGAGGGTAGGTATAAATAAAAAAACACTATTTACACGTCAAAAGACGAGGGTGAAACGATCGCTTTTCAATATTTTTGTTTCGGTGTATTTATTAAAGTGGAAGGGGAGGTAGTGGCCCTCGGCGGTAATGGTCAGAAATACGACTTTTTGAAGCAATCGCTTCTGTTTTTGTTGCTGTTAAGGATAACGGGCCGGAGCGTGACCGAAGTGTCAATTCTATAGAATTGTCACCTGACAGCTAGGATATCACGTGATTCTTTCTGTAGGTTGGTCATTCAGAATGATTTTATCTTTTTACTAGCTTTTGCCCGCGGCTTCGCTCGCGTTAGAAAGAGACAAAAAGTAGCTTCTGTCACTCTCCATCCCTTCAACTATCTCCACTTAAAAAATCACGTCAATTCGTCGCTCCGTTTTGCCGGGAAAGACGGACAAACAAACAGACACACACTTTCCCATTTATAATATTAGTATGGATGTTATGGTTACGTTTTGTGTGTTTCACTGTACTTAAAAGAAGCTTACGTAAACGCTTTCATTTTATTCTTACCCATTTAAGCAGACTGACCATTTGTCTCCTCTCTTATAGCCGTACTTGGATAAAGGTTAAAGGATGACTCACACTAGGCCGAGACGGGACGGGATGGGACGATCTGTCAATTTCTATAGAAAGAATCACGTGCTAGCTCGGAGCCCTCGGATGTCACGTGACGTTATAGAAACTGATAGATCATCCCGTCCCGCCCCATCCCGTTTCTATTCTAGTGTGAGTCATCCCTTCGTAAAGAGACAAGATGGATGTAGTGTATGCGCCTGACTAAGTATGTCAAATAGCATACTTACGCTGTCTCGTGTGTTACGCTGTCTCAGTGTTGGTGAGAAAGCTAAGAAGAAGTCACTGTCAGAGTCTATGATACGATGCTCGCCGGCACGTAGGTGACAAGTGAAGTGATTACCAAGACATGCGCATTCTCCAGCCAGTGAGAAGTGTTCAGGGTAAAATATCATACGTACATAGCATTTCACATTACACTATAATGGACATTCTTCCTTTTGGCCCATGCCAATAAAACTAAGACGAGAGTATTAACCAGCCAGTATGCATTTTGTGGGCACTACGGAAGACGCAGGATGGGAAGGGTCCAAACTAGATGGACCGACGATATGCGCGCCTACCACGAATATCGAAAAGTGGCATTGACGGGAAAACCTCTTTGTCACTCCAAAGCAAGTGTGACAGAGATGGAGATACAAATCCGCAACCGTTCGATTTCCGTGGTACTAGCCCTGGTTAGGGTCAGTTTCGTTAAGGACGACGAATAACCGTTCGTTGTCGAAATCTTTGGAAGAAGCATTTGTTCAGCAATGGACGTCTTTCGGCTGAAAATGATGATGATGAAATAAAACTATTATCCCTTACGAGTCTTACGTCAGCAGTTTTTACCTCTATTTATTTACTGCAATGTCATTAGAAGATCAGCAAAAACATCAAGTGGCTCAAACAAAACGATTACACGTCTTTCATGTGGACTACCCAAAATTGATGGGCTATAAAGGCTGTTTTTTTAATTAATACTTATGGCATTCTTTTTTATTGAATTGTATGATAATAATCAATATTAAATACATGCCCACAAGCTGTTAACTATTGCCCACAGGAGGGAAAACTCGCGTGTTCCGCCGAACTGTAGGGGATTCCTGTGGACAATAAATAACAGCTTGTGGGCATGTAACGAGTCAATCCACGTAAAAGTAACGCGAGTCACAACCTCATCGAGTGTTTCTTTAAATTACAGATGCAAATGTATGATTCAATATACAGGGTGTTTCCTGTAACAGGAGCAACAAATTTACTTTTAAAAATTATGTATTATGTAGGTCTTCACTTTTTCATACAAACTAAATAGTATTTTCAATGTACGTTGACATCAGCCTAATTGACGTCTCTTGTCGTAGTTCAAAATTAACAAAGTTCGCAGTAAATTGCGTCTTCTAACGAACTTTAAAGTGTAATAAAAATCAAATAAAACGTTATTTTTAAAAGTAGCCGAACAAACGTTTTTCAGTTTAGAGAGTACAGCCTACAATTAAATGTATTTCTCCTGTTACAGAAAACACCCAGTATATCTAGGGAAAGTAACACTTATTTAGAGATAAATTATCACTTGAATTTACATCATGAATAAAGGAAACATGCAATAAAATTGTGACTCACATTATTCTAACCGTGGATTAACCTTAGTAATAATTTTAATCATACAACTTAAAAGGAGTAAGTAGGTAATTCATGCGGATAAGATAAAAAACCAACCTTTATAACCTTTTTTGGTTGTCCACAGAAAAGACGGTAACATCGTTTTGTGTTTGTTCCATGTGCATTATGAATTAAGAACACAAACAAACCGCTAATCCACTTAACGGAAGTCAATACTTGATAAATTACCGATCGGACCCGCCAAATTAAGAAGGGATGTTATTATGCACCCCCTCGCCAACGGCCGGCCGAGGATTTATGTCCGATACGCCGTTATGCTTTATTGTTATAGCCATCCTTTATTTTATAACGCTATTGATAAAAATGCGTTTGGGATATCAATTTTGGGATGTGCGAAGTGTTTTTTGAAGGTATTGAAAATCGATTGGCTGGGGTATGTGGAAAAATGTGGTTTACTTAAGAAAAGCACAAGGGTAAACGTTTGAGTGTAGGTAAAGGATGAATCACACTAGAACGGGACGGGACGTGGCCGGGCCGAGCCGATCTGTCAGTTTCTATAGAAAACGTCACGTGACCTCCGGGACCTCCGAGCTATTACGTGATTCTTTCTTGAGAAATTGACAGTTCGTCCTGTCTCGGCTCGTCCCGTCCCGTTAGAAAACACTAGACACACACTAGATACACACTAGTCACACTAGTGTGTGAGTCTTTCTTAAAAGTGTAGGTTAAAGAAAACATAAAAAAAGGTATTTAAAAGATAAAATATGCATAATAGCGACCTATGTTATTCCATACAAATTTAAAAATCGGTATGACGTTTTTAAAATTGGGTGAAAAATTCTGCAAACAAGATCGCATTTGTTTGCAGATATTGCTAATCGAATAAATTCATGAATTCAATACAAAGGATATTGTATATTATATTTACATTGTTTACTAACAAAGCAAAAACCTTCAAGAAAAGAGCATGCTCCCACCTCCCACCTCAAAGGTCAGCAACACACATGTGACCCCCAGGTGACGCAAGCCTCCATGGGTGGCAATTATAGCTGACCATCAGGAGAGACGTCTGCCCGTTTACAGTATTAACAAAAACAAAATACTATTAATATTAAAGAACATTTCTGCAAGTAAGTGTAAGCAATCTACTCATCCCGAAGTTAAAGTAGCAGATACTGTAACATCGTCAATTAGCGGGAGGCTGGTTATCGCGAGTTGCGAAGTATCTGCAACTAATTACTCCTTGATTAACATACGCGCGCGATCGCCACCCTATTGTGCGCTGGCGCAAGGGATAACATTCTGCGGGATATCTACAACGTGTTTTAGAGCAATTGCTTTAAATTCAAGGGCGCATTATTTAGCTTAAATTAAGTTAATTTCTCAAAGACACTGGTATTCTAATTAGCTCCAATTAGAAAATAACTACTCATTTAATTTTATCTCATATGGGATTTGCATGTGTGTAAACGGAGTACGAGTATTTCTCATAGCTGTCACTTACTTAGTAAAGTCAATTCTAATGCCCGTTTTACATTAACGGTTGATGCAACATGTAATTAATTTGCATGAGAAATAAAAATAAAAAAACGAATTTAATAAAACTGACTATGTCATTCTGTTTCATTCAATATACCAAGACCACATGACGAAGTTAAGGCCGTCCCCTATCCCAATGACCTCGGCGATTTGAGCTTTCTTCCCCTACCGCTTCCTTTCCTCACCGGTTATACAATACCGGTTATAAGCATAAGTCGTCACCTAGGAAGAGCTGCTTGTACTAGGACGCAACCCTATAAACTACTAGTGCCATCTTATACGACTGGCCCCCGTCGCCCGCGCAGGCATCTCGAGCCGGCGTTTTCGGAAAAATGCGTGTAATAGCTTTTTTCTCGAAAAGTACAAAACCTATCCAAAAATCAGTGGATGCGTTTAAAGTAAACATAAATATAAAATGCTTGTCTTAGTTTCTTGTACTTACGACGCATAATAAGGGAGTAGATACAGATTTAAGGTAGAAAAAAGGGTTTACGGTTATTTTTTTTTCTCTTGATGTATTATGTTTTTCGACAATTTAGTGGAACAAAATGTAAACCAAATACCTAGCTACATTATATATTTTTTTCAAGCGTTGTGCTTGGAGCTGATCAAAGCCTATTCACTTTAAAAACAGTGAAATATGCCGGGTAGCCCCTTAAAGCAAATGCTCAAGAACACACTGTACAACGTACTTGTACGGTATCAGTGGTAAGCGTTGAGGATGACCACGAGTCGATTTTCCGCTAGGGGCGCTAGTAAAACGTGGGTCCTGCGGGAACATTTCAAACGTCACTTTGACAATTCCCTCATTTTGACATAGGACCCACGCATGAGTGGCGTCGCCTGGTGAGCGACAATACGGTAGCTCCCAGCACGTTTGGCTAAGGTTTTGATTGAACAGCGTGTGTTGAGACCGCTCACTTTGGTGCACCAGGGCCTATACCACGAAAATCGAACGATTGCGAATTTGTATCTCCATTTCTATCACACTTGCATATTGGAGTGACAAAGAGGTTTTCCCGTCAATGCCAATTTTCGATGTTCGTGGTAGGCATGCTATGCTGTATGCATTTGCGTATGATGAATATGGCGCCAGATGGAGCGTTGTTGGACCAGCGGTGAGTGCCTGCGAATTTCAATCGAAGGTCGCGGGTTCAATTCCTAGCTCGAATCAACGATTTTTTCGGAACTTATGTACGTATAATTTGACATTTACCAATCGCTTTTCAGTAAAGGAAAACATTGCAAAGAAGCTCTCTGAGCCGTGGCATAAACCAGGAACAAGCTAGGAAAATGAGTATATGGCGCCAGAAGATGATGAAAGATCGTGATGATGCGTTGGTCGATTTACTCGAGCATCTAGTACTTTGTACAGTTTGTACCTACATTTAGCGTTGTACCTAATAGTATGGTTGGAATGTAACTCTTGTTCTGAATAATTACTAATCTTAAATTGCAACGGTTAACACTCACGTATTTTTATCACATTAGGCGTGACATGTTTCGTCTGCGCCGGGCAGACATCGTCGGACAAAGAGAATGGTGTTATCACCTTCACGGCTCAGGCATCACTGCCCGAGACCGGCGTAGGTACGGGTCGCGCGCGACGAAGCTAGTTACTATTTAAAACGAGATATTTACTATGTATATTTGTTCTTATGAGCTCCCGCTATTTCCCCGTCGATCACGAGACCGTCGAACACTAGTACTTCTACCATCCTACAAACAATAATTATAAAACAAAAGTGAAAAGCTCTCTGGTCGTCACTCTAACCAGCTTATTATTACGAGTATGTAGATACTTATGTGAAAACCGCTAATCGCTCGGAACTTAAACAATTTGCTCTACGATTCCTGTCTCCACAATAAGACGGTTAATCCCAATTCTTATCAGCGCGCGCTAATGTCCGCATTAGCATGGCGTTACTCACAAAAACCCGCCCGATTTAAATACTTGGAAAGTGTTGCCACCGCGAAAGAACGGGGTTGGGTCGCGCCCAAGACGCGAGTATTTTGGTTGTCTTGCACAGAGAGAATATTTAGATTACCATTTCGTTTTGTGTTATTTGTAACCGCTGGAAAAGATATCAGACTGTAAAAGCAAAGACAAAAGCCGGCCATGTACGTTCGGATTTATCCGCTGGATCTGCCGATCAATTTATGGTCCGGCGGATGCCGGATATACGCGCTATGCAGATCCGACGGCAGATTGCCTGAACGTAATATGGCCGGCTATTTGTCTGACATCTTATCCAGATGACCACTCGGTTAATTTCTATATGTATATCTATAGTTTGTCATTAGTAGTAGGTACTTATATAAATATATAGACATTCTGATAGAATGGGTAATCGATCTAGTTCCATGCGATTCAAACAGCAGCTTTTTATATTTTTGACATACTAAACTACAATTTTTTTTAATACGAATTACCATTTCGATAACTTTTTTTTAATTTTTAATAATTACGATTACGAATTACGAATTTGTAATATAAACAAATATAGCATTTACATTTAAATTATAACAATATCTTATTTAACATGTAACTTCGTAATTCCAAAGCACTTTACAAAATATTTTAACTTCTAAAGATACTTAACCGGCAACACCGAAGTTAAATTAAGAAGATTTGCAAAAAAGCTTCGTAACACGAAATCAAAGGCAGCACTAATTGACGGGCTTTGGTATGCTAATGCCAGCGCCCTCTCCCGGCAAGTAGACGGACTAAGTAGACTTGTTTATTACGTTTGGGGGTTCGATTTTTGAAATAATTGTAAAATAAACCTGCGAAAAGTATAGAGTGACGATATTTACGATTATACCTAATGGATTATGTTATTTCTTCCTTCATTGGTGTTGCAATAGACACAATACCGAAATCCGATGCGTGCGAGGCATCTAATGCTTATAATGAATGTAAATGTGTCTAATGAACGTCCTCACTCTAAAGAAAGTGGGTTGGTTTAGAGTTGAAACTTCAAGCAAAAGTTGGTAGGTAGGCATAGGTGTTTTCAAGTAGGCATGTAACTGTTACAGTGCACTTTTGAACGTGGAATGAAAAATAAATAAAGTTACACCGGCTCTAACCCTACACCACAGACCCAAGAAGATTTAAAACTTTGGACTGGCAAGAAGCTCGGCGGGACACATCTTTTCAAAACATTACATCTTATATCTTACATGCATTACTTTGAAAAAATACAGTTCAGTTCAATTTTAAATTCAATTAAATTCCATTAACCAGCACTTTCGAATCGTCAACAAATTATAAATTATTACTTAGAGCAATTTATTGATGCTGTACACACAGATATTCGAATTAAGAATGATAATTTCACAATAGGATCTTCATCTTAAAAATAAATTTGTATAAAAAAATATAGACACGGGTCACGCATTTTACCCTGGCATGATGACATAATAACATAAGTCTATACCTGTGAGCTCACTGGCGTATAAAATGGTGTTTTAGGATTAATATGTATTTAGACTTAGTATATTATATTATATTATATGCATACTTATATATTTTCGCGATAAAAATGTCAACCCCAGATAGCACTTAATAATTTGTAAAGTACCCAGTTATATAGGGACTACCTCTTTCGATAATTAAATTAAGGACCGTGTTAACATGAAAGCTTTTTGATTCAGTTTTTAACAAAAAAATACATTATTCTATCACTTTTTTCACATTTAAAACGCGTCCCAAACTTTGCCGAATTTAAATTGACAGGCTGACGTCCGTATTTTAATTTTGAATATATTATAGAGTATTTTTTAAAGTAGCCCGTCTGTCTGTCCGATATCCGTGGCTTGTTTAATTTCCCATTTATTAATTTTCTTGACGTAAAATATGCGGATGGAAAAGTTCCCGTGGAAATAGATACGTTCATTTGAATAAAGGAATGTTTATAAATAATCTTTTTAATTAAGTTTTCGGCTTTGATTAAACTTTGTTTTAAGTGACGTTGGATGCGGCTGAGATAATAAATAGAAGTGTGGACGTTGGGAATCACGCATATATAATATCTGGTGTGTGATTAAATGTAACTAGTGATTATTGAATTAAAACAAAGATTGCCATTATTAGGCTATAGATAAATCTTAAGCGTGCTCGTTGGGATTTTTTAGTACACTACACTCAAAGTTATAAAATTTGACTGTTTATTTATTAAATAATTACAATTACAATATGGAACTTAACTTAACCTACCTAAATTAAAATTAAAATCTAAACTTGGGTATAAATATACTGTAAATAAAAAAATGCCCCAAATCACTGCTTGGAAGCATGCCCAGAAGGCTGGCAGCATTGCCATGTTGTTTGGAAATGCTGATCCGCTGTGCTAGATTTGACCCAACCCTCTGTTCACATAATGAGTTTTAAATAATAAATTATCTGTTTTTAGTAGTAGTACCCTTGTAATAAGCGCTTCATTACACGATAAAATACTAACGTACCTGTTTAAGGGATACACTAATTTTACTAACTCTTTAGTGTACTTTAGTGTATCTATTGTATGACGTATGACTATGTGTCTATGATCTCTTAAGCTATATCAGCGACATCTACAATCCGATAGCGAAACTAACTACATATCTATAATCTTAAGTGAATAACCACGGGTCCTCAAGTCTCAAGATAGGTATCAGTGTGGAAAATTGGCCAAAACACTGTCCATTTAAACCGTAATATAATACATATTATTATACTGCACCAAAGCAATTAAGTACAGTTAATAAAAATGCCACGGGTCGTGGCAATTATTTATAAATGTTGTGTAAAACTGAAATATGCAACAGATAATCTATTAGCGTACCTGTGCTACGCATATTTTTGAACGTTATGATGACCCGCAAAATATATGAACTTGTTGGCAACAGTATAGTATGACGCACTAGGACGGGACGGGACGGGACGATCTGTCAATTTCTATAGAAAGAATCACGTGACAGCTCGGACCCCTGGGATGTCACGTGACATTTTCTATAGAAACTGACAGATAAATTGAATTCAGTTATTTAAGTTCTTAACTGTGCTCAGTTGTATGGCGGCGACTCAGTTTAGGTCCTAAACTGAATCGCATTAAGACGTCATGGTAAAGCCCTTGGTTAGCCTTGTGTCACTGAAATAATAAATATAAATAAATAAATATAATGGGACAATCTTACACAAATCATCCTATTCCAAAGGTAAGCTCCATAAGGCTTGTGATGTGGGTATTAGACTACGATATATATAATAGATTGATACGTCTAAATACTTAAATAAGTCCTAGAAATAGAAAACACCCATAACCCAGGAATCGTGATAAACACACAAATAAATGCCCTGACCAGGATTCGAACCCTGGACCTCCTGCTTCGTAGGCAGGGTTACTACCGATTAGGCTAGGAGACCTTTAGGAGGTATATTATTTACCATGAATACATGTAAGGATAATGGAGGGTGACGTTTTTAAGCCCTTAGTGTTTCCTTTTAAATACTATCAGCTGCTTTTCACGGTGTGTGGGTTACACTAGAGAATAGTACCTACAATAGGTTTTGTCACCAGTCTTTACACTAAGTAATAATAACAATGTTATTCTACTCCAGCACTTCTATCTGTCAATTAGATGACTGACAGCGATATAAAAAAAGTATACATAATAACGTTGTCTATGCTGTTCCATAAGAACATAAGATAAGATATGTAAGAGTACATTTGTCCATAAAAACATGATTTAATCATTTCGACTATTGTTTTTCTTTTAACGTGTTTTTAGTTTTTACAACTTATTGACAGAATTACCTACTATTAGCGAAAACATGTAAGTAATAGTAGGTAGGTACAAGTGCGAGCCGCCGTCGCACGGTTTTGTTTCGCCTAACGAACTAGTTCCTCTTTTAGATATATTTGTCTTGCATCACCGATTCCCTATCACTAACTCTGAGGTTATTTATATTCTTGTATTTAATGTGTACTAAGCTTGTTTACTACTAATTTTATCACCCAGTAACCTGCAGCTGACACATTTATCTATTTATCGCAGGTACCTTTAGGCCGTTAGGTCCCCAGTATTTTTTCCGCCACGCACCGAACGCAGCCGCATACATTTGCATTCATTTCATAACCAGTGAACGGAGGCATAACATTAGACGGGTCGTTTTTTTTTAACTTTCCAACGGTTTTGGGCCAGATGGCCAGTTCCGGGCTAGGTTTTAATTTAGGTAGAAAGGCATTAGACAATTAAATGTTGTCTATGTACATGGTTGATGGAAAGATATGGACGGTTTAAAAAGTAACTTAAAATTTTTGGTCTGAGATTGATATCAACATAAAAAGTTTATGTTTCTTAAGCGCTGTAGGATATCAACTTAGGAAGGCATTGTAATCACTTAGTATTATGTCGTTTGGTTTTAATCTTCCTTGTTGAGCATCGTTATTCATTGTTAAAGTTCACGGGTTATTTTTAATACAAAAGTTTTTGTAAGTTTATGAAGAATCTGCTAAATATTTTTCGATTATTATTGTTTATTTTAGTCGATCACATTAAATTGTTTGCGCGATGCTGATAAAATTAATAGAATCAAGAAAAATAAGAATATAGTACATTTCGATGCTAGTGCGGAAAGTATGTCATTACTTTACGAGTCCCGAGGTATCTTGCCACGAGCCGTAGGCGAGTGGCAATACTCGGGACAAGTGAAAAATGACATATCCGCACGTGAATCGAACGACGTTTTTCAATACAGATGCGAAAAAAAATTAAAATACATAAGAACGAATTTAAAGTTTTTTTATTATTTCCGTGACACGATTGTAATACAGTTGATATATTATGAACTTCTTCAAAATGTTTATCTTATCTTCTTTACTTTCTCATTTTCAATCTCATAATAATTATTTTTCATAAACAAAATAATAAATCGCATGTGACAAATCGTATCGTCATGTCTTAGAGGCCCTTCGAACATGTTTACCTGATTGAAAAACGCCTCTACTTTGAGTGACGTTTCGTAGGCTCTGTTCCGTTTCATACACACAGATTTATAAGAACTGTTTTCAATGTTAATATTTTTAATGAATGATCATTAGTATGATGAAGACGTAATTATTGAAATATGAAATATCAATATCTTTAATATTATTGCGTTAATAGTAGGTATTTAGTTTTATTACGGCTCGGTAAATTTAACGAACAATAATACTCTTCGGTAAGCAGTCATGAATTGGAACACAACTAAATTAAAATAAAATTGGAAAAGTAAAAAGCACTAGTTCGCAAAAACAAACTTTGCGCACGCAAAACAGCCAAAAAAAGGGCACTTTTTGAGCAACTGTATTGAAAAGAATATTATAACCTGAGTTACACAGTTACTAAATTACACAGGTGATGTCTTGTGTGCCCTAAACTAGGCTGAGCCTGTATTTTGGGACCCAAAAGTGTCATTTTTGCATTTTTAGATTTCTATACAGAACTAAAAGTCACTTCAATC
Organism: Lathronympha strigana; assembly: GCA_949128165.1. Taxonomy (NCBI): domain Eukaryota; kingdom Metazoa; phylum Arthropoda; class Insecta; order Lepidoptera; family Tortricidae; genus Lathronympha; species Lathronympha strigana. The sequence continues at coordinate 849,905 of OX421907.1, read as the reverse complement.
ACTTACAGCCACGCACACACACACATACATACACACACACACACACACACACACACACACACACACACACCTTACACACAAATACGCGCGTAAACATACGTAATATGTACACGTGCGCAATTGCATGTTAATATAATAAGGTAGTTAATTACCATTTAAACAACTAAATCACAAGTTTAAGTTTAATGTACCTACCTAAAGCTTATATTTTATGTATAACTTTCTTAGTACTTTCTAATTTGAAAAAAAAAAAATTGAACTAGGGAAGAGCGGTGCCTCCCAACAACACAGGAAATCTTTTCCTTACTGGGCAGCTCCATCCTCTAGACCATTGCCATGTTGTATTTTATTGAATAAATATATTTTGTATTTTGTATTTATTTTTTGAATATTATGTTATAAATTAAATCCTAACCAACACGCACATGTTTTTGTACTCGCGCACGTGTGTTTATTATTCGTTAATAATAATAAAATGCAAAATATCTTAAATATCCTACAAAACTTGCATTTACTTTAGTATGAAAAGTACTTGCAGATACACTTTAAAGACAGTGATAATTACGTCCTCGAAATCGTCCTTAGCTATTTTCCGATATTTACAAACTAAAAAAAACATCCCCAATAAATACCTTTCAGCTTTCGTGTGAAATATGTTAGGAATATATTGCTAACCTATTAGGTGCAAATTACATATCCGTAGTTTCTAAAAGATGAACGATCCTTCGGTTGTACATTACTATTATTAGGCCCCTGGGCATTACATGACGTGTTCACGCGATTCAGTTTAGGACCTTTACTGAGTCACTGCCATACAGACATACAACATACCTACAACTGAACACAGTTAAGAACATAAACTGTTAGAAAAAACGTCATGGTAAGGCCTCGCTAGCAATATTGTTAGCTATTAATAGTTGACTGATTAGTTTTGCTATTCGGCGATAGATGGCGCTATATGTATCAAAATAAACAATTATTTGTTATTGCCGTTCTAACTTGTCTGTCTAACTTCATGTAAAATAAAATATAGATATTTAAAAATAAATTCTACTCATCTTGTTACTTTGCTACTGTTCTTATTTCACTGAATAATTAATGAAATTATGCACTATTACCCAATTATGAAAAAATTGGAAATGTATGGTTAGTATAAAGGAAATGCTAAATAAATGGGTTAAATTAAATATATTGATGTTGTTTATTTCATGTTTAAATAACTGACATTGCCTATTTGTTAGTTCGATTTTAATTATGCTTTATTAAAAGGGGAAAAAACGAATTGTTCCTTTCCGAAATAGTTCTTATAATTATGTCTTACATATGTAGTGTGCGTGTTCTTATATGTATAATGGCCTCCTAGCCTAGTTGGTAGTGACCCTGCCTACGAAACAGGAGGTCCCGGGCTCGAATCCTGGTCAGGGCATTTATATTTGTGTTTATCACGAATATTTGTACCTGAGTTATGGATGTTTTCTATGTACTTAAGTATTTATATGTATTTTTCTATTATATATAACATATATCGTCGCCTAGTACCCACAACACAAGCCTTATTGAGCTTACTGTGGGACTAGGTCGATTTGTGCAAGATTGTCCTATAATATTTATTTATTTATATGTAGGATGTTTTTAGTTTAATAGATATTTTGGTATTTGTTGCTGTAACGGCAATATAAATTAGAAATATACATATTGACAAAATTTTAACAGTTTCTCTATTTAAGTTCCTTACATGGAGTCAGATGGACGTTATTACCCTACGTATCAGGTCACCCTACATGTATGGAAACTAAAAAACTATCTAGTTACACAAACAGTGTTAAAAACAGAATGCTTTAGATAAAATAGGAGTGTGGGCTCAAATGCGCTCGCTCCGTACAAAAAGTTGCTTTTATAGGCGGTGTTGTCCCTTATTTCCTCTTCTGGTATGTGCTGTTTTTTTACAAATAGATTAGTAGCAATATAACACTTTACACTTTTGTGTTTTATATACATGTAGGCGGAAGATTTTGTGTCAACATTAAACGCGGAGACACCCCCCTGCACATGCTCCTGGCTTTGCCCAACGTGTACGGAAATTAAAAAAGAACTAGTTACACAAACAGTGTAAAACATAATGCTTAGTGCACTAATGGACGCAAATTTATTCGTCATAGTGCGGCTTGTATGAATAATGAATCTTGAGAATTCTTGCATACGTGTGTTATATTTGGTGAATTGATTGTTTAATAGCTTCATCGGGAGTTTATTGTTTGTATATGTTTTGATGTAACACCTACCTTTTTACATAAATAACACGTAGGTCAGTGTGAAGAGAATTTCTAAAACATGTGGTTTTGAGGATTCAGAATTAAGATGCGGAGAGATTCCGTTCGTCTTTTTTTTTATTATAATAAAAAAATCACTTTCTAGCATTCGAATGTACTCAAAAGAAACAAACTAAGGTAAACGTCTTAAATTTTGCCACCACGTTGCCACTTTATCATTCAGTTTAATTTATGAATTAACACGACAAATGAGTGAAACACAAAACGATGTTCGGAATCTTTTCGGTGAACTTTTCAAATTTAGGGCTATAAAGGTTGTAAATTGAAAGAGATGTCATATACTACAGAAAAAGTGACCAAGGTCCCCGGTGACCAGGGCTGGGATCGAACCAGCGACCTCCTGCTTTCGCGGCAGCCGCCCTGGTTCTGGTTCTGGTGGTTCTGGTTCGATCCCAGCCCTGCTCACCGGGGACCTTAGTCACTTTTTCTGCAGTATATGACATACTCGTATCTTTCAATTTATAATTTATATACCCATAGTAGTGTGCCTTCTTAAAACGTGCGAAACCGGGGGTCGCTAGTTTATAATAAATGATTTAATTCATGCTTTAAAATTGTACTATAAAGGTTGATTTTCTTATTGAATCTAATGTAGGTAGCTCTAAGTATTGGGAAATGTGCGATGTGGGTATTCTGTCAGTTGGCGATTAAATGGCGTAAGAACGGCGTGCTGTTTTATTACATTGAACTTTTATCAACATTAAAAAGAACTAAATAAAATAATCAAGCTTTATAGCTCTTCACTTTTGAATAGTCTACCGGAAAGACTCCAAACTTCGTTTTGTATTTGACCCAAATGGGCTATCAACCATTAAAATTACAGTATCAAGCAGGGCATAGAGCATCAAGATTTAGATTCCCGTCTCTCTGTGGGCTTTACCGGAATAGCCCAATCTAACTAAACACAAATTACATGCACAAAAACCATCAACTATTCGCCAAATGTAACCATCAATTTTGATTTTCGAATTTGTCCGAAAACATCACGCCGTCCTCGAACCTTCAGCTGTCAGATCGCCGTCAAAAATTCCAAATTTGAAAAGCGAATGCAGACAAACACCAACCGTCACTCGCTTCCCACAAGAAAAACTCGGCATATGGCGGCTCGTTGCTCATGCATATGCAACGACGCGACCCTAACGAATGGCGGCCGTTACTGATACACTGATACTGTCCACTGATACTGTGATTGTGGTGTTCGTATCTTTTTGTTAACCAGTTGTCACTATCCGCTAGTCTTGCTACTCCCGAACTGATGGTGAGTGACTAGTTTAGTTTTTGGCCCAAAAACTAAACTAAATATTATTTAATAGTATCATTTAAGGGTGACTCACACTGGCATGGGATGCGGCGGGACGGGGTGGAACGGGACGGGGCGGGACGGGAAAATCTGTCTATTTCTATAGAAAGAATCACGTGATAACTCGGAGCTCTCGAATGTCACGTGAGGCTTTCTATAGGAATTGACAGATTTTCCCGTCCCGCCCCATCCCATCCCGTCCCGTCCCGTCCCATCCTGTCCCGTCTCGTCCCGTCCTTCAATGATTTTCTTAGCGTTTTCCCGACTTATGACTCGAAATAGAGAATTTTTCTTTCGCATTTACTGCGTTTCCCTTATAAGATAGTTATGAGTTATGTTCACAATTAAAAGAGGTAGGCGAGGTGACAGGACGTCGAACGCTTCAGTGGTCGGTGCGAAGAGGTTCCGGAGGCCATTTTCCTAACAATTAATGTGTTAACGGCCGGTCTGACGGCTACCGGCTGTCGCATTCTACATTACAATGTTGCACATATGTACGCAGTACATAGTCAAAGTTGTACTTAAAATTAAACGCATGAAAAATACCTGCCAAGTGCGAGGCGGACTCGCCCACCGAGGGTTCCGCAAAAATGATACCTAATGATAGAATGAAAAGATTTCAATGGCGTGAAACTCTGTGCGCGGTAATTATACGGTTTTCGGATTTTTGTCTATACTTGTGCTACAAGCTCTTGCTTTATACCAAATTTCGTGATTCTAGGTCAACGGGAAGTACCTTAAACATTTTGATTCCCATTACAAATGTATGGGAAATGCGACAACTAGGTTTAGGTTTGGTTTTTTTACAGCTTCAAGGGTTCGCAGACTTGTATGTGGTATTAATTTCAACTTGCTACCTCTACGCGTTCCCGAGATAAAGGGTCTTGACAGACAGACGGACCGACGGACGGACAACAAAGTGATCCTATAAAAGGGTTCCGTTTTTTCCTTTTCAGGTACGCCCTAAAAATAGAATGATAAATGTTTGATATGTACATATATATGGCTAAGTGGAATACCTTAGCTTCACCGACACCAATAGGTACTCTTAGCCGATTTAAATAGAATGTTATTATGAAATAATACATCGAAAACATAAAAAATATTAAAAATATTATTTACAAAAATCTAACCTACCGCTCTGTTAAAGGGGCAGGGCCCAGGCTGCCGGCCGTTATTTGCGAGTAATTTGTATGGGACTGCCACAAATGACGTAGCCATCATTCGTAGAGATTGTAGATGCCATCATTTCAAATGTTTAACTAATTCCCACTTAAGTTCATCTCTACATTGATGATTTTCGTTTATGAACGAAAATCTGCTCACTTTGTGGCATCTTCGGGCACTCAGTAGCATTGACAAAGAAAAGTCTTCCATTTTATTCATTTTTCACCAAAAGAAATCCGTAGCTTAATTTTCAAAACTTTGTTTAAGGGACTGCAGCAAACGTGCGATGTAACTATCAATTTTCTTGATAAATTAAGTGAAGGAACAGCATTAATAATCATCGGAGAGCCACTTGCAAAAAGTCACTTTGGCAAGCTGTCATCGTATACTATCATTGCAAAAACTATGCGTCGTCAATACACTGTCAATTACCTATGCTGTGTTATAATTGCGACTACTGGTTTCACCCGCTCGGCGGCATGTCAGTCTGTCAGCCAGCGACGCCTAAACTGTTTCCATACTAAGTTGCTTTATGTGTTCAATCTAAATGAAAACTAGCCGGATTATACAGCCTTTTGATTGGAATATTTGAAGCCCGGATATTACACAAGTTAGCAGATCATAAACTATCATTTTATGTACTGTATTACTTTGCCTAATTCTTCTTCTATTGAGTCGTTCACTTTTGACAGAGTGGTCGTTCGCTTTCTTTATGCCTGCTTTGGCGAATCTTCTCATATTGATAGACATTCCATTCGTCCCATCATTTTGGCTAGTAATAATTACCCAACCTCTTATATTAGTAACAATTGTCGATCAGCGGGGCTAAGATGCCAAGCTGATATCCTGATAATTGCTGGATAAGACGATAGTTTGTCGGCACGTTCTGACAATTTCTGATAATTTTAAACAGTTCTGTTAAATGTCTTTGCATTTGGCAGCTTTCACCGTCGCGCTATTCGTGCAACTTGTCAGTTTATCAACTTATACTCGTAGCATTATCTTACGACATTCGTGGATAACCATCTTAGGCCCGCTGTTTCGTTTATCGAATTTGACTTTGTAACATTCAAAGGAACATTTGAGTGCGCGGAAATTTTAAACTCTAAAACCTCTACTTGTAGTGATTATGTGACCGTTTATATAGTAATACATAGCTACTTACGTGCATAAAACTAATTTGCTTCATAAAGTAATATGAAAATGGCCTGAACTGTTCTTACCGTGACGATATTTACCTGGCGGCCATTATTTTTTTATCATAATCACCGGTAACGGCGACTAATTGTTGCCTGCGACACATTACCCACGTTTAATACGGGGGAAACAATGTTATAATTAACTTGCATCTATATCACCATCTATAAAATACGTAGGTAATAACTACTATTCTAAAGTACGCTCTTATAGTCTTATACAACCCATTCTAGAACACGAGTATAAAATCAAAATCAAAATATTTATTTTTAAGTGGCACGTTACACTTTTGAACGTCAAATGAAAAATAAATAAAGCTACACCGGCTCTAACCCTACACCACAGACCCGAGAAGATTTGGACTTTGGACCGGCAAGAAACTCGGCGGGACACATCTTTTCAAAACATTACATCACATCTTATATCTAACATGAATTACTTTGAAAAAATACAGTTCAGTTCATTTTTTTATATACTACGACGGTGACAAAAACAAGCATACGGCCCGCCTGATGGTAAGCCGTCACCGTAGCATATGGACGCCTGCAACTCCAGGGGTGTTACATGCGCGTTGCCGACCCTTTGAAAAGCAGGAGGATTCGCTGAGTTGACATCCAAAGGGGCAAGCTTTGCTCCGTGGGTCCCCAGCAGTCAACACAGTGAATCCTCTTGGAGTTCTGGCTACCTTACTCACCAACAGAAACATAACACTATGAGTAGGGGTCTAGTGTTATTATTATTATTTATTTATTATTTATTTATATAAGTATAGATTACATCTTAAGTATTATACATTTATATTCTCGCCAAACTGTTACGTTTGATGGCGAGATGCGCTCAGTTTTTATACAACTTAAACTATTAAACTCTAATTAAATGAAATAAAGCAACACATCTTAGAAATACATGGTACTATATATATATATATATATGTATATATTAACTTATCATGACTATGCACATACACATAACTATATTATGTGTATTTGCACAGTCATGACAAAGAGTCATGAGTCATGATTTGCGATTGATTAAACTGCGGTTTTATGTAAGGTGGAGGTACTTGAGGCTCTGCTCCAGATTTGAGCGAGACGACATTCGTTGTGCGGTGCCCTACCACACTAAATCAATCAATTTTAAATTCAATTCAATTCCATATAGTAGGAGAAGACGAGTTTACATTTTTGTTCCACTGGCGATGGCACTTTGTCTGTCTTCAAACTGAAGAAATGATATTGCTCTAATTTAGATTACCTACTGATTTCTCAAAAACAACTCATAAATATGATTCATTATTTATAAAAAAATCTTAGGGACAAATTGCAATTGTATGCATCATACTGGTATCTATCGGTATTAAAGAACATTATCCAGTTTAGCTTAATTAATGATGACTATCATTACGGGACGGGACGTTCTGTCAATATTTATAGAAATAATTACGTGATAGCTCGGAGCCCTCGGATGTCACGTGACGTTTTCTATAGAAACTGACAGATCGTCCCGTCCCGTCCCGACCCGTCCCGTTCTAGTGTGAATCATCCTTATTTCATAATTGACAAAACTCCATTCTGTCTGAATTAATTTACAACTATAAGAAATTTTGTTATAATTTATTTTCAGCACAATAAAATTTGTAATAAGTTCACTTTGGATACTATTACTTTTTATCCACCTGCAGAATGGACATTCCAAATGGACAATTTTCCATTTGTACCCAATGACAGTATAGTAGTTTATGCAACAGTGATATAATAAGAGTTTTAAGAACCAATTATGAGCTGTTGCATACCCTAGTTTTTCTACGACAGCTAAAATAGCGAAAAAAGCTAAATCTTGAAAAGTGGCAGAATGTGGAACAAGTCGTATGCCCAGTATAGAAATTAAAACAGACAACAGTGCTAATATATTGTATGAAAATCCATATGAGCAGTGTTCTTATGGAATACCATAGACAACGTTATTATGTGTACTTTTTAAATATCGCTGTCAGTCATCTAATAGAAGTGCTGGAGTAGAAAAAAACCATTAGAAGTCCCCTATGATGGAAATAGCCAAATAGACCATAATGATTTCACTTTGTATCTTATGCGAAATTATATTAAGGTCGGTACATCTAATAATATAAGTACAAATGCGTAAAGCAGCGGTTAGAACACGCACATGATAATTGCCGGAAGGAAGCGCCCCCATACATTTGCATGACGGGAAAGCCTTTGTGGACGATGGGTAAGATAAACGCTTTATTATATACGGGGAATTTCATCAAGGATTGCATTTGACAGAATTAAAGTACCTAAGGTTTTTGGTTAAAAGTGATTTTAAGTGACGACAGGTTGGCGTCATTCGTAGTGACCCTGCCTGCTAAGCCGATGGTCCTGGGTTCGAATCCCGGTATGGGCATTTTATTTGTGTGTTTTATTTGTTCCTGAGTCATGGATGTTTTCTATGTATTTATGTATTTGTATACTTATTAATATATAACAAGGTCTATCTATTTTATTAAATACACAAATGTCAATAATAATACACCAAAGTCAACTTATACTTATTATATATATCGTTGTCTGAGTACCCGTAACACAAGCCTTCTTGAGCTTACTGCGGGACTTAGTCAATTTGTGTAAGAATGTCCTATAATATTTATTTATTAGAATCATAATCATAAGGAAAACATCGTTAGGAAACGATAATAATCCCAATAAGGCCTAGTTTACCCTCTGAGTTGGAAGTTCAGATGTCAGTCGCTTTTGTAAAACTAGCGGCTACACTAATTCTTGGGGTTAGTTGCTAAAGCGGACCCCAGGTTCCCTGAGCCGTGCTATAAGCTGGAGAAACGCTAGGAAGAAGAAGAATCATTATTGATTAAGATACAAGAGCGACGTGAAATTGAGGTGGGCTAAAATAGACATAGTGTGGGTACCGGGAACGTGGGCGAAACACTGACATTCCTAGGCAGAATGGCGGAATAACCTGCACCTACGCATATCTCAATAACTGCATGAGTTTTCCCAAAACAGGGGGTGTAAAAAAAAAGTAAAAGTAAAAAAAAAAAATTATTGTACACAAGATAAATTACACGGAAATTTAAAATTATCAAGTCTTAAAACAAAGAAGCAGTAGAGTACATTTAAAGATTATCAGCAGGTTTCACTGGCTCCTACACTAGGCGAAGCCTGTCTCGTAGGTAACCGTTTCAGACACTCCGCGGTTTACGTTGTTTCAAACTCGGCCTATATAAATAGGCCCTGAACTGTCAGGGTTCCTGCAACGCGCATTATATACGTATAAAAACATATTTAACCCAGGAAAGATAAGGTTTTGACAGACATTAAATTATAATATGATATAATAGTATGATTTTCTCAAATTACGTTCGAATGGGATATTTATAAATAATATATGGAAAAATCCTAGTAGGGAAATGGTAAGATTTTCAATGAGCTATTGTTCTAGTTTTGTATTTTTTGGAATTCATTAAATGTAAATAAAAATATGTCAGTAAACGTTTTGCATTCAACTGCTGGTTTCTTTAAAAGATCCGTCCAACAGTTATCCAAGTCACCTTATCTTCAACACCTAGGTTATGTTTAGATAGAAGGTTAGATACAGAAGGCGGTTGTTTTGGACTCGAACCGAATAGACCGGTGATTCCTCTGAGCAGCCCTGCTCCGCTGCCGACGGTAATCTAGGTTACGTATTTTGAAATTACGAGGAAGCGAAGCAAATCCCATTGATCTGGAGCTACCTAAAGACACTATGAGAAAACAATAATAAAGAAACTTCACGTAAGTGAAGTTATAATTGCAATGGTTCCTGTTTTTCCTGTAGGTAGTCTAATTAGCTGTCAGCCAGTGTGTGCTAAATTGTGTTTTACTTTCTCAAACTTGAACAAAACGCTGTCAATAATGATTACGCGTCCACTATAAATAATGCAACGCCGTGCGTGAAGAAATACAAGAAGGTCATTCAGAAACTGCGTTATAGTACGATATAGCACTCGATCAGATTAGCTGACTGACCAAACTAAAGTCTACCCAAAAAAAGTTTTGAATCGTGCCTAAACCTCCTTAAAGGACCACTCACACTAGCACGAGATGGGACGGGGCGGGACGGGAAAAGCTGTCTATTTCCATAGAAAAAATCACGTGATAGCTCGGAGCCCTCGGATGTCACGTGACGTTTTCTATAGAAATTTACAGATTTTCCTGTCCCGGGGACGGACCGTTCCCGTCCCGTCCCGTTCTAATGTGAGTCATCCTTTATATGATCAAGTGGTAAGACGGCTTTCAATCAAGAGGTCGCGGGTATTACGGATCATATCAAGAGTTTTTTGGAATGAAGTATTACTTCGATATTTACCAGTTGTTTTGTGTGAAGGAAAACATTGTATCTATGGAACTCTTTATGCATCAAACCTTAAAAAATTCATCAATAATCTTATTGTGGACGGGGCATATCACGAATCACGTGATCCCGTAAGCCCTCGGATGTCACGTGACGCTTTCTATAGATATTGACAGATTTTCCCGTCCCGTCGTGTCCCGTCCCGTGCTAGTGTGAGTTATCTTTTATGCTGGGTTCCTTTACCAGATGAAGACCATAGAGCAAAGGTTTAAATAAGCAATATAACAATTAAGTAAATAGGATATTATGTAAGTGCGAAAATAAATAAATGACGGTATGAGTTTTTTGAAGACGTGTGTAGTAGAATAAGCAATCAATTCGTTATCCATATAATTTTCATACATAAAACGTGCGCCAAGAATTATGCTTTCATTTTTTGTGCGTGAGTTTGCGTACGCGCTACGCACGGGCGGGGACAGCAAAAAAAACTAAACATGTAGAGCGATGTTCCAGCCGCGGCGGCGGGATACGAAGAAATTGTTGCAAAAACCCGCAAAATAAGGCCCAGGTTTTTAAAAAAGTTACTGGGTATTGTTCTTGATATACATCCAAGTGTTTTCGTTTTATTAGTTAAGTGAATATTGGTTATCTACACATGCATATTTGCTGGGAGCGTCACGCAAAAAGGGTAATTTGTTTATCAATCTTAGTAATGTGTTTCTTCCTTTGTAGCAATCTAGAGTACTCGTACAAACACGTGGGCTAATTATGTAAAAAAATATTTTCTCTATCTGCCAATTATATAACTGACAGCGATGTTAAAAAGTATACATTATAACGTTGTCTGTGGTATTCCATAAGAAGACTACTAGACGATGCTCCTATGGATTTTCATACAATATTTGAGCACTGCTTTTTTTTTAATTTCTATAGTGGGTATACGTACGACATGTTCCACATTCTGCCACTTTTCGAGATTTTGCTTTTTTCGCTATTTCAGCTGTAGAAAAAGTAGCGTATGCAACAGCTCATAATTATATGACTGTTGCATAAACTGCTATTGCCTTTCAGCATCTTAAATTTAATTTTAAGTAGTTATAAGTGCTATTATTTTGCCCGCTGGATGCGGGTGGCGCAGGACCGGTCATTGTGGAAATCTTTGGGGGAGGCCTATGTCCAGCAGTGGACGTCTTTCGGCTGAAATGATGATGATGATGATGATAAGTGCTATTAGAATTAAAGTAGGTATACGTTTCTTTTTTTTAGGTCTTCCGACGAGTTTCATATCACATGTCTAATCTGGAGTATCTGGACTATGTCTGCCGAATATAATGTCTGAAAAACGTTACAGTAGTTAAGATACTTTACTGTGTGGTTTCTACGAATTCGCAGTTAATTTTCAGTATAAACCCGAGACAGACATTAAAAAAATACGAAACTACCATAATTTTCGCGTTGAAATTCGCCATCAGCGAAAATATACAATTCTCCCCAAATATTCGTCACTATTTTCAAAAACAACAGCCGTCCAGCCAAAACCTTCCAAAAACAGTGCCGCCATAATTTGGAGTATGAATCGGAGGGAAAACATTTGTGGCTAGTAAAAACAGTCCTATAATACGGCTGCCGTGTTATTCTATACCGAACTGCACAAATAGTAGAGCCGCCTACCCACCTGGCCAAAGAGGGGGAGGGGTAAAGGTTTGGGAATGCCTGCGGGGTGGTAGCATCAGTGAGGTTTAAGTCCTGTGCGGAACGCAAGACTCAAAGCCACATTGATGCATCCTACCTACCTATACATAGTTTCACGAGAGTTGAGGTGAATGATTTCACACACAGCTACATGAAGTACTGATTACAAAAACCGTATAATCTTTATTATACATCTTTATTTTTTTCATGCGATTATGCGGCACCTGTCACCTTTCTTAGACAAATATGCACCAGTTCTCTCAACTGGGGCCTTAACGCGATTCAGTTTAGTACCTAATTCCCTGCCATACGACTGATCACAGTTAAGAACCTAAACTGAATCGCGTTAGACGTCATGATGGCAGACGTCATGGTAAAGCCCCTAAATTTGACTTCTCTTACCCATCTTAAGCCCTCAGTTTTGTTACTTCACCGCCGTATAATATATGTCCACTGTGTATGATTCGGGCGACTTCATGGGATTACCGCCTGTCTTAGATGGAAACTTAGAACCGTATCACCATTTCTCCCTATTCTCTGAAAGTCAAGCGTTACCTGTCACCTTTCTAATATGAAATTCCCTCAATTTGGGCACTTCACCTCTGTATAATCTTTGTGCGCCGGGTATGATTCGGGCGGCTTCATGCGATTACGCGGCACCTGTCGCCTTTCCCACCGCATTCATAATGCGCGGATTGCCGGATCGCAGTAATTGTATTCACGAACACACCGGATTTATATTTATAAAGCTGAAGGATTTAAAGCTGGAAATTAATTGTTTTGGTAGTTGGGCATTTTCAAAAATAGGGTACCATTTCCTTTCTTTTTGAAAATATAGAAAGGTTTGGGTTTTTTATGACCAGAATCACGAGTACTATTTATTTAAAAAAAGAAAAAGAGCGTCACGTTTTTTTGGTCAGTTTTGTAACGCATATTTTCATACATTTTGCATGGGCCGTTACAAAACTGACATTTTTTTTTGCATGGGAAATCGAGAAAATGGTGCAGTTTTTCTGAAGATGGATACGGAACTTTCTTTGTGCACTCTTATAGATAGGTTTTTGATATACAATATGCATGCATACATACGTTTAATAGAAAAAAGTAAACATAAGGAAATTGGCGTTTTTCGAAAGTACAGCAAGTATGCATTTTAATGTCTTCTGTTACCGCGATTGTTATTCATTGAAATTAAACACTTTTAGAACGGATTAATCGCGTTTATTAACACCAGGTCCCTACCCTATATATCTTATCCCTGTGAAAACGAGTGCTGTAAAGGGTTCGAAACGCAGGGACATTAATCCGTTCTAAAAGTGTTTAATTTCTATGCATTTTAAATTGAGAAGTTTTTTCTTTTCCCCAATGATTCCATCACCATCCTTTCTTTGAACTACAATCTTAAAAACAAGCTACTTAAAACATAATGGCAAAATTCCTGTTTTTGAAGTACGTTGAAATTAAAATAAAACAGAAATAATCCTCACCTTTCTTGCACTTAGTGTATACTAACTGAAAGTACTCGTAAGGTGAGGATTATTTCTGTTAAATGTCCGTCTGTAAAATGCCGTAATACAGGATAGAATTTGCACGGGTACATTATAAAATGTGCTATCGCCATTCACACGTATCAGTAATATCAGTATCAGTATGCACATGATATGCAAAGATTCAAGAGGAACTAGATTTCTACAATGATGTATAGCGCCGATCGCCGAATGATTGACAGATGTAATTGCATAAATCCTTAAACGGACCATCGACACTGACCATTTGTGAACCGTATTGTAACAGCATTAAGTTCTATAATGGTCAGTCTTATTACTATTTGTACATAATGTAAATCGTGTCCGGGGTTCAAAGGCGGCGGTGCTGTTTATGATAATTTTAGTAAGGATTTGAAACGTTAACACCTCATTAATAATGTAGTTTTAATATTTAACAGTTTCAGGCAGATCCGCGAAAAAAAGGTGTATATAAAGTTTCCAACCTGTTTCGGGTCAATGCGGGGCCTGTAGCCTCATCAGAAACCACGAAAAGAAGGCTAGAAAACATACAAGCCCTGATTAAAAAAATAAATTATTTTCATTTGTGTCTAAACAGACCACGATACTGATTACGCCTTTAAGCGGATTACCAACATTTTTGTTACATCCTGTATAGGCTGGTGATGGTACTTGCCCGGACATTTTCAAAAATAGGGTACCATTTCCTTTTTTTATATAGGAAGTTTTAGGTTTTTTATAACCAGAATCACGAGTACTATTAATTTAAAAAGAAAAGAGTGTCTTTTTTTTATCAGTTTCGTAATCCATTTTTTATTACTTTTTTATGGGCCGTTACAAAACTGTTTTTTTTTATAGAAAATCGAGGACCCATTAAAATGGTGCACTTTTTTCTAAAATGCCCGTACATTAATTATAATTCTTTATTTCGCTAACACAACTGTAGTTTTTACTATAAAAAAATCGATCACTAAGTCTAACAGGTATTTAGTTTCCACATCCGTAATGTTACCTTCTTCATGTTCGGTTCGTGCGTAAAATACATTTTATCGTCAAACCGTTTACATTAACATATATTACGTGTAACGTCACAGATTGTCGTCACGGCATATGACGTTAGTTATAACATAATGACGTCAGTTTACCCCAGTTTGGACAGGATGTAGGGTCAGTGGCCAATCATAGGTGACATCTACCTGTGGGTCAGGGGTGGAAGATGTGGGAGTTTGTTAATTTGGGTTAACTAAATGGAGGCAATCATCATTCTTACTCGCTTTGTTTGAAGATTTACGCGTAACTTTGTATTCTTTCAATATTTGGGTTGCCAATTGCCATATAAGGGTTTCCAAGTCACTTTTAAGAATAGAATTCTTATAAAGGTAGATACCTAACCTAATAAAAAACCGGCCAAGTGCGAGTCGATACAAACATATATACAAATATATATGTCAAACATACATACAACAAAGGACGGATTGTCCAAGTAGAGTAGGATAACTTTTTCTTTTAAATAATGGCTTCTGTCCGAGAGTTGGACAATTTTGGCAGTGTCACGTATTATCAATATTTGAGTATATTATATGAATAGAATAGTATATTGCCAATTGGGCGACGTTGTTCGGTAATTGGCCTCGCTACATGTTAAGTTTATAGCTATAAGACTTAAAATATAGCTTCTCAGGGGACAATCCCGGGATAGCCGCTTGATGACTAAAGGAGTGACTGAACTCGTTTCAGGGTTAATTCTTCATTAGCTGTATACTGCTTCGTTTACTGCACAGTAGTAGCTTTCAATGTTACACATTATACAACATTTTGCAAACAAAAAACTTAAAACTATTGCAAAAACACACATCTTCCATACAAAGAAAAAATTGTCAGTTTCGTAACGGCCCATACAAAATGCACGAAAGAAAGCGTTACGAAACTGACTAAAAAAGGGTAAGGGACACTCTTTTTCTTTTTTTAAATCAAAACTTCGTATATAAAAAAATGGTACACTTTTTTTTAAATGCCCATAAATATCAACTCTTATCCACGTTTGTACTTTGAATGAGTCCCAACTCACACCATTTTACGGTATACAATTTTCAAAATAGGAATTTCACGTATTTTGCAGGATCCGATATTCCTCGCTCGCCAAATAATTCCAGCCATTAAATGCGTATTTTTATTAAAAACTGTAATTATCTCGCTTCGCTGCCGGTCATTGTATATAGCAAATAAGCGGTATATCTGACGTGTAATTATGTCGCTGCATGTATGTCAATTTGTGTGTGGGACCATGCATGAAATGAACAAACATACTGCTGTATACATACGCGTCACAGAGTATATTATAACCAGGACAGAGTGCTCTCTCCATAGTGTCTAATAATCTTGCTTAATAATTATTATCGTCGCCGGTACCTTTTGGTTCCATTATTATTCCTAGATGTCGTTTATTATTATTGTTGTAATAAAAATAATAATAGATGTCGTTACTGTGCAGGATGAGGGTTGCGCTTTTAGCGCTATCTACTGAGTAGTGGAGGTACTTCTAACTCATTTAAAGCTGTTCTACTTGTGCTAGATATGTGTGTGTGTGTGTGAACCTGTCGTTTGTGTGCCGGCTTAACTTGTCAACAGAATTGAATCGTGAAGAAAAGAGATGAACCGAGAAACACAATTTAATGTTTTTTTATAGCAAGCTTGTTTGTGTGTACTTTATATAGAGGTATATTGTATATAACTAGTAGATATGAAGCGATAAAATTCAAATTTGCAAATAAGTACATGTTCAAATTCAATTTCGCAAAATGTTTTCTTTTAATTTGATAACACTAACAGGTCTTTGCAAAAGTAACTAATTACTGTAATTGAACGATAATGTTCGTTGATAAAATAACAGTGAACTTCAAAAGCGCGCGTGCATTTAATTTGTGGAATCTTACCTCTCGTCGAAAAGTAGCAAGTACATGAGCGCCAATCTTGAACAATGCACGGTGACTCACAAAGTAGGTACACGATACCTTGTACATTATTCGCAATGTCGAAAAAGTGCGGAGCTTCACACTCAAACTAGGTACTCTACAGGCCTTAAAGTCAATAATAAAATATCCGTAGTAATCAAAAATGCTTCTAGTAATAGCTGTCTTGTACATAAACAAACTCAAATTACTCCATTGGTGAATTTTAAGTACTTAACTTAGTACGCATCTATAGCTGGTACTTATTCAAAATAAATATGTGTATAATAAAAATTAATTTAAAAAACATTGAAGTACTTATTGAAGTAGTATTTGTGTGTGTGTTTGTTTTCTTTTTTTTTTTTTTTGTAGATTTGTTTTTTCTGTTTATGTCATATATTTTTGGTTCTCACATAATACTTTTTCCAGTTTTGCACCACCTACTGTATGTATACTTTTCTTAGTGTAGTGTCTCCTCTACCCAAAGGTTGTCTGGAAGAGATCGCTCTTTAGCGATAAGACCGCCTGTTGTTTGCCTCTTTTTCATGTGTAATACCAGTTTGTGTTATTTTTGTTGTTTTGAGGTGCAATAAAGAGTTATTGTATTGTATTGTATTGTATTGTACTTTTAAAATATATAAGTACAGTAAATGTAACTTAAGTTTGAGGTAGGTCTAGGTAGTTAGGGAATTTAAATTAATTTAATTGTCGTTTACTATGTTTTCATGGTAAAAAATGCAATGTTGTATAGTAAAAACATATGAAGGTACCTATTTACGAAAATAATTGAATTAATGATTCAGTACATCAATAAAAACATGTACAAGTTGCCTTAAAAAGCTTTTTCAATACAGTTGCTCAAAAAGTGCCCTTTTCTTGGCTGTTTTGCTGTTTTCTTTTAAATGATACTGACAGCTGTAAGTACGAGTACACCACGTTTTACGTTTGACCGATTTCACTGAACCTATTTTAAGTTATAGTATGAGAAATAAAAACTGGTAACAGAGGCCAACACTATAACATCTGCGTAAAAAGGAACGTCACGGGACGATTATCTATGACTGAAGTTGTAAATGTCTGCATGTTGGTAACCTGCGTGTGAGTTTCAAAAATACGACATTTGGGAATCGGAGATATCAAAGTCACCGGTGACAATTTTACTCACCAGGCGAGCTCAACTCACGAGTGAGATTTAAAAATCGCACTATTGCCCGACGGCGAGCGCGTCACGTGATGTGACGTGTTCGTCCCGAGTAC
Source organism: Lathronympha strigana (assembly GCA_949128165.1). Lineage (NCBI taxonomy): Eukaryota > Metazoa > Arthropoda > Insecta > Lepidoptera > Tortricidae > Lathronympha > Lathronympha strigana. The sequence continues at coordinate 832,162 of OX421907.1, read as the reverse complement.
CTTCCCTCTCCCCGTGCCCCTCGCCCCGCACCCATCTTTCCGAACATTACCGACTAGAGTCCACACAAATTATTTAAAGTTTTAATTGGTATATATGGTCGCCTTCCGAGCAAATCACATGCCCAGAAAAACTCACAAAAAGACATCGCGTAATAGCAATTTGCAAGATTTGAACCCGGTCTCACCATGCGTTGGCCGATCATCTGACATTGGCTTATACCCCTAGGCTGGCAGGTCAGATACGTATCCCGGCGAAATTAAGATAAGGATTATGCTTGTACATCCATACGTCACTTCACTCACTTCTCAATCGATTACAAAATAAGGTTGAAATTCGTATAGATTTTTCGTTTGATCAAAGAATGTTCTTGTTGCGGATTGTTGACCTACCACAATTTTAATTTAGAAAACTAATTCTTGTCTTTCTGCGTGTTATGATCTACAGGTTAAGATTGAATTTAAAATAAATTGCGTCTTATTTACTAAATTGTGATTGAGGGTAACCTTATAATGACTTTTCAAATCATTAGGTTTTCTGTCGATTCGCTAATAACATATTCTTAATGCGAGTATCCAAATTTCTAAGTTTTCGCATAGTTCGTTAATTCTAAACAATGGTGCAATTAATAAAGTTTTTAAAAACTAAAATTGTTGTGCTTTGGGAAGAGGGAAAAAGTATCAAAAAAATATCACGAGATATGGGCATAACGGTAAGATTTTACACTGATGACTCGGACTCGGACTCGGAGCGACACTAAAATATTGTGGAAGTTCATTCAGTGGCACCTTTTAAAACTACATGATGAACTGCTGAAACTTTTAGAGTGTCACTTAGCAAGGTTCGAAGATACCTCCACGTTGCGGACATCCATAATTTTATTATAAACCGGCGACAAAAATTATATAGTCAATAAAGTATCTAAAAATATGTTTAACTGAAAACAAACTGTGTATGTTTATAAACGTGGTAAATGACATCCAGATATCTATTTTGTGTTTTGGTAGTAAATTTGGTTGGATTCAAAATCATAGTAAGTAACAATTTTTTACGCAGGTAGAAAAGTGTATAAACTAAACTACTTAATTATTATTATAATGGTTTACATTTTTTTATCTTGTTGTTATTAAAAATTAAGTTTATAAGTTAACTGCATAAAAATAAATCGCAACCAATACAAAATGTTATGCTGTTAATAAAATAAATAAAATAATTGTATTATATGCAATATACCTACCCATCTTTTCTTTTGTACCTCATTTCAGCTAATTTCTCAATAATAATATTATAACAGTAAAGAAAAGGTAATTAATTAAAAAAAAAAAGAAAAAAAGTTATGGCACCGGTGGATTTGAACCGGTGTTCTCATATTAGTAGCCTCACAGCTAAGCACCCAACCATCTCAACTTCTATCACACTCGACGAAAATACTTAACGTTTTCATGTCATTACCAAGGAGGGAAATCCTTTACTCTGATGGTGACTGTACATATTACAACTTTTTTAATATCCTTACTTGCGAATGCATTTTATTTTCAAGCACACTTTTTATGTGATTTATAATAATCGTAAATTTTGACTAATAAAAGATACACAATGATATATTTGTGGTAGATTTTTTTTAATGCAATCGTATAATTTGTTACTTAAATTTTTTACGTGTTTCAAACCTTCAAAATATTTTTTGAATACTATAGTTAAGTATGCGTCCGCCAAATTCACAAATTCACTAACGCCTCCGACGGAGCAAATACTTTTGTTGCGTGAGTACTTGGGTAGGCTTATTTTATAATCAATAATTGATTAGCGTCTTCTGAATATCAGAGAAAAATATACGGAATTTTCAAATCATAGGTAAATATATTTAATGCGTATATGCATAATTCACAGACAGTTTTTATAGTTTGGTAATTTTGCGTAGTGTAAGTAAACGTTGTGCGCCATCTATTGGAATTCGCTATCAACAGCATGCTCCTTGATGAATAAATTATGGTGATTGAGAGCGAGCTCAGCTAAAGATTGGAATAGTGAAAAATATTAAATTCGAATTGATTTAATTTCTGTGTTATATTAAAGAGTCCGGTACAATAACACTAAAAATAAATATAAATGTCGAATGGCAACAGTAAAATGCCATGTTTAGTTACTTATGGTTATTTTTAGGATTTTATTGTTTCGAATGAGCCTTGTAACGCCATCTGGCAGCATTTTTTCAATACTTAGAGATAACACAAGGAGATAACTATCTATGAAGGTTTTTTCTTAATCTATGATACGCGTATACAAATATTATGATGGACCTCAATCGTGTTCGGATTCAATGTATTGGTTTGTTAAGTTGATCTTCGGTGGCATTGTATACAGGTTGTTACAAAAGCCCACTTCAACAGCCGTTAAAGTCAATCACACTGAGTGTGATGCAAGTGTGAAAAAATTGCTGTTCGAAAATGCACCTATCTACAACGTTCGAATTTTGAATTTTTTCTACTGGCATCGCATTCAGGGTCATTGACCTTATCAGCTGTTAAAGTATTTCGGGACTTTTGTAACCTGTACATAACATTAACATCGTGCGAAAAATTCTTCAGAAAATTGTCTCATTATCAGAAATAGAGATATAGCGAAGGAAAGTGTGAAAAGCCGGCCAAGTGCGAGGCACTCACCCGCTCAGGGTTCCGCAATAATACTGGTAGCAAGTGTGCAGCAGTTATACGGTTTTCAGATTTTCTCCTGCACTGCCAAATTTCGTGATTCTAGATCAACGGGAAGTACTTACCCTATACATTTTGATTCCCGTTGCAAATGTATCGGAAATGCGACATAAACGGCCGTATCTTTTGATTGCGTTGACGCAGAGGTTTGTGTTTTTCACAGCTTTAAGCGACTGCAGACTTGTATATGTGGTATTAATTTTAATTTGCTCCCTTTACGCGTTCTCGAGATAAAGGGTCCGACCGACAGACGGACGGACAACAAAGTGGTCATATAATGGTTCAGTTTTTTCTTTTCGAGGTACGGAATCCTACAAAGTAAATCAACCATGTCCAGCATCCAAGCAGCCATAACCACTTTGACAAGAGTTCACGGTGAAAAAAAAGTAGATTGCATAAATACAGTCAAGTGCAAACATATGTATCGACAAAACCGGCTCATAAATATGGCACTACGCTTTTAGTACTAATAAATAAATAAATAAATAAATAATATAAAATAAAATAAAATTACACCGGAATAAGATGCTATGGGATATATTTTTGCACCCATTTTTATATCAATCAACATAATAACAAACAAATAACAATCAACCTCCGGTAGTTAATTATTTTGTATATGGTTCATGGTTCAAAAGAGACAACAAATCCTATATCATTACCACTATTGAATTTCATTAGCATCCAAAAGTCGTAGATTGTTAACCAAGGGAAGAAAGGCAACCATTTCAGTCGAGATATTTTGGTGCTCGAAAACGTAGTGAAAGCGCCGACAGACTAAGACTGAAATGTGCGTTTCACCCGAGTTTAACACTCTACTTTTCATATCGAATTCTAGAAAAAAAACTAGTGTATTTCATAAATATAACCTTGTAGTATTATTATGAAATACACTAGTTTCTCTCGGCTCGAAGAAACTTATTTTGGAAATTTGATTTACAGACGTCATTTATGGATTTGGGAAACAATTATGAAAATGGAAATCAAACGATGCATCCATTTTATCCGTATTATGAAAGGTAATTATAAAAACGTAAAAAAAAGTACGCCAGGCATAAATGCGTCATTATCCACTCGCTTCATAGGCTAACAACGACCACTTTCAGAACATGAGTATGAAAAAAAGTTTAGCGATCCGACATCAATCCTTACCAGCCAAATGGATCAGCAGTACATGACTTGGCCAGTATTTTACATGGCCTATTGTCCCCCGTTATTTGGAGCCCGTGGGCCGCGACGGACGTTATCTCTTCATTTCACGCTGGTTGCCACTGTCGGACAAGGATAGGCCGTGTGAATGGGACAGGGATAATAATATGACCATTTAGAAATTAAGTTTGGGCTTTGGATACAGAACCATGCCGCAAGGGCCTGTTTTAGATTTATTTTAGTTTTTATCTAGTTTTATTTTACCTGTAATTTAGTTATACTTCTAGATTTAAATTTGTGTTTTAATATGTTTTAGTTTAGTTCCTTACAATAAATGATTTTTATAAAAAAAAAGTATATGAAAACGTAAAGTAAGAAATACCTAGTATGCAAAGTTACTAAGCCTGACACATCTACTTCAGTAACACTTTCAGAATCTGAGGAAATACAATAATAAAAATGACTTTTACACGTCTGAGGTAAAACCTGGTTTTACATGCATTATGTATTTTTTCGTCTTTTCTCATATTCTATGAGTTAGGCCCACTTGCTCTAACTAGGGTTAGCGGCTAACCTGGAGTGTGTAAGCTGTCAAATTCCAGACAAAAAACAGTTACTTAACTCCGGGTTATGTGGCTAACCCTAGGTGGTGCAAATTGGTTTAAATCATTGAATATGAGAAATTACAAAAAAATATAAATATAACGTAATAATGGATGCAAAATTAGATTTTTTACCTTTTGTGTCTATAAAATTATAAAAAAACTCTAAAATAAATTATTTTCTTAAACAATGAGTCTGCGAGGTTCACTGCACCTGAAGTAGCCTGTTTATTTATTGAAAATAATTTAAGAACGGTCTAAAATCATGAAATATACTGTGACATTACAATATGGGACGACGGTTATAATCACGAAATTATAAAGGAAAATCGTTACAATAATAAGATTTTTGAAAACCTTTAAATATAATTATCTATATATATATATACTAGCTTTTACCCGCGGCTTCGCCCGCGTACTAAACGTAATTTTCAACCGTCTACAAATAAGGAGGTTCTTAGTTGAGCCCGTATATTTGTATGTACATATGTATGTTTGTCCGCTATTATCTTGCGTTTGGCTGAACGGATTTAAATGGAATGGATGGTTGTCGGAAATGTGATCAAACTGAAAAATTCAAGTTGGCGGCTGTTTCTCCATTTTGAACTCTGATTTGTTATAAAGAACCTCTCGAACCCTTGTATATGTGCCTACCGAGCTTTATCACGAACTTAACTCTATAAATTCAAGATGGTGGCCGTTGATGGTGGCGTTGGTGGTTCATTAGAAAGGACCTTTCGGATCCTCGGATATCGATTTTCATCACGATCGGATCATAACTGAAGAAATTCTAGACGATGGCCGTTTTTCTCAGTTTTAACTTCAGATTATTCATAAAGAGAACCTCACGGATCCTCGGAAATCGATTTTAACACGATCGGATCAAAATCGAAATAATTCAAGATGGCGGCCAGATCTCGCAGTTTCTTTTACAGATTCGTTACTGAGGAATCTCTCGGATCCCCAAATACCGATTATTATCAAGGTCGGATTAAAACTCAATAAATTCAAGATGGAGCCCCTTTTCGCAATTCTGATCAAGGACCTGTTTTAGATTTAAGGTAGGTAGAGGTAGGTCGTTAGGTAAGTTACACTTACTGTATATATTTCCCATGTTGACTTTTTCACCCCATTTCGTACTCCTATTTACTAATTTCTCGTTAGAAATACTCCTGTGAATAAAATAGTCTAAAAAAATATTGTTTCCTGATATACAATCAAATCCCACTTCACCCCTTTATCTTTAGGAGGAGAATTCTAAAAAATCCTAGCTATTTACCGCAGCTTCGCCCGCGTACAAATTATGTTCAACCGTATCGTAATTTCAAAATCCAGAGTGCGTAGCCAAGATGCCAATCGCTCACGCTAACGTAACGTATAACGCAACGTAACGTATGGTAGCTACCTCTCTCTATCACTCTTCCTTATTAGTGTGACAATGACAGTTGCGTTTCGTTAGCGACTGAGCGTGAGCGATTGGCATCTTGGCTAAGCACCCAGTTGGCGGCTTTGATTCGTTATAAAGAACCTCTTGAACCCTTTGATATGTACCAACCGAGTACATATTACGATCAATGTTGACTTCTGTTTCCTTAGAAAGAACCTTTCGGATTCTCAGATATTGATTCCCATCACGATCAGATCATAACTGAAGAAATTTCAGATGACGGCCTTTTCTCGCAGTGTTGGCTCCAGATTAATTGTAAAGAACCTCTCGGATCTTCTTTCTTATCTCGATTAGAAGGTGAATTCTGAAAAATTCTTTCTTAATGCACACCTACACCTTAATAAAAAACCTACGTGCCAAATTTGAAATTCTAGAAACAGAAATAAACAACAAAAGGACACTCATATTGATATTTTGAGATTTCAACCCCATCGCACCCCAACAGGGAAGATGGTGTATCTTACGTCCACCTCATTGGATTTTAAAATGGTTGTTGTTTTTGATTTCAGCGACCCGATAAACCATAAAAACGATAATCATGTTGTTTTTTGACTTTGTTACCCCTTTTTCCCCTCTTAGGGGTTTAATTCTCAAAAAATCAAATACACGTCTTTACTCATTTATCTTTAGTAACACTCTTGTGTAGTTTTGGATAAAATAGTTTAAGTAATCATGTTTCCCCATACATAGTTTGTACCGTCATTTCTCCCCCTTTGGAGGTGAATTTTGAAAACTCCTTTTTTTGTGCACCCCTACACCTTATAAGGAACCTAAGTGTTAAGTTTGGATTCCTTAGAACCAGAAATAAACAACGAAACGACACCCATATTTATATTTTTAGAGTTCGACCCCCTCGCGTCCCAACAGGGAAGTTGGTATTTCACAATCGCCACGTTAGATTTTAAAATCGTTGTTGTTTTTGTAATCAGCGACCCGATAAACCATAAAACGATACCCATGTTGTATTTTTTACTTTTTCACCCCTTTCCCCCCTTATATGGGTTGAATTCTCAAAAAATTTGAAACACCTGCTACCTCATTTATCTTTATAAATACTCCTGTAAAGTTTCAAATGGAATAGGCCAACTAATCTTGTTTCCCCATAAAAACTTTGGACTTCCAAATCACCCCCTTAGGGGTTGAATTTTGAAAAATCTTTTCCTGGTGCACCTTTACACTGTATAAGGAACCTACGTTCTAAATTTGGAATCTCTAGGACCAGCGGTTTGGGCTGTGCGTTGATATGTCAGTCAGTCAGTCAGTCATTCAGTCAGTCAGTTTCTTTTTTTATATATAGGTATAGATAAAAACACCTTTTTTTGTATTTTGATGAGAAACCTTTACACATAAAATAGTGTCTAACTAAACAGAAAACCTTCCGCCATACAAACTTTCAATACCCTTTTCACCCTTATAAGGGTCGAATTTTCGAAATCGCTGAAATTACTTTTTGTAAACTCTAATGAGGATTCTTTTCACAAAGTTTGTAGTCTATAACTAAAAGGGAAACGCTTCCGCCATACAAACTTTTAACACACTTTTCACCCCTTTTGGGGTTGATTTTTCCAAAACGCTAAAATTACTTTTTTTGTATTTTAATAACAAACCTCTACACCAACTTTTGAGTCTCTATCTAAAAAAAAAAACTTTCTTCCATACAAACTTTTAACCCCCTTAGAAGATGATTTTTTCAAAACCCTTTCTTATTCGTTACCTTCGTTAAACACCTAACGTAATGGGAAAATTTCAGGATCATACGTTTAGTAGTTTCGGCTGTGCGTTGATCAGTGAGTCAGTCAGGACTTTTCCTTTTATATGTATAGAAGATTATTGTATTAGGCAAACCCTTAATAAACTAGATGTTCGTAAATCTTAATCTCAAACTTAACTTTTTTTTTCAGCTGAGAATTTCCAGGCGGTTACCACTGAGAACGACAGACATTTTTTATAACATTTGTGTCCACTCTTTAATATAATCCCAGTAGTGACCACCATCATATTTTTAATATATAATTACTACTACAAATATGTGATTGTTCTAAGTAAAAGGTACCACTATGTCGACTGTCGAGAAGTGTACCTTTCACTTCTAAATGAACCTTTAGCGACAAAGGTACCAATAACTTACTCAACTTTAGTATTTATAATTAATAATCTTATTTTTTTTGTTCGATATTATTATTTACACGGTTTTTCACTGATAAGTAATGACATAAAGCAATTAACAAAACATTTCTGACTTGTTTTACTCACCTGCAGTAATTTGACAGACATAATAGCTGTATGTAAACAGTTACACACCGACCAAACCGCGAACAATCATTCTCATGTATAATTAATATAACTCGTACTCCGTATAATATATTAATGATGCAAGGTCGTCTGCATACATCGCCATTGGAAACGGAAATATTACTAACTTAAATATTAATATTCTCGCCAACAAACTCCATTTGCATTAAGTAAAACAAACACGCAACTTAGAAACGAACCTTACTTGTTTTTAGTTCCGCTACTCGGCGCTAGATGGCGCCACGGGTCTCGAAAACGGTTTGTTATTTCCTTGGTTTCCAGACTTAGCATATCGTTTGGTGTTTATTTTAGAACGGTGAACGAGTGGTCTTGATTTGAATAATTATTCAGTAGTGAATGAATGAAAACTTGCTACGTTTTGCTTGTAAATAATTGGTTAGGTTGTTCGTGTCTAAATTGAGACATGGTGTTTATGAAAGGATTTAAAAATCATAATGATTTTATTACGTTATAGTTTATTATAACTACATTATTATTTTGACTCATAAATATCTATTAACATACGCCTCCAGCTACTTATAATTTTGGTGTTAAATTAACCCTACGCCTTTTTTCACTGGTGTAAATCGTACCTAATAGAAAACTATAACTTAATTTACTTACTTACATAGAAATATTAATTTCCGTGCAAACAAATATTATACTTATCTTTTTAAATAATTATTATTCTAATAAAACAAAATTATCTTTAATACAGTGGAAGCATTGCCGTTTTCTCGAGTCAGGTAAACGTGCCTACTGTCTCACTCCGTTCACGCTCTTACCCGCTGGTGTGTTAGAAGTCCATTACGTTGTACGCTTATCGGCAAACATACCCGTTTCGTTTTTGCATAGTAAACATTGCGTGATAGTGCTTTTTAAATGTCTTTTCTTTATTTGTAAATTTGGAGCAAGTTTGTGCGAAGTGTGATGTGATATTGCGTTATAAAATCATAAGAATTTATGTTTACTGATAGAATATGTCTATAAAATTGTGCTTTTATAGTAATAAGCAACTTAATATCAACAAGAAATATTTTATATATTGTTGCTTTTCATATTAATAATTTGTTTTCCTTGTACTTCCTAGCGTTTTCCCGGCTTATATCACGGTTTAAGGAGCCTGGGGTCCGCTATTCCAACTAATCTTGGACTTATATTATATAAATATTAAACTTACGTACGTACGTACGTACGGCGTACTTATATTTAACATAATTCACCATTGACATACCATGCTACTCATCACACTGAAATTTTTTTACTGTAATTTTTTCATGCTAAAATTTCAACAACTACTGAATCGATTTTGATGAGGCTTTTGTAACTACATATATCGCGTTTATCATCATTATTAGTCTTTTAATTCGCTTATATTTACATTCTCGTCAGTAAAAAAAAATCCGCTGGAAAAAATATACTGAGAATGAACATTTCTTCAAAACATTCAAATCTAACATTAAGATATGATAAGACATAAAATGACGAAAGCTACAATAATTCATTTTGAGCGTTATTCGGAGCGTCCTACACTTTGTGGCATCGATTTAGATAAAAAAAACTATTATTTTTCTCTTATATGTATGTTAAAATAGTAATTAAAAAATGATACGATAACATACAATATAACGTGAATTCTAAGTACAACTTGTCGCTTTGAGCGGTAATCGCAGCGTCCTACTGCATGGCAACGATTTTCACAGCCCATAAAACTCGGCGTTTCATATTATTATGATCATTCAAATATGATACGATATGACACAATATGATACGATATGACACAATATGACGAGGATTCCGCAACATGTCGTTTTGAGCGGTAATCGCAGCGTCCTACATTTGCGTGGCATCGATTTGCCCAGCCCTTGAAACTCTGCGTTTCATGAATAATGCAAGAGGCGGGGAGTCGAACCCGCGTCGTTTCTTACACTGTGTCGTGGAGCTTTACTTCTATTTTTGTATGAAAATAGTTTTGTTATAAATATTATATTACAAACATAACACTTAAAAAAAATTATATGCTTTATAGCTTGCTGGTTATCTTAAGATTATTGAAAAAGTTGGTAGACATGGATTTTGGGTAATAGATTGCATAAAACAACTCTCTTTGTTTTAGTTTGTTTTATACGTACCGTTGTGGAGTTATTGTATATGATAGTTTACATTTGAAATTCGTCTGTTAAAATAATACTTACTTTAAAAGGTACCATGGAGAACACTGAAAGTGTATGAAAGTGTACCTTAATTTCTACTGCATCAAATTAATTCGATTATCTAATATTGTATGGTAGAGGTCTTCTTTCTTCATCATCATCATCATCATCATCATCATCATTCTTTCTTCATTAGAAACTAATTAGTAATTAGGTTTATCTGGAATAAATCTCGAAGGTAGAGTCGTTAGTTTGTTTGTTTATCAGTTCTGTTGTTTGCAACATAACCAAGGCTTCTTAAGAAATGATAATTTTTTTATATATACATTTAATGGAATCTTATTAGGATAGTAGTACTTACCTATACAAATCTTATATGATTCTCATTTCTCCAAATCAGGTTTTCCCTAATTTCCCTAAAATTACAACTGCTCCCTCTATAACTACCAATAAATAATTTTCCTATTACCAAAAATATCAATAATTTTCTCTATTTTCCTATATATCCATCCAAGTACTTACCGAATTACATCCACATAAGGAAAACAAGCGAACGATAGATATGGAGCCAGCCGGCATTCGCTCGATGACCAATCATATGGAATAGATTTACTTCCATACACCGGCGTGGGGGGGAGGGGGGGAAATAGGCGGCGCCGCGCAAGCGCGACGTTACCAAGACGACGGCACGTACCGCCATCTATGTGTGAGTGTATAGTACTCTACGCTCGATGGGTCCCGGTGTACCTACACCAGTCACTACAGGTCATAAACGTCTTTAAATTTAGACGACGCTTAGGACCTTTTGGAGTTGACGGGCTGTGCGTATGTAGTGTGTACGCTTGGAAGCCGATAGATCGGTGACGCTAAAACAAATGAGTATCAACTCGCGTGACAAGTTTGTGCGAATTTACACCACTTTGAGTCAAATTAAGGTTCAAATTTGCAATGACTTTGGGTAGACTTAATGCGTTGCAGTTTTTGAGGTGTACATCCTACGTGATGGTATAAAAAGTAGTATGTTCTAAGAATCTTGGTGAGACTTAAGTCTTTTTGTGTGGGAATTGTTGTCCGTTTTGTTTTGCGTTGATAATGAGGGGATTTGTTGGATGTATTAATTCTGTAGTTAGAAAACAAAAGTTGATAGGTATGATAGGAAAAGCAGGATTTATTGGCTATAAATCAGCTTTTTTTTCAAAGATCTTGGTTTTCTTGTATATTAAATACAGTGAAATCGTGTAGGTAATTTTATTTGGAAATCTACTCGGTAAAAGCTTAACTTTTCGTTACTTTTAAATCAAGAAAAAATCAGAGACATCATGTTTGTGATTCTCATGGAAATCTATTTTGTTGGTAAGCGAAATTGTCTGTAGCTTTTAGCTAAGCTAAAAATATCCGTAGATTACCGTTTAATATACAATATAACAGCTACAATCAATAATAAATGCAAAAAACCTATTTTAAACTCGTCAAAACACCATTCATACGCAATCTTACTTGAAAATCATCAATATATTCAAGTGACGTCACAGTACATTATTATTGCAAACGCGGCTACCGTACCGCATTCCACTTACACACACATACAAACCATCAAGTGCAAACACTGCTATTCCAATATTGACTCTAACTGTCACGATTTAAGGTTGAAATCTCAAGTTACTCAATTCTATGTTTGAACCGCTTTTGTTTCGAACGCGCTACTACATATGTCTATGTGTGTGTTTGTCTTTGTGTTGAATACCTTAGGGATGTGAATTTTTTTACAAGTAAGCCTTTGAACCTTTGGTTGTAAAATTCTGCCCTTTATAGAGCCTTTGTAGAGTCTCCCGAGATGCCTCTATTGTCGATCGTAGGTCCTTCATAAAAATCTTTGTTGATATTATATAAGGGGGTACATAAATAGATTTGGGAAAATTTAGTGGCAGTTCAGCGGTTTCAGGGAGGCTTTTCTTGAAGTTTTTCACATTTTATGTATTTAGAGTCGTCTTTCAGCCACAATGTATGTGGAGGAATTTAAAAAAAGAGTCTAGTAGAGAAATATTTTAAATATGTGAAGGATATTTTTAAATATTTAGGATGTGGAAAGAGTATTGATATTGACAACTGATTTCATTTTGACATTACTCGTGAGCTTGCCCGTGTATTTAATCCATAATGTACGCGTAGATAGGCCAGAATATTTATATAAATCCATAACGTGAAAGGAAAGAGGGACATAAATGAAATCACACGCGTTCCTCAAAAGGTAACGATAGAAGTTTTTAGCGTTAGTATGGTCACGTTGTATACACTGCTTTTTTTATTGCTATAATTTTAAGGATACATTCCTGATATTAAATTGCAACGGTTAATACTCAGGTATTAAACATACGTGAGTGTTAACCGTTGCAATTTAATGTCAGTATGGCTCACGAAAGTTTAAATTATATACATTCGTGAGTTTAAATTAAGTCAATTTCTCAAAGACACTAGTATTCTAATTAGGTCAATTTTTAAGATAATCACAAATTTAATTTTATCTGATAAGGTATCGGCTAGGCTAGTGTGTAAACGGAGTATGAGTATTCGACATGACATTGATATCACTGAAGTTGTCACTTACTTTGGTTAAGTTAATTCTAATACCCATTTTAAAGTAGCGTGTGATGCAACATGGTATTACTTTGTACCAGCGACCCGCTCCGGGCTCACACGGGTTATTATTATACATATAACCCTTCTTCTTGAATCACTCTATTTATTAAGAAAAATCGCATGAAAATCCGTTGCGTAGTTTTAAACATTTAAGCATACATACATACAGACAGCAGGAAGCGACTTTGTTTTATACTATGTAGTGATGAAAAGTATGTAAAAAAATTATGAATAAATAGTACTATTAACTATGCCATTGTGTTCATTTAAATGTACTTAGCGTACATGCTTTTTTTTAAATGCATTAAAAAAAATCACGGTGTACACACTGTCACAGTGCCTGTGACATCCTAACATAGGTACGTAAGTACGAAACAATATCATGTAACCATGCTAGATATATCCAATGTGACGGTCCAGTCACCATCAGATATTTAAGAGCAGCCAGGCGTTCAAAAATATCTGAACAATGCTCCAACGCCTAGAAAATAGAGTATAATTTTGAGTAATAGATTAGTCTGTCATATCTGTCAGCGACTACTGTCTATATGAAGCCTATTCGAGATTGGCAAATTCATCTTATTCTGACATAATTGTTTGTGACAGCGACCAAATATTGCTCACATCAATGTTGTTTCTAATAATCTTTTGCGTTTTTATTTTTTGTTGTCCACCAACTTTTTTTTGGTCTTGTTATGCGATTTCTACTTAGAATCGCGAGCTCTTTTGATCATAATGGAAAAAAGTCTCCCAAAATTTCCATGTGTTTTTCAAACCTTTCATTGCGCTGCCACTATGTACAAAATATCCATGAAAAATCGTAACGAAATGGGAAAAAATCTTGGGACACTTGAGATAGGTTATAAAAGTTAAGTAATAAGTACTGACAAAAGAAAATGTATCCATAATGCATTGCGAGTAATCTCTAAATTAGATAATTAACCGAGTGAGCAAAGCGAACGATATCCGTTTCAGTTTAGGAAAAAATACTTTCGTGTGTCGTACCATTTGTTCTCCTCTACACGTCGCATTTATCAACCAATTATTGTGAAATTTTGTTAATAAGTATGTTGATTCAATACAATTTTTTTTCGATTCAGTTCTTGGAATTTTCTAAAAAGCTATAGACCCCAAAGGCGCTTACGACCTTTGTACCAATACCAGTACCATTTCGCGAGGTATACAGCTCACAGAGCTGTAGTTTAGTTAGTTTGAACTAAATCTTCTAGACAATTCGAATAATACCACTGAAGAAGCTTCAAGAAAACATTTCTAAAAGATATAGGTAAGTTACCTTTGTACAAAATTTGTTTTAAACAATAGTGTTAAACATGACAATGCAGTAGAAGCTATTCAATACATTTCTTAGAATATCTGAAAGGTGAAAAACTTGCTCGACGCACATGATAAAGGCGTTACGAGACATTCGTTAGCGTTTGGAGCAATACGGTTTCAATGTAATACGAATAGGCTGGTTTGAGAATCACCAGGTGTCAAATGCTGTACAGTCGACGCCAAAGATTTACGCTTTTGCTTTTTATTACAATGGATTAAGGTGCAAACTTGTAAACATATTTTTGGCGTCAAGTGTAATGCAATAAATATACACTTGAAATTAAATGTAGCTGTCAACAATCTTTCAGAATTGAAGAAAACGTGAACCACACAAAAAATAAATTAAGACTAAAATTTAGTAGGAATTTTCGGCAATGTATACTATGTATACTCTGATTATGAATTATATATAATTAGCTGTTGCCCGCGGCTTCACTCGCGTTGGAAAGATACAAAAAGTAACCTATGTCACCCTTCATCCCTTCAACTATCTCCACTTAAAATCACGTCTATTCGTCGCTCCGTTTTGCCGTGAAAGACGGATAAACAAACAGACACACACACACTTTCCCATTTATTAGTATGGATTGAATAGTGAGCCACCAACAGGACAACCTTGAACCGAGGATATTTCAAATCAGGTTCAAAACCACTTCCTTCTCAAATTCACAACCAAAAAGAAAACCGCCATAAATGTCTTCTTGAAACTTTTTAAAATAGTTAAACAAGTAGAAAGTAGGTTGGCATCGTAAAGTTCTTGCAGCGTGGGCACGGCAACATTTAAAATATTCACAAGTCCTACACAGCCCGGGGCTACTGATGGTCCTGGAAGCAACGGGTCCTTGAGTTCCTTTGTCTCCTAGAACATTTTTACTGATAACAAAACCTCATGTTTATGGTATATTTTCTGGAATAAAATCTTTGTACTTTTTGCAAATTAAGAGTGTAAACAAACATCAATACCGCGAGATTCAGTAGTTGCACCAATGACACAATTCCATATGAATTGATGACGGATACTTAATATTGGACCTTTATCGGCCAAATGAGTGTTTGTTTGTGCACATTCTTTTCATTTGCCGAAAGTAGAAGATACAAAAAAAACCGATAAGTAACTTTGATTTGATTTGCTAAGCGCCCCCCAAGGCGCATACGAGGCATAATGGTGGAGAAATTCAGGGCCACGGGTGTAGTCTCGGTAGCTCAGTTGGAAGAGCGATGAAATAGTATCTCAGTCGCGGGTTCGAGTCCCGCCCTTGGTCACGAATTTTCCTACCTTTCCTTTCTTTCTGAGACACTTTAATTTGGTTTTTATTGATAAGTAAAACGCATCAGAACGATGTCAAACTTACCTTAACCGCGTCCTATGCGTAGTCCATAATGGAATTATGACTCTTTGTCAATTTGACAAAGTTACATTTCCATTGGCAAATTTTGATACCCAGTCGTCAGGAGGTTAAAATCGATTATTTCCGAGTCAAATATCAGTATATTTTGCAGCTGTCACGCCGCCACACGCCGCGCGACGCTCGATCGACATGTTCCAAAAAAAAAGATGAAAAAAAACCCAAAAAAAGTATCGATCGAGGATCCTGCGGAAGGTCACGGCCCCATCGATCCGTGGAAAGTGAGACTGGCTGCCACTACTAACACCGTCCTGGCTATGCTGCCTGAATTAATCGCGCATATATTTGAATACATTTGGACGCAGTTCGGGAGGTTCGTCGCCCCCTTAAGTTTTAGCGATTTTGTTCGTTGTGGTTGGTTGGCTGGATGTGAGCGGGGTAAGTGGGTTCGAGGTTAGTGCTGGCTCACGGCGGTGTGACACCTGTCATGTTCTGCTAGAACCGACGTTGATCAACTCTACGAACTGCAATGGTAACGAATTTTTTTTTTAATTTATGTAATTATAAATTGAAACAGATGTTATGTACTACAGAAAAAGTGACCAAGGTCCCCGGTGAGCAGGGCTGGGATCGAACCAGCGACCTCCTGCTTTCGCGGCAGACGCCGTAACTAACCACTGAGCTACCCGATCACGGCAAAAAACATGAATCAAAACATTTATTACATTTAATAAATGATTTGATTCGTGCTTTACCTTTGTATGTAGTTTTAATGTAGAGTGTGATTTTTAAGTTTGTAAAAATATAATAAATATGCTAATATTTTTTTTTACATTTTATCCTTTTTCTCCATGAGTTTCTTAGACACTGAAAAAGGAATGAGGATTACCGCGAGTCGATTTTGCGCTAGGGGCGCTAGTGGAACGTGGGTCCTGCGGGAACATTTCAAACGTCACTTTGACAATTCTCTCAAACTGACACAGGACCCACGCATAAGTGGCGCCACCTGGTGAGCGACAATATGGTAGCTCCCATTCGATTGAAAGTTAAAAATGTATTTTTTAAAGCAAAGGAAACTATTGCAACTTATTTATTACTATGTTTAATTTCTAACAAAAGAGTTGATAAAACTGTCTTAAAATAAACTAAAAACTGCCATAAGGTTTGGGAGGAATAGGAGGATATAATGAATACGAAGTATAAACCAAGTATGTTTTATTTGTGCCGAAGTTCCAAAGCTTGTTAGCGCAATTTTCCTCTTGATGGTTTTCAGCGTGCTGTTTTTACCTAAAAATAAAAAGGTAAGTGTTAATCATGTATTTGGGTGAGGTGTAACGGGTTGGCACTAATTAACTAGCACGTTTGGCGGAATAGCAAAGTAACATTATTTTAGTTGTAAAATGGAATTCCGCAAAGTAACTCCTGATTCAATAAATTACCAGAATACCTAAATACCCATACTTGTGCATATTTGAGAATAAACTGGCAGTGACCGGGGTTTAATCCTGGGTGTCTAACGGCCGCTGAAAAGGCAATATCGGATCGGTGCGGCACGTAAGTAGGCCGTAGAAATGGCCGCCGATGCTTCGGTTACGTACACACATAGATACCGCACTCCGAAGACCTAGGGGGCCGGTTTATGAGAATCGAACGCTCGAATACAAAAACAAGTGATCGAAAAAAAATATCGTATTTTTGAAAGTCACTAGAATTATCACTCGAAAGGCTAGTGGAGTTTCTTTCTACTTCGTTTTTATTCACATTCGAATGAAATATTCGAGCGTTCGAATCTCAAAAATCGGCCCCCTGGACGGCGAACATTTGAAGGTTCGTATTTGCGTATCTTTCTATATTCAAATGCGGGAGATATACATTTTCAATGGTTTGATGTCCGCGGTAGGTGTCCAAGACGTTATGGATTATGGTAGATGCCTAATGCAACGAAAAAATGTATCAAATGTAAAATTCATCTGACGATCCTGACGCGTTTCGTATTAATTTCCATACTTTAGTTTTGGCATAGTTGATAAGCGATTGTCATATATATATTTTTTTAATATAGGTACTACGTCGGTGACAAACAAGCATACGGTCCGCCTGATGGTAAGCGGTCACCGTAGCCTATTGACGCCTGCAACACCAGGGGTGTTACGTGCGCGTTGCCGACCCTTAAAAAAAAGGAGGATTCGCTGTGTTGACAGCTAAACGGGCCAAGGGCTTTGCTCCGTGGGTCCTCAGCTGTCAACACAGCGAATCCTCTTGGAGCTCTGGCGACCTTACTCACCAACAGAAACACAACACTATGAGCAGGCGATCACGCGATCACATGGCGAGACCCGGGTTAACGTGAACTGTTAAATTAGCAGTGGATTTCCTATAAGTTTCCTATAAGAAAAGGACACCTAATAGTAGACTTAAAAATATGTAGACCATGATATAGCTGGTGACAAGAAAAAACAAGTTAATAACGATAATAATAAAAACAAGTTAGATAATAGTAAAAAGTCGTCGTTACCTACCAATTTGATTTTGTGATTGAAACCTACATAGGTACCTATATCTTATAAGCTGATTCTCAAATAAAAAATATCGGGATTTTTTGCTTTGAGAAATAGATATAACCGCATTTTTGATATTTTCCGCAACCAATCGTTAACGTCAGAAACTTCTCTGACGTTTTTGTGTGCAGTCCCATACCCTGTACGCCCACTAATGTTTGTACGGCGTGCAAGACATCTGGGCGCGTGACGGCCACGGAATAGTAATGGCCGCTTGTGACAATCGCGTACTTTCCATTGCGTACCCGTGACGGGCTTCACACGCACACTGTTCCCATGGGTGACTTTTGCCTTATTTAAGTTTTATCAACAGACTGGCCGTTTCATCCTTCGTCTGTGTCCTCCGTCCTGGGAGCGATTTTGACTTTCCAGTGCTTGGTATCAAAGGTTGAAAATTACACACATAAGTTTGTCGCCATTACTTTTGCAGGATATTATTAATAATTACATTACCCTAGATTTCAATGTTGTATGTTTTAAATAATATTTAAAACGGGTCACTCACGTAATTTAGTCGATTTTCGCTCGACATGTTTCGTTCTAAATTACGTGAGTGACCCGTTTTAAATATTATTTAATATGTCCGAGTCTCACGAGAGTTTTATAGTTAAAAAGTTGTACGATTATGCTTTGTTTAAAAATGACTATTTCATCGTTCCTTGAAGAGTGACAAGCGACAGAATCGAGCTCTTGCAAATCAAAATTAACCCTAGTTATTGTACAGTCACCTGAAATAATATAGGACTATATGAAGGCCGTAAAATAATCTGACACAGTCTTGTTTGTACCGCCATAAGAGCGTGTCACATATTTTTGCGGCCTTCATAGCGTCATATACTATTGCAGGTGACTGTACCTATGTCTAAAGAGGTTACAATTTCATACATTTTTTATTGAACCGCATCACTATCGCAGACGCAGAATAAATCAATATCGCAGACGTGTTAAGCTGTATTTTTTTTATTCTATGATATTTATTTATGTTTATAGTTCGATATTTAGTCGATCGAGCAAAGCAAGGAGGAGCGTTAAAACCAACTTTTTTGCTGTTTATAATATTGACAAAAAAAGAAGTAGCCATCAAAACGAAACTTAAATTCAAATAGGTACATGTATTATGAAATCAGAAGAAACAATAGCGTAACAAAAAAGACTACGTGCGTTACCCAATGATGTAACAAGACACTGCCCACCGTTTATGACAATATCACTGTCACGTGTCATGTCATTGCAAAAACATTGCCTAACTACACAGCCACTGGCAAAGTGACAACTGTCACTGGTGGCAGTGGGCGTCCCATTGTTCCAGTCCTACATATAAATTGACACTGAGGTCTATGATTGACTAACGTTAAAAAGTGTTGGGAGGAAGCGAAGTTTATGTTTGTGTATAATAATTTCTGCGGATCGGATTTCAAATTCAAACCTAGGTACTATATAATCTTATAAGGTGTTATTATTTATTTTTCAACTTAGGTAGAGTCAAACCACGTTATCTTTTCTCAGCAAATGAACTGTCAAACTTGAAAGTGTTCTATGAAATTATGACGTTTACTTAACACTTTCACATTCTGTGCTATCAAAAACTAGGAAACTTAGCGTAGACTGACTCTATTGGTTTTCGTTCTTAGGTTTTCTTTTATTTTTTTCAAAATATATACAGTAAGTGTAACTTACCTCACTACCTTAAATCTAAAATAGGTTCTTGAGGCATTGTGCCTAGGATGCTGGCGGCATTTCCTCGGTGTATCGCAATGCTGTTCTTATCTTAGGTCAGGTTATTTATTTTTTGCGACGAAACTCTGCAACCAGGGTTTTTAAGTAAGTATATGTAGGTATGTCTCTTCTTCTTCATCGGTACACTCTTGGCAAGTGGTTGTGGCCATTATGCAGGTTTTTAAGTATATCTATATGTAAAAAAAAGTTAAATTTATACTTTTCAGGGGCGTAGAGCCATTAATGTGGCGTTGAGCATATACGTCACGTGACCGTATTCAGGCCGTGTCGCAATGGCAAGGTCGCGAGGACTTGGAATTATAACGCCAAGTTGAAGTCTGACCGCGTATAGAAAAGAGGGTTGGGGTACCAACCTATATTAGGAGTTAGTGAATGCGGACCCGCATAACAGCAATTTAAAAAAATGCAGTAAGACATCGGAATTTTCCGGAATCTTTAATGAGAATTATAAAGGCCCTTCAGTTACTGTATGGAAAATTTTCAAGATTAATAGAGGATGTATTGGATAAGGCCTTTATGAATGAAAAACATTTATTTGTGACATCACAGAAAACAACGTAAAAAACTTAAAAAAAAACAAGGATTAGAATGTGTGCTTACCTTTACACTTTTGAATTGTTTATTAAACTTACATTTATCTGTTTTTTTATCATTAAAAATTTTTCGTCATTGGATGCTAAGCGGAAGTCGGCAGTCAACAGCAATGACAATTGTTTTTCTTGCTACATTTGTTGTTGTTACTGAGGTCAATCAGTTAGTTTTCACAGTAGTCAGGTGAAGTGGAGAAAAAAATTCGTTATTTGGGAGGTTCAAATGTATCATATTGTTAGTTGAGAAATTGACTAGTTTTTAACCGACTTCTAGAATTCCACGGAGGTGGTTATATTTTCATATGTTTTGTATTTTCAATGGTATTTTCTGTTGGTTGGTTAGAGGTGGTTGTATTTCGTAAATAATAATAAAAGAGCATGTAAAACATTTAATGTAATATTTTGTTTAGGATTAAAGTATTGATTGTTCGATAGGCTTAAAAAGTGTGCTCCTAGGATTATTTTCTGTGTGGATGCAAGCTCACGTTTTGAGAATACAAAGTTGGTTTCCAGACAATCGTCATGAATTCCGCGCCTCCAACTTTCCATATCACTTCCACGACCCTTCGCGAAGCCAGCGACATCATTCTTCCGAATTTCAGTTTCACGGCCGACAAAAAGTAGCTTTCTACAAACATCTGTGTCGCGAGACAAGCTCGAGACGGTTTGTATGAACCGTATCTTATGCATTTTACATGAGGCTAACAGAACTTCGCTTCCATAAGGTGACAAATACCAAAGGGCTTCAAGAAGCTTACGTCTTTTTTCATCGGGGGCGAGTCCCCTTCAGTCTCCCGCACACATGTGAAACAAAAACACCCACACAACATACGTAATTAGTTGTTTATCAACATGTGTGTGTGCGGTCATTGTTTGCAGCGTAATGAAGTCTTGGAGGTGTCAAGGACTGGGTTTGGGCTCTTCATTAACATTTTGCGTGGTTTGAAGTTTTTAATTGAAGTTGCGTATTTAAATTTGGGTAACGGATACCAAAGGCCTTGACCTCAAAGAGTTTAAATTGGGGCTTTTAAGGGACAGTTTCCACACCCTTTTCAAGACGGTAAGTTAAAGAATACACATACACGATATATTTAAACGTGATGATCGAAATGCCAATAATTGGCATTGACGAAAAACCCTCTATGTCACTCTAATACATATGTGACAGAGATGGATACACAAATCCGCAATCGTTCGATTTTCGTGGTACTAGCACTGATCTTAAAACAGGAATTTATCATCATCATTAACATCCTGTTGGCACATTATACAGGAGGGCTTGATTGGGCTGTAGTATCCATGCTGGGCCAATGTTTCAGATTAAAGACGTCAGCTTCAGCCTTATTGATCTATGCAGATTTTCTTAGGGCCAATTGCACCACCCGGGGTTAGCCACATAACCCGAAGTTAAGCGTTTTTTTGTATGGAATTTGACAGCTCAATTCCGGGTTAGCGGCTAACTCTCGGTGGTGCAAGTGAGCCTTACGGTGGCATCCTCCACTAGGTACCTAAATATGAAATCATATTTTGTTCCAAAGTTCCAAGGATTCATGCAAATCGAATTCAAATCCTTTTACTCATAGCATGTCTCTAAAAGACAGGAAATATTAAGCTTGGTTCTCGACAAAACCAAAGTACAGTCCACAACCTAGAAATAAGTAGGAAAGTAACCGTTGATTCTATCACGATCACTGTAAATCCCTTTTTCAAATCCAATATTTCTAACTTAATTTACCAGAACTTCAGATCTATCAGTCGACCTAAATCTTCTATCTCATTTTTCTGCTTCGCCTGTCTCTATCTTTGGAGTTTCAGTCTACGCTCCTTGTTATAAAGTATATTTTTCAGGGAGTAATACTGGTATTTACTGCACTAAGGGGGTAGGGTGGGGGTTAATGAACTGAGGAGATGCACGGACCTTGCAATAATAACTCTTTGGCAATTTCTGGAGCATTTTCTTGTGAAAGTTTTTCAATGATTATCGTCGAGATTGTTGAGTTCTTGAACTAAATGTTGTAAATTGTTATTTTTTGTTTGCTAACTGCATAAAATAACAAATAAGGTTGTTTATTTCAGTGTGAAACTGAACTCGTGGTAAGTACCTACCCTACAGGTAAATACTTATGGGTGTTTTTTGTTACCAGATGCCTGTAACAGGTACCTACCTATCCGATCCTTACATTGGACGAAGACTGGCACTTAGTCTTCTCAAAAATATTTAAACAACTCTAAACTAACACTGTAACGCTTCGATAAAAAGACGTGATCAGATATTTATGAGCACCGGCCGCTCTCATATATATGATGGAGATTCTACTTAAAGGGGATCGGAATATCGCTTCTTCTCTCCAAACTCATAACTACACCCCTTAGATTTGGTCTACGTCAGCTTAATGTGTGGATCGTTACTTATAACGAAGAGGATTAGCTCTCAAGCTCAAGCCTGTAGAATACCTATAAACAAGCAACTGATATACTGTTTTCGAAGTTCTGTAGCCTAGCTTCAACTAAACCAGTATCACCGAACATATTTCTGACCCCAGAAATTAAGAAAAAGTAGAAAAATTCTCGCTGACTTCGCGACGTTTTCCTCTTTTACTTTATTTCCAAGATTCAATGTATCGTTCTTAGACACTTCTGCTTTAAAAATCACAAATTAATCTAGCTTCTTCGCCTGTTTTCAACCCTCAACTTAGTCATAGAAATCAGTAAAATCTTTCAACCCCATTTTCTCCCCTAAGGGTTTGAATTTTCAAAAATCTAATCAGATATTTCAGATAGAAAACTATGATGACTTAGGTATATAATTCAGTAATCGGTTCAGTTCAGTAGAAAGATATATACCTCCATACTTTTTGGTTTCAAACTTCATACTGTCCATGGATTGTCTCGAATTTACGAGATCGTAACAACGCTACGAGCACTTTGCGTCGAATTAGAAGAAGCCAATTAACATGGAAGTGTACAATAAAAGGCTTATAAATCTAGACGACTGGTACATGTATCTCGGCGAAAACTGCAATTGATTGCGATGGGGTACAGGATTCGTGGGTAATGTGGTAGCGGAGTGACCCTTTATCCGTAAGTAGTTACGTATAGGGGAAACTGTTGAACCTTGGACATAGTTTTACTTCGGACAATTGGCAATATTTCTACCTTGCCAGGGTAATTAAAATATTTTATTTACTTTATTTGATAACAAATAAAATCAACTATCAACGAAACTTGAGGGCCGGTAGTATCTCGAGAAAAATAATTAAATATGAATCGTGTCATGAAAAGTTGGAATTTAGAACTTTACATCAAGGCTGATCATTTCATGTTTTGCTACCAGACAAAAAACTTTTATATATTAGGTTAATGTCAAGATAATTAGCTACTCGATGGTAGAATAGGTTCAGCCTAATCTTAATTGGAAGTGCTAATACGAAGCTTACTTGTCCAAAATGTTATTTTGTTGTACCTCGGACACCAAGAATATGTTGTACCTTGGCCCCTACCTAACTTGTACTGCATATTTTTTTTAAACTAAATGTTTTATATTTACTGTATATCTAATTCTTGGTTACCTGCGTTTTAAGTTATCAAGTAATCAATCTTTAAAAAAGTTCGAAAATTGTTTTAGGCAAAAATAAAATATGACAATTGCCGATTAATTTTTCTAAGATAATTTGTACTAGAAAACTTTATTAAATGGCATAAATATGCTAAAAATAGATATAATTTTATAAATAATATCTGATAATTTTATAAATATAATATTTTTAATAAAAAAATATCGTGTCCGAGGTACAACGGGATATGTCCAAGGAACATCAGGGGTGTTGTTCCTTGGACACTTTTCCCTTTTTTTTTCGTCGACGTAGCCTATCAAAATAGACATACCAATCCTTTTATTTCGTATTATATTCGATAGTTTATTTTTACTTTACTTTACTTTCATTTTTTTACTGTTTTAGTGTCCCACATTCAGCCTCTTTTTCGAAATTGTGAAAATACCCGTTCAATTCTGCACAGAACGTATCCAAGTCGTCCCGCCATCTCCTCTTCGGTCTGCTTTGACGCCGGCCTGCACATTCTGTGGTATCTAGAGGGTCTCGGTTATACCAACTAGTTAATCAGTTACTTTTTATTTCAAATACCTCTAACGCTCTCCAATTCACCCGACTCATTGTTATTACACAGGCATGACCGGGATTTAAACCCGGGACCTCCTGCTTCGTAGGCAGGGCCTCTATCGACTAGGCTAGGAAGCCGTTAAATCTTATGGTATCTTAGTTGGTATTGCATGTTGGTATGTCATCCCAAGCTCGCAACTTTGAGATTCGCCCGAGACAGACATTTTTACTGCTGTTTCAAACGTCTCTTTAGCAGAACTTAATCCTACTAAAATTATAAACGCGGAAGTGTGTATGAATGTTTGTTACTCTTTCACTTAAAAACTACTTAATGGATTTTAATGAAACTTTACAATAATACAGCTTATACATTAGAATAACACATAGGCTACAATGTATAAATATATTGCGCAGACGAAGTCGCGGGCACCTAGTACACATAATATACATAATAATTTAAGGATTTGGCTGATAAACCTTATTTGTATCCTCAATTCTTGAGCCCCGTCTTGCACTGAAAAAAATGATATGTTGGATTTATCAGATTTTGCGTTGTTTTTACTAAAAATTGCGGTTGAATTCGGTCCTATCACAAATTTTTGTTGGATTTATCAAACAAAAAAGGTTGGCGTTCTACCAAATTTATTTGGTTGATTACACCTGTATTTTTACTAAATTAATATAGTAAAACTTCTCACCAAAGTTCTTTAGTATAATATTTTACCTTAAGACTTTGGTAAAATTTCTCACCAAAGTACTATGGTAAAATTTCTCACCAAAGTACTTTGGTAAAATTTCTCACCAAAGTGCTTTGGTAAAATTTCTCACCAAAGTACTTCGGTCAAATTTCTCACCAAAGTACTTTGATAAAATAGTTTACCAAAGTACATTAGTAACGTTTTTTACAAAAGTTCTTTAGTATTAATTTAACGAAAGTACTTTAGTAACGTTTTTATGAAAGTACTTTAGTAACTTTTTTACAAGTTTATAGTTTGATGAATTCTACCTAACAGATATTTTATATTTTACCAACGTTGTACTTTTCTTTTTAACCAAATACGTTTTGTATGTTCTACAGTTACTATTTTTGGTACAAATGACCGAAGTCAGTTAGTAGGTAATGTAAAAGTTATTTAGTAAAATTTATAAGGAAAAACTGGTAGATATCACTTATTCTATGGTAGAATGTTCAATATTTGTTTTGTAGAAAATACTGAATCTATCTTGTAAATGTAAATATATTTCATTTGGTAAATATAACAAACTAAATTTAGCAGTATTTACTAAACACATTCGGTGTATTCATCAGAGTTAGTTTGTTAATAATTACCAAATTTATATTTTAGTTACTACCAAAGGTTGTTTGATATAACTATCAATAATGTATTGTACTTTTAATCAAAGATAATATTGTATTATCTATCATGTGTGTTTCGTATTTTTCGTCATCTTTGTTTGGTAACGTCTAACAGACTTGTTCTTTAGTTTATATCATTTTTTTACTGGCAATATATACTAATTATACTGGTCTTAGTTCAGTAAAACATACCAATAAATTTTGTGTAAATTTTACTGGTTTTAGTTTGTTGTATTGTATTGAACTAACACTAGTAATATTTACACAATTTTTATGTAGATATAGCAAAAACATTTTTGATTTCCAGAATATTATTAAGGTGTGTGTGATTAAAGATTAGAAGCTTAGGCAGTTCTCACATTGGATGCGATTCGCATGGCACGCCGCTCCGGTGCGAGTGTGACACCATTATAGGCGTAAGCATAATTATGTAGCGGCGTCCCGATCGCACACCGCATCGGAGCGGCCTGCGATGCGTATCGAGAACTGCCTAAGTTTCGAATTATTAATGACACCACACCTTAATAATAGTCTGCAAATCAAAAATGTTTTTGCTATATCTACATAAAAATTGTGTAAATATTTAAAGTGTTAGTTCAATAAATTAACAAACAACCACCAGTAAAATTTTCACAATATTTTTAGGTATGTTTTACTGAACTAAGACGAGTTTAATCAGTATATTATATTGCCAGTAAAAAAATTGATATCATAATGCAGAGTAGCTAGTATAAGTTGTATTCGACATTTAATTCTCGATCGCGAGAGATCAAATTATGAGAGTAGTAGAATGACTTATATAAACGGCAATCATACTTTGACCAAATGTCAAATACAACTTAATACATACTAGCTACTAAAAAAAAACTTTACGAACAGTTTTACGAAAAAACTTGAATTTGATATAAAGGGTTAATGAAAACGGAGGTTTGAAGAAAAATAAACCGATTTTTGATACATGTCATAATATTTATTTATTAAACAACACTAAACAATCACGTTTCAAAGGATGCTAGGATCAACCTTACCGGGGCCCGAATTCGAACAGAATTAGGGCTAGGCCACAAGTAAAACAGGCATTTTCCGCGCAGCGGATTAGCACAAAAGGCGACCTCTGGCATTCAGTGGCAAAACTTGATATAAACTGATGTTTCGCATTTAGATGTCGGAGTGGAGTGAAACAAAACGCGGTTGAACAACCATTTACAATTACCATTTATAATATGAGGAATTAGACATAAAGTTGTTTCAAGTTCAACCACTAGATGCCAGATGTCACCTACTACGTCTACAATACATTACATTTTCACATGTCATCATTGTGCTACAATAATTACCATATCAAAATATCGACTACCCACTAGAGAAGCGGAAATGAGGTGTCATCCTTCAATATTAATTAACATAAAAAATAATACACCTCGAAATATTTCATACAGGTTGCTTCATCGCTACGCTACTTTTTTGTCAAACACCATTACTGTTATTGTTTACATTTAATTTCAATAGTAACTAAATCGACAATAAGATTCACCTGTTGCAATAACATGAATATTAGTGGGGGAAATAATTAAATTTTCCGGTTTTAACAGCTCCATGGAATCGTTTTCTCCTTCAATTGAATAAGCTTGCAAATGATCATTAAAACCAGAGCAACTTAATGATTTACACAAAAAATATATGCTCAAAGAGTACTTAGAGCGAAACATTTTTTTTAATTTAAAAAAACAAAAATTATTTTCATTAGTAGTAACTATTATCATTCCTGGGATAAACTTTGTGCCCTTAAAACGTATCCATTGGAAATCACAAGATAAATCAATGTCTTGATTATAAGTATCGTCAATGTTAGGAATAACCACATGCGACTACCTTAAAGTAACGTTTCCTAATTCCACTCTAGATTCTAATCCCTTTTTTAGAAAAAGTCTATTTGCAAATGCTAACTGTTCTTTTATTAACAAAGTTATAGATATGTTTTTTCTAGAAGTTATGTTATGAGCTGTATTTTTTAATATTTTGTGTTTAGCTTCAAATCTCATGCACCATAATTGCTTTAAGGGGCCCACCCGTTCAATAATATGTGGGTAATGTAACATGAAATGGTGTTTTGGTTTTAATGTGTCATTAAAAATCTTAATATAGTTTTCATGATGTTCGTTAATTAAAGATTCTAACAATTTTACAGTCGGAGCATGTACAACGCTGCATAATATAATCTGAATGATTTGTAATAAAATTATTAAAAATTGCCATACGGGATCATCACTAGGAACTAAATCTCCAACTAGCAAAGGAAACAAATGCACAAACATCAACATTTCCGAAGCTGACATTTTAAACTTACTACGAATCAAATGTTCTTGTTTGATGCAAACAGACTTATTGTTCAGCTCTGTAACTGAATAGTCGAATAATGTTAAGCGATTATTTAAAAGGGCCAGATCAAAACAGTGTAATATTTCAGTATAATACAAAATAATTTGAGCTAAGTCGTAATGACACACTCCTTCAAAAATGTCGTGCATAATATCAACACTACAGTTATCTACTACGTGAAAGCTAGGAATATGGTTAAAACAACAATATTCACTTATTCCAGTTTCTGTTACATTATTTCGCTCAAGATCATTAGCATAATTATCCCGATCTCTTAATAGTGCATTATCAGCTTTAGTTTGTGTTTTCATTATAGATTTGTGACATTTACATATTCTACAGTAATAATTGCTGCTAAAAGACTTAGAAAATCCAAGGATTGTATTCAGTCCTAGATTGTCCCCTAATATCATTCCAAGTATGAAATAGATTTTCACTGTACCATTTTCAGTATTTATGTCTATACCTTCTTCCTCTAAATATGTCAATTCTTTGATGAGTTCGTTGAATGCCGAGTGATTACCGTATATCTTAGAAGAAGAGTTGTACAACATAGCGACAAACACATTATCTAGCAAAGAAAGATATTCCGGTGGCATAGTAGGAAATTGATAATATACAGCCGATACTGAATGTACACCGGCGTGGCTACCCAGGGGATTATTACATTCGAAATCATCGAAATATATAAAAAAAGGACAACAGAGTTTGCCTTCCTTACTTGCAGTTTTTTTTCCAAATGAAACTCTGAGCAAAATTAGGAAAATCAACATTACTGGTTTTTAATGTACTCAAAAGTAATTTGTAAAAATTGGGTAACTCAAAGATTTCCTTGAATACTGAGCTAAGCGGTATTTTGCGCCTGTGCATGATTTAGGTGCAAGCATTACTGAACTGTTGACGGTGTTGTCAGTAACATTTTCATTAATAATAAACTGTTCGGGAGGAATGAAGCAATTTATATCTGTAAAATATTTTATAATTTGATATTCTGTACGTATGTCAGCAAAAGGGTTTGATATTAATTTATGTATACTATCTATTTCACTTTGTTCTAAGTTATTACAAATAGGAATTACTTCCTTAAAAACATCACCAATAACTTGTGTCATATGAAGTTGAACATTGTCTAATATCTTAAGAGCAGTTTTACGGTTAATCCCACCGTCACTGTATAACGAAAGCACCAACGTAGCAGCAGATTTTTGTAATAAACTATGGGCAGTATCCAAAGCGCTCTCACGACAGAACTTGTTTAGATGATGATATTCGAAGGATTTATCTGAATCCAACGAAATACGTGTATCATGTTCATTTTCACTTAAAACGCAAACGTTTGTTCTGATTTGATCGTGATTAGAAATTATTTGTGTGTTCAAATGTTGAGAAATTAAGTGGCGTCTAAAAGACCTTACATTTTGATATTCGCGATCACATTTATACTGTTTACAGCGATATGTTGAGTTTGACCTTAAATTATGATCTTTTAAATGTTCACAAAAATCTTTGTAATCTTGAACTGAGGCAAGACATTTAAAACACACAAACATTTTGGTAAAATTGACAATTACTTATTCCAAGTCCGAGATAAAAGACGACACTCCTGAAAGCTTTCTGTCTGATTTTTTGTCAATGTTGTAGAAATATTTTTGCAAAAATAGCCAAATGTGAACGGCTTCTGTAGGGTATTCAGCGTCCAGGCAGTGAAAAGTTTTAAAACATATATCCAGCGCTTTCAGGAATGAGTCTATTTTATAAAGGATGTCGTCATACGCAACATAGAAATCCTTTAGAGCATCGATGGTTGGTCCGACAGCAACGATGATTGGTTGGCACCGTAGACCTTTAGCCATTTGGGCTTTTTGCCGATAGTCCAGTTGAGTGAGAACTTCGCTTTGATTCTGGAAATTAGAATATATCTTTGAACTTTCATCCATTTTTTTTATAATTTCTAGTTAGTGTTGCCACCGAGTATATGTTATATTTAAGAGGATCGTGAAACAATAGCGAAAGTTTTTTTCATACAAACGGTGATAATGTAACATTTCGGCAACAGCCTGTTTATATAAAAAAACGATGAAACTGATAACTTTAAGAGAATGGCATTATCGCTGATAGTATGGAAAGTCACCGTTTTGCAGTGTTAACAGTGAAATTATACATACCTTTGCATGAAGAATAAAATTGTTCATAGCTTCTTGAATGCTTGGCTTTATGTTTCTTTTTTTGCCATCTGTATCTTGACACTGTATTCTTACAGTTGGTAATAGTTTATATCCAATTGCCGCGCAATAACAGAAATCTCTAACATCTGAAAAAATACAAAATATATTTTAAGTTTCGGTTTTCCTGCGAAATTTGTAAAAGTTTTAATCAATATAATGACAACACACCTTCACTTGGATTTTCTTCAATCAACTTAATGTAGACAGAAGCAGCTTTAATGATTTTTAAATGGCCGAGTGCTTTTTCCAAGAAATCGGGCCATTTTTTGAAGAGAAGCAGCTCTTTTCCTTTAAATTTTCTTTCAAAATCCAATTCAATCTGAAAAAAAAAGATGTAGGATTAATTGCTAGTAACTGGCCATCACATACTAAAGAAAGCGGTTTTCATAAATGTGATACAAAATAGATTCTACGGTCCGTCCGTCCATAGACAGTCCGACGGTACCAAGACTACCAAGTAGGTACATACATAAACATACAGTTAAAGAAGTGTCTAATTTACCATTTTTTTTAAAGAAGCCAGACATATTTCTCCAGCACTATTACTTTGCAAAATAATCTTTAAATCATCATTGTAAACAAAAAGAAAATAATATATATTAAAATGGAAACAGAATATTTGTATGCAGAAGCAACCATTCTAGAGCCGAAAGTTAACATTAACACCATTCATATTATGTTGACAATTCAAAATGAGTCTCATAAATTTTTTAGTGTTAATTTTCTAAACATAATAAATACTTGCCAAACACAATCATGCTGTGATTTTCTCTAACAAGTAATCTAATATTGCCTGTTATGTGTTTGTCATGAGTGTAATATACAATAAATAATGTGTTTCAGTTTTATTTTACACATTATTATACCAACATAATAAATAATTACTTCAATAGGATTACTAAAAAACGCTTAGAATTAAATTTAAAAACACGGCAACCTACGCTTTGACATAATAAGTGAAGTGACAATACATAGAAAAGTTTCAAAATATCATCTTTAATTCACAAGAGAATACTAATTACTCGTATGATTCCTTTTCAGGAAGAAGGAGAATGATTAGCAAGTTGTTTACTTGATTTAAGGTCTATGTGGCTAGTTCCGTCTTTGTGCCTACTTCATTCCAAAGCGTTTTTTTTTCGAACAGTTTTTTACAATTTCTTTGACAAAGCAGCAAATGCTATTAGTTTCATCAATCAAAAGCACATGGTTTATTTTTCCTATAGTGGTAAATAAAATAAATATGTATATGCTCGTGTATAAAATTGTTCCTATGACGAAATTAGCCATATTGACCTTAAATAAAATTTACCCCTGCTTATTTATTTATACTTGTCTTTAAATGAATCATACTTATACAAATATGTTGGTATCTAATTTATTAACACCATATAAATGTATTTCAACAAAAGGGCGAGCGCGCCAAGCTCTTATTATGGATGTTTTATCCTAATACAAACGAGTTGGATTGCTTGGGTGACAGTGAAGTAGGTATTTATCTTAAATAGACAGAATTAAGGCAAAATAACTTACATAAGAATAATTTACTTTCGTGGGTAGCAACTCATTGCCGCTGGTGCTGTTTGTGGGACTCGGTGCAGAAAAATCGCTATTAATGCTTACAGTATCATCAGAACTTGTCGCCTGTAACAAGCAGCAACATTTTATATAAAGTATCAATAGTTATTTGTTTTACAACAATGAAACACAAATTTATTCACCACACCAACACGAACAAAATACTAACTGTAAAACATCAAACTAAATCGAGTCCTTCAATTTATTTTATATTTATTATTATTTAAAATCATCATTTATAAGTAAATTCTACCAGCTAGCTTAAGACATCAAGTTTAAATTTGTATGAAATTACTTGGCACTCTTGTGGATAAATATTTACTATTTGTGCAACAAGAGAGCAAAGTTGATATTTGTACTAGTGAGAGTCTTTACTAGTTGGTGTGGTGAAATATAATATATTCTTCTACACTATATAAATTTCAAAAGTGGTCAGTTATAATCAGTGCAAGTTAAATAAAGGCCACCACAACTGTTTGTGACTTAGCTTCTCTAGTGACACTCTGGCATCAAGGAGTCCTGCGGCCAGTTATGCTAATTGTAATTTAAAAAAAATTGTGGTCAAACTTATACAAATCACCCTTGGTACACAGAAAGATGATACATAATTATAGATAAATAAATACTTAAATAGATAACAAATATCCATAACTTCGTATTTAAGAAGAAGGAGAATTACTATTATAAAGCAAGAATACTCACGTGAATAATGTTTTGTAGTTTTTTCAGTCCACGCTTGTATAGTATACGTTCCTTCAAACTGGGTATCAATTCTTTAAGTTCCACTGAATCTATGAATTCAAGCAATTTGACGGTAATCTTATTATCTAAAAAACCAAGAGACATACGTTATTAGTCTTTTATGTTTGTTTTAGTTACATATATGCATCAGCAGTTACATATATGTCGCCGCGAGATATATCACATGTCTTATTCTAATAGGCTAGTTTTCTACAACAAAATTACATTAGGTACTTATACGATGTCGCACCTTGGCGCGACGCCATTATGAAAATTAACCAAACAGTCTAATAAATTTTACTAAAATTCGTTTTGTAAATTGTTCTAAGATTATAGATACTTATTAACCACTATTTCTAAGTAGATATCTAGGCAAGAGACAGGGCCATATTAACTACGTATCAGTGCAACTAGAAAAATGTTAATTTAACAATAATAGTAAACATAATATACTTGCCTTCAAAATTAGATATAGTGGTTTCGGATAAACCCCATTCAGCTAAATAAATAGCACAGCTCACTTCTAGGTCGTCTTCGTCACTATCCATAGTTATGAACTGTCGTCGGTCGGTGTGGGGTCAACAATCACAAATACAATTTACGTCTCAACAACCGCCATCGGTTGGATCCGGTATATAACTAACGCGCTAGTGGCGCTGGCGCTACGCGGGGCACCGTCGTGAGCCGGCGCACCCAAGCAAGCGTCTATCACCATCTCTTTCGCACTTGCACCACGCGCCGTTATCCCTCTCGGGGCCACGTATTTATAGGTAGGTATATTATATAGTGCATAAATAGAGAGGGATGGAATCATTTATGACGACATCAAACATTTTTGTAATCTGGTTTTTGGTTTTGTAAAATTTACATAAGTAGTCTGATCTGATAAACTAAGACGCGCAGTAGCTTTAAATAAGAAATAAAAAAAGTACCTATATAGCTACAAAATGTATTTTATTATATAATTCACTTGCATTAAAGTACCTAATAGTAAGATAAGCAATGTTTTTGCAGATAGAGGTGTCTTTTAACTTGGTGAGTAGATGAGCTTTGCCGCGGTATTAGAGTCGCAATTGGCATGTAAACTAGCTTGTTTAATATAACTTATTTCAAAACATTGAAATATGTGTTTAAAAATAATCACAAGTTCAAGTAACAGAACTGGCGAGCAGCACCGTGTGTACACGAACCATTTAGAGCCACTTTTGATCCATTCACAACTCAAAAACTATTTTACATAAACGTGTCAAATTTGGCACATACATATATTGGGACTTGCAAGATGCATATGTACTCCAAATATAAACGTATAAGTAATATAAACGTCCAAAAATCGTCATTTTTATCACGTATATAGATCAAAACACCAACCCAGTTCCAGATTACCTAGAAAGTTCAAATTTGGCATGCAGATAGGTAATTAGGTGAATACAAAAGAAAAATCAGAAACTGGTAAATTTTGAACACTTTAGTATAATATTTCACTTAAGTAATTGATTATTTTAAGACTTTTTACTTATATTTAGTGCTTGTAACTGTAATAAGTAGTTTAACAAAATCCATTTGGTATTAATTTTGTTAAAATAAGTACCTACTAATAATTTACGTATATGTACAGTCGCCATCAGATATATCGTAGCGGGCGAGGTCCTCAAATACTTCTGAGCAGAGTAAAACTTCAATAAATTCTTTACAACAGATCCGCCAGTAACATCTGCAGGCCTACCACAAACATCGAAAATTGGCATTGACGGGAATACCTCTTTGTCACTTCAATATGCAAGTGTGACAGAGATGGAGAAACTAATCCGCAATCTTTCGATTTTCGTGGTAAACGTCCTGAGCACTCAATTTTTTCACAAATATATGAGCAGCAATTATTTCAGTAAATTTTGATCACACAGTGAGGTAAAAATATTTGAACGCACAAATCGTCACAGGCATCTAAGCAAGAGAAGTGGTCACAAATATCTGAACATTGGAGGAAAATATACCTTAGGCCGTTGCCTTAAGTTTCAAATTTAATGTCATTGCAGTCATTTGTATATGAAAGATAATATTTGTCACATTATTTTAGTTTTCATTCATAAAATGTTTTGAATATTGTTCGCCAGGGTCAGTATAAAATGACCCCCATACCTAAGAACTCTCCATGAAGCTGAAAATCAATGTTCTTTTGTCTTTGAAGTCAACAACCAATGCATGTGTAATATTGAACTTGGCTCTCATTTCACATTAGAGTCTTATTCTTATCACAAAGCTATAAGGTTTTATAATTAGAGCGGTATGTTTTTATGCCAAAATCGACCAAACCCAATTGATGTAATTTTTTTGGCAAAATGTACCATATTCTTTGGTAATTTACACAATAAACTCTGGCAGGATCTAAACCTTGGATCTCAACCTTTTTATTTTTGTAAATTCAACCGCGAGGTCATGTTATTACTTATCATTAGGTAGGGTAAAGTACCCAGTAGTCGGCCGTACCCAGGCCGACTACAGGCGGCCTTTTCGGTCTTTTTTTTCGCCACAAATAGCGCCAGTTTTTAAATTATCCAATAACATAAATGTATTCTCATTCTCTAACTCCATATTTGTTGAAAAATCGGGTGATCTGTGCAGGGAGGGGTAAGTGGCGAGTGGTCCTTTGATACTATAATAAATAATAAATAAATAAATATTGTGGGACAATTTTACACAAATCGACCTAGTCCCACGGTAAGCTCAATAAGGCTTGTGATGTGGGTACTAGACGACGATATATACTCGTACTCGTATAATAGATACTATATTCCAATTGTTTTCTTTTGAAAATAATATTATATGGTTTACGAGCATATTTTCCTACTGTAATGGATATTTTTACCCACGAAAGTAGTATTTTGAGACGGCCGACTATTGGGTCCTACCTTTTTATCATAAAGTCCAGTATTCAGCCGTAGGGGGCCAACTTTTGGATATTGGCTGTTCATTTTTATTTATGAATGTAATTCACAGTCCCAAGACTGTGTGTGTGGATGCGCAATAAATAAATTACTTACTTACTTACTAATTTTTTATCAATCAATTTTGTGAATACTTGCATTTAAATGTATTTTTTTATTGGTGTGGCCGACTATTGGGTACTGAGGTTCCAAAACTCGGCCGCCTGTTTAAATAATGATTTCATGCCCTTGTGACGGCTGAGCACTGGGGACCCAATGGCCGACTTAAGGTCGTTTGGGGCTGACTACTGGGCAAAAGTCCCCTTCTTTTTTTTTGTTAATTATCTCAAAAGTAAATAAATGATTTAGTGTTTTTATTTTAAATTATAAAAGTTTAATAAATGGTGATTTAATGAAGAGTAGTATTTTGTCAATTGGTTCTCGCAAGCACAAATGGGAAGGGTTTGAATTCAAAACATTCGTTAAAAGGCCGACTATTGGTTCCTTTACCCTATTTAATGATAAAGTCAACCAAATCAATTTTTTGATATTTACTTCTTTAAATCTACAATATTCTTTATTAATTTACACTATGAACTCTGATAAGCAGTATATTTTGACCTCGACCTTTTTAGTTTCGTAAAGTTAACCGCGAGGTTATGTTATAATTATCATTACTTAATGATAAAATCAACCAAAGCAAATTGTTGGTATTTATCTCGTAAAATTTACAAAAAAAAATTATTAATTTACACTAGGATTTCTGATAAGCAACCTTAAACTTTCTAGTCCTGCAAATTCAATCTTAAGGTCTTGCTATATTTATCATATTTTTATGATAAAGTGAACCAAATCAATTTGATGTGATTGTTTCGGTATAATGTACAATATAAACTGGTACATTATACTGAGAACTTTGGTAAGCACTAATATTTCTACTGCAACCTTTTTAGTTTGATAAATTCAACCGTGAGGTTTGTTATTACTTATCATTACTTAATGATAAAGTCAACCAAATCAAATTGTTGATATTTGTTTCTTTAAATCTACAATATTCTTTATTAATTTACACTATGAACTCTGATAAGCAGTATATTTTGACTTCGACCTTTTTAATTTCGTAAATTTAACCGCGAAGTTATGTTATAATTACCATTACTTAATGATAAAATCAACCAAAGCAAATTGTTGATATTTATCTCGTAAAATTTACAAAAAAAATTAGTAATTTACACTAGGATTTCTGATAAGCAACCTCAAACTTTCCAGTCCTGCAAATTCAAGCTTAAGGTCTTGCTATATTTATCATATTTTTATGATAAAGTGGACCAAATCAATGTTATGTGATTGTTTCGGTATAATGTACAATATACACTGGTACATTATACTGAGAACTTTGGTAAGCACTAATATTTCTACGGCAACCTTTTTAGTTTGATAAATTCAACCGTGAGGTTTGTTATTACTTATCATTACATAATGATAAAGTCAACTAAATCAAATTGTTGATATTTATTTCTTTAAATCTACAATATTCTTTATTAATTTACACTATGAACTCTGATAAGCAGTATATTTTGACCTCGACCTTTGTAATTTCGTAAATTTAACCGCGAGGTTATGTTTTAATTACCATTACTTAATGATAAAATCAACCAAAGCAAATTGTTGGTATTTATCTCGTAAAATTTACAAAAAAAATATATTAATTTACACTAGGATTTCTGATAAGCAACCTCAAACTTTCCAGTCCTGCAAATTCAATCTTAAGGTCTTGCTATATTTATCATATTTTTATGATAAAGTGAACCAAATTAATTTGATGTGATTGTTTCGGTATAATGTACAATATACACTGGTACATTATACTGAGAACTTTGGTAATCACTAATATTTCTACGGCAACCTCTTTAGTTTGATAAATTCAACCATGAGGCTTGTTATGTTTATCAGTACTTTCATGATTAAATCAACAAACTAAATTGTTGATACTTGTTTGGTACAATGTACAATATTCTTTGTTGATTTACACCAAA
The DNA here is from genome assembly GCA_949128165.1 of Lathronympha strigana. NCBI lineage: Eukaryota > Metazoa > Arthropoda > Insecta > Lepidoptera > Tortricidae > Lathronympha > Lathronympha strigana. Next base: position 794,252 of record OX421907.1, on the reverse strand, counting down.
ACTCTGGTACCGACTCCAACCTTTTTAGTTTTGTAAATTTGATAGCAAGGATTTGTTAAATTTATCAAAGTTTCCACGTAATATAGCTAACCTTTAATCATTTGGTAAATATTTTTTTCAGTGTGTGTGTGCGGTCGGAATACTAACGCGATAATCAGACGCGGGGTCGCCAGCGGATACTGGAGCAGGAGGTCGCCGGTTCTACTCCCGACAGATACATGTATAGGTTTAATATAAATATTACTCCATTTGCTTGGCTTATTATTTGTGCTTGTAGGCAATGGTGGCTTACCGCGAATATTGAGAATCGTAGTTTTGTTATCTGATTTTCTATCGCTTTAGCATATTAGAGACAAATTAACGAGTGAACTGTTTCGCGGTTACAATTTTGAGCTAAGGTTTTATGGTAAAGTTATCATCATCATCATTTCAGCCTGTAAGCGTCTACTGCTGAACATAGGCCTCTCCAATCGAACTCCAGCGCGAGCGGTCTACAGCCACATGCATCCAACGAGACCCAGCGATCCTCACCAGGTCGTCGGTCCATCTTGTAGGTGGCCGTCCCACACTGCACTTGCTAGTGGGGAGCAGTGGTAGTCCTGAAAATATATGATTAAAACCAGCTTCGTTATTCTCAATTAGGTAGTACATGGCTGTATTTCATGTTTGTTTTATAATATATGGAATCTGGACATATACAACACAAAAAAACATTACGATTGTAGCAAATATTAGAACAGATAAATGCATTTAAGAGTCCACATATGCGAGCAAGAAAACCAGATAGAGAGCGGGATAGACCTAATTGCAAGAGCACGCGAAACATGAAAAGGCGATAGTAGGCGGCCGCGTCAAAAAACACTGCATAATCAGATAATTGCTGTTTACACGTTAACTACAATTTCTGTAGATAAAAGCTTTTACCAGATTTAAGAACTAGTTATTACTTAACTATTTAAATAAGAATCATGTTTAAAAATTCAAGGGTTTCGACGTTCTAACCAAAAACATGTAAAAAAGGACCTATGTTTGAAAAATAAAAGTATCGAGGCTTTTGTTAAAAATCATGTTTTCACGTTTACCAGTTTGAAGGAAATATGTTGAAGTTTTATGTGTATGAATATCAGATACCTAGTTGTTATCAATATTGAGATCTAGACGTCTGAATGATAACAATTTGGCCACTGTGGCCTCTTAAAGATTTGGCTTAAACTTTATATTTATCTCATCTAACTACCCGTTAAAGTTCACGACGATCCGACGAATGATACTAGAGTTATCACAAAATTACTACAAAAACATAGAAACGCTCTTTTTAAGGAAACCAGAAGACTTAAGGATGACTCACACTAGAACGGGATGGGACGGGGCGGGACGAAAAATATGTCTTTTTCTATAGAAAGCGTCACGTTACATCCGAGGGCTCCGAGCTATCACGTGTTTCTTTCTATGGAAACTGACTGGTCGTCCAGGATCAGATTGAAGGCATTATAAAGGATCGGAGTCATCCTTTATAATCACTTCACCATTGACATGATAAGAAACTATGGAGTCAACTAGTGGTTGAACTCACGTCTCCTATATTCCAGCAATCCCTTGCCCCATTTAGACTTAACCATTCTGTTTATGTATCTCATTTATACACTGCCAAACTTTCACAACAACGGTTTGACCATATGACTATATGAAACTACTTAATACTTGTACTTAATACTTCATACTTTATTATTTATTTATTTATTTTAACTTTATTGCACAAAATACAAAAACAAATGTACAAATGGCGGACTTAATGCCCAATGGCATTCTCTACCAGTCAACCATAGGGCCAAACAGAGACTTGAATAAAATGGTGCAAAGGGAGAATCAAGGTAATACTACAAGGTGGTACTTTTACAGTCTTTGCTATCAAAATCGATGCAAACATAGTGTAGTCGAACTCTAATACTAAAATCATTGCCTCAGGTGAGTTTCGAACTCGCAACTCCGTAATATCGGGTTGTATAAGTTAGGGCTTGTGCACAAATCACGCGAGGTTTTTTTGGCTACTTTTGACCCCCCCCCTCCCCCTGGTGACCTTTGGTGAGGTTTTAAGCTACCCCCTCCCCCCCACCCAACCTCACGTATATTAATTGTTTTTTTTTTTACTTGAACTAATTTTGAAATTAAATAGTGGTATTCGAAAATCTTGTTTATTTTTCTATTTTCGTAATTCAAGTGATGTTATATTTGCTATATATTTAGTATCCGTTGATGCACAAATGTATTTGTGTAATTTTTACTACTATCTCTGAAAAGTTGACTCTTATTTTGAGGTATTTTTCGTCATTATAGAAAATACACGTGAGGTCTCCATGTACCCCCCCACCCCCAACGTGATCTGTCGTGATTTTTTCGGGACCCCCTCCCCCCCATTCGAACCTCGCGTGATTTGTGCACAAGCCCTTAGCAATCATCTTCTTTTCTCGTCTATCCATACTTAACAAAAAAAATCTTCAAATGGTTTTGAAAGACAGGAAAAGTGTAAAAAATAGTTATTTGGTATCGTTTGCAGATGCTTCAGCTTAAAAATAAAACTCTCTAGAAAACCATAATCCTCTAAAATAAATCCCCGCACTTTAAAAACGTGCACAAATGCGACAGTCGCACAATACTTACGGGGTGACGTTTCAATGGGGCTTTCTGGAAATTTGTATACGCGCAGGCGCAGCCGTTTTGTCAATACTGTCCCCGACTGTACTGTTTAATCAGTTCGCATTCAACTGTACCGCCGTTGACGAGTAATTGGTGCGATTGAAATGTTATTTGCTCTTGGATTTTGTTTTTATTGATTGGTTATTTTTAGCCAACGAGAAGCTGAATGGTCTATCATTTATTTTCTCTATTTGGTGTTCTTGAAGATCCCAAGCAATTAAAGATCAAGTGCAATTTTGTTAAACGCTTGCAATGTTTAAATATGGTTTGGTTCAATTATTCCGTTTTTATATTTTAGACGAGATAATTGTTTGATTTATTTATTTATAGTAAAAAAAAATCTTCTTGAGATTAACATGTAATCATATACAACGTGTTTTTGAGCAATTGCTTTAAATTCAAGAGTGCATTCTATAGTTAATTTCTCAAAGACACTGGTATTCTAATTAAGCCCCATGTAGAAAGTAACTACTAATTTAATTTTATCTCATATAGTATTTGCAAGTGTGTAAACGGAGTATGAGTATTCGACATGACATTATTATGTCATTGTTGTCACTTACTTGGTTAATTCTAATGCCCGTTTTAGATTAGTGTTTGATGCAACATGTAATTATTTTGTATGAAAAGAAAATGAACAATGTTAGTAAAACTAACTATGCCATTCTGTTTCCAAGCAAATGCTCAAGAACAGCCTGTATAATTTGGGACGTTTTTCGGTAAAGGACCATTTTCGGTTGTTGATAAAGTCTCTAGTGTCATAAATATTTATTACTCTAACAATAACTTACAATTTACTAATTTTAGCTAGAAAACTTTACATTTCTATTGGTAGACGTAGGTATTAAATGTTATATTATTGGGGTATTATAAATATAGACTGTCGTATCAGTGTTAGTGAAAATCTCCTTCATCAAAATATTTTACATAAAATATATTGATTCGCAAACAAAACGATATTACGTTTCCGTCAATCCCAGAATCCACTCTAAAAAGAAGGGAAGAAGCGCTCCCAATCAAAATAGAAAATAATGTCAAGAGAATCATAACGAACCATTAAAATAAGAGGCATAATGAACGCTCGAATTAAAGAAGAAAAATCCACTGGCGATGCATACGGAAACTACGCAAAACAAAAAGAGCTTATATCTCCAAGAATACCATACCCTTTCATAAGAGCGTAACCTAATATGGGAAAAAGTGGACATATGACTGTTTTGTTCTAAGAGAAACAGTGTGGTAGGTACCGGCGACCAATCAAAATTCTCCGTCAATTAAGAGGAGATCGCAAAAGGAAAATTGAAGGAAACCCGAGGGGAGCTAGGGACGGGCATTTGCATATCGATAATGTAATGATGTGACTGACGTGCTGTTGTCGATGGGACTTGTATCTGTTTACGAAAATGGATTTCTTTGAATATGATTTGGAGGAATAAGATGTGGTTTATGCCTTAAAAAAGAATAGAGAGAAAAAGTTTATGGAGAAACGTAGACTGCTTTAAACGTAAGTGCCTTTAGATATCGATAGATACCCATAGTCAAACACAGAAAATAGGCATATTATTAGTAATCTAGATTAAACTTAATAAATTGGTGAATTAAACTTATCCGTAAAACACCTAAAATGTCCATGGATAACAGTTTGTCCTGCCCGACATCGCATGCAAATAGATAGTATAGCCGTAAGAAAAAAACAGGTAGTCCTATATATATCTCCCAAATTGATAAACGTAACCCCCTGCATAGAAAGTTTGTATGCAGGAGGCGTCCAATTTACTCTGTAGTTCGTTAGGGCATAATTGCATTGGTCCTTTTTAGGATATCTTATATTAAATAAATATAAATAAAATACTCCCTAGCTGCAGAAAAAAGTCATAATAAACTTTTTTCGATATCGACACTTTAACGTCACGAGCAATCCCTAGCGCTAGATATGATTCTATGGAAATACAGTTTGTCCTCCCCGCATTGTAGCGCGTAAATGGATTTTATCACTATATAAATATCCCCCTACTTTACGTGACGAGGGGGAGGGAGGCCCTTCGAACCCGTTATACTCGTTATAGGATGCTAGTCTGACGTAGCTTCGCTTTTAATGCGTTTGATAAACGTAGCTTACTTTAAACGACTAAACTCGGGTTCTCCATTTTGGTACATTTTGGACTGTAGTCCTTTGACTGTCTTTTGTTCAGATGATTTTCTTTTGTTTATTTTTCTGATGAGCGCGAGGTGTTTTAAAAAACGATGTAAGTAATGGTAGATGTGTTCATTCTGTAGGTATAGACTCAAGTTGGGCATTTTTGTCTGATGTGGCGAAAATATCTTGATATTTTACCCGGTAAAACACAAATTGAAGTGATTCATAATCATAATAAAATTGTTTTTTTTACATAAGTAGTACCTAGAGTATAGGATGACTCACAATAGAACGGGACGGGATGATTTGTTAGAGTCTATAGAAAACGTCAAGTTACATCCGAGGGCTCCGAGCTATCACGTGATTCTTTCTATAGAAATTGACAGATCGTCCCGTCCCATCCCGTCCTAGTGTGAGTCATCCTTAAATATCTTACATTATTTTGAAAGTATGGTAGGATATTCCACTGCACACTAGTGTCGATGTTTTCAAGTCCTTTGTCTTTCAAAAAACTGTTTTTTATGTAGTAATAGCATTCTTTTCTAAATTTCATACTAGTATTAGCAGTTCAGTTTGGCAACATGGATCAAAATGATCAATTTTTTGAAATTATGATAGGATATTCCGCTGGACACCAATGTCGATGTTTTCAAGTCCTTAGTATCAGAAAACTGGTATTTATGTAGTAATAGCATTATTTTATAAATATCATAGTTGTATTAGCAGTTGAGTTTGGCTACATGGATCAAAATGATCCATGTTCCATCCAGTTTTGATCCTCTAAACCTTAAACTTTGCACCCACTTCCAAAACCCGGCAGTAAATTCCTCATTCCCGAAGAATTAAGATTTCACGATATGGGCCATAACCGATGAATAACCGAGCTAAAGGGTCCCTCGGTGAAATTACGCGACAAATGCGTCGCGCCTCATTTGGCTTGACCCTTCCGGCTATGATCAAGATGTCTTTTCAGGCAATGCATTTTGGAAAGTGTTGACAAGTTGATTCAATATTTAAGGTGGTAATAGGTACAGTTATTAGTTGCAAGTAAAATGCGTGAAGTATTTAAAGAAAAACAATCATTAGCTAGAGACTTTATGGAAAGAAAAGAGTCATTAGTTTCCATATCTGCTGCGACCCATAACAGACTCTTAACTTGAATTAAGCTTAATAAAATTTCAGACACATTGAAATCTTTGTTTTGTTCTTGTTACACAGGGTTTAAACGGGTAAAATATCTGATTGATGACAATAGAAAAGTTCTAGCAAATCTTATTTCAGTATAAAAACCTTATGAACAGAGTGATAGTGTAGATGATAAACTGTGTCGAAGTTTGTAACGGATAAGGAAGATTATTGCGGATGAATCACACTAGAACGGGACGGGACGGGGCGGGACAACAATCTGTCAATTTCTTTAGACAGAATCACGTGATAGTTCCCAGCCCTCGGTCACTTGACGTTTTCTATAGAAACAGATAGATCGGGCCGGACCGGTCTCTTACCAGCCCGGGTCTAAATTTGAAGGTCTAAATTGTAATTAAAACGTGTTTTCCTTACTTTGATTAGTCCTTGTGAAGTCATAATAATCCTTTGTTAACCTTAGTAACGGTTTTTTAATCGCGAAAAATAAAATGTGCTTGATTATAAAGGTACCTTTTTCGTTTGTTGATAAGGTGTATCTCTAAATGAATATTAATGGGGTTAACGCCTTATCCGCAAGCGACAAATTGGTAGCTTCTACTAAAACAATCACAAATAGATACCTTGACAAAATACCTGTTATAACATTGAAATTCTAATCTAAATTTAGAACCCCATGACAATGCCTCTCTGTTATGTAGCTGACCTATCAATGCACCGGGCGTCGTAAAGAAGTCAGCTGTAACTATGTAAATGAGCACGCCACGCTTTATTCAAATTCGCCTCCGCTGTCTACCGCCGCGCTCCAAGGTCCTTGACACCTTTAGGATCCAAACCTCGGGTATGACCTCAGTGTTTTTGGTTATGGCATATGGTTTTAGGGAAGTTAGACTAACTTTTTCCAATTTTTGACAAATACGTGTAGGGTACCGCCTAGATTGCAGCGTCCTTGACATCTTTATGAGCCAAACCTTATGTACGACGTTAGTGTTTTTGGTTATGGCATATGGGTTTGGGGAAGTTAGGTAAACTTTTTCCAATTTTGACACATACCTTTATGGCACCGCCTCGCTTATAGAGTCCTTGACATCTTTATGACCTTAGTGTTTTAGTTACGGCATGTTGCTTTGGGGGACTTAGGTTGACTATTTCTGGGCTTATCAAAATTCACCTTTGTTGTTTATTGCCTCGTTTCTAAGTTCCTTGACATCTTTAGGTGTTTTTGGTTAAGACATGTTGTTTTGGAGAACTTAGATTTTCTGTTTCTCAGTTAACTATCGGGAAATTATACCTTATATTTCAGGGATCATTCAAATTCCTTCCTTACACAGACCTCATCAATGGCTTTAGTATTTTTGGTTTTCAATTTGTATTTGGGACATTTTGCGAACACCAATAAAGAAGCAATCTTATTTCATATCAAGTTGACACTTAGAAAGAATGTGCCGTTGTAACTTCTGAGCCTCTACAGGGTGTAACAAAAAATTGCTTCCTCTATTGGCTAGCCGTCAGACTAGCTGGAAGTTTGTTGGCCACCAACGTTATTTAGAAAACCTTATTAAGGCGTCATTGCTTTCTTTTAGCCCTGAAAGAGCTTGCTTGGTTAATCATCTTAAGGACAAGGTCTTAAAACTTTTAAAAATTCTATGTCAAATTCTCGAAGGAACGAATAATAGTATGTTGACGCGTGTGACCTAACCTTACAAATATAGACTGCATCGCTGCAGTACTAACAAACTCGTACTGAAACGGAATATCGATTACTTTCGCTACTATAATGTAATCCCCCGCCCACAATTCCTTTTTTTAGCGCAGGATAATAATATAGTCGTCTCTGTCCCTCACACGAGCTCCTGGCGCGGCGGGGTCCCTCGGGCCGCCCTCGGCCCTCTCTCTCCCTCTCGCCCGCCGTATGTAAATGATCGTCTCCCTGCTTCTGTGTGCGTGCACACCGACAACACACCTACACATACATTTGAGGTTTACTGCCCTGACAGGTTTTGTCCTATTTTAAATACGAATCTACAATTTGATTCAGTCTTGTCAGCGCAAATTTCGCGAAAGTTCTGTCAAAATTTAAAGTTTTTCCATGCAAAATTACTGTGATCTACCGTCATGCAACGATACGAAAGATAACAAAGCGGGAGCAGTTTGAGCGAAAACGATTTTCCGAAGGCTTACTGTCTCTAAACGGTCAAAGCATTTTCAATCTTAGTCTGTCTAACTTGAAGTTTACTTTCCTTTAGCGAGATGTTTTCGTGACTCGTCTATGACGTCACGTGTACGTCGAAAATGACACTTTTACGAGCAATAATTTACATTATTTCGGTGTTAAGCCTCGCGTGCCGAGTTTGCGCGATTGATTTTCTGTCCCTATTCTCGCTCAAATCGAATCACTTGTACACTGTGTAATGGTCCTTTTGCGTGTTTTTGTGTTTTTCGTGTTTATTTTGACCATTCAGGAGGGAGCTGGTAGCTCGTGTTTCTGTATAAGGCTTGGTAAACCATTGTTATGTTGGAAATAGAGCGCGGGACGAACGTGCGGGTATATGTAATCAATAACATGTAAATGTCTCATGCCATCATACTTTGTTATCGTTATTACATGGTTGTGGATCGATATACATATATTTACCTTTTTCTAAACTCCTACTTCTGTAAAAGTATTCGTAGTAAACATAATACACAATAATTTTGATACTGTACATTGAAGCAATCAAGTGACTTATGAATTTTATGATGTGATTTGCCGTGGTTTAATTTATTCCAGATTTTTCAGCGAAGTGTTATATAAAATATAACAGAGTTTCTTTAAAAAAAGAGTACCTACAGATTTGTTATCATCTTTACAATTTGTATGCGTTACTAGTACCAACTGGAAAACTTTAGGTTTGCAAATAAAATGTTTTTAACTAGCTTAACTTTTGCAGGTAGAAAATTAGAAATTTCAAGCGTTTTTCGGCTTATGCCCGGCTCAGGGAGCCTGGGGTCAGCTTTGGCAACTAATCCCAAGATTTGGTGAAGACGCTAATTTTATGAGAAAATAAGGTCTTATTGGGATTAGTCCGGTTTCCTCACGACGTTTTTCTTCACCAAAAAGTAATTAGTGAAAATCAAATGATATTTCCTACAGTTCCTTGAAGATCTCAGTATGTCTGCATACTTTTGTGAGTTATTATTGAAAAACTATGTATTGCTATGGAGAAATTGTATTTGAATCGGAATCTAAAAACTTATTGGTAGCCGGAGTTTCAACCCGCGACTTTCATATTGAGAGACACACCTTCTTACCGCTGAGCCCAACGCTCTGTAGCGCTGGTAGAAATAACTATTAAGCATTAACTCAGTCTGTCGTTTATTACTTATACATTCTATTATCAACTCATACTTTCTGTTTTTTGTCCCAGTATTATAACAAAACTTGGGTGTTGAATATTTATTTATTTAAATTTATGCCTCAGGGTCGGCATTGAACTTGTGGCACAAACTGACCTAACCCAAACCTGCTATACTGTTTTAGTGTTGCTGGAGTTTGTAGCTTAGCGGTTGTGGCCTCGTCTTTCGTGCGGTCCCGGGTTGTGTTCCGGGTTGAGGACCAGCGTTTCTGCTGGAATTAGGTAATCTAATTGAAATTAAACACTTTAGAACGGATTAATCGCGTTTATTAACACCATTATCCTACGTTTCGAGCCCTTTACAGCACTCGTTTTCACAGGGTTAAGATGATGACTGAGAGAATGCGAATTCTCCCCGTTGTGTTTAATTTCAATGAATTACAATCGCGGTAACAGAAGACAGTATTAGGTAATCTAATATTTTAACAATTCCAATGCTTATATTAGAAAACAATGTTTTATATTAGAGATAGAAAACAATATATTGACTCCAGTAGAATTACTTCTCCTTCCTGTTTTTACATACCTAGTTTGACTTTTGCTGGTAGAAAATTTGAAATTAAAAGCTTTTCTTCTTCCAAGCGGTTTACGGCTTATGTCACGTTAATATTACGCACTAAATCTGTACTAGACTACCCTATCCCCATATGGACTAACCTATCGACTTACTATTATTCTGCCCACTTATTTGCCACCAACATAGAACAAAAAGAACACTTCCCTCGCATACCTGTTTCGAAAACCCGGTCTACACTACGTCTAAAGCCAGGTTCACACTCTCCGATAAGGGCCACGTGCCCAATTAAGATCTTCATTAGGCGCCTTCCGCGAACGTGCGCGCGCGGCGATCCACACGTTTGGTGGTTCGCAGGCGCAAGGGGACGTATCTACACACAGTCTACAGAGTGGACAGTCCTAATGTCCAAATATTATAAACACGAAAGTTTGTTACTTTTATTACTCTTTCACGTAAAAACTACTGAATGGATTTTTATGAAACTTTACAACAATATAGCTTATACATCATAGGCTACAATTTTTAAAGATATTGCGTAGACGAATTCGCGGGCAGCTGCCAAATAAATGGGCATACTTACCAGAAGGAGATGTCAAAAGACCTAAAACACATAAAATATGATTTAATTCGTCATTCGTTGAACGGCCTCCTGGCTTAGTTGGAAGTTACTCTGCCTAAGAAGCAGAAGGTCCTGGGTTCGAATCCTGGTCAGGGCATTTATTTGTGTAATTATGACGAATATTTGTTTCTGAGTTATGGATGTTTTCTATGTATAAATTTAAGTATTTATCTATTATATATATCGCCGTCTATTACCCATAGCACAAGCCTTATTGAACTTACTGTGGGATTAGGTCATTCAATGTCATAAGCTTTTAACTAATACTTTCATTATTAGGTTTGAGTTATTATAACCACCACACAGCTGAGCATACAATAGTCCTATTAGGAATTAAAGCTAGAAAAGTTTCGTCCTAGAGAATTCACATAAACCTTTTTAGTTTCATATGGAATAATATTATGTCTTACTAAATAAATATTCCAATAAGCCATTATTTCAGTCAGACTGTCCAAAGTAAATATACTCGTACATTAGATTTGGTCTGTATTATTCAATGTGGCAATGTACAATGCCGCCAGGCTTCTGGGCACGCTGCCACTAAGCATAATTTTTATTTATAATTTTCTATTACTTTGAATTAAGTTTTTACTTTAATGATCAAAATGTGGTCGATATTATAACATAATGTTGTCTAATAAATAACTGAAAATAGGTATGGGTTTTTTTTCGATACTGTCGTCGTGTTTCTACTTTTACTCTTTTTTACTTCCTCTCAATCAGTTCTTTCATTTGCTCACCCGGTATAAATATGCTCATGTCGTTTTAAATTGATTAGGCTACTGTGTAAAATCCTAACGTCTTATGTGTCTTATGGCCAGTCTTTTTGGACTTTTTTGGTGGCCATGTTCACGAAACACTTAAGGAATTGTCTTTTTTGAGATATTTTGTCTTTTTTAAGATCAGGGCACGTTTTAGGGTCTGGTTATTTGATTGAAGATGTCAAAGGTACTGAATACAAAGGTTAGATATAAAATAACATGAACTAAAGACTGACTATTTTAGCACTGGCTGATGCTACTGGTGACCGAAGAGCTGGCTTCCTCGCACAACTTATCAGCATTGCGATACAACGAGGTAATGCCGCCAGCATCCTAGGTACAATGCCTCAAGGACCTAGTTAAGATTTAAGGTAGATAGACGGTAGGTAGCTATAGGTACATTACACTTACTGTATATATTTAGAAAATAAATGTTATTTTTTAATATATTTAAAAATTTACCAAGTCGTTGCTTGTGAAGATATACAGGGACCAAGATTGATTGATATTTTAACGTATGAAACCGGTTTTATGAATTTTTGTCAGCAATGGCATTACCTCCGTTATAAAAGTAACATTACATTAAGCTTGCTGCAGCGTTGTTTCACCTGCAGCGGAGTTCTTACGATGGCAACCGTCAATTATATTGATAAATTGAGTGTCGGGACAACGTTTGGAATACGCCGCGAAATTACGGTCGGTGTTTCACTCGATTTAACAGTGAAATTGAGTAGTGCCAACGATCTTTTCTCGTTGCAGCCACAACGTCGTAACATGCGAAATTTTAACTTGAGTTCCAGAGTTTTCTCTCACAAAACTTTTACAAATAAAGGATGACTCACACTAGAATAGACGTGGCGGGGCCAGCCCAATCTGTTAGTTTATAAATATTAAATAAAAATATTATGGGACAATCTTACACAAATCGACCTAGTCCCACGGTAAGCTCAATAAGGCTTGTGTTGTGGGTACTAGGCGACGATATATATAATAGACAGATACATATAAATACTTAAATATATAGAAAACATCCATAACTCAGGAACAAAAATATTCGAGATAAACACACAAATAAATGCCCTGACCAGGATTCGAACCCGGAAAACGTCACGTGACTTCGGGGCTTCGAGCTATCACGTAATTCTTACTATACAAATTGACGGATCGTCCCGTCCCGTTCTATATATTTGTAGTTTTTTTATTACCTACATATTCTGTAGTCGCGGGTTCTCTCACAAAACTCTCCGTACTGCCTAGAGGCGAAACATACAATTTAATATATATATATGTATATTATGTGTGTTTCAGCAGCACCAACAGAAATGATCACGTCATGTCATGTTGTAAATAAAGCCCTAGCACTTCCAGAGGAAAAGAGAGGCATTGGTCATCCGCCTGCTACATGGTGGTCCACTTTATCCAAGGATTTGAAACAGACCCAGTTGAACACTGAGACAACCCAGGATCGAAAGATCTGGCGCTTGAGAACGAGGAGGGCCGACCAAATAATGGGAAGAGGCACGGAAAGAAGAAAGCACCAGCAGAAGTTATCAGCTTCACAGTGACGTCACGCCTTTGATTTTAAAATTTTTATAAAGGTAATTAATATATAAAGGTAATTAATATAATACATACATTTAATTAAATACATATCTGCGTTGTCACGACACATTGACGAGTAAGTTCATGAACTCATAAAGCAGACAGACGGATTGAATTAAATTAAATTAACAAAAGCCAATAACTTGGGGAACTTCTGAACGTGTCAGCTAAGACAATCCTCGTAGCGTAGTTCGTATAGCTGCGTGTCGTACCTACAGCTGTGGAGCGAGGACAGTCGGGCACGGAGCAGGTTAGTACAGGAAGATTAATAATCACTTGGATTTTGTTTGCTTTAGGCGTTTGTTGTGCCGCACTGGTGGGTGAGAGATAGTTCAGAACTAGATATCCGACAGTTCTTGTCAGTCAAACATATTACTCACTGTATGAGTCCATACACATATACATGGCGCCATTTAATTTGTGAACCGTAATAGATTTTTTTAACGACATAAACAACTACCAACTGAATGCCCCGGGTCACAACAAGACTTTAAATTAATTAGATTTCATTTCTAGCTGTTCTGTAATATATTTGCGACAGTACCGATTTAAATAGGCAATTCAATTTTCTAATCTAAATATCTTCACTAAGCATTTTAATACCTTAAAACTACGGTTAAAATAATAATTCATGTCAAAAAAATTACAAAAAAAAACTAGTTGTTTGACTTAAATGGCACCCTGGGGGAGGGGGGGGGGGGTTAACCACCTCAGGCATCATCTTCTTATGATCCGATCCTAGACTATATTCATAGTCTTAGTATTAATAAAAAATCTGTATTGATATTAATTAAAATGCATTGATATTAATTAGTCAAATCTCCCATTGATTTACGGGCCTCACTCAGCTCCGATGAGCCTCGGCAAACACCGCCGCGCGCGACTGTACAAACATGGCCGATTTATCATATCCTGCAGGTTGCGCGACGATTGTAATGTAAAACCCGGCTGGAACTAGCTTCAAATATCTACGTGACGTACCGGTATATACCGGTGATATACCGACGAATACGGTATTTGTACCGGTATACTGGTATGTGTGGGTGCCTCTAATTTGATAGTCTAGGTTTAAATACAGGGCTTTAGTTTGCGGTGAATGGATTGGTGGAGATGCTAATGTGATTTTGAAATAAGAAATCCCGAAATCTTGAGTGATTATTCGTTGTTTAAATCTGAACAAAAGGTTACTGGATAATCTTGTTTTATAAACAGTGTTTGGAATTGTATGAGCTCAAATTTGATGGTTCAATAATTTATTTTGGTGGTGACTTAGTAGTAAATAGCACATTTAGCTCAACCGATTACGATCACTAGTTATAAAAAATCTGTGGAATTGATCATTATGTTGTATTCTACAAGCTACAAATGCAGGTTGGTATGATGGTTGGATAGTAGGTACATACTGAATTTTGTTATACTGCCTAAGAACGCATTCTATTATAATTTCTGATTTTCCCTCACTTTCTTCTAAGTTGTTTTTGGCTTGTTTAGTGTCCCACTGCTGGGCAAAGACCTCCCCTCTTTTTCTGCACTTGGCCCTGTTGTGGGATTTGAATTGTCATAATTTATATAGGTAGCTATTTTAGCACAGAATATTCAAATAATCAATATCTTATATGATAATTATCTCTTACAATTAACAGAACCTTGGGTCCAGCTGCGATGTTATCATAACATAGCTAGTAATATCCAACTCGTGCGGGATGTGTTACTTGTTGGTCATTAGCCAGTTTAGCCGGCTCGCGTGCGCCCGCGCAGAATATATATGGTGCTGTTTAGCAAATTCTGTAAGGATCCCCATCCATTTATCTACTAAGTCTAAATAGGTTTTTTTGTTAAGGCAACTGAGCTGGTAGTTACTCGTTACTCTAGAATAAAACAATAACTTGAGGGGATTGATCAACAACTTAAGGTATTTTGATGAGATTATTGTCGAATCTACAAGTAAGAGTTCCTTCCCCAAACATTATTTTTTCGAATTGGACAAAAATCAATATATAGGTACGTGTGGAATTTAACGGAATTAAAAAAAAAACAACGTATAATTATTACAACTTGTCAAATACATCTGTCAATTTCTATAGAAATAATCAAGTGATAGCTCGTAGCCCCGGATGTCACTTGACGTTTTCTATAGAAACTCCTGTCCCGTCCCGTCCCGGCCCGTTCTAGTGTAAGTCTTCCCTAAGGCTTTTAGAGGTGAACAGTTGGACAGCAGGACACGGAATAGCCATATGAACGCATTTTTAAAACGAAGATATCTCGCCCTTGGTTTAGTGCATCACTGACTTCATTCTTATTCTATCATCGAACGTGCATAACAGGCAATACCATGTGAGTGCTTATTATTTAAAGAACAAACTGGTATCTAAAATCCATTAAATACACGCAATCTCAATATTCGAAAATTCTTTGCATGCAATGAAGACATCGGAGCACTCCGGCTCGGATCAACTTAACAATAATTTACTTGCGATCTCATTTCGTATTCCCGCGCACCGTGTGCAGACAGACGGACAGACAGTTGACGTCTAAGATCCATCCCAGGCACGACCAACATACTCTACTATACTACCAATACCCCTTTATTTACTTCACGTATGTCTCAATAAATTCAGCCCAGCGATTGTTCGACGGATCTCAGAGACATTGTCTGGACCTTTTTGCTCTCCACATGTGAGACAAGCGAAATTAGAACGAACTCGATGCATTCTCGAAAAACTTTTTACCACCTCTTTAATTCAGTGGCCTTTTATAGAATTCAAAGATTTTTAAATTCTGTTTAATTGACATTTTTATGGAGCCTTGTTGTCTCATTTAAGGGGGAGCCGCTACCGGACTGTGTAGTCGGGATTCCTAAGATTAAGAAACATGATCACTAAAAGCAAGTCGATGTCGCGCCTGCGCTGTGATTAACGCCCCAGCGCATGTTCGCCTTAATTAGTGCAAAGACACAATCCCTAAATGGAAAAACTAAGTAGGTGTTCAGTAAAGGTAATTTTGCAAAAAGCCTTGAATATGACAAATTAATACTTCGCATCCGCTGTTTCAATCAAGCCATTTTAATTGGTATAAGTAATTACATATGCGATGATATCTCTTACAGGGATGCTGACGTGAAAAAAAAACACCAACATGTACACAATACCAGGGAGTCTTCGACTGTATTACTCCATTCCTTGCGCAGCTTCAGAAGGCAATGCGAGCAAAAACGAACGAGCGTTGCAATGCGGGCAACGGTAGCGAGCGAAATAATAAGATCGCCAGCAAAATAAAGAAATGGGCTCGAAACAAAAGGAAGGGTTTTGAAATAAGGCGAAAAGGTACGCGAGTGACGCGGTGTGGCCCGCGCTGCCGTACGAAGCCGTGGATGGGCGATTTATTGCGTAGACGATAACATGTATTCAAATACTCTTCATTATGCCATTGTTCGTGGGAAAAATGCCTCCTTTTGTCGTGATAAGGACACAATAAGAGGTTTTTTCAACACAAGCTTGTATGTCTCCGAGCATTTTAATACGAATTAGGTCGCAATACAAAATACACAAACACTTTCCTAAATTATGTGTTCTGCACATTTCGTAGGCCGTTTAGTACCAGATTTAAAAACCTTAAATTTCAAGTAAAAGCTTGGTTTATACATTTTTCGAGAAAAAAAATTACATGTTCATAGGATTGGTTCCATTATTGTTACTAGTGAGACTTGTAAGTGGACTTATCTCACCTAATATAAGTATTTGAAAGTAGATTATTGTATACGTAGTTCGAAGTGTTTCGCTTCAAACACATGATATTGTACATCAATGTGCCTTCTCCATATTCGTTCTGCGCTCTCAGCCGCTAAGGATGTTAGTGAAAAAACCCTCGCAATCGGGTCGAGATACATCATTGTTGTCTCGATACCTGCCACCGACTCCTCACGCTCCTTTACGACCAACGTCACCCTTAACTCAACGTCATAGAGTCCAGGATTGATTGACGTGCTCAGTGGAAAGTCGTGCGACTTGAGGAAAAATAATGGTGAACGACTGTTAATAGGTTTGACTTTGTTTGTGAGCTTAAAAAAGAACTCATTAGAATGGATTTAAGTTTAAATTGGATGGATTCGTTCGATGTGAGACTTGACTTCAAGGTTATTCGGTGACTTAAAGATAGCCACATCAAAGCTTGCACATTAGGGATACCTAAATGATTTCTCGCTGGCGGGATTTGAACCTGTGTACTTCGGATTGAAAGTGGCCTTATCGCGCGGTCACCAGTGCTCATTCAAGATTCTGTTATCATGCCATATACCAAAAAATATGCATAGAATGCGTGCGTGGAAACATCCATGAAAACGCATGCATGGAAAATGTATGCGCTCCTCAATAGGAACTAAGTGAAGATAAAATTGTATTCTTTAAACTTTTTCTAGTGCACTTATAAATGTTAAAAACCTAGCACCTGTTCCAACCGTGTAAGGTTGCAGCTAGAGAAAAATGATCAAGCCACTAGACAGTACTTATTTTTTCAAGAAACAATGTGTCGTGAACTCGTGACACACTTTAATACTGTTTTACTTCCTTTCTTTTCAATACCTATCCTGCAGTAAAGGGAAACTTCACCACTACTCCACGAATTCCTAAGAGACGCAATAAGTCGGGCTGGCGAATAAATTAAAGAGAAAACTGCAATCAGAGAGTCCCCAAGCAATCGGCGCCGGATTGGGACCCTAATCGACCGTTAGCGTTATTTGATGGTGACCAATGAGGTCAAACTGGCTGACCCATGGCTGAAGAAACTTGGGGATTAGGGGCAAGAGCTTTCTTGACTTTTAGATACATTGGTCATTATGAATTTTATTGCATGCCATTCGGATAATTTACTGCTCCTAAAGACTTTTAGCTTTAATGAATTTAAAAATGAAATAGTTTATCATTAAGTAGCTTTGTGTTATAAGTTGTCGCTATGCATTGTTTGAGGTAGGCAGTAAAGGTGCCCTTTTTAAGCAACTTTGTTGCATGCAAAATATAATATTGTAAATTCAATTTGTCTTTTGATTATCTTGGAGTCTTATTGCAATTGGATTGAGTATTATATCGTTTTTTATTTATTTTATGTCAAGTCGTTACTAAAGATCGTTATGTTTATTGAGTGGGAATTTATAAAAAGTGTGTTTGAAATAAAATTGAATACTCTTGCGAATTCGGTTTCTTTTCGGTTGCATGTCTATTGTCATGTCCATATTTATGTATCTTAATAAAACTCATGTAAATATGATGGATTTTATAAAAAGTGTGTTTAAAATAAAATTTAATATTTTTGCGAATTCGGTTTCTTTTCGGTTGCATGTCTATTGTCATGTCCATATTTATGTATCTTAATAAAACTCATGTAAATATAATTATAATTTTATGTATCTGTGGTAGCGTTTAGTAGAGCATGATGTCAAATTAAACAGAGCCTTCAAATCAACTAAATTTACTCGACCTTAGATTAAATGTCCGCTTATATCCAATTCTCTCTACATTCCCAATCCCGAAAATAGGCCAAGCAATAACCTCAAACACTAAAACGGAGGTCTAATTTACATTCGCAAAGGGCAGACCTCAAATACATTGATCCGGAATACCAAGACATGGTGCTACATACCTACTGGAGCAAATTGGCACTCAGTGGAGTGTTAAGGGTCTAACACGCCTTTGCCGGAAGGTCATTTGACAATTAAGAGTCCCTGGAGCAATCAAATGCTAAGGTCTGTGATTGGTCGGTATTCGGACGGATCAAAGGCGGGTGTCACTGTGAAGTGGAAAGTGGAATATTTTAGGGGCCACGTTTGATGCTGTGTTTTCAAAGGTTTTAGGGGATTTATTGGATGGATTTGTTATGTACAACGACACAAGGGTAACTATTTTGAAGCTATGTTATTTGCCGGGAGTTATCGACACGTCATCAATATGCATGGTATGCTAGGTAGCTTTTTCGAAACATCTTGTTTCACTTATTATCATACCTGTATGATTGTTTAACCCAATGCGGGATAAAGATGATATACTGTTTAAAATATTTTTCGGATTTTAAAAAAATAAATAAGAAGAAGTGATCCTTACGTCAGCACATAACACCTCTTATGATTACTTCTATACTCGTCGCTCTATATAATATTTCAATTCATTTCATTGCAGTTTTTGCAGAGCCATGGATACATAAAGGTAACATGAATTAAGTGCATCCGTGATTACCCTGACAGGGCATAGCAACATAGTTGATGCTTATTCTAAAAATAATTAAACTACATAGTCGAACGTAATAGCATGCTAAAAAAGTAGATATTTGTTACAATTATGCTAATAATACTGCCAAAAACATAATTTAAACGAGAGAACTGTAGAAGAATTGAAGAATCTCTATATAATAATGAAGTTTATAAATAATCTAGACTTAATTATAAAAAATAAATTACATGTAATCATCGTCACAGTGTAAAGTAGGTCATTCCGTCAAAGTTTGAATGTCGAAGTTTGAATGTTGAATGTCGAACGCCGAAGTCGTTTCGAATGTTGAAGTTTTTTTTAAACCTATAAATACTTAACTCAATGAATCAAAACTCTCGGAATATTTTAAAGAAATGTAAAAAATTACACTCCATTGTTTCCCCATATTTTCCGCTGTAATCCTCTCAGCGACCAGTGAACCCTATCCGAAGATCTTTCTCATTTCCTCACAAGAAGGCACTTTTAGTTTACTCTCGTCATTTGCCGGAGATTGGCGGAGTTTACGTCCGAGGGTGGCAAACAACCCTTTAAAATAGTGCCGGGTGGGGGTCGGCTAAATATCTTTTAGTATCTGCAAAACGTCTAATTTAGTGCCGAGGCTTTGATGTTGTTTCAGGACTTCAGTGGAGTCGTCTTGTTTATATGTATATAAACAAGACTTAAAAAATATTTCTGAAGAGGCTTTAGTCGTGGACTTTACATACTCGTATCGTCGCTGCGCTTGTAAAATCCGTTATGTTAGAAAAACACAACTTTACAGGAGACACAAAAAACATATTTATTTTGTTACTGTTACTAAAAATTAAAAAACTATAAATGACAGAAATTTAAGTGTCCAATGGTAAGAAATATTATTTCTTATTTTGGATGCTACAATTTTTTTATTTATATTCTTAGCACCTAGAGGAATTTATTTGTGTTGTAAAAAACAATATGTGCTTGCCAGGGCACAAAATGGGTTATTGTTTCAAAAGATTGAAGTTTAATTCCACTACATAGCAGATTTATCGTACATAGAAATAAATAAACAACATTTTTATTGTGTATATATAACTGTTTATTAATTAATTCAATGTTTTTTACTCGTCAATTTATTTTTGATAACCAAACACTTACATGTTTGATCCGCAGTTTAAAATATTTATATCAAGTCTAAACTATCAGTCTATTTTACAAATTGAATAACTGGATAAATATATAACGTTTTACACCCCAATAACAAATGAACTTACCTATTTAACAGAACCTTGTCATTACAAACTCAATGTAATCAATTAATTTGCCAGTAACCATTAGTTCACTGTTGTAATTGTTTTAAAGATAATAAAATTCAATACTATGAAAGTGTTTTCATATGTTTTGTCAATGACATAGCTACCCACATGTTTATTAAATCCGCTGTGTGCCAGCGCAAGGCGCGATATCCTTAGAAAACTTACCGTGGTAAAAGCCGCTAGGTGCTATTTGAACACTTAGTGCCTTTTGCGTGGCTAAATTAGGCTTATTTTACAAAGCTGATTTTTACTTTTTCTGAACCAATTTGAATAATAAAAAATGGGTTTTTGAGAAACGTGCACCTTTAAAAGTAGTTTTCAAATATATAAAAATCAATTTTTCAGAAAAAATCACATGTTGGATTTTACAAGCGCAGCGACGATATTCATTTACATACTTGTAATCGATATCGACGCGTTGTACTCTTATTTATTTTTTACTTATTGTTGAACTTATTACAAGTGATATCTGCTCATCTTATACATACTTCAGTTATAATTTTATACTATCAACTATTACTCGTACTAAGTAATGAAATTCATGTGGATCCATGTGCATCGTGGTCGAATTGCTAATGAATTTACCTTATTCTGACATAATCTGATCATAAATCCGGTTTTTATCTACGGAAAGAAAAACTTTGCTGTTTGTTTTATTTCTTGAAGATATAGCAAATAACGAAATTGCTCAAAGAATTAAACGCACTAGCTTCAAAACCTACACAAAATATATAAATTCAACCCTACAGTTCCCCTGTCCGGCGGGTCCCTGGGGAGCGTCCTCTCATTTACTTATCCGACGCTATCGGATCATCGCAGGTTTCAATACTGAGCGCACAACGCACATGCGTACAACTAACTTACTTGCTGACATGATCAATGTTTACTTCATGATTTTTTTCATCATGATCAATATTGCTGCTTGCATTTCGGATCATCGCAGGTTTTAATACTGAGCGTACAACGCACATGCGTGCTACTTACTTACCGTCAGCATCAATATTTACTTCAGGATTGTTCATCATTATTATCGATGCTTGCATCTCAGATCATCGAAAGCGTTAGCATTTTTGTGATATTAGCTTTAGGATGAGTTCATTCTGAAGCTAACCTTTTGCAACCTACTGTTACATCTCATCATCATCATCATCATTATCAGTCAAAACACGTCTACTGCTGAACATAGGCGCCCTCCAGAGAATGCCCCATGGATCGGTCCTATGCTACCCGCATCCAATGGATTTCTGCCACCTCTACCAAGTCAT
This sequence comes from Lathronympha strigana, assembly GCA_949128165.1. NCBI lineage: Eukaryota > Metazoa > Arthropoda > Insecta > Lepidoptera > Tortricidae > Lathronympha > Lathronympha strigana. Next base: position 772,591 of record OX421907.1, on the reverse strand, counting down.
CAGTCCATCTTATGGTGGGCCTACCCACACTTCTATGACCGGTCCGTGTTCGCCACTAAAGAGCTATTAGATTAGTTGTTTCATTATCATTATCATCTTCTTACGCAAGTTAACTTTTCAATGATCGAAAAATCATCATTATCATCATCGCCTATAATATCATCGCAGGTCTCAATCCTCGTCGAAAGCACAACTTACATGCATACTGCTCATTTGCTGCTTGTGTGACCACATTATTTGATTTCCATCTACTTTAACAACCAGTTATATTTTCATACTTCGCTTAAGAAACACTAAAAAAAACAAATGGGAGACCGGTAGTTTCTAAAAATATTATCGTCTACTCCGATTCCATCATGGAGACTCTCAGTTTCTTCAGGGACCGAGAAAGCAGCAAGTTGAGTCATCATTATCATTTGAGCCAAAAGACGTCCACTGCTGTATATAGGCCTCTTCCAATAATTTCCACAATGACCGGTCCTGCGTCACCCGCATCCAGCGGACTCCTGCGACCTTCATCAGGTCATCAGTCCACCTTGAGGGGAGCTACCCACGCTGCACTTTCCAGTACGCGGTTGCCACTCGAGAACCTTTCCGCCCCAACGGCTCGGCTCTACGTGCAATGTGCCTCGCCCACTGCCACTTAAGTTTAGCGATTCGGAGAGCTATATCGGTTACTTTGGTTCTGCTGCGGATGGTCTCATTTCTGATATGATCTCGCAGAGAGACTCCTATCATAGCCCTCTCCATTGCCCTTTGGGTGACTTTGAGCCTTCTTATGAGGCCCATTGTAAGCGACCATGTTTCAGTATCGTATGTCATCACTGGCAACACACAAAAGTTAACCGTTAAAAATTGAGTAGACACATTTTATCAGTATGTTTGCGGGTAATGTTGTCAAGTCGTGAGTCATTATCAGACCATACTCAAGTCGTACTTAGTCACCGACAGCTCTCGAGGGCGTTCGCTCGTAAAGCGTGATTAAGACGTGTGCTACGGGGTTACACGGTTAGCTCAGATATTCCGCTCAACATGCGGCTCAAGTTACAAGCGATCAGAGTCGGACAGAGGAGTGACAGGAGTAATTATTATTAAACCATTCAAAACATTCGCTTGCAAAGCGCGATTAACACGCTACTAAGGGGTTACACGGTTAAATAGCTTAGATATTTTAGTTAAAATATGGCTCAAGTTACAAGCGATGAGAGTCGAGCACAGGACTAGTACCACGAAAATCGAACGATTGCGGATTTGTATCTCCATCTCTGTCACACTTGCATATTAGAGTGACAAGGAGGTTTTTCCGTCAAGCCAATTTTCGATGTTCGTGGTAGGCCGCTTGAGGCGCTTTGCTGACCCAGCGGTATGACGTAAGATTTTCAATCAATTCAAATCCTGCCGGCTTGTACCAATGAGTTTTTCGGAACTTATATCATTTGATATTTACCAATCGCTTTTCGGCGAAGGAAAACATCGTGAGGAAACTAGATTAATCACAATAAAGCCTAGTTTACTCTCTGGGTTCGAAGGTCAGATGGCAGTCGCCTTTGTAAAACTAGCGCCTACGTCTAATCTTGGCATCAGTTGCCAAAGCGGGCCCCATGCTCCCTGAGTGGCATAAGCCGGGTAAACGCTAGGAAGAAGAGTCATACACAAATCACGTAAAGTGTGATAATGACACAAGAGGTTACAAGGCTATCTCAAATATTCCATTCAAGTTGTGACTTAAGCTAAAAATCTCTTAAGGCTCACCCTTGTCCGTCTATAGTAAACTCATTTCGGATTTCAATATAACTGTGTAAGTAACTGGCTAAACTTAATTTGAATAACTTTAAGCTACTTAGCTTAGATAGTTTTTCTCTGGGACCACGAGGCCTCTGTTGCTCTTAATACGTCGTGGGTAATTTTGCAAGCCTACTTACGTGGTTAAAAAAGGTAAAAAAGGCTTCGTTAGTAGACTTAGTCGATCCTCGGCGTTGAGGGAACCAAACAATGAATTATCTTCTTCCCAAGTCGCGATCTTCTTATGTCTTAAGATATCGTCTTGGCATCCCTCGCGGGCGATTCTTCGACACGCGTGGATTTCGGTCTAATTGTCCAGAAGCTCTCGACAATTAACTGCCCATTTGGCTCGCGAACGAGTTTTTAAGTATTAGCTTAATAAATTTGCCAAACGGAACACACTCTTGACTCGGACTCGCACTCTTCTCGGACTGCACTCTTGTATACCTTTATCATCGTATGAGCCTAATGTTGAGTAAGTTACATGGGTCACATCTACTGGTCTACTGACCACTTAAGGGTCTCTTAATAAAAGGGATCTTCTTATAATCTTTCTTATAGAAGATAGAAGATATTAAGGTTGTTCAGTGATCCTCCTCCAATGTTGGAACTCCAGCGTGCTCACAAAGTTATAACGGTCGAAGTTAACATGTTGCCTTTAGGACGTCTGTCACATTTTAACAAATCCACATATGAACAAAAGTGTAAGCGCTTTCATTTTTCAGAAGTACAAGATATTATTAGAGTCAAACGTAATTTTAGTAAGTAGTAATTTTTTAGTAGAAGAATAGAAAATTGGTACTTTTCATTGTTTGTACGTAATGATAAAAAAGATATACTTAAAGAAAACATTTACCTTTTATCTACCTTAAATCTAATTACTTGAGGCATTGTACCTAGGATGCTGGCGGCATTTCCTCGTTGTATCGCAATGCCGATACGTTGTGCGAGGAAGCCAGCAGCTCTTCGGTCACCAGTAACATCAACCACACGTTTCGCGATTTCTACGAAAAACTTGCGTGAGGTGGGACCCCATGGACCTACAGTCTCGACTTCAAATGGTACAAAAAGGTACTCTCTGCCCAGGCTCTTATATTTATAACTTATCAAAATTTCGGCGCTTAGATACTTGAATTATCCACCAGAAATCATTACAGATACAACGTACATATGAAGTAGGTAGATATATTAAGTAGTTTTATCATAATTCATAGTCCTTTGTTGGAAATACGCCATTGCATTGATTGATGGTGATGATGGATTTTTGATGATTAGTTAGGCGTACATATGTAATGTTTCAATAAGTAATATTGTTTTTATTGTTTTATTTTTTATTTTACCCTAAGCTTTATAAATTGAACGAAAAGTGGAAATACTAAGAGCCTTGGGTGGTACTTGAACTCACGACTCTGGGACACACCCCCACCGCTCTACCAACTGAGCTACCGAAACTTATTAGCTACGAATTTCTCAACTACTTATAATATTAATTTATGGGCCATAGAAATCACCCAGCGCCACGAAGTTTACATTGTGGTGTCGTTTCTTAATAATATAAAATTAACCAAAACTGTGCGAAGTGATTAGGTGTGTAGGTAATACTGAATAAGTTTTGGTATGGCAGTGCAACTCCGAAATCCCGAAAAAATTTGCTATTTCACACATTTCAGGCAATAGGTGCAGGGATCGAAAAACATCTAGCATAAATATTAACAAAACGATTAAAACTCATAATAGGCGTGACATGTTTCAACTGCATCGGGCAGACATGCACTGACTGCGACCGACGTACGTAACGGGTCGCGCGCGCTGATATGGACGGTATCGGGCGACTTTATTCACAACTAGCGACCCGCCCCGGCTTCGCACGGGTTATTATTATACTCACTCTATCTATTTAAAAAACCGCATCAAAATCCGTTGCGTAGTTTTAAAGATTTAAGCATACATAGGGCTATAGGGACAGAGAAAGCGACTTTGTTTTATACTATGTAGTGATAGTGATAGTGATGAAAATACGTGAGTTTTAGCCGTATCAAGGGTTAAGATCTCTCAGTCAGAGAAGAGAGAATCTCTCATCATCATCCCCCTGATGCCCATCATCCCCATCATCTGAACCCTGTGAAAACGAGTGCTGTAAACGGCTTGAAACGTAGGCTCATGGTGTTAATAAACGCGATTAATCCGTTCTAAAGTGTTTAGTTTAAAACAAAAATCGCGGAATCAGAAGACAATCTTGACGGTATTTTTTAAAACGAATATGAGTATGACTCACGAAAGTTTAAATCGCATACGAGTATAAAGATATTGTATATCTATTAAGGTATGTAAGTAAAATAGCTTGAACTATAATCGCTCCATCATAACCTAAAAATCCCCCATCTTAACAGCCTACAAGACAGCACAAATCCGCACAATGGTACAAAATGAAAGCAAAACTTGCGTAATTAATTCCCTACCTACTCAACGCTTTGTAATAAATCGTTTTATGAAAGTATAAATTTTATCCCTCGCGCGAACTTCGTCGTCCATCCTTATCACTCTCGCCGATTTCCATGATATCAAATCTGGCGTCCTTGTCGCGGAGTCACAAATGATTTTCAGTTTTCTACCCCTATTAGTAAACTGTCGTAAGCGTCCGCTCTTTACCACCTTAAATTCAACTCTGTTACTGTGAGTTACGGTTGATTTTTAATTGGGGAATTGAAGGAAGGTCGTTAGGTAAAGTTTGTTGAAATAATTTCACTTATATATCGGTGCATAGAAAGGAATGGAGGAGATAAGGCGCCGTAATTCTTAATCTGGTGAACGCTACGGCGTTGACTAGACGTTTGTGGAAATTAATGAGTTGAATGATATTTGATAGATTTTAATGTTAATTGAAGTAATAAATTCAATACAGAGTATCTAATTTATTATTCTTAAGCAGAAACTTCTGCAAACGATACCAAATATCTTAGAAAGAAACGGAAAATGGAAAAATTTATGACACTGGACGGGACTTGAACCTGCGACGCTGAGATACCAGGCCCCTATTTCACCACGCTGACAAGTGTGACAATTCCCAAAATGACTGAATTACTGGCGTTAAAGGCGTCCATTGGCTACGCAGACCGCTCACCATCGCGCGGGCTGTGTGCTTGTTTGCCACCACTTCGATAATTTTAATAAAATCGTAAAGTATCGTCAGTAAACAGATAATTTCTTGGTGAAGAATGTATGAAAAAATTCGTTACAAAACTAACCACAAAAAACGGGACACTCTTTTTCTTTCTTTAAATCAATAGTACTCGTGATTCTGGTTAAAAAATCCCAAAACTTCGTATATATAAAAAAGAGCCGTTAGGAAAACTGTGCTATAATTGGCTCAAGCCAGGAAAGCTGGCAGGAATCGAGTTTTATGAACGCCCCACCACTATTAACTAGGTAACTAATGAACAAATGTTTACCATGAACATTGAAATTAAACACTTTAGAACGGATTAATCGCGTTTATTAACACCATGACCTTACGTTTTGAGCCCTTTTGCAGCACTCGTTTTAGCAGGATGATGAAAAAAAAGTGTTTAATTTCAAATAACAATCGCGGTAACAAAAGACAATATAACCATGAACATATTAATTTTTTTCTCAGAAAATACAAGGAACAGTGGACAAATTAATGACGGGCGGGGTAGATGTTGCTAAGCGCTAAGGCGCATACGAGTGGCCACTGGTGTGGTCTTGGTATCTCAGTTGGAAGAACCATGAGCTGGTATCTCAGGGTCACGGATTCCCCCACTCAAGGTCATGAATTTTCCGCTTTTCCTTCATTCTGAGAAATTTGTTCGCTTGCTGACGTTTCTGCATAAAAAATAGATTTATTTTTTTTGTACTGTGAATCAATGATTTAACGCTCGGGATTCAAACCCGAGACCTCCAGCTTCATAAGCCAGGCCCGACAATTACCGAGTCTGTCTTAACATAGATCTCCTCATGATCCAAAAAATCTACATAAAATTTACAAATCTATATAAATATCGTACTAAATTCCGAAAAAAATACTACCAGCCAGGTTTTGAACACGTGACTTCAACCTGTACAGTTACTTACAAAATACCAAATAAACTTCTTCTTCGTATTTTCTAAATAATGTATTTCTCTAACAACAATATATCTTTAACAGAGGTCATTACCCTCCAAGATATCGCATTGCGGCATCCGGTTCCGTCGGCGGCGCCGCGGTCGACTTCCGGTGTCCTGGCCCAGTGACGTCACTTCCGGCTCGCGTGTGACGCACTTCCGGTGTACCTGCAATTTCAGGGTATTGTTTAGTTGGTACATATGGTCAATGTACATGGGATATGTAAGTTATGATGTACAGTCAGCAACAAAGATATGAATAGAACCAAAGGCAAACAATATGTATATATATATATATATTTTTATGCTATAGGGGGCAAACGAGCAAACGAATCGCCTGATGGTAAGCGATTAACGTCGTCCATGGACACCCGCAACACCAGTGGTGTCGCAAATGCGTTGCCGGCCTTTAAGGTGGGAGTACGCTCTTTTCTTGAAGGTTTGAAGGTCGTATCGGTCCGGAAACACCGCTGGCGACAGTTCGTTCCACAGTTTAGCTGTGCGAGGCAGGAAGTTTCGGGAAAAGCGCACAGTTGAGGACTGCCAACCATCTAAATTGTGAGAGTGGAATTATTGTCGCGTAGGGCGATGGCGGAAAGAAGCGGCAGGGATTAATCCGAACAACTCCTCGGAACACTCCCCATAATACATGCGATAGAAAATGCAGAGTGAGGCCACATCTCTACGCAGCACCAAGGGATCAAGCCGATCAGAAATACGTTGGCAGTTGACAATTCGAGCTGCTCTCCGTTGGATGCGGTCTAGAGGAAGAAGCTGGTACTTAGGTGCCCCTGCCCAAAGATGAGAGCAGTATTCCATATGATAAGATAAGATAAGATAAGATAAGATATATTTATTTCATTATAAAATACATTATGCGTATTACATGCGGGCGAACCTGCGCCTTATAAAGCTGTAGGCGATGGGCCGGCGTGAAATACTGCCTCGATCTATTGAGCACACCGAGCTTCTTCGAGGCCAATTTGGCCTTACCCTCTAGGTGGCCGCGGAACTGAACTTCACTCGAGATGTCAACGCCAAGGATTCCAATACTGGCTGTGGCAGATAGGGGAGTGCTCTCAAAACGAGGTGACGCGACAAACGGAAGTTTTTTCGCGGTGAACGCGCAAACCTGTGTCTTTGTAGGGTTAAAACGGACCAAATTAAGTCGACCCCAATCTGAGACTTCTTTTAGGGAGGTCTCAATTTCGGACACAAGTTTGTTCCGGCTCTCAATGACGTTTTCCCGGGAAATATTGGCGTGGCCGGTGTAGGAGGCATCACCCGTACTATCATCAGCATAACAATGAATGCCGCTAGTTTGCAACATGTCATTGATATGCAGGAGGAATAGCGTGGGTGATAGCACACAGCCTTGAGGGACACCAGCATTCACAGACATTGACTCAGAGCATTCACCGTCAACTACGACCTTAATGCTTCTGTCTGCTAGAAAACTGCTGACCCATTCGCATAATTTCCCGGGGAGCCCATAGGATGGAAGTTTCGAAAGAAGTGCTTTGTGCCAAACGCGATCGAAGGCCTTCGCTACATCCAAACTAACTGCCAGTGCCTCACCTTAAGTCTATATCGCCTGTGCCCAGCAATGTGTCAGATAAACTAAAAGATCACCAGCCGAACGACCCCTACGGAAACCGTATTGTTGGTCACTCAGCAGCTGGTGATCCTCTAGGTACCAGAGGAGCTGACGATTGATGATGGACTCCATAATCTTAGAGAAAAGGGAGGTTATAGCTATCGGCCTGTAGTCGGATGGGTTTGAGCGGTCGCCTTTTTTAGGGATCGGGTGCACCAAAGCTGACTTCCACGAAGTCGGGACTACGCCAGAAGAGTAGGAGAGCCGAAAAAGACGCGTTAAGACCGGCGCCAACTCAGGAGCACACATCTTGAGAACAATCGCAGGGATTCCATCAGGCCCACTGGACTTATGGGTGTCGAGGGAGCGAAGAGCCTTACGCACAAAGCTTTGGCGGAACTGTACATCTGGCATACAGCAATAAAAAACAAGTAGACATGTTACAGTGCACTTTTGAACGTCGAACTAAAAAGAAATAAAGCCACACCGGCTCTAACATGCATTCATTTGAAAAAATACAGTTAAGGTCAATTTTAAATTCAATTCATTAAACAGACGCTCTATTGTATCAGTTAGAAGCGATTCCAAAGTTTCAAGGAAAATCAAACTTTGAACATTGATTCTTGCTGGACCTACTGAGATACAGAACATTGAAATTTCTTTTATTTTCTTAAAATTGTTAATTTCTCTACGCTTTAACCCTTTGACAGCGAAGAAATAGTCAAGGTTTTGCGAGTTTTCGTGCATGAAAATGATGCTGTCAAACTAACCTTATGGCCTCCACACAATGGACCATGATGGGCGATGATAAGGGTATAGTTACCAGTATCAGGGGTTACGCAATACTGCTATCCCGTTCTGCTGTATAGCTACGAGTACGTACCGTATAATGGCCCATGATGACCCATTGTGGGGAGGGGCCATTAATGTTTCTTAGGGCCACTTGTACCAACTAGCAACCAGGGTTAAGCAACTAGCCCTAGGTTAAGCATTTAAGTATGGAATTTGACAGTTCATTCTGGATAAGTTAGCCACCTCTGGTTGGTGCAAGCGGTCCTAAGTGTGATATTACATCAATGGTAATGGTAGGCGTGTAAGAGTGATGTTACATCAATTAGGTATATCGGCGTGTAAGTGTGATGTTACATCAGTTATACAGGTGTGTAAGTGTGATGTTACATCAATGGTAATGGTCGGCGTGTAAGGGTGATGTTACATAAATGGTAATGGTAGGCGTGTAAGTGTGATTTTACATCAATGGCATAGACGTGTAAGTGTGATGTTACATCAATGGTATAGGCGTGTAAGTGTGATGTTACATCAATGGTATAGGCGTGAAAGTGTGATGTTACCTACACCAATGGTATAGGCGTGTAGGTGACATTTTGGGACATGAAAAATTTACGTGGATATGGGCTTGACTGTTACTGTTAATTAAAGGAATAAATGAAAAATGGCGGTGCATCGTATAATTCCAGATACTTCGCTCCCGAAATACTTCGCTCTCGTCGATCACTCGTTCAATAAGAATAAAGATTACTTTATATCATTAACGCAAATTGAACTAATCATTTTAATAATTGAAAGATAAATGGAAATATTCCTCGCGTCGAGCGGGATTCGAACCCACGACCTCTCTGAACACCGGTCGGATACTATTAGATATTTTTCCATTTATCTTTCAATTATAAAATTGTAAACTTCATCCACAGACGACTCTGCTAACTAATAAATTAATTTAGAATTAATCATTATTCATGCATATAATTATAATAATCTTCGGTGTCTCACTAACATCCAAATTCCGTTTGTATTCGTCTGAAATTCCGCTAGATGGAGGTCGAAATTCCCATTGTAAGCTTCCCTTCTATAGAACCTTTAATAAAATAAAGGAAGGTTGTGTATTTGCGAGGGAGGGTGCACGCATTGTTACAGTGGATACAAAAAACGCGGATGTTTGGCTATTTTGAGAGACATTCGTGCAATATTGCAGAACAAAAAGCGAACAATCAACATTTCTGGAAGTCTAAAATGCAGCTTGACATATTATATAAAATAATACCGTTCCAATAGTAACGAATGTTTTTTGTGTAATATAACTATTTTTAGGTTAGTCATTCTATAAATATATGTACTTTTAGGGTTCCGTACCTAAACAGGATAAAACGAAACCCTTATAGGATCACTTTGTTCTCCGTTCGTCTGTCTGTCAAGACCTATTTATCTCAAAAACGCGTAAAGGTAGCAAATTGAAATTAATACCACATAAACAAGTAGGCGGTCCTCTGAAGCTGTGAAAAAATCAATTCCCTATCTTAAAGCAATCAAAAGATACGGCTGTTTATGTCGCATCTCCCATACATTTGCAATGGGAATCAAAAGGGGTACTTCCCGTTAACCTAGAATAGCCTAGGATAGCTTGTATCATAAGTACAAAGGAAAATCCAAAAACCGTATATTACCGCACACTGAGAGTTCCTTGCCACCAGTATTTTTAAGTACCTAAGGTCATAAATGGGGGGGGGGGGGGGGAATCGCTTGTGCCGCTTTCACTATTTTTCTCCATTTCTAACAATGAGACAATTTTCTGAAGAATTTTAGGCACGATTTTAATGTTATACGTACAGGTCAAACGGACAAAGGTCTTGAATGATACTTCAACAGCTGATAATGTCAATGACCTGAGTGCGATGCCAGTAGAAAAAATTCGAAATTCGAATAAATTTGAGATACGTGCATTTTCGATCACACCGAAACACATCGCAATTGGTCTTGACAATGTGTTAACTCTCTCTATCACTCTTCCTTATTAGTGCGACAAGAACAATAACGTTTCGTTGGCTACTGAGTATTAGCGATTGGCTTCTTGGTTACGCACCCTGATCAGAATGCAAGAATATACCTTTGTTAAAATATCGAATTCAGGAAAATCCTGAAATGTATATGTAATGTAAATGTACTCAAATTAACTGCACAGAATTCTCCGTAAGCCGTGTTTATTCCCAAATTGCAAATTCAAAACTTCAATACACCTTGATTCAAAAACACGAATAAAATTATCCACGGAGATTTCGAAACCCAGGTCACTCGGTAGTGGAGAAAGTAGAGGGTGCATCCGATGAATATGTATGAGGGAGGCACGGGGGCTGTGTAAATGGAAATTTCAAATAAAAATACCTCAAATATTAACATGAACCGATTCGTGTTTTTCCGCGTTTTCGCGCGGGACATGTGTGATAACACGGTGGCAATAAAAACCGGGTTTTCGGACATGGATTCGCTTTTTTTGAATTATGAAGCGGTTGTTTAAACGTTTTTTGGTTGGCGCTGGGGGTTTCTAATGTTTGGGGGTTTTGGGAGGGGCTTGTTGTCTGCCCTATACAAAATAATTATGATTCTGATTAATTGTAAGTATCGTACTCGTATTCATAAATTCCTAAATCATTTTCCAGAACTTGAAGAATCCACTGATGGTACCACAGCCATCAGCGGACTCTTATGGGTATTAAATGTATTTTAAGATTTCACATACTTATCAAAGTATACATAATAGGGTCGTTAACGTGCCGATATTGGCTACAATACAATACAATACAAATACTCTTTATTGCACACCTCAAATGAAGCAAATACCGAGAATACAGCGAACAAAAGAAGCTACATTAGAGTTTTAAAGGTGGCCTCTTAACATCAGATGGAATACGCTTGTTTGCCACCGTCATGATACTTGAATCATTGAAAAATGTTTGCACTTTTACGCTAAAGTAAAAAAACCTCGGTAAGATACTAACCTAACCTACAAAATACTAAATGTACTGACTGATATACTTTGAAATAAAACACTTTAGAACGGATTAATCGCGTTTATTAACACCCTGACCCTACGTTTCGAGCCCTTTACAACACTCGTTTTCACAGGGTTAAGATGATGTCTGAGAGAATGCGAATTCTCCCCGTCAATCAATATACTTATATGATATACCTTGCTAATACTTTTACAATTACTTCCAGTATTTGACACAGTACAGAAGGCCTAGTATAAAATTGTACGACATTAACTTCTCGACTGCGTTAGCGTATCGAGGGGTCAAAATAAGAAAGTTGCCGGATGATTTAAATAAACGGCAAACATAATTTGAACTCTCGATACGCTACCGCGATCGAGAAGTTAATGTCGTACAATTTTATACTAGGCCTTCTGTTAGTATTTTATTCGCACGCTTAGTTAACGTAGTATAGCTGAAAAATAGTGAAGCTTATTTTAAAAGTTGTTCTGCATAATTTCAGCTCCCAAATTGTTGGTTTTCATACACGCTATCGGACTCAGAAGTGCAGTCAAATCGTACGTATTTTACTATTAGAACAAAACTACGGCTGGAGATAGCGCCCAGCGTGCTAGGACAACCGAAATTTAGTGCTTCAACCGAATTTCAGCATGAAGAGGGACTGTGCACACAACTTAGTCGAATATAGTTGGGTTTTAGTCCTTAGCTACGCATTTTGGTGTCTGGGATCTTGTCTAACCAAGACATTTGCAATCACATGGAAAACATTGTAGGTATGCTACAAATATTTTTGTATGTAATGCTGTAAAGGGCTCGAAACGTAGTGTTTAATTTCAATGAATAATAATCGCGGTAACATAAGACAATACTATTGTATGTTAATGTTTTCCATGAAAGTGTATAAATATTCCATTTAACACATACTAGAACATTTTAGACTTAGGACACTATTGTGTTTTGATTAGGAGAAATATTATAAATATATTATTTATCCTAAATATTATCATGAAACGATCCACGTACCATGAAAAACTGCATAAAAAGAAAATTATAATTTGAAAAGTATAATAAGTACTACAAACAACATAATTCGTGCTTATTAAGCATAGAATTTACGGTCACGTTAACCTATTTTCAGAACCAAAATAAATCACATAAATACATTCCATTCCACGAAAATCACCCGAAACATGCGTCAGCACGCACGTTAAGCGTTTATTACATAAAACTATATTAAAATACTGCTTCAATTATAGGTATACAATTCACCAAACATGTGGCTTGACTGTTATCACCAGTATAACCTGACCCCTGAATGCCAATCGCACCAGCAGGTGTGTGAGACGCGCTTAGCTTTTTTTTAATGACAGGGCAGAACCAGCTAAATATAATATTATTGTTGTAGGTACTAGGGCACTTCGGAGGTGCATAGGGCCTCCACAAGATCCTTCCACGCCTTTCTATCTTGAGCAACTTTCTTGACTTTGCTCCAGCTCAGTCCTACGGCTCGCTACTCGCTCTCCACGCTCCGCCGCCACGTGTGTACAGGGCGTCCACGAGCTCGCTTTCCGCCTTGAGGCTTCCACTCAAAAGCGAGACTGGCACTGTTCGTTGCTCCTCTTCGAAGGGTATGCCCGATCCATCTCCACTTCCGCAGCGCTACTAAATATAATATTGTCCTAAGCTAACATGGTTATTTAACAGTTGTAAACGCTAAAAACAGATTTATACTGGTCGTTATGGGGAGAAGTGTATAGCGTTGTGAATGCCAAAGAAAAATGTAGTAGCTATGTGTCGAATTCCAAATAATCACCTGAGCCAAAGACAGCCTAAAACTAAAGACTGGTTTGACTTGGCATTCATGTCAAGCAACATATATGCTAAATGTCTTTAAAAAAGTTGAGTTCCATACCTTTTGTAAGGCGCTTTGATTTATGGTGAAAATCATGTAATGAGTCTTTTATCTTGCGAAGTGACTCCAGCGTGCGTAGTCAAGATGCCAATCGCTAACGCTCTGTCGCGAACGAAACGCAACTGTCATTGTCGCACTGATAAGGAAGAGTGATAGACAGAGATAAATACGATACGATACGTTTCGTGAGCGATTGGCATCTTGGCTACGTACCCTGGTGACCCAATCTAGAATACATTAGTACAGTGTCTACTGCGCCATGTTGCCAACTTATTTTTACCAGCTCTATCAGTGTAACCAACTTGTGCAGGGTAGCTTATCCACCTACCTGATGAGGTTTAAACCCAGGACCTGGCATTCACAGGCTCATTAATGTCCAAACCTAACTTGCCATTATTATTAAAATACTAACTTATATCTGGTTACTCACGTCTATAAAATTCGAAAATAGCTCGACATGTTTCGGAACAGTCCGTGCCCCTTATTCATGAGTCATGCATCTGGCCGCAGCGGCTGTCTTACGCACTTTGCGCTCTGATTTCGACTGAGGCAGCGGCGCGGGGGGTGCGCCGCGGCCAGACGCATGACCCATGAATAAGGGAAACGGACTGTTCCGAAACTTATCGAGCTATTTTCCACTTTATTGACGTGAGTAACCCGATATAAATATTTTAATATGGCTGATACTGATAAGAGTTATCTTATTGAAATTGCCATTCTCTATTATTTCATGGTCACCGGTAAACCGTACAAGCTGTGACGAGATTTAATCGGTGAATATATTTACAAGTTATTACCGTTAGTGGTGAGGTCTCAATTATAGTTATAATTGCTGCTGACTGTACTAATTACGATAAAGGTATTTAATATTTTTTTAGGGATATTAGCATTTTTGTTATGTGGCGTTTTCTTGTAATGGTTTTATGTAACGGAAATCATTATTTTTAAGATTATGTATTAAAAATGCAGCAAGTTTCTTGGTGTCTTCTAGGCAACTTCGCAAAATTAAAAGGGGTTCCCATTTTGGGAAATGCTCCTAAGGAAGTTTAAGAAATTTCAGAGATTTTAATTTAGGGAACGCTTTGAAATTTGTAGATAATTTCGTTACCTACGTAAGTAAGTAAGGTAGGTAAAGCAAAGTAGGTTGCACCGGGCCAGCCGGTTATTAAATTTTTCGTGATTCTAGGTCAACGGGAAGTACCCTATAGTTACATTTTGAGTCCCATTGCTTGGGAAATGCGACATAAACAGTCGTATCTTCTGATTGCGTTCACGTAGATATTTGGTTTTTTCACAGCTTCAATGGGACCGCAGACTCGTGTATGTGGTATCTACCTCCACGCGTGAGATAAAGGATCTTGACAGACAGACAGACAGACGGACGGACGGACGGACGGACGGACAACAAAGTGATCCTATTAGGGTTCCGTTTTTTCCTGTTGAACCCTGAAAAAGAGTAGGTTGATTAATGGCACGCCACCATAGTTAAAGTCTATCAGTCTGTTACAAACACTGTTTATCACTACGCGTCTCCCCATGTCAGGCGTAAATACGCCATAAACGCCAAGATAAGGCGTCTAACGCTTCAATACGGCGTAAACCTTCACGGACGATAGACGCCAACCCTTCCATATCGTGATCTCTGTCCCTTGTCTATTGAAAAAGATGATGCTGGGATTTGGTGGTAACGAACGTTTATTTTAACTATATACCAACCTACAAACTTTTTTGATACAAGTTTGTACAAGGAGTTATTTTGTTTTATCGGTCTAATTTTTAAAATAATATATACATACATAAGTATATATAAATCTACTTTTCGTGTTCTTGGTGTTATTCTTTGTCCTTCTCTTTTTCTGTGGTACGATTGTGTTGTTATAGTTAAATTGTTCTTTTATTATCATTATTATTTATTATTTTTTCTATTGTCATTGTGTCACTATCCGTGGTCTCACCAAATGGCCCCGACGGAAGATCAGCGCTGGCCAAAAGGCCGGCACCATGTTGAGACGGGACTATTCGTGGCTCAAGTGTTTTCTGTTTGCTACTCTGTGAATTTGTGAATAAAGCCACGAATAAAAACATTATATTTCTTTCTTTCTTTCAATACTTTCTTGTTGGAGCGCTTGTGGCGCAGCGGTTAGTCATGCGACTTTCAATGCGTCGGTCGCGGGTTCAAGCCCCGACTCTTACAAATCGCTTAACGGTGAAGCCGGGAAAATAATAGAAGAAAAGGCTAATATTTCCTTTAGAAAAACAAATATAGTATGGGCATTTTCAAAAATAGGGTACCATTTCCTTTTTTTTATATAGGACGTTTTGGGTTTTTTATAACCAGGACCACGAGTACTATTGATTTAAGTAGAAAAAGAGTGTCCCTTTTTTTGGTCAGCTTTGTACTTAACGCGTTTTTTCATACTTTTGTATGAGCCGTTACAAAACTGACCATTTTTTGTATGGAAAATTGAGGATCCATTTTCATTAAAATGATGCACTTATTTCTGAAAATGCCCATATACATCATGTTTAAGGTTTTACGTTTGAAATAATAAATGCTGTCATTGAATAGTGTCGAAACTATTACCTTCGACGTTGATAGACTTTATCTGTCATTAACTCATTTCGAATTAAAACATCCTATGTGTTTATATACGCCATTATGACAAAACCAGCATTAAAATTACGGGCCCTGATCAACACATTCTAAATGCCACCTATGATATATATGCCAATTCTAGTCACATCAACAATTGCCGATTTATGAAGTTACAAAAAGCCGCGATTATGATTTAGTCTGCCTAAATGTTTTAGGGTAGTTATTCCTCGAAAGAAAAGTAGGTAATTCGCTGACCCCTGCACTGAATTTTGCCGTCATTTATTAGCCAGTGTCTGGCATCGTCAGTTTTTTACGAGAGGAAGTGAAGAGGTCTGCTCGATATTGACTAGCTCGG
Source organism: Lathronympha strigana (assembly GCA_949128165.1). Lineage (NCBI taxonomy): Eukaryota > Metazoa > Arthropoda > Insecta > Lepidoptera > Tortricidae > Lathronympha > Lathronympha strigana. The sequence goes on along the minus strand of OX421907.1, from coordinate 756,442 downwards.
GCCCTCGAGGGTCCTCAAGGAAGACTCCTCCCGGCTTCTTCTGGCCTTTGACGCTAGTCACAAATTTATGATCGGTTCCGCTATAGTACCTACTTATTTCAAATCAATATAAACAATAAAACATAATTGTAACTACCCGATTGAGGGTAGAAAATCGTTACCTATTTGTTCTAGCAACTACTGTTACTGTGTCATATGATATAGACATATTGATCTTTAACAGATAGTTAAGTATGCCAGTTTGAATGCCTTTCCAAATATTAAATTGCAAGAACCTAGATCACTGCATACTACCCTATCCTATCTATGTAGAGGCATGTAACCTTGTTCTACTTATAAGATTGTATGCATGGAATTAAGTACAGTAGTCAACCAATTGGAACCCTAGGCCACTCTAGAACCATGTCAAATGACAAGCAGTAAGAGATTTCTTTCATGTGATTTATAGCGTCACTATGACATAGTCCTACAGTGGCCTAGGGTTCCAATTGGTTTACTGTACAGTCTCCTGCAGTAATATCTTCCGCTATGAAGTCGCAAAAAAATTTGACACGCTCTTACTGATGAAGAAAGACAATAGCTAGCGACTGCGTGATTCGAAAGTATCTGCATCATACTTTCGAATCGCGTAGTCACTATCGATTCGTGTTTCATCATCATCATCATCATATCAGCCATAAGAGATCCACTGCTGAACATAGGCCTCCCCTTTGGACCTCCATATGTACCGGTTGGAAGCGACCTGCATCCAGCGTCTCCCGGCGACCTTCATACTGTCCATCTTGTGGGTGGACGTCCTACGCTGCGTTTGCCAAGCCGTGGTCTCCACCCAAGCACTTTTCGTCTCCATCGGCCATTTGCTTAATGCGTGCAATGTGGCCTGCCCATTGCCACTTCAGTTTGCTAATCCGGATTCGTGTCTACGTAAAACTAATTGTAAGCATAGATACTATTGCAGACTCTACTTCCTTCTGAAAATTAATGTAACCACCTAGGTACAAAAGAAGACGAACATGTTGTTATCGTTAGTGACACCACGCGCCTCACACTTATGCACGCTTCATTTAAACTCAAAAACACGCACGCCAGGGGTAGGTGCACAACCCGACACCTCCCCCAGTACCTACCCAAACTACCCTAACGAAGATACTATCAAGGGACTTTTAATTTCGCAATTTGTACCTACCCCCTTGGGACAGACATACATTTTAATATTTAGATTTTTAAAAATAGAATGTTCTAATTCGCGTGACCGGCTCGCGTGCGGAATCTAGAATTTTATTTGCCGGTGTATGAACAATTAGTTAGGTTTACTTTATGGGTGACCTACTGGAGGTTTCCATGGTCGTTTCTGTGGCACTGTTTGTTTAAGTGAGCAAATTGATCGACTGGGGAGACTGAGACACTTAAAGTATTTAAATATGGACACGTACTATGCCAGCGTAGCAGTTCCGGGTACTCAAAACCGTTCACAGCTCACCACCAGGCCAGTTCTTCCTCAAACACCTTAGATGTAGAATCATCTTCGTGCAAAGTTATCACAATATTTCAACACATAATTGGGACCGTTCATAGTGATAGTAATCAATTAGACTAATGGTGTAAAAGTCACTAGTGGTTCGTCTGCAATTTGAACTGGAGACCCTAATGGTAACATTGGTAACTCCTTGACCTATTTGGCCCATTTTTAGACTTAATTATTCAATTTATATCCTCTACTACATGTCAAATTTCATACAATCTGACAATACTCGAGTTATCTTGGAACAGACAAATATACAAACATACATATATTAAATTGAATGTACTACTGCTTACAGAGTGAACAGTTCACGAAGGAAATCATATCAAATGTTTGTGTATATTGTGTAAAACCGTTAAATTTTTCTTATTTTTTTCATTTGTGATTTTTCTGTTTCACTATTTTCTTTTGATATTGTTTCTTGTAGAAACAACTTGTGATCCGTGGCTACGTAAAACTAATTGTAAGCACAGATACTAAGTCAGTTTTTGCGGTCTACATAGATACTATTGCAGACTGTACTTCCTTTTGTAATTAAATTCAATTGAAGGACATAGTTCACGAAAGAAATCATATCAAATGTTTGTGTATATCGCGTAAAACCGATAAAAAAAATGTTTTTCTGTTTCACTATTTTCTTTTGATATTGTTTCTTGTAGAAACAACTTGTGATCCGTGGCTACGTAAAACTAATTGTAAGCACAGATACTAAGTCAGTTTTTGCGGTCTACATAGATACTATTGCAGACTGTACTTCCTTTTGTAATTAAATTCAATTGAAGGACATAGTTCACGAAAGAAATCATATCAAATGTTTGTGTATATCGCGTAAAACCGATAAAAAAAATGTTTTTCTGTTTCACTATTTTCTTTTGATATTGTTTCTTGTAGAAACAACTTGTGATCCGTGGCTACGTAAAACTAATTGTAAGCACAGATACTAAGTCAGTTTTTGCGGTCTACATAGATACTATTGCAGACTGTACTTCCTTTTGTAATTAAATTCAATTGAAGGACATAGTTCACGAAAGAAATCATATCAAATGTTTGTGTATATCGCGTAAAACCGATAAAAAAAATGTTTTTCTGTTTCACTATTTTCTTTTGATATGGCTTCTTGCAGAACCACACATTGTAAATATTTTTACTACTTTTGTATTTTGCTTTGAAAAAATAAGTCCCGCCGAGTTTCTTGCCGGTAATAATCTTCTCGGGCTGTGGTTTAGCGTTAGAACCGGTAGTAGCTTTTTTTAACGTTCATAAGTGCATTGTAATGGGCATAAATGAAAAAAATCGGATATTTATCATATCTATCATTTTACGGATTGATCAAGTATACTGGGAAAACTTACTCGCTCGTTCGATATGGAGTTTACAGAGACTCTGGCTCAAACATACTAAAGCTTATAGTTTTCCTGCGTAGCGCGCTGCCATACGAGCAGCACGTTACATTCCTCAAAGCACAGGTTGCACAAATCGCTAAACTTTACAAATTCGCCTAAAAAGAACGCCACAACTAAGTACGCTTTTAAATTCGTCAGCCGGTCACGCTATCGCCGGCCTCTAAAAGTACATCTGCGAACTTATCTTTTTATCTGTAATTAGGATTTCAGAGGGTCGCGGCAGCATCAAAGGCGTAATTATACCACGTTATTGAGTTATCACCGCGCAGGGGATTAGTTCATACTTCCATACTCAATCCCATCATACAAGCTGACGCCTCCACCGAAAACATCCATTTTGGCTCACCGCAACACTCCACACTTTACAACAGACCTTCCACATATCCTCACCCCTCAATTCTAAACCGCAACAATACACATTAAAGTCTAAATTCGTCTGTGACTGTCACAGTAATGGAACTGTGTCGTAATAAAAAGCGGTGTCCCCTAGACAGATTCGCTAACAAGGAAGTGGGAATTATTTGTCAGCGCAGAAAGGGATAATTTAGCGGTTTAAATTAAACTATAATGAGATGCGGCGGTGTTGTTGAAAGGGATTTTGATTGAGTCTTTTCAAAGTTTTGACTGGCGCGGTGATCGGTAAAAAAAGTGTAAGTATAGCATTAATCTGTAACATTGACGTAAGTTTTGTGCCTCAAGTGATTTCTGTGACTCGGGATCCTACGATATACGGTGTTATATATCGTCAAGTTATTATTCTTGAATTGTATGCCCGAGTCCGATGATATAAAAAAGACAGGAGGAATAGAAGGACCGCTGCGTGCGGGATACTGAAAACCGCTCAAAGAAGAGATTGGAGAGGCTTATGCCCAACAACGGTGGACTAATACACGCTGAAGAAGAAGGTATGACATGAGAGAAGAAGCGACATCGTGCTCACTTAAAAAAAATAGTTTTTTCTTAACATACCTTTTTCAGAGGCAGAGTGTCAAGCTACAGAAGGCATGCATAAGCTATTATTTGCCTTAGTATTTTTGGATACCAGTAGAATAAAGCCACTCTGTCTTAATATAGGGCGGTTTAATATAGTAAACTAAAAAGAGAAAGATTTAGTCTCTAAGACGTTAATCAGTTTCCCAGGCTCCAATGTAGTTTATACTATACAGCCAATATGCCAAAATATGTATACACTACGTTCTACGTCAATGATCAGGCAATAGTCTTGTAGGTATAAGTACATAATTTTGGCACTTTGGCTGTATTATGTTCAAGCAATGAATGAATGAATGAGTTTTTATTCCAGAATAATTGGTTCCATATAAAGATAATAACAAAAAACAGCTTACAATTATAATTAAATAAAACGATCACAAACAATAAATAATAAGGTAAGCGCCACTTTACGCAAAACTAAATTGCCGCCTGCCGGCTCCGTCGGGCTGAAAAATAGTATACAAACCTCGGCCGGTAAATGGGAAACCCTCGGATCACATGTTAGTCGACCTCGGCTTCGCCTCGGCCGACAATTACATGGAATCCGAGGCATTTCCCACTTAAACGGCCTTGGTATGTAATGTACTATAATTGGAGCCTGCTGCGTCTCGGATCACCCCGATCCCGTTGCGACAGGCCTGTGGTAGGTCCTCCAGCGCTCGAGCAATAATGTCCTGTATACATACAGGACCAAGACCTTTATTAACATAAATGAAAACCTTTATTATAATTAATAAATGATTTAATTCATGCTTGACAATTGTCTTGTATACATATTTTGGCACTTTGGCTGTATTGTACTGTACAGTCACGTACCGGGATTGTTGAGCCACTTAACTATGTTTCTAACTTTGTCGTGTAATGCAAATCGGTATGGCAAATGTCAACTGCCATCTATTAATAACATCGGTCATTTATAATACGGCTAAATTACGAAAAATGGCAAGTGGCTCAACAATCACGACTGTGCCTATAACACACTGCAATATATAAATTGAAATAGATGTCATATACTAAAGAAAAAGACCAACACCGACGAAGGCCAATCTGAGGTTCGAACTCGGGTCTTCAGCTTACGCGGCTAACGCCATAACCACTAGGCCGACTGGTCTTATCTTACAAGCGACGTTGCTTGTACTTAGAAAATGGCCACGGGCGTCTTGCCTGTTACTAAGATTGCATATACTCGAGAAATTCGCTGGAATTTCGATAAGACCAGTTGGCCTAGTGGTTATGGCGTTAGCCGCTTAAGCTGAAGACCCGAGTTCGATCCTCGGATTGGCCTTCGTCGGTGTTGATCTTTTTCTTTAGTGTGTGACATGGATGTCGATTTGCGGAAAAAGCCCAGGAAAACTAACTAGTGTGTGACATCTATTTATATTTATAATTTATAGAGTAGTGTTACACTGAATATGGCCAAGATAATGCCATTACCTTTCGAGTGTAGTCTGTGCTCAGCACCTCGCTAATGCGGCATAGTCGAAGGTAAGCCATTAATCCTGTAGGTATCTTAAGTCTGATCAGCTGACAGTTTCGCGACTAAGCTCGGTTCTATACTATGGCTTCATATATGGAAGGATGTATGTGACGTTAGTTTGTTAAACTCTAAACATAACAGAGGTATGTCTTAGGTATAGCTATCCATACTAATATTGTAAATGGGAAAGTGTGTGTCTGTTTGTTTGTCCGTCTTTCACGGCAAAACAGAGCGACGAATTGACGTCATTGTTTAAGTGGAGATAGTTGAAGGGATACATCAGTCAGGACAGTGGTATATTCATACACTCAATATTTAATAAAAATATGTTTAAAGGATGACTTACACTAGAACAGGATGGGGCGGGAAAATCAGTCAATATCTATAGGAAGCGTCACGTTACATCCGAGGGCTCCGAGCTATCGCGGGATTCTTTCTATAGAAATTGACAGATTTTCCCGTCCCGTCCCGTCCCGTCCCGTCCCGTCCCGTGCTAGTGTGAGTCATCCTTTACCCTGTACCAAACCCAAGTATGACTAATCTTAAATGGCAAAAACCCCTTCACATTTCAGAAACGTTAGCACTGTACGCCATAAAACACCTTATTTACTTCAATTGCACGCATATCTTACGCGTATCTGTGGGCCTATCGCCAACCGTGAACGAAGCTTTCTCTCTCTTACTTGCGTTGAAAAACACAAGTGCGACAGGGAGGTAAAACCGCGCGCAGGGTTACTCCGGGCTTTTAATCCTGGCTCCCTGGGGTCTGATCGGACGATACTGGGAGATGCAGATGGAGGGTTAGTGTGAAATATAACACTAAAATGTTCAATTTATGTTGGAGCTGCGTGTTGTGCAAAAAAGCTTAGTCGATTTAAAAAGATTATCATCCGATTGCGGTATTTTGACGCCAAAATTTTCTTTTTTATTCTTAATAATTTATTAAATAAAAAATAAAAAAATCATTTATTTACAGACAACATCGAGGGTTGCCTGGTGAAACCCAATAAGTATGAGAAACCTAGTTTCGAGAAAAATGAAGTTAAAGATTTATGGTCATCAAACACTAATTTGGTAAGTAAATTCGTAGTTTTATAAGTTCTCCGTGTAAAGTAATTTTATCTACTTTAAGTTAATTTGTGTTTTAGCTATATAACTAATTTAGTTTTCCTGTAAGAAAACGTTTTTTACCAAGGGGTGTCGACTTATTGGGTTTTCGCAAAAATTAAAAAGCTGTTAATGTTACTTATAGGTTTTATTACCTACTTATAAAAAACTTATAAAAAAGTTAATCTACCCTAGTCATCCGAAAAGTCACTGCCAAATAAATCAGTTTCATGATCTAAAAAAAAAAATTAAACAAAATAAATTATAAACCACCACCAGTGGATATTACCAGTGTTTATATTTTAGTGTTTAATTTATATTGTTTTTATTTCCTTGTTGGTGAACAATAAAGAGTACTTATTTGTATTTGCAAACGGCCTCCTAGCCTAGTTGGTAGTGACGCTGCCTTCGAAGCAGGAGGTCCCGGGTTCGAATCCTGGTCACGGCATTTATTTGTGTGTTTATCACGAATATTTGTTCCTGAGTTATGGATGTTTTCTATGTATTTAAGTATTTATATGTATCTATATATTATATTTTACAAGAGTCTGCCTTACTATTATCATCGATGACAATATTGTGCATTTGGGCGGCAATATTAATTTGCGATTCATCAAGATTGAAGGAGTCATTGTCTTAAATTAAATAAATTAAAGAAAGTGTACCAAAAACGCAATAACTTAAAATCATATATACGGGCAGTTACGGGATTATAAACTCGGGTAAGTACTCATAAAGGCATACATGTAACTACATAATTATAATGATTGATCTTATAACACCATAGGGGAAAGTGGGTAGGCTTCGTACACTTTTTGCTCCGGGCCTTGTAAAATAAAAACTAACAGTTATTTAAAAATTAAATTAATGCCATTGCATGGTCCAGTTATCTGTTTATAATAACAGTGTATTTCTGATGTGATCCAAAACAATTTGGCCAATATAACGATTTTCCTAAAAAGTGGGAATTGTACGAATTTATCCCCCACGTAGGGAGGCATTCGTTTCTACTTGGGATTCGTCATTTTATGAGTTCTTTTACCTGTTATAATCAATGTTTAGGCATATCTTACCCATAATAACTGTATTATGATTATATTCTTGATTTTAGCTCCATGGGGTGCATTTGTACAGTAAAAAATCACATACAATCGGAGTTTACGAAAGCACCCCAATAGACTCAAACGCGAAAAAATTCAAATAAACAAATATACGTCAAATAAATCCCAAAACTATTGTTTACATAAGAACCTGAAGCGTGTATTTACAAACAAGGTTGAAATACACGCAAATACAGAGCAAATTCTCCTTCAAGTGCAAGGTATGTAAATACCTCTCTAAATTGCTCATTTGATAGATGTTCCGCATACTTATACTTGGGTACCTACTTACATTATGTATTTATGTACGTATATGTAGGTATATTTATATTTATATGTGTATGTTTATACAATTATTAAAGAAATGTATTATTGTTGATATTATTATATGTTTCCTATCTCTTCTTGATGTTTACAATCCTGAACCATACACAAGTTTCTGTTTTATCCAATGGTTGACTGGTAGAGAATGCCCCAAGGCATTAAGTCCACCATTTGTACTTTTTTGTAATTGGGCAATAAAGCTTAAATAAATAAATAAGTATTTTTTAAATTCCATTAATACTTATTAAAGACAGATGCATTCATCAAACAAGACAAAAAATTACTTTAGAGTTGCCAAAACACACATTGACTCTTTCTGGCAAAGACTGCCACTGCACTACAATCATTTTTGGAGGGTAGGCTATGCGTAAAAGTACTCGTCTCGTATACAGATATCAACCCTTTAGCATGTACGGTAGCCGAGATAGACCACAGTACGAAAGCTCCCGGTGCACGAATCCTACCTACTTTCCCCTAAGTACATAAATCTACACATATTTATTTTGTACTTGTACAAGTACGCGGGGACTTACGAGGATAATGCACAATGTTCCAATGGAAACTTACCATCTTTACTGGTTTGCAGATAACGACTTATGTCTTTATTTGCCGGTGAAATACTAGGAGGTCCAGTCATAGAAAACCTGTTAATAGAAGCACCTCATCCAATTGGAATGCAAAAAAAATATTAATATTATTTAATAATTTAACTAAACGTATTAATTTAATCTACTTTTTGTTATTTTGTAGCGTAAGCATCACTCAAAGTCGCGTAGGTAGTTTGATTAATAGATTGTGCTAAAACCCGATAAGTTCGCACTTAAACGAAACAACAACAATTATCTATATATTAACGGTTACAATCTTACAATAGCTTAGATTTATTGTTAGGTATTTAAGGACAGTACTATAAACGCGATGTATACCTATCGTTCAGGCGATTATGTCGTTTGTTTTGTTATTTTGTACCGTAAGCATCACTCAAAGTCGCGTAGTTTGATTAATAGATAGTGCTAAAACCCGATAAGTTCGCTCTAAACGAAACAACAACAGTTATCTACATATTAACGGTTACAATAACTCGACGTATACCTATCGTTCAGGCGATTAAGTCATAACATAATTAAGTACCAATCTTATTTTATACGACAATTCTACGTAAATGTATTTCTAGGTTAGAAAATAAGATTTTACCTGTTTCAAGCATAGCTGCTCCACTAATTTTCTGTCTCGGTTACCCATCACACAACTTTTAACACAAAAGTACACAGCCATCATTAATTGCATCACAATACGTCACAACTTTTTAACAGCTATTTCCAATTAAATTTGCAACGACGCAGCGGCGGACCGCTTGCGATCCTGCCGCTACTTGTCGAGGCAGCGCATGACCTTGCGGTGGTCAAACATATTTATTGGGTTCTGCCCCGGATTTTTTTTAAAGAAATTTGCAAAAGGCCCGTGCGAGAATTCGATAACTAGACTTAACACAATATTTCATCAAAAAAATGTTTAAGATAAGTACTATACATTTGTTTATTGGGTTTTACTTTGAAGTAGTTTGTACATTTAATAAATAATATCGTAAAAGTAAAATCCGATAAATGGTTTTAACGTATTTTAATTCTTACTTAAATCCTTTTTAGGTTCGAATCGTACTGAGGTAATACCCGATAAGTAATAGTAACTGGTTTTACGATGTGTGTTTAGTTTAATTTAGTATAAATATCTCTGCACTAAATACCTATAAATGTGTATTGTGTGGTTCTTGCACTAAGTAATAATAAAAACTGAAGCCTTAAATGCACTTGTAGTATTTAGTTCTAAATTAAAACTTGAAATCAAGTACTTATCGGGTTATCAACTCGGCATATTTCCGTAATACATGTCAAATCTGCTTATCCGATATTACCATTAGATAGAGCGATGCCGAATCAATCTAAAACTGTTTTTACTTTAAAATCTCACTTTTTGTCACTTATTGGGTTTCACCAGGCAACCCTCGACATATGGTCCAGACATTTCATTAAAATAAAATTAATAACAATAACAATAATCCAATTACAATTAGAAATAAATTAAAATTTTAATTTATTTTATTGTATTGTATTACTTATTTAACATATTATTAGTTATCAAGTCATATTTTTGTAAGTTTTTTTTTGTAATAGTGTTTCTGTCATAACCCGCACCAATAGTAATTCTCTGTATGGACTCTAGGTAGACTGGTAGAGAATGCCTTATGGCATTAAGTCCGCCTTTTGTAACTGTATTTGTACTGTGCAATAAAGTTAAAATAGATAAATAAATTTTAGTGTAGCCTATAATAATGATTGACCTTATGTTTTATTATCAATCGGCTATTCGGCATAACAAAACAACTAAAGACACACACACGCTTGTAAAACAAAGTCCTTCTTCGTCCTACAGTCACCATCAGTTATATCGGTGCGGTCAAGGGGCCCATAAATATCTGAACAACGCTTTATGTTCAAGGCATTACAGCCATGTTCAAATATTTTTTTGGAGTGTTACCAACTATCGTTACACTACGAAATTTGGAATGATTATTTTAATGTGGAAAGAAGCAAAAAACATTTTACTAAGAAATTATGACAATGACGGAAATGTTTGACACAATTGGCGCACCTCGTTCGGTAGATAGAGCCTATCACGGAACAGTTCGTTAGTTTTTTCTTTTAATTTTCTATTTCGCTCTCGCATATTCGAGCGATAAAGAGGCAAATAGACAAACGAACGGAGTGGTTCGTGGCTCTCTGGTCTCCAATAGTGAGTTCGAGAATCGCCCAAAATTGAGTTTTTTTTCCATTTGTCCTTTATTTTTAAATTAGTTTTACTAACTACACCCAAGTACGTTTCTATTACCTTCTACTAGATACCCTTAGATTTTTTTATGGGACAATCTTACACAAATCGAACCAATCCCACAATAAGCTCGATAAGGCTTGTGTTATGGGTACTATACGACGATATATACAATAGATAAATACTTAAATAAATACACAGAAAACATCCATAACTCAGAAACAAATATTCATGATAAACACACAAATGAAAGCCCTGACCAGGGTTCGAAGCCGGGACCTCCTGCTTCGTAGGCAGAGTCACTACCAACTAGGCTAGTAGGCCGCTAAGATTAGTAATAAAGTTTAAGTTTCATGCTCACCTTAAGATAAACATCCTAGGTTTAGGAAAGGTTTCAAAACCCGTCCGCGCAACCCTAAAACGCGGTAAACTAATTCGCTAACCCCCGACCGCCGCGGGGACACGGTTACAACTTTATTTAACCTTTATTTTAACCCTTTGGCATGCAAAACGTTTGATTCGACACATGTTTCGGTTATCGGTTTACTAAAAACTGCTTTGCATAACGGTAATGGAGAGCTAAACGTGCCTAGCATGTAGTTTAAAGAACTACTTTAAGCCTAGGTTACTTAAAAAAATATGTTGTGATTTTGCCCACTTTTTTTTAATGTGACAAAAACACGATAGCTTTATGCACAATTTCGTCAGATATTTATAACTAAACAATTTTTAGTCACAATATTCTTTGATACAATACATGTAATAAATAAGTGGTACAAATAAGTGCTGCCACCCTAGGAAAAAAAACATCTTGTACAGTTAGCCTTCTTAACTGTGTCAAATATTTTAGACTGCATTGTGATGGTTACGAAACTTGCGTTCGTGACTGTACAGCTCTATGTGAGAAAACATCCCTCATACGGCAGATGTGCACATAATAAATAAGAAATAAATAATCATTTTTCAAAAAATCTTCAAAATATGACGTAGGTACGATGAGACAGAATAGTCGTAAAATGATTACCTACCTACTGTACTTTGATATTTAATACTTAAGAACCAACTTATTCTGTTAAGATGATAAAAGTTATATTGAGTACTACTTATAGTTTATAATTAAGTGAATAATTTAAAAAAAAATTGTCCTTTTGCTGCCTGAAACACAAGGAATCCTAGTTCGGGCATTTGTAAACCACTTTATCGTTTAAACAATCTTAGCCTGTAAGAGTAACCTCTGTACTTATACTTTTTCGAATAAATTATTCGTATTTGAATTTGTATTAATAAAATAAATATTCTTACACAAATCGACCTAGTTCGACGTGCTCAATAAGGCTTGTGTTGTGGGTACTAGACGACGATATATATAAACGATAGACACATATAAATACTTATATACATATAAAACATTCATAATTCAGGAACAAATATATTCGTGATAAACACAAATAAATGCCCTGACTAGGATTTGAACCTGGAACCTCCTGCGTCGTAGGCAGGGTCACTACCAACTAGGCTAGGAGGCCGTTCAAATTTACTTACTTACAAATACGAAAATTGACGAACATAGTAAATTTCGTTTTACGTTAAGAAAATAACGCTTTCCAAATTATTCAACTATATCCATAGCCACCAAGTAAAGGCTGAAGGTGAAACCAACACAACCAAATACAAAACTCCATAATCACAACCAACCGCCATTATTCATAAACGCAGACAAGAACGTAATTAACAGTCGGATTGGCCCCGGCAACCGTCTACCTACAGACTACCTACAAACCCTACCCTACCCGGTAGGGTAAACACCACCGCCGAATGATTCGTTAGGAGTCAGTCAACCGTTCGCCCGTGAATAGGGTCGGCATGTACCTGCTATGTGCTCTGATAGTAAATATTTGCATATATATCAGGAGGGGATTTAAAACCTGCGGACTCTTGAAAAGTGTTGACTGCAAAACCCTTTATAACTGGGTGGTGTGATTTTTTTATGAATACAATCGGATGATATTTGACTTTAGAAGTTGATTTTAATACTCAAAATAATTATGTGAACTTTGGGAGTTAAGGCGTAATTATAATTATAAATATTAGTAGGTATTGAAAATGTGATATCGAACTCTCCACCTTTTGTTTCTGTCTGGCCTGGTGGTTAGAGAATGCCTTCTGGCATTTAGTTCGCTTTTTGTTCTTATTTAACTGGACGATTCAGTTTCAATAAATAAATAACTGGGTGTTGGTTATGTTTTTTATATAAAATTGCAAGACAATTGCAACAATCATAAATATTTCTAATTTAAATTAGTTTGTTTTCATCTATTAGGCCAGTACATTATGTTTTCTACATTTAAAAAGAAGAGCCAAATCTGTAATCCTTATTTCAGGTTTGTAAATTATATAAATAAAATTATAACATTTATTTTCGAAATATATACAATAAATGTAACTTACCTAACTACCTACATACGTCTACCTACCTTAAATCTAAAATAGGTCCATGAGGAATTGTACCTAGGATGCTGGCGGCATTTCCTCGTTGTATCACAATGCTGATACCAGGCCCAGCAGTGCCAGCTCTTCGGTCACCAGTAACATGAACCAAATCAAGGGTGAACAGGCACCTTCTGGGCGAGCTCGCTCCATCGTAGGCCACGTCTTTGCTTTCGGCTAGTCTGTGGTCAAGAGTAAGCCCATTTGTTATAAAAAAAAAGACGTTTCGCGATTTCCACGAAATAAAAAAATAATAAAATGGTAAGTATTTAAAAAAATGGCGTAGCAACGTTGTAGTCTTAGTAAAACAGAACCCTTAAACAGATATTTATTATTTATGTGTAGCCATGCAAGATTAATGGATGAAAATAATCCCTATTTCAAATTCGGTCAGTACAAGTGTCAGAATTCGCACTTACCCCATTGAAATCTGAGCCGCGAAGTCTCTTGGTAATTAAGTTACGATTCCTCCTTGATGCACTTTTAAACGCGGCCGACGGCTTTTTAATGGGTATTTTATGGTGACAGATCGCTTATTATGTTTTTATGGCACACAGTGACAGATGGGACGTAGCTTGACACCAGATTTGAGGGACGGGGAGCGGTGAGCAACAAAGGGAATTCGTATTTATTATTTTATTATAACGGTCAATTTATAGAATGCTACTTTCAGTTTTGAATCATATTTATAAACGAAAATCGTTTACAGGCAAACAAAATACAAATCCTTTTGGTTCGATAACAGAAACCTACAGAAGAATTGACAAACTTTACTCAAACTTCACTTTTAAATGTGTAAATTTCCATACAATTACAACGAAATATTGAGTTGTTATGTAATTAAGTGTGTAATAACAAGCTTTCTTATCATCCAAATAGCCTTTGAGCTGCACAATATACAGAGGCCTTACCATTACGTCTTGCCGCGATTCAGTTGACGACCTAAACAGTCGCTGCCATACAACTGAGCACAGTTAAGAAGTCATGGTAAGGCCCCAGATGTAAATGCCCAAATAATGCTGATGATCTATTTAAGGACAAAATGAATAGGTAGGTATCGTATTCAGTAAAAAAAAATATGGTGGGAGCTTATCCAGGGAGCTTATAGGACCAGCCTTTTTATGCTTAAAAGTTTTGTTTTTCCTATTCCTCTACCCAGTCCACGATACTGATTATGTCCTACTTCTCATAAGTTTTTAGACAAGGTAATGTATTTATGAGCTGTTATTTTTTATGGGTAACCATAACAACACCTATTGCGGACCCGCAATTAATAGTCTAATGTCATCCAAGAATGTTCCCAAGTAATCAAGAGTGCGATATAACGATACGGATATTAACGTCACACAATTAATATCACCTATCGTCTCCCCGCGGACATCGAGAATTAAAACTGACGATCGCACGCTCGTAATTAAAAAGATAAGGCTAAGGTTATGGAACCCTCCGAAAGGGTCCGTTAAAGCACCCAGGAGGGCCCCGAATCGGTTGCCTGATTAAGTAAACTAAGATAACATTGGAAAAGTCAACAGGGGCTCAAAACGAAATGTTAAGTTGATTTTGCCGTATTCTCCTGGGCTCCAGTTATCTCTGATAGTTACGTTTGCGATGATTGGATTGGCTCTTGAGAGAAGTATTTGCTAAGATATTGGGGAGACGTTATTGGAGGAAGGATTATTAGTTGGAGAGCTTGGATTTGCATAGTGCTGTCACGTTCGGTAGTGTTGTGTAAAATCGGTTAGGTGAGATTTAGATAAGGCAGGGACGGGGGTGCATTCATACTCGCCGGGGTTTGATTAAGAGGCCGGTATTACATATAAATTTGACCGATTCAGCTCAACTTTTTGCCATGAGTTCTCATAGTTACAGAAACATTTTTATATGTTTTAATACAAAAATTGAAAGATCATTTCAATATAAATGGAATAAATAAAAAATTCTTTTAAAATTGTTGTCCAAAAAATACACCATTTTCTAACAGCTGTTTTACCATTTTTTGATGAGCGAGCTTCAAACATCTATATGGTTTTCGAACTTATTGCTGTTGAATCTTAATAAAAAAAATTTTTCTTTTTCAATATATAGTCTTCAATATAAAGTTCTATGTTTTATAATAATCTCTCACGATAATTTTAATTCGATGGAAAAAAAGTCTGGTTTCCTTTTTATGTGACGACGAAGTTTTTTACTCATTAATATAATTCTAGTAAAAGGGATGACTCACACTAAAACGGGACGGGACGGGACAGGACGAGAGGTGAGTTATCCTTTAACAGCAATATCTGCTGACGTTAATACTAGAATATGGTAAAGAGCACAGTTTTATTGTAATGAGTAAAAAAAATATAATATTGACTCTACGTTTCGAGCCCGTTACAGCACTCGTTTTCACAGAGTTTTGATGATGAGTGAGAGAATGCGAATTCTCCCCGTCAATAAAAAACATGCACAAGTAACATGGCGTTAATAAACGCGGTTAATCCGTTCTAGTCTTTCAATATAAAAATATAGTTGTTACAATTTTTTTCTCCGTGAAAATGGAAATAGCTTATGCAGTTTGAATGTTTTCAATTTTTTTGTTTTCTGTGTATTTGTGTATTGACTTTACAATTCTGAAAGTATTTACTATGAGCTTGTTTCTAACAATATCTAGAAACTGACCAGAAAAACGCTTAAAAAAGGAAAATAAACCTTTTTCTCGGTATCTGAAATTGGAACCCTCAGGCTTCGAGCGTGATTGGTATTGGCAATATTGGAATTCGCAGTTAATAAGAAGGGAGTAAAATGAATGCAAGACTATGTAGATACTTAAACTACACACAAAACTTCATAAATTGGATACTTTTATAGCAGTTTATGCAACAGTAATATAATAAGGGTTCTTAAAACTTGAGCTGAGAGTTTTAAGAACCAATTATGAACTGTTGCATACGCTAGTTTTTCTACGATAGCTAAAATACCGAAAAAAGTAAAATCTAGAAAGGTGGCAGAATGTGAAAGATGTCCTGTGCCCACTATAGAAATTAAAAAAAAACAACATTGCTAATATATTACATGAAAATCCATAGGAGCAGTGTTCTTATATATATTGACAAAATTTTAATATCACTGTCAGTCTGATTCACAGATAGAAGTGCTGGAGTAAAAAAATATATTTAAAAGTCATTCAGACAAGCATTTTTATAGCATGCCAGTCCAGATATCAAAACATTTTAAAAGTCCTCCCTTTTCTCTAAGATTATGGAGTCCATCATCAATCGTCAGCTCCTCTGGTACCTAGAGGATCACCAGCTGCTGAGTGACCAACAATACGGTTTCCGTAGGGGTCGTTCGGCTGGTGATCTTTTAGTTTACCTGACACATTGCTGGGCACAGGCGATAGAGAGTAAAGGTGAGGCACTGGCAGTTAGTTTGGATGTAGCGAAGGCCTTCGATCGCGTTTGGCACAAAGCACTTCTTTCGAAACTTCCATGCTATGGGCTCCCCGGGAAATTATGCGAATGGGTCAGCAGTTTTCTAGCAGACAGAAGCATTAAGGTCCTAGTTGACGGTGAATGCTCAGACTCAATGTCTGTGAATGCTGGTGTCCCTCAAGGCTGTGTGCTATCACCCACGCTATTCCTCCTGCATATCAATGACATGTTGCAAACTAGCGGCATTCATTGTTTGGGTGATGCCTCCTACACCGGCCGCGCCAATATTTCCCGGGAAAACGTCATTGAGAGCCGGAACAAACTTGTGTCCGAAATTGAGACCTCCCTAAAAGAAGTCTCAGATTGGGGTCGACTTAATTTGGTCCATTTTAACCCTACAAAGACACAGGTTTGCGCGTTCACCGCAAAAAAACTTCCGTTCGTCGCGTCACCTCGTTTTGAGAGCACTCCCCTATCTGCCACAGCCAGTATTGGAATCCTTGGCGTTGACATCTCGAGTGAAGTCCAGTTCCGCGGCCACCTAGAGGGTAAGGCCAAATTGGCCTCGAAGAAGCTCGGTGTGCTCAATAGATCGAGGCAGTATTTCACGCCGGCCCATCGCCTACAGCTTTATAAGGCGCAGGTTCGCCCGCATATGGAATACTGCTCTCATCTTTGGGCAGGGGCACCTAAGTACCAGCTTCTTCCTCTAGACCGCATCCAACGGAGAGCAGCTCGAATTGTCAACTGCCAACGTATTTCTGATCGGCTTGATCCCTTGGCGCTGCGTAGAGATGTGGCCTCACTCTGTATTTTCTATCGCATGTATTATGGGGAGTGTTCCGAGGAATTGTTCGGATTAATCCCTGCCGCTTCTTTCCGCCATCGCCCTACGCGACAATATTTCCACTCTCACCATTTAGATGGTTGGCAGTCCTCAACTGTGCGCTTTTCCCGAAACTTCCTGCCTCGCACAGCTAAACTGTGGAACGAACTGTCGCCAGCGGTGTTTCCGGACCGATACGACCTTCAAACCTTCAAGAAAAGAGCGTACTCCCACCTTAAAGGCCGGCAACGCACTTGCGACACCTCTGGTGTTGCGGGTGTCCATGGACGACGTTAATCGCTTACCATCAGGTGATTCGTTTGCTCGTTTGCCCCCAATAGCATAAAAAAAAAAAAAAAAAAAAAAAAAAAAGTAGGAAAGTCTTGTCAAAACGGGGATCTTTCCCCGGCATTGGAAAGTGCTGCAAGCGTCACTGATTAGTATTCCGTGCGCGGCCTCGTATTGATTGCCGGCCGGGCGCGCCAAAACAATCCCCAAAGTAATGATTTTTCTCCCCGGATAATAATTAAAAATTGGAGGTGGATCTGGTGTAAGTATGATGTGTTGTGATGTAAAATTTTATAGTCATGAGACTGCACATCGATGTGAGACGTCGGGAACGTACAGTCTACCTTACTTAAGCAGTAGGTACCTGCAATATTATTTTCAGTCCTCCGGCCGGTAAGCGCCACTTTACGCAAAACTGCAAGGCAAAGCCGCCTCCCGGCTCCGTTGGGCTGAAAAATAGTATACAAACCTCGGCCGGTAAATGGGAAAGCCTCGGATCACATGTTAGTCGACCTCGGCTTCGCCTCGGCCGACAATTACATGGAATCCGAGGCATTTCCCACTTAAACGGCCTTGGTATGTAATGTACTATTTCATACCTATTCATAAAAGGGTTTTTTTCTGTTCAAGCCAGGAGGGACCAAAGTGGCACTTTTCTTCCCAGCTTGGAGGGATCAAAGCGGCACTTTTCTCTTTTTTATGTTTTCGGGCATTAACGCTAGAGGCATCAAAATTCAAAATTCAAAATAATTTATTTGTTCAACACAGGTATATACATAAGTACAGGTCTTAAAAATGTTAGCGTTGTGCCGTAAAGCGTACAAATTATTTGTTTTTGCATTTAATGGACTGTAGCTACATGCAACGCACAGTTACCATTAATTACAGTCAGTTAAAAACTCATTTATGGTGTAATATGCATTGTTTACTAAAAAATTAAATAACTTACTTTTGAAAACATTCATATTATCTATACATCTAATGTTGATCGGAACTTTATTATAAATTTTTGGAGCCATTCCAAGAACACTTTTACTAAATAAAGCTGTTTTGGAAGGTCTTGAGTTTATTTTATTTCTGAGGCGTACACTTTTGAATTTTAGGAACAGTTGCTGATTGGCTTTAACAAAAATTACAATTTCGAATATATACAGACATGGTAGGGTTAATATGCGTAACTCTATAAAATATGGCTTATATGAATCAGGTGTCTGAATTCCACATAATGATTTGATACATTTTTTCTGTGCTCTGAATGCTAGTTCTCTGTCAACTGCATCGTGGTATTGATATGATACTGTTTTCGGCTTTGTTTATTTCCTCTTAGTTGGTGGGAAAAGCAGTATGTGTCACACGGTATCAAAATTATTTTCGTCTTGGGCGTTAACGCTTGAAGCCCTCATTACGCTCAGGATTCTACTTTAGAATCCATCGCTTCATGCGGAATTCAATGTACGCCCTCGCCGGAAATATATAATTTTGATCCCTCGTATCACAAACTAATATTTATTTTTATGAAGGCCGCAAAATATGTGATACTTTTATGGTCGTACGATCATATCAGCTGATTTTTGCAGCTATCATTGCCAAATATACTATTGCAAGTTACTATAGGTACCTAAATATTTTGAACGCTATGATTATTAATTATCATCATCAGCCCACTGTTGGACATAGTTCTCCCTTATGGATCTCCACGTGTTAAGGTTGGAAGCGACCACCGTGTTTATTACATACCTACTCGTACACACTATGTTTATTACTTACATAGATTTAAAATCCAGTTATGTTATGGCTATGGCAGACCTAAGGCATATTTATTACAAGAAGCTGGACGGATCCAGTAGTCATCCAAATCCGGTTTACATTTTTTTTTTCACGTCGGTGGCAAACATACACACGGCTCGCATGATGGAAAGTGGAAAGCGATCCACGTAGCCTATGGACGCCTGCAACTCAAGGGGGTCACATGCGTGTTGCCGAGCCATTAAAATTTTGTACAATCCTTTTTCAAGAACCCCATACTGTAATCTTTCGGGAAAACCTGGGCAGCCGAGCAGAAATGAGCAAAAGCAAGATTAGCAAAAATGTAAAATAGGTTTTGTGCTCAGTGTGCTAAGGTGCGGAACTCTGAACAACTTTATCTGAGAACTTGTTTATCTCAGAACTTTTCGAGTTTTTCATAGCTACACAGAATCTTTTGTGAAGTGATAATTAGTCGTACAACTTTCGGCGATATATATTATCAGTAAACCAGACAAGTAAAGTAAAAAAAGTAGTAGGTATTATTAGTAATTTAGTATAATCATTTCTAAAACTAATGCTACCTTCTCAAGTAGCTACCAAAACAAATCCAACTCCAATATTACCCAATGCTATCTTAAACTATAGACTAATTATAAATTCAAGTCGCGGCCAAAATAAACCAAGTGCAGTGAAGGGTTACTTGCGAAAATTAGCCATTTGGATTGGACTTTGTGGGGGTTAAACTAGCTGTCTGGACGGGGCATGACGTGTGATAGTAAAATGACAAAGATAATATTAATTTTAATGGGCTTGGAAGGGTTAAACTGACTGTCTGGACGTGGTATGGCGTGTGATAGTGGGTTGACAACATCTTCAAGATGTTATAGTTTCAAAGGGTTGGGTTTCAGACGCCAATCCAAGTTTCAATCTAAAATTGGAGTTGGGGTTAAAGTGAATTCCTGAAGGTATATATGATGAGTGTTTTTAGGGTTCTGTATCTCAAAAAGATAACGGAACCTTTATAGGATCATTTTGGTGTCCGTCCGATACTTGCAAAGATTGATTTAAAATAATTAAACGGTGACATGACTTGTACGTGTTTTTTTTTACTTAGGCGCCTGCAATTCAAATCACAATTTAATTATACTCATATCTAAATCGCCAACGAGTCACATTTCACAAAACATGTTTATTTTAAGAGTTTTCGTATTTTTTTCTGGCTGGTGATAGTGTCATCACGTTTCCTCCGATACAAATAGACAGTGTGCGCTGACTTGGCTGTTACCAGGGCCTTAAGACCTTACAATATTTCGTAAAAGCCTATTAATACAAACCATTGACACGACGTACTAATGTCGTAAAAAGACAAAGGCTGTCTCGACAAACCTCGGGACCATAAAGTGCGCACATCATAAACGCAGATATGTCTGCGCCTACGCATACGGGATAGGGCTGTCACTGCTTTAAATTTAAATACAATTTTCATCATCTTAAAGGTTAATTGAAGGGAAGGACTTTCCTTCCTTTTTCTTGGTATTACAATTTATTTTTCACATAAAAGGGTTTTTTTTGTTCAAACTAGGAGGGATCAAAGTGGCACTTTCCTTCCCTACTGGGAGGGATCAAAGTAGCACTTTTCTGTTAAAGGACTACACATTTTTACGTTTTCGGATATTAACTAGTGGCATCGTGGTGTTGATATGATGCTGTTTTCGGCTTTGTTTATTTCCTCTTAGTTGGTGTGAAAAGCAGTATGTGTCACACGGTATAAAATTTATTTTCATCTTGGGCGTTAACGCTTGAATCCCTCATTACGCTCAGGATTCTACTTTAGAATTCAGATTCGCAATAAAATTGGGTTGAGGTTATCTACAGTGGTTATACTGGTGAAAGACATCGGGTACAGCATTTCTTGATTATCAATTAATTCAATAATAATTCAACAATTTACTATTTAAAACTAAATATAAATTAAACGAAAGTATTATATGTAGCGTTTTCAGGCTAAAGGTACCAAATTGTCGGTTATCGATAAGGCTCTATTGTCATTGATAATCACTTCGAAAACAACCTTATCAACAGCGGACAATACGGTACCTTTAGCCTGAAAATGCCACAGGTACTACGCCTATCTTTCAAAAGGAATTGGTGCACAAACAACATTTCGTGCAAATGATAACAATTTGTTATGGATTTTCATGAGAACGTACAAAAATATTGACACTGAGAAATACGTTCTAGAGTTGATGTTGTGATATAATATAGTATATATAATATACCTACTTCTTTTGCCGAACCTCAGAGTATCAAGGATTTTGATCGCTAACAGCTTTTTCTCAGTTACTTACACAATACTCCTAGAATTCTACGAGTGCTGTAAAGGGCTCGAAACGTAGGGTCATGGTGTTAATAAAGGCGATTAATCCGTTCTAACGTGTTTAATTTCAATGAATAACAATCGCGGTAACAGAAGACAATATTATACTCCTAGAATGTTTTGAGCATTTTAATAAAGCCAAACCACGCTATTTCTTCTGAGTAAATAAACTGTCACAGTTTAAAGTGTTTAAATTATCACGTTTCCTTAAAACTCTGTGCTATCTATGAAACTTTAGTATAGACGGACTTAAATAATCCCGCCGACTAGTGTTGCGCCACAAAAAATCGATATCGACGCCAAAAGCAAGATTAGCGGACCTTATCCCCAATTTCATCTAAATACTGGCTATAATCCCAACAATACAATGGTGACAAAAATAATAAATATGGCCGGTTCCGCCCACCGGTACAATGGCGACGCCGTCTGTGTTTCAATATTTTTGCTGGGGTCGTAATGGGGGATAAAACAAGGCCAGTGATACGTGTGTTGACACCCGGGAACTATTATTTTTAGGCACGGAACTAATGTGTGGCGATTTTGGTATTAATGGGAACGAATAGGGTATTGAGTCGACAGTTGGGTAAGATAGGTGTGGAATTGGATACCAGCATGTTGCTGGTAAAGATATGAATAGTTTTTGTTGAAAAAATATGAATTTGATGCAATTAATTTCAATCGTTTATTCATAAAATCAAATTCTACATGGCACAGGCGTACACGTATACACACATACACGTAGGTACTTACTTTTTTTGTAAGATATGGTACTTACTTACTACAGTGGTGAATCTCATAGAAGGCATCGATTGAGTAGTAGGCCTGAAGCCTATGACTGATGATCGATTTTACAAGTGATACGTATGAAATAATCTATACTGTAAATACTTTGTACTAATTCAAATTTAAAAGTAAACAATTCTGCAACGATTACAAGAATTAAAAGTTTAAAATTTCGATAAAATAGCAAAAATGAGGCAATTGTATTCGTATGCCCAAAAAGTCACCAACACCAAAAACCAGCAGCCACCCCAGCCGACTCACGCCTAATCTCCTAACAAAGCGTTAGAGGAACATTTTGGCGCGAAAATAATGAAGTACACGTGCCCGGCCTGGGAACAAGCACAATGGACACGTGGCGATGCTATCAATCGAACTAACTGCACCAACAAAACTGCTCGGACAAAACACCCGGAGAGATTGGACAGATATATTGATGAAGATAACGCTAAAAAGCTGCATACGTGACTACAGCGTGGAACCTCGTCTTAGCGACAATTTAGGCAAGTGCTTTCATGCAGCTGACATAAATTTCATTCATCGCATTTATCACTTCGATCTGTTAAAAGATTGTTCCAATCCGCAGCGATGCAATAAAACGGGGATTTAGACCCCAGGTGATAGAGGTTTGATGCGATGTTATTCATATTTATCGTCCCTGACGTAAACTTTATCACCTATATATTTACATTTTTCAATACATAAAACATCGCGCGGGAACCCAGTCGTAAGTTGAAGCAACAAGTCGGTACGGCGCATAAATTTGAATTCAAAATGTGTAAACAGCTCAATGAGATTTTATTTAGCGTCCCGAGAGTTTTATAGTAACGCAACGTATCTTTATTCGCCTTCTTTATGTATCTCTAATTACACGGTGCGTGCGATGATGGCCCTCAGTGTCAACTTAAGAAAAATCATTGACAATAAACCGCGCGTGCTCGGAACGTTTTCTTACCGCTTAACCATAAGGTGCAAATTGTAATGGAGGCTTAAAATATGATCAGACTATTACCGAGAAGGATAAAATACGTCCTACGCCTTCGACAAAACAATGTGTCTGCGACGATGAAAAGTAAAACGAAAGTAAAAAGACAAAGACAGCACCCAAACATAAATGTGCATGACTTGCATTCGTACACTGAGCAATAAAATAATAATTATACACAAGTGACTTATTAGCTATACACGATCGGAACGATGTGAGAATAAAACTGGGCGATCAAGATACCAGCCGTTACGAATCTGATAATAAAGGTGATGGCAATAAAGTCGAGAATGCAAAACTTGTTGCTGTTGTTGTTAGTACACTTTATGACTGGCATATAAAAAGTAAGAGCAAAATAACAAAAGGTTTAACAATAGAAGTGCGTCGTATCATTTGTTAAACGTCCCTTTTGATGACGACCACTATTATGAATGATGGAAGGGACATGGGGGATAAAATAAAGCATATTTGCAATGTAACGCTTGTGGTCCTATTTTTAGCCGAAATCTTTTTAAATACATTTGTGCTAAACAATAAAATTATCAAACTAGAAAATAAACGGCTAGAAAAAGGTAAATTTACTTACGACAAATAGGTAGGAAGAATATGAAAGACGCTCATAAAACAATTCGCAAAATTGCTGAAATAATTTATTAAAGCAGGGCAACATCGTCACACGCCAACCCCATTCATAAAGATTTTTTATCGTCATCTACGCTTTCTAAAAGATCCTAACCACCACTTTGATTCATTGAATTTTAAACCTTATTGTCCCCTATTTAAAATTGATTATTGGTCGAAGATTTTAATGGGGATATGATTGATGGTTGTAGAAGCTGTGTCATTTGACTAACGACACCTTAATGCGGAGTATTTAGTCAGCGCGGAATGGTTTTATTGTGAGAGCGCGATGTATCGAAAACTTTTAATTTTGGTTTATGGCTCGAGTAGCCCCTTTCAGCCCTTTCCGAGGGTCATGTGACGTTTCGTTTTATTTGTTAGCCGTATGCTGGGCTCATGGACTGTAAATGACTTTCTTATCAAGAACATGTAACTTAATTGAGTTTTATTATTTATATTGCAGTTTCGTGCGTGTCTCATTAGTTATTTTGTTGTTTTTTTAAATTATTTGTTTTTATAGTGTAAATGACCATGTTAGCTTAAAATCTTATATTGTTTTTATGTAACCTATGTGATTGATAGTTAATTCTTGAAAGTACCTTGCATTATTTTACAGACTTACTTATATTACTTAAATTCACTTGCCATCTAAAATAAATTAGTACAATGAGTTTTGATACAATTTTATTTTAAAGATATTTTTTATTTTATTTTTTCTCATAAGAATATATACAATTCACTCAAATTAGAAATTTAATGAAAAGAAAACAAGGAAGGAGTCATGCAAATTTCCTTAAATTAACTTAATTACACTTAGGTATATAATTATCTACTAAGTAGGATTAAACACTTTCATAATGGTAACTATCGCAATATACAAAAATAGATGTAAGTATTTTATACATATTATTAGATGGGGTAGACTTAAAATTGTAGGTGATAATAATCGCCAACAAAATGCAAGCAATGTGTGTTTACATCCTTGTTTTCAGGTCAATAAATTCGCTTTTAAATATGTTATATGGGAACACACTTCGTATTATTTTCGTATATAATGTGATTAATGTGGTTTAGAGAAACATGCAAATGCAGGCACGTATGGTATGGGTGAAGGTACAGCAAAGCATAATGCGTCTTTTGCTATCCACTTGTAAGTTTTTCTTTGCAAGAAACTAAGAAACAATTGATAGATACCTATATACTACGGATTATCTACCTACATTATCATACCTATAATATAACGTCTTTAATTACAAACAATGCTATAGAGGTGTCAAAACACCCCATAAATCGTCCCGATCTTATTAAACTCGTCAAAGGGTACATTCCAACCGGCAATAACCAACACCCTCACTTAGCCATAAAGAAGGCTAGGGTCACCACGGGGTGTCTTTGTACCATTTTATTGGCCTCTGCGGACTCCCCGAGGTGCATTGTAACAAGTGCCAGCGCCAGCCCTATGAGATTAGCCGGATGATTTAAAAAGTCGTATCAGTCGTTGGGAGTGGAACATCTATACGCTCTTCTGATATATGTGGACAGTTACAGCAGTTATGGCATATTTGTTAATTCTACTCGGTATTTGGATATTTCGTGATCTTTATATTCCAAAAGGAAGTAAGTGTATGCGTAATGCAGAAGACTTAGGTCGTTTTGAACTGAGTTTGGTCGACGTTTTATTCGAAGTGACCACATGCACGGTGCTAATGAGTGCATTAGGATATCATGTTGCGTTCTATGATATTTATCGCGAAAACTGCGAATATAGTTTTAGGTTGATGATTCTACTGTTTGAATTCCTAAGTATTACATAGTCTAATAAAATAACAACGTTCAGGTTTATTTTAATAATGGCAAAATATGCCTAGTTCTCAAATTGTATTGATAATATTATGATCTTTGCTAAATAGATAAATATATATTACAAAGCCTAACTAAAGGTATGGTACATATACAGAAGATGCCTTGAGTTACAAGTATGTGTACTAACTTTACAATTCGAATGATGTTTGAATCAAAAAGTTCACATTGAAATAAGCAATTGTGTAAGTACTATTGTTTTCTGTATCCGCGATAGTTATTCATTAAATTTAAACACTTTAGAGCGAATATAACACCAGGACTCTACGTTTCGAACCCTTTACAGAATTCGTTTTCATAGGGTTCTCTCAGTCATCATATTAACCCTGTGAAAAGTGCTGTAAAGGGCTCGAAACGTTGGCTCATGGTGTTAATAAATCCGTATAATCCGTTCTAAAGTTTTTAATTCCAAAGAAATATTATTTGTTGATTACAAAATATACCTTACTAATGAAACTTTTGTAAAATGCGATTTGAGTTTGAGAAATATACTTCTTTTTACGAGTACATACCTACATTGCAAACACAATTGAAATTGCAATTGTTTGGTAGGAACATTAAATGACGACTCACACTAGAACGGGACGGGACGGGACGGCCGGGACGGGAAAATCTGTCAATTTCTATAGAAAGCGTCACGTGACACCCGAGGGCTCCGAGTTATCACGTGATTCTCTCTATAGAAATTGACAGATTATTCCGTCCCGCCCCGCCCCGTCCTGTCCCGTACTAGTGTGAGTCATCCTTAATTTCATGCAAAAATACGCAAGTAGGTACAACGGGATTGGCACTAATTGACTAGCACGTTTGGTGGAATAGCAAAGTAACATTATGTAGTGTGTTTAGTATGTATACGTCGTGGTAATGTTAGATCTAAGCTATAACTACTTATATCATGTACGTGTGTGTTAGAATAAGCTAATCAGTATTAAAAGTATCGTCGAACTGACTGGTTGTTCAGAATTATTTTCGTTGTTAACATAAAACCTAACACGATATATTTAACGAGTTTCGCACAAGCCTCTCCAAACTGTACAATGGACTTGTATTCAAGTACCATTTCATAGTTCACTGGCTAGAGTGTGGCCCCGGGCTACTGATACCAGCTACTTGCCACTTGTGTCAAGATCTAAACACTTCACTTATTGTGTTTCATATTCCGTTTATTGGATCATTGGGATTATATTGTGTAATTTTTTTTAACAACGACGGTGACAAACAAGCTTACGGCCCGCCTGATGGTAAGCGATCACTGTAGCCTATGGACGCCTGCAAACAAGGGGTGTCATGCGCGTTGCCGACCCTTTTAAAAAAAGAAGGATTCGTACATAACGCGAACCGACCAAGGTCGAACTCGCGCACGAAGGGTTCCGTACCATTGTCTATAAAACGTCAAAAAAACACGTTTGTTGTATGGGAGTCCCCTAGATTTGTTATTTTTTGGTATTTGTTGTTGTTAGCGGCAACAGAAATACATGATCTGTGAAAATTTTAACTGTCTGACTATCACAGTTTATGAGATAGGTACAGCCTAGTGACAGACGTACGGACGGACGAAAATCATGAAGATCATCATAATATATGATACTTTTTTTATCTATGATGATACTTAGCTATGGTCAATGTAGGTAATACCGTCATATAATTCCACTCTAATATATTTATTTAATTTAATATAATGAATAAAATATGAATAAGTATATTTAAAAAATATGAAAATACTTCTTAACACGATGCGACTGGCAAGGTCCATTTAAAGAACTCCTAACTACATTTAAAAATCAAATACTGAACAGAATGAATCATCGATCGATAACTAAAATTAACCTAACTCGTAACGTAATCACTAATACAACGCTAGCGCTCGCGGCAACTATACACTAATTTCGCCCACTCACTCAATAAGCAGAGTGGCGCAGTGGAAGCGTGCTGGGCCCATAACCCAGAGGTCCGTGGATCGAAACCACGCTCTGCTATAATCTTTTTGTATTTTTATTTTTCACTTTTTACTTTTATTTTCAATGTTTTATATTGTTAACAAAATTATATGAAAATTCGCATAGGTTACGACATTTTTTACGTATCATTTATTAATTTGTCATTTTATGTGAATTTGGATTTATGATACCAAATTAAGAGTAAGTAATCAAATAAAAATGTAGTCAATTTATAATATTACGAGTAAATATACCGAGGCAAATATTAAGGTTTTTTTATACTCAATATTTTACTGTTTATTTTTTACCTATTTTAATTTCTTAATTTATTTTTCGCCACGTTACACAACCTAAATATATTTCTTTCACATGACTTGCCAAATAGGGGTATAAAACACGTTGTAGGTGCATTTAAGGCATTTTTAACAACGTATAGAACTCATTTTCCAATGTTATCTAACTCGCTCAAAAGGTTATAAGTGCTATAAAAATCCAACTAACTTAAGCCCTTTTGCTCGAAATAGTCAGTTTGACTTATCGCTTACGCCTCGTCTAAAAGTATCAAGTATAAGAGAGAACTAGATATTCTTTATATCTATACTTCGTCATAGATCAAGTTACGCTGGAATTATGAAAAAGCAATGTCAATAGGGTTAATCCCATTGCTGACCGAACCGGTTTAAGCGCGGTCTTTAATCACTTATAGTTATAATATCTTCCGAGTTCATGATACAATGGTTCTCTCTAGTAGCTCGCTCTGACGTCCGCAATCTAACAACTAGGAATTGTCCAATTTAAAGAGACCTCCGTCTCCCGAGCTACTGTACCTGACCAGAGTTCAAATTACACTGGTTCGTGTTACGGTAGGAAGCCTTGGGCAGTGTTTTGTCAAACAACCGTTCATGGGATACTGGTGATGAGATACACGCGTTGTTTTGCAAAACAATCGTAACATGCCTGGGTTGCGTGGGTTTTAGGCATGTTCGACCTTTGATCTTTTATTTTGGGCGTAGAAAAAATATGTTTAAAATAGGAAAAAAAACATGATATTTTTTTTAACATCAAAAAGCGAGAGTACATTGGACTGTGCCTCCACGTTGTAAAGCCGTTTTAGATTCTGTCTTAGTTAAGTTTATATAGATTTGATACCACACACTGTATAAGTGTTAAGTTAACATAATAATCTCATAGAAGTTTGACGTTTAAAATAACACTTTGACGTTTGACAGTTCGTTTGCTTGGAAGAGAAACGCGGTTTGACTCTGAGCGCCTGAAAGAGACAAACACTGTTCCTATCTCACTTTCACTGTACACCAAGAGTGATCATCATAATAAAAACAAGCAATTTATTTCATGTAAGTAGTATGTTTCTATTGTCCTGAGGTTTATGCATGATATTAAAATTATCTCCTGCGAACGGTACAGTTTCCGGTTATGTATTTTTATTTAATTTACTGATAACAGGTAATGTGCCAATTACATAGATACCAGGCTTTTGTAATACATATCGCGATTAAAGATAAGCGTATCGTTGACACATCAGGTACATTCGTATTCCATTGAATAGTCGATAAATCCAGATATTTTACAGTTATGGCTTTAGACAACTTTTTCAACTGCACATTTTTTTTCAAGTTTTTTTTTTTTTTTTAATACTACGACGGTGACAAACAAGCATACGGCCCGCCTGATGGTAAGCGGTCACCGTAGCCTATGGACGCCTGCAACTCCAGGGGTGTTACATGCGCGTTGCCGACCCTTTAAAAACTTTAACACTCCTTTTTTGAAGAACCCCATATTGTAGTCCTTTGGGAAAACAGTGGCAGGGAGCTCATTCCACAGCCGGAGCGTCCGCGGGAGGAAGTTCCTCTTAAACCGCACGGTACGAGACCATTTAGGCTCCAGGGTATGCGGGTGAACACCCTGCCGACGGCGAGCGGTGCGGTGGTAGAATGCAGCCGTTGGCATCATATCAAACAATTCCTCAGAGCACAATCCATTGTACAAGCGATAGAACACACATAAGGAGGCGAAGTCTCTCCTTAGACTTAAGGGTTCGATATCGCTCGTGAGTTTGGGATCGTTGACAATTCGGACAGCACGTCTTTGGATCGAGTCAAAGGGGCCCAGCTGGTATCCAGGTGCTCCCGCCCAAAGATGGCAGCAATACTCCATATGGGGCCTGACTTGAGACTTGTATAATAACAGTCTTTGCCCCGGAGAGAAGTATTGCTTAGCTCTATTGAGCACACCGAGCTTTTTGGATGCCAGCTTGGCCTTCCCTTCCAGGTAGCTACGGAATTGGACGTCACTGGAAATGTCAACACCCAGGATCCCAATACTCTCTGACATGGTAAGGACTGTGTCTTGGAATTGTGGGACCACAGTAAATGGGGTTTTTTTAGCGGTGAACGCGCAAACTTGTGTCTTAGTGGGGTTAAATCGGACAAGATTTTCCTGGCCCCACAGTGAGATATCAGAGAGAGCACTCTCGATGTCTGACACAAGCTTTTCACGACTCTCTAACACAACGGGACGAGGGATGTTAGCACGGCCTGTGTAATAGGCATCCCCAGTACTGTCGTCTGCATAACAATGAATATCGCCAATGGACAACATGTCATTGATATGCAGCAAAAACAGCGTTGGGGATAGCACAGAGCCTTGTGGGACACCAGCATTTATGTCCATGCTATCGGAGCAACTTCCGTCGACAACGGCTCGTATGCATCTGCCGGACAAAAAGCTGGCAATCCATTCGCATAATCCCCCGGGCAGTCCGTAAGATGGTAACTTCGATAGAAGACCCCCATGCCAAACCCGATCGAACGCCTTCGCTATATCCAGGCTGACTGCCAATGCCTCACCTTGACTCTCAATAGCTGAAGCCCAGCGGTGGGTGAGATACACTAGAAGATCACCAGTGGAGCGACCATGGCGAAAGCCATACTGTCGGTCACTGATCAGATCGTGATCCTCTAGGTATCCCAGGAGCTTTGCGTTGATTATGCGCTCCATCACCTTGGAGAGAAGGGAGGTTATAGCGATTGGCCTGTTATTCGACGGGTCTGATCTGTCACCCTTTTTAGGCACAGGGTGCACAAGGGCGGTCTTCCACGAAGACGGCACCTGCCGTTTGTGATATGAGAGCGTGAAAAGGCGCGTGAGCACTGGACACAACTCGGGAGCACACCGCTTGAGCACCACTGCTGGTATGCCGTCTGGCCCGCTCGACTTGTGGACGTCTAATGACAGCAGCTCCCGCCGGACATCAGTTTGCCTGAATATAATACCGGGCATGGAGAAACCGCACCGCGGGCCGGTAGGCGGTGCGGTGCTGCCATCATCGTCCATGGTCGAGTTCGAGGCAAAGAGATTGCCCAAGAGATCAGCTTTCTCCTTTGCACTGTGGACCAGATCACCATCAGCATTTCGCAGTGGTGGTAAGGACGACCGACAAAAATTTCCCTCGGCAGCTTTGGCGAGCGACCAGAAGGCACGACTCCCAGAGGGATAGCCCACGAGCTTCTCACCAATTCTGCCGACGAAGTCGAATTTAGCTCTGGCAATGGCTCTTTTACTGGACCTCGAAGCAGCATTTAATTTGCGTTTCACATCAGAAGCGTTAGGATCCTTATCAGTAACGGCCTTGGTCCAAGCCCTGTAGGCAGCTTGCTTATGAATTGTCGCCTCTTTACAGGGCCGGTTAAACCAAGGTCGTTTCTTAGCTCCTGCAGCTATTACTGAGTTGGGAATGAAGCAGTCCATTCCCATTAAGATAGTCTCAGCGACCTCAGCTGCACAGGAGTCAGGATCATCTGATGCGAAACACAGCCGCTTCCACGGGTACGATGCATAGAACTCACGCAATCCATCCCAATCTGCTGACCTATAGTGCCATACGCGTCGCGAGCTAGTAGGCCGAGGTGGATCAGGCCGCGCGCAAGGTGGCAATGTCCGGACAAGACAGTGATCGGACGAGCCGAGAGGTGCGTTCACTGAGACAGAGTATCCGTCCGGACGAGAGGTCAGCAGAAGGTCCAGTAAAGAGCTCGTATGGTCCTCGATGTCTGGTATTCTCGTGGGAGAAGTAACCAGTTGCGAGAGACCATAGGCCAGAGAAAATTCGAGAGCAGACCTCCCCGCGTGGTCAGTGGACCAGGAACCAAGCCACTCCACGTGGTGGGTATTGAAGTCCCCCAAGATTACCAACTCCGCGGATGGGTACTGCTCAAGAACTTTGTCGGACGTCACTTGTAAGTGCTCAAAGAGCCGAGTTGCGTCCGTGTCCCCGCTATGGGACCTGTATAGGCACGCGTAGATACGAGTGTGGCCGCCGTAGTCCACACGCACCCACAGCACTGACAGATCCCTGTCTTCATAGGCATTGAGACGGCGACAGCAGACATCATGCCGAGCATACATGCATACCCCAGCTCGCCGCAAGAACTTATGTTCGAGCATATAGCCGGGGCATAACAGGTATGATGTATCAGCTGGGCAAGATATCTGGGTCTCCGTGAGGAACAGTAGGGTCGGCTGCGCAGTCTCCAGGTGGTGGTGTACTGCGTTTAAATTGGAGTGAAGTCCCCTGATGTTGCAGAAGTCGACTTGTGTGGAAGGGGACGCCGCTGATGAACTATTCCTTTTTTGTTTTTCGGCCATATTTAGGGAGTGTGTTAAGAAAAAAAGGAGGATTCGCTGTGTTGACTAAAGGGGCAAGGGGACGGACCAAACCTGCCAGAGGGCGACGTAGGTGGTGCAGTTTACAGGTGCGGCGTACGGAAGGGCCCCCGGTCCACACCTGATGCAGCAGCCGGGTCCACCCCGGTCTCCTTCTCCGGCACGACTACTACACCAGGGATTTTGCACAGGTTGGTGGCTCAGCCTCTCAGGGTGGAGATTAAGTGATCCCTGGGTTCGGGAACCCTACTGACCTGCGGGCGGCCAGCGGACAGCCGTTTCACCGGGTCTCCCTGATCGCCGCACCTGCATTCCGCGCCCACATCGACCTAAGACAGTGTTCTTTGTTCCGTGGGTCCCCAGCTGTCAACACAGTAAATCCTCTTGGAGCTCTGGCGACCTTACTCACCGACAGAAACACAACACTATGAGTAGGGTCTAGTGTTATTAAACTGCGGTTTTCTGTAAGGTGGAGGTACTTCCCCAGATGGGCTCTGCTCCAGATTTGAGCGAGACGACATTCGTTGTGCTGTGCCCTACCACACTAAACGATATGCATCCGCTATGCCCATACCTCTCAAAAGTTTGTTCTATGTTGTTTGATTATTCAAATGTAACTACTTAAATTTACTTCGTGTTTTTTAAGATCGTTTCAAATTAGGTACCTCCAAAAGACCTACTTAAAATAAAACAAATTGACAGTTCCTTGTCAATATAATTAGAGCTTCATTGAGAGTCGTCTTTTTTTTACTGTTTCATTACTCAATTGTAACTACATTTTAATTTGTTTTTCTTAAGATTGTTTCAAATTAAGTAGGTACCTCCAAAAGAATTACTTAAAATAAAACAAATAAATTACATTTAAACCATTAGGTACTCGACAGTTCCTTGTCAATATAATTAGAGCTTCGTTGAGAGTCGTCACTTTTTTTAGCACCTAGCCAACGAAACTTCGTTAGCAACCCCTCATATTATGTAAATGCCAATTTAAAACCACTTGTTATCTAGTTAGCTTCGGAAAATACCCCCACTAGCCTAAGGCTGTCAACTTGCTGTAAATAATCAATAGCCATCGACAAACGAAGCATTCGACTGTCAAATTCTAGTTTCGGCTGCAACAAAAGACCATTACCAACTTAATTGTCCGCTGCTTAACGCAAAACCAATCTAAAACCGCCTTTATTCCTATGAAATACAGTCTTAGATCTATTTTAAGAACAGCAATGCAATATGTAAAATTACCAAATTAAGTTAGCGTTATAAAAAACAATGTCAAAGTAAAACAGCTTCTACGTTCCCGTTAATAGGGTTTACACTCCGTTTTATGGACGGTATAGTAAGGGTGGTATTGCGATATGGTGGTGTAATGGGGGCTTGTTATGGTAATCGTCGCCGGAGGCTAAGGGTGCATGGAGGCCATAGGCTCGTTAAAGGACACATGGTGTTAGAGGGCACTTGATAGCAAGATGGCTAGATTTGGAATTTCTCAATAGCTTTCGATTCTGAAGTTTCTCTTACGCAGCATAGACTAAGGCCCACTTGCATCACCCAGGGTAAGCCGTTAATTCCGGAGTTAAATTGTCAAAGTCCATACAAAAACTGCTTAGCTCCGGATTATGTGGCTAACCCCAGGTGGCGCAAGAACTAAGTATTATTTTGATAACGCATTATTTTTTATAGGACTTAACTCTGAACTGATATTTTAAGTAGGCTATCAGTTAAGATCGCTGTCCTTCCTATATATATATATATAGTCCTCTTCATCGCTTTCGATGACGGCGACCCTAAAAATTAATTCGTTCCTAACAATGTAAACAAACCGTGGTATTGATCGTAATAACCTTACTTTTAAGTTTTAATGAAATCTCCAAAATTCACTTGTTTAATCTCATGTTTTGTATGTTACAATAATACGACCGTTTCAGTAGTAAATGGTTTCAGTGGTGTTTGAAGAGGTAGTGTGAAAATACAAGGAGAAACAGTGACAAAACATGTTCCTTTTGTTTACATTGTTAGGAAGTTCCATTGACAGCAATTTTAACTAACCTCACAAAAAAACGAAGCTTTACATCGGTCACTTATAAGGTTTTTTGCAAGTAATAAAATGTTTTCAAAAACAAATGCAGTTACACATTTTACTAGAAATTACTTACAAATGTGAAAGTTTTTGGAGCTACCTATCAAATTACATAATTATGGATAATTAATAACTATTTTAATTTATCAACTGCTTATGCATAGATACAGATATATGGAAAATCACACTTGACTTACCGAGTCACATTAACGAGTTACACGTGTAATCTACAACCAAACCAATGAAAGTATTAAAACCTTCTAGTTCATTCGTATTACTTAAGTAACTCGTATTTATTAACTTTCAACAACTCCGCAAGGATCCTAACGCTAAATAACTCACTCTTTCTGCATTAACTCCCCCACCCGACGACTAGTTAATATCCATCTGTAGGTATTTAATCCGAAGGGTTCAACCCGTTGGAACCCGTTCGCCACGGCTGTTGGCGGGTTTATTAATTAAGGTTTATTTACTGGGTAGATAATGAAGGAAAAATTGGAGTGGTTAGTTGGGCTGTTTAATATATTGATTTACTAATAGTCGAATGTTTATAAAAGTATTGACAGTTAGTGAATTTGTATAGTTGAATTTGAATCTATAGTTAGCCATATATAGTTATAGTTAGTATATAGTTAGTGTTAGTATACCCATAGTTAGTTTGATTTAAATTTTATAGTTAATTGAACTCAAGTAAGGTTAAATAGGCGCAGGGACCTTACCATGACGTCTTACCGCGATTCAGTTTAGGTCCTAACAGAGTACATACAAGTCATACAACAGCACAGTTAAGAAACTAACTACGTCATGATAAGGGCCCTCCCACCAGCGGAACTGCAAGTAGGTAAAATCGTTGGAACTTCCTAACAATGTAAACAAAAAGCGTCACATCTTTTGTCACTGTTTCTCCTTGTATTATCACACTACCTCATTAAACACCATTGAAACCATTCACTACTGAAACGGTCGTATTATCGTTACATGCAAAGTATAAGATAAATAAGTTAATTTTGAATATTTCATTAAAAACTGAAAAGTCAGGTTATTATGTTCAATATAGCGGTTTTTTTTACATTATAACACTTTAAACTTAACTTTGTTTACATTGTTAAGAAGTTCCATTGGCAGCGATTTCACGATTTTTTTACGCAGGCGAGGGATTCTCTGTGAAAAATACTCGCCGGCAGTGCAAAATAAATATAGGACATTCTTACACAAATTGACTAAGTCCCGCAGTAAGCCCACGAAGGCTTGTGTTACGGGTACTCAGACAACGATATATAATAATATACAAATACATAAATACATAGAAAACATCCATGACTCAGGAACAAATATCTGTATTCATCACACAAATAAATGCCCTGACCAGGATTCGAACCCAGGACCATCGGCTTCATAGGCAGGGTCACTACCGACTAGGCTAGGAGACCGTTGTAGAGATGGAGATACAAATTCTCAATCGTTCGATTTACGTGTTATAGGTCCAGGGAAATGGGCTGAAGGATTGCGAGAAGTGCTCGACAGCCCGCCTGTATCCGGGCGACCCTACACTTCATCTACATGCAGGGTCAGGGGGGTCACTTAACTCTGCAGCTAACTGTACGTAAAACTGGGCCGCATACGACACGTTATGAACATTCCGCACGCGCCGACCCCGAGGTACTACGACTATGAAATTCCACAACAGATTAATAACATACTTATCTAATATTAAAACCTGATTAAGGCTAAGGAGCGGACTTGCAATCCGAAGGACGGGGGTTCAACTCTCGGTTCGTACCGATGAGTTTTTCGGGACTTATGTGCGAAAATGTCGCTCCGTTTTGCCGTGAAAGACGGATAAACAAACACACACACACTTTCCCATTTATAAATATTAGTACTTACCTATGGATTCGCGTCATCAACAGATACTTAATTTTTTTGATAGTAAGAGTCAGGTTATTTTATGTGACTTTCTTGGGACAAAGAACGAGGCCTATTTATTAGTCATAAAAATACAGTATTCAAGGCATATTCATTAAAACAATAAGCTAAATTAAATATCCACTTGATTTACTTACTTACACTAAAACATATTGCATGCGAACTCATAAGAAAGTTGTAAAACAACAATAAGCAATTAAAAATGTACCTCTTATAAATAGGACCAAGATATAAAAAACAAATAAAAACGCTCCAAGTTTGTTTACTTACAAAATGGCAGCACGCGACGCTATACGCGTCCCTTTCTTCTGACAGATCGGTCACGTGGCGTGCCACTCTTCACTCATCCGCCGCATTTAAAACACGCCACCATAAACAACCTACTCGTTCTATTTTTAAAAAGTTCATTTGTTTCATTGTGTTCCATTTTTGAAAAGTCACCGTTTGTTTGGCACTTTTGCATGCTTTGAGCGTTTTTTAACACGAATAACTCCGACGTTCCATTTTCAAAACAGCGTGTTCATTTGTTTTGTTGCTGGATGTCGCAATTTTGAGTTTAGTAACTGAAATTTTGTTGTTAGCTATTATAAGTTATTATAACTTTTGCTTGTTAACTAATAGTCGTAGCTGAACTGACTTTATCTTTGAAAATATAGCTTTTCGTTCGACTATCTTTTCTTTTCGTTTTCAGTGTTTTTCACCATCTTTTCACCACTTTTTCCGCGTTTCACAATAGGAAGGCAGCGAATTGGCTGAAAGACGTAGCCGCACTGAACGCTTTACTCTCGCGTTCAACTAAATTTTCAATTCAAACAGGGTCTTTATAAGGGTAGTGACGCAGTACAAAATTTACATATCGACGTAATAAACCAGCCGGGTGTCTGCTTTGGATTCGGGACGCGTCCTCGGTATGGATTTTTTGCGCGTCGAGGATTAAGTATATATCGATCTAATTTGCACAAAATTTTGGCAACACTGGGAAGTACCGGTCTGGACGATATGTGTTTGTTTTAAGAAAAAGATACCAATTTTAACGGCTGTTAAAGGCTCATTTCTAAATGTATCTTTATGGCAATCGCGTTTTATCGGTAAGCGACAAAGTGGTGCCTTTTACTGAAAATGATCACATTATATCTGTGCGAGCTATGAACCTAATAGCTGGATAGACGATACACACGTTTTTAGAGGTGTAAGACATTCTGTTCCGCACAAAGGATGCTCCTCATTTGATACCTACCTACTTAAAAATACCAGCCAGCCAGGAGGTGGCACAGAACTCTCAGCGTGCGGCAATTATACGATTTTCAGATTTTCTCTTGCTTTTTGTCAAATTTCATGATTCTAGGTCAACGGCAATTAACCTATATACATTTTGATTCCCATTGCAAATGTATAGGAAATGCGACATAAACGCCCGTATCTTTTGATTGCGTTGACGTAGAGGTTTGTTTTTTTCACCTTGTGTATGTATCAAATGGCGCTCTGAGTCTCTTCAAAGACCTATCGAAGAGACTCAGAGACGCCACAGGAGACCCAAGAGCTGGCAGCTTCCTCGCTTAACGGATCAGTCTAGCAATCCAGCGAGGAAATGTTGCCAGCATCCTCGGTACTATGCCACAGGGGCCTGTTTTAGATTTATTTTAATTTTAATTTAGTTTTATTAAATTTTATCTAGTTTTATTTTTGTTTTTAGTCTAGTTAAGTATACTTCTAGATTTAAATTTGTGTTTTAATAAAGCCTTTTCATTTCAAATTGCTTCCTCTATGCATTCCCGGGATAACGGGTCTTGACAGACATCAGACGGACGATCGGACAACAAAGTGATCCTATAAGGGTTCCGTTTATTTCTTTTGAGGTACATAACCCTAAAAACAACCGACTCAGACCGGGACGAGACGGTAAAAAAAACTTGATCTGATTTCCTATTACAAACGATGCGTAAACAAACTAACAGGCCTGTCAAAATTATTTATAGTTTTATCTCCAGATTCAAACTTAAATTCAACTCTATACGCAAGAGATAAAGTTGAAAGTCGCTTGCTGTCTTTTTTAGTTTTTGTTTGTAAAAGTATGGGTAAAATTAATATTGTGCCGTGCCCGAACACTCGGTTAGATGCAATTATCTTAGTGCATTCCTCATTGTTGTTAATGAGGTATGGAAATTTATATGTTTAGGGAATTCCGGGTGGTGGTTCTGTACGTATCATTGCTACATAGCCTACATAGTATAAAATAAAGTCGCTTTTCGCTGTATGGTTAAAAGTAGTTTATGGAACAGTGAATAGTGATATAATAAGGGTTCTCAAAACTTGAGGGTTGCCGTTACAAAACGAGACGAAGTCGAGTATATAACCAATTATAAACTGTTGCATACCCTAGTTTTTCTACGACAGCTAAAATAGCGAAAAAAGCAAAATTTCGAAAGTTGGCAGAATGTGGAAGATGCCGTATGCCCACACAATCTTATAAGTAGTAACCGTGTTAGACATTTTAATTTCATTAGCTCTTACAATACTTTAGTAAAATGTTTGCACTTCTGCAACCCACCTTATATACCTCGTACCTTATATACCCAGGTTTCTCAAATGCAATTGCAGAACCCTAAAAACAATTTATAAAGGCACAGCACGCGCCAATGCGCGACTAATCCCTAACCGACCGTTTTTCACGTTACTCTTTGCTGACCGATTTAATGATAACAAATTAATGATAATAAATTAATGATAGTTGTATTTTTTTTGTTCACGCCGCTGGCCTAAAGGCTGTCTCACACTAGAACGCGGAAAGAAAAAAAAAAGAAAAAAAAGAAAGTGCTGGAGTAGAAAAAAAAAGTATTTGTCTATCTATTGTATTATATCGTCATCTAGTACTGACAACACAAGCCTTGTTGAGCTTACCGTGAGTTTTTTTCTAGGACCTTTTCGGCGGTATACAGAATAGTTAGGGTTCAAAAGTACCGTAGCTTACCCGTGTAACTACTCCATTATTGCGTCTACAAGTCAAGGATGACTCACACTAGAACGGGACGGGACTTGACCGGACCGGGCCGGTCTGTCAGTTTCTATAGAAGTCACGTGACTTCCGAGGGCTCTGAGCTATCACGTGATTCTTTCTATAGAAATTGGCAGATCGTCCCGTCCCGCCCAGTCCCGTCCCGTTCTAGTGTAAGTCATCCTTAACTTGTAGACGCAATAATGGAGTAGTTAAACGGGTAAGCTATGGTACTTTTGAACCCTAACTATTATGTATACCGCCGAAAAGGTCCTAGAAAAAATCCCACGGTAAGCTCAATAAGGATTGTGTTGTGAGTACTAGACGACGATATAATACAATAGATAGACACATACTTATATCTTGTTTCTACTCCAGCACTTTTCGCTGTCAATTAAATGACTGACAGCGATATTAAAAAAGTATACATTATAACGTTGTCTATGGTATTCCATAAGAACACTGCTTCTATGGATTTTCATACAATATATGAGCACTGTTGTTTTTTTTAATTTCTATAGTGTGCACGACATCTTTCATATTCTGCCACCTCTCTAGATTTTGTTATTTACGCTATTTTTGCTGTCGTAGAAAAACTAGCGTATGCAACAGTTCATAATTGGTTCTTAAAACTTGAAAATTGGTCCTTATTATATCACTGTTGCATAAACTACTATTAAATACATAGAAAACATCCATAATTTACGAACAAACATTCTTAATAAAAACACAAATAAATGCCCTGGCCAGGATGCGAACCCGGCACCTATTGCTTCGTAGTAGGCAGGGTCACTATACCGACTAGCCTAAGACTAAGAGGTCATATTGTAGATAAATAAGCTAGAGGAAGATTTGATGTGAACGAAACTCGGAAGCTCAGACCCAAATACTTCGCAAAGTTCCACTATTTACCGAAACTTTTTCAAATCATAACCAAAACAGTTTAATAAAACGAATGAATCAAGCAAATCCTTGTTGAGTCGGCTTGGTTAAAAGATCAATAAAGTGGCGATATGAGGATATCTACGCTACAGAACTGTTCCATCCACAAAAGGTCTTAGTAAACCTTTGGACTATAGGGATATATGTCCTTTCAGATCGGAGGATTGGTATACGCAGCGGTACCGATAGTGAAACGATGTCTGTCCATAATATTCTTTAGGGTGCATCTCATTTGGCGTAAGAACCTGCCTCTGTCAACAGTGGGGGTGGAAAATCGATACTGGCCGCAAACGTAGGCCGATCATCACTGTCTTGTTTACGCTAATTCTCTTTGAATTTTGGAATTTGGAAGGTATTGTTTTAATATACTTAGACCGGGTTACTCACGTCTATAAAGTCGAAGATAGCTAGGTATTGTTTTGTTTTTTGTTTGATTGCTGTTCATTAAGACCGCATTGACAATTGTTTTGTGAAATATTGGAGGATTTGGCTTGACTTTTGTCGGTGCGTAATTTTACTTTTGATCGTGTTAAAACATTTCACCAGTTTAATTTGTAGTCTCTTCATAGTTAAACGTGGTAAGTTTATGGATGAATACCTAGTTAATTAGTTTTATAAATATCGGTTTCAAACGTTTCCGAATAGTTAAGCGCTTCCAAATGCTCACATTTGCTAGTTCGTTTTAGGATATCGTAATTTTAGCACGGAACATTATTGTTTACTGGAGACAATTATGACATATGGAAATTAGACAAAAACAATCCGACAGGTAATACTTTTGTGGATACTATCAACTTACCTGTATTTTGTCAATTGATTGCACTTTGAGTTAATCTTTTGCATGTATCAGAGACTAGGATCCATAAATATTAGTTCAATAAGTCAAGTTCCATGACTTCTCAAAAACTCCTCCTCCTACTCACCGTTTTCCCGGTTACTTATAAACTTCCGAAGAACTCTCTGAGACATCCCCTGCATCTGCCCGCTTTTCACCACAGCTGAGGCAGCCTGCGTTCCCTTTGGCAAAAATTCTTGTACAAGACAGGAACTAAACTCACTATTTGCTAAGGCTGCAACCGCTCAGAAACCCCCTTGTTTATCTATATTTGTTTCTGCGTTAGTATCACGTAATGCGTGATCCGCGGATGCAAATGCAACAACAACAAGGGCCAAGACCCTAATGCCTCCATTAATTTTTCAACTAGAAATATTCAAATAGCCGGCTAAGCTGGGAAGCGAGGGATGGTCCGGATTTTTGTGCTGTGAAGTGTGAATTGTTTATTGATGTAATGGACATGCAAATTATAAGACTTTAAAGAAGTAGGGTTGCGACCGTCGGTGATCGAAAACTTCTGAGGAAATAGGTTGTGCCCGCAGGCATGAGGTATACCATACCAATTTAAAACATGCCGTATGGTACAGCCAAGGTCTATTCGATTCGACTAAAATATCTGTCTAGTTCAGTCTTATTACTCTTATTATTCCATAGGTTCCCATAAAGCTCGTAATTTTTTTATTTTCATAAAATTGACGATTTTTGACTTAACCTTGACTGTATCACACCTTCTTAATATAGATGTGTGTGAAATTTTATAACGAGAACGGATTTCTCTAAATGTATCTTGACGCAAAGCTAGGGTTAGATAAATAAGGTATAGAAATGAATTATTAATTATTAGCATTTATTTCATCTAAAACTACATATTTACCCTTCCCTACTTTAAGAGAGAAGGGATAATAGTTTGCTTTAACTTCCGTCAAATTGAAACTACGATGGTTACAGGTGGCAAAATGGCATTCAAATCTGAAGCCCAACATAAGTTCGTGCAGATGAAACTTTGATGTTTTATGCATTCACAGACCAGTCTGGAAAACTGAAATTACGTTGCAAAAATCCATGCCACAAGGGAGCTTTTACAAATAATGAGTAAAACAGCCACGCATCTAAAAAATACTCGTGACTAACACTGTAAGGCTTTTTGATACGGAATACAGCGAGCCTGTTCCCAACAGCGTGTCAAACGTAGTTTCCCAGTCCAAGTTTCTTGCATAAAATTGTGTATAACTCGTCATAAAATCGCAAGGGAGTTTTTACAAGTAGAGCGGAAAAATAGCAGCAAATCCGAATCACATGTGACCTACAAGTTTTCCTGTAGCTCTTCAAGGCACAGCATCCAGCTATCCTGTTCCCGACAGCGTATCAAACGTAGTATCCCGTCCCGATTAAATCTATAGCACATTAATATTCGCGGCACGCGCCCGTACGCAAACGAGATCTTTTTATCGAGCGGGGGCTGCCCGGTCGATATGTGAGGGTCTTACGATTGTTTTCCATTTGGATATTCGGTTGCGGAATTTGAGAAAGCTGGTATAGCATAAGATTTTTGGACTACCCGAAAGAAGCCAAAAAAGCTTTCAAAATCACAAATTTAGGATAACAGTCACAATTTAGGAGTGGGAAGTGGTAGGCCGCTATTATTTGTTACTAAGAAATGCTGTTTCGTACATCATTCCGGTATGCGCATGGCACATTTTACATATCCTTTCGAATAGAAAGATTTTCTTATGCAGCGCATGTGAACAGGAATCGAGTTACATCTCTGCCTCACCTGCTTGTGCATTCATTTTCAATACAATTTCTGCTCTATTTTGTAGTCAAGGTTAAAGTATTATAATAATATGCTGTCAGCATGCACTCAGCAAGCAAAATAAATAAATATTATTGTGGAACAATCTTACACAAATTGACCTAGTGCCACGATAAGCTCAATAAGGCTTGTGTTTTGGCTACGATATATATAATAGATAGATACATATAAATACTTAAATACATAGACAGCATTCATAACTCAGAAACAAATATTCGTGATAAACACATAAATAAATGCCCTGACCAGAATTCGAACCCGAGAACTCCTGCTTCGTAGGCAGGGTTA
This sequence comes from Lathronympha strigana, assembly GCA_949128165.1. NCBI lineage: Eukaryota > Metazoa > Arthropoda > Insecta > Lepidoptera > Tortricidae > Lathronympha > Lathronympha strigana. The sequence goes on along the minus strand of OX421907.1, from coordinate 712,814 downwards.
CTACCACAGCGTAGGGATGTATTCCATACAGTGAGGTAACTTCATACACGGCCAGCGGCTCGGCTCGGTGGTCGTGCTGAGGCTTAGGGTTGTCAAAAACTATGCGAAAGATATTACAGTCTGATTGGCAAACTAATTTCAATTTTTCACTCCTTAAAATACGCCGCCGAATTTTCATAGAAATTCGGCGGCATTTCCTCCCCGCCTCCGTCTCCGCGCGCTCCCCATCGATGACCCAGAAATCGGCCGAGTTAACCCACTGTATCCTTACGCTGTGGTTACTACCAACTAGGCTAGGAGGCCCTTGCATTTGGATTAGAAACATGACTTTATCATCAAATAAATTAGACTATAATTACTATTTAAAACGAGATATTTACCATGTACATTTGTTTTAATGAGCTCCCGATATTTCGGCACTGTTACAAGTGCCATGTTCACGGTGTAACTGATTTGCTGCGAGTTTTTATTTTATTTGTGGTCTACCCACACCCCGTAGCGATCTACCCGCTTACGGGTTCGTTTAATTTGCGCGGTGTTTAAATAGTAATTATAGTGTAAATGACCATGTTAGCTTAAAATAAATTAGAGTTGATGTCACTTTATATTTGCAACAGAAACTTGATTCTACAATTTTACATTTAACATAATCCCTTAGGAAATGCTGCCAGCGTCTACGGTACCATGCCAAGGGGAGAACATGTATTTTATTTTAGTTAATTGTTGTTGTTATTGAAATAATAGTAGTTTATGTGATTGTATATAATGAAAGGCATTAAAAGTCGAGTGTGGGTTTATGAAACGGGGCGTTGGCGTGCGTCATTGTATGCAATTGGCAATTCGATTCAAACTAAACTAAACTTCATCTCGACTGATATAAGAATAGAGGTCAAATCAGATTTCCTTGTGTCAGAAGTGTTCGAAATTTAAGAACCCTTATTATATCACTGTTGCATAATAGTAGTTTATGCAACAGTGACATAATAAGGGTTCTTAAACTTGAGGGTCGCCGTTACAAAACGAGGCGCAGCCGAGTTTTGTAATAATAGACCCGAGAGTTTTAAGAACCAATTATGAGCTGTTGCATACGCTAGTTTTTCTACGACAGCTAAAATAGCGTAAAAAGCAAAATCTAGAAACGTGGCAGAATAGGGAAGATGTAGTGCCCACTGAAGAAATTAAAAAAAACAACAACAGTGCTCATATATTGTATGAAAATCCATAGGAGCAGTGTTCTTATGGAATACCACAGACAACGTTATAATGTATACTTTTTAAATATCGCTGTCAGTCATCTAATTGACAGATAGAAGTGCTGGAGTAGAAAAACTACTATAGCTATATTGTCGCAGATAAGAAATTGTTGTAACAAAAAAGTTTTTTATTATGGGGCACTTTATATTTGCGGTTTTTGAACGCATTTTTGAGGGCTATAAATTCTATAATGTGGGTCCTTGCTTACTTTTATATAATTTGGCAATAGAATCCGACCAAGCTTTGATATTAGAACGCAAGGGTTATTTTAAAAGTAAAACTTCTATGAAAATATGAGGTTTACTTAACGCTTTCACAGTCTGTGCTATCAAAATCGATTTTAACTTAGCTTAGACCCTAGGTTTCTGATTATCAAAAAATCTATCGGATACATTCCCTAAAATGACCTAAATAAACTAAAACGGTATAAAACAATTGCCAACTCATAAATCAGCCTAAACCAATTCTAGCTATCCTAATCTAAAAGATCCCATATTCATTCTTCAATCCCTCCACTTACGCTTTTTTACGAAATTGGTTATCAAAGTGGTTTGGCAGTTAATGTTTAAAAGGGCGTAAGTGCTGCACAAAAGTGGCACACTTGGGTTGTTTTGTGAGAAAGGTTTTAATAGTGGTCAAAGGCGGGACAGAACCCGTGGTATCGCAGGGCCGCCCTGACCTCTGGCCGGTTTCCGGCGGATGTACTCGTATGGCCCGCCCGCTTCCGCCCCAAAAACCTCCTTTACATATTCCTTCCGGTTCCGTTTTTTTGGGCGACATATTGGATTTTGGTATCTTGACAGTTAGCCGCTTTATTTAAGGTGTTAAAGTTGAATAGTTGAATAAGATACAGGCAATGTTTTATTGTGCTCTGTTTCCGCGGTTTTTATTCATTCAAATTCATCATCATCATCATCATTTCAGCCGAAAGACGTCCACTGCTGGACATAGGCCTCCCCCAAAGGTTTCCACAATGACCGGTCCTGCGCCACCCGCATCCAGCGGACTCCTGCGACCTTCACCAGGTCATCAGGCCTACCCACGCTGCGCCTTCCGGTACGCGGTCGCTCGAGAACCTTTCCGCCCCAACGGCCATCGGTTCTACGTGCAATGTGCCTCGCCCACTGCCACTTAAGTTTAGCAATTCGTAGAGCTATATCGAACACTTTAAATCAAATTAAACACAAACACTTTAAATATGATTAAGGATGACTTACACTATGACGGGCCGGGACGTGACCGGGCCGGACCGATCTGTCAGTTTCTATAGAAAACGTCGTGACATCCGAGGGCTCCGAGCTATCACGTGATTCTTTCTGTAGACATTGACTTATCGTCCTGTCCCGCCCCGTCCTGTCCCGCCCTGTCCTGTCCCGTTCGAGTGTGAGACATCCTTTAATCGCCTTTATTAACACCATGACCCTACGTTTCGAGCCCTTTACAGCTCTCGTTTTCACAGGGTTAAGATGAATCCCTACCTTCTATCTTTCTATCTTTATTGAAGTGAGTAACCCGATATAAGTATTTCAATATGATAAATACCAATTGTGTTTCGTACGTTAGCTGACGTTTGTTACCTTCGGATTGAATATCTGACTCCTGACCGTCTTGACGGCTTACGCTACATATGTACTATCGGCCCAATTAAATCCTGACCCACCAATAACCCACCATGGAACTGTGTCATATTGACATCTAATGTCAAATGCTAAGTAAAATCATACATGACGTTACTGTGATACAGTTCTATGGTGGGTCAGGATTCAATTGGGCGGATATTACCTATATCATCATATAATACCTAGGTAGCTACTGACATTATGTTATCTAGCCATCTAAGCAAAGCTTTTATGCATATAAGTAGATATGAAATTCCGTTAAACAATCTGACTCCTAATATCCTAACTAAATTAAAGTTTACACAGCGTTTCGTACTCGTACGTACATTATACGTAAACGTACGTGTACGTACAATATGTACCAACCGGCAATCGCGCCAGAGATGGAGACTAATCGAGTTTTCAGTTCTGTGCCAAGTTATTCTATTTGACGTGCGACGTCGGAGTCTCTTTATAGGATGCGACGCGATGTAAAAGTGAAAAGAAGTAAATAACTACTAAGGGATGACTCGCACTAGAACGGGGCGGGACGATCTGTCAGTTTCTATAGAAAACATCATGTGCCATCCGAGTAATCCGAGCTATCACGTGATTATTTCTATAGAAATTGACAGATCGTCTCGTCCCGTCCTATGAGTCATTCTTAACACCTGTGAAAAATGCTAAAATATCTTTAAAAATGCCCTTTAATAAGTCTGATAGTGTAAAAAGCCTGTAAGCACACCTCCGCTGCGTAAACACCTGTCTTTAACCAAATTCAGAGTGTAGTGTGGCGCCAGACTCCTTCGTTCAGCTTCCAAATCAAACTATTCAATAGTTTTAACTTTAATAACACGTACTCGTAAGATTTGGTGTCTGAAATGAGGTAGGTACTTTGTATCTCTTGCTATGAAGGCGGCAAAATATCTAAAATAATATATAAAAGCCCACACCCCATCCCTGTCGGCCGAGAGTCCAAAGAACTCGATGGTAAGTGTACGTTTTGCATGTACTAGCAGAGTGTGCTATGTACACATGCAACAGCACGATATAACGTATTCGGGAAAGAAACACTGGTGGAAACCGAAATAAAGGATGTCGAACTAAAGAAGACTGGAAGATTCGAAGAAGAATGTAGGATGGGAAAGCAGCCGGGTCAGTAACCTGCAGCTCAAACTCCAAGGAACTGGGCTGAATGAATGCGACAAGTTCTTGACAGCCTGCTAGTGTCCGGGGCGTCCCTACACTACATCATCATCTACAAGTGGCTTGCCTAATTTTTTAACGTTCCAACAGCTCCAACCAGTCGAGTAGCCACATTAGGTTTGTTTTATGTCCTTACGGATATTTGAACGCGCCGTCACTATTTTAACATTTCAACATGGAAACTATTTATGTACAAACTTTTTTCTCTTCAACTGCTCTTAAAGACCTCGCGCCCTTAACCCCGTATTGACACAAGATGCAATCTCCGGTCAAAGCCGAAAACACTTACACCCCCAGTGTGATAGCCGCCTTATTGACCTTCGTGTAAGCTGGTCTGATAACGTTTAAAAGATTTGGAGGGGAAACAATCACCTATCACTGACAAGGGCCGACGGAAAAGTTGTCTACGGTCAATGCGTGTGAAAGTTATGTGTTATGGATGTAGAAATATCCTATCTCTAATACGGGTCATAAGTTTGCATGAAACCGAGCTTATTGTCTTGTTATTACCGTTATTTATAATTATTGTTTGAATATTTATAGTTATATAAATACTTCTGGAGGATAAAACTTTCAAATTATTTGAAAAAATCGAGTCATATAGAGGTAGACAACGCATGGCCTATAAGCTGTTGAAAAAAAAAAAGAGAACACAAATAACAAAAAAAAGTGCTTTATTTAATTCGGAGATTTTGGATATGTAAGATTATGTGCTTCTGTAGGGTTAGCATGGTTGCCATTTTATCGCTTATCACGCTATGCGTCACTTTCGCACATACATACTTGTTAGAACGTGACAGCAACGTTGGTAAACGATAAAAACCCGACCATCATAGACTAGCTGATACTATCAAGCGTAAGGTAAAGGCATTTATGGGAAATCGATCGGTTTGCTTATAAAATGCATATTTCCAAATACCACGGTGATGGGTGCTAATTTGATACCCGCGGTAATAGGCGCCTTTACCTTAGTCAAGTCTGAAACATAAGGCGTAGCTCTCAATTTCTTTCCCATAATTTGCTACCCAAAGTAAATTTGTCTCCAAATCGCTTCAAAATGTTCACGCGATCAGTCTCACAAGGGTCCTCATCCGTGCAAACTTGGCAATACCAAGCATCTCACACAACCCCCACTTTGGCACGTCAGCGTTTTCTAATAAGAACTGTGCCCCTGTTGGCTAAATAGTGCATTTAGCCCTTCCTTTGACACTTGCCTTTTACCCCATACGTATATCTCCTATTCCGTCGACTTAAAGTCCTATTTCGCATGGATGTTGAGAGATCTTCGGGTGATCTTGTGAGGTAATTGGTGTCAAGTGAAGGAGCGTTTTATGATGTCCGATAGTAGGATTAGGGGGTTTGATGATAGGTGGATCTATTGAGTGATAAAAGGTCCGGGAACTACTAGAGGGCACTCGTTCAGATAAAACTATAGCAATAGTTTTATCTGAACTATTTATGAATGTTGCCAAATGGATATCTAAAATTGTATGATCTCCTCGGTCATTTTTGTTATTACCCACACTAATATACATACTAGATATGTATTATTGTAGCATTAGTTTTAAGACTGTTAACAGTCTGATGACTTGTGGTATTTGTTAACATAAATATATTACATTTGACGCTTGGAAAGCCTTTACACCTCCAAATCCTATTAGTATTATATTCTGACAATGGGGACCTTTTACATCTCGAGTCTTTATTTTGACGCTTGGGGATCCTTTACATCGCCAAACTCTATTCGTATTTTATTTTTGACGTTGGGGACTTTTTACATCTCAAAACTTATTAATGATTAATGATATAGAGACTATGTTACATCTCTTGCCATATTACTAGTTTAAATGTACTAAGTCCCGCAGTTAGCTCAAGAAGGCTTGTGTTACGGGTACTCAGACAACAATATACAAATACATAAATACATAGAAAACACCCATGACTCAGGAACAAGTATCTGTGTTCATCACATAAAGAAATGCCCTTACCGGGATTCGAACCCAGGACATGCTTAGCAGGCAGGGTCACTGCCAACTATGCCAACCAGTCGTCAAGCAATGGCACTTGATGTGTCATATAGTTCATGTAGGATTTAGTGGTTCTTCGTTTCAAATAAGTTTAAAATTTTAATTGATTAAACAGTGTAGTAACTGCGTAAGACCTCGCCTAATAAGTTTAATCTGGTCTAGATATTCATATTTTCTACTCCTAATCCTGATTTAAAATCATCGTGTATATAAATGATTTTTTTAATTCAGTTTTTTTTCTAAATAGCAGAGCATTGCGTTCGCCGGTTCGATCAAAACATTAGACAGAAGCTAGCACAATTTTCAAATTAACCGCCCAAATGAAGGGGTCTTAAACCCCAAACTGCAATTTTACAATTTCGCCATACATCCATCAATAACAATAGTGAATGGCAAATTGCGCGTTTTTGCCGCAGCCCCGCTAATAATAGTGTAATGATAGGTTTGACACCCCTGGCTGCTATTCTGATTGAATACACGAGGGCCGGCGAATCAAATTCTCGTGTCTAATATGACCTCGATATGATTCAAACTATACGCAACCAGAGAGAACTCTGTTACTGGTTTCGTCGAGCGACCAATTCTCTAGCGCTAAACAAGGCGATTGGAATGAGTGGCCTGATATTGTACACAGCTCTAAAAGGTTGTAAGTCTACAAGAGATCACATATCACTAAAGCTCTTTCTATTCGAGAGATAGCTACTGAGTTGCTAATTGTAGGAGTCAATGTGGCTTGCTAAAATGGGGCTAGTGTTGCAAAAATGTAGTTGCTGATACGGGAGTAAATATGGGTATTTAACAGTTTGTGTTCTTGATAACGGACTAGGTGAACTAGTTTGAAAGGTTTTTGAATACATTTTTATAGAACGAGCTAAATAGCTGCAGAATTTATTATGAATATCTTAGCAGTTGGTACGTCGATGCATAAGAAAAGCTCTCTAATATTTATTTTTTTATAAGTAAATAAGTGCTTGTGCTTATTTTATCCGGCTCCGTTTTAGGGTTCCGTAGTGAACTAGGAACCCGTATAGTTTCGCCATGTCTGTCTATCCATCCGTTCGTCCTGTCCATGCCATACAAACGACTGACCCAATCTGTCGATACATGTGGCTAACGTCAAATTGTACCATTTGTACCCATAACTACTTCTAGGTGTAGTTGCAACATATAGTTTGTACGGAACCCTCGGTGCGCGAGTCCGACTCGCACTTGACCGTTTTTTTGGGTACGTAAAGTGGGTGGGGGGGGGGGATTTTATTTTCGTTTCACCTCTAAAGTGTGACATATTGTTGGATAGGTATTTGAAATAGAACAGGGAGCCTTCTAAAAACCCCTAGAGCTTCGCTTATTGTGACAAAAGGTCTACGGAATCCTACTCTGAGAGTGGCCCGACACGCTCTTAGCCGGCCTTTTTTATTGACAGAAGTTGTACGATTTTTCAAAATTTTTCTCGTCTTCCGTTTAGGGGCATTTTCAAAAATAGGGTACCATTACCTTTATTTTTTAATATAGGAAGTTTTGTGTTTTTTATAACTAGAATCACGAGTACTATTGATTAAAAAAAAGAGTGTCCCGTTTTATTTGGTCAGTTTCGTAACGCATTTTGTCATACACTTTGTATGGGCCGTTACAAAACTGACAATTTTTTGTATGGAAAATCGAGGACCCATTTTCATTAAAATGGTGCGCTTTTTTCTGAAAATGCCCTTATTTTCCTTATAAACTTTGTATACATCCTGTCTTCACAGCGCCCTTACGATACGACAAAAGCGGGGGGAAAAAGACTAATGTGGTTAGTGTGTGGATAATTAGAGAAAATGTGACGTATTGTTGACAAAGCGGGGTGACATTGTCTGGACAGAGATACAGGAAAATAACTTGTAACAGAAAAGTATAGCGGAAGTGTTGATGGCCCAGTGGTAAGGTGAGCGAGTTTCATTCCGAAGGTCGCGGGTTCAAAGCCGACTTAAGGTTGACTCACACATAACGGGACGGGACGGGACGGGACGGGTGTTACGGGAAAATCTGTCAATTTCTATAGAAAACGTCACGTGACATCCGAGGGCTCCGATCTATCACGTGATTCTTTCTATAGAAATTGACAGATTTTCCCGTAAGTGCTAGTGTGAGTCATTCTTTAAGTACTGAATAGTTTTTCGGAAGTTATGTATGAAATATCATTTGATATTTACCAATCGCTTTTCGGTGAAGGACACCGGACTACTCCGAGTAAGTCCTAGTTGACGCTAAATAGGTTTGAAGGTGAGATGACAGCCGCGTAAAACTAGCGCCTACGTCAGATTTTAGGATTAGTTGCCAAAGAGGACTCCAGGCTCGCTGAGCCGTGGCATAAGCCGGGACAACGCTAGAAAGAAAAAGAAGAATAATCCCAATAAGGCCTAGTTTACCCTTTTGATTGGAAGGAAAAACTACTACGCCAAATCTTATAGGATTAGTTGCCAAAGCGGACCCAGGCTCTCTGAACCGTGGCATAAAGGATGACTAACACTAGCAAGGGACGGGACGGGAAAATCTGTCAATTTGTATAGTGTCACGTGATAGCTCTGAATCCTCGGATGTCACGTAACGCTTTCTATAGAAATTGACAGATTTTCCCGTCCCGCCCGGTCCCGTCCCGTCCCGTTCTAGTGTGAATCATCCTTAAACCGCGAAAAAGAGAAGAACACCAAGATGTTCAGGATTTGACAAAAAGGAACCGAATGATATTTCATATCCCTGTTTATGAAATAATCGCATTTGTATTTGAATTTAATATTTGTATCTTTATGTAAAATCTAGATAAGCCAACAACTTGTAGCGATTATGTGAAATATTTGGACACGGCCTTATCAGTCACGATCGCTGATAACGAGCACTTTGTATCGCGACTTGTAACCAGCCCAGTAAAAGCAAGTGCCGGTAAACCATTTACTTCACACCTTATTACATAATCACATTCACTGCCGTGACAAATGAGCTGTGGTTTGACGTTTGTTCTGTATCGACCCCTATAGCTCACTTTACTAGGAAAAAATCCGAAAATCGTATAATCGCCGCACACCGAGAGTTCCGTGCCACCAGTATTTTTAAGTACCTAAGGTCACAAATGGAGGGTGAGGGCTAGTATCCTTTGTGCGGAACCGTCTCCTACTCGCACTGGGCCGGTTTTTTCTTCAGTTTTAGTGCCTATAATTAAAAGGCATCTAAGATCAAAACGAACCAGTTTTACCACCTGCGCAGACTAAACAATAACAATATTATCACTCCAAGCCTGAGCACAACATCAGCAGCATTGACTATAAAAGAGAATCGATCACAGTTGACAGTTTACTGCGCTGTGTGTCACTTCGCGTCGTCAACAGCGGATAAGCCGTAAACAGAAAGAGACCTCTACTCGTAGACCTGTTAGTTTACCATGAGTTTTAGTTAACCACGAGTCGATAGCGACTACGTGTCGAACGTATTTGCAACTCATCCCGACAAGTTAGCAACGAGCAAGATGCATATACAGAATCCGATTAGTACGACTCCGCATGAAGCAACCAAGATTTTTGCCTAAATTCTTGACTGATGCCACCTATACTTCGTGGTTTTTCCCGTATCTGTTTTAAGGTTGACTCACGCTAGGACAACACAGGACGGGACGGGATGGGATGGGACGGGACGATCTGTCAATTTCTATAATAAGAATCACGTGATAGCTCGTAGCCCTCGGATGTCACGTGCACTGTAACATGCCTACTTGAAAAATAAATATTTTGATTTTGATTTTGATGTTTTCCATAGAAACTAACAGATCGTTCCGTTCTAGTGTGTAATACCTAACCTACATTGAATGAATGAATGAATGTGTTTATTCCAGAATAATTAGTTCCATATAAAGATAATAACAAAAAACAGCTTACAGTTATAATTAAATAAAACGATCACAAACAATAAATACTGACATATTTTTTGACATATTTTTAAAAAGAATGAAACTAGCTCAATTTCACAATAAACTACGAAGTACAATACAGCACAGCGAGCAAGCTATGAAACAGAATAGATAACCGCGAAACAGCTCCGAGCCGCAATAGTTCTCGGAAAGCTTATCGCGGCTGTAAATCAATATATGATTACAAATTTAATGCTACTGTTGCCTCGTAAATCAGGCATTTTAAATTACGAGCTACAGACGAGTACGCGTGAGACCCCCTAGTGCTGCGCTGTTGGCCCGACACTCGATAAATTGTTAGGGCTGGGTGTATCGATAATTGTTACCTTGCGGTTTTTTTTTGTGTTGCGTGTCGTAATTGAAAATGGTGATGTATTGTGATTTTGATGGTTGAAATCTCTCCGATGATGTGTTTCGTTTAGTTCAACTATCAACTTATTCAATCGTTGTTGTAGCTACATATTAAAGATCGATTTATGTTAGATTATTAAAAAATATTTGACACGTATTTTTTCTTTTGTTCGTCAAGTGAAAAATGACGAAAATACAGTGCATTAAAGTGTCACGTGACGTCAAAATAAGGTGATTCTTACTCGTACCTAATAATGACGTCTTCAGCCCCCACCCCGGAACTATGACGCTCTTCATCTTCGTCAATTTTAGTTATCATTAGAAAGGAAAATATACGTATCTAATAATTTTGGGTAATTTAACTGACGAACTAATTAGAATAATAGGATTTCGATCTAGTCATCATCCCAATAACATAAGTTGTGGTGTCTCGTTAAAGGGCGTTTTTTTTTTGCGTCAGATTTGAATAGAATTTGGTAGGTAGGAAGAGTTCCTTATTCTCTTCAAGATACAATACAAGAAAAAAAACAAAGAACTCTATCTACCCACCAAATTTCATTTAAAACTGACGTGAAAAAAAACCATAACAAAGTAAAAATCCACCCTAAAATCAGGCAGGATGTTCACAATATATGTTGTCCGCTCCGGTAGTCAATAAATGGTGCTTGTTGAAATGATCTTTTACATCTGCATACAGGTCGCAATTCTAAATTAATTTGCGTGTACTTCTTTGAGCAGATTTTCACCGATACTTATTGTCTCGTTTCGTCTTTCCAAAAACGCAATATATAGGTTGTGACGAATATTCCAATATTAAGCAAGTCGATATCGATATTCCCAGTGGCATCCCTAACTCCGATTTCTGTCAGCACTCCGCTGTGCGGTATGACGGACCGTCCGCCGTCCGCCATTTTATTGTGATCGTACAAATATGTTGCCTCCTCCGCACTGTATCGCGACGAGTGGGATTGATGCGCGCTTCGTGGAAATAAATAGACACAGGTCAGGGAGTATAACAACTTACCGCCTTATTCATAAAAACTTAAAGGCTCATATTAGTTAAAATACGTTTTGCCCCTTTTGTACAAACAAACGCAAATGTCAATCTGGCAGATAAAGACAAACAAAAAATTAGTTGAATTAGTGAACGGAGGTTTGCTGAGCGTTTATGAATGACGGCATTAATGTGACTTCAAAAGTGTTATTTTTATATAAATAAATGATTAGCAACATTTTTGTTTTAATTTTCATCTTATATAGACACCCTCTTTTCGAATTTTAAGATAACCTATAATTTACGTAGCCATCAAGGTACAAAATTATTTCGGTTTCCTCACGATGTTTTCTCCACCGAAAGGCGATTGGTGTGATATCAAATAATATTTCGAATATTAGTTTCGAAAAACTCGGTACGAACCGGATTTCGAACCTGCGACCTTCGTCTGAAGTCGCAAGCCATACCGACGGGCGATTAACGCTATTACCGAACCATCGACTGAGAACACCACATAACTCACCAAAATTTCGTGTCTATAAGTCTTTTAGAGTCCGACTCTAGTTTCCTAGATTTTAATGGCACAGATTGTGAAAGTGTTAAGTAAACGTCATTTTCATAGAAGTTTGACGTTTAAAATAACACTTTAAAGTTTGTCAGTTCATTTGTCAGTAACAGTAGGACAAAATAACTATATCCATCCCTTTTTTCAGGGTGGTAATACTAGCGTAAGAAAAAGACAGTATGATGCTCTCTATCCTACTGTTACTGCGCTCGCTGGGTTGTCAGACTATAACGTGAATTGAATCTAACTTGGTGGACCTACAGCTTCCTGAAGGCCTGGTATAAAAGTTGTACGACATTAACTCCTCGACCGCGTTAGCGTATCAAGGGGTCAAAATATGAAAGTTGCCGGATGATTTAAATAAACGGCAAACATAATTTGAACTCCCGATACGGTAACGCGGTCGAGGAGTTAATGTCGTAAAATTTTTATACTAGGCCTTCTGCTGCTTGTAAATTAGTACACGTCAAATGGCGTGGCTGTTAGCTGTCACGTCACCGATTATAATTTCGCCCCATCATGCGCGCGCGCAGGATGTCGCCCACGCGGGGGTGCGGCCGTATTCATCACATCCTGTGGATTGTCTTTCGTAACTTATGTTATGTACGTTTAGAAAGGATGTATGTTATTTACCAAATCTTAAGCGTAAGCTTTTACCAATACTGTGAGGATTCCCTTTTAATAGTCAAGATGGCGAAGGCGTCTCTTGAATAGTTTTTTCGTTTTATGTGTACTAAATGTTGTTGCTCATAAGAAGGCTCAAAGTCACCCAAATGTAGAGGGCTATGCTGGGAGTCTCTCTGCGAGATCGTATCAGAAATGAGACCATCCGCAGCAGAACCAAAGTAACCGATATACCTAGGTCTCCGAATCGCTAAACTTAAGTGGCAGTGGGCGGGGCACATTGCACGTAGAACCGATGACCGTTGGGGCGGAAAGGTTCTCGAGTGGCGACCGCGTACCGGAAGGCGCAGCGTGGGTCCCCTACAAGGTGGACTGGTGACCTGGTGAAGGTCGCAGGAATCCGCTGGATGCGGGTGGCGCAGGACCGGTCATTGTGGAAACCTTTGGGAGAGGCCTACGTCCAGCAGTGGACGTCTTTCGGCTAAAATGATGATGATGATGATGATGAATTTTGTTGAATGTGTAATATTTATAGCTTATTGTGCAGTAAACTAACGAAGAAGTGAGCAGCTAATGAAGAATGAATCCTGAAACGCGTGTAAACGTTATTGAGTCATTACTCGGTTGTCCCGGGATCTCGGCCTCCTGAGAAACTATTTTGTTACGTATAGCTATAAACTTAATAAATAGCGAGGCCAATTACCGAACAACATCGCCCAATTGGCAATATTTTTTATTTATTTTTATTAAGCCTTCTGTAACATTACATAGGTAATTACTTATTCTATAGCATTGTATTTATAACAATAATTCAAGGATAGTTGCATGCATTATTATAACTAAAGATAATAGGCAATGTAATTTTTTAATTAAACAGTTAATAATTCTAATCCAAAATATTTACCTAAATTTGATTTATCTATTATTTATTTGGGGGATATTATTAAAATGGGGGAGGCCTAATTGGCAATATACTATTTATATAATATATGATATACTGCTATATTGATGAAAACATAAATGATCTAAAAAAATGCTAAGTAACTTTTTTATGAATAAGGAGGAAATAATCTAAATTTAAGTGTCCTAATCAGCAAGAAAACACTCTCTCTCCTCAAAGTTCGCTACTATCCCATCGACAAGCTAATGTGAAGTTTTCATTAACTTTTCGCATTTTACGTAAACGTGAGCGGTTTAACTTTCCCAAGCCACTGACATTTGCTGTCAAATTGTAAATTCATATATCGTTGTGGAAATTAATGTATCTTAATTGGAAAAATTTGAAGGAAGAGGTTAATTTTGTGCCATCAATTTTTTTAAATATTCTTACTGCATTGCTTGATACCGCCCTAAATTGGTTGCCATCTTGAATATTAAGTCGTTAGCAATAGGGGTGACATTGGTCTCAACTATTGGGCATTAGAGCGTCGACCGTAAATACATTTACCTTACAATGTGGAACTGTAATGTCAAGTGGCATAAGGGATGACTCACACTAGAACGGGACGGGACGATGTCAGTTTCTATAGAAAATGTCACGTGACATCTGTGGGCTCCGAGCTATCACGTGATTCTTTCTATAGAAGTTGACAGATCGTCCCGTCCCGTCCCGTACTAGTGTGAGTCATCCTTAAATCTGCCGATTTCAAATTCGTGAGCGAGTTGTTACTATATTAGATATATTCTTTAATATTGTTCCCTTTCATGGACTCCGGAACAAGTGTCAATTTAACACATAATTAAACCTCACAGCCACAATGGTGGAATTTAATTAAAAAAGGAGAGATTAGGCATCAATCATTTGTCGGGGGCAACCGGAGCATGGCGCAAATCATAGTCTCTGGGATGACGGCTACTTCCGAGCGGTTTTGTTGTATGGCACTGGTTTGTGGGGAAGTGTTAATTGTGATTATGTTAAGTATTGTGGAGTTTTTCAACGTCAACAGGTTCCTATTAGTTGTACCCGTGGGTATTTGTTATTTAAAATGGTGATGTAATGGAAAGTAATGATATATTTTGTCAGCGCCAACATAGTATGTTTAGATTAGCACGATACAATTGTACTTGCCCGTCTATAAACAATACACAAGATAACTAAATACAATTAAAACTTGTCTTAACTCCTATTAGATGTCCTATTAAAAGGAGTAGGTAGGTACCTTGCACCATGAGAAAGTAAGATTACAGTATGGGGTTTTTCAAAAAAGGAATGTACAATATTTAAATGGGTCGCCAACGCGCATATACGCGCTGGAGTTGCAGGCTTCCATAGGCTACGGTGACCGCTTTCCACCAGGCGGGCAGTATACTTGTTTGCCACCATCGTAGTATAAAAAAAGAAAGTAGTAGGTAAATATGAGTATAACAATACATCCTGAAATTATGACAACGGCTTCCCAAAAAGATGACTAAAAATTATGAGTATGTAATTAGTTCGTCCAGAGCAAATTCGTCGTTTGAAACTCAATTTGGGGATGTGTAATTTCAATACATTTTATGTCAGAAAGTGTCATCTTTTATCGGAAATGTATTGAATTGACAATTATCGAAATTGACTTCGATTTAGTTGAAGTGTGTATCCGTATCATGAGTTGCTGTAGAATTACAATCACTAGCGACTGCGAGATTCGAAATTATTTGCATCTTGCTCATTCTTAACTGGTGGCGAGTTGCAAATACTTCCAAACGCCCAGTCGCTATCGATTCATGGCTACGTAAACCCCATGGTAAACACACATGTCTGTTAATAGTTTCGCTTATCGCTCACAAAAATGAGAAGATTCCAGTACGTTCTGAAATTCAAAAGAAACTTAGCAAACTCAAAACATATGTTTAAACGTACGACAATAAAACAAGCCGCCGATATAAAGAACTGGCGGCGCGTTTGTCATTCCGCGGCTCGTGGCGAGGCATATATAATGTTTTATCGTTCGGTTACGACTTCACGCCTCTTGCACTGATAATACTTTCATTTGTTCCAAGAACGCTTTGACATTAGTTTGTCAGAATGTTTACGGGTTGCGTTGCGTAAGGTCTAGTTTGAAACATGGGTTTAAAAGCAAAGCAATCCTTTGCTGAATGGGTCAAACACAAAACGATGTTCAGAGTTTTTCCGATGGACTATTCAAAAAGTAAAGTTTGATTTTCTTATTTAAGCTTTATCTATATTAAGGGATCCTCCCTTTTTATTGCTTTGTATGATAAACATCATTACTGACCACAAGCTGTTAACTATTGACCACAGGAAAGAGAAAGTGCGTGTTCAGCTGAACTGTAGAGCCAATCTATCCTGTGGCCAATATTTAACAGTTTGTGTGCATGTAGTCATAATTTTTATCATACAATTCAATAGAAAAAGAGTACTTTTTAATGTGGATAAGGGTTTAATAAAAAAATCAATCTTTGTGGCCGTTAACTTTTGAAAAGCAACGGAAAGATTCCGAACATAGTTTTATGTTTGACCCGAATGCTGGCTCATCCTGTTTTCAATTAGATCTGACTGTCTCATAAAATATACAGTTTGATCCATCTTTTCGTCACTTTAAAAGTCACCAAATTCGAAAAATGATAGACAAGACGTACAACGTTTCACTCATTCCAGTTTCCAGTCTTATGTCGAAAATAGTTTTATCGCTGCTGCATATTTGCGATTGTTTGGTTAGTTCACCAATGAGATGAGACAGACGAAGTAAAGGACACCATAGACGCTCCATTGCATAAATGCACCAGGAGCGCTTCAGTTCCCAAGGAATGGCGTCCATAGGATACGGAAACCGCTGACCCTCAGGCGGGCTATGTGTTTGTTGGCCAACACTTCGATATTTCTAGATGAATTTTAATAACATTTGCTCCTTGTCCGCTAGCCGACAAAGCCTATAAAGTGGTACCTTTTACTAAAAATTAACCCAACTATGCAAGCGTGCTCCAAGATCATTATAAAAAAAGGAAGACTGACACATATTTAAAGTTTACTGGCATGTAGTCACTCTGTTAATCTGACAAAGCTATAAAAAAACGTCAATTTAGACAAATAATAGAGCATATCGAACTGAACGAACAGGTAACACTGTTTGGGTAATCGCGAGGTGGCAGCCACGCTTGGCTGTCCACAAATTCACGTAATTGCGCGGGCGCAGGTGAAAAAAGGAAGTCGCCCTGGTTAGCCTATTGTTGGTTAATGTGATAATTTGGTAAATTAGAGGCATTTTTTATTAAATATGTGTAATATCCGTTTTAGAATGGTACACTTAATTTGGATAATAATTGGTTATGGTTAATCTATAGTATTTCGTCTGAATATTTCTGGTTTGTTATTTATGTCAATAGAATTAGATGTCGGAATCTTGGAAGAATCTTTTACCATTTTTTTGAACTACGCCTGCATTTGGATCACTTCCAGGGAATTTAAATAATAACTAAAGTCTGCTTAATTGTACACGGGCTGTATAATTAAACTATTTTTCGTTACCCTGTTTGTGATCAGCAATCTTTTCTTGTTTCTCATCTGTCACACTTCTCGATCCCTCACATTTTTATTAAATAGGGATTGATCAAAATTCCTGTCGTTATCTTGTAATGAGAAGAATTTTGACCCAACAATTGCTTAAGGTGCTTTGAGTTCAGTGAACATTACCATATTTGTTTTCAAAAATCGTCTCGTGTATGAAGTTGCCACATTGAACCTAAAAGTCTAGAAATTCGTCGAATGAATGAATATTTTCTCCGCCAATGATAAATCGACAGCAAACACGAAATTACCAAAATTGCTCGAACAAACCAAATTTCGGCCATAAATCCTGCAAGACGGCAAAACTGCAGCGAATCGGGAGCACCGATTATTCATACCATGCGGGTATCAAAAACTGGGAAGATTGCACGACTTTCTACAATTTTCTTTGTTCACTTATAAACATCGAGTTATTATTCATTTATAACAGTGGAAAGAACCGAAATGCAGAACATAATGACAATCTTCAAATATCTTCAAGATTAACTAACATAAATATATTATGGAACGCCTGGACGTGTATTTTTATTATTATTTTTAATTTGATCTGTCTAGTTTTATCAAATTTTCATCAATAACTAGTAACTATTTGTTATTATAGAAGTAATACACAAAAATATTCTGTGTAATTTCAGCTGTTAAAAAACAGGCCAACAGACAGTCAGTATAAAATTCATCATACATAATCTGATGCAATGTATTTTGTTACTAAAAAAATTAAAATGTGATTTTATAATGTAAAAGACCATGTCAGCTTAAAATCGTATATTTTGTTACTTGTAGTGGAAATAAAAATACATACATGCTTTGAGTAAATCTCTGCTATGACATACAGATGGTCGTATAGATTATGACTATGTGCTTACTACGAATTTGAAATCTACTGTAGAATTCTTTAGCCGCTAGCGTCTTCGTCAACACAGTGTCACTGCATCTTAATCGCTCATCGGAAGCGGGATGCAACTGTAAGTAACGTGTCGAAATCTATCTTTCGAAATCGTTAGCAATTTATGGTTTAGACACTAGTTGGAAATAAAGTCACGATTTTCACCCTTCAGGAGCCCTAAAAAACGGTCAAAAAACTAAGCAAAGACAACTCACAAGGCCCTCCATCAAAAGCTATAAAGTTTCTTTCTCCAGACTAAAGTGGGAGTAAATTTGCGAGGCTAAATCTCCCGCGGCCCCGGGCGACGATTTGTTCACGTCTTGCATTTGTGACGTTTTGAAGATAAAGGTCCCACATTGTCCAATGTTGGTAAGGTTTATTTCAAAATGAATCTTTAAGGAACTATCGCTTTATCGACAACCAGCAATGTGGTATATTTAGCCTGGAACCGTCACTTTTTATTTTCTCCCAGCAAATCCGTCAACACATTGACATTTCCCCAAAAACCGAAATTTTAATAAAATTGGCTACTGTGATTGGGGAAAGGTTAAATGATTGTGATTAATGATTGCAATTTGGATGTCATGGTGGGTTAAGTTACGGGTTTTATTACCGTTGACCGATTTTTGGGTTTTCAGTTATGTTCTTGATTTATGGTAATAGTTTAAGATTCTTAAGAATTATTGCTTGGAGTCGCTTTGAGAATAACAATGTACAGTCGATCAATTGGAACCCTCGGCCACTATAGAACCATGTCAAAATGACAAGCAGTACGAGACTACTTACAATCTGATTTATTGCGTCACTATGACATAGTCCTACAGTGACCTAGGGATCTAATTGGTTGACTGTACATACAGAAAAATGACATATAATGACATCAAAACCCTCCAAGCGGCTTCTGCGTGTTGAATCTGGCTTAACACGAACATCGAAAATTGGCATTGACGAAAAAACTACTTTACCACTCCAATACGCAAGAACAGAGAGTGAGTCAAATGTTCAACGTCACTTACGCTAAATGACCTGGCTTGAAAGAGTTTGAAACAGAGACAAAATTTAACAATAATCCAGCTTATAATAGGTACACGCGTCCCACGGCTGGGCACAGGCCTACTCTCAAGCGTGAGACAGATTGGGCTATAGTCCCCTTGGGCCAGCCAAGGCGGTTCGAAGTCTTTACATGGATGTTTCCCTTTACCGAAAAGCCACTGGTAATTATCTAGTGATATCATTCGCAACTCCCGAAAAACTCATTGCTACGAGTCGGCGGGGTTTGATCCCGAGGCCTTCGGCGCACAGGAGAATAGTATGAAGAGTAACTGGGAAAAAAATTGTTTAAAAGTCTGTGATTCGGGAAACAGAGGCTTTACTATGAGACGTCTTAACGCGATTCAGTTGACGACCTAAACTCGCCTCCATACAACTAAGCCTAATCTGAATTGCGTTAAGACGACGTGGTAACGCCGCAGATCTAAGTTCTTTCAATTCATAATATTGTCTTCTGTTACCGCGATTGTTATTCATTGAAATTAAACACTTTAGAACAATTCAATTCAATTCTACAAATATCAATTTAAAAAGCAAAGTTAATACAGTTCTTAAATTTAGAAATATATTAATCTACCACAATGTAGGTACATTCATTGGCCTAAATCCAGTAGAAAGTCTTTGTAAGCTAGTACTTAGTGGAGTTCAAGAAGTGATATTTTATGAGGCTTTAAAGAAAGACAGGCTTACATTGGACGTGAAAGATATTGTCTGGTTTACTTAAAGAATACATTGTGGGATGTCTTTAATAGAAGTAGACAATGTAAACGTTTTGTATGTACAACCACAAAATACTAACAATGATTGCATGGCCGCTGTTTTTCGATGGTGATCGATTATATTTACAATTTATATATCAACTACCAATAAACATGTCTAAAATCAATCAATTATTTAAGTGCATTTAAGAAAAGAAGATCGCCAGTGAGATAGACCGACCAGATCAAAGCCAGTGTGTCTGTCACAACAAACGAGTGCTTACGAAGAACAGCTTTGAAGCAGAGCAGCAGCAAGAATGGCGGCGTACTGTTAAGAAAGTCACTCAAAAACTACAAAATGGCCACGACCACTCTGTAAAGAGTATAACGGAGAAGAAGATGAAATTAATAATACGTCATTAATTGACCCTTAATTAACCAATATTTTAAACAATCTCAGGTACAACAGGTAGGTAAGTAGTAATTTTAGTTATGAGCTACGAATCGATTCACAAAAATTGGTGCGGAAAATGTATGAAACTATCATTAATTTAATAGAATTTCTGCGTCAGTTTTCGTGAATCGATCCGTAAATTGAAATTGATTTTTTTTACCGTAATAAAAAACCGAAATTACTAATTAAAAGCCACCAAAAACAATCTAAACAAATGCTCAAAACATTTCCCATTACCGTTTCGATTCACACGCGTTCAATACCATAACTTATAAGTCAAAACCATCTCCAATTTACACAAAACTGACAGCGTTTATATTTGCCCTGGACACACGCTGCGCCGTAATTTGTTCTGATCCTTCCACGTTGCTTCGAGATGGATGGGCATTTTTTTTTACCTCGTTTAATTTCGAGTTTCGCTACGTCATTAGTTTCTCGGGTATTGTTAGTTTGACAGGTCGTGAGTGTGGTTTGGATGATTTGGAGGTGACAATGTTTTGATTATTGATAGTTCAGATGTGGCGCTTGCATGCTTTATTTATGCTTTTATTGATCGAAAGGACCAAGTGATGGCCATAACTGGTCTTCCTATTACTGCTGCTTTGAGAATAATCGAAGACAGGAAGAGTAGAGAAACATAGTCAAGTCCTTCCGAACTGGGTCCTAATTAGCAATGAAGGTAACGACGAAGAAGAAGAAATAAAGAAAAAATAAGGATTTATTTGAGAGGCAAGAAGCACGCGCAACATTTTAAGATTAAGTATTTTAGCAGAGTGTAGTTGAAGTAGTAAGAAGATGATGATGATATTTATTGGATTCTCTGAAACATAAAAAAGCGTAGTTTCTGTCAGTTTCTATAGATCACGAGATATCTCGGAGCCCTCGGAGGTCACGTGACTTTTTCTATAAAGACTGACAGATCGTCCCGGATCGGATCGGATTCATGTGAGTCATCCTTTAGCCAAGATAACGAGGCAGTCTTTAAAGTTACTAACTGTATAGCGGTAACAAGAAAGACAAATAATCCAAAGGAATAGTTTTTTATTCAAAATCCATAAATAGCTTCATTTTTAACCGTCATCATAGAAACAGTTTTTATACCAACACCTGCTTTATCTGATGGGTCAAAATTGGCTTTTACTCAAAATTGGCCGCTTTTACAGAAAATTGGCGAAGACTGCGCGTGCGCTGTTACCACTAATGGAGTCTTTAGCGTTTAGCGCCGCTTGACAGATGGACTTAATGGGAATTTAAAAGGCTTTATTAAGCTTTTTTATGACTAAAATGAGCTCGCGGTTGACCCCAATTGACTATTGAGAAAGCCTTTTTGAAGGGTGTTTAAGCCAGTCTTTTTCCTAGCGTATTTTTCGGCTTATGCCACGGCGCAGGCGCTAGTTGTACAAAGGCTACTGCCATCTGACCTTCTAACAGTTCCAACCCAAAGGGTAAGCTAGACCTTATTAGGATTAATCCGGTTTCCTCATTATGTTTTCCTTCACCGAAAAGCGATTGGTGATATTTCGTACAAGTTCCTTAAAACTCATTGGTCTGGGGTCGTAACCCGCGACCTTCGATTTGAAAGTCTTGCGCTCTTACCACTGGGCCATCAACGCTCTAAATCAAAGCTCTAATCAATCTAGTATCAAATTAACTATTACATAAAGGTATAGGTATAGTTTACTTAGTTAATTCGATGTTGCACATCGGTTGTTATAGAGATCCTTATACTAGACTTGCGACCCATAGGTACCTAACTTTTCCCAAATAATTCACTTCTAATACGTAAAATAACAGTTCGTTATAGTTATTGATATTGTACAATTTGAAAGCACGAACCAAATCATTCATTATTCATAATAAATGTTTTTTATTCATGTTTTATATGTTTGTGATTATTGCTAATATTATCATGATGATTATGATCGTGTTATGTCTCTATAAACTTATCAGTTTAAAGAGATAACGGGACTATTTATGAAATTAATATGACCCCACTTAAAGTGCGACGAAATATGGTAGGAATTAAAAACTGGCCAAGAGCATGCCTGGCCACGCTTTACGGTTCCGTAGTAAACCGTCCGTCCCAATCAACGAACGTAGAAGGGGTTTTAGTAGGTACCATGACCATAATTAGGAAACAGGATCTTCGCAGCGAGTACGACTTTTTCAATCCGAAAGTCGCGGGTTCAAATCCCCGCTCCTCCCAA
This sequence comes from Lathronympha strigana, assembly GCA_949128165.1. NCBI lineage: Eukaryota > Metazoa > Arthropoda > Insecta > Lepidoptera > Tortricidae > Lathronympha > Lathronympha strigana. Next base: position 690,456 of record OX421907.1, on the reverse strand, counting down.
AGAGTTTTTCGGTACGAAATATTATTTGATACATATTTACCAAACGGTTTTCATCACGAGGAAACTAGACTAATCCCAATAATATCAAGTTAACCCTCAGGGAGTTAGATGGTAGTCTTTGGAATGGCTGCCAAATTGAACCCCACGCTCAGCCGAGCCGACAAAACGCTAAGAAGAAGATATGACCCCATTTAATAAGGTGAATACGAATACTGGCACTAATCGAGCCTAAACACTGGCCACTTTTTCAATTCAAAGGCAATAAAATATCGCAAGTCATTCCCTAAATGGTAAGAAACAAATAAAAGTCAAGAAAGCGCATCATCACGGGCCACGTGTCAGTCTACAAGCACCTGAAACGCAAAAAGACCTAAGTCCAGGTAAATTTCATAGAAATACTGCGTTTTGACTCTAGATTTAGAGTTAACGGGGGGCGTTACCGATTATTGATATTTTTGAAGGTAAAAAAGTAATCGATGATCGCATTTGAGATGAAAAAAGCTATTGTGTTGAGGTTTAAGGGATCGGAGATCCGTGGTGTGGGAGGAGGGCTTTGATTGAGGTCTGATGCGGAACAAGTTGAACAGATTTTGTTTTGGGTCAAGAAGATTGTCTGTATTCAAAAGATTGAATAAATGCTGCGCACGACATGGTTAAAATAACTTTTGTTCTATATTACACATTGAAATTTGTATCTAATGAAGAGGTAACAATTATTGTCTCTAACTTTCATTTTTCTACTCTAGCACTTTCATATGTCATTAAGATGACTGACAGCGATATTAAAAAAGTATAAATTATAACGTTGTCTAGGTATTCCATAAGAAAATCGCTAAGCGATGCTCCTATGGATTTTCATACAAGATGTTAACACTGTTGACTTTTTATTTATTTATATAGTCGTCATACGACGTCTTCCACATTCAACACCATTCAAGATTTGGCTATTTTGGCTGTCGTAGAGAAACTAATGTATGCAACAGCTCATAATTGGTTCTTAACATTCTCGGATCTATTATTACAAAACTCGGCTACGTCTCGTTTTGTAGCAGCGTTACAATTTTAAGAACTCTTATTATATCACTGTTGCATTAAACTACTATTTTAGATTATTGTTCAACAAAAATAATATCGTCGCTTAAGGATTTACTTTTCAAACTACACTGTATACATATTTTTTTTCTCCTCAACAAATAAACCCGAATAAATTCCGGCCAGGTTTATACAATATCACGTTTTCCGCTAACAAAAAACCGGTCACGCTTACCTATTCCTATGAAAATTAAATTAAAAAAGTTCCATCAATCAGAGTGGATTTGATTGGCCATCACAATGTGCACTATTCTGAGAATCCGCCATTTTGGACGATCTACTTAAGAGAGATAACCATCCGATTGATGTCTGTAATTTGTATCTGTTGCTTGCAGAGATAGTTTTGTAGATTAAGCAAATGATATTATATGAGAGATGCTAGTTAAAAAATATGCCTACAATTTGCTCTGCAGGTAGAAAATAGTAGTTTATGCAACAGTGATATAATAAAGGTTCTTAAAACTTGAGGGTCGCCGTTACAATAGTAGACCCGACAGTTTTAAAAACCAATTATGAGCTGTTGCATACGACAGTTTTTCTACGACACCTAAAATAGGGAGAAAAAGCAAAATTTTGAAAGGTGACAGAATGAGGAAAATGTCGTATGCCCGATATAGAAATAACATAAAAAACAATTGTGCTCCTATATGTGAAGCAGTGTTCTTATGGAATACCAGAGTCATCTAATTGACACATAGAAATGCTGGAGTAGAAAAAATAACGTTTTGTTACCGTACTAAACTTGATGAAAGCATCTGCCAAACAGTTTACTTCATTTGTTCTTCTGAACAGTAATAGGATTAAGATGGTAACTAACTACCTATTTAAAATAATTTTAGCATTTCCTTGCCCAAATAAATTTAGTTTTTTTACAAAAGGTTTCCTTATTCCACAAAAATTGCTTAAAATCTTTATTGTTATGTATTATTATAGCTTATGATATTATTGCTGATTGTACATAGTACTCGATTCCCTATAATCTTACTCATTTTTAACCTAATATACTTACGCTTATTTTCATTAATTAAAAAAATCCTGTGCGACTACTTTCCCTCCAGGGCGGGCCCATTATTTTTTTTCCCAAACCGAATATTCTTTTTTTAATATCTGTAACAACAGACGAGTGTGAGACTTAATGTCTCTAGGAGAAATTTTATCTTTGACATTGAATTTATTCGTTTTTATTTTTAATTTTTTTACCTCGTTCATTTTCCGGGTAAAACAAGCAAATTAAAAAAAAAAACTTTTAATGCTGCTTTGTCCTTTCAAAAATCAGGGAATGTTTTTTTTAAGTATAAGCCAACTTAAGGATTTAAGTTACTTTTCCTCCAGCCCCATCAAAACTTTCCACGCTGCATAAGGGGGCAAAGTTATTGTTTGACTCTCGGGCTTATATTGAGAATTTGAGACCCGAGTAAGCTAAAGACTCCAAAATTGAGCCACGAGCGTAGCGAGCGCTTTCCGAGCTAGTGAGGTGAAAATATATATGTCAAACAAAACATCACATGACGCCCGAGGGCTCCTAGCTATCACGTGATACTTTCTATATAAACTGAAAGATCGTCCCGTATCGGTCGGATCGGATCGGACTGGTGTGAATCCTTAATCCCCTTAGGAAAATACTTATCAAATTTTTTACCTAACCAGTAAACAAGTTAGGTACAATAAATGTCGTTTCGCAAGCGCCTGGCGACGTTGGTATTAATATCAACATAATTTTAACGGACTAAGCGACGTCGATAATTGAACTGACAGCATCACGCGTGACTTTCATTCACCTGTAACTTTGATGCTGTTTTATGAATATTTACGGGAAAATAACCAAGCTTTGGATCATAAAAGTAGGAAGAGAAATATGTGGAATATTATGTGGAACGATCTTCTGTCCTTATACATACAACAACAGAAAGTGAACATCAAGGTGAAACTTGCTTTGTAACCGAAGGACATGACGATAAAGATCTTCAGCATTGGGGGAAATGCTAAGACGCGACCGCTAATAATGATGCCCAATGTTAATTTTGAACTTGTACCAATGTAGAAATAAAGAGACTGCGTTTCAACTTGTATAGAAACTGTTTTAACTATAAAACTCTCGTGAGACTCGAACATATTAAATAATATTTAAAACGGGTCACTCACGTAATTTAGTCGATTTTCGCTCGACATGTTTCGTTCTTTACGAAGAACGTCATCAGGAGCGTCTCCTGATGACGTTCTTCGTAAAGAACGAAACATGTCGAGCGAAAATCGACAAAATTGCGTGAGTGACCCGTTTTAAATATTATTTAATATGTATAGAAACTGCACATTGGTGAAGTGTCAAGCCACTCTTTATTGTTTATTTTTCCTTGTTGGCGTTCTGCTCATATCTCCTCAGAATAGGTACAAGCAAACCTGACCTGACCTAAAGAAGAAACTAGGCTTCGCAGGAATAATCCAGATTTCTAAGAAAGCAACTATAAGTTATTGGCTTTTACATCTAATTTTCGCCTGTATGAATCGACCCTATAATCAAATAACATAAAAAAATCACCATTGTCTTTCAATGGTAACCAACACAGACATGAATGACGTCAAAGTGACGCAGTTTCATAACTTGCACCGGTTTTTAAAACGTATGAATGAGCCATCTTTCAATCGCAGCACAAATCAGTCCAAACATGAATGGCCTAGCTTATGAATGAAGCACATGAAAGTTTATTGACGCGCATATTATATGCTACAATGCATTAAACACATTTACTAATTCACTCCACTAATCCTATATCAAACAAAAATCACACTTATGATGCTGACTTTAGAGCTCTGGCCTTTTTTTGAGCAAGGCAATTTGAATGTTGCAGACACGTCTATGGATACCAGCCAACCCTTTCCAAATTAAACCCTCAAGTTAAAGGACTAAGAGCGTTTTTCGATTGAAGATTCTGCATTTATAAATGCCGAGTCATGGTAACAAGTACCGAGTGATGAAGATGGTGTCTGATAAACGGCTACACGAGCCACAATAGTTTTTTAGTAATCCCAATGAGTTTTGTTGAGTTCCAATATGAAAGAGATGCTCAACAATATCTTTTGAATCTTAATATGGAGATAAGATTTACAAAGTGAATGTATTAAATTGAAATAAATGCTCCATAGACAAAAAAGATGTTCGCCCAAATAAAACAAATGTTTGAAGTTTCCATAATTATATTCTAAGTCTCGTTATTTGTGGGCAACGCAATGCTGATTTGTAAATTCAAAATTTTAGTTTAGGAAAATAATAATCTTGAACTGTCGTCTGAGACCGTATTTTTTAGATAAGCTCTCAGTTTGTCAAATATACTTGATGTTAAGTAAGTAAAAAATAAGCTCTTTGTTGCACAAAAAAGGATATGCTTTATTAATAAATAAATAAATAAATATTACAGGACATTCTTACACAAATTGACTAAGTCCCGCAGTAAGCTCAATAAGGCTTGTGTTACGGGTACTCAGACAACGATATATATAATATACAAATACATAGAAAACATCCATGACTCAGGAACAAATATCTGTGTTCATCACACAAATAAATGCCCTTACTAGGATTCGAACCCAGGACCATCGGCTTAGCAGGCAGGGTCACTACCAACTACGCCAACCGGTCGTCAAAACATTCCAAATTATTGACATCTAATGCTATTGTCAGAAATAAGAAACCAGAAATATTCAGACTAAATACTATAGATTAACCATAACCAATTAGTATCCAAATTAAGCGTACCATTTTAAAAAGGAATAAATAAAAAAAATCCAAGGGCGAACATATCCTTACGAGGGATATTTTGTGATTTTATTCAGCCTTACTATGATTATTATGAAGTGTGTTATTTGCTTAGTTTACATTCGTACTATTTATCTAGCGAGTGATATAATACAGATATCCCAAATGTACACAGGTATACAACTCTTGATTTGCAACGCACTCAGCCTCAATACATTAATATACCCACCTCGACTTATTTACCAGCACATTGATTTATTTAAATTACTTTTAACAAAGTTAAGTTTTGTCACACAGTAGCTAACTATTAAGGATCGCAACACCCTCAGGGATTTAGTAAAGCCGCTCAAACCGATCGATGATACGACGTTCGAAATGTCATTGTCGTCATCGATCACGTCAACAATCAGCGAGATGCTATCGCGGATTACTGTGATTGTTGAATGCGTGACCACCGTTTTTGAAATAAGATCGAATCGACAAGAATAACATGGTTACTTGGTGTTAAATGTGTTGGTTAGGTATTACTATTATGAGAAAACTTAGTTAATAAGCTGGCCAGCGAGTGTTACGGATGTAGAAGTAAAACATTTGAGGTAGGTATTCTAACTACTGAACACGGTTTTTACCACGTATTTTTATTAAAATTGTGCACCCAATATTTTAGCGATGTTGCAACCGCCAAAACTGAAATCAAAAACAAATGCTAAATAACCGCGATAGTTTAAAAAAGTGTCTGTAGGATTTTGAGGTCATCAGAGCTCAAAAAAGGGTTTTTGTTTTTAAGGAGTGAATTTATTAGACAGTGTGGGAAAGTAATAGTAGCTGAAAGTACGATAAAATTGTCATAGAAGCAGGAAGTTACTAGGGTTCTAGACTGGTCTGATTATAACCAAAACCCTTTTGCCAAAAGTGAATACTTAATTTACAAGATAGAATTGCTTTACAGATTAAGCTCTTACATCGATCCAACCGCGTCATTTTGTTTCTTTTACTTTTTTTTTGTTTGTGCATTGTTCATACACCACCTTCGCGGGAAATTCCTAATTTAGACTTTGAACAGTTACAACTTCATCCCTTTTATTGTACAAAACCTGGGTTGACCTCTGCCGATAAATAAGTCTGTTTTCAATTAACAATGGCCGTAATGATGGGGTGCGCAAGCGGCGATTAATTGCAGACCTCGCGAAGGTGGACTCCAAAGATGGACGTAGGATGCGGCAAATGGCGAGTTTCAGACATGAGTGTCTCACGTTTATGGACAAGTCATCTGTTTGGATGAATAAAAAAGAAATTGCTTCAACGTTTGAATCTGTTGTAGGTACTTGTTGGTTGCAGTTTGTTAGTTCATTGATGCAAAAAACGAGTTGGAAGAAGAGAAAAGGGCAATGTCAAACATAATGTTGCTTTAAATTTTCCATTGTCCAGCCCAAAGTACTAATAATTGCAATTCAATTAAGGAGAATTTCAACATTAACTTTTGGTTTGCGTCTCTTATTATGGTGGCCCACCTTAGTAGTAATAAGTAACATGCGTGTTTCAGTGTTTTCTGACATAATAACTCTTTTACTGATACGACATAATATTCTGCTGCTTATTTTACCGAAGTATTACTTCAGTATGAACTGTAGCTTTTGTATAAATTATCCGTCAAAACAACGGTTCCACTACCAACTCAGCAATCATAATCCATTTTTCTCATAGTCAATAAATCTCTTCAACTCTATTGAAGCAATTTGAAGTATAAATAACGCAACACCTTAATTTTGAAGCATTCGTAGATCCGTGCGCCAGCGTCGGGCGGAAACAAAAAGTCGCCTCACACGACGGTATTGTTCCGACCACGTGCTTTGTGACATGTCCCACATTCACTCCAACAAAGCCTTAAGTTTTAGAAGCAGCCACTTGGATTCTGAACCCTATCTTCGTAGCACCAGGGTTGAGATTACAAGCAACACGTGGATGAAGTAACATCAGTTTGAAGTTGTGTAGGATGTGTCCCAGACAATGATTACAGGGTATGGGGGGCACGAATTCGGGATGGGTTGAGGAGTCAATTGATGAATGCGTCGACGCGGGGATTAAGACGATATTTAAAGATAAAGATATTAAGGTGCTTAAATTGTTAGGTGCCCTTGCGAGTTCAAAACCCTTCATTGAAGACATTGAAGTCCCAGCGACCACACAATGTAGTACGAGTACCTGTCACACAATGTACCTAGTTGTGGATCTAACCAAACCATTACTCTCAAATTATAGCTACGAAAACTACTTCTGATTCTTAAAATGTAGAAAAAATTAAACCAATCATTTAGTAAAAAAAAATTACGATTTTTATCTTTCACAAAAATAACTATTGGTAAATATAAATAAAGTGATTTGTTTTAGTAACAAATATCAACAAGTCATTGATATTTGGGTCAAACAAAAACGACGTTTTGGAGTTTTTCCGGTGGTCGATTCGAAAGTTAACGGCTGTAAAGCTTGATTTTCTTATTTAAGACTTATCTACATTAAGGGGTACTCCCTGTCTATTGCATTGTAAAAATCATTACTATATGTCCACAAGCTGTTAACTATTGACCACAGTTAAGAAAAAGTGAATATTCAGCTGAGCTTTAGAGCCAAGCTTTCCTGTGGCCAATAGTTAACAGCTTGTGTACATGTAAATAAGATTTTTATCATACAGTTCAATAGAAAGGAGTACTTTTTAATGTGTATAGGGGTTCAATAAAATCACCCTTCATTGCCTTTAATTTTTGAAAAGTCCACCGAAAAGACTGCGAAAATCGTTTTGTGTTTGACCCATTTGGTTTTAAGTAGTTTTGGACCCCACGATTGCCTGTCAAGTTTAGCGCCTGCTAGAATGCCGTTGTCTTCATTAAAAACAAAACGTTCAATCTTCAAAATGCGTTTGCCGATAATAATTCATCACGGGTCTAATCTGACACGAGTCTTGAAACTTCAAGATCAATATTATCGAAGCCAACGTCTTTTCCCCAACTTCCAAACTCCCGCATTTTTTCCCGTCCAAATAAATTAATACTTGTCGGGAGCTTGTCAAATTAATTTCTCCTTGAGACTATTTGTCCGCAAAAAGTTTTGTCGAGATCTGACTAGTTGTGATCCTTATTACCTTGAATTAGGGTCTACGAGTGGTCAATTAATCTGTTGCTGTAAGTTCCATTGGTGGCCATTATTCAGCCTAGCTAGTTCGGGGAATGTATTGTCAGGGGGACTATTCGTAACGCTGATCGATTTTTTAATACAGCGTTTCTTTGTTATTTTTTTCTCTTAAATTGGCGTTTGACCCCAGCCTTTGATAGTAAATGGGGTCGTTAGCTAAGATCTTAAAAATTGATACGTCACTTTCGATACATCTAAAACTCTAATTGCTAGTAAAACAACTGTTGTACGTAAACCATAAATAGGAATTAGGATTTTCAAAATATAGGTATTTTTGATTTATTGGCTTTATTGCCACTCTAATGGAAAGTTTTAGTAAGGCATTTTTCGCTACAGTTCTTGGATGGTAAGCAAAATATTGACGTTACAATCTAATTTATGGGAGGTATTCTTATAATTGATACCTACATGAATAAATATTTATAGGTTGAAGTAATAAAGTTTGAATAAAATACTAAGGGATGACTCACACTAGAATTTTTGGGACGGGACGATCTATCAGTTTCTATAGAAAATGTCACGTGACATCCGAGGGCTCCGAGCTATCGCGTGATTATTTCTATAGAAATCCTTAATTCCGCCATTTGATGCTAAAACTAGAACCCCTATAGATATAAAAAGGATAAGATATTAGGACCCACATACTACAACTTGAATCTATTACCAGTATGGATGATAGGTTTGTTTTTCAAATAGCGTCTAGTGATGACGCAGTGTCAATAAATATCTCGACATCTTCTTGCGAGTTGCAAAAAAGTAATGTTTCAGCTCATCTCGTGATCCCTTACACCAGTTATCGCTTTCTCAAATATCCTCAGATAAAGACAAACAGATAATTCCAATAACAAGGAAAAACTAACGGAAAAGCTAACGTCTGTCTCAATTCCCACCTCCGAAATCTCGGGCCCTCCAGGAAAAACTAACCGAATACTGTAATGATGTCAAGAATAGCGGGGGATGAGCTTCCGATGACACCATCGAATCAAATAAGGTGTCGATAAATCAACGTCCAGGGGAGGTTTATGCTTGTTCGGATATTGTTTTGTATGGATATCTGTCGGAACTTTTGGAAATAGGAATCAGATGGGAATGGAGCAAGTTGAACGATTATGCAAGCTTTTCCTTATACTAAAATGTGATTATGTAGGAGGGTTTTTTAAAGATTATTAATGAAATTTCCAATTAGCATTGGTACATCTTCAGGTACAAGATATACAATTTAATATTTCGTGAGATTTACTGACACTCGTAATGAAAAAAACGGTTAAAACTCATGTCACGCCTATTGTGATAAAAATACAATACAATACAATACAAATACTCTTTATTGTTCACCAACAAGGACATAAAAACAATATACATTAAACACTAAAATATAAACACTGGTAGACAACAGGCGGCAAATACGTGAGTTTTAATCGATTCAATATTGACGTCGAAGACATTTTAATAGAGTTCCAAGATTCTAGTCTATGGTGGTACTCGTACGGAGCTATCGTCACAAGAATATTCAGGAGGACAAAGCTTTAAGAACTATTACTTTAAGGGAGTACATTTTAACAATTTAGTGACCACGACCGCTTAACGTTCAGGAGTTCGTTTTAAACGTCGCAATTTTATAGCTAATAAAGTAAATACGCGCCTACGCACGAGCGGAGCTAAGGCGCCCAAAATTAAAGTGCGCTTTTTAAAAGCAGCAATCTCCTCGGTCATGGACGATAAAATCGCTGCGTGCCGATTGCGGTGTGGTACGTGGCGGGTTAGGGCGGCTTAGCTGGGGCAGGTTGAACGTTAGTTGAAGTATAGAACTTTGAAGGTAGAGAGACTACTACTACTAGCTTTTGCCCGCAGCTTCGCTAGCGTTAGAAAGAGAGATAAAGTAGTCACTCTCGATACCTTCAACTATCTCCGCTTAAAAAATCACGGCAATTTATCGCTCCATTTTGCCGTGAAAGACGGACAAACAAACACACACATTCTCATTTATAATATTAGTATGGATATGGATGGTTACCAACTCCCGTGAAGAAGAACTTTGAGAAAGATTGCAATGTAAATTATTGATGAAATCTCGCAGCGTATGTAAAGGTGTTGTATGCGGGGTTAAGTTTGTTGGTTACAGCTCAAATGGGGATGGAAATAAAGAGAACATGTCACAAGGAAATGGAAACATCATCAAGATACCAAGAAGGATGTATGTCAAGGATGATGTTGAAAGAGCAAAAGTTGTCGTTTCAGTTTTGACCATATCTTTAACCTTTTTAATAATTTATAACCCGTTTATGATTCAAAAAGCCATGTCGCAAGCATCATGGACATTTTTTCACCAGACAAGACTAGAAGCGGATAGTTATTGTTTATTTGTATGGCCCAATTTTTTATATTGTTTGCCAATTTTGCATCCTTATCCTTAAGGAAGGAGGGCTCCTTTTATTTACGCTCTATACAAGCTGTGTCTGCGGTTTCCCTAACCCCGCTCTGCAGGCCGATGGCGGAACTCGTTCACAATTAGCTCTTTAATGGCTCGAGTTATCTGTTTAGCTGCGGCTGTGACGCTGGTTATGCGCTTGGTTAGAATTTAGAATCTGCTGTTAGCTAGGATTTCCATACAGGGTGGCAAACATGCATACGGCCTGATGGAAAGCGATTACCGTAGCCTATTCACGCCTACAACTCCAGGGGGGTCACATGCGCGTTGCCGACCCATTAAAATCTTGTACGGTCGCCATCAGATATTTCGGAACGCACACTGTGTTGTGGTGCATTTGTTTGTAATATTGGGGAAAAATAAAATTACTGAGACACGAAAAAATAGGGCATGTATTGTAAATAGGACACGTTATTGTTAACCTATGAGTTTTGAAGTTTGCTGTGGTAAAGGTTGGCCAATCCAATAAATTAAAAACAGTGTATTCGCATTACAATCTATTTAATCGTAATATTACTATACTATTTGTTTTTTCAATAGCTTCCTCTAAACATGCCACATGTTTAGACAATACCGCAGTTTGAAACATTGTGCGTAACATTGTAAATACGATAGGGACGCAACAGTTGTGAGTGACGGCGGCCGCGGCTGCTTTATTAGCCGCGAGGGGGCTCGTGGTGTGTTTGTGCCCTTTGATTGACAGAAGTCAAAAAGTAAACATAGGTGTAGCTATACAGTAGTATACTTGGAAATGTTTGCGTTAATATTAATTTTTATCATGTTTGACCCCCGAGGAATGAAGACGATTGTTTGATATTATGTATCTGCACGTCGTACCTTTTGGACGTGTGCGTTTTTTAAGGTCCTGTACCTGAAAAGGAAACAACGGAACTCTTATAGGATTACTTTGTTGTTCGTCCGTCTGTCCATCTGTCTGTCAAGACCCTTTATCTCGGAAACGCGTAAAGATAGCAAGTTGAAATTAATACCACGTATACAGATCTGCGTTCCCTTGAAGCTGTAAAGAAACCCAACCTCTACTTCACAGTAATCCAAAGATATGGCCGTTTATGTCGCATTTCCCATACATTTGCAATGGGAATCAACATGTATAGGGTACTGCCCGTTCACCTAGAATCACGAAATTTGGCAAAAAGCAAGAGCACAAGTACGAGAGAAAATTCGCAAACCGTATAATTGCAGCACACTGAGAGTTCCGTGCCACCAGTATTTTCAAGTACCTAAGGTCATAAATGGGGTGAGGGAGCATTCTTTGAGCGGAATCCTCGGTGGACGAGAAGGACTCACAGTTGGCTGGTTTTTTTTTAAATCAAATACATTCGTTGGTGGGCTTATAGATATTTAACTATAATCATAGTTTAGTTCAATTTACGTCCAGTAAATGCAGTTATCTATTTTATTATTTACAATCTCGGTCAATATTAAAACTAAGCCTTACATTAGTATAGTTACTCGTACCTTACATGAGGACATCACGATCAACTTGTAGAAGGGCTAAATTTTTAAAAATTCTACAAATCTGCAAGCGTAGCCAGGATGCCAATCGCTCACGCTCTGTAGCTTATTGTAGTTATCTCTCTCTATCACTATTCTTTATTAGTGCGACAATATATTGCATATCTTTAATTAAAAGGTACGATTTAATTCTAAACAAGTTACATAACACACCACAGACAACCTCTAAAACAGAAACACAACGCCACTTTAGCGTATGTCGCGGCTGCATGGCCGACCGTTGTAGCTCGTAAACTCAACTTCGCACATTACACCGCTGATCATTCAAACATTCCAAACTTTGCTTGGCTTTTGAATTGTTTCGCCATTTTGGTTGTTTTGTGTGTACACTGTAGGCGGAGTTTCAAACCGATTTCTGCATTGGTTTTTATGCTATATCACCTTAGTTTCGCAATGTATTTTCGTAGGTAATTATAAAAAACGGCCAAGTGCGAGTCAAAGTCGCGTACGAAGGGTTCCGTAACATTCATCTATAAAAACGGCAAAAAAATCACATGCAAATATTTTTTTATTTCAATTTAATAACTTATTTTTAATATCAATAACAAAATATTCTATTCCATTTTTCTATTATTTGTGTTCCTTTTTATAATTGTTAATTTCTAATGTATTTAATTTTTGTTAATCATTTGAACTAGGTATGTATTTTATTTAATCGATAACTTGTAATGATTGAACATACTTAAGATTAAACACTACATGTAATACAGAATCACTTAAAACTACCTTTTTGTTAATTGTTACCGTTACTTTATATTTTCCAATAAATGACTTCCTACTCCAAAAAAAAAAATATTCTGTGAATATTCCAAGCGTCTACCTGTTGCCGTTATCAATGAGAGTAAAACGAGCAGAAAAAATCACGTTTGATGAATGGGAGCCCCTGAATTATTTATTTCCCGTCCCGTGCTAGTGTGAGTCATCCTTAACTCGAAAGTGATGTCCTAAGAATGTGTCCTTCTTCGAAAGCGGCGTTCAAAGAAAGTGACAAACCTCGAAAGTGACGACCTCAGAACGTGACCTTCTTCGAAAGTGACGTTCTAAGAAAGTGGCCAACTTCGCCAAAATACCACAACACAAGCCTTATTGAGCTTACCGTTGGACTACGTCGATTTGTGTAAGATTGTCCCAGAATATTTATTTATTATTTCAGGACTGTATAGTTAGGCGTCTTTCCTAAATTATCCCTTGTAACCAACAATATCATTCTATTTATTCCCAGTTACTATTCATTATTAGTAATCCAGTCTTACGTTAACTCTACCCTCGAAACTTTGTTACTACCCCAAACAACGCTAAATCCAATCCAAAATAAAAACGTCATAACTCCACATGAAGCTGTCATAGTTACTTCATTCATATCCTAGTCTTCTCACCTACAGGGCCACTCTTTACCTATCTTAGATCTTATTACGTTGTCTTAAGGTTTGCAAATGGTTAGTTATTCGTTTTTCGGTAGGCACTAGTATGGTATATATATTCTTTATTGCATGGGAATAAGGAACATATTCGTGTATATATTTTTGGTTGGTATTGACACAAATGCGGTCCCTTCGGTTATTGTTTTCCTATTCAAGCTTAATTAGCTTACCGCTACGGTCTGAGATTCTGATTGCATGGAGTTGAAAATAGTGGTCGGATTCTATATTGAATTTAATTTTGGTTAGGGTAGAGATATGAGTAACTTACCCTGATTTCTAGCTAGTAATTGTATTTGACTTTTCTCTAGAACAGTATATAACTACTACTCGATGCGGTAGCCCTCTTGTGCTTAGACTAATGGATAGGTAGATAAAAGTTCAAATACACGTTATGCAACTTCGCAGCTGCAGCGAGAAACGAGCGATAGCACCTTTTAATTTTTAATTCGGGTTGGGCCGCATGGGATGGGAGGTGGGCCAAAATGACATCTGATTGGGACCCCCGAAATACCACAGACTTTCCAGGCCGTCAAGGCAGACCGAAAAGGAGATGGCAGGACGACTCTGCGCTCTGTGCAGAATGGAAGGGGTATTCTTACAACAGGGTCGAGTGGAGAAAAATACACTAAACCAGGCTAATGAGATAAGAGATAGAGAAATCGTGTAGCGTCGCCCATTGCAACGCCGTGGCGATTTTCAAAACAAAGGACAAGCAGTTTCGTCACTTATAATATACACGGTGCCCGTGAGCATTGCGAGAGATTTTAACAGCGTATACCTGAGGATAAAAGAACCAAAAAAAAGTCATATGATTTTTGATCATTTCGACCAAAAAAAAAACAAAAAAAACTTTTTTTTTTGCTTTGATACATGTTTAGTAAATTTAATTTACCAAAGATTCACTTAAAACACAAAAAAAAAATACGTGTGGCACTCGGGGACTGCCGCGGTAAAGCTATTGCATATCATTTTGTATCAACTTATGCAATTACTAGCGCGACTTCGTCTGCGCAGTATTATAATGTTTGGTAGTGTATTTTTATTACCATAAGTATTAAATACCCAATTGACTTGAACTGTAAATTGCTAATTAAATTCCGGGGCCGTATAAAACAAACAACTAACTTGCAACTACAGTAACCTGTTATTCTTTGTTCTCGTTAATAATTCAGGATATACCAAAAATGCTGGTGATCAATATTGTAATCTGATTTGGAAAAAATAGGACTAAATGTTTTTTTTGTCAAACATTTTTTGTTTATTTATTCTCCTAACCACAATTCGATACTGATTAGTGATTACACATTTAATCGAATCACCAGCATTTTTGTGACAGCTGTATGTATCTTTGACCACATATTAATCTTTCAGTGGCTGGATACGCTGTAGATATGCTAAAAAGTACGTCCAAGTTGACATAAATTATCTTTCAATGAAATAAGTAATCAAGGCCGAGTGTTTTTGATCACGGTTTACAACACTGCCTTAAGCTCACTGAATTTAACCCACAGAATGTCAGTCGGTACCTGATTACAACTAACTTCCCAGTGAAGAAAAACATTGCGAGGATACCAAAATAATTACGTCACGCATATAATAATTATAAACTTTCATTAGGTAGGTAAGTATATAATATTATGTCTCATCTCAACCAAGGACGATCTTATGATAGGATCGGCAGAGGCCTTTATTCGCATTTACACAGGCGTTCAAAAGTGCATGGGCAATTTATGAATGAATTCATTCATAAACTGCCCATGCAATTATAGATTTGACTATTTCACTTGCTTCCTTCCCCTTTGCACCTCTATATAGGATGATTTTCATAACAAAAACTATTCTGTCCTTTCCTAGGAGTCAAAACATCCCCATGCCAAATTTCACCTTAATCCGTTCAGCGTTTTTAATTTAGTGTGAATTGGTAACAGATAATAGTTCATCAAATTTACAATATTAGCATCGCATGGAAATTTGTCCAAAATGTAATTGAAGAAACCGTGCTGGTTTTGTGACAACATCGCTACGCAAGATCAGTTTGCTAGACAACAAAAATAAAATAGATGCCATTATTAAGTAAAATGTATCTAATGAGACTAATGGCATGCCATGATCTAAGAATGTTTTTGCGCAAAGTTAAAATAATTTTAATCAAATCAATTTAACGGGGATATAGGCGATACCTAGTTCCATTAGTGCCATATAGATAGAACTGTAATAAGTGCCATCCTAATCCATCAAGTTGTGCATATTCAGTAATAAGCCGTTTTAGAAAAGTAATCGTACAAAAAAATCTGAGTTTATTTATAAACTATCCTTGTCCAATATTTAATATAAAAACCGTACTGGCTTTGTGACATTGTTCTTTGCGCAAAGGCAAAATCGTTGCGTTTGGCCATTGTACTCCCCTGGGCCCGCTATGAGGTATGTATGTCATCCGCTTGTACAATGCATGGTGGGTGTTGACAGCCATATATACATTGAGTTGCCGTATTTGTAGTGGTTGGATTCCGCGTCACTAAGACCTCAATGATATTGTCCTGAGGTCTCTTCAGTCAGCGGGTGTTCATTCCGTTCTGGAGCCACTGGGTTTAGCCGCACTGATAGCAAGATGGAGTGACCCTGGTGCTGTGGAAAACGGGGCGGTGTTCAGTGTGGGATGTTACATGCGTTAGCACAATTTCGACCACCCATATTACTCGCACTTCCCACGTAGCAGGAGCCCTCTGCCGAAACTCTAGCGGTGGCGAAGCGGCAAAAGTGTGCGCTCCCTTCTGGGATAAGATCCCAAACGGATAGCGTAACGTAATAAGACAACAGTTTGTCACCTTTGTATGACAATTTCTGATAATTCTATACAGTTACTCACATTTGACAGCAATCACCGTCGCACTATCCATGCAACTTGTCTTTTCATGAACTTATAGCATTATCATTATCAGATGACATTCGTAGATAAGCAACTTAGGTCTATAGGACATGGATACAATACATGTTCATGCCTTTGGTTGTGGAGACAGCGGGCTGCTACAAAGTTACCATTATTAGTGATTTTATTTATTATCAAATTTATCACAGCATTAAACATATCATATTTACATAGATTTAATGGATCCCGGCACATTGGTCACTTTTCAACTCATTTCCTAAAAACACAGTTTTGTATTTTTTGTGCACTTTCGTCAGTAGTGACAAATATGTACCTACTTAAGTTTAATTTCTGTTTGTTTATGACACTACTGAACAAAAAAAAACTTAAAATAAATTTGGGTACATTTTCGTCTGCAGTGAAAGAGAGCTTTTTTATAGGCGAAAAACATACGGTATTCATCGTCTTCGAACACCACAAACAAAATATTTACAGCACGCAGCAATATCACCTTTGTGATTATCACAATAAGGAACAAATCTAATATACCAATAGAAAATATTTGATAAACAAGACAAAGGCATATTTCGATACTCTACTTCTTTGTAGGTACTAATATTTCTTATGCCAATGAAATTTCCACTTTATTCCGTTGTGCACTAACGTGCTAAATTCACAAATTTAAAATGGTACTTAGTACGACTTTGCATTTGCACTAAGGTATCGATTAAAAAAACAAAACGATTCGCAGTCTAAATAAAAAATTAGGCGCCTTTTGCCTTTAATTCGATCCAGCCAGCATATTATGCATCGATTACAAAATCGATTTAACATATTTGATTCTGGCGGGAAAAAATAATAGTGTTTATTTTGACATTTGACATCGCCGTATCTCTGGTAATAAGGGCTACTGTCCTCAATATTTTGTATAGAATATGACACTTAGCGACATTCGTATGGAGATATATCCTTTCCCCGATAAAGAACTTTGTAACAAAGTGAATAAAGTCGGTTTCGGTCCGTCGGAGTGGGGAGCGTCAGGTTTTTTTTCGTTACGGAATTTCTGGATTCAGTCCCCGCGCTCAAGGCCCGCGATAGAAGCTATGCAATAGCTTAAAAGTTTTTTTTTTGGTAGAGCCGAGTTTTGCAAAGACATCACAGTGTCACTTTGAAGTCTGTCAAAAATTATGTCTAGAGTAGACCAGATAGTAGCATTATCACATTCCAAAACGCGTTATTTACCGAGTGGCGGTAAAATTATGTTTAAATAAAAATTGCAATTATCTCAGAAACTAGCTCTAATCCAAAGCACGTAATATGACATTTTTTGTATCTCTTAGCCCCAGGAATACGCTGTTAAAATTTCTAGCAATGCTCACGGGCACCATGTATAAAGAAAACTGCTAGGTTCCATCGCACGTTTTCCACTGCTGCCGCAAACTCGTAATAAGTGCAAGTAAACAAGTGCATTAGAGAACGGGACATTTCGTTGTTCTTCCTCAGTTCATTCCTTAAGTCAAACCATAAATCACTGAAATCCTATAACCATACACTATTTAGTTATATAATAGTGTGGTTCCGCATTCCGCATTACACCCCGTGACGTCACATGATGGATGGACGCGAGACGTGATCGCGTCGCGCCGCGTCGCGTCCGACGCCATTTTTCACGCATCAGACGTGAGCTATGCGTAATTATGTGTAGGGTTTGTAATGATCCAGACTATCGAGTCAAAAATACTTACCAATACTTTTTTCCGTATTATTTAAAAATAAATCGCAGAAGAAACATTGAGGTAGAAATGAAATACAATCCCAAAAGAAACATTGAGAAAGAAAATTTAGTTTTTTTTAAAGCAAAAATGTGGGTTGGTAATTTTGGATTGTGGTTATTGTAGATCCATTAACTTAAAGGAACGTTACGTCCAGAAAATAAAATTAAATATATGGGTGGGTGTATCAACTATTTATTTTTGTTATTCTGTCCCGGCACGGCATCGGCAGCCAGGGGACAAATGCAGCACAGTTTGTTAGAAGAAACATTGCAGTATGTTCTACTGACATGCTCGGTGGATGGCCCATCACGGAATGGGAATATAACTACAAAAAAAAAACATGTTTTGTGATTTTTAATGCCATAAAACTGTGATTTTAAAAGTGACCTAAGGGACCGTAACGTATTTGAAAAATCATAAGATATTTTTATAATTAGGTACATATTATATTTATTCTCTAGAAGGCGCAGGCGAGGTTTTACGACCTTATAATTTATATTGAAAATATCAATGTACTTAAACAAAATAAAGATTCTTAAGTCATTTCATTTTCTTGGACTTAAGGGGCTACCCGGCATATTTCACTGTTTTTAAAGTGAATAGGCTTTGTTCAGCTCCAAGCACAACGCTTGAAAAAAATATGTAATGTAGCTAAGTATTTGGTCTACATTTGGTTCTACTAAATTGTCGAAAATCATAATACATCAAGAGAAAAAAAATAACCGTAAACCCTTTTTTCTACCTTAAATCTGTATCTGCTCCCTTATTATGCGTCGTAAGTACAAGAAACTAAAACAAGCAGTATATATTTATGTTTACTTTAAACGCATTTACTGATTTTTGGATAGGTTTTGTACTTTTCGAGAAAAAAGCTATTACACGCATTTTCCGAAAACGCCGGCTCGTGATGCCTGCGCGGGCGACGGGGGCCAGTCGTGTAAGATGGCACTAGTAGTTTATAGGGTTGCGTCCTAGTACAAGCAGCTCTTCCTAGGTGACGACTTATGCTTATTGACGTATACCTTAACCGGTGAGGAAAGGAAGCGGGAGGGGCAGAAAGCTCAAATCGCCGAGGTCATTGGGATAGGGGACGGCCTTAAATCATGTGAACAAAAAAAATACATCCTAAAAATAAACTTGTCTTCAATAAAGCAAGAGCTAAATAAAAAAGAAAGATTTAAACTATGTAACATGAAAAATAAATAAAATAAAAATCTATTCCTCCTCTATATACTCTAAACTTTCCCTGGTGGCATTCATATCTATATCTCATCACTAATAATATAATTCATCACCAAGTTAAAAAAAAAAATACACAATTACTAAATAACTGGCGAATAATAAAGAAAACGTGGTCACCCGTATTATTTTGTAAACTTTACTCACCGTTCGTTAAACTATTGACCACATATTTACCCAAAAGCTTTCCTCCACCAAATCCAATATATCAGATTAACTAACCTCGTCAAACATTTATAAAATGTGTTCCCATCGACGCGGGATTAGTAGCCAGAAATTACACACATATGGCGTACTAGAAACCTTTTGTGGAGCAACGACGTAAACGCCGGGAGCGGTCTTGGACTTATTACCTTTCGATATACACCCCACAGTTTGACGAACTAAATATTCGTTTCAATAAGAGCGTACACGCCAGTGATGGACTTGGTTTGTAAGACTTTTTGGGATTGGATAGTGTGACCCTTTGCACTTCGGTTTGGTTTTAAAATTACATATGGCTAGTAATAGTTATAATTTATAGAAATGCTGGGATGATTGAGCATGTGTTGCTGAGGTTAACAATAGTTCCAATATTTGTAGCTGGGATGAGCTGAACGTGTCGTCCCAACGTTTCTCAAACGACTAGTTTTCAAAAATGTAGATTAATTTGCAAATATAATAAAACAGATTTTAAAATGGAACTCTTAAGCCTAATTTATACCAGAAGCTAAAAATCGAATGTACGGTCAGCTGCAGAGTAAAGTGACCCCCCCTGCATAGAAAGTTTGTATGCAGGGGGGGTCACTTTACTCTGCAGCTGACCGTACTTATTAAAAAAATTTGTTTGTAAAAATAAATTTTGCGTAGGAAGACTTGAAAGTCATTGATAAAAAAGACGTGGTTCTTAGTTAGAACCAAGCTAAGGCTAACCTAAACTAACTTCTAACAATAATCCGGCGTGTTAGTTTCGTGATTACATATAAGAGTTAACTAAAAATGTAGCCACTCCACGGCACATGTTTCTGAGATCTTAGGATCCCATTATCAAGCGTTGAGTACCATATGCGACGACGCTCTTAACGCTTCGTAATGAAATCCCATGATCTAAACACGGAGTAAAAATACGGAGTATTATTAAATGGCAACGGTTAACACTCACGTATTTTTATCACAATAGGCGTGACATGTTTCGACTGCATCGGGCAGTCATCGTCGGACAGACAGAGTGGTTAATACGTAAGTGTTAGCCGTTGCAATTGAATATCAGTATGACTCACGAAAGTTTAAATTATACGGAGTGTTATCTGTAATTTATTATCATATTAGTAACTATATGCCTCATTATAGTTTTAATTCGATAAAAATATAGCCCTAGTAAAAAACAGACAGTTTTAAAATGAGCATTTTATTTCTTTACCGTCTTGATCATACAACCTATGTCGTATTTACCCTCTCCCTTTGACATGAGTCAAGTGTCAGAGACTCAGAGTAACAGCCATACAATCTATGCAAACTTCAACTACCAAATCACACTTGCATCCTGCTTAGTCCTTATTATATAGGCATTAAGGTCCTTTTTAGGCAGCTTAGTGTGTGTACATAATAACCGCTAAGTGAGCGAATTTTAAAGTGTCTGTGAATCTGACGTACGCTGACGTTTTGAACAATTTCATATTTGCTAATTTTTGCGCTTGAGCAATTTGCTCCCTTCATATGTAAACGTTTTACTAGTAATATAGAGCTATGTATTTGTAAATTGGTAAGTAGGTATTTATTTGAAGGTTAAATAGGCCTAATAAAAACGTAAGTATTTAATTTTCTGAAAATAGGATGCAGTTAGTTAAGGGTTTTTTAATAACAGCTAAAATGTTTAAACGCGAAACTAAGATAAGTTGATCGAAGCAAATTTTACAATTTAAATAGGAATTATAAAAAAAAGGAATTGTAGGTGTCGTAAAAACAAGCACCCTCGAAATGTATTTAAATTATATGTAATGAAATTTAACATATTTAAAAATATTCCCAACCTGCCCGAATACAATCATAACAAAAGTTTATTGAGAAGTTAGTTTAAGAGAATTATGTATTCAAAAATAAAAACATCCCCTGATTAAATTTTCATTTAAATCATGCAAACCAAAGTCAAAATATCCCAAATATTTGTTCAAAGCACAGAACGTAAGAATAGAGCAATTTGTTTGCACAAGGAACTAGTTACCCATCGCTATTGTTGTTTAAAATTAGTATTTTTATTCACCGCGTGACGAAAGGGTACATTTCGAGCAAGTACATACTGAGCTTACTATTTTCCAAACGTGCCACAGGTTAAAAAATACGTTAGAGTATCCCTCTTCCAACAACAGTTTGCAATTTTTTGACTGTGTCGTTTTTTAGACTGTGGTCGGGGTCGCCGTATTAGGGTGCGCAGGCGGCGACAACCGTGACGAAAGTGCGTAACCCTTCCCGTGATCTGCGGTTGGGGATGCACTGTTGGAGGGTTAAACAGTCTTGATCCTCAATCAAATTAAAAAAGATATTTGAGTATTTTTATATTCCAGCTATGTAGCTATCTTTTTTGGCCGGCTTATTTTCAATGAATATTTGGCTTAATGAATTTTTCAAGTTTATGACTTCGAACGCCGAACGAAAGAAAAACACCGTGAAATCTTCGGACTTCTAAAAAAGACGGAACCCTAAAGGACCACGCATTAGGCATTGGTGGCCCATCGATAACGCGTGTGACTTTCAATCCGAAGACTGTGGGTTCAAATCCTGCCGGCTCTTACCAATGACATTTTCGGGACTTGTACGAAATATCATTTGATATTTACCAATTGCTTATGTCACATCCTGTTTTTTTAAATAATATTTTTAAGCAGGCACGAGGTACATACATTTTTTATGGAATAGCAACCCTTTATGGCCTTCAAGTATCAACCCACCTCGGCCACCGTACAGGCCACCCCACGTGCAACCGTGAAATTCGTACAATAACTGCTCGTGCGGTTGTTGACTGCTGCACAATGCCTAGTTGTGCAATATTTACCGCACAGATCTGAAGTTAACATTTGGCTAAAGTGATGTAAATTATAAATTGAAAGAGACGTCATATACTACAGAAAAAGTGACCAAGGTCTCCGATGAGCAGGGCTGGGATAGAACCAGCGACCTCCTGCTTTCGAGGCTTCTGCCGCATTTATATATAGTAGCATGCCTACTTAAAAACATGAATCAAAACATTTATTATAAATAATAAATGATTTAATTCGAGCTTTACAATTGTAAAGTGGTGTAGTTTTTGAAATACGATATATTTACTAGCATTACTTAAATTTTTCAAAAAAATCCCCCACCAGGGAACGAGCAAATACTATCGAATCGCGCAGTCAATATCGAGTACCGTTACGTAAAACTCTTAGTAAGCACACTGCACTTTATTGCAGCAATGTGAAACAGTACAGCCTAGTGACATACAGACGGACAACAGGGTCTTAGTGATAGGGTCTCGTACCCTTTGGGTGCGGAATTGGAAATTGAAGTTTTCCGATCGAAAATCCGAAGTCAATGCGGTAACGACAGCTGCTCCATTTGTTCTCAAGTGCAATAAGCCGCTAAATAACAAAATGTCTTTACTTTATTACCATCAAAACCCACTAGTAGGTAAGTAACTACAATTTCGTATGTTTGGTACACAATTAGGCATACGTAATTATATTGTCGCGCAGGCGTCAATAAATCGCGATCGTAGGCTGCGCGTGCGCGGGCGGCGGTTATGGCTGCCGGTGCAGACGGGCCGGGAATAAAACGCTAGAGTCAAACCCCACTCCCAAGTAAATGAATTCCCAACTTTAAAGTGTTCGTTTAAATGTGAAACTTCTATGAATCTTCTGTGAATTATGACACACTTTTTAATCATCCTAAGAATTAATCCTATAAATTCAATGACGCTGATGCCGACAAAGTAGCGGAAAAACGCTTCTAATCATATCAACACAAAGTTTTTCACTATTTTTTTAAATTGTTTGTTACTGCTTTTTTTTACTACGTACGAGTACGTCTATGAGTTAGTATTCGAGTACCTTAATAGATGTTGAGATGAATATTAAATTTAATATTAATAACTAGCTACGGTACCAATTAAAACAAGTTTAGCATGGCGTTTGCATGTATGCATCTTAAGATACGCTACTACCCGGCCTATCCCTATAAGCGTACCTACGAGCACTTACTAGATGAGTCGTCACCGTCAGCCACGCTGCTGCTGTATAGATTTACAACTCACGCGGGACGCATACCCCGTGCATGTGCCCAAGCATGATTTCAGTTTTGTTGGTCGTAATCGCATTGACAACTGGGTCGTTGAAATTCGAATTTACTCCGTGCATTCTCTGAGTCATCATCTTAACCCTGTGAAAACGAGTGCAGCTGTTGCTCGGCTGCTTCTGGGCTCGAAACGCGGGATCATGGTTTAAGGTTATGGCTAAAGGTTTCGCCTAAATTAGTTTAGTTTTATAGCCCAAAGTTATGTCATTTCACTCATTACGTGTTTTTGTCATCAATGAAACAAATTGAAATGTCAATAAATGTTTGTTTCCTTATTATTGTATTATACTCTTTATCATTGTATTACATTTCTTCTATTTGAATATACAGTTGTACATTTTGTTTATTTGAGAGCTCGTTTTATTTATATTGTATATTATTATAATTTTCCAAGTAGTATCAAGTGCAGCTAAAAACCACTACTCTAATAATAACAATCATAAAGCACACACTATTTATACATTTCAATATAATAAATTATAACTCAGTTTGTTCTAAGTTTCAGCTTTTAAATTATTGCACCAAATGTTATGAACGCCTGAAGTACAATTAGTTACAAGTAGAATGCCAAATTTGCAACTAAATATCACGAATTGTTAAACTTTTATTAGAGCGCCTAGTATTTGTGTAAACATAAATTAATTAAATTACTTTTTTTAATCAGAGGACTAAAATTACCTATAAATAAATGATCGTACCATATTTTTCTGTTAATAAAATAATATACTAACGTAGAGGCATTTTGTTGCAGTGGCAACATCGGCATAGTTTTATTGTATTGAATTAAAAATGCGAGATTAAACAATTAAAATAATTTGGTATCTTTGAAGTATTTTAGAGTGCACGGCTAGCTAGGAACTTCTAGAATGGAGAGAAAGCACGAAATATGTCTGCTTCGTAACAACCATTTATTGCAAGAGTGCGATGATATGAGGGTATACCTTAATATAAGTGGCGCGAATTAATTCTACCCTCATTCTTTAATACAATACAATCTTTAACCAAAAATCTCCGCCAATAAAGACATCGAGACCATGCTAGCCCCGCCGCTATACGTTACAGTTAGGCAGATAGGGAGATTTACCGCCTCTCGTTGATATATGCTACTGATTCCGATTATTTCCGAATGTTCCACGTCCCGGTTATTGTTTGTTGGTCCCAGATTAGATGGGATTTGATTTAAGGGCACTTTTATAAGATGCGATGGAGATCTTAAAATGTGGGTGAGTTTTTCTGCCAACATCCCGAGGAATAGTTTATTTTGTTTCATTGACAGTCTTTTATTTACAACTCTGTCATGGGAAAATATGTAAATTATTTTAATTACTTACTACGAGTACAAAGTCTGGACGTAAGCAGTAGACAGTTAAGTAAATCTCAGAGTTTATGATGCTCTTCATGTTTTTATTTTGTAGTATTTGTTATTAATAATCTTGATTATTTCAATAGATAAACCACCTGTTTGATTGCTACAGATTGAGACAATATTTCGCTGTCACATCATTTAACCAACCATCTACCTGCCATGATTTTTGCAGGGGTTTACCTCAAATATATGGCTATTTGTACGCAACGTACAAAAAGCTATGTCAAATAATCGTCAGTCCATATAATGAACATGATCGTTGCTCATATACTTTCAGCAGAGACGTCAATTGTAGGCCCGGTTGGTCTTAGGCCCTGTACATAATTATTCGGATTTAAAAGGTACACCAAAATTTATTTATCGTCCATTACTTCGTAAGTCTTCCGTATCAGATCTTTGTTTATACATCCTGTAGACTGATAAAAATGTCATTTTAACTATAAAACTCTCGTGAGACTCGAACATTTCATTAATATTTAAAACGGGTTTTGATCTTTACGAACAACGTCATCAGGAGCGACCACCCGCGACAAAGGCAAGTCGTGCACCTATCGCGGATGTATTATTTAAAAATGTCATTAGGTCGAATATCGAAAAGCGCGCGTCTTAACCGCCCGTTTACTCCATCCACGTGCGCAAACGCAGAATCGCGTCGAATCCTATAATTTAGAGGAAATGGGACACGTTGGGCGAGTCGATAATTACCACGAGGTCGTTTATTATCGCTAATACGACCGCTAATCGACTTGCCTAGTTCGATATACGTATTCTCGAAAGCTCATCTATCTCTACTTTTAGATCGATTGAGAAATAAAGAAGATAAATTATAGCATATTACATTTTTCAGCTAAAAATAACTAAAAATCTATGAAACTTAGCATAGACGAACTCTATAATATTAATTTTGTTTTCCTGTTTTTTGTTCTTTTATTATATGTTGTCTGTACATGTGTGTGATCGTCACGAATAAATGATTCTTATTCTTATTCTTAATCATTATTGATTGTCACTGTGACAAGATACGAAATGGTAGATCAAGCATCTAAGCTCTTCACTGTACAAGCTTTGCTTAGTTTGGGGGTAGTGTAACGTAGCAGGTACAAACACGTCTATAAATATCTACACTTCGATACTTATTACAGAGGAGGAAGGGTCAAAATTGAATACATATATATATATTTATGAAGCCAACCGTATGCATCGTGAAACCATCTGATCATGGAAATGTATTGAAATTTTATTACCTGTACCAATTGGGGTCGAAACTCCATCCATGGGGTCTCAGCGCATGCAGGCTTTTCGTAGGAATCGCGAAGCGTTTGGGTGATGTAACTGGTGACCGAAGAGCTGGTGGCTTCCTCGCGCGACCTATCAGCATTGCGATACAACGAGGAAATGCTGCTAGCATCCTAGGTACAATGCCTGAATTATATTAGATTTAGGGAAGGTAGAGGTAGGTAGCTAGGTAAGTTACACTTACTGTACCTATATATTTTTAAAATCAATGTATTACATTTATTTTAAAGAATATCATATTGCAATGGACGCCGTTCTAGACAAAATTAAATTTATTTATATTAAACATCATAGGATAGGATGCCGCCAGACGTGCGTCACAAAAGCCTAGTATATACCTAAGCCCTTATATTCTCTGAATAAACATGCATTATTATTCCGGCTATAGTAGTAGGTATAATTATTCCACCAACACCTCGCACTTCAATAGTTATAAAAGTGTCACCATAAATATATTTACTTATCAAGTTACAGGTGGCGTCATTAAACTACGTCATCGGCTTCAGACTATTAAAAACGCGCTAATAGGCCCTATATCTTTATTAAGAGAGGGTTAAGGGAATTGCGCAATAAATGAAATGGAATAGTTAACCCTGCGGCGGTTCACACTCTGTTTAATTTAGTTAACCGTTCCGCTGCGCCGGGGGAAAGGGTTGTGTAGCGTAGTGATGTCGGAATGTCGATGGTTTCACTAGGACACTTGTGAATTTACCCTCTCATAACTTCCTGCCGGCCGAAGGCTTATAAAATGGTATCGCCGACTTCTATGGAATTTAAATTATTTTCAATTGGAGCTACTATATTGTCGCTCACCAGGCGGCGCCACTCATGCGTGGGTCCTGTGTCAGTATGAGAGAATTGTCAAAGTGACGTTTGAAATGTTCCCGCAGGACCCACGTTCCACCAGCGCCCTTAGCGGAAAATAGACTCGCGGTTTGGAATAGAATTGCTTTTCTTTTGTTTTCTTCGATTTTTAAACAATTGAGTTCTATTCCCTCAGAAAATTCACTGGCAATTTTTGTTGTATGGTGAGTGGTAAGAGGATTCATCACTTAATGACGTCTCGATCTAATAATTTTTAATATTTTTATATGATGTTTATGAAAAAATCATCATTTATTAAAGTGGACTAAAACTGTGACTATGACTGGTAGAATAGTCATAAAAAGCTGCCACATACGACTTCGTCCGCTTAGAAAGAACATTTTAAACACTGTTTCAAGCCTTTAGGTCACCGGCTTTCAGGATGACGGGACGGGACGGGACGGGACGATCTGTCAATTGCTTGCTTTACTTTTTTGCGAAAGCAGAAGGTCAGTGGTTCGATCCCAGCCCTGCTCACTGGGGGCCTTGGTCACTTTTTCTGTAGGATATGACATCTCTTTCAATTTATAATCATTAGTTAGTTACTATTCGCTTTTTGGTGGAGGAAAAACATCGTGAGGAATTCTTGCTCCACTTTGTAACGGGACGCAATTCCCGTTTACATAAATGATTATTACATATTTATTTGTTACAATTCCCCTTAACTTATTTCTTATTTTTTATTAGAAACGCGCGTATTTGACGAGTAGTGTATAGCTGCCTTAAATCTCTAATTTTGTCTATGCTTCAAAAGTTTTAATGATCTATGCTTTTTAAATCAGCGATATTTGAATTATTTGGAATAATCAGTTGTCATTGACAAACAAAGCTTCTAAGAAAACACGAATTTCACATTATATACTATTTTGGATTTAATAAGTTAAATAAAAAGGTATTAAACGATGTATGATATCAGCGACGAGAAGTTATACTAATTCACATTCTTGGAAGGATAGAAGGATTCAAAATAAGACAAAGGATATGTTTTTATCGCAATAAGGAAACCGAAATCGAAAGCTAAGTATACACATCTAGATTTGAAAAATATATTTCCTTTATTCCCCCTATCTGTAGAAACATATTGAATGGATTTAAGATCTCCCCTCTAACTCAAAAGTATCCCTAAATAGTATGTTACATTTATCTACTACATTTATCGTTTTACGAGAACTGACTAGACTCTCAATGACATACATTATGCAGGCAAGACAGTTAAGGAGTTCGAGTTGAGAGTAGATGAGATTAACGACATAATATAGAGTAATATGAGTGATACTACACTGACTGACCCTTCCTACAGCTTGACAACTCTTAACATTACCTGACAACACGTACGTCTTCTACAGTTACAATCCCTTCACGTTAGCTTCCAAATTTAGATGAAAGTACTTAGTGATAGTAGCTCATAGCTTCTTTAAAAATACAGGTGGTAGACAACATTGCAGAAGGCAGAGTAAATAAATAATGGCAACTTTATTGAATGAAAAGAACCTAGCTTTACTACGCGACACAACGTTTCCCCCTACACGATCACTGGCCAAATTGATATTACAAGGTAAAATTCAGGAACTGTATTTCATTAGGATAGGAAATTTGTAGTATAAATTTGGACCGTTACAACTTGAATAATTGTTATTATTGTAATTTGTTATAACTACACACCTATTTAAACTTTCACGATTTTCACACATTATGCATTTACTAAAACGGGGCTTAATCGTGTATAGATTTTGAAAACAAACCTCCGAAGTTTCAAGGGCGACGTTGCCCCCGTGGTCCCGGAGAAAGACTGGCTGAGGTTGACATCAACATCTTCTAGCTGCGCGGGTTTTACGAACTACCCGCACTTGGTCTTGATTATAAACTTGAACATTTTGCGCACTAGGGATGTGACTCTGTCGACACACTACACTCACGATGTCCGATTTGTTATAACTACTCTAGCATTAAGTAATTACCTACTATATTGTACATAATTACTCTATTGTTAATATGATAATTAAACAAGTAGTAATTACGCTAAACGCGCAAGTAGCGTTACAAAATTTATAAAAAGATTATTGTTTTTCCTTATTTATTATAATTTATTCAGTTACTACAATTAGTTCTTATAATAGTGAGCTTTTATATGAATTTATTTACGTATATTACCTACTAGCATTTTCCTGCGACTTCGTCTGCGTAGATTTAGAATAAGAACTATGGTATTATTTTCCAATTGGTTATCCGTTCAGTAAGGATCCGCTCAGCGCTTTTAGCGTGATGAGGTAACAGACAGACAGAGTTACTCGCATTTATAATATTAGTATGTAAGTATGGATATCGGCGAGTGCAACCCGATTCCTTTAGTATGTAAAACCAGCGTGCGTAGCCAAGATGCCAATCGCTCACGCTTAATAACTTATCGTAGCTACCTCTCTCTATCACTCTTCCTTATTAATGTGACAATGACAGTTGCGTTTCGTTAGCGACTGAGCGTGAGCGATTGGTATCTTGGCTACGCACCCTGGGTTGTATTCCCTAATCCAGATTCTCGAGAATAGGTATACCTAGTTGAAACTTCGAATGGTTCCATAACCTGAGCCCCATAACCTGAGGGAATAATACGCCGAATAGAATAGGTAAAAAACAGTTTAATTAAATATGAAAAGAACAGTACAACAGTTAAGCAAGTAAGCGAGCCGCATAGACCGTAGCGACACCTGGTGAGTAAACGGTGTAACCAAAACGTTTAGTTCGTTCAGAACCTGTAATTATGTTTATAATTCAACAATATCCACGATTCAATCCATAATAAATACATTTTTAGGCACCACCAACTGGTAATTTTTTTGGGTAGGTTATAGGTACACGTTTTGAGCGGTAATTATGTTTTCATACTGGGCCGGGATGTGACCAGGACGTGATCGGGACGGGACGATCTGTCAGTTTCTATAGAAAACGTCACGTGACATCCGAGGGCTCTGAGCTATCACGTGATTCTTTCCATAGAAATTGACAGATCGTCTCGCTCCGTCCCGTCCCGTTCTAGTGTGAGTCATCCTTTATTATTTTTTCAAGGCCAACGATGTTCTTTAACTTTTCAGCCGAGTTCTAAGTTTCAAGAGGATTTTTTTTTAACTAAGTAATGAAAGGATTCTCAATGGTTATGTTGAAATGACAGGCGTTGTTCCGAACCTTGATTAACATCGCAGTCTGTGTTACAGATTGTAACCAGTTCATAATTTTTTAATACTCCATTAGGAAACAATAATTTTGATATAACATCCATAATTAAGATATCGATATCCCAGCCCATCTTGCTGCGCCAGCCATCACCAGCTAATTTACCACCGCCCCCCGATATTTAAAAGCTTATAATCGCGATGAAGTTGCCCCCTGATTAATGTCGGCGGGAATTCCCGGCATTCGGGTCCCGGGATCGCCGGGATTCCGCGAAAATTGTAGCGGCTCAAAATATCGCGCGCGAAATTAGGAAGTAAGCTGCCTATTTATAATAAGAAGCTGTTGATTTTTGGAGAATTTTGTCCCCATCTTATGCTGTAATATATTTTATAGGGTATTTGTCATGATTGCCTGACATTAATTTAAAATTTCCATTTAAATAAAATATATTCCCAAACTGAATTGCATTTAGTTCTTTGAGTTCTACTCAGAAGGCCTTTTTGTGATGCCTGTTTTATTTGAAATCCTTCTTTCATAAAAATATTTCAATATTATAAGTATAAACAATAATTACAATACATTTTATAAAAACTAGCACAAATCATAACAAACATATACCATAGTTAATATTTACGACAATCAACAATATTTCCTGTAAACTAGGTTCTAATTAATACAAATGCTAATAAGAGAAATAAATACTTAAAGGGCTGACAACAGTCAAGTCAGCACACTGTCTATTTCGGAAATCGCATATCACCGACCGGCCTGGTTTTAGAAGGAAAAAAACACGAAAAATATTTAAAAATTGTTGATTATTTTATAGAATGTGACTCGTTGGCGATTTAGATAAAATTATGATGAAATTGTGATTTTAATTGCAAACACCTAAATCGTTAAAATAAAGACATAGAACCGTTTAACGATTAATGTATGACTTTGCAAAGCTGTCTTTGCAATTATTTGCCATCCGGCCAATTACGTTATATTAAAAATTGTCTCCGTTTACGGTCTTCGAAAAATGATGAATATTGCATTTTGTTTCTTGTAGTATTCAAATAAATTGCTTAAAAAAAAACTTCTTAAAATATAAATTAGGTGTTGTCAGCCACTTAAGTGTATGCTGTGTATGCAATAAAATACACTTTCAAAATAGCAAAGCCTATGTTTGTGTTCAAATAAATTCTGTATTTACATATGTAAAATACCTGAAATAAGCGTCTCGTGCCTCAACGTGGTATTAATGGGAAAGTATCTAAAATAGCCGGAATCAATTGAATTGTAAATATTTACACGGTTTCCGTATTACGACGTTTTTGGAATCCTGTTGAAAACTGCATCAATAATGGAACAGTCGATAATGGATATTGTTTTTTGATTGGCTGTTTAAAGTGCATGGATTATGCGTCTGGATTGCAATTGATATTCGCACGTCATTCAATTCGCGGACTATATTGTGTCCTGTGATTTTGTCTGTCAGGGAAAATCATTATTTATTTTCAGAGAAAATCGCAGGATGGTAACTTGGTAAGGCCCCTGGAGTCTTAATGCTGTGCTAAATGCGCTTAAATATTGTTAATATCTCCCAAAATGTATTTTTACTGAACAATTAATTTCTACTCTCGTTTATTTAGGTAACTGTTCTTACTTAGCTACTGGTTATAAAACAATTACTTAGATTTTAAGGATAATTTTAATTGGACATACTTTTCAGTTTTAACAATTTATTTCGAAAAGAAATTGGAGACATAAAATATAATATAAAGTCAGCTTTAAATAAATAAGTGTGTAGGTAGTGCCTGTGTTGTTGACGTGAAATACTGCGTATTTATTTAAGAAGTGCACTAAATTACGCAACGACTAAACTAGATCCAGAACAGGCGTTTTATTGTGATAACTTACCGAGCATTAGAGACTTGAGGATTGAGGCGAACGAAAATATTGTTTGTTGAGTAGACCAATTAGAAATTAAAAAAAGAAAACAAACAAATAGGTTATATTTTTGGTTTGTACCTCGCTCATTGTTAACGCCTACAGGATATTTCGCTCATTGTTATTTATGATTCTCGATTCAGTTTTTGGAACAGGGGCCTTACCATAACGCCTGAACGCGATTCAGTTGACGACCTAAACTGAATCGCTTCCATACTACTGAGCCTAAACGGAACCTAAACTGAATCGCGTTAAGAAGTCATGGTAAGGCCCTTGACCATAGTCACGGATAGTAAAACGTGATAGGATCTATCATTTGATGAAGAAAATAGTTACATAAATTGTAGCTGGTGAGTATATTTTAATGATATTTTTATTAGGACGATACGCCAATGTCAGAATTTCGGATCAAATCTTACCCGGTGCGGATATATAATTCCCATTTTGTCCCCAACTGAGTACCTACCTAATACCACAGATCAAATATACTACAGATACCCAATCCCATAGTAAAAACGCGAGCCGTCCTAAGTATTATTCTGGAGTAGCATAAAGTAAAGTCAAAATATGCTAATAGATGGCGCCATAAAATTGATGCTACAATGTCGGTTTTCAGCGACATCTATTGTAGCTAGGACACACTCAATCCACCCAATGCCTATTATACGTTGCAATGTGTCACTAGATGGCGTTGCACCGCCCTCAGCGCTCAAAGTTGTAAGGTAGGTACTATCGCACATCGCACTACGTCTGCAGCGCAGGCGACCTTGAGAGGCCCTGCACTAGGTTGCTTGTGTCGTATTCGTATCGTATTTTATCTTACTGAAACAACTAATGCTTTAGTGATCGCGCAAATAAATGTTATTTCAAATAATAATAAATATGTTTATAGGTACATTAATAATAAGTTAAATGTACCTACATGAATGAATTGACCAAGGAGGTTTATGTTTATTAAGTGTTTAAACATAATAAAAAAATATAACTGACTTCAACAAAAGGAGGTTCTAAGTTTGACCAGTATGAATGTATGTATGTATGTTTGTTTGTTTGTTTCCGATTATTTCATGTTTGGCTAAACCGATTTTAATGCGGTTTTCGGACAAGGATTTGTTACATTTAGGAGACGGTTTCAGTACTTTAACCGACTTCAAAAAAGGAGTTTCTCCGTTTGATTATGTGTGTGGCCGCGATTATCTCACGTCTGGCTGAACCGTAAGTACTCGCAATGATTCCAGACGCGGCTGGTAGTTAGGTATGTCCGCGAATGATTCAGAACATCTTTGCGGTTGTTTTCCTTTTCGAGTCTTCTCTTTCACATACTTCTCGAACATTCCGTAACTTCCGTATAGCTTTCTCTTTCTAATAGTGCTGTCTCTTTCACTCCTTAGAGAAATTACGCCATATACTGAATTATACTTCAGGGGCCCATAAGGGGTCCTGAAAATGCCCGATAACAGGTTTTCAGGTTATTGTGCCATCTGGTACAGGCTGGTCTGAAACGCACTGAAGACTTGTCTCTGGTGCCTGAAAACAACGGCAACCGGGGTCAATTTTAAATCTTCTGGCATGTGAAAGAGGCACCTCTGGAACGGCCCGAAATCACTTCTCAGCCTGCTGAAAACGCTTCTAAAACATTAAAAATCACATATAA
Organism: Lathronympha strigana; assembly: GCA_949128165.1. Lineage (NCBI taxonomy): Eukaryota > Metazoa > Arthropoda > Insecta > Lepidoptera > Tortricidae > Lathronympha > Lathronympha strigana. The sequence goes on along the minus strand of OX421907.1, from coordinate 656,580 downwards.
AGTTTTGATCGCACCTACGACGTAAACTGTGCTATCTGGTAAGGGGTTGCCTGAAACGAGCTGAAAACGTGTTTGAGGCGCCTGAAAGCAACGGTAAATTGTGAATCGTCTGGTGTGCGAAAGTGCCACCTCTGGAATGGCCTGAAATCACTATTCAGCCTGCTTAAAATGCTTTTAAGGCATGATAAGTCACATAGGTACCTACGGAAGATTGTACCCAAGTACCTCCCTACCTACATAACTAAAAAATGTTTAGGTATATTTCGCATCTCTTAAAAGCATTAATTTAAGTATAAACGGAAGATGACTGATGCTCATAATTGTCATCACGGAAAGTTAGGCCAAACCCCACATACACTTGCAAATTCTTGCACACTGCGGTAATGTGTATGTACACAGTGCATAATAGAAATAAAATAAAATAATACGATTTACATGGTTGTGTAAACGAGCGCGCATTACACACGGAGCGACAGAAATAAACAAAAACATTCATACATGTGTGCAAGCGAGATATCCTTATATCTTACAATCACGTCTGTAAATAAGAGGCCGTGTCATTGCGATTGAAAAAAGTAGATTTCGATTTGATAATAATCTCAGTCCATTCCATTCCTCACGCACGAACATGAAAGAAAGCGAAATGGACTGATCTCAATATCAAATCAAAAAGTGCCATCGTTTTACTCCTGGTACCTAGTTATATCCCTCGCTTACCTGGTGCAGGATAAGATACGATCAATTTAACTATGTGACCTCCTATTGCCAATATCTACAACGGTCATATAGGTCTCACTTATACTGAACAGGTGGTGAATCATGGGTATTCGCGTCTTGAGTCTAATCTAGATAGCGTCAGCAATAGGGTTTGTAAAAACCGCCCGAAATCCAAACCCGGTTTTTAACCGAAATGTCAATGCTCAAAACCGGGTACCCGGTTTTTAACCGGTTTTGGACAAAAAAAATTCTGTCGCTTTATAAGCCATTTTTTTATATTGCATAAGTGTCACTATCCTCAACGATACTTCCTGACATTCACAGGACGGTTTTTAACATTCAATAAATATTATTAAACAAATAAAACTGGCCTGGTGTTGAGTTGGAATGCAAATAAATGTTGGTAAATTGAACTGGTACGGTTGGCTTCATAAATATATACCTATGTACCTGTATTTAATTTTGAACCTTCTTCCCCTTAAGAAGTTCCGAAGCGTATATATATTTAGACGTGACCGTACCGTAGCAGAGAGAACTACATAGAAACAATAGCGGCTATTTTAAATGAAAGCAATCTAAGCTTTTTTATTTGATGTTTGTTTTTAATCTAAAAATTATACTGCTATCCGAAGATTAGATAAGAAAAAAATATTCGCTCGGTTGCATTTAAATAGCAATGAAATATTGATTAAAAAGAGAAGAATTTCTTTTTATTGTTATTATCTCGGGAAGACAGAAAAAGTAAATGTCGAAGTAACACGTCGAAAACACAAATAATGAACACAGTAGAATCCGGCTATAACGACGTCAAAGCGACCGACGATATTACGTCGTACTAAACAAACTGTCCATTTTAAGGTTCTTTATTTATTTAATAATCACACATGCATTATATGTTATTCATTATATAATAGTTCATGTAACTCACCGTACAAGCATAATTAAGGATATTTTGCTCTTTAGTGAATGAAATTGTTGATCCATAGACCTATTTACTCGTACTACTCGATAACATTGTAGCCATTGTAAATTGCCGATAAAATATCGAGACGAAATCCTAAGTTTTAGAACTTTTGTAACATTAACTTTGAACAATGGTTTCCATCTTGTATGCGTTGTTCGGTTACAATGCACGTCACCGTTGTAACCAAACAATTTCATATGAAATCCCATCGTTAAAAGCGGTCCGTCGATATAAGAGTCGTACTATACGGATGCACTTTAATAGTGGCTTGTACGAAAACCAACCATCTGCCTATATTTTCATCGCATAAAAACATTTAGTTATTTTATGCGGAGTCGTACTAATCGGATTCTACTGTATAATAGCAAAATCTGAAGAAAATATTACGTTTTTATTACCGTCTAGATTTGGCGAGCCAGCGCTTAGAAAATTGCAGCTTTGACTTTTACCAGAGATCCACACCCTGCGCGAGAATTGAATGGAAATATCCATAGTAGGCAGTTCAATATTTACAAAAGATAAAACTGGGTGCTATTCTGGACAGTGCATACCACACTAAGGCAAATTTATCTCTATAAATCGAAATATCCATAATCCATAATCCGAGGATTGGCCTTCGTCGGTGTTGGTCTTTTTCTTTAGTATATGACATCTTTTTCGATTTATAATTTATATATAGTAGTGTTACTACTTTAATAACAAATCAAAAAATATTAAATAAAATAATTTGATTTGTGTCAACAATTTTTTTTATCTCTAGTTACCTATATATGTGGGCCCACGTTAATCCAGAGTCAATTTGGTAACTAAGGTATTTAACCGTTTCAACTTGTGGTACAGTAGAATCTGGTTATAACGACGTCGAAGGAACCGACGATATTACGTCGTACTAACCGAAAGTCGTACTAAATATCCTGTCAATTTTATAGTTGTTTATCGATTTCTGAACCATTATTCTGTGTTAACAATCGAAATTAAGAATATTATGCTCTTTAGCGAAATAAATAGTTGAACCACAGACATGTTTACTCGTCCTTCCAGATTACATTGCAGCTTAAGCCTGCGAATACTCGCTATAGTTTAAGTTTTAGAACATTCGCTTTAAACAAAGGTTCTCCTAGTAGGTATTGTTTGGTTCCAATGCACGTCATCGTTGTAACCGAACTAATTCGTGTGAAATCCCGTCGTTAAAAGCGGTCCGTCAATATAGTCGTACTAAATACGTACGGGTGCACTTTCATAGTCGCTTGCATGAAAACCAACCATCTGCCTATATTTACGTCGCTAAAAACGTTTGGTTATTTTATGCGGAGTCGTACTAATCGAATTCTACTTTATACAATACAATCTGTTTCAAAAACGTGTTTTAATAGCAAGATCTGAAGAAAATATTACGTTTTTTATAAAATATAATGTTTCGGTTAAAAACCGGTTTTTGATGTTCGAAACCGGGTTCAGAACCGAGCCCAAATGAGTCCGGGTACCCGGTTTTTTCGGTTACCCGGGTACCCGGTTTTCATTCCCTAGTCAGCAAACAAAGTCAATAATTAAACAATATACTATACTAACTTCATAATGAAACAGAATAAAATAAAATATGGTATTATAAGTTGAAATCTTCTTTGCTATTATTGAAATGTACATGCTCCACAAATAATTAAACATATAAATAATGTTAAATAATATTGAAATTAAACACTTTAGAACGTATTAATCGCGTTTATTAACACCATGACCCTACGTTTCGAGCCCTTCACAGCAATCGTTTTTACAGGGTTAAGATGATGACTGAGAGAATTCGAATTCTCCCCGTCCATCAACAACTTTGTTGTTAAGAACGGTAGGGTCATGGTGTTAATACTCGTAAACGCGATTAATCCGTTCTAAAGTGTTTAATTTCAATGAATAACAATCGCGGTAACAGAAGACAATGTTAAATACATAATATGTTTGTTTCGATGTGTATCCAATATAAGTCCATTTCAATTATTAACTTATTAAAAGAAATAGACTTAATAGACACACAAAGCAGAACAAAAAAGTCAAGTCGAAAAGGAGCTTATTGTCGCAAGCATTAAGTGTCAAATTTATACACAGAACTACCAACACTGTTAAATCTTTATTAGGCTGTTCGCACTTAATAAATCGTCTCGTTTCAAATAAAACTAGTTTTCATATAGCCCGCATAGTGCCGCAACTGCAGCACTTTTATTGCTTAATATTTTTGGCTGATTGCGTATCCTTATTTTATTTTATTCTATGTTAATGATTTTAATAAACCTAACTGAAACAGTAGATACCAGTTTTTTTTAAGTTTTAAATGTGAGAAATTTCAGTTACGTTTTATGAAATAGAGTTCAATATGACTGTCAATAAATGGAAGCAATGAAATAATTGTTCACCACTGCTATTAACATTTTAATAACAATATCAAAATCAAAACTCAATCACTTTTCTGCTGAGTGAAGTACAACGTTTTTCATCACACAAACGCGAGGAAAATGACATCAAGTAGGTACAAGTTCATGTAAATGAGCAATAAAAAATCACGAGACTTTTGTTCTATTATTCCTTTAAAAATTTCAGCCTTATTACGTATACGTAAAGGCAATATGGTAAACAAACTTATTACCATACCAATTATGATCTAATTAATACTGTCACATTGTCGTGTATACAGACTATACAGTGTGTATCTTTTGCAACCGGCAATATTTAAGAAGGTTATTATACAGTGTGTATTCTGTATATTACCACAAACTTTAACCAGGCTAAGGTTTTAGTGCTAAGAACCCATACAACAAGTAATTATAAGTTTGGTCCTAACTAACAGAGCGAGATTATTTAAAAAATAATAATTGAGCAGCAATGTATTGCACGATCAATCCGTAAGTTATCGCTTGTTTGTGACAGTTCTTACGTCAAGTCAGCTAAACCACAGCGTAAGGATGTATTCTATACAGTGGGTTAACTCCGCCGATTTCTGGGTCATCGATGGGGGGCGCGCGGGGAAGGAGGCGGGGAGGAAATGCCGCCGGATTTCTATGAAAATTTGGCGGTCTATTTTAAGGGGTGTAAAATGGAAATTAGTTTGCCAATCAGACTGTAATATCTTTCGCATAGTTTTTGACAACCCTGAGCCTCAGCACGACCACCGAGCCGAGCCGCTGGCCGTGTATGAAGTTACCTCACTGTATGGAATACATCCATACGCTGTGGCTAAACTAAGTACGACGTATTGAACAAAAGTAAAGTAGCAATACATTGCGTGCTAAATTATTTTGTATAAAAAAATTAAAGTAGTCATATTTAATTGAAACATATGAAAATAGATTCTTTAGGGCTTGGACTAATAACCCTTTACATATGCGATAATATCAAAAATACACGCTGTATAGCTGATGCAGAACCCAAATAAATAAAATAGTGTGCTTTAATTTTACCCTAAATTTTCATAAATCATCGATACCGAGCGCGCGGCGGTGCATCAGAGTACTTACCTAAACAAAAGGCTTGCAAAAGCGACAATGACCTTGCTGCGAACCGATAACGTCCCGCCCCGCCCCTCTAACTCATTCCCTAGTCCCTTACAAAAAAGGTGTTTCCTACTAATCATCAGTCATGCGCACGCGGCATTATTTCGTACTTTTCGATACTGAAGGCCTAGTAGGTATAAAAATAGTACGACATTAACTTCTCGACCGCGTTAGCGTATCGAGGGGTCAAAATATAAAAGTTGCGGGATGATTTAAATAAACGGCAAACATAATTTGAACTCTCGATACGCTAACGCGATCGAGAAGTAAGTGTCATACAACTTTTATACTAGGCCTCTGGGCTTGTACCACGAAAATCGAACGATTGCGGATTTGTATCTCTATCTCTGTCACACTTGCATATTCGAGTGACAAAGAGGTTTTTCCGTCAATGCCAATTTTCGATGTTCGTGGTAGGCCCGCTGGTCCCAAATGACCACGTTGTTGACTCATTGGCCGCCATCACACGGCTAATTCAAGTTAGGTCCCAAAACCTGTATTTGATGGCACACGAACGTGCGCCTGGTAGGTACCATATCTTCTACTTTTACTTAGATCAATGCTTAAAAGTAAATCAGAATCTTGAAGAACTTGACCGATTTTTTCACATGTAAAGATTTGCTTTAAAATAAAACACTTCTTTTGACAAAAATCGTGTACTTATCACATTCCATTCCCTTGCCGAGATCGGGTGTTTGAGGGCAGTAATTCCGTATAAACGCGGTACCCCATCATGCATAAATATTGCAGATCTGTAGGTCAAGTTATACTAGGCTGACGTGCGCTTGCAACAATACCATACTGCCCGTGCCCACCCGCGGGGGCCCACCGCAAGCCCGACGTTCCAAATATTCCAATCACACATAAACACCGCCATAAGCGAGTCAAACATTCTGACGTTCCAAAGTAAGAAAGTTTTCAAACCGCATGATACTTGTGGCTCCCGAGGTCTCGTAATATTGACAAATGTTCGACTCACCGCGTCACCGCGCACGTTTAGAACACGGTACGGCTGACTAACACAATAGAGTAAAATATTAAGTAAGTTATCTCAGGTGGACAGCAACATGGGAACTGCAAATTGAGTGTAGAAAAAATGTTGGTGATCCCTTTAAGGGCGTTATCATTATGGTATATTACTGATTAGGAAAAAACACATCCGAGTGCACCGAGAGTTCCGTACAAACTCTAGTTATCGCATTCATCCATAAACATGACGGAGAAAAATATTTATTATTTATATATTATTAAATATTTATTTATTTATCTATAGAAAGATTGGGGTCACTCGAATGCACGGCATAGAGTTAGGCTGAGTTTGTTTTTCATTGATAAATCTTTATCACGCTAACCGGTATTATTCGACTAGAGAATGAAGCGCGTGAGTTTTCCCGATTCTACTTGGATAGTCCATCGTTTGTATGTATGTATATATGTTTGTTCGACGATAATTCGAGTACCATTGATTGGATCATTGTGAAATTAGGCAGATCATTAGATGAGATAAATATATATTTTTTAAGTTTGAATATGATATCAGCTAAATTGATCAAGGGGTTGCCGGGATACTGGGGTCGCGAGTTAACGATCGGGGCAAACAGTGGTTAGTATGCGGTTGATTTTCAAATTTACTTAGTTCGGAAAAGTTTTTTGAATATAAAAAAAGATATTTTTACATAAACTTCGGAGATAGGTACAAGCCGTGGGAATGTTATATGTTTTTTACATTTCCGTTTATTTGTAAAAAAATAAAATAATGATAATCAATTAGTCCCGGAGAAGAACGTCTTTCTCCGGGACTACGGGGATAATGTCGCTCTGGAAACGTCGGAGGTTAGTTTTCAATGTTTTACGCGATTAAGCCCCGTTGTAGTAAAAAAAATGGTACTTATCCCAAAAAATATGTTCTTCCCGCTTATATATTTTTTTCCTCTTTTACCAGAACACACGATACCTAGTAAGTAAGCTCTTAAAAGGCTGATCAGCATTTTTACAGCCTATTTGTTATGTTATTTATTATAAGGATATCTCTTATTTTATATTTAGAGTTAGGTACGTCAAAATAGCGGTTTATTACGATATCTGTAAAAGATATTATATTATCTAGTACACATCTCAATAGAGTTCGACTAAGCTGAGCTTGCATCGATTTTGATAGCACAGACTGTAAAAGTATTAAGTAAACGTCATAATTTCATAGAAGTTTGACGTATACGTACAATAACACATGCGCAGTATGTGCTATCAAAATCATTGCAAACTTAGCTTGGTTTGACTCTACAAGAAAGCAATAGGTATAAACACATACGTACGCGGATACACGTAAAAATGATCAGGCACACAGCAGGCAGGCAGGCAGTTTATTGCGTCAAGACTTAAACATAAACTTTTTGTGAATTTTATTTTAATGCAAATAATACGTTAATACTCGCTCTTAGTGTTACAAATTCGATATTCCAGAACATATATAAGTTACAATACTCTACTAAGTTATATTACTGTTTTATTGTTATACTGTGGTGAAACAGGACAAGTAGACACTTGTGTCTCGGGCGCAAGGTCACAGCAGTACAAAATGAAAAGTTTTGACGCGTATTTAAACATCAAATCTTGCAATAATGCGTTATTTACACAATACTTCATTCATTATGTAGGATGTTCTTCTGTATTGATTTATGTTTATTATGTTTGGGCGAATATTGACTTATTTCTCGTGCAACGCCATCTAGATTTCGTAATGGGTAACGTTTGTGTTATTAATTTTTTCACAAGTCAAGTAAGATAGCACTGTTGTTGATATTTTTAAATGTGGTAACATTTAGTTTGTGTTTACATTGAGTAAAGATTTGTTTAATGAATGATTTTAGAATAATTATTGCGCCGCCTGGTATCGCTGACGTTTCAGGCGGTCGTATTTTAATGTATGGAGTTGAGCCTAAATATAACTTAATTTAAGTAGCCTGTGCCTAAATATAACAAATGCCTTTCAGAAATCCGCATAAAAATCGGTTCAGTCAAACACGAGATAATCGGGAACAAACATACCTAAATAGATTTATGGGTACGGGTCAAACTGAGAACCTCCTTTTTTTAAAGGTGGACAAAAACGAAACGCAGACATAAACCTGCAGGATTTCCCCGCTGTGTTTTACACTCAAAGGCAATGCAAACGGGTCAGTTTGCTTCCATACACGCCTCTGCGCAAAGCATTCCAGCGGTGGCACCATCTAGTGATAATACAAAATATTACTTAGACAGCTCGTTAACTCCTACGGGCTGCTGCTCGCGAACTAAGCGGCTGCAATATAGGTGAAATTTACAATAATGTACAATAATGCATTGAATTTGAGTTATTATGATATATTTTTTTATTATATGACATCTTTAATTTATTACACTATAAATATCACGTAATCTTTAAGGGTAAAGATTTCGTAATGGTAAATCGAGACTTATAGCGCCATCTATGGCATCGATTTAACATTAATTATATTGAGTACGGGTTGGGAGGACATGCTAATACGTTCGCTGACCAATTGCGGCGTATAGTTATTATGTTACGTGTTTATATTGGTTTGAATAAAAACTAGAATATCTTGGGCTCACGTAAGCAAAGTAAACAGCGGCTTGAAAACAGGTGCTAAATCCAGTCTTAATCAACACTAGCCCACTCTAAGTGCCGCCAAATAAGGCGGTTAGGACTTAAACCTGTCCGAAGCGCAGGATTAGGGGCAACAACTTATTATATCGGATTCTTAAGTTGACTGTGTAGCTATGGCACGGCGAAATGCCTCGCTTGAATCTGGAGTAGAAAAGCAGAGTCCAAGATGTGTCCTAGAACATATTAACGAAATGCAGAGCTACTGATGGATGTGATTCGCAGGATGAGGGCAGCAACTTATCATATCGGATTCTTAGATTGACTATGTTTGAGGTTTGGCACGCGAAATATCTGCTTGAATCTGGAGTAGACCAGCAGAGTCCAAGATGTGTCCTAGAACATAACTAACGAAATGCAGAGCTACTGGTGTGATTCGCAGGATGAGGGCAGCAACTTATCAGTATAGGATTCCGTAGTGCCGCAGGCCAGCAGAGTCCAGCTTATGGACAGACATCTGTTAACATCCTCCACAAGGATGCTCCACAAAGGAAGCGTCAGTGGCCCAGCGGACTGCGACTTTCTATCCAAAGACCGCGGGTTCAAACCTCGCCTCGAACCAATGAGTTTTTTGGAATTTATGAACGGAATATCATTTGATATTTACCAATCGCTTTTCGGCGAAGGAAAACATCGTGAGGAAACCGGACTAATCTCGCTAAGGACTAGTATACCCTCTGGGTTGGATCAAATGGCAGTCGCTTTTGTAAAACTAGCGCCTACGGCAAATCTTGGGATTATTTGCCGAAGCGAATTTCAGGTTACTAAGCCGTGATATAAGCCGGGAAAACGCTTGGAATAAGAAGTGTGAAGGTGCAATATCTCGCTCGAATCTGGAGCAGACCAGCTAAGTCCACCTTATGGACAGATTGTATCCCAGGAGTTTCCAGTTATCAGCATCCTTCACAAGAATGAGCGTGGAAGACACGGTGGGGAGAGGTTCTGAAAACGTTTACTAATAGTAAAAGACAATCATTCTCCATTGTTTCAAAATGGGCACAAAAATAGGTAATATTCAACCTTCTGTTAGTTAGTTCTGTAAGTAGTTAGTACTAATAAAGAAAATGCCGACTGAATTTGTAAAAAGGAAGACCTTTTCGAAAACTAGTGTCTTACCATGAGCTGCACGCAACTGTATTCGATAGCGACTGAGGCACTCGAAAGTAAGTCCGTCTCGCTCCTACATTACTATGGCAGGAGTAAGAGGGACATTCCCCCGAATGCCGCAGATAGGCCACTTACGGCCTCTTGACTACGTACGTACGTTTCATTTGATTACAACATATTTATCACGTTTTATATGAAATTCGCAACACTTAGAATAAATCAAGCTTTCTTCTAACAAAATGCAAGTAATAAAACGATAAAAACTTAAACAGGCAAACTATTATTTTTCTAACACTTCTATTAGCATACTGATCTGGAATTAACCGGTGAGTGAAATATAGCATTATGTTTATGCTGATGATGTTTATGCATGTAGATGAATTAACATACTACGATTTATGGCTTTTAAACCGCGCATATGGTTAGCTATGACACTTGTGACAAATTCGAAGCTTGATATGCGTTTAAATTTTGACTTTATTGTTTACAAAGTGTGAATGTTTAACTACTATACTACAGATAAAGTGACCAAGGCCCCCAATATTCAGGGCTGGGAAATGTAATAATTTATTATAAATATTTAATGATTTTATTCGTGCATTATATTTTTTTAGTAGAATGCAGTTTTATAATTTATGTTGCAAAGGCTTTCTATATCAGTGGTAAAGCTTTTCTCCTTGTTCGTAAATCTGAAACCAAAACTGCAAAAATAAAAGTTGTCGTAGTTCTAGAATGGTTTCTTAAAATATTTTTCCGTTTAGAATCAGGAATATTAACGAGTACTTTAGAAAAAATTAGAAAATTAAAACTAATTCCAAACAAACTCAAAGGCAGCTAGAATGGGTCAATTTTGAAAATAAGGTAACCAATACTATATAAATAAGATAACCAATTTTAAAACACAGCTGATTCAGAACGATATTCACGGCTCGACTAAAATTTGAAAACTAACTACAGCGTGTTTAGCCAAGATCCCAATCGCGTATCGTAGTTTTCTCTCTCTATCACTCTTCCTTATCAGTACGACAATGGCAGTTGCGTTTCGTTTGCAACTGAGCGTTAGCGATTGGCATCTTGGCTACTCATGATGATCTGACGAAGTGTACGAACTAATGATCTGACGGAGTATACTACCTAGAAATCTGACGGAGTGTACTAGATCTAATTAAACTAAGGCCATAAATATATATCGATCGCTTTAACACCAATAATTATATTAATTCGCGGCAATTACATTTTACGATACTAAAGATAACGTAATTAAATGCTTATAATTGGCGTGTAATAACGTAAACTTGATTATACGGGCATTTATACACAGTAGTAAAGTAGCAGTTGCAGTATCAGTATCTACTCCTTGTGTCACATTGTGAAGTTACCATACATACAAGCATACTTTTTTTAAGAGAGGTATGGGCACAGCGGATGCTTGTCCTTTAGTGTGGTAGGACACAGCACAAATATCGTCTCGCTCAAATATAGAGCAGAGCCCATCTAGGGAAGTACCTCCACCTTACAGAAAACCGCAGTTTAATAACACTAGACCCTACTCATAGTTTTGTGTTTCTGTTGGTGAGTAAGGTCGCCAGAGCTCCAGGAGGTTTCACTGTGTTGACAGCTGGGGACCCAAAGAGCAAAGCTTGCCCCTTTACCAGTCAACAGAACGAATCCTTCTTTATTTTAAACGGCAACGCGCATGTAACACCCCTGGAGTTGCAGGCGTCCATAAGCTACGGTGATAGCTTACCATCAGGCGGGCCGTATGCTTGTTTGTCACCGTCGTATTATAAAAAAGTTACATTAAAAAATAGTCTGCTTTATTGACTATTGACTTAAATATACAAGCATTTAATTAGTAGGGTAGGTGGCTGCCTCTTGTGGGCCGCAACCTGTGTTAGCATATTTGCGGCGTCCCATTTGAGGCGGAATATACGATATGCTGATTCAGCACCCAAATCCGCTGCGAAAGGTCAGCACACCAAATACTCTGCCCTGGAATCAGGGTATGATTTGTGCCGGTGGCGGTGGAGACGGCAGGGTCCTCAATCCTCACAGGTTAGCTTATAAACGCCAGTAATAAGGTGTATTTTCCAATAAGGTGTATGTTGGGCAAACGGGCTGCAATTTCACCACAGGTTATAAGGGGCATTTTGCGTCATACAGGGATAGAAATAATCAACCTGAAAGGTCAAATTTTGCGAAGCATTTATTGGATAATGGCCATAACCTGTCTGAGGATCATTCTTTTAATATTGTACTTGTTTGTGAGAAAGGGTTGCGCCTGAGTGTGCTAGTACAGTTAGAGATAATTAGGTACAACAATAGGGATGTGATTATTAACGAACTGTTGAATGTCGCGTAATCACCGTTATTACGAATATTTGCATCTCACTTGCGGGGAAGGGGGTGGGGGGGTGGCCAGGTTATAAATATGGCCGACCAGTCTGGGCATGTCATTCACTAGTCGGACACGCCAGTAAGACAAGATCTCCTGCATCTCCTGATGATGCCTCAAAAACGATGCCTGAAAACGTGTCGAGTTTGTTATATCTATTTGCGTATTATTTTTTTACGGCGGGAGGGTGGGTACCTACATTAATTGCATGCAAAAAATACGCAAACGCAAGTAGGTATAACGGGTTGGCACTAATTGACTAGCACGTTTGGCGGAATAGCAAAGTAACATTATTTTCGTTGCCTACTTAAAGAGCAATTTTATTTTATTTCATTCTAAAGTTATACGTCATGCACCAGATATAGATCACGACAACGATCTCTTGACACATTAATAATCACACTATCGTGATATATTGCTATCAAATAATACATCAGCGGACAATATTCTAAGTCAACCGCAGATAACACTGATACAGGTACCTAATTGAATACTACTAACATTCTGGGCAGTATATTGACTTCATAATAAACGTTCACTGTCTGTTGCTTCACTATTGTTTATTTTTATGAAATAGGAGGCAAACGAGCTGACGTATCGTATGATGGTAAGGGAATTATCACCGCCCATATATACTGGCAATACCTTGGTCACATGTATGTTGCAGGTCTTTGAAATGGGAGTACGCTCTTTACTAGATGGGGTATAATGGAATATGCGTATTTTAGGCAGTTTTTAATTTTGAATGTAAATTTCTAATAACTTGAATTATATTCTCATAGATATATTGGATTAAGGGGCTATACCCGGCTGTTTCACTGATATTTCACTGTTTTTAAAGTGAATAGGCTTTGTTCAGCTCCAAGCACAACGCTTGAAGAAAATATATAATGTAGCTAGGTATTTGGTCTACATTTGGTTCTACTAAATTGTCGAAAAACATAATACATCAAGAGAAAAAAAAATAACCGTAAACCCTTTTTTCTACCTTAAATCTGTATCTACTCCCTTATTATGCGTCGTAAGTCCAAGAAACTAAGACAAGCAGTATATATTTATGTTAACTTTAAACGCATCTACTGATTTTTGGATAGGTTTTGTACTTTTCGAGAAAAAGCTATTACTCGCATTTTCCCGAAAACGCCGGCTCGAGATGCCTGCGCGGGCAACGGGGGCCAGTCGTGTAAGATGGCACTAGTAGTTTATAGGGTTGCGTCCTAGTACAAGCAGCTCTTCCTAGGTGGCAACTTATGCTTATTGACGTATTGTATAACCGGTGAGGAATGGAAGCGGGAGGGAAAGAAAGCTCAAATTGCCGAGGTCATTGGCATAGGGGACGGCCTTAAGATAATATATTGGGTTGCTACAGTTAAACCAATTATTTCTTTAAATAGCTCCATTACTGACGCACGTTTACCTAACTCATGTATAAAACAAATTTTATTTATTTATTTTATTTTATTTTATTTTATTCGGAAAACCAACAGCTTAAATTAACAAGGACAGATGATGTAACATAAGTATCAGCGAAGCCAGTTACAGGTTTTCACAGATAGGATACAAAGTTATATAATGCTAGCGACAGAGAAAACTAAGCATGCAAAGAGACACGACAAAAAAACAGAAATTAATTGCTTACTTAATTAACAATATCACATAATTAACAGAAGACAATATTATGCTTACTTAACATGAAATTACCTATTCTTATGCAGGCGGGGGAGCAAAGAAATCAGAAGAAATAATATTTTTAAATGGCTCCTTTTTGTGAAGAAAACATAGTCTGTACTCATATGTCAGCTGCCTTGCCCCAAAACAGAATACCGTATGATATTACTCTATGATAAACTAGGCGAGCTGTCTCAACATTAGTCAGTTGTCTGATTTTCCTAACGGCGTAAGCAGCTGAACTTAATCTATTTGCGAGTATTGTTCTATAAGGACGCCATTGTAGATTTTTGTCCAACGTTAAAGCTAGAAGCAATGCTTTATCAACTACGAGTATCTCTAAACATTCACTATTTAAAAGTATTCTAGTATTCACTGGTTTAAAATTCGGTAAAGAAAATCTAATACATTTAGCTTTCATAGCATTAAGTAGCAGATTGTTCATAGTAAACCAGTTAATTACATCAACTAGTGTGCTATTAATTACACTATAATCGGTAGATTTCCGGTCAACCTCAAAATTTCTTCAAAAAAGCACTATATCACAACGGTTCTCTACGACTAACCAGCTCTTGCTCTCTAGCTATTGAATCTTGTATAACTTCTATCAACAAAATGATATATTACTGATCTGATCTGATCTGCTATGAAACGATCATTTTCATTTGAAGATATCTACCATTGAGAGATAATAACATTTTATAGAATGAGATTCCTGAGGGACCTATAGATATTAGATATGGCTGTTTAAAAGCAGTTTGTATCAATATCATATTTGGCAAAAACATGCTAAATAAATATGTAAAAAGCACAGTTTAAATGTATAGTTTTCATACACTTCGTGCACGCGAATCCTGACGCCGCGACCTTAGATAAGATAAAGATCCCTTCATAAGAACCTTCAAAGAAAAAAGAATAAAGAAGAAGAGACCTTCATAGTTTCCTATAGCTATCTATAACATTGACAGACAAGCCTCTGTGGGTACCTACTTACATAATCCTTATGTTACACCTAATGAAAGAAAGTGAGCACTCAAAATATCCGACGTGAGGTGTATTTAAAATGACCTTCATAGCGTTTATTTAAAGTAAAACAACTGCAAATAATAGTTGTACTATACATGCGTGCACGCAAATCGTGACGCGGCGGCCTTCGCAGTTCCTTGCTGCTATAACACTGAGAGATAAGCCTCTCGGTACATAATCCTTATGTAACAGCTAATGAACGAAGGTTAGCGTTGACTGTACTGAGAATTATCTACTTGGGGAGCTTTTTATAGACTCCATGGTAATTTAGAAATCTTTAAATGTATTATTTTATATTTAAGTCTGCGGGCGATACCAAATTTAGAAAGAAGGGAAATGTGGAAAAATCATGTTTTCAGGCGAGACTCGAACTCGCGACTCTGGGATACACGCCCACCGCTCTACCAACTGAGCTACCGCGACACACCTGAGTGGCGTGTTCGATTCTTGCCTGGGGCTATAAGTTTTTCCACTTTAACTTTCTTTATAAGAAATCTGTAAACATTCTTTAGTCTGTTGGTGTTCAAGTTTTCACTCCCTTTAGCGTTGAATGAAAAAAACGTTATTCTTAGTCAAACTTCACGAAATTTTAAGAAAATATAATATTGCCATCTGTTACCGCGATTGTTATTCATTGAAATTAAAACACTTTAGAACGGATTAAACGCGTTTATTAACACTATGACCTTACGTTTCGAGCGCTTTACACTTTAAGAAAATATGTTTAATATGTTTTAAATGTATGTATATAGCAATTTCATGATTCTGTAATAAACTTCTTTATTTCTGCTATGAATGTTCTGTAATTCTGTAATTGATATGAAAGTTCTGTAATAACGGCCTCGTAGCCTAGTTGAGCCTGCCTAAGAAGCAGGAGGTCCCCGGTTCAAATCCTGCTCAGGGCATTTTATTTGTGAGTTTATCAGGAATATTTGTTCCTGAGTTATGGATGTTTTCTATGTGTTTAAGTATTTATATGTATCTATTTATTATATACCTATATATCGTCGTCTAGTACCCACAACACAAGCATTATTGAGCGTACCGTGCCCATAATAGGAAAAAATCATTGATTTCAAGGGTCGCAGTCATCGAAATCGATGTAAATATATTAAACCTATGTCTTAATAGCCAAGTTCCAATAAATTTAAGTACGCGATTGTGACCTACGTGCTAAGCACAGAAGCAGAATCAATCACAAAACAACAATGAAAGAGTATAATAACTCGTGTATTAATTTCCATATTGAAATGATCTGGCGCGCTAATTGTGGGTTAGATCTCAATCGCCGCGCGCGCAGTAGCGCTGCCGTTGACTGACAGCCGGCCAATGGGATTTATGGCCAAGATCTATAGTCCAGGCTACTTTTAGTTAACTGACCAGCGTGCTTAGCCAAGTTGCCAATCGCTCACGCTTAATAAGTCGTAGCTACCTCTCTCTATCACTCTTCCTTATTAGTGTGACAATGACAGTTGCGTTTCGTTAGCGACTGAGCGTGAGCGATTGGCATCTTGGCTACGCACCCTGACCTTGTCTTGTAGAGTTCTAAAATCACCGTCAATAGAACTTACAAACGATGTCAACAAAAGGTATCAATGTTTTGTCACTGTTTCTCGCACTACCTCATCAAACACAATGGTGTTTGATGAGGTAGTGTGGAGGTAAGTATTCAATGGAATACGTTTACTACTAATATGGTCGTATTATTGTAATATACAAAACGTCAGATAAATAACTTAATCTTGGAGATTTAATTAAAAACATAAAAGTTAGGTTATTTTAATTATGTTAATAGATAAAAAGTAGCCTATGTCACTCTTCGTCCCGTCCACTGTCTCCACTTAAAAAATCACATCATTTCGTCGCTCCGTTTTGCCGTGAAAGACGGACAAACAAACAGACAAACACATTTTCCCATTTATAACATTAGTATGGATTTCATACTGTTAATCATCATCATATTTAAAACAACATAGTACGTTACAATTCTAATTATTAAAAAAGTAACTTAAGTCACAAGAAGTACACACATTTTATAAAAAAAAAAAACAAGTTTAATGATACTCATTGCCGGTTTAAATAGTCACTACTATGAATAGGAGTAACGAAGTAGACTAAGCATGCCCCACTCACTCGGATCGCTATAATGATGTTTTTTGTTGTTGTTCAAACATGTTTAGATACAATCCGAGCAGATGAGCTATTAATTATAGCTGGTAACCGACAAGAAATATCAATGAATCTTATTCATTCTTCCTGAGATGAAAATGGATGAACAATTACGAAAATAAGTAAACAAGTTATTATATTTACGCTGAAACTTCTGCGAATGATACCAAATTTCTTAGAAAAAAAAGGAAAATTATAAATTGAAAGATATGTCATATACTACAGAAAAAGTGACCAAGGTTCCCGGTGAGCAGGGCTGGGAACGAACCAGCGACCTCCTGCTTTCGCGGCAGACGCCTTAACCACTGAGCTATCCGGGCAACCAGAGTTCGAAATTACCTAAGTATATGCAACCCTTTCTTATTTTAAACGTTTAAGGTGCGTTCCTACCTACAGCTCAGACTCACGTCCAGTGCTGCCCTCTAGACAATCTTTACAGATTATCTTCAACTAGAAGCGAAAGATGACGTGACGTTTTCTATAGAAATTGACAGATCGTCCCGTCCCGTCCTAGTGTGAGTCATCCTTAAGTGTGTTTCGTCGACGTGACTTTCGAGTGAGTTCCAATAGTGGTGAACATAAATGAACAAGAAAGAGGGTAGATCTTTATAGCTAGTCTTAAGTGTCAACATACCTACAGACTTAATTTTTCTCCTGAACATGGCGGTTGCAAGGTTGCTACATCGCCAATATATCAGGAACTGAGTTTGAATCAAAAACCGTGGTAAAAACTCGTATTCATTGGTTAGAAGGACTCAATATCTCCCGATTGAACGTGGCAATTATCGATTCCCCTATACCTTCAGATCGTTGTTTCGCCGTGTAAAGGGCTTTCTGCGTCATCTGACTAGATGTCACTCCTGCAAATGCGTTCATTTTAAAACAAGCGCACGCAAGTTTTTCATAGAAATCGCGTTACGTCTGGTTGATGTTACTGGTGACCGAAGAGCTGGTGGCTTCCTCGCACAACGTATCAGCATTGCCATATAACGAGGAAATGCCGCCAGCATCCTAGGTACAATGCCTTAAGGACCCATTTTAGATTTAAGGTAGGTAGAGGTAGGTAGTTAGGTAAGTTACACTTACTGTATATATTTTGAAAATAAATGTTGGTTATTTTAAAACTGATCAAAACATGCCAACTATTCTAAGGCAAACAGTATCTCCAATGGAATCTCGTACATTAGGAAGGCAACATTGGTGTCGCGTCATAACTGACGCGGGACACGCCACTCTTGCGCACACTCTAGCGTCCACGGATGTTACTTTATGATGTAAGAAGAGATAAATTGATGTGGTAGTTTATAAGCCAATGGTGGGTACCGTACCCACCCGAGTACCCACTCCAGTTCTCCGATTAGTATGGAAAATTTTCTCACTCGAGAATGTTCCCCATATAAAACCGAGAATGTTTTTGACAAAGTACAACACTTTATGATGAATACTACATTGATTTTCTTTAAATAAGCTGCAGGTTTCTCGGTCAACGAATTAGTGAATTCAGAAAGTAAATACTGGCAGCACCTTAACTGACTGAGCTGGCTAAGGCTGGATTTGACCAAACTTTTTAACCAAGAGTAACGCTTACTCTTGGATACTAATGTCAAACCCCCATAGTAATTTGATGTTGCTATCTCAGAGTAAGCGTTATTCTCGGAATAGAAATTTGGTGAAACGTAGCCTAAGGGATTTAAAATTAGTCTTTGCCTCCGACATAAGAGCACGATTTAATGATCACTCATCTGTCAATTTCTATAGAAATAATCACGTGAAAGCTCGAAACCTTGACACGTGCCGTTTTCTAGACACTAACAGATCGTCCCGTCCCGTCCCGTTCTAGTGTGCGTTATCCTCTACTCACTCCTGCGCACTATGGCTCCAAGCTCACGAAGATTTGCTTCCATGAGATCTATCCAGTGGTACTTTGGTTGACCCAGGTATGCTCTCTTCACCTGCCTCACGAAGATCGCTATAGAAAATTACCACATCCTTCTTTATTGGCTCCACCCACTCGCAGGAGTTTGACAGCTGTCGCGCCAAAGGTTATAGAAAGCTGAGACAATGCGTCCACAATAGCCATTGTGCGCCCGCGCATGTCCTTGGATGTAATTAGCGGCGGCTAGGCGAAAGTTGACGTGACGTGTACGTCTTCTGAGAACTTCATTAGGGCGTCAACATAAGACTTGGTTTAAGCGTCATATATGTTGTTTTAGGTGCAGGCACCTAAAGAGAATGCCCTATATCTTTAAGTCCGATGTTTTTTCTTTTTTTTTTCTTTTGTGTATTTACAAATGAGAAATACAAAATGAATCATAGTTCTCTGCTGAAATGTTCGTTTTACCTAAAAAATTCAAATTCAAATACAAAAATGTATTCTGCAAGTAGGCCTCAAGTTTGCATATATACTCAATTACACTCCTTTGCAATATACAGTGAGAAGTAAAATTAAGTATAGTCTAAATACTGATAATACAACAGCCAAAACCTGAGTAAACAATATTAAAATAAATTTGTAATATGGCAAGAGATGTATAGTCGCCATAGTTAAATAACATTAAGTTTGGAGATGTAAAAGGTCCCCCAACGTCAAAATAAAAAACGAATAAAATTTGAAGATGTAAAGGCTCTCCAAGTGTCAAAATAAAGACTGGAGATGTAAAAGGTCCCCATTGTCAAAAAATAATACTAATAGGATTAAATTTGGAGACCTCCACACGTCAAAATATAATATATTTATGATATACATAAATACCACAAGTCATCAAACTGACCTTAAGTTCGTAACACAACCTGCGTTTGAAAATGTATAGAAAAAATTTTAATTAGAAAACTCCCGTGAGTATCAGACATATTAAAATTCTCATAGCGGGTTACTCACGACCCTTATTCATGAGTCATGACTCATGAATAAGGGACACGGACTGTTCCGAAACATGTCGAGCTATTTTCGACTTTATTGACGTGAGTAACCCGCTATGAGAATTTTAATATGTATAGAAAAAAACCTAAATATTGTATCTGCTATTATTTACTTGCTTTTAATACCGTAAAGGATGACTCCCGCTAGACCGGCCCGGGCCGATCCGTCAGTTTCTATAGAAAACGTCACGTGATCTCCGAGGGTTCCGAGTTCAGACGTGAGTCTTTCTATATAAATTGACACATCGTCCCGTCCCGCTCCGCTCCGTCCCGTTCTAGTGTGAGTCATACTTATATAGTAGATAGGCTGGGACATGCCGGGCCGGTCTAGCGTGAGTCATCCTTTAACCATCAATGCTATTTGATTTTAACCTCCTGGATCCCCCGGTCCTCGCTTGAGGAAATTTTTTTTTTTCAATATTATGTGGAATGTCAAAGCAGTTTAACGAGTTCGCACACATAGATCGTTTCCGAACGAAACTGTCAACTTAATAAAATAAACATCGAACCTCAGGTGGGCAATCACAATCAGCGATCAGTGCGGCTTAGACAGAACTCATAATCAATTTAAAAAAAAGCTTTGCCAGAATCGATACCTCCAGGATCCAGGAGGGTAATATATACAACTAATTCAACTATTTATTAAAAAATGTTTTCATCGCCTGATTGATAGTTTAGGCTACAAGGAAATAAAGTACCTAAACAAAAACAAAAACTACTCACGCACTAACCAACTATTCATGTAACTCTATCTCATAGTTATGTCGAGTAGTTCTGTATAAAGTACGTCTGTCCGCCCGCCCAGCGAACACTGTCTGGTGCCCGCCCAAAATGTATGTACGGGCCACAATTACAGCGGGTTTTCGACCAAATTTTAACTTACATGTAAAGAACGAAAACTTTCTCGCGCCCAAACTATTAATGCAACTCTGTCTCCTGGCCTCTATTTCACCACGCTGACAGGTGCGACAATTGTCACCAAAAGATGACATTTGTAAAGTCACCCTTTACTATCTGCATTTTTTGACAATCTTACAATAACCTAGTCCCATAGTAAGCTCAATAAGGCTTGGGTTATCGGTAATAGACATAAATACTTAAATACATAGAAAGCACCCATAACTCAGGAACAAATATTCGTGAATTTCGTGATAAACATACCTATAGCAGCAGAGCAGCACCCGCTTAATACGATTCTGAGCGGACCTATTTAGCAAAAATACGTCTAACGAGAACTCGTATTAATCGTAATCCTATTAAGCGTTTTTAATGTATTAGGTCTGCAGTAATTTTAGAAAAATTACCCGCTAGTTTAGTGGCCCCACTGGTCAGCAGGCGTCGTCCTGTCTCTTATCGGATTCATCCTTCACGTGAAACAATTACTGTCGCCTGGTTTATTACGAATGTGTGTTCCAACGTACACATATGCTTCTCATTTGTATCCGAGATATAACATGTTAGGTAAGCTTTGGTTTATATATAGGTGTATTCGGGACTCTTAACGGGTAATGGGAGCTTGGGCCCAATTGCCCTCGGTCCATACAAAAAGTTGCATATTTGAGGTGCCGTATTTGGTATTTCGTTCTCCAATATCTGCCTTATTTTTTCTAGATGCAGAATATGCAGATTAACGAAGAGTATGACCCATGTTCTGCTTTTTTATATTTTGTTCTCGAGAATGCGGTAACTAAGCAGGTTATTTACAAGCGCTTCCAATTCAGTAACCAAAACAGTTATCAAAAAATCAAAACAAAACTCTTCTTTATTCTGTTTATCAAAAAAAAACATTCATATAGGGAAATAGGGACTCTTTCAATCCTAGTAGGGGTAATAAAGTGTCCCAAGATTAATTTTCCATTTCGCCACCATTATTTCATAAATTTAGTATCGCGGTAACGCAATGGAAAGTTTGAAATATGTAGGTATAGAAATTTTAGGACACTTTTTCGATTCTGAGTAGAATAAATAAATATAAAAATTTCCAATTTAGCAAAAAATGATATTTCTATAACAAAAAATAAAAACGCCCATTTACAAAATCTTTTCAATTTCACAATAAAGGATGAGTCACACTAGGAAGGGATGGGACGGGGCGGGATGGGACGATCTTTCAGTTTCTATAGAAAACGTCACATGACATCCGAAGGCTCCGAGCTATCACGTGATTCTTTCCATAGAAATTGACAAATCGTCCCGTCCCGTCCTAGTGACAGTCATCCCTGCACCCTGATTGCTAGCTAAAAAGTTTAGCCGAAATTTTGTCCTAAAACGCCGCAGCTTAGCCTTTCAGGACATTATTTTAACATCAAGAATCAAAGTGAAACTATTTCCCAGCAATCCGACGTAACAATCAATAACTGGCCCTCAGGACATCCTTCTTATCCTTTTATCCGGACCATTTTTCCGGGAATCAATCGTCCGGGAATCTCGTGGGCGGACTGACCAGTCCCGCCGGGACAGAGGTTTGGCGGATTAGACAGGTGTTTAGGACGGTAAGTGTAGTATGCTCAATTACGGATATTTTATGTTAAGTATATACATATTGTAAAGATAGGAATATCAATAAAAAATAAGGGTACAATTTCACACAGATCAGTTTGGGCCCAAACTAAGCAAAACTCTCATTTGCGCATTAGGGAGACACTTGCACTTCGATGTTGTAAGACATTTTAGACTAAGTTTTTTTTCATATAGTCCTGTGGCTCTTTATTCTGATAGGTACTTAAAATTAACTTTACTGTTTTCTAAACCTAAGTCGAGTATTTTAAGAAATAGTCTAAATTTTTGCTCTGAAAGTCTGAAAAGTGACCCTTCCAATCAGGAGAATAACATAATTAGGTACGAACTTATCACGAAAATTCCTTGAACACATTTGATCTAGCCACTTTTGATTTTTAGCTTTAAAAACTATTTATAATACAAACACGCCCATTTTATTGCAACATTTTTTTATCGTAACCGTTTTTTAAGTTATTCGGAACTTACCTACGTAATTATGATGTATTAATTAGTAGTACTTAATTGCTTTTCGGTGAAGGAAAACATCGTGACGAAATCGGACTAATCCCAACAAGGTCTAGTTTACCCTCCTTAGGGTTGGAAGCTTAGAATGTCTCTCATAAAACTAGTGCCTACGCCAAATCTAGGCATTAGTTGCCAAAGCGGACCCCATTGCAGGCTCTCCGTGGCACAAACCGGGAAAAAGCCAGGAAGGAGAAGAGACTATTTGTTTTCAATTAAATTAAGGCTATTTTTATTTATTTATGAATACGTTTAGGTACCTATTTACCTTTAAAACTTATTTGACGTGTTATTAAACAAGAATGATTAGACAATATAACAAGCAAGCAACCCCTGTATTAACGTTAACTATATGTTAGTACTAAAACATTTTAAACAAGTTATTTTAATGGAAAGGAATCATCATTACACTGAAGCTATTATCAATGGCATTTAGGTAGTATAAACGATAAAATAGGGGTAGTTACAGTATCCAGGGAAAGTACAATTTCTTAAAGGTGCACACGGTGTGTCCGACTTAGGGGCTTTAAATCAAGGTTTCATTTTACTCTCCAAACCGAGCATTTATTTATTATGAGACCAACAATGAAAGATCTACATTTTTTTTTCTTTTCCATACATTTCGGAAAATCAGATGTTAACACTATGTATGGGGTGCTACGGGGTCAGCCAATTTTTCGCGATCTCGGGGTTGGTCTCATAGTGAAAGAGGCTCAGTTTGGAGACTTAAATCAAACCTTGGATTTAAAGCGCCATAGTCGGAGACACCCTGTATTTTATTTAAGTACCTATAATGTTGATGTTTTGAGGTTCTTTTTTTGTATTATTTTCTTAATTATTTTTAATATGCACTTTTTTAAACTCCAAGACCCACAGTTTGAGCCACATCATAAAAATCTGACCAAGGATTTACGTCATGCATTCAAGCCGATATTGCAAGACTAAAAACTAAACTAGAAATATAAACATCACCTTTAAAAAAAGATCTGCCCTGTTAAATCATACTTCAACTAACCGCTCGTCTTCAATTAAAACGTCATTACTCAGTGAAAGGTCAACAAAAAACGGAACGAAGCGAACACCTAAAAAACCACCAATGCGGTTTTCACAGCAGTTACGGTCAGCAAAAAAGCGAGCAAATCAATTACCTCCCCTCCTAATGTGGCTAATGCGCTCATTTGTTGCCCACCGTACCCTCGTGGTCGAAGACAAATACAACAAGTTGTCTGCCGTTAAAAAGACATATGGGTCCTTGGAATGGAATGTGCGGAGGCCATTTTGAAATTGAGTGGTTTGCGGTTGTGGTCGTTTTGTTAATGTAATGCTAAATATGTGGTTTGGACGAAGAATGATTGACAGGTTGCATTGAAAGGAAATAAAAGCGGATTATTCGCCTATCTTGACCGCATTTCCCTACGTTTCGTGACACTCGTTAAACGGCCTGCTAGCGGGATCTCCTGCTTCGTATAGCAGGAGATCCCGGGTTCGAATCCTGGTCACAGGGCATTTATTTGTGTGTTTATCACGAATATTTGTTCCTGAGTTATGGATGTTTTCTATGTATTTAATATTTGTATGTATCTATCTATTATATTTATCGTCTAGTACCCACAACACAAGATTTATTGAGCTTACCGCGGGACTTAGGTCGATTTGTGTAAGATTGTCCCATATTTTTTTATTATTTATTGCAGGGTTGAATGATAAGTTATATCATGGTGTTAATAAACGCGATTAATCCTTTCTCAAGTGTTTAATTTCAATGAAGAATAATCACGGAAACAGAAGAAAATATGAATTTAATATATCAGGTTGCGCTCGATTCTTGGAATTTGACTATATTGTGAGCTTTCGGCCTTTATTCATCCTGGGTTTTTTTTTCGTTAAAGTTTCAGCTTTGTCATACTTTACACTTAGTT
Source organism: Lathronympha strigana (assembly GCA_949128165.1). NCBI lineage: Eukaryota > Metazoa > Arthropoda > Insecta > Lepidoptera > Tortricidae > Lathronympha > Lathronympha strigana. The sequence goes on along the minus strand of OX421907.1, from coordinate 631,481 downwards.
TTGTGTAACTCTAAAGGACCTTATACTTCTGCCACGCCGGAGTTTCTTCCGTAATCCTCTCTTGGCCATGTATCTGAATACAATAGGGGACTATCTTCTGCGTATACTTCATATATAACTACCTAAACACTTAAAATACAAAACATACAGCATTGTCTATATTTGCGGGCTCAGCCAATCAGGCGCGCAAACCTTTCAGCCCGGCCGCTGTTTACCCGCAATCTGATGTTTACTGTTCCGACATTTAAAGATATTGGAAATATAAATATGTAGCCTTGTGGTAAAAAGAAACGTTGCTTCTGTACCAAATGCATTATACTGCTTAAGGTACCTTCGGAGATATTTAGAATTAGAAAGAGTTGTGGAGTCTCCTCTGGCAACTACTGTCAATTTCAGTGTTGCGTCACAACACTAATAGATGGCGACAATATTGCGACCCCCTATACAACGAATGACAATTTGTATGAAACGCCATAGAAATCCTACATCGCGTTAACAAAGTTCCAAATCTTAGTTACATAAATATAAGTTCCAACCTTCGACCATTGGTCTTCGGTCATAGTTCTCTCTCTCGGTCTGAGTTGTTTCCTTTGCGATATGATATGGCGTTCTTCAAGAAGCAAGTATTCAAGGCCTTGACGTTCAAAGATCGATAACTTATCAGTCAGGCTCTTCTGATGTTGCTTATGTCCATGGGCGACGATGACCGCTTCCCGTCAGCCGGCTTATCTGCTAGTTTCTTACTTTTTACGCACACATATTTATAAACAAGTATGTTTTCAGTACAATTGTAAAGCATGAATTAAATCATTTATTAAACATAATAAATGTTTTGATTCATGTTTTTAAGTGGTCACACTACTATATATAAATTATAAATTGGAAGAGATGTCATATACTACAGAAAAAGTGACCAAGGCCCCCAGTGCTCAGGGCTGGGGTCGAACCAGCAACCTGCTTTTTCTGCCGCGAAAGCAGGAGGTCACTGGTTCGATCCCAGCCCTGGGCACTGTACCGTAACTGAAGTCAAATAACTTTTAAAACAAATCATTACTAGTATTTATTTAATAAACGTTATAAAAACTACGATAAAGTAGGTAATAAAAGTGACCCCACGGGCGCTAACCGCCAATCGTTTGCGGGTCATTACGCCGCGCAGTCTGCGGCTAGCCTAATGTCTGCGGTTTTTTTTTTACTGAAGAGCGAAACAAATTGTTAAGATAGTTGGAAATAATTGATTTTTGTTTTTTAGGCAGTTCTCCTTTTTTACTTAATAGAATTTTTGATCTTGAGTCAAATGATAACGAAAGAAAAAGTAACTTATGTCCTTGAAGTAGACAACTTGCTAGTTCTTACCATGTAGTTTTCTAGAAAACCCGGGACGGGGCGGGGTGGGACGATGGTCCCGTCCCGTCCTAGTGTGCGGCTGTGCGCACCTACTTTCCATCTTGTTAGCGCCGTACAAAATGATTAAAAAATGGTAAAGGCTTCAAAAAATCAAATTACGATCGCTATTTTCTTCTCGTAAGATCGACAGAGCTCGTGATTGTGAGTAAGAAAAACATTTAATTTACATATTTTAGACAAATAATTGATTTGATCTCTTCACGCGAAAATATCCATACAAAATCTGGTTAGTCCCTTTTAGTTTATCACCTCATTTACCCAAGTCCTCTCATAACAATTGCAAAGCGGTAGGTACAGGTTTTCGGTTCAACCCAATACTTTCTAGCCTTAAAATCTCTGAGCAAAATAGTCTATCAATAATTAATCCACTCTAAGGATGACTCTCATTAAAACGGGACGGGACGAACTGTCAATTTCTACAGAAAGTATCACGTGATAGCTCGGAGCATCTGTAGATACTGAAAGATCGGTCCAGCCCAGTCACTTTCTGGCCCGTTCTAGTGTGAATCATCCTTTATTCCATAGTCCATTTGTTGGATCAAAAACTTAACAGACAAACCAACAAGTGTAGCATAAACCCAAAACGCAAACCACTCGCACCAATGATCGAACCCAAATTCCTGACATTAAATTCGACCATTCTTTACCGGAACCCCTTGAAATTCACACGTCCGACTTATAAAAGTTTTCTAATTCGACATCCCCCGCGTTCCTTGGGGCGGTGACATATGGTCATGCAGTCCGGAATGTGGACAATGATTTATGGGAACATACGTTTGTGGAGACTTTGGCTTTTGTTTTTCGGGGAAGTGAAAAGTCACTTGCGTTTGAATGAAGTTTGTATGACGTTGAGTGTGATGTGAAAGATTTTGTAGAATTAAAATGTCTGCTTACCGAGTACAAATATGGTACTCCGGTTGATTCTGAAGATATTGACCGCTATTTGTGCAGTGAACTAATAAAGAAGTATGCAGCTAATGAAGAATGAATCCTGAGTTCTCTCTTTTGTCACTTTTGTTTATACCTGGTTGTCCTGGGATGGCGGCCGCCTGAAACTAAATGTACCTAAGTGGCAATATACTTTCGCATTGGCAAAATTGTCAAACTCTCGGACAGAAGCTTTTATTTAAAAGAAGAAGAGTATAAAATTTATAAGACGTATTTTGTTTGAGTATTTCAATTTTTTAACGCCGACCGCCTTCAAACTAAAGTTCGATGCAATACCTATTTAACACATTTTACAAGCCATCTACACACTAGACGGAATTTGCCTCTATTCCCAAACAAAAGAAACTCAAAAGGCTAAAGTTTCTGTTAACTATGAAAATCTTATCAAAATTGGCCATATTTTTGATTCTCGAGGTTAGCATTTGACTATAAATTTGGAGAATTTTTCTTGTGAACTTGTGTTTCGTGTGAAATTGCCATCATGAAAAAAAACCCGTCTAATTTTAAAATTTCTCAAAGTTAAATTAAAAAAATTAATGTTTTCTTCTTATTTGGCCATCCTGTAACTATGTATAGTATAATGTAAACGCAAGCACGTTTTCATAGTATTATACCTCTATTTATGCATGCATTTACACAGAGACCTTAAGTTACCCCTTCGACCGCAGCTATTAGGCCGGCCGCGCACGTAATGGGCTGCAAACGAGAGACGGTAACCTCCCGGGTCCATTTGCCATCTAGTACTTAGGGTTTATAATACCTACCTACATAATGGGATTCTTCAAAAAAGGTCGGCAACGCGCATGTAACACCCCTAGAGTTGCAGGCGTCCATAGGCTACGGTGACTGCTTACCATTAGGCGGGCCGTATGCTTGTTTGTGAAAATGAGTGTACAAAACGCGGATGTGTGTATACACGTATAGTTTGCCACCGTCATGGTATTAAAAAAAATTAAATAAACATACCGTTTGAAACTTAAATTTTTCAATTTTAATGTTTTTTTAAATGTTCTTCAGGCAATCAATTATAATAGTACCTACCTATCTATACTGTTTTAAAATTAATTTATGTTGTTTTTGAAAGAAAAAAATACACTTAGGTATATAAGTGTGTGTGTGTAACTAAATGTAGTTTTTTTTATAGCGAGAACCTATTAATTCAATTCAATTCAAATTATTTATTTCGAATCAGAGATCCATATGTGGTTAGTGTATAATCTTAAAATACAGTTAATAAGTTAGTTAGTTAAGGTAATGTATACTTACTTATAGGAAAGCTTATTTAATACATTATTCCTCGATATGCACGTAAAGTTAAGTAAAGACGAACAAAACATTGTTTAATGGCAGACTGCTAAATTAAAATATGGCGAAAGTGGCTAAAGTGCGTCGCTAAAACCATTACTTTCTTCACAATTCAGGTATATGTCGTCTCACCGATGTGGGTTCACATTTATGTTTGTTTTAGTAAAAGGTACCAGTTTGACGATTGTTGATAAGGTTCCATTTTTAATAAATCTTTACGGGTATCGACAAAGTTGTACCTTTTGCTAGAAACGATGACATTTCTTAAAGCCACAAATCTTAAAGCCTATAACCACATACTAATAAAATATTAATGAAATTGAATGTACTACTGCTTACAGAGTGATGGGCAGAGTTCACGAAAGAAATCATATCAAATGTTTGTGTATATATCGTGTAAAACCATTAAATTTTGCTTATTTTTTTATTTGTGGTCTTTCTGTTTCACTATTTTCTTTTGCTTAGATTTCTTGTAGAACCACATATTGTAAATAATTTTACTACTTTGGTAATTTGTTTTAAAAAACAAATCCCGCCGAGTTTCTTGCCGGTAATAATCTTCTCGGGCTGTGGTGTAGGGTAAGAACCGGTACTAGCTTTTTTTGACGATCATAAGTGCATTGTAATGTGCCTAAATTAAAAAATAAAGATATTTAATTTGTCTACAGAATTGCGTGTACAACTAACAGTATACCTAGGACCCCTTATCACCTGTCCATCTGTCACACAGTGACGATTTATCTCGTCTGCTTACAAACAAATTGGGTTTTAAAAATCCGCCCGGTCAGTTTTTAAAACTAGCCCAATTAAAGGAGGCCTATACTGCGTAATAGACGTAAAAGGTCGTATGTATGGTCCAATTGTAAGGCGAAATATACCTTTATGAATGATTTGGCAATGCCCTCCGTCAACGTATTTGCGTAAGCCGGCTTCTGATCCCACTGGACGCCGGGCGACGGTCAGGTATTAAGAATCGTGTTCGGTGCAATGTATAAAAGAGTGCTTTTGTAAATGGCTCGAAAATCTATCGGGTAGCATCGTTCCGCAGCAGAGTTCATCATTTGATGGGAATGATGGGCTCTGAATAGAATTAAAACTTACATATACATATAAAGCTCCCGTCAAATCCAAAAGTAAAACCTATATACTAAGTACACGCCGGGAACCCAAATGGTTACTAAGTACCCACGGGACACCACAAATGGTGCTGGCTGGAGTTGGCATCAAGACAGAAAATCGATTTGAAAATCCTTTAAATAATAGTGTGAAAATACAAACGATCATACCAATTGGAGAATAAGGGGAGGCTTTGCCCAGCATTCGAACACCAAAACAGCTTAATAAAAATAAAAGGAGTATCTAGAGATGGATCGCGGGTATTTGCCCATTTTACCCACCCGGGTTACATAACGTGGTCTCTAGCATGATTTTCATTTCTTTTTGATCCACACTTATTCTAGCCATTTGATCTTGTAATTCTTCAAATACTATCTACCCGGTACTTACCCGTATCTACCTAAATCGAAGGGTAAATACTTTTTATTGTAGATATTATGAAATTAAACAATGAATAACAACGCGGTAACAGAAGACAATATTATGTAGATATTATGGTTTGGCGGTGCGTCGAGCATTAACGCTATCTACTCAGACTTGAACCGCGGATGCAAGACGCCAAGCGGATATCACAAGGGTTAGGTTTATTTCCCTACGTCAATTTACTAGCTATTGGGATTCCGTTTTTCGTTTTGGCTTAGTTCGAAACTTAGTTTGGTATACTTGTAGGTATGCTTGAATTTATTGCTGGTTTCCAGCTAGAATTAGGGTTAAATAGTATTTTCTAGCCTATATCGACTAGTTTTTAGGTACACATTGTTTCAACGCGTTATACGATTAAAAGATAACTCACACTAGATTGTCCTGGTGACTGGGCTGGGCCGATCTGTTAGTTTCTATAGAAAACGTCAGGTGACCTCTGAAGGCCTAGTATAAAAATTTTACGACATTAACTTCTCGACCGCGTTAGCGTATCGAGGGGTCAAAATATGAAAGTTGCCGGATGATTTAAATAAACGGCAAACATAATTTGAACTCTCGATACGCTAACGCGGTCGAGAAGTTAATGTCGTACAATTTTTATACTAGGCCTTCAGAGTACTCCAAGCTCGGACGTGATTCTTCCTATAGAAATTGACAGATCGCTCGTCGCGTTCTAGTGTGTCATTATTTAATGCATTTGATGCAATGCTTTTCTCACAACTGGGGGGGTTATACCACGGTCGCCTATCGCGATTCAGTTTAGAACCTAAACTTATTCGCTGCCATACAACAGAGTACAGGCCCAGGAAGTATAGTTAAAAATATCAAGGAATGAGAAATAAAAGGAATGAAGGAAGTTAAAATATCAAAACAAATGAAGACTGTGGCACGTGAGTATGAAACGCCAATACCCAGTATATCCTCGCAGGACGTTTTAACTGGGTACGTAGCCAAGATGCCATCGCTCACGCTATGTAGCGTATCGTAGTTATCTCTCTCTATCACTCTTCCTTATCAGTGCGACAATGACAGTTGCGTTTCGTTCGCGACTGTCATCTTGGCTACGCACGCTGATCAGTCATAGAACAATCAAATCAAGAACGGCATGAACATCCATGATAGAAGTATTTTCAGTATACGAATACAGTTGCGTGCAATTCATGCTAAGCATAATGGTCGCGGCTTGACTATATAGCGGCGGCGGTTGACCTGTCTATTTTTTTTAATAGTTTGTACAAAGAAACTTTAAAGTAGAAAGCTCCCGTGAGTATTAGACATATTAATATACTTATATCGGGTTACTCACGTCTATAAAGTCGAAAATAGCTCGACATGTTTCGGAACGGTCCGCGTCCTATAATCATGAGTGAGAAGCGCATGCGGCGATTGCTCTGCGCACACTGCGCGCGACAGCCGTGTTATAGACGTGATTAGCCCAATATAAGTATATTAAAGTTTAAAGTGTTTAGTAGGTACAATCAAATGGTGTACAGTTCCCTCAAACTATATCATTTGGTAAAATATCATGCTAGCTGCAATATATCAAAACCCAACCATCGTCCTCCCATACTGGAATTCCTGCCCAACAGTCCCGATACTCCCGCTACACGATAAACAGCAAATATTTGAAACGTTTAGGGCATCTCGAGGGGGCCGTAACGGACAGGGGACAGATCAAATGGGTTTAAGAAATACTTCTTCGTCGGGTGAAAATGTATGCACGGAAACGTGTGAGAGATAAGTTTCTAAAAATCAAAGACGAATGGTTAGCCTATTTTTTGGTTTAGATTTTGAAATAAAAGAAATATTATATTTGTTAACAAAATCATGCAGATTATAGTTATCCTGTTTTATCGATAATGTTTTTTGAAGTATAGGATATCTTAGTATGATTTTAGTACCTACTTGACTTTGCCCAAAGAAATAACTCAACCGCTTAGTGCCCCCAACAGCTGCGAGCCGGGAATGATTGATTAATAATGGAAAAATTTATGCTGAACAGCCTGGCAAATAAGTATATCAAATCCCAATATTTAGCTAAATATTGTTTGGTAACTTATGATTTTCATAAAAATAGGTACTACTTGGCTATGTAACAAATAACTTATCTTCATTATCATTTATCAGCCTATGGAAGTCCACTGCTGGACAAAGGGATCTCCACAACGACCAGTTTTGTGCTGCCCGCATTCATCGAATTCCCGCAACTTTCACCAGCTCGTCAGTTCACTTTGCTGGGGACCTTCCCATGTAATAATTTAAAAAAATATTTAAAGGATTGGTTTTGACTTTCGCTAAACTAAATCTACTCGTTGAACCTAAAAACATGACTGTTCCTTAGCTCTTGGGCAAAATTACAAGATACGTACATATATCAAGACCACTTCATTTTTCAATGCGTCCCCTCTAAAGTATGTCTTCTAAATCTACTATCTTAGTCAATAAAACTACGGAGTGTGAACCCCAGTATGCGTCTTATCAGATGACCGGACCAGCATAACTCCAATCCACATCACTCTCAGCATCAGACCGTCCCACCCAAACTCTGACCTCTAATTCCATGTACCTACTAGCACACAAGGGGTCAATGTATACTGGTGTGAGATATCCTGAAATAGGTTTAGGAATGGATCTGATATACGCAGTAGACAGTTTTCGGGGCAAAGTTGCAGGTTTATGGAGGGAGCTGGGCCAAAGGGCGTGAGAACAATTTTCTTTATATGAGATTAGTTTTTTGTTCCATTTAGAGATAAGTTAACTGTGGAACTTGTGGAAGTCAGATGATATAACTTTAGAAAATTTTATTTAAATTAAACGCTTTAGAACGGATTAATCTCGTTTATTAACACAATGAACCTACGTTTGAGCCCTTGCCATGAGCCTTTTACAATACTCGTTTTCACAGGGTTAAGATGATGACTGAGAGAATGCGAATTCTCCCCGTCAATCAATACAGTTACCGTAATATGCGCCAACTTTGCCACCAAGCGTATCTTTGCCCATATCTCTTTTTTTCGACAATCACCGGAAAATTGTTTTAAATCGCTAATTAAACCACAAAAAATTGCATCGATTATGCGTATAACGGCAGCACAATCGATTATGGAAGTAGTTGTTCAACAGCCATTCGGTCGGTTTGACAAACGCATCAAACACGCAGACAGGTTACAGGAGCGGTATGTTACATACACACATACGCTGTAACATTAAAATGGTTTGTTACATCACATCCTGCGTCAACTTTGCACAGATTAAAACAGCGAGGTGGTCGGTCTAAAAAACGTTCAGGAAACGCTTGTACATGTTTTTGCAGTATGATTAATAATATTTAGAGAATGTTATGGGTTCGCAACGTTCCTATTTTTTACAGTTTGAGGTGTGTCTCCATAATAATGCCACTGGTTTATTTGAAAGAAAGAAATTATTTATTTGGTTTAAAAACATTACAAGGTTAAGGATATACAAGTTACAGCTAAATAAACCAAAATACATGACACATACGTGTATAAGTATATATCATCTGAGTGTGTATATTTGTACTGTATGTTGAGATTAATGATAAAATGATATAATGTAATATAGCTGCAAGACGTTTCGAATTTCACAAAATTGTTTACACTGTGTAATTTAATTATTCGCGCTAAACATCATTATTTTTAATATTACCTTCTGTCTCCGCGACTGTTGTTTATAGAAATTAAATACTTTAGAACGGATTAATCGCGTTTATTAACAGCATGAATCTATGTTTCGAGCCCTTTACAGCACTCGTTTTCACAGGGTAAAAATGATGACTGCTGTAAAGGGCTCGTTTTATTTCAATCATTGTTTTTATATAAAAATAAAGAAACAGTGCTGTACATACATACAGCTCTTACATTTTGATTATTCATTTTGAGGAGTATTATAACTAGGTTTCTTTGAAATTATCTAGCAGTTAACAAAAGTGAATATTCTGTTTTGTAGTTTATGCTGTCTGTTGAGTTGCAGGTAAGTATGTCAGTGCGTTATGGTCCTATCTTTCAGGTATACATTATGGTTCAAAACGAGTTACTTAAGGTTTTTTCGTATAAAAAAATTTTTTTTTTTTTTTTTAATACTACGACGGTGACAAACAAGCATACGAACATTGCTATTGCAATGACATGAGCCTTGCTGTTATTACGATATTGCTCATATTATACTCTTGGAGTTGCAGGCATCCATAGGCTTCTTCAATAAGTAACCATTTATTACTCGTGTGATATAAAAACATTTAGAATTACTGGCGTTTCAGGTATCCATAGATTACGGAAACTGCTTACAATCGCGCAGGCTGTGTGCTTGTTTGCCACCATTTTGATAAATATATAAATATTTTAGGACATTCTTACACAAATTGACTAACTCCCACAGTGAGGTCAGGAAGGCTTGTGTTACGGGTATTCTGACAACGATAATTATATATAATATCGTAATGTGTCAGTAAATAAATAATTTCTTGGAGAAAACTTTACGACAATTTTCACGAGTTCTAATGGTGTTTTAAAGTATTTTCGATAGGTTTTGACATGAGAATGATCCTGTGTCGGAATTTCATGACATAAATGTCGTGTTTCTTGTGACAAATGTCAAGAGCTCTTCACAAAAGTATACGATTTTGATGGTAATAATGATGTTTTTATTTATAAATGACATGTTGGCAGTAAACAAGCACACAACTCGCACACAATAGTAAGCGGCACCTGTAGCCCATAGACGCCTATAATACAATAAACAACAATACTAACAACAATAATGATGCTGACAATTGTCACTCTTATCGCCGTGGTGAAATCGGGCCCTGCCTAATTTCAGTTCACTCGGTATTCGTGTAATAGGTAGACTAAGTAGGAAAGGCATAATAAGAAACATCTTTAGTAAACACTAAACAGTTAGTTATAAAATGGTACGCTTAATTAAAATCACATTGAAAAATAATATCAAGTAAAATACTCGTAGATAATCCTCACAGGTTTTTTTACAATTTAAACATTTTTAATTTTAATTATAGAATGCCCTTCAGGCTATTACTAGCTTTATAAGCCCCTCTAGGCATTGTAGACCAACCTTTGTTTTTGTGTTTTTAATTATTTTTATATTTTCGATGTAAGTAGTTTGCGCAAGTAACTTTTTTGATTGATGGAGAGAATTCGTATTCTCTCAGTCATCATCTTAACCATGTGAAAACGAGTGATGTAAAGGGCTCGAAACGTAGGATCATGGTGTTAATAAACGCGACTAATCCATTCTAAAGTGCTTAATTTCAATGACTTGTAGAAAAGTAATAAATTAGGCACTTCAGCAATATACCCTTATCAGATTGCTTGCTCATAAGCAGAATCAAATGACCAAGCTCCCCTATGTTATTTAGTAACGCCAATAAAATAATCAAATAAGCTGACACGTCGCTAACTGCCCCAGCTGCCGCCATAAGAAAGCCACCACCGTGACCATCACCATCGAATCGCTATCGAGTAAGATCTCAACGGACAGAAATTAGGCGAAACCTCTAATTCCATAAGACAACCGTATCCACTAATACAAAAAGGTAATAAAAAAGTTAGCTAAATAACCTTTATCTACAGTCTTTCCGCTTCGGAACACGCTCGAGCTATTTTCAACCCTAACGGCATGCAGTTGAATTCATAATGGCATGTACGGGGGAAAGGTTGTTGTGGTGTTGTGGGTGGAAAGTGGATAGTATCTCGATATATCTGGACACAGTACGTTATTCGAGACGCAAGGTGCGCGGGCGCAAGGTGCAAGCCGACCGTTGGCGGCGCACCTTCCGTGGGGCCGGCGTGCTCCGGTCAGGGCCTGCTTAACGCTTGCATTAAAAGGGTATATATTGCGTAAGTTAAAGGCTGAACATAAAATATCTAAAGTAGAACAAGATAAAGCATTGAAATTAAAAACTTTAGAACGGATTACTCGCGTTTATTACCACCATAACCCTACGTTTTGAGGCTTTTACAGCACTCATTATCACAGGGTTAAAATGATAACTGAATCCGTTCTACAGTGTTTAATTTCGATGAAGAACAATCGCGGAAACAAGACAATATTAAGATAAAGCATGTAAATAAGAAATATTTAAATAATGCAAATGTCATTCATGTTGAAATCAAATGGTATCATAAGGAAAACTGAATATTCATCAGGTATACTCTTTCACTTTAGAGAAAAATGCGTAAAATGTAAAAAAATATATCTGTCAACAGAAAAAACCGTATATACTTACTGAGAGGGTTACTCCACTGTAGTTGCAAGCATCTATAGGCCGTAGTCATCGCTAACAAGCAACCAAGTGGTATGCAGACCAGTTTGCTACTTGGTATAGAAAAGTGACTTTAAGATAAAACCTGTTGAAAAATGTTCGTAAAATATTATCACTTCTATAACTTTTGTGAGTTGGTATCAGAATTAGTATAATAAACTTACAGTCACCTACAGGAGTCCACCTTCTTGCCCCGGGCAGCAATAATAACAAAAGCCGTAACAGCGGCGTGTAACGAGTGATTAGCAACGGACGACAGTTTCGTCGGTCGTCGGTAGATGGACGATAACACAGTATTCATTACCGAACTGACAAACTGTATTGTCATGGTCATTACAAGACGAGGAAGTTACATGTGTATTAGCTATACTCAATAAATGCACGTGATATTTTGGGCAAGAAGCCAAACAGATGCCAACATTATTCAACGTATGTAGTTTAAAAGTAGCGGGAAGCTTAAAAAGATACTACTTATCTATGATATGCCTAAGTAAGTGATTGATCTCTTTTACATGTGGCATGACTAGTGCCATAGTGTGGTATGTGTCGTTTCTGGGATAATTCTCAAAGTAAGGAATATTCCTAACATCAAGAATATTCCCAGGAATGGCACATTGCTATAAAGGACAATTTATACATTTCTATGAAATCAAAATTTAGTAAATGTTGATTCTAAATCTTGGGATAAAGGTGCCAGAGCGGACCCCAGACGCCCTGAACTATAGCCAGAAAAAAGAGACGATCACCACACATGTAAATAATCGTGAGATTTACGAGGGTTTTATTTTTTTGTTAAGAATCGCGTGATCCGTCATGCATTTCATTTAAATATCAAAATCAGTAGACCTACTACGAACATCAAAAATCTGTATCTTCGTTCTCTGCCTCTCCATTGGCAGTGACTTGCATGCTTTTGTACATTCCAAATTAATGTGACAAATAAAAAAGATACAAACGTACTTAGCAGTTACAGGCCAAACGACAGACAATTCTAGAAATTGAAATCAAACACAACGCATTCATTTGATTCAGAGACAGTCGATGCAACAATGTAGACTGCTAGTATTGCCGTGTATACGTACAATATCATAAAACAAACCAACACTCAATCAATTAAACCGACGCATACGTTATATTTACAAGTTCAATGCTATAAAAACGCACATTACGTAAATGCAGCACGCAAGAATGTATATTACTTTATTTACTCTAACAGTAATCAAATTGAGCGTGTTATTTGTTCGGCGAAGTATGTTGCATTAGTAAAATATTGCATACTTGTAGTCAAACCGGTCGGTCAGTTTGATTGTCATAGCGTAATTGTAGATGTAACAGTCATAATTAATGAAATTTCATTATTACCTATTTACGTGTTAAATGCGTTAAGTTTAAGTAGATCAAAATAGACAAAATCGCGCGGTGAAATATCAAATCAGAAGTCTACGAATTAATCTGGGTTATTTTTTTTTATCATACATAGTAATTACATGTTGCATAAACCCCTAATGTAAAACGGGCATTAGAATTGACTATACTAAGTGACAACTATGACATATCAATGTCATGTCGAAATTACTCATACTCCGTTTACACACATGCAAGTCCCATATGAAAAAAAAAGTTGACGTTGTTTTTTACCACCTTAATCATACACACCGTGTTGTAGGAAGATCCCGGGGGGAGTCACTAGGAAGATCCCGGGGTAAGGGGTTTCGAGGCCAAAGCCCAATGTGCTGTTACAAACAAATCCACACTCCAATCTACAGGACGCATTCAAGGTAGCTCAGGGGCCTTACCATGACGTCTTAACGCGATAACTTTAGGTTCTTAACTGAGCTCAGTTGTATGGCAGCGACTCAGTTTAGGTTTTTAACTGAATCGCGTTAAGACGTGATATGGTATATAAGGCCCTAGGATCGCGATAAATAAAACCTAATATTTCCCTCACAATCGAAGTGAACAGCAGAGTGTATATATCTACTATTATATGACAATTTAAACGATAATAAACAATCCGTTATGTTATCACTCAGTTAACACCGCTTACATTACCAGCAATACTTCAATCAAAGTAATCCGCTAACAGATGGCATCACGCTATCGATACTTGATTGATAGAAACTTCAACAGCCACAGCCGGTCATTATCCAATGAAAACTATTGTCTCACACTAACAATTTGCATTGATGTGCTGTGAATTAACATTTTTATAAGGCTGTTTTAAAATAGACTTTAATTCTAGTGAATATGACTCTTTTTAGAAGAGCAAGAACTGGGTTGCCTGGTAAGTGTGAACATACTGCAATCTTTTTTCTAAATACAGACTAGGACTTAATATAATTATGTCGATCAAAGTTACAACACTTATGTGGTTGAAAGTTGTAATATGTAGTTGTATAATTAATGATAGGGAACCGCGCACCTAAATTGAGAAATAAATTATTCTGAATTTGAATACATATAATAACTTTAAACACCAACAGGGGGGCAACCATTACGTCTTTATGTTATTTAGTTCCTAAACTGAACTAAACTAGATCGCTGCCATATAACTGAGCACAGTTATGAAGTTATGAACCTAAACTGAGTCGCTGCCATACAACTGAGCACAGTTAAGAACCTAAACTGAATCGCCTTAAGACGTCATGGAATAGCCCCTGGTGTGCCCTCATTGCTAGTCACTAGTTAAGAAGTAAGTAACTTGTTATGAACGTAAGGTGTACCAAATAATTGTGTTTATTAAAACACGGCTTGCGCAGACATATGTATTAAAATACCTACTTATATAGGGTTGGTTTCATAATTTCTTTCTTTGTCATTTTAATCTATTTATTAAAAACATCATATTTATTTTCTGACATAGACCAAGATAAATAATCCGATACGAACTTAAAACAAATTGTCCGTTTACGAGTACCTATTACATTTCTTCGATAAAACTATTTATCAATTGCAAACAATAAACTACCTTATTTCCATGAAAGATTCTCCGTTTAAATGCGATTCACACATGCAAATTCAATGCTAATGCCACAACGAATGATATAATATATATTACAATCGTTTTTACCACAGCCATTGCATGGAACGATACATTCCGTATTAGTCCAGGTTAATTAACCTGCAAGGAACAAGAAAAACAAAAGTAGTGGGATAATTAGGAGTAATAATTGAGTAAATTGAACAGTTTTGTTGTAATAATATTAATTTCTTGGCGTTAAGTGTTTCGTGGTATAACGTGGTTGTATGTGCAGAAATTCTAGTAATTTGAAAAGAGGCTGGAAATATGTCAATGTTTATTAAACAACATACGAGTACTTACTTATTTTATGACATTTATGAACTTAGGTACTTAACTATACTTGTAGCACGGAACTCTCAGTGTGCGGCAATTATACGGTTTTCTGATTTTATCCTGTACTTTTGCAACAATTGAAGACTACCCTATACAATTTGAATTTGCAAATGTATGGGAAATAAAACATAAACGGCCGTATCTGTTGATTACGTTGACTTAGAGGTTTGGGTTTTTCACAGCTTTAAGGGACAGTAAACCTAAGTATGTAGTAATAATTTCAACTTGATACCTTAACGAGTTCTCGAGATAAAGGGTCTTGACCGACAGACGGACTGACGGATAACAAAGTGATCTTATAAGGGTTCCGTTTCCTTCTTTTTATTGCCCACAAAAAGATTAATAACAATTTAATTGGATGGATAGGTACCTAATAATTAAAATAAAAAAAAGAACCAATTGATTTCTAAAATAATTTCTTATTCGTTACTAAACACGAGGTTTACTTCAAAAAGTCGTCAGCGCAGGGTAGGTAATTATATTTCATATTTCAAATTAAATTTGCCAGTCATTACATGCATAACGAAAAACACGTTATAATCATCGATCGTAACTTCATAACATGCGCGTATCGTCACATAAATCAGCAGCGGCTGCGCGGGCGCATTTTGCATCTCTCTCGCCTGCAGTTATGCGCCGAAGTGCGAAAGAGAGGGACGCCTTCGTTTCGCGGTAGGAAGGTGCGTAAAAAGACGCCAATTACGAGACAAATTAAAATGGTCAGGGTTGTGAAGGGGAAAGTTGCAGGACGTTGACGTTATAGCTAATGGAGTCAAATACCTACCAACGCATCATAATTATTTGTTCCAACTGGCTTAATAACCCAGGAAATATACGGTTTTTACAGACATTAAATTATAATAGCCTGATTTTCTCAAATGATAGATAATGTATGCAAAAATCCTACAAAATTTACTTCCGGAAGTAGGTAAAAAGTAAAAAAAAAACTTAACTAAGTCAGTTTTTGATATTTACGGCAGTAATTTTTTTTTGTTTGTGAACACATGACGACATATTTGTCTTCTATGTGTTAAATGCGAAACCGAAGAAAACTTATTCACGTAAAACGTAAAAAATGGCCCTGACCAATTTTAAACAACTAAAAAACATATACACAAGAATCTTACAAGAAGAACGATTGAAACATGTGAGTACATATTTGTGACGATTGGCATGTAATTATATTTGGCTGGATTTTGGTGCTTACATGATACATAAAATATATCCGGTACGCTAAAAAAATCAGCTACTTATTATCAAAATTATTTCCCAAGTCATCAAAATTTCCATACAAACTGTAAGTTCAATGACTGGATTATTGATATATCCCACACGTTTATTTTCATCGATAGTCTTGCCATCTGTGCTCATCGTTGTCTGTTTATTTAAATTTTTATAAGTTTTAGTTTGGTACTTTTGCTATGATAATATTTTATTGTTACTAGGTTAGACTATGGTCGCGACAGCATTGCAGCCATCGAGGTTTCTTGTAGCAAAACTGACGACTGCGTTGTACTCGTATTAGTTGAAAATATACCGTAAGCTGGGGGTTACTTTGATTCTTGGGGTAGCATATACATTATTCATCGATTTTTAATATGTCCTATCCTATCATGTATTTCTCTTTTGTTGCCAACCTAACGTTATAGCTCAAATATCGTTGAATCCCCCCAAGAATCAAAAGTAGGTATGTAATCCCTGTGCCGTTACCATGACATGTAGTCCCTACGATACCATGATATCTTAACGCAATTCAGTTTAGGTTCTTAACTATGCTCAAAGAGGCCTTACCATGACGTTTTAACACGATTCAGTTTAGCACCTAAATTTAGTCGCTGGCATACAGCTGGGGCCTTACCATGACGCCTAAATTGAATCACGTTACTCGTAAGACGTCATGATACGAAGGGGGTAAATTAATGCATAAATGTGGATATACACTTTTCATCTCTTCTGTCAGTTTCTATAAGAAACGTCACGTAACATCCGAGAGCTCCGAGATACCACGTGATTCTTCTAGAAATCGACACTTCGTCCCGTCCCGCTCCGTCTCGTCCCGTCCCGTCCTAGTGTGAGTTATTCTTTACTTTATTAAAGCTATAAAAAACTTATTCTCATGCGTTTTTATAATACTAAACTGCTAACCTAAGTAGCGTTTTGCGCAATTTATAGGTTGCACTCGCCGTATACAACACTCCTCGATTAACTTGTCTTCCTCGCTCTAATAGCGGTATTTATGGGATCTCTACGTGTAATTTTATGTTTAAAAATATTAAATTCTCTATTTAACGTTACATACAACCCCATTTCAAAAACCACCCCTATTTTTCGCTGAATAAAGTTGGTTTTCCAATGAAGTGTTGATTGGTATAAGAGGTTGCAGTACATCTTGGCCACGGGTAATCCTTGTTGGAGCAATAGAGCGTGAAGTTAATAAACAGTGTAATTAAACGACTTTCAAGGAAAGAGATGCGCAAGAGTTCGTGAACATAAATGTACTTGGTCGCTTGTTGGTAGCTTAATAAAGTTCCATTTTAAGAGCTTTATCGCTAGCGACAAAGTGGCACCTTTTAATTAAAGCTGACCATATGTAGTTGTAGGTAACAATGGAAAGCGACCTTATTGTTGGTACCGCTTACGCTATATAAAACGGTCTTGTGAAGATCACAAGCAACCAACATCGGGGAAATCTTCACTAGCATTCTTTTGTATGGCTGTAAACTTAAAACGACCATCGACCATTAAAAACCATGTCAAACTACACATAAGAGTGGAGCGGATTGACAGGTTTAGGTACTCAAAGTTCTTCATTCACGAATTAGACTCGGACTGGAGTAAAAAGCTGTAGAAACTGCTAAGTTTCTGCTAAGGAGAGCTCCAAATTATTACAGGTAAATACACATGTCAAGATGGGACTCACAGACAACTGAGTGTAGGATGTGTGGCGAAGATGAGATTATGAAGCACTGAATGTCTGTCGCGCTCTTGCTAGATGAAACATGAAGGACTTTGTGCAGGATACTTGGAGCCAAAGGAATTGAGAGCACTACCCCTGAGCTCCATCATCCGTCACATAGAGCCGATCGAGCAAGCTCTTAAGTAGTACGGTAGGGGGCAAAAACTTAGATAAAAGATCCCCATGAGTCAAAGTGTATCTTAGATAAGATAAAGATGGCTGTAAACTTAGTCTTGCATTAATTATTGATTTTCCTCCCCTGTTTATTATCACTACTTTTATCTTATTATCAATGGAGTGTTATTAAAACTATATATTTGTAGGTACTCGGTCAATCATGTTGTTTACGTAGACTTCGTCAAAATTGTAGAAAAACATTACGTAGGATTAAAAAAATCCTTTTTTAGTTCCAGGTAGAAGCAACGATTTTTAGTTGTAAGTCGTGTCATTAAAACTAAAGCATTGTGAAATTGCAGACTAAATCTATTTAGTCTGCAATTTCACAATGCTTTAGTTTTAACTGCTATGCAGTGTTAAAAAAGATCCTTGCGTTAACAATTAAAACACGACTTACAACTAAAAATCGTTGCTTCTACCTGGAACTAAAAAAGGATGTTTTTTAATCCTACGTAATGTTTTTCGACAATTTTGACGAAGTCTACGTAAACAACATGATTGACCGAGTACCTACAAATATATATACAAGAAGTCTTCCGACTTAAATATTTCGTTCAATGAATCCAGTTTTACCAACTCACGGGATTTTACGTTGGCTCAGCGGTTCCATGTTTATTTATAGTGATTGCTTGTGTGGTTGTTTTTTGCTTTACTGTAACACCTTTCCTTAGCGGGAAGAAACTCCATTTCATTGTCCTGACAGCAACATTCTCACTAAGCACTCGATACAGAGTAAACATTTACACAATTTGTTTTAATTAAGGATGATTCACATTAGGACGGGACGGGACGGGAAAGGACGATCTGGTAATTTCTATAGAAATAATCACGTGATAGCTCGGAGCCCTCGGATGCCACTAGTTTTTCTATAGTTCTTGATAGATTTTCCCAAACCGCCCCGTCCCGCCCCGTCCCATTGCGTGGTTGGTTTATGTCATCCTTTATGCTATAAAGATTCGTTTAGACATGAACCTTAGCAACAAGTGACAAACTGGTACCTTTTACTAAAAATATGCACAAATTGAGAGCGCTCTCTCCAAATGTCGTGAAAGAAGTGGAAAGTCAGAACATTTTGAGAATGGAACCATTCGTAGAAAGGAGAAGATCTGGATAAGTAGGGCTAGGGAAGTCCTAATATTTCCACTACCTTATTGGACAGTCGAGTTCATAAATATCTGCGCAGCTGGATGCATAATATGTAAACACTAACACCTTATTGTCAATGTCCTAAGGGTGTACATATATTTTTGAAGCCTTGGTAATGCCCATATATTTATGAGCTCGACTGGACAAACCGTTCAACCACAACCTATTCCCGCACTTACCGCGTAGACAAGTCTAAAGATCCTTACCAAGTTTCATTAATGTCCAATTACACAACCACAAAGCATTTTACATTGATAAATCGTTTCCAATTTGTAAGCCTATTTCCTTCACTAGCCAACAAACGAGCACTTCACAGCAAAGGGTAGTACATAGATTACCGCCCATAGACTCTGCTTTACAAAAACTGCGAACCGTTTATCAGGTTGCATTCTATGTCGGTTTAAACCACAATTGCCTGTATTGTCCCTGGAACTCAGTTATGTATGTATGTATGTATAAACTCTTTATTGTACAAAACACAGGCAAGTAAATATTTACAATAGGACAAACAAAGTACAAATGCGTATCCCCTTAACCTTTGATTAGATGAGAAAAGAAGTAAAAAGAACTAGACAAATATAGCAATATTACGGCAAGGTACCAGATAGATAATAAATAAATATAAATGTACACAAGTGGTTGGAAAGGCATATTATATTACACTAAAGATAAGACAACACTAATAAAAAACAGAAGTGATGAATATAAGACAGATATAAAAAAAATACTGTCGTTATTTGAATTTAATTCATATATTAAATGAATTCCTACTAATCATTACGTTAATATTTGTCTTACTTTACTCTCGTTTTAAGTATGGAAAAGAAATTCACATAAGTGTTTTCGTCGGAAAGGGCATAACAATGGAATAATCTCAACTAGTATGATAATTTATTTCCAACAAATTTGAACTCGTCTTCCAACTTCTTAATATTAAAGGTAGGTACGTCAAATCCTGGCGGATGTAGCGTAAGAACATAATTATACAAGTTTTCTTTATATCGTTTGCTCAATTTTCATTAAAACTCTCGAATAAATGCGTATTAATTTTGTTTATAATAATAGCCCCTTTTTTGTTTTGTCTACGGCAAACACCTTGCGCTAACAGGGAATTATTTAAATCTATAGTCAACTTTTAAAATGAACTAAAATTTACTTTAACTGTATAATTATGTATCCATCTATTTTAATATATATCGTCGTCTAGTACTCACACCACAAGCCTTACTGAGCTTATCGTGGGACTAGGTCGATTTGTGTAAGATTGTTCCACAATATTTATTTATACAATATTTATTTACTGTTGAATGATGGGACCTAAATGATCCATCTACTAGACGAGTCGTCAGGGTGTAGTGTGACCATAACCGGCGGCCACCACCCGTGTCGGCCAAATGTCAGGCCTGTGACATTTATTAACAGGGGACGTTTAAGGAGACATTCTTTAAGAAAATGGACTTTTTCCCATCAAAGGGGTGTCACGAGCCATTGGCTATGGGGTGAAGTTACTATGGAGTTACTCTTGACGTTAGCTGCAATTAGTTTGCAATTGTAGGAATGTAGCAGGTTTTACTGGTTAATTTAAAAGTCTAGTTAAGAAATAAATAATAGTAAAAATTGCTATCATTATGGCTTGCTTTTTGAAGGGCTTTCTCAATGGCTATTACTATGGTTCCTGTTGAAACACTTTTTTGATAAATAAAAATAAAAAAGACATAGAAACCTTTATTCGTAGCATGTACACACAGGTGAAAAGTACCTATACACAGTTATCAAAAACAAAATAATACGTAGGTACAAACAAAGTATAAGTACACGTTTTTCCAAATTCGTGATACACTTAAATTATAACCAGATTTTGATAGTTTATTGCGTTAAGACTGAATTATCGCATTTGACAGATTTATCGCAAACTAAAAAGATTCCTTACCAAATGTAGATCCAAATAATTGTCTTTAACAATGTTCCCACCATCATGTTGTATTGTATTGACAAAACACATTTGTTTCCCAAAATTGAACCTTGTCTCCTCGTAATACGGTTGATAAATGGTCAGATCCAAGTGTGTTGTAGTAAGAACACGTTTACCAAAAGTTTGTCCAGGTTTTTGTTGTCGGGAATTTTAATTGCTTGCAGATATGATTTTATTGGTTCGTTTGAGAAATGCGAGGAATGAAGACGGAAGGATTTACGTGTGGAGGAAGAAAAAGTTATTGTTTAAGTACATACCTAAAATTATTGTAGTCACCTGCAATGAGTATCATCTTCCTCTATCATCATCAACTTATCACCATCTGAGTCATGGATGTTCTCTATGTAAATAAATAAATATTATAGGACATTCTTACACAAATTGACTAAGTCCCGCAGTAAGCTCAAGAAGGCTTGTGTTACGGGTACTTAGACAACGATATATATAAGTAATATACAAATACATAAATACATAGAAAACATCCATGACTCAGGAACAAATATCTGTGTTCATCACACAAATAAATGCCCTTACCGGGATTCGAACCCAGAACCATCGGCTTAGCAGGCAGGGTCACTACCAACTACGCCAACCGGTCGTCAAAACCGACCGGTACCGGTAAACCGGTCGGTATGTATTTGTATATTATATATATCGTTGGCTAAGTACCCGTAACACAAGCCTTCTTGAGCTTACTGCGGGACTTAAATAGTCAATTTGTGTAAGAATGTCCTGTAATATTTATTTATTATTATCTAAGGCTCTACCGTGGTGCGCCTTGGCCTAGTCGAGTAATATTTTGCATTTTCGTCTGTTCATGCTTTTTTAGGGTTCAGTGCCTCAAAAGGAAAAAACGGAACCCTTATAGAAATTTTGTTGCCCGTCTGTCTGTCAAGACCCTTTATCTCGGGAACGAGTAGAGATAGCAAGTCGAAATCTTCCTTGCACACCAGCACACCTATAAGTAACATAATGGATAATTAATATTTAAAAAATGCATTATAATTTTCTAGACAATTTCAACTTACCTCTCCAAAACTACTTAAACTTGTTTCAACGAGACTTTAATGCACTTTTAAAGTTGTTTAAACTTGGAATGAACAAATCAAATCGTTATGAAACAGCACTCAAAGTCCCGTCAGCTGATACGTTATCTAAAATAGTTTTACTTGAACCTTGTGCGTTGGTAATAGAGATCATTATCACCGGTTATCGCGGAAAATTATGATCTTTGTCAAGTGAGTAATAGCAGCATTTATTTATGATTTTGCGGCAAATAAAGCAAGTGTTTTGCTCGTTGTAATAATTTTGGATGTTTGTTGAAATTTGAAAATCCTCTTTTTGATTGCAATGTTGGCCTAACGGCAAAAGATTACATGTTCAACTTCAATTAAAAACATTTATTTTCGAAATATATACAGTAAGTGTAACTTACCTAACTACCTACCTCTACCTACCTTAAATCTAAAGTAATATATTATCCTAGGTACAATGCCTCAAGGACCTACTATATCAATTGATATTTTCTAGGTTTTTATCGATGAAGAGCAACATCGAGAGAAGACTGACGTACGTCGGCAAAGAAAAACTAAAAATTGTACCTGAAGTAGCTACTTGTTTTGGTCTAGACTAGGGACTATACTAATCGCCAAACTAAGTAGGTGGGAGGGCAAGTGGAGTCACAATACTATTCTTGCTTGGTCTTGTCGAGCGTGAGAGATTTGACTCCAGTCGCCAGTTAGTTTTGCGTTTAGTATAACGACTCTTATAGGCAAATCCCTGTCGTACATGAGAGGAGGGGATATATAATATATTTCACCGCTAAATTGTGAACTCGAAGGTTATTTATAAATTAACCTGACTTATCCGTTTGTTTACAATCTCGCGCGTTACTTTCAAAATTAATGGTATTAACAATTCTACATACATACCTACGTCACAACGTTCATTTATGGAACTAAATGCTATCCCCACCTATTCCTCCTAAAATAAGCTCAAGATCTACTTGCAGATATAAGACTCGATATAAAAGACGGCGACGAAACTCAACCCAAAGGAAATACGCCAATATTTTAACCCAAGACCTCTGTCTGGTCCAACATATGCCAGAACCATTCGACTATAACTGGATAGTTTGACCAATTGCTGTACAACAGCCATATGCGGTAAAACTCGCAAATGTCAGCTCAGGCCTAGTACCACAAAAATCGAACGTACGAAAGTTTATATCCCCCTCTTTATCATACTTGCATAGGTATTGGAGTGATAAAGAGATTTTTCCGCCAATGCCGATTTATGATGTTCGTGGTAGGCCTGGCTCAGTAATCGTTTCACAGCACTCGCCTGTACTGGTCGACTACCACGAACCGAATCGTTCGTGTGTTTATCTATTCCTCTCTCTGTCGCTCTTACATATTCTAGCAATAAAGACGCAAATAGACAAACAAACGAACCAAGTGGCCCGCGGTAGACCACCATTAACAGTTTGCTAATCTTTTTTATAAACACTGACGTGGTGAAATAGTAGAGTAATTACCAGTTGATGTCCAGTTATACCGCGGTCAAGACAACCCCGAGTTAAAAAGTCATAAGTGTATAGAAAAAAATAAGTGGGATGTTCCTTTCTAGGTCGGGAAAGTAGTGTGGTGGAACGCTTCTTGCGAGACTTGGCGCCTCCACGGGCCATTACGCACGGACCCGTCTATAGATGGGCAAAAACCAATCGAACCAATAAAATTGATACTTGATTACGTTTCAGACTCTCTGTTCTTGTAAATAATCGTTTCTCCTTTACCTATTTATTATCTTTTTGCTCCAGATTATATGGAACATCAATTAACAAGGTGTCTCAGATAACAGAATCTTAAGAGGCGTTATTATTGTTTTTTTGTCTAAACGTAGGGATTTCTTCGTACTTCCGCTAAGTATGTTTGAGCCGTTGAAGTCTGAGTGATTAATCATTAGGCTAGACGCAAAAACAGTTAGACACATCTCGGCTATGATTATCTCACAACTTGTTAACTTTTTCCTCAACCAATTTTACGCGCAGTTTATCTGCGAAAGCAATAGAAAAATGAATTATTAAGAGGCTATAACCGATCGGCTGCAAACACCCTTTCACCGTGTAAATTACGCTTCACCCTATTGTCCAGCCACCAGGCCACTTTGGGGTGACTTAAATCCGAAATTGGGTATTTCGAAAAATGTGCATGTGTCATTTATCACGATCCCCTCCAGGAGGGAAACCTAACCCTATTTAAAAAAGTGCCCTCGGTAATCCTCGGGCGCACTAACAGTATTAAATTTTTGTAGTATTAATACAATGGCGCGGCAAATAAAAGTAGGATGAGGGACGCGAACGCGATAAGCCGTCTTAAGCGACGATGAATGTAGCCGGTGGGTGACGGAATTAATGATCGACGAAACTTAATTAATATTAGTGAGCAACTTGGAGTTAATACGGAAAGAATGGAAAGATTAGGTAGCCTTAGTAACCATGACCTACATGAAGTAAAGAAATATGCTTCTTTTCTGACTAAACGTTACTATTAAAAACAGTTTCTCTGGACTATTTTTAATGCATAAATCTAAATACACAAAGAAAATATTTATTTAACATCACATATCTAAGTGGATACGGTAGTAGAGACGGATTCGATGAAATTGTTTTGCGGCTGAACTTCAAGTTTGAAGATTAGGTACTTATAAAGATAGTTTATTAGTATAATTCAAATGAATGAAGGATGTTTCACACTAGAACGAGACGAGATGAGATGAGATAGAAATTGATAGATCATCAATTAATACAGAAAGAAACAGATCCGAGCTCGGAGCCCTCGTGACGTTTTCTATAGAAACTGACAGATCGGCCTGGTCCGGTCACGTCCCGTCCCGTTCTATTGTGAACCTTCCTTAAGTAGGTATGGGTTCGTAAAATTGTTTTGTACCTGAACTTCACTTTTGAAGACTAGAAGTTTATTTGTATGATTTCGATGAAATTATTTACAACCCAGAACGTATCAAGTTCAACTTATCCCAATAAAACATTAAGCGTTAATCTGAATAACCGGATAAATATGACTCAAAATGTAACCGTTTTTTCCGCAGCAAACAGCGGCATTAATCTAAAGGACATAATAACCTAATTTAATTGTATTTCACTTTAATAGGAAAAATTAAGAGCGTCACGTGTCGCATCAAAACCCCCGGTAGAGGAAGACACAATAGCGGTTAAAGTTTTCAATATTTTGGGTGCACGAGTGGCGGGCACGTGACGCCGCGTGGCCCGGGTTAGCCCCCCGCCGCCACCGCACTTTTTTATTATTTTTATAATTCATATTTCACAACTGAGAAGGCGTTTCGCACGGTTAGCTCGCGATACCGCAAGGGCCACTTATGGGCCCGCTTTTATTTATACTAAAGAAACGCGTCGCGTTTTGTGATCCACTTTATCAAACGCTTTGCAGAGATCGCCCGGTGGGGTTGGAATGACTGGGATCATAATTCAGGCAGTCTTATGACGCTGGCTTATTGTTGTTTTTTGGGAAGGGATTAGCGTTGGCCATAAAGCTTCTGTTTGCGTCACGCCGACAAGCTAAGCCTGCCTTGTTTTATTGAAGTCGATAATGTGGCATACAATGAATTGATTTATGTACTTGGATTTGTATAGATCAACGTAAAAGGTACAGTAGCAATAAATGAAATGTTTTTTTTATTGATATCTCGAATGACGGATGATGAAGATTTTTACGACAAGTCGAGGTCGACTTCATGAATGACGCGATGTTATCGCGAAAGTTTAAATTGTAGAGAGGATATGATCATAAACGTATGAATTATATATGCACTTACTTACATATATTATGAGAATTTCTCTTCTACCGAAGTGGCGTGTAAAATCCATTATTTATTTTGTACCAACCAGTGAAACGTGGCATCATATAACCTTGCACTGAATATTCTTACACGTATAGCTTACAAATATGTTTTATGGTTCCGTACATACTCTTACACACTTGTGTACTTGTATGTATCTAGGTGTAGGGACAGACGGACGGGCGGACAACACAGTAATTCTCTAAACGTTCCGCTTTTTGCGTTCGAGGTGACGGAACCTTACAAAGTTTTACAATGTAAATATGTCATGTGACATAATTCTCAAATAAAGGGTTCGTGTATTCTCTACACCTTCGGCGTATGTACATAATTTATGAATATAAAAAAACCAGTGGAGGATTACTTGACAATGTTCATTAGTTTTTTAAAAACGATATATATATATATATATATAATATTGTCTTCTGTTACCGCGATTGTTATTCATTGAAATTAAACACTTTAGAACGGATTAATCGCGTTTATTAACATCATGATCCTACGTTTCGAGCCCTTTACAGCACTCGGTTTCACGTGAAAACGAGTGCTGTAAAGGGCTCGAAACGTAGGATCATGGTGTTAATAAACGCGATTAATCCGTTCTAAAGTGTTTAATTTCAACGATATATATTTTTTATCATTACTCAACCCTTCGGAACGATAGGCCATAAAGTTATTCAATAAAACCTAATTATATATAGCTTACTCGTATAGTTGGTAAAACGTATAAGGTGTCTAGTCGTCATTGTCATGAACCTATGTAGATGCGGAACCCATGAAGCGCGAGTTCGACTCGCACTTGGCCGGGTTTTATTGAACTGATGGTTGTCTGTTATTTGGTTGTTTGCTAAAATTGCAAGGACGAATCTATGATTTAAATATGCTAGTCCTTGCACTATAGTATCCATTGTATCTACTTGGTTAGACTATGTTTAAGTACTATAAAAAGTATCGGCAAATGAAAATAATGTACACAAACACAACCACGTGAATTGATCGTTTGGTCAATAAGGTTACAATATTAAAATTGCAACGTTTAACACTCAAGTATTTTTATCACAATAGGCGTGACATGTTTCGTCTGCATCAGGCAGACATCGATGTGAGTGTTAACCGTTGCAATTTTAATGTCAGTATGACTCACGAAAATTTAAATTATAAGGTTACAATAATTCGTATCTGTGATATCATGATTACATCTCTACATTATTTTCATTTGCCAAAAGTACAAGGTATAGGTAGATATACTGGGTCGTAGAATAATACACGGTGTCTCCGACTATGGGGCTTTAAATCCTGGGTTTGATTTTAATCTCCAAACTGAGCCTCTTTCACTATGGAACCAACCCCGAGATCGGGAAAAATATATTGGCTGACCCCATAGTACCTACCCCATACAAAGTGTTAACATCGAATATTAGTCGAAATTTATCATTTAAAAAAAAATGCTATTTCAGTAATATTTCTAATTCCAGGTCCTATAGTAAAAAATGGTCAGTTTGGAGAGTAAAATTAAATCCTGGATTTAAAGCCCCTATGCCGGAGACACCGTGTATTGTACAATCTCCAAATTCCTGATTTCTGAGAACTTAGAAAATAAATACTTAAAGTCAAAGAACCAGTACGATGAGCTAATAATTATTATTATTATCATGCCTGCCTAATCGAAATTAAAATTTTAGCTACGATGCTGCTTTCCAGTATTAATTCCTAAGCCTTCTATTTATTGCCCGATCTCAAACCCAGGGCTTTAAATTTACAAGCCGATTTATCGAACACTAGTCAACAAAGTTTTAATTTGGCAATAAAATGTTTACATTCATTAAAAATAATAGGTAACTAAATTACAAAAACGGTAGCGGCTGTTTTATGAGATCTCCTCCCTAGAGGAAGAAGAGAGTAAACTTCGACGAGTTGCGTATACTGTTAATACATTTTTATAAGTATTATTGGCCCCGTGGTATCGCCTCGCATATTGGGAGTTGCTTCCAAGTGGAATTTTTAGTATCGAGCCTGGGGAGTCTTACCCAAATCGCCGTAACGGTAGGGTTCGCTGGGGAGACGCTTTTTTATTTTAGAGTAATTTCCCATTACATTTTACGTGACTCAGGTTATTGTGGGGTTGTAGTTCCCTCTGACAAACCGCTTTGTTGGGTTGCATTTTGAATTTCTTTTATTCTACCGAGGTTATCTTTATCTGAATCTATTTTATTGCTTCCATCAATTCCCTTACGTAAGATTTTCTTTAAAATTTACTGCAACCGCCACTTGCTTGGTAAATTTACGATTTGAATCATAAACATACTTCCGAATCTCCCAAATCTTTACAACATTCCAGCGAGATCATAAATACGAAACATTTGTATCATCTCCTGCCTAATTGCTCCTAAAACAGTAAAATCAAAGGCAAACACATGTAATTAAAATTGAACACACGTCGTGTTTGATTGGAGCAATTAAATGTGATGCCGGTAGCCCTTATTAAAAACTTGATTGAGATTCAGACGCTACTGTTGTATCACCGAGATACCCAAGATATCGATACGTTTTTGGAGATCATAATTATAGATGATAGTTTAACAGAATATAAAATATATAGGTAGAAAATTTAACAAATATATGAAACATTTTTTATTGTTCTTCGTCGATGACAAACAAGCATACAGCCTACTTGATGGAAAGTAGTCACCGTAGCCTATGGCCGCTTGCACCTCCAGGGTTATCACATGCGCGTTGCCGAATCATTAAAAACTTGTACACTCCTATTTACGTTAAATAAAATAGTGCAAAAAGTTCTCAAACACTAGCTATTGTTATATTAATTGAATGCACTTAGCATTACACTAAACTCACTTTCAACTTAAAACAAGCAAACAATAACGGTTAGCCGTCTCGAGCAAAAAGCTAACCGTCTCATTACCCCTCGTCTAAAAAATGTCCCGTACGTGCGGCAGGAAGCATTAGAGCCCTAGAAGCGTGCCCTGCGGCAGCCTGCAAAAAACCGGGGGGTGCAGGAAGCATAAAGGGAAATTTATCCACAAATTAATTTGTTGCAGATGAAATTGGATGCAAGTGTAGCCTCTTCTAATTTAATTTTGGAATTGGTGGAATTTAGGGAATAGTCTTGGTGTGTCAAGGTATGAAACGATTTTAATAGACATTTTAAAATAATTTAAAATCATTTTATGTGTGTCGATAGACTCAAGCTAAAAAAACCAAAAAGATATGCACAGTATAACAGGTTTTTTCCAACATTATTAATTATTAAAGATGATTGATAGCATTTTATTAAAAAGGTAAACAGTAGAATAACAAATAACCAAAATTAAGATCCTATTAGTTTGTTTGCATATTTTTGATATAAATATTAACATTTCTGGTATGCATACATTAACACAGCCTTAAAAAAGAATCACATTAATTAATAAATCACGCTTCTAAAAACTATAAACAAAACTAATTTACTGCAATCAAAACCGAATTTTCGATTGGGCACATCCATAATGTCTCCAAAAGTAACTGTACAATCGTGTTTGATAACACTATAGTCCGCTTTTAAGCGATAATTTTCAATTTGTTTCTTAATTATGACAAGTCATATATTTCTAGCTGTGGGAAATGTATGACGAAACCGAAGAAATTTGCCGTTAATGCCACTACACTTGATTTATAGTAGATAAGTACATTAACAGAAATAAATTTAGCAGCCTCCTATTTCTACCAAATATATTTTTAAAATTGAACCTTTTTCCAGAGAATGATAGATCAATTTCGTTTGAAGGGAAAATCTATGATATGAGATTTCGGTGATTCCTTTCGGTTAGAATTTTTGTCCGTGTTGTAAATAAGAGAACGTACGAGATTAACGCGCCTGATTTATTTATTTACGAGATATGATGAATGATTTGAGCTAGGACCGGGCCTTGACCTTAAGCAGGTGCATTAGATAATTAAGAGTTCGATATGGATGGTTGGGAATTAATGATAGTTTTTGCGAGGTCTTCATTGTCTTAAGTTATCATTGTTAATGTTCTTTGGGTCAACTGAATTGTTGAATAGGTATCATATTAACTGAATTTTAAGCAGGAAAAATAATGAGTCTACAGCGTGGACTTCTCATTTTCTGGGAGGGCTGGTTAAAAATTGATATCTGTACTTTTATCTGTTGATCTGAGTTTTCTTTCGGATTGGCTAGAGATATTAATGGGAACCGTATTGCGTACTGCTTCGCAAACGATCAAATATTTAAGAAGTCTGTATGGTGGGCGATTTAAGTTAAAATTTTAGCCTTCAATGAATTTCATTTTGATCCCATTAATTTGAAATAGGTAAAAGCAATTCAGCGCAGCTCAGGACAGAGGACAGTGGCGCTCTCTGGTGGCGGAGGCCAAGATCCATTTTGGGTCGTTGAGCCAGTGCAGTAAGTAAGTAAGTAAGTAAAAGCAATTCACATTTTAACATTCATAAGTGCATTGTAATTGAATAATAAAGATATTTATCAAGAAATTAACTACTAGCAAACACACCAGGTTGGCTGAACCGCAAAGGTGACAACATCACTCTCTCGGACGGTGACTGCCTGAAGCAATTGAAACATGTCACCCAATTGTGATAAAAATACGTGAGTCTTAGCCGTTTTTTAAATATTAAATGAACAAATATTACTTTAGCTACCTGATTCAAACTTTATCAATATGTCCAGTAGTCATCTGATACCAAATCAGACTCCTGAGAGTCTATTTAAAAGTTGGACCCGATTTTTTCTCATAATTGCCTAATCTTTCCAGTTTAAAGAGACTGCACTTAATCTCGCGAGGTAAGCCGCCCTACAATTCGTTATTTTTAGGGTTCCGTATCTAATCATCTAACAAGAAAATCCTGATAAATACGGTTCTGCAGGGGGTTTCTGCGAAAGGTTAATTTTACGACGGTACGACGCTACAAAATAAGAGCGGTTTAGAAAGTGGAATAAAACTTAGCAAAACACAGATCTTACCTTCATAGTTATGGGGTTACGATTGTAGGGAATTTTAAACAACTGGCAACGCGTAAGTATGTGATATTAATCATGGCATTGCAGACACCCACGAATACGCTACCCGCTTACCATTAGGTGGCCTTCATGCTTATTTACTAACGATGTACTAGACGCAAGAAAATATAAATTTGTTTCGTTATACATACAAGCTGCAGGTTTTTTTTTAAATTTAGTGTCCCTAATTCAGGGGTCACATAATTTTGAGGTAACAGAACCCTTGTAATAAAATAAATTTTAAACTTAGCTGTCTTTTTTAAAGTTCCCTCCGCGGAGGGTGGCTAGATTTAGTGGCAATTTTAGGAGCTCTATTGATTGTTTGTAATTTTTTCTTTTATGCGTCGTTGGGCCTAAGATTAGGGTAGTGCAATCTTATTAGGAATTGTCCCTATTATCTTTTATTCTGTTACGGTTGGTACATTTGAATTTCTACTCTAATTTATTGGAAGATTTAATTGGGATCGAGATGAAAATAAAAGTGAAATTTATTCGTACCTACTATTAATTAGACTTGCGCACTTGCTCAAATTCAAATTCAAATTCAAATCATTTTTTTTTTTTTTTTTCAACATCAATCATTTATTTGTTCAACATAGGTGTGCATTACAAGATGTTAAAAATGTTTTTGTATCACTATGTCGTGCCTATTTGGCACCCAGGATTAGCTAACTAACCCCGAGTTAAGCGTGTTTTTAGTATAGAATTTGACAGCTAAGGCTGATTTGTAGGCTAAGCCAGATTGGTGCGATCGGGGCCAAATAGTTGCGTGATTCTGATACAAAAAATCTGTAATTATCATTGTGTTCAGAAGCTGACATCCATATAAAAATATCTAATAAATTTCCAATGCTGCCAATCGCTCACGCTTAATTACATATCGTAGCTACCTCTCTCTATCACTCTTCCTTATTAGTGTGACAATGACAGTTGCGTTTCGTTAGCGACTAAGCGTGAGAGATTGGTATCTTGGCTACGCTCCCAGTGTCCTAAGTTGAATAACCACCGCTTAGCCTACTCGATAGTCATCTGTCTGCAAAGCTGTTGGTCCTTGGTTCCAACCTTGTCATAATTGACTTCGAATTGATACATATTTACTAGTTGTAGTGCCTAGCTACAGCAACCGGGGTACTTTGATTCATAGAGAAACATTGTTCAGCGATATTTGCATGGGCTATAATAACTTTCTTTATGAATACAAGTTTAAGATTCGTATAATTCTTGGCCACCTCAAATGAAATACGCAAACGCGTTCAAATATAAATCGCTTACGGGTTAAGGATGACTCGTACTAGAACGGTACGGGAAGGGACGGGACGGGGCAGGACGGGAAAATTTGTCAATTTCTATAGAAAGCATCTGAGGGCTCCGAGCTATCACGTGATACTTTCTATAGAAATTGACATATTTTCCCGTCTCGCCCGTCCCGTCCCGTCCCGTTCCGTCTCATCCCGTCCCGTCCCGTTCTAGTTTGAGTCATCCTGTAATAATCGATGAACAATGCTACCCCAAGAATAAAAGTAAAGCAGGTTTACGGTATGCAGTTCTCATGATACAAGCATAATTGAACTTTATTGGAGTAGATTCAACGCTGTATTTAATTAAAAAAGCAAAGAAATTATATCCGGATTCGATTAGATGGCACCGGTATACCACAAATCCGGATTCGCACTTATTTATGATATTGCTTCTGCCTCATTAGCGAGAAAGCGGTACATTTCTATATTAATTATGCAAATAACTAATCTCCGACCAATAGTGAACATTCGTTTGAGAATCATGGATCTTAGATATACACGGATACTACGACGCTAAGAAGATAGTGTGATTCCACGGCATGTCCATTTTTACTACTTACTACGACAGACTTACTATACATCTCTTGCCATAAGTCGATTTACTTTTCATATTTTTATATCCATTCACAAAATGTCTTTGAAATTAATGACATTATCATACAATTTCTGCGCCAGCTTTCGTGTATTGGCTATTCAACTAGAGTCTAAATAAACTGTCAAATTTGAAATTGTTAATTATAACGTCAATATTTAATGAAATTATGACGTTTACTTACTGTCACATTCTGTGCTATCAATTAGTCTAATCTATCAGTATTTAGATTTATCTATTCTTGTCACTATATTTTGTAAACGCTTGTAGATGAAAATGCTTTAATGTAATGCTTATTGACTTGTAAAAGTGCCCTTGCAGAATACATTATTGAATTTTGAATTTTACAGCCAGTTACAGTTGTTATTGTAGGTATATTTGCTTCAATATGATGAATGAAATATCAGTTTTTTTCTATTATTTTATCACCGTTTTTAGCCTATAAAAATAGATAATATTCATGTATTGTTTAGGAATTTAGCCAAACATTTAAATTGCAGTAATATGGGAAACAAAAGTAACTGGTTTTATATACAGTCTACAGTATTTGAATCGCAAATTCCTGGTTACCATACAAACCATACAAACCTGGTGGCCATACAAACTCAGTACTGGTACCTGGTAGCCCAGATGCGAGAGCGTGCGACATTCAATCTGAAGGTCACGGCTTCAAACCCCGGCTTTTATCAATGAGTTATTCGGAACTTACGTACGAAATATCATTTGATATTTACCAATCGCTTTTCGGTGAAGGAAAACATCGTGAGGAAACCGGAATAATCCCAATAAGGCCTAATTTACCCTCTGGGTTGGAAGGTCAGATGGCAGTAGCTTTCGTAAAACTAGCGCCTACGCCAAATCTTGGGATTAGTTGCCGAAGCGGACCCCAGGCTCCGTGCACCGTGACATAAACCGGGAAAAACGCTAGGAAGAAAAGAGGAAACTCAGTACCGGTACCGGTAACGCGGACCCAAAAGTATTCAAAAGGCAGCATTACGTGTGGTATCCGCATAATTCTTAGATCCATGGTTAAAATTGAATACTTTTAACAAGAACTGTCCACTGTTAGACCTTATCTCCTTCTAATAAGGCTTAAAATTGCTCAACCAAGTTTCAACGACAGCTTATATGACGCTATCTTATCTTGTCGACCTTCACGATGACATATTTATGGTTATTAGGATTCTTAAATTATACTTTCTAAATTTTATGTAACGCGTGAACTGTGGTTTTGATTAGAAACTAGCCTCAAACCGTGACTTCTTCTGCATGCAGTCGCTATCCGGAGCTGGGTCTCCATCGACATCCCTAATATCGTTTGTCTTAAAATCACTTGCCCAAATTGTTTTGTCCTAATGATCATAATCCCTAACGTTCAACTGTCCTAACGACTATTTGCCATAGTCAAATCATTATTGCCATTATACCAAAAAAGTAATACCGATCATTACACACCCACTCTAGAACCATGTCAAAATGACAAACAGTTAATACTCCTCCCAGTACCCTACTCCCAGTAGCTAGATTTCTTACACACACCTCAGATTAGACCTAACACAACCGATCTCTCTGGAGCGCAAACTCAGAAGGAGTATTCCAGAGTAGTAAATATCGTGTGATGTCACAGAAGGGTCCTGGGTTTTCCCCAGGCTACCGTCCCACTTCACAGTCCGTACGCTCCAAAGCTCAGTGCATGGAGCCTCTACCAGGTTAAAAAAATTGTTAGAGATTTCTTACAATCAGATTTATAGAAACACTAGGACATAGTCCTACAGTCGCTTACGTTTCCAATTTGTCGACTGTACTTATAGTTGGTGAACAGAATAGCATTCGTACACAATATAGCAAATAAACTAAGCGAATATGTCGCATAAAGCATCCACACTAGAACAGGCCGGGACGTGATTGGACCGAGCCGATCTGTCAGTTTCTATAGAAAACGTCACGTGATCTCCGAGGTCTCCAAGCTCGGTGATTCTTTCTATAGAAATTGACAGATCGTTCCTTCCTGGACATCTACTCGTAGCACGAAAATCGAACTACTGCGGATTTGTATCTCCATTTCGGTCACACTTGCATATTGGAGTGACAAAGATGTTTGCATCACACTTGCTCGGTAATGGTGTTACAACGCGCAGGCGTATAGAGCGGTTAGAGCCGATTTAGTCCCCTCAAAAGTTATGGATTTTAGTACAACATAACTCCCGAGGGAGTTATGAGTTTAGTTTTAAAATATCGTACGTCATTTCACTTCAGACTAAGGAGGTTTTGCATCAGCTAAGGCTTATTTCAAATGTTCAAACTTGGCTATAAACCAACTTTACTGTGTATTATTCAACTTTAATAAATAGATTCATTTGTATATTTGTTTTTTCCCTTACAAGTGTAATGAAAAACATTGTATGCATCACGGTCGGTAAGAGGATTACAAACTCGAGTCATTAAAAGCCCTCCGCCTGCTGCGTCGGGCTTCTAACAGACTCTCGTTA
The DNA here is from genome assembly GCA_949128165.1 of Lathronympha strigana. Taxonomy (NCBI): domain Eukaryota; kingdom Metazoa; phylum Arthropoda; class Insecta; order Lepidoptera; family Tortricidae; genus Lathronympha; species Lathronympha strigana. Next base: position 596,092 of record OX421907.1, on the reverse strand, counting down.
GTAATCCTGTACTTACCTCCCTAGATGCACAATGTAGGTACTCAATGCTAATTTTCGATGTTCGTGCTGTTCTAGTGTGAGTTGTCCTTAAGTTTGAAAACTCTTTTGGTAGGTATTTTACTAACAGAACTTAACATAGCAGTAATTACTTCCTAACTTCGTCTACTTCGTTATTCGTTATTGAGCGTAAATAAGTAGATTAAATAGAAAACATTCTTGGAAGTTGGCGATATGTGCAGTGACAAAGAGCATTGGAGTTATCGCGTAGGCGAAGTACGTCAGCGGGTGTATACTCGGTTGCATTAATACTACTATGGTATTACTATGCTATTGTATTGTATGTGTATGTTAGTAACATACTATGGTATGTTACTAACAAATGGATAACATTGTCTGAAATAAATGATATGTGAATTTGAATTTGATTTACAACAATACAACAATACAATAACTCTTTATTGCACCTCAAAACAACAAAAATAACACAAACTGGTATAGATTACTGGTATAGATTGGTGATTTAATATCTGACAAAAAAAAATACCAACAAAATAAAGGGGTTTTGTGGCTCTACGATTAGACAGTGTCAGGTATTTTTTAATTGTCTTATTTTTTGTAGGTACTGCAAGCGTTTATTAATTTAAGGTAAGCTTTTTTTAGGGTTCCGTACATAAAGGGTAAAACGGGACCCTATTACTAAGGCTCCGCCGTCCGTCTGTCCGTCTGTCCGTCTGTCCGTCTGTCACTAGGCTGTATCTCGAGAACCGCGATAGTTAGAAAGTTAAAATTTTCACAGATTATGTATTTCTATTGCCGCTATAACAACAATTTCTAAAAAGCAAAATGAAATAAATATTTAACGGGGCCCCCGTACAAACAACCGTGTTTTTTTTTAAATAATGGTACAGGACCCTTTGTCGGCGAGCCCGACACGCACTAGGCCGTTTTTTTAAACGATTCTCTTTGTCGAATGCGATATAGGTGTTTATAATTTTTTAAATTTCTAATTTAGTAACCAACACAGCTATCAAAAAAAAGGGAAACACAGGGACATAGTTAATACTTTTCATTGTTAAATATATCAAAAACGATGAATATATGTTTAATTTTGGAGGTTCAAATTGAAGATGACGGCATCTATACAAAGCAAGCAAAGTTTTTGTATGGAGCGATCGCAGTTGAGCATGCTCCTACATCGTCTACTCTCGTAAAATGCCATTTCCAATTTAAAAAAAAATGTTTTTACCATTTTCTTCTTCCTAGCATTTTCCCGGCTTACGACACGGCTCAGGGAGCCTGGGGTCCGCTTTGGCAACTAATCCCAAGATTTGGCGTAGGCGCTAGTTTCACGAAAGCGACTGCCATCTGACCTTCCAATCCAGAGGGCTTATTGGAAATACTGCCGTCCTATCTCTAAAACCTAACTAACCCACAAATGATAGTTTTGAGATATCGGCAAAATATGTTCAAATCCAAATCTCTAGAAAGTATGTGCATTTATTCCAGATCTCTTTTTTGCAAAAATTCAAACTATATTTATACTAACTTACTTTGAAAACCATTTTGTCAAATAATAATCTCGTATATTTAAAAAACTTGTTTTTTTGTTTTAGTGTTGCAAATAAATACTAAAATATCCAAGATAGTACTTCTAAAACACCGTTAAGTATACCATAGCCGTTCTTTAGAGTTTGATTGCACGTCAAAAATAGCTAAATAATGGCCAAGTCACTTAACGAGTTTATAGTACTTATTGTAATTGTGCGTTGTGTGGTAACCAAAACATAACTAAATAACCGCAAAGTTACTTAACAATTTTATAGTATCCATGGAACAAAAAAATATGATAGTAGCCGTTTTTTAGCTATGCAATGACTTCAAATATTCAAGTAATGCGTATACATTACTAGTCTATAAGCCCGTTACATCCCGAACCAGCGATGTTAACGTGGTTTAAGTATTGTATTTATTTGCAAAAAGGATTCATCTTTTTAACAAATAACCGTTAACCTGCAATAATAGTATCAAGGTATTTAGAATTTTTTTAAGATATTATGTGAGTAAAACACATATGAATCATATATTTATTTATTGGCATGCCAAATATAAGTTTATAAAAAACTTACAAATCAATATTCGATTTTAAGCTAACATGGTCGTTTGCATTATAACTAATATAAAAACGGGATAATTATCATGTATGTTTGTTTTATTGAGCACCCGATATTGCACAAATCGAAAAGAGACTGTTTCGGTAAGAAATGCACGGGTTGATATTGTAAGTGTGAGTGTCGTGAACGTGATCGAGTTTCAAGTTAGAAAGCGGACGGTAGTAGTGCCAGTGACAACACACAAAATAAGCGAACCCGTAAGAGGGCAGATCGCTATGGCGTGGGGGTAGATCTTAACTAAAGACTCGCAGCTCGTCAGTTTACTCCATGAATAAACTGACGCTTGCAACATACAGTGTCGAAATATCGGATGCTGAATGAAACAAAAATATATGGTAGGTAATTATCCCATTTTAGACATTATATTAGTTACTAACAAGTCAGTCCTTCGACTTCAACTTTTTATGACTATTTTACAATTTCGTCTTTGATCCCTAATTATTTTGAATAATTATTATGAACATAACTAGAATAATAAGATATTTCTTACAATCTAAAATACTTTTAGTAAGTACCTACAAATGAACTAAATGCTTATATTTTTATTACAACCTTATATATTAGCCTGACCAGAAGCATTGGGCATTTGGTTTTCAGCAGAGTCGTCACTATGCGAAGATAGAGTTTTGCCCTGATCAGAAGCATTGGGCGGTTGGTTTTCAGCAGAGTCAGCGCTATGCGAAGTTAGAATTTTGCCTTATCAGAAGCATTCAGCGGTTAGTTTTCAGCAGAGTCAGCGCTATTCGAGTATAGAATATTATCCTGACCAGAAGCATTAGGGGCTTGGATTTCATCAGAGTTGGCGCGAGTTGGCTATGCGAACGTAGAATATTACCCTGGCCAGAAATATTGGGCGTTTGGTTTTCAGCAGAATCGGCGCTATGCGATAAAGATACAATATTGTCTTGACCAGAAGCTATTTCGCATCCTGTAACGACGGTTGGTGGAGTATTACTTAAAATGTTATTAGTTGATAGTACGTCTGTAGATCTGTCTTCTGTTTTTGGATTTAAAACTTCTGAATCTAAAAAGTTTATATGGACTGGTCCTGCCAAAACCATATTTTTTGTTTCTATCCATTTTGTGTTTTTTACAGGCTATACAATTTTGTTTGTCCGAATCATCCGAAGTTGAGATACATTCGACGTACGATTGAAAGCATAATCGCTTAGCGGGACTGTTTAGTCAATTTGTATCTATCAACTTGTATCCAATGTTGATGAGATTCTGTCATAGGAGCACGTCCCAAAATCGTAATATGTTCATCAGGTTCGAAAAAGAACTCAAAATACTTTGATGTGGGTAGATTCGGCAAAGATTTGTTTAATTTACTGCTTGTCCGATGCTGCATGGGCTTCTTGCTGTGTATCAAGAACCGACATACCTTCATGCAATTGAGAGTTTCTTCTTTTATGCTGTGTAAAGGCGGTAGACTAATTTGAGGTAGTTCTTCGTTTTTCTGCCAGATTTCTATCATAGTCTGTATTCTCGTAAAACACCTGGAAGAAATAACAATCATTATTTATTGTTTGTAAATGTATTCCTTTCTAAGAATATATACGATATTATACCTATTTAAGAACATATTATATATATAAGTATACTATCAAAAGTACATCACAAAAGTACAACATTTTAAAATAAATCTAGAATGTTTCCATATTTAATTTAAATGCTTCTGTAACATTTTGACAACTACACCTAAATTATATAAAACAACGATAAAAAAATACTGATCAGATGACATGAGTACTTAGTTAATACACAACAATTGATTTAAAAAAAATGTATGTAATGAGAGAAAGTGAGAATAGCCATAAAAATAAGATATACACCGTTTTTACTGACTGTGTTTTAACTTTGTTTGTTAATGGTTGAAAATAGATAACTAACTTTATAGCTTTATAAAGCTAAATTGTTCTTAATACACATCTTTTTTAAAATACTCAAGCTAAACCTAAATGTAGCAGGCAGAAAACATCAATAGAAAGACGTACTCAACACTTACCTTTGGTTACCGGACATATTTTTAACGAAAAGTTTGCAGGCATCACTCACTAAAACAGCACGCAACCTTATGCGCACGCGCCGCACGGCCGACTGACTCCATTATGTAATAAAATAAGAGGGGATATGTTTCGCACTTAGTGGGATTTTAGCGTAGTATTGCCAGTTGACCATATTTAAGTGTTGTATTATTATATTTTTGTACAAACATATTCACCGTTAAGCGCGTTAACTAAGCTTTTGCGTTGTATTTGTTACAGGGATTATACTACAAGTCTTTCAAATACACGGTTAAATGTTTTTAGCCATGTTAAAGCGTAGGAACTGTGTTTTAGTGTAGCATATGAAAAAAAAGGGATTGCGAAATAAAACGTAATAATAGGGTTAAATGGCATAAATGGGAATTTATAAAGTTTTTGTCAAGTAACGATGTTTTAGGTATGTATCGTATAAAAGATTTATCAACATAAACAACAATTAAGCGTTTTTACATTGCTTATAGTTGAGTAATGTGGGTTAACGATTTTATAGTTTTGAGAAGTATCACAATATTGTGCACTTAACGTGTAAAGTCGAGTCTGTATCTCGGTAACTACAAGTGATAAAAATATAATTCCAAGACCAGTCGATGGGGATTTGTTTTCTCTTTTAGAATCTTTGTCCAAATGAAAACTGCTAATATGCAGCTTAGAGCGGTTTTAGCGATAGGACGGCAGAATAGTCCGGTTTCCGCACGATGTTTTCCATTACTGAAAAGCGATTGGCAAATATCAAATTACATTTTGCAAATAAGTACGGAAAAATTTGGTGCGAGCCGAGACTTAAACCTGGGCCGTCGAATTGAAAGTCGTTCTTACCGCTAGGCTAAACTAAAACTAAACTCTCACGATTATTGTTTTAACAATTACTATTTTTTTTCATACTACGACGGTGGCAAACAAGTATGCGGCCCGCCTGATGGTAAGAGGTCACCGTAGCCTTTGGACGCCTGCAACTCCAGGGGTGTTACATGACGTTGCCGACACTTTAAAAAAAGGAGGATTCGCTGTTGACAGCTAATGGGGCAAGTTTTGCTCCGTGGGTCCCCATCTGTCAACACAGTGAATCCTCTTGGAGCTCTGGCGACCATCACCAACAGAAACACAGCCTACAAGTAGGGTCTAGTGTTATTAAACAGCGCTTTTCTGTAAGGTGGAGGTACTTCCCCAGATGGGCTCTGCTCCAGATTTGAGCGCGCAACATTCGTTGTGCTGTGCCCTGCCACACTAAACGATATGCATCCGCTGTGCCCATACCTCTTAAAACTAGTACTAAATCTAATAAATTAGGTCCGAGTGTACCAGTGGCATGGTGGTACCAGCATGACACGTGTCGCGCGGAATGCCGCCGCCAGGAATGCGACGTACCTACACTATCTATCCTCGATACCTACATGCTAGTGCCATTAGACCATTAGAAATCTGGTCTTGGTTTGACTTTAAACCGATCTTAATGTATCGAGTTGATTTATTTGTAAATATAGATAAAATTCGAGTAAATTAAATACGACCAGCGTCACTGATACCAATAATATATTTATCTGTCCTATTGCTGGGATTATGGGCGGGAACTTTTATTTAGGTTCTTAACTGTGCTCAGGGGCCTTATAATGACGTCTTAACGCGATTCACTTTAGGTTCTTACCTGTGCTCAGGGGCCATACCATGACATCTTAACGCGATTCAGTTTAGGTTCTTAACTCTCCTCAGGAGCCTTACCATGACGTCTTAACGCGATTCAGTTTAGGTTCATATATATGCCTAAATATAAATCATAACAGAAAATACAGCAAACAAAAGAAGAGGTAAACAACAGGCGGTCTTATCGCTAACAAGCGATCTCTTCCAGACAACTATTGGCTGCCCATATTGGCCATATTAAAAATGTCTCGAAAATTAACAGAAAATTCATCGCCATGCTTACAAAAAACAAAAAAGAAAGAAGGGAACACGCGAGAATGTTATTTAAGCTGTGTAAAAGAACATTATCTCTCTTTCTTACTATGTTGGTCTTGTGACGAAGATTGGCATCAAACATTGGTCCCAACATTGGGCTAATTTTGATTGACAATAAATCCTCGCATGCCTCCGTAATGGCACTCTGTTTGTATGTAAATTGGATGAAATAACTAAGGAAGTGGGTTAAGGTTTTTATTCGGCTAATTTTGTGGCGATAATAATGCTATAATTTGATGGAGTAATTGAGTTGTTATGATGGCCAATTTGTTGGTAAACATAAGTAAGTTCTTGTGATAACTTATTAGTCAAAATAACTATGCATCGAGTAGTGCTAATAACTAATAAAGTACATGGGCCTTGTAAAGTATGCCATGCCATATTATATTCATACAAATACTAGGTAGTTGATTTGTGTTTAATTTCCACAATCCAGGGTAAAAATTGAGGATTTTCGGTAAAAGTTGCTCGCATTCTCTATAAAACATTTTAATCTAGAAGAACCTTATTCTTTATGTTTTCAATTAGTTCATTATTTAATTAAAAGCCAGGTGTACAAAAAAACTCTTTCCTTCCCGGGCCGACCACACAACTGGCCATTTTCGTCCACCATAACTCCCGGCCCATAACTCCGTTCGACAGGACCAAATTGCGCGCGCAAACATAATGTTGTTTGTGTGACAGCTAGTGGTGGGCCCAGGGAATGTTTGCGCGAGTGGGAACGTTCCTTGTTTCCGGGAATGTTCCTAAAATTAAGTAGAAATATTGAAATAAAATTGGGATGATGATAGTTTTTAGGGTTCCGTTACCTTAAAAGGACAAAACGCAACCCTTATAAGATCACTTTGTGGTCCGTCCGTCTGTCTGTCAACATCCTTTATCTCGGGAACGCCTAAAGGTAGCAAGTTGAAATTAATACCACATACACAAGTCTGCGGTGCCTTGCAGTTGTGAAAAACACCAAACCTCTACGTCAACGCAATAAAATGATACGGCCGTTTATATCGCATTTCCCATACATTTGCAATGGAAATGAAAATGTATAGGTTGTTTCCCTTTGACTAAGTTATTAAATCACGAAATTTGGCACAAAGCAAGAACTTGTAGCACAAGTACAGGAGAAAATCCAGAAACCGTATAATTGCCGCACACTGAGAATTCCGTGCCACCAGTATTTTTTACTATGCCATAAATGGGGGATTCATCCTTTATGCGGAAGTGCGATAAGTTTTTTTCTAAATAAAAGCGCAACCATTTAGCAAAGTTTCCAGAACGTAACTGGCACATCACTAGTTGACAGCCCTACTGGCCGGTGTAGGTTATGGAACGTCTCGTTATCTATGCTTTATTATTCGGTTAGGGGTGTCACACTTTAATAACATAGCTGAATTATAATGCGTCAATATGCAAAATAAGTTATTTATTTGATTTCAGCGGCATTTGTTATAAGTCGTAACAAGTATGGATGAACGTTTTTACTGGAATTACTTGTTTTCTTTATTAAATTTATTATGTTTACTTGGTCAGCAGCTGCTACGCAGTTTTTTATTGAATGTTTATTTAAACTTAGCTATTTATTTAGGAAAAAAACTTGTCAGTGCTTATAAATGTTCTATTAACCTATTTATGAAGTGCAACAAAATAATATTATTCACATAAGATTTCATTATAAGTTTCGCTAGCCTGTTCCTGAAAAAAGCTAATATTTTGTATGGATAAAAACATTTCTTTTTTGAAAATGTCTAAATGGCTCCGAAATCCAGCGTTTTCCGAAAAGAGCCCCATAATAATATATTGTAGGGATTTACCCTACATAGTTAGGTATTTTCCAACTTATCTGTATATCCTGTATATTTCAGAAGAGCAATTATACAAGTCATTATATACCTTCATGGCCTTTAAGTGATTTTAAAATACGAACGAAAATTAAATCGTACTCAAAAATATTATCCAATAACTTAGGCTTACCTACCAGGTCGCGTCTTAACTATTATTCTAATATGGGTCAAGAGCCGCCATCCTTCGCCGAAACCTTAAGGGCGTGTGTACACGGGCGTGCGCGGGCGCAGGTCGTAGGAGTCGCCAGGTGTGCGCGCGGCCTTATTTACGGCGCACCCAATGTTACTCGGATTTATTGCGTTAATGAATGGGAGCGGGGCTGGGAAATATGAGATTATTTAAGTTGCTTGTTTATTTGCCTTGCTGATTTATGTGGAAAATTGTTAGATTTTACCATATTACAATACTTTAGAACGGATTAATCGCGTTTATTAACACCATGATCCTACGTTTCGAGCCCATTACAGCACTCGTTTCCACAGGGTTAAGATCATCATCTTTAATTTCAATGAATAACAATCGCGGTAACAGAAGACAATATCACATTACAATATTTAAGCAGGTGGTTCGTTTTATTCAAAGTTTTACGCGATTTCCACTCAGAATCTCGATCTCTTTCGATCCTAAATGGAGAGAAATACCCATGTTAAAATAAAGTGGTGGGGGGATAACTTTGAAAAAAAAATGGCCTAGGTGACAAACTTATCAGCGACCGAATCTGACGGTAAGCTTAAAAAGATTCATCATGATTCCGTTGCAGTGTCAACTCGTGTTGGAAAAATTTGTTACCATGAACATGTATAGTATAAGTAGTTTTGTTTCATAGTTTGACGCGTGTGGACAAAGTACTACTCGGCAACACTAGACAGGTAGCCAGTAACACTACTAACTATAAATTGAAGTAGATGTCTTATTCTCGTACTAAAGAAAAGATCAACACCATCGAAGGCCAAGCCGAGAAGCGAACTCGGGTCGAACGCCATGGCGTTACCTGCGTAAGCCGATGTTGTTGGTAAAAAAAATATTTAGTATATGACATCTATTTCAATGTATAACCTACACAAAGTAATAACTTTCCCAAATGAAACTATGCAGAAATAACAAAAAGAAACAGCATTTTACTCTTACAACTTCTGCAACGACATAAATTTCGTCAAGAAACCCTGCAGCATTACAAAACCACATTAAAAAACATTAAAGTCCGATATTAGGTCCAAATCCCGTAAGCCTTAACCCTTCCACTCATTAAGGGGAGAGATTGGGTCTTACGGCGGAGGAAGGGTCTAACTAGCTGAGGGCGGTAGAAGTGTTAACTGGCTTCGAGATAATGGTGTTAGGAAGGAACACGATAATAGAAGATTACGTGCCGAGGTCTGTAAAGTAAGATATGTCTCAGATCTCGTGCAATTGACATGTGATCTGAGGCTTTCTTATTTACTGGCCAAGGTCTGTACACTATTTTTCTGTTCGACGCAGCTCAGTCGGCAAGCGAATTAGTTTTGCGTAGCGGCCTGCAACTGCTTGCCGGCCCGAGGGCAGAAAAGTTATTTATGGCATTTTTTGAAAAGCGTTTAGTATTAACCTTTAATAGGCCCGAGAATTTTAAGAACCAATTATGAACTTTTGTATACGGTAGTTTTTCTCCGACAGCAAAAATAGCTAAAATAGTGAAAAGAGCAAAATCTAGAAAGGTAGCAGAATATTGAAGATATTGTATGCCCACTAAAGAAATTAAAAAAAAAACAACAGTGCTCATATGCCTCATATATTGTATGAAAATCCATAGGAGCAGTGTTTTTTAATATCGCTGTCAGTCATTTAATTGACAGATAGAAGTGCTGAAGTAGAAAAATGTATTTATTTAAGGTATTAAAATTCAATTTCACATTTATAATAAAGCTGGATAGATACGGAATGGGAAACGGAAGCCACCATTCGCCTCACCACAACATCACCACTCGGCCTCCGCTACCAATAAAGCTGTCAAACTAATTACGAAACGAGACATTGAAAGCCTAATCAACGGACCTTCAACCTGAGTATTATCTGGGTACTGTTACGCATTGATCACATCGAGTAGATGGGCCATAAGAGCTGCCTATGTGCGGTGAAGCGAGCTTCCCTAAAATTGTGAGCTGACACTAATTGGAACCGTTATGGGACCAGTCGAAAAACCAAGAACCATTTGCATATTTGCTAAGTGTAATTATATTTTTATATTGCTGTGTATTTATTTTAGAGTTTCTATTTCATATTCTGTGTGATTTTATTCTTCTCAGCATATTTTACTCCACTGCAGGATGTATGCCTCTTGTAATTTTTTCCATTCCTTGCGCTTACGCTTCGGCTTCCCACTCTAGTCCTCCACATGAGGGTACATGAGGGTTGTCCACCGCCCATCATTGTTTCGGCACACATGCCCAACTCAAATCCATTTCAGGCGGGTCATATGTAGAAACAATTCAAAATGTAATCTAGCTTAACTTAACGTAGGTAATAGGTCTGTGTTTAACATATGTATTACTCCAGGCGCTAGAACGCCCCATCTACCCTGTCCGCAAGGTAGGCTAGAATATTGTGTGTTTGTTTTTGATTAATCTATTTTTATATGCACATTTGGTATAGGTTCTCAAAATTATTCATGACATCGTTTTTCTCTGTGTTTATTTGGTGTTAGATTAATACTATAAAACAGTTTTAGGAGTTATGCTTCACAATGCGGAATCTATAGGAGGAAGCCAAAGCTGTTACAACATAAATAATGATAGCCAAATAAAAGCCGCGACGGATAGGTAATAAGTTGAGAACAGCAAGCAATTAAATCTCGCCCAAATATGTGTGTATTTTTGGTATTTTTGACCATTATGGTCAAAAATACCTACGAACCGAATCCATTCTGTTCCAAATGAACACCCCCCCCCCCCCCCCTTTTATGCCTACTTATTGCAGTTCTGCCGTTATCACTGGCTGGGCTTCACAACGCGTCATCTAGAGGAAGCAGTCTACGATGTTGCAACATAAATTATACTAATCCGAACAAGGCCCGCAGCAGATAATAATTTGAGAAGCGAGCAATCAAATCTCGCCCAAATGTGCGTTGCTCGTAAAAATACCTGCTGCATGCATTCCGTAGCATATGAAGGGCGCTGAATTAAAAAAAAAACAATTAGGTAGGTACACCAATATTTATGGACTTTTGTAATTGGACTTACCACTGAGTCTGATGCTCTTTTGTCTATGTACTATCGCGTTGGGCATCGGCAACTTATGAATGAATTAATTCATAAATTGCACATGCACTTTTGAACGGGTGTGTACTTTGAATCACCTTACGGAATACACTTTTGTATTTGTTGTCACATAATAGAATTTCACATTTATTCATGCGATCCTGATATGCATTATATTGTAACGGGTGCTGTATAGGAAACATCCTAACTGCGTACACAATTTAATTTGTTATGAAATCTCACATTTAAATATAAGAATCCTTAAAAACGTTGATGAATTTAGTACTTATTTTAGTGTGACTTAACGCTTACAATCATGAGTTTTTCTTCAGAAATCTCATTAGAAAGTCACTCGAAATTCATCAAACTTTAGCACAAAATAACTAGAAAATAATTACATTTTTTTTTCATAAATTCATCACTAAACAGTACTAAGTCTTTATTTTTATGACTTTGGCGTCTGCAATTTCACAATTATCACAATTTCATTATGCTCATACTTATCTAAAACACCAGCGAGTCACATTTCACATGTGTAATCGTATGTATGTATGTATGTGTATTCGCACCGGACTCCTACGTGTGAGTGAGACAACGCTATGGGCGTGTATTGCACTTTCCCCCTTGCACAACGACGTGTGGTGCAAATCGCTCCAGTATGAGATCCGCCCAAAATCAAGCCGGGATTATACTTCGGTCTCCTTTAGTCCGATACAAATAGATAGTGTGCGCTGACGTGACTGTTATCAGCTCCTTAAGTCATTCTGCCGCCTTAATAAGCTCATTGATGCTAATGTCTTCAGCACAACATCAACATTTATCACAGCAGTGTTGTCTAACGCTGCGCCTGCGCATATACGGACCGGGCCTGACCATACAAACCTAATCCAATTACTGCTTACATTGCTACAGTTTAGAAGCTTGTACGGTATAAACAGACATTGACAAAGTGCGTAGGCTATGTTAGGATTAAATAAGATAAGAAAAATGTTGAAAAAAAAAAACAAAAAGCACTGGTCTCTTCAGAAAACGAAATAGATTGACATCTATTTCGGGTATATGACTATACTGACACAAAAAACTCGGGTCTTCAGCTAACGCGGCTAACGTAATAACCTCTAGGCCACCTGGTCTCAATAAAATCCGGCGAATTTCTCGAGTACGTATGAAATCTCTTTAAAAGGCAAGACGCCTGTGGTATTAGTAGATGGGATTAGTGCGTTCAGGCTCAAAGGTCAATCGCAGGGGGTTGAGGGTGTTGACGGCTTCATATCCATATTCGGATTTACATTGTAGTTAATTATAAGAGTGATTGGCTCATATAGCTCGCTGCTAGCTCGCTGGCGCTCGGCCGAATATGTCTACTTCGCCACCAACACCCTCAACCCCCTGCGCTTGACTCTACTGGTATTCATTTAAATAATTGATAATTGTTTGTTAATTTTATTTATGTGCGAACGAATTTCATCTGATGTTTACCAGACACTTTTTGGGGAAGGTAACTTTGCCAGGAAACCGGACTGATCCTAATAAGACTTAGTTTACCCTCTGGGTTGGAGGGTCAGATGGCAGTCGCTTTTGTAAAACTAGCCCCCCACCCCCATTTTGGGATTAGTTGCCAAACCGGACCCCAGGCTCTCTGAGCCGTGGGATAAGCCGGGAAACGCTAGAAAGAAGAGAAGATATTGAAGAAAAAGACCATGACCTAAGACTCCATCGGAGGACAAACCGGGGGTCACACCCGGCCCACCCGGGTCTTCAGCTTACGCGGCTAACGCTATAACTTCTAGGCCACCCGGTCTTAATGAAAGCCGGCTAATTTCTCGAAAACATCATTATATGAAATCTCTTTGACAGACAAGACGCCTGTGGTATTCAAATTTGAAATAAATAATTGTTCATTGTCTGTGAATTTTACTTAAGGGCGACTGAAATTTCATCTGATGTTTACCAGACCCTTTTTGGTGAAGGTAACTCCCAGGATAGCGGACTGATCCTAATAAGACCTATTTTTGACTTACCCCCATAAAATGAACATAGGTATTATGTGTGATTGATGTTAAGATTATTATTCTTGTTGTTTTGGGCTAGTGAAGATGCCGCGTCGACCAGTCGTGTTTTTTTTTTTTATTTATTTGAAAACATGTTTACATGACCTTACAGACAATTCCAATGCGCCATGAAACTTAACATTAACATATACCAAGCAGGTACATATAACTATTACAATTAACAATCAGGTACAAACAAAAAATTACAAATAATACAATTACAAATCACTATAATCCCTTATCACATCACAATTACACCTTAACGGATGTAGGCCTCGCATCCATCACCTCACAGAATCTCAGGCATTCATTTCTCACAGACACCCAACGCCACGCAAACAGGTCGCACTCGGGTGCTGATGCCAAGAGTGCATTCAACTGTGTGAGGGCACGGAGCAGCGGAGAGTTCAGTCGTGACACGGTGCGTCCCGCTGGCAAAGCCAACAGATCGCGTCGCCGCGGTCTGAGGGCTATCCTGGGGATGTCTGGCACATGTAGTCGCACAAGTCGACTCACCAATTCTGGACAGTCCGAATCACCGCGCAGGGTCCGACACGCCAACGTCAACAAGCTAAGGTTACGTCTCACCTCCAAAGAGTTGTAACCTAAGGTCCCAAGGAGATACTTTGTCGGATAAATAAACGGGTAATATCCAAACATTTTCTTGTATAAAAACCGTAAAAAGGCTTTTTGTACCTTTTCAAGAAGCAAACTGTAGGTAGCTTCGTAGGGATCTATTGTGGCAGCCCTTTATAATTCATTACTGATTCCCGTTGAGTCCAGAAAGTTCCAAATTCTTTGGGCTGTAATGTTGTGTATCTCACAGGGTTAAGATGACGACATCATCTTAACCCTGTGAAAACGAAAGCTGTAAAGGGCTCGAAACGTAGGGGCATGGTGTTAATAAACGCAATTAATCCGTTCTAAAGTGTTTAATTTCAATGAATAACAATCGCGGTAACAGAAGACAATATTATATAATAATATATCGTTGTCTGAGTACCCGTAACACAAGCCTTCTTGAGCTTACTGCGGGACTTAGTCAATTTGTGTAAGATTTGTGTAGAATCTCCTATAATATTTATTTATTTATTTAATGTGTTAAATACGATTTTAAGCTAACATGATCATTTGCATTATAACTAATATCTAAACAGGGATAATTACCATGTACGTTTGTTTTATTGAGCACCCGATAATTCGACACGGTTGCAAGCGCCATATTCACGGAGTAAACTGACGAGCTGCGAGTTTTTAGTTGTGATCTACCCACACTAATAAATATCGGGTTCTCAATAAAACAAACATACATGGTAATTATCTCGTTTTAGATATTAGTTATAATGTGTTAGATGCCAGTGACTTTCGCATAAAAACTTGGCTGCACCATACCTTGGAATAAGGTTACCAAGTAGGCCCCAGGATCCTCTAGCCATGGCAAAAGCGGGGGAAAACTCTTTTATTATTTTTAGATACCTATGTGATTCATCGATATTCTTTGGGCCGATAGCCAACGGGCCGGAGTAAGCCGAAAAAAAAATTAATTAGTCCGCTAATGGCGCACCAGCTGTCGAGGCGCAGCAAATTACAGCTTAATTATGTCATAAAACTCGCTGCCCTCAATCGTCTTCACTGTTATACGTATTCAGAAATACATCCACAGCTGGGATGTGCCTAAAAATCTTTATTCGCATCTAAAACAAATATTTAGTCATATAATTTAAACTTTCGTGAGTCATACAGACATTAAATTACAACGGTACGTATTTTTATCACAATAGGCGGGAAATGTTTCGACTACCGAGCCGCGAAGGTGACAACTACACTCTGTCTGTCCGACGAAGACCACCCGATGCAATCGAAACATGTCACGCCTATTGTGATAAAAATACGTGAGTTGCAATTTAGTGTCAAATATTTAGTTTTGCCAGGCACTGAAGCATAAACAGGCACTATCCTAATCACCGACTTTTAAAAGCTTTCTTCTACAGCTATTGACAAAGTAGGATGTCTAACTCAGTTTCTTTTACCCGGTTTTGGATCCAAGAGGTTTCGCGGGTTTTAGATTCAGGAGGTTTCGCAGCCAAGATCACTCCCGACGTGGCTACCGAGTCTGTTAAAAAAACTACAAACAGCCCCTTCAAAATGCTATACTTGTCCATATCTATCCAATTATTCATCTAACAATCAGAAAACGTATTCTACTACTATTGTACGGTGTACGTTAGGTACATAGTATCATAAGGGACCACGGCTAGTGAACGGGCGATCGGTTGGAAACAGCCTTGGTATAACCGGCCATCCCACTGGACTGGAGTGAGGCGTTGATTGATGTCGGCTGTCGGCAGCTGATAACTGCTCCCAACTAATTAATACACCTTTACAACTTTCGCTATTGAGTCTAAGATCGTAAAAGCGTTTTTATTTCGAAGTCTTTCTTCATAGCGTTTTACGAAAGCGACTGTCATGTGGCTTTCCAACCCAGAAGGTAAACTAGGCCTTATCAGGATAGTCCGGTTTCCTCACATGTTTTTACCATCGAAAAGTGATTTGTACCTAAATATCAAATTATATTTAGTACATAAGTTTCGAAAAACTCATTAGCACGGGCCGGGGTTTGAAACCGTGACCTTCGGGTTGAAAGTCCCACGCTCTTACTGCTTGGACTAATCATATATATATATGTCGCTATGATGATAACTGAGCGAATGCGAATTCTTCCCGTCAATCAAAAAAGTAACACCGTAACCCTGTAAAGTATTAGCCTATATAATTATGCCCATTTAGCGCGCCGCTCCTTTTCTATCCTCTCACTGTGATCAAGCCAGCGGACGATGGGATTAAACATATATACATTGGCAGAAAGTAAGTTAATCTCTAATATTTCCTACAAATCAACATTACAGCTACTCATAAAATATGAACCACCAATCTCTAATAGCGGTGCCATAAAGCACAATCAGACCCTCGCAAAGACAACAGATCACTGCGCAAATAATATCGTATATTAGGGAAGGCCGTGGTGTGCTATAATCCGTGGTTACTGTCTTACTGCAGTTGGAGGTATTAGAAACAGTATATTGACTTCCACTTTAACGTGAACTAATCACCGAATTGCTAAGATGAAGCTAAGCTTATCTAAGAAGCCAATTGCTGGACATTTTATGAGGTGTACCATTTCCATTTTATTTCAAAATCGAATTGAAAGATGGAGAATCGAATCACGAGTACTATAGATAAAAAAAAGAGTCCTTATTTTGGTCAGGTTTGTAACGCATTTTTTTATATATTTCCTATAGGCCGATATGAACCTGATTCATATTTTTGTATGGAAAATTGAGAACCCATTTTCTTTAAAATGGTACACTTCTTTCTGAAAACCCCCCAGACTTGGTATTGTTTTCTATTATCGCGAGTAGTATACATTGCATACGCGAGCTGTGCCGTGCGTGATATAGGTACACGATTAATCCGTTTCAAAGTGTTTTTTTTCAATACTACGACTTGGTAACTCCTGAAGATTACTTTGAGAAATACTGTGATATATTAAGGCCACATAGGAATGAAAGTGCCGGCTATGATCAGCCATCAAAGAACTGTGGAATATAAGTGATTTCGTTCATTTTTAATATTTAGATGCTACCAAACACACATTATTTATTTATTTAGTCGTATGGCGTAATACATAACAGATACATTAAACTATAAATCTAAATTAAGATAGGTCAGCCACTTGATGGCCTAGTCACTGATAATAGTACCATAATAAGTAGCAGTGTCCAGTCTCAGATTTAAATGACACATAAGAATAAACAAACTGACCAAGCCCTCCAGTGCCCAGGGCAGGGATAAAAACCGCGATCAACCTGGTCACGTATACCTACGATATTCTTTGATCAACATATTTGTATAACTAAAGACTCCGATCACTGTACTGTCTGTTACTGTATTGTGTCGGGTATACTCGGGTCGCCGGGGGCGTAAATTACTATTACTGTACCTAACCTGTTCCGGAATCTACCCTTCTTTCTGATACTTTGATAGATCGTGAGATTCGTGAGACTCGCAATATACTGTAGGTATAATAGGTGAAATCGAAATGTTGAAATATCTAGTCGTCCGAGCAATGAACAAAGCCACTTTTACTATTTACATTTCAATTAAGTGATGCTGTTATATGAGTCGGTTTTTAGTGCTCTATACAAAACTTTGTTTTCCGAGCACTCATTAGTTCATAAAGGATTGCATTGCAAAGGTTGTCCATCGCTATTCAGCGTGGGAACGCGGCTAGTGCGATGGGTACCTTTGCGCCAGGGCCGACTCGAGGGGGTCTTTTTGACTAAGCTTAAGATAAGGATTAAGTTTTATTGTTTCTATTAGTATAAAGGATCTAGTTTTATCGGAATCACTAAAGTTTTTTATTCTTTTTTTGCATTCCCTTGACCTAAAGTCATGTCCTAATATTGGGTAACCCTAACATCGTTTTAACATACTTTTTAAAAGCGTTTCGACTCTGTGTGAGGTCACAGTTCTAACCTAACTTAACCGACTTTTGTAACAGCGATTTGGCTCTGTGTAAAGTCGTTTTTCGGCAATAATTCGATTATGGCAAATAATCGTTAGACCATTGATCGTTAGGGATTATGATCATTAGGACAAAACAGGGCAAGTGACTTTAGGACAAACGATATAAGGGACATATAAAAAGGTGTCATTAGGTGTGCGTTAATAGCCTATAGATTCTAGTTAAGAGACTGAATGTAAACCTTAAGATGTGTATTAGTTGGTTAAATCTTGCTCAAATATGTCAAAAAGGTACTGTCCAAATATTTATGGACTGGTCTATTTAATTTACTCGTAATTATAATCATTAGGAAACCAGTAAACCCCTCCCAGACATACATACTACAGTCCTTGTAGCAATAAAAATATGAAACAAAAATAACGTATTCAATATCCATATGTATGTATGTTATTGGCTCCCGAAAATTATGTTTGCTCTTCTCCAAATTAAGCTATCCAGAGTATCCAGACCAAACGTCATAACGAAATATCCGAAACCATATCAACAAATAAGCTCAACCCCAATACATCGAAAGCAAATACACAAATTATGCATGGCGCCAACCTAATACCATTTAATACCACTATTTAGACCACCAAAGCCCAATCGTATGGATCCCAGTTTTTTCCAAGCGCGTGAAATATTGGGAGGTCGTAAAAAGTGCTTTGGCTCGTAAAAGCCTAGTTGGCAACAAACTGTCATATCAACTTTGGGAAATAGTAGACGCATAAGCTTTTTTTATTGTGGAGAGTAAATGGAGATGTAGAAAGCGTTCCAGCGTACGATACACATCAATAAGTCAAGATTATATTGCTACGATATTGGAGATGGTGTGTCTGATTTTGCCAGGACTTGTGAAATTGAATTTTGGATGATTAAAACTGCCTATTCACATAGTCAAGTTTACATTTGCATCTACACAAATCCTTTATACACCTTATTGTAAACAGTGCGATTCGGACTCGCCCACCGAGGGTTCCGCACAAAGCATGATCGTGCTGATAGAACAACAAAACCCCATATAGGGTCCCGCTTTTCCTTTTGAGGAATGGGACCCTAAAAAGGTGGATCACAACTATCTTTGACAACAGAAATGGAATTAATTCCTGGAAATGCTTTTTATAATTTAATTTTAATCTTGACCTTGTAAACTATGCCATAATCATAATACCTCTATAAATCGAAGAATTAAAACAGTGAATCTTCTAAACTTGATATCACTATTTTTTCTAAATCCTTAAAATCTCCGCAGACCACCCAAACCCAAATGCACATCGCAATATCTTAAAAACCCCACAATTCACTGACCACTTTATAATAACATCATCCTCGTCCATAACAAGAAAATGAGATGTTATTAGAGCCGTGTACGGAACCGTGGCCTGTCAAAAAAATAACGGTTCTCGTTTAAAAGGAAATATAGTTACAGTTACGTGAGGGGGACGGAACCCTGGACCGGAGTTAGACAGGACTTTTTTAATATTTTGGCAGTTGTGTTATGTTGACTTGTTGGGGATAAAAAAAAAACTATAATATTACTTTGTCGCTTTTTATGCATGTATACTAGTAAATGTGATCGTTTTAGTGAAAGGTAGGCACTTTGACGCTTGCGAATAAGGCGCGAAGTCCATAAAGATTAATTGAGAAATCAGCCTTAATAGCAATCAGCAAAGGGATACCTTTTACTTAAAACAAGCACAAATAATGTTTCACCTACAACTTTTCGTTGAAACAAATCAATTTTTGATTTGTTATTAAAGTAGTAATCTATATATATATAAAAGAGGTTGTCCTCATCTACGATCAACGCACAGCCGAAACGGCTAAGACTAGAAACTTGAAATTTTTACCAAAGCTTCCTTTTAGTACCTAAGCGAGAGATAAGAACGGATTTTTAGAAATTATACCCCTAAGGGGGTGAAAAGGGGGTTGAAAGTTTGTATAGAAATGGATTTTTTTTTTGAGCTAGAGACTTAAAACTTTGTGTAAAGACTTTTAATTACAATTGAAGAAAAGTGTTTTCAAGGTTTTTGGAAATTCCACCTCTAAAGGGGTAAAAAGGGGGTTGAAAGTTTGTATAAGAATGGAATTTTGTTTTGAGCTAGATACTTGAAACTTTGTGTTAAGACTCCTTATTATAATTAAAGAAAAGAGTTTTCATAGTTTTTAAAAATTCAACGCCTATGGGGGTTAAAAAAGGGGTAGAAAGATTGTATGAGAATGGAATTTATTTTTGAGCTAGAAACTTGAAACTTTGTGTAAAGACTTTTAATTACAATTGAAGAAAACTGTTTTCATGGTTTTTGGAAATTCTACCTCTAAAGGGGTACAAAGAGGGTTGAAAGTTTGTATATGAATAGAATTTTGTTTTGAGCTAGATACTTGAAACTTTGTGTAAAGACTCCTTATTAGAATTAAAGAAAAGCGTTTTCATAGTTTTGGAAAATTCAACCCCTATGGGGGTAAAAAAGGGGTAGAAAGTTTTTATGAGAATGGAATTTATTTTGAGCTAGAGACTCGAAACTTTGTGTAAAGACTCCTTATTATAATTAAAGAAAAGTGTTTTCATGGTTTTTGGAAATTCAACCCCAATGGGGGTAAAAAAGGGGTAGAAACATTGTATGAGAATGGAATTTATGTTTGAACTAGAGACTTGAAACTTTGTTAAAAGACTCCTTATTAGAATTAAAGAAAAGTATTTTCATAGTTTTGGAAAATTCAACCCCTATGGGGGTAAAAAAGGGGTAGAAAGTTTGTATGAGAATGGGATTTATTTTTGAAATAGAAACTTGAAACTTTGTGTAAAGACTTTTAATTACAATTCAAGAAAATTGTTTTCATGGTTTTTGGAAATTCCACCTCTAAAGGGGTAAAAAAGGGGTTGAAAGTTTGTATAGGAATAGAATTTTGTTTTGAGCTAGAGACTTGAAACTTTGTTTTGAAACTCTGTATTACAATTGAAGAAAAGTATTGTCATGGTTTTTGAAAATTTCACCTATAAAAGGGTAAAAAGGGGGTTGAAAGTTTTTATAGGAATGGAATTTTGTTTTGAGCTAGAGACTTGAAACTTTGTTTTAAGACTTTTAATTACAATTAAAGAAAACTGTTTTAATGGTTTTTAGAAATTCTACCTCTAAAGAGGTAAAATGGGGGTTGAAAGAATAAATAGGTAGTAAAGGAATAGATTTTTGTTTTAAGCTAGAGACTTGAAACTTTGTTTTTCAACTTTGTATTACAATTGAAGAAAAGTGTTTTCATGGTTTTTAGAAATTCCACCTATAAAGGGGTAAAAAGGGGGTTGAAAGTTTTTATAGGAATGTAATTTTGTTTTGAGCTATAGAGACTTGAAACTTTGTGTTAAGACTCCTTATTATAATTAAAGAAAAGTGTTTTCATGGGTTTTAGAAATTCAACCCCAATGGGGGTAAAAAAGGGGTAGAAACATTGTATGAGAATGGAATTTATTTTTGAACTAGAGACTTGAAACTTTTTTAAAAGACTTCTTATTAGAATTAAAGAAAAGTGTTTTCATGGGTTTTGGAAATTCAACCCCAATGGGGGTAAAAAAGGGGTAGAAACATTGTATGAGAATGGAATTTATTTTTGAACTAGAGACTTGAAACTTTGTTAAAAGACTCCTTATTAGAATTAAAGAAAAATATTTTCATAGTTTTGGAAAATTCAACCCCTATGGGGGTAAAAAAGGGGTATAAAGTTTGTATAGAATTTTGTTTTGAGCTAGAGACTTGAAACTTTGTTTTGAAACTCTGTATTACAATTGAAGAAAAGTATTGTCATGGTTTTTGAAAATTTCACCTATAAAAGGGTAAAAAGGGGGTTGAAAGTTTTTATAGGAATGGAATTTTGTTTTGAGCTAGAGACTTGAAACTTTGTTTTAAGACTTTTAATTACAAATGAAGAAAACCGTTTTCATGGTTTTTGGAAATTCTACCTCTAAAGGGGTACAAAGAGGGTTGAAAGTTTGTATAGGAATAGAATTTTGTTTTGAGCTAGATACTTGAAACTTTGTGTAAAGACTTCTTATTAGAATTAAAGAAAAGTGTTTTCATAGTTTTGGAAAATTCAACCCCTATGGGGGTAAAAAAGGGGTAGAAAGTTTTTATGAGAATGGAATTTATTTTGAGCTAGAGACTCGAAACTTTGTGTAAAGACTCTTTATTACAATTTAAGAAAAATGATTTAATGGTTTTTGGAAATTCTACTCCTAAAGGGGTAAAAACTAAGAAGGGGGTTGAAAATTTTAATTAGAAAACTCCCGTGAGTATCAGACATATTAAAATTCTTATAGCGGGTTACTCACGTCAATAAAGACGTGAGTAACCCGCTATAAGAATTTTAATAAGGGGGTTGAAAGTTTGTTTGAGAATGGTTTTTTTAGCTAAAGTCTTGAAACTTTATGTAAAGACTCTTTATTACAATTTAAGAAACGTGTTTTTATGATTTTTGGAAATTAAGGGGGTGAAAAGGGGGTAAAATCTTTGTATGGAAATGGAGATTGTTTTTGAGCTTGAATGTTTTTGTAAATACTTTTTATTTAAATCAAAGAAAAGTGTATAATTTAAACTTTCGTGAGTCATACTGATATTAAATTGCAACACTCACGTATTTTTATTACAATAGGCGTGACATGATTCGTCTGCCTCGGGCAGACATCGTCGGACAGACAGAGTGTTGTTATCACCTTCGCTGCCCGAGCCCGGCGTAGGTAACGGTTCGCGCGGGAGGAAGTGGAAGCGGGGTGATTCGCGCAATCCGGCGCCGTCGTTGCGGGAGTCTGAATTGTCGGATCGTCTGACGGGATCAACGACAAGCACACCGAACTAACCGTGTCCACCAAATCGTCACCACACAAATTCACGTGCCAACAACTTCACTTTATCGAACCGAATGAAATGCGTCGCGTCCGTACCGAAAGTATGTTCCGCTACCGCCGAATGCCTTACGTCCTGACGCCTATTGTGATAAAAATACGTGAGTGTTAACCGTTGCAATTTAAAGAAAAGTGTTTTCATAGTTTTGGAAAATTCAACTTCTAAAGGGTTAGAAAGGGGGTTGAAAGTTTGTTTGAAAATGGTATTTTTTTTGAGCTAGAGACTTGAAACTTTGTGCAAAGACTGTTCATTATTAAAATAAAAAAAAGTTGTTTGCTAAGGGGTTAATTAAACGTTTGTATGGAAAAGGAGATTCTTTTTGAGCTAGAGGCTTGAAACTTTGTGAAAAGACTCTTTATTAGAACAAAAGAAAAGTGTTTTCATAGTTTTGGAAAATTGTACTCCTAAGGGGGTAAAAACGGGGTTGAAAATTGATGAAGCGGGGAAATAAAGATTTGTTTGAGCTAGAGATTTGAAACTTTATGCATCGATTCCTTATTAAAATAAAAGAAAACTGGTTTTATGGTTTTTTTGGAAATTCCAACCATAAAGAGGTGAAAAGAGTGTTGAAAGTTTCTATGGCGGAAAGTTTTCTTTTGTATCCATAGACTTTAACTCAATTTTGTTATTCAAGTATGTAGGTAATCATTTATGCTATTTAACCGGATGGTTGTCTGTAAGAGACAAATGTTGCCTTTTAGCGATAATACCGCCTGTTGCCAACATCTACCTAATAAAAACTTAAACGTAAACGCAATAGAAAATATTTGTATTATATATGTGTAGGTTATATCAAGTCACATTGTAAAAAGATAAAACAAGGTATGAAAATCTGTAGGAAGAACCCTATTATACGCGGACGAAGTCGCGGGCGGAAAGCTAGTACTACTATATATAAATTGTAAATTGAAATAGATGTCATATACTAAAGAAACAGACCAACACCGAAGGAGGCCAATCCGAGAATCGAACTCGGGTCTTCAGCTTACGCGGCTAACGCCATAACTACCAGGTCGCCATATCGGAAGCCCCAAGTGGTTTGGATGGAAGTACAAAAGCAACGTCGCTTGGACTTAGAAAATGGCCACGGGCGTCTTGAATGTTACTAAGATTGCATATACTCGAGAAATTCGCCGACATTCGGTGAGACCAGTTGGCCTAGTGGTTATGGCGTTTAATTAATTTATTGTGTAAAAAGAATAAATAAAACGTTTGTTTAATTATACCTCATACACCAAACTGTTATTTTTCTATAAGCGACTTAGCACAATGCAGACGCCCGACGCATAAAACAGCATAAACTTAATCAGATCAAAAACGCACGGAGATCCATTCAATCCCCGTCGCCCGCAATAAAGCGTGATTGTCACGCACGTACGCTAGCATTAGAAGGGGGCTCAAAAATATATTTTTTTGGGTTACGACAGTTTCGCTTTTGACTGGTTACGGTTGGGGTACATGTTTTGGGTTTTAAAATTGAAATTGATTTTTCTGTTGCGGGTGAACGGTTGTCAGGGACAATGTAGCTTGTGTTTACATTCGATTTTTTCAAAAATGGAAAAACCTCTGTTATCTTTTTGACTGGTTAGTTCTTGAACTTCTTTTTGTCGTAATTTCATATTTACTGTCATGCTCAACGTTTGTCGATTCCTCCAATATTTGTCATACGTATGTCGTATATACTTTTGCTTCTGTGCCAAATGGTCTTGCAAATCGTCCAGCCTGCACTGAAGTGCCTATTTTTATCGTTTCTCAAAATGTATGCTTAACACAATAAATATATTGTAGGTTTTTAAACATGTTATAATATAATTATGTTAGATAACATAGGTTCCAAAAAGCGTGTCCTTCATTCTTCTGATTAAAGCTGTTGACATTTCAACTGACTGAAGAAAGTTTTCTTTAATTTAATTTTTTCTTTTTTTTTAAGTATGTTTTTAATTCTAATTTCCCTATTCATATTTTCGTTTGTAGGTAACTTGACATAAGTATTTTTATTTTGTAAATACTTAGTGTAATTTTAATTGTGATTTATTTTTGACATGTGTTCTTGACATTAAATATTTTGACCTTGAACTTGAATTTGAACTTGAAATTGAAATTACTTAACTATACCTACATATAAAATATACAGGAGACACATACCTTACTTATACAAATACTTAACTAACAAATAACATACATAGTAGAGGTTCTACTGGATGGAACTCGTTATTTTGGACTCAAGATATCGGTTACCGGTTACAATTTACTTAATTGCTTACATGATTGTTGTTTTTATTTACTTTTGTTTGAAGTGGTTACCGAGAAGGTACCTACCTAAAAACATGTGCCTACCTAAAAAAATAAAAATAAACTTTATCTTGGGGGCTGTTTGACTCGCTTAACCGATAGACGTGAAATTATGTCCATAATGTACAAGTTATTTGTATTGAGTAAAAACTCAATACAAATATTATGCTAACTACGGTCAAGAAATAGTTTCTGCATTTTTCCGTATCAGCTTATTTCTGACGTCATTGACCTACTGCAAATGCAGATTTATAGAAAATATATTAAAATAAATTAAGGCCGTCCCCTATCCCAATGACCTCGGCGATTTGAGCTTTCTTCCCCTCCCGCTTCCTTTCCTCACCGGTTATACAATACGTCAATAAACATAAGTCGTCACCCAGGAAGAGCTGCTTGTACTAGGACGCAACCCTATAAACTACTAGTGCCATCTTACACGACTGGCCCCCGTCGCCCGCGCAGGCATCTCGAGCCGGCGTTTTCGGAAAAATGCGTGTAATAGCTTTTTTCTCGAAAAGTACAAAACCTATCCAAAAATCAGTAGATGCGTTTAAAGTAAACATAAATATATACTGCTTGTCTTAGTTTCTTGTACTTACGACGCATAATAAGGGAGTAGATACAGATTTAAGGTAGAAAAAAGGGTTTACGGTTATTTTTTTTCTCTTGATGTATTATGTTTTTCGACAATTTAGTAGAACCAAATGTAGACCAAATACCTAGCTACATTATATATTTTTTTCAAGCGTTGTGCTTGGAGCTGAACAAAGCCTATTCACTTTAAAAAAAGTGAAATATGCCGGGTAGCCCCCTAATAAAAAAATGAAAAACCAACTTTTTTTTAAATAATTGATTTCCAGTTTGCCACAGAGTAGAGATGGGCCGAATATAGACTTTGCCGAATACGAGTATCCGAGTAACCGAATGTTGTCGGCAGTCAGTTCAGCAAACCGAATATTAACCGAATATTCGGCCCATCTCTAAAACAGACTGTCAAACACGTTATTAGTAGTGCTCCTGGTCGTGACCGTGTTTCGTGAACCCGTAGCCGAATCTCCGTTGCTGTGTTACTCGGCAACGGAGATCCGCTCCGTTTGCTCCGTGTGATTCGGCTACGTGTAATTAAGATACGTAGCTACGTGTACACGGAGATACGTATCTTATTTATACGTAGATCGGATCCAGTCGTGACCGAGACGTTAAGTGTAGATTTTATGCGTGTTATTAAACCCCCGAATGTAATGCAAGGGGCGAGTTTTTAATTTCAGTTTCCATACTTTTGCATTTTAAATAAAAATTTAAGAGATCAAAAATAATTAGATGCAAATATTATGTTGGAGGCAAAAATAATAGACCAGTACAAATTGTAAAAGATGTGTATTAAAAGAAGCCTAGCGGAGCCGAAGCCGAGATTCGCGGGAACGTAGCCGAATCCAGAAACGGATACGTATCTTTGACGTGACCGTGTAGTACGGGATCTTAGCACCGCCGGTGCTAAGGCTACGTAGCTACGGTTCCGCGTGTAACACGTATATCACAAGCCCTAGTTATTAGCCTTTGCGTCGCACAGTTGGGTAAAAAGGTTTTCGTATTTTTGTACATTATTTAGGTTATTACACTACAGGTTTGTTCTGTTGGTCGCTAAGACGCATCGATTGACCGAATCCCGTCTCCTGCGGGAGCGTAATTCTGCCGCTACGTGCGCGGCATGCGTAACCGCTCACATCGCTCACCCCATTACGCGGCGATACGGCGGACGTAAGCGACAAGCGTAGCGCGGTGAGCGGCGAGCCGGTGAACGCAAGCGACTAGTGTACTGCGTGCGTTGCCAAGATACACCAGCCAAGAGGCACCTGAACAGTTAATAACGTATCTTAGCTACCTCTCTATCACTCTTAGCGACCGAGCGGTGAGAGATTGGCATCTTGGCTGCGCAACCTGTGATTAGCATGAGTTCTATGTAACCGTTAGTAAGCGACTACGCGATTCAATAGATAGCGCCCATATGCTCGAGTAATAGAGAGCGGGACAGATTTGATAGCAAGAGCACGCGAAAATTTAAATAGCGATAGTGGGCGGGCGTGTTGAAATAAACCACGTAATCAGATAACTGCTATTTACAATCAAACTGACGTCTGCCGCGAAAGCAGGAGGTCGCTGGTTCGATTCCAGCCCTGCTCACCGGGGGCCTTGGTCACTTTTTCTGTAGTATATGACTGTAACATGAATCAAAACATTTATTATAAATAATAAATGATTTAATTCGTGATTTACAATTGAATGAAACTGCATTTTTGTAGATCCATAAAAGCTTTTACCAGATTGAAAAGCTAGTTATTCTCTTTTAGTTAGTCATTTAGCTATCTTGTTTCGAGGGTTTCAACGTTCTGACCAAAACATGTAAAAAAGGACCTAAATTTGAAAAGTATCACGGCTTTTGTTAAAAATCATGTTTAGGTACACAATTACCACTTTCAAAGCTCGTGATCACCCTAATGCGCGGTAACTTATCTTTTTATGAATCTAATCTGTTCTGTCTTAAGTCTTCTTAACCATGAAAATCTCGAGTAATCAAAGGTACTAGATAGTTTATCTTATTTCTTACCTTATTAATATTATATGACCGTGCCGTTTGTTACTACTCAGTACCCGCTACCTCCCGTGATTAAAGTCCCATCGCACATTACTTGGATCGATGTCAGATCGAAGCAGGCAATCAGCAGACTTTCATACCCACGCATGCGATTACCGCCCTTATTACAAACACATAAGACTCAAGAAATCCGGAATTCCGCTACAAATTGTAGGCATTTTTCAGAATGTACTTAGTACTTAAAGTGATGGTGAGGCCAAATTGTTGGTACTTGTTTGATGATAGTTTTTGGCTATTTGTTTCAGAAGTTGCGTATCTAAGTATAGTCATGGACGTCATGGGTTTCTTCATAAAAAGAGTACGTACTTTACTTATAAAGATTTTAGAAAGAAACACCGCATATTTATCATCGCTGGAATTGCATGTATCCATGGCCTACGGTAACCGGGCTGTATTATGAAAAAAAAAGTGTCGTGTCTAAGAAATATGGATGTGATGGCACTTTTGACGTTTGATTGCTCATAAAGTTCCGTAAATATTGACAGCAAAGTATAAAGCAACAAATGTCAAACTTCATTTTTGCAGGGGCTTGCATAGTGATGTTCCGCTATTTATCGATCGCATTTCGAATCTAGGTAAGTACACACACGCGAGTGTCGTACTTATTAATTAATTACTAGCTTTCCGATCGCGACTTCATTCGCGTATGCTGCCATATTTCATCTTCTGAAAATGTATTATATTTTTTGATATAAGAATACCCCGATTTCTATAATTTGACTATAGATATAGAGGTAGGTATAGCCCAAGTAGCACACTGGAAGACATATAGCTCGTATATCATATATATTTAGATACTTAAGTGAAATATATAGCTATGACTTAGTTCTATATAGGTGGAGAGAACCCTTATGCAACCAATATAGGACCAAAAGGAGAAAAATTGCAGCCTATTTTTGGTTCTAAATTGAATCCATAAGAGATGTCACGATTACCTTAAGTGGCAATTAGAACTATGGGTGAAAGTTATGCGCAGTGAACGACATTTTTATTGAACAATTTTTGGTTCTAAATAGACTCCATAAGAGATCTCACGATTACCTTAAGGGACAATTAGAACTATGGGTGAAAGTTATGCGCACTGATATTTATTGAATGATACAAATAAAAATATTTCAGTTCGGTCAATGGGTGATTTATAATTGCGACGCCAAAGTTCATGTGAATGTGATCTGCCATTTTAATTTGGTATATGTCATCCGTTTGATAAGTGATTAAAACTTCACGTTCAGCAGTTGAAATAAGCACGAAATGCTTGGGAATTTTTTGTTACTGTGTAACTATAGTATGGTTTCTTTGTAAATTTCGATGCGCCTTTGATTTGATCAAAAATATTTAAAAAGAGAGTGCTAAATCACGTAAGGAATTGACACTGATAAGAAATAAAACTATTAAAAACCGGACTTAATGATCGTAGGTTACGTACAATGTTAAATTAACACCATCACAACTATCAAAATTCTGTGATTATGCGTCAGTGTGATAAAATTCTGTTTACAATAATTCATTTTCAAGGACTCCAATTTGTAAACATGGCGGAAAATAAAAGATCTTACGGTGTTTATTTTCACTTATTTGTTCTCTATTTGGAACTATTAGGTCTGAAAATCACTTGTGTATCTTGCGCGTGGCAAAGCAGTGAATGCTATTACCAATTCTAATTATTTGCTCTTTTTAGATCGCCCAGTGCTCGTGAATTAGGAGTCCTCAATACTGTTCCAAAATCCCAAATTAATGTTGTTGTAAGCAAATCTAGGTGAGTAGGTAGGGGAGAAGGGATGTAGGAGCCAGGTTTTGAAACAGCCATTTGCAATATTTCGATAGTTTTTGAACTTATTTATACACTGGTTTTCTGTCACCCACAAACATTTGACACATCTCTGCCAACTTAGGGGTTTTACCCCTAGATTTAGGGGGTAAACAAGAAGCGTGAGGTTTTTTAGGAGCAAAATATTTTTAGGGGTAAATTTAGGGATATTTGATTTTTCCATCCCATGTTTGAGTGCCATGTAAAAATGTGTTGATAAGCGAAATTATTACTGAAAATGAAATTTAAACTTCTCCTGGAATTCGATCGTTCTGTAACTTTCGCTTATTAACTCAAATGCAATACTTTTCATACGTTAAATGTGCATTCGTTTGCTCGTTTGCCCCCTATAGCATAAAAAAAAATAAAAAATAAATAAACAACTAATATCAAGTTACGGAAAATACAAGTAAACAAATCACTTTTGTATGCGGAACCCTTGAATTTGTAATCAATTATTATTGACACAATTTTATTATAACCTATTTCAATTTATTTCTTTTGTATCATACAGCTAATTTTTGCCAAAGTTCTAATCATAAATACCTTTCAACAATACGAGTATCTTCTTCGGATTGTTGATTAACTACATGGTTTGAATCGGTATCTTCTGTGTCCATCTCCATAATATTTCTTAAAGTATCTACGACCTGCCGATGATAATTTCCACATCTTTTAACTTTTTTCCATTTCGCGAAATTCATTTCTGATGAGTTTAATGTCTAGAACTTTATATCAACAGAAACAAATGTTCAAAACAAATTTATATCAACAGAGTGCATGACGCAGGACGAATAATATATTTTGGCAGTGGCAATAGGAACAACAAGTACTTAATATGTCCTAATATTGGAACTGTGAGATCGTTAGTGGTTCGAAATAAGTGAATATAACTGCTTTTGGTTTTCAAGAACCTCCTATCGAGACTTAATTATGCGTTGGAGTGGCAAAAAGAGCCCAAACAAACATCAGTGAATTTTGCAGCTTATCTTATAGCTTCATGTTCTAAATGAGTTGATTGATAAAACTTATAGATTTAAATACAACTCAAAGTTGTATTTGAGTTTATCCTGTCACTTTTAGTTGCTTAGGAATGTTTTTTGTTTCTACTTTATTACTTATGGTTGGGTAAAGTCGATTTTGCTACTTAAAGTTACATGCAGATTTTAATTGACACTGAATAAGAAGCAAAAGTGCTATATAATGTCCTAAAGTTACTTATAAGCAACTTTTACAAATAAGTGGGAACATACCCTTATTTGTAACTTTTAATTCCAAATGACTAGTATAAAAGAGTAGTATATCACCAATAGTGGCTAAAGAAATAATTTTACAGCCCTTCTAGGCCTTAAAGTTGCAATTACTTTAGGTACCAAAAGGGCCGTAAAATGATCTCTTTAGCCACTATTGGTGATATACTACTATATTATACCAGTCATTTGGAATTAAAAGTTCCAAATAAGGGTATGTTCCCACTTATTTGTAAAAGTTGCTTATAAGTGACTTTAGGCCCTTATATAGCACTATTGCTTCTTATTCAGTGATAATTAAAACCTGCATGCAACTTTAAGTAGCATATTATATTATAAGTAATAAAGTAGAAACAAAAAACGTTCCTAAGCAACTAAAAGTGACAGGATAAACTCAACTACAACTTTGAGTTGTATTTAAATCTCTAAGTTTTAAAGTAGAAACAAAAAACGTTACTAAGCAACTACAAGTGACAGGATGAACTCGTATACCATTTTGAGTTGGGTTTAAAGCTATAAGTTTTATCAAACACTGGTAAACCACTCATTTAGAACATTAAGCTATAAGATAAGCTGCAAAATTCACTAATGTGCTGCTTGGGGAGCCCGTACTTTTCATGCCGATGACGTAAAATTGACGTCAGTCTGCATATTGCATATTAAAATCCATCCAAACCATCCTGGTGTTAATTTGTCTTATTGTACTTTTAAACCATTAATCATCAATCACTTAATCATGTATTTTACATTTTTTTTATTTTTCATATTGGGAATTGTTTATTAGCCATAGCCAAAGCGGCACATATTGAGAGATAAGCAGTGTTACAAATGACATTATACTCATCCATCAAATAATTATGCTCTGTTATATAATATTAATGGGAACTGGACGGTATTATTTTATTAGTTTAATATTTATACCTATGTGGTATGATTAAATTAAGTTATTTAAAGACAAGTGCATTAAATACTTAATTGTATCATAGAACATGGTCTTTTATATTTATGCGTTATTTATGTAATAAACTTTTTTTAAATATACTTAACTTTGAATAACTAACTTATTCAACTCGCACTTGACCGAAAATTTTTACGATAATAATTTGAAGTGTTTCACAACTCTATAGTCATGTCTCAAAAGTGCCATCACTCGCTGCCGCAAGTGTAGTTATGTAGTAATTTTGTTCAGATGAAAGAGTGATTTTACTTAGCAAATCCCTTTTTTTATAGTAATAAATCGTCCGAAAAAATACTAACCTAACCTACGAAATACTAAACGTACTGACTAAAATACTAACTTTCCGAATGCTCATTTACTTACTACCAGTATTTGACACAGAACTATTAGTGTTCTATTCACACGTTAAGTATTTCTGCCGGTTAATTATTTTCCCTTTTTATCAGTGTAAAGAAAGCTCAGCGTATGTATCGCGATTGTAGTTGCAGGTATATATAAGCTACGCTGCCGCTTACCATGCCAAGTAGGCACCAGGGGTACTGTTTGCCATTTAAAAAAGGGAATTACAAATATAGCTTATTACGAAGTAACATAATGATGGCGCGATTAAAAAAAAAATGCCATTACGTTTTATGTAATAATCGCTATCATTCATATCGAACAATCGAAGTAAAACAATAATAAATCTATGAATAAAGAATTCTACTTATGTTTGTTATTACAAGATAATTCGTAGTTGAACTATTAAGCTTCCCATTCACGGCACGAATCATCGCTACGATCAATCTGACGAAAATCGTGACGATTCGTTGCTTTGAAAATTCTATGTGCTTACGAAATTATTCGAAAGAATGTCCGTCTCGCTAGAGTAGTGGTAGAAGCGAGACACACGCGTTCAAAAGTACATGGGCAATTTATGAATGAATTCATTCATAAACTGAATAAATCAAATCAAATTCGCATTCAGTTTTTCAAATTTGAACGCAATAGTATTTACTTTCGAATGCCGCAGTCGCAATCGAATACAACTCATGATGACTAGTCACACATAGATTTCACGAACGATGTTACATATTTACATGTTTGAAACGGAACAGTTAAAGACGTGCAGCGCTAAAGTCAATAATGAGACGAAAATTGAACCGTTGATCGCAAGGAGCCATAATTATATTATCGATTCATCGACGATTTTCATAGTGACGGGTTTTTGTTGCGATTCTGATATTATTATCGCCGATTAAGTAAATCGTTAACGATATTGACATTCACTATAGATCCGTCGTTTCGGTCTGTAACGGCGGATTATAAAGATGAATCGTGCCGTGAATGGGGGGCTTTAGGTAGGTGCCATTAGTCGCGCCAGTACGTCGCCAAGCGAGGAAACTAAGGTCTAGTCTAGGTACTTCTTTGTATTACTCGTAAATAACATGATTTTATATACACTATGATACATACTACTGTTTGCTACAAGGACGTAGAAGGACACTTCGAACATTTATTTATTTTATTTTATTTTTTATTCATTAAATTTCACAGCATAACAGAAATCCAAGGCACTGTGAATTCAGAACTTGTCCATGCACTTTTGAACCTACAAAGTACATTCGCATATTTAGAGTATAACCGTACAAAAGAAAAAAATGTTTTTAGAGTAAAACTGTATAAAATACACAGGTTATCAATACACATGCGCACGAGTGGAGGAAACACCTCACCGGCCTTGGCGCATCGCGCATAAACCACTCCGCTCGCTGTCAGCGCGGGAATTTATCGATATCCGGGAAATATAAATCCTGCGTGTTTACTTGAGCCAGTTTGTCGTGCTAAACGGTTATATAATAGTAAATCGAACGTGCTTCAAATACTGATATGGATGTATAAGAAGAACAGTGTTTTATAGTGTACTCCGAATGGGATCTATTGAATCCTTGCGTTTGGAGCCCTTTACAAGTGACAGCACTCTTTATCACAGTCATCAAACATGTAACTTTTTTTAAATAGAAAGTTCATGTAACTTACTTCACTGGCTCAGGGACCCAAAGAGGATCATGGCCTCCGACACAAAATAACGCCACTCTGCCCCATCCTGCGCTACATCACGCCAGTTGGGTACTCCGAGGGTGGTCAGTTCTTTTATGGTTTCGTCCCTCCAGCATCCGATTGTTCGACCATCTCCCATCCTCTCCAGATGCCCAAGGAGTTGAGGCTTTGATTTCCCCAATTATATTGGGCGTAGCAATCTGTCCCTCCAGCTCCCTATTCTTCCTGCGTCTCCAACTTCCATCCTCTCCCCTTATCGATCCCATAATTTTCCTTTCCGGAACTAAGAACTTGTTCTCTTCTTTTTGAATCAGTGTCCAAGCTTCATACCCGTACATCAAAATTGTCTAAAACTCCTGTGAGTATTAGACAATAAAGTCGAAAATAGCTCGACATGTTTCCAATCAGTTCGTGTCCCTTAATCATGAGTGTGCGCAGAACGATCGCCGCCAACGCATCACGCTCATGATTAAGGGACACGGACTGTTCCGACGTGTTATTGACGTGAGTAACCCGCTACAAGTATATTAAAATGTAACTTTTTGTATGAAACGAGTAAAATTGAGCCTATGGTCCCATTACGTCTAAATATCTTGGAGACTACTGAAGTTTTCGATAGTTACCCAACTTCAAGCAACGCAGGGACGGGAGTCGGCATACGTTACCATTTCCTCTCTCCCGATTACAAGCCCAAATGTGCATACGCGGGCCGGTGTTGTCAGTTGTCACTAATCCGTACCTACACTAAAATATATCGAAGTGTGCAAGATTTGTTAGTGTAGTTGTATCATTTTCTATGTGTATCTAACTGTCACAGTTTTTTATTAAAGTGTGTGAGAAGTGCGTCTGTGTGCACGTTTCCCCCCGCAAAAGGTGACAGAATAATTTGTATGGTAAGACTAAGAGTCGCTTTGCCGTCTCCCTTCCAACGTGGTAAAAGCCTGTGTTGCTCGAAGTTACCCAATGATTTCATTCACTAGTTCTACTGAATG
The DNA here is from genome assembly GCA_949128165.1 of Lathronympha strigana. Classification (NCBI taxonomy): domain Eukaryota; kingdom Metazoa; phylum Arthropoda; class Insecta; order Lepidoptera; family Tortricidae; genus Lathronympha; species Lathronympha strigana. The sequence goes on along the minus strand of OX421907.1, from coordinate 561,352 downwards.
ATCTGTATCAAGTGAATGGTAGATTATTATGCAGATGGCCCTATTTAAATGTATCCCTCATAAATCATGACAATAACCACAGATTAAGATGTTAATTCATTAATTTAAATTAATATACCGTCTGCGCCCAATCAAATTGATATTAACAAACTCTTTGTTAACATATTGGGAGTGAATATATGTTTTTATAAATAAATTTACATCGTAAGTGTATAATATCTATGTTATTTACTTACATGTTAATAACATCAATTAAGAGTTTAAAATGGTTTTATACTTTCACTATCATTCGTTAGTTTTTTTTTTAATTGCACACGTTTTAAGTTAATTATCTTAACTATTAAGTGTCGAACTTTCGCCTAAATACTATTTGTAAACATGTTGCAAAACGTTCAACGTAAATGTGAACGGTTTTAGTAAAATGTACTTGCCAATTTGTCGTTGCCAAGAAAATGCTTAAAAGGTTCATTAGGAAAACAACCTTATCAACAACTAAAAGTGGTAAATTTCTCTAGAATAACCACAAATACTTGTCTTAAGTTAGACCAATGTCATAATTGAAAAATATTAAATTAAGTGCTAATAAGTCACACAACAAAGCAGGCACCAACAACATTTGAATAAAATGTAAACCATCTCAAATGCAAATGAATATGGTGTCAACAATATCATAAAACCGTTAAAATATGATATTTTTTCATCTCTAAAACGCTTTAACACAATTCCACTATCAACTATTAATATCTAACCAAGGTCTATCAATCGCTCTAATGAAAATCAACTTTATTATCTTTTAAAGAGATATAAAATCGATTGTTCATAAAGATTCATTTTATAATTCGTCTGTTATTTCAATGCCATGAAAATGTATAACCCGAGCGTATCTCATCCTAACCTTGTATTTATTTTCAACCTTATTGCAAGCTATTAAAGTTCTAGATCCCAATCATAGTTGTCCAAGATAAGATGTTATGAAGGTAATTGGTAACTGATCGGATAAAAAAGAAGTGTAGCACGTGTCGGTCGTGATGTAGACGCGGAAGAGATTGCTATCCGCAGTTTATCACAAAGATCACGACTACTGAATGGCATTTATGGACTTGGCTGTCTGTCATGACGGGTTATGTAGAAATCGATTATGGGCAAATTGTTGTACTTACCATGAGTTGCATGCAACTATTATTGGGTTACTCCCTCGTCAGGCAACTCATTTGTACCACTCATGTTGCCTTGTTGCCCGTTTGTGAAAATGTAGCACTTCAAAAATTTTGTCTTACACGCTTCAAAAACACCTCATTATATGTACCTATGGCAAACCATACGTTTCAAAATATGTCACACGCCTCAAAATTGAGTCACGCGGCTCAAAATCTGTCATTTGGTTAACTTAACAATCTATATCGCCGATAAGTCGATGTTGTGATGCTGCAAATTTGTGAGTACCTCGCCTCAAATGAGGTATGGCCACCCTGGCTGGTACCACCACATTTCAGAAAAGGCCTTCTCCTCTGTCGAGAATAAAAACATTTATTTTCGAAATATATACTATACAGTAAGTGTAACTTACCTAACTACCTACCTCTACCTACCTAAAATAGGTCCTCGAGGCATTGTACCGAATGGATATGACAGTTTTATACTCATTATTATGGAGTGACGTTTATCTGACATGGCTATTTGTAGGTACGTTACGTACGAATAGCTGTTCATTTGACGTGTCCCTCTCCTGCAAAACATGGCAGACCCTTTTGTATAAGAAATGACAGACTTTGCCAGTCCAGCTGATGAAAAAGTCAAACCATAAATTACACAGTTTTGACCGCAGTATGGATTTTTGTGGTATTTATCTATCTAAATTTTTTTGACAAAAATGAGTCAAGTTATTAATATTAAATATAACCGTTAAAGCATTGAACTGGTATTGACTATTTGACTTTTTAACAGTATATTTCTTATAATCATTAAGACCTCACAGTCTAGACAGCCGTCTTCCAACTAATCCAAGAATTCCAAACATTTCTAGATTGCTATTCGAAAACAATAATTCGATCGGCATTTGTTTATTTCTGAGCCGCAAGCCATAACTTAGGCCAGATAATGGGCAATCATATGCAATTCTAAAAGGACTTAAATGCGTGTTCAAGTGTATAAAGATAAGACTGTTTTTGGTTGAGATTGTTCTGACATGAAAGGGAGCATGCAACCGAAGTTAATAAGTGCAGTGGAGGTGAGTCGAAATTTCTCGAATACCGATCATATTTCGCGAACGATTAGCGGCGCTGAGCACGCGAGCGGTCACAGACTATGGCTGGAGATGGTGTAGTCCGTTATGATCACTACTTAAAATCTCGATTTCATTTCGATGATTTCTACTGCCTATATGTACTATCGCATTTAAAATTGTATGGGCAGTTTATGAATCAATTCATTCATAAATTGCCCATGCACTTTTGAACGCATGTACATACGCATGTGTCGGTTCTCATGAGGGTTTCAAAGTCTTATTAAGCTTGGGCAAGGTGCCCAGCACGCAGGCGGCATTCCTGCGCTGGATTGCGATAGCATGTCTTTGCGCAAAAAAGCCACCCGCATGAGGGTCCCCCCCCCTCTCTGAATCCCTGAGGCGATTGTTAAGGGCCTTGTGGAGCCCACGTACCCCCTTGCCCCAGGGACCAAGTATCTCGACTCCAAAAGCTACGGGCTCGTAGTTGGCGCCGAGACAGCTATATTTGGTTATTTTCGCGCGTTCCCGGGCGTCGTCTGCCACTCTCGCCTGTCTGCTGGTCGCCGAAATATAGGATGCTGCCAGCTTATCCGCGTAGATGGCGTCCCAAACCAAAGCTCGCCGTGACCTCCAGGGGATCAAAGACATCCCTTCGGGGCGCTTACCATCGTCCCGCACACGATCCTTGGGGTTCCTTTTCAGGATATCATTGAGCGTAGAAGGACGGTGCAGGCGGCCCTCGCCCGAGGAGCAGACAAGTCCGTGATGGCCGAGGCGATTTGCGGAAGCCCGCAAGACGCGCAGTTATGTTCTACATATACATCAGCCCCGACACAGTGACCAATGGCTATACGGAGCTTGCAGGGGTCTATGAAAGTGCCAATATTGGGCGAAGGGTTAAATCTATTTCATTTTAAATATAAACTATTTATTTCTTGCATTGATTATGTATATTTATATATAATATTTTATTAGGCTTACGTAGCCCTTGAAGTGCCTGAATGCCGGCAAACGGTCGATTTAGTAAGTCAAATTTGACATCTGGCACCTGAACAGTTAAGTCATCAACGGGTTGCTATAAAACTCTTGTCATTGCATAGAATTCCTATGTAATTCCTAGCTTCAACAACATATAGGCATATGGAACTGTTTACAGTCTGTATACAATTAATCTTTGCCCGCAGGTCCCAATACATATTTGCAAAACTTCTGGACCCCCTCCGGGAACCTGGATTGATCCCTGCCTGAAGCCATTGATAGCTTATGCTTTGCGCACGCTAGCACCAGGTTTAAAATAATTTTGCTTCGTATAATACGACGCTATCATGCAAATATCATTAGGGGTTTACAGAATTTTAATGTCGGGTTTAGTGATCACGAATATCACAATATCTATACGAGGTAAAGAATCTCTTCCAGGTGTAAGGATAATTTAAAATAAACATATTATTACTTAAGCATAAGACATTAAATTTGTATTAGATTAAATAAGTTTTAAGTATAAAAGTAAGTGTACTGATCGGTCACGTGATTGTCACGTGACCGCTCCTATCACCACGGTAGTTACACGACCATGCTGCTAACGGCGGTTGGAAAAAGGTGCTAGTAATAAATATCGTCAGAAGGTGGTCGTGAAGTTATTGGTGGTGGATTGAGCGAAACCTGAGTGAATTTGTGATTGTATCAATTCTGTCATCGGCAGATTGTATGCAGGTCAGTTTGATTTACTCATGAAATATGGTTAAGATTAAATTCATTGTGCCAATAAATATTTATTTTATCAGCAACTACTGTCGTTTTAATATGACGCTTGGGTTCTTTATATCTCAGAAGTGAGGATAGGCGAGTATTCTGAACGAATCACTCGTTTATCCCGCCCGCAAGATCGGCCCTGGCACGATGAATAGTAAATACGGCATTGCATAATTTCAATTAATTATTTCATTTTCGGTTACACACTTTTTTTTTTAAATGTTGTTTCGTTATTAAATGGGTGCTCATACTTAATTATTGTCCGTTGAGGGTACCTACTTCTTATCAGTCACTGCTCAATAATGTCATAACAGGGTAAAATATAAATTATACAATAATATGACACGTATTCACCTTATTTTTGTTTTGATTTTAATGGAATTGGCACTAGAACGAAAGTACAGATGGTGGTTATACATGTCACGCTTAGCGTAACTGCGAATACTTATAGGTAAACAGTTATATTGATATAATATCCATAACATTTTTGTTTCAATTGCGTCGTGAGGATTATGACAATAGATTGTAAATGCAACACTATTTTATGATGATGTCAACAAATTAGTATTACTATTTTGCCTTCAATGTTAGTTAATTGATTGGCGAAAGTATTTATAATGGAAACTAGAGATATTATTCTCGTATACCTATCATACCTACTTATTAAGATTTCGGGCACATAAATAACAAACCGAATCCTCATGTCGTTGGTTCTTTTGGTTGTTTTAAATTTTGGTAAGTACAAGTGATTTTATCAGTACCATTAAATTACTAATGACCTTTATTTGCTTTATTTGCTACACTACTACTACAGTTTCTTATGCATGAAATAATGTTCAGTATAATACGCATACCTATAGGGGTAGCATAACAATACGCGATTAAAGGCACAAATCAATAACTTAATAAGGCACTACCTACAGTCGTGTGATTGTTATTTCGGTTTAAAGATATTTTTTATTTCTCATTTAAAACATATTGTCACTTACATGAGAAACTTATTTTTAGAGTTTACAACGTGTGTCTTAACTGCTTAATACATGTACAAAACAAATGGGTTCTTATAGGAAGTTGCACTTATAAGGTATCTTAGAAAAATAACATATAAATAAGTAAAACAAAGTAAAAGTAAGTAAGTGTGAGGTAGCGATAATCAAGGACCAATGCAGAAGGTTTTTTTTTTTGCTTCATTCAAGTTTAGAATCCGCCAACTGTGGGTAGGTACCTAATCATTTAATGCATGTTATTTTACGACAGTAAGTGATTGTTATTTAATCTGATAAAGTGTAAATCGTTCGAGTGTATGGCCTGGAAAGGTATCTCGTGTTCCTGAAAAACCACTGAAATATGATTACATTTCTAATATTTAGTTAAAAATACAATTTTATAATATATGATAGCGGTTTGTTCGAAATGATATTTGAGGCAACTGGAAGCGAATGGACCTTGATTGAAATTCCAATAACTTACCTACTGAATTAACAAATTCATTTGGAAGAACTTGGAGTGCTATTTCATGGTCCTAAAACTTAATAAGGTTTCATGGTTTCTAAGAAAATACTGCCGGCAGTGCAATATGTAGTGATTGTTGAGTGTTGGTATATACTCTTACATACAGTATGATGTATTGTGTCAAACTATTGTTTGTACATTCTTGTATCCCGAGGCTTATGACACGGACTATTTCAGTCCCAATCACTTTCCTGGTCATATATGCTGCTTAATCTAACGCTACAAGTATCATCTTGAAAGAAGATATGCTTACATTCGTAATTAACTGTTTCGGTATAAGTTTCAGTTATGAATACATATGACGACGAGGCTGCCCATGCGGAGCGCAGAGAGGTGCGCGGCGCAGACCTTGTTGATGCTGAGATGGACGATAACGAATGCGAGATTCGTGAACGTCCGACCCATAAGTCACCGGTCATGCAAGGTGAGGGAGCGGAAGGGAGTCTAGTTAGTAGGCAAAGCCGCAAACACTATTTGCAAGGACCTGATGAGTATGATCGCGAGTTACGGCGAGAGAGAGCTTCGCGTCCGCGCATACAATATTCGGGAGATGGTGTCCCTCGACCTCGCCGCTCGCGCAGTGTATCTGTGAGAGATCATCGCGGAGCTGGACCTTCGAGACACACCCCACGTAATCGGAGCAGATCTCGCAATGTCGACATGCGGGCGCGACGAAAATTGCGGAGGTCACGAAGCTCATCTTATGATTACTACAAAAATGTAAGTCCGGTACGTTATCGACGCAAGGAGAGAAAGAGGCGTTATTATAGTAGTAGTTCTGATGAGAACAATCGCTTAAATTCTAAACGCAGAAGGTCGAACTCTCACTCTCCGAGCGTCGAGCGCGTTAAACACTTTCCTAAACGTAGTCGTAAATATCGAGGAGGTGATACTGTAGTAGACCGACATTCCGACCCTAGTGAAAATGTCATAAGTAAATTTCTAGATATTTTAAAAGAAATGAAAGGCCAATCGAATTCCAAATTGTCACTTAACAATGTTCTTCCTGAGTTCGATCCCATGTCAAAGGATCAAACCATTCTTACGTGGCTCACTAAAGTAGAGGAGTGTGCCGAGATTTATGGATGGACCGAGAAAGAGATTATACATTTTTCGCTTCCCAAACTTACGGGACTTGCCAAATCTTGGTACCAGGGTCTCAGCACGGTTCTCTACTCATGGTCAGAATGGAAGAGGAAGCTCATAGAATCGTTTCCGTGTCGTGATGATTACGCAGAACTTTTGACGAATATGCTGGCAAAGAAAGCACGATATGGAGACTCTCTTGAACATTACTATTACGACAAAGTCAACTTGTTAAACAGGTGTAGTATTAAAGGCCATAGAGCGGTTGATTGCCTATTAAATGGTATAGAAGACCGCGCTGTACGCGTAGGTGCTCAAGCTGCCCGTTTCCGTGAACCTGAAGAGGTTTTAAAATATCTTAAGACGGTTAAAGTGGGAGTAGGCAAAGAATCGGGAGCGAAATTTGATAAACAGAAACAAGACAGAAAACAGTTAGGGAATTTCGCTAATAAACGATCAGAAATCCCTACTAAAATTATTTGTCACAACTGTAACGAGGAAGGACACAAGAGTTTCCAGTGTAAAAAGACTGTTGCAAATTGTTCTACATGCGGCAAACTAGGTCATCTTCCCATGTTCTGTCGGTTCACCCGTAATAATGCGAATGATAAACATCATAAGGGTTCAACCGCGAAAGATGAGAAACAGGTTGCCGCAATAAACTTGCCTAGCAAAACCACTTCCAAATATGTGTTCGAGGTATTGGTAAATGATCAGAAACTCATGTGTTTTACCGATTTGGGTAGCGAGTGTACACTTATTAGTAGAAGTGAAGCAGATAAATTAAAATTACCTTATGACATCCGTGATCTACCTTTGTTGAATGGTCTAGGAGGTAAAGTAAAGCCATTAGGAAAGACTATAGTTAGCATAACCGTTCAGGACATAAAAGAGGACGTTGAGGCTTATATAGTAGAAGATCATTTTATGAAATATCCTGTCCTGTTAGGTCATTCGTATACCGAGTTGCCAGGAATCACTATCACGAAGACCCCTAATGAATTAATTTTCGAAAAAGATGAGACTAGCAAATTATTTTTGAAAGTCCAGGAAGACATAGCTATAGCTCCACATGAAATTAAAGCTGTATTGGTTAACACCGGCAATAAGTATTATGGTACAATGTTTGTAAATGAATCATTTCGAAGCGTAGCTAACAAGGAACATATTATATTTTCCGGGGAGTACACTATTAAAGGAGGTCTAGGACGGGTAATAGTATTTAATACGAGCGACCAAAACATAACTTTTCAGAAAGATTGTTTACTAACACGAGCCGTTACTGTGGCGCGTGAAAAGGAAGTTCTTTCAGTTTCATTCGATGATACGCACCTGGATGATACCATTCAGTGTGGGCCTAATATTACAAATGAGCAAAAGTTAGAATAACAGGACCTACTTAAGGAGTACAATGACTGCTTTTCGTCTGGCCTAAACGATTTAGGCCTGACTACCGCTGGGGAAATGGTTATCGACCTAGAAAATTCCGAACCGGTCGTGTATAGACCCTATCGAATGTCTTTTGCTGAAAGAACTCTCGTTCGAGACATGGTCGGAGAAATGTTAGATGCAGGTATAGTTAGAGAGTCCTCCTCCCCTTATGCAAGTCCAATTGTCCTTGTTAAAAAGAAAACAGGAGAGAAGAGGCTGTGTGTGGATTACCGCGCGCTAAACCGGCGCACAAAAAAAGATCATTACCCTCTTCCCCGCGTGGAAGATCAGTTAGACCAATTGGCTGGTAGTAAGCTCTTCATTTCTCTCGATCTGGCGTCGGGATATTATCAGATCCCTATATCCCCGGCGTCGCAAGATAAGACTGCTTTCGTAACTCCGGATGGGCTGTACGAATATACGCGGATGCCATTTGGCTTAGTGAATGCTCCATCGGTGTTTCAAAGAACCATGAACAAAATACTTTCCGAAGCTAAGATTAAATTCGCACTTGTGTATATGGATGACATCCTGATCCCTGCACGCACTTTCCAAGAAGGTATTGCTAGACTCGAAGAGGTTTTGGCTTTGTTACGACAAGGTGGATTGACTTTAAAGCTAGCAAAGTGCAATTTCTTCTTTGAAAAGATAGACTTCTTGGGGTTTGAAGTTAGTGGAGAGGGTATTAAACCAGGCAGCCGCAAGATCGACGCCGTGGCCAAATTTCCTACTCCGAAAAACCCCCATGAGTTACGTCAATTTGTTGGCCTGGCAAGTTTCTTCAGGAGGTTCGTGCGTGATTTTGCTGTAATATGCAGACCGCTAACGGACCTCCTCAAGAAAGATAATGAATGGAAGTGGACTGGGGACCAGGATGCCGCATTTAACTCTCTTAAGGAAAAACTAATTTCTAGACCTATTCTTTGCCTTTACGACCCGAAACGTGAAACTCAGTTGCATACAGACGCGTGCAAGTATGGTGTAGCTGGTATTTTACTCCAGAAAAGTGACGAAGGTCTATTTAAGCCAGTCTCGTACTTTAGCCGTAAAACTACACCTGACGAGCAACGCCTGCATTCCTTCGAATTAGAGACCCTCGCGGTGGTAGCCTCTTTGAATAGATTTCGTGTGTACTTGCTTGGGGTACCATTTAAAGTACTGACAGATTGTAATGCCCTTAGAAGTACTCTCACAAAACGGGATCTGATTCCTCGTATCGCCCGCTGGTGGGTTCAGATCCAAGAATACGATTGCGAGATCGAATATCGGCCGGGGACCGGTATGGCACATGCTGATGCGTTGAGTAGGAACCCCGTGGACAACGCTGATGCCGAAGACCATGTTCTGGACGTACTTTCGTTACAAACGGACGATTGGATATCGACTGTACAGTCTAGCGACGACGATATTAATCGCATTAGGGCTATCTTAAGTGACCCTGAATCCGAAAAAGTCGCCGATATCATCAAAAACTATAAATTGAAAAACGATAAAGTTTACCGTTTGTTAGGCGAAAGTGAAGATAGTATGCGATGGGTAGTGCCAAGAGGGGTTAGGTGGCAGGTGCTAAAAATGAACCACGACGACATCGGCCACTTTGGCTTTGAGAAAACCCTTGCGCGAATCAAGCAGTCTTTCTGGTTTCCCAAGATGAGGAAATTTATAAAAAAATATGTGCGGTCGTGCATTGAATGTGCTCATCACAAAGGAACCTCTGGCAAACAGCATGGAGAACTTCACCCTATTAAAAAGATTGAAATACCGTTCCATACTATCCATGCTGATCACCTAGGTCCCTTTGTTCGGAGCAAGAAAGGTAACGCCTACCTTTTGGTTATTGTCGATAGCTTTACTAAATTCATTAACATAAAACCCGTCCGGAACACAAAGAGCTCAACGACAGTAAAGGTTTTTCGCGATCACATAAGTTATTTTGGCACACCCGTTAGGCTAATTACGGATCAAGGGACATCATTTACGAGTGCCGCCTTCAAATCATTCACGAAATCAGTAGGCATTAAACATATTTTAAATGCGGTCGCCACCCCACGGGCTAACGGCCAAGTGGAGAGATTTAACAGAACAATTCTAGATGCCCTCTCTACGAAGTCTCATGGCAAGGATGATAGGTGCTGGGATGAATTTGTGCCAGACGTTCAATTAGGCTTAAACACTACAGTTCACAAAACTACAGGTAAAAGTCCATCTGAACTTGTATTTGGTATTCGTATTAAAACTAACAGTGAGAATGTGCTTAGCGAAGTTATTGATGAAACATTAGACGTTGTACCCCCCGAAAACTTAAAAGAGGTTAGACGTGAAGCAGGGAAACTAATCGAAGAACAACAAGCGAAAGACAAACGTCGTTTTGATGCTAAGCGTATAACAGGTACAACATATAACACCGGTGACCTAGTGAGTGTTAGGAGGGAAGGGCACAGTGACGGTAAATCAAAAAAATTGGTCGTTAAATATCAGGGACCGTATAGAATTATTAAGTGCCTTCCCAACGATCGCTATATTGTTGAAGATACACCACTAACGCGTAAAAAGGGCAACCGTCGTTATGAAAACATAATTGCGGTTGATAAGATAAAACCGTGGTTATGTTTTAATAACAACCAAGACAGTAGTTCCGAATCTGGTAGCGATGGTAATGAAAGTACAAATGATTCCTAGATTTTGTCGGTTCTGAGTAGTTTTCACAATCCCCAATCTTATAACTAGTAAGAGTACATACGTACCATGTTTTTTTTCGTGAAGTAATAAATATAACTCGTTGTGTTCTAAATATTTTATTTTAGTCTTACCTCATAGTATTATTAATTAATAGTGGTATCCTAACTAGGTTCGATAATCTTAAACTAATTGGTTTGTATAAATAAATACCAACATCAATGACATTGTATTTTCCTGAGCAAAGAGACTTGCTCCAGCAGGATGGCCGAGCTGTAAGGATAATTTAAAATAAACATATTATTACTTAAGCATAAGACATTAAATTTGTATTAGATTAAATAAGTTTTAAGTATAAAAGTAAGTGTACTGATCGGTCACGTGATTGTCACGTGACCGCTCCTATCACCACGGTAGTTACACGACCATGCTGCTAACGGCGGTTGGAAAAAGGTGCTAGTAATAAATATCGTCAGAAGGTGGTCGTGAAGTTACTGGTGGTGGATTGAGCGAAACCTGAGTGAATTTGTGAAGATTAAATTCATTGTGCCAATAAATATTTATTTTATCAGCAACTACTGTCGTTTTAATATGACGCTTGGGTTCTTTATACAGGGATGCGTTTGATCACATTTTTGTGGTGTACAATAATGCTAGTGATCATTCAGAAAAATCTTATGCCTCAATTAAATCATATACTTACGTCCTGAAGTGAGCCGTAGGTACAGTCAAGTGCAAAAATATGGTTCGACATAATCGACTCATAAATATGATACTACGCTCTTATTACACCAGCAGAAGGTGCTATGGGACATATTTTTGAGTAAAATGTGCACCACCATATTTTTACAATTGACTGTACAGTCAATTAATTGGACTTTGTCATAGTGACGATTTAAATCAGATTGTAAGAAATATCTTAAATATTTTGACATGGTTCTAGAGTGGCCTAAGGTTCCTATTGGTTCAAACAGCTTAGGATTTAAGAGCAAGGGACATTCACGAAATAAATAATCACAGAGATTTATGTGTGTGCGTGGCATTGACTTGTAAAAAAAATAGACACACAAAGCAGAAAAAAATGTCAAAAAATGTGGGTCAGAATGACAATAACGAACTTGCATTAATTATGATACAAGCGATATTTTTTCGTACGAAAAATAGCTTACTGACGTAAGCATCAAGTGTCAAATTCATACACAGAACTAGCAACACTGTTAAAAGTTTATAGGCTGTTGGCACTTAGTGAAACGTCACGTTCCACCCAAGACTATATGAAAAGAGTCGCAACTGCTGCACTTTTATGGCGTCATTTCTTTTGGCTGTTTGGGTAGTTTATCTATGGTGCGTGGCCAATAGGGCTCTCTTAATCTTACGTAGTCTTTGTCAACTACAGCCTACAGTGTTGTATTGTAGACTTACATTTTCAGGGTCAAATAGATCAAGCTTAGTGGAGATACCAATCGTTTACTGACATGCAACGTTAATTGAAGAATGAAATAGTGTCACGTGATGATTTCTATATATTAATAAACCCTGTGTAAGTAGTCAAGATGTCAATCGCTGACGAAACGCAACTGTCTTTGTAGTACTGATAAAGAAAGAGTGATAGAGAGAGGAAACTACGCTACGATACTTAGCGTTAGCGAATGGCATCTTGGCTATGTACCCTGGTTTCGATTAGAGTTTTACGTATAAGGATTGTCAATCAGCTCCTCTCTGAGGGGATGACGTCTTAACGCGATTCAGTTGACGACCTAAACTGAATCGCGTCCTTACACCTGAGCCTACACAGAACCTAAACGGTAAGGCCCCGCCTCACCTTTTACTGTTTTAAAAGTAAAGAAATTAAAATACTCCTTAGGACCTAAACTGAATCGCTGCCATACAACTGAGCACAGTTAAGGATCTAAACTGAATCGCGTTAAAAGGCCCTTGATCTTTATTCTAAGTTCCTTACTAATTGTTGACCGTTGACCACCCTAGCCGGGGCAACAGTATTGCTGTATGAGGGGACACCATCGGCTGCACATCTCGATACCTTCATATCATATACTGTTTCCTTAGTTATTAGTGCTAATTATGTGTTATAAATGTTTTCTATTCTGCTGATAAACTGCCAATGAGCAATCCATTTTTTTCTAACCAACAGTTATTATGATTCCCTCCGCAATCTCATCTCTAACCGCCGGCAATTAAGTACGCATGGCTATAATTGCTATCTCAAAGATTTCTAGTCTTGAGGTCACGCGCCAAGGATGCTGCGATGATTTCATTCAATTTGATCTCCGATTTTAGGATTACTGATTTCGCTACAGAAATAAGCTGGCATGTTATCTCGAAAAAGCGTATCAAATTCTGGATGTGATGGACTGAAACTATCTGCACAAAAATAGAAAAAAAGGCGTGCTGTGACAGAATCTAGTTTAAACGTTGCTGTGTAAAGAAATATATACGTCGTTTGTTTAGTTGATTGCCTTTAACCTTATACTTAGGGTGGTGGCATCAGTAATGGGCAAGGGACCAATAATGAACATTCAATTCACTCTAGTTATGAGAACATAAGGTTCATGCATTTATTTTGTGTCAATCAATTGACAACCACATAATATTTGAATTAAGAATGAAGTTTTCATAATTGGTGCCGTCACCCTTCTTAACAAATCAAGATATAGCCCTAATCTAAGCAAGCAAGATAGGCATAAACTATACCTCTTTTTGCATAGTAGAAAAAATTACGGTAGTTAGGCTACGTTTCTTCAATTATTTCAGTCATCTGTAAAAAATATTACAAAAGTACTTATTACACTTTTGAAAGGATTAACCGCCTTAATTAACACCATGAAACAATCGCGGTAACAAAAGACAATATTAAGATTACTTGTTTCCATGTAACGATGAAGAAAATACGTGTAAATATGCCAGTTTTTAAATAGTTTTTCCAAACATCACATGGCGATTTTGCTTCCAAAAAAACAAGGTACCTACAGAGATGATATAAGGAATACAAGGATTCATAACAACATACCAATACTAAAATACTTAACAGTTTTAATACCTATAAATTGAAAGAGATGTCATATATACTACAGAAAAAATGACCAAGGCCCCCAGTGCCCAGGGCTGGGATCGAAACAAGCGACCTACTGCTTTCGCGGCATATATTTAGGGGTAGTATGTACATCTCTTTCAATTTATAATTTATAGATATTAGTGTGACTACTTAAAAAAACATGAATTAAAACATTTATTATATGTAATACATGATTTAATTCATGCTTTACAATTGTATAGTTTTAATACCTATTTCCTATAAAGTTAAAGTCGGTTAAGATTAATTATTTTAAATACCATTCGCCTAATGAATAGCGTGTTACCCGCATTCTCTAAAGCTAATTTATAGTTTGTTAAAACTATAATTTATACACTGTATCGGTGAAACAGCTGGAAGTTATTAAGCGGTAACTTCAGTTTTTGCATTCTCATAGATTACGCGAGTTTCTCAAAACCGCTATATCTTGATCTTGAGATTCGTAACAAATATATTCGAACAGATATCACAGGTTTACTGGGATGGTGTATGCAAAGGGAATGATGGTAAAGTTTGCGTGCTGAATGACTTACAACACAATAAGTATTAGAAGGTTCCTTGGGGCAGTTGGTCTGGAATAACATGGCCTGTTAACAGTTACAGTTTACTAACAGACATTTTATTGAGTGGACCGTTAACTGTAAGAGGAACGGGGTTCGAAGCCAAGATGACACTTGTTTGGAAAAATTCAAACGACGATTAAAAAATGTACCTTATTGACCGGTAGGTATTTGTTGACAGATTTCTCAGAAATAATGAAAAAGTGGAAAATATCGTGACTTCAAGTTCGAGCAGTACTCGAACCCGGGACTCTGAGATATCAGGTCATCGCTCTTCCAACTGAACTACCAAGACCACACCCGTGGCCCCGAATTTCTCTACCATATCCCTCTACGCCTACAACTTGTAGGCGCATACGAAAATGTACGTAAAATATGTCGAAGTGTGCAAGATTTGTTAGGAAGTGTAACTTTCGATATATTTTAGTGTACCTACGGACTAGTGACAAATTGACAATACAGAGCCACGTTTATGACGTCATGAGGTCCCAAACTGGCGCTTAGGCACCTTTACCGTAGAAAGTACTTCTTAATCGGCAAGTGTCTCAAGTTACATTGAGAATTCACCACTAACAATGTGCTACCCCAGATTCAAAATGGAGATGGATATGGAGATATTCGCGGCCACGGGTGGAGTCTCGGTAGCTCAGTTGGAAGAGCGATGAGCTGGTATCTCAGAGTCGCGGATTCGAGTCCCGCTTGAGGTCATGAATATTTCACTTTTCCTTTTTTTCCGAGTCGCAGATATTTCTGCTAATAAATAATAGTTGATTTTCACAAATGAACCTTTCGATGCGACAGCGTACGAGTCGCCTGCGACTATGATGGACATTTTCAATAAAAGTGTAACATTTCCTTATTTTTTAAATTTAGGAAGTTTTGGCTGTTTTATAACCAGAATCACAAGAACTATTAATTAATAGTTCTTGTGGAATAAAAAGAAAACGAGTGTCCCTTTTTTTTGGTCAGTTTCTTAACGCATTTTTTCATAAATTTTGTTTGGGTCGCCGTTACGATACTGAATTTTTTTTATGTATCGAGGACCCACTTTCCCCGAAAAAAAACGAGAGTGAATAGTCATACATTCTGATTTTAGTGTGACAACGTCTATATGATCGTTGTCGTTTCTGTTAGGTTATTCTAAACCACTAAACCAAAGAAAGGTAAGCCGGCGTCCACCGCCGGCGGGTCGCGTGCCGCGTGCGCATAAACCGCGATGCACGCATGCGCTACACGTCCATGCGGCGCGTGCGCAGCCTAGCCACTCGATTTTCTTGGTGTTTAAAGTCACTTTTACATGACCTGAAATCGAAGGTTAATAAGTATAGGTAATCTTGCATCAGACGTTTTCATTTTCAGAAGAGTCAACTGCCACTAATATCTGTGCTCCCTTATATGAAGAATTTTCATGATTTTTCTAAAGAAATTAAGGAAACATCTCGGACGACCGCTTATTGCATTACCTGTTAAAGATGACTCACACTAGGCTGGGACGGGACGGGACGATTTGTCAATTTCTATAGAGAATCACGTGATAGCTCGGAGCCCTCGGATGTCACGTGACATTTTCTATAGAAACTGACAGATCCAATTCCAAATTCAAAATGACGCTGACAGTTTCATTTCTGCATAAATTTTCGTTTGCGAATAGGACTTCTTTAAAAGGCAACCTATTCCTGGGCACCAAGCATGACGTCTTAACGCGATTCATTTTAGGACCTAAACAATAAAGAACCTAAACTGAATCACGTTAAGACGTCATGGCAACGCAGGGCCCTCCCAGCTTAGTTGGCATACGTCGAAGTACAAGCCCAAATGGGCATACGCGGCTGTGTTGTCACTAGTACGTACACAAAAATATATCGAAGTGTGCAAGATTTGTTAGTGTAGTTGTATCATTTTCTGTGTTACTGTCAGCATTAGTACATATTGTTTTATGTATGCCTTGTGTGAGAAATGCGTCTGTGTGTACGTTTCCCCCGCAAAAGCTGACAAAATAATTTGTACAGCAACATGTCGCTTTGCCCTCTCCCTTCCAACGCGTTGGATACCTGCGTTGCTCGAAGCGTCATGGTCAGCACACTGTGCATGGTCGGTCCTCTCTGGCGTCAATACCCATTAACGCTTGCTACAAGCCCATTACTCAGCCGCCGTAACAACTCGTGCCAAATCGACAGACGGAGCGTCATGTGTTTTTCCATCTCAGTCAGTTTACGTTGCAAATAAATATCTTGTTGCAAATTCTATTTTTTTTTCTAGCTTTGTTCCAATTTTAACTTGGATAGATTCTGGTTTGCTTGGCTTCTTTAGAATATTTGGCTGGGTCAATAGTTTTTACGAAAGTATCAAATGACGGAGCACGCTTTTATCGTCAAGGTGTTTGCTCAGAAGTCTTTTAACACTTCGGCCACGCCAATGAATCAGATGGCGACGGTACAAGCCAGAGATCGATTTTGCGATGTTCGAATTGATAGTCTTGTTTTTGAGCTAGATATGGGCTGAATACGGACTTTGCCTAATACGAATATTTGGCCAAACATTCGGTTCAGCTCTTACCGAACCGAAATATGGTTGCCCTATGTTGCTAGACACAGGGTCCGCACAGTTTTTGGTCCGACAACTCTACCCGCCAATTACCATTGCGCTCGTGCCATTTGACTTGTTGTGTTTGTTAAATTAAAACAACTCTGATGTTTCATTAATTAGTCACGGTTCTTTTTACAATTATTTATATTTTGACGCATATTTATCTTTTTTTGGTAGTTTCTTAGAATGCCGTAATAGGATGTCATTGTCCGATGAATTACGAAATAATCTACGCTTGTTATTTACTTTGTTATTCGGTAAATATTCGGCAATGTAACCGAACTATTCAGCCGAAAACGAACACTGAGAAATTTGCTTAATATGCCGAATACCGAATTTGGCCCATCTCTAAATTTTAATAATAGGTTACTACGTTACTAATGTGACAGTATCAAAAATTGCACCTGCTTTTTATATTACTAGGCTGTTGTGTTCCTTTGTTGAGGAAAGGTCTTCCCTATCTTTAATTTGTCTTAGTTCTGAAATACATCTGGCCTGTCAAAAATTAATTCAAGGTAGCCAACGACGGCGTGATCCCCTGACTCCTCGATTTGATTTGACTTCATGCTTGGCTTGCTTCATCAGTCACCTGACAGACTATTTTCTGTACTTGCAAAAAATGTAGAAACAAGAATTTTTATTATGAGTATAATCACAATGTCTCCTACCAGGTTTTATTCTCCATAAATGTTGTCTTACTTATATTGCTTTTTTAAAAACTTTCTAAAATAGAGATATCCTACCAAAAAGCAGTTTATTTATGAAAAAAATATATTCAGGAACCCACCTCCTTTAAACTTTTGACAGGTTTGACATTGAAGTGAGACATTAAAGCGGTGTAGAACACTGTTCTAGTGCTATACACTGCTTCTTTTAACGTTAAATTGAGTAACAACAATAAAAGTATTAGATTACGATTTAAACTTTATCTTAAACTTATCTTATCTTTTCTTTTTCTTTATCTTTTTTTTTTACTTTAAACTTTACCAATTAACCTTTGTGTCCTTTAAATACTAGTCATTAAAATAATTTGATTGAAATAAATACTTCCAAGCATTAACAGCGTATTTGCATTAAGTACACCACCATATTAAATCAAGATAATTTATTACAAGAAAAAAACTAATGGTCCCATTAATAATTGGAAACATTATTCGCGGTTTAAGATATTATGTGAGATAAGCTATTAATTACATTAGATGGACCATAACTCATAGCAAGTATGTTGTAGTTGACGCTTTGGTTATATGTGTAATATGATTTTCGTTTTTGGTGTTGTGCAATCCATACCTAAAATTTTTTGTATATTATTCACTTACCGCCTTATTCATAAAAACTTAACAGACCTATATTAGTTTTAATATATTTTGTCCCTTCTTAACATACACATATGTCAAACTGACAGATAAAGTAGTTAACGGAGGTTTGATGAGCTTTTATGAGTAACGGCATTAGGGTATACCAAGCCTGTAGGTTAAGTGTTAACCTACTTAGGGCCACTTGCGCGCCAACCTGGGTTAGCAAAGTAACTTGGGGTTAGCTGTCATAGTCCATACTAGAAAACGCTTAACTCTTGGGTTAGTTGGCTAAACTCGAATGGTGCAAGTGGCGCTTATAGTAATAAATTAAAAGAGATGTCATATACTAAAGAGAAAAGTAACCAAGGCCCTCGGTGCGGGAAACAAACCAGCGACCTCCTGCTTTCGTGGCAGACGCCCTAACCATTGGGCTACACGATCACTTCGAGCAACACAGGGTTCCAACGCGTTGGAAGGGAGACGGCAAAGCATGTTACCGTACAATTTATTCTGTCACCTTTTGCGGGGAAACGTGCACACAGACGCACTTCTCGCACGCTACATACAAAAAACAATCTGTAATGATGACACTAACATAGAAAATGATACTACACTAACAAATCTTGCACACTTCGATATATTTTAGTGTAAGGAAGTGACAAAACAGAGCCGAGTATACCCATTTGGGCTTGTACTTCGACACAGGGGAACCGATGCGTATCCCTGCGTTGCTTTTAGCTTATATATACCCGATCTACTTATAGTGAATTAAATGTTACAAAATGTTAAAAGTTGTACAGTGAATGTGTTTACCATATTGTAAAGTTATGTCCAACATATGCCCAATAAAATTGTAACAAATACATAAGTTTTTTTTTTCTTTTGTTCTTTTTTTTAACATGTGAATAAATTTGTTCCGATTGCATCAATAATGGATACATATATGTCTTAAAACATGTTCATAAATAAATAAACCTCATTTATATTCAGAATACTTTTAGAACAGGATCTAGCTGTAAAAAAAATATTACTAGATCTAACCAAACACTACCGAAATATAATAGCGGTTTTAGAATATTTAAATACAAAATCATTTGGCGAAGCTACAGTTATACGAGACACTACATTTCATATTTTATTTGGAAAGTGAACTATTCCGGAACTTCTAATTTTTTTTTCTGCAGTTTATTTTAGCATGAAATACCCATGAAATATGCTAAAATTAAAGACATAAATCAAGGCACTTTCTCATAATGCTCATTAGTTGTATAAATTGTTACCTATTAGTTAGTCTCAGATCTGACTGTAGTGTTGAAAGGCGACTTCTTAATCTTCGCATATTTCACATGACACTGATTTTAAAACGCTACGTTCAAAGTCCGTTACATTGGGGCCGTATTCGTCATATTTTGTCCACATTGACACGAAGGTGACAGTCTTGAGAAAGTAGTAAGGGGAATGCAGAGAAGAAAATCAAACCTTTCGAGAACAACAAATTATGTGACAATACAGACGGCTATAAATATAAGTCGATGATAGCAAGTCGTGTCCAGAAAAATTAAGGAAAGTACAGAGAGACTTTTAGTTAAAATAGAAATAGAAATAGAAATTATTTATTTGATTCACAGAAAAAACCTTAATCTATTTACATGTTAAGAGGGCGCAGAGCATCCAGTCGCGTCCTCATTGGGGGATCGTCCTTTCTAACAAAGCGATCAATTTCTCTATAATCTATGGTATCATTATTGTAGTTTGAGATGAAGAGATGTCGTATACTTCAGATTTTTTTCAATCTTTTGTCTTTTATGTGGAACAACGAAAAAAGGACATTTGTTCGTGTAGGTGGTCAAATCAAAATAAAGTTATATAAAACTACATTTATAGACGAAAAGTTGGAGAATAAGTAGGACTACAAGGATGATGACCATGGATTATAGAGAAATTGAAAGGTTTATAAGAAAACATAATCCTCCCAATGTAGGTGCCATTCGATGCTCTGCACCCTCTTAATTATTTGTAAAAGTGTAATTTATAGTATGGATACCTATATTTGTTCTAGAAACGCAAGAAGAACTGCGCTTTAATAATAATGAGACCAATCCAAAGATTTAAAACATAATGAAGCTGTTAAAGTAGTAGTCGTTTGACTACCACCTGGAACAATTAACTCACCAGTCATGAACTTTATTGCTATGAGATACGATCTATCAATAGTCAGTCAGTTGTGTTGCTACTATCCTTGGCCTGAAGCTGCCGCTTTCTAAGCCCAACGAGATCATTACAACGACCTTCAATTGACCCGTAATGCGATTGATTCTTCTGCGCCTGCACATCCGTCATCCGCTGCGCTAGCATAATGCATACCTATTTAAACTTTCACGATTTTCACACATTATAAATTTACTAAAACGGGGCTTAATCGTGTATAAACTTTGAAAACAAACCTCCGACGTTTCAAGGGCGACATTGCCCCCGTGGTCCCGGAGAAAGACTCAAGACTCGTGGTCTTTCTCCGGGACCACGGGGGCAATGTCGCCCTTGAAACGTCGGAGGTTTGTTTTCAAAGTTTATACACGATTAAGCCCCGTTTTAGTAAATTTATAATAATGCATACCTGTAATTAAAAAAAAAAAGATTACGACGAATTGACGAACAAATTCCTTTTGTTTTTTGACGTCGGTTAAAAAGCATTAATTGTTAAAAGAGACCAGCGGGGCTAAGATGCCAAGCTGATATCCTGATTATTGTTGGATAAGACGATAGTTTGTCGGCACGTTCTGACAATTTCTGATAATTTTAAACAGTTCTGTCAAATGTCTTTGCATTTGGCAGCTGTCACCGTCGCGCTATTCGCAGTTTATCAACTTACAGCATTATCCTATGACATTCGTGGATAACCATCTTAGGCCCGCTGAGGTGTTTCACTGTGTTGGTTGCAGTGGCTTATGAAGGACTAAAAACAGTTTTTAATTTAAGTTTAAGTTATAAATTGAATGAGATGTCTTATACCACAGAAAAAGTGACCAAGGTCCCCGGTGAGCAGGGCTGGGATCGAACCAGCGACCTCCTGCTTTCGCAATAATAATTTATTGTATAGTAGTGTGACTACTTAAAAAACATGAATCAAAACATTTATTATGTTTAATAAATGATTTAATTCATGCGTTACAATTGTTAAGTTTAAGTTATTAATTTTTCAGTGACAAAGTTATATGTTCCATCTTTAAAAAACAAACTAAGTATATGCTGCTTCTAAAACAAAACTCTGTAATAGTATAAGTTCTATGTGATTAAACTTAAATACAAAACCAGAAAACGGTTAAAAACTCACGTATATTTTGAAATAACAATAGGCGTGACATGTTTCGACTGCATTGGGCTGCCTTCGTCGGACAGACAGAGTGGTGTTGTCACCTGCGCGGCCCGGACATCATTATGACTTACAAAAGTTTCAATTCAATTAAGTCCTCTGTGTGTAAGAGCCATGCTCTTGTAAGACTGTCTAGTCCTACATATTGCATAATGACTTGTAGCTTGTAATATTAGCGGAAGTCTCTTTTCAATCCCTCTTATTAGAAAGAGATTATGCAATTGATCCCAGTTATATACCACAACCAGTAATTATCATGAGTTTAGTATGAGTTCACATAGTGTTTCACGTCCATGATCTGAAGAGCTCGGATACTACCATATTCATGGATGCTCAGAGCATTGCGAGAGTTACGATGTTATTCGGACCTTAATTCTGACACTCCTTAGTTTCCTTATACAGCGATCATTCTGTACGTAAGTTCTATAACCTACTCGTACTGCCAATATGATCAGGTGTTCATTGCATCATGCTAAGCTGGTGTATCCCAAGGCAGCGCAGGCGTCGTAAATCAACGGACCTCATGCGGCGTGTTTTTTATGTTATTTATCACGGCGGCCACATTTATGAAATGTTTTATTGGTCTAACCGACATGCCAGTGTCGTCATTCATGCCTTTTGGACATTGGTTTGTACTTATTACTATGTACTGTAATTCGTACAGTCACTATAAATATCTATACAATTCGGAACTTATTACAGGGGAAGAAGGATCAAAGTTGAATACAGGTGCATATATATTTGTGAAGCCGACCGTATTACGTCGTGTGATCGCAATCCACATGTTTTGGTGGTGCTTTTTTCCCAATTGTGAAATAATGTAAAGGGGCCGATGATGATGGTGACCCCTTTTGTGGTGGTGTTGTGAGAGAGCAGTCCAATTGGGTTTGAGGGTTCCCAAAAGGTCAGCACTCTTATTGGAATGGGTTCGGGCCTGGCTAGTCAGAACAACAAAACACAGAGCTCCCAATAATGTTTATTAAGCACACAAGTAAGGTGAATACAAGAATAGGTTCTATTTATAATGTCCGTAGTCTAGTTATCACACACCATACACTATATTGTCTAATATTGGCTACACGGCACACTGATGGTCTTTTAGTACTTTGAACTTGCTACGCGAAACTGAACCGTATGTACGTGTCGAGCGTTGGGACGAGAGTACTTCCGCACTGGGCTTACACCTCACTTATTCTGGTACTGCGCCGTGTGTGACTCGGATGGCTACCATGTAGGGTTTACTGCCATGTGTGGTCGGAACGGGTCAGTCCGTACTTTAAGTAAGGAGTTAGCTTTAGACCGTCGCCTAGGTAGATCAGTCTTGCGATCGGAATAGATACCGTAGAGGGTTTACACTATGTGTGATCGTCAGGACTGTCGTCCCTAAAGCTAGGTGTTAGCTTGGAGGTGACTCGGTTGTCAACTGATTTGTCCTGTGGTCCCGATGACATTTTATACTCGCCGATGGCGTGGGGGAAGCGACGCGCTCCTTGGCGTGGCTTGGGTCCTCGGCATTGTTTCAAGGCGTGAGAAATTGCGCGCAAACGAACGGCTTGCATAGTAGAAACAATAGCTAGTTCCGGCGTCACGGGATGGGCCGGCGGACTTCAGCTACCTGCCTTGCGCATCTGTGTTACGTCGGCGCAATGTAGAAATATTTAGATGCTACAGTCTCCCCCTCTGGATCCGATGACGTCCCGGCGAGGAGACAGTAAATTGTAGCACATCTTCTCTTGTGCTTCCTCTTCTTCTTTACTTGCGCTGGTTGGTGTTTTTCCTCTGATTTGCTTCTTTGGCCGACCTCGCTTCTTGATTAGCTGTAGCGGCTTTGGTGGAGCGTTCAAATCTCCGTGATATGGCGTCAGTGCTGAGGCGTGGTAGACCCTAACCTTTTCCAGGGGGTGAAGGAGGTCCCCGTTGCGTGTGACCTCACATGAAGCGGGTCCATGGTGCTGTAGTATAACGCAGGGGCCATCTCGTCGTGGTGCCAACTTGGCACTTATGCCACGGGGTGAGTTGCTGACTGCATGATTTGCAACCATCACCAGATCACCAGGTTCATACCTCGGGGCTTCACGACAGTTTTGGTCTGCTGTTTCTTTTCTTCTTTCTTTCCGCTCTTCCTCGACGGGAGCATGACCACTGCCTACTTTAATCTTTGTTGTAGGGCGCGGCCTCATTTCATCAAGGACGCTAGGGCCCCAAAAGCTTAATTCGAGGCTCTGGTCTCCTGGATGTCTGCAGCAATTTGGACACTTGCTACGGACGACACCGGGTCTGCCGCATCCGTAGCAATTGATGCCAACTTGTGGTGACGGAGCACCATTGCTCACGTCTCCCCCTGCAGTTGAGTTTATCTGATGTTGCCGTTTCTTTTCTCGGCATTCTTCTTCGGCGTGCCCGTTCTTCTTACAGTACTCGCAGTGCTGTTGTCCTGAAGTATTCCTCTTGCTTGAAGTCGCTGGTGGATCTCTCTCTTCCCAGTTGGGCTTCTTCTCTAGAAGGATTTCTTCGGCGCTGCGTGCGAGGTTAAGAAGTTCGTCGAACGTGGAGAATGTGCTCCTTGGCACCATTTCCCGGATCCGTAGATGGAGCTGACCGTAAACCATGTGCAGTTGATGGCTCTCCGGCGGGATTGGTTTTGGCAGCTGGGCTATGAATGCCCTCTTCCTTGCGACGAACTTCTCGGTGGATGTCTTTACATCCTGCTTCTGCTCAATGATCCTTTGGTAGAGGATGTCGGCAGGTATCTTTGGTGCGAACGCGTGTCTAAGCCGGTCCTGGAATTCGACCCAGTTATGTATTCCAGTCTTAACACCTTCCCACCAGGTTGCGGCGTCACCCTTGAGTAGCAGAGTGAGCCCTTCCAGTGCGTTCTCGTCCTCTATATGCTCGATCTTCTTATACACGTTTATGGCTGAGAGGAATGTCTCCACAGCTTCATTTTCGCCGCTTCCATCGTATGTCGCGTTGCACTGCGCGAACGATCCCTTTTTGCTTGCCGGAGCTAACGCCGCGATGATCCGCTGGAGCTGTTCTTCGGTCATGCTGAGGGCCATCTTCGCTGCTCTGTGCTGTGCTCTAGTTTTGGGTTCTGAAGCCAGGGCCCCACGTTGGGCGCCAGATGTGAAATAATGTAAAGGGGCCGATGATGATGGTGACCCCTTTTGTGGTGGTGTTGTGAGAGAGCAGTCCAATTGGGTTTGAGGGTTCCCAAAAGGTCAGCACTCTTATTGGAATGGGTTCGGGCCTGGCTAGTCAGAACAACAAAACACAGAGCTCCCAATAATGTTTATTAAGCACACAAGTAAGGTGAATACAAGAATAGGTTCTATTTATAATGTCCGTAGTCTAGTTATCACACACCATACACTATATTGTCTAATATTGGCTACACGGCACACTGATGGTCTTTTAGTACTTTGAACTTGCTACGCGAAACTGAACCGTATGTACGTGTCGAGCGTTGGGACGAGAGTACTTCCGCACTGGGCTTACACCTCACTTATTCTGGTACTGCGCCGTGTGTGACTCGGATGGCTACCATGTAGGGTTTACTGCCATGTGTGGTCGGAACGGGTCAGTCCGTACTTTAAGTAAGGAGTTAGCTTTAGACCGTCGCCTAGGTAGATCAGTCTTGCGATCGGAATAGATACCGTAGAGGGTTTACACTATGTGTGATCGTCAGGACTGTCGTCCCTAAAGCTAGGTGTTAGCTTGGAGGTGACTCGGTTGTCAACTGATTTGTCCTGTGGTCCCGATGACATTTTATACTCGCCGATGGCGTGGGGGAAGCGACGCGCTCCTTGGCGTGGCTTGGGTCCTCGGCATTGTTTCAAGGCGTGAGAAATTGCGCGCAAACGAACGGCTTGCATAGTAGAAACAATAGCTAGTTCCGGCGTCACGGGATGGGCCGGCGGACTTCAGCTACCTGCCTTGCGCATCTGTGTTACGTCGGCGCAATGTAGAAATATTTAGATGCTACACAATCTATATTTGAAAAATCCACAAAGCTCTGCTCTAACATCCCAACAGACATTGTTAAGCCAAAGAGTTATTTATTTTCAAGAAAAGTAAACTAAAATACATTATTCCGTACCAAGATAGGTAATTAAAAGATTTAAGGAAACTGGGAAAGAAAGGAAAAGTGAATAAAATATTGAAATCGGCAAGTTTGGTGCCATGCCCACACGATTCTGCTTATAAAAATAATAGATTAAAGGAGAGCCGTGTGAGTGCGCCGGAACAGGGCTGAATGGACGTAACAGATGATCGACAACCAGCCTATTTTCCGACTGATGTCCCTAAACATCATACCCATTACCTTATTAAAAAAATAGACACACAGGAAAGAACGAAACGTCAAAAAATGTGGGTCAGAATTACATTAGCGAACATTTGCATTGATGAAGTTACAGAAGATAAATATTTCGTACGAAAAAGAGTTTAGTGACCTAAAGTATTGAGTGTCGAATTTATACACAGAACTACCAACACTGTTAAAGGATCACTCACACTAGACCGGGACGGGACGGGAAAATCTGTCAATGTCGAAAAGTTTTTCATCTGATTGGGTAACCAGTTCTTTTATTCTAAATCTATGACTAAAATAATAATAAATGTTATTACTTTGAAAAAATTGAGCTAACGGTACCCACCCATTCAATACCTCTTATGTTTAATGAATCAGTTTATATAATGACTATATAATAACTATCGATATTCACATCGTAATCAGGGACTCACAAACCACACTCCCCAAAAGGCAACAAAACAATTATCTTTTTGCGACAAGCATTTAGTATCGGCCTCCATTCGAAAACGACTCATTACCCTATAAACCATAGAGCAATTATGGCCTTTTGAAGACGTTTAGTTTTAATTATGTGCGCGTGAGCATTGGCTTCGCGGATAATCGGTAAATACTGGCACGATCCTTGCCGCTAATTTTGGGAGATTCGATTGGGTTTCGGCGGTTATCTGTTGATGGTTTATGGATAAGACTTTTGTCAAAACATTTTACTGTCATAATGTTTCAAAAACTTTAGTACAGACATTATTTTTACCAAGCGAGACGCCCAGATAAATGCCCTTTCTATGAATCGTTCTCGGGCCCTTCTTAGGCACACTTAAAACGCATTGCCAAAAATGTCCCGTGTAGCCTTTGAAATTTCATATTGTTTTGATTTAGAAATCCTGAATGATTTGTGTGCACTCTTCAATGACTTGGAAGTTATGTCGCCCAACGGATAAGTCTCGCTACACAGCAGGGTAAGGCAGCCAGCATCTTTGGCAGCATGCCTAGAGGTCCTTTCTTGGACCTGATACATAGGTAGAGTTTAGATTTCAGAGTTATGTTTGTTAAAGTTTTGTATTGTTTTTGGTTTTCTATTTTATTGAATAAACTTTTCGTATTTTTGTTACTTGAAATTCAACATTTTTTATCGATATTGAAGATAATTTGATTGATGATCGCTGGAGTAGTAGCATAGAATTTATAATATGTTGCCGCATTAAGGATGACTCACACTAGAACGGGACGGGACGGGACGGGGCGGGACGGGAAAATCTGTCAATTTCTAAGCGTCACGTGACATCCGAGGGCTCCGAGCTATCACTTGATTCTTTCTATAGAAATTGACAGATGTTTCCCGTCCCGCCCGTGTAATATTACACTTTACTTACTAAGCATTGGTTGACGTGTGTCAACATCTCTCGATTACTTTTGTTCAGTACTCACATATTTGTTTTTATTACCCTCTATTATAAGAGTCTTTCAACTTTTATGAAATGACTTTATCAGTGGGCGGATCTAGCTTGATGATGATAGATCATGAACGAGTATATACCTGTGCAATTATTGCAATTTCGGCAGGATACTAAAGGTTAACTTCCTGCGCGTGCGTAACGCTCGTGTTTTTCAGAGGTCGTTGTTATCTACACGGAACGTTATCACGACATCCTACAGTACAGGATACTGTGATTGATAACTGAAGAATCTCGAGATTTCAGATGATCGCTAAATACTACTACTTACCTCATTTCGCGGTTAAACCAGTTGAAATATTCAATTTGTTTATCAAAAAACCAATAAAATCATGTTATATAAAACATATAAAAAGAAGTAAGTTCATACATTACACTAAACTAAACTTAAATAAAAGATACTTACTCCAAATCAGCCTATTCTAGCAGTGTCGCGAGAACGCTAGGGCCGTTACCCTTTTGGATAGCCAGACTCAGCTTTTAGGGCCTACGCTAGCTGACGCGGATTACCCGGAACGGACGCCCTTCTAATAAGAAATTGTATGAACAGCGCTAAGTGAAGCGGGCCCACGGAGCGGGTGCGCCATACTAAATCAACCCGCCGCGTGCATCCACTCCGTGCACCCGCGTCAGCTAGCGTAGGCCCTTAGGTAAAGAAAGCGCTTGCTTTATCGACGGCTCTATCAGCAGGGTCAACACTTCTTTAACAAAATCCCTAGTGAACAATCGACCTCGGGCCCCAGGTCTTCATTGCAAACGCCTCAAAATCATAATCATTCATCAAGAACAGGTATTTGCGGCGCCAGGACTTGGTTCACCGCAGTCTTAGGCCTCCGACCCTTCACATGAGACGGAGCCAGCGTGTCCACGCAGGTAGCGTCCTAAGCCAATGGACGCCCCAGGCTCCAAGGTACGAGAGTGCAGCCATCAGGTCTCTTGCCGTCCACCGCTTAAATTTTCAGATCCAGCCGAAGAACCGCCTCTCGCAGAGCTGACGGTTCCAGAAAGGAGCCTAAGATGCGTAGCCAAGATGCCAACCGCTCACGCTACGTATCGTATCGTAGTTATCTCTCTCTATCACTTTTCCTTATAAGTGCGACAGTGACAGTTACGTTTCGTTTGCGGCTGAGCGTTAGCGATTGGCATCTTGGCTGGTTACACGGAAAAGCGCGTGCAGCCAATAGTACAAACGAGTTGTATGTATGTATGGCTTGGCTTCCGAAAATCTTTTGGCTTCGATTGGCCGAATTTTTTACCTGAATCCCTCTTAATAGCTTTGTACATGTACAATTGCCGTAGCTACAATTTCTATAGAGAGTTGTTGTTCAAAACTACATACAACTGGTGGTTTAGGTTGCAGCCTACAACCTGAGTCACTAGCTGTTACTTTGAGGTTACATATTTTTATTCACATCGTGCACACCGTTTAAAAACAGCAGACCCTTACTATCGGTAGACCTAATACAATAGGGATTATTAATAGTGAGTTCACCATGTTTGCAATGATACATGAATTACATGATACAACCTATCCTCCTCGGTAGCGTCGTGAATCTTCTAATCGCGATCTCGCTTTCATTAGCATATCTCGATACGTCAAAGAAGGACTTACGTTGTAAATACGTTATTGGGACATTCTTTTTTTTTTTTGGGCAGATGATCGGTTTTTGAAGATCGCTTCATTACCAAATGTCAGCGAGAGTGATTTTATATAATTTTAACTCTATACTTCGACACACTGCATGTTATTTTTACAAATGTATACGTAGTTTACATTATTATATATATCGTCGACTAGTAACCACATCACAAGCCTTATTGTGCTTACCGTGGGACTAGATCGATTTGTGTAAAATTGTTTAGTGGAACAATTGTATAGTGATATCAATATGTACTCGTATATGAAGTATCTGAAAGAAAGATCGAAATTAGAACAGGAAGAGAGAAAACAGGGACGAGCTTTACAAGCCAAATAAAAGTGAATGTTGTCTCTTATAGGACTGGGCCGAGAAAACTTGGCGTGTACTCGATAGAAGTTTAGTGTGGTTGTTTAACTAATCCCTTGTCTTTAAGATTTGTTAGTGTGCCCATTAAATGCTAGTGTCCTGGAGTATGCAATCCCGCCGCATACCTGCTGTATCAATGTACTAGCAGATAGATTTTTGCGCGATGTACCTAGGCACCATAGTATACTTGTATAGGTTAGATCTATGCATCGGGAACGAAGAAAAAACGAATTTTACTTTCTTGCAGACTACCGGAAGACTGCTAAAGACTAGGCGCAGTGAAATTACAAGAGTTTAAGTAGTTTCATTCTAGCTGTGGTGGAGTTGCTCTCTTATTTCTCCCCATTCATCCCTGCGTCAGTTTCACGAACTTGTTGAAGCGGCAGCGAAGATGATGATGAATTCTCTTAGAAATGAATCTAAGAAAGAAAGGAAATGTTTAATAACACTAGACCCTATTCATAGTGTTGTTTCTGTTGGTGAGTAAGGTCGCCAGAGCTCCAAGAGATTTCACTGTGTTGACACTGTTGACAGCTGGGGACTTGCCCCTTTAGCTATCAACACAGCGGCCGATCCTTTAAAAAGGAGGATTCGCTGTGTTGAACGCGCATGTAACACCCCTGGAGTTGCAGGCATCCATAGGCTACGGTGACCACTTACCATCAGGCGGGCCGTATGCTTGTTTGTCACCGTCGTAGTATTAAAAAAAAGTGGAAACAGTCATGTCCCGGGCGGGATTCAAACTCGCGACTCTGGGATACACGGCCATTACTCTGTCAACTAAGCTACCACGCGAGATCATACCCATGGCCCCGAATTTATCCACCATATCATATCCCTGATCCCTCGTATGCGCCTTAGTGGGGCGCTTAGTCACATCTACCGTAAGGAAGTATTTCTTAATGGGCTAGTGGAGTCTTAAGTTATATTCAGAATTCACCAATAACAATGTGCTATTTCATACTAAACAATTAGTCGCGATCAAGATCATGCATTTTTCCACTTCTTCCCTTCTTCCTAAGATGTGGAAGAAATGTGGTACGCAGACGTTTTGGCTTAAAAATAACATGATGATGAAGATAATGACACTCTTGCCTTTTAACTCATAAAGTGTAGCATCTCACTTTTGACAACGCAGATTCCTTCAATAAAAGAAGTACCTATTTAACACCAATAAAAATGAAAGTCAGGCCATTTTGCTATAAGCTAGGAATTGTTGAAATGTGTGAAACGACGAGTTATTGTGGAGTGAGTTACGCGCCGTGATAACGTTTTATCACCACGAATGTTGTACAACTCCGTAATAACGAACTAACCTTCAATTTATAGCCTTCCTTACGAAATGCGACGAGTAGCGTTGGAAAACTTGCGTGTGGGTGAAATTATTTGGTAGTAGCAAAATGGTGGAGAGCCGGTTACGATGGTATGGACATGTGATGAGACGAGACGAGACTTCCTTACCACATTGTAAGGAAGGCTCTTGCGGATCAGAAGAGAGGCAGAAAACGACCGAAAACCACGTGGTGGACAACAGGATATGCAGCGGGCACAGATGGATGATGAGACAACCCAAGATCGAGTTGCTTGACGCCTTAAAATGAGGAGGTCCGGCCCCAAATAACGGGATAAGGCACGGAAGAAGAAGAGGAGTAGCAATACTTATAATTTTAATCCTTTTAAGGGACGGGCTGGGGCGATCTGTCAATGTCTATAGAAATAATCACGTCAGAGCTCGGAGTCGGACCCTCGAAGGTCACGTGATGTTTTCTATAGAAACTGACAGATCAGTCTGGCTTGGTCACGTCCCGGCTAGTTCTAGTGTGAGCCTTCCTTTATTTTTAAGTTAATAAGTACTTGTTTTTCTTGACACAAATAATAAAAAGTGATTTTGTTGGTACCTACTTTACTAAAGAAAAATTTAATAATACCTACTGACCTTGATTTGATATGTGCTGTTTTAAATTAATTTGTGAGTGATGAAAAAAACAGTGTCATATGTAGTATGTTCATAGTGAAAATTTTATTAAAAAAGAATTCCTTGATAAAGTCGAAAAAAATAAAATAAAAGGTGTTCTCCATAACACCAACAAAAGGTTTAACTTACTATGATTTAACTTACTTTATTGAGATTTAACTCATTAGTTAGCATAATATTATGCTAAATGTTTAATAATTGGATTCAATTTAAACTAAGTCGGGATTTGTAACTAATAATAGTTACAAATGTACATAATAAGTACCTCATTATTCATAGTAGTTACAATTTAATTATCGTGTTAACAGTATTTTTAAAATATTACATCTTACCATCAATAACATCATAATTCATACACATGTAAAACAATACAATTTCCACATAACTACAAATAAGTAAGTATCAAACAAACAGATTTGAATATGCTGTCGCTACCCGCGATGTTCACGGGGACACAGTCTGGTTTTATAGACCCATAAACATAGCGACCGGTATCCGGTATCTGGTCCCCGTTATTTTAGATACCTACCAAAATTGTTTTATCAAATGCTCCTCTTAGCGTAAAGTTTCCCAATACATTCCGCGTTTAGAGCTTGATGCTTATCTGTAAAATAGGCTTTTCGTGTGAAGTTATTCGGTTTTTCTTTAGGTTTTTATACGGATTCTCTCTGTGATGGAGTGCAAATGAGACTAGCAAATGGTAATATGTACTTTTGGGAACAAATGTATCCAACGTAATGCCTAAATGTCAATATACATACGTACATACATAAGAGCCTGGGCAGAGAGTACCTTTTTGTGGGTCGAAACTCTTGGTCCATGGGGTCCCAGCGCACGCAAGTTTTTCGTAGAAATCGCGAAACGTCTGGTTGATGTTACTGGTGAATGAAGAGCTGGTGGCTTCCTCGCACAACGTATCAGCATTGCGATACAACGAGGAAATGCCGCCAGCATCCTAGGTACAATGCCTCAAGGACCTATTTTAGATTTAAGGTAGGTAGTTAGGTAAGTTACTAAATGTTGTCCTATATATATACCTGATTCCCAAAAGATCCCTGATTTCAGAGCAAGCCAGCGACAACTGACAGCGGCGTCGTGTCGTAGGCACATTGGAACTTACTTGCCTTTTTAGGGTTCCGTAGTCAACTAACCCTTTTAGTTTCTCCATGTCTGTCTGTCCGACCGTCTGCGACTTAGCTCAGTGATCGTTAGTACTAGAAGGCTGTAATTTGATAAGAATATACATATTAATCATGCCAACAAAATGTTAAAATTTAAAGTTGAAAAGCTTTTATTTTTAGGGTACCTCCCGTACACATAAAGTAGAGGTGTTTTTTTATATTTCAACCCTAAAGTGTGAGGTATCGTTGGATAGGTATTTTAAAAAACATAGGGGTTTGCTAAGATAATTTTTTGATAAAGAGAAAGTGAAGTAATTTTTGCCGCGGCACTCGTTGCAAAAATGAACGTCATGTACCTAAATAACTGAAAATAAAACAAGGAAATAATTATTTGAGCTCTGGTTTCATCATTTGACCCGTATTAAAACTTGATGGCCAAGTAAATAACCGACTATAAAAAAGGTGTTGCAGCAACTATGAGACTATGACAGTGCGAAGATGTTTTTCGCCTACGATGTCTTTTTATGGTCTTTTGAAATGGATCTTGTTTTAAAACGGGTATTTTGAGCTAATATTGTGTAAGAAGCCTAGTTAGTATTGTACAACACCTTCGAGCAACACAGGTTTCCAACGCATTGGAAGGGAGACGGCAAAGCGACCTCTTACGGTACAAACTCTTCTATCCACTTTCGCGGGGAAAACGTGCACACAGACGCACTTCTCACACATGACATACAAAAACAATCTGTAATAAATAAATAAATAAATAAATAAATAAATAAATATTACAGGACATTCTTACACAAATTGACTAAGTCCCGCAGTAAGCTCAATAAGGCTTGTGTTACGGGTACTCAGGCAACGATATATATAATATACAAATACATAAATACATAGAAAACATCCATGACTCAGGAACAAATGTCTGTGTTCATCACACAAATAAATGCCCTTACCGGGATTCGAACCCAGGACCATCGGCATAGCAGGCAGGGTCACTACCAACTAAGCCAACCGGTCGTAATGATGGCACTAACGCATAGGAAATGATACAACTACACTAACAAATCTTGCACACTTATACGTATTTAAGCGTACGGACTAGCGACAACACAGACCCACTTATGCCCACTTGGCCTTCAGCAGAGGGAATACGGTACATATGCCGACTCCCCTTCACAAATCTTTCCTAGCGATAGCAGATGTATTTTCTGCTGCTGTTTTTTTATTGTAGGGTTATACAGTATTGGAAGTGGATTGATCGGGCATACCCTTCGAAGAGGAGCAACGAAGTGTCAGTCTTCCATTTGAGTGGAAGCCTCAATGTGGAAAGCGAGCTCGTGGACGCCCTGTACACACGTGGCGCTGGAGCGAGTTGCGCGCCGTAGGACTGAGCTGGAGCGAAGTCAAGAAGGCTGCTCAAGATAGAAAGGCGTGGAAGGATCTTGTTGAGGCCTTCTGCACCTCCGGGATGCCCTAAAATCTACAGAAACAACAACATATTGTTGTACGATTTTTGCATATACCACGTAGGTGGCAAACAAGCATACAGCCCGCCTGATGAAAAGCGGCCACTCCAGGATTTTAATTCATTTTAGTCCTAGGCTGTTGATATTTATTCCCTATTTCAATATACTTGTGAAAAATATGTGGAAAATATACTTACCCAAGTATGTAAGTTTTACTAGAAACCTTTGCCATATTGAGAGGCAAGCAGGCTTAGCCCTTCATTGGTATGTATGTATGCAGAAATGTACAAAGTGGTCGCCCGACGTCGTAATCGGAGGTGCTAACAGGACTCCGGGCCTAATTATATTGATTTACAAGCTATGAGACCTGGGATCTTACAAGTTCTGCAAATTCTCTAACTGGGTAGGTAGCTACTCGTATAGGTAAAGATAAATTAAGACATCTGGGTCGAAAAAACGCTATTGACAAGTTAAGGGCTACAAAGCTTGATTTCCTTATTTAAGTCTTATCAACATTAAGGAGTCCTTTTCTATTGTATTGTATGTTCAAACCATTACTACATGTTCACTAGCTAACTAATAACTATTGACCACGGGAAAGAAAAAGTGTGTGTTCAGCTGAACTGAAGAACCAATCTATCCTGTAGCGAATAGTTAACAGCTTGTGGACATGTAGTTATGATTTATCATACAATTCAATGGAAAAGGAGTCCTTTAATGTGGGTAAGGGTTCAATAAAAAAATCAACCTTCAGTCCTTAACTTTTGAAAAATCTACCGGATAGACTCCGAACATTGTTTTGTGTATGACACGTCTGACTTAAGCTGAAGGAAAGGGCTTCAAACCCTCGAAAACTACGAAATTTTCTTATTCCTAGTGTTTTTCCAGCTAATGGAACGCCTCAGGAAGCTTGGGGTCCGCTTAAAGGAGACCCAAGGATGACTCACACTAAAACGGGATGGGACAATCTATCAATTTCTATAGAACGGGGCGGGACGGGACGATATGTCAATTTGTATAAAAAAATCTCGTGAGAGCTCGGAGCTCTCAGATGCCATTTGACGTTTTCTATAGAAACTGACAAATCGTCCCGTCCCGCCCTGTCCCGTCCCGTTCTAGTGTGAGTCCTTACACGACTTGACTGTTCGTTTATTTTATAGTAGATCTCTTTTTACTCTGTATTGATATGTTTGTTTTGAATAGTAACAAGCGTGTTAATTTATTTTTCTGCCTTCCGGCCGGCAAGTAGCCACTTGCAGGCCGCTACGCTAAACAAATGCGCCGCTTGCCGACTGCATCGAGCAGAAAAATAGTGTACTGACCTTGGCCAGTAAATAAGAAAGCCTCAGATCACATGTTTGTCGACCTCAGCTTCGCTTCGGCCGACAATTACACGAGATCTGAGACATTTCTTACTTTACAGGCCTCGGCACGTAATCTACTATTAAGTTCATATTCGAAAATAATGATCTTAGAAATCTTTAAGACAACCACGTCCTTAAAATATTAACGGATTCCTTTGACATTATGTCTAAGTTGGTTTAGTTTACTATCAACGTAAAGGTTATCAAAGCTATAAAAACAAGCTTTAACATAAGTACTGAATCCTTACTTCGATAACATAGTATTTATTATATCTTTGAGGTTATCCTTACTATCGAAGTAAATATCGAATTGAAATTCCTTAGGATCGTTTGAGTATATCTGAACATTTAAAGTTACTGATTTTGCGCCATTCCGAGTAGTTTAATCCTCAATTTTGAGCTGACCTCAAGACGCTCACGTTTTATGGCCTCAAATAACGACTAGTGAGCTATGAAAGTGGTTTTAAATGGACAAACATGGCGCAAATTGTCCGATAGGTAAGCGTCTTAGGCAAAGAGCATAATTGCAGATACATGCTTTGAAGGAATAGACTTGCGGTTATGGTTAAATATAAATATTAAGAATTATAACATTTATTTTCGAAATATATACGTACAGTAAGTGTAACTTACCTAACTATATATACCTACCTCTACCTACCTTAAGGGCATTTTCAGAAAAAAGTGCACCCTTTCAATGAAAATGGGTCCTCAATTTTCCATAAAAAAAAATTGTTACTTTTGTAACGGCCCATACGAGATGTATGAAAAAATGCGTTACAAAGCTGACCGAGAAAAACGGTACACTCTTTTTCTTTTTTTAAATCAATATTATATATTATAAAAAACCCAAAACTTCCTATATTAAAAAAAAAAAATGGTACCCTATTTTTGAAAATGCCCTTAAATCTAAAATAGGTCCTTGATTGTACCTGTACCTAGGATGCTGGCGGCATTTCCTCGTTGTATCGCAATGCTGATACGTTGTGCGAGGAAGCCACCAGCTCTTCGGTCACCAGTAATATCAACCAGACGTTTCGCGATTTCTACGAAAAACTTGCGTGCAGAAATCGACCTAGTCCCAGTAGTCCCACAGTAAGCTCAATAAGGCGTGTGTTGTGGATACTAGACAACGACATATATAATATATACCTCTTGCTACTTGACCTACGTAGGCCGGGCAAGTGCTGTAAGCACTTCTCCTCAAAGATTCGCAACAGATACTTCCAAAGCCTATTACAATAGTAACGTTCTCGAGTTAGATGCGTCGCCCGTCTCCTATCTAGTACGAGTATGTATCAGGCGAAGGTGATTAAACGAGGTCTTCTAGCAGATGCCATGTCACAGTACTTTCCTTTAAACATCCATAACACATATCTTTAAAGCCTAATAAGAGACAGACGCGTCGCATCACTTTTGTTTTTTGCAATTCTCTGACGATATTTTAGCAACAGTAATGTTACCAGTTACCATTCGAGTGGAAACCGGGCGGATTGTTTACGTCGCCGATGATAGTCGGGCGTTGACAGATGTGTGGATGAGGCGAAGGTAATTAAATGAGATTCTTTAAAAAACACGATAATGTCTGTATAAGGACGGGCTTTTTAAACCAGCGAGTCCAGTGACCCATCTCCATTAACGGCCTCCTAGCCTAGTTGGTAGTATTTTTATAGAAATTGACAGATCGTCCCGTCCCGTCTTAGTGTGAGTCGTCCCTTAATGAGTATACTGGCAATGTTACCATTTGTGTTACCATCTGTCTGACAAGGCCCATTATCACGAACGGGTAGAAGCTGTGAAAAAACCAAACCTCTACGTCAACGCAATCAAACGATGCGGCTATTTATGTCCCATTTCCCATACATTTGCAATGGCATTTGTAACGTGACATAAATAATTTAAATAGAATAGTACCTAAGTAAAAATGACATGTAAAATTATCCTTTACCAATAAATGCTTGTATCTTGTATCTTGGGAATCAAAATGTACAGGGCACTTCCCGTTGACCTAGAATCACGAAATTTGGCAAAAAGTAAGAGCACAAGGATTAGGAGAAAATGCGAAAACCATATAATTGCCGTACACTGAGAGTTCTGTGCCACCAGTATTTAATAGTCAGGTCATAAATGGGGGTAGGGGGAGGATCCTTAGTGCGGAGTGAGCTAGTCCGACTTGCACTTGGCCGGTTACTACTTAAGATACTATTGCAAACGACTGTTTTAAGAAGTGTACTTGATATTTATATTTTCTTTTGTCTTAATTTTAGTCTTAGCATCTAATGGGATATCAAGTGATGGTTGATATGTTAGTTGATAGCATATCCACACATTTCTAACGCGCAGACGTCAGCGCCGGGCGACCTCCGGCGGCAGGTCGCTAATGGAGCCGGTTGCCAAACCCCCACCGGTGGACACACACCCTAACTGGCTAATCTTCTCTAGTATGCTGTAGCTAATTTTTAAATG
The DNA here is from genome assembly GCA_949128165.1 of Lathronympha strigana. Taxonomy (NCBI): domain Eukaryota; kingdom Metazoa; phylum Arthropoda; class Insecta; order Lepidoptera; family Tortricidae; genus Lathronympha; species Lathronympha strigana. The sequence goes on along the minus strand of OX421907.1, from coordinate 523,599 downwards.
TTATTCAAAAGTCAGGATACATTTTAATGTAAATAGGTACTAAATGTTCCTAAAATATTAGGCAGGCATTATGAACGCTTATGGATCTACTAAATATAATTTTCCATAATAGATATTCAATAGGTAAAGTAGTGTATATCCGTTTTATGGTCATTGATGTCGTCAGAAGTAAATACAGGTCTATAAATTTACCAAAACGGGACCACGGGGATAATGTCACCCTACAAACGTCGGAGTTTAGTTTCCAAAATTTAACGCATTTTAGTAAATCAATAATGTGTGAAAATAATTAAGTACCTACTTATATCAATGATGAAAATCGTGAAAGTTTAAATAAATACGGTTTTGTATAGTATAGTATTTTATAGTGCAGTGCATCTATTGTATATCAATTTTGTTTCTTTACGTGGGATTAGCCACATAACCCGTTTATAAAGCGTTTTTTGTATGTAATTTGACAGCTTAACTCCGGATTAGGAGCTAACCCTAGGTTATGAAGGGCCTTATTATTTCAATAATTCGTAATCATGGGAAGACCGTCAACAATTTAACGCCATATCCTCGATACAAAATAAAAGCAACGTACAAATCAAGCGTCAGTGCGTGTACATAAAAAGCAAGCCACCAAACCCAGTAGCCGAGCTGTCCGACCGGACTTATCCGAGAAAACGAACACGACAACGAGATTTATTGTGTATCGATCGCGAGAGGAGATCGGCGTTTAGAGGCGACGACACGGGGACGAGACGACGGACACCCCTGACAGACCTCACTTCTGAGAGAAAGCTTGTAGTTTCATGATGAGGCAAATATGGATAATGTCTTCCCTTCTTCCTAGCGTTTTCCCGGCGTATGCCACGGCTAAAGGAGTCTGGGCCCACTTTGGCTACTAATCGTCAAAAATAGGCAATACGAAAGCAACTGCCGTCTGACCTTCTAACCCAGAGGGTGAACTACTTATTGGGATCAATCCGGTTTCCACAAGATACGCACTTACCGCTGTGCCACCAACCTGTGGACATCCGACTGTGAATTATTCCTCACAATACTTCCTGTTATACTTCTGAAATAAAATTGATGTATTTACTCTGAAGAGTATCCATACTATTCTGTTTCTGTTTGACCCTCGTGGATTTTATGTTTCTGAAGCCAATTTTATAATCAATCAGTCGAAGTTGAGTACAATTAATCACCTGTAATAATTCTTCCACAACGAAGACCGCAAAAATGTGACACGCTTTTATAGCAAGACAAATATTTATAATTAAGATTGGGTCACATATGTTTAAGCGCTCAAAAAGTTGCGTGTGATTGCAAGCTGTACTCTAAGACCTGGGGCTTCACCATGACGTCTTAACGCGATTCAGTTCAGGTTCTTAACTGTGCTCAGTTGTATGATGGCAGCTACTCCGTTTAAGTGCTAAACTGAATCGCGTTAAGACGTCATGGTAAGGCCCCTGCTTGCAGTTCCGGAGTGAAGGAATGTAGGGTATTTCATGATATCTTACTTTGTCGGTCTAGCAGATAATTATCTCCTGCTTGTGTAGGTTTGTACGCCTCATAAATGGTAAGTAACTATAAGGAATGTGACACTATAAGTCATATTTGGGACGTAGTCGTTATTAAGAATATATTCACTAACTTATTATTGGAAATTATTCTCAAGATTAGTTTGGGCCCATTTTATTGAACTATTTTTTTTTAAATATTTTGACACCCGCAACCATTTTTACTTGTACTTTATACAAAATATTTCTGGTCGTCGACCAATCGTCAACTGTAAATCACATAACGCAAAACAATACTCCATCCCCCTCTCACATAAGATCTTACCACCCATCTCTCTCTATTTCATTCAATAATCTCAATGGGTTTTGATCTTATTTCCGATTAAAGTATGATGAATGAGAGATTTACAATGATCTCTGATGGACGTGAAATTATTCTGTTGAGCACTGTTAGGGTTATCGATTGTTTTTTTAATTTGTATCTGGAAGAAATATTGTTTGGTTTGCATTTCATCAATACAGGTCTGTGGGATTGATGGGTGTTCTAGTAAAAAAACACAATGGTACGAGTAGTTGTATTCAAGTTATTAGGCCACCTACGATGTAAAGATTACTTATATACCTTCTTGTATGTAATTGAAAATTCTTTGATTTTTAAATGTAATAAGTTTGGTAATTTTGTAGACGTTACCAACATCCCCCATGATTAAAATTTACGAAAAATTATATTTATAATAGTTATTAAGGCGACTCCAACATTCAAAATTATAAAACCTATTTATTTGATTCCAAAATATAGCCACGAGCGTATCGAGTAAGTAATTAAAAAGCTGTAATCTTAAGCTTTGCGAATTTTTGCAGATTCCAGGTCGTGGTTGCATTTATCTTATAGATACATCTACTCTTAACATTATGTGGTATTTGCAATTTGTAAAATTTTATATCATACGATAATTTCATATAATTTTCCACGTTGTTTACGGCCTACGCGACATTATGTCACCCGTGTTAATGATGTAGTCACCATCTCAGGCCAGAAAGGATTTTAACATACTAAAGCTAACATGGCACCTATATGGTATATCCTTTTACTGCCCATATATGACTTGAAGCAATAATAAAACCAATTGAAGACTACCACGAAAACGGCAATAATCCTCTTGGAGACATAAAAAATCTACACTCAAACGGTTTAGTTTTATACTTCACCATGGGGGACCTTGCCATGAGGCAATAAACCATATTGTAAGGGCAATAGAGTCTAAAACCGGTTGCCGCTGTCAGTTAATATAGGTGTTAGAAGCAAGGAGAGTTTTTACGTTAGAATGTGGCAAAATTGCCGTCGATTATAGGAAAAATGTAAACTTGGCAATCATTTAAGTAGTTAATGGTTTTAATCGATGTAATCGGTCGGCCATGGAGCGAGGAAAGGACGGAGATACCTTGTATAAATAAAACCGGTATAAACTCACGTATTTTTATCACAATAGGCGTGACATGTCAAAACATGTCATGCCTATTGTGATAATAATACGTGACTGCATCGGGCAGTCTCAATGACATTGGAACTCGTTGCTCGTTCAAGATATTGCACAAAAAGGAAAACTTTTTAAGATATTAATCTCATAATCTATTTCCTCCTCTGTCGTTCCCTCGTTATACTCATTTTCATATTCCTTTATCGATAATATTTGTAATAATTACATTACTGAGGATCACGCCTTCGGCGAAGTACCTTGATGGATTTTTCCGTCTGCTTCTGTCCTCAACCGGGCAATGCTCTAAGGCATCTCTAGGCTTAATGCTAACCGCCCTGTCAAGCTTTAGAATCCAGTAGAAGGTCCAGTAGAATCCGTTTATACATAGTGACTCCGCTTATACTGACCAACCGTTTAGTATAGCGTGATTATTGTACAAAGTTTCGTTTGCCGGATTCGGTCAAGCTGGTATCCGGCTAGAATTAGAATAGTATTAACAATATAACCTAAGTCATACTAACAATATATGAGTGTAAAATGAGTGTAACTTTTACTCGAAATAAATTAAATTATAATGACTTCACTTATAATTTATTTTCTTAGTATTCTCTGTATGACGTCCGGTTAGTATGACGTATTTGTCGTTTCCATTCGATGTCAGGTCACTATAAGCGGATTCTCCTGTATCTTATTTATCTTGTCTTCTCCGCCGCGTATGTCCGTGCGCTGTTGCGTATCGGCGATCAACGGCATACGCTATTATATACCTATCTATAATGACGCGTCTAATTGCATCAATCGAAGGACGCCTAATCAGGTCACTGACTAAGAGGCCCCAATTTCACCACAGCCACAGGAGTGACAACTGTCAAACTTATTATTACTGATATTGCAGGCGTCTATGGGCTACGGGCACCGCTTACTATTGTGCGGGATGTATGCTTGTTTGCCGCCAACATGTCATTTATAAATTAAAATATCATTATTACCATTAAAACCCCACACTTTTGTGAAGAGCTCTTCACACTTGTCACAAGAAACACAACATATATGTCACGAAATTCCGACACAGGATCATTCTCATGTCAAACACGACCGAAAATTCTTTAAAACACTATTAACCCAAAGTAGATTTTTGGGCAAGTCGGAGCTGATTTAACCTGCTTTTTCTTGGAGTTCTTAAGGAAATCTGCTAGATTGGCTCATGTAAGGAAAGCCGGCAGGAATCGAGTTCTATGAACGTCCCGCCACTAGTAGCAGACTAATTAGCAAGAAGTAAAAATAACCATAATGTTAGCAAGCTAATGATCAATAATTAAAAACAGTTGATCACTCAAACTCATTAGTGAACTGGCCCGTTTATTGGCCACACGGATTAGTTAATATTTATATTTTATATATTTAATTAATTAATATTCTATATGTTGCTAGTTCTGCCATTCAACATTACTTAGGGCCACTTGCACCACCCGGGATTAGCCGCATAACCCGGAGTTAAGCGTTTTTTTTGTATGGAATTTGACAGTTTAACTTTGGGTTAGCGGCTAACCCTGGGTGGTGCAAGTGGGCTTTAATGATAATATTATCAGGAGCCTCTGCCTTTTCATTGCAAGGTAGCGATCATTCTTTAAAATTTTCGTCGAAAATTTAAAAATGTCTCTTATGAAATGCAATTTTTCTAATACTTTTGAAAACGCTTAAAGCGATTTTGTGTCTGATATTTCATGACTTGGCCAACTTGGCAGTATTTTCTCGATCTTTACGAATTTTATTAAAGTACCAGTAGTATTTTACCATACAAGGCAAAAGAGTTTTGCAAGGGACATTCTCGGGCACACCTTTATGAATAGGGGAGTATGATAGACAAACATGCAAGACTCAAAAGCAATGAATCGAACCCAGAAGTTATAATGAAATAGACTATCAAATAAATCTTAGTGCTAAATCTAGATTCATACATTTTACAGGAAGACCATTTTTTTTTGTTTCTTATAAATGCAAGATAAAGATTTATATACATAGTATATAAATTATTAGTAGAGTAGGTATTAGTTTTTGATACCCTGGAATAAGAAAACTTAGTAAATACACCTACAACTTACATTTGGATGAGATTTGTAATCTTATCCCAATGTAAGCTTATTTATTACTACTTTCCCCACTAGTAGATAAATAGTACATTACCTAACTAGTGCGGTAAAACAAAGAAAGGCCGAGATCGCAGATGTTTGCGACCCGAGCTGCAAGCGAGGGACGTAAATATGCGATCAAGGGCTTTATTTATTACCTCACGTGTTAGGTACATCATTTTATGCCTACACTTGGGCAGAAATCGGCTTTTTCCGTACGCGTAGCGTGCGGAAAAAGGCACTTTATGGCCAGGTGTGGCATAAATGCATTTTACCCTTTCGTTAGGACAAAAGAGCGCTTTCCGAGCCAGTAAGGTGAAAAAGATGTTGGTAACTTTCTTCAAAACTGCGGTCGATTGATAATATATATTATCTCTACTATATCAAAACACAGACTCTCGATTCGTGTGCAGTCATAAAAATGATGAATCGCTGCGCCGGCGCAAGTAATGTGTGTTTAATTATCGGGTATTTTTAATTAAAAACTTTGATTAAGTGACGCAATGATTGAAAATAAACGTCGGAGTTAAATTGAAGGAGTAAATGTTTGACGTATCGCCAAAATAATAATGAATGAAGGCTGAGAAATTGGTTTTGCAAAGGATATCCGGTCGTTGTATGAGATTAAATTCGGTAGTCTGACAATTATGCTTATTTTTTTACTGTTATCAAAACAAATTACCTTTATACTATGTATGAAACGTTTATTCTAAGGTTTAAGGATGACTCACACTAGGACGGGACGGGACGATCTGTAAATATTTATAGAAATAATCACGCGATAGCACTTTGGCGTGCAAAGCGGTTTATAATTGTATGGAAAACCGGTTAATAACCGATTATTAATCGAAATTTCATACGTGACGGTTTCTATAGAAACCGACAAAAAGGTCCCGTCCCGTCCCGTTCTAGTGTGAGTCATACCGTATGGGATTTGCATTTCGATTTTATTTGGTTATCTAAATCTAAAATACTCGTAGGTCCTTGAGGCATTTTACCTAGGATGCTGGCGGCATTTCCTCGTTGTATCTCAAGAAGTGTTTCTATACTATAAGAGATTATTTAAATGAAAAGTAATCATAATATCTCATTTAGATATGCCTATTCATAATTAAGCAAATAAAGTAAAAAGTAGTTACTAAGTTAAGTATGTAGTATTTAAGCCTTATGTTTCTATGTCCTTGCATAGCGTCGCATGTATCTACACCTTATTTGATGTTCCATCTATAATTATAATGAAACATGCAATAAATAATTCTGATTTTGATTCTCAAATGAACCCAAGAGGGATAGACTAAATAGCTGGGTATTATTGCTAAGACCTTCTTCTATGGGTTAGAATATAGCAGTCTTTAAAAAACTTCCATATTAACCATCGAAAGTTCATTATCTTTTATCTCTAAACAACGAACTCAGTGACAATTTTGACATTTAATAATCACTTTTGGAAATTATTCAGTTACTTACTTATATCCAATACCATAAATCACAATGGTGCCCAAAGGTTGCAATTATGAAGTAATTGGGAATTAATAGTCCAGTGGATTATTAATAATAAATTGTGCGGTTATCGTAAATCAATCACCGAAACTGTTACACACTTTCTTTGCGAGAAAACGCGGTTTTATTGTAATGGACCGGGAGCTCAGGGTAGTTAAGATGAAAAATAATGATAAATTTTTCTACAATCTGTAATTAATACCTATAGTGAACACGGAATTGTACACCTTATGTAATCGCGTCGAAGATGTGTATCACAGCATAATAGATAGTGTCCGGAACGAAGTACCTGGACTACAATTATTTAATGACGGTTCCATTGGACTATGCAATACTTATCTATCAGATCCCATGTCTGAGGCGGTCGGAAAGATATTAAATGTTGTTAAATACGGTCTAAAAGAGAGAAATGTTGATTTTGCGATTTGAACTCTGTTAATTAAGTGCTTAAGTACGGGGCGACAAATTCGTTTAACGAAAAAGCTCCTCCCGGCTTTCTTGTTTTTAAGTTATTTATAAAAAAATAAACCTAAAACTGAAATATATTATACAAACTTAAGAATGCATAGTGCAGAGGTGCACTAAGTAGCAAACACCTCTGTCAAGAAGGGTTTTAAATTATGAATGAACAAGATAAAACAATGACTGAATGATTTGCAGTGTTGCCCGCTCCCGGTCCACTGGCTATATCTCTTGCATTGCTGCTGATCGACATTTAATAGCATTAAATTCGCGTGAAGTCGAATCCCGCGTACAGTGTATTCGCAAGTACAGTATGTAAAGCATGTTGTACGCATTTTATAGGAGAAACACCGCTCTGACAAGGAAGCCTTTAAGTTATGAGTGAACGTTAAACAATGGGGGAATGTGGTGGTGCTCGCTCCTGGTCCATCGGCCATATCTCTCGTATCGCTTTTAAAATCGTATTAAATTTGCGTGAAGTCGACTCTTGCGTACAGTGTCTTCACAAGTACGGTAGGCATTTTGTGTTTGTATTTTTGAATACCTAAATCTTTGTACAATGATATAAAACCCACCGTAGGAGAGTCTATGTTGCTGTTACGACATTATATTACAATGACCTTATGTAAATTAGTATGAATGAAGGTATTTTATTTTACTTATAATCATTAGATTGTTCCAACCATTTCTTAAATTCATAAAATTAAATATGTAACCCTACTTGGCGTAGCAACTTACCTATATAAGCAGGTAAATAATCAAACAATTAAAGTGACCCCCCCCCCTGAACTGAAAGTTTGTATGCAGGGAGGTCACCGGGGCGGGGGGGGGGGGTTAACTCTGCAGCTGACTGTACATTACTTAAGTCAAGTATATAAGCTTACATATATAATTATACATAATGATTTGCATTGCATGATGATTAATATTATAAAAAAGGTTTACATGTTCGTTCGTATAAACGGATCGTCATCATTAATACGTTTCTTACCCCATTCTAATTCATTGATAAAAATTAATGAAATTTAGGTATCGTACTGCCGAAGATCTGTGTGCTAGCCTGCGCTTGCGCACTTTATGCGAAACGGTGGGCCTATTAACCTTCATTGGCTGAATTAATCGCGTTGGGATGATCCACATATCTCCTCTTAACTCAATTCGCGCCTTTTACAGTCGTATTAAACTTTCTAAAAACTTCAGCTTTTAATATTGAGATTTTGAAATAATGTCACAATCGCTTTTGGTTATGGATCGCATTATAACAAATTGATAATTTACATGTACACATTAATTTCCACCCAATCATACAAAACATCCGCCCCATACCACAAAAATATGAAAAACCCGACATTCGGGTACATTTTAGGGTACCCTGCTCGTCAAAAACAGTACCCGATATCGGGGGTTTTCTCGCATGGTCTTCAGTCATTTATAGCTATAGTACCAAGATCCCGACTATCGGGTCGTCCGGCCTAGAAACAAAATTATAAAATCCCGATTGTCGGGTTGTTGGCATTGAACGTGTTAACGTTTTGACTGCGAACTCCATTCATGTTGGAATGCTGACTATTGTGCGCACAAGTCGTTACATCGACCATCTTAGTTTAAACCCTCATTTGTATAAGAAAAATTGTAATTTATAGCTCAAGTTCTCCGGTCGATCTGTATTCATCATTCGCCGAATTTGTACGATGATGTTATATTTTATTAAAGAATTTTATAGCTACACTCAATGTAGGATTTTATAGCCAATAAGTTTAAAAAAAATAATATAAGATTTTAAGCTAACATGGTCATTTACACTATAATTACTATTTAAAACGAGATATTTACCATGTATATTTGTTTTAATGAGCTCCCGATATTTCGGCACTGTTACAAGTGCCATGTTCACGGTGTAACTGATTTGCTGCGAGTTTTTATTTTATTTGTGGTCTACCCACACCCCGTAGCGATCTACCCGCTTACGGGTTCGTTTAATTTGCGCGGTGTCACTACCGCTACTAGCGTCTACTTTCTCACTTAGAACTCGATCACGTTCACGACACACGACACTTACAGTATCGACTGGTGCATTTCTTACCGAACCAATAACTTTTGGATTTTTGAATTTCCGAATCACTGGATGCCAGACCCTCGACAGTTGAAACCCGTCCTCTCGGTTGAAATTTTTGTTGATAACATTTTTGTTGATGACACTTCCATCTATTTACATTTTTAGTGCTGCTATGATTGTTTATCAACATGGACATCTTTTTCAACAAGTGAAAGAAATCTATTGAAATCCAATACGGTCGCAATACCGAAATAAACTATTCATCCCTTCAACAAAATTGTCGCTTGTAGAGAAAAACTCATTTATTATGTGCATTAAGATTTATAATGAAGTGCCCGAGGTAATTAAAGATTTACCTTTCAGACAATTTAAAAAGGCCTTGAAGAAATGGCTTGTAGCGAAATGTTTCTATAGTATACAAGAATTTTTGGAATATAAATAAGTAGATTTAGATTAGTAGTTTTAAGTCAACTGTACATTATGCATGCCTGAAAGGCAGCTTTAGTGATACTTCTAATTTTACCATTGTCATCCTACTCTACCTAAAGTTGTGCGTAATAAATAAATTTCATTTCATTTCATTTCATTTCTACCGAAAAGCGATGGCTAAATATCAAAATTTAATATTATATAATTTCATGATCGTATCCATTTCCCGTGTCTGTGGTTCACATATTTAGTACGACTGTCTAGAGTAGACTAACATGTTTTTTGAAATTTTATTTTTGAGGTCTATCTATACCTACAAATAGACGAACATTTACATATTCAAATCAAGATAAACTCAATTAGGTTATAATAATAATACTTTATTTAAACTAGGTATTTAATCGCTCAAGATACGTATCTAATAAGAATAAAACCTGACTCTTGTAGAACCTGTTTAGGATACTAATAGGATAAAACAGCTTAGTTATTTCTAAACTACGACTACCTATACGCTTGTGCGTGTTATATAGGTACCTACATTCTTATAAGAACATATATTAAAAATAAATATATCATATTGTAAATAGTTTTACTACTTTTGTAATTTCTTTTGAAAAAATAAGTCCCGCCGAGTTTCTTGCCGGTAATAATCTTCTCGGGCTGTGGTGTAGGGATAGAACCGGTAGTAGCTTTTTTTTTTTGACGTTCATAAGTGCATTGTAATGTGCCTCAATTGAAAAATAAAGATATTTATCATTTTTTTTTATCATTTATATAAGATAAATACGTATATTATATTTTTGTCATTAATTTACGAAACATAATAATCAACATCTGTTTATGAATGTCGTATGCCTTTTATTTTTGCTAAGTACGCTTACATTATAACGTAAATTAGCTGAAACTTTAGGTAAAATCATATTATTATTTGAAATATGATAGCAATTTCGTTTTAGTCTCATTTCATGCATTCAATGTACCTCTTATTGCATGGTACAAGTATATGTTGTATGATAGAGTCTAAAATCAAACACTTAGGTATTTTATTTATTCCAAATCCAGATGTGTATTATAACTATCAATATAATTTCAGTATAAAGACGTCTCTTGGACAAAGGCCTACCCCGAAGTTTTCCATAAGTCCACAACATTCACCATCACGTCGACACAGCTACGTCTGTTCCTCGCAGAATTTGTGCATCGCCTAGTAGGCCTATGATGGTCATACTTATCGTATGACATCGTAGTTGTGTTTTTACTAAATTGTGTAAGTGCGAGAGTGACTAATGACGCCTCACATGATAACATGGCATTCTCATATCATATTCGTACTAATTTAGAATGATTATATAAATCTAACATTTCTATATAGTTGTCTGACAGCAATCTTTATGACTGTCTGTCTCTTCCTCATTATATTTTTATCGTAAGTTGAACACGATCTCGCGCACAAGTAAACAGGTTACACACGTTACACACGTATATTATACTTATATGAATCTACACATGATGTACCAGGGCGACATAAATGCTGAGCAGTTCAACGTGTCATCATATAAGTATAAGTACTAATTCCATTGAAGGAATTTGTTTTGTACTGTCAATGTCAAGACAAAGCTTATAAGTGAATAACAACGCTTTACCATATTCGAAATGGTTTTCACATCTTGGTCGAATATGCAAGTAAGATAAGGAGAATAAAAAAAAAACATTCGTTTGGTTTTCAAGGTAGTAGGTACGCCAGAAGACAAAGATCACTCTCGATCAATTTACAATTACGGAGATTCTAACAGCAGACAATCAGTTTCGTAAGCTGTAGTGTAACTACTGCCTTATCTAGGCGTACCACATAAATAGTGCACAATCTATCCACTCCTTTTATTATTGGCTGGAGGCCCTAGGCGGGACCAGGAGAGAAGAAGCGATGAGGCTACCGTGCGCACCTGAACAGCTACTGTTTAGGCCGAGGTTACAATTTAATGCTTAGATAAGCGTCTACATAATTTGATATACAGCACGAGTTTATCATAGGAGATTATCTGCTATATCAAAAATTACTGGTGTTGATCACGTTTTTATCTGGAATGGAAGCTTATGGTTTTAAGATGAGGTACCGGATTCTTATAGTTTTTAATATTACTATTTTTTGAATTTTTGAGTTTTCTTGAATCTCATACGAACTTGCACCACCCGGGATTAGCCACATAACCCAGAGTTAAGCGTTTTTTGACAGCCCAACTCCGGGTCAGCGGCTAACCCTGGCTGGCCTTACCTATCGTTAACTGATTGTCTTGTGATTTAGTAAACTGTTTTAGACATGATGAATGGTTCCAGACACCAGTTACAAGCATTCTGTATATTAATACAGCGAGATGAAATTATCAACTGCTCTCTTAATGTCAATTTTACACATAGGTACTTATCTCGAGTTTAATTCTCAGCAAAGGCAGTATTTTAGAAAAAGGCTTCGTTCATAACAGCATACTTGGTCTTCGGAATCCACAGTATGTAGCCATCGACCGGTTCCAAATGCTACGAAAAAACCGCCGTTCAAATACGTGGTCGTAAACAATCATTTTATTTCACTAGTTTTTCTCCATAAACATACGTCCATTTACGTCATATTCTAAATACCTATAAAGCGAGCAACGTGAATGAAATGGTTCTCTGTACCATTCACCATCCATCCACATTCTTTTACCTCCCCAAGCAAATACGAACTTTAACCGTCTTTCATATGGTTGAAACTTGTTTGTAAGCTTTTATTGTTGGATGTTCTTAGGGATCTCGATGGCAACACAAACACAGAAGCATAAAAACAACACTCGAGATGGCCGGGTGTACCAGGCGGGCAGCGCGCCGAGGTGGCCGCGGTACGGCGGTAGCGACCGGTCCACGTAATGATACCACTGCCTTATAGGGCCGGGTTATGATGGCTGCAGGCGTAGTGAGGATATGACGCGCCAATATAAATAAATAATGCAGGGCGGAAAATTTACTCTTGAAACTTGAGACCACACTATATTTTCTGGACATGGATAGGTACTTTTCCGCTGCTGATCAACTCAACTGTAATCAGTAAATGTCATGAAACTGTTTCTATTTATCCAAAATACCTCAGTACCTTGAAGAAAAGGGTATAGCTGGTTCTATAATCTTCTTATCCAAAATACCTAAATACCTTGAAGGAAAGGGTTTGCGGTAATTACACAAGACACAGTTTCTCGAGATTAGAATCTTGAATCTCGAAAGATATATATGTATATAATTAGAGAGGCTCGTAGTTACATTTAATTACAGGAATAAAGCGCGGTACGCTCGGAGATATTGATTCGCAAATTTCAATCACAAAATTGTAATTTTCGTGCTGTTTTGTGAGATTGTGAGTAACATTATAACGCTACGCAATTCATTTGCCTTTTTACCGAGTAATACATGCTATCAAATGAGTAATTAGCTTGCTGTTTATTTCTTAATACCTACATCTTAGTATCATATGTATACAAAGCTCGTGGTTTTTAAAAACATTGCCAACAATCCATGTTTGTTACTAGATACAAAAGTAAATTACCCACTTAGTAATTATTTTACTTGACCGCAGGTAATTTGAAAGGGCCTTACCGGTATGTCCTTGTTAGCTGTCGGCCCTCAGCCGTCCTGTTTGTCCACTCTCATTAAGATCGCGCAGCTACGTTTTTCCATCGACACTTGACAGTTTACAAAGACAATCGAACCTCCACTCGACCCATGAGAGCCTGGTACTTCACCGTGTCTAGGAGCCAACTACGATCATAGATAAACGAGGTTTTTGCTCTAAAAGCCAGCTAGAGGAATGTTGGATAGAGTGGCAATGGCAACAGATTTTACTTGTCAATTATTTATTACGTGGTCTGAGCGTAATATAATTGGTAGTTCTTTCGTTTTGCGAGGTACATCGTATCCAGCTGGCATTACAGGTATTTATAAATTGGCCGATGCATTGTGTTCGTTCTTCATATTCTTGAACGTATGTTTGGTACGTGAATTAAATGTTCGGATGGTAGTGGATAAAATATCTCTTGTCTCTTAGCAACAGATGCTACGGATTTTTATTGTATTATTAACAAATTATAGGCAGTTGTAAAGCATGAATTAAATCATTTATTAAATCTAATAAATGTTTTTTATTCGTGTTTTAAGTATAAATTCTTGCACTGCTGCTGCTAGATATGAGAGTTGCTTTAATTTATTAAGTAAAGTATATCAAATGTTTGTGTATATTTATTGTGTAAAATCATCAAATATTTGTTTTATTTTATTTATTCTTTTTTTGTGGTTTTTCTGTTTCACTATTTTCTTTAGAAATGGTATCTTGTAGAATCACATAGTGTTAATATTTCTGCTACTTTTGTAATTTGTTTTGAAAAAATAAGTCCCACCGAGTTTCTTGTCGGTAATAATCTTCTCGGGCTGGTATGGTTAGAACCGGTAGTAGCTTTTTTTGACGTTCATAAGTGCATTGTAATGTGCCTAAATTGAAAAATAAAGATATTTATCATTTATTTATTTATTGATCTATGATCAGCTGGTTATAGAAGTTTAGCGACCGATCTCAAATAATTTTCTAAGGAATGTTGCCATTGAAAATTAAATCATACGAGTATTTATGGCAACTTTTAAGTTCCAAGTATGCATTATGCTCTCAAAGTAATAGACGCGCGTACGAGTTATTTGGATTTTGTTAATACTCTAGTAACAACATGAGGAAGTTTTTGTTTATTAGGCTGTATAGGTGTCCCACTGCTGGGTAAAGGGCTTTTTTCATCTCCTTTATTTGGTACATGAATAAGTGAGTAGGCTATTTGTAGAACTAGGACCTCATACACCTTCGGGGGTTAGCCAACAAACCCGGAGTTTATTTTTAAGTATGGAATTTCATAGCTAACTAGCTAGCTTGCCTTGACCTTTAGTACAGAATTATGTAAGGTTTTCCCGTAGAAACACAATATTCTTGGCAAAGCATACGTAAACTAATCAAGCATCCACATTTTACTTTTAGCCTTTGAAAGTCGAAAACCACTGCGGTAATCTTTGTATCAACGGCGTGATAAACAGTACCATACCGTAATCAACTAATCAACGTACACGTTAACATTCCTCATTCAATCAGGCTATCGTTAGATTCCTCTTATTAAGAGCAACAAGGGAATCCCATTTGTGTCGCCGGTAGCGCGTGTTCCGATAGTGGCGGGCGCAACCTACGTAGATCCACAGATAAGGCGCCACATTCGAATTTTGAAAATCTGATCTTCATTTTTTTCAATCTTGGAAATCTGATATTTATTGGGGTATGATTTTTTATGGTGCCCTGGTATCCTTTATCAGGGACATAGGGTTTACAGAAGGAACCTTCATATTATACCAGTTGATACAGACAGACTTGTGACGCCTCTAAGTTGTATGCTTGCGGCGTAGGTTCGCGTAGATGTTGTTAAACTGACTAAGCATTCTTCCTCCTTCTAATTTAAATGTAGAACTAAATGTTAACCCGTTGCCTGTGCGTTGGTGGCTTAGCTATATCATGTGAGACTTTCAATCCGAAGGTCTCGGGTTCAAATCCTGCCGGCTCGTACCAATGAGTTTTTCAGAACTGTACGAAGCATCATTTAATATTTACCAATAGCTTTTCGGTGGAGGAAAACATCGTAAGGAAACCGGACTAATCCCAATAAGGCCTAGTTTACCTTCTGGGTTGGAAGGTCAGATGGCAGTCGCTTAAAAACTAGTGCTTACGTCAAATCTTGGGATTAGTTGTCAAAGCGGAGCCCAGGCTCCCTGAGCGGTAGCAAAAACCGGAAAAACCCCAACCCCATTGCATCCTTTAAGATGCATTGCATGTGTATTGGCATATGAAGATTGCTTCATTCCAATCTGTTTACCATTTTCTTTAGTGTTTGCGGTTAATGTAGTAAATATGAACGAGATACCCTGCGCGTATCAAGTCAAGATAAGCTTTTGGTAGTACGAATGCCGCTCAAACAGGTGCGGGGGCCCGGGAGATTTCAACGATACTTTATATGAGAAAAGGTGTGACACGGGTTCTTACTTCCGTGTATATGTTACTTACAATATCAATAGTTTTCTAAAAGATAGTTTATTTTAATAGCTGATATGTCTTGTAACAGCCCTGAGTGTTAAAACGATATGGTTAGTTTTCGATAATAGTTTATCATTGAATTCGCCGCTAGAGGCGACTTGGCTAGACCTCGCTGGAAACTTGTAAATGCCACTTTGAAAATTATTATATATTATTATGGACCTATATCTATATATAGGATAAAAGAACTGGATACCCAATAATCCGAAAAAAATTACGCCATAAAAGTGCTGCAGTTACGACACTTTTTCATATGGTCTTGTTTGGAGCGTCACGTAAGTCACAGTGTTAAGTGCCAACAGTCTATAAACTTTTAACACTGTTAGTAGTTCTGTGTATAAATTTGACACTTAAAGCTTACGTCAGTAAGCTCTTTTTCGCACGAAACATTTATCTTTTATCATCAATGCAAGTTCGCTAATGTCATTTTGACGTTTTTTTTTTAATAAGTCAATGATATGGACACAAAACCTACGGATGAGTGGCACCGCCTGGTTACCCACAACATGATACGGTAGCCCCTATAGCTTTTTAAATAACACTGGCTAACCACTTTATTACGATTTTACTTACTAACTGATAGCTACTGGTGTGGACTGTATATAAATGAGATGGTATCTTGATGGAAACACTTATTTAGAACAGTTATTTATTATTATATCACAATTACAAATATGAACAATGTTCTCGCTACGGTTGACAAAGGCAGACACAGACACATGTCAAATTCAAATATATATTAAAATACATATAAAAAAGGCCACAACCCAGCCAGTCGCCAACATACCGGACCCCCAGTGGAACACTAACAACTAGTGACTACTGGCTGGGGTGCAGTTTCCATTACTACAAGTTTTCGGGCCGGTCTGCGCAGCACGCCTCCTTTTGTGTGGACGTCTGCTACGCGGACCGCTCCGTCGGGCCCTACGTAGACGTTCACTACCCTTCCTAGTGGCCACAGGCCACGAGGGAGGTTAGGGTCAGCGATTAGCACCACATCACCCACACCAACATTTGATATTGTATTGTTGGCTCCTCTTGGTCGAAGCATCGGCAAGTATTCGCGTAGCCATCGTGCCCAGAATTTGTCCGCAAGCCGCAAGGTTTTTCGCCAGTCGCATCGTCGGGATAAATCGGCGTCTGTCAACGAAGAGGTCCATGGTACGACAGATGAAGAGCCGAGGATAAAATGGAATGGCGTTATGGCTTCCGGTGAGTCAGGAGAAGATGGGACATATGTGAGTGGTCTCGAATTCACTATTGCTTCTGCCTCGAGTAGGAGTGTGGATAGGATTTCTTCTTTCAGAGGCTGTTTTGAAAGGCAAGATCTGAGTGCTGTTTTTACAGTTCGCACAAGTCGCTCCCAGGCTCCACCCATGAAAGGAGACGCAGGTGGGATGAAGCGCCAGTCGATTTTGTGGTTCGTCGCATATTCAACTACGGAATCGTCATATAGAGAGCGCAGTTCTCGGGAGGCTCCCACGAAATTCGTCCCATTGTCCGAGAATATAGTTGTGGGCGATCCTCTTCGAGAAATAAAACGTCTGAGACTTAGTATGGCGCTGTCAGATGAAAGTGAATTTACAATTTCTAGGTGGAGCGCTCTAGTCGATAGGCATGTGTACAATGCCACGTACCGCTTTTCACTGCGTCTGTAAATGGTGACTAGAATCGGGCCAAAGTAGTCAAGGCCTACATGAGTAAATGCACGTTTGTGGTGGTCGAGACGTTCTGTTGGCAGGTCGCCTGTTTGAGGTTGGCTTGGTTGCTTTTTCCACCTTCTGCACTTCAAGCAGGCGCTGGCTACGCTGCGGATGGTTCCTCTGGCTCTTAAGATCCAATATTTTTGGCGTAATTCATTTAAAACGAGCTCGTTGAACTGATGCGACGCTTTAACGTGTTCATGGAGGATTAAAAGTCGTGAAACGTAATGACGACCGTCAAGAATCATAGGTGATTTCATCTCATCATTTACTCCCGGTGCGGAACTTATGCGGGTGTTTAGTCTCAATAGGCCCTCTCCATCAAGTGTAGGCGCGAGTTTCCGAATTCGACTGTTCTTGGGCACTGGCTTCGAAGATCGCAAATCTGCTAGCTCCTCAGGAAAACTCTCTGTTTGTGCTTAACGGACCAACATCTTCTCCGCTTCTATCATGTCTGACGCGTGAAGTTGGTGGGGAGACGTGGTGCCATCTGTAAACAATTTAGAATTTGAGTCGATTTGCCGAGACAGTTTAAGGCGGAATAGTCGTGCACCCTGGAGAACGCGGGCGGTGGCGCGTAGTAGACGCAACCAAGAGCTAAAACGCGAGGGATCAAGTAAAGAGTTTGATGATGACGTGTCAAGGAGCAGAACCATCAGGTCCGATTTTAACTCTGGATCTGATGAGATCTCTTCCTCGTCAGTAACGCGCTCGGTCGGCCACGTGTGTGGCGGATCAATGAGAAATTGTGGACCGGTAAACCACCGATGAGTCGCGGTAAAAACAACTCGCTTCGGTTTTGTTGCATTGTCAGCAACGTTGAGAGAGGTAGGGATCCACCTCCAGTTGGATGGATTGGTAGTTTCCAGTATCTCTCCCAATCTGTGCGCTACAAAAGGCTTAAATGCGCGAGCATCACTCCGGATCCACTTAAGGACGGTTGTTGAATCTGTCCAAAATGTGGTTGCGGAGGGCTTAAGTCGATGAGCTTGCAGGATTGTTTGAGCGAAACGCGACGCGATGACAGCAGCCTGTAGTTCTAGACGCGGAATCGAAACTGGTTTAAGCGGGGAGACGCGCGCCTTGCTGCCGATGAGCGCCGTTGATACGGAATTGTCGCTGTAAACAAAACGCCAGTAAGCAACGCAGGCATAGGCTTGTTCACCACCATCGGCAACTATGTGCAGCTGAACGTCTGCAAAGTCCGATCTGTCCATGTACCAACGTGGGATTTTTATATCGGCCGCGACCTGTAATTGTGCAAACCAGTCCATAGACTCGTTCACATAAGTCTCGGGCAACTGTGTGTCCCAGCCTATGGACGCTCGCCAAGATTTTTGAATCAAAATGCGGCCCCAGATAACGACCGGCATCAGTAGGCTAAGAGGGTCATAAACTTTCATGACATTCGATAAAAGAATGCGTTTGGTTAAAATTTGGGTCGGTATCTGAGGCACAGCACGAAACCCTAACGAATCTCGATGTGGATTCCATTTAACGCCTAGGACGCCAACATCACTGCTTGGAGGAAGGTAGACGTCTGAAGCTGCATCACTTCGAAGTTCCTTCGGGACGAGTGAGAGTGCTTCCGGGTGGTTGGATGTCCATGCGCGCATCTCAAAACCGCCAGCCTTGTGTACTGTGACAACGTCTAGAGCTAGTTGAGCTGCGTCGGCAACATTAGAGTGGCTGCCAAGGTAGTCGTCCATGTAGTGGTCGTCGATTATCGCTTTACAGGCAGCGGGGTAATCAGCTTCAAACATCTTCGCATTTTTGTTTTTTATGTAAAGCGCGATGAAAGGACTTGAGACTGCGCCGAAAATCATTGATGACATGCGATATTCCTTGAGGTTGCCATTTTTGTCACGCCAGAGAAAACGTTGCGCGTTCCTGTCTCTTGTGGCGATCTTCACTTGAGGGAACATTTCTTTAATGTCACCATTTAAGGCTACTGCTCCTTCTCGGAAACGGAACAAGACGTCGAGTAGAGGAGACAATAGGTCAGGACCTTGTAGAAGTAAGCTGTTGAGGCTTACGCCTTTTGTTGCAGCAGACGCATCGTGAACTGCTCTTAGCTTCTTCTTCTGAGGATGAAAGACGCCAAAAATTGGCAGGTACCAGCGGATGGATCCATCTGGGTCGACGCAAGAGACGTCAGATGGAAGTCGATGGTGGTAAGTCTCCGGATCGCACTCCTCGGCGTAGCCCTTGCTAATCACGTCGTCGATAAATTGTTGAAAAGCTGCAGTGAACGCTGGATCCTTTGACATTTGTCGCTCGAGGGCTTTGAAGCGTGACAGTGCCTGCGGGTAACTATCGGGTATGATTTTTGGTAAAACCTCCTTCCATGGTAAGCCAACTTCAAAATGCCCATCGTCGAGTTGACAAGCAGAAGAATCGATGATGTCAACGGCATGTTGATCTTCACTGTTTCGACGAGGGATCGTTTTCGTTATACCCAGAGCATCAATGTCGTATTGACTTTTTATAAGAGTGTCCAAATCTTCCGTTACATGGTGTATGAACTCAATGGGTTTCGACGACAAAGAATGCGCGCCGTGAAGTACCCAGCCTAGCAAAGTCTTAGAGGCGACGGGTTCATTCATTTTTCCACACCGCACTTCGCGGCTTATAGACAAATACCAATCAGGTGCACCGATTAGTACCTTTGGTAAAACATCAGTGTGTGAAAGTTCGTTTGATAAATCTAGCAGGTGTGCGTAGTCCTTTATATTAATCGAATTTGGATAACGTGCACGCAGCCCTAAAGGAGTCATAGCTCGTGCGTGCTCGATCAAATAACGATCGGTTCGATTGCGTCCGCGAATATAGAAATTGACATAACTTACGTCAATTTCATGGGTCATATTACAAACACCTTCAATGCGAAGACGCTCCTGACCGGTGGACTTCGCGCCAATGCGTGCTGCTACCTCGCCGTCAATCAAACTGGAAGAGCTGCCGTCGTCGAGAAGAGCTGTTGTCTCGAACGCACCGTTGGGACCTTCGATGACGACTCTAACGACTTTTAGCAAGCCTCGGGGACGTGAAGTCGATGACGAGGTTCCTGTCGCATTAATTGAGCAATCAGTAGTGGTAGAAATTTTATCAGAGGGTTCGATTTTATTTCCTGTATTATCAGTGTTGTCAGGGCATGGTAAGTTCACAGCGGAGGCTTGGAAGTTGTTGCACTGTCCGCTGGTTTCTGCACTAGCCTTTGCCGTCCCTGTGCCGTGGAGGACCGCGTTGTGACGTCTAGGGCACCCGTCGACTCCACAACGTTTTGCGCGGCAATTGTTCCACGAGTGCGGGTGTGGCTTAAGACAACGATAACAAATTTTAACTTCTCGCACCCAGCGCCATCTATCCTCTACCGTTAGATTTAAAAAACTCTTACAGATTTTAATCTCGTGACGTCCTTGTTTACAATATGTACAGTGCACAGATGTTTTCTCACTAGATACCGTAGCATGTACAGTTTCCTTTTTTAGGGGAAATTTCGGGGCGTTGGATCGAGGTAGATTTGAGTGAAAAGACGAGGGCGGTACTTTAACTATACTGTCAGCAACAAAATTATATTTTAATTGCTTATCCGCCTCGATAAGAAGAAAATGTGACAGCAATTCAAGTTTTGACAAGCTTTGTTCCTCTTGTGTAGATGCGTAGTCTGTAAAGCGGGCTCTAGTGTGCTCGCTCAATTTTAACAAAATGCATCGGAAGAGTTCTGGCGAACATAAATATTCGTCTTGTTTAAGTAGCTTAAGGGTCGTTACGAAATTTCTAAGTTTATTTGCTAAACTGTTTAAATCTTGGGGAGAACTTAGCTTTGGACTGTTGCGTAGCTCTGCGACTTCGCGGGCAACCAAGAGTTCCGGACGGGCGAACGTCTGCTCCAGGGTCTTCACGATGTCGTCGGGCGTGCCGCAGGTCCACATGAGCGACGCGACGGACTGGTACGCTTGTCCGCGTACGGCGACGTTCAGACGGTCTAGGTTCTCTGAAGGTGAAAAGTTAGATTTTGTTCTCTCGTAACTACTTTTGAATGCCATCCACTGATTTACCTCGCCTGAGAACGTGACGAGTTCGGGTTTCTTTGGCCTGTTCGAAAGGGCATTTATCGCCTGAGAAAGCTTTAAAATAGGGTCTAACGTAGGTTGCTCAGATAGTTGTCGGTGTGCCATGGTTTCGTAGTTAGATGTGACGGCGACTTTTGTGGGATTAGAAACACTTGCTTGGTTGACATTGGGCATGTTGAAAAATAACGTGTTGGTAGGGGCGGCCGGCTGCATGTGGTGTCCTAGAGGATTACTCAAGGTGACAGCTGCTGCCTCACCAGGCATATTTTCGGTTGCTAAAGTCATGTTAGCATTTTGTTCTGACACCCAAGTCGCGGTTCGTCTTTCGGCGTTGCGAACAGAAAAAGTTGAACTACGAGATTTGGCTGACTTATCTGAGGCATCTAGTGCGGCGAGTCTCGCTTGAAGCTCGGTGTGCTCCACCTCGGACTCTAGGCGCGCGAGGTCCCGCTCACGCTGTGCCTCTGCTTCAGCTTGCTTCCGGGCGAGCACAGCTTGTTGACGCGCGAGTTCGAACTCGAGCTCCGCCTGTTGCCGCTCGCGGTCCGCCTCTTGACGTGCGAGTTCACGCTCACGATCCATTTGACGCCGCATCGCTTCTGCTTCGAGAGCAAGTTTCTGAGCGCGGATTGTCGTCGCGGAACGTGATGAGTGTGTGAGCTCGCTACGCACCTGCTCACTGTGGCCACTGGAAACTATTGCATTTGGTGCTTTGACATCACCCTCTCTTTCAGGCGTATTTCGAGCACTTGGGCGTTCGGCGGCGGGGCCAGACTGTGCCCCGCAGCTTTGGATGTTGCCCGCCGTTTGTGTGCCCGAGCTACAAGAAGGCAATGCCGAAGCACCGTCGTTTGTTATGGCTAAATCTGGCCGGGCGCCGCGCGGTGAACGTGCAGGCCGTTCGCGCTGCACCTGGTCAGATTTCGTAGCCGTTGGGTCTGCCTTTACCATCCTACGTGTTTCCACCATGATAAAAACTGTGCGTGAAGAATGAAAACGATGTTTCTATATAAAATGAAAACTCACAATGACGTTTGGTGAAAAATTTTGACAACTGATTTTCAAAGAATATGGTATAATTACGGCGAGAATGGACCAAAATGATAGCTACTGGTGTGGACTGTATATAAATGAGATGGTATCTTGATGGAAACACTTATTTAGAACAGTTATTTATTATTATATCACAATTACAAATATGAACAATGTTCTCGCTACGGTTGACAAAGGCAGACACAGACACATGTCAAATTCAAATATATATTAAAATACATATAAAAAAGGCCACAACCCAGCCAGTCGCCAACACTAACAATTTACTTTTTAGCCTAACTGTTTTTGTTATTTTAAGAGTCCACATGGTTGAGCAGCGAGAGCGGAATATTATTACATCTAATTGCAAGACCGTGTAAAAAATAATAAGTCGATAGTAGGCGGGGGCCTCAAAATACAACGTGTTATCAAATAATTGCTGTTTACAACTAAACTACAATTTATGTAGTTAAAAACTTTTACCGGATTTAAGAACTAGTTATTACTTAACTATTTAACTAAGACTTATTTTTATAAATTCAAGGGTTTCGACGTTCCAACCAAACATATGTAAAAAAGGACCAATGTTTGAAATATAAAAGTACTTATTCACGTTTACCAGTTTGAAGGAAATATGAAAAAAAATTATGTATATGAATATCAAGTAGGTACCTAATTATTATCAATATTGTGATATAGACGTCTGAATAATAACAATTTGACCACTGTGGCCTCTTTAACTATTATACGGGCAAGGAAGTAAAATATTGTACATGCGTTGACATTGATCAATTGATCAAGCATTAAGGCAAGTGCTAATACAATATTCTACTAAGGCGGAATAAGATCTAATAAGATTATAAGTTGCTAAACGAATACAAGTAGAATAAGTTATTTAGTTATTGTAAGAAAATGCCACGATTTATAAGTAGGTAAAGGCGGAAAGATATGTCCAGCTCAATCCATTGGAAAACTGCCTCCCTGTCAACAGAAATGATAACCGCACCTTGAAGATAAATGCCCTCTTAATTGTAGCACGGCTGACCAAAAAAAACTTATATTTAAGTACTCGATACAGTAATCGGTTGAAACGTCTTCATTTGACCGCTATCGCCTGATTTATAATGCCCCTAATGTATTAACCCTTTGTCGGCGACTTACCGACTTAGAAGGCTTCCGCTTTTCGCTTTTTATTCGATTTGTGACAGGGATGATACAGGTAACCAGCTACTACATTCTTACATTGGCTTGTTTAATAAGATTTTAAGCTAACATGGTCAATTATGTACATTATAAAGTTCCCTCAAAAGAACAAGAACAAGAGAGGGAACTTGAGAGGGAACTTGAGAGGGGGTTTGTAGTCATCATTTAATAGCTTGCACTTGGAGTGGGTGATTCGCCTCCATCAAGTGCTTTCTGCTTTCCTTTTTTAAATAAATGGCTTATGTCTTGTGGGACAGTTTTGCCAGTTTCGCGGTTAATACTTAATAATACTTTACTTGATACTAATTTGTATGCAGGGATTTCCGTTTGTCTCTGCCCTTAGCCATCAATTCGAATTGCAACATCTAAGTAATAAATACCGGACACAAATGCTAATGAGCTTAAGCAGACGTTTATGTAAGCAATTAGGGCCCTTACCTGAAAGTCCTATTGCGATTCAGTTTAGGTTCTTAACTGTGTTAGGACGTCGTGGTAAGGGCCCAGATGATGTTCAATACTAATAACTAAACTTACTATGAAGTTATTTGTTTATTTATTTCAAAAAACAGTTAACAGCATAGCAGTAAAAAAACTAAAGCACTGCAGCCATCAAATACAAAAAACCAAAACATATAAAACTTAACACTACTTATAATTTAATTTAGGCGACGTAACTACATATACGTGGCTACGTTGCGTCGTGTAATCAGTATGCCTACCACGAACATCGAAAATTGGCATTGACGGAAAAACCTCTTTGTAACTCTTATATGCAAGTGTGACAGAGATGGAGATACAAATCCGCAATCGTTCGATTTTCGTGGTACTAGCCCAGGCGTAGGATTTGGCAGGTTACCCCGGAACCGCCGAAACACGACACCCTTCGGCCAGAATTCTGGGCTCGCGATGGTGTCCAATAGTGTCCATTATAGAATAGTATGTCTAATTTATGGCAAAATCTAATGTTTTACTCTTATTAAGCTATAAGATTCAGATTAAGCACGGTAGTGTTTAACTGTCTAGGTACTTCGAGAATTCTGTCAAAAACAGAAACAGCTGAAAATCTTTAATAAAAACAGAGTACTAGGATACAATCTATGGCTATTTCTTTCTCGATGTCCCTTTCTCGCTATATTCCAGGAGCAACTAAAAAAAGGATTGCAGTTAAATCTGTTTTACAGCCGCGGCGGCCATAAACGCAGCTTTTACTGTTTCACACGCCATTTGTTATCGTAATGATTTGGTTATTATATGCATTATGTGGAATAAAAGTCAGCTAATCGCCGATATATTAGTGAGTGTGAAAATAAGTGATCATAAAGATGCTGGTTATAGTGCTGTAAAAAGAAAAGACTTTTGGACATTGGCATTCAATAAAGCGCAAGAACACGTTAGGGATAGGTCACTGAATAATCTTTAAGAGTCGCCTTTGATACTGTTTCAACTCAAATTATTACGAAACTATAGGTAAGTTTAACCAACTGTTTAATATACAATATGATACTCTGATCTTAATTTAAGATAGAAAAAGAATGAAATTTAAATTGATTGCGTATCATACGTAGAAGAATCCGATTTTTGCCAAAATTCAGTCGATTTTGACTGACTTTTGAACCGTCATCTCTTAATAAAAAGTTCAGAAATATACAAATATACATACATACATAAAATGTATGCCATTTGACCACAAAAACCCTGTCTAAGATAGTAAAAGCCTGAAATTATTATGATTTAAATTACACCGACAAACTACTAAATTTTTCATACCCCTAATTTTTTTTTCAGAACTTGTTTTTAAATGCCTATATTTTAGGATTTTTTTGACAAATTTTTTACATCACTTCCTATCAGATAAGAATTGGATCAATCAGTCATAGTTGTTGAACACAACGATTCTAGTAAGAAGGCTTTGATTCCTTTTGATCTGATCAAAACTCCCAAGCTTATTCGAATAAATCAATCGGTAGCATATAATTATAAATAACAGCGCGACATTGCTACCGTACATTAAGATGTGGCGTAAAAAAGGATCAGTTAGAAATGGGCGAGACGGAGTGATGAATTGACATGTTCCCGAGCCATTAGTGGGCCGATAAGGAGACATTTAACCCGTGCGTGTGCGCGGGTGCTGGTGCACAGGATGCTCCAAACAAACCTGGATCTATATTAACATTTGTTTATGCCTCTGAAAGAACTGGACCATTGAGCTTACCCCTATTCTATTAGCTACTACTGTTTTATTTGTATTTAAATCATATTTTGTTGAATAAAGAAAAACGACATAATTATTTTGGACATGTGTACCTACTTGTAATGCAATAACAGATATGAAATATTAAAAAACATAATTTAAGGAAAACTAGATCGGAAAGAGGTAGATAAAGACGCAGAACATCTAATCTGTGTTGCAGACGCTGCTACCTTAGTAGAGTGGTGAAATACAAGGAGGATTATTGCATGGTGATCGCCGACATCCTTTAGGATACGGCACGAAGCTTGTTGAAAGAAAATATGCAAGTGCTGATGAAAGTCTCGGAACAGCCATAATAACAAATCATGGTGATCTTTGCACTAAACTCCTATAACTGGTATCGGATATCAATAAGCCGTAAAAAAAATTATCTTTCAAGGAATCATGCAATACCGAGCATTCGGAACAAAAACCACAAAGCAAGCAAAATGGAGATAAATTCAAGTTGGAAATCCTTATCAAAAATTGAAGACACATCAGTTTTTAATTGAACTCGTTTACTATATTGAATACAGGACAGTGTCATTAGTAGATACTGTCCATCTCTTTGTTTTTATTTTAACTAGAATATTTCTCAAACGGCTGTGAATTGTGACCACCCTATGAAGCCCTTGGGTGTAAAGTCCGATAGTCCAAGCTCGTTAATGAGGGGGCTTCCGTCAATAAAACCGGAGTGCGTGCGACTTCAGGCTACTGGGACTCCACCATCGTCTCCTAATAGGGCGAAGCTCAGTAGACAGAAACCTTTTATTATCCTTTTGCGAAAACAGCATTATGCCAAAACGATCAGGCAGTCAAATCAAGCTGAACAAGAAGTTTGCTATTAATATATTGTCGTTCCACATATACATGTTTTGCCAATTGGAAAAACCAGTGCATAAGCCAAAACTTAGGATCGGGTTGCCAAGCAAGCCTGAAGCCTCAGGAGAGTACCACGGAAGACGTTGGAAAATTAATGGTGGACACATAATTTTGACTCATTCACAATCACTGTGAGTTTTCTTAGTCTGCTTTTTTATTAATTACAACTACAATTTTTTACTTAACAATTTTGCTAATGGTTACAGAACTGGGCAATACTGACTGGTCGCATTCAATGCACTAGATCAACTCAACTGGCTAAACCTAATTACCTCAACCTCTCAAGGATTACTGTATATTCTAAAATTATGTTTAGGACATAAATTATCAGTGAAGCTCCCAGAATAGTTTGTGACCATGATTAGCTGAGCGGAAAATGCCGGTAATTGGATCAGTAATTAAAGGAAGCGATATATTTGGGAAAGATGCATATCTAATAGGAACCGTCGATACTATCTTATTTGTTTCTAATGGCTGCTTATTTACAACTAAGGCGTTTGAGAATAGATCCAAAAGGTGTAAGAGATACGTAGATTGAATAAAGAACTTTGAATTGGACAAGGAATGTTTGAAAGCAGAATTTTAAAGTGCTGATCTTGTTTAAAATATCTTACTGGCGAGGTAATTAATTCAGATGCTGCCATCAAGTGGTATCAGCAGTCGTAGCATCAACAGAGTAGGTTTTAGACTCTTTAGAAGCTTGAAATCTTAGAGTAGCAAGACAATCTTATAAAGTACTTATTAGACTTTTTACCATCGTTAGGCGGTGAAGAAAGAACAAAAGTAAAGTCTCCATCTGAAGCGCCCTTTCTACCTAAAATCTTTAGGGTGGCAGCAATCCCAATTGAAGACACTGTTACGTAATCTCCAGCTTCACATAACCTCTCTGGCTTGGTACTCGCTAATTAAGGGCTTATCGGCGCCACGACGGCACTAATTAACTTGTTCATTAGCGCCCTGCGCCCGCGCGTCTTACTGGACACCGGCGGTAGCGGTGATAAGGGACATCTGATAAGATTCCTATCAGTTTTACGAAACTTTAGTGCAGTTAAAACCTGAAAGCTGCTAAGAATAGATCTTCTAATAGATATTGTTTTCATTCTAGATAATTATTAAAAAAAAAAGGAAATTCTTAAGATTGGTGCAGCTCAAGGACTAAAAACCAACAGCTTTGGTAACTGCTCAATCATTTGACCAATCCAAGTAATAATTATAAAGTTTCATTTAGAAAATTTAATGTTGTACCTAACTGATTTTGATCTTGATCTTGTACCAAAATGGAAATTTGCACTTTCTTTAGATGTCATTCTTATAAGAACTTCTGCTTAAGTTACTTTATGGTGTCAAACTTTCTAATAAACCCACGTAAATTTAGCACTCGAAACTTATCATAAAACATGCCACATATTCTAGTACAAAATCCAACCCAAGATACGACTCAAAAGTACTAAATCGTGAATCAAGCCTGAATAAAAGCAAATAAAACTCTCAATAACAATGTGCCGTGTACCGCTAAAAGGCCAGATAAGGAGTCCGAACAGTAGCCTAATTTATGCCACATCAGTTGTACCGACCAAAAAACGACTCGCTTTATGAATATATTTATTTCAGTTGGAGTATCGGTTACTGGATCGTGAGGTAAGTCCGTTTTTTTGGAGTGTTCTTTTACTACTGTGGTAGCAACGTACGGTGCATGCCAGCATGCTTGTCGACGACTGTATTTACTGCGTTTAAAGAACATGTTTTAGTATACAAGGGTTAAGGATGCACTTGAGGTAAAACCGATTAACTCAACCATATTAATTTTTATTGTTGACCAGGAGTCAAACAATAAAAATTAATATGGTTGACACGTCAATTTGTTACCTTTGAACACTGAAAGACTTTCCAATTAATACCATTGCTGCATTGTCATATAAATTGGAATTTTTGGTCAGTAAAAACTAAAATCACTCATCAATGGAACTTTTTTGTTTTATTTATTTTATTTTCTTTATTGGGGAAAAAAACAGAGACAGGCCAATAACATATAGTAGATACAAGATTGCAAATTGGTACATATAGCCTACATCCTAAGACAATGACAACGATGTAAACAAAAGGCATCAATTGTTTTGTCACTGTTTCTCCTTGTATTTTCACACTACCTCATAAAACACCACTGAGACGAGTCACTACTGAAACGGTCGTATTATCGTAACATATAAAACATAAGATAAATAACTCCCTCTTCCCTCCGGACCTCAATTGAGTTTAGACGTGTGCACGCACGTATGTATTTTAAATAATTTAAATAAAGTTAATTCGTCAAATAAAACCCATAGTAAAATAGGAGTGCATAAGTTACTAGTAGTTAGTGTATCTGCGGAAGCAATGGAACATACTATGCGCAAGGGAGGCACATATACCACATAATTCCACGTGAGTGAAACAGACACCTACACAACAGCTCTACTTATACTGGACGGACTACAATTATCTTCGCTAGTCGTCCAGTTTTCAAGACCCCTCGAGTACGATCATCTGTTGCATTGTATGCGCTCCTGGTACCGATAGCTTCACACTCGCGTAGTGAGTACCCATAATTTATTATGCCACTTAAACGCACGCCTCCGAAGAACAGTCCGAGGACTTCCCTTGGCACTCCTAAACGCACGCCTCCGAAGAACAGTCCGAGGACTTCCGTGGGCACTCCTGACACTTCACAACAGATGGAGATCGATGCGATCACGCCAATAAAGGTGACGGGCACTGGCTCTAGTGCTCATCCACTACTACCCAGTCTTCCTGTCCAACAAAAAAACGATGCTGCATCGGACCTGCATCCGGACCTGCATACGCATCAGGGCCTGCCTGGAGATGATGTGAGTAACATTACACTACGGATCAAAAGAAAACAACAACAAGACGACGACATGAACTGCAATATGAAAGCCTTTACGGAACAAATGACAAATATGTTTACGTCTTTCACCTCGGAGCAGGCAAAACGACTTGGAGAATTGCATGCCTCGGTGAGGAATATCGAGAAACAAAACTCGGACATATCTCATAGCGTTGAGTACCTCTCCAAAAAGTACGACGATATTTTGGATCAACTAAAGAGTTTAGAAACTGAAAAGATACAGGACCAGCTGCGAATCTGCGACCTAGAAGACAAACTTGAGGCTCTGGAACGTAAGTTTAAAGACCCTGTAATAGAGATAAAAAATTTGCCTGTTGTCTTAACTGATGGGAAGAATTATGAGACAAAGGATGAATTATGTCAAATAGTAAAGCAGTTAGGTGAGACAATCAATGTTGATATCCATGATAACGATATAAAAGATATCTACAGTAAAAAAACTCATAAAGACACACAAAAGCTTATTGTGACTGAATTCGCATCGGTTATTCAAAAAGAAAAGGTCATGGATGCTGTCAGAGTATTTAATAAAGGTAAGCAAAACAAAGACAAGCTGAACTCTGAACACCTGGGCCTGCGGTGGCCTCGAACACCGATCTATGTGTCTGAGGCACTTACACAAAAAACTCAGAAGTTACTATTTAACGCAAGAAAAGTTTCAAAGGACAAAGGCTATGTGCATTGCTGCACCTACAAAGGTATTGTTTACATACGTAAAGTGGATAAAGCAAAATATATTAAAATAAACAGTGAACGTGATTTGGCTGATATTGGGAACATTGACTGACTAGTGCTTAAAATAACCGTTAAGATAGTATTTTTACCTACACATTATCTCGCGTATAAAATTAATTTAACTAACTTTTACACTTTTACTCACACCTACACACATACATTAAGACTTTCACTTCATATGCCCCCTTATATCTACTATGTCTACTATATTCCGTACGGTCCTAATAAACTTCTTGGTTGGTATGTCTACTTTTCTCTGCTTTTTACAGGACATCATTTTATCTGTTATAACATTCAATAGTGTAAATAATTATTTTATTGAAGAACTTGAACTGATCAATGTTTCGGAATCAATAATATCCGAAGTTGATGACTGTATATCCAACATTCCTGAACCGTGCCTAAAAATCTTGACCCAAAATATTCGAAGCATAAATAAAAATTTTACTGAACTGTGTGTTCTTCTGACGCGTTTGGGGATTGATGTAGATATTATAATACTTTCAGAGTGTTGGTTGTCCTGTATAAATTCGATTCCAGCGCTAGATGGTTACAATGGATACGCAAATACTGTCGTACGAAATCAAAGTGAAGGCTTAATAATATATACAAAAACCTGTCTAAGCGTTGAAATTGAAGAGCCACACTTTATGGACTCAAACTGTCTAATTCTTAAAATTAACTTAACTCATGCCATTATAGCTATTTATAGATCTCCCTCTCATGCAAATATTCAAAATTTCTTGGACTCCTTGGACACTATCCTGGCGAATCTTTCTGCTTACCAAAACGTTGCTATTATTGGAGATATTAATATAAACATAGCAGGTGAGCATTTGGATTCCCGCGCAAATCTGTATTTGACCTTATTATCATCTCACGGTCTATTATCCGGACACAATTACATAACACGCGATCAAAGTAATGCTTGCTTAGACCATGTTATGCTGAGAAATAAATGCACAGCTAAGGTCATAGTTTTACAATCGACTTTGACTGACCACAAAGCAGTACTTTTGTGTTGGCAGCAGGTTAAACCCAAGCTAATCAATCAACAGGTTCGCACCAAACTTCAACAGGAATCTTTAGCTGATGATATCTTAAAATCTGATTTTAAAACCCTTTACAATATATCCGATCCTAATCTGGTCCTAAATGTATTCATCAAAATGATTCAGAGCTTGATTCTCAAAAACACGATATATGTAAAGATGCCAAGAAGGAAAATTATAATTAAACCGTGGATTACTCCCGGTCTCTTGAGGTGTATTAGAAATAGAGATAGGCTGCACACTAAACTTAAGAAGAATCCCGCAAATAACATTTTAAAAATTACTTATTGTCGATACAGAAACTTTTGCTGCAAAATTCTTCGAAGTGTAAAAATTGAATATGAAAAAAAGGAAATAGCTAAGGCCGGCAATAATAGCAAATTATTATGGAACGCTATTAAAAATGTTACCGGTACGAATAAAACGAAACAAAACAATAATGAACTCTTTCTACCAAATATTTCACCCCAAGAATCATTAAACAAAGCCAATGAATACTACATTAGTGTAGGTAAAACGCTAGCTGAAAATATAACTTTAAATCACTCAAATATTAATTTCGCACACTTGAAGTCCGCTACCACCCACAATTCTTCTAATTCCTTGATGATAATGCCTACTAACGATATAGAAGTGGAATCCCTGATTATCGGTTTAAAGGATACTAACTCTAAAGGATGGGATGGAATTCCAAATTCTCTTTTGAAACGCCATAAAAATTTATTTGTTCCTATTTTTACTCATATATTTAATCTTTGTATTCTGAAGGGTGTGTTCCCTGAAGCTCTAAAAAAGTCACTAGTCATACCTATTTACAAGTCAGGCAAAAAAAATCTCATTAGTAATTACCGACCCATTTCAATCCTTCCGTCAATTTCTAAATTATTTGAGCGTATATTAAATAAAAGACTAGTATCATATTTAAATAAATTTAACCTATTGTCACCCAATCAATATGGTTTCCGGTCTGGAAGGTCCACTGAAGATGCTGTTCAGGAATTGACTCAATTTGTATCGAATAATCTTGACAATGGGATGAAATGTATTACGATCTATTTAGATCTTGCTAAAGCATTCGATACTGTCTCAGTTTCCTTACTTATGAATAAACTGGAGAATATAGGCGTAAGAGGCATTCCCTATGAAATTTTTAAAGATTATCTTCGTAATAGATATCAAAGCGTCACGGTGGGTGAATTACGGAGTAATGAACTTCCCATTAACTACGGTGTTCCCCAGGGTAGTGTTCTGGGACCTACCCTCTTTCTAATATATATTGATGACCTTTGTCAGCTTAGTATTCCTGGTGGTAAAATTGTGTCCTACGCCGATGACACTGTCCTCGCCTTTGCGGACAATACATGGGAAAATGTTTTTAAGCTTGCTCAAGAAGGCTTAGACAAGGTATTGACTTGGCTTGCACAAAATCTATTGACCTTAAATGTGGATAAAACAAAATTTATAACCCACTCAATAAGGAGTTCTGGTCAACCGCCCAACCACTTCAATCTGTTTGCACACAATTGCCTAAACAAAATAAATAACTGTGACTGCCAACCTTTAGTTAAAACCGAATCAATAAAATATCTTGGAGTGTATATGGATTCATTCTTGAACTTCAAAACTCACATTGAAACACTTAGCAAAAGAGTCCGTAAGTTAATATATGTATTTAAGAACCTTCGCCATGTGGCTGATCCAGGTTTATTGAAGCGTGTATATCAGGCTCTCGGTCAATCCCTTATATCATATTGCATATCGGTCTGGGGTGGTGCTCCCAAAACAACTTTGATGATTCTGGAAATAGCGCAACGTGCAATATTAAAAGTAATGTATTTTAAACCTTATACTTACTCCACAGAACTACTATTTACATTAGCCAAAGTCCCCAGTGTGAGACAAGTTTTTATCGTGTCATCTATCGTGAGATACCATTCTGAGCACACCTTTGACAAAAATTATTTAGAAGAGTATCGTAGACCTCAATATATTGGAACAAGGAGTGTCATATATAACACTTGCTTTGCTAAGAAATTCTATAATTTCATTGGGCCATTCATTTATAACAGATTAAATAAAACCTTAAATATTTACCCTAAGACAAAAAATGAATGTAAGAAGACTATCACTAATTGGCTACTCACTAAAAACTATCATGACACCGAAGAGTTATTAAGCATAATTTCTTGAAAATAATAATAATATAAAAAAAAGGTTAATAATTGTTGATACACAACACACACATACATACACACACATACACTCACACGCAACCTCAAGATTGTTATAATCTAGTAATCTAAGTTAAATTGTATAAACTGTTTTCATCAAAACATCAAACATTGTAAGGGGAGGAGCACTGCTTATCCTGAAGTACAGGCTTGCCTATTCAGGGAGTAGAATCCTAGTTTTAAGGATATTGTTCTAAAGGATGTTTTACTAAATAAATATTTGTATTTGTATTTGTATTTGTAACTTAATATTGGAGATAATATTGTCTTCTGTTACCGCGATTGTTATTCATTGAAATTAAACACTTTAGAACGGATTAATCACGTTTATTAACACCATGATCCTACGTTTCGAGCCCTTTACAGCACTCGTTTTCACAGGGTTAAGATGATGACTGAGAGAATGCGAATTCTCCCCGTCCATCAAAAAAGTTACTTGTGCAAACTACCTACATACAAAAATAATTTAAAAATAAAAACAAAGGTTGGTCTACAATGCCCAGAGGGGCTTATAAAGCTAGTAATACATAGCCTGAAGGGCATTCTATAATTAAAATTAAAATGTTTAAACCCTGTGAGGATTAACATACATACAACTTACGAACGCTTCCCTAACTGGCTTATGGAGCAGAAAGAAGCGACAAGAAAACTACCCCATTTTGCCTCTTTTTTATCTTTTTTTTTGGCTCGAAACGTAGGATCATGGTGTTAATAAACGCGATTAATCCGTTCTAAAGTGTTTAATTTCAATTAATATTGGAGATTTCATAAAAAAATTAAAAGTTAGGCTATTACGATCAATATGACGATATTACGGTGAAGAAATTACGTTTTTTTTTAAATGTAAGTACCCAAAGATGTTTTTTCCGATATCAATGCTATCTTAAAATTACTAGCAGAACTCCCAGTGGGAATTGTCTTAGGATGTAGGCTATATGTACCAATTTGTAATCTTGTATCTATATGTTATTGGCTTGTATCTGTTTTTTCCCCAATAAAGAAAAAAAAATGGAGGTTTGTTTGAATTATTTGCAAGTTAGATTGACGGTGATTTTATAATAAATAATTATAACGATGAACAATTTTTTTCATGCCAAAAAATGACAATTATGAATGACTAGTGAAGTGTTATCCCATATGGTATATCTTCAAGAATGTGACAATACTTTTTGAAGGGTCAAACTAAACTAGGGCTGTTTATCATCTTGCCATGGTCTGGGGAGAGAAGCAAGCGGCCATCACGTGTGAGGCTAAATTCCTGGCGATGTTTTCCAATAAGTTTCGCGAGCGTGAGTGAACCAATTTCTCCAATAACCAGTTTAATATGATCTTCGTCTTATTCCGCATATTTTTTTCTGAATTTTATTCTGAGCCGTCTAGTGAATTTCACCAAGCATCTCGTCACTACTAGTAAAAGAAGACAGAAAATGATACTATGCGCCGCTTGCTACCCGGCAAATATGATGTCAAGTTCAACAATTGATAAAATTACAATGTTATGCGTCCATAATAATGGACGCGGTATTTAATTGCCCTAGTGTACCAAAGGGCAAAAGGGGTTTCTCAATTTATTTTTCGTCACTAACATTACTAACATTTAGATATTACTGACCAATTATTTGTTGCGAACCAAGATTGACCAACAACTTCCAGCATGTCTACCACCAACATCAAAAATTCGCATTGACAGAAAAACCTCTTTATCACTCCAATGCAAGTGTGACAGAGATGGAGATACAAATCCGCAATCGTCCAATTTTGATGGTATAGGCCCAGGCTCCTTGCAGATTAAATTTCAAAACCATTTACCATTTCACTGCCAGTGCTCCTCCTCATCCTCGACAGTTTAACAACTATTTAATTCCTCAGAAAGAAAGGAAAAGTGGAAAAATTCCTTGGGCGGAACTCGAACCCACGACTTTGAGATACCAGCTCATCGCTTTTCCAACTGAGCTACTGAGACCACACCGTAGCCCCGAACTTCACCATGTCCTTCCTCGTATGCGCCTTAGGGGAACGCTTAGCGACATCTACCGTAAGAAAGTACTTCATAATCGGCAAAAAAATCCACTTTTCCTTTCTTTCTGACTTTAGTATCGTGCGCAGACTGCTTACAAATAATAACTATTAAATTGGAACGATGACGTGTCCTGGTTTAACAGACACACAACTTGCCTGTGCTTGGTAGGCAGTTGGAATGTCACCCCGCACCGCGACGCGGCGGCATTCGGCCTCTTAATTGGACTCATAAATCTTGCTACAATCCGACATTACACCTAAGAGTGCTTTTATCGAATACTAGAACGTTCAATTCGAGAATTGGTCTTCACTCGCTGTTATATTGATCTAAAGCCTATAAATGTCAAGCATAAGCTAAGCTGAGGCATTAGGTGTTGCGAAAGGCGGAGAAACCTTGCAAATTAGGTACCTACGCGACCGATGTGACCGACGCAACTCAAATGACCTGTAGAATCTTCTTATACCGGGTGTTGCCTGTAACAAGAGCAATAAATTAAATCACAGGTAGTACTCCTCAAACCTAAACAACTTTTGATCAACAACTTTTAAAACTGATGTACTCGCTAGGTTTTCACTTTTTCATACGAACTAAATAATTATAGTATCTTCAATGTACATTAACATCAGCCTAATTGACGTTTCTTGTCAGGGTTAGGTTAGGAAGGATAAGATAAATACCTATAACAGTAGTTGACTTGCCAAGTTTTTTGTAACTATATACTGGTTTAAAAATACCAACTCACCCCTCTACCATCCCTCTTCTCCCCATTCATGACCCAAATACCATTGCGATCCCTGTTCATCCGATTTTACGTTACTACTCGCAGTATGTAAGTGGCACAATAGAAGCGCATAATGAACATTAAAGGTGTTTATGGAGAAAGCATTAGCACGACATAGTGAGATAATTAGCGAGAGCATGCACGCGCTCGAGAAGAGTGATAACGGATCGAGATGCCGTCGAGAACCTTCGATACCGATCCCCATACGGGTACATAATTATACGCGTTCATTACTAATTGATATTGCAGTTAGTAGGTTGTTTTAAATATATTATGATATTATAGATATCGAAAGGGCTATGCTTATTGCTTGGTATTTCTCTACAAGATCGAGTCGGAAATGAGGATATCCGTAGAGGAACCAAAGTCGCTGACATAGCCCGTAGGATTAGCAAGCTGAAGTGGCAATGGGCCGGCCACATAGCTTGAAGATCGGATGGCCGATGGGGCAAAAAAGTCCTTGAATGGAGACCACGGCCACCTATGAGATGGACTGACGACCTGGTGAGGATCGCTGGGTCTCGTTGGATGCAGGTGGCTGTAGACCGGTCGCGCTGGAGTTCCATTGGAGCGGCCTATGTTCAGCAGTGGACGCTTACAGGCTGAAATGATGATGATGATGATGACATTATAAATTGAAAGAGATGTCATATACTAGAAAAAAAGTGATCAAGACCCCCGGTGAACAGGGCTAGGATCGAACCAGCGACCTCCTTTCGCGGCAGACGCCCTAACCACTGGGCTACCCGATCACGGCAGCCAGAGTCCATTTCCTAAGTATATGCAATACTTTCTTATTTTAAACCTTTAAGGTGCGTTCCGCCAATCCTACAGCTCAGACTTACGTCTGTGCCTTCTAGATAATCTTTACAGATTATCTCCAACTAGAAGCGAGGGTGACGTCTCCATATTATACAATTTGATTCGTGCTTTACAATTGTACGATATGACAATTTTATAACTACAAGGGACTGGCAACTTTTAAAGGATGACTGGGACGGGACGGGACGATCTGACCGTTTCTATATAAAGAATCACGTGATAGCTCGAAGCCGTCGGATGTCACGTGACGGACGGCTCGTATCATCCTTTATTTATATACCTATATTTAGTATTTATCACAAACGTTACTTTTTACTTTTTTCCCCCTGTTTTTGCGATCTTAAAATGCTTTTTTATTTTGTCTTATTATTTTCCTAAATCATCACAGTTTCAATTCTGTTGTTTGTCATACAAACACTCATTCCTTATAAGTTCAGATTGATTTTAATGATAAACACTATAATGACCGGCAAACTAAATGATCAAGCTATAAGCAGTTGATTGGCGGAAACTCATTTAACGCAGGTGTTAATGATTTCCCATCACGCTGACTGACGCATTAGCGTGCGCGTGCGCATGTCTATTAGATTCAACTATACTTACTTGAAATTGAACACCTTAGAACGGAGTAATCGCGTTTCTTAATACCATGACCCTACGTTTCGAGCGCTTTACAGCATTCGTTTTCACAGAGTTAAGATGATGTCATCATCATCTTAACCCAGGTAAGTTACACTTACTGTATATATTTTGAAAATAAATGTTATTTTTAGAAAAACATCATTTCCAAAATTAAAAACTAATCGATTTGATAAAAGCAGGTATGTCTAATTTGAAAAGTTCCAATTCAAGAATTTGAATTAAGTATACGTATGTTTAGCTAATAAGACTTAATCGTTTTGAATTAAAACACTTTTAAATACATTTGTAACTTTAAATCGGTAGTATTTTTATGTAATACCTAGTAATTTATAAAAGTATCGTTAGTAATTTTAATCGGTACTAATATAGCGAAATAACGAAACGGTACTAACACTTTCGTAATTCGTCAAAGAAATCAATGGTCCAATTATTATAAATTGAAAGAGGGTGTAATTATTCTTTCTACAGATTTAAACGAATATCAATTTGTGTAAATCTTT
Organism: Lathronympha strigana; assembly: GCA_949128165.1. Lineage (NCBI taxonomy): Eukaryota > Metazoa > Arthropoda > Insecta > Lepidoptera > Tortricidae > Lathronympha > Lathronympha strigana. The sequence continues at coordinate 485,087 of OX421907.1, read as the reverse complement.
ATGTTCCTAATTATCAAACACTATGTCATAAATAATATTTAGGTCTTCAATCACCTATTTCTACCTTGTTTAACATACTTAATCAATCATACAGTTACGAATTCTGCAACAGTTTAAAAACTGGTATCACAATTTCATTTCCGAAATATTGCGACTGGTACCGTTGTACACGGTCCGATACCAAAATTGCCCGCACCATCTACTTTCGGCATTTTCGATAAATTACCCGGGTAATTTCAAAAATTACTTTTACTTATTAGATTTAACCGGCAACATTAATATCGCAATTCGCTTGATTTAGTGACGCGAACAAAAACCGCGAAAAAGGAACAAGCATGCTCGATAACAACACTCGGGAATCGATTTGGAGAGTTACCATTTAATTATTTTATCGATAATCTTGCGTGGCGCGTAGGGTTGGCAGGCCGCGCTTGAATATTTAGGTAATTGTATATTTTTATCAAGGTCACAAACAAATATTACCTGTGTTAATCAACTATTTCTTGTCCTTAGTTGCTATAGGTCACTTTTAAAAATTACGCTTTTAGGGCATTAAAATTGACAAAATATGATATTTTTTCTACTTATATTCCCTTTGCACGATGGGCCACCTACCAAGTATGTGAGTAGAACATACTGCAACGTTTTTCTAACAAACTTTGCTGCATGGGACAAAATAACAACAAGAAACAGTTGATTCACCCACCTACCTACTAACCCGAGGTTAATTTTAACCTAGGGGATTTGTTCGATCACATTTATCATGGTCCCAATGAAAGCGGCAAATGCGATGGAAAACAGTTGCTTAAACATACAAACAAAATATCCGGATACAATATAGAATGGCATTTTTTTTCAGGCCCCTAGATAAATGTGGTTGATTTCGTATTGTAAAGATAGTTATTCAAATAAGTCATTACCAATAAAGAAACGGAGTCCGATCTATTGTAGTTAATTCAGTACGTGTATATACTATGATATGTTTTTCTAACTTCTTCGGGATATAGGGATGACGACTAGGTTAAAGAACTATCATTCTAACTAGTCCGTCAGTTAGATTTAAAAAAATATTAGACACGTATTTTTTTCCTTTTTCAATTGAACTAAAATTGACGATGATAAAGTGCATCAAAGTTCCGGGGTCGGGCCTGGTGATGTCACTACTAGGTAAAAAATACCTAATAGTGACGTTACGCGAAACTTGAACGCACTGTATTTCTGTCATTTTTTATTTGACGCACAAAAGAAAAAATATGTGTACAATATTTTTTAATAAAAGACGGACTAAATGGATTTTTTTAGTCGTCTAGTCTATTATCGCAGCCAGGACCAGCGTAGCGTTTTAGCTTACTCCGTCAAGATATTCATTATTTGTTTATCATTCACATTAGAACGCATTCCATTAAACTTGTACCAGTACCTACCTATTTTTACCAACCTACATAACAATACAGTTTTTTTTACAAATGTAATAAAAAGTATGTATCTTTTACTTTCCCCAAATTAGCAGCTTCGCAATAAATTCGGCCATCACCACCAAATTACTTTCTGCCAGCCCTAATATTTAGTTGGAACAAAAAGTGTGGAAGTAATCGTCGCTTAGCCCAAGACGCCCGGTAGCCGGCGGCGAGCGATTTTATCGTCCCATAACCGACTCGATTTATAAGTATCGATTATATGTATCGACTCCCGCTCGCGGACATACCGCGACTTACCAAACTCGTTTTCTAAGTAACAATTGATTGTTGCGATATTTTGATGTACCTTCAATTTAGGGCGTTCTTATTGGGAATTGGGCAGCAAGCAATTTGCTTTAATTTGTAGGTACGTTTTGATTTCAAAACAATCAGATAGGACCAGGGAAGCAGAAGAAGGAGGATAAACTGATTTGACAACATAAAGAAATGGATTAATATAAATAACGCAGCCACACTGGCAAGAATGGCTAAGATTCGCAGCGAAATGGCAATGGTGATCGCCGACGTCCGTCATGACATGGCGACTAAAGAAGAAGAAGGATTAGCATCTTACATGCAAATGAGTTAAGAGTTAACTAGGTGATAATATATTCTCACACTACATAAATTAATTTTTGGAAATGTTTTCAAATCTCTGCCTATCCGTATATCTCAGTTAGGATGAAATTAAACAATTTAAACTTTCGTGAGTCATACTGAACATTTATTTTAAAACTTTTAAAACTAGCGTATTATTATCACAATAGGCGTGAAATGTTTCGACTGCATCGGGCAGTCATAGTCTGACAGTTAGAGTGGTGCTGTCACCTCCGCGGTCCGGACATCACTGGTAACCGCTTAGAGTAATGTTTAGGATGAAATTAGTAATTGTACGGTACTATTGCAAATCATCCTGTCTGTGGACAGGCTTCTGGCCAGTGGGTGTCGTGATCCGGATTAGATTTATCCCGTTTTTTTATAAATACTCGTCTGTAAAGTATAAAAAATATGGACCTCTTTACTTAAATTTTAATTTTGGCACTTTTACATTTGCCAGTAGACAGGCGTAATGATTTTAAGTTTAATTTTGCGTATGCTGACTATGTGTAACATCCTTGCTCGAATGTTATATGATGATACTCATACATTCGAGAAAAATATAGCGTATACGGTTTTATTTTTTGTATAAACTACAATTACGCTCGCGGGGGGTCGCTTTAGATATAATTATTATCAACAGGATGCATATCATTAACTTCCAATGGAATATTCCCTTATACCGTTATGAGAATCATGCGTGCTACTAGAACTGATTACGATACAGTTATATCATAATATTACCTTATGAGCATTGCATGAATATAATTTTTTTACTTCAGCACTTCTATCTGTCAATTAGATGACTGACAGCGATATTAAAAAAGTATACATTTTAACGTTGTCTATGATATTCAATAATAACACTGCTCCTATGGATTTTCATACAATATATGAGCACTGTTGTTGTTTTTTTTTAAATTTCTATAGTGGGCACAACATCTTCCCTATTCTGCCACGTTTCTATGTTTAGCTTTTTACGCTAATTTAGCTGTTGTAGAAAAACTAGCGTATGCAACAGATCATAATTGGTTCTTATAACTTGAGGGTCGCCGTTACAAAACGAGACGAAGTCCTTATTATATCACTGTTGCATAAACTACTATAATTAATACCATTCTAACAATTGAGTCATGCTAAAAACTAAATATTGCTACCTCACGTGGTCTGTCTTCAATGTCTTCATAGACGGTCATTTTTAACTCTGGACGCATAAAGCGAGAGGTATTATCAGTATTATATGTAAATAATATATAAGTTTCATATTTAATAGAGAAAATGTGAAAGGAAAAGGCGGGTCCTCCCAACGCAGGCATTTTTTCTTACCGGCTCCATCCTCTAGATCATTGCCATGTTATGTTTTATGAAATAACGATTTTTGTATTTGATCCTTTTTAAGTATGAATTTCTCGTAAGCAGACTAACTGGTTGGCGTGCGGGTTTTATTTAAATCAAAAGACATGCCTGTAAAAATAGGTAGAGATATACGATTTAAGCTATCATGGTCATTTATTTTATAATTACCTACCATTTAAAACGAGATATTTATATATCGGGAGCTAGAAAACACAAATATACATGGTAAATATCTCGTTTTAAATAGTAATTATAATAGATAGAGATACGTTACACTCATCTAAACTTGTATATTATCGCGACTTTCAGTTTTTAGTTTAAAAAATCTAACTATTTTGATTCTTGTATATACCGACATAATACAGTCGATCACCGTGCAATGTTCCAACAAGATATGAGACTCATTGAGATCAGTTGGCCTATCCGATGGATCCGGGATCGTCCGATAACTTCTCCGTTTATGTCACTGCGCACTTCAATTCAAACTATTTACGCTGACGATGATTATCCTTAACTATGCTGATCTTACAATATGGCCTTTATGGGTCTGCTGGTATCTAGTTAATTGACACAATTAAAAATAAAATCGAGGTATCTTTATACACAGTAGATAAAAAAGTTTTTAAATGCCAAATCATTGAAATCTTGTACTATGGCCTTTATGGGTCTGCTGGTATCTAGTTAATTGACACAATTAAAAATAAAATCGAGGTATCTTTATACACAGTAGATAAAAAAGTTTTTAAATGCCAAATCATTGAAATCTTGTACTCCATTCTGTAATCATTCAGGAAAACCTCGGCAGGGAGCTTATTCCACAGCATTACTGTCTTTATACATATGTATGTTAGCACTAATGAGAATTGAAAGAGAAGAATTCTTACAAGATAATTTGACTAGGCTAATGTAAAGTTTCTTGAAATTTATCCTAGATGTCGATGAGAACACGATTGTTTAGGTGTTTACTGTAACAATATTTACAATTTCTCTCTAAATATTTATTTCTAGACAGTAACCTACCATTAGAATACGCGTACTAAAACTACGTTACACATAAATGTTTCCTAGATTATATAATTGATACAATTGTAAAGCATGAATTAAATCATTTATTACTTATAATAAATGTTTTGATTCATGTTTTTAAGTAGGCACACTACTATAATTATATAAATTATAAATTGAAAAAGATGTCATATACTACAGAAAAAGTGATCAAAAATCCGTTCGGCCGCGAAAGCAGGAGGTCGCTGGTTCGATCCCAGCCCTGCTCATATCTGCTCATATCTATCTATATATGACATCTCTTTAAATTTATAATTTATGTATTGATGTTTAGAGTATATGTAGGTATATATTTACGTATTTATTTATAGTTAAGTTACAATGTGTATTTAACTTTATTTTTATTTTAAGTTCAGCTGCTGTATATGCTTTTGTTTTAAATAAATAAATAAATATATTGTGGGAAAATCCTACACCAATCGACCTAGTTCCACGGACAGCCTAATAAGCTTTGTGCTATGGGTAGGTACTAGACGACGATACTCGTAGTATACTATACGAAGAGATCTAAAGGGATAAGTTCGCCTTTGTTGTATCAAATTGTTTCTGTAACTGTGTTTCTTGTATGTCTTGTGTTAATGTACAATAAAGCTTATACATACATACATAAGTTCATTCAGCCTCTTTAACCACATTTGTAGTGATTTTAAGCTGGTACAAACAAAGCAGGACGTCCGCGGGCGTCATGCCACTTACTAGTGTTTTAAGGATGACTCATACTAGGACGGGATGGGACGGGACGGGACGGGGCTGTCAATTTCTATAGACAGAATCACGTGATAGCTCAGAGCCCTCGAATGTCACGGTATGTTTTCTATAGAAACTGACAGATCGTCCCATTGTTTGTTTTGAAATTCTGTCAATTTACTACGAATACATGATTTGTATGCGCACGCGCATAGCATTATCTCATTCAGGAGTCTCGCGAGACTTTTTGCTTGCACTTTTTACTTCACTTCAATTGGCATTTTCGATAAACGATTGTCATCTCTGCAAAGTACTAATGTCTTGCACTCGGGAAGCGTTTGCAATGCTGCTCTATAAATGCTTTAAGATCTTTCTGTTCATTTTCTGCATCAGCCAGTATCGAGTCCCAGTAACTTCCATTCTTTATTGACTCGTATCAGTGGCGATGTCTTTACGATTGGAGCTTATTACTTTGTTTATACAATCTACTCCCAACTTATCCAACATGCAATAATAACTCTTATTATTTACGAGTTACGGTGGATATTTGCGTGAATAATGTTGTTCCAGGACAGGTGAATGGCAAGTAATATGTGCTGAGATAATTAGATATGTCAAGTAATTTCTTGTGGGGTTTATGAATGAGTACTATTTTTAATGGAAATATCATTTATTTTTACTTTAGGTTTTTTTTAATACTACGACGGTAACAAACAAGCATATGGCCCGCCTGATGGTAAGCGATCACCGTAGCCTATGAACGCCTGCAACTCCAGGGGTGTTACATGCGTGTTGCCGACCCTTCAAAAACTTTAACTCTCCTTTTTTGAAGAACCCCATACTGTAGTATTTTGGGAAAATAGCGGCAGGGAGCTTATTACACAGCCGACATGCGGTTTAATTATTGAATTCACAAGTTGCACTATTACATACCACCATCCACCAACAACGTTACACTAGTCTCCGACCGAACATGTTTTTTTGCCGAAACCGTATTGATTTTTGTGTCTACTTCAACTTCGGTTCGACTAGTTAAAACTAATCAACCTTCTCCCAACACGCATGCACTACCCAAAATAGTTACCTGGGTGACAAAAAGACTTTTTATGCACGTAAAATATGTCCAGTTGACAAAGTGTTTCTTCGGAAAGTCCGCCATGCTGCTCCGTGGAGTTGTTTATGCAATTTGCATAAACTTAACCCTTGCAATGTTTATTGGGGCAAAAAATTAAACGGTAATATTTGCTGACGATTTCTTTATGAGGCCACCACGGTGAAAGAAAAAAGGAGAGGGTTTGTTACAAATAGATCTATTTTATGTGGAACATTGCATCTTTCTTAAGTAATTTTACTTATGTCACAAAGATAAAGATAAGATAAAGATAAAAGATAAAAAATCGTTTATTTCAGAATATAAAAGTTACAGACATACCAGGGGTCTCCGCACTAGGCTACGCCTGTATCGCGGGGAACCAGATAAAATTAGTGTATCAGAACTAGTTACAAAAATAAAAACTAAAAAGAAGTTTTGGTATAACATCTCTTACCTAGCTTAAGCTTTAAAAAAAAGAACAACGTAAATTAATAAAGGTTACCAAAACGAATGAATTACCCAAAACAGTTAGTTGACAAAAAGATGTTTCTTTGGAAAGTCCGCCATTCTGTTCCATAGAGTTGCGCTATTTGCATAACTTAACCCTTGCAGCGTTTATTGGGGCAAAAAATTAAACGGTAACGTTTGCTGACGATTTTTTATGGTGATGGCAAAAAAGCAGAGGGTTTGAAAGAATTAGTTAAATTTTATGTGAAATATTATAATGTATTTTTCTTCGTGCTTGTCAATTAAATTGTAATTATACAACAATTAAATGAAAACCATGAATTATTTTTTATATTATACCAAGTGCAAAGTAGAAAATAAGTTTTATAGGAACGTTGACCATTGTCACAGCGTAGGGATGTATTCCATACAGTGAGGTAACTTCATACACGGCCAGCGGCTCGGCTCGGTGGTCGTGCTGAGGCTTAGGGTTATCAAAAAGTATGCGAAAGGTATTACAGTCTGATTCTATACTTTCCTGATTTTATACCCCTTAAAATACATTTCCTGCCCGCCTCCTTCCCCGCGCGCCCCCCCATCGATGACCCACAAATCGGCCGAGTTAACCCACTGTATGGAGTATACATCCTTATCCTTACGCTGTGCTATAGTTTTCGAAAAAAGTCGCCCTATGCCTATATTATATTCAAAAATAGGGAACAGATACTTGTTATAACAGTATTTGCGTAATTATTCACCCGAAATAATGTAATTATTGTTCTATTTGAGTCTGTACTGTTGTGGTATTGAGGTAATAGGTATGCTAATAAAGTAATACGCACTCCGTAAGATGTACGCGCCAAAATGTTTTATTCAATCTTTTTTAGTGTCCAAAGGTAAAATAAGGGTTGTTTTTATAAAAAAAGCTAGCCTAGTTTTTCGTTTGACAATAGTGTAAACACAATTATTTAAATATTTTTATCATAAGTCTTCTTCGCTGTCTTCAGTACACCGTGCCAGTCGACAGAGAAAGCCGGAATTTGGGCAGAATAAGACCAAATCCATAAAGACAGCGTGTTCTCTATTAGAATATATTAACAAAAATTAAATTAAATATTCAACTATTGATTAGAACCAATGCCAAATCAATTTTCACTTCGATTGAGCAAAGATGAACTTTAAATGGTCGAATTAAGATTTTTATCGTGTTTTATATACGTTTGTTTATTATCTGATAACGACTAATTTGTGATTTTAAGTGCCACTGTTCATTATCAAACGACTGAAGAAAAAAGTGTAAATCACGAATTTCTTTTCCGTATCATTTTGGACGAACATTATGAATTCTAATTTAGTGAAGTGGATCACTTCTAATTATTTGTAATAAATTACAAATTAATGTTCTTGTGAAGCTGTTGACGTAAAAGTTCATTTACATAATAAATATGTTTTGTAGTCACGCGTTGTCAGTAATTTTCTATTAACTAAACAAATACGTAGGTACATATTTGTTTATATATATAAGTAATATTATCTTCTGTTTCCGCGATTGAAATTAAACATAAAAACACATAAATTTAAAAGTGCATACCTCCTTTAATCTACAATCTTGTTAAAGCAAACAAACACATCTCCCTGAAAACATTACAAATAAAATTCGTCATGAGCTAAAATTAAAATGTATTATTTTCCCGTTCACGAAAATAAATCATATTAAATGTTTGTGTAGAACTGTCAAATTTTCTTTTATATTGTTTGTTTTTATTTCTGATATTTCTGTTTTACTTTTTTTTTGATATGGTTGCACATATGTATAGTAAATATTTTTACAACTGTTGGAATTTGTTTTGACAATAGAAGTCCCGCCGAGTTTCTTGCCGGTAATAATATTCTCAAGCTGTGGTGTAGGGTTAGAAGTGTTAGTACCGGTAGTAGTTTTTATTACGTTCATAAGTGCATTGTCATCATCATCATCATCATCATCATTTCAGCCGAAAGACGTCCACTGCTGGACATAGGCCTCCCCCAAAAGATTTCCACAATGACCGGTCCTGCGCCACCCGCATCCAGCGGACTCCTGCAAAAAAAGTGCATTGTAATGTGCCTAAATTAAAAAATCAAGATATTTTTTTATACATTATGCATGGTGAGCAAAAAAAAATGCTTGAAAAATGTATAATAAATTTAAGACACTTTTTTCTTCTACTAGGATCGATAGAGCTCGTGATGCTGAGAAGAAATCATAATATATTAAATTTACCAAATAAAAAAAGAAGTCGAGGGACAACTATAAATAAAGACCTACGTTAAAATTAAGGCTTAAGCCGAATTTTGTTTCTCTTTCTCTCGCTCTCTTTCTCTACTCAGTAACTCAGGGGCCCGGAGTCAGGGCATATCGTTAACATCGTATAACAAAATCTGAATAAGATTTTGTCATAAAACAGATCCTTCACTCCATCTTCGAAAATCGAATTTCGAAAATCGAATCGAATTCTTTTTTTTACCGCATTTAATTATGACTAGGTTAGGTTATACGCTGTTCACGATATGCCCTGAGTTACAAACTTAGGTACTAGCACCTGAATCATTATTATACCTACTTGATAATGTATCCTTTACTACATTAAAAATATTTATCTGTACCAAATAACTTAGTTCAGCCTGTATGTCCGCATACATAATTAGCTTTACGACTAGTTTTTGCCAACTTTTCTCCTTTTGTCCGAATGTCCAACCCTACACACAATATCGATGACCACTATTTGTTTTGGTACGCTGTGAGCAAAAACTAGAGCAGCCCTTTGTACAACCATCAACATTCTGAACTGACCAAATGTGAGCCGTATTGCAACGGCATACGGTCTGTCCTTGGTCAGTAAAGAGTGTTGTTTGAACGTACCGACCAGGGATAAAATTGGTATATGTTTTTTTGATGTAGACATGGACAATCGGATTTTAGAACGGTACAAGTTTCTGTGTGTTACACAATTTTGGGATAATAGTTTGGCCACGTGTTAAGAAGTAGAAATTATTTACTTGATAATATATAAATGATAAAAATCTTTGTTTCTCAATTTAGACACATTACAATGCATATATGAACGTCAAAAAAGCTACTACCGGTTCTAACCCTACACTATAGCTCGAGAAGCTTATTACCGGCAAGAAATTCGGCGGAACTTATTTTTTCAAGAAACCATATCAAAAGAAAATAATGAAACAGAAAAACCACAAATAAGAAAAAAAAAGTAAACAGAATAAAAGAAAATTTTACACGATATACAAAAACATTTTAATATGATTTCTTACGTTACCTGTGTCCGTGTTTCTTACGGTAACTCAGTAAGCAGTAGTACATTCAATTTAATCTGTTGTTGGTTGTTTACAGTTTCTGGTATGGGCCATGCATGTTTGCCTGTTAAATAGTCCTTTACTGTGTAATACACCTTCGACATCAAATAATTTTCAAATAATTGTAAGTAGGTCATGTTAGTAAAAGAAAAATCGGACAAGCAAAACATACAAGAATGTATTGGAAATAAATAAATATTGTGGGACAATCTTACACAATATCGACCTAGTCCCACGGTATTTAAGCTCAATAAGGCTTATGTTGTGGGTACTAGACAACGATATATACAGGCTGGAAAGACACGACGATCCTTCTCGCAAAGGGGGGTTAGTTCAAGTGATGGAGAATCGATTCGTAATGTTTAGATTTTTGTTACGAACAATCAGTAAAAATATTAAAATTAATTAATGTTCTTCTTAGTGACAACCCTGCTATTACTAAATCTAGCGGAACTTTTACCAAGGTCAAAGGTCTAGGTTTTCATTCTCTGTTATTCTCTATCTAGCACGAACGTTTTATACACTTCAATGTTATAAAACTATTATCTAAAACGAGATAATTACCATGTATGTTTGTTTTATTGAGCACCCCCGCTATCCCGTGTTAGATATTAGTTATACCTAATGCAAATACAATGTTAGCTTAAAATCACATAATATAAAATTATATCTATTTCCACTGAAATGTTTAACAATAGTAACGTGTGACTTTTGAATATATCTAAATGTTTAATATAATTAACAGGTAATTTAACCAGAGGATATTAACATAACCCACACGTGTTTGCAAATGTAAACAACACAAGTAAACAGCAATAAAGTGTTTTATAAGCTGATAGTTTTATTAAAATATTCACAACTTCTTAATGGTTTTTATATCTATACTATAAACCTATTTAATTAATGTAGTAACATACGAGCAAAAACAATCAGACAAACTAGATCATAATTCAATGTGTTTATTTAACATAATAATCATAAAAATGTATGGAATCCCGTTAAGTTATTCGTATTTATTCCAGTACGCTACACATAAAACAGTTATAAACAAAAACTACATAACAAAACAATACACTACACATAAAACAGTTATAAAAAGTGAACGCAGAATGGACAGTAGCCGGAAAAAAATAACGGTCCCGTTTTTTAACGAACTACCCTTTAAGAAATTCCGTTACTTACAACAATGGTAACAAACTAATAGATTATGCAAAAACCGACCGATCTTCCTATTCACTGTATCTTCCCAGGCTGCATAAAGGATCCAACGGCAATCGATATTCAGCATGATGACACCTTGTTTGAATATACATCTTTTCCCAGGATCTTTTCAATCGATATCAAAGGGGTACTAAGGGATGCTATAGGCAAATTCGATTATCTGCCGAGTCTCCCGGCATTCTCACGCACATCCCGAACTACGACAATAAATCTTTGCATACGGAGCATAATAAAAAAACGCTATTAAAAAGAGAATTATCTATGCGCCACCCCTCGCGCATATGCATAAGAAAAGGGCCCGTACACACCCAAATTATACGCCGAGATGACAAGTGCTGGCGTCCATGAAGTACCCCATTAATTCGCAAGCATTTCGCTAACAATAAATGCGATGCTTGCGTCCCGGTGCCATTTTTTTCTATACCTGTACCCCTCGCGAACTTGGGACAGTTTATTTGCATTTTTTGTATTATTCCTTTTCAAATAGTATCTTAACCCTATTCAATAATGTCAGGGGTTAGGTTGCACTTAACATTCAAAAAAGGGCAGGTACATTTCTCTTAATATTCACGCATAAATTATAGTCAGGTACATTGTGCTCTATTATGCGCCCGGGAAGGGTGCGCTCGCAAAAGACCGTAACGCCAATTCACGATTTTTGCAATTCTATTTTCTATTTATTTATGTTAGGGTCCTTTTTTGTGCAGTTGCACTTTTGAACTTTGATTTGGAGACCTCTATGGGAGCGGATCTACTTCCTTGGTTTAACCCGTTTCCTTTGTAAGAATTTATGCAAAAAAGTTCTACCCATCCTATTTTTTTATACAATAAAATTTAGGGGCTATGCACATTATGCAAATGCGTGCATAAATTTTGTCGCTGCGCACAGGGGAAATTAATCGAGATTGTGTTTTGTTACGTTTGGTTACGGTCGATATTTGATAGATGGTCTTGATAATTTTTTACGGATTAATAAGTAAGTATGCGATTTTTTTCGTTGAGTCGTTTGTATACAAATGTGGTTCTTGATGCATTTTTTTCTCAGGCCCGTCTTACCGTTAGAGGCATTTTGTGTCGTTTTTATTGTGCCCCGGTGACACATGAACCGGGCTGGATTAGAATATGTAATTACTTCCTTTACGGTTTTCGGAAACGGTTGTAGGTCCGTTAGCGGTTGGCACCTCGGCGGGTCGCGCCCTCGCGGCGGGTCGCTGCGCGGGCGCATCTTTGTCATGCAAACTACGTCGTTTGTATGGATTTACACAGGTTTCGGGTTAACACATTTTGTGATTAAAGAAATCCAGGTATTTTGAAAGGAAGCTTGCATGTTAAGTAGGTAGATTGTTACATATTCAGATACTAATATCACATGAAGGCAAACTTAAATGTTATTTTTATGCGAGTATTTTTATTGACGAGCTTTGTACAATACCAATACAGCTGTACCAACGACCAGTTTAAAATTACAACAAAAAATAAGGATGGGTAATAAAGATATTAAAATTAACATAAAAAATCTAGCGCAATCTTTGTACTTAAAGTACTGCGACTTTTTGTGACACAGTAAAGGTAATTAGAGCAACCTACCGTCATTTCGGTAACCCTTTATGCCGTCGCCATCACCCGCACTAAAGGCCCATTACCCATAACGCAAACGGACAAAATAAACAAACCTCAGACCCGTTATATTAAAAAAATCAATACCCACCAAAAAGGGCGGTACACCGATTGTTGTCGACGGCCCTTCGCAAAAAAACGCGCTTTTTTTAAGAAAAAACACTTGGCCCCTTTTTGCGCCGGGCCATTGTCTCCGCTCTATTGTCTTGACAATTTGAAATATTTTTATGCTTTCCGGACCACAATAATGTTTTGGACTTATTTTCGATAAGTAACTATTATTTAGCAAATTTATCGATGGGGCGCTCCCATTGTTTCTAAAACGATTAAAAATAATCAGATGATTATCTTAACTGGCAATTTGTACACGGATGCCGTGTTGACATGTTTCCCGATGTTCCGACAGATAATTAAATGGTGATGTTAGATATAAACCTAACGGCACCTTATGCTTTTGGTAGAAACTGTAGAAAGCGGAATGTTGAAGGGAAAATAAATAAATATAGTAAAAAATGACAATCATTTAACTTATTTCTGCTAATAATCGATAGTAAAATTAGCATTTGTGTGATTAATCGTAGAATTATGCGAATGCATTGATTCCAATCGAAGCTTGGATGATTAGCATCAGAATGGGAAAGGCGACAGTTTGCAATATATTTTGGCCAAATTGTTTAGCAGCTGCTGTTCGATTGTTATTATCTTCTTTTTATTAGCATAGTCATTTTATTTTTACCTAACTTTGCAAAATGACAGTAATGGTTTAAAATTTCGACAAGAAGTTTACTTTTGCCCAAGATGAGTATATATTATTATTTACATAGATGTTGAACAAAAATATATAGGTAAGAAATCTTTGGAAATTTTCATTCAGTACTGGCATAGAAATTTGCAATTTACTTCGTGATATAACACTTCAAACTTTCTCGTTTTATATCTAGTTAATTTACCTTAATATACAGACATAGTTTCATGTGTCATGGTCTCGGCTTGACTGATGAATCAGCGAAGTGTCAAAGGTGATCTTGCTAGTTGCTAGAAATGTTTACGTACCTGGCGGGAAGTCACATTAAACGCGTGGGTAGGTAGAAAAAGTTAGGTCTACCCTTTTACTAAGTGTTTTGCATACTTATATGTAATTTAAACTTTCGTGTGTCATACTGATATGAAATTGCTACCCGATGATGCCCGAGCCGCAAAGGTGACAACACCACTGTATCTGTCCGACGATGACTACCCGATGCAGTCGAAACATGTCACGCCTATTGTGATAAAATTACGTGAGTGTTAACCGTTGCAATTTAATAGTTAAGTGTTTAGCAGTTATGTTTTGTAGAACATATACACTTTTGTCTCATTTTATACCTGAATTAATCAGATAAAATAGACGTAGGTACTAATGTCAAGTATTTTTAACGGAGCGTGAAATCATGTTTTACTAGTAAGTAGCTTACGAACACTGCACACATAGCAAGTACCTATTTAAAGTAAAAATATAAGCGTACGATCAATAAATCAACTGATATGAAAAGCCTATCTAATAAAAAATATCGCATGCTCACACCATCTGCCCCAAAATGCAAATATGACTATAAATTAAAGCATCGATAGTCAAAAATCACTTGATATTTATATGCAAATTCACCTTTATTTGAATAAAGTATTAAGTGTCTTTATACTGAAATACTTAACCCTTTCCGAGTTGACAATGTTTGTCCCTACTGTGGAGGAATGTGATTTGCATTGCAAATAGGTATCCGTCGACTTGGCCGATTTTTTGCGGTGTAACGGGGCAGATGCCAAAGTTGAAAGAGCAGTAAGTAATGGGTAGTCAATAACACTGCAAGTAATAGTGTTTTTTTTAATAATAAAAAAGTTGTTGTTCAGGCATTACGTTATTAAAACTGTTAATGGCGACCGACGGTCGGGCATATGCGCTAGGTCTGCTAATCAATGTATGAAAAAATGGCTAATTAGTAATGCATTTTACACTATGGACGAATTCTATGACGTATGTAGAAATAATTATTAAGAATGTTTACGGATTGTTTACTTTTGACATACAAATAACTAGTAAATTGAATTTATGACATTAATAATATTCTTAGATTTAAAAAAGTGTTGACATGTAATATTTCTGTATTATCAATAAATGAGGATGAGTATGAGTATGAGTATGGAAATGTGTCTGGAGGATGCCCGGCGAACATACCCGCTATGGAGGCCCGATGGATTGCCCGAACGTAGCAGCCATATATATATTTTTAATTTCTTGCTAACTCTCAGAAGTAGGCTAAAGTTACAACATATAGGGAAGATAAACAGTTCCAGTCCTTTGTGGCTGTTTAAGTAAAAATATCTTATATTAGGTTTAAAAAAAGCGGGGACGCGTAAAGGAAGCAAGTTAAAATAAATACCACACACAGAAAGCCGTCCCTTGAAGCTGTGAAAAAACCAAATCTCTACATCAACACAATCTAAAGATATGGCCGTTTATGGTGCATTTCCCATACATTTGCAATGGGAATCAAAATGTATATTGAGCTAGAATCACGAAATTTGGCAAAAAGCAAGAGCTTGTAGCACAAATACAGAAAAATCCGAAAACCGGATTATTGTCGCACACAGAGTTCCGTGCCAATAGTATTTTTAAGTACCTGAGGTCATAACTTGAGCATCGTTTGTGCGGAACCCTCGGTAGGCGAGTCGACTCGCAGATGAACGGTGATTTCTAAATCTTTCAGTTTTATAAGAAAGTTGTAAAAAGTAAAAAAGTACATTATTTTGCTTCAAAAAGGTTACTGTTTAAACTAAAGTTTCTCCACCTGAATAGGTAACTTATTATCAGCAAAAACAAAACACTTTTGATAGACAATCACGTCATTCAGCCCTCCATACTCAGGGCAACTTTAACCTCAATCCCATTAAGTTAAGGGATAGTAGTGTTTAATAATTGATCAATGCAGTTAACGAGGTCTGAATAGAGATGGCGCTAGTAGTAATAAATTGTAAGTGTTATTCTCATGAATAAAAAGTTACATATTTTTTATATATTTTTAATCGTATTAGCAATTCAATTTACGGTAAATTATTTGCTCAATCTATTTTAGTTCGAAGAGACTTAGATGAAGTTATCTAACTTACTTGACGCCGGGTAGCCATGATGGTAGTTTATACTTATCACAGGCATATAGAAGTCACATGCGCGTTGCCCTTTTATAACCAAACGCGCAAATGGTCTGCGCCGGCGCACGTAGCGTTTGGGCTGGCAATGGAAGCGGAGGTGTCGCTGGCATAGGCGCGTGCGCTTACGTCACCCAAAAGACGCACTGTGATAGAATACCGAGCGTTTTAACAGAACCTTAGTAAAAAGTGTGAAATTTAACTGGCTTTAATTTAGCTGTAGTGTTCGACCGAAGTATCGGTTTCGGTTACAGCTGGTTTCGGCGTAATAATCATATTTCGGCCAAAGGTTAGGTTTCGGCCAAAACCAGCCGAACCATTCGGCCGCGCCGAAACTTAGAATATACTTAGATTATTATGAATACCTATATATGCGTCGCGTTTGCCTGACGTCGGATGAGCTCGGCGCGTCAATCAAACCGAACCTTCGATTTTGATTTTGGCAAAAAAAGTGTTCGGTCGGACATTAGTTTTTTGTATAGAAAGATCAAACACAAAACGACGTTACACATCTTTTCGGTAATAAGTTACGAATAGCGTCAGGCGTCCGTGACCTTGGGGCCTGCGGAAACGCGTTTCATGATTAATTCTTCATTAGCTACACACCACTCTTCGTCGTTAGTTCACTACATAATAAGCTATCAATATTACACATTAAACAACGTTTAGTGAAGAAAAATCTATTCCAGGGGCCTTACCATGACGTCTTAACGCGGTTCAGTTTAGGACCTAAACTCGCTGTCATACTGAGTACAGTTATGACCCTAAACTGAATAGAAATAAGACGTCCCGGTAAGGCCCCTGAGACATACTTGCCATCAGTGCGTTAAATAAATAAATGTAGGTACAAACTTACAGTCAGTAAGTATTGTTTGTGAATCACGATTCGAAAGTGCTTAGTGGGTTTCCCTAAATTATCGCCGAAAGTCATTTTGCCGAACATCACTACCCAACCAACTTATCGCAGAATTTCATTACGCTGAATTTTCATTGGCCAACTGCAACGTTGTTTCGCAGACGTATCTTTCGCATATTTTCATAATCCAACCTAACCTAGTTGGCTAATGAAAATTCTGCCGAATGAAAGTTGGCAAATAATTATTTGTCTTGTGAATTATCGGCGAAAAGCTGATTGGCAAGTGATATTTGGAAAAATGAAATTCGGAGAAAAAGCAGGATAACAGAAAGTATGTACTTATCGTTATTTTATACGAGGTTACTGATATTGAATCGAATAACACAAAAATGTGTTATCCGAAAAATATTTTGCCTTGTTTGTACCTTTGTTTGACCCTACGAGTACCATCTTCAAACATTTCAAAATATATACGAGTATATATGTTTAATCAAGAATCAAGTAATAAATAAGCATAAATGGAAGATAAAACGCCGCCAATAGCGCTTTCCCGGCCTAGTGCGTGCTCCGGCAAGCGTGTTATTTTTGTCACATTGTCATTACAAGACTGTGGCCAAATTGCAGCGCGGATGCCACCATGCATATTCATCAGGACCATTGTCTCAACCGCATTGTGCCACCTGGACACCGCCATTGTAACTAGATCCCTCTTACCCGCACCTTCATACCTCCGCCACTGAACCCGCAGAGGTAGGGGAGACCAGCGTAAGATGGACGGGGAGACAAAAGACTTCATAAAACGTGAAGAGAGATCTGCCGCTGAAAGAGTGAAGGTATGAGCGTAGTTAAAATTAATCACGGTTTAGTTGGGTCAATGCACGGCGTGATTAAGTTATTTTAGCGGGTTTCGAAATTTTCGTACCGTCACCTGCAAAGATACAAAAAGTGCCAAAAATATGTATATTCCCTGAACATTGCGTTCGCGTAGACATATTTTTGGCACTTTGGCTGTATTCATATCTACGTTGCTGACTGTACCTGCAATGGCATCTGACGCTAAGAAAAGCTCAACAATGTTTGATATTTCTTAATTATTCAAAAACCATTTAATATCCAACTAGTTACCTTGGGTAACCTGTGCAATTTTCACATTGTACTGCTCGTACTAACTTTCACAAACACGTTTATGCAGTGCTTATCAAAAGGAATATATTAAAATCGTTTTATTATGTCGTCAAAAAACAATCATATTTTTATAGTAGGTACATTTGAATTCTCGATTGTAGTAACTGGTTATGTCACTAAGTTGGACACATGAACCTACTTGGTTTAAGCTAAACCAATGGTGAATAACTTGAGTTGTCAGTTGTCAGTCCGAAAATTGTTTTCTAGTGAAATATAAGAACTGTTATGAAAAGACTATTTACCACTCGTTCGCAAATCATTTGTAAATTGTGGCAACTATGGACTCTTATGGTAATGTTTAGTTGTTGCGACGCGCATCGACGCCGACTAAGGGTTCACGCAGGATCAGGAGACATCCATGATGAATTCCCCTTTGTAGTCGGCTTAAACACTTATCGAGGTGCAAGATTATGCACTGGAAGCCTCATCGCTAGCGATTGGATAATCACTGCCGGTCATTGCGTCACTTGGGGCCCATTTTTCATAAGATACTCAAATTTCACCGCGAAAACGGGAAAAGTCATAGTTGCTCAAGTGCTAAAAGTAATTCTTCATCCGTCACATTTTGATGTTGACGACCAGGGTGTGTTATACAACGATATGGCCCTTGTTAAAACTACAAAAATCCCCACAAAAACGATTGGAAGACTATCAGCTATCGACTATAAGGCTTTGATTGGTCTTCCAGTGAAGTATGCCGGTTTTGGTTCGACAGTATTATAGATGATCAAACGAACTTCCTGAAGTGAAGTTCGATCACTATTATGTGAATCGCTTCATTCGAAGATATAATGGATAACAAGGTAGTTTCTTTAACTTACTAGGCAACGTCACACGATTTTTAGAGTAAATAAAATATTTTTGAATTTAAAAGTAGGTAGGTAAATGTATTGACTTTGGTAGTCCCCCACCCCTAACCCGGCGAGTTCCAGCCGCCATATTTTTAGCTCATTCCTTTGAAGTGGAGGAGCAAAACTTGTATAAGGGCCAAGAACTCTCAGTTCTTTTGTGACAAAGTCACGGGAGGGAGGGTGCTGATTATATCTTCGAATGAAGCGATTCACATAATAGTGATCGAACTTCACTTCAGGAAGTTCGTTTGATCATCTATTATATTTCATCGCTTCATTCTTCAGATATAATGGATAACAAGGTAGATGTTTAGAGATGCAAGTTTTGCACTCTGATGGCATGTTATTAATTATAAGCAATAATGTAATCAATAACCTTCATTTATTTTTCAAAAAGGTATATAAAATTTAAACAGATTTAACATAACATTATTTTTAATTCTAATTTTTCGAAATCACTTAATCAGTATTATTACAACCAAAGAACACAGCTTTGGCGAACTCATCATCGTTGCTATTTTGCAACGGCCTATCATAGAATTTTGAAAATGATTGAGACTTGGCTGTCCATCCAGCCGCTTTGCGGATGACGTCGATAGATACACCAGCGGCCTTCGCGGCCGACGTGGACGCATGTCGCGTGCTGTGCGCACCAAACCTGGTCACGTCCACGCCCGCCGCTCCTAGCACCTGCCGTATCCACCGGCCCACAGTTTGACTTGTGGCTGCTCTGTGAGGAGCTTTGTATGTGAGTAACAGTGCACCGTGATTCCTAGCTCTCTTATTTTGTGTTACCAAAATATAGTCTTTGAGAGTTAGGGCAGGGCAAATACTTAAGTTTTCCTTAAAATAAGGTATATTCAATAGTGGCTGTTCACGACCAGGCGCAGAAGTCTTTATCATATCGGGTATCGCTATTCTGATAACGTCTTCTGTTATAAGTATATTTTCAATTTTAATCAACGATAATGTTTGTACTCGATGTGCTGTATAAATTGCGAGTAAGATCACGAGTTTCTTGGTTAGTTTCTCAAGGGAGAGTTCAGTATTAGGGTACCAAGTCGATATTAGATCGAGGACTAGTTGAGGGTCCCAAGTGGTATTATACTTGGGTAAAATAGGCTTTAATCTGAATACACCCTTGAGTAACCTTTTGATACGGTCATCAAAACTAACTTCGGGTCGTAAAAGAGCCAACGCGGACCGATGGCTATTCAACGTTCCGTAAGAACAGCCTTTATTGAATTCACCGGTTAGAAATGAGAGCATCGACGTTATTGAAGCATTTAATGGTTCTAAACCATTTATAATACAAAACTCCCACCAGAGCTTTAAGGATACATTGTATTGCTTTATTGTGTTCTCTGACAGAGAGGCTAAAGTTAACGGGATTGCTTCCGGTGGGACGCCGCGACGGGAGAAGGCTGAGCTGATAGCATCGCGGCAGCCAGGGTAAGGCTGGTGTGTAAGCGGTGGGGTTCTCTGCAATAAGATCGAAGTAATACCTTACTTGGATTGAAATATAGTATTTTTGATGTCAATAGGCTCTGCAGCAGTGGGAACCAAGGCTGTGATGGCCAATACGGAAAAACCAAAATACCTATTGCATTATCATCAATAATTTTTCGTATGCATTTCAGTAATAGGCAGAAAGGTGGGAATGCGTAGAAAAATTGCTTATTCCAATCGACCGTGAACGCATCCACGGCAAAAGCATCAGGTTCTTGGAACCAGGACACAAATTTATCACATTTGGCATTGGCACGAGATGCAAAAAGATCTACATCGGGCTGACCAAAATGTCTGACAATGTTTTGGAAAGCGTGGTTTGACAGCTCCCACTCAGTGTCGGGGTTGGACTTACGAGACGCTTCGTCGGCTCGGTTATCTTTTGTGTTTACATAAGATGCGTACAGGATTATGTTCCGCATCTCGCACCATTGCCAAATTTGTCTACTTAGATCGTTCAGATAGGGAAATTGAATTCCTCCCATACGGTTTACATAACTGATCGCAGTTGTATTGTCAACTCTTAATAAAATAACGCAATCAGTTTCATTTACTGCAAAACTTTTTAGACCTAAAAACACCGCTAAAAGTTCTAGATAGTTGATGTGGTATTCCATCTCATCGGCCTTCCAATGCCCTCCGGTGGTAACGTCACCACATACAGCGCCCCAACCGGACTTTGATGCATCTGTGTAAATTTCTAACTTAAAACTTGACGTCCTCATATGAGCCGAAGTTCTATAAATATTATCTTTCCACCAACATAAATCATCCAGAATTGCTACTGGAAGATTTATTTTGGCTTCATAGTTACCGTCATGTTTTTTAAGACTCAGAAATTTATGCCTTTCTAACAATTTTGTATACAACCAACCGTAGTTGGTCGCAGGGCAGGCGGAGATGAGAACACCAATCAACTGAGCGTACTCCCGAATGGTACATCGGGGTAACTTCATGAATTTACCTACAAGGAGGTGAATTTTTTCACGTTTTTCTTTTGGTAAACCTATGGTCAGATTTCGTGAATCGAAAGTGAATCCCAGAAATTTACAAATTTGTGAGGGTTGCAACACACTTTTGTCAATGTTGACAATAAAACCTAAACTTTCTAACAAGTTAATCGTAGCATTAACGTTATTTAGGCACTCATCATAACTATCGCCTATACAGCAAATATCATCTAAGTAAACCACTGATTTAAATCCTTGTTTTCTTAAGTGTGTTACAGCCTCCTTCATAATTTTAGTGAACACTTTTGGGGCTACGGATAGCCCATAGGGCATAGCTGTAAATTCGAACATTTCAGCTTTATTAGAACCATGTGGGACGAACTGAAAACGGAGGTATTTTCGATCTGCCTCGCGTATAGGTATAAGTAAATATGCCTCTTTCAAATCAATTGTGGCTAAAAAGCCATTTTTTGGTATTAATTTAGAGGCAGTTCGATAGTGTCACAAACCTATTAAAGGATTTTAAGTTTAATATAAAACGGCTACTGCCATTAGGCTTTGGAACTAAAAATGTACTAGAAATATACTGGTCATTTCTAGGATTGCATTTTTGAATGGCTTTTAAGAGAATTAATTTATTAATTGCTAAGGCCATTTCTTTTGTATCTTCTGCCGTTAAAACATTTTGAGGTACCAAAGTCTGATGTACGTGCATACATAACGGTATTTCCAATCCGTTTTTAACCCAAGATAAAACAGTAGGGTTATTTGTGATCTTAGACCAACAATCATAAAAATGAGTCAATCGACCAGCATGTACCTGGGCTACTGGTTCGCTGGCGCTCGCTTGTTCTGCGCAGATTGGCGCGTCGCAGCGGCTGTGTTGATGTACGGGCGACGCGTCGCCGGCGACGGATTTGTCTTCCGATATCCTCCTCGCCCCCCCCTGTTCGACGAATAACGGGGAGGACCGGACCAGTTTCCCTGTGATGTGGAGGCCCGAGTGTTCGTTGAATTTGAAGTGCCAGGCTTTGGAGCACTAGTATTCTTTTTAATTTGTTGGCCTTGGCGTTCAATAGCCTTACAGGCCTTAATCTTTTCAGATAAAGTATTGCCAAATAATGATTCATCACGTTCAGCGTCTTGAATCACATGGAGAAAATTCTTCTCTAAACTAGGTGTAATTAATTTTATTCGGTCTCTGGTCAGGAAATTATGCGAATCTGAGAGGATACGGCAACCATCACTCAAATATTTGAGCGCTTCAACCTTGTTTTCAGTCTTCAAAAGGACGTCCATGGCCCGACTGATAGCTGATATACCTTGACCAAGTTGTTGTTGGACAGCAACATATTTTTTGTCTCGTCCGCGTACCACCTCTGTTACAGCGGCAGATATCTCGGCGTTAAGCTTTGGCGCTTGTAATAATTTACAATTATTAGGAACTAAATATTCCTTAAGGAGTTTCTCCTTATTTTCTTTAGCGAGACCTTTCTTTAAAATAGGCAACCATAAATTGGCAAGGCTTTCATGAACACTAGTTCCATATTCTGGCGTGTCAGAGGTAGATTCACCGAGCGCTGCAAGCAGCATAGGGTCCAAAGGTGACTCAGAGGCCGCGGGCTGCGCAAGAACATCGACTTGATCAAGCGTGGGCGCAGCCAAGTCGGCGGGGCCGGTTGCGCCCGGTATACCGGCGGGCACAGGCGGAATGGAATCCTCATCCTGATGTACACCAGGATCACATACTTCGTCTATATTTTCAACTTCCGGATCTTGATCCATTGGAAGATTTAATTGCTGGTTTTGTAGGTGATTTTCACCTAAAAATATAAGCAAAACATTTTTAAGAACCTAGACAGGTTTAACTACCACCAACAAATAGTGTCTCGCAGACAATATTGTGATGAACGTGTTTATCTATTATAGATTGCACGTCTTTGTAGAAAATATTAATTGAAATCAACTCGCAGTTGATCTCGTCACAGTTAACTCGCAGTTAACCATGACAATAGGTATATTTTACTGGATGAGTACATAATACATTAGGTGTATGATTTTATAATCGAAATCAACTCGCAGTTGATTCCGATTGTCGCAGTAAACTCGCAGTCAACCGCGACATAATTTAAATTAGAGGGTATGTATAGTAATTAAATATAAATATGAGTCTTACCTTCCGACTCACTTTCCGAAGATTGAAGTCTACGACGTTTCTCTTTCGTGTCACTTTTAACTTCTAAATCTTGAAGTTTTCGTTTGTAACGTTCGATTTTTTCACGAGTACTACGCGTAGGCTTCGGCATTTTGCGAAGGTGTGCTCGTTGCCACGCACGAAAAAGGAATGAGCTAAAAATATGGCGGCTGGAACTCGCCGGGTTAGGGGTGGGGGACTACCAAAGTCAATACATTTACCTACCTACTTTTAAATTCAAAAATATTTTATTTACTCTAAAAATCGTGTGACGTTGCCTAGTAAGTTAAAGAAACTACCTTGTTATCCATTATATCTGAAGAATGAAGCGATGAAATATAATTAGATTGGGATGATACGATAGAGGAGGATGCATACCGGTCTCTGCAAGTTGGCGAGGCGGTGGTTATATACAACGGATACGATTTTCAAGGTCCAAAAATACAAATTGCGCCAAAATGCTCACAGCAGGATCAAGGCATTCGGGCCGGTGATTCTGGAGGGCCTTTGATATACGATGGTAAAATAGTTGGAGTGGCCATGTCGGCGTATTCTGACAGAAACATTGCAAACTACGCAGCTGTTTGCACGTCTTTGCAATGGATTCAGGACACCATGAAAATTCATGGTTACATATTATAGTACAAGTGGTTTGCTTTTCGAGCTGCCACACTGATTTGAGATTGATGATGTGAATCAAAAGCAGAGGAGAAGTGAATGATTTGACAATAGCTTTTGCATGGAAACAGCCGGAGCTAAGCTGTGGATCATCAAAGCAAGGTGCGAGCAATCAGCTGAAGGGAGAACAGAGAAGTTCCTGAAGATAGGAAGGCGTGACAAGATCAAGGAGGTGGCTTTACATCTTAGTAGTGAAATAAAATTAAACATAGGAATTACTAGGGAGAGACAAATCAGCATATAAAAGGGACAACAATTGTGAAAATTTACGCGCTCTGAGATGAAATTTGCTGTTGTAACCCCCGATGGAGCAGCAATGCAGCCAATATTTATCAGAAAATGTAACGGTTTTTAAGTTTTAACAAATAGGAATTCAAATAAACACGGTATTCTGTACATCGTCATTAATCTAGCAAAGCTCTGCTGAGGTCGAACGTTGCCGAAAGTTTATCCGCCGCCATCGCTGCAAATAGATAACATCAATAACTACTAATGTTACAGTGTGTTCCGCTTGGAGCTAGTCATTTGTTTTAAGTAGGTACGGAAAACAAAATCTTCTTTATTGTATACTAGCGACCCGCCCCGGCTGCGCACGGGTTATTATCATACATACAAACCTTCCTCTTGAATCACTCTATCTATTAAAAAACCGCATCAACATCCGTTGCGTAGTTTTAAAGATTTAAGCATACTAGGGATATAGGGACAGAGAAAGCGATTTTGTTTTATACTATGTAGTGATTATATTCATCACAATTACATTACTCGTACATACAATATTACGTTAGGTACATTTCGAATGTATATGATGTTTTGTTACAATTTAGTCATCCAAAAATAATCAAGGCGTCTAAAAATACTAACCGTTGTAGTTAGGCAGTTGAAATTTTCACAGATTATGTATTTTTATAGCCGCTATAACAACATAGGTATACTAAAAAGCAGAATAAGCTAAATATCTAAGGGGGCTCCCATACAAAAACCGAGATTTTTTCTGCCGTCTTAAAAAATGGTACGGAACCCTTTTGTCCCACTTGCACTTGACCGGTTTTTTGGTTTATATTGTTTGTTGTATTTCAGTTACACTTGTAAATATATATAAAAATTAGACAGTGTATTCACACTTTTAAAATAAAGGAATGATAATCTATTGCAAAGGTGGAACACACCAACTAATTGATGGTCGCGAACACTCAGGCAGCCAGACGGAAAACTATAAAAGTGATATTAATGGTGGTCAGTGCTGGTGACCCCGACCTGCGCTCGCGCCGGTCACGTTACGTAAGCTAACGGCAAAGTAAAAGTCCATTTCTTTTAGCCTAATTTTGTATATACAGTTAAACGTTTTTTGATAATTGAAAAAGTAGATAAGTGTATAATAAAATAAATAAATAAATAAAATAAATAAATATTATAGGACAATCTTACACAAATCGACCTAGTCCCACGGTAAGCTCAATAAGGCTTGTGTTGTGGGTACCACGATATATATAATAGACAGATACATATAAATACTTAAATACATAGAAAACATCCATAACTCAGGAACAAATATTCGTGATTAATACACAAATAAATGCCCTGACCAGGATTCGAACCCGGGACCTCCTGCTTCGTAGGCAGGGTCACTACCAACTAGGCCAGGAGGCCGTTAAAAAAATACCATAATAAAATTAAATAATAAAAATATAAATAAAAAATCTATTCAATTCCTTTGTTATTTCTGCGTTAATTTGTACATAGGTATTTGTTACGTATTTGTTATATTTGTTATTTATTGAGAATAGTAAAACACACTACCATCAAATTTGTCCGTTTTATTCAAATATATAAAGAAACAGTCACGAGAATACAGCATTATTCTAGTGACTGTATTGGTATGTGGGTAACAGTGCATAGGTATCAGTGGTGGAACGTCAATATGCTATTTGGGCGAGCCATAGCTGATTTGGCCTGCTTTTACTTAAAGTTTTAAGAAAAAATATGCTATTTTGGTTTACGCAAGAGAAGCCGGCAGGAATCGAGTTCTATGAACGTACCGCCACTGATAGATACAGACGTTTCCTTAAATATATCTCACCGAGAACAGAAATAAAGTATAGTTAAGAAAGCAAACGTTATTTTATCGCAATACAAAAGGAATTATAAAACTATTTCGTAAGTATATTTAAAGATTGTAAACCACATGACGGACATTATAAAAATCTATATAGAGAAGACAGTTCGTCGAGAGTGAACTACGAGCAGTTGGACTGAGTTAGAACGAGGCTAGAAGGGTGCGAGCATGTGCAGTCCTCTGCACCTCTGGGGGAAATAGTTGTCAAAGACGATCTCACGCTCCCTGAGTCATGGCATAAGAAGAAAGCGTCAGTAATACCAACATTCTCCTAAATTAAATCAAGTAATAGGCCAGACGACAAAAAAAATCTAATTAGTCCGTCTAGATTATAAAAAAATTTCAACATGTATTTTTTCTTTTGTTCGTCGAATGGTAAATAACGGAAATACAGTGCATTAAAGTTTCGCGTGACGTAACAATTAGGTACAATTCTTACTTAATAATGACGTCACCAGCGCCCACCCCGCAACTTTAATGATCTTCATCTTCGTCAATAAACGTGTTTAGCCGATCTATACGTACAGTTGCTGACTGGGACCTTACCCTGACGTCTTAACGCGATTCAGTTTAGGTTCAGTTTTGGCTCAGTTGTATGGAAGCGACTCTGTTTTGGGCTTCAACTGAATAAGGCCCCTGCTCCCATAAGCGATCCGAAAACAAAGTTTTGAGCACTGGAAATGGAAAAAAATACGTGTCTAATAAATTGGATAATCTAACTGACGAACTAAATAGAATAATTGTTTTTCAACCTTTTCATTATCCCTATTGTAATTTAAATTGTTATAAGAGTCTAGGCAGAGAGTACCTTTTTGTACCATTCGGAGTCGAAACTTTTGGTCCATGAAATCGCGAAACGTCTGGTTGATGCTACTGGTGACCGAAGAGCTGGTGGCTTCCTCGCACTTCCCAGCATCCTAGGTACAATGCCTCAAAGATCTATTTTAGATTTAAGGTAGGTAGAGGTAGGTAGTTAGGTAAGTTACACTTACTGTATATATTTCGAAAATAAATGTTATTTCTTCAATCGTTAGAACCTACTGATATCCAAGAAATAAAACCATAAGTAGTAATTGTTCGTTGACCTATAAGGTATGATCTTTCACTAGGCACCTACAATTATCTGCGTCTCAGTAAAAAGTGGTAAAACCTAGCTTCCCCATCGCACGCGCGTTTCTAAGAAAGAGTCCAATTGGCAACAAAGATAATTATGTTGATTGTAGATTAAAATACTCACGAGTAGTAAAATATAATTATCTTGATTATAAGGTGTACTTTAATTTCTTGTCGTATTTGTTGGCACTTTACTTTTAACCATTGTCATTATAAAAACTGGATGTAATTTGGTTTGGTAACAGTATTTACACTTTATACTTTTAACCATTAGTGGATAAAGTTGAATAATAAAACAGAGGGAAAGAAATACATTATTTATTTGGTTATAAACATTACAAGGTTAAAGATAAACAAGAGTTACAGCTAAATAAATCAAAAGGGCCGCCACTCAGCATGAGCCGTGACACATCTAAGTGTTACAGTCAAGTGTAAAAATATGTTCGTGCACATCTTACTCAAAAATATCTGCCATAGCACCTTATGCCGGTGTAATAAGAGCGTAGTACCATATTTATGAGTCGATTATGACGAACCATATTTTTGCACTTGACTGTACCACGACACTGGTTTTCACGACAATGGAATCCATTTTTATGCATCATTTCAGCTTTTTAAATTAATAAATATAGAGAAAGTTTTAATTAGAAAACTCCCGTGAGTATTAGACATATTAAAATACTAATGTTGGGTTAGTAACGTCAATAAAGTCGAAAATGACGCCTTACTATGACGTCTTAAGGATTGCCGGGCCGATCTCTCAATTTCTATAGAAAACGTCAAGTGACCTCTAAGGACTCCGAGCTTGGACGTGTTTCCTTCCATAGAAATTGACAGGTCACCCCGTTCTGCTTCGTCCCATCGGGTTCTAGTGTGAGTAATCCTTAAAATTTTAATTTCCAAAAACAAACTAGATACAAATAGAAAAAACACGCCCAACATTCTTCGTCTCAACTTCGCTACTAACAATGTATTTGTCCGTCTGTCTGCAATTATGGCGCGCGAGCTGCTGACTGTAATTTATACCTGTAATTACCTCTTAATTTGACTTTAAGGTATGTTAATATCATTAAAGCCAACTTTTTTATGTAACATCTTGATTCCCGTTCATGAGATGTGTTAAAGAGTATAATATATTATGTTTTAAATATCTCGCTCTCTTTTAAGAGTTCGGCATTTCTGGTGTAAATTATGATTTACTGATGCATTAAACTATAAAAATAAACTTAAAACGTAAAACTAACTCCTTAGCAAATCATTTAGTTAAGTAAATTAAATGCAACCGCAGAAGAACTGCGGACTTTTGGCATACTGCTTTTTGCATAATATTGATTTGCAGAATTAATCTTTACGCAAAATATTTTTTGGCAGAAAACCTTAACCTAACCCACTTTCTGCATTCTGCCAAATGAACACTATGCCTAGCACTATTATTTCTATTTAATTTGGGAAACATACAACACATAATTATACAATAAGGTAAAAGACAGAGTTAAAACATAAGCCAAAACAGTTTCCACTAATAGCTAATACAACAATACCTTTGCTCCGAAACATGTAAAAATAAATAAGCAATTTCAGGTTTAATTTAGTTGAAATTGAAAAACATACAGTTTTTAAAGCACGAATCAAATCATTTATTAAATGTAATAAATGTTTTTTCTTCAGTATATGACATCTCTTTCAATTTATAATTTGAAAAACATATTTAACATGCATGATTATACGACATGAAAATACAACAAGCAAGCAAGCAAGCAAGTATACCTATATTTCTCGCGAAAGTATCATTCGACTAAAAGTTTTGCTGCGATACGTGTCATGCGAAGTGTATTTCTGATAATATAATATTCTGCCAAATGAGGGTAACCCATTATTACTGACGAGTAAAACCAAATACTACAACTACATACAAAGGGTTATAGACCGTTTTAGTACAGCCCAGATAAGGACTATCAACACCTATAGCCTCACGTACCAGCCATCAATCACCCCGGTGAACGACCCTCCACACATAGCCCCACAATAGCGTGACGTCACCAACCAATACTGATCATTGACGCACCGTTCTCCTTTGTAATAAGACCTATAATCAATCAAATAACCGAGGAATGTATACTAACTATTGATAGACCTTGCTCCGTTGTGATAAATAAGGTCTATAAGCAGTCAACTGAGGGATCCTCTGGAGGACAAAGGATTGGCGGTGATGAGCAAACTTGGTGGTGCCCAATTTTTGGTTGACATTGAGTCAGTCGCAACTATGGACGTCTAAATATATGGAATATTCGCGTCTTAAAAAAAAAAACAGCAAAATGTTCCGTACATTAAGGTAGAAGTACCAGTTCTCGACGCTACACTAGTATTTGACATGAGCGCTTATGTCAAAGTGATATAGGTTAAATCAAGGTTTAAGTTCGATATTCGAATTTAAACCTTGTCACTTTAACATAAAATGCTCAAGTCGATGTCTATTATTGTCTATACTTCTATAGACATAAAAAAACGTCTACAGAAAGAGATGCGAAGAAATAGCGATGGGCGAGTCGAGTTGATTGATTCGAATAACTCGAATCAGCGTCCAGACTTATACTCGAATTAAGTTCCTTTACAACTCGATTGAGATCAAATGACTATGGTCAAACGAACGCGAGTCATTATCTCGACCCGAAAGCGGCGAAGTGCAAATCGGATTCGCCCACCGAGGGTTCTGCCCAAAGGAGCTCCCTCTATTTATGATACTAAAATATCTATGGGTCCTGCCCGAAATAAATGATTATTTTATTTAATTTTAATTTTATGACCTTAGGTACTGAAAAATAGTGGTTGCTCGGAACTGTCAATGTGCGGCAATTATACGGTTTTCGGATTTTCTCCTGTACGTGTTCTACATGTTCTTGCTTTTTGCCACATTTCGTGATTCTAGGTCAACGGGAAGTACCCTATACATTTTGATTCCCATTGCAAATGTATGGGAAATGCGAAATAAACGGCCGTATTTTTTTATTGCGTTAACGTAGAGGTTTATTTTTTTCAGTTTCAAGGGTCGCAGACAAGTGTGTGTGGTATTAATTTTAACTTGCTACTTATATGCGTTCTCGAGATAAAGCGTCTTTAAAGACGGATGGACGGACGGACGGAGGGACAACAAAGTGATCCTGAAAGGGTTCCGCTTTTTCCGTTTGCCGAAGGCCCCAATACTATGATTGATGTATAACGAGAGGCCACTGCTTAGTTTGATTCGACGTACGAGTAATTGTCAACTCGCCTGATTCGCACTCACCTAGTCAGCTCAAAGATAGGTAAGTACATAGCTTCCGCGAAGGTCGAAGTCGACTCAAGTCGAGTTTCAACTCGAATACGCGGCCAATCAACTCGAGTTAGAAAAAGTCAACTCGTCTCATCACTACAAAGAAATCGATATCAATTCATATTTATTGAAACGTAAAAGTCGAACAAAACACGTGTCAGCACAATCACACTTGTTGATCGGTTGCATATTTTAAACGCGTGCGTTACTCTAATTAACTTGAGTAAATTCAGCGTTATAATCATAATTGATGTTGAATATTCAACAATACAGTCAAGTATTTAACGTATCTTTTCAACACGCAGAATTATCCAAGTGGAAAATATTTATGATACATATTTCTATAGGAAATTGTGAAATAATTGTTATTGAAAATAACTCGATGATTGTATTTCACGGAATATTAGCATTCTATGGGGTGTACACACGTTTTATAATTTATTGATGAATGGTCAAGAAATAACTTAGAAATTTGATCAGCTCGCGAAAAAGGGAGCTAAGTTATTGTCGGTGGCCACTTGCAACTTTTTTTAAGCCATACGCCTGCAGTGAGTCTTATACATTGGCAGCAGACGCCGAAACCCCAAAGACCCTATGCTATCTTTATGTAGTATGAAATGAAACTAGCAAGGAAATTTCATAACAATAGCATAACGCGGCCCGTCAAAGTGTTTGACCACACGTCAGTGGTAGTGAAGTTAAACTGTGGTTGCGTCAGCGCGGCAAGTGTCCGCGATATGGGTCATCAAAACTGGCTCGGATTAAAGTGCGCGGGCGCAGCGCACAGAAAAGACGCAGTGCGAATACGCTGTCCGGCCAATTTCACAACAACACGGACGCGGTATGAAGTGGCCCGTCAGTGTTTGACCACGCGTCAATGGCAGTGAAGTTAAACTGCGTTTGCGTCAGCGTAGTAAGTGTCCACGATATGGGTCCTCAAAACTGGCTCTTACGCACATCGTCTTTGCTGGCACGACCACCTTGAGTAAATGAGAGAGGTTTGGCAGGTGAAGAGAACATACCTTGGTCGACCGACTGGACGTCTGGACGTCGTCCGGTCGGTCCGCTGGATAGATCTGGTGGATACGAATCTGCGTTAGCTTGAAGTCGCAAACTGGCGAGTGATTGCGCAGGATCGGGTAAAGTGGAGAGCGGTTTTGTCGGAAGCCAAGACTCATTTAAGGTCGCGGAGCCATCGCAGTTAGTTAATTAGTTATACAGACTGTAAAGAAGATGGCGAAATAGGTTGGAAGCGTTCTACACACAATGGTGAAAAAACATAAACATCAATGTCGTTTCCAAAAAAAAAACCTAAAATCGACTATTATCTGAATCAAGAAATGTTAGAATAGAGCCCCATGGAGTTTTTGCCGTTTGACTAGAAGACATACTTGAATGTTGTATTGTACAGAAAAGAAAAGGTACAGTGGCAATGTGGACATGCCAGCAAGTATTATCTAAGAAAAATCACCTCCTTACTTACCGGTCGGACTGCTGTTCTAAACCTGTTTACTGTCCATGTTGACAATAAGTCGGGTCGGACAGGCCGAGTTATCGCGCGATCTGTCGCCGCAAGGTCGGAGACTGTGCTTTGGAACGTTAGCTTTAATTGATCTGATCTTGTTTTGAAATCGGCGCGATCTAATCTCGAGACAGGTCCATGGCGATTTTACGATCTGCTGAAACTGTGGACACACTCGTCACACTTGTGACACGCGGTCTAAACATCATTGTGACAAGATTGAGTAACATCTCACCTAGTTAGGAACTACAGATTTTTACGCTGTGATCTGTCATCTGTCTGTGTCAAATGACTTTCACTGTCAGAATGATAAAATAGTAATCTTTATACGCAGCCCAGCTCTGGGCACTGGGGGTCTTGTTGACTCTTTTCTGTAGTATATGCGAACCATCGGGAGGCACTTTTCACTCCTTTGTTACTCAAAATCTACTGAATATAAACAGTAAACACACGAAATTTTCCCATCCATTTAGACCCCCCAAACTAACGAGATTCCTAACTTTCATTTATTCTTCCGTGTATGTAGGTATATAGCGTTATAGCATTATAGTCATTATGACACTATATACCTACGTATATAGTGTCATAATATAATGACAAGAGGAAGCCCGACTAATAGAATATATTTTATCCTTCCCACCTGAGACCTTCAAGTGGCAAGTGCACGTGCAATAATCTAGTTTGTTTAATTGCTTTTTCCGTCGTTACGCAGGCGTGAGCTCTGCGCAGAGATTCCTACTTGTATCGCTATTTACTTGGTATCTATTACTGAATGACGCGTTTAAATGATGTCATAGTAAATGTCTACACAGACGCACAAATGCATTACCTACCTGTATACATACTATTTATTATTGTTGTACCCTGTCTGCTATGCCGATGGTCCTGGGTTCGAATCCCGGTAAGGGTATTTATTTGTGTGATGAACACCGATATTTGTTGCTGAGTCTTCTATGTATTTGTTTATTATATATATCGTTGTCTGTGTACCCGCAACATAAGCCTTCTTGAGCTTACTGCGGGACTTAGTCAATTTGTGTAAGAATGATTTATTATTGAAATCAAATAATATTTGGTTCATGGGTGAGAGGTACGATGTGTCTTCCCAACCATCGGAGTTCATTCCAATGCATTGTTGATATTTGCTTCACAGTACTTATGTGACTACATAGCATGGCTATTGCAGCTAACTATGTACAGTACTGAGGAGTTTTTTGATTTGCCGTGCATATAGTTTAATAGTTGTACAATGTATCCATTTTGACATGTAACTTTGGAGTTATCAATAAATTATTGTATTGTATTGTATTGTATATTTATATGTCAGTTCCTTTATATTGATTGATAAGGAGATAATTTATATTATCTACGATAATAGATGGTTGTAATTTTATCATCTACCACGTCATACACCACTTCCTACATCCATACTAATATTATAAATGGGAAAGTGTGTGTGTCTGTTTGTTTGTCCGTCTTTCACGGCAAAACGGAGCGATGAATTGACGTGATTTTTTAAGTGGAGATAGTTGAAGGGATAGAGAGTGACATAGGCTACTTTTTGTCTCTTTCTAACGCGAGCGAAGCAGCGGGCAAAAGCTAGTACCTACCATTATAAGATAGATAGAGAGAGAGACGATATAATCACTACCATGTTTGGTTTCTCGGCTTATGCCATGACTCAAGGTGCCTGTGGTCCGCTTTGGCAACTACTCCCAAGATTTGGCGTAGGAGCTAGTTTTACCAAAGTGACTGGCATTTGATTTTCCAACCCAGAGGGTAAATTAGGCCTTATTGGGATTAGTTTACCTTATGAGGTTTTCCTTCACCAAAACGCTATTGGTAAATATCAAATGATATTTCGTACATCAATTCCGATAAACTCATTGGTACGAGCCGGCAGGATTGAACCTGCGACCTTCGGATTGCAAATCGCCTTACCGCTGAGCATTAACAAGTTAATTTAGTACCTACTATTAAGATAAATACACAAAGAGCTCCTGGAGGAAAATTAAGATGCATAGCCTTAATTCAGTTTTCGTGAGACTAATGTAGGACAAGTATCTTCTGATGCAATGTATCAGCAAGTTTCATGTGTACTAGCTCTACTATTGAGGCCCACCTGCACCACCTAGGGTTAACCCGGAGTTAAGCTGTCAAACTCCATACAAAAAACGGTTAACTCCGGGTTATATGGCTAACCCCGGGCGGTGAAATTGGCTTTTAGGATATAAAACTCACCGGATTAACCGTTAATTTCACATGGATTTTGACAGTTAACGCTGGGTTAGAGCTAACCCTGGTTGACGCCAATGGCGCTTACATGCTTATGGAACTAGTTTATGAACCTACTTTTCTCATAAGTATAATGTGAGCACATAAGATGCGGATACTTAGAAATATTTCGTCGCACATACAGAAATGTAAACAAAAGGTAATTTTAGTTATAAAGTTAATAAAATGCATGTTTTTTTTTGTATTCGCACAACTACCGCGGTAAACTGTCGATTCTGGCTCTATACATCAAGGGCCTTACTATGAGTTCTTAACGCTACTCGTATACAGACAAGCTGTCAACACAGCGAATTCTCCTTTTTTTTAAAGGGTCCGCAACGCGCATGTAACACCCCTGGTGTTGCAGGCGTCCATAGGCTACGGTGACCGCTTACCATCAGGCGGGCCGTATGCTTGTTGTTTGTCACCGTCGTAGTATAAAAAAAATAAAACAATAAAAAAGGCTCAGTTGTATGGAACGACTCAGTGTAGGTCGTCAACTGAATCGCGTTTAGGCGTCATGGTAAGGTCCCAGAAGGTTAAAGGGAATTTTCATAAAAGTGCACCATTTTGAAGAAAACGGTTCCTCATTTTTCTATACAAAAAAAAATTGTGAGTTTCGTAACGGCCCATACAAAATGTATGAAAATATGCGTTACCAAAGTGACCAAAACAAAAGGGACACCCTTTTTCTTTTTTCAAATCAATAGTACTCCTGATTCTGGTTAGAAATAAACCAAAAGTACCTATATTAAAAAAAAGGAAATGGTACACTTTTTTTTTTAAATGCTCTCAAACGGAGCCAAGAAGTTACCTAAATACTTGTACCTAGCACCTAGTAATATTTGAATACTTAGTCTTAAAATCATTGTAGTAAATACTTAGGAATGACCCATTGTTAAGGCGTTAAGGATGATTTTGGGTTGCTGGGCATTTCGATAACTCAAACAACGTGTTCTCTTGGTGCTGATTTATTTAAAACTAAAACTTCACATCGATAGTGGACTGTATAAACTATCTATAGCTAGGTATGCACTCGCGCGTATAGCAAAGTACCGTAACTTAAACTAATTTGGACATTCCGCCCGCCAAGAACATAGTTCTTAATTTACACGGCAAAATCACTAAATATAAAGTAACAAATCTGTTAAACATAACAAGACACTTAAAACTAATACACAATTGAAAGTTATGTTAACAATCGTTTCATTTAGTTATTACACACAGTTTACTCACTGGACGCTTTAACGTTCCTGATTTACATTGTACAGTAACAACTCTTGTAATATTGTCAGGTCCAGTGTGTTTTTGTACAATCTTGCCTAAAATCCATTTTGCAGGAGGAATATTGTCCTCTTTTAAAATAACAATATCATTTATCTCAGGTTCAGTAGAACAATTAGAATTCCATTTATATCTCTGGTTAAGGTTAACTAAATATTCTTTATACCACCGTTTCCAGAAATCAGATACAATCTTCTGCGTTAAGCGCCATCTATCTAAATTACTCACATTACAATCAGGGTTATACTCATCAGGTATATTTATTAAGGCTTCACCTACCAAAAAATGACCCGGTGTCAAGGGTAGAGGATCACTAGGATCGTCACTCAATACTGATAATGGACGCGAATTTAAACACGATTCTACCTGAGCCAGGACCGTCGATATCTCCTCATAGGTAAGTGTGCTACTCCCTATTACCCTTTTTAGATGTCCCTTAGTGCTCCGGACTCCAGCTTCCCAAAGACCGCCGAAATTGGGAGCGTGCGGAGGGATGAAGTGCCATGTCGTATGCTCCAATGTAAGTATGGCTGCTATTTCATCAGGTAATGATGACTTGGCAGTGTTAAACATGTATCTCAACTCTCTGTCAGCACCGACGAAATTAGTGCCGTTGTCACTATATAAGTCTTTACAGTAACCTCTCCTTGCAGTGAAACGTCTGAATGCGGCAATGAAACCCTTAGCTGTCAAATCTGTAACTGCCTCGAGATGAATTGCCCGAGTTACCATGCACACGAACAGACATATGTAGCCTTTATAAGACTTGCTTCCTCTACCTGGTGAGAACCGTATATTTATAGGGCCACAGTAATCGACTCCTGTAGATTTGAAAGGTTTACTGGGTTTCAGTCTCGCTTCAGGTAGAAGTCCCATTAGAGGAATACACTTTTTGTTTGAATATCTCAAACATGTGACACATTCTCTGTAAATCTTCTTAGCACGGTCTTTCGCTTGCAAGATCCAGTACTTTGACCTCAAGAAATTTAATATTAATTGAGGACCGCCATGCAAAGTACGATGATGGGCATCAATGATTAAAAGCGTGGTAAAATGATTTTTACCAGGCATAATCACTGGGTGTCTCGTGTCGTAATTTGCATCCGATTGCTCTATCCTTCCACTAACTCTTAATGTCCCCTTTTCGTCCAAAAAAGGACAAAGAGTGCGAAGACTACTCTTTTTAGGCACAACGCCTCGACTCTTTAACTGTTTTATCTCATGGGAAAACTCTTGTTCTTGAACTCGGTTAATACACGATCGCAATGTATTATCTAACTCCTCTGAAGTTATAAAACTTGAAAATTTAACTCGCTCATTTTTTGGCAATTTTAGATTTAGTATTCTTCTACAGTATGAAAGAACTTTTAGCAGTCTCGATAATGAAGAAAACCTCGAAAAGATGGGATTTTCTTCCTCAACATAAGATATAACAGTTAAGGATGTGACTCTCTCCTCCTCATGTGTATCCTCCACGATTGTGTCGATTCTCTCAAAGTCAGGTTGTGCTAGCCATTCCGGACCATGCCACCAAAGCGAATGGTCTAGCAAGTCCTTCGGTTGTAAACCACGTGAAGCACAGTCAGCAGCATTAAGCTCAGTAGTAGGTACATGACCCCACTGCTCAAACTCTAGGATATTCAATATCGTCGATACTCGATTACTCACAAACGTCGTCCAACGAGCTGATCCTCCCTTTAGCCAGGCTAGGACTATTGTACTGTCTGTCCAACCGTGTAGATTCTCTTTAGATACTTCCATTACCTGTGCCACCTCAAATATAAGTTTAGCGGCTAAGGTTGCAGCACACAGCTCGAGTCGTGGTATTGAAATTTCTCTTTCTGTCGGGGCTACTTTGGTCTTAGCTGTTATCAAGTGCACGTGTACTCCGTTCTGCTCGTCAGTCACTCGCATGTAAACCGCTGCCGCAAAGGCTGACCTTGAAGCATCTGAAAATACGTGAAGTTCGACCTTTGAGCTCGATACGCTGTTCAACCATCTAGGTATTTTCAGCTGCCTCAGGTTCACCAATTCTTCTCTAAATGACTGCCACTCTCTCAATAACTCTTCTGTTAATGGAGAGTCCCATTCCAGGCCCGATCTCCATAACTTTTGAATGAATATTTTGGCTACAACCACCACAGGGGCTATCCACCCCAGTGGATCGTATAACCGCGCTACGTCTGAGAGCACCTTTCTCTTTGTAATTGGTGTTTGAATGTCACATAGATTTAGGGCATATTCAAAATTATCAGTATCTCTATTCCAAGTCACTCCAAGAACCTTAATTGTCTCGTTCAGTTTTATGTGCACTGTCTGGTCACCTAAATCTTTACTCCCTACTATCTTCTCTCGTACAGTTTCAGAGTTAGAGTTCCATTTTTGAAGCTCGAATCCACCAGATCTCATCAACTCATTCATTTCGTCAAATATCTTTAGTGCCTGAGCTTCCGTTTCAGTTCCAGTAATTAAGTCATCCATATAAAAGTCTCGTTTTGTTACTCTCGCCGCTAATGGATACTTACCTTCTTCTAACTCTGCAAGCTTTTGTAACGACTTGACGGCCAAGTACGGCGCACAAGCAGTCCCGAACGTCAGTCTCAATAGCTTGTAGTGTTGTATAGGCTCTGTTCCGTCTGACTTAAACCGCCAAACGATTCTCTGGAACTCGGTGTCCTCCTCAGCTACACGAACCATCCTATACATTTTGATGATGTCTGCCACAAGGCAAATTTTGTGTGTCCTAGCTCTCATTAAAATGTGTCTCAAATCTTGTTGTAATTTGGGACCAACAAGAAGGTCGTCGTTTAATGATACGTTGTTGTCTCCCTTACTCGAAGCGTCGAAGACGATTCTAACCTTTGTAGTCTCCTTGTCCTCTCTGATCACGGCGTGAAAAGGTAGGTACACTGCCTTTTCATTCTCTAGCTCTCTCTCACTTACTACTCGCATGTGATTAAGACTCAAATACTCCTCCATGATTTTGTTGTACTCTTCTCTAAGTTTAGGTTCTCTCAGTAGTTTTCTCTCTAGAATCTCTAATCTCTTGATAGCAATTTTCTTAGAATTGCCGTATTGACACTTAGGGTCCTCGGTTGTGAATGGTAGTCTTACGACAAGCCTACCATCGTCGTCTCTCTCAGTTGTTGAATTGTAAAACTCCTCACATTGTAACTCGCTCTTAGTCATCTCTTTTTGTACCATATTAGGCTCGTTCTCGATCTCCCAAAACCTTTTCAACAAGTCATCTTCCTGAACATAAACATGCATACTTGTAAATTTAGTAGTACTTACATTAGTCGCAGATGCCCTCAATGCTCGTCCAGACACAATCCATCCAAGCATCGTGTTCTGAGCGATCATACTGCCATGGTTCTTCTCTGTGCGCTTGATCAAACCTCCAAGTATGATGTCGGCGTATACCTCGGCACCTAAAAGGATTTCAACCTTACCTGGTGTTGTATACGTGGGATCCGCTAAAGGTAAGTCTTCGATTTCTCTCCACTCAGCCACGCTTAACTTAGTAGCTGGAAGCACAGGGGTTAAAGAGCGTAATATATATGCATATACATCGACAAAGCTCGCTGGGTCATGACGTGATATCACGCGCAATGAAACCATATACTTGACCTTCACATTAAACTCCTCTAGCATTGACACCGAATCATTTACAGGTTTACGTGAAAGTCCAAGGAATTGTACAGTTGACTCAGTAATAAAAGAAGCCATGCTTCCTTGATCAATTAAAGCTCGAATAGTTTCTTTACAACCAGAAGAATTAAATACCTTAACTCTAGCAGTCGCGAGTAGTACTCTGTTAGGTCGAAGCGCACCTCTCGAAAACGCAGTAGTAATACGTGTGTCACCTCGTGTGTTGCTCGGCTTCTCGGGTTGGGCACTCGGTGACGCTGATGACGCAGCAACCTCGCTCGTAGTTCTGGTCTCCTGGTTGATCTCTCGCTCGAAGTGAAGAAGAGTGTGGTGTCTCCTTCCACATTTACGACAACTCGACGCCTGACATTTTATTGCAGAGTGTGTGGGCATCAGGCAATTAAAACACAGTCTATTGTTTTGCACAAACTCTTGACGTTCCTTGGGATTCATCGATCCAAACCGCTTGCAATGATAAATCTGATGGGTCTCATGACACATGGCGCACTCGATGTCACTCGTCTTGGCTTTGTTCTCAACAGCCGCGTGAAATGTTTTAATCTTAGCTATAGGCTTAGCTGGTGGTGCCGGGCGGGACGAGTTAGTATCGATCATCTCCAACGATCTGAACCTGCACTCTAAAAACTCACGCATTTGCTCCCAAGTCGGTAAATCGTCGCCTAGCATGTTTAAATGCTGCTCCCACTGCTTAATTGACTCAGTGTCCAATTTCGTAATCACCAAATACACAATAATTACGTCCCAAGTACTCGTGCTAATGCCCATATTTTGCAACGACTTCAAACATGTCGACGTGGCGTCCAACAATTGTCTCACAGCGCTCGCAGACTCCGTGTGTATTTTCTTGATCGAAAACAAGCTCCTCATAACGGCATTGCAGTTATATCTCTTGTTATCATAACGTCGAACTAGTTGTTTCCAAGCGTCATCATAATTTGCTTCGGTGGTCGAAAAATTGCTTAATAAACTCAGCGCCTCTCCAGACAAATTGCTCTTTAAATAATGCATTTTTTGAACCGCCGTTATATTTTTATTAGTATGGATTAACGAAGAAAACATATCATAAAACGTTTGCCATTCTTCATATTTGCCACTAAAAGTGGGCAAAACGATTCGAGGCAATTTTACGTCGCAGGTACTATTGTCATTAACCACCGCCATGTCACTAGCTCGTGGTTCTGTCTCAATCGGTTGCAAAAACGATTTCAATGTTTCTCGTAAAACCGTTTTGTACTCCACATAAAGCTCCTCGAACTCCTCATTCTTTTTCTGCGTAAAATATGTAGCCGTTCTCTCCTTTGGCGCTATTGAAATAATCGCCTTATGTCCGCTTTGAAACTCCTTAAATTGTTGCTCAAGTACTTCAAGCCTAGTTTCTACATAAGGCTGTTTGATTCTCTCTTTAGGTGACTTTTTGTAGTTCTTTTGCGAAGTCTTCAAATTATTGATTAACTCCTCCTGATAACTAATCAGTTCTTCTAACGTAGGCATGATGACTCACTCAAAACTCTCAAATGTTCGCCGATATACGTAGAATAACTAACACTCAGATGAAATGTCTCTAAAACTCGGTTTATATTGCTCAGTTTGTTATTATAACTCACTCACATGATTAAGCGTAAGAAACTTCAGCTAAAAAGTCTCAAAAATCACTTATAGATACAAACAGTTTTAAATGTTCAAACTCGATGTTATTACGCATTATTGTAATTGCACTTAAAACTTGCAGTTAACACTCGCCGGCTCATCCTTATCTCGTACGCCTATTGTTCTCGAGCGCCGGCCGCTTGCCCACAGGTGCGAAGTTATCCGGTTCGTTTGGACCATATGTTAAGGCGTTAAGGATGATTTTGGGTTGCTGGGCATTTCGATAACTCAAACAACGTGTTCTCTTGGTGCTGATTTATTTAAAACTAAAACTTCACATCGATAGTGGACTGTATAAACTATCTATAGCTAGGTATGCACTCGCGCGTATAGCAAAGTACCGTAACTTAAACTAATTTGGACA
Source organism: Lathronympha strigana (assembly GCA_949128165.1). NCBI lineage: Eukaryota > Metazoa > Arthropoda > Insecta > Lepidoptera > Tortricidae > Lathronympha > Lathronympha strigana. The sequence goes on along the minus strand of OX421907.1, from coordinate 443,488 downwards.
CCCATTGTACAAAAGTAGCCTTTATCATATTTGAAGTTAGTAGGTATAGGTTATATAGAATCTAAGTAACACCTACTTCTCTTACGGTCTTGACATTGATATTATACGTCTACAGTGTTTACGTCGGAATTGTATAAGTTATTGAAGTTATATTGCGATATCGAGATTTCCTACGATTTCTGCAAACAGAGCTATAAATTATCATTAAGTGACGGGCACGCCGGCCAATTAACTACTACATTATTATCGCTTATTTCTCGAAGATGCTATAACTGGCATATGACGGCACAAACCTGATAATCCAGGCTGAACTTTAATATTTATCTTTAAAATTGTTTCATTATAATTTATAATTGTTCGTAAAAAAATGCTAATTGATAAGTAGATACTGTTACGTGCGCCCTGTTACCAAGCATTAGAATATGGCTACTGTATCTCCAGCCTGTCATAGAAGGCGACTAAATGGAGTCTTCAGCATAAATGTGTATCTCTATCACCAAATATATCTTACATGATTTATATTATATGAAATATTATTATAATATCAAATCTTATGTCACCATATCAAATGCGTGGCATGAAGTCCACGTTTCCACATCTCTGATTGCATCCTTTGTGATTAAAATACGAGAGATTCAACCGTTTTTTTTTCCATATTCATGTCAGTATGAGTCACGGAAGATTAAATTGTACTATGTAAATGCGTGAAAATTTGTCAGTGAATTATATATAAGAATAATTTGGTATTACAAGTTATAAATATATTATTGCATTCAATTAGATCACGTTGCCTTGGATATCGTAGGTAAAAATTATTTATAATATTTTACATACGATCAAAATCAACTCTTTCTTAAGAATGTGTATCTATAGCATTTCCATGCTGTAAATATATTTTAATTAAATTGATTTATAACGCTTTAAATAATTTCATTCCGGGAATCATCACGAGAAAGGCGACTTTATTTAGAAATTGCCAGTCTTTGTAAGTAACTCCTCCTTGTCCCAAGTAATATAAGCCGACTAAGCAGAAAGCAGCTGCGCCCTCATATTTCACATACAAGTTTATGACATTTGGTAACTTACTTATTTTGGCTTATTGTTTCCGTGCTCTCTGATCCGATCAAATTTCATACAAAAAAGCGTGGCCGGCGCTGGACGGGACCTTCCGATGCTTCCGATCTGTCAGAGTTTTGGGCTCTGTGAACACGTGACGCCTTCCATACTAAAAAAAGCCCCGTCCCGTCCCGTCCTAGTGTGAGTCATCCTTTATGGTCGCCAAGGAACTGCCATAATCACCATCATGACACAGTGTGTACCGTCGTCGTCGTCTCTACAGTCCTGGTTACCTATGTGCTGTTACCTATGAAGGACAAGCCACCTCCTTCTTTTTCTAGCGTTTTCCCGGTCTATGGCAGGCTTCCTGAAGCCTCATGTCCACTTTCGCAACTACCCTTGACATAGGCGCTAGTTTTACGAAAGCAACTTCCATTCGCATCCTGCGAAAAGGCAGCCCAATAATCGGCACCCCAATAATTGGCGACCACGATGTACATGAAATATTGGGTCGCTGATTATTGGGTTGCCTTTTCTCGGGTCGAGCAATTTCGAAGCGGGCCAATAATCGGCAACCCAATAATCGATGCAACTACATGTACATCAATTATTGGGTTGCCATTTAAGTATTGGGCTGCCTTTTATCGGGTCGGACAAGCTCGGTAGCGGGCCAATAATCCGAAGCCACAGTTTTTACAGTACAATAATCAGCAACCCAATAATCCGCAACCAAAAAAATGGACACGTATTATTGGGTTGCCGATTATTTGGCTACCTTTAATACGGACTCTTCAAACCCGTAGGATAAACTAGGCTTTATTGGGATCAGTCTGGTTTCCTCACGTTTTGCTTCACCGAAAAGCGAATCGTAAATATGAAATGATATTTCGTACTTAAGTTCCTCTTACCACTGGGGTATCACCGCTAAGATGGTAGCTGGTGCAATGAAGGACCTGCCTTCATGGTACAGATACTCGTATCAAAGTACGTGCAGTGTACCAGTGCCCCTACAGCTGGTTATGCGCGGCGCGCGAGTGGGTCGCCTTGGTGCGCGGGCGCAGCCGCGGCGCGCGCTAGCGGAATGCGACCGCTCACCGACTCAGGCTTCAGAAGACATTAGGAAAACATCTGTTTCTTATTATTGTTACAGAGTGGAGTTTTAACAGTGCGAAAATACCGGGTGCTCAATAAAACAAACATACATGGCAAATATGCAAATGACCATGTTAGCTTAAAATTGTATATTAACCAGAGTATTGCTCTCTTGTGAATATAATTTCACTTAATACCTGTTATTATGTATGTCGTCAGTTGATAATACTTTAGTGCGTTAAAAAGTCGCGCGCCGAACTAAACCAACAAGAGGCTGCGTTGATGTCTATTGAAAGGAATCTTCAACATCTTCTATAGTAATATCTGAATCACTCATGTAATCAAAAAATAAGTCTCATACAAATATTCATTCATATTCATAGTACTTTATTGATAATAGTTGTTATATTACACTTCATTACACCTACCTAAAACAGATAAAAATAAGTAAATATATGAGTACAATCTCTAACGGATCAACCTAGCCCCAAACTAAGCAAAGCTTGTACTATGGGTACTAGGCGACGATATACATACTTATATACATAAATACATACATATATATACATAGGAAACATCCATAATCCAGTAACAAAAAATAACTACAAGTTGATTTTATAAGTACGAATATAAGATTATTTAAATTATATTAGAAATTCATCAATACTATGAAATGTGTGCTCGAGAAGCCAAGGTTTTTAATTTTCTTTTGAAACCGGCTACTATTTCACAGATTATGTATTTATATTGCTGCTCTAAAAACAAATACTCAAAAGCAGAATAAAATAAATATTAAGAGCCTCCCATAAAGAAAACATGATTGTTTGCCACTTGAAAAAATTACCAAAATGAAGATACACATGTAAGTATGGTATGCTCTCACGCGATAATTCAATAATGAGCGCAATGCGCGTGCACATTTTAACTCGACAGGGCGTAACCGCAAGCGCCGGTTTGCGAAAATTGCTGATGAAAATTTGGTAGAGGTTACGTGAACGTTTTTATAGTGGGTTAACTGAAGTCAATTTGCAATGCTTTAATTTGACTTCTCTACTTTAGTTTTTTTGGCAAATAAACATAATTCAACTTAAATCTAAAATAGATTCTTCAGGCATTGCACCTAGGATGGTGGTGGCATTTCCTCGTTGTTGCAATGCTGATATGTTGTGCGATGAAGTCACCAGCTCTTCGGTTACCAGTTACATTAACCAGACGTTTCGCGATTTGTAAAAAAAACTTGCGTGCGCTGGGACACAGACTTACGAGTCAGTGCTACACTTTGAATGAAATAATATAGGAAGGAATTTCGTAAAACTAGCGCCTACGCCAAATCTTGAGATTCGAAGACAAGGCTCTCTGAGCTAGAGGAAGAAAAATAATTTGTAAAAATTGTAACACATTTTCAGGTGGTCGGAATTCTTTGTGGGATGCCTATATTCAGCAGTGGACGACTTTTGGCTGATGAAGATATGATCAATATTTGCAGTGTAAGGCTAAAATAAATAAATATTAAATAAATAAATATTTTAGGGCATCTTATACATATCGACCTAGTCCCATGGTAAGCACAATAAGGCTTGTGTTGTGACGATATATATAATAGATAAATACTTAAACACAAAGAAAACGTCCATAACTCAGGAGCAAATAATATTTGTAATAAACACACAAATAAATGCCCTGACCAGGATTCGGGCCCGGGACCTCCTGCTTCGTATGCAGTCACTACCAACTAGGCTAGGAGGCCAAAAAAAAAATGATGAAAGAAAAGTGTGTATGCGTTATCTGCAGTATTTATTTAGATATAGTGTGGTGTGGAGTGACTGTTGACTGGACCCTCGTTACGCAGCGCGCCGACCGCAATGTGTACGCCGTGACGACTGGGCAGGTAGAGAACCAGCTACCTACCCTTTCTATTAGGATATAAGTAGTTACGTTATAATAAAATTACGGATAAAACTTACGTATTTTTAGCAAGTTTCCCGCGTGCGTTTTCGCGAAAATGACAATGACAATCGTGGAAAAAATCAAATAAAAATCTCAAAGTAAAGCAAACATTATAATCAATTTGCAATTTACCGTACGCTGTATTCAACCATCTGTAATATACCTATCGAACTGTTTAACATTATTCTGCGGCAAACGTGAAATGGAAATGGAAACTGAAGAATTGAAAATAACGTTGGTACTAGCAACTGTATGAAGATATGAAAGTCAAATCTCTAAGGCAAACCTTTAACTGATACATTTTGCGTTTTAATTATAACAATGCAAGTCATTTAATAGTATTGGAAGTAATTGTATAATTGTAAAACTCATCAAATCATTGATTTAATGTACCTAATAAATGTTTTGATTCATGCTTTTTTTTAAAGTAGCTACAGTAGAGAGATGTCACATCTTTACCTACTACAGAAAAAATGAGACCAAAGCCCCCGATGATCACGGCTGATCGGGTAGCCCAGTGGTAAGGGCGTCTGCCGCGAAAGCAGGAGGTCGCTGGCATTTTTTCTGTAGTACGTATTGAAAGCATTCTGTACCAGTAGATAAATAAATGAATTTAATCGTTTATACAATAAACCGTGATCGTAAAACGCGTACCGTTCCAGCTGGCGCTTGCCATCGTACTTTTTAATTACTAACATATAAACGCATCTTTTTTTGGCGCTAACGGTTCTAGTACAGTTTTAATTTAAACTTAGCAAGATATATTTAACGTCAAGTTAAATTGTAAGGTAGTTAAGTTTACTTAAAGTAGTTTTCCACACATGGATGTAACGATCACACACCTATTCTTAACTAGAGTCAAACCACGCTATCTGTTCCAAGCAAATTAACTGTCAAACTATTAAGTGTTATTTTAAAAGTCAAGCTATATAAAGTATGAAGTTTACTAAATACTTTCTCAGTCTGTGCTCTCAAAATCTAGTTGCCAAAACAATCACTCGAACCTTTTATGTACGGTCGGCTTTATATATGCATCTGTATTCAATTTTGACCCTTTTCCCCCTGTAATAAGTTCCGAAATGTAAATTATATTCGTGACTGTATTCGTGTATGTAAAATATCCGAACCAAGTTCCGAAAACACTTTACGGCTCGAAAACTGCCGTTTTCTCTGTTTTAAGACCAAGCTAAATCGATGTGTCGCTGTCGCCCTAAAACTCCCATTATAGCAAATTTTGTCGAAACTGTTAGACCCCGTTTCCGAAATCTCAAAAATAAATCGATATATGTTGCTCGTTTAAAGATGAAAATTAATTAAAGGATGGCACACTAATTCGATCCGATCCGGGACGATATATCAATTTCTATAGAAAAAATCACGTGAGCTCGGAGCCCTCGGATGTCACGTGACGTTTTCTATAGAAACTGACGGATCGTCCCGTCCCGCCCTGTCCCGTCCCGTTCTAGTGTGGGTCATCCTTTAGGCTGATATTGTCTTCTGTTACCGCGATTATTAAACTCTCGTTTTCATTCATTCATTGAAACCTATGAAAGTAAGAGCTCGAAACGTAGGTTCATGGTGTTAATAAACGCGATTAATCCGTTTTTAAGTGTTTAATTTCGTTGAAAATACTATTTAGTTTGTATGAAAACATAATTGTAAAAAGAACTGTCGAACTAAAGATGTCAGATTTGAAGAGACCTACGATTAAACGTTTTGGTCCTGTTGTGGGGCCCACGCGGTATTTGTATTTATTTAAAGTAAGATATCAAAGACTGACACCCTGCGGATCCTGAGTCTTTATTAGTTTGTGCGGGGCGTCATCAGCGCTGATCGATGGGTGTTATGACGTACGCGCATTGTGCGGGGCTTATAAGGGATGGAGGGATGTACGAAGGGTTAGATGGGGTAGTTTTTTATTATTGCAAAATCCAACAAAGTTAGTTAAGTGATTTTTTTATAGCTATTCTACTGGACTTTGCTTTGTTGGCTCATTTAGGGCACAAATTCCAGGATCCGAAATTGGAAAGCACTAGTTTTTATGAAAACTACAGATTTTATAGAGCCTAAATGCTTCCATTTTTTCTATCAACGGAAAACTCAATGGGTAAAAGCGAGTGATGAATACCTGTATATCGTTCTTAACTTTTTTTAAGAAATAAAAGCATAAAGGAGAACAAAAGCGTCAAAAAACGGGGCAAGAATGACGCTATCGAACAATTTTGCATTGATGATGATACAAACGAAAAATGTTTCGTCCGGAAAAGAGATTACGGAATTATAGCGTTAAATGTTAGATTCATACATACACAGTACTACCAACACTATTTAAACTGTATACGCCATTGGCACTTAACAAAACGTCAAATTCCAAACAAGTCTATACGAAAAAGTGCTGCAATTGTGGCTCTCTTATGGCGTCATTTTGTTCGGCTGCTTGGGTACCCAGTTCTTTTATTTTATATCGGGATAATACTTTACTAGGTTCAGAGTTTTGATACCATTTTAACAATTAATTGTTTTTTTTTTGCCACCTCGCTTCACGGCTCTATGTGGCACTGCGCAGTAGGGTAACCAAAGGAGGGTATTGCTATTGTGCGGACGATTGATGGTCGGATTACCGGTATCGCGATATTCTGGCCCAAAGGGTGGACAATACGTCTAATGCCACGCTTCCATCATTTTTACGAGAGTACAGTGTCATATTTTTTATACTCTGAGATGAATACATTGATCGCACTGAAGAACTTTATATGTGAAAACTTTTTCTTGTCCTTTAAAATATAGTTAGTATTTTATATAGTTTATTTGATATCCTGATGACCTGGTGAAGGTCGCAGGAGTCCGCTGGATGCGGGTGGCGCAGGACAGGTCATTGTGGAAATCTTTGGGAGAGGCCTATGTCCAGCAGTGGACGTCTTTCGACTGAAATGATGATGATGATGATGATGATTTGATATTAACTTAATTAATTTTGTATTAAGAGTTTGCAAACGAAATTTAAAATTTTATAATTGGAAGTAAAATGGAAAATTTCTCCGGATGCGAACCCAAACCCTACTACGGTGGTAAACAAGCCCGCCTGGTGGAAAGCGGTCACCGTAGCCCATGAACGCCTGCAATTCCAGGGAGGTCACATACACTTTTCCGACCCATTAAAATCTTGTACCTACACTATTTTTTGGAAGAACCCCGTACTGTAATCTTTCGTAAAAACCTCGGCAGGGAGTTCATTCCACAGCCGGAGCGTCCGCGGGAGGAAACTCCTCTGAAACCGCACAGTGCGCGACTATTATCATTACTCTTTAGGGATGACTTACACTAGAACGGGACGGACGGGGCGGGACGGGACGATCTGTCAGTTTCTATAGAAAACGTCACGTGACATTCGAGGGCTCCGAGCTATCACGTGATTCTTTCTATAGAAATTGATAGATCGTCCCGTCCCGCTCCGTCCCGTCCTAGTGTAAGTCATCCTTTAAGCGTTAGCGCGAAATTAGACCTGGGTCTCGAAACTAGCCTAGTTCGTCTGTGTCAAAATAAATAGAGTGACTTCTAAAAAAGGCAATGAAAAAGTGTTTAAATAAAAAATAATGACTTTGTAGGCACGCGATTTCTATTTACTAAAACGAAAGTAAACACAAGTTAATTGCCGTAAATTGACTAAACCAATACCCTGAAATTAAAATTAACCTTAATACTATTAATACTAAAGCAATTATACCAATTATTTCATACCAACAGTTACCCGACTCGTTCGACAACTTTACAGCAAATGCACAAACTGCAGATATTTTTAACATTTAGTTTCCGGTTCGAAATAAATTGTTTGCTCAATAAATGACAGGTCACGTTTTTTATAAGCTAGTAATTGACGGTTAAGCTCGGTACACACGTTCGCGCCGTATCGAGCACATCACAGAGTACCTAATACAATAACAGTAATCTATCTCTACATAACGAACTCGAATTCCAGATAAAAAGCTGTTTAAAATTTCCGTCTAGTGAATTTTGTCAGACTGTTCAAATAACTCTTCACGTTCAATGTTCCAATATCTAAATTGACGACTGATTTTTTTTACTCAATATTTCGTTGGGGTTCTATTGCTATAATACGTCCCATGGGTGCTCCACAAAGTAAAATTAGTTGTGGCCATCATCCAACCACTACTTCTTCAAGTCATCGGTCCACCTGACATCATATACTTTCCTCACGTCCTTTTTTACTTTTTCCGTTCTTTACTTTTCTGGTAAGGAAAGAAAGTCTCATTAAGACAAACTGCAGGGCTATGATACTCTGTCAAATGTCACTATGGTAATCTAATAATGCTATAAACTGATAAACTGACAGATTGCAGATGTGTTACACGAATAGCGCTGCGGTTATTCTGATAAAAATGACAGGTTTACCATTTTAACGAAAAAAACAGCAAATGACACATCAAAAATGTATCATCATAGGCCTGCTGTAGTAGTTATAGCGTGTAACATAATATAACATTAGTTTTCCGCGCATAACCCACAATGATTTTAGGTGAAAGATGTGTTCATGAAGGTGAACTCCTATACTTAAATCTACTCTGACCGTATCTTGTTGATCTGTCGTCCATGATGATTAAACCGTTCAACATTTGACTGGACAGGTGACAGAAGGCGGTGGTTGTGTCAAACTGCATCTCGAGATCTCGATTGTATCGCGACTGGTTCACATCGCGGTATGTTGATGATGCCGCTACGTTGTGCCACCATGATATTTAGTACCTACTAATAGTTTATACTACTAATTTGACTAAAGAGTGATAATGTGTGTCGTAGTTGAAATAGAAGGTGGAAGGTTTAAATAGTTGATGTACTGAAATAAGTAATTACTATGCGCTTAACTCCTTAGTATTTTATAGATATTAAGATCAGACCCTACAAAGGGTAAAAGTGGGTCAAACATGAATGTCATTAATATGATGTCACGAAATAAGTACCCATGGCACTAAATAAATGGTTAAACTAGTATATATTTCACAAAAACCAAATCATAAAAAGAAATCAAATAAAAATAAATCGAATAAAAAGAAATGAATGGTTAAATAATGACAATTAAGAACTTACCTGTAATAATCCACAATGTAGATTCTGACAATTTGTAAAGAAATCCAACCATAAACTTTAAATATAAGAGTCGGTTTAAACTTGTAGTAGCGACATAATTTAATAAATTAACGCTACGCGACGCAAAGTTTTTACTATGCCCTCCATAAATAAAGGAAAAATCATATAAAAGTCTAACTGGACCCAGACAGTGTATACCCAACTTTAAAATGATAGTGCGATCACTTTTACAGCAATTATGGAATGATTAAATGAAAAGTGAAGTCCAATATGTTATCGGAACGGTGCAACATATTTCATTCCTGCACTACCAATAATTAAACGGTAAATTACAGGCTGACCCAGAAATTCGTTGACAAAAGTTTAGTATCATTCTAGCTAGCGTTACAAACCGCAATTTTTATTGGCTAAAGAAATAAAATCGTCTTCGTAATTAATATAAACTAATTATAGTTAAAATGTATAAAATGTATATGGACCTGGTCTGAAATAAATATTCTTATTCTTATTCTTATTAACCCTGTTGGCTTTAAAACACATACTTAGTTTTCCAGAAAAAAATAATTATTTGCCGCAGTTCCTGTAAGATGTACCTATGTTTGTTTAATTGCAGCAACTATGTACGTATAGCTTTCGAAATGTCTCTGTGAATAGTAGATCATAGATATAAACAGAGTAGATTTAGTTGATTAGGCTGAATGTATATAAAGTAGTGTCTGACCGAAGTTTCGGTAAAGGTTTCGGTTTCGGCTGGTTTCGGCCTAAAAATCATGTTTCGGCTAAAGGTTCGATTTCGGCCAAAACCAGCCGAAACTTTCGGCCGCGCCGAAGCTTACAATATTATACATTCAACGTCAAATGCGCTTGCCTCGGGTGGCAATATGACATCATATCATAATGTAAAAATTTCAATATGAGAAAAGTTAAATCGGACCATGGAAATGTTTCGTTACTCATATATTTAAACAAAAACGGCTCACTGACATTTTATTTAGCGTTTCATTCGTATTTATCTTAGGTTCGGTTTCGGTTTTGGTTTCGGCCGAAACAAGAATCAATACCGAAGCTTCGATTTCGGTTTCGGTATAAAAAACGTTTCGGTCGGACACTAGTCTTTTTTTAAACTAAAAAAAAAAGCTTAACTCCAGGTTATGTAGCTAGCTAACCCCGGGTTGTTCAAATGGCCCCTATTAGGCTCTCAGGACATGTGGATTTATTACTAGAGCCTCGACGTTATCGCAGGATCGCGTCACGGCACCGGAACGTATGACGTATCAGCCGAATCGCTTCCGCGCGTACGAGGAAGAGTCTTTGTTCGTCGAGGAAACGCCTTGAGCCCGTACTACCGTATTGTCAGGTCTGTTTTAACTCTTTAGGCGCATGGGATTTTTACGCACCTTAGAAGTTATAAATTTTAGTTAACTTAAATATACCTACCTATACACCGTTACCACGCACTGAGAGAAATGTTTAGTTGACAACCCGATGTTTAGTAGAATTAACCCGTTTTTTTAAAAATTTTATCCAATTATGCAATTTTACTCAAATTTGATAAAATATACCGTTTGGGACTTGGGACCAATTTTTTTTTAGTGCGTCATCATAGAAAAAAATATATTTATTTGTGAGTATGACATATATTTCATTAAACAGATAGATAAGTAGTCAACAGATAATTCATGGCACACGTACACGACAACGTTAGTCTCTCTACCATATGTTGCTATAGATTTTGAAGGATAATAAATACGGATAGGAATGATTTTTGTATGGATGGAATGATTTAGTGTGGTAGGGCACAGCACAACGAATGTCGTCTCGCTCAAATCTGGAGCAGAGCCCATCTGGGGAAGTACCTTACAGAAAACCGCAGTTTAATAACACTAGACCCTACTCATAGGTGACAAACAAGCATACGGCCTGCCTGATGGTAAGCGGTCACCGTAGCCTATGGACGCCTGCAACTCCAGGGGTGTTACATGCGCGTTGCCGACCCTTTAAATAAAAAGTAGGATTCGCTGTGTTGACAGCTAAAGGGCAAGCTTTGCTCCGTGGGTCCCCAGCTGTCAACACAGTGAATCCTCTTGGAGCTCTGGCGACCTTACTCACCAACAGAAATACAACTGTATGAGTAGGGTCTAGTGTTATTAAACTGCGGTTTTCTTTAAGGTGGAGGTACTTCCCCAGATGGGCTCTGCACCAGATTTGAGCGCGACGACATTCGTTGTGCCGCGCCCTACCACACTAAACGATATGCATCCACCTTATTGTGAAACTATTTTCGGAGGTAATCAATCAGCTTACTGATAACGTTAACAAAAGTTCTAGTTAAAGCGATAAAGACATGTGTTTGTTAACAATTCCGACAAGGAAGCGACGCGATACGAGGCAAGGACGCCCCGTATGTGCGTCAACCTATTCGGAAACGAACAAGAACTGTCACAACATATAATGATATTATCATGTACTTTGTTTCTGTTACGACAGTGCCGCAGGATACTTTTGGAAGACCTGATTCCTGTTGATAATGAAAGTACTTAACACGCAATGTCTAGCGGTAGGATGTTCAATTTTCAATCCACAGGTCGCAGGTTCGAATTCTCACTCGCGCCGCACTAGTTAATGCAAAACTGGTTATTTTTGTATGGACATAACCGGTTATAACCGGTTTTTTCATACAAATCGTAACCGGTTTTGCATTCCTTACGCCCAAAAAGATGTTACGTGTCTTTCAGGTGGACTACCCAAATGTTAATGGCTATAAAAGTTGATTTTCTTATTTAACCCTTATGTACATTAACAGGTGCTCCTTTTCTAACTTATGTCTAAAATGACATTTGATAGTTATAATTTTTTCGTTATATCGTCTCTGTATACCCACAACTTCAAGGTATGTGTAGTGAATACCCGCTTTTTGTCAGTGTGAGGTTTATTTACCAATGTCTCTCGCTGGTTATAGGTTATGCCGATCAGTGGACCATATATGTAGGCTGCAGTGGTATCAGCAAAGCTGTTAAGAATCTGCGAACTGGTATCAACATAACACTATTGTCGTGTCAATAATAAAAGAATGCAATAGCAAAACAATGCCGATAAATCCCATAATCCTTAACAGTTAAGATATCAATCACGATCGGTACTGACAATACTGCAATCCAAATACTTCGTACAAAAGTCACGTCTCTAAATATTTATACATTTTGGAACTTATTACAGGGGAATAAGAGTCAAAATTGAATACATATGCATATATATATTTATGAAGCCGACGGTACACAGTACAGGTCGTTACTACTTACGAGTATCTCTTTTACAAACTAGATGGATCATAATGATCGTCTTGTAACGGCGACCCTCAAGTTTTAAGTACCAATTATGAGCTGTTACATACCCTAGTTTTTCTACGTCAGCTAAAATAGCGTAAAAAGCAAAATCTATAAACGTGGCAGAATAGGGAAGATGTTGTGCCCACTATAGAAATTAAAAAAAACAACAACAGTGCTCTTATTGTATGAAAATCCATAGGAGCAGTGTTCTTATGGAATACTCGTACCATAGACAACGTTATAATGAATACTTTTTTAATATCGCTGTCAGTCATCTAATTGACAGATAAAAGTGGTGGAGTAGAAAAAAATTATAATAATGCAAACATATTTTTTGCACCAATTAGCATAATGACAAAGACACATAATCTAACAGTCATATCGCCAAAAAGCGTTAATTACATACTAGCTCTGGGTACAGCCAATAAATAATATTTTTGACATGTTCGCTGTATTCATATCTTTGTAACAGGAGATATAGAACTTAAGAAGTTAACAGGAGATCACAGGCTGCGCTATAGTAGACACAAAAAATATGACATGCAACTGAATTATGCTGTTCGGATTGCTGGGCGCGTTTCGTATTTTCTACGCATCACAAAGCTTCATCTATTAGGGATGATCTATGCTAAATCGCGTTTTCTTCAAGCTATAGCAAAACATCCTTTATTACGAATACATTAAGTCCCTGTCTTCAATTTTGGCGTTTACAAAGTATAGTTAACTGGTCACATGGGAAACTATTAGAACAATAGCTGTATTAAAACGTAGCTCGAGATATACGTGGGAGATAACGATACGCCAGTTTGAAGTTAAATAAAAGTGCGTTTTTGGATGGTTATCACATTTTTGAGTGTGATTTAGTGTGGGTTTAAGAGTTACTACTGTTACATTTGACACAAGGTAACTTTTATTTGCTTTGGCCACAAATGTGATTGATGTAAAGATGTACGTAACGGATTCAAATCTTCGATACCCAGAGGATACTTCGAGAAGCCAAAAGAGACACCAATTAGATCTTCTTATGGATTTTTACTAAACTTCTAGCTGTTATATACAACAGTCAATTGTCTTACAGATTTGCAGAATCCTGTACCCATAACCAAATCAAAGGCAAGAATGAAGTAAGCACCAGATAATTTATCTCTATCTCAAGTACGAAATTATCATAAGTATCATTTAAATAAACATTACAATATGTTTAATCACTGTCCAATTATTGTACCGGAACCTGTATAAGTAGAGAGGTTCCCAACAAAACATACTGAATAACTTTTACAATTGGGCAAAAATTGTGGTCGCAAAAAGCATTCAAAAGCTTAATTGTACAAAACAATCACAATCCGTCAAATTTGTCCTACGAATCTGTCAGGCTGTATGCTTGGTTGTCGCTGATGTGTTACTAAAATCCTAGGAACCGGTGACTTTATCTCAATCCCAATCAGTTTCCGTTCTAACCAGGCACCATAGGGTCAACATGAGACTCTCGGTTGTCATCAACAAATCAACATGTCATCCGAGTCTTAATTACCGGTGTACCAACAATTTACGCGTGGTGCACAAGCTCCCACGGTTTGGGACTCAGCTTATCTGATGCCGCGGCTCTTGACCTTGCGGGCGTGACCTTTGGCAGGTGTTCCTAGGGCAAGAGGTTTTGGTGCTTCTTGGACAGGAAATTGTCGCAGTTAGACATTGACTGAAACCTACAAATAAGAGACATAAGAAATGTTCATTCTGTTTAGGATATAGAGGATGACTCACATTAGGACGGGAAGAGAGCCCGTTCTAATGTGCGTTATCCCTAATTCAATTCAATTCATTTATTTCGGAAGCAATTCCATATTTGTTAGTACAGTAAAAATTATAAATTTAAAATTTAAAAATATTTTATTCTTAGTGCTAATGTTAATAAAATAATTTAAAAATTAATTTGTTACATAAAATTAAAATTAAAAAGTCTAAACTTAACTCTTACCCCGGAGAGCAGTGCAGGTAATTCCAGTGCTGCTGGATACAACCTTGGAACCTATCAACAATGATATTTAGGAAGCTGTTGGTACTAGCCTTGATCCTACGTTCAATGGATGCTACCCTTTTTCGTAGGATGGCTGGAAATCCATCAGTGTGAGCATCCGCGAACATCCCTGATACACTACAAAATCGTGGCAGCCCCATCAGCATCCTAAAACCATTGTTGTATTGGACTTTGAGAGCGTTGAGAGCCTTCTGCGTATAGTTAACCCATAGGCTGCAAGTGTACAATCTTTGAAAAGTGTCACTTTTACACTACCTGAACATTTAGCAAACCTAACTAATGCAAACAAGATAAACTGAGACAGAGACCAAATTCAGCTGAAATCATAGTAAGATGTGTTTTATTTAGGTGATATTCAGCCACATTCTCTCTTCGGGCTATAGAACACGCCATTGCCACTTCAGCCGCGCAAAGCAGCGTGCAAGCACTGAATGCAATGGTAATTTGAATTTTAATAGGCAATCTCTTTCAAATACATGTTATATACAGATAGTATTCGCGCAGTAATCTTTACAAAAACTGAAGGTTTAATAGGTGCCAATATTAATTATTTATTTTTCGACGCGTAACATACTTGTTTACATATTACTTTTATCCCAAACATGACATTGCATAGCCTTCGACTCCTACGCAATAATAACAATTTAAAAATCCGTCATTTTCCATATCGTTTTTGTGGTATAAGGAAGTCACATGTCCCTCGACACACTTCTAATCTGCCTAATATCTACCTCACAATGTGTCGTTCTGTTCGTCGCGAGATCGCCGATACCACCATTGTCAGCGGATCCTACATTATCGTATCCAGTCTAATCGGATCCCACTGCTCCACCAACTTTATCTCAATCATTATCTTCATTAACTTTGAATCTTATGTCAATAACAATAGCGTCTGTTTTGGCTGCAAATTGAACGTTGTCGTTAATTTGTGACAGACGGATTTGTGTGCAAGGTTTAGAAATAAACAAGACGGTGATTGTGTTATGTAAGCTAAGATTTAGTCTGTCATGTTTGAGTTTTTCTTGTTTCGTTAAACTCGTTTAAAAGTGAATGAAGTCCGATTGCAATCGGTTTCCTTAATAATAAAAATGGTTATGTTTTTATTTTTTGCGGTTGTTTTTGTTGGTGTTATTGAGTCAGTGTTACAAAAAGAGGCTTAGGACTGGACTCGATGAATACGTGGTGGTCACGATTATGACACACCTAACATAATACCCTCACGACTCCTTCCTACATGGAGACAGCTACTGTGAACGATATCACTAACATCATGGACTGTATCGCCCGTAGTGTCAATGACGTAATTGCTAATAAGATGGCAAGAGTTTAGATGCATTGGAGCCCAAAGATCAGTTCATTATAAAATGATGTAGATGTAGTATACTAAATTTGTTTTTTGTCTGACAAATATAATATACTTATACAATGTATAATTTTCTGCTTCATCTGTTCCAGTATTCACAGTGGACATGATTATAGTAGGTAGCGACTAATGTGTCTTACTTTTCCCGATGCACTGAACAAGTTGGCCTCATTCTATCTACAAGTCTACCCTTTCGAGTGTCTAAAACATGACTTCCGAACTCCAGCATCTTACTTGAATGTAATTTTTCCAAAGACGTTAGAAATACTTTTTTACCAATACCCGTTATTGTCTATAGCTTACAGTTTTTATACCAAATCTGTCCACGTCTCATATCCCGGTGTCGCGCCTAATGCGGCGGCGCTGGTCGGATAATAACGTCTGCGGCTTTGTGAGGCACGTACGCGCATCCTTCCTTTTGTCACTAGCTGCGCGGGCGCAAGGGACCGTTTTAGGTGTTCAACTGTTTCCTATGAGACTCTTACTGGTCAATTTATTGCCTATAACATATTCATGTTTATGTTTTCTAGTGTAGGATAGGATAGGATGAGTATGGTTAGATGTAAAGATGATCACATTCATTTTTGTAGTTTTTAAAAGCCTGACAGGAAATTTAGAGAGTTTATTTTCGACGTAGTTCCACTTACACATCTATACTGCACTTATTTGTTTTTAGCTCACCTGCCAGCCAAAATGACTTCAACTAACTTTTTGTTCTCATTCATAAATAAGTATATGACATCATTATTTTATAGCATTTGTAATATTCCATGACGTATTGTTATTAATCTACATGTTATTGTTTCGAATACATAAATTGTTGACCTGGTAGGTTTAGTATAAGGCCAAAATAGATAACACACAAGCGCTCTTTCTTAAACTGAACCATATACTATATCAAGATACGCATCACATTGAATGGGTGCACTATGAATGCACCCGTGACGTCACCCATTCACGGGCTATAATCAGATTACCCCGGCTTATCCAAAAAACTATGGCCCCGGGCATTCACAACTAGTTTTGAATTACTCGTAGAATGAAGTTATTTGTGGGTCCAATCTCTTCAAATTGCCTGGATATCCTGTCTTATTTTGTGATAATGATTAATTGTATTAACAATAGACAGTTATCCTGTACTTTAGTTAAGGATACCCTCACAGTCCGAGAGCTTCAAGGAAAGCCTTCGGATTCTAGGATAATATTTCGGGTATCATGACACAAACACAAAAAGGTAAAGCGGCACAGAAGTATCATGTTTGATGTTTCCGCTGAAAACCGAAGGTTCTTCTCCTAGCTCACTATATAAATGTATAATTTATGAATGAATTCATTCATAAACTGCCCATGCAATTCTGAACGCGTGTTTTTAGCGTCACTTTTCTTTTTCTACTTTTGATATATTTTCAAACTTGGAATCACATTATTATGAAGATGGAATGGGCCTATCGCGAATTTAGTTAATTTACCTTAATATACCGAGGTTTAGACGTCGTTATTATTGAATCAGTAGCTAAAACCAATAGCAGCGCTAAGATATTATTTGTATGTGATAGACCGCCAAACAAGCTTATCATATAAAAAACATCATAGGCATAACTATAGAGACAACTTAAAAATAAGATAAAACCTAAGAATATGGAATATGCTTTCAAACCACTAAGAAAGGTTTCTTTTCATTCAAACGCTAAGATGTTAAAAATTGGGTTGTAGTTGAAAATTAGGTCATGAATTGGGTTAAGTTGACTGGTATTCTCCGTCTCCTAGATAGATCCTTAGATAGGACAAGGCGTATGGCGCGATTCCTTCCAGGATTGGACATTGTCAGTAAAACCTAACACTATAAATCAATACCAAGTTAATAATCTTGTAGTTATCACAGCAAAAACAGCAGATAAGCTAATTGTACGGCAGATAGCCACGTGCTAACGAGTAGTATCACGACTATCACGCATCTATTCAAATAGGCCCCATAAATATTAATATGAGCGCTCACCAATCTGTTTAGTGTTTGTTGCCGCGGGCCATGTAAATTATTCCGCTGCAGTTTATAAAGTTGAATGAGCTTGCTGCAGTTTCAATATTTGGGAAATAATGACGCGCTAAATTATAGCTATGCTATGCTCCTACGGGGACATTTTGTACAACCTTAGTAAATAATCCATAAATATGTCCTAATATTGTTTTCCCTAACATCGTTATAACCTACTTTTCCAGCAGCAATTCGACTCTGTGTGAGGGTCCTAACGTGACCTAACCGACTTTTGTAACAGCGATTTGGTTCTGTGTGAAGTAGTTTTTGGGCAAATATTCGATTATGGCAAGTTATCGTTAGGACAGTTGTTTGTTAAGTATTATGATCATTAAAACAAAATAGTTAGGGTAAGTGATTTTAGGACAAACGACATTAGGAATGTCGAGGGAGACCCTCTTATAATTATTTAATATTTATTTACCTTACTTACAAACAACTTTTTACTAGATCGTGTTGTTACCTCATAGTTTACGATCTTTTGACTCATGTACTTTGGTAGAATAGTAGGTTGCCTTGTAGCCGGTCTTGGATGGAAGTTGTGATCTATGCCATTAGCAAGGATAATGGTCGATTTCGTTGACACCTACCTAATGGATGATTACTCAAATGTGTCTACTAATTCAGCTTCTGTTTTAGTTTATAATTAGGCAACTTAATAAACATAATGCTTAGTCAACTTTATAAAGGCTTTTGATATTATATTTCATTATACTCCACGGCCAGATGGAAGGGAAGAGAAGTAGGGGAAGAGCGCCTACTCGGTGGATAGATTAAATTAAGGCCTCAACAGGATCCAACGCCCAGGCTTGCCTCCAAATGGCACGGAATAGGAGTGCCTGGAGGAACGGTGTGGGACACAGGCAAGAAAACATATAGTATCTTCCACTATGGAGGCCACAAAAATATCTGACACAAATATTTGTCCCTAATATCACAAATTTTGTTTTTTTTGGGGCCTTTCTAACGGAAGATACTATTGCAGATGACTATACCTAAATATTATTATATTTAGTCGGTCAGTTAGATTATCCAAAATTATTAGACACATATTTTTTCCTTTTTCAATTTAAATAACTTGACGAAGATAAAGAGCATCAAAGTTCCAGGAGCTGGTGACGTCACTACTAGGTAAGTTTAGTACCTAATAGTGACATTACGCGAAACTTTAACGCACTGTATTTTCGTCATTTTGGATTTGACGAACAAAATAAAAAATACGTGTAAGTATAATATTTTTTAATAATCTAAAACACAGATTAAATATATTGTTTTAGTCGTCTAGCCTATTTCTCAAAGACATTTTCAGGTGCCATAGCACCTTTCCCCCCAACCGCAAATATCGCAACATAACCTTAAAAATCGACATTTAATTATTGTGAGCATGCTCTTGTAATGTAACATAATTATATTCGACCCGTCATTCAAACACAACGCAATTCAATCGCATTAAAGAAATTATTGACGCCTACTCCAGTTGACTTAGATAGAGATGTCTTCACTCTTCCTATTCAATAACGTCTTATGTTTCATCAAATCTAATGACACATAATTTCTATTATAAACTTAGAAATCGCTCTTCAATTTTAACAAAGTCATATGAGATTGAAAATATAGGTATGTATATGACACGTTGAAATAAGTTTATAAGACACTATCGTTGTTAAATGGTTGTATGTGTATACAGGGTGTAATGCACTTACGCCATTATGCAGTTGAGTGGTAGGTGTTGCGCCAGCGCTGCGCGTGCGCAAGCTGTGACGTCACGCGTGGGTGCTGCTCACCTTGGGCTCCCAATCCGTCTATTAATAAAAACTAGCCTTTTACGCACAAGCATAGATACGAGAATAAAGATTTCTTAGATTTGAGCACTTGCTAGAGGATTTTATCGAGCATAATAATCCACCAAACCCGAACCGAACATCGGAAATTGGCATTGACGGGAAAACCTCTTTGTCACTCCAATATGCAATTGTGAAATTATGATAGAGATGGAGATACAATTCCGCAATCGTTCGGTTTTCGTGGTATAGGCGTGGTGTAGGTAAACACCAGTGCTTGTTTGGCATTTTTTAAGTAATAACTTAACATTTTCAGTTAGATAGTTAAAAGGTTCGACTTTCCTCCCTCCTTTTCCTACCTACATATTACAAAAGCCATGCATCTCCCCGCCGAGCTATCGTTAAATCGCTCCCTAATATAAACAAAACAAAATTAAATATAATCCAACAAAATAAAAACAATGCAAAAAAAAAGGAAAATATTTAAATAAATACACACAAACAACTCTACGCAACTCTACGTATACAAAAGATTAACATTGACCCGGTAGGATCGATCTCGTGACCTCTTGCTTTCCTGGATCATTACCCATTGGTATCACCGCTGTGCTAAACATTCGTTAGGAAATTTGACGAAATTAGCACTTGCATCGCGCAGTTGACGGCAACGACCTCGTAGCAACTTTCTTTGAAATGTTCTCTTAAATACAACAACTTATTAGTAACTTATCAACAAAATAATTAATTGTCAAAGACAACAACACATAAAATAACATGTAGTTTTAAATTATGCCTATTTAGACTTTATTCTAATAATATTTACTTATTTAAGAACTAAATTCCATGTTCCAAGAATCTTCGCAGAACATTCCCGAGAATATTTCCGCATTTTGAGAATGTTCTGCAACTTGTACATTGCCACTGAAGCCGCACCTCCGCAATATGCGTAATGTAGCCTTAAACGAAATTACGAAGCTAAGATGTGCATTGTTTTCTATGAAGCCAATTTCCTCCAATGGTGTACTGAATAAATCTGGGACACCAACTCACAATAAATATTAATGATAAATAAATAAATAATAAAAATAAAAAAGCCTTATATTTCTTGCAAAGTTTTACAAATGATTTACTAAATTAGAGTTACAATGAAAAAAAAAATAGAATAAAACTACGAGTATTTATAAATTTACATAACTAAAGATCTGGTCAAGTCTGGAGGAGGCCTTGCCTATCCTGCCTATCCAGGGCATTTTCTTTAAAAAAAAAATATATTAATATAACGGTGAAAATATCCCAACTTTACTAAAATAAATACTGTTCTCAAACTGTAGTACTCTCAGACTAAAGGTTTTAAAGTCCCATTTGTTTACTAATGTATAATGTGTGAAAATCGTAAATATTCAAATCAGTACTTAACCAAGGTAAATATCAGTTCAAAGCAGATGAACCTACCTCACATATTAAATTAATAGCATAGATATGAATGGGCATTTGCCCAGAAACACTTATATCTCATGCATTATTCAGTGCTCCGTCAGGAAGCACCCTGTACTACAATATTTGTTTTAGTAATGAATTTCGAGTTTAAACAATTTATGCATGTCCATATGTATGAAGCTAAGATTCTTATTTACGAGTCAAGGTCGTAGTTTGCATAATATCAAAATGCTCGTGCGCCGATTTGGTATTCAAATAAATTCCTGCATTGTGGACCGACTAATTGTGAGATTTTTAGGGTTCAGTATCACTTGTGGTGTTGTTATGAAATTGAGATTGTATAATTGTTTTGGGGTGTCGATGAGTTTTTTATTTAAATTAAATTAGCCTTGGTTGGTGCTAATTTATTAACTAATGCTAATTTATGGTGAAAATAATCTCTAAGAATAATTTTCATATGTAAGTAGACACCTAATATTTGGGTATCGTGATGATGAAGCAACCATTTCTTAGGATGAATTCAGCTAGTAGTGAAATACTTTCAAAAACAGATTTAATTATTTACATATTAGAGTTAAATATCATGAATATTATGATTTATCTAGTATCTGATACTGATTAACCAGCAGCACCAATTTAATTTTCACACATATCTCTATTCTATCTGGGAAAAAAAATGATTCGTTTTTGTAAATTTCAATGACCCATAAAATAATTGAACATGACAATACACGGAACCTCGCGCCGTACTAAAAACAGTAGCAGCTTACCTTTTTTCAGCAATAGTTCGCAATTAGGATGAAGCACGCGTCTCTCGTCATTAATTATTAATAATTTGACTTGCCTATGTCTGCGTGTGAAGCTGCGGGCTGTGGTCGAGCGTGGAGCGTTGAGCGAAGCGGCAGCGTTGAGCGGAGCGTCATAGACTGTAAGAAGAGCCCTACATGTATTGAAGAAAGCATATAATCGTGTGCCGCCCTATATGATTGTAAATTTTCAATAAATCGATAAATATGAAATGAAAACCACATGTTTTTAAAGTAAATGTACTTATTTTCATAATCAAAGGAAATAAAACACCTTCATTAGAGTAATTTTTAAATACCTCTTTCCTTTTGATGTGCCGATAAATACGTGTGAATTTTCTAATAATTAGTAAATTGTCGCAATCAAAATGTGCCAAGAAAGCTTTTACTCTTAAATTTTAAGCGAAAGTTTAGGTAATAGTAAATGATTATGATTATGATTAAGTACAACTTATTCGTAGAACACATTTGGTTTCATTAAAAAAACACTCTACTAACTTTAATATTGTCTTCAGTTTCCGCGATTGTTGTACATTGAAATTAAACACAATGACTCATCTTAACCCTGCGAAAATGAATGCTGTAAAGGGCTCGAAACGTAAGCTCATGGTGTTAATAAACGCGATTCTAAAGTGTCTACTAACTTTAGCATTATCCACATAATTCCAATCTATACAGACAATTCCGTATACTATGAAATCTCATTCTCCTCAAATTTGCTCTTGTAAAACGTCAAATTACCCCGCTGCCTACCAGCCGCAGCCTTACCAGCATTATTATGTATTATGCCCGGGTTAAGGACCGAGTTTTGTTTCCATATTTTGCATATTCATTCACTTGCGGTAGGTCGCGTTTTTTCGCCTCTAATTTATGGGTAGATCTGTCTGTGTGTAAACACCTTTGATAAATTGAGTTCGTGCTCGAAAGGGTCATAATTGGTCGCGGTGAACGACATTGCATTGATTAAAGACATAAACACACCATTACCGACTTCATTGTAGTGGTAAGGTTTAATGAGATGCTGTTTTCTTGCACAGTTTTATAAATACATGTAAGTACCTGTGCACCCTTTAAGAATTTGTAAATGGAGTTAATAAAAAAAATACAATAGATATTCTCTGAATTGTAGACAAAAGAAATCAATATAAAGAATACAACATAGAAAAGAGGAGGTTAGCATCAGGCGGTCTTATCGGTGAAAGGCGATCTCTTCCAGCGACCTTTGGGCAACGGAAACCTATTCTCATAAAATGTTAGTAAAGTGCCTTGAAATATATATTTGCTTAGACAATATTGACCTACTTCGAGTTTTTTGTTGATGTTATGGTTTCTTTATAGGTACACACGCGTTTAAAAGTGCATGTGCAATAGATCGTCCATGCACTTTCGAACGCTACTGTACCTCAGTAGTCAGTACCTATATAATTGTGTACCAAGGCACAGGCATTAATGGTTTAAAAAAAAGCAATAATGTCAAAATATTATGGCATTATCATTCATCTATCATGTGATGGTTAAAGTTCCTACTCACAACAAATAACTAGCAGTCTGTCGTGACCCGTCGTATAATTAGAGCAGTTTTTGTATGTTTATGGCATGATAATATACTTAATTACCTTCGGACGGTTATAAATTATATGGCAGTGTTGTAAGGTGTCAACGTTAAGTTAATTGTGAGGGAGGAGGAATACTATAGGATGACTCCCAGTAGGACGGGACGGGACGATCAGTCAATTTCTATAGAAAGAATCACGTGATAGCTCGAAGCCCTCGGATGTCACGTGACGTTTTCCCGTCCTGTCCCGTGCTAGTGGGAGTCATCCCATACTCATAGTAAAATATGGTGTTTACAAAATTGACACTAAGGTTAACGTACGAGACCTCGACACCGCCTTAATAGTTGCCATCAATAATCATAATTAGATGGATGTTATGTCGCTAGTAAACGTAGCAATAGCAATAGAGGAGGGAAATCTGCCACTGTTGAACACCTGCAATCTTGTTGCAAAAAATGTGTTTAAGAAGCTGTGAAAAAACCAAATCTCTACGTCAACGCAATCAAAAGATACGGCCGTTTATGTCACATTGCCCATACATTTGCAATAGGAATCAAAATGTATAGGGTAGTTCCCGTTGACTTAGAATCACGAAGTTTGGCCAAAACAAAGAATTTGTAGCAAAGATACGGGAAAATATCCGAAAATCGTATAATTGCCGCAGGGTCATAAATGGGGGAGATTCATTTGTGCGGCACCCTCGGTGGGCGAGACCGACTCTCTCTTGGCCAGGTTTTTAATTACCATGTTAGCTTAAAACATAAGCATAGATTAAAAGCTAAAACATAATTCCATGACGTTTCCTTCGTTAATTGGTTTTAGTTATTGCGTAATGAAAAACATTTTATGCTCACATAGTCGTATTTATTTCAACACGGCTTCAAAGACACTTTAAGTTACAATTCAACCGAACACAAAAAAGAAATGAGCTTTTAGACATACTCCATAAACCTCAAGTCAATTTAAAATAAAATAATATAATAACCTGTCTTCAAGAGCGTAGTACACACAGATCGAAATCGTTGAAGCACGCTTCCTTGTGCTAATTAAAACAAGTCTGTACCCCCCCTCTCCCCCCTCAGGCGTCGACCTTCGCAAAACTACTGATAACATTAATGGTCATAGCTACGATTAAACACACGTGAATGTAGGTTCTGTTCCAAGTGGATAGAGCTGGGTTTGCGATGGATAGGCAGATCAGGTTGTATGACTAGATAATTAATTGTAGCTAACATTTGTTTGGATCAGGTTTCTATCTTGGAGCCACGTTGGTGACGAGGGAAATACTTATAGGTGTGCTTTCGGCACAGTCATATCCTATTACTATATTCAATTTATCTTACCTTGTTACCTCCAAAGACTTAAAAAAAAATATTTTACTTGTAAGGTTTCGATTTGTGGTTTCTATTTTAATTACAGAACTAATACGGGGTCGAAACTCTAGATCCATAGGGAGCGCACGCAAGTTTTTTGTAGAAATCTCGAAACGTCTGGTTGATGTAACTGGTGACCGAAGAGCTGGTGGCTTCCTCGCACAACGTATCAGCATTGCAATACAACGAGGAAATGCCGCCAGCATCCTAGGTACAATGCCTCAAGAATCTATTTTAGATTTAAGGTAGGTAGAGGTAAGTAGCTAGGTAAGTAATACTTACTGGATATATTTTGAAAATAAATGATTTGTGTTTTGCTTTAAAATTATAGAAGAATGCTTGACTAACATTGAAAACGTACCCAAAAACCCAAAGGTGTCAAGTTGTCAACTGTGATGGAAACCGAAGTTAATTGATGATTACGTGAATTGCTTTCTTTAGTTACATTTGACAACTGGTTGGCGTAGTTGGTAGTGACCCTGCCTGCTAAGCCGATGGTCCTGGGTTCGAATCCCGGTATGGTCAGTTATTTGTGTGATGAACACAGATACTTGTTTCTGAGTCATGTTTTCTGTGTATTTGGACATTCTTACACAAATTGACTATTGATATATTATATCGTTGTCTGAGTACCCGTAACACAAGCCTTCTTGAACTTACTGCGGGGCTAAGTCAATTTATGTAAGAATGTCCTGTAACACTTATTTATTTATTTTATATGTGGTGTCTCTTAAACAAAACTTTTTATATTTTTAAGGCCGATTGTCTCTTTTGCATTCATGAAATATTCATATAAAGATGGCTTCTCTTTTCTTCAAGTTGTTACTCTTTAACCGCGAAATCATTTACTCTATGATTTTAATAGTTTTATAGACCCAAAAGACAATGATAATCGTTTGCAAAAGAGTTACAGTTAGGTCAAACAAAAAATGACGTTCAAGGGCCCTATGACGTCTCTACGCGATTCAGTTTAGAACCTAAGCTGAGTTGCTGCCATATACAAGAGGGCGCGTAGCCAAGATGCCAATCACTCCCGCTACATAACGTATCGTAGTTATCTTTCTCTATCACTCTTCCTTATTAGTGTGACAATGACAGTTGCGTTTCGTTCGCGACTGAGCGTTAGCGATTGGCATCTTGGCTGCGTACGATCGGGCCTTACCATGACGTCTTAACGCGATTCAGATTAGGTTCATAACTGTACTTATTTGTATGGCAGCGACTCTGTTTAGGTCCTATACTGAATCGCGTTAAGACGTCATGGTAAGGCCCCTGAGCACATTTAAAAATCTAAACGAAATAGCGTTAAGAGGCCCTTGGTCTTTCCTGTAAAAGTACCTAAAAGTAAATGGTTATAAAGGTTAATTTTCTTTTCCACCCATTACTCAATTTTTTTTATTTTATTAGCCTTTCAGAGTGTCCCACTGCTGGGCAAAGGCCTCTCCCTTGGATCTCCATAACTCCCTCTGTTTTGCTTCATCGGGCCAGTTAGCAAGGAAGGCGTCCATGTCATCTCGCCATCTCCGCCTGGGCCTGCCTCGTCCACGCCTACGTTGCGGCATCCACTTGATAGCTATATTAGCCCACCTATCCGGATGCATGCGATAGACGTGGCCGGCCCAGTCCCATTTTAGCCTGGCAGTCTTCAAATATTGGAAAGAAAACTAGAGTGTTCAGCTAAACTGTAGAATTTTCTTTCTTGAAGACAGTTGTTAACAGCACCATGTAGTAATTATTTTAAAAAACTGTCATGCATGACTTCTTTAGCTACCTTTTATGACAGACTTCGTTTTATGGCAGGCAGGGGAGACAAGGTAGAAAAAGTTGCTTAGATTAAGCAGTTCAATGCCTGAATATAACTACGTTTTGTAATAAAATGTCCATGTTATTCCTACACTGCAGTATTTATACTTAATTATATTCTAATTTCATAAACTGAAAGTAAATGTAAGTATACTAAAGAAAAAGTGATCAAGGTCTACAGTGGAACCTGCGTTCTGATGCCCTAACCACTAAGCCACCCGATCACGGCAATAAATATCCAATATAACCATATATTTTGTTTTTCCTAATTGCAATTATGCTTGTATTATCTAGTGGTGGTTGACTGTATATAATTCTTCCTTTGTCAGTTTAATGTTACTAAGCAAATTTAAAAAGTTAGAGCAGCGGACTATAATGTTTTGTTCATACACACGCCATACTTTTGGCCTTAGGCCAAGAAGTAATTGCAAGGCCATAACCAAAACACTTCTATGTTCTTACCATGAGTAGCACGCAATTGTATTGGATAGCTACTGCTCCGCTCGAAAGTATGTCTGTCTCGCTCCTACCATTACTCTGGCAGGAGTGAGACGGACATATCCCCGAACGCAATCTGAATTACAGCGTCACTATGACACAGTCCTACAGTGGCCTAGGGTTCCAATTGGTTGACTGCACAACTCACGGTTAGCATACATACATGTCTTCATTTCGTGACATTAACGCATACATTTCCTATCATGTTTGAGCAAAATGTTATTATTTTTTATATTGATTAGCAAATTAAACCATTACCTGTTTTTTTTTTTTTTTTTTTTTTTTTTTTTTTTTTTTTTTAAATGAAAGCATACAAAGATTAATAAAACATACAAAATTAACAAACAGTAGCAAGAATTAGGAATCACAATATCAAAAATATCCTTCGGCCCCAAACTAGGCACAGCCTGTATCTTGGAAACCGAAAAAAACATGATTTACCGAGAGAGTTTGACATACTGATGTATGAAGGCCGTTTTTAACAAAAGTAGTTCAAGTTGAAAGAAAAATAACAACAAAATACAAAATTAAATAAAGTGAAATAAATGCATGCAATATAACGTTTAACGTATAAAGTTTTAAACATTTGTATATTTATTTGCAGCAGGCCTACCAAGAACATCGAAAATAGGCATTCACGGAAAAACATCTTTGTCACTCTAATACTCTACATGCAAGTGTGACAGAGACCGAAATACAAATCCGCAATCGTTCAATTTTCGTGGTATAGGCCCAGGGCTTTATTACATCACCTTTAAAGTATTATCTATGTCAAGGTGCATTTTGTAGACCAAATGCCATACTTCGAACCCAATAATTAAACACCCACTTTTGTGACAATTTCGTATCTATTCCAATCAATACATTCTGTTTTAGATAAGCAGCGGCATATCATTACAATATAGTTGTAGATTAGTCGTTACAAAGACTTTTCAACGGTCTCCTAGGCTAGTTGGTAGTGACCCTGCATACGAAGCAGGAGGTGCCGGTTTCGAATCCTGGTCAGGGCATAATATTGGTGTGTTTATCACGAATATTTGTTCCTGAGTTATGGATGTTTTCTATGTATTTCTTTGTATCTTTCTATTATATATATCGTCGCCTAGTAGCCACAACACAAGCCTTATTGAGCTTACCGTGGGACTAGGTCGATTTGTGTAAGATTGTCTCATAATATTTATTTATGTATTTTCTTTTAGTGTGCTTATCTACCATGAGTTCTACGTAAACGTACTCGGTAGCGACTGCGTGAATTCGATAGTGTATGCATCTCGCTTCCACCAATGTGCTTACCATTAGTTATACGTTGCCCTATTCTATAGCGACTGCGCCGTTTTTTTTTTTTTTTTTAAACCTTGCAGGGGCTCCATGCACTGAGCTTTGGAGCGTACGGACTGTGAAGTGGGATGGTAGCCTGGGGAAAACCAGGACCCTTCCACGACATCACACGATATTTACTACTCTGGAATACTTCTTCTGAGTTTGCGCTCCAGAGAGATCGGTTGGACCGAGTCCAACCAAATCTGAGGTGTGTGTAAGAAAACTAGCTACTGGGAGTTTTATTGCTGGTTGCTTACCATTAGTTATACGTTGCCCTATTCTATAGCGACTGCGCCGTTCGCGGGACCGTCTCGCTGCCAGAGTAATGGTAGAAGCGAGGTGGACATACTTTCGAGTGCCGCAGTCGCTACCGAATACAGTGGAGTGCAACTCATGGCAAGAACGAGCAAGATGCAAACACTATCGAATTGCGTAGTCGCTATCGAGTACGCTTATGTAGAACTTATGTTTAGCACATAAAATAAGGCCATATGGCTGGTTCGATTCGTTTAGTTCACAATTTAGTTATGAAAACTTGGGCCATATAAGGTAGAAGTACTAGTGCTCGACGCTGCACTAATATACGACATGGGCACTTAATGTCAATGTGACAAGGTTTAAATTCGAATATCAAAAAATCTTCGTTGTTCAAATTTAACCTATATCACTTTGAAATAAAGTGCCCATGTCGAATACTAGTGCAGCGTCAGGCACTAGTAGGTACTTCTACGTTACCGGGTGTAGCCTGTAACAACAGCAATAAAAAGTCGTAGGTAGTCCTCACCAAACTGAAGAACGTTTATTCCGCGACTTTTAAAAATAGAGTGTGTTTTGATTACTCTTTAAAGTTTGTTAGAACAAAGTACTGCGAATTTTGTATTTTTTGTACTATAAGAGACGTCAATTATGCTGATGTTAACGTACATTGAAAATACTATTTAGTTTGTATGAAAAAGTGATCACTTATAAAGAACATCATTTTTAAAAGTTGTTGAACAAACAATTATTGCTCCTGTTACAGGCAACACTCGGTAGATTTCATTTAAAAGGAATAAGTTGCATATTGAATTCTACTTATGAACGCCAATAGTAGTGCTGCCAATTGTGCATAAGGGAAATAATGCTGAAAAAACTGGTCGTGCACAAGTCAATATAAAGCATGCCATATTTATAATATCCCAAAGACATATAGAAGGCAACACGAACAAAAACCTATAAAACGTTAACGAAGGTACCTAGCGGAAACCTGTCGGTTTTTTCTTATCACTCATCGCCTCGGCGTTTTAGGTTTATCGCAGAGCGGGGACATAAACCCGTAGTTTTCATTGGAGACCCGATATAGAAGTCATTATGGGTCACACGCACGGGCGGGCGACACGACCGTGTTATTTTATGAGACCTAAATAGGGGCAAATATTGAAAAGTTGATCTTAAATTTCTACATAACTAAAGTAGTTGTTAATTTATCTCTTCGTGTGCGCAGGAGAACCGTCGCGAGTGCATCTCACTTATGACTTAGGAACAAGAACTGTTCCGAAACATGTCGAACATTAATATACTTATAACTGACTCCTAGCCTAGTCGGTAGTGACCCTGCCTACGAAGCAGGAGGTCCCGTATTCGAATCCTGGTATGGACGGAGTTATGGATGTTTTCTATCTATTTAAGTATTTATATGTATCTATCTCTTACAATACAAGCCTTATTGA
Organism: Lathronympha strigana; assembly: GCA_949128165.1. NCBI lineage: Eukaryota > Metazoa > Arthropoda > Insecta > Lepidoptera > Tortricidae > Lathronympha > Lathronympha strigana. Next base: position 413,251 of record OX421907.1, on the reverse strand, counting down.
GCTTACCGTGGGACTAGGTCGATTTGTGTAAGATTGCCCAGAATATGTATTTATTTTATATCGGGTTACTCACGTCTATAAAGTCGAAAATAGCTACCATAATCATGAGTGAGAAGCGCTTGCGGCGATTGCTCAGCGCATACCAGTAACTCGAAATAAGTATATTAATATGCCTAATTCTCACGGGAGTTTTCTATTTAAAATGTAAAACTATTTTCGACTTTATTGACGTGAGTAACCTAATATTAATATGATCTCTTCGGTTTCGTTAATGTCCGAAGGCATAAGGAATCTACGAGGTATCTGAATCACCTGGGTGTGATGCCCGAGCCGCGAAGGTGACAACACCACTCTTTTTGTCCGACGGTGATTGCCCGATGCAGTCGAAACATGTCACGCCTATTGTGATAAAAATTACGTAAGTGTTAAGGGTTTCAATTTAATGACTCACGAAAGTTTAAATTACATGTCTATATGGATACAAAAGTATCTACGAGAAAGGACATAAAACCATTTACGCTACTCTACGGACCAATGAAGCTAGTTGAAACTGTGAAACTGGTAGTTCCCGATTCAACCACTGTACAAATAGTGCAATTGTGTCAACTTCATTTGGTTATACGTAAATATTCATAGGTATGGTCTATGAACGTGTCAACCTCAGCGTTTCGCCCGCCCGTTTACACGATCTCAAACTATCCAATACCGTTGCTCGATCTGCGTAGGCCTGCGCCGGCGCAGATGTTCAATAACTGCCAGATATGCCACTTCAACATCACTAGGCCATAAGCTCCCGCAAACCCCATACAATATACGTCGTTTTATAGTATTAAATGCGAGGAAAAATTGTGACACACTGCTGTTCACAAGTATCTCTCATGAGGAAACTATTGTAAGTGTGAGCTGTATATGTGTGATAAATATACCAAATTGGAGGCCACTTTTTTACTGGTTATGTTGTCCGCTTAAAAAGCGATGGATATAGTTTCACCTATTAGGTTTTAGATAGCTAAGTATCAGAGTTTATCGTGAACATACGTTGAAAAACAACTTTGATATCATCAGGAAAATAACTAACCAAGAAATATCCATTACTTTATTTAAGAGAAAAGTCGAACCTAATCGGCGCGCTGAAGGCCTACCACGAACCACGAACGAGGTTTCACCTCTCTGTCGCACTTGAGTGAGAAATCTCAAGTGCGAAAGGCAGGCATACTTTCGTTCGCGGTTCGTGGTAGGCGCTCTGATTGGTAATGCGATGTTAGAGTCAAACCACGTTATCTTTTCTCAGCAAATGAACTGTCAAACTTAAAAGTGTTATTTTAAACGTCAAACTTCTATGAAATTATGACGTTTACTTAACACTTTCACATTCTGTGCTATCAAAAAGTAGGAAACTTAGCATAGACTGGCTCTAGTTTTGGTTCATAAAGAAACTCACATACACAAGATGTAACCAAAATGCTGGTGAGATACAGCATCGTGCAGTCATTAAAAAAATAAAAATAAAAACTTGACACATAAAAATTACTATTTTTATTACAATCTGTATAATTAGAAACGGATTAATCGCGTTTATTAACACCATTTCCCTAAGTTTCGAGCCCTTTACAGCACTCGTTTTAGCATGGTTAAGACAATGACTGAGAGATTAATCCGTTCTAAAGTGTTTAATTTCAAATAATAACAATCGCGGTAACAGAAGACAATATTATCTTTTGGTTCGATTTTTTTTGTAAACTTCTTCCAGAAGGGAAACGTTTTTAGTCCATATTTTGTTATAGAATCCTGTTGGATTCGGACTCTAACCGGGCTATACAACAATATTACTTAATAATAAGATTAGTAAATAATCATAGACATTTACTGTATATATTATTGGACCGAAACCCAAAGGCCAGATTTTCTAAATAATTACAAAAAACCGACATTTTGGACAGCGTTCTCCTTTAAAAACAAAATAAAATAGAATTAATTAATAACATTCGCTAATAGAAGTAACAAAATCTAAATTAATTAAAATGTCATGCAAAGAGGCAAATAAATAATCATAAGTTTCACACGAACACTGTTTATTTATATAATATTTGATAAATACTAGTTAGTAATCAGTTAATTTATGTACGAGTATATATGTATATAAGATAGGTAAGAAAAACGTGGCATTATACACTTGGCGCCTTACTGGATGCATTTTAAATTACAAATTATAATATCAACACTGTATATTTGTATAATTGAGGTAAATTTGTATATATTAGCAGAGATGCGCGTGCGCACAACCGCAACGAAGCCAGCAATGCGTGTGACAATAATGTGTTCTAAGGAAAATTCAAGTTGCGAACTGACGGCGATAGGAGATATGCTAAGATGTCTTTCTCCGGGACCGCGGGACAATGAAGCCCTTGAAAATTTCCGTTTGCGAAGTTATATACAATTTAGCCCCGTTTTAGTAAATATATAATGTAAAATGTGTTGAATTTAATTAAAATATGTTATTGGCATAGGTATATGACAGTAAGAATGATAAAAGGACAAAAATAAATAAAATAATGATCAAAAATATTAGGCTATTATGCCATTTGGCTACTACATTTTGGCAATATTCCACTATGCAAAGCGATACGTGATAAATACATTTGAATACGTACCTACTGTTAAACAACAGATTGTTTAATTTATAATGTAGTAATAACCATTTATTTACTCGTGTATTTGTATTAAATCCGAAAATTTACAAGTTTTAAAAATAAATAATAAGAAAAAAAATATATGTCAGGTCATTCAGCCTATTTACGTTCCACTGTTGGGCACAAGCCTCCTCTGCGAGTGCGAAAGGGATGTCATTCTACCACAAACCAATGAGCAAGTGTGACGGAGACGGAGATACAAATAATCAAACGTTATATTTTTGTGATACTAGGCCAGGCTTGTAATAAAAGTACCCTTGAGACGTTGAGACCTATTTACTGATTATTTCTTTGAATACGAATTTTGTGGATATTTTCTGCTAAACATAAAGCTGAATTTCCCCCGCTTCCGCTTGTGAAAAACGCCGCTTCTCAAAGTTTTTGCTTTTCTCCATTACTATGAAACTATCGATATTCATTCACGGGTTTATCGTGCGCGGGATAATCTGCAACATGAGGACGACAAGACGCTGATAATGTCGACTTTTATCACGCAACTGACTACAAACTTGTTTTATAATGTTTGAGTTTACTTTAATAGTTATGAAGAAATTTTAGTACCTAGTTTTATTAAATATAATGTACTACATTGTATTACGCAAGCCGTTGGGGATTGGGTAGTGAACAGTATTAAGGGTGGTAAACAAGAAATCACGAACGAGTGTGAATTCGAGCCCGAGTCGAAGACGAGGGCTTAATTTTAGCATGAATTCGTAATTCTTGTATTGCCCGTGATACATACAAAGTTTTTCATTAAATTTGCGAGTAAATAAATAAAGTTTCTGCCTAGAAAGAAACAATAGTTATTAGTGTAGTTGCACAGTCCACTTTACATATAAATTAAAAATCAACGCCTACCGTTTCTGTATTCCCTAACAAGTACGACCTCGCTCTCTTTAAAGTACAAGTGATAAGGTTATTACTGCACCGGTGAGATCCATCTTAGACTCTGTCTTTACTTTCATTTCTTTACCAGCCACGTGCGAGTCGGACTTGCCCACCGAGGGTTCCGCAAAGCTGCTCCCTGCCCCCCATTTATAACCTTAGATACTTAAAATACTGGTGGCACGAAACTCTCAGTGTGCAGAGATTATACAGTTTTCCGATTTTCTCCTGTACTTGGGCTATAAGCTCCTTGCTTTCTTTTGCGTCAACGCACGCTATACATTTTGATTCCCATTGCAAATGTATGGGAAGTGCGACATAAACGGCCGTAACTTTTCTTACCTAGGTACGGAAACGTACCTACATATATTTTTTACACAACCAATCGCTCAACAGAGGAAGCGAACAAGCGAATGCGTGAATCATTACCATCTCTTGTTTATTCCGGTGTATTAAGACGCTTCGACTGACGCGTGCGATGGATGTTACGCTTCCAAATGTATGAAGCACGGTACACAGAAACTTAGCAGTAATAAAGAGGATTACTTTTTGACGGCGGCCATGTCTGCGCCCTTGAAGGCCAAAAGGATGAACCATACTGATCCGATCCGATCTGGGACGCTGTGTCAGTTTCTATAGAAAATGCGCACAAAAAGAATGGCACTGTCACTGACGATAGAGACCATACTAAATTTTGCAGTTCTTTAAGCATTATTACATGCTGTTAAAAGAATTAAAAAAAAAATAGGTTAGCTCAATAAGACTTATGTTGTGGGTACTAGATGACGATATATATAATAGATAGATACATATAAAAACTTAAACACAAAGAAAACATACATAACTCAGGAACAAATATTCGCGACAAACACACAAATACTCTCTCTATAAATATCTCTCTCTGTCAATTCCACCTCATGCGCATCGGTCTTATGACAAATCTTTTACAGTTTATTCGGTTAAACTCTGGAATTCTTTACCGCCTTCTCTCCGTCAGTGTCAGTCGGTCGCATCGCTGAAGGCGAATTTAAAGAAGTTGTGGCTTTCGGACGAAACGTAAGATATATGCGGTTTTATATACTTGTATATGTATGTATGTATGTATTTATTATTGATGTATGTAGTTTATGTATTCTTTTACATAAATTATAGTATGTAATTTATATTTAATAGTTTTTGGGCTACCTATATAGTATAGTAGGAACTAACTGGGTTTCTTCTTTTTTTTTAAATGTAATTTATACAATACACATACACATGTCTACCATCTCCAGTTCTCCTTTAATTGCTCAAAGGTTAACTGGAAGAGATCCCTAAATGGGATAAATTCGCCTTTGTACAAATATTTGTGTTATTTATCTTGTTTTTTTTCCCTGTTTTTGTGCAATAAAGTGTTTTACTACTACTACTACTACTACAAATAAATGCCCTGACAAGGATTCGAACACGGGACCTCCTGCTTTGTAGGCAGGGTCACCAACTAAGCTAGGAGGCCGTTCATGATTCTATTTGTTATAATACTTCCAAAGTCAGACATACCTAAAACTTTGTTTGCTAAGCTATGCTTTTATATTAATTTAGTTAAATGCTGAATCTTTCATCTTAACTGGTCCTAAGATGCTTTATTTGACCTACTGTTGCTAACTTGTGTACTATGACTTGCCATAAAAGGCGCAAAACGATTTGGGTAAATAATCTGACCGTATAAGTGAATGCATACCGCATACCCATTTCTATCCATTTTCATGTTGCGTCTCTTAAAATACGACCTTACCCCTTTAAATTAAAGTCCATATTTCTGACTGATTTCAAAGAAATGTTAGTTTATAGAAATTACAGTTGGTGTAAATTGATGCATAGTTCTGTTAAACGGTTTGATATAATTGCTACCGTTATGTTTGGTTTTAATTTTCTACTTTTGCTTTGGAAGTCCTCCGTGACCAGGGTGTGCAAAGCGGTTTTTAATTGTATGGAAAAAAGCGGTTAATAACCGGTTATTAAGCAAAATGTCATACAAAAAAACTAATACAAAATCGTATGATTTTTTTATACAATTAATAACCGGTTTGCACACCCTATCCATGACATGGTACTGAAAAACGGCTACGCCATTTCAAACGATTTCCTGTTGGTGTTTTTTTCACTACATACACTTTAGTTCATATAATTCTAGCCTAATTCATTTAAATTATGACTACTTACCTATTACTAAGCTATTAATAAGCGTTGGCGGGAAGACGTGTGACTTTCAATCGCGGGTTCAAATCGTGCCGAATTTTCGGTGAAAGAAAACGTCTTGTGGAAACCGAACTAATCCCAATAAGGCCTAGTTTAGTCCTAGTGTCAGTCATCCTTAAGTCGTCAGCCCAGCGCAACGAATCGCCACTATTTACCGCTATACTTAAGTCTCTCCAGAACTCTCTGTGTTCAGTGATGTATACCTATACGTGTTTGTAGATAGCTAATTAATCCATTAAGTTGACAATTTTTTTTCTAAACATTCAACATATTTTGCAAATTCCTATGATCCAAAAAAAAGAGGAGGGTGATACTGGCATTTCATTGCTTCGTAAAAAATTTAAATAGATAGATAAAAATCTTTATTCATCCACAAACAATAACATCATCACAAAAAGTATACAACTATAATGTAAGCATGAACAGTTTTAAATCAACACTTCATAACAATAAAACATGCTTGTACTCGTAGACAATTATGTGTTGTGGTACGAAAAAGGCGCAGCACTGATCTTCAGTCAAATTTGAACTTTCGAAAGTAAAAAAAACCTTGATGTTTGAATCTCCAACCTAAACCTTAAGCAGTGAACGACCCTCAACTGGGACTACAATGGGACTGGGACTTGTATTAGGTCGTTGTCGCGGTTTCCCAGGGCGCGGGCGGCCAGCGGAACAGCCACGGTCAAATGAAGATGTGTAATTAACGCTTTTTACGGATATATCGCTTTTTGCAAAGAGCCAACGCTCGCGATGCCTGACTAGCGAATAGTGATGTGCTCACAGATTTTTGTTTAATACGAGACTTTACTCGATTACATATATGTCAAGCTCAGGAAATTAAGGCTCAGAGAATTCCTCAGAGAATTGGTGAGAATCTTCTGACCAAGCATATTTTTCTTTACGTCTTTATTTTTAACTTGGTTTTCTGGAAAACATTTCGCAATGGTCGAAATTTATCGAGAATATTTTGTTGGGTGAAATTATAGATCGTATCACCCATGTTTCTCGAAAATTAGGTAGGTACTTCAATGCAAACTTACTGAGAATTATCCTCTGACATGATTGTGGAAGCTATTACAGATCATTAAAATAGCAATCACGGAAGTGAATATTGAACCCAAGTAAGCCAATGGCGTGTTTTTAATTTTCTATTATACCTAATATTTTACATGTATTTTCTAAATAGTGAGTTTGTGAATGACGAAAATTTGGAAATGAAGCCAGTATATTACTCAACCAATTCATTTAGTTTTGTACTTTTTCATGTTCATAATTTAGTGAAAAACTACATTTGATTACTGATTCCCGAAGATTAATCTCTTGTAACTTGTCTACTACTAAGTTAGTTCTCGAGATCCCGAGTGTTTACAACCCTAGTAAGCGCGTGTGCTGCGGGCGGTTTTCAAATTGATTACAGTAAAGTGAAACATGGTAACCGCGAGTCTGCTGTACCCACTAGCCACGTACATGGCTTTTTATGGTCACGGAAAGACCTGGAGGCACTAGAAACTGGCCTGGTACGGTATATTTAGCTCCGTAATGCCTGCCTAAGTTATTAAAAGTAGTTAATTGTAAAGCTGAAAAAATATTTCAAATAAAGGCAAAAAATACGGTCATAATCTTAGCATCGTTGAAAGTTTACAAAAATCTACAAACGTATTGCCTATTAGTTTATGATTTGATATACATACAAGCTAGATTTTTATTAAATATTGTAGTATCTGTGCATATCTATGCGCGTTTAATCTTATTTAATATACACAACACTATAAATATAATAACATTCCAGAAGCCAATCCAAAAACTAGATAGAGATTCAAAGTTGGTGATGAAAGAGAGTTACTAGCTTAGTATTATATCAAAGTCAAAGATTTACCCAAAACTTAAGCTAAAAGAACCTACAGACTAAAACCTGATTGAGTTGTCTTTCAACCAATTGAACCATAACTTACATAATAATTACTTATCTTAGCCATTGCTCGTTTAACAGCCTTTTCGCGCGAATGGATACAGTACAATCTAGAACACCTGTGAAGGGAACTCATAAATAGCAATCGAAGACGTAAATCTATCATCTGCAACATTTAGAACTGATGGACCGTGATGGTTGTGGAAAAAGGCGGATTCCCAACCCGTAGCTGTATAAGGCGATGCGTTGTTTACGGGATTAATTTCACGCCTGGTGTGCATACGCACTAAATATGGCAACACATCAACAATGGACTTCCCTTTTCTTGGTGCTTTCACACACTTTAAATATGCGACCTCGAGATTATGCATTTTTTGTTAAATCCATCATTGCCTGATTGCCATCTCTTCCGTAAAGTTGTTTTTTGCCTAGGAGTCCCCAAATATTCCTTCTACTAGTTCGAACCTCTAACTTAGTTAAAGTAAGCAAGGTTTACTCTTGCATCTTTGTCATAATATTCACATTGATACACAGTGATATCTCTATTGTCATTTTATTTCTGCATATTTCCATTTGTAATTGGTTATCATTATTAATTTAAATTCAGCTTTTAGCAGACGTTAATTTTCTCATGACTTACCTATGAAGTATTTGACAAAATAATGCAAACAATTCTTAGACTATCCAGTTTACTTTTTCTCATCTGTAGTTAACTTTATTTTACAGCACGCCTTTTTCGACCAATATGTCCCAACTGCTATACATACCTCAATGTATACAGTTTATAAACTTTTAATTTATAAAGTTTTCAGACCATTTTTATAAATTTAAGGTATCCAATACCGGCATAGCCCGCGGTGCGGCGCGGCCCGCAATTATTATAAGATGCACAGTTATTACGTAATGCATCGGCCCGAGGCTCTCTGCTATATTGCCGGTTACCAACTTTGACACAACTAACTGATCTTTCATGAGCCTTATTGTAACGAGATAAGGGTTAAAACTGTCCAGTCAAGTAAGTCTTTGCTAAAAGCTTGATGCAAGTGCAAACATGTTATATTGAGACCTTTTGTGTCAACATGGATAGCAAAGACTGACATTTGCGTGCAAACGTTACTAGCGCGAGATATGGGCAGTTACTTGATGGCTTTAGACGTTAATTAACTTCTAATACAAGTTTAAACGTAGGTTGTATTGCTTTTGAGAAATACTGTGTAGATACAACTAATCGTTTTATAGTTAAATGTAATCCTTCTTTGGATAGTTGGTAATTTGAAAAACGAACGCTACTTACTCAGTTTTGACAATTAAATTCTGAGAAGCAAAAAGGGCAAAAAGGCCTTCTAAAGATGTGAAAACAGGAATATATATAATGCTTTTATTAGTGACAAAATAATTAATTTGCGTCCCTAAGTTATAAAGTATAATTATAATGAAACGTCTCCGAGCTCGAGATGCGCCCGCGCATCGCCCGTGGTGATAATTACGTCTAATTGATCCCTCACTGTACTGCAACGAAATGATAGGTACGACATTTTATTATAAATAAATATGTTTAAACATCTTGAGAATGCAGAGGCTGCAGATATTTTAATGAGATTAAGTAAATATATTTTTAAGATGCTTCGTTAGAAATACATCGGAGACTAACATGTCTTCACATGATTTCTAATTTTTTTATTTATTTATTTATTTAAACTTTATTGCACAAAATACAAAAACAAATGTACAAATGGCGGACTTAATGCCCAATGGCATTCTCTACCAGTCAACCATAGGGCCAAACAGAGACTTGAATAAAATGGTGCAAAGGGAGAATCAAGGTAATAATATCACCACAGGCAGGTTTTTTCACGAATTTCTTGTTTTTTTTTGTCTTAAGTATAAGTTATCAAATATTTAAGTACGAATCCTTGTTTTTTGAAAGCCTTATCTTTGGGTAAATAATATTATGCGTCCAAGCAATGTATTCCTTCGAAGCGAGGATTAAGGTTAGAAACAAATGTAAACGTGAAGAAATAACAATTTTAACACACAATAAAAATATGTATCCTAATAGTAGATTGTGTTACAAGAGTCCAAAAGGTATATAGGTATTTCCGGCGAGGGCGTACATTGATTTGCCGAATGAAGCAACGGATTCTACAATAGAATCCTGGACGTAGTGGGGGATTCAAAAGTAGAATCCTGAGCGTAATAAGGGATTCAAGCGTTAACGCCCACCACGAAAATAATTTTGATACCATGTAACACATACTGCTTTTCACACCAATTAAGAGGAACTAAACAAAACCTGCAATAACCGAAAACAGCATCACACCAACACCATGATACCACTAGTTAATGCCCGAAACCCAGGCCGCTAGTTAATGCCCAAAGCAGGGAAGAAAAGTTCCACTTTCCCTCCTAGCTTGAACAAAAAAAACATCTTTATGAAAAGGTGGTGTGATTTTTTTATACTCTACTACTATTACTATTAATAGTTTGTCCCGCTATTTATGTCTTGGACACCTCATAAACTGATTTTAGCATGCTCGTGTTGATTGTAGCTAATGTTATTAAAACTAAATTAAATTCAAGTTTAGCTAGTTTAGAACTATTGACACCTACTGATTTTGGAGTAATTAAAAATCATGACAAATCTGTGTTGGTAGACATTCATAAGGTCAATGGCCGAGTTAGTTTAATACAGTTACAAACAAACAAATGACATCAAGAATAGCCTAGTCGGTGGTGACTCTGCCTACAAAGTAGGAGGCCCCAGGTCCGAATCCTGATCAGGTCATATTTGTATTTATCACGAATATTTGTTTTCGATGTTTTTACCATGTAGTTAACGACTTAGTCGGTAGTGACCCTGCCTACGAAACAGGAGGTCCCGGGGTCGAATTAACCCTGGTTAGGGCATTTATTTGTATCAACCAGACATTATAAATAATTCTATCCGGAAGGCTCAGCTGACCGCTCCGACTTATATCATTGCGCTATTAAGACACGATGGTCACCATATGTCGGATAGACTTTAATCCGACCACGGACAGGCGCAATGTCAATACGATCGAAATATTAACTGACCTTAAAGAGCTGGCGTGTGGCAGCTAAGCTGTTTAAGGATCTGTTGCGCCGCAAATTGGGATGTAACTTTAAGTCGTAATTTTTGACGACGACAGGCTAACTTTTCAACATCGACCACTACTCAATAAATACGAATACTAGTACAATACAAATACTCTTTTCACACCACCTAATCATAAAAGGGGTTTTTCTGTTCAAGCTAGGAGGGATCAAAGTAGCACTTTTCTTCCCACTGGGAGGGATCAAAGTTTTCGGGCATTAACTAGTAGCATCGTGGTGTTGGTATGATGCTGTTTTCGGTTTTGTGTATTTCCTCTTAATGTGTCACACAGTATCAATATTATTTTCGTCTTAGGCATTAACGCCTGAATCCTTCATTACGCTCAGGATTCTATTGTAGAATCAATCGCTTTATTCGGAAATCAATGTACGCCTTCGCCGTAAACATATAATTTTTATTCCTTGCGTCACCTTAAAAGAAATTAAAACAGGAAATAGAACAAACTCAAGAAAAATAGCAGGCGGTCTTATTGCCAAAGAGCTTAAAAAAACATAGACATAACTTAAAAAATCAATTCGCCTCGCCATTTCAAAGAGCGCGAACGGCAAGGTTTACGGGTGATATAAATAAGATCGGCGCAGAAACTGACCGAGTAGCGTCGTTCTATGCGCAAGCGCAGATGAGTCGAACTAGAGTAATATGGCATTATAACTAACGGGTTCTTAACACGGGTTTAGTCAACTAGGAACTGTTATAGTTTCACCATGTCTGTCCGTCTGTCTGTCCGCGGGTAAACTCAGTGACTCTTATATTTTCTCCTATGTGTGCAACTTTCAGGCTTCCTCTTTTTAATTCCGGTCCCTTGTTTCGTCACATATCATTCTTAACATTCTCATCTCTGTCATGCAATAAACGATACTTAAAGCTAGTCTCGTGATACGTAAATGCTATAATCTAGCCACGCTAGATGACTTACTCTCATATTTTTCCCTACGAGTGCAACTTTCAGGCTTCCTCTTACATTAATTCCTTATCCGTTCCATTATTGTGAGGCCACATATCCATCTTAATATTCTTACGTTACGAGACTTGATACGTAAGCGCTATGATCCCACCATCTCGCACCCACAGGCCAGAAAACTATGTTCCACTGGTTCCTCGTATCATGGACTCGACCGAAACAGTTCATAACAGCACTATAACTGGTGCTATTAGGGCACGTAACGCGGGAGCCGCCATTAGCATAGACCTGCGCGCGCGCCAGCCCGGGTTCTCGGCGCTGTTCCGACATCAACCCTTAATAGATTATTGGTAGACCTTATCCCATTGAAATTAGGACTGAAAATGGCCAGCAAACTGATGGTACCGACTGCCAACTTCATAACTGACCTATGTCGTTGCAATAAAGAGGATTGGCGCTGTTCCTCGTATTTTATATTTTATACATACCCAGAAAATTATGGAAAGATCAACCTTGCTCTTGAGACATCGAGATGGTTTCAATTTCAAATGAACTTGATAGACATTAACATTTATAATTGGTTTTATTCTAAATATTACTCTGGATCGGAATGTTCGGCAATGGCAAGATTTGCTATATTGTTAAGATTTAGAACACCCTGGGAACATAGCTATTGAAATTAAGAAAGGAGTTATGATCAGACCAAAGCCTTGAAAAACTGATAGTAGTAGGCAACGTCGAGAGCAAGATCGCGAGGTCGACCTCCGACCAGGTGGTCCGATCAATTGAAGGAGACTTCCACATCCCATTTCTACACCACGGTGAGGATGGCCACCGACAGAAACCGATGGCAGCAATTCGTGAAGAATAAAGTGATGCCATGATGGCCACGATCCTCAGTCATGAGGGACCGACTGAAGAGAGAGACATAGCTAAAGGGATCAAAAGGTACGGATTAATACCTATCATCACTCTCGCACTTACAGTCGCCATCAGTTATATCAGAACTGCCAATGTGCTCACAAATATCTGAACATGTCTTCTAACACTTTGACAATAGAGGCGTGTTCATATATTTGTGAAAACCTCGGAAGCTCGGATATATCTGATGAAGACTACATATTCGAAAGGTATACCTACGTAGAGTAATGTAGACAAATGATAAAACTGCCACTGCTATTTATCATTCGTCCTATCAGGCGTTTATTTAAATCGATTCCTCCCGACTTGCCATACCTGAACCAATCTAAAACTTTTTACTCAACGCCTCAAAGAATAAAGCTAACCAAATCAGCTCCGGCATTGATCTTACTAGCAGACGTATTAAAACAAATGAGATTTGCAATTTATGTCAGACAGGCAACATCGAAAATGTAAAGGCATTTTGCACACTTAATAAAGTTAATTATAATATTGGTCGATTAAAACAGGTGATAATTTAAAGTTAACGTCGTGGTCTATTATTTAATTACAAGATAAAAAGCAGTCGCAGCTATAACGCAAGTCACTACTAAATCCCTGCCTACACTATTTACAAAATCATTGAAACCATTTGAACCAAAGCTTGGATCGTGCAATTTGCTATTAATACTTTATGTGACCTGTCATCAAGATATCCTGATCTAGGTATTCTAGGCGGACGGTGACCAAGACACTTAAGTATTTCGATCGTTTCTTATTTATTTATTTATTTCAAACAACAGTTTACAGCATAACAGTCAAAACCAAAGTACTGCAACCATCAAATAAAAAAGCAAAACATATAATAAGTACATACAAAAAACACAAATAAAACCATAACGTATAAAACCCCCCTCTACAGCTGCATATCAATAGAGACAAACAATTATCAAGTCGATTATGGTTATTCGCGATAAGCCCCCAGTTTATGTAGTAGTAAACACTGATATTTCATTACCACTATTTATCAGACCTTTGGAACAGTAATGCATATTTATACCTATTCGATGCTTGGAGCTATTCATTAACTTGTACTCGTAAGAATAAATCTGAGTACCGTAAAATCAATCAATATAATTTATCGCCACAACTATAATCTGTATTTTTAGGAAAAAAATCGGCCAAGTACAAGTCGGACTCGCTCACTGAGATTTCCATTGATTTTAATAGTAGAGTAATAGGAAGATCTTAGACTTAGATGACGTATCTAACCTTAGAAGCAATCATATCTAACCACAGAACATTTGTAATTGACACCTCACTTCACAGAATTGGCACTAAACATTGACGGCAACGGTAAACCATTCACATCGACTAACATAAACGATATACAAGAATCAGTCGCGACCATAAGCGCCAGAGACACATAAAAATAAAGACTGTTGATGTTATTACACGTCGCAATCATTGTAATGTGTTTAATTAATAGTATCATCATACACAACTTTGCATGGCTCTAAATTCCGTTTCCATCTATTACTTACGAGTATGGCATCGATTATTAAACCCTATCCTTTACCTAAGTTACAAAAATGGCCTTAGGTGACCCTCGAACCAATATCTTGCGGTTATTTATATCTCCTTAATTATTTTATATAACGTGTACATTAAAGTCACTATTAACAAAGTGTGTCCCGTGTCAAGTCAAGTCACTATAATAAAGCCCTTCGCTGCTAAATGTTGCCGACCCTGATCTACAACAATGACGCATAATCTAACGATAGTGCCGATCATCCACAATCTTCCAGAGATCGATCTAGCCCCAAACTAAGCACTTCTTGTATTGTGTTTGTTAAACAGTAATATAAATTTTACCTGTAACATATAGATATTTATACCTGTATCTACTTAAACAGGTACTAACAAAAAACCCATAACTTAGAAACAAGTATGTAAATGTCTGTACAATGTAGAAGGACTCAAAGCGGACTTTAATTGGAAAATGCCATGAATGCAGCAGTCTACAATGTGCAACGGCAATGTTAACATAGCTTTATATGGATAATTACAGTCCTTATTAGTACCTGTCTCTGTCGATAAAAGAGACGAGCCCCCTCAAATCAGTAGTGGCAACATCATAATCCCAAATGTAAACACGACACACCACAATTACACACCTCTACTACCAAATTAACATGTCATGAATATTATTTAACTTTTTCACCATTATGATAATTCAATTGCGGACTGTCCCTAGTATTAAGCCAAGAGCAAAAACCTCAGATCTTTAGCGCATTTGCATATATTACAATACTAATTCTTGCCAGTTGACGTGTGCGCAGTGAAAAAAATGACAGGCGGAAATTCGGAACACATCGACGCGTGCGCTTGCGGTCATTTAAATAATTATTTTAAATAGCTTAATGAAATGTAAATGCAGTCCAAATTGGCATTATACTATGTGAGATAAATGCATAGTATATTATTATCTTCTCGGCAAATGTATATTCACAGATTGTGGTAATGCAAATACTGTCTCCTAATGACACTTGTTGTGGTGTGGTGGTCTAACAGAGCGTTGGTCTGTGGGTGGCCTACACAAAACGGAAATAATAATTAATTAGAAATAATTCATTAAAGTAGGTACAAGTATACGGTTTTTTTTTCTTTCTATCGTGTGTAACTTTACAAATACAAATAACTTTATTTAGATAGCCTGTGAAATTGTTTAGTAAACGTCATAATTTCATTAAAGTTTGATATAAAATAAAAAAACATTACTTTCGGAATATATACAGTAAGTGTAAATTACCTAACGACCTACCTCTACCTACCTTAAATCTAAAATAGGTCCTTGAGCCATTGTACCTTACCTAGGATGCTGACGGCATTTCCTCGTTGAATCGCAATGCTGATACGTTGTGCGAGGAAGCCACCAGCTTTTCGGTCACCAGTAACATCAACCAGACGTTTCGCGATTTCTACGAAAAATTTGCGTGCGCTGGGACCCCATAAAATAATTGTATAAAATGTGTGTGACGTAAATTATGCCCTAATTGAGGATGTTGCTGGCGACAAATAGGGATGATGACTAGGTTGAAAAACTATTATTCTAATTAGTCCGTCAGAAAGATCATCCAAAATTATTAGACACGTATTTTTTCCTTTTTCAAGATAACTAAAATTGACGAATATGAAGAGCGTCAAAGTTCCGTGGTGGGGGCTGGTGACGTCACCACGTGAGTTTTAACCGTTTAAGTTACTTGAAACCTTTAGAGAAAAAAAATTAGGTATGAACGGTGTTCAACCCAATTATTATAAATTTAATATTACAAATCTAAGTTCAAGAATACTCGCAACAAAATTTGCAAAACTTCAGTAATTTTTAATATAATGACTTAATAATATATAAAAAACCACTTTTACCTAACGAATAATTTTAAGTAATTGATATACTACTAAGATCAAACAAAATGATATAAAGCTTAAGGTAAAGGAAGCCACAGACCTCGAAGTTAAACTCATTGTTTTCTATTCCGCGTAGTGACAGAACCTCCGCCTAAACCCACTCGAGACCATCGGAACTAAAGTAATTAAAAACATCGTCGTTACGCTAATTAATTTCTCAAAGTCAAAAGTTAGTTCGGACCTTTACGGTTTCCAACTAAGACACAGTGTAACACACGCGTAGAAAACATCAAGAGCTAACTGGTCATTTGTGGATCTTACGGCATTACCAAATGGATTACAATTGACGAGTCACAGTCAGCGCTGATAATGGGCATTCTACACTGTGTTTTGCAGTGTCCAGTTGTTTTTTCCTCGGGTTAGTGTTTTGGAGACGACACGCTTTGAGGGTTTACAACCAAGGAGTGACGGCCAATTAATTCTGACCGAGTCTAGTGAAGATTTATAACGTCGTGTTGCGGTTTCACCAGGGTTGTCTGTAATTAGCCCGCTAACTTACTGTTATGATTCGCAGTTTCTTTTATACAAGTTTTGATAAGAGTCAAGCAATTTAAATTACTCATGTCCACTCACTAGCTGCATTTACTTGGTCTGACTTAATTTCCAGTAATTACCAACGTGTGGTTGAGAAATCCAGGGTCCATAGCCAAATGTCAGAAATGGATTGAAAGGAGTGTCAGGTAATTATTTATATTTTACTTGGTGTTTTTGTTAAACGATTGTCATTTTGGCTAGATCCTATGACTATAGCACCGATCTGCTGCTGATGTAGTTTGGTAAAACTTCTATCTAGCTGCCTTTTAAAGTTGATTATCAAGATCTTTGTCGCTGTTGTTGAGATACTTAAAATACGAAATGAAGTGACAAAAATCATAAAACGGCTTAATGATCATCATAAATTGTTTATAATTTCCGAAGCTTTAGGCAGCATTTAGGTTATAAACGTGGTATATTTGATTAGGCGGTGCTTGTAGCGCTCGTCAAGTCTTCATGGCTTTAGATCAAGCCCTCGGGATATGCACGCATTGTCTTAAGCCACTTTAATTATGGTTAGGTCCTATTTTGAGAGGCACCAACGTACTTTAAAGATTTCTATAAGAGTTTTGATCCAGCACTTGTATAATATACAAGTGCTGGATAATTGATGAATATAATAATTTATTATATTTATCAATCATTATCTTAAATAACTAAGAGCACAACTGAGCAAGATTGAGTTCATACAATTACTCCTACTGTTACTTACAATTACTTAAGCCACATCCACGAAGAAAAAATTGCGTTTTTCGTGAAAGTTCGTCGCAAAAATAACACTTGATTATTTTAATTATAAATATACCTACTTACTGGAAAACGTACAAATATACCTATACGAAATTTTTAAGATGTTATAAATACAATAATATTGTCTTCTGTTGCCGCCATTGTTATTCATTTGCTGGCCATATAAGTTCGGGCAACCCATCGGATCTCCATAGTGGGTAGGTACCTATGTCTACCGGGCATCCTCCAGACAAACTTCCCATACATTAATTGGTATGTAGAGCTGGCAAATATCGTATAAGACCAACTAATAGACCAAACAAAATAACACAACACTTCAGAACGGATGCATCGCGTGTACTTACACCATGACCGTTTCGAGCCCTTTACCACGATTTAGGGTAGGTTCTTAACTGTGCTCAGTTGTATGGCAGCGACTCAGTTTAGGTCGTCAACTGATACGCGTTAAAACGTAATAGTAAGGGCCGTAATGGCCTGATCGAACACAACATAGATGGAGATCTCAGGAGGCCGTTCTCCGGCAGTGGGACATCCTTGTATGCTAGGTTCTAAACTGAATCGCGTTAAGGTTAAGACGTCATAGTACGGGCCCAGCACTCGTTTTCACATGGTTAATATGATGACTGAGAGAATGCGAATTCGAAAATCCATTCTAAAGTGTTGTGTGTGTGTAGTTTCAATATTCAAAATATGTCTTCAGATATGATTTCTGGATTTTGGTAACGCAACAACAACACCTCACCTCAAACAATAAAATAGGACACAAATTTGTATTCATCCCTTACGTACCCTATGTAATACCTAATACTGAATCCAGGCACAATTCAACACTTCCGAATAACCCTAGTGTCGCGTGCTACAATATTAATACGGCAACCAGTTCTGTAGCAAGGTTCTAAATCGGTCTCAGGATTGTCATCAATCGTGAAGCAGTTGGTGTCCCGTGGTAAAATATGTTATGAGTTTTGCTCCCGTGCGTGATACTGGTAATTAATTTGGCCCGGGGCTGCTTAAGCGGTGATAGCCGCCATGAAATATCTTGGATACCAAAATAGATGCCTTGCCACTTGCCACTTATTTATGTGCTTACAAGTAGCTATTGAAATTGCATGAAAACATGATCGAAATCAACTCGTTAATCCTTTAATGCGTGTTTGCCTTATCAAAAAATTATAATTAACAAATAAGTTAATATGAAATAAACATCTCTTCAAATATGATTATGAATTGTTGGTAAAGCTACATAATTAGGTAGGTACTGTAATTTTATTAAAATAGAGGGACTTAGTAATAATAACGTGTAATAAACATACAAGATACGTTAATGTATTTTAAGTTCGTTACCTCTATTGTTCACTTTGTAAATATGATATAGTAGAAGACTACGTATTGTCATATTATGTACAAACTGTGTTTATAATTACGATTATCAATGTCATACGCTTAGTAATGAAGAAAATTAGAATGTGTCCATAAAAATATTATCTTTTCCTTTATTGGAACCAGTAAACATTTCTGACTATATGACCTTTAAAACTAAAAAAAGCTGTAGGGGAGGTGCGCGCAAGTTGTCACGGTCGCTTATTTCCTAAATTGGAAATGCATTAGGGTCATTATTGTGGTCATACGCCGTGGAGCGACATTTATCACATTTTATAAAAAGTACGACGGAGCTGTATGTTTATGGTCGCCATAGAATCCATTACATTTCTATTAATTATTAAACCATAAAGAAGTTATCGTTCTTGATTAATTCGCAGAGTTTCATACGTAGTGCTTGAAAATTTACCTGGGCTCTCCGAAAAGTAAGATAGTAAGTTTATATAGGTTGGTCAACCAATTGGAACCCTAGGCCACTGTAGATCATATTCCATACCATATATATAAATCAGGTTGGTTATAAGTAATCTCTTACTTCTTGTCATTCTGACATTGTTCTAGAGTGGCCTAGGGTTCCAATTGGTTGACTGTACGTTAACAAATATGTGTGATAAGTATTGAACACACCCCTCAGTTCTTACCTCAGTTTTTTTTATTAAAATTGAGGTCCCGATATTTAATGGATGTTGTTGAAAACATGTGACACCTTTTGTTTACGTTTGTAAGTTCTATTGGCGGCGATTGTAGTTGAAAACAGTGTGTGAGATAAGTCTTGTATCGTATAAGTAATGAAATTATACGAAACATATACTCGTACACAATTTTTTTTTATTAAACAATCAAGAAATATTTTAATATTATATAATAATTGCGGATAACAATCACGTATTTCTAGTAGCTACACGTGTGACTAGTCGGTAGTAAATTTTGTTATATATTATTTTTGAATCATACTTTAATTACTCATAGTGTTGTGTTTCTGTCGGTGAGTAAGGTTGCCAGAGCTCCAAGAGGATTCACTGTGTGGGGAGTGGGGTGTACCCACGGAGCTAAGCTTGCCCCTTTAGCTGTCAACACAGCGAATCCTCCTTTTTTAAAGGGTCGACAACGCGCGTGTAACTCCCCTGGAGTTGCAGGCGTCCATAGGCTACGGTGACCGCTTACCATCAGGCGGGCCGTATGCTTGTTTGTCACCGTCGTAGTATAAAAAAAAATTGGGGAAGTCCTTTTTTAAGGACGACTTACACTAAACGGTACGGGACGGGACGGGGCGGGACGGGACAATCTGTCAATTTCTATTGGAAATATCACTTGATAGCTCGGAGCTCGCGGATGTCAAGTGACATTTTATATAGAAAGTGACAGATCGTCCCGTCTCGTCCCGGTCTAGTGTGAGTCATCTCTTTAGAGTTTTCCAGGCTCATATCACGGCTCATGGAGCCTTGGGCTTTGACAACCTTTATAATTTTATATTCCTACATACAATAACAATACAATAAAAATATTACTGCTCTTTTATGCGATAAAACAACTTTAATTATATTTTACCTAATAAATATCCATGTGAGACTACGTTAGGAAGGTAAGATATTGAGTAGGTAAGATAGGTTATGTAAAAAGCATACATTTGAAGTTGAAAAACGCAATTAATTTAAAACGCTTTCCTTATCATCAGCCGCTTGGAAATGCTATAAAATGTTATTTTGATTAGAGATATGTGAATCTAACTTTCCTCAAACATTTGAACCTAAAAGAAAGGCCAGGGCTATAGTTTTTTATGTGTACAATAAAGACGGACGGACATTAAGCGAGCCAGTGCCCGTGACAGGCGAAATCGTAATTAACACAATCTCGATCTTTCGTTTGGGAGTCGAAAGCGAGCACCGACCCCGCGGGGGTCTACCATGAACCACAAAGTTTTGTATCTTTATTGCACTTGTGTACTATATCACAAGTGTGACAGAGACGCAAAACTTTGTTCTTGGTTCGTGGTAGGTCCTCTGCGCCCGCGCCCGTATTACACGACTTATTCTATTTCAAGGTGTTGTTACCTTATCGTCCTTATCTCAGTTTTTTAAGTATTTAAGAATGAAGTCTGTGGCTTAAGGATCTAAATGTAGAATGGAAAATCCCTTTTTACTCTATCCTTTTAATGAAATAGCATATTAAATTGAACTTACTTTTTGCTTTTAAATGTAGGAATGAATTTGATACTGGCATTGACGGCTAAGCCTTTATCGCCCACTGCTGAGCAATGCCTTTCTTCTTGAACGCCACTGGTCCCTGTTTTGTGCTTTTCTAATACCATCCATTCATCGAACTAACGGACGCCAAGCGTTTCCACCTGAAAGCAGCCACTAATCCGTTAGAATGTTGGTCCACCTGTCATCACTCTGGCTGGAAACATGTCCCACCTAACTTCATTTTAATTTGGTGATGACGTCTACAACCTCACTTAGAACTCACTGCTAACTCATTTTCCGACTGAGTCAAACGTTACACTTAGTATTCATTCTCTTTTGATTAAATCCCATCAGTATCTGTTGTTTGCCTCTTCTTTTGTTCGCTGTATTCTCTGTATTTACTTCATTTGAGGTGTGCAATGTGCAATAGAGTATTTGTATTGTATTGTATTGTATCAGTTTGTGATTAGATAAATAAAGAGTTATCGATAAATATATATATATATTGCCTTGAACATCTCGTATAGATGATTTCTGCAATATACGAGAAGATTACAATAAAATGTTTTGGAATTGCTATCCTTACATGACATTAAATCCCAATAGTATAGTCAAATTCTACTTTGACGATTATCTTAACCTTAATATCTACCACGTTTGATTCGGGTCCCGAGAAAAAGGTTCATTAGCTTTCACGTTTAATTTTAGATTATTAACAACTAGCCCAGAACTCAATCGCTTGATACTGCACCTCACTGACTTCATGGGAGTACCTGCAAAGGAAAACACGCAACTTACAAAAAAAACGATAATTATTTCTTACTCCTTATTAAAGAAGTCTGTATTAAGTCTAGCACAATGACCAACACCTATTTGTTCTGCTTCAACGGCGACGTCTATTACTATAAATCCGTATTTTTTAATGTCCATGTTATAATGATGGCATCGGAATAAAAAGTTGGCTGCACTGCCATGCTAAAGATAGTAACTTATTAAAGGGTTCGTAGTTAGAGGTCCGTTTAATTAAATGGTCTCCGTGGAAGCGTGACGTGCGCACAGCGGAACTCTGTCAATGCTTTTAACTGTGAAATTTCATTACGTTTGATTAAAATTATAGCAGTTGTGGACGGTGATTAATGAGCCCTATGCGGCTTTAAAGCAGTAAACAAGCAAATAAAAAAGCTAATAAAATTAAGTAGTTAAATACGAAAACATAAATAGGTAGGTTGTAGATATGACAAAAAAGAACGAAAAAATAAATTACAGTTTACTTTATTCGGGTTATTGTCAGTTGACACAATTTATTATGGAGCTTAAAATTTTGCTCAAAATAGCTTAACATCTATTCAGATAACGCTATGGAAACCAAAACAAAATCAGAGGTCTAAATTCCAAACAAAGCATATTATGGACATTTAGCGGTAAAAATAAAATAAAAATCATTTATGTGTTTCTGATCAATGGTCCACAGGATGTTAGTTACAATTTCGACTTGAGTCTTGAGTTTAATTTGGTATTGAGATATTGACGCTACCCAGACTAATTATGAGTTCAAGCAGAATCCTCAGCAAATTTTTCCACTTTTGCTGTCTTTCAGAGGTCGACGCAATCGACCACTACACTAAGTTTTGAAACAACGCTTTTTGTACAGACGTTGCCACAGAAGATCACTGATACTGATCGCACCAGAATATCAAGCTGATAATTAAGTAGCTCCACCAGAATCATTCAATTCGCGATAGAATCCTCGCGGCCACCCCGCATTGACTTATTAAGCCGGCCAGCCGATCGCTGCCCCGATAAAATCAATTACTAGGCTTGCAAGTTGTCTACGACGTCAACGTGCAAATAGTAACACCTCAACTGACCATCGGTGCGCCGTATTCCGTCGCAATAGGGCTCACAAATGGTCATTTAAGAGTTGTCGATGGTATCTGTATCTACTTTTTGCAGTTTGTTATTAATTTACATCTGTCAAAACTGCGGTTGCAGTGCTGATGGTGGATAACGAGTGTGACCAAGGCATTGATAAATATGGTTCGGAATTTGTTCTCTGTTGGTTGTAATGAGATGTTTAAAAATTTAACTACTCGTGAGGTGGGAATAAATAAGTCTTGGTACTGAACTGGGCCAGCCACGTCTATCCCATGCATTGATATAGCAACCAAGTGGATGCTGCAGGGTAGAAGTGGATGAGGCAGGCCCAGAGGGAGATGAAGGGATGACTAGGATGCGACGTGCCATGACGTCTTAACGAGATTCAGTTTAGGTTCTTAACTATGCTCAGTTGTATGTCAGCAACCCAGTTTAGGTCGTCAACTGATACGCGTTAAGACGTAACAGTAAGGTTTCTAGCCTAATCGAACACAACCTAGAAGACCTTTTTGTTGACACACATAAAATTATTTTATTTAATATTTTTTGATTTGTTATTAGAGTAGTAACACTACTCGGATTGGCCTTCGTCGGTGTTGGGTTTTTTTTCTTTAGTATATGACATCTATTTCAATTTATAGATGGAGACCTCAGGAGGCATTTGTCCGGCAGTGGGACATCCTTGTAGGCTAGGTAGGGTAAAATAAAACTAATGCCAGTTTCAAATGATCTTTTTTACTTCTCGCTTGTTAAGACATGCACTTTAGATAAGAAAGTACTAAACTGTTTCTAGAGTCTACTTGACTTGATATTTGTGCTTTTGGCACCTCGTAGTAGGTGCACGAGTTTGCAAAAAGTTGCGAATTTTTTTTTCGGTCAAAATAAGAGTTTTTACAATCTGTAAGATTGACATCTCTAAAATGGTAAGACCCTTAGGCCCACTTGCACCACCCAGAGTTAGCCGCTAACCCGCAATTAAGCTGTCAAATTCTAAACAAAAAATCCCTAAACTCCGGGTTATGTGGCTAACCTCGGGTGGTGCAAGTGGCCCTTAGTCATATAATTTTATTATTCTTTTACTTAACCCTTTAACCGCCTAGAATTTTTCATTGAGCGTGCTCGTGTCGCCGCGTCACCCGAAATTACACGAATATTTTGTCTTATTTATCAGACTTCGGCGAAATGAGCTGGAAAACGTTTGTCTTATATATCGGACTATGGCGGTTAAAAGGAAGTACAGGAAGTTGAAAATTTCTTAGTAATAAATTAGCTCAGGAGTGTAAAGGATCCTTAAGTGGCAATTGGAGCCAACTGCGACATTAGCTAAGTTGTCCACGAGCCTAGTCTGTGACATGCTTAAGACCAGTCTCGATTGGCCATCGTAGAATATTCCGCGCTGTCCAACTCTAAATCATTCTCGTAAGCACGCTCCTTCGCCGGTTATCCTTAACCGGACCGCATTCCGTGGAAAATGGATTGGAGTCTTCAATCTGTCGTGTCTATTCCTTGACCAACATTTGCCTGTTTCGAAAACTGCTAAACTATCGAAAACTTATTATGACTCGAAATTATCATCGTTTTTTCAGATAATATTGAGAATAATTGAAATCGTTCTAAATATTGGCATAAATTAAATTTATTAAGCGTTAGTTAGCAGCTCATATAACCTACTAAATACGTGCCGAATATGATATTATTGTTACAGATCAGCATGCGTAGCCAAGATGCCAATCGCTCACGCTCAGAAGCGTATCGTAGTTATCTCTCTCTATTATTCTATTAGTGTGACAACGACAGCTGCGTTTCGTTCGCGACTGAGCGTTAGCGATTGGCGTCATGACTACGCACACAGGATATTCTTAGACATTTTAAGAAGATATTTATCTTGATTGTTATTTCTAATAAAACTAATAATATTTGATCTCTACAATATTCAGTGAGGTCCAGGACAATTTATTACTTCTCAAACAGTTTGTAACTTCTAATTCCAATAATACATTTTCTGTTGGTCACCTGTTTACTTTACACGCAGCAAAAAACCAATAAAAAAGTAATAAACAGCTGATTAGCTCTCAAGCATAAAGTCGGTTTAGACAATTGTAACGGCGCTGGTTAATTCGGAGGGTGACGCAAGAGCAAATATCTACCGTAGAAAAAACCTGTACGCAGACACACGACAGCGTTTCGACATCGCGGTGACAACCGGCCGGCGGAGGTGCGCCAGAGAGAACCAGCTTTTATTAGAATTGAGATAGATTTATTTTAAATCCATATATAGTCAGGCAAAAACATACCATCCTGTGTAACACTTAGGTTCACTTGCACCACACAGGGTTAGCCGCTAACCCGGATTTAAGCTATCAAACTCCATACAAAAAAACCCTTAACTCTTGAGTTAGGTGGCAAATCCTAGGTGGCGTGGCGCAAGTTCAGAAATAAAAAAATACAGAAATGTAAAAAATATATCATACTCAGTGTACACTGTTTTATTACCTAGCATTGGTTAATTTACCATAAAAATTATCATATATTTCTAATGCTTTCTTATCTAATGTATTATTAAATTCATGAAAAAGAAAGGTACCTACTATCTGATAATATTCCATATGCCTATTTAGGTCTAAAATTAGAAACGGTGATTTTGACTGTTTTTCAGAAAAGGTATATAATTTTTGGTTACCATTATTATCGGTGGTGCCATGTCGCAGGTAGGTATCCTCTGAGTATTTATTGAGCATTAAAGGTTCTTTATAGTTCTGTAAATTCACAATAAAAGTTATTTATGCAGTAAAAATTGCCCAATAAAAACATAGAATAAGTTGGAAAACGTAACTATTAATGAAATCTTGCTTCACTAGCGCATGTAATAGTTCCTAGTCGCCCACAAGCGATCCATTCCGTCCGCCATATCGGAGAGTCACAACAACCTGCACTGCGCTCTTATTGGTGTCGTTCAATTCTATTACCCGGGAAAATGCGTGAGAACATCATTGCCTAATGCAGATAGACTTTACAAGAAAACGGGAAGCTTTCAATTTATTTAAATTGTTAAAAAAAAAGAAGTAAAACATTTATTTTCAAAATATATGCAGTAAGTGTAACTTACCTAGCTACCTACCTCTACCTACCTTAAATCTAAAATAGGTTCTTGAGCCAGGATGATGGCGGCATTTCGTCGTTGTATCGCAATGCTGATACGTTATGCGAGGAAGCCACCAGCTCTTCGGTCACCAGTTACATCAACTAGACGTTTCGCGATTGCTACGAAAAACTTGCGTGCGCTGGGACCCCATGTAAATATAATGTTAAATGCAATAATAACTGATCGTTTTTCTAGAAATTACTATTTAAAAGTAAAGGATGACTCACACCAATCCGATCCGATCCGGGACGATCTGTCAGTTTCTATAGAAAGAATCGCGTGATAGCTCAGAACCCTCGGAGTTCACGTGAAGTTTTCTATAGAAACCGTATCGGATTGGATTGGTGAGTCATCTTTAACCCGTTACCATCTTTAGTGTAAATTGTCAAATTTGATGGAATATCATCGCTCGTTCAATTTTTTTTAGGTGGGATATTGCGTGAGAATATTCCTCAATCAGCAAGCAAGCTCAGCAGCAAGATCAGCTGGAGATGAAGGAAGCATAAGCATACATACATACATACAGCGGGAAGCGACTTTGTTTTATCATAGTCTAAAGTGATTTATTAAATCTTTATTGCACAAAAGAAGGACATATCGAACCTAGAAAATGCGACCTTAAAAAACGGATTTTCTACCAGTACATCTCAGGCACAGAGCAGTTGGCCTGTAATCTGTTCTTCTAATGAAAATAGATATTAGAAAGTAACATGTTTTAATCAGTGTAAAATTGCCAACGTTGATCGCTTATCATTAGGGATGACTGACACTAGAACGAGGCGGAATGGGACAGGACGGGGCAGGACGGGAAAATCTGTCAACTTCTATAGACAGCTTCACGTGACATCCAAGGAATCCGAGCTATCACGTGATTCTTTCTATAGAAATTGACAGATTTTCCCGTCCCGTCCCGTGCGAGTCATCCTTTATGCCAAGTTAAAAAGTCGGAAAAGTAAATTGTAAGTGCATCATCAAAATCAACAATATCATCATAAAATGTGATTTATCGCTATACATTTTATAAATACATGAGCATTTCTAAGGCTTCAAATATCTGTACACACTTAAGAAATTGACAGTAAGGTAAGTGTTTACATATTATGCACTCAGCTGCACAGATATTTATGAACTCGATTACACATAAGAAACAAGTACCTACATACCTGCAATACACAAATATACAACATTACTTCTTTTTGTTCGCTTTGCCGTACTTCATTAAAAACTTCACTATATCAGACTACAGAATTCGAACTTTTTTTGGTTTTCCACGAGAGACGAGGCAGCGGCCATCTTTTTCACCCGCAACCTAATCGGTTAGATGTAGCCATGAAGATTAACTGAGTCGCATTCCGACATCTAAGAACGAGAGCTATGCTATCAATGCGCAATTGACGTAAAAGTAGAGAGTAAATAGCAATGAGTTTCTAAAGAAAAAACAGAATTGTGTAGGCACTGTTACTTAGGGGATACTGAGAGTTTCCGGAATCTCGAAAAATATACTAATTGTGCAAATCCAATGTTTTTTTATTAATAATATAACTTTGTTATTCACTATGCCGAATATAAGTCGAACAAAATTTTAACACAATTGTTTGTTTTGGTTAAAATGGACAACATTCCTGAGATGCTTACTATTGGCAATCTCTTAATTAATATAAATAAAATAAATAAATATTTATTGGCGTAATAAGTATGTACATAGTCACAAAAAGAACGCAGAAAAAATAAAAACAAATCAGGACATTACAAACTAAGTAGGTCCATACTTTGGCACGAAACTAGACATGAAATAGGCGAAAATGACAACTAAATAAATTTACTAAAAAGGTAACCTAAACAATAGGCTAAACGACTAAAAAAATCTACTTAGTCCGTCTTTTAGATACCTAAAAAATATTGTACACGTTTTTTTTTCTTGTTCGTCAAATCAAAAATGACGAAAATACATGTTCAAGTTTCGCGTAACGTCACTATTAGGTACAATTCTTGCCCACACCCCGGAACTTCGATGCTCTATATGGTCGTAAATTTTAGTTAAATTGAATAAGGAAAAAATACTTGTCTAATCATTTTAGACAATCTAACTGACGGACTAATTAGAATGATAAAGAGAGAATGAAATAGAGCTTTATGAAGACTTCCAAGTAAAATTGTTTTTAAATTGATCAGTCAAAAGGTCGTAATAAGTCGTAAGAGACATGAGTATCTATTAAAACCCTTTTTAAGTTCGCCAATTGTGACGGACGGTAAACTTCGGAACACTACACTCAGCATTGCCCGACATGCTTTTGGCCGGTTTTTAAGTGTACATTTTATTCAAACTTCCCATCGCAATTGAGAACTTATTTGTATTCATACAACTCCTTATCACCAAAATGCTACCAGTTATCGTATAAATATTCTTTATTTTCCCAGCAACTACGTGACACAATCCGACGTCACACATACCTCGGTAGCCAGTGTCCAAGTTTTATGAAAACACTGACAGCATACTTAAGAACCTTAATGTGAGGCTTGGGAGGCCCTTTACCCGAGCAGATGTCAGTACTAACCATTGACCTGTCTTTAGAGATTATAGATTATAGGCCGTCAAATGTCGGGCACGCGCGCGGTAAACATTCGTCGCCTCTTCATGGTGTTTGCTCAAGATATTTGTCCATTCGTCTTAGTTTACTTTCTTTTAGTTTCTGCTAAAATGTACTTGAGGTGCGCGCTTGGTTTCATATAGGACCGTTAACGACCGAATGTCGCAGTGACTACCGATCTATAGTTTACTATATTTATATTATTGTTACCAAGGACCTCTCTGTGTCAAATGAATTCCGCAAATGTCAATTACCTTTATACATTAAATGACGCGTTTGGAAATTGACAAAACGTTGTGGTTGGCGTCAATTTCTGCAGCCGGGACGTAGCAACCCGCGGAAAGTTACTTTAAGGAAGTATTATTTGATATAATATATGCATTAAACATTAGAGCCGGTTTGGCGACAACAGTTTTATTACATTTTAAAATATGCAGATGTCCTATATTTTACACAATTCGCTCTTGAATTAGTGTCAAATTAAAATGCCACGTTTTGGCCCCCTCACGTGTGCTATGAATATTCCATGTCACCGAATGTCAAGGATTCTTATAATCGCGAAATATAAAACGCACGGCTATAAAACTTAATGTGCCCATGTCACGGACAGGGTCCACAAGATTTTGTAATATCGAATTAAATTATGTCCTCGTGTGACAATAAATATTACGTCGGCCTAAATCGCAAACCTCGTAACTCAATCTGACCAAATTTTACAGGAGGCACAAAAAACTTGATTACCAAAAATTTTGCATGAAGACTTGCTTAATTTTTTTTTTACATAATCTTAAGTTAAATTTAGCCGTCAGATTGCTAAAACCTATTTTTTTGTAATCACCTGAACCTGAAAAAATTGGAGTTACGAGTTTTTCTTGAAAATTTTAGAAAGCTAATCGGGAGTTAAGAGCTTCGCTATAAAAATCCGTATAAATAGAGGATAGTCTTTTGATCTGAAAAAGGTAATTGTGGATAAAAAAATAAAAAAAACTTGCAAATTAAAAAATATTTATTAAACTTTAAACAGAAAAGCCTCTTCTGGCTTTTAAAATGTGGGTAGCAAAATTATAATTATACATTTTTTTCAACTCTAAATAGGGCTAAAAATATTATAGACTACAACATTTCTCAAACAACAAAACAACGCTTCTATAATAATCAGACTCATAGTTTTTGCTAACATAAAAATACTAAGTATATTTTTCATCAGTATCTCTTCTAACTAAACGAAAATTGGTAGCAAAATTATCACAATTGTTTACCTACTTTAATTAAACATTTTATGAAGTAAATTATAACTAAACAATAACTATATTGCTTGTAAGTAACAAAATATAATAGGTATTAAATTTAAATTAAATCACAGCCTCTTCTGGTGTAAAATCTTTAGTAGCAAAACTGACAATATTTTTCATAAACAACGTTATACTTAAATCTTAAAACTTATTATTATGGCTTTTAACATTTAATAGACTAAATCACAAAACTCTTTTTAAGAACAATAAATTTAATATCACTCAACTTGACAAGGACTAAAATCAGACTTTTATGTTTTATTAGCTAGCTAGTTCACTTTCATAATTATTATTAATAGAAGTAATATCACAATTAATAACATCTATATCAGAATTTTAGGGCGTCATTAAATGTCTCCTGCACACTAAAATATCATACTACAAGCTATTCAAATGGAATGGCATCATAAAAGGCGTGATAATCCACCTCCAATACCTCTTTTAACTGCTGCAAGTGTTCGAATTTAGTTTTCTTTATTTTTAGTCTTTCAGTATACAGTAAAGGAATGTCTTGTGTGCTTATTGGTTCAGTCAATCTCACCCTCTCTGGCAATGGATTTTCATCGTATTCTTCGGTGTATCCTAGACGATACAATATCTGTCCCTCTGGTAAGTATTTTAACTGTCTCAGGTCTGTTACAACAGGATCCCCTTTCTTCTTTCCCGGTCTAATGGATTTGTATGTTTTCAAAGTTTCATAGTTTCTAAAAAACGTATGATCCAAATATTCGACGTAGTAGGGCCTTATTTTACACGCTGTTTTTGCAATGTTAACGTAGTCTGCTGGTACATTTATTTTCTTGTTTCTGACTTGCCTTTCTATTACCGAGTGCATGGAATCTGCCTCCATCTGTGTGTGTCCTTTCTCTAATATTTTCTGAACAATGGTCATCTTATTATGAACAGCAAAGTTAAGTAGAGCATTTGAAAGAGTAGCATTTCTATTTTGGTATGTGCAGCCATCGCTATACAATATAATTTCTGAACCTTCATTCAAACTGTATTTTTGCTTAAACAATTCCAGCATTCTAATGATGATTGATGAAAATTCATTGGCACTTAAAGATCCTTCTGTTTCGTTCCAGATAAAGCAATACCCCTCCAGCCTTTTCATGTCGTAGACCGTAAAATTGTGTACTATCAGTTTAGTTTTGTAGTATAGAGCCGATGCATTCGATTTTGGACACAATAAAACAGATTGTAAATCCATGGATAGCACTTCCTTGTCGGTTTCTTTATCGAGATTTTTTTCCTTTCTTGCAGCCTCCTTCATTTGACAGTGTTTAACATACGTTCCTTCTGAGATGTTTTTACATTTATAACTTTCACACGTGTTGCACAGATCTTTTTTTGGTCTAAATAAGGACAAATTCATTTTTTCGAATACGTTAGATAAAGTTGTACTTGAAACGGAGTCGTACCCTTTCTCTTTTGCATAGTTGTCGTATTCTTCAAATAATTGAGTCTTTGACTCCCACAAAGGCTCCAGGTACAATTTTGATGTCTGTGACCTACAATAGTGGCTGTCAAGTTTTGGTAACATGTCAAAAAATGTCGTAACGTGTTGTTCTTTTTTAGATTCTACAGTTTGTTGTCTTGTTACTTCCATGGTATTTATATCAGTTTGGTTTTCTATTCTTGTACTGTCCGTACTGTCATTATTTTTATTACATTTAGTCCAGTTAAGCAGCGTCCACTCTCCAATATCTAAAGTGTTTAAAAACATTTTCTTGCACACTCGATACTTAACTGAATCGACCTCCAAATACAGCTCTAATGAATTATTTCTTCGTGAGATTTCATTTTCAGCCTTTTTCCTTTGAGTTGGTTTAAGTGTAGTTAATGTTTTAATGTAAATTTTCTTCTCTTGCCAAGACATATTAGTCCAAAAATTTTGAAAAATCATTTTTCTGGTTTCTTCAGTGATATCTAAGCACTTCAACTTTGTGGGTTTGCCACTTAATTTACACTCGCACCTCGGTTTTAATTTTCTTTCCTCTCTGCTTTTACTGTAATTCCATACAGTTCCTTCCTTTTTCTTCCCCTTGTATTTTTGACCCTTTTCCCGCAATCCCTTTTGTTTATTTTTTTCCCAATCGCAATTTTGACTTCGCTTAGATCTCTTTCGTCTTGGAACTTCTTCTAAATCTTTATTATCTCCTATATCAGTGACATTTGTTTCTTCTGTAATAGTGCGTTTACGTCTTGGTGATATCGTTAAAATGCTCGGTGAAGATCTTTCAACTTCTACTTCAGTGGCAGATTTATTTGCAGAGTAGTCGCTCTCTTTAACAGGACTCGTAAAATATGTGATTGGAGGTGACAGTAACAAAGGAGGATCAGGTTCTTCTTGTTCAGGAAGGACCTGTATTGCTGTCTCTGGTATTTTCTTGTTTATACCAGTTGCCGAAAGACCTCTATCAGAATCAGATGACAAAACTGCAAAGCTGTCAGTCGAAACTGATATTTGTTTGTTATTATTTATCTTGATGTATTTCGGGTTAATAAAATGTGCAGATTTAACTACTATGTCATTATGTTGTTCCCTCTTAGCGGATTTAGGAGTAAACCTGACACCTCGTTTTGTGTATTCGTCATTAGAAGCAAAGTGCACATCAGCTTGAACTATTATTTGCGTAGCTTGAGGAGTACATGAGTTTGGCTCAGGTGAAGATAATAAAGCATCATTATTTTTGGCTGAGTTAATTTGATGCAAACTAGCGGGCGACACACAATGTCCATGCTGTAAAGCTGTTGGCGTACAACGTGACGTGGGGATATCTTGGTTAAAAGAACATTTTTCTTGTTGAGGAAAGCTCTGAGAACTAGTTGGTAAAACACACATTTTATGCGGCAAAGCTTCTTGTTTATGACGTGATAAGCGGATTTCGTGGCTTGAAAAGCGATTTTTATGTGGAGGCAAGGTTTTGAAACTGGCTGGTAACACACAAATTTCATGCTGCACAGTTGGTGAGATACAAGGTGGTGTCGGGTTCTGCGGTCTAAAACAAATCTCTTGTTGAGATGAATAGTGCTCTTCCTGCACTAAAGTTAAAGATCCGTCGTATTGGTTTACATCGAAATTGTAACATGCATAACGTCCTCGTCCTATATCCGGTACGTTTTTGTCTAGTTTTGAAAATATTTTCTGCAGTCTTGCTTTCCTTTGTTGATTCATTTTAGTATCCGCCTACAAAACAAAACAATGTTATATGTAAAAAAAATAAGTAAAGCACCTATTTTTTGTAGATGGGACTCGAGTTAGACTAGATATTATAACATAATTAAAATAGTGACAAAAACAAAACAGATGTCTATTCGAACAAGTCACAACTTAAGTTTTTCGCCTACATACATTTTCATGACTTTTGACCAGCGGCAAAACCACCGGGATCGGTTATTTACATTACGGACATAACTTCGTATTAGTAACGTTGGGATTTATAAATTAATTATTTAAAC
This sequence comes from Lathronympha strigana, assembly GCA_949128165.1. NCBI lineage: Eukaryota > Metazoa > Arthropoda > Insecta > Lepidoptera > Tortricidae > Lathronympha > Lathronympha strigana. The sequence goes on along the minus strand of OX421907.1, from coordinate 379,918 downwards.
ACGAGATAAAGTCTCGACCAAAGTCACAGAAGGATTAAATAATTTGCGTAGAAAACCACGTAACTAATCTGCATGCGTAAAGATCCACGCGAAGCAAACCTCGTATGTCCACGGCACGCAACCAAACGATATTTTCAATAGTCTAATCTGTTTAAATATGATAAATATCTATCAAGAAAACTCAATCAGAAAACCGTAGAACCTTATTACACATACCTGTTATCCAGCACTCGTTTTCTTCCTAAATATTTACGCAAAACTGACGTGCAGTAACAACGCCATCGCAAGCTGTACTGACGGAAGGGGCGGGGAGGGAGATACGAGGTATTTCTTTTACAAAATGGCGGCCGGGAGTTGCGAGGATTTCTATTTTGCTTTTTAAACGTAAACGGTTTATTTTTGGTATTTAAGAGTTTTGTCATTAGATGCGTTCAGAATAGTACTATCTAAAAGTGTCAAAACATGATTTTCATAAAAAATGGAGTTACGAGGTATGCGATTTAGGCCGACGTCGTCGGCCTAAATCGCAAACCTCGTAACTCAATCTGACCAAATTTTACAGGAGGCACAAAAAACTTGATTACCAAAAATTTTGCATGAAGACTTGCTTAATTTTTTTTTTACATAATCTTAAGTTAAATTTAGCCGTCAGATTGCTAAAACCTATTTTTTTGTAATCACCTGAACCTGAAAAAATTGGAGTTACGAGTTTTTCTTGAAAATTTTAGAAAGCTAATCGGGAGTTAAGAGCTTCGCTATAAAAATCCGTATAAATAGAGGATAGTCTTTTGATCTGAAAAAGGTAATTGTGGATAAAAAAATAAAAAAAACTTGCAAATTAAAAAATATTTATTAAACTTTAAACAGAAAAGCCTCTTCTGGCTTTTAAAATGTGGGTAGCAAAATTATAATTATACATTTTTTTCAACTCTAAATAGGGCTAAAAATATTATAGACTACAACATTTCTCAAACAACAAAACAACGCTTCTATAATAATCAGACTCATAGTTTTTGCTAACATAAAAATACTAAGTATATTTTTCATCAGTATCTCTTCTAACTAAACGAAAATTGGTAGCAAAATTATCACAATTGTTTACCTACTTTAATTAAACATTTTATGAAGTAAATTATAACTAAACAATAACTATATTGCTTGTAAGTAACAAAATATAATAGGTATTAAATTTAAATTAAATCACAGCCTCTTCTGGTGTAAAATCTTTAGTAGCAAAACTGACAATATTTTTCATAAACAACGTTATACTTAAATCTTAAAACTTATTATTATGGCTTTTAACATTTAATAGACTAAATCACAAAACTCTTTTTAAGAACAATAAATTTAATATCACTCAACTTGACAAGGACTAAAATCAGACTTTTATGTTTTATTAGCTAGCTAGTTCACTTTCATAATTATTATTAATAGAAGTAATATCACAATTAATAACATCTATATCAGAATTTTAGGGCGTCATTAAATGTCTCCTGCACACTAAAATATCATACTACAAGCTATTCAAATGGAATGGCATCATAAAAGGCGTGATAATCCACCTCCAATACCTCTTTTAACTGCTGCAAGTGTTCGAATTTAGTTTTCTTTATTTTTAGTCTTTCAGTATACAGTAAAGGAATGTCTTGTGTGCTTATTGGTTCAGTCAATCTCACCCTCTCTGGCAATGGATTTTCATCGTATTCTTCGGTGTATCCTAGACGATACAATATCTGTCCCTCTGGTAAGTATTTTAACTGTCTCAGGTCTGTTACAACAGGATCCCCTTTCTTCTTTCCCGGTCTAATGGATTTGTATGTTTTCAAAGTTTCATAGTTTCTAAAAAACGTATGATCCAAATATTCGACGTAGTAGGGCCTTATTTTACACGCTGTTTTTGCAATGTTAACGTAGTCTGCTGGTACATTTATTTTCTTGTTTCTGACTTGCCTTTCTATTACCGAGTGCATGGAATCTGCCTCCATCTGTGTGTGTCCTTTCTCTAATATTTTCTGAACAATGGTCATCTTATTATGAACAGCAAAGTTAAGTAGAGCATTTGAAAGAGTAGCATTTCTATTTTGGTATGTGCAGCCATCGCTATACAATATAATTTCTGAACCTTCATTCAAACTGTATTTTTGCTTAAACAATTCCAGCATTCTAATGATGATTGATGAAAATTCATTGGCACTTAAAGATCCTTCTGTTTCGTTCCAGATAAAGCAATACCCCTCCAGCCTTTTCATGTCGTAGACCGTAAAATTGTGTACTATCAGTTTAGTTTTGTAGTATAGAGCCGATGCATTCGATTTTGGACACAATAAAACAGATTGTAAATCCATGGATAGCACTTCCTTGTCGGTTTCTTTATCGAGATTTTTTTCCTTTCTTGCAGCCTCCTTCATTTGACAGTGTTTAACATACGTTCCTTCTGAGATGTTTTTACATTTATAACTTTCACACGTGTTGCACAGATCTTTTTTTGGTCTAAATAAGGACAAATTCATTTTTTCGAATACGTTAGATAAAGTTGTACTTGAAACGGAGTCGTACCCTTTCTCTTTTGCATAGTTGTCGTATTCTTCAAATAATTGAGTCTTTGACTCCCACAAAGGCTCCAGGTACAATTTTGATGTCTGTGACCTACAATAGTGGCTGTCAAGTTTTGGTAACATGTCAAAAAATGTCGTAACGTGTTGTTCTTTTTTAGATTCTACAGTTTGTTGTCTTGTTACTTCCATGGTATTTATATCAGTTTGGTTTTCTATTCTTGTACTGTCCGTACTGTCATTATTTTTATTACATTTAGTCCAGTTAAGCAGCGTCCACTCTCCAATATCTAAAGTGTTTAAAAACATTTTCTTGCACACTCGATACTTAACTGAATCGACCTCCAAATACAGCTCTAATGAATTATTTCTTCGTGAGATTTCATTTTCAGCCTTTTTCCTTTGAGTTGGTTTAAGTGTAGTTAATGTTTTAATGTAAATTTTCTTCTCTTGCCAAGACATATTAGTCCAAAAATTTTGAAAAATCATTTTTCTGGTTTCTTCAGTGATATCTAAGCACTTCAACTTTGTGGGTTTGCCACTTAATTTACACTCGCACCTCGGTTTTAATTTTCTTTCCTCTCTGCTTTTACTGTAATTCCATACAGTTCCTTCCTTTTTCTTCCCCTTGTATTTTTGACCCTTTTCCCGCAATCCCTTTTGTTTATTTTTTTCCCAATCGCAATTTTGACTTCGCTTAGATCTCTTTCGTCTTGGAACTTCTTCTAAATCTTTATTATCTCCTATATCAGTGACATTTGTTTCTTCTGTAATAGTGCGTTTACGTCTTGGTGATATCGTTAAAATGCTCGGTGAAGATCTTTCAACTTCTACTTCAGTGGCAGATTTATTTGCAGAGTAGTCGCTCTCTTTAACAGGACTCGTAAAATATGTGATTGGAGGTGACAGTAACAAAGGAGGATCAGGTTCTTCTTGTTCAGGAAGGACCTGTATTGCTGTCTCTGGTATTTTCTTGTTTATACCAGTTGCCGAAAGACCTCTATCAGAATCAGATGACAAAACTGCAAAGCTGTCAGTCGAAACTGATATTTGTTTGTTATTATTTATCTTGATGTATTTCGGGTTAATAAAATGTGCAGATTTAACTACTATGTCATTATGTTGTTCCCTCTTAGCGGATTTAGGAGTAAACCTGACACCTCGTTTTGTGTATTCGTCATTAGAAGCAAAGTGCACATCAGCTTGAACTATTATTTGCGTAGCTTGAGGAGTACATGAGTTTGGCTCAGGTGAAGATAATAAAGCATCATTATTTTTGGCTGAGTTAATTTGATGCAAACTAGCGGGCGACACACAATGTCCATGCTGTAAAGCTGTTGGCGTACAACGTGACGTGGGGATATCTTGGTTAAAAGAACATTTTTCTTGTTGAGGAAAGCTCTGAGAACTAGTTGGTAAAACACACATTTTATGCGGCAAAGCTTCTTGTTTATGACGTGATAAGCGGATTTCGTGGCTTGAAAAGCGATTTTTATGTGGAGGCAAGGTTTTGAAACTGGCTGGTAACACACAAATTTCATGCTGCACAGTTGGTGAGATACAAGGTGGTGTCGGGTTCTGCGGTCTAAAACAAATCTCTTGTTGAGATGAATAGTGCTCTTCCTGCACTAAAGTTAAAGATCCGTCGTATTGGTTTACATCGAAATTGTAACATGCATAACGTCCTCGTCCTATATCCGGTACGTTTTTGTCTAGTTTTGAAAATATTTTCTGCAGTCTTGCTTTCCTTTGTTGATTCATTTTAGTATCCGCCTACAAAACAAAACAATGTTATATGTAAAAAAAATAAGTAAAGCACCTATTTTTTGTAGATGGGACTCGAGTTAGACTAGATATTATAACATAATTAAAATAGTGACAAAAACAAAACAGATGTCTATTCGAACAAGTCACAACTTAAGTTTTTCGCCTACATACATTTTCATGACTTTTGACCAGCGGCAAAACCACCGGGATCGGTTATTTACATTACGGACATAACTTCGTATTAGTAACGTTGGGATTTATAAATTAATTATTTAAACACGAGATAAAGTCTCGACCAAAGTCACAGAAGGATTAAATAATTTGCGTAGAAAACCACGTAACTAATCTGCATGCGTAAAGATCCACGCGAAGCAAACCTCGTATGTCCACGGCACGCAACCAAACGATATTTTCAATAGTCTAATCTGTTTAAATATGATAAATATCTATCAAGAAAACTCAATCAGAAAACCGTAGAACCTTATTACACATACCTGTTATCCAGCACTCGTTTTCTTCCTAAATATTTACGCAAAACTGACGTGCAGTAACAACGCCATCGCAAGCTGTACTGACGGAAGGGGCGGGGAGGGAGATACGAGGTATTTCTTTTACAAAATGGCGGCCGGGAGTTGCGAGGATTTCTATTTTGCTTTTTAAACGTAAACGGTTTATTTTTGGTATTTAAGAGTTTTGTCATTAGATGCGTTCAGAATAGTACTATCTAAAAGTGTCAAAACATGATTTTCATAAAAAATGGAGTTACGAGGTATGCGATTTAGGCCGACGATTAATTAATTGGGCATTATCGCTATTCTAAAATAATCTCACAAACTCGATAATGTCTTTAACGGGTTCTGTTAGCGTTTTGTTTTTTTATGCTGTCGGCTAATTTCCATTGCGTCACAATTTATAGTTTGAGCATGGATGGGTTTTCAATAAAACGGTTAAATTCGTCTTTTACAAGACGTATATCGCTTTGAATGGACATAAAGCAGGCAACACTGGCAATTCATCTCGGCTAAGCGATTCGTTGGTGGAGCGAGGTGAGTTTTATTTAGTTTTTATAACAGTTAATAGGAAAGAGCATGTAGCTGGAGGCGACAAACTATCGGCTTGTCACTCCCACATAGCCCTCCGACGGCAAATAACATTGGACGAGTCCGGTCTAAATAGAAGACATTGAAAATGCTGGCTGGTTTTAAATGCGTTTTGTGCTGTTTAACTATTTTGTTATTGTGGGTTTTGATATCGACTTCGGGAAAAACAAGGCCCATTGTGAGTTTGATACTGTTGAAGTGAACGCGTTAAAATGTAGTCAAAATAATACAGGTACTCGTCTTAACATTGGCCATAACCTTTTTCTAAACACTGGCAGGAATTATCTAGTGTTTAAAAACGAAACGCAGTAGTTTTATTTTTATACAATATAAAAACGTACTGCGTAGTGGGTGACTATTACGATTCCAAACACATTAGCTCTCGTATGTGCGTGTGTCGACTATAATAATAATATTATGTTAGCACATATTTACCCGAGATTTTACTATAGCTTTGTACACTGTACAGTCGCCATCAGATATATAGGAGTGTCCGAAGCTGTCATAATATCTGAACAAGCACTCTAACGTCTCGACAATAGAGGCGTGTTCAGATATGTATGAGCACCTCGGACGCTCCGATATATCTGATGGCGACTGTACTACTGGTCCGTGAGTAATTTGTATTACAAATACAAATTTACTAAAATGGGGGGTAATCATATAAAAGTTTGAAAACTAACCCCCGACGTTTCAAAGGCGACATTGTCCCTGTGGTTCCCGAAAAAGACTCCAATGGATAGGTTTTAATACATTTATAACGTGAAGACTGCTATATAAAGTCTATGCAAGTAATTTACCTATTTAGAGCGTTTTTCTGTTGATAAGCTAATAATTGAATGAGAAGACCAAGCTGTTTTGTCTCTTACGTAACATTCAAGCGATGCTGTGAAAATATTAACAAACTCCCATGAAATGTGCCAATATTGAGGGCGCCCGTCAATGTTTCTGTAGGTGTAAAACATGATTTTCTATTATTTTCATGTTTTTACATAACATTATTTTTATGTAATGTTTCCATTGTATGACCAATTTGCGTACATTTTACGTATTTTTAGTAATTCATCACAATATCGTGTTTCGCAACACTCTCGAGCTTTTTTTAATAGAATATAACAGAGAATAGAACAGCTACGATGTAAAACGATAAAAAAGAACGAACATCATAAGACCTGACGTCAGCAAATAAACTCAATTTCTGATATATAACACAGTATAAGAACCATGTATGTTTATTTTATTCAGCACCCGATATTTCGACACTGTTGATCGAGTTTCGAGTGAGAAAGCGGACGGTAGTAGTGCTAGTGACAACACACAAAATAAGCGAACCCGTAAGAGGGTAGATCGCTATGGCGTGTGGGTAGATCACAACTAAAACTTGGAGCTCGTCAGTATTCTCCGTGAACATGGTGCTTGCAACAGTGTCGAAATATCGGGTGCTCAGTAAAACAAACATATATGGTAATTATCTCGTTTTAACTTTTAGATATTAGTTATAATCTTTCCTCCCTCTATTCCAATCACCCAGTCAGTGGCATGAACATTCCCATCCACGGCTGGTTCAAAAACTTTCCGTTGTTTAGGTTTTTCCTGTGGACTTCCCAAAAGTTAAGAGCTATAAACGTTGTTTTTTTTATTTAACCCTTACGCACATCTAAACATCAAAATGTGTTTGATTTATCTATTTTCTCCATTTTTTCCAATTGCCGATGTCCAGTCAGTGACATGAACATTTCCGGTGGTCATTGCTCCTGTGTTTGCGCAGCTAGTAATGGCGCGCGCCGCACCGGCAGCCGCGTGCGCAAATATTGGTCCCGCTGCTGAGAGCATACGCCAAGGTCGCCGAGATATCTTGCTTATGCGCAAGATATATTACTTTAAACTTGCTTAAGGTACCTATTACTTTACTTCTTCCACTTTCATAGATTTCCATGATGTCCTTGATGAGGTCGGCTAAGAGTTAATTTTAGTATGGTAGTAATTTTTTTTGTGACTTTCCGTCGTTTTGGTTTCCTACTTGTAGGTGTAGACGGCAAACAAATTTTGTCAGTAATCATTATATCATCGAAACGTTCACTACCGATCAGAGGCCTCCATGGATTTTTACAGCATTCATCCTTGCCAACTATATATTGATACTTATAATATAGGTATGCCGCTGTATCAGACATCTTGTAGAAAGAGGAAGCGCAAGAAATTCTGCCATGATGTCACATGCGTATTTGCTGACACAAAAGAGGATGTCAAAGTTGCAAAGGTTGCAAAGTGGGTAAGACAATATTAGAAAGTAGCATCCGTGGAATACGCTAAATGAAAGAGTGCACTCTGATTGGCTTAATGTTTTGGAGTCCCGGTAATATAATGGTACAACTCTGGCAATAAGTATAAAATTTATGACTAAACAACAACTGGTTACACCTTCAAAAGCAACAGGATTTCATAACGGAAGAAACGTAAAGTAGCGTATACTTTGTGGACGTTTGGCGACATCGCCGAAAGTCAGAGATGCATTGCATTAGTATTTTCCAAAGGTACACATACTTGCGTTAGTGGTCTGTTCCCATGTTTGCTCGGTGCTTGCGCCTACGGCGGCATTCTCCAAACTACCGTTGGACAACAAACGTACGAATGCCAAATCTGCCCACACCGGGTGATGTCAGCGCACCAAGTGTTGGAGCACGTTCGAACACTATTGCGATTTAGAAAGATAGTATGTAGACAATTACTTGTAATATACACCACTTAGAAAATCTTCCAAAAAAATTTTGAAATTCCTCTAACGTCCCCAACATTTGTTTGATAAATTAAATCAAAAACTTCAACGTGAAGGAAGGTGAAGAAGGAACAATCTCGTTACGGAAATCACGCGATACTATCGCGAACATCGAAAATATAACTTTTTCTGCTCTCCGGCCGGCAAACGCCACTTTACGCAAAACTAAATTGCCGCCTGCCGGTTCCGTCGAGCATAAAAATAGTATACAAACCTCGGCCGGTAAATGGGAAAGCCTCGGATAACATGTTAGTCGACCTCGGCTTTGCCTCGGCCGCCAATTACTTGTCATCCGAGACGTTTCCCACTTTAACGGCCTAGGTATGTAATCTACTATTGTTATAAGCATCTCAGTCGCTCTAGCGTATCCGACCGTTTAAAAGGAAGATACTCGTAGACAAACATATGACCTAAAATAGTTCGCAGTAGACCTTCTGATCCCCTGATGAGTTTAAGGACCTTCATGATTTATAACTTTTTCTAGCAGCAAAACATAAACATAATAGGGATATTAAATATATTTGTTGTCATGATTACTAGTTTTGAAACGCAATGCAAAACCTTTGCCTATTGCATGATGGTACGTTATTATGCATTCGGCGACGATTGTTGTCTCCTTAAAAATGACTCAAACTAGAACGGGCCAGGCCGAACTGTTAGTTTCTATAGTATGACGTCACGTGATATCCGAGGGCTCCGAGCTATCACGTGATTCTTTCTATAGAAATTGATAGATCGTCCCGTTTTAGTGTCAGTCATCCTTTAATCGACATTCAAAAACATTATGTACCGAACAAGTGACTACCGATAGTCAACCATCTTTGTTTGTCTTCGGCCAGAACACAGACCAATAAGTCAATAAGATTTGTTACATATATCAGGCACACTCGAGTTATTCTCACGCATCGCCACTGTTCCGGGAAGATGCGCGGGCGCGGGCAAACATCGTAATTACACACGCTTTGTCTCCGGACCTGTGAACTGTCAACTGATAGCATAGATTATGTGGATAGAGGAGCAGAAGCCATAGATTTTGACCATGCAGGTACTTTTACGCGTACCGGACGGATGAAAGGAACATTATTAAATAATCTAAGTGCAAAAACAGTTGTGAGCAGGCAGCAGCTCCCGTTGGAGGAAATTTTAACCATGAATTTGGGTCATCATTCTTAATATCTATAAAAGATTTTCGGCGCAGAGGCAAAACAGAGTTGAAAGTTTCAATAACTTCTATATAAGTTGTGGAGAGAGGCATTCAGTCATCTATGATCAGGATACTCTATGGTCTTCGGTACCTACCTTTGTATAAATAATGGTAAACTTCTGTGCTGTTATAGATTTTTATATGCCATTGGCAACTAATGCGCAAATATATAAAAATCCTTATTTAAGTTACTATGCTTATTCAGAAGACTAAGCTTCAGAATTTTTTTATTGATTAGTTGGCAGATGAAACACCTCTGGGTCACGTCACAACTTACTCTTTGCCCGACGGCAGCCGAAAGCAGCCGAAAGCGCCCAAAAGCAGCAAGCACACGCGAAGCGCGGGCGCAGCCGGTGTTGGCGGCGACTTTGACGACTCATAATCATCGCCGCAAACATACTTACTGGTGTCTTCCAATCCCTCAAACCCAGTATAACGAGGACCAGACGATCAACTGTTATGAATGATTATATCAATGTTACGTTAGTTGATTACTCAAAATATTGTTAACTTGCATTTCAACAATTATATTTTACAAAAATTAAGGATAAACAAAAATTACATAGCGATCAATCGGTTTGCATGACTGTCACCTGTCAATGGAGATCAACTTAAACTTCTGTCAACACTTTCATGGCGTATATTGCTTCATAACATTTAAAACTTTCGCGAATTGAACACATATTTAAACATAATTATTAAACGGGTCTAACGCGAATTAACTTGTTAATTCGCGTTTTTGTAAGGTAAACAAGTTAATTCGCGTTAGACCCGTTTAATAATTATGTTTAAATAGGTGTAAATTGCTTCAGTTGGGATTTCTAGTAACGCACTTCTATGAAAAAAAAATTGCGTATTTTTTGTCAAAGGCGACTAATCGCCTAATCGAATCGATTATGATTCTCTAATGCCTAAGCATTAAAGAATCTTAATTTCTTCACCTAGCATTATCCTGGTGGCTGCATTCAATCAATGCGTCTACCCTTTTCAACTCTTTTGATAAATTGAGTATTTTTTCTTGCTTGTATGTTTCTTCTATGAATTAAGTCCAGTGTCCAGAATAAAAAAACATATTTCTTTGGAACTGCATTATCGTCGGGAATGTCGGGATTAGACTTCGTCACGGATGCCACGGCAATCTGGCTAAGGCCGTTACTCATTTGTTTAAAAAAAATAACGTATCTGTCATTATTATCGGTCGCGAATTTCACCTTTATACTGACCAAGGGCTAGCCACTATGGTTGAAATTATATCGGCTATCACGCTTGGCAGTCGCGGCGGTATCCCGACCATTAGTGTAGGGAGGTCACGTTAAGTTGGTTTGTCCGGCTAGTGTCTACCTCGCACATGTGAGATCACACGGGGGTCATAATCAGCCGCACAAACAAGCGGTTACCGGACCATTGTACACTTGTAAAGCCAAGTTTGTTTTGATATGAACAGTTATGTCACCTCTAAGTTGATGATTGGCTGGTGATTCATTATTGTGAAATAAAAAAAAAGTTTATTCTTACATCTTACGTTGAAATACTGGATAAATAGCTTACTTTGTAATCCTGTGATTAATATTTACCTCGGTCCTTAGTGTACAGACATATTCAAATCAAGTTTACCTCTTCTGAGATATCCAGCAATGAAACGACATAATATACATTGTATAGGTATAAGATGCACCAGTTTGGTATAATTACAATCAGTTATACCCAATGAAATATAAGATACATCGATGTTTGTAATCAACACTGACTTTATATTTTTTTATTGGTCGATGTTGCTTGCAAACTTGTGGGTATTTATAAACATGAATGCAAAAAGTGACATTGGTCGAAATATAGCATTTACTCCAATCGACTACGATTTAATCAGTGTTTTGTTTTTATCTTTGCATATAAACCTTTGAGTTTCAACCACACTGACGGGCTATGTGTTGACGTTTATCTATTTGTACGCTACGTAGGAATAGCTGTACAATTGACGTGCCCCTCCCCCGGAAATCTAGGCAGACTTTTTTGTACAGAAAGTGACAGACGTTAGCAGCCTGGCTGATTAAAAAGTTAAAGATATAAACATAATTATTGTTTTTTTTCCTTGTCAACGATGACATTATAACCAGCCAGTTATAATTGTCAACGGCCAAGATCTCGCGGTAGCTGAGTCGGGAAAACGGTACAAGGCCGCGGTTGTTTTGGTCGCTGCGTACTTGCGCAGGAGTAATCTGATGGGGGCTCGTCTTCCATCATCCCGACGTGCTTGTTAAAGATGAGCAGGTACAGTCGGATGAATGTTTTGATTCAATTCACATGCAGAAATAAAATTTTAATGAGTTTGATAAATTCGTATCAATTGATGACTTTTTTTAGTTAAATGAAAATGTTATAACGTCTTAGGAATAGCTTCGATATTATACGACTAATGGTAAAACTTAAAAAAAGCACATTAGTAGATTCGGATTATTAACTGACTAAAAATCCTACATTTTTGCGTAAAAAAACTTTGATCTCACTACTGACATACAACACAGTCGTACTCGTATTTATACGTTAGCCCCATCATAAAGAAAACGTACACGTTGTCTTACACAAAAAAAATCTAAATAACAGACTTTTATAAATTCCAAACACTTTTAGTGTTACCCTTGCATCTATATCAAATATTTTAGTGTTCCTTTTGTTGGCAAGCATCCTGATGATCCGAGATCAAAAACGATACCAACATGATACTTTACTGTAACCTGATATTTTATGCACAAAAGTGGAGACATCATTTCGCCCACGTTTCAAGGATCGTAGAAAGCATGAATGGACTCTATTTATTAAGAGGATCTAAATCAGACACATTGGAGCACGTACGTGAAATCGGATAGAGTGCGTAATGCGTCAACGGGAACCATACAAAACTAAAAGACTATGATAGTTACAACTTGTATCTAGAACTGTTCAATTCGGATTCCAGGATCAGGATTCCAGATTTACAACATAATGTACACACAAGATCAAAATTGCATGGCTGTCCATGCATGAATGCATTCATTTCACTATTGGCTCTGTGAGAAATAGACCTCGCGAGATGCTATGCTACTGGTATTTGAACAAAGGCTCTAAGCGCCTTCGGAATCTATGGCGCTTAGGACCTTTGTACCAAGTCCCGCCATTTTAAAAATTAGTAGGTAATGTAGCACCATATGTACTGTACATATTTTTTTCGCAATTCATATGCAAAACTAAGCAATGGCACCATATGCTTTTTAGTTACTGAGCAAAACCCCTGTGGCTTACGAACGGACAGATAGACAGATATACAGACTGACTGGACAAAACTATAAGTGTTCCGTTTTTGCCATTCTGGCTACTGAACCCTAAAAAGGAAAACATATGGACATAGTTATACTCTTCACCATCCTTGATATCAAAAACTATTTTTAAGTATAGGTTTAATTTTGGAGGAAGAAATAGAGGACCATGATCGGTGAAATAACTCTTATACCGGTTAAAACACTAGATTACACAAATACGAAGCTATAATTACTTAGGTAACTGAAACCAAACTGAAAATAAATCGACAATAAATCAGTATCAAAGCAGTCGTTATCTGGTTTTAAACAGTGATTTGCGTGTTAAATGCTCATCAAGAAAAGTTATTTATTGTTCATTTTCAAGATATACACGTATCGTCAATCAGATGGACAAAAAAACTTTAGGTATCCACGCTTCAAATCATTTGCATGTTGCTAACTAACGGGCGAGAATTCTTGGTAAATAGTAAATACCTACTAGTTCTTGAAGCCTAGTAAATGTGGCAGGTATTGATCGGAAAATGGTTAGCGATGTATGGTGTTATGGTATTATTTGTATGTCTTTCCCATCACGGAACAATGGTGTTCCGGACCTTTGGGAGGCGTACGCGGAGCCGAAGCCAACACGCAGAGGCCCTTTCGACAATTTAATGAAATGTAAGGGGTACACCGAGCGGATGTTGCACCTGCCCGATTCATGGGACGCACGCAGAGGCAGCACCCGCCAGGGTGTATAGACTATTGAGATTTAATGGAATCTAAAATATTCTTGACTATGAGGTGAAAGTGGTGGTCTAGATACTGGGTTATGGTATTATATTATTATACTTTCTTTATTCATTTTCTTTCCTTAGTTAGGCTTTTACAATATTTCTATAGAAGTAAAATATAAAACAACATATAACAAAAAATAATTAAATAAACGTTAAAATAAAACTTAACTTAAGTATTTACTTAATTGAATTCCAAAAAAATATACTAAACTTCAACCCAAATTTACTCTTGTATAACCCTTTTCAAGGATTGTCTCAACCTACGAATCACACTGTTTAAATAAAGAGCTTATTTAAAATAGTTTGATCTGAGCATGTGAAACATTTTTGCCTTTGCAATTGCAAAGGATCACATTCAAGGTGAGATGAACCTCACCTTTCCGGGAGATAATGCGCATTGTTTTGCCAAGCGTGTATCCAACATTCTATGATGACTCCACCGACATATTTGTACTTTTGCGACATCAGGTGTCAAGACAATGATCGTTTTTTCCAATCGATGATATATCTTGTAGATAATCGAATAACTAGTATCACCATCTCTCAAGACAATAATGCACAGAAAAACTGAAGATACAAGAGGGTCGTTTGACTGAACGTAACTAAGGAGCTATGCACAAGCATGACTTATATGGCGGGGTAACTTACGGTAATTCTATCTGAAGATCATTTATTAAGAACTCTACTAATTCCTCTATATGCCCTCTTACCTATTTACCTATGGTCTGCAGGGTAAATTCTGATATTACAGGGTAAGTACCTAAGTCAAGAGATGCCAATCGTTACGCGCAGTACCGAACGAAACCCAACTTTCTTTGTCGTTCTAATAAGGAAGACTGGAAGAGTGATAGACAGAGGAAACTACGCTACGCTACAGAACGTGAGCGATTGGCTTGATTGAATGGTATTCTTGTATATTTATTAGCCATAGGTATATACTTATGGAATACCACACCACAAGTTCCTTTCTGAAACGGACTACTTACTACGTACAATTAAAAGGGGATATGACATTTGTGAAATCATAACTAGTTTCAAAGTGCATTCAATACCACGGTCAATAAATAACCGTTACGATTGATAATCGTTAGAATATCTTCCACATAAATCTGAGTTCCCAGCGCCACGCGATCCGGGCCGATATTTACGCCTTCCGGGCCCCGGACAAAACACAAGTAATTGAGCGATCAACGCTGCCCATAAAACTCGCACAAACTATCCGGTTACAACCCTATCGGTGACCATTCGAAAATTTGCCTCGCAAGACTCACCCCTCCTTGTCGCACAAATGGGAAGCGCATGAGGGGAAAGGAGAAGCGTGCAGCATGATATTTATAGGACCAAGCAGGTGGATTGCTGACCACCGGTCAGCTCTCTAGGGCTATCAAATTACGGAGCATCGTCGATGTGAAATTTATTGACTTTACATTATGTTAAAGTAACGCAGTGATAAAAAGCCGTTGGACAAATCGGGCCGAATGGTCATTGTCGCTTGTGAATTGAATTAATTTGAATTGTAATGAATGGAATAAATAGGGGACACAGGGTTAAAGGTGCCGTGACGCGCTTAGTATGCCACAGTCATCCTGATTCGCGGATCACGCTTGGAATTGATTTATTTTCTTCGCACTAATAATGGGCTTGACATGGTAATCAACGATGTTTTGAGTCACAAAATTTAAATCTAATATTTATGGCCTATATATTACGTATTTAAACAGCTTTGTATTAGAGGTTTATGAAGTAAATGAGATATATCTGAATATTTATTTGACTTATAAGTGAAATTTATCAGTGTAGGTATTGTGTGGTATCAAATTTAAGATTACTCCACAGAGCATGAGATCAATTTTATTATGATTATCTTACTTAATTCAGGTAGTCGTCAGCACATGACACGGCACCTGTACCTACCTTGCAAGTGTAAAAAAATGGGTGTAGGTACAATCTTACTGAAAAATATGTGCCATTATCATCTTATTGATTGATGATTTTCGTGCACTTGTAAATAATGTATGCTAAGATTGTTTGTATTTCTCTATATAAGTGAATTGTAATATTCTTTTTAGAGAAATAAATTTCTTAAACCATTATTCCGGTGTAATATGAGCGTACCTATATGGATTTTGTCGAAATATATTGTTACACTTGAATAAACCTTTCACTTGAGTGACTTTTCTGTAAACCAAATTATTACATTTGAATGAACAAATGTTTACTGAAAAGTTCTCAAAAACTGTCTACGAAAAAATGGTTATCTCTATCCAATTGTACTATTTTATGCTAAGCCTAAATTTGGGTTGCCTAGCTTAGATGTTTTATAATGATGTTTTAGATGTTTTATGATGTTTTACATATCGTAGAAGAACACTTGGTCCCTCTCCTCCATAACTCCCTAACACGCCGTTATAACTTACCGATACCCCAATACCCGGTCCTTTAGCAAACTAACAAATGACGATAGCCACAGCTTCCTCTCCCCGGGCCTCGGCCATCAAAGCCGCCGCGGCCGTATACTCCGATATTTATCACCCAGCTCTGCCGTAAAAAGCCATGCGTGTGATTGAAAAACGTAGTTCCCACACAAAAAAACAGCACCCAACTTTATAAACTATTCGGATCAAATTGAAAAGCCAAAGCGGCTTAAGGCTACCGCTATCGATTCTAAAATATAGCTCGTTGGGAGATGAGTGGAACGAATTTTAGAAGTGTTGCTACTAGTATTGAGCAAGCGAAGCTTGAGGTCGGTGTTCCAATGCTAAGTTGCGTAAGTATTTGGATCTGTCTCGAAATCCTTAACCCTAGAGTGAGGACGGTGCAATAGCCTCGAAGTGCTGATACTGTATGACATTATGCAAGGCTGCAGAACCGATAGATTTTGTATACAATCTTCAACAAAAACTGCGAGATCCCAAAAAGGTGTTAGGTCATGATATGCCGAAATGCTTGGAATGGCTTCCTTCGGGTAAAAAACGTCCTGTAGGTCCTAAACATTCCATTGACATCCCTTTCAATTTCCATGCCACAGAAGTTTATAGTTTGTATGTAGTAACAGCTGCTGCTTGCATTGAAGCAAACGACAGTTTTAACTCATAAAATTTGATAAGTAACACCTAAATAGGTACTATTATATATCCGAAGTTTAATGTTTAAGACCATAAAATACCGTTTAACCAAACGAACCCACTTAAAAAGAACAAACACGCACCGATTGCCAAAGCTCAGTGTGCTATCATTTTTCTATTTAATATAAATGTCCGAGTGCTCAATTAATGTTGGGCAGTGGGCCCCACGCTGGGCACAATTTACGGCGCTGCCACGCCGAATTAGTCGCTATTGCGACATGGGTCCCACTGGTCCCAGCGGTTGGAACGCATCGCGTTATGTAACCAGAGCATGGGTAAGTATTTACGGTTTTGTTTAGACTACATAATCCGACTGCAGATTAAAAAAAAACATTTATTTAAGACGGGAATGATCAGTATTTTGTAAGTAATAATAAAACCTTTGCGCTTGTTTCTCAGACTTGATTCTTCTTATATGGGTAAAAGGAACCACTTTGTCGAATTCCTAATAGTAGTTTATGCAACAGTGATATAATAAGGGTTCTAAAAACTTAAGGGTTGGTTGCTGTTACGAAACGAGATGAAGTCGAGTAACAGCCAATACATTTACATATACAGCCAATATCCAACCCAACAATATGAACCCAGAACTAAAATCACTTTTAACAGAGAAGGATTACTATTCTATTCAAGAATTTATGGAGGAAGATAGTTTCACATGAGTGTCTACTGCAACTATCAACTATCTACCAATTAATGGGTAGTTTAAAACTTTTACTTACTAATAAATATGTGGTATTAAAGTAATTAAAATAAATATTTAGGTTAAAAACAATTTGAAATTAAACACTTTAGAACGGATTAATCGCGTTTATTAACACCATAACCTTACGTTTCGAGCCCTTTGCAGTACTTGTTTTCACAGGGTTCAGTTTGCACAAGTAACTTTTTCGATTGACGGGGAGAATTCGCATTCTCTCCATCATCTTAACCCTGTTAAAACAAGTGCTGTAAAGGGCTCGAAACGTAGGGTCATGAACGTGGGTTGATAAACGCGATTAATCCGTTCTAAAGTGTTTAATTTCAGTGACTAACAATAGCGGTAACAGAAGACAATAATTAAAAACAAATGATAGTATTGATATTTGTTTCAGAAAATATTGCAATGTATAAAAAAATGTATGTGTATGTAAATGTATGTGTATGTGTAAAATGACGAATGTTTATTTCTACTTATTAATTTTATTTATTTATTTTTATTTATTTAACCTTTATTGCACAAAAGAAACCTTAACGTACAAAAGGCGGACTTAATGCCAGAAGGCATTCTCTACCAGTCAACCTTAATTAATGTTTCTATTCAAATTCTAACATTACATAAAATTCTTTTTAAAAATAGATGATTTCTTTCCTATGTTTAAAAAGTACGCATATTTAAGCTTGCAGCTGTTTGTAATCCTTAAAAAAGAAAAAAAATACAAGAGTAAAGGAAGTGAGTGATATAAGGTTTTAGGTCTTGACTTGAAAACGGAGTTTAGGATCATTCTGTAAAAGATAACCGATTGCCTTGAACAGGTTTACGGAACTGATTCTACCCTCTAAAATCTCATCAACATTTTATTTTGTATTTTTATGTGTTAGTGTAAAATTTAAGCTTTCAAAAAAACAATGACTACGAATTGCGTCAAAGACTTGCTTGTTGCTTGTAACAATGTCCTCAAACTCAAACTTACAGTGTCACTACCGTAACAGGCCCTTCAAGACTTTGTAACTACAAATAGGATTTATGTATATAGAAATGTGCTGGCAGGCAAAAATAGTGTTTATACTACTGTAATAAAGATGCAGATATATGCTGACATCATTCGCCCGTAATCTTAACACGTTTAAGGCGATTTTCGCGTGTCACGCGCGGGCGGGGGCAGCACGCGCCCGCGCACAAAAGACACTCGGGTGACTTTTGACTTTCGTCGTGTGGTTGAGCTTCATAATATAATTGAGCCCGAACAAAATCCGGTCGAGAATTACCATACAATGGGGCAGTCTTCCGTCGGGCCCGCCAGGTCGTAGAGGGCAAAAAAACACTACCACTGGCTTACATTGTCACCATAGAGAGCCCTAACTGGTTAGTTTCTGCATGCGACTTTAAGCCTACATGCTTCTGTTTTAGCGTTTAGGTTGAATTGGCATGTTTTGGAGTTACTACTGTTTATGTTTGTGAAGGAGGAGGTTGGCGGGCGTCCATCGAAGCAGCCCGTCATGGCAGCGGCGGTTGACGAGTGACAGCCAGTAAAAACCGCGGTGTAAGTTACCCAGTGTCCGAGCCGGAATCCGCTCAGTTTTGACTTATTGCCACGGCCCGGTTTTTGCTGACGTCTGATCGATGCCTTTTGTTTACTTTCTGTCTCTGCTGTATACAATGTGGATTTGGATCGCATGTAGGATGAGGACGCACAAGAAGCGCTGGCGGGAATTCTGTGTTTGCAACAATTTAAATGTATGCATGCTTGATTCTGTTACGCGGGGAATTAATATGATCATTACCTACCAACAATTTAATATTGTTGCTCTAACAGGTGACCTCAAATCGAGTTGTCATTTAAGAGGCCTAATGTTGATTCTACATAGTTGATTAAAGTTTATTAAATCTTCGTTTGGGTAACGTTTTGCCCAAAGGGCATAGCCAAGTGACAATAGTTTTTTGGCAACAGCAAATAATGCATAAATACGATACCTACTTGACGGCTACCTACTTGATTTGATTTTATTTAAAATATCCATGTTGTATTTCTATTTTTATGAAAAAGGTGGCAAACGATCAGACGAATAGTGTGATGGTTAGTGATTAAAATATGGTGTGCATGTGGTGACAAACAAGCACGCGGCCCATCCGATGATAACTTGGTAAGCGGATTCCGTAGCCTATGAAAGCCTGAAACGCCAGGAAGACAGTTATTTTAGGAATTGTCACACTTAATTGTCAGCGTGTTGAATCATGGAATCAGATTGTCGAATCGATATTGTCTAAAGTAGCTATATGCAATATACCCAGTTTTACCATTAATATAAGAAATAGAAATGTCAAAAGCTTGCCTTTAGCTGTCAACACAGCGAATACTCCTTTTTTTAAAGGGCTTACCATCGGGCGGGCCGTATACTTGTTTGTCACCGCCGTAGTATAAAGAAGAAAAAGGAAGACACTCAATTGATTATTAATATATTTTAACAAGGCATACATAATAAGTATAAAAAATGTTATGAAGCTGCTACACACACGTATTAGGCACCTTTTCGTCATGCAGTAAGTTAAATACCTATTGGATACCAGAATATTTTACTACTAATTGTGATTTATGGCTAGTCGAGCAGCACATGTGTCATTAAATATTTAGCATAATCCGCGTCGCCGAGCCGAGGTGATATATCTCTCAAATCGTCATCGACTTTCCATCGCCTACCGTGCCAAGTATCAGGTCATCGGGTAAACAAACATTTATCAAACATTTTCTACTGATATCATATGTTTTTATAAACGTTGGTCGCCCAGCGGGTTCAATGAGTTTTTCGGAATTTATGTACGAAATATCATTTGATATTTTACCAATCGCTTTTCGATGAAGGAAAACATCGTGAGAATACAGGAATAATCCCCTGAGGCCTAGTTTACCCTCTAGGTTGGAAGGTGAGGTTGCAGTCGCTTTCGTATAACTAGCACCAACGCTGAATCTTGGGATTAGTTGCCAAAGCGGAACCCAGGCTCCCTGAGCTTTGGCATTAGCCTGGAAAATATCTATGTATTTATGTATGTGTATGTTATACTCGTATATATCGTTGTCTAAGTACCCGTAACACAAGCCTTCTTGAGCTTCCTGCGAGACTTAGTCAATTTGTGTAAGAATTTCCTATAATATTTATTATTTATTTATTTTATTAAAACGCTAGGAAGAAGATTATATGTTCCAGGAAAGACCAAGAGCCTCTAAACGCTATTCAGTTTAGGTTTTTAACTGTGCTCAGGGGCATTAAAAGACAACAAAATCGTACCCATCAGCAACTATGTTGAAACCTGTATATATGACAGGTCGCTAATTGGTCTGCGGTAAATATTCATCGGTGATACCATCTCGCGGCGTGTCTCATCTTATCGACGATCACGCCGATATCGGAAAGCTTCGAGTTCCCAGGACGTCTTCACTCGATCGGTTATTCCGCATCGGCGTTCAGGTGCTCTTTTTACGTACAGGACCTAGATTCTCCGAATCCTCAATCATCCAAATGCTACCTTAGTTTATCTGAACGTACTTACCACGCAATTTGTTTCACCTATCCGAATTTACGATTGAAGAAACTAAAGAAATTCAGCGGTTTTTTTCTTTTTTCTGCGAAGGAAAACATTGTGAGACGGACTAATCCCAGTAAGGCCTAGTTTACCTTCCAAAGGTTAGAAGGTATGGCAGCCGCTTTCATGAAACTAGCGCCTACGCCAAATCCAGTGGTTAGTTGCCAAAGCGCCCAGTAGAAAAACGCTATGAAGAAGAGAGAAGAAGACTAAACGCGTCGTTTTGATGCATTAGTAATTTACCTATGCTCAATAGTTTTTTTTTCTGTAAACAATACCTGACCCCAAGGTCTGGGTACCTTTAGTCAGTTAGAAATCGGTCGACGTGCGACAGTAGGCGCCGCTTTCTCGCGGCGCATACGCAACGTAACTCACGCATCCGGGTGTTTTGTCTAACGTTTTCTCCTAAGGGTTATTTTTGGACGTTCTAGCCTAGTGTGTCAATGTAGCTGGATTTGACCAAACTTTTTAACCAAGAGTAACGCTTACTCTTGGATACTAATATCAAAATCGCATAGTAATTTGACGTTACTATATGAGAGTTAGCGTTATTCTCGGAATAAACATTTGATAAAACACAGCCTTATTATGCCTGATGGACCTATTCTAGCTGATGGACCTATTCTAGATTTCAGGTAGGTAGAGGTAGGTAGGTAAGTTACACTTACTTTATAATTCATAATTCAGTACTTAAGTGTAACTTACCTCATTATATGTTTTGAAATGAATAAATTTTTAAATTTATTTTGACATTTAAATGCTAACGTTTGTATTTATTTTTAAATTACTCACTTTGAGAAAAATTCAAACACACATTTCAAAATAGCCACTTACAAAATGTGACCATATTATTCTAAATCAAAAAAAATAAGTAGTAATAGGCAGTCAAAGAAAAATTACATCTCGATCGATACTGGAGCAACTCTACATCCACCTTTAAGGATGACTCACACTAGGACGGGACGGGACGGGACAACACGTGACGGGGCGGGACGGGACGATCTGTACATTTTTATAGAGCTCAGAGCCCTTGAATGTCATGACGTTTACTGTAGAAACTGACATGTCCCGTCTTGTCCCGTCCCGTCCCGTTCTAGTGTGAGTCATCCCTTACACTGCACTTACTCGTAGTTATACCCACGGCTTCTGTTCTTTCCAGTAGTTCTGTTTGTTTGTAAGCGATGAGTTAAATTAAATATTGACGGACTTAATTCCTTGAAAAGTCGAACTCGTTCAAAACTGTTCACATTGCAACGCGCGCAAGTTCCTAAATACCTGAAGTAGCCAAAGATCTTACTTATTTTTATACCGTTTTAGCTTCGTACAGCTTGCATAAGTAACGACTGCTGAAAATTTACACAGACCTTACTCTCCTAGTAATAGTGTCGTGTGTAAATATTTTTGAGAATGCGTAGCTAGTGCGACTGACTGTATTGCAAACGTAGATTGCGTCCAATAGATTCTGCACGGAGAAATAACACATAAGCCCCATAGTACAAAATTCTACGCTGCCGCGCTTTATATCTTAATT
Source organism: Lathronympha strigana (assembly GCA_949128165.1). NCBI lineage: Eukaryota > Metazoa > Arthropoda > Insecta > Lepidoptera > Tortricidae > Lathronympha > Lathronympha strigana. The sequence continues at coordinate 357,518 of OX421907.1, read as the reverse complement.
TTATAGAACAACTACTTGTTAAGAATCACGCACACTACGACAAGGTGGGATGGGACGATCAGTCAATTTCTATAGAAAGAATAACGTGATAGCTCGGAGCCCTCGGATGTCACGTGACGTTTTCTATGGAAATTGATAGATTGTCCCATCCCGCCCCGTCCCGTCTAGTCTCATTCTTAAAACCATAGAACATAATTTTAGCATATAGCATGTGTTTTTAAATGTCGACGTTATCAAATGTAACTGTTGTGGTCTTCATATGTGCTTGTTTTTAGTTACAAGAACAACTTGGTAGTGGCTTGTTGATAAGGTTTATTTCTAAATGAATCTTCATGGCATTTTTTTCGGCAAGAGACAAAGTGGACATTGTTTATCTTTCTGACACTCGGTATTGACTCGTTCCTTTCGTTTGACTCGGATTAATTTCGTTCGTTTGTTCGTCACTTTGGAGATTCGTACCATCTAATGAGCATGTAAGATTGTATTGCAAGCATTAGCAGTGCGGTCACGTCGGGCCGGGTAAGTAATCGCCGGCAGCTAGCTACCGGAATACTTTATTGATAACTCACTGGTGTCTGCTATGAGTGTGCCTTAAAAACCTACATATACATACCTTCCGAAAACGGAGATTTGCTACTGTCACACTTGCATTTTGTGGGTCATAATCCTTATTTGTCTCTACGTCTAAGCTCCGTCAATTCATTGTATTGTATTAAAATTTCCGCAGGAGGTCGCTGGTTAGATCCCAGCCCTGGGCACTGGGGGCCTTCGTCACTTTTTCTGTAGTAAATGACATCTCTTTTTATTTATAATATTGTATGAATTGTATGATGGAGTTGAGACCGACCGCCGTCATATAATTTGAGAATAATTTGGGTATGCAAAACATTGATCGCGATTTGCAGTAGGCTGTCTGCTCTATGATTGTGTAAGCCTTAAAATTCTACTCTTGGGATTTTCGAAAACCACAGCACCCAAGTTAAGTACCGGCATGCGAAAAAGACACCGCTCTCTCTTTCTGTCATGGATCGGTCCTATCTGCTGGCTATGATTGTGCCTTAAAAACCTACACATGAGATACATGAAAATTGTATAATACATTAATAGGTAAGCCGGTGGACATCGTAACGTTGAATTTCAGTATGTACAGAATATCAAGTTTCACTCTTAAAATTTCCTTCTGATACTCTGTTGTTGGGCTAATCACAGCCATGATACGTTCGTTGATAGTCACAGTGATTCTACCACAGTCCAAGAGGGAATCGGCAGAAAGTAGAGCTGATGACGCCACACGAGTCCAAAGCAGGACTTTGCATAACCTATTACCTTTTCAGTTTTGAATTTCTGCGAAATGCGTAGGCTTCCTTACCACGTTGCTCGGCACCATCTGAGTTTTTTTAACAAGTCAAAACTCCAAAATAGGAGCATAAAAAACCGTTTGAAAGTGGCGTAACGCGGACGAAAACATCGTTCGTTAGACGCCGGTATCGACCGTGGCGTGCCGTGGCGTTCGTATGCGAGCCACGTACGCCGCGTCAGCAAGGTGGCTCTGTTTAGACGCGAGGCATTCTCATCGATCACGGAGGGAAGCGAGTCAAAGAGTCAAGGACCAGCACAAATATGATTCCTATAACGCACAAATAAATATCAAGGATCTGTAGTGAGCTACGAGAAACAAGGAATGTGAAGAGATTCTAACGGATATGCATCTACAGTTGCCTGACTAACAGTCAGTAGAATTCACTGTTGTGGAAGCAGAAAGGTTTTTAAGTAGTTACCACGAATCAAACATTCACAAGCAGACCATTCTTCAAGAGTATTTCATGACAGGAAATTTTTCAGGTCTTTGGGCCAGTAGCATTGGCTGATAACGATATAACAGATCGGCTAAGATCGCTCCCGTCATATGCGCTAACTTTGCCACCAAGGGTATAATTGCCCTTTTTTTAGACAATCGCCGGAAAATGACAATCCTAAGCCATTTTTAAGGTGGGCAATATTGGCATTTACAGGACTCAAACTGTGTTACATTATTATTATTATTAAAGATACCCTTGGTCCCTTCCGATAAAACTAGCAGTTGTCTTCTTGGGCCTGTACTATTTTATTAAAATGCGGTGTGCAATCAGTATTTAGTTTTATTTGTTACAGTTCTTTGGGCCACGACATCCTGGTTCACCCGTCTTGAGTCACCAGCGCCCGCGCATCGTTTGAGACAAAGCACGCATAGTCACCATCATCGAAACATTTAAGCGATCATTTATATACCTTACTGCATTATGATAAGGTTTACTGATGATCAGTTAGATGTGTCACAGTTAGTAGACGCGCCGAATATGGCACCGGACGTCTGCGCCGGCTTTTGAGCCGATTCGATTGACTGACAGGTATCGATAATAAAGGTATGAAATCGTGAGCTGATAACCTTAGTCTTTGTTTACGAAAGCCCATTTTTATAATGAACCACCACTTGATTATGAACCATCTGAAATGTAAGGGCTACCTATGCAGTATCATATCATTGTCAGGCCGTGTTGTTATGATTGGAATCAGGCCAGAACTTATTTTGCCTGGTACCTACCTCGCACTCCTTCAAAAAGATGCAGCTACCGCAATCTGCATTGAAATATCATGTATCACATAAAGTAGAAGGTGGAAAATCAAATACATTAAAACTAACGGTCAGTTTCAAATTTGGTGTTCCGATCCAAGATGGCGTTAACAAGAACGCAAGTAGAGCATCCCTCCCGACGGGCAGAAGGAAAGCATTTCCCTGCCTCGTCCGCACAAGGTCAGCGATCCTTGCACACGACGCACTGTACTCTGAATCTAAACTCGCAACGCAAGTCTCGCATGACCTTTATACAAGTTGGTTAGAAAATCTTTCAGATGCTTTCGAATGTAACATTTGGAAGTATGCGTATGATGAATATTGTTTGCTGCGTTATTGTGAAAATATCAATTTCCCTGAGGATTCAGTGACACTACGGTACAACCCGCAACGCAAGAATAAATAAAAAAACACAAAACACAAATCATCTATTCGTGGTAAAATATAATTCCAGACAAAAGAGAAATAGATCACAACAGTTTACCATAAAATGGTCTTGCCTCCAGTTCAGCATAATGTTGATCCGAAAGTCAACGCAGATCTCCCGGTAAGACCATTTACCGACTAAAACCGACGATAACGATGTTCCACCATCTACACCGCAAAGACAACGTTGAAAACGTCAGCGGACTGATACTTAAACGACACTGCCGACTCCATCATAAGCCATTAGTTCTTAATAGAGTATGGATTGCGATACAAAAATAGCATATCTTACAAATTACACATTTTAGTGTGTACACTAATCAATAGCACAAGTTATGCCCGTACTAAGCCAGGTGCCCACCGATAAACGCTAAGGGCAGCGCCGCGATTACCATAAACTGTTTGCATTATGCCCGCATCGCAATCGAAGAATATAAAGGCAGGAACATTTTCCTTTAATAACGAGTTTTTTACCGGCCGGCTTGCCAAGTGGAGTCGTACGTGGATAGCGTAATATTTAGGACGAGTACGATAGGACTGGTAGTTCCAACTCAAAGGTCATTGGTTTCAAATACGTTGTCCGTTTTTAACATATGCTTTCGGTAAACTTATAACCATGTCCCAGAAAACTAGTAGGCCTACCTGAGGCCTTACCATGACGTCTTAACTTGATTCAGTTGACGACCTAAACTGAGTCGCTTCTATATAACTGAGCCTAAACTGCACCTAAACTGAATCGCGTTAAAACGTCATTGGTAAGGGCCCTGGAGCGCTTGTCATATTTAAATGTCCAGACTTGTTATTGTTGTAATCTGGCAGTGATCTGATGGTTGATGATGAGAAATATCGTGTAATTTGAGGACGCATGTGATGCAGTGCACGTCCTATCAAAGTCGTGGTATCATAACGACAACAAAACCAGTTAACATTCAAAATTTAGAATCGGCCCCCTAGGTTTTGTAATGTTTATAGGGTTTTCGATATATAAATGTAGAACGCATACGCGCAGATTAGAATGCCTATGAGCGTTTAAGGTAAATAAATATGGCTTCGTCACATCAATTTTGACGCACTTTTATACTACGTTTGAGAACCTGGACAACGGTAAGTAAGAAAGGTAACCACTATGAACATCTTAATTGAAAGGAGAACAAACATAGCACGTAAGCGGGTTAGCCTAAGCTTATAATGCACAGAAGCCTACAAAAGCGTGTTCCCAACCTAACCATATACAATGGACGTTAGTCGAAAATTCGCTTCAGTTGAGATGAAAATTGTTTAAAATTGGGAATTTATAACACCACCATCTGAATTATCAATATCAAAAGAAAATAACTTCTGAAAGCCATTATACAAGAACGACATTATTAATGTCACAAGGTACCACAAATCCCAAAGCCTACTGACGTCATTAACTATACATATTGATAAAGTTAAGAGTCTACATTACATTAATTAACTATTAACACAAAATTACAAATGCAAAATCGATAAAACGTCGATAAAATAGATGTAGCAAGCCTCCAAAGCAATACACCTGTATTATACACGCGAGATATCCTTATTAGCTGGCCAGACCAGCCATAATATCGTGGCTACCGTTGTAGGTTTATTATTGTGATTATGTGGAAAGGTTACGGTGAAGAGGTAAGTGGGTAAGTGGCGGTGACATGAAACGCGAGGTTTATTGGATATTAGTGGAAGCTATACTTACAGTCATCGTCAATGATGAGGGCCTGACTTTTTGTTGGTGAGGCCAATCGCGTCTTTAGCTGCACCTTTCGTTTGACTGAAGCTCGTGGGATACTGACAAGAGCCATCATCATGACAATATTGTCAACTATTACGTAACTGTAACCCCGCCTGCCACTCCTCAGATGCGTCAGTTAAACAGTAGGGCCTATAGATAGCATGGATGAGGATCATGAATAAGTATTGTTGTAAAATCTTCGGAGGTATCCTTAAAGCAATGAAGTGATTCGGAAACTAACGATTATACACAGGCTGCTACATTATCGCTAGAATATCAGTGAGGACACCGACCACAACGTCTTGGCCGAAAGCCGATGATAGGTAGGTAGCTGCAACTGCTGCCATAGCTAGGCTACTGAAACATCTGGAATCGCAATCGGAATGTTACCTTTAGACGTTTTTCTGTTGGTTCACTGGTTACGGTGAGCGTACGTAGTTTTCCAAGAGAAATTCTGGTTGGATATTTTCTGAGCCATCTTAGCCAACTTATACTTATCTTCAGGCCAGAGAATAAGTATTTAAATTTCAGAATTATCAGAAAAGGCGTTGACAACTTAAACTACGTAAAGGCAACTTGTAACCGGTCTGCACAGAACATATTCCAATATGATTGTATTGCATCTGACACTTGAATGTCAATCCATTTGCCTCAGCAATAACCTCACCTGCAGTACCCCTAGCCCCAACGTTTTATTAATTACGTATTTTTAATTGAGAACCCTCAGGAAGATATGTAAATGCCTGTTCACATAGAGGCAGTTTATATTTATAGCTGGATAAGTATTTCCTAACAATTCTGCGGGTATTACAACATGGAATCCACAATAATGTGCACAAGTATGCCTGTTATGCTAGTCAATACTAATCGTACCTAAAGCTACGTCGTTAAAGTAATGCTTGTGGAAACTGGTCTATAAAAGTCAAGGAAAACTATTGCAAACTGGATTGAACTTAAAAGAAGAGTATTGCCTCTATTTAAATCTATGCGCAGCTCCTTTACGTAATGTTTTATAATATTATTTAATAGGAGACTTCCCGTGGGTTTTAGATGAACAAAATATGTTACCACAAATATTGCGACGTCTTTAGAAATAGTAGCACGCATGTTGGTTTGCATTTTTTGTTCAAATCAGGAAAAGATCTCTAAAACTGCAGTAAACTGCTGCATTGTGACACATATATATTGCAACCCCCCGTCAAAACTCATCATTAAAGTCATACACCCGTCCTTTACTTCCATATCAAGTAAAGAAAATGTCCAAAAAAGATGTAGGTACATATGTTTGTTATTTTTCCAATTCCGTAGGTTGTCACAGTTTTTGCTGAGCTCTCTCTGACTCAATTCATCTAAGCAGCCAAATTAAATACATCTTTGTAATTTGGTAGTCGGTATCAATGCATTACAATTTAACTTAGTCGCATATTTTGACAGTGTCTTGCAAATGTCTTAAAAGGCATGCTAAAAAGTTAGACTTCTTACATTTGAAAAATCCACTGCCTATTTGAAGGCCACTCCAAATTGGTGACAGTTGACAGTTGTTGTACTACTTCCATGCTTAAGTTATTCTTCATAATTAATCAATCGTTATTGTCACCAATATCTTTCAACCAGTACGATCCTCATCGTGGAGAACTATTGGTTACTAAGGTGTTAAACACCTAATTTAGTTCATATTCCCGCAGCACCGTCAACGTGAGCGACACGTCCCTCGCTTCATAGAAACTCGACGCACAGAATTGTAATGCGTGTATTAACCGACGTTTGCCGAAGGAATATGTGAGTGCGTAGATTGAATCCTCTAATGCCATACTGATACGTTTTAAGAAACTGTCAAGTTCGAGGCGTAAATCGTTCATGGATTCTGCCAGCGCTTTGTTACTCATAGCATTAGCACAACAGCAAACATCTTTAGTTAGATATTACTAATATTGTTAACTCAGGAGCATTTTACTGATCTTAAATATAAACTAATACAAGAGTCTGCTCGGAGAGTCTGCAAGAGAATTAACGGTAAATCGATCGTTGTTTTATGTATATCCGGGTAAGTTACAACATTCTTTGAGGGCTTTAAATTGACAGATAAGTATACGTTTTATCGAGAATGCGAATCTACGTATTAAAAATGCGACGTTAACACATTTGTATCGTTCGCGAATCTATGTTCGACAGATCTACTTTAACAATCCCACTAATATTATAGACGTGTTCTGATATTTGTCACTCACATTTAATAGGCACTCCTTCCCACCTACTTGGACACATTTAACGGAAATCTGTATTTATGGCACCCAGGGATCGGATACCGGTAATTTCTCTATACAAAAAGAACAGAATTATATCGTTCTTTTTCGTTCTTTGGGTTTTTAATCCAATGTTAGTGGGACAATCTTATAATACGACGTTGTTACCTAAATAAAAGATTAAGTCATACATCACAAGCATAAAATATTCAAAAATATTGGGCTATTTCAAGATTTAAAAAAATACCGGTTACGATCCTTGATGGCACCCATTTTGGGCAGTTGCACTAAACCAGAATATCAGCACTCAGAAGCTATTCACAGGCATAAAGCCAACTTCTGGCACAGACCCCTAAATTCAAAACAATGACTTGTGACTAAAGATCTAAGAAATACTAGTCGTATGAAGCTTATTGTTGGACTATTCTTGTTAATTTTATCAGATTTGATAGTTTACGAACGCACGTCAAAATAACACCCACAGCAATACACACAATGGACTGCCAAAATGTGGGCTTGCGCGGAATCGATGGATTTAGCGGATAGATCGTAAACTACGCACGTGACACAGTACTCACGACTCACTGCGCCTTGCTGACTCAGTCAAGGTTTCCTTTGTTTACATTTCATACCTAAGTATTCACCGTTAAAAATATGTATGTCACTATGAACTCATATCTCAGGTGACTGACATAAAACTGCGAAAAGCCTACGGATACACCAGGGCCCAATTGCACCACGCTGACACTTATTTGCATGTCATTCCTAAAATGACTGAATTACTGGCGTTTCGGGCGTCCATAGGTTACGGAAACAGCTCACCATCGCGCAGGCTGTGTGCATGTTTGCGACCATTTCGATAATATAGATAAAATCGTAATGTATCGACAATAAATAGATAATTCCTTGGTGAAGACTTTTTGACAATTGTAACGAGGTCTGATAGTGTTTTAAAGTATTATTTGGGCATGAGAATGATCCTGTGTCGGAATTTCGTGACATGTGTTTCTTGTGACAAGTGTCAAGAGTTTGATTTGTAAATGACATGTTGGCGGCAAAAAAGCATACAGCCCGCACAATATTTAGTCAGCTGTGCCCGTAGCCCATAGACGCCTGTAATATCAGTAATAATAAATATTATGAGACAATCTTACACAAATCGACCTAGTCCTACGGTAAGCTCAATAAGGCTTGTGTTGTGGGTACTAGGCGACGATATATATAATAGATAGATACATATAAATACTTAAATACATAGAAAACATCCATAACTCAGGAACAAATATTCGTGATAAACACACAAATAAATGCCCTGACCAGGATTCGAACCCGGGACCTCCTGCTTCGTAGGCAGGGTCACTACCAACTAGGCTAGGAGGCCGTTAATAATGATGTAGACAATTGTCATACCTGTCGCCGTAGTGAAATTGGGACCTGGAGGTGCCTGCGCTTTGCGATTGCGCCCTGGTATTACATACATAATGTATTTATATTTTAGTGCGAAAGAAACATTTATTTTCGAAATATATACAGTAAGTGTAACTTACCTAACTACCTACCTCTACCTACCTTAAATCTAAAGTAGGTCCTTGAGGCATTGTACCTATGATTCTGGCGGCATTTCCTCGTTGTGTCGCAATGTTGATGTACATAGATGTCTTTTATCATAAGCCCTATGATTGGGACAGCTCAGATCTCAAGAGGGAAAATACAGAAGAAAGAAAACTTCAGATGTAGAGAACCGTAATATTATAGGTAGTATAATACTTTCAACATCAGGTTCCAAAAATAAACAGACCGTAGTCAATATTTCTGTCCGACGAAACAAGTTCAAGCTGCATAGACACCCAATCTAACGGTAACGGTGACATATCGATAATTTCCAATAATAAACCTAGATTCTGCTCATCCGTTTCCAAAAACCGGCCCAGCGGTATCGCACGTAGATATTCAAAATAGCGTCGTTAATAGAGGTGTCGCTCGTTAAGTTATCTGAGAACATTAACAGAGAATCAGGCGCATTCATTTGGCGAGATTGAAAGACAGATTGTAAAACGCTGTTCGGTTAGATTGATACCGGCTTCAATTGGAATGTCACAAAAGTGGCCAGTGTCACGCGTATGCGAGGTATCTGAGGTTGAATTAATGCTTTGAAAGAGGTTGGTGTATTAATAAAAAAATGCCTAGATAGAACTAGATTTCGTCTTATTGAGGTTCGAGTAATCCAGGTTTTACTGTGAAAAGTACGCAACGTTAAAATAGTTTGTATAGTGGCCGAGTAACTTTATTTTGGCGATATTTTATTTGCTTATAGTAATGTTCTCGAAATTTCGAGAAAGAGGTTAATCGTCGAATCCGACTCGGTTGGGCAGCGTTCGGGAAGCTGCGACACATCTTTTCGTCCAATATTCCGCAGTGCCTGAAGACGAAAGTCTTCGATCAGTGTGTGTTGCCAGTGATGACATACGGTACTGAAACGTGGTCGCTTACAATGGGCCTCATAAGAAGGCTCAAAGTCACCCAAAGGGCGATGGAGAGAGCTATGCTAGGAGTCTCTCTGCGAGATCGTATCAGAAATGAGACCATCCGCAGCAGAACCAAAGTAACCGATATAGCTCTCCAAATCGCTAAACTTAAGTGGCAGTTGGCGGGGCACATTGCACGTAGAACCGATGGCCGTTGGGGCGGAAAGGTTCTCGAGTGGCGACCGCGTACCGGAAGGCGCAGCGTGGGTAGGCCCCCCGCAAGGTGGACTGATGACCTGGTGAAGGTCGCAGGAGTCCGCTGGATGCGGGTGGCGCAGGACCGGTCATTGTGGAAATCTTTGGGGGAGGCCCATGTCCAGCAGTGGACGTCTTTCGGCTGAAATGATGATGATGATGATAGTAATGTTAAGGTAAACATTCTAGAGCTTGACGCTGACATGTCAGGGACAGGCGGGTGTCATTTATTGGGCACTAGCGTGTCGAGAACTCGGACGTTTACCTTAATATCTAATACCTATCAAATAACTTGGAGCAAAACTACCGCTTGAGTATATAACTCATAACTGTATTTCCTTTTTTGGCATTTTTTGGTAAGTTAGTTCAGTGTCTGCCACTGCTGGGCATAGGCCGCCCTCTATTCCGAAATTCGAGTCTGTCGAGTGTACATTACCACCATTCGTTGAACACATCCAGAACACCCCGCTATCTCCTAGCTTTTTCTGACGCTTTTCTTCGGCTTTTCTTTAGATCCGGCAACTTTTTATCTTACAGAAAAATGTACTTTTTCTGTAATACAGAATGTTCTTTAGAGATGAAGTTAGTCATTTCAATTTACTAATAAAATATTATTTGGTTCCGAAGCCATTAGTGAAAATGCAACCTCTGCTCAGTTAATACGTAGTTTATTAGAATATTGATAGTGGCCCAACAAGCTAGTGTCGCACTAAAAAGGCAATATCAGTATATCACGCGGTGCGTCCGCGCGCCACTCGGACACCCGAAATCGGAACAGGGGAGAGCGGAGGAGTCGGTGTTAAGTTTAGATTTATAATGGGACTCAGGAACTGTATTCGAATTTAAAAAAAACATTCATGACTTCATGACTGTCAATGACGACAAAATTGTCGATTTTAGTTGGTTTGTTTTAAGTTAAATATACGATAAACAAGTCTTGAAAACGCAAACAATCAATAGCACATTTGTTTCAATATAAAAACTGGACCACTTTGTTCGTGTTGTTCTACTGTTACAAAAAGCATCGATTCAGAACTTTAATTGACGTGGTCATCGTTTTTTCGAAATTACTTAAGCTTATTAAAAATGGTCAGCCTTTCGACCTTAACAAAGTAGCGTGCACTAATTGCAATCGCCTTCCCCTTAGGATTCAGTAAACAAAAATGATCATAATGAGCTTTGGAATCCAAGAATTCCTTGAACGTATTTATAAACTAGTTTCTACTCAACTGAGAATGCATCTCCATTTTAATTTGACCTGTTGATTGTAATCAAAGATATGTCTTTTACTGGACTATGGATTGAATGTAGCTTTATGAACAACCGTCGTATAAGAAGAAAATCATTATGGAAATGTGTTTTTCTAGGTGTTACGTTCGATTAATTCCGAGAGACATGTGCAGTGTCTCGGTTACCCCGCGCGATGTAAATGTTCACGGACTGGCTAGACCGGGAGCCACTTGCAAAAATTGGTTCATATACTACACCAGATACTTTAAACCGTCTAACACATCTACATCCATTTGCCCCAAGATAATCTGTCTTTCTAGGTCTTGTTTTTTAGACTGCATGATATGGCTAAAACAATCGAGCGCAAGTCGCTGGCAGATTGTGGAGAGTCGTGTTGTGATCATTAGCTCGTTGATAGACTTATTAGGATGGCAAGCGTGCGCAAGGCAGAAGAGCACCCACGAGATGGTCTGATGCGGAAAAGAGGACAGTTGGTGGTAACATACAGCACGTGACCCTCATGGATTATGATCGCACATTTTGGACACGGACCACAGATGGCCGCTATCCTCAGCAGTGAAGGACCAAGGAAAAAGAAGAAGAAGAGAACACACCTGCAACAGTAACTTTCCGTTGTCGTTTAGAACCTTCTGTTGACATATAATTTTAAATGTAGGTATATATAAATTCCATTCCGGACCAATGATCGTAATAACAAATGAACATGTGGATGAGAACATCACTCTGTCAGTCGTTGTGGCGGAATTGAAGAAGGCTTTTGTAAACCACTACATGCCTTTCGACGGATATGATAATACAAGAATAAGTATGAAAAGAAAAGGCGAAGTCTAAACATTGTAAAGATTGTAATTTTTTTATTGTTACAAAATTGAAAAACCTGCAAAATGCCGGTTAACTGTAACGTGCACTGTAACGCTTAATTAAAACATTATTGACTGCCCATCTATTACGAATTTCATCATACTACAAAATAATAATCTCTGCAAAAAGTGTACTCGATGACGTTATTTTTTTGCAGCAAGCTCACATGCGTAAAGCGCGCGCCGCTCCAATAGTCGCGGCCATTATTTCGTCTCGTCTATATGTTTTTATTCGTAGTCGACTCCACAGCTCGCGCTAGTCCACAAAAACGTGTTCCACTCATTATGAAACACGAATCTATGATATTTCCAGTCTCTTGCGCAGTCACATAAATACAAGCATAACTGTTATCTACAACCTTCAGGGACCGGTATGAGGCGAAACTGTGACAAGAACCAGTCCGAATTGGAGATAACTTGGAAATACCTACAGTAACATACTTCATACGGCCATCGTTAAGGTCTACGATTTTAATGCGGTGAATTGATATGTATTCGATCTACTGTACGTTACCAATTTGGACAAAAAAGTGTATACACCAGCCCAGTTGAGCAAAACACTTTTCGCTATTTAGTTTTCTGCCTTGAAAATGCACAAATAATCTTGCACATCATACAAGTTCATAAATAAATGCCTTTACCATAATTTAAACCTACGACAAGCTACTCAGCTGTCACAAATTGAGCAAGAATTTTAAGGAGTGTCACTGATGCGCTCGTAAACTGTTCAATCGTAGCCGTGTTCTAGATATGGTCTGACGTAAATATCTATAAATTGCAGATTGCTTTGATTGTCCTGCCCACTGGATTATAACTTAATAGCTACTGTTTATAGAATAAATATGCAATCATAAATAACCCTTAACTCCTTTGTAATAAGCTTCAGAAATGGTCAACAATGTGTGACGTCTACGATAGAATTGATTAAATCAAAGTGAGGTGAACTAGCCAAGATGAAGTTAGTACTTATACGGGGAACTTTATAAATATTTTTCATTTGTTTATAAATTAAACGTGTTATATAGGATGGGAAATTCCGCTTTTAAATAGTCTACCGTATTCAATCATTTTATAATCACTACCTGTTCTTTTACTGATCACATTTTCCGAACTCTCATGTGACACCACTATGTTAGTCGACAATTTACTTCCCAACCGCCACATGCTGTGACATGCTCTAGTCCGCAGCAGCCTCGAATGTAACGCAGTTATCTGGGCTCCGCATGAGGTGAAGTAAAAAGGAAATAGTACACTTTTTTGCTTAGGTATATTAATTTTTCGACATTTTGAATCCTAAATCACTCGTTGTGTTAGGGTAAAAAGAAACCCGAGAAAATAAGAATTTTAAGTGTTAAAAAAAGGTTATAGTCTCCGACCCCATTTCTATGCATAGGATGAATATAACCGAATCTTTACATTATATAAATATACCAAAACAATCGTTATTTAATCAACATTGTTTGACACGTACAAATTAGCGCATCCATCACACGCATTACGCCTGTCAGTAGCCGGTCGTGCGCAGGCGCAGGTCAGCTGTGATCACTCACCGATCATTGATAGACCAACTTTACTGACCACCTTTTGATTGGCTATTTTAACTATTTTAACTCTGACCTTCGTTGACGTAGCGTTTTACCTAATCGTCGAGTCAATTCATTCTGGAGATTTTGATATGAATTTTACCAATTTGTGACCGGATAGGCTTAATTTCAATTGTAGTTTGGATCTTTGGGAACATCTTGGAGGAGTCCGTTGGTAGTTAATCTATTTTCGATTGAATGTAATAGGCGTTATTGTGTCAGGTTTATGCAAATGATGGGATGACCATGGTTTCTGAAAACAAAGGTACCTACATTCATTCATAAAATAGTCAAGCTGTTGTAAAAACATATAGTAAATTTAAAACTAATCGCTCCGTGAGCTGTAGTATAGCTAAAACTGAATGAAGGAAATTGGCACTAAGCTTGAGGCCTTTGTTTCAAATTCTACTATTTGGAAAGTTAACCAAGAAACGATAAGTTTTACTACATCTGCCGTTCTCCCAGGTCGGCCCCAGGATTTTTCGAAAGATTTTCCTCTCATCAGCCTAGAGTTTACTCGCCTCCTTGAGCGTTAATGTCCAACCCCCAAGATAGAAGATCTTGTGGGTTGGACATTAACGCTCAAGGAGGCGAGTAAACTCTGGGCTGATGAGAGGAAAATCTCTCTCACTCTAGGCTGACCCAACATCGTTGGAGAGATGAAATCAGCGAGATTGCGTTGGCTTGGCCATGTAGAGAGGATGGGAGAGGATCGTTTTGAGACGACCGTACAGTGGATGCCTATATGGCAAACGTCCGATCGGACGACCTCGGTACTGTTGTAGGGATCCAGAAATAGAACAGGTCGAGAAAGACCTGACGACACTGCACCGGCCAGAATGGCGGGATTTAGCTCAGGACAGATGACAGTAGCGCTCTCTAGTGGAGGAGGTCATGATCCATTTTGAGTCGCTGACCTAATGCAGTAAGTAATTGAAATTAAACACTTTAGAACGAATTAATCGCGTTTATTACCATGACCCTACGTTTTAAGCCCTTCTTTACAGCACTCGCTTTCAGTCATCATCTTAACCGTAATCGCGGTAACAGAAGATAATATTAAGTAAGTAATGTAAGTAGCGTTGGGCTGAATGAACGCGCGAAGTGCTCGACAGTCTGCCTGTATCCGGCCAGGCGTCCCTACTATACATCTACATCAATGTAAGTAGCGACCTAGAGCCTTTCCATCACGTTTTAACGCGATTCAGTTAAGGACCTAAACTGAGTCGCTGCCATACAACTGAGCTACAATATGGGGTTCTTCAAAAAAGGAGTGTTAAAGTTTTTAAAGGGTCGGCTACGGGCATGTAACACCCCTGGAGTTGCAGGTGTCCATAGGCTACGGTGACCGCTTACCATCAGGCGGGCCGTATGCTTGTTCGTCACCGTCGTAGTATAAAAAAAAAGTTATGTTTCCTAGTCGGTCATATGGCCAGTCACATGGTTTTCTTTTCCCGTACGGAATATAGAGGTATAAAATTCACACGTAAACAACCTAGTCAAATACACTACACAAAATTGATACAGCCAATGCGTAGGTGTACAAGCAATGAATACCTACTAAACTTGGTTCTAAAACCTTAGAACCAAAGTATCTTTAAAACGAAAATTACACTTATTTTGTGAGGCACAGTGTTGAATTCAAATGATGATAGGATTAATGATATGGCCTCTGGAAAATGGGAAATATTATCTAAAGCCTTATCAGGTTGCCTGAGATACTGGTAGTGGAGGTGTATTAAGTAGGAGTAAGTATGAATGATAACACTGCGATATCACTTAAAAACTATACCTGCAGATAACAATTAAGATTCTGAATCTCACAATAATGTGCTACATACGAGTATTGGTGAAGCTATGAAATTGTGTTGTAAATAAAACAATGCGTGAGTGTTAACCGTTGCAATTTAATGTAAATAAATAAATATTTTCGGGACAATTTTACACAGATCAACTTAGCCCCAAACTAAGCAAAGCGTGTACTATGGGTACTAGGCGACGATATACATACTTAAATACATACTTATATAATATACATACAAAATAACCATTACTCCGGAACAAATATTCGTGATGAACACACAAATAAATACCCTTATCAGGGTTAGAACCCGGGACCTCCAGCTTCATAGGCAGGGTCACTACCAACTAGGCTAGGGAAGCCGTTAAAAGTTATAAAAGTTTGACGTTTATAATAACACTTTAAAGTTTAACAATTCCTTTGCTTGGAAGAGATAGCTTGGTTTGACTCTACTTAGAGTTCGGTCAGAGACTGAAAAATCACTGTGTTATAGTAATTATATTGACAGCGAGGTGTGAAATAAGCAATGTGTTATAATTTCTTTGCTGTGACATCAGCTACAATTTTTATTTCGCCTTTACGAAAGTAATATCCGGAGTATACACTACCCAGATATTATCCTGACATGTAATATGTAATAATATCATGAATAAAGGATGACTGACTCACACTAGGACGGGACGGGACGATCTGTCAATTTCTTTAGAAAGAATCACGTGATAGCTCGAAGCCCTCGGATGTCACGTGACGTTTTCTATAGAAACTGACCGATCATCCCGTCCCACCCCGTCCCGTCCCGTTCTAGAATGAATCATCCTTGAATGAGTATTACCCCGTTTTACTTACCAGTCCTCGAAAAGGACAGAAAAATTATCCGATGAAACTATGTACTAAAATATCACACAAATCGGACGGAAAAAATATAACAAACAGACGAACATATATCCGCCTTCGTCGAATTCTCGAAGTCGGTTAAAAATAAATGACACTCGCAAAACACAAAACAAAGTTGTTGTAAATATAGTTGAATATAAGAAGTTGCGAATATAAGAAGTCAATAATGCAATAGGTTGCGCCATAAAACAGAAGATATGTTATCTGGGGGTGACACAACGTGCGTCAACGATAGTTGGAGTCGTAAAGAATTTCAGAACAAAAAGCATACGGGTATTATCAAGAAATAAACACAATTTTATTATGAGGTGTTTTATTTATAAATCCTAATGATTATATTGGTAATTAAACTATAATTGATATGTTTTATAACTTCCACTATAATTTACAACGAATATAAAACAAAGCTGTAAATTGTATTTGCATTTAACATAATAACATTAACATTCGTATAGCATAATTTGTTTTATGTAATTATGACTTGAGAATTATGTAAATTTTATCAAAGATTTTGTGCCCAAATGCCAATAGTAGTACTTACCAGAAGTCATCGATATAACCTTCCTTGAATTAGGCCAGGAAGTACCCTACACTAAAAACAAGCCCCTCAAATCAATAATTTATTAGCAGCAATAGCAATAAAATCGGTAAACCATAATAAATCCAAGCACCTGCGCTGAATAGTTAACTTGCATCATTCATACCCACTACTAACCCGATATTGTAAACAGAACTGCCAACTTCATTTTAAGGTTATTTTTATTTTAGTAAAGGCACCAGTTTGACGCTTGTTGATAAGGTCGATTTTTAAAGGAATCATTATGGTATTCACGCCTTATCAGCAACCGACGAAGGGGTACCTATTTTGACCAAATTTAATTTAATTTTGCGTACCTAAACTATTCTAGTGACAATTACATTACTTTGCAATATAACCTCTGTTACAGTGATCAACCTGGTCTGCTTACAAAGACCTCTCCCTCGATTTTCGGCATCGGCATCGGCAGCCCATGCTCATAGTCAAGGAATTAAATTTATTTTCCATAAAATACACACCTTGTCACTGATTCTGATTCTGATTCTGATTCTTGTGGTAACTCCAGCCAGCAGTTCTGCAGCAAGGACTCGGAAGCAGTGACTACGAGAGGAAAGAGGTGTTGAGGGTAATAATAGCTTTAGGGGTTCGTATGATCCTCTGATTTAGCATGATCGGTAAAATCGGCGGAGTATGTCAGAATCACGCCGCACCGACCACACCTTAAATGCTAAATCAAACTGGGTATGCGAGCCCTCATGCCTTATAAGCCTCATCAGCTTCCGCCGCCCCACCGCAGGCACTAGCAACCTGCCCGAGACACCGGAGCACCAAGTAGATAGGACAGGAGTGTAGGTGTGCAGTCGGGGAGTTTAGGAGAGACAGGAGGTTAGAGCCGACCCGAATACATAGCATCGTGAAGCCAGCATGAGGAATATAGATACTATACTTGGTGTATAATAAATATAAGGTGTGTGACTGCATGGTCTCCCCTCCCCCAGATTCTTTACTCTTCCGCTAGGTGATCTCGTGATCGTGAATATATGCCGCTGTCTTTGCCTTGTAATGTTATTATAGCTCTGTTTTGCCATGGATACTGCGTTCTTCTTTCACGGTTATACCAATTGATATTCTAGTATGGGTATTAAGCTTCGGCTCTTCTTTTCTCCGTTTCTTTGCTTCAATGCACTTACGTAACTTCCCTTATTAAATAATAATAATTTAAAAAACGCTAAAAGTAACCAAAGTGTACTTCTAAACGACTTCACATCGATCATGTATGTAATATC
Source organism: Lathronympha strigana (assembly GCA_949128165.1). NCBI lineage: Eukaryota > Metazoa > Arthropoda > Insecta > Lepidoptera > Tortricidae > Lathronympha > Lathronympha strigana. Next base: position 339,555 of record OX421907.1, on the reverse strand, counting down.
ACCACAACACAACTCTCGAAAATAATTCAACTAAAACAATGCACAGCTAAGCACGACACAGATGTTTACAAATTAACTATGCACAAAAAAAAGGCAAATCTAATCCTCCGTTTTTCCAGTATAAGGCGCCAAGTCCGTGGTGTTTTCTGAGGCGGTGCATCAGTAAAACTTTAGTTGTACAATTTATATTAGCTACAGGTACTATTTATTGGCTTCTTTGCATCAGGTTTTGTTTCTTGTAGACTCAATAAAGTAATTTGTACCTATTCTCGCACAAAAGGCAAAGGCACAGGCAAACAAAGGCTTTTTTGTAGTCTTTAGTAGCTTCCAAACTTTGTTACACATCTGGTCGAGGGCTGTACTCCGGCCCCTATACAAAAAAAACAATATTCTCAACTGGGTAGTCATACCTGCTGGTATAAAGTAGTTGTAGGTTTAGATTGCAATTTGGTTGTTTCCTTATGCTGCTGTTAGGTATTATTCGTCGCTGGCAAAAATGTATTTCCTTTGTGTTGAATTTGATATTGCCGAGTTTTCCTTTAACTGTCTTGATTTAGTTTCCTTTTCTTGTAAGAAATTCAGCTGCGTTCTTTTAGAATGTACACACGGTCAAAAAAAATTAAAAATCTAACATGTAAATCACCATTGCACTCATAATCTCTGAATCAAAACACAGACCACAAAGAACAATCACAAACACGTATTATAAAAAAAAACCACTACAACTTAATTAATTTGACTGGTGGTGGTATTTTGAAGGTACATTTCATTTATATAGGATCCTTTTGCCTTAAGTAGGTATACCTAGTGTACACTATAGTTCGATGACCTACATACATAGGTACCGGCTATTTAGGAGCATCGTCAATGCTAGTGTTGGTCAGCTATATACGTATGTAACATGCTCAAGAGCCGAGTTTGTCACTATTTAGGTAATGCAGGTACGAGTATGTAATGCAAAGCACCGGACAGCTTTCCCGTTTTTATTCAGTTTTTCTTTTTGTTGACCACGGGTCACATAACAACAGGCCCCAGGCCAAGCGGGTATCCAGGATTGCATCATATTTCATTGCGGTATCTTACGATTGCCAGATGGATTTCCAGTGTCCGCTAGGCCTTTGTCTTTGTTTATAGTTGCATCACTTGCAAAGGTGAAGTAAAAAGGCTTCCTCCTATGGGCAAGACCGCATTTAATTGTTTGCAGACGGAAATAAGTTCCGAAATGTTCTTATCTCGCCGGGGTGAAATCTTCGAGAAGTGTTGGCCACGCGCGTTCGTTTAGAGGTAGTCGATAAGAATGAAGTATGTTTAGGTAATTTCTGTATGAGTACCTATGCTACTTTTATGGTGTTATTTCACGCGTACGTTGGTACGTAACTTGGGCTGCCAATTCAGATGTGGGAATTGCGATCAGTTGCCTTTCAGTAAGTAATATAATTTAGTGTAAGGGGCGAACCTAACATGTTGAGGTGTGTGCCCATACCTGCGCTAGTGCAGCGCGTCCTCCGTGTAAATTCAATTTGAGATCTTTGATTTTACGGACTTAGGTCTGTACGGCCTTTAGGTACAGTCAACCAATAGGAACCCCAGGCTACTCCAGAACCCTGTCAAAATGACAGGCAGTAATAGATTTCTTATAATCTGATTTATAGCGTCACCATGACATAGTCCTACAGCGGCCCAGGGTTCCAATTGGTTGACTGTACACGTGCTTCTAGTTAGGTCATGCTAGACATGGCGGCGGCCCTTACATTTGTAATCATCTGTAGGCATCTTAAATTTTACACCTATTAATTTACATGCGAAAAGGAACAGTCTCACCGGGGTTTCAGCATCGCTATCTAACGGGTCAGTTTCAGCAAACACACTAGTCGTACTATATATACACACAACACACTACACTGCACACCATTTAAATTGCTATTAGTTATAATCGTAGAGTTTAGACGCTATATAGACAAGTCGGTCGGCCGGCCGGGCGGCCAGTCGGCACATCTGGTGTTACTCGCACTATTGTTTCTGATGGGTTTTGTAAAAAATTAAGGAGCGAAATATGGGCCCAAGAAAGCGACCGTCTCGGTCCGAGGATCGCACAAGACTCCTCCATAAAATACACACCTTGTCACAATATTAAAGTCAAAGGATCATGAAGTGATACGTAAACAAATACAAATACAAACATAAATCAAATTCCTTGACTGTATCGGGATACACCGAAATGCGAGTCGTAGACAAGTTACAAAAATTGGTGTAAAACACTTTAAAAAGAAACCTACTCAAAAACAACCGACAATCAATACGGTTCAATAATTCAATAGCATCAATAGCCATAAAACGGGAAAGCCGAAGATAATAAATCGAAGCACCTGCTGCGATTGGCCAAATTCATAGTTTATGCGGTCGCTGTGTATCTTCATCCCCGCGAGAAAGGGTGAGCCGAGTTCTTGCAACCAGTGCAACTTGATCTTCAACATCTTTGCGTTTACCGGGTTTGACAGCAATATGTGCTATAGATATTTTCATTGCCAACATACATATAATATATATATAGATTGATGATCTTATGACCTTGAATCTACATAGTGAACGAAATTTGAAATGACTAAGTAGGTATATTTCTTCATTCAACACCTGAACCAACTCTCTGGGTTTAAATAGGTTTATAGGACTAATCTCTCCTCACTTAAAACCCAATCAGGTCGACTTTGGCTTAAAGACTAGCATCCAGACCATAATTTTTATAAAAAGTAATTCGGTTTGAAGCAAACTACGCAGCTACTTAAAAACGCTTTTGGATTTTTTTCTTATAGTAATCGTAAAAAGCACTATGTAATGCGTTGGCCGAAAGGACTGCAGATGGACTTATCTTAGAAGGTCTCCGCCCTCTTACTCATCCATCTATAGCTCACTTTATTAGCCTCTCCAAGAATGTACTATTTCTCTGAACACATTGACGCAATGCGGATGCGAATTAAAAATTATACTATATTCTGTACAGGAACTTGTTTAAGGCAGCAGCATTGCACAAAACGTACATGGCAAAAGTGGCAAAATGCAAACGAGGTGAACCTAATAAAAAAGGTCGAGAACGCGAATTCACAAAAGGTTCCATTGTGTAGGCTGGGGACCAAACCTCAGGTGATAACCACAAGAGCAAATGAAAATAATCCACAAGTACGCTTAGGAGTATGCTGGTTCTTCAAAGTTTTCAAGGCTCGAGCACAGGCAGCTGTTGGAATAGCAACCTTCGTCTCGAGGGGCACATCGGCTTCATTTTTGATGAGATGTGCGCCGACTGTCAGCTTACTGATGTTTATGACTGATTGTCAATGATTTTTTCGGATTTGTCTACATTTTTTATCATTTTACCACATTGCGGAGTCTTTGCACGTGCGTATTTGACATCTCATATATATTATAAGTACATTGGATTATGTTTGATGTCTTGATCTGTTGAAAATCAAGATGAATCACGTGTCTAATTCCATACTAAAAAATAGTAAACTCCGGGTTCGTTAGCTGACCCCCTGTTGGTGCAAGTGGCTTTATTTCTTACAAAGTTAATTTTTTGTTATGTGGGGCAATGAATGGACTTTTAATCTGACCTATTTAGTTGAACGCAAAAAAAGTAACACTTGAAAAGCATTTTTCGGGCTTTTTTTATTTGCTTGTTTAGAAATTATCTGGAAAAATAATCCTGCTTTTCTTGGCCAAAACGAAACTCACATAGATTTCTGTGCATCTGCCAGCATTTTCCCATTCGTGTAAACCAAACCTATTATTCTTACCTGAATGTAAACAAGTCGAATTTGTGAGCAGACCAGCAGTGTAGCTTAACCTCAAGACCCAATAACTACGCATAATATAAAGAGCGCAGTTACACTGCTTGATCTAAGACTTCGAATCATCGTGAAAGATAAGATTGGTCAATTAACGAATAGTCGGAAAGTCAGTGCGTGTCGACTCGCCCTTGGCCGCGTGGCTCACGCTACCCGTGAGACACCTGAACTACTGGCACTCTTCGATGAGAACATAACTGAGTCACTTGCTCTAGGCATGACATGACGACACGCTGAATGCGCCATATTTACGTAAAATTACTTTAATAAATTGAATCCGTCATGAAACTGTGACCTTATTTTTATACCTGGTTGAATGCATTCAGACCATCAAAAAACACAAGTTAACCACAGACTCCAAAGGGACAATTATTAATCCAAAGCGACTAATGATTTTTTCAAAATAAAAATAATTCCATTTGATTTTATCTGTGTTTTATAATGTAATTTTCAATTTCTCATAATGATCCCAAAGCAGCAATAACTACACGATCACCGTAAAATCGCACGTCAGCCGTCGCGAGTGAAAAATGAATATAAACCAAAATCGCTCAAAATCCACAAAGACACGGCGCGTTACTCGGCTTTGTCTGCTTGTCGGCCGACGTGATTTATTGTCCGTAGGAGCCGGGCACCATGCAAAATGTTGCGTCACGTCATCTACACACTGCACCAACCACCAGATCACAACAAGTCACAGTACAAAAATGTTCCATTCAATGTTTCTGTGATACCGTTCGATTGTGGGTGGGTTCAATAAGGATTCATTTAAGCTGTGGTTGTATGATTTGAACTGTGTGTATTAGTAATATATTGGACGAATGAGACGTCATTCCGATTCGATACGAGCGCGGGGGAACGCTTGATTCACCATTGATTAAGTATGGCTATTTAGCTTGACTTTGGATTATGATTTGAGCTCGTAGCTCGGATATAAGTTACTTGATTAATGACTGATGAATTGCGCTTCCTAAGTGTTTATATAAAAGTTAGGATGGTTCCACGTTTGGGAAAGTATTTTAGTGCGGATAGTTTTCTAATAAAGCTGTCAGAAGTTAAGTAGTTCACGCTGGTTGTAATTTACGAGCGACCTTTGCTAGGAATGTGACTGGTCGAACTTTCTAGCAATGTATAAAAGTATGTTTGGAATTTGACAAAACTATGAAATTATATAATGATTTTATAATGATCTTGAAGAAAATAAAGTAAGTTTGTGAGTTCCTATAATTGGCTCTTTGTTTTCATTATCAATGTATAATTTATGATTACAGCTGTTGGTTCTCCGAATAAAATAAAATAAAATAAATAAAATAAAGATGATTCTTACAGCTTTTATCAAAGTGGAAACAAATTATCGATTTGAGTAAAACTATTTCTACTATTAATTGTGACCTATTCATATTTATTTTGTTATTACTACTTCTACACAATTTAAGTACTAATAATATATGATTAACAAACTTAATTTAAATTGTATCCTGAACAAGTTTGGATTCAATCTCAGTTACCGTGTGAGATTCCTGTCGGTTTGTCATCTAATTGTCAACGTGACAAGTTACAAAGTGTCCCAGAAATCGAATTGTTTGACTGTATACGCTGCCGGTCAACAGGAGGTCAGAATAGTTAGAACCGCGGCATCAAGGACCCGCCGCTGTGACTGTGTCAACCCCAGAACTAAAGGAAGGATTACAATGCGGCGCCCGTGTCTAATGCGGACTAATGCTGCGACGAGCGGCAGCCGTGCGTGTGTGGTTCCATCCACACACGACACATGTCTTCTTCGGAATAGATTGGAAAATACGTCATACCCAGGGACTAATCTATGGGTGGACACAATGAGCAATCAATACCTTTTTTTTTTTTTTTTTTTGTCGCAGTGGTTGAAATGCTTTTACGCATCCCCCCTCGACCCGGGGAGACCATAAGGAGGGGGGTATGTAGGACTCGCCGTGATTCTCACAGCCCTACCCACTAAACATTCCACTGCGGCGTCATCCGTCACTGCCGGGTTTATACGGGGGTATCATGGGATAGATCGTGCACTCTACCATGACACCCCCCCGGCTGCCCCAGCGGTACTGGGGCTTCCGCGCCAAGGGAGAGAGGACTAGTGACGCACTAGTCCTCCCCCAGACGGGTAGGGTCAGAGCAATCAATACCTGCTCCATCATCTTTGGTCCCAAGTTCTTCTATCCTGTTACCTGCCTCTATCGGCCTGGGAATCTCTGAATTATTCGATAGATTTTCTCTCGTTCTCAATACATCAAACTTGGTCTACACAACAACTTTTATATCAAGATGATTTTGTTCTATGTCTATAGTGAATGTCATTTACCTTTCAATTTACTAAAATAGAATTTCTTGAATCACCACTGGTGTAAAGAAGCTTCGGTCCAATAACCTCGTCCGTCATCGGAGTATGGACACACGCTTTGTCGTCCGTAAGCTATTCGGCTCAACAGCGCCGGCGCAGGTAATGAATACAAATACGCGGCTATTTAACTTCCTTCGCGCAAGATGAAGTGAATAATAATACACTTTTGGACGCTGTTTCAAGGGTAAGGGCTTAAGGGCCAGTTTACATGGAGGAATCGAGAGAAAAAAGAGACAACCTATGCATGCATAACACTATATTTACTATGGCAATTTATTGATAAAACTCAAGAGAATAATGAAGTTTACATAAGGATTGTCTTTCATGTAAGCATTATCGCATAAATGAGTCATGCCATTTGTAACTGCGGCTAAGTAATCAAATCTAACATAAAATAAATAAATTGTTTATATTAATTTTCGAAGTTTAAAAAGAGGAACAAACTGAAGACAACAGATTGGTTGTAGTTGTGGAAATTCCAAGAGCGGATAAACAAAGCAAAATAGAACACACACAGTAAAATAGAAATCGTACACAGAAAGTGGAACTTATTACACCTATCGATTGATGAGTTGAAGGCTTAGCTTTCCTGTCAATATCTTTTATGCTTTGCCACTGACGTAAACTCAGAACATAAACCTCTCCTTCAGTCGATAAAAATTCAGTGAAAGTCCAAATGTAGTCCCATGTAAATGGCCCGGTTTCCTTGTGTGGGCTACCACGCGGCGACGCGGCGTCGCGGCGGTGCGTGACGCGCATGGAAGATCTACCACTTTGTACTGACACCAGCGCTTTACTGACCAATGGTGGTCCTTATCTCGGTACAATAAGGTGCAGGTTTGAGTAGTGACTTAATGGTAACACATTGTGCTGTTGTACTGCAATGCACGGCGCCGGAGGCTTTGTTTGTTTACGGATGTCTGTGGCTTCTAATTTGTTGACGTGTTAGGAGCATGCAGCTGATCTGACCCTGAAGAAATTGAGAATTAGTCTGTCTCTCGACATCTTACCGTGTTCCAGATTGCATTATACTAAAGCAGCCTATACAATCTCTTCAGGTAGTCTCTTGAGATTTGGCATCGGTAAATCGGTACTATTGAAGAATGCTCTGCTAGCTGTTCACTGATACGCAGCTGGTGCATAAACGAAAAAGCACTTATGAGCGAGCCGAACTTGATCCTACCACTTCCAATTTGGAAGCCGCGCTTTGAAGGACTTGTGACTGCCTTGTCAGCGTTTTCTCCCGTGGTTGTAAGTATGTATAACCGAAGAGCTGACACGTACCAGGTACCAGTCGCAGTCCCCAAACAACCACTCAACTTGCAACTGCACAAAAACTCCGCTAACGCGACAATCATGACATTTATTAACGATAATTATAATTAATAATGAGTTCCCATCCCAGCCCAATCGTTCACGCGACTGTGATTACGACTGCGATTACGATTACGGCGATTAACGCGATTACGAACAATGTCGTTGAGAGCACTCGATCTGGGCGTGCCTGCTGACAATGATGAGGTCGGTGCAGAGATGAAAGTGTTTTGGAACTACGGATGACTCACGCTAAGACGTGACGGGACGGGATGGGACGAGAAGGAATGGGGCGGGATGGGGCGGGACGGGACGGGACGGGACGGGACGGGACGGGACGGGACGGGACGGGACGGGACGGGATGGGACGGAGCGGGATGGCTAGATCTGTCAATACCTATAGAACGAATAACTAGATAGCTCGGAGCCCTCGGATGACACGTGACTTTTTCTATTGTAACTGACAGATTGTCCCGCCCCGCCGCGTCCCGTTCTAGTGTGAGTCAACAAATATTATGGGACAATCTTAGACAAATTGACCTAGTCCCACATTAAGCTCAACAGGGCTTGTGTTATAGGTACTAGACGACGATATCCATACTAATATTATAAATGGGAAAGCGTGTGTGTCTGTTTGTTTGTCCGTCTTTCACGGCAAAACTGAGCGACGAATCGACATGATTTTTAAGTGAGAGTGACATAGGCTACTTTTTGTCTCTTTCTAACGCGAGCGTAGCAGCGGGCAAAAGCAACTATATAATTAATAAATAAATAATTAAATTCAGCCATTCTGTTTATTAAGACTGATTGTAGTTATTATTCAAAAGAGTTTTAAGAGCAAGTTCGGCCTAGCCAGCCATAACGGGCTCATAATAAGCGGCAGATAAACCGTACGCGGTTTTCGCTCGCAATCTAATTCTTTATGTAATGTTTTTGGATTAATTTGGATTAATTTGGTTTGCCGTCATCGAACTTGATGTGGAGGACATTTAGTGTCTGTGAATTTGACCATTGTTATATCGTGATTTGTCACACAAGTTGTCGTACTGTTCGCTGTTGTAGAGATCCTTTGAGGCTTTGGTCACACACTGTTGACAATTGTTCGGATATCGTTGTGATCATGCTGTTTTTGATTAAAAAAGTTTTAAACATCCAAAATCATAATTCAAAAAGTCTGAAGCATCGAATGAATCCAACTAAAACTAAATGAATAAAACTAAATTGTACACGTATTTTATTAGGTACCATGTATAAAATTCTGGTGAATTGTCCAGTCCACAGCATCGCTACTCTATGTGTTGTAGGGTACCTACTTAGTAATGTAAACAACCTGAGCACCCATAGTGCGCTGCCAGCTGTCTCACGGTAGCAGTCACGCGAGCCGAGGTACAAGCACTGGCTACGTGTCCTTTACCACAAAACCGATAGTATAAAGTATTATGTACAGTTGTATACTCAATATTGATAGCCATGGTACAGACTGGTCAAATACATAATATTGCATAATACATCCATAAGGATCCAAAAGGGTGTGTTGCAATACATCTGGGCAGTGGCCATTTTGACAGTTATCATGTATAGCGTTGCCATATATCAGGATTTCTCCGGGCACGACTTTCCAAGGGTCAGAATTTATAGAAATGGAATCGCCGGTAGAAAAGTCGGTTACGTTAGGTCAGAACTGTGACCTCACACAGAGTCGAATCGCTGCTAAAAAAGTAGGTTAAAACAATGTTAGGGTAAACAATATTTGGACATAAGAGTTAAGGACAAATAATCATTATACCAAACAGTATCGGAGAATGCAAAATTAGGAGAAAAAACTAAAGATCCTTAATTATTTTTCGACTGCCGATCGCCGTTTTCATATCCCGTTCTTTTGCGACGATTAAACGATTTGTATTTGTATTTGTATTTGTATTCTTTTTTCAAATCAATATAGATCAGGGTGTCTCATACTTATGCCAATTCATAGGTTCCAAAAAAACACTGCGTATGACGAAGAAAAATAATCAATTTAGGATAAATTACCTACGACACCTTTACCTTACCTTTACTTTACCTTTTATTATCTACGAAATTACAGTGCATTACCAGAACAGATTTGTTTTTTTATCCTTTACTATGCGCTAGTTTTCTGCAGAGCCCCGCGGCGTGTATCTGATTTAGATATTATCAATGGCGTCTTGAGATTTATCAGATATCGCTACTCGGGATACAGTTAAGTTCGAATGCGCTGCATTTTGCCAATGCAGGTCGCTTGCGGAGGTTACAGAGGGTTCGAAGGCAACAGGTTAGTGTCCTGGGTCGAAGTTGACACCCACTGTTTCTAGGTAACTTCTGAAATGCATAGATAAAGTACCTACACGAATTCGAGCTTGTCTAGTAGCGGGAGATACTGTTCGGGCAATCCGTCAGATCTCCATAGCAGGCATTCTCCAGACAAACTCGGCGAATATGCCCGAACATATGTAGCTCGCTAATAGTTAATACTATTGTTACGTATATTGTTGTAAACAGATACCTCGTTACCAAAAATTAACCGTTCTCCCTTCAAAAATTAAAAGATCATCACATAAGATAAGTCATAGCAAACGTCTGCTTAATTTCAAATATTTCAACTATCATAATATTTCCGACCGTTACGCTTCCATACCCATAGACCAATGTTTTCGCTATTCTCCATACACACACATATCTTAATGCGTTAGTATGTGTGCGGTCATTACCCGAATTCGGCGGGCACAGAGCAGCGAGACAAAGAAAGTGCATTTTCCTCTACGTAATCGTATATTATTTGGAGCGCGATCCATTATTCATGAGATACGAGTAAGGTTCATGAGTACGGTGTACAAACAACGGCCCGAATATTCCGCTACCGCGTCATGTAGGCTTACTGCTATACTTTGCAACAATAAATTAGATTTTTTTGCCTTTTTTGCTAAGACATTTAAAAAAATATGTCTACTTTCAACTTTTATGTGTATTTACCTGTTCGTCTCTACTTTTCCCTTTCTCAAAACAATTTCGGTCATAAAAAATAAGGATCAAGCACCAGTCTAAGCCTAAGGGATGACTCACACTAGAACGGGACGGGACGGGGAGGGATGGGACAATCTGTCAGTTTCTATAAAAAAGTCACGTGACATCTGTGGGCTCCGAGCTATTACGTGAAATTGACAAGCGTCCCGTCCCGCCCCGTCGCGTCGCGTCCCGTCCCGCCCCGTCGCGTCCCGTCCTAGTGAGTCATCCTTAAAGAAAATATGGGAAACGCAGTTTTGGATGCATTTATTTCATGTAACCTCCACGACCATTTCTATCGTCAACTTCCGTCTTATTGCAATTTCATTGGTAATTGTTTGAAAGGCCTTAAATTATTTTGCTGAATAATAAAGACATACTTTAATCTCTGTTACTGTTGCTTACTGTTATGATGTATTTATCTACTGTTAATAATAGTATATCTCAGATCTAAAATAACTCTTGGAAATATTTCCCATAAATCTGTCAAATTGCTTGAAATCCATCAGTCCAACAGCCGATAACCTTTTTTCAGAATCCGTCAATTACTCGAATACCCACTTCTATCACGCCAAAGGAAGACTAGTCTAAAAACTATCCACTGTTTTTTGCATCCATTCCCAATAAACAAAAGACAGACGCGCAGTCTCCAGTGTAAGTGTTCTCTCTGGTTACGCATAGTTGTGACTGATTTTGAGGTCATATTATATCGGTTTTCTATGAAGATAGGTGTAACTGTGTTCTGGCAAGCAATGTGAATACTTGGTCAGATTATAAGCATTGCAATCAAGAGTTCTATGGAAGTAAACCTAGCGTGTCGTGGGAGTAATTATAGATATGTACCTAATTGAAGGTATGGTTTACAGATGGTATTTGTGCTATGCGCGCTATAGGTCAGGGATAAGGTCGGATAGTTTGTGTTGTTACACCAGATGGGGTAAAAAAGACCGTTGTGTCTATATGGATTCCTTGAAATTAACAAGTTACTAGGGTTCCGTACCTAAAAAGGAAAAAACGAAACCCGGGAGCACTTTGTTGTCCGTCCGTCTGTCTGTCAAGACCCTTTATTTCGGGAACGCGTACAGGTCGCAAGTTTAAATTAATGTAAAAACCAAACCTCTACGTCAACCTAACCAAAAGATACGGCCTTTTATGACGTATTTCCCATACATTTGCAATGGGAATCAAAATGTATAGGGTACTTCCCGTTGACCTAGAGTCACGAAATTTGGTAATAAGCAAGAGCTTGTAGCACAAGTACAGGACAAATCCGAAAACTGTTTAAATTGTTGCACACTGAGAATTCCATGCCACTTAAAATAGTAAGGTCATAAATCATCATTTGTGCGGAACCCTAGGTGGGCGACTATGACTTACACTTGGCCAATTTTTTTTCTGTCATAAAGATATTAGACATTAACGGAGAATTATGGGACTTGGTGTTCATCAAGTCAGGAGAACTTGATCTCGTAAGCAATTTATTGAATCAGGCGATACTTTGCGGAATTCCATATTAATTACAAAAATAATGTTACTTTGCTATTTTGCTAAACGGGCTAGTCAATTAGTGCCCACCTGTCCCGACTCGCCGGTAAAAATAAGTACACAAATAAATATAACAAACCACCACCCGACACGTGTTTCGCCTCTCAACGAGGCATCCTCAGGAGATGCAGGTGATGTTGTCGTACTGGCATCCGACGACTGAAATCCCTTTTTAACTTTCACGTTTTGGCGGGGTAGCAAATTAAGTATTTTCGTTATTCGTGGTAAGCCCTGTGATGGCAACCGTCCTACTAGCCAGCACAACACTTTTGCTCAGTCGCTACCGCGTTCAACACTTATCGTACTCATAACTGAGTGTTTATTCAAACGCTCCTCCTGCATATCTGCATCGCTATTATATTATTTAAATATCTGTTTGAGCCGAGCATTGTTCGGGGTAGATCATCAGTTTCTGCGGTTGCTATTTTTATGCTAAACTGTTTGCTTTTCCTGTTTCAGTTTGTTTTGCTATCGTGTCATGTTATCATTGTTTTGTGGTTGCTTTTACTAACTCGACTATCTAACCCGTTATTACATATTTCTGATGTGCAGGTAAATTTAAATAAGTACTATTGATTGCTGACGAAATGAGGCAAGGAAGAAAAGAAGGAAAGTTGCGCTCAAGATTTTAAAGTTGTCGTACTTTAAAGTCTTGAGCGTGACTCTAGCAACTTTCTCCTTCTTTGTCGTTAAACTCTTGGCATGAGGTCCTGGTTGTCATGTCTTCTGTGGCAAGCTTAACCACCCGGCACCATTCTTCTCTCACCACCGCGTGCCTGATGTTTTGATTTATTCAGTCCACCTCACGGGTAACCTTCCGCGATATCTGGTACCGTCTTATCCTATATTCTATGTTGTTTTTTTCATCGATTTGGTTAATGAAAGCTCCTTATAGGTAATCTATCAAGCCGATTTGAATCAAATGTAGGTATTAATTCTAAATATCATGTTGGCAGGTAGGTTCCAACAAAAACTAATTCTCTAGTGTAACTTTTTGTATTTTTAGCGGCGTGGCGTATACGTGAAAAGGCTTCTGTTTTTGCAACGCTCAAACACTGTAATATTATTGTTATTTGAGTTATTTCAGCCGCAGTTCCTGCGAACTACAATTTCGTTCGGTATCTATTATCCAACACTGTATTTACTGTACGCCAACGTCAAATATACCTATGTACAATATTGCACCTTAACTCTTTTAAAATACGGCTTAAAATTAATACTTATTTTTGACGTTGATTGCTTATGTTATTTATATTTCTAGTGCACATTGAAAGCCATGTTACAAAAAAGAATCAGCAACGAAAACAATATTTTGTGATGTGATGAAAATTAGAATAAAAATACTAAATATTAAAAACATGCGGAAATTGAGAAATATTTTTGCTACTTTTTAATATATGTATTATATTACCTACCAAGTTTCATGCTTTATTTTGTTGGAGTAAACAAATGTTGTTTAATGTTGAGTATGCATTTTAATTTCTAGTTTTTTATGAAAAGATTAAAAACAATTAAAAAGTTTATTTAACAAACTAAGCAGGTTTATTATAAAAAACAGGAAAGAATGGCAGATGTAACGCAGGCTGGCGCGGTTATTTAGGAACGCGATAAAAACGAAAACAAAACTTTGGGAGGGCTGTAAAAATTATAAAATTAATAATTCGCGGGCGAACGCGAGCGTTTATTAAATTTCGCAAAAGAAAATTTAATTAAGAGCGTTTTTCTTTTTATTTCACACCCCGGATTTCATTATTGGCGGCGCCAAAGGGTTAGTTCCCGAACTAGGAACGGATAGAGAGGGCTAAATTATTGTGTTCTGATATATGTAATTAAACTTGTATTCTATTATTCTATTTTGAAATTCATGCATAAATTAAAAAAAACCGTCAACTTTCAGTCAAAAAAACCATAACATATTTTTTTTTGCTTCATACATTGGTGCTCCGCCCTATTGTATGGTTCCGCGACTGTGGCACACAACTACGAACACACGCGTTCAGAATTGCATAGACAGTTTATAAATGAATTAATTCATAAAAAAACGCACGATTTGTCACCTACGTTACTTCAATTATTTCGATAACCTCTAGATAGTATTAAAATAATATTACTTATATCAATAAAGTTATTTTTTAGTTTACCTAAGGCTAAGTCTTTGTACGTACCTTTTTAGTACCGCATATAAAGTAATAAAGTATTCTGGTTCTTTGGTTCTCTGTAGGGACGTACACTTTAATTATTTTTTTAGAAACCATTCAAAAGAATAGTTAACGTCATGCCAGATCTATTTCTTCATAACCCCTATAGCAGCGAACGTGTAAAAAACGGGAAGTGAAAATATAAAAGTGCGGCCGGTCGGTGCGTCGCGCAGATTTACGGACCTCTTAATAAGCGCTAATGAAACACCCTTTCGTGGACATTTGGCCTGAACGTCTTTCTAAACTTGAGTATGTATTTAATATTTATGCTGCTAATAACGGAACCCTGCATTTGGACCAAATAAAGCGAGCTTTGAAGTGATACCTGGCAATGTACAAGTTGCAGAACATTCCCAAAATGCGGAAACAGTCTCGAGAATGATCTGCGAACATTCTTGCAACATGGAATTTATTACTTAAATAAGTAAATATTCTTAGGATAAAGTCTAAATAGGCATAATTTAAAACTACATGTTATTTTATGTGTGATTGTCTTTGACAATTAGTCATTTTATTGATAAGTGATAAGTTACTAATAAGTTGCTTTTAATTCTCATTATATTTAAGAGAACATTTCAAAGAAAGTTGCTACGAGATTGTTGCCGTCAACTACGCAATGCAAGTGCTAATTTCGTCAACTGTTTGCTAACGAATGTTTAGCTCAGCGGTGGCCGGTGATACGAATGGGTAACGATGCAGGAAAGCAAGAGGTCACGAGATCGATCCTACCGGGTCACTGTAATCTTTTGTTTATTTATTTAACTATTTTCATTTTTTTGCATTGTTTTTATTTTGTTGTATTTTAATTTTATTTTGTTTATATCAGAGAGCGATTTTACGATAACTGTTTTAACTTTTGCAAAGTATTCCGATAAATTCTCGTTCTCGAAAACATTCTCAGAAGTTCCCGGAAATTTCTTATATGGAATATTTCGCAACTTTGGAAACTTCTCGTCGGTGCATTGCTAGTGATACCACCAGGGACACCTTACTATGACACTCTGGGCTACGCGCCCAGTAGCCAAGATGCCATAACCTATCATTTAGTAGCGTAACGTAGTTTTCTCTCTATCACTCTTCCTTATTAGTGCGACAAAGACAGTTGCGTTTCGTTTACGACTGTGCTTTAGCGATTGGCATCCTGGCTACGCACGCAGGTATAGTAATATGAATTCACTAAAATGGGGATTATAAACCTCCGACGAATCGAGGGCGACGTTGCCCCGCGGTCCCGGAGAAAGACTGGTTGAGGTTGACATCAACATATTTTAGCCGCGCGGGTTTTACGAACTACCCGCACTTAATACACAAAATGTTAACTTTGATAATCAAGATCAAGTGCGGGTAGTTCGTAAAACCCGCGTGATTAAAATATGTTGATATCCACTAAAAAATTACATGTTTTCAATGATAAACTTTTAATGTTTCCTCTACTCAAAGGTTGTCTAGAAGAAATCGCTTTTTACCGATGAGACCGTCTGTTGTTTGCCTCTGTGTTGTGTGAGGTGTGCAATAAAGAGTATTCTATCTACCTATCTACAAAAACTGAAAGATATTTTTGATCTAAAATTTTGAAAAAGTTTTAAATTTAAATGGAATAAGTGAAAAACGTTTTCAAAATTGTTGAGGGTTTTTGGAAAATCGTTTTTGTATTAAAACATGTAAAAATATAGGATAGGAAAACTCATGGCAAGAGTTGAGTTGAATCGACTAAAGTTATATACGTCTTAAGCAGAGTACGCAGCTGCCCATCAAGTCAGTGGATAGCCAGGATAGCCTGCTGCTTATTGACTGGGTCCGTGGGTCGGTAACTACGTACTGTGACTACTGTGCTTATATTCAATGCATGCGAGGATAAGACGGAATTAGCCACATTGACCTTACTGAAAACGTATAAGTTACAAATGACCTAACAAAACGGTTTCCAAAACATTAAATTTTAACTTGGCCCAATTTTTTAATAATTCGTGTGTAATGTCATACTTAAAATTATAGTCAATTAAGTGATAAAGTAGTTGTTATTAGCAACGATAACTACCTAATGGTTACGTTAATCAGTTTAATCGTAGCAGGTAACGCTACAATTGAACTTCGAATTGCTAACAATTAACTGAATACTTGTATCTGCTTTCTGCGAAACTATTACAGATTCTACCAACATAGAGTACACAGTTAGGTAAAACAGTAAGTTAACTGATAGTTATAAATACATAGATAAATAAAATAAAATAAATAAATATTATAGGACATTTTTACACAAATTGACTAAGTCCCGCAGTAAGCTCAAAAAGGCTTGTGTTACGGGTACTCAGACAACGATGTATATATAATATACAAATACATAAATAGATAGAAAACATCCATGACTCAGGAACAAATGTCAGAGTTCAACACAAATAAATTTTTATTTTTGTCCAACTCATTCACCTGCCAGGCAATTCGGCTGTGGAATGCTCTCCCTCTGCCTATCAGACAAGCTCAAAGTAAATATTCGTTTAAAAGCAAGTTGCGTAAGCATTTATTCGAAAAAATTCGTCATTAAGGGTCTGCGTGATGTTTCGCTCTAGGTACACTTATATTAGGTATATATGTATTTGTATATGTAGGTATATTTATATTTGTATATGTGTAAGTATATACATTATATTATTAATTAGGTTTGACATGTCTTAGGTTATCATCTCTTTTTTCTACTATCCTGCACCAGACTAACAGTTTCGGTTTAGCCCGATGGTTGACTGGTAGAGAATGCCTAAAGGCGTTAAGTCCGCCATTTGTACTTTAATATAATTGTGCAATAAAGTTTAAATAAATAAATAAATAAATGCCCTTACCGGGATTCAAACCCAGGGCCATCGGCTTAGCAGGCAGGGTCACTACTAACTACGCCAACCGGTCGTCAAACCCACCCACATAAAGTACACAGTTAGGTAAAACAGTAAGTTAACTGGTAGATTTTGAAAAGTGAATGGAAGACGGTGTGGTAGGATGATCGGGACAAGCATTGTTGACGATTAGCTAGGATTAAAAATACCTTCACATACCTTTTTCACTCAAGGCTTGGCTCGACATATTTAGATGAAATTTGGCACACACGTAGTATGTAACCCAAAAAACAAATATAATGGTTTTTGAAATGTCGAAATCCATGCAATAAAATAGTGCAATTTAGTACCTACGACGGGCGTGCGTGTTAATGATTTTTACATGGACACTCGTAGACCGACGATATTTATTTAAAAAAAAACATTGTCGGTGTCATTTCCGGTCTATAATCTCGAGTAATAAAAAAAGTCTTGATTTAAAAGTTGAAGCTGTCAAGTGGTAAAATATGGTGTTTTTACGCTAAAGGTTGTCGGTTATCGACACTTATAAATCAACCTTATCAACAACCGAAAATGTGGTACCTTTAGCCTGAAAACGCCACAAATTATCTCCAAAATATCTGACGTTATTACGTAATTACAGTAAATATACTGCAAAATAAAAGTACTGTGATCAAAGAGTAGCATTCGGTCGATTATACCTGTTAGGTATCTATGTATCTGATCACGAAAACTAAGAAGCACGAATGAGGCTCGCGAAGTATTTCGAACTGAAGGAATACTCTTTTCAATGATACTAGGAAGATCCTCTTTTTTTACCACGGCGGTGTCTAACAAGCATACGGCCTGTCTGATGGAAAGCGGTCACTTTAGACTATGGACTCCTGCAACTCCAGGGGGGTCACATGCGCGTTGCCGACCCCTTAAAATCTTGTACTTACACTCCTTTTTTTTAAACCCCATACTGTAATCTGTTTTTTTTCTTTTGTACTCTCTTGATACCACGTCGCATGCCTGATGGAAAGCGATCACTGTAGCCTATAGATGCCTGCAACTCCGGGGTGCGTACACAAGTTGCCAATCGTTGACGCTCAGTAGCAAACGAAACGCAACTGTCTTTGTCGCACTAATAAGGAAGATTAATAGAGAGAGATAACTACGCTACGCTGCGGACAGTGAATGCTTACTATCTTATCTACGCACCGAGGGGTGTCACATTCGCGTTGCTAGCTTAAAAACTTGTACACTTCTTTTTTTAAGACCCCATACTGTGTTTCATCGTCTAGCCTTCTACTCTTAACTTCGTTAATGTAAGTAAAAGTATTTGCTATATTTCAAATTGATATAGGTATGTACTTACCTAGTATAAGGTAAATAAAAACACTGATATTTTTTGTCATTATTGTTATCACGGACATAGCCCTCCGGATTAGCAAGCTGAAGTGGCAATGGGCAGGCCTTGCACGCAGAGCAGATGGCCGATGGGGTCGAAAAGTGCTTGGGTGGAGGTCACGGCTTGGCAAACGCAGCGTACGACGTCCACCCACAAGATGGACAGATGACCTTATGAAGGTCGCCGGGAGACGCTGGATGCAGGTCGCTTCCAACCGGTACATATGGAGGTCCGAAGGCGAGGCCTATGTTCAGCAGTGGACGTCTTATGGCTGATATGAGGATGATGATGATTGTTATCAAAACAAAACTACAAACTCACCAATAGTGGTGGCGGTAGCCCCGGTCACGGTTAGCAGAGCGATGGGCATGTATCCCAGAGTCACGAGTTCGAGTCTCGACCGAGGCCTAAATTTCTCCACTATTATTTTCTAAGAACTAAGAAATTTGCTTCAGATCGATTCACGCTGTCGCTGTCGCTGAAAATGTATGAAACTGTCATTACTTCCATACACATTCCGTACCAGCTATCGTGAATCGATCTGTATCATTCGCATTTTCTGCTAAAAAACGGCAAACGTCCCAATTCAGCATTTAAAATAACAAATCGACATCATGACCGTCCAGATACAAATATTAAATATGTTTAACAACAATACAAACGACAATTCAAAAGTACAAACAACACTTTACTGAGCACTGAACATCGCTAGACCGTATGCTGTTGTGATAAAAGTTACAAGTGGTCAGTATACAATGCTACTGATACAAACTAGATAGAACCGGTTACTTGTTTAATATTTAATAACACCCATTGACGTTACGTACAATGCTATTATTATTCAGATACCCCTGCGTTTTTAGACACCGGACACCCTTGGTACAGTCAGGCTGGTTTGTGGTGCGTTTAACTCAATTATTATATTTGCATAATATTGCACCGCAATTTGGAATACATTAAGAAAGTGCATAAATTACATGTTGTGTTGCTAAAGTTAATCTACATAGAAGACGTTTCTAAAAAAGCTTAATGTCGTTTTATTTCGGGAAGATTTTTTGAAGCGTAGAAATGGCATGTCCAGTGCTTGGTGAATTATTTCTGAGTAAAATGGCAAATTCAGTGAGGAATTTTAATGACTTCTAAATAAAATGCCGAATACAGTAAGGAATATACAAATATTCCTGAATAAGATGGCAAATCTAGTAAGGAATTTACAAATATTTCTGAATAAAATGGCAAATCCAGTAAGATTCTTTAACTTATTTCTTAATAAAAACGCCATATTTAGTAAATAAATAAATACACTATGGTTAAAAAAGCGGTTGTACCTATAGAGACTGGTTATTTATACACTAACATAGGTTAAGACTAATAATAAGATGCTAATAATTTATGGAAAAAAAAATTTTTTTTTCTGAAATAAATAATTATTTAATTTAATTTAATTTAATTTAATTCCATAACCTTCCCAAAAAGAAATATAGCGACAGATAAACCCCTAGGTGTAATTCTTAAAAATCTTCACATAGCTTTACATCAACCCTCATTTGATCAAGTTTACAAAACCATGGGAAACACAGCATCCCGATCATAGGGTGGAACCCGTCTATAACGGATCTAGGCACTTGCTATGGGAATATTCAGATTTATGTAAATCAGTGTACTGGGCAGTGTCCCCTGCGCGTACGCAGCAGCTGGCGCAGCCGTTTGATGACGTTTATTAACGCGGGTTAGATTCGAAATCAGCACGGGATTCTGCCTTTTGGTGAAATTTAATTTTGCCGAATATCACCTTTTCGCCTATTATTCATTTGCTATATCAACGTTTACCAAATTATTGTTTGCTAACTCATATTTGGCAGATTTTCATTTGCAAACTAGGTTAGGGTTGGAATATGATATTCCGCGAAAGATACGGTTGCGAAATGATTAGTTCGGAAATAAATATTTAATGACTATATTAATCTGTTGGATGATTTAGAGTTCAAGACAAAATAAACAAAATGGCTTCAGGAACATTGTTTCTACTCTGTTAAGGAGTACTTAGATTTGTAAATATTTTAACTATTACCTAAAACTTAATGGTCTCAATTGTTTACTCGAATACCTATAATGTTTAGGATCCTACTTACTAACATTTGCATGCCGAATGGCTGAATATTGTAACTTATTCAATACCCGAACATCTTATTTGTACATATTTTTGCAAATAAATTATTTATTTCCTTCTTTCTTTCTATCTTAATTACAAATTGAAAGAAATGTCATATACAACAGAAAAAGTGACCAACGCCCCCAGTGCTCAAGACTGGAAACGAACCAGCGACCTCCTGCTTTCGTGGCAAATGTATATTTAGCAAACATGTCTTGGGATAAATTGTTTGGGAAATGACAGTTCGGCGATACATTAGTAACCCATCGGCTACCACGAACATCGAAAATTGGCTTTGACGGAAAAACCTCTTTATCACTCCAATAAGCAAGTGTGACGGAGGGGGAGATACAAATTTTCTATCGTCCCATTTTTGTGGTACGAGTACTATCCTCTATTTTGATGTAAATGTGGCGAATCAACGCTTTCATGAATTTAGGTTTGGATACCATTGAAGTGAGACGCGAAAAAATGATTGGACATTTGATACGACATGGCCACTTCTTCAAAACTATCCTGGAGGGGAAGATAGAAGGCAAGAGAGGTAGAGGCCAACCAAGACGAAGCTACATGGAGCCAAGTGAAGGAAGCAGCAGAAGCCGTGTCGTATCAAAAGGTCAAAGCGCTGGCGCAGGACAGAGAGAGCTGGAAGATACTCCACCGACAAGAGAATAACTCTTAAGTTTATGATGATGATGACATTTAATTTTGATATAAATTTGGCGAATCAACGCTTTTGTGAATTTAGGTTTGATCTGTCTGTATCGACAGCGATGAGGAGGACTTTATGTATAGGTATATATCTTTTTGCTAAATATCATAAGGTTAAATTATATTTGTTATTAATTATACGAATTTATTTATGACCGACTGGATGTCGTTTGGTTAGTTAGTTAGTTGCTGGTTGTTGTATGCTGGGCGTTTTCCGCAACTCGACATCTATTGTGCCTTTTTTGCGTGATAACGAGGTAGCACTATTCTAACAATCCTAGCTCCTCCACGAAACCTAGCATCTTTTTTAGGTTGCTAATTGCTTCCTTTAGTGTTGTTGGAGTTCCTAAGTACTTACTCGTACTCCTGTATGTCGTTTGGTTTCAAATGTAACCAGCGAAAGATGAAGTTATTAGTTGGAATACAATTGTCTTAACAAGCTGATACCTAATCATTTGTTAATATCATAAAACATAATTAGCAATCAAAGATAAAATAGTCATCAGTCCAAACTGTTTACAATAATATATTTTAACTTATTATTAAATAAACAAAATTCTTAATTTTTAAAACGTTCGCTGTTCGTTATCAATATTACTTTACGACACGCTAACTATAAAATATACTTAAGTTTTATAAATATTTATCGTCGCAAAAATAAAACATTAAAATGGCAGATTTACTGTCAATAAAAACTACAGGTTTCAACTATTTACGAGCGGACAGACAATCCTGCCGCTACTCTAATAATACTAATGCTAATGGTTTGAGTTTGAATTAACTATTCGTATTGTCGTCAAACTAATCATATACAAAGATACGTGCGTACGTTTGATTTTATCATAATCCAAGCTTATTAATCCGATAAAAAATCATAATTTTATGATGTAATACTTTCTTTAGTCAAGGCCTTATAGGCCAGTATCTTTTCTCGAATCTACATCATAGGTACTAAAATTTCGTGGGATTTGACTGAAAACACTTTTTCCCTACGTGTGCTGCGGGGTCTTTATTTTTACTTTACCTTATTTTTAAGTAATAATGAATAATAATATTAAACCCTATGTACTACATATGTAGTGTCCCGTAGCTGGTAAAATGCGTGATGTTTGACTAAACCCACTTTATTCCTATGTTTCCCGCTTCTGATGCCTTTGCAAGAAATCACATTCATAATTTTGATCTTGACATTAGTAGGTTTTTAGAGTTTATAAATGATACAAACAGTTTAAACATTCAATATCTTTACAAGTATAGCATAATTTATGTAATTGGTATATAAAGCGTATTTATGTTAATCCAGGTACATTTTAAGTGTTACAGAATAAACATTGTCATGCATCCATGATTAAAGTATGAATACATTTTGACTGCAATCCCAGAATCGTACGGCAAATTAAAAAAAATATTATACAATAGAAGTACTAAAGATCACTGATCTATGAAATCTGTATAAACAGGCGCCTGCGCATAACAACTTTGGTGTCTGTATACCTAAATAATGAATCACAGGAAACAGTTGAATATTAATGGCGCATTACATTCAAATACCTGAATCTGAATTATACAGAGGAAACTAATTTAAGTTAATGATCTTTTAGGTCTTAATGCTGTATAATGGAGTTAAGGTCTGAATACTACTTCCTTGTCGGCAATTTTCTTGAATTGCGACAATATAAATAAATGAACTAAAACATGTACTAAATCATTATAAATGTACTAAAACGGGGCTGAAAAGTGTAAAACTTTGACATGTACAACAAGCGCCATGTTCACGGTGTAACGCTTGTAACAGTGCCGAAATATCGGGAGCTCATTAAAACAAATATTCATGGTAAATATCTCGTTTCGTTATAAATAGTAATTATAATGTAAATAACCATGTTAGGTTAAAAAAGGGAAGAATATTATTCTGTAAAATTATCTTTCTATTAGAATTCATGGAAGTAAATAGAAAGATGAATGACAAAACCATTTTATATATTATATTCCATAATCAATTAATAAGCGCTTTATTGTTTAAAATATAAGTAACGCAAAAATAATAAAACAAATCTAGACCAGATTTAGTACTCACACATGTAGTAAATTTATGCATATATATTCATAATAAAATTCTTCTATTTCGTAAAAAAATATACAATGTAACCCGGTAAGCAAAAGATTGTCTGTGTTGGGATACACCGCTCTTCTATATATTTTAACCTTTAAGGAATTTATTTTTAAGCTAACATCTAAAGTATTTTGTACAAGAAATTGGAAAAAAAATTGTTATTCCAATCAAACCCAAATATCGAGCAAAGCCACCTGCAACAGTTAGTGTCAGTATAATGAGGAAGCATAAACAGTATGCGCGGACGCCGTTACGGCCGTATGCAAAAATCGGCCTTGGCGCCGCATTATCATGCATAATTAATACAACTCGCTTTCGGCCACCACTGCGTATGATACTTGGCGAATCGGCCAAGTGACCAGTCACACCTCGGATAGTCGTCCTTTTGATTATGTGATCTCGCCAAGTACCTATTTTAGAAAATAGGAGATTATTTTAGCTCAAAATGCAAGTTTTTGTATAGAGCGCGTACCAATTGGTATTTCCTCTTAAACGATGGTCTTGCAAGCAACCATACGAGAGTGAGTGACAAATATCGGATAAGTGAGAAGGGAAAACGCGGATTATTTATTTATTATATTTACTCCTCGCCTTACAGGATTGCAAGACTCAAAATTCAAAACTGCGCAGGCATACCTTAACATGTATGGCCTGCTTTAGGTAATTGCCGGAATTCTTTGCTCGGTAAGATAGTAGGTAGTAGTAACTTTGCTGTACAAAAACAGAGAAAATCAATAAAAGAAAAATATCAATTATTTGTACAAGAAAGTTACTACTAATTACTATCTTTCTGAGCAATGAGTTACGGCAATCTCTTAAAGCAGGCCTGTGCTCTACATTTCACATGTTAAGGTATGTCTGCGCAGTTTTGACCGTACAGTACAACTGCACAGGTAAAAATGAGCGCGTGTAGCATTCGACTGTGCAGTTTTTTGTACAGCCAAAACAGGGTGCGTAGCCAAGATGCCAATCGCTCACGCTCAGTCGCTAACGAAACGCAAAAACTGTCATTGTCACACTAATAAGGAAGAGTGATAGAGAGAGGTAGCTACGATACGTTAGTAAGCGTGAGCGATTGGCATCTTGGCTACGCACGCTGTGCAGATGACGTGAGATGCCAAACGCTCAGTCGCTAACGAAGTACAACTATCATTGTCGTATAATAAGGAAGATTGATAGAGAGCGAGAGAGATAATTAGCGTGAGCAATTGGCATGGCTACGCACCCTGTACAGCCAAAATTGCGCAGGGATACGCTAACGTGTATGACCTACTTAAGACTATTTAATGGAAAGCCAAGTTTTTCCGGCAGGTTTACAATGTCATGAATTCATTGTTCACCGTTCAATTAACAATGTATTCACTTGTGTTAGAGTAAAATTGTGAGTAATGCCGCTGTATCTTCTAATTGATTGTTCTTTGTAATGAAGAAATTTTCCTAGTGCAGCTGGAAATTGGTTCACTGGCTAGACCATTTCTCATCATAGCTATTCATAACTACGCATATTTACATACGCGTATTTTTATACACGTAATTAATTTCGTCACATATTTCTTGCAGTTTCTTTATTTATACTAGAACAGTTGCCAAGAAAGTAGAAGTAAATTCTAATTTTTAGGAATCTACTACCTGTTTCATTATCTACATCATCATACTTCAATAAATAGTTTCATATTGTAATTGTGACTTGACTGAATGGCAATGCTGCTATCGTGATGGGCATTTTTGCGCCAAGACTGACACGGGGTGGGTTGTTTGACTAGTACCTACTCTTGGTACCTTTGGTAACATTCGGTTTGTAACGAAACATTTTGTATTTTGTAATAAAATAAATGTAATACATTTGATCTTACTTGAATAAATAACTTTTATCTTTGCAGTTCGCAATTCATTTCGATTAAGTTATTGCTGTTTCTGTTGTGTTGTGTGTGTTAGTGGGAGGTCGCAGGAGTCCGCTGGATGCGGATGGCGCAGGACCGGTCATTGTGGAAATCTTTGGGGGAGGCCTATGTCCAGCAGTGGACGTCTTTCGGCTGAAATGATGATGATGTGATGATTGCTGTTTATTTTGCTTCTTTGCTATTATATTAAACTCCTGATACTATGTACATATACATTTTCCCTTCCTTCATAACCTTTTCTTCCTTCGTTACATAAACCTGACAAATTAATTTTAACTATTCCTTAGAGAATTAAGTTTTTTTTGAGAAAATAGCTATAATTCCACAAAATAAAAGTATAAACCAAGCTCTTGGCTTGCATCTCTAGGTATGACAACCAGACGAACCTAATTATAATTATATTAATCGAATTCGGAACGGAAATGAGTGTGAAAGAGTAGCATGAGCGGCGCACGCGCCGCGGCCGCTGCGCGGGCGCAGCACAGGTGGCTCCAAATTAATCGCATCCTAGCCCACTGGCCCACACTCGACGATTTGGCACTCACCAATAATGTTATAGGTACATTCAATATGACTTCCCTTTAAAACTTACAACCCCAGGATAAAAATAATAATAACATGCTTTATTGTGCACTACGAAAAAATACAATAGTAAATTTTTTTTTAAATAGAACATGAGCTAGTAGGTAACAACAACAGGAGGACTTACCGCTAAAGAGCTCTTCCAGACAACCTCTGAATTATCCTGGGATTGAATATTAAAATGTTCTTAGTGGAGCTTCATGACGTTGGTACAAAGTTATAAATAATAATCAAATATTAAGGCTGCGCATTGTCCCTTAGCATGTACTCGTAATAAGCCGGCCACATACGTTCCGGCAATCCATCAGACCTATACCCATAGTGGGTATATCCGTGGGGCATCCTTCAGGCAAATTTCCTATACATTTTAGGCAGATCCGGCGGATATTCCCAAACGTACGTATATGGCCGCCAATTAGTGTAAATTTGAGAGATATATTCCACCTTACAAAGTTTTAACTCGAATGGTTAGGCTATTATTTTATGAAGTCAGAGAAGTCATTGTTTATTTTATTTAAAACAATGAATTTATATCTATTAACAAAAAACAAATACAGTACATGAGGAAGACCGTTCGGTCATCAATTAATGGTAATTAATTCAATATTTTATTTGACAAGTTGGCAAGCAACAAAGAGCTTGATTTATATAGGAATTACAATTCTGATCCATTAAAATCTAGATATCCTTGAACGCGGTGTCAAATGTCGTAAATATTTTTTATACAAAATTATATGTCACAATTTGAAAGGTCAGAGTCGCGAATCTTCAAGAATATTAATCGCCACCTAGTTTTGAAATAAAAAACACTAGGTGACTACAAGTTGGTACACACGATTATTCAAATGTTATGTTAATGTGGATATAATAATCACTTGCGCTGTTTAGTGGATTTAATAATAAGTGTTATGTATATCATTATACCGACTGCAACTTAGTACGGTCGGCTTCATAAATATATATGCATTTGTATTGGATTTTCACCCTTATTAAAGTCACGTCTATAAATATCTATACACTTCGGGACTTATTACAGGGGTGTAATAAGTCCCGAAGTGTATAGATATTTATAGACGTGACTTTACAATATCAAATTGATTGAATTGCCTCGGCACAGACACCCGCTTCATTTATAAAGTGTTTATAATATAATTAGGATATGTGATAACTAGTAGTAAAAAAGGGATGAGTTACAATTAATTTTACATATAATGATCATATTTTATATATAAACTGAAGGCAATGTAACATTGGAAATATTAATGTATACTGATTAGAACAGCTGATGTCAAGAGAAAAGAAAATAATAGACAGACTATTTGATGATGAAATTACAGGGACAAGAGAAATATTTGAAATATACATTTTAGACGCATAATCATACGTAAAACTCGTAGGCAGTGTGTTGTCATGGAAATATCTATCATCAGATGCTACTTCGAGGCCTAAATACATAAAATGACTAACTCGAGGGTTCCCGTTGCCTTTGAAATTCTATTTTTTACAATTTTTCGTATGAGCTCCCCGTACTGATTTTCGAAGACTGTTATTCTACTGCAAATATATAAACAAATCCATACTAATATTATAAATGCAAAAGTAACTCTGTCGTCTATCTGTCTGTTTTTTACCTTTGCACGATAAAACCACGATAGATGGACACCTGGGAAAGGACATGTCATAGTTTTTGTTCTAATTATACGCAGACGAAGTCGCGAGCAAAAGCTAGGTTTATTATAAAACAAAAAAGAACCGTTTATCATTTGCAAATCTCACTTTTGACCATATGCGGTCAAGATATGTAATAAAAAGATATAAAAGCCAGAGTCTTTACTCTGTTCTTCCTCCAAGCATTGAAATGGTAATCGCAGTTCGCACGCTGCAGCGCTCAGCACATGCTAATCGTTTATTGATACACAAATAACTATTATAATTTTATTACGCATTGTAAGGTTCGTTGACCGGCGCATAGATGGCGTCTGCGTCACATTTGAAATTATAATTTCGTTTTGTTCGCTTTGTTTGTGACATAATTGCGGAATGTTTCTCTTATTATGTAGATTGGTTACGTAATGGACATGTTTATTAGCTGGCGATTATTTAAGTTATTCCAAAGTAAGTGTGTTAACAGTACATCGTGTTCTCTGGTATTATAAATGCGAATGTACTTAACTCTGTGTGTCTGTGAGCAATGGTTAAACTACAGCGCCAATTTATAGCTTTTGGAACTTATAAAATATTTTAGGGCACAGAAATTCCTCCCCTAGAAGGAGGAAACGACAGATCACATAACAAATTGGTGGAGACAATCATTAGAAAATCAATAGAAAGTTCCGGTTGATACTCAAGATGGCGAAGATGTCTCAAGAATAGTGTTTTTGTTTTTTGTTCGTTTAGTTGTTTAATGTGTAACACTAAATACTATGCGTATTATGCAGTGAACTAACGAAAAATTATACAGTTATTAGAGAATTACTCTTGAAACGGGTCTTACCATTGTTTTGTTATCACCCGGCAGTTCCGAAGGTCAAGCTGCCTCGTGCTTCTGTAAAGGAGCTATCTCCTTACCAAGGTCTTCACCGTCCAACGTCGCTCTAAGAGCAAATTTTTACTCACCGTAGATACATTGTAGCCCATGTGGCAATATACCTTGACACTGGCAAAATTGTTCCACAGGACAAAAGCCATTCTTTAAAAAAAACTGAACTGAACAGATAATCAATATAGAAATTAAGTTAAATTGTAAGTTAAAAAAAAAAATTGTAATCGAATTTGCAGAAATATTCAAATCATTCCAAACCTAGGCAACAGATGGCAAAATTATTAGCACTAATAGCTGAAATATTATGGCAATAAATTCATTGCTGTCACTCGACATGCAATAACGTTTACCAAAGACTTATGACCATTTGGCACAATTCTCAAACGGTGACGCAAAACCTAATGAAAAACGATAAGTAATAGATGTATTATATTAAATAATATTTAAAACGGGTCACTCACGTAATTTAGTCGTTTAGTTGATTTAGGCGAGTGGGCGCTCCTGATGACGTTCTTCGTAAAGAACGAAACATGTCGAGCGAAAATCGACTAAATTACGTGAGTGACCCGTTTTAAATATTATTTAATATGTTCGAGTCTCACGAGAGGTTTATAGTTAATAGATGTATTATATGAGAATATTAAGATGTCTCTCGTAGTCTATAAGGGAAAAGATAACTCTTTATGAATCGTATGTCACCGTGATAAGATTTATCAGTGGACACGTTAGCAACACTTCGTTGGTATTTATTATATATGACACTTTCTAAGCTCGGATAAGAGGAAGTGACACCATATCTCACACATACAAATTGGTAGAGACAGAGACGTCTTTAATACTAGCTTTTGTCCGCGGCTTCGCTTGCGTTAGAAAGAAAAAAAGTAGCCTATACCACTCTCCATCCTTTCAACTATCTCCACTTAAAAAATCACGTCAATGCGTCGCTCCGTTTTGCCGTGAAAGACGGACAAAAAAACAGACACACACACTTTCCCATTTATAATATGTGTATGGATTTTCAATGTTACATTGACTTCTGATTCATATAAAGTTACTTAATACTGCAGCAGCATTGATGCAACTGCTTGATGTCCCAAAAGTATCTAGATCTACACCACACAAATTAGTTTAGAGATTGATATGTAGGTGGCCATTTTTATTTTTTGTTGTAGAAAAATTATTCATTCGTCGTAACAAAAGGACGTATCTTAAATTTAAATTTTAAATAGGTATTATCTGTAATTTTTTTCCAATGTTGAGTAACAGATACAGTCAAGATCAGTGAAAAAAAGTATCTACAGGGATTTTTAACTTTACTGTAAGTACGCCCTTTTCCCTTACGGCGCCAGAGATACTTTTAGCACGCAGTGTCATCCGCTACTATTAATACTGTGTCTGATGGTCATGTTTATCCAAAGCAGTCAAACCGCATTAGTAACATCAAACCCCGTATCGGTTGAAAATAGCCCTCCCTTTTAGGTAAAGGTCCTATCATTAAAAACTCCAGTACCTATTGATGATCACTCCGTCTTCGTGACTAAAACGGTGACATTGACGACGTCTACGGTGACAACTGACTGACATTTGCACAAGTGCACACATTACACTAACTTAAAACTAAAATAAACCTACACTTTAACTAACGTATTCAAATATATACCGTATTACCGAATCTATAGAGTCGCCAATTGATAGGATGAGGTTGGCAAGATAGTCCTCTTTTGTTTTAAACTTGAATCGATCGAAAGTGCGTACTGTGACACCTATGCTAACTTAATTTAATACACTATTCAACTGTCCTTCTCACTTGTATACAATTCGAAAGAGAGAGTTATTATTATAAGTTGCAGCGGTGAAACTGATATGTCTATATGTAAATTAGGTTTACTAGTGACATGTCTGTGAATATTTTAGTAAGACATTGTAGTAGTAAATAACTGGTATTACTACGTCAGCTATACATAGTATTGAAGTCCTAATAAATAGAGATAACGTCAACATGATTTGTGATTTTGGGTAGTTAAAGACAAGGCATGCTGATTACAAAGTAGAATATATTCAGCTATTTAACGTTAAGCAAAGATTTA
The DNA here is from genome assembly GCA_949128165.1 of Lathronympha strigana. Lineage (NCBI taxonomy): Eukaryota > Metazoa > Arthropoda > Insecta > Lepidoptera > Tortricidae > Lathronympha > Lathronympha strigana. The sequence continues at coordinate 308,958 of OX421907.1, read as the reverse complement.
AGAGAGAAGATATAATTGTCATCGAAAATTCAGCTCAACGGGCAAACCAAGAGTCTAAGACTTGGCTGGCATATAGGAAAAATTAAAGGAGTACTAGACTGGAGGACTGGATCGGTTTGTGTAGAATCGATGGGTTTACCTACAGCAATAACAAGCCACAATACCTAAGTTTAAAGGGTCCCACCGCAGTAATAAGGTTACTATAACGGGATTAACACGCCCTCGCTCTGATGAGCCATTCTTCTAACCCGGGGTAGGTACTGCAGCGCTGTATCTATACAGGTTTAATAATTGTCTGGTGTTCCTATATCAAATATTTAAATTATTTCATACTTATTACCTACAGTGTATATGAATACCATTTTTGCCTAATCGCAGAAGGAGAGATATTTTGACTTAAATTAAAGAAGTTAAATAAAAGCATACAAATAAGGATATTTAACTAAATACCAAAGTATTTAGTATATGCCGCTCATAGGAGCCCAGATCGTCTAGAAAAATTGTGATAGTTGGTAAGGTCGATAGGAAAAGAGCTCGATCGCTTGCAAATTGCCATGTACCTAAGGCTTACTATAATTTCGCCGAAAATTGTAAGATTACTGTCGATGGAACCTCCTAACAATGTAAACAAACCGCTATATTGATCTTAATAACGTAACTTTTAAGTTTTTAATGAAATCTCCAAGATTAACTTATTTATCTTATGTTTTGTATGTTACGATAATAAGACCGTTTCAGTAGTAAATGGTTTTAGTGGTGTTTGATGAGGTAGTGTGAAAATACAAGGAGAAACCATGCGACACCTCTTGTTTACATTGTTAGGAAGTTCCATTGACGGCGAATTTATAGCAAATTATCAATGCCCAATCAACCTCTTTCCATATTTTCATATGGCCGAATCATTAAATAGCATACAACGTTTCGTAGAATTTTTTTTCACTTATTTACAAATGAAACTATGGATAACAATAATTTGCTAAACGTTTGTATGTAAAATATATGCTATACATTTTTTGGGAAATGAATTATGTTATGCGAAATAGAATTCGGCGAAATAGCATTACACCACGTGCCTTAATTTTAAAATAATTTTATGTATAAAAAATTCCGACGACCAAACTCACCCTCCAAAGCTAAAGCAACCCGAACACCTAAGCACAGATGTGTTGAAGACGTTACTGTAACATGAACAACTTTTTCTGAAACTAATATAAAGACTAATTAAAGTGAAATATGCAATGATGAGTAAACTTGCATTTATAGAAAGTGATGCGTTTGTGGCCTGACAGTGAGCTGACGAGGAACAAGCAGATCAGTCGATCAGCTGTCAGATAATGCCATGCACTTGCTAACGCTCTCATAAATAATCATAATAGACTTTAACATAATTGAAATAAGGTTTATAAATGCTAACTAAATTTATAGGTGGTCGTAAATGGAGCTTGTTTTGTAGAAATACAAATAATCAGAAAATAACTAGGGCAATACTATTTCATGCGCATAGGTATGCACCGTGCTACGCGTTTTCTGCTACGGCGAACTGAAGCGTGCCAATCGAGCTACTTGTATGTATATTTCTAGTTATTTCATGAGTAAACTAACAGTAGAAGGCGATTTTTAAATGCTGCATGGCCTGCATGCAATACTGGCAGTACTGGCTACATTATATTTATTTTATTAAAGGATGGCTCACACTAAATAGGATGGACGGGACGATCTATAAATTTCTATAGAAAGACTCTCGAGATAGCTCATAGCCCTTGGATGTCCCGTGACGTTTTTTATAGAAACTGAAAGATCGTCCCGTCCCGCTCCGCCCGTCCCGTTCTAGTGTAAGTCATCCCTAATACTGAATGGTATTCGAAAGTAATTATCAATATATTCTTCGAGTGTGACCATACTTAAAAATAAAAATCGAAGCATTGAAACTGTCTTGCAGATAGACAGATTTATCTTACCCGATCGCAAAACCCTGTTTCTGATTAGAAAACTCCATGCAGAAAATGTAGGCATTATTACATTGAACAATAACCCTTGCCATGCCATTGAAGCTACTAAGTCCACCTACAACCAAAAGAGATTCCAACAAGAATTCAATCAGCAGAAACCTAAACATTTAAATAAATGCAACCAAAATCAAACGTAATGCAATTTTCCAAAATTAAATTTCCCAATCTAAAACACACAAGTGTCTGTCAGCTCGGTGGTTTATCTTCGCCCCGGAGGGTGGACAGACTTAATTAATTGATTGGATCTGGTTCCGCGCCACTGAGCACCGTTTAGTGTGGTGGTGCAATTCTTTCTAATGTGCGAAAATTAATGTTATTTTTCGTTGATGGGCAGATTTCTACATCTGTCGTTCGTGTCTGTCTGGTGAGAGACGAGTCTGTAGATTTGTTTATTTATTTTATTTATAAACGAACGTCCTACGTTAAAGTTATTCTTATTGTATTATGCTCGATCGAGACCGTTTTCATTAATAGGTTTGTTATTGACAAAATTTCATTTTGAAAAAATTCTGGTTTCAGTAATTCCATGCATTTTGGTATCTATTAGAAAGGTTTCTATGGTATGCTGTCTAGAAGCAAAAAGTAAGAAATATCTGCTACTGTACACATTCTTCGTAATTTTGCTTCGCACAGACTTTTTGATCCAAATAACTTAAGAAAAAAAAACGTAAAAATGTTTTTGTACCCGCTGCATTTACATGCTGGCTGACATTTTTTCCCCTATTTAGATTCCTCCATCCATTCCATTCCTTCCGTTAATCACAGATCATTTGTCATAATGATTGTCACAGTTTATTGCTGGTGCAAATCATGGCAGATGACACCCGCTCCCCAGTCCACGCGGCAGGGCCGCGGCTTCCACTTGACCGCGCTGGACAATAAAACTTACGCTAATCATATTATATTTGTAGTTTATATAAATGTACCCTATTATACCTTTTTAAATATTAAAAAGATCCTTCTACGTTCCACCATAATGTTTCCAGAGAAAGTTTCTCCATGTATCATTTAAACTACTATGAAGCGTTTTATAGCTCGATGTACTTTACTATAATAAATACTTATATGGTTTATTAATTTAAATAACAACAAATTTAAATAAAGACCTTAAAATAAAACTTACCTAAATTAAAAATAAACTTTAAAATAAAAATAAACTACGTTTAAATAATAAAGTGCCTCAAATCGCTGCCTAGTGGAAGCGTGCCCAGAATGCTAAATAAATTTAATTTATATTAAATTTTTATTTGAGTAATTTTTGCTTGAATATCAGAAAAAAAATATTATATATCAATTTGTCCAAATCAAAACTAAACAATTCTTACCTATATTTATTCAAATATGATTTTCAACATTCCAACTGTCCAAAATTATAGTTTTTTTAAATATATATCAGAGAATTTGCATATGAGTTGATTATATTCCATAGTTATTAGGAAAACGTATCGAGCGATATATCTGAAGATGTGTATAATATACCTACCTATGTTAAGTATTGATCATTAGTCGAACCAATCAAGACTTTAAATCGTAACCAGTCAGCTAATGGCAGCTAATCTCGAACTGCTTGCCTAGATAAAACTAATCGAACGCTGATATCTACTACTAATTTATATGAATCGTAGGTCGTTGAGAAAATAAGTGGACGACATTTTTAAAAGTAGACTATGCAGTTCGTGTTATACTGGCCAATATACCGTTGTTTTTCACCTCTCAGTTTGTTAAAATAAATCAAATGGAACGGAATTTTTTCATTTTAGTTTTTGAATTTAAGTTATTTTAGTCATGGCTTACTTAAATTTCAGTATTTTACAATTCAACTTCAATACTTGCATTGTCATTGTATCCCATCTTTGCTTTTATTTATGAAAAGAAAAGGGATAAATACTTATGCAGAAGTTAAACAAATTTCACATGTAAGTACCGATGTATACGGCCTCCTAGCCTAGTCGGTAGTAACCCTGCCTACGAAGGAGGAGGTCCCGGGTTCGAATCCTGGTTGGGGCATTTATTTGTGTTTACCGAATATTTGTTCTTGAGTTATGGATGTTTTCTATGTATTTAAGCATTTATACGTATCTATTATATATATAGTCGTCTAGTACCCACATCACAAGCTTTATTGCTAAGGTCAATTTTGTGTAAGATTTTCCCATTTTTTTTTATACGTATAAGAAATATTGTGCCGATTGAATAAGTCCAAATTTCAAATTTTGGCAAATTATTTTCGTAAGTGCGTTTCATAGCACAGTATTAATTCCACGATGTTCCGGCTGTCAACCACATACCCTCCTTTAATATGGCTTTTATTAAACTCTAACTTGGTTTTGTAAAACTACCCACACAAACTTTAGACCGTAGGCCGTCGATATACCTACACCACCCTGAACGTTTTTACCACTAAGTATCTGCAAACGAATTCCAACCTAATCATCGTGAGTTAGAGTAGATTTTCAATTGTTTTGTGAGTGGTATATGTGATGTATTGTAGGGGTGTAATGTTTTGGAGCGCGGTAACATCTGCCTTTATTTACGCGGGCACAATGGTTTTATGGCCCGCGCGGGTACGGATCGCGAACTGTCTGATTGCGGTTGTAAAAACTAACCCTAAAACTAACCTAGGAATATCGTTTCAACAGTTTAGGAATACGGAAAATTAGTTTATAGTTCTGTTAAGAGCTGGAGGATTTAACTTTTACGATCCCCCGATCCGTGTATTTGACCTATAGTTCTGTGTATTTATATGTATCTATTATATATATCGTCGTCTAGTACCCACAAGCCTTATTGAGCTTACCGTGGGACTAGGTCGATTTGTGTAAGATTGTCCCACAATATGTCCCACGATATATATAGTTGGAATCATGAAATTAGGCATCCGTTCTCAGTTATGAATTTGTAAGTAATACTTAAGCATTCTTTTGGGAGTCATTTTTAATTAAGAACGTGTGCTTGAATCTAGACCTATGTATCTCTTTTTTCTCCATAATGATGTTAAAGATAAAGTCAACGTTAGGTATCTAAGGCTCAAGTTATTATCAGGAATGGAGCTTAATGCACCCAACACACTGCAAAAATACCCAGTGACTTTCAAATTCTCCCCAAATTCAACAAATCCGCGACAAATTAATCCCCGACCACAATGCAACAATTAAAACACACGTGCTCCCCACAACCATTACCCGACATATGGCGGGGCAAATTAGCGTTTAAGAGATTGCCATCGAAACTGTCCAATCCATTAAGAACAAATGGCGTGTCCTGGCAACGTGTTATCATTGCCTGCGCGAGCGCAGACCACCCTACTCCTTCCCAAACCAGTGTATCCTAGCCCTTAGAACCGTTATGGCTATACGTAAACAGAAAATGGAGTAATTCTAAGCGGTCGAAAGGAATACTCGGTAAGGGACCGGAATGTTCAGCTCACCGCGAGATGATTATCGCGCGGTTCAATCAAAAACATAATTATAAAGGATTTAGTGCACTGTATATCAGTCCGAAGATGAGAAAGTAATCGCTGGACAATGTATTTGACCAAAGAAGACTGCCTATGGGTGCGTCATATATGTACAACTGAGATAAGGTAAGTAAATAATATACGCTGAAAAGTTTCCATACTACAGAACTTCTATAACTGCTAATAGACGAGCTTTTTCCCGCAAATTCTACCGCTTACAAGTCGTCACAAGTTCAACCATGATTTCAACTCCTTCGGGAAGGCAATTTCAAAAAAATATTTCTCAGACATTTGAAGAACAAATTTTGTCAAGAACAAATATTCTGCGTGACTATTTCATATATGTTTTGATATAATTTTCACAACCTAGCCTACGACGTCTTCTCGAGATTGTGCTTGTGTTTACAATGCAGGTATGGGGTACCTTCTTGTAGATGACTAGACAGTTTAAATCATTTCCAAATAAACGATATATGATTGTCAATTAATCACGCACGAATTTGGCTGCAGCAGACAAAGAGCGATCTCTGTTGTGCCACTCCAGAGAACACCTACTGCTACAAAGCTTTTGATACAACTCTTACACAATCAGGTTCCAAACATAAATCATTAAACATCCAAACAATCCGCTAGAAAAAAAGATGTCAAACAAATAATAAAGTATGACAATGCCAGTCCGCCACAATACCGCTTTGTGGGCCAGAGATTGGCCGATTTGTAGTAGATTTAGTAAATATAAACGAATCTAAACGAACGTATTCAACGTCTCACTTTTTATCTCTTGACTCTTTGTAAAAAATACAATCCATGGTGCATTGTGTAGAGTGCACGAAACACGATAAGGGCAGATCGCCGCCCCCGCGACATGTATTATCATAAGCGACGGCAGATGCGTCGTAGACTTTTACTTTTCGTCGTCAACTTTCACCTCTAGACGAGTAGATCTACATGTTCCTGCACACGTGCTCGATCCCGATCGATCCGATTGTGCGTGGGCGCATTGTGGTGCGCCAAACTCGGGCCTTTGTCCATTGTCTGCCGGAGGGTGGCACTGTGACACATTTATTTTCATCCCGGTTTTTTTACAGCGCCCATTGTATTGGAAATTAGACATTGGAGTTCACGAAACACAATATTATCGAGGCCCTCAGCATCAGCATCCTTCGATTTCTCCCGTCGCCATTGTATCTCCGGTTACGAACGGATTCCGTGCACGATCGTTACCGCGGCGCGCATACGTTATTGAAAACAGGTCCGCTTTCCATTTCTATGCGAGCGCCGAAATGCGTTAGATCCAGAGAGGGGATAGTGGATAATTGATCAAAAACTAACCGTTAGTCGTCACCGCTATCAGCTGATAATACACATTCCTTTCATCCGTGATGAATGGCCGAAGGGCGGTCAGCGCTAGAGATCACAAAAAGATGCCGGGCTGGTTTTATAGCGTTTGACCGTTTTATCGATGCCCGGAGAGGCAGCATCCGGTTCTGTGCATTAATCTCACAATGTGCTATGTGACCGGCCGTTTGGTAAACTAGTTTGGGAGCGCGGGATCTAGCCGGGATGCATAGTAATCGAATTCCTTTCATGTCACACGTCTATTGAGCGGTCAGCAAGTAGATACAAGTAACGGTAACAAGACGAGCCATCTGCCGCGACCTGTCACCGATGTCACCTACTCCTGGCATCCGCTTTCTATCCACATAATTAACAAATGCCGTTAAAAATTAACTGCAATGAGCATGCAGTTTTAACTGCTGATTTTTCCATAATCTGTGATTTATTTTACGTCGACTTTCTATAATTTCGGTGGCTATAAATAAGCCGGGTGCTTGCGGGCGGGTAACCGAATGTAAACTAGGAGCTGCCATAAACCAAATAATTTACATAAACTACTAACGGATCTCTTGAGAACTGGTTCCGTGCATATTAATGCCGTGATCTATTAGAAAATCGGCAACGTCCCCGGCGCGAGCGCAATCTATGGCTTTTTTATTATAATTTCATTTGGAAACAAAATTGTCCACTCTATTTTTTGTAAGCATAATGGAAACTTAGATACAGATGGCTTGAGGTCTAAGCTGTTTTATTAATACGAGCAATATAATGATAATCTTCTTTTATGGATCTTATAATATCTTGGCGACCTCCGATAGAAGTTTAGCAATATTATGGTGTAAATAATTTAGTGCTTTGCAATCTTAACCTAGTATTTCTTGTTAATGTTGAAACCTCCTTCAAGCACTTGATTAATAGCAATCTGATAAATAAATCTAATGCACTAGAGATTGCATTTCTGAAATCCAACTAATGAATCTGATTTGATCTATGCGATTATAATGAGTTTAGTGTTATTATTAAATCAATATAATTTTAATAACCATTAAGTTTAACTGCTACTGGCAGTATTTAGTTTAGTGTCAAACATTAAGAGGTATATTATTATTATAGTTGTACCTATTAATGTACACAATGCAGTGACATTTGAAATTTATGATAATTAAGAATAAATTCTACACTTTACCAATTACCACTTAACGATTGTCTTATAGGAGTGGTATCATACCAACATACATTTCGTTTGTAGTATTTCGTTTATACGCATATATCGGATTATAACAAATAAAAAAATATACGATGGCTAAACCATATTGAGTTCACCTAGATACAGAAGCTAATAATTATCTACTCGTCGACTAGGAGCGGTATCGCGTTACTATTGTAGTGAGAGACGTCTTTTATCAGCGCGGGAGCATCCCGGTCGCTCCCAGGCATCCCTTTCGCGGAGTCAAGTGAGACGGACAAAGACACAGCTGCCGTAACCACCAGGTGAGACCACCCCGGGATAAATACACGCGAAAATGAACCCAAACATGAAGATAATAAAGATGAAAATTGAGTAGTGCTCAACCCTGAAGATGACACAGAAGACAATAATAAAAAGGTGAATTTGAACCTAAAATTGAAGATGTAAGGAGCGGTTTGCTTTGTGAAGCGCGCTGTTATGATGAATGCAACAGATAAAGTGCTCAGTGATCTGTAACTAGTTTGACAAACAAGAGCAATCGTTGCTTCTAGGCGGTTTGGCGCCAAAATTTTACAGCGAGACAAAACGTTTAGTATTAATCTCCGTAGTAAAGTAAAACATACTGACAGAGACTGCCCAAGACCTTCTGCAAATGCAAATAGGGTTAAGCGAGCAAACAACTATTGTTCCGAATGCATCCAAATCCTTACGCAAAAATGATAATTTATGCAAAGGGGAAGTAGAGGCAAAAAAGTGTAAATAAAGATTATGCACCTGAGCGGCGCACGCTGCTTTTGCGATAGGACCGTCTCCGGCGCAGGTAATATTGTCACTTGCATTAATTACACAACAACAAACGTTTGGGCACGCGCCCAACGGGACAACAATCTTTGCCATTTTTTTCTTCCGACAAAGCAATTTACATTGCTGGACTTCAATGCACCTTTGCGGTTAAACGTTATGCGTAACGGTCTTGAGACAAAAAAAACATAATTGCAGATCATGATTTTGACGTCGAGGGTGCTGATAATTGGTGTTCACCGGCACGTAAACAACTGCTTTGCAACTGAATAGTTTAGCGAGTTTGAAAAAAAATACTGTACAAAAACTAATTATGCTTTCATGTTTCGCCTTGCCAGTAAGGGCGTAACTGTAAAGGGGATCTATGAGACATACGTCTAACTGTAGTTGTTGGGAACAAAAGCCGCAGGAACAATCCCCGGGGTGTCGCGGACCCGATAATTAGCAGATTTTCTCACCTTACTACAAAGATTTTTTTTTGTAACTTTATGTTTTTTTTTCATTTTTGTGCATTTACCAATGTTGCTGATTTGAAAAAGATTGCGCAAGCGTGAAGTGTGTACGCGTCTCGTACAAGGCGGTTGCGTCGCGGCCGGTCGCGGTTTTTGCGCTTCCCTCTCCGCCCCGCCCCGCCCCCCCGGCCACCTGCACTCTGCACGCCATTGGCTCGTCACACCTCAAATTACTGACAAACCGTTCACTGAGTACCCATTACATACTACTTACGTCTCATTCTCGCTGCGTCCATTGATACGCTTTCAATGAAATCTGTAGCTTCATTGATCATAAAAAACGGATAACGACTTTTCGCTTACAATTTTGACTACCGCGTGTTCCGAGGTGAGGTGCTTGGCCATAAAATCTTCCACCTCAAGTCTAACGGTCGCGGTCGTAATCCCGGACTCGTGCGCTGATATACGACTTTTTGACAACCGAATAATTTAAATCGGAGATTAGATTGCCGGGTTTCCCATTAAAGATCTTGATAGTTCACTAAATATTTCAAAATAATGTTTGGAAATTTAGGGTGTACAGTTATTTTTTGCGATGTGTACAAAAGTGTGTCGGGGCAATAGGCAACAATGGTGTGGGGCGTCGCCTTCACCCCGACCCGTGTCCGCGACAACAACACCGAACGTACAGTAAATACGTTGCACAATTTCCAGAACCGATGACTAAGTCGAGATTCTTTGTTCCGGAGAACTTCTAATTATCAGTGCTACCTTTTTCGTACACAAGTAAAAGGAGATTCATCATGAGCCTTACTTCGGCAACCATCAATGTTCGTTTACTTTATTAAAATGTGATTCTTTTTTCTGTCGCGCCCCTCAGCCCCGGGACAACATCAAAACCGGATTTCCAAAATCCCGTTGTACAAAGAATTCTGTTTTCGATTTCTATTCGATTGTTTGTTTTTTCGAGCCATTGTTGGGACTGTCGCGTCGCCACACGAGTACCATTTTTGCAAAGTCTATTCCATTGTGTTGGATCGGAATGACATTTGACGGACGCTGCGCGCGAGCCTGCCCTCTGAACAATCGTTAGGCAAAAAACCGACAGCGTGTTCCAGGGTTGCAGCCAAGGTGAACCGTGCGCGAGCACCCGAGGCGACGCAACGGGATCCTGTTATCATATTGGGTCCCGTCATCGTCGTCCAAATTGCTTTTTGTGCGATGAAAAAGGAAGAATGTCAAGCATCGCTCGCAGCAACGTTCGACCGTCCAGCCGGACGTACCCCTTTTCTTACCTGCTTCGGATGTCTCTCGATTATTAAACTAATGTGTTGTTATTATTTTTAATTTAATAACAAACAGCCTTTCAAAATGTTTTATAACTTTAAGAAAGTCTATCGTAGTGAAGGGAGAGTTGCTATAAAAGTTATCAAACGGCCACAAATCTCGCGCAAAAACCCACCGCGCCTGCGCGTCCGGCGTGCCAATTATGCCCTGCGCACGCGCCCCCAAAAAAACCACCACCGGGCCATCCGAACCATTTTTTAAAAGGCACAACTTAAATAATAATGCAGTAACACGCGAGAGCATTCGCGATATGCGATCCGCGAATTTCGTTTCCAAATTCCTGCATCCGCGGCCGCTTTTTGCCGCGACTATTGTTGTAGACTCGTGTCCCCGGCTGCGAGCTTTTATTTTACCCATCTTCGTTCCTCGATTCATATTTGATATGAAACTGGTTCGTTAATTGGTCTGGCTGTCACGGGCTCCACTCACTGTAAAGGAATGCGAAATCATGTGCGCGCGCTGCCCGGTGCCCGGCAATAAAGCGTATAGCTATACTATAATGAAGTGCCCAAAGTTTTTTGTGCTCCACGATTAGTCCCTCCCGGCGATCTGAGGTCGCGTACGCCGGCCCTATCATTACCGAAAACGATCCTAATAATATAATAGGTCCTGTCACAGCCCTTTAGCTCTCGGAAAAAGTTTTTAAAAGGACAATTTCCGTGGAGGTAATAGGCGATGAAATTTGGCGGTTTAAAGATAGTTTATTTTTGTCGTTTATGGTCGTTTATTGGTTGATTGCCGGGTGGTTTAATTTGAATATTGTTTTGAAGGTTTGATGGGAGTTAATAGCGGAAGTGCTGCGGGACTGGTCTGGCGTCCTGCGAGCTGCTCTTGGGCACAAAAAACGCTAATTGCTTAGAAGCAACATTACTGCGACACATTGTAAGGACCATGTACTTAGGTAAGTGCTCGTCGATATATCTGCGACAGGAAACATCGGATTTTACGAACATTTCAATCGCGCCAGCACGGAGTCCAGTTTAAATAGTTTCGTTTGAAATGTTACACCAGACACACTCAACAATTTATAAGAATATCAATGCTACAAAAGTTATAAAAAGACTTATCTACTTACAGTACTGTACAGTACTCTGACTATAGCTACTTTAAATAACCTCCTACTTATAAGACTCCTATGATCACTAAATGACCAGGAAAATAAAACAAATACATGTAAGTATGTATGTTATTTAAGCTCTTTTTAGGGTTCCATACCTCAAAAAGAAAAAAACGGAACCCTTATAGATCACTTTGTTGTCCGTCCGTCCATCCGTCCGTCTGTCTTTCAAGGCCCTTCATCTCGGGAACGCGTAGAAGTAGCAAGTTGAAATTAATACCACATAGATCAATCTACGGTCCCTTGAAGTTGCGAAAAAAAACAAACTTCAACCTCAACGCAATCAAGAGATATGGCCGTTTAAGTTATTTTCATACATTTGCAATGGGAATCAAAATGTAACTATACGGTATTTCCCGTTGACCTAGCATCGCGAACTTTGGCGAAAAGCAAGACCTTGTAGCACAAGTACAGGAAAAAATACGAAAACCGTTTAATGACAGTTTATATTCAATGTAAATTTATATTAATTTATATATTTATATTTTATATTCACAATGTAAATTTTACAAAAATCATAAAGCATTAGTCCCCGCACTAGGCGACGCCTGTTTCGCGGGAAACCACACATTTTTACTCAAAGGAAAAGGATGAATAAATAACATATAACATTATGTGTGTATGTATGTAGGTATATATGTATGAAGTGTGAATGTGTGTTTCATGGTGTATGTGTAATGTGTATGGGTGAGCTCTACTTAAGTATTCTCAGCAAGTTCTCTATATCTTCATAACAAAGCGATTTAAGCCACGATTGTACTTTAGTTTTTATTTCTTTTGACGAGAAATCTTGTAAAGGGAATTTTGTGCATATTTTATTATAAATGAATGGATGAAGGAATAACAGAATCTTTGGGCAAACGTTGATTTTGTTGGTGGAACCTGAACTCTGAAGTTGCGTTTTTGTGATGATTCAATGTATTCGGTGGAATTTAACACTCTCGAATGAAATTTTAATATTACTTATTAATTTTATTATTATTTTTTAATTTTATTATTAGTTCCGTGCCATCTTTGCGCGGAACCCTCGGTGGGCGAGTCCGACTCGCACTTGACCGGGTTTTTAACAGTAAATAAAACATTCCTTATTTTTACTCCCTTACAACAGCACGTCGGTCTATCAATCCCCCATTACCGTTTGGGCTGAGACCTGCTAAAGATATTAGAAAATTGTCGTACTCTACTTGAAGACTACCGGTGTTCACAGTAGTTCAAGGTGGAGAATAGTGCATGGGTTATTACGTTATGCTAACATTATTATGCAAAAAAAAGAAACTTTTGTAAAAATGCAGGTTGACATGCTTGTCTGTCAAGTCATCAGTTACTTTTTAGACCAAGAAGTGTCAGTAACTACGTGCTAAAGATACAAGAGTTATTCCTCTGGAATTTGGAATGGTTTATCATTCTGGACTCAGGTATTATGAAGTATGTCCAGCTCAGCAGGTCGCCGGCCGTTAGTCAGCGTGGTGAGAGGCTCAAATGACACATTTATATAGTTCATTATCGGTGAGGTGCAACGCAGGCGCGGCGCCGCGGCGGGGCGCCTGCCAGGGCTGCCATCCTGGATTGTAACGTCACTGCTTTTTACTCTAATGACGATGCAATTGACTTTCTTGGAATGAGAGTTCTGCTTTAGAATGTATGTGTCTGGATATGATTAGCATGAAAAAACTTGAGTAGATAATCATGGAGCTTGAATAACACTGACCGATAAGTGGGACAACATGATCGTAGTGGAACGGATTCAGAAGACAAGTTCAAATTTCCCAAAAGCACATTTAATATAATAGTAATACTTGAAGAAAACGAAATTAAAGTGAAGATGTCGATTGTAGCTAGAGCCTGTTCAGCGTCAACATAAGTAGGTACCTAATTAAACAGCGCTGCTAAGTAGTTTTCATAAATAAGTAAGTAGATATTAATTTATGACTGGGATGTAAAATACACGTCGGTTCCTACTTTGAAGCAAACTATTAGCACTTCAGTGGAGAGATTTGCAAATCTAATCTGATCTGATTGTTGTTACACCTGTTTCATGCTTTCCAGATGCAGACAGGCTTAAGATTTCGGAAGAATTCAAACGTTGTGACCTCAACGTCAACCCCTTTAACCAGTCCTGCCTTCATCGCCTGACCCTAAGGGAGGAGGCCCCCCGGCGCGCGGGCGCGTGATTTGTACGCGGACTCCCGCCGTCAGTATTTGTACAAACAGCATCACCCTTCGCTGACCGTCAGTGGACCTTCCGCCGTTGCTACAGGGACCACGAGTGGTCAGCTCGCAGTGTTGGCGATGGTACGGCGTGGGCCGGCGCGGACACCGCGGACACACGCTCCTGCGATACCAGATCACACCGTACTCCAGAACGCACTAACAGCATTCCACCAACCAAATATCCGTGCGATTCACTACTCAATCTCGTTGGAGTAACCGAACATTTTGAGAGTTAGACTACAGGAACAGCATTTCTCCAATAAAGATTAGGTGTGTCACTGTGGCTATTGTGTTGTCGTATGACGCTTACCAATCTGCTGTGATTTGTACGGTAGTACGAAGTTTATGCGCTTCTGGCATCTTCGTTCTTCGGCGATATTTATTCAGAAAATAGCGGCGTATTTATATGAGTTAGATTATTTTATTATTTTGAGCTGCAAGATGCTATTTATGGTCGCGTGACCAAATAATCATTTCAGATAACTTACTCAGTGTAATGCCTGGTCTACGTACTGGGAGCGGCAAAACCAGACTACTAATAGTATCTGGACACATTTAATTCCACTTCACATAATTCTGCAATATCTACTAATTGCAAGTTTGTTTAAAGCCTGATGCAAAGGTAAGTATGTTTTGCGGAATTCCACGCCGCGTTGGCTTGACACCAGACACCCGCTCCATAACAGAGCTGTAAAAGGCAAAACTAGTGCCGCGGGCTTCGACGCAAATATCTGAGCTAAAACTAGCTATATTATTAATTAGGAATCAAACAAACAGTGCGGTACCGCGGCTAACGAATCCCCGTTGATACACGATAATATCTCGGACGCCCGGTGAGAGCGTTTTCAAATCTAAACGAGCCGAAATTAGAAGGCTAAGACAACTTTGGAACCGGTCAACATAAAATTGGAAACCAAGTGTAGTGTCCGAGTTGCGCAAGAGACAGGTTTGGCGCGCGTGGGATAGCGCACCTGCACATACGACGTTTCACGTTATCTGCTAAATTTATTTAGACTGTCAGTTTATGCCGCGGATTAAGAACCTTGCCGACGTAAAATATGGCCTGAGCTAGCGGTGCGCCGCGTGCAAGCCTCGGGTGCAACACTCGCCCTTCGTGTCTTCCGTAATTTGTACAACTTAAAAGCTTATGACTCTTATGAGTTTGAGTGATGCCGCAAGCGACATCGGCGCCTGCGCAGCGCTAATGGAGTCGTCGCGCATACATTTCTTTTATTAATGACCGCGCTCACCGCCGATCTCGTCCGCCATATGTCACCATCGAATTCGCTCAAATTAACTATTTTTTAAACAAATAATTCGCTAATCAGTTTTGCGCATAATGCGTATGAAATATGACGGTTCGGATCGGGCTGGATTCCGCGAATCATACACTTTACATTTTATATTGACAGTAACGGTATCTACAACTTAATTCGGAATTAAATTCGAGATCGCACGTATAACTGTCTAGTAACTCAGCATTATTACATATTTGAGATTTTTTCGGACGACCTTTCACTTAATGAGTGGCTTACCTTTCCTGATGTGCTATTAAGATAGCTCCGCGGGTTTATTTATTTGCTATAAAGATTGCTTTTGAAGATGTTCGACGGGATTACGCCTAATTTTTCAATCTTAGCGTGGACTACCGTTAGAGTGGCGTTTTTATCAATTTTTACATCATTTCGGCCACACTAATGATTATGGACATATAGCTAAAATACCACTAAATTGTTGTCAACCAGGACCTCTAACCGCTAACTGTCTTCACACATCCTTTACGATTTAAAAAAAACATACTTATATAGAAAACTGGTAGGCATTGTAAGTATTTATCGCAAGTCATCACATACTGGGCTCCGAAGTATTTAGTATTATAATTACATAATTTGAAACGACTTCTTTTCTTCTAAATCCAGGCAATCCGTCGTTGTAATGAAAGAAATAGTGGAAATATTCGCCCGGGTCGAACAGGCGTCGATGGCTCAATAAAATTGGCAGAGCAATCTGACCGGTGTTCAGAAAGGTTGCGGATTCCTCCTGTTCAACGCAGGAAATATTTCCATTTTTCATTCAATTATAAAATTGTTAATTTCATTAGCAGACGTCTCTTGCTTAATACCAAATTAATTTATAAAGTGCAGGTTGTTATTCCCCTGCATACAATTATAAATGCAAAGTATAGCATAACACTGATGTATCTAATTGGTCTCTTTACTTTTCTGATGATCAGAACATGTAATAGTGGACTAATAGTGGGGCAGCGTGACCACAACCGCCTGGCATCGGTTTATTGATGGAGCGCATTTATCAGGCCGGACACCTGCTGGTCGGGCCCTAATAGAGCTGGGTGTTTGTTGTTACCACAGTTAGGGTGCTGGCAGTATTTTAACCTTCTTTTAATTTAGCGTATTTTCTACCATATGGGTTTAGCCAACCCGCAGTTAAACATTTTTTAGCTTGGGTTTTGTCGGATAACTCCGGTGTGCTTATCATGAGTTGTAAGTAACGGTAGGCATTAGAGACTGCGCTTTTCTAAAGTATGCCCGTCTTGCTCCTGCCAGAGTAGTGGTTGGTTATCGTTGGTTCGCGCAACTGGCGCTTAGAGACATATATGTGTCTATATATAAACTCATATACAAGTGTATACACAGTCCATTTTCCGAGAACAAGGATTTACAGTGTTGGCTAAATGTCGTGATACTATACTATGCAATTAGGTTTTTTATTGTACCAACGCCTCGATAAAATTACAACTCAAGACAAAATACGTAATTTACATATACAACAGGCGCTATCCCTAATAAGCGAACTGTTCAAGACAGCGTAAGAGTAGACATTTTGAAACTAATGCCTATATAGTTTGCTTACACTCAGTATAGTCAGTATATTCCAAGGTAAAAACTCTATAGTCATAGTTAAATATCATGATGCACAGTTTTAAATTAAGTACTTATAAAAGACTGAACATTCCATTCAGTCTAATAGATATTTTACACTGCCGTTTTAATTATTCAATTTGCAAATTCATAACTGATACTAAATAAAACCAATTACTAATCCGCTGACAACGGTTAGGCATAGACAAATCGGCCAATTTGTGCATGCATGCTATGCTAATATTTATCACACAATAGCATGACATCATACTGTCACCGATAATTTAGCTGCGCGCACGAATTGATTTGGAAATTAATTTCGTGTTTCACGCGTCAGGCAGAGATTTTGACTGGGTTATCTGTTACTGACCTAATATAGGCCTACTAGTTACTCATAGGTTAGTGATTATATAGAACAAATGCATAAGGGACCTGTGTGTGTAGCCAAGATGCCAATCGCTAACGCTCAGTCGCGAACCAAACGCAAACATTGCAATGACAGCATTGTCGTTGTTCGTTGCGATTCGTTCGCGGTTGAGCATTAGCGATTGGCATCTTAGCTACGCACACTGGCCAGATACACTTACATTAATCCTTTCTTAGTTCAGGTAAAATGGAATTACTAAAGATTTAAAATAAATTATAAATATACAATAAGAAGCTATTAGCGGTATTACAACATACATATAAACATAGCCCGCGATGTTTGAAACAAAGACGGTAAAGACGGGTGTCACACCGCCCACCCCGGCGTGTGCGCAAGGCCGCCGGCTCCAACGTCTAGCTATGGAACGTGTTTGCTAATGCATAGCTTAGATACCTAACTTATACAGCTTAGCTATGTTTATGTTACGCGTTGGTAAAGTGGTATATGGCAGCCTGGGTTGGAGAGCATTGGTGAATAGGGTTGTAGCTCATCACGTCCCTCAGATAGACCAGCCAAATTTAACATAAAAAAAGCAAAACACGATTTAACGCTGCATTTTTGATATGTAGTTTGGACTGTACATGTAAGCAAGTATGATACTGTACTGCAATCACAAAAAGTTGCACCAACTGCGCAGTACCTACGTGAAAAACTATCCGAACAAATTTTCGGACTTCATGAGGATTTGACAAGGAAAATGATGTTTACCACTTCATTTTACCACCTAGTGGGCTCGAATCTCGGCACAAAACAATTAGTTTTATTATGTATGGAAATATCAGATGATGATGATGTATAAAAATATGAGGACACCGGAAACATCCGAACAAGTCCTAGTTTACCCTCTGATTTGGAAGGTCAGATGGCAGTCGTTTTCGTAAAAACTAGCGCGTACGTCAAATCTTGGGAATAGTTGCCAAAGCAGACCCCAGACTCCCTGAGCGGTGGCATAACCCGGGAAAATGCTAGGAAGAAGTTTACCAATTATCGAACTTAACAAAATAAAAATAAAAGTTTGTCAGATCGATATTTATTGGGTAGATGTTGCAATTTTTTGTACCATTCGGGGTCGAAACTCTTGGTCCATGGGGTTCGTAGAAATCGCGAAACGTCTGGTTGATGTTACTGGTGACCGAAGAGCTAGTGGCTTCCTCGCACAACGTATCCAGCATTGCGATACGAGGAAATGCCGCTAGGCATCCTAGGTACAATGCCTCAAGGACCTATTTTAGATTTAAGGTAGGTACCTAGGTAAGTTACACTTAAGTACTGTATTAATTTGAAAATAAATGTTCGTTCGTTTTGTTGATCAGTTGAATTGAGTAAGTTATAAAATACTGTCACAGAATTTTCTGTGCATGTTAGGTAGGTACTTATGCCAAAGGAACGACACTTTGGTGATAGCTTCCTCGTTCCTTGCCAATTAAACATCGTCAGCTGAGGGTTTTGCACAATGCTCCTAACCCCCATTTATGACCTACTAAGAACTTAAAAAAAACTGGTGGCACGGAACTCTGTGTGTGGCAATTATACGGTTTTAGTTTTTTCCTTTCTTGTGCAACAAGTTATTGCTTTTTGCCAAGTTTTTGGCAAATTCGTGATAGGCCAACGGGAAGTACCCAATACATTTTGATTCCCATTGCAAATGTATGAGAAATGCGACATTAAAGTCATCGCAATCTTTTGATTGAGATGACGTAGAAGTTTGGTTTTATCGCAGCTTCAAGGCACCGCAGATTTGTGTATGTGATATTAATTTCAACTTGCCACCTCTACGCGTTTCCGAGATAAAGGGTCTTGACAGACAGACGGACGGACGGACAACAAAGTGATCCTAAAAGGGTTCCTTTTTTTCCTTTTGAGTTACGGAACCCTAAAAAGGACGTTTAGTACTTTCATCGCACCCGGCAATGTGTTAAATACCATGGGCTAGTAAGTGGCGGTTGAACTTAACACAACATCAATTTAACCTGCGTTTCCACTGCGTGTAAACGTGATTGGCGTGACGTCACCGGCAGATGCGCATACGCAGGTGACCGCAATGCCTTAAGGAACAACAGGTCTTTATTACATAGATTGTATATGACGTTTGTGACGTTTTTGCTCTGAACGCAGCAGGTTCACCGCGTCAATATTTACTCGCTGCTCTTCGAAAAAGGGGTTTTATACGGTCAGTGCATTTCTCAACGGTCGTCGATCTTATTTTTTAGGAAATAGAGTGTAATATTGAATGACCCGCTTGCAGTTAGTGTACAAGAACTCGATACTCTGATTGCATTGAAAGATAACCCTTTTGTTTTAGGTAGCAAGTGTATGACATGTATTTTTGTTGCTTTTTCATGTTGGGTCATGTTTCGTATGAGTTACCTGGTTATTTTTATTAAGAATGATTCACGTTATCCGGCCCGGGACGGGAAAGCGTCACGTGATAGCTCGAAGCCCTCTGAGGTCACGTCACAGTAATTGAAAGATCGGGCCGTCCCGTCCCGGGTTAGCCTGACTCATACTTTATTTGGTCGACGAAACAGTAACATTAACAATATATGTTTTGTATGTAAATATGTATGTAATAGGAAAAAGTGAATATATTACTTATAGCTTACACAACTAATACATTCTGCCAGTGAAAAGTTTACAAGGACTTAAGTCCTAATTGAATAAAAAAATTCATAACTATCTGCTCTGCTATTCTATGTACGACAGTGTCAGTTAAACAATAGATGAAATCCTTCCTCCCAACTCCGCCTTCAAATTACTTACATAAGTATGTTTAAGAAAAAACAGTTTTGACTGTACGAATGGTGCCAATTGCATTGTGTTGTTATGGTTGCTATTTATGCAAGACAGATAATGATTATCCGCATACGATCAGTGTCTACACATTATAGAATGATCATACACAATGTGTTTCAGATAAATAGGTATATTATTTGGTCAAAACTAACCCCTTACCTTCTACAAGCAAAAACCGGCTTTATCCTTTTGAAATACAGCTCATGCTGTTTGTCCTTTTGATTGCTGCGTCAAATGTTTGCCACGCACGCAAACAAACTCCTATTCACAAATCATTTTGGATTCGTAATCGTCTTTAAGTCAATTTTTCCAATAAAGAGTATGCACGGCTCTACATAGACAAATAGATTGGTTTCTTTAATAGTTAAGTGTGTTTTGGTATTAACAGTTTGGAGGCGCAAGTGTGCCAAATTCTCTTTCAGTTCCAACCTTCTTTTGTCCTTAAAAGCTTTAGCAGGTGACATTCTGGCCGCATCAAAAAAGAAAACATCATCAAAAAGTCAAAAGAATTATACATATTATGTTCTCGTCCGCTCCTCTAATACCTATTGTGTTATTGATAATCAAGAATTTTCTGGACCCGCTAAAATATAGCCGTAATTACATAATATACAACCATGCTCATCGCCTGATAAGGTAAGTCTCCTAATCCTAATTTAGAGCTCTAATTATATTATTGCTATTTTTTTATATTCTTCTATAGCGTCTCCATTTTTGGTATTTTCCTCATAATTCTAAATTCCCGCTTAACGCACAGTTATACATTAGTATAGTGCTCTTGGGTTTCGCTTCTGTAGCAGCACCCATTAATGGATCACAACCATTATGACGCGAAATATACAGACCAACGTTGAACAGTGGCTTCAAGAGCTGGTAACCTGCCATCTGCTCTTTTTATCTTTATCCTAATCTGTTGTTAAAAGAAAGCATCCTGACGAAGCCGGACTTATCCTTCCTTTGAACTTTTAGTAACTTTTCTAAAAACAATGGTTACTTTTGTTGTGCATTCTGTTTAAATACCTATTATTAATATTTGTTGTCAGTGAAGTTAAGTTGTGCAGTCCAGTGCAATTTTTTTTGTAAGAATAACATTTGGAAAACAGATCCCGAGCTGATAGCAGGGAACCAAAGAGTGGTTTTCTTCACTAGAGAGTATAACTTGGTGAACGCCGCACCCCGCGGCGCGGTCCCTCAAATTACCAACGCGAATTCGGCGCAGACGCAGCGTGTAATCGCCGTCGCCGCGAGCGCGGCTTAGCGGCTAGAATTACAGCTGGCTCGTAATTAAATGCCACAGACTGTATTCAGCTTTTGATCATAATCTGTACAATTTTAGATAAGGTTCCGATAAATAATTTGATACTTAAAGTAGCAACAGAGAAAGGCCCTTGTTTTTTATGTATTTGGTAGATACCTACCACGGTACCACCAATTACATTTTCTAACAAAAAGCTTTGTATTTTTTGTTGTTTAAACATAAGATATGAAAACGCATAAAACCTATGACGCGTATAAGATTTTTGTGCCACACGCCAAGTTATCGATGTACCTAGATAACGCTATGTGGCCCGAAGGAATTAAATTTCGGCGTTTTATTTATTTTGACAGGAATAAATACGTGTCTAAAAATGTGAATGAAATAGTGAGTGACAAGAATCAAATAAAGGGACAAAACGGAACAACTAACTGAGATTAAATTATTTAGTTTTAACTGTAGGTCTATAACTCGCTCTGCTGACTGCGTTAGGTCATTATGTAGTCAGGCGGATGTTATAGCACTACAAGAGACTTGGTTGACACCTGAATCTATCCCCTATTTGGGAGATATTGATAAGAATTTTGCTTTTACCGGGAAGTCAGCTGTGGACACGGGAGCCGGACTACTGCGAGGAAGACCGTACGGCGGCGTTGCGTTGTTATGGCGGAAGAGTTTGTTTACATCTGTTTCTGTGGTGCCGTGTAAAAGTGTGAGGATAGCTGCTATTAAGATAGTGCTTCCGGAGCGTGCTTTATTAGTGTTCTCAGTATACATGCCTATTGACTCGTCTGATACACTGAACGAGTTTACGGAGTGTTTAGGTGAAATAGCTGCGGTTATAGATGACTGTCAGATAGATTCCGTTTTTATACTTGGAGACCTCAATGCGCATCCCGGGAGAAGATTTGGCAATGAACTTGAACATTTTTGTACGGATCAAAGTTGGAAATGTGCAGACATTGAGGTATTGGGGTATGAATCGGATACATATACGTATGTGAGCGACAGTAACGGATCTAAGAGCTGGCTAGATCACTGCATAGTCACTGAAGCAGCCTGGAGCACAGTGTTAGATGTTAAGGTACATTATGACGTGTTTTGGTCCGACCATCACCCATTAGAAATTAAATGTAATTTAAAATTAATTGTTACTAAAAATGACGTAGACTGCAAGGAACACAACGCTGTTACGTGGGGGGTGAGAACGCCCGATCAATTGTCATCTTTTAATAATTATTGTAATGATAAGCTTAAGTTGATTGATTTTCCTAATGATCTTAGAGATTGTAGTGACATGTTTTGCAATAATACAAATCATAGAAAAATAATTGACAGGTTATATGGTAAGATTGTCAACACATTAAGGGACGCCGCAATTCTGAGTTCTCGAAGAGTGGTTTCTAATAGGAAAAAACCAGTTGTGGGCTGGAATAAACACGTTCGACAAGCTCATGCGGAGGCTAGGCTGGCATTTCGAAATTGGTTTGACTATGGTAAGCCGACAGGTGGCGTTTTACACCAAGCAATGGTCGAAGCTAGGAGAACCTTTAAGCGGAAACTAAAGTGGTGCCAAGATAATGCTGAACAAATCAAAATGGATACTATAGCTATGCACCACTTCAATAAAGATTTTTCGAGTTTCTGGAAACAGACCAATAAACTGAATCCCAAGTCTGGTCTCCCAGCGAGCGTCGAAGGAGTCAGTGATCATGGCCAGGTTTCTGAGCTCTTCAAAAATCACTTTAGAATTGAGTCAGAATTGCATGGTGGTAATGATGTGCCTCGCGTGGAGCATGCGACAGAGGGACTTCGTGTGAAGATTACAGCGAAGGATGTGGCCGAATTGGTGAGGGGAATGAAGCGCGGTAAGTCTCCAGGGCACGATGCGCTCAGCATAGAACACTTACAGAACGCTGGGGTGCATCTTCCCAGAGTGCTCGCCATGCTCTTCACCTTCTGCTTGGGCCATACATACCTACCTGACGACATGTTGAAAACTGTGGTAGTACCTATAATTAAGAATCGTACAGGAGATGCCGCTAGCATCAATAACTATAGGCCAATTTCATTGGCGACTATTGTGGCAAAAGTGCTGGACGGCTTGTTAGACAAGGAACTGGAAAAACATTTAACTCTGCATGATGCGCAATTCGGATTTCGGTCCGGTCTTTCTACAGAGACTGCAGTTCTTTGTCTAAAACACACTGTGAGGTACTATACAGACAGGGAAACACCTGTATATGCATGTTTCCTTGATCTGTCAAAAGCCTTCGATTTGGTATGTTATGACAAGCTGTGGTAGAAACTGTTTGAAGATACGAGCCTACCCGGTGAGTTGATTGATATGTTTAAATTCTGGTACACTCATCAAAAAAATGTCGTCAGGTGGGCTAACTCGCTGTCGTCCACATACAACCTCGAATGCGGTGTGAGACAGGGAGGCTTGTCGTCGCCCAGGCTTTTCAGTTTATATGTTGATAGTTTGATCCGGGAGCTCAGCGACACCATGGTTGGATGTTCAGTGGATGGCACATTTGTGAATAACATTAGTTACGCAGACGACATGGTGTTGCTGGCGCCTTCGGTGAAAGCTCTCAACAAAATGATCAGTGTCTGTGAACAATATGCAAAATCGCATGGTCTTAGGTACAATGCTGCGAAGAGCGTGATGTTGGTTTTTAAGGCAGGAACCAAATATTATCCATGTGTACCGCCTGTTAAACTATACGGCATTCCTCTTAGCAGCGTTAAAGAATTTAAATATCTGGGACACTGGGTCACGGAGAGCCTGAGTGATGATAAGGATGTAGAGAGAGAACGCAGGGCGCTTGCAGTTAGGAGCAATATGTTGATTCGTAGGTTTGCGAGGTGTACAAACGAAGCTAAGATTACCCTTTTTAAAGCATTCTGTCAATCATTCTACACCTGCAGCCTATGGATCAAATATACACAAAGAGCTCTCGGCGCCCTGCGCGTTCAATATAATAATAGTTTTAGGATGCTGTTGGGGCTGCCGCGCCATTGTAGTGCATCGGGGATGTTTTGCGAGAGGCGCACAGATGGCTTCCAAGCCATAATGCGCAAGCGCGTCGCGTCCTTGCTGAGGCGCGTGCGCGGCAGCCCGAATAGCCTCCTACAGACGGTGGCAACGCGCCTAGACGGACCATTCCAGCTTCACTGGGATAGACTGCACTTGTCGTCTAACTGACTTGTTTTTATTTTTATGTTTAAGGTATTTTTGATTTAATTAATTTATGTTATTTTTAATTTTAGTTTAAATTAGTTATTATGTTATGGATTATATTATCTGAAATAAAATGAAAAAAAAAAAAAAAAAAAAAGTGGATACAGGGCACTCATTTCTATTAAGTACCTAGATCGTGCAAAATGTGGAACGACCTACCTCCTGAGATGTTCCCTTTGCGGTATGATATGGGGTTCTTCAAGAAACGAGTGTTCAGGGCTTTATGGCTCAAACGCACAAAGCAATGAGTGGCTTTTCCGATGTTGCTTATGTCGATGGGCGGTGATGACCGCCGGTGAGGCGGCTCGTCTGCTCGTTTGTTACCTTTTCATTAAAAAAATAGTCTAAGTTAAAGTAAAAGATATAGTATAAGGTAAACGTACGATTGCTCGACACCGCCCTAATAGTTGTCATCTTGAATGTTAAGTCGCTAGCAATATAGGTGACAGCAGGGTGTCAACTATTGGTTAATAAAGCGTCGACCACTAGAAAATTTACCTCTAAACCTTAATGTAAGCACATGAAGCACATCAACCTTTTAAAAATTCTTCATATTAGAAACGAATCAGATCAAAGAAGATAATCTACTTCAACCCAAAAGCACCTAGAGTTTCTATCAACAAAACTAAGTCAAATAAATATCACCACAGGGCGACAAAGCAACTGTCTCACTTTATCGGCGATAAATATCGATCGCCCGGAAGCGTGTCGCGCAAGCGCATGATTTGTGTGACACCAACTGCGCTTCTATTCACCAAGATCCAGCGAGACCAGGGATTCTGACCTGAACTTGCAAAGGGTACATGTGGATCTGGAGGTCAAGTTATAGGAGAAAAGAGGGACCAATCGAATGTTTTGTAGATAGATAACTTGCAACTGTTACGGCAGACGCTTGATACGGTACAAATGCCCGTTTGAGTTTAATCCAAGTAATATTTCCCTTAAGCTGCATTGAAGAAGAGGTTTTGGAAAAAAAAAAGAATATAAAATCAGGCTTAAGGATGACTTACATCAATCCGATCCGATCCGATCCGGGTCGATCTCTCAGTTTCTAACGTCAACAATCATTAGGCAAGAAAAGGCTTATTGACCCGGTTATCATTTGACAATATACGTTGTGCATTAAGAAGGGAAGGGAAGGAGATATAAGGCTCATTCTTGCCTCTTCAGGCTTCTGATTTTGAAATGCAGAAGCTTAGGCTACCAAGTACATAGGTAAGTTTGTTTACTTTCTTGGCGAAAAATACTGAAAAATACTTATAGCAATATATTTTTTTTATTTTTATTTACAATATTTATAATATTACATGTCATTTTACCTACTCTATCGCTTCGAAGTTTAGATGCAGTGAAACTGTGTGACTCTACTCAACGACTTAAAAAAACCTGCAAAGTGCGAGTTGGACTCGCCTACCGAGGGTTCCGCACAAAGGATGCTCGCCCCCATTCATGACCTAAGGTAAACTCAGTACTTAATACTAGTGGCACGGAACTCTCAGTGTGCGGCAACAGTACGGCTTTTGGATAATTTCCTGTACTTGTACTACAAGCTCTTACTTTTTGCCAAATTTCGTGATTCTAGGTCAACGGGAAGTACCCTATACATTTTGATTCCAATTGCAAATGATTGGGAAAAGCAATATAAACAGCCGTATCTTTTGATTGAGTTGACGTAGAGGTTTGTTTTTTCACAGCTTCAAGGTACTGCAAACTTGTATAGGTAAGTGGTGTTAATTTTAACTTGCTACCTCTACGCGTTCCCAAAATAAAGGGTCTATACAGACAGACGGACGGACGGACGGACAACAAAGTGATCCTATAAAGGTTCCTTTTCTTCCTTTCAAGGTACGGAACCCTGTAAGAAACAAAAAGTGTTTCATTTCTACCTCTATCCAAAGGATGCCGTAAAATTGTTTATTATATATTATCTTTTCAATCAACGACAATAACAGGAATACATAATGACCACCGTAACGACATAAGGCATACGCGACCGAAAACGAACGTCCACGCACAACCCTTTGCGTGACGCCCCGCCCCCGTCACGGTCCACGTCACGCCACCATTGGAAGCGTGACATGGCGCGACATTTATTATTATAAATAATAACTGGTAACAACCATTTATTTAGTATTTCCTTGATATAATAACAAGAAAAAGAAGGCTGGTGTATACAATACTATGTAATGTGAATACAGCATGTCTACCACGGCCGAAATTTGGCATTGACGGGAATACCTCTTTGTCACTCCAATATGTAAGTGTGACGGAGGTACAAATCCGCAATCGTTTGATTTTCGTGGTGTAGGCCCTGGTTGCAACTGCAGTGTTTACTCGTCCTACTGCTTGGCACAGCATACATGAGAGCTAAGCTGGAGACTGCGATGATCCAAAAGCGAGTAGGAGTCATCGCATATGCCTTTCCTCCTTGAGCCGACTGGCATTTTCAGGGATGATGGGAAGTTCAGGTTCTTAACTGTGCTCAGTTGCATGGCAGCGACTCACTTCGTGTTAAGAGTAAGACGTCATGGTAAGGCCCCTGGGTGCATCAACGAGATGCTAATCGTTCACGCTCCGTAGCGTAGTATAGTTGTCTCTCTCTTCCTTATTAGTGCGACAAAGACAGTTGCGTTTCGTTATCTACTGAGCGTTAACGATTGGCACCTTGGCTACCCACCCAGGCCATCTTAATGATCAATCAATCAGCCTATTGCAGTCCACTGCTGGATGTAGGCCTCCCCAAGGGTGCGCCACAAAGTACGGTCATTCGTGACCCTCATCCAACCACTACCAGCTACCTTTCTCAAGTCATCGGTCCACCTGGCAGGAGAGCGTTCCACACTACGTTTGCCGTATCCTTATAATAATGACGATGATCTCTGGGCATATTATCACATTCTTACTCATTGCAATGAAGATTCATTCCTGTTGTTTCCCGGAAATTTTATCGGATCAATGAAATTATACGCATCGGCGTGACGCTCCTCCCCGCGTCACGTGACCCGTGGGGGGTTACGGTGCGCCCGCGCACGTTATCTTGATCTTGATCGCAGCACCTGCGCAGGTGCGTCAGACATGTTGTCACGGTACCGTGGCGCACAAATCATGTATTTTACCAATTTGACATAAACCTCTTTTAAGCCAGGAAACATCCTAAGTTCATTCTAGGTGAGTTGGTATTACTGTCTAAAATGGTTCTGTTGCAAAAAGAGCAGATTAGCCAGAAAATAAATGGCTTCGTTTCATTCATCTGTAGAAAAAATAATGACATCATTCTGTTAAATAGTATGTATCTATTAGACGCAAGTAGGTACTACATGGATCCGTTTGCCCTTAATTTGGTAATGTATGACAGGTCATACAAACTATTCGACTCTCTTTTTGTTTTTTTTACCAGCCAGCATCGTTAGGACTATTGAGCGCCGAGGAGGCTTGAACTCACGACCATCCCTTTTTTTGCTAAATTAAGGGTTAAGTAAAGAGTTTTAGAAAATCTAAAAACTTGGAGGGTGTTTTAAGATCCTACACCTATACCGACGGTTATTGTAATTGCCGCAAAAAATCCATAATGTAGACAAATTAATATTAAAGGGGTTTCAAATATGCACACACAATTTCCAAAATTCACTATAAAACTAGTGTGTAGGAATTAATTCCGCATTTGTTGTTTGCCTGAACGTACACATGCCATGCTTTTGCATTAAACATATCAATGAAAATCAAATTACCATTATAATAAAACCAGCTAATTTTACTTAATTATAACATTACTACAACCGCCGAGATATTGACATTGGTTTATGAGAACAGATCTGTTATTATCGTGCACACTTGCGTCAATAGTCCCTAGCATTACAGATGTCTGCTCACTTTTGTTTCAAACAATGCCTTATTTCCATGGAATAAGGTTGGGTTTGACACCTACGTGGGAGATTTTAGTGGCGAACTGTTTTGTACCTTACATCTTGAACACTCTTATGGCTCCAGTCATAAAGCTGAAAATGTCCGGTATTCATAATTGTAGTTTTTGCTGACTAGGGTTATGGCAAACAGTTTATACATTAAATGTGGGTCGTGTGATATCTTGGTCAATTTAGTGTTCATTATGACAGTTTACGCTAGTCACCTGGTCTAAGATAAAACCTTAGATGCATTGGTTTGGCTTAAACCCAAGCATACACCGGTATACCACGCTAAATAAGAAAAGAAAAACATTGATAACGTATTATAATGTAACTCAAAAATATATTAACAATTTCATGACACAGCTTTACCAGAAATTACCAACTTACCACGTTCTGCACTCATAACTCAGTGGGACTCCCGTCACGGGAGCTAATCGGAGCTCATAAATGCGATCTAATGGCTCACTTGCGAGCTCGGTGGGCCGCATTACACCCTACGATTCTACGATTCATATTCATAACTCTGGCAGCCAGGGTCTGATTGGTCATCAGAAACAATTGAAGATCCAGGTACGACTGTTTCAAAAACGATATGTTTTGCTTTTTTTTTCAACAACCATTTTGCTGTGGTAAAAAGATAGAGCAAAATTATTGGGTTAGCTCCTAAATCTTTAAAAATATAAGGTTCCTTAAATATTTGCTTGCTGTTTTGGAAAAAGGGTGTAAAAGAAATAATTAATTTAACAAAAATAAGTTTCATAAATCACATTGAAATGCCACTTTAGACTTTTTTTTTTTGCAGAATACATAGATGTTCTCTCCCAACAAATATTTCTTCCTCGCGCCGATGTCGTCGCGCTCATGTTGCTCCCGCGGCTCAAGGAATATATGAATGAGTATATTCTTTTCTGTGGTTGCTCCCATGTCGCCGGCGTATTCCCATCGTGTCGCCCACATGTGGCTACGCTCACCCTAGTCGTGAAAAATGAGCCCTTCCGCTAAATCCCTAAGCGCCGTGCCGCGTTGCTTTTGTCGCTCCCATGTCGCTGCCGTGCTCCCGTCGTGTCGCCCTCGGGTCGCCACGCTCACCATAGCTGTGAAAAATTAGCCCTGCCGCTAATTCCCTTATCGTCGTGTTGTATTAATGCTTACACGGCACGTGACGTCATTCTACACGAGTCCGTATATCCATTGTTCTACTGATTTATTACTCGTTACAAAGGCTACCGCTTAATATTATGTTTTCCATAATGTCTAGTAAAATAGTTATTGTTTTGAAATTGTATCCAACATTTTCAATAAATATTTGTTTATTACTTTCGGACCTTTTCTATTATAGTTTGGCCAGGATCTCAGAATAATCAGGGAGAGTTATACTGTCATTTTCTTATGCTTGAATTGCCACTCCAAAAGGGAGGCATATAAGCAGAGTTTATTCTAATCTTCTACGTTTAATTGGTCGGACAATCATATCGACCCGGGGGAAACTCAGAACCAAGAGTGTCGGATTTCAAAGGGGCCTTTGCTTAATAGTGCGACACATTTACAGACCTAATAAAAAGCTTTATGGACCTATAGTGTATTTCTTTGTCAAAATATACTAACTACTGATTAGCATAGCCTCGGATCGTCACTTGTCACGGCGTTCGTTTAATCGTCGGTTTTCGTGCGAAGTTTCGGTTTAATTACCCACACGTCGACTCACTATTTCTCGATAGTAGCGCGAGCTGAGGTTTAAAACGAACCAGTGTAGAGTGACCCTTTATACTTGTCACAAACACCAAGAGGTCCAAGAGATAGATTGTGACTTAAAAATTTAAACTAGTTAAAAGTTAGTAGATCATAACCATAACAAATCAAAGTTTTGAAATATGAGTAATTACCACATCAACGCAGTGAATTGGAGGAATGTTAGTAAATTGGATTTAACTTGACGTATATTTGGTCTCAGTTGTTCTTGCAGTTGGCTTGTATGTATCAGAGGCCTTAACATGACGTTTTAACGCGATTCAGTTGACGGCCTAAAACTGAGTCGCTTCCATACAACTGAGCGTAAACTGAACCTATACTGACTCGCGTTAAGACGTCATGGTGGCCCTGTTCTGTTCTGTCAGAGGTGGAGGTAATCCTTGGATACCACTAGCCCAGTCAGCCGTCTAGCAGCATGCCCGCCTTAGCTGGAGATAACTCCCAGTCGCCTACGAACTAAACCTCTCCAACCTATGCAGTGTTGTGTACCAACTAGTAACAAAACCATATCAGATTTCTATAACCTGAATGCCGTTCTATGGCATGATCTTCATAGGCATGTATTCTTTAAAAAACATAGGTAAGTATTCACGTGTTCATAGGGGGAATTTCTATTTGCTCTTGTTTGAATAGTTTTTACCTCCTTGCGACATATTTTTTGACGAGTCCTCTAAATTGAAAGCTATATTATTGAGATTCTGCAAAGGTATTCATTAATAATACATCATCATATCATGGGATCATCTCTTCGTCTTTTTTCTAGCGCTTTTCCCGGCTTGTGTCACGGCCCTGACCCGTGGCACAAGCCGAGAAGCCCGTGGTTCGCTTTGGCAACTAATCTCAAGATGTAGCATAGGCGCTAGTTTTACGTAGGCGACTCATATCAGACCTTCCAACCCAGAGGGTAAACTAGGCCTTATTGGGATTAGTCCGGTTTCCTCGCGATGTTTTCCTTCATCGAGAAGCGATTGGTAAATATCAAATTATACAGGTTCCTACAGTACTGCACGCCTAACACGAAAACCGAACGATTGCGGATTTGTATCTCCATCTCTGCCATACTTGCATATTGGGGTGACAAAGAGGTTTTCCCGTCAATGCCAATTTTCTATGTTCGTGGTAGTCATGCTGTTTACCAGAGACATCGAAGCTCCCGTACTCGGTAAGCCTTCAAAATGGCCCCGGGTATAACTAGAGTAGAATGTGGTGCTAAGTGCTCATTTGCATAGCCATATTAACTGAACTGTATATTTATTTGGCTGTTTTTCCACTCGGATCGAGAGATAAACTTGATTTCTTTATGTTTATATGCAGCGTTGTATTAGACAATCATTAACTTATGGGAAAACTGTGCTACTTTTAGGTTACTCCCATAACTACTTGCTACTTTTAGGTTAGGTTAGGTTAGGTTAATTTAAAAAAATGACGTACCTACGTACGTAATACTCTAACATCATATAGAATTTTACAAATTATTTCAGAACTATAAACTAAAATACCGCCATATACTTAAAAAAGTGTTCAAGACAGAAATCGAACCTGAGCTGCGTTGCATTGCAGAAGATCCGTCTGTCGCTAATGCAGGAGAACGCAGGTTCGATTCGTACCTGCGGCTGGATACATTATCGCAGAAATGTCAATGTCTTTGTTAATGTCTTTGGCAAATTAACCTTTCCTTTCCTTTTTTTTAAGGGTCGGCAACGCGCATGTAACACCCCTGGTGTTGTATGCGTCCATAGGCTACGGTGACCGCTTACCATCAGGCGGGCCGTATGCTTGTTTGTCACCGTCGTAGTATTTAAAAAAACCATTCGAGTTGCATTATCATCAGGCATTATTGTTAGATTTCGTATGTACGAGTATGTCACCTTTAAACACATTTGGAACTCAGTTCAGCTTGAGCTGTCCGTATTTCGTGTCCTCAGACGTAGGAGTCAATTAAAGACCCGAAGGCTTCCGTGTACGGTAGGTACTTGTCGGCACTGCATACATTTAGATAACGACTTTTTATGTCACTATACCATTGCGCAATATGTAACGTGCGCAGGAAGGTGCCTATCGAAGAAAGATGGCGGCGTTTTGTAAATTGTTAGTAAAAACTGAAACAACGTGAGTAGGACTTTAAAAATACTAAGTAGTAAGGTGGATTTCGGAAGAGGCAGATTTATCCAAAGATAATGTTACACTACATTAGGGTGCCCTACATTAGGCACATTGCACGTAGAACCGATGGCCGTTGGGGCGGAAAGGTTCTCGAGTGGCGACCGCGTACCGGAAGGCGCAGCGTGGGTAGGCCCCCCGCAAGGTGCACTGATGCAGGACCGGTCATTGTGGAAATCTTTGGGGGAGGCCTATGTCCAGCAGTGGACGTCTTTCGGCTGAAATGATGATGATGATGACATTAGGGTCTTCTACGATAATTTTCCTTACGCAATGCGATTATTCTAATACATTCTGAAAAGGCTAAGGAAGCGATTTAATGTCTAATAATATTTCAAGATTTGCCTTAAAAATTATAGTATTTTCAGCACACTTGCTCGTAAATGGATATTGCATGCTCGGATATTGTATGCAAACATTATTAGACTTATTATAAATTTACTAAAACGGGGCTTAATCGTGTATAAACTTTGGAAACAAACCAATTTCAATCGGGATGACGGTTTTAGAATCTCGTCTACATGGAATCCAGTCATTGATAAATGTAAGCGTAATCGAATATCACCTGCTCAAAAATCGGACATCGTGAGTGTAGTGTGTCGACAGAGTCACATCCCTAGTGCGCAAAAGTTCAAGTTGATAATCAAGACCAAGTGCGGGTAGTTCGAAAAACCCGCGCAGCTAGAAGATGTTGATGTCAACCTCAGCCAGTCTTTCTCCGGGACCACGGGGGCAATGTCGCCCTTGAAACGTCGGAGGTTTGTTTCCAAAGTTTATACACGATTAAGCCCCGTTTTAGTAAATTTATAATGTGTGAAAATCGTGAAAGTTTAAATAAGTATTATTAGACTTATTGCGCTGTATTAAGCCCGCCGTAATGGATATTCGTAATTGTATGCAAACATTGTTAGACTT
The DNA here is from genome assembly GCA_949128165.1 of Lathronympha strigana. Taxonomy (NCBI): domain Eukaryota; kingdom Metazoa; phylum Arthropoda; class Insecta; order Lepidoptera; family Tortricidae; genus Lathronympha; species Lathronympha strigana. The sequence continues at coordinate 275,707 of OX421907.1, read as the reverse complement.
ATTGCGCTGTATTAAGCCCGCCGCAATGGATATTCGTACATTTTACCGCCCTCCCGGAGCTCCAGGACCTCGCGCAGTGCGTCCCACGCCGCACGTAGCCGCCGCTCGCCGCGGAATACTGTGGACTAATACTACACTACCTCTACTACTACTTTACTATCTATTTATTTTCACGCAAATGTGATGAAAAACATTGTATGTATCACAAGCGGTACAATAATTACGAACTCGTGTTAATTCACACTCATTCGTAATTGCTTGTTTACCGCCCTTAATACACAATATTGCTCGAGATTTACGGATTTCATTGAAGTAGCTGCCAAACAACACAAAAGCATTTCGTAAGGGACACTTTCGGGGATGCACCTGCAGTCTGCACCTACTAATAATTTCCTTTTTACCTTGAACGTGCCATTTTTTGCAGGCACCTTTTGCCTATCTAGTTCAACTGTCAGTTATTATTTATTTATTTATTTATTTAAACTTTATTGCACAATTATATTAAAGTACAAATGGCGGACTTAACGCCTTTAGGCATTCTCTACCAGTCAACCATCGGGCTAAACCGAAACTGTTAGTCTGGTGCAGGATAGTAGAAAAAAAGAGATGATAACCTAAGACATGTCAAACCTAATTAATAATATAATGTATATACTTACACATATACAAATATAAATATACCTACATATACAAATACATATATACCTAATATAAGTGTACCTAGAGCGAAACATCACGCAGACCCTTAATGACGATTTTTTTCGAATAAATGCTGTAGGAGTCAGTTATCATTAAATTCATGGAAAAAATATATTACTCTGTAAAAATGTATAGTTATTTAATTGCAATTCAACTACATCACCTACATCAAATAAAACATACTTATTAGTTACTTTGTTATGTAGTTTTGTATATAATTTTTATTGTATTTAGTTTTCAATGCAAACTTTCCCGCTCGTTTTTTTTCCATTATCTTCCCTACTTTCCCCATCCGTATCCTTCAAGAATCCTCCTACAGGTAATGTAAGTGATACAGCATTATATTACATCTGTCAATTATTCTGATTCACGGCTGACATATGTAATTTCCCGCTACCCTCGGCCGTAACTCTTCATACGTGTAACAGCAAAACTTGTAACTATTATGGACCTTACTCCGTTGGCATACGGTTTAGGAATGTTCACCTATTTATGGTACGTATGCTCCCCTACACCACAAATTACCGAAAACCACAGGCCGTCAAGAAACCGTAAACGAGATTACCACAAACAAACACACAGACCGCAGGTTAAGATCCATTAAAGTTGAGTAAAACATCATTTCTTTACCCATTAGTGAACCTGTATTATTTTTAATAGTGAATTTACACTCACATTCAGGTTCAGATGTGTAAGTTAAGCTATATTGATTGTAAATAAGCATACAGCTCGCCCCACAGTAAGCTGCCACTGTAGTTCATGGACGCCTTCAAACTCAAGTTTGTGACGCGTTGCCAACCGTTTAACAGTATCTGTGGTATAATAACTTATCTTTCATCTTTCTACTCGTATCTTCAAAGATGGCACGCCATTTTAGCACGCTTTATTTAATAAAATACTTAAGTTTAATTTAATCTTACAAGTAAATATTATGGGCATTTTCAAAAATAGGGTACCATTTTCGTTTTTTTTTTAAATATAGGAAGTTTTGGGTTCTTTATAACCAGAATCACGAGTACTATTGATTTAAAAAAGAAAAAGAGTGTCCCGTTTTTTTTGGTCAGCTTTGTAACGCATTTTTTCATACATTTCATATGGGCCGTTACAAAACCGACAAAAAAAAATTGTATGGAAAATTGAGGACCACTTTTCATTAAAAGGGTGCACTTTTTTCTGAAAATGCCCTTATAGGACATTCTTATACAAATTGACTAAGTCCCGCAGTAAGCTCAAGAAGGCTTGTGTTACGGGTACTCAGACAACGATATATATGTATACTACAAATACATAGAAAACATCCATGATTCAGGAACAAATATATGTGCTCATCCCACAAATAAATGCCCTTACTGGGATTCGAACCCAGGACCATCGGCTTAGCAGGCAGGGTCACTACCAACTAGCCAGCCGGTCGTCGAATGTAAGAAGTAACCATGTTAGTAGAGCAGTGTAGACACAAAAATAATATGATAAATAATATGATGATATGTGATTGTTTTCCATCAAGTCTTTATAAACGATATGAGTGAAGACACCGTTTTCTCATTGGCAATCCCCCTTCCAGTCCACGTGCTCTATCCCTCAAATACCTAAGTTGGAAATGACCTGCTAGCCAAGCCTCAAGTCTTTCGACCTTTGTATGTTGGACGGCACAAATAAGTCGGTATGTAACTTTCGTAAGGCAACCATATCAATAAATACTCATCGCTAGAGTACAATGATTAGCAGTCGTATCAAGCTGGCAAGACACAGTATACATCAGCTGGTAAGATGGATGGCTGATGGCCGAGATAACTAAACTTTATGTCCTCTCCCAGAACTTGTTTACCAATTAAATGTCTATTAATTCGCTTTGATTTGTGACTATGCCGTTTTTTCCGCACGTGGGTGGAAACAGGATGTTTTCAATAGATTTATTTTAGTTCATTAGTGTCAACAGTCAATTATTTTGGTTAACAACTTTGGGACCTTGACTCGTAAATATTATAGGCGCGTTTAGCATAAATTTTTAAGTATATTTTCTATATGGTGAAATATGATTTATGAAAATATATATTTTTGTAGGTACCTAGGTTTTTTATGTGTTACTATGATTCGTCTTTAATAATATGATTAAATATTGAAGATTCTTTCGTAGTATAATGTTTTAAACGAAATAATTTAATATTGGATGCATCGTACCATCTACCTGCGTATCATTTTTCAACCGTTTCAATTAAAGTAGGGACCTACTTTAAACAATTAAAATCAAAATCAATAATTAAAGTGAACATAATACTATAATGTTGACGTAGTACCTAATAAAGTTTCAATTGTAATTGCTAATTTACTACCTGTACAACAAGGTCGACATAAAATTTACGATGTTTAAATACTTGGCCTGAACCTAAACAAGTTGTACTTTGGACAATGTTTACTTATAACAACCAGTAGCAGAGCGGATATTTTTACACATATTTGCAAATAACGTATTTTTTTTTTTGTAATTTATGGTAAATTGTGGCGTCATGCTGGAATCTGGGTCAAACACTAAACGCCTTTCCTCACACACTCTGTCGAACAGATGTTTCATTTTCGAACAGTCTTTCCTGTAGACTACCCCAAATTTAAGCTAGATCTTCATATAAAACTCTATAATTTAAACTTTAGTGTAATTTGTCACTTACAGCTATTGTAAAACACTTATTTAAATATTCACTGTTTAAATAATATTGGTAATATTTGATAAGGGTTCACTCTTGTGTTGTAGAATTTTGATTGTCATAAATTCGATTTGCAGAATAATTTATGGCAGATGTAACGTTTGGCATCCGCATACTGCTTTTTGCATACTATTGCAGAATTAAATTGGCAGAAAACCCTAACCTAAACCACTATCTGCATCTAATAACTATTATGGCAAGTATATTTCTGAGAAAGTATTTTCTGCTAAAAGTCGCTGCGATACCTACGTGTTATGCGAAGTATTTCTGCCAATATATATTCTGCCAGATGAGGGCAACCCGTTGATAACCAATAAAGTCCAATTGCGGGTGGTTCGTAAAACCCGCACGGCTAGATGTTGATGTCAACCTCAGCCAGTCTTTCTCTGGGACCACGGGGTCAATGTCACTCTCACAATGTCAGAGGTTAGTTTTCAAAGTTTTACGCAATTTTAGTAAATTTTACAGCTACGTGTATCACTCAACTATGTATTGAGACTGTCAGTCTATGATTGACCCGTCTCTGGCATAGGTAAATCAAGTGGCCAGCCAGCTCAAAGGGCGCGGATCACCCAGACGCTCTAAATTGCACGGACATTCAATCTAGGCTTCCGGCTGGTCTAGACACCAATTTGGTCTAGAAGCAATTTTATTGTCTGCCGTCTGCCTCGTTACCGCGTGTCATTCCCAATGAGCGTCTGTTGATTGATTCCTCGTTAGTTGTTATGAAGATTCTAAGATGCATGCAACATGTACTGTAGCGTTCAAAATTGCATGGGCAGTTTATGAATGAATTAATTCATAAATTTCCCATGCACTTTTGTACGCGTGTGTATATGTATTAGTTAGGGGGCTTTTCAAGTAAATTCTGTTGTTGATTTGTAGTGTTTTAACAGAATTTATCAGTTGCTGTCACTTCGAGTCGTAGATTTTGCCCATTGATTGAGAATCTTTAACGTTGAGTCTTAAAGTACATTCAGCCTGTATTTTTAGGAAAATTTGAAAAAAAAAGGAAACGAAATCGTCTTTTCTTATCGCTATTTGTCAAGGACGTAAGAGCTCGATCGACGAATCTCGAAAACGTAACAATATTCCTATTGGGTAATGGTGAAATTACCTACTTTCCTTAGCACGTACCCGTCGCCGAAACGTTCCTGTTCCAACTAGTTCCACATCCGCATCCAAGTAAGATTCCCATCGATTTGATGCGGAGGCGGATGAGGATGCGAATTTTTAAAATAATGCGGAAGGTCCGTGGACGCGGATGCGTATGCAATAATCCGCTTACCTATCGTGTAAACATCGAAGATTTTTAATACAAGTATTTTCTCTTAAGGTTTCTCGTTCTTAGCACCTATCGCAGTGATCCTCCTTTATTTGCATCCACTAACAACGTCATTATGTAGATCGCGGGTCCATCAGATCGAGATGGACGCATGATCGGTTAATTATTCAATTCGGTTGCGTTACAGCGTAATTATAGCGGCAGTATCTTAACTCGACTGCGGCAGGAGCGACTGAGAGGCGATACACGGTGACAGGAATGCGATAGCGACACTAAAGGATTTAGTAGCATCATCATCATTTCAGCCGAAAGACGTCCACTGCTGGACATAGGCCTCCCCCTAAGATTTCCACAATGACCTCTCCTGCGCCACCCGCACCCAGCGGACTCCTGCGACCTTCACCAGGTCATCAGTCCACCTTTTGGGGACCGGTACGCGGTCGCCACTCGAGAACCTTTCCGCCCCAACGGCCATCGGTTCTACGTGCAATGTGCCCCGCCCACTGCCACTTTAGTATAGTGAAGATTTATTTTCATGGCACTTATGTCTTACAATACAACCTAAGGCAACCTTAATGCAAAGTAGCCATCGCTAGCAACTTTGTAATAAAGGAACTCAACATCTTTAAATTTAGACTACTACCTAGAAGTTGTTGGTGTAAAATAAAACCATATTTTTTTAAATATTTGCTATATCTATTTCAAATTTCAGCTTTCTACGTCCAATGTTTTCTGATATTAACTACTTTAACGTCTTTAATTTAATTTAATTTACAGTACCGGACTGTTTATGGAACACTTAGGTGGATACCACACGCTGGATGCGATTCGTACCGCACGCCGGCTTGCAAGGGGGACAGCGCTATACATTCGCGTAGCGTTATCTCCCTCAGAAACCGGATGTATCCAGTGAAAATCGCATCCAGTGTGACATCTGCCTTAAGGGAAATGTTCCGTAAACACATTTTTGTACGGGACACGAAAAAAACAAATATTGTGTCATAAATTATGCTATTATTACAGGTGATCGAATAAGCAATAAATAAAAGCGTGTCTCAAACTTGTATTACGTCTTCCGCCATCTATAATTTGCCACTAAACACACAAGTTGTATTACTGGTTTTAGTTATGACTGTACTGTGATAACGCTGAATATTAAAACATGAGTAATGCATACGGTAGCAGTTAATATGATAATTTGGTCGATATCAATGTGTTATTATTTGTGCATTACACACTAATTATAGTTTAGTTATACAATGGTTCTTTATTATTTTAATTTTCACCTTTGTGAAGAAAACCGGTCAAGTGCGAGTCAGTATCGCGCGCAAAGGGTTCCGTACCATTATTATTAACGGAAAAAATCACGTTTGTTGTTTGGGAGCCCCCTTGAATATTCATTTAGCTTTTTAGTATTTGTTGTTATTGCGGCAATATAAATACATAATCTGTGAAATTTTGACTATCTAACTATCAGGGTTCTTGAGATACAGTCTGGTGACGGACAGACGAACAGACGGATGGCGGAGCCTTAGGCCGTTTTCAAAAATAGGATACCATTTTCTTTTTTTTTTGTATAGGAAATTTTGGGTTTTTTATCACCAAAATCACGAGTAGGTACTATTGATTTAAAAAAAGAAAAAGTGTCCCGTTTTTTGGTCAGTTTCGTAACGCATTTTTTCATACATTTTGTATGGGCCGTTACAAAACTGTCAATTTTCTTTTGTATGGAAAATCGAGAACCCATTTTCATTATAATGGTGCACTTTTTTTCTGACAATGCCCCTTAGGAACAGGATCCCTTGGGGTACGGAACCCTATATAGAGTGGTTTTCCATTTTTATAAGTAGTTCAAGTTTTTGGTCGTAGCATTTTGTATAGTCAAGTGTAAACTTATGGGTGTATGTAACTTACAAATATGTCCGATAGATCTTATAATGACGTATTATGATCTATGGGTCATATTTTTGAGTAAGTTGCATACAGCCATACTTCTATACTTGACCCACCCTAACTAATTGACCTTCACGGAAGACGTAACATAGCAGTGGCGGTTCGTTGATATAACTCGATTCCTGCCGGCTTCCCTTGCGAGAAGCAATCTATGACTCGCACTGGATTATAGAAACTGACAGATCGTCCCGTCCCGACTCGTCCTAGTGTGAACACATCCTTAACTCAAGAAAAAATAGGTACCTACCTATTCCCATCCCGCAAACGAATGCACTTACTGGGATTCGAACCCAGGACCACGAAAATTTCATCCATCATCATCATCAATATAAATATTTGAGGATATTCAAACCCACAGTTTCGCTTTCATGCTAAAAAGTTTAATTGAACCATTTTTCATTGCATTTTGTGTATTGTTTGCATGCATACTAGCTTTGACGTCACAAGTCTTATGAGTAAGCATGTAATCATGGTTTAGTAACGGTAGAAATAATGAACAAAGCGCCTCAAGGTCTTTATAAAAACACCTTCGTACATAGGACTTAAAACAACACTAGGTACCTATACAGATAGATACGCCTGCGATATTATGTTTCCAAGGCAATTATTTATAGGGAATGCGGTATTTGGATCTCTTTTCTTTATATGGCTACTGAATTTGACGCAACGAAATAACAAATGACAATAGTAGATTGTGTTACAATGGATCAAAATTATATATTTGCGGCGAGGGCGTACATTGAATTCCGACTGAAGCGATGGATTCTACATAGTAGACTCCTGAGCGTATGAGGGATTCAAAATTATTATTCCGCTACCGTGTGATACATATCGCTGTTCACACCAACTAAGAGGAAATAAACAAAACCGAAAACAGCATCATACCAACACCACGATGCCACTAGTTAATATCCGAAAACGTAAAAATGTGTAGTCCTTGAACAGAAAGTGCCACTTTGATCCCTCCCAGCAGGCAAGAAAAGTGGCACTTTGATCCTTCCTAGCTTGAACAGAAAAAACCCTGTTATGAATAGGTGGTGTGAAAAGTGACTTTTTACACCTTCTTCATTAGAAGAATTATATGTATGTGTGGAAACGTACTTACCTACAGCTCAAAACGTGTAGACAATGAGATATGTACCGAAAAGAATTGGTGCCGGCTAGAGGTACTGATTTTAACAATTCAAAACAAGGAAACTTACCCCTTTTATAAACGATGAATATGATGATGCATTTATGATACAAAAACGAGACAAATAACAATCAAGTTCTCTTAAAATTTTGAGTTTGTCACGTTCGTAATTTAAAATAAATTTGGTTGTCACTTGGGATGTTTTAGGATCAATATTGATAATTCATGCATTTAAGGGTTACATTTTTACTACTTAGTAGTATAACTTACCTATGATCTAATAAGTGAACTGTGTATTAGACTGGTTAACTAGAAGAAAGGGCGTAAAAAGTTTTAACACATTTTTAAACTATTTTTTGTCGCGTTATCAGTCTATTTATTTTTATTTCGATTATTTTATCGTGTTTCCTGAAGCCACAGAAATCTACCGCAAACATCTAATGCAGAAACAAAATTTAAATTTTTTGATGTTCGCAGTAGAACTCGCTCGTTCTATTATTGCAGGTAACATTATATCAATCTTTTTTTTTTAATAAACCCGAGAACGTCGGTGGCCCAGCGGTAAGAGAGTGCGACTTTCAATCCGAAGGTCTCGGGTTCAAATCCTGCCGGCTCGTACCAATGACTTTTTCGGAACTTATGTACGAAGTATCATTTGATATTTACCAATCGCTTTTCGATGAAGGAAAACATCGTGAGGAAACCGGACTAATCCCAATAAGACCTAGTTTACCCTCTGGGTTGAAAGGTCTGATGGCAGTCGCTTTCGTAAAACTAGTGCCTACGCCAAATCTTGATATTAATTATACAAAACGACCAGGCTCCCTATATGAGTCGTGGCATAAGCCGGGAAAACGGAAAAAAAAGAGATTTTTATCAACTTGTATTTTTTACTAATGATTAACAATGTTGACTTATTCTCTAATAATTCCCTCTCCGTTCTGTACTTAATTAATGGCACACAAGTTCTTAAGTTTTTATCTAAGGCGGCGTCTTCAGACAATAAGTACTAGCCGTAGCCATACTACGTACCTATTATACAATTGACCAGTCGTAGCCCGTATCTCCTTGCAACAAGGTTCATTATTGATCACTGATATGCTGAGTACTTACCACAATACTTACGCAGAATGCATCTCCCACGCTGGTCAAGGCTCCGTGCGCACGAACCTTATGTACCTCGGTTGTGTACGTTGTCGAACTCTTATATAATCTTGTACCGTGATGATTTTCCTACCAGGAGGCCTGCCATGAACCATTTTGTTGGTACTTTCGTCTATTTGCCTCTTTGTCACTCGAATATGCAAGAGCGATAGAGGCGAATAGACAAACGAACGGTTGAATTGGTTCGTGAAGGGGCCTACTTTCCAACTTGATCTCTATTATGATATTACACACGTGTCTTCTCGCTCCTACTAATACTTACATGTTTGATGATGTCTATCAAGTTTAATCCAAAAGAGATCAAGTTGAAGTCGAATGCAGCTGTGGCTGGACTGTGGACTGTCAATTCATCATGCAATACAAACTTTTGTTCCTTGCTAAGTAATAGGTTTTTTTTATTATACAAGTTTTAATGCATCATTGGTAATCCACTACCTACCCCCAACATTGGAGTTCACTGTTCATTTCTTATCCTTTGTCATGGTGTCATTTTGCATCATGTTTGCCTAATTTATGTATGCCTTAAAGTAACAAGCAGACGTATCGCTTGATGGTGAGCGATTATCGCCATAGAATGTAATTTAACGATATTTTAATATTCAACGCGAATGAGCATCGTTGCAATCGAGTGAAAAGGCTAGACGACAAAAAAACATATTTAGTATGTCTTTTACATTATTAAAAAATATTGGACAAGTATTTTTTCTTTTGTTCGTCTAATCAAAAATGAAGAAAATACAGTGGGTTCAAGTTTCGCGTAACGTCACTATTAGGTACACTTACCTATAGTAGGTAGTGACGTCACCAGTCCCCACCCCGGATCTTTGATGCTTTTTATCTTCGTCAATTTAAGTTAAATTGAAAAAGGAAAAAAATTATAGGTACGTGTCTAATCATTTTCGTCAATCTAACTGACGGACTAATTAGAATGATTTTCAACCTAGTTATCATCCCCATTGAAAAGTTTGTAATTTACTAAGGGCTTCAATAAATTCTTAATTTTCGACAAATTGAAGTCTTTCTAGTATGTTTTATATATCTCCCAAAGATTTTCTTTTACCTGGACTAGGAATACAATTACAATGGAATATTAGGGCCACAATAAAATTGCATGTCACTGTTATATCAGCAGCGCAGTGGACAGTGTCTTGGCATAACAACCGTAATCCTAAATCCTAACAGCCATAGCAAACGCATTCAATTATAAACTGTATTCCTGTGCAATAAATTACAAATTGAAATTGGTTTCCAATGGCTGATACGCCTGTTACGTATGGTGGATCATACTAAAGTAGGTAATAAAGGTAAGCTTGTGGCATATTTTTGCATTTACCATTTACACAATACCTACTTTGCTCCCAAAATCTGGCACAACATTGTATTTCTCACAGAATATTATTCTAGATATTTTGTCGCGCATCGTTGTGCGAGATATTATTGTGCCTATTTTTGAACCTAATTCGGTGTATTTTTTACCAATTTCGGTGCCTAAATCGGAAATCGGGATTCGGAGGGAATCGGAATCGGAATTACAAATTTTACAGGTTTTTAATATTCTTACCTGCAGAATTTAGGCATTGTAGAAGGAACTTTACGGATCACGAAACAATAACACTAACCGTATAACAACAATAACAATTCTTTTACTAATTAATGATTTTGAAAAGTATAACAAAACAATCAATACTACGTATGGAAAATAAATCACTAGTTATAATTATTGTAGGTCATCAATCGTGAGAGAACTCGTTTAATTTGGTACCTACTTAGCATTGTAGACATTTTTTATATCTATGATTACACCAGCATGGTATTTGAATAATCCACTAAGTAAATAAAAGTTCTGATTACTTAGTTTAAAAAATAACCTGACTTCTGCGTCATCTCTGTTGACAAGACGAATTCTATTTTTGGATATACTCTACAGATATATGTAGTTACCTCGATACCTAAAATACATATTTCTACTCCAGCACTTTCAATTACATAGATGACTGACAGCGATATTATAATAGTATACATTATAACTTTGTCTATGGTATTCCATAAGACCACCGTAAAGCAATGCTCCTATGGATTTTCATACAGTATATGAACACTGTAGTTTTTTTTAAGTCTATAGTTGGCATACAACCTCTTCCACATTCTGTCACCTTTCAAGATTTTGCTTTTTTCGCTATTTTAGCTGTCGTAGAAAAACTAGCATATACAACAGTTCATAATTGACTTCGTCTCATTTTGTAACGACGACCATCGAGTTTTAAGAATATTTATTATATCACTGTTGCATAAACTACTATTATTACACGCTCAAATGTATTGAGACTGTTAAACGTGTCATAATACAACATTGCGTCACATATTTTTGCACCCTTCTTTTTGTCAAATCATTGCGGGCGATAGTCCTAGAATTTACAACCTTATCCATCGTAAAACGAATCGGTGGTCTACAGTGACACAGAAAAGAGATTGAAATAATACTTATTAAGTGTCTAGGTGTTTATCTCATTAACGTCGCATTGCAAGTGGATTATACAATCGATGGTGTTTTTATTCGATTACTCGATAAACGAACGACAGATTATCCATCATTAATGTTCCTACCTAAGAGATTATGAAGAAAAACGCTTTTATGGATTGTCTAGTCATATGGTTTGGGCAATAAAGTTTAGCTTGCCTAGAAGTATGAAATAAGTAGTCAAGGTAATTTATTTACTTTAAATAAGTGGTAATAATATCAGAGGATTTCACGGTTCTATGTAACTTATAAAATTAGCTCGTAAAATGTACAGTTATTATTATTGCTGTTGTTACTTATGTCTAGTCATCTTCAATTAAATAGAGTTGAAGCGCCTGAAATATTCAAGCAATTTATTCAAGACAAAGTTTGGTTTTGTGAGCAACGTCATTCGCCATTGTGCATTGCCGGATACAGTAAGGACTATGCTGTGTGTCAGGGCGTCAAATATGTTTTTGCGAAATTATACTACTTATTCCTAATTTGTTTTATGATTAGAAAAATCGTACGATTGTCGTCGTGCGATGTTTAGGAAAACAATTTAAAAACTGGCATTCGCCTCTTATTTTCTTCACCATAGCCATAACAATGGAAATAAGTAATCTTATTTTAATATTTTCAAGATGACTGAAATAATTGATGAAACGTAGGCTAAATCTACCGTTATTTTCCTACTCTTAAAAAAACGAAGTATAGGTATACCATTGCTCGTCGCACGTAAACGTGCATCATCTTGTGGTCATTTGGTTGACTACCAATAATACTTTAGCCCTATAGGCGTACGCGATACACAGGTGCGTATTCTTTGTTAATTGCAATTATACTTAAAAAATACCTCACGTTACCTAACTTCAACAAAACAAAACAGATTAATTCTAATAGTGTACATATTTTAGTCAAGTACTTCTATAGTTACATTAACTTTTAAGACTCCGCTTTACATGTTAAGTTACTCCAAATGTAACTGAAGTAACTTAAGTAAATAACAGTTTTGTTCTATGTATGAATATATGGCACATTTCACCCTGTGTTGTTTCCTGTACACTGCAATATAGATTGAGTTCCTTATAGATTTAGTAATTTTCTGGGTAGGTACCTATTATAATTTTATATTGTTCTTATTTAGTGTATAAAGAATACCTTGCGACAGTTACTTATATTTATTTGTTATCAATCAATTTCGTAATAAACAAATCCCGACCCTATTTTCTATAACACCGCTCTTGTGGCCGATAATGCATGATCTGTAATTTCTCTCACAATTAAGGGGTCAAGGCCTGGCCGAGTGACCACCGACCCACTGTCAATTGGCAATTGACCGCACGCGACAGGATCGAACCCAACACTCTTTGCTAAACACTTTACGTACGAATTAGTAGGTATTAAGTCAAATATGTTTATACGAATTCACTTCCATTGATGCAAATAGAAATATTAGTTGCATTTATTCTGATTTGGATTAAATTAGGACCATGTTTTGCTGAGATATGAACAATCATTCAATTTATTATTATGTGTTATGTATTTAAGAAAAACAAAATCTTTTATTTTACCTTTGACAGACGAGATGGACCAAGACTGAGATCCTAGTGTTCCAAGTTGTGTACGGTATGTAGATACGGTAAAACAAATAACAATATAAATTTACAGCTTTCGCGTCTTCCTTTCTTCTTCCTTCTTTATATTGTGGATACTTGAAATTATGACGGTATTAAATATTAATTTACAATATACGATTGTAAGCTAACATTGTCATTTACATTATATATAAAACGAGATGTGTACCTATTTGTTTTTGTGAGCTCCTGATATTTCGGAAGATCTTCAACCGAGATCTGGGTTTCAACTGTCAAGGGTAGGTATCTATACTGTATGTTGGCATCCAGTGATTCGTAAATTCAAAAACACGCATTATTTTGATGCTATAGGTACCTACATTATTTGTATTTACGTATAGAATTTTAACAAAGGGCTATTGATTTTTATGCCCTAAATTATATTCTTCAGAACGAAATGTATTAAAGTAACTTCATAATTAACTGTCAACGACCGACGTGCAAACATATCTATCGCGAAGAATCAAAAAGTCGTATATTCGTTTGAATTTTGTGGCTTCTTAGCTTAGAAACTTATTAAGAATGTAGGTAACCGGCTCTAATTATTTATTTAATCGAGTCGACACTATCCCAAACATCTTTCTCACGTCTGATACATGGACCAAAAAACCGTAAGTTTCGGCGAATCCACCCAATCTGACACGCATTAAAAACAGCGATCGATCTAAGTTTTTTGGACGACGAAAAAACAAGTGTCACAGAAAAAGGGCAGCTAGGGGGGAGGGGGGACGGACCGCTCGGGGCGCAGCCGAAACCGTACAACCTATAAATTTAATAAAACATGCACGCTGATAAAGGCACCGCGCACCTGCTTCGCCGCGGCCTTTTTTAAACATATTTTACGGGGAACGCAGAAAAACTGACAGCCGAGTTACCTACCCGCGCCTGCGCACTGAGCTCTAATTGACACTCGCCAATTAATTATATCGACTCGAGCCCGGAGCCCGTCACTCACCTAATTAAATACCTACGCACTACAAATTTGGACTTTCCTATCACATCAAAACCAATTAAATTGAATATAAATATTGTTAATTGGTTGACATTTCACACTTGCTCCAAACCGTTAGTTTCGGGTTGAAAGTGAGCGTTATGTAAAACGATCCGTTTATTAATATTTTATGGAAAATATTCACATTAAGAATAAATAAACGATTTAGGAAAGTGAATATGTCTGTCGTTCGGGATTTTAATTAGTTTCTGGGTGTTTTGCCGGGTCCCTCGGCGCGCGCGCCGAATAATTCATTTCTTTCAAATGATCAATCATTACACCAAATTCCTTATTAATTTTACGACGCAACAGGTTTCTATTTCGACCCATATCCTACGAAATGTTTCCTTTGTCAATAGCAGCGCTTAAATACTTCATTTTGTTTGAAGAGAATCATACAAGGCAATAGAGTAAGTAAGTAATTATTACAAGGAACAAAGACTAAAAGTCCCGTAAATATGTGTATTATGTTTACACACCTGTGACGGATCTCAACTATAAATGCCTACTAAAGAGTTGTTTCCTTACTTAAAAGCTTACTTTAAAGAACGCTATTAGTTAAGCTGAAAAGCCATTTAGGCCTTTACTGAAATACGTTACTTTATTAAATAAGCATTTCAGAACTATATTTCACATGTCACGTTAGCGACAAGGTCACTCAGCTACCCGCCGTTTCTTCGATTTAGGTAACCTAGCAAGAAATACGTCAGCGGTTTCTAACAAGCTGAAGTTTCCTTTGTCACGTTTATCTGTACACAATGGAATATTGTCTACATTCGGAGGCGGTAGTAGGTATATTTGAGAACGGTTAACGAACAATGGATGAACTCAAACGTCGCGTTGAGACGCAGAACTGCTAGCGATGACACTGGTGTTTTATAAAAAATAATGCCAGAAAATGTAGACGCTTAGAACAACTTAAGTACCTAATCTTTCTACCTAGTTGTTACCTAGTCTTCATTGCACACTGCGACTTTCGAAACGTCGGGTTATTATTACGTGATTTTTTTTTGCAAGTTACTTAAGTGCCAATTGCCAACTAACCTGGAGTTAAGCGTTTAATTTTACCACGGCGACAAGTGTGATAATTATCAGCATTATTCCTGGTATTACAGACGTCTATGGGCTACGGGCGCCGCTTACTATTGTGCGGGCTGTACCTATGCTTGTTTGCCGCCAACATTTCATTTATAAATTTAAACATCATTGAAATTAAACACTTTAGAACGGATTAATCGCGTTTATTAACACCATGATCCTGATGATGATGACTCATCATCTTAACCCTGTGAAAACGAGTGCTGTAAAGGGCTCGAAACGTAGGATCATGGTGTTAATAAACGCGATTAATCCGTTCTAAAGTGTTTAATTTCAATGAATAACAATCGCGGTAACAGAAGACAATATTAAACATCATTATTAAGTATCATTAAAAACGAATACTTTTGTGAAGATCTCTTGTCACAAGAAATACTACCAAAAAAAGTTTTATAACACTTTTAGATCTCGTGAAGGTATGAATTAATTCATTTATTACTTATAATAAATGTTTTTATGCAGAAAACATTTCCGTGACAATTGTCAAACGTTGTCACCAGGAAATCATCTATTTATTGACGATACATTACGATTCTATTTAAATCATCGAAATAGTGGCAAACAAGTACCTACATATCACACTCGATGGTGACCGGTTTCCTTAGCCTATGGACGCCTGAAACGCCAGTAATTCAGTAATTTTATAAATTGTCATTGACACTTCTCAGCGTCGTGAAATTGGGGCCGGGTTAGCGGCTAACCTTGGTTTATGCAAGTCCGGCTTAGGTACTTAAATAGGTGTATACAAAAACAAAAACGCACTGGCCACACATAAGTTATGTAACTGTATAAGATTAGGAAGTAAATTGACCATTTTATGAACGCCCGTAAGATCTTTCTCATGTAGGTATACCCTCATTTGGAGATAATTACCGCATGCCAACTGTAGAAATTATTTTTAACTAATTTTGTGCAAAATCATCTTAACATATTTCAGTGCAGAAGATGTCAATTGCATCTTCGTTGATTTGGTGAACAATCAGTGTTACGAATATAGTTAAATCAATTGGTTAAGGCAATTGGCAATTATTTATCGTACACAAATAATACTAAATTTAAAATAATATTTTTAAGTTTATTTTTTGCACACCTATAAATAAGCCTGTAACAGATTCAAATTTCTCGAAATTTTTATTTGTACTCCAGCACTTCTATCTGTCAATTAGATGACTGATAGCGATATTAAAAAAGTATAGGTACATTATAACGTTGTCTATGGTATTCCATAAGAACATTGCTCCTATGGATTTTCATACAATATATTTAGCACTATTGTTTTTTTTTTTAAAGTGGCATTAGGCATACGACATCTTCCACATTCTGCCACCATTCAAAATTGTTTCGCTGTTTTTAATGTTGTATAAAAACTAGTGTATGCAACAGTTCATAAAATTCTGGTTCTTAAAACTCTTGAGTCTATTATTACAAAATCCGACTTCGTCATGTTTTGTAACAGCGACCCTTGAAATTTAAGAACCCGTATTGTAAAACTTCATATATTTAACACCTAAAATATTTAGTAATTTACCAGAACATAAATTAAGTCACAAGATGGAGTCAGGTTTAAAAAAATGCTCAAGAGGTGGCTAATAGACAAGTGTTTCTATAATTTGAAATAATATTAAGTAAGGTTGTCTGGAAGAAATCGCTCCTTAGCGATAAGGCCGCCTGTTGTCTGCCTCTACTGTATTTCTGTGTCTTGTGATATATTTTTTTCCATGAGGTGTGCACTAAAGAATATTTGTATTGTATTGTATTGTAATATTACCTGTAGATTAAAGAATAGTTAAGATTAAGACGTATTCATTTACTTAGGTACTAATGTTATCTGTGTATTTGTGTTTGTTTTTATTATTGTACGCCCGGGATGGGCAACCTGTTGGACCTTTTTGTAATATATAAGACCTACTTGTACACAGTTTCTGACAATAAATGCATCTCTATCTCTATCACTCTCTATCACTGTTGCATAAACTACTATTAATTTTAATATTGTTAAGCAAAGCTATAAAAAATCTAGATCTCATGTTACTACAAATCATACTACCTACATATGTGTAACATAACACAGAACAAAACTGATGTCTATCTACTCGCTTGTACACCTACGTCATGCCTTACTGAAGTTCATTTCATAAAAGAGTTCCCACGTCAAACATCTATGACATTGACGTATATTCTGTGCTGATTTGTGGAACTTTTATTTAAGAAGCAATATATTACAAAAGATATCAGATGTCTTGTTGAACACTTAATGTCTAAATAAATGAAATTAAAGATATTCCAACTCATTTCTTATGAGTTTTGACATTTACATTACGACGTGATAAGACACAAAAAGTTTATTTTTCAATCCTACTAATATTATAAACGCGAAAGTTTGTATGGGTATTCCACGTAAAAACTAAGGAATGGATTTTAATGAAACTTTACAATAATATAGCTTATACATCAGAACAACACATAGGCTACAATTTATAAAGATATAGCGCGGACGAAGTCGCGAGCACCACCTAGTAAGGTAATATATTGACATGGTATTGAGTAGGAACTCATACAATAATGTAAATAAAGACTGCATCTACCTATATTTTCGACGGTTCGAAAGTGTTTGTTGCCAAGCATACTTGAATAAATTATAGAGTCCATCTATGCTAAGTTTTCTAGATTTTGATAGCACAGGCTGTGAAAGTAAACGTCATAATTTCATAGAAGTTTCACGTTTAAAATAACACTTTAAAGTTTCACAGTTAACTTGCCTAGAAGTCCTGGAACAGATAACGTGGTCTCACTCTATTTGACTTTGAGTTTTTCAAGAGCCAACAGTATTAAATGCGTTTAGCAGAAGTGTATTCTAAAAAACAAAACTGCTTAGATAGCCAGGATAACCCTTTCATATCTTTTGTGACTTTGGTATCCAGGTTGGTAGTTGGTACACACATAACCTCCCTGTAGGGTTAGAGATATTTATGAGTGAGGGTATGCTTCTCGGCGGTACTGAATTTATTAGATACTACTACTGTTCTGCAGCAAACATTTCTAAAACATTGTACACGATATGTCGATATCACACTACGTATATTCGCTGTTTAGCCTCTCCCCACCAGTCGCTTTAAACTTTGACCGGTCGAAACTGAATGACTAACAAAATCAACACTTAGTACCGTATTCGACACAAGAAAAACAGTTTTCCTAAGCATTACACCTAGTCAACACTATTTAATGCTTTAATAGTATAATTTAAACACCGGGGCTAACTGTCGTACGGAAAAATGCGCATACTCAATGCTTAAAAAAACGCATGTGTTTTCAAAGTCAGGGTTGATAGCTCCTCAATAATGCAATGAACAGTTTTAATGATCAAGTGTTTGAATTATCGTGAAAGGTCGCCCTCGAGGTTATGCAGTGACAAGCGCTATATTCAGTAACACATGAAAAAAACATCAACGCTATTAATAAAAAACTAATCTCTGAATAATCTGGAATCACTTAGATTTTATTATCCGAGGGAAGCGCGAAAAAACGCAAGACTAATTAGCTTGAACTTACATCAATATTAACGCGGTCGAAGGGAAAGTTGGTAATTGCGATTGAACCTGACCAGCAATTATCGGTTTTCCAGCGACCGGCGAAAAACTAGCCGTAAATAGTGCCGTAAATGTCAATTTTTGCTCATCGGTTTCACCGCGCGCGCTTCATTGGGCGACAGGAATGCCATTTCGTCCATGGACAACACGGCAACTTTTTGCGCAGACACATACATATGCTCGCGTTTGATGCGAAAAACTAACTCCTTACATTTTTTTAATTGGTAGTGACAGGAGAAAGCTAAGTGATTGAAACAGTGCGTCTGCGATAAGCGATGGAATTATTGTTAGTTTGAATATATAACAATAATAAAACTTAATTGGTACAAGTAATAAGGGCCTGTGAAAAAAAACTTAAACATGTAATTAGTACTTAAACCGAAGTGCATGTATGAATTAATATATTTTTTTTTTTTCCTCACAATATATGTAATTTACTGTAAATAATATGTGAATTTAATGTACCAATTTGTCTATCCCATCTTTAAAATTTTCAAGTACCTATGGAAGTAGGTAGGTATATTAGTAATTTCCTTCGAGTCTTTTGTCAGTATTTTAAGTAGGTACCTACTAAGATAATGGTTTCGAAAAATTTAGATTCACTTCACAAATAAAGGAATTATAAGAATAATATAGCTGATAAAAAACAGAAATAATAAAACAAATATATTTATGAAATTTATAAAATAGTGTTTAGACATACTCTTAGGCACTCGTATAGGTATAGAATTTGTTACCTACATTATAAAAAACAAAGCGGACAGCGAGAAAAAAATCTAAATATACATTGACTATGTATTTAAGTATTTATATGTATCGATCTACTCGTATTATATATATCGTCGTCTAGTGCCAACCCACAACAAGCCTTATTGAGCTTACCGTGGGACTAGGTCGATTTGTGTATGATTGTTCCACAATGTTTATTTATTTATTACCTATTTACTGAAATGCTTCGCATAATAGGAATGGCATTTTCTTGTTATTTCGGACACCGAACAAAGACAACACGACAACTCTGTCATACCTGTTATCTGTGATATTTAGAGCTAAGTAATAATAAAAAAACATTTATGTTCATATAAGTAAAAAGAAAAGAATACAGGGTTAACACTTTCATTGCGGTATCAGGTCTATAAGATCCGATGATGAACTATCCCGCGGGGCGGTAACTTAAAGTACGGTTCCTACCGCTGGTACGGGACAGGTATCTTCTATTTCCAAAGGAGTAGGAACGAGACAAATATATATTTAGAATTGTCTCTCTGGATATTTTACATCGGTATAATAAAAGCCTATCGGGTCAATTGTATCTCATACCGCCAGCGAAGGATTTTTTTTTACCTAGTGCGGGTATAAGATCTTTTCGACCTGATACCCGATGACCTGATAGCCGCACTAGACGTATGATTAGTTTATCTAGTGCAGCCCTGAAGTGCTGTCTGAGTAAACAACATTCGATAGACTATTTACTGTATGTGCGCGCGAGTGAATAAAGTACAAAATTTGTTTTGTGGTTTGACTGTGATTGTGTTACATCATGAAGCGGTCCAGACGAATTCTTTTAATGTCCACTGGGGATGTTGAAAATAACGTCAAACGTCGAAGAAATAATGAAGATACTGATACTAGACCACCAAGTAACGAAAGTATTCCTTTTTTATATCGACTTCGTAACATTGATTTGTTTTTTAAATAACTCTTTATGTCTTAAATATCTCTTAATAATATATCTTATGTCTTAAGTTCATCGATATTTTGTTTTCACAACCCTAACCATTTATCGATAAGTTAATCATTGAGAACGAACATGGGGTCGAAAGGATCTGACAGATTATTTATCACATTTAATAGTCTTCCGATATCTTGATTAAGAAACGGCTCAAGTATTATGTTAAGACTTTCGTCGAAAGTATGATACGATAAAAAAACATACACATATGATTACTACTAGCCAGTTGATTGCACTAAAAGACATGCATCTTGAACAGGTCTTTACGACCCTATGACGCTACAATGAATAGTTAAGAAACAGGTCTAATATATCTGATACAGCATCAACGTAAAGTGAACGAAATGGACTGCCGCAATGAACGTGTTAAGAATAATTGAAAAAAAAACTGTGGCAGGTTAACAAGAAATGTGGTAATATTTACCTGTCGACATATAATTGATGTGTGGCTTATGTATAGGTATGCAATTTTTTATCATTTTATATATTATGACGCCGTCTCGGGTATTGTTTACTAACATAGTATTGCATTTTGTCATTGTGAAAAAAAGAAATGGCATAAGTACAATCACGCCTATATATATGTATATATTTCTAAACTTAATAGTGGGGATATTTATGCCGCTGATCGTACGTATTTACATTCCTATGGAAAATGTAAATTAAACATTAAAAGCGCTAAAAAATGTGACTCAAGATTCATAAAAAAGTAAACAGACGTTTTACCCAAATTATGTTGTCCTCCTGTCTAACAAATGCCAATGTCAACCTGACAGATAAGGACAAACAATTTTAGCTAAACTGTATTTGATTTG
Source organism: Lathronympha strigana (assembly GCA_949128165.1). Classification (NCBI taxonomy): domain Eukaryota; kingdom Metazoa; phylum Arthropoda; class Insecta; order Lepidoptera; family Tortricidae; genus Lathronympha; species Lathronympha strigana. The sequence continues at coordinate 254,415 of OX421907.1, read as the reverse complement.
CGTTTATAAATAGCACCATAAGTATTTATTTAGTGTATACCTACTCGTAAATATTGCCCTGTATCTGTTTCTATTATGTATGTATATAAGTGTAAATAAAATGTAATAAATAACAAATCACAGTGCCAAATTGACGTTTATGTTGTTGAAATTTGTAGTGTAGCAATACAATACAACTCAATTATAATTATGATAAATTACAATAATTGTACCTACGTGCCCTATGCCTACCTGTTGTATAAATATGTAAGTTATACTCGTACTAACACTATACTCTGGTTCCTACTTAGGTACTATATTATTATGTACCTGCCTGACTTGTAAAACTGTGTTTAATTAAAAATATATGAATGAATGAAATGAAATATCGCATACAATTCTGGAAGGTTAATTTATAAAAAAGATAAACAAATCATCCATAATTCCGATACATTTTTGACTTGCAGGTGAATGTATACAGACACTCACCTACAAGTCAAAAATATACTTATTTCATATACTGCTTTCATAGCAGAAGACTCTATTGTAAAAATATCTCGTAAAGTCTTATTTGTACATCCATAAGAGCGTATCACATATTTTTGTGGCTCTCTTAGCTTAGGTACTATTGCACAACTACATACCTACAGTGGAAAATAATGAAAAGTCAACTGTTGCACATTTAGTACCTAAGATAGTGCAAACCTAAGTCAAGTCAGCGGATGCTTCAACAATAAAGTACTTACATGTATTTAAAAAAGTCTATGTTTACTCCCCGCCGGTTTTCCTTATTGCGAATGTATGTAAATTGTAAGTGGCTGAAGAGGAAGAAGGCTTTAATTACTATTAATTAAGATTCCACTGTTTTGACAGATCAGCCCGCGGCTGCCTACTAGTTTTTTTAACAACTTAGATAATAAATGATATTTCCTGACACTGGGTGGCATACCTACTGCATTATGACTTATTGCTTGCTATTTTGTACCAACTTTACCTATTATAAATTTCAAATGTAGGATCATACTTTGAACGCAGAACACATGAATTGATGAGTCTTTTTTATGTTTAAGTTTTGTCTTCAAAATCTTGTAGGTACATTGTAATGGGTGTGTTATTAAAATTTCTTCTCTTATAGGACACAAATAATTCGATCCCAAAAATGTTTGACTATGTTCTCCTAAATCGGAAACCTTGTGTTTCAATGAATTCATACAAGAAACACTTTCAAAGTTCACCGCGAGCAAAACGCTAAAGAATTACAATATTAGTTTCGGCCACTACAATATCAATCAACTAAATGCTTCTGATGAGCCCATGTAGCATTTCAATCACGGGCATATAATTTATGATCAAGCGTTTCGGGCCGCGGAGCCTAGTGCAGGCGATGCCAACAAAAACTGACACCAGATAAATTCCTACAACGGATTAAACCCCGTTAGGCGTACTTCTAAATACCTTTTATTTTAATGGTAGTTTAAGTTTTGAAACTTTAAATTTCGCATATTGGTTTAATTTTTAACGTATGGGGAGATAGAGTCGGGCCACGCTAACTTCGCACTGATTTGACACAATTGTATGAAAATGCCATGTTTCACGTAAAACCTGGCAGGAACACTATCTACCTCTAGAATTATTTTCGTTTAAGTTAACGTATTGAATAGCATACACATACAGAAAGGGAAGTGAACGATAAACTGACTGGTTTCTTCGCGATTTTGCTGCTAATAAATAAGTATTTATCAATTAATTGCTAATTAGATCTCGACACTTTGGTACTGCATTACGTGGATATGCGTAATTATACTCTATCATATGCTTGTATAGATATCTTCAATCGCACTATAATTCTATAAATACTTCTGGCGTTATTCATAAACGCACGTCAAACACAGTTTAGCAATGTGATTGTTTGTCGGTATCTGTCAATTTAAAACTAAACTAAAATGTCTGTTAACTTTTTTAGGCATAAAGAGGTTCGTCTTTAACTGAATTAATGAAGTACATTGATAGAACAAGGAAAAATACAGAGAATAGTCAGCTTAAACGCTTAATGTTAATTCTCATGTAGGTAAACATTAAAAAAATAAAATGTATATTATTTGGCCACTTTGTATGATACCAATCCCCTAATGTGGTTATACCTAACTTAACTCGTTTGTTGTCTTTTTTGCGGAGTCAACCTCTGAACTAAGCGCTTACAACATTTCATGTACACTTCACCCTCAATGACAGACTGCAAACTTTGAGATCAAAAACATAGCAAAATTATTAATAAATAATATTATTTGAAATAACATAGGTATGTTATTCGCAATATCTTTTTTGAGTTTTTTACTCGTGAATTAAAAATACTCCGCATAGTTAATTGATAATAGTAAATAAACTTTATTGCATGTTATTACGACTTCAATATGGCGAAGATAGAGTTTAAATCAACTTGTATCGTTAACATAGATGTTTAGACACTGAAACTGATTAATAATAAGCAAAGAGAAAAGATGTAAACTGACTACAAGTCCTATTAATGAGGAAAGTCAATATCATTGTTTCTAAAGTGTTTTAGCACTAAAATAAGAATACCGACTTCATCATTGAAATGCGCACGTTTGCTATTAATAATGATAGCTTTTATTAAAGTGTAGTGAGCCATACATGTACAATGACGCAAAGCTGTTGTAAAAACGCATAAATAACTATTATAACCACAAATCAAGTTACCTACGATTTTTATTAAAATAAATATAAAAAATAAATTGACCATTGTCATCCTAACGTCGACAGTTCTTTACCAATTTACAAGAAGTTATGTTCACCTTGTAGATTTAAAAATAGGTATGTCTCATTATGTTATTAATGTTTAAATAATATAGATATTTACCTACTAAATGGTACATCTGAAAGATTATAGCGAGCTATAGCAATAGTTAATTGAAGCAGAATTATGGCACGCAATGTATTTATAAATCATATAAAATCTAAGATTAAATTCGTATATTTCGTATTCTACCGTCGTCAGAAAGACACTTAGGTAAGTATCAATATATTAGACCATAAGTCTACAGAATAACTCAAAATTGAAATACGGTTAATGGTCACCTAACAATCTTTAAATTCTTCGTAAAAAATGATTTCCAACGAGATCATTTTTTAAATTTGAACGGCAAGAAACACAACAAAACCAACTACAAAAGAAACTCAATTAATAACAATACTTATAAACTGGATGTCAGCGGGCCCGGGGCTTGCCCTTTTTTGTAAAAAACGGTGACCTGTACACAAAAACCTTTTTCGAACTCCCGACGCGAAACAACAAATGTGTCAGTCGAGTTTATAAGTTTTTTGTCCACCGATTCGTTTTGTGATCGCCTGAGATCTGACCGAGCCCGCAGCCTATACCTGGCTCGATAACAAAATGACACCATCAAAGGGACTCCTGTTACGTGACCTATTGACCGGGAAATGTAAAAAATACTCTCTTTTAAAATATTACTCTGTTTTATTTAAATACTTAGATAATTATAAAACATTTTATGACTAATTTTGTTCGTTATTTACCAACTATATGAGGACCGGTAAAGTGCGAGTTGAGCGGGCGGCAGCGCCCGTCGCAGCCCGGGAGGTGTTCAATAAAAGACATTTCCAATTTTCGATTTCTATAAAGAACTTTTTTAATATATATCATCATATACGTCGTAGGTACATTATTTTATATAGAAAAAATACCTATTTTTACAAGTATTAAGTACCAAGGTTGGCCACAAATACATACAAACGAAAAAACAACAAAACAAGTAAAAAACAGGAATAAAACCATTTTGGCATCGTGTCTGCATCCTTTTAATAATATTTTTTAATAAATTATGCGTGGGACCTAGGCCGCGGCGCGCGCCGCTCGTTTTATTTAATACTAAAACAAGATTGCACCTATTGACTCACTCGGATTCTTTACAAAACGAAGCTTCCACCCGATTCGTATTTTTTACTCTCGTCCTCATCACTAATCATAAATTTACAGTAATAGCAACAATTTAAATGTAATCCACACACCACAATGACTCCCTACTGACAGGTAGGCATGTATGAACATCGTTAATTTATAATATCTATAAATAAATTCGATGAAATCGTCCTTTACAAAAGTGAATGGCGCTAGGCGGTCTCGCCGGGCCGTGCCGTACCGTGCGGGTACTTACCCTGATCCGAGCCGGACCGGGCCGGCGAGGCGCGCGCCGGGCTCCTCGCGGTAAGCTCTTAGTATCAATTAGACTATCTAGCTAAACATATCGGTGATCACTGGCGGCACTCCGGACGAACCTCGGCGCGAGACCAAGTTAAACGATTACTGGCTTCCATCTTAACATTACTCACATAATTAATTAATGACTTCACTTCGACGAAACTATAAAGAACAACTGAAAGCGATCGTTCGGTCCACAGTCACTCGGCCGGGGGGCCCTCGGCTATGTACACGGGCCCCGGCGGCGCGCCGCGGCACGTCCTGGCCGCGGCGGTATGTACAGCTCCCGCGGGCACGCGGCTAGTGCTCGGCGTAGTAGGGGCGCGGCGGCGCCCACGGGGCGAACTGTTAGTGCGCGGCCAGCGTGTGCGCGCCCTGCGGCAGCGAGTGGTGGTGCGCGTGCTGCGGCGACAGGCCGGGCGGGCTGTGCGCGTGCTGCAGCGGCGAGCCGTGCGCCAGCCCGTCGCCGTGCGCGTAGTGCGCGTGCCCCATGCCGTCCAGCAGCTCGCCGCCGAGCGTGTTCGGCGGCGTCATCCGCTTCTCCTTCTGCCGCCGGTTGCAGAACCACACGCGCACCACCTCCTTCTCCAGCTGCAGGCTGTCCGCCAGCGACGTGATCTCCTGTGCGGACGGCTTCGGCTGCTTGTGGAAGTGCTGCTCTAGCGCGCCCTTCACCGACACTTCGATAGACGTGCGCTTCTTGCGCTTGCGACCTTGTGCCGCTATCTTGTCGATGCTCGTGGGGCTCCCTGTCGTCGAGTCCGCTTCTTCTAACCACTTTTGTAGCAGGGGCTTCAGTTTGCACATGTTTTTGAAGCTGAGCTGCAACGCCTCGAAGCGGCATATCGTGGTTTGTGAGAACACGTTTCCGTAAAGAGTTCCGAGCGCGAGACCGACGTCGGCCTGCGTGAAGCCGAGTTTGATGCGGCGCTGTTTAAACTGTTTGGCGAAGGCTTCCAAGTCGTCACTGGTCGGGGTGTCTTCTTCTGGCGCGTCTCTATCGAGCGCGTGGTGGTGCAGGTGCGGGGACGGCTGCACGTCTCTTAACATGTGATGCTGGTGCATCGGCACTGGGTATCCCGCGTGTAGGGGTACTGGGGATCCGGCACCGTAGTGCGCGGACACCACGGGCGCGTGCCATCCGTGCGCGTGGTGGTGGTGAGCGTGGTGCGGCAGGTGCCGCGCGTCGTGGCCTCCCGGAGGCTTGACGTCCGGCTGGTGCGCGTGCGCATGGTGCTGGTGCACAGCCCAAGGGTCCGCCGGCGGTAATGACGCCCACGGGTTCAACACTGGCGCGCCCGGGGAGGGCGATCCTCCCGCTTGCAGGTGATGCTGGTACTTCATATCGGCGGGTTCCGCGCTGCGCGGGGACGCCGCGTGATACCCGCCAAGGGTACCCAAGTCCAGCTCCCCCGGCATGTACGTGGTCGCCGCCATGGCGCCGTACCTTAGATCCACGGTGGACGGCGTCTTGCCGGCTCGAAGGCTGTTGAGCCTTCAACTGGCGCTTTGGTTCGCGAAACTAGCGCGTGATACGCGCGAGAGCGGCAGCGGCGGGGGCCACCTCACATCACCGATCGCGTCAACGAGCGACATGCGCGAGCGGGCGACGCGGCGGCTCGGAGCTGACTGTGGGGCGCCGTCGCGCGCAGGGCGCCCGCGGCTCGGAGAGGGGCGGCCCCGCCCAGCGCCGCCCGGCGCCTAATGACGATGTAATTACCGCGCCCCGCCCCGCCCCGCCGCCGCGCGCCCCGCCGCCCGCTCGGCGCCGCTCGGCGCGCCTCGGCCGCGCTCGGCCGCCTCCCGACGGCCACCAGCGACAACATACTTCACGGACATTTTCACCATTCACCTTTTCTTCCCCGATTTACAACTTCACAATTTAGAATTTGATTTCACTGAACTGAAATAAATATTTTGTCTGAGATTACATGACTTATGAACAACTATCATAAGTAGAGGTTAAAATACCTACACATAAAATTCCAGTCTCATATAAAATATATTTGACTATTTGCGATATTAAATGATAATCACCCACTATGGCAAAGGTCGGCAGATGCCATCGGCTTCATTCGGTTCTTAATTACGATTTTTAATGCATTTAGTCGCCGTTCGAATCGTTAAAACCGAAAAATGATTTCTATAATTAATATAAAATGCTACTATAAATGTTATTAGTTAACTATAAATTATAATATTCGCTATCTGATACTATCTCGGGATTTCATTTTGTAATCGGACTCTCTTAATAGGTATAACAGTAATTTAACTAATTTAATAATGTTTGTTAGTGTAAAATATAAAATAAAATCAGGCTCTACATTTTATTAATTTATCTTATACCAACATTTTTGATCAAATTTCCAATAAGAATTTAACAAACTTTCATCAAAGATGTTGTAAATTAATGACCTTTTTTATATTTATGTGGTTTTTATATATAAGTAAGTACCTCATTATTTTATTATTTGGAACACTTGCATTTATTGTAAGCAAGGCAACTAGCTTCATACACTCATGCGTTTTGTAAACTAATATTTCATTTTATTTTACGGGAATATAGGTAAAAGTGGAAATAAATTTACAAAAAACGCCTTTAAAAATTTTGAAAAAGTATAAAGCAATTACGTAAGTACCTATGTACCTACGTACCTTTATATATAGGTACCAATAAACTGTTATATTTACGCATGGAAAAAATGCTTTATAATTGCTCGGGTGTAAATTGGGTAACCAAAGTACATCATTGTTAGACAAAGGTATTATTTTAATCACCCTTTCCCATTCGGAAAACTGACATAAATAACCTAAAGCTGGAAAATCAATCAATAAAAACTTTACTTATTACCTGGGTACATAAACGCATATGCAAAAACCTCAAATAATAAATATGACTGCTTACATGCTCAATTCACAGCCATTATTAAAATAATATACCGTGATGAGTATTAAAATAAGACTTTCACATAAATTATTTCTCGACTCGACCGCGCAACAAACTGCTAAATGGGCGCGATGGAGCTAGATGTTACTACTAGCGCCACCTATCGTCGAGTAGATGAACTACGTTACGTAAAATTTGTGAGCTAGCACTGTTTACTTAAGATATTTTTTTGAATAACGTGTTTGATTTAATATGTTAAGTAACTTAGTATTATAAAAAGTATTATAAAAATGCTTTCATATTTAATTTTTACTTCTACGTTCATATTGGCCTCTACGTTCAATTCGGAGGTAACATGAAAAAAAAAGTACGTTATTTACATACAACTATTATTACTTAATCATGGCAATGTTCTTTGTATATCATTATATTTGTAATGATTGTTTACTCATACTAACAAAGTAGATTATTTAATTTCATAAAAAGTAATTCGGATAAAATAACTTTTACATAGTTACAAATAGCAAATAATATATGCTTTTACCGCCATCTATGGCGGGGTAGCGATACTAGGCAGAAGGGTGGCTCGGTAGGGCGCTCACTGCTGCAGAACGAAGCTCCCTCTACACAGCTCTCAAATTCAAAGAACTATTATATTGTAGATGCCTTAAAAACTTCGGTTTCAAGTATAGCTGCTTAACCACGCGCATTAAATCAAGACCTTTGTTAACAAGGAATTGAGAAAATCATTAATTACAATATTCTAATAGCAATGGAAGATCGCCCATGAGATGGACTGAACAGATACTCGTAAAAGAGGCAGTAAATGGCTCATCGTCGCTACGTGGATGCACGAGGAAGGCAGCCATCACAGAAGAGTGGCGGCGTGTTGTGACGCTTGCCACCTGAAGTTATGCCCACGACCACTCTGTCAAGAGTGATACCGACAAAGAAGAATAGAAATAACCTTATATTTAATATTATATATAAAGTAAGTGTAACTACCTATCTACCTACCTCTACCTACCTTAAATCTAAAATAGGTCCTTGAGGCATTGTACCTAGGATACTGCCGACATTTAGGTACTCGTTGTATCGCAATGCTGATACGTTGTGCGAGGAACCCACCAGCTCTTCGGTCGCCAGTTACATGTGCAATATAGTACTCTCTGCCCAGGCTCTTATATTAATTACGTTTTAAAATTTCGGCGTTTTAATATAATTGAATGAAAATAATTAAGTATTATTTTAGTGACGAATTTAAAACCAAGAAAGTTTATAAAATACCAACTATACGATATGAACTAACAAAATAAGTTCAGAATCAAATTCGTCTCCCTAATTTCTAATAAGACACATTCCCATTGGACTTGCGTCAAAGTAACGGGACACGCATATCTCCCCTTTCTTACACACGTAACGACGACCCTATGAAGTGACAACGGCCAACACGACCTTACGATGTGTTTCGACTCAAGTTTTGCCTCTCTATCACTTTGCGTGATAAACCATAAGTGCAAGAGAGCCAGATCTACAAAATGAAGTTATGACAAGTAACATACGTTTGTACGACAGTTATATGGCAGTTTATGATTTCTAAATAGCAGTTTCAGTTTGTGGTATGATCCAGTAGATTTGTGGAACTTGACTGGATAAGTTCATATGGTATTAGGATAAGTTTCTTAGCAAGATGATAGTAATTATCTTATCTTATTCATCGGAGGGCCCACCACGAACATCGAAAATTGGCACTGACGCAATAACTTCTTTATCTCTCGAACATGCAAGTGTGACAGAGATGAACATACAATTTTTTTTTTCGTGGTGTTAGCTTATTTCCTTAGTAATTCACAAGAATTAATCAAGTAAAATAAGTAAATACGCAGCTGCTTATAAGTACCTATCAGTATCCTAAACTTTTATTTAATTTGGAAAGTAACAAATTTTTTAATCTCAGCTTTGTAAGTCCCGTGTCCCAAGTTATAAGTCGGTAGGTAATTAAAAAAAGAAATGACATGTAACATAATTACTTACATATGTAAGTAGGTACTTGTAGTCAAAAATAACTAAGAAAGCGGACTCAATATAAAAAAACTAACCAATTGAGTTGGAAACTGCGTCATGATGATGAACTTATAAGAATTGAGAAAATTCATATTCATCATTTATATAATAAACGAGGCACGAAAAGGCATGTCGTATTTTTATTAAATTTATTGTGTCTGGGTAGATGTACTGGTTTGTGAGATGGGTTAATAATTTTAACCTTAATAAATTCCGATAAGAATAAGTATTGTGTCCAAGAAAAGTGAGATAGGTCTATAATGTCATGTTTTCGATTTGATTTTCCAATCGTGAAACCTTATTAGGAATGTCGCTAGTTTGAATTCTGAACGAGTCGCCGTCGCTCGATAGATGTCCATTTAACAGTAATTCACAACATAGTCCCTATATATTACCGATCATTTAAATCCCATCAAAAATATTTTCATGTAAAATATTGCCAAGAAACCCCAAGCTTGTAACTCTGCGCGCCCTGACTTAACAAGTAAAAACATGTGGCTTGGCCGTTTTGTTACTTATAAGAACATATTTGTTCCTGAGTTGTATCCAGCTTCTTCCTCTAGACCGCATCCAACGGAGAGCAGCTCGAATTGTCAACTGCCAACGTATTTCTGATCGGCTTGATCCCTTGGCGCTGCGTAGAGATGTGGCCTCACTCTGTATTTTCTATCGCATGTATTATGGGGAGTGTTCCGAGGAATTGTTCGGATTAATCCCTGCCGCTTCTTTCCGCCATCGCCCTACGCGACAATATTTCCACTCTCACCATTTAGATGGTTGGCAGTCCTCAACTGTGCGCTTTTCCCGAAACTTCCTGCCTCGCACAGCTAAACTGTGGAACGAACTGTCGCCAGCGGTGTTTCCGGACCGATACGACCTTCAAACCTTCAAGAAAAGAGCGTACTCCCACCTTAAAGGCCGGCAACGCACTTGCGACACCTCTGGTGTTGCGGGTGTCCATGGACGACGTTAATCGCTTACCATCAGGTGATTCGTTTGCTCGTTTGCCCCCTATAGCATAAAAAAAAAAAAAAATTCTGACAAGGTTGGCCGTGACGTCATAGTTTAAAGCCGGCTGTACACCAAACGTTCAAAAAGCCGAGACACGAGTGTACAGAGCTCCCTGTTTATTGGCGATCTAGTTTTCTCGAATGTTTAGTGTACATACAGCCGGCCTTAAACCATGACGTCACACTCGACCAATACATTGCTTTTTAACCGTTTGAATCTCACACATTTTTTGTATTTTTCAATAGTTATTTTCACTACAAAATAATAATAAAATTTAGAAATATCGATATAGATGTAACGCTAAACCGACTTAGTTTCCGAGAAAGAAATATAACCCTTATCTCTTTCAAATTCATATAGCCTATTGTCGATGTTCGTGGTATACATATAATACGGAACCACCTCCAATAAGAAAAACATGTGGTCCCGTTATTCTTGATATAGCATCAGGGGATGTTCAATTCATTATTCAATATTACAGCACCGCAGGAGCATTTTACGAAATCTTGAGGAATATCAATATTTCTCTCGTAATTTCTATGGAGTTCCGCAACGTAACGCCCAAGTCAATAAATTACATAAAATATGCTTTCTGAAGTTTATCAAAATTTTTACAATTATAATTAAATACCAATTAATAATTAGTATTGTTATAGGTAAAAAAGGCCTCCTAGCCTAGTTGGTAGTGACCCTGCCTACGAAGCAGGAGGTCCTGGGTTCGAATCCTGGTCAGGGCATTTATTTGTGGGTTTATCACGAATATGTTCCTGAGTTATGGATGTTTTCTATGTATTTGAGTATTTATAGGTATCTATATATTATATATATATCGTCGTCTAGTACCCACAACACAAGCCTTGTGGAGCTTACCGTGGGACTAGGTTGATTTGTGTAAGATTGGCCTAGATTATTATTTTTAAAGATTTCTCTCATTATTTATCGTTAGATTCGTTAGTTTCTCTGATGATGCAGATGTAGGATTTTTATTATACATATGCAATGTTACGAAAGTCAATACAAAATAAGTTTTTTGTCAAAACTGTAGTTTTTAATACAAGCTTTTAATGCTAACTGTACTTTGGTACCATAACATTGTACTGTACATCACCTAACCTTCATAATAAGCATGTGTTTCATCATATTCGAATAACGGGAAGTTAGTCAAATTTGACCCTAACAAATACACAAACGATATGTTCGTTTGTGTATTTGTTGCAAGTTATATAAAAGCTTGTAAAAAGCTCGTAAAAATGATTTTGCCGTTTGTAGTGACGATATACAAAAAATACACATAACAATATCGTTAACGATAATATATGTACATATTGTACTTCGATGGGTCATGAAATACCATGTATGTATGTGGATTAATTATTACTAGCTGCTATATATTCACCAGTGCTATATTCACCCCTTTTTCCTTAGTTTTGCTACAGAACTGCGCCATTTATATAATAGTCACGTAACGTAAACAAAGATTAATTATTATGATTATGCACTTTAATGAATTGGCCATGTATTTTATTATGTGTTATCCAATTTGTGTTTTATATTAATTATACAATGCTGGGTTTGTAAAAAATACAGTTACTTCTTAACGATTACTATTAAGTGTTATTTGTAAGACTTCTCCATATCTCTGGACCTTTGGGAAGCCTACGTGGGACCCAAGTCAACAGTACAAATACCTTTTAAATCTCGTTAATATACCTTTAAAATTTGTTCGCTTACCACCCTTAAGGTATGATTGGCGTAGGGTTTTGTTGCTGCTGCTGTTAGATCATACCTAATTAGGTGATTTAGACTATCTTTTGGTTTTACTTATTGTGGAGTGCAGACTTTAATCTCCATAAAATTATGCAGATAGAAGACCCGTTGCTCTGGCCGATGCTCAGCTGCCCGTTGCCTCTTGTTACCGCCTTGTTACCAGGATACCAGGTTGGATGAAATAAAACTCATAGTAAGTTTTAAGCGCGCCGTATAAGCAGAGGCGCGGGAGTTGTTGTAGAGTGACTTGTAGAACTGACTTTAAGATTTTTTTTTTTTTATTTTTTTTTTTTTTGAACCTGGCAGGGGCTCCATGCACTGAGCTTTGGAGCGTACGGACTGTGAAGTGGGATGGTAGCCTGGGGAAAATCCAGGACCCTTCCACGACATCACACGTTATTTACTACTCTGGAATACTCCTTCTGAGTTTGCGCTCCAGAGAGATCGGTTGGACCGGGTCCAACCAAATCTGAGGTGTGTGTAAGAAAACTAGCTACTGGGAGTTTTATTGCTGGTTCGCTACCCCTAACCTAGCCGAGAAGATTCCAGCAAGAAACTCAGCTAGGTCCGATCGCGGTCGGATTGATATGACTTTAAGAGCAAAGGGGGCCCTTATTTGTACGCTCCCCGCGTCTACCATATAGGTGGGTGGACGATACTAGCTTGCGCATCTTTATTGCAACAATAAGCTTAGACTATTACATTTAAAATGGGGAGGAATATGGTGTATTTATTTGGAACATTAGTATTATTTGTAATAGTAGTTTTACATTTAGTAACAATAATACACTTTTGTCAACATGACATAAACAATAGTACGATCGCTTGGTGGGATCGGTGTATACGAAATATAGACCCATCTCTCTTATGGGATGGTAAATAATAGCAAGAACATCAATTATAACATATGTGGACCAATCTCTCTTATGGGATTGGTCAAATGATAAATAAAAACAACATATTTATTAAAACTGATTAATCTTAATTATATATACAAACTTAACCTAAAGCTATTCGCGACACTTATAATATTGTCCTATGTTACCGCCATTATTATTAATTGTAATGAAACACCTTAAAACTGATTAGTCGTGTTTATTTACACCATGACCATGACCTTACGTTTCGAGCCCTTTACAGCACTCGAAATCAATACAATGCAATAAAATACAAATATTTATTAATAGAATATACGTTTAACATACAAATTGAAAGAGATGTCATATACTACAGAAAAAGTGACCAAGGTCCCCGGTGAGCAGGGCTCTTGGTCACCTTGGTCACCTTTTCTGTAGTATATGACATCTCTTTCAATTTATAATTTATATATAGTAGTGTGACTACTTAAAAACATGAATCAAAACATTTATTATATTTAATAAATGATTTAATTCATGCTTTACAATTATACGTTTAACATGTCAATTTGAATTACTTAAATGTTATTAATGGAGTTAAATGATAACAAAGAGAATGAGGATCGACGTGGAGAATTCTCCTTCTCTCTCTCCTAATTTTTACAACTTCCCAATTCGGTAAGGCACACCAGACATAACGGCTACCATACCTAATTTTACTGACGTTTTCGCCCAAAAATTATCGTACCTATATTAAACTTTCCAATATGATTTTGCAGGCAAGGAAGCCTGTTAGAATTTAAAAAATACAAACTTGATTTAAGGTCGATTTGACATGGCAGTATGCTTCGATCGCCATTCTTTTGGTATTACTAACGCACACTGCAAAATAATAATGTATAATTATCTATTATTTTTAAGCATACGCTAGTTTTTCTACGACAGCTATAAAAGCGAAAAAAGCAAAACCTTGTAAGGTGGCAGAATGTGGAACAAGTCGTATGCCCACTATAAAAAAAAACAACAGTGCTAATATATTGCATGAAAATCCATATGAGCAGTGTTCTTATGGAATACCATAGACAACGTTATAATGTGTACTTTTTAATATCGCTGTCAGTCATCTAATTGACAGATGGAAGTGCTGGAGTAGAAAAAGAGTATTGTATTGTCTTAGACGCCCGTTTTCATGTTCTTACATGTCTTCCAATCTTGAGACATAAAATGATGACTGAGAGAATGATGATTGACATGGAGAGTTCTCATTCTCTTATAATAAATACCTAAAAAAAACGATAGAGATCGCCCTGCCCAAGAACCTACTATCAAATAAAATATTTTTAAAGTTTGAACTGGCCTACAATGGCGCACCGTCGGCGCTTGCGCAGGGTATATAATCAAAAATTCTCCGTGCCCGGCGCGGGCGCGGGCGCGCGATCCGTTCCGCCGACCGCCGCGAACCGTGTGCGCAAATTGATTTTTGGTTTTACCGATCTTTTGCGTGCTGGGAGTTATTGAAATTTAGATGTTGTGGTTCTCTGTGGGAAGTATCTTTTCGTTGTTTTGATTAAGTACGAGTAGAGAACTAGCTAACTACGAGCGTGTTGATAGCGATAAGTTTACTAGAAGAGTTTAGGTTGTATTTGAAGATAAGAAAAACGGTTTTTGCAAAATATCACACGGAGAAAAAAAAGGTGTGAGAACTAGATTTTTTTACTCATTATTAGAAAACTGTGTTCTTGACAATATTCTAATACTAACATAAATAGACATTGCAGTTAATACTAGAACTCTATTATTGAGTAAAAAATATATAGTTGTCACATAACAACAATAAAGCTGGTAAAGGGAACAAGATTCTTTTCTCCGTGTAGATAATTATTTTTGGGCCCTCTGCCCAAAACTACGAGGGTTTTTATTTTAAAAATATCCTTTGTTTATCACATTAGGCCGATCGTTTTAAAAGTTTTGTAACGTATTAACATAAAATATAGGTATCCATGATTTGATTACATAGAATTTATATATTTCCTATTGAAAATTAACATTAAATTTAAACACTTTAGAACGGATTAATCTCGTTTATTAACACCATGACCCCACGTTTCGAGCCTCAGTCATCATCTTAACCCTGTGAACCCTGGGTCATGGTGTTAATAAACTCGATTACGCGAAGTGTTTAATTTCAATATATATTTTGCATGGTAAAATAAATTCGCATGTATGCATGGCAAAATAAAATGTAATCGCGAAGTCGTTAATTGGCTATGGCGTCTGATTTTATGAGAAAACTCGTTCTAAAACAAAAAATGGAGACACATGTAATACCTAGGTACTTAGTAGAACAACCCGAAATTCTGAAGGTATATTTTTCTAATTTCAACCATGGCGGCTCTTCACATCTCTCTACGGGACGGGGTGGGACGGGAAATCTGTCAATTTCTATAGAAAGAATCACGTGATAGCTCGTAGCCCTCGGATGTCACGTGACGCTTTCTTTAGAAATTGACAGATTTTCCCGGCCCGTCCCGTTCCATCCCGTCCCGTTCTAGTGTGAGTGATCCTGAAGTATAGCAGCACTCAAAGTAAATATCCTGATAGTCCTTGGTTTCCTAGCTGGCTGGAGATGTTTCTTCGTCAAGCGGCCCACGGCGAAGTATGTGAGTAACCGTTGTATTATTTTATACGGCGGGGTTTTTCTTAATCCTAAAGATGATTGCAGGTCATGCGTGTTGTCTTGTATTCAATAAAATCATTTTAAAGATTAAATCTAATCGCTTACTATGTTTCGCACCCCTGCAAATTTACGACCAATGTTTTAAGTTTTTAAACTAACATGGTCTTTTACATTATAAATACAATTGAAAACGGGATATCTGGGGGCACGGCAGTGCTCCTAATAAGTCGAGCAAACGAAGGCATGGCTGTACCATCCCATTCTCTAAGCAGTTCAGGCAATTTTCAAGCCACTGTAATTTCGCGCTGGTTAAAGCTAGAACCCTGAATTTTCAGGGACCTGTTGGCTATAACAAGACATAGATATATTCAAAATAACATTTAATTTGAATTTGTAGTTTAAGAACTATCGAACGTCAAAGTTCCTTACTTTCGACACTCACTCACTCACTCACTCACCGAGTGAGTGACACCTCTAGCAGGCCCAGAAGCTCCAACACAAACTACTCGTTTATAGCCTACCAAGCCATAAACAATTAAAAAAAGGTGGAAAAGTCATACCAAACTGCATACGTAACTGCATACGAATTTCCAAATCGTAGAGGAACGTAAGAAAGGGTTCAAATATAAAAACTTTTTAATGAAAAAATAAAACCGCCGAAAAACTGAAACTGAAAAGAAAAAAAAAATAATTTTGTCTTCAATAACGCTAGTGAATACCTACCCTCCGATTACAATTATAATTTATTTCTCGTCAATTATAATCGTATTTATATATATCTCTCTCTTCAGTCGGTCCCTCATGACTGAGGATCGTGACCATCATGACGTCACTTTATTCTTCACGAATTGCCGCCATCGGTTTCTGTCGGTGGCCATCCTCACCGTGGTGTAGAAACGGGATGTGGAAGTCTCCTTCAATTGATCGGACCACCTGGTCGGAGATCGGCGGAGATATATATACAATTTGTTATTTTTGGAGTTGGTGCCAGCCTCAAACAAACTTGCTCAACCTTAGTGAAGAGTTGAACGCACATTCCACACATTCCAAAACTGCAACCTCCGCCAAGCGCCCATTACAAGGTTCTTATTGTAGATCAGATTTGCTACTTATGAATGGACGTATAAATAGATTTATTTCTATTACGGGACTCAATCTGTTGGTGCGTGATTTGAAAATTGTGTAAATACTTAACCTACCTGCTTGAAATTTGTGTTGCGTTCAACTCAAGGTGCTCAAGTTTGTTTGAGGCTGGCACCGACTCCAAAAGTAACAGATTGTATATATATAAATACGATTATAATTGACGAGAAATAAATTATAATTGTAATCGGAGGGTAGGTATTCACTAGCGTTATTGAAGACAAAATTATTATTTTTTTCTTTTCAGTTTCAGTTTTTCGGCGGTTTTATTTTTTCATTAAAAAGTTTTTATTTTATAATTTTCTGTGATTAATTGATTATAATGTGTACAAATTATTACATGCTTAATTTCCGATCACTTTTAAAATAGCTACCTACATTGCTTTAGCTATTAACTGTTATGTTAATAATCCGACTTTAACTATTTGCACACCCCGCTGGGGATGTGCTCTATTATCGTTTTTTTTTCATCGAGCGGTATTTGGATAGTATATTTATTTTTATATTATTATATGTTTATGTTTACATTTCTACTATAGTAGTAGTAGTAGTTATATTATGTATCTTAGTATGTCTTTTCTTTACACATTTTGTAAGATGCAGCGCCTACAATCTTTTCTGTTTTGCCCTAAGGTTGACTGGTAGAGAATGCCCTATGGCATTAAGTCCGCCTATTGTACGATAAGTTTTTCTTTTGTGCAATAAAGACTAAATAAATAAATCAATAAATATTCTGGGCGATTTTCATCTGGCTTCAAAATCTTTGAGTGAACAATAAATTACCCCTATTTTCCCACCCTTAGGGTAGGATTTATTTCCAAATTTTTAGGGGACCAACTTTGAGGTATATACCCTATCCTATAAAAAAAGAAATATCAAAATCGGACTACTCTGTAAAAAGCTATGCGTCGTCATACATTACGTACGGTGAGTAAACAATCAATCATCCCCTATTTTCCTACCCTTAGGTTGATTTTTTCCAAATTTATATGGAACCAACTTCGAGGTATACTCTATTGGATAAAAAATAATTATCAAAAATCTGACGACTCTGTACAAAGTTATGCGTGGTAATACGTAACAATCGGTAAGTGAAAAATCAATCATCCCCTATTTTCCTACCCTTACGGTTAGATTTTTTTTCCAAAGTTATATGGGACCAACTTCAGGGTATACCCTTTCTAATAAAAAAAGAATTATCAAAATCGAACCACTCAGTAAAAAGTTATGCGTGGTCATACATAAAAAAAATAAAAAAAAATATACGCGTCGACTTGAGAACCTCCTCCGTTTTTTTCGTCGGTTGAAAATAGGCAAGTCGGTGGAAGTCGTGTTCTATGGACATCCCCCGGTACCGACTAAAATAACCGACTTGTTTTAACATTACATTCCAAACCTTTTTTCTTCAGCTTAAGAACTGCGGAGCGAGACGAGTCTTTTTACATTAATGTTTTTGATGGGATGGGATTTAAATATCAGATGCTCACTGAAACAAACATACATAGTTAATATCTCGCTTCAGATTGTAGTTATAATATTTTATGTCACTGAAAGGTTGACTACACCTTGCCATACTTGCACATAAACTATTTTACATGATATGTTGCCAACTTCCTTCGAGCTTTGTTATTGCGTTGCGTTGTTACATATTTTGTCACACTGATAAAAAAAATGCAACCCCACCGAGGCGAAGTGTAATGTCTACATAATCATAAGTGCATCAAACATTTCTAGACAGCTAAATTCGGTAAATATATCTGTATGGCCACCATACTGACTTTCTCATACAATCAAAAACACTAGTAGTCTACCGAAGGTCTGGGCCCGAGCACGGCGTCGAGCAGACTGCCTCGACATAACCTGACCGAACTGATGATCCGTGTCATCCCAACCTATTCCATAATCCATACATACTTACATTATTTTTTGCTGCCACTATCTAACAGACATTATTAATATCTCCCAACTTTTTCTGCGCTCGCTCCGGTAAAACACAAGTTTTTTGCAAACGATTTCGTTATCGACCTTTTTTTTCAGCTGGACCCATAATTCAATTTGTCCTGATTATAATGAAGTAATTAATACTGTGTAAGTACCAGGAGCTTGGATATCCGTCTACATAAACTGCTACATATGTATGAACACGTGCACGGATTATGTGTAAATGCAGTAATTATCTGAATTATACCGTATTATAAATTAAAACTACATAATTCAATACATACTGAGGCATAGTATTTTTTTATAAATTCAAGAAGCTTCTCTCGGTATCGCACGTGTAGATAAATAGTTTTTTTTAATATTTTCAACTGGTTTACCGCAATGTTACAGTTTGCCAGTTACCTACACATTATAATTTTATTATTAGTCAATGACCCAACAATATGATATGATATGGTCATTTATTACTGTTAATTACACCCCGTTATCTAACGCTCAGTTTGGGGGCAAGCTAAAATAGTGATGTTGCTTAGTCGATTCATATTTATTAATCAGTTAAAATAAAATTATTTTTTATGAATAATCTTGAGACAACTAATTCATTGTAGATGCAAATAATGAGTTATATTTGATGTCATTAGATGTTCTGTATCTATTTGATCGGATAGGAGGACGACAATTATTGAACAGTACAGAGACGACTTACTAGGTAATTTAGTACAAGCAGTTTAATGTCGGGGGTAAATTTGAATTATTGAGTACACGATCAGGTCCCGTTTAGTTAATAATAACGAGCAGTTTAAGTTTTTATAGTCAACTTCATAATTGTATTAATTCAGATTATCGAAACTACCCCATCCCTTGCCCCGAAAGTGAGCGTTAGATAACGGGGTGTACTGTTAATACTAGGATATTATGAAAAAGCGGAATTTCCAATTAATAAATAAAAAAATAAAGTTGTTACATATAATACAATAAAGCTGTTAAAGGAAACTAAACTTTTTCCTCGGTGGAGTAACTAAGAACGTATTCCTATAGAAAAGCTCACAGGGCCTACCGCATACAAAATAAAATTCATTATCTGCTTCTCTATCCCTCTTTCATATTAGAGTGACAGAGGCTGATAAAGAAATAAAAAAATTTCGATGTTGGCTGTAGGTATTCAGTATGGTGTTGTGACAAGCATGTGTAGGCGCATGTCACCGCGTGATGGCTGCGCGGGCGCAGGCCGCCCCGCCCATCGCGCAAGCGTCGGGGAATAACTCAAATACCTTAGCGACCGCCATATCTCCATGGCTAAAATATTGAAAAAGAAATCTTTAACAAATACCAAAGGAGATGCCGTTTCATATATGAAGGCCCGTACCCTAACGAAAGTCGTTGTCTAATGATGAAATCTTTTGCAAATCATTGGCCATCAACTGCAAATTACGTATTCAAGTACGAAATCATTTTAAAATCGTACGCCGGAATCCGTAGAAATTGGATAACATTTATTTACAAAATATACAGTAAGTGTAACTTACCTAACTACCTACCCTTAAATCTAAAATAGGTTCATGAGGCATTGTACCTAGGATGCTGGCGGCATTTCCTCGTCGTTTTCCTATTAGAAAATTGAGGTTAAAATCGTGATATTTAGGTTCGTTTTAAATTAAATAATCAGTAATCAATTAAGTAGTCATAATCTTAACCTTGTGAAAACGAGTGCTGTAAAGGGCTCGTAACGTAGGGTCATGTTGTTAATAAACGCGATTAATCCGTTCTAAATGAATTAATCAGTTTTTGGTAAGTACATCTGATCCAAAGGGACTTAGGACACACGGATGCTCATGTCATTCTATACCGTAAAAGTCAATCAATTACCTGTATACTAGCGTGAATAAAAATATGAACCTTGATCAATTTGACGTATTCAAGACAAATATTAAGCATTTATGAATCTAGGAGTTCAATTGACTTACAACAATATGCATACTTTGTAGTATTCAGAGACGTTCTGCTACTGTAATTAGTAGGTAATATAATCGCATGCAGTGTCTCAATTTGAGACACTGCATGTCAAGTTTTATTACGCATGACCGACCTCTATTGGCAATATATGTCATTTCGACTCATATTGTCACGCATATCGTCTGACACCAAAGAAAATAATTTAACCAATGTAAGGCTTTTTATGGGCGTTTGTTACCCAAGATGCGTCTCTGGAATTTTTTTTTGTTCCCTAAATGTTGTTTAGGTAATGTGTAATATTGATAGCTAATTGTGCAGTAAACTAACGAAGCAGTATACAGCTAATGAAGAATTAATCCTGAAACGAGTTCAGTCACTCCTGTAGTCATCAAGCGGCAATCCCGGGATCTCGGCCCCCTGAGAAACAATAGCGAGGCCAATTACCGAACAACGTCGCCCGAGTGGCAATATACTATTCTGTTTATATAATATACTTACGGAAATATTGATAATACGTGACACTGGCAAAATTGTCCAACTCTCGGACAGAAGCCATAATTTAAAAGAAGAAGGCTTTTTATACCAATAGCAACTTCATTTTAATAGTGGGGATAATACGAATTGGTTTAAGTACGTATGTTTCTGAGGAGAGGGATAGTTGTCAATGAATGGAGTTAAATATGAAAATAATAACTTCATCTCTTCATCATAACAATTTCATTAAAAAACTATTTAAATTGATCATACATTTCCCACGTAGGATTTTCATTATAAAAAATCGTATTGGATTATAAAGTATAATGTCTGATATTATAAGGTTTCAAATTCAAAGTATACTTGTAACTATAGCTTAAGCCACATAAAGCTAATATAACTAAAGCTGAGCCTTTAAAGAACTATTGTTTTCTATAAAAATGTACATTTGCAACAGATTGACTATACCGGACGATCTGAAAAACTTCACGTAGTATCTATAATGTCATGGACGGCAATCACCACAGGTGGGAGCAGTAGTGGTGTAATTTGCAAGAACGCCATCAAAACGGACAGCATGCAAAATGAACTATAAAGCACAACGTATCGACCGCGATTTTTCATCTCCGCCTTATCTGGTCAAGTATTCACAATGCTACGCGGTTGCAGTGAGTCAAATACCTCAGAAACGTGAGCATAATAGTTATAACCAAATATACAACCAAAACCGATTAATGAAGTTACATCCACGTGTCATCCAAGCTCCACTTTTTAACACCAAGACATTGAAAAGGCACATTGTCATTATCATTGTGTTGATAATTCTGGCTAACTTTGGATTCATAGGGCGTGAAGCTGTCAGGAGTTTCGAGGAGTACGATAGTTTACCACAGTCAATATAACACAAGCGAATGAGGAACCTAGGTACCTAAGCCTTAAAATTTAGGCTGAATGAACGCGTGAAGTGTTCGATAGCCCGCCTGTGTTCGGCCTAGCGTCCCTACAATACATCTACATCTACCTAAGTGTTATTATACCATGAAGCGTATTTCTATCGAAGTTGCGATCGCCGACAATTTGTCAACAAGCAGAGTTTCTACTTGTGGGTTTAACGACGCTTTACAGTTCTCCTCAGATTTGGTTGGAACCGATCTCTCTGGAGCGCAAACTCAGAAGGAGTATGCAGAGTAGTAAATACCGTGATATCGCGGAAGAGTCCTGGATTTTCCCTAGGCTACCATCTCACTTTACAGTCCGTACGCTCCAAACCTCAGTGCATGGAGCCCCTGCCAGGTAAAAAAGGGCTCCAGCTTTTTACACATGTGCACTATTGACCAAACACGCAAAGGGTAACGCCCTTTGCGTGTTTGGTCAATAGTGCCCTGCGCGTCCAACATAACGATGCACTAAGTGCGCTATTGCAGTTGCCGCGCTGGTACAGTGCGTCTGGGATGTTCGTGTAAGTACGCGTACGCGTAGCATTGTGAGATTTGCAGCCGCGCTGCGTGGCCCGCGGGACAGCCTCCTGGCCATTTTAGTTAACCGGCTAGACAGTCAGCTCCTCATACACTGGACTAGAGTATACTTGGTAATAGCCACATACACATAAACATAAGTGTGAGTGTACTTGGCTGCTACCAGTGTACACGACTGACTATCTATTATCCAGTAAAGAACAGTATATCTAACTGTCAATTAAAATTTAATTTAATTTAGCAAAGCAACTCTAATTCTAACAAAAAAAATTTTAAGTGTTAAGTTGTCCGTGTTCCGTAAGTGTGTGGAACAGCACTCCCGTTAACAAATGATCTGGATACACTTCCAATTACCACAAGCCTTGGATCGCGTCTTTCGCGACAATTACTCGCGCGATAACCGTCGCGGGCGGGGCGCGGTGACGGATGGCGCGACAAGAACCTCTAGTGCCATTCGGTCAGCAATCTGTATTGCTGACAAGTGATAATCGATTAAGGGATGTCTCACGCTAGAACGGGACGGGACTGGATCTGTCTCTATAGAAAATAGTTTTAGAAAAATGTGGGCCCAAACTAAGCGCAGTGGACCAGACGTTCCTTCCCTTTCCCTCACTAAACGCAAACACAGGCTCTCATCGGCTCCCGGTCTGAGCCCATCTGGGGAAGTACCTCCACCTTACAGAAAACCGCAGTTAAATAACACTAGACCCTACTCATAGTGTTGTGTTTCTGTCGGTGAGTAAGGTTGCCAGAGCTCCAAGAGGATTCGCTGTCTTGACAGCTGGGGAGCGGGGTGTACCCACGGAGCTAAGCTTGCCCCTTTAGCTGTCAACACAGCGAATCCTCCTTTTTTAAAGGGTCGACAACGCGCGTGTAACTCCCCCGGAGTTGCAGGCGTCCATAGGCTACGGTGACCGCTTACCATCAGGCGGGCCGTATGCTTGTTTGTCACCGTCGTAGTATAAAAAAAAAAAAAAAAAAAAAATCTACTCAGGACTACCCAAAGATCAATTGTGCCAAGTGCCAGCGCATAATCACATCCCAAAGTTCAAGACTAAATAAATAATAAATAAATATTGTGGGACAATTTTACACAAATCGACCTAGTCTCACGGTAAGCTCAATAACGCTTGTGATGTGGGTACTAGACGACGATATATATAATAGATAGATACATATAAATACTTAAATACATAGAAAACATCCATAACTCAGGAACAAATATTCGTGATAAACACACAAATAAATGCCCTGACCAGGATTCGAACCCGGGACCTCCTGCTTCGTAGGCAGGGTCACTACCGACTAGGCTAGGAGGCCGTTGAAGACTCCCATATTGTGACCTAGAACCCTAACTAGTATACTTATTACATTAATCATGTAATCATCATAACTAGTGGCTCTGTGAGCTGTAGAAGACCTCGCGATATGATAGTTGCATTGGCATAAAAGTACTTAAGAGCCTTTGGGGGTTTATGGCGCTTAGGACTTTTGTACCAATTCCCGCCATTTAGGAAAAATCCAAAAACTGGATCGACAATTTTTTTATGTAATAACCGATTTTGTTTACAAAATTTCACAAGAATTGGTTGATAAAAACAACCTGTAGAGGAAAACAAAAGTACAGACACTCGAAAGCAATTTTTCCCAAGCTGCAACGGAGACGCTTCGCTCACTCGGTGTATGTTTTTTTTTACTGAGCACCCGATATTTCGGCACTGTTGCAAGCGCCATGTGCACGGAGTAAACTCATCTTTAGATTGTATTTATAATGCATGTTTGTTATAAATTGAAAGAAATGTCATATACTTAATACAGAAAAAGTGACCAAGGCCCCCAGTGCCTAGGGCTGGGAACGAACCAGCGACCTTCTGCTTTCGCGGCAGACGCCCTAATTTATAATTTATATATAGTAGTGTGACTACTTAAAAATATGAATCAAAACATTTGATTCATGCTTTACAATTGTACTGCATGTTTGTTGTTTTGAGGTGCAATAAAGAGTAATTGTGTTGTATTGTATTGTATATTACACGTGTGTTGTGACGTCTGCGTCTGATGAAATGTTATATAATGTCTAGTCTTGGAGTATGTATGTTTGAATGCGATATGATTAGATGCAGTGACTGTAATGATTTCAATATTATGAATAACTGTGTATGCTTATGCATTAGTTCCTAATAACTGGCGCTAGCGACAGTCTGAAATACAACAGACGCTCAAAGCGAAGCCATTATTCAGAAAAGCTTAATAACCCAAGCTATTAACATCGACTGAAACCGTGTCGAAAATAATATTTCAATTATTAATAACAGCAGGTGCGTTATCAGATGGCGCGCTAATGCCTACATATCGGTGTGCGCCCGCGCAGCGCAGAATAATGGCGCCCATCGCACACTGTCAGCGCATCACACTATCATTCTAAACCGTCTTTAATCTCCTTATAAATCTATGCACTTAACACTTTCTTCTACTGCGATGGGTTTTGCAGATATTTTGTAAAAACGGGTAAGTGTGTTGAAATTGAAAGGACTTGGGATGTTTAGTTCGGAGGGTAGGACAGTAGCAACCGGTCCGTTAGGATGGTGTATATCAGGATGAAATATGATGGACAATCTCGTCTTAATTGGGGTGATTTCTCAATGTTTTTCACCTGAAAAGGTAGAGGAATAACAACAAATTTATATACATCCAAATATAATCTATATAGCCAAAACAATATCTTCCAGGACATGAATAGGTACCTAATCCAAATTTCAAATTACGCTGCGTTTGAAGAATTAAAACAAACTTTATTACAATATTTGTTTAAAATTTTTACTGCATTGGGTGAATAATTTTGCATAGACTGTAGTGATATTGCCCCATTTTCATTTATATTCGATTTCCGATAAGAACCTGAAAAATAAGGTCTTTAAATTTGGCCATGTCGTGAGAAAGGACAAAATGAAATTTCTAAATTTGGTAGCTTAATAAGAAACCTGTAGCCGTAACAGTCTAGAATCTAAGCGTCATTAGCCTCCGGCATTACCGGCGATTATCCCGCGGACATTCTGCCCACATTCCCCGTCGCTACTGTATCATCTCCCGCGCAACGCCATTTCACCACCCCGCACGCGGTTTTCAACCCTAAAGGCATGCGCGTGAATTCAAAATGCCCTGACAGCGTTGTGAGGTTCAGACGTTGTGTTTTTGAATTGGAGCATGTTAAAGGTAGAGTTTATTTCATAAGAATATAATTAGTGGGCGGAGTTCAATCAAATAGTTAGTGCTCCCGGCTCCCGCGGCCGAAATAAATCGCCGCGCGCGCACTTTATGGCCCATATTAAAACAAATGCGCATCGAAGCCTTCTTAATTTATTTGAACGACTCGACTTTAAAGGGAAAATAATGTAATTTGCAAATGGTTTCGATCGACTACTGGAATTGAATTTACTATCTCATACGTATCTACCTCATTGCGCATGAATGGATTATTTTATAGCAACCACAAATTAGCACGTTTGTTATATTTCGTAAAATTTCAAAGGAGCATGCATATATTTTGTTAATGCAAATCGAGCCCGATAGATGGTAGAAATTTATTTTGCTAAATACAAGTAGATAAAACGACCACTCTAAACAGTTGACTTCTCGTCTTTTCCTCAATGAAACAATACGTCTGAACTTATAGTATATCCACACAAACTGCTAGCCTGGTTTAACGGATACTCTTCGAGCTGAGCTTTCTTCGGTGTACTAATCTCTGGTTACAAGACTTAGCGAGTAGTTACACGCTCGCACGGTAGCAACAGCGGTGTTCGATTACCGACTCCTGCGCCGCTGGCACTAGACAAGCCGCATTTAATACTACACAGAACAGTGTCTCGCGACTTGCTATGAAGTCTGCATTTAGTTTATTTATGAGTATTGTTATCAACTTTAAAGTCTACATTTTTTAGAATCCTTAAAGTGACATTTGAAGCTTTATTATTTCAATCAGGTACATTATTGCAAGAACTGTAACTTTCATGAATCATACTGAGTGAGGCCGAAACGCCGTGATGACCTCTAAAACCAACGATAATGTAGATGAAAATAATCTGGGTACTCCAGTCGACGGAGCTATCGATGAATCTGATGGGTAAAATGTATTTGTGATGAATTGTATATTTCGTGAGGTATACACTCAGTTTAAAATATAAAAAAATCGTTACGGCATCAAATTAACAGTTATAATAAAGAAGAATCAGCAAGGTTCTAAGGTTGGAAGTCATACCTAAAGTAACCAAGCTTGCAAAGCATGTCGTTACTATGTCGCCGCCGCTAAAGCCCGGTAGCCCGCGCCCGCATTCCGCGGTCATTTTTATAATTCCTATCAATTTCCGACGCAAACGGCCGATCATGTAATAGGGAACCGATTGAGAGGCGGTACGGTCAGCAGGCACATCTAAGTTGCTAGAGAGGTACAATGCCTCAAGAACCTATTTTAGATTTGTCATGATTTTAAAGACTAGATAAGGATTTAATACGTTAATAAATAAAATGTGGCAACATTTTATTAACAACGTTCAAATCAAATTCAATGTGGTAAGGGAATTTCAATTACGATAATGGCAACACTGACCGGAACTACTAGTTGGAGGGGATTGTCAAGAGCTCACGAAAAACCTGGTTGGGCTCTGCCATTCTGTCACGGGCATCAGGAGAAGAAGCACAACAAATCAGAAGTGCTCACGAATCACTAACCCACAAGAAGACCTTGGAGGCTCGACGAGCGTTTTCTAATGAAACGTAAGTTTTATCAAAAAAAAAATATTTAAAAATTTTCATGCATCCCAATTTGTAATCTGATATTTGATTTTATGAAAGTTCTAAATAATAGATTACTTGTACGTACATTACTGGTATATTTCTATAAATTAGATAAAAATGATTTGAAGAGAAGCATAATACATTTTATATGTGAGGGTATTTCATAAATCCGTTTTAAATAACAGAGTAGCGGAATAGATACATGATTTCGTTTCCTTTTACGTTTTAAACGTTAACCGACGAAGTATACCATAATCATTATGATCAATGCCTATGCCCAGCAAAATATTTAAATTTTGGTATGTAGATAATTAATTAACCTATGATATATTTAAAATGGTTTACTGTAAAAATGAGTTACTCATTCTAGTTTAACTTTGGTATACAGCCCCTTTTAACATTAGACGAGAAATAATTGGAAGTAAACACGTGTTGCAGTTAATTTTCCTTATTCTATAACGGGTTTATTTGCTCATACGATATTTATTAAGAAAACATGATTATATAGAAATTATGACATGGAGTTGTAATTGCGTTGTAGAAGATTGACGCCAACGAACTCATGGATTTAATAGATTCACAAGTTATTATTAGCTCGTTCTTGCCTGCTACCGACATGGTGTAAAAGAAATATAAGCGGTTTACAACTATCGTTAATTCTTTTATTTGAAAAATAATTTGATTACGTCAATACTATTTGATTTAAATTACACGACGAACAAGTTGCCATAACAAACTAAATTTCACATTGTCGCAACCAAAGAAAGTGTAGTTTTTTTTTATCGTATCATTATTATGCATAGACTGCATACAATCATTTGTCCTATATTGTTAAATATTGAGTAGTACCTATCCGTTAATATAAGACTGATACATATGGAGTCGAAGTAATTAAAAGTGATATACATATACAATACCATCAATCGTTCGTTAGTGTTTTGATTTCAGTTTAGTAAATTTGTATGAATATGAATATGTTTTGAACTTATTTTAAGCAAAGTTCGAAGCGTTGACGTTCGAACGATTATATTAATTACATACAAACAATAAATGGTATGTGAGCGTAGATGACTGGTACAAATATTAGAAAATTAATTCAATCTATCAACCTAAAATCAATTGTTAATCACAGTGCCAGCGACCATGTTTGTTTACGGTGCATACGCGTGAGAGTGCGGCGATAGGTTGAAGTTTTACGATTGACTTATTAGTGCAAGAGTGCATCAACTTCATTTGCATGAGCGAGTGCAAATGTAAGAGTACATTGTTTTAGATTAATGTTCACGCGAGTATGCACAAAAAAAAAAAACACATATTACACAGTTAATGAGTTCCTTGTTGGATGAGTAAATATGTCGAAAATATGTAACTTAATTTGATTTGACTTTGTTTTAATTGATTTATAATATTTCAGACCACTGACATTAATTTGACAATTGTATTATCAATATTTAACTAAGTACTTAATTACTTCCACGATCCTTATTATTATTATTTTTTTACTTGTGTAAATAATTAATTGAAATGTGACGATGTACAAATAATGCTAATAAATGATCTATGTATGATCTATGTCAATTCAAATAAGTAAAATAAAGAAAGAAATAAATCACGTATCTGAATAATATTGATGTGAGAGTGCATCGTTTTAGTTTTACATGAGCGTGTGTAAATGGAACAGCTGTTTAATAACAATGTGAGAGTGCATTGTAGTAAAAGTTACTTACATGAGAGTATGTTCATAAACTACAAGTGAATAGATGAAGTATCTGAATAATGTTGATGCGAGAGTGCATCGTTTTAGTTTTACATGAGCGTGTGTAAATGGGACAGCTGTTTAATAACAATGTGAGAGTGCATTGTAGTAAAAGTTACTTACATGAGAGTATGTTCATAAACTACAAGTGAATAGATGAAGTATCTGAATAATGTTGATGCGAGAGTGCATCGTTTTGGCTTTACATGAGCGTGTGTAAATGAATAGATGTATAATACCAGATAAGAGTGCACAGTAAAAGATTTATTTACATGAGCGTATGTAAATTAGAATAAAAAGAAGCTAATAGAATTACGTAAATGAATAACATTGATGTGAGAGAGCATCCACTGAGTTTACATGAGTGAGCAGTATGAAATAACGTGAGAGTGCGTTTTAATAGATATACATGAGCTTTTATAAAGTAAACGATTTGAATGACGCTAACATGAGAGCACTATGTGTATGAAGTTGAATGTTATATAATGAACAGTGATTGGATTGTCCGATATGAGTGTTTTTATTTTTATTTTATAAGTACGTAGAAAAAAAATCGAGCATTATTATCTGCTTATGGTTTATTATTGACTTAAGTGCAGATTGTGAATCTAAGAGTAAAGATTGATCACTGAGCATAGTTCAATAGTAAGTAAACTAGTTACAATGAGTATGAACATCATTCGAATATATAGATGCGATTAGAAGAGGGCATTGTCATTAATTATAATGTTCAATAAGCGAAAAAAAAACACGGATATAGTTATGAAGAATATGTATTATGTTTTTCTATCGACATATTAGTACATAGGTACATGGGTATTTTCAAAAATAGGGTCCTTTTTATTTTTTTGAAAATATAGGAAGTTTTGGATTGTTTATAACCAGAATCACGAGTACGATTGATAAAAAAAAAAAGAGAGAAAAGAGTTTCCCGTCTTTTTTGGTTAGTTTCGTAACGCATTTTTTTTATACATTTTGTATGGGCCGTTACAAAACTGTCAATTTTTTTTTGTTTGTATGGAATATCGAGGACCCATTTTCATTAAAATGGTGCACTTTTCTGAAAATGCCCACATACGACTAAGTGTGTTAAAATTAAACGTATAACTATATTATATGAATTATTGTTATAGGCCATGTCCCAATCAAGCAGATCAAGAAATGGACTTGTGTTGCGGAGGAACAGGCTTATTAGCGGTTCATCAAGTTCATCAGATGAAATCCCGATTTTACGAAAACGCGGGCGAGGGGCTTTGATCGATATATGCGAAGATACAGCACCATCATCTAAGCGACAGTGCAATCGAGATATTTCTGTTGACCTTGTTGAATTAGTTGATGCACTTCAATCAAGTAGCAAGCCAAAGACTTTCATCAATGCTCAACAGATGCATAATATATTGTCAGAATTCGACCCCGAAAATAATGTACAGAACGTTGAAATGTGGTTGCACAAAGTCAATGAGTACGCACATATTTATAAGTGGGAGGATAGGCAAACATCCCA
This sequence comes from Lathronympha strigana, assembly GCA_949128165.1. NCBI lineage: Eukaryota > Metazoa > Arthropoda > Insecta > Lepidoptera > Tortricidae > Lathronympha > Lathronympha strigana. The sequence continues at coordinate 223,893 of OX421907.1, read as the reverse complement.
TCTTGCGACACAAAAGTTAGCTGGAACTGCAAAGAGATGGTTTCACTCGTTGACAAGCCACGACTTCTCATGGGCTGATTGGCAAGCAAAATTGAGACGTGCATTTCCTGTAGAAGATAATTTTGCTGTCATCTTGGAGGAAATGTTTGCCAGAAAGACCAAACCCGATGAAAGTCTAAGAATCTATTTCTATGACAAGTTATTGCTGCTTAACAGATGCGAAATAACTGGGAAAAAAGCAGTGGATTGCTTAATTCACGGAATAACAGACAGATCCTTACAAAGTAGTGCACAAGCATTGCAATGTGTCGAACCAGAAGAATTGTTGAAGTATTTGGTTGTACAGCAACCCATACAACACTCGTTTTCGACTAATCAAAAGAAAAAAGGAATTGCTGATAATGAAGTTGCAAAGGATATCAGATTTCAACGAAAACCAATACGATGTTTCCGCTGCGGTAACGAAGGTCATGGATCTAACAGGTGTTTTGTCAAGAAAGAAAAATTGGATAAAGCCCTAGGTAGTTTTAAACCAAATTTGAAATGCTTTAATTGTAACGAAGAGGGACATCGATTCGTTCATTGTCCGAAAGCTCTAATGAAATGCGATAAGTGCAATAAACTTGGTCACAAGTCTGACAATTGCGCGACTCGATACCCCTCTTCGATTAAAACCGAATCTTCAAATGTGCAAAAAGTTTTGGCTATTGATTCAGGTCCCCATAATGATAAGTTTCGCAAAATGATTGAAGTAAATAAAGATAATATGAGATCCTATATTGACTTTGGAGCAGATTGTTCCCTCATTCGACATACTGCAGCGAAAGAATTAAATTTGCCTAAAATTTTCACAAACTTGCCTGTAATAACGGGATTTGGTCGTAATTATGTCAAACCACTCTTTAAGTCTCAGGCTTACGTAAAAATTGATGAGGTTAGTTCTCTTATCGAATTATACGCAGTTGATGACCAATATCTGTGTGAACCTCTATTGATAGGTCAAAATTTCACAGAATTGCCTCAAGTATGGGTACTGAAAGACCATAAAAATTTAACATTTTATCATCAACCCACCTGGGGCCAGTTTTCTGATGTAGCGCGCGTAAAATTGATTATCTCAGAGTCTGTTGATTTAAATGGCAGTAAATTAGTTTCAGTTCATAGCGAACCGAGTTATAGTGGGGATATCTACGTTGAAGGCAAGGTCCAAACTGTTCCTACAAAAGAGTTTTATGTTCATCAGGGCGTTTACAAAATGGTGGGAGGAATAGGTAACATTTTTGTATCAAATAGCGCTAATAAACCGATTAACCTTAGGGATGGTATGGTTTTGGCCCGAGCTGTTCCTTTTACTGAAACGAGTGTATGCAATGTTAGGAAAACAAACCAAATATCCCCAAAAGGCATGACTCCGTTAAGTAAGGACGATATCCAAGTAGGTGATAACGTCGACGCGGGTATGTTAAATAAATTGCACCAGTTGCTTAATAATTATCGAGATTGCTTCGCACTTTCCTTGCAAGAAATTGGATGTGTAGATCAGGAATTTGAGATGAATATTCAAGTCACCGACAGTAAACCTGTAGTTTACAGACCCTATCGACTTTCTCATGCGGAAAGATCTAAAGTACGGGAAATGGTTACCGAACTAATTGACCACGGTATTATACGTGAGTCTACTTCAGACTACGCAAGTCCTATATTAATGGTCAAAAAGAAAACTGGGGAGCAAAGACTTTGCGTGGACTTTAGGGCGCTGAATGCTAAAACTGTAAAGGATAGATATCCTCTCCCACTAATTGATGATCAAATATCAAACTTGAGTGGAAATCGATATTTTACCACACTCGATATGTCATCAGGGTACTACCAAATACCTGTATCGGAGAAGAGTAAACATTTAACAGCTTTTGTAACACCCGACGGTCATTACGAGTTCAATCGGATGCCGTTTGGACTTGCGAACGCACCGGCCGTCTTCCAAAAGATCGTCAATAAAGTTCTTGGGTCTAGACGGTTTGATTCTGTATTGGCATACATGGACGATTTGTTAATTCCAACCCAATCAATTGAAGAGGGCTTGCAAAAATTAGAAGAAGTATTAAAGTTGCTCAGGGAAAATGGTTTGACATTGAAATTGTCAAAGTGCCATTTTTTCACGTCATCTATTGATTACCTTGGATACGATGTTTCAGCAGACGGAATTAAACCCAGTGAACGGAAAACTTTAGCAATCAAGAACTTTCCAACGCCAACGAACGTTCATGAAGTAAGACAATTCTTAGGTTTGGCGAGTTATTTTAGAAAATTTGTCAAAGGATTTGGCGAAATAGCACGTCCTTTGACAAAATTACTAAAAAAAGATATGACTTGGCAATGGACTGACTTGGAATCTCAGGCAGTGCTCAAGCTGAAAGAAATATTATGCCAAAGACCAGTCTTAGCACTGTATAATCCCAAACTTGACACTGAATTACATACGGATGCCAGCTCAGTGGGAATTGGTGGCATATTAATGCAATGGCAAGAGAATCCTAGAGTCCTTAAACCGGTAGCATATTATAGTAGACAGACGTCACCAGAAGAAAAACACTACCATTCCTACGAACTCGAAACTCTTGCTGTCGTTGGTTCCTTGAAGAAGTTTAGGCCTTACCTGCTGGGAGCATCTTTCAAAATATTTACTGATTGTAAGGCTTTACGACTCACACGCAGCAAAAAAGACATAATACCGCGAGTCGCAAGATGGATTCTTCAAATGGAAGAATACAATTTTGAGATAGAACATCGTGCTGGAGATCGAATGGCTCATGTCGATGCGCTGAGTCGTAATCCCGTAGAGTCTTGGAATGACGATTGCTACCCAGACAATGTAATGACAGTGTTTCAAATACAACAAAATGATTGGTTTCTAACGTTACAATTAGGAGACCCAGAAATAAGCCGTATTTCTAAATTACTAAAACCAGACATTGATGAAGAGTTCGAAGATGTAAAGAAAAATTATATATTTAAAAATAATACACTTTTTAGAAAAGTTAATGGTGATCCAAATGATTTACGTATAGTGATACCTAAAGGCGCGAGATGGCAAGTCTGTCGGATGAACCATGATGAAATTGGACATTTTGGTGTTAAAAAAACAACCGAAAGGATACAGAATCAGTATTGGTTCCCTAAAATGGGTAAGTTCATAAAAAAATACGTGGAAGCTTGCCTCAACTGTGCATACAACAAAGATGATGATCCTCAGAAAAAAGGTTACATGTACCCTATAGAAAAAAGTAATAAGCCGTTCCAAACCATACACATTGATCATTTAGGCCCCTTTATAAAAAGCAAGCGAGGAAATACACATATATTGACTATTGTGGATGGATTCTCCAAATACGTATTTGTGAAACCTGTCAAGGACACAAAAAGCGCTACTGCTATAAAAGTGTTAGAAAACTTATTTCAAGATTTCCAAAATCCAGATAGAATAATATCAGATCGAGGTTCCGCGTTCACATCCACACAGTTCAAACGCTTTTGCACAGAAAATAAAATTAAACACATTTTGAATGCTGTCGCTTGCCCAAGAGCAAACGGACAAGTAGAGCGATTCAACCAAACAGTACTAAAGGCAATTTGTACGCAAAGTATGGGACACAAAGAAAATGAATGGGACTTAGTCGTCGCTAACGTGCAGTCGGGAATTAATAACACAGTTAATGCCACGACAGGTAGAACAGCTGCTGAAGTAATGTTTGGGTTTAAACTTAAAGGCAATACTGATTACATGTTTAATGAAATTGCAAGTGAAATCGAACCAGATGCGAACAATATAGAAGATGTTAGAGAATCCGTATCAGAAACATTAAAGACAAAGCAAAGTTTGATTAAAGCGAAGCATGATTCTAAAACAAATCCTGCTAGGGTTTATAATTTAAATGATTTAGTCAAAATAACTAAAGTTTCCTTCAACGACAACCCGGGCCAAAGTAAGAAACTCTTGCCGAAATTCGTTGGACCCTACAAAATAATTAAAATATTAGGGAATGATAGATATAAAATAGCTTCAGTGCCTGGATTTTCGACTAATAGAAAATACTCCTCAGTGGTGTCAGCAGACCGATTACGACCATGGATAAATATAAAGGCTTTAAATGTTGAAAGTGATCAGGAATCCACGGGTTCAAGTAGTAGTTAATAAAACAAAAGAGATATAGGCAAATTTGATTTTAATATAAACCAAAACCTACTGACCGAATGTCATGATCAAGTGGGTTCAATGTGTTCCAATAAAATAAGATAATAAGTGTATTTTTGTGATGAATGTAGTATTTCAGTTTATTTATATATATATATATATATATACACGAGCTGTGTTAGATTATACATACGCAAGTACTGTGTAAATAATGATTAATTGTCAAGAAATAATAAATGAATTTACAAATGTTTATTTTAGTTATTGCCACATATCAATCAGTTGAAGCGGATTCGTATCTCAGAATGTTTTACGTGTTTCGTGCGCCGGAGCATGCACGAAGGCGGATGGCCGAATGTCATGATTTTAAAGACTAGATAAGGATTTAATACGTTAATAAATAAAATGTGGCAACATTTTATTAACAACGTTCAAATCAAATTCAATGTGGTAAGGGAATTTCAATTACGATAATGGCAACACTGACCGGAACTACTAGTTGGAGGGGATTGTCAAGAGCTCACGAAAAACCTGGTTGGGCTCTGCCATTCTGTCACGGGCATCAGGAGAAGAAGCACAACAGATTTAAGGTAGGTAGACTAACTGTAAATTCATTTTAAAATAAATGTTTTACTCCAGTTGCTAGACCGAAATTAATGGTACATGATTTTGGAAAAGATACAGTTTTATGATCCTGGAAATGTCATGGTGCATATTTAACACATACCTACACGGATAAGTTTATGAAAAGAAAACATGCAGCACCAACAAATTAAAAGATTTTTATATAATTTAAAAGATTTTTGCTGAATTGAGATCGTGATTGTTGCACTTATTAATACATTTGTAATGCCCAGACACCAAATCATCGCAACGACTTGTACCTATTATCCAAGTTATTTCGATAAAGTCATGTAACCTCTAACTTCTGATAGCTGAGTGTAGTTGAGTGTAGATTTAAGGTTTTAGCTATATACATATATATAAATGCTTATGTATGGTGACTTGACTATTAAAAGACGAACTCGAAAGTTTTACACTATGCAGACTTGTTACTACTGAGAAAGGAATTTGCTTGATTCAAACTCTAAAAGGGTACAAAAATTGTACACGAACAAACGCTGCTGTCTCTCCCTTGTGTATTAATACCATCCATGTCTGACGTGTGCCCGCCCCGCGCGGCGCGACACGCCGCCTGCGCAGCGCCGCGTGTTCTCATTTCGCAAGGAGATTGCTACCGTCCTGTCCTACCCTGTCCAATCATCATCATCATCATTATAATTAAGCCGCAGCAAACTTCCATAGGCGTCCAAAAATTTTTACAATATTCGGTCGAGCGCCACCCGGTTCTAATGGTTTTCTTACCTCCTACCACTACACTGGCAGGAGTTTTTGAGCAACTGTATTGAAAAATAAATATACCTGTAATACGGCAGTGACTCTAGTTAGAGCGTCTGCGCACGCGCACTAGAGGCTCCCGTGCTACCCGCACTATGATTTAGGAATATTAACGCACAGGCGCGTAATCGGCCATGATAATGTTTAGCTGAAGTTGCCCCTGCGCAGGGCCATTCTATTGGTGTCAATGGATAACCAGCTCAGTACTTGGGTGAGATTGGTCGACGGTTGTCATCAACCGAGACAGTTAATGACAATATGTTTTTTATTTTCCAGATATTGTTCTTTTTTCAAGTCCCAATTAACGCCATTCTCAATTTTTTCTCGCACCCGCTTCCTTTCTGGAAAGCATTTCTAACCGATTACATATTTTTTCATTCGCATTTTTCCCTGATAGGTTTTCTAACCATTCAGATATTTTCCCATTTCATCTGTTCATATAATAGGTAGCTTAGGTTATCTTTAGATCTATTAAAACTATTTCGTTCACGATTTTCACACATAATAAATGTAATCTTAATTAGTTAGTTTAAAATTTAACCCCCCCCCCCCCCCCCTCCATATTTTTGGTACTTTGGCTGTATTCATGTCTGTCGCTGACTGTACATACCCATATAAGTCCTATATGAAATCAAAAAATGGTAGTTAGCGAATCAAAAACTCTCATTTTGTATCCCCCTAGAACAGCGTTGACAGTAAAGGCTCACAGAAACACCCATAATATTTAATATGGGAAAATATAAAGTTGACTGTTCACCGAATTTGACCCGCGGCTATGGTTTATGATGATGACACTAGCGCCGGGCTGCGTCTGTCATTATATAGCTTTAAACCTTCCCCTGTTACTATCAAATATAATAATAATAAAATACGCAAAGATCACAAAGCAATGTACTTAGAGTAGGGCCACTTGCACCAACCTGGTGCTAGCCAACTACCCTGGAATTAAGCGATTTTTTTGTTTGAAAGAAATAAAGAAAGAAATATAATTTATTGTCACAAAAAAAACATATTACATTAATATTAAACAAAGACTAATACACTTTAGACTAAACCTAAAAATTCTTTAGTTTATTTAAAAAAATGACAATGTGACAAAAGGACTGTCTCAGCTATGTGCTGGAAACATCGCCTCTACGGCGGCGCTGGTTTTCAGCCTTTGGCCAGCCTTTGTTTGGAATTTGACAGCTGAACTCCAGGTTAGCGGCTAATCCTGGGTTGTGCAATTGACAACCATTCATATTTTTAAGTGCTACTTTTTAATGTATGGTTCGATAGAATGGACGAATTAATCGTACACTTTTTTTTTTTTTGCATAACTCTCATATTTTTGTCTAAAAATCTATTTATATTGTTACTCGGAGCGGGAAAGGCGTAAGTAACAAACGTCATGAATCAGCCTTGTGACGTCATGATTATGTTTCGTACACTAAAAAAATCATTGAAATAATTTACAAACACTGAATGTTTTGTTGTTGGTTTATTAAAATGCCGTGAGTTAAATATTACTTTATGAAAACACGCACAAATAAAACGGGTTTAGCGCCTACCAAAATGTTACTTACTGTTCCAATGGACAATAAAGCAGAGTGGTGTTCAGCAGCCGGTTTGGATCGTTTACCTACAAGGGCACTATTTATATGCGAAGATCACGTTAATGTATAATTATGTTCAGCTAAGCGTAAGCGTCGTTAAAGTCCATGAGAAGGTGGAGTTGCAGTAAAGAGCAAAAGCACACACGAAAATTACAAGAAAATCGCCAATAAATATCCGAATAATTTGGAAAAAAAAAAACTGTGCGGTTAATGCCAAGTGACACTGTCAAACTCAAATGACAACCCAGGCAACCCAGCCGGAAGATTTTTTTGGTTATAGTGGCAGCTCTGAATCAGCTGTGTGACGTCACTTACCCTTTAAACTATTTTTAACGATTTCTACTAAAAATAATCCGAAAAAAAAATTGAAAAATATATTTATGTGATCTACAGGAGTATATCTCGAAATGGTTTTCGATTTAGGGACATTGAAAATTTTGAAATGTTGTCAATTGGCGCTTACGTACGTGCGACGTATGTCATCGAGAGCGCTGCGCGCGGCAAGAAGCTCGATTCGCCTGCACGCGTCGTCGCGCACGGTTGTTGACGCTTTATAATGGCATCCTAAGATTTCCGAAACATGTAGCGCATAGTTACTAAAAATACGTGAGTGTTATCCGTAACTTCTTATTAGGTATATTAATATATTTCAAGATAATAAATAAATATTTGTGGGACAATCTTACACAAATCGACCTAGTCCCACGGCAAGCTCAATAAGGCTTGTGTTATGGGTACTAGACGACGATATATATAATAGATACATATAAATACTTAAATATATAGAAAACATCCATATCCATAACTCAGGAACAAATATTCGTGATAAACACACAAATAAATGCCCTGACCAAGATTCGAAACCGGGACCTCCTGCTTCGTAGGCAGGTCACTACCAACTAGGCTAGGAGGCCGTTAAAAGTTAGTTTTAAAGTACTATAAAACGTTTCAGACTGATACGGCCCCGGCGCGATTGGCAGCGCATCATCACTCCATTAAATATGCGCGCGCATTAGACGCATTATAATAATGAGCGACCAGCGGCTCGCGGGATCGCCTTTATTATGTATTAGTCTTGCTGCTTTATTTCAGGGAGCAGTAGCAAAAAGCCCAAATTGGCTGGACATGGCCCTGTTCCGTCCCGATCAAAAATGCGTTTCTAAAATAAAGACTTGAGCTCTACGAGTAACGAGTGTCTACATTTCAGAAAACGGTTTGAACTAACAAGTCTTAATTATTGAAGTGGCATGATTTAAGTAAGTAGGTAACTCAGCTAGCTTAACAATTTAGCATACATTTATGTCTTTGAAAAGGATAGTTAAATCCATACTGGAATTCACTTGGTGAACTAAACTTATATTTGATTCCAATCGTTCAGACTTTTCATTCACAAACTTTAAGTAATACAGTTTCCAGCGGCTTTCAGTCAGAAATGAATATTCGATTGCTTCGTGACCTGAAACCCGACAGTCCCGTAAATCAGCACGATGACACGCGTAACCACGCAAATCGCACAATTACAAATATTACAATGTTGCTAAAAAGTCGCCGCCGCCTGTTGCAAGGCGTAACGTAGCAAAAAACATTCCGCTCCGATTGCGAGCTGTTGCGCGGCGAGGTGTGGCCCTCCTCACCAGGACACTGACATGCTGACAGGTTGACAAAGCTTAACTTTCAGCCCCCTGTTTCACGTGCAACACCATAGACATACCATATATGTAACTAGACGGGTTTTTATACCACGACGGTGGGAAACAAGCAAACGGCTCGCCGGATGGAAAGTGGTCACCATAGCCTAACCTCAAATGCAGCCGCAACACTGCAAAAGCAACAGTCGATATAGGTTAAAAGACATTTATTCTTATAAAGAATTTGTTCTGCAACAATGAGCTTAAACTATAACAGCTTTCAAAAAAGTATGATTACAGTCAGCTTGTCGATAACATTTAAAATATGAGTATTATCACTAATGTATTGTTTTAATTTGGTTTAAATTTTTAGTGATTTGCACTCTTTCAGTTCACTAGGTAAGTTATTGTACAGCTGTGCTCCCTCGAACGTAATGTTTCTTTTACCGTACCGGTTCTGTGTTTGAAGAGTTTGATTTTGTCTGCATTTCTCAAGCAATGTCTAAAATTTCGTTTTGTTAATGTAATGTTTGTGTGTATTTTATTTGTCAGAATTTTTCTTACTATGTTACATATTGCATAAGTGTATAGTTGTTTTATATTGTAGAATTTGGTTTTTTCGTAAAGTGTTTCAGTATTCATAAGATAGTTATATTTATGAATATCAGAATGTTACCTTAACACTTCAGAAAGCTAGTTTGCGTTGTAACACGTAACCCTTTTAGGATTTGCCTCGCTGCGTGAGTAGTATCGCGCTACATTGTAACAAACTAATTAGCTGCCGGGATTTAAATACAGAAACTATTACAATGTTCCAGTTGGTTTTTATTCCATTGATTTATACAATAGGGGTTAATTGCTCGAGCAAAAACTTAACGTAACGTTCATAGTGTCTTTATTATTTCAATAGGATTCATATGAGTGGGCGCAGCTCACGCAAATCAACGAATACAACGGACAACAACGTGACGAGTGGAATACTTACTCAAAACGAAACGTGGAGCAAGTTACGTAACATATAGGAACTTGATTATTTTCTAAATATGCTTTGTATGTCCGGGCCGTAGGTACCTTTTTGATATTTCTCTTCGATGCCACTATGAGCGGATTCTCCTGTATCAAAGAAACACAACAAAATTACTGAACCAAAACTATAACGAAAGTCATCAAAGTTTCGAATTTTTAAGTTTTTCTGGAACAGTATTTTCAAGTCAGTCATTCAATATTTTCTCTCCGCCTTTCTTAGTAACGACTACTATAACCAGACTAATGTCCTCTTTTTTGTGAAGTATTAAACGTGATTATTATACAAACAAATCCTTTGACGATTAGCCTGTTCCTTTAATGGCCACAAACGCATGTTACAAAATGCCAGGTTTTTGTAACAGAGTGAGCAAAGATGATAAGCTTGATTGGCCACGCCTTGATTTTTTCACCAGAATGTAACGATAATTGCTTGTTTCCCGCATCGAAATATTTCCTATAAACTATAGCCCGTATGCAGTTGTTGCGTCAACCTGCCAGATTATAGAAAATTCCCTTCCTAAATAGACATTACTTCAATAGATAACATTCATAATATTGTTTTTTTGTCATTTATTTATTTTAAGCATCTCTAATAGAAGATCTATGAAAAAAATATGTACCGGCAGCACCGTTGCTATTTTCTACAATCTGCGCGCACGCAGAAGATACAGAGCCGCTGATGTTGAGCCAAAGAAGGGCATTGTTTGCTAAATAAGACCTGCGAGCTGCGTTCGCCGCCTATGCTTTACGATCGGCAATCATGTATGCTCATAACAATGGTTTACGGTATGAATCGCCACAGCACTGGCCAATATTTCGCATTTTTGCAATATAAATAAAATTTTTATAAATATTTGTGGGACAATTTTACACAAATCGACCTAGTCCCACGGTAAGCTCAATAAGGCTTGTGCTGTGGGTACTAGACGACGATATATATAATAGATATATACATATAAATACTTAAATACATAGAAAACATCCATAACTCAGGAACAAATATTCGTGATAAACACACAAATAAATGCCCTGACCAGGATTCGAACCCGGGACCTCCTGCTTCGTAGGCAGGGTCACTACCAACTAGGCTAGGAGGCCGTTAATATTTTTACATATTTCGTAGAAATGAGTTACTAAAAAAACAGGTTTATGCAGTATGTCAGGTATGAATATTAGAACCTTCTTTTGCACCAGTACATTATCTTCTCGAGTATTTTTCCCGGTTTAAGTATGAATCACACTAGAATTATATTAACACGGTAGCTTTTTACGATTTTTCTGAAGGCTTTACACCTAGATACCCTACAAACGAAACAAATCACAAAGGAAATATCCTATAGCCATTAGCATACGTCCGCGCGATGTGATCTCCGTTAACGACGCCCCTACATACAAAAACAATTTCATAAACAATAAATTCACATACGGCCGTTCTCAGTGATCCTCAGATATAGGGTCGAGCACCAACTAAATGATCCCACTGAGAAGGTCGCAGGAACCATAAGCTAGTCGTTTCGTTAAGATGTTTTATGATTTGGCAAGGCCTGGTTAATGCAAAGTCTTAAAGTAGCAGCTTCGGCGGCATTATTTTGATGTTGCGTTGATATGTATCGCATAATGCGGTCCCCGGTGGCCAACTGTTGTCTGATGGCCGAATTAGCTCGTTCGTAATTTGTTCACATTGATTGGGATACTTGAGCAATCTTTAAATTTGAATGAGGAACATTATGTTATAGTAACTAGCTGATTTGATGATGGATACTGTACTCGTACATCTGTGGACACTCCACAGAAAAAATATGTATAGGTAAAATACCTTAATCTAATTTCGTGGGGGAGATTAGAAGAATAGGGTCTGTTTGGCCTAGTTAATACCTCCATTATCTAGATCTAGATCACATGTCATCATCATCATCATCATCATCATCATCATATCAGCCGTAGTACGCCCACTGTTGGACATAGGCCTCCCCCATGGATCTCCACGTGTTACGGTTGGAAGCAACCTGCATCCACCGTGACCCCACGGCTTTAACCAGATCATCGGTCCACCTCGTCGGTGGACGTCCTACGCTGCGTTTTCCGGTCCGCGGTCTCCACTCAAGAACTTTCCGGCCCCAACGGCCACACACACACACAGATCACATGTAGATACATTCATTTATTAATTTTGATTTGGCATTTTTTTTATACACTTTTAAATACATTTTAAATAGGTAAATAAAATTTAGTCTATAAGTTATAGTTAGGTATATTTGGAGAAAAACTCTTTAATATTTGTTGACTCACAGATGATTTGCTAGCAAAGTCAATAAGTTTTCGTACGTAAAGGCTTTGGTCACTCTTACCAATAACATTCAAGTTTTCAAATATTAGGTACAATTATTAATAAAATAATGAATTGACGTGTTGAGTGTGGACGTTCTAAGTTAACATATTACAAGTTAAAACAAATGTGATCGTTTTTAGTAGAGTACCACATTGACATTCAATTGAAACGGATAAACTCACGTATTTTTATCACAATAGGCGTGACATATTTCGACTGCATCGGGCAGTCAACGTCAGACAGAGTGGTGTTGTCACTTTCGCGGCTCGGCATCATTCCAATGATGCCCGACCCGCTTGAGCCTTAACCTTTTCAATTTAATGTCAGTATGACTCACAGAAGTTTATATTATATAGGTACCACATTATCGGTCGTTGATAAGTTTCATTTCTAACTGAATCTTTTTGGCATTACCTCCTTATCGGCAAGCAAAAAAGTGGTACCTTTCACTAAAAACCATCACAGAGAAAGTTTTAATAACTCTAATCGAAGATCGTTCTATCAGATATCTATGGCCACCATCATCGCAGCGACAACATGTTCTGTTAATGAACACCATAAATTATAAATAAAAATGTCGGAGTTGCAAAACGAGGAGCTTTGAAATATTATTTTTGTAATAACGTAATTACAGCCGCCGCGCCGCGGGGCACGCGGCTGGGTCTACCGCGGACCAAGAACCGAGTCTTGCCTCTTTGTCGTGCTTGTGGATAAAATGATAAGTTCGACAGGAAGGTAAAACTTTGTTTATGGGTCGTGATAAGCCCTCAGGCGAATACTGCAGGCAGACGGCGGTGGCAGGCGGCCTAGTGCTTGCACCCGGGTTCCATTTCCATCAGCAGTTTCTGTGCCAAATTTGGATTTTAAGGCAGGACCTGTTAAGATAAAGTCGAAGTCTACAATATCAACACGATTTTTCTGACGTTTTTAACAATTTTAATCGACTTATTTATACAAAACTTGCTTATTTCTTAAACTAGGCTAAATCCGAGCAAAAAGGTCTACTCTTGTGTCAGAGGCCAGGACTCATTATGGGTCGTTGCACCAACGAAGTTAGTTTAGTTAGTTTTAGTTCTTTTAAGTCTGCCCTCGATTAAGTAGATATTTCAGGCTCGGAACACTTACATGCTATTTGGTCCTTCGAACCAGATTAATCCGGAGTAAATATATACATTATATGTAAATACTAACTGTTAAAATACCTAGGTACTCGGCTTAGGTTATATGTTCAAAGAAATAAACGTTTGCTAACTTTAATTCATTACTGCAACTGAAACTGAATTTACCCATTGCTTTCGACTACGCGGCCACGCAAGGCCTAAAATAGTGTAAGTAGGTACCATGTACCTTTGTGTACATATTTATAGAACTGCCTCCGCAAATCCCCGGCCACTATCCCACAAGCCTTCACTATCCTATTCTCGTCACAACTCAGCAATTGACCGGCGTGCGGCGCCGGCGCCGCCGATGTCAGATAACCTGCGCAGGAGACGCTTCGAACAACAGCGTAAGCGCCGTGGAAACTACTGGTGGTTGTGACGTTTTGGATCGGAGCGCGTGTAACCTCGGTTGGATGCCAAAGACTGCCGACTTTAACTTTGCCAAATTTGCTTCCTTGTTATAGTGGGAAACCAGTTTTCCTTGTACTTAGTTTGTTTACTTTTTTTATGTACTCGTTTAACATACAGTTATGTTATAAAGTAAATGTTAACGAACCTAGTACAATCCCTATCCTACTTACCATTAAACAAGGAGTAAGTAGCCTAAAATAAAGAATAACACAAGGTAAAGTATACCAACGCTAATTTGTTTTCAATTATCCATATAGAGAAGTTGAACAAAAGTTTTGGTTCGCTGCTTTTTTTCTCGAAAAAACAAAGATGAAGGATCATCTTCAATAATTAACAACAACGTGCTGCGAAGAAAAATGCAGAAGTAGCTACAGTATCTTATTGGACTCGGTGAAGAAAAACATATTAAACTAATTTTACCATGTTTTACAAGTAGCTGAGAGTGTATATTTATTTACCGGATAGCGCCCATTTTCTGATTATTTATAAAACCTCTCTTAAATTGTGCTGTTTTAGGGTTCCATAGTCAACTAGGAACCCTTATAGTTTCGCTCTGTCTGTCTGTCTGTCCGTCCGTCCGTCCGTCCGTCCGCGGATAATCTCAGTGACTGTAAGTACTAGAAAGCTGTAATTTTGTACGAATATATATATCTGTCACGCCAACAAAGTGGTAAAATAAAATGTGTTTATAATTTCTTTTTTAGAGTACTTCCCATACACGTAAACTGGGGGGTAATTTTTTTTTTCGTTCAACCCTAGAGTGTGGCATATCATTGGATAGGTATTTGTAAAATAATGAGGGTTTACTAAGAACAAATAACAAAAGTAGAACTTAATAAGAACTTTCTTGGAAAATTATTTTAAACTTGATTGGTTGAACGGTTTTTTTTTATTGTACAAAATACCATGGATAGTATGTTTTAGGCGATGTTTTTTTTTTCCTGTGTTTTATTTTTTTTGTTCTAAGTATCGCAGGGTTTAGCATTTAGGTTAAGAGTATTTTTAAGTTGACTTTTGTGTATTATTATTGACATTTGTGTATTTAATAAAATGTAATGAATATGCAAACACTTTTTTATCTTTAGTACCTACTTAATTTATCATCCCGCATGTATCTTCCTTCTAATAAGACAAAAACTATTCAAATCGATTCACGCGATCCCGTCTAGTTTGTATAAATTAGTAACCCAATTGCCCGAGAGATGGCACTGTGTTCAGTGTGGTCTACTTCGCGCTGTTAAGAGTTGATGGGGTCGGGACGGGTGTGATCAAAAGTATCATCGAATTGTTAATTATCATAAGCATATTGAGCATGGTAAAACATTTTTTAAGGATGCCTATTGTGACAGACGGTAAACTGTGGAACCCTACACTGAGCATGGCCCGACATGCTCTTGGCCGGTTTTTTAAATGAGACTTAAACGTCGAGCAACTAGACAACTGCATTCAATACTAATAATGATCCGACTGAAAATGCTTCCAGTGCTTTTTCTGTTTTAATTTATTTCATTTACTTATGTAACTTGTTAATATTTGCTGATAAAAAAAATCACATTTTTACCTGTGTCAAAATCACTAAATCAGTAGTAGGTATCACGTCAGTGTCGGAATTTGATGAAACACCATACTTTGCCCCCACCCCATGCCTAGTCACATGGCAACACGCGTGACCTCGCCACTCGACCATTGTCCACCACAATTGCCTAATTCCCTCTGCCTCCCTCCCACCACACCCACCACGTGAGACAGAACACCAGGTACGCTCACCGACGGTACCGACACTGTTTAGGATTCTGGTGGTGCACAGAAATTACGATCGTCGCTTCCTTACTTTCCAAAAAGACTGAAGTGCGATTAAAATCTGAAGGAGCGTAAGTCCTTTTGAATTTGGGAAGGTGGTGCAGGCATTGCGATGCGAGGGACGCTCGCGCATGTATGGGAACTCCGTCGGTTCCAACCGTGAGGTTACAAATAAGGTGTTATTTTGTTACTCTATTAAACTATTAAAATGTCTTCATACTTCACATTTATAAACTGGTAGCTCTGTAACATTTCCCTACTCATTGAACTTAGACGAAAGTGAGCTGTGTTCACGCAAAATGAGCAGAGGCCTTACCATGACGTCTCAACGCGATTCAGTTTCGGTTCAGTTTAGGCTCAGTTGTATGGAAGCGACTCAATTTAGGTCGTCAAATGAATAGCGTTTAGATGTCATGGTAAGACCCCTGGACGGATTTGGATGACATTTGATTCGTACACAAATTATAATCTGAAAGGGAACTTAAAACATTAGTATAGTAAAGGGTGAAATGAGGGTTCAGTTCAGTATTAAATATAATACATGTAATAGGTCATTATATTTGCATGTGTTCTACGGTATCATCGATACTGACATTGATTTAACGTCCTGCATTGCTGTCGTGATTTTAACATTCAAAACTGTAACTATCAAGGAGATCAACTGTAACCACACAGCAATCCCCAGTCTGCAAAACTGAACAGCAAGCATTCCTAATTGTACCTATATCTGTCTGTGTGTAAGTGCCGCTACTTCAAAATAAGACCTGCTAACGGTCATTGTGCCATACGTGTCACCGTTGCGGCCACTGATGGCCGATATCTGCTCAACCGAACTACCAAAAATGGAGTTTGACCAATCTTCAACTTTACTGCATCTATATAAGAGGTACTAATGATCACTGAGAGGTCTTTGCTGACACTGATCGCCGATATCTGGGAAATCTTGACATTGATCTCTTCGGGCGTCGGGGGCCATGTTAATGGGATGCGATTAACTTCCATTGAGCAGTTTTATACGGAATCCGAAGGCTATTTACATGCGTGTAATGTATGTGGTGAAGCATCTATTTTATCCGACTTCAGGTCAAGTAGTTGACCACTACCTGTGATGTGCCACTACATATATTTTAGGGATTAGTGAATTGCCTGAAATGTGATATGCTTAGCTGGCTTACGCAGGGTTAAAAATCGCTCCGGATATTTTATCAAAATCATCTCCGATATCATAGGAGCTCTTATCATTTTATGAATTTATATCTAAAATAAAAAGTGTTATTTTATGTGCCTATTCCGTTGAACAAATGAATTGATTCACAACTGATACTTCATTATGTTACAAGTCACTATATAAGACTACAATTTGTATAGTACGATATGTTTAATTGCTCATGAATAATTCGTACACCCATAACACCACAATAACACGAGCAGCCGCGATGAGCAGAATCAGAATAAGGGTCGTTATAGATGCGGCGTGCGCTAGCGCAAAGGTCTTGCCTCTCAGTCGCACATACGTACAAAATCTGAAGTACGAGAGGGAGGCACGACTTTGTGCTGATGCGAGATTACTCGTAATTGTCGTGGCGATTTAGCATAACTAGGTATTCGGAAAGGCATACCAAGTGTGAGAACATGGGTGACATAATATTTAGCTAGTCACAACGAGTAAAGATGCTAATGTGTTTATTTTTGTTGTGATAAATTGATAAGACTTGTGCTTATGTAGATTCCCTGATGGCATGTTGTAAATACATTACATTGTGTACCTACATACATTAGAGCCAGCGCGATTGAGACAGGGGTACAATAGAATTGTTGTTTTGAAAGGAAATGGAAAATAAATCTTCTTGGCTTTGTTTCAAGTCTAAGTTTCTGCAGAAATTCGGGAAGATTATAATTATAGATTTCCGCCAAATTTGTAATAATTTAACATGTTATTTCTTATGTCTTGCTTAAAGCTAAAGCAGGCTTAAATCTGATTCCGACGAGACCATTGACGCTGAATTTTATTGTCGTATCTGCAAAAAGGACGCAGCACGGCACGCAAACTTTTTAAATGTTTCACTTACATTTTATGGTTTGTAGAAATTTCCTTGGAAAAGTGATGACATTTTTCTATTATGAGAACTTGTGTCCTGTGAACAGGCAAAACTAAATAAACTTTCAATTTCTACACTATTTTTCATCAGTCATACAAAAGTAGGTACTTATATTATTCTTAGTTAGGTTAGGTAGGTCCCTCTAGCGCTTGAGGGGAGGCCTACCTATGCCCAGCAGTGGGGCATATATACGAGTAGGCTGGATTACTAAAATATAAAAAAAATATTATTTTTGTGTGACCTTTACATTATTTACTTAGAGCCCATGGGATTTTGGAAGGCATGCATGGGGACGAAGACAAGCGCAGAGGCCTGTTGTAAGAAGATTCAATTTTGTACTCCAATTATGTGCAATGGAACTTAAGATTTAAGAAGCTTTGTTGCGTACTCAGACTTACAAACTACCGTGCGTCGAAATCAAATGTAACTATGTCAACATTTGTGCAAATAATATATACAGTTACATCTTATCGTAAGTAACTATTAGCATGTCATCATCATACCTTACAAAAGAAAAACGTCAAGTTCTCGATAGTCGATCCAAATGGAAAAGCAATGAAGGTGAGTATGGAGTACGGGTGATAAGAGTAATCGCTGCCCACCGCTGATGTATGGCCGGGCTCCGCCATTTGTAATTCATAGTGCTGACGCCGCCGGTGCCGGCCCCGCGTCAATCATCCACACACCAACACCAGCCAGGACAAATCCGTGATTGAGAAAAACCAACCCAAAAACAAGAGGTATAAGAGACGCGGTAACTGCAAAAGTGGGAAATACTTCACAACTTTTTATGGAAACTTAAAATGATGCTAAATAGGCCGCATAGCAATGAGACAAATGACGTAGCTCATCGTATGTATGTATTGAGATTTATGGCGATTTATTGACAACAACACGATCACAATTGGTGATTTTCCTGGAAACATTTAATTTAATTTTGGTTCCAAAAAAGTTGAGAAAAAACTAGAATACGTTGTCAATAATGTGCTGGATAGTGCCTGCGTCATTTGATTTTTATAAACGTGTTTTTATTTTTTTATTTTATGTGACGAAATGTTTAAGTATCTGATAAAATTATGGTCCTAAGATAATCATATACAGTGATACAGGAGACTTCTGAGACTTCACGTTAATATTTAAAAAAACCAGCATCCCCAGGATATTAAATAGCTACCTATCGTGTACCTAGTTATCTAAAGAACTCACTTTAGGAAAATAATAATTTAATGTACATGACATGGCTTCACAATAAAATAAATTAAATAAAATAAATGCAAAGACTTTAAAAAGTAGGTACCAGACAGATAAATCCCTGACCTAGTACGTGTAAAATGTAGTAACAATCCTACCTTATTAGTTCTACTTACTAGTAACTTATATATAAAAAGAAATTAATTTTAATCCACAGCAAATATTATAAGATATTTTTATACTAATCTAAAACTAACTTAGGTAGGTACCTTATGAAAACTTTGCGCTACTCATCGATAAAACGTCAATTAATCAGGAACAATACGTTATGTCCAGCTGGTTACTATCACAGTAATAATGAATACATGCAAACTATGGTATTAAACGCATAAATGTCAGCCAATGAGTTGTCCAACACGACCATTAAGTGTATAACAACTTATTCTGTGCCTAATTAGCAATTGCAGAACGAGTGGACATGTTGTAAATTATTCATCGATGCCGGCGAAGGGATATTTATTGAGTTAGGAAGTTAGACGTGTACTGAACAGAGGATAAGGATAGACTCAAAACCCCTCACATTATCTCTCCCGAGCGTCGTCAACTATTTAACCTTGGTTTAAAGCGTTGCGTTACATGGACTTTGCGTCGGGCAGCAGTCGTAGGCCGACCATATACAATCGGGCATAATCCGCCAGGTCTACCATTCAATGTATATGTATAGTATGCCACTATGGAGATCCGAAGGGTTGTCTGGTCGTATATGGCGGGCTATAAAGTATAAAGTTAGACAAATGCCGATATTAAGAAAAATGAATTTTTGAATGAAATATAAATAATGTTTTCAAGCCATTTCCAGTGTTTCTCGCATACCATGCTAATATGGCCGCCAGGTGGCCGATCAAAATATACAACGCATAATAAGTAAATCGGTACACATTCAAATGTGCTTAATGCCTATAATATTATACGATATATTTATAGTAGATAATTTTAATGTGAGTGAATTTGACGACGCATGAATAACTTGGGTTTCGACAGGGTCCTTTTATAATATAACTAGTAGTATGGTTTTCTAGTGGAATACTTTTCTAAAGTTTTGGCTTGGTAGGTTTAACTGGTTAAAATAATCGTATACTTAGGTAGTAAGTAATATAGTGATAGTGGAATACTTTTTTAAATGTTTATTGTCTTGGTAGGTTCATTTGGTGAACATTATTGGTACTTACACAATGCCAATCTGTAATAGTAGATTGTTAACCAAGGGCTGAAAGGCACGTATTTCCGACGAGGGAGTTTTGCCAATAGTGCGAGTGCTTACTTAGCTCTTTCATAGCAAGTTTCATAAATAACATATTTTACATGACCCCCATAAAAAGAAGTCTATGGGTGTCGGGTCTGGACTTCTTGCAGGCCATCTAATCGTCCCGTTTGTACTATCCAGGCATTGAAAACCGTTCAAGAGCTAAGAGTTGCGGTAGAAAATATTATTAGGGGCATAGGTACACCACTTTGCTGAAGGCTACAAGAAATGAATTTAAACGGCGACTAATTTTGTGTAGCCGGAACGAGGGGGCTCATTTCGAACAATTTATCAGTTAAATAATTTAAGTGTAACAAATTGATTGTAAAATAAAGTTAATGTTAAAAACGATCATTTTTATTAGTGTGTTATAGAAATTTTATCCCGAATAATAATACTATCGATAAGTGTAATAAAATAGACAGTGTTGTTTTTTTTTTTTTTTTTTTAATTTTAGTTGGTTCGAGTCCCGGGCGAGGCAAGCGAGTTTCAGAAAATCTTTGAATGCACTTGTTTCTTTTTTTAAATAAAGGAATGTCTCCTTTAAGTACAATGAGCCAGCTTAAGGATTTAAGGTAGTTTCCCTCCAGGGCCGGACTTATCTTTCCACACTGTATAATGTATTACAAATATATATTCAAATTATTAAGCAGACCATTAATATTTTTATTAGACTATTTAGAGGTACATATGTAGACGTACGTGTAATTCATATTATCATGCTACACTACGTTAGTATATACTCGTAAGCTAGATTTTTTATCAAGAGATCATGACAAATGACCGGAACTCTTCAAAAAAAGATCAGCATAAAAAAAGGACCACGTATCATTTCTCGTGTCCCCAAGTCCTGCGGGTTTATGGCACTTACAACCATCACAAAAGGCCGTAAGTGCATGGAGCACTAGTATACTTATATGTCAGTTTAAGGAGCCTTGAGGACGCAGGAAGCACGTCGAAGGGACGTGCGCAAGCGCAGCCGCCGCTTCACACGGCTCCTGAATATCATTACCGTCCTGTGTACAAAAATACACATTTGTTGTATAAGGAGATATACATGGAGGCTAGTTTTTGTTGCACATAACGTCTATTATATCCGGTTGTAAACGCTTTGACGGAAAAACTGTCGAAGCAGGTGTCAAGAGCGTCGTTTAATAGCCGGTTTTTATAGGGTGTAGGAAGAGGTAAGAGGGAGGAGATACCAAAAACAATGTAACGCGTTTTATAAACGAGAAGGGTTCTATACAGCCTTCTCCGATTTTTAAGGGTATTAATTAATAAATTGATAGTTCACACGATTACTTCATCAATTAGGAATCTAATCAGATGGGGCCATATCTTGCTCTCGTGCATGAGAGGAGGCCCCTCACTACCCAGCAGTGGGTCGTATATACCTACACTACAGTAGTAGTGAACTCTTAAAATGAGAAAAACTATTTAAAAAGCAGGGGCTCGCTGGTTTGATCCCAGCCCTGCATACCTACCACGAACACCGAAAATTGGCATTGACGGGAAGACCTCTTTGTCACTCCAATAAGCAAGTGTGACAGAGATGGAGATACGAATCCGCAATCGTTCGATTTTCGTGGTATAGGCCTTGGGCAGTGGGGGTCTTGGTCACTTCTACTGTAGTATATGACATCTTCCTATTAAGGATGACTCACACTAGGACGGGCCGGAACGTGACCGGGCCGGGCCGATCTGTCAGTTTCTATAGAAAACGTCACGTGACATCCGAGGGCTCCGAGCTATCACGTAATTTTTTCTATAGAAATTGACAAATCGTCCCGTCCCGTTCTAGTGTGAGTCATCCTTTAATAATTACTTAGATAAACAGTATTTAATGATCAATACGGATATAAAGCCTCAACTATTTCCCCTCACTCGGTGGTCAAATTGGCATCGACGGGAAAACCTCTTTGTCACTTCTATATTCTGTGACAGAGATGGAGATACAAATCCGCAATCGTTTGATTTTCGTGGTGACAATGCTGAGCACGGGAAGGAAGCACGATGCGCCCGCGCCGACCGGACGTATTTCGAGAGACGTGCGCATGCGCAGCGCTAGGGCACAGTTTTTGTACGCGTGCACGCGCTTCCTGTAATGTTGCGGCGTCTTCCGTCTCGCAAATTGATAATAAGTAACAATGAGTTGTGTCTCTATGTACTCTACGTTTACACATATGTACATATATATGTATGGTCTCCTAGACGATAATAACCATGCCTACGAAGCAGGAAGTCCTGGGTTCGAATCCTGGTCAAGGCATTTATTTGTGTGTTTTAAATCACGAATTGTTCGTGAGTTATGGATGTTTTGTATGTACATAAGTATTTAAGTATTTATGTGTGTCTAACCTAACCTACCCACAATACAAGCCTTATTGGGCTTACCGTGAGACTATGTCGATTTGTGTAAGATTGTCCCATAATATTTATTTATTTATATACATATAAACTCACTCCCGTATGTGTTTTCCCAAAAGGGATAAGAGAGCTTATGAAACCGCTCAATATTCACTGCCCCTTTTAACAATAAAGTTGTTGAAAGATATTGCTTACATACGAGTATCACCCACAACACACCATGAACTCATAACCCGCAGTCCACTTTTACGACACCCACGGAAGGAAAGCGGGTGGTGAAATTCTTAATCCGTCACCACACAGGTATCTCTATGTTTAATAAATATGTACTTAATCCATTTCGACGTAGTTGCAAGAACTGCAAGTATTATTGTTAACTAAAATAGGAACACTATTTAAGAAGAAAAGAAAGATGAAATGCTTACATTGATTTGCAACGATCACAATAAACAGTAACGAATCGATCGCAATAACGAGTTTTCGACACTTTCCTTACCGCAGGGGTCGGTTTTAGATTTAACAGTTATTTATTTGTATGTCACACTGAACACTTATGTGCATATTTATTAACAAATATTTTTTCACTATTTATTTATTTAAAAACTTTATTGCACAGTAAATAATCTACAAAAGGCGAACTTAATGCCAGAAGGCATTCTCTACCAGTTAACCTTTGGGCCAAACAGAGATCAAAATTTATAGGTGCGGGAAGTCGAAATAAAACCAAACATCAGACAGTTGACGCGACGTTCTCAGCAGCTGACGTTAATCACCAAACTATTTAGTAGCATGTGATCGTAATATCCCCTTTTAAGTTTGCAACAGCGACAACAATGTCACGAAAATTACAAGAATTCGTCATTTTCGCTTCATTCGTTAGTAAGGTATTATCGAAGGCTTTTTTCGTCAAGCGATGACTGTTCCGCTATTCACAAACCAGTAGAGCAAATCCAAGCCAGCGTAATTTGGAACTCTGTGAAAACCAAGCGTACACAAATGTCAGGGTTCTTTCTCAGTGGCTCGCTAAAAGTGTTGCCATGGATTTCGTAAATTGCATTGTCGAGGACACAGTAGCACCTGCGAAGGGCAAAAAATGTTGCGTTCGTTCGTAAACGGGCATAAAGCGGAGGCATCGCGCACGCGCGCGCCATACAGAGCCGCCCATTTGCATGTGATTCTTATTAAAACACGACTCCGGCTGCGGCCGCCACACTAATTAGACAATTTGCGTATGCTTGCAGAAATTTGCTTTCCCCACGCCCACTGAAAAGCCGTAACCGCCGATGTTGCTTCCAAGCAAAACCAAGCACTATTCCCAGGGTGCTAAACCTAGAATCGCAGTAAAGCTGGGAGGTATCTTCGCGGGCTAGTCTAAGACGCCTCGGCCCGGGTTGATTCCCATTGTAATGTATGTTAAGTAGGATGACCGCGGCAATTAGGCCAGGCGTCCACGATCAGAATTAGCAGCATTACCGCTCGCTCACCGGATCACGACCGCATATGCCGCAGTGCATGTTAAGGGTCCACGCGTGGGTTCACCCTTGCGTGGGCTAATACTAACGAGACCCTTGAGAATTGAAGATTCAAGCCACGTTATTAATCCAGTCACAAATAGGAAGACAAAAAAGGTGCACGCTCGTGTTGGGAATGTCGAGACGTTATGTATTTCAGCGCACTCATTGTATTTTAAACCGCCATTGTTCGTATTTCGCGCCTGCGTTCTCGGTGCTTTTATTTTGGTTGGCGAAATGTCCGTCAAAACGATACGGGCGCGTCATCCTATAAATAGTGTTACCGTTGTGGTATTGTGTCGTGGGGGCATCCGTCACGAGCGTCGCCCGTCCGCATGCGCAGCGGTTGGCGGTGACGGGCCTGGAGATATATCGCCCCGAGAAGCAAAGCTTCAAGAAACTATCGCCTTTGGCGTCCATCTCTCAGTCTGTCCACTGAGGTCTCAACAGTTAAATGTAATACTTTTTTCATTTAAACAAAGAGAAGTATCTGCCATTTGTGCTGCGGGATGTCACTGAGCTACGTTTTGTTACTTGCATAACAACATATACCTACTTAGTACCTATATATATAATATTTACGATAATTTTTTTTTGCTATATTTATGTTACTAATTAAGAAATGTAATACCAATTAGCACGTAAGGTTTAACTGTTAGTGTTAATTGTATACAATAAATAAACAATAAACATACTCGAATCACGACACAATTAGATAAAAAGGTACCTGGTACAGCTCTATACATGGATTAGTACAAGTACAAGTACAAGTAGCGGTACAAGTCATGGTAAATACACTAAAGGATAAAATTATGAACAGAGATCATAATAAAAGTGTAAAGTCTTAGTAATAGAGTGTTATGAGATTCATCTGTAACATCAAACTCAATGAATGAGGTATGTCACTAATATGATCGACTATTTTTAGGTATTTTTGCCATCAAAAAGCACCCAAAAATACTGTCAAAGAGTCAATAGGTACCAGACCGCTGTTGCCAAGTGCTAGGAAACCATTTTCAGGCCAACGCCAGGGGCCCATAGCGCACGCGCAGGTCTCCCACGTTCTACACTTACAATTCGCAAAGTTTACATACCAAGTTACAGGCAAACCAAAATAAAACATAATTGATAATTGATAATTTATTTTCATTTGCAAGAATACACACAGATGCAGTAAATTGTCATGTCAGTGGAATATAGCAAACACATGAGTGCATATTCTGCCACAATGCGGCATGCAAATGCTCTTACTCTACTTATAAATAATTAGTCTAGCTTAATTATTAATAAAATAATTGTATTATACATTCAAAATATAAAACAGACAATTATATGTAATAAACATTAGATTTAAAGAAATAGTGATAATTATTGCTTATTTACTTACATTATAATGTCAATTAAAAGTGTGAAAATGCAAAAGTAGTTATAAATTCAGTTCAAATATTAAAAAAAAAAAATCATCATATTCACATGCTATCCATATTTTTTATCAAAAAATTCTGCTAGAGAATAAAAAGGTCTATTAATTAAAAAAGATTTTAATTTCTTAGAAAATTCATCCATGTTGCTGCATTGTTTAATATCATTATTTAAAGCATTATATATTTCAATACCTTTATATTCTGGGCTCCTTTTAAAGTGTATGTAATTATTGCACTTTGGCAATTCAATGTCATCATTATTCCTTAATGCATGTATCCTGTTTTCACCTTTATACTTATATTTAGATTTATTTTTACTAATATATATGCTAATTAAGTAAATGTAGAGTGATATCACTGTCATTATTTTATGTTTAATAAATAGAGGACGGCAGTGTTCTCTCCTTTTTGCTTTTTCGATGCACCTTACTGCTTGTTTTTGCAAAATAAGTATTGAATTTATATGAACACTGCTCCCCCAAACCTCTAGGCCGTATCTTAATATACTTTCAAAATAAGCGAAATATACCGTCTTAAGAACTGATGTGTTAAGCATTTTTGATAAATTCTTGAGGGTGTACCGAGCACTAGCCAATCGTTTCCGTGTGGTATCTATGTGATGTGACCATCGTAGTTGCTCATCCAATTCCACTCCCAGAAACCTAGTCTGATCCACCTTAGCTAAAGAAAGAGGTAAATCGTAAGGTACGCTATTTGTATGTCTACAGAAACTTAAGTAGTTGGTTTTATCAATATTTAATTTTAGACTATTACTTTCAAACCAGTAAACGAGCTCAGACCAGGTTTGGCTGACTTGGGACTGGAAAGCATATACCCCCATAGCCTACACTTGTTGCTAATGGAGCTCAATTTATGTCAGGAAAGAGCTAACAAATTGTTTTAAAAATTTGCCTGCGTATGCGCACCGCGTCGCCTGACAAATCGCAACTACGAGACACCATGTCGGAATTCCACCAATTACTGGGGTTTACCGACCACCGAACTACGCAGTGCGGCGCATAGCATACGAACATATGTGCAGAAAGGCTCATAAAAAACATTTCTAATCGTATACCTACGAATCTTTTCTGGAGTAGGCATTTAGGAAATCTATACTTACACGCAGAGTGCCAGACGACGGTCGCCAAAGAAAGAAATAGGTAGGTAAGTAGGTAATTTAAAGTTGCGCTTCCGTCAAGGAAAAGTTAAAGTTTTTAAAGGGTCGGCAACGCGCATGTAACACCCCTGGAGTTGCAGGCGTCCATAGGCTACGGTGACCGCTTACCATCAGGCGGGCCGTATGCTTGTTTGTCACCGTCGTAGTATATAAAAAAAGGAACAGTAAAGGGATGACGGGATGGGACGGGCCTTGCTATTGGGGGGTGGGGGGGTCTTCTATTGAAAACGTCACGTGACATCCGAGGGCTCCGACCTATGACGTGAGTCTTTCTATAGAAATTGAAGTATGAGTCATCCCTGAATCTGAAACACGCTCATCGGAATTCAGAAGTGTTTCATTTTGTTTTTTCACCGAGCTAAGTTGCGACGTCTCTAAACACCAGACTGGTCGTTCTGTCAATCGAGTTATCAATACTTACTCGACTCTGGGTGAATATTTTAATTACCGTTAAATGGGGTGAGCAGGGATTCCGAGGGTAGTTGGGTCATAGGGAGAAGAGGAATGGTAGAGGGGTGAGTTGGTATTTTTAGAGAAACCAAAATCCACGTCCTTTTAAAAATTTCCTTTTTTTGTAAATACTATAATTCCCTCACGAGGCTTTCCTTGATCGTCACTAATTCATATTCCATACATACTCGTAAGTCACTATGATCGAGATTCGAACCGATACTCAAATACGAAGATAAACTCGTACGCCTGAAGAGCTCGTTGAAGCTTTAGGCATTAGTAAAGTGTCTCTAAATCTGTCGCCTTATCAGACTCGCGCCTTCACCGCGTCGGCGTGGCAAAGAGATCTGCGTGTAACACGGTGGCCGCCTGCTAATGTGCTAGCCCCTGTACAATGTACTGTATACATTGAAAAACTTATGTATCCGCGTCTCTTTCCCTCGAATATGCAAGTGCGATAGAGAGTGATACACATTTTCGCCTAAGTACTAATGCGCTCTGCGCTCGCGCTTGGCCTGGGACAATGGAACAAATGACTGTCGCTTAAGCACGTAATTAGATCCCCGTAATGTTGATAGCTCTTTACGTGTCGACCAGGGAAGATGTTATAAGCACAGAATTAACAGACACCGAGTTCCATAAAGCCAACCTACTTAAACATGGAACCGAAAACGGACTGTCTCCAACTCTTCGTTTATTATAGTAATCGAATGAAAGAGCTGTACTGCAACGGAACCTGTACTGAACGTATTTATACTACTACGTACTTATTGCACAAAAGAAAATACAAACGTACAACAAGCTGACTTCCCTTCTTTCTCGAAAACGGTCCAACTTTTATCGAGGTCATGTTAGGTTGGTTAGGTACCTCTTGGGTCGACCTACCTCTGGTCTCAGGCTAAACTGCTATTTATAGGACATCCTGTATATTGTTAGGCTTAAGTAAGTAAAAAAGTTAGGGTCAGCTGCACCAACCACAATCTCCGGTCTGGTTAATGGCAGCAAAAACCTATAACAACCTTCCCATAAAATTAAATTTCGTGACCGTTTTAATTATAAGAGACGAAATGATGAATTCGACCCTCAGTGATATTATTTTCGGTTTCAAGGATGACTCACACTAAGATGGGACGGGACGGCACGGGACAATCTGTCAATTTCTATAGAAAGAGTCACGTAATAGTTCGGAGCCCTCGGATGTCACGTGACGTTGTCTATAGAAACTGACAGATCGTCCTGTCCCGCCCCGTGCCGTCCCGTTCTGGTGTGAGTCATCCTTTTACAAAGACAGTTTTGTAAAATAATAAATATTTACTCTTTACCTCATATCGCAAGCAAAATAAAAACTGTATATTTGTACAGTCAGCCACACAGCTAACATTACACCCAAAGTGCCAAAAATATGTATACTTATAGGACTTTATTATCTGAGCATTAAGGTCGTGTATACCTACATATTTTTGGCACTTTGGGTGTATTGTCAGCTGTGTGGCTGACTGTACAAATCTCCAAATTAAAATGTTTAATTTCCATTAATAACAATCGTGGAAACAGAAGATACTACCGTACAAGTTTTTGTGTTACACACTTTACCTTCCTTATACATATAGCAAGTTAGCAACCACAACGTAGCCCGCAAAAATGGGATCACCCAATTATTCCGAGATATCATTCATCAGGAGTTTGCTTTGAGTCATAATTAACTTTATACATTTTGACTGTTATGACATAGGAGGCAAATGAGGAAACAAAATATCTTCTGATGGTAAGCGATTCCAGCGTAATCCAACGCAATAGTACCAAGGCTGTTGCGCGCACAGAAAGTACATTCATTCATTACTTAAATACTTTCCGGTAAGTACCTAAACGCAAGAATAGGGACGAGTTCAACTTTTTTACTGAACATTAAGCACATCCAGATATGTTAATAACGCTCCATGAAATGAATCACAATATCTGATACACACAAAAATAATCACTTCATTACTCTATAAGCTCAAATAAAAAAGTACCGACTAAAGCACGTTTTTTTTGTTTTTTACCAACGTACGAGTAAGTACCCCGTATATTACCGTTTTGAGTGTAGCCAGTGGCGCCGCGGGTCTTTGCCGTAGTAACGGTGCTAGCGCGTGATGGCTGCGCCTGCGCCGCGCGAGGCCGAGGCGAGCCGAGACGGGCTGAGCCCGCGCCAGTCGTGCCCGCTCTTGTACTTATATATTCTAGGAGTCATTCAAAAAACTAACAATCTAGATCTAATCTGGCCTTAAAGGTTAGTTACCACCACAGGTTTTAGAAACGTATACTCCTATGAAGACTCTTATACAAAACACTGTTATATTAACCTCTTGAGGTAGGTATAGTCAAAAATACGTATACACATTTATTTATTCAAATAGAGACCGACGAATGAAATCTTTCAAACGCTACAAATAACCCCTATTGTTTTCCAACTGCATTCATGCACACTCCACTGCCGAACAATGGGTAAAGAAGCTAATATAACTACAGCAGGGAAGAACACCGAGTCAATACCAAGTGTTGTGGACAGACAAAGCACCGCTGGGTAAACAGCGGCGAGAGACAGCACAAAGATTACTGTTTATTTATGAGCCTTATTACCAGGGTATAAGGCTTATTAGATTCAGTGGTTCTCAGGATGTTGACAATCATCAAAAAAGTGACGTATTCGAGAGCCAACCACAACGATATTAAGGCCGTAAGTAATACCAAAAAAGCGTATTGGATATGATTTTAGAATAGTTTGTAGTTAACCAAAACTAAACGGATGAGGGTCCTCGTCAGCTTATATTTTACCCCCGTGGTATGTGTACTTCTAAAAGGTACATAACTATTTGGAGAGACATACGCCACATACTAGTTACATACCTGGTTCAAAGGCACAAAACGTACCGACGTCAGTACTTTGTAACGCATGTTTAGTATTCGTGCACCGTTGTCTTTTTATTACACACAGCAATTGCATTGTCGCCAGGCATGGACATTGGACCGGCTAACAATCACTAAAAACTGTGTCTTCATTCTGTGTACTCTAGTAACACAATAAAGAAAGTACCCTCTCCATAACTCCCGATATAAGAAGCCCTGGCGTCGAATGGCGGAATTATACGATGGCCTATACCGAGCGTCGAGCTCGCATACTGATGTCGCGATATCCCGACATCGGAGTACATTCCGAACCACAAAATCCCCTTTCTTACCCGAAATGTAGATCCGCTCGGTCGCTGAATCAACTCATTATACGGGCTTAAAAAATAGGACATGGTGAACCGAATCCTTCAACAGTCCTGTCGTCGCTGAGCGGATGTTCACTACTGTCACCGCGCGCCTCAATGGGCTGTCCAATATAAGTTTGACCTCTAATTGCGTATGATTGAGACGTTCCTCGAGGACAGTTTATATGAAGAACTGGTGTCCAGTTAAGCACAAAATGTCTCTGAATAGGTAGACAGGAATCAATCGCTGATGGAACGTTTAGGGACGTAGAGAATGGCTCGCGTTTTTGCGCGCGCGCTCCCGCGCATACCAAGCAGCCGCGCACCGGGAATGCGCGCCCCGCGCCCGCTCACACGGCCCCAACAATAAATCCGCTTCTCAACCGCTCAAATAATGACGGCAAAAACTTTTGGCAATTTATGAACACAGTTGAATAGGTCTTGAATTCTCTCGAAGGAACTCACACCATGTACTCCGTCAATCCGTATTGATATCGCTAAAAACCCAATTTTGAGTGTGACACTCCCGAGGAATGCCGCAGCGATTTGCACCTGACTGCCTTGGACATAAAGCTCACGAATATTTAGCGACCAAATCCGAATGTCGGGGCTCCCGGTGCGAGCTGTTAATTCTCCAGAACCACGCCGGGAATGACAGTTAATTGCACCACTTCGCTTTAAGTGACTTTTAGTGTTGATTAGTTCGTCAACTCCTGAGATCCGGGGGTGTTCCTTGCTTATTACGTAACGATAAAATCATTTTTAATATAACCTATTATGCAGGTATTGGGCGCGACACCCGCCCCTGGAAAAGTATAATGTGTAAACATCGTGAATGTTTTAAACACACCTATTTCATTATGTGAAGCTGCTAATCCTTGACAACAATCACCATATTCAGACAAAAAGTATCTGTTCAATGGTACACCAAACTTCCAAAGAGTCCAAAGTACGTAAAGGTCCCGATGGAATCGTCGTCATCCGCTGGATGATGGGCAGATAGCCGTGACGTCATATTGTGATGGACGGCAGGAGCTTATGTCACCGTCTGACAGGCCACCTTGCTGCAGAACTATAACATGCATAAAATACTGTCCTCAGGTAGACGGACCAGTATGCATAATAAGTTGTAAAACCTGTAAGACTTATTCTTAGACCTAACATCGTGGGTTACAAGACATATAAGTATCTACGCTTAATAGTATATATCTATAGAATACTTCGACTATAGAATTTTATATTGTACTTGTAATTTAGAAATTTAAAAAATAGCTCTTGAAATAGCTGACAACTCGTGAGTTCTCCGGCCTTACCATGACGTCTTAACGCGATTCAGTTTAGGTTTAGTTTAGTCTCAGTTGTATGGAAGCGACTCAGATTAGATTAGATTAGATTAGATTTGATTAGATTAGATTAGACATTAAGTGAGTTAATTGTACTAAATTACTACATTAAATCTACCACCACATATAAGAAATCCTTAATTTACCCCTTCTTACAAAACATCATCATTTCTCCTAGAAACGCATTTAATTAATTAATAATAATAAACCACATTACACATGTGAAAATTAGCTTTTCTGCCTAAACAAAAATTGTAAACACTTTGTTGCATATTAACAAACAGGCTGTTAAGCTATTAAAATTATGCCGTCAAGTGTTATTAGATTACTTTTGGTACAAATCCTTATGGCCAGAATTGAACCGTACGTCGAAGCCGTTACCCCTGAACAGGCTGGTTTCCGAACTGGGAGAAGCTTCACGGATCAGGTTTTCGCCCAACGCACATTGAAGCAATACAATTTTGGACGCGTTAGTGCATTATGGTTGTGGGACTTGTGTTACTTTCCCTTAAGACACTCAACAGCAATAATAAGGTACTTGTTACTTGTTGTTTAACAATCATGTGACGTCACTGTCCTTAACTATTTTAATTGGGGATTTAGTTTTCTATTAAAATTGGAAAATTAAACGCCTTATACAGAGTAATTTATTTAGATTAAAGGTTAAAAACAACATCAGTGAGATTAAAGTTAAAAAAGTATTATAGAAGCGATTTCCTCTCAAACAGGACAAATTGTAAATTTTAAACTTTTTATAGCCATCAGGGTTTATTAGAACATAACATAACTCAGGAATTTTTAATTAAGGGAACCTTAAAAAAGAGCCTATAGGGTACAATATTTACTGCTTACCAACCAGGCAACGATAAAGTGGCCCTAAAGCTTTGGTGGCCCATGGGCTTGTTAGCAACCATGCTGGTATAAAAGTGGCGGAGCTGGCAGGAGACGGGGTCGGACGCCGCTGGTCGCGTCGCCGTGCGCGTGCGACGCGCTCGCGCACATCAAGTGGTTCTCAAACTCTGACGCCAATGCCATGACATGGATGACTTCAGCGAAAACGAGAAACACATTGATAAATTAACTCTCTGTTTCTATGTTACTTGACTTATTTGAGAGCGCAATTACTGCTATGTAAAAAATAAATTAATGCGGATTATTAATGGACCGGTCATTGTGGAAATCTTTGGGGGAGGCCTATGTCCAGCAGTGGACGTCTTTTGGCTGAAATGATGATGATGATGAAAAAATAAATTGATATTTGTTGAAACGTCACGTTACAAAAAAAGTATAATCATCTATTAATTTATTTTTAGAAAAATTTAAATCTACCATTAGGTACAGGTTTTGCCTAATGCTATAGATAAGCGACAACCACAGTGATCAAATTACCATGTACAATTACCATCCTACTATTCCTACTGTTTTAATATTACATGCCTACAAAAAACAAAACAATGATACCAGCAAGACCGTTAATTGTTACAATTAACTTAATTAATTAGTTATGCAGACAAGAAATTTTGTTCAAATATTGAATGAAGTGCAGACCAACGACATCACCTATTAGGTATCTACTTAAGGATGGCTCACACTAGGACGAGACGGGACGGGCGGAACGAGACGATCTGTCAATTTCTATAGAAATAATCACGTGATAGCTCGAAGCCCTTGAATGTCACCTGACGTTTTCTATAGAGTTTATTTTATTATTATGATACCTTATGAAGTGACCCAAAACTTAAAACACTACATCCAAAAAAAGCCAAAATAGATTTTTGTTTTACTTTCGTTCTAATTGCGTTTCATGGGAAATACTTATGATAACAAATACCTACTAATTATGATTACTTATGCTATATCTTACAGATCGATTCACTAAGGCTGATACGGAATGTCTATGAAATAAATGACAGTTTCATACATTTTCCACGCCAGCTTTCGTGACCTGTACTACACAGCTACATCACAAAATCACAATTAATAATAATAACGAGAGCCACAGTTTGAGAAGCTTTAGCTTACGTAGGGGCGAGACAAAAACGCAGCTCATCAGGCATTCCGCGCTCGTCTATACAATATTTATGTCACTCATGCGTTTTTCCAGCTCCCGGCACGTCTGCGCCTGCGCACAATGACTTACTTATTATACGTATGCCTATACTATACCACGAGTATACCACGAGTATACCTACGCCACGGCGGTATAGCTGGGGACGGACATCGACCGAGAAGTGTGATTGTGTGAGAAGTCAAACCAAAAGGCGTCTCGTTTTGAATAAGGCAGCACAGTGTGTTATTTTGGCCCAGCTGCGGCCACGTGTAGTTTATGTGTTTATTCGAAAGAGCTTGATATGGCAAACAATCGATATAAAATCCTTTGGTAAATATCGGTATACTTTTGGAGAAATGATTTTTTTTGTGAAAGGTCAATGACCTTACGGAAAAATTAATATATTTTTTTCTCCTAAAATATAATTGTTATTATTTTTGTTAGCATCTTACGTAACGCAACATTGCATTATCTATGCGTATAAAAAAAATAAGAAATGTAACTGTGGTATTACATGAATTATTTAAGATTTTCTTATTTTCACTTTTTATTGATTTTTAATTTAGTCTTGTGTCGGTCGCATTTTATTCTTCATCATAAATATGAAGAATATTGTTGTTTATTATGTCCTAAAAAATTACACACGACAATAGAAGGGGTAGATAGATATAGCGTTTCTAAGTATTTGAGAAATTTCTAAGGAAATAGGGTTGTCCAAAACTAACGCCAAAAATAAATCCTATTAAGATTATAAATGTAAATGCTTGTAAGTTTGGATGTTTGTTGCTCGATCACACAAGGACGGCTGAATCAATTTAGATGAAATTTATCAATCATCATCAATCATCACAATACAATTCTTCAGATGATAATACAATGTTGTTATTTTCGTTATCGTCGTCAGTATCTCGTTCGAATTCACTAGAAGTATCATCAGAATATTTTAGTGGTGATGGGTCGTCATATATGGATAAGTACGTTATCCATTGTGGGTTTTAAAAGTTGCAGAACTTCGTCTGGAATGGCAGAATGTTTTAGTTTTTTTGTCTATCGCCAACTGACATAGTCGACAAAAGAGGGTCAGAAGACTCTAAAGCTCAGTGAACCAAGTCAAGGACAGTGGTTTTACGGTCTAATATGCGTGTATGGGGCTCTCGATCATAACGCCAAACTTTGTTCCTTGATTCACCGGCTTGTTCTGAGAGCATTCCAATGGGTAAGGAAATAGATTCTATGATTTTCGCACCATGTATCAGTATTTTATGAACCGTGACGGTCATATTGTACTAGCCGTATTTTTTGACGTATTTGGTAGCCAAATTGTTACAAAATATCCTTCATCGAAGATATGACCCAACGTTTTTTTGCGTAGCACAATTTTTTAAGAGTCAAACATAATAATGCCTATTACAAACAAGAAAATTGTGCTGATTTTGTTTTAATGTTTTTGTTTTAAAAAGTTATGAGTGGTTGAATGATATAAGTAATATAATAAACCAAAATTATCGATCTTATTTATGAGCAGAATCAATTAATATGACTGAACATGATAATTAAATTTCCATAGAAAAGTTAGTGACAACCCATAACAAAAATTTTAAAAATTCATATTTCGTCACCCCTTCATTTTTATGAGCTGGCATTTAATATACAAGTATATTATTATGTGTAAATTCAGTCTATTAAAAAATTAAATGCGACCATTAAGACACTGACCCACAAAAAAATAGTTTTCATCTTCGGTAAAAACCTTAATTGTGTCTTAATTTAACGTGTTTTTTATGCAGTTTTTTTGCAAAACTATGGCTAGAAACTTCTTTTATGAGAACATATTTAATTTATTTGCATATAATGCACCTGAAAAATAATAATGCATTTTTATGGTTTCTATGGGTTTTTCTCGCAAACTACAATAACTCCGAAACTAATTATAAAAAAACCTTCGGTGTCTTTGTCAAACCTCTAAAGCATTAAGAGCTATCAATTAAACACATAAACCACACATGACCGCAACTAAGCCAAAATTACACACTGTGGGCAGTGACGTCATAGAACTCGATTCCTGCCGGCTTCCCTTTCGAGAAGCAATCGCGCACATTTTTCCTTAACGACTTAATGAAAAAGACGCGAAATCAATTCCGGCTTACCTAAAGAACGTTTTGACGCTCCGCCAGTGATGAATATTCAATTCAATTCAATTCAATATGCTGAAATAGATGGCATATACTAATGAAAAAGACCAACTTCATCGGAGGCCAAGCCTTACGCGGCTAATTGTACTTGACTAAAGCCATAAAAAAAACTGCAAGTAGGCCTCAATTGCACTTTTACAAGTCTGTACGACCGGTTGGCGTAGTTGGTATTGACCCTGCCTGCTATGCCGATGGTCCTGGGTTCGAATCCCGGTAAGGGCATTTATTTGTGTGATGAACACAGATATTTGTTCCTGAGTCATGGTCATCAAGTCAACAGAAGTCACCGTCAGTAAAATTATAAGCTCTATTAGTACTCAGGCCCAGGGTAATGACGGCGTTTCTCTCGACATGTTGTTATTGACCTTACCACGCACCTTATCAACCATTACAGCTATTATCAATCAATCAATTAACACAGGCGTTTTTCCCGAACCCTGGAAATGCGCCGTGGTTAGGCCAATACCTAAAAAAGCATCCCCGACAAACTTTAACGATTTTAGACCAATCAGTATCCTCCCTGTTATGTCTAAAATATTGGAGAAGGCTGTGAGCATGCAACTGGTGGAATATCTGGAAAAAAATAACATTTTACCCCCGCAGCAATCAGGTTTTAGAAAGAAACGCAGCACAGCTACCGCCCTTCTGGATGTTATTGATGACATTCTCGCTGCTCAGGATGATGGCAAAGCGACAATCCTAGTTCTATTAGATTTTTCACGCGCGTTTGATACAATCAACATAGTATTACTATTATCGAAACTGGCGTATTACGGATTTGATCTCATGACAATACAGTGGTTCGCATCATATCTTGGTGAACGCACCCAGCAGGTTGAAGTACGAAACTCTAATGGCCTAACGATGGTTTCTGAGGGGGCGACAGTCACTAGAGGCGTCCCACAGGGTTCCATTTTAGGGCCTATCCTTTTTATACTATATAGTGCCGATATAATAAATGCCATCAAAAACTGTAAATGTCACTTGTATGCAGATGACTTACAAATACATATTTCTTTTAAGCCAGAAAGCACAAATGTAGCCGTCTCAAAACTTAATCAAGATCTAAGTCGGGTTGCACAGTGGTCTGAGAAGAACAGCTTAGTTCTGAATCCATTAAAATCTAAATTTTTAATACTAGGTACAAAACACCAAATGGCAAATACAATAATACACAATCCACAGATTCGTATACTAAACGAAGGTATTTCTCGCGTGTCGGAAGCTAGGAATTTAGGAGTACTTATGGATGGAAAACTACAGTTCGAAAACTACGTTTTAGAAACTATACGAAATTGTTTTTATCGCCTCAAAGTTTTGTACAAGCTTCGGAACTATTTAAGTGTAGATATGCGAATAAAACTTTGTGACACTCTTGTGCTATCCAAACTTAACTACGCGGATACGGTTATTGGAAATTGCCTGTTGTCTCGTACTAAAGCTCAACTGCAGAGACTCCAGAATGCCTGTGCCAGATTCTGCTTCCCGATGCCACCAAGATCTCGTGTAACACCGTTTTTAAACAATGGCAAACTGCTTAAAATGGAGGGTCGAAGAAAGCTACACTTTGCTTCACTCCTGTTCGGAATCGTTCAGAACCAACAGCCCTCTTACCTTTACGAACGCCTAACGTTCTCCCAGAAACATGTGAGGCAAGCCCTACGCTTAATTTGTCCAAGGCACAGATCGGCTAGTTTCCGTGGCAGCTTCCGATACGCGGCCACGAAGTGCTGGAACAATCTTCCTCCACCAATAAGAAACGCTAACTCTCTGTTCGTCTTTAAAAGCAAACTAAAACTGCATCTACTCAAGGAACAAACGATTTCCACCTAGCCGATCTGTGTTATAGCTCACTTAACTTAACTTATTAATATCTAGTTTTATGCTCATTATATATATATATATATATATATTTATTTTATTTTTTATTTTTTGTCTATAATTTTCTGCACCGCACATTCTGTTGTATCTCGCTTCTGTCTTTATATGTTATGTATCGTTTTGTGTTTGTTTTTCGTGTCAATGGGTACACTGAAAATCAGCGTCGTAACACTATATGTGCTGCGACACATGCTGAGTGTTATCCTTTTCAGAAACCACATGTAAAACTTAGTTTTAATTTCTGTTATTTTTAAGCGTATATTTTGTATTGTGTGTGTTTCGAATAAAGAATTCATTCATTCATTCATTCATAATATTTATTTATTTATTATTTATTTAATAAGCATTACAATAAAACATTTGCATGTACAAATATTTACAATATATAGTGAGAAGTAATAGTACGAGTATAGTCTAAATACTGATAATACAACAGCCAAAACCTGGGTAAACAATATTAAAATAAGTGTGTAATATGGCAAGAGATGTATAGTCTCTATAGTTAATAATAAATTAAGTTTGGAGATGTAAAAGTTGAGTGTTTGACATAGGCACGTAAAGTGGTCATTATCGCACTAGTGCAGTTATGTAGCACCATATCTACTGTAAATTTAATATATTGCATCCATAACCGCGAACAGTAACAGTAAACAGAAATGTTTTCCTTTTCCTACTAATATGCACGTTTATGCAAATATAATAGTTATTAGTATATCGGTGCAAGAGCGTCCATCTCCGGTCGCGTGCGCAGCCCGCCACGGCCCGAGGTGCTAATGACTGCTTTCTTGTCAATCATTTCAATGATCAAATAACATTAAAACTAATAGACAAAAATACACAAAAAACACATTTCTTCATGCCATAGGGGGCATCCGCTTGCCCATATTTTAAGATGGTGTGTGCGGGAGAGTGGCTAAAATGCTAAATACGTAGGAAGATGAGAGGGATGACTCACGCTAGACCGGGCCAGACCGGCCCGAGACCGATGTGTCAAAGTCTGTACAAAACGCCACGTGATAGCCCGGAGATCACAGACTTTATCAAAATATATATAGGTAAATATATGCTTAGCGATCTAATTCCGATAGACCCGCACACGGCGGGCACGAGAGAACACCATCAACTTAATTATACCTAATTACCGCTGGTGGTCGGGTTTTCAGTTCATCCCTCTACTCGTCAAGCCCTTTACAACGACGGGATTCAAAATGATTAACCTGCATCTCCACCCCGGGCGGCTGGCGGCTTGTTTTTCCTACTGCAGTGGCTCAATGTCGCAGTTCTTTATGTGGCATTTAAGCACATCCTTGTACCTGAGGAGTTGCCCGCCTTGCTTTCGCTTGCCTTCCTCCAGCTCAAAGTAAAAGATGCGCTTAGCCACCCTACTCTCCGCCATCAGAAACGTGGCCGCTTCAACATAACTGTCGTCGTATAAGGACTATACGACTGTACGATATGACTATGTACGGTATTACTGTGTGATACGACTTTATTTTAGGTACTTCCCAATTGAACGAAAACGCGCAGAGCAATCGCGACAAGCGCTTCTCATTCATGATTATGGGGCGCGGACCGTCCCGAAACATGTCGAGCTATTTTCGACTTTATAGACGTGAGTAACCCGGTCTAAGTATATTAATATGAACGAAAACGATTTACATGCATTTAAGGTGAGAGGCTGTTTATCGATGTGAACGAACAGCTTGCCTGAATGGAAGCTACCGTATGGCCCCCGACCCCACCAGGCGGCGCCACTCATTAGGTTGGGAAATTCAGTAATTTAGGTATGTATGTACTTATACATTGACATTCATATGTTAAATGATAAATATCTGTTATGATGTGTTAAAGTGCCCTGGTCGCCTAATTACGGAATAAATGTTTGATGTAGATTTTTTGATTGGTATTTAAATTTCTTATTTAAAAACCTATAGTTAAGTTTCGAATTCTTCGCTTGCAGTATTTTAAGTACTTTTTCTACTCCAGCAGTTCTATCTGTCAATTAGATGACTGACAGCGATAATAAAAAAGTATACATTATAAATTTAAATGGTATTCCATAAGAACACTGCTCCTATGGATTTTCTTATAATATATTATCACTATTGTTTTCTTATTTATTTCTATAGTAGGCATGAGACATCTTTCACATTTTGCCACCATTCTAGATTTTGATGTTTTCGTTATTTCGTTTTCGTCTGTCGTAGAAAAACTAGCGTATGCAACAGCTCAGAATTGTTTCTTAAAACTCTCGGGTCTATTATTACTACACTCAACTTCATCTCGTTTTGTAACGGCGACCCCCAAGTTTTAAGAACCCATATTATATCACTGTGGCATAAACTTCTTTAACAGCGCAGCTCTAATTTTAGTCAAGTATCAAGTAGTATTTTGCTACATCCCGTGAATTACATCAATAACCGTCATAAACCCCCGTTCAGAAAAGTAAAAATGCCTTAAAGAACGGTCGCAAGAACCCCTCCAGCCTCTCGTTGACATTAATGCCGACTTTACTGCATCGTCTGTCATACGTGTCATATACCTGCCATAACCAGCAGTGCAGCGGCGACAAAAACCACCGCTGTGACGGACGGAGCACCGGCGCCAGCGACGGTCGTCGCGGCGTAAAAAGTGGAGTTAGCATAAAAATTGTTAGTCTTAAAACGTAGGCCAAGTGCTTTAACCAGAGAAAGGGAAAGTAATATTTAAATCGGGATACCATTGACTGTGGGGGGCGCATGATCGAATATCAATATTATATTACATTAATTTTAACTCTTGGAGACCCCATAAATCTCTAAGATATTAACTTGTAAATTCAGTAATTTAGGTATGTATGTATAAATTGACATTCATATGTTAAATGATAAATATCTGTTATGATGTGTGAAAGTGCCCTTGTCACCTAATTACAGAATAAATAATATGGTTTTCTGTTACCGCGATTGTTATTCATTGAAATTAAACACTTAACCCTGTGAAAACGAGTGCTGTAAAGGGCTCGAAACGTAGGATCATGGTTAATAAACGCGATTAATCCGTTCTAAAGTGTTTAATTACGGAATAAATGTCTGATATATATATATATATATATATATACATATATATATATTTTGATTGTAATAATAAAAAATCTTGAACAAGCCAACGTCCATCGGTAGATGTCCCTTGACTAAAATAAGTTTAAGGTAAGTATCAATTGTTTTTATTTTAACTAACGAAATTGTCAAACGTTAACTATCGTATGGGGATATCCAGCGCCAATCAAATTCGATGCACATTATTTCTTAGGTGAGCTACACGCTACACTTTTTTGATATTTGAACCTAACCCTTTCTAAAATCATCAAAATTAAATTCTAGCCAAAATAGGTCATACGACTCGAGACCGGCCTACACTTCACAACATATAGAGCAGTTTTATCCGTCGTCACGTCAATCATTTCAATTAAAACTAACACACTAAATTACTGAAGCACAGTCTGCGACCTCCTCAAACTTGGCTCGAGCACTCTAATGTTCTCGCAGTAAAGTTTTCTATTTTCAACAACTTGCCAGCTATCATAGTTTTTGATAACCACAAATACATGTATAAATATAAAATAAAAAATAAAAAAAAATAACCGCGGATCGTGCTCACGGTGTTATGAAGTGTCATATTATGATAAGTGAAGTGAATGTTGAGTAGTACCTAGTTAATGTTATTTTTGAAATAAAAATAAACAAAAACTTATCTATCTGACATCCAGTTGATTTAGGCGAAGGTCATATTCTTATTTTGCCAGTTGAGCAAGGGGGTCAAAAACTGATAACGTACAATCCTTATTAGGTCAAATATGCAGTATATCTCTGAATACGACAGTTACGGAATATGTCTAATTAAGTGCACGTCATTTTCTGCTGCTGCTGATTTCGGAGTAGGTCAGGTTCGTTGTAAGGTATTTAAAACAATGTGTTTTTATCAATGGTTAATAACATTATTTGTTATATTTTATAAGGATACTACTTATTTCCTCTATTTGAATATGAGAGCTCATATTAAAACCTGTTAGAACTCTGGTTTAATAACATTTTATTTGCAAACCGTATTTTTAGGGTCGGCAACGCGCATGTAACACCCTGGAGTTGCAGGCGTCCATAGGCTACGGTGACCGCTTACCATCAGGCGGGCCGTATGCTTGTTTGTCACCGTCGTAGTATTAAAAAAATAATTATTTCGCGTAACAGTATTATTTCGCGTGACGTTCGACTATTCTGACCTTCTCCGAAATCGGCATAGAAAGAAAATAACGTGCACTTTATCAGCCGTATAGTGTAACTGTCATATTCAAAGGCAGACATACTGCATATCTGACTTAACCTCCTGACTTCCCGCGTCCTATACTTAGTACATACGCCCCAATGGAATTTTGACTCTTTGTCAATTTGACAAAGTTACATTTCAATTGGCAAATTTTGATACCTGGGTGTCGTCAGGAGGCTAAAATAAGGATTTTACGTATATAACCACAATCAGTTTTTGACCCACTGCTCAACTGGCGAAATAATAATATTGACTTTCGTCGCCTAAACCGTTAAGTCGACGATGTGTTGTTTTTACGAACGTACCTACAATACAAAGCACGTACCTCTGCCCGCGACTTTGTGCGCATAAAAGTTGTTAAAACTGCCAAGTTCATATAAACCTGTTAGCTCGGAAAAGCATTGTTTCGATTTGTAAAAAATACTGTTACAAAAAAAAATGAAATAAATAGGTACCTATTGAAAGACGATATTACACATGTCGACCTAGCCCCAAATTAAACTTACCGAATTTAGTTTGGGACTAGGTCGAGCTAGGTAAGTACTAACCTAGTACAACCAAATCCCGTTTCAAACCCAGGATCGACATCAGCTTAATAGATGGAATCTACCGAGTGGGCTACTGTAGACGACGCTATAAACTGGATCTGAAATAACCTGAAACATAAAACTTAGCAATTAATAAAATAAATATATTTTGGTTTAAATTAAGAAAAAACAGTATGAAGGTACTTACCAGATTTGTTTTCTATGTATGTGTAAATATTAAAGTGTGCGCGAGTGCATGCATATGTGTGCAACGAGCCTCGGCCATCGACCAATCACGAGTCAGTTCCCAAAAACGCTTCCGAGCGACGCACGCCTGTCCATGCGCTCTAACACTTGCCTCAAAAAGTATCCTAGTTGTTCTTATTTCGCTCCCCTTAACCTGTGGCTGCACCCGTCGGTTACACATGGTCCTATCGAACCGGACCTAGAGGAGCACAGATGAAAGAACGCAAAGGAATGTTTCACACTCCCCCGTGCACTTCGGTTAAAACGCGCGGCGCTCTCGAAAGAGAAAAATTGAAGCATACCACGGATGCTCAGAGTGAAGTGAAATCGCTTAAATCGTGCCCAATGACCTCCAAAGAAGAATTTATGGATCGCGCTAGCCAGTTCAACGCGAAGGCGCTCAGTTTACAGGACCCCACCGCAAAAGAGGGTAGCATCAAAACTGAAACGGAACATGGTCATCACCGATCTAATACTTCGAATAAATCTTCGATGTCTTCCCTACAAGCAAAAAGAAGACAATTAGAGTTAGATGCTGCTGAAGCTAAAGCTAGGATCGATAAGGAGTTAATAGATAAAAATCTAAATGCTGCACTCGCCCAGCTGGATGAGGAATATTCTCAGAAGTCCCGTTACAGTGGAGAACGACAATCTATTTTGTCTGAAACATCTCAAAAAGTGGAACAGTGGCTCGATAAAAGTCGTCAGGACGAGCAAGAAGAACGCGTTCTAGCGACCCCTTGGCAGGACCCGAACCCCGGACCGAGCGCCCTTCAAAACCTAGCACAAGCGATGGAAAAACTAGCTACTACAACTCAAAGTGCTAATACTCGCCTATTATCCCGATTAGCCACGTCTAAGGACTTACCGTTATTTTCTGGTGAATCGCTCGAGTGGATACAATTTAAAAAATCATATGAACAATCCACGAAGTTATGCAACTATAGTGATACCGAAAATATCGCGAGATTAGAGAAATGCTTACGCGGTGAAGCTAAAGAAACTGTCTCATCGTTGTTTACGACTGATACATCACCACGTACTATCCTAGAAGCACTAGAGCTACGTTTCGGCAGGCCCGACTTAATCATAAACAAAATCTTAACACAATTCAAGAAATTGCAACCTTTACCGCAAGCGTATCATACCGAGCTGGTGAATTTCGCTGTCAAAGTAAAGAATTACGTGGCAGCCGCTGAGTCTATAAATCAGACCGACCATCTTCGAAGTCCTGAGTTACTAAACATCGTTATATCTAAGTGTCCCAGTGCGCTTATCAACAAGTGGGCAGATTATATATACGAACATAGCGATACATTCAAAGCTAAATTGCAGTTATTTTCTGAGTTCCTGCACAAAGAAGCTACAAAGATCGCAACCGCTGGTGTAACTCATATTCATTCTCAAAATGAACATAAGTTTCCTAAGAAAATGGAAGACCGAAAACTTCAAGTTCACCCCGTATTAAATAACGATAGTGATACAAAGTGCAAGTTTTGTAAAGTGTCTTATCATCCGCTGACTAATTGCATTAAATTCAAACGCGCGCTACGCAAGGACAAATGGCGCTTTGCTAAAATAAATAGAATATGCCATAAGTGCCTGTTGCTAGGCCACGGGAAAGAAACCTGTCCGGCCGCATCGTGCGATATCGACGGCTGCGGGCTACCCCACCACCGCCTACTCCACTGGCCGACCAAACCTAACACGGCCATCGCAGCGCCAAGCAATACTAGCACCAACGAAAACCAAAACAATACGCCAACATTAAGTGTGCCAGATGAATCTACTAATAATAATTCTACAACCGAGATCCTAACAAATACTGTGGTACCTAGTGCCAGTGTATACCTAAAGTCTGTACGAGTGAACCTACATGGACCTAGCGGTACTATCGCTACATACGCCCTTTTGGACGATGGGGCCAGAGTGAGTGTGATATCAGCTGATCTTGCTAACTGTGTCAATCTTCAAGGTCAACCAGAGATAATACGCATGAAAGGTGCATTTAATACAGAACTAGAGTGTATAAGTGAAACTGTGAACTTTAAAATCTCGAACTCAAGTGGTGAAACGTACGACTTACGTGCACGAAAAATAAGTGAACTAGACTTACCCACACTGGACCTATCTAAAG
Source organism: Lathronympha strigana (assembly GCA_949128165.1). NCBI lineage: Eukaryota > Metazoa > Arthropoda > Insecta > Lepidoptera > Tortricidae > Lathronympha > Lathronympha strigana. The sequence continues at coordinate 178,921 of OX421907.1, read as the reverse complement.
TGAACTTAGACTCTTATGATTATTTACGCGACCTAAAAAGTGTTTTGCCCTGCTGTAATATGGAACCGAAGTTATTAATCGGACAGGATTTTTACCATTTAATAATGCCGCAAAAAACTGTTTACCGCGGCGACTTTGAACCTTGTGCCACATTAACAAAACTCGGTTGGTGTTTAAATGGAACCGTACCTGCAGCTGCATTCGGCCGACCTTTGACCGCCGAGCATGCCTTGACAACCACGCTGTATGAACGCGCTAAACCAGCCAGCGAAATCTGCAACGCATGCACTCCGCCTTTCTTCGCCACCCCCGCGGATGTACTTACCGCACGGCGGGAGACGCACACATGCGCAGTCACAGACGCAGACACGCACACATCGCAACAATGGTCAAGCGATGTACTTAGCGACAACGCAGATAAACAACTACATGAACTCGTTCGCCGATCATTTGCGCTTGAATCAATAGGGGTGAACTCTAAGCCACGCGTAAATAAGGACGACATTCGTGCCGTCAATATAATTGATAACTCTGCAAAGTTAATTAACGGGAGTTATGAGATAAGTCTACCCTGGAAAAATGACTCTAAACTGCCTGACTCTTATCCTAATGCTTATAAGAGATTCCTCGCTGTGGAAAGAAAAATGATGTTAGATGAAGGATACGCCTCTAGGTATACGGAGCGTATACATAATTTACTTGAAAACAATTACGCCAGATTGTTATCAGATGATGAATTGTTGGCGCCACATAAACGCATATTTTATTTACCCCACTTCGGAGTGGATAACAAAAACAAGAAAAAACTGAGACTTGTGCATGACGCTTCAGCCGGAACTGCAGGCCGCTCCCTGAACGACTACCTACTCCAGGGACCCGACCTACTTCAGTCTTTACTGGGCATCATGCTACGTTTTCGAGAAAAACCAGTTGCTATTATGGGCGATATAAAAGAATTCTTCCTTCGCATCAAGATAACGAAAGAAGACCAGCACGCACTACGATTCTTATGGCGCGAAAATATAAACAGCGAACTAAAAACCTACGTTATGACGTCATTGTTATTTGGAACAAACTGTTCTCCATTCATTGCACAACATATTAAAAATAAAAATGCAATGCGATTTCATAACGAAATGCCTGAAGCCGTCGAAGCCATCCTGAAGTCACATTATATGGACGACTACATCGAGAGTGTGGACAACGAACAGTTGGCTATCAAGATGATAAAAGAGGTTTCCGAAATCCACAAACAAGGTGGCTTCGAAATAAGAAACTGGATATCTAACAAACCTGAAGTTTTAGAATGCACGCCAAAAGAAACCTTAAGTGATAAAGCAATAAGGTTCAAAACTGAATGCGACAACTTACCTGAGAGAACGCTCGGGTTGCTATGGTACCCGGCCAGCGACACGTTCGGTTTCGACTTATCACTTAAGCGCATTCCACCGGAGATAATAAACCTGCAAAGAAAACCTACTAAACGGGAACTCCTGCGCATCTATATGTCAATATTTGACATTTTTGGCTTTCTCGCACCATTTACTGTCAAAGCAAAAATAATGCTACGAAATATCTGGAGAACAGATACGAAATGGGACGACGATATCCCTACAAATGAATATACAGTATTTCGCAAATGGATAACGGAACTACAAACCTTGAAGGATTTGCGCATTCCAAGATTTTATTTTCACTGCGAACCAGTTACGAGCGAGCGCGATAATTGTGATAACGCTCACTGCAATGCCTCGTGCCAGAACGAAACGGGTATAGAATTAGAACTTCACATTTTTTGCGACGCTGCCCCTACCGCATACGCTGCCGTCGCTTATTGGCGTAAAATAAATTATAAAAATGAAGTACAAGTTTCATTCATCGCGAGTAAATGCCGCTCGACTCCTGTGAAGAAATACATAACTATACCTAAACTTGAGATGGAATCGGCCGTTATCGCCTGCCGCCTCGCCGACACAATAGCGCGCGAACACCGGTTGACCGCATGTACGAGGTACTTCTGGACAGATTCTTTAATCGTTTTGCATCAAATAAAAAACGATACGCGCAACTATAAAGTTTATGTCGCTAATAGACTTGGCGAAATCGATGAATTATCGCAATCCTGTGAATGGAATTATATACCTACTGACTTGAATATAGCTGACAAAGCCACAAAACTAAATACTTACGAATTGAGTAACGACTGCGCCTGGCTCCGCGGCCCTGAATTCTTGTACTCGTCGCGAGACACCTGGCCGAAGTATGACTCTGCAAAACAAATCGTAAACAAAGATCAGCTGTTACAAGTAAACATGTCCTATGAGATAAAGGAAGAAAACTTACCTATTGTTCCTGACCTAAATAAATTCTCTTCGTGGACCAGATTATGGAGATGTATGGCTAACGTGTTTTTATTTATCACGAGGTGCAGAAGATCTGGTAATGCGCAGATTGATGCCGACACGATGCAACGCGCTGAAATTGAATTATTGCGTTACTCACAGATGAAATCGTTTCCTGAAGAGATTTTTTCACTAAAAAATAACGAAACAATCGAGCCGAGCAGCCGATTACGCAAATTAACGCCTATAGTTGATGAACACGGAATACTTCGTGTCGGCGGGAGGATCGACGCTGCTTCGGGTATTGACCACAACCTGAAACGTCCCGTTATACTTGACGGACGTGATCTCATTACGAGACTGATAATCAAGCGTTATCACGAGATGGCCGCTCACGGTAATAATGAAACCGTGATCAACGACCTTCGTCAAAAATATTGGATTGTCAACTTGCGCACTTCAGTACGTACAGTCGCGACGCGATGTCTGTATTGCCGAATAAAAAAAGCAAGACCTAGCAACCCACGGATGGGCGATTTACCAGCAGCACGGCTCGCCCACCATCAACGCCCGTTTACCCACTGCGGCGTTGACCTATTTGGGCATATGGAAGTGACAGTCGGCCGTCGCCACGAGAAAAGGTACGGCGTACTCTTCACCTGCATGACAGTTCGAGCAATCCATATAGAATTGGTACCATCACTCTCAGCAGACTCCTTTATCATGGCCTTGAGACGCATGGCATCGCGACGTGGCTGGCCATACAGAATGTACTCAGACAATGGTACCAACTTTAGAGGCGCTGATGCCGAACTGCGAAGGTCGTTCAAAGAGATAACCGACCAAGCGAGTGTCAGAGACCTATTAACTACACACGAACTTGAATGGCACTTCATATCACCAGCGAGTCCACATATGGGCGGCTCCTGGGAGCGTTTAATTAGAAGTGTCAAGACATCCCTGAAAGTGATCTTAAAGGAACGAGCCCCACGTGAAGAGGTTTTGAACACATTGATGGCAGAGGTGGAAAATATCGTCAATAGTCGTCCACTCAGCTACGTCTCGACAGACCACGGCGACCCAGAAAGTTTGACGCCAAACCACTTCCTCATCGGATCCTCTTCGAACCTCCCAGTACCTGGTGTATTTGACGATACTGACCTGTTCCGGAAGAAGATGTGGAGAATATCACAAAGACTTACCGATGCATTCTGGCGGCGTTGGATGCGCGAAGTACTACCAAACCTGCTAGCAAGACAAAAATGGTGCCAAGAGGGCAAACAGCTAAAAAAGGGCGATGTAGTGGTAATAGTAGACCCGGCCATGCCAAGAAATGTCTGGCCCAAGGGACGGGTCCATGAAGTGTATGCTGGCGCCGATGGGCGCATCCGAATCGTCGATGTAAAAACGCAATCCGGAATGCTTACCAGACCAGTAGCACGTTTAGCGTTGCTCCCCACTGCCGATGATGATGATTGTCCTTGACGGACAATGGGGCCGAGAATGTAGACGACGCTATAAACTGGATCTGAAATAACCTGAAACATAAAACTTAGCAATTAATAAAATAAATATATTTTGGTTTAAATTAAGAAAAAACAGTATGAAGGTACTTACCAGATTTGTTTTCTATGTATGTGTAAATATTAAAGTGTGCGCGAGTGCATGCATATGTGTGCAACGAGCCTCGGCCATCGACCAATCACGAGTCAGTTCCCAAAAACGCTTCCGAGCGACGCACGCCTGTCCATGCGCTCTAACACTTGCCTCAAAAAGTATCCTAGTTGTTCTTATTTCGCTCCCCTTAACCTGTGGCTGCACCCGTCGGTTACAGCTACTATAAAAACAAACTTAACAACAGTTGTGAGACAAGTGCGATGTAACGAGTTGACTTGAAGTAAGTAGTTAGGAAAGCATGTACCTATTGAAGAGAGCCGGGAGCCGCTCAGCAAACAGCAGGTGCGCCTGCGACTGTTGGGTGACAGGTATCGCGCCTGCGCGGCGACGCCACAGTCCGCCGGCGGCCATCACAATGCCTTCTAATGTGTATCTTTGACAAACTAGAACGACAAAGATCGAATATGAGGTAATTTAGCAGAGTTCTTAGTCGTCAGTCGTACTATCACAGTGTTTGACGCAGATGTTACGGCCGCATGCTTTCCTGCTATTTTGCACGCAACTTACCTATATAGGAAAAAAAATGTGATGATTCAGTCATACAATTCAAATACAAATAGGCTAACGACCCATAAAAATATGTTGCACTAGAAATGTTAATCTTACTTTTTTTATTGTATACCGATAATAATAGGCATTTATGGATACTCTACTTTGTTAGTTACATTCCAACAAACACAATATTTTTTCAGTTCAAACATGAGAAGTAATGAAGAATGCATCTAAGATAAAACCCTGAATTTTTGCGCAGAACGTTAATTCATGCCTTGCATTTTACTTTGAATAAATTGTGCTAAATCCGAGTAAATGATGAGTCACACTAGCACGGGACGGGGCGGGACGGGAAAATCTGTAAATTTCTATAGAAAGAATCACGTGATAGCTCGGAGCCCTCGTCTGTCACGTGACGCTTTCTATGGAAATTGACAGATTTTCCCGTCCCGCCCCGTTCTAATGTGAGTCATCCTTTATGCATACTCGGGTTTAGCACAATTTATTATAAGTAAAAAAACGTTACGGGCAACATTTGTGGCAACTCCTGGATCTTTGGCAAGCGTCGGGATATTAACCTTACCCATCTAAAACATTCTGATAACATATCGTAAAAAATGCTTACTTGACACGTCGCGCCAGTCCCTTTTCCAGGACGGTTAGCTTCTAGGTCGAGCTAAAAGCGAGATAAGTTTCCAAGGTGGGATCGATGCTTGAACACCGCCACCTACCGAGCTCCGCGCGAACGTCGCACAAGCAACAGCCACACAACTACACGTACCACAAGTATAAACCAAGCGAGCTGGAGCCCTGGTGCTGCGCGCCGCCGTTGCCAAGACAACCGCCGAAGGGACCAAACAAGGATGGTTGTCGAACAATGAGCAAAGTCAAGTGCTCGCAAGTGAGTGCCATTGTTTTTCCTCGCGTTTTTTCCCGGCGGTGACCAATCGCGCGCACGCCGCGCCGCCATTGGGCGAGCTGAGGGGGCGGGCCGAGCGCGAATTCCCAGAGACTTTCCGCTGCGATTTGTTCGTGTTTTTGAAATTTTCAAAACAAACGCGAGATGCCATCGACGATCTGGAGATAGGGAATCTGCTAGACGCAGCACTGGGTGGGACCTATGTATAGCTACTTTACTATAAAACAATCGGCAAATCGTGGCATCATTCGAAGAACTGCCATGCGGTGATGTCGCCCAGACTATTACCGTTGTCACTTACGTTTATAAACAGAATAATGAGTTTCCAATAGCAATTAAAAATAATATCATCTATGAGTGAATTATGACGATTTTTAAATAAGTGTGAGGCAACACAGCTTCTTACATGTAATTTCATGAATAATACGACGCCCCATTCATTTTAAACTCGCGCTGAGACATTGGAAGAAAACAATTTACTTATATAACACATTAAGGCTCACTTGCTCCACCCAGGGTTAGCCACTAACCTGGAGTTTAGCAGTCATATTCCATACAAAAAACGCTTAATTTGGGGTTATGTAGCTGACCCCGAATGGTGCAAGTGGCCCTAAGTGTAATTCAACTTAATATTAGTATAAGAAGAGAGATATTATCACGTTCAAGTGTTTGTTCATCGTGGAATCAGTTATAACTAATATCTACTAGGCAACAATCCATCAATTATACTTGTAAGAATTAACTAAATGTAATTTGATTACTGGATCAGTTCAATTAAACAATTTTAATTAGCTAATCCTGGTCACGGCACCAAACTGTTATTTGTTCCTAAAAAAATTTCAAATACGTTTTAATAAACTATCGTTTAATCAAATCAAATCAAATCAAATCAAATATATTTATTTTGCATAAAATATGGTACAATAGATGGAAGAGTCAAAAAATAAGCACATACATATTTTACCAGCAACTGGCATGCAAAAATGAAGAACCGTGCACATACAATAATATTTACATTTTTACCTCACATTATAGGTATATATACATGTCTCACTAAAACTAAAACTAATGTCAATGTCGAAATGTCATAGGAACTTAAACTTACTTAAAACTAATTTCACCCGTCACTATTTAACATTTATATTTAAAATAATCAAAATATTCATTAATAATATTTATATTTCCCAATGCCGGATACAGACCTGCATTCATGAACGAGATAGAAGAAATACTCTCTACCACATTTTTGCAATAAGAGGGTACTGTTCAACGAAAAAAAAGCATGAATATTTATCAAAATTAAAAGAAGGCAATGCTGTGATTTTAAATGGTAATTAAACCTGTAAATCAGGCTCTGGTTACAAAGCAAGTTCCTTAATTGAAGGGTGGTAAAAAAAGTGGAATAAGCATTCCGTTTTGCATTTAATTAGCGGTAACGTTACGCAATAGTACATCCATCAACACCTCACTCCGGGACCAGAATTCATAGCAATCAACCAGTTCTAATGAACGCAATAAACAATACTCTCCAGCGTATTAGAGACTGGGCACCATAAAGACTGCTAGTTTGCAAATATATTGCAATAATCTTACACAAATCTACCTAGTTCCACAGTTAGGTCTATAGTCAGGTCACCGCCCACAGTTTTTCTGCTTTGTCTTTATAAGTTGACTTGTAGAGAATGCCTAATGGCATTAAGTTTTCCTTTTGTACGATAAGTATTTTCTGTTGTGCAATAAAGATTAAATACTTAAATAAATAAATAGTGTATAACAAATAATACCTATTGCTCTTTCTTACATCCGCTCTAACAATATTTGTCTACTCTTTAAGTATATTAAATATGTACGATCCGTACCAAAAGTTAATATTCCGCTCGTCAGCACTTTTGGCCACATGGCATAAGTTACCTACTTAAGACAGTCAGTACATTGGATTAAGACAAATTTGTATCATATTTTCGTGTTATCAATAAATCCTCATTGCGATGGAAACTGTATTTTATCATTATCGACTACATATCATTTCATGACTCGGGCGTCTTGTCAGCCTTTGGTAAACAATTATTATAAGACCTAATTATTATATTTTATAACACTTACCTATATCATAAAATTCCAATCTCATTAATGCCGTAAAACGTAACTAGCATTAGGGACGTCTTACTTTCATTATTGTGTAACATGCTTTAAAACAATATGCCACCTGTTTTATCTTGTGTGATAATTCAACTACATCAACGACAAGGATCTTTAAACAAAATACCGACAGTCTTTACCGTAAACGTATCCCATGACGATGTCGCCGCGACATCGCTGTTCCGTGATATTGCAGCAATTATTCATACTTACGATGCGCGAGATAAGATGCGCGGATAGCGACGTATAAGGCAGCCAATCAGAGCTCGATTACCGTCGCCGGACAAGTGAGATCATTTGACTGTAGTTTAGAATGCTTCCGTAAACCTACCCTTTCTATATAATTGAACATCCAAGTATCAACATCCACATGGAATTGTCGTCCTGCTTTGCGGTCTGCTTCTCAAAGTCCTCAATTAACAAGTGATTGACATTATCGTCTAGTTTGGAAATAGATACTAACAAGGGGATTGACATTTCTCGCGATGGTACCTAATAAGCAGAATGAATACGGTTGTGTGTACGGAGATGGCATTAGATAGTTGAATACTACTGTAATTAATGTTTTTCACTGGAGCCACCCTCGTTTTAGGAGTTGGTCAACTTTGCCGTGTATATTTTAACCACATAAAGTAAACAGACGAGATGAATAGCGCTTTTAGACCAGCGGGGCTAAGATGCCAAACTGATATTCTGCATGATAATTTCTGAATAAGACGATAGTTTGTCGGCACGTTCTGTCAATTTCTGATAATTTTAAACAGTTCTGTCAAATGGCTTTGCATTTGGCAGCTGTCACCGTCGCGCTATTCGTGCAACTTGTCAGTTTATCAACTTATAGCATTAGCTTATGACATTCGTGGATAACCATCTTAGACCCGCAGATCATAATTTTGCTAATTGTCGTAGCCATTGTTTTTATTATTATTGGACATTATGGTTTTTTTATTTGTTTACCGACGCTGACGCACTTGGACAGGCCGGGCGGCGCGGTGCGCACGCGCTGGCGGTCCCACGGGCTGCGCAGCGCTCTCGCGCGCCGTTTATTGTCGTTTCGTGCGCCCGCGCCGACGCCTCGCGCACGACGCCGCGGGAACCGACCCCGGCACGTCAGCGTTTCCTGTGCCTTGAGGCCTGACGCTGATGTAATATATCTAGCTAGCGACGCCGTCTGCATAACATCTGCTCACGGGCCTGATCCAAAAACAATTGAATCTAAGTATACCTAAGTTTGCAACACGACGATTTTTTAAAGTGAATTTAACGGTTCGGCCGTGCTAAGATCGAATAACAGGGATTTTCTTCAACTGTAGGTACCTTAGTACCTACAGTTGAAGAAAATATACCTATCCACTTTTCCAGAATCAAACGTAAGTCGTACAGGTATTTTTGCGTGACTAACCTAATAAGCTATGTTTACACAATAGTAAATATGTAACAGAGTATTTACCTCCCACGATGTGCTCCAATTGCATCTGTCTCCACAGTATATTAACCTAATACCTAACTCAATCTGGCTTTAGACAAAACTGACCGAACCGTCCATTAAAGCTTCTAAAGCGTGGTCTTATCTTTGTACTAATTTGACATGTTAAAACTAAATAACGGTTATCAATAGAGAGCAGCCTAGTAAAGTCTGGGTTATCTAATCTCCATCTTGTGCAACTCACGCGCGGCGGCCGCGGCCGCGTCTACCACACGTTAGCTGTTATCTCATCTCGTCTCGTCGCGGTCCATTCATAAGTTCACTCTAGTTTATAATGCTGCATGTGGTAAATATGCTGATAGTGGAACCGCGTGTTACTTTGCACCACGTGTTATCTACCACGGAAGTAAATTCATAAGAAAGTTTGGGACGAGTAAGTTTAGCAAACCTACACATTCCAAAAAAAGTGATAAATAACAGCGCCAACTACGCTTAGACGTAGGATTCAGGTTATATCAGACTAGAACGGGACTGGACGGGGCGACACAAGGCGATCTGTTAATTTATATAGAAATAATCTCGTGATAGCTTTCGGAGCTTTCTGAGGTCACGTGACGTTTTCTATAGAAACTCATATATCGGCCCCGCCCGGTTACAGTCCATTCTAGCACAGCGTAGGGATGTATTCTATAGAATACTATCTAGAATACTGTGGTTCTTGTATGACGCACCCTTCAATTTTTAGCAGAAGGAAACGTGTGTCGAATACTCGGAACCGAGCGAAGGTTTCCGAAAATTTGAAGACAAGACAAACATAGGTATGTATTACCTTGGTAACCTACATTTTTAGCTACATGCGCGTTATTTAGTAACTCAGTCCTGTCATCATTATTTGCGGCAACCCAGGGTATATTTGACCCATCCAATCCTTACTTATACTCGTGCACGTAGGTATAAGGTATTCCCACCATCCTGCATCCCTTTGTAGTGACGAAAACTCCAAATTGTTTGCGTAGTCTCGTTAAACAACGAAATCACGCCCTTTCCCCAAATTAAGGAGTCAAAAGAGTTGAAACGTGGGGCGCTAAACGCGATACAGGGGATAAAAACTCGCATTTAAATCACGGCAAAACAAACTTAATATAGGAGTCCTCAAGAGGCGGGGTGTGCGGGGCTCAGGGCTGCTAGCAGCCCGACTTTACATAGGCATGTCCGACCTGTCTGGCTTTAGCCGACTTTTGCAAATATAGTCACTGACATATACATTTAGATCCACTTAAGAGTTTAAAAATGGAAGGAAAAATATGTTGGAAGTTTATTTACCCGCAAAGATCAGCGGTAAGGCAACGCTGGCAATAGCTTCAGATGAGCCAATTTTATTTTGTCTATATTTGTATACAATTGTAAAGCATGAATTAAATAATTTATTATTTATAATAAATGTTTTGATTCATGTTTTTAAGAAGTCACACGATTTGTATATAGTAGTACTACTATATACAAATTATAAATTGAATGAGATGTCATATACCTACTACAGAAAAAGTGACCAAGGCCCCCAGTGGCAGGCCAATTCCAATTGTCTACAACGTGTTTTTAGCAATTGCTTTAAATTCAAGGGTGCATTGCAATTGCTTTAACTTAAGTTCATTTCTCAAAGACACCGGTGTTCTTATTTGCTCAATTTAGAAAATAACTAGAGTCAGTCTACGCTAAGTTTCCTATATTTAGATAGCACATACTGTGAAAGTGTTAAATAATCGTCATAATTTCCTCGAAGTTTGACGTTTAAAATAACAGTTTCACGTCTGACAGTTCATTTACTGAAAAAAGATAACGTGGTTTGACTCTACTTATTTAATTAAACGGAGTATGAGTATTCGACATGACATTGATATGTCATAGTTGTCACTTAAGTACTTAGTAAAGTCAATTCTAATGCCCGTTTTACATTAGGCGTTGATGCAACATGTAATTATTTTGAATGAAAAAAAAAAGGAATTCAATAAAACTGACTATGCCATTATGTTTCCTTAATTATACCAAGCCACATTACGAAGTTAAAGCAAATGCTCAAGAACAACCTGTATTATATTGATTAGTGTATGAGTAAAATATAAGTATGAGTATTTATTTGGTTTGCCATGAACGGTTTTTCCGACTTTATATCTGAAAATGACCAGGTTCTTACACCAATATATCCAGATTTTTCAGTTTAAAGCTGGCAGCCCTGGGCTCTCGGCATCACTCGTCTCGCTTTGCAATTCGTACGACACCTGTCGTAATGGTCTCGCGAGAGCGGCGAGAGAGCTCTCCAATTCTTTTGTAATTAACTTCGACACTCGGTTATTTGATTTGGATGCGGAGATTTGGGGTTCTTGAATTAATTAAGGATGGATCCTCCGCATATTTTTTATTTTAGACATCCAAACGTGCTCCTCAATTGGCAGCACAAGAATATAGGTACCTTTACTATGGATAGGGAAATATGAAATAAAATATGTAACATAGTTTAGTTACACTTATAAATTTAAATTTGTGTGTTTTAGTTTATTACAATAAAGTAATATTATAAATATCAAAAAAAAAAACATATATTATACCTACGTCGTATATCAAGGACATTTTTTCTTGATCTTAGCAAACCAAAGAGAATACCAGTTACAGTTACAAATTTTACAAAAACATTGTTTGTTAATGTATCTTTCTTTTTGGGGTTTTATGGGGCAAACAATGTTATTAACATAAATCAGCGAATTGTTACATTTTGACGTTCGTAATTCAATGACTACCTACTCTTGCTTTTAAAACCAAATATCAAAGACATTCTCTGCACCAATCGGAAAATATTTCAATTTAGGTATAACGCCTACCAGGTAAAAGATGACCCATACTGGGACGGGACGATATGTCAATTTCTATAGAAAGAATCACGTGATAGCTCGGAGCCCACAGATGTCACGTGACGTTTTCTATAGAAACTGACAGATCGTCCCGTCCCGTCCCGTTCTAGTGTGAGTCACCCTTAAATCGAATAAAGTTAGGACAAGCTTAAATTGTGTAATCAAAACGAAATCATTATCCGAATGGAGTCGTTATCTTTGGATGTACTTGTACTGTACAAACGAGTGTTGTGTTTCGGGCCCGGCCCTGTCAGTCAGGGGCTCGAGTCTCGAGTGGCCATTAATTCCGTAAAACACTCACTTTTGTCATGCTAATGCCCGTCGCGCGCGACACCGCTCTCGCGCTCGTGTCGTCGCCTAGATACACGACAAGCTATGTACCTAAGAATATATATAACATTTAATACATATTTTTAGTTTAAAATGTAGATCTTAATTTTGAAGCATGGCGCGCAGCATTTGACTTGCTTAAATCATATTTATCTAATAGAACTCAAAGTGTCCAGACACAAACATATTCTTGCGATAGTAAATCTCTCGAAACGTACTGTTCCCAGTTAAAACAAAATGATTATGGTGTCCCCCAGGGTAGCATATTAGGGCCACTATTATTTATAGTGTATATAAACGATTTACCTAATGCTATATCACACGACTGCGTTCTATTTGCAGATGACTCTAGCATCATTATAAATGGGAATGACGATTTACGTGAATATGAGAATGAAATTAATTACTTATTAATTATCAACACACTTCACCAGCCAATATCTAGACTGGCAATAGTGTACAAAAATTGCTATTTTATGTGTATTCAGATATATAACCATGTTCCTGATAGATTTAAAGAATTGAAAATAAAATTATTTAAGAGAAAATTGACTGGCTGATCGAAAAATGTTTTTATAGTGTAAATGACTTTTTAAATATAAGACATGATTAATTTAATTAGTTGGGATTAACGAATGACATGGACAATTATGTATTTATGATTATTAGTATTGATAAATGGAGTAGATTATTATTTGATTATTGATTAATTAATTAAATGAAATGTAATTAATTTTAAATGACAAAAATAGAATAAAATGGTGTATTGATTCTTTAATTAATTTATTTAAAAGGGCAATTTAGTGCATGATTATTACAATAAATTATGTCTATAGTGTTATTTAGTTGTAAGGAAATTGTATGTATACCTGAAAAGGTAGGGTTCAGTGATACGGATATTTAATGTTTGGCAATTGTAACTGCAAATTGTAACCTGACTCCCACATACTAAATAAATGATTTGATTTTGATTTGATTTGATTTGAGCACTGGGTCCGGTTAAGGATGACTCACGTTAGACCGAGCCGAGTCGAGAACTGCCGAGACTAAAATTTACATGGATTCATGGTCATGCCGGGCTGTCCTTCGCCAGCCCGGCCCGGTGTAGGGTCAGTCATCCTTTACAGCGAGTAAACATGTTCTCACAAATCACACATACAGCCAAACCCGTCCGTAGTCGTCCATAATACTTATCAACCGACTCAGTTACACGGTATACCTATACTCTAAAAAACGTGTGTTAAGCTTACGGTATTCGCATTGCAAGATCTAACCTTATCTAAATCCAATGCCGCGAGAGTTCCACAGGAAGTCATTGTGCCGATTGTGCGTCAATCATTCTTCTTGCTCGCGGGAAACCTTGGGAACCGCGCTTTCATCAACACACTATCCACTCTAGCTATTACACCAATATCCCTATGAACTCTAACAACAAATTGTTCCTATGTAAGTTAAGACCAGGTTACACTAGGTTTCGGTAGTCAGTGTTGGTAATGAAGGGGCAGTGCCGTGGTGTCGGCCGCGTGGCTCGGTAATGAATTGTTTGTCAATACCGTGAACGACATCAATAGCGTCGATACGGCGGCGCGCGCGCAGCGGGGGGCGACAAATCGACAATATGCGGATTTCGCGATCGAGCGGCATTTGTTTCGCCGCAATTATTGGCGTTTGCACAAAGGTCTGATGGACAATAGACATGCTTTAATTGAATAAAGGAGAAACGATTGTTTGATTTGCAAAGGTGAAGAGTGATTAATAATACGCTGTAAAACAACGATAAAAAGCGGTGTTAAGGTTACCCCGGTTGCGGATGCTGTAGGATGGTATTATATACCTAATCTGACAAGTAATCGAACGCAGTCACAGTAGGTTAAAGAACATCATATTGTTTTTTTCTTACGGTAGTAATATCACCCCGAAAAAGGGATAGATATATTTTGTTTGTCCTATATACTGATACTGCGATGGTTCGCTTGCCAGACTATAGCAGCGGTACACGGACGACATGACAACCAGAATCCCTGGATCTAAAAATCTAAAACAAGTGACGGAGATCAACATCAAATGGGAGGACGGGCTCAATCGTGCTATAATATACAAAAGGTTTCATACGGTCCCATATGCCAGTCCCCAATTTCCTCCTCCGACATCGAACCTATATGAATGATTTTTTACAAACAGAATAACGAAGAGTATGACTATGCCCTGTGTCAACCTTTAGCAATCATAAGTTTTTTTTTAATTCCAAACACTATATATTCGGTGAGTAGACTTCAAGTAAGTACATTAATACAATACGCAATAGGTAAACATAAAAATACATGAATAAACAATAAAATAATACGAGTAATACAACTAGTACATGGGTCTACACATCTTACGCAAAAACATGTCCCATAGCACCTTGTTCCGATGTAATAAGAGCGTAATAGGTACCATATTTATAAGACGAATTTTGTTGATACATTTTTTGCAGTTGACTTTACTAACAACTTTCCCTTTTTACAATGCTTTACAATCACCATTTTGTTAAGAAATGCATGATATGCATTTATGTCTTACAAATAAAGTCGCGAATACATTCATAAACTTATACCCCTTGAAGAGGTAGGTAGAGCTCATGAAGCTACAATCGTTTCAGAGCCACTCTTAGCAATTAAGCGGTTTGAAAATAACAAAATTGTGATATTGCAGTGACAGATACTTAGAAAATATTAGATTCTAAAACAAAAGAATCATTTGACATGAACTTTTCTACACTCACTACGTAAGTTCAGTTCCGAAGTGGTATCTCGAAGCACAAATTAGGCATTGTGAGTACACAGACGCGCATAAGAATGAGCCCGAGTCGAGCTGATCTGCAACACTGATGCGATCAAATATTGATGAGCTGCATACGTCTGCATACATTCCCTATCCTAGCACAAATCACACACTATCATGAACATCGAAAAACTATAATTTCGTATCGCTTTGAATAGCACTTGCTAGTTCGGGTGAAAGAAACTAAATACGAAATTAGTTTTATTTTTATGTTTGTGAAAGTTTATATAAAGTAGGTGATAATATTAATTTTGCATTAAAATGAAGCTAAGGTAAATCATTTCCTTTTATTCTTCATTAGTAACTTAAAACTGGAGAAGATGGCATATTAAGAAAATAAAGATATGAATTTGATATCTAAATTAATTCGTCGTATCGACCTAGCGAATCGCACACCTCAGTATCAACGCTCTAAGGAAAATGTAAAGCACGTATTAGATATTCATAACAAATGAACAAATAACATTTATTTCAAAAATATACTTGTACAGTAAATGTAACTTACATAACTACACGTACCTTACTCTACCTACCTTAAATACAATGCCTCTACCTCGTGCCATCGTACCTAGGATGCTGGCGGAGGTTTCCTCGTTGTATCGCAATGCTGATACGTTGTGCGAGGAAGCCACCAGCTCTTCGGTCACCAGGTACATCAACCGGACGTTTATAACAAATTGATATCACATATATTGTTTCTAAATACACAGTATAAATACATATACTCTTTATTAGCAACTTTCAAATACAGAAACCATCAGATACAATACGAAATGTCCACAAGTTGAATGTGTCTGTGTTCTAAGTTTCGTCTAAATAGTAGCTCGTGGTCGCCGCGGGCGCACGCTTGGCATCTGTTTTCCCTGTATTTTTCCACCAGTAAAAACGCCAAAAATCCAGCCCAATAAATATTGAAGGCGTATCAATCTTTGACACGTGTTAACTCATCTACATAATATGTAAACAGGAAGATTTATCGCAAGGTTCTCACTATTCGGAATAATAAATTAGGGTATAGGTTTTAATAATACCTAGCGATGAAAATTACATGAAAGATACATGTATCTTACAAAGGCCCCTGTATTTTTCAATAAAATACAGTATCTTTCGTTGCGGATCTTCGATTGAATCTTTCGCAAACTTCAGTTTTTTACGTGTAAAATACATTGTATTTTTCGCATTATTATATTATATTATGAATAGTGACTCTGAATGTAATGGCTCTCATAAAAACAGGTGACTTTTCATTTCGCTCAGACTATATCTCAATATCATTTAACTAAAGAGGTTGAAATTATCAATTATGACGAAATACTTACAAATTGGAATCGTTAATCTAAGCTCTATGTGACGTCACCTAGCAAGAGTCTCTTAATATTATTATTATTTGTATGTTTTACCCTTCCACGAGACCATGGGGTTATTTTATTATTAAGTCAATTAATTATGAAATAAACATGTAAAATACACCGTATAAAACAAGTATTATACGTATTATACGTGTCTGATTGTATTTGTCAGACAAACGTCAGTTTTGTTTTTTTCGAAAATTACATGTAATTTATAGGAAAGATACAAAGTTTCGAAAGAAACAACATGAATCTTTCGCCATTTTCATCGCTAATAATACCGTTATCTTAAGTTTGCGCATTTTATCAAATGGTCACATAAATTAATGTTAACTTTTATTTTTTATTCTTTTTACTAAGGCAATACATTGTAAAATATCATGGTTGAACTATCTACTTTGCAAAATAATTTAAATATAGGCAAGTATGTATAGTTTAAACTCAATAGGATCAGAAGGATCCATGTGTTACAGCCGTTACCAGGCCGTTACAGGTTAAGGTGATGATCGTTGACCATAAACATTGAACAGTGTTATACATTGAATGTATCAGAATAGGTAAAATGTAATACATTCTACCTATGTACAAATGGAGTTACCTACAAAATAATTATTCTGTTTTTATTATATTTCAAACTGGCAGGACTCATAATAAATGTATTACCTACTTACCAATATCCAATCACGAAAAATAATATAATTATACTTCGTATCCAAATCGAAGATTACATATATTTACTGGCAGCAGTACACGGTTATGTGCTGTCCTTGTCACACATTTAGAGTTATACTATTATTCAAAAAAACTGTTCTCGCTCTCGCCCGCCGGGTAATTAGGCACAGCAGCGCTCCCAGCGGCGTGGCTTATCATTACATGTTTTTGTGTTTGTCCGAGTCACACGTATTTTCTCGCAAAAATAGTGTTTTAGTGTATATCTATTTCAGATTGAAGGATAAGGGTGAGTGATTTTACACATCTTCAGAACGATGAATTCAAATTACAGAATAAAACCGCGACCTAGTTGCCGTTTAACGAATCTTCTTTCGGAAAGTGATTTTGTCCAAATGTTTGATTTTGCTTTCAATATATGTGTGGTAGATTACAATTTAAAAACGAATGTTAGTGTGGTGTATTAATCATATAATAACTAAAAGAATAGATCAAGGAATATTTACTTTGTTCGAAATAATGCTTTTACATCTACCTTCTTTTTTCTAAGTAATATAAGTAAGGTACATGTTAAAGGCACGGGTTGTTGTTCGTAGATTAACATACAAATTTAAACCTAATTAAGAGAACTTTAAGGTTCGTTATGTATTTACGCGTTATAGTATTTACGCGTTATAATTCGTATCAGGTTTGTGTACCAGACCGTATACTAAAAATTGCGCCAC
The DNA here is from genome assembly GCA_949128165.1 of Lathronympha strigana. NCBI lineage: Eukaryota > Metazoa > Arthropoda > Insecta > Lepidoptera > Tortricidae > Lathronympha > Lathronympha strigana. The sequence goes on along the minus strand of OX421907.1, from coordinate 161,127 downwards.
ACGCCATACTCGAGGGTTAGCCACTTACTTCTAACCCTGGTATTTAACGAAAACAAATGTAATCTCATCTACGCAATGATTTCATCTACCTTTCCAGAGTTCTGAGATACAACAATACAATACAATACAACAATACAATAACTCTTTATTGCACCTCAAAACAACAAAAATAACACAAACTGGTATAGATTACACTGGTATTGAGATAATTATAGTAATAAGTATTGAAGTATGCAATGCTAAAAAATTATGAAAGTCGACATGAATTTCACAAATTGTAGTAAATTCGGTTAACAAAAATGGCATCTAAAAGTAATTTAAAGTAAAATAGCCATAGAGGTTCCCTCATTTATCTATAGTTTTGTTAATAAAAGCTAGCTTATGATCCGGATGTTGCCGTTCCGAATATCGTCGAGCCTTCGGGACAATATAGGTATTTTAGAGGTTCCCCATTTTATCCCTAAAAGGGAGGTATGACCTCTTCAATTCTTCATGTTTGTCTTGGATTATTCGTGAAAGACAGCCTCGATTTGTCAGCTAAGAAGTACACATACTTATAGCGCTTCTTGTACGTCGTCTACCTACTTCATTTATATGAACTGTCATAAAAATATACTCGCTTATAAAGAATCATGAGCTCGCTGAAATAAGTAACAATGACTACAATCAATAATTATCATCATAATGTTGTTGCAGAGAAAAATTGTAAAATAAAAATAAGATAGTTTCGTATAAACTAATACGTTCCTATTTACGAGTAAGCCTATTTCAGGTTCTATCAAGGAAATACTACTTTAATGAGTCGGAATATATAATCTTGATCATGTTTTAATGAAGTCAAAATACTATGATATTGCGATTTTGAGTCAGTTAAGGCTCTAAACTAAAGGGAAGTGTAACCGCAGCGGCAGTGCCGTATTACCCTGTTCCGCTAAATAGCGCGAATGCTTGCTGTAGCCGCTGCAGGGGTTTAATTTGCGACCTAGTGTCTATACGATTAAAGAAGGATAATTTATGTTCAGAGTTGTATTCTTTGAGTATAGGTAAGTTATTTAAGGTAAAGAATAACTTTTTTGTTTTGTTCAGACTCGAAAGAGGTTATTATTTTTTTCCCTCATATTTTAGATAGGTACCGTAAACCGTTCAATATACAACGATATAACCAGGTCAAAAATATGATATTTTGGTTTATGTAAAAATTTACAAAATACAATACCTACATAATATGCGGACATTACAGGTTAGTATATTATGATTGGTGGTTCGTTAACAAATTGCACACCTAAAAGGTGTTCAATCGCTTTCCTGCATGCTCGGAGCGAATAACGAGAAAACTGGTTAAAGACACAAAATAGTTAAAGTTTTTTGTGGTTTTTTGTATAACAATAATACCTATACTTACTGATTTTCTTTATCAACTTTACGTATCCCCATCACGAAACAAGGATAGTTTGGTTCCGGAATTTGAACCAATATCTGACGGCGCAGTCTTGCGAATTGTTGCGGTTAGTAAAAACGAATTACAATGCAATGCAATGCATGAAATTATATAAATCATATGATTTTTACATATACATATTATAATAGAAGTATTGTAATTTGTATATGTAGGTAGTGAATGTTGTGGATCACATTTTTATGATAGATACCTACATATAAAATTGTAGATGATACCTTTACGATAATAGGACTCAACATGACTTAATGAAAATTAAGTCGGATATTAATATGGTCGTACGTACCTACTATTAAAACCTCACCGTTTAGGAAGGTGGTAACCAAAACGGAATAATTTTACGAAGCTGAGTGAGTTTGCTAACAAAAACCTCATTGGAGAGTAAATGGTTTTAACCCAATTGAATTATCACGAAACTAATATTCCTGTTTATTGAAAGGATGAACCGATATATACTGAAGTAATACAAACAACGACTTAAATTTTGATTTATAGTTTCCTAGAGAAACTTCATAATATATATATACGAAACGAAAATATAATATATTTTCGATATAGCCTACGAAAATATATATTATATATTTTCGTAGGCTATATCGATGAAATAGGCTTAATCTTATTAAATACCCTACGCTGCTCCGCTTTAACAGCGCCGAGTTACGTGACATAAATCGCGTGTAAATTTGTATAATTTTGCTCCGTTTCAACAATTATGCCACAAAAATTGTGTCAAATAAGCTTGCTTTAACAGCGTTGAGCTTTAACACATTAATTATGTCAAGGATCGTCCGCTTTAGGAGCGTTGAGGTACTCCACATTAATTGTGTCGAGGATTCCAGAACTTTGCTCCGCTTTAACAGCGTTGAGTTTCTCCACATTAATTGTGTCGAGGATTCTAGAACTTTGCTCCGCTTTAACAGCGTTGAGGTACTCCACATTAATTGTGTCGAGGATTCTAGAACTTTGCTCCGCTTTAACAGCGTTGAGGTACTCCACATTAATTGTGTCGAGGATTCTAGAACTTTGCTCCGCTTTAACAGCGTTGAGGTGCTCCACATTAATTGTGTCGAGGATTCTCGAACTTTGCTCCGCTTTAACAGCGTTGAGGTACTCCACATTAATTGTGTCGAGGATTCTAGAACTTTGCTCCGCTTTAACAGCGTTGAGGTGCTCCACATTAATTGTGTCGAGGATTCTAGAACTTTGCTCCGCTTTAACAGCGTTGAGGTGCTCCACATTAATTGTGTCGAGTATTCTAGAACTTTGCTCCGCTTTAACAGCGTTGAGGTACTCCACATTAATTGTGTCGAGGATTCTAGAACTTTGCTCCGCTTTAACAGCGTTGAGGTACTCCACATTAATTGTGTAGAGGATTCTAGAACTTTGCTCCGCTTTAACAGCGTTGAGGTACTCCACATTAATTGTGTCGAGGATTCTAGAACTTTGCTCCGCTTTAACAGCGTTGAGGTGCTCCACATTAATTGTGTCGAGGATTCTAGAACTTTGCTCCGCTTTAACAGCGTTGAGGTACTCCACATTAATTGTGTCGAGGATTCTAGAACTTTGCTCCGCTTTAACAGCGTTGAGGTACTCCACATTAATTGTGTCGAGGATTCTAGAACTTTGCTCCGCTTTAACAGCGTTGAGGTACTCCACATCAATTGTGTCGAGGATTCTAGAACTTTGCTCCGCTTTAACAGCGTTGAGGTACTCCACATTAATTGTGTCAAGGGTTGTAGAACTTTGCTCCGCTTTAACAGCGTTCAGGTACTCCACATTAATTGTGTCGAGGATTGTAGAACTTGCTCCGCTTTAACAGCGTTGAGGTGCTCCACATTAACTGTGTCGAGGATTGTAGAACTTTGTTCCGCTTTAACAGCGTTGAGTTTCTCCACATTAATTGTGTCGAGGATTGTAGATATTTGCTCCGCTTCAACAGCGTTGAGTTACTCTACATCCATTTTGTTGATGATTGTACAACATTGCTTCGCATTAACAGCGTTGAGTTTCTTCACATTAATAAAATCGTGTTGAGGATCGTACAACTTTGCTCCGCATTAACGGCGTCTCGTATTACATATTCTACAGGAATTGTGTAGAATGTAATAAAATTTTACTCCATCAGGTTGTTTTTACCATGATGAGACTTCTTTTCAATAGTAGCATTCCGATTATCAAGATATAAAACACTCCACGTGTCTGTTCTTTATTATAACAATTATTTACAAAAATAGTAATTCTCTTGCTGCTGTAGCGTACTGGTCAATATTTCGTTATCCTACAGTAGAATCGAAGACACCTGCCACTTTTTTATTACAACGTTCTACTCAAAAAGGAAAAACTTACCGTATTAACCATTAACAACCACTTGAATTATTGTTTGGTCTCAGTATAAATCTGTATGTATATTTTATAACAAGATTTCTTTAGTACTAATCTTGCAATGAAGAAACTACTGATAGCTTGTTTTACTAATTATACAACTTGTTTTTGTCTTCCTTTTTTACTTCGATATGAAATACAGGCATATCTAAAGTATACAATCACTATGCAGGGATTCGTCAGTAGAGTTCAATTAAATGAACTAAGTATAATTTAAAGCAGGTATATTCAAGTAATGTTAAAATTATATCGACGATAATACACACTCCAGTGTTTTGTTTCACCTAAAAGGTTATTGAAAGTAATTTCATTCTTTATTAATGTCGTTCCTCACTTGGACACGCACAGCATGTCATGCATAAGTCCAATCTAATAAAAATATTCATATAATATTTACATAACAGCACCGTTTTATTTTATTAGGCACTCATGTATGAAGCTAATTATCAGGAACCCATAGGAGCGTACGGATTTGACTTCGATATTTTATTTTATTTTTCTTCTTATATGTAGTATTACAATTCTCTAAACATCTGCTAGTAAATATATGTAATCTTCGATTTGGATACGAAGTATAATTAATAATCAAACGAACTTACCTGTGAAGTTTGATTGGAATTATACGAGTATCCAAATCGAAGATTACATACTCCCACCCTCCCAGACCCTAAAAATTAAAATAAAATAGTCTCTGGTCCTAACACAAAAATATCTATGTGCTCTAAAATAATGATAAGCCACGCCGCTGGGAGCGCTGCTGTGCCTAATTACCCGGCGGGCGAGAGCGAGAACAGTTTTTTTGAATAATAGTATAACTCTAAATGTGTGACAAGGACAGCACATAACCGTGTACTGCTGCCAGTAAATATATGTAATCTTCGATTTGGATACTCGTATAATTCCAATCAAACTTCACAGGTAAGTTCGTTTGATTATTAAGTATGCCTAATAATATCAATGCTAGAAAAAATATTGCATTTATTTTTATTGCTAAAAACATTTATTCTCGAAATATATACAGTAAGTGTAACTTACCCTAACTACCTACCTAGAAAGAACATCGTTTGAATTTTTAACGATATAAAAAAATCAAACGATGTTCTTTCGAGCATGGCAAGGCAATGATTGTTCTACAAAATATTACAACGGCCAGAGCATACGAGAAACACAATTTTTGAGTATTTTTGGTTCTCGGATTAAATTTGACAAAAAAAAACATTAGAAACATCAACATCGTACCACACTCTATTAACCTTTTACCTAATATAATGAATGGAATTCTTTCCGAAGTAGCTGTCACTTCGTCAGCGGCATTCTTTTGTTCATTGTCTAGCAGCAGCAGTAGATCACAGCAGGACCGATCATTGTAATCATGCTTTTATACTCTATGGTCCTCACATAAATCCGGGCCGGCGTGGCGAATGACACAATCCTTCCTCACATGATTTAGTGACAAAAACGTGACAAAGCACGTAACAGGTGCGAAGGCGATTCTATAGAACTGCGATAGGATCTGACGATAGCTATTAGCACGTTGCCACCGCTATAGGGAACGAGCTTCTGACAGGATGAAGGACACAAAAACCTGCGATAATTTACACACAAAACTGAAGTATTTACCTACTATTGGCTGTTTGAATATGAATTATCATTTAACTAACATATACAAATGTGTTAGTTAATGTAAGAAGTCACTTATGTGACTGTGATCAGTGTAAAAAGTAAACTAAATATTATCATCAATCATTTGTGTGTAACACAGTTTTTATCGAAGTCATGTTTTTATTTTATACATATACCGTGTAATTGTAGTATGACAATTTTATATTTTGTTTAATTTTTTTTTTTAGTTGGCTACGGAATGGGCCTCACGGGACTACACAAACAGTGTAGGCCTAGGATGAGGCAGTGTACGGGATGCTTCTCGCACTGTCTTGAGATGATAGTTGATAATGATAATACTGCAGTTTCCACCGAAATAACGATTTATTGATAATTATGATAAAATGATATAATTAGTGGCTTAATGAATACAGTCCGCGGCGGTCGGGCATGTACTGGCTCGAAATAGGTAATAAGTTTATGCTATGTGACGGAAAGTGCTGACGGGCGAAATTTTAACCTTTGTACGGACCGTACAGGCAGAACGAAAAGAAGATGGCGAGACGACCTGGAGGCGTTCTGCGTAGATTAGTGGGAAACAGCAAAAAATAGAACCGAATGGAGGAGAAGAGGGGAGGCCTTTGCTCATCAGTGGAAAACCTAAATAGGCTATTAAATCAAATACTTTTTATTTATTGGAGTGATATTTTTCAATAGGGGTTTTAGTTGTAAAACTTTTTATCTCTGATGTATTCCCGTAAAGTCACAAATTTAAAGTAAGTACATACATACATAAATACATATTACAGGACATTCTCAGTAAGCTCAAAAAACTTCTTGTGTTACGGGTACTCAGACAACGATATATATAATATACAAATACATAGAAGACATCCATGACTCAGGAACAAATATCTGTGTTCATCACACAAATAAATGCCCTTACCGGGATTCGAACCCAGGACCATCGGCATAGCAGGCAGGTTCACTACCAACTACGCCAACCGGTCGTCTAAGTAATCAAATGAACTACTTTATTTGTTAGCTTAAATCGAGTTTACCAGTTAGTTTACCGGACTAAAGAAATCCATAATTGTTTTTCAATATTATTTTACCATAAACTATCAATGTTAATAATACGAAAATGTTTCAAACAGTACAGACAAATGACACGAGTAGGTACTATTTAAACAAACAATGCAATAAAAGTTAAACGGACACCTCGAGGCGATGCAGTTGACATCCGCCGGTATTTAGCATCCCGACTTATTGCCCTCACCCCGCTCCATTCAACTGCAATAACATTCACTAAACACGTCCAACTGGAAAATACAAACATCCCCTATTTCGATATCAACCCTGAGCTTTATAACTTGCTCCCTAAATTCCCAATAAACTTATGAAATTGGAGTTCTGAGTTATCCTGGTTATCGGTTTAGGAACATCATCTGGGTGCGGGGCTATTTTCCGCTGAGTTGCTCAATAAGAATTGCGCACAAGCTTTGTATGTATGTTTGTTTGTGTTGGGCACGTGGCGGCGTTGAGCGCTCTCAGAGACGCGTCGCTGAGTTTTAATTAGTACCTACACGCTGATTGTAAATTTGGTAGATATGTTATAGCGCTTTATTCAAATAAATTGTCTGCTCGAAACTATTGCTTACAGAATCTAATCTCTATTGGCAGCTATCCCAATAAATCTATCGTAGGACCTCTAAGTGCGTAGCCAAAATGCCCATCTCACGCTACGTATCGTATCGTAGTTATCTCTATTGATCACTCGTCCTTATCAGTGCTACAATGACAGTTGTGTTTTGTTCGCGACTGAGCGTTAGCGATTGGCATCTTGGCTATCTTGGCTACGCACGCTGCTCCACTTACTTAACTTTTTTTTTTATAATTTTGTCTTTATAATTAATATTTAAAACGGGATAATTACCATGTATGTTTGTTTTTAATTGAGCACCTGATATTTCGACAATGTTGCAAGCGTCATGTTCACGGAGTAAACTGATGATGGTAATTATCCCGTTTTAAATATTAATTATAATGTAAATGACCATGTTAGCTTAAAATTTTGTCTTTATTATGAAATTAATAAAAATTATATCAATCACAAATTAAATGCCATCGTTATCTGGTAATTATTAAGTTAGGTAAGTACCTACGTATGATTTGGTTCATTGCATAAGCTATGAAATAGCCAACTACACAGTATGGGAAAATAAGAGAGCAGAGTTTGTCTGGAGGGAAACTACCTCAAATCCTTAAGTTAGCTCATTTTACTTAGAGGAAACATTCCCTTATTTTTAAAAGGAAACCAAACTGCATTCAAAGATTTTTAAAATTGGCTTGTCTCATCCGGGAAGCAAACAAGGTAATTTTTTTTTAAATAAATGTTGCTTTTTTATTACACTAATCGATAAAGCCAAGTTCAAAGATAATATTTTTCCAAAAGACTTTAGTTCTTACACTCTCGTCTCTCGTTCAGCATGTCCATAAAAAAATGTAACTTCAATATAAATGCAGTTCTGTTTCTTCTTAAAAATAAAAGAATGGTTCCTTTAAGTGAAATTAGGTAACAAGCATTTAAGGCACTTCTCTTAAAGGCTCAATATTTTTTCCCGAATATTATTTTTGTTAATATCCTGAAGGAGAGACGAGTGTAGTGTAATGCTTATTGAACTGTGAAAGTGCATTGCAGAATATTTATGGAGTTTTGAATATGATCACGAGTGACTATCCTGTGCTAAAGACAGACACCTTAAGATCTTAGGTATAAGTAGGTTAGGTATAATCTGCTCAGCTGATCAGCTGATCGGCAGACTTAGCAGCATGCATGCCGGATGCAGAATAGATAACGTTAGTGTCAATAATATCTGTTATGCTGACGACATTGTGCTGCTAAGTCCGTCGGTCGCTGGTATAAGAAGGATGTTAGAGGTGTGCGAAGCATATGCTGTACAGCACGGTCTGAAGTACAATGTTAAGAAAAGCGAGTACATGATAATAAAGGGAAAAAATAAGGTGCCCACAACAGTACCGCCAATTTGGTTGAACGGTACACCTTTAAATCGTGTCACTCAGTTTAAGTACTTAGGTCACATTGTGACAGAAGATTTAAAAGATGACACGGACATGGAGAGAGAGCGCAGAGCGTTGTCGGTTCGCGGTGATGGTATGTTGGCACACAGGTTCGCGCGCTGTAGCGCTCAAGTGAAAATAACTTTATTCCGAGCCTACTGTCAGTGTTTGTACACGAGCGGCCTGTGGGCTGATTTTAAACTTAGATCCTTCAACGCCATGAGGGTCCAATATAATAACGTTTTCAGGGCCCTGTTGCGGCTCCCGCGATATTGTAGCGCCTCTGGCATGTTTGCGGACGCGCATGTAGATGACTTTTATGCCATACTACGCAAAAACACCGCGTCAGTAGTGCGACGTATGCGCGGGAGCTCCAACGGTATCCTAAAGATGATAGCCGAAAGGCTAGACTCGTTTATTTTGGGTCGATATATCGCACTTCATGTACAAAGAAGGCAAAATTAATTGTAAGTTTTAAATGTCATGTCATACTTAAATAGTAAATAGAGTAGTTGCTAACATAGGTCATAAGTCATTATTGCTGCTAACCATACTATGGACTTGTAACTGTCTGAAAATAAAGAATTTTTATTTTTTTTATTTATTATAAGCAGGGACCCATCCTGTCTGTACTGCGGTATGGACTATGGAGGAAACCAGTATGCATGTGCTGGCGGAACGTGCCATGTATGCGGCAGCACGATATGGCATATTCGGCAAAGATAAACTGCTAGAAACCGAAGCAAGGGATGTCGAACTTAAAGTTGTCCTTCTGTTCTGCAGTAAAACGAGAAGATTTGAAGAAGAATGTATAATGAGAAGGCAGCCGGGACAATAACCTGCAGCTCAAACTCCAGGGAAATGGGCTGAATGAACGCGCGAAGTGCTCGACAGTCCGCCTGTATCCGGCCGGGCGTCCCTACTGTACATCTACATCTACATCTTGTACTAAAGGTAGCTATTGTTATTTCCAGGCGTTGATTAGGCAGATAGTATTACGCGGCGTCCCGCCGACTTGTTAACTCGTTACGGCGTCCCCGCGACATCTAGCGGCGTCATTAACTGCGGGTAAGGGTGAAAGGTCAACCCCGGTCACAAGTCGCGGGACATTCAGGATAAGCAAGGCATAGTTAGACCAACTCGGCGAAATACGCAGCTATAGAAATATTATCGATATCATAAATTCTGACTTCAAATTGTGTGTCAAAAATACTTATTAACAAGTACGATCGAAACGTATGTCCAAATGATAACAAAGATTCATTTGGATATCAAAATGAAAGTTCGAGTTAGCTCGCATTGGCATTATGTCAAATTTTTAAATATTTTTTAACAATATTAGTACATAATATTGTCTTCTGTTACCGCGATTGCCATTCTTTGAAATTAAACATTTTAGAACGGATTAATCGCGTTTATTAACACCAGGCTCCCCCGTTTCGAATTGCCATTCTTTGAAATTAAACATTTTAGAACGGATTAATCGCGTTTATTAACACTAGGCTCCCCCGTTTCGAGCCCTTTACAGCACTCGTTTTCACAGGCTTAAGATGATGACAGATGATGACGTCATCATCTTAACCCTGTGAAAACGAGTGCTGAGAGTGCACATTATTTTGATCAATCTCGTAGAGTTCAGCCAGTGCGGCGTTTGCAATGTAAGTGCAAAAAAAATGTGTATATTTACGACTTCACTTAGAAACCTCTAAAATTATCAGTCTTTCACTACTATATTATGCATGTATTATACATATAAACCTAGCTCTTGAATCATTCTATCTATTAAAAACCGCATCAAAATCCGTTGCGTAGTTTTAAAGATTTAAGCATACATACATACAGGTAGCGGGAAGCGACTTTGTTTTATACTATGTACATAACTGCAGTACTAGGACTACCGGCGCGCCGGCCGGCGGTCCGGCCGCCCGCCGAGCGCCGCGCCCGGCTCGGCACGGCAAGCCCCGGATTATCCGCACCCGCGTCGCGTCGCAAATTAAAAACTAAGGCGATTTGTTGCGTCCCCATCGGCTGTTTTATTACTTTATCGAAACCGTATTGACTGACGGGTTTAACTTGGAAACTAATAAAAGCGAACTGTAGAACGAAAGGGGTCTGCATTTGTTTGGTAGATGGACCCTTATTAGTTTTGTTGATAAAATTTAAACTAATATTTCTTAGAAAGAAAGCTTCATCGGAAATCATGACCCCATCGCTCTGCCAACTCTGAGCTACCGAGACCGCACCCGAGGCGTCGAATTTCTTCACCATATCCCTCGTATTGACCACCAACTTTCAACGCATGATTTACTTTGACTGTTATAACGTTTTATGTAAAGGGCTTGTGCATAAACCACGTGAGGTTCTAAAGGGGGAAGGGATTATCCAAGGAGACTTCACGTGTATTTTTCTACATTGACCGAAGAAAGTAAGAAAAGATATGGGTAAAACTTACGTCATCGCTTTATATATTCCAAAAAACTATATGCCGTATTTTAAAATCCGACTTTAAAAATCAGTCTGCTTTTATGAGTCGGAATTTTGATGATCGGAGTTTTGATTGGTCGGGAATGTCGGGATTATAAAAAATTCGGAATTTTGATGTAGGTGTAATGTCTCTATAAAAAAAAAGTTTCAATTTATCGTCGGGTTCGGGCACTATGAAAGTTACGTTATAATGTCTTTAAATAGTAACCGAACTTATTTTGGAATCTGAATTTGTTCTCTGCCTCCGGGTCCAATTCAAACTTTTCATACTAATATTGGTATATTTCTAAGCATAATTTACTAATATTTAGATTTTGGCTATTTTTTACAAATTTAAGCTCAAACTTAATTATATTTTGGAGTGGTAGTGGTGGTGGTGGTGGTGGAGTGGTATATTGAAGGTGTCAAAGCCGATACGATGAAAAAAAAAAACAAAAAGAGAAACATTTTTATTAAAACCCTAACATTTATCCGAAATTTTAACTGTAATCCGGAGGCAGTAAAACTCATTTAAAAAATAGAAATAAAATATATGTGGTATTAAAGCACCCTTTTGTAACTGTGCCCCCTAAAAAAAAAAAAGCTGCAGCCTAAAGTTGACCCAATGTTCCACCGTAAAAGCTGAAAAAATGCTAGAAAGATGATTTTTATAAAATATTCTTAGCAAATTAGCACACAATGCTAAAGACGTCGCTCAAATGTCTTATTTATGACTATGCTACCGTTTTTTCACGACCATTTTTTATAACAATGTCGTTTTAGGAACGTCACCGTTACACAAACGAATGATCGCCATTAGCGGGTTCGGGGAAGCTCGGCCGACAAAAACCGCTACCTGTCACTATCAGATCGGCGATTGTTTCCCGTACAATAACACTTGTTGGCAGATCGTATCTGGTCATTTGTGAGTGATTCCTACGCAATATCCACACGTGTGGGACGGGGATCTATCAACACGATGTTTCCGCGTAGACGGTAGGATGGTGACAATCTGACAAATTAGTATCGAACAACCAATGAGAAATATATTAGATTACTATCGGCATTAGTGCACTAAGATATACGAGTAATACGTTCATGGTTACGATAGCTACGTCACGTCTCATCACAGATATATCCTACGTGATATTTCTATTTTATTACAGACCTACCACTTAGCAAAATATAAATATTACAGGACATTCTTACACAAATTTTCTAAGTCCCGCAGTAAGCTCAAGAATGCTTGTGTTACGGGTACTCAGACAACGATATATATAATATACAAATACAAAAATACATAGAAAACAACCATGAATCAGGAAGAAATATATGTGTTTATCACACAAATAAATGCCCTTACCGAGATTCGAACCCAGGACCACCGGCTTAGCAGGCAGGGTCACTACCAACTACGCCAACCGGTCGTCAAACAACATAGATTGGAGCTTATTCCAGTTTAATTAGGTGATTATTTTATATTAGGTTGTACTGAGTATATTATAAAACGATCACCGATAAACGTTAACGATAGTCGCTACCTTCAGGCGATACGTCTGCTCGTTATTTGCATCCTATTTTTTTCATTTGACTTTTTATTTTTTCGCCATGCGGCTTTGCTTCGTGTGCTCCAATAAGTATGTATTGTAAAAGTTATAATGGGACGAAAATCATAACTTGAATGATGATATATTTCATTAATATTAATATTTAGTTGTTTGACTTTGTTAGTATGATTGTTAGGTTAAGTGGATGTTTTTAGTTAAGGACTGTTTGTAGATTAAATTGTAATTTAATTATTATTTTATTACATTACATTTCATTTTTTTAATGTGTAACGCAAATAAGTAGCCAGTAAACATACTTTTTACCTAAATAAATTAATATTGAATGATGATATGTAATAAATATAGTTTTTGCCAACTTTTCCATACCTGCTTAATGTATATACCATGAAACGAAATGTTCTTAATTTAGGTACAGTTGAGACATGGATTCCAAATTGCAACAAGTGATTAATGTAATAGTCTGGCGCTGCCCATTCATCATCCAGTGGGGGGAGGGAGGGGGTTGCGGGATAACTCATCTGGACGCCTATTAAGATAACACAGCCTCCTGACTGCATCTTATGTGGGTTGTGGGTATAGTAATAACTGATAACAGCAGGTAATATACCGCTCATGATTAAATGATATCACGCAAACAAACAAATTTCTTGACAGTTATATAAGTACGTTATCATATTGTGGTAGGTTTGTACGACCTTCTAGCCTAGTTGGTAGTGACACTGCCTACGGACCAGGAGGTCCCGGTTTCGAATCCTGGTTCTAGTGTGAGTCATCCTTTACTCCGCGGTGTTGCTAATGGCGCCTAATATATAAAAACCGACCAAGTGCGAGTCGGACTCGCGAACGGAGGGTTCCGTACCATTATTTTAAAAAATGGCAAAAAAAACACGTTTGTTGTATGGAAGCCCCCTAAATATTTATTTTATTCTTCTTTTTAGTATTTGTTCTTATAGCGGTAGTTGAAATGTTTTAACTGTCTATCAGGGTTCTTGAGATACAGCCTGATGACAGACAGACGGACAGACGGACGACGGAGCCTTAGTAATAGGGTCCCGTTTTACCCTGATAATACCGTTCGATAAATTCTCCCTCACACTAAATTAATTACAAACAAGATAATGATTGTACAAAACGATAGAATGTCTAGAGCGCGGCTACGCGGCGACGGCCAGTCTACGCGCTACGGGCTACGGCCGTAGACTCCGTCTATGACTAGTCACTATCACCTAGCCTAGCAAACACTTATTACTTATTTCTCATTTTGTATCAAGCTCTCGAATCAATGCGAAAGGGGGTAGTGGAGGTCTTAGAGGATAGCCAGCAAGGCAGGGCAGTCTGGGCCTCGCCACTGGGGTCGTCGGGCCCCATGATGGTTAAGGCTGCCACTGATTCGAGGCTTGTTAAAGTGAAGGATAACAATAATGAATTCATTCATAAATTGCCTATGCACTTTTGAACGCGTGCGTACATCGTAAAGCTCTATAAAGTAGAAACAATCGATCTTTATCACATATGAGATTTAAATCAACATTACTGTGTACTGTGTGGTAGGTAATAAGGAGTGAAGTAAAGGGTTCGAAACTTAGGGTCATGTTGTAATTGGTCGCGAAGTACTTACGAGTACACCACTTTCCGTATGTCCAACCGTATGTCCGTGGGCAAACACATGCTGAAGAAGAAGTCTTGTACCAAGTAGTACACTGCTTACCTACATAATTATGGGTGTGAGAACCTGTTACAGAGATCAGAAGATTTCTTCTGCAACTTGACAACCCTGCGTCTTGTTATGTACGAGTAGGTATATTTGAAACAGATATTTGTACAATTGCAGGAACCGGTCAGCTCGCAGTACACCACGAAACCCGCGTGAATAGCCAAATAAAGCGCAGCTCACGTTAACGCAAAACCTTCATCTTATGCCGAAACAATATGGTTTTTCAGAACTAAAGGACTTAAGTGCCTGTAAGAAGTAACATTCTTGTGACCTTTAGGTATTGGGTGGGGAATGCGACTGGAAATATCTGCGGAGATGATCCGTTGGGGGGAGGAGGGGTGTGAGCGGACAACCGACAATAGCCGCAGAAGCCTTTGCGGCCGCAGGTCGCGCCGCGCGTGCAGACAGGGACAGCCGAAGCACTCATAGGGAAACAGCGCAGTTTTGCACCCCTTGGGTTTGTCTTGGCCTAGTAGTTGCCACGTATACACGTCATATGATCTAATTGTCGACTTCGAACCCATCATAACCTCATATATAGATTTGCTTTAATTTCTATAAGAGCGTTATAAATAAATCTCTGGTAAATCTAAAATCTTGGTAAGTAATTGTTTGTCCTAATCCGTATCTTCTCCTCGTCTTCAGCTGTTGGGCACGCGACTCTTCAATTCTCTTGCACATTGGCCGATTTCGTTGAACACCTTAGTCTTGAGTGGTTAAAGAATTTTGGCTTGGAACACATACTTAAGTTTACCAAAGGTAGCCCAACCCATTTGTATCCTCCGACTGATCTCCGCTAACGTCGATTCCGCTCTTAACCGTATTTGTTGACCGAGGTAGGTCTATATATAGTGACGGATCACTAGTTCTAAATGTTGGCCAACATGTGTGAATCCTTATAAACTCTCACTTTACTATTAAGTATTAATATAAACAGCGGATCGGATCAGGCCTCACAGGCCTCACTGTAACGATCGCCATGTTGAAGGCTGAGAACAGGATTGAGTGGATACGATTGAATGAAGGTAACGACGAACGAGAGGGAGAGAGAATTAATATTTTTATTCTCTAGTCTTTCTCTTCGTTTGCCTATCCACTTGTAGAAGTTGTAGAGCAGGAGGTAAGCGGAGATGTCCTGGACGGGAAAACTGTGCAAATTTTGAATAATTCATAAACGAGGTATTGTTGTTAATATGGAAGCACCAGTAGAAAACAATTGCAATGGGACCTGAAGGCACTCGGGTAGTTAGAAGATATACGCGTCTGAGTGACACGTTTAGATAGTGAAAATAATAGCGCACACTCAGCACCAAAAGAAGGGACTGTCCCTTCTGCAGTCGGTAAGACCTCGAGGCGCTCGGGAGCCATAAGTTACACGCGTATGAGCGGCTCGTTTAGTTAGTGCAAATAAAAGGCGCAACAAACAATAGTGCGGTCAATACGGGAGCCGCCATTTGCATATCGCGCATCGGCGCGGGCGCGCGCGGGGCGCGGCTCGGGGGCGGGGGACGCGGCGCGGGCGCACGCGGGGTCCGGCACGGGGCGCGGGGGGCGATTGTTCCCGACCACTTACACCACACCATTGTTTTGTTTATGCAAACCCAATAACAATAACCTTTCTATTTCGATTCGTTTTGAGTAAAGTCCATATGTGGGCGCTGGAATGTGTGAGGCGCCCGCGCAGAGCTCGCTGGGAACTGCTGGCAGTGGTGGCCCATCTTTAGCACATACCTAGATAAGTACCTTTTAAATTGATTAAGTGTATCTGTTACTCACAGAACACCTTTCTACTAGATGGAGCCCAGATGTAAGCACACATATTGGACCTCTTATGGTTTCATAACACATAAAGGTACGAGTACCTACTGGCCTGGCCTCACGCGTCGAACTCAAACATCGTATGCCAAGCCCTGTATCAATAGCTTTATGTAAACATCGTCATCTATAACACCTATTAGTTCTCACGCAATTTTCCCAAGCAATTTTCTGGAGCTGACGATAATCTTATCACGTAAACATTCATCACTTAAGTACTTAACTTTAACACCTCGTCATCATCAAGTTCTCTTCCAATGGTATCGTCACGTCTCTGGTAATACTGAGATCACTAAGCAGTAAATCAAGCGTAATTCTTATTAACACCATCACATAATAAATACCTTTATAGGTCTCACGCGTCCAGCCGCGTGTCCTCTACCAGCGCGTCCCGTGGATATTTCTGGAGCTGTCAATCAAGCTTAATACATGTAAAGATGTAAATGCGCACGCGGCGCCGCGTGACCGCCTCGTCCATATGGATGTGCGCTGTAATGCATTCATCTCCCAACTCCACGATAAACAGGATAACTTCGGTTTGGAGCGAACCTTCTAAGTCGCATTTACGTGCTATATCACTATAGAGTGTGACGCAAATGTAAAAATTCTTACGGAATTCACGGTTGGCTCTTTGTTATAATTCAAATTAAAGTTTACACGTAAGTACTTACATAAATTTGTTCCGTAAGCCAATATGTTAACTACGATTCCGTAGTTAACAGAATACATGAAAGAATACGAGAAAGTACCCAGAAATTAAGAATATTTCAAGTCCTGTTCTGATTGCAACATCCTAAAACTTTTTGAGAGCTCATGTTAATTCGAGAAGCATTACAAATATGAAGCACATCACGAATCCACATTAAGATTCTGATACAGGTCCATATTACCATCAACGCTGAACTGGTGAAAAAATAAAACTACATGAGAAAGATCAAATCCCCACGCGACTCTGACCAACATCGGCAACATCCCAGCTGAAGTTGACCTAAGTTTTTTATAATCAACTCTTTATCTGAGATCAAATACACTGGTCACTCGATAAAGTAATGCTGGAACATCATTGTAAATATAGGGGCTGGTCTGGTGGGCTCATTAATTCTTCTAAGAACCGAACAACAAAGATCATGTCGGACGAGACGCAGGTTTTTGCGACCAGCCACAAAACGCAATGGAAATCGCGGCGCAGTCGAGCCGACGCGACGCGAAATGGTGTGAGATGTCACAAACACTTAGGCTGATTTAGATGGACTGTGATTCAGACGCACTTTTAAATATAAATAAAAAATAAAATTTAAATAAACTGACACAGATCGACCTAGCCCCAAACTAAACAGCTACAAATCTTGTATTATGGGTACAACCCACAGTACCCAATAGGTAAACTTACCCTATACTCGTATACTTGTATAGGTACTACTTACATGACACAGCCTCCTGCAGCCCAACATGAAAAAAAATCTACGTATTTGAAAGTGAAATCAATAGTGTAAGTAAGAAAGGAAACCGTTAACTTTCCTATGTTATAATATGAAATGAAACAAATGACTAAATATTCCAGTAGGTAGGAGCGCGGTCCTTCGGAGGATAGGAAAGAAAGTTAAATCATATAGAAATTAAAGTAAGATTAAAAACTTTCGAAATATTCACAGGCATATGTACCTACTTAAGTATAACAGTTACAAGTGTTACAAGTTACAACAAAGCAAACATGTAAGTAAAACAAATGCAATAATAAATATAAATGTAGGTTGTGTGTATCTGCATAATTACTTAATTACGTACTGTTAAGTCAGATCACGGTTAAATAACTAATTGAACAATCTAACAGCAAACGTCAATAGGTAAGTTCTGTAGGTTAAAAGCAGGAATCAGATTACTAAAGTATTTTAGGAAGACGAAAGCATAAACAGACCGTTGTACAGTCAATCTATTCGTACCCTAGGTCACTCTAGAACCATGTCAAAATGACACGCAGTAAGAGATTCCTGACAATCTGATTTATAGCGTCACTATGACATAGTCCTACAGTGGCTAGGGTTCCAATTGGTTAACTGTGCTTAGTAGAAGTGGATGGTGTACACATCTCGGTAGACTCATTAGACAATGGATCCCCCGTCCCTTACATTACTCTTATTACCCGCATTTGTCGACCGCTCGCCTCAGGTAGCCAGCCAATTTATTAGAGCGCCATCCATATGTATCGCGACCCGCCTGAAAAACTACCTACTAATGCAATCAACTGAATTATACATTAGACGGCCATTTTAGGAATTGCGGGAAAA
This sequence comes from Lathronympha strigana, assembly GCA_949128165.1. NCBI lineage: Eukaryota > Metazoa > Arthropoda > Insecta > Lepidoptera > Tortricidae > Lathronympha > Lathronympha strigana. The sequence continues at coordinate 142,761 of OX421907.1, read as the reverse complement.
AACACAGTTCGGAGATGCGATCCGCGATGAGATAGTGCAGTTTATGCGGCAGTGCTAGACGTGAATGAATTGCGACTGCGACTGATGCACATTATGCATTTAAATCGCGACTGGCAGTTTAATAAAGTGCGTAAAAACGTTAATACAATCGGCGCGATTGCGATCGCCGGACTTGTCCTGTGTCGTTTGTTTCCGAAAGTTTTTTCGGTTCAAGATTAATGTTTTAATTTTTATTGGATCACTGCTTCATCGCAGATTCTTCTTTACATTTCCCGGAAACATTTACCTTTTCATTTGTTTACATTTTTGCTTAGCGTCAAATCACTGTCAAGCAAATTAAATCATGTCAAATATTTAGTGTTATTTTGTACGTCAAACTTCTATGAAATTATGATATTTACTACACTTTCACACTCAATGCTATCAAAATATATGCAAACTTAGTTAACTCGGACTCTACACCTATTACCATTAAGTAGACCACAAAAATCCAAACCTTGTTAGTTATGTTATTAATGTTGAAGCGCCGATTAGTAGAAAGGTCAGTGAAACAAAAAATAATTTCAATCAGAGCAAGCATTCGAAGTATTCATGTAATGGTCCATTCATTATGGTCTACACAAAGCGAGGATATGCCTGGAATGTGCGCGCGCACCTGCCCCCGCCACTAAAATGACCCAATCCGTTCGTTAATGGATAGTTATGAGGGATGAGTGTGGAGCATAGTCGTATGGGATCACTACCTTAAACAGGCAAACAGTGTTCGTACCATGAGTTGCATTCGATGGCGACTGCTGCATTCGAAAGTATGTCCGTGTCGCTCCTACCACTACTCTGGTAGGAACGAGACGGACATACTGTCGAATGCCGCAGTAGCAATCCAATGCACCTCATGGTACGAACACTGTTTGCCTGTTTAAGGTAGTGATCCCATACGACTACTTAAGACTCAGAAATCGGAATACAATGACTATGATAAATCAGTTCAAGGGCTTTTATAGCTAATTTAATGTTGAAATAACTAAGTGCAGTACTTAATGAGTAATTAAATTCAAATTAATAGCAGAGTTGTGGGTAATAAGTAATTCCATGTGCTCGTAATTGCTTATTTTATTACCTATAATGTTTAAAAAAATTACACAATTTATGGTAGATATTTTACATAGGGCAACGTTCCATTAAAAAAACATTTTATTGTAAAGCTGGATTGAATCATTACTTGCATTGACTGCCCTGGACTGACGGGAAATACCCTCTTTTTAGGAGGTCATAAAGTTGTGATAAATCAGCGGCCGGAAACGGAAAGTCATTAGATCGGAGATGACAGTTGGCAATGTTGGTAATGCTGTGAATTGGACCACGATACATATACTCGCCAATCCTATTTTATAATATGTATTAGAAGATAAACCTTTTGTTGTTTTTTTTTCTGGAGATATATTTATTTATTAACAAATCTTTAAATTACAAAACTCTAACATAATCTTTAAATAGAAATTTGCTTATAAATAAAAAATGCCTTCCAAATCGAAGCCAATGGGCAACGTGCCCAGAAGACTGGCCGCATTAAATTAAAATTAAATTCAATTAAATATATATTTATTTCGGACATTATTTTTTTGTACATCCATAGAATAATAATACACAACAAGACAATCACACAATCTTAAACACTAATTTCTTAATGCGCAGATTAGTTCAAAATAAACATTTGTCTATTTCGACCTAAACTGGGCAACTGGCTTAATTTGCCCGACCCAATGCACAAAAATAGGGCAATCATACTTGTCTGCAATGACATTCAGAACGCTGTTGGTACATTTTCTGACACGGCTAAGCATCGAAGCGATTTTTTTGCGCGCAATGGCATGAAAACCGTCCGTGCGTGCCTCAGCAAACATGCCCGATGCACTGCACCATCTAGGTAGCCCCAACAGCGTCCTGAACGCATTATTGTATTGTACACGCAGGGCATTGTACGCTTTTTTAGTATAATTCACCCACAGGCTGCTCGAGGAAAACGATTGACAAAACGCCTTAAAAAGTACTATTTTGACCTCCGCTGTACACCGAGCAAACCTGCGGGCCAGCATATTCGACATTACATCCAATGCCCTGCGCTCACGCTCAATATCTAGGTCATCACTAAGGTCCTGTGATGTTATGATGTGATAATATCTGGGTATTTAAATTTATCCACCACGGACAGGGGAGACCCCTGCAATAGAACCCGAGGTATGTATGTCAGCTTTTTTGCACCTGCCTTAAACACCATAACCTCACTTTTTTTAGGGTTATATTGCAGACCATGAACCTCAGCATACGTCTCACGTGCCCCCAACAGCTTTCTCAGAGCACTGACAGACGGACTCAGCAGCACCATGTCGTCTGCGTAACTAATGTTGTTAATACTAACTCCATCAATATGACATCCGACACGCATGCTACTGAGCCCGGCTATCAGGTCATCCATGTAGAGGTTGAAAAGCCTGGGAGATTAGGTACCCAAAATTGCACCTATTACTGCTCAACTGCCAAGAGTGTTTTCTAACATGTGTAATAATTCATAAGTTTTAATAGTTGTATAGTTGATATTTGCATACGGAACAAGCGTGACGGCATTACACTTGCTTCCACCCCAGCCCAGACTCCTCCGACCCTCTCGCCTGCTGCTGTAGGTACCCACTCGTACGTGGTAGCGCGCGGGTAATTGATGAAGCGTTGTCTTTGCACTTCGGTCACGCTTTATTAACGATCGTCCGAGGGAGACATGCCTGTACTAAATAAATATAGCAAAGTCATTGTCAAAATGTTAACTAGTGCTCTCAATATTTATTTTCGTGTTAAAACTATGTACTACATGTTCAAAAGTGCAAGTGAATGAAATCATTCATAAATTGCCCATGCAATTTTGAACGCGTGTGTATCTAACGGATGATTAACACTACGACGGGACGGGATGGGGCAGGACGGAACGATCTGTAAGTTTCTATTTTAAACGTCAGGTGACATCCGAGTGCTCCGAGCTATCTCGTGATTCTTTCCAGAAATTGACGGATTGTCCCGCCCGTCCCGTCCCGTTCAATGTGAGTCTCCTTAACTCTAATTACATTCTCTTTGTAATACACACTTTACGTCTGTTGGACACAGGCCTCCTCCATATTCTTCCACATTGGCTGCTTAATATCATTACGTTTATAAACTGTTTATTTTTAAACAGTTCTGTAACACTAAACAATAACTCTTTTTGCACCTTGAATAACAACATAAAATATAGGTTACATGTGAAAAAGAGTTAAACAACAGTTGGTAATACCTTGGTTAGCGGTAATAAAAGAACCTTGTTCTGGGTATAGTCCTGTAGTTCAGTAGAGGTAAATGTAGATAACTATATAGGTAATACGTAAAGGAAACATAATGTTGAGTACTGAATTAATAAACAAGACATAACATTTATATTGCCGATGATAATTATCAACATCAGCTCACATTATTTGGAAAAATATTTGATTAATGGCGTCTACTTTCCTATGGATCTGCTCGAGTTCCTACAACTTTCCCATGGCTCCCCTAAAAAACTAATGCAAACATTAAAGGTCGCCGGAAGCTGGCAATTCTCGGGGAGACTTTTTACGACAAAACACTGCGGAAGTTATGCTCAGAGCACAGGTCATTAAGCCGCTTTCGGCGCTGACTGAAAGCACTACTATATTTATTGCTGCACGGTTTGACAACCCTGTCCGGCTGCGGAGAGCCCCCGCGCGTGCCACACTCATCCTAAAAGCAACCGTACCACCCAAGTATTAAGGTCGCTTTCGCGTTGCTTGGTGCCGTGGCGAGTAGTCCCTCGCTAGGGTTGTCGCGGAGGTCATTATTTTATGACAACTTCATCGAGGGCGGTGGCGCGACTGCAAATCACTTCCCGGTCATTAAATACTTATTTTATTTATTACAAGTCACTTGAGATATTTGATTCCAATTCACATGATATGATACATTACGAGTATATCAAGTTACAACGGGTATTGTTTGTAGCATCTACTACGTAGAGATATTAAAAGTTCTAGTTTTTTAAGGACCTAACTGTAGCTGTTGGTAAGAAATTATTAAGAGCCCGGTATATAAATTTTACCGATTCAGCTGAACTTTTTGCCATGAGTTTTCATAGTTACAAAAACATTTGTACATGTTTTAGTACAAAAAATTAAAGATCATTCGAATTGAAATGGAATAAATGAAAAGCTTTTTCAAAATTGTCAGTTTTTGAAAAATACACCCTTTTCTAACGCTGTTTTACAATTTTTTGATAATTGAGCTTCAAACATCTAAGTATTGCTATTGAATCTAAATAAAACATTTTTTTCTTGCTCAGTATAACTATAGTCTTCTTCAGAATAAACGAAACAGTTTTGAACATTTTTACACAAAATTATTGAGTCTATTTTTTTAAGTTTGGTAGGTTTTGGTAGAAATAAACGAACATTAATGAACTTATCGGTTAGTTCGGGTTGGTTCGGATAGTGTTTAAAAATACCTCGGCGACTGTTTACCATTTACTTGATACTTTTGTTTGAGCGCTCTGTATATGTTGCGTTAACTTAAATAAATGTTACCAATTAACAAATTATTTAGTACTTACTTTGAGACGGATTAAATCGCAGTCAACTTCATCCCGACGTTTTTTACTGCACTTGTTGTCACTGGGGCATTACCTACATACTTTATACGTTGGGATGTAAAATATTTGTCTTTAACATTAATGTGATGATATATTTCTGTTTTTTTTTAATGCGCTAATGCGCATTAAAAAAAACAGTTTCTGATGAAACTGTTGCCGCATTAGAGCATTTTCACATATTAAGTTATTAACAACACCGCCATCTATAGATAAACTCTCGCACTACACAGCACGCTTGTATTCCAGCGCCAAAATGCGCCGGGACTTTCCTCGTAAACACCGTAGTAGTAAGCTCGCTCACTTACCCACGCGTTACAGAGAAGCTAGTCGTGTTATCGCTAGATGGCGCTTAGCTTAAATTTATACTTCATTATTTTTTAATTCATATTATTTTTAAATTCTATTATATTATATTGTAAAATGTACAAATTATAACCTATTTACTACTTGTATCATTTCCAATTTGTAAGACAGAATATTTGCACCTTAATTGAGTTGATAAATATTATATTATTAATAGCAGGGCATGGCATTCTAACTAGGTTACCACCGGCTTGCTTGGTTATTAAATCGTTTATTACTGTACCAACAGCTAATGAACGATAATATGGTCAAATTAGCTCCGGAAGCCGGAGTAGCTGCTGAAGTGCTGAGATAATCAAATACCCTTCCACGGAAAGTTCGTATGCAGTCGGGGGTGCATTATCTCTGCCTATACATATAAAGGTGTAATCGATGTAACTTGGTCCTTCAGGTAAGTTTTTGTTAAAATATATTGGAACCCACTCACACTCAACTCGGATATAAATAATAATAATAATAATTGGCGTAGGGATGTGACGACCCCATCGCCCACTGGTTTCGACCGGTGCAATCAGTCAACGCAGGGCAGCTTGTGGCGAGCTGTTGGGGAGTAGCGACCCCACGTACCTGAGCGCTCCTGGGGGACTCCGTCGTCCGACCAAGTCCTCCGCCTCTGGCTTGCCTTAACCGGCCGTCCAGAGTGGGGTCGCGAGAGCTGTGTTCTCGAGGGTAGATGTGGAAACCTAAGTGGCGAGTTGGCTATATGTTTAAAGTCCAGTGACACCTCTCTACCCTCATACCGGTGTTGCCCTCGAGCCATCCGAGATGTCGCTTTTTGTGGGGGCCCATCTTATGTGGGCGAGTCACCGTCTGCCGGAAATAAAATTGATTACCATTTTGTTAGGGACGTCCGATTTTTTTTTCTTCTCTCCATAACCCAGTATTTAGTCCACCACTTTCACCTAATAGTCCAGTATATTTTAGATTCCATTAAATCTCAATAGTCTATACACCCTGGCGGGTGCTGCCTCTGCGTGCGTCCCATGACTCGGGCAGGTGCAACATCCGCTCGGTGTACCTCTTACATTTCATTAAATTGTCGAAAGGGTCTCTGCGTGTTGGCTTCGGCTCCGCGTACGCCTCCCAAAGGTCCGGAACACCATTGTTCCGTGATGGGAAAGACATACAAATAATAATAATAATTATGCAGTTATTAATATTTTAAATAGTATACCAATATTAAGAGAAAATCAACTTAACCTAATATTTTCATTTACATCTTTCATGTAAGTACATCAGTAGGGTTAGCATGGTTGCCATTTTATCGTTTATCACGCTATGCGTCACTTTCGCACATACATACTTGTTAGAACGTGACAGAAACGTCGGTAAACGATAAAAACCCGACCATCATAGACTAGCTGGTCGATTCACATCCTACTGCGAATTGATCGGTGCTCTACTAATTATTAATAATAAAAACTAGTATATAACTACCTATTTGCAGCATATGATAATATAACCGATTGCTACTGCTAAATATATTTAATAATCAAACGAACTTACCTGTGAAGTTTGATTGGAATTATACGAGTATCCAAATCGAAGATTACATATATTTACTAGCAGCAGTACACGGTTATGTGCTGTCCTTGTCACACATTTAGAGTTATAATATTATTCAAAAAAAACTGTTCTCGCTCTCGCCCGCCGGGTAATTAGGCACAGCAGCGCTCCCAGCGGCGTGGTTTATCATTATTTTAGAGCACATAGATATTTTTGTGTTAGGACCAGAGACTATTTTATTTTAATTTTTAGGGTCTGGGAGGGTGGGAGTATGTAATCTTCGATTTGGATACTCGTATAATTCCAATCAAACTTCACAGGTAAGTTCGTTTGATTATTAATTATACTTCGTATCCAAATCGAAGATTACATATATTTACTAGCAGATGTTTAGAGAATTGTAATACTACATATAAGTAGGAAAAATAAAATAAAATATCGAAGTCAAATCCGTACGCTCCTATGGGTTCCTGATAATTAGCTTCATACATGAGTGCCTAATAAAATAAAACGGTACTGTTATGTAAATATTATATGAATATTTTTATTAGATTGGACTTATGCATGACATGCTGTGCGTGTCCAAGTGAGGAACGACATTAATAAAGAATGAAATTACTTTCAATAACCTTTTAGGTGAAACAAAACACTGGAGTGTGTATTATCGTCGATATAATTTTAACATTACTTGAATATTGTAATAAGCCAGACACCTTCTGTCTTATTTCATTGAATATAAAATGGTAAATAATATTTGGTTTCACACGGTAATACATTTTGTTTAAGTTCGCACTCTTCAAACCATATCTTAATTGCTTCTAGAGAGCTTAGTGATTTATTTTGGACCAATTATTCTAGGACTTTGAAATCAATGTAAACAAACCAAAAATTTAAACAATTTGAACTTTATTTCGAAGGGCATAAGGATCAATAATAGTTAGCAAAAACGGCAACGTGTTTTAAAAATAGAATGGTCACATTATTGTCAACTTGAGCCTATTGAAATTTGACTAGCCGCCTTATTACCATACCAGTTTATATTTTGTAGCCATATGCTTAAGGTCGAAAAGGGACTGACTGTAAAAAAGTATCCCGGGTGTTTTGTGGAGACCAATAATAGAAATAGACAACCATTCGCTTTTGTTCCTGTAAAAACAATACAAACACATGCGTTAGTCTTTGGGTTGATGTGTCTTTTACGTTAACTGGTCTTTAGTTGTGATAAGAAAGAATCACTGTGTCAAACTAATGAATAGGTTACTATGGACTCTATTTTAATTAGAAAATAAGGTGTGATTTTTACTGGGTTTACTATTGTGAGAAATGTTTCAGGAGAGGGGACGCAAGGGGAATCTGTAGACAGGGGTTTTCAACCGCTTCTTACTAAAGGGCTACAGCTTGGTTACTTTGATTTATCCTTTTAAATAGCGGGCCGTGAGATGAAGTTCTATGCTTTAGATGAATCTTGGTGGGGATAGTTCTACGGGGCTTTCAGTTGTGGTTTTGGGATTATTCAATTTTTAGATTCCGTTCGGGTATCACTCCTGAGATATTCATATTTGGGATTGATTCTTTAACGGTTGCGACAGTTGGTCAAGTTCTCTTAGAGTTAGTGTTGGGGTTAATTTAGATTACCTATGTTATGACCTAGCCCGGACTTTGCTAGTATTCGCTGAAGCTAGTAAAGTGTGGACTGGAAAATAGCATAGTGTTATTTATTGTATATTTTCATGTAGAATTGATCAGTGAAGTACCTTTAATCAGTGTAATTTTAGTGTTTTTGATTAATTTAAATGTTTGTTGTTTTCGGGCCTGAACTAAGTTAGTGTTTTAAAATATACTGATATGGTTCTGGTTTTAAAGCACTAAACTTATAAGGTGTATACAGTACGGTTTTAATTTAACAATAGAAAGTTTATTTGTGGGTTTATTTTATTTTGTTTTGCGGTAGTGAGAACTTGTCTGATCTAGCTAGAGTCGAGCTAGTCTTTTAGTGGTTTATGCGGGTAACGTAACAGTGCCAGACTACAGCATAGATACTCTAAAAGATGAATTAGTTTTTGTGTATTGTAGTTACCTGATATGGAGGTCAGGCAGTTCCCGGGTTTATAAGGACGGGCAATCTCCCTGCGGCACTAGACGATTTGGGTTGTCTTCTTAGACTTCTTAAATTTGCCAGTGTTGCTGTCCACTTATATATTTATATATTATATTACACCGTTAGCTCACCTGCTGTCCCAATCCCTAGTGTGGGCGAGCTAACAAGCACACGAGGAAATAGGGTGTTAGGGTCTAATCAGAGTCTCCTCATCTGTCTTAGGGTAGCTTTAGCTTAGGCTTTCTCACATAGAGAAAGAACGCGAATAATTTAAATGTGAGACCCGGGTCTCTAGTTTGCAAATATCTCGGTAGAATAGTTGGTTAGTAGGTAATAGCTGCTAGGGCTAGTTTTCAAATACGTGAATAGGATTATTAGGTTTACATTTTATTACATTAAATTTCATTATTTTACAGCCATACAATATTCTTATTTGCTTACATGTCCCTAATTACGTTGACGGCTGTTTGTTTTCAGTAATAAATTGGATATTGGGTTCATGGGTTCTAGTATATTATAAATTGTTATAAAGTTGGGTTAGGGATGGTTAGGGCTATCTTACATATATTTATGTATGACGTAATTGACAAACAGAACTTGTTTGCAATGACCTTATATATTTTGGTCCTTTTCTGCACTACTGGTAGAATAAAACATTGTGGGAACAATATAATAAATGAATAACTCACAATATATTAATAAATATAGAGTCCTTTATTTTATTTATAAAGAAAAGATCCTGCTTCTCTTAGCAGTCAGTATTTTGATTTCATTCTGCTATCTACAGATCTGTAATTTTACATGACCTTAAAAATACAAGGTTGTATTATTTTTAAATACTGATTAAAATTAAATATCAGTGAATATTTTTATCTTACCTTGATCGAAGCAAAAGCATGATCGTAGTTTATTTTTGGTCCAAAAGGTGATCCGAAATGACTACAACTTTGGGTTTGGATGAAATAATTTCATTGATTACTACAAATACCTATATCTGTTACAAAATTACAGAAAGTAGAGAACCAGAGTGGATCTAATATTGCTGTTACTACCAGTATTTGGCTATGTTAACGGTCCCTTTGCTGTCCTCTTAAAAAGTTCCTTCAGAACATATAAGGAAACACCATATGCAGGCATGGGGCGGAATTCTGTCCAGCAAGTGGTCTGATGAATACGGACTGGCGCGGAGGAGGGGCGTCGTCTCAACCCCATAAAATAAAATATTTTAATCACTAAAATTAATTAATTTCATTATTCAATTACAAGGTGACATTTCTTATTAGATTTCTCTGACTAAGGACAAACTGACTAGACATACATAGGATTCTACTTGACATAACATAACAATAGGTTTTTATTTATTTATTTTTAAGGTTTATAGGATTATTCGGTACATGACTCCATTCTTCTATGCGAAAAGGATTTCGGTTACTATTAGCGGTTACAACATGGGTTCTACGTACACTAGCGATCATTTGGCCAAATCAACGATCCAATTCAAGATATTAGCTTATTTATTTGTTTTATTTCTCTTTTATTTGCCATATTTATTTAGATTAATAACGTCATTATTAATTAGTATTTATAGATGATATTTTAGACATCCTAGATTTTTAGGTCATAATTTAGTATTTTAGATAAGTCTAGATTTTGCTAGTAGGTAGAATAGGGTAGTTTAGGAGAGTGGAAGTGGGAGTGTTACAATTGGTGCCGTGACCAGGATACTTAAATTTATTAAATTTATTTGATTTTGCTTTTAATTTAATTTGAGTTAGATATCTTGTTTTGGATCGAAGTTGTTGTTACGATCGATTATTTTGCAGTCGATTATAACAACACAATTGTTGTTGTGAAAACGGATAGCATATTTTGAATGGAGTTATTTATTAAAAAGCGTTTCATTTCGATTCCAGTCGGTATTAGTAGTTAAAGAAGTTAGTTAAAGTTATTAAAGTTTTATACATGGGGGGAAGGAATTCTATGCAAAATGTCGTGTAAAAAACAGACAAAGTGCGTTAACGTGTAGTAGGTAAATGTAGGTATATCAATTTATATTTTCATGTGGTGTTTAAATCGGATTTAAATTAAATCATTAGATTCGTTTTTTAAATATCTTTATTATTTGATGAAACATACAGAATAATGCAATACAAAATTTATTCTGAATTCCAAGTAGGTTCATTTTGGGATCTAAGTTTACCTACACAGTCCTCAGCTTGTGGTGTAGTAATTCAGCACCTGTAAATATTAAATAAAATCAAATTACTAATATAGCTTAGTCTTTCGTTTTCTTATTTCTATTTAGTAGTAGTTTAAATTGATTAAAAAGACTAGGTTTAGCGAAATAGTAATTTTATTACGCTACGAGGATAAATTAATTATTTACTTCCTGTAAAACTCGAAACTTTACGGTTCTCTTAATGATCAGAAAATATATTGTTTTTCGTAAAGTTCACGACAAACGTTCATTTAATTTCGCTCCGATTTCATTACTTATTATTTAAATACGCCGCCACTGACATATATTTTTATTATTGATAAATACGATACTATTAAATAAAATAAAATTAGTCATCGAAAAATAATCGGTATTATTAGAAAGTCTTTAAATATTCTTTTATTTCTGTTCAAAAATAAATCAATAAGCACGATAAAAAGGTATGTTTATATTTTATTAGGTTTTCGTGTAGTCAAAACTAGTTATAGTCAAAATTATACCAACGTGAAATTTCATTCAATTCGTATTTAACTTGTTTGAAGGGTAACATTTTTTATTTCATAATATGGAATGCGGCACTTGAAGTTCAAGTCAACGTATTTTGAGTGGTTCGGTTGTAAACTGATATACGCATTGGTCCCATTCGACTTTGTCTCTGATTAACGTGACTTGGCAATTTTAAACAACATTCAGTTGTAGATATGTCAATTAAATGGTACATGTAGACAGTCTTCTACACAATTCAACACTATGTTGTATAATAGATAATTTAATTTAGATAGAGAATAGTAATCATCATCATTATTTCATTTCAAGTATGTACGTGTGTTTTCGGTAAAGTTGGAAATATTTTTACAATATATGACCGAACATTGCTGGTAAATAGGGGGTATTCGCGATTTTTTTTACTGAATTGTCAGATTACCTTTTTTGGAGGCCTTCCGGGGTACTAATTTTCATTGCACAATAGAAAGTGATGTGTGGTAATGATTAAACAAGATATGTAAATAGAAAACGAGACATGTACTAGGTATTTAATAATGTGAACAGATTAATTAACTTACCTTTCATACTAGAAGTTTGTCGTTTGCGAGTTAAAAGTACTCAATTGTAATTTGAAGACCATGGTTGAGAGTAGACATCTGGTAAATTTATCCTTTTGCTAATTCACATTAAAATTATTTTACATATTACAATCATAGTAAATTACTATATTAAAATAGGAGTATTATGTAAACTAGGTTAGAATAGTTGTGCATCCAAACTTAGAAAGCTTACGATATAAAAACGGTGTCATGTCACAAAAAAAAAAAATTAAGACAATATAAATCTCCACTCGCGTGGCTAGTTTAACGTCAACTGCTTGCAGATGTTGCAAAGTTAGACCAGGTACTTGACCAAGGGTCAAATTGTGAGTGTCGGGGACTCGTTTAAGGAAAGTTAAATCAAGTAGTTTTTATCACGTACTTAATTAATTTACGACAGTGTTGTAATCAAATAAACCTTAAGATACTTACATAAATTACGTCATGATTTAGAGTTGAGTTATAGGATAGCTTTTTAGATCACATGTTTTCTTGATACGCTAAAAACTTAGTATATTAGTTTTAATACGTTAGCAGAAGTGGTTAATAAGTAATGTTTTGCGAAATGGTTAATTATAGATTTTATTGCAATCATAGATTTAGTTAGGATCAATTATGAATACTTAAATAATAAAGTGAAAAACTAAATTTATGAACAGATCTAGAGCAGTTATTACTTAGAGTAGAAATTTGTATTTTACACATACGTTATTTTCATACATTTTTCATAATTAATATTTGCATAGTTTATTATTGGTCATAAAGTATTAAATTTCATTGACTATCAAGTTTGTTAGATAATTTAGTTACAGTTTTTTTTTAAAGAGTTGTTTCAAAACGGTTATGCGTAACTAGATCAAGTGCATTTGTTATAAAATTAATTTCAGATAACTTTATAAAACATGTTCTTCAACGAAGTGTCTGCTGCAATAAATACGGTTTACATATTTAAAATACAGTAGTAATAAAAATGTAGTACTTACTTGATGTAACACCAATTTTGAGTACACAACTAATTTTGAGTACACAATATCACAGATTAGCACTCATAATTTTTATTTTATTTTAACTGTTAATATCACTATTCACTAGTTTTCATCACTTAAATACCAACAAAAATTCAGCTCATTCAAACATTTTTGTATAGAAATCAACTGGTCACTGTAAATTACGCGAGAATATGGAAGAATTTAAGGCTTTTATAAAAAAAACGGTTCTGATCCATTCGCGCCCTTGGTTTTCGTTAAGTAGGTAGACGGTAATGGTACATAGAAAGGAGGCGTGGTTTTGGGGTACTCTGTGTCAGCGTCATCGTTCTAAATGATTTAGTTTGTTTACACACAAAACCTTAAATGCCAACAATAATTTAAATTGAGTAGTTTTTTTATTACTAGATATTAAAAGAAAAGATTCATAACGTATTTCTATAAATTGTGATTTTATGTTTCTCATACATTAAATATAATAACAGTACAATATCTTATTACCTTTTAGTATCCGGTATTAAATTCACAAAATAATTTATTGATTTGAATAAACGGTTCCTAGAATATTTCGCTGAGCTCTTTGTTGTTTTGAGTTGATTAACTTTTCATGATTAGAGGGTGTCAGTTATACTTTTATTGAAAATTAAGCAACTAATTACAGTATATAGTCACTCGATGGAATAATAGTCAAAATAATTTTATAACTGGTTCATAACGCTATTTCTTATAATTTAAATAATTTCGTTAACTATCGTTAGGTAGATTAAACACTAAAATTATATACTTTAATTCAAATATTAAAATTTTAAATTAGTTTAAATATATTGGGCATATGTTTGCTAACAGAATGCTTTCGTACACAGATTTGATATTTATTTCAAATATAATTATTTTTGTTTTGATTTTTTTTTACCGATAATAATTTTGTATTATCTTCAGGGGTGTATGAAAGTGAGTTTGACGATGAATGTATATGATGACAGTTTTATTAAATTTAGTTTTGCATGGAACATTTTTTTAGTATTGATTCAAGAGCCTTGGGGAGACGACAAAACTTACGCGAAATACTTTTTGACGTTCTAACCGGAACACTACACTACACAACGGAGGTAACATGGATGTTTGGAGTTAGGTTAGGCTCGCTAAAAAAAAAAAGAGCACATTTGCAGATTTCAACTGCCGCCATGTTATCTCTATACTACACACAACATCAGCCTACTGACTCTACACTCAACATTTATGTGGCGTAATAGCTCTTTCTTTAAACTGAAAAACATAACTGTAATGGAATGGGTTTAGAATAGATTTTCAAATGATTACAACTCATTTCGAATCGCTTTAATGATTTAGCTATGCTTTTCTATTGGAACGTGCTATGTAGTAATATATTTTACTGTAATAAATTGTAGTTCAAATATTTTTGACGCTTACATTTTAAAGCGGAAGGGTTAGGATAAGCTTAATCCTTTTGTACATAACGTCACGTTAGTGTTGTAACATGCTCCAGACTATGAATGAGTATTTGAGAGGAAAAATTCTAAATTTCGGTGTTGAAAATAAATCTTTTAAAGGCTGTGACCCCTTGGTTGACAATCAACCTCGGTCAAAGGGGTTAATCTTGTTTTAAGTAGAAATACGTTTGGATCCTTTCTCTGGTCGACAGGCAAAAAGCAAGATTGGAGTCAGATGCTCTCGTATGTACCATTCGGGTCGGTGGAAGAGTAGCACAACTTCCATTTTCTTGTTGAGGCGAGATTAGCTTGTTACGTCTTTGATTGTTTATTTTTAACATATTGAACACGGACATTTGTTCTTTCAGATATGTTTATTCTTCAGTTTGGTTTAAACACACACTACACCTGCCGCAAAAAAAAAAAAAAAAAAAAAAAAAAAAAGGCATACACAGATGGGAAGAGTGTTAAAAAGTTTATTTTTCTAATAAGAATTTATTTATAATTTTTTTTATTTTTTCAATTTTAATGTTGTTTTGAAAGTTTTCTTCCGCAAATATATTTTCTAATATATTTAAGCTTCAGCAAACTTTGGGGGAAGATTGTAATAAGCCAGACACCTTCTGTCTTATTTCATTGAATATAAAATGGTAAATAATATTTGGTTTCACACGGTAATACATTTTGTTTAAGTTCGCACTCTTCAAACCATATCTTAATTGCTTCTAGAGAGCTTAGTGATTTATTTTGGACCAATTATTCTAGGACTTTGAAATCAATGTAAACAAACCAAAAATTTAAACAATTTGAACTTTATTTCGAAGGGCATAAGGATCAATAATAGTTAGCAAAAACGGCAACGTGTTTTAAAAATAGAATGGTCACATTATTGTCAACTTGAGCCTATTGAAATTTGACTAGCCGCCTTATTACCATACCAGTTTATATTTTGTAGCCATATGCTTAAGGTCGAAAAGGGACTGACTGTAAAAAAGTATCCCGGGTGTTTTGTGGAGACCAATAATAGAAATAGACAACCATTCGCTTTTGTTCCTGTAAAAACAATACAAACACATGCGTTAGTCTTTGGGTTGATGTGTCTTTTACGTTAACTGGTCTTTAGTTGTGATAAGAAAGAATCACTGTGTCAAACTAATGAATAGGTTACTATGGACTCTATTTTAATTAGAAAATAAGGTGTGATTTTTACTGGGTTTACTATTGTGAGAAATGTTTCAGGAGAGGGGACGCAAGGGGAATCTGTAGACAGGGGTTTTCAACCGCTTCTTACTAAAGGGCTACAGCTTGGTTACTTTGATTTATCCTTTTAAATAGCGGGCCGTGAGATGAAGTTCTATGCTTTAGATGAATCTTGGTGGGGATAGTTCTACGGGGCTTTCAGTTGTGGTTTTGGGATTATTCAATTTTTAGATTCCGTTCGGGTATCACTCCTGAGATATTCATATTTGGGATTGATTCTTTAACGGTTGCGACAGTTGGTCAAGTTCTCTTAGAGTTAGTGTTGGGGTTAATTTAGATTACCTATGTTATGACCTAGCCCGGACTTTGCTAGTATTCGCTGAAGCTAGTAAAGTGTGGACTGGAAAATAGCATAGTGTTATTTATTGTATATTTTCATGTAGAATTGATCAGTGAAGTACCTTTAATCAGTGTAATTTTAGTGTTTTTGATTAATTTAAATGTTTGTTGTTTTCGGGCCTGAACTAAGTTAGTGTTTTAAAATATACTGATATGGTTCTGGTTTTAAAGCACTAAACTTATAAGGTGTATACAGTACGGTTTTAATTTAACAATAGAAAGTTTATTTGTGGGTTCATTTTATTTTGTTTTGCGGTAGTGAGAACTTGTCTGATCTAGCTAGAGTCGAGCTAGTCTTTTAGTGGTTTATGCGGGTAACGTAACAGTGCCAGACTACAGCATAGATACTCTAAAAGATGAATTAGTTTTTGTGTATTGTAGTTACCTGATATGGAGGTCAGGCAGTTCCCGGGTTTATAAGGACGGGCAATCTCCCTGCGGCACTAGACGATTTGGGTTGTCTTCTTAGACTTCTTAAATTTGCCAGTGTTGCTGTCCACTTATATATTTATATATTATATTACACCGTTAGCTCACCTGCTGTCCCAATCCCTAGTGTGGGCGAGCTAACAAGCACACGAGGAAATAGGGTGTTAGGGTCTAATCAGAGTCTCCTCATCTGTCTTAGGGTAGCTTTAGCTTAGGCTTTCTCACATAGAGAAAGAACGCGAATAATTTAAATGTGAGACCCGGGTCTCTAGTTTGCAAATATCTCGGTAGAATAGTTGGTTAGTAGGTAATAGCTGCTAGGGCTAGTTTTCAAATACGTGAATAGGATTATTAGGTTTACATTTTATTACATTAAATTTCATTATTTTACAGCCATACAATATTCTTATTTGCTTACATGTCCCTAATTACGTTGACGGCTGTTTGTTTTCAGTAATAAATTGGATATTGGGTTCATGGGTTCTAGTATATTATAAATTGTTATAAAGTTGGGTTAGGGATGGTTAGGGCTATCTTACATATATTTATGTATGACGTAATTGACAAACAGAACTTGTTTGCAATGACCTTATATATTTTGGTCCTTTTCTGCACTACTGGTAGAATAAAACATTGTGGGAACAATTCAATAATGATATAACTCACAAAATTATATTAAATTTAGAGTCCTTTATTTTATTTTATAAAGAAAAGATCCTGCTTCTCTTAGCAGTCAGTATTTTGATTTTATTCTGCTATCTACGGATCTGTAATTTTTACACGACCTTAAAAATACAAGGTTGTATTATTTAAAATACTGATTAAAAATAAATATCAGTGAATATTTTTATCTTACCTTGATCGAAGCAAAAGCATGATCGTAGTTTATTTTTGGTCCAAAAGGTGATCCGAAATGACTACAACTTTGGGTTTGGATGAAATAATTTCATTGATTACTACAAATACCTAAATCTGTTACAAAATTACAGAAAGTAGAGAACCAGAGTGGATCTAATACTGCTGTTACTACCAGTATTTGGCTATGTTAACGGTCCCTTTGCTGTCCTCTTAAAAAGTTCCTTCAGAACATAAAAGGAAACACCATATGCAGGCATGGGGCGGAATTCTGTCCAGCAAGTGGTCTGATGAATACGGACTGGCGCGGAGGAGGGGCGTCGTCTCAACCCCATAAAATTAAACATTTTAATCACTAAAATTAATAAATTTCATTATTCAATTACAAAGGTGACATTTCTTATTAGAATTTCCCAGACTAAGGACATACTGACTAGACATACATAGGATTCTACTTGATATAACATAACAATAGGTTTTTATTTATTTATTTTAAAGGTTTATTAGGATTATTCGATACATGACTCCATTCTACTATGCGAAAAGGATTTCGGTTACTATTAGCGGTTACAACATGGGTTCTACATACACTAGCGATCATTTGGCCAAATCAACGATCCAATTCAAGATATTAACTTATTTATTTGATTGACTTCTATTTTATTTGCCATATTTTATTTAGATTAATAACGTCATTATTAATTAGAATTTATAGATATTATTTTAGACATCCTAGATTTTTAGGTCATAATTTAGTATTTTAGACAAGTCTAGATTTTGTTAGTAGGTAGAATAGGATAGTTTAAGGAGAGTGGAAGTGGGAGTGTTACAATATACCTGCTTTAAATTATACTTCGTTCATTTAATTGAACTCTACTGACGAATCCCTGCATAGTGATTGTATACTTTAGATATGCCTGTATTTCATATCGAAGTAAAAAAGGAAGACAAAAACAAGTTGTATAATTAGTAAAACAAGCTATCAGTAGTTTCTTCATTGCAAGATTAGTACTAAAGAAATCTTGTTATAAAATATACATACAGATTTATACTGAGACCAAACAATAATTCAAGTGGTTGGTAATGGTTAATACGGTAAGTTTTTCCTTTTTGAGTAGAACGTTGTAATAAAAAAGTGGCAGGTGTCTTCGATTCTACTGTAGGATAACGAAATATTGACCAGTACGCTACAGCAGCATATATTATATTGACCAGTACATAAAGAACAGACACGTGGAGTGTTTTATATCTTGATAATCGGAATGCTACTATTGAAAAGAAGTCTCATCATGGTAAAAACAACCTGATGGAGTAAAATTTTTATTACATTCTACACAATTCCTGTAGAATATGTAATACGAGACGCCGTTAATGCGGAGCAAAGTTGTACGATCCTCAACACGATTTTATTAATGTGAAGAAACTCAACGCTGTTAATGCGAAGCAATGTTGTACAATCATCAACAAAATGGATGTAGAGTAACTCAACGCTGTTGAAGCGGAGCAAAGATCTACAATCCTCGACACAATTAATGTGGAGAAACTCAACGCTGTTAAAGCGGAACAAAGTTCTACAATCCTCGACACAATTAATGTGGAGTACCTCACCGCTGTTAAAGCGGAGCAAGTTCTACAATCCTCGACACAATTAATGTGGAGTACCTGAACGCTGTTAAAGCGGAGCAAAGTTCTACAACCCTTGACACAATTAATGTGGAGTACCTCAACGCTGTTAAAGCGGAGCAAAGTTCTAGAATCCTCGACACAATTGATGTGGAGTACCTCAACGCTGTTAAAGCGGAGCAAAGTTCTAGAATCCTCGACACAATTAATGTGGAGTACCTCAACGCTGTTAAAGCGGAGCAAAGTTCTAGAATCCTCGACACAATTAATGTGGAGTACCTCAACGCTGTTAAAGCGGAGCAAAGTTCTAGAATCCTCGACACAATTAATGTGGAGTACCTCAACGCTGTTAAAGCGGAGCAAAGTTCTAGAATCCTCGACACAATTAATGTGGAGCACCTCAACGCTGTTAAAGCGGAGCAAAGTTCTAGAATCCTCGACACAATTAATGTGGAGTACCTCAACGCTGTTAAAGCGGAGCAAATTTCTAGAATCCTCGACACAATTAATGTGGAGTACCTCAACGCTGTTAAAGCGGAGCAAAGTTCTAGAATACTCGACACAATTAATGTGGAGCACCTCAACGCTGTTAAAGCGGAGCAAAGTTCTAGAATCCTCGACACAATTAATGTGGAGCACCTCAACGCTGTTAAAGCGGAGCAAAGTTCTAGAATCCTCGACACAATTAATGTGGAGTACCTCAACGCTGTTAAAGCGGAGCAAATTTCTAGAATCCTCGACACAATTAATGTGGAGCACCTCAACGCTGTTAAAGCGGAGCAAAGTTCTAGAATCCTCGACACAATTAATGTGGAGTACCTCAACGCTGTTAAAGCGGAGCAAAGTTCTAGAATCCTCGACACAATTAATGTGGAGTACCTCAACGCTGTTAAAGCGGAGCAAAGTTCTAGAATCCTCGACACAATTAATGTGGAGTACCTCAACGCTGTTAAAGCGGAGCAAAGTTCTGGAATCCTCGACACAATTAATGTGGAGTACCTCAACGCTGCTAAAGCGGACGATCCTTGACATAATTAATGTGTTAAAGCTCAACGCTGTTAAAGCAAGCTTATTTGACACAATTTTTGTGGCATAATTGTTGAAACGGAGCAAAATTATACAAATTTACACGCCATTTATGTCACGTAACTCGGCGCTGTTAAAGCGGAGCAGCGTAGGGTATTTAATAAGATTAAGCCTATTTCATCGATATAGCCTACGAAAATATATAATATATATTTTCGTAGGCTATATCGAAAATATATTATATTTTCGTTTCGTATATATATATATATATTATGAAGTTTCTCTAGGAAACTATAAATCAAAATTTAAGTCGTTGTTTGTATTACTTCAGTATATATCGGTTCATCCTTTCAATAAACAGGAATATTAGTTTCGTGATAATTCAATTGGGTTAAAACCATTTACTCTCCAATGAGGTTTTTGTTAGCAAACTCACTCAGCTTGGTAAAATTATTCCGTTTTGGTTACCACCTTCCTAAACGGTGAGGTTTTAATAGTAGGTACGTACGACCATATTAATATCCGACTTAATTTTCATTAAGTCATGTTGAGTCCTACTATCG
The DNA here is from genome assembly GCA_949128165.1 of Lathronympha strigana. Lineage (NCBI taxonomy): Eukaryota > Metazoa > Arthropoda > Insecta > Lepidoptera > Tortricidae > Lathronympha > Lathronympha strigana. The sequence goes on along the minus strand of OX421907.1, from coordinate 122,281 downwards.
TAAAGGTATCATCTACAATTTTATATGTAGGTATCATAAAAATGTGATCCACAACACAACATTCACTACCTACATATACAAATTACAATACTTCTATTATAATATGTATATGTAAAAATCATATGATTTATATAATTTCATGCATTGCATTGCATTTTAATTCGTTTTTACTAACCGCAACAATTCGCAAGACTGCGCCGTCAGATATTGGTTCAAATTCCGGAACCAAACTATCCTTGTTTCGTGATGGGGATACGTAAAGTTGATAAAGAAAATCAGTAAGTATAGGTATTATTGTTATACAAAAAACCACAAAAAACTTTAACTATTTTGTGTCTTTAACCAGTTTTCTCGTTATTCGCTCCGAGCATGCAGGAAAGCGATTGAACACCTTTTAGGTGTGCAATTTGTTAACGAACCACCAATCATAATATACTAACCTGTAATGTCCGCATATTATGTAGGTATTGTATTTTGTAAATTTTTACATAAACCAAAATATCATATTTTTGACCTGGTTATATCGTTGTATATTGAACGGTTTACGGTATCTAAAATATGAGGGAAAAAATAATAACCTCTTTCGAGTCTGAACAAAACAAAAAAGTTATTCTTTACCTTAAATAACTTACCTATACTCAAAGAATACAACTCTGAACATAAATTATCCTTCTTTAATCGTATAGACACTAGGTCGCAAATTAAACCCCTGCAGCGGCTACAGCAAGCATTCGCGCTATTTAGCGGAACAGGGTAATAAGGCACTGCCGCTGCGGTTACACTTCCCTTTAGTTTAGAGCCTTAACTGACCCAAAATCGCAATATCATAGTATTTTGACTTCATTAAAACATGATCAAGATTATATATTCCGACTCATTAAAGTAGTATTTCCTTGATAAAACCTGAAATAGGCTTACTCGTAAATAGGAACGTAGTTTATACGAAACCTATCTTATTTTTATTTTACAATTTTTCTCTGCAACAACATTATGATGATAATTATTGATTGTAGTCATTGTTACTTATTTCAGCGAGCTCATGATTCTTTATAAGCGAGTATATTTTTATGACAGTTCATATAAATGAAGTAGGTAGACGACGTACAAGAAGCGCTATAAGTATGTGTACTTCTTAGCTGACAAATCGGGGCTGTCTTTCACGAATAATCCAAGACAAACATGAAGAATTGAAGAGGTCATACCTCCCTTTTAGGGATAAAATGGGGAACCTCTAAAATACCTATATTGTCCCGAAGGCTCGACGATATTCGGAACGGCAACATCCGGATCATAAGCTAGCTTTTATTAACAAAACTATAGATAAATGAGGGAACCTCTATGGCTATTTTACTTTAAATTACTTTTAGATGCCATTTTGTTAACCGAATTTACTACAATTTGTGAAATTCATGTCGACTTTCATAATTTTTTAGCATTGCATACTTCAATACTTATTACTATAATTATCTCAGAGCTCTGGAAAGGTAGATGAAATCATTGCGTAGATGAGATTACATTTGTTTTCGTTAAATACCAGGGTTAGAAGTAAGTGGCTAACCCTCGAGTATGGCGTGTGGCGCAATTTTTAGTATACGGTCTGGTACACAAACCTGATACGAATTATAACGCGTAAATACTATAACGCGTAAATACATAACGAACCTTAAAGTTCTCTTAATTAGGTTTAAATTTGTATGTTAATCTACGAACAACAACCCGTGCCTTTAACATGTACCTTACTTATATTACTTAGAAAAAAGAAGGTAGATGTAAAAGCATTATTTCGAACAAAGTAAATATTCCTTGATCTATTCTTTTAGTTATTATATGATTAATACACCACACTAACATTCGTTTTTAAATTGTAATCTACCACACATATATTGAAAGTAAAATCAAACATTTGGACAAAATCACTTTCCGAAAGAAGATTCGTTAAACGGCAACTAGGCCGCGGTTTTATTCTGTAATTTGAATTCATCGTTCTGAAGATGTGTAAAATCACTCACCCTAATCCTTCAATCTGAAATAGATATACACTAAAACACTATTTTTGCGAGAAAATACGTGTGACTCGGACCGACACAAAAACATGTAATGATAAACCACGCCGCTGGGAGCGCTGCTGTGCCTAATTACCCGGCGGGCGAGAGCGAGAACAGTTTTTTTTGAATAATATTATAACTCTAAATGTGTGACAAGGACAGCACATAACCGTGTACTGCTGCTAGTAAATATATGTAATCTTCGATTTGGATACGAAGTATAATTTCGACACAAGGCGTGGCAAAAGTAAAGTTTTGTGTTATTTCGGAGGGGTTGATTTGACCCGACACGCAGTTTACCTTGGCACACTTTTTAATACTCTAATTTAATGTTATTAAATGCAAATGTCAAATTTTTGGTTGAAACCCCATTTATTTGTAGTTGCATTGTGTTTGTATGGCTCATATTATAGAAGAACGATATAACTTAGTATATGTTTTAATATCAGAATTATGATAAATCATGAAGTTGTTATCTTAAAACTCTGAAAAAGAGTTTTCGGTTTTAATAGCAAACAATTATCGAAGTAACTTTTAAGCGTCGAGTGTAATAAATAATACAGGTATAGGTATTATATCAATTATAGGTATTATAATACCTATAATTGATTTAAATTAAAAACATTATGTAATGGTACTAATGGTGTATCCCTTACATTTCATTAAATTGTTGACAGGGACTCTGCGTGTTAGCTTCGGCTCCGCCTCCCAAAAGTCCGGAACACCATTATTCCGTGATGGGAAAGACATTATGTAATATTTGGTAATATCAAAGATGAAATAATAAGCACCGTTACTAGGTGTAGAAATTTATCGCGATAGCTAGATATAAAGTATGTTTTCTTAAAAATGCTATGCAGAGTCAAATTTTCCGGTTACAAATTAGGTCGTAAAGTGCTTTGTTTATGGTTATTCAAAAATTAAAAAGTTATAGAAATTGCAGTCTCGATTTTGCGACAGCAAAGTTGTATACAAATATTACAAATTCCATTATTTGTCAAGCTACAAACTTTTTAAAAAGTTGAAACTGCCATACATACTTACCTACATGTACGAGTATAAACCTGCCATAGATGTAAAATGTGGCCCTAAACAGCCAAAACAGAAGGTCCGTGGTTTTTAGTATAATGTTAGTACCGCGACATTTTAGTTATCTTGAATAGCGTATAGAAGAAAAATACAGTTTTTTATTATATAAAAAAAGATAAACGGGCGGCATGTTGAAACGCCCGCCGCAACTGCCGCAAGTGAAGCCGAAACTGAAGGTTTGTATTTTACCAGGTTTTGGTTTATTTGCACCATTTTTGAGAAAACCACTAGGTATAGTTGATTCGGCTGGACAGGCATTTGCAGTCCTCGTCGAACGCTTGAGTATTTTAAGGAAAAAATGGCGGATATAATTTTAACTTTTCAATACATTAAAACTATGTAGATACCTATGCTAATGATACAAAAAAGTTCTTTCCATAAATAATTCAAGATATTTCCGTCCGGGACGAAACGGACGCGTGTTGCGGTCAACCACTTCTTAACGTTCATTAACTATACAGTCTATACAGATGGAACTGATGTTACCAGGGTTCAACACTCGCGGCGCCTAGCAGCTGAGGCTTCCCACCGCTGGACACCTCAGGTAGACGATACTTGAAGATAACGACGGTCAAGGGCATATATTCTTATTGCTTTAGCGAGCACGAGCACCGATAAAATGTATCGTGACCCTGGTATCAGTATTGTTGTATTGTAATCACGGAGCATTTTCAATTGGTCTGCTCATTGTACTAAACGCCGGTGCTCGGTGACCAATTTGAATGGCACATCTGCTAACAGAAACATATTTATACCATCAGTAGACCTTATCTCTTCGCAATAAGGTGTATAAAGAGTCAAACAAGTTTGTAAACAAAGATGTCGCCGTGGCGACTGACCGGCGTGTTGAACTGTTGACGCGTAGCCACGGAGATCTGATAGGACAACATCGTTAACTATCGGCCGATGTACTGGACTGGCACATCGATTTCGGGTTTTGAAAATAGAATGTGTCTGTTGTCAGTGTCAACGCTTCTTCAGCCGTGTGTGGTGGATGTGTTGCGTGCTCCTGAGCCTGTTCGAGGAGTGCTGGGGTCTGGCCGCGCGGCGGCTGGCGCGCCATGAGCGTGTCCGTGAGATCAGTCCTCGTAGAGGGGCCCCAGAAGCCCAAGGGCCCCTACACGTATGCTAGTGCCCCTAGGGGTCTCTACAACAATTTGCGACTCAAGAAAGACCCGTCCTGGTAAGTACAAAACACTGATACTCCGTCTATTTGTAAACAACCCCTTTGAACGTCTTGTTTCTGTACAAAAGGACTGTTTTGGCAGTATACGTGGCTTCATTGTGTTATATATGTTTAGAAAGTAAACAAAATGGAACGAAGGTCATTTTGTGATCGTATATTAATAGAGTTCAAGTTACGCATACAATAGTAAATATTACCTAAATAATACATGGTGGTTCCTACTGAGTTCCAAATAATCACAATGGTCGACTACCCGAGCAACATGTAAGAAAGTCCTGTAGGAACTTACATTCGTTAGGTAGTGACTTAACTATTTTTTCCTGTAAACAAACCCTTACTCATTTTTTAATGAATTGAAGTCGTGTACTATTTACCAAACATACCTACATTGTACTTCATATAAATAAGTGGAGTCCATTGTCCGTCGACACTACTAGCAATCTACACACAACTAGTTCATATAAGCTTCATAAATCTTGTCGCACTTTATACCGGAGTTAAAAACATATATGGAAGAAGTAGGAAAAGTTATGATATGTCATAACATTTGTGACACATAATATTTCATTTCCCTGCCAGGTGAGAATTGTTTTCCCCAACACTAATATTCTGAAGCCATAAATTGTAATCATGCTATGCAGTATTTGATAAGGACAAAAGGAAACGACCGTTTCTATGTCCGTGACCCGCGGCCTGTGTCCATACGTACCGCCAAAACTAAACATACGCTGGACCATACAAGTGGACCTTATGTCGAAGCGATCGTCGGTGTTGCTGATGGTTGCTGCCAGAGCCGAGCTAATTATAAAGACAGTCAATCCACATAATGTTAATCATTGTTGTGAATGGCGTGACATTTTACGCCGTGCGTTTTAATTCTGCCAGGAAACGGACTCATTAGGTGGGATACCACCTAAGTAAGTGGATACACTTAGGTCGTCAAATGGATGACCATTTAATGACGTAGGGATATAATATTGTCTTCTGTTACCGCGATTGTTATTCATTGAAATTAAACACTTTAGAACGGATTAATCGCGTTTATTAACACCATGATCCAATGATGATGGTGTTAATAAACGCGATTAATCCGTTCTAAAGTGTTTAATTTCGACGTAGGGATATTTAATTGGATGCTGTCTTGCTCATGCAAAAACCTCTATTACCTCTAATCTACTCAAATGATTTTACGGTTTTTTTTTTAATAATTTTTTACAGTTTGTTACTAAATATGAGCTGCTTCAGCTGCTAAACAACGCACACTTAATAGATAATCTCTGTCATATTATATTATATTCTTATATTACAATTATTTATATTCCCAGCAACCAAACACCCTATTTGAAGTTGAGAGGGAAATTATTGTTCTCAGTTTCCCATCGACATGTGTTTATTATGCTTACAAACTAACTGTAGTAATTGGGGAACCATTTTTGTACCTTTTGGAGAAAGCCACCCCTCCCTTATTTCATGGTTTCTTGCAAATAAGAAGTTATCGATAAGACCCTGACAATACTTACGTCTAACTACAAGTATGGAGTGTATGGTCCGGTAAACTGTTTCAATCTTTCATATGAACTGATCTCTGATTCCTTTGGCGTCATAAGTAAGGATTAACGAGCACGTAATAATTACCTTCCACTCGATCACGGGAGATTGTGATCGGGACCTTGACCCGTGTGGCGGGCACCGCGGACCCAGCACGGCAGCACGGCGGGGCTCGCGTGGCCGGGCTGCCAATGAACCGCTCAAGGGCTCTGCGGGTTTTGGGAGGCGGGTACTTGGCCCACCCTAACTATAACCAGGCAAACTGTATAGCACTGCTACTACTCTCTATAAACTTAAAAGTAAGTAAATTCGGAGAGCGGGGCTAGTACCACGAAAATCGAACGATTGCGGATTTGTATATCCATCTCCATCACACTTGGATATTAGAGTGACAAAGAGGTTTTTCCGTCAATGCCAATTTTCAAGATGACTGTTTTACGTTTAATGAGAGGAATGGGTTCATGTGACCATTTACTTTTGCACCTAACCCGACTACTATAACTGGAAGGATCATAATTAGGAACATGTTAAACAACTGACTTTAATAGCTCACCATTTCTCAACATAAAAATTTTAAACTAACTAAGGAATAATCTCGTCGACTTCCAAACGTTGGGTTAAGGGGCTACCCGGCATATTTCACTGTTTTTAAAGTGAATAGGCTTTGTTCAGCTCCAAGCACAACGCTTGAAAAAAATATATAATGTAGCTAGGTATTTGGTCTACATTTTGTTCCACTAAATTGTCGAAAAACATAATACATCAAGAGAAAAAAAAAACCGTAAACCCTTTTTTCTACCTTAAATCTGTATCTACTCCCTTATTATGCGTCGTAAGTACAAGAAACTAAGACAAGCATTTTATATTTATGTTTACTTTAAACGCATCCACTGATTTTTGGATAGGTTTTGTACTTTTCGAGAAAAAAGCTATTACACGCATTTTTCCGAAAACGCCGGCTCGAGATGCCTGCGCGGGCGACGGGGGCAGTCGTATAAGATGGCACTAGTAGTTTATAGGGTTGCGTCCTAGTACAAGCAGCTCTTCCTAGGTGACGACTTATGCTTATAACCGGTATTGTATAACCGGTGAGGAAAGGAAGCGGTAGGGGAAGAAAGCTCAAATCGCCGAGGTCATTGGGATAAGGGACGGCCTTAAGCTAAACCATTACAGCAAGTCGCGACCTGTTGTAGACGCTAACAGTAATAACGAGCATATCCGGGATAACAATAAACCTGCCAACTCAGAAAGTAAAGTTGTGATTGGACATCAACGAGAATAACTTCGTTTGATATTTGCAACAACACGCGAGCTATAATAGACACAGGCCAGGCTAAATTGACTCTTACGGGGAAAGTGACAAGGACTAGGACTGATTTTGTCAACCTATTATTTTATGTTTCCTCGACCTTTACCGTCCCGCCAACAGATAAGAAAGAAAAGAAACAACCCGCTTCAAGAATTTACATTTTTAAAAGTAATTGCAACCACTTTATCCAATGCTGTTAGTGATTTACTTTTGATACATCATTCTTGAAAATAAGTTTTTTTTTTATTGGACCATGTTGAAACACGAATGTTATTATTGGTATGTTGCACTTTGCGTAGTCCAAAGTCTTTGTGCTTACGAGTACAAGCGAGGTCCATGTTTTGAAGATTATAGATTCGTTAGCAGAAAAAGCTTCATAGGTATATTTTGAAAAGGAAAAACCTTAGATCTTGTATACCTACTTGTGTAAGAATGTATACAAAGTAGGATTAAGATAGTGTGTGTCCGGTGCTGGGTCGTTTGACCGCGTGCCGCGTGTTGCGTGCTGTGCGTTTCCGCTCCCAGGGTGCAGGGGCGTATTGATAATACATAATATGCGTATCTCACTAATGGAAGTTTTCATGATTAGATTGTGTATTTTCTTACGGTGGACCTGATGTTGAAGACTAGGGATGGCATAGTGGAGCTGTTCGATATTTCCAGCTCTGTCATTAGATTTGAAACATTCTTTTTTTGTTAGTATCGAGGCTGTAAGCTGGTTAACTCGAACAAACTCAAACTTTAACTTTTACCGGGGGATGCCATTTGAAGTCTGTTTTTTAATTATTTATTGACGGCGACAAATTTAATCCGCCTGAGCTGTATACAACGTGTTTTTAAGCAATTGCTTTATATTTAAGGGTGCATTCTATAAGCTTAAATAAAGTTAATTTCTCAAAGACACACACTTACAAAATAACTACTTATTTAATTTTATCTCATATAGTATTTGCAAGTGTGTAAACGGAGTATGTATTGTGTATTCGACGTGACAGTGATATGTCATAGTTGTCCCTTACTTGGTAAAGTTAATTCTAATGCCCGTTTTACATTAGCGGTTGATGCAGCATGTAATTATTATATATGAGAAATTTAAAAAATTCAAATAACGCAATTAATAAAACTCACTATGCGATTCTGTGTCCTTAATTATACCAAGCCACATGACGAAGTTAAAGCAAATGCTCAAGAACACCCTGTACATCTACTGTAAATAAAGACAAATAATTGTCCAGGAGTCAACTTACAGCAGACAGATCATCTGTTGAGATTGGTCGGAGCAGTGACACCGCCAAGGCACGATATTTAGCTTCACCACCGGTGGTGCGCGGGTGGGCGGTGGTGGTGCCAGCACCCCCCTCCGGTGGTCACCGCTGGTCACTTATAAACGCTGAGAGCAACGCCCTTAACCTTGCGACCTTGGCGAGGGCAATTCCTCGCCTGCTACACAGTTTAACGCTTATACAGTATTTTGAGTATTTCTCTTTCACGTTAACATTATCGGCTCTAAACTCTAAGCCTCACTTACAGCATTTGGGTTTCGCCTTAATCAGAATTTATACCTGTCAAATTCATATCTGTCATTTATACCTGTGGAATTTGAAAAAATGGCTTGAGTCCGGATTAGTTCGCTAAACTCGAAAACTGCAAGAGGCCCTGGGGCAATCTATGGAATTTTAAAGTTAACGCCAAGTTCAATAGTGGCTAATACCCTGGTTGGCGGAAGTGGCCCCAACCTAAGATGGTTTATAAGGTAACTGCAATGCTCCATGGGGTTATTAGGACAAAAGTAACCAAAAGGCGGAGTTCAAAATTATATCAACACACTCTACTCTCGCTAAAATGAGGTGGGCCAAGGTAATTTTTAACACTCTTCAAAATTTAAACCCCGCGGCTAGAAAATGTTGATGTTCAGGACCAATGTCGCCCTCGAAACGTCGGAGGTTAGTTTTCAAATTTTTACGGGGATTACCCCGATAATATTTTGTACACCTTGCCAACTTAGCTGCTTCTGCTAGACTGTAGAATGTAGTGAACCTACTGCGTATAATATAGTTACTTTAGACCTTAGCTGGCAGCGACGAGACGCTACTAAATGTTGGCATGTATTACTTATTTTATTTCGTGGTCTTAACGATGGCGTGACCCTTTCTGGTCGGTGACATTTTAATTACGCCGCGATTTTCCCTATGATTTTCTTATTTTATTTTCCCAAATATTAAATACTATCTGTTTTATGTACCTACAAAACAAGCTTACAATGATCCAAAGTCCTCCGTGTCATTGTTCGCCATTTTAAACTTTGAACTAAGAATTGTCCGAGCTGAAACACAGACCCTCGCTGATTCTCGGTCAATAAGTCCGAATAATGGGAATTATTATATACAACCTGTTTTTGAGCAATTGCTTTAAATTCAAGGGTGCATTCTTTGGCTTAAATTAAGTTAATTTCTCAAAGACACCGGTATTGTAATTAGCTCCATTTAGAAAATAACTAATAATTTAATTTTATCTCATATGGAATTTGCATGTGTGTAAACGGAGTATGAGTATTCGACATGACATTGATATGTCATACTTGTCACTTACTTAGTAAAGTCAATTCTAATGCCCGTTTTACATTAGCGGTTGATGAACATGTAATTATTAATTTGTATGAGAAATTAAAAAAACAAAAATTAACGAATTTAATAAAACTAACTATGCCATTGTGTTTCCTTAATTATACCAAGCCACACGACGAAGTTAAAGCAAATGCTCAAGAACATCCTGTATATGCCGACTTATATAGCTCGCCAGTATTGCCCTACTAAAACCGCCTTGAAGGTTATATTCGTAAGTAATCATATCTAATATGAAGTGCCCTTGCTTTTGTAAATTACTATTCGGACCGCCTGTGCGGTTTGCTAACCTGGTATTAGGCTCAATCATGGCTTCAAAAGCAACAATACATTTTTAGCTGCGAGGCTACCGTCTGACGTAAGCTCTGTTCTATGGGTAGCTACATGGCAAATTATATTTTGATTAATAAAGACAGCGAAGACGGATTTGTCGGCGTCAAGATAACCGAATCGTGTTGTGTTTCTGGTGGTGAGTAAGGTCGCCAAAGCTTCAAGAAGATTCCCTGTGTTGACAGCAGGGGGCCCACGGAGCAAAGCTTGCCCTTTTAGCTGTCAAGTCAACACAGCAAATCCTCCTTTTTTAAAAGGGTCAGCAACGTGCATGTAACACCCCTGGAGTTGCAGGCATCCATAAGCTACGGTGACCGCTTACCATCAGGCGGGCCATACGCTTGTTTATCACCTTCGTAATAGTATGTAAAAAAAATTGTAAATGCTTTATGCTAAAACATATGTCTATGTATTATAAACATCATTAATTTTGCCGGCAAGCGCGCCCTCACTCACTCACGATAAAGGCTTTCTTCTTTCAAGGATCTCCACTTTATCTGCTTTATAGAACTATTTTTCATCCACCTATCTCATTTCGTATGACTACTTAGCATCACCAGCAGTCATCTTTGGCGAAGTCACACATTGTTAAGTTAGCCATTGCAAGTATTTTTTTCATACTAACTTAGTTTGCGTTTACTGGAAGAAACAATAACACTAGTATGGCGTCAACGTGAAATAAATGTTAACACTTTAGCACCTCTCATCACCTAACTCCTTTGTAACAAGATGCAATTTGCTAAACCATAAACAATTAATTATGTTTGGCGTTGAGTGTACCGCGTTACGTGGTAGCCCTCCTTGATACAACACACATTAGCCGCCATTGTGCGGGGTGACTCGGCAATGTGGCGCAATCCATTATGCCCACAGCGGCTATGGTGTGTTAGCTTTAATGAGAATGTGGTTTTTGGTAATTAAACTGACCGACTGAAGCGTATTTCTACAAGAGACTACTTTTTATTTAAACCTTAAATGCATGGTGATGTATTCATGATACAAAAACGAGACAAGTGACAATCAAGTTCTCTTGAAAAGTAGTCAATTTTTATTTAAACATAATTTTACCGCCACACAGTAAATAACGCGTTTTTGAATGTGATAATGCTACTATGTGGTCTAGTTTTCACATGATTTTTGACAGACTTCAAAGTGACACTGTGATGTCTTTGCAAAACTCGGCTCTACCAAATAAAAACATTTTTTTTGTATTTTAAGTTAGCCTTTTCTAAATAAAATTTACTTACCATCTATCAGTGGTGGAGCGTTGAAATATCTTTAGGGCAAGCCGGAACTGATTTGGTCTGCTTTATGTTTGAGTCGTTAAGAAAAAATAAGCTAAATTGGCTCCCGCAAGGGAAGCCGGCAGGAATGTAGTTCTACGAACGCCCCGCCACTTCCATGTATCAAAGCATATAAAAAAAGAAAAAAGGTTTTGGACATGTTTTGTTTCTTTTAGCCTCAGGAATACGCTGTTAAAATTTATCTCAATGGACACCGTGTACTATTGATCAACAAAAAACATACGAAGTTATAATAGACATTATAGCAAAATATGATTAACTAAATTAAGTCGTACATCGATTAAGACTGACCCACACGCTTTACAATGCAGCAGGTTACCGGTACACCTCTTGGGTCACCTGATGCAACTTCCATTAATCGAACAATCATGTAAACATCGTTATCGACGTTCCAATTTCATGGCACTCGGTAAGGGTTGCAAAAACAATAAATACATTCGAATAATTTAATAACAATGTTTAATTTATTTTTGATTTCACACTCAATTATACTGCGGTAAACTGGTCATATACTAAAAGAGATTTATATTCTAAAACATGTCATAAAACTTCATACTCATTTCGCTTTCGAAAAATAATACATGCTAAATTTTTCAACGAATGCCAATCTGTCATGCAAAATAATCTGTAACGTCAAATAATATTTAATCGAAACATGCATAACTCATTGTCTCTTAGTCATTTAAAATGGATACATTCTTACAGAAGTCAAAGATTGACAGCAAAATTCATGAAAAAAAGTAATCTGTTCTAAAAGCCATTTTCAGAGTCCCTTTTTATTTATACAAAACAAAGGTGAAAGATATACTAAGTGTAATTTTTAGTATTTGTTTTTCTGCCGACCATACATTGCCATGAAATTCGAACTTTGATAGCGATGTTTACAATCAGTTATCAATGCCCCAACACAAGAGTGCCGCGACACTGTCTCGCGGTCGACAAATGACACACCTGACACAACCGTTATTTTTTAACCCGAGCAGTTACAAAATGGCAGGCCTGCTGGTTCAAACTTATTGTTTTTATTTGCCTCAACGTTATTCAACGTTATTTCATATTCTAACACCTTATTCGTAGCGCGCTACGAGCGGGGTGCGTGTGCGTAGCGCTACGCCGTGCTACAGCTCCTCGCGGCTACGCGTGACGCACTTCCTGCCGCTGCCGCAGCCGCAAGGTCGCCGCGACCCGTCGTTCCTCATTATTAAGGTTTTCGGGGAAATCCGTCCGTCCGTCACGCACCACTCCGCACGGCGAGGCCGGCAGGTCCCAAATGGGGCATCACAAAGCCTTAGCAAGAGTGAAAACGGAGTACGAGTATGTGACATGACATTGATTGATATGAAGTCGTCATCTTCATTTAAGTACACTAGCGGTTGTAACATGTAATTATTTTGTATGAAAGATGAAAATTCCACGAATTTAAGAAAACGAAGTATGTATATGTTATCATGTTCCCTTAAAAGTACCCAATGCACTCATTGGGTACTTTTAAGGGAACATGATAGCATATACTATGAGGTGTCTATTGTCTATGGTATTTATTTTTCTGGCCTAGTTTTCAGTATTTTGTCAGCTTAATGTTAAACTATCAGAACTATGTTAACACAGTGAACTAGACTGGTGTGGGCACTAGCTTAGCTTAGCCACACGAAGCCGTGCTAGCCGTGAGCCGTAACAATATCCACTAAACCCAGGAAAGATACGGTTTTGACAGACATTAAATTGTAATAACCTGATATTCTCAAATTATATTCTAGGGGGATATTCCTAATTCTACTAACTCTTCTTCTGGAAGTACGTAAATAATTAAAAAAATCTTAGCAGTCGATTTTTGTACGGTAATAAATGTGTTTCTTGTTAGTGAACATGACAACATATTTGTCTTCTATCTTGTAAAAGCGAAACCAAAGAAAACTTAATCACTTAAAACCAAAATATACGCCTTATAAAACCTAAATGTACGAAATATATGCCACGGGTGATATAAAGATATATGCATAAAACATATATACATAAAAATGTGATAAGAAAAACGTTTGTAACATATGTGTACATATTTGTGACGATTAGCATGTGACGATATTTTGTTGTATTTTGTTGCCTACATAATACTAGACTCACGATAAACGTTTCACTAAAAAAATCATTAATTATTTCCCAATTATCAAAATTTCCATACAACATTGTCAGTTCAATGATTGGATTAACTCTGCTATCACAAAAGCTGACTTTTAAAATCGACCTCGAGCTAAATTTGATGACTAACTACAGTTATTATGCGGTAAGTATTTGTAGCCGTCTACGTCACTATCATTCTATAATTACCAATTCTTAAATTCAGATTCTGATGAACCGTAAACTTGGAAGTTCAGATGATGTATTTCTGTTGCCGCTATAACAACAAATACAAAAAAAACATAAAATAAATATTTTTCATCACATTAAAAAAAAAACCACCATTAGTTTCGTTTTAAAATATCGTATGCCATTTCTCTTCAGACTAAGGAGGTTTTGCATCAGCTAAGGCTTATTTCAAATCTTCAAACTTGGCTATAAACCAACTTTACTGTGTATTATTCAACTTTAATAAATAGATTCATTTGTATATTTGTTTTTTCCCTTACAAGTGTGCTGAAAAATATTGTATACATCACGGTCGGTAAGAGGATTACAAACTCGAGTCATTAAAAGCCCTCCGCCTGCTACGTCGGGCTTCTAACAGACTCCCGTTAGTAATCCTCTACTTACCTCCCTAGATGCACAATGTACTATAAGGGAATTCCCATACAACAAACGTAATTTTTTTGCCGTTTTCATACGAGTTGAGTAATTTGGCTGGTTTTTGATCATCGTTTTTGTTGTTATCACATGAAAGGACCCTCAGTCCGATGTCTTCCAAGTTAGGTATTTAAACGATGAACTTCGAACTAAGTGTTGACTAAACGGTTCAGTTCTCAACTCACAATGCTAATTTAATGTGATGCTTTTATAACATATCATAGTAGAGTCAAACCACATTGTCTCTTACAAGCAAATTAACTGGCAAACTTTGAAGTGTTATTTTAAACTTCTAACTTCTATGAAATTATGACGTTTAAATACTTAACAGTTACACAGTCTGTGCACTCTAGTTGGCACGTTCTAAGAAGAATATAGATAGGTGCTAAAGTGACGAAACGAGTACAGAAGGCCTAGTATAAAATTGTACGTCCCTTACTTCTCGATCGCGTTAGCGTATCGAGACTTCAAATTATGTTTGCCGTTTATTTAAATCGTCCGGCAACTTTCATATTTTGACCCCTCGATACGCTAACGCGGTCGAGAAGTTAATGTCGTACAATTTTATACTAGGCCTTCTGATGTAGTGCATTATTATTTTCCTTCTTATTTTCACGGGAACGCCTAAACGGGTCATGCTATAATTTCAGTCAGTGTTAGTATTAAAAGTACCGAGGCCGATTGAAGTAGCATGAGCATGAAAAAAAAACGCGTGCGTGCAATTATGCACCACATCTTTAAATGAGAAGCATGTGATCCAACAGGGATTGGTGGTCGTCAGTTAGGATGAAGGTCGCCACGCGGCGGTTCCCAGCCGTTGCCGGCCCGCCGACGCGACCTCCCACGGACTTCATTATATAAATACTCAATTAAAAAAATATCCGTGTCACTCGGTGCCATCGATCTGTTTTCTTAGTATTAATAAAATAAGTCGATTAGAGCAAACTGTATTACTATTAGTGAGGCTTCATATTTGACAAACTCTAAACTCTACTGTTTTCTCATTCTTAAAAGTTATTTTTGTTAAGTTATTAGGAGACGAGGGGAGGTCTTTGCCCAGCAGTGGGACACCTAAATAAAAGTTATTTTATTGATGACTCGCTTTTTACAGGTGACGGTAAAAGTAAATTTTACGCAATTTAGATGCGTGTGTATCAATGTAGCTATATACCGTGTACGGGCAGGTATTTTATAAACTTACTTATATCTTTAATTTTTAATGATACCTACGTTAATGTCAAAAACGCAACCTTCCGCAGGTGATGATATCAGTTTCGTAATCAGACTATAAGTATAATTTCCCCCTGTTCCGTTTGATCGTATTGTAATTTCGTATTTTAGTTTAGACGCCGCCGCGTCAGCTGATCGATGAGTCGCGCCGGCCTATTTCCTTGCGGCAGGACACCCGCCATGTGGACGTGGCAAATGCAAATAAACATTACACAAAGTCAAAGCGGTGCATTAAGCTCTGAATGGGTCCTGCAAAAAAGGAAATGACATAATGACTTTGTAACTGCACAATTACCAGCACGTGTTAATACTGTATGAGGAGCTATTTGTTGTACAAACGACTGCAATCATGTAATCGCCACAGGACATGCTCGTAATACGGTGCGTGTTCGGAACTGACCAGTCGTAACCCTTATCACGAGGAGATAAGGGCTAACGGTCAGCGGGAGCGGCGGCGCGCGTGCGCGGCTGACCGGCGGCCACCACCGCCAGTGATCGTTAGCCGGCGCCGCGGCCGCCCGTCCGGCATGTGACAGGATGCCGCCGGTGGACCTCTCCGAAGAGGGCGCGTTCACGGTGCTGCAGGAGCCGCGCGTCAACGTGGTGCGGCCGCTGCCGCGCCCCGACATGGTCGCGCCGACGCCGCACTCGCTACTCGACCCGAAGTTCTCCCGCGCGCTCGACTTTAAACTTCGCCGGTTGAAAGAAAAGGAGGTACTCCAGGCGAATCTGCGCCGGCCAACACGCAGAGCGCGCGCTGCGCCGCTTGCGGCTTCCAACCCGAGCTTGGGCACGAAAGCGCACAATTGTGTGGAAGGCATGAGCAGATCCCAACCACGCATCGATGTGATCCCGCCTGACGGGGACGATGCTTCACCGTCGGGACTGCCGGTGGAGGCATCTCCGTCGCCCGGCCGCGGCAGCCGGCGCGCGAAACGCCACGCGAGTCCCGGCGAGCGGCCCCGTTTCGTCACCACTGTCAAAGTCGGGCAGTTCTTGCCCCCGCCGCCCGAGCTTGCCGAGCTGCTGGGCCTGGAGTCCCTGTACCCGGCGCCGGCGCCCGTGGTGTACTCGTACGCGAGCCGGCCGCAGGCAGTGGCGGGGCGCTGCAAGCGCGCGGCGCCGGAGCGCAAGGAGGCGCCGGCTCCGAAGCGGCCCGCGGCCGGGGATGTGTTCAGCGGCGTGCGCGCGCTGGTGGCTGGCGTGGCCGGCCTGCGCCACATGCTGGAACAGGGAGAGACACCGTATGTCTTATTACTTGCTTTCCGATTTTGCACATAACAGTCTCTTTATCCAATTCCTTATTTTCGTCTTCAGGCCATCTCCTGCTGGACTTCGCCAAGTATTCGATTAACCCCACTGCTGCGTTGCGTTGTTGCGCTACATCGCGGCATGCCGTATAACATACTTACGTCGCTGTCAACGCCTGCGGTGTATTTTACAAAACGCGATGCAACGCAGCAGTGGGGTGGGGTATGTGCTATAGGTACAAATTTCGGTATAACAATGAATATGCAGTGGGTTTTTAGTTTTGACGGCAAGTATGAAGAATGAAGTCTTAATTTATTTACTTGTATAACCTTGATGACGTTCACCGATTTTTCAAAAATAATCCATTTTATGACTTTAGTTTCAAAACTTTTTATTTACGGCTATTCCACTTCCATGGCTAAATGTAAGTACTAAACCTTCACCCATATTCATAGTGTATGAAATGAACTGACACACTTCCGTTCGCGCGAGGTATTGTATCCATCGCCGACACGACACTGCTGCACGAAACTAAACACAAATTCAATCACGAAATAGCGGCGCCATCGGTGACGACGGAATCAATTGCATTACAATTTACACAGCTGTTCATGACACAACATTCAATTCGTAGCTTCCCCCAGTACCAGTACCTACACCTAAACTAAAACCTTCAAAATTATATTTTACGTGTGCGCACTTTAAATGGTGTAAAATACAAAACCACGCATTAGAAAACATCCCTGCAACTTCGTCAAGTTTTGGTCTGGTTTTAGTCACTTGATTCGAAGACTTACCACTTTTTTTCACGACTGCCAATTGACCTTCCAACTAAGATAATCTTCTTAGGAGAATCGTTCCTTTTGCATCTCATAGTATATGAAAATAATTTTCAACATCTCGGCCATACCTAACATATCTGCTGTTGAATAAACTATAACACAAGCCACAGTTATTCTGGTCCGTCTGTAGCGCAGCTCTGAGTCGTATAGGTAAACATCTGTGCCGTTATCGACAGTTGCAGTTAATTGACCACACGTCATCCTTATTGCATCGAGATACGGTTCAATATTGGCAGCTGTCTTGCTAATTCTATAAACGGGGTCGACAGTGGAAATGTGAATTTTTAACAGATAATTGACAAGTGACGGAGCCGGTATGCCTCCTCATGACGCGGCCTAGAGAACTGCCAGCTGAGAGTTAGGGTCATTAACGATTCATGACCGAATCGGGGTCGGCCATTATTGAGCGCTGCCCGCCTCATTTGTATTGCTTATCTTATCTTGGCTCCGCTTTATTGCAGTTTTTAACAGTTGGCATTCGGAATGGGAATGAACCACCGAGTGTGGTATGACACGCGAATGTTAGCCAAATCGATTGGTTTACTTCTGATTGAATATGAAATACAATATATATCGGCCTGGGCATATTTTATTTGAAGACACGTTAGCAACAAATTTATTATTGACTTACTCTTTTTTGCTATAAGTTTAATAACCAGTTACTTGTGTCAACGTTGTGACTATTACAACTACCCAGCATGAAGCCCGAACGTATGCTTATCAGTCTACACTGGAATATATTCAAAATCTTACTTCAGTTGGCTCTTTCACAAGGTTTTAAATACCCTACAGTTTACTAAAATCTTTACCCCATTAGGTATGTAGGTTACATTTAGAAACAAATCTGAAATCATTAAATTTTTAGCTTTTAAAATCCTAGGCTCCTTGTTTGTCGCTTTACATCTCTCTCAGACAATATTTATAGCTTTATATGGTTTTAAAGCTAAAGAGACGAAGGAGACACGGAGGCAGAAATGAAAAACAAAATGCCGCCTGTGTCAAGGTGGCAGAAAAATCCCTTATACACTTCAAATCAGTTGTTGTGGCTGTAGCTGTAAATAATATTGGGAACCATTGACCTAGGCATTGCAATTAGTAAATGTAATGATTATTGTTGCAGCGGCAGCATAGCGACGACGGGCGGCAACATCATGCACGACAAGCGCGTCGTGCGCGGGAGCACCTTCGCCGCGCACCCCCACGCTCACGTGAGTCACACACTTTAGACAGCAACACCCTTGGCCTCAAGAGGCCTCAGTAGTCAAATTGTTATCAATCAGACGTTTAGATCTCAATATTGGTAACAACTAAGTACCTGATATTCATATTATTCATAATTATGTTAATTATACATAAAACTTCAACAAACTGGTAAATGTGGAAACATGATTTTTAACAAAAGCTTTTGTTTTTGAAACATAGCGCTTTTTACATGGTTTTGGCCAGAACGTCAAACCCTTGAATGTACTTATATGATTCTTAGTTGAATGGTTGCATAAAAACTAGTTCTCAAATCTTTTAAAATCTTTTACAATGCATGTGCTCGAAAAGTGCGCTTTCTATGAAGCCAAATCGTGCGGAAAGTTGTACTTTACCGCAAGATTTGGCCGCAGTGCGTTTACTTTTCAATTTTTTTTAAATTTTGGACTCCGCTATCAGCCCGATACAAAAAGTATTTTCTATGTAAGAAAACTATAAAATAATATAATTTTTAATTTCAATAATTAAATTACTGTCATGTAACAATTAAATTGTTTTGTCATGATATGATTTTGTATTTACTCGCACAATGCATAGTAAAACATTGTATTAAAAATTAAAATTAAAAATTAAAATTATTTATTTTTAACAAAAGGATTACAAAAATACAGTGTCGAATCCTCCTTTTAAGTTAAAAACTTGT
This sequence comes from Lathronympha strigana, assembly GCA_949128165.1. Taxonomy (NCBI): domain Eukaryota; kingdom Metazoa; phylum Arthropoda; class Insecta; order Lepidoptera; family Tortricidae; genus Lathronympha; species Lathronympha strigana. Next base: position 102,845 of record OX421907.1, on the reverse strand, counting down.
GTTAGGAGGTATTCGCTCTTTCATACAGGGTTGTGTTCAGCGCTAAAAATAAATATAAGTACTTATCCTAAAATATGGCATCAACAACAAGTAGCTGGCATTGTTTTTGTAACAATTGTTATCATAAGTATTTAGAGAGTTCATATGCAGGTACTACAACTTTAGTCAGAAGGGTAATTACCTAGTTACACAATCTTTTGCACACATACTTATAAAAGCAAAACAAAAATATCAGTAAGCAATAGAAAATGATAGAAAATAATAGAAAAATAATAGAAAATATATGTCTATATAAATACACGATTCCCACGCAAATCCATATTTATATATACATACGAGTATAAGTGTAAGTATCTATTTACAAAGGTTAACAGGAATAGAACCCGTAGAGAGACAATATAAGGTCGCTTATGGAATAACCGTACCTCTAATGTTGATGTACAAATAAAGCTAAACTATTACACACAATTTATTCCAAGAGTGACTCAGTTTCATCATAGGTTTTGTTTTTCAACCAGGTTGATAAAAATAATTTGCATTCACCGTTACTTTTCTCGTATATGTTCGTTAGTCTATTTACTTTGTTATACAGATTAATAGATAGTACATAAAATTGTCTTCGCGCAAAGGAAGTCCTAGCCTTGCCAGATTGTTTAACTACCGAATATGGATTACGTTTTTTTAGTAATTTATCATCAATTTTTACACTTTTGTGAACCTTGAGAATACAATTTAATACAAAGAGCTGTCTCACTGTAAGAACATCAGCATCACGGTAAACGTCAATAGTGCTATATCTAATGTTTTTACCTAAGAGTACTTTAAGCACGGATCGTTGCGCTCTCGTTCGAGTGTTATAAGTTTGTTTTTATGAGTACCACCCCACACTGGCAAGCAATAGAGAATAATCGATTGAACTAGCGTTTTGTATATATGTATTAATAGTTGTTTATCTGATATGTGCCTTAGGTACCTGAATAACCAGATCAGCTTTTTTATTCTATTTGCAGTAGCTTCATTTTGCTGATTCCAAGAAAGTAATTGATCTATATGGACACCCAAGTATCTAGTACAAGTAACATGATTGATGGAAGGGCATGAGCAATTTTTAGTTGATTGATTTACACAATTGTGGGCTGTTATTTTATGTCTATTTCTATCCGGCTGAGTATTATTTCGAATTGAGAAAGTTATGTAATTGGTTTTTTTAATATTTAATGTAAGCAGGTTGGTTTGTAACCAGAGCAACGTCTTTGAAAGGCCAGCCTCAGCATGCGTGAAGACTTCATCCCAACTTTCCCCATGAAATATCAAAGCTGTATCATCTGCGTACGAAATCACTAGCCCATTTGTAAGTTGAATGTTAGTAAGGTCGTTTATGTAGGCCAGAAAGAGAGTTGGCCCTAATACGCTGCCTTGAGGCACGCCAAATTGCGTTGATTGTTCGTCTTCGCTAAATACCTCATTATTTAATTTAACACGCTGCGTTCTATTTTTTAGGTAACTTGAAATTAAATTTAAGAAGGTTCCGCGAATACCCATAGCTTCAAGTTTTCGAGTAAGGATGGGGACAGAAACAGTGTCGAATGCTTTTTGTAGGTCTAGAAATATACATAACGTTTTTTTTTTACTCTCTAAGTGCTTTGTAACAGAGTTTGTTAATTCGAGCACCGCTTCTTCTGTGCTTTTGCCTTCCCGAAATCCATATTGACGGCTTGACAAAAGATCATATTTATTAAAATAATTTGTCAATCTACGGTTTATCAATTTTTCTATTATTTTAGAAACTGTGGAAAGGACTGATATAGGCCTATAATTATTCACATCAGTTCTGTCCCCATCCTTATAGATTGGGTGGATAATTGCTCGTTTAAGGGCATCTGAAAATATTCCTTGAGAAAAACAAAGTGAAGTCAAATGGCTTAGAATGGGAATTAGTTCTGTTTTAGCTAATTTTACAAATGTTGTCGATATATTGTCCCAACCAGACGCAGATTTATTTTTCAGATTTAGTATAATAGATTCAATTTCACCCGGATCAGGCTCAATTATGCCAATTGATGACGCATGTGAGTTTAAGGAGTTTAAGTAAGTTGTAAGGTTGGAATTACAGCTCGACGTTGGTGCAATTTTTCCTGCAAGATGTTGTCCGATGGTAGCAAAGTGTTTGTTCACTAAATTTGCTGAAGAAACATGGGAATCGGTGATATTTAAAAGTTCATTGTTTTTACTTCTGGGTTTATTTAGGTTTGTAATATTTTTTATTGAGTTCCATAATAGTTTATTGTTTGTTTTTGCTGCATTTAGAAGATCACGTTCATACCTTTGTTTCAGCTTTTTGACTAGATTGTTGCAATAGTTTCTGTATCGGCGATAGGTAATCTGAAGTACTTCATTTGTAGGGTCATGTCTAAGATTCAATTGTAGTTTATTTCTGTGCCGGATGCATCTTAGCACGCCTTGTGTAATCCAGGGTTTTAGCGTCCTTTTAGCACATGGAATTTTAACAATTCTCGAGCATGTTACAATAGAATTTTGAATGTAAAGAATTAATTTATTTGTCAAGATATTGGGGTCATTAATTTTTAATAGCTCATTGAGGTTATTATTTTTGAACAGATTATATGCTTTTAGGTAGTCTGTTTTGATGTTGTTAACTTGGTTATGTAAACTTTTAGATTTTGAAAATATATTTATCAATGTCATGTGGTGATCTGTTATTGTTGTGTCAAGCACGGCTGTTCTATGAAAGTATTGGTTCGGGTTTAGATTTGTAAATATGTGATCAAGACAACTATTTATTCGAGTGTTAAGTTTATGACTTGGTAACAGGCCGTGTGATGCTAGCATGTTGAGGTAGTTAGCAGTAGAGTTATTTTGTATCATAATATTTATATTGATGTCTCCGGTAATAATTACATTATTCCCCAAATGGCTATTTTTTAGATGCATGTCGAGAGACGTGACAAAGTTTATAGGGTTTGTTATCGATGGAGAACGATAAATACAGAGGATAGTCACACATGACATCGAAACTTGTAAGCAGGAAGCTTCTGTTAGCATAACTTCTTTGATTTGATGTGGTATAGAATTGTTTATATAAATTGCTACCCCGTCATTTTGCGTTGTCTGTTTTGTAGTATTGTAGCAAGTGTAGTTAAGTTTTAATGGCAAAGGTTTGTCGTAATTGAACCGACACTCTGTTAGAACTATGACATCTAGTTGTTGTTGGAATAAAGTTAGGTTAACTTCCAAGTCGTCAATATTTTTGTAAATACTTCTTATATTTTGTGTTATTATCGAATATGTAGGTTTTTTTCTGGGCATGAATGTGGGTAGATCCGTGATCTTACAGAAAAAGCTGTGGTTATCCAGGTCATCAAGTTCGTTCAAAATATCAACTTCCAACACTATACAGTCTTAAAAGGTCAATATTGTTTACAAGGTTGTAGGTTGGTGGGACTAGTATCACGGTGTTTATAAACTGATTTGGTTTGGGCTTTTGTATCACATTTCGGCATTGAATATAACTATTTCTGGCATAAACTTTACACTTTAGGTGAGTAGCAAACGTATAAATTGTTTGCACGACTTCAACAATATGTGAGAGTACATTTAAATAGTGGGAGTACTTACTATTTCCGACAGGCACAAGGTACATAAAACACAAAGCAACGGCATACAATCGCAAAGATAGGGATTCACTTGCAATATCTGGATTTAAGTGAGTAGGAATCAAGTTATAAAAGGCACAGCTGATTACGTTAGGACAAAGTCACGAGTTAAAAAGTTTTTGCACCTGAGTTTCGTTAGTGATGCATATTACCTGCGAATTGTCAGTTTTGCGCACATAAACTCGACCGTAGGAGGTCCAGCAATATTTGTATTCTTTTGATTTCTTAAGGTCCCTTGCCAAGAAATAAAGTCTCGAAGCTTTTTGTGTAAGTCGCTCGGAAATATAAATAGTTGTTTCCGGATTTTTTTTAAGGCCAAGGTGGAGAGCCTGAAGTTTCTTGCTACCGTCCTGGGTGTTATAAGTTTTGGCAGACTTAAGTATCCTATCCTTAACAATTGTAGACTTAAGTTCAACAATTATCGTCTTATTATCAGAATTTCCTTTGACACTAAAAATGTCGCAGATGTCAGTGTCTTGTATTTGAACGTTCAAATTGCTGTATAAAGTATTCACCATGCCTATTAAGGTGTCCTGTGAAACTTTATTTTCTAGAGGAACATTTTTTATTTCGATCATTTTGTTTGTATTTATTCTTAAACTATCCTCTAATCTGTCCTCCAATAATACCATTTGATTGTTTCTATTTCTCAACTCGCCCTCAAGCGCCTCTATTTTTAACTTGAGGTCGCTATGCTCTTGTTGGAGGAACGTAATTGAAGCATCAATCTTGGCGTTTGATTCTTGAATACCTTGAAGTATTGGGAACAGTTTGTTCATCTGTTTTTCTTGTTTCGCAGCTGCGTCCGCAAATAGCTGGTTCATTTCATCGCGCATCTCTGCTAATTCCATGCTCCGAGAGGGCTGGAGCCTTTTTCTTTTCGTACGAGTATTCGTCTGCTTGTTAGACTCGTCCATGCTACTCGCAAAATCTGCATCTGAGTTTTTGGAAGAACCCATTTCTTTGTATTTTATTCCAGTCGTTTTTGTTTTCTAAATATAGGATCCGATAGCACTGATTATAGTTATTTTTGATAGGTATAACAACGTTCTTGATCGACTACGCCGTAGACGCAGTTCGTAGCACGTAGCACCGGTGTGTCTTCGGGCGAAATCGGCGTTCGTCGGGTCGTCACCGTAGGTGAAAGCGAGAGGCAAATTATGGAGATGGTCTCGTTTTCCCGAGGTGGAGTGCGGGGCCGCTAGCTGCTACTAAATCGGTGTATCAGCATCTCATTGTATTTTAACTACTCGGAATATTTACAAATTAAATTGCAAGCGATAATGCAAATAACACATGTGCAGATAAGGACGAATTTTCTTTGCATCTATTACTTGATTTACACAGGATTTACGAGAACAAGTTGCGCACGTCTGTTCTTATCGCTGGTTTGGACGAAAGAGGATTTGTATGAAACACATGCGTAAATATGATATCCTACTCGTGTCGGCTTATACACTCGCTTCGCTTCGCTCGCTCGTAAATAATATGACACTCGTCGGAAATCACTGACTTTCCGCACTTGTTGCATAAATAGTTTTTATCTACAAAAAGTGTCGTTTAGTTTTAACAGCAATTAAATGATTACGCGGTTTATTTTAACACGCCCGCCTACTATCACCTTTTCATTTTTCGCATGCTCTTGCAATTAGGTACATCTATCACGCGTTATTTTGCTCGAGCATGTAGAGTCTTAACGGCCTTAACTAGCCAAGTAGCCATCGGTCGGCCTTACACATTTGTAATAGGCATAATTTGGGTCAAACACAAAACGATGTTGGGAGTTTTTCCGGTGGACTATTCAAAAGTTAATATTTAGGTAGCAATAAAATTTCGTCTTAGGTTTATACAATGCTAAATATTTATATCATTTCTTAAGAGCTATAAAGATGAAAGGGCCCTTTATATTGCATTGTATAATATATAAGGTGCTACTTTATTAGTTGCAGATATTTGAACACGTGATACTCTACTTTAAAACAATTAACTTTAAATAGAAATTATGAAATCTTTTCATATGATTTTTTTGTTTTCATTTACCGAGCAAAAAAAAAATTATAATTTAGTCTAAAAAGAATCATCTTGTGCATTTCACTGACAAAACGTTTAACACTATCCGTCATATCACTCATGTCAACAATAGTTAGTCTTAAATGTCATTATGGTCGAGATTTATCGACGTCAATAGTGGCCAGTTACAGTTAACTGGTAGGTAAAAGAGGTACTAGAATCTGCTCAATGAGTTCTCATTTACTGATCACATTAACAGGGTGTTTTTAGGTAGCAAATTTGTTTTAACGTTTTCTCCAAAAAAACATCGTAAAAAGTATAATGTTTAATACTTAAATTTACTCCAGGAACCGAGTACTATCAGCTGCAAAAAATTCTGCAACTAATAAAGTAGCACCTTATATATCATTACTACATGTGCACAAGATGTTAACCGAATATTTTTACCTATATTTTCACGGATTCGGATCGGAATAGTGCGTAAGCAATATCCGAAATCGGTCCGAGTTTTCTAGACCCATATTTTCACGGGTTTGGATCGGATTCGGATCGGACGTAGTGTGTATCCGCCTTTATGCGTAGGTAATCTATTTTTATTATAAACGTGAATTACTAAATTAGTATCCATTCTGTAATTGTAAGCGTGCTTTCAAAATGCTCTATAAGATCTTTGTAGACTAATCTAAAATATACGCGTACGGAAAGCATAACTGAAATAATAAACGTTGCAAACATTAGAATAAGCCGACAGGTGAGCGGCGAGCGCGGCGCTGAAGCTATGTTGGTTTCCTTCCTAAGCTCTTTAACGTGTTGTACCAAAGTGTTTACAAGCTTACTTCACAACATTGCAAACTGGACAAATATGATCTTCTGTCCTAAAATTTTCTATACAGAGGTACATAAATGACTCAAAGGCGGTAAATTTCTTAATTAATTAAACTTACAAAATTATCGTTTTCATCCTAATTAAAAGAGAAGGGTCATTCCGGGTACTCGATCTAACTTGCGGATTGGACTATTTAACTATAGTTTCCCATTGCCTTTTGGGCTCCCACTCTCACGGGGAAGTTGGTTCTAAAATGCATTATGAGCTGGGCTATGAGTACGAGGTACGTAGAGAAGTAGGTAGCTGAGTGACCATTCGCACGCTTAATTTCTCGGAAATTGGTATCCATTTTATATTTTTAGGTAGGTACAGTTACGTGCAAAAATATGTATCAAGAAAATCGTCTCATAAATATGTACTACGCTGTTATTACACCGGAATAAGATGCTATGGGGCATAATTTTGAGTAAGATGTATCCATCCAAATTTTTACAATTGACTGTATCATTCTAAAACGCTAATATCGCACTTTAATACCAAATATAAGTCCAAATACACTGTTAATTAGTACAATCAGGCATGCGGCATGCGGCTGCGGCCTGCAGCACCGAAATGATCCATATTAAATGTTTGAGCGCCGTAAGTGGGCCGGCCGGTGACTGGCCGACGCGCACCGAACCACAACTATTATATTTGTATAAAACTTCGTCTGCGATCTAAATAACAATGATATCTAGCTCACGTTTACTGAACACTCAGAAAATTATTTAATAAGGTTAGTATAGTGGAAGTGTGGAACAATTTGCCGGAATCAGTGATTAGTGCACCCTCAGTGAACTCTTTTAAAAATAAACTCGACAAACATATCAATAATGGACCAAACACAAGTGGACATTGATATGCACGTATCAGCTACAAGCTGCCTGTGCATTATTATTAATAATAATAATAAGTAGGGACAACATTGAATACAAACGGACTCAAAGCAGTCCCACGATCGGGTCAAGCACAAAACAATGTTCTGAATCTTTCCGGTGGACTTTTGAAAAGTTAAAAGCTTTGAAGGTTCTTTTTCATATTGAGCCCTAATCCACATTAAAAAGTACTCTTTTTCTATTGAATTGTATGATAAAAATTATGACTACATGTACACAATCTGGTAACTATTGGCCACAGGAAAGATTGGCTCTACAGTTCAGCTCAACACGCACTTTTTCTTTCCTCTGGTCAACAGTTAACAGCTTGTGCACGTGTAGTAATGATATTTATTATATACAATGCAATAGAAAGGGAGTACCCCTTCATGTAGATAAGGCATAAGAAAATCAAGCTATATAGCCCTTAATTTTTAAATAGTCCACCGGAAAGACTCTGAACATTGTTTTGTGTTTGTCCCGATTAGTTGCGCGACTTGCGCGGTAATGACACAGTGCGAACGCCAACAAGTTGCAGCAGGTGACAATAGCAAGGCTAACGCGCGGCCCGTCGCAATAATCACTCTATCGGTATCCTTGCACCAATACGCGATATGACGCATCCCTGTATAAAATATATATGAACCTCACTTGCCAAGCGACTCCCAACCCTCCTACGACGACTTAAAGTCGAGAAAGCAGCCCGAACGAATCGTTCACATTGCCTCAAATTATTTACTGAAAAACAACATTAGCATGTCAGTCAGTGCTCGGGCAAATTGCTACAAATGACCCTAGAATTCTTACTGCAACTAATCTAAACCTTGTGTATAACGTAATAGAATGTACAATGGTATGGCCGACCGTGGCGTGGCGCCACTCTTCTGCATTCCTCCTATTTGCTAGTTTAGTGCAAACGGAGAGTGTTTACTGCGAGTATGTTAAACGTGAATCTTTTAGCACGGCTGTTCAAGTGCTCATCTGTAATCGATACTGACGAGAATGGAAAAGTTACAGTCCTGAAAGTGGTCATTTGACAACCCATCATTTATAAATTGAAAGATAATGTCATATACGCATCATATGACATGAAAGCAATAAAGATACTGAATACTGAAAAAATACTGAATATTACAGAAAAAGTGCCAAGGCCCCCGATGAGCAAAAGCTGCCGCGAAAGCCGGAATCGCTGGTTCGATCCCAGATGCAGCCCTGCTCACCGGGGGCCTTCGTCACTTTTTCAGTAGTATACGTATAAAAAATCAAAATAAAAAAATGCATAAATGTATATTGACATATCTTTCAATTTAGAATTCATATATAGTAGTGTGACTACTTAAAACAAAAAACACATGAACAAAAACATTTATTACATTTCATAACTTATTTGATTCGTGCTTTACAATTGTATAAATAAATAACCCATCATTTACTTATTAAGGTGAGAGGGTTTTGATCGACTTAATTTATTTACTATTCCTTGCTTCTTCACGTATGTAATTGACTGTTCACGTATGTAATGTGGAATCAATCTAAAATAATTTCGTACTCACATCGAGTACACCATTAATATGTACCTGCCAGGACTAGTCCTGAAGTAATCTTGTCCAGAAGTGTAAAGTCTCCAGCCATTTTCCTAATAATTTAAGTATACTTATAAGTAGACCCCGTTATCTTGTCGCACTGACATTGCTTTTTAGTAGAGATCATCTCGATATGTTTATTAGGGCTCTGTACCTCAGAAAGAAAAAAACGGAACCATTGTAGGATCACTTTATTGTCCGTCAGCCCGTCCGTATGTCTGTCAAGACCCTTTATCTCGGGAACGCATAGATGTAGCAAGTTAAAATTAATTCCACATACAGAGGTCTGCGGTCCCTCGAAGCAGTGAAAAAAAAACCTCTAGATCAACGCAATTAAAATATACAGCCGTTTATATGTCGCATTTCCCATACATTTGCAATGCTAATCAAATTCAAAAGTGCATGGGCAATTTATGAATGAATTCATTCATATACTGCCCATGCAATGTTGAACGCGATAGTTACATATTATGTATTACTGTTTAACTGTAATTAACTACTTATCCCAGCTACTATATATAAGTCATACCTTTAACGCAACAATGCTGCACGGAAAGTGCTACAAAATTTACGATCACTGATAATGAGATATGTACACTTAACAACACGGCATGTGAATTAAAACCAAAATTAAATATTTTAACAATGTTACAGTCGTAAATTATAATGGTTTTCGGTACGAAACGGCGGCGGTGGCAACAGCCACGCGACGTTTCAGTATGAGGCCACTTTAATTTGTATTAAAGCACTCGAAGCTTAATGCAGAATTTAATGAATGTTGGACGTTATTGTTTTGTAGTTGGCTATTGTAGAATAAGTCAAGATACAGTGGGCTGCAATAGCCTCCACGCAATCATCAGTTTTAATAACACTGAAATTTAAAATAATTAAACTTAAAATCTCTACAAAAGACAATTTTACATCCTTAAGGCGTAATATTACGCGTTTTTAAGGATCAAACTCAAACTCAGAAGCATTTATAGAAGTAGGCCAAAATTCAGCACTTTTCAACTTCAAATTGATTGAAATAATAATAAATATACAGAAACGTAACACTTAATTCTAGTAAAAGAGTTATTGGAACTAGTGCTAACGCTTGCTAACCGGTATTTAAATATACTTACCTAATACTCACAGTAGGTACACAATCAAATAATTGTGTGATGCCTAAAAATACAGGCATTATTTTTCAAATCTTCAGGCATTATTAATAAATGGCCGTTGATTATAGGCCACAATGCCTGCGAAATGGCTTCTAGGGTTTATCAGCAATAGTCAGAACTGGCCATGACTAAGCTCCGTCTTTGCGAGCCTAGTCAAGGTGAAGCGACTTTGTACACTCGAGTTCATAAATGTCTGTGCAGCTAAATGCGTTACATGTAAACACTTGCACCTTATTGTTAATGTCCTAAGAGTTAGTATTTATGAACTAAATTCTACGCAGACTCGTAGAGTTACGCAAATGATGAAATACAAAATTATTAAAATTTTCAGAAACATTCTGCCAGAGACCAGAGGGCCTGTAGCGATTATCCGAAAATGGAAAAATGGAAACATTTATTTCTCGATGTTCGCGGTAGACTCTTAGATTAACTTCTTTGAAACTTGACTGGAACACTGTAGAATGTACAAAAGCATGTAGTTTTTCAATTTCTAGTCTTAAATGGAAGTCGGTAAAGTGCAGTACGTTAAAGTAGTAAATGGCCAAATAGAGTTCTGTGTTATGAGTACCTGATAAAATAAGTATTGTATGTATACATATAAGAATTGAACATGCTACCCTCTTTATTGTCGACGTGTTCCGGCAGTATTGCACTTTTCTACTAAAACATGTCGTTGACCAAAGACGTACCTACTATTAGGTACACGAATAAGTAGTAAGTACCTTCCTACGCATATGTCCCTATGCGTGCTGACGGGCCAGGGCGCCGGGACCCTTTGTCTTGAGTGACGCATTTCCTTACGCGGTCACGCACACCATCCAATATTTCAAATAGGTACATCGTTAGGCAAAATTAATTAATTTCTAGTATGATTCAATTAATCTCTCTATTTAGTTTCCTGTTAGGTCTGATCTTCATTTTTTTTTTTCGGTTCTGAATTTCTGTGTGACCCACGCAGTACCTATGTGCAAATTCATAATTTCTAGTTATCCAATATTTGGTTTTACTCAAATAACAGAAAGTTTTATATCTACAACGCATTCTTCTTCTTCCTAGCGTTTTCCACGCTTATGCCACGGCTCAGGGAGCCTGGGGTCCGCATTGGCAACAAAACCCAAGATTTAACGTAAGCGCTAATTTTACGAAAGCGACTGCCATCTGGCCTTATTGGGATTAGTCCGGTTTCCTCACGATGTTTTCCTTCAGCGAAAAGCGATTGGTAAATATCAAATGATATTTCGTACATAAGTTCCGAAAACCTCATTGGTACGAACCGGCAGGATTTGAACCCGAGACATTCGGATTGAAAGTCTCACGCACAGAAATAAATAATAAGATTCCTTATTCATATATTCCGTGGTCTCACGTCATACCGCTGGGCCACCAACCCTCTCCTTGTACATCGTTAATTTATAAATTTTGTAACACCTACCATTTTCTTTGCTTTAAGAGTTAATTTCCTCGATGTGTCAGAGGTTAAATGACCCTAGCGACCATAACTCTGGCAAAAACATAATACCTAATGAAGTCCGGTCGCTCCAAAAAGTAATAAAAAGTAGGTTTAGTGCCGCGCGGACCGATTTAGTCCGCGTTACTCGTCCGTTGACCGCCAGCCGCCAGCACCCCGTCGATACGACCAGGGGGCCTACCGCGAACTACGAACGAAGTCTTGCCTCTCGGTTACAGGTACGTACGAAATTACGAGTGCGACAGGGAGGAATTATTTCTTCTGTAGTGCGCGGTAGGTCCTCAGAGTGAGGCGAAGCGTTTTTATATTATTCGGTCTGATACCTGATAGCTCAAACACAAAACGATGTTCGGAGGCTTTCCGGTGGAGTATTCAAAAGTTAAGGACTATAAAGCTTGATTTTCTCATTTAAGCCTTATCTAAATTAAGGGGTACTCCTTTTCTATTGAATTGTACGATAAAACTCATTACCTACATTATGTCCACAAGCTGTTAACTATTGACCACAGGAAAGAAAAAGTGTTTGAGCAAAAGTCTGAACTGTAGAGCCAATCTTTCTTTTGACCAATAGTTAACAGCTTGAGGAGTTGAGGTAGAAATACAATTATCATACAATTCAATAATGTATGCTAAGATTGTTTGTATTTCTCTATATAAGTGAATTGTAATATTCTTTTTAGAGAAATAAATTTCTTAAACCATCAATAGAACAGGAGTATTTTTTAATGTGGATAGATGTAGATGTAGATTGATGTAGGATACTACATGGGAATGTGTAAACGGTGAGTCCTCATCGGTTAAGAGAACGGTTCCTCCACGGGAGAAATGACAGAGACGATGTATTTTAAAAACGAAACTAGAAAATTGTATACATAGCTTCTAGCTAGTTTAATAGTCTTGTAATGTAATTGCATTAATTATTGACATGCCATACAATCATTGTTCTCATTGTTTGTCACGGAAATAGAATGTAAACCGTGTCTCTGTCTATATTAAACTTCAAGATATTATCGCCTGGCCTATAATGTATCTGTATCGCTGATACCTACATAACATGCCCAATATTAACAGCGCTCAATGAATAATAAAATAACATTAGGTTGGTGAATAAATAATGTAAAAAGGTTGCAATATTCGAAAGAGAAATGATCGTGTTTAGCAAGATTCTTTGTTGTGCATATGGCGAACAGCCAGTTTCCATCTTTAACAGCAACACGTTACTTTACTGTTTACTGCAACATAAACTCATACCTATTGATTGTGTCAGCGCGCCCTAACCTAACATGTATTTATAGTAATACGTAGGGGAGAGTCAGCTATATCGTACCGCCGGTCAAATCGTACCACCTCTAGATTTCTTACTTAACAACCAATTTTACTTGCTTATGGGGCACCCAACAGAGAGATCCTATATTATAAATAATCATCAGTCATCGAAATAAAAAATGACAAAAAAACAAGAATGAACTTGAGAGAGAAAAAAATATATCTCAGAGAATTTAATCCCAGAATACTCAATTTTATATAGTGTTACCTAGCCAAGAAACTGAACTTTAGAAAAAAAATCCACGTTTGAGTAAAAAGTGTACGATATAACCGACTCTCCCCTACCTACTATTTCAAATAAATGTTCACTTTTAACCTGCTTCTCGTGCAGTTTACCTTATCTATTGGTATGAGTAAGGTAGGCAGAGTAAAACGGCGTGTTAACTGTTCAACGCTCTGTATTTAAGTGAAGCGCAAATCATACTGACATTACTGACAATGAGTGAATGATTGACTGAACGAATGAATGTATTTTATAAAGTGAACGAATGAACCGGAAGGTAGACTTGGATTTTTGTAATATACCAATAGTCCCCCTCAAAAATTCAAGTACTTTATACATTTAACATACAGTTCTTATCATAATTTTAATAATCAAACATAAGGATATTAATTTATGTAAACTTGCACTTAAATGTTACACTTATCCTATGAAAATTATATTAATTATAATACAATCACACTAAGTTTAATTTAGCTCTTAATTCATGGAACTTCGTCATTGGAATCGCCTTCGTGAATATGTCTGCTAGTTGGTTTTCTGGGAAATATGTTCTAGCATTATTACGTTATTATTTATTTGTTCACGAGTGAAATGGTATTTTATATCGACGTGTTTTGACTTTTTGTGATTTGTGGGGTTATAAGCAATGCTAATGCAACTATTGTTGTCTTCATAGATCAGGATAGGCTTAGATATTTGGATGAATATACTGTTAAGTAATGATTTTATCCAGATAGCTTCTTTTACAGCTTCAAATAAACTCATGTATTCGGCTTCTGTTGAGGAAACGGCAACTGTATTTTGTTTACGTGTGCACCACGAAATTGTACAATTATCAAACATTTGAAATAGATAACCTGTTGTACTTTTTCTGGTATACTCTTGGCTCGTCTCAGTCGTTTTTTGTCACGTTCTTAAATTCGTCCCTTTCTGCTTTCGTCACCCATTCTTCATTCGTCACTTTCGATATTTGGCTATTTCTTATTCCGGCTTAGTTCGGTATTCGTCACCATCATCTTTAGGCACGTTCAATGTTAGTCTATGTTGTTTTAAGACTCACTCTTTATTTGTATTTTCGTTTTTGGGACTATTCTTAGTTCGTGTTTTTCTTATTTCGCCTCTTTAGAAATTTTTATATTTCTTTGTTGGACGGATTCTCTGTTAATCTCTTTCGATATTCGCTCCACTCACTATTTGGCTATATAGCTTATTGGTTTGTTTTAGGCGGCATGAATGAAAAATTACAAAGCATAATAATAACCATACATCGGGGTTTTCGGAGCGGGAATGATTTAAGAAAGAGTAGAGACAAACAGATAAGTTAGTCTAAGAAAATATAATATTATGCCTAATGAATAACTACCTCTATGACAAAGTTTTATTTTTATTTCCGTAATAGTCTTAAAACATATAAGATAACAATAAAAATAACTCGAATTGATTAACTGCAGTAAATTTAATGGTTGACACGATTTTCAGAATAAATTATTAATATTTTTTCTATATTTGGGACAGTTAATCTACGGCGTCTCAATGGCCATTATAAAATATGTACATATGTATGATTAATCTTCATTTATTTTTCAATTAATTATTCATTAGGTAAAAACCTGCTAGAGTACGATCTGTTTTTAAGTAAATACCTACTCTTTGGCAAATGTCAAACGTTCCCGCTCCGAAAACCCCGATGTATGATAATAACGAAGCTTGTAATTTATAATCATATTATAAATAACCTAGCCTAAGAATGAAAATAAATAAAGAGTACGAAGCTAACGCCATCCAAAGGTCCGAGACACTATTGTCCCGAACCGATGACCGGTGGGGTTGGCGTGTTCTCGAGTGGTGAACACGCACTGGACGACGCAGCGTAGGAAGGCCCCCCACAAGGTGGAGCGACGACCTGGTAAAGGTTGCGGGTGTCCACTGGATGCGGGCAGCTCGGGGGAGGCCTATGTCCAGCAGTGGACGTCATTTGGCTGATGATGATGATAATGATGATAAATAAACTACAGTACAGTACAAATAGAAAAATAATTAAACATGTAAATAAGTTTAATTTCCTCAACAAATATCGAACTTAAAAATAGCCTTATTCCTTTAAATTAAACTAACAGCTTCAACAATACATAACTATATGTCATCAATGAAGATCATTAGCTGTTCATTATTAACATAATAAACAGTACTCAAACTTTCTAAACATTCAGCAACCTCTATGTTATTAATTTGCAAATCATTAATTATTTTTGAAATTGCATCATCGGCATTCACATATCTCTTCTTCCTTTTCTTCTGAATGCCGACTTTCATCTGAGCTGTTCGAATTTCTTGGTGCCTATTTTCCTTTTTCAGGGTATCAAGATACCGGTACAAAGATTTACTTTTTTCCGTAATCATATTCAGCCTATGGTGCCAGCCCTCAAGGCTGTTACTTGTTCGATGGCGTTGGCCAGCACAAGAAAAGATTTTAGGAGTTATCCTGTTGAACCAATAAGTGTTCATATATTGAAAAAAATTGACAATGCTCAGGTTGTCATCGGGTGATATGCTTTCAATATAAGTCCAAGCTTCAGGTACATGCGATTCTGGAACTAGGGATATCAAGGTTGTTAATTTAACAATTTTTGTGCAATATTCATCTCTATTTAGCGATAACTCCTTTGCTTTTCGCCATATTGCCTTCTTGAAATGGTACTGGCAACCAGAAACAACCGCGTTTGGGTAAACAGTTGAAACAGCATTCATAATCGCTTGTTCGTAATCACACTTAAAATAGCATATTTTTAAATCCAATTGCGTCTTCAGAATAGTAAACAGCTTCTGATATGTATTTTCCTGTTTATTTGGAAGCAAGCTATAAACGACAGGTACGACACCATCATCATTAACTGTGCTTCCTGAGTCACAGTGGACGGTAAATAGTTGAAAAAATGGAGCGGGTGTAGTTTTAAATGTACCGTCGGCTAAATATTTGTTCCTATTGTTTGTTTTAATCAAATTTAGGAAATACGGTGAGCAAAATATGAAAATTCCATCACTGTCGGATCCATCATACAGCATAAAATCATCTGAAATTAAATCTGGAATTTCAATTTCAGCGATGGTATTAAACACTGTTTTTGTCACGTTTAGTTTTCTTTTCCTTGCATTATACAATCCGTCTTTTTTAACATCAAAAAGTGGTACGACATGATCTGGGATCTTGTGCTTCAGTGTCTCTACACACTCTTCATATATCTTTGTGACAGGTTTATATTCGTTTTGGCAGCGATATTTACAATGATCCATTGCGATATCGATCTCATTTTTAATGCGATTTGGCAAACATGTATGTGGCCCTTCACGTTTTATAGATTTGTTATCTGCTGATAAAGTAATGGATCCATTGCAGTTGTGTCGATTTATACATCTCCATTTTGAAGTTGTCTTATTTTTTCTATCCAACGTAAACTGAAACCCTCCCCTTATCAACTTTTTCCGGTTTTTCTTTGTCTCGATAAATATTAAATCACTGTTATTCCCCTCGTTTTCGTCCATAATGGACGATTTGCTTTTAATTTTATATTTTATATAAGTAACAATCTACACCGCGACTATCAATAGAATGTCAATAATCAATTATGACAATTCTTAGCAACTTTCATTACAATTGTCTTTGAGTGGCCAGTAATGTTTTATTGCAGGTTTAACTACTTAATATAGCGTAATGAATACTCTACAATGGAGCAGACAAGGCAGACATGTCTAGGTAATAATAATATAAATTTAATGCTATCCGTAATACTTAGGCAACCAAGGAAAGCTCAGAAAAGTCAAAAAAATCTAAAAGCCCGTGTTTTATCCGAGCATTCTAAGTCCTAGATCGATTCTTATTTTCATCGAATTAATTTGAGCTGTTTCAAAGACTGCCGAAATATACAGGGTGGAAACATCGAATGCCACATGACTGCCTTAAATATTGTAAATAGCACGTTCTGTGTAAAGGAGATCATCCGTTGCTTTTTTAAATAATAAATTCTGCATTTATGGATCTTTGAAAAATCGCTTACCTCCGTCGGGACTCGAACCAGTCAAATGTGACGAAAAATAATGTGCCGTGTTTTTTATGCAGATTGTAAGGGTTAGGTTCATTTTTCTATAAGTAACAATCAAGATATCTAACAATTACTTTTTAAATTTGTTTTCATCCGTCACGTACCTAAGTGACAGTGGAATGGACCAAGTTACGGTGCATTTAACGTGCCGGGTGAAAACAAAATTAAAAAGTGAAATTCCCATCTTGTTAGCAAGATAATATAATACTGAGGTAAGCAATTTTTCATGATTTCGTACTTTATTATTTTAAAAAACAAAGGAAAGTCCTCTTTCCTCTCCTTTTCACATAATGTACTATTAACAATTATTAAGGCAGTTGCCATTCATGTGGCATTCGATCTTTTCCATCCTGTATATTGTTTCAAATAAGTTCCGAAATGTAGGCGATAACATCAGGAAATGAAAACATGAAGTTTCTGGTTTATGGCTTCCTTCATTACTAATACCCAACGCTACGCTAGGAAAAGACGAACAACAAACATGACGAAAGATGACAAAGACTTCCAGCGTAAGTGACGAATGCAGAATAAGATGAATTAAGAACTTGCCAAAAATTCGAATATGACCAACAACGAACCTGCCGTGAAAAAAATGACGAATAACGAGTGAGTCTAAAAACTACATAGACTAACATTGAACGTGCCTAAAGATGATGGTGACGAATACCGAACTAAGCCGGAATAAGAAATAGCCAAATATCGAAAGTGACGAATGAAGAATGGGTGACGAAAGCAGAAAGGGACGAATTTAAGAACGTGACAAAAAACGACTGAGACGAGCCAAGAGTATACCCTTTTTCTATCAGTTTCATCGCCTCCCCAATCAGAGTCCGCATAACCGGTCAATAGCTGTTTATAATCACATTTATGATAAGTCAATTTGAGATTTAAAGTTCCTTTACATATCTTAAACATCTCCACAATTCCCCATTACCTTTACTTTGGAATCTACTCAGAATATTCACTGCTGCACACAAATCAGGACGCGTATGTACATAGCATTGCGTATATTAAGCAACCTATGACTTGCCTGCTTGGTGCATTATATTGCACATCACTATTTAATGCTTCATAGTTTAATTTATTTGGAAATGGTGTTTTCGAGGGATTGCAATCACCCATGGAGAATTTGTTTAAAACATTTTGTAAATATGTCGTTTGATCCAACGTTATTTTGTCATTGGTTCTTTCAATTCGTATGCCAAGAAATAATTTAATATCATGTAAATCGGTCATCTCAAACACATTATTTTTTAATAGTAAAAACCCATTTACTACTTACAACTTTTACACCAACTTTAACTGTAACTTTTTCAACTGGACACCACGTTTGATTACTACGTAACGAGTCAATTTCACTTTTTATTGCACTTAACCACTCATTTGTATCTGGCCGATTAAAGATATAATTGAAATGCACCGGTAATGGTAACTGTAGTTTGGAACAAAGCGATAGAACCGTTGAATCTGGGTCATTCATTAATACGTAATTTTTAGGGGGTAGATTCCGGATTCTCTCGCTACGTCTCAAACAACTGCGGTCGGTACCGAGTGACTCGTTGCTAACGTCACTTTGTACTCGTTCATTCATGTCTTTTAGCGACTTGTTATTTACGTCACTTTGTTTATTGCCTATCAACTCCACCGGCTTACCTGGCTTGTTGATTTTGGCGGGAATTTCATCATTGCTGCATATTGGCTTGACCAACTCCACCGACTCATTGTTCGGCTTGTTGATTTTGGTAGGAATGGCATCACTGCATAGTTTTGACCTAGATTCACCAAAATTTGACTCGTCAAACAATACGTCTCTGGCAATCAAAAATTGATTGTTTTCAGTATTAAACAATTTATAGCCGTTAGGTGCATACCCGATTAAAATCGATTTAAAAGATTTTTCGTCAAATTTGGTCTTTCTAGTTTTATTATGAACGTATGCAGTGGAACCAAATACCCTCAAGTGACTTATTTTCGGTTTTGTACCATGCCACAATTCATACGGGGTTTTGCCAATTAGCGCTTTGGTGGGTAGCCTGTTTATTAAATAGCTTGATGTTAAAATCGCCTCACCCCAAAACATTTTGTCCAATTTCGCACTTGTAACCATGGTTCTAGCCATTTCGGTTAACGTACGATTCATGCGTTCAGATACTGCATTTTGGACTGGTGTGTAAGGCACAGTTAAGTGATACGTTATTCCCTTGTTTACACAGAAATCTTTGAATTCGTTTGACAGATACTCTCGGCCATTGTCACAATATAAATGAACTACCTTACAATTAAATAGATTTTCGCTCTTAGCAACATAATCTTGAAAACATTTTAAGACTTCAGATTTGGAATGCAACAAGTAGGTAACCGTGTAATGAGTGTAATCATCAATAAAATTGACAAAATAATTTTTATCGTCAACTGTAGTGGGGGTAATTCGGCCACAGACGTCACTGTGGACTATGAACAGGGGCCTGTTGTTTGTGCGTTCTGGTTTGGACTTTGAAAAAGGTAGTCGAGATTGTTTACCTAGAATACATGGCTCACATAACTCGTCGGTAGGCGGAATTATTTCATCAATTACTGAATAATCGTCAATCATATTTTTAAGACCAATGAACTTTTGTTTATTTACATGGCCTAGGCGTTGGTGCCATAATCTGTATACATTTAAATGTCTTTCGGAATTTAAACTCAACGCCTTTTGTAAATTCACTGTAAATGTAACCTTAGATAGGTTATTGTAAGTAATACCTGACATGATACACTTATTATGTTTGTTATATATTTGAACGCCTTTATTATTAAATACAATAGTCATACCTGCTTGTTGCATTCTACTTACTGACAGTAAATTATTTGCAACTTCCGATGAGTATAAAACCTCCTCGAGAGAACCTTGTACTCCTAGATCAGTGGTAACGTCAATGCGACCTCGTCCTGTTGCCTGTATGAATACCTCATTTTTAGCGACATTTATTTTCAGTGGTGAAATAAAATCCGTGAATGCTGAGAAAAGATCCTTAGTGTTGACGATATGGTCCGTACATCCAGAATCTAAAAGAAAAGTAAGGTTATTACTATTATGATCCGATGTTGACAACTTACATTTTGAAAACATAAAAGCGAAACTGTCCTCATTGTTTTGTTTCGGCACGGCAGTGTGAGCGGCGTTTTGCTGCGACTGCTGTCCGCTGCTGCCACCGCCGATGCTATTTACTTGGGATTTCTTGTAGTAGCGGCAATCCTGTTTGAAATGGTTTCGTCTTCCACAGAAATCACAGTACATCCTGGAAAATTGATGCGGTGAATGTCTTGGTTGTTGATTTCCTTTAAACTGATGCTGATAATTAAATGATTTCTTCTTTTTGTGATCAGGAACGTAGGATGATGTGTCATTCATAGGTCTTTTCCTTTTGTGAAACGGGATGTGTGAAGAGAACTTATCACTCGCAGCATGAAGTACTTTCAAACCGGTCACTGTCTCGCTCTTGATTTTAACTTCTTGATCCAAAAGGCGCGTTTTAACAAACGATAGGTTCAAGTTATCTTCGCCGAGTGTCTCCAATGCAGTAATGACTCCATCGTACGTAGCAGGCAGCGTGAGTAATAAATGAGAGATTTTATCCATTTCTTCGAGCTTAGCGCCAGCAGAAATCAATTCCGTGATTAAAATATCAAAACTTGTGAAATGCTGGGTCAAATTTAAATCAGGCTGCAATTTTAAGTTTAATAATTGCTTACGTAGTGCCAACTGTGTCGCCAAGCTTCGTCGTTCGTATATTTTATCAAGATTGTCAATAATTATTTTTGCAGTTTCCGTGTCTTGGGCGAAATTTAAAAATGCGTCACCCAAATATTCGACAATAGGCTATATGCACTTGAAATAGATAAGGCTTATATTTTTTTCTCAGAAACTAGGTTGGTTCAGCATTATATCCCTATCAAAATTTCTTAATTTTATTTTATTTTAGCTGTGAAAATAATTATTGAAAAGTGCAAAAAAATGTGTGAAATTACAAACGGTTAAAACGCTGTGACGTCGAGTGTGACGTCATTGGATAGTGGTGTCTGTACACCAAGCCAAGAACGCGAATGAACAGAGAGCCGCTGTATGTAATCTCGCGTCTCGGTTTCTCAAATGTTTGGTGTACAGCCGGCACAGAAGCACTAGTATCCAGATCATTAAAAAAAAAGCATGCGAATCGTGAATCGTCTGTGTCAAATTGTATACATGTTCTCGTATGGAATTTCCTTCATAAGATTTCTTTCATAGTGTTTCTCGTTCTGCTACTCATATTTTTGCATTTTGGCACAATCCAATACATATCCCATCTTTAAAGCGGTTTTATGACTTGTATGTCGTTTTCCATTGTAAATGTAAACACAATCGGCTGAACAATACAAGACTAATTAAATAATAAACATTTTTTAGGTTATGTTGGGCCGATCAAACACGTTCATAAATCATAATCTTAATTCACATAAATTGATCTGAGAAATTTATTATATCTGAAAAAATCAGGATACGTGTGAGCAATATCTAAATTGTACGTAATTTTATGCATTATTAATTCACAATATAATTGTAATTATGCATCGTAATCTGCATGCCTACCACGAACATCGAAAATTGACATTGACGGGAAACCTCTTTGTCACTCTAATATGCAAGTGTGACAGAGACGGAGGTATAAATTCGCAATCGTTCGATTTTCGTGGTATAGGCCCTGATTCAGACTGTGTGCCTTAGATGAGAAATGACGTCACGGCTCAGCTTGTCGGAATGGCGGGCGTTTCAAACGCCCGTTTTTATTTGGAGTTTTTGAAAGAAGATTTATCTACTAAATTTTAGTTATTATGCGCTGAAATTTATTTTACAGTATTTTTATGATAAAAGCTATCATCCAACAGTATTTAAAAAAATAGTGAATATTCCCTATTGTACCTTTAGCGATAGAATTGTTTCGTGTCCACACGGCATCGGGATTTTCTGGAACAGGATCTTCTATAACTGACGACACTTGAAGTTCGGCTAAAAGTGATTTGATTCGAAACTTCCACGTGCTATAACGGTCGCCATTAAACGGTTGAATATTTCTTTTTGCTCGCTGATCCATTTTGTCGTATTTACTTTGAATGTAAATTGTAACAGAAATCTATTTTAAAACCACGTGGCTGGGCCCATAACCTATTGGTATGAGTAAGGTAGGCAGAGTAAAACGGCGTGTTAACTGTTCAACGCTCTGTATTTAAGTGAAGCGCAAATCATACTGACATTACTGACAATGAGTGAATGATTGACTGAACGAATGAATGTATTTTATAAAGTGAACGAATGAACCGGAAGGTAGACTTGGATTTTTGTAATATACCAATATTATCTATCCTACAAATCACTGACATAGTTAGAACCTTTTGTAATTAAATGCCAATTGGTTTCCGCAGGGCGATGGGATCGAGAGCGCAGCGGCAAAGGCTGCGCGCACGCGCCGCCGCGCGCTGGCGCGTCGCGCGGCGGCGGCGCGGCTGCGGCCCGGCACGCCGCCGCCCGCGCCCGGCCGCCGCCACCACCCCATCCAGACCGAGTACTACCTGGAGGAGCTGTTCGACAAGGGCGTGGAGATGGAGGTCGGCGTGCAGACCGACCTGTTCCTGGACCGCCCGCCCACGCCCGTCTACGTGCCCGCCAAAACTGGCGCCGATGCTGCCACGCAGATCTACCCCGGCGACGTAAGTAGATCTATGTCTGACTTTAAATCTGGAGGTCGCGGGTTGAATGAAACCTTAAAGAAAAATGTTGTGAAGAAAGCTGCTTGTATCCGCAAAGTAGTTCAACATTACAATTTTGAAGCACGAATGAAATCATTTATGTTTTCAGCCCTCTTCACTGGGGGCTTCGGGTAATTTTTTCTGTAGTACATATATGACATCTCTTTCAATTTATAGTTCAACATTACGAAACCGCTTTGGGCCAACCCATCCCCATCCCATCCCCTGAGGTACATGAGGGGACGCCTTTTCCCACCAATGGAGCGTATATCCCACTGCACTGCAATGTTGATGGTAGTGACATAACAAATTCAATCTAAATTAAAATTTCAATACGTAATGTGAATGTATTGTCCGTAGCTGTTCGACTTCGACCTGGAAGTGTCCCCGATCCTGGAGGTTCTGGTGGGGAAGACGACGGAGCAGGCACTGGCGGAGGTGGCGCAAGAAGAGGAGCTGGCTACTCTGAGGGAGCAGCAACGACGCTACGCCGAGCTGCGGGATGCCGAACGCGCCGAGCGGCAGCGACTGGCTGCCATGGATCAGGTACACTCTTCCTAAACAAATTTCTTTTTTTCTTTTTTTTTAACTGCGCCAAGGCCGGTACTTTCTTTTCAGATAGTTCCTTAAAGTTGGCTCATAAATATTTTAATAAACATAAGTAATAATAAGTTATTGCCCTTGAGCCATCTTAGATGTCGCTTTTGTGGGGGCCTATCTTATGTGGGCGAGTCACCGTCTGCCGGAAATAAAATTGCTTACCATTTCATTAGGCAGGCGTCCGGTTTTATTCTCCATTACCAAGTATTTCCCAGTCCGCCACATTCACCTAATATTCCAATATATTTTAGATTCCATTAACTCTTAATAGTACTCTTAAAATATTAGCAGCGTCCCTCGGTCTACCCTTTACGTTTCATTAAATTGTCGAAAGAGCTCTGCATGTTGGCTTCAGCTCCGCTCCCAAAGGTCCGGAACACCATTATTCCGTGATTCCGGCAAGACAAGTTGGTATTGAAACGAAGACTGACGAAAGCGTACACGTTGGTATTTTCCAGCGCCTGTACGAGGAGAAGGAGCGGCGCGTGGCTGAGGCGCGCGTGGCGCAGACGGCGGCGGAGGAGGCCCGCGCGCGCGCCGCCGCCGCCACGCTGGTGCAAGGCTACGTGGCCGAGCTGCTGCCCGGCGTGCTGGCCGGCCTGCGCGACCAGGGCTACCTGCTGGAGCGCGTGCACAGAGGTACACCACTACTCTGCTCTAGCAATCAACTATAATTATTCTACACTAGCTTTTTCCCGCGACTTTATCTGCTTAGAATTAGAACAAAAACTATCACCATACCCAATTTCATCTTACTCCGTTCAGTGGTTTTAGCGTGAAAAGGTAACAGACTACTTCTTTATGGGATTTTTAAATCGTGACGTGACATAAACTAATCTAAGTACATAGAGACTGATAATTGTATCACTGACGACGATTGTATTGTGTTCTTGCATTTTGCAGGAGTGGACGAAGAGTTCATGCCGTGGCTGGTGAACGCCGTGTCCGAAGAACTCGACTCCATCATCACAAGCCGAGACGTCATCACTGGTAAGTTAACATTCACCAAACACCACGCATCATTCATTTCTCAATGTCTCATTCAATTGCTTGCTTGTTATCGGCCGTGGGTTCTGAGAATTATGAAACCATATCCAAGACATCAGAATCAAAACTGTCCTTATAACATTTCACAAGTTGGGTCAGGTTAATCATTAACTACGTCAAGGTTTAATGCAATGTTGTGTGTGTGTTGCAGAGATCGTCCGCGACGTGGTGGAAGCGCGCAGCGAGCTGTATCGCGCCGCGGCCGAGGCGGAGGCCGAGGCGCAGCTGGTGGAGCCGGAGGAGTCCATCACCCCGCCCTCCACGCATGAAGAGGAGGAGGAAGAACCGGAAAGTATGTACCTACTTGTAGGCCGACGCGGACAATGATGGTCCATCCATTGACAGTAAACGCTTACGAGTAAAGTTCTAGTCGGGACTTGTCGAAGCAAGAATATAGAATTCTATCTCACGCGCAAAAACTAAAAGAAACTGAATCCCAAGACAAAAGATTATTGCTTTGGCATATAATACAACTAATTTGAGATCTAATTGTAATATTTTGCAAAACGGGGTGGCAGTTCGTTAGAATCACATTATCGTTAAGAGATTTTAAAAATGCTTTGCGTTTCTTACTTTGGATGGACAAATAAAACCACGCTGTGTTTAGGGTTTCACCTAACTGCAAGTGGAACTGCAACCGTATTTAATTATTTATTTGATTAAATTTTATTGCACAAAAATGTTAACATCCAGTCAACCTTGGGGCATGCAGAGAAGATTTTAGGCGGTGGATTCAAAAACAAACAACAATATATTATCTCAATTGAATTATAAACGTATTGTAGGTACCTATCTACGAGTATACTACAATTCACCTACTGACATTAGAAACATTACGAATTATAATACATGGCTATATACAGACTTGCGATTCCAATATGTGGGTGGTGCTGTCAACGGCACCCGGCGACGCAACCTGTCGCCACACACTCACCTAGAAACCGAAAGAACTTAAGCGTCTGCACATCATACTATTCCGTTTACACATTTGAAATCTTAATTATTGGGTATAAGGATCAAATTGGCAAGATCGCTTTTGGCATTGAGTGAGGGTAGATACGACCAGTAGGGTTGGCACTGTGTCCATTGGGCACGGTGCACGTGCGGTCGCGGCGCGCGCGCATTCGTCGCGCCATGAATACACTCATTACGGGCCCATTGCTTGTGCATTAGCCGCACTGCACTTGTTTGGGGCATGGGAGGGTCTATGCCAAGTTTGGCGTTGGCATGACTTCGGTTCGATTTTGATGTTGCTTTACAGTTTACATTGCGGTTTTAATTAACCTTTTGTACAAATTGGAAAGTTCTCTTTATGTAGTTACAATATATCTGTCCCAAGACGGGTAATTTAGGTAAATATTAACAATCGTCACTGTACTCTGTTGACATACATACATCGTCCATTTATAGTATA
Organism: Lathronympha strigana; assembly: GCA_949128165.1. Lineage (NCBI taxonomy): Eukaryota > Metazoa > Arthropoda > Insecta > Lepidoptera > Tortricidae > Lathronympha > Lathronympha strigana. The sequence goes on along the minus strand of OX421907.1, from coordinate 76,737 downwards.
CTAATGTGGATAATCATAAATTGAATATACGTGAGGATAGTTCTATGAAACGATTAGACGAGAAATTTTTAATTGAGCTATATTTTATTATCATAACAGTATAAATCATCGCGTGTGAATCAAACACACTAGTGGCAGGTGTGTCATTTAGAATACACTAGCGACCCGCCCCGGCTTCGCACGGGTTATTATTATACATTTAAACCTTCCTCTTGGATCACTCCGATCGACTTGGAAATCCGTTGCGTACTTTTAAAGATTTAAGCTTACATACATACATACAAACAGCGGGAAGCGACTTTGTTTTATACTATGTAGTGATAGTGAAGTAACACGAAGTAGTATTACATTGGGAGCTAATTCTTTTTGAAAATTAAACAAGTAAAATAAATATCATCAGCACTATCAACCAAAATACTTCCTTTACTAGACATAGGCCTAGCCCAGAGAATAAAATTATTCGATCGTGCGCAGCCAGTTTCCGAATCCGAAATTAACAACTGAAATATAGGCTCTAGAACATTTCAACTTTGAAAAGGAGTATCAACTATGCTATGCCAAAACTTGGCACATTTTTTACACCCCAAACTTTACCTTCGAATAAAATGATCCCCGCAAAACCAGTGTATCTAAATCCAATCAAAGTGGTATGACGGCATTGCCGCCGGTGCGGGGTCGGTGCCGGCCGGCTGCGGCAGGGCGATTAGTCGCACTGCGGCCGTGTGGGGTGGCTTACATCGTGTTAGGAGAGACCTGAAGTACGCTGGCACTTATGACATTATCAAAAATGCTCCATGCTAAAGTAGCAGTTAGCGACGTAAGCGCCAATCGCGCTAAAGTCCCCTTTCAATAGACGCGACACATATCGTGTTGGCGTGGACAATGTGGTCGCACGTGCGTCGTCACTTGTGACACTTGTCCGCGTTTCACTTGTCGCTCGAGCGGCGTGATGCCGCGCGACAACCCACTTGCGAGGTGTTCAACTGGAACAGTTATGATACAATGCATTTTTTCCTTTTCGGGCATTAAATAAGTGCATTGAGCTGTGGCACTCAAAAAGCGACATTTTTGTTATTTAAATGCATGTGTTTATTTCGATTGTTGAACGAAAAGAAAGCTTTTCTGAAATAAAAGAAAAAATGTTACATAAACGCAAAGCAAAATTAATAAATTATATACCTATACAAGTTATAATGAACATAGTGGACCCATTCCCAAGGTCGGAAGAGTCTTTCCGAGACATGTCGCGCGACTCGCGCGTAGTGACTAAAACACTTTGACAATCCTACTATAGTGTCCATAGAAGGACGACGGCGGCGGGACGCGTTTGTCGTGCCGCACGTAGTCGCGTGCCCATCACAAGCAGCATATTGACGGCATTGACGCGGCCGCGTATATAACACATATTTTGTTGTAGGCTGCACCGAGTCCCGTTGATACTTTCTGATAATAAAAATTGTTTAAATAAATTACCTAGCTATCTACTGCGAGTGTTTATATGTTACTTAACTTTATTAAACAGCCGTACAAAAAAGCATTAATCAAGTAAGAGCCGCACGCTGCGCACTCCACGCAGATTCAATTGTAATCGGCGCAGCAATTATATTGCATTGTCGACGCGATTACCGCCGCGGCGATGGTATCTCCGCTGCCATTCCATCCACCACGCCGGCGCGGGCGCGGCAAACCACTCTAGTCGTGGATGTAACAGGCTATCCCTGTTATGAATCTAGGGGTCCAACAATACAAGGGAGTTCTCTATAATGTTCAATAGGGGAGCGATGGTATCAAAACACGTGTGCGCCGCGGTCGCGCGGGCGCGGGGTGCGGGGCGCGGCGGGGAGATGGCTGATAACCTTATCAGATGGCGCGTAATTCAATCACGCACTTGACCGCGCATTAACTGATTGATATGCGGGATCTATCATGATGCAAATCGTTAATCTGTGGCGACGCAGGTGCGGTTTCAGACGACGTGTGTACTAAAATAATAAGTAAAGTTTGCGTTATTAAAAAAACAGATAATGAGTCACTTTTATAGAAACTTCTATTCATCGCTATTGCAGTGTCGATAGTTTTGGTCGGTGTATATGGTTACAATAATAATTTACCCACATTTGTTTCCTGCATCCTTTACCCTTCTTACTCGCGAACATTTATTGCAATATTGATTCTGTCCCTGAGTTATCTGTTAAAACAATTAGAGTGCTCTCTGAAGTAAACATGTACGTTGACCCAGAGGTCCCTGGAGCCACCTGTCAGGTCCCATGCTCTTCCGCATCAGAGTCAATATTATCTCGGCCTGAGGCCGAGCTGTACGCATACCAATATGACCCGTAAACCAAACGCCATTCTGTTTAATTTCCTCTGTAGCGACTACTAAAACTGCAAGTGCTATTCGAAATGGACCAAGAGACCCAGCGAATTGGGTATTGTAGTTGATTTTGGTCTCTACAGCGCCTGCTTTAAAGTCGTGTTGAGCATGCGTGCGCGTGCGCAGCTGCATAAACACGCGGCGCGCGCCAACAATGGTGTAAAGAGCTTAAACGTTACAATTTGGAGCACTTAATGAAGGCACAATACGTGTCGCATTTGTGGTGATTTCATTAGTGGGGTTGATGTTTTTTCGGTGCAGTTTTTAAATGGTTTTATAATAATGTTGCTTTTGAAATGTAAACCGACTGCCTTTTGCTTGCGGCTTTGCTTAACTAGGGAGGAATTTATATCCCTATATATTTTTTCGTTTTTAATTTATTTTAATGCATTTTTAATTTATTTGAAATAAAATAAATTCTCTACATAACTAATTTTCAACGTTCTCGTGTAACAGATCTTGTTATTATCGTAAAGAAAGCCGCAACGGTTCCAAGCCAACGTTTGAGCAAACGTAGAGGCGCATACGCCGTAAGCGTAGCGCCTCGGCGAGCTACGACCACGCTACGAGCTACGAATGTTTATAAAATTATGAATTACGTTAAGGAGAACCTTTACTATATTGATTCAGTGTTTTCTAATTACTTTACTTTAGCTTTAATTTTTCAAGTATGGCCGCATTTTTATGTTAGTATTTTAGCATTGTACGTACTAACGCGTTCAAAATTGCATGGGCAGTTTATGGATGAATTTATTCATAAATTTCCCATGCAATTTTGAAGGCGTGTGTACACCATTCACGATGTTTCTTAATAAGAATAATAAGTTACCTACTAATAATGCCAAAACGTAAAAAAGTCCCTTCCAACTGGCGAAAGAAATGAGGGTTAGATACCAATTTGTGCACTTGCTGCCGCGTCACTTGTGCAAACACCGCGCCAGCTCTGACGCGGACTGGCCGGGCCAGTAGCTCGCGCCAGTGCTGCATGGCCTCACTCGTTCGCTTAATCTGACGTACGACTTGGTAAGACTAATCGCAAACACGGCGAATGCGAACTAAGCGTTTTGTAATGTTCTCAGTATTTGAACGTGGCATTAAGCACTTATGCAGATTTAGCTCGGGACGAATTGCAGATGACATTCAGGTTCTCATATAAACAAGATCCGAAAATCGAAACTTCTTTACGTTCAGTAGTTCTAAGTAATTAATAATGCAGAAAAGGAACAATAAGAAAATTCCCTAAAAATATCCGGTAGGTCCTAAGGTATCTCTCTAACTCTTGTGTAACTGTTGTCATTTTCTTTTACAGCGACGTAGAGGTGAAAGGCGGTGGTGAGCGGCTCCAAATTCACCGTCCACTGAAGATGGCGAAATAACAGCTCCGCGGCACCAATTAAATCCTTCAGGCTTTGACTTACGAATAGATTAGATATCATATCAGTCAAGCATTATTCAACCGACCTTAACAGGACTCAAATCAGGTGGGAATATAATAATATGAGCGAAGTGCTTACGTCAAGTTACCTAACCTCACTTTTGCGACTTACACTTTAGGACATCGCAAGAAATGTATCTTAATATCAACCTATAAAGGAGACTTCAGCTGCAGAATAGTTGCTCTCTGTAAATATCTTATCTTAGGCTTACTCCGTCCATGAGCAAGGTGATAGGGAAGCTATAAAAAAGTAGTTTTTTAGAAAGATAATATATGAATATATAACGACTTGTACACCATATACCTGCCTACAACACGTTATAAAGGGCGAGTAACTGGAATCCTATACTATACTGGCTTTACCTTTCTCCGTAGCAAGATGCTCAGCCTGGTAAAGGAGTAGGTAGGTCTGTAGGTACCTAGCTAACTTTTTGATAACGTATGTAATAACTAATTTCAGAGTCGTATTTCATACTGAAATACCTAAGAACTTACATGGTTACATGGTTTTAGTATGTCTTTAGAGATTTTCTTGAAAATTACTTAGTTTTAGTTTTATACTGTTAACTATTGTTTAAAACCTTTATTGTTTGTGTCGAGCCGCGAAGTTTGTACATTATGTAGAGGTTAGTTCGATAGTTATATTTAGACCTTTATTTGTTATTATTATCGAATAAAATTTCTTATGAGATTACTTTGTGTATTATTTATAATGTCCACCTCCTCTTTGAAACCACTTACTAGACCTATTGATAAGTAAAAAAGTAGTACATCTAGGGTGGGTAGCTATACTGATAGCAGCATACTCGACTGACCTTTAGTAAGCTTCGATGCTCTCTTGTTCAAAAAGTTCCAAGAGTAATTTTCATTTAAAATTATACTTAGTACTTTGTTTTATATCAAGAACTTCTTCAAGTTGATTTTAAAGGGAAGTACTTATTAAGTAGAAGTAAGATAATTCCAGCAACTTTTGTTCAAATTCTATAACGAATGCAGAGTAGTTAAAGGGTGCAAAAAGCATCAGTCTTCAGTGTGCCAATAATTTAATATTTTTGAACCATAATCCCCGACAAGTGTATTTAATTTTTTTGGTGGCGTCACTTGTCAGCGGGCTCAGCAAACGTAACAATAGTTTAATCGTCGCGCGATTAGCGCGAGGGATGCTGCGCCGATTCTCCACGCCCTCCGGAGGGCGGCCACTCCCCTACGTACTCTACAATGCTGAAGAAATAGAGTTCAAACTCGTGTGGAATCAGTATAGCCGTGCTGAAATGATTAGGGAGTACCGGGAGGGCATATATACCTCGAGAAGCGCCCATGCTGGTCATTTTAACTACTCAGTGTCATCGACGCCGCTACCATAGGTGTCACCGGCCAACAAAAATAATCTATATTTTTTAAGTTTTGAATTTCCTATTTGAATAAAATTAGTTTATTAACTGCTGCTGGTGCCAAGAAAAGTCAGCAAACAATTTACACTTTCTGCCTAAACAACAATAAAAAAGCAGTCAAGTATAGTGAAGTGGATCATCGCCGTGTCAAGTAAACGCGCAGAAGCCTTGTGCCGGCCATGCTGGGAGGCGCCGGGTGCGTGGCGCTGCGCGGGCTGAGCGCCGGCCGCGCCTCGCGCGCCGTCGCCGCCGCCGACCTGCTGGCCGCCGTCGCCGCCGCCGACGCCGATCAAAGACCGGTTAGTATCCACTAGTTCAACTATTCTCTCACTAAGTTTGTTTTCATTCCTCTCTTAGTTCATTAGCAACGGATTTAACGGACAAATTATGCAAACAATGGCACCTCCACCAACAGTGGATGTGCGTCCTTCTACTGTTCAATAGTGCTTGCCTATTATTTGCTTTTTCTAAATTATTACCTATTATGTTTAAATTATAAGTTACAATATGTGTACCTACTATGTAGTTTCGCAGTGCCTTAGTTTATTGACTGTTATGCTGTGTAACTAAATTTAACAATAAAATAAACAGTCGCAATTCTGTAGGTAGGTATTTTACATTGTGTATTAAGGGTACACGGTACACAAGAAGTTACGAACGAGTGTGAATTTAAGCCTGAGTCCAATTCTTGCACCACCCGTGTTCCATACAATGGTTTTCATCACATTTGCGAGGAAAAAATAATTTTTCTAGGAAGATAAAGTAACAAAACAGGAAGATTCATCTTGACGTTCATTTATATGCCAATTAGCTATCCAATACTTTATTAAGACATTGTGAAACAGACCCGTGTTATAAAACAATTGGTAAAAAGTGACCTACTACGACTACTACAAATGTGTTTCAGTTTACTGTACCTTACCTACCTACATTTTAAATATTGAACAGATATACGTGGACTTGGACGCTGAGGGATACCTGGTGCCGGCGGGCGCACGCGGCACGTGCGGCGCCGCTGCGCTGGTGGCGCGCGCGCGCCTGGCGCCCGGGGGCGCCGCGCTCGAGCCCGCGCCGCCGGCGCCCGGGGCGCCCGGGGCGCCGCCCGCCTGGCGCGTCGTGGTCACGGCGCCGGCGGCACCCCACGCCGAGCTGCTGCTGTGGCCGAGCGAGGACGTACTGCTACGGGCGGGTGTGCCGCACCTAACACCGGATAACAAACTAGGTGGGTACTTAATAGTTAATATTAGTATTTATTGAAATGAAGCACTCTAAACGGATTAATCGTTTACCTATATTGACCAAATTTACCTAACGTTTCAAGCCCTTTACATTTTACAACACTCATTATCACAAGGTTGAATGATGACTGAGAGAATGAGAATTCTATATCAACAAAAAGTTAGTTATACAAACTTACATTATTAAGTACTAACAACATTTTTTTTTTCTACACATACAATTATCTTTACAGGTTTAAGCCAATGCGATAACGTAGCAAAAAATCTGAAATTATACATAACAGTAAAACATCAGCTTTCTTCTTATATCTAACAAATCAAATAAGTACTTAAATAATCTATTCAGTATAACAAAGAGTTAATAATGCTACTTTTGTGAATTCACTCATCGTACACGAGAATAGGTCTATGCGCATGGCCACGAGGTTCAGGGTGCTCACGGCGCGCGTCATGCTTAACATGGTGCTTTTATTTTCAACTGGCTTCAAAATTTCAAAAGAAGGTTCTCAATTTGTGTGCCTTTTGCTTGTTTGTTACCTCAGAACTCCTCGATTTCTGACATACATCTTTTTGTTTTGATTTATATTCTGATGATGGAATTCTTGAGGAACTTAGAGAACTCAAATGTGAACGGCATCGGCACGTGCATTGTGATTCTAGGGTTTTCATAATTAGCTTGGGTGTTTTTTTATTAAGGCCATCATTTTGCTGGAATGGACCTGACATCAAATTTGATTATTGGTAAATTGTGTGAAACTTTTAAAATATATTGTAAATACTCTCATGTACCACATTTTATGCAAAATAAAGAATTAAATTGAATTGAATCGATTATCAGATTATTGTTTTTATTTCCTTTTTGGTGAACAATAAAGAGTATTTGTATTGTATTGTATTGTATTGTATCAGGGATGGTATAGTGGAACTGCTCGATTTAGTATTCATTTATTTTGCACGCATGACAACATAAAGTACTTAGTCAGGTTTTATGTGAACATGAACCCTGGAAATGTGTAGCAAATAACTAACTATACTTAACTATAGTATACCTACTTAACACTAAAATTACCAACTTAAATAAAATAATATATTTCCATTTTTGGTTCAGTTCAGGTAGGTATCTCAGGTAGGTTTAGGATAATTTCCCGCTCTATCATCCGATTTGATATATTTTTATTTTGTTCGCGAGACGATTTGGATATTTTTGAAGTAAACTATATAGTTAACTTAAACCGGATTTTTACCGGACAGGCCAATACTGAAGTCGGTTTTCTTTTTTCTTTCAAATGATTGTCATATTTAAAGCAAGTGAGTCGATTTATTAATATATATTCACTTGCTTATGTAATATTACGTCACCGCTTGCAGGTCCTACAATATCGAGTCGCGCGTATTGTCTGCTATCGCCCACGTTTCTTGTAACATGTACAAAATGTATCTACAGTTTCGTAGCGGTATCCATAAATACTAACCGTTACAGGTCCCGGCGAGTACTGCTGCCACCGCTGCGACGCGCGCTTCGATGCTCCACACATCCTCCGCGTGCACCTGTTCCTAGCCTGCCGGACGCCTTCGGCTCTCCTGTTCCTCTCCGCGCTGCTACACGCCAGCACAACCCCCTCGGACCTGCGGAGCGCCTTCCGGCCGTATACGACCGTGTCGCCAACGCCGGCGAGCTTGGCGCCGGCGGCGCTGGAGGCGCTGGCGACGGCGTGGGGGCGCGGCGCGGGCGGCGGCGCCGGCCACGCCTGCGTGTACTGCGGCCGGCTGTACTCGCGCCGCTACGGCCTGAAGATCCACCTGCGCACCCACACGGGCTACAAGCCGCTGCGCTGCCCGCACTGCCGGCGCGCGTTCGGCGACCCGAGCAACCTCAACAAGCACGTGAAGCTGCACGGCGCGGGCCGCGGGGCGGCGGCGGCGGCGGCGGGCATGCACGGCTGCGGCGTGTGCGGCAAGCTGCTGGTGCGGCGCCGCGACCTGGAGCGGCACGTGCGCGCGCGCCACGCGCCGCCCGCGCCCGACCGGGAGGTGTGAGTGTGCATGCTGCAGGGGCCGCGCGACCGGCACGGGCGGCGAGGCGCCGAGGTGAACGTTCCCCAGACTGTATAGAGGCTCGCCCCCCGCAGCTCGCGCCACTGCACACTCGCCACTGAGACCGTACCTACTAGGGAATGCAAAACCGATTATGATTTGTACGTAATAACCGGTTATAACCGGTTACGCCCATACAAAAATAACCGGTTTTGCATTCGCTAGTACCTACTCTAAACGGCTCTGGAACGGTACGACGCCGGCAGCCAACACGATTCCAAACAACTTTGAGGCAGTTTGAAGCGTGACCAGCTTCGACGGTGAATAAATCTCGGTGTATAATTTAGTCATGTAATTTTATAACTGTGATAGAGTATTTATAATTTAGATTCTTAAATAAACGAAATCCCTTTACTTTATTATCTAATTATCGAATCGAAACTCTACGTCCATGCGTCCCAGCACATGCAAGTTATTTGTAGAAATCGCGAAACGTCTGGTTGATGTAACCGGTGACCGAAGAGCTGGTAGCTTCCTCGCGCAACATATAAACATTTCGATGCAACGAGGAAATGCCGCCAACATCCTTAAGGACCTATTTTAAATTTAAGTTAGGTAAGTAAGTTACACTTACTGCAGGTAAGTAAGTATATAAATATTTTGAAAATAAAAAGATATTGCCTCTTATTTTTGTTTTCTAAATACAAATACCTACTTTCCAAAGTTTATAGACTAGGTAGGTAGACGATATATAGGCAATGCAGAAAATAAGATTTTATTATTATAAGCAAAGTTGAAATCTCGAGAATAGTCTTGAAATTGGTATCCACCATCTATGTTAAATTAAAGGTCGTTTTCATGTTGACGTTTGGGAACCTTGAGAAACCGCGGCCATCTTAGAAATATGCATCTTTAAAAAAAACTTGTTTGGGGTCAAATGGGTAGGTAGGGAGTAGATAATCGCGAAAAGGGTTTGTTGAGTTTCGTACCATTTTTCGTAATTTAGCCGTATGATCAATATCAATAGATGAGACAGTTGACATTTGCCAAACCGATTTGCATTACATGGCAAAGTTAGAAATAATGGGTGTTCTATGCTATGGGTCATGGAGCAGGAGTGGACAGGGTACCGGGGAGGCATACACTGAGTAACTTTCACTATGACAATCACGAAATTGTGAAAAAAATCTCCTAAATAATTATGAGTTCAACAATTAGCGCCTAGAGATTCTTTCTTCGCGGTTTCATGGTTGTGTCCTTACTGAAAGGTGAAAGTTGGTCAGTGTGGCCCTCCCCAGAACAATGCGCAGTATAGTTGTGGCTCAACAATTCCGATTCGCGACTTTACGTCGGCCAATAAAATTAACATTAACGTGATTAGCGCAACGTACCCTGGTGTCCCTGATTGACGAAGAATGAGGCTAACCCAAATCAACCTCCATCTTAGTACGTTGACGAAATGGGGTAGGTATGATGCAGGATGTAGTCAAAGGAAAAAACAAAGGATTCGGTTTTACATTTTTATTGAGTTGGCTTAACCTAGCTGGCCTGCTGCTTGGCAGCGATGCGCTTGTCTCGCTCTTCCGCGATGGTGAGCCGCACGCCGCGGGCGCGCGGGAGCGAGATGTACGCCTTCGTGCCCTTGCCGATGATGAACACGTTGTTCAACCTGCGCACACGCCACGACCTCATCACTCTAGTTCTACATACTGCTGATCGACGATCAAAACATTACCTAAATTGGAAAGTTATTTCCCCTCTTGATGTCAGTGACATTTTGCTTTCGGAGTTCATCTACCTAGTACATTGTTATCTCTGTAAAAGCATGATTTCGGGTTTACGTGTTATTATGTTGTCAGTTTAAGACCGGAATTACCGATATTGCTAAACTAGTTAGGCCATTTATTTCAAAGTTATTCTCACACTTCTTTTTTATACATATTGTGTATTTTTTGTGATATTTTTTTCTCGAAAGAGCTCGAGATTCTGAGTAGGAATCGCATTATAATAAAATATAAAGGGACATCTTTGGAAAAAAACATGCCCAGTTATAATGTAAACACTTTCAATCATACATCTAAAATCTCATTAATAAAAATCATCCTCAACAAGCTCAATGCCTCATCATAGTCTTTCAACAACAATATCTACTTATTTATTAAAAACTTATTGAAATAAGCAGCACCATTTTAACAAATCCCGCAACCTTGGAAGGATAGAAATCCACTGTCCCAGTCTATAAGAAGCAAAAGGTATGTTACCTAGTAGCGAAGGTGTGTCCGGTGGTGTCCTTGACGTGCACGATGTCGAAGGAGCCGGGATGTTACCTAGTATGTTACCTAGTAGCGAAGGTGTGTCCGGTGGTGTCCTTGACGTGCACGATGTCGAAGGAGCCGGGATGTTACCTAGTATGTTACCTAGTAGCGAAGGTGTGTCCGGTGGTGTCCTTGACGTGCACGATGTCGAAGGAGCCGGGATGTTACCTAGTATGTTACCTAGTAGCGAAGGTGTGTCCGGTGGTGTCCTTGACGTGCACGATGTCGAAGGAGCCGGGATGTTACCTAGTATGTTACCTAGTAGCGAAGGTGTGTCCGGTGGTGTCCTTGACGTGCACGATGTCGAAGGAGCCGGGATGTTACCTAGTATGTTACCTAGTAGCGAAGGTGTGTCCGGTGGTGTCCTTGACGTGCACGATGTCGAAGGAGCCGGGATGTTACCTAGTATGTTACCTAGTAGCGAAGGTGTGTCCGGTGGTGTCCTTGACGTGCACGATGTCGAAGGAGCCGGGATGTTACCTAGTATGTTACCTAGTAGCGAAGGTGTGTCCGGTGGTGTCCTTGACGTGCACGATGTCGAAGGAGCCGGGATGTTACCTAGTATGTTACCTAGTAGCGAAGGTGTGTCCGGTGGTGTCCTTGACGTGCACGATGTCGAAGGAGCCGGGATGTTACCTAGTATGTTACCTAGTAGCGAAGGTGTGTCCGGTGGTGTCCTTGACGTGCACGATGTCGAAGGAGCCGGGATGTTACCTAGTATGTTACCTAGTAGCGAAGGTGTGTCCGGTGGTGTCCTTGACGTGCACGATGTCGAAGGAGCCGGGATGTTACCTAGTATGTTACCTAGTAGCGAAGGTGTGTCCGGTGGTGTCCTTGACGTGCACGATGTCGAAGGAGCCGGGATGTTACCTAGTATGTTACCTAGTAGCGAAGGTGTGTCCGGTGGTGTCCTTGACGTGCACGATGTCGAAGGAGCCGGGATGCCTCTCGCGGGACACGATGGTGCCGACGCGCCCCAAATTCCTTCCGCCGGTGATCATGCACAGGTTTCCTGAAATCATTCAATGTTCATGAACACTGGCGACCATGACTGCTGCTCCTGCATGAACTGTTGTTGCGGAGATTCTTCAAGGAAGCAGTGAAAAGCTTTGCGCTAGTTCAATTGGAGAATATTATTGCTTTAATTTATGCTGGCTTGTTATTCAGGGCCTGTTGCATAAAACCATCTGCTGTATGAAAAGTTTGACAGTTATAGGACGCGCTTTCTTCAGTGTAGTACAGTCACCTGCAATAGTATATGACGCTGTGAAGGCCGCAAAAATATGTGACACAGTCTTGTTTGTACCGCCATAAGAGCGTGTCACATATTTTTGCGGCCTTCACAGCGTCATATACTATTGCAGGTGACTGTACCTAAGGTTTGTATTTCCTACTAAACTTTTTGGATCTTATCAGAAGCATAGAATAACTAAACTACTAGTAAGGGACTAAAGGGGCAAATAATCTTACAAAATAAAAACGTGTGTCAATACCTAAAATTACTAAATTACTGGCGTTTCAGGCGTGCTTGGTTCTGCCACCATTTTAAATAAATTCGTCACATTTTAAATTATAATAATAATGTTTTTATTTGTTTTGTTGTTGGTGGCAAACAAACATACAGCCCACCTAACTGTTAGCGACGCCAATGGACGCTTGCAACACCAGGAACATTAATACTGACGATCGTCGCACCTATCGCCGTGATCAAATAAATAGGGACCTGGTGGCAAAAAGCGTAGTAGTAGATATTAAGTAAAGCGAAATTAAGTATTGTAAATCCTCCTAAGGCCCAAAGCATAATTAGTATGCGTCAGTATGGCGGCTGGACCCTGTTTTGTTATGCCAGAAGTGCTAACCTGTTATTTTTTTGTTTATCATTAAATCCCCATACAGAATACACTACAGTTAACTATCACCTGGATGCATAATGGCAACAGCAGGGCCGCCCGACAGGTGTGTGTATGGCGTGTAGGTAGTACTGACCGGACTCGAACTTGATGAAGTCCATGATCTTGCCGGTGGCGATGTCGAGCTGCACGGAGTCGTTGACCTTGATGAGCGGGTCCGGGTAGCGCAGCGTGCGGCCGTCGTGCGTCGTCAGCAGCGGCACGGCCTTGGCGCCCGTCGACACGCCGCGCACCTTGCACAGCTTGTACTGCACACAACGCCAGCACTCAGCAACGCAACACAACACAACCGCTCCGAGATGTCAACCACTTACAATTCAGTAGGTAGCTCAAGCTACCCTTGCCAAAAAGGGAAGGCGAACAAAAATTTACATTAACTTCAATCATGATTTAATTAGTCATTGATATGAAACACCTTATTTAATAAATTATTATTTGTCCTGTAAAACCAACTTTGGTAAAATTGGTAATGTGCTACAATTTTACATCATTATGCAACAATATTTTGTTAGGGTTCCATAGCCGAAATGGCTAAAATGGAACCCTTCTAGGTACAGTCAACCAAGAACCCTAAGCCACTGTAGGACTAAGTCATCAGGTTGCTATAAATCAGATTGTAAGAAATCTCTTACTGCTTGTCATTTTGACATGATTCTAGAGTGGCCTAGGGTTCCAATTGGTTGACTATATGTCCTGTCCATTAACACAGTGGTTTTACTCAATACTACACATACTACAAAATATAATTATATTATTTTGTTTATGGCTAATTAGTGGTGCTTTTATAAAGCAAACAAAAAATGAGGGGAGCAGTGGGCAGAGCAGCACCACATACAAATATGTAACAAAAATGATTTTTCGTTTCAATTATATACTTGTAGGCCTTGCAGCGCAAGGTTGATTGTCTTTAAAAATACTTTAAAGTTTTTAAGGTTTTTTAAGCAAGAATCAAATATTTTCAGAAATAACCACTCTGGAAGTCAAAAGAACATATTATGAACTATTTTAAACATATTCAGTCTTAACTCTTTTTGAGATTTCACACAAAACCTACTTAGGCTATTCTGCTTGCACAAGTTTGTCATCTTATTAAAGTTACAGAACTTTCCATTACACGAGGTCAGACAAAAAGAGCAAAACATATAGTTTAACCCGGCGAGAGAGGTGAAAAAAAGTCGCGCTAGAAGGTAGCCTAAGTATAGTGACATAAGCATACCCGGCCGGCGAGAGCAAAAATGCGTTGACAGCTTAATAGTGCGAGGACACACACTTTGGTCGATATCGATAAAAACAACACGATGTACTGGACCACCGTTATGATATGCAGAAGTATTAATTATTGTTGTAAACAAAATTAAAACCAAGTGTTTGTATTTATTCAGTATTATTATTATTATTTGGAATTTAACATTGTGATTTCACATTTTTTACAAAATAAATGTTCACCTCGATCTTCTATATATTCCGCGTAATCGGCTATCCAAGTACACTGTTTCTTCTTGCGTGGCATGGCGGGTCGATAATATAAATAAATTAAATGATGGTAAATTAATTTGTCTCAATGTAAATTCTACGATTGACACCGATTGATTTGAGTCAATGTCAAATAGTAGTTGTTTATAATCGCGAAATACACATATGATATGAAAGAGGTCTATTAGTTACGAGTATGTGAAAAGTATCTATTTACAACTGTCACTCACTCTTATCTATTACAGACATTCCCGTGAGTATGATAAATTGATTATATTTGTAATCAGTTGATTGAAATAGTATATAAGCTTAAAAATAATAATGTGAAATGTGTGTGTGTAAATAATAATTTTATGTTGATAGAAAATTGTTTTAGGGTTATTCTTAGAAACGCGTGGAGGTATCAAGTTGAAAAAAATAACAAATAGTAATGGCTCAGTTTAAAAAAAAATTATAATAATTGTGCTTAATTAAAAGTCGACTATTCTATCGACATCCATATGTCGATAGAAAATAACATTAAATATCGACATAAAAAAAAATAAAAAAATAAAAATAATGTCGATAGAATAGTCGATATTTAATTAATTAAGCACTAGGAGCAGACGCATTTTTGCTCTCGCCGGCCGGGGTATGGACATAAGTCAATCTTTTTTTTTCTTCATAAACTTCGGAGATAAAAGGCAGGGAAAGCCGTTTTAGCATTTTCATTAATAAATCAAAAAAATGTAATTAAAAAAAACTTTTTTAAATTGCTAGATTTGCAAATTCTTAGAATGTGCAAATCTAGCCCTTTCAAATGACACCCCATATGACCCAGAAAACTTGATTTTCGGCCCCTCTTGTCAGGGTTTGGAACTGGAATTTTTTTAAACCTCCTAATTGCCCAATAGTCAAAATTATTTTATGCTATTTTTGTAGCACTCAATCATGCATTTAAGTAACATTTTCGTATATTTAGATAACCCCATCAAAAATAAATATAAAATCAAAGTACCGACAAAGAACCGAAATAATACCGGTACTTTTGTATGGAGATAATACCGGTATTCAAGCCCTGCCTCTTCTTGTATCTGGCATTTTTCATTGAAAATAAAAATTGCACACGATGTGAGAGAGAAGAGGACCTCCTCCACTTAGTTCTCGAGTGTAAAATAAACGAAAAATCGAGATTGGATCTCTTAAAAGAAACTCAGTGCTCCGCGGGGGATCTCCTCTTCTTTTTCCATCAAATTTTAAGTTCAGGGTTCACTATCGAACATAGTGACAGATTTATAAGTTTCATCATACAGTCATTGGATCTCAGATTTGAATATTATAAAAATACTTCTTAATTAGTAACCCAATTGTTAAAGTCACACCTAAAGTTTAAGCATCATTGTAATTATTTTTAAGCCGACTTAATCATAAGATGTATGGCTTATAAAATAAACGAGATTAAAAAAAAAAAAAAAAAAAGTAAAATATGTCATAAATCTTCTCTGTGTGTGTCTGCATTAACTGTGTTTATAACTATTCCAAATTTCAAATCAGTAGCTCAAGTAGTTCTAGAGATATTTAACAATATGACTGAAAGACAGACAGACAGACAGACAGAGTTGCATAAGGGTTCCTTTTTTACCACTTTTTTTACCTTTTTTCACCTTTTTTACAAGGTATGGAACTCTACAAACTAAATTTAGCTGCAAAATTTTATATTATTTTATTGTAGCTGTCTCTCTATTACAGAGACAGAGCTCTGAGACCTGCCTGAGACAGACAAATAAAATGGGTCCTAAATAGGAAACGGCACATCATTTAAGCCGTAGACCAGGCAAAGACCTGGCCATTCCTTTCCTTATGTGCAAACAATAAAAGTTTGCTTCAATAATAATCTACTCTTGAAATAAATCCTAACATATTTGCTATTGGCAAAATTTGAAATTGGACTTTCCTTCAGCACCACATCAAATTACCTCAAAAATTTACTCTGTAATATAACAAATAGAAACACTAACCTTGGCCTCCTCAGGAGTGATGCGGTGGATGGTGAAGCGTCCCTTCACATCGTAGATCAGACGGAAAAGCTCATTGGTCTTCTCAATTGACACCACATCTGAAAAACACGCCATAACATTAAATAGACATGTCAGAAGCTGTCACATTAAGATAAATTCAATTCAATGAAAATAATTTTCATAATTTTTCAGCAGAATACCACAAGAACTTGAATTTTAAAGACAACAATTTCAGACATTTACATAACAGTTAATCAATCTCACAATAAAATTGCTCAGATTAAGATGCAGAACTATACCTTCAAAAACTCAATCAGAAGTGCACAAACAAAAAATAATTGTATACCAACAATGAGTATAACTGTCAGTCAGACTGTACTCGATACTCGATATTTATAGCTAGGCTGCTGGGAGTTGTGGGTATTGAGGTGTCAGCAGGCAGGAGCCTCCCGCTTCGGGCGGCAGTGGAGCAGCACTCACCCATGAACCCGGCGGGGTAGGTGGGGTCGGTGCGGACGCGGTGGTCGACGCGCACGAGGCGCTGCTTCACGATGCGGAGCGCCTCGTCGCCGGTCAGCGCGTACTTGAGCCGGTTGCGCAGGAACACCACGAGCGGCAAGCACTCGCGCAGCCGGTGCGGGCCCGTGCTGGGGCGGGGCGCGTACACGCCGCCGAGCTTGTCCAGCATCCATGCCTTGGGCGCGTTCAGGCGCTTCAAGTGCTTTTTGGGGCCGCGAGCCTGTACACACAAACACACGTATCAACCGGGCGCTATAGAGCCCGCCGATCCGATAGCTCGACGGCGCGGCATAACCAGCTCGCACCAGTCGAAAGGATCACTGTACCGTATGCTTATGTATTTCGTATTATTTATCGACGACGACAAGTAACCCGCAAATTTTGTCTTCACAAAAACTATGTTAATTTTAAGGTTAAGAATCAAAATACGCGGCGCAAATCTATCCCCGGGCCCGAGGCATTACATACAAATCGGATTTCATCAGTTTTGTGCACATTAAAGTGGTGATTTTAATGGATTTCGATTTAAATATTACTTAGACTCACCATGTTTAAGACAAACTTTTGACAGAAAGAAAATGTCAAATTTTCCTTACACTACCACAGATACGAGATTGATTTGACTTAAGCGTTCCGTTATTGCAATTTCAAAAAGCATGCACTTCTCAACAAAACCCTTTTATTGAAATGTTCTCAAAAACCTTTTATTATACACAAGCTTACTTACTTTAGTATACACAAACTACAAATATTCATATCGTAAACCCATATGGTTTTTTAATTAAAATAGAGGTTTTTTTTAACCCTTCAATTCGCAACGTCAAGAATACTTATCACGAGAAACAAAAAAATGTTGTGATTTAAACTTGGTACCTATTTTTATAACAGTCATTGCCCAAGAGCCTGAATTTATTTTGACAGGTATTGTTATTGTCAAGACTCAAGATACCGCCGCGACAGCAGACTACTGTATTGTAGGACGCAAGGTGATTACTTATTTAATATTGAAAAATATTTATGCCCATTTGTCTACTAAATTACTATAACAATGTGGTTTTGGGAATATGTGCTTTATGTTTTTTATGTTTTCCTAACAAAAAGAAAGCCTAAATAACACATGACTGGGTTTCAATTTTGTGTGTTAAGAATGCTTAGCTTTGCGAGACTTAGAAATGTAACTAGTATAAAGCATATTAACTATTCTTAGCACTGCGCCACTATGAATAAAGTACATTACTTTTGGGGGGTAAAGTACCTATGCGTTGCGAAGATAACGATAGTATGAAAAACAGTCTTAATTAGCTATCAATAAACCTTACACGGTTGAAATAAGGACTACATATGGTCAGTCAACTGTGTTGGCGAGGGTACAGTAATTTTCGTGTTTGATTCGTAATTCCATTGTATATTTGTATATATTTGTTGAATATTTTTTTATACTAACATTATGCATGGTATGTGTGTTGTTTTGCATGCTGCATGTGTTTTTTGTCTGTTTTATTATTATTATTTGTATATCTTTCCCATCACGGAACAATGGTGTTCTGGACCTTTGGGAGGCGTACGCGGAGCCGAAGCCAACACGCAGAGGCTCTTTCGACAATCTAATGAAATGTAAGGGGTACACCGAGCGGATGTTGCGCCTGCCCGCGTCATGGGACGCACGCAGAGGCAGCACCCGCCAGGGTGTATAAACTATTAAGATTTAATGGAATCTAAAATATACTGGACTATTAGGTGAAAGTGGTGGACTAAATACTGGGTTATGGAGAATAAAATCGGACGTCTGCCTAACAAAACGGTAATCAATTTTATTTCCGGCAGACAGTGACTCGCCCACATAAGATGGGCCCCCACAATAGCGACATCTAAGATAGCTCGAGGGCAACACCGGTATGAGGGCTGGGGCAGAGAGGTGTCACTGGACTTTAAACATATAGCCAACTCGCCATTTAGGTTTCCACATCTACCCTCAAGAACACAGCTCTCGCGACCCCACTCTGGACGACCGGTTAAGGCAAGCCAGAGGCGGAGGACTTGGTCGGACGACGGAGTTCCCAGGAGCGCTCAGGTACGTAGGGTCGCTACTCCCCAACAGCTCGCCACAAGCTGCCCTGCGTTGACTGATTGCACCGGTCGAAACCAGTGGGCGATGGGGTCGTCAGCGTCACATCCCTACGCCTATTATTATTATATATAATTCAGGCAAGCAGTCGAAGACAACTGATGTAACCCTGCATCCAGATATCCTCTTCTAGGTTTGTCTCATCCTATATCCAGTTTCCAGTTCAGTGTTTATCCAGTTTATTTTTGAAAATGTTGATGTTGGGTGCTGAGATTACTTCCTCTGGAAGTTTATTCCATACGTAGACTACTCGGTTAGCAAAGAAGTTATTATGTGGGTTGTTGTTTGATATACAGGGTTTTTATGGCTTCGGGGCAAACTAAAATGGAGTCGGATAGCTATCGCTACTACTTAGTAACTCAATCGCTACTTGCAACTCTCCGAGCTATGTCGGTGATTTTGGTTCTTCAGCGGATCTCAGAAATTCTGATTCGATTCTGATTCTGGCAGAGAAATTCCGAACATAGCTCTTTTCGTCGCCCTTTGGGTGACTTCAATCCTTATTTTGAGGCCTATAGTGAGCGACCACGCTTCAGTTCCATATGTCATCACTGGCAACACACACTGAGTCACCTTAGTCTTAAGACACTGCGGTGTATTGTATTGAATGAGAATGTGTGCCGTACCTTCCTGAAAGCTGCCCAACCGAGCTGGATTCGGCAAGAGAACTCTTGCTCGAAGTTAGACCAACGCAACTGCTGGACTGTTTCAAAAACTTAAAGTGCAGAGTGTCCAACTAGCACAGGGGTGGGTGCGCTATGTGAGTTTAACATGATTTTGGTAATATTGTCTTCTCATAATTATTTGACCATGTGATAACGAGTGCTGTGAAGGGCTCGAAACGTAGAGTCATGGAGTTAAAAAAAAATGATTTATTCGTTTTAAAGTGTTTCATTTCAATGATTTTCGTCTTATCCATGTTCATTCTTAGACCTACTTGTTGGGAGGTTCTGCCAATTTTGCCGACATCGCAGCCATAACTACGATATCACCTGCGACGCGGAGGTTTGTGCTGTACTCGCCACTGATGTTGAGGCCAAGTCCTTCCCAGTTCAGGAGCTTGAAGACACCTTCCAACGCAGCAGTGAACAATTTAGGAGATATAGTTTCAAGTTTCAAAATCTTTAATATCATAAAACACATGTCAAGAATAATAAAAATAAATTAAAATAACGTCTCCTTATCTCACTCCACGCTGCAGTTAAATCGGTTTCGAGTCCGGGTCCTGGCGACGGACAGTCATAGTGGCGTTTTTATATAAACAGTTTAGTACCTCGATGTACCTGCTGTAGATGATTTGGCCTCAGTGAAGAAACACTGCGTCTCGATCGAAAGCTTTCTCATTGTCCACAAACGCTAAGCAATCGCCTGTTATATATATTCTTCGGTATTTTGTATAACTACGGTACTGGCCGGGTGGCTAGAAGTCGTCGAACCTGCGAGTGAGATGACTCGTCAATCTGCAGTTCTTCAGAGAGGGAAGATGTAGACATTGTAAAGATGGAAACACGAATATGGAGCGCTGTAGATTCAATTTTGACTGTTGCCTAAGATTTTTTCAAAGTAATTAAAATTTCCAATTTATTTATAATTAATTACCTCTCCACCATGCACAATGTCAAGAATATTTAACATTGGTTGCCACTGGTCTTATTGTGAAAGTTGTGCAATGTCAAGTATTCTTAGCATATGTTTTATAAAAAAGACAAATGGTACATACCAAAGATTTTGTTTCTGTGGTCTGTAGTAGGTATCTCTATGAACTTGTGGTCCCACTGACCAAAGCCACTGACCCCACTGTAAATATCGTGATATGCTTGTGGTCCAAGATATTTTGCGATAAATATCGAAAGTTTAACAGTCGCCAATAATAAGTAAATCCAAAAGTTTTTTGTGATGGTAACAAAATCAAATAAAAAAAATGACAAGTGTCAAAACAACCCCTGTATGTACATGTTCTCGGTTCTCTTAGGTTATGTTATTATAATAACCTACAATGAGTTGTTTAATTTAAAGTACTAGAAAGTAAAGTGTACTAAGCAGGAAATGGGGTCCTCGTCAAACGACGATTTTGGCTGGACGGACACTTCTAACGACGACTCCGATACGCAACCAAAAATGTAAGGTTTTATTGGGATTTGTTTGCTTGGCGCGTGCTGGCTATGATGCTTTTTGTTCAAAAACACGCGATTACGGCCGTAAATGAGACACAGTCATATTAATTATGTTAAAGCAATAGATATTGGTAGACCTTATAGCCGTCTGTCCCTCCGTATGTCACTAGGCTGTATCTTATGAGCCGTGATAGTTAGACACACGAAATTTTCACAGATGATCTATTTATGTAGCCGCTATCACAACTAATACAAAAAATATAATGATTTAAATATTAAAGGGGCTCTCATACAACAAATGTTCCATATCCAAGGGTAAAACGGGACCCTATTACTAAGACTCCGCTGTCCGTTGGTCTGTCTGTCATCAGAATGTATTCCATGAACCGTGATAGTTAAGACTTTTGTTGCTGCTATAACAACCAATCCTAAAAAACAATACAATAAACATTTTTTATCATTTTTCTCAACCTTGATGATAACGCTAATATGTTTACGATAAAAATAAATAATTCAATTTAAATAAAACAAATATTTATTGGGGGTTTCCATACAACAAACGTGATTCTGTTTGCTGTTGTTATAGATAATGATATGGAACCCTTTGTGTGCGAGTCTGACTCAAACATGCAGTGTTTTTAATTTTAATTAAGCTTATAAACTGCCAAGTACACATAGGTCCCACTAGTTTCTTGCATTATAAATCAATGACAAATTGAAGAATAATAATATGTAGCCACTCAAATATAAACAAAAAAAGAATTATATAATTTCTTTTTGGTATCTTAACACATTCGCTGACAGTGGCACAGTTAAGGATCGTTAAGCCTACATCTACCCTGCCTGTCGACATACTGTAACCAAACGCGTTAATATAAGAGGCTATCTTGAGGGTCGTGCATAAATCACGTGAGGTTTTCTCTGGGTAGGTATTATTTAACTCACCTCCCGCTTGGTAATCTTTGATGAGGCTCGAGGCTAACCCAGGGGGGGTTAACCCCATGTAACCTTACATGTATTTTTTCTCACCCAACCTAATAAATAGTCTTGTTTTCCTTGCTTAAATTTGTACCATTTTTATTAGATGCAATGCAATGCATTCCAAAATTTCGTAAATTAAACCAGCTATTTTGAAATGTGAAAAAATGACGTAAATTGTCACTTCACATTTCAAAATTTTGGCATTCATTTGACCTAAGTAAATGTTTTGTCTAAATTTTTCCTTGGTTTGTTCCATGTAGAAAATACGCGTGAGGTCTCCTTGCACACACACTTTATAGCGTCTTTTCTTCTTCTTTTTGTTCTTTCTCCTGAAGTAATAGTATACCCTAGTAACAAAGTAACTCCATCTGGGAACACAATGTGAATTCGCTAATGATTAGAGTAGACTGATTGGTACGCTAATGGATCACCAACACATTCATAACAACATTAACAACCAAAGCTTTCTTTTATTGTTATAAAAAAACAAATGAGGATGTTTTGTAAAAACTATAGGGGCAATAAGTGATTTAATATATCCAACATTTAAATTTGCTTAAAACTCATCTCATTCCACTGAAAATCCTTAATAAGTTAGGAAATCTTAATTTTCAGGTTAGACAGGCATGAAGGAGTGAGAAAATCTCAATTGCTTTTTCTTTTTTGTATTTAGGTCTCCATTACACTAATATATTGGCATCTGATTATTCTATACCATATATTATGATCATATCTATGCCTCCCTTTTTGTTCATATAAGAGAAGAAGAGAGGCACATAGTCCCAGATCTAAGATAATGTAATATGGGCTTTTCACCAGGCTTCATCATACTCCTTTTCCAACTATTTTGTTGGGTGTACCTCAAGTTGGTTTTCGCAGTGACACTTTAAAACGGATTAATTGTGCAATGTATAATGACCAAATTTTCCTATGTTTCGAGCACTTTACAGCACTTGTGATCACAGGGTTAAATGATGGCTGAGAGACTGAGAATGGTTGGAAGCAACTTGCTTCCAACCATTCTCACAGAGCTAACAGAGTTTGCACCCATATCTTTACAATTGACTGCACCAGCGGCCCTGACTAAGGGCAGCATTGGTTTTACATACAAAATATGTCTAGGGTTTTAATGGTATCTGTTGTATAGGAACACTTTGTGACTTTTGTCTTTTAAATTTCAGGACGTATGAAGGAGAATCAGAGTCTGGCAAAGGCTACAAAAAGAAACTCCAGAAAGAGCTCTTTCAAAATGGCGACCACGAGTCGGAGCAGCAGGAAGCGTCGCGCGAGCGCAGCAAGCTCAAGAAGCCGAAGCGAGAGAAGTCGTCCTCCCCCGCCCCCTCGCCCTCCCCCTCCCCCTCCCCAAGCCGCGTCAAGCGCGAGTCGCTCGCCAACGGCCACGACGACTCGGCGGCCGCCGAACACATGCTCAAGATGAAGATTAAGCAGGAACGAGCCAGCTTCGCCGTCCCCAGCCACTCGCCGCGCAAGCGCCGCGCCTCCGCCGCCGGCCCGGAGCCGGAGCCGGAGCCGGTGCCGGAGCCGGAGTCGGAGGCCGAGCAGGAGCAGCCGCGCAAGAAAAAGAAAAAGCGGGACAAAAACAGAGAAAGACACGACGCGAGTGAATCCTCCACGACGGAGGTGGTCGACGGCTCCGCTGTGGACCCCGCTGAGGCTCCCACCGACAGCACTGAGGTCCCTGCTGAGAGCCAGGCCAACGGTCCCACTGAAAATTCCTCTGGTTCGCCACGGAAAAAGAAAAAGAAACGGAGTTTGGAAGCAGAAACTCCGATAGACGAGAAATATTTTGAGGGTTGGTGGAAATTCGAGGCTGAGGAGACGGTCGTCCAGCAACGACCCAAGCCCCCCAAGGCTCCCAAGCCCCCTAAGGACCCCAAGCCTCCTAAGCCTCCCAAACTCCCAAAGCCCCAAGACAAGCCTTTCACGAGTAAGGAGTTTGTCTCCAGCGACGCTAACTCATCGGAGGACGAGCGGCCCGGTCCCGCAGCTTTGGCTGTACGTCCTCGACCCAGTTTGTCCGCCGAGTCTCCCCGGCCAGCGAGATTGTCGCAGAAAATGACATTTGAGGACGAGTCACATTCAGAATTTGGTATTAAACAAACTGGAAAACAAACAAACGTATCAACGGACTCCCCTAGACGAGCTCGAATATCGGAAAGAATAACTTTCGAAGATGATTCGCAATCCGCATCCGAACCTGTCGCATTAGCTCCAAAAATACCTCAAAGGAAAGCTCAGCCTGAACCTTCGCGTCCGAGGATGTCCGAGAGGATCACGTTCGAGGAGTCGCAGGAGTCCAGCTCGGAGCCGGAGCGGCCGAGCGAGCGCTCGCGCCTGCCGGCACCGCCGGGGCCGGGGCCGGCGCCGGCGCTCGGCTCCGGCGGCGGCCGGCTCGGCCGCTTCCTGCGCGCGCACGCGCACATGCACCCCGTGCTCGGCGACTTCCCGCCCGGCGCCGCCGTCACCGCCAACGACGACGTGTGGATCGTCCGCTGCCCGCGGGACCTGCCCGTGAGCGCTCTCGAGGGGGCCACGCTGGACCTGGACTTCCGGAGCAAGCTGAAGGTGGGCGGCCGGGCGTACGAGACGGCGCCTCACGCCGGCGACGAGCGGGTGGCGGTGCTGGCGCCCGCGGCGCGCGGCGCGGGCTTCTGCGTGCGCTCCGTGCGGGTGCGCGGCTCGCTGCGCCTGCGCGCGCGCCTGCCGCGGCCGCGCGAGCCGCCCGCCGCGCCCGCCGCGTCGCCGGAGCGCGTGCCGCCGCCCGCCACGCGGCCGCGGCACCCGCTGCTGGGCGCGCACTACGCGCAGGCCGCGCTGCTGCCGCCGCCCGTGCGCCGCCGCCTCGCCGCCGCCGCCGCCGCCTCTCGTCCGCTCCGCCGGCCGTCCGGGGTCGACGAGGTTGATTCCGTCGACGTGACCCAGCATAGAGAAAAGAAAAAGAAAAAAAAGAAACACAAGGAGCGACCCGAGCCGGAGGCCGAACCCGAGCCCGAGCCCGAGCCCGAGCCGGAAATAGCGCCTCTGGAACAAAAGAAACGCAAGCGGAAACACAGCTCGCGGCACGAGGCCGGGCCGCCGCCGGAGCCCGAGCGCCTCGAGTCGCCGCCGCCTAAGAAGAAGAAGAAGGAGAAAAAAGAGAAGAAGCGACGCGACGACGCCGCCGTCTGGGACTCCGAGCGGGCCATCGAAGAGAGTCTCTTCAATTTCTAATGTACTTTGTGTTCAGTGGAAAGATCCTGTTGCTGGCTAACGTACAAAGTTAATGAATAAGATTATACTAGTTAAGCATAACGCATTCGTTTTGATTAAGTGTAGGTAATCTTTATTTTCTGTAAATAAAACAATAATATACTATGCCTTTTCCGGTTTTATTGAAGCCCATGAGAAGCATAAGTACTTTATCTACTTGGGTATGCGGCCCCCGAGGTCGTCGCGGATATATTCCCGGATGAGGTCGTCGAAGCTCCGGTCCTCGCGGAAGCCGAGCGCCACGGCCCTGCGCGCGCGCAGCCGCGCCGGCAGCGACGCCATCATGGCCGCCAGCTCGGGCCGCGGCTCCCGTCGCACGCGGGCGACGCACCGCGGCCCGCACACTCGCCCCAGCGCCTCCACCATCTCCTTCACCGCCACGGTCAGCCCGGGCAGCGACAGCACGCGCCGCTCGCGCCAGGTGTCCGCCGGCAGTGTCGCCGCGTATATCAAGTTGTGCACCACCGTCGCCGGACCTGTCAGCCACATGCGTAGCTCCAGTGGCACCGGCACTATCGCTTCACGGCCCTCGAGCGTTTCTCTTACGATATCGCTCGCGAATGACGAAATGGCGGTGTTAGCGCTTCCCCCTCTCACGGAAACCGTTGGTAGACGAAATACGCGGGTGTCCACCCAGCCGCGCCGCCCGTACTCGCTCGCCAGGAGCTCCGACATCGCCTTGGCACAGCCGTACGACGTCTTCGGCATCGGTGCCCAGTCCTCATCCGGTGCATCTGGTAACGTTCCACCGTACACCGCCACGGTGCTAGTCATGACGAATACTATGTTCGATGCGTGGCGCCGTGCCGCTTCTAGCAGCGCGCGGGTCGCATCAAAATTAACGCGGAATCCCAAATCGAAGTCTTTCTCTGCGTTGCCGCTGACGATAGCTGCAAGATGGAAGACCACGGCTGTGTCAGACTCGATGATTTGCTCGGCGACGCCTGGTGCAGCTAGGTCTAGAGCCAAAACACGTACTGGTACTCTGGCTGTAGGTGGTGGGGAGGGCGTCGTCACATCGACCAGCACAAGCTCGGTGACGGGCAACGCGGAGTTTGGGGCAAACAAGGCCTTCGCCAGGCGGGCGCCCAAGAACCCGGCGGCTCCCGTTATTACTACCTTCATCTTCTCAGTTAGGTATAACAAGAACACTGTACCTATTACCTACTGTCTAAGGTATTTTAAATACCTACCTACTTATTACACCTAATATTTACGATGCGGAGTCTTCGAGCTCTGTTTTTATACTGATTAAAACTATTTGTACAACTATATAAATAGGAGATTTGAATAAATAAATCGTGACTTGTGATAATGTTGGTGTTCTTTTACGAGGTTATGTAACAGATGAAGCGGAGATAGCGGTGTAGGTACTGCCGACGATACAGTTAGCTCGCAAGCAATAAATGTTATTGCGACAAGATAATGTTCGCCTTTAATTTGCTTCCGATACATCGATCTGCTGACCTTAGATGATGATTATAAAGTATCGCTAAGCGACAAGCGATTTGGCTCATATTCGAAATTGAAATTATTTTTATCTCATTTAACCAGTTGCCAAATTTCATGACGACTCGATTAACAATACGCGATATGTGTTGAATACCTAGAACTTTATCAAAAAACCGGCCAAGTTCGAGTCGGACTCGCGCACGAAGGGTTCCGTACCATTATTTTTAAAAACGGCGAAAAAATCACGTTTGTTGTATTGTCCCTGTATTGGATCCAGTAATAGTTATTTATTATACAAGGGGGCAAAGTTGTTGTTTAACTCTCGGGCTTATGTTGAGACCCGAGCAAGCGAAAGATTCCAAAATTGAGCCACGAGCGTAGCGAGTGGTTCAATAACTGGAATCTTGAGCTTTACGAGGGTCTCAAGGCACGAGAGTTGAACAAACTTTGCCGCCGAGTGTAATACAACATTTTTCCCCTAACTATTGCGAGGAAAATAAAGACTACATACGATTACAAATCTTATCCACATGTACTTAAGTTATCTTGAAGAAACCATCAAAATTTGTCATAGAGTAGGGAAAAAAATATTTTTCACTTTTTGTTTAACGACTTTGTTGGCGTGTATTCGTACCAAGTTACAGTTTTCTAGTGAGTACTAGCGGTTTCTTAGATTACCCTCCAACGGACGGACAGACAGACCAACATGGCGAAATTATAATGGTTCCTAGTTGACTAACGGAACTCTAACAATAACTATGCAGGTGAGTGAGAAAAAACTATAAGGCACTTAGCGGGTAACCGGGCGATCTGCTAGATAGGAATCCAGCTTTATATCTTAAACTTTATTGCAGTAATACCACGATGAATGTATCGGGGGTGACCCCTTGCGTATTATGGCCTTTAGCCTTAGCGTGCCGTCGCCTGGCTGGTGCGTGTGCAATGTAAGCATGCTGCTTGTAGAAGATGGGCTGCTCCGAGTCCGTAGTGGTAAGGAACATGACATGTAGGTACCTACCTAGTTATATCGTATAAAATTATTATATGGGTTTACTGATTTCAAACTAATATGTTCTTTAATTTCTTAATGATTGTTGGCACAGTTATGTATGCTTGAAGATTTATTTAATACGGGGTAAAGTTGTGCCTAATTTGCAATTAAATCTTACGCGCTGAAACAGGAGATAATGTTGCTAAAAATATATATTATATGTGTTTTGTTTGATCAAGTGAGTGATTGTATTTTTTTTTATAAAATGTTAATATCATGTAAAATTTGGAAATTACATCAAGATTCGTAAACCGGACCGATCAGCTGTGAAGGTCACGTAGAGGACGCAACTGTCAAAACTTTTATATCAATCAAAATTGCCTTTATCATAACGACGTTGCTTAAACCCTGTGGTTTTCGGTTGAGAAGCGAACAACCTGATAGGTACAAGTGTTTTAGGAGAATTGCACTGAGTGAAACACTTTGTGTAAGAGCAGTGAGAAGGCCTATGAAGCGTGTCCATTTACTTTGAACGGTGAGTGTTGGCGCCCGGCTCGGGCTGACTCTTACCTTCTACCTACCTTCTAAACTACATAATCTACGTTTCTGTATTTTCTACATAATGAATATTATTAGTAATCGTGATGATTCATTCTAAAACATAGGCAAGAAACTATTATTGCTTGCATACAGATTAGATACTACTAAAATCGCTTACTTTGACCTAGAGTGCCAAATTTATCCACTGAACGAATACAAAGCAATCAAATTCACACCATATACTTAACGATTATGGTACAAATGCTGAGGCTAGGAAATTCATTAAAAATTTGTATTTAGAAAAATGCAGCATTATACTCTGGTGATCTTGTAAATCAATTTGGATGTAGGCTACATATGCTATAAAGGTCACTGATATCTAGTAATGTAGTGGAGGTGTTGAACTCAGGGACTCGTTTAAATTTACGGGTGCCCTCATCTTTTTGCTAAGCTAGATACAAAGTTTGAAAGCCCTGGTTGATTTTAGTGATTTTTGGACACTAAGGAAAAATTTTGTAGGTAGGCATTAAAAAAAGACATTGCTGGTGCTGTTAACCCCTCGTATGCGTCCTGTCAAATTAGATCATTGAAAAAGTGAACTTAACACTTAAAACAATGAAATCAAACTCCTGCGCACGGATATGTGTCCAAGCATTCGATAGTCGCTTTTAAACTTGCTACACAAAAATTATTGTTAACTTCTTTTAGCATCACAAACATCACAAAATACAAATTGCACTGTAAAGTGTCACATTCTCTAAAATGGTACAATATTAATATAAAGTTGCAAACAATTTAGTTTTGTTTCCATTACATTACCCTTTAACAATGGGCATGCATCTGTACCGTGGATACTGGCTGTGGAGTGTGACTGTTATCAGCATTATCAGAGCTCAGACAAGCAGAGCTCTGCAGAATTCTGCCGGCATTCGTGATGGTATTAGGCCTAGAACCTTCAACAAATGGGGTGTTCAGAATCACATGAGGTGAGAATTCAATTTAATTTACTAGAATAGAATAAAGGCATGTGATTTCTTTGTAAAGTAAAATGAATTGTTGCAATAACCCTAATAATAACAAATGGTCAGTTGTGTTGTTACAGAAAAGGTGTTAGATATCAACCTGACATTGGGTTGAAAATTTATGAACAGAAATTTTATTGTCAAGTGCATAATAGAGAGTAGATTTTCATCTCTTTGTCAACATCTACTCCTATATTATCATGATGACCTTGAGTGTACATTAGAGTCTGCTTAATAAAAAATGCTTGACCAATTAAACTTATTAACTAGCAACATTTAATTGACATTCAACTTATGTGAGTGACCATCAGTCCCACTCTTTAAATCTAGTTATTAAGAGCCTGACATGTCCTATATTGTATGCCCTAACAGGGTATTTGTGTACTGACTAAGAGTAAAATGTAAGACCTTTATGGAATATGGAAATATAATTTTTTGTGTGACCCGGGATGGATAGGAGCACAATTCTATGATATGACCTGATGTTACCTATCAAAAGGACATGGACTTTAATACTTACTAACCGTCTAAAGTTCTTTAACAACAGAAGCATCATTACCAATCTTAATTTCAACACGAATCACAGAATGGTTAATGCAAAATTAAAATTGAGTCAACCTAGGAATCCTAGACCAAAAGCATCATCTTGAAGCTCCAAAGGTCACCAAAACCCATATGAATGAAATAAAGTAAAGGTGATTCTGGGAGTATTGTGTCAACTTACTACTCATCTTAGTAACAATAACAGCAGTAGTACTCGTAAGTCTTTATTTTCTGTATTGATAATCTTGAATTAGATATTTTATTTTTATTTCTTGTATTCTCTAGTGGAGTTTAAAGTCTGTAACAAACTAACCAGTGCATGCATGGTAACGGTATTACGTACCAAAACCTGAAACATGCACAATGGGGTTTAGAGTGTCGGCTTTGTGCGGCGGCGCTGGCGCGTCGCCCGACACCTGACACCACCAGTGGCCTAAAGGAAAAGGGCTTCAGTACATACGGAACAAGAGGAACTTGGAGCTATTGTCGTTCAGGATTAATACCAAAGCTCACGCAATGGAGAAAGGTAGTAAGGACTTCTAAAAGCGGTAGATACCTAGCGCTTTTGTGTTTTAAACGCGAGAGTGGGGTTTGGCACGCTTGGCTGCGCGTGTCTCGTGTATATTGGCCGGCGGGCGCCGCGGCGCGCACTACCGCGGGCGACATGTTGCGGCGCGACTCGGCGCGCGAGCGCGAGGCGCTGGAGTACGGCCGAGCTCTGGACAAGCCCGACCGGCGAGACCAGCGCGACAAGGACAAGCACGACAAGGAGATCAGGCCGCGCGCGTGCACGCCCGATGGAGCTGTTCTGGCGAGGGTGCGAGACTCTGGCATCCCACTTCGTGTTGCACATTTGCTTATTTATGGTGCCAGCACGTTTCCGCTTTTTTTCATAGCCTCCTGTCCTAAAAGTTAGAGGAATTACATAGTTACAACAGATCGCTATGCCTTCTACACGGTCCCGGCGGTCCAAAGCCATCCAGCCTTGGGTGATTGTCCATATGATGTGGTGACCAGTCGCCTACTATCACAGTCGGCAACACCGCTGGCCGTGACATAATAAGTAATTCAGTGCAGAAACGTTTACATTTTGTTTTGCAGAGGCAGATGGCGATCGAGCGCGGCGCGGCGGCGGAGGTGGCGCCCACGCCGCACCCGCCGTCCCCGCGCGCCGCCAGCCCGGCGCCCGCCAGCGCGGCGCCCGCCAGCCCGGCGCCCGCCGAGCCCGTCACGCGCCTGCTCACGCTGGCGCACGGCGAGCACCGGGACTCCACCATCTACAGGTTACTCAAACGACTTACCTTAGGCAGCGGTTCCAATAGTGTAACTTAATTTACACCACGTAGGTAAAACAAGATGACGTTTCAGGTTTGAGAAGGGGACGACCATACGGTTCTGCCCGGGGCCCAGCCTGCTCGGTCGCAAGGTGTTCCTCTACACCAACTACATTATCACCGACAGCCGTGAGTGTACTGCGTTTTATTTAAAGATGCTTTTAAATCCTGACAGGGTGTCCACTTTCTGGAAAGTCAGGGAAAGTCAGGGAAAAGTCAGGGAAGCTCACAGTGGTCATGGAAAGTCATGGAAAGTCAGGGAAATAATTAGGAGGTCAGGGAAAAATACTGCCCTGAGATAAAAATACCAAGAAGTTTTTAAAAATATTTAAAAAATCTGGTCAAGTGCATGTCGAGTAGCAATCATGCTCTGTGTGAAGTCTATAACTCATCAGTTACAACAAAGATATTTTACTAAGAACAAATCCTTTTTCTAAGAACGATTATTTCTCAAAAACTCGAAAACGTTTTAACACTTTTAATATATCAAAGTAATTATCATTGAACGTACACACGCGTTCAAACGTACATGGGCCATTTATGAATGAATTCATTCATAAACTGCCCATGTAATATTGAACGCGATAGTACAGTCAACAACACACCTGTGTATACAGCCAAAGTGCCAAAAATATGTATAGAGAACTTTATTGCCAGAGAATTAAGGTCGTGTATACATATTTTTGGCACTTTGGCTGTATACACAGGTGTGTTTTTGACTGTACATGTTAAAGCCTTAGTTTAGTTTCCCAATTTTTCGAATATTTCAATATTACCGATAAAATTAAATGAATTAAAAACTGCAGAGACCCATTTTCAACTGCCTACTCACACTCACCTCACCCTTACGTGTTAAAGCAAAATAATAAAAGTTATTTTTCTAAATCGGCATAATGAATATAAAAACTGACAAATGCGTGTTCCGTGTCGCACTGTAAAGGGCTCGAAACGAAGGGTCATGGTGTTAATATACGCGGTTAATCCGATCTAAAGTATTTAATTTTCGTTTAACATAAATGAAAATTATACTGTATTGAGTACTGATTTTTTCACATAGTTTTTAAACTTCCAGAGCCAATATTTCTAGAAATATTTACCTAATTGAAATGAGGCTTAATTTAAGGTTTTATCAAATGACGTAGGTACCGCACTGATTGATTTATCGAAAAAAAAAAAGTATTTACATAGATATATATTTAGATAGATATATAGATAGAAAAACTCTTTGTTAGAGGTATGCACCTCTAAATACAAGGAACTCATTATTTATAAAATTGTATGAACGACAAGATGCTTCCTACAATAATGAGGCAGGTGATATTTTTATGAACACTCTAATGAAGACAAGCAAAATAAATCCGTGAAATTGATAACCTCTAAATCTAAATCTTTGTTATCCGCCTATCACGACTCGTTTTCTCAGGAAGAGGCATCAAGTAGAAAATGTTGAATTTTTTTAAAAGTCAACTGTACAACTTGTACGAATATGTATATTGGTCACGCCAACAAAGTGATAAAATAAAAAGGGGTTATAATTTTTTTAGGGTACCTCCCGTACACTTAAAGTGGGGGATGATTCTTTTTTCGTTTCAACCCTAGAGTGTGACATATGATTGAATAGGTATTTGAAAAATAATGAGGGTTTTATAAAAACACTTTTTGATACAGTTAATATTTTCGGAAATAATCGCTCCAGAAGCTTAAGGCCGTCCCCTATCCCAATGACCTCGGCGATTTGAGCTTTCTTCCCCTACCGCTTCCTTTCCTCACCGGTTATACAATACCGGTTATAAGCATAAGTCGTCACCTAGGAAGAGCTGCTTGTACTAGGACGCAACCCTATAAACTACTAGTGCCATCTTATACGACTGGCCCCCGTCGCCCGCGCAGGCATCTCGAGCCGGCGTTTTCGGAAAAATGCGTGTAATAGCTTTTTTCTCGAAAAGTACAAAACCTATCCAAAAATCAGTGGATGCGTTTAAAGTAAACATAAATATAAAATTCTTGTCTTAGTTTCTTGTACTTACGACGCATAATAAGGGAGTAGATACAGATTTAAGGTAGAAAAAAGGGTTTACGGTTATTTTTTTTTCTCTTGATGTATTATGTTTTTCGACAATTTAGTGGAACAAAATGTAGACCAAATACCTAGCTACATTATATATTTTTTTCAAGCGTTGTGCTTGGAGCTGAACAAAGCCTATTCACTTTAAAAACAGTGAAATATGCCGGGTAGCCCCTTAAAAAAATGTGCCCCCCCCTCTAACTTTTTAACTATGAGTTAAAAAAATATGAAAAAATTTACAAAAGTAGAACTTAACAAGAACTTTATTGGAAAATTATTTTGAACTTGATTGGTTCAACGGTTTTTGAAAAATTGTACAAAATAATTTCTGAATTACGTTTGTAATTTAACCGTATATGGAAACATTTTTTTTTATCTTGAGTACATATTTATCATCCCGCACGTATCTTCCTTCTACAAAAAAGGATTAATTCAAATCTAGTCACGCGATCAAAATGTACCCCCGAAAATCGAACATACATAACCCGCCTAGTTTGTATAAATTAGTAACCCAATTTTCCGTCAGATGGCGCTGGTCCGTGGTCTACTTCGCGCTTTTAAGATTTTTCCTGAGTTGATGGGGTCGGGATGGGTGTGATAGAGTATCATCCGTTTGTTAGGTTGGTCTCTCGTTTCGTAGTCTAATTGTCGTTCATTGATATTATTAAATTGAGACGTGTTCTGTGGAATTGGAATTGTGGGAAATAGTGTAAAAAGTTAGTTCATTTGTGACTATACTTAGTCACAAATGAACCAACTTTTTTAATTTTAACTTCTATGGGGAAAAATGTATTGATAGTTGAAGTTCTGTTAAGGGTTTAGATTTATGAGAAATTGGGTTTAATTAAATTGCAGGGCGGGTTTTGCATTTATTGTGACGGATGGGAAACTACGAAACCCTACACTGAGCGTGGCCCGACACGCTCTTGGTCGGTTTTTTTAAGTAACATACTATATTCATGTGAAAATTTGAATTTCTAGACCCAATACTTGTAAAATTGTTATTGTAGAGAGAAAATTTGGTCAGGGAAATTTTAAGAAATGGTCATGGAAAGTCAGGGAAAAGTCAGGGAATTTTTTGGTGGTTATCAGTGGACACCCTGCCTGATTTAATTCCAATAGTACCTAAGATTATTAACTAATGACTCTATGGTTTAAATAAAACTGTAACTGGCTGGGTTATCTTAAATATAGATATAATTTGATGCCATTTTTAGGAATTTCCAAAAACAAAATGCATTTAGAACTACATCTGTATCTCAGCCAACTCACAATATGACGGCGCTTAAACCCTTTGACACAATTTTGAACATTTTCGGAATGTGTGGCGTCGAGCGTTCAGTGACGAGTCTTGCTTTGTACAGACGATGAAAATGCGGAAGTCTCAGAGTTCGTCCGCAACCAGTACTATGCGCTGGAGTGGCAGCGCCAGGACGAGCAGGGGCTGGAGCAGCTCGGCACGGGCGCGCTCATCACCGACACCGATCTGTACGCCGAGCTGCGGCTCACGCGCGCCGGCGCCTTCCACTACTACTTCGTCTATGACAGCGCGTGAGTACTACTACTAGCCGGAGCAGCTGGGTATTGGAGGACAACGCAGCGTGGGAAGACCAAGTCAAGCCACACTGATTCATTATATACGTGTCCGAACATTCTTGATTGGGCAAACATGATTTTCCGGCTTCTAGTTACTTAGGCTTCGATTCCCTCCGGATCAAAAGGGCAGGAGGTTAAACATGCGACGTGGTTGCAGAGAGTCGTCGACCGGGCCGCTGGGGTCGGGCTGGCTGCAGTGCGCGCCGCGCGTGCGCGTGGGGCCGGGCGGGCGCGACGCGCTGCGCGTGGAGGCGCTGGCGTGCCAGACCGTGCTCGCCAAGTGCCTGGGCCCGCTGGCGCGCTGGGAGAACACGCTGCGCGTGGCCAGGGAGAGCGGGTACAACATGATACACTTCACGCCCATACAGGTAATTCACTACGGTCTCTTTTGCGTTTGTGTAAAAAAGCACTCTCTGTGTACTTTTAGGTAGGTATAAAAAAAAGGTGAACAAGCAAAGTGACTTGGTAAAACATTTCGTATCCGTCATCATCTCATCATAATGGATTTATGCTATTGGCCCAGCACCTGAGTCACTTGGTGGTTTTGCTGTTTGAAAGAAAGAAAAACAAAACCTAATCTAAATATATAAAAGAAGAAGCTGACTGACTGACTGACTGACTGACTGACTGACTGACTGACTGACATATCAACGCACAGCCCAAACGGCTGGTCCTATAGACTTCAAATTTGGCACGTAGGTTCCTTTTATGGTGTAGGCGAGCATAAAGGAAGGATTTTTCAAAATTCACCTCCTAAGGGGTTGAAACGGGGGTCCAAAGTTTGTATGGGGAAACAAGATTAGTTAGACTATTTTATCTGAAACTTCACAGGAGTATTCTTTAAGGTAAATGAGTAAACACGTGTTTCAGGTTTTTTTGTGAATTTAACCCCTGAAAGGGGGAAAAGGGGTGAAAAGTTGAAAAAAATAACATGGGTATCGTTTATATGGTTTTTCGGGTCGCTGATCACGAAAAAAGGTACGATTTGAAGATCCAATGTGGCGAATGTGGAATACCATCTCCCCTGTTGGTATGCGATGGGGTTGAAATGCCAAAATATCAATACGAGTGTCATTTTTACGTAAATTACTGGTTCTAAAGAATTATCCGAAACTTCACCGGAGTATTCTTTAAGGTAAATGAGTAAACACGTGTTTCAGGTTTCTTGAGAATTTAACCCCTGAAAGGGGTAAACGGGTGCAAAAGTGAAAAAATCAACATGGGTATCTTTTATATGGTTTTTCGGGTTGCTGATCACGAAAAAAGCAACGATTTGAAGATCCAATGTGGCGAATGTGGAATACCATCTCCCCTGTTGGTATGCGATAGGGTTGAAATGCCAAAATATCAATATGAGTGTCATTTTTACGTAAATTTCTGGTTCTAAAGAATTATCCGAAACTTCACCGGAGTATATATTTACTAAAACGGGGCTTAATCGTGTATAGATTTTGAAAACAAACCTCGTTTTCAAAATCTATACACGATTAAGCCCCGTTTTAGTAAATATATAATGTGTGAAAATCGTGAAAGTTTAAATAAGTGTTTCACCGGAGTATTCTTTAAGGTAAATGAGTAAACACGTGTTTCAGGTTTCTTGTGAATTTAACCCCTGAAAGGGGTAAAAGGGGTGCAAAAGGGAAAAAATCAACAGGGGTATCGTTTATATGGTTTTTCGGGTCGCTGATCACGAAAAAAGCAACGATTTGAAGATCCAATGTGGCGAATGTGGAATACCATCTCCCCTGTTGGTATGTGATGGGTTTGAAATGTCAACATATAAATTTGAGTGTCGTTTTTTATTAAAATAAAGTAAAGTGAAAGTGAAGTGAAGTGAAATGAAATATATTAAATTAAATTAAATCAAATCAAATCAGATTACATTAGAATAAATTAAATTAAATTAAATATAATAAATTAAAATATTCTTTATATATAAAAGAACTGACTGAAAGACTGACTGACTGACTGACATATCAAAGCACAGCCCAAACCGCTGATCCTAGAGATTCCAAATTTGGAAAGTAGGTTCCTTATGAAGCCTAGAGGTGCACTTAGAAAGGAATTTTCTAAATTCAACCCCTAATGGGGTGGTATGGGGCTCCAAGGTTTGTATGGGGAAACAAGATTAGTTGGACTATTCTATTTGAAACTTTACAGGAGTATTTATGAAGATATTTAAATAAGTTAACATTTATATCAGGTTTTTTGAGAATGCAGCCCCTAAAAGCGAGAAAAGGGGTGAAAAATATAAAACACAACATGGGTATCGTTTTTATGGTTTTTCGGGTCGCTGATTACGAAAACAACATAGATTTTAAAATCCAAACGTGGCGATAGTGAAATATCATCTCTCCTGTTGGGGCGCGATGGAGTCGAAATCTAAAAATATCACTAAGGGTGTCGTTACTGAGACGTCAATGAAAGGCGTGGGTTAGCAACAGACTGATTTATTATAAAAAAGCTATTCTACCCGCCACCATACAAATTGTGATCGTACGTCACACTTTCTCCCTTCCAAGTTCTGACAATGGTGACCTCTATTCTAATACATTTATTAGAGTACGTTTAGCCCGGTTGTACGCACGCAGTGCCCGAGTGGACGCGCTCGAAGGGCCGGACGGCGCGGGCGCCGGCGAGGTCGGCGGGCCTGCCGAGGTCTCCGCCGACTCGCGCGAGAGTTCAGACCCGGGTTGCGGTGCCCCGTAAGCGTCCTCCGCCCCCTCGGACGCATCCTCAAACGTGTCCCCCTCGGCATCCATACTGGGCCCCTCCGGTTCCTCAGGCAAAGTGCCCATACTCATGCGAGAAAGTGAATATCGACCTTTGTTCGAGCTATTCGCCGGCAATAACTGGTCAGCGTGCCTGCGCCATTCGACTCCGTTCCCCACGTCTACTCTGTAGGAAACCGGTCCCGTTTCCTTGACCACCTTTCCTTCAGCCCACTTATCCCCCTTTGCTGTGTAGTCCCGAGCCAATACTACGTCCCCCACTTCAAACCGGCGATAAGTACCTGTCGAACGCGCCGCTTTGTGTTCCTGAACGTCACGTACGACGGCCGCGGTGTCCGGCCGCAGCGCGTCCAGCCGCGTGCGCAGGCGGCGCTTCTGTAACGCTATGGCCGGCGATACCCCGGTCGTCGCGTGATCACAGTTTCGATATTGAAGGAGAAATGTGTTTAAGGCGATATTCACATCCTTGCCTTCATGTAATGCTCGCTTAATACATTTCTTAATGGTTTTTACTGCGTTCTCAGCTAAACCGTTCCCTTGGGGCCTATACGGAGCCGAAGTTACATGTCTAATATAATTCTTATTACAATACAACTTAAATTGTTGCGATGAAAATGGAGGCCCGTTATCAGTTACCAGTTGCGATGGTAGGCCAAATTGTGCAAAAATCGTACCCAACGCCCGAATAGTCGCGGCCGCGTCGGTACCGCGCATTGAAACTGCCTCCACCCATTTCGAATGCGCGTCTACCACTATTAGATAGCGTACTCCCGCGCAGTCAGCAAAGTCCGCGTGTACACGTCCCCACGGTTCTAGTGGGAACTCCCACGAGTGGAGCGGTGCGCGCGGCGGTGCGTCGCGCACCGCGCGGCATGCCGGGCACGCGCGGCAAATGTTCTCGATATCGCGATCTAAACTTGGCCAATAAACGTAACTTCGTGACAAATTTTTCATTTTATTCATTCCCAAATGGCCTTCGTGTAATTCCTCTAATATTCGTTTTCTTAAACTACCCGGAATTACTATTCTATATTTATAAATTAAACAGCCCCGGTCTGTTAGCAATTCATTTTTTCTAGCTAAGTAGGCCTTTACCTCATCGCAACTGGGTCCTGAGGGTGACCAACCAAAAAGGACATAACCTTTAATTTTACATAATATAGGGTCTCGCTCTGTTTCGCTCGCTACCTCTTTAAACGAAATAGGTAGACACTCCTCCACTAAATTTACATAATCTAACGCGTCCGAATGTGAACCCTCCTGAGATAGCGGCAACCGTGACAGCGCATCCGCCGGGCCGTTATCGGCCGAACGCACAAACTCGATCGCGAAATCGTAAGCCGCCAGGCGGGCCGCCCACCGCTGTAGCCGGCTCGCCGCGGTCTGTGGAATGCCTCCCTTTTCACCAAAAATATGCGTTAGCGGCTGGTGGTCGGTGCGCAGCGTAAACCTCCGGCCAAACACATATTGATGGTGTTTAGTGACACCAAATAAAATGGCGAGTGCCTCCTTATCGAGCTGACTGTAGTTTCGTTCCGCTGCACTAAGCGTGCGCGACACATAGCTGATCGGACGCTCAACGCCGCCCGCGTATCGATGCGCCAATACCGCGCCCAGACCGTACGCACTGCTATCTACTGATAATACCAACTCGCGCCCCTCCTCATAATGTGCCAGTATCCGCTCGCTCAGGAGAGTTTTCTTAGCCTCAGTAAACGTACGTTCACAGGCGGAGTCCCATTTCCAGTCGCTTTCTTTTTTCAAAAGATTATGTAACGGATTTAACAAGCTACTAAGATTAGGAATAAAACGTCCATAATAATTCAACATACCCAAAAAACTCTTTAATTGTGAAACATTTTCCGGCCGCGGCGCACTGGAAATAGCTTCCAATTTACTTGGATCCGGACGCAAGCCATCCTTATTAATAATAAAACCTAGGTATTTCACACTATCTTGCAAAAAACAACATTTACTTAATTTAACTGTTAAGCCCATATTTCGCAGTCTTTCAAGTACCGATTTTAAATTTTTAACATGTTCAGCATCATTTGTGCCCGTGACACAAATGTCATCCAAAAATACCACGCAGCCGGGTACCCCGCGTAATGTTTCTTCCATAAGTTTTTGGAATTTTTCGGGTACACAAGATAAACCGTAAGGCGTACGCCTATAAACGTAGGTACCCATATGCGTAGTTATAGCGGTATACGGTTGCGAGTCTTCCGCCAATAAGCACTGTTCGTACGCGTGCCGAAGGTCTATTTTTGTAAATCTCTCCCCCCCGCTAAGGTTCGCAAACAACTCATCTATGCGCGGCAATGGGTAATAATTACGTTTTAATTTTGGATTTATCGTAATTTTATAATCGCCGCATATCCGGATCTTTCCGTTGGCCTTGACAACTGGAACTATGGGGGTGCCATAGTCCGAATGGTCCACGCGGTAAATAGACCCATCTTTTTCGAGACGTGATAACTCCTGTTCGACTCGCGCGCGCAGTGCTAGTGGAACTGGCCGAGCTCGCACATAAACCGGTTCCGTGTCCGTCAGCTGTAGTTGAATAGACTGCTTACAAGTACCTAGCTTATCACTAAATACCTCGGGATATTCGTTACAAAGTTGATTCACGAATTGGTCGTCTGTGATTGCATGGAGGTTTATTTGTGTGATATTAAGGGCGCGTATCCATTCACGCCCCAACAAAGGCCGCGCGCCCCTCTGAATGATATACAAACGTAATAACTTCTGAACTTCATTTAACTTTACCTCCACCTCAATGTAACCAAACGATTTTAATGGTGAACCTGAAAATCCGTAAAACATTGTATTGTCCGTCATTATTTTTTTATTACTAAATAGCTGTCTATACATGACCTCGTTTATTGCCGAGATGCGACTGCCGGTGTCTATCTCATAGACGATCTTATGTTGATCGACAGTTAGCGTAATAAAATATGGCTTACTGCCTTGCACTGTCACACTAATGTTAAAAATGCCGTCGTCGTCCGATTCCTCGCCAACAAAATGGTGCCGACCGCCACCTCCGCGCACTTGTTTGCACATACCTTTTAGATGGCCCCGCTGGCCGCACTCATCACAGTTATAGTTCCTGAAACGGCACCTGTCCGCCTGGTGCGCCCTGCCGCAGCGCCAGCAAGCCCTCGCCCTCGACTCGCCCGCGGCCGCCGCCGCCGGCGCGCCGCTCGCGCCCGGCCCGCGGGCGCCGCCTGCGCCGCCTCCGCGCCCTGTCCGCGGCGCGCCTCTCGCGCCCCTAGTGAAATGCAGGCCCTCGCCCGCCTCGCCGCCTGTTGCCGTTAGCCCTGCTCTCGTAGTACCGCTTACTTCCGCATGTTTCTCAGCGGCCTCCAGAGCCAATGCCAGTTCCACCGCCTCCTTGTACTTGATATCCTTCTCCGCGAATATTCTCGACCGCATCATATCACTCGCTAAACCGGAAACGAACTGGTCTCGGAGATTTTCTTCGAGGATTGCGCTCCCAAAATTGCATGTCGAAGCTAGATGTTTAAGATCCTGTAGGTACTCCGAGAGCGACTCGCCCGCGCGCTGTCTTCGCTGCCGAAAAATGTGTCGCTCGGCAATCTCCGACCTTTGTGGCTCAAGGTGATCCGTAACTAATTTCACTAGCTGTACATACGTTTTGTCCTCCGGAAAATTGGGCGAGCACAAGTCACACATTAGCGAATATGTCGCATCCCCAACCACCGTTATTAACAACGGCACTTTTAAGTCGTCCTCAACATCGTTCAAGCGTATGTACTGATTTACGCGACGTACATACGCAGGCCACTGTTTAGATGACAAATTAAACGGCTCAATTTTCCCAATAGGCATTTTTAACTGTATTATGCACGCGAATAAAGAAAAAAAAACCGTAATCCCGTCCTCAGCGCCAGTGAGACGTCAATGAAAGGCGTGGGTTAGCAACAGACTGATTTATTATAAAAAAGCTATTCTACCCGCCACCATACAAATTGTGATCGTACGTCACAGTTACATGTTGATTTCTGTTTCTAGACATTCCAAATTTAACACTTAGGTTTCTTATAAAGCGTAGGGGTGCACAAAGAAAGGAGATTTCAAAATTCATCTCCAAAGAGGGTGAAATGGGGGTACAAAGTTGGTATATGGAAGCAAAATTAGTTGGATTATTCTATTTAAAACTTTACAGAAGTATTTATAGAGATAAATTAGTTAACACCTGTTTCAGGTTTTTTAAAGAAAACAACCCCTAAAAGAGGGAAAAGGGGTGAAAAAGTAAAATAAACAACATGGGTATCGTTTTTATGGTTTGTCGGGTCGCTGGTTACAAAAACAACGTAGATTTTAACATCCAACGTGGCGATTGTGAAATACCATCTCCCCTGTTGGGACGCGATGGGGTCGAAATCTAAAAATATCACTACGGGTGTCGTTATATGTTTATTTCTGGTTCTAGAGATTTAAAATTTAGCAAATTTAAGCTTTTTGACAAATCAACCCACAAAAGGGGTAATATAGTAAATAACCAACATGGGTATAGTTTTTCTGGTTTATTGGGTCGCTGATTTCGAAAACAATAACAATTTCAACATCCAACGAGGCGGACGTGAGATACCATCTTCCCTGATGGGGTGCGATGCGATGGGTTTGAAATCTGAAAATATCAATATGGGTCTTGTTTTTATGTTTATTTCTGGTTCTAAAGATTCCAAAATTGGTACGTAGGTTTCTTATAAGACGAATAAGAAAGAGAAGGAGAATGGGTGCACAAAGATAGGATTTTTCAAAGTAGGGGTTAAATGATGGTCCAAAGTTTGTAAAAGTGGAAACAAGAATAGTTACGACTATTTTATTTGATATGGGTGTCGTAATCGGGTCGCAGATTTTGAAAACAACAATCAACAACGATTTTCAAATCCAACTTAGTGGACGTGAAATAAATAAATAAAACCTCCTTTTTTGTATGACGGTTGAAAATTACGTTTTGTACGCGGGCGAAGCCGCGGGTTAAAGCTAGTAGGCTATACATATGAACTTGAAACAGATAAGGGTTATATTTTTCTTTCGGAAACTATGTCGGCTCAGCATTATATCTCTGTTGATATTTCTTAATTTTATTCCTTTTTTGCTGTGGAAAGAATTGATGACAAGTGCAAAAAAATTTGTGAAATTCAAAACGGCTAAAACGAAATGTCAATATCATTAGACGAGTGTGACGTCATCGACTACGGCCGGCAGTACACCAAACATTTGTGAAGCCGAGACGCGAGTGTACAGAGCTCCCCGTTCATTCAATTATCAAAATAACGGGCGTTTAAAACGCTCGAATCTGTTTGAAAATTTTGAAAGAAGATTTATATACTTAATTTTAGTTTTTTGCGCTGAAATTTATTTAACAGTATTATAATGATAAAAATATCGTCCAACAGTATAAAAACAAGGAGTGAATGTTGCCTATTAAATCGTGGCCGAATTTCACGTCCAATTTGTCCAGGAACTCGGCGCCTCAAACTCGAGCTACAGCCTGGCGGAGCAGCTGAAGCTGAACCCGGCGTTCGGCGCCGACGCGTCGTTCGCCGACGTCGACAACCTGCTGACCAAGCTGCGCGTGGAGTGGCGCGTGGCCTCCATCTGCGACGTCGTGCTCAACCACACCGCCAACGAGACGCCGTGGCTGCAGCTCCATCCCGAGGCCACCTACAACTGCGGTAGGGACCTGACCCGAACAGTGTGCGCGGGCTGTGTGTAACGAACGTCGTGTGTTGATACGTGTGTCTCGTGCAGCGAACGTGCCGCGGCTGCGTGCGGCGGCGCTGCTGGACGCGGCGCTGGCGCGCGTGACGCGCGACGCGGCGCGCGGGGACCTGGCGCCGCGCGGCATCCCCGCCCGGGTGCACACCAACCAACACTTGGAGGTGAGCCGTCTCAACAACTGGTGCAGCGAACGTGCCGCGGCTGCGTGCGGCGGCGCTGCTGGACGCGGCGCTGGCGCGCGTGACGCGCGACGCGGCGCGCGGGGACCTGGCGCCGCGCGGCATCCCCGCCCGGGTGCACACCAACCAACACTTGGAGGTGAGCCGTCTCAACAACTGGTGCAGCGAACGTGCCGCGGCTGCGTGCGGCGGCGCTGCTGGACGCGGCGCTGGCGCGCGTGACGCGCGACGCGGCGCGCGGGGACCTGGCGCCGCGCGGCATCCCCGCCCGGGTGCACACCAACCAACACTTGGAGGTGAGCCGTCTCAACAACTGGTGCAGCGAACGTGCCGCGGCGGCGCTGCTGGACGCGGCGCTGGCGCGCGTGACGCGCGACGCGGCGCGCGGGGACCTGGCGCCGCGCGGCATCCCCGCCCGGGTGCACACCAACCAACACTTGGAGGTGAGCCGTCTCAACAACTGGTGCAGCGAACGTGCCGCGGCTGCGTGCGGCGGCGCTGCTGGACGCGGCGCTGGCGCGCGTGACGCGCGACGCGGCGCGCGGGGACCTGGCGCCGCGCGGCATCCCCGCCCGGGTGCACACCAACCAACACTTGGAGGTGAGCCGTCTCAACAACTGGTGCAGCGAACGTGCCGCGGCGGCGCTGCTGGACGCGGCGCTGGCGCGCGTGACGCGCGACGCGGCGCGCGGGGACCTGGCGCCGCGCGGCATCCCCGCCCGGGTGCACACCAACCAACACTTGGAGGTGAGCCGTCTCAACAACTGGTGCAGCGAA
The DNA here is from genome assembly GCA_949128165.1 of Lathronympha strigana. Taxonomy (NCBI): domain Eukaryota; kingdom Metazoa; phylum Arthropoda; class Insecta; order Lepidoptera; family Tortricidae; genus Lathronympha; species Lathronympha strigana. The sequence continues at coordinate 32,573 of OX421907.1, read as the reverse complement.
CGTGCCGCGGCGGCGCTGCTGGACGCGGCGCTGGCGCGCGTGACGCGCGACGCGGCGCGCGGGGACCTGGCGCCGCGCGGCATCCCCGCCCGGGTGCACACCAACCAACACTTGGAGGTGAGCCGTCTCAACAACTGGTGCAGCGAACGTGCCGCGGCGGCGCTGCTGGACGCGGCGCTGGCGCGCGTGACGCGCGACGCGGCGCGCGGGGACCTGGCGCCGCGCGGCATCCCCGCCCGGGTGCACACCAACCAACACTTGGAGGTGAGCCGTCTCAACAACTGCCCCCGCCTTCCTTGTCATTCTCCTAATACGCGCGCATGTTGCAGGCGGTGCGGCATTACCTGGAAACGTCGGCGCTGCCCGAGCTGCGCCTGCACGAGCTGTACACCTGCAACGTGGCCGAGTTGCTGCAGCAGTTCTACTGCCTCGCCAGAAACAAGTAAGTTTCTACTTTCTAAACAGGAATAAGATAGAAAAAATTATTGAATGGTCGCAACTGAGCGAATCGCCTATCAAAGTCGCAAAGCAACTCGGTATGTGCAGACGTGCTTCGTACGAAGCTTCTTTTTCTTACATTGACGGTTAACTTATCAAACATGCAAATGTCAAGATTAACATTAGGGTTGTCACTATGCTTTCAAGTGCGTATGGTGGTACAACAATTTGTATAAACGTATGAATAGAAAAAGAACATTTATCCGGACATCATTTGTATTTTAAGAAGACGTTTTTATTGATTATTTTATTAGTATTGGTATTAATTTGTCTAAGTACAATGGTATAAACTAGTATCCGTTGTTTGAAATCTAAATATATCTGATCGCACCCGTGAGGTAATGCGCTTTGCGCGAACCCTGACTGTCTATGCCACCTGTAGGTGGAAGTTTTGGTGTCAACGTACGCGGAATGAAACCCCCTAAGCTGCGCGTTCGACTGCAGTGAGGCACACGCACATACCTATACCACAGCGTAAGGATGTATTCTATACAGTGGGTTAATTAACTCCGCCGATTTCTGGGTCATCGATGAGGGGCGCGCGGGGAAGGAGGCGGGGAAGAAATGCCGCCGATAATATCATTCGCATAGTTTTTGACAACCCTGAGCCTCAGCACGGCCACCGAGCCGCTGGCCGTGTATGAAGTTACCTCACCGTATGGAACACATCCCTACGCTGTGCCTATACAGACCGACCTGCTTCTCACGTAGCGCCTGTGCCTGTGCCTGCGCGTGTGGAGCAGTTATTGAATGTGTGTGTCAGGGTGCCGCCCGTGTCGGCGGCGGGCGCGCCGGAGCTGGCGCTGCGGGCGGACCCGCTGCGCCGCCGCCTGCACGCCTCCGTCGACATGGACCGCGCGCTGCAGGTAACCACCCGAGAGTAACACCAACCGGTCTACATACCGCACATTGCCATCTCAGCGAAATAACTCACAATTGCGTAAAGCAATAAAACACGAGTCAGTACACATTCATAGCGAGCTCGCAGCTCATGTGTCCTCATTAGCACTATCATTCATTATATCGCGCATTTATAGTTATAGTATTTTAGAGTCAATAAAGTGGTCACTTTTGACAGTATTTTGAGTTATTATTAATTCAGCAATCAACATAATACAATTGGTGCATGTGGCACTAGCAGCCCATATATCTTGCCTGACCCATACAGGAATTATACTCTACGTCTGTGGCTGACCATAGGTGGACCGTCTCAATGAAACAGTATAATTTTCACAGTATAACATCAAATAAAGGAATAATTCGATTTGATTCTTCTTACAATTAAAAACACTTATTATTAAATAGTAGGTTACATACCAAGGCCGTTTTAGTGGGAAACGTCTCGGATTCCATGTAATTGTCGGCCGAGGCGAAGCCGAGGTCGACTAACATGTGATCCGAGGCTTTCCCATTTAACGGCCGAGGTTTGTATACTATTTTTCTGTCCGACGGAGCCGGCAGGCGGCAATTTAGTTTTGCGTAAAGTGGCGCTTACCGGCCGGAGGAATGAAAAAATACATAATAGGCTATTGATTAGTTTTCACCCGCCGTAATTTGGAAACTATCGTGTCCTTGCAATAATATGGGCACCGGTCGCAGCTGTACAACGTGTACCGCGCGGACTGCTACGACGAGGAGGCGCGGCTGAAGAAGTGCTGCGAGGAGCTGCGGCGCCGCCTCGAGCAGCTGAACGCGGCCGCGCGCGACGAGTGTGACGCGCACCTGCGGGCCGCTGTCGACAACTGCGTCGCCGGCATGAGGTACCAGCGACACCTTTGTTCCCCGAGGCGACCTTATGAAGAAGTGCTGCGAGGAGCTGCGGCGCCGCCTCGAGCAGCTGAACGCGGCCGCGCGCGACGAGTGTGACGCGCACCTGCGGGCCGCTGTCGACAACTGCGTCGCCGGCATGAGGTACCAGCGACACCTTTGTTCCCCGAGGCGACCTTATGAAGAAGTGCTGCGAGGAGCTGCGGCGCCGCCTCGAGCAGCTGAACGCGGCCGCGCGCGACGAGTGTGACGCGCACCTGCGGGCCGCTGTCGACAACTGCGTCGCCGGCATGAGGTACCAGCGACACCTTTGTTCCCCGAGGCGACCTTATGAAGAAGTGCTGCGAGGAGCTGCGGCGCCGCCTCGAGCAGCTGAACGCGGCCGCGCGCGACGAGTGTGACGCGCACCTGCGGGCCGCTGTCGACAACTGCGTCGCCGGCATGAGGTACCAGCGACACCTTTGTTCCCCGAGGCGACCTTATGAAGAAGTGCTGCGAGGAGCTGCGGCGCCGCCTCGAGCAGCTGAACGCGGCCGCGCGCGACGAGTGTGACGCGCACCTGCGGGCCGCTGTCGACAACTGCGTCGCCGGTATGAGGTACCAGCGACACCTTTGTTCCCCGAGGCGACCTTATGAAGAAGTGCTGCGAGGAGCTGCGGCGCCGCCTCGAGCAGCTGAACGCGGCCGCGCGCGACGAGTGTGACGCGCACCTGCGGGCCGCTGTCGACAACTGCGTCGCCGGCATGAGGTACCAGCGACACCTTTGTTCCCCGAGGCGACCTTATGAAGAAGTGCTGCGAGGAGCTGCGGCGCCGCCTCGAGCAGCTGAACGCGGCCGCGCGCGACGAGTGTGACGCGCACCTGCGGGCCGCTGTCGACAACTGCGTCGCCGGCATGAGGTACCAGCGACACCTTTGTTCCCCGAGGCGACCTTATGAAGAAGTGCTGCGAGGAGCTGCGGCGCCGCCTCGAGCAGCTGAACGCGGCCGCGCGCGACGAGTGTGACGCGCACCTGCGGGCCGCTGTCGACAACTGCGTCGCCGGCATGAGGTACCAGCGACACCTTTGTTCCCCGAGGCGACCTTATGAAGAAGTGCTGCGAGGAGCTGCGGCGCCGCCTCGAGCAGCTGAACGCGGCCGCGCGCGACGAGTGTGACGCGCACCTGCGGGCCGCTGTCGACAACTGCGTCGCCGGCATGAGGTACCAGCGACACCTTTGTTCCCCGAGGCGACCTTATGAAGAAGTGCTGCGAGGAGCTGCGGCGCCGCCTCGAGCAGCTGAACGCGGCCGCGCGCGACGAGTGTGACGCGCACCTGCGGGCCGCTGTCGACAACTGCGTCGCCGGCATGAGGTACCAGCGACACCTTTGTTCCCCGAGGCGACCTTATGAAGAAGTGCTGCGAGGAGCTGCGGCGCCGCCTCGAGCAGCTGAACGCGGCCGCGCGCGACGAGTGTGACGCGCACCTGCGGGCCGCTGTCGACAACTGCGTCGCCGGCATGAGGTACCAGCGACACCTTTGTTCCCCGAGGCGACCTTATGAAGAAGTGCTGCGAGGAGCTGCGGCGCCGCCTCGAGCAGCTGAACGCGGCCGCGCGCGACGAGTGTGACGCGCACCTGCGGGCCGCTGTCGACAACTGCGTCGCCGGCATGAGGTACCAGCGACACCTTTGTTCCCCGAGGCGACCTTACGCCGTAATAAAGATTATGAATGGATAGTTCAACATATGTAACATAAACATATTGTGCATTTTCAGATACTTCCGCTTACAGGCGGACGGTCCTAAAATAGAAGAAGTCAGTGCAAAGAATCCCCTGGTACCGAGGTAAGTACTAAAACAGCCATTTTTAATAGAGTGCTATTTGTTTTTTCCAGTTAAAATGTGAAATAAAACAATATTAATAATATTTCCTCTAGGCTTGATCTCTACTGGTCATTTATGAACGTTTTTCTTGTATGAGAGAACGCAGTTTTGCCTGACATAGTATCGGTTGGAGTAGTAACTGAGGCTGGTGTGCCGGGCACGCGTATGCCCTGTGCAGATACTTCACGGGCGCGGGCGACGCGGGCACGGCGGCGGAGGCGGAGGCGCTGGTGTACGGCGCGGGCGGGCGCTTCGTGATGGCGCACAACGGCTGGGTCATGGACGCCGACCCGCTCCTGGACTTCGCCAGCTCCTCCAACGTCTACCTCAGGCGGGAGCTCATCGCGTGGGGCGACAGCGTCAAGCTCAGGTACCATTCTCATTCTCCACTCTCTCCATCCATTGCAGTGGAGTCCAGTGAAGGCATGAATGGCATTAGCTAAACGTAAAAATACTGCCTGTTGAATATGGTATTTTGACAGGAGCTTCCTTTCTTAACTCGAAAACATAATTTTTTGGGAACGGCGTATTGTTTGAGCACATTGGCTAAATGAATCCAGGCAATTCTCGCTCACTTTGTCCCTTTATTTTCAACTAGCGACCCGTCCGGCTTGGCATGGGCTTATTACTATACATATGCCTTCCTCTTGAATTACTCTATCTATTTAAAAAAACCGCATCAAAATCCGTTGCGTAGTTTTAAAGATTTAAGCATACATACGTACTAGCAGACAGCGGGAAGCGACTTTGTTTTATACTATGTAGTGATGAATGACGACACATTCTTGTCAACTATAAGCTTTTGGTTTGTTTAGGTACGGCGACAAGCCGGAGGACAGCCCGTGGCTGTGGGCGCACATGCGCGAGTACGTGGAGCTGACGGCCGAGCTGTTCGATGGGCTGCGGCTCGACAACTGCCATTCTACGCCGCTGCACGTGAGTGCACGCTTAAGCAGAATAGAACAAATTAGAAATAATATAAACTCAACAAACTGCTTTTATTCGAGTCACCGACTTTTTTCATTTTAAAATGATGCCTTTTGGATTGGTCCCTGCACCATCGCTCATAACCTGACGAGCATCTGTGTGCGCAGGTGGCGGAGTACATGATGGACTGCGCGCGCAACGTGAAGCCGGACCTGTTCGTGGCCGCCGAGCTGTTCACCAACTCCGACCACGTCGACAATATCTTCGTCAACCGGCTCGGCATCTCCGCGCTCATCCGAGGTACGCGAGAGAGTCGGTTGTGAACAAATATTGGTGTAACCGATAGTGGTCTGACTCGTGTCGTGATCGTGAGCAACTGTCGTGACTGTGGACAGTGTCGGCGTGACAGCGGTGTGTTGTTGCAGAGGCGCAGGCGGCCTGGGACTCGCGCGAGCAGGGCCGGCTGCTGCACCGGTTCGGCGGGCGCGCGGTGGGCGCGTTCCGGCGCGCGCGCGTGGACGCGGCGCGCGCCGGCGTGGCGCCCGCGCTGCTGCTCGACCTCACGCACGACAACCCCTCGCCCGTGGAGAAGCGCAGCGTGCACGACGTGCTGCCCACCGGTACGTGGATGTCGCCGGTCGCGCGGACACGTTACATACCGATACCGTCGAGAGTCACACGCTTGTTCCTTGCAGCGGCGCTGGTGAGCATGGCGTGCTGCGCGGCGGGCTCCACGCGCGGGCTGGACGAGCTGGTGCCGCACCACATCCACGTGGTGGACGAGGCGCGGCTGTACCCCGAGTGGCGCGAGGGCGAGGGCGGCGTGGGCTCGGCCACCGGCCTGCTGCAGGCGCGCCGCGAGCTCAACCTGCTGCACCAGCAGCTCGCGCAGCAGGGCTACGACGAGGTGAGCATGGCTGGAGGAGCTGGTGCCGCACCACATCCACGTGGTGGACGAGGCGCGGCTGTACCCCGAGTGGCGCGAGGGCGAGGGCGGCGTGGGCTCGGCCACCGGCCTGCTGCAGGCGCGCCGCGAGCTCAACCTGCTGCACCAGCAGCTCGCGCAGCAGGGCTACGACGAGGTGAGCATGGCTGGAGGAGCTGGTGCCGCACCACATCCACGTGGTGGACGAGGCGCGGCTGTACCCCGAGTGGCGCGAGGGCGAGGGCGGCGTGGGCTCGGCCACCGGCCTGCTGCAGGCGCGCCGCGAGCTCAACCTGCTGCACCAGCAGCTCGCGCAGCAGGGCTACGACGAGGTGAGCATGGCTGGAGGAGCTGGTGCCGCACCACATCCACGTGGTGGACGAGGCGCGGCTGTACCCCGAGTGGCGCGAGGGCGAGGGCGGCGTGGGCTCGGCCACCGGCCTGCTGCAGGCGCGCCGCGAGCTCAACCTGCTGCACCAGCAGCTCGCGCAGCAGGGCTACGACGAGGTGAGCATGGCTGGACGAGCTGGTGCCGCACCACATCCACATAACAATAAAGGTAAGCACAAATATTGAAGGTAGTATAACTGCAGTGTGTACTTCTGTGCAGGTGTACGTGGACCAGATGACGGACGCGGTGACGGCGGTGACGCGGCACTCGGCCGCCACGCGGCGCGCGGTGCTGCTGGTGGCGCACACGGCGTTCTCCGCGCCGGGGGACGCCGCGCCGCCGGGGGACGCCGCGCCCGCGCTGCCGCCGCCGCTGCGCTTCGAGGGAGAGCTCGAGGAGATCTTGTTCGAGATGGAGCTTCAGCCCAGGTAGCGGAGTGTTCTAAACTTCTCAACAATTAAAGCTTATCCTGCTCACGACACCACCCACGATTTGGCCTTCTAAATAATTTAAGTAAAGCATAATATGATCGCGTCCAACATAACGATACCCTAGTTCACAATCGTATTAAGTGCGTTTTTGCAAACTTTACAGGAGAGTAATTTTAATGTTTGCAAATGAATATCTCAGCAGTTGTACAAAAAAGCAATTTAGTAACGTTTTTTAAATGTACGAGTAGAATAGACCTTTGAGATTACCTTTACCAACTAATTATTTAAATATAATTACGATTTTGTAGTGAGAATTAATATCAAATGAACCCATGCCCTCACTTAGTACAAGTGTGCATACCAAAACTGTGAACTCAATGTAGTTATGATATTGATGATTTAATTAAAAGTATGTTTAACAAGTGATTAACATTGAAAATTAAGGATTTTACTGGCTATCATTAGTGTCACATTTTACACATACCTATTTAAAACAAATAAAACTCGAAAACATAAAAATCACCGAACAAATTAAACAAATAAATGCCACCATAAAAAAAAAATTCGCAACCTCATTGCCATTGTTTGACGTAATAATTAATAAGAACAAACAGAGAAACACTATTTTTAATAGTATACAAAAAAACAGAGGGGTAAAATAGAATAGAATAAAATATAAATAATTTATTTGATGACATACACAAAATGATGTACAATGAGCAGAAAAAAAATACGTGTATATACAGCTTTAAGTAAGTAATTAGTGGATCTATTTGGGTGTACATTTGAATTTGTGGAAATATTAAATGAATCAGTCTGTTTACAAAACTCTTGTTTGAAACTTGTACATTATATATTATGTATAATTGTAACAGGACATTTTGAAAAATCTGTAGAAATAATTTTATTTTGTTTGAAGAATTTACATTTTAACTTTTACCAATTTGATGTAAGTCATGGATCACATTATTTGCAACTTTTGAGGCTGACCTGTCCGTCTTCTTCTTGGTGCATTAGCATCGTTATTTTCTTTAGCATTGTCGATGTCCTCCGATGAAGGCGTTGGAGGTTGAAAAGAAGATTCAGTATCAATATAAGGAGAAATATAGTAGGTCGTTACGCAAAATTTCTACGGTATTCTATCCAGATGTACTTTAGAAGGAGGAGCGACCTATTTGTGTCTAATTGAAGGGTTGAATTATCCAGTATGGTTCCAAAATTCTTATTATTATGAACCGGTGACTCCGAAATTACGATTAATTCTAGAACCTTCTTCTGTTCCTAAGCAGTGGAGTTTAGAGGTTCATCGACCAATACAGTGGCTTCGTTGATTGAAGCTCCCTCAACAGTCTGAATCGCAGGTAGGTACCACTTCCTCTTTTAGTATCCAGCCGGTGTCATTGCCTCATACATTTAGTTTTTTTCTAACTCAGTCTCTTAGTCTCTGTAATGGGTCAAAACATGCACTTAAACTTAAAAAGCTTGCACCAAACCGCATATTAAGTGCGTTTAGGTTTAAAAAACCTGAAACAAATTTATGCGCAAACGTATTAAATACGTTATCGAAACGCCATCAAAATGAAATGCTCGTGCTAAACCGTATTAAGTGCGGGTACTATCCACAAACAACAAACAGTTCGTTATGCACAAACCTACTAAGTACTTTTAGCAAATGTTCAAAAGAATAAAACGTAAGGGCACAACTGTATTAAGTGTGGTTAGTATCCTCAAACCCCAACCTTTGCTGCATGCACACACATATTAAGTGATTTTAACACAATGTATTTTCTATGAAAAATGATAGAATGCAAGCAAAAAACTGTATTACATACGGTAAGGATCTTTTAATCCGTAATTATAGGTACTTTGCATCACATGTTCCCAAAGCTATAAAAGCATAATAATATTACAGAATTATTTTAGTCATTATTAAAAATATAAATTAACGGTGCGAATACAAATACAGAGTTTTATGTAGGTCCAATAAGATAAAAAAAAAACTTTCTACTAACGTTTAACCGGGTTTTGGGACGGAATCTTACTTCGTTGACCAGTGTCCTGTTGTCCGTTGATAGTATCTCGTCCAGACACGTAGCATTTTTTATGATTTTGATTGCCTAAAATACTAACTTTCGTCCATTACTAAACATTTTGAATATTACGAGCGGGAACGGGCCACATTGACTCTTTAACGTTGTGTCGCAACTACTGACTAACTCGTGCTAGGTGACGCTGGGTGACCAATCCTACGCAGTGTGTGACAAAGACAGGTATTTTAGGGAAAAAAGAGACAAATATATATTCATATTCATATTCATATTCATATTTTATTGATAATAATTCATATTACAGGAAAGGTAGTAAAATTTATTGGATGACATTGTATTAAAGGAAGTAAATACATCTTTGTTTATTAAAATAATTCGACACGTTTGAACTATCTACACTTAAAACACTGCACCTTTCATACCTTCGAGAACATGTTGTCTTAAAATAATTTAACACTTTGAGGTAAACAGAAAGTTCAAATATCGAAGCGAATTAAAAGCACTTACCACAAGCACGTAACAAACATGTTGTAACGATTTGAACTAAAACTACTTAATCCATATGCGCAGACCGACAAAACTAACTTTTTGATAGGGCTAAGTGCTTTTAAAATGATCGTACTTGTGCTTAAATTTAGGCATATCGACCTAAAAGCACTTAATACATACGTGCACAAAGTTTTGTAAAAATAATGGTTCTTAGTGCAATGGCGCACGACTAAGCTGCACTTAGTACGATTGTGACACACTGTTTCTAATCGAAGGAAAAAGTTTTTCCGATTTTTTTAAATGTCAATCGACGCAGAATTTCATTCTATATACGAAGCAATAAAAAAACAAAAATCGAAAAATTTGTAGTTAATACGATTGTGAACTAGGGTATCGATAATATTATTCCATGATGATGAAAATCTATAATAAAACTATTAGGTATTTTATGGTCTAGAAGAATATCTAAATGTCAGAAATATTAGATACTTTTAGAAACTCGTAGGCTAAAGCTAGGTTAAATTTAGATATAAGAATATGTCTCCACCTAGCTGGTTCCATGTTGTCTCTTCATTAAATATTGTTACATCTTTAATACCATAAAATAAATGATATGACATGATTATTACTGTTCAGTCAAGTGCAAAAGTATGCGCAGTCAAGTGTAAAAATATGGGTGAATACATCTTACTCAAAAATATGTCCCATACCATTTTATTCCGTTGTAATAAGAGCGTAGTACCATATTTATGAGACGATTTTGTCGATGCGTATTTTTGCACTTGAGTGTGCCTACAAAATAGTGTACGTATTGAATTAACTATAATGGGAGCTACCGTATTGCCGCTCACCAGGCGGCGCCACTCATGCGTGGGTCCTCTGTCTATATGGAAGAATTGTCAACGTGACGTTTGAAATGTTCCCGCAGGACCCACGTTCCATTAGCGCCCCTAGCGGAAAATCGACTCGCGGTAGTCCTCATTGCTTTAATGTTAGGTACGAGACATGTGAAGCTCGACGCCAGTGTGTGTGTGCAGGAGCGGCGCGGCGTACAGCCGGCACGGCCGCTTCATCACCGGGCTGGAGCAGTGGGCGGGCGCGGTGCGGCGGCCGGCGGCGGGCGCGGCGCGGTTCGTGGCGGCGGCGCGGCGCGACGGCGCGCACACGGTGCTGGACTGGCGCGCCTTCCCGCCCGGCGCCGTGCTCGCCTTGCGTATAGGTGCAGCTTGTCTTTTTACTCCATCCGTTTTTACTTTAATTTTTTTTTCAATACAGTTGCTCAAAAAGTGCTCTTTTCGTTTTGCGTGCGCAAAGTTAGTTTTTGCGAACTAGTGCTTTTTACTATTCCAATTTTTTTAAATTTAATTTTGTTCCAATTCGTGACTGCTTATCGAAGAGTATTATTATTAGTTAACTTTGCTGAGACGTAATTCAACTAAATACCAACTATTAACGCAAAAATATACATATTTCATCTTTCACTATTTACCTCTTCATCTTAATAATGATCATTAATTTAAGAAAATTAACATTGAATTCATTTCTTATAAATCTGTGTCTATGAAACGGAACAGCCAACAAAACATCTGTCAAAGTAGAGGCGTTTTTCAATTAGGTAAATATGTTCGAAGGCTCTATTAGACATGACGATACGATTTGTGACATGCGATTTATTATTTTGTAAATGAGAAATAATGATTATGATATTGAAGATGAGAAAGTAAAGAAGATCAGATAAACATTTTGAAGATGTTTTTGATAGTTTAGTTACAATAGTGTTACGTAAATAATAATAAAACTTTCAAAGTCGTTATTATGCAGGTTTTTTTTTCGCATTTGTATAGAAAAACGTCGTTCGATACACGTGCGGACATGTAACGCATGTTATTTTTGACTCATCCCGAGTATTGCCACTCGCCTACGGCTCGTGTCAAGATACCTCGGGACTCGTGAAGTAATGACATACTTTCCGCACTAGCATCGAAATGTAGTATTATAATCGTAGCTAGAAACGTTTTAGTTCATTAGATGGTAAGTAGATGGTTGTTCCGGCAGCACCCTTTGCCGCGCAGCGCGCCGCGCTGGAGAGTATCGACGGCGCGCTGCGCTCGTGGGAGGCGGGCGCGCCGGACGCGCTGGGGCTGGAGCGCGCGCTGGCGCCGCTGGAGCTGCCGGACTACAACCAGCTGCTGTACCGCTGCCACGCCGAGGAGCGGGACGCGGGCGCCGGCGGCGTGTACGACGTGCCCGGCCACGGCCCGCTCGTCTACGCCGGCCTGCAGGTCAGTACTCAAAACCGAGCTTCACTTCACTTCATTACGTTACATTCGTTCACGCGGGTAGAACACTTAACAGGCTAACAAGAGACCATGACATTGATGTGTTTAATCAAAGTACGCCTATCCGCCGTACTTTAATGCTAAAATTCTTTGAATTAGCTTGCCCTTTTTTATTCTATTTTCCATTTTGTCTCAAAGATTTTGTATTGTCATAATTTCTGTTCTTTTTTTTTGTTTATAGCTATGTATGTATTTGCCTAGTCTATGCAGAATCGTAACTTTATATAATTGTTTAACCAGTGAAGTAAACTTCTATAAGATTGCTATCAGTGAAAACCTGTAATTGGCCTCTTGTTTTTAAACAAATTGTTAACATTGTGTTACGTGCTGTTGGTTTTCCAATAAATAAATAATAAATAATAATTACCGGCTGGCGGCTGCAGCGGGCTCACGTACTAATGCCAAAGCGTAGGGATGTATTCCATACAGTGAGGTCACTTCATACACGACCCGCGGCTCGGCTCAGTCGTCGCGCTGAAGCAACTACAACTAAACTAAACTTTTGATTTGACCCGACCCGGGGTCCCAAAAGAGGAAACGTGGGAACCGGTTTAAACATATTATATTTGCTGTTTATGTTAAAAAAGGCCACCATCTTGAATGTGTTTAGTTTTGATCCGATCGTGAAAAATCGATAGCTGAGGAACCGGCAGGTTCTTTATAACGAATCTCAGTTCAAAATTTGTGAGAAACGGCCGCCATCTTGAATTTCTTAAGTTAAGATTCGTTATAAAGAACCTCTCGGATTCTTAGATATTGATTTTAATCACGACGGATCATAACTTTAGAAATTTAAAGATAGCGGCTGTTTTTATTGATTTTGACTTATTAGTTATGAGTAACCTCTCAAATCCTTAATAATCGATTTTAAAAGAGTTAAAAAGTTTTTTTAATGAAGCATTTAGTTTCAATAATAAAAAAATTCTATTTTTTCATATACATGGATTCACCGTTTGCAGTCTGATTGGCAAACTAAATTCCATTTGACACCCCTTAAAACAGACCGCCGAATTTTCATAGCAGTTCGGCTGCATTTCCTCCCCGCCCACTTCCCAGTTACCACAGTGTATAGAATGCATCCCCACGCTGTGCTAATGTGCTCTGCATATGTATACAGGGCGTGATGTCTCTCCTGGAGGAGGTCCGCGCGGATGACGCCCTGGGGCACGCCGTGTGCGACAACCTGCGCGCCGGCGACTGGCTGCTGGAGTACACGTGGCGGCGGCTCGCGGCGCCGCGCCTGGCGCCCGCGGCCGCGCGCCTGCGCGACCTGCTGGCGCCGCTGGCCGACCTGCCCAGGTATGGCACTGGCGTCACTGCAGTGGAACACGAGCGTGACCAGCCGCCGTTTCGACTTGATTGAGCGTGACTTGTAAAATTTTAATGATTAGTATTTATAAATATCAAAAATATTGACTGTGTGAACCGGTGACGTGTCTGCACAGGTACCTGGTGCCGGCGTACGCGGAGGCGCTGCTGCGCGCCGTGCACGACGTGGTGACGCGCGCCGCGCTGGCGCGCATGACGCCCGAGTGCCGCGCGGGTGGGTATTATGTACTTTTGCTAAACGCGAATTGCTTGTGTTAAGGGGCTACCTGGCATATTTCACTGTTTTTAAAATGAATAGGTTTTGTTCAGCTCCAAGCACAACGCTTGAAAAAAATATATAATGTAGTTGTCGAAAAACATAATACATCAAGAAAAAAAAAACCGTAAACCCTTTTTTCTACCTTAAATCTGTATCTACTCCCTTATTATGCGTCGTTAGTACAAGAAACTAAGACAAGCAGTATATTTTTATGTTTAATTTAAACGCATCTACTGATTTTCGATAGGTTTTGTACTTTTCGAGAAAAAACTATTACACGAATTTTTCCGAAAACGCCGGCTCGAGATGCCTGCGCGGGCGACGGGGGCCAGTCGTGTAAGATGGCACTAGTAGTTTATAGGGTTGCGTCCTAGTACAAGCAGCTCTTCCTAGGTGGCAACTTAAGCTTATTGACGTATTGTATAACCGGTGAGGAAAGGAAGCGGGAGAGGAATAAATCTCAAATCGTCGAGGTCATTGGCATAAGGGACGGCCTTAAATGAGGTTATTGCCATAATTATTTTCACTCACTTTAATTATATTGAAATTTCTGTAAATAATTGAAAACATAAAATGTTGGAGGCATGTCCGCTTCCAACGCCGCCTCGATGTGAACTGTGGGCACGTGACGCAGGTGACGTGGCGCGCGCGCTGGCGCTGTGCAGCGTGCAGCTGACGGGCAGCGTGCGCAGCGCGTGGCTGCCCGCGGCGTCCCCCGCGCTGGCGCCGCCGCGGCCGCCGCCCGCGCCGGCGTCCGTCACGCTGTCGGCGGGCCTGCCGCACTTCGCCACCGGCTACATGCGCTGCTGGGGCCGCGACACCTTCGTCGCGCTGCGCGGCACGCTGCTGCTCACGGGCCGCTACCAGGTGGGCCGTCCGGCGCCGACGTTTCACTCCTAACAATATGCTAGCCCAAATATACTGCCACTTTACATTTATTTCAGAAAAAAGTGCACTTCAAAATAGGTCCTCAATTTTCCATACAAATTTTTTTTTGTCAGTTTTGTAACGGCATATACGAAATGTATGAAAAAATGCTTTACAAAGTTGACCAAAAAAAAAAACGGGACACTTTTTTTATCAATAGTATTCGTGGTTATAAAAAACCCAAAACTTCCTATATAAAATAAAAAAAACGAAAATGGTACGCTATTTTTGAAAATGCTCATACTTGTAAGCGTAGATTCTCTCTACATGGTCTTGTAGCGGCTGTAGACGTGCATGGTCCCCGCAGGAGGCGCGCGCGCACATCCTGGGGTTCGCGGCGTGCCTGCGCCACGGGCTCATCCCCAACCTGCTGGACGGCGGCGCCAACGCGCGCTTCAACTGCCGCGACGCCGTGTGGTGGTGGCTGCAGGCTATCAAACAGGTAGCGTGGCACAACTCATACCGAACACACCGATCATCATATTTATTTATTTATTTAAATATCACAAATTAATCAAAGAAATTAAATTCGTCTCTTCAAGTTTAAGAACAATGGCGAGTCGAGGAATGAAACCATAAACCGGCCACGATACGGCCACAGCCTAGGAGATAGAGATTTCTTGTGTAATTGGTTTAACCAAGTAACCTGTTATACAGTAAATAAAATTTTCGAAAATACTAAACGTCGCACTGTGAATTATCAATTATATTCCGCATATATGTAGTCTCGTATCGGGGGTTTGAGAAATAAAGACCACCGACATCCAAAGTTCCCGGGCAGAATGGTTGACTCGTGTGTTGTTGCAGTACGTGTCGGAGGCGCCCTCTGGCGGCGCGCTGCTGACGGAGCCGGTGTCGCGCCTCTTCCCCGCCGACGACAGCGAGCCCGCGCCGCCCGGCGCCGCCGACCAGCCGCTGTGCGACGTCATGCAGGAGGCGCTCGAGGTCCACTTCCAGGTGACATATGTTGCTCACTCCCTACTGTACCGCACACTCGGGTGTTCCCTCGTCACACGGAGCCGGAGTAACCGTGTCCGTGCCCGCAGGGTCTGGTGTTCCGCGAGCGCAACGCCGGGCGGCAGATCGACGCGCACATGACGGACAAGGGCTTCAACGTGCAGATCGGGGTGGACCCGGAGACCGGCTTCCCCTTCGGCGGCAACGAGGCCAACTGCGGCACCTGGATGGACAAGATGGGCTCCTCGGAGGCGGCGGGCACGCGCGGGCGGCCCGCCACGCCGCGCGACGGCAGCGCCGTGGAGCTGGTGGCGCTGGCCTACAGCGCCGCCGCCTGGCTGGCCGAGCTGCACCGCGCCGCGCGCTTCCCGCACGCCGGCGTCGCGCGCCGCCACGCCGACGGCGCGCTCACCTCCTGGAGCTACGCGCAGTGGGCCGAGCGCATCCGCCGCGCCTTCGAGCGCTACTTCTGGGTGCCCGCGCAGCCCTCCGCGCGGGACCTGCGCCCCGACCTGGTGCACCGCCGCGGCATCTACAAGGACTCGCACGGCGCCTCGCAGCCCTGGGCCGACTACCAGCTGCGCTGCAACGCCGTCGTCGCCATGGCCGTCGCGCCCGACCTGTTCGACCCGAAGCACGCCTGGCTCGCGCTCGACAACACGGAGCGGCTGCTGCTCGGCCCGCTCGGGCTCAAGACGCTCGACCCGGCGGACTGGGCGTACCGCGCCGAGTACGACAACTCCAACAACTCGGACGACCCGAGCGTCGCGCACGGGTTCAACTACCACCAGGGGCCCGAGTGGGCGTGGCCGCTCGGCTTCTACCTGCGCGCGCGGCTCGCGTTCGCGCACGACGCCGGCCGCTGGGCCAAGACGCTGGCCGCCGTGCACGCCGCGCTGGCCGCGCCCGCCGCCGAGCTGCGGCGCTCGCCCTGGCGCGGCCTGCCCGAGCTCACCGGGCCCGGCGGCGCGCCCTGCCGCGACTCGTGCCGCACGCAGGCCTGGTCCAGCGGCTGCCTGCTCGAGCTGCTGCACGACCTGCGCGCCGCCCGCCGCGCGCGCCCGCTGCCCGCCGACTGACGCCGCCCGCGCCGCCTCCGCCCCCGGCCGCACGCGCCGCGCGACCGCACCTACGCCGAGCCGTACGAGGCGGCCCCGACGCCTCGGAAGCGCGGTCTTCAGGCCGTGCGCCGGTTCCTCCGGCGGGGGCGGCGCGACCGCCCGCGGCCGCCGAGCGTCGCCAGCACCATCTACAACTTCCTGACCGGGTCGCGCGGCGCGCTGGCCACCGTCGCGTACAGCGATCGCTACTTCCGCTACGGCCTGCCGCTGCGCGCCGCTCCGGCCGCGGGCCGCCGGCTCGCCCCGGACGGTCGGCCGTCGCACTTCGTCCCGCTGTCGACGCGACCGAAGCCGACCGAGCGGGGGCTGCTGGTGGGCGTTCCTCCGCGGCGGGAGCCGGCCCCGGCCCGCTACGCTCCCATGCGGCGCGCCCGCCGCGACCTGCCGCGCGTGTTCGTCGTGGACGACGACGGCGCGGCCGCGTGGCGCGAGGCGGACGGCTACCCGGCGCGGGCGCTGCCGCTGGACTACCGACAGTCGCGCCTGGGCGTGGCGCCGGCGCCGCCGCTGGCGACGGCGGAGCCGGGCGGCACGTGCGGGCGGCTGCGGCGCTCGCTGTCGCTGCGCTCGCGCCGCTCGCTGGAGTCGGCGCCGCGGCCGCAGTTCGCGCTGGAGGACGCGGCCGACGAGGCGCGCGTGTACGAGGAGGCGGGCGCGGGGGCGGGGGCGGGGGCGGGGGCGGGGGCGGGCGGCGCGTGGAGCAAGCCCGCGGAGCGCTACAGCGCGGCTAACTTAGCGGAGGCGAGTGCGGCGGACGAGCGCAAAAAACTTGAACAGCTGGAGCGCAAAGTGCTGAACACTGAGCGGTACAACAACGGGGCCGCGGCGCCGCTGCTGCGGCGGCGGGGGCCGGGGGCGGGGGCGGGGGCGGGGGCGGAGAGCCCGCGCGCCGCCATCCGGTTCCTGCTGGGGCTGAACGCGCTGTTCTACTCGCTGGCGCTGCTGGCGTTCTACTTCCTGGGCCTGGCGGCTTGAGCCGCGGGGAGCGCGTCATCGTAGTCGTTATCGAGTGCCATATTTTATTTAGCGGCCGGAGTCGGCTAGTGCCTTTTTATTTTTATTTTAAATCGTCGCAAGTAGGTACGCACAAATTGGATTGTCCTTATCGAGCGCTCCCACCCTTTGAAATGTATTTTACTAGATTAATGGAACTACTCTAGATTACGTCTCGAACCTATCTCTCTCTTTAGTCGGTCTCGCATTCCTGAGGATCATGATCACAATAAGTTACGTGCTTGATCAGTTGTCTCCAACGGTGCCGATCCATCGTTGCCTGCACCGCTTGATGAAACATACTCCAGGATGTGACTTCTCTGACTGGGCCAGTCCATCTAGTCGGCGAGCGGCCACGGCTTTTCCTTCCTTCCATTTCGCCAACATAATATATTATGTAGCCAGTAAAACCATTGTGATAATCTTGGGATTATAGTGCGTTGGTTACCCGTTGCCTTCTGCACCAGTCTTTTAGGGGTTATTTTGACCCCAGGGCCACTGAAGCCTCCTCCAGCCGGCTGCCCACTGCTCGGTCGCCAGCGCCTGCTTGGTTGTCTCAAGGAGCGCCACCTGGCGGTGGCTGGTGAGGTTGACAATTGGGTCGGATAAGATGTCGTCTCCGGTCTCTCCTTATTCCCCCTATAGTTACATCGATTTTCATTACCAAATGTATTGAGTTTCAACGTTTGTGTTTCTGGAGTAGTGCACACCCGTGGAAGTGATTTGTTATAAATTGTTATTCTAGTACCTAGTTATAGTTGTCTATGTTCTGTTGTCCCTCCTGTGTTTACAGGCAGCTTTAGAGATTTATTATTTGTAATATCGTTGACCGTGGGTCCGTACGTTAGGGTAAGAGACATGCGAATCCCTGTCCGTTACCCTAGTTGAATCCACGGGCAACGATATATTATTAAGGTTCTCTAAGAACTTGTTAAAACTGCCTCCCTTGAGGAAATATTTGCTACGACTTTTAACTCACATAAGGTTCTAAATAATAAAGCTTATTGTTTGTGATGTATTAACAGCGGTGTATATCGCATTTCGAGTGATATTTTATGAACTGTTATATTATAATTATGTTAAGACATTTTGTACTCCGAGCGACAGAATGTACCATTTTTATTGTAACGTTTACTGGCTTCCAATAAAATAAACTCATGCGCATGACAGCTGTGTTTAATTTTGTGCAACTACTAGTATAGGGGGAACCTCCTACCAGGGAGCTGGGAACTTCTGAAGTAAAGGCTCTGAGCAGTGACGTTTACAAGCTTTATATATATATCAAAGATTTATTTATTTCTTCATACTTTTTGATATATATATATATATATAGATAGCAGGGTAAGCGGTCCAACCCGACGAGAAAACCGGATTTTAAAATTCAAACTGTGTGCACTATTCGAAATTTTCTTACTTATCGGGTCTGACCACTTACCCCTCGATATAATCTATTAAAATAAATCTCAGTATCAAGTCGAGAAACAAAAACTATAAAAGATCGATACTTAGGTAACTTTTTTCCTACCTAAAGCCTAACAAGTTGCTATTATTCATCCTTGGGACAAGAACGCTGCTAATAGTAATATAATAAATAACTTACACATGGTAATATAGTAGTTTATGCAACAGTGATATAATAAGGGTTCTGAAAACTTGAGGGTCGCCGTTACAAAACGAGACGAAGTCGAGTAGGTACCTTTATTTTTCTCAATAGCTTCCTTTCCAGAAAACATGTTTTTTTTTATTTTCTGCTTGAGTACCTACTTATCTGTAACATGGCGAAGATTCGCAAGAAACTCTTCGTCCTATAAACATGGAACTTGTAACCAAGTGTAACAACCTGCTTCGTTGAATATTCTTAGTATATCAAAAGAGTCAAAATATCTATAGTGTGAAAGCTCATGTCATAATAAGATTGACTTTTATTGACTTGCTGCTGTTGTGTAAATAAATGTAATGAACAAAATTTTTCAAATTTGAGTTTGACAATGAAACGGATTACGATCGTAATGTAACAAAACAGCTCAAGCTGTGTGTTTAGTAAGAAATTAAGTTCAAATGACGTGCCATGGACTGCCCTGGGTTGTTTGGTCTCGACCTCTACACCTCCTCCATAGTGATTGCTACGCTCGGCATGGTAAGTAAGTGTTGTAGAACCAAACCCGACACTAAACTCGGTATACTTACTCTAAAGATTCGTAGGTTTCTTACTGCATCGTAACTTAGAGCTTGATGGCCTGAGGAAAGCTATTAGGTTATGGAGTCTAAATACTTTCGTGGTTAAATACGTGTTTTTTTAAGAAAGGTAGGGGCACAGCGGATGCATATCGTTTAGTGTGGTAGGGCACAGCACAACGAATGTCGTCTCGCTCAAATCTGGAGCAGAGCCCATCTGGGAAAGTACCTCCACCTTACAGAAAACCGCAGTTTAATAACACTAGACCCTACCCATAGTGTTGTGTTTCTGTTGATGAGTAAGGTCGCCAGAGCTCCAAGAGGATTCACTGTGTTGACAGCTGGGGACCCACGGAGCAAAGCTTGCCCCTTTAGCTGTCAAAACAGCGAATCCTCCTTTTTTTTAAAAGGGTCGGCAACGCGCATGTAACGCCCCTGGAGTTGCAGGCGTCCATAGGCTACGGTGACCGCTTATCATCAGGCGGGACGTGTGCTTGTTTGTCACCATCGTAGTATTAAAAAAAACCTACAGCGCCCAGTAGAAAACTTGCAAACCGATCTATCAACTACTTATTATAGGTATGTTACAAGACACGATTATACTCATTGGTTATGCTGCGGTGTGGGATGTACTTTAGCACTATAGTTGATAACTGAAACATTGTCAACCGAAAGCTGTTCTAGTACTAAGTATATTACTGAGTCTTATATACCTACGGTATCGTGGTTTTGGAAATTAACTTTCTCGTAGGTAGTGTATCATTCCAAAATTCAATAAATTATGAGGGCTCGTAATTAAGGGAATGCAACGGGTCAATTTTGCCTAATAAGCAGTCACGTTTCAAGCTGTGATTTAATTTATATACCTATAGGTAACAGCGACCCGCCCCGGCTTCGCATCACGGGTGCAACGCTGATACTAAATATACTACAGAATGTCTTTATATACAACGTTCACAGCTTTTTAGGGATCCGTACCAAAATGGTAAAAAAGAAACCCTTATGGTGCGACTCAGTCTGTCTGTCACATCTGTTAGCGACGCGCTCACGAGTACCATTTAAAACTAGAAATATGTATACCTAGCTGTAGAAATGTATCGCATAGATAACTCTTAAGTACTTTAAGTTAACCATTGGCGCGCCCCACCAGTCCGCATGCATCCTCTGACGGGGCCGCCCGTAATGCGCTAATTTTCTAATTTGACACGTGGTCTATAATTAAGTTATTTTTCTGGACCTTTGTACTTTCTAAATGTCTTGTTCGTATTTTTCCGTGTTTTTGAACATTAAAAGTGTATTTTGAACTCAGTGCTTTCTCTTCAACACCAAGACCTCACCCTACCGGCTTCAACATCGTTAAATATGTATCTCGATAACTACTAAAGCTACCGATTTGAAATTTGGAATAGTTATAGGTAAACAAAGTTAACCCAGATGTGCGCAGAGCAATCGCGGCAAGCGCTTCTCACTCATGATTATGGGGCGCGGACCGTCCCGAAACATGTCGAGCTATTTTCGACTTTATAGACGTGAGTAACCCGGTCTAAGTATAGGTATATTAATATGTCTAATACTCACGGGAGTTTTCTATTTAAAATTAACCCAGATTATACATTGAGGGAGGATTTATCACATGTTTATTATTGAATCGTATGGCATTATACAAGAATAGGCAGATACATAAATGTCAATTAAAATTAAATGTTTATATTCTCGCCTACACCATCGCTTATATGATATGATATTAATGAGTCCTTGTATGGATGTGTGCGAGTGTGGTGTGGTGGTGGGCTGGCGGGCAGGCTTCGAGACTCCGTGTGGTTGCAGGTGCACTGGGTTGTGTGCCTGGTGCCGGCGCGGCGGTTCCGCAGCGAGTTCTTCGTGGCGCTGTACCTGCTGGCCGCCTTCTCCGGCTTTGTCAACTGCCTGCTGCTCGCCGGCATCCTCAAGGTTCTTCCCCACCACGTCTACACTGATACCTACAACTGCACCTACACTGTTACAAACACACACTAATTATAACAATGGCTATTGTAACTATTAAACTCTCGTGAGACTCGAACATATTAAATAATATTTAAAACGACCCGTTTTAAATATTACTTATTGACATGTTGAGCGAAAATCGACTAAAGTACGTGAGTGACCCGTTTTAAATATTATTAAATAATGGCTATTGTGTTGTTGGGTTGAAACCTATCTACAGTCGCTGTCTGATATATCGGAGCGGTGAAGGTGCTCACAAATATCCCAACGAGATAGATACAAGATACGAGCATTTATTGGTAAAGGATAATTTTACATGTCATTTTTACTTAGGTACTATTTTATTTACAACACGCGATATTTGTGATGTGGCCAAAGTGTTCGAGGATCCACTTAGGGTGAGGTAGCGGAACTCTTGCTTACTGTTACACCCCCAGGGGACGATGGGGCTGTACTGGCTGTGGATCTGGTTCACGCTGCTGTACGCGGTCGTGATGCTCGTGTCGCTGTTCATCATGATGATTGGCTTCAACACTCTGCAGATGCGCGGCATGGTGTTCTTCCCTCTGCTGGGAATAGTCTATTACTCACGTAAGTAAGTACCTATCTCTTTAATAGACCGATACTCTTAGGTATGTCGTGTCATTGTCAGACTGGTCACGAGGTACCTTCACGGTTTCCACATGATGGTGCGTCAGTGTTGCCGCCTTTGGGCCCAAATTGAAGGCATCTCCTTTTAAACAAAATTAAATCACACAAGCTAATTAGAATACCAGTGTTTTTGAGAAATTAACTTTATTTAAGCTAAAGAACGCACCCTTGAATTTAAAGCAATTGCTCACTAACACGTTGTATGTGTCTTCAGTGACTTTATATTTCATCTGCGTGGTGAACACGCACCGGCGGGAGGTGGTGCGCGCGCCGGCGCCGGCGGTCTCGGCGCGCGCCGGCGCCGCCGCCGACAACCAGACTGGCTCGGGGCCGCTAGAAGGTTGCATTTATATTTTTTAAGATTTATATACTTTGTTCAATTATTTATACTAAAAGGGCGAATTGGCCATTTACTGAAACTGTTGTCGTAACACACTAAAAAGTGATTCTAACGGCCGAGTTAATTTTAGGTGTCACACGCTTACTGCAACTAAATGTAAGTAGGTATGTATTATTTGTAATGACTCCGAACTAATTTTCTTTGTAAGAATTTAACACAATAAAATAAAACAATATGAATTATCTAGAGTCAAATCACGGCCGGCCTCCGGGTTTTCCGATAATAATAGCTTAAACAAGAAATGGTTTTAAAAAACCCATTATTTTTTAAAGACCTTTCCAACGACATAGAGAACAATAAGGTTGTAGCCAAAAAATAAAACCACTCCCACTTTATGTCCCCAAGGGGTGCCGTGTTTAAAAAAAATTCACCGCTCGGCATGTTTTCCTACTGCTAACGGTTACTGAGCAAGACTGCGGATGGACGGACAGTGAAAAGTGAAAGTGAAATGCTAGGATGGCATGTAAACAAAAAACTATTTTACTGGAGTAACATTAACACAATTATAAAATAAAGTTTGCCAATGCCAAAGTGAAGTAAATCCTGCTTCTATGCACGCTAGGTGGTAACGCACTACGGTAATATTGATTACCGAGGAATCAATATTACCGTAGTGGGTTACAGGACCGATTCGAGAGGAATGGATTCCAGGCGTAGTAATCATAGGACAGTATTACAAATTTTGATTATCTAAGTAATCGATTTCTGAGCTCTGAGGAATCATCATGACTGGAATGTAATCGTGTAATTAATTGCAAAAGGAATTGATTACGCCCAACTCTGCGTGCAACTAACATATTATTTGACAGCCCTCAGTAGCATTTTGGTAGTAGGCAACTAGTTAGCTTAATAATAGTAAGCAATATTGCCCACTCAGTAGCGTTTAATTTGTATTTACAGTAGTAACCTACCTACTCAAGTGTTTGCAATAGGAGGCCGTGATTAAAAAAATATAGGTACCAAGGGAGACCGCTTCAAAGTTATAAGTATTTATTGTATGTATTGCTTTCACTGCATTTTGATTAACCTACCCTTTGTTTGGTTCCAGCAGTGACTGGTGCACCGGCTTTGACGACCAGGTGGGCTGTTCAATCTGTTTAAGTTTCTAGGGCATTGCACGATTTGCACGGTCACGGACTTTAATTATTGAGCCGTTTAGGGTTCATAGTACGGGTCCTTAGCATGAAGTATAGCACCATGTGGAAGAAAGCATAAAACTTAGCATGAACGTAGCTCATGGGAACACAAAAAAACAGAAAGTGGAAACATGTCTTCACGTGATTTTTTCCCTCTTTTATCTCCAAAATTGCAGATTTTAAATCTATTGAAGTTAAAGCAAAAGTTTCAATGAGACATTTATTTTTCGTTAAATTCTCTATAGTATAGTCGTCTTATATAGTTGTCTTAGAAGTATGCTGCTAGGACTCCTGAGTTATAGATTTGAAAATATGCGTTTCGGACTTTCGGAGGCCTCTATATAAACCGAACTAATTAGTGAATAAGATAAAAAATTACCAAGCGGGTGTTCATTTCACTTTGGGTGACGAAATATAAATATGAGTAATGAGTAATGGAAAATCTACCATTACAAGTAGGCCCTGTTATCTTTATGTTGTTGACTATTCATTACAGTTTAAGTATAAGCAGTCCTAAGTCATATCCAAACCGAGTTTTATCATTACCAGCAATAAGTGCATAAGTAACTGTTAAAAAACCGGCTAACTACGAGTCTAACTCGTGCACTGGCGGTTTCGTACAAACTTTTCGCGTGCACCCATGCCACATAATATTACTATTTATCCACTAATGAATCCTAACGGTGTGCTCTCATGCAGAGACCCAGACAAGACATGGGATCCCGAATATCCTACCATGAAGAATCACCTGCTGCGACATCCGAAGTTGTCTTATCAAAAGTGGGAACGAAGCGGCAACTCACAAAGGTAGCTTACAGGGTAACACCGCTCTCACGATATCATCCACGCCGGGAAAAGCGTGAAATCCTAGGATTCTAGCCCTCAGGCTATGGTCGCCCTTGCGGCGGCCTTTCCAGAACTCGATGGAATCAATACTACTAACATAACTCTTAGGTGATTTCTGCGAAAATCAGAATATTCCCTGAGCAGGATCCCAGCTCCCCGGGCAGGATATTTGCAGTACAAGTAAGAAATTCTTGAGTTTCACCAAAAAATCCTTTCCTTTCCTGACGATCAACCGCATTCAGAAATAATAGGAAGCGCTCTGGCGCTCTTTGAGGTTTTCTGTCATAGCTCCTCCGTTATGTTTTACCCTACGCTACTTGCTGGCCACTCATTTTCCATTAACATTCTATTATTGTCATCAAGTAAAACAAAGGTGACAGCTAGTTGCTACATCTACATGAATCATACCGGTGGCTACTCCAAAGTAAACTAGTACTTAGCAACAGCTCTGGTAGACTGAAGTCGTTATGTTGTGTGATGTGCAGTGGCGTGGAGCGCGGGCGCTGCTTCATCCCGAAGCGGAACCCTCCCAATGGCGAGTACCGCGCGGCGCTGCCCAACAACCAGCTGGCGCAGCCCGGCCACACCTACCACCGCCTGCGGCTGTGGGTGTTCTGCAACAAGCACCACCGGCCGCGCCACCTGCCCTACTCGCTCTGCTACAGCGGCGGCTGGAACCTGCCGCTGCCGGACTGCGTGCGCGGTTAGCTGTCGCTCACTACCTAATATCTCGACTCCCACCGACTTGCCTATTTTCAAATTGTAGAGGAACACAGGGTTCAAATAAATTAGGCTAGTTAGTTAGCTAGAGTTCTATGGACACCCCCTGGTATCGACTAAAATAACCGACTTGTTTTCACATTACATCGCTAAACTTTTTGCAACATGAACTCATGTCAAGGCGTAAAAGTGCTCGTTCAAATAATTTTGACCACATTGGTCGCTCCGATATATCCGATGTGCCAGTAGATTCGGCCAACTCAGTCGCTTCGCTGACTTTATAATCCTTAATTGTCAAGTTAAACATAATAAAAAGATTATTTTGTACTTTATTCCATCTCAGATCAATCGTATTATGAAGAGTATTACGAGAATGATGAAAACGAGGAAACGACGGCGGCGGTGGCTGCAGGCGTGTGCGTGCTGCCGCGGCCGCCGGAGCACGGCTTGTTCATGCGCGAGGCCAAGATCAGCCAGACGCACATCAGCCTCGCCGTGCGCTGCAACCCGCTGCACTACCTCGTGGGCTGGCAGCGCCTCTCCTGCGCGGACGGCAACTGGAACCGGCCTATGCCCAAGTGCAGTGAGTACTCGGCACTACATGCTTGGGTAATAAATAAATAAATATTGTGGGACAATCTTACACAAATCGACACGATATTTATAATAGATAGATACATATAAATACCTAAATACATAAAACAACATCCACACAAATAAATGCCCTGACCAGGTTTCGAACCTGGGATCTCATGTTTCGTAGGCAGGATCATTATCAACTAGGCTAGGAGGCCGTTAAATGTAATAAACGAGACTCTGTCCGCTGTGTGTCAGTCAAGCACGATGTATGCTACAATACAATACAATACAATACAATAACTCTTTATTGCACCTCAAAACAACAAAAATAACACAAACTGGTATAGATTACACATGAAAAAGAGGCAAACAACAGGCGGTCTTATCGCTAAAGAGCGATCTCTTCCAGACAACCTTTGGGTAGAGGAGACACTACACTAAGAAAAGTATACATACAGTAGGTGGTGCAAAACTGGAAAAAGTATTATGTGAGAACCAAAATATATGACATAAACAGAAAAACAAATCTACAAAAAAAAGAAAACAAACACACACACAATTACATATACATACATATTATATGTTCATACCAAAATACATAAATATATAAATACATATATACAAATACAAACTAATTAAGCGAAATGATGATAGCAGATTACTGATTTTACACAGTCAAATTAAAGGAAAACAATAGTTACATGAACAGGAACTAAGGAAGTGATAAATAGTGCTTTTTAACACGTTCATTGCGGCAGTCCATTTCGTTCACTTTACGTTGATGCTGTATCAGGTACATTAGACCTGTTGCTTAAATATTCATTGTAGCGTCATAGGGTCGTAAAGACCTGTTCGAGATGCATGTATTTTAGTGCAATCAACTGGCTATTAGATATTAGATTTATATGTTTTTTTATCGTAACATACTTTCGACGAAAGTCTTAACATAATACTTAATCCGTTTCTAAATCAAGATATTGGAAGACTATTAAATGTGATAAATAATCTGTCAGATCCTTTCGACCCCATGTTCGTTCTCAATGATTAACTTATCGATAAATGATTAGGGTTGTGAAAACAAAATATCGATGAACTTTATAGGTATTTTTTATAAGACATAAAGAGTTATTTTAAAAAACAAATCAATGTTACACAGTCGATATAAAAAAGGCATACTTTCGTTACTCGGTGGTCTATTATCAGTATCTTCATTATTTCTTCGATGTTTGACGTTATTTTCAACATCCCCAGTGGACATTAAAAGAATTCGTCTGGACCGCTTCATGATGTAACACAATCACAGTCAAAAAATAAAACAATTTTTGGACTTAATCACGCGCGCGCACATACAGTAAATAGTCTATCGAATGTTGTTTACACAGACTGCACTTCAGGGCTGCACTAGATAAACTAATCATAAGTCTAGTGCGGCTATCAGGTCATCGGGTATCAGGTCGAAAAGATCTTATAACCGCACTAGGTGAAAAAATTTCCTTCGCTGGCGGTATGAGATACAAATGACCCGATAGGCTTTTATTATACCGATGTAAAATATCTAGAGAGACAATTCTAAATATATATTTGTCTCGTTCCTACTCCTTTGGATATAGAAGTTACCTGGCCCGTACCAGCGGTAGGAACAGTACTTTAAGTTACCGCCCCGCGGGATAGTTCATCATCGGATCCTTTAGACCTGATACCGCAATGAACGTGTTAAGGAGAGATTTGAAAGAAGCAACAGATTCAGCACGCCTTATATCAAGAGGTATGCTACCGTCGTCAAACCGTCGGGAAATCTTTTGAATTAGGATAATCTTAATCTCTACAATTGCTACCATGCTCAATATGCTTATAATACCTAACTAACAATTCGATTATACTTTCGATCACACCCGTCCTGACCCCATCAACTCCGGAAAAATCTTAACAGCGCGAAGTAGACCACGGTACAGCGCCATCTCTCGTGAAATTGGGTTATTAATTTATACAAACTAGACGGGTTATGTATGTTGGGTTTTCGAGGGTAACTTTTGATCGCGTGAATCGATATGAATCATTCTTTTTTTTCGAAGGAAGATACGTGCGGGATGATAAATTAAGTACTCAAAGTTAAAAATAAAAAATGTTTGCATTTACGGTTAAATTACAAACTTCATTCAGAAATTTTTTAGTACAATTTTTCAAAAACCGTTCAACTAATAAAGTTCAAAATAATTTTCCAATAAAGTAATTTTTTTCATATTTTTTGAACTCATACCAAAAGGGTTTCTTTTGTTACTATTATGGTACGGAACCCTAAACACTGGGCACTGGAGTCACGCAAAACAGCTCAGCTCGGAGAATCGCTCTTTGGCTAATTTATAAATATCATTGGTCTGTATCGCAGTGTTCACGGACATTACGGTGTGCTCGCTGCTGAAGAGGACGGACGGGATGATGCTGACGTGCCTGCCGACGGAGCACTACCCGGGCACGTACCGCTGCGACGCGGGCGTGGTGCCGCACGGCAGCGTGGTGGAGCCGCGCTGCCGCCGCGACCACTTCGTGTGGGGCCCCTTCGCCTACATGCACTGCATCGAGGGCCAGTGGCACCCGCGCACCGTCTCGTGGCACAACATCACCTGCGTGCACGCCTACGACATCTACCGACACTTTGTACGTGCACGACCGTTTCACGAGAATGTCGTCCACGTCACGCCATTCTTCTAATACTTCTGAAAACGCTAACAAAGCGATTTTGTGTTGATGATATTTCATGGGTTGGCTAGCAATTTCGTAGTATATTCTCGAGATTTGCAGATTTGATTGTAGTAGCTGCCATAAAAGGCGACAGCGTCACGTAAGCGACAGTCTCGTGGAATGCATAAATGATAATTAAGCGGTAATTATACGAGCAGGCTCGTCTAGACAATGATCTGGAACAGTCACAACCTCATAATTAGTTCTGTTATCAGCGGATCTTTCCGTACGTCTGTAATGTATGTTAGTTCATTACTGTCCAACTTTGTAAGGAGATAAAAAATGTATGATATTTTTACCTCCACAAGGCTCCTTTTATTTTAATATGAAATAGTAATCTGTGTGCCCAATTTGAACTCATTTGCTAATGATTTAGTGGTCGCTCAAATTATTGTGTTTGCTATTATCTCAAACAAAAATATAATCTACTCGTAAGTAATCTAACTGACCCAAAAAAACTTGACAAGAAAAACTGTGTAAATTGCCATTAAAATGAAAACCATATTAGATTTATAAAAATGGTGTCTCTTAGCACAAGTATTTTTAAATACTTAAAAAGAGACATCTACCTTGTTACTGTATACTGTAAAAAAATTGTTTGCTAACGAATAAATCATTTTTATTTATTTTTTTATTTATTAAATTTCTTAATTTTAATTAAATATAAAAATTACAAATTTAGTTCAGAAACATGTCAATCAACCATTAGTCATACCACCGCTCCCCATCGCTTCCGGTGCAAAAGTGCCCATAACGCTCGCGGCATTACCACGTTGAATAGCTATGGACAGCCTTTGCACCAAAAACGACTCGGAGCGGGGGTCGTCTCCCTTTTGCCTAAGGCGACGGCCTATGTCGCGCACAAACTGCCTCGCGTATAATATCTTAATTAATTTAACTGCCGTGAAAATGGACATAATTAGTTTCTATGTAACTTGGACAAAAAAGAACATTGTGGAGAAATAATATTTTTAATAGTTTTTTTTGTGACCTTAGGTTTTTTGGACCCTTAGGTTGTTATGTTGAATATCTTTAAAAAAGGTAACAAAACAAGCTCATTGACATTGGGTTTCTTGAAATAAAATAAATCTGTCCTCGATAAAAGCTTGAATCGTTCTTGGTTTTCTACGTTTTCGTTTCGTTTTGTTTCGCTAACTGGGTTTCTTCTTTTTGCAGGAGATTGAGGCCAAGGATGCGACGATTTCTCCAGAAGAACCCAAAAGAATTGCTCATAATTTTACCATAATAAATGAGACAGATATTTTCGGCATGTCGATTGAAGATGAAGATGATGAATCGGACGAAATTATTCCTCTGCGTCGTGGGTTGAGTAAAGTTGTAGGTAGAAATGTATCTAAGATAAGCAGCCGAAAATGTAATGCTACAACTAAGACGCCGACGAGGAAGATAGACATATTAGACGTATGGAAATCGCAGATTGAGGGTGAAGAAACCTCAGATTTGATAAGCAAGCAAGACAGCGATTCAAGCTCTCAGAGACCGTTGAGTGTAAATAGAACCAAAAAAAAGTTAAGGAGAAAACAGAAACCAAAAGGCAAGTTGTTAAGCGTCAATTCCAGTAAACAAAATATTTCGCAGAGTGATGCTAAGGTTTCATCGGGTGAACATTCAATTCGAACAGATTTCTGGAATCTCCAAAAAGAGGCTTTAAAGGCCGATGATCGTATCCCTACAAATTTGAGAAAGAACAAAGGGAACGCTAAAAGAAATCCCCGAAACGATGCTGGCAAGAAAACTAGAAATTCCAACCTACATAATCACCGGGCGTCTCAGAGCAAAGGTCACGGTAAAGTTAGTGCGAATTTTAATGAAATTAGCATCTGGAAGTCTGAGAGTGTAAACCATGGTGTAACGATGAAAACGAAATCTAGTATTAGCATTTGGAAATCTCAGACCCAGGGCAGATATTTTTCGAGCACGCGGTTAAATGAAATATGTATCTGGAAGTCTGAGATAGAAAAGCACGAAGGCGATGGGTTGAGCGATGACACTAATAAAATTAACACCTGGAAGTCTGTTAGTGACCATGGCGGCGACGAATTAACCGCAAACACAAACGAAATAAGCATCTGGAAGAGTCAGAATATACCCAGTGAGCCTTTAAGCATGATTTCGACCAAACATATTATATTGAAGTCCCAGAGTGAATCTGACAAGCTGGTATCTCCAACTTTAAACAAAAGCGACACCAAACACTTTCAAAAGGCCTCCAAGTGGTTGGGAGTACATTCTCGTAAAACTCGCAGACTCCAGAGCGGCCTTTAAATCGGCCTTCAAAATAACATTATAAAAAACACTAATTGATCTTAGGAGGATCCCTTTTGAAATTTTGAAGTCCGTTAAAAAAAAGTTTAAGATCAGAATAAAAGCCGTAGCCGTAAGAAGAAAAATAGCCGTATTTGAAAAGCCTTACGTAGATTCAGGATTAGCATCTTTATGCGCTTTAAGATTTTAAAAAGGTATAATAATAACAATTCATTTTGCCGCGCTCTTTTATGTGCCACGTACGTACTACCTTCCCTTTTCCATTTTACTCCTCTGGCGCAACGTCACCTTGCTAATTTACCATGGCTGGCATAAAGGGAGCCCGTGCGAATTGTGGTATGGGAGCTGTGAAAAATATTGAAGCGGATATATTTTTTTTTTTTTATACTCCAATGGGACCATTCTATACCGACTAAATGATGAAAATTGACATGTGTACGTGAAAACCTGTAATAAAACATTTATGAAACTGGTAATACATAATTGTAATTGACAACTGGTTACAATTTATCAAACTGCGTTCTTATTCGACCTTAAACTTATTTACAATTTGTTTTATTAAATAAAACAATCCATACTTCCGTTTTAATGTCCATTTTATTGTAACAAATAAACAACTTCACTGCTACTACTAACGCCATCTAAAAGATGAATTAAGACAAACTAAAATAAAACTGTGACGAAATGTTAAAATCGTGCGTCCGAAAGATGGCATTTATCGCTGAGTCGCTCGACCTACAGTAGGTACACATGTATGCTTAGCACTAAATGAAGTTGCTAGCAGCTCGCGGCGTGGTGCTGTCAGCCGGCGTGGGCGTGCTGACGAACACGTGGGCCGCGCACCGCAGCGCCGCGCACTAGGGCGCTGACGCCGACGCCTTCCGCCCTCGACATCGTCATGAAGCACGTCGAAAACTACATGGTTTGCGTGGAACTCCGAGATACACTCAACACATAGCCCGATGCTACTTACCACATTCTACTGAATTTAAAATGAATTAAATTAACTACATCCCGATGTTTTGAGTCACGTTCAGTTCAATGATTATTTGCGTATACGTAATCTTAATATTAGGCAACAGACAAAACTAAATTTCGTCATTAGAAAGTAAAACTGTATGTAGGTATGTACTCGTACGTAATTATGAATCGCATTCACAAATATTTGTGAATACAGTTTGAAAACAGGTTTGCTAATAAAATAACTCAAACGTAACTGCAACCAAATTTATTTCTAAGCTCTTTCCTCTCCCGCTTCGATTCCTCCTGACGTACAGGACATTTTGCCACCACCAGCAGTCCAGCACCGCCACTGCAGGCCTACGAATATATAATATTGCCTATACATATAGTAGCGCCACCTGTGGTCTGTGATTAGTAATGCTTTCATTTCACACCTTACCAATAGAGGGCGCTAGTGGTATATGGTTACTGGTTAATTCTTCTCCATATGCACTGTAGTTAAATAAAATAAACTAGTTGTTTGGCCTGAACGAGAGCCTTGGGCCACTGTAAGCTCTACGTAGGCATTGCGACCACTGCAATCCCTGAACCGATTTGGCACACTTAAATCAAATATTTACATCAAATTTACCCGGGCATTTATATTAAATTTAATTCTTCTCTTGTCTCCTTAGACCCCGATGCTCTCCTCCCTAATAGTGGCAGTGCTTCACACTGAATAGGATGTAACTTTAATGCGAGTAAGGCATTGGATCATACATCTTTCTTTCTAATTAAAATAGATCCACGATATTACCTACCAGGTGTTCAAGATTTTCGAAAGAATT